>CM038674.1:131621013-136728129 GCA_021605145.1 Aegilops bicornis | reverse complement strand
ATGATCAGCCACACTGGGACTGAGACACGGCCTGGACTCCCACGGGGTCTCGAACTTCGTGAAGAACTCCATTCTATCTCTCCAACAAAAAAGTTGGGCTGCACCCCAGTTGTACACTCCCTTCGTTCGGAGAACCCTTGTTGATTCTGGTTCGGCGGGGTGTGGCTTGTGGATGGCTCTGACCTCAACTCCTCTTTTCCATCGGCGTCTCTCCGTCCCACTTTGTTTTTTCTTGGATCATCATCTCCTGGCGTAGCGGAAGCACTCGGCGAGGCCTCTACGACAGAAGAGATTCTTGCCCGTTTCTGCCCGGACGATTCTTTCAAATAAATACAAAGAAAAGTGCAGAGGAAAACGCAAAACCAGAAGAAAAAGATATCGTGATGTAAAATGATCATGGGGACACATTGTTTTGAGGACCACAATTTCCTGCACTGTGCCTGTAGTGATTTCAGAATTCGGCAACTTAGCCTACTAAAAGATCGGTTACAAGAGCACAATGCTTTTTGTGGCTTCCTGCTCGGCAGAGAAGCCACGCTGCCGTGGCGGCCCTGTTATCCGGAGAAGATTTCTTTTCTTTGCTGATTCCTCTCAATGAAATTTGCCATGTTGCACTATGTTTAGTAAACGCTTTATTTTGACTATAAGCATGAGGAGAAATTAGCACGGATTGCAACAAGGAAATACAATCAATTAGAGAGCAAATTTCATAATTAAATTCCTTGAAATCCAAAATAGTGGGTTTAGTAACATCTAGGGTTTTGCTTTCTTCAATCCCACTTTTATTAATTTTATCATCAAGATCTAAAAAACTCTGAATTCTTGGAACGCCTTCTAGGTAAAGGTGGATCATATTCAATCCCATCATTATCAAGATTCATAATGCAAAACAAAGATTTAATAGGGGACACATCAATAACTTTTAGATCTTCATCTTTATTTTCATGGAAATTGGAAGAACACGCTTTAATAAAGGCATCTTTCGTAGCACACATCCTAGCGGTTCTTTCCTTGCACTCATCAATGGAAATTCTCTTGGCTTTGAGAGACTCATTGATATCATGCTTAGGAGGAATAGATCTAAGCTTTAAAGAATCAACATCAAGAGAAATTCTATCAACGTTCCTAGCCAATTCATCAACTTTAAGCAATTTCTCTTCAAGCAAAGCATTAAAATTCTTTTGTGAATTCATAAACTCTTTAACACTAGTCTCAAATTCAGAGGGCGTCTTATTAAAATTTCCATAAGAGTTGTTGTCGGAATTTCCATAATTATTAGAAGGATTACTAGGATAAGGCCTAGGATTAAAGTTCCCTCTATACGCGTTGTTACCAAAATTATTCCTACCAACAAAATTCACATCCATAGATTCATTATTATTCTCAATCAAAGTAGACAAAGTCATATCATTAGGATCAGAAGAAACACTCTTAGTAGCAAATAATTTCATAAGTTCATCCATCTTTCCACTCAAAACATTAATTTCTTATATCACATGTACTTTTTTATTAGTAGATCTTTCAGTGTGCCATTGAGAATAATTAACCATAATATTATCTAGGAGTTTAGTAGCATCTCCTAAAGTGATTTCCATAAAAGTGCCTCCCGCGGCCGAATCTGAAAGATTTCTAGAAGCAAAATTCAATCCGGCATAATTTTTTGTACAATCATCCACAAATTTAAACCATGAGTAGGGCAATTACGTATCATTAATTTCATTCTCTCCCAAGCTTGTGCAACATGTTCATGATCAAGTTGCTTAAAATTTATAATATCGTTTCTAAGAGAGATGATCTTAGCGGGAGGAAAATACTTAGAGATAAAAACATGTTTGCACTTGTTCCAAGAATCAATACTATTTTTAGGCAAAGACGAAAACCAAGCTTTAGCACGATCTCTAAGCGAAAAAGGAAATAGCTTCAATTTAGCAATATAATTATCAACATCTTTCTTCTTTTGCATATCACATAAATCAACGAAGCTATTTAGATGAGTAGCGGCATCTTCACTAGGAAGGCCAGCGAATTGATCTTTCATAACAAGATTCAACAAAGCAGTATTGATTTCACAAGATTCAGTATTGGTAAGAGGAGCAATCGGAGTGCTAAGGAAATAATTATTGTTGGTATTGGTAAAGTCACACAATTTGGTATTATCTTGAGCCATCGTGACAAGCAAGCAATCCAACACACGAGCAAACAAAAAGTAAAAAGAGAGGGCGAATAAAACGGCAAGGGTGAAGTGGGGGAGAGGAAAAAGAGAGGCAAATGGCAAATAATGTAATGCGAGAGATAAGTGATTGTGATGGGTACTTGGTATGTTGACTTTTGCGAAGACCTCCCGACAGCGGCGCCAAATCTTCCTGCTACCTCTTGAGCATCATGTTGGATTTCCTTGAAGAGGAAAGGGTGATGCAGCAGAGTAGAGTAAGTATTTCCCTCAGTTTTGAGAACCAAAGTATCAATCCGAGGAGGCTACGCGCAAGTCCCTCGTACCTACACAAAACAAATAGCTCCACGCAACCAACGCAATTAGGGGTTGTCAATCCCTTCACGGTCACTTGCGAGAGTGAGATCTGATATAGATGATAGATAATATTTTTGGTATTTTTGGTATAAAGATGCAAAGTAAAATAAAAGCAAAGTAAAAAGCAGAAAGCAATAATAAAGTGTTGGGAGATTAATATGATAAAGATAGACCTGGGGGCCATAGATTTCACTAGTGGCTTCTCTCAAGAGCATAAGTATTTTACGGTGGGTGAACAAATTACTGTTGAGCAATTGACAGAATTGAGCATAGTTATGAGAGTATCTAGGTATGATCATGTATATAGGCATCACATCCGAGACAAGTAGACCGACTCACATGCGCATCTACTACTATTACTCCACTCATCGACCGCTATCCAAAGATGCATCTAGAGTATTAAGTTCAAGAAAACAGAGTAACGCCTTAAGCAAGATGACATGATGTAGAGGGATAAATTCATGCAATATGATAAAAACCCCATCTTGTTATCCTCGATGGCAACAATACAATACGTGCCTTGCTGCCCCCATCAGAATCGGGAAAGGACACCGCAAGATTGAACCCAAAGCTAAGCACTTCTCCCATTGCAAGAAAAACCAATCTAGTAGGCCAAACAAAACTGATAATTCGAAGAGACTTGCAAAGATAACCAATCATATATAAAAGAATTCAGAGAAGATTCAAATATTGTTCATAGATAATCTTGATCATAAAACCACATTTCATCGGTCTCAACAAACACACCACAAAAACAAGATTACATCGAATAGATCTCCACGAGAGAGGGGGAGAACATTGTATTGAGATCCAAAAAGAGAGAAGAAGCCATCTAGCTACTAACTATGGACCCGAAGGTCTGAGGTAAACTACTCACACTTCATCGGAGAGGCTATGATGAGGTAGAAGCCCTCCGTGGTGGATTCCCCTTCCGGCGGAGCTCCGGAACAGGCCTCAAGATGGGATCTCGTGGATACATAAAGTTGCGGCGGTGGAATTAGGTTTTTGGCTCCGTATCTAATCGTTTGGGGGTACGTAGGTATATATAGGAGGAAGGAGTACGTCGGTGGAGCAACGGGGGGCCGACGAGGCAGGGGGGCGCACCCTAGGGGGGTGGGCGCGCCCCCCACCCTCGTGGCCACCTTCCTTCTTTCTTGACGTGGGGTCCAAGTCTCCTGGATCATGTTCGGTGAGAAAGTCACGTTCCCGAAGGTCTCATTCCGTTTGGACTCCTTTGATATTCCTTTTCTTCGAAACACTGAAATAGGCAAAAAACAACAATTCTGGGCTGGGCCTCCAGTTAGTAGGTTAGTCCCAAAAGTACTATAAAAGTGGAAAATAAAGCCCAACATGGTCCAAAACAGTAGATAATATAGCGTGGAGCAATCAAAAATTATAGATACGTTGGAGACGTATCAGCTATCCCAACAGACCTCAAGCAAATCCAAAAATTAACTGGATGCGTGGCTGCCTTAAGCCGCTTTATCTCCCGATTAGGGGAAAAGGCACTATCGCTTTATCGCCTTCTTCGACGCACCGAACACTTCGAGTGGACGGATGCGGCCATGGCCGGACTAGAAGAAATAAAAGCCGTTTTGGCCACCAACCCAATCATGGCCGCGCCAAATGTCGGCGAACCAATGCTGTTATATATAGCGGCAACACTCCAAGTTGTAAGCGCAGTGCTCGTCTCGAACGAGAGACGGACAGACATAAGTTCCGCTTCAAAAGCCGGTATACTATGTATGCACTGTCCTCACTCCATGCAAATCACGGTACCCACATTATCAAAAGATAGCATACGCGGTCTTCATGGCATCCCGGAAATTATGACACTACTTTCAAGAGTGTTCAATTACGGTGGCCTCTGAAGTACCACTCAACGACATAATAAATAACCGCAATGCCATGGGCCGGATTGCTAAATGGGCCATTGAGCTCCTCCCGTTCGACATAACATACAAACCACGGCGGGCCATTAAGTCGCAAGTATTGGCCGATTTCGTCGCCGAATGGACAGAAGCCGAACTCCCTAAAGAGTACGGCGCGTACTCCAATTGGATCATTCACTTTGACAGCTCTAAGATGCTGGCTGGTCTGGGGGCAAAGGCCGTCACGGCATCCCCACCGGAGATACAAAGACAATACGTACTCCAAATATTATCCACAGACTCCAACAACGCAGCAGAATACGAGGTCCTGTTGCATGGTCTCCGGATGGCAGTCTCCATGGGCATTCAACGCCTAGAGGTGCGTGGGGATTCGAACCTCGCAATATCTCAAATAAATGGAGACTTTGACGCCAAGGACCCAAAGATGGCGGCTTACTGCAACGCTGTCCTCAAAATGTCAGCTCGGTTCGAGGGGCTCGAATTCCACCATGTGGCCCGAGAAAATAATCAAGCGGCGGCTATCCTCGCCCGCATCAGCGCTAAACACGACCCTGTCCCACCTTATATCTTATTGGAAAGGCTGTTTTAGCCATCCCTGGTGTGGGAAGGGGAGACCGGCAACACTACCGATCCGCCACAACACCGGATCCCGAACACTCGACATAATCGGAGGCTCGCCACCAAAATAACACCTTCAAATTTCACGTGATTATGGCTGTCATCGCCCGATGGGCCAGAACCCTTCTTGGCCTACCTAATTAGGCAAGAACTCCCTCAGGACCCAAACGAGGCACGTTGCATCGTACGGCGGTCTAAAGCCTACAAGGTCCACGAGGGAGAGCTTTATAAGAAAAGCGCTACCGGAGTACTTCAAAGACGCATCTCCAAAGAGGAAGGACGGCCACTTTTGGCAGAAATTCATGCTAGACTTGGCGGCCATCACGCCGCAGCTCGGGCCCTTGTAAGCAAGGCCTTCCGTACTGGTTTTTACTGGCCGACGGCCCGAGCAGACGCATAGGACCTCGTTCAACGTTGCGTCGGTTGCTAGCTTTTCGCAAACCAAAGCCATATGCCACCTACCGCTCTTCAAACAATCCCCATTACTTAGCCCTTTGCGGTCTGGGGGCTTGATATGGTCGAACCCCTTAAAGGGGGAAGCCATAAGAAAAAATACCTATTGGTCATGGTGGATAAATTCACCAAATGGATAGAGGCCAAACCAGTTAAAACGGCCGAGTCCGGACCAGTGATAGACTTCATATCCGGGGTTGTAAACCGTTACGGCGTCCCCCGCAGCATCATCACCGATAACGGCTCCAACTTTACAGCTGACAAGGTAAAAACTTGTTGCGGCAACATGGGCATTAAGCTTGATTATGCCTCTGTCTATCACCCCCAAACAAACGGTCAGGTTAAGCGGGCAAATGGTCTCATTATGAGCGGCATTAAACCCAAATTAGTGCGATCCTTGAAGGAATCAGATACGCACTGGGTCGAGGAGCTCGACTCCATACTATGGGGGCCGCGGACCACGCCGAATCGCACTACCGGATACACACCGTTCTTTATGGTGTATGGCGCAGAGGCGGTACTGCCCTGCGACATAATTCATGAATCACCTCGAGTGCGCATGTATGAAGAGAAAGAAGCCGAGCTTGATCGGCAGGACAGCTTGGACGCCCTGGAAGAGGAGTGTGACGTGGCAAAAGCCCGCTCCGCATTCTATCAGCAACATGCTCGACGGTATCAAAGCAGAGAAGTAAGGGCCAAAACTTATAACGTTGGCAAACTCGTTCTACGCCTATGAGAGAAGAAAAAGAACAAGCTCAAGCCCAAATGGGAAGGTCCCTTCGTTATTGACATAGTTCTGACCGCTGGAGCGTACCGTCTGCGGGATGCATCGGATAATAGACTCGAGCCAAACCCATGGAACGCAGCCAGACTCCGAAGGTTCTACGCCTAGTGTCGGACTATGTGTTCGTCTCCTTTCCTCCGTCAATTTTTTATATATCCGGTATCTGTCTTTTCTTTCTTTCTTTCTCCCCTTTTTTCTCACAGCCTCAAAAGGTTAAAATGTGTCTTGACTACACAATCTTGACGCGCTAGACGTGCTCATTATACATGGGGGCTTTTTATACAGAAGCTTAATATAATTATGTTCAGGGCTTTACGCCCCCTGCACATGTGTTACTTCTCCACATGTACCTTTTCTTCGCCATTATATGCATCGATATGACTTAAGTTTTGGCCAAGCTGGATTGCCTGGATCTTGTGTTTATGCCCTACGTTCCCGTTAATTCGGCTAGGGCATAAGGGGAGCACCTCTGCGATTGTTACTGCAGGGTCAGCCGGATGTGTACCTCAGACTGGGTGAAGCCGAAAGCTAGCGTTCTTAAGGGAATATTCGGCCGGTGAACAAAAGATGACTTTTATTTATTGTAATACATGCCCCCAGATGTTTATATCCTGCGTCTCTTTTCATAGTTCGGACATGCACATTAATGCATGTGTACCCAGGGAAAGGAAACCTTAACGGAACTATTCTCCCTTGGAGATGTTTCTTACTATCCATGTAATATAACATAGCTAGTTGGGTACTTGTCTGTTCAAGCACTTATGACCCCTACGCCTGGTTTCCACGCATACCCCGAGTTTTACATAACTGAGCGGGTATTCGGATACACTCCGGACTGTCGGGTCCGGAGGTTGAAGTGAAAAGGTCCGCCATGACAAATGATTTACAATCCGGCTAGGGACAAAATATGTCATTTGAAGTACATAGTCACTTAGACTGACTAAATTCTTCTTCTATACCATCCAATAGGCTGTCTAGCCTATAATCCTGATGGGAATACTTTGCGGCTAATTTTACCTGGTCATATACCAGACTAACGGGGATCTCTTTCCCATCAGACCCTCTGAGTCCGACCTCGGCCATGTGATTCGGGTCAGCCTTGGTATAGCGCGTCTTCACCATGGCCTGTGCTTCCCTTGCACCTTGTCGGCAGCCGATATCTTCCATAATCGGAAGCGCTGCCGCCCCTTGAGCATCTCTACGAAGCTCCCCATGCCTCCGGAAGGGAGGTGGATGGCCACAAGGCCTGGGCAATGCCCTGCATCACCTGCCGAACTTGTTCGTGCAATTGTGAGAGCTCTTGCAGAAGATCACCAGCAGATCCGGGCATCTCCTCTTCGGGACGACCCGTCAGCATACCTACAGATACAACTCTGTTAGCCGGTTTCTTCGCCGAACTCTATAAAAGTTCGTTCAAGCACTTACTAAAAATGCCACGTCGAAGCCTCTTATTCTCCTTTACGGAGTCAGCGAGCTGGGCTCGAATATATTTTAGTTCAACGCCCAGCCGGATATTGGCATCTTGGAGATCATTTTTCTCCCGCCTAACCCATGTAAGCACACGCTCGCCAGCCTCTAGCTGTCGTTGAGCATGTTGCTCATCCCCTCGAACGATCTTCGGATTCACTCCGGGATTATCTGAAGAATCTATTGTTAGATTTGCACGCATGCCGAATGCTAACTGGTACATGTCATTTCATTCTCGATCACGACAAGTATTACCAGATGGGGCCTTCTTGGACTCCTCCATTCCGGCAACTGCGGCCCGTAGCTGGGCTTTGCATTCCTCCAGCTCTTGAGACAACTGGGTATTCTTCTCCGTAAGAACATACACATATAATGATCCTCAAATCAGTTGTGCCAACTGTTTCAAGTCTCAGGGGCTACTGGTATGCATAATTATCAGATTTTCTTACCCGTATATCCTTTACATACTGGTCCGTCGCTCTGGCCAGGCCATTTTGAGCAGCTCGGATGTACGCATCTTCGGAGTTGAAGGCATCGAACGCCTCTTGAGAGAAACAAGCATCACGGAGTACGGCCCGGCGACGCCTGTGATTCATGGCACTCTCCACTTCGGAATTCGTGGCGGACAGCCTATCCGCATCCTCTGTAGGAGGGACATCCGGCGTTGGCCCCACGTTAGCATCTGCCTCTAAGTCCGGCTCTGGAGCTAGGCTGGTAGAGGCGTGGCCGGCAGGCTCTCCGGATATGGTCCGGCGAGCGTTTTTTCTGCTAGGAAACATGGACGTTGTTACATTTTAAAGAGACGACAACCATGGAGCGGGGTTCCTTTTCATACCTCTGCGACGGCGTCTCAGTCCTGACCGCCTTCCTTTTAAGCCTACCCGGTTTCGGTGCCCCTTGTTGGTGAGTCACTGCGGGTTCGGCATGGTGTCCCGAGGACCTTCCCTGTAAGACACCATATGTGTGCGGTAGGTGAAGTGCAAAAAACGGATCCTTCTCAGAAGTTGGGACTCCGGTTTTACTTACATGCGATGCGGGGAGTAGTCCAGGATAATCGGCTATGATGGCCACCAAGGCGCCGTCGTAGCTTAATTGATAGAACGTCATGTCGATGAGCTCCACAAATGTGTCCGGATCTTCTTCGAGTCTGGGGTCGAGGGCCCGGCCGTGGTCCTCCGGGTTGTGGAGGCGGGCTATGGACCTCCCTCACAGCTTTTCGCAGTTCCTGCTATGAAATAGCAAGGTAAATACTTATGACGAAGAATGCGGGAAGGTTCGGAGTAAACGGTAGCAGCTCACCCAACTTGGGGGGTTGTACATGGAGAATCCATCACGTGGCTTGATGCGGATGAACTCCTCTTCCTCCCCTTTATATAAATCGGACAAGATTTTCGCTTAGAGCAATGACGGAGTCCGGTCCCTTACGATCACCGCACTGGCATCGTCTTCTCCATTGAAGTGCCACATGGGTTGTCCACGATCGAAGTGGCTGCACCCCCGCATTATACATATCGACATAACCTCGATTATTCTCAATCCTGATTTGGCTGCGTTTTATCCGCCCATCGTAAAGGACTTCTCCGTTATCTTCCTCCCTGGGGCCTCTAGGGCGCCACCGCGCGCTTTCTTCAAAGGGGCGTTGTCGAACTCAGGAAGGCCCATCCGAATAGGGTCCGGAAGGGGGACGTCCTCCATATAAAACCACTCCGAAGGCCAGTCTTCGGATGTCTTCTTCGGAGTACCGGACAGGTATCCGGTCCCGGCGATGCGCCATATCTCGGCTCTGCCCACTTGATATATTGACCCCTCCTGTGTACAGGGTACGAGGCAAAATAGCCTCTTCCATACCCAAAAACAGCTCGCAAGGGGCGACGTAGCCAGCGATGTGCAAGATGGAGGCGGGAGTAAGGTTATGCAGCTGGAGGCCATAGAACTCCAGGAGCCCGCGGAGGAACGGATGGATTGGAAATCCGAGTCCCCTCAATAAGTAAGGGACAAGGCATACCCGCTCCCCCATGGATGGGTTGGGAAAGCTCTCTGCTTGCTCCCCGCCATTGTAAGTGGCTAATCCGGCTCGGACGGGGACCATATACGCAGGAGGGAGAAACCCCTGGGTCTGTAACTCTACTAAGAGCCAGTTCTTTTAGCCTCATGATTCTCCAGAATCGTGATTCTGGGAAACTGCCCGGAGAATCATCTGCCACGTAATCGCCTTGATTCTTTTACGTGATTCTAACCTGTGATTGTTGTATGAGTTGTGTCTTTGAAATGTCATGTAACGCCCCTAGACCGAAGTGTGTGATATATTGGTAACACTTGGTTATTTTGAACACGAAAACGAAAGGTAAATCTCATAAAGCATATACTATTGCAATATAAAGCAAGTTGCAAAATCATAAATTGCTTAGTATTACAATTTAGGACCAAAGTTGGAAATATTATATAGTGCTAAATATTACAAGTTAAAAGCGAATTGCAAACTACAAGATGGACGCTCTCAAGGTACAAGACTGACAGCAATAGCCTCACGTGTAGCGTTCATGGTACCATCATCTTCAGGTGGTAAAGCGTTGGCACCTGTAAACGGAATGAGCCGCACTATCCCAAATTGCTTTTGGATACTTCACTTTCTCCATCTACAACATCAATATGTGAACGTTTAAATGTAAACTACTTTTTTACTAAGCAGCAGTCATTTCATACCACTACAAAATTCATACAAGAGCAATCATTCATGCAATTTTTCATTGCTATAAACAGAGTTCTAACAAGAGTAATCAATCGTACAAATTTTGTACTAACCAAATAACCATGCAAATCGAAAACAGCATAAGCAAACAAGTAGCAGTATAATTTTTTGATTCATACAAACAGAGTTGAACTAATATGTAACGGAGATATGACAGAGAGAAGGGAGAAAGGATGAGATAGAGAGGAGCTCACCAACACCGGTGAAGTGGGCTCGGTCGGCCTTGGCGCCTCCTGCTGCAGGCGGTTGGGTCGGTCTTGAGAAGCCGATTCGCCTCTTCTTTGCAAGGCTGTTGGTCAGGCGGGGAAGCCGGTTTGCCTCCTGCCGCCGGCGCCGAGGGGTCGGGTGGTGTGGACCCGACGGGATGCCTCAGAGAGGACACGGCGGAGCTGATGATTTCGGGGCGGGGAATCCGGCGGCGGCGCCAACCCTAGGTCGAACGGGGATGGGGATGAGCGACGGGGACGAGCGACTGGGGGAAATCGACGAGTACTTTGGGCTGGGCCTCTGTCGGCCGGCTGGCCCGAGTGGCATATTGGGGGTAATTTCTACATCCAATAGGGGTATTTGCTAAAACTGAATCGTTTTGCTTTGCGGGAATCGCCAGAATCGTCAAGTTTGCTCGATTCTGAAATACACTGCCGATTGTGGGTGATTCTAGACGATTCCTGGAGAAGCAATGAGTTCTTTTGCGATTGTGATTTTCCAGGCAGTGATTCTTCAGAATCGAGTCGAAAGAACTGGCCCTAATTGGTTGTGGGGAACGGAACACTTCTTCCAATTGCCCGGCTTAGGGCTACGGGAGCGAGAGGAGGAGCTGCGATGGCCGGCCATGATGGGATGGATTTTTCCGAGCACTCTCCGATGGATGCTCGCTGTGGGACGATGGTGTGATCTGGATCTGAGGATAACCGTCTCTTTAAATAGACGATTTACTCGCATGGCTAGGGTGGCAAGTGTAAAAATGCCCTGACTTCTCGCATCCGCTCGGCACGTGGAAGATAGCCATTATTAGGCGCTGAAGCCAAGGAGTGCAACATTCATGGGAAGCCAGACACTAATCGACATGTACTCAGAATTTGGAGAAGAACCCGCCTTGCAATGCCGAAGACAATCTGCGCGCCGGACTCATCGTCATTGAAGCCTGGTTCAGGGGCTACTGAGGGAGTCCGGGATTAGGGGGTCCTCGGACAACCGGACTATATCCTTTGGCCGGACTGTTGGACTATGAAGATACAAGATTGAAGACTTCATCCCGTGTCCGGATGGGACTCTCCTTGGCGTGGAAGGCAAGCTTGGCAATTCGGAGATGTAGATCTCCTCCCTTGTAACTGACTGTGTAACCTAGCCCTCCGGTGTCTATATAAACCGGAGGGTTTAGTCCGTAGGACAACAACAATCATAATCATAGGCTAGCTTCTAGGGTTTAGCCTCTACAATCTCGTGGTAGATCAACTCCTGTAATACTCATATCATCAAGATCAATCAAGCAGGAAGAAGGGTATTAACTCCATCGAGAGGGCCTGAACCTGGGTAAACATTGTATCCCCCGCCTACTGTTACCATCCGCCTTAGACGCACAGTTCGGGACCCCCTACCCGAGAGCCGCTGGTTTTGACACTGACAAAGACCTAGGTTATTTTTCCTACTTTATTGTTTGATTTATATGCACAGATCTAGGAAGCTTCCTTTTGCCCTTTTGGTCTGTACTGGTGCTCAAGTCACTCTTAAGTTTGTCAGCTTTATTGTAAATTCAGATGTTTGCACTCATGTGTACTGTGGAGAAGGAGATTCAGACATGTTTCTAGCTTGTAGCTTCGTGTATGGATATCATTCTGTTTTCTGCAGTTCTATCACTGGTGGAAAAACAAAGCTTCTCCGACCCCATAAGTCGCGGGTCAGAGGAATCATGATTAATGGGACCTTTAGTCGCGATTACAGAGGTGAACCGCGACCAAAAAAGGCCCAGGCGCTCGGTGGCCGGTGGCGCCGTGAGGGTCTTTAGTCGCGGTTTGCTAGGACAACCGCGACTAAAGGCCTTCGGCACCTTTAGTCACGGTTTGCTGTGCCAACCGCAACTAAAGCCCTCCCTATATATACCCATCCAAAGCAGCCAACACTTAGCCATTTGGAGCCATTCTCTTCACAAGTGGTTGTAGGTTTGCTTTTGGTTCCTCTTATGCACATAAGGTGTTTGATGAAATGCCCCAAGAGCATGAAACAAACATGACATGAAGTGTTGGAGCCACACTCCTCGATCGCGGTTAGCAACTTGATGAACCTTTGATGTGTCATTGATAAAATATGCATGTGTGTAGTTCATTGTTTAATTTATATTGTTTGTAGCTAGTTAGTTTAACAAATGCATGATGGTTAATTATATATTTTATATTATAATAATGCAGATGAATCGGCAATGGATGTACGGTAACCGACTCTCCGCGAAGTTCACTACGGGTTTGAAAGATTTCCTCGTAGTGGCTAATGCGAACAAGCGGGGGTTGTTATCTGTCCATGTGTTATCTGTAAGAATCGGAAGGGTTACTCTTCCTCAAGAGATGTTCACATGCATCCGCTTGACGCACGGTTTCATGCCAAGCTATAATTGTTGGACCAAGCATGGAGAAAGAGGGGTTATAATGGAAGAAGATGAAGAAGGGATGATTTCATCGATGAAAGCTATCTTGCTCATTTCGTGATACTTTCATGGAGGATCTTTGAAGGTGAAGGGAAGGTGAAGAAGAGGCACGTGATGATCCTGTTGATGATCTTGGTCGGACCATTCTTGATGCACGGAGACGCTGCGAAACTGAAAAGGAGAGGGAGAATTTGGATCGCATGTTAGAGGATCACGTAAAGGCGCTGTACCCGGATGCGATGATGGTCTCAAAAAGCTGGGCTGCACTCGGATTTGCTGAAATGGAAGGCGAGGCAGGTGTAGCTGACTCGGCATTTGAAAACTTGCTGAAAATGTTGAAGAATATGTTTCCAAAGGATAACGAGTTGCCCGCCAAGACGCGTCTGAAGCAAAGAAGGTTGTCCGCCCTCTAGGTTTAGAGGTTCAAGATACATGCATGCATCAACGATTGCATCCTCTACCGTGGTGAATACGAGAATTTGAATGAATGCCCGGTATGCACTGCATTATGCGTTATAAGATCGAGGCGATGACCACGGTGACGATGTTGAGGGCCGAAACCTGTGAAGAGGGTTCCGCCAAGGTGATGTGGTATGCTCCTATAATACCACGGTTGAAACGTCTGCTCAGGAACAAAGAGCATGCCAAGTTGTTGCGATGGCACAAAGAGGACCGTAAGTCGGACGGGGAGTTGAGACACACCGCAGATGGAACGCAATGGAGAAAGATCGATGATGGTTCAAAGATTTTGCGGTGACGCAAGGAACATAAGATTTGCTCTAAATGCGGATGGCATGAATCCTTTTGGCGCAGCAGAGCTCCAGCCCATAGCACTGCCCGTGACTCTATGCATCTACAACCTTCCTCCTTGGTTGTGCATGAAGCGGAAGTTCATTATGATGCCGGTGCTCATCCAAGGTCCAAGCAACCCGGCAACGACATCGATGTGTACCTAAGGCCATTAGTTGATGAACTTTTACAGCTGTGGGTGGTGTCCGTGTGGGATGAGCACAAACAAGAGGAATTTGACCTACGAGCGTTGCTTTTCGTAACCATCAACGATTGGCCTGCTCTTAGTAACCTTTCGGACTGTCAAATAAGGGATACAATGCATGCACGCATACTGCTTACATGAGACCGAAAGTGTACATTTGCCAAATTGTAAGAAGAACGTGTACCACAGGCATCGTCGATTTCTTCCGAAAATTCATCCGAAGAAAGAAAGGCAAGCATTACAACGGCAAGGCAGATCACCGGCGAAGCTCATGGAACGACCGTGCCGAGGTATTTGATATGGTCAAGGATTTGAAAGTCATCTTTGGAAAGGTCCTGGCGGACAATCAGTTCGAAGGGAGCCGACGGGCACGCAGCCATGTGGAAGAAGAAATCTATATTCGGGAGCTAGAATATTGGAAAGTCCTAGATGTCCGCTCTGCAATCGACGTGATGCACGCTATTTAAGAATATTTGCGTGAACCTCCTAAGCTTCTTGGGCGTGTATGGGAAGACAAATGATACAAAGGAAGCACGGCAGAACCAAAGAACGTTTGAAAGACCCTAATGACCGCATCCGGAATGGTTTCAAGGTCGTGCTACCACGCCCGACCAAAGAAGAGAAGGTCATCTTTTTGAATGCCCGAGCGGTATGAAGGTCCCGTCTGGATTCTCGCCCAATATAAAGGGAATAATAAACATGGCGGAGAAAAAGTTCCAAAACCTGAAGTCTCACGACTGCCACGTGATTATGACGCAATTGCTTCCGATTGCTTTGAGGGGCTCTCGCCGGAAAATGTTCGAGTAGCCATTGTGAAGCTATGTGCATTCCTCAATGCAATCTCGTAAGGTAATCAATCCGGAAGTTCTACCACGGTTCTGAGCGATGTGATCCAATGTCTTGTCGGGCTTCGAGTTGGTGTTCCCGCCATCCTTCTTCAATATTATGACGCACCTCTGGTTCACCTAGTCGAAGAGATTTTCGTTCTCGGTCCTGTATTTCTACACAATATGTTCCCCTTCGAGAGGTTCATGGGAGTATTAAAGAAATATGTTCAGAACCGTGCTAGGCCAGAAGGAAGCATCGCCAAGGGCTATGGAAATGAGGAGGTAATTGAGTTTTGTGTTGACTTTGTTCCTGACCTTAAGCCGATTGGTCTTCCTCGATCATGCACGAGGGAGACTAAGTGGAAAAGGCACGATCGGAATGAAATCAACGATATGTATGGACTGGCCATTCTCTGATCAAGCACACCACAATCAGCATCGACCAATTCCAGCTTGGTGGCTCCGTACTTTGAGAAACACAAGAATATTTTACGTTACGACAACCCGGGAAGCTGAATCCTGGATTAGGAAGGCCCACATGGAGACTTTCGGCAGTTGGTTGAGAAAACATTTAATGAATGACAATGATGTTGTAGATCAGCTGTACATGTTGGCCAAGACACCATCTTCGACTATAACGACTTTCCAAGGGTACGAGATAAATGAGAATACATTTTACACGATCGCCCAAGATAAAAAGAGCACCAACCAAAACAGTGGTGTCCGCTTTGATGCAAGAACCGAGAATGGGCAAGAGGTCACATATTATGGTTACATAGAGGAGATATGGGAACTTGACTATGGACCCTCCTTTAAGGTCCCTTTGTTCCGTGCAAATGGTTCAAGCTAACGGGAGGTGGGGTAAAGGTGGACCAGCAATACGGAATGACAATGGTGGATTTCAACAATCTTGGTTACCTTGACGAACCATTCGTCCTAGCGAAAGATGTCGCTCGGGTTTTCTATGTGAAGGACATGAGTAGCAAACCGAGGAAGCGGAAAGATAAGAAAAGCGATCAAGACATCATGCGATGATCCAAAGCGCCACATTGTTCTTTCAGGGAAAAGAAACATCGTGGGAGTGGAGGACAAAGGCAGGACATGTCGGAAGATTATAATATGTTTGCTGAAATTCCGCCCTTCAAAGTGAACACCGACCCAAGCATTAAGTTAAATGATGAGGATGCTCCATGGATACGCACAATCGTAAGCAAGCGAGGACACAAGGGAAGAAAAATGATGTGTAATAATTTATTGTACCAAACTTTGTTGAATGGATCATGTGAATTATATTACCCGTGATGTGTTTGGTGTCCATTTTGAATGATTCGAGATACCACCGATGATACATGAAATTTGGAGTGATTTAGTCATACTCCTGCCTAGGCGTATAATATGCATACCGTAGTCTTCATAGCCGCCGTCGTCGTTGTCTTTGGTAGTCGCCTTCTAAGTTGCCGCCACGTAAATGCCGTCATTCTTGTCGTCATTCTTTGTCGTAAATCGCTGGCGGCGCTTCGTGGCTCGAATCGAGGGTAGCGCAGCGGGGATATCGCCGGCCGTGATGTAGTCCATGACGCTCTGCGAGTCCGGTCATACCACCATAGCCGACGGCCGGCCTCGTGGAAGTTCCCAGAGGCGCACCGTCCTCCTCATATTCGGCGGCGCCCTCTCATGCCGATTGATGAAGAAGGCGTCCCAAGTATGCTGGTTATCGGGATGCCGGCGGGATTCATCCGCTGCTCGGCGTGAGGTCGAGGTAGTAGTGGTTCGTGATGGCCGCCCGTATGAGACCACTGAGGGACGGGAGGGACTGCACGCCACGGCGCTTAGGCTCCAGCCGGTGGGGACGCGGTAGCCCGGTGGACAAGGGTAGTTCGAGTAAAGCTCCTCCACCTGCTGGTAGGTTAGAGTGGGTGCGGTGGAAGCCATGAGAGAGTGATGAGAGATTGTAGAGATGTGATAATGTGGCCAAGCCGGGCTACATATATGTAGTGAGAAATGGCGGGAAAAATGGGAGCGGGAAGACAGGAGGCGGGAAGAAAGTGGCGGGAAGAAAGAGGCGGGAAGACAGGGAAGAAATGGCGGGAAGAAGAGGAATCCAGAGTTGGTCATCTAACCTTTAGTCCCGGTGGTTGGTGCAACCGGGACTAAAGGTTAGACAGACGCGTGGATAGCGCCACGCCTGGCTTCGGAGGAACAAGACAAAGCGTAAGCGGCGCCGTGCCTATAAAAGGAGCATCGATACGCCAAGATAGAGGCGTGAAGAAATGGCGGAAGACATAGGCGGGGAAAGAAGCTGGCGGGAAGATGCATGTATGTAGTACCGTAGAATATGTGAAACTCCTTCAAAATTAAAATAAAAGCACAAAAGAAATAAAACAATACAAATTAAACAGAAAACAATACAAATTAAAAAGAAAACAATACAAATTAAACAGAAAACAGGTTTGGGGGGCTAAAACCCTAAACTGCAGTGACCTTTAGTCGCGGTTGGGCGAAGCGACCATGACTAAAATAGCAACAATAAGTATTTTGTTGTAAGTAGAAACAAAATAAAATAAATAAAGCAACAAAGAAAACAAAAAAGTGTTTTCAAATTTGAAAACTAATGGCACTAACAGAGAAAGTTTATAATTTTTCTAAAACTAAAAGCAAAAAGAATTAAAAAATAAAGCAAAAAACAACAAAAATAAATAATAATGCAGAAAACAAAACAAAAAAACTGGAAAAAAATAGTGCCGCCTACTGGACCCCCACGGCCTGAATACGACTAGAAACCCTACATGGGCCAGGATTCAGGCCCGCAGGAGGGCAAGTAGGCCCACAGGAGGGCAAGTAGGCCCACAGGCACATAGCTAGTGACAGATTAGGCCCGAAAGCCTGCAGTTGAGAGGAGCTCGAGAGGGTGGGCGCAGCAGCGCTTATAAACCACTCTCGAGCTCTCTCAACTAGCGAGGTGGGACTAAACTTTTGGGCGCGGGGCAGCACAAGGCCTTTAGTCGCGGTTGGGCAGGCGACCCGCGACTAAAGGTGGGACTAAACTTTTGGGCGCGGGGCAGCACAAGGCCTTTAGTCGCGGTTGGGCAGGCGACCCGCGACTAAAGGGTACCTTTAGTCATGGGTCTCGTCGCCAACCGCGACTAAAGGGGGCGCGAACGCATAAAAACTCGCCAAAAACCCTTTAGTCGCGGTTGGGCGTGACCGCGACTAAAGGGTACCTTTAGTCATGGGTCTGCGCCAACCGCGACTAAAGGGGGGCTATAAATACAAGGCTCCAATTCGATTCTCGTCTTCACCGATTCTCGCTGTTGTTAATCGCCCTCGCCCTCGGCCGCCGCCCGTCGCCCTCGCCCTCGGCGCCGCCTTGTCGCCCTCGCCCTCTTAGCCTTGCCGCCCGGCCTCGTCGATCTTGCCGCCTCCCTGTGCACCCAGCGCCGAGCTCCAGACGGGCTCGCGTCCGCCCAGCTCATCGCCGTAGCCTCTCTGCTCCCACGCAGCCGCGGCCTCACAGCGCCCGCACTTCTTCTCCGCCACGCTTGGCCAGGCCACCGACCACCAGGGCAGCGCCCCTCCTCACCCCTCCCCCGCCTCTTCCCCAGCCTCGTCGCTCCCTCAGAGCGCCGCCCGCCAGGCTCTGCTCCCCACGCCCCACGCCCGCTACACTCTGCGGCCACCGCCCGGCGTCCTCCACGATCCCGACCTCCCTGCTCCATCGTGCCGCCACCACCTACTGCTCGATGTCGCCCTGACCGCTGTCGGCGCCGCTCGTTGTGGCCCTGCGTGCCCTGCCGCACCGGGCTGCGGCCTTCGCCTGATAGCGGGCATCCACCCGTGTCCCTCTTTTTGCAGAACGAAAAGAAGAATAAAAACAAAAAGAAGTAATTAAAAATTAATTAACTTAATTAAACTTCTTAATTAGCTTAACATTAATTAAACTCCTAGTTAACTAACTAATCTGTTAGTTAGGTTGATGCATCTATGACAGACCGGTCCCTTGCGTCGGTTTGACCCGATCAACACCACTGTTGACTCTTGGCGTCATGCCGACGTTAGCATACACTATTCTGAATAATGTTAGAATTAAATGGATAATAATTTAGAAAATGTCGAAGCCCCATAAGTCGCGAATTTAAAAATGAGTCGAACAAAATGAACTTTTAAAAACTGCAACATGCATAAAAATCTTAAATGCTCATTTTTGCCTAAGCAAAATAAATCTTCGAAAACTTTATAGGAAAACTTTATAGGAAAACTTTATAATATCTTCGTTTTTCCTAAATGTTGGGAAAGTCATATTATTCCCTCTCTTGAGATTTTTATAGGAAAACTTTATGAAGATAATTTTAAATAAATCCAATGATCCTATTTCCAAAATTTGAGAAATCCCAAATATGAAAATAATGAAACTTCCAACTCTCTCCGAGGGTCCTTGAGTTGCGTGAAACTTCCAACTCTCCCACCTTCCTCGCCCCTCCTTTTGCCACCGCCTTTCGCCACCGCCACCGCCACCGCCCCTTCTTCACTTAATTAATTTGTTTTTACTACATGTTTTCAGGATCGACATAATGGCGGACGATAGAGCTGACCCGATTATGGACAACTATGATCCGGACGGTGAAGCACATATGTTCGGCATCATAAACGGCGATATTCTATATGTGCCGACGGAGAAGAAGAAGATGATATCTCTTCTTATCTGAACCTTAATGACGGTGAAGATGAAGGGCGCCGTCGGCAAGAAGATGATGCGAACAAAGCGTCGATAACGGCGATCTTCAAATGGAAGTAGCAACCACCTCCGGTGGCCGAGGTATATATATACATTGAGCCTCTGGTGATACAAACTAACTGATTTGAATAAATATGTGTGTACTAACGCGCGACTCTCTTTCTTATTTTAGCCCTCGGCGGATCGTCAAACAATCGAGTACGTCGTCAAAGCGTGGCGCAACCAAGACGATGAAACAAGGAGAAACATGCACCATCGAGGTTGTCGACAAAGGTAAACGGCAGGCAGCTGGAGCCCCGCAAGAACGCCACCAAGTTTGTCAGCCAATGCGGAGCCATTGTTAGAGACAACGTCTCGATCACCGTCCGTGAGTGGAATGAGCCAAAGAAGGCACGAATTGATGGTTTCACTTTTGTCGATAAGAGAACAAAAAAGATTGCTTCAAGAAGCTTATGGAACATTTCGTTCTACCTCCGAATACAACAAATTCGATGAGGAGGGTAACAAGATTGAGGAAAACAAGGAGAGGAGGAGGCTAGTCAAACAGTTCGCTCTTCATAAGATGGCCGACGCATTCCGGAAATTCAAGCAAAATCTAGCCCATGACTTTGTCAAGCGTAACAAGACTCCGGATTTCAAAGGACAATATGAGAAACTGAAACATGATTGGCCAGAATTTGTGAAGCAAAAGAAATCGGAGCAGTTCATTCAAATATCGAAAAAATAAGGAAAATGCGGCTAAGAAGGAGTACAATCATGTTATGGGGCCAGGAGGGTATCGCATTTGGGTGCCTAGGTTGGAGAAGATGGAGAACGAGTGAGGGCGCGAGAATCCGTCCAGTGCGGAGGGATGGGACCCAAGGGCCAAAAGCTGGTGGTACGGGCATGGGGGAACGCCGAACCCGGAGACAGGGGAGTGTGTTTACCGGGCAAATTAATTAAACCCACCCAAGCCCTTATTGACGCAATGAAGGATGCTCAACAGGGAAGATCAAGTTCAACAGAGAGAACGACGCCAGCGACAAAAGCCCTCGGGAATCCTGAACACGGAGGGCGTGTCACGAGGCATGGGGCACATTCCGTGGAAAATAGGGTTCCCCGAGCGATGACCCGTCTGATTCTGAAGCCGTAAGAGAAAGATGGATCGGGAATCAGATGTTGTGGCACGGTTGGCATCGGAAATGGATGTGATGAAGAAAACCATGAGTGTACTAGTAGTCGAAGAGATGCAGCTCGGGTGCAGCATGAAGATCATCCAGCGGATCTCGGAAGCCAGCAGCGGAGAAGCAGCGTGGCTTCCACGGAGGCTCCCACCGGCTGGTGCGGATGCACCGACGATCGAATTATCTGCACCGGAGCCTCTGGTGGTCGAAATTACTGCACCGGAGCCTCCGTGGTCGAAATTACTGCACCGGAGCCTCCTCGCTACCCGTGGACGATATAAAGGAGATGAAAGAATGTCATCTGTATTATCCTATCGGGAACATGTCCATGAAGGTAGCCATCGGCAGTGCTTTACCATGTTTACAGAGCACTCCACCACAACAACCCCATTCAAGATGGCTATGCTCGTGTCACGGTGGAGGACATAGTCCAAGGGTTTGAGGACACGGAGATTGACATTGCTACACCAAGGGGAGAAAAGACTTGGAGATGTCAAGCGCCATTTCATTCTATGGCAAAAGAAGTTTATCAAGTTTCGGCGAGGCGCCAAGGACAACAAGTCCACCCCTACGGTGGTGGTGGTGGCGGTGGCGGTGGTGGTGGTGGTGGTGGTGGTGGCGGTTCACCTACACCTCCGCCACGTCGGCCGACGCCGCCTCGATCCACAACGTCCGGCGGGTGATCACCGCTGCCCCCAGTCCTCGTCCGGCGGGTGATCGACGCCGCCCCAATCCACCTCCGACAAAGAAGCGTATAGTCCTGGATTATTAACCCGGACCCTTATGTACCTAAGACCACAAAGGTACCGGAGCCATCATCAAGCCTCTCCCCACAAGGCCTTGGGAACGTAGTGCCGAGGAAGTCGACGCAGCTGGCTGCTCATTTGGAGAAATGGAAGGCGGACTGCAAGAAGAAAAGAGAGCCCGAGCCCAAGCCAAGATATTCTGATGAGCAAAAGAAGTGGGCTAAGTCATTTTTGAGCACACCGTCCCAAGCCGCCAAGAATCGCCTAACGACTATGCACGTGAACTTGTGAGGCAGGCACTCATGTTCAACGAGAACAAAGAGCGGAGAAGGCCGAAGTAAAATAAGCGGAAACAAGTTGCCCAGCTCGGGGAACAAAGTAAACAATCGATTGCCCCGCTTATAGTGGAAGCCTTCTGTCCGGATGCCCCGAGATCATACAAGCGGACAAAGACATGTATTGACTGTAACTTTTGCCATAGAACAAGCGGCCAACTTAGGTATTACTCTTCGTGAACTGTTAGGCCTTGATGAGGCGCCAGTGAAGGAGGTAGTAATTACATATGTAAAGAATGGGCCTCTCGTCGAGCTGCAGGAAAAGGATCTACCTCCACAAATGAAAGGTCTGCTGAAATGGTACAAGGGTTACATAAAAATAAAACGCCTAAAGAATATATTTCATGCGGAAGTTAGACATGAGCATCACTTCAAACATTACTATGTACAAATTGAACTGAGTGAATTGTTCCAGACTTTTCAATCTGTGAGCTCGACAAATCTATCATCGGTTGCTACGTTACGTAAGTGATTTATTAATTTCTACCCCATCTCGTTCATATTGCCTGCACTATATATATGTCCTAACTATATTGTTGTGTCCGCTATTATACATGCGTAATGAAGATTAAGGAATGCAGAGTAAGGAACATCCATGATGTTGGGTTCATTGACCCACACATCGTTAATGGACATGTGTTGGAGCATCACCGCCGACGTGGAGGCGGACACATGGCAGTTTCTTACAAAGCAGGAACTCAAAAGTGATATTCTATTTCCTTACCATTTTGGGTGAGTGTTTCTGTCTTGAGCACATTCTCTTTTGTTTACTCCATGCATGGTATGTGGCCGGCTAATTGATGAGTTATGCATGACGTCATGCATGTATCGTGTCCGCAGGTTCCACTGGATTCTGCTAGTAATTAAAGTTAACACCTCGTAATGTCTCGTCCACGACTCTCAATATGGATCCAAAGCTTTGGGGCGACATGAGAAGAATGCTGCGAAGTAATTATTTTCATTCATTTGCGCTCTATATCGATCGGCCTATTTCGTTCATTTCCTAATATCAAGTAACTAATAACTCTCTTGTTCATTTAATTTTCTTTGCCTCGTAGGGTTTGGAGACGGTTCGTAGATACAAAGGTCGGTGAATTCAAAAAGAGCTAGAATTCAAAAGGTCAAAGGCTAAGAATGCTGGGGATATTCAGCCACGGAGACCAATCTATGTGGATACTATGTTCAGTGAGATGATCCGAGATACACCTCTGAGCGGGTTCCGAGTGATACCAATGCTCGGAGGAATAGCCTCCGGATGATGCTTAGTCCGTAAGCTCGCTTCCGACCACTTCAAGAGGAACTAGCTGGATGGTTCAGCAGGGAAGTCCTCCATCCTAAAGGAGAACACTATTACGAGGACGTAGAACTTTATATGCATTAAATCATGTATGGAAACTTGTTCAAAATTGTATATGGTCATCCGATGATATTGAATATATATTGTATATTCCTCTTGAATTTTTTTTGGTTCTAATTTCAAATTTATTTGAAATTGTACATTCATATGCATGTATGTAGTATCGTAGAATATATGAAACTCCTTCAAAATTAAAATAAAGCACAAAAGAAATAAAACAATACAAATTAAACAGAAAACAGGTTTAGGGGGGCTAAAACCCTAAACCTGTGGCGGCCTTTAGTCGCGGTTGGCGGAAGAACCGCGACTAAAGGTCCTCCGCCGACGGCCGCTGGCACCCACGTGGACGGGCCGTTAGTCGCGGTTCTTAAGCAGCCGCGACTAAAGGTGGGGGGCTTTAGTCGCGCTTATTTGGTCGCGGTTGCGCAACCGCGACTAATGGCAGTTGCGAACCGCGACCAAAGGCCTTTTTTCCACCAGTGTATGTATTCCGCCGTCACTAAAGCTTACGTAGTAGTAAAGTTGCGTGTAGGTAAGCTGGAACTTGGAACTTTTTTGTGTTCCCCTTCCGGTAGTTCCATGTTTATTTCTCGTAGATGATGCCTATTATATAATACCATGCCGTAGAGTGTTTGTATGCTAAATTCTACAAGAGTTAGTGTTACAACTAATGCATTTTCTTTACTGGCTAAATACATCAACAAAGCTACCTTTTTTCTAAGCATCCATTGTAAATTAAAAGAACATGAGTAGCATCTAGATATACATATTAATTGGTTCATCGACGATTACAGAAACATGACGATGGTAAGAAAATAGAATCATCTTAAATGCAAGTCAAACTCCACCTAGCATCTGGTAAAGTGAATGAAACTGTGACTCAATATACCAATGTTAAAGTGACCTAACACCTAACTGTAAAATGGCACATGTACATCAAGCTCTTTATTATATCAGTTTGATTTGTGGAAGCCACTAAGTTGCTGTTGGGAAACGTAGTAATTTCAAAATTTTCCTACGCACACATAGGATCATGGTGATGCGTAGCAACGAGAAGGGAGAGTGTGTCCACGTACCCTCATAGACTGAAAGCGGAAGCATTAGCAAAACGCGGTTGATGTAGTCGTACGTCTTCACGATCCGACCGATCCGAGTACCGAACGTACGGCACCTCCGAGTTCAGCACACGTTCAGCTCGATGACGTCCCTCGAACTCCGATCCAGACGAGCTTTGAGGGAGAGTTCCGTCAGCACGACGGCATGGTGATGGTGATGATGATGCTACTGATGCAGGGCTTCGCCTAAGCACAACTACGATATGATCGAGGTGGTATATGGTGGAGGGGGCACCGCACACGGCTAAGAGATCAAGAGATCAATTGTTGTTGCTCCAAGGGGTGCCCCCTCCCCGTATATAAAGGAGTGGAGGAGGGGGAGGGGGCCGGCCACCCTAGGCGCGCCCCATGAGGAGTCCTACTCCCACCGGGAGTAGGACTCCCCCCTTCCAAGTGGGAGTAGGAGAGGAGAGGGAAGGAGAGAGAGGGGGAAAGGAAAGGGGGGCGCCGCCCCCCTCCTTGTCCAATTCGGACTGGGGGAAGGGGGCGCGCGGCTGCCCTTGGCCGCCCCTCCTCTTCTCCACTAGGGCCCAATAGGCCCATTAGTCTCCCCGGGGGGTTCCGGTAACCCCCCGGTACTCCGGTATGTGTCCGAAACTCCCCGAAACCATTCCGGTGTCCGAACATAGCCGTCCAATATATCAATCTTTATGTCTCGACCATTTCGAGACTCCTCTTCATGTTCCTGATCATATCCGGGACTCTGAACTACCTTCGGTACATCAAAACATAAAACTCATAATACCGATCGTCATCTAACTTTAAGCGTGCGGACCCTACGGGTTCGAGAACTATGTAGACATGACCGAGACACGTCTCCGGTCAATAACCAATAGCGAAACCTGGATGCTCATATTGGATCCTACATATTTTACGAAGATCTTTATCGGTCAAACCGCATAACAACATACGTTGTTTCCTTTGTCATCGGTATGTTACTTGCCCGAGATTCGATCATCGGTATCTCTATACCTAGTTTAATCTCGTTACCGGCAAGTCTCTTTACTCATTCCGTAATACATCATCTCGCAACTATCTCATTAGTCACAATGCTTGCAAGGCTTATAGTGATGTGCGTTACCGAGAGGGCCCAGAGATACCTCTCTGACAATCGGAGTGACAAATCCTAATCTCGAAATACGCCAACCCAACAAGTACCTTCAGAGACACTTGTAGAGTACCTTTATAATCACCCAGTTACGTTGTGACGTTTGGTAGCACACAAAGTGTTCCTCCAGTAAACGGGAGTTGCATAATCTCAGAGTCATAGGAACATGTATAAGCCATGAAGAAAGCAATAGCAACATACTAAACGATCAAGTGCTAAGCTAACGGAATGGGTCAAGTCAATCACATCATTCTCCTAATGATGTGATCCCATTAATCAAATGACAACTCATGTCCATGGCTAGGAAACTTAACCATCTTCGATTAATGAGCTAGTCAAGTAGAGGCATACTAGTGACACTATGTTTGTCTATGTATTCACACATGTATTATGTTTCCGATTAATACAATTGTAGCATGAATAATTAACATTTATCATGATATGAGGAAATAAATAATAACTTTATTATTGCCTCTAGGGCATATTTCCTTCAGTTGCTGTTGTATGGACGCATAATCGGATGAAGGGTGAGGAGGAAGAGCTCAAGAAGATCAATAGGTTTCTATATTATTCCACATATAAGGGTTTGTGTGATGTTACTTTCAGTTACTATAGATGGATCATCTTTAATGTTTTAATTTGAAAATATGTGCTTCATACTTTTTGTTCTATTTCTGTGTCAATAAATGCACTACTTGTTTGTATGAAAATAGAGGGATATTTGCAGGCTTCAATAGAAGATTGTTGTAGTAGAAGAAACATTTTAGTGAGTCTTATTATGTGGTACACTTGTGACTTGTTGCTATAAGTGAGAAGAGGCCAAAAGAATCTCTGTAGGATTTTAAACTACAATATAAGCAAAATTAAGTTGGTACATATGGTTGATCACGCATAGTATGAAATCTTATAACATATGTAGACAACCTTATCTCTGTTTCAGGGTTGATCAATCTAAGCTACTAATATTCTAATGTTATATATATAAACTAACATTTTTCTAACTCAAATCGCTTGGTTCGAGACTGTGGACCAAATAAGGCAGCCCAATGTGTTCAGAAAAGATAGGAGCGTACATGAACACCTCAAGAGGCCCGCAAAGGCGCACCCTCGTGCCAGGTCTTATAGCTGTATTGGAGATAATGTGTTTCAAGTTCAGTTAGATGACTGCTACTAATATGGCTGTAGTACCCGGGGTATGGGATATGGTCTATGGAGGCGTATCGCTCGGTTAAGTTGAGTATGGAAGTTTTTGCCAGGTCTTATAGCTGTATGGGCTATCACTCAATTGCCGGTTTGGATATCTATTTTTATGTATGCAGCAAACTCTGAAAAAACGTGGGCTGAAAGATGACACTACTTGTGTGGTGGTTGACATCATCCCTTCGGATCATCGTTTGACATCACCACAATTATCCCCGATGATAAATCAGAATAAGCTCAAGTCTCTTCTTTTTCGTAGAATGTCTCACATTTCAGTTGAAAAGTTTGGAGGCAAGTCTGAGTTATTTGAAGAAGGCTATTTTGGGAGAAAGGTACTATTGCTAGTGTAATGATCCAGCGAACTTGTTGAGTTAACTGCTTATGCATAGTTCTGTGTGCTTTCTTATATAATAAGCTATTTTAAATCAGTGAATTTTGATTGAACATTTATCATGCTTGCTGCCTATTGATCACATATCTTTGTTGTAGCATGGTAAGACGTAGATTAGGATGCATTCTTGTTCTTAGAGCATTTGGAGAACTTGTTGTATCTCTCATGGCTCATGTAACTCTTTTATACCTTGTTTCCCATTGTGGTGCGAACATGTTTTTCTTTTCTTATCAAGTACCTTCTCCCATCCCTTTCCATTGTATGTATGATAGGAACCCTCTGAACCGCTTGCCACCTGCACTTGTCTGCATATTTTCGTGCATATGCTTCATTCAGCTTTCAACCATGCAATGCATTACATTTGTTGGTACCAAAGAATTTTATTTGTTTCAGAAAGTTCTATAACTCTGAAATCTTAATGTGTAATATCTCAAAGCTCTTTGCAAGTTCTTAGGATTTTTATTCTATGCATTTGCATGATTTGCGCCTGGATTTGATCTGATTTGGCTATGTACATGGTTTTCCTTGGGTCATAGATGAGTGGAGAAAGGAGACAAGGGAGTTCCATTTTGTGAAGACAATGGCGACATGGTTGACTCAAGGACTAGTGGAAGAAGGCCTATCTCATATAATTTCTTTATTTAAGATAAGGCTGCACTCTCCTATGTAAAATTTGCATATATTCCCCTGCCCTGAGTATGTTGTTTCGTATCCTTCAATTAAGATTTTCACTGTTAATACACATGATGCTTAACTACGGTCTCTTCGCATTAGACTATTGATAAGAGAAGAATCGCAATTCATGTATTTGGAATTTATTGTGTTGCAATGAACAATTATTATTTATAAAACATCTTGTGATGCTTTCTTCAAAAGCGATACAATCATTTTGGCGTGCAATAATAATCATATCGGTAAATCGTATGTTCTTTTGCCATCTTGATCAACTTGTCAAGGGAAAAATCCATCCACGAACTTTAGGTATTGTATTTATCATTCATTCCAGTTACGATGTTCCATATCAGTATTTTGTCGCTAAACTATAGAACCTTAGATGTATGATTTTTTGTCGTGTTTGCATTACAGAGGTGGAGGCTTTATTTCCTTCGAGAATTTATTGTTCTTCGCCAGGAACAGTCCGGTGAGTGTAGTTGTCAATTCCAACGATATGTGTATCCTATAATTCATTTAATCGCTATTTATAGGATGAAGTTCTGACAAAGTTTTCATTCTTTAGCAGTTAGCACTTCTGTTTGAGCACAATAGGCATAATATAGATGACTTGTTCTGTAATGTTGCAGTGCTAAATATGAAATGGGCCACCATTTGTTCTTACTAGATGTAGGGTGTGTAGTATTCCTCTGATAATTGCCTTAATGTAGATGTTGTAATTTGGGAGCATCCATTTGCTGTAGCTGGTGTAAATATACATTCATGCTCATTCAGATGCTTGATCTAGGGGTTGTTCATGCTATTTTTTCAGATGACATCATTTGATGGCATTTTTCTTATAGGAGTAGATCTGAATATGCAGTTTATTGTTGTACCTAGACTTTTTGTACTTATTCCTATTATCTCCATTTATTTCATTCTATAGTTGTTCTCCTGTCATTGCTCCTAAGCCAGATGTATTTCATCACACTCTACTTCTGTTGATGTATCTATCCTTTTCAAGAAGCAGAAACATACTACTTTCATTGGTATTGCTAAGCTATACATTCTCCTATGTAAACTAGATTGAGAAATGGAACTAAAAGGACGTCAACCTATCAAGCACTGCACCATCTGTCGCTGCAGTTCTATTCCATGTATGCTTTTTTTTAACAACCGACCCTCATTTGGACTGCATACCGACGTTAGCAAATGCACCAGCAATATTAGTACGAAGTCACGCAACACGTTGACAAATATCATACATACACGTAAGCAAATACACAACTAGATTATTGCGCATAATTCCGCTCAAAGAGGCGCCACCAGGTAGCGTCCCAACCACTAGTGCATCTGCATGGCTGGTTGACTTGGCTTGAGGTTTGAGGTGGTGGGTCTCGATGGCGTGTGGCTGTATGTGAATAAAAAGAATAGAAAGAAAGGGGCTCGTGGCCGTGGGGACATGCCTGTCATGGCTGGTTGGGCTTGGCTTGGCTCTTGGCTCCCTAATTAAACGAGATTGTGATGTGCTTGCGTGCATGGCTGGTTAATATTTTTTGCGAGGGGGTTGATAATTGATTAGTGGTTGGGGCGTCATCCTGTGACATCGCTTAAGAAAAAATTATGCGCATGTTTTTATTTTAAAACGCCTCCATCTAAAAAGCATCTCAGAAAAAAAAATCCTCACCTTCATCTAAAAAAAGTAAAAAAAAATCACCGCAGCCTACCAGCGAGCGCCACTTTACATAACCCTTCATTTAAAATATACCAGTGGTCCTCACCTTCATCTAAAAAAATACCAGAGGCTGGTCCTTTCGCCCTCAGAATGTGTCCCTTGGCCGGATCAGAGCTCAACCGGCTGAATCTAGGCAAAGGGAAATCGCCGGTGACCAGCAGCCACCCAAACCGGGATCTAGGTCCACCCTTGCGCTTGACCTGGCACCTTTAGATCCTGACAACCATTAGTGCAGAAAAAGCCTAGTTATGGCGTGCCAAAATTGCCCTTGCTGGCGTAGGGCTCCAACACCATCAATATGTCGCCAATGAATTTTTTTACTGGTGGTGTTGGGGCAAACGTCAGTAGTATTTTGAGTACTGCCGGCGTGACACATGTCCAGCTAGCAATATGTTCGTGTTAGCTATGGCGTTAAGTGTTTGCTAACGCCAGCAAATAGATTTTTGTTAATAAAAAATAATATTCATAGCAATTTAAATCTAGTCCATTATGCAGCAATTGAAACGCACTTAGTTTCAACTTCACAAAAGGCTAGTAGTTTTAAACTACGTAGTTCACAAACTCCACAAACAGTAATATATACTAGTAGTTCAACTTCACAATCTCCAAACTATCTACATCACATATCTCTTCGAAGAATTAAATTCATCTCACCTAACTTATTCCTATGGCTTTCCCTCTCCCTTCTGCAGCGCGCTTTCTCCGTCTTTAGTTGAATCCTCTCAACCCTCGGGAGTTGTATGTCCTTTTGCCGTTGATCCGTCTCATGGACCAATTAATCTTTCTGGTCGTTCAACTTAAGTATCTTATCGCAGAAATCAGCATTATTGTCGATAATCTAACCCCTCTCCTTGCGCAGGGAGTCATCCAACCACCTATGGGCCTTGATTAATTGTACTCTCATGTGACGCGACAAGCTCGCGGTTGAGCATGTCGATGTCACATGGCTGCTGCTCGAAGGGTGTTGGAGTCGGGTCCCGTACGTATTTCTGGCAAGTCAAATATGTGTGTGTGTGTGTGTAATGCTCATGCATGTTTTTGTAATCTTACCTGGTTGGTGCTTGCTTTGTCTTTGTCGACGTCGGCATCTGCCGCGAAATTGCACGAGGACCGATAGTGGCTGTTCTAGGTACTTATTGTTAGGGAACGTAGCAATTTCAAAAAAAATTCCTAAGCACACGCAAGATCATGGTGATGCATAGCAACGAGAGGGGAGGGTGCTGTCCATGTACCCTCGTAGACCGTAAGCGGAAGCGTTATGACAACACGGTTGATGTAGTCGTACGTCTTCACGATCGACCGATCCTAGTACCGAATGTACGGCACCTCCGTGATCTGCACACGTTCAGCTCGGTGACGTCCCACGAACTCACGATCAAGTAAAGCTTCGAGGGAGAGCTTCGTCAGCACGACGGCGTGATGACGGTGATGATGAAGCTACCGCAGAGGCTTCGCTAAGCACTACGACGATATGACCGAGGTGGATTATGGTAGAGGGGGGCACCGCACACGGCTAAGAGATCAATGATCAACTTGTGTCTATGGGGTGCCCCCCTCCCCCGTATATAAAGGAGTAGAGGAGGGGGAGGGCCGGCCCTCTACTATGGCGCGCCCTGGGGAGTCCTACTCCCACCATATCAAGTGAATGGGTCAAGTCAGTCACATCATTCTCTAATGATGTGACCCCGTTAATCAAATAACAACTCATGTCTATGGCTACGAAACTTAACCATCTTTGATTCAACGAGCTAGTCAAGTAGAGGCATATTAGTGACACTATTTTTGTCTATATATTCACACATGTACTAATTTTCCATTTAATACAATTCTAGCATGAATAATAAACATTTATCATAATATAAGAAAATATAAATAATAACTTTATTATTGCCTCTAGAACATATTTTCTAGAGTCTTCGAAAATTATGGCTGGAGCGTAACTCCAGAGTCCTCGTCACACTTGCAAGGAGCAGACCAAGCCTCTCCTTTTGACGTTGTGGATGGGTTGCTTTGACGGTCAAGAGGAGACGCCGCCTGTGGAAACTACACGGAAAAGGACGTGTGTTGACAAGGAATACCATTTTTCGGATCTGGAGTATCTTTCGCAGTGTGACTCATTAGCTGGGTAATTAAGCACCGTGCCGCGCGGGGCAAGGCAGAGAGGGTAGTCGTTGCACGTGGAAGGAAGCAGGAAAGTACTCCCCATCCTGGTTTATTAGTCCTTCTCGTATTTAGGTTCATATTTTAGCTATGATTTAAGCTAATAAATATATACTATTATATATAGTAAAAATAATATTATCAGAAACTATGTTCAAATATGAATTCAACGACATAATTTATTTTGACTTGGAGTAACATTTTGTTACTTAAATTTACAGTTAAAGCTTGACACAAAATACGAAGAGGGACAATAAACCAGGACAGAGGTAGTAAGGGGGAGGGTACCTCATGGACACTGCCCGACTGCTCGCCGAGTTACTGCCGGTGGTTGCAACTTTCCGGCCCACAGCTACCTGCTGCCATGGCCGGAACCGCGTGTACACAATGCTGTATCCGTGATCTAAAAAAGCTTCAATCACGGTTGGAAAAAGCTTCAACCGTAGATAGAAAAGCTCCAATCGGCGCTGCCTAACTAAAAAAGCTTCAACCATAGATAAATTTTGCTACTACCGGCGAGGGTTTTTGCTACATCCATCACGGCGGAGCTGTGACCTCGTGCCGGCGGCGGCGATGATTTGCTGCAACCGTTGTCATTTTTTGCTACGACCGATGATTTTTTTTGCTACATCCATTCAACGATACATTTTTGCTACCATGGAAAGCTGCATCCGGCTGTATGTTTCGTTGACGGAGCTACGTCCCCGCGACGATGGAGGTTATTTTGCTGCAACAGTCGTCGGCTTTTGCTACGACAAACGAGAAAATTTGCTTCAACCATTAATGGCGCAGATGTGACGCTGGACGACGGCGACAATGATTTTGCTGCAACCGTCGCTATTTTTTGCTACCATCGGCGAAGTTTTTGCTACATCCATCTAAATGGCGTTGATTTGGGCGGCCTTTGTTCGTGCAACCTCTGGCAGCGAGCATCGACGACGGCGGTCAGAGTTGCGGCCAGCGACACGGTGGTCTTTGCGGCCAGACGTGATATGGCGGCGACGGCTAGGTGCTGCAAGGATAGGGACGTTGGGCGTGATGGCGACACCGTCCTGCTGGACGGCGGCGACGGGTGACGGCGGCGACGGGCGACGGCGAGGCAATTCGGCGGGAGGCGACCGGTGAAGATGCGGGAGGCGCCCGGCTTCGAGGTTGGTCGTTTGCTCGTTCATGGCGAGCGCCGGCGGCGCTGCTCCTCTGTTTCCCGATGGCCTCGTCAGATTTGGTTTTGGGGAAAAAACAGAAGCCCCAATCCAACGGCAACCACTTGTCGCATCGGGTGGCTGGGGCTAGACCGGCCAAACTGTTAGGCCGGTCTGCCGGCGCGTATCACTGCCCAAAAAATAATAGATCTTCTGATTCTTTGATTTTATTTTAAATAGAAAAGAAAAACTAAATCACAGTCCGTCCGTTCCACGCTCAAAATAAAAAAAGTATTGCAGTCCGGTTCGGTCCCGCACTAGTTCGGCGCCCAGGCCGTACTAGTATATATGAAGCAGAAATCATGAGCTACGTACGAGCAATCAGTTGAATCGACTCTCGGCATCACGGTATCGCGCACGTGCAGCTCATCAGTTTCGCGCGTACACCAACTCGGCGACGGCGCACGAACTTGACACCTCACGATGGCAACGACGGCGCGCTTGATCCTGCTCGCCGTCGCCGTGTCGTTGATGCTGCAGGTCGCCGCCGCGTCGTCGGCGGCGCCACCGTCGGGATCCCGCGGCGGCGTTACGCTGCGCGTGGATAGTAGACAGGTGCGCATATATATGGCTAGCTAGTTGCTCGTCGTTGGTGCAAGTTCATGGATCGAATTCGCCGTCGGTTCCGACAGCTAGCCGTGTTATCTGCATATTTTCTTTTATTTTCAAAGTACATGCATGTTAATTTTATCGACGTTTTTTTTCCTGCCATATGCAATAAGCGTTTTAAGCTGCATGCATGTACCGATGTACATATATGCATATGACTTAGTTATGTGCGTATATAACTTACATACCAATTACGTGCGTGTGCAGGTGGTGGTCGACAACGGCCTGGTGCAGGTGACGCTGTCGAGGCCCGGGGGCCACATCACCGGAGTCCGCTACGGCGGGGACCGGACCAACCTGCTGCACTCCACCAGAAGCAGAAACACTGGCGGGTTAGTGCATGCTTCATGCTTGCTTATGTGTATAGATGGATGCACATTCGTATTAACTTGATTAATCATCTGTGATTTGTGAAAACTTCGTGCAGGTACTGGGATATGGTGTGGAACATCCCCGGCACGGATCAGCGAGGCCTGCTCAACTCGTACGTGAACGCTAATTAACTTAACACCTCTTAACTTAATGGCATTGTCTGAGAAATACATGAAGTGCAAATACTAAGCTAGAATCGCTATATTGTATATGTACGCAGGCTGGATGGCTCGGAGTTCAGGGTGATAACGCAGAGCGACGACCAGGTGGAGCTGTCGTTCCGGAGCTCGTACAGCCCGGGACGTCGGAGCGGCGTCCGGCTCAACTTCGACAAGAGGCTGGTGATGCTCAAGGGCAGCTCAGGGTTCTACAGCTACGCCATCCTGGAGCACGGCGCGGACACACCCGCCATCGACATCAGCCTGGCGCGGCTCGCCTTCAAGCTCAACACGGACAGGTTCAACTACATGGCCGTCTCGGACGATGTCCAGCGGTACATGCCGCGGGCGGCCGACCGGGAGGCGCCGCGCAGCTCCCCGCTGGCGTACAAGGAGGCCGTGCTGCTGGTCGACCCGTCGGAGCCGGAGTTCAAGGGGGAGGTGGACGACAAGTACCAGTACACGCTGGACACCAAGGACAACCGGGTGCACGGGTGGGTCACCGGCGGCCAGCCGAGCCACGTCGGGTTCTGGGTCGTCACCCCCAGCAGCGAGTTCAAGAGCGGCGGGCCGCTCAAGCGCGACCTCACCTCGCACGTCGGCCCGACGTGCATGAGCGTGTTCCATGGGTCGCACTACGTCGGGGACGACATTGTGGCGCGCATCGGGGACGGCGAGCAGTGGAAGAAGGTCATGGGCCCCGTGTTCGTCTACCTCAACTCTAACTCGCAGAAGGGAGACCCGCGGGCGCTCTGGGAGGACGCCAAGGCGACGGCCCAGGCTGAGGCGAAGAAGTGGCCCTACAGCTTCCCGGAGTCGCCGGACTTCCACAAGGCCAGCGAGAGAGGGTCCGTCACCGGCCGATTGCTCGTAAGGGACAGGTACGTGAGCAGGGACAACATGCCGGCTCGGGCAGCTTACGTTGGCCTGGCCGCGCCCGGGCAGCCTGGCTCGTGGGCGACGGAGAGCAAGGGCTACCAGTTCTGGACGACGGCGTCGAACACTTCCGGCGAGTTCACCATTGACAACGTCCGGGCAGGGGAGTACAACCTCTACGCGTGGGTTCCCGGGGTCCTCGGCGATTACATGAACACCACCCGCGTCACCGTAACACCCGGTTAGTACTGCTAGATACTGCTACTATCTAGTGTTTCAGAGTCTGCTTCGATTCAACACCAACTCTGTACTGTTTTGTTGACGATCTGGTTTGAAACAGGCGGTGCAATCAACCTCGGCGATCTTGTGTACGAGGCTCCGAGATCAGGGCCGACGCTATGGGAGATCGGCGTTCCTGACCGGAGCGCGAAGGAGATGTTCGTCCCCGACCCCGACCCGAAGTACCTCAACAAGCTCTTCCAGAACAAAGACCGGTTAGTCTCGTACTTCAGAAGTTCAGATAGCCTTAGTTCTTAGGCATTGGACTGATCTCACTGGTTTAATTGGTCTGGCTCCACAGGTACAGGCAGTACGGTTTGTGGGAGAGGTACGCCCAACTGTACCCGACGGACGATCTCGTCTATACCGTCGGCGAAAGCCACCACTCGAAGGACTGGTACTTCGCACATGTCACAAGGTAACACACATACATGCATGGGTGCATTTCCACTTCAGTCCAAGCCAAAACGGCGTATGTACTGACCGACGTTGATCTGTCGTGCAGAAAGGTCGGCGACGACATCGTGCCGACGACGCGGCAGATCCGGTTCCGCATGGGCCGCGTCGTGCCCGGCGGCACCTACACCTTGCGCGTCGCCCTCGCGGCCGCTCAAGCGGCGAGGCTGCAGGTCCAGGTGAACGGGGCGACGAGGCGTGTGGGCGGGGTTTTCGGGACGCCGGCGTTCGGGGACGGCAACGCGATCGCGAGGCACGGCGACCATGGCACACAGTGGAGCTTCGATTTCCCGATCAGCGGGAGGCTGCTCCGGGAAGGGGACAACACCATCCATATCACGCAGACGAGGGCGAACAGCATATTCTTAGGGGTCATGTACGACTACATACGGTTCGAAGGACCTCCTGGTTCTTCCTAGACCCTGGGGACATCATACGTGAGGGCCGAGGGGCAAAGACATGTTGCGGCTTACGGCACCAAGCTCTAGAACAGGTTTTTTTAATGGTTTAGAACAGAGTTGCTTGTTGAGATGTTATGGGAGACTAAATTGAACATATGTATTTGTAAATATTTTTTGGTTTAAATTGTTAATGTGTGCCAGTGTGCGATGGTCCCATGGCCCCACAATTGAGCCGCCTATCGTAGCTATGACAACTCCCAACAAAGTGCATCAAAACATCCGCAAATGTCTGGACCGCATTGTCTTTAACCAAATATCGACGGCACGATCCGGATGTTTGAAATCCCACAAACCAGAAGCAAAGTTGGGGGAGGTTTGTGGACGTGCAGACGTCCGCCATATATGCCTCCAACACCCACGTCCAACACAAAAAACCCATCCAGAGCCGTGATTTTCTCGCTCCATCTCAGCTTGCTCTGTATCTGTGTAGTCCAAGATTGACGTTGTTGTTCCACTCCGCCGCCTAGGACTTGTCGGACCTCCACCGCTCCACTCGGGCATCAGGCCCTACTTGTTTATGCCTTCTTTCCACCCTTGTCCAGCTGCCGCCCAGGTACACTCTGCCCTTGCACATTGCCATCCATGGTGGACACAACACCTGACAAGTGTTCGGTCAAATGTCATAGCCAAAATTGTTGACATTTCTGTTGTTTACATTGAAGCAAACATGATGGATTCAGACGCGGGGTACTTTTACGTCGAGTTCAATGATATGTCCTTCTCAGATGTGGATGAATATGAGGATGAAATGGCGATGATGCATGCTGCTATTGAGGATGCCCAACATGAGGAGGAGCATGTTCTCAGTTCAAAGGATCAATTAAGGGACATTGGGTGATGAATCAGAATATAGCATGCGGGCATATGATGCCGATGGACTACTACTTTGTCCCAGATGTGCTATTGGAGCCCTGTTTTTGGCGCCAATTCCGGATGAGGCGATTTGTGTTCGATCGCCTCTACAACCCCTCAAAAGAAACTTTAGTCTGTTACAATACTATACAACATCATCACATTTAATGTATAGCCAACGAATACACATTTTTTTTATTTTGTGTTTTGGCTGGAACTTACACATATATTCAATACATATTTGATCAACGTTCACAAACGAAAAGTAATATAACACTGTCAAAATGCTAAAATTTCAACCACCTAGGTGGCCAGCACCCAGGATCCAAGACCTTAGACACTCTGTGATGCATCCAAAATTTCAGTTGATTTACCTAAACCTGTGAGACACCTAAAATTGCACATTGCTATTCCCAACATTGCAGTTTAGAAAACTGTGCAACATCACTATTCCAGCAAGAGTTACTGTGATTCATAGCCAATTGATCATGTACTAGTATATACTCCCTCCGTTTTAAAATAGATGATTCAACTTTGTATTAATTTTAATACAAAGTTGGGTCATGTATTTTAGAACGGAGGGAGTATATTGATAAGGTGGAGTTGGATGTCTTGATCTTTTCTGAGCTACTGCATGCCTGGTGAAGATGCCATGCATCATTTCATTGCCCGTCTTCTCCGTCCTTGATTAGGTTGCAGACGTCGGAGCACTCCACCAGGCTGTGCATATGCACGAAGTTGTTCAGAGCCTCACGCAGAAAATAAACATATGAACAGTACGATTGATGTCGTTCTGAAGCCGCTAGAAGAGAATTTCACGGCCGAAACGGTTCTGCATCACGCACGTACCAGTACTGTCGACTGCGGAAACCTTCCTTGAACACCACGAGGGGTCTGGATGCATGCCATTCGATCCAACAATACATATGTCGTCAGTCACATACAGCATTTGATCAGCTGGAACAAGAATGAAAAAAGACAAGAAGCATGGAGATGGATATGCAATCGATCCATCGATGGGTCCCTTGATTAGTTTAGTTACCTTCGGACGTTGAAGGGGCCGCCGACGCCGGGCGCGCCGGCGCCACCGAGGACGCAGGTGCTGACGCACTTGGAGGTGCACCGTGCCGCCTCGCGCGACCTCGGGTGCTTGATCCGCTCCGCCTCCTTGCCATCCTCCCCGGACAGCGTCCGCGGCACGTCGCACATCGTGTCCTCCGGCGCCGTGTCCGCCGCCTTCTGCTGGGTCGGAGGGGTCGGAGGCGGTGCACCAGCTGGCCGAGCTTGCGCCGGCGACGCCACGGCGAGCACCGCGGCCAGCGCCACCACCGCCGGCGCCTGCAGCAGCCTGACGACGCCGGACGGCCGCCACTTACCGGCGCCCGGCGCTGCCGACCGTGGCGTCACGCCAGCTGGTTTCGTCGGGTGCATCAGTTCTCTCCGTGGCTTGTCCCTACTACCAGGGCCATGCGTGGCTCACATGATGCCGGTCTGAGCTCAGGAGAGCTGAGAGCCTCAAGCTTGCCTGCTTATGTGGACTCTCCGCAGCCACCTGCGCCTCCTATCTCTTCTACGCTCTCCATCACATTCTTCATTTGCTATATTGGTTGCGCTAGCCCACATCGAAAAAAATAGTAAATTGCAATTTATAATGCTCCAACCAGGTTTTTTTTAAACAAATGTACAGACTTCATTCAATTGAGACAACAGATACATCATTTATGAGGAATGGCACAATTCCATTTAGAGGCTCCTCAAAACAATCAACATTAGAGGAAAATTCAGTCAATCTAGCAAACTCATGGACAACCTTATTTGCTTCTCTATTACAATGTTCGAACCTAGAAATAAGAAGATCACAAGTAATAAAGTAGTAGTAATAAAAAACTGGCGCCGCCATTCCTGTAGACCGTCCTTCATTATTCATGGTATCGATGACCTCCAAATTATCAGAATGAATGATAAATCGATTGCATCCCGCCGTTGTGTCATGGATAGACCGAATTTAAGGCTAGATCTTCCACTGTGAGAACGTCCGCGCACCAGTCAATTCTTCAGAAGCCGCCTGCAATGAATTTTTTCTTTATCGTCCATGAGAACCGCTCCAACCATAACCTTAAAAAGGTCATGATCAAAATAAGCATCACCATTAAGCTTCCCAAAGCCAACCAGGCGACCAATCCAACCCCCTCCTTTCAAAGAAGCGTTTGGAGAGGAAGCAACAATGTAATTAGTCGTAAGAGCTTTGTATCCCTATAGAAACCTAGTTAACATCTTGAATTTTCTCCTTATGCACTAGTTTATGTCTTTTCCACCACAAATACCAAATGGTGATGGCAATAATCTCACGCGTATTCTGAGACCCCATAAAAGATAAATCTTGATCTGGCGTATGTAGTAAGAATTCCAGGACTGCCTCACCCCCATGATCAACTTCACAAGCTCTATAAATTATTTTGTCCAATCCTAGTCTTCTCCAAACCTCCAACCAGGTATTTATTTTGAGTTTGTCTAGGGCTTATCTAAATGTGACATAACAATGTCACATGTAAGTGTGACATCATCGTCAACTCACCCAAAAGAAATCCCACTCCCATCCTTTCTCTTTGATTAACTTTATTGATTTGTGACAATATTCATAGGTACAAGAATTTGGTCCTGTGCAACCAACCAAACATGGCGTCGTATACCTAGGCTATAACCGAATTAGGCGAGGTTATGTGCTTTAAAATAAAAAATCTACGCTCATGAATAAAACTACATGAAATAAAAGTATCTTTCCTAGTGTTAACTTCCTTGACGATAACTCCATGAAGACCACCTAATCCTTGTTGTATATCTTTGACCATGCCCTCGCAATCCGATGCCACATTTTTTATTTTTGAAAGGAGCCTTGCCCCTGGCCTCTACTCTAAACGATGCATGCATCCATATTATTAAAAGTCTCAAAGTATCACAAAGTCTTAAAAGTATTACAGCTCGCAAACGGAGCAAAGAAACATATAAAAAAGCTCAATACCACAGTCGAGCTCTCTAGACTCCTATCCTGTTATGCGACCGCCATCCAAACCGGTTGAATATAGCCCGTGCTACCATCTCCCACTGGTTGCACCCAGCAACCAAAGGCTCCTGGAATCTGTAGGAGTGTGTAACGACCACGTACGGATCCATGCCGTAGCTCTAAAGATGACATGCAAGAAGATTAACATATGTTGTCTGTTAAAAAATCATATCATTCCTGCAGTTCCATATAGCCCACATAAGCGCACATATTCCAATCCGAATATGAGACGCGGTAGTATGTTCAACCCCTGCTAACCACGTCCCAAATAACGATTCAATGCTAGCTGGAGGAATAATGTTAAAGGTTATATGAATCATTCGCCAAAGTAATTTCGCAAGAGGGCAATCTATGAAGAGATGTTGTATTGTTTCATCGTGATCACAAAAACAACATCGTGTACTGCCTACCCACCGTCGTTTTAGTAAATTATCTTTGGTGAGGATCACTTGCTTGTGTACAAAACACATAAAGATTTTAATACGCAAGGGAACCTTAACCTTCCAGATATGTATCGACCTCGGGATTGGGCCAGAATTAATTAGATCCATATAAAAAGATTTTACCGTAAACATTCCGTTTCTAGCCAACTTCCAGTGCAGTGAGTCAGGTTGGTTGGATAATTGAACATCCATCAATCTCCGTACCAAGTGCATCCAGGAATTCCAACGCTCCCCAACTAAAGATCGCCTAAACTGGATATTCAAGGGTACCGATTGTAATACTGTGCCCATGTAATCCTCCTTACATTGCACAATATTATAAAGGCTGGGATATTGTATGGCTAGTGGCGTCTCCCCTAACCACATATCCTCCCAAAATCTTGTTGTCCTCCCATTGCCAACAAGGAATTTCATCCTACGAAAGAACAAATCTTTCGTTCTCATAAGCCCCTTCCAGAATGGCGAATCAGTCGGCCTCGCGGTGACTTGGGCAAGAGTTTTTGATTGTAGATACTTGTTGCATAATATCTGTGCCCACATACCGTCAGTCTCTATTGATAACCTATAGAGCCATTTACTCGTAAGGAATTTATTTCTTAATTTCCAGGTTTTCAATGCCGAGACCTCCCTGATCCTTGGGTCAGCATATTATATCCCATTGTTCTAGGCGATATTTCTTCTTAGCCGCATCTGACTGCCAGAAAAATCGAGATCAAAAAAAGTCAAGTCTCTTTCGTACCCCCTTGGGTACCTCAAAGAAGGATAATAGGAACATTGGCATATTAGTAAGTACCGAGTTAATAAGCACTAGCCGACCTCCATACGACATTAGCTTGCCTTTGCAAAAGCTAAGCTTTTTCCCAATTTGATCTTCGATGCATTTCCATTATTTATTAGAAAGCTTGCGATGATGAATCGGTATGCCCAAATAACTGGAGGGCAACGAACCTAATTCATAACCGAACAATTGTCTATATGTGTCTTGCTCCTCTTTGGCCCTACCAAAGCAGAACAATTCGCTCTTTTCAAAGTTGATTTTAGCCCCGACAATTATTTGAAGTGACATAAAACTAATTTCATATTCCGAGCTTTTGCAAGGTCATGCTCCATGAAAATAATAGTGTCGTCAGCATACTGTAAAATGGAAACTGAAGGAAGTATGCCCTAGAGGCAATAATAAAGTTATTATTTATTTCCTATATCATGATAAATGTTTATTATTCATGCTAGAATTGTATTAACCAGAAACATGATACATGTGTGAGTACATAGACAAACAAAGTGTGACTAGTATGCCTCTACTTGACTAGCTCGTTAATCAAAGATGGTTATGTTTCCTGGCCATAGACATGAGTTGTCATTTGATTAACGGGATCACATCATTAGGAGAATGATGTGATTGAATTGGCCCATTCCGTTAGCTTAGCACTTGATTGTTTAGTATGTTGTTGTTGCTTTCTTCATGACTTATACATGTTCCTACGACTATGAGATTATGCAACTCTCGTTTACCGGAGGAACACTTTGTGTGCTACCACATGTCACAAAATAACTGGGTGATTATAAAGGTGCTCTACAGGTGTCTCCGAAGGTACTTGTTGGGTTGGCGTATTTCGAGATTAGAATTTGTCACTCCAACTGTCGGAGAGGTATCTCTGGGCCCACTCAGTAATGCACATCACTATAATCCTTGCAAGCATTGTAACTAATGAGTTAGTTGTGAGATGATGTATTACGGAACGAGTAAAGAGACTTGCCGATAAAGAGATTGAACTAGGTATTAAGATACCGACGATCGAATCTCGGGCAAGTAACATAATGATGACAAAGGGAACAACGTATGTTGTTATGCGGTTTGATCGATAAAGATCTTCATAGAATATGTAGGAGCCAATATGAGCATCCAGGTCTTGCTATTGGTTATTGACCGGAGACGTGTCTCGGTCATGTCTACATTGTTCTCGAACCCGTAGGGTCCGCACGCTTAAAGTTTCGGTGACAATTGTATTATGAGTTTTTGTGTTTTTGATGTACCGAAGGTTGTTCGGAGTCCCGGATGTGATCACGGACATGACGAGGAGTCTCGAAATGGTCAAGACGTAAAGGTCGATATATTGGACGACTATGTTCGGACACCGGAATGGTTTCGGGGAGTTTCAGACATATGCCGGAGTACCGGGGGGGTTACTGGAACCCCCCCGGGGAGTTTAATGGGCCAAGATGGGCCTTAGTGGAGAAGAGGAGGGGCAGCTAGGGCTGGCCGCACGCCCCTCCCCCTCTAGTCCGAATTGGACAAGGAGAGGGGGGCGGCGCCTCCTTTCCTTCCCCTCTCTCCTTCCCTTCCTTTCCCCCTCCTACTCCAACTAGGAAAAGAGGGAGTCCTACTCCTGGTGGGAGTAGGACTCCTCCCTGGCGCGCCCTCCCCTGGCCGGCTGCCTCCTCCCCCCTGGTCCTTTATATACGGCAGCAGGGGGCACCTCTAGAGACAACAATTGATCTCTTGATCTCTTAGCCGTGTGCGGTGCCCCCCTCCACCATATTCCACCTCGATCATATCGTAGTGGTGCTAAGTCGAAGCCCTGCGTCGGTAGCATCATCATCACCGTCACCACGCCATTGTACTGACGGAACTCTCCCGTGAAGCTCTACTGGATCGGAGTTCGCGGGACGTCATCGAGCTGAACGTGTGCTGAACTCGGAGGTGCCGTACGTTCGGTACTTGGATCAGTCGGATCGTGAAGACGTACGACTACATCAGCCGCGTTGTGCTAACGCTTCCGCTTTTGGTCTACAAGGGTATGTGGACAACACTCTCCCCTCTCGTTGCTATGCATCACCATGATCCTGTGTGTGCATAGGAATTTTGTTGAAATTACTACGTTCCCCATCAGTGGTATCAGAGCCTGGTTTTATGCTTAGATGTTATATGCACGAGTAGAACACAAGTGAGTTGTGGATGATACAAGTCATACTGCTTACCAGCATGTCATTCTTTGGTTCGGCGGTATTGTTGGATGAGCGGCCCAGACCGACATTACGCGTACGCTTACGTGAGACTGGTTCTACCGACGTGCTTTGCACACAGGTGGCTGGCGGGTGTCAGTTTCTCTAACTTTAGTTGAACCGAGTGTGGCTATGCCCGGTCCTTGAGAAGGTTAAAACAACACCAACTTGATGAACTATTGTTGTGGTTTTGATGCGTAGGTAAGAACGGTTCTTGCTCAACCCGTAGCAGCCACGTAAAACTTGCAACAACAAAGTAGAGGACATCTAACATGTTTTTGCAGGGCATGTTGTGATGTGATATGGTCAAGACATGATGCTATATTTTATTGTATGAGATGATCATGTTTTGTAACCGAGTTATCGGCAACTGGCAGGAGCCATATGGTTGTCGCTTTATTGTATGCAATGCAATCGCCCTGTAATGCTTTACTTTATCACTAAGCGGTAGCGATAGTCATAGAAGAAATAGTTGGCGAGATGACAACGATGCTACGATGGAGATCAAGGTGTCGCGCCGGTGACGATGGTGATCATGATGGTGCTTCAGAGATGGAGATCACAAGCACAGGATGATGATGGCCATATCATATCACTTATATTGATTGCATGTGATGTTTATCCTTTATGCATCTTATTCTGCTTTGATTGACGGTAGCATTATAAGATGATCACTCACTAAATTTCAAGATAAAAGTGTTCTCCCGAGTATGCACCGTTGCCAAAGTTAAGTAGTGCCGAGACACCACGTGATGATCGGGTGTGATAAGCTCTCGTTCATCTACAACGGGTGCAAGCCAGTTTTACACGCAGAATACTCGGGTTAAACTTGACAAGCCTAGCATATGCAGATATGGCCTCGTAACAACGAGACCGAAAGGTCGAGCGTGAATCATATAGTAGATATGATCAACATAGTGATGTTCACCATTGAAAACTACTCCATCTCACGTGATGATCGGACATGGTTTAGTTGATTTGTATCACGCGATCACTTAGATGATCAGAGGGATATCTATCTAAGTGGGAGTTCTTAAATAATATGATTAATTGAACTTAAATTTATCATGAACTTAGTACCTGATAGTATTTTGCTTGTCTATGTTGTTTGTAGATAGATGGCCCGTGTTGTTGTTCCGTTAAATTTTAATGCGTTCCTTGAGAAAGCAAAGTTGAAATATGATGGTAGCAATTACACGGGCTGGGTCCGTAACTTGAGGATTATCCTCATTGCTGCACAGAATAATTACGTCCTGGAAGCACCGCTGGGTGCCGAACTTCTGCAGATCTGGTAGCGACATTAAGAACGTCTGGCAGAGCAAAGCTGATGACTACTCAATAGTTCAGTGTGCCATGCTTTTTGGCTTAGGACCGGGGCTTCAACAACGTTTTGAACGTCATGGAGCATATGAGATGTTCCAGGAGTTGAAGTTAATATTTCAAGCAAATGCCCGGATTGAGAGATATGAAGTCTCCAATAAGTTCTACAGCTGCAAGATGGAGGATAATAGTTACATCGGTGAGCATATACTCAAAATGTCTGGGTATAACAATCACTTGATTCAACTGGGAGTTAATCTTCCGGATGATAGTGTCATTTACAGAATTCTTCAATCACTGCCACCAAGCTACAAGAGCTTCGTGATGAACTATAATATGCAAGGGATGGATAAGACAATTCCCGAGCTCTTCGCAATTGTAACACCCCAAAATTTTAGCCATGATTTATTAATTAAAATTATGCCAGGAAATTAAATTTTTATTTTCTGGATTTATCCTTTGAATTCAGAACCACTTCTTTCTTCTGAATGGTGGAGTTTTCCCCTCCAAATGGAAACTTTTCAAAAAAATATTTTTGGACTTGAGTGCATACTCAAGAACATTTCTTTTATCAGTGGAATTATTTCTATAAATTATTTTCCTAAGCTTTATTTATTTTAAAATGGTTTCTCATAAGTTTTAAAGTCCCATTTGCACTACAACCCTTTGATAGATTCATTTAAAAATTCCACCAAAATTTGGGGATGACATGTGATGTTCCTAAATCACTTTTATGCAAAATCTCTCTTAATCATTTGGGGATTTTGAGCCCTACCTCAAGTTTTCAAATCTGGATCAGTTTGTGGTTTGCACTGCAACCTATTTAAATATTTCTTTAAAAATTACATAAAAATTTGGAGATATCAGTTGATGCATATAACTCGTTTTTATGCAAAAATCCAGCTTTGTGTTTTATAAAATTTGAGCAAACCATCCTCATCTCCATTTTGTCCAGTTTGGTGATTTGTACTGCAACCATATTTTATCTTGCTCTTGTTGCCTTGGGATTTGTCCTGCTTGAAGTACACCCTACCAAACCCTTAAGTCCAGGATTTGGGAACCATTTGAATATTTTTGGTCCATGCATTAATGACCTTTATTTTCTGTCCAGATTTGGTTTTCTCAAAAACTTGCACTAACAAGTTTCTGGTCTTGCCAAACTAACCTTGCCACCATCACCTACATCTAAAGAGACTATGATCTGGAGATTTTGGCCACCAGAAGGGATGCCCAGATGCCCAAGGCATTACATCGAGCACCTTGTGTGCATGGCCAGATTTGACATAGTTTTTAGTTTGCATTATGAAGATCCCCTGACCCAACAACCATGTCCACTAAGCTCCTAGCTACCTCTAACCTGGCCCTGTTAATTCCCAGCCTCATGGCGTGCGTGCTCTGGGCGCGGCCAGAACGCGCGTTTTGCACGTGTGTGCGCCCGAGACGCCGCGTCTCGCTACCGCCCTCCCTGTGCCCGTTCTGATCCTTTACCACTCGCCGCCAACGCGCCCGACCCCTCTCTCATCGCATAGTCGCCCTGGCCCCTCCTGGCACCCACAGCGCCACCACCGCAAGCCGCCACTGTCGTCCCGCCAGCCTCTGCCATGGACGGCGCCGCCCGAGCTCCCTCCGCGCCCGGCTGCCCGAAGCGGGGCGATCTCGTCCTCGAGCCCGTCCGCTAGCACCCGTCGCCGCCACGCGCCCCTTAGCTACAGGGCGGCGGTTCGCCTGTCTTATCCTCGGCCGTCGGCATGACCAACCTCCCTTTCCTATAAATAGGAGACTTTCGTGCTCAACCAGACCCTCAGACGACCTCGGGCCATCCCTCTAGAGCCCCCACAACCAGCAATCGACGGAGGGAGGCCTTCGTCCTCGTCGCCGGTCAGTTCGGCCGCCGCCACACTCCGGTCCCGTCCGTCACGAGCAGGGCCTCCCTAGTCCTTCCAGCGCCACCATCCGACTCCCATCGGTCGTACGGAGCCGCCCAACCTCTCAGCTTCGACTGGGAGCCACCATAGGCCGGGACCCAATTGTTCCCGAAGATGCCGTCCGCCGCGGAGCTCGCCGCCGGCAACCCCCTTCGTCCCGCGACCCTCTCGACCACCGGGAGGATCGTCCTAGTACGGTGAACGTGTTACCTCCGTCGGAGCCCCGCGAGGAGCCGCCAATCGCCGGCGTTGGTCGCCGGATCTCCGCCTCCGCTCGGACAGAGGAGGAAGGAGGCGCGGGCGACTGGTCAAACCTGACCAGTGGGCCCGATGGACCCACTGTCAGTGATACAGCGACGGCCCGCGCTGGTTTAAGTGGAAACGTAAACCCAGAAGTACGTCTCCTCCGTCTCGAAAACGTATTCTTATTCGAACCGTTTTTCTTTTTCTGTTTATTTTTAAAAACAGAGGTTTGACTAAACTTTGACTAGCTCTAGTTTCTAAACCACAGCTCCAATGGACCTGATTCTTTTTCTGTTGTTTCTCAAATTTTGTCTAGTTTATTTTCATAATTATTTAAAAAAATCTGAACAACTTTTTTGTAATGTTTGAAAACTATGTGTTAATTTAAATTTTTTTAAAAAAAGAAAATAGGATTATGGAGGGAGAAGAAAACTTTCAAAAGTTCTGGAATGCACCCTGCCTCTCCACAACTTGAAGGCAAGCATTCTGAACCCCGGCATAATATTTGTTGTGTGTCGTTCGATGCTAATACGACACCGCCTTGACATGAAGTGTTCGGTATTTTATCTGATGATATGATCATGTTCATGAGTGCATAATGATGATTCCTTACTATTGGACTTTGATATGCTTCTGATAGTAATCAGCCTCGTATGCCTTTCATGCCTATCGGGAGGAATCCGGGGAAAGTCTCTGTCTTGGGTAGACACGAACTTGTCTCTTATAATTCGTTGAGACGATTATGTCCGGCAAGGCATGGTGAGGTATGATGAGTGGTGATCCTGTTTGCTGGTGTGAAATATATTTGTTATACTAATCCTGCAGGGAATGCCTTAACCTCCTGAGTCGACCGTAGATCGAGTCTTGTTCCAGTAAACCCCATACTTGTTTCGTACTACCACTTGTCCCTGCCACCGGTAGGGTACGGTTCAGTAAGTTGTCAACCCCTTTCTTAGCACACACCGTATAGAGAGGCCATGGTGGAGGATACCGGCGGCCGCCGGTAGACATGGCATCTAGCCCGGGGGCATGGGTGTTTCCGGTTGGAGCCGAGGGGGTAGCTCCCCTAGTTTGGGCGCATTATAAATTTTGTTATCCCATGCTAGTCGAGGTTGTAGCCTCCCCACTTAGCTTTTTGCTTAACGAGTGTCATGGGTGATTCCATACACCGGTAAGTTAAGCTGGTGTGTGCAGGTCAGGTGTGTTTTCAATTAAAAGACCGTAGACAGAATTAGTCCCGATGGACTAAAGGAATCCGTTACTCGTGGGTAAAGAGTACACCCTCTACAGAGATTATAACTATTCGAATAGTCGTGTCCATAGTTAAGGACTATAGTCTGGGATGGGTCAAGTGTTGGTCTTAGTGTCGGTCTTCAGAGGAAAAATTGCTAAACCAGAACATTGATCATGACTTGGGACATATGATGATTATGATTATTATTACTATAGCCTAAGCATTGGTATTATTTGAATTATTGAGTATCCCTGGGACGGTTCTACCTCCTGGATATTCACTGTGGTTATTCTCATATAAGCTCTTTATGTGGTGTCGCGGAGAGACCCGACTGTGGCATCACTACTAGGGAAACCTTATACACAGAACTTTAGCAGTAGGGTGGGTCAAAAAAGCACGTTGGTGCTAAGTAGCAGTAGCGCGCCCGTGCAAACCGCGCTGCAGATAAAGATCTAGCAGTAGCGCGTCTGTCTTTAAACACGTTGCTACTAAAATTCACACGGCTTAGCCGATAGGCTACACATAGTAGTAGCGACCTATGACGAACCGCTACCGCTACTTCATTTCTAGCAGCGCGTTTTAATAAAAAATCTCTAATTCTAAAGGTTATAAAATTAAATGGATAGAAAATAGAAAGTTAACTTAAAATGAAAGAAATAGAATAAGGTGAAAGTAAAAAAATAAAATTTGAAGAAAACTAAATGAAAAAGGGAAAAAAAGAAAGGAGTAGCGATGGCGTGTATCACGGAACACGCTGTAGCTAAGATTGCAGCAGCGCTTTTCCTGGAACGCGCTACTGCTACTGCTGACTTAACCACGGGGTTCGTCTTTCCTCACGCGGCCACTTCCCCCAAATCCAACTCTCTCCACTCTCGCCGCCATCGCCTGGCCGGCCAGCAAGGCCTCCGCACCCTCTACGCCACCCCGACCCTAGATTCAACGCCGCCCCCGCCCCGACCTCAACGCCGCCCCGGACACGGCCCCCGACCCCGACCTCGATGCCGGCCGCCATCCGCCCCGCGCCCGAGCCCCGACCCTGACCTCGACGCCGCCCTGCCCCTCCCTCGTCCCAGTACCCGAGGTGAGCACGCCCGCTCCTCCCTCTCCCCTACCTGTGCCTAGGGTTTGTTTATATTTTAGTTGCATCAAATTAGTTAGGGTTCATGTACGAGTGGAAACAAATCGGATGCGGATGCGGCTCAAATGAGTTAGGCTTCATGTAAGGGTGAAAACGAATCAAATTTCTAAGATGAATAATAAAACGAGTAAAATTTGACCACTTATTTCACTTTATAGTTGGATAATTGAAATATCCGCTACCACTTTCCACCCCTATAGGTTCATCAAATTAGATGGTAATTAGGGCAGTAGTTCCTAGGTACTAATTAGTTAGTAAGAACTAGGTACTAATTAGGTACTAGAATATTTTTATTTATAGTAAGTTTATTTTTAGTAAGAACTAGTTGAATTAATAGAACTAGTTAGTAAGAACTTGTTGCTATTTTTTAGTTATAGCAAATTTTCCCGCCTCGACGTGGACGATGCCTATCCCGCATCCTCGTCGTCGAGTCGGCGGAGGACGACACCTGCTTGACCAGATCGGCCATGTCCGGGACTGGGCTCCGCCGGGGTGGTACTAGGAGGTGCTACCTACCGGGGGGCACAGGTTGGTCAGGAGCCAGCCTGTCGTTGACCCGAACCTTCTTTGGTGGCGGTCGCGTGGGCCAGTGACAATCCAGAGGCTCGAGGACTCCGCGGAGGTGGTGCGTCACCGTGTCAGTGAGGAGGACGCCAGACGTCCGTCGCTACTTGTTTGCGTTGGAGCACAGTCGTTCTCCAATACTGGCAGGTTCTCCGAGGATCTCCTTTGGAGCTATGATCCCGTGATGGTTCCTTCTCTGTAGGTGTCCACCGCCCGGCGCCGATACCCGTCGTGTGCTAGGGTTTTAGTTGTATTAGTGATGTTATATGTATGACACTATTCGTGATGTATTAGTGATAATATTCGACGATGTAGGGACGCATGAGATGATTTACTTTTGCTTATTGAATGCATGCTAATTTGAGTCCTATAAGATATTTTGAAATGTATATCTTGTGTTGCTCAATATCCAAGTGGCCGGTCATGTTTGCATGTTACACCTCCGAGTGGCCTATGTTTTGCCGGAGTGTTGATTCATTTCCGTTCCGGCAAATTTCAGGCGCTCGGTATGTCCTATTTTAGCAAAGGTCATGCCGGATTTTTCCGTGAATTTTGGCATGACTTATGCCAGAATATGTAGGAAATATCGAGTGCCCCGGATTTGTGTGTTGAGTATCCTGGTAGTTGTCTTTGATCAATTTTCAATTAATGTTTTAACTATGAACATAGGAAATGTCCGATTTACCTAAAATGATTTCGGTATTTGCAAATACCGTGAAGACGAAGCGCCGCCTGTGCAAACGGAATCTTCCTAGATGATGATAGGCTCTTGACATCAAGGCTGGACGAGAACTTCAAGTGGATACAAGTAAGTCATAACGACAAGTCTTTTTTCGTAGCTAAGCATGACATCTGCTTCATTTGCTTGAACTTATTTTTTTTTACTATTCTACTAGCGTATCCCCTGCCATGCAAGAGTTTTTGTATTGGATAAGATAGATTTCAGTCATACTGCAGAGGTAAAGAAAGTTTATTTGAAGACCGAGCATGGTTATATTTTTCATGCAAAATTATACAATTCAGACGACTACACCTATTTTGGATGCAAAACATGGCGAGCACTATGCAAGACTTATGCATTTGAGCCTGATATGGTTATCACCTTTGATATTCGTCCGAAAGATGATATTGAAGGTAATACCGACATCTGGGTCGATGTGCAGACGCCTCCAGTTATACCATCATGTAAGTTTCTCAACCATATTTATGTCTTTGATATTGTTTATTCAAAAATAGTTGACAACTAATTTGTATTGTCAGCTTATTTCGGTGCAAGCAAACATGTCCAGCGCTTGGTAGACAGGACCTACTACTATCCCGAGGCTGAACTAAACTGCGAGGAGCTAAGTCATTATGTTTCATGGCTTGAGGATCTTGATACTGTCAAGACAAATTTTCTTCCTGGATTTAGAAATGTTAGTACTGAAAACGTGCAACCAATAGTGTTCGTAATGAACTACGGTCACATCCATTTAGGAAGGATGAAGATTTTTACTATTTATCCTCATTGCATCTTTTCCATACATTATTTTTGAAGCTAAACTTCATTGCTAAGTATGTTACCATACGATGTTCTTCAACAGGACTCCGATGAATGTTGTGCCTTATGGGATCGAGACTAAAGGTACCATGAGTATTATCACCACGTCCAAGATATCCTACAGATTACTTTAGTGCATTCAAGATTAGCGACGGATGCTTAATAGTGCAAGACTGGACCAAATATGTGTTGGGGGAGCACAGAGAAGTACTAGGGGGCAGCAAACAGAGGCGCTTTCCACGATTAGGAGACAGGTTCATCTGCATGCTCCAACTTGATCAAGGAGGAGAGCTACACATGTTTTATGTTGTTTTACCTAAGAGAGAGAGCAGCAGGAGTGATTAGCTAGCTAGAAATGAGTTTCAGGATGATGATGTGCTACACTATTACTATGATGATAAAATAGCTAGTGTTGGTGGTAATGACTATGATGATTATTATTAGCTAGTGTTAGTGGTGATTAAATAAATACTGTTGGTGGTAATGACCATGATGTTGATTAAATATCTTGTCTTTGGCGGATTAGATTCAAGTGGAGGCAACATGTGGTGCACATCGAAAGTACTACTAGTCCAATCTAGATCAAGTTTGGATTAGTAGTATACTTTTGACACGCACCACATATTGCCTCCACTTGAACCTAATCCACCTTCATTTGACACTGTTATGGACATAATGATGTAAACCTCATAACTGGTATTGTATCAATATTTGTACGTTGGCAAATAAATAAACTAAAAACGAAAAAATAAAAAAAGAATACTAGTAGCGATGGAGAGAAAACACGCTGCCAGTAGTTACATTAGCAGTAGCGTGGGAGTGAAACAACGCTACAGCTATTAAATCCTAGCGAAGGCGGCGTGCACACTGCGTTATCGCTAAGCGATGTAGCGCCTTAATAGTAGCATGCCTACCCGCGCTACTAGTGAGCACAAAACCAGCGCTACTGCTAGGGTTTTCCCTAGTAGTGCATGCTTGTTATTCATTTACTTTATAAGCCCTTTATGTGGTGTCGCAGAGACGCCCGACTGTGGCATGCTTGTTATTTATTTACTTTATAATCCCTTTATGTGGTGTTGCACAGACGCCCGACTGTGGCATGTTTGTTACTTATTTCCTTTATAAGCCCTTTATGTGACGCCGCCGACGCCTTGATCGATGCATGCTTTATATTATTATCCTTTCGAGGTGTCGCTTCTGACACCCGATCAGTGCGTTTTATTATCTGATTGCTTATTCATGTTTTATATGAACAACCTGCCTGCGTGCGTGATGAGTTTTATTTCGTGACTGACTAAGTGATGGAATATTTTAGAACATGATTAACATCTGTTATATTATACCTGTTTTCATAATGTTTGCGAGTACATTCAAAGTACTCACTGGCTTGTCCCTGGCTATTGTCTTCGCCAGAATTCTTGCTTGGAGAGGAGCGCTGCGATGACAGCCCCGGAACCTAGGCAATGGAGATAGCAGTCGCGCGAAGATAGGAGTTATCCAGGTCAGCTGTTCCTATGGGAAATGGAGTCCCATAGACGCCGATGATCCGCAAACCGCTTCTGCCGTCAACCATTAGAAAACTTTTGGTGTACTCATAGACCAGAATGGTCATGTGCGGCATATTTTATATTTTGCTTGGAATTTCTGTATCAAGATTGTGTCTCATCAGCTAACAGAAATCCTGGGGCTGGTGAACACAAGGACCATTGACTGGGAAATTTATATCCTGGAAAACCGGTCCTGGCAGCAATGCTAAAGGCTGCGGAGGTAGAAATCAAGAAGGAGCATCAAGTGTTGATGGTCAATAGGACCACCAGTTTCAAGAAAAAGGGTAAAGGGAAGAAGAAGGGGAACTTCAAGAAGAACAACAAACAAGTTGCTGCTCAAGAGAAGAAACCCAAGTCTGGACCTAAGCCCAGGATCGAGTGCTTCTACCGCAAGCGACCGTCACCGAAGCGGAACTGTCCCAAAGTATTTGGCGGATAAGAAGGATGGCAAGGTGAACAATGGTATATGTGATATACATGTTATTGATGTGTACCTTACCAGAGCTCGCAGTAGCACCTGTGTATTTGATACTGGTTCTATTGCTAATATTTGCAACTCGAAATAGGGACTACGGATTAAGCGAAGACTGTCTAAGGACGAGGTGACGATGCGCGTGGGAAATGGTTCCAAAGTCGATGTGATCGCCGTCGGCACGCTACCTCTACATCTACCTTCGGGATTAGTTTTAGACCTGAATAATTGTTATTTGGTGCCAGCGTTGAGCATGAACATTATATCTGGATCTTGTTTGATGCGAGATGGTTATTCATTTAAATCTAAGAATAATGGTTGTTCTGTTTATATGAGTAATATCTTTTATGGTCATGCACCCTTGAAGAGTGGTCTATTTTTGTTGAATCTCGAAAGTAGTGATACACATATTCATAATGTTGAAGCCAAAAGATGCAGAGTTGATAATGATAGTGCAACTTATTTGTGGCACTACCGTTTGGGTCATATTGGTGTAAAGCGCATGAAGAAACTCCATACTGATGGACTTTTGGAATCACTTGACTATGAATCACTTGGTACTTGCGAACTTTGCCTCATGGGCAAGATGACTAAACCGCCGTTCTCCGGAACTATGGAGCGAGCAACTGATTTGTTGGAGATCATACATACTGATGTATGTGGTCCAATGAATGTTGAGGCTCGCGGCGGGTATCGTTATTTTGTCACCTTCACAGATGATTTAAGTAGATATGGGTATATCTACTTAATGTAACATAAGTCTGAAACATTTGAAAAGTTCAAAGAATTTTAGAGTGAAGTTGAAAATCATCGTAACAAGAAAATAAAGTTTCTACGATCTGATCGTGGAGGAGAATATTTGAGTTACGAGTTTGGTCTACATTTGAAAGAATGCAGAATAGTTTCGCAACTCACACCACCCGGAACACCACAGCGTAATGGTGTGTCTGAACGTCGTAGTCGTACTTTATTAGATATGGTGCGATCTATGATGTCTCTTGCTGATTTACCGCTATCGTTTTGGGGTTATGCTCTAGAGACAGCTGCATTCACGTTAAATAGGGCACCGTCAAAATCCATTGAGACGACACCTTATGAACTATGGTTTGGCAAGAAACCAAAGTTGTCGTTTCTTAAAGTTTGGGGCTGCAATGCTTATGTGAAAAAGCTTCAACCTGATAAGCTCGAACCCAAATCGGAGAAATGTTTCTTCATAGGATACCCAAAGGAAACTGTTGGGTACATCTTTTATCATAGATCCCAAGGCAAAACATTCGTTGCTAAAAATGGATCCTTTCTAGAGAAGGAGTTCCTCTCGAAAGAAGTGAGTGCGAGGAAAGTAGAACTTGATGAGGTAACTGTACCTACTCCCTTATTGGAAAGTAGTTCATCACAGAAACCGGTTCCTGTGACACCTACACCAATTAGTGAGGAAGCTAATGATGATGATCATGAAGCTCCAGATCAAGTTACTACCAAACCTCGTAGGTCAACCAGAGTGAGATCCGCACCAGAGTGGTACGGTAATACTGTTCTAGAGGTCATGTTACTAGACCATGACGAACCTACGAACTATGAAGAAGCGATGGTGAGCCCAGATTCCGCAAAATGGCTCGAGGCCATGAAATCTGAGATGGGATCCATGTATGAGAACAAACTGTGGACTTTGGTTGACTTGCCCGATGATCGGCAAGCAATTGAGAATAAATGGATCTTCAAGAAGAAGACAGACGCGGACGGTAATGTTACTGTCTATAAAGCTCAACTTGTTGCTAAAGGTTTTCGACAAGTTCAAGGGATTGACTACGATGAGACCTTCTCACCCGTAGCGATGCTTAAGTCCGCCCGAATCATGTTAGCAATTGCCGCATTTTATGATTATGAAATTTGGCAAATGGATGTAAAGACTGCATTCCTGAATGGATTTCTAGAAGAAGAGTTGTATATTATGCAACCTGAAGGTTTTATCGATCCAAAGGGAGCTAACAAAGTGTGCAAGCTCCAGTGATCCATTTATGGACTGGTGCAAGCCTCTCGGAGTTGGAATAAACGCTTTGATAGTGTGATCAAAGCATATGGTTTTATACAGACTTTTGGCGAAGCCTGTATTTACAAAAAAGTGAGTGGGAGCTCTGTAGCATTTCTAATCTTATATGTGGATGACATATTGTTGATTGGAAATGATATAGAATTTCTGGATAGCATAAAAGGATACTTGAATAAGAGTTTTTCAATGAAGGACCTCGGTGAAGCTGCTTACATATTGGGCATCAAGATCTATAGAGATAGATCAAGATGCTTAATTTGACTTTCACAAAGCGCATACCTTGACAAAGTTTTGAATATGTTCAAAATGGATCAAGCAAAGAAAGGGTTCTTGCCTGTGTTACAAGGTGTGAAGTTGAGTAAGACTCAATGCCCGACCACTGCAGAAGATAGAGAGAAAATGAAAGATGTTCCCTATGCTTCAGCCATAGGCTCTATCATGTATGCAATGCTGTGTACCGGACCTGATGTATGCCTTGCTATAAGTTTAGCGAGGAGGTACCAAAGTAATCCAGAGTGGATCATCGGACAGCGGTCAAGAACATCCTAAAATACCTGAAAAGGACTAAGGATATGTTTCTCGTTTATGGAGGTGACAAAGAGCTCATCTAAATGGTTACGTTGATGCAAGCTTTGACACTGATCCGGACGATTCTAAATCACAAACCGGATACATGTTTATATTGAACGATGGAGCTGTCAGTTGGTGCAGTTCTAAACAAAGCGTCGTGGCGGGATCTACGTGTGAAGCGGAGTACATAGCTGCTTCGGAAGCAGCAAATGAAGGAGTCTGGATGAAGGAGTTCATATCCGATCTAGGTGTCATACCTAGTGCATCGGGTCCAATGAAAATCTTCTGTGATAATACTGGTGCAATTGCCTTGGCAAAGGAATCCATATTTCAGAATAGGATCAAGCACATCAAAAGACGCTTCAATTCCATCCGGGACCAAGTCCAGGTGGGAGACATAGAGATTTGCAAGATACATACGGATCTGAATGTTGCAGAACCGTTGACTAAGCCTCTTCCACGAGCAAAACATGATCAGCACCAAGGCTCCATGGGTGTTAGAATCATTATTGTGTAATCTAGATTATTGACTCTAGTGCAAGTGGGATACTGAAGGAAATATGCCCTAGAGGCAATAATAAAGTTATTATTTATTTCCTTATATCATGATAAATGTTTATTATTCATGCTAGAATTGTATTAACCGGAAACATGATACATGTGTGAATACATAGACAAACAGAGTGTCACTAGTTTGCCTCTACTTGACTAGCCTGCTCATCAAAGATGGTTATGTTTCCTGGCCATAGACATGAGTTGTCATTTGATTAACGAGATCACATCATTAGGAGAATGATGTGATTGACTTGACCCATTCCGTTAGCTTAGCACTTGATCGTTTAGTATGTTGTTGTTGCTTTCTTCATGACTTATACATGTTCCTATGACTATGAGATTATGCAACTCCCATTTACCGGAGGAACACCTTGTGTGCTACCAAACGTCACAACGTATCTGGGTGATTATAAAGGTGCTCTACAGGTGTCTCCGAAGGTACTTGTTGGGTTGGCGTATTTCGAGATTAGGATTTGTCACTGATTGTCGGAGAGGTATCTCTGGGCCCACTCAGTAATTCACATCACTATAAGCCTTGCAAGCATTGTAACTAATGAGTTAGTTGCGAGATGATGTATTACGGAACGAGTAAAGAGACTTGCCGGTAACGATATTGAACTAGGTATTGAGATACCAACGATCGAATCTCGGGCAAGTAACATACGGATGACAAAGGGAACAACGTATGTTGTTATGCGGTTTGACCAATAAAGATCTTCGTAGAATATGCAGGAGCCAATATGAGCATCCAGGTTCCGCTACTGGTTATTAACCGAAGACGTGTCTCGATCATGTCTACATTGTTCTCGAACCCATAGGGTCAGCATGCTTAAAGTTTCGGTGACGATTGTATTATGAGTTTTTGTGTTTTTGATGTACCGAAGGTTGTTCGTAGTCCCGGATGTGATCACGGACATGACAAGGAGTCTCGAAATGTTCGAGAAATAAAGATCGATATATTGGACGACTATGTCCGGACACCGCAAAGGTTTCGGGGAGTTTCGGACATATACCGGAGTACTGGGGGGGTTACCGGAACCCCCCGGTTAGTTTAATTGGCCAAGATGGGCCTTAGTGGAGAAGGGGAGGGGCGGCTAGGGCTGGCCGCGCGCCTCCTCCCCCTCTAGTCCGAATTGGACAAGGAGGGGGGGAGGGGGGCGGCGCCCCCTTTCCTTCCCCCTCTCTCCTTCCCTTCATTTCCCCCTCCTACTCCAACTAGGAAAAGAGGGAGTCCTACTCCCGGTGGGAGTAGGACTCCTCCCTGGCGCGCCCTCCCCTGGCCGGCCGCCTCCTCCCCCTTGGTCCTTTATATACGGGGGCAGGGGGCACCTCTAGAGACAACAATTGATCTCTTGATCTCTTAGCCGTGTGCGGTGCCTAACGAAGACATGTACCTAGGGTAGGGTCACATGCCTGACCTAGATACCCTCCCCAAGGACATCACTTTATCACCAGAAGCATTCGAAGAAGAATCATCTTTCAATCGACCATGAAGTGTTCCACTCGACAGACTTGAAGTCACTCGACCATGAAGACTATCACTCGACCGCCAGGAGGTCTAAAGCCACTCCACATTGCAATGGTCGGTCATTATGTAGCTTTAATGGTCATTATGTCACTTTATTCTTAGCGTTACCAGTAACGCCCTATCTTAATGTACTTTAAACCCTGCGTAACTGAGGGCCGGAGGGGTCCGGCGAACTCTATATAAGCCACCCCCTCCTCAGTGACAAGGGTTCGCACCCTCTGTAACTCACACGCATATAATCCAGTCGACCGCCTCCGAGCTCCGAGACGTAGGGATGTTACTTCTTCTGAGAAGGGTCTGAACTCGTAAAACTCGCGTGTACAACTCCTGCATAGCTAAGATCTTGCCTCTACATCCCTACCCCCCATTCTACTGTCAGACTTAGAACCACGACAGTTGGCGCCCACCGTGGGGGAGGTGTATTAGCGACTTGTTGGAGAAGTTGCGATTTTTTCGATCCCCATCAACATGGTTTCAGGGGGAGGTTTGGCCGAGGGACGCGAGATCCGTCTCGGCGCGCTCGTCTTCGTCGCCGACGACTCTGCTTGGCTCCAAGAAGCTCCACTCAATGTCGAGGCGCTCCCCGTCCGTGGGGCTACGCACTTTCACGCGTGTGTCCGCGGCGTCCTCCTGCGGCAGCCGTCGACTCAGTATCGGTCGGCTCATGTAGCGTCCTCCCTCCCTGTTGCCCGCCGGCGCAAGCATTTCGGTCAGTCGAGGCTTCAGCGGTGGGTGAGGCACGAGGTGGCCCGGTAGTCGGCCACCCCCCAAGTCACGGCAATCGAGCCCGACGAAACTCTCTAGAGCCTGTTCGACTGGCTCCGTAGAAACTGCTTCCGAGTGCGACAACAGTGATCCCGCGGCGGAAGTCCTAATGGTCAATGGACCTCGCAGTCCTCCTGGCTTCCCCCGCGTTGACGGTGGCGATGGCGGAGGCGATCCGTCGCGTGTCCACGAGGTGTACCTCCCCGAGCCCGTCTCTTTGCAGCAGAGGGAAGAACTTCACCGCCGGAACATGGATGCACTTCGTACTCCTATCGTTGGAGAAACCTCCAAGTCTCGAGCCTTGGAGGAGGTACGCTTGGCCAACTTGGCTGAGCGCACTCGATTGGAGAACCTCCAGCACACACTCGACGAGCGTGCTCGGCAACGGATTCCTGCGTCCAGTCGACGACAACTCTTTTCGCCTCCAACTCAGGTATATCGAACTCCGATTCAGAACCTCACAGCTGCAGCCCGAATAGCAGAGTCAATTCAGCCTTCCCAGTCAGAAGCTGGCAGAGGTTTGATGCAGATCAGGGCTCTACTTCGGGCAGCAGGAGAGCAAAATACAACTGTGTCACAGTCGCGGAATAGGATTCATAGCAAATCTGTTGTTGCAGACACAGTCCAGTCGGCTCACAGCCCAAGATCGCCCCTGAGGCGTGAGGAACGTGGAGACCGGCGTGATCAATACAGAAATCGTGAGCAGTATGGTCACCGAATCGATCACGACGACCGCCGTCGAGTGCCCACTCCTCCCCCAAGGAGTGGGTCATATGTGCCTCGGCAGCACGATGACAGACGCCCTCATAGTGGTGGGCGAAGGATACCAGTCGACCCCAGGGAACCAGGCTTTGATACAAGATCTATTCTCGTTCAGGGTCTGGTCGACAGAAACAGAGCTCACAGACAAGGTCATGATAGAGATTATCCGACCAGCAGCAGAGTGCATGTCTCAGGTCCAGAGTGCTTCAGCAGAGCCATCAGGGTCGCGGTGATTCCTCCCAACTTCAGGTTGGCGACTGGAGTCGTAAGTTCAATGGTGAGTCCAAGCCTGACACTTGGCTTGAGGACTACTGAGTGGCTGTGCAGATCGGTGGAGGCAATGATGAGGTGGCCATGAAGCATCTTCCTCTGATGTTGGAGGGCTCGGCCAGAGCATGGCCGAGCATGGTTAAATCAGTTAGCACCTGGCAGCATTTATAGTTGGGAAGAACTTGCCCGAGTGTTTGTCAGAACATTCGAAGGAACATGCAAACGACCGGCAGGGCTAACAGAGCTGCAATCGTGTGTGCAAAAGCCGAATGAAACTTTGAGGGATTATATGCAGAGATGGATCATGTTGCACCACACGGTGGAGAATGTGTCTGATCACCAAGCAGTTTGTGCCTTCAAGGAAGGTGTCAAATATCGAGAGTTTAATCTGAAGTTCGGTCGGACCGGAGATATGTCTCTGAGTCGAATGATGGAGATTGCCACCAAGTATGCCAATGGTGAAGAGGAGGATCGGCTCCGGAGTGGCAAACACAAAACAGTCACCCACGAAACCGGAGGAGAAAACTCCAGTAGGAAGCAGAAGCGCAAAGCCGAGCCAGCTGCTCCTGGAGAAACCTTAGCCGTGACTAAAGGAAAGTTCAAGGGGAAGCCCAAAGGACCGTGGAACCCCAAGAAAGTAAAAGATCAAGACGGAAATGATGTGTTGGATTTGCCATGCCACATTCACACCAAGAAAGATGAAGAGGGTAATCTCATTTACCCAAAGCATACCACTCGATAGTGTCGGCTCCTAATCCAGCAGTTCCGAGAGAAACAGCCCAAAGAAAAGGAAAAAGTGTCAGACAACGTTGAGGACAAAGAGGAAAGTGATGATGGTTATCCCCACGTCAATTCCACTCTGATGATTTTTGCTGATGTTGAGAGCAAAAGTTGACTGAAAGTCATCAACAGAGAAGTAAACATGGTTGCTCCGGTGACACCCCGTTATTTGAAATGGTCTCAGACTGCCATTACATTCGACCAGTCTGATCACCCAACACACATAGCCACCCCTGGGAGGCAAGCGTTGGTGGTCGATCCAGTCGTCGAAGGCACTCGGTTAACTAAGGTTCTGATGGATGGTGGCAGTGGCCTAAATATACTGTGTGCGGAGACTACGAAGGAATGCGCATTCCGATGTCCGAGACTCGATGAAAGCAATATGAGTTTCCATGGAGTCATTCCGCAAGAAGGCTGAGTCACTCGGCGGATCGCACTTGATGTGGTTTTCGGTGATTCCAAGAATTACCGCAAAGGAAAGTTGACGTTTGAAGTCGTGGATTTCCAGAGTGCTTATCATGCTATTCTGGGCAGGCCAGCTTATGCACGTTTTATGGCTCGGCCATGTTATGTGTACCTCAAATTGAAGATGCCTGGTCCTAAAGGAGTGATCACTAACACTGGCAATCAAAACAAGGCAGAAGAGTGCTTCAAGAAAGGCTCAAAGATCGCTGATGCACAAATGGCAGTAGTGGAATTGCAGGAGTATCAGCAAAATGCAGATCCGAGTGATTTGTTGCGAGCTAAGAAGCCTGCCACAGATTTAGCATTTCAGTCATCCGGTGAAACGAAGCCAAATCATATTCACCCGACCGATCCCAATGATGCCCCGACTCACATTTCAGCAACACTCGACTCCAAATAGGAAGAAGAACTCATCCAGTTCCTCCGTGAGAACTGGGACATCTTTGCATGGAAACCCTCTAACATGCCGGGTGTTCCCAGGGGGCTGGCTGAGCATCGTTTGCGAGTCGACCCATAAGTGAAACCAGTCAAAGAACATCTTCGATGGTCCGTCGTACAGAAGAGAAATGCAGTCGGTGAAGAAGTGCTCGACTTCTAGCAACTGAGTTTATCCGAGAGATTTACCACTCCGAGTGGCTAGCTAATGTTGTCATGGTCCCTAAGAAGGACTACTCACTTTGCATGTGCATTGACTTCAAACATATCAATCGGGCCTGCCCGAAAGATCACTTTCCTCTCCCTCGCATTGACCAAATAGTCGACTCGACTACGGGGTGTGAGTGTTTGTCCTTTTTGGACGCTTATTCCGGGTATCATCAGATCCGTCTGTATGGGCCCGATGAGATAAAAACAGCTTTCATCACCCCATTTGGGTGCTTCTATTATGTCACTATGCCATTCGGCTTGAAGAATGCTGGAGCCACATTCATGCGGATGATTCAGAAGTGTTTACTCACTCAAATCAGTTGGAATGTGGAAGCGTACATAGATGACATTATGGTCAAGTCACGTAAAGGTTCCGACCTACTGGCTGATCTTGCTGAAACCTTTGCCAACCTCAAAAGGTATGATATCAAGCTTAATCCATCAAAGTGCACATTTGGAGTTCCGGGCGGAAAATTACTCGGTTTTCTCGTTTCCAAACGAGGGATCGACGCTAACCCAGAGAAAGTGGGTGCCATACTCCGGATGAAACGCCCTGTGCGTGTGCATTATGTCCAGAAGCTTACTGGTTGTTTTGCCGCCCTAAGTCGATTCATTTCTCGCCTCGGTGAAAAGACACTGCCTCTTTACCAACTGATGAAGAAGTCAGATAAGTTCGAGTGGACTCTTGAAGCTGATGCAGCATTTGCAGGGCTAAAAACCCTGCTTTCCACCAAGCCGGTGCTTGCTGCCCCAATCAGCAAAGAGCCTTTACTGCTTTACATTGCAGCCACTGGACAAGTCGTCAGTTCAGTACTTACGGTCGAGCGGGAAGAAGAAGGAAAAGCCTATAAAGTTCAACGCCCAGTATATTATATTTCTGAAGTTTTGACTCCATCAAAGCAAAGATATCCACATTATCAGAAGCTTGTTTATGGGATTTATATGACCACGAAGAAGGTTGCACACTACTTCTCTGACCACTCCATTACAGTCATCAGCGATGCTCCATTGTCAGAGATTCTGAACAATAGAGATGCAACTGGTCGAGTGGCAAAGTGGGCGATTGAACTCCTTCCCTTGGATATCAAGTTTTAGGCAAAGAAAGCTGTCAAGTCCCAAGCAATAGCAGATTTCCTCGCCGAGTGGATTGAACAACAACTGCCGACTCAAGTTCACTCAGAGCACTGGACCATTTTCTTTGATGGCTCCAAGATGCTGAATGGTTCCGGTGCTGGGGTGGTACTGGTATCCCCCCGAGGAGACAAGCTCAGATATGTCCTCCAGATTCACTTTGATTCCTCCAATAACGAAGCAGAATATGAAGCACTCTTGTATGGGTTGCGTATGGCCATTTCACTCAGCGTCCGTCGCCTCATGGTCTATGGCGACTCAGATTTGGTAGTCAATCAAGTGATGAAGGAGTGGCACGTCAGAAGCCCAACCATGACTAGTTACTGCAATTCGGTGAGGAAGTTGGAAAAGAAGTTTGAGGGGTTAGAGCTCCATCATATACCCCGACTGAAAAATCAAGCAGCCGATGATTTGGCAAAGATAGGTTCCAAGAGAGAAGCCATTCCCAGCAATGTGTTTTTGGAACACATTCACACACCATCGGTTCAGGAAGATCCTTTCCTTTGAAGAGCCCTTGCAGCCTAAGAGTGCCACAGATCCGACTGAAGTTGAAGTCCCAGCCGTGGTCGACCTTATCATGGAGGTTTTGGTCATCACTCCCGACTGGACAGTGCCTGGAGTCAGTCAGTCAGAAATGCATAATGCCAGAAGAAGGTCGAATGATCCTCAACGACATCCACTCGGGGACCTATGGTCACCATGCGTCCTCTCGGACCATTGTGGCTAATGCATACCGAGCCGGATTTTATTGGCCACGAGCAGAAATGGCGAAAGATATAGTCGACAAATGTGAAGGCTGCCAATTTTACTCCAATATGTCTCACAAGCCCGCGTTAGCCCTAAAGACCATTCCCCTCATCTGGCCCTTTGCTGTTTGGGGGTTGGATATGGTTGGACCACTGAGAACTGGTAAGATCGGCTTCACTCATGTGCTTTTAGCAGTCGACAAGTTTACGAAATGGATTGAAGCTAAGCCTATCAAGAATCTTGAAGCCAGTACTACCGTCAGTTTCATTAGAGAGTTGACATTTAGATATGGGGTTCCACACAGCATCATCACTGACAACGGGTCGAACTTCGATTCTGATGAATTCAGGGCTTTCTGTGCCTCCCAAGGCAGACGAGTCGACTATGCTTCAGTCGCCCACCCCCAGTCGAATGGACAAGCATAAAGAGCAAATGGCTTGATTCTCAAAGGACTGAAACCCTGACTGATGTGTGATCTCAAGCACGCAGCAGGTGCCTGGGTCGATGAAATTCCATCAGTTCTCTGGGGATTGAGGACAACTCCCAACCGGTCGACTGGCCGAACTCCATTCTTCTTGGTCTATGGAGCTGAAGCTATTTTACCGAGTGACCTGCTTCACAATGCACCCCGAGTCGAGCTTTTCTCCGAAGATGAAGCAAAACAGGCCCGGCAAGACGCAGTTGATGTCCTAGAGGAGGAAAGAGAGATGGCCCTAATCCGGTCGACCATTTATCAGCAAGACTTGCATCGATTCCATGCCAGAAACGTGAGGGGTCGAGCCTTTCAAGAGGGAGACTTGGTTCTTTGAGTGGATCAACAGAAACCACACAAGCTCGCCCCTTCATTGTCACCAGAGTTCTCCACAATGGAGCATACCATCTTTACAATGTCGAGCATCAGAAAGACGAGCCACGAGCTTGGAATGCGGAGCTTCTCCACCCCTTTTATGCTTAAGTACTCATTCGGATGAGATGTAATAAGAAATACCTTTCTAGTTTGTTTATCAAAGACAAGAGCTTTACAGTTTTCTTAAAACGACTATTGTTGCTTTTGTTGGCGTCCGAAATCCCCCAGTGGGTGACTTTGCTGCGAATCCGTTCCGCCTAAGTTTGAAAAATCCTACCGAGTGGTGAGCGAGCCTCTCACTCGGGGGCTTAGATGCGAATCCATTTCGCCTAAGTTTAAAAAATCCTACCGAGTGGTGAGTGAGCCTCTCACTCGGGGGCTTAGATGCGAATCCGCTTCGCCTAAGTTTAAAAAATCCTACCGAGCGGTGAGCAAGCCTCTCACTCGGGGGCTTAGCTGCAGTCCAAGACTAGCCTAAGTTTAAAAATCCTGGAGTGGTGAGCAAGCCTCTCACTCGGGGCTTAGGTGCAGTCCAAGACTTGCCTAATTTATAAAAAATCCTATCGAGTGGTGAGCAAGCCTCTCACTCGGGGGCTTAGCTGCAGTACAACACTCGCCTAAGTTTAAAAAAATCCTACCGAGTGGTGAGCAAGCCTCTCACTCGGGGGCTTAGCTGCAGTACAGTACTCGCCTAAGTTAAAAAAAATCCTACCGAGTGGTGAGCAACCCTCCCACTCGGGGGTTTAGTTGCAGTCCAGTACTCGCCTAAGTTTTAAAAAAATCCTATCGAGTGGTGAGCAAGCCTCTCATTCGGAGGCTTACCTACAGCCCAGTACTCGCCTAAGTTTGAAAAATCCTACCGAGTGGTGAGCAACCCTCCCACTCGGGGGCTTAACTGCAGTCCAGTACACGCCTAAGTGTGAAAAATCCTACCGAGTGGTGAGCAACCCTCCCACTCGGGGGCTTAGCTGCAGTCCAGTACTAGCCTAAGTTTAAAAAATCCTACCGAGTGGTGAGCAACCCTCCCACTCGGGGGCTTAGCTGCAGTCCACTACTCACCTAAGTTTAAAAAATCCTGCAGTGGTGAGCAACCCTCCCACTCGGGGCTTAGCTGCAGTCCACTACTCGCCTAAGTGTCAAAAATCCTACCGAGTGGTGAGCAACCCTCCCACTCGGGGGCTTAGCTGCAGTCCAGTACTCGCCTAAGTTTGAAAAATCCTAGCGAGTGGTGAGAAACCCTCCCACTCGGGGGCTTAGCTGCAGCCCAGTACTCGCCTAAGTTCAAAAAATCCTAGCGAGTGGTGAGCAACCCTCCCGCTCGGGGACTTAGCTGCAGTCCAGTACTCGCCTAAGTTTGAAAAATCCTACCGAGTGGTGAGCAACCCTTCCACTCGGAGGCTTAGCTGCAGTCTTGTACTCGCCTAAGTTTGAAACACATCCCTATCCACAAGGACGACGAGGTGCAGGTCGACTGCAACCTTCTCCTTCGGAGCTACATCACAAATACAACGTGCGCTCCATCCCTATCCGCAAGGACGACAAGGTGCAAGTCGACTGCAACCTTCTCCTTCGAAGCTATGCCACAAATACAACATGCGGTCCATCCCTATCCGCAAGGACGACAGGTCGACTGCAACCTTCTCCTTCGGAGCTGCGCCACAAATACAACGTGCACTCCATCCCTGTCCGCAAGGATGACGAGGCGCGGGTCGATTGAAGCCTCCACTTCAGGGCTGCATCTCAGACACAAAGGTCATACCAAATGAAGAACAAATTCCAAAAGCAATCGCAAGCATATCCTGAGATAAATCAAGTTCAGATGAACACTAAAGGTTCAAGACCACAGATCAAAGTACTCGGACATTCAGCCCAAAGGAGTTTAACGATTACAAAAATCACTCGGCATCCCGAGGCAAATTTAAGGTGGAACATAAAAGTTTGTTCACTCTGCAGGAGGAGGGCGGGCTCGGCCAGATTCGTCGAGTCAATGCCGTCGGCAATCCGAGTGGCAGCAGCAATGAAAGTCTCCATAAAGGATTGGAAATCATGCCTCTTGGTGTTGGCAACCTTGATCGCTTCCAGCTTCTCTTCTCGCGCTTCCTTGCAATGGACACGAACCAAAGACAGAGCCACATCAGCACCGCACCGGGCAGAAGACTTCTTCCACTCCTGCACTTGACCGGGGATCTCGTTAAGTCGAGTCATCAGAGACTCGAGGTCATTCTGGAGCGTTGCACTCAGCCAGAGTGCTGTGTCGATCCGCGACATTGCGACCTTCAGTCGGGCAAGGTAGTCAACAACACCGTCGATGTGGATTCCAGTCGGAGCACATTCATGGCAGCTTCATCTTTCACGGGGGAGTTGATGGGGTCCCAGCTTGGTTCAATTCGCCCAGTCTCCTCCTCGAAATCCTGGCAAAACTCTGCATGCACAATCCGAGGGTGAGTCAATAGTTGTATGCCGAGTCGACGAGGACAAACCAGTTGGAACAAAGAATATGCCTTCAAGCTTGACGAAAAACTTCTTAGCAAGGCTCCTCAGATAACTCTCCAGATCGTTCCTCCTGCGGGCAATACCTTCCATCTTCTAGTTCAGATTGACCTTGTCCTTCTTCAAGCGAGTTACTTCCTTATTGGCTTCGTCCAGGGCAGATTTTATCTTGGCGTTTTCTTCCTCCAATTTGTCGACTGAAGCCAGCTTCTGTTCAGCCAGAGCGGTTTTATCATCAGCCTTTTTCTGTGCGGCAGCCAGATCTTGATCCTTTTTCGCCAGAGCCTGGTTCAGTTTCTCTGAAAAGAAATAAGGTTTGATTCAGAAAAAGCAGAATGAAATCCAGATCAAGGATAAACCAGTCGACAAGTCTTTCTTACCAGTGGCGTCATCCTTGGCTTTCTGCAGTTCTGTCTTGGCCAACTCTAGATCGAGGTTGAGTTGAATATGCGGTTTCTCCAGGTCAGCAAAGCGAGCTCCAAGATCACAAGTTTCTGCAACCAAAGAACGGGTCAGTCGACTGAGGAAAAGATTGGTTGTTTCGGAGAGGTAAAAGGATAAAGCCAACAAATTTTAAGACTACTGCCGAATTAGACATCCAACAATAGTCTCGAAGACTACACCCAGCGGGTACACTTAGTGTTCCCCCACTGGTTCAGTTTACACTCGACAAGGCCTTCCCAGCGTGAGTGCAAAAAAAAGAGAGAGACAGCAACAAACAGAGTCTTCAGACCATAATCGACTGCCAGCAGTCGACCACAGTCTCGGGGACTACACCCAGTGGGTGCACTCAGCGTACCCCTACTGGTTCAAAATTCCACTCGACAAGGCCCGACCAGACCGAGTGAAGAAATTCAAAATTCAAGACTACAATCGACTGCCCGCAGTCCACCATAATCTCGGGGACTACACCCAGTGGGTGCACTCAGCGTGCCCCCGCTAGCCCAAAAATTCAATCGACGACAACATCGAATACAACTCAAAGTATGAATTTGCTCAGTGACAAATCGAAACACCCAGCGGGTGTACAGATGCAAAGATCATTGGAAAGAGAGTTTTCAGGTACCATATCCTAAATAGAACAAGCCAAGAGAGTCAGTCGACAATCTGCTAACCTGAACGTTTCTCTGGAGAGCAGAGCTGACATCATAAGCAGCCTGGCTGGCATCCCGCACCATCTTCATCTTGTCCATCATAATGCCCGCCTGGCATATAGCTTCTTTGGCAGCACCCACTTCATCTTCTGGGACGTGATGTGTAGCAAAAACTGAAGGTGGATCGGTAGGAGCATATGCAGCCGACGCGGAAGGTCGAGCACTCGACAACGGTATGGCAAAGGAGACAGAAGTCCGATTGGCATCGCCGGCATCCTGAACTACAGGTTCCGCCACCGGCGTCAACTGAGGCATTTTGCCAGCGGACATTTTCCCGTTTCTTCTCCCCAAAGGCCTCTGTGGCTCGTCCTCATCATCGTCAGGGAGGTCAATGACGTTGGGAGCTATAAAAAGATCAGTCGCCAAAGCTTCATCGCCCGATTGGATATATCACAGTTCAGTCGACAAAGGGAAGACAGAATAACGAAGATTGTACCCAGATTGGAGGTGACCGCGTCTTCCATTTCCTCATCCTCATTTTTATAAGCTGAAGTCCAGTTTCAAGATTCATTCGGTCAAACCAAAGGAAAGATAGACATCACAGAACATCGAGTAAAAGCGAAAGAAAAACACTTACGCAGAAGCAATGGGAACGTCAATCTTGATTTTTGGCAACGCCTTCCGAGTCTTCTGCACTACAACCTTGGACTGCTTTGGGGCCTTCTTAGTTGGTGCTGAAGAGGACGTCCGAGGACGCTTTGACGACTGCCCAGTCTGAGCGATCGCCTTGTCACGGGCGCTCGCCGGATCTTGAGCAAGCTTGGATCACCTTTCCCTGTGGGGAGGAGAGTCGACCTCTTCTTCGTCACTCGGGTCGTCGCTCTCCTCGTCCCCCTCTCCATCAGAATGCCATTCGCCAGTTTCACCTCCGCTTGCCTCTCCCTCCGGATCCTGCTCCTGCTCTCCGTTGGGCATCGAGTACATTTCGGTAAGAGCCTGGAAGAAAAAAAGCAGGGCAAAGTCGGTCGGTGAAGCATAAATAGTTGTACAAATAAATCAAGATTATAGTCGGTAATTCAGAATTGGACCTTGTCTGGTTTGTAAGATTGGTCGAGCGGAGGAATTCTCCTGGCTCCCCTGGGGTTGTCTTTGTTTCCAGTGATACTCATCAGCCACCCCTCCAACGTGGTTTCGTCGACCTCCTCCGGATGAGTCCGAGTGGTGTCATCAGTGCCCGAATACATCCACATGGATGGTCATGAGCTTGAAGCGGCTGGATGCGTCGCAGGAGGAAGACCTCCAGCAAATCCATACCAGTCACCCCATCACGGACAAGTTGAACTACTTGATCGACCAACACCTTGACTTGTGCCTTCTCCTCCGGGATCACCTTCAAAGTGGAGGACTTCCCCACTCGGGCCATGGAAAAAGGGGGAAGACCAGTCGATCGCCACAGAGTCGACCGGTCTTTCTTGATAGAACCAGTCGTCGCCACCCACCCTCGGACCGAATCGGGAAGAGTCATGGCTGGGAAGGAACTTTTGCCCCTCATCTGAATCCCGAGACCCCCACACATCTGGATCACTTGTGTCTTCTCGTCACTCGGATTAGCCTTTTTGACCGATTGGGAGCGACATGTGAAAATATGCTTGAAAAGGCCCCAATGGGGTCGGCAACCCAAGAAATTTTCGCACAGAGACACGAAGGCAGCGAGGTACACGATGGTGTTTGGTGTAAAGTGGTGGAGTTGCGCCCCAAAGAAATTCAAGAAGCCTCGAAAGAAAGGGTGGGGAGACAAGGAAAACCCGCGGTCGATGTGACTGGCGAGGAGAACACACTCACCCTCACGTGGTTGCGGCTCGGTCTCATTCCCCGGGAGTCGTGCCGATTCGTGGGGAATCAGTCCTCCCTCGACCAGGTCGTCGATGTCGTCCTGACTGATCGCCGAGCGAATCCAGTCACCCTGGATCCAGCCCGGTGGCAGGCCAGACCTCGAGGAAGATCCGCCCCGGCTGGACTTCTTTCCCTTCGCCTTTGCCATCGCCTTCTTCGCGTGCTCCAGAGCCACCATCTTCTCTTTCCCCATCGCCGCAGACGGAGCTCGAACGGAACGGCGGCACTGGGGCGAGAACAGGCGCAGTGGAGAAATCTGAGAAGGAGGAAGAAGAATGAGGGTGCAATGTTCAAAAGCCCCGGTCCGGCGCCTTATATGAGGTTACTTCCGAGTGACTGACTAGTAGGCCCGGGCGATCTTATCAAATCCCGCAACAGTCACGCGCACGATACGTGGCAAAAAAGGCGGCGCAGAAATTGAGGCGGCCCTGCCTTATCCAACCCGATTACTGCGGCCTCCTCCACCCCGCGCGCTTCCCGAAATTCGAATCCCGCGAGATCCGCGGACAGCAGAACAACTTGTCAGACGGCAGATCTCCTCCACATCAGCACTCGGAGCTCTTCCAGTAAAAGTTCACTCGCAAAAACAAGAATGGATCAAGGCGACTGAAAAAGAAGTTGACGTCACCACCTCGGTTCATTGATCCAAGACCAGACACACCCGAAGTGCAAAAAATGAGTCGGAAGTAATTTTCAACTCCTTCCCCACTCAAACCCTGATCCATTCAGGGGCTAATGACGAAGACATGTACCTAGGGTAGGGTCACAGGCCTGACCTAGATACCCTCCCCAAGGACCTCACTTTATCACCAGAAGCGTTCGAAGAAGAATCATCTTTCAATCGACCATGAAGTGTTCCACTCGACAGACTTGAAGTCACTCGACCATGAAGACTATCACTCGACCGCCAGGAGGTCTAAAGCCACTCTGCATTGCAATGGTCGGTCATTATGTAGCTTTAATGGTCATTATGTCACTTTATTCTTAGCGTTACCAGTAACACCCTATCTTAATGTACTTTAAACCCTGTGTAACTGAGGGCCGGAGGGGTCTGGCGAACTCTATATAAGCCACCCCCTCCTCAGTGACAAGGGTTCGCACCCTCTGTAACTCACACGCATATAATCCAGTCGACCGCCTCCGGGCTCCGAGACGTATGGCTGTTACTTCTTCTGAGAAGGGCCTAAACTCGTAAAACTCGCGTGTACAACTCCTCCATAGCTAATATCTTGCCTCTACATCCCTACCCCCATTCTACTGTCAGACTTAGAACCACGACAGTGCCCCCCTCCACCATATTCCACATAAATCATATCGTACAGTGCTTAGGCGAAGCCCTGCGTCGGTAGCATCATCATCACCGTCACCACACTGTCGTGCTGATGGAACTCTCCCGTGAAGCTCTGCTAGATCGGAGTTCGCGGGACGTCATCGAGTTGAACGTGTGGTAAACTCGGAGGTGCCGTACGTTCGGTACTTGGATCGATCGGATCGTGAAGACGTATGACAACATCAACCGCGTTGTGCTAACGCTTCCGCTTTCAGTCTACAAGGGTATGTGGACAACACTCTCCCCTCTCGTTTCTATGCATCACCACGATCCTGTGTGTGCGTAGGACTTTTTTTTGAAATTACTACGTTCCCCATCAGAAACTCCCCCATCAACTAGACGAGGAACAAGTCCATCAACTAGGCGGTTCTCCTTGGCCCTGATGATAAGAACGGTGAACATATCCGCCACTATATTAAATAAGAGAGGAGACATCAAATCCCCTTGTCTCAAGCGTTTATGAGTCTGAAAATAGTGACCGATATCATCATTAACCTTAATTCCGACACTACCTTTTTGGACTAGAGAACCCACTTGGTTCTGCTATGTCTCACTAAAACCTTTCATGCACATTGCCTGCTGAAGAAAAGGCCACTTAACCTTATCATATGCCTTCTCGAAATACACTTTGAAGATAACCCCATCTACTTTCTTCGAATGAATTCCATGGAGCGTTTCATGAAGAACGACAACCCCTTCTAGGATGTGTCTCCCAGGCATGAAAGCCGTCTGACTTGGTTGCACCACCGAATGGGCGTCCATGTCAGTCTATTAGTACCCACTTTCGTGAATATTTTGAAACTCGCATTGAGAAGACAAACTGGCCTGAACTGCTTGATACGAATTGCTTCTTCTTTCTTTGGAAATAACATAATCATACCAAAGTTAAGATGAAAGAGTTCTAGGTGCTCATTAAAAAAATCATGAAACATAGGCATAAGATCATCCTTAATAATATGACAACACTTCCTATTGAATTCTGCAGGAAACCCATCTGGTCCCGGTGCTTTATTCGGTTTCACTTGCGATATTGCATCGAGAACCTCTTTCTCAGTAAATGGTGCAGAGAGATTCTCATTTTCTCTGACCTAAGTTGTGGATCATCTAAACTACTAGGTCTTCTGCAAGAGCCATGGCCTCCCAACACGTAAGTGTTTCGAGCAATGTGGGATTAGTAACACATGTGTACAGAACAAAGGAATAGCCTATGTACTGGCCATCATGGTCAACACCAACATGTACGTGACGATCAACCGCTCCATCCACATTCATTTGTTTGTCACATTCTTTTTATCTATCATCTAGCCACTACAGGCTCCTAGCACCCCGCTCCCAACCCGCCGCTAGCTTTCGCCTGCGGCGGCCAATAGCCGCCTAACGACTGCCACTCCGGCACCGTCAGCCACCATAACTTGTCGCCTAGCACTCCTGCAGCGACAACCAACACCATCCTAGGGTGCGAAGGATCAGGAGAACACAATGGCGCTTTCAAACCTGAGGTTTCAATCAGGTCTGAACTTCGAAGACAGGGTCACGAGGAATCTTGGGTTACCTGTGAATCATTTGGAGGGAAGCAAGGAGAAGGAATTCCTCTTGGTAGCTCAATTCTCGGTCCAAGATTTGGCTCAATCAAGATTCGGTGGGAGTCATGCTACAAGCATGTTTTGTAGGTACTGTGTTTCAGTTCAAAGTTATTTTCCTAATAGGCTATTGCTTCAGATTTTCGGTCTCCTCCAAAGATGTGGGATTTGCCATCTAGAATGGAGATAATGTAGCAAATGATTCATTCAATGTTCATTTTTATCTCTGGGGTAATGGAGGCCCAAATTTCGTCAAAGAATTTGAGCTATTCTGTAAGGAGCAAGACAGAGAATGGATGGTTGTTTCAAGATCAAAGAATTCAAGTAAATCCTTTGTTGATGTTGTTTGTGCTCCAAGATTCTTTGAAGATCAAATTCCTGTTCAAAAATATTCAAATCTGACCTCCGGGAATACGGTGTCAGTTTTCTCTAGACTTGCTTTCCCCAATTATGGAGGAACTAATGACAGCAATGAAAGGGTTCAGGCGGGATCAAAGGATTTTCAAAATCAAATGGGTCGTCTTAATGGCCCATCAATTTCCTAGGCAAAGAAAGGCCCATTCTATGGTAGATGTCTGATGAATGATCACTTTCGGCCCAACTGCAAAATAAAATTAGATGCAGAGATTGTAGGGGTTGGGCGCACGTTGCTAGCAACAGTTGGGCTGGACAAGCTGTGACACAAGAGCCCAAAGAAAAATAATATGCAGAAGCAGAAATATGGGGAGGCCCAAAACCCAACTCAGTTTGGATTTCAAAGGCCCGGCACAAGGGCGGTGTTGAGAAGGAAGGGGAGAAAGAAGGCAAGTGGAGGGGGAATTAGACTAGCCGCTTTGGCTTCTCCTTTAATTTCTTCACCTACCAAAAACACTGTCATGCCGCATACCTCTTCTCCCCCAAATCCAGCTCCTGGTACTACAACAGAGACTACATCATCTGCTGCCACCGCGAATCCCTTGCTGGTGAAGATGGCGACGTTCCCCTTTGACCCAGCTCCATTCCTTCCTCCTGGCTGTCAAGCATTGCAGGTGGAGGGGCGACCGGCGCAGGTGCGTGTGATTAGCAGTCATTTTTATGACGAGAATGACAATCTGGGTATTGCAACTTTCATCCCAATGCCTGTGGGAGAAGTCCACTTCAACTATGTAAGAGAGATTTTGCAAGAATTCCTACATGGGAGAAGACTAGGGTTTTCAGAAATCAGTAGATGCCCTTTGGGTCAAGCATATGTTAAGATGAACTCTATATTTGATCTTGGGAAATCAGGCAAGGCCCACATCAATATGATGACATTCATATTGTTTTTGAGCATCATGATGCTGGAATGAACTGGCGTAGATACCATCTCAACAGGCTGGTCTGGCTGTTCCTAGCAGGATTTCACCTGGACCATAGAAACTTTACAGAGATAGCGAATGCAGTCAAGAGTTTTGGCAAGCTGCTCACTTGGGACAAAGAGAGATGTACTAGAGCTGGTATCTTGGTTAAGGTTCTGGTTGAAGAACTCCGTCTAATACCTGTAAGCATCATTCAGTCAAAAGCAGATGATTTCCTACGAGAATCATGGGCAGTTCCAGTCATTATTGTGCAAGAGGAAATAATTGGGGGGGGGGGGGGAGGCTGCAGATGAGGTCCCATTCCCTCCCAATGAGAACCCCCATCCTGTACCAGAAGAAGCTCATCACCACCCAAATCAGAATATAGTTATGGGGCCTGTTGCTCAACATCTGCCTCTGCTTGATGGGGAACAATAGCAGCAGGAGGATCAAGATGAATGGGAAAATGCACATTGGGCTATGCCAAATGAACATCAGCAACAATTGGTGGATATTGAATTAATCCTGTGGAATTTTTACCAATGAATGATCTGATGGATCCTCTAGAGATTGAGGACCAGGTGGTACAAGAAGAGGGGGGAAATGGAAGTGGGCTTACTCTGTCCCTCAATTCAAATTTTCATGATGGTTCAGACAACTCCATTGCTGGGCCTTTTCAGGGTGGCACAATGGTATTGATCTCAATGTACCAATTCAGGCCCAGGCAAAGGAGCCTCTGAATCTGCAGGCAGAGATGCACATGGGTGGAGAGATTGGATTGCAGCCACCCCCAACATTTCAACTGGTGGTTAATGTCTTGGAACCAGATAGAGCACTAGATCCTCTGCTTTTTGCCACACAAGAAATTGAGAGCTCTGAAGCTGAAAGAAACTTGTTTGCCTTTGAGATGATGAATGCTGAACTTGTTGGGGAACGTTGCAGAAAATTAAAATTTTTCCTACGGTTTCACCAAGATCCATCTATGAGTTCATCTAGCAACGAGTCATGGAAGAGTTATTGCATCTACATACCACGTGTAGATCGCGTGCGGAAGTTGCTCAATGGAACGGGATGATGGAGTCGTACTACCCGTGATTCAGATCACCGATGACCTAGTGCCGAATCGGACAGCACCTCCGCGTTCAACACACGTGACGGAGCGGATGGCGTCTCCTCCTTCTTGATCCAGTAAGGGGAAGGAGAGGTTGATGAAGATCCAGCAACGACGGCAGGCGTGGTGGTGGATGCAGCAGAACTCCCTGAGGCTTCGCTAAGCAACTACGGGAGGAGGAGGAGGTGTAGCGGAGAGGGAGGTGCCAAGGGCTTCAGTGGTGCGCCACCCTCCCTCCCTCCCTTTATATAGGTGCAAAAGAGGGGAGGGCGCAGCCTGCCCCTTCCTCCAAGGAAGGGGTGCGGCCAAGAGGGGGAGGAGTCCATCCTCCCCAAGGCACCCTGAGGTGCCTTCCCTTTAGGACTCTTCCTCCCAAGTCTCCTTGGCGCATGGGCCCTTTTGGGGCTGGTGCCCTTGGCCCATATAGGCCAAGGCGCACCCCTACAGCCCATGTGGCCCCCGGCAGGTGGACCCCGGTGGACCCCGGACCCCTTTCGGACTCCCTTACAATACCGATAATGCCCAAACTTTTCCTACGACCAAAATAAGACTTCCTATATATAAATCTTTACCTCCGAGCATTCCGGAACTCCTCGTGACGCCCAGGATCTCATCCAGACTCGAACAACATTCGGTGTGCTGCATACTCATATTCATACAACCCTAGCGTCACCGAACCTTAAGTGTGTAGACCCTACGGGTTCGGGAGACATGTAGACATGACCAAGACGGCTCTCGGGCAATAACCAACAGCGGGATCTGGATACCCATGTTGGCTCCCACATGCTCCTCGATGATATCATCAGATGAACCACGACGTCGAGGATTCAATCAACCCCGTATACAATTCCCTTTGCCAATCGGTATTTTACTTGCCCGAGATTCGATCGTCGGTATCCCAATACCTCGTTCAATCTCGTTTCCGGCAAGTCACTTTACTGCATCAGTAATGCATGATCCCGTGACCAAAAACTTGGTCACTTTGAGCTCATTATGATGATGCACTACCGAGTGGGCCTAGTGATACCTCTCCGTCATACGGAGTGACAAATCCAGTCTCGATCTGTGTCAACCCAATGCACACTTTCGGAGATACCGTAGTGCACCTTTATAGTCACACAGTTACGTTGTGACGCTTTGGTACACCCAAAGCACTCCTACAAGATCCGGAGTTACACGATCTCATGGTCTAAGGAAAAGATACTTGACATTGGAAAAGCTCTAGCAAAACGAACTACACGATCTTGTGCTATGCTTAGGATTGGGTCTTGTCCATCACATCATTCTCCTAATGATGTGATCCCGTTATCAATGACATCTAATGTCCATAGTCAGGAAACCATGACTATCTGTTGATCAACGAGCTAGTCAACTAGAGGCTCACTAGGGACATTTTGTGGTCTATGTATTCACACGTGTATTACGATTTCCGGATAATACAATTATAGCATGAATAAAATACAATTATCATGAACAAGGAAATATAATAATAATACTTTTATTATTGCCTCTAGGGCATATTTCCAACAGTCTCCCACTTGCACTAGAGTCAATAATCTAGTTACATTGTGATGAACCGAACACCCATAGAGTTACTGTGTTGATCATGTTTTGCTCATGAAGAGGTTTAGTCAACGGATCTGCGACATTCAGATCCATATGCACTTTGCAAATTTCTATGTCTCCATCTTGAACATTTTCACGGATGGAGTTGAAGCGACGCTTGATGTGCCTGGTCTTCTTGTGAAACCTAGGCTCCTTGGCAAGTGCAATAGCTCCAGTGTTGTCACAGAAGAGTTTGATCGGCCCCGACGCATTGGGTATGACTCCTAGGTCGGTGATGAACTCGTTCACCCAAATTGCTTCATGTGCTGCCTCCGAGGCTGCCATGTACTCCGCTCACATGTAGATCCCGCCACGACGCTTCGCTTGCAGCCGCACCAGCCATCGCTTCCACCATTCAACATATACACGTATCCGGTTTGTGACTTTGAGTCATCGAGATCCGTGTCGAAGCTAGCATCGACGTAACCCTTTACGCACGAGCTCTTCGTCACCTCCATAAACGAGAAACATGTCCTTTGTCCTTTTCAGTACTTCAGGATATTCTTGACCGCTGTCCGGTGTTCCTTTCCGGGATTACTTTGGTATCTTCCTACCAAACTCACGGCAAGGTTTACATCAGTCTGGTACACAGCATGGCATACATAATAGATCCTATGGCTGAGGCATAGGGGATGACACTCATCTCTTCTTTATCTTTTGCCGTGGTTGGGCATTGAGCCGAGCTCAATTTCACACCTTGCAAAACAGGCAAGAACCCTTTCTTGGACTGATCCATTTTGAACTTCTTCAACATTTTATCAAGGTATGTGCTTTGTGAAAGACCTATGAGGCGTCTCGATCTATCCCTATAGATTTTGATGCCTAATATGTAAGCAGCTTCTCCAAGGTCCTTCATTGAAAAACTCTTATTCAAGTAGGCCTTAATGCTGTCCAAGAGTTCTATATCATTTCCCATCGTAAGTATGTCATCTACATATAATATGAGAAATGCTACAGAGATCCCACACACTTTCTTGTAAACGCAGGCTTCTCCATAAGTCTGCATAAACCAAAACGCTTTGATCATCTCATCAAAGTGAATGTTCCAACTCCGAGATGCTTGCACCAGCCCATAAATGGATCGCTTGAGCTTGCATACCTTGTTAGCATTCTTAGGGTCGACAAAACCTTCCGGCTGCATCATATATAGTTCTTCCTTAAGATAACCGTTAAGGAACGCTGTTTTGACGTCCATCTGCCATATCTCATAATCATAGTACGCGGCAATTGCTAACATGATTCGGACGGACTTAAGCTTCGCTACGAGAGAGAAAGTCTCATCGTAGTCAATCCCTTGAACTTGCCGATAACCCTTAGCGACAAGTCGAGCTTTATAGATGGTGACACTACCATCCGCGTCCGTCTTCTTCTTAAAGATCCATTTATTTTCTATTGCTCGCCGATCATCGGGCAAGTCTGTCAAAGTCCATACTTTGTTTTCATACATGGATCCTATCTCGGATTGCATGGCTTCAAGCCATTTGTTGGAATCCGGGCCCGCCATTGCTTATTCATAGTTCGAAGGTTCACCGTTGTCTAACAACATGATTTCCAGGACAGGGTTGCCGTACCACTCTGGTGCGGAACGTGTCCTAGTGGACCCAATGGGTTCAGTAGAAACTTGATCCGAAGTACCTTGATCATCATCATTAATTTCCTCTCCAGTTGGTGTAGGCACCACAGAACATTTTCCTGAGCTGCACTACTTTCCGGTTCAAGAGGTAGTACTTCATCGAGTTCTACTTTCCTCCCACTTACTCCTTTCGAGAGAAACTCTTTTTCCAGAAAGGATCCGTTCTTGGCAACAAAGATCTTGCCTTCGGATCTAAGGTAGAAGGTATACCCAATGGTTTCCTTAGGGTATCCTATGAAGATGCATTTTTCTGATTTGGGTTCGAGCTTTTTAGGTTGAAGTTTCTTGACATAAGCATCGCATCCCCAAACTTTTAGAAACGATGCCTTTGGTTTCTTCCTGCACCATAATTCATACGGTGTCGTCTCAACGGATTTAGACGGTGCCCTATTTAAAGTGAATGTAGCTGTCTCTAGAGCGTATCCCCAAAATGATAGCGGTAAATCAGAAGAGACATCATAGATCGCACCATATCCAATAGAGTGCGACACGACGTTCGGACACATCGTTCTGTTACCGAGGTGTTCCAGCGGCGTGAGTTGTGAAATGATTCCACATTTCCTTAAGTGTGTACCAAATTCGTGACTTAAATATTCTCCTCCACGATCTGATCGTAAGAACTTTATTTTTCGGTCACGTTGATTCACTACCTCATTCTGAAATTCCTTGAACTTTTCAAAGGTCTCAGACTTGTGTTTCATCAAGTAGACATACCCATATCTACTCAAGTCATCAGTGAGAGTGAGAACATAACGATATCCTCCGCGAGCCTCAACGCTCATTGGACCGCACACATCGGTATGTATGATTTCCAATAAGTTGGTTGCTCGCTCCATTGTCCCGGAGAACGGAGTCTTGGTCATCTTGCCCATGAGGCATGGTTCGCATGTGTCAAATGATTCATAATCTAGAGACTCCAAAAGTCCATCAGCATGGAGCTTCTTCATGCGCTTGACACCAATTTGACCAAGGCGGCAGTGCCACAAGTATGTGGGACTATCGCTATCAACTTTACATCTTTTGGTATTCACACTATGAATATGTGTAATATTACATTCGAGATTCATTAAGAATAAACCATTTACCATCGGAGCATTACGATAAAACATATCTCTCATATAAATAGAACAACCATTATTCTCGGATTTAAATGAGTAGCCATCTCGCACTAAACGAGATCCAGATACAATGTTCATGCTCAAACTTGGCACTAAATAACAATTATTGAGGTTCATAACTAATCCCGTGGGTAAATGTAGAGGTAGCGTGCCGACGGCGATCACATCGACCTTGGAACCATTCCCGACGCCAAGATCGTCACCTCCTCGTCCTTTGCCGCCTCCGCTTATTCTCGCAGCTCCTGCCGTGAGTTACAAATATGAGCAACGGCACCGTATCAAATACCCGTGGAGTTACTACGAGTACTGGTAAGGTACACATCAATTACATGTATATAAAATATACCTTTAGTGTTGCCGGCCTTCTTATCCGATAAGTATTTGGGGCAGTTCCTCTTCCAGTGACCCTTCCACTTGCAATAAAAGCACTCACCTCGTGCTTGGGTCCATTCCTTGACTTCTTCCGGCAACTTGCTTACAGCGGCAATATCCTTGCCGTCCTTCTTGAAGTTCTTCTTACCCTTGCCCTTTTTGAACTTAGTGGTTTTATTGATCATCAACACTTGATGTTCTTTCTTGATTTCAACCTCTGCTGATTTCAGCATTGAAAATACTTCGGAATGGTCTTCACCATCCCCTGCATATTGTAGTTCATCACAAAGCTCTTGTAGCTTGGTGGGAGCGATCAAGGATTCTGTCAATGACCGCCTCGTCCGGGAGGTTAATGTCCAGCTGGGACAAAGCGGTTGTGCAACCCTGCACATTTTGAGTATGTGCTCACCTTGTAACTGTTTTCCTCCATCTTACAACTATAGAACTTGTCGGAGACTTCATATCTCTCGACCCGGGCATGAGCTTGGAAAACCATTTTCAGCTCCTCGAACATCTCATATGCTCCGTGTTGCTCAAAACGCTTTTGGAGCCCTGGTTCTAAGCTGTAAAGCATGCCGCACTGAACGAGGAAGTAATCATCAGCACGAGACTACCAAGCATTCATAATGTCTTGGTTCTCTGGGATGGGTGCTTCACTTAGCGGTGCTTCTAGGACATATTGTTTCTTGGCTGCTATGAGGATGATCCTCAGGTTCCGGACCCAGTCCGAATAGTTGCTGCCATCATCTTTCAGCTTGGTTTTCTCTAGGAGCAGCGTTGAAGTTCATGGTGACATTAGCGTTGGCCATTTGATCTACAAGACATTTTGCAAAGATTTTAGACTATTGTTCATGATAATAAAGTTCATCTAATCAAATTATTTAATGAACTCCCACTCAGATTAGACATCCCTCTAGTCATCTAAGTGTTACACGATCCGAGTCGACTAGGCCGTGTCCGATCATCACGTGAGACGGACTAGTCATCGTCGGTGAACATTCTCATGTTGATCGTATCTTCCATACGACTCGTGTTCGACCTTTCGGTCTCCGTGTTCCGAGGCCATGTCTGTACATGCTAGGCTCGTCAAGTTAACCCTAAGTGTTTTGCATGTGTAAAACTGTCTTACACCCGTTGTATGTGAACGTAAGGATCTATCACACCCGATCATCACGTGGTGCTTCAAACGATTTAACTTTAGCAACGGTGCACGCTTAGGGGAGAACACTTCTTGAAATTGTTGTAAGGGATCATCTTATTTACTACCGTCGTTCTAAGTAAACAAGATGCATAAACATAATAAACATCACATGCAATTATATAGTAGTGACATGATATGGCCAATATCATATAGCTCCATTGATCTCCATCTTCGGGGCTCCATGATCATCTTGTCACCATGATCTCCATCATCATGATCTCCATCATCGTGTCTTCATGAAGTTGTCACGCCAACGACTACTTCTACTTCTATGGCTAACGCGTTTAGCAATAAAGTAAAGTAATTTACATGGCGTTCTTCAATGACACGCAGTCATACAAAATAAAGACAACTCCTATGGCTTCTGCCGGTTGTCATACTCATCGACATGCAAGTCGTGATTCCTATTACAAGAACATGATCTCATACATCACAATATATCATTCATCATTCATCACAACTTCTGGCCATATCACATCACATGACAATTGCTGCAAAAACAAGTTAGACGTCCTCTAATTGTTGTTGCATCTTTTACGTGGTTGCAACTGGGTTCTAGCAAGAACGTTTTCTTACCTATGAATAATCACAACGTGATTTTGTCAACTTCTATTTACCCTTCATAAGGACCCTTTTCATCGAATCCGCTCCAACTAAAGTGGGAGAGACAGACACCCGCCAGCCACCTTATGCAACTAGAGCATGTCAGTCGGTGGAACCGGTCTCACGTAAGCGTACGTGTAAGGTTGGTCCGGGCCGCTTCATCCCACAATATCGCTGAACAAGATAAGAATAGTAGCGGCAAGCAAGTTGACAAGATCTACGCCCACAACAAAATTGTGTTCTACTCGTGCAATAGAGAACTACGCATAGACCTAGCTCATGATGCCACTGTTGGGGAACGCGTTGCGAGAAAATTAAAATTTTTCCTACGGTTTCACCAAGATCCATCTATGAGTTCATCTAGCAATGAGTCATGGAAGAGTGATTGCATCTACATACCACTTGTAGATCGCGTGCGGAAGCGTTCAATGGAACGGGGATGATGGAGTCGTACTCGCCGTGATTCAGATCACCGATGACCTAGTGCCGAACGGACAACACCTCCGCGTTCAACATACATACGGAGCGGATGGCGTCTCCTCCTTCTTGATCCAGCAAGGGGGAAGGAGAGGTTGATGAAGATCCAGCAGCACGACGGCGTGGTGGTGGATGCAGCAGAACTCCGGCAGGGCTTCGCTAAGCAACTACGGGAGGAGGAGGAGGTGTAGCGGAGAGGGGAGGTGCCAAGGGCTTCAGGGTGCGGCCACCCCTCCCTCCCCTCCCTTTATATAGGTGCAAAATAGGGGGGAGGGCGCAGCCTTGCCCCTTCCTCCAAGGAAGGGGTGCGGCCAAGAGGGGGAGGAGTCCATCCTCCCCAAGGCACCCTCAGGTGCCTTCCCTTTAGGACTCTTCCTCCCAAGTCTCCTTGGCGCATGGGCCCTTTTGGGGCTGGTGCCCTTGGCCCATATAGGCCAAGGCGCACCCCCTACAGCCCATGTGGCCCCCAGGCAGGTGGACCCCGGACCCCTTTCGGCACTCCCGCATAATACCGATAATGCCCAAACTTTTTCGGCGACCAAAATAGGACTTCCTATATATAAATCTTTACCTCCGGACCATTCCGAACTCCTCGTGACGCTCGGGATCTCATCCCGACTCGAACAACATTCGGTTTGCTGCATACTCATATTCATACAAACCTAAGCGTCACCGAACCTTATGTGTAGACCCTACGGGTTCGGGAGACATGCGAACATGACCGAGACGGCTCGGGCAATAACCAACAGCGGGATCTGGATACCCATGTTGGCTCCTACATGCTCCTCGATGATATCATCGGATGAACCACGATGTCGAGGATTCAATCAACCTCAGATACAATTCCCTTTGCCAATCGGTATTTTACTTGCCCGAGATTCGATCGTCGGTATCCCAATACCTCGTTCAATCTCGTTGCCGGCAAGTCACTTTACTCGTACAGAAATGCATGATCCCGTGACCAAACACTTGGTCACTTTGAGCTCATTATGATGATGCACTACCGAGTGGGCCCAGTGATACCTCTCCGTCATACGGAGTGACAAATCCCAGTCTCGATCTGTGTCAACCCAATGTAGACACTTTCGGAGATACCGTAGTGCACCTTTATAGTCACCCGATTCGTTGTGACGCTTTGGTACACCCAAAGCACTCCTACGGTATCCGGGAGTTACACGATCTCATGGTCTAAGGAAAAGATACTTGACATTGGAAAAGCTCTAGCAAAACGAACTACACGATCTTGTGCTATGCTTAGGATTGGGTCTTGTCCATCACATCATTCTCCTAATGATGTGATCCCGTTATCAATGACATCCAATGTCCATAGTCAGAAACCATGACTATCTGTTGATCAACGAGCTAGTCAACTAGAGGCTCACTAGGGACATTTTGTGGTCTATGTATTCACACGTGTATTACGATTTCCGGATAATACAATTATAGCATGAATAAAATACAATTATCATGAACAAGGAAATATAATAATAATACTTTTATTATTGCCTCTAGGGCATATTTCCAACAGAACTAATAGCTCCTTCTGATTATCAAGGTACTTCAGCAACTACAGGAAAAATAGACACCTTTGATAAGTGTCTGGATTCTCCTCAGCGCAAAGAAGATAACTTCAATTTTGAAAGTCAGATGATATTTCATAAAGAAGTCAACAAAACAACTGAGTCTATCACCAGTGAATTAATTGGAAATGATAATCTGGTTGAGACTAGAAAAATGATCTCTCAGATGGAACATAACCATGCAAATGAGGCATTCAACAATAAAAAGTGTCGGAGTAATGGGCCACGGGTAGGCAGACCCGAGCCCCTGAACCTTTCAAAACATCGGGGCAGACTGCGCCCCTCAAGACGCCAAGACAAAAAGCCGCCTTCAGAAAGCCGGCAACAGAGTCGCCGACTGCCCCTCTAGGCGGAGTCCCAGAGGTGGCCTCAGGACGAGCCGACTCCAAGCCGGGCGACCTCAAAGTAGGCCGGCTCAGGAGTCGGGCTCATGACCCCAACCACCTCTTGCCTCGAGCGACTACGAGCGGGATGGGATAAAGCCGCCTCACGGCCCATCCTCGCCCTGCCCATAAAGGGCAGGTGGCGGCCACAGAGCGACGCATCGACGGAGATCTCCGTCTGCGCAAAGATCATACACGCTGCCTCGACATCAGCCCGTGGCAGATTCCTGTACTCCACGATGGCACATGCAGACGACCCGAAGACGGCGGGACCCGCCTGTCGGTGGGAGTACCGAAGACGGCGAGAGCGCCCCAAAGACGGACCCGTTGGAGTCGGCCTCCGGGAGTCGGCCGGCCCCTCCCGCGGGCTCCACGCGCCATTAACCAGACAAGACGGAGAATGGCAACAGTGACCCCATGACCAAGCTCGCGTCATTAGAAGCACGGCTACAGTAATCTGCAGCCGGCAAGACCCGCCCGCGGCGGGCAAGGGCTGTCGGCCCCATGCTGGGCCGTCGACGGGGCCCACTAGTCGGCGGGCCCCAGAAGCCGGCGGAGAAGACGGCGACTTAGAGACTGACGGCTTGGACCCGCACCCAGCCGGATTACCGTTGTACCCCCGGGGGGTAGGCCTCTATAAACCCCCCGGGGAACCCATGCAAAGGGTTGGAAGCTAGTAGTTTTAGACACACGCATAGAGGGAGAGAAGAGCTAGCCGTGCCCTTCTCCTTCCTCACCCCGAACAGCTCAAGGAGCATCTTGTACTCACTTTGCCATAGTGATCATGCGGAGACCCCGCAGAGCAGCGATGAGGTGTTATCTCCTCGGAGAGCCCTCAAGCCTGGGTAAGATTCACGGCGTGCATGTCTTCGCCTCATCCCGTTTCCAGGCACCGGCGACGTTCTACTCGCCCCCTCCATGATAAGCCATCCTTTGGCATATGTCGCACCCAACCCTCGACATTTGGCGCCCACCGTGGGGCCTGGTTCACCGTCGTCCGGAGACCTGCTCGACGGAACCCTCTTCCTCCTCGGGCGGCGCAGCCAGCCCGGCATGCCAGACGGAGTCTGCGCCCGGCCATACATGGCGCCGAGGTCGCCTTGCTGGCGAGCTGCCTCGCCGAACTTGTCGGGCGAGGTTCGCCTCTCTCGACGAAAGCACGCATCCGGCGCAGTAACGGACGGGCCCCAGCCTCCTCGCAGGCCTCCTTGAGCAGCTCCACGTCGCCGGCGAGCCTGCCGCCGACCTGGAGTCCGTAGGCTCCACCGACCCGATGCTGGTCGACTCCAACACCGCGTCGCTCGATGCGTTCCCCACCAACGTGGTGGTCTATGACGAGCCTCTCCCTCGCGCGGAGAGCGGCGGGAGCACCGTCACAGAGGTACTCGTCGTCCGTCACGGCGAGCCTTCCGGCGAGGGAGCTCGCGACCCTCTCGACGCAGTTCTGCAAAACCTGACCGCCTCCATTCCGGAAGATGCCGACGCCGGAACGCTGGAAGCACGCCGCCTTCAGCTCCTTGTAGGCGCACAGAAGCTGGCAAGCATGATACGCTTGTCGGAAGCCTATCATCGCGAGATGGATCGCGTTGTGGGCGGCTCGCCGGCTCCGACTGGGCCTAGCCGCCTAGGCGCGGTCCGGCAGCGCGGCGTGGCCATCGCCAGTCTGTTTGGGGCCAGTCGCCCCGTGTACGCCACGCCCGCGGAGAACATTCGCGCTGCCCAGGCGGCGGCGGACGAGCTGGATAACTTCGAGGGCGAGGAGCGCCGCCTGATGACGGAGCGAGTCCAGCAGCTCCTCGACGCGCCGCCGCAAGAAGACGAAGCCGGCTGCCGCATCGGAGGCGCCACGACGAAAAACACTGGCGACTTGCCTCCTCGCCGAGATCAAGGCGCGACATCTCGACGCCGACCGGGCGGCGTCCAGCGGAAGAAAGAACAAGGATCCGCTGTCAGCCATAGCCGGACTCACATCTCCATCGAAGCGCGACGAAGACGGCCGCCCGAGAGCGATGGAGCAGCGAGACGACTATCGACCTCCTCCCCGGAGAGAAAGGCGAGTCTCCCCGCCACCCGTCGAGCATCCGACTCTCGGCGACCGCCTTGGCCGCCGAGAGGGAGTCGGAGAGAACGACGCCCGCCACCGGATCGAGCGACTCCACCAATCCCTGGCGCTAGAAGAAGAGGACGAGTTGGGCCCGCCCTGTTTTGGACCTCGCATCCGAGACGAACCCTTCCCCCGAGGATTCACACTCCCCCGAGACACACCTAAATACACCGCTCCGTGAAGCCGGAGGATCGGCTGGTGGACTACTCCACGGCGGTCAAGATAGCGAACGGCAACAAGCGTTCTATCGTAAGGTATGTTCCCCTCATGCTCCAGGGCACGGCCCGGACATGGTTGAACAGCTTGAAGCCCCGTAGCATCAATAGCTGGGTCGACTTCACTGAGGCCTTCGTCCGCAACTTCACGAGCACATACAAGAGACCTCCCAAGCCTCGTCAGCTATCCTTGTGCGTGCAAGGCCCCAACGAGTCTACTCGCGACTACCTCACGCTACCGGGCCGAGCTCCTAACTCCCACGAAGGAGTGCACGAGGTGCAGGCAATCGAGTACTTCACCGCCGGTGCAGAAGGCACCCTCCTCAAGCACAAGCTCCTTTGCGACGAGCCGAGACCCTCGACGAGCTGCTGGTCATAGCAGACATAAGTATCGCCCGCCGACTCCTCCATGAAGTCGGAGATCAAGTCAGTCTGACCGCAAAGTAGCTCCTCATGCTCCTGTAACTCCGGCCGGGCGACGCCAGTCGGCGACAGCAGCAGAATGATCATAAGCGCAAGGCCCCGCAGCCGGCTTCCAACAGCCGGCAGGTGGCGACAGTCGAAGACCAGCGGCCAGAGGGGCAGCCTCCTGCCAAGCGGCAGAAGGGCGGCAAGTCCAACTGGTTGCCGGCCTTCTCTTACGAGCAGACTCTGGACGGACCCTGCAAGTTCCACAGCGCCTTGAGCCGCCAAACCACACCACCCGGAAGTGCCATCGCTCACCAGATCGCCAAGGAGACGGCCTTGCCCTCCTCCGCTTTCTTTGGGCTGCCGCCTCCACCGCCCGCCCAGCAAGCTGTCGAGCCGGCGCGGACAAGACGACACCCGGAAGAGCACGGGCGCCTATGTCGTGTTTACCAACAGGAATGATGATCGCCGCGAAAGCGGCAAGAGCAAGAAGTGAATGCAAGAGCATCGGATACCCCTGCATTCATGCACCGTCCGAGAAACCCATTAGCCGGAGCCGTGCCGATCACCCAAAGGTGATGCCGAGTCCGGCTCCTACGCTGGTCTTGGGAGCCACCCTTGCCACGGATAGGCGGGCGCCGCTTCTCATGAAAGTGCCGATAGACGAGGCAAGAACATCAACATCCTATACAAGGATACGACGGAGAAGCTAGGAATCAAGCAAAGACAGCTTCAAAGATAGTCTGACCGTGTTCCACGGAATTGTACCGGCCTTTCCTCGCTCACCGATTGGCAAGATTCTCGATAGACGCCCTCTTTTGGGACAAGGATCACTTTCGCCGAGAGCCAATCTGGTTCAAGTGGTGGACCTCGAAGCCCCTACCATGCCCCGCTTGGCCGACCTGCTTTGGCCAAGTTCATGGCGATCCCCCACTACGCCTACCTCAAGATGAAGATGCCGAGTTCCAAGGGGATTCTCGACCGTGGTGGCGACTACAGAAAGTCGTCCGCCAGGTAATGGAAAGCAGCCGGCTGGCCGAGTCCCCGTGATCACGGCTCGTGCGGCTCTGGATCGGATTGTGGAAGTGGCCGGCAAGCAGCCGAGATATCGCCCGACCCCAAGGAGTCGTGCGAGGGCTCGTTCAAGCCGACCAAAGAGACCAAGAAGATACCCTTGGACCCGGAGCACCCGGAGAAATACGCTGTCATAGGTGCAAACCTCGACAAAGAATAGGAAGGCGAGCTTCGTCGATTTCCTCCGTGAGAATCGAGACATCTTCGCATGGTCCCCAAAAGACATGCTGTGTACCGACGGATTTCGCCGAGCACAAGTTACATGTCCGATCTGATGTGAAGCCCGTCAGGCAGCCCTTGCGCCGCCTGTCAGAAGAGAAAAGAAGAGTTGTTGGAGAAGAGATAGCCCGGCTCCTCGCAGCCGGTTTCATCATGGAAGTTTTCTTTCCAGAATGGTTGGCGAACCCGGTCTTGGTACTAAAGAAGAACAAGCAGTGGCGGATGTGTATCGACTACGCAAGCCTCAACAAAGCCTGCCCCAAGGACCCGTTCGCTTTGCCAAGAATTGATCAGGTGACAGACTCCACAGCCGGATGCGAGCTGTTGAGCTTCTTAGATGCATATTCAGGATATCACCAGATCAAGCTGAACCCGGCCGACAGATTGAAGACCGCCTTCATCACGCCATTTGGAGCCTTCTGCTACCTGACCATGACGTTCGGCTTGAGGAACGCCGGCGCCACCTTTCAGCGTTGCATGCAGAAGTGCCTCCTCAAGCAGCTTGGCAGAAACGCCCACGTTTACGTGGACGACGTGGTGGTGAAGACGGAGAAGCGAGGAACGCTATTGGAAGACCTCAAAGAGACCTTTGAAAACCTGTGCTGATTCCAGATCAAGCTCAACCCAGAGACATGCGTCTTCGGAGTACCAGCCGGCCAGCTCCTTGGCTTCCTGGTATCTGAACGCGGCATAGAGTGCAACCCCGTGAAGATCAAGGCGATCGAGAGGAGGGACGTACCCGCCGATCGCTAGATGTGCGTAGTTCACCGCTTCTTGGCGTCTATCACCGATTCATCACCGGCTGGGCGAGAAAGCTCTTCCTCTGTACCAGCTTATGAAGAAGACCACCTTCTTCGAATGGAACTCCAAGGCGGACGAAGCTTTTCTCCAGTTGAAGAGAATGCTGACTACTCCCCCAGTGCTGGCGGCTCCGACTCCAAAGGATCCCATGCTCCTGTATATTGCCGCCACCAGCAGGGTAGTCAGCACAGTCATTGTAGTTGAACGCAAGGAGGAAGGAAAGGCGCTACCTGTCCAGAGACCAGTGTATTACCTGAGCGAGGGACTGTCGACCTCCAAGCAGAACTACCCCCACTACCAGAAGATGTGTTACGGCGTGCACTTTTCTGCCAAGAAGTTGAAGCCTTACTTTCAAGAGCATCCAATCACCGTGGTTTGCACGGCCCCACTAGTAGAGATCATCGAAAGCCGAGATGCTTTAGGCCGAGTGGCCAAATGGGCCATAGAGTTGGCCCCCTACACCATCTTTTACCAGCCCCGCACCGCCATCAAGTCACAAGCACTGGCCGACTTCCTCGTCGATTGGGCCGAGACCCAGTATCTGCCGCCAGCGCCCGACTCCACCCATTGGCGGATACACTTGGATGGCTCGAAGATGCGCACCGGCTTGGGAGCCGGCGTGGTCCTCACTTCCCCTAAGGGCGACAAGCTCAAGTATCGCTACCGCAGATCCATTTCGCCGCCTCCAACAACGTCGCCGAATACGAGGCGCTCATCCACGGGCTCCGGCTTGCCAAAGAGCTCGGCATTCGCTGGATCCTGTGCTATGGCGACTCAGACTTGGTGGTCTAACAGTCATCCGGCGACTGGGACGCCAAAGATGCAAATATGGCGAGCTACCGCTTTCGTACAAGAAAGCCTGAGTGGATATTTTGAGGATGCGAATTCCTCCACGTGCCAAGAAATGACAAAGACCAAGCAGATGCCACAGCAAGAATCGGCTCCACCCGTCGAGTAATACCATCCGGCGCCGCCTTCAGCGCCTTCTCAAGCCATCTGTCAAGCCGTCACCAGAGTCAGACTCCATTTTTGTGCCGGCTCCCCCTGAGGAAGTCGGATCCGACTCCAAAGCCTCAGCAGACGGCACAAGAATCCTTCCAGACGCCCCCAAGAACGCGGCAGTTGAAGCCGGCCCAGGACTTTAACCCGGCCCGGACTCAAGCGACCATTGCGAAGACTTCAAGATTTCGGCCCGGGACTGCACCACGGCCCGGGGACTTCTTCAACCCAAAGAAGTCTGCAGACTCCAACCCGCCGCCTTCCAGCCCAACCGCCCTCGTCCAAGTAGCAGTACTGGCAGTCTAAGAAATAGGAGCACCCTCATGGGCCCAGCCCATCCTGAAGTTCTTAGTAAGCGGAGAGCTACCAACTGATGAAACCTTGGCTCGACAAGTGCAACGCCGAGCGGCAGCCTACACTATAGTCAATAGAGAGCTGGTCAGCGAAGGCCACCGGTGTCTACCAACGCAAGGTCGAATCGAGCAAGGCCAAGCAATCCTTGAAGACATCCATCGTATGAAAAGGCCATCATGCAGCCTCAAGAGCACTTTCGTAGCCAAAGCCTTCCGACACGGTTTCTTCCGCCAAATGCCCTAGAAGAGGCCAAGGAATTAGTTCAAAAATGCAAGGAGTGCCAGGTGTTCCGCTCCAAGCCGCTTCAGCCGGCTTCAGCGCTCAAGACTATCCCCATCGCCTGGCCCTTTGCTGTTTGGGGCCTGGACATGGTGGGACCATTCAAGACGGCACGAGGTGGCCTAACTCACTTACTTGTCGCGGTGGACAAGTTCACCAAATGGATAGAAGCAAAACCCATCAAGAAGTTGAATGGTCCTACGGCAGTGACTTTCATCACCGACATCACGACTCGGTATGGCGTACCACACAAAGATCATCACCGACAACGGCACAAATTTCGCCAAAGGCGCCACGCCCGCTTTCTGCGCAACGCAGGCATCCGATCGACTTAGCGTCCGTTGCCCATCCGCATCAAACGCCAGTGGAGCGAGCGAACGGCCTCATCCTGTCGCATCAAGCATCGATCGTCGAACCATCGGAGCGTTCGCCGATCGCTGGCTTGAGGAGTTGCTACCGCCCCTTCCTCGGAGTCTGCGTCACGACTCCAAACAAGTCAATCGGCTTCACACCCTTCTTCCTTGTCTATGGTGCCGGCCGTCATCCCAACGTATATAGCGTTCGACTCCCCATGAGTCACCATGTACATCAAGAGGAAGCACGTCAAGGCAGGCGTCGATCTGCTGGAAGAGGGCCGGCTGTTGGCACTCACCGGTCCAAGATCTACCAGCAGAGCTCGCGCCGCTACTACAACAAGAAGGTCAAGCCAAGATCATTCCTAGAGGGCGACCTTGTGCTCCGGCCGATCCAGCGAACAGCCGGCCAGCACAAGTCTGTCGGCCACTTTGGGAAGGACCATTCATCATCAGTAAAGTGTTGGGCAACGACTCCTACTACCTGATCGACGCTCAGAAGCCCCGAGCACGCAAGAGGGACGACTCCGGAAAGGAGACGGAGCGGCCATGGAATGCGAATCTCCTCCAAAGATTTTAAAGTTGACGCAGTATGTACCACGCTACCCCTTTGTGTTTGAAATACCAAGACTCCGGGCCCCCCGAGACGAGCTCGGGGACTCTCTTTTGTTATCTGTATGATAAGAATTATGCCTTTGAGTATGTTACCCTTTAATTATGCTGTTTGGCACCGGGCTCGACTAGTCGGCCCGGGGACTCGCCGCCTTTGAGCTATGAAGTGCTTCCTGAAGTCAGACAAGTAGCGTGCGGTGCCTAAGCCGTCTCCTGTCAGAAGCCGCAGCTCGCAGAGCGACTGTTTGGTGGGCAGGAGTAAGGTAGAGCGGGCGCCCACACGAAAAAATGGCTAAGGACCCAAAGCATAAACATAGTTTGAATCGGCTTCCAGCCCGTTTCGTGAAACTGACTCTTAAGAAGCCGGCTTGCCGTTTTCTACCCAACTTGCTTAAACGACTCTAAAAACAGGGCCAAGTACTTGCCTTCTCAAAGTAGCCAAGCACTTGACCTAGACGGCAATCATCCAGAGGCGGTTGCCCGGCAAGGCAGCATCTAAGGGAAGGCGGCAAAGGAAAAAGCTACAAGAGCAATAAGCAAGGAAACATAAAATTAAAATAATATTTACACAAACTTAGGCCCTTGGACGGATCTTCGAACAAAGGTTCAGAATACACCCCACGGGTGGAATTGCGCAAATTTACAAAGTTCTTTCAAAAGACTAGCAAACAGATAAAATAAAGGCAAGGCAGCGGCCTAAGAAGCAGCGGATGGGGTTGGAACGCCGGAGGCGGCAGCGTCGAGCGCCGGGCGGCTGGCTGGGCGATCTCGGTTTGATCGTCTTTGGCAACAAATGGCTCGGATGGGCGTGGCTCATTCTTTGGCGCCTTGAAGTGAGGCTGGTCGCCCGCTCCATCTTCTGGCGCCTCCATGCCGTCTCCGTCCTCCGCCTCGTCTTCATCCTCGGCGCTGGAGTCGATCACCTCCGCCGAGTCCTCGCTGTAGTCCGGGTTCACCCCAAACCACTCCGGCGGTGCTTCCCCACCGTCTTCAGCCCGCTCAGGGACGAAGACGCTGGTGTCCGTGTAGTCGGCGATCGCCGCCGCACGCTCGACAAGGGCGTCCTCCGCGGCCAGCAGCTGCACTGGGCTTCGACCGAACGCTGCCAGCCGGTCGTGTCGAGCCACAGATACCACGCCTTGATTTAACTCCAGGCTCGGTGAGCTCCAGCCCGAGCCGCGGAGCCCTTCCAAGCCTCAAGACGGCTAGCCGCGACCTCCAGCCAGTCGGCGGTCCGGCTGGGAGGCGATAACCGCATGTCGGCCACGCAGGCAGCGACGCTGGGCACCGACACGCCAAGACGGCGCAGCATCCGATGTGCCGGCCGCAGACGAGCCTCGATGCTCAGGAGCTGCTCGTCAAGGGTCCGGGGGCGTTGGCTGCAATCTCAGCGCCACCCGCCCTCCGCGCCTCGCGCTCGGCCTCGATGGCCTGATTGGCCGCCTGCGTGTGACCAGGGAAGAAGTCTGCCAAGAAGAAGAAGAAGCAAGTCAGAAAAAACAGGAGCCGGCCTAACCCATAGTCGGCAACCCAAAAGAATAAGTAAAAGCAAACTTACCATCGACGATATCTTCGATTTCATGGAAGCCGGAGGTCAGCTGCGCTTCCCTGTCGGTCCAGGCGGAGCGCTCGCTCTCAAATTCGGCCAGGAGGGCGGCCTCTTTCTTCTCTGCCTCAGCCTGCGCCGCCTTGAGCAGCTCCCTCTGCTCCGCCAGCTGCGTAGCCAGCAGGTCGCGCTCTGCGGCGAGCTTGCCGCACTCCTCTTTGGCGCGCAAAGCGGTCTCGGCCGTACCCAGCTGCCCCCGCAGAGCGGCGTTGGACTCTGAAGAATAAAAGAAGAAGAAGGACGCGAAGTCGTCAGTTAAGAAGGTCGCCAGGAAGATCCGGCCCGACTGCGCAGCAGTCGGCCCGAATCTCGGGGACTACAGCCCGCGGGTGCGCCAGCGCGCCCCCGCGAAGAAGAAAACTCACCTCGGCTCCTCGCCAGGTCAGCAGCCTGCTTGTTCAGTTCTTCAACGTTGCGGTTGAAGGCGGTAGCGCGGAGGTTGTGATACTCCTGTAACAAGAATTCCAGACATAGGTAAAAAACTTGGGAGTAAGCAAATAAAGTTCTGGGCCGTCTGCTCAGCAGCCGGCCTGAAACTCGGGGACTACACCCAGTGGGTGCGCTGGCACGCCCCCACAGAGAAGATCAAGAGAAAATTCGGAAATGAAACATACCTGCACGGCGGATCGCGATGCCAGGTGCGCCTTCGAAAAGGTTACTGAGGGCGCCGCCTTGCCCGCAGCCCGCTGGACGCCCAGAGCGCCCGTGTTCAGCGGGCCTGTGCCGCCTCCTCGCACTCCACCCAACGGTCGCGCGCTTGTCGCCTCAGCGTCGAGGATACCGAGCTGGCGGCGCCCGGTCTCAAAGTGCGGCGCCCGATGTCGCCTTCTCAAGACGGTGCACTTGGCGGCGGCGATTTGAAGAAGAAGCAGCTGCGCCACGGCCTCGTCGTCGGTCGACGCAACAAAGGGTCCGCCCGGCTGTTTGCCTCACAGCGATCTTGGACTGCGGCGGAGGCGGCGGAGGTGGCCTGCCGCCCGGTGAAGAGACCTCGCCGCCTTCCCTCCTGCAGGGGACCTCACCACCGACTCCCTCCGACTTCCCGTGAACTCCGGCGGTGGTGGCGCTGAGCTCAGCGGAGTGGACGAGCAGCGCCGATCAAGCGCGCGGCCTCCTCGGCTCGCCTTTTTGCTGCAGCGGCGTCTTCGACCGCCTTCTTGGCCTCCGCCTTCTCCCGACGGGCGGCCTCCTCCTCGTCGCGCTTCTCCTGCGCATTTCGCTTTGTCACCTCCCGGAGGGCGGCCGCAGGGTCAGCCCGCCGACTATTGGCGGACGTCTCCGCCGACCCCATGACGGAGGCGGCGGCGACCCTCTCCAAGGTGAGGGGAGCCCTGATAAGAAAAAAGGACATGAGAAGACTCGGGCAAGACGGCCCAGAAGAAAACAAGACAGAATAAAAAAATACTTACGCGGAGACCAGCGGTGGCTTCTTCACCTCCTTGCAGGCGGTTAGCCTTCGCGACCGCTTCTTCATGTTGAGTCAGCTCCCTGAATTTCTTGGCCTGGCCGCTCGGCTGAGCCGGCCTGGCCTGGCGCCTCTTCGCGCCGCCTCGACCCCCCAAGGCGGCGGAGGAGCTTGCGCCTGGATGGCCGGCATTCTACTGGCGGCGGGGGGCGACTTCCTTCTCGCCGTCATCATCGGGCCAGTCGGCGAAGGTGGCCGAAGGCCTGAGGTCGTCGGCCCCTCCCCCTCCCTCGGCGTCGGCCTCCATCGCCGCCACACCCAAGTCGGGGTCGTCGGCGTCGCTCTCCGCCCGGTCGGGGACGAATTCACGAGCCGGCCCCGCGGCGCCGGCCGAGGGCGGCATGAGAGGATTCTGAGTCAGAAAAGACCAAGGAAAGTTAGAGCCGGATCCGGCTGAAGAAGGAAACAGAGAAGCAAGAGACGACTTACCAACGGCGGGGGATTGGCGGCAGTATGGCTCCTTGCCGAACTGCCATTCCTCCGTGAGGCCGCAGTTCGCCAGGAAATTCACCGTGTCCACCACCTCCGCGTGGGGCATATCCTTGGAGCACAGCCGACTGGGTCCCGGCGGCCGCTCATCTGGCAGATCAGATGAGGTCGGCCTTGGAGAGGAAGAACTTCGGCGTGCCACGGCGGCCAGCAAGTCTGCCCAGTCATGCCCTCCGATCATATCATTACGCAGCGAAGCTGACAGCGGCGTTACCTCTGAGTCGATGTCCGGGCCCTATAGGACCAGCTGGTGGGTCGGCCCGCCAGCTCGCCGCCCATGTAGGGCGGCAAGTTGACCCAGTCGCCTTCGGGGGCGACGTTCTTGACGTAGAAGTATGAACGCTGCCACATCTTCACCGACTTGATGAGGGAGATGGCAGGGAAAGGGTTCTAGGGCACCGGCCTCCTCTTGGCGATGAACGTGCCGCACAGAGCCGGCACGTGAGCGACGTGGGTCCCGAGCTTCGCCTGGAAGAATTCCCCCCACAGCTCGATGATGGGGAGGACTCCGAGAAAACCTTCACATAAGGATGCGAAGGCGGCCAGCAGCACCACCGTGTTGGGGGTGAGGTGGTGCGGCTGGAGCCTGAAAAACTCCAAGAATGCGCAGAAGAAGCCGCTCGCCGGCAGCCCAAGCCCGCGCATGAGGTGCGAGCGGAAAATGACCCGCTTGCCCTCCTCCGGCGCCGGCGTGATTTCGCCCTCCGGTGCGGCGCGGGTCCGCACTATTTGGCTGCCGGGGATGCGGCGCGTTTGACGAAGGAATTCAATGATGTCGTCGTCAATGATGGAGCCGTCCCACACGCCGGAGCGCGCGGTGGGAGGCGCGGCGGCGGATGAGGAGCTCATCTCCGCGGCGCGGCGAGGCTCGGCGCGATGGAGCAAGGAAGAAAACGAGGCCCGGCGCGGTGGAGCAAGGAAGAAGACGAGGCAGGGAGCGGGGAGGAGAGAGTGCGCATGCATCACCGCCCCCTCCCTCCCCCCGCCTACTTATAGGCGCCTAGGCTGCGAAGCCAAGGGGGCGGGCGTGGGATTAATTGCGCCCACGTCCCCACCCCCCACGATTTAACCCACGATGTTATCGCAGCGCAGAACGGCGTGAAACCCAACCGCCGCACGATCGCAGCGGATCTGGCTGTGCCGGGCACGGTAGTGGCGGGCCCGCCGACGGGCTGTCTTGTCACGCGTGCGTGGCTGGCAGACTGCCCTGCCAGCGTGGCGTCACGTGGCGGGCCCGCACGGGCGGCTGCCGAAGCTTATCGTGCACGCCGCCCGGATCCCGCTGCGACCTTCAGAACCTTTGAAGAGCAAGACGGCCCCGCAAGGCCGACTCCGGCTCAAGATGGAGATGGCGGGCGAGTCCAGATTCTCCTAACAAAGGGATGAAGCTGCCGAGGCTCCTCGACAAGCTGCCCTCGGCACCTCACCAGCTTGGACCATCACGGAGTAATGGGCACGGGTAGGCGCACCCGAGCGCTGAACCTTTCAAAACATCGGGGCAGACTGCGCCCCTCAAGACGCCAAGACAAAAAGCCGCCTTCAGAAAGTCGGCAACAGAGTCGCCGACTGCCCCTCTAGGCCGAGTCCCAGAGGCGGCCTCAGGACGAGCCGACTCCAGGCCGGCGACCTCAGACGAGGCCGGCTACAGGGAGTCGGCCCGCGACCCCAACCACCTCTTGCCTGAGCGACTACGAGCGGGATGGGATAAAGCCGCCTCGCGGCCCATCCTTTCCCTGCCCATAAAGGGCAGGTATAGCCTGAGCGCCCGTCGACGGAGATCTCCGTCCGGCGTAGCACTGTTGCCACGCCAGCCCTGACATCAGCCCGGTGGGCTGATTCCTGTACCCACGATGGCCTGTCTGTACGACCCGAAGACGGCAGGACCCGCTTTGTCGACGGAGTATCAAGACGGCGAGCGCCCCAAAGACGGACCCGTTGGAGTCGGCCTCCGGGAGTCGGCCGGCCCCTCCCGTGGGCTCCACGCGCCATTAACCAAACAAGACGGAGAATGGCAACAGTGATCACCCGCCGGGCGGCGGCACTGTTGCCATGACCCCATGACCAAGCTCGCGTCATTAGAAGCACGGCTACAGTAACCTGCAACCGGCAAGACCCGCCCGTGGCGGGCAAGGGCTGTCGGCCCCATGCTGGGCCGTCGACGGGGCCCACTAGTCGGCGGGCCCCAGAAGCCGGCGGAGAAGACGGCGACTTAGAGACTGACGGCTTGGACCCGCACCCAGCCGGATTACCGTTGTACCCCTGGGGGTAGGCCTATAAACCCCCGGGCACCCATGCAAAGGGTTGGAAGCTAGTAGTTTTAGACACACGCATAGAGGGAGAGAAGAGCTAGCCGTGCCCTTCTCTTTCCTCACCCCGAACAGCTCAAGGAGCATCTTGTACTCACTTTGCCATAATGATCATGCGGAGACCCTGCAGAGCAGCAGTAGGGTTGTTATCTCCTCGGAGAGCCCTGAAGCTGGGTAAGATTCGTCGGCATGCATGTCTTCGCCTCATCCCGTTTCCAGGCACCGGCGACGTTCTACTCGCCCCCTCCATGATAAGCCATCCTTTGGCATATGTCGCCCCCAACCCCCGACAAAAAGATTAAAGGGGATTCTCTGGCTGAGACAGAAAATGTGCTTATTGAGAAGAATGGAGCTGAAAGCCTTTTACCAGAGCTTGCAGAAGAGGAAACTTTAGAAAATAGAGGTATTGCGCCTTCCTCACAATTTATACCTCTTCCGGTTTGCTCATCCTCAGTACCTAGCTCCTCCACGTCCTCCTCAGAATCTTCTAGACGTCCACCTGGTTTTGAAGAAAAGGGAAAGTTCCTACCTGACAGCTCAACTCATATAGATGAGGTTTCTAGACCTGTATTATAACTGATGGTCCTAGGTGAAAAGAAGGAGGATGAGATGGACATCTCTGGGATTGTACAGGAGGGACTGGGGATCTGGAAGGCCCATTGTGCCCCAACAAAAACATTAGATAAGGTAATCAATATACCTTTTGACTAGGTTAACTTCATGATCATGGCGCTCATATCTCTTGAAAAAATTGACTGGGCAAAAGGTTTTCCCTCCTCGCAAATGTGGAATATTATTGCACTGGGTTCTGAAAATAAATTCCTTCTACCTTCTGTCATTCCAAACACATGTCCCATGATTGGTCTTCCTAACTGCAAGTTCAGCAATAATGATAATGAAGGCTCTGACACTGCTGTTAGTTTCTCTACACCTCAAAGTAACTCATGATCTATTTCTGACCAAGTCTCTCACAAGGAGATGGCCTCCACCACAAGTGCTCTGCAATCTAAGAGGAAGAGAGCTGTCAAAGCCCCTTTGGTGGAATATGAGGTAAGAAGGAGCCTCAGGATTCATGAACTTCAAAAAGGATTTAAGAAAAAGTCCAACTCTATGATACGTCTACATCGTATCTACTTTTCCAAAATCTTTTGCCCTTGTTTTGGACCCTAACTTGCATGATTTGAATGGAACTATCCTGGACTGACGTTGTTTTCAGTAGAATTGCCATGGTGTTATTTTTGTGCAGAAATAAAAGTTATCGGAATGACCTGAAACTTCACGGAGATGATTTTTGGAATTAATAAAAAATATTGGCGAAAGAATCAACCGAAGGGGGCCCACACCCTGGCCACAAGGGTGGGGGCGCGCCCTCTGTCCTTGTGGGCCCCCTGGACCTCCACCGACCTCAACTCCAACTCCATATATTCACGCTCGGGGAGAAAAAATTGGAGAGAAGGATTCATCACGTTTTACGATACAGAGCTACCGCCAAGCCCTATTCTTCCTCGGGAGGGCAGATCTGGAGTCCGTTCGGGGCTCCAGAGAGGGGAAATCATCGCCAATATCATCATCAACCATCCTCCATCGCCAATTTCATGATGCTCACCGCCGTGCGTGAGTAATCCCATCGTAGGCTTGCTGGACGGTGATGGGTTGGATGAGATTTACCATCTAATCGAGTTAGTTTTGTTAGGGTTTAATCCCTAGTATCCACTATGTTCTAAGATTGATGTTGCTATGACTTTGCTATACTTAATGCTTGTCACTAGGGCCCGAGTGCCATGATTTCAGATCTGAACCTATTATGTTTTCATGTATATATTTGTATTCTTGATCCTATCTTGCAAGTCAATATATAGTCACCTAATACGTGTTATGCTCCGGCAACCCCGGAGTGACAATAGTCGGGACACTTCCCGGTGATGATCATAGTTTGAGTAGTTCATGTATTCACTAAGTGCTAATTCTTTGGTCCGGTACTCTATTAAAAGGAGGCCTTAATATCCCTTAGTTTCCAATAGGACCCCGCTGCCACGGGAGGGTAGGACAAAAGATGTCATGCACGTACTTTTCCATAAGAACGTATGACTATATTCAGAATACATGCCTACATTATATTGATGAATTGGAGCTAGTTCTGTGTCACCCTATGTTATAAGTGTTGCATGATGAATTCCATCCGACATAATTATCCATCATTGATCCATTGCCTACAGCTTGTTTCATATTGATCTTTGCTAAGTTACTTTTCCGTTACCACTATTACGATTGCTACAAAACTGCTACTGTTACTTTTGCCACCGTTGCCGCTACTTCCATACTACTTTGCTACTAAATATTTTGCTGCAGATATTAAGTCTTTCAGATGTGGTTGAATTGACAACTCAGCTGCTAATACTTGAGAATATTCTTTGGCTCCCCTTGGGTCAAATCAACAAATTTGGGTTGAATACTCTACCCTCGAAAACTGTTGCGATCCCCTATACTTGTGGGTTATCAAGACCTTTTTCTGGCGCTGTTGTCGGGGAGCATAGCTCTATTCTTTGAGTCATTTGGGATTTATATCTTTTGATCACTATGAAGAATTAAAGAACAAAGATTTTTCCCTCAACTACGAGGGGAGGTAAGGAACTGCCATCTAGCTCTGCACTTGATTTACCTTCTGTTTTGAGTAAACTTGCGACACCTACACCTGCTATTGATTCCGATATGTTGCATGTTATTGATGATGCCACTACTACTATGCATGATGCTTATGATGAAACTACTTCTCTGCTTGATAATACTATGACACTAGGTGAATTTCTTCATGAACAACTTGCTAGGGTTAGAGAGAATGAAATTACTAAAACTGATGATATTATTGAAACTGAAGATTATGATCCTCCCCTAGATATGAATTGCCTATTGTACATGAGGGTTATGTTATGGATGAATGAACTTCTAGAGACTTTTTGCTTGCAATGATAGAGAGGATCTTTAGAAATTGTTAGCTAAGCTGAAAGAAAAATCCTTGAATGCTAGAATGAAATATGATCCTACTTTTGCTACGTTACCTATCTTTGTTACTGATAAGGATTATGAATTCTATTTCGATCCTGCGTTAATTACTTTGGTCGAATCTCATCCTTTCTATGGTTATGAATCTGAAACTGTTGTGGCACATCTTACTAAATTGAATGATATAGCCACCCTATTTGCTCATGAGGAAAAAATTTGCTATTACTATATTCTTAAGTTGTTTCCTTTCTCGTTAAAGGGTGATGCTAAGTTATGGTTTAATTCTCTGGCTCCTGGTTGTGTGCGTAGTCCCCAGGATATGATTTACTTATTCTCTGCAAAATATTTGCCCGCTCATAAGAAACAAGCTGCCCTACGGGAAATATTTAACTTTGTGCAAATTGAGGAAGAGAGTCTCCCACAAGCTTGGGGGAGGCTTCTCCAATTACTTAATGCTTTGCCTAATCATCCTCTCAAGAAAAATGAAATACTTGATATCTTTTATAATGGACTAACTGATGCTTCCAGAGACCACCTAGATAGTTGTGCTGGTTGTGTTTTCAGGGAACGAACGGTTGATCAAGCTGAATTGCTATTGAATAATATATTGAGTAGTGATATTGATTGGACACTTGCCGAACCAACTCCTAAGACAACTCCGAAGAAAAGGGGTATTCTATTTCTCAGTCGTGAAGATATGCAAGAGGCAAAGAACTCTATGACAGAAAAATGTATTAAAGCTGAAGATCTTAAGAATTTACTACCTATTGAAGAAATACATGGTCTTGATAACCCAACACAGGTAGTAGAGGTAAACTCACTCCATAGATTTGATGAAGGTGATATTCCTCATAATAAGTCTGCTAGTCAATGCTTGGATGAGTTTTATAATTTTATTGTTAAACAAGAAAATTGCAATGCTTATGTTAATAGATAATTGAAATGCTTATATGAGTAGAACTGTTAATTATCTTAAGCTTATTAGTAAACATGCTTTCATGGTTACAACTCAAGTAGAACAAGTACTTAAGGCACAAGATGATTTGCTTAGTGAGTTGAATAGTAAGAATAATGATAATGTTGTTAGGGTTATGATTGGCGATGGTAAAATGACCCAGGAACCTTTGTATCCTAAGGGCCATCCTAAGAGAGTTGAGCAAGATTCTCAGAGATTTAATACTGATGCACCTAGTCCTAGTAAGAAAAACAAAAAGAAAACTGATAGGACTTTGCATGCTAGTGAACCTGCTATAGACACACCTGAGAATCCCAACGATATTTCGATTTCTGATGCTGAGACATAATCTGATGGTGAACATGAACCTAGTGAGAATGTTAATAATGATGTTCATGTTGATGCTCAACCTAGTAATGATAATGATGTAGAGATTGAACCTGCTGTTGATCTTGATAACCCACAGTCAAAGAATCAACGTTATGATAAGAAAGACTTTGTTGCTAGGAAACATGGTAAAGAAAGAGAACCATGGGTTCAGAAACCCATGCCCTTTCCTCCTAAGCCATCCAAGAAAAATGATGAAGAGGATTTTGAGCGCTTTGTTTAAATGATTAGACCTATCTTTTTGCGTATGCGTTTGACTGATATGCTTAAAATGCCTCCTTATGCAAGTATATGAAAGATATTGTTACTAATAAAACAATGATACCGGAATCTGAAATTTCCACCATGCTTGCTAATTATACTTTTAAGGGTGGAATACCAAAGAAACTTGGAGATCCAGGGGTACCAACTATACCATGCTCCATTAAAAGAAACTATGTTAAAACTGCTTTATCTGATCTTGGAGCCGGTGTTACTGTTATGCCTTTCTCTTTGTATCGTAGACTTGAATTGAATAAGTTGACACCTACTGAAATCTCTTTGCAAATGGCTAATAAATCAACTACTATACCCATCGGTATTTGTGAGGATGTGCCTGTTGTGGTTGCAAACGTTACTATCTTATCGGACTTTGTTATTCTTGATATTCCCGAGGACGACAGTATGTCGATCATCCTTGGTAGACCTTTTTTGAATATTGCTGGGTCTGTTATTGATTGCAACAAAGGCAATGTCACTTTTCATGTTAATTGTAATGAGCATACGGTACACTTTGCGAAGAAACAACCTCAAGTTCATAGTATCAATTCTATTGGAAAAATTTCAACTATTATTATTAGAGGTTTTGAATTCCCTCTTCCTAATGCCAAAAATAAATATGATATTCTTATTGTTGGGGACATGCATATCCCCATTGAGGTAACCTAGTGTTATTCGAAAGTTCCCCGGTTTCATGTCATTCGAAAGAAGTTTGTTAATAAGACTTGATCAACCTTGTTAATGCATTCCTTTTGATGGGCATGAGATGGATGAATCTAGAAAGCACAACTTTCTGTATCCACTTTTTACTTTCTGTTACTTAGAATAAATAAAGCAAAAATAGTATTTTTATGTATGTTTCCTGAATTATCTGTGCAATAAAAATGTCCCAAAAATAAAAGTTCTCCAAATGCCCTGAAAATTTAGTATGATTTTTTATAGAATATTTGAAAATTTCTGGCACCGAACACACACCAGGGGGCCTCACCAGCTAGCCACAAGGGTGGAGGGCGAGCCCTACCCCCCTAGGCGCGCCCCGACCTTGTGGGCCCCACGGGCCCCCCTCCACTTATTCCAGCACCCATCCACTCCTTCTTCCTCCAGAAAAAATCACTCCATAGCTCACACACGTGTTCTTGCTCATTTTGCTACCATTTTCGATATCCTTGCTCAAAGCTCCATTCACAAAACTGCTTTGGGGGATTGTTCTTCGGTATGTGACTCCTCCAATGGTCCAATTAGTTTTTGTTCTAGTGCTTTATTTATTGCAAATTTTTGCTGCTGTGGTGACCTTGTTCTTGAGCTTGCATGTCAAATTTATATGGTCCAAATTAGTTTTGATGCATGATATAGCCTCTAGGCACTTGTAGAGTAGTTTCTATCAATTTTGTTGAGTTTAATTCACTTTTATTCTGAGTCACTAAAAATTTCAGAAAATTTCAGAGGAAGAAATTGTCTAGGAGAATGTATCAAGGTGGTTCTTCAAGGAAGCAAGCACCGAGCCTCGCGATACGTGAGCCGGACCTTGAACCATCAAGGGAATCTCAATTGAAGCCTTGTAAATGGCCATCGGATGAATTTATGGTTCATGCAGGTTTCAAGGATGAATTCTATGCGTACGTACAAAATGCCGGCCTTGAGGACTTCTTATCAGACAAGTGCCTAAAATATTATTATCTCACCGATTCCTTTGTGCAGAGGTTTGGGTTTTCATCTAAACATAATACTCATACCGCCCTATTTGATCTTTATGATGAATCTTACACCATGGACCTAGAAGATTTTTGTGATGCATGCAAAATTCCACAATGGGGCCTTTTCAGTGAGCCTCATAAATCTGAATATAATGATTTCCTTGCTAGAATAACCGTTGGAGAAACTAGAAATATCACACAAGCTACCATAGGGAGCATTCACTTCCCTGCCATACATTATTTTGCTCTCTTTATAGGTAGATGCATTAATGATGAGCATGAGCATAACCACCTTTGCGTTCTGGATCTTAGTGTCCTTAAGTGTGCGGTGTTAGTTGATGTTTATATAACTTGGGGGTTATTATTGCGAGGAGGTTACATCTTAATGCTAAAGATGGAGATTTATTTGGTGGGATTTATGCAACTCGTTTAGCTAACTATTTGGGTGTACCCATATGAGGGTATGATATTGAGTTGCCACCTGCTTTACTGGATTATGATGCTATGGCACGATACCAGTTTCTTAAGAGGAACGATCAGTCCCTCTAGTACCGACTAATCTTTCATAGAGGGCATGCCATCTATGTTACTCTTCCTGCTCCCGCATTCTTTAACTTTCAGGTAAATGGGAGATATTTTATAACTAGAGAAGTGGCAAACGAGTATGAGAGAACAACAGAGGTTGCTCGCCTCCATGCTGCAGCCCTTCAGGTAGTAGCTGATGCATCTCAGTACATGATGACCCACAAGTATAGGGGATCTATCGTAGTCTTTTCGATAAGTAAGAGTGTCGAACCCAACGAGGAGCACAAGGAAATGACAAGCAGTTTTCAGTAAGGTATTCTCTCCAAGCACTGAAATTAGCGGTAACAAATAGTTTTGTGATAAGGTAGTTCGTAACGGGTAACAAGTAACAGAAGTAAACAAGGTGCAGCAAGGTGGCCCAATCCTTTTTGTATCAAAGGACAAGCCTGGACAAACTCTTATATAAAGGAAAGCGCTCCCGAGGACACATGGGAATTATCGTCAAGCTAGTTTTCATCATGCTCATATGATTCACGTTCGTTACTTTGATAATTTGATATGTGGATGGACTGGTGCTTGGGTACTGCCCTTCCTTGGACAAGCATCCCACTTATGATTAAGCCCCCTCACAAGCATCTGCAAATACTAAAGAAGAATTAAGGTAAACCTAACCATAGCATGAAACATATGGATCCAAATCAGCCCCTTACGAAGCAACGCATAAACTAGGGTTTAAGCTTCTGTCACTCTAGCCACCTATTATATACTTAATACTTCCTAATGCCTTCCCCTAGGCCCAAACAATGATGAAGTGTCATGTAGTTGACATTCACATAACACCACTAGAGGAAAGACAACATACATCTCATCAAAATATCGAACGAATACCAAATTCACATGACTACTTATAACAAGACTTCTCCCATGTCCTCAGGAACAAACGTAACTACTCACAAATCATATTCATGTTCATAATTAGAGGGGTATTAATGTGCATAAAGGATCTGAACATATAACCTTCCACCGAATAAACAAACTAGCATTAACTACAAGGAGTAATCAACACTACTAGCAACCCACATGTACCAATCTGAGGTTTTGAGACAAAGATCGGATACAAGAGATGAACTAGGGTTTGAGAGGAGATGGTGCTGGTGAAGATGTTGAAGGAATTGACCCCCTCCCGATGAGAGGATCGATGGTGACGATTTCCCCCTCTCGGAGGGATATTTCCCAGGCAGAACAGCTCCGCCGGAGCCCTAGATTGGTTCCGCCTCGAGACGGCGGCGCTTCATCCCGAAAGCTTCCTTCTGATTTTTTCAGGGCAAAAGACACCTTATAACATAAGATGGGCATCGGGGGGCTTCCAGGTGGCCCACGAGGCAGGGGGCCCTGTCGTGGTTCTAAGTCTGACAGTAGAATGGGGGGTAGATATGGAGAGGCAAGTTCCTAGCTATGGAGTAGTTGTATACGCAAGGAATTTACGAGTTCAGGCCCTTCTCGGAGGAAGTAATAGCCCTACGTCTCGGAGCCCGGAGGCGGTCGACTGGATTATATGCGTATGTGTTACAGGGGTGCGAACCCTTCTACTGTGGAGGGGTGGCTTATATAGAGTGCGCCAGACCCCAGCCAACCCACGAAAGCGTAGGGTTTAAGGTGCGTTAAGGCTAGGCGTTACTGGTAACGCCTTACATAAAGTGTCATTAAGATCATAAAGACTATTTAACTACAGACCATTTGGGCACCGAGTGGCTCTTGGACTCCTGGTGGTCGAGTGGGTCTTCATGGTCGAGTGTCTTTGAATCACCGAGTGGAAACCTACCAGGTCGACCGAAGGCCGCTTCTCTTGCGAAAGTGTCCTTGTGGAGGGTACCTTTGGGCAGGTCTATGACCCTACCCAGGTACATGACTTCATCATTAGCCCCGAATGGATCGAGGTTTGAGTGAGGAAGGAGTTGATAATCTTTCCGACCTGTTCTTTGTGTTGCGAGTGTGTCTTACTCGGATCAATGACCTTTTAGTGATGGCATCAACTTTTCTTTCAACATGCCTTGATCCATTCTTCACATTTTGTCGAGTGAACTCTGTGAACTTGAGGATTTCCGAGCGACGGATCGGAGGAAATCTGTTATCTGACGGGTTGCTCTGCGGTTAGCGGATTTCGCGGGATCTGAATTTTGGGAAGTGCGCGAAGCGGTGAAAACTGCGGCACTCGGATGGGATAAGACGATGACGCCTCGATCTTCGTGCCGCCTTTTTCGCCACGTATCGCGTGCGCGCCTGTTGCGGGATTTGACGGGATTGCCTGGGCCTACCGGTCAGCCACTCGGAAGCGGCCCCATATAAAGCGTCGGACAGGGTATTTTGAACAGTGCGACCCCAATCTTCTCCTCCCTCCGCCTCCAAACCTTCTTGCTGCGCTCTTAGCCTGTCCAGCGCCTCAGCTCAATACTTGCTTCACCGGCGACCATGGTGAAGGAAAAGACCGCAGCCCTGGAACGGGTGAAGAAGGCGGCGGCGAAGGCTAAGGGGAGAGCGCCCAGTCGGGGCGGATCCTCTTCGCGGTCCAAACTGCCGCAAGGCTGGGTCCAAGGAGATTGGATCCGCTCGACCATCACCGAGAAGGACCTCAACGATCTGGCCAATGAAGGACTGATCCCCCATGGGTCGGCGAGGCTTCCGGGAACGGAGTGGCAACCGCAGCTTGAAGAGGGTGAGTGCGTTCTCCTGGCCACCCACGTAGATCGGGGATTTTCTCTGCCATCGAATCCTTTTTTCCGGGGTTTCGAACTTTTTGGAGCGCAACTCCATCATTTCACTCCCAACTCCATTGTCTACCTTGCTGCTTTCATTTCGTTATGTGAGAACTTCTTGGGTTGTCGATCAAGATCGGGTCTCTTCAAGCACATATTCACATGTCGCTCTCAGACGGTGAAGAAAACGAACCCGAATGACGAGAGAACCCAAGTAATCCAGATGTGTGGGGGGCTCGGGGTCCAGATGAGGGGGAAGAGCGCCTTTCCAGCTATGACTCTCCCTGACTCGGTTAGAGGGTGGCAGTCGACCTGGTTCTTCTTCCAAGACCAGCCGACGCTGGGGCAGTCGACTGGGCTCCCTCCTTTCTCCATTAGTCGAGTGAACAAGCCATCTTCCCTGAAGGTGTTACCAGAGGAGAAGGCCCAAGTAAAATTGTTGATGGAGCGCGTAGTCCAGCTTATTCGCGACGGGGTGACCGGCATGGATCTCCTGGAGGTTTTCCTCCGACGGTGTATTCAGCCACTCCAATACCGAGGTCATCCGATGTGGATGTACTCTGCACGGATGATACCACTCGGGTCCACCCAGGAGGTCGATGACGCCATCGCTGGAGAAGTGGATGACTGCCATCACAGAAACAAAGATAACCCTCATGAGCTAGGAAGATTCCACCACTCGACCGGACTTACGAAGTAGACAAGGTACAACCACTTATCTTCGATCGTGATTACGCATTCATTCTGTTTAGATGCCAATTGCCGAATCGACTTTCGCCTTGTTTTGTTTTCTTCTAGGTCACCACTGAGATTTACTCGATGCCCATCGGGCGCAGGAAACAACAAGAAGAAGAAGGAAGTGGAGGTGAAAGTCAGGAGGAATGGGAGTCCAACGGCGAGGAGGATGAGGGGGATGACAGCTCTGATGAAGAGGAGGAGGAAGAGGAGGAAGACGTCGATCCTCCTCGCTTGGAGGGAAGGTCCAAGTTGACGCATGACCCGGCGGCCGGGCGCGGTAAAGCTGTTGTGCCCACTGGGCAGTCGATGAAGCGACCTAGGACAACTTCCCCTGCGCCGACTGAGAAACCGCCGAAGCAACCTCGAGCAACGTCGTCAAAGCCGGCGAAGGCTCTGCCCAAGATGCGGATGGTCATCCCCACCATCTCCGGGTAACCAATGTAACCTTGTATTTCCTTATTCAACATGAATGAACTTTGGGTCGACTTGATGACTGATCAGCCGATTCTTGAAATCTACAGGTTGCCGCTACCTCCGAGACTTCACCAAGCACGAAGATCAGGAAATGGAGGATGCTGCCACCTCCAACCTTGGTATGATCTCTCGAGGTTTCGCTTTCAGTCGATTGGACTTCCATGTTTACTTTTGAATCTTTCTTGTAGTTCCGCCTCACGTCATTGATCTCCCCGATGATGACGAGGAAGCGCCATTGAGGAAGAGGAAAAACAAGAGAGTGCCTGCTGGAAAGGCTGCTCCAGTCGCAGCGATTCCCGAGATGCTGATTTCCGAGGGAGGCAACCCCACTCGGGCTTTTGTGTCTTTCGCTATACCGCTAACAAGTGCCCGACCCACTTCGTCGACTGTTGATCCACCATCTCTCTTTGCTATACACCACGTCCCGAGAGACCAAGTGAGTGCTGCTAAGGAGGCCATCCGCCAGGCAGGGATCATGATGGAGCAAGTGAAAGCGGTCCGAGAGGCTAGCCAGGCGGCCTATGATGCTAGTTCAGCTCTCCAGAGCAATGTCCAAGTAAGTCAATCGTTTCTTGCTTTGTTAGGATATGCTATCTGAAACTGCTTCCTTATGGAGATTTCCATATATGTACACCCACTGGGTGGGTGTGTCGATTGAACTTTTGTGGGGAAACGCTGAGTGCACCCACTGGGTGTAGTCCCCGAGACTATGGTCGACTGCGTGCAAATGACTATAGTCTTTATGTCGTGAACTTCTTCACTCGACCTGGACGGACCAAGTCGAATGGAACCAGAAACCGGTGGGGGCACGCTAAGTGCACCCATCGGTGTAGTCCTCGAGACTATGGTCGATCAAGGCAAATGACTATAGTCTAAAGAACTGTGTGTTGTTGTCATTTTTTTTCTCTCGCGGCTGACCGCTGACACATAACCTTTTTGCCTCTTTTGGTCGACTGGTCGAACCAAATTGGTAAAACCAGTGGGGGCACGCTGAGTGCACCCGCTGGGTGTAGTCCCCGAGACTGTCGAATGTTTTGATTCGACTGTAGTCTTAGAAATGCTACTGCTTTTTCCTTAATCACTCGGAAGTGATCTGCCTTTGATGTCTTTCGTTGGTTGACTCTTTGTAGAAATCTTGCGAGCTTGTGGCTCGCTATATCGAAAGTTAGAGAACAAACAGATCCAGCTCAACCTCGATTTGAAGCTTGCTCAGAGAATTTGCGTAAGGCAAAGGATGAAGCAAAAGGTATGGCTGGTGAGAACTTCGACGACTGCCTTTGTTTTTCTGCTCATTCTCAACTCTGTTCTCATTGTTGCTTTGCGAGATAAACTGGAAGAGACTTTGAAGAAGAAGGACCTTGACCTTGCAGAGTACGTATATGGCTTTGGAGAAAACAAAGCTCGCTGAAGAGAAGCTTGCCTCAGTCGACAAACTTGAAGATGAAAATGCCAAGCTGAAAGCCGCTCTTGATGCGGCTAACAAGGAAGTTAGTCGACTGAGAACGACAAGATTGCTCTGTCTGACAAGGCTGGCCAACTGGCGGGGAAGCGAAATGACTTGGAGATTTATCTTGGAGGGCTCGCCAAGAAGCTGTTTCTCATGCTTGAAGGTAATCTCTTTTACCCGACTGTCTTGCTATCACCGGCTCATCACATGATCGTTATTTTGAATCTGAGCTGTGTTTTCAGAATTCTGTCAAAACTTCGAAGAAGAAACCAGTCGAGTGGAAACCAGTTTGGACCCCATCAACTCCCCTGTGAAGGACGAACCTGCTATGAATGTGCTCCGACTGGAGTCTCGCGTTGCTAGCGTGGCGGATTATCTTGCTCGACTGAAAGTTGCAGTGTCGCGAATCGACTCGACTCTCTGGCGGATCGACGCGAGAATGACCTTGAATCCTGATGACTCGGTGAATGATATTCCAAGTCGAGTGCAAGAATGGAAAAAGTCTTCGCGGTGTGGTGCTGATGTTGCTCTATCTCCGGTTCGTGTCCACCGCAAAGAAGCGCAAGAGGACAAGCTGGTGTCTCTCAAGGTTGCCAACACCGTGAAGCACGACTTCAGATCTTTCATGGAGACTTTCATCGCTGCTGCCACCCGTATTGCCGACGGAATCGACTGGACCAGTTTGTTGCACCTTCCATCCTCCACGAGGAGTAAAAAACTTCTAAGTCCCACCTTAAATTTGCCTCGGAATGCCGAGTGGTTTTTGTAACCGATAAACTTTAACGCTTAACGCTGAGCACCTTTGGATCCGTGAGGACGTTTATCCCAACTTGATTTATCCTTTAACATGCTTTGTTTGCCTTCGAGAGAACTTTATTCCTCATTCGAAGATATTCCGTTGAAACTCCAAATCGACTTGTGCTTCATCTATCCTGCAGTAGAGATGGAACACGATCGCGATCGACCTCGTCGTCCTTGCGGATTGGGATGAACCGCACGTTGTACTTATGGCGAAGCTCCGAAGGAGGAGGTAGCAGTCGACCTGCACCTCGTCGTCCTTGCGGATTGGGACGGACCGCACGTTGTACTTGTGGCGAAGCTCCGGAGGAGAAGGTAACAGTCGACCTGCACCTCGTCGTTCTTGCGGATTGGGATGAATTCCTTACTTAGGCGAGCACTGGACCGCAGCTAAGCTCCCGAGTGGGAGGTTTGCTCTCCACTCGGTAGGTTTTTTATTACTTAGGCGAGCACTGGGCTGCAGCTAAGCCTCCGAGTGGGAGGTTTGCTCTCCACTCGGTAGGTTTTTTATTTCTTAGGCGAGCACTGGGCTGCAGCTAAGCCTCCGACCGGGAGGTTTGCTCTCCACTCGGTAGGATTTCTATTACTTAGGCGAGCACTGGCTGCAGCTAACCCTCCGAGTGGGAGGTTTGCTCTCCACTCGGTAGGATTTCTATTACTTAGGCGAGCACCTGGCTGCAGCTAAGCCTCCCGAGTGGGAGGTTTGCTCTCCACTCGGTAGGATTTCTATTACTTAGGCGGCGCTGGGCTGCAGCTAAGCCCCCGAGTGGGAGGTTTGCTCTCCACACGGTAGGATTTCTATTACTTAGGCGAGCACTGGGCTGCAGCTAAGCCCCCGAGTGGGAGGATAGCTCTCCACTCGGTAGGATTTTTATGGCGTGGCTTTGAAGGAGGAGGGCACAGTCGACCTTCACCTCGTCGTCCTTGCGAGTTGCATTATGTGGGATGTTAAGGCTAATCCTTGGGCTGTTAGAAGCCCCGAGTGGGAGGCTGGCTCACCACTCGGTGGGATTTGAATACTTAGTCGAGTACTTGGACTGCAGCTAAGCCTCCGAGTGGGAGGCTGGCTCGCCACTCGGTAGGATTTTGAATACTTAGGCTACTACATGGACTGCAGCTAAGCCCCCGAGTGGGAGACTGGCTCGCCACTCGGTAGGATTTTGAACACTTAGGCGAGTACTTGGACTGCAGCTAAGCCCCCGAGTGGGAGACTGGCTCGCCACTCGGTAGGATTTTGAATACTTAGGCGAAGCGGATTCGCAGCTAAGCCCCCGAGTGGGAGACTGGCTCGCCACTCGGTAGGATTTTGAATACTTAGGCGAAACGGATTCGCAGCTAAGCCCCCGAGTGAGAGACTGGCTCGCCACTCGGAAAGGATTTTTTTACAAACTTAGGCGAACCGGATTCGCAACTAAGCCACCCACTGGGGGAAATTTCAACAAAAAGTAATAACAATCACTGGGAAAATTATAACATTCTTGTCTTAGATAAACAAACTACAAAAGTACTTTTATTACATCTCAACCGAGTGAGTATTAAGTGTAAAAGGGGCGGAGCAGCTCCGCGTTCCAAGCTCGAGGCTCGTCGATCTGGCGATCAACGTTGTAGAGATGATACGCTCCATTGTGGAGAACTCTTGTGACGATGAAGGGACCTTCCCAAGTGGGAGCGAGCTTGTGTGGTTTCTGTTGATCCACTCGGAGGACCAAATCTCCCTCTTGGAAGGCTCGACTCTTCACATTTCTGGCATGGAATCGACGCAAGTCTTGCTGATAGATAGTCGAGCGGATCAGGGCCATTTCTCTCTCCTCTTCCAAGAGGTCGACTGCATCTTGCCGGGCTTGTTCTGTTTCTTCTTCAGAGTATAGTTTGACTCGAGGTGCATTGTGAAGCAGGTCACTCGGCAACACTGCTTCAGCTCCATAGACCAGGAAGAATGGAGTTCTCCCAGTCGACCGATTAGGAGTGGTCCTCAATCCCCAGAGAACTGATGGAAGTTCGTCGACCCAAGCTCCCCGCTGCGTGTTTGAGATCACGCATCAACCGTGGTTTCAGCCCTTTGAGAATGAGGCCGTTTGCATGTTCTGCTTGTCCATTCGACTGAGGATGAGCCACTGAAGCATAGTCGACCCGCGTGCCTTGAGAGGCGCAGAAGGCTTTGATCTTGTCATTATCGAAGTTTGACCCATTGTCGGTGATGATGCTATGCGGAACTCCATATCTGAATATCAACTCTCTGATGAAACTGATAGCAGTGCATGCATCGAGGTTCTTGATGGGCTTGGCTTCGATCCACTTGGTGAACTTGTCGATCGCTACTAGCAAATGAGTGAAGCCGCTTCGCCAGTTCTCAACGGTCCAATCATGTCCAATCCCCAAACAGCGAAGGGCCGACGAGTGGAATGGTCTTCAAGGCTGAAGCGGGCTTGTGCGACATGTTGGAATAGAACCGACATCCTTCGCACTTGTCAACTATTTCTTTTGCCATTTCATTTGCTTTCGCCAAGAAATCCCGCTCGGTATGCTTTAGCCACAATGGTCCAAGAGGACGCATGATGGCCACAGGTCCCCGAGTGGATATCCTCAAGAATTATCTGACCTTCTTCTGGCGTGATACACTTCTGTCCGACTCTAGTCACGCTTTCTCTGAACAACTGTCCCTTGATCACTGTAAAGGCCTTGGATCGTCGGACGATCTGTCGAGCCTCTTCTTCATTCTCTGGGAGCTCTTTACTTAGGATATATGCGATGTACGGAACCGTCGATCGGGAGTGATGACCACAACTTCCATAATTAGGTCGACCACTACCGGCTGGGACCTCAACTTCAGTCGGATCATCGGCACTCTTTTGCTCAAGGGCTTCTTCTATGAAAGGATCCTCCTGCACTGATGGTCCATGAATGTGCTCCAAAAATACATTACTAGGAATGGCTTCCCTCTTGGATCCTACCTTCGCCAAATCATCTGCAGCTTGATTTTTCAGTCGGGTTATATGATGAAGCTCTAACCCCTCGAATTTCTTCTCCAGCTTTCTCACTGCATTGCAATAACCTGTCATAGCTGGGCTTCTGACATCCCACTCCTTCATCACTTGATTAACAACCAGATCCGAGTCGCCGTAGACCATAAGGCGACGGACGCCGAGTGAAATGGCCATGCGCAACCCATACAGGAGTGCTTCATATTCTGCTTCGTTGTTGGAAGAATCAAAGTGAATCTGGAGAACATATTTGAGCCTATCTCCTCGGGGGGAAACCAATACAACCCCTGCACTGTAACTGCTCAAAGATCTTGGAACCGTCGAAAAACATAGTCCAAAGGTTCGAGTGAACTTGAGTCGGAAGTTGCTGTTCAGTCCACTCGGCAAGGAAGTCTGCTATTGCTTGGGACTTGATGGCTTTCTTTTCCTCGAATTTGATATCAAGGGGAAGGAGTTCAATCGCCCATTTTGCTACTCGACCAGTTGGATCTCTGTTATGAAGAATTTCCGACAATGGGGCGTCGCTGACGACTGTAATGGAATGATCGGAGAAATAATGAGCAACCTTGTTTGTGGTCATATAGATCCCATAAACAAGCTTCTGATAGTGAGGGTATCTTTGCTTTGATGGGGTCAGTACTTCAGAAAGATAATAAACTGGGCGTTGAACTTTGAAGGCTTTTCCTTCTTCTTCCCGCTCGACCGTAAGTACGGTACTGACGACTTGTCCAGTGGCTGCAATGTAAAGTAGCAAAGGCTCTTTGCTGATTGGGGCAGCAAGCACCGGCTGGGTGGAGAGCAGAGCTTTGAGCTCTGCAAACGCTGCATCAGCTTCTAGAGTCCACTCGAACTTGTCTGGCTTCTTCATCAATCGGTAAAGAGGCAATGCCTTTTCACCGAGGCGAGATGAATCGACTTAAAGCGGCCAAGCATCCAAGAAGTTTCTGGACATCGCACACGCATGCAGGCGCTTCATTCGGAGTATGGTGCCAACCTTTTCTGGTTAGCATCAATTCCTCGCCGTAAACGAGAAAACCGAGTAACTTTCCACCGTGAACTCCAAAGGTACACTTTGATGGGTTAAGCTTGATATCATACCTCCCGAGATTGGCAAATGTTTCAGCAAGGTCACCAATGTGTCGGAACCCTTTCGTGACTTGACCACTATATCATCCATGTATGCTTCCACATTCCGACTGATTTGAGTGAGCAAACACTTCTGAATCATCCTCATGAATGTGGCTCCGGCATTCTTGACACCGAATGGCATGGTGACATAACAGAAGCACCCGAATGGAGTGATGAATGCTATTTTAATCTCATCGGGTCCATACAGACGGATCTGATGGTACCCGGAATAGGCGTCTAAAAAAGACAACCTCTCACATCCTGCAGTTGAGTCGACTATTTGGTCAATGTGAGGAAGAGGGAAATGATCTTTCGGGCAGGCCCGATTGATATGCTTGAAATCGATGCATATGCGCAACGACTTGTCCTTCTTGGGGACCATGAAGACATTGGCGAGCCACTCGGAGTGGTAGATCTCTTGGATGAACTCTGCCGCTAAGAGCCGAGCCACCTCCTCGCCAATGGCCTTTCTCTTCTGGACGGCGGACCGAAGATATTCTTTAACCGGTTTGAATTTTGGGTCGACTCGTAGGCGATGCTCAGCCAGCTCACAGGAACACCCGGCATGTCGTGAGGCTTCCATGCAAAGATGTCCTAGTTCTCACGGAGGAACCGGATGAGCGCTTCTTCCTATTTTGAGTCGAGTGTTGTTGAGATGTTGGTCGGAGCAGCATTGGGATCGGTCGGGTGAATGTGAACCTGTTTCGTCTCACCACCGATCGAAATGCTGACTCCGTAGCAGGCTTCTTAGCTCGCAACAAATCACTCGGATCTGCAGTTTTCTGATACTCTTGTAGCTCTACCACTGCCAACTGAGCATCGGCAATCTTAGAACCTTTCTAGAAGCACTCTTCCGCCTTCTTCCGATTGCCTGTTACAGTGATCACACCTTTGGGACTAGGCATCTTCAGTTTAAGATACACGTAACATGGTCGGGCCATGAAACGTGCATAAGCTAGCCTTCCCAGAATAGCGTGATAAGCGCTCTGGAAATCCACGACCTCAAAGGTCAACTTTTCTTTCCGGAAATGCTTCGAATCACCAAAACTACATCAAGGGCAATTTGGCGAGTGACTCAGCCTTCTTTCCGTGAATGACTCCGTGGAAGCTCATGTTACCGGGTAATCGAGTCCGGACATCGGAATGCCCATTCCTTTCAACGTCTCCAGCGTACAATATGTTCAGGCCACTACCACCATCCATCGACTTTGGTCGGTCGAGTGCCCTCAACAACCGGGTCGACCACCAATGCTTGCCTCCTGTGGGTGGCAATGTTTGTCGGGTGATCGATCGTCGAATGTGATGGCGGTCTGGGACCATTTCAGATAATTGGGAGTCGCCGGAGCAACCAAGTTCACTTCCTGATTGATAACCATCAATCGACTTTTGCCTTCGACGTCAACAAAAATCATCAGGGTGGAATTGACCTGGGGATATCCATCATCACTGTCATCTTTGTCCCCAACTTTGTCTGTTTCCTTATCCTTATCCTTGAGCTGTTTCCCTTGGAACTGCTGAATCAAGAGCCGACATTGTCGAGTGGTATGTTTCGGGTAAATGAGTTTACCCTCTTCATCTTTCTTTGTATGAATATGACATGGCAAATCCAACACATCGTTCCCATCCTGGTCTTTCACCTTCTTCGGGTTCCAAGGACCCTTGGGTTTCCCCTTCAACTTTCCCGGGGTCACAGCCAAGGCCTCTCCGGGAGCGGCTGGCTCGGCTTTGCGCTTCTGCTTCCGACTGGAATTTCCTCCGCCGGCCTCATTGGCGGCCGATTTATATTTACCACTCGGGAGCCGATCCTCTTCTTCACCATTTGCATACTTGGTGGCAATCTCCAACATCCGACTCAGGGTCATATCTCCGGGTCGACCAAATTTCAAACTCAACTCTGTTCTTGACACCTTCTTTGAAGGCACAGACGCCTGGTGATCAGATACATTCTCGACTGTGTGGTGCAAAGTGATCCACCTCTGGATATAATCTCTCAAAGTTTCACTCGACTTTTGCACACACGACTACAACTCCGTCAATCCAGTTGGTCGTTTGCAAGTTCCTTCAAATGTCCTGACAAACACTCGGGCAAGATCTTCCCAAGAGTAAATATTGTTGGGTGCTAACTGATTCAACCACGCCCTGGCTGAACCCTCCAACATAAGAGGCAAATGTTTCATGGCTACCTCATCGTTGCCACCAGTGAACTTACTGACTCCAGTCGCCAACCTGAAGTTGGGAGGAAACACCGCGGCTCTGATGGCTCTGCTGAAACACTCTGATCCCGAGACATGAACTCTACTGCTGGAGGGAACATCTCTATCATGGCCGTCTCGGTGAGCTCTGTTCCTGTCGACCAAACCTTGAACGATAATAGATATCGCACCAAAGCCTGGTTCCCTGGGGTCGACTGGAACTCTTCGCCCAACACCGTCTTTGGCGTCGTCGCCCCGCTGCCGAGGAGCGTATGATCCACCCCTTGGGAGGAGTGGGCACTTTCGGCGTCGTCGTTGTGATCGAATCGGTGCTCATACTGCTCGCGGCCCTTGTACTGATCATAACGCCGGCCCGCACGTTCCTCACGCCTCGGGGGCGATCTCGGACTATGGGCTGACTGGACTGAATTCGCAGCGACGGATCGGCTGTGAATCCTGTTCCGCGACTGTGATACAACTGAGTTTTGATCTCCTGCCGCCCGGAGCAGATCTCTGATTTGCAAAGAACCTCTACCCTCCTCCGACTGGGAAGGCTGAATTGACTCTGCTATACGGGCGGCAGCTGCTAAATTCTGAATCGGAGTTCGATATACCTGAGTTGGCGGTTGAAAGAGCTGACGTCGACTGGATTCTGGAACCCTTGGTCGCGCGCGCTCGTCGAGTACTCGCTGAAGGTTCTCCAGTCGAGTGCGCTCAGCCAGGTTGGCCAAGCGCGCATCCTCCAAGGCACGAGCCTCGGGGTTTCTCCAACGATAGGAGTGTGAAGTGCATCCATGTTCCGACGGAGAAGCTCCTCCCTCTGGAGCGAAGTGAGGGGCTCGGGCAAGTACTCTTCGTGGGCTTGCTCCGGATCGCCTCCACCGTCACCTCCGTTGGTGCGGGTGAATCCGGGGGGACTGCGTGGTCCATCCATCATCAGAACCTTTGCTGCCGGGTCACTGCTATCGCATTCGGATGCAGTCTCTGCGGAGCCAGTCGAACAGGCCATAGAGAGATTCATCGGGCTCGATCGGCGCGACTTGGGGTGTGGCCGACTGGCGGGCCATCACATGCTTCACCCACCGCTGAAGCCTCGACCGACCGGAACGCTTGTGCTGGTGGGAGACTGGGAACGAAGACGGCACAGAAGCCGACCCATACTGGGTCGACGGTTGCCGCAGGAGGACGCCGCGGACACACGCGCGAAAGTGCGTCGCCCCGCGGACGGGGAGCGCGTCCACGTAGAGTGGAGCCTCCTGAAGGCAAGCGTAGTCGTCGGCGACGAACGTGAGCGCACCGAGACGGATCTCGTGGCCGTCAACCAGAACTTCACTTGAAACCATGATGTAGGAGATCGAAAGAATCCCAACTTCTCCAACAAATCGCTAGAACACCGGCCCCACGGTGGGCGCCAAATCGTGGTTCTAAGTCCGACAAGAGAATGGGGGTAGATATGAAGAGGCAAGTTCCTAGCTATGGAGTAGTTGTATACGCAAGGGATTTACGAAGTTCAGGCCCTTCTCGGAGGAAGTAATAGCCCCACGCCTCGGAGCCCGGAGGCGGTCGATTGGATTATATGCGTATGTGTTACAGGGTGCGAACCCTTCTACCGTGGAGGGGTGGCTTATATAGAGTGCGCCAGACCCCAGCCAACCTATGTAGCGAGAGGGTTTAAGGTGCGTTAAGGCTAGGCGTTCTTGGTAGCATGCTTACATAAAGTGTCATTAAGATCATAAAGACTATTTAACTACAGACCGTTTGGGCACCGAGTGGCTCTTGGGCTCCTGGTGGTCGAGTGGGTCTTCATGGTCGAGTGTCTTTGAATCAGTCGAGTGGAAACCTACTAGGTCGACTGGAAGGCCGCTTCTCTTGCGAGTGTCCTTGTGGAGGGTACCTTTGGGCAGGTACATGACTTCATCAGGCGCGCCCTCCCACCCTCGTGGATAGTGGGTGGCCCCCCTCTGGTGCTTTCTTCGCCCAATATTTTTAATATATTCCGAAACTTACTTTCGTGGAGTTTCAGGACTTTTGGAGTTGTGCAGAATAGATCCCTAATATTTGCTCCTTTTCCAGCTCAGAATTCCAGCTGCCGGCATTCTCCCTCTTCATGTAAACCTTGTAAAACAAGAGAGAAAAGGCATAATTATTGTGACATAATGCGAAGTAATAGCCCATAATGCAATAAATATTGATATAAAAGCATGATGCAAAATGGACGTATCAACTCCCCCAAGCTTAGACCTCGCTTGTCCTCAAGCGGAAGCCGACATCGAAAAATATGTCCACATGTTTAGAGATAGAGGTGTCGATAAAATAAAATACGGACATGAGGGCATCATGATCATTCTTAGAATAGCAACATATATATATATTTTCATATGATTTCTTATGATAAAGAAACAATCTATTCACAATGTAAACTATGAATCAGAAACTTCACTGAAAACTAACAAACTATAATCTCAGTCATTGAAGCAATTGCACTTTATCGTAACATCGGAAGGAGTCAATATAAGAGCTTTTTAGCAAGTCCACATACTCAACTATCATTTAGTCTTTCACAATTGCTAACACTCATGCAATACTTATGGGTATGATGTTTTAATCGGACACAGAGAAAGATAGGGGCTTATACTTTTGCCTCCCAACCTTTTACCTCAAGGGTAACATCAACAATAATGCTTTATGAAAGCCCACATCCAATTGGATATATATATCAGGATTTTTCCAACACATAGTGCTTGCCAAAGGATAAAGTGTAAAAAGGAAAGGTGAAGATCACCATGACTCTTGTATAAGGTATAAGACAAAAATAAAAGATAGGCCCTTCGCAGAGGGAAGCAGAGGTTGTCATGTACTTTTATGGTTGGATGCACAAAATCTTAATGCAAAAGAACGTCTCTTTATATTGCCACTTTTGATAGGGACCTTTATTATGCAGTCCGTCGCTTTTATTTCTTCCATATCACAAGCTCGTATAAAGCTTATTTTCTCCACATTAATAGATCATACATATTTAGAGAGCAATTTTTATTACTTGCAGCAATGACAACTTACTTGAAGGATCTTACTCAATCCATAAGTAGATATGGTGGACTCTCATGGCAAAACTGGGTTTAAGGATATTTATAAGCACAAGTAGTATCTCTACTTGGTGCAAAGAATTTGGCTAGCATGAGGGGGAACGACAAGCTCAACATGCTGGATGATCCATGACAATATAATTTATTTCGGATATAAGAAAACATAACCCATTACGTTGTCTTCCTTGTCCAACATCAACTTTTTAGCATGTCATATTGTAATGAGTGCTCACAATCATAAAAGATGTCCAAGATAGTATATTTATATGTGAAAACCTCTCTTTCTTTATTACTTCCTATTAATTGCAATGATGACCAAAACCATGTTTGTTAACTCCCAACAACTTTTATTCATCATAATCTTTATATGTGAAGTCATTACTCTCCATAAGATCAATATGATCTCTTCATTTCTTTTTATTCTTTCTTTTTTCTTTCTCTTTTATTCCCTCAAGATCATAGCAAGATAACCAAGCCCTCGACTCAAGACTAATATTTATTATATATAGCTCACGGACGCGATTACATAGATAAGGATCAACACAAAAACTCAAAGCTAGGTCATACTAAACTTTATTCTACTAGATCGAGATATAACCAAAAGGATCAAACTAAGAAAAACGGTAAAGATAGAAGTGTGATGGTGATACGATACCGGGGCACCTCCCCCAAGCTTGGCAGTTGCCAAGGGGAGTGCCCATACCCCATGTATTTATGTCTCTTTCTTCAAAGGTGGTGATGATGGAGTTGTTGACGATGTAGGCTTGTCGTCCGACATCGAGCGTAGGAGGTGCTCCAACTTACGAATAATGCCCTTAAGTGCGGTGGTATGCTCTTGCAACATAATATTTTCACGAGTTAGATACTTGTTCTGAACCCAAACTATTTAAATCATCTTGAAAGCTGAAATTTTAGTAGGGGTAAGAAGATTGTAGTGAGGTTGAAGGATGTCTTCTTCTTCTGCTGCCGGAGCTTGATCCTCTGCGGCCTTCTTGACCCTATCATCCTTGTTGATCAGCCCAGGTTCTTCTCTTTTCATATCTATCTTCATTACCCAAGCATCATCGCATGCTTTGTTGGAGGAGGGAGACGACATGATGCCTGGCCTTGAAAACTCAGGCAGAAAACAGCTCAAAACTAAAACATGAGGTATTATCGTGGTATGGTGGTCAAAACCTTCAGGAGATTATAGAATGAATTTTTACCGACCAAAAGAAGTATCGTGCAAGAAAACAGAGTCTGGAGGGCACACGAGGTGCCCATGAGGCAGGGGGGTGCGCCCTCCACCCTCGTGGATGCCTCGTGTCCCTTTCGGACTACTTCTTATTTTCCTATTTTCTTAAATATTCCAAAACGGAGAAAATTGCTATTAGAACTGTTTTGGAGTCGGTTTACTTACCGTACCAAATACCTATTCCTTTTTGGAGTCTGAAACGTTCTGGAAAGTGTCCCTTATGTACTCCTCCTTGATAACGTTCTGGATTTGTGCCTCCGAAGTTGTCGATTTTTATGGCACCGGAATGATAGACCTCCTTGATAACGTAAGGACCTTCCCATTTAGAGAGGTGTTTTCCTGCAAAAAATCTTAAACGAGAGTTGTATAATAAAACATAATCACCTACATTAAACTCACGCTTTTGTATCCTTTTCTCATGCCATCTTTTAACTTTTTCTTTAACAGTTTGGCATTCTCATAAGCCTGGGTTCTCCACTCATCAAGTGAGCCAATGTCAAATAGTCTCGTCTCGCCGGCAAGTTTGAAATCCCAATATGCCTTATGTTCTAGTTCAAGAGGTAAGTGACATGCTTTTCCATAAACCATTTTATACGGAGACATACCCATAGGATTTTTATATGCAGTTCTATAGGCCCATAATGCATCATCAAGTTTCTTGGACCAATTCTTTCTAGATCTATTAACAGTCCTTTGCAAAATTAATTTAATCTCCCTATTACTTACTTCTACTTGACCACTATACTGTGGGTGGTATGGAGATGCAATTCTATGATTAACATCATACTTAGCAAGCATTTTACGAAAAGCACCATGAATAAAATGTGAACCACCATCACCATTACGTATCTAGGGACTCCAAACCTCGGAAAAATAACTTCTTTAAGCATCTTAATAGAGGTGTTATGATCAACACTACTAGTTGGAATAGCTTCTACCCACTTAGTAACGTAATCAACAACAACTAAAATATGTGTATACCCGTTAGAGGAAGGAAACGGTCCCATATAATGAAAGCCCCAAACATCAAATGGTTCAATAACAAGTGAATAGTTCATAGGCATTTCGTGACGTCTACTAATATTACCAATTCTTTGGCATTCATCAGAAGACAATACAAACTTATGGGCATCTTTAAAAAGAGTAGGCCAATAAAAACCGGATTGCAATACCTTATGTGCAGTTCTATCTCCAGCGTGGTGTCCTCCATAAGCCTCGGAGTGACACTTGTGTAGGATCTGTTCCTGTTCATGCTCAGGTACACAACGTCTAATAACACCATCTACACCTTCTTTATAAAAGTGTGGGTCATCCCAGAAGTAATGTCTTAAATCATAGAAAAACTTTTTATTTTGCTAGTATGTGAAACTAGGTGGTATAAATTTAGCAACAATGTAATTAGCATAATCAGCATACCATGGAGCAGTACGAGAAACATTTATGACAGCTAATTGTTCATGAGGAAAGCTATCATCAATAGGTAGTGGGTCATCAAGAACATTCTCTAACCTAGATAAGTTGTCTGCAACGGGGTTCTTGATACGTCTCCAACGTATCTATAATTTATGAAGTATTCATGCTATTATTATCTGTTTTGGATGTTTATGGGCTTTATTAACACTTTTATATTATTTTTGGGACAAACCTATTAACCCAGAGCCCAGTGCCAGTACCCATTTTTTCCCTTGTTTCAGTGTTTTGCAGAAAAGGAATATCAAACAGAGTCCAAACGGAATGAAACCTTCGGGAGAGTTATTTTTGGAACTGAAGCAATCCACAAGACTTGGAGTGTACGTAAGGGAAGCAACGAGGAAGGCACGAGGCAGGGGGCGCGCCCACCCCCTGGGCGCATCCTCCACCCTCGTGGGCCCCTCGTGGCTCCCCTGACGTATTTCTTCCACCTATATATACCAATATACCCTAAAACCTTGGGGGAACAGAATAGATCGGGAGTTCCGCCGCCGCAAGCCTCTGTAGCCACCAAAAACCAATCGGGACCCTGTTCAAGACCACGCAGGGGGGAACCCTCACCGGTGGCCATCTTCATCATCCCGGCGCTCCCCATGACGAGGAGGGAGTAGTTCACCCTCGGGGCTGAGGGTATGTACCGGTAGCTATGTGTTAGATCTCTCTCTCTCTCTCTCTCTCTCTCTCTCTCTCTCTCTCTCGTGTTCTTGAGGTGATATGATCTTGATGTATTTTGAGCTTTGCTATTATAGTTGGATCTTATGATGTTTCTCCCCCTCTACTCTCTTGTAATGGATTGAGTTTTCCCTTTGAAGTTATCTTATCGGATTGAGTCTTTAAGGATTTGAGAACACTTGATGTATGTCTTACGTGGGATACCCGTGGTGACAATGGGGTATTCTATTGATCCACTTGATGTATGTTTTGGTGATCAACTTGCGGGTTCCGCCCATGAACCTATGCATAGGGGTTGGCACACGTTTTTGTCTTGACTCTCTGGTAGAAACTTTGGGGCACTCTTTGAGGTTCTATGTGTTGGTTGAATAGATGAATTTGAGATTGTGTGATGCATATCGTATAATCATACCCACGGATACTTGAGGTGACATTGGAGTATCTAGGTGACATTAGGGTTTTGGTTGATGTGTGTCTTATGGTGTTATTTTACTACGAACTCTAGGGCTGGTTGTGACACTTACAGGAATAGCCCAATGGATTGATCGGTAAGAATAACTTTGAGGTGGTTTCGTACCCTACCATAATCTCTTCATTTGTTCTCCTCTATTAGTGACTTTTGAGTGACTCTTTGTTGCATGTTGAGGGATAGTTATATGATCCAATTATGTTATTGTTGTTGAGAGAACTTGCACTAGTGAAAGTATGAACCCTAGGCCTTGTTTCCTAGCATTGCAATACCGTTTACGCTCACTTTTATCATTAGTTACCTTGCTGTTTTTATATTTTCAGATTACAAAAACCTATATCTACCATCCATATTGCACTTGTATCACCATCTCTTCGCCGAACTAGTGCACCTATCCAATTTACCATTGTATTGGGTGTGTTGGGGACACAAGAGACTCTTTGTTATTTGGTTGCAAGGTTTCTTGAGAGAGACCATCTTCATCCTACGCCTCCCACGGATTGATAAAGCTTAGGTCATCCACTTGAGGGAAATTCGCTACTGTCCTACAAACCTCTGCACTTGGAGGCCCAACAATGTCTACAGGAAAAAGGTTGTGTAGTAGACATCAAGCAGTTTCTGGCGCCGTTGCCGGGGAGGTGAGTGCTTGAAGGTATATCTTTAGATCTTGCAATCGAATCTTTTTGTTTCTTGCTTTAGCACTAGTTTAGTTTATAAAAGAAAACTACCAAAAAAATGGAATTGAGTTTGTCTCATACACTTCATCTTTTAATATCTTTCGTGAGAATGATGGAAAGGAAAATTGTGCCAAAGTGTTAGAAGAAGAATGCATTAAAATGTTTGGCACTAAATCTTTGAATGATGAGCATGATTGCAATGTTGTTAGTATGAATTCTTTGAATACCCATGATACTAATGATATGCAAAGCCACAAGCTTGGGGAAGCTATGTTTGAAGAAGATGATATTTTTTGTCCCCCAAACTTTGATGAGCAAAATTATTATGATGATAGCATGCCTCGTATTTATAATGATTATTGTGATGACACTTATGCTATAAAGAGTAGTGATGATTATATTTATAAAACTTGTCATGATTATGATTACCCCTTTTCTGAACATTACTCTTTTAATGTGGAGATAATTTATAGTATTCGGGTTTCTTATGATTCTCCCACTATTCCGAATGAGAAGAATATTGCTTATGTGGAGAGTAGTAAATTTTCTATGCTTGTAGATCATGAAAAGAATGCTTTAGGTGCTGGTTATATTGTTGAATTCATTCATGATGCTACTGAAAATTATTATGAGGTTGGAATATATGCTTGTAGGAATTGCAATAATATCAAGTTTCCTCTCTATGTGCTTAATGTTTTAAAGTTATGCTTGTTTTGCCTTTCTATGCTAGTTGATTATTGTTCCCATAAGTTGTTTGCTCACAAAATCCCTATGCATTGTAAGTGGGTTGTGCTAGTCATATTATTCATGATGCTCTCTTTATGTTTCAATTCTTATCTTTTTGTGAGCATCATTGAAATCATCATGCCTAGCTAGGGGCGTTCAACGATAGCGCTTGTTGGGAGGCAACCCAATTTTATTTTAGTTTCTTGCTTTTTGGTTCTGTTTAGGAATAAATAATCCATCTAGCTTCTGTTTAGATGTGGTTTTGGGTTTTAATTAGTGTTTGTGCCAAGTAGAACCTTTGGGAAGACTTGGGGTGAAGTCTTTATGATCATGCTGTAAAAAACAGAAACTTTAGCGCTCACGAGATTAGCTAATTTTTTTACTAGAGAGTGCTATTTAGTTGATTCTTTTTGAATATGATTACTAGACAAATTACTCAGGTCCACCAGTTTAGTTTAGAATTTTTGGATTTACAGAAGTATACGTTTGATACAGATTACTACAGGATGTTCTGTTTTTGACAGATTCTGTTTTCTATGTGTTGTTTGCTTATTTTGATGAATCTATGAGTAGTATCGGAGGGTATGAACCATATAGAAGTTGGAATAAATTATATTTAACACCAATAAAAATAAATAATGAGTTCATTACAGTACCTTGGAGTGGTGTTTTGTTTTCTTTTGCTAACGGAGCTCACGAGATTTTCTGTTAAGTTTTGTGTTGTGAAGTTTTCAAGTTTTGGGTAAAGATTCGATGGACTATGGAATAAGGAGTGGCAAGAGCCTAAGCTTGGGGATGCCCAAGGCACCCCAAGGTAATATCCAAGGACAACCAAGAGCCTAAGCTTGGGGATGCCCCGGATGGCATCCCCTCTTTCGTCTTCGTTCATCGGTAACTTTACTTGGAGCTATATTTCTTTTCACCACATGATATGTGTTTTGCTTGGAGCGTCATTTTATTTTGTTATTATTTGTTTGCTGTTATTTATAATAATGTTTTGCATCTCTATTTTCAATAAAAATGTCAAGGATAGCTTCTACCATGGTTATTTTGCAAGTATACATGTTGCTGTTTGAAAACAGAAAGTTTACCGCTGTTACAAAAATTCCCTAGAAAATTAAGAATGTGATAAAATGTTTAAACCTTTTGAATAATAATCTCTGATAAATTTACTACAGTGGGAATTTTCTTTCATAATTTTTGGAGTTTGGTAAGTATGATGAATCGTGCATTCTTTACAGATTGTACTGTTTTGGCATATTGCTGTTATGTTTGCAGTGTTTGCATATGTTTGCTTCTTTAATGATTCTATTTGAGGATAGGACTATTAAATATGCAGAGGCATTTAGTATTCAATATTGAATAATAATTTTAGTGATTTACTACAGTATAGTATGATAAGGTTTTTGCATTGGTTTATACTAACTTATCTCACGAGTCCTCGTTGAGTTTTGTGTGGATGAAGCTTTTGAGATTTAGGGAGACCGTGATATGAGAGGAATTAAGGAGACACAAAAGCTCAAGCTTGGGGATGCCCAAGGCACCCCAAGATAGTATTTCAAGAAGTCTCAAGTGTCTAAGCTTGGGGATGCCCAGGTAGGCATCCCACCTTTTCTTCTTCAACAATTATCGGTTAGTATCAGTCGAGCCTAAGTTTATGCTTCTTCACATGATGAGTGCTCTCCTTGAAATGTCATTTTATTTTATTTTGCTTTCTGTTTAAATAAAATACCAAGATCTGAAATTCTTAAATGAGAGAGAGTCTTCACATAGCTACATAATTACTTAATTACTCATTGATCTTCACTTATATCTTTTTGGAGTAGTTTGCCATTTACTCGTGTGCCTCACTTATATCCTATGAGTAAATGGTTGAATGAATTGAATATCATAAATCTGAAATTATGTATGTTTCAGATGCTTATCCCATGGGGAGTAATGACTTTACATATAAGAAGTAGAGGTGGTAAATTTATTGAAGGTTAGCAAACATTGTATTGGTCACTTGAACAATTCATGAAAGAATATTGAAGGAAGAGAGATTTCACATATAAATATACTATCTTGAACATCTTTTGTAATTGTGAGCACTCATTAAAATATGACATGATAAAAGGTTGATGTTGGACAAGGAAGACAACATAATGGGTTATGTTTTCTTATATCCGAAATAAAGTATATTGTCATGGATCGCCCAACACGTTGAGCTTGCCTTTCCCCCTCATGCTAGCCAAATTCCTGGCACCAAGTAGAGATACTACTTGTGCTTCCAAACATCCCTTAAACCGGTATTGCCATGAGAGTCCACCATACCTACCTATGGATTGAGTAAGATCCTTCAAGTAAGTTGTCATCGGTGCATGCAATAAAAATTGCTCTCTAAATATGTATGATCTTTTAGTGTGGAGAAAATAAGCTTTATACGATCTTGTGATATGGAAGAAATAAAAGCGACGGACTGCATAATAAAGGTCCCTATCACAAGTGGCAATATAAAGTGACGTTCCCTCGCATTAAGATTTTGTGCATCCAACTATAAAAGCGCATGGCAACCTCTTCTTCCCTTTGCGAAGGGCCTATCTTTTATGCAAGAGTCATGGTGATCGTCACCTTTTCTTTTTTTCATTTTATCCTTTGGCAAGCACCTCGTGTTGGAAAGATTCTGATATATATATCCAATTGGATGTAAGGCATCATGAACTATTATTGTTGACATTACCCTTGATGTTTATACTATAAGCCCCTATCTTTCTCTGTGTCTGATTGAAACTTTGAACCCATAAATATCGCGTGAGTGTTAGCAATTTGTGAAAGACTAAATGATAGTTGAGTATGTGGAGTTTGCTAAATCAAAGCTCCGACATAGACTCTTTCTGAAAATAAAATGAATTGTAATCGTTTGATGACTGATAACACGGTTTGTTAGTTTTCAAGAAAGTTTATGATCTATACTTTAACATGTGAATAGTTTGTTACTTGATCATGCAAAGTTTTATGATATGAGACACTGTTATGACATATAATGATGATAGAAAAGGTGATTGAAATTATCATTGATCAAACTTGTGCACCTGCTAGCATTCACACTTCATAAATTCTTTCTTTTATCATTTACCAACTCGAGGACGAGCAGGAATTAAGCTTGGGGATGCTGATACGTCTCCAACGTATCTATAACTTATGAAGTATCCATGCTATTATATTATCTATTTTGGATGTTTATGGGCTTTGTTAAACACTTTTATATTATTTTTGGGACTAACCTATTAACCCAGAGCCCGGTGCGATTCTGTTTTTCCCTTGTTTCAGTGTTTCGCGGAAAAGGAATATCAAACAGAGTCCAAACGGAATGAAACCTTCGGGAGAGTTATTTTTGGAACGAAAGCAACCCAGAAGACTTGGACTGTACGTAAGGGAAGCAACGAGGAAGGCACGAGGCAGGGGGCGCGCCCACCCCCCTGGGCGTGCCCTCCACCCTCGTGGGCCCCTTGTAGCTCCTCTGACATATTTCTTCCTCCTATATACACCAATATACCCTAAAAACTTGGGGGAACAACATAGATCAGGAGTTCCGCAGCCGCAAGCCTCTTTAGCCACCAAAAACCAATCGGGACCCTTTTTCGGCACCCTGTCCGAGGGGAGGAACCCTCACCGGTTGCCATCTTCATCATCCCGACGCTCTCCATGACAAGAAGGGAGTAGTTCACCCTCGGGGCTAAAGGTATGTACCAGTAGCTATGTGTTTGATCTCTCTCTCTCTCGTGTTCTTGAGGTGATACGATCTTGATGTATCGTGAGCTTTGCTATTATAGTTGGATCTTATGATGTTTCTCCCTCTCTACTCTCTTGTAATGGATTGAGTTTTCCCTTTGAAGTTATCTTATCGGATTGAGTCTTTAAGGATTTGAGAACACTTGATGTATGTCTTATGGGATACCCGTGGTGACAATGGGGTATTCTATTGATCCACTTGATGTATGTTTTGGTGATCAACTTGCGGGTTCCGCCCATGAACCTATGCATAGGGGTTGGCACACGTTGTCGTCTTGACTCTCCGGTAGAAACTTTGGGGCACTCTGTGGTTCTATGTGTTGGTTGAATAGATGAATTTGAGATTGTGTGATGCATATCGTATAATCATACCCACGGATACTTGAGGTAACATTGGAGTATCTAGGTGACATTAGGGTTTTGGTTGATGTGTGTCTTAAGGTGTTATTTTACTACGAACTCTAGGGCTGTTTCTGACACTTATAGGAATAGCCCAATGGATTGATCAGAAAGAATAACTTTGAGGTGGTTTCGTACCCTACCATAATCTCTTCGTTTATTCTCCGCTATTAGTGACTTTGGAGTGATTCTTTGTTGCATGTTGAGGGATAGTTATATGATCCAATTATGTTATTATTGTTGAGAGAACTTGCACTAGTGAAAGTATGAACCCTAGGCCTTGTTTCCTAGCATTGAAATACCGTTTACGCTCACTTTTATCATTAGTTACCTTGTTGTTTTTATATTTTCAGATTACAAAAACCTATATCTACCATCCATATTGCACTTGTATCACCATCTCTTCGCCGAACTAGTGCACCTATACAATTTACCATTGTATTGGGTGTGTTGGGGACACAAGAGACTCTTTGTTATTTGGTTGCAGGGTTGCTTGAGAGAGACCATCTTCATCCTACACCTCCCACGGATTGATAAAGCTTAGGTCATCCACTTGAGGGAAATTCGCTACTGTCCTACAAACCTCTGCACTTGGAGGCCCAACAACGTCTACAAGAAGAAGGTTGTGTAGTAGACATCAGTTCTTGTAGCAAGAGAACGCATCTAATAAGTATAGGTTTAGCATCTTTCTTTTCCATAAGATATTTAATAGCAGCAAGATCAGTGTGAACAGTTACTTTAGAATCAACAATATAAGGTCTGAACTTATCACAAGCAAATACAACTGCTAAAAGTTCTTTTTCAGTAGTAGCCTAATTTCTCTGGGCGCTGTCTAGAGTTTTACTAGCATATTGGATAACACTTAATTTCTTATCAAATCTTTTTCCTAGAACAACACCTACAACATAATCACTAGCATCACACATAATTTCAAAGGGTAAATTCCAGTCAGGTGGCTGAACAATAGGTGCAGAAATCAAGGCTTTCTTAAGTATTTCAAATGCTTCTACACAATCGTCATCAAAGACAAAAGGAACATCTTTTTGTAAGAGATTAGTCAGAGGCCTAGAAATTTTTGAGAAGTCTTTAATGAACCTCCTATAAAAACCGGCTTGACCAAGGAAACTTCTTATACCTTTAATGTCCTTAGGACACGTTATCTTTTCAATAGCATCAACTTTAGCTTTATCAACTTCAATACCTCGTTCAGAAATTTTATGCCCCAAGACAATACCTTCATTAACCATAAAGTGGCACTTCTCCCAATTCAAGACAATATTAGTTTCTTCACATCTCTGCAAAACTCGATCAAGGTTGCTTAAGCAATCATCAAAAGAAGTTCCATACACGGAGAAATCATCCATGAAAACCTCAACAATCTTTTCACAAACGTCAGAGAATATAGCAGTAATACATCTTTGAAAGGTAGCAGGTGCATTACATAAACCAAAAGTTTACCGAAATGGCAAGTAAAAGTGATATTTTCCTGATCCTCTTTTGACACAGGTATTTGAGAGAAACCAGAGTAACCGTCTAGAAAGCAAAAATGTGTATGTTTGGATAATCTTTCTAGCATTTGGTTAATAAAAGGTAAAAGTAATGATCCTTTCAAGTAGCTTTATCTAATTTGCGGAAGTCAATTACCATTCTATAACCTATAACAATTCTTTGTGGGATCAATTCATCTTTATCATTAGGAACAACAGTAATACCTCCCTTATTAGGGACACAATGGACAGGACTTCCCACTAACTATCAGCAACGGGATAAATTATACCTACCTCCAGAAGCTTTAGTATTTCATTTCTTACCACTTCTTTCATCTTAGGATTTAACCGTCATTGGTGATCAACAACCGGTTTAGCGTCTTTCTCCAATTTTATTTTGTAGTGGCATAGAGTGGGACTAATGCCCTTAAGATCATCAAGAGTATATCCAATAGCAGCACGGTGCTTCTTCAGAGTTTTCAATAATTTCTCTTCTTCACCTCTGAAAGGTTAGCACTAATAATAACAGGATATATCTTCTTTTCATCAAGATAAGCATATTTAAGAGTATCAGGTAATGGTTTAAGCTCAAACACGGGATCACCCTCGGGTGGAGGAGGATCCCCTAGAATTTCAACAGGCAAGTTGTGTTTCCAAATAGGTCCCTGTTTAAAGAATACTTCATCTATTTCCGTTCTTTCATTCATAAACATATCATTTTCATGGTCTAGCAAATATTGTTCTAAAGGATCATTAGGAGGCACGGCAATAGAAGCAAGACCAATAATTTCATCTTTACTGGGCAATTCTTTATCATGGGGTTGTCTATGAAATTTAGCAAAATTAAAATCATGAGACATGTCCCCTAAACCAACAATAACAATATCCTTTTCGCCGTCTATTTAGCATTAACAGTATTCAAGAAGGGTCTACTAAATATAATGGGACAAAAGTCATCTTGTGGGGAACCAAGAACAAGAAAATCAGTAGGATATTTAACTTTCCCACACAAGACTTCAATATCTATAAAAATCCCAATTGGTGAAATAGTATCTCTATTGGCAAGCTTAATTTTAACATCAATATCTTCTATCTCAGCAGGTGCAATATCATGCATAATTTCTTTGTATAAGGAATGAGGTTTTGCACTCGCACTAGCACCCATATCACATAAGCCATGATAGCAATGATCTCCTATTTTAACATAAACAATAGGTAGGCCTACAGCAGGTCTATGTTTATTTTTAGTATTGGGTCTAGCGATTCTAGTAGCTTCATCATAGAAGTAAATAACATGCCCATCAATATTATCGACCAAGAGATCTTTAACCATAGCAATACTAGGTTCAACTTTAATTTGCTCGGAGGGTGTAGGTGTTCTATCATTACTCTTGCGAACCATAGTTGAAGCTTTAGCATGATCATTTATTCTCACAGGGAATGGTGGTTTCTCAATATAAACGGTAGGAACAATAGGATCAACATTATAGGTAATAGTCTTTTCTTCAACTTTAATAGGTTCAACTACTTTTACTTCAATGGGAGGATGATATTTAAACCACTTCTCCTTAGGGAGATCAACATGAGTAGCAAATGATTCACAGAAAGAAGCTACTATCTCAGAGTCAAGTCCATATTTAGTGCTAAATTCACAAAAAGCATCGGTATCCATAAAATATTTAACACAATCAAACTTAGGTGTTATACCTGACTCCTTACCTTCGTAGAGTTCCCAATCTTTAGAGTTGCGTTTAATTCTTTCCAATAAATCCCATTTGAATTCAATAGTCTTCATCATAAAAGAACCAGTACAAGAAGTATCGAGCATGGAGCGATTATTGAGAGAAAGCCGAGCATAATTTTTTTGAATAATAATTTATCTTGAGAGCTCATGATCGGGGCACGAATATAACATTGACTTAAGCCTTCCCCAAGCTTGAGCGACTTCTCCTTCGTGAGGCCAAAAATTATATATATAATTACGATCACGATGAACCAGATGCATAGGATAAAACTTCTGATGAAATTCCAATTTCAATCGGTTTTAGTTCCATGATCCAATATCATCACATAGCCTAAACCATGTCAATGCCTTTCCCTTGAAAGATAAAGGGAAGACCTTCTTCTTGATAACATCCTCGGGCATACCTGCAAGCTTAAATAATCCACAAACTTCATCCACATAGATTAGGTGCATATCGGGATGTAATGTTCCATCTCCTATAAAAGGATTAGCTAGCAGTTTCTCTATCATGCCCGAAGGAAATTCAAAGTAAACATTTTCAGTAGGTTCAGTTGGTTGAGGAGCAACTCTGGTCAGGGTGAAGATACCCCGAACAAGCCCCTCAAAGGATTATTTTCAATAGTAACAAGTGACAGTAAATTTCAGCACACTATATAAATTTTTCCTTACCAAATTGCACCTACCAAAGGTGCTTCACTCCCCGACAACGACGCTAGAAAAGAGTCTTGATGACCCACAAGTATAGGGGATCTATCGTAGTCCTTTCGATAAGTAAGAGTGCCGAACCCAACGAGGAGCACAAGGAAATGACAAGCAGTTTTCAGTAAGGTATTCTCTGCAAGCACTGAAATTAGCGGTAACAGATAGTTTTGTGATAAGGTAGTTCGTAACAGGTAACAAGTAACAAAAGTAAACAAGGTGCAGCAAGGTGGCCCAATCCTTTTTGTAGCAAAGGACAAGCCTGGACAAACTCTTATATAAAGGAATGCGCTCCCGAGGACACATGGGAATTATCGTCAAGCTAGTTTTCATCATGCTCATATGATTCGCGTTCATTACTTTGATAATTTGATATGTGGGTGGACCGGTGCTTGAGTACTGCCCTTCCTTGGACAAGCATCCCATTTATGATTAACCCCCCTTGCAAGCATCCGCAACTACGAAAGAAGAATTAAGGTAAACCTAACCATAGCATGAAACATATGGATCCAAATCAGCCCCTTACAAAGCAACGCATAAACTAGGGTTTAAGCTTCTGTCACTCTAGCAACCCATCATCTACTTATTGTTGGGGAACGTAATAATTTCAAAAAAATTCCTACGCACACGCAAGATCATGGTGATGCATAGCAACGAGAGGGGAGAGTGTGTCCACGTACCCTTGTAGACCGAAAGCAGAAGCGTTAGCACAACACGGTTGATGTAGTCGTACGTCTTCACGATCCGATCGATCAAGTACCGAACGCACGGCACCTCCGAGTTCTGCGCACGTTCAACTCAATGATGTCCCTCGAACTCTGATCCAGCCGAGTGTTGAGGGAGAGTTTCGTCAGCACGACGGCGTGGTGACGATGATGATGTTCTACCGACGCAGGGCTTCGCCTAAGCACCGCTACGATATTATCGAGGTGGATTATGGTGGAGGGGGGCACCGCACGGCTAAGAGATCAAGAGATCAATTGTTGTGTCTATGGGGTGCCCCCCTCCGTATATAAAGGGGGGAGGAGGAGAGGGCCGGCCAAGGGGGTGGCGCGCCCTAGGAGGGGGAAACCTACTCCAAGTAGGTTTACCCCTCCCTTTCCTAGTCCAAGAAGGAGGGGGAAGGAAGGAGTGGGAGAGGGGAAAGGAAAGGGGGGCGCCCCCCCCTTCCTTGTCCTATTTGGACTCAAGGGGAGGGGGCGCGCCTCTTGCCCTGGCCGGCCCCTCTCTCTCTCCACTAGGGCCCAACAAGGCCCATTGGTTCCGGGGGGGGGGGGTCCGGTAAACCCCCGGTACTCCGGCATATGTCCGAAACTCCCCGAAACCATTCCGGTGTCCGAACATAGTCGTCAAATATATTGATCTTTACGTCTTGACCATTTCGAGACTCCTCGTCATGTACGTGATCACATCCGGGACTCTGAACAACCTTAGGTACATAAAAAACACAAAAACTCATAATATAATCATCACCGAAACTTTAAGCATGCGGACCCTACGGGTTCGAGAACAATGTAGACATGACCGAGACACGTCTCCGGTCAATAACCAACAGCAGGACCTGGATGCTCATATTGGCTCCTACATATTCTATGAAGATCTTTATCGGTCAAACCGCATAACAACATACGTTGTTCCCTTTTTCATCAGTATGTTACTTGCCCGAGATTCGATCGTCGGTATCTCAATACCTAGTTCAATCTCTTTACCGGCAAGTCTCTTTACTCGTTCCGTAATACATCATCCCGCAACTAAATCATTAGTTGCAATGCTTGCAAGGCTTATAGTGATGTGCATTACCGAGTGGGCCCAGAGATACCTCTCCGACAATCGGAGTGACAAATCCTAATCTCGAAATATGCCAACCCAACAAGTACCTTTGGAGACACCTGTAGAGCACATTTATAATCACCCAGTTACGTTGTGATCTTTGGTAGCACACAAAGTGTTCCTCCGGTAAACGGGAGTTGCATAATCTCATAGTCATAGGAACATGCATAAGTCATGAAGAAAGCAATAGCAGAATACTAAATGATCGAGTGCTAAGCTAACGGAATGGGTCAAGTCAATCACATCATTCTCCTAATGATGTGATCCCGTTAATAGAATGACAACTCATGTCAATGGCTAGGAAACATAACCATCTTTGATCAATGAGCTAGTCAAGTGGAGGCATACTAGTGACACTCTGTTTGTCTATGTATTCACACAAGTATTATGTTTCTGGTTAATACAATTCTAGCATGAATAATAAACATTCATCATGATATAAGGAAATAAATAATAACTTTATTATTGCCTCTAGGGCATATTTCCTTCAATCTCCCACTTGCACTAGAGTCAATAATCTAGATTACACAGTAATGATTCTAACACCCATGGAGCCTTGGTGCTGATCATGTTTTGCTCGTGGAAGAGGCTTAGCCAACTGGTCTACAACATTCAGATCCGTATGTATCTTGCAAATTTCTATGTCTCCCACCTGGAATAGATCCCTGATGGAATTGAAGCATCTCTTGATGTGCTTGGTTCTCTTGTTAAATCTGGATTCCTTTGCCAAGGCGATTGCACCAGTATTGTCACAAAAGATTTTCATTGGACCCGATGCACTAGGTATGACACCTAGATCGGATATGAACTCCTTCATCCAGACTCCTTTATTTGCTGCTTCCGAAGCAGCTATGTACTCCGCTTCACACGTAGATCCCGCAACGGCGCTTTGTTTAGAACTGCACCAACTGACAGCTCCACCGTTCAATGTAAACACGTATCCGGTTTGCGAGTTAGAATCGTCCGGATCAGTGTCAAAGCTTGCATCAGCGTAACCATTTACGATGAGCTCTTAGTCACCTCCATAAACAGGAAACATATCCTTAGACCTTTTCAGGTATTTCAAGATGTTCTTGACCGCTGTCCAGTGATCCACTCCTGGATTACTTTGGTACCTCCCTGCTAAACTTATAGCAAGGCACACATCAGGTCTGGTACATAGCATTGCATACATGATAGAGCCTAGGGCTGAAGCATAGGTAACATCTTTCATCTTCTCTCTATCTTCTGCAGTGGTTGGGCATTGAGTCTTACTCAACTTGACACCTTGTAGCATAGGCAAGAACCCTTTCTTTGCTTGATCCATTTTGAACTTCTTCAAAACTTTGTCAAGGTATGTGCTTTGTGAAAGTCCAATTAAGCGTCTTGATCTATCTCTATAGATCTTGATGCCCAATATGTAAGCAGCTTCACTGAGCTCCTTCATTGAAAAACTCTTATTCAAGTATCCCTTTATGCTATCCAGAAATTCTATATCATTTCCAATCAGCAATATGTCATCCACATATAATATCAGAAATGCTACAGAGCTCCGACTCACTTACTTGTAAATACAGGCTTCTCCAAAAGTCTATATAAAACCAAATGCTTTGATCACACTATCAAAGCGTTTATTCCAACTCCGAGAGGCTTGCACCAGTCCATAAATGGATCGCTGGAGCTTGCACACTTTGTTAGCTCCCTTTGGATCGACAAAACCTTCCAGTTGCATCATATACAACTCTTCTTCCAGAAATCCATTCAGGAATGCAGTTTTGACATCCATTTGCCAAATTTCATAATCAAAAAATGCGGCAATTGCTTACATGATTCAGACAGACTTAAGCATCGCTATGGGTGAGAAGGTCTCATCGTAGTCAATCCCTTGAACTTGTCGAAAACCTTTCACGACAAGTCGAGCTTTATAGACAGTAACATTACCGTCAGCGTCAGTCTTCTTCTTGAAGATCCATTTATTGTTGATGGCTTGCCGTTCATCGGGCACGTCAACCAAAGTCCACACTTTGTTCTCATACATGGATCCCATCTCAGATTTCATGGCCTCAAGCCATTTCATGGAATCTGGGCTCATCATCGCTTCTTCCTAGTTCGTAGGTTCATCATGGTCTTGTAACATAACCTCTAGAACATGATTACCATACCACTCTGGTGCGGATCTTACTCTGGTTGACCTACGAGGTTCAGTAACAACTTGATCTGAAGTTTCATGATCATCATCATTAACTTCCTCACTAATTGGTGTATACGTCACAGGAACCGGTTTCTGTGATGAACTATTTTCCAATAAGGGAGCAGGTACTATTACCTCATCAAGTTCTACTTTCCTCCCACTCACTTCCTTCGAGAGAAACTCCTTCTCTAGAAAGGATCCAAATTTAGCAACAAAAGTCTTGCCTTCAGATCTGTGATAGAAGGTGTACCCAACAGTTTCTTTTGGGTATCCTATGAAGACACATTTCCCCAATTTGGGTTCGAGCTTATCAGGTTGAATCTTTTTCACATAAGCATCGCAGCCCCAAACTTTAAGAAACGACAACTTTGGTTTCTTGCGAAACCACAGTTCATAAGGCGTTGTCTCAACGGATTTTGATGGTGCCCTATTTAACGTGAATGCAGCCGTCTCTAAAGCATAACCCCAAAATGATAGCAGTAAATCAGTAAGAGACATCATAGATCGCACCATATCTAGTAAAGTACGATTACGACGTTCGGACAAACCATTACGCTGTGGTGTTCCGGGTGGCGTGAGTTGCCAAACTATTCCGCATTGTTTCAAATGAAGACCAAACTCGTAACTCAAATATTCTCCTTCACGATCAGATCGTAGAAACTTTATTTCCTTGTTACGATGATTTTCAACTTCATTCTGGAATTCTTTGAACTTTTCAAATGTTTCAGACTTATGTTTCATTAAGTAGATATACCCGTATCTGCTCAAATCATCTTTGAAGGTGAGAAAATAACGATACCCACCGCGAGCCTCAACATTCATCGGAACACATACATCTGTATGTATGATTTCCAATAAATCTGTTGCTCGCTCCATAGTTCCGGAGAACGACGTTTTAGTCATCTTGCCCATGAGGCACGTTCGCAAGTACCAAGTGATTCATAATATAGTGGTTCCGAAAGTCCATCAGTATGAAGTTTCTTCAAGCGCTTTACACCAATATGACCTAAACGGCAGTGCCACAAATAATTTGCAGTATCATTATCAACTCTGCATCTTTTGGCTTCAATATTATGAATATGTATATCACTACTATCGAGATTCAACAAAAATAGACCACTCTTCAAGGGTGCATGACCATAAAAGATATTACTCATATAAATAGAACAACCATTATTCTCTGATTTAAATGAATAACCATCTCGCATCAAACAAGATCCAGATATAATGTTCATGCTCAACGCTGGCACCAAATAACAATTATTCAGGTCTAAATCTAATCCCGAAGGTAGATGTAGAGGTAGCGTGCCGACCGCGATCACATCGACTTTGGAACCATTTCCCACGCGAATCGTCACCTCGTCCTTAGCTAATCTTCGCTTAATCCGTAGTCCCTGTTTGGAGTTGCAAATATTAGCAACAGAACCAGTATCAAATACCTGTGTGCTCTGCGAGCATTAGTAAGGTACACATCCATAACATGTATATCACATATACCTTTGTTCACCTTGCCATCCTTCTTATCCGCCAAATACTTGGGGCAGTTCCGCTTCCAGTGACCAGTTTGCATGCAGTACAAGCACTCAGTCTCATGCTTAGGTCCAGACTTAGGTTTCTTCTCTTGAGAAGCAACTTGTTTGTTGTTCTTCTTGAAGTTTCCCTTTTTCTTCCCTTTGCCCTTTTTTCTTGAAACTGGTGGTCTTATTGACCATCAACACTTGATGCTCCTTTTTGATTTCGACCTCCGCAACCTTTAGAATTGCGAAGAGCTCGGGAATTGTCTTATCCATCCCTTGCATGTTATAGTTCATCACGAAGCTCTTGTAGCTTGGTGGCAGTGATTGAAGAATTCTGTCAATGACGCTATCATCCGGAAGATTAACTCCCAGTTGAATCAAGTGATTGTTATACCCAGACATTCTGAGTATATGCTCACTGACAGAACTATTCTCCTCCATCTTACAACTGTAGAACTTATTGGAGACTTCATATCTCTCAATCCGGGCATTTGCTTGAAATATTAACTTCAACTCCTGGAACATCTCATATGCTCCATGACGTTCAAAACGTCGTTGAACTCCCGGTTCTAAGCCGTAAAGTATGGCACACTGAACTATCGAGTAGTCATCAGCTTTGCTCTGCCAGACGTTCATAACATCTGGTGTTGCTCCTGCAGCAGGTTTGGCACCTAGCGGTGCTTCCAGGACGTAATTCTTCTCTGCAGCAATGAGGATAATCCTCAAGTTATGGGCCCAGTCCGTGTAATTGCTACCATCATCATTCAACTTTGCTTTCTCAAGGAACGCATTAAAATTCAACGGAACAACAGCACGGGCCATCTATCTACAATCAACATAGACAAGCAAAATACTATCAGGTACTAAGTTCATGATAAATTTAAGTTTAGTTAATCATATTACTTAAGAACTCCCACTTAGATAGACATCCCTCTAATCCTCTAAGTGATCACGTGATCCAAATCAACTAAACCATGTCCGATCATCACGTGAGATGGAGTAGTTTCAATGGTGAACATCACTATGTTGATCATATCTAATATATGATTCACGCTCGACCTTTTGGTCTCAGTGTTCCGAGGCCATATCTGCATATGCTAGGCTCGTTAAGTTTAACCTGAGTATTCCGCGTGTGCAACTGTTTTGCACCCGTTGTATTTGAACATAGAGCCTATCACACCCGATCATCACGTGGTGTCTCGTACGAAGAACTTTCGCATAGCGGTGCATACTCAGGGGGAACACTTATACCTTGATAATTTAGTGAGAGATCATCTTATAATGCTACCGTCAATCAAAGCAAGATAATATGCATAAAAGATAAACATCACATGCAATCAATATAAGTGATGTGATATGGCCATCATCATCTTGTGCTTGTGATCTCCATCTTCGAACCACCGTCATGATCACCATCGTCATCAGCGCGACACCTTGATCTCCATCGTAGCATCGTTGTCGTCTCGCCAACTTATGCTTCTACGACTATCGCTACCGCTTAGTGATAAAGTAAAGCATTACAGGGCGATTGCATTGCATACAATAAAGCGACAACCATATGGCTCCTGCCAGTTGTCGATAACTCGGCTACAAAACATGATCATATCATACAATAAAATTTAGCATCATGCCTTGACCATATCACATCACAACATACCCTGCAAAAACAAGTTAGACGTCCTCTACTTTGTTATTGCAAGTTTTACGTGGCTGCTACAGGCTGGGCAAGAACCATTCTTACCTACGCATCAAAACCACAACGATAGTTCATCAAGTTAGTGCTGTTTAAACCTTCTCAAGGACCGGGCGTAGCCACACTCGGTTCAACTAAAGTTGGAGAAACTTACACCCGCCAGCCACCTGTGTGCAAAGCACGTCGGTAGAACCAGTCTCGCGTGGCGTACGTAGTGTCGGTGCATGCCGCTTCATCCAACAATACCGCCGAACCAAAGTATGACATGCTTGTAAGCAGTATGACTTGTATCGCCCACAACTCACTTGTGTTCTACTCGTGCATATAACATCTACGCATAAAACCTGGCTCGGATGGCACTATTGGGGAACGTAGTAATTTCAAAAAAATTCCTACGCACACGCAAGATCATGGTGATGCATAGCAACGAGAGGGGAGAGTGTGTCCACGTACCCTCGTAGACCGAAAGCGGAAGCGTTAGCACAACGCGGTTGATGTAGTCGTACATCTTCACGATTCGATCGATCAAGTACCGAACGCACGGCACCTCCGAGTTCTGCACACGTTCAACTCAATGACGTCCCTCGAACTCCGATCCAGCCGAGTGTTGACGGAGAGTTTTGTCAGCACGATGGCGTGGTGATGATGATGATGTTCTACCAACGCAGGGCTTCGCCTAAGCACCGCTATGATATTATCGAGGTGGATTATGGTGGAGGGGGGCACCGCACACGGCTAAGAGATCAAAAGATCAATTGTTATGTCTATGGGGTGCCCCCCTCCTCCGTATATAAATGGGGGGAGGAGGAGAGGGCCGGCCAAGGGCGTGGCACACCCTAGGAGGGGGAAACCTACTCCAAGTAGGTTTGCCCCTCCCTTTCCTAGTCCAAGAAGGAGGGGGAAGGAAGGAGTAGGAGAGGGGAAAGGCAAGGGGGCGCCCCCCCCTTCCTTGTCCTATTCGGACTCAAGGGGAGGGGGCGCGCCTCTTGCCCTGGCAGGCCCCTCTCTCTCTCCACTAGGGCCCAACAAGGCCCATTAGTTGTCCAAACATAGTCCTCTAATATATCGATCTTTACATCTCGACCATTTCGAGACTCCTCGTCATGTCTGTGATCACATCCGGGACTCTGAACAACCTTCGGTACATCAAAACACATAAACTCATAATATAACCGTCATCGAACTTTAAGCGTGCGGACCCTACGGGTTCGAGAACTATGTAGACAAGACCAAGAAACGTCTCCGGTCAATAACCAATAGCGGAACGTGGATGCTCATATTGGCTCCCACATATTCTGCGAAGATCTTTATCGGTCAAACCGCATAACAACATACGTTGTTCCCTTTATCATCGGTATGTTACTTACCTGAGATTCGATCGTTGGTATCTCAATACCTAGTTCAATCTCGTTACCGGCAAGTCTCTTTACTCGTTCCGTAATACATCATCCCGCAACCAACTCATTAGTTGCAATGCTTGCAAGGCTTATAGTGATGTGCATTATCGAGTGGGCCCAGAGATACCTCTCCGACAATCGGAGTGACAAATCCTAATCTCAAAATACGCCAACCCAACAAGTCCCGTTGGAGACACCAGAGAGCACCTTTATAATCACCCGATTCGTTGTGATGTTTGGTAGCACACAAAGTGTTCCTCCGGTAGACGGGAGTTGCATAATCTCATAGTCATAGGAACATGTATAAGTCATGAAGAAAGCAATAGCAGAATAGTAAACGATCGGGTGCTAAGCTAATGGAATGGGTCAAGTCAATCATATCATTCTCCTAATGATGTGATCCCGTTAATCAAATGACAACTCATGTCAATGGCTAGGAAACATAACCATCTTTGATCAACGAGCTAGTCAAGTAGAGGCATACTAGTGACACTCTGTTTGTCTGTGTATTCACACAAGTATTATGTTTCCGGTTAATACAATTCTAGCATGAATAATAAACATTCATCATGATATAAGGAAATAAATAATAACTTTATTATTGCCTCTAGGGCATATTTCCTTCACTTATTACTTCCCAATGCCTTCCCCTAGGCCCAAACAATGGTGAAGTGTCATGTAGTCGACGTTCACATAACACCACTAGAGGAAAGACAACATACATCTCATCAAAATATCGAACGAATACCAAATTCACATGACTACTTATAACAAGAATTCTCCCATGTCCTCGGGAACAAACATAACTACTCACAAATCATATTCATGTTCATAATCAGAGGGGTATTAATGTGCATAAAGGATCTGAACATATAATCTTCCACCGAATAAACCAACTAGCATTAACTACAAGGAGTAATCAACACTACTAGCAACCCACAGGTACCAATCTAAGGTTTTGAGACAAAGACCGGATACAAGAGATTGATACGTCTCCAACGTATCTATAATTTATGAAGTATTCATGCTATTATATTATCTGTTTTGGATGTTTATGGGCTTTACTAAACACTTTTATATTATTTTTGGGACTAACCTATTAACCGGAGGCCCAACCCAAATTGCTGTTTTCTTGCCTATTCCAGTGTTTCAAAGAAAAGGAATATCAAATGGAGTCCAAACGGAATGAAACCTTCGGGAGTTATTTTTGGAACGGAAGCAATCCAGGAGACTTGGAGTAGACGTCAGGGAAGCTTCGAGGAAGCCACGAGGCAGGGAGGCATGCCCTACCCCCTGGGCGCGCCCCCCACCCTCGTGGGCCCCTCGTGGCTCCCCTGACCGACTTCTTTCGCCAATATATATCCATATACCCTAAAAACATCAGGGAACAGAATAGATCGGGAGTTCCGCCGCCGCAAGCCTCTATAGACACCGAAAACCTATCTAGACCCGTTCCGGCACCCTGCCGGAGGGGGAGTCCCTCTCCGGTGGCCATCTTCATCATCCCGGCGCTCTCCATGACGAGGAGGGAGTAGTTCACCCTCGGGGCTGAGGGTATGTACCAGTGGCTAAGTGTTTGATCTCTCTCTCTCTCTCTCTCTCTCTCTCTCTCGTGTTCTTGAGGTGATACGATCTTGATGTATCGCGAGATTTGTTATTATAGTTGGATCCTATGATGTTTCTCCCCCTCTACTCTCTTGTAATGGATTGAGTTTTCCCTTTGAAGTTATCTTATCGGATTGAGTCTTTAAGGATTTGAGAACACTTGATGTATGTCTTGCATTTGCTTATCCGTGGTGACAATGGGATATCACGTGATCTACTTGATGTATGTTTTGGTGATCAACTTGTAGGTTCCATGACCTCGGGAACTTATGCATAGGGGTTGGCACACGTTTTCGTCTCGACTCTCCGGTAGAAACTTTGGGGCACTCTTTGAAGTATTTGTGTTGGTTTGAATAGATGAATCTAAGATTGTGTGATGCATATCGTATAATCATACCCACGGATACTTGAGGTGACATTGGAGTATCTAGGTGACATTAGGGTTTTGGTTGATATGTGTCTGAAGGTGTTATTCTAGTACGAACTCTTGAATAGATCGATCCGAAAGAATAACTTTGAGGTGGTTTTGTACCCTACAATAAATTCTTCATTTGTTCTCCACTATTAGTGACTTTGGAGTGATTCTTTGTTGCATGTTGAGGGATAGTTATATGATCCAATTATGTTATTTTTTTTGAGAGAACTTGCACTAGTGAAAGTATGAACCCTAGGCCTTGTTTCAACGCTTTGCAATACCGTTTGTGCTCACTTTTCTCATTTTGTTACCTTGCTGTTTTTATATTTTCAGATTACAAAAACCTATATCTACCATCCATATTGCACTTGTATCACCATCTCTTCGCCGAACTAGTGCACCTATACAATTTACCATTGTATTGGGTGTGTTGGGGACACAAGAGACTCTTTGCTATTTGGTTGCAGGGTTGTTTGAGAGAGACCATCTTCATCCTACGCCTCCCACGGATTGATAAACCTTAGGTCATCCACTTGAGGGAAATTTTCTACTGTCCTACAAACCTCTACACATGGAGGCTGATACATCTCCAATGTATCTATAATTTTTTATTGTTCCATGCTATTATATTATGTGTTTTGGATGTTTATGGGCTTTATTATTCACTTTTATATTATTTTTGGGACTAATCTATTGACCCAGAGCCCAGTGCTAGTTCCTGATTTTTCCCTTGTTTCAGTGTTTCGAAGAAAAGGAATATCAAACGGAGTCGAAACAGAATGAAACCAACTGGAGAAGTTATTTTTGGAAGGAAAGCTACCGGATAAACTTGGAGTGCACGACTGGAAAGAAACGAGGGAGCCACGAGGTAGGGGGGTGCGCCCACCCCCCTAGGGCGCACCCTCCACCATCGTGGGCCCCTCGTGGTTCCCCTGATGTACTTCTTCCTCCTATATATACCCATATACCCTAAAAACTTCGGGGAACAGAATAGATCGGGAGTTCCGCCGCCGCAAGCCTCTGTAGCCACCAAAAACCAATCAAGACCCTATTCTGGCATCCTGCCGGAGGGGGGATCCCTCACCGGTGGCCATCTTCATTATCCCGGCGCTCTCCATGACGAGGAGGGAGTAGTTAACCCTCGGGGCTGAGGGTATTTACCAGTAGCTATGTGTTTGATCTCTCTCTCTCTCTCGTGTTCTTGATTTGGCACGATCTTGATGTATCGCGTGCTTTGCTATTATAGTTGGATCTTATGATGTTTCTCCCCCTCTAGTCTCTTGTAATGGATTGAGTTTTCCCTTTGAAATTATCTTATCGGATTGAGTCTTTAAGGATTTGAGAACACTTGATATATGTCTTGCGTGGGATATCCGTGGTGACAATGGGGTATTCTATTGATCCACTTGATGTATGTTTTGGTGATCAACTTGCGGGTTCCGCCCATGAACCTATGCATACGGGTTGGCACACGTTTTCGTCTTGATTCTCCGGTAGAAACTTTGGGGCACACTTTGAGGTTCTATGTGTTGGTTGAATAGATGAATCTAAGATTGTGTGATGCATATCGTATAATCATACCCACGGATACTTGAGGTGACATTGGAGTATCTAGGTGACATTAGGGTTTTGGTTGATTTTTGTCTTAAGGTGTTATTCTAGTACGAACTCTAGGGCTATTTGTGACACTTATAGGAATAGCCCAACGGATTGATTGGAAAGAATAACTTTGCGGTGGTTTCGTACCCTACCATAATCTCTTCGTTTGTTCTCCGCTATTAGTGACTTTGGAGTGACTCTTTGTTGCATGTTGAGGGATATTTATACGATCCAGTTATGTTATTATTGTTGAGAGAACTTGCACTAGTGAAAGTATGAACCCTAGGCCTTGTTTCCTAGCATTGCAATACCGTTTACGCTCACTTTTACCACTTGTTACCTTGCTGTTTTTATATTTTCAGATTACAAAAACCTATATATACGTTCCATATTGCACTTGTATCACCATCTCTTCGCCGAACTAGTGCACCTATACAATTTACCATTGTATTGGGTGTGTTGGGGACACAAGAGACTCTTTGTTATTTGGTTGCAGGGTTGCTTGAGAGAGACCATCTTCATCCTACGCCTTCCACGGATTGATAAACCTTAGGTCATCCACTTGAGGGAAATTTGCTACTATCCTACAAACCTCTGCACTTGGAGGCCCAACAACGTCTACAAGAAGAAGGTTGTGTAGTAGACATCAAGCTCTTTTTTGGCGCCGTGCCGGGGAGGCTAGGTAAGAGGCACTCACACCCTGTCAACTAAGCTCTTTTCTGGCGCCGTTGCCGGGGAGGTGAGTGCTTGAAGGTACATCTTTAGATCTTGCAATCGAATCTTTTAGTTTCTTATTTTATCACTAGTTTAGTCTATAAAAGAAAACTACAAAAAAATGGAATTAAGGGTGCCTCATATGCTTCACCGTTTTAATGTCTTTCGTGAAAATAAGGATTCCGATAATTGTGCTCAAGTGCTAGAAGAAGAATGCATTAGAATGTTTGGCACTAAATATTTGAATGATGAGCATGATTGCAATGTTGTTAGTATGAATTCTTTGAATATGCATGATGCTAATAATATGCAAAGCCACAAGCTTGGGGATGCTACGTTTGATGAAAATGATACTTTTTTGTCCCCCAAGTTTTGATGAGCAAATTTATTATGATGAAAGCATGCCTCCTATTTATGATGTTTATTGTGATGCCACGTATGCTATAAAGAATAAAGATAACCATGAAACTTGTCATCATGATTTTAATTTTCAATTGGATTATGCTTCACATGATAGTTATTTTGTTGAGTTTGCTCCCAATACTATTGATGAGAATAAATTTGCTTATGTGGAGAGTAGTAAAATTTCTATGCAAGTAGATCATGAAAAGAATGCTTTAGGTGCTGGTTATATTGTTGAATTCATTCATGATGCTACTCAAAATTATTATGAGGGAGGAATCACTACTGGAAACGTGAAATTTGCCATCAGCCAGCTCTTTGCCATCTGCTGGCAGATGGCAAAGAACGTCTTTTCCATCTGCTTATAAAAAAACAGATGGCAAAGAACTGACAGATGGCAAAGAACATGGTTGCCATCAGCCAATTCTTTGCCATCTGCTAGTGGATGGCAAATAATCTTTGCCATCTGCCAACAGATGGCAAAGAGGTTGGCAAATCCTGTGTCCGTCAAGCATGTAACGGCGTACCAGCCCCACCTATTTGCCATCTGCCAGCAGACGACAAAGATTCTTTGCCATCTGCTGGTAGATGGCAAAGAGATGGGTTGTTTTTTCCAGGTAAAAAAAATACTGTGGGGTTATCCCCTCCCTCTCTCCCCACCCATCCAGGTAAAAAAAAGACCTTCGCATCTCATCCACACACCACCACCTACCTCCTCCCTCTCTGCCTCCTGCCCCTTCCTCCCACCCCCATCCCCATCCCCGTTCGCCTTCCCCCACCACCCCGACCTCCTTGACCTCTACCTCCCCGCCAACCCCTTCTTCGCCCCATCCCTCCCCTCCCGCCTTCTTCCTACACGACCTCACCGACCGCGTCGCCCTGAAGTCATGGGCCAGCTCAGCCGCCCAGCGGCCGCAAGTACACCACGCTGCCACGGAGCCAGCGGCGGAAGGTCAAGTGGGCCGGAGGAGAAGCCTGGCGGGGCAGGCGCTCAAGTGGGAGGCGGAGCTCGCCTCCCCGAACACTGGCCAGGTAACCATATTCTTTCTCTTGTGGTCGAACTCTCGATTTGACTCGCCTCCAACTCTAAATCTCCCTTCTGGCTCTCCTTGGTCCTGCTGCAGGGTAGTGAAGGATTGACGAGCCAAATAGAAGGGGCAGTGAGAAATTGAAGGACCATGAGCAATGCTGAGACTTGCTGGTTTATTAGGTATGGCTGTGAATCCAAATCTCGATGCCGTCACCAGAATCTTGGTGTTGTCAATAAAAATAAAAACCCTTGACAAATAAAATACACTATTTTTCTTTTTAAATCATGTATTCTTTTATAGATAGACATCCAAAATTTGTACATGCTCATCTTACTATCAGTTACTATATCGTCACTCACGCAATGTCATGTAATGCCACTGGTGTGCTCTCATATAAATATGCAAAATAATATCTCTTCCGCACTACCATTGTCACTTATATTTGTTTTACCATGCCCATGTTGTTTGTATTAACTTATATTTTCATCACATTTAAACTAACTTACTACACATTTTTCATTGCTTGCAGACTACAACATTTACCTCTACTACCACAACATTGTGTTGCCTCCTTGACGCAATTCACTCGGTAAACATGCCTAGCACATTCAAAGTGATTCATTAATTCCTCTTTACTATGTCATCGTCACCTAATAGAAGATTTTTATGTATGCACATACTCTCTGTTTTTTACATCCACCACTTCTCTCGATTTTCTCGGACCATGATATCTGTCACTGCCAATATCAAGAACATTTTATTTTTATTCGAATTTTAGAATTGGTTTCATGTATTAACTCTTGATCGGCAATTTCCAAAATTTAGTTAATTATGGACTCTTTTAGATATTTTTACTTGACTCTTTTAGATTTTGCAGGAAAGAAGAATGTCAAATTACCTACTAATTTTGATTCTTGATATCCATATCTGCAGAGATGCGAAGTATTTGTTCAGAAAATAAGATGGTGCATATATAAAGGTTAGTCTGCATTTAGTGATTTAGGGGCATTGTATCACTGCACACAATAGTTTTTGATATTGTTTCATTATTAATTCTGATTTTCTATAAATCAAACCAACAATTTTATATAAAGTGATTGCAAGTTTTGTTATTGGTGGACTATGCGTGTATTGATTTCATACAAAAAACAAACTTGATATTGTCTTTTAGTTTATCATTTCATTTAATTTCAGGGCAACCATCTCATTTGCCATTCACTTTCTAACTTGTATACATGTTGACTTAAATTTTCAAATGATCTTGGGTAAAAAAACTTTGAGCATCCTTTTTCATGTGAATATTCTTACATGAAGTTATAATTACAGTGCTAAAGAAAAATCCCATAAACGATAAAATATATTACTTTTACTTGATCAAACTAAATATTCTCATATATATTCACAGACAACGGTAAAAAAGATTTGACAGGTGACATCAGCACTGATTTGCCCACCGTGAATTCCTGTTTGTGTTACAACATGCGTAGAGCTAGCCTATAGCCTCCATAAAAAAATACTATAGCCTCTCGAGCCATTATTAATTTGTGCCCATGTACCAACTCCAAGATAAAACAATTGTGTCCCTGTACAACATGTTTTTCTTTTTAAGAATCTACAACATGTTGGGCTGACCGTGTGCACGTTCCGATTTAATAGGCTTGCAACGTATGTTTTTCTGTTCTTTTTTGTGTCTGCTTGGATGGTAGATGTCATAGTAAGACCTTGCCTTTTTATTTGTACGTGACTTTCTCTAGCTTTTGCATCGGCTTGCATCGGCTTAAATTCTAGCAAGGAAGCAGCAGTCTTGCAACCGGACTTCTATTCTTTTCTGAAGTTGAACCGGATTGGCCTTTTTCCTAGCCAAGCATAGAGTTCCTTGGGTCTCCTTCTATGATAGATTATCGCATACCTGCCTATGATAAACTCTTCTCACGTGCCAAAGACTATTTTTTTTCATGATAGATCTCTTTATACGTGTCAACAATTTATTGTACCGAATAGGTGCTGTACATATCTTTGTTCATCTTTCAATCTCGACCGTTCTAAATAAAATCAATGGTAATTCTTTGAGCATATGTGTATAAACGTGATGGCTTGTTTGCCTTTTGTCTTAAGTATATAATAGAAGATTTATCTATAAATTTTGATTAGAAATAAGTGTTTTACTCTACTATAATAATGCATATGATACCAGATTAGTTGTAAGGAACTTGTTCAGACATGTTAGAATGCAAAAATTTAATCACAGAAGTAGTACCTGCAGTTATATTATACAAAGTTGATAACGGTGTTACAGTCGCGTCATGGTACCGATGCACTTGATGTCATAGCAGTTACTCCCTCTGTAAACTAATATAAGAGTGTTTAGATCACTACTTTAGTTATCTAAACGCTCTTATATTAGTTTACAGAGGGAGTATATTGTACAAGATGTGCTGATATGGTACAGACATTGTGCGTGCGATTGACCGTCTATGTGTCTGCAATGTTGTCGCGTATAGATGCGTTGTTGACGTGCCTTGTATCTCCAGGATGTGTGGCAACGGCCTAGTGTATACCAGTGCACTTGATTCAGGCGTACGGAGGTGTGCCTTTCTCATCTTGAGCGTACGTAATCCTCCCGGGAATCAAGTCAATGAAAATCAATCAGCCAAGCCATATTGTGTTTTTTGCTTTTTGCAGGGAGCCGTGTTGTGTGTTCCAATCGGAAAGCTATCAGCCGCCAGCACGTATTGTATTCTGTTTTGGTCTCTTTTTGTACGGTAATCCCGTTGGGTCTGATACATGTACGTTTTTCTAGAACAGTCTGGTACATGGACGTGTTATGGTTTCTTTCACGTAGATTCGAACATCCACGCTGGTAAGGTACGCAAAAAAAACTATATGCTGGTAAATTTGTATCGTTGATTCTTCTTAACTTTAGATTGATAAATCCTCATCGTTCGTTTTCTAGATAGATAGATAGATGATTACGCCTTGGTTTGTTTTTTATTCTTTTGTATTTGCACACCAAGACTGGTCGAGCGGCCACCTCTGAAGTTGAGGTCGAGTTCGCATGCACACTGCATACTGTCGGGCCTGGAAATCTACTCAATAGGTATAACTCTGAATTTTCCCTTAAATTGATATTACGCGATCGTTACTGTCCATATTTTTCAAAGCTCTGCTCCCGAAAAGAGAAAGGAAAGGAGACTGAGATAGGGGTTGTCCTTGGTTTTTCCAAGGAAAGTCTGATTTAGAGAAAGTGGAGCTTTTATAGGTTCAGAAGATATCCTTTCGGTTCATTTTGCTGCAGTCTGGGGCCCTTTTTGTACCTGAACTGATTGACTAGCCCTATCTACAACCTTCAGATATGCAATTTCTCCATGAAGCTCTAAGTTTTCGTCTCTCACCACGATCCTTGAGTACTGTGGAGCAGCTTCTTCATCCAGCCTCTTGTTTTCGTCTTCAGCAGGGTCAGTGAAGTTTGTACTATGTTTTTAGGCAGTGTATGGTTATTTTACTTTCTCCTGGTTGCACTTACTTTCATTTGGGCACTCAGTTTTTAGCAAAAGTACCACCAAAGATGCATATTAGCACACTAACAGACCGCATTTTGATCATATGTTCCTCTTGTTTTTTTCTTGATGCTATTTTATTCAGTAATAATTTTATCCAAATATAAGATGATAGGGACATAAACATATAGATGCTGATACAAGTTCGTATGCTTCAAACTACAAGGCGAATTGCTACATAAACATCAGAGAGAGAGCATGGGGACGGCCTGCCCCACATCCCATGAGGTACCCACCGGCCTTCCACTGGTTGATATGCATGTATAAATTTTAACAGGCTGGGGTCAACAGAAATTCCAAACTTAAGCTGCGGTCGGAGATCTATGATTCTTCTTCATCGAAAGAAGAAACACCTTTTCTGTCATCCATGTCTACATACATGCATGCCTGCAAAAGGAAACATAATCTCTGCATTGTGTTACATTGAGGAGCATGCATTTTATCCCAGTTTTGTACTTCTGAATTTTTTTAATTTTAAATCAAGGGATGTAATTGCAAATGTTGAACTCCCAAGTAGAAAATAGACATATTGAACTTAATTTTAACTGATGCTTCTCTTCATTATTTTGCCTTTCTTTTCCTTTCCTTCACAGGTAGCTGCCCTATTCAGGGAGCAGGTTTTTTATCCATGAAAGTTATGTCCTTTCCCTGTTAATTGTACACCATTTCTTTCTTAGGAACAACACGCAGATCATCTACACGGGCAACAGACGCACAAGAGCTAGCTGTCGATTGTACCACCTCATCGCCGAGGCCAACCCTGCCGGCAGGTCCACGCCGCAGCTCTAGGCGCACTCCACAGAAAGAAAATCTGACTACAGTGTAAGGATAGTATCTGGTCACCTTTTCATCAATGTCTAAAATTATGCAAGACAATCAGTCTATAAATAAATAGTTGGGAAGTTTCTCCTACCTAGCGAGGCGTTCATAGTTGCCAGAGACAAACCCAACTACAAGGTCAACATCTCAGGTCCTTTGCGATTCTATATATCCAACTGCAGTAGCCATTGCCAACCTATTGTAGATCACTTATGCACGTGCCAACTAGGTGTACCTTTTTCTTGTATGAACTACTGTACTTTGCAACTAATCAAGTCTTGGGACGACTCACCAAACATTACAAAAAATCAAATAACTTACCAATCCATAGAGCGCGGCGTGCCTGCGCGCACTACCCGCTAGTGTCTTCTAGTCTTCTTCTTCTAACTTTCTTCGGGTGCTTGTCTATATGTCTTCTAGTCTTCTTCTTCTAACTTTCTTCTTTCCCATTTTGTAGATTTGCTTCAGATCACGGAAGCTTGGGTTGATGGAGTGCTTGTCTTTAGTTTTTGTTTTGACTTTGTGAAACTTGCTACCTATGATGAAACTGTGTAATATTGATTAAACTATGTATATGTATGGATGAAACTTGCTACTATTGGTAACATGTGTTGGATATGTGTTCGATATATATGTGTTCATGACTATTGGTAATATGTGTTGAATATGCTATATTAGTCATATAAATATATTTGTGTTTGATTTTCTGTGAAAATGAATTGATATAAGAAAAAACAAAATTAAATGGGGCAATATAGGCACTTTGCCATCTGCTGGCAGATGGCAAAGAGCTTTGCCATCAGCTGGCAGATGGCAAAGAGGCCACGTGTCATCTACATGTAAAATTTGGGCTGGTCTATTTGGGCCCTTTGCCATCTGCTGGCAGACGGCAAAGAGCCTGAAGCCTTTGCCATCTCCTGGCAGACGGCAAAGTATGGTTAGCCTTCTAACGGGGTTAACCCTGTTAAGAGGCTTTGCCATCTGACCGCTGATGGCAAAGGCACAGGCTCTTTGCCATCAGCCAGCAGACGGCAAAGAAGCGTTTGTCGGCAGGGTTTCAGACAAACTGTTTGCCATCTGCTGGCAGATGGCAAAGCCTTTGCCATTCGCCGACCATGCCTTTGCCATCTGCCATGGCAGATGGCAAAGTGCCAGATTCCAGTAGTGAATATATGCTTGTAGGAATTGCAATAATATCAAGTTTCCTCTCTATGTGCTTAGATTTTCAAAGTTATGCTTGTTTTGCCTTCCTATGCAAGTTGATTATTGTTCCCATAAGTTGTTTGCTCACAAAATCCCTATGCATAGGAAGTGGGTTAGACTTAAATGGGCTAGTCATATTCTTCATGATGCTCCCGTAATGTTTCAATTCTTATCTTTTAAATGTGAGCACCATTATCATCATCGTGCCTAGCTAAAAAGGCATTAAAGAAAAGCGCTTGTTGGGAGACAACCCAATATTTACCCCTACTGTTTTTGCGTGTTCACATGATTATGCTACTGTAGTAATCATGTTTTATTGCTTTTGTTTCAATAAAGTGCCAAGTAGAACCTTTGGGAAGACTTGGGTGAAAGTTAATATGATCTTGCTGTAAAAAACAGAAACTTTGCGCTCACGAGATTAGCTGTCTTTTTTGTTACAAAGAGTGCTTTTAAGTTGATTCTTTTTGCAGAAGATTAATAGACAAATTCCTAAGGTCCACCAATTTATTTCAGAATTTTTGGAGTTCCATAAATATATGTTTGATACAGATTACTACAGACTGTTCTGTTTTTGACAGATTCTGTTTTCTATGTGTTGTTTGCTTATGTTGATGAATCTATGAGTAGTATCGAAGGATATGAACCATAGATAAGTTGGAATACAGTAGATATTACACCAATATGAATTTAGATTGAGTTCACAACAGTACCTAAGTGGTGATTTATTTTCTTATACTAACGGAGTTTACGAGTTTTCTGTTGAGTTTTGTGTTGTGAAGTTTTCAAGTTTTGGGTAAAGATTCGATGGACTATGGAATAAGGAGTGGCAAGAGCCTAAGCTTGGGGATGCCCAAGACACCCCAAGGTAATATTAAAGGACAACCAACAGCCTAAGCTTGGGGATGCCCCGGATGGCATCCCCTCTTTTGTCTACGTCTATCGGTAACTTTACTTGGGGCTATATTTTTACTCACCACATGATATGTGTTTTGCTTGGAGCATCATTTTATTTTTTATTATTTGCTTGCTGTTTAAATAATATCCCAAGATCTGAAATTCTTAAATGAGAGAGAGTCTTCACATAGCTACATAATTATTTAACTGCTCATTGATCTTCACTTATATCTTTTTGGAGTAGTTTGTCATTTACTCATGTGCTTCACTTATATCCTATGAGTAAATGGTTGAATGATTAGAATGTCATAAATCTGAAATTATATATGTTTCATATGCCTTTCCCATGGGGAGTAATGCCTTCACATATAAGAAGTGGAGGTGGTAAATTTTTTGAAGGTTAGCAAACATTGTATTGGTCACTTGAACAATTCATGAAAGAATATTGAAGGAAGAGAGATTTCACATATAAATATACTATCTTGGACATCTTCTATGATTGTGAGCCCAATTAATTATTTTCAAACCTGAGAAAATTAGTTGAAGTTGGACAAGGAAGACTGTCGGTGTCAAAACCGGCGGATCTCGGGTAGGAGGTCCCGAACTGTGCATCTAGGATCGATGGTAACAGGAGATGGGGGACACGATGTTTACCTGTGTTCGCCCTCTCTATGGAGGTAATACCCTACTTCCTGCTTGATTGATCTTGATGAATATGAGTATTACAAGAGTTGATCTACCACGAGATCGTAATGGCTAAACCCTAGAAGTCTAGCATGTATGACTACGGTAATGAGTATATCCTTTCCAGACTATACCCTCCGATTTATATAGGCACCGGGGGGATCTAGGGTTTACGTAGAGTCGGTTACATAAGAAGGAATCTTCATAATCGGTTGCCAAGCTTGCCTTCCACGCCAAGGAGAGACCAATCCGGACACGGGTACAACCTTCAGCCTTCATGACTTCACAGCCCAACAGTCCAGCCCAAGGATAACAGGCCGGATGCCCGAGGACCCCTTAGTACAGGACTCCCTCAGTAGCCCCTGAACCTGGCATCAATGATGAGGAGTCTGGTGCGCAGATTGTCATCGGCATTGCAAGGCGGGTTCCCCCTTCTGAACTCCAAGATAGTCTTCGGATGCGATGATTGAATCCGGACCTGTCACACACACCATACACAACCGCAGAGAGAATATATTTTTACACGAGTTCTATCCACTGACAGCTTTTTACAACATGACATCACGTCTGTTCGGTTGTAATTTCGAACCGTTTTTTGTCTGCCACTCCACGCTTTGAGACGCGGTTGCCATTTGCACGTCTTGTCAAAGCAGAGATCGTGTCCCCTTATTGCGGGGTTCTCATCAATGCGGGCATGGGTAACCCAACCGTGCCGTTTATACAGCGCTTGGGAATAGGCGAGTTTTTAGGGCGAGTGGGGAGGCGCTTGATATTCGCGGCCTTTATAAGGGGATAAGGATTCTCTTCTTTCACCCACACCCTTTCTCTCCTTCAGTCCTTGAGCTCCAGCGCCCAAGCTTTAGCTTTTCCTCGTTCGAGAAAGCACTCCAAACATGTCCGGATTCGGGCAAGTGGATGGCCTCCCCCGTCAAGAACAAGGACATCACGGAGCTCCGGGACGCCGGATATTTAGCCAAGGAGATTGCTCACCGACTCCCGGCAAAAGGGCAAATCGTCCCTACCCCCGAGCCCCATGAGAGGGTTGTGTTCCTCACACACCTTGTCTGCGGGCTGGGATTTCTCTCCATTCATTTGTCTGTAGATTGATGTTTTACTATGGGTTGGACTTCCACCGTCTGGCCCCCAATTTTATCCTCAATATCTCGGCATTTATTGTCGTGTGCGAGGCCTTTCTTCGCATCCCACCTCACTTCGGCTTACGGCTGAAAACCTTCAATGTGAAACCAAAGGTGGTGAGCGGTCAACAAGCAGAGTGCGGAGGCGCCATGGTGGGCAACATGCCCAATGTCACCTGGCCCGAAGGCTCCTTTGCGGAGACAGTGAAGGGATGGCAATCGGGGTGGTTTTACATCACCGAGCCGCGTGACACCAACTGGGTAGCGGCCCCCGAATTCCGATCCGAAGTTCCGATGCGGCTCACTTCCTGGCAAGAGAAGGGCCTGACACAGGGATCTTTGAACGAGATAATCGGGCTCGGGCGTGCGCCCGTAACATGATAACCAAGAAGATCAAGCTTGTCAATGTGATCCAGGTTATGCTCATTCGTCGGATCCTTCCGTGCCAACATCGGACTTGCTATTTGTGGGAGTACGACCCAGCGAAGCACCAGACGCTACTAGAGCTCTTCGGCGTGACGCACGAACATATCTGGAAAGTGCTCTTCAAGGCTGGCGAGACGCCACCGCCCATGACCGAAGATCGCAGGCTTAGCTTAAAACGCCAGGCCTTTTCGGTAAGCCTGTCAATGTTTTCAAGGTTTATCCTTCACCGGCATATTTTGAGGATGGATTCTAAGCTCTCCCATCCACTTTGCCAGGCCTGGATCGAGGTGGCGGGGCAGATTAACTATCCAGCTCCGCTTCCTGAGGAGCAAGAATTCCCACTTCTGACGAAGATGTTGTTTTCGGCGCCTTATGACATGCTGGAGAAGGAAGGCCAAGAAAGTGGCCAAGGGGACCAGGAGTGGCCTTCGCCCGAAAGGAGCTTCAGACGTGATGTCCAAAGACGAGACTCACTCTTCGTCCGCCGAAGACAACGACGAAGAGGGGGAAGAAGAAGATGACTCCCCACCTGAGGCGGGGAGGAAGAAGAGGGCGGCCTCTAATAACCTGGATGCAAAGGCGCCCAAGAGGTGAAAAGGCTCCCCCGCGGATAACTCCGCGTGGGATGTCGATAGCAGTCCGGAGCGGCCTTCCCGGGCCAAGCCTCAAGCCAAATCATAAGTATAAAAAATCCTTATGCACGCCCGAGCGTCCGTCCTTTCTGCCTTGAAATGTTTGAATTGTGTTATTGCAGTCCGGCTCGGGACAGCCCTCCGCTATCTTCATCAGAAAGTTCACTGGATCCAAAGGAGAGGGCCAGCATGTCACCGCCACCCGCTTACTCCCCTTCGGCCAAGGGTGACGATGAGGAGGCATCTCAAAGGGCCTCCTCGGACCGGGGGAAGACTCCGGAGATCGTCAGGGCGGCGCCCCAGGATGACTCCCGGATAGCCGGATACATGGGGGGAAAAGCCCCTACGGAGACGGACGGTGCGGGCAGAGTTCTATTCGACCCTCAGCCGGATTCTATTCCGGAGACCTATACGGCTCCGGAGTCCGGCAAACGGCCCTTTCCGAAAGGAGGGGGGTGTGCTACCGGTGTCCTCTATCCAACCAGAGGCGCCAGATTCTACTGGAAGCGCTGCAAGGCGCCTCCATTGTGGATGAGCACCGTACCCATATGGGTACGGTGATTGAAAAGGTTCAGTCCATCAAAAACGGGCCGACCGAAGCCTGCGCTAGCCTTCTAGCAGGCTTTGAGGTGAGTACATAATTGTAAGAAGAATATCACAGCGTAGAGAGTAGCCCCTTATGCTCTGTTCGGTGTCCGGAAAGAAAAGCCAAACAGAGGATCAAAATTAATTCTCACTGGAATCTAACATAAAGTTTCTATGGGAATAAGCAGGCCTCATTGCGGGCTGCTACCGCTCAAACTGCGGAGGTCTCCAGACTGAAGCAGAAACTGGAGCGGACCGAGGAAGAGCTCGGCCGCGTGAAGAAGCAGTTGGAGGATAGCCAAAGTATGCAGTAACCTGCGTGTATATTGAAGAGTAAATTGTTCAAGCTGACTAAAGTGTCATGAACTTTATTAGGGGCCACGACCGAGGTGGCTGCCCTCAAAAAGGCGTTAGCCAAGGCCGAGGACAAAGCGGCCAAGGAACACGCCGCGCGCGAGAAGCACAAGGCCCAGGTTGGTGAGGCGTAGCAACAACTCCAGGGCGCGATCTAGAGATTTGAGTCCTTTGAGCGCGTTTGTAAGGCGCAAGAGTCCAAACTGGCGAAGGCCCGCTAGAGTGCACAGGATGCACGAGCCGAAGCCCAGAACACCCTCCAGGAAATTCAGGCGGCCAAGAAGATTGCGGCGGGTAAGTCTTTCATCGTGCAAAGCAAGTATGTAGACGAAACGTTCCTTGTACTTATCCAAATTTGGGTTTTCCAGGGGCGTTTATGGATCTGCCGTGCAGTATATCAGATGCTACCGAGCATTATAGAGCCGAAGAAGGGATGTCTACGGAGAAGCTTTTCTGGTCCCAATATCTTGGACCCGAACATCCGGTGCCCTTCAGCGACCAGCTAAAGCAGTTGGTCGAGCTGCACAGGTCGGCAGAGCTAGCCATGAAGGACCTGATAGTCCGGCTGTGGCCTGCCGAGCCTATACCTAGTAGCTACTTATGTCTTGTTAAGCGGCTTGTAAGTGCCTGTCCGCGGCTAGAAGCCGTGAAGCGGTCGATCTGTATTTAAGGTGCGCGCATGGCATTTTCCCGCGTCAAGATGCATTGGGCAAAGCTGGATGCCAAGAAGCTGATGACCGAGGGGCCGCCGGAGGGCAAGGAGCATCGTCGACCCGAGCTCTATTTTATGGTCTTCTGGAGGGGTCACACCTTGTGGTGGAGCAATGTTCGAAGGATGTCATATTCCCATGAGAACATTTGTATTATCCTGTCCTGTAGCATGGAACAATGATGTTATGTATTATAATGTTTGTGATTTACATTTTACCTCCTGTGCGGCCGTTTATGAAATCTGAGGGTTGACCAGTCGTCGGCTTCTGCCCCCACGTAGATAGTATGGGGGTGTTCGGGCTAAATCTAAACACTCTTTACTCCACATTCTGGTCCTTAAAGGAGGTGTTTAGCGCGACGAACAAGGCAATCAGACTATGCGGCCTTTACCGCCCTCACTTAGCCATAGGAGTTTGACAATTAAGAAAGTTGGCGAAGCCCCTGGTATTCGGAAGGCCGAACTAGGGGCGTTGTACACGCCTAATCGGAGGAACCGATTCTTCGCAAGAAGCGGAAAAATCTCTAACGATTTCTAACCTCTCGAACAGCTGACCAGCTCTCGCCGCATCATGACAGTCAGTTTTCGGGTTTCTCTACTAAGGTGCTCGTCCGGAAGAACCGGGACACAATTGCAGTAGTTCTCCCTTTACTAACCTAGCCGATATAGCGGAACGTAATGTAGAAAGCACAGGAGCCGGGCAACCCAACTATTGACCAAAGACATGATTCGGAGCCGATGCATATAATGCTATAAGTTCGGGGTGCCGAACTATACTGTAAAAGTGTTCAGACTTTTATTGTTGTATTGTGGGGTGTAATGAAGCCCGTGGTGTAGTAATACTTACCATGGTGTACGTGTGCAATAAGTAATATATACAAAGGTGAGGAAACAGGAAAATTAAGTAATAAGCTGACGCCACTATTTATTCACCATTGTGACGTGATTAGTACGTCGAGGCGTACTTTGTGCAAGTAATGCGATAAGCAAGTAAAGCTTTTTAACATGCCACAACCAAGGGCGAGCTGCGTGCGGGTATGTAAAACAAGTATGGCAATCGTTTAGTAGAGACCACCTGGGGACTCCCTTGTATGCCAGAGCTCCTTGCCTCCTTGGTGTGTTCTGCACGTGGGTCGTCCGCATAGACCTCGAAAAGAGAAAAAAACTTAATAATAAAAAAAGAAAAAGTAAAGGCGTGCGAATCCCAGGGTCGGTCAAGCCGCACTATGGCTCGCGAGCGAGTTATGCCTACGTCGGTAACCATGGGGTTTTGAGTGCGTAATTATGTACGCGCGGTACGGATGCCCCTTTCCTCATCAGGGCTAGGACGGAGGACTAATTTACTAATTCAGCTCTTGACGAACCGAGCTTCCCTGTTGTAGTGTAGTCCGGACCTTATTAACGATGTCCAGGGGCTCGGCGGCCGGATTATGGTGCCGCTTGAGAAGGCCGCTCTGTACTTCTGCTGCAAGGGCTGCGGTGGGCTCCTCTGTACAGAGGGAACGTTCCGTGTTTCGATTTACTGTAATGACGCCGCATGGACCGGGCATCTTGAGCTTGAGATAGGCATAATGTGGCACCGCGTTGAATCTAGCAAACACGGTTCGTCCGAGTGCGTGGTAGCCGCTGCGGAAGGGGACGACATCGGAGATTAGCTCTTCGCTTCGGAAGTTATCCGGGGAACCGAAGACCAACTCCAGCGTGATTTAGCCCGTACAACGGGCCTCTACGCCTGGTATAACTCTTTTAAAGGTAGTTATCGTGGGCTTGATTCGTGAGGGATTAATGCCAATTTTACGTATTGTATCTTGATAGAGCAGGTTGAGGCTGCTACCACCATCCATTAGGACTCGTGTCATGTGAAATCCGTCGATGATTGGTTCGAGTACCAATGCGGCCGAACCGCCATGACGGATGCTAGTTGGATGATCACGGCGATCAAAGGTGATCGGGAATGACGACCATGGGTTGAATTTTGGGGCTATTGGCTCTACCGCATAGACGTCCCTGAGTGCGCGCTTGCGCTCCCTTTTGGGGATGTGTGTAGCATATATCATGTTCACCGTTTTGACTTGAGGCAGGAATTTCTTCTGCCCCCCAGTGTTCGGCTGCTGGGGCTCCTTGTCATCGTCCTCGCTTGGCGATTCCCCTTCTTTGTTTCCGCTATTTACCTTGCTAGCTTGCTTAAAGACCCTGCAATCTCTGTTAGTATGGTTGGCCGGTTTGTCTGGGGTGCCATGTATCTGGCACGGACGATCGAGTATGCGGTCCAGGCTGGAAGGTCCTTCATTGTTTCTTTTGTAGGGCTTTTTCCGTTGGCCGAACTTGAAGCAACTGAATCCGGCGTTAACTGTGGTGTCATCGGTGTTGTCGCCATTGCTTCGGCGTTTGTGTCTATTGCGCTGGAGCTTGCCGGTGCTGTTCTTGGCCTCGGTGGGGCCTACCTCATTGGCTGTGTTTGTACTGCGAGACAGCCAACTATCCTCTCCCGCGCAAAAGCGGGTCATAAGTGCTGTGAGGGCTGCCATGGACATCGGCTTTTCTTGACCGAGGTGGCGGCGAGCCATTCGTCACGGATGCTATGTTTAAAGGCCGCTAGGGCTTCGGCATCCGGACAGTCGATGATCTGGTTCTTTTTGGTTAGGAACCTAGTCCAGAATTTTCTGGCGGACTCTCCAAGTTGTTGAACTATGTGACTTAAGTCATCAGCCGTGTGGACGGACCTAAGTGCCTTGGAAGTTGTCAAGAAAAGCTTCTTCCAAGTCCTCCCAGCTGCCGATGTAATTTTCAGGTAGGCTGTTTAGCAAGTGTCGAGCTGGTCCTTTGAGCTTTAATGGGAGGAACTTGATAGCGTGGAGGTCATCTCCTTGGGCCATATGGATGTGAAGAATAAAATCTTCGATCCACACTGCGGGATCGATTATTCCGTCGTATGATTCCATATTGACGGGCTTGAACCCCTCGGGGAAGTCGTGATTCAGCACCTCATCTGTGAAGCAGAGAGGGTGTGCGGCGCCTCTATAGCGGGCCGCGTCACGGCGCACCTCCGATGAAGTCCGTCTGTGGTTATCGGCCCAGGTATGATTAAGTTTTTCATGTCCGATTAGGAAGCTATCATCCCGAGTAGGGAAGCGTCCTCGCGATGTGTAGATTAATCTGGTGTGTCCTGCTCTACTGTCCAGGTCCCGTCGAAGGTCGTATGTATGGTCCTGAGCAGTTCTGTCCCTGTTCTTGCGAGGCGATGGGGCGGGCTGTTGTTCGGCCCAAGTTGCTGTTTTACCCCGACCGCGGGGTGGTTGGTCTGCCGCACTATCCCGACCGCGTGGTGGTCGGTCCGGATTGCACGAGGGAGGTATACGATCTGGTGCCTCCTCATCAAACTGAGGTAGCAGTCTGCGCCTTGGGTAACTCTTGGCTGGGCGCTTCAGGCCGTATTCTTCGGCTGCCAGGACATTGGTCCATCTATCAATGAGTAGGTCTTGATCGACTTGGAGCTGCTGCTGCTTTTTCTTTAGGCTTCTTGCAGTAGCTATTAGCTGGCACTTGAAGTGCTCCTGCTCGAGGGGTGCCTCGGGCACGATGAAATCCTCGCTGCAGAGGCTCTCCTCATCCTCGGTGACTGGACGATAACTATCATCATTCGGGTCATTGGGCATGGCCTGTTTATCAGGGTTATCTTGCCCGTTGTCTTGTTCCTCCTGTTCGGATGCAGCTCCAACATGGTCTTCATTGTTTTCGGCGTCGCCTGGAGTACTATTTTCTCTGGTGCCCGTGTTGCCATCTTTTGAGTGACGAGGCTTAGAGCGGCGTTTAGGACACCGACGTTTGGACTGTGTCTCAGAAGGTTTATTCGCAACTGGATCTTCTTTGTCATCGTCGCTAGCTTTTTTGGGTGTGTCAACCATGTACACATCGTACGAAGAGGTGGCCGTCCAACGTCCAGTGAATGGCCGCTCCTTGTCGGCATCGTCATCCATACCGTCGATGTCTTCGGAGCCATAATCAAGCACGTCGGTTAAGTCATCGATAGTGGCTATGAAGTGGGTGGCGGGTGGGAAGCGAAATTCCCCATCATCAGCCTCTAGCTTGAACCAAACATAGTTCAGCTGTGAGTCCTTCTCCAAGGACAAATTATTTAAAGATTTCATCACATCACCCAAAGGTGAGTGCTGGAAGATGTCTGCGGCGCTGAATTCAAAAATCGATAAGCGATCCAGCTCGGTGTCCGTAGGCTTACATGGTCCAGAACTTATAGCCGGAGATGAGTCCGGAGTTTCGTTGACGCAAATATTGCGGGGTGTCGAGTCCGTGTGCGGCTCCAACGTCGCGGACTCTGTGGCCTTGGATGGCACGATCTGCTCCGGTTCTAAGGCCGTTGCAGCAACAGGAACCATCTCCTGTATGTGATCCGATGACAGATTTAAGTCATGTTCATCGGGGCGAGGGGGAGCGATCGTCGTGATTTCGAATCCGTCGAAGATCAGGTCTCCTCGGACGTCCGCGACGTAGTTCAAGCTTCCGAATTTGACCTGATGGCCAGGGGCGTAGCTATCGATCTGCTCCAGATGGCCAAGCGAGTTGGCAGCAGTACGAAGCCGCCGAACACAAGATCTGACTGGGGAGAAAGGTTTCTCCTTGGACGGCGTCACTATGGACGATTGAAGGGGCCATCGAACCTTTCGTTGATGGCACAGTGGAACTCTCAATGAAAGCACCAATGTCGCTGTCAAAACCGGCGGATCTCGGGTAGGGGGTCCCGAACTGTGCGTATAGGATCGGTGGTAACAGGAGACGGGGGACACGATGTTTACCCAGGTTCGGGCCCTCTCTATTGAGGTAATACCCTACTTCCTGCTTGATTGATCTTGATGAATATGAGTATTACAAGAGTTGATCTACCACGAGATCGTAATGGCTAAACCCTAGAACCCTAGCATGTATGACTATGGTAATGAGTATATCCTTTCCGGACTACCCCCTCCGGTTTATATAGGCACCGAGGGGATCTAGGGTTTACAGAGAGTCGGTTACATAAGAAGGAATTCGTCATAATCGGTCGCCAAGCTTGCCTTCCACGCCAAGGAGAGTCCAATCCGGACATGGGTACAGTCTTCAGCCTTCATGTCTTCACAGCCCATCAGTCCGGCCCAAGGATAACAGGTCGGACGCCCGAGGACCCCTTAGTCCAGGACTCCCTGAAAGACAACATAATGAGTTATGCTTGGGTATATTTGTATAGAAGTTATATTGTTATGGATCCTCTAACATGTGGTGCTTTCTATTTAGAATCCTTTGCTAGCCAAAATGTCTGTACTAAGCGGGAATACTGCTTGTGCATCCAAATTCCTTGAACCAAGTTTCTTCCATGAGTGTCCATCATATCTACCTATATGCGGTATTTACCTGCCGTTCTAAGTAAATTTGCATGTGCCAAACTCTAAACCTTCAAATAATAATCTGTTTTGTATGCCCGAATCGCTCATGTAGCAACTAGGGGATGTTAGTATCTTCCATGCTAGGTGGTTTTTCTCACGATCAGTGGACTCCGCTCATCATTCACGAGAAAATGGCTGGTAATTGGGATGCCCAGTCCTATGATCAAAAGATCAAAAACAAAATCACAATAATTTAAACAAAACTCCCCCAGGATTGTTTATATCCTACTCATGCTTGCATTCAATGTTGGTTAATCTCAATGCATGTTTATGACTATTGTCGCTCTCTAGTTGGTCGCTTCCCAGTCTTTTTCTAGCCTTCACTTAGCTTGTACTAAGTGGGAATACTACTTGTGCATCCACTTCCATAAACCCAAAGTTGTTCCATATGAGCCCACCATACCTTCCTATATGCGGTTTTTACCTACCGTTCCAAGAAAATTTGCAAGTGCCAAACTCTAAACCTTCAAATTATAATCTATTTTGTATGCTCGAATCGCTCATGTAACAACTAGGGTTGTCAATATCTTCCATGCTAGGTGGGTTATTCTCACGATGAGTGGATTCTGCTCATCATTTACGAGAAAATGGGTAGTAACTGGGATGCCTAGTCCCATGCTCAAATCAAATCAAAATTTAATTGCAAACAAAACTCCCCCAGGACTGTTGTTAGTTGGATGGTACCCGTTGTTCGGACCAGCCGTGGAATGTGCTTGTTGATGGTGGGGGAGTATAAACTTTACCATTCTGTTTGGGAACCGCCTATAATGTGTGTAGCATGTAAGATACCAAGATATCTTGGTTGTCATGTTGACATTGAAAGCATACCGCTCAAAATATTAATTACCTCTATTTCAAAACTCGAGCTCTGGCACCTCTGCAAATCCCTGCTTCCCTCTGCGAAAGGCCTATCTATTTACTTTTATTGCTGAGTCATAATCCTCTTATAAAAAGCACGAGTTAGAGAGCACCACTGTCATTTGTATGCATTGTTATTAATTTATATTGAGTATGACTGTGATTGGATCTCTTTTACCATGAATTACAATGTCTAGTCAGTCCTTGATCTTCAGGGGTGCTCTGCATTTATGTTCTACGGTGTCAGAAAGGGCTAGCGAGATACCATCTTGTTATACCATATCATGATTGTTTTGAGAAAGTGTTGTCATCCGAGATTTATTGTTATTGCTCGCTTGTTTATTATGCTATTGATGTGAGTAACTATGAGACCTAAAAGTTATTGTGAATATGGTGAGTTCATAATCTTTGCTGAAAACTTGAATGCTGGCTTTACATATTTGCAACAACAAGATCAGACAGAGTTTGTAAAAGTTTTTCTTTATCACTTTTAGTTTATCAACTGAATTGCTTGAGGACAAGCTATTGGTTAAGCTTGGAGGAGTTGATACGTCTCCATCGTATCTACTTTTCCAAACTCTTTTGCCCTTGTTTTGGACTCTAACTTGCATGATTTGAATGGAACTAACCCGAACTGACGCTATTTTCAGCAGAATGCCATGGTGTTATTTTTGTGCAGAAATAAAAGTTCTCGGAATGACCTGAAACTTCACGGAGATGATTTTAGGAATTAAAAAAAATATTGGTGAAGGGGGCCCACACCACTACAAAAAAAGACACATCCGTGACATTTTGGGCCGAACGAATTTTTTTTCTGTCATACATATGACACTTCTATGATGATAATGGTGACAAAACCCGGTATCATCATAGATGTGGTGGGCTCCTACTGTGACAAAAAATCATGATGTAAAATTGGCTTTTTCGTCACAGGCGGGCCAGACGCAGCTGCATGACATTCTTTGGGCCTTCCATGACGGAAAAACCATGGTAGAAGCAAGGGGAGGAAAATTTCGGGAGTTCCCAGTTACGGTGGGAGGTCGGGGCCGAGCGATGCTGCTTTCTCTCGTACACGCAGTGAGGCGTTGGCTCTAATCGAACCCGAAGCGAGGCGTTGGGCTCTAATTGAACCCGGCGATTGCACCGCAGGCTACATTACCGAACCCGGCGGTCGATGGATGGTCGTTAATCAACCCGATCGAGCGATTCGCCGCTCTGCTGCTAATCAAGCTGATCGATTGGATGAACAAAGTGGCGCTGCGGGGGTGGGGGGTTGGATGAGCGAGTGGCGATGGCGTTGCCTCTGGATGAACGGGACCCCATGGTGTGGAGGGCTGGATGAACAGTAGACGGTGGAGGGGTGGTTGAACAGGACCTCGTGGTGTGGAGGGCTAGATGAACAGTAGACGGTGGAGGGGTGCCCGTGGAAGGGGTGGTTGAACAGTAGCCGGTGGAGTAGCACGCGGTGGAGGCTGGATGAATAGGAGCCCGTGGAGGCTGGAGGAGGTCGACGGTAGCCCGTGGAGGCTGGAGGAGGTCGACGGTGGAGATGAACATTATCCCGTGGAGTCCCATTTTGCGGCACGCCACACCCCTCCCGGCGAACAGGACCCCTGCTTCGATCAGAAAGCACTCCAACACAAGTCCGTTTGCCCGTTTTGCGGTACGCCACACCCCTCCCGATGAACAGGACCCCTGTTTCGACCATAGGAGGTCCGTTTCGTCCGTTTTGCGGTACGCCACACCCCTCTCGATCAACAGGACCCCCGTTTCGACCGTAGGAGGTCCATTTCATCCGTTTTGCGGTACGCCACATCCCTCCCGATTAACATGACCACCGTTTCGACCGTAGGAGGTCCGTTTCCTCCGTTTTGTGGTACGCCACACCCCTCTCGATCAACAGGACCCCGTTCCGAATGTAGGAGGTCCGTTTCCTCCGTTGTGCGGCACGCCAGGCCTCGTTTCCATCGCCTGTTCCGTCCAAGCCGGTTGGCTCCCACGCGTTTCGTTGCCTCCCGATGAACACAACGCATTCGGTTGCCTCTCGATGAACACGATGCATTCCGTTGCCTCCCCATGAACACGACGCATTCCGTTGCCTCCCGATGAACACGACGCATTCCGTTGCCTCCCCATGAACATGACGACGACGCTGTTTCTCCATTCCGACCCAGCCATGTACACGAGCCCCTGGCCATACGTATGTGCGAGTAGGCGTTCGAGACCCTGCCCGTATGTACGTACGTGGCCGTATTTTCTTTCTTGCACCCTCGCCGCTGTACGTACGTGTACATGCTACGTGCGCGCCTCTACAACGACCAGTATGTACGTACATGTTCGCGACCAGAATGACAACGCTACGTACGCTTCGACCAGGTGGGTCCCGACTGCCAGGCACTTCCTTGCCTGCGAAGATGTAGCTGGGGGGTCCCAGCAGTCAGGGGGCGAATCATTTTTTTTGCCCGGACGCACTTCCTTGCATGCAAAGATGTAGCTGGTGGGTCCCAACAGTCAGGGGGAAATATTTTTTTCACGAAATACGGTGGCCCGTCCGGTGGGTCCCCGTTGTCAGGTGGAGGAATAATTATTTTGCGCGTAATAAGGAGGCACTTCCTTGTGGCCGTGGACCCGGTATCAGCCCTCTCCACGCATACCCACGTCCGACGGAAGCCATTCCTTGACCATGTTGACCATGCCGCGCCGAGAGCACCAGGGCGGTGCACGACGACGAGGCCTAGGAAGGGGCCGACGTGGAGCCGGGGAAGACGCGGCAGTGGATGCCCACGCCAGAGGAGTACGAGGGTTCACCGGTTCATCATGGTGTGAGGCTGCGCCGCCAGAGAATAACAGGGGGTGTGGGTGAGTAGAGGGATGGCCTGGCCAGCGGTGGGAGTAGTAGGGGGCAGTGAGGCCTCCGCCGCATTGCAGCAGTCCACGGGAGGCAGGAGCACGAGGCACGACCGGCGCTGGTTTGGGCGGCTGAGCAAGAAGACCAAAGGTTGAAGAAGCACTACGGCCGTTGGATGGACATCGTACGGTCACTGGAGCTAGAATCATGCATATTGACTAAGTTGACAAAGCCATCCGTCCCCGTCAACTTAGTAGGCCCACAAGTCAGCCTGCCACTATACTGGGTCCCAGCTAACAGGGGGAGTATTCATTTTTTGTGCGTAATAAGGAGGCACTTCCTTGCGTGCGAAGATATAGCTGGTGGGTCCGAGCTGTCAGCGGCGGTAACGTTTTTTTCGCGAAATAAAGAGGCCCTTTCGGTGGGTCCCTGATGTCAGGTGAAGGAATCATTATTTTGGGCATAATAAGGAGTCATTTCCTTGCGTGCGGCCGTGGACCCAGTTGTCGTCCTCTCCACGTACAGCCCATTTCAGATGCATGTCGGTCATTGACCACGTTGACCAGGCGGCGCCGAGAGCACCAGGGCGCTGGACGACGGCGAGGCCTAGGAAGGGAACGACAGGGAGGCAGGGAAGACTCGGCAGTTGTTTCCCACGCGGAGGGGAGTATGACTGTACGAGAGTTTATCGTTCTGCCCGTCAGCCGGAGAATAACCGCAGTGTGGGTGAGTAGAGGGATGGCTAGGCCAGCGATGGGAGTACGGTGGGGCGGTGAGGCCTGCGCAGCAGCACAGCCGGCCACGGGAGGAGGGAGCATGCAGTCCCGCCGGCGCTAGTTTGGGCGGCTGGAACAGGAAGATCAGAGATTGAAGAGCACGGCGGCCGTTGGATGGACATCCAACAACATCCGCTGTCGTCAACCTTTTTTTAGGAAAGCCTCAAATCTGTGGAAAACAGCATACAGCCCATCTGCCATTACTTCTAATAATTTACAGCCCATTTGCTAATTCTTAAGGTTTTTTTGGAGCCCATATTCTTTTTGTTAGCATTACAGCCCATATTGTGGCCACGGTTAAAAAACTATACGAAATTTTGCATATTTTGGTGCAGTCCGAACTGTTTTTAATCCCGAAATTTCGACTCACATTCAAACTGATTTTAAAAATAAATATATATCAATATAAAATCCAACAAATTATCCACGCATAAAAATTAATGTAATTTAAAATCTCGAAATGAAAAAAGATATTTGAAACTAATTGCGGTTTGATGTGTTTTAAAATGCACATCCCATTTCTCATTATCGATAGGCTATTTTCTCGGCCAAATTAATGAAGCTCTCCTCGTCTTGAAAGATTTGCAGCCCAACAGGCCTGACAAAGCGACTTACTTGGCAAATCACAAAAAAACTGGGCTGTGGTCGTGGACCCAGCAGTCAGCCTCTCCACGTACAGTACTCTTCCGACGGAAGTCGGTCGTTGACCACATTGACCACGCCGCGTCGAGAGCACCAAGGCGGTGGACGACGGCGAGGCCTAGGAAGGGGACGACGCGGAGCCGGGGAAGACGCGGAAGTGTATGCCCACGCGGAGAGGAGTACGAGGGTTCACTGGTTCGGCTGCGGCGAGAGGCTGCCGTCGCCGCAGAATAACAGGGAGTGTGGGTGAGTAGAGGGATACCCTGGGCCAGCGGTGGGAGTAGTAGGGGGCGGTGAGGCCTCCGCGGCATCACAGCCGGCCTCGAGAGGCAGGAGCACGCGACACGACCGGCGCATACTTGGGCGGCTGGAGCAAGAAGACCAGAGGTTGAAGAAGCACTATGGCCGTTGGATGGACATCGTACGGTCACTGGAGCTAGAATCGTTCATTTTGACTAAGTTGACAAAGCCCTCCGTCCTCCTCAACTTAGTAGGCCCACAAGTCAGCCACCACTATGGTGGGTCCCAGCTAGCAGGGGGTATTCATTTTTTGGTGCGTAATAAGGAGGCACTTCCTTGCGTGCGAAGATATAGCTGGTGGGTCCGACCAGCCGTAGAGGGAACGTTTTTTCGCGAAATACGTAAGCCCTTCCCATGTACAAAGGCACGACAAGGCGTAATAAGGAGGAACTTTGCTTATGCGACCATGGACCTCGTGGGTCCCGCCGTCGAGCTCTCCACGACTGATCCTCTTCCGATGACTCTCGTATGTTGACCACGTCACGCCCGAAGCACCGAGGTGGTGGACGACGGCGAGGCCCCGCATCGAACGACCCGGAGATGGGGAAGACGCGCGGTGGAGTCGCAGACGGAGAGGAGTGGGAAACTTGACTGGTTCAAAAGGGTGGGCCTACACTCGGCAGAGAATAACAGGAGGTGCGGAGTGGAGGGATGGCCTGGCCGTCGGCGGGGTAGCGCTTCGCTGAGGAGGCGGTTCCGGCAGTGCTGGGGGAAGAAGACGAGAGATTGAAGAAGAATGCCGGCCGTTGGATGTAAATCCAACGCCTTCTTAGGCTTCGACCTACTGGCCCACATGTCAGCCAGTCCATTTGTTTTTTTAGTCCATTTGGTGGGCGGGTGAAACAATGATGTAGCATCTATGCAGCCCGTTTAGATCCCATTTGCATTTTTCTCGAAATCCGCGGATTTGCTGGGCTGGGTGAAAATATCATGTTGGGCTAGACGGAGAAATGTTATAAAAACATAAACACATGATTACACGTCAGTAAAATCTTTGCAAGCTTATGTACGCAATCACTAGGAGTTAACTTGGCAAGTTATATATAAACAATTATTATTGGAGTATTATTTTGTAAGAAGTTTCAACTTACGAAATAAAATATCATTTTAATTTGATGAGTTAATAGTACGTGGGGTATTATTATTTTTTAGGCTAGACGTGGGACAGTTGAGTTGGTTCTAGGGGAAAGTAATGGGAGAAAACTCAGTTTACATCAAAAAAGGAAGTGGGAGGAAATTCAGAGACCTGCTGGGTCCACCTGAGGAGAGGAATATGTTGGGAGGAAGGAGATTCAAAGCACGGCAGCCGAGTGAAGTAGTTTTTTTTACGGACAAGTGAACTAGTTTACATACATAAGCAAATAGCCACTAAAAAAAAGCAATCAGGTTAATGGGTTCTTAAAAGAAATATTTCGGACAAAACAGATAATTACGACAGATAGGCTAATGCATGAAACACTCAGATGATAAAGGTGCTTATAAACAGATAAAGTACAACATCTAGACCTTCCTGGCACGCTTGATCATGACGATGTGGTTGTCCGTGTACTCGTCGATTCACGGAAGCAGACACGCCCTCATGTCCAAGATCTGCCTGTACATGTCGTAGCATGTGTATGCGTCCTTGGCCGCGTAGGTTATGTAGGCTAGATTCAGAGGTACCTCCCACGTGTTCAGGTCGTCTTCTTTCATGTTGGCATATCAGGGGTCGATGATGGTCTCAGCGAGGTCAACCAAGGAGTCCTTCTCCTGCCCGTTGCTGGTGATCTTGTATTGCTTCTAGATGTCGACAAGCTTGTTGCACCAGATGGCCAAATCGTCGCGTTCTTCCTTCTCTCCACCGTAGCGAAGGTGTAGTCGGCGCTGCCGATGAAACGGGCGAATGCTCCAGAACCTGGTGCAGCCATAGGACTGAGGCGAGGCAGAGCTTCACCGAGTCCGTATCGTTGGTGTACATCACATTCAACTTGGTGCAGCCATAAGACTGAACAGCGAACTCAAAGGGGAACTCCTTGCTGAAGTCCATATCCAGCAGGCTCACCCCTCGGATCGCCATTGAAGTCTCTTCGAGTGAACGAGTGTGTAGGCGGCGGCACCAGTTCGTTTTTCAGCTCTTGGGGAACTGGATTCAACAGTAAGCTGCGTGTGTACAGGCGACAACAGTTACTACTCCTCCCTCGTCCGCTGCACGCCCGGCAGAAGATGCACCCTCGGCGCATTCAAACGCCTCCATTAAGAAACCTACTCCGGCCACACGTCGGTTCATGAGCGGGTCTGTATTGGTACTGTAATAACATGAGTTAGTGGTATCTTTACTTAAATTTAATTAGCTTTAATAGAAATTTATACTTAAAACAAGCAATGCCTTCGCTCGTTCTATCAGTGCCACATGATCAACATGCACAACAATTAGAAGTATTATTCTCAAGACGCACAGGATCAACACATTTGTCGCACTTTCACAAAGATAATACTACCAAGTTTGAACTGTTTGTTATGGTTGTTGTCCTCTGCATCATCATGCCGTGTTTCCCAAATTTTGCAAGATTCGTAACCAACAAATAAGATCCAAATAATAAGTACAACAAAGATGCCTACACATCTCATTGATTCCCAAATTGCAAGATTCGTAACCAACAAATAAGATCCAAATAATAAGTACAACAAAGATGCCTACACATCTCATTGATTCCCAGCTAGCAAGATTCGTAACCAACAAATAAGATTCAAATAATAAGTACAACAAAGATGCCTACACATCTCACCGATTCCCAGCTTGCAAGATTCGTAACCAACACATTAGAGCCTTTTGATAAAGTGAATATCAGGATTAAATCCATCTTGGCTAGCCATGTCATACAATCGAAGAACTTGGCGAATGCTCTTGACCATCACAACATCTCAGAAGTTGAGTATTCCTGTTTGCACAACATGTTTGCACAAAGCACAAACAAGGAGACAGGAGAGCATGATTTCGCTTTTAATAGCGGCTCGCTTGAACTCAACCTCCAGCTCTACTTGGATGAGGTCTGCCTGGAGTTCCATGATTCAATTCATGCACCTTTTTCCGCAGTTCACCTGAAATGAAGCAAAGATTGCATCATTCAGCTAGCAAGAAGTACCACTACAAAAAAATACACTTCCGTGATGATACGTGTTTGTCACAGTAGGTCGCGTTTTTTGTCATGCATGTACATCCATGACAAATTTATGACAGAATCCAGATAGTCATACCTGTGCTGTCGTAGAAGTGTTCCATGACATTACCAAAATTATCATCACGAAAGTGTCCACTTCCATGATGATAAATCGCGCGTCATAGAAGTGCTTTCGTCAAGGGTGACCGACACGTGGCATCCACCGTAACGGAATGCCGTTAAGCTATCGGTTCGGGTTTTGGATCCGATAACCCGTTAACAGCCCCGACCAATGGGGATTTTCCAAGTGTAAAATCATCATTGGCTGGAGGAAACACGTGTCGGCTCACCGTTGGGATAGATGTTATCCACTCATTGGACAGAAGGCGCCTATGATACGTCGACACGTGGCACGGCCCAACAGAGGCCCATTCCTATGAAAAGGCCGGCCCATTTGACTTGGTCAAAAGGTGGCGGGCCGGCCCATGTAAAGCCTGTTAACGGCATGTTCTCATATAGCCCATTTACAGCCCGCTAACCCAAGGCTCGTTACGCCCTATCTGAATTAGGCCCAGTAGCGTCATCTGGGCCACCCAATATGATTCCAGCCTGTTTTCACTTCTGGCCCATGTATGGCCCATGACGTCTTTCAGAAAATATGAGGCCCTATGTAACTCTTGGCCTATTAACGGCCCGTGGTGAAACTGGCCCGTAATGAATAGTGTATTACTTTACACCCATTAACGGCCCGTGGTGAAACTGGCCCGTAATGAACAGTGTATTACTTTACACCCATTAACGGCCCGTGGTGAAACTGGCCCGTAATGAACAATGTATCACTTTATACCCATTAAGGGCCCGTTATTCCGTTGGGCCGTTTCAGCCCATGTTATCTTTCAGCCTTCTCGAGCCCATTTATTCTTGGGCTCATTTCAAAGATTCGCTTACTTACGGCCTGCTATCGCTATTTTTCGCTTATGGGCCAAATTCAGCCCGTGGTTACACCGCCCGTTTGTGGTCCGTTAACACGTTGGGCCGTTTTCATAGCGTCATGAAATACGGCCTATTAACGATGGACCGTTATGGTCGGCCCATGAACGGGCAATTCCAACTCTAGCCCGTTTACGGCCATAATGGCCTGTTATTGGCCCATGTTTGGCCAATCGATCAAAATGCCCGTATAAGGCCCATTGATGATACGGCCCGTAGAAGGCCCATTGTTTTTGCGGCCCGTAGAAGGCCCATTGTTTCTACGGCCCGTGGAAGGCCCACTGTTTATACGGCCCGTAGAAGGCCCACTATTTCTACGGCCCGTAGGTGCAGTGTCACTACAGTAGATATTAGCCCATGGTTATTGTGGTCTAGTTTAAAAAAATATGTTGTTGCAGCCACTAGCAAACCGCAGAAAAAGAACTGCACTGACTACAAGCAAACAAATAAACAAGACAACAAGGAAATAAATAAGCAAGCAACTTACACTAGGCTATCACGGCTATTACACATATTACATCCATCGGGCATCAAAGTTCGCCACCAAAGGTAAATATAGGGAACACAAAGAAGATATAAACGCCACAAAGAAACAAGTCCGTAATGAAACCACTTCAAGAGCTCAAGAAACAATATCCTGGGTACCCATAATGCCGGCAAGATGCTTAGCAAGCTTATTAACTTTCTCTTGTTTGGCGCTTAAGTCCTCCAAATACCTTTCTTTGTTGCACCGTAGTATGCATCTGAATTCTGCAGGACTTCTCGATCCTTCGCTTCACGTCGCATAACATCGATTGATGTCTTTCAACTTGAAGTTGAGACTCAAGAAGCCGAACTGATTCAGTAACGAGTTCAAGAGCTGGTGCCGGTGGTAGCCAAGAATCTCGAACACTACATCAAGACAGGACTTTGGGGTTGTCTCGGTGTCCTCAATATAGTTTTTATCAACTTTCTTGGAGACCAACAGGATGTCTCACTATCTTGAACCTTATCTGCATTACTTCCTTTACCATTGCATAACAGGTACTCTTCTCCAATATTTTATCCGCGTTCTAAAAGGGAAACAAACAAACACATCTCGTGTTTACAATGTAGTATATGAAACTCATTTTGGTAAACCAGTTCAGTAGTAAGGTGGACAGGATAATAGCATGAAACAAACATATATCTATGTAGTATGGTCAATGTATGGTCTATATCATTCTAGTTTATGTTACCAAATCAAGATAGATACAGTTTGAATCATATCTATTTAAGGCAAAGCAGCATAGACAGAATATAAGTGTGGGAAACTACACAAAGAATAACAACACTTGTAATGTGCATGGCATGAGAACATAACTGTTTATTCAATTGAAACTGAAATCAACATAGAGAAAGTTACAACAAAGAACAGCCAAACACGTTGAAGAAACAGGTTTAAAACATACCTGCTATGCCATTGGAGTTTCAATTGCATCCTTCCAATTTGAAATTGGTTGGTATCAAGAAATACAAGTGATGCGAGAGCAAAGTAGTATGAACCATAGCTACGGAACCGGACCTGAGAACAATTCTTCTTCTGCTTTAAGCGTTGACTTCGGGTTCGGAGTGGTGGTCCTCATGATTTGGGCACTGCAGTTGCCTTACTAACTGCTCGTGTTTGGGTGCTCTGTGGTGGAGACGGTGCTGTGTCAATGGGAACTGGGTGTCTATCTGCTGGGGTTGGGGTTAGAAGGGGTGTAGCTGGTTCTCTGTCCAACTAGGTAGGGGTACAATCTGCATGAGTGTGGGTTATGTGTGGTGGGGCTGATTCTTGGGCAAGTACAACCTTGGTTCTATCTGCATCGACAGGTAGCACGATCTTTTCTGAAGACTGTGTTTTTACTCCCACAGATACTGCCATCACTCCCTCCAATTGAAATGGCTGATAAACCAGAAAAGTAATTGAATGTACAGACATTGTAAGATAGACAGGTGCAATGGATAGTTGGGAATAAAACAGGGCATGAAATAATTCACATTTATGTTGTCTAAGCAAATGTAATAGCAGGACATAATTTCACATATATGATGGCTAATTAAACAGGATAGCATGACACAATTTCACATGTATGATGGCTAACTAAACAGGATAGAATGACATACTTCAAAATATGATGAGTATTTAAACAGGATGACATGATATAACTATACGATGTGTCTATTAAAGTGGTTGCATGCCATAAATCACAAACATGCCGTCGATGGAAACATGATGGCATGATATAATTCACGGATAGAATGACATAATTTAAAATATGATGACTATGTAAACAGGATGAGATGATATAACTATATTATGTCTTTAGAAAATGGGTTGGCATGCCATAATTCAGATACATGCCGTCTATGTAAACATCATGGCATGACATAATTCAAATATATGATTTATATACTAAGGAAGTGAGCAGAGGGCAATTGCATATATGATGTGTCAACTAAGGAGATGGCATTCAATATTGTGTATATGATGTAAAAAAATAAGCATTGCAATACAACATATGCATTATATGAGTAATATAACCCTGCCAAGTTTGAGCATACACCTCGTGGGATAATAGGATTGGTCATCTGCCTCTAATCCTCCTCTAAAGAGCTATCTCAGAATCAACAAGATATCTGCTTCAAAGAGGTAGCATTGTCTGCTCTGAAGACATTGTTTTCACTCCAGATTTCTCCATCACCAATTCAAATGGCTGATGCACAGGAAGAGCAGTTGAATATACAAACATTGTCGACAAAAGCAATGAGAAATACAAAAAAGGACGGCATGATATAATTCACATATATGACGCTTGCCTACAACATGGCATTGCATAATTCACATACATAATTCCTTGCAACAAGATAACATTGCATAATTCACATATATAATGTCTTGCAACAAGATGGCATTGCATAATTCACATATATGGTAATTAGACACAAAACAGGTGGCATTCACACAAAGCATGTCTAAACTAAGCAAATTACATAGCAATGCAAGATAACATACGCACGATATGAGTAACATAACCCTGCCAAGTTAGGGCATGCACCTCAGGGGGGAAATATGAGTGGTCATCTGTCTCTGAATCCTCCTCTGAGGAGCTATCGGTAACAAGCAAGGCATGCGCTTCGTCAGATAGCATTGTCTGCTCTGAAGACCTTGTTTCCACTCCAGATTTTTCCATGACCGTGCCGAATGGATGATGCACAGGAAGGGTAATTGAATGTACTAAAAAAATTGACAAATTTAACACATAATAAAAAATGATGGCATGATATAATTCACATATAAGATGACTGGTTAACCAGGGTGGCATTGCAAAATTCACATATATGATGCCTGGCTAGACAAGATGGCATTGCATGATTCACATATACGATAAAGAAACAAAACAGATGGCATTGACACAAAGCATGTCTAAACTAAGCAGATGACATCTTTAATGTATACAGTAAGCAATGCAAGGCACCATATGCATGATATTACCAACATCAGCATGCCAAGTTAGAGCGAAGACCTCATGGGGTAAATAGGAGTAGTATTCTCCTTCTGAATCCCCCTCAGAACAGTTATCTTCCTCTTGATTACTGTCGTGGATTTAACACGCCAGGTGTCCTTAGTGTCAGGACTTAGTCGCGAGGCCAACGCATCTATGTGGTAACTTGAGAGGGGTTGAGCGGAATCGAGAGACGCAACACAAGACAGGGATTTAGACAGCTTCGGGCCCCGGGAAACATCATCCGGTAATAGCCCTACGTCTTGTTTGAGGCTAGGTCTCATTATGATCATGAGGGAGTCGCCGTAAACCGGCTCTCCTCTAGTTGTGTCTAGCCCTAGATATTGTTGTTTGCTTGTAGCCCTGTCCTTTGGGGAGCCCCTGTCCCTCCTTATATATGTTGAAGGGCGGGTTACATGTGGAGTCCTATTAGGATTAGGACTAGTCTATCTCTAATACAAACCGGATACAAGTCCAGGTCTTAACTCCTTGTAAGACAAATATTCCTTATGTCTTTCCTCTTAAACCGCCCACCGTAGTTGAACCGCCTTCATGAACCGCCGGGCCACCGGTCTTGTTGCTCCTCGACCCGCTGCCGGATTACCAATGAACCGTAAACCGCGGGTCGCCAAAGTGAACCGCCAAGTGTCGCCGGTTCTTCGTGTAAACCACCAAGTCCGCCGGGTTATACTTCCGCCGGTTTACGCCATGGGTATATCCTCGACATTAGCCCCCGCTTAATTTGGATTTATCCATGTTAAACTGATCCTGTGAAATAAACACAAGAACAAACTTGACAGATTATGCTCGGGTTAAGAATTCTTGTAAACCGCATCCGATCATCCTTAAATCCTTGTCATTTCCTCCTTCTAGATAATTGGTCAACATGCCAGCTTCATACTCAATTTGTCGACGTTGATTTCTCACAGAAAATTTGTGAAGAATAATACACTTGAGTCGGCCTTCAATGCTCGATTTGACAAAAATATTGGTCTTTAGATATTCCATCGATACCAGCCGGTTTGAAAATGTAGAACTTGCCGGTTTATCATTGCCAAATTTGCGGTTTGTAAATATGGATGGCACCGAGTCATAATTGTTACCAACGCTGGCTCATAATTGTTGCGGCATAATCGGGTCAATCTGGTTTGCTCGTAACTGAGAATAGAAATTTTTTCTCCCTTATATCCATATTACCCTGTAGCCCCAAGTCTTGAGCAAAACAAAGTGATGGTTTAGGACTTGTTTCCATATAATTACTGCCACATTGAAGAAATCCATTTTGTTCATCTCACCACTAGTAAAACTGAATACTCCATATATGTAGCCCCCAAGTGTCGGGTTGTCATGCTTACAAAGAACTCGACTTGTAATTTCCTGATGCTCATAAAAACTTCAACCAAGTGTAGCCCCCAAGGGCCGGGTCATTATGCAAATAATGAGCAGGACTTTTGAAAATATGATCATGTAGAATGTAACAGCAACGTAGTAGCCCCCAAGGGCCGGCTCAAGAAGATAATATTGAGCTGGGACTTTATATATACTTGAATTGTCGACAGAGCAATTGGTAGCCCCCAAGGGCCGGCTCATTATGATGCGATGAGTCGGGTCTTCCATAAGACTAAAAAATGACTTTGCATTAGCCCCCAAGTATCGGGTCGTAAGCTTGCACCGATTTGGGACTATTCCTTCAATTATAAAATAAATCATATCCATTGATAATATAATAGCCATTGCACTAAAGCGACTTTGAAAACCTTAATCATAATATTGGTTACTGATAACCATAATAAAATCCAGCCATGTTGGCTATTTGAAGATTTGAATAATATAATCCAATGATTTATGAGCGCATGATTCCAATGGCGCAATCCAAATATGTACTGGCGACTTATAGTCCAAAACCAGGCCGGGTTAACAAACACCGGATAATTTCTCATCATATACTGGTGACTTATCTTCTTAAAGCCAGGCCGGTTTAATAAACACCGGATACTTTATCATCATGCTTTATTCAACTTGTCTCTGCATACAACAAGTTGAAAGTGTCCTGGCGGTTTACCGCCGGACGGGTCATCATGCCCAACATATAACCCAGGTTTATAACCAAGGCTGCACTTAAGAATAATCAATGAAATATATCATACCGTGACATTGAATCACATCATTGGTTTACCAACTTTTTGTAGTAAGGGTGATAACCCCAATCTTGAGTAATCGATAACTCCTTCCATATTGTGCCGGTTTATGATAAAACCATGCCGGGTTGTGATAAACACCGGATTAACCATATATAATACTGGTGACTTTGAGTCAAAGCCAGACCGGGTTGATAGTCTCCGGATTAAGATTTGAGCATGTTCCGTCAATTTTTAATTGACAGTCGAACCGGTTTAATAATGTCGGTTTGTAAATGTAACAAAAGAAATGTTTATCAAAAAAGAAAACAGAATTCAAGCAAAGGCAAAGATAAAACCATTACAAATGAGGCTTTGAGCCGATCAAGAGGCATTACCATGGTCGGACCCGACCAAGCTCCCAAAAAGGCGTAGCTATGGTTCGAGTCAGCCAGTCCCCAAATGATGCTTTGGCATTACGCCGATCAAGAGGTGTAGCGATGGTTCGGGTTCGACCAAAGCCCCCAAGTGATGCTATGGCCTTAGGCCGATCAAGAGGCGTGACTGGTTTAGACTTGACCATGTCCCCAAGTGATCTGGTGGCTTTCGCCTATCAAAAGGTGTTGCATTGGTTCGGACACGACCAAGCCCCCAAGTGATATAACATGATGCTTTTAGCAAAGCGAACTCAAGGGGTAAACCGGAGGCCGCTTTAGAGCAACTCCGTAACCTCACATGATGTAAAAGAACAGACCCCGCTTTATGAAGCGTAAGCCCCCATGTGATCAATAATATGTCGTGCCAAGAAGGCGGGATACCCATGTTTGAACCGCGCATCATGGCAGCAGTCCTCTTTGGCGATTTTTAACTTTTTTGCAAGAGATAAATTCTTCTTGAACCGGATTTTGAACCGGATATTGAGAGCTTCAAAGCTTTGTGGGAAACATCTTTCCTTGAACCGGATTTTAAACCGAAATCTTCATTTTCAGCCGAAAATTTTCCGACGGCCTTTAAACCTGAACTTGCGAGAAGTTAATTCCTTTTGAACCGGACATTGTTAAACTGGATTTGAGCGCTTGTAGCTTTGGGGAGAAACAGACTTCCCTTGAGCCGTATTTTAAACCGGAATCCTTTCGATGACCCGGATCTTCTTCATTGAGCCGGATTTTGTAACTGTCATATACTTTCTAAACCGGAAATTTTTCTCGACGGCCTTTAAACTTTCATCAATATAACAGTAGCCTCTGACCGGGTTATCCTTCCCTCCATCGTCCTGGGGTTTTTAAATTTGCTGAAACTGGCAATATTCGCTGAGCCATGTCATCGTAGCCCCCGAGTCTCAAAGGTGACTCGAGGAGTTGGCTTGAGACTCTCCATATTTGACCGTGATGTAAACCGACATAAGTTGTATATCACCGTGTTGATAGCCCGATGTGAATCCACGTAAGATTGAGGTGATCATGCGGCGGGTTATAAATGATCCCGAATGATCCGTGTCAAGACCTTCGCCAATGGTTCCTTCCAACTGGTGATTTGAAGTTAACTAAACTATAGTGGCAGCGATTTGTACGCATGCCCGTTGAACCATCCAGTGCAGACGGCGGTTGATAATATATGATACTTTGCCTCCAATTTGTTGGAAGAGAAAACCGAGCTTCCCCAGTAGTGACTTGCTCATACTCAATAAACAGCTCGTGCAGATAGGTGTGGCCCGGCATGTTGATGTAGACCAGACCGCAAGGTTGATAGCGTAAGCACTTCCGTTGAGCACGGTAGCACGGATAGATGTAATGCAAAAATGACAATGCTATGCACTCTATATCCGTGATATAACTCGCTTTCGATGATGAAATAATTGTCCTGATATATTTGGATGACAGATGATCTTATTGTATCTGTCCTGATCATGGGACAAACATATTAAAAGAGGACAATTATTCCAGAAGGAACTTTAAAGCATATTGAAAAAATAAATAAGATGGATAGCACCTGATTTTGTTTTCACCGGGTGAACGTGGACAATGTCTCAGCGAATGTCTTAACTGCACCCATAACCTCACGTGGAGTAATAGTGGCCGCGGCGGTTGCTCACTGATAGCGGCGGTTTACGCTATGGCGGTTCAGCGATGCACACAGATGGCGAGGCCGGATCTGGTAGAACTTGCTCGCGTCGACGACTCGGAGCGAGGGTAACCACATAGTCCATGTCTTTCGCCGGATTATCCTGGTTTTTCGTCGGACGTAGCGATCGTAGCAAAGCTCATCATGCAGGTTTTACTTGGTCTTCATATCCATCCATGCATCCATCAAGCCTTGAAAGGCTTGCCTAAATAGCAGTTTTTTTAACACCAATATACATCATTGCATTGGCCGTGACTAACCACATTTAGCTTTGGCTGATGTTTGTACTAGACCTCCCGTGAAATATGTACTAGTAGTGCTTTTCTTATTCTCCTTTCCTTTCGGTCTTCGACTTACGCAGATTGTCGTAGCAGCAAGCAGCTCACAACTGCTGAAGCAGCGGTGGCGGCAAGGGAGGCAGGGCCGACTTGAGGCAGTAAAACCGGGCGAGGCGAACCGAGCTCGGAGGCGGTCGCGGCGCTGCAGCAGCGTAAGCGGCGACATGGAGATCAGCGCGCAGCTAATAGTGAACCGGCGCGGGGGCGGATCGGCGAGCTGACAGGCGCGACTGAAGCAAGCGCGGTCGACGGGGCAGCAGATTGGAGCGCCCGAGTGCGACGGACGACAGCGCCAGGCTATAGCTCTCCATTGGCGACTTGACGAGGCGGAAGCGGCCGCAGCGTCGAGGGTAGTCCGGCAACAGCAGAGGCGCGGGGTAAAGTAAGGCGGTTCAATGGGGACTCCGGCGGTTTGACGCGGGTGACAGCTCTCCATTGCTGTGATTGAGACAACGGGGGTCGGAGACGGCAGTTTGAAGACGGCAACTCGTGGGTCAGGGGGACGAGGCCGGCTTGACGCAGCGCCTGCTTATAATTGCAGCGATGGCGACTCGGACAGCCGCAGCGGCAGAGGTGCTTGGGAAACGGCCGGTTGGCAGAGGCATGGTGACTTGGAGGTGGTAGGGTCGACTCAAGGCGAAGGTGAACCTGACCCGGCGCGGGCGGCTTGTGGCAGCGGCTGCTGCAGCAGAGTAGGTCGGAGGCGCGGCCGTCGCTTTAGAGGTAGTAGTGGAGGCACGAAGGCAAAGGGCGGGGGAGACGCCAGCGTGGGAGGCCGACAAGGCGGGGCACCGGGCCAGTCCGCGGCCAGAGGCGGCAGAGGCGCTCGCGAGCCATGGCCGAGTCCTCCTCTGAATTGTGGGGGTTTGACCAAACATGTTCCGGTCCTTCTCCAAGTCGTAGCTACTCCTCCTTTTTTTTTAAACATATCGCTTCCTGTTTCTTTATGCGTGGAGCAACCGCAGCTTTTCCTCATGTGTGGCTGTTCTCAACAGAAGTTGTATTGATCTGGGACTGCTTTGTTTGGTACATGGAGCGACGGTAGTAGTGAGAGGAGTGCTGGCTACCATATAGGTATAAGGAAAAAGGGATTGTGGACATTGTTGATTGTTCGCCACGCAGCATTGGGCTTGCAGCTTTTGACAGCATGCTGCCGCCCCACATGGCCTTCCTTGCAATTGTTGTCTGAGCACGTGTGGTCAGACAAATGAGTTCTTGTCTCTGCCACAACCACATATTCGCAGTAGCAGTAACCTATTGATGTTCGGGTCAGAGGCGAAAAACTTCCTCGACTTGATCCGGCCGTTGTGACGAGCTAGCGGTAGCGTCATGGCGTGGATCAAGCAAGCCCAATGGCGTAGGTAGACCGCGGCAGCGGTGACCTGCGGCCGATTTAAAAGTGCAGATCGAGACGGAGACGTGTCCTTCCCGTAGTAACCTTCCCTGATGGATCCAAATAGAGTTGACAAAGAAAAAACCCGATTCGGTCTCAGATGGCATGAAACAGTGCTTTTGCTTATATGTTTTGACTCGATCGCTAGACGGAGACTTGGCCTTGCGCCTGTTGGCGACTTGCGTCCTCCATCCGACCCGGCGAATACTTTTCGAACCAAAAAACCTTCACCTTTCGAGATCTTCTCTGATGATCTTGCCAAACGAACCGACGATCATCATCAAGTAAAAAACCTCTAGCGAACTTTTAACATTGATGCATATCCTTCCAAGAAACCGGTCTTTTCCTCATCCGAATGCAAACTTCTCAAACCCTAGATAAAATCCCTTCAAGAACTCAACACCATCGTGCGTAGGCCCCACGGTGGGCGCCAACTGTCGTGGATTTAACACGCCAGGTGTCCTTAGTGTCAGGACTTAGTCGCGAGGCCAACGCATCTATGTGGTAACTTGAGAGGGGTTGAGCGGAATCGAGAGACGCAACACAAGACAGGGATTTAGATGCCTTCGGCCCCGGGAAACATCATCCGTAATAGCCCTACGTGCTGTTTGAGGCTAGGTCTCATTATGATCATGAGGGAGTCGCCAGTAAACCGGCTCTCCTCTAGTTGTGTCTAGCCCTAGATATTGTTGTTTGCTTGTAGCCCTGTCCCTTTGGGGAGCCCTGCCCCTCCTTATATATGTTGAAGGGGCGGGTTACATGTGGAGTCCTATTAGGATTAGGACTAGTCTATCTCTAATACAAACCGGATACAAGTCCAGGTCTTAACTCCTTGTAAGACAAATATTCCTTATGTCTTTCCTCTTAAACCGGCCCACCGTAGTTGAAACGGCCTTCATGAACCGCCAGTCGGGCCACCGGGTCTTGTCGCTCCTCTGACCCGCCTGCCGGATTACCAATGAACCGTAAACCGCCGGGTCGCCAGTGAACCGCCAAGTGTCAGCGGGTTCTTCAGGTAAACCACCAAGTCCGGCCGGGTTATACTTCCGGCCGGTTTACGCCGCGGGGTATATCCCCGACAATTACGATCTGAAATAGGTGGAGGGGGGGCTGCCTTTGCGCCCACCATGGAACAACGTCTGCATGAAATTTTATTGCCACGCAAGGCTCGTCTCTTTTGCTCTACATGATCAGTTCCATTGTGTACAATAATTGGCATGCATAGGAATAAAACATAGTGAGATTATGTAAGGAGTGCATGCACAAATCCAGAGTGATGGTAGCAAACTGTGGATAGACCCAAAACCAATGATAGCAGGCAGATAATAGCTTTAGTTAAAAAATACAGATAATGGCTCCTGTCGTGGTTCTAAGTCTGACAGTAGAATGGGGGGTAGGTATGGAGAGGCAAGATACTAGCTATGGAGTAGTTGTATACGCACGAGTTTTACGAGTTCAGGCCCTTGTCGGAGGAAGTAACATCCCTACGTCTCGGAGCCCGGAGGCGGTCGACTGGATTATATGCGTATGAATTACAGGGGTGTGAAACCTTCTACTTGTGGAGGGGGGTGGCTTATATAGAGTGCGCCAGGACCCCAGCCAGCCCACGTAGCGGAGGGTTAAAGGTACATTAAGGCCAAGCGTTACTGGTAACGCCTTACATAAAGTGTCATCATGACCAAAAAGACTACTTAATTACAGACCGTTTGGACACCGAGTAGTTCTTGAACTCCTGGTGGCGGAGTGGGTCTTCATGGTCGAGTGTCTTTAAGTCTGTCGAGTGAAATCCTACCAGGTCGTCTGGAAGGCCGTTCTTCTAAAGATGTCCTTGGGGAGGGTACCTTGGACAGGTTCATGACCCTACCCTAGGTACATGACTTCATCATTAGCCCCCGAATGGATCGAGGTTCGAATGAGGAAGGAGTTGATAATCTTTCCGACCAATTTTTGTGCTGCGAGTGCGTCTTACTCTGGATCAATGACTTTTTAGTGATGGTGTCAACTTTCCTTTCAGTCGCCTTGATCCATTCTTCACATCTGTCGAGTGAACTTTATAGACTTGAAGATCTCCGAGCGACGGATCGGAGGAAATCTGTTGTCTAACGAGTTGCTCTGCTGTTAGCGTATTTAGCGGGATCTGAATTTCAGGAGGCGCGCGAAGCGGAGAAGGTTGCGGTACTCGGATGGGATAAGGCGACGACGCCTCGATCTTTGCGCCACCTTTTTCCCCATGTATCGTGCGCGCGACTGTTGCGGGATTTGACAGGATTGCCCGGGCCTACCAGTCAGCCACTCGGAAGCGACTTCATATAAGGCGTCGGGCGAGGGTCTTTGAACAAAGGCGCCTCATTTTCCCTCCCCGTCCGCAGATTCATCTACCGCGCCCGTAACCTGCTCAGCGCTGCTGCTCCGTTCCTGCTTCGCCGGTGACAATGGTGAAGGAGAAGACGGCGGCCTTGGAGCGGGCGAAGAAGGCGACGGCGAAGGCGAAGGGGAGAGCGACCAGTCGGGGCGGATCCTCGTCGCGGTCCAGCCTGCCGCAAGGTTGGGTCCAGGGAGATTGGATCCGCTCGACCATCACCCAGAAAGACCTCGACGACCTGGCCAACGAGGGATTGATCCCCCATGGGTCAAGAAGGCTTCAGGGACGGAGTGGCAGCCGCATCCTCGGAGGGTGAGTGCGTCCTCTTAGCCACCCATGTTGATCGCGGATTTTCTCTCATCACGAATCTTTTCTTTCGGGTTTTCAACTTCTTTGGAGCACAACTCCATCACTTCACACCCAACTCCATTGCCTATCTTGCTGCTTTCGTGTCTTTGTGCGAAAACTTCTTGGGTTGTCGGCCACACTGGGGCCTCTTCAAACACATATTCACTTGTCGCTCACAGACGGTGAAAATGGCTAGTCCGAATGATGAAAGAACCCAAGTAATCCAGATGTGTGGGGATCTTGGGGTCCAGATGAGGGGTAAAAGTGCCTTTCCGGCCATGACTCTTCCCGATTCAGTTAGAGGGTGGCAGTCGACCTGGTTCTACTGCCAAGACCAGTCGACTGGACTCCCTCCTTTCTCCATGGATCGAGTGAACAAGCCGTCCTCTCTGAAGGTGCTTCCGGAGGAGAAGGTCCAGGTTAAATTGTTGATGGAGCGTGTAGTCCAGCTCATTCGCGACGGAGTGACCGGCATGGACCTTCTGAAGGTTTTCCTTTGACGGTGCATTCAACCGCTCCAATACCGAGGCCACCCGATGTGGTTGTATTCTGGTACCGAAGACACCACCCGGGTCCACCCAGAGGAGGTCGACGATGCCACATTGGAGAGGTGGATACCTGCCATCACAGGGAACGAAGATAACCCTCGTGGAGCTAGGAGGATCCCACAACTCGACCAATCTTATGAACCAGACAAGGTATGACCACTTATCTCTGACTGTAATCCTGTTGCGTTCGCTCTGTTCCGCTGCGAATCGGCCGATTGACTTTCGTCTTGTTTTGTTGTCTTCTAGGCCACCACTAAGATGTACTCGATGCCCAATGGGGCGCAAGAACAAGTCGAAGAAGAAGAAGGAAGCGGAGGCGAAAGCCAGGAGGAATGGGAGTCCGACGGTGAGGAGGGCGAGGGGAACGACAGCTCTGATGAAGAGGAGGAGGAGGAGGAAGAGGAGGAAGACGTGGACCCTCCCCACTCGGAAAGGCGGTCCAAGCTGACGCATGATCCGGCGGTCGAGCCGTAAGGCTATCGCGCCCGTTAGGCCGACGGCAAGCGCCCTCGGGACGACTTCCCCAAAGGCCGATCGAGAAACCGCCAAAGCAACCCGATAACGTCATCAAAGCCGACGGAAGGCCCTACCCAAGATGAGGATGGTCATTCCCACCATTTCCGGTAATCAGCAGAACTTGTGTTTTCCTGTTTATCATGGGTGTACTTTTGGTCGACTCGTTTGATCGATCAACTGATTTTTGAAATCTGCAAGGTGCTTGCCACCTCCGAGACCTCAGCTAAGCACGAAGATCGTGAAATGGAAGATGCCGCCACCTCCAACCTTGGTATGATCTCTCCAGTTTCGCTTTATGGTCGATTGGATTTCTGTTTTTACCTTTGAATCCTTCTTGTAGTTCCACCTCATGTCATTGATCTCCCTGACGACGACGATGAAACACCGCTGAGGAAGAGGAAGGACAAAAGGTGCCTTTGCAAGGCTACTCAAGTTGTATCACCGCCGAGATGCTTTGGTTCATGAGGGAGGCGACACCACTCGGGCTCCTGTGTCCTTTGCTGTGCCGCTGACGAGTGTCCGGCCTTCATCATCGACTGCTGAGCCGCCTTCCCTTTTTGCCACACACCACGTCCCGGAAGACCAAGTGAGTGCTGCTAAGGAGACCATACGCCAGGCAGGGATCATGATGGAGCAAGTGAAGGTGGTCCGGGAGGCCAGCCAGGCGGCTTATGATGCTAGCTCAGCTCTTCAGAGCAATGTCCAAGTAAGTTGGTCGCTGATGAAGTCATGTACCTAGGGTAGGGTCATAGACCTGCCCAAAGGTACCCTCCCCAAGGACACTCGCGAAAGAAGCTGCCTTCCAGTCGACCTGGTAGGCTTCCACTCGACAGATTCAAAGACACTCGACCATGAAGACCCACTCGACCACCAGGAGTTCAAGAGCCACTCGGCGTCTAAACGATTTGTAGTTAAGTAGTCTTTATGGTCATGATGACACTTTATGTAAGGCGTTACCAGTAACGCCCAGCCTTAATGTACCTTAAACCCTCCGTTAGGTGGGCTGGCTGGGGTCCTGGCGCACTCTATATAAGCCACCCCCCTCCACAGGTAGAAGGGTTCACACCCCTGTAACACATACGCATATAATCCAGTCGACCGCCTCCGGGCTCCGAGACGTAGGGTTGTTACTTCCTCCAAGAAGGGCCTGAACTCAGAACTTTATGCGTATACAACTACTCCATAGCTAGGATCTTGCCTCTCCATTCCTACCCCCTTTCTACCGCCGCACTTAGAACCACGACATTGGCGCCCACCGTGGGGGCCGGTGTTCTAGCGATTTGTTGGAGAAGTTGGGATTCTTTCGATCTCCTACATCATGGTTTCAGGTGGAGTTCTGGTCGAGGGTCATGAGATCCGCCTCGGTGCGCTCACGTCAGAGCCGGCGACTCCGCTTGGCTTCGTGGAGGCTCCACTCGGCGTGGATCGCGCTCCCGTCCATGGGCGACGCACTTTCGCGCATGTGTCCGCGGCGTTCTCCTGCGGCAACCGTCGACACAGTATGGGTCGGATCCTGTGCCCTCCTTGCTCCTAGTCTCCCGCCGGCGCAAGCGTTCCGGTCGGTCGAGGCTTCAGCGATGGGTGAGGCATGTGGTGGCTCGCCAGTCGGCCACCCCCCAAGTCGCGGCGATCGAGGCCCGAATCTCTCTACGGCCTGCTCGATCTGTCGACCGGCTCCACAGAGATCAAGGTCCGAAAAGTGCGATAGCAGTGACCCGGCGGCAGAGGTTCTGATGGTCGACGGACCATGCAGTCCCCCCGGATTCCCCCGCACCAACGGAGGTGACGGTGGAGGCGATCCGGTGCAAGACCACGAAGAGTACCAGCCCGAGCCCCTCACTTCGCTATAGAGGGAGGAGCTTCGCCGTCGGAACATGGATGCACTTCACACTCCTATCGTTGGAGAAACCCCCGAGGCTCGTGCCTTGGAGGATGCGCGCCAATTAACTGGCTGAGCGCACTCGACCGGAGAACCTCCAAATAGTACTCGGCGAGATGCCGCGACCAAGGGTTCCAGAATCCAATCGCCGCCTCTTCCAGCCACCAACTCAGGTATATCGAATCGCGATTCAGAATTTAGCAGCCGCCACCAGATAGCAGAAGTCAATTCAGCCTTCCTGCACGGAGGCGGGTCGAGGTTTGCTACAAATCGTAGATCTGCTCCGGCGGCAGGAGACCAAAACTTCGGTCAGATCACGCCACGGAACAGATTCACAGCCGATCCGTCGCCATTTAATTCTGTCCGCCGCCCATAGTCCGAGATCGCCCCCAAGGCATGAGGAACATGGGGGCCGGCGTGATGATCAGTACAAGAGCCGCGAGCAATATGAGCACCGATTCGATCGCAACGATCGATGTCGAGTGCCCACTCCTCCCCCAAGGGGTGGATCATACGCTCCTCGGCAGAGGATTTACGACGCCAAAGACAAGAAAGTTGGGCGAAGGGTTCCAAATGACCCCTGTGGAACCAGAGCTTTGATGCGAGATCCATTATCGCTCAAGGTTTGGTCGACAGAACAGAGCTCACCGTGAAGGCCATGATAGAGATGTTCCTCCAAAGCAGAAGTTCATGTCTCAGGGCCAGAGTGTTTCAGCAGAGCCATCAGAGCCGCGGTGATTCCTCCCAACTTCAGGTTGGCGACTGGAGTCAGTAAATTCACTGGTGAATCCAAGCCTATACTTGGCTTGAAGATTACCGAGTGGCTGCTCAGATCGGCGGCGGCAACGATGAGGTAGCCATGAAGCATTTACCTCTTATGTTGGAGGGTTCAGCCAGAGCTTGGTTGAATCAGTTAGCACCCATCAGTATTTACACTTGGGAAGATCTTGCCTGAGTGTTTGTCAGGACATTTGAAGGGACTTGCAAGCGACCAGCAGGGTTGACAGAGTTGCAGTCGTGTGTGCATAAGTCGAGTGAAACTTTGAGAGATTATATCCAGAGGTGGATCACTTTGCACCACACAGCTTGAGAATGTATCGATCACCAGGCGATGCAGGCCTTCAAAGAAGGTGTCAAGAACAGGGAGTTAAGTTTGAAATTCGGTTGAACCAGAGATATGACCTTGAGTCGGATGATGGAGATTGCCACCAAATATGCAAATGGTGAAGAAGAGGATCGGCTCCGGAGTGGTAAATACAAATTAGCCGCTAATGAGGCCGGCGGAGGAAATTCCAGTCGGAAGCAGAAGCGCAAAGCCGAGCCACCGCTTCCCGGAGAGGCCTTGGCTGTGACCCTGTGAAAGTTCAAGGGGAAACCCAAGGGTCCTTGGAACCCCAAGAAGGTGAAAGACCAGGATGGAAATGACGTGTTGGATTTGCCATGTCACATTCACACGAAGAAAGATGAAGAGGGTAAACTCATTTACCCAAGGATAAGGATAAGGAGACAGACAAAGTTGAGGACAAAGATGACAGTGATGATGGATATCCCCAGGTCAATTCGACCCTGATGATTTTTGCTGACGTCGAAAGCAAAAGTCGATTGAAGGTTATAAATCGGGAAGTGAACTTGGTCGCTCCGGCGATGCCCAACTATCTGAAGTGGTCCCAGACCCCCATCACATTCGACCAGTCCGATCACCCGACGCACATTGCCACCCCTGGGAGGCAAGCATTGGTGGTCGACCCAGTCGTCGAAGGCACTCGACTGACCAAAGTTCTGATGGATGGTGGTAGCGGCTTGAACATAGTGTACGCAGAGACGTTGAAAGGGATGGGCATTCCGATGTCCGCACTCGCATCAAGAATATGAGCTTCCACGGAGTCATTCCTGGAAAGAAGGCTGAGTCACTCGGCCAAATTGCTCTTGATGTAGTTTTTGGTGATTCGAAGCATTTCCGGAAAGAAAAGTTGACCTTTGAGGTTGTGGATTTCCAGAGTGCTTACCATGCTATTCTGGGAAGGCCACCGTACGCACGTTTCATGGCCCGACCATGTTACGTGTATCTTAAACTGAAGATGCCTGGTCCCAAGGGCGTGATCACTGTTACGGGCAATCGGAAGAAGGCGGAAGAATGCTTCCAGAAGGGCTCTCAGATCGCCGAAGCTCAGTTGGCAGTGGTTGAGTTACAAGAGTATCAGAAAACTGCAGATCTGAGTGATTTGTTGCGAGCTAAGAAGCCCGCTACAGAGTTGGCAGTGGTTGAGTTACAGGTTCACATTCATCCGACTGATCCCAATGTTGCTCCGACCAACATCTCAACAACACTCGACTCAAAATAGGAAGAAGCGCTCATCCAGTGACTCCGTGAGAACTGGGACATCTTTGCATGGAAGCCTGCCGACATGCCGGGTGTTCCCAGGGAGCTGGCTGAGCACCGCCTACGAGTCGACACAAAAGTCAAACTGGTTAAAGAACATCTTCGACGGTCCACCGTCCAGAAGAGAAAGGCCATTGGTAAAGAGGTGGCTCGGCTCTTAGCGGCAGAGTTCATCCGAGAGATCTACCACTCCGAGTGGCTCGCCAATGTCGTCATGGTTCCCAAGAAGGACAAGTCGTTGCGCATGTGCATCGATTTCAAGCATATCAATCGGGCCTTCCCGAAAGACCATTTCCCTTTTCCTCGCATTGACCAAATAGTCGACTCAACTGCGGGATGTGAGAGGTTGTCTTTTTTAGACGCCTATTCCGGGTACCATCAGATCCGTCTGTATGGGCCCGATGAGATTTAAACAGCATTCATCACTTCATTCAGGTGCTTCTGTTATGTCGCCATGCCATTCGGTCTCAAGAATGCCGGAGCCACATTCATGAGGATGATTCAGAAGTGTTTGCTCACTCAAATCAGTCGGAATGTGGAAGCGTACATGGATGATATAGTGGTCAAGTCACGAAAGGGTTCCGACCTGTTGACCGACCTTGCTGAAACATTTGCCAATCTCGTGAGGTATGATATCAAGCTTAACCCATCAAAGTGCACATTTGAGTTCCTCGCGGAAAGTTACTCGGTTTTCGCTTCGAGCGAGGAATCGATGCTAACCCCGAAAAAGTTGGCACTATACTCCGAATGAAGCGCCCTGTGCGTGTGCACTATGTCCAGAAGCTTACTGGATGCTTGGCCGCTTTAAGTCGATTCATCTCTCGCCTCGGTGAAAAGGCATTGCCTCTTTACCGACTGATGAAGAAGTCGGACAAGTTCGAGTGGACTCCAGAAGCTGATGCAGCGTTTGCAGAGCTAAAAGCTCTGCTCTCCACCCAGCCGGTGCTTGCTGCTCCTATCAGCAAAGAGCCTTTGTTGCTTTACATTGCAGCCACTGGACAAGTCGTCAAGACTGCATTTCTACGGTCGAGCGGAAGAAGAAGGAAAAGCCTTCAAAGTTCAACGCCCAATTTATTATCTTTCTGAAGTGTTGACCCCATCAAAGCAAAGATACCCTCACTATCAGAAGCTTGTTTATGGGATTTATATGACCACAAAGAAGGTTTCTCATTATTTCTCTGATCATTCCATTACGATGCCAATGACGCCCATTATCGAAAATTCTTCATAACAGAGATGCAACTGGTCGAGTGGCTAAATGGGCGATTGAACTCCTTCCCCTTGATATCAAATTCGAGGCAAAGAAAGCCATCAAGTCCCAAGCAATAGCAGATTTCCTCGCCGAGTGGACTGAACAGCAGCTTCCGACTCAAGTTCACTCGGAGCACTGGACTATGTTTTTTGATGGTTCCAAGATGCTGAACGGTTCTGGTGCAGGGGTTGTGTTGGTTTCCCCCCGAGGAGATAAGCTCAAATATGTTCTCCAGATTCACTTTGATTCTTCCAACAACGAAGCAGAATATGAAGCACTCCTGTATGGGTTGCGTATGGCCATTTCACTCGGCGTCCATTGCCTTATGGTCTACTACGACTGGATCTGGTTGTTAATCAAGTGATGAAGGAGTGGGATGTCGAAGCCCAGCTATGACAAGTTACCGTAATGCGTTGAGAAAGCTGGAGAAGAAATTCGAGGGGTTAGAGCTTCATCATATACCCCGAATCGAAAAATCAGTCATGGATGATTTGGCGAAGATAGGGTCCAAGAGGGAAGCCATTCCCAGTGATGTATTTTTGGAGCACATTCACGTGCCATCAGTACAGGAGGATCCTTTCACAGAGGAAGCCCCGCAGCAAAAGAGTGCTAGTGATCCGACTGAAGTTGAGGTACCATCCGTGGTCGACCTGATTATGGAAGTTGTGGTCATCACTCCCGACTGGACAGTGCCGTACATTGCATATATCCTAAGGAAAGAGCTCCCAGAGAATGAAGAAGAGGCTCGAAAGATCGTCCGTCGATCCAAAGCCTTTACAGTGATCAAGGGACAATTGTTCAGAGAAAGCGCGACTGGAGTCGGCCAGAAGTGTATCACGCCAGAAGAAGGTCAGATAATTCTTGAGAATATCCACTCAGGGACCTGTGGCCATCATGCGTCCTCTCGGACCATTGTGGCTAAAGCATACCGAGCGGGATTTTACCGCCGAAGCAAATGAAATGGCAAAAGAAATAGTCGACAAGTGTGAAGAGTGTCAGTTCTATTCCAACTTGTCACACAAGCCTGCCTCAGCCTTGAAGACCATTCCACTCGTCTGGCCCTTCGCTGTTTGGGGATTGGACAAGATTGGACCGCTGAGGACTGGCAGAAGCGGCTTCACTCATTTGCTAGTAGCAGTCGACAAGTTCACTAAGTGGATCGAAGCCAAGCCCATCAAGAACCTCGATGCATGCAATCGCTATCGGTTTCATCGAGAGAGTTGATATTCAGATATGGAGTTCCGCATAGCATCATTACCGACAATGGGTCAAACTTCGATAATGACAAGTTCAAAGCCTTCGCGCCTCTCAGGCACGCTGGTCGACTATGCTTCAGCTTGCTCATCCTCAGTTGAATGGACAAGCGGAGCGTGCAAACGGCCTCATTCTCAAAGGGCCGAAACCACGGCTGATGCGTGATCTCAAGCACGCAGCTGGAGCTTGGGTCGACGAACTTCCATCAGTTCTTTGGGGATTGAGGACCACTCCTATTCGGTCGATCGAGAACTCCATTCTTCCTGGTCTATGGAGCTGAAGCAGTTCTGCCGAGTGACCTGCTTCACAATGCGCCCCGAGTCGAACTATACTCTGAAGAAGAAGCGGAGCAAGCCCGACAAGATGCAGTCGACCTCTTGGAAGAGGAGAGGGAGATGGCCCTGATCCGCTCGACTATCTATCAGCAAGACTTGCATCGATTCCACGCCAGAAATGTGAAGAGTCGAGCCTTCCAAGAGGGAGATTTGGTCCTCCGAGTGGTTCAACAGAAACCACACAAGCTTGCTCCCACTTGGGAAGGCCCCTTCATCATCACAAGAGTTCTCCACAATGGAGCGTATCATCTCTACAACATTGATCGCCAGATCGACGAGCCTCAAGCTTGGAATGCGGAGCTGCTCCGCCCCTTTTATACTTATATACTCACTCGGTTGAGATGTAATAAAAGTACTTTTGTAGTTTGTTTATCTAAGACAAGAATGTTATAATTTTCCCAGTGATTGTTATTACTTTTTGTTGAAATTTCTCCCAGTGGGTGGCTTAGCTACGAATCCGGTTCGCCTAAGTTTGTAAAAAAATCCATTCCGAGTGGCGAGCCAGTCTCCCACTCGGGGGCTTAGCTGCGAATCCGCTTCGCCTAAGTATTCTAAATCCTACCGAGTGGAGAGCCATCCTCCCACTCGGGGGCTTAGCTGCAGTCCAAGTACTCGCCTAAGTATTCAAAATCCTACCAAGTGGAGAGCCAGCCTCCCACTCGGGGGCTTAGCTGCAGTCCAAGTACTCGCCTAAGTATTCAAAATCCTACCGAGTGGAGTGCCAGCCTCCCACTCAGGCTTAGCTGCAGTCCAAGTACTCGCCTAAGTATTCAAAATCCTACCGAGTGGAGAGCCAGCCTCCCACTCGGGGGCTTAGCTGCAGTCCAAGTACTCGCCTAAGTATTCAAAATCCTACCGAGTGGTGAGCCAGCCTCCCACTCGGGGGCTTAGCAACAGCCCAAGGATTTGCCTAAACATTCAATAAAATGAACGCTTCACAAGGACGACGAGGTGCAGGTCGGCTGCTACCTTTTCGTTCAGAGCTACACCATAAAAATCCTACCGAGTGGAGAGCAAACCTCCCACTCGGGGGCTTAGCTGCAGCCCAGTGCTCGCCTAAGTGATAAAAATCCTACCGAGTGGAGAGCAAACCTCCCACTCAGGGGCTTAGCTGCAGATCACTGCTCGCCTAAGTGATAAAAATCCTACTGAGTGGAGAGCAAACCTCCCACTCGGGGGCTTAGCTGCAGCCCAGTGCTCGCCTAAGTGATAAAAATCCTTTCGAGTGGAGAGCAAACCTCCCACTCGGGGGCTTAGTTGCAGCCCAGTGCTCGCCTAAGTGATAAAAATCCTACCGAGTGGAGAGCAAACCTCCCACTTGGGGGCTTAGCTGCAGCCCAGGGCTCGCCTAAGTAATAGAAATCCTACCGAGTGGAGTGAAAACCTCCCACTCGGAGGCTTAGCTGCAGCCCAGTGCTTGCCTAAGTAATAAAAACCCTACCGAGTGGAGAGCAAAACTCCCACTTGGGGGCTTAGCTGCAGCCTAGTGCTCGCTTAAGTAAGGAATTCATCTCAATCCACAAGGACGATGACGTACAGGCCGACTGCTACCTTCTCCTTCGGAGCTTCGCCACAAGTACAATGTACGGTCCATCCCAATCCGCAAGGACGACAAGGTGCAGGTCGACTGCTACCTTCTCCTTCGGAGCTTCGCCACAAGTACAACGTGCGGTCCATCCCAATCCGCAAGAACGACGAGGTCGGGCCGCAATCTGCGGCTCCATCTCTACTGCAAGATAGATGAAGTACAAGTCGATCGGAGTTTCACCTCAAGGATACTACTTACAACAATGAAATATATTCCGAATGAAGAGCAAAATTCTCTCGAAGGCAAATAAATCATGTTCAAGGATAGATCAAGTTCGGATAAACGTCCTACGGATTCGAAAGTGCTCAGGCGTTAAGCCTATTAAAGTTTGTCGGTTACAAAAACCACTTGGCATTCCGAGGCAAATTTAAGGTGGGACTTAGAAGTTTTTACTCCTCCGGTGGAGGACCGAAGGTGCAACAAACTGGTCGAGGTCGATTCCGGGCAATACGGGTAGCAGCAGCGATGAAGGTCCCTATGAAGGATCTAAGTCGTACTTCCCGGTGTTGGCAACTTTGAGGGACGCCAACTTGTCCTCTTGCGCTTCCTTGCAAAGTGGACACGAACCGTAGATAGAGCAACATCAGACCACATCCGCGTAAGACTTTTTCCATTCTTGCACTCGACTTGGAATCTCAGTCGACGAGTCATCAAGGATTCAAGGTCGCTCAAGCGCCCGCCCGCCGGAGGGTTGAGTCGATCCAGCGACATCGCAGCTTTCAAATGAGTAAGGTAGTCCACCACGCTAGCAACGCGAGACTCGATCGGAGCACATTCATAGTAGCTTCGTCCTTCACAGAGAGTTGATGGGGTCCGTGCTGGTTTCCACTGACCGTTTCTTCTTCTTCGAAGTTTTGACAGAATTCTGAAAACACAGCTCAGACTCAAAACAACAATCATGCAATGAGCCGGTGATAACAAGACAGTCGGATAAAAGAGATTACCTTCAAGCATGAGGAACAGTTTCTTGGCGAGCCCTCCAAGATAAATCTCCAGATCATTTCGCTTCCCCGCCAGTTGTCCAGCCTTGTCAGACAGAGCAATCTTGTCGTTCTTCAGTCGACTAACTTCCTTGTTGGCCGCGTCAAGAGCGGCTTTCAGCTTGGCATTTTCATCTTCAAGTTTGTCGACTGAGGCAAGTTTCTCTTCAACGAGCTTTGTTTTCTCCAAAGCCGCCTTTCCAGGCCTCTACAAGGTAAAGGTACTTCTTCTTCAGAGTCTCCTCCAGTTTATCTGCAAAGCAACAATGAGAACAGAGTTGAGAATGAACAGAAAAACAAAGACAATCGTCAAGCTCTCACCAGCCATACCTTTGGCTTCATCCCTCGCCTTCTACAAATTCTCATGAGCAAGCTTCAGGTCGAGGTTGAGCTGGATATGTTTGTTCTCTAACTCAGTATAGCGAGCCACAAGCTCGCAAGATTTCTACAAAGAGTCAATCAACAAAAGACATCAAAGATAGATCACTTCCGAGTGACTAAGGAAAAATCGTAGCATTTCTAAGACTACACCGAATCAAAACATTCGACAAAGAGTCTCGGGATTACACCCGATTGGGTGCACTCAGCGTCTCCCCACCGGTTTTACTAATTTGGTTCGACCAATGACCAAAGGAGGCAAAAGGGTTATGATTCTAAAACCATGGCTAATTGTCGGGTCACCATGTAAAAAAAACAGTTCTTTAGACTATAGCCGACCGCCATGTCCACCATAGTCTCGGGACTACACTCCAAGGTGCACTCAGCGTGCCCCCACCGGTTTTACAGTTCCATTCGACTTGGTCCGACCAGGCCGGGTGAAGAAGTTCAAAGTGTGAAGACTATAGGGTGCACTCAGCGTGCCCCCACCAGTTTTACAGTTCCATTCGACTTGGTCCGACCAGGTCGAGTGAAGAAGTTCAAAGTGTAAAGACTGTAGTCAACTGCACGCAGTCCACCATAGTCTCGGGGACTACACCCAGTGGGTGCACTCAGCGTGCCCCCACAAAAATTCAATCGACACACCCACCCAGTGGGTGTACAGATATGGAAATCTTCAGAAAGAAGCGATTTCGGTAGCATGTCCTAACAGAGCAAGCAGTTTTGTGTAGCATATCCTAACAGAGCAAGCGGTTGTGTAGCATATCCTAACAGAGCAAGCAACGATCGACTTACTTGGACATTGCTCTGGAGAGCTGAACTAGCGTCATAGGCCGCCTGGCTGGCCTCTCGGACTGCCTTCACTTGCTCCATCATGATCCCTGCCTGGCGTATAGCATCCTTAGCAGCACTCAATTGGTCTTTCGGGACGTGGTGCGTAGCAAAAAGGGATGGTGGTTCAGCAGTCGACGAAGTTGGTCGGGCACTTGTCAGTGGTACAGGAAAGGACACAGAAGTCCGAGCGGTGTTGCCTCCCTCAGAAACCAGTGTCTCGGTTATCGTCACAACTGGAGCAGCCTTGCCAATAGGCACCCTCTTGTTCTTCCTCTTCCTCAACGGCGCTTCCTCGTCATCATCGGGGAGATCAATGACATGAGGCGGAACTGCAAGAAAGATTCAAAAGTAAACATGGAAATTCAATCGACTAAAAGCAAAACTGCAGAGATCATACCAAGGTTGGAGGTGACGGTATCTTCCATTTCCTGATCTTCGTGCTTGGCTGAGGTCTCGGAGGTAGCAGCACTGCAGATTTCAAGAATCGGCTGATCATTCATCGAGTCGACCAAAAGTACACTCATGTTGAATAGGGAAATACAAGTTCTGTTGGTTACCCGGAGATGATGGGAATGACCATCCGCATCTTGGGCAGGGCCTTCGCCGGCTTCGACAACATTGCTCGAGGTTGCTTCGGCGGTTTCTCAATCGGCGCAGGGGAAGTTGTCCGAGGTCGCTTCGTCGACTGCCCAATGGGCGCAACAGCTTTACGGCGCTCGATCGTCGGGTCATGCGTCAACTTGGACCTTCTCTTCGAGCGGGGAGGTTCGACGTCTTCCTCCTCCTCCTCCTATTCACCAGAGCTGTCGTCCCCCTCATCCTCCTCGCCGTTGGACTCCCATTCCTCCTGGCTTTCTTCTCCGCTTCCTTCTCCTTCTTCGACTGGTTCCTGCGCCCCGTTGGGCATCGAGTACATCTCAGTGGTGACCTAGAAGACAACAAAACAAGGCAAAAGTCAGTCAATTTAATTTGCATCAAAACAGAATGAATGCAGCAGAATCACAATGGAGATAAATGGTTATACCTTGTCTGGATCGTAAGAATGGTCGAGTGGGGGAATCCTCCTAGCTCCGTGAGGATTATCTTTGTTTCCTGTGATGGCAGTCATCCACTTCTCTAGCGTGGCGTCATTGACCTCCTCTGGATGGACCCGAGTGGTATCATCCGAACCGGAGTACATCCACATCGGATGGCCTCGGTATTGGAGTGGCTGAATACACCGTCGGAGGAAAACTTCCAGAAGATCCATGTCAGTCACCCCATCGCGAATGAGCTGGACTACGTGTTCCATCAACAGTTTTACTTGGGCCTTCTCCTCTGGTAGCACCTTCAGGGAAGATGGTTTGTTCACTCGACTCATGGAAAAAGGAGGGAGTCCAGTCGACTGCCCCGACATCGGCTGGTCTTGGCAATAGAACCAGGTCGACTGCCACCCTCTAACCGAGTCGGGGAGAGTCATAGCCGGAAAAGCACTCTTCCCCCTCATCTGGACCCCGAGTCCCCCGCACATCTGGATTACTTGGGTTTTCTCATCATTCGGGTTCGCTTTCTTCACCGTATGAGAGCGACAAGTGAATATATGCTTGAAGAGGCCCTAGTGCGGCCGACAACCCAAGAAGTTTTTGCACAACGAAACGAAAGCAGCAAGATACACAATGGAGTTGGGAGTGAAATGATGGAGTTGCGCTCCAAAAAAGTTCAGAAACCCCCGGAAGAAAGGATTCGGTGGCAGAGAAAATCCCTGATCTACGTGAGTGGCTAGGAGAACGCACTCACCCTCTTCAGGCTGCGGCTGCCACTCCGTTCCCGGAAGCCTCGCCGACCCATGGGGGATCAGTCCCTCGTTGGCCAGATCGTGGAGGTCCTTCTCGGTGATGGTCGAGCGGATCCAATCTCCTTGGACCCAACCCTGCGGCAGTTTGGATCGTGAAGAAGATCCGCCTCGACTGGGCGCTCTCCCCTTCGCCTTCGTCGCCGCCTTCTTCACCCTCTCCAAGGCTGCGGTCTTCTCCTTCACCATGGTTGCCGGGCGGTTAGTAATCGAAAGGCGGGCGCTGAGCAGGCTAAGGGCGCAGCAGAAGGATTTGGAGGCGGAGGGAGGGGAAGATTGGGGTCGCACTGTTCAAAAAACCCCGTCCGATGCCTTATATGAGGCCACTTCTGAGTGGCTGACTGGTAGGCCCAAGCGATCCTGTCAAATCCCGCAATAGCCGTGCACGCAATACGTGGCGAAAAAGGCGGCGTGAAGATCGAGGCGTCATCGCCTTATCCCATCTGAGTGCCGCAGTTTTCTCCGCTTCACGCGCTTCCCAAAATTCAGATCCCGTGAAATCCGCTAACCGCGGAGCAACCTGTCAGACAGCAGATTTCCTTCGATCCGTCGCTCGGAAATCTTCAAGTTCACAAAGTTCACTCGACAAATATGAAGAATGGATCAAGGCGACTTAAAGGGAAGTTGACGTCATCACTAAAAGGTCGTTGATCCAGAGTAAGACACACTCGCAACACAAAGAACTAGTCGGAAAGATTATCAACTCCTTCCTCACTCAAACCTCGATCCATTCGGGGGCTAATGATGAAGTCATGTACCTAGGGTAGGGTCATAGACCTGCCCAAAGGTACCCTCCCCAAGGACACTCGCGAAAGAAGCTGCCTTCCAGTCGACCTGGTAGGCTTCCACTCGACAGATTCAAAGACACTCGACCATGAAGACCCACTCGACCACCAGGAGTTCAAGAGCCACTCGGCGTCTAAACGATCTGTAGTTAAGTAGTCTTTATGGTCATGATGACACTTTATGTAAGGCGTTACCAGTAACGCCCAGCCTTAATGTACCTTAAACCCTCCGTTACATGGGCTGGCTGGGGTCCTGGGGCACTCTATATAAGCCACCCCCTCCACAGGTAGAAGGGTTCGCACCCCTGTAACACATACGCATATAATCCAGTCGACCGCCTCCGAGCTCCGAGACGTAGGGCTGTTACTTCCTCCGAGAAGGGCCTGAACTCATAAATCCCTTGCGTATACAACTACTCCATAGCTAGGATCTTGCCTCTCCATTCCTACCCCCCTTTCTACTGTCAGACTTAGAACCACGACAGTCGCTGCTTGTTCTGTTAGGATATGCTACCTGAAATTTCTTCTCTCTGAAGATTTCCATATCTGTATCTGTACACCCACTGGGCGGGTGTGTCGATTGAATTTTTGTACTGGTGGGGGCACGCTGAGTGCACCCACTGGGTGTAGTCCCCGAGGCTATGGTGGACTGCTGGCAGTCGACCGTAGTCTTTGTACTTTGTATCTCTTTGATAACTTCACTCGGTCTGGTCAGACCATGTCGAGTGGAATCTTGAAACCGGTGGGGGCACGCTGAGTGCACCCACTTGGTGTAGTCCCTGAGACTATGGTGGACTGTTGGCAATCGACCGTAGTCTCAAGAACTTCTTTCTTTTTTTTCTTTTTTGTCTCTTTCGATTGTTGATCGAACCGAAGTTGGCAGGATCAGTGGGGGCACGCTAAGTGCACCCACTGGGTGTAGTCCCCGAGACTACTGTCGAATATTTTGATTCGGCTGTAGTCTTAGAAACGCAGTAATTTTTCTTGGTCACTCGGAAGTAACCCATCTATGACATTTGTCGACTAATTCTTTGCAGAAATCTTGCGAGCTTGTGGCCCATTATACCGAATTGGAGAACAAACAGATCCAGCTCAACCTTGACTTGAAGCTTGCTCAGGAGAACTGGCAAAAGGCGAGAGACGAAGCAAAAGGTATGGCTGGTGAGAACTTTGATGACTGTCTTTGTCTTTCTACCCATTCTCAACTCTGGGCTTATTGTTATTTTGCGCATAAACCGGAGGAGGCTCAAGAAGAAAGACCATGACCTTGCAGAGAGATGTATGGCTTTGGAGAAAACAAAGCTCGTGGAAGAGAAACTGGTCTCAGTCGGCAAACTCAAAGAGGAGAATACCAAACTGAAGGCTGCTCTCGACGCGGCCAACAAGGAGGTTAGCCGACTGAAGAATGACAAAGTTGCCAAAAAGTTGGCGAACTGGCGAGGAAGAGGAATGATCTGGAGGCTTATCTGGGAGGGCTCGCCAAAAAGTTATTCCTCATGCTCGAAGGTAATCTCTTTTACCCGACTATCTAGTTATCACCGACTGATCATAGAACTGTTAACTTGAACCCGAGTTGCATTTACAGAGTGCAGCTGAACTTCAAGAGGAGACCACCGAGTGGAGACAAGCCTGGACCCCATCAACTCTCCCGTGAAGGATGAAGCCGCTATGAACGTGTTCGACCGGAGTCTCGCATTGCTTTGGTGTGGTGGACTATCTCGCCGACCGAAAGCTGCGTGTCGCTGGATCGACTCAACACTGCCGCACCAGACGCTTCAGAATGACCTCGAGTCCTTGACTCGACTGAATGAGGTTCCAAGTTGAGTGCAAGAATGGAAAAATTCTTCTGCCAGGTGCAGTGCTGATGTTGCTCTGTCTCTGGTTCGTGTCCACTGCAAGGAGGCGCGGGAGGAAAAGCTGGCGTCCCTCAAAGTTGCCAATACCAAGAAGTATGATTTCCGATCTTTCATGCAGACTTTCATCATTGCTGCCACCTGGATTGCTGATGGGATCGACCTTGACCATTTTGTGGCTCCTTCCAGTCCTCCACCTGAGGAGTAAAAAACTTCTATGCTCTACCTTAAATTTGCCTCGGAATGCCGAGTGGTTTTGTAACCGATAACCTTTAACGGGCTTAACGCCCGAGCACTTTCGAATCCGTAGGACGTTTATCCGAACTTGGTTTATCATCGAGCGTGCTTTTATTTGCCTTCGATGCGTACTTTGCTTTTCATTCGGAATATACTTCAATGCTTGAGCAGCATCCTTGAGGTGAATATCCGGTCGACTTGCACTTCATCGATTTTGCAGGTAGGGATGAAGTAGAGGTTGCGACTGACCTCGTCGTCCTTGCGGATCGGGATGGACCGCACGTGGTACTTGTGGTGCAGCTCTGAAGGAGAAGATAGCAGTCAACCTGCACCTCATCGTCCTTGCGGGTTGGGATGGACTGCACGTTGTACTTGTGGCGCAACTCCGAAGGAGAAGGTAATTGTCGAACTGCCTCTCGTCATCCTTGCGGGTTGGGAGGTTTGCTCTCCACTCGGTAGGGTTTTAAATACTTAGGCGAGTACTGGACTGCGGCTAAGCCCCCGAGTGGGAGGTTTGCTCTCCACTCGGTAGGGTTTTTCAATACTTAGGCGAGTACTGGACTGCAGCTAAGCCCCCGAGTGGGAGGTTTGCTCTCCACTCGGTAGGGTTTTTCAATACTTAGGCGAGTACTGGACTGCAGCTAAGCTCCCGAGTGGGACGTTTGCTCTCCAGTCGGTAGGATTTTTCAATACTTAGGCGAGTACTTGACTGCAGCTAAGCCCCCGAGTGGGAGGTTTGCTCTCCACTCGGTAGGATTTTTCAATACTTAGGCGAAGTATCGATCATAGCTAAGCCCCCGAGTGGGGGATTTGCTCTCCACTCGGTAGGATTTTTCAATACTTAGGCGAGTACTGGACTGCAGCTAAGCCCCCGAGTGGGAGGTTTGCTCTCCACTCGGTAGGATTTTTCAACACTTAGGCGAGTACTGGGACTGCAGCTAAGCCCCCGAGTGGGAGGCTGGCTCTCCACTCGGTAGGATTTAAAACACTTAGGCGAGTACTGGGACTGCAGCTAAGCCCCCGAGTGGGAAGCTGGCTCACCACTCGGTAGGATTTAAAACACTTAGGCGAGTACTCAGACTGCAGCTAAGCCCCCGAGTGGGAAGCTGGCTCACCACTCGGTAGGATTTAAAACACTTAGGCGAGTACTGGGACTGTAGCTAAGCCCCTGAGTGGGAAGCTGGCTCACCACTCGGTAGGATTTAAAACACTTAAGCGAGTACTTGGACTGCAGCTAAGCCCCCGAGTGGGAGGCTGGCTCACCACTCGGTAGGATATTTAAAACACTTAGGCGAGTACTTGGATTGCAGCTAAGCCCCCAAGTGGGAGGCTGGCTCACCACTCGGTAGGATTTTAAAACACTTAGGCGAAACGGATTCGCAGCTAAGCCCCCGAGTGAGAGGCTGGCTCACCACTTGGTAAGGATTTTTTCACAAACTTAGGCGAAAGGGATTCGCAGCTAAGCCACCCACTCGGTGGGAATTTTAACAAAAAGTAATAACAATCACTGGGAAAATTATAACCTTCTTGATTTAGATAAACAAACTACAGAGGTACTTTTATTACATCTCACCCGAGTGAGTTCTTAAGTGTAAAAGGGGCGGAGCAGCTCCGCATTCCAGGCTCGAGGCTCATTGATCTGGCGTTCAACGTTGTAAAGATGGTAAGCTCCATTGTGGAGAACTCTGGTGACGATGAAGGGACCTTCCCAAGTGGGAGCGAGCTTGTGTGGTTTCTGTTGATCCACTCGGAGGACCAGATCCCCTCCTTGAAAGGCTCGGCTCTTCACATTTCTAATGTGGAATCGACGCAAGTCCTGCTGATAGATGGTCGAGCGGATCAGGGCCATCTCTCTCTCCTCTTCAAGGAGGTCGACTGCATCTTGCCGGGCTTGCTCCGCTTCAGCTTCAGAGTAGAGTTCGACTCAGGGCGCATTGTGAAGCAGGTCACTCGGCAGAACTGCTTCAGCTCCATAGACCATAAAGAATGGAGTTCTCCCAGTCGACCGATTAGGAGTGGTCCTCAATCCCCAAAGAACCGATGGAAGTTCGTCAACCCACGCTCCTGCTGCATGCTTGAGATCACGCATCAGTCGAGGTTTCAGTCCTTTGAGAATTAGACCATTTGCTCGTTCTGCTTGTCCATTCGACTGGGGGTGAGCGACTGAAGCATAGTCGACTCGCGTGCCCTGAGAGGCGCAAAAGGCTTTGAACTTGTTCGAATTGAAATTTGACCCGTTGTCAGTGATGATGCTGTGCGGAACTCCATATCTGAATATCAACTCTCTGATGAAACTGACAGCAGTGCACGCATCAAGGTAATTGATAGGTTTAGCTTCGATCCACTTCGTAAACTTGTCGACTGCCACAAGCAAATGAGTGAAACCACTCTTGCCAGTTCTCAGTGGTCCAATCTTATCCAACCCCCAAACAGCGAAAGGCCAGACGAGGGGAATGGTCTTCAATGCTGAGGCAGGTTTGTGTGACATATTGGAGTAGAACTGACATCCTTCACACTTGTCGACTATTTCCTTTGCCATTTCATTTGCCTTTGGCCAAGAAAATCCCGCCGGTATGCTTTAGCCACGATGGTCCGAGAGGGCGATGGTGACCACAGGTCCCCGAGTGGATATCATCAAGAATTATCTCGACCTTCTTCCCGTTATGCACTTCGCTGACTCGATCACGCTTTCTCCGAATAACTGTCCCTTGATCACAAGAAGGCCTTGGATCGGCGGACGATCTGTCTAGCCTCTTCTTATTTCTCCGGAGCTCTTTCCTCGGGATATACGCGATGTCTGGTACTGTCCGGATCGGGAGTGATGACCATGACTTCCATGATCAGGTCGACCACCGCCGGGACCTCAACTTCACCGGATCGGTGGCACTTTTTGGCTGTGGAGCTTCTTCGGTGAAAGGATCCTCTTGAATCGACGGTGTCTTGGATGTGCTCCAAAACACATCACCGGGAATCGCTTCCCTCTTGGACCCTATTTTCGCCAAATCATCGCTAGCTTGATTTTTCACCGGGGTATATAATGGAGCTCTAACCCTCAAACTTCTTCTCTAGCTTCCTCACTGCATTACAAGAGCTACCATGGCCGGACTTCCGACGTCCCACTCCTTCATCACCTGATTAACCACCAGATCTGAGTCGCCATAGACCATGAGGCGACGGACGCCGAGTGAAATGGCCATACGCAACCCATACAACAGTGCTTCATATTCTGCAACCCATACAACCCATACGCAACATATCTGAGCTTATCTCCTCGGGGGGAAACCAATACTACCCCAGCACCGGAACCATTCAGCATCTTGGAACCATCAAAGAACATAGTCCAGTGCTCCGAGTGAACTTGAGTCGGTAATTGTTGTTCAATCCACTCGGCGATGAAATCTGCTATTGCTTGGGACTTGATGGCTTTCTTTGCCTCAAACTTGATATCAAGGGAAGAAGTTCAATTGCCCATTTCGCCACTCGACCAGTTCGTCTCACAGTGTAAGCTCGATAATGGCGTCACTGACGAATCGTAATGGAATGATCGAGTAGTAATGAGCAACCTTCTTCATGTCATATAAATCCCTTACACAAGCTTCTGATAATGAGGGTATCTTTGCTTTGACGGGGTTAATACTTCAGAAAGATAATATACTAGGCGCTGAACTTTGAAGGTCTTTCCTTCCTCTTCCCGCTCGACCGTAAGTATTGTACTGACGACTTGTCCTGTGGCTGCAATGTAAAGCAGCAACGGCTCCTTGCTGATTGGGGCAACAAGCACCAGCTGGGTGGAGAGCAGAGCTTTGAGCTCTGCAAATGCTGCATCAGCTTCAGGAGTCCACTCGAACTTGTCTGACTTCTTCATCAGTTGGTAAAGAGGCAATGCCTTTTCACCGAGGCGAGAGATGAATCGACTTAAAGCGGCCAAGCATCCAGTAAGCTTCTAGACATCGTGCACACGCACAGGGCGTTTCATTCGGAGTATAGTGCCAACTTTTTCTGGGTTAGCATCGATTCCTCGTTCACAAATGAGAAAACCGAGTAACTTTCCGCCAGGAACTCCGAATGTGCACTTTGATGGATTAAGCTTGAAATCGTACCTCCTGAGATTGGCAAATGTTTCGGCAAGGTCAGTCAATAGGTCGGAACCTTTCCGTGACTTGACCACAATGTCATCCATGTATGCTTCCACATTCCGACTGATTTGAGTGAGTAAACACTTCAATCATCCTCATGAACGTGGCTCCGGCATTCTTGAGGCCAAATGGCATGGTGACATAATGTAAGCACCCGAATGGAGTGGTGAAAGCTGTTTTGATCTCGTCGGGTCCATACAGACGGATCTGATGGTACCGGAATATGCGTCTAAAAGACAATCGCTCACATCCCGCAATGAGTCGACTATTTGGTCGATGCGGGGGAGAGGAAAATGATCTTTCGGGCAGGCCCGATTGATATGTTTGAAGTCGATGCACATGCGCAGTGAATTGTCCTTCTTAGGGACCATGACAACATTGGCGAGCCACTCGGAGTGGTAAATTTCTCGGATAAACTCTGCTGCTAAGAGCCGAGCCACCTCCTCGCCTATGGCCTTTCTCTTCTGGACGGCGGACCGTCGAAGATGTTCTTTGACAGGTTTGACTTTTGAGTCGACTCACAGATGATGCTCAGCCAGCTCCCTGGGAACACCCGGCATGTCAGCAGGCTTCCATGCAAAGACGTCCCAGTTCTCACGGAGGAACTGGATGAGCGATTCTTCCTATTTGGAGTCGAGTGTTGTTGAGATGTGAGTCGGAGCAGCATTGGGATCAGTCGGATGAATATGAATCGGTTTCGTTTCCCCGGACGACTGAAATGCTGACTTCGTGGCGGGCTTCTTGGCTCGCAAAAAATCACTCGGGTCTGCAGTTTTCTAGTACTCTTGCAGCTCGACCACTGCCATCTGAGCATCACCGATCTTAGAGCCTTTCTGAAAACACTCTTCTGCCTTTTTCTGATTGCCAGTGACAGTGATCACACCTTTGGGACCTGGCATCTTTAGCTTGAGGTACACATAACATGGTCGAGCCATGAAACACGCATATGCTGGCCTCCCCAGAATAGCGTGATAAGCGCTCTAGAAATCCACGACCTCAAAGGTCAACTTTTCCTTACGAAAATTCTTGTAGTCACCAAAAACCACATCGAGAGCAATTTGGCCGAGTGACTCAGCTTTCTTTCCAGGAATGACTCCATGGAAGCTCATGTTGCTGGTGCTGAGTCTGGACATCGGAATGCCCATCCCTTTCAACGTCTCTGCATACAAAATGTTCAAACCACTTGTACCATCCATCAAAACTTTGGTCAGTCGAGTGCCTTCGACGACTGGATCGACCACCAACGCTTGCCTCCCAGGGGTGGCAATGTGTGTCGGATGATCAGACTGGTCGAATGTGATGGTGATCTGGGACCATTTCAGATAATTGGGCGTCACGAGCGACCATGTTCACTTCTCGGTTGATAACTTTCAATCGACTTTTGCTTTCAACGTCCAAAGAAAATCATCAGGTGGAATTGACCCTGGGGTATCCACCATCACTATCTTCCTTGTCCTCAACTTTGTCCGACTCCTTTTCCTTATCCTTGGGCTGCTTCCCTTGGAACTGCTGAATCAAGAGCCGACACTGTCGAGTGGTATGCTTCGGGTAAATTAGTTTACCCTCTTCATATTTCTTCGTGTGAATGTGACATGGCAAGTCCAACACATCATTCCCATCTTGGTCTTTCACCTTCTTGGGGTTCCACGGACCCTTGGGTTTCCCCTTGAACTTTCCTGGGGTCATAACCAAGGCTTCTCCGGAGCGGCCGGTTCGGCTTTATGCGCTTCGCTTCCGACCGAGTTCCTCCGCCGCTTCATTAGCGGCTGACTTGTACTTACCACTCCGGAGCCGATCCTCTTCTTCACCATTAGCATACTTGGTGGCAATCTCCATCATCCGACTCGTGGTCATATCTCCGTCCGACCAATTTCGAACTCAACTCCTCGTTCTTGACACCTTCCTTGAAAGCACAGACTGCCTGGTGATCGGACACATTCTCAACTGTGTGGTGCAAGGTAATCCATCTCTGGATGTAATCTCTCAAAGTTTCATTCGACTTCTGTACACACGACTGCAGCTCTGTCAACCCTGCTCGTCGCTTGCAAGTCCCTTCAAATGTCCTGACAAACACTAGGGCATGATCTTCTCAAGTGTAAATACTGCTGGGTGCTAACTGATTCAACCATGCTCTGGCCGAACCCTCCAACATAAGAGGCAAATGCTTCATAGCTACCTCATCATTGCCGCTGCCAATCTGGACAGCCACTCGGTAGTCCTCAAGCCAAGTGTCAGGCTTGGACTCACCGGCGAACTTACTGACTCCAGCCGCCAAGCTGAAGTTGGGAGGAATCACTGCGGCTCTGATGGCCCTGCTAAAACACTATGGCCCTGAGACATGAACTCTGCTGCTGGAGGGAACATCTGTGTCATGGCCTTCTCGGTGAGCTCTGTTCCTGTCGACCAAGCCTTGAACGATAATGGATCTCGCATCAAAGCCTGGCTCTCTGGGGTCGACCGAACCCTTCGCCCAACACCGTGTCAAGGCGTCTGTCATCTTGTTGCCGAGGAGCGTATGATCCACCCCTTGGGGGAGGGGTGGGCACTCGACGTCGATCATTGCGATCGAATCGGTGCTCATACGGCTCGTTGTTCTTGTACTAATCATCACGCCGGCCTCCACGTTCCTCACGCCTCGAGGGCGATCTTGGACTATGGGCCGACTGGACTGAATTCGCAGCGACGTATCTGCTGTGAATCCTGTTCCGTGACTGTGATACGACTGAATTTTGATCTCCTGCTACCCGGATTAAATCTCTGATCTGTTGCAAACCTCTACCCGCCTCCGACTGGGAAGGCTGAATCGATTCTGCTATACGGGCTGCAGCTGCTAAATTCTGAATCGGAGTTTGATATACCTTAGTTGGTTGTGGAAAGAGCTGATGTCGACTGGATTCTGGAACACGTGGTCGCGTGCGCTCGTCGAGAACTCGCTGGAGGTTCTCCAGTCGAGTGCGCTCGGCCATGTTGGCCAAGCGCACATCCTCCAAGGCACGAGCCTCGGGGGTTTCTCCAACGATAGGAGTGTGAAGCGCATCCATGTTTCAACGGCGAAGTTCCTCCCTCTGCAGCGAAGTGAGGGGCTCGGGTTGGTACTCTTCGTGAGCTTGCGCCGGATCGCCTCCACCGTCGCCTCCGTCGGTGCGGGGGAATCCAGGAGGACTGCGTGGTCCATCGGCCATCAGAACCTCTCCTGCCGGATCGCGGCTATCACACTCGGATGCAGTCTCTACGGAGCCAGTCAACAGATCGAACAGGCCGTAGAGAGATTCGTCGGGCTCGATTGCCGCAACTTGGGAAGTGGCCGACTGGCGAGCCACCGCATGCCTCACCCACCGCTGAAGCCTCGACCGACCGGAGCGCTTGCGCCGGCAGGAGACTGGGAGTGAGGACAACACAAGAACCGACCCATACTGGGTCGACGGTTGCCGCAGGAGGACGCCGCGGACGCACGTGCGAAAGTGTGTTGCCCCGCGGACGGGGAGTGCGTCGACGTTGAGAGGAGCCTCCTGAAGCCAAGCGGAGTCGTCGGCGATGAACGTGAGCGCACCGAGACGGATCTCGCAGCCTTCGACCAAAACTCCACCTGAAACCATGATGTAGGAGGTCGAAAGAATCCCAACTTCTCCAACAAATCGCTAGAACACCTGCCCCACGGTGGGCGCCAACTGTCGTGGTTCTAAGTCCGACAAAGAGAATGGGGGTAGGTATGGAGAGGCAAGATACTAGCTATGGAGTAGTTGTATACGCATCGAAGTTTTATGAGTTCAGGCCCTTCTCGGTGGAAGTAACAGCCCTACGTCTCGAGCCCGAGGCGGTCGATCGGATTATATGCGTATGAATTACAGGTGCGAACCCTTCTACCTGTGGAGGGGGTGGCTTATATAGAGTGCGCCAGACCCCAGCCAGCCCACGTAGTGGAGGGTTAAAGGTACATTAAGGCCAGGCGTTACTGGTAACGCCTTACATAAAGTGTCATCATGACCATAAAGACTACTTAATTACAGACTGTTTGGACACCGAGTGGTTCTTGAACTCCTGGTGGTCGAGTGGGTCTTCATGGTCGAGTGTCTTTAAGTCTGTCGAGTGAAATCCTACCAGGTCGACTGGAAGGCCGTTTCTTCTAAAGATGTCCTTGGGGAGGGTACCTTGGATAGGTTCATGACCCTACCCTAGGTACATGACTTCATCAGCTCCTTTAATGTTTGTTTGCACCCAACATGAAACTCATAGTAGACACCGGAGATTAACCAGATAGTAGACAGATAGTACTGATTGCTGCCCCAATATGTACCCCACAACCATTTAAAAACTCAAGTTTCAGCATTAGTTTGGACCTGACTCGGAGTCTAATAGGTGAACACGATGATAATGTAGCATGTCATCATATTAAGCGACGATAACGTAAGCAGAACCACGGAAGAGTGCGACCTCTCTTGCGGACCCGTGTAGTCCTCAAGGTCATCTACTCGCTTGATGATGGTAATGCAGTTGTCGTGGCTGCCGGCGCGGGAAGAAGATCCGAGGCGGCGAAAGACAGTCTGAGAGCGGATCCTCGCTGTGGTGAACCCTTCCGTCGTTGTTGCAAATTTGAGCTGGGTGGAACACAGCGCCGCAGGAGCAGGACAAACCACACAAGGTTTTCTTTGACACATATCTGTAACGGAAGTAATTGAGTAAGGGCTTGTTTGAATTTGAGGATTCTAACAATGCAGGGATAGGAAATAGACAGGAATAGGATAGGAATGCACGTGCAAAACAGAGAATTTAAAAACACAGGATTTCTGCCAATCTGGGTGTTTGATTCACAACAATTGCAAGATCACAGGATGCAAAAAAGCATGGTGAGATTAAGTCAAAACACAAGAAAATGTACGGTTATAATGCTATTTTGCTACTATGTCTTAGTCTTGTGCTTGATGAATAGGAATATGAAAAGGAGGAGAAGTGGAAATTAGAATTCCTACGGTTTTTCTTTCAAGGAGACACTAAAGGAACAAACCCTATAGTTTTCCTTTGCTCCATTCCGTTGCACCAAATTCATGAAAAGTAGTACCATAGGAAACTTTCCAATTCCTATGTGCTTCATTCACTTTTCCTTTCAAGCACTGGCGATTCCAGTAGGCAGGCTTGAGCAAGGAAAATCCTACACTAAAAAAATGTTTTTGTGCTACTTCTATTACTTTGGACCCAGGCCACTACCATACTAGCTCAACTCCCAGGCCCATCGACAAATCCACAGCTCAAACGCGCAGAGATAAATAATGATGGCGTTCAAGAGAGTCCATCACGGATAGCTAAGTTGCCTGGTACCTCACTGCTTGTCATATAGTAGGATAAAATAATCGTATTTCCCGGTACTCCGAGTGCTCAATGGAAAATATATATAACATGTAGAGTAAAAAATAGATGCAACAAGTGTACAACCTCTTTGGCGAAGCCATGTCAATCTCAGCGTGATTGGGTTGGCCGGTGAGGATGCTCCGGCCGACTTTGCTGTCGGAGGAGGGGAAGAAGATCTTAGGCGTCTGGAGATGGAGCCCGAGGTACTGCTCCACTGTGATGGAGGGTTTCGTCGTTGGAGCAGCTCCGGTGAGTTGTACGACGCCGAGGCTGAAGCAGGACAAGAGAGATAACGAACAACGTTAACCTGAGTGGAATTCTAATAGCATCTCCAATACATGACGTAAAATACATAACCACAAAGTGCTAGATGTAAAATACATCAGCCGCCCATCTCTGAAATTAACTGTCGAAACTGAAGTTAACTGTCGAAACTGAACCTAACTGTCCAAACTGAATTTTGCTATCGAAACTGAATTTTGCTGTCAAAACTGAACGCACTAGCAATGTGAGGCTACACATCGGTCGACTGACTTTTTCATCTCTGGTCAGTCGATTTTGCAGCCGTTGGATACGAAATCAAGGGCCCATCTTCAACCTCCACCCCCCTGAGCCGCCAGCCACCACCAGCCAAACATCATCCCCCCGCCGCCCGCGGCCGGTGGTGCACCGCCCCGCCCTCCCCGAAAACACTCCCCACCGCCGGTCCGCCGCCGCCCCGGCCATCCCTCTAGGCCCTCCCGTGCCGAGCTTTTTATCCGGTGATCCCCACGCCACCGCCTCGCTAACGCCCCGCCACCGCCGGCGAGCACCGCCCCCATCCTGAACCGTAAGATAGATAGTGGGGTACCTCTCCGGCGAGCCCCCCTCCCTGTTGCGGCTGGTTCTTCCTTCAACCCGGCGAGCCCGCCCCTTGGAGATCGACTGACCCAAAAGTCGATTCAGTCGACTGAAGTGTAGCCAAATCGGAGCAGCATTGCAAGCAAGAGCAAGAGAGAGAGTAGCAGCGCGAGCAAGAGCAATAGCTAGAGCAGACCAGGCAGGGGACCGAGAGCAAGAGCAGAGCAGCAGCGCGAGCGAGAGCTAAAGCAGCAGCAGCTCGTACTGATGTGGACGTCGCCGCCGAGGGAGCGACGTCGTGGAAGAAGTGGCCGGCGACGTCGCCGTGGATGGAGCCGCGCCGTGTCGGCTCGGGACTGAGCGGCGGCAGCACCATGAGATCGAATCAAGAAGAAAATGTGGCGATTAGTGTACAACCTCTTTGGTGGCGCCGATTAGGCCGCAGCTTCATCCGAGGAAACGGTGATGATGATGCTCTTCCGGTGGTGCAGGTGAAGACGGTGGTGTGGGAATGGAGGTGGCGCGAATGACGAGGGGAACATCGGGCAGCTCCTTGGAGGTGGAGGACGGGTGGCTAAACCGGCGGGACGATGAGATCGACGACGGATCCTCATCCGCACGGTGGATGAGGGACGCCGAGGTGTTCTTGTGGACGACGCCGTCGGGGATGAAGCTCCGGCTGGGTGGCGGACGGAGCAGGGTGTGGGTTTCGTCGCGGTTTTCGCGGCCTCGGTGTATGAATGGGTGGGCGGATGGGATGGCAGTGGGGAACCATGGCTTGGAGACGCGCTTGTCCGAAATGTGGGTAAGTTACAAAAGTACCCCCCATCGATTTGAGGCGGTTCTTTCGGTTCAGGGGTACCATGGGCATTTTGCGTGTCGGGATTTCACGGGAGGTGGGAGTTTTCGCACGCGTTGTAATTTCGGAATAGCAAGGCGCGGGTTGAGATGGAGGGAATTGTCTGAGCACCACGAGACAAAGATATATCTTAAATATTTCGGGCTAACAAGGCGCGAGTTGAAGAGGCGGGAGTTTCGCAGCACGATAGACAGAGACGCTAGCTTCAATTTTCGGCATAACAAGGCGCGGCTTGAAATTTCGGAAGAACAAGCTTAACGTGTACCCAAAAAAAAGACAATTTGCACCTTAACACGCACAACACACACACAAACACCATTTAGACTAGAGTAAGGTACATGTGTATTGCACGCATGAGATTTGCCAACCAAATTATGAATAAATACCACATTATAGCATGCAAGCTTTGAGTCATATATGCATGATGTAGATGTTCGTTTAATTCTTATAGTTCATTTCATTCAAAATCATCTAGTTTTTATAAGAAAGCTAATCTATTTTAAGATTCATGGAATTGTGCGTTGTAAGACATAAAATAAAAAACAAATAATGGCAAATCTTGTAGAAAAACATTTGGGCAATTATGATACGGAAGATTCTAGAACAAATAAGACGTGCTTGTGTTTTGATGTTTGTGCATTATGCTTAAGTTCAACCATGGAGTCTTCTAGATTATACATGTGGCGAAATCTGGTGGAATCTAGATGATATCCAACGACCAATAGTGCTCAAATTTGCCATCTTTGGACCTTCGGATGACCACCTTTCAAAGTTAAAGTTACCTGCTCACAATATAAAAATAATAATATAATATACATATGGGTATAGATATAGATATGTGATGCGAAAGCCGCCCATCATCTCCAATTACATGCACGGATGCGACATGGGCAAATGATGTCTGCCATCGGTATCTCAAATTCAAATCAGTTTGCCCTTGTTCAATGTGTATACATTACAACATGCTCGTTTCCAAAGCACACCGCACGGATCTCCGTTATATTCATGCATGCATGGGTTTCAAACATCAGGATCTCTTATTCAAATATTTGAATTCAACTTTACATTGATTATGACCTCACCTATTCTTTTACACCCACACAGTAGTCTTCTCTTTATAATTGTACCACTAACTTTCTCTCGTGCATGCATGCACACACACTACCAGTCGGCATTATCTATCGCACGCATGCAATCTTTTTCTTCAGGTCTGTCTCCCATGAAGGCACACACCCACACACATCCCCCTCTCCCTCATACCGGGCATTCTTTATCTCTCACGCGTGCATGCGCAACGATCGATGTTCCTCTATGTATGTGTGTATATAGCTAGGTCTTTCATAGTTTTATACACAAACCAATCAATCGATATATCCAGTGAGGTCTCACCCTCTTTCCCACGTCCACATCGATCAATCTATACCTCTCCCACGTCCACATTGATCAATATGTACCTCTCTATATAGGATTAACATAAATAGCTAATACACCCACATTAATTATATATCCAACGTCCCCCTCTCATCATCCATGCCTTCCGCTTCATCTCTCGGGATCGTGCACAATGGCGAAGACAAGGCGATATATGACATGCCCTCCCTAACATCACTATATATCGAGGCTAATATGAATGTGATCATTAGACAATTGCTGCTAAAAAGGTTTAATTTCATGAATTGACCCTCCTCGTAAAGGATTAGCAATGCTTGGCCCCTAGCTCATTTATTTTCATGGCTCCGCCACCGCAAGGCAACAGCACGTGTTCGCCTCTCTCTAAATATCGATCTCGCACTTGTGCATTCCTTCATAGTCTCCCTCCACTCGGCCCCTCGCACCATCTTCTAGCCCCCACCGGATTTTGCCACATGCACAATCTAGCAGACTCCATGGTTGAACTTAAGCATAATGCACAAACCTCAAAACAACAGTGGTTCTCTTTTGTTCTAGAATCTTCGGTATCATAACTGCCCAAAGTTTTTTCTAATTGAATTGCCATTATTTTTTTTACTTTATGCTTTACAACGCACAATTTCATGAATCATAAAATAGATTGAGGGCTTCTTTGATTCAAAGGATTCTCAAAGGATTTTTGGAGGATTCTAATCATTAGGAATTTTTCCTATCTTGGTTGTTTGATTCGTAGGATTGTATACCATAGGAATTTTTTCATATGATTCATTTGCACTAGATTTCATTGGAAACATCCCATCCACTCAAACCACTTTGAAAGAATTCTGCGTTTTTTCTATGCACAATCAAACACTCATACAATCCTGTAGGATTCAATACGACATTCCACTATAATCCCATGTTTTTCCTATTCACGCGTTCTTAGCTTTTTTATAAAAACTAATTTGATTTTGAATGAGAGGAACTATAAGAATTAAACGAAGGGCTACATCACGCATATATGACTAAGAGCTTACATGCTATAGTGTGGTATTTATTCATAATTTGGTTGCAAAATCTGATGCGTGCAATGCACGTGTAAATTACTAGTACTTCGAGTATGTGCAGAACACGTAAATTAGAATAACAATGGCACACTACACAGTGTCTCTATTACAGTTCATGAAGCCACGTGGCACATGTGGAGGCGTTGTCGAGACCTCCTTGCGTGGATTGATCACAGTGACGTGCTGCTGGTTCCAGAAGAATGTACTCGTCCTCCCTGAGCCATACTGGCGGTACATGCACGAAGCAAAGATGTGCATGCACGCCACGCACGCACTCATTCCCTCGCACACACACGCAGGTACACGGGCGGACGCAATTTTGTACCAAGATCCACCCCATGTGATAATTTGACGCGTGTAAAGTCGTTCACTTCATTGATGGTCAATTAATACAGCGCATGCAAATTGAGTGGACGTGAGGGCGGAAGAAAGACATTATTACTCTACTGCGCGCATGCAAGTAGTTAAATCGTGGGTTGCTAGTAGTACTTCCATTGGTCTCCTTCGTATTTTGTGCCAATTTTGACAAGAACATAATATTTACGCATTTGAGCAGTGTAGTCTACTTGAAATTTATGTTCCACTAAACTCATCGGGAGCTGTTTCGGGCCTCGAAACCAAAACCATCAATTAATCTTTACCTTGTTCCCATCACATTCGGAAGCCTGCTCACACCTACTAGTACTACGTACCAAACCTGAACATGTTCCCACTATGCAGGTATTAGTACTACTAGTGCTAGTACTTAGGTTATAAAAAGGGGAACTACCTAACCAAAAATTACTCTACCTTTCCTCCTCATAAGTGCTTCTTCTTCGTCCATCGTTGCCATGGTCGGTGAGCAGAGCTCTAGGTCGAGAACTACTCGTAACAAGGGAGCAGCAACCAAGGCTGCGGGAAAAAAAGAGAGGGCTCGCCGCCACGCAAAGACCTCGAAAGATCTCTCACGGGCAGGCGATGGCTCCCAGGAGCGCCCTAGCCGCAGAGGCGAACATGCTGAGCCGGCGGAGCTGGAGTCGTTATCCCTCGACGGCATGCCCGATCAGCTCAATAAGCACCTCAATAAGCAGAAGGAGTTCATCCAAGGCTTGACGGAGTTGTTGAAGGAGAGCCTCGACGACATGCCCGTTGAGCTCAATCAGCGAGGAGAGTTGACCGCCCGGCTTGGTGATGCTGCCAAGAAGAGCATTGCCTCGGAGAAGAAGGCGACCGCGAAATCCTGCGACCAGGAGGACAAGGCGAAGCTCTGCCACGAGATCGACCTGTTGAAGGAGAAGAACGCCGGCTGGAAGAAGTTGCATGAGAATAGTAGTTCCTCGATGAAGATGCTGCAGGCCCTCATCATGGAATAGAAGGAGGAGTTGGCGAAGCTCCGCGCCGAAAGCACCCGGCTCGTCAAGGTGCGTAATGCGGCCGTGGAATAGATGATGAAGGCTCGCATCGAGAAATCCCGCGTCATGGACAGAATGAAGAAGATGGCGGGGGAGACGCGCAAGGAGATGGAGGTCGTGGAGGCGATGAAGAAGCAGTTACGACGCCGCCTACCGGGCAGGAAAAGCCCCGCCCTCGACTTTTAAATAGTATACAGTATACTAATTTTGTATCGATGGATTGCGCCCGCGCCATGGAGCAAAGCATCTAGAAAACGGCGGTACACATGTATGGAGTATACAGCACGCCCGTCGCGTTCGCGTCGCACCCCAGACGGTCGGTCGGTCTGGCACGCTGCTCTCCGAATGGAACGCGCGTCATATTGCGTTCGCACACACATGTGGGACAGCAATTGAGAACCGACCATAGGCACACTCCCCGGCCCCGCAAGTCGGGTGACTTAATAGAAGAGGGAGATGAGCGATAGTACTAGAGAAGTGTTGTACTACGTTGGTGCCTGGACGATCCCTGCAAGACACGGAAGATCAGTTCGTCCATGCATGTGACCAGACTCCAGCAGACATGCCTAGATTGGCTATCGTCTACATATCGTGCAGGCTGTGTTGTACATGGATGTAGTTGTGGTGAGAAATCTAAAAAAAGGTTTCTTGTCATCTCGCAAAATTATGTGTCATGTGCTTCGGATCACTACGAGGGTTAAACAGCGACAACTGAGTTGGGCTAGTCATTGGGGGCACATGCACGAACAATGACTACTCGGCTGCTGTCTAGGTCAAGCCGGCTATGTTAATTAGGACATCTATCGAAGGACCCCTTTTCTACGAGTTTATCTTTAATTTGAGCTTTGTTCCTCGTCTAGTTTGTCCGTCGGGATTCATGTTGTCTCCTTTGGGCAGTGAGGTTATGATTTCTTGTCATGTGGCATTTTTTCGTGTTATATGTTATAATCCGGCGCTTCAGATCAAAATGACGACAACTGCGCCTCCGGCCACGAGCATGAAGACTTCTCGGCAGTCATTAGCGAGGTCAAGCCGGCTCCATTAGACAAAAGAAAACTAAGTACTACTCCACTATATAGGCAGGAGCCTCCGCGCTTGCTTGCTAGTGTTGCTCTCTTCACACCGTCTCGGCCTCTCCGGATCTACACACGATAGCGGTGGCCACACTCTCTCTCTCTCTCTCTCTCTCTCTGCTCACTGCTGGTCACAGATCCAGCCGGATCCTGTCCGCCGGGGAATGTGAGAAGGTGCAACGTTCACGCGGTCGTCCTCGGCGACGGCTCTTACCCACTATTGGGCGCGTCCCGATCAGCCTGCCTTGCCGTTCTCTCCCAAGCACCGCTGGCGAGGGAGAGCCTCCGACCTCTTCTTCCTTGCTGCCGTAGTGTGGGCAGATCCGGCCTCCCGCCGCCCACCTAGCGATATCCCGGCGACCATCAGGTATAACTTCCTTCGAAATCGGCCTTGCTATACTTCCCGAGCTCCTGACGTCGCTGCATTTGTAACTTTTACTATTTATCAGGCCCCCTCGTAGATAGGATCAATCGGCTGTTCGAAAACAACCTATTTTTTTTACGTTTAAGAGGTAAAACTAGTTCATGCACTCGAATCTAGTACTACTTGGTTCAAACAAGGAAGAAAGGGGTTAAGGGGGTGGGGGTGGGGGAGGATTTGTTACCTGAATCTAGGACTTTGTCGAAAGAGGAAATAATGGGGGCGAAAAGTAGCAGAGACTGGCTATCCAACTGGTCTCTAGGTCTAATAGGGAAATAAAGGGAAACACAGTACAAACTCAATATAAACCCGATCTGTTGATTGAAAAAGGAAAGAAAGTGGGGACTGGGGGACAACTCAACAGAGTAAGTCCAGCACTACATTTGCTAGCCTCACACGGTATAAGGTGGCTATACTGAACAAAAATGGGACCAACCCAGATATCCTGTTCTGATGTTTGTTGCCCCGAGCCTCTCTTATGTAGTGCCACTGGTAAAATGTAGCAGTCGCACTGTTAAAAGTAAGGACATGTTAAACCAATGTTGTTTTCAAAGTAATGCCTCCAGTAATATGAATCAATGTCACTTCTTTACATGTCCTGCTAAGATTTCCCATTAAGATAAGTTGGTTCTTTTCGTTAGAAATGCAACTGTCCTGGTCCGCCTACTCTCCCGTGCCCAAAGTAATGTCGTATTTAACGGTTGTCATAGTTAATCCTGATGCCCACACTAATATCTAGCAATGCCACTGCTTTAGAAATTGCTACTGTCCTTGTAGGATTGCCATTCAGATAAGGAACATGCTTCTTTTCATTTGATGCATGTTTCATCACTTGTTACTTGTTAGTCACCCTCTGTCGGTGTCAAAACCGGTGGATCTCGGGTAGGGGGTCCCGAACTGTGCGTCTAGGCAGATGGTAACAGGAGACAAGGGACACGATGTTTTTACCCAGGTTCGGGCCCTCTCGATGGAGGTAATACCCTACTCACCTTGATTAATATTGATGATATGGGTAGTACAAGAGTGGATCTACCACGAGATCAAGGAGGCTAAACCCTAGAAGCTAGCCTATGGTATGATTGTTGTCCGTCTCACGGACTAAAACCCTCCGGTTATATAGACACCGGATAGGGTTAGGGTTACCAGTCGGTTACAATGGTAGGAGATCTACATATCCGTATCGCCAAGCTTGCCTTCCACGCCAAGGAAAGTCCCATCCGGACACGGGACGAAGTCTTCAATCTTGTATCTTCATAGTCCAGAGTCCGCCAACGGTGATAGTTTGGCTATCCGGACACCCCCTAATCCAGACTCCCTCAAGAGCCCCTGAACCAGGCTTCAATGACGACGAGTCCGGCGCGCATATTGTCTTCGGCATTGCAAGGCGGGTTCCTCCTCTGAATACTTCATACAAGATTTTGAACACAAGGATAGTGTCCGGCTCTGCAAAACAAGTTCCACGTACTACCGTAGAGAGAATAACTTTTGCACAGATCTGCTGACGTATCCCGCGGCGTGACATCACACCACGGCCAAGCCTTTATTCGAATTGTTTTTACTATTCCACCTCAGCGTATTTAGCGAGGCGGTTTCCTTGGCACGTTTTATCAAAGCGGAGATCGTGCCCCCTTATTCCGGGATCCTCATCAATATGGACGTGGGTAACCCAACCCTGCCCGTTGGCACGCCTCCTCCATCAAAGGCGAGTCCCGAACGGTCACGGGGAGGGCTCTTGGTATTCAACCTCTTTACAATGAGACCAAGGCCCGCCCTTCTTTTTCAATCTCAATCGAATCCGCCCCTACCTCGAGTTCCAACACCCAAAGCTCCAGATTTAGGCGCTTGGACCTTCGACGATGTCGGCTCCGACACACGGCCGGTGGATGTCTTCCTCTGTCACGGAAGAAGATGTGATAAAGCTGAGAGACGCCAGGTATCTTACCGGCGAAATTTCACATAGGCTGCCTGTCCAAGGGCAGGTTATTCCCACTCCTGAGCCTGGTGAGAGCGTGGTATTCGTGTCTCACTTCCTTCGGGGTTTAGGCTTCCCGACGGACCCTTTCGTGAGGGGGCTCATGTTTTATTATGGGCTGGAATTCCATAACTTGGATCCGGAGTCCATCCTCCACATCTCGTCATTCATTGTTGTATGTGAAGCCTTCCTCCGCATTACCCCTCACTTCGGATTGTGGCTCAAGACCTTCAAAGTGGAGCCGAAGATGATCAAGGGGCATCAGGCAGAGTGCGGAGGGGCTGTTATAAGCAGGAATGCTGATGCTCCATGGCCCGAGGGCTCTTTTCAAGAGGAGCTTAATTTATGGCAGCAGGAGTCGTTTTATATCACCGCTCCCAGGGGCTCCAAATGGGCGGCGCCACCTGCCTTCCGCTCGGGTACTCCACTGCGGCTGGCGTCATGGGTTAATAAAGGGCTCGACTGGTGACTGTCCAAGGACGTACCTCTGTTGTAGGGCCGTAATCGAGACCTCCTAGAGAGAGAGAGAGATCAATCTGGCCGTAGTAGCGCAGGTCATGTTGATTCGTCGCACCTTGCCCTGCAAACGTCGCCCCCTCCGCCTATGGGAGTTTAATCCGGAGGGACCATGAGCTCTCCAACATTTTATGGGCGTAATGCCCGTGGAGATGTATCAATTGTTCTTCGGATCACAAGCAATGTGTCCGGACTTGACCGAGGACGCAGGTCTGAGCTGCAATCGCCCGGTTACTCAAGTAAGTAGTCCTGCACCCGGACATGCTATCGACATATTTATCATAAACTTGCCCTTAAAAGAGCTATCCTTTAAGCAGGAGTGCATAGAGAAAGCAAAACTGATCAGGTGTCCGGCCCCCCTCCCTGAGACCACGCCAGATCATGTATTAACAAGGATGCTAGAGGCCGTGCCCTTTGAAGAAGGCGAAGGGGGGAACAAGGGAACCACTACCTCCGTGAAGGAGGCTATCAAGAAAGGGGGGATCGAGAATCCCTCCCTCCAAGGGGAGAAGAGGACCACTTCTAAAGATCTGGAGGCCAAAGCCTCGAAGCGGGGGAAGAAATCTTCACCAGAGGGTCCTGCGGCAGGAGATGCCCCGTCCGCACTATTTCCCCAAGGAGATCAGCCCTCCAGCGAGCCGTAAGTAAAGGGGGGCATTTTTTCTTAAAAGAGAGACATCCCTATTTTATTTCTTAAGGTTAACCAAAATTTACCTTGTAGTTCGGATCTCAGCCCTTCACAGCAGAGCTCGTCTTCAGGGGATCTTAATCCGGAGATGATGGAGAGCGAAACGCCTCCGCCTGCCGTACCGTTATGCGAGGTGGACGACGCTGAGGTGTCGTCGCGGAGGGCTTCTCCGAATCCGGCGGAGCCAGAAGGCAGCCGTATGTCCCCTCAAAGTCCTCCGTGTCCGGCCTTCGAAAAAGGCCACCAGACGAGTCCGACACCAACGGGTGTACGGTCGGAGGGGCTGAAGGATCTGCTTGGGCGAGCGTCTATCTCGGAAGATCACCATACGTTAATGGGTACGGTGATTGAAAGTATTTCATCCGCTGAGAGCGGATTTCATGAAGCTGTCATAAGTTTACTGACGGGTTTTGAGATATGCAAAATGATGTACCTTCTGACAGTTCTGCATATAAAATGCGCCCTGTATAGATAGTAGCCCCTGAGACTTGGTGCGGTGTCAAAAATGACGGCGCGCCGAGGATCATAACCCCAGGTAAAATATGTGCTCTTCCTATGTAGGTGGCGAAGCGTCCGGTGGCTAGCCGGACTGATGAATTTGCCGAACTGAAGCGGCAACTTGACGCGGTTGATGCGGACATGAGGCTTGTTAATAAGCGGCTTGACGAGTCACAAGGTATGCAACTTCTCCGCGGACACCTGGTAAGGGAGCTTGACGCCCATGCCTTACAACATGTATGCTTAATGCAGATGGTGCCGCTGCTGTGGAGAACCTTCGGGCGGAGCTCGCCCGAGCCAAGGAGCAAGCCAGAAAAAGTGATGCGGCGGCCTTAAAGGCGGCCGAAGAACTAAAAGCCGAACAGGCTGCTCACTGTCGAAGCAAGAAAGAAGTGGCCGAGATGGCCGTGAAATTGAAGAATGCTACTGACCGTTGCGAGCTTCTTGAAAAAGAAGATCGAGCAAAACAAGAGGACCTGAAAAAGGCCACCACCGAGGCCAAGAATGCTCATTCTGCGATGAGAGCTATGAAGGAGGATCTACGTCAGGCCGAAGATATTGCGGCTAGAAAGCCCTTTCTGCTGCGGAGGAAATTCACGGATCCTAAGTACGCTCAATTGGACCGGCTGTGGGGTGCGGAGGATGCTTATCTGGATTTGGCGGCGAGTGCCGCAGACGCGGCCGAACACTTCCGAGGTCAAAAGGATCACCGAATGGAAGAGCTTTTTTGGTCGCAGTTCCATAGTCCGGAGCGTCCACTTTCGTTGACCGATCGTTTGGCCGAATGGGCTGAGCTGAATAGGTTGTCCGGACTTGCCATGAAGGCTGTCGTGACTCATTTGTGGCCGAAAAGCCCCAAGCCAAAGAGTTATTTTGGCTTGGTGCAACAGTTCCTTCGTGCGGTGCCGCATATCGATGCAATGAAGCGGTCGGCATGCATAGAGGTGCGTGGATGGCTCTTGCCCGTGTCAAGACATATCTTGAGGCGGAGATGAAGGCCACCGACGTTGCATCTCAAGATTCGGACAGAAGCCGAGTACTGCCGAGCACTATTTTGAGGAAGTTCTGCAGGCGCTTGTTTAATAGAGATGCGATTGCTCGAAGGATATTATGTTTAAATGACATGTATGATTTGTGAAAACAATGTTTCAATATAATATAAGAGCTTTTTATACTTGTGCGTTCAAGTATTAAAACACCTCCTGTCTTGGCCATTGATGTATATGTGTATATAACTTTGAAAGATGGCAGTCTTGACTTCAACCCCCACGCACATAGTGCGGGTGTTTGCAAAAAGGCGATTTTCACATAATCCAACGTCTTGGTCCTGTAAAGGAGGTGATAGTGTAGCAAACTAGGCAACCGGACTATAATGCTTTATCACTTTCACTTAGCCATAGGAGTTCGATGGTGGGGCTACTATATAGCCCCTAGGGGCACCACGCTCTCCCGAATTCGGGGCGCGTATGTGCCTGACCGGGAAATGGCCCTTCGTCAATGCGGGGGAATTCTAAACATTCCGCTGGGTCATCGAGTGGTTGACCAGTCCCACGCTATATCATGACAGTCAGTTTTAGCTTTCTCCACTGAGGTGCTCAACCCAGCTCAACCGGGGCACAATCGCAGTGGTTCTCCCCGGCCTACCTTAGCCGATATAATGGAACGTAAGGTACCAAAACATGGGAGCCGGGCAAACCCAACATTTGACCAAAGACATGATTCGGAGCTGATGCATATAAGGCCTAACTTCGAGACGCCGAACACTCCCTAAGGTATTCGGTCTTTATGAAAAGCGGGCAGAATAATGCCCTAAGCCTTTGGTGTCCAGTGCACGCCAAAAGATTACAGTGCGGCCGATGCCAAAACGCCAGCCTCCTCCTTGGTTATAGCAAGAAACAGGGGATGTGTATCAACAAGAGACAGTAAAAAAGGTTTACGCAGGGTCTTAATCTGAAAAGAATCCTTGCAACGGGTCCCTACTGCACGTCTGCGCCTGTGTCTCCGTTGTGCCGTATCCTGGACGGGCGTAGCACGTTGTTCATCTGTAAAAGAGAAGAACTTAGTTGAAAAGAAAAAAGATCGTGCGAAAAACGTACTTAATATTAAATAAACAGAGTACGGTTCGAAAAGTGAATAAAATTGAGCTTTATTGTCTCTTGTTGTACATGCGTGCAGCCCCTAGTACGGGGGTATGCCGCTAGTAGGCGCCGGACTCGTCTAGCCATGTCCGAGGTTCGAATGACCTATTCAGGTGCTTTGATTAGCAGAGCCGGATTGGTGTGGGGCTGTCAAGGCAGTCTCACGTTCTTCCGTGCTCGAGTGACACTTAATACTCCCTTTTAATGAGATGATGTCGCATGGACCGGGCATTTTAAGTGTAAGAGATGCATAATGCGGTATTGCGTTAAAGCGGGCGAAAGCTTCACGCCCCAGTAGTGCTTGATAGCTACTTTCGAATGGGGCGATGTGGAAGGTTAACTATACACGGCGGAAGTTGTCGGGCGAGCCGAACACAACTTCTAGCAGTAGAGGGAGCCCGCATAATGGGCATATAGGCCTGGCATTACCCCTTTGAAGGAGGTGTCGCTATGGCGAATTTTGGTTGGGTCTATCCCCATTTTGCGAATTGTGTCCTGATATAGCAGGTTTAGATCGCTACCTCCGTCCATTAGGACTTGTGTAAATTGGAGTCCTTCGATTATAGGATCTAATATCAAGGCAGTCCATCATGCGTTCGGATACTTCCGAATAGTCCTGATGATCGAAGGTGATTGGTTTTGACAACCATCGTTGGGACTCTGCTGGGATAGACCGTGCGGCACGTGTTTCTATGGGCGCCGCTCTGTTTTCCCTTTTGTCACTTGAAGTGAGTTCACTGTTTTGATTTTTTGTAGGAAATTCTTTTGATTTCCGGTGCTCTGCTTGTGGGGTTTGTCATCGTCCTCGCTTGGTGTGTCGAGCCCCTTGTGTTCGGCATTGAGTTTGTCGGACTGCTTGAAGACCCAACAATCTCTGTGGGTATGGTTTGCAGGCTTCCCGGGAGTATTGTGGATTTGGCATATTTTATCCAAGATTTTGTTTAAGTTGGATAGCTCGTCGCTGCTGTCCTTGAGGGGCAGTTTTTATGATTCTTTGGGAGCTTCTGAATCCGGCATTGACTGTCGTGCTCTTTGGGCTGTTTCCCTTTGTCCGGCTGGTCCTTGCTGCGTCGTGGTTTTCCATTTCCATCCCTGACTTCGGATGTACTTGGGTCGCTGATCGCATCTTGCCAGCCAACTATCCTCTCCTAGCATAAAAGCGGGTCATGAGGCTTGTTAATGCAGCCATAGTTCTCGGCTTCTCTGGCCGAGGTGTCTGCAGCGAGCCATTCGTCTTGGACATTGTGTTTGAAAGCTGCTAAGGCTTGGCGACCGGACGATCGACTATTTGGTTCTTTTGGTAAGGAACCTGTTCCAGAATTTGAGCTGACTCTCCGGGTTGTTTAGTTATATGACTTAAATCGCCCGCATCCGGAGGGACGGACATAAGTCCCTTGGAAAATTTGCGAAAAGCATCCTCGAGCTCTTCCCAACTACCAATGGTATTTTTCGGGAGGCTTTTGAGCCAATGCCGAGCTGGCCCTTTGAGCTTGAGGGGTAAGTATTTTATGGCGTGGAGATCATCTCCTCTAGCCATGTGTATGTGGAGGATGTAATCCTCAATCCAGACTCCAGGGTCCGAGGTTCCGTCGTATGCCTCTATGTTTACGGGTTTGAATCCCGCTGGGAATTCGTGATCCAAAGACCTCATCGGTGAAACACGAGTGTGCGGCACCCCTATATTTGGGTGTGCCGTGATGTTCGGATATTTGGCGTGTTGCATTGCTTAGCAGAGCTTGCTTTCTCGGCCCATAGATGGACCTAACTAGGACATTCTTTTGATGTGAATCCTTATGCGGATCGCGTGCAGGCTTGTGTGCAGCGCCGCTTGCCGCTCCATGTTTGTCATGTGGTCGTCTATCCGACCAGGCGACCTCTTTGTTCTTTGATTGCGGGGGCTTTAAGGCCTCCTCATCGAACTCGGGCAGTAATTTACGCTTCGGGTAGCTCTTTGTTTGGCTACCGTCGCCGTATTTTTCTACGATGTTGAGTACTTTGCTCCATCTGATTCTGAGTGCATCTTCTGCTGTTTTGAGCTTCCGCTTCTGCTTTTTCAGGCTACGCGCAGTGGCGACGAGCCTTTTGTGGAGGTTCTTCTGCTCCAACAATTTGTCCGGTGTGAGATCGTCCGGACTGTTATCTTCGCCGGGGACGGGTTGTTTATCCAAGTTGTCCTGTTTAGACGGTTGCTCGATAGCATGTTCGTCGTCCACCGGCTCGCCCTGCTCTATGGCTGGGTCTTTGTCAAGGCGGGACTTGGTGCGGTGTTTACGTTGCCGTTTTGACTGCTTTTCGAGGGATTTATCCTTCGTAGTGTCCCGTTGTTCCTCGTCGTCGCTTCCTTTAGGTGTATCCACCATGTATACATCATGGGATGAGGTGGCTGTCCAGTATCCTATAGGTGCTGGTTCATGGTTGTCTCCTACATCGTCGTCCATACCGTTGATGTCTTCGGAGTCGAAATCGAGCACGTCGTTTAAGCTTTCGACAGTGGCTACAATTGGGCGGTGGGTGGGCGTTGAATTTCTTCGTCGTCCGCATCCCAACCTTCCTGACCATAGTCCGGCCCGGGCTCTCCTGATAAAGAGAGAGACTTCAGTGAATTCAGGATGTCGCCAAAGGGCGAGTGCTGAAAGATGTCCGTGGCAGTGAACTCCATAACCGGCGCCCAATTGGATCCGATTGGCAGGGGCGCGGAGGGTTCAGAGTCCGGAGAGGAGTCCGGCACCTTGGAGTCACGGTCTTTGCAAAGGACAAGGATGGAGTTCGGCTCAATCGCCGTAGAAATCATAGCCCCCGAGGCGGTGTCCAACCACTCGTCCTCGATAGAAGTCGGCTCGAAGCTAAGGGTGGGCCGGAGCGACGCCTGCGGCCTCCAGGCCTTTGTTCGGCAGCGAAGCTAGATCGTGCCCATCGAGACAGTCTTGGCGCGCTTGATCAGTAGCTCGAATCCGTCGAAGATCAAGTCTCCGCGGATGTCGGCCATGTAGTTCAAACTCCCAAATCTGACCTGATGGCGGGCGTAGCTTTCGATCTGCTCCAGATGGCCAAGTGAATTGCCCTTGATCTTGAAGCCGCCCGAATCTGAAGATCTGTCCGGGAGAAAAGTCTCACCCTGGACCGCGTCGTTGTTGATGATCGAAGGAGCCATCGGGCCTAAGGATGACGACACAGGAGGAACTCTCAATGAAAGCACCAATGTCGGTGTCAAAACCGCGGATCTCGAGTAGGGGGTCCCGAACAGTGCGTCTAGGCGGATGGTAATAGGAGACAAGGGACACGATGTTTTTACCCAGGTTCGGGCCCTCTCGATGGAGGTAATACCCTACTCCTGCTTGATTAATATTGATGATATGGGTAGTACAAGAGTGGATCTACCACGAGATCAAGGAGGCTAAACCCTAGAAGCTAGCCTATGGTATGATTGTTGTCCGTCCTCTGGACTAAAACCCTCCGGTTTATATAGACACCGGATAGGGTTAGGGTTACACGTAGTCGGTTACAATGGTAGGAGATCTACATATCCGTATCGCCAAGCTTGCCTTCCACGCCAAGGAAAGTCCCATCCGCACACGGGACGAAGTCTTCAATCTTGTATCTTCATAGTCCAGGAGTCCGGCCAACGGTGATAGTTCGGCTATCCGGACACCCCCTAATCCAGGACTCCCTCACCCTCCTTTCCACCTTTTTTTGTGCAAACAGAGATATACATTTCACGCTCGATCTTAGTTGAACTGCACAAATGATATCCAAATTATAGTTGAGCATTCCAGGAGCTTCACAACCAACCTTGATGTTGCTCAATTTTATTGCACTAATGAAGAAGAAGCTCTGTGGGTTTTGTTTTCTGATGGAAATGGAACCGGGGCTGGAGCCCTTTTCTTAAAAAAAATTGAAGAAGAAGCTGCTAGCTCACGGTACATTGCTTCATTTTAGGTGAACTACACCAAAAGGTCCCATGAATTGAATCATCCATGTTGGTGACTGAAAGAGCCAGCTTCAACATCCCAGTCTAAGCACCCCTGGCCTCCATCCTTGCGACGCACGGTATACCTCGTTGCCACACCGTCGACCCTAGTGTCACCGATAAAATGAAGTAATAATACAGTTAAAATAGAGCGAGTGTCATCTCTATCATTTCATTTCCAATGTAGATAAAGAAAGTGCTTCTCTTTGTTAAAGTATGTTTCATCAACTAGTCCCATTGTTAATGTTTAGCGTTTACGCAAACCAGGGTGCTTAATTTTAGTTGATATGTACAAAAATAGAGATTTGAATGTCTCAAGGCGCCTCCTTGTACTACTGTTGTACACTGATGTTCATCACTGGCAGAAGGTGTATCTGGGAGACTTGGGACGATGTCCATTATGAGGCGTACCGTATGAGGCGTCGCAGGGCCCATCTCGCCCTCGCAGCATGGCATACTATGATACTATCACAGTATTTTCTTCTATTTATTTTGTGTGTTTGATCAACTAGTGCCACATAATGTAATCACGCTTTTTCATTATCTGTGCAAACAGGGTTATTCAGCTGCATTTTGGTGGAACTGCATAAATGTACGTACGGAATCGGCATATATGCAGAGTGCGAGGTGTGCCAAGTAAAAATTACCGACACCAACCATGTTGCATGCACACATTGGCATCCACCACAACCAGTGGGATGTGTGGCGCTCTCTGTGGATGAATCTTTCTCGGCAGCAAATCCTCTAACCAAATACTAGTAGCTTATATTGACAGTTTTCTAGGGAGTACTCTTTTCTGAAAGAAGCACCAATCTATTTTTCTTTATTTGTACATTGTGTCACAACTTTGACCCAAAGGTCCAGAGATATTTTAGGGTGATTGGCATAGTACTCGGAGACTGATTGTAAGCATGATTTTCATTAGTTGTCACACTGATTGTAAGCATGAGCAGGTGGAAGATTAGGTTAGTGCGAAGCTTACCTTAAACCCTACCGCTGCCGTTGAAACGAGGCGAGCGTCGAGGGAACTATGGAGAACGTCGGGGAAGCAACGTCGCGCCATCCGGCCTCCTATTGCGGTGGGAGAACGAATACTCATGTGGCTTCGGCTGGCTCTGCACCCTCACGAACGGCACACCATACTCGATCGATTCGTTATCCTCTGGGTGCTCGACCTTCGACCTGTACGCCCACCACCTCCGCTTTGTTGTCACCTCGGGCGAATCATGCCTCCATCGCCCATAGGAGATACTCGATGAACTCGGAGGACTGCGGGCGTGATCATGCCGAGGAGTACATGTACATCGCCGCCCTCATCGCTGCCGTCTCGCTCTTTCGCATACATTGCCACATGGCCCGCACCATCCTCAAAATCTCCCACTCATTGTCAAACCAACTAAGGATCTCCTTCAACCTGTCTAACTTTGCACAGTCGCCGGTGATCTGCACGATTATTCTTGCATCCTCTCCATAGATGTCGTTACGAGTGGTCCGGTGCTAGCTTTGGAAGATGGGAGGAGAGACGGTGGTCTTGCAATAGAGAATAGGGAGAGGAGAGGAGGTGGTTTTGGAATGGAGATGATGGAGAGGAGAGGAGGTGGTTTTGCAATGGAGAGAAGATCCGAAGAGGGAGAGGCGAGACGGTGGTTTTGGAATGGAGATGATGGAGAGGAGAGGAGGTGGTTTTGGAATGGAGATGGTGGAGAGGAGAGGAGGTGGTTTTGCAATGGAGAAGATCAGAAGAGGGAGAGGCGAGACGGTGGTTTTGGAATGGAGATGATGGGGAGGAGAGGAGGTGGTTTTGCAATGGAGAAGATCAGAAGAGGGAGAGGCGAGATGGTGGTTTTGGAATGGAGATGATGGAGAGGAGAGGAGGTGGTTTTGCAATGGAGAAGTGGGAGAGGAGCGTGCGGCAGCGATTTAGGATTGGGCGAGAGGGCCGGCGCGCTGTGACTGGATCAAAATCAAAATCAATTTACCCTTCAATTAAGAAAGCGACCCCACATTAACTAGTCTCCCTTTTATTCTGGGTCATAATTGACCATGATTTTTGCACATAAAATATATGTTATCGTTGCAAAAATAATATAATTTGAAAGTACATTCAGAATCTGAACCAAACGATACAATTTTTGGTGACATGCATGCACATTTTGCTTGTCACATACAGTACGTGGTCAAACTTTGACCCAAAATACGCAAAATAACAAAAAAATACTTCCAAGACCAGCGCCGCTCTTCCGCTCTTCTCCTGTCCCAATCTAAATCCACCGCCGCTCCTCTCCTATTCCAATCTAAATCCAGCACCGCTCCTCTCCTCTTCATTTCAAAACCACCGCCCCTCCTCTCCTGTTCCAGTCCAAAACCAGCGTCGCTCCTCTCCCGTTCTAATCCAAAACCAGCGCCGCTCCTCTCCTCTTCCATTCAAAAACCACCGCCGGCGACTGAAGGTGCTGTGGAGAAGTAGACCGATGGAGGAGTACAACCAATACGTGAGGATCGCAGACGTTGACCCTTTGAAGCTAGCTAGGATGTTGGAGATACAGTCTTGGTTTGACAACAAGGTCCAACTAGCGTCGACGGCGACATCCATGGCCAAATATCTGCAACAGAGCGAAAAGGCGGCGATACTCAGGGAGGGAGTTATGTCGGAGTACATAGAGCTGCTCCTCTGGGCCATGGAGCAAACAGATTCACCGAATCCGATCGTGAGGGAGCGGTGGTGGGAGTATCGATCCCAGATGGAGCATCCACCAGAGATTGAAGGATCGAGCATCTTGCCGTTTGTGAGGGTGTCCTGCCAGAGCGAGCCGGTGGAGTCTTCGTCGACCGGACCCAACTGCAAGAGGAGAAAAGCAGTTGGCCCGACGACGCTTCCCCGCCATCATCTCCCTCGCCGTTGACATCGTCTCATGGGGCGGTTGTCTGCCGCCGAGGAATAGGAGGGGACTGCCCCCCCCCCATCCCAATAGTCGGGCAGGTTGTGAATTGTCAGGAGGAGCTTAGGGTTGTCAGTATTTGCAGGTTGTGAATTGTGTTTTGTGTTGTGTATTTTGAGAGTACTTTCAGATATGAATGTCTTTTGAATTTAAGATTTGCAGTATTGAGCATATGAAGAATTTTATGAATTCTAGAGATCTATTTTTAGCACTTAAAAAAATGTAGTTTTTCATAGGAGTATAAAAGTGCAGACGAGAAGAAACTGCAAGTTTCAGTTTCAGATAAGAAATCGCAAGTTCGGGCCAGATAAGAAACTGCAACTTTCAGAGGCAGAGCATTTATATTAACACGGCCTTTCCAAACAGGGTTAACATCATGTTGGTAGTTTTATTCGTGGTCGAAAATGGAACTACTAGCCAGTTAACATCATGATGACCAACATTCATGCATAGCACATCTTCATATGATCCACAGTCAAAATTCCCACACAATGTTGAGTGTGCGAAACACAGAGAAAACGAGGGACGGAGTTTTGGCAAGTGTTGGACGTGGTTTTGGGCTGCCCCGTCTAGGCTTTCATTTTTTACATGCGCAGCCCACGACCTCGGATGGGAGAGCCTGTTTGTATTTTCTTAGGGCCGTCATGTATCGACCGGCCTATGGACCTCCCATCCGAGGTTTTATTTTTGGCAGCCCAATTTATGTATTTTTTTGAAGAAAACGCAGCGGTCTGTTCTATTTTTCTATATAAGAATAGGAACACCAGGTACAACTTATGTTTCCCTTTTAACTATATTATATATATTTAAATTATTTTATATGTTATTATATATTATTTTTATTGTCATCATATATTTAATAAATACTTACATATGTAAGAAAACAATATCCCACATCTTATTAATTATAAAAATAATTTCTTAACAAATAAAATCCAGGATTGTTTTGGCACGGAAATCCTAGTGATTGTGTACAAAAGCTTGGTAAGATTTAAGGACGAATGTAATAATATCACTTATTATTTAAATATATTTATAACAAAATGCTCAACCCTTTTTTATTTTTTGATAACATTGCTGGCCCAACCCAACATTATAATTAGAATCAGCCCAGCAAAATCGTGTATCTAGATAAAGTGCAAATGGCGTGTAACTTTTTAGGAAATAAAAAAATGGGCCGCATGAAAGCTACATTAATTGTTCACCCAGCCCAGCTAATGGCTGTAATAAAAAAAAGATCAAATTGATCAGAATTCTACCGCATAAAAAAGATCAGAATTACGAAAAAATGGGTTGAATCGTGCCACATTTTTGGAGGCTGAAATGTGGGCCAATAGGTCGAAGCCAACGCAAGTCATTGTAAATTTAGTCAACAAATGATTCTGACATGTTAGCCGTTGGATTTACATCCAACGGCCGGCATCCATCTTCAATCTCTCGTCTTCTTCCTCCGGTATGGCCGAACCACCTCCGCCTCCTGCTGCTAGCAGCTCTGCTTAGCACGCTTCGCTATGAAGCGCTACTCCACCGTTGGCCAGGCCATCCCTCCAACCCTCCACACCTCCTGTTCTTCTCCACCGACTGCCGAACCACACCGCACTAGAACCAGTTAACCCTCGTACACCTCTCCGTCTGCGACTCTACTCCCGTGTCTTCCCATCTCCGGCTCGTTGCTGTCCGGGGCCTCGCCGTCGTCCACCACCTTGGATGCGCTCGGCGCGGCGTGGTCAACGTGGTCAACGAACGACACCATCGGAAGTAGACTGTGCGTGGAGAGGCTGACAGCTGGGTCCACGGCCGCACACAAGGAAATGCCTCCTTATTACGCGCAAAAGAATGATTGCTCCACCTGACATCTCGGACCCACCGGAAGGGCCACTGTATTTCGCAAAAAAACGTGCCCCCTGCTGACTTGTCGGACCCACCAGCTATCTTCGCACGCAAGGAAGTGCCTCCTTATTACGCACAAAAAAATGAATACTCCCCTGCCGGTGGAACCCAAAGATATCTTGGGAGGCTGACTTGTGGGCCTACCAAGTTGGCGGGAGACGGAGGGCTTTGTCAACTTAGTCAATATGAACGATTCTAGCTCCTGTTACCGTCGATGTTCATCCAACGGTTGTAGTGCTTCTTCAACCTCTGGTCTTCTTGCTCCGGCCGCCCAAACGGCGCCCGGTCGTGCAGCGTGCTCCTGCCTCCCGTGGCCGGCTGTGATGCCGCTGGAGGCCTCACCGCCCCTACTACTCCCACCGCTGGCAGGCCATCCCTCTACTCACCCACACCCTTGTTAATCTACTGGCGGCGACAAAGCCTCACACCGCCGAACCGGTGAACCCTCATACTCCTCTTCGTGGGCATCCACTGTTGTGTCTTCCCGGCTCCAGTCGTCCCTTCCTAGGCCTCGCCGTCGTCCACCGCCAGCGGTGCTCTCGGCGGGCGTGGTTAACGTGGTCAAGGAACGACTTCCATCGGACGTGGATCAGACGTGGAGAGGTCGACACCGGGTCCACGGCTGCAGCAAGGAAGTGCCTCCTTATTACGCGGAAATAATGATTCCTCCACCGGACAGCGGGGACGCACCGGACAGGCCACCGTATTTCACGAAAAAAAGTTTCCCCCTGACTGCTGGGACCCACCTGCTACATCTTCGCACGCAAGGAAGTGCGTCCGAGCAAAAAAACGATTTGCCCCCTGACTGCTGGGACCCACCAGCTACATCTTCGCACGCAAGGAAGTGCGTCCGGGCAAAAAAAACGATTCGCCCCCTGACTGCTAGGACCCACCAGCTACATCTTCGCACGCAAAGGAAGTGCGTCCGGGCAAAAAAACGATTCGCCCCTCTGACTACTGGGACACACCAGCTACATTTTCGCACGCAAGAAACTGCCTGACAGTCGGGACCCACCTGGTCGAAGCGTACGTAGCGTTGTCTTTCTGGTCGCGAACGTGTACGTACATACTAGTCGATGTAGAGGCGCGCACGTGTCGTAGATGTAGAGGCGCGCACGTAGCATGTACACGTATGTACACCGGCGAGGGTGCACGAAAGAAAATACGGCCACGTACATACATACGGGCAGGGTCTCTAACGCCTATCGCGCATACGTACATGGCTGGGTCGGAACGGAGAAACAGCGTCGTCGTCGTGTTCATGGGGAGCCAACCGGCTGGGTCGAAAGCGGAATGCGTGGTCGTGTTCATCGGGAGGGCTTGGGCGGAACAGCGATGGAAAGGAGGCTGGCGCATCGCATAACGGAGGAAACCGCCTTGTGTTCGACCGCCACGTTTGAAGCAGGGGTCCTATTGATCGGAGGGGCCTGGCGTGCATCGCCAAAAGCGGAGGAAAGCGGACCTCCTACGGTTGAAACGGGTCCTGTTGATCGGGAGGGGTGTGGCGTACCGCAAAAGCGGAGAAGCGGACCTCCTACGGTCGGCAAACGGGGTCCTGTTGATCGGGAGGTGTGGCGTCGCCAAAACGGATTTAAACGGACCTCCTACGGTCAAACGGGGTCCCGTCTGTTCGCCGGGAGGTGTGGCGTACCGCAAAACGGGACTCCACGGGATACTTTTCATCTCCACCGTCGACCTCCTCCAGCCTCCACGGGTTACCGTCGATTTCCTCCAGCCTCCACGGGCTCCTGTTCATCCAGCCTCCACCATGCGCTACTCCACCGGCTACTGTTCAACCACCCCTCTCCACGGGCACCCCTCCACCGTCTACTGTTCATCCAGCCCTCCACACCACGGGGTCTGTTCAACCACCTCCACGGCGGCCCCTCCACCGTCATCGCTCATCCAGCCCTCCACACCACGGGTTCCTGTTCATCCAGAGGCAACGCCACCGCTCCGCTCATCCAACCCCCCATAACGCTCACTAGCAGCAGATGGCGAAGAATCACTCCATCGGGTTCGATTAACAACCATCGATCGATCGCCGGGTTCAAGAACGCGTAGCCTGCAGCAATGTCGCTCGGGTTCGATTAAACCCAACGCCTCGCTTCGGCAGATTTAGAGCCAACGCCTACGCACAGCGCATACGTCACGAGAAAGCGTGCATCGCTCCGCCCCCGACCTCCCATCGTGAACCGCAACTCCCGAAATTTTCCTCCCCTTGCTTCTACCACGGTTTTTTCCGTCATGGACGGCCCAAAGAATGTCATGCAGCTGCGTCTCCGGCCCGCCCAGGACGAAAAGCCCATTTCCTGTCATGATTTTTTTTCATAGAAGTAGGAGCCCACCATATCTATGATGATACCGGGTTTTGTCACAATTATCGTCATAGAAGTGTCATATGTATGACAGAAAAAAAATTTGTTCGGCCCAAAATGTCACGGATGCGTCTTTTTTTTGTAGTCTACTTGCTCTTGTGAGCTGGCAGATTCTTCTTTAGTAGTTGCACTAAAATTGAGGAACATTAAGGTTGGCTGTCCGGCTCATGTAAGGTGCAACTATAATTTTCTTATCCTTTTGTGCAGTTCCACTAAAATAAAGTGCCATTGTGGTGACAAAGGCGGCTCCATCTTGCAAAGGCTAATAAAATGTTGCACGAGATTACCAAAGAAAACTTGACGGAGATTTTGGAAACTCCAATCACCATTTTGTGCAGTTCCACCAAAATTGAGAGATGTTGCCCACGTGACATTTTAGTTGAACTGCACAAGACACTCATTCCAAAAAGTGGTTTGTGCAGTTCACCAAAAGGTCACAATAGCAACAAGGTGAAATGGATATCCCTATCTGCACAAAATGATAGAAAGTAAGCGATTCTTTGGTCAATAAGAATATATGAAATATATGCAAAATGAAAAGAAGCATCTTAATTATGTTCATGGCAATCACGCAAGGATAGTAGAAATTTTAAAACGTCAGCAATGCTTCATGTTACCAGAAGCATTACGATCAACAATGAGATTCCTAAAATATGGGATTACTTTAATGGTGGCATTGCTTGTTTACGTAAGCTTGATAAATCAACAGCAGCTAAAGAGTTGGTTTAAGGGCATGGGACCGTGGGGACACCGGGACACTCAAAGAACAGTAAAGGAGCAACTTACTTATCATATTGGGGAAAACAACAGAGTGCCATTTGTAACACAGTTTAATTGCATCTTATCACCGGAGGCATTAGATTAACAATAACATGGTTAGACATGTCCCTAAGGTAATAGTGTGATCGCTTCATTTTACATGCGCCCTTACATTAACAACAGCAAAAGGTTGGTATAAGGACATGCGATTGTGGGACGCATCGGCACAATGTACCTACAAGGAGGCATAAAGTGGTGATGCCGAGCTTGTTCACGCTATGTGAGGGCAGCAAACCTAATCACAGAAACCTTGTACTATGTGAGGGCAGCAAATCTAATCACAGAGACCTTTTACTATGTGAGGGCAGCAAATCTAATCACAGAGACCTTTTACTATGTGAGGGCAGCAAATCTAATCCTGGAGAACTTTTACTATGTGAGGGCAGCAAATCTAATCCTGAGACCTTTTACTATGTGAGGGCAGCAAATCTAATCCTGAGACCTTTTACTATGTGAGGGCAGCAAATCTAATCCTAGAGACCTTTTACTATGTGATCGCAGCAAATCTAATCCTGGACATACTCTGTTGACTTGTCCACCACCGCCACTTTCTATCCGCTTTTCAACCAATAATAGATATGTTCCTTATCCGATGCATCTTGTGTTTTCCCATTATTTCCCTTTTCAACCAAGAGACCGGTTGGGTATCCGATCTCTACTACTTTCACCATATTATTTCCTCTTTGAATCAAGTCCTAGATTCATGCTACAACTTTCCCCCTTTCTTCGTTGTTTGAACAAAGCCCTAGATTCGAATGCATGAAGTAGCTTTACCTCTAATAATACTAAAAATTTAGGTGGCTTTGGAAGAGCTGATGGGAGTAGAAAAACATGCACATGCAGACACGTGGGGAGCTGGGGCAGTAAAGTAAGGCTGGTTTCGAAGAACTTATACCTGAGGGTCGCCGGGATGTCGGCGGCGGCAGGTCGGATCTGCGGACAATACGGCAGGGAGGAAGAAGGGTCGAAGGACCTCCCAAGCCGGCGCTGTGTCAGAGAGAACGGCACGGGCAGAGGATCGAGCCCCTCCGGCAGCTGTGGGTTTCCTCCCTCGGCGGCGATGACTGCGTGAACGATGCACCTTTTAGTCCTCTACACACACCGGCCGAAGGGATCCGGCCAGATCTGTGACCAGCGGTGAGCAGAGAGAAAATGTCGCTAGCGTTGTCTTGTTTATATCTGGAGAGGATGAGAGAATGAAGATAGCAACCCTAGTAAAGCAAGCGCTCGAGCCCTGCGTCCATATATAGTGGAGTGATTATCTTTTGCTCTCCACAACAAGCGTTTCAATTTGTGTACGTGGCATTAAAGAAAATAAACTCTCTATTTAAGGTTCACTTGTGCTCCCGCCCTCCATTCATTGAACAACCCCACGGGTGAATAAACATCTGATAAATCTTGTATTTATATAGAAACGAACAAGCTCGAACTATTTTCGCGTAGTTAAAAAGTTGATGGCGGGATTTTCCGGGCGTCTGCGTGGCAGTTTTCGGGTAGGCGGTTTGACAGAGAGGCGAGGAGGGTGAGCGAGTGGGGCTGTGCGATTTGATGGTGCGTTACTGCTGGAAAGACTTGTGATATGACCACTCAATATAGTCATGAATTACTGGCACTCCGACAGGGGTGATGCCCCTCTTCCGTTTCGCGCTCTAATCTGGTGCATGACACGTCGACCCGGATGCTGGCTCTCCCACATGTCGGAGTAGTAAGAAGGAGCAAAGAATGATGCGGTATATACTAGTACTATACTACTCCTCCGTTCCTAAATATAAAAGTCTTTGGAGAGATTTCACTATGGACCACATACGGAGAAAAATGAGTGAATCTACACATAAAATGCATCTATATACATCCGTATGTGGTCCACAGTGAAATATCTACGAAGACTTATATTTAGGAACGGAGGGAGTACTACTCAGGTCGGAGGAGTGCGAACCATGGCAGCCCAGTGAATTAGCAGTGTGAACCACGGTAGCCCAGTGAACTAGCAGTAGAAAACAATGTGGTGATATGGCCATAAAAAACAATGTGCTACGGTCCACACTGTAGCATGTAAAGTAACACTCCTCTTTGTTTGGATCCCTGAGTTAGAGCTAGTTTGGGTTGAAATAGCCTCAAATTATCGAAACAAGAGGGGTTAGTTTGAGCTAGTTTGCTCTAACCCAGCTAAAGAAACTAGCCCGGTGGAGAGGTTCTAATTGGGTTAGTTATCCTCGGGCACACTAAAAGAGAACTAAAAAAATCTCACCTGCCCGCACCAGATCGCTTCCCCCCTCTCGCACGACTCCTCTTTGTTCCCCATAGGGCCGCCCGCCCAAGCGTCGCTCGCCCTCTCTCTCCTCCGGCCGCCCCCTCCTTCCGGCCTCCGCCGCCCTACTCCGGCAGCCCTCTCCCTCCGGCCTTCGAAGGTCGCCCCGCTCCCCCTTCACCAATCGTTTTTCTCCCTCTGTCGTGCGCGGCGGCGGCGCATCTACCTGGGAGGTCTCTAGAGGGGTGAGTTTGTTCGTTCCTTCACTGTCTCACGGCCATATCATTGATCTTGCTTGCTCTAGCGCTAATTTTGATTTGGAAAAGTAGATCCTGATCAAACTTGTTATAGATTTGTGGTGCACGCATGGAATTGGTTGATGCTGCTTGAGGAGGTAATAAATCTTTCTAGAGACCCAAAGATTCAGGTCACCTTTCTAGGTATTTCAATTTCAGGCTTGCATTATTTGTAGAGGCCCAAAGATTCAGTTCACCTTTCTAGGTATTTGAATTTCAGGCTTGCATTATTTCTAGAGGCCCAAAGATTCAGTTCACCTTTCTAGGTATTTCAGTTTCAGGCTTGCATTATCTCTAGAGGCCCAAAGATTCAGTTCACCTTTCTAGGTATTTTAGTTTCAGGCTTGCATTATTTCTGGAGGCCCAAAGATTCAGTTCACCTTTCTAGGTATTTCGGTTCGTGCTTGCATTATTTCTAGAGGCCCAAAGATTCAGTTCACCTTTCTAGGTATTTTAGTTTCGAGCTTGCATTATTTCTAGAGGCCCAAAGATTGAGTTCACCTTTCTAGGTATTTCAGTTTGAACTTGCATTATTTCTAGAGGCCCAAAGATTGATTCATCTTTCTAGGTATTTTAGATACAGGCTTGCATTATTTCTAGAGGCCCAAAGATTAAGTTCCCGATCGTGACAGCGGCCTGCTACCCATGCCGGTGTCGACCTCAACTTCAAGGGCAGGCGTCGGAGGGGTTCGGGGCTTGGGCTCTCTGAGGCGGCGATGGCGAGCTCCTCCCTCGGTGCGTGAGGGGCTCGGGCTCCCTCCCTATCGTGAATGACTTCCGTGATGATTTAGCTCATTCTTTGTTTCATGAAGTGTTTTTTATTTTGTGAAGCTTGATTGACGACTTGTATGTTTAAGTGGGATATCTCATTTGTATGGACAAAGTAAAAATTATCATGTTTTGCATGCTTGATTTGTATAGATGGTTCATTTATGTCAATTGTGAGCAGGGAGGAGGCCACAGAAGAGCCGGCCACACCAAGAGGGTGCTTGGATCCAAGGGACTTATTTTAGTCTGACTAAAAATAGGGTCCAAAGTAGTAAAATGATTGAGATAGAGCATTTATTGTCAATCTAACCCTGCCATCCATACACCTCTTTGGTTTAGAGTTAATTCAGGGTTAGAATCTAACTCTAACCTCTAACTGAGTTAGAGTTCTCCTCGTCTCGGATCATCGCCATCATACTTTCCCCATTCCTGTGTTTTCAGTATCCTGCGAATCGAAGAGGCCCTTTTTTTTGCGGGAAAAATCAAAGAGGCCCTTAGACTGGTTTAGGTCCGGTCATTTTTTATGAACGTGTTATGTCCAAAATTTAATGAACATGCTCCGGTTTCCATGAAAATAATTCGGTTTCATGTAGTAATTCATTCATTTATTTATTCTTCTACATGGGGTTTGCATGTAATTCATGAGGTCTGAAATGTAAAGTACCCCGGCATATGCTCCGAGTCGTGCATGCAGTACGACCCAGATGCTCTATGTCCCACATGTCGGCGAATGGGAGTACATGGAAATAGCCTAGGAGTACATATAGGAGGACAAATGCGTGAAAAAATATGTACTGTGAAGCGTAGCCGTGGTTCGAAAAGGAGACCTAAAGTGATGACAGCTATAGGTCGCATGCACCCAACTAGTGGTACTAGACATACGACTAATTTTTCCCTCAAAAAAAGAGGCACGAGTGCTCAGTACTCCTATTCTATAAACACGAGTCCCATCTGACAACAGCGTCCGTGCTACAGCTAGCTCTCCTCCCTCGTTTCTCTCTTCTAATTCTAAACTCGGCCGACGCCCGGTGGGCGGGGTGGGTTTGCTCAACTGCGGCCCCACCTCACAGTGAAAACGTTACGACTGGAATAAAAATGCCATATACTCCCTCCGTTCATAAATATAAGCCTTTTTAGATACTAGTTCAAATGGAATACAGCATATGGATGTATGTAGACATAGTTTAGAGTGTAGATTCACTCATTTTGCTCCGTATGTAGTAGTCCTTTGCTGGAATCTTTAGAAAGACTTATATTTGGGAACGGAGGGAGTACTATACTAATAAAACATTAAGGCCACGAGGCGATGCAGCTTTGGTTACAGGAGGCAAGAAGAAGAGGTGCATCCATCGACGACGTCCACCTCCTCGACTCGAGGCGGCCCACCGAGCAGCGCCTAAGTAGCGGCGGATTTCATGGCGGTCGGCGTGCTTGAACAATGGCATCCAAAGATTCCAGCCCGCGGAAGAAGGCCAACGTCTTTGTCCTCGCTTGCCTTGTAGTGGCCTATGTAGATGATTTCCTCGTATCGTGGATGTGCGGTCGACGGTTTCTTGCATGGCGAGGCCGCTGCGGCGGCGCAGCCTCGAGGTGCACATTCTTCGTCGCGACCTCCGGCACCTGCAGGGCCACCAGGGCTTGAAAGAGTTCGTCACCATGTAGGCCAATGAGGGTGGCAGGCAATGAGGATCCTGGTAGCGGGCTGGGCGATCTGGCAAGGTCGTCGCGCTCTTCTTGGCGGCGGTGAACTTGCGGATGGAGTTGACCATCATGTCGTCCATGCGAGAGGCGAAGCCATCGTTGGCGAAGGGCTACGATACTGCGATGCGCCGGATCGTTTGGAAAGCGCTACTGCGGTCGCGGGGCGCAGGCAGCGCCTTGGATGATTTGGCACAACCATTGCCGCCGCGTCCATCGCCTCCATAGGTGCTTGTGGCTTCTGGTCACTTGGTCTTGGATTGGAGTGAGCAGTGTTGCGCAAAGACTTGGGAGTAGATGGATTGGAGTGGTGGGGCGCCTTTATTATATGAGAGTCCAAACTCTGTTGCATTCACATCGTGCTGGCTCTATTCCGCTTCTCCAATTAATTCCCTCTGCATGTAATGGCGAGGATGCGTCATTGGACTGTTCAACGTCTCGAACTGCTACCCTCTTCCTCCTTGGCATTCAAGCACCTATGGACCCGTCGACGACGAGGTGCCTATGGTGACTTCATAAATTTCAAGATGATAGTGCCGTGCGTGTGTGCGTTCATAGGGGTGAGTGTATGCACGTGTATATGAGCGCTTGCGTCTGTACTGTGTCAAGAAAAACGTAAATGTGTGTCAAAAAGAGATTAGTCGGTATACTCAATATTGTCCACCTCGGAGAGGAAAACGATAGAACTAGTACATATTTATTTACGGTGCAGATTCACTCATTTTGCTCCATATGTACTCCGTCTCGGTGTAGTCTAGTCACTTGTTGAAATATCTAGAAGGGCAAATACTCCTTTCTAGTTTATAGGGCTATACTAGCAAGTAGTTGTACGTACTAGTACAATAGTGGGCTCACATAGCAATTTTGTCTTATGCAAGAGCCCGGCTATATGCGTGCTCCAATATTCGCAACTGCAATGTTCGGTTTGCGCTTGGCTCTTTGCCTCTTCGAGAAGACGAACAATGATGTTACTACTACTACTGCTTCTACGATTAACCGAATCCTTTGCTACATGTCCGTCCACCGCGAGTGGGACGGATAGCTTGTTGTAGAAGTACTACTATGCAAAAGCCTATCCTCGTTTGCGAGCAACCGCACGCATGGGTGAGGGAGAAGACGTGTAGTAAAATCAAGCTTCTCCTCGTTGTACGAGTTGACGCGACACATCATAGCACTGGCCCCACATGCTTGCCTCTAAACTTGGCTGAAAGACCCGCAGCGTACAATATATTTGCTGCAACCTCTAACATTTACCCACCACAAATTAAAATATATGTGGTCGTATGCATCATTCTGATGCACGAGGCCGAGAGTCCCCCTTTTGAAAAAACAAATTAAAATATATATTCCTGTCTTGACCAGATGAGCGTGCAAACTACAATCACCAGGGTGTCAGGTAGGGCCAGAAGACTATTTTAATTTTTTTTTAAACTTCGAGACGGCCACATAGCATGGAGCCGACTCCAACGATTTTAAGCTTACAGGCACGGTACACGCTATCCTTGACTACTCTACACATGAAACTGCCACACGAGCGTCCGGGCTGCGCTTGGCTCTTCGCCTCTTTGGGAAGTCAAACAATGATGGAGTACTACTGCACTGGAGGAGTACTATAGTACGCTTCTAGCCATCTGATACCGATTGTACTGATGCATGTCCACCGCGTGCGGGAGGGAGAGCATGTAGCAAAAGCTTCTCCTAGTCTTGCCAGCCACCACGCTCATGGGCGAGGGAGGGATGCTCCTGCCTTTGCGTGTATGACAGGTGGGCCCGACAGGTGTGTGGCCAACCTGTCATACAGCCAAAAGCAGGTGCAGTTAAGCCCGCGAGGGAGAGGATAATCAAACTTCTCGTTGATGTACGAGTTGACGCGACACATCAAAGCACTGCACTCGATATACTACCTCCTTTCCGGTTTATAAGGCTCAATTCAAAGATCTCACCAACAAAGGTAGATGGTGAGTGGTGGAATATTTTTTATAGTTTGCAAAAGCACCCAATTAGTGGTCTTATTTTTCTCAAAAAAGTATGTTTATCAATGCATTAATTGCAATGCGTGCATGCATAAATTACATGCATTGGTCAATTTTCTCTTAATACTTGCATGCAATGATTTAATGCACCTTGAAATCTGAACATGTGATGGGGAACAACCAAATTGAGCCTTATAAAATGGAAAAAACTGAAATTTTGAGATAAGCCCTATAAACCGGAAAGGAGGGAGTATCTATAATACCTAAATAGTTCATCCCCACTAACCTATTTCTCTTGACATGCAAGCTATCCACATCATCAAGTAGGCCCATTACTTCATTTCTCTTGACATGCAACCATCCCACCACAACGCATGTGCCATGTCGGTATTTGTCGGCGTTGGTTAATTACCAGGTGTAACAACTGATCAACACCGAGCCATGTAGAAAAAAGCTCATGCCTCTCACCCTCAGAGGAAAAAATGTCATATTCTCCCCAAGAGTCGAAGGCCAACAGCCCCTCTCTCGCTCCATGTCTAAAAAATTCATTTGTCTGGTGATAATCACCCCCATTCACATCTTTTCATTACTTCTTCTTCGGTTCCTCCCCACGAGGCACTTCACCTCACCCCTTTTATCTTCTCATTGCAAAGAATTGACGTGGTTGCCTCTTCATCTTCAATCTTCTTTTCTTCCTCACAATGATTCTTCCTCCTCTTCCTCTTTGATTCTTGAATCTTTCATTTGGATCAGATGTTCGTACAAATTTACGAGTGAGATTTTTGTTGTCTTGCCGGGGTGTTGCTTTGCATCGAAGGGGCCCGGCCGGCCGTTCTGCGGTTCGAGAACGCTGGCGCACTGGATGCGCATGCGTCGGCTCAGCCCAATGAGACCTCCACCATCCGACGCCATGGATGGGCGGCGCTGGCCGTCTGTCGAGCTACTTGACAACCTGGTCCTTTAGGCGTTCCGCGGTCCATGGTGGGGGCACTGTGACCGGCGCTGAAGCACGACGGAGACGGTTGGATGTTCCTACAATGTTTTGAGTGAGATTTTGTTGTCCTTTTTCTTTTTCTTTTTTAGATCAGTAAGGAGAAGGATGAACAGATCCATCACTTGCACTCTGTTTGAGGTTTGTGAGGAGTAGGAGGAGCAAATTCGTGGTGTGCCTCCGAGGTTCTTCGTGGAACTGTATGTTTTCTCTCCATCAGTTTTTGTTGTTCTGTTTGATAGATTGCATCTGATCTATAATCAGATTCTTCTCTAACTTCCTCATATGATCTTTTTATCCGTGTCTCTGGAAGTACGAATGATCTAATTGTCTGCCACCACTGAAGATCGACGTTGCATTGCTGCCAACCATCGAGTCATCAATGCCTCACCCTGGCTAGCTCTGCCCTTTCGCCTACTATACGCATGCAGCCATGCCACAATATTTACGTATTGATCAACATATGGTATGCCAGCCAATATCCCCCTTGCTTATGTAGTCTATTTTGATTTTTCTGCTTTGTGGAGTTGAAGTGTCTCTATGTAATTAACCACACACCAGATTATGCTCTAATATGCATCTACTCTCGATGAGCCCGCAGGTTGAAGCATGATAATCCCCCCACATGCGCTACCTATTGCATCACTGTCATGGCCGATAGCTTCACCTGGAGATGCTGCCGTCTCCACATGCCCATTGGTAAACCTTGATGAAGTGGTGAATTGGTTATGAACCGAAATATTTTAATAATTTCGAGTCAGGCCATTTATTTCTCCATGATTTGGTTTATAATTTTTCATTTGTGCAGATAGATGATTTTTTAGACTGAGACCAAGAATTAAGATTGATCCATATTTCTTTGTTACTTTTTTGCATTTATGAAGGATGGTCGTCTTCCTAGAGGAATCGAGTTACATTGCAATTTGTACCTAAAGTGAACATGAAGATTTCAATTACCTACCATGTCATGTTGGTATATCCCCTCTCTTTTTACATTTCGAGTTTACTATTATTTCAGTTTCAAGTGCACCTAAATTTTCTCCAAGGGTGATAAGCACATCCCAAGTCATAACAGGTAATTGTTTTTTAGCTATTGTAAACCTGAAGTGTTAGCCCCACTATAATCTTGGATTAGCTAACTGAATTTAGAGTACATACCAAGTTTCATTGTTTACTAATTCTGATTTATAATTGCTGCTTTCTATGGAATAAATAAGATAAGTATTTGAGTAGGCAGGTTATGTACGTTTCATATCAAGCTCCCTTTGCAACTTTATTAAGAGGTAAATATCTTAGCCCTCTATTAATGATGTCTTTGGCTGTTTAAATCAAGTCATGTGGCTGCTCATGTCTTGCTCTCTTGATGCCTAAGTTTTGGTGTCTTTAGCCTCTCATATCGTTTCTTATTATTAAATAATCATACCGAGTATTGCTAGCACGATACACTTCGAAAGCACAAGAAAACATGTTTACAGTTTATGTGAAATAAGCATTCATTCTTTTTGCAGGAACTATGCATATTAATTTTGTTGTTGTGAAAAAATGAGCTAAATGCCAAATAGCAGTGCTCCAATTTGTTTTCCATACCCCCAAAATATGAGTTATCATTATAGTTTATTCTTGAACATAGTACTGCGTTTTTTTGCGATCTGAATTAGCGAGAAACAATCTCCAATTTCATATGGCCATATTTATTCTTTATCTAGCAGGGTTAACTATACAAACATTTTACATTTGGTTACAAGTGAATTTAAGTGCCTTTGTCTTGAACTCAGTCAAAGTTAACAGTACCCTTTATGAACTTTAATTGTTTCAAAGCTCTTGGAAGCCAACCTGACTACCAAGGACAGAAATACATTATTATGCCATGTTAGTGTCGAGTCCGAGTCCATACCATGTATATATGTATCATTCAACATTCAAAAGGACATACCAACTTTGTTTCTTTCTGTTCATGTAATGTAATGTCTTTCTTTCAAGTTTCTTGCAAAAAGTACAATTTAGAAGTCCCGCAGCAACGCGCGAGGTTTCATCTAGTTTCAATAATTTGCGTTTACCGATGCATTAATTATAACGCATGCATGCATGCCGTGACTCTTCTTTTGATACTTGCATCTGTTGATTTAATGCACCTTGAAGTAGTACTATAAAATATGTGACGGTAAAGCTTTGTAATACCCCAGCCCAAGTCGAGAGATGGTTGTGCATGAGGAGGGCGAGATCATGCAGACCGAACAGGACCCGACGATTGAGCTCTCTAAGGTCTCGATGGACCTCACCGTGCTCCACTGCCCCTTGTACCTCCGCCCCTTGACGCCTCAAGTGTATGAGGTTCGAATACACCTCGTCCGTTCGGCTGATTGAGCAAGGTGCAGGTTTCTTGATTGATGTGTTGTTCGATTGATTTCTGCAGTGAAAGGGAGGGCACCTGGCCTGCGCGGACTGCCGCGTCGAGCGCCCCGGGAACCAGTGGCAGTGCCAGAAGTGCGATCGCGGCGGTGGCTTCGACATGCGGTACACGACGGTGGACTCCGTCCTTTCGTCGGTGAGGGTGGAGTGCCCGCACGAAGGCTGTGGGCTCTACGTCACTTACCACAAGCTCGCCAATCACCAGAGCGTGTGTCCGCTCGTGCCCTGCAAATGCCCCGTGCCCGTCTGCGGCTACGAAGGCCCGCCGCCGGCGCTCTACCACCACATCAGCACCGCACATCCCATGCCCGTGCACAGGATCCAGTAAGGCAAGGTGCTCCAGCTGCAACTGCCACTATCGGAGCCACGGCTCTTGCTGTTCGCGGAGGAGGACCGCCGCGCATTTTTCTTGGTCGGTGGCGTGCTCGACATCGGCGCGCCTATCGCCGTGTCGGTCGTTTGCATCAGAGCGGTGGCGTCCCCACTGCCGCACTACTTGGCCAAGCTGTGGGCGAGCAACTGCGAGAAACCGAAAGGCACGACCGGCGCCCGTCAAGGTGGAAATGGAGGTGACAAGCAGCAAGGATCGGCGGCGTCGGCGTGCGAGCTGACCTTCTTGGCAGTTCCGCCCAAGCTGCTGGCGAGGGCTAAGCTTGTGTCCCTCCACATTCAGATTGACAAGCTCACGTCCTAAATGTTTCTACTGATTGCCTTCTGTTTATCTTAGTAATATGCTAATATAGGGATTACCTTGGTCTACTTTAGCTTAAGAAATGGTGAGTTTGGTGGCGATGCAGCAATTACATCGACATCGGATCGGTAATTTCCAACAATCGAACGGATATTTTGTGTCTGCATTGGATATAAAGTTCCTTTGGGTAAGAAGTACTACTTGTCATCAAAATGGATAAAAGGAGATGTATGTAGACGTATTTTAGTTCTAGATATGTCCTTTTATCCATTTTGATGACAAGCACTCCTCCGTTCCACAATACATGCCTTCCATTTGTCAAAATATAGATGTATCTAGACGTGTTTTAGTATATAGGTACATCCATGATAGAGCCAATCGGATGGTTGAGAACACTACAATTCATAGCTACAGATGCATGTGTGACTCCCAGATGCAGAGGCCGGGGGTCATCATCCTCCTTTTCGAGGAAAAACAGGCGCGTGTGTGAGAGGACGAGTGCATGCGTGCACCTCTTCTCTTCCTGTATAACGTACTACTAAACTCAGAGTACAAGTTTTTGTGGGTGGCACGATGGTGCATGCGAGAAGTCCCGAGAGATAGGTTTAATGCGTCTAGAAAAAAGACTAGCCTAGAGCTCGCCACGCGGCTATTCCTGTCGAGCAGCCCCATTAACCGTAAGATATGTATATGACGGTGCTGTTATTGCGCATACACAGCAGTACTCCCTCCTTTCCGGTTTATAGGGCTTAATTCAAAAATCTCACCAACCAAGATGGTGAGTGGTGGAATATTTTTTGTATTTTGCAAAAGCACCTAATTAATGCTCTTGTTTTTCTCAAAAAATTATGTTTATCAATGCATTAATTGCAATGCATGCATGCATAAAGTAGCTTGTGTCTCGTCACATTCCAAATTACTCCATGTTATATTGAATTGCAAACCTGTTCACACCGATCACAACCTAAACGGTTTCCCACTTAGGAGCGTATTAGTACCACGCTATATTGAATTCCAAACCTGTTCACACCGATCACAACCTAAACGGTTTCCCACTTAGGAGCGTATTAGTACTCGATTATAAATACTAGTATGCCAAGATGATTGCACATTCCTCCTCAACTCCTTATCCACAAAAACAGACAAGTCATTCAGCATCCTTCCCTTGCGTCTGCCATGGCCAGCGTGAGTTCTCGGTTGAGAGATTGACACCAGGGAGAGGTGAGCATGGAAGCAGAAGCACGAGAGATGTCCCGCCTCGCTGCGAGAGCAGCCGACATGTCCAGCCATGGCGAAGTAGCAACCAGAAGGTCCCGCCGCGCCGCTGAAGTAGCACGGAGGTCCTGCCGCGCCGTCGATGCAGCAGACTGGTCCGGCCGCGCCGCGGAAGCAGCAGAGATGTCCCGCCGCGCCACGAATGCAGAAGAGATGTCCCGCCGCGCCGCAGCGGCCTGGGAAAATTTCTCGCGGGTAGGCGACAACTGTTACAGGCGCATGCATGCGATCGTCCATAGCAAAATGGATCAGATCTCCGACTGGGCGAGGTTGCAGGACGATGTGAAAGCCTCGTTTGACCAGGCTACCGGCGTCATCCGGCAACTAAGGGAGGGCAATGAGAGGCTCCAAGCCGAGCGTGACCTGCTGAGGGAGAAGATCGTCCGAAGTGCAGACCAGCAGGAGGAGACCAGTGCCTTGTTGAAGAGGACCGGCGTCATCGTCAAGAAACTTATGGACGAGAATGACATGCTCCGCAACGAGCGCCAAAGGCTGGTGGAGGAATCCGTGGATGTTCTCAAGCAGCGTCTTGAGGACACGAAAGAGCTCATCGCCGCTTCGCCGCGGAGACTAGTTCCATGACTGCTGACAACGCATCAAGAAAGTAGAGATCAGCGAGCCAGATCCTTGTCTTCCTTCTTCTTTTGCCCTTGTGTATTAGCCGCATGTGGATTTTTTAATTATCTTTCTAATTATGTAAGACAATTAATCGTCCTTATCTTTCCGTGGAAGATCAATGTTGCGAGGCTGGAATGAAGAAAACTCTTCTTTGTGGCGACCACAGCGTTCTTTGTTCTTCTAGTTGCTGTTGGGCTTCCTTCAGTTTCCTGGTTTCTTTTGATGTAATAATCGGTTTAGGATGTGGATTGTGTATTCGGTTGTGAAATTTTGGGTTCTAGCGCGGATGTTTGGCCTTTGTTGGCCTCTTCGGATGTTGCGATTTCAATCTGGTAGCTTTTAGTCCTTCGTGTTAGGCTGGAGTTGTGTTGAACTTCTTGTGAATTGTGGTGGTTTTCAGTAATGAAAATCGGAAGGGGCAAGCCCTTCTTTGATAAAAAAAATTTAATCATCCTTATATATTCATCAGTCTTGCTATAAGTCGCAGTAGATGCTATATAGGTCCGTCGGATCTTATCAAGATCCGTGCTTTCAGATTTTCTTTTTTCTCTCTTAAATCTCATCGAGTGAGACATAGCCATGCCATTAGACAGAAGCTCGTGCGCCATTAATGGAGACCTTGGGAGAGAGGTGGACGGCAGATTGAGGTCAAAGGGCTCTCCTCCCGATAAGCACGCGGTCCGATCGCCGCCTCTCGTAGTCAAATAGCTACCTGCATGGCGCCTCCTAGCTAATAAAAAATGGGGGCGTGGCGGCACGTAAATGATACTAGTAAGTAGAACGCATACGGTTTCAATAATACTTGTGTTTCCGATTGTAGCGTGACAGCACTTGTTCCAAAATGACTTTGTTGATTGTTAATGTAATGCGCCATAAATCGGACTGCAAATTTACCACAGCATGTTGGTGCCATGTCATGGCACCAAGCCAAGTTTCATTATTTTCATGCGTGTTTTGGATTTACAGGAATTAAAAAACTAAGTTTCTCAATGTTTCCAACCCAGCCACGACGCCCAGAATTTTGAATTTCATTCCCATTGATTGCATGGAACCTAGAAATTTACCCGAGGACACACAAGTGATTTTTCAACCAACTTTGATGCATTGGAATATGTGCTTGTATTTCAAATTTGAATTATGCACACAAAGGTGACACGTTCCCTCCTAGAACCACGAGCCTTCTTGAGAGAAGCTCCGATTTGCAAGAAGCTTATACCAAAATGTGTTCCTATTCGGCCACTTTTTTTTACCACGGCATGGTACTACCATGACATGACACCATGCCAAGTTTCATGATTTTAAAACCAAGTTTCTCAATGTTCTCAACCGAGCCATGATGCCCAGATATTTGAATCTTATTCTCATTTTTTGCATGGGACCTACTCCCTCCTTCCATCTATATAGGGCCTAATGTGTTTTTCAAGGCAGCCTTTGACTATTGACAAGATTAATAGCACATGAGATGTATACTATGAAAATTATATTATTGGAAGCTCCTTTGACATACAAATTTGAAGGTATGCTTTGTGTAAGTTGCATGTAATATATTATTGCTCTAACGTTTGGTCAAAATTAGCCTCGAAAAACGCAGTAGGACCTATATAGATGGAAGGAGGAAATAGAAATCACCCGAGGACACAAATGTGATTTTTCAACCAACTTTGGTGCACGGGAGCGTGTGCTTGTAGTTCAAATTTGAATTATGCACAATAAATGACCAAAAACTCAATTAATGTGTAAATAAGGCCAAACGAAGCCGGAATAATTCCAAAATTTAACAGGGCACTCATGTAGTTCTATGTTGCCTTTGTAAATAAACTCAAGGTGGACAACGTATATCGTTTTGCACTCAAAGGTGGAACATTCCCTCTCAGAACCACGAGCCTTCTTGAGAGAAGCTTCGGTTTGCAAGAAGCTTATACCAAAATCTGTTCCTATTCGGCCATTTTTTTACCACAACATGGTAGTACCATGACATGACATCCATGCCAAGTTTCATGATATTCAGACGTGTTTTGGTTTACAAGAATTTTAAAACCAAGTTTCTCAATATTCTCGGCCGAGCCACGATGCCCGGATGTTTTAATTTTATTCTCATTTCTTGCATGGGACCTAGAAATTCACCCGAGGACACAAATGTGATTTTTCAACCAACTTTGGTGCACGAGAGCATGTGCTTGTAGTTCAAATTTGACTTATGCACATTAAATGACCAGAAACTCAATTAATGTATAAAAATGACAAACGAACCCGGAATAATTCCAAAATTTAACAGGGCACTAATGTAGTTATATGTTGCCTTTGTTAAGAAACTCAAGGGGGAGGGCATCGTATATCGTTTCACACTCAAAGGTGGCACGTTCCCTCTTAGAACCACGAGCTTCCAAATCGGCCCCAATTTTTACCACAACATGTTAGTGCCATGACATGACACCATACCAAGTTTCATGATTTCCAGCCGAGTTTTGGATTTACATGAATTTAAAATCTAAGTTTCTCAATGTTCTCGGCAGAGTCATGGCCTTGAGATGTTTGAATTTCATTCTCATTTCTTCCATGGGACCTAGAAATTCAACCAAGGACACACATGTGATTTTTCAACCCACTTTGGTGCACCGGAGCATGTGCATGCAATTCATATTTAGATTATGCACATTAAAAGTCCAGAAACTCAATTAATGTATAAAAGGCCAAATGAACCCGAAATAATTCCAAAATTTAACAGGGCACTCATATAGTTCTATGATGCCTCTATAAATAAAATCAGGGGGGAGGCAGCGTATATCGTTTCGCACACAAAGGTGACATGTTCCCTCTCAGAACCACGAGGCTTGTTGAGAGAATCTCCGGTTTTGCAAGAGGCTTATACCAAAACTTGTCCCAATGTGACGCCCGGATAATTAGGCTACAGTAAACCCGTTAATGATGCCCCGTCACCTCTGTCACAGTAGTTAATCTTGGGTTAGTTCAAAAACTGATTGAAAATTCAAATTCAAAATCGAGTCAAAGAATTAAAGTTTTCAAATATCAAAACTAAACTGTTCGGGTTGTGTCAAATAAATCGTAAGTAATGATGGTGGAGAAACCAAACTTTGATAAAATGTTTAAAGGCTCTAAAACAATTAAAACAGTAGTGAAAACAATTAAAACAGTAGTGAAAACAATTAAAACAGTAGTGAAAACAATTAAACAAATGCCTATTGAATGTATAAAATGCTAAAACTATTTTATTATTGGTTAAGAATTAATCTCACATTAGTTTGTTGATAAATACAAATTTAGGCACTAGTGGTATTTTTTATAAAACTAAAAATAAAAGAAACTACAAAAAAGGAAGAATAGATAAAAGGAAAAGACTAAACATGATTAAGACAAAAAGCAGAAACAAAGTAAAAGCACCCCCGAGTTGAGCCTCGGCCCAGCAGTTACTGAGGCCGCCCAGCCGCCCAACCGCGCCTGCTACTACTCCCCCCGGGCGCCAGAAACCCTAGCCCCACTCCCCCACTACCCCCACTCTCTCTCGCTCGATCCCCTCTCACTCCCTCTCGCCCCTGGATCGGGACGGCGCCCCTCCCCATCGCCCCGCACGATCCACCCCCCCATTCCTCCGCCACCACGCCAGCGCGCCTCGCCGAGGCCTCCTCGCCGTCCTCGTCCTCAACCCCCCCCGTTGCTGGTTCTGGAAGGGCCCTGATGGCGCCACCACGCCCGACACCGCACCGTCTCTGGTGCCCCGCCGGCTGCTCCGTCCCGCCGTCCGTCGCCTGGAGCTACCCTCGCCGGACCGCCCCGCCCCGCCTCTCCATCGTCGATCGTCGACTCGTCCTCGCCCCGCCGTCGCTGGACCACCCCAAGCCTCCATCGCGCCCACTGCCTCGTGCCCTACGCCGCACGGTGAGGCTCTGGCCACTCCTCTCCCCTCTGTCCCGCACGACTTCCGGCTCCCTGCGTCGTCACCCGCTTCCGCCCCACTACGCGCGCCCTCCTCCCTCCACCGTGCGCTGCTCGGCTCTCCCTGCTGCAGCCCCGTGGCCGACTGATGTCGCTGCTGTCTCTGGCCAGCGGTGCTCGTTCCACCGTCGGGCCACTCGCCCATGACCATCGCGCCATCCGTCGTCTGCTTGCTCACTTGCATGACGCGTCCTGCCCCGCGCGGCCTTCCGCCCCTGCCACTCGCCGGCCTCGCCTTGACCCCAGGTCAGGCTCGGTCTTCGCCCGGGCGACGCCAGCGCCCTGGTCCAGTCGCCCGTACGCCCGTGAACCCGGCGCCCATTAGCGCCCGTGGGCCTATGACAAGGAGGCCCCACCCAGAACGTAAAAAAAGGATATAAAAATAAATAGATAAATAAAAAAATATTAAATAATTAATTAATTAACTTAATTAATTAGGTTTAATTAAACTAATTAAGATCTATCAGCCTAATAACCTAGTTAGACTAAATTAACCAGTTAGTTAATGTAGCAGTCAATGACAGCAGGCCCCACCCCCTTTTGACCAGTCAAACGTTGGCTGGTCAATAGGGACCCCCTGGCCCACCTGTCAGCCTTTGGTACACTTCTGTGTACGCAGAGCTGGGTGCACATATCATTTAGCTATTTAATTTCGAATAAATAATAATTCCAGAATATTATTAAAACTTTAGAAAATAATATAAAATATATCATAACTCGGATGAAAAAACTTTGTATATGGAAGTTGCTCGAGCAGCAGAGGCGAACCGGATCGCAGCCCATTAAGTCCGCCATGCATCCCTAACCTATCGAACTCGCAACTTTCCCCCTCCGGCTCCTCGCTGAAAACACGAAACACCGGGGATACTTTCCCGGATGTTCCCCCTTCGCCGGTATCACCTATCCCTGCGTTAGATCACCTCTAGCACCGCATTTTTCATGTTATGCTTTGATTGCTCTGTTATTTATTATGTTCCCCCTCCGCTACTTTTTCCGGTAGACCTCGAGACCGCTGCCGGTACCCCTGTGATCGACTACGGTGTTGACGACCCCTCTTTCTTGCCAGAGCAACCAGGCAAGCCCCCCCTTTGATCACCAGATATCGCCTATCTTCTCTATACTGCTTGCATTAGAGTAGTGTAGCATGTTACTGCTTTCCGTTAATCCTATTCTGCTGCATAGCATGTCATTGTTGCTACAGTTGTTACCCTTACCTGCTATCCTACTACTTAGTATAGGATGCTAGTATTCCATCTGTGGCCCTACCCTCTTGTCCGTCTGCCATGCTATACTATCGGGCTGTGATCACTCGGGAGGTGATCACGGGTATATTCTATATACTTTATACATGATACACGTGGTGACTAAAGTCGGGTCGGCTCGAGGAGCACCCGCGAGTGATTCACGGATTGGGGGCTGAAAGGACCTTTGTCCCGACGGCCCTCTGTGTGGATCTTTGTGGCGGAGCGACAGGGCAGGTTGTGACCGCCTAGGAGAGAGGTGGGCCTGGCCCTGTTCGGCGTTCGAGGATACTTAACACGCTTAACGAGATCTTGGTATTTGATCTGAGTTGAGTCGTTGACCTTATACGCACTAACCGCCACGTGGGACAAGATATGGGCAACCGGCGTCGTGGTATCAGCCGAAGCATTTCGTGACGTCAGCGACAGAGCGGCGCCGGATTGGACCGAAAGCGCCTACTAGGCTAGGTGCGCTTTCGGCCGCCCTGCATAGCGTCTTGGTGTGCTAAGGGCGATGGGCCCAGACCCCTGTGCGCATAGGTTTAGACCGGCGTGCTGACCTCTCTGTTATGCCTAGGTGGGGCTGCGACGTGTTGATCTTCCGCGGCTGGGCATGACCCAGGAAAGTGGGTCCGGCCAAATGGGATCAAGCGTGTCTGGTAATGTGGTGCACCCCTACAGGGAAGTTTATCTATTCGAATAGCCGTGATCTTGATGTGAGGACGACTTGAGTTGTACCTTGACCTTATGACAACTAGAACCGGATACTTAATAAAACACACCCTTCCAAGTGCCAGATATAACCCGGTGATCGCTCTCTAACAGGGCAATGAGGAGGGGATCGCCGGGTAGGATTATTGCTACGCGATGCTACTTGGAGGACTTCAGACTACTCTCTGCTACATGCTGCAAGGCGGAGGCTGCGAGCGTAGTCTTGACGAGGATTAGCTATCCCCTCTTATTACGGCATTCTGCGATTCAGTCCACTGATATGACCCTTTACACATATATCCATGCATATGTAGTGTAGCTCCTTGCTTGCGAGTACTTTGGATGAGTACTCACGGTTGCCTTGTTCCCCCTTTTTCCCCTATCTCTATCCGATTGCTGCGACCAGATGTTGGAGCCGAGGAGCGACGCATACCGTCGATGGCGACTACTACACACGGAGGTGCCTACTACTACGTGCGAGGCGGCGGCGGCGACCGAGAGTAGTTTAGGAGGATCGAGGCGGGAGGCCTGCGCCTCTTTCGTCTGTATCCCGGTTTGTGCTAGCCTTCTTAAGGCAAACTTATTTAACTTATATGCGTACTCAGATATTGTTGCTTCCGTGACTTCGTCTATGATCGAGCACTTGTATTCGAGCCCTCGAGGCCCTTGGCTTGTATTATGATGCTTGTATGACTTATTTTATTTTTAGAGTTGTGTTGTGATATCTTCCCGTGAGTCCCTGATCTTGATCGTACACGTTTGCGTGTATGATTAGTGTACAATTGAATCGGGGGCGTCACAAGTTGGTATCAGAGCCGACTGCCTGTAGGAATCCCCCTTCCATACTCCTTGGCCGAAGTCGAGTCTAGTCATTGCAAAACTTTTACTAACATGGCTGTGTGCCTTACGGGCCCACGTCGCCATTGGGTGGTATTAGGATCTTTTACTCCTCGATCTTTACTCTGGGACTCTGAGCTCTCTTCTATTCGGGTTAAACGATTTTTACTAAAATCTAACTTTAGGTTCTCGAAAATACTTTCTCCCGGAGAGGCCCTTCAGTCCAGATGATCACCGACTGCACCAGAAGATTTCGGAGATACTCTTTGATATTCTCTCGAGACTTTGTGCCCATCACTTTTGCTATTCCCGACCACCGATAAATCCTTATGGATAACTACTTACACTTGCCATTCATACGATCATCCCCCAATTATCTTGTTATTACAAGATACCCCGAAGTTTTCTCTATTGTTCCGAGAATACTTTGTGCCTACTACCTAGCAGTTCTTTGCCACATGAATACCCCTTCAAATAAATCCTCGCACTTGTCGAGTATCCGCTCATCCCCAGTTGTTCATGTGTTTCACAAAAGTCTTCAAAATACTATTCAATCTTCCGAAAATCCTCTGGAGCCTTTGGCTCTTGAAATTCTTGCTTGCTTGCATTATGGTTAATCCCATAAGTCTCGTAGTCTTATTGACATTCCTATCATTATCATTTTGAGTCTGTTGACTCAATATGTTTGCGAATACACGCAATCATCATTGATCCTTATAAATTACCTTTCCGGCTGAGCTGCCATTCTTTTAACTAGAATTGGTTCTCGACCAATCCAATTGTCGTTGATTGTACCCTAAGGCTATTCAACTTATCCATCCCTAATCAGAGCATTGCTTCTGATCCCTTGATTTGGAAATCATAATTCCTTTGCATTTGACAATTGAGTTAGTCAGTTGTTTCTATAATCTGATCTCCTTGCACTCTTCTTCCTCTAGTTGAGTACCGATGCTCACGTCAGATCCCTTGTGGACCAGATCCTTTGTTGGATTTTATCTGACAACGTACTTCATATTCAATAACCTTGTGAGCCTTCCCTCAGATACATAATGCCTTTGGTAAATTGTATCCTCTGCTTTCTCAACCATGCTCAGCTTTCGAACTGGTGGTATTTACTATTGAAGCTTGTGGTATATATTTCCACGATACCCTGATGGGTTGAACCTATGCCTTCCTTAATATGTGTGAACTCGAAAGTTTTCACGAGTCATACATACGGTATTTTGCCAGATAAAATTTCAACACTACAACTTCCTCGAAGGTGAGAAGTGAATGAGAGGTTATGCATTGGAGAAGTGGGAGTCGACCTTGAACTTTGTGTTCATGCCCATGGACACGATGTAGATCTTATCATTAAAGCTTCTCTTAAATTAATTATTCCTTTGGTATAAGTTCATCTTATATCTGGGATCCGCCTTTTGCAATCGTGGTTCCGACCATGTTCTCCTTTAAATACCATTTCTCATGCGAGTTTAAGCACTTGTCTTCTGTGAGCAATGCCCCAGATCCAACCTCTACTTTGATCATCGTAGAGTATTACCCCACAGTATCTAGAGATTATCTTGGAACTGCATAACTTCTTATGAGTTCTTCATCAAGTACTACATTCTCACTGATTACAATTTTCACGGGCTTAGTTATTAAACACTCAAGGACATCGATAACTGAATCGAGTCCGCATCGCGATTAAACAACTCTTAGTAATCTTCTTTGCTTACGAGTTTGTACCCGATCACATCTTCCCTAGCCTGATCGGCTATATCATTACCGTGCTAAATTTTAACTGTGCTACCTGGTCCTTCTTCCGAGAGCATAATTTTTGACGATGATCTAAGCTTACGTCGATCTTCCTCATCATATCATTTCGCTTTGGACAACAAGCTTGATTTTGAGTTTGTGTCGTACGCATGGTTCCAATAACCTTTTGCTTCATAATTCCTTTGACTTGATGTTATCGCCAATAGATTACATCTTCATGTAATCTCTCGACAAATGTGTCGTGATCATCATCGACATTACGAGCACTTCCGGGATATCGGTTGAATTCATGTTGAGTAATACCCTCCTTGCCCTCGATGATTTGTGTTATCATCGACCACTTTATTGCCTCCCGTTCAACACAAAACTTGTTCGTTGTTTTGTGTTATACCTTGAGTTCCTTGCTATCCAACGTTTGTTCTTCTTTAGCTTGGAATATTACCACCTTTTATGTGAAAAATGTCGTGGGAATTTCACCACCTCTTGAGAATTCTTGATACAAGTGATACTTCTCACCATCACCATTCCTTCTTGTTCCCTGTGTTGATTCTAACCGGGATTCCAACAAGGGAATGATGCTACTGGGATTTTGTACTTCTAGCAAACTTATTACTTTGAAGTTAATGTTTGATAGTCCATCCTTAGACTATTGGTTATTAAATCACCACTCTAACATTGATCATGCTACCTATGCCCATATTTCGGGTGCACCTGTCAACCAATGTTTAACTGTGGATGTATTCCTCGAACATACATCATTATATCATTTGCTCTGACAAATGTTATCTGCTTGTTCACATAACTGTGAAAATCCATCTTTAGTTAATCTCAATGAATTGTCGCTGAGTCCATCAACCACCTCCTCGTCCTCTCCTTGGTTTAATATGAACTATTGTTTCAGGAACCCGCTCCCATAGTTCATTTCCCGAGAATCTTACAATGTCATCTGGTCAAATTGTGTCGCACCTTTTCTGCTCAAGCATCCTAAGTCTGAGGTATCGTGACACCAATCAGATCTGAATCTCGATCGATATGATGGTTGGAACATATTTCCAAGAGTTATAATGTTGGTCTTTATATGACCCGGTAATGTGATGTCATGCAACACACCTGGCTGAAGGACCTATTGTTATAGTTCCTTTTTTAGCAAGGTTATTCATTCTTCCATGAGGAAATTGTAAGACTTATTATATAAGTTGTTCCTGATGAATCCTTTGTGTATCCAAAGTCTGACCTTTGCTTGAAGACCATGTCGATTGCTATCTCGAAGCATGTCTATGGTACTCCGATTTTCAATAAGAACATTTGAAGCACCATGCTAAATGTTTCTTGCTCAATTATCCAGACACCGTTGTATGGGTAATGTCATGAAATTTCTCTCCCCTACCTAAAGGGTTTTCTACTTATATCCTGCCACAGATATCATGCTCTGCTTGTCCTTGGGAAGGATATACTCCTGAAATATGTGTTTAAACACATTTTCCTTTCCATTGATCTGTTTAATCGGATAATCATATTATCCTCTCCATTGTATTGTTTAACCTTTCCAGTAATCTGACTTAACTGAGCAGTGGCATTTCCCTGCTTAGGTAGGCACCTTCTGTACCACTCTGTCAGTAAGACCCTGTTACTATTGTTGATAGCATTCCGGTAACCGCTGATGGATGAGAACTCTACCTATTGGTCCGCCTCGTTCAACGAGCAGGAAAATGGTTCTCTTCATCCCTCGCCCTTGGTACCGATGTTGTTGCCGACATAACTGACATGCTACTCTCTGACACGCCTTGCTATAGTGATCGTACAAGATGTCAGCCCCCTTTCTACTTTTAACCCACATGGTGGGCCCATAACCCACAGTTCCACAAGATCAAAACCTGACTCTCCTGTACAACCTGTTGTCAAAGATGTTCCTCGCGCGTGGCCTCGTATGTAATTCAGAAGCCACCTTCAGGTCTGATATCGGACACAATGCTTATTCCCGTTGTTTTGACCCTTTCACGCCCTATAACAGGCATCGAACGATTGCCTGCCCGCTCGAAACTTCCCAGGTTACCTCCTTACTTTGCTCTCGATATTTTCTTAAAGTTTCAGTTCGAGAGCTACTTTCCGCCACCTTCCCCCGATGTTAGCTACCAGGTAGTCAACCTTGCAAGGGTCCGTTCTCCCGAAGTAACCCTCTTATTTTTTCGTAAGTACGATGGAGCTCCCGAAGAAAGGATGTCGACTTCATCATGATGACTTGAAGCAGAGAAATGAAGGCAGCAACGAAAGGGATCAACCTCTTCGAAAGCACAACCAAGACCGAGAAGACTCGTTAGGTTTCTCGCTACCAGCACCTTTCCCCCTAGTCCCGCTCTTAAATCTCGGGACGAGATTTCTTGCAGTGGAGGAGAATTGTGACGCCCGGATAATTAGGCTACAGTAAACCCGTTAATGATGCCCCGTCACCTCTGTCACAGTAGTTAGTCTTGGGTTAGTTCAAAAACCGATTCAAAATCAAATTCAAAATCAAGTCAAAGAATTAAAGTTTTCAAATATCAAAACTAAACTGTTCGGGTTGTGTCAAATAAATCGTAAGTAATGATGGTGGAGAAACCAAACTTTGATAAAATGTTTAAAGGCTCTAAAACAATTAAAACAGTAGTGAAAACAATTAAACAAATGCCTATTGAATTTATAAAATGCTAAAACTATTTTATTATTGGTTAAGAATTAATCTCACATTAGTTTGTTGATAAATACAAATTTAGGCACTAGTGGTATTTTTTATAAAACTAAAAATAAAAGAAACTACAAAAAAAGGAAGAATAGATAAAAGGAAAAGACTAAACATGATTAAGACAAAAACGAAACAAAGTAAAAGCCCCCCCCCCCAGTTGGGCCTCGGCCCAACGGCTACCGGGCCGCCAGGCCGGCCCAACCGCACCTGCTACTACTCCCCCCGGGCGCCAGAAACCCTAGCCCCACTCCCCCACTACCCCCACTCTCTCTCGCTCGATCCCCTCTCACTCCCTCTCACCCCTGGATCGGGACGACGCCCCTCCCATCGCCCTTACGACCCCCCATTCCTCCGCCACCACGCCAGTACACCTCGCCGAGGCCGCCTTGTCGTCCCGTCCTCCCCCCGTTCTTTGGATCTGGAAGGGCCCCGATGGCGCCACCCGCCGCCCGACACCGCACCGTCTCTGGTGCCCGCCGCTGCTCCGTCCCGCCGTCCGCCGCCTGGAGCTGCCCTCGCCGGACCGCCCCGCCCCACCTCTCCATCCTCGGTCGTCGCCTCGTCCTCGCCCCGCCGTCGCCAGACCACCCCAAGCCTCCATCACGCCCACTGCCTCGTGCCCTACGCCGCACGGTGAGGCTCCGGCAGCTCCTCTCCCCTCTGTCCCGCACGCCGTCCGGCTCCCTGCGTCGTCGCCCGCTTCCGCCCCACTGCGCGCCCTCCTCCCTCCACCGTGCGCTGCTCGGCTCCCCCTGCTGCAGCCCCGCGGCCGACTGATGTCGCTGCTGTCTACGGCAGCAGTGCTCGTTCCCTACCGTCATGCCACTCCGCCGCGGCGACCGCGCCATCCGTCGTCCCGCTTCGCTCCGCCCGCACGTCCTGCCCCGCGTGGCCTTCCGCCCCTGCCACTCGCCGGCATCTCCTTGACCCGAGTCGAGGCTCGGTCTCACGCCCGAGCGGCCTTGACGCCCAGTCTAATCGCCCGTCGCCCGTGAACCCGGCGCCCATTAGCGCCCGTGGGCCTATGACAAGGAGGCCCCACCCCAGAACGTAAAAAAAAGGATATAAAAATAAATAGATAAATAAAAAATATATTAATTAATTAACTTAATTAATTAGGTTTAATTAAACTAATTAAGATCTATCAGCCTAATAACCTAGTTAGACTAAATTAACTAGTTAGTTAATGTAGCGATCGATGACGAGGCCCCACCCCTGTTGACCGATCAACGTTGATCGGTCAATAGGGACCCCAGCCCACTGTCGACCTACGGTACATACGTATGTACGCAGAGCTGGGTGCACCTATCATTTAGCTATTTAATTTCGAATAAATAATAATTCCAGAATATTATTAAAACTTTAGAAAATAATATAAAATATATCGTAACTCCGATGAAAAAACTTTGTACATGAAAGTTGCTCAGAACGACGAGGCGAACCCAGAAACGCAGCCCGTTCGTCCGCCATGCATCCCTAACCTATCGAACTCGCAACTTTCCCCTCCGGCTCCTCTGCCCGAAAACACGAAACACCGGGGATACTTTCCCGGATGTTTCCCCCCCTTCGCCAGTATCACCTATCCCTGCGTTAGATCACCTCTAGCACCGCATTTTTCATGTTATGCTTTGATTGCTCTGTTATTTATTATGTTCCCCCTCCGCTACTTTTTCCGGTAGACCTCGAGACCGCTGACGGTACCCCTGTGATCGACTACGGTGTTGACGACCCCTCTCTCTTGCCAGAGCAACCAGGCAAGCCCCCCCTTTGATCACCAGATATCGCCTAGTCTTCTCTATATTGCTTGCATTGGAGTAGTGTAGCATGTTACTGCTTTCCGTTAATCCTATTCTGCTGCATAGCCTGTCATTGTTGCTACAGTTGTTACCCTTACACCTTTATCCTACTACTTAGTATAGGATGCTAGTATTCCATCTGTGGCCCTACCCTCTTGTCCGTCTGCCATGCTATACTATCGGGCCGTGATCACTCGGGAGGTGATCACGGGTATATTCTATATACTTTATACATGATACGTGTGGTGACTAAAGTCGGGTCGGCTCGAGGAGCACCATGACGATTCACGGATTAAGTGCGAAAGGACCTTTGTCCCGACGGCCCTCTGTGTGGATCTTTGTGGCGGGCGGCAGGCAGGTTGTGACCGCCTAGGAGAGAGGTGGGCCTAGCCACTGTTGGCGTTCGCGGATACTTAACACGCTTAACGAGATCTTGGTATTTGATCTGAGTTGGGTCGTTGACCTTATACGCACTAACCGCCACGTGGGACAAGATATGGGCAGCAACGGCGTCGTGGTATCACGAAGCATTTCGTGAAGTCGGCGGCTGGCGGTAGCGCCGGATTGGACTAGAACGCCTGCTAGGCTAGGTCTGCTTTCGGCCGCCCTCGCAACGTGCAGGTGTGCTAAGGGCGATGGGCTCAAACCCCTGTGCGCATAGGTTTAGACCAGCGTGCTGACCTCTCTGTTAGGCCTAGGTGGGGCTGCGACGTGTTGATCTTCCGCGGCCGGGCATGACCCAGGAAAGTGTGTCCGGCCAAATGGGATCAAGCGTGTCGGGTAATGTGGTGCACCCCTACAGGGAAGTTTATCTATTCGAATAGCCGTGATCTTCGGTAACAGGACGACTTGGAGTTGTACCTTGACCTTATGACAAATAGAACCGGATACTTAATAAAACACACCCTTCCAAGTGCCAGATATAAACCGGTGATCGCTCTCTAACAGGGCAATGAGGAGGGGATCGCCGGGTAGGATTATTGCTATGCGATGCTACTTGGAGGACTTGGACTACTCTACGCTACATGCGCAAAGGCGGAGGCTGCGAAGCGTAGTCTTGACAGGATTAGCTATCCCCTCTTATTACGGCATTACGCAATTCAGTCCACCGATATGCCCCTCTACACATATATCCATGCATATGTAGTGTAGCTCCTTGCTTGCGAGTACTTTGGATGAGTACTCACGGTTGCCTTGTTCCCCCTTTTTCCCCTATCTCTATCCGATTGCTGCGACCAGATGTTGGAGCCCAGGAGCCAGACGCCACCGTCGATGACGACTACTACACCGGAGGTGCCTACTACTACGTGCAGGCCGCTGACGACGACCTGGAGTAGTTTAGGAGGATCCCAGGCAGGAGGCCTGCGCCTCTTTCGATCTGTACCCCAGTTTGTGCTAGCCTTCTTAAGGCAAACTTGTTTAACTTATGTCTGTACTCAGATATTGTTGCTTCCGCTGACTCGTCTATGATCGAGCACTTGTATTCGAGCCCTCGAGGCCCCTGGCTTGTATTATGATGCTTGTATGACTTATTTTATTTTTAGAGTTGTGTTGTGATATCTTCCCGTGAGTCCCTGATCTTGATCGTACACGTTTGCGTGTATGATTAGTGTATGATTGAATCGGGGGCGTCACACCCAACTCAGCCAAAACTATACGTATGAAAACAGGGTTTAGATTATCCCGAACATCTCGCTACCTAGACCAATAATGTACTATGATTTGAATTCAACATAAAATGGATACAAATATTTGAATTGGAGAGCGTATGGTACATGTAGTTCATAGTGAAATATGATTACTGCTATATGCATGTCTTTTTGTTATCAAGATAATATTTAAATTATTGTATAACTTGACAACAATCGTATTCAAATAAGGAAAATTTATTCAAATTTAGTCCATATGGTAGACGACAATATATATGTTCACATGGTGGAGTAAAATGTTCATATATGATGGAAGATCAAAATGTACGACTACATCAATTATAAACCGCAAGGTCACCTAATGGTATATTCGAATTCAACATAACGTGGATTCAAAAATTGTAATTCGAGATCATGGCATCTGTAATCATATAAAAAGGGACATTACTCTTTCTTTGGTGGGAATTGATTTGTTTTTTGTTGTTGTTGAGGGAAGTGCGAATCGATTTGGTACTGTGCAGGGTAATCTTGTTCTCCCGATTTTTTGTAAATTTTTCTTGTAGTTTTTTCAATGGCACCTATAGCAATATATTAAAAGGGGATATGACTCTCTTGTGTCTTGTATGAATTGCTTTTTTTTTACATGTTAAGTTTGTTCTAACGAACAAGGAATCCGCACCTTGTTATCCCGAAATTTTCAAGCTCGAGTATCTTTTGTCTCACCTACTTTGAAACTCCCGCTTCTTCAACCCGCGCCGCGCCTTGTTATCCGAAATTTGGGCCACAGAACTCCCTCCTCATCCGAAATCGCTCCCGCAGCCCAGACACACGAAATCCCCCTTCTACCCCTCAGCCGGAAATGAAGCTCCACGTCGCGGTGTCAAAACCGGTGGGGGTACGCTCCCCCTCCCCATTTACCCCCCCCCCCCCATTCGTACACCGAGGCCGCCAAAACCCGCGAAACCCCATGCTCCTCCATCGGCCTCCCGACCGCCGCCCAGCCGGAGACTCTTCCCCGACTATGTCGTCCACCGCAACAGCTCGTCGTCCCTCATCCGCCGCACTGGATGAGGATCCGTTGTCAATCTCGTCGTCCCGCCGGATCAGCCGCCCCGTCCTCCACCTCCAAGGAGTTGCCCCGACGTTCGCCTCGTCTATCGCGTTGCCTCAATCCCCACAGCGCCATCTTGACCTGCCCACCGAACCGCAGCACCCTCACCAATTCCTCCGATGAAGCCGAGGCCAACTCGGTGCCGCCAAGGAGGTTCTGCACTCACCGCTGCATTTTATCTTTTATTCGATCTCATGGGGCTGCCGGTGCTCGATACCGAGTAACATGGCGTCTCCATCGACGGCGCCGTCGCTGGCCACATCATCCACGGCGTCTCTCCCCCATGTCGTTGCTTCCTCGGCGGCGACTTCCACAACGGCACTAGCTGCAGCTGCTCTGGCTCTCGCTTTCGCTACTGTTTCTGTTCTTCTTTGTCGGTCGCGCTGCTGCTGCTGCTCCTGCTTTCGTTCGTCTTTCTTTTCTGCTCTTGCTTTAAGCTTGCGCTGCTGCTGCAATGCCGACCTCCGGCAGCTACGGGAGTTGCTTTGCTTTAGCACTCGCTTCATGGTGCTCTTGCATGACTTGCTCTCTGCTAGTGCATTCCCTGCTCGAGCGTCTGCTGATTTAGATCACTTCTTCTCTGCTACTAGTGCTCAAACGCCCTAAACATCTATTGCAATGCTTTGTTACTAATTCAATCAGTTTTGACAGTAAAATTCAGTTTCGACTGTGAAGTTCATTTTCTTCAGTTAAGTTCAGAGTGAACAGTACTTACAGCATCTGTCGGAGCGGCCGTGGCGCGGCTGATGCGTTTTACATCTAGAACTTTTTGGTGATGTATTTTACATCATCTATTGCAGATGATATTAGGGTCCCACTTCAGATTAACGTTGTCTGTCTTGTCATGCTTTAGCCTCGTCGCTGTACACCTTAGCGGAGCTACTCCAACGACGGAACCGTTCATCACAGCGGAGCAGTACCCTCGGCGCCGTTTCCAGAGGCCTCGGATCTTTTTCCCCGCCTCCGACAGTCACACCAGCATCATCACCATCCTCCACATCCAACCCAATGATGTTGAGGTCCACAAGGCTATGCCAAAGAGGTTGTACACTCACCGCATCACTTTGTTTCTCCATTCCTCTGTTCTTCCAATTCATGTGAGCCAAACACCCAGGTTGACTGAAATCCTATGTTTCCAAATGCTCTATTTTGCACGTGCATTCCTATCCTGTTCCTATGTTTTTCCTGACCCTGCGTTTATAGAATCCTCCAATTCTAAGGAGCCCTTACAGATTTACTTCATTTTCAGATTGGCGTAAAAGAAAACTCTGTGTGTTATGTCCTACTCCTGCCGTGCAATCATCCACCCCACCTGAGGTGCACCATCGGCAGAAGCATTCACTGCAGCAAAAATCCCCCCTGCAGACTTTCTTTCGCCGCCTCAGATCATCTTCCCCGTTGCCGGCAGCCACGCCAACTGCATTACCATCATCGATTGAGCAGATGAACTGAGGACTACACAGTTCCGGAAGAGAGGTCGCAGTCTTTCGTGTTTGCTTACGTTATACATCGGTTATTATTACCTGCTACTTTATCGTTCAATCTTGAGTTTTGAATTGCCCATGGGTCTCATATCGAGCCAGCAACAAATAGTATCTGTCTACTATCTGGTTCACCTGTGGTCTTCTATGTAGTTCATGTTGGGTGGGTGATACGTCTCCAATGTATCAATAATGTTTGATTGTTCCATGCTATTATATTACCACTTTTGGATGTTTATGGGCTTTATTTTACACATTTATATCACTTTTGGGACTAACCTACTAACCGGAGGCCTAGCCCATATTGTTGTTTTTTTTTCTATTTCAGTATTTCGAAGAAAAGGAATATCAAACAGAGTCCAAACGGAATGAAACCTTCGGGAGCGTGATTTTTGGAACAAACGTGATCCAGAGGACTTGGAGTGCACGTCAAGAAGCAGCCGAGGCCTCCACGAGATAGGGCGTGCCCCCCTATAGGGCACGCCCCTGTCTCGTGGGCCCCTCGGCTGACCACCGACGTACTTCTTCCTCCTATATATACCTACGTACCACGAAAACATCCGAGGCACCACGAAACACAATTTCCACCACCGTAACCTTTCTCAGATCCATGAGATCTCGTCTTGGAGCCTTTGTCGGCACTCTGTCGGAGGGGGAATCAACCACGGAGGGCCTCTACATCAACATCCTTGCCCCTCCGATGAGTTGTGAGTAGTTTACCACAGACCTACGGGTCCATAGTAATCAGCTAGATGTCTTCTTCTCTCTTTTTGAATCTCAATACAATGTTCTCCCCCTCTCTTGTGGAGATCTATTCGATGTAAACTCTTTTTGCGGTGTGTTTGTCGAGATCCGATGAATTGTGGGTTTATGATCAAGTTTATCTATGAATAATATTTGAATCTTCTCTGAATTCTTTTATGTATGATTAAGTTATCTTTGCAAGTCTCTTGAATTATCAGTTTGGTTTGGCCTACTAGATTGGTCTTTCTTGCCATGGGAGAAGTGCTTAGCTTTGGGTTCAATCTTGCGGTGTCCTTACCCGATGTGAGAAAGGGTTGCAAGGCACGTATTGTATTGTTGCCATCGAGGATAACAAGATGGGGTTTATATCATATTGCATGAGTTTATCCCTCTACATCATGTCATCTTGCTTAAGGCGTTACTCTGTTCTTATGAACTTAATACTCTAGATGCATGCTGGATAGCGGTCGATGTGTGGAGTAATAGTAGTAAATGCAGGAAGGAGTCGGTCTACTTATTATGGATGTGATGCCTATATACATGATCATGCCTAGATAATCTCATAACTATGCGCTTTTCTATCAATTGCTCGACAGTAATTTGTTCACCCACCGTAATACTTATGCTATCTTGAGAGAAGCCACTAGTGAAACCTATGGCCCCCGGGTCTATCTCTTATCATATTTGCTCCCAAGCTACTCTTATTTGCATCTTTACTTTTTGCATCTATATTATAAAATACCAAAAATATATTTATCTTATCATACTATCTTTATTAGATCTCACTTTTGCAAGTGGCCGTGAAGGGATTGACAACCCCTTTATTGCGTTGGTTGTGAGTTCTCAGTTTGTTTGTGTAGGTGCGTGGGACTTTTGAGGAGCCTCCTACTGGATTGATACCTTGGTTCTCAAAACTGAGGGAAATACTTATGCTACACTTGCTGCATCACCCTCTCCTCTTCGAGGAAAACCAACGCAAGCTCAAGACATAGCAAGAAGGATTTCCGGCGCCGTTGCCGGGGAGGTCTTCGCTCAAGTCAAGACATACCAAGTACCCATCACAAACCCATCTCCCTCGCATTTACATTATTTGCCATTTGCCTCTCGTTTTCCTCTCCCCCACTTCACTCTTGCCGTTTTATTCGCCCTCTCTTTCCCAATCTCCTCCTCTCTTCTCCGTTTGCCTCCTTGTTGCCATGGCCGAATCAAAAAGAACTAAGGGCCCTTTCCTAGGTTCTAGTACCTTGGATAACCCCTCTATCCTCTCTAAGCTCATGAATAATGATGCTATAAAAAGACCCACCGGGGTCTCCAATGAGAGCTTGAATAATTTTGATGAGGATGACTCTGGAATTTTTTGCTATTTACTTGATGAGTCTTTAAAAGATGCTTGGGATAGGTTATTAAGGATTCGGGCTAGCTATGTGCCACAATATCAAATTGAAGATTACTTAAAAAGTTTCTATGTTGGCTTGCCCGCTTCTTTTAAACAAGTTTTAGATTCTATTTTTGAAGGAGGTTTTCTTGAAGGGGATGTTATAGACACCTTTGAAAAAATGAAAACTATATTTGGGCACCCTATGAATGATAAGGTTGAATCAACTACTCTTTTGTGCTTCTATCAAAATAAAATTATTAAAGAGATGAAGTCTAGTTTAGAGGAAAACTTCCGTAACGTGCTTAATCTTAGTTATTCCATTAATGGCCATGTGATTAACTTAAATAGAAGAATGAATGACATAGAAGGAGATCCCCCTCTCCGAGTGCCAAAGATGGCATAGTTAGATCTATCCTTGCTTTTATGCCTAGCTAGGGCCATTAAACGATAGCGCTAGTTGGGAGGCAACCCAATTTTCTTTATGTTTTTTGTTTTTGTTTCTGTTTAGGAAAAAATAATCCATCTACCTTCTGTTTAGATGTGTTTTTATGTTTTAATTAGTGTTTGTGCCAAGTTAAACCTATAGGATCTTCTTGGATGATAGTTATTTGATCTTGCTATAATTTCCAGAAACTTTCGGTTCACGAATTTTTTTTTAAATCACCATAACGTGATAAAATAGTGATTACAATTGCTTCTGATCAATAAACAAATTTCCTAGGTCGTCCTATTTTGGCTGAATTTTTTGAGTTCCAGAAGTTTGCGTTAGTTACAGATTACTACAGACTATTCTGTTTTTGACAGATTCTGTTTTTCGTGTGTTGTTTGCTTATTTTGATGAATCTATGGCCAATAAAATAGTTTATAATCCATAGAGAAGCTGTAATACAGTATGTTTAACACAAAATTAAATAAAGAATGAGTTCATTGCAATACCATATGTGGTGGTTTTGTTTTCTTTCACTAACGGAGCTTATAAGATTTCCTGTTGAGTTTTGTGTTGTGAAGTTTTCAAGTTTTGGGTAAAGCTTTTATGGACTATGGAATAAAGGGTGGCAAGAGCCTAAGCTTGGGGATGCCCATGGCACCCCAATATATTCAATAATATCCAAAAGCCTAAGCTTGGGGATGCCCCGGGAAGGCATCCCCTCTTTCGTCTTCGTTCATTGGTAACTTTACTTGGAGCTATATTTTTATTCACCACATGATAAGTGTTTTTCTTGGAGCTTCGTGTATTATATTATTCTTTGCTTTTTAGTTTACCACAATCATCCTTGCTGTACACACCTTTTGGGAGAAGCCTATTTGATTAGAATTTGCTAGAATACTCTATGTGCTTCACTTATATCTTTTGAGCTTGATAGTTTTTGCTCTAGTGCTTCACTTATATCTTTTAGAGCACGGTGGTATCTTAATTTTGAAGAAATTGCTAGTCTCTCATGCTTGACTTATATTATTTTGAGAGTCTTTTAGAACAACATGGTATTTTCTATGGTCATAAAATTGGTCCTAGAATGGTAGGCATCCAAGTTGGGTATAATAAAAACTATCATAGGAAGTGAATTGGATGCTATGATCAATTTGATACTTGATAATTGTTTTGAGATATGGAGGTAGTGATATTAAATTCATGCTAGTTGGGTGATTATGAATTTAAAGAATGCTTGTGTTGAAGTTAGCAAGTCCCGTAGCATGCATGTATGGTTAAAGTTGTGTAACAAATTTGAAACATGAAGTGTACAGCTTGTGCATCCTTATGAGTGGCGGTCGGGAATGACGATGGTCTTTTCCTACCAATCTATCCCCCTAGGAGCATGCGTGTAGTACTTGATTTTTGATGACTTCTAAATTTTTGCAATAAGTATATGAGTTCTTTTGACTAATGTTGAGTCCATGGATTATACGCACTTTTACCTTTCCGCCTTTTCTAGCCTCTTCGGATGCCGTGCATTGCCCTTTCTCACCTTGAGAGTTGGTGCAAACTTAGCAGTGCATCCAAACCCCGTGATACGATACGCTCTATCACACAAAAACCTCCATATATCTTCCTCAAAACAACCACCAAACCTACCTATTATGGCATTTCCATAGCCATTCCGAGATATATTGCCATGCTACTTTCCACCGTTCCATTCATCATCATCATGACATACTTTACTTTTGTCATATTGCCATTGCATGATCATGTAGTTGACATCGTATTTGTGGCAAAGCCACCATGCATTATTTTCATACATGTCATTCTTGATTCATTGCATATCCCGGTACACCGCCGGAGGCATTCACATAGAGTCATATCTTGTTCTAAGTATCGAGTTGTAATTGTTGAGTTGTAAGAAAATAAAAGTGTGATGATCATCATTTTTAGAGCATTGTCCCAAGTAAGGAAAGGATGATGGAGACCATGATTCCCCCATAAGTCGGGATGAGACTCCGGACGAAAAATTAAAAAAAGGGGAAAAAAGAGGCCATAAAAAAAAGAGAAAAGGCCCAAATAAAAAAATGATGACAGAAAAAGAGAGAAGGGACAATGCTACTATCCTCTTTCCACACTTGTGCTTCAAAGTAGCACCTTGTTTTTCATATAGTGAGTCTCATAAGTTGTCTTTTTCATACTAGTGGGAATTTTTCATTATAGAACTTGCCTTGTATATTCCTACAATGGGCTTCCTCAAATGCCCTAGGTCTTCGTGAGCAAGCAAGTTGGATGCACACCCACTAGTTTTCTTTTGTTGAGCATTTATTTATAGCTCTAGTGCATCCGTTGCATGGCAATCCCTACTCCTCATGTTGACATCAATTGATGGGCATCTCCATAGCCCGTTGATTATCCTCGTCAATGTGAGACTTTCTCCTTTTGTCTTCTCCACACAATCCCCATCATCATATTCTATTCCACCCATAGTGCTATATCCATGGCTCACGCTCATGTATTGCGTGAAGGTTGAAAAAGTTTGAGGTAATTTAAGTATGAAACAATTGCTTGGCTTGTCATCGGGGGTATAGAAGTTGGGAACATCTTTATGTGACGAAAATGAAGCATAGCCTAACTATATGATTTTGTAGGGATGAACTTTCTTTTGCCATGCTATTTTGGGAAGACATGATTACTTTGATTAGTATGCTTGAAGTATTACTATTTATTTTATCAATATGAACTTTTATTTTGTATTCATTTGGATCTGAACATTCATGCCACAATAAAGAAAATTACATTATGAATTATGCTAGGTAGCATTCCACATCAAAAATTCTCCTTTTTTATCATTTACCCACTCGAGGACGAGCAGGAATTAAGCTTGGGGATGCTTGATACGTCTCCAACGTATCTATAATTTTTGATTGTTCCATGCTATTATATTACCCCTTTTGGATGTTTATGGGCTTCATTTTACACATTTATATCATTTTTGGGACTAACCTACTAACCGGAGGCCCAGCCCATATTGCTGTTTTTTTGCCTATTTCAGTATTTCGAAGAAAAGGAATATCAAACAGAGTCCAAACGGAATGAAACCTTCGGGAGCGTGATTTTTGGAACAAACGTGATCCAGAGGACTTGGAGTGCACGTCAAGAAGCAGCCGAGGCCTCCACGAGATAGGAGGGCGTGCCCCCCCCCTATAGGGCGCGCCCCCTGTCTCGTGGGCCCCTCGGGCGGCCACCGACGTACTTCTTCCTCCTATATATACCTACGTACCACAAAAACATCCAGGGGCACCACGAAACACAATTTCCACCACTGTAACCTTCTGTATCCGCGAGATCTCATCTTGGAGCCTTTGTCGACACTCTGCCAGAGGGGGAATCAACCACGGAGGGCCTCTACATCAACATCCTTGCGCCTCCGATGAGTTGTGAGTAGTTTACCACAGACCTACGGGTCCATAGTAATCAGCTAGATGTCTTCTTCTCTCTTTTTGAATCTCAATACAATGTTCTCCCCCTCTCTTGTGGAGATCTATTCGATGTAAACTCTTTTTGCGGTGTATTTGTTGAGATCCGATGAATTGTGGGTTTATGAACAAGTTTATCTATGAATAATATTTGAATCTTCTCTGAATTCTTTTATGTATGATTAAGTTATCTTTGAAAGTCTCTTCGAATTATCAGTTTGGTTTGGCCTACTAGATTGGTCTTTCTTGCCATGGGAGAAGTGCTTAGCTTTGGGTTCAATCTTGCGGTGTCCTTACCCAATGATAGAAAGGGTTGCAAGGCACATATTGTATTGTTGCCATCGAGGATAACAAGATGGGGTTTATATCATATTGCATGAGTTTATCCCTCTACATCATGTCATCTTGCTTAAGGCGTTACTCTGTTCTTATGAACTTAATACTCGAGATGCATCTTTGGATAGCGGTCGATGTGTGGAGTAATAGTAGTAAATGCAGGCAGGAGTCGGTCTACTTGTTATGGACGTGATGCCTATATACATGATCATGCCTAGATAATCTCATAACTATGCGCTTTTCTATCAATTGCTCGACAGTAATTTGTTCACCCACCGTAATACTTATGCTATCTTGAGAGAAGCCACTTGTGAACCTATGGCCCCCGGGTCTATCTCTTATCATATGTGCTCCCAATCTACTTTTATTTGCATCTTTACTTTTTGCATCTATATTATAAAATACCAAAAATATATTTATCTTATCATACTATATTTATTAGTTCTCACTTTCGCAAGTGGCCATGAAGGGATTGACAACCCCTTTATTGTGTTGGTTGCGAGTTCTCAGTTTGTTTGTGTAGGTGCATGGGACTTTTGAGGAGCCACCTACTGGATTGATACCTTGGTTCTCAAAAGTGAGGGAAATACTTACGCTACACTTGCTGCATCACCCTCTCCTCTTCGAGGAAAACCAACGCAAGCTCAAGACGTAGCAAGAAGGATTTACAGCGCCGCTTGAGGAGGTCTTCGCTCAAGTCGAGACATACCAAGTACCCGTCACAAACCCATCTCCCTCGCATTTACATTATTTGCCATTTGCCTCTCGTTTTCCTCTCCCCCACTTCACCCTTACAAGATCTAACTATTTTTTTAGTATGCATGTCAGATATTGTACACAATCGTACTAAACATGTAGAGAAAAAGAGAAGACCATTGCATGCGAATATAATGGCATGCAGACGCCGCTCCATGGTGGGCGAAGTGCCCCCCCCCCCTCTCCTGCATTTCCAGATTGTATTCCAGAGGAAGAGAACGGTTCAGAGGGAGATTCAGAGGGAGCCGACCACGCGTGTTTACCACCTAAGGTGTTTGCTCTAACTTTGGCATGCTGATGTTGGTCATATCATGCATATGGCGCCTTGCATTGCTTACATTATACATCTTATATGTCATCAGCTTAGTTTAGATTTTCTTTGTGTGAATGACACCTGTTTGGTTTCTGTATCATACTCCCACCATTCCTAACTATTTGTATTTTTAGAGATTTCAACAAGTGACTACATACGGAACAAAATGAGTGAATCTACACTCTAAAATATGTCTATATACATCCGTATGTGGTAGTCCATTTGAAATCTCTAAAACGACAAATATTTAGGAACGGAGGGAGTATATGGTAATTATGCAATGCCATCTTCTTTAGCCAGGCATCATATACGTGAATCATGCAATGCCATCCTGTTTAGCCAGTCATCGTATATGTGAATTGTATCATGCCATATTTTTTTCCATAATGTATTCCATTTGTCAACAATGTTTATACATTCATCTACTCTTCGTGTGCATCAGCCATTTGAGTCGGTCATGGGAAAATCTGGAGTGAAAATAAGGTCTTCTGAGCAGTCAGTGCTACCTGTCAATGCAGATTTCTTGCTGGTTACAGATAGCTCCTCAGAGGAGGATTCAGAGAGAGATGACCAGTCGTATTCCCCCCCCCCCCTGAGGTGCATGTGTTGGGTTATGGAGCAGAAATTCAAAATTTTCCTACGTGTCACCAAGATCTATCTATGGAGAAACTAGCAACGAGGGGGAGGAGAGTGCATCTACATACCCTTGTAGATCGCTAAGCGGAAACGTTCAAGAGAATGAGGGTTGAAGGAGTCGTACTCATCGTAATCGAAATCACCGGAGATCCTAGTGCCGAACGGACGGCACCTCCGCGTTCAACACACGTACAGCCCGGTGACGTCTCCCACGCCTTGATCCAGCAAGGAGAGAGGGAGAGGTTGAGGAAGACTCCGTCCAGCAGCAGACAGCCAAGGCGTGGTGGTGGTGGAGGCGTGGCAATCCTGCAGGCTTCGCCCAAGCACATGGGAGAGGAGGAGGAGGAGAGGCAGGGCTGCGCCATGGAGAGGTAAAACTCATCTGTTGGGCAGCCCCTAGACCTCAAGTATATATAGGGGAAGGGGAGGGGGCTGCGCCCCCCTCTAGGGTTCCCTCCTAGGGGCGGCGGCCAGCCCAGATCCCATCTGGTGGGGCGGCCAAGGGGGGGAGAGGGGAAACTTGCCCCCAAGCCGGTGGGCGCCTCCCCAAACCCTAGGCGCCTTGGGCCCCTTGTGGGCGCACCAGCCCACCTGGTGCTGGTCCCTCCCACACTTGGCCCATGCAGCCCTCCGGGATGGTGGCCCCACTTGGTGGACCCGGGACCCTCCCGGTGGTCCCGGTACGTTACCGATAAAACCCGAAACTTTTCTGGTGACCAAAACCTCACTTCCTATATATTATTCTTTACCTCCGGACCATTCCGGAACTCCTCGTGACGTCCGGGATCTCATACAGGACTCCGAACAACATTCGGTAACCACATACAAACTTCCTTTATAACCCTAGCGTCCATCGAACCTTAAGTGTGTAGACCCTCTACGGGTTCGGGAACCATCTTGAGACATGGCCAGAGGCGTTCTCCGGCCAATAACCAACAGCGGGATCTGGATACCCATGTTGGCTCCCACATGTTCCACGATGATCTCATCGGATGAACCACGATGTCGAGGACTCAATCGATCCCGTATACAATTCCCTTTGTCTAACGGTATTGTACTTGCCCGAGATTCGATCGTCGGTATACCGATACCTTGTTCAATCTCGTTACGGCAAGTCTCTTTACTCGTTCCGTAACACATCATCCCGTGATCAACCCCTTGGTCACATTGTGCACATTTTGATGATGTCTTACCGAGTGGGCCCAGAGATACCTCTCCGTTTACACGGAGTGACAAATCCGATCTTGATTCGTGCCAACCCAATAGACACTTTCGGAGATACCTTAGTGCACCTTTATAGCCACCCGATTCGTTGTGACGTTTGGTACACCCAAAGCATTCCTACGGTATCCGGGAGTTGCACAATCTCATGGTCTAAGGAAATGATACTTGACATTAGAAAAGCTTTAGCATACGAACTACGATCTTTGTGCTAGGCTTAGGATTGGGTCTTGTCCATCACATCATTCTCCAAATGATGTGATCCCGTTATCAACGACATCCAATGTCCATGGTTAGGAAACCGGAACCATCTGTTGATCAACGAGCTAGTCAACTAGAGGCTTACTAGGGACATGGTGTTGTTTATGTATCCACACATGTATCTGAGTTTCCTATCAATACAATTATAGCATGGATAATAAAGCGATTATCATGAACAAGGAAATATAATAATAACTAATTTATTATTGCCTCTAGGGCATATTTCCAACAGTCTCCCACTTGCACTAGAGTCAATAATCTAGTTCACATCGCCATGTGATTAACATTCACAGGTCACATCGCCATGTGACCAACATCCAAAGAGTTTACTAGTGTCATTAAACTAGTTCACATCATCATGTGATTAAGACTCAATGAGTTCTGGGGTTTGATCATGTTTTGCTTGTGCGAGAGGTTTTAGTCAACGGGTCTATAACATTCAGATCCGTATGTACTTCGCAAATCTCTAGGTCATATTGTAAATGCTGCTTCTACGCTCCACTTGGAGCTATTCCAAATGGTCGCTCCACTATACGTATCCGGTTTGCTACTCAGAGTCACTCGGATAGGTGTTAAAGCTTGCACCAAGTAACCCTTTACGCCGAACTCTTTATCACCTCCATAATCGAGAAACATGTCCTTATTTACTCCAAGGACAATTTTGACCGCTATCCAATGGTCCATTCCTGGATCATTCTTGTACCCCTTGACTGACTCATGGCAAGGCACACTTCCGGTGCGGTACATAGCATAGCATATTGTAGAGCCTACGTCTAAGGCATAGGGGACGACCTTCGTCCTTTCTCTCTGTTCTGCCGTGGTCGAACTTTAAGTCTTAACTTCATACCTTACATGTCAGGCAAGAACTCCTTCTTTGACTGATCCATCTTGAACACCTTCAAGATCATGTCAAGGTATATGCTCATTTGAAAGTACCATTAATCGGTTTGGATCTATCCCTATAGATCTTGATGCTCAATGTTCAAGTAGCTTAGTACAAGTTTTCACTTGAAAAACACTTTTCAAACAACCCTATATGCTTTCCAGAAATTCCACATCATTTCTGATCAACAATATGTCAACAACATATACTCATCAAAAATTCTATAGTGCTCCCACTCACTTCTTTGGAAATATAAGTTTCTCATTAACTTTGTATAAACCCAAAATCTTTGATCATCTCATCAAAGCGCACATTCCAACTCCGAGATGCTTACTTCAGTCCTTAGAAGGATCGCTGGAGCCAGCATACCTTTTAGCATCCTTAGGATCGACAAAATTTTCTGATTGTATCTCATACAACCTTTCCTTACGGAAACTGGTAAGGAAACTCGTTTTGACATCCATCTGCTAGATTTCATAAATGCAGCTAATGCTAACATGATTCTGACGGACTTAAGCATCGCTAAGGATGAGAAAATCTCATCGTAGTCAACTCCTTGAACTTGCGAAAAACTTTTCACCACAAGTCGAGCTTCATAGACGGTGACATTACCGTCCACGTCCGTCTTCTTCTTAAAGATCCATTTATCTCAATAGCTTGCCGATCATCGGGCAAGTCCACCAAAGTCCATGCTTTGTTCGATACATGGATCCTATCTCGGATTTCATGGCCTCTAACCATTTGTGAATATGGGCCCACCATCGCTTCTCCATAGCTCGTAGGTTCATTGTTGTCTAGCAACATGACCTTCAAGACAGGATTACTGTACCACTCTGAAGCGACGCATCCTTGTCACCCTATGAGGTATGGTAGTGACTTGATCCAAGTTTCATGATCACTATCATAAGCTTCTACTTCAATTGGTGTAGGTGCCACAGAACAACTTCACGTGCCCTGCTACACACTAGTTGTAGTGACGGTTCAATAACCATATCAAGTCTCCACCATCCTCCCACTCAACTTTTCGAGACAAACTTTTCCTCGAGAAAGGACCTGATTCAAGAAACAATCCCTATTGCTTTCAGATCTGAATTAGGAGGTATATCCAATTGTTTCGGGTGTCCTATGAAGATGAATTTTTTTTATCCGCTTTGGGTTCGAGCTTATCAACCTGAAACCTTTTTCACATAAGCGTCGCAGCCCCAAACTTTTAAGAAACGACAACTTAGGTTTCTCCAAACCATAGTTCAAACAGTGTCGTCTCAACGGAATTACGTGGTGCCCTATTAAAGTGAGTGCGGTTGTCTCTAATGCCTAACCCATGTACGATAGTGGTAATTCGACAAGAGACATCATGGTACGCACCATATTCAATAGGGTGCAACTATGATGTTTGGACACACCATCACACTATGGTGTTCCAGGCGGTATTAATTGTGAAACAATTTCCACAATGTCTTAATAGCGTGCCAAAGCTCGTAACTCAGATACTCATCTCTATGATCATATCATAGACATTTTATCCTCTTGTCACGATGATCTTTAACTTCACTCTGAAATTACTTGAACCATTCAATAATTCAGACTTGTGTTTCATCAAGTAAATACACTCAGTATCTACTTAAATCATCTGTGAAGTAAGAACATAACGATATTCACTGCATGTCTCAGCACTCATTAGTTTGCACACATCAAAATGTGTTACTTCAACAAGTTGCTATCTTGTTCCATCTTACTGAAACCGAGGCTTTTCAGTCATCTTGCCCATGTGGTATGATTTGCATATCTCAAGTGATTCAAAATCAAGTGAGTCCAAACGATCCATCTGCATGGAGTTTCACCATGCGTATACACCAATAGACATGGTTTGCATGTCTCAAACTTTTCAAAAACGAGTGAGTCCAAAGATCCATCAACATGGAGCTTCTTCAGGCGTTTTATACCAATATGACTTACATGGCGATTGCCACAAGTAAGTGGTACTATCATTACTATCAAATAACTTTGGAAAGAAAATGTTTAACAATACTATCGAGATACAATAAACCATACCATAAAGGGCAAGACAAATGAAGGTATTATTCAAATAAATAGAGTAACCATTATTCTCCTTAAATGAATAACCGTATTGCGATAGACATAATCCAATCATGTCTATGCTCAACGCAATCACCAAATGACAATTATTCAGGTTTAATACTAATCTTGATGGTAGAGGGAGCGTGCGATGTTTGATCAAATCAAACTTGGAAACACTTCCAACACATATCGTCAGCTCACCTTTAGCTAGTCTCCTTTTATTCCGTAGCTCTTTTATTTTGAGTTACTAACACTTAGCAACCGAACCGGTATCTTAATACCCTGGTGCTACTAGGAGTGCTAGTAAAGTACACATTAACATAATGTATATCCAATATACTTCTATCGACCTTGCCAGCCTTCTCATCTAGCAAGTATCTAGGGTAATTCTGCTCCAAAGGATCGTTCCCCTTATTACAAAAGCACTTAGTCTCGGGTTTGGGTTCAACCTTGGGTTTCTTCACTAGAGCAGCAGCTGATTTGCCGTTTCATGAAGTATCCCTTCTTGCCCTTGCCCTTCTTGAAACTAGTGGTTTCACTAACCATCAACAATTGATGCTCCTTCTTGATTTCTACTTTCATGTGTCAAACATCACGAATATCTCAAGGATCATCATATCTATCCCTGATATGTTATAGTTCATCACGAAGCTCTAGCAGCTTGGTGGCAATGACTTTGGAGAAACATCACTATCTCATCTAGAAGATCAACTCCCACTCGATTCAAGTGATTGTTGTACTCAGACAATCTGAGCACAAGCTCAACGATTGAGCTTTTCTCCCTTAGTTTGCAGGCTAAGAAAATCGTCGGAGGTCTTATACCTCTTGACGTGAGCACGAGCCTGAAATCCCAATTTCAGCCCTCAAAACATCTCATATGTTCCGCGATGTTTTCAAAAACGTCTTTGGTGCCTCAACTCTAAACCGTTTAACCTGAACTATCACGTAGTTATTAAGACGTGTATGTCGATGTTCGCAACATCCACAGACGACGTTCGAGGTTCAAAGACACCGGCGGTGCATTAAGGACATAAGCCTTCTACTGTCCGCATAATTGCTACTCGCCAACTTTCAACTATATTTTCTCTAGGAACATATCTAAACAGGTGGAACTAAAGCGCGAGCCACGACATAATTTGCAAAGATCTTTTGACTATGTTCAGGATAATTAAGTTCATCTCATGAACTCCCACTCAGATAGACATCCCTCTAGTCATCTAAGTGATTACATGATCCGAGTCAACTAGGCCGTGTCCGATCATCACGTGAGACGGACTAGTCATCATCGGTGAACATCTTCATGTTGATCGTATCCTCCATACGACTCATGCTCGACCTTTCGGTCTCTTGTGTTCCGAGGCCATGTCTGTACATGCTAGGATCGTCAAGTCAACCTAAGTGTTTCGCGTGTGTAAATCTGTCTTACACCCGTTGTATGTGAACGTAAGAATCTATAACAACAGATCATCACGTGGTGCTTGAAGCAACCGAACTTTACATAGCGGTGCACGATTAGGGGAACACTTTCTTGAAATTTTAATGAGGGATCATCTTATTTACTACCGTCGTTCTAAGCAAATAAGATGTAGAAACATGATAAACATCACATGCAATCAAAATAGTGACATGATATGGCCAATGTCATTTTGCTCCTTTCGATCTCCATCTTCGGGGCTCCATGATCATCATCATCGTCACCGCATGACACCATGATCTCCATCATCATGATCTCCATCATCGTGTCTCCATGAAGTTGTCTCGCCAACTTATTACTTCTACTACTATGGCTACCGGTTAGCAATAAAGTAAAGTAATTACATGGCGTTTGTTCAATGACACGCAGGTCATACAATAAATCAAGATAACTCCTATGGCTCCTGCCGGTTGTCATACTCATCGACATGCAAGTCGTGATTCATATTACAAGAACATGATCAATCTCATACATCACATATCATTCATCACATTCTTCTTGGCCATATCACATCACATAGCATACCCTGCAAAAACAAGTTAGACGTCCTATAATTGTTGTTGCATGTTTTACGTGGCTGCTATGGGTTTCTAGCAAGAACGTTTCTTACCTACGCAAAACCACAACGTGATATGCCAATTGCTATTTACCCTTCATACGGACCCTTTTCATCGAATCCGTTCCGACTAAAGTGGGAGAGACTGGCACCCGCTAGCCACCTTATGCACCAAGTGCATGTCAATTGGTGGAACCTGTCTCACGTAAGTGTACGTGTAAGGTCGGTCCGGGCCGCTTCATCCCACAATACCGTCGAAACAAGATTGGACTAGTAATAGTAAGCATATTGACCATCATCAACGCCCACAACTACTTTGTGTTCTACTCGTGCAAAGAATCTACGCAATAGACCTAGCTCATGATGCCACTGTTGGGTTATGGAGCAGAAATTCAAAATTTTCCTACGTGTCACCAAGATCTATCTATGGAGAAACTAGCAACGAGGGGAAGGAGAGTGCATCTACATACCCTTGTAGATCGCTAAGCGGAAGCGTTCAAGAGAACGAGGGTTGAAGGAGTCGTACTCATCGTGATCCAAATCACCGGAGATCCTAGTGCCGAACGGACCGCACCTCCGCGTTCAACACACGTATAGCCCGGTGATGTCTCCCACGCCTTGATCCAGCAAGGAGAGAGGTAGAGGTTGAGGAAGACTCCGTCCAGCAGCAGCACAACGGCGTGGTGGTGGTGGAGGAGCGTGGCAATCCTGCAGGGCTTCGCCAAGCACCGCGGGAGAGGAGGAGGAGGAGAGACAGGGCTGCGCCATGGAGAGGTGAAAGCTCATCTGTTGGGCAGCCCCTAGACCTCAAGTATATATAGGGGAAGGGGAGGGGGCTGCGCCCCCTCTAGGGTTCCCTCCTAGGGGCGGCGGCCAGCCCAGATCCCATCTGGTGGGGCGGCCAAGGGGAGGGAAACTTGCCCCCAAGCTGGGTGGGGCGCCTCCCAAACCCTAGGCGCCTTGGGCCCTTGTGGGGCGCACCAGCCCACCCTGGGCTGGTCCCCTTTCACACTAGGCCCATGCAAGCCTCCGGGGATGGTGGCCCCACTTGGTGGACCCCCGGGACCCTCCCGGTGGTCCCGGTACGTTACCGATAAAACCCGAAACTTTTCCGGTGACCAAAACCTCACTTCCTATATATTATTCTTTACCTCCGGACCATTCCAGAACTCCTCATGACGTCCGGGATCTCATCCGGGATTCCGAACAACATTCGGTAACCACATATAAACTTCCTTTATAACCCTAGCGTCATCGAACCTTAAGTGTGTAGACCCTACGGGTTCGGGAACCATGCAGACATGATCGAGACGTTCTCCGGTCAATAACCAACAGCGGGATCTGGATACCCATGTTGGCTCCCACATTTTCCACGATGATCTCATCGGATGAACCACGATGTCAAGGACTCAATCGATCCCGTATACAATTCCCTTTGTCTAACGGTATTGTACATGCCCGAGATTCGATCGTCGGTATACCGATACCTTGTTCAACCTCGTTACCGGCAAGTCTCTTTACTCGTTCCGTAACACATCATCCCGTGATCAACCCCTTGGTCACATTGTGCACATTTTGATGATGTCTTACCGAGTGGGCCCAGAGAGACCTCTCCGTTTACACGGAGTGACAAATCCCAGTCTCGATTCGTGCCAACCCAATAGACACTTTCGGAGATACCGGTACGGCGCGGTTATAGCCACCCAGTGACGGTGTGACGTGTGGTACACCCAAAGCATTCCTACGGTATCCGGAGTTGCACAATCTCATGGTCTAAGGAAATGATACTTGACATTAGAAAAGCTTTAGCATACGAACTACGATCTTTGTGCTAGGCTTAGGATTGGGTCTTGTCCATCACATCATTCTCCAAATGATGTGATCCCGTTATCAACGACATCCAATGTCCATGGTTAGGAAACCGTAACCATCTGTTGATCAACGAGCTAGTCAACTAGAGGCTTACTAGGGACATGGTGTTGTTTATGTATCCACACATGTATCTGAGTTTCCTATCAATACAATTATAGCATGGATAATAAACAATTATCATGAACAAGGAAATATAATAATAACTAATTTATTATTGCCTCTAGGGCATATTTCCAACAGCATGCTCTAACTTGGCTGGGTTATATTGCTCATATCATGCATATGGTGGCTTGCATTGCCATGCCATCTGCTTAGATTAGACATGCTTTGTGTGAATGCCTCCTGTTTGCTTTCTATATCAGATATGTGAATTATGCAATGCCATGTTTTTCACCCGATTATCATATATGTGAATTATGCACGCCATGGAGCCGTGCATCATATATGTGAATTATCTCATGCCATCTTTTTTTCATTACGTATTCCATTTGTCGACAATCTGTGTATATTGAACTACTCTTCATGTGTATCAGCCATTTGAGCCGGTTATGCAAAAATCTAGAGTGAAAACAAGGTCTTCGTGAAGCAAAGTGGTACCGTTGAAGCATATATCTCGATGGTTATAGGGAGCTCCTCAGAGGAGGATTCAGAGACAGATGACCAGTCCTATATCCCACCTAAGGTGTATGCTCTAAGTTGCAATGTTTATATTTCTCATATGATGCATATGGTGTCTTGCATTGCTTAGTTTAGACATCATATGCACAATATTGAATTCTATCTGCTTAGTTTAGAGATCATACATGCAGTGCCAATTTGCTTAGTATATGAATCAATTATGTCAATTATATCATGCCATCCTGTATACTTAGACAACATGTATGCGAATTATTTCATCCCAACCTATTTTAGAAAGACATCATATAGTTTTGTCATGTCATCCTGTTTAGGTACTCATCATATGTTGAATTATGCCATTATATCATGTTAACTTATCCATCATATATCTGAAACTGTGTCATGCTATCTTGTTTAGTTAGGCATCATATATGTGAAATTGTGTCATGCTGTCCTGTTTGGTTAGACAACATATATGTGAAGTACCACATCATCTATCATACAATGTATGTAATGCGTTCAATTTCTTTTCTTGTTTATCACCATTTGAATTGGAGGGGTGATGGCAGTATCTAAGGGAGCAAAAACCTGTTCTTCACAAAAGACAGTCCTACCCGTTGATGCAGATAGAACCATGGTTGTACTGGCCCACAAACTAGCCCCACCACACATAATCGAGACTCTTCCAGATTGCACACTTACAATTGCTAAGCGTAGAACCAGCTACAACCCATCTAACCGCAACCCCAGCGGATAGTAACCCACATATAGTTGACAAAGCACCATGTCCACCACAGAGTACCCCCACAAGAGCAGTTTGTAAAGCTATTGTAGTGCCCAAAGCATGAAAACCACCACAGCTAACCCAAACTCCACGTTTAAAGCAGAAGAGCAACTGTTCTCAGGTCAGATTCCGTAGCTATGGTCCATACTCCTTTGTTGTTGCATCATCAGATTTACTCATACCAACTACTTTCAAATTTGAAGGATCCAATTGAAACTCCAATGGCGTAAAGGTATGTTTTAAACCTATTTCTTTAACTGGATTGTTGTTCTAACTTCTTGCTCTATGTTGATTTCAGTATAAGTTGTATAAACAGTTATGTTCTCATGTGATTCACATTACAAGTGCTGCCAATGTTGTGTAGTTTCTCACACTTATATTCTGTCTATGCCGTTGTGTCTTAAAAATATATGAGTTGAACTGTGTCTCTATCTTGATTAGGGAACATAAACTAGAATGATATGGACAATATAGTGACCATAGTACATAGATATATGTTTGTTTCATGATGTTATCATGTCCACCTTACTACTGAATCGGTTTACCAAAATGAGTTTCGTATACTACAAGCTAAACCTGTGATGTGTCTGCTTGTTTCTCTTGTAGTATGCAAACAGAATATTGGAGAAGAGCACCCCACTATGCAATGGTAGAGAAAGTAATGCAGATAAGGTTCAAGATAGTGAGTAGGAGTAGGAAAGAAGGGAGTCCTACTCCTACTAGGAGGAGGACTCCTCCTCCTGGCGCGCCTAGCAAGGGTCGGCCGGCCTTCCCCCTTGCTCCTTTATATACGGGGGCAGGGGGCACCCTAGAGACACAACAATTGATCCTTGAGATCTCTTAGCCGTGTGGTGCCCCTCCACCATAGTCCACCTCGATATCAGAAGCGGTGCTTAGGCGAAGCCCCGCGATCAGAGAACATCAAGATCGCCACCACGCCCGTCGTCTTGACGGAACTCATCCCCAACACTTTGCCGGATCGGAGTCCGGGATCGCCATCGAGTTGAACGTGTGCTAAAACTTCGGAGGTGTCGTAGTTTCGGTGCTTGATCGGTCGGGCCGTGAAGACGCATTTACTACATCAACCGCGTTGTTATAACGCTTCCGCTTTCGGTCTACGAGGGTACGTGGACAACACTCTCCCCTCTCGTTGCTATGCATCACCATGATCTTGTGTGTGCGTAGGATTTTTTTTGAAATTATTACGTTCCCCAACAGTGGCATCCGAGCCAGGTTTTATGCGTAGATGTTATATGCACGAGTAGAACACAGGTGAGTTGTGGGCGATACAAGTCATACTTCTTACCAGCATGTAATACTTTGGTTCGGCGGTATTGTTGGATGAAGTGGCCCGGACCGACATTACGCGTACGCTTACGGGAGACCGGTTCTCCCGACGTGCTTTGCACAGAGGTGGCTAGCGGGTGCCTGTTTCTCCAACTTTAGTTGAACCGAGTGTGGCTACGCCTGGTCCTTGTGAAGGTTAAAACAACACTAACTTGACGAACTATCGTTGTGGTTTTGATGCGAGGTAAGAACAGTTCTTGCTAAGCCCGTAGAAGCCACGTAAAACTTGCAACAACAAAGTAGAGGACGTCTAACTTGTTTCTGCAGGGCATGTTGTGATGTGATATGGTCAAGACGTGATGCTATATTTTATTGTATGAGATGATCATGTTTTGTAACCGAAGTTATCGGCAATCGCGTGAGCCATATGGTTGTCGCTTTATTGTATGCAATGCAATCACCTGTAATGCTTTACTTTATCACTAAGCGGTAGCGATAGTCGTAGAAGCATAAGATTGGCGAGACGACAATGATGCTACGATGGAGATCAAGGTGTCGCTACGGTGATTTATGGTGATCACGACGGTGCTTCGGAGATGGAGATCACAAGCACAAGATGATGATGGCCATATCATATCACTTATATTGATTGCATGTGATGTTTATCCTTTATGCATCTTATCTTGCTTTGATTGACGGTAGCATTTTAAGATGATCTCTCACTAATTATCAAGAAGTGTTCTCCCTGAGTATGCACCGTTGCAAAAGTTCTTCGTGCTGAGACACCACGTAATGATCGGGTGTCATAGGCTCTACGTTCAAATACAACGGGTGCAAAACAGTTGCACACGCGGAATACTCAGGTTAAACTTGACGAGCCTAGCATATACAGATATGGCCTTGGAACACGGAGACCGAAGGTCGAACGTGTATCATTTAGTAGATATGATCAACATAGTGATGTTCAACATTGAAACTACTCCATCTCACGTGATGATCGGACATGGTTTAGTTGATTTGGATCACGTAATCACTTAGATGACTAGAGAGATGTCTATCTAAGTGGGAGTTCTTAAGTAATATGATTAATTGAACTTAAATTTATCATGAACTTAGTACCTGATAGTATTTTGCTTGTCTATGTTTGTTGTAGATAGATGGCTCGTGCTGTTGTTCCGTTGAATTTTAATGCGTTCCTTGAGAAAGCTAAGTTGAAAGATGATGGTAGCAACTACACGGACTGGGTCCATAACTTGAGGATTATCCTCATTGCTGCACAGAAGAATTACGTCCTGGAAGCACAGCCGGATGCCGTGCCTCATGCAGATGTAATCGATTTACGTTAAGAACGTCTGGTAGAGCAAAGATGATGACTACTCAATAGTTCAGTGTGCCATGCTTTACGGTTTAGAACCGGGTCTTCAACGACGTTTTGAACATCATGGAGCATATGAGATGTTCCAGGAGTTGAAGTTAATATTTCAAGCAAATGCCCGGATTGAGAGATATGAAGTCTCCAATAAGTTCTATAGCTGTAAGATGGAGGAGAATAGTTCTGTCAGTGAACATATACTCAAAATGTCTGGGTATAATAATCACTTGATTCAACTGGGAGTTAATCTTCCTGATGATATTGTCATTGACATAATTCTTCAATCACTGCAACCGAGCTACAAGAGCTTCGTGATGAACTATAATATGCAAGGGATGGACAAGACTATTCCCGAGCTCTTCGCAATGCTAAAGGCTGCGGAGGTAGAAATCAAGAAGGAGCATCAAGTGTTGATGGTCAATAAGACCACCAGTTTCAAGAAGAAGGGCAAAGGGAAGAAGAAGGGGAACTTCAAGAAGAACAGCAAGCAAGTTGTTGCTCAGGAGAAGAAACCCAAGTCTGGACCTAAGCTCGAATCGAAAGTGCTTCCATTGCAAGCAAACTGGACACTGGAAGCGGAACTGCCCCAAGTATTTGGCAGATAAGAAGGATGGCAAGGTGAACAAAGGTATGTGTGATATACATGTTATTGATGTGTACCTTACTAATGCTCGTAGTAGCACCTGGGTATTTGATACTGGTTCTGTTGCTAATATTTGTAACTCGAAACAAGGACTACGAATTAAGCGAAGATTGGCTAAGGACGAGGTGACGATGCGCGTGGGAAATGGTTCCAAAGTCGATGTGATCGCGGTCGGCACGCTACCTCTACATCTACCATCGGGATTAGTTTTAGACCTCAATAATTGTTATTTGGTGCCAGCGTTAAGCATGAACATTATATCTGGATCTTGTTTGATGCGAGACGGTTATTCATTTAAATCAGAATAATGGTGGTTCTATTTATATGAGTAATATCTTTTATGGTCATGCACCCTTGAAGAGTGGTCTATTTTATTGAATCTCGATAGTAGTGATATACATATTCATAATGTTGAAGCCAAAAGATGCAGAGTTGATAATGATAGTGCAACTTATTTGGGGCACCTTGCCGTTTGGGTCATATTGGTGTAAAGCGCATGAAGAAACTCCATCTTGATGGACTTACGGAATCACTTGATTATGAATCACTTGGTACTTGCGAACCGTGCCTCATGGGCAAGATGACTAAAACGCCGTTCCCCGGAACTATGGAGCGAGCAACTGATTTGTTGGAAATCATACATACTGATGTATTCCAATGAATATTGAGGGTCGCGGCGGGTATCGTTATTTTCTCACCTTCACAGATGATTTGAGCAGATACGGGTATATCTACTTGATGAAACACAAGTCTGAAACATTTGAAAAGTTCAAAGAATTTCAGAGTGAAGTGGAAAATCATCGTAGCAAGAAAATAAAATTTCTACGATCTGATCATGGAGGAGAATATTTGAGTTACGAGTTTGGTTTACATTTGAAGCAATGCGGAATAGTTTCGCAACTCACGCCACCCGGAACACCACAACGAAATGGTGTGTACGAACGTCGTAATCGTACTTTACTAGATATGGTGTGATCTATGATGTCTCTTACTGATTTACCGCTATCATTTTGGGGTTATGCTTTAGAGACGGCCGCATTCACGTTAAATAGAGCACCATCAAAATCCGTTGAGACGACGCCTTATGAACTGTGGTTTGGCAAGAAACCAAAGTTGTCGTTTCTTAAAGTTTGGGGCTACGATGCTTATGTGAAGAAACTTCAACCAGATAAGCTCGAACCCAAATCGGAGAAATGTGTCTTCATAGGATACCCAAAAGAGACTATTGGGTACACCTTCTATCACAGATCTGAGGGCAAGATTTTTGTTGCTAAGTTCGGATCCTTTCTAGAGAAGGATTTTCTCTCAAAAAAGTGAGTGGGAGGAAAGTAGAACTTGATGAGGTAATCAGACCTGCTCCCTTATTGGAAAGTAGTTCATCACAAGAACCGGTTCATGTGACAACTACACCAATCAGTGAGGAAGCTAATGATACTGATCATGAAACTTCAGATCAAGTTACTACCGAACCTCGTAGGTCTACCAAAGTAAGATCCGCACCAGAGTGGTACGGTAATCCTATTCTGGAAGTCATGTTACTTGACCATGGCGAACCTACGAACTATGAGGAAGCGATGATGAGCTCAGATTCCGCAAAATGGCTTGAGGCCATGAAATCTGAGATGGGATCCATGTATGAGAACAAAGTATGGACTTTGGTTGACTTGCCCGATGATCGGCAAGCCATCGAGAATAAATGGATCTTCAAGAAGAAGACTGACATTGATGGTAATATAACTGTCTACAAAGATCGACTTGTTGCGAAAGGTTTTTGACAAGTTCAAGGGGTTGACTACGATGAGACTTTCTCACCCGTAGAGATGCTTAAGTCTGTCCGAATCATGTTAGCAATTGCCGCATTTTATGATTATGAAATTTGGCAAATGGATGTCAAAACTGCATTCCTGAATGGATTTCTGGAAGAAGAGTTGTATATGATGCAACCGGAAGGTTTTGTTGATCCTAAAGGTGCTGACAAAGTGTGCAAGCTCCAGCGATCCATTTATGGACTGGTGCAAGCATCTCGGAGTTGGAATAAACGCTTTGATAGTGTGATCAAAGCATATGGTTTTATACAGACTTTTGGAGAAGCCTGTATTTACAAGAAAGTGAGTGGGAGCTCTGTAGCATTTCTGATATTATATGTAGATGACATATTGTTAATTGGAAATGATATAGAATTTCTGGATGGCATAAAGGGATACTTGAATAGAAGTTTTTCAATGAAAGACCTCGGTGAAGCTGCTTACATATTGGGCATCAAGATCTATAGAGATAGATCAAGACACTTAATTGGACTTTCACAAAGCACATACCTTGATAAGTATTGAAGAAGTTCAAAATGGATCAGGCAAAGAAAGGGTTCTTCCCTGTATTACAAGTTGTGAAGTTGAGTCAGACTCAATGCCCGACCACAGCAGAAGATAGAGAGAAAATGAAAGAGGTTCCCTATGCTTCAGCCATAGGCTCTATCATGTATGCAATGTTGTGTACCAGACCTGACGTGTGCTTAGCAATAAGCATGGCAGGTAGGTACCAAAGTAATCCAGGAGTGGATCACTGGACAACGGTCAAGAATATCCTGAAATACCTGAAAAGGACTAAGGATATATTTCTCGTTTATGGAGGTGACAAAGAGCTAGTCGTAAATGGTTACGTCGATGCAAGCTTTGACACTGATCCGGACGATTCTAAATCGCAAACCGGGTACGTGTGTATATTGAACGATGGAGCGGGCAGGTGGTGCAGTTCTAAACAAAGCGTCGTGGCGGGATCTACATGCTAAGCGGAGTACATAGCTGCTTCAGAAGCAGCAAATGAAGGAGTCTGGATGAAAGAGTTCATTTCAGATCTAGGTGTAATTACCTAGTGCATCGGGACCAATGAAGATCTTCTGTGACAATACTGGTGCAATTGCCTTGGCAAAGGAATCCAGATTTCACAAGAGGACCAAGAACATCAAGAGACGCTTCAATTCCATCCGGACCAAGTCCGGTGGGAGACATAAAGGATTTGCAAGATACATACGGATCTGAATGTTGCGCATCTGCTGACTAAGCCTCTTCCACGAGCAAAACATGATCGCACCAAGACTCCATGGGTGTTAGAATCATTCTTTGTGTAATCTAGATTATTGACTCTAGTGCAAGTGGGAGACTGAAGGAAATATGCCCTAGAGGCAATAATAAAGTTATTATTTATTTCCTCATATCATGATAAATGTTTATTGTTCATGCTAGAATTGTATTAACCGGAAACATAATACATGTGTGAATACATAGACAAACTTAATGTCACTAGTATGCCTCTACTTGACTAGCTCATTGATCAAAGATGGTTATGTTTCCTAACCATAGACATGTGTTGTCATTTGATTAATGGGATCACATCATTAGGAGAATGATGTGATTGACTTGACCCATTCCGTTAGCTTAGCACTTGATCGTTTAGTATATTGCTATTGCTTTCTTCATGACTTATACAAGTTCCTATAACTATGAGATTATGCAACTCCTGCCACCGTAGGAACACTTTGTGTGCTACCAAACGTCACAACGTAACTGGGTGATTATAAAGGAGCTCTACAGGTGTCCCCAAAGGTACATGTTGAGTTGGCATATTTCGAGATTAGTTTTGTCACTCTGATTGTCGGAGAGGTATCTCTGGGCCCTCTCGGTAATGCACATCACTATAAGCCTTGCAAGCAATGTAACTAATGAGTTAGTTACGTAATGATGCATTACGTAGCGAGTAAAGAGACTTGCCGATAACGAGATTGAACTAGGTATTGAGATACCGACGATCGAATCCCGCAAGTGACATACCGATGACAAAGGGAACAACGATGTTGTTATGCGGTTTGACCGATAAAGATCTTCGTAGAATATGTAGGAGCCAATATGAGCATCCAGGTTACGCTATTGGTTATTGACCGGAAACAGTTCTAGGTCATGTCTACATAGTTCTCGAACCCGTAGGGTCCGTACGCTTAACGTTACGATGACAGTTATATTATGAGTTTATATGTTTTGATGTATCGAAGGTTGTTCGAAGTCCCGGATGTGATCACGGACATGATGAGGAGTCTCGAAATGGTCGAGACATAAAGATTGATATATTGGACGACTATATTCGGACACCGGAAGTGTTCCGGGTGATTTCGGAGAAAACTGGAGTGCCGGAGGGTTACCGAACCCCGGAGAAGTAATGGGCCTTATGGGCCTTAGTGCGCAGAGAGAGGGGCAGCCAGGGTGGGCCGCGCCCCTCCCCTCTGGTCCGGTGGACTAGGAGAGGGGCCTTTCCCTCTCCCTCTCCCCTTCCTTTCCCTCCTAGTAGGAGTAGGAAAGAAGGAGTCCTACTCCTACTAGGAGGAGGACTCCTCCTCTGGCAGCGCCTAGCAAGGGCCGGCCGGCCTCCCCCTTGCTCCTTTATATACGGGGCAGGGGCACCCTAGAGACACAACAATTGATCCTTGAGATCTCTTGGCCGTGTCGGTGCCCCCTCCACCATAGTCCACCTCGATATCATCAGAAGCGGTGCTTAGGCGAAGCCCTGCGATCAGAGAACATCAAGATCGTCACCACGCCATCGTCTTGTGGAACTCATCCCCGACACTTTGCTGGATCGGAGTCCGGGGATCGTCATCGAGTTGAACGTGTGCTAAAACTCGGAGGTGCCGTAGTTTCGGTGCTTGATCAGTCAGGCCGTGAAGACGTACGACTACATCAACCGCGTTGTTATAACGCTTCCGCTTTCGGTCTACGAGGGTACATGGACAACACTCTCCCCTCTAATTGCTATGCATCACTATGATCTTGTGTGTGCGTAGGAAATTTTTTGAAATTACTACGTTCCCCAACAGATGAATATTTCGTCGACGCTTTGAGGGTTCTGGTATTTTTGGGGTATTTTTACAGCAAAGAGGCGGTCCGTGGGCACCCGAGGTGGGCACAACCCACCAGGGCACGCCTGGGCCTCTTCGCATGTCCTGGTGGGTTGTGCCCCCCTCGGGGCACCCCCCAGGTGCAACCAGGGCCCATTGCCTTTCTTCTGGCCCATAAAAAATCATCGTGGAGTTTCGTGGCATTTGGACTCCGTTTGATATTGATTTCCTGCAATGTAAAAAACATGAAAAAAAACAGGAACTGGCACTTGGCACTACGTCAATAGGTTAGTACCAAAAAATGATATAAAATGATTATAAAACATCCAAGATTAATAATAAAACAACATGGAACAATAAAAATTATAGATACGTTGGAGACGTATCAGCTACCTGTCTCTGTAATGTGGGTGGAAAATCAGTTTATCATCTTAGAGTACTTCTATGTGATGCACTTGATATGTTACTCACTGGCAGAGGTTGAGAAGATCGAGGAAATTTCAAAGGATTATTGCACTCATAGATATAACAGAGATTCCAGCAAAGAGTTCTTGAAAAAAGAGCAAGTAAACATGAACAGACAATGGAAAATTCTTAATTGGAACATTAGGGGCATGGGAGACAAAGCTAAATGGCTAGCACTGGCTAATAAGATTGAAGAAACTAGTAGTGAAATCATCTACCTGCAAGAAACAAAAACAAAAATTATTGATGGTGCTTTAATTAGAAAATCCTGCCCCAAAAGAAACAATAAATTTGAATATGTTCCCTCCATTGGAGCATCTGGGGGACTCATGGTGGCATGGAATGGCAATCTTTTTAAGGCAGAAAAATTGTTTGCAAATCAGTTTGCTATTTCCATTTAATTCACTTCCTGTATAAATGAAAATTCCTGGATTCTCACTAACATTTATGGGCCCTGCCAACATGAGAGGATATCTTATTTCATCAAGTGGTTGGAAAACATTCAAATGCCATCAGATATAGACTGGCTTCTTATGGGGGACTTTCACAACATAAGATATCCAGCAAACAGAAATAGAGGAGGAGGGGCATACACATGCTAAACATCAATGCATCAATCAGCTCTTTGGGGGTAGTAGAAATTCCTCTAAAAGGTAGGCAATTCACTTGGTGCAACATGCAACAGGCCCCCTACTAGAAAAACTGGACTGGTGCTTCTCTTCTGAATCCTAGACTCTAAACTATCCAAACACAGTGGCCAGCTGCTTAGCCAAACCAATTTCAGATCATGTCCCCTGTGTGATCCAAATAGGCACTGCTATTCCCAAAGCAAAAATATTCAGATTTGAGAACTACTGACTTCAACTTCCAGAATTCAAAGTAACAATGCAAAACATCTGGAGACAACAAGTGGTGGGGACAGATAGTGCCAAAAGAATAACTGCAAAATTCAAAAGGTTAAGGAAAGGACTTAAAATCTGGGCAAAACCGATTTCAAATTTGGCTCAAAACATTAGACATTCAGATGAGCTCATCCTGCCTTTTGACATTCTAGAGGAGTAGAGAGAGCTTTCAACTGAAGAATGGAATGGAAGAGAAATTGTAAAACTCCATCAGAAAAAGCTACTGAATTACCAAAACATTTATTGGAAGCAAAGAGCAACCACTAGATGGGTCAAATTTGGAGATACAAACTCAAACTTTTTCCAGGCAAAAGCTACAATCATATACAGAAACAACAAGATCACTCAATTGCAAGATGAATATAGGCATATACACCAGGACCACTCCTCTAAAGCAGCAATTCTGTGGAGAGCTTTTAAAACTAGATTGGGTACAACTGCATAAACTAATGATTTCTTCCATCTTCCTAGTATCCTATAAACAGATGTAGATCTAACTAATTTGGAAAACCCTTTCACAAAACAGGAGATAGATGAATTGATCAAAGAGATGCCCCCTGATAAAGCCCCTGGTCCTGATGGATTTAATGGGGCTTTCATCAAAGCTTGCTGGAATATTATAGCTGCTGACTTCTATGAGCTTATTGAGGATTTTTGTTATGGAAGAGTAAACTTACAATCAATCGATAGCTCATTTATCTGCCTGGTTCCAAAGAAAGATTGTCCCCTAAATCCTAATTATTTCAGGCCAATTTGCTTGCTCAACTGCACCATTAAAATCATCACAAAATTGTTAGCCAACAGACTACAAAAAGTGATTCTGAAGTTGGTACATGCTAATCAATATGGTTTCCTCAAGACAAGATCAATACAAGATTGCCTGGCATGTGCATTTGAATACATCCATCAGTGCAAACAATCCAACCAGGATCTAGTTTTGTTGAAATTGGACTCTGAGAAAGCTTTTGACATGGTGGAACACAAGGCTATTTATGAAATTATGAAAGCAAGAGGCTCTGGGGAGAGATGGATTATGTGGGTAAAAATGTTCTTCAGCTCTGGCTATTCTTCAGCGCTGCTGAACGGAGTTCCAGGAAAGCAATTTAAATGCAAAAAAGGGGTCAGACAAGGAGATCCTTTCTCCCCACTTATATTTGTTCTAACTACAGATCTACTTCAAACCATTCTTAATAAAGCACTTCAAGCAAATATTCTGAAAGTTCCAATCCCATCTCAGTCAAACCCCGATTACCTAGTGATACAATATGCAGATGACACTGTGCTTATTGTGCCTGCTTGCCAAAGACAAATTCTTTAGCTCAGTAATCTTCTGAAACTTTTTGCAAGCCAAACTGGATTGAGAATTAATTTTCAAAAGTCTACAATAATTCCAATCAATGTGCCACAAGATAGACTCACACAGATCACAGGTATCCTGGGGTGCAAGGTTGGAACCTTCCCATTTACATACCTGGGGCTTCCATTAAGTGATAACAGACTAAGGATAGAGGACTTCTCTCCAGTTTGTCAGCAAATTGAGAGAAGGCTGGCTGGATGTTCCATAATGCTGGATATAGATGGTAGGATGGTTTTGATCAAATCAGTCTTTCAAGCTCTTCCTATTTCTTCATGAGCACTCTTCCACAGCCAGCAACAATTATCAATCAGATCAACAAACTCCTAAGGCACTTCTTCTGGAGAAAATTTGGACAAGATAAAACAGAACCAGCTCTAATATCATGGGATAAGGTTACCAAACCTTTGAAAAAAGGGAGGACTTGGAATACTGGATGTATCTCTGCACAATAAAGCTTTAATGATGAAGAACATTCAACAATGTCTAAATAGGGAGCCCCTTCCTTGGGTAAATCTGATTTGGGAGAAATACTACAGCACCAATCTTCCAGGGAACAGAATAGAAGGCTCAAGCTGGTGGGAAAATCATCTCAAACTGCTATCTTTATATAAGTAAAATGCAGGTTGCACTTTGGGAAATGAGAAGACAACTTTTCTATGGCTTGACAAGTGGTGTGATGAACCACTAGATATCAAGTTTCCCCGGCTCCATTCATTCACAATCAACCCTCTTCAAACAGTAGCACAATGGATTGAGCATGAGGGCGGCAGACAACTATTTCAGACTCCATTATTTGTGGAGGCACATAATCAGTATATTCAGTTGCAACATCTGACTGAAACAAAGAAACAACCTAACATTAAAGATAGCTGGAAAACAAATGGACAGAAGAATAAATATTCTTCAATCACCATGTACCACAATATTAGTCTGCAAGAGGAGGTACACTGCATTTTTGGTTGGATCTGGAAAAGCTCTAGCAGACTTAGACACAAGATATTCCTATGGTTGCACTCTATGATAGAGTGAACTCAAGGAATCTGCTAAAAAGAAAATCTTTTCATCTGGATTGCTATGAGTGTGTGTTTTGCAACGAAAAGACAGAGGAAACATCAAGACATCTGTTCTGGGACTGTTGCTTCTCTCAGGATTGCTGGAGCAGTATCTTACCAGATAAAAAGATTGGTATATCCATTTATGACGATATGATATTGACTAAGCAAAAATTACCACCCAAGATTGCAATGGAAATACTCATTCAAGGATGTTGGAATGTACAGATGCAGCACAATGGGAAAATATTCAGAAATGAGGTTCCAAGTGTCAACTGTTGGAAGTACAAGCTAAAACAAAACTTAGAACTCCTGCAATATAGAATCAAAGAAAAGCACAGGGATGCATTGCAGGACTGGATCCGTGCTCATCTGTGATGATTGCACTTGACATTTGGTAGATGCTTTTGTCAGTCATGATTACATCTAGAACTAGTATTGGATGACTTTTTTGTTTTATGAAAATTTACCGTAGATAGTTCTACGGTTTGCGCTTCAAAAAAAATCTAGCCACTACAAACAACTCAGACACCGCCTTCCCTGGGCCGTATATATTGTTGCCATTGGTAGTTTGTTACTCAGCCTTTTATACACATTAAATAAAGGGACTCCTAGACAACGCCTTTGGTGCCACTTCCCGTTCCTGGCGCTCACGCGGGAGTCTCCTGTACCAGGCCCAACAGGCATGCTTGATAGCTCGCCAGAAAAACTAAACAGATTGATCAGGTCACTCGATGAGGGGTTGACCGATCAACCTTTGACTGGTCAAACCACTGACTGTGGACTAGTGGACTTTTGTAAAAAAAATGAATCTGAAAAAAATTCGTCAATAAATGAAAGAAAACTTACATTTTTAAAAAGTTCTTAAATTTGCAAAAAAATGGTTCATGGAGAAAACGAAAAAATTTCACATATTCAAAAATAGTTCATTGATTTTGAAAAATAAATTTGAAAGAAGTCCACCGATCTTGAAAAAAAATTCATTGATTTTGAAAAAAAGTTCATCAACTCTGAAAAAAAATCACGAATATGAAAAAAGTTCATCAATTTTTTAAAAGGTTCATTGAACTAGGAAGAAGGCAAAAAAGGAAAAGGGCAAAAGGAGAAGAGAAAAGAACAAAACAAGGAAAAGGATGTAACAAATCACATAACATGTGGTGGCTGGTTGGTGCTACAGTGACGTTCAGTCTAGTGACGCGTTTTGCAAAGAGCCGCCAAAGGTATATGCATATTACGGCATCTTCGTAAATGCCGCTTTTCTCTCCGTTTTTGAGGCATTTCTAAATTCGCCAAGGTTGTGAGCTTCGGAGGCACTTTCTCAAAGTGCCGTCAATCTGATGATTTTTAGGCATTTTAGAAAATCGCCGCTAATAAAATGCCTCCTAATGTGGTACGTGTTGTAGTGTGATACCATTGCTAGATTTAATCTTCAGGATTGACATGAAATCTTAGATTAGTCTCGTACTCAGAACACCACACCATTTGATATAACAAGCTGAAGCGTGACAAAAACCTGTGATGGCCGTGGCCGTGGATAGCAAAGGCGCAATCCCATTCTTGCTAGATGCAGGCATGGTGAATTGCAGCAGCAGTCCAGGAGCTCCACCGCCCACCGTCATGATCCTCACTGCATCCAGTGGTGGAGATGCAGCAGCTGGTTCCGGCCTTCCGGGTGCCTTTAGGCCGACTTCACCGCGCGACCCCAAACGGACATCTGGATTGGCCCGAATTTGTTTCTTTGGGGCGCCGATGGATACGCCCGTGTCCGGCTATGTTCGTTGGGTCGTGCGTGCGCCCACCGCGCGGCCGCACCCCAAATCGTGTCCGGAGTGGACGGGAATAAAAAACTTAATGAAATAACTAAAAAAGCAAATAAATGCATTTAAAAAAAACATAAAACATATATAGGGGTCGGCCGCAAAACGGCCCAGTTTCAACGGTCACTTAAAAGGCCCAGTTTAATAATTAACATAATAAAAAAAAACTCCTCCCGCGCGCTTCTGTCGCGCCCGTCGGTGTTGTGGCCATCGCCGTCTTCACTGGCCGCCGGTGTCGTCGTCGTAGCTGACGAGGTCGACGTACTCCGGCGGCGTCCAGAGGTGGGGCGGTGGTGCGTGGTAGACGCGGGCGGGCTGGACGGCCGGAGGTGCCTGCACCACCTCCTCCCGCGGCGACGCCTCCCGCTCCGGTGACCGCGGCGGAGTGAGGCACCAGTTCACGCCCATGCTGGCGGCCATCTCCGGCCGCAGGTGACCAGTCCCACCTCGCCCAAGAATGCTCGAACGCTGGGTCCTCCTCCATCGACTCCTCCGTGACAGCCGCCAGCTGCAGCTCCGGGAAGGCGACGTCCCCGGCAGCAGAGAAGGCCATGGCCTCCTCCAGGCCGTCCCACTGTCGCTCGTCGTGCGTGTTCATGGAGTCGTTCATGACACGCTGCAGGAGACGGGCCTCCTCCTCCGCTGTCATGCGAGGAGGGGGAGGTGGCGACGGAGACGGGGAAGGCGACGACGTGGGCGTCAGGCCGCGCACCAGACGCCCGCTGCTCAAGACGCGGGCCTCCGCAGCCCGACACGCGGTGCCGGGCGTAGGGACGCGCGCCGCACGTCGTGCTCGTCCTGGAGCCATGTGTCCCACAGCGGAGAGTCGGGGGCATACCTGTGGTTGTAGTACAAGTCGTCGGGGAGGAGGCGGCGGCGGCGGTTGATCTCATCGTGTCGTGCACGGCCGGTCGCCGGCACTGGCGGGATGGGGACCCGGTCCGCGGAGAGGTGCCATCCGTTGGGGAGGTGGGCGTCGCTCACGGACCGGCGTCCACGTCTCCCGATACCTCCGGCACACGTCCGCGAGATGTCTTGCCGGCCACGCCGCCGGAGGGCCTAGGGGCAATGGTGAAGGGCCGCGCGAGGCTCGGCCGAGGAGTGCGGCGGTGACGCGGGGGCTCGACGGGAGGAGCGCGACGGTGACGCGGGCTCCTCCTTTTTCACGGATCCGTGGCTGCGGCCGGAGGAGGAGCCGGCCTCGCGGTCATGCTTCCCCTTGCGGTTCCACAGACCCATGTCTGCGGCCGGCCAGCGAGCTCGAGGGCGGGGAGTGGCTAGGGTTTGGGCGTGTCGACTTTCGAGGGGGCAGAGAGGGGCCGATGTGGGGAAGAGGACGACGACCGGTCCACGGGTCCCATTTAAGAAGGACGCCGACCCGTCGCTGTGCGGATGACAGGTGGGGCCACCCGCCCGTGCGCATTTATGTTGGCAGGTGGGAGGTAGGTGGTCACCGCCACGCTGCCCGACGCTGACGCCGGTTGCTCGTCATTTGTCCGCGACCCAAACCCGGCGCAAGTTTGCGCTCGAAATGGATCGGCACGGACACAAAATGGACCAGATGGGTCCGGGCCGTTGCGCGTTGGACCGTCTTATTTGTCCCTTTTACTCCAAACAGACACGGCCGGACAAGATAGGGTCGCGCGGTGATGTTGGCTTTAGTGCCACTTTCGGATGCCTTAACTCCAACAAACCATTGGCATGGGCGCGCATGCAAGTGCTGGATGGCCCTCATCCGCATGGAGGCATGCAGCAAGGACAAGGCCATGGACGCATCCACGAAGGAATCCCGCACGCTGACTCAGCAATCAGTATCGACGGCCACGGCAAGATTACGTTATGATCTCCCCGACGTATATGGAATGGATAGGTGGGTGCTTTCTTTCAGCGCCCATTTGTTGTTGTTCCGCCGAGAACGATCGCTTGCGCACTAGTCCCGGGCGTAGATAAATAGAGCAGCTCTTTCGTTGGGAAGGCACAAGCGCATCGTCTCCTCTCACCGAGGCATCCTCGCCGGCGCTTGCACGCAGGGACGCCGCTGCTCCCTCTCTTCCAGTGAGGACCATGAAGACATCGATGCCCCTCATGTTAACAATCGTCGTCCTGATATTTGTTCGTCAGGTATTTGGGCCATTTTACAGGGTTTTTTTTTTCATCAAGAGTTCAAGCCCAATTTGTTCGTCAGGTATTTGAGCCATTTTACAGTTGACGATGCTATATTCTGGCTGCAGATATTAGAGTTTATGTTCATCTTGTTCGATTCGAAAATGGATGCCCTGAGAGGCGAAGCCCCGGTCTACGCAATGGTTGGGTTTGTATTGCAAAAATGCGCTGCCTACTGCCTAGCCTCTGCAGTTTCCTTGTTCTAGCACTATTTTACTATATTGATTGTTTGAAGCACCTGATAATAACCTTGTCATCTTTGTGTTGAGATATGCAGACCTTGCGATGGAGGTGTCACCAGCTAGGACATGCTTGTTTCCTGAACTTTGTGAATATTTCACACTTTTTACCGTGGGGTGGAGGAAACGGGATGGACTCACAAATTTCAGGAAGCACGCCTGTCCTAGCTGATGACACCTTCATCGAAAGTCTGCATGTCTCAAGACAAAGATGGCAAGGTTATTATCAGGTGCTTCAAATAATCAATATAGTAAAATAGTGCTAGAACAAGGAAACTGCTATGGGCGGTGATGGCGTTCCTCTTGGCCGTGTGGGCGGCGAGAGGTGATGCAATGGGTGGCTCGGGCGTGCTTTGTCTCCGGCGGTGGTGGTACCTCGATTTGGACCCGGAGTTTGCCTTGAAGACCTCATGGTGAAGCGGTGAAGCTGCTGAGCAAAAGCTCCGCGCTTTGGTGCTCGCGACGGCGACGCTCGCGGGCGCCGCTATCTTCTTGAAGACATTGTCATGGTGCTCTTCTTTGTGTCCCGATTCTGGGTGAAAACCTCTGTCTGTTGTGGACTCGGCAACGTCGTTCTCCTTTCTGGGGCGTTGTCGTGGAACTTAGGTGGTATAGGGCGCGGCGTGGTATTGTATTCAGTTTCTCATGTAATCTTGTTCGGTAGCGTAGTCGTGTGCGTCCTGCTTCAAGCATTTTTTGGCAAAATGTAACATGAACCGTTAGTTGTGAATCAATATTATTTTGTGAATCAGCTATTAGTAGATTGGTAAGGTTTTGTTTGTTTGTTTTGTTTGAGTGATTGATTTGTAAGAATGTGGCAACATGGATTAAACAGCTCAAATATTCCATATACTCTTTTTCTGCACTCTTGGAAGTATGTATTCAATACACCTCGTGCATATGGTAATCCACTTCTGAGCCCAGGCTCAGCTGCACCCGCCCTGACGAAAAAAATCAAAACAAATATTAGAAAAATTTAAAAAATCCCAATTTTTTTGTGTGGTAGATAATTAATGCGTGAGGTTCGCTTCAATTTTCAAATCATTTGGACATCTGAGCAGCTCTCGGCAAAAAAAACAAATTCATGGTCTGTAAAAATGTTTACTGTTTATGCACTGTTTTGACCCGATTTATCTTTTTTGCTAAGAGCTTCTCATAACTCCAAATGATCTAAAATTTGGAGCAGACCTCACGTGATAAATTGTCTACCATGAAAAAAAGTATGAATTTTTTTGAATTTATTTTAATTTTTTGTGATTTTTTTCCTGGACGGGTGCAGACGAGCCTGGGCACCTAAACGCCGCACTTTCGTGTACACATCTATTATATTACATATCTGTATCATTCTTAATATAACTCATTAATTATTCTAAGATGCCCCAACATGAGTTGTATGAGAAAAAATATTCGCACACATACTTCTTTTTTAATATACCCTTTTTACGTACAAAAAACTAGTATATGCTCAAACTTCCTTTACTTGTATGCAACCCACCAAAAGGACAATGGCACCTTCCGTGAGCATAGTTGCGGAGGGCCAAACACACTCTTATTAGCAAAATAAATAAATGAGATTTTGCTCCAGCAGCTATTTGAATTGAGACCGTTGGCATCATTCCCACCGGACACCTGCTCTTCTTTCGTTCTTGGTGTGGATTGATTTTATTTTGTTTTTTGAGACAATCTTGGTGTGGATTGATTTTTTTAGGTGAATGGTGTGGATTGATTTTTTTTTTTTTTGAGAAAATGGTGTGGATTGATTGCTGAGCAACGTGTACCTTGCGATTTTCCTCGACAACGGGCCAGCACTGACGCGTCCATTGTTGTTGTTCGTGCACTGGGCCTACGTTTGGCCCATGTCAAGGTAAAACTTCAGAAGGGATGGGTGTCAGCTAATTAGTACCACCACATTGCTCCCGAATGGGAATCCTAACCAATTTATAAGCTCCATCCAAGAGATGGTATTCACCGCTATCTCCAAAAAAAGTCAACAACTGATCAATTGTAATGGAAACGTGTGGCAAGCCTTGTTCAGAGTGATTCCTTTGACTGAACTTGACATGTCCATGTCCACTGCACACCGACATGGTTGTGCATAAGCTCTTTTTCTTTTCATCTTTGTTTACTTTTTATTTCAACATTCAATACTACTCATAGAGTGTATCAAATTGAGATGCATGGCTCCGGAGATCTTTTTTGAGTTACTGCAAAGAACATCAATACTACATGTAGATGTTTTTCAATTATTTTCTCTCATTTTACTTTCATTTCATCCTTCAATAGTACTCGTACACTCCAACTTTGGTGCGTGGCTCCGAAGATGTTTTTGAGTTATCGAAAAGAACATGAATACATGTAGATGTTTTTTGAATTATCGGAAAGAACATGAATACTGTGAGTCTCTAATATTTCACTTGAACGTATGATCGGTGATATATTGCTTCTAGGGACTAAGGAATCCGGGCGCCTCTTCTCTAATTGTGCTGGCAACAAACAGTGATTTTTATAGCTGACCATGCTATAAAACACCCTTCATCCATGATTTATTGAACGCTCAAAAGGAAATGGGCGCGTGACTAGTTCTTAACTCAGCTGGAAAAATAACTAGACGATAGAGAGATATAAATATATAAAAGGATTATTGCTCGCAACACTATGCTATATATGCGAAGCGACAAGGCAACTATGTACATAACAAATCGCAACCCTCTACGAAGAGAGCGTGCATGACATTTCATTTGCGACTAGTTTTACATATTATCTGAAGGTGTTGTCTTTTGCATTTGGACGGGTTGTTGGCTTATACTGGAGGAAAGCCATTGAGTAAAAACCTTGCCCATGAGGGCCATCCTCCTATATATGTAAGTAATGCTCCCTTCAATAAATAGTGAATTAAAATGTCTTATGTTAGTTAAGAGAGGGAGTATTTTCTGCTACGTTTTGACATGCAATTTTGAAGCTTAATTGGCAAAGTAGTTAACCAAACCTCCAGCCGCCTCCATACCTCCTCCTGCCCCTCCCCTCTCCTCGCGCCGTCCCCGTGAGCGTCCGGGGGGAGCCCAGATCTGCTGCGCCTCGCCCCTCCTACCTCCTCCCCCCCGCCGCCCTTGGCATGGGTTGCAGAAAAAGCCCCTTGGCACAGGCGGCGTGAGGCCTTCTTCTCCTCCTGTCCGAGGATGGCGGCGCGGGACGCCTTCTTCTAATGGCGGCACGGGCATGGGGCGCGGCGGCGCGACAGCACGGACTGGCGGTGGTGGCTGCGGGCCGTATGTGGCGTCGTCCTCTCCTCGGCCGCCGGCGGGGATCTGGGGTAGGGCTCTTGGGTGCCGCGACTAGGGCCTGTCTCGGGCGGCCCTGCTGCTCGCGCGGTGTGGCTGCTGGCTGGTCAGGCGGCGGCGGCGGCCTGGATCCTACTTCCAGTCCTAGGTAGAGATGGCGGCAATCCGTACTAAAGACTTGATTGAGGTTCTTGGAACAGATCTGGGTGAAAACCTTGCGCTCGGCTAGATGTCAAGGCCGGCGATGGCGGCGCTCTTCTGTGTCGTTCTCTTCTTGAAGACATCGCCGTGGAGAAATTCCAGACCTCTATTTGTTACCTCCGGGGGAAACCCTAAATCGGTAGATTGGATGACGGCGACGCTCTTGCGTCGTATCCCCCTTGGGGGCGTCAGTCTTGGAGGTGTGCACGGGCTCAAGGGACCAGCGGACAGCATCTTTGGTGGAGCGGTGTTTCATCTTACGCATCGACGACCGCGGATCTCGGCGGCATGGCGCAGTGGAGTCTCGGCGTTTGATGTGTGTAGACGGACTCGCGTAGTAGGATGGTGCTGTCTGGCATCGTGGTGGCATCGATGGCAGACATGGCAAAGTTGTGGCATCAGTACCTATTCTGAAGATTGACCGGTGAAAGACAGTGGCGACGGCCTCTCAGAGTGCGCCAGACTGGTGTGTGCCCGGGACCAGGTATGTGGCTTGGCTGGGGCCTTCGGTTTTAGATTTTAGGCTTTGCTGCGAGGTATGTTTGGTATTAGGCTCGGACTATCGGCACTCTTTCATCAAATGGATAGAAGTAGCGACAAATGTTGCAAAGATGGTGGCTTCAGACTTAATGATGTACTACTTTGTAAGGTTTTTGTGAATAAATAATAAAGTGGCTGCATGCATCGCCGAGATATAAAGGCCGGGGGGGTCTTCCGATACATTAGATTAAACAAGTTAAACAAAACATTGTTTTATGCAGATAATTAATAGAACTCGCATGTATTCGCTTGCAAGGGGGGACTAATTAGTTTATAGAGATGAAAATATGTATGGCCATCCAAGGAACCTGGAGCACAAGCTGTGTCCGTGTCTGAAGATGCGGATTAGTCTGCAAATGAAAATACATCAGGCATGTGTCTCATATCCTTTTGGCGAGGTTTACTGCTCTGCTTCGTGCAGTTTCAGTGGAAGGAAAAAATCATGGACCATTCATGTGAGCTGCACAAGCGAACAACACCCAAGCCACCCGTGAAACAAAAAGGTAGCCAGCGTTCCGAATGACATGGCATATCATCTCACTCGATCATTCAGCAAAAATAAAAGGAAGGCCGCACTTGCCTTACGCAAGAGAAAGGGATGTGCAACAGCACTGCCAATCTACCATACGCAGCTCTGTCTGTCTTTATGGTTGGAAGCAGTACATGCAACCGGACGATCACAAGCCGGTGAGAGTACCTTCTCTATCATATTTGGTTCGATCGATCATGTGAGCGACTGCACCCCCACTCCATTCTTCCTCGATTCATGCAGTCTTGTACTCCCTCCGTTCCATATTACTTGTCGCTGATTTAATACAAAGTTGTACTAAATCAGCGACGAGTAATATGAAACGGAGGGAGTAGTACTACAAGATTCAGGGGGTTGGCGTCAGAATATCACGAGCTAGCTAGCTGGATGGTGCTACTGCCAGCCGGTATCGATGCTCGTACGCTCCGTATCGTTGATCGATCATAAGGTGGTCCTGACGGGCCAGATCAAATTGCCGTTCCTTAGGTTTAGATTGAAGGAGAGTGTTGAAATACAATTGTATAGGAATAGGAGTAATGTTTAATCTCTGTAAACTTCTCCTATCCTTTCTTCTGCTTATCTCCTTCTGTACCGACCTTCTCTATAGACTCTCGATCGAACAACTTGTAAGCCATGGCATCATCTATACAGTGGGCCCGAGAAAAGGGTTCTACTCTTCCAAAACAATCTTACATGCCGCTCATGTTAACAATCACCCTTCTACTGCTCTCGTCGGGTACGAGTATAGCATAATCAGCTGTAAAATGGCCCAAATACCTGACGAGAGCACTAGAAGGACGATTGTTACCATTGAGGATCATGTTTACTGGAGTATTCTGGTTGCAGATATTAGAGCTTCTTTTCATCTTGTTCGATTCGAAAATGGATGTCCTGAGAGAGGAAGCCCTGATTTACATGATGGTTGCATTTATATAAAATGGACTGCCTCGCAGATTCTGCAGTTTCCTTGTTGTCGGTGTAAAAACCGGCAGACCTCGGGGTAGGGGGTCCCGAGCTGTCGATCTCGTACAAATGGTAACTGGAACAGAGAGACAATGTTTTACCCAAGTTCGGACTCTCTTGACGGAGATAAAACCTTACGTCCTGCTCTTGCTTATACTGATGTGGATGTAACAAGTACATACTTGATCTACCTCGAGATCATGAGATGTGGTCTAACTCTAGGGCTAGGTGAATCATATTGCGCTGATGTTCCCTGTACGGGCTAAACCCTTTGGCTTATATACACGCCAGGTAGGGTGCCTAGGTTTACAAGGTCGGTATCTTGGCGATAAGGCGGTAGCAGAAGTCTTGGAGTGTACGACAAGTCTTTGTCAGATGCGGTCTTCATCCTCCCCCATCGTGCAGCCTCCGGAGTCCACCTTGATAAGAACAAGGGCCCACCAACCCAATCCGAGGAACATGCGTCGACTATGTTAGTACCCCTAGTCCAAGACACCGTCACTTGTTCTAGCACTATTTTACTATATTGATTATTTGAAGCACCTGATAATAAACTTGCCGTCTTAATATATATGCAAGTAATGCTGTATTTGCAAGTAAAAAAATATCGTTGGCACGCATACATTTTATGATATACCCTTTTTATGTAGAAAAAACTAGTACTATATACTCATACTTCCTGTACTTGAATGTGTACTATTCTCAGTGGCACAACTATTGTAAGCAAACCTCAAAAGGACAATGGCACCTCCTTGAGCATTGAGGGATAAACACCCTCTTATTAGTAAATAAGATTTTGCTCCAGTAGCTATTTGCATTGAGACCGTTGGCATCATTCACACAACACCTGCTCTTCCTTCTTGGTGTGGACTGGTCGTTCAGAAACGAGCCGACGGGGACCTCCTATTGGACGCTCTCTCCGTCAAGTTGTTGCAGTTTCGCACAGGAGCGTCCCCGACTGGGCCGGCCCATGAAGATGGCGATCGACACGAATGAGCATTGCTCAAAAAATAATTTGATGACGGGGATTCGAACACACGTTTGAGTGATCCAGATGATGTGTTCCTACCAGCTGACCTGGTACTCGAATATGCTCATAACTTAGCATCAGACGTAAAGAACCAGACACGCTTTGCAGATCCGAATTACTTTATGAATTTCGAAAGTAATTTCTTTTTTCAAAAAACGGAATGTTCTGTGAAACACAATCACCTTCCAAAATTTGCGAACAGTTTTCCAAAAAACTATAACATTTTCTAAAAAGCAGGGACTTTTTTTGAAAATCATGAACATTTTTTTCTAAACACTAACGTTTTCTGAAATTACAAACAATTTGTGCAAAACACAATTTTTACAAAAATTCAGAAAAGATGAACATTTTTTTAGTATGTGAACAAAATTGAAAAGGCTGGAACATTTTTTGAAATTACAGAACATTCTCAAATTTATGAAAACAAAATTTAGAAATTAGAACAGTTTTTTCAAATTCCTCGAACATATTTTGAGTTTGCGAACGAATTTTCAAAAACATAATTTGTTTTCAAAATAGTGAACACATTTCGAAAGTCAGAACATTTTTTAAAAATTTCGAAGTAAAAAAGAAAACCAAAAAAGGAAAATACGAACATTTTTTAAAAAGGGAACATTTTTTAAATCTCAGAACATTTTGTTTAAAATGCAAACATTTTTTGAATTTATGAGCAATTTTGGAAAACACGACCATTTTTTAAAAAATGAACGTTTTTAAAAGTGGGAACAATTTTTTTAAGTTTACGAACAATTTTTGAAACATAAACTTTTTTCAAAAAAATTGAAAAATAAAAAAGAAACAGAAAAGGAAAAGAAAAAGAGAACATAAAGTAGAAAAATAAACAGAAAAACGGAAAAAAGAAAGCCAAAAACCAAAAAAGGAAAAAACCGGTTCGGGGAACCTTCTAGAAGCTTCCCAAAACCAGAAAAAACCGGCTGTGAAACTCTAGAAGATTCCCAAAACCGGAAACACGAACACTGTAAATGGGCCGGCCCAGTTCACGGTTCGATCGCCAGCTCTTATGCGAAGCCTCGACAGCTTGACGTAGAGAGCGTCAAATAGGATATTCCGAGCCGACGCTTGTACGGTCCACGAACGTCCGGTCTTGCGTGTCCCTTGTTTTTCCTGCGGTGGGCCTACATTTGGCCCATGTCAAGGTAACATTTCAGAAGGAATGAGTGTTAGAGCATCTCCACTAGAGCCCTCAGGACGCCCCCCAAGTCGCTTTTTGGCCACTGACAGTAAAAAATGCTTCCAGCCACACCCCTAAAGGCTTGTTTTGTGCCGAATTTTCCCAAAAACACAGCCGGCGATCTCAAGCGAATCCCAACAACCCGGGGGGCAGCTGGGGACGCCGGCACTAACTTTTGCATGCAAATGGTCCACTAGTCAGTGTCCCCAACTGCCTTTTATCTTCTCCAGCCCACCCACGTCTGAGCCACACTCCTTCTCTCCTCTCCATTAAACTCCTTCTCTCCCCGTGACTTCTAGGCTCTCCATGTACTTGGCGAGGCGAAGGCGGGCCGGAGCCAGTGAGGCAGGCGAGCGAAAGGCAGGCGGGTCTTTGCCCGGGCTGGCCAGGCGGGCAGGCGAGGCGGCCTCGGCCGCGTGTGAGCGGAGGTCTGGCGGCCGGCAGCGAAGCGGCGCGGCGTGCTCCGTCTCTCGCCGCCACGGCTTGCGTCCGAACACACCACGCCGTCAGCGTCTGGCGCAAAACACACCGGCCTCGCGTCGGCGTCTGGCAGCACACACCGACCTCGCGTCAGCGTCTGGCAGCGCAAACCCGGCGCGTCAGCGTCTGGCAACAGCGCAAAGCGCCCAAAGCGTCTGCGGGCGTCCACGGAGGCGAGGCGTCGCCCGGCAACCCGTCTTTGCCAAGGACCGCCACGACACGCGACTTCTTTGAGGCGGAGAAGCTCCGGACGATGCTCCATGACGCCACGGAAGAAGAAGAACAAGACGAGGCCGGGCGCGGTGAGAGGCGGTGCAGCCGGTGGTCAACCTGTTGCTCTTCGCAGACACGGACGGGCGAAGCGGCGGGTGTCACGGCGGGCGGGGAGGGCGCCGAGCGAGGAAGGAGGCGTGGAGCTCGCGAGGGCGCCGGAGCAGGAAGGCGGGAGCTCATCCATGGCGTCACGCTCGCCGGTGCCCGAGAGCCCAAGCCACGCCTCCGCTGGCCCCGAGGGCGTAGCGCGCCCTCCACGGAGGCGTCGTTGCTGCGGAAGCCGGTTGCCCAGCCAGCCACGCAGCTTGATCACGCCCTCCGTCTCCACCACGCACGCCCGCCGCAGTAGTAGTCCACCGCCCCAAAGAAGATGCCGATCACCCCGACGGGTCCAGCCGGGCGCGCCCTCGCTGCACACGTACACCTGCCCACCACGCATGTCCTCCTCGACTCCAAAGCGGCGACGGGCGCTGGCCGTCGCCGCCCCACCCGAGTTAGCCACCTTGCTCCTCTCCTCGCCCGCGCTACCTGCCGCCACCGTGCTCGGCGCTCCACTGCCTTTCTCGCCCGTCCGGCTTCACTAGCCACTAGCAGTTCGCGTGGTGGTGGTGGTGGGGTACGTGCGTTGGGGGTGGAGGGGCAACGAGTGTATATTTTTCCATTCCCGGGCTAAACTTCTCGCCGGTAGCTCCCCAAGCGGCAAAAAAAATGCCTTCTAGGAGGCTCAACGGCTGGAGATGCTCTTAGAAAATTAGTACCACATTGCTCCCGAATGGGAATTCTAACTGATTTATAAGCTCGATTCAAGAGATGGTATTCACCACTTGGAATGAGTGGTTCGCTATCTTGAAAAAAAAGTCAACAACTGCTAAATTGTTATGGGTACTGTTGGGGAACGTAGTAATTTCAAAAATTTCCTACGCACACGCAAGATCATGGAGATGCATAACAACGAGAGGGGAGAGTGTTGTCCACGTACCCTCGTAGACCAAAAGCGGAAGCGTTAGCACAACGCGGTTGATGTAGTCGTACGTCTTCATGATCAGACCGATCAAGTACCGAACGTACGGCACCTCCGAGTTCAGCACACGTTCAGCCCGATGACGTCCCTCGAACTCCGATCCAGCCGAGTGTTGAGGGAGAGTCTCACAAGACGAGGAGAGTTTCACAAGACGACGGCGTGGTGGACGATGTTGATGTTCTACCGCCAGGGCTTCGCCTAAAGCACCGCTCTGATATCGAGGTGGACTATGGTGGAGGGGGGCACTGCACACGGCTAAAAGTTCAAACAGATCAATTGTTATGTCCCTAGGGTGCCCCCTGCCCCCGCATATAAAGGAGCAAGGGGGGCGCGGCCGGCCTAGAGAGGGGGCGCGGCAAGAGGAGTCCTACTCCCACCGGGAGTAGGACTCCCCCCCCCTTTCCTAGTTGGATTAGGACTTGGGAGGGGGAAAGAGGTGGAGGAGAAGAAGGAAGGGGCGCCGCCTCTCCTTGTCCTATTTGGACTAGGGGAGGGGCGCGGCCCTTGCCCCGCTGCCTCCTCTCTTCCACCAAGGCCCACTAAGGCCCATTAAGTCCCGGGGGTTCCGGTAACCTCCCAGATTACTCAGTAAAATCCCGATTTCACCCGGAACACTTTCGATATCCAAACATAGGCTTTCAATATATCAATTTTCATGTCTCGACCATTTAGAGACTCCTCGTCATGTCCGTGATCACATCCGGGACTCCGAACAACCTTCGGTACATCAAAACATATAAACTCATAATATAACTGTCATCAAAACATTAAGCGTGCGGACCCTACGGGTTCGAGAACAATGTAGACATGACCAAGACACGTCTCCGGTAAATAACCAATAGCGGAACCTGGACGTTCATATTGGCTCCTACATATTCTACGAAGATCTTTATCGGTCAGACCGCATAACAACATACGTTGTTCCCTTTATCATTGGTATGTTACTTGCCCGAGATTCGATCATCGGTATCTTAATACCTAGTTCAATCTCGTTACCGGCAAGTCTCTTTACTCATTCCGTAATACATCATCCCGCAACTAACTCATTAGCTGCAATGCTTGCAAGGCTTAAGTGATGTGCATTACCGAGAGGGCCCATACCTCTCTGACAATCGGAGTGACAAATCCTAATCTCAAAATACGCCAACCCAACAAGTACCTTCGGAGACACCAGAGAACACCTTTATAATCACCCGATTCGTTGTGACGTTTGGTAGCACACAAAGTGTTCCTCCGGTAAACGGGAGTTGCATAATCTCAGTCATAGGAACATGTATAAGTCATGAGAAAGCAATAGCAACATACTAAACGATCAAGTGCTAAGCTAACGGAATGGGTCAAGTCAATCACATCATTCTCCTTTTTTTAGAAAAGGAGGATGACCCCCGGCCTCTGCATCTGGAAGATGCATACGGCCACTTTATTGATTATTCTCGAGGACCTTACAAAGTATTACAACAATGAGCCTGAATCCACCATCTTGGCAACACATGCCGCTACTCCTATCCAAAATGATGAAGGGGTGCTAGCTGGGCCACTACCCAAACCACTCACCTAAGCCTAACATCAAAAAGCCGGAAACCGAAACATATTCTAAGCCCAGCCGAGCCACATACCGGTGCAGGGCACAATCCGGTCAGACGCACTCGTGTGTCGTCGCCACCATCTTCCACAGGTCCGCCTTCAGATCATATTGAGGCTTCTACCTTGTCTGGCCACTCTGCCATCGACGTCACCATGATGCCAGACAACAACCTCATCCTGCGCGAGTCCATCTCCGTGCATCGGGCGGCAAGCCTCCACAGCGCCATGCCGCCGATCTTCGCCGCCATCAATGAGTGAGATGAAGTACCGCTCCACCACGACATGTACATGGTGAGGAAGGGCGAGGTCCCCATCGGAGACACGGCCGGAAGAGAAGCACCGCAGCCCCGAGACATCGCCTGAGCTGCGACGCAGCAGATTAGGCGGGCCGCCACCAGGAACCAGACAAGCTCGCCATGCACACCCAACATCCCCATGCCCAAGTCGGCGCCTTCAAGAAGGTGACGACGCTGTGGCGCCGCCGCCGCTTAGCCACCGGGGCTAGGGTTTTCAACCGGGCGCAGGGGAAGGGGGGATGCATGGGAGGTTTAGCCTCGGCGCCGCCACCAAGGAGGGAATGGCGTCCGGGACGCCATCGACGCCGTGATCGCCACCGGCGCCAAGGGTTTCCCGCCAAGCACCCCGCCGCCACCTCCAAACCAGCCACAACATCCACAAAGCGCCAGATGCCGAGATCCAGCCGGCGGAGGTCATGCATCACGAAGCGGACCAGATCGCCTCGATCGACGCGGGAGCCCGGGGCCTCCCCGCGCCAAGACCTGCGCCCACCGGGACCTCGCTGCCCGCGCATCCGAGGGAACCGTCCTACCTCACCGACGATCACTCCCCGCCGCCGGGGAGCGCCGTCCGCACCAGCGAGGCCGCCGCCTCAGATCCGGACTCTCACCACCGAAAGGGAGCGATCTCGCCCCGCCGCCACCATCCGGGGCGGCGCCCGGCAGCGGCCGTTCCTCCGGTGGCGGCGAGGTTGGGATGGAGATGGGAAGGGTGAAGGGCGGCTGGATCTGGGTTCCCCCGTCGCCGCCAGGGAGGGCGACGCGGGGGACGGGTGGGACGGGGGACGGGTCAAGAGATGCTTTTACTGAGCTCCTCGCAATTTTCATCACATCATTCTCCTAATGATGTGATCCCGTTAATCAAATGACAACGCATATCTATGGCTAGGAAACATAACCATCTTTGATCAACGAGCTAGTCAAATAGAGGCATACTAGTGACACTCTGTTTGTCTATGTATTCACACATGTATCATGTTTCCGGTTAATACAATTCTAACATGAATAATAAATATTTATCATGAAATAAGAAAATAAATACTAACTTTATTATTGTCTCTAGGGCATGTTTCCTTCAGGTACATGTGGCAAGTCATGTTTAGAGCGATTCCTTTGACTGAGCTTGGCAAGTCCATGTCAATTGCACACCGACACGGTGTGCGTAAGCTTTTTTTCCCTCTTTGTTTGCCATTCTATTTCAGCATTCAAGAGTACGGATATACATTAAATTTAATGCATGGCTCTGCGGATGTTTGAGTTACCTTAAAGAACATGAATACATGTACTAATGTTTTTGAATATTTTTTTCTCTCAGATTACTTTTATTTCATCGTTCAAGAGTACTCATATACGCCAACTTTGATGCATGACTCTGAAGATGTTTTTGAGTTATTGGAAAGAACATGAATACATGTAGATGTTTTTGAATTATCGGAAAGAACATGAATACCGCGAGTCTGTAAAATTTCACTCGAACGGATGATCGTTGGTACATCGCACGTACTAGGAAGTAAGGAACCCATACGTCACGTGCTGCCAACAAACAATGATTTTTCGAAAATCGACCTACGAAAGGCTACGTGCCTGTTACGTAAACTACCATCGCTAACCAACACGCCCCCCCCCCCCCCCCCTGATTTTCAGGCGGGGTGGGCCTCCCCCTCCCCTTGATCCAATCAAATATTCCCACATCAGCTCAGCCCGTAACATTACGTAAATTATTACATAGATGTAGCATTGCTCATGATTTTTATAGATTTTTTTTAGCATCAGTACATACACAAGCATGATTTTTATAGATGATCGTGCTATAAAACACCCTTCATCCATGATTTATTTTTTTATTTTTTAGAAAAGAAGGAGGACCCACGCCATCAGCATCTAAGCAATGCATGCAGCCACTTTATTAATTATTCATAAAGATCTTACAAAATAATAGATCAATACGTCTGAGTTGTACGGACACCTAGCTGCCGTCGACGCCAGACACCGCCGCCATTCTACACTCATCCATCATTAAGCGCCCACCGCCGAGTCCCCGCTGCTCCATGCCGCCGAGACCCGCCATTGTGGACGTGCCAGATGCCACGCCGCTCCTCCTTCGCGAACACCACCTGCTGCGACTGGGCCAATATGAAAAGATTTTGGGTCTTTACCCTGGATGGGGCAACTTACTATAAAGAAAAGAGCTGGTTTTACACTGGTTTTATGGTTATTTATTTGTTTTTCTTTTCTTTCACCATTTTCTTTTGTTTTGTTTGCTCTCTTCGGGTTTTTTTCTTCTTTTTTTATTTTGTCACTTTTCTTTTTTCTGCTTCATTTTATGTTTTTATTATTTTTCAGTGGTTTCTTTGGTTATAGTTTTTATTTTATTTTATCTTTTGGTTTTGTGTTTCTTTCTTGGTTTTTATTTTTAAATTTTTTCCATTCTACATTTTTTATATGTCAACAACATTTTTCTAATACATGTTTAACATATTTTCAACACAAAGAGTTTAAACTTTTTCAAATACTTGATTAATATTTTTCAAATACAAGATTAATTTTTTTCTAATACATGATCAACATTTTTCTATGCACATTGAACATTTTTTCAATTATCAACATTTTTTAAAATGCAAGATTAACATTTTTAAAGCATGGTCATATTTTTTCTATACACATTTAATATTTTCCAATGCTTGAGTAACATTTTTATATACAATGATAAAAAATTCATTATTTTTAATGCATGGTCGACATTTTCTCTAACACGTTTGACATTTTCCCAATGCTTGGTTACCATTTTTTTAATATGTGTTCAACATTTCTTCAAATGCTTGTGTGGGGGGGGGGGGGGGGCTTTGCGGGCATCTGGACAGCTACCGTGCCCGCTTCTGACTGCCCTGGCCCATCAAAAAGCCCCTCCCTCGCTCATGTCCTTTCCCGCCAGAGCGGCCCCTCTGCATTGACGTCGGTCCAGAGCAGACGTGATCTCTCACTCGCATCGGCCTAGCAGCTCGCCCGGCCAGGCGCCGCCCCACAAGACGCCCATGCTGCACTCCTTCTCTACCTTTGAAAGAGTAACTGTCTGCCCGCCTACCCCCATTAAACCAGCGCGTGTCCGAGGAACCTACTCCAGCGACCCGAGCACCACACGCATGTCCCTCTGTTGGGGAACGTAGTATTTCAAAAAAAATTCCTACGATTACGCAAGATCTATCTAGGAGAAGCATAACAATGAGCGGGGAGAGTGTATCCACGTACCCTCGTAGACCGAAAGCGGAAGCGTTTAGTAACGCGGTTGATGTAGTCGAATGTCTTCGTGATCCAACCGATGCAAGCACCGAACGGACGGCACCTCCGCGTCCAGCACACGTTCAGCTCGATGACGTCCCTCGAGCTCTTGATCCAGTTGAGGTCAAAGGGGAGTTCCATCAGCACGACGGTGTGGTGACGGTGATGATGAAGTTACCGGCGCAGGGCTTCGCCTAAGCACTATGACAATATGACCGAGGTGTGTAACTGTGGAGGCGGGGCACCGCACACGGCTAAGAGAAACTTGTGTGTCCTTTGGGGTGCCCCCTCCCACGTATATAAAGGAGGGGAGGAGGAGGAGGCCGGCCAAGGAGGGGCACGCGCCATGGGGAGTCTAACTAGGATTCCCAATCCTAGTTGGAGTCCCCTTCCATCCAAAAGAGGGAGAAGGAGGGAAGGAGGAAGAGGGGAGAAGGAAAGAGGGGAGAAGGAAAGAGGGGGGGGGGGGCGGCCTCCCTTGTGGCCCTCCTCTCCTTTCCACTAAGGCCCATGAAGGCCCATGAACTTTCCGGGGAGTTCCGGTAACCCCAGGTACTCCGAAACTTATCCGAAACGACCCGAATCATTCCGGTGTCCGAATGTAACCTTCTAATATATGAATCTTTATGTCTCGACCATTTCGAGACTCCTCGTCACATCCGTGATCTCATCCGGGACTCCGAACAAACTTCGGTCATCAAATCACATAACTCATAATACAAATCGTCATCGAACGTTAAGCGTGCGGACCCTATGGGTTCGAGAACAATGTAGACATGACCGAGACACATCTCCGGTCAATAACCAATAGCGGAACCTAGATGCTCATATTGGCTCCTACATATTCTATGAAGATCTTTATCGGTCAAACCGCATAACAACATACGTTGTTCCCTTTGTCATCGGTATGTTACTTGCCCGAGATTCGACCGTCGGTATCTTCATACCTAGCAAAATCTCGTTACCGGCAAGTCTCTTTACTCGTTTCGTAATGCATCATCCCGTAACTAACACATTAGTCACATTGCTTGCAAGGCTTATAGTGATGAGCACTACTAAGAGGGCCCAGAGATACCTCTCCGAAACACAGAGTGACAAATCCTAATCTCGATCTATGCCAACTCAAGAAACACCATCGGAGACACCTGTAGAGTGATGACCCACAAGTATAGGGGATCTATCGTAGTCCTTTCGATAAGTAAGAGTGTCGAACCCAACGAGGAGCAGAAGGAAATGATAAGCGGTTTTCAGCAAGGTATTCTCATCAAGCACTGAAATTATAGGTAACAGATAGTTTTGTGGTAAGATAATTGGTAACGAGCAACAAGTAACAAAAGTAAATAAAGTGCATCAAGGTGTCCCAATCCTTTTTATAGCAAAGGAGAAGCATGGACAAACTCTTATATGGAGAAAAGCGCTCCCGAGGACACATGGGAATTATCGTCAAGCTCGTTTTCATCACGTTCATATGATTCACGTTCGGTACTTTGATAATTTGATATGTGGGTGGACTGGTGCTTGGGTGCTGTTCTTACTTGAACAAGCATCCCACTTATGATTAACCTCTATTGCAAGCATCCACAACTACAATAAAAGTATTAAGGTAAACCTAACCATAGCATGAAACATATGGATCCAAATCAGCCCCTTACGAAGCAACGCATAAACTAGGGTTTAAACCTCTGTCACTCTAGCAACCCATCATCTACTTATTACTTCCCAATGCCTTCCTCTAGGCCCAAATAATGGTGAAGTGTTATGTAGTCGACGTTCACATAACAACACTAGAGGATAGACAACATACATCTCATCAAAATATCGAACGAATACCAAATTCACATGACTACTAATAGCAAGACTTCTCCCATGTCCTCAGTAACAAACGTAACTACTCACAAAGCATATTCATGTTCATAATCAGAGGGGTATTAATATGCATAAAGGATCTGAACATGTGATCTTCCACCAAATAAACCAACTAGCATCAACTACAAGGAGTAATCAACACTACTAGCAACCTACAGGTACTAATCCCAGGCTATGAGACAAGAATTGGATACAAGAGATGAACTAGGGTTTGAGATGAGATGGTGCTGGTGAAGATGTTGATAGAGATTGCCCTCTCCCAATGAGAGGAGCGTTGGTGATGACGACGGCGATGATTTCCTCCTCCCGGAGGGAAGTGTCCCCGGCAGAACAGCTCTGCCGGAGCCCTAGATTGGTTCCGCCAAGGTTCCGCCTCGTGGCGGCGGAGTCTCATCCCGAAAGCTTGCTTATGATTTTTCTTCGGACGAAAGACTTCATATACCAGAAGATGGGCACCGAAGGGACAACAGGGGGCCCATGAGGCAGGGGGGCGCGCCTAGGGGGTAGGGCGCGGCCCCCACCCTCGTGGCCAGGTGGAGGCCCCCTAATGTATTTCTTCCGCTCAATATTTTTTATTATTTCCAAAATAACTTTCGTGGAGTTTCAGGACTTTTGGAGTTGTGCAGAATAGGTCTCTAATATTTGCTCCTTTTCTAGCCCAGAATTCCAGCTCTCGGCATTCTCCCTCCTTATGTAAACCTTGTAAAATAAGAGAGAATAGGCATAAGTATTGTGACATCATGTGTAATAACAGCCTATAATGCAATAAATATCGATATGAAAGCATGATGCAAAATGGACGTATCAACTCCCCCAAGCTTAGACCTCGCTTGTCCTCAAGCAGAAGCCGATAACGATAAATATGTCCACATGTTTAGAGGTAGAGGTGTCGATAAAATAAAATACGGACATGAGGGCATCATGATTATTCTCATAACAGTAACATATATGGATATTGTCATATGGTTTCTTATGCTCAAGTAATAATCAATTCACAATGCAAAGTATGAATCAGAAACTTTATTGAGAACTAACAAACTATAATCTCAGTCATTGAAGCAATTGCAATTTATCGTAACATCAGAAAGAGTCTATGTCAGAGCTATCTAGCGAGTCCACATACTCAACCATCATTTAGTCTTTCATAATTGCTAACACTCACGCAATACTTGTGGTTACGGAGTTTTAATCGGACACAGAGAAAGTTAGGGGCTTGTAGTTTCGCCTCCCAACCTTTTACCTCAAGGGTAATGTCAACAATAACTCATGCTAACTTACATCCAATTAGATATATCTATCAGGATCTTTCCAACACCCTGTGCTTGCCAAAGGATAAATATAAAAAGGAAAGGTGAAGATCACCATGACTCTTGCATAAGGTAGAAGGTAATAATAGTAACAGATAGGCCATTCGCAGAGGGAAGCAGAGGTTGCCATGCGCTTTCAGGGTTGGATGCACAAAATCATAATGCGAAAGAACATCACTTTATATTGCCACTTGTGATATGAACCTTTATTATGTAGTCCGTCGTTTTTATTTCTTCCACATCACAAGATCGTATAAAGCTTATTTCCTCCACACCAATCAATCATACATATTTAGAGAGCAATTTTTATTGCTTGCACCGATGACAACTTACTTGAAGGATCTTACTCAATCCATAGGTAGATATGGTGGACTCTCATGGCAAAACTGGTTTAAGGGTTTTGGAAGCACAAGTAGTATCTCTACTTGGTGCTAAGAATTTAGCTAGCATGAGGGGGAAAGGCAAGCTCAACATGTTGGATGATCCATGACAATATACTTTATCTCAGATATAAGAAAACGTAACCCATTACGTTGTCTTCCTTGTCCAACATCAACTCTTTAGCATGTCATATTTTTATGAGTGCTCCCAATCATAAAAGATGTCCAAGATAGTATATTTATATGTGAAACCTCTCTTTATTTATTACTTCCTATTAATTGCAACAATGACCAAAGCTATGTTTGTCAACTTTCAACAATTTTTAATCATCATACTCTTTCTATGTGAAGTCATTACTCTCAATAAGATCAATATGATCTCTTTGTTTCTTTTTATATTCTTTTCTCTTTTCTTTTATTCACTCAAGATCATGGCAAAATAATCAAGCCCTTGACTCAACACTAATCTTTATTATATAGCTCACGGACTCGATTACATAGAGAGATCATAAAGCAAAACTCAAAACTAGATCATACCAAAACTTTTATTCTACTAGATCAAGATACTACTATATTGGATCGAACTAAGAAAAACGGTAAAGATAGGAGATGTGGTTGTGATACAATACCGGGGCACCTTCCCCAAGCTTGGCAGTTGCCAAGGGGAGTGCCCATACCCATGTGCTTATGTCTCCTTTGCTGCTGAAGGGATTGTTGATGATGTAGGCTTGTCGTCCGTCTTCCAAGGCATAGGCTCACCATCATAGAAGGATGATCGAGTCTCCGGGATCCTTAAATCTGCAGCCAAACTCATCCTTTTAAATCTATATTCATACTCACAGTTTTGGTTTTGCAGGTCATAGATTTGAGCTTGGAGGTGCTCGATTTTCTCGTGGAGCTTGAAGATGGCCTCCCCAATGTCCTTGGCATCCAGCTTGTGGTTGTTGGTGAACTCCGTGATCATTATGTGATTGGAGTCAAGTCCACACTCCACCATCTCCTGGCACTTGAAAACTTGTTGCTCCATTGCTTCAAGCCTTGTCTCCACGCTTCCGGTCCTCCGTGGTCCCTCAACATAGCGGATGTGCAGCAACCCATCACGCATCTCAATGGTTTGAGGATGTTGCATCACCTCCGCGAGGTAGGGGTTAATGACCTTCTCGAAGAACTTGTCATTAGGGGCGCTTGGAGACGTCATGATGATCTAGATCTGTCAGAGAAACAGCTCGAAACGAAAACAGAGGATATTTGCGTGATACAGGAGTCAAAACCTTCGAGAGATTATATAATGAATTTTTACCGACCAAAATACACGGAGTCCGGAGAGCACACGAGGTGCCCATGAGGTAGGGGGGCGAGCCCAGGGGTAGGGCGCGCCCTCCACCCTCGTGGAGTCCTCGTGCCCTTCACGGACTACTTCTCATTTTTCTATTTTTCTAAATATTCTGAGACGGAGAAATATTACCATAAAAACTGTTTTGGAGTCGGTTTACTTACCGTACCACATACCTATTCCTTATCGGAGTCTGGAACGTTCCGGAAGGTGTTCCTTATGTATTCCTCCGGGGTTACGGTTTCAATAACATTGGTTTCAATATTTATAGGATTACCTGAGATATAATGTTTAATTCTTTGGCCGTTCACCACCTTCGGATTTGTGCCTTTGAAGTTGTTGATTTTTATGGCACCGGAACGATAGACCTCCTCGATAACGTAAGGGCCTTCCCATTTAGAGAGAAGTTTTCCTGCAAAAAATCTTAAACGAGAGTTGTATAGCAATACATAACCACATACATTAAACTCACGCTTTTGTATCCTTTTGTCATGCCATCTCTTAACTTTTTCTTTAAACAACTTGGCGTTCTCATAAGCTTGGGTTCTCCATTCATCAAGTGAGCTAATATCAAATAACCTCTTCTCACCGGCAAGTTTGAAATCATAATTGAGCTCTTTAATAGCCCAATAAGCCTTATGTTCTAGTTCGAGATGTAAGTGACATGCTTTTCCATAAACCATTTTATACAGAGACATACCCATAGGATTTTTGTATGCAGTTCTATAAGCCCATAATGCATCATCAAGTTTCTTGGACCAATTCTTTCTGGATCTATTAACAGTCTTTTGCTAAATTAATTTGAGTTCTCTATTACTCAATTCTACTTGACCACTAGACTGTGGGTGATAAGGAGATGCAATTCTATGATTAACATCATACTTAGCAAGCATTTTACGAAAAGTTCCATGAGTAAAATGTGAACCACCATCAGTCATTAAATATCTAGGGACTCCAAACCTCGGAAAATAACTTCTTTAAGCATTTTAATAGATGTGTTATGATCAGCACTACTAGTTGGAATAGCTTCTACCCACTTAGTAACGTAATCAACAACAACTAAAACATGTGTATATCCATTGGAGGCAGGAAAAGGTCCCATATAATCAAAGCCCCAAACATCAAATGGTTCAATAACAAGTGAATAATTCATAGGCATTTCTTGACGTCTACTAATATTACCAATTCTTTGACATTCATCACAAGATAAGACAAACTTACGGGCATCCTTGAAGAGATTAGGCCAATAAAAACCAGATTGGAATACCTTATGTGCAGTTCTATCTCCAACGTGGTGTCCTTCATAAGCCTCAGAGTGACACTTGCGTAGGATCTGTTCCTGTTCATGCTCAGGTACACAACGTCAAATAACACCATCTACTCCTTCTTTATAAAGATGTGGGTCATCCCAAAAGTAATGTCTCAAATCATAGAAGAACTTTTTCTTTTGCTGGTATGTGAAACTAGGTGGTATAAATTTAGCAACGATGTAATTAGCATTATCGACATACCATGGAGCGATGAGAAGTATTTATGACATTTAATTGCTCATCGTGAAAGCTATCATCGATAGGTAGTGGGTCATCAAGAACATTTTCTAACCTAGACAAGTTATGCGCAGCAGGGTTCTCAGCTCCTTTCTATCAATAATGTGCAAATCAAATTCTTGTAGCAGGAGAACCCATCTAATAAGTCTAGGTTTAGCATCTTTCTTTTCCATAAGATATTTAATAGCAGCATGATCGGTGTGAATAGTTACTTTAGAATCAACAATATAAGGTCTGAACTTATCACAAGCAAATACAACTGCTAAGAATTCTTTTTCAGTAGTAGCATAATTTCTCTGAGCATTGTCTAGAGTTTTACTAGCATATTGAATAACATTTAATTTGTTATCAACTCTTTGCCCTAGAACAGCACCTATAGCATAATCACTAGCGTCACACATAATTTCAAAGGGTAAATTCCAATCAGGTGGCTGAACAATAGGTGCAGAGATCAATGCTTTCTTAAGTATTTCAAATTCTTCTACACAATCATCATCGAAGACAAATGGTATATCTTTTTGTAATAAGTTAGTAAGAGGCCGAGAAATTTTTGAGAAGTCCTTAATGAACCTCCTATAAAAACCGGCGTGACCAAGGAAACTTCTTATACCTTCGATGTCCTTGGGACATGGCATCTTTTCAATAGCATCAACCTTGGCTTTATCAACCTCAATACCTCTTTCAGAAACTTTATGCCCCAAGACAATACCTTCATTAACCATAAAGTGGCACTTTTCCCAATTCAAGTCAAGATTAGTTTCTTCACATCTCTGCAAAACTCGGTCAAGGTTGCTTAAGCAATCATCTAAAGAGGATCCATAGACGGAGAAGTCGTCCATGAAAACCTCACAAATCTTTTCACAAAAGTCAGAGAATATAGCCATCATGCATCTTTGAAAGGTAGCAGGAGCCTTACATAAACCAAAAGGCACACGTCTATAAGCAAAAGTACCAAAAGGGCAAGTAAAAGTAGTCTTTGATTGATCATTGGCTGACACAGGTATTCGAGAGAAACCAGAATAACCATCTAGAAAGCAAAAATGTGTATGTTTAGATAATCTTTCTAGCATTTGATCGATAAAAGGTAAGGGGTAATGATCCTTTCTAGTAGCTTTATTTAATTTGCGGAAATCAATTACCATCGTATAACCTGTAATGATTCTTTGCGGGATCAACTCATCTTTATCATTAGGAACGACGGTAATACCTCCCTTCTTAGGGACACAATGGACAGGACTTACCCACTGACTATCAGCAACGGGATAAAATATACCTGCCTCAAGGAAGTTTAGTATTTCTTTCCTTACCACTTCCTTCATCTTAGGATTCAGCCGTCGTTGATGATCACAAACTGGTTTGGCATCTTCCTCCAAATTTATTTTATGTTGACATAAAGTGGGACTAATACCCTTAAGATCATCAAGAGTATATCCAATAGCAGCACGGTGCTTCTTCAGAGTTTTCAATAATCTCTCTTCTTCATGCTCTGAAAGGTTAGCACTAATAATAACAGTATATATCTTTTTCTCATCAAGATAAGCATATTTGAGAGTATCAGGCAACGGTTTAAGCTCAAACACAGGATCACCCTTGGGTGGAGGAGGATCCCCTAGGATTTCAACAGGCAAATTGTGTTTTAGTATAGGTTCATGTTTAAAGAATACTTCATCTATTTCCCTTCTTTCATTCATAAACATATCATTTTCATGGTCTAGCAAATATTGTTCTAATGGATCACTAGGAGAATACGGCAATAGAAGCAAGACCAATAATTTCATCCTTACTAGGCAATTCCTCTTCACGGTGTTGTCTACTAAATTTAGAGAAATTAAACTCATGAGACATATCACCCAAGCCAATAGTAACAACATCCTTTTCGCAGTCTATCCTAGCATTAACGGTGTTCAAGAAGGGTCTACCAAATATAATGGGACAAAGGCTATCTTTTGGGAACCAAGAATAAGAAAATCAGTAGAATATTTAGTTTTCCCACACAAGACTTCAACATCTCTAACAATTCCCATTGGTGATAGAGTATCTCTATTGGCGAGTTTAATTGACATCAATATCTTCTAACTCAGTAGGTGCAATATCATGCATAATTTCTTTGTATAAGTCAAAAGGTATTGCACTAGCACTAGCACCCATGTCACATAAGCCATGATAACAATGATCTCCTATTTTAACAGAAATAACAGGCATGCCTACCACAGGTCTATGTTTATCTTTAGCACAAGGTTTGGCAATTCTAGCAGTTTCCTCACAAAAATAAATAACATGCCCATCAATATTATCAGACAAGAGATCTTTAAAAATAGCAACATTAGGTTCAACTTTAATTTGCTCAGGAGGTGTATAAGTTCTAATATTGCTTTTACGGACCACAGTTGAAGGTTTAGCATGATAATTTATCCTAACAGGGAAAGGTGGTTTCTCAACATAAGAAGTAGGAACACTAGGATCATTATAAGTGATAGTCTTTTCTTCAACTTTAATAGGTGCAACTACTTTTACTTCTATCGTAGGATGATATTTAAACCACTTCTCCTTAGGGAGATCAACATAAGCAGCAAAAGATTCATAGAAAGAAGCTATTATCTCAGAGTCAAGTCCATATTTAGTGCTAAATTTACGGAAAACATCGGTATCCATAAAGGATTTAACACAATCAAACTTAGGTGTCATACCTGACTCCTTACCTTCATCGAGATCCAAATCTTTAGAGTTGCATTTAATTCTATCCAATAGGTTCCATTTGAATTCAATAGTCTTCATCATAAAAGAGCCAGCACAAGAAGTATCGAGCATGGTGCGATTGTTATCAGAAAGCCGAGCATAAAAACTTTGAATAATTATTTCTCTTGGAAGCTCATCATTGGGGCATGAATATAACATTGATTTAAGCCTCCCCCAAGCTTGAGCGATGCTTTCTCCTTCGCGAGGCCATAAATTATATATGTAACTGCGGTCACGATGAACAAGATGCATAGGCTAAAACTTCTGATGAAATTCCAATTTCAATCGTTTGTAGTTCCCTGACCCCGTATCGTCACATAGCCTATGCCATGTCGATGCATCTCCCTTCAAAGATAAAGGGAAGACCTTCTTCTTAATAACATCACCGGGTATACCTGCAAGCTTAAATAATCCACAAACTTCATCCACATAGATTAGGTGCTCATCAGGATGCTTTGTTCCATCTCCTGCAAAAGGATTAGCTAGCAGTTTTTCAAACATACCCGAAGGAATTTCAAAGTGGACATTTTCATTTTCATTTTCATTTTCAGTAGGTTCAGTAGGTTGAGGAGCAACTCTTTGCTCTACTGGTCGGGGTGAAGATACCCCGAACAAGCCCCTCAGAGGATTACTTTCCATAGTAACAAGTGACAGTAAATTTCAGCACACTATATAAAATTTTCCTTACCAAATTACACTTACCAAAGGAGCTTCACTCTCCGGCAACGGCGCCAGAAAAGAGTCTTGATGACCCACAAGTATAGGGGATCTATCGTAGTCCTTTTGATAAGTAAGAGTGTCGAACCCAACGAGGAGCAGAAGGAAATGATAAGCGGTTTTCAGCAAGGTATTCTCATCAAGCACTGAAATTATAGGTAACAGATAGTTTTCTGATAAGATAATTGGTAACAAGCAACAAGTAACAAAAGTAAATAAAGTGCAGCAAGGTGGCCCAATCCTTTTTGTAGCAAAGGACAAGCCTGGACAAACTCTTATATGGAGAAAAGCGCTCCGAGGACACATGGGAATTATCGTCAAGCTAGTTTTCATCACGTTCATATGATTCGCGTTTGGTACTTTGATAATTTGATATGTGGGTGGACCGGTGCTTGGGTGTTGTTCTTACTTGAACAAGTATCCCACTTATGATTAACCTCTATTGCAAGCATCCGCAACTACAACAAAAGTATTAAGGTAAACCTAACCATAGCATGAAACATGTGGATCCAAATCAGCCCCTTACGAAGCAACACATAAACTAGCATTTAAGCTTCTGTAACTCTAGCAACCCATCATCTACTTATTACTTCCTAATGCCTTCCTCTAGGCCCAAATAATGGTGAAGTGTTATGTAGTCGACGTTCACACAACACCACTAGAGGATAGACAACATACATCTCATCAAAATATCGAACGAATACCAAATTCACATGACTACTAATAGCAAGGCTTCTCCCATGTCCTCAGGAACAAACGTAACTACTCACAAAGCATATGCATGTTCATAATCATAATCAGAGGGGTATTAATATGCATAAAGGATCTGAACATGTGATCTTCCACCAAATAAACCAACTAGCATCAACTACAAGGAGTAATCAACACTACTAGCAACCTACAGGTACCAGGTACCAATCCCAGGCTATGAGACAAGAATTGGATACAAGAGATGAACTAGGGTTTGAGATGAGATGGTGCTGGTGAAGATGTTGATAGAGATTGCCCTCTCCAAATGAGAGGAGCGTTGGTGATGACGATGGCGATGATTTTCCCCTCCCGGAGGGAAGTGTCCCCGGCAGAACAGCTCTGCCGGAGCCCTAGATTGGTTCCGCCCCGTGGCGGCGGAGTCTCATCCCGAAAGCTTGCTTATGATTTTTCTTCGGACGAAAGACTTCATATACCGGAAGATGGGCACCGAGGGCCAACAGGGGCCACGAGGCAGGGGCGCCCCCCACCTCGTGGCAGTGTGGGGCCCCCCTGACGTACTTCTTCCGCTCAATATTTTTTATTATTTCCAAAAATAACTTTCGTGGAGTTTCAGGACTTTTGGAGTTGTGTAGAATAGGTCTCTAATATTTGCTCCTTTTCCAGCCCAGAATTCCAGCTGCCGGCATTCTCCCTCCTTATGTAAACCTTGTAAAATAAGAGAGAATAGGCATAAGTATTGTGACATAATGTGTAATAACAGCCCATAATGCAATAAATATCGATATAAAAGCATGATGCAAAATGGACGTATCAGCAGTCAACAGAGCGGCTGATCGGGTCAAACCTGACCAGTGGGGCCACTGGGACCCACATGTCAGCTTCTGTGGGTTAACAGTGGATTAATTAATCTCACGGGGTTAATTAGGGGCGTGGGCCCCATGTGTCAGTGAGTATTCTAATTAGCATATTTGTTTGAAAACTTAATTATCTTAAATAAGCTCAGGGGCCCACAAGTAAGTGGCAGGGGGTGAATAGTGCCCGCATTGACCATAGTCAACGTGGTCAACTGAGGCGCTGGGGCCCACGGTCAGCCTCACAGGGGTGGGCCCCACGCTTGCTAGGTCAGCGGCGGCGCCGGAGGAGCTCCGGCGAGCTCGCGCACGACGCCCGACCGCCGGAGATGCTCGGGAATGCGCCACAGGACACAAAATCGCACGCGGTTTGTTGCATTCGAACGAGGACTCGATGTTGCGTCGCGTGGTGTGGACGGTTGGACTCGGGGTGACCGGAACTATGCCGGTGACGATTGGAGGCGGCGGTGGTTTTCGGGCGATCGACGCAACAGCAGCAGCAGCGCGCAAAAGCACGAACTAAAGGGCGTGGGAGGTACTACGCAATGCGGCGAGCGCGTTGGGCACCAACCCGTGACCAAATGGTTGACGGAGACACGCCGACGACGTGCCCGGGCGGCGGCGCATTCGAGCGCTGCGGAGGAAGTAGCTAGCGAGCGTGCGAGAGCGACCAAAGAGATGGGAAGGAAGAGGGGCTCACCGAGCGGCACACACGGTGGCCCTTGGAGCATTAGTAGCGGCAGAGGGCGTCACCGGACTCGGTGAAGAACGACGGCAGTCAGAGATGGGGACGAAGGGGATCTGGTGCTTCGGTGCCTCCCAGCTCCAGCTGAGGCCACCAGTCGAAGTAGTCGACCCCGGCGGAGCTCACCGACAGGGTCATCGGGCGCGGGGCCGCCGGTGGCTGTGATACGTCTCCGTTGTATCTATTTTTCCAATCACTTTTGCCCTTGTTTTGGACTCTAACTTGCATGATTTGAATGGAACTAACCTGGACTGAGGCTGTTTTCAGCAGAATTACCATGGTGTTATTTATATGCAGAAACAAAAGTTCTCGGAATGACCTAAAACTTCACGGAAAAACTTTTGAAAAATAATAAAAAATCCTTGCAAAAGATGAAGGCCAGGGGGCCCACCACCTCCCCATGAGGGTGGGGGGCGCGCCCCCCTACCTCGTGGGCCCCCTAGAGCTCCCCCGACGCCAACTCCAACTCTATATATTTGCTTTCGGGGAGAAAAAAATCAAGGAGAAGAAATCATCGCGTTTTACGATACGGAGCCGCCGCCAAGCCCTAAAACCTCTCGGGAGGGCTGATCTGGAGTTCGTTCAGGGCTCCGGAGAGGGGGATTCGTCGCCGTCGTCATCATCAACCATCCTCCATCACCAATTTCATGATGCTCACCGCCGTGCATGAGTAATTCCATCGTAGGCTTCCTGGACGGTGATGGGTTGGATGAGATCTATCATGTAATCGAGTTAGTTTTGTTAGGGTTTGATCCCCAGTATCCATTATGTTCTGAGATTGATGTTGCTATGACTTTGCTATGCTTAATGCTTGTCACTAGGGCCCGAGTTCCATGATTTCAGATCTGAAGCTATTATGTTTTCATGAATATATGTGAGTTCTTGATCCTATCTTGCAAGTCTATAGTCACCTACTATGTGTTATGATCCGCAACCCCGGCGACAATAATCGGGACCACTCCCAAAGGATGACCATAGTTTGAGGAGTTCATGTATTCACTAAGTGCTAATGCTTTGTTCCGGTTCTCTATTAAAAGGAGGCCTTAATATCCCTTAGTTTCCGTTAGGACCCCGCTGCCACGGGAGGGTAGGACAAAATATGTCATGCAAGTTCTTTTCCATAAGCACGTATGACTATATTCAGAATACAAGCCTACATTACATTGATGAATTGGAGCTAGTTCCGTGTCACCCTATGTTATGGCTGTTACATGATGAACCGCATCCGGCATAATTATCCATCACCGATCCAATGCCTACGAGTTTTCCATATACTGGTTCTCGCTTATTTACTTTCCCGTTGCTGCTGTTACAATCACTACAAAACACCAAAAATATTACTTTTGCTTTCATTACTCTTTTGTTAGCGTTACCACTACTATCATATTACTATGCTACTAAATACTTTGCTGCAGATATTAAGTTATCCAGGTGTGGTTGAATTGACAACTCAACTGCTAATACTTGAGAATATTCTTTGGCTCCCCTTGCACTTCAAAAAAATACACTTCCGTGATGATACGTGTTTGTCACAGTAGGTCGCATTTTTTGTCATGCATGTACATCCATGACAAATTTATGACAGAATCAAGATAGTCATACACTGTCTTTGTCGTAGAAGTGTTCCATGACATTACCAAAATTATCATCACGGAAGTGTCCACTTCCATGATGATAAATCGCGCGTCACAGAAGTGCTTTCGTCAAGGGTGAACGACACATGGCATCCACCGTAACGGAACGCCGTTAAGCTATCGGGTCGGGTTTTGGATCCGATAACCCGTTAACAGCCCCGACCAATGGGGATTTTCCACGTGTAAAATCATCATTGGCTGGAGGAAACACGTGTCGGCTCACCATTGGGACAGATGTCATCCACTCAAGGGACGGAAGACGCCTATGGTACGTCGACACGTGGCACGACCCAACAGAGGCCCATTCCTGTGAAAAGGCCGGTCCAGTAAATATTAGCAGGCCAGCCCATATAAGGCCTACTTGTGTCAGGTCCATTTAAGCCCACGGCCCATACGAGATGAGCCAATTCGGCCCGTCAACGGCCCGTTAAAGATTTGACACCATTACAGCCCATCGTCAGTTCGAGCCCGTTAACAACCCGCTATATATCTGGGCTCAATATCGGCCCGATGAGATTTCGCCTGTTAACGGCCCGTTTAATGGATGGGCCAATTTTCAGGATGTACATCTTTCGTCCTTTTAGCGACCCATTTAAATGTTGGGTTAGTTTCCGGCCCGGTGTGTCTTTCAGCCTGTTGTCGGCCCATAAATCTGATGGGCCATTTGTTGTCGGACCTGAGTTTCGGCCTTTTAGCGGCTAATTTAAGTGTTGGGCCAATTTTCTGGCCCGGTGTCACTTTCAGCCTGTTGATGGCCCATAAATCAGTTGGGCCATTTTTAGTCGGACCTGAGTTTTGGCCTTTTAGCGACCCATTTAAGTGTTGGGCCAATTCCGACCACAATGTGACTTTCGGCCTGTTAACGGACCATAAATGAGTTGGGCCATTTGTAGTCGGACCTTAGTTTTGGCCCTTTAACGACCCATGCCCTTCATGGTCCAATATCATCCCGGTTTCTCTTTCGGCCTGCTAAAGGCCCACAACACAGTTGGGCCATTTACAATACGACCTGACTTTCGGCCTCTTAGCGGCCCATGGTCTTCATGGTCCAGTACAAGCCCGCTGTCTCTTTCGGCCTGCTAAAGGCCTACAATATAGTTGGGCCATATGTAGCCCAAACTTAGTAACGGCCTGTTAACGGCCCGTGAAATAAACTGGGGCCACCTGTTGCCCGCTTCGATGTCGGCACATTAACGACCAGAGGTAAGAGGGCCGACCATTAACTTTCGGCCTAGTAACGACCCATTAACTTAATGGGCCCACTAAAGTTCAGACATGTCTTTAGGCCAAATTAGATAATTTGAGCCCATTACGACGAGAAATTATGCACAGGACCAAAACCGATCACGCAAAGGTACGGCATACAGGGAATAACATTGCACATCTAGCATATATTACAGGAAATTACATCCACTGGGCAATCAAAGATTGATGCCAATGCAAATAAATGAGCAGAACCTAACCATCTACAACGTCACAATCTGCAACCTCAGCACAGATGACGCCCATAAGCATGTGGGCAAGTTCTTTCTGCTTTGCTACACTGTCTCTGAAAACATTGATCAGTTGTTGTGTCACACGACTCTGCACCTCTGATTCATCCACCATTTCCATCATTGCTTCAGCCATTATTTGGTTCACAAACATAAATTTATTCTGTTTCATTCGAGACAGAGGATACTGAACAGATTCAGATGGCGACTTTGGCAGGCTTGTATTATTGATAGTGGAGAGTGTCTCGACCACTGCATCATAACATAAATTAGGACGGAACCAAACAGATTAATCATGAGTTATTGCCATATTACCTGGCCTAGATTTACTGGAAAGAAACAATGGGGTTGCCTTGCTGTTTTCAGAGTTTGTCTTCTTATCTTCAGCAGCCTACACAAAATTAACACACTAGCATTGCTATTTGGCCAAGTCAGATAATAGGAAAGCAATATTGACACAACGAACGTTTGGGCAAGTAGCCTACACCAAATTAACACAATATGGCACAGCTATAAATCGGCCAGGGTAAGGTAGTACGAAAGCAACATTGACACAATGAATGAATGGACAACCAGAGAAGCACTACAATTCAAGAATGTGCGTGATATGAGATAGTACATTCATGCATTTCGATATGCAAAACTACCAGTGCAGTTTTCCTTACAAAAATCAACATTGGCGCCTTTAACATTTTGCTACAACTAATTTTAGATCAGATAAAGGTTAGATTCACGCCGATTAACAAAATACATGTTGATGTAAAAATATAGTGATATACAACAGGTACTTACATCAGCATTGGAGCACAGAGAATTCCCGCAAGATATTTTCCTCGAATATGATCCCAATGGAGGAAGTCTTCTATCGTTTAACCTTATTTTCTAAAAGAGAGATGGGTAAGAAACATGTAGAAAATATGATCAGAATGTTATAAAATTTCATGATGCGAGGATACGCACACGCTTCTTAGAATGGAGTTGACATTCTTTTCTTTGGATCGAGCGGACTAGTTCTTTGGCCACAGGAATCTGCTTATTATCAGTGGGAGTTGGGTTTCTCTGTGCTGGAGCAGTATCTATGAAAAATGGAGTTGGTTTATTATCTCCTGGCGTTTGGATCTTTTGCAAAGACCTGGTTTGTAACCCTTCAGATTCTAACAGAGCCGTATTCCCCTTGCATGACTTATATACAAGAATGTTGATTCAGTTATAAAACATGCTACAGCAGAGATGGAATAGGTACTGAAGAATAGAAAGGCATGACATATTGACATGTATTCCCTCCATCCGTAAATAAATGGACGGGTCTAGGCATATTTCAGTTCTAGATACATCCAGTTTTATCCATTTCTGCGACATTTAATCCAGACGGAGGGAGTATGATGTAAGAGCTAGGGATACGACAAGACAACACAGTAAAAAAACACTGAAAAACCCACTGCAGAACCAAAGTATTCAAACCCACTGATATGAGATAGTACACTCATGCTGCTCAGGATGCAAAATTACCAGGAAGTTTTCCTTACAAAGAACAACATTGTGGAATTTAATCATACATTTTGCTACAACTAAATTTAGATCAGATAAAGGTTGGATTCACGCCGATTAACAAAATACGTGCTGATGTAGAAATATAGTGATATACAACAGGTACTTACATCTAAATTGGAGCACAGAGAATTCCTGCAAGAATCTTTCCTCATAAACGATACCATTGTAGAAATTCTTCTATCTGTTAAGCTTATTTTCTAAAAGAGAGATGGGTATGAAACATGTAGAAAATATGATCAGCATGCTATAAAATTTCATGATGCAAGGATACGCACACGCTTCCTAGAATTGAGTTGACATATTTTTGCTCGACTGGAGCGGACTAGTTCTTTGGCCACTGGAATCTGCTTATTATCGAGAGGAGTTGGGTTTCTCTGTCTTTGGAGCAGTATCTATAAAAACTGGAGTTGGTTTATTATCTCCTGGCGTTCGGATCTTTTGCAAAGGCCTTTTTGTAACCCTTCAGATTCTAACATAGTCGCCTTCCCCTTGCATGCCTTGTATAGAAGAATGGTGCTTTAATTATAAAACATGCTGACAATGAGAGAGATGGAATAGGTAATCAAGAATAGAAAGGCATGACATATTGACATGTAGTCCCTCCATCCGAAAAAAATGGATGGGTCTAGGCGTATTTCAGTTCTAGATACATCCTTTTTTATCCATTTCGGCAACATGTAATCCGGACGGAGGGAGTATGGTGTAAGAGGTAGGGATACGACAGGACAACACAGCAAAAAAAACTAGTTGAATGTAAAACTATATGCTAGCGGAATACGTACAGAAATAACCAAGGCAACATACACGTGTATGATTGGGAAAATAAGATGGCATTGCAACAGAGCACTAGAACAACACTTCAATGTAAAAAAAACATGGTATGGCAGACAGATGAAGTACATACTGATGAATAACAATGCATAAGATATTCAGAAGCATGATGTCCAAATTAAGCAGATGGCATTGCGATAGAGTAGAATGACAGTACTTGAATTTGAAAACATGTTATCATGAATGTAATAGGTACTGAAAAACAGGAAGGCATGACATATTTACATGCATGATCAGCATGCTAAGCACATGGCATTGCAACAGAGTAGATACACTCCAGGACATTATATGCATGTTGTACCCATATCACAAGCCAAGTTAGAGCAAGGACCTTGTGGGGTGAAGAGGATTCATCATCTTTCTGCAAGTCTTCTGAAGAACTGCCTTTACATGTTCCATCATATTGGGTATCATTGACATCAAGTTTATTGGCCTTTACATTGCTCCGTGAGGTTCTTGTGAATATATCAGTGTGTGCAATTATATCTGACATGCATGGAAGACAACTAGTAGTTAGATTTATGTAAATGAGTGTCTGTAGGAGACGACATAAATAGTAGGACTGGGGTTAACTAGCAGCAACAGGTCTCATGAACTAAAGGGAGAACATGTATGAAAGCTACAAAATATGTATTGCTTGTACTCGAGATTAACTAGATGGCACACAAAAGTATTAAAGAACAACATAGGTAATACTAGAAGTGGTATAATACTATAATCACCAGCATGTAGGATAGCATTGGCTGATGGATGATAACTATGGAACAGCGTTACCTAAAGAACAAGTATCTTAGTTGAACTATGGAACAACGTGAACTCCTGAACAAGACCCGTAAGAGATCAGCATGAATATACAGTGAAATGTGATGATCTATTTTCCGTGCTTAGATGAATAACAAAGCCATAAATGTTGCAAGGGTACAACCTATCTGGCTGCCATCCATAGGAGTGAGCATCATGTGCTGACTTGTCGATGGCCCTGCAGTTGTTGTGGTTGTCCATGTCGGGCACGTGCATTCAATGTACGGAACTGTTGAGTGGGGACTGTAGCTCCCTTCTGGTGTATGCTTCCCTTGTTGGAGCAGCTGCGGTGAGTCGGAAGACGGTGTGTCTGAAGATGCAGATAACGCATAAAGTTAAGAATGACATATCTCTTTGATCCTAAGAAATACACTAAGAGATCAACAAAAAGGTACGAGAGTGGTCACACGTCTGTTGAGTGAAGACTAAATTGGGGTCACATGATTTTATTTTATTTTGGTACTGTCCGATCTACGCCGGATGGCTTGATGGCCGTCTTGTGCCTCCCTACCGACACTGCTCGAATCTTCCTCAAGAGCCAGCGACCAACGGTAGAGCAGCCTGCCTCCGCCGTCCGTGGCCCCGTCCAAAACCCCGCTCCCCGCCCCACCGCACTGCCGTGGTTGCGCCGCCCCCGGGCCAATCCACAAAGACTCCCCGTCATCTGGATCCGGCAGCGGCAGTACCTTCAACCCATGCAACTCTAAAAGATAGCCATCTAAGCGCTGCTTCCGCGGCGAACTTGCGGCCCCGCACCCTTACGTTAGACACCAGCCAACCGGCAGCCTAGGAGCTCCGCCGCCTCGAGGGGTGCTGCTTCCCATTGGGAATCGATTGGCCCAGAATAAAATTCAGACAACTGACGCCTAAATAAAGTGATTTCAGATGAGGGTGCGACCTATCCGGGCGGCATGGTGAAGTAGGCAGGTCCAGCTGCCGAGTCGGTGAGGCCGGCGCGGTTGCGGTGGTGACCGGCGGCAGGGAAAGAGCGATGTCGTGACGGTCGACGGCTACACGGAAGCAGCGCCAGGACTATGTATGGATCCGAAGTTGGAGCCGCTCCGGCACCATGAACAACGGCGGGGGTGAATCGGCTCTAGTACGGTTCACGCGGCTGTCGTCGAGGCAGCACCAGCAGCACGGAGTAAGAGGCACACGGCCTAGTGCACGACGGCAATTGGACAGCGTCTCCGGCATTAGGGAGGAGGGCGGCTGTGAAATTGGTGCGGTGGGGGGCGCCATGGAGGTGGGGCTGAGGTTTCGCGGCTCGGGAGAAGGGAGCTTCCCAGGGAGAAGGTGATTTGGCGCCCACGAGGTATGAATGGGGGCGGGCGGGGGGGGGGGGGGGAATTGGGAGGGGAGTGGAACCATGTCTTACGGACGCATTTGTCTGAAATGTGAGGGGGAGTTACAGTTCTACCCTTGCCTATAGGCTTCTCGGCTTGGGTCTGTGTACTGAGGGTCGGGGATAGTAGAGTAACTTTGCTTCTCCCCAAATAGTGGGTGAGGGAGTCCTGGATTAGAGGGTGTCCGGATAGCTGAACTATCACCGTTGGCCGGACTCCTGGACTATGAAGATACAAGATTGAAGACTTCGTCCCGTGTCCGGATGGGACTTTCCTTGGCGTGGACGGCAAGCTTGGCGATACGGATTTGTAGATCTCCTACCATTGTACCCGACTCTATGTAACCCTAACCCTATCCGGTGTCTATATAAACCGGAGGGTTTTAGTCCGTGGGGATCTAACAACAATCATACCATAGGCTAGCTTCTAGGGTTTAGCCTCTCTCGATCTCGTGGTAGATCTACTATTGTACTACCCATATCATCAATATTAATCAAGCAGGAGTAGGGTATTACCTCCATCGAGAGGGCCCGAACCTGGGTACAAACATCGTGTCCCTTGTCTCCTGTTACCATCCGCCTCGACGCATAGTTCTGGACCCCCTACCCGAGATCCGCCGATTTTGACACCGACATTGGTGCTTTCATTGAGAGTTCCACTGCGTCGCCGTCGGAAGGATGCCTCATCCCGTCTTTTAAAGACGATACTATCGCCAAAGGAGCCTTGGCCACCGGGTCGACTCTTCGGCTAGGTGGTTTTCTAATGACCGCCAGTTCGGCCACCGCGCCGACGATGACTTCTCGAGTCATCGATACCAATCTTCACGTTAACTCGGAACTTGCCGAGCAGTTAGATCCGATCGAGCTCTCCTCCGTAAACGAGCTCTTGGATCGCATCGCCACCCTGGGAGTCGCCACAGACTACGACCAGATCGGGCCTAAAACCGATCTGAGAGAGATCAACTCTCCCCAGGCTACCCATCATGTTGCTGTGACAGAGGAGCAATACGGCGATTCTTCTTCTATCTTAAGGACTAGCTATGTCCGTATTCCCGATCCCTCCATGCCGGATTCCCGCAGAGGGACAGATGTCGATCAAGCCCTGAACTTAAAGTCAGGCGGCAGGTTGGATTCACTGGATAGCATTCAAAAACCCAAATTTCCAAGTTCGGAAACTTCTCGGCCCCTGAGTCTTAAATTGGACGGGGTTCCGGATCTAGTTCCACCCGCCCACCCAAACATTAGCGATCTATCCCGAATTCGGCAAGAGCCCGCTGAAACAGTACATCATTATTGGGCCAGATTCCTCCTGGTTATGGACAGGATAAAGGACTGCCGAGATGAGGACGAATCTCACTTTTCTGCAATAATTTCACGGACAAGGGAATCCTAAACGCCATAAGTCGTCACAAATTACACGCTTTGTTGACTTGGTGACCATAGTACAAAAGTATCTTGTGATGGAGAGTGCTTGGAAAACCGAAAATAAATTTTGGGATAATCCGCCCCGAATACAACCCTAGTCTGAAATAAAAGGGTGCATCATCACCAAGCACTGGGTTATACATCAAAAACAAAACCCCTAAAGGGTACGAAACCGTCATCGAGGGTTGGCTAAACGGACCTGCAAAATTCATAGCACGTAGGGCGCCACTCCAACTCATAGCCTTCGAGCATGTTGGATACTACTAGTGGCCAAAAGTGGCGAAGAGCTTCTAGCTTCGTATCCCAGCCCAAAGCAACACCAGTATGGTGTTAACAGTCTTCGAGACTTCCGCATCAAATAACATGCGGAAACGAACACTCCGCAACCTTGCCGAAGTCTACCAAGTAGCAACAATACATCCATGGAGTGACACAGCTATTACCTTTAATGCCAGTGACGAACCCAAATTCCAAACAGCCCGAGCACCAGCCGCATTGGTCCTCAGTCCAATAGTGGATGGCTTTCGCCTTACTAAGGTACTCATGGATGGCGGTAGCGGACTAAACCTCATCTACGAGGAAACCCTCCGAAAAATGGAAATAGACTGGAACCACATTGAGCAAAGCAGCACAACCTTTAGAGGAATAATCCCTAGCCGGGGAAGCATGCTGCACAGGAAAAATCACACTGGACGTAGTGTTCGGCTCGCCGGACAATTACAGGTCCGAGGAGGTCACATTTCAAGTGGCCCCGTTCAGCAGCGGATATCACGCTTTATTAGGGCGAGAGGCATTCACAATTTTTCAAGCTATACCCCACTATGGGTACATGAAGCTTAAAATGCCACGACCTAACGGAATCATCACTCTCGCTAGTGATCCGAACATAGCACTCCGCTACCAAAACAAGACAGCCGCACTAGCCCTCGAGGCACTATCTCAAGCCCTAGCGGCCGAGGAACTCATCGCGATGCGCTCCATGGTGAACAGGACGATGTGATACTTGATAAAAGATCCAAGTCCACCTCTTTTAAACCAGCAGATGAAATAGTCAAATTCCAAGTCCATCCAACGGACCACGCAAAGACGGCCTCCATTGGGGCACAATTAAACCCCGATGTAGACGCCAGACTACGAGAATTTCTACGAGAAAATCGGGACATTTTTGCCCGGCACCCTTCGGACATGCCAGAATCCCACGCCGGCTGGCCGAGCACAGCCTAAATATCCTAAAAGGATTCAAGCTACCAAACAGGCTCTTCGGGCGCTTTTCCGAACCCAAGAGATGTGCCATGGGAGAGGAGCTAGCCAAACTTCCGAAGCCAGATTCATCGTAGATATAAAACATCCGGACTGGCTAGCAAATCTGGTGATGGTACCAAAGAAGGATAAATCCACAGCGCCTATGTCTTGATTTCAAAGACCTTAATAAGGCTTGCCCAAAGGATCCCTTCCTCCCTCGCATTGATCAAATTATCGACGCTACAGCAGAACACGACTCATTGTGCTTCCTCGATGCATTTCTCGCTACCACCAAATCAAGATGGCGGAGCTGCACCAAGCAGCAACAGCATTCATCACTCCATACGACCCATTCTCGCTTCAACACAATGCCCTTCGGCTCAAAAACGCCGCGCAACATATCAAGACATGATTCGTATATGTCCGCAAACCAGATCACAAACAAAGTGGAAGCATATGTAGATGACGTGGTCGTCAAATCCAAGCATGTCGAAACTCTAGTAGACGACTTGAGGCTAACATTCGACAATCCCCGAAAATATGACATTAAGCTCAATCCGGAAAAATGCGTCTTCAGCGTTCCAGCCGGAAAGCTCCTAGGCTTCATTGTGTCCGGTAGAGGAATTGAAGCAAACCCAGCCAAAATCCGAGCTCTGTCACAATTGGATATTCCAAAAGACCTCAAACAAATACAAAAACCGACTGGATGCGTAGCAGCTCTAAGCCGTTGTATTTACCATTTGGGAGAAAAGGCGTTACCCCTTTACCGCCTCCTCCGGCGCGCCGAACACTTCGAGTGGACGGATGCCGCCACGGCCGGACTCGAAGAAATAAAAGCCATATTGGCATCAAATCCGGTCCTGGCCGCGCCCAACATGGGCGAACCAATGCTATTATATATCGCCACAACACATCAAGTTGTCAGCGCGGTGCTCGTCGTCGAACGAGAAACGGACGGACACCGGTTCCCTCTTCAAAAACCGGTCTACTATGTGTCCACTGTCCTAACTCCATGCAAGTCCCGGTACCCACATTATCAAAAGATAGCATACGCGGTGTTCATGGCATCCGGAAGCCGCGACACTACTTTCAAGAGTGTTCGATAACGGTAGCCTCAAGTACCTCTTAACGACATTATAAACAACCGCGACGCCGACGGGCCAGATTGCTAAATGGGCCATAGAGCTCCTTCCATTCGACATAACCTATAAGCCACGAGCTATTAAGTCGCAGGTTTTGGCCGACCGTGGTCGATCGACCGGCCGAACTCCCTAAAGAGTACGGCGATACTCCAATTGGATCATGCACTTTGACGGCTCCAAAATGTTGGCCGGCACTGGGTCAAGCGTCGTCCGACGTCCCCAACCGGGGACACAGTCCAATACGTCCTTCGGGATAATGTATACGGACTCCAACAACGCAGCCGAATCACGAGGCCCTTCGCACGGCCTCCGGATAGCGATCTCCATGGGCATTAAACGCCTAGAGGTGCACGGGATTCAACCTCGCGATATCTCAAATAAACGGAGACTTTGATGCCAAAGATCCGAAAATGGCAGCGTATCGCAATGCGGTCCTAAAATGTCAAGACGGTTCAAGGGCTCGAATTTCATCATATAGCCCGGGATAACAACCAGGCGGCGGACATATTGGCACGCATCAGCGCAAAACGCGATGCTGTCCCGCCCAACATCTTCCTGGAACGGCTGTTCAAGCCATTCATACTATGGGAAGGGGAGTCCGGAAATAACAATCCGAACCCAACCGTACTGCCTAACACCGAACACTCTTGACACCATCGGAGGCTCTGCCACCGAGATAACACCCTCCGCCCATGAAATAATGGTGGTTATCGCCCCGTGGACGGAGCCATTCCTAGCCTACCTAACTAGGCAGGAACTCCCCGCAGACCAAAATGAGGCTCGCTGCATAGTACGGCGATCCAAAGCCTATAAAGTCCATGAGGAGAGCTCTATAAGAAAAGCACAACAGGAGTCCTTCAAAGGTGTATCTCCGAAGAGGAAGGGCGAAACCTCCTGGCTGAAATTCATGCCGGACTGGGTGGGCACCACGCCGCAGCCCGGGCCCTTGTAGGCAAGGCCTTTCGTACAAGATTTTATTGGCCGACGGCCCGGGCAGATGCGTAGGATTTAGTCCAACGATGCGTTGGTTGCCAGCTTTTTGCTAACCAAAGCCACATGCCACCCATTGTCGTGGTTCTAAGTCTGACAGTAGAATGGGGGGTAGGTATGGAGAGGCAAGATCCTAGCTATGGAGTAGTTGTATACGCAAGGGATTTACGAGTTCAGGCCCTTCTCGGAGGAAGTAACAGCCCTACGTCTCGGAGCCCGGAGGCGGTCGACTGGATTATCTACGTATGTATTACAGGGGTGCCAACCCCTCTACCTGTGGAGGGGGGTGGCTTATATAGAGTGCGCCAGGACCCCAGCCAGCCCACGTAGTAGAGGGTTTAAGGTGCGTTAAAGCTAGGCGTTACTGGTAACGCCTTACATAAAGTGTCATTAAGGTCATAAAGACTATTTAACTACAGACCGCTTTGGATACCGAGTGGCTCTTGGACTCTTGGTGGTCGAGTGGGACATCATAGTCGAGTGCCTTTGAATCTGTCGAGTGTAAGCCTACTATGTCGACTGGAAGGCTGCTTCTCTTGTGAGTGTCCTTGAGGAGGGTACCTTTGGGCAGGTCTATGACCCTACCCCAGCTACATGACTTCATCATTAGCCCCGAATGGATCGAGGTTTGAGTGAGGAAGGAGTTGATAATCTTTCCGACCTGCTCTTCGTGTTGTGAGTGCGTCTTACTCGGATCAACGACCTTTTAGTGATGGCATCAACTTCTCTTTCAGCCTTGATCCATTCTTCACATTTGTCGAGTGAACTTTGTGAACTTGAGGATTTTCAGCGACGGATTTGAGGAAATCTGTTATCCGGACGAGTTGCTCTGCGGTTAGCGGATTTCGCGATCCGAATTCGGGAAGCGCGAAGCGGAGAAAACCGCGGCACTCGGATGGGATAAGACGATGACGCCGATCCTCAAGGCCGCCTTTTTCGCCACGTATCGTATGCTACGCCATTGCAGGATTGTGATGGGATTGCACAGGCCTACCGATTCAGCCACTCGAAGCGACCCCATATAAAGCATTGGACCGGCATTTTGAACAAGGCGTCCTCGCACTTCTCCCTCTCTCGCCTCCAAAACTTTCTCGCCACGCTCTCCGTCATCGGTAGCCAAGCTCGGTACTTTTCTCGCCGCGACCATGGTGAAGGACAAGACTGCCGCTCGAACGGGTGAAGAGGACGGCGGTGAAGACCAGGAGAGCGCCATCCGGGCGGTTCCTCTTCATGTCCAAGCTGCCGCAAGGCTGGGTCCAAGGAGATCGGATCCGGTCGACCATCACCGAGAAAGATCTCACCGATCCGCCAACGAAGGACTGATCCCCCATGGGTCGGCGAGGCTTTCGGGCACAGAGTGGCAACCGCATCAAGAGGGTGAGTGCGTCCTCCCGCCACCCACGTAGATAGGGGTTTTCTCTGCCGCCAAATCCTTTTTTTCCGGGGTTTCGACTTTTTGGGGCGCAACTCCACCATTTCACTCCAAACTCCATTGTGTATCTTGCTGCTTGCTTCGCTTTCACGAGAATTTCTTGGGCTGTCGACCGCATTGGGGTCTTTTCAAGCACATATTCACTGTCGCTCTCAGACGGTGAAGAAAACGAGCCCGAATGATGAGAGGACCCAAGTAATCCAAATGTGTGGGGACTCGGGGTCCAGATGAGGGGAAGAGCGCCTTTTCCAGCTATGACTCTCCCCGACTCGGTTAGAGGGTGGCAATCGACCTGGTTTTATCGCCAAGACCAGCCGACGCCGGGCAAATGATTGGGCTCCCTCCTTTCTCCATGAGTCGAGTGAACAAGCCATCTTCCCTGAAGGTGTTACCAGAGGAGAAGGCCCAAGTAAAGCTGCTGATGGAGCGTGTAGTCCAGCTTATTCGCGATGGGGTGACCAGCATGGATCTCCTGGAGGTTTTTCTCCGACGGCGTATTCAGCCACTCCAATACCGAGGTCATCCGATGTGGATGTACTCTGGTACGGATGATACCACTCGGGTCCATCCGGAGGAGGTTGATGATGCCATACTGGAGAAGTGGATGACTGCCATCACAGGAAATAAAGACAACCCTCGCGGAGCTAGGAGGATTCCACCACTCGACCAGAGTTACCAACCAGACAAGGTATCACCGCTTATCTCTGACTGTGATTCCGCTGCATTCATTCTGTTTGGATGTCAATTTTGTCGACTGACTTTCACCTTATTTTGTTGTCTTCTAGGTCACCACTGAGATGTACTCGATGCCCAACGGGGCGCAGGAAGCAGCCGAAGAAGAAGAAGGAAGTGGAGGTGAGAGTCCGGAGGAATGGGAGTCCAACGGCGAGGAGGATGAGGAGGATGATGGCTCGATGATGAGGAGGAGGAGGAAGAAGAGGAGGAAGACGCCGACCCTCCTCGCCGGAGGGAAGGTCCAAGTTGACGACGACCCAATGCCGGGCGCGGTAAAGCTGTTGTGCCCACCGGTCACCGACGGCTTACCTAGGACAACTTCTCCCGCGCCGACCGAGAAGTCGCCAAGCAACCTCGAGCGACGTCGTCAAAGCCGGGCGAAGGCCCTGCCCAAGATGCGAATGGTCATCCCCACCATCTCCGGGTAACCAATGTAACCTTGTATTTCCTTTTTCAACATGAATGAACTTTTGGGTCGACTTGATGACCGATCAGCCGACTCTTGAAATCTATACCGCTTACCTCCGAGACTTCAGCCAAGCACGATGATCGTGAAATGGAGGATGCGTCCACTTCCAATCTTGGTAAGATCTCCGAGGTTTCACTTTTAGCCGATCGAGCTTTTTAGTCGATCGGGCTTCCATGTTTACTTCTGGATCTCTCTTGTAGTTCCGCGTCACGTCATTGATCTCCCCGATGATGACGAGGAAGCGCCATTAAGGAAGAGGAGGAACAAGAAAGTGCCTGCTGGCAAGGCTGCTCAAGTTGCGGCGATTTCCGAGGGAGGCAACCCCACTCGGACTTCTATATCTTTTTCTGTACCGCTGACAAGTGCCCGACCCACTTCGTCGACTGCTGATCCACCATCTCTCTTTGCTACACACCACGTCCCGGAAGACCAAGTAAGTGCTGCTAAGGAGGCCATACGCCAGCAGGATCATGATGGAGCAGGTGAAAGCGGCTCGAGAGGCAAGTCAGCGGCCTATGATGCCAGTTCAGCTCTCGCAGTAATGTCCAAGTAAGTCAGTCGTAGCTTGCTTTGTTAGGATATACTATCTGAAACTGCTTTCTTCTGGAGATATCCATATCTGTACACCCACTGGGTGTGTGTGTCGTTTGAACTTTTGTGGGGCCACGCTGAGTGCACCCACTGGGTGTAGTCCCCGAGACTATGGTCGATGCGTGCAGTCGGCTATGGTCTTTATGTTATGATCTTCTTCACTCGACCTGGACGGACCAAGTCGAATGGAACTGTAAAACCGGTGGGGGCACGCTAAGTGCACCCACTGGGTGTAGTCCCCGAGACTATGGTCGATTGTGTGCAGTTGACTATAGTCTAAAGAACTGTTGTTTGCGGCTGACCGCTGACAAATAGCCATGTTTTATAACCTTTTTGCCTCTTTTGGTCGACTGATCGAACCAAATTGGTAAACTGGTGGGGGCACGCTGAGTGCACCCGCTGGGTGTAGTCCCTGAGACTACTGTGGAATGTTTTTATTCGACCGTAGTCTTAGAAATGCTACTATTTTTCCTTAGTCACTCGGAAGTGATCTGTCTTTGATGTCTTTCGTTGGTTGACTCTTTGTAGAAATCTTGCGAGCTTGTGGCTTGCTATATCGAAGTTAGAGAAAAGCAGATTCAGCTCAACCTCGATTTGAAGCTTGCTCAGAGAATTTGCGTAAGGCAAAGGATGAAGCAAAAGGTATGGCTGGTGAGAATTTTTGACGATCGCCTGCTTTTTCTGCTCATTCTCAACTCCGTTCTCATTGTTGCTTTGCAGATAAACCGAAGAGACTTTGAAGAAGAAGGATCTTGACCTTGCAGAGGTACGTATATGCTTTGGAGAAAACAAAGTCATGAAGAGAAGCTTGCCTCGGTCGACAAACTTGAAGATGAAAATGCCAAGCTGAAAGCCTCTCTTGATGCGGCTAACAATGAAGTCACCGATCAAGAACGACAAGAATGTTCTGTTCGACAAGGTTGGCTACCGGCGGGAAGCTTAAACGACCGAGATTTATGTTGGAGGGTTCGCCAAGAAGCTGTTTCTCAAGCTTGAAGGTAATCTCTTTTATCCAACTGTCTTGCTCTCACCGCTCATCACATGATCTTCATTTTGAGTCCGAGTTGTGTTTTCAGAATTCTGCCAAAACTTTGAAGAAGAAACCAATGAGTGGAAACCAGCTTGGACCCCATCAACTCTCCCGTGAAGGACGGTTACTATGAATGTGCTCCGACCGAGTCTCGTGTTGCTAGCGTAGTGGATTATCTTGCTTTCGATCGAAAGTTGCAGTTGTCGCGGATCGACTCGACTCTCCGCCGTAATGCACTCTCTAGAATGATCTTGAATCTCGATGACTCGATCGAATGAGATTCCAAGTCGAGTGCAAGAATGGAAAAAGTCATCTGCCAGGTGTGGTGCTGATGTTGCTCTATCTCTGGTTCGTGTCCACTGCAAAGAAGCACAAGAGGACAAGCTGGTGTCTCTCAAGGTTGCTAATACCAGGAAGCACGACTTCAGATCTTTCATGGAGACTTTCATCGCTGCTGCTACCCGTATTGCTGACCGAATCGACCTCGACCAGTTTGTTGCACCTTCCAGTCCTCCGCCGGAGGAGTAAAAAACTTCTAAGTCCCGCTTTAAATTTGCCTCGGAATGCCGAGTGGTTTCAGAATCGATAAACTTTAACAAGCTTAACACCGAGCACCTTTGGATCCAGAGGACATTTATCCGAACTTGGTTTTTCCTTGAACATGCTTTGCTTGCATTCGAGAGAACTTTATTCCTCATTCGAAGATATTCCGTTGAAATTCCAATCGACTTGTGCTTCATCTATCCTGCAGTAGAGGTGAAACATGATCATGCGACTCCACCTTGTCGCCCCACGGATCGGGACGAACCGTACGTTGTGCTTGTGGCGAAGCTCCGAAGGAGGAGGTAGCAGTCGACCTACAGCTCGTCGTCCTTGCGGATTGGGATGGACCGCACGTTGTACTTGTGACGAAGCTCCGAAGGAGGAGGTAGCAGTCAACCTGCACCTCATCGTCCTTGCGGATTGGGATGGACCGCACGTTGTACTTGTGGCGAAGCTCCGAAGGAGGAGGTAGCAATCGACCAAGACCTCGTCGTCCTTGCGGATTGGGATGAATTCCTTACTTAGGCGAGCACTGGCTGCAGAAACCTCCGAGTGGGAGGTTTGCTCTCCACTCAGTAGGATTTTTATTACTTAGGCGAGCACGTGGCTGCCGCTAAGCCCCCGAGTGGGAGGTTTGCTCTCCACTCGGTAGGTTTTATATTACTTAGGCGAGCACTGGGCTGCAGCTAAGCCCCCGAGTGGGAGGTTTGCTCTCCACTCGGTAGGATTTTTATTACTTAGGCGAGCACTGGCTGCAGTTAAGCCTCCGAGTGGGAGGTTTGCTCTCCACTGTAGGATTTTTATTACTTAGGCGAGCACTGGCTGCAGCTAAGCCCCCGAGTGGGAGGTTTGCTCTCCACTCGGTAGGATTTTTATTACTTAGGCGAGCACTGGGCTGCAGCTAAGCCCCCGAGTGGGAGGTTTGCTCTCCACTCGGTAGGATTTTTATTACTTTGGATGTTTAAGGCGAATCCTTGAGCTGTTATAAGCCCCCGAGTGGGAGGCTGGCTCACCACTCGGCAGGGTTTGAATACTTAGGCAAGTACTTGGACTGCAGCTAAGCCTCCGAGTGGGAGGTTGGCTCGCCACTCGGTAGGATTTGAATACTTAGGCGAGTACTTGGACTGCAGCTAAGCCTCCCGAGTGGGAGGCTGGCCTGCCACTCGGAGGATTTTGGATACTTAGGCGAGTACTTGGTCTGCCGCTAAGCCTCCGAGTGGGAGGCTGGCTCGCCCCTCGGTAGGATTTTGGATACTTAGGCGAGTACTTGGACTGCAGCTAAGCCTCCGAGTGGGAGGCTGGCTCGCCACTCGGTAGGATTTGGATACTGAGGCGAGTACTTGGACTGCAGCTAAGCCTCCGAGTGGGAGGCTGGCTCGCCACTCGGTAACATTTTGAATACTTAGGCGAGTACTTGGACTGCAGCTAAGCCTCCGAGTGGGAGGCTGGCTCGCCACTCGGTAGGATTTTGAATACTTAGGCGAAGCGGATTCGTTAGCTAAGCCCCCGAGTGAAAGACCTGCCTGCACTTTCGGAAGGATTTTTTTTACAAACTTAGGCGAATCGGATTCGCGACTAAGCCACCCACTAGGGGAAATTTCAACAAAAAGCAATAACAATTACTAGGAAAATTATAACATTCTTGTCTTGGATAAACAAACTTCAAAAGCACTGCTATTACATCTCAACCGAGTGAGTTTTTAAGTGTAAAAGGGGCGGAGAAGCTCCGCGTTCCAAGCTCGAGGCTCGTCGATCTGGCGATCAACGTTGTAGAGATGATATGCTCCGTTGTGAAGGACTCTTGTGACGATGAAGGGACCTTCCCAAGTGGGAGCAAGCTTGTGTGGTTTCTGTTGATCCACTCGGAGGACCAAATCTCCCTCTTGGAAGGCTCGACTCTTCACATTTCTGGCATGGAATTGACGCAAGTCTTGCTGATAGATAGTCGAGCGGATCAAGGCCATCTCTCTCTCCTCTTCCCAGAGGTCGACTGCATCTTGCCGGGCTTGTTCCGCTTCTTCTTTAGAGTATAGCTCGACTCGAGGCGCATTGTGAAGCAGGTCACTCGGCAGAACTGCTTCAGCTCCATAGACCAGGAAGAATGGAGTTTTCCCAGTCGACCGATTAGGAGTGGTCCTCAATCCCCGTGAGAACCTGATGGAAGTTCGTCGACCCAAGCTCCGCCGCGTGTTTGAGATCACGCATCAGCCGAGGTTTTAGCCCTTTGAGAATGAGGCCGTTTGCACGCTCGCTTGTCCATTCGACCGAGGATGAGCCATCAAGCATAGTCGACCCGCAGCCTTGAGAGGCGCAGAAGGCTTTGAACTTGTCATTATCGAAGTTTGACCCATTGTCGGTGATGATGCTATGCGGAACTCCATATCTGAATATCAACTCTCCGATGAAACCGATAGCGGTGCATGCATCGAGGTTCTTGATGGGCTTGGCTTCGATCCACTTGGTGAACTTGTCGATCGCTACTAGCAAATGGGTGAAACCGCTTCGCCAGCTTCTCAACGGTCCAATCATGTCCAGTCCCCAAACAAATAAGGGCCAAACGAGTGGAATGGTCTTCAAGGCTGAGGCTGGCTTGTGAGACATGTTGGAATAGAACCGACATCCTTCACACTTGTCGACTATTTCTTTTGCCATTTCATTTGCTTTCGCCAAGAAAATCCCGCCGATATGCTTTAGCCACAATGGTCCGAGAGGACGATGATGGCCACAGTTCCCGAGTGGATATCCTCAAGAATTATCTCGACCTTCTTCCGGCGTGATACACTTCCGGCCGACTCCGGCCGCGCTTTCTTCTGTACAATTGTCCCTTGATCACCGTAAAGGCCTTGGATCGACGGACGATCCGTCGAGCCTCTTCTTCATTCTCCGGGAGCTCTTTCCTTAGGATATATGCAATGTACGGCATCGTCCGATCGGGAGTGATGACCACAACTTCCATAATCAGGTCGACCATGGCTGGGACCTCAACTTCAATCGGATCATTGGCACTCTTTTGCTGCGGGCTTCTTCTCGTGAAAGGATCCTCCCTGCACCGATGGAGCATGAATGTGTTCCAAAAATACATTATCGGGAATGGCTTTCCTCTTGGACCCTATCTTCGCCAAATCATCCGCAGCTTGATTTTTCGGCCGGGTATATGATGAAGCTCTAACCCTCGAATTTCTTCTCCAGCTTTCTCATCGCATTACAATAACCTGTCATAGCCGGGCTTCGACATTCCACTCCTTCATCACTTGATTAACAACCAGATCCGAGTCGCCATAGACCATAAGGCGACGGACGCCGAGTGAAATGGCCATGCGCAACCCATACAGGAGTGCTTCATATTCTGCTTCGTTGTTGGAAGAATCAAAGTGAGTCTGGAGAACATACTTGAGCCTATCTCCTCGGGGGGAAACCAATACAACCCCTGCACCAAAACCGTTCAGCATCTTGGAACCATCGAAAAACATAGTCCAATGTTCCGAGTGAACTTGGGTCGGAAGTTGCTGTTCAGTCCACTCGGCGAGGAAATCTGCTATTGCTTGGGACTTGATGGCTTTCTTTGCCTCGAATTTGATATCAAGGGGAAGGAGTTCAATTGCCCATTTTGCCACTCGACCAGTTGCATCTCTGTTATGAAGAATTTCCAACAAAGGGGCGTCACGATTTAATCGTAATGGAATGATCAGAGAATAATGAGCAACCTTCTTCGTGGTCATATAGATCCCATAAACAAGCTTCTGATAGTGAGGGTATCTTTGCTTTGATGGGGTCAGTACTTCAGAAAGATAATAAACTGGACGTTGAACTTTGAAGGTTTTTCCTTCTTCTTCCCGCTCGACAGTAAGTACGGTACTGATGATTTGTCCAGTGGCTGCAATGTAAAGCAGCAAAGGCTCCTTGCGGATTGGAGCAGCAAGCACCGACTGGGTGGAGAGCAGAGCTTTGAGCTCTGCAAACGCTACATCAGCTTCTAGAGTCCACTCGAACTTGTTTGACTTCTTCATCAGTCGGTAAAGAGGCAATGCCTTTTCACCGAGGCGAGAGATGAATCGACTTAAAGCGTCCAAGCATCCAGTAAGTTTCTGGACATCGTGCACACGCACAGAGCGCTTCATTCGGAGTATGGTGCCAACCTTTTATGGGTTAGCATCGATTCCTCGCTCGGAAACGAGAAAACCGAGTAACTTTCCACCAGGAACTCCAAATGTACACTTTGATGGATTAAGCTTGATATCATACCTCCCGAGATTGGCAAATGTTTCAGCAAGGTCACCAATAGGTCGGAACCCTTTCGTGACTTGACCACTATATCATCCATGTATGCTTCCACATTCCGACTGATTTGAGTGAGCAAACACTTCAATCATCCTCATGAATGTGGCTCCGACATTCTTGAGACCGAATGGCATGGTGACATAATGTAGCACCCGAATGGAGTGATGAACGTTGTTTTAATCTCATCGGGTCCATACAGACGGATCTGATGGTACCCGGAATAGGCATCTAAAAAACACAACCTCTCGCATCCCGCAGTTGAGTCGACTATTTGGTCGATGCGAGGAAGAGGGAAATGATCTTTCGGGCAGGCCTGATTGATATGCTTGAAATCGATGCACATGCGCAACGACTTGTCTTTCTTGGGGACCATGACAACGTTGGCGAGCCACTCGGAGTGGTAGATCTCTCTGATGAACTCTACTGCTAAGAGCCGAGCCACCTCCTCGCCAATGGCCTTTCTCTTCTGGATGGCGGACCGCCGAAGATACTCTTTAACTGGTTTGAATTTTGGGTCGACTCAGAGGCGATGCTCACCAACACCTCGAACACCCGCCATGTCAGCAGGCTTCCATGCAAAGATGTCCCAGTTCTCACGGAGGAACTGGATGAGCGCTTCTTCCTATTTTGAGTCGAGTGTTGTTGAGATGTTGGTCGGAGCAGCATCGGGATCAGTTGGGTGAATGTGAACCTGTTTCGTCTCGCCAGTCGACTGGAATGCTGACTCCATAGCGGGCTTCTTAGCTCGCAACAAATCACTCGGATCTGCAGTTTTCTGATACTCTTGTAGCTCTACCACTGCCAACTGAGCATCGGCGATCTTAGAGCCTTTCTGGAAGCACTCTTCTGCCTTCTTCCGATTGCCCGTGACAGTGATCACGCCCTTGGGACCAGGCATCTTCATTTTAAGATACATGTAACATGGTCGGGCCATGAAATATGCATAAGCTGGTCTCCCCAGAATAGCGTGATAAGCGCTCTGGAAATCCACGACCTCAAAGGTCAACTTTTCTTTCCGAAAATGCTTTGAATCACCAAAAACTACATCAAGAGCAATTTGGCCGAGTGACTCAGCCTTCTTTCCAGGAATGACTCCGTGGAAGCTCATGTTATCGGTATCGAGTCCGGACATTGGAATGCCCATCCCTTTCAACGCCTCCACAGATAATATATTCAAACCACTACCACCATCCATCAGGACTTTGGTCGATCGAGTGCCTTCGACAACCGGGTCGACCACCAATGCTTGCCTCCTGTGGTGGCAATGTGCGTCGGGTGATCGAGACTAGTCGAATGTGATGGCGGTCCGGGACCATTTCAGATAATTAGGAGTCGCCGAGCAACCAAGTTTACTTCCGATTGATAACCTTCAATCGACTTTTTGCTTTCGACGTCGGCCGAAAATCATCAGGTGGAATTGACCTGGGATATCCACCATCATCATCATCTCTATCCTCAACTTTGTCTGCCTCCTTATCCTTATCCTTGGGCTGTTTCCCTTGGAACTGCTGAATCAAGAGCCGACATCGTCGAGTGGTATGTTTCGGTAAATGAGTTTACCCTCTTCATCTTTCTTTGTATGAATATGACATGGTAAATCCAACACGCCGCTCCCATCCTCGTCTTTCACCTTCTTAGGGTTCCAAGGACCCTTGGGTTTCCCCTTGAACTTTCACAGGGTCACCGCCAAGGCCTCTCCGGAGCCGCCGCTCGGCTTTGCGCTTATGCTTCCGATCGAATTTCCTCCGCTTTGTCTCATTGGCGGCCGATTTATATTTACCACTCGAGCCGATCCTCTTCTTCACCATTTGCATATTTGGTGGCAATCTCCATCATCCGACTCAGGGTCATATCTCCGGTTCGACCAAATTTCAAACTCAATTCTCTGTTCTTGACACCTTCCTTGAAGGCACAGACTGCCTGGTGATCAGATACATTCTCGATTGTGTGATGCAAAGTGATCCACCTCTGGATGTAATCTCTCAAGGTTTCATTCGACTTTTGCATGCACGACTGCAACTCCGTCAAACCTGCTGGTCGTTTGAAAGTTCCTTCAAATGTCCTGACAAACACTCGGGCAAGATCTTCCCAAGTGTAAATATCATTGGGTGCTAATCGATTCAACCACGCATCGGCTGAACCCTCCAACATAAGAGGTAAATGTTTCATGGCTACCTCATTGTTGCCAGCCACGATCTCAACCGCCACTCGGTAATCTTCAAGCCAAGTGTCGTGCTTGGATTCTCCAGATGAACTTGTCGACTCGATTCGCCAACCTGAAGTTGGGAGGAATCATCGCGGCCTCGATGGCTCTGCTGAAACACTCGGTCCCGAGACATGAACTCTACAGCTGGAAGGAACATCTCTATCATGGCCATCTCGGTGAGCTCTGTTCTCGCCGACCAAACCTTGAATGATAATGGATCTCGCATCAAAGCTCGGTTCCACAGGGTCGATCGAACTCTTCGCCAAAGACTGTTTTGGCGTCTGTCGTCCTGCTGCCGAGGAGCGTATGATCCACCTCTCGGGGAGGAGTGGGCACTCGGCGCCGATCGTTGTGATCGAATCGGTGCTCATACCGCCATGACCCTTGTATTGATCATCACGCCGGCCCCCACGTTCCTCACGCCTCGGGGGTGATCTTGGATTATGGGCCGACTGGAATGAGTTCGCAGCGACGGATCGGCTGTGAACCCTGTTCCGCGACTGGGATACAACTGAGTTTTGATCTCCTGCCGCCCGGAGCAAATCGCTGATTTGCTGCAAACCTCTACCTGCCTCCGACTGGGAAGGCTGAATTGATTCTGCTATCTGGCGGTACTGCTAAATTCTGAATCGGAGTTCGATATACCGGGTTGGCGGTTGAAAGAGTGGCGTCGATCGATTCTGGAACCCTCGGTCACGTACGCTCGTCGAGTACTTGCTGAAGATTCTCCAGTCGAGTGCGCTCAGCCAAGTTGGCCAAGCGCGCATCCTCCAAGGCGCGAGCCTCGGGGGTTTCTCCAACGATAGGAGTGTGAAGTGCATCCATGTTTCGACGACGAAGCTCCTCCCTCTGGAGCGAAGTGAGGGGCTCGGGCAAGTACTCTTCGTGGGCTTGCACCGGATCGCCTCCACCGCCACCTTCGTTGGTGCGGGTGAATCCAGGGGGACTGCATGGTCCATCGACCATCAGAACCTCTGCCGCCCGGGTCATCGCTATCGCATTCGGACGCGGTCTCTACGGAGCCGAACAGGCCGTAGAGAGATTCGTCGGGCTCGATCGCCGCGACTTGGGGATGGCCGATTGGCGGGCCACCGCATGCCTCACCCACCGCTGAAGCCTCGACCGACCGGGCAGCTTGCGCCGATGGGAGATCGGGAGCAAAGATACAAGTAGAGCCGACCCATACTTTGGGTCGACGGTTGCCGCAGGAGGACACCGCAGACACACGCGCGAAAGAGCGTCGCCCCGCGGATGGGGAGCGCGTCAACGACGAGAGGAGCCTCCTGAAGCCAAGCGGAGTCGTCTGCGACGAACATGAGCGCACCGATACGGATCTCGTGTCCGTCGACCATAACTCCACCGTAAACCATGATGCCGGAGATCGAGAGAATCCCAACTTCTCCAACAATTAGCTAGAACACCTGCCCCACGGTGGGCGCCAACCGTCGTGGTTCTAAGTCCGACAAAGAGAATGGGGGTAGGTATGGAGAGGCAAGATCCTAGCTATGGAGTAGTTGTATACGCAAGGGATTTGCGAGTTCAGCCCTTCTCGGAGGAAGTAACAGCCCCTACGCCCTCGGAGCCCGGAGGCGGTCGATCGGATTATCTCACAGATGTGTTATAGGGGAAGCAACCCCTCTACCCGTGGAGGGGTGGCTTATATAGAGTGCGCCAGACCCCAGCCAGCCCACATAGTAGAGGGTTTAAGGTACGTTAAGGCTAGGCGTTACTGGTAACGCCTTACATAAAGTGTCATTAAGGTCATAAAGACTATTTAACTACAGACCGTTTGGATACCGAGTGGCTCTTGGACTCTTGGTGATCGAGTGGGTCTTCATAGTCAAGTGCCTTTGAATCTGTCGAGTGGAAGCCTACCAGGTCGACTGGAAGGCTGCTTCTCTTGTGAGTGTCCTTGTGGAGGGTACCTTTGGGCAGGTCTATGACCCTACCCCAGGTACATGACTTCATCACCCACCGCCCTCAAAACTATACCCATCACCTGGCCGTTCGCGGTCTGGGGGCTTGACATGGCTGGACCCCTTAAGGGAGGAACCCACAAGCAAAAATACCTATTGGTCATGGTGAATAAATTCACCAAATGGATAGAGGCCAAGCCTGTTAGAACGGCCGAATCCGGACCGGTGATAGACTTCATATCAGGGGTAGTGCACCGTTACGGCATCCCCACAAGATCATCATCGATAACGGCACCAACTTCACGGCCGATGAGGTCAAATTATGGTGCAAAAACATGGGCATCAAGCTCGACACGCCTCGCCTATCACCCTCAAACCAACGGTCAAGTCGAGCGAGCAAACGGTCTAATCATGAGCGGCATTAAACCCGGACTAGTGCGGTCCCTCAAGGAATCTAACACGCCAGGTTGAGGAGCTCGACTCCGTACTCTGGGGGCTGCAGACCACGCCGAATCGTACTACCGGATTCACACCATTTTTTATGGTGTACGACGCAGAGGCAGTATTGCCCTGCGACATAATGCATGACTCACCTCGCGTGCGCATGTATGAAGAAAGAGAAGCCGAGCTCGATCGGCAGGATAGTTTGGACACACTGGAGGAGGAGCGCGACGTGGCAAAAGCTCGTTCCGCATTTTATCAACAAAGAGGCTCGAAGATATCAAAGCAGGAAGCACGGGCCAAAGCTTACAACGTTGGCGAACTAGTTCTACGCTGCCGGACAAGAAAAAGGACAAACTCAAGCCCAAATGGGAAGGTCCCTTCATCATCGACCAAGTCCCTGACCGGGCGGAGCATACCGTCTGCAAAACGCATCGGATAACCGACTCGAGCCGAACCCATGGAACGCGCCCGTCTCATTTAAGATTCTACGCCACGCTACCGGACTCCGAGTTCGTCTCCTTCCTCCGTCCACATTTTCTATTTTTGCTATCTTTTATTTCTCTCCTGCCTCCTCTTCTTCTTGAAGCCTTTAGAGGCTCGTTTGCGCTTTGTTCGCACATACTTGACGCGATGTCCGCGCTCATTATACCTGGGGGCTTCTTTCACAGAAGCTTATTTATACGGGCTTCATGCCCAACACATGTGTCAAACTTCCGCATGTGCCTTTTACTCACCATTATATGCATCGATATGACTTAAGTTTTGGCCAAGCTAGGTTGCCTGGCTCCTGTGCTTACCCCTACGTTCCCGATTGTTCGGCTAGGTGGTAAAGGGAGCACCTCTGTGATTATTACTGCCGGTCACCGGATGTGTACCTCGACCGGGTGAAGCCGAAAGCTAAGCGTTCTTAAGGGAATATTCGGTCGGTGAACTGAAAGATGATTTTTAACTATTTATCCATCTGCCCCAGATGATTTTCTGCTTTCTTAGCAGTTTGGACATGCACTTTAGGGCATGCCTCCTGTGAAAGGAACCCTTAACGGAACTATTCTCCCTGGAAGATGTTTCTTACTATCCATGTAATATAACATAACTAGTTGGGCACTTGTCTGATACAGCAATAATGACCCCTACACCTTGTCTCCATGCATGCCCCGGTTCTTTCATAACCACGAGGGTATTCGGACACACTCCGGACTATTGGGTCCTGAGGTCGAAGCGAAAAGGTCCGCTATGACAAACGATCTACAATCCGGCTAGAAGACATTTTTCATGTCATATTCAATTACATAGTCAACTCGACTAATTATATTCCTCCTCAATGCCATCTAATAGGCTATCTAATTTACAATCTTGCTGGGAATACTTGGCGGCCAATTCTACTTGGCCGTACACTAAGCTTATAGGGATCTCCTTCCCATCAGGCCCCACAGGTCCGACCTCGGCCATGTGGTTTGGGTCAACCTTGTGTATCGCGTCTTTACCATGGCCCGAGCCTCCTGGCGCCTTTGACGGCAGGCCAATATCTTCCATAGTCGGAGCGCCGCCGTGCTCCTTGAAGCCGCTTCGCCAGCTCCCCAATGCCTTGAGGCAGGGAGATAGATGGCCACAAGGCCTGGCGACGCCTTTCATCACCTGCGAACTTCGTTAAATTGCGGTAGCGGATTCGGGAAGAAGATCACCCAAGAATCGGGCATCTCCTCCTCGGGGCGACCTGTGAGCAAACCTACATACACGTTTATGTTAGTCGCCTTCCTCGCCGAACTCTTTCAAAGTTCGCTCAAGCACTTACTGAAAATGCCGCGACGAAGCCGTCGATTCTCCTTTATGGAGTCAGACAACTGGGCATGAACATCCTTCAGTTCCTCACCCAGTTGGGTGTTGGCATCTTGGAGTTTATTTCTCTCCCGCCACACCCTCATAAGCACGCTCTCGCCGGCCTTCAACCGGCGCAAGAGCTGTTGCTTGTCCGGATCTAGTCCGGCGCCATCTGCAATATTATTGTCAGATTTACACACACGCCGCACTTCATAAACTATTTATCTTTTGAGGCATATATTACCAGAGGGGGTCTCTGTGGCTCCCCCTGTAGCGGCTAGTGCGGCCTCAAGTTGGGCCTTGCATTCTTCAAGCTCCTGGGACAGTCGGGTATTCTTTTTTGTAAGATCCTGCATAACAAATGATCCTTAAATCAGTTATTCTAACTACTTTAAGTCTCGGGGCCATCGCATATATAATCGTCAAATTCCCTCACCCAGTATGTCCTTTACATCTTTGCTCCGTAACTCTGGCTAGACCATCTTGAGCGGCACGGAGGTGCGCATCTCCCGAATTGAAGGCATTCAAGGCCTCTTGGGAGAAACATGCGTCACGAAGAACTGTCCGGCGGCGCCTGTGATTCATGGCGCTCTCCACCTCGGAGTTGGTCGCGAACAATCCGTCGGCATCCTCTGTCGGAGGAGCATCCGACGCACGCCTCGTGCTCGCCTCCGCTTCTGGACCCGGCATTGGAGCCTGGCTGGCGGAGGTTCGATTGGCAACCTCTCCGGACTCAGTCCGGCGAGCGCTCTTTCTCCTGAAAAGAGCACCAACGTTAGTACGCCTTCTAGGAATCAATCCTGGGAATATGGTGATGCGCCATACCGTTGCGGCAGAGTTTCGATCCGGGCCGCACTTATTTTTACCTAACAGACCGCCTCTTGTTGGCTAGCCGTCATGAGCTCGGCCTCCTGCCTTGAAGGCACCCTTCGCTAAACACCATCAAATATGTGGTGATTAGAAGTAAAGCACGGGTGGGTCATGGTATCCGGACTTTGTCACAAGCGATTACAGGAGGCCGGGAATAATCCGGGGTAGTCGGCCGTAATGGCAACCAAAGCATTGTCGAGGCTACGTTGGTGGAACACCCCATCGATCAGCTCCACCTTTATATCCAGGTCCTCTTCTGAGGCCGGATCGAGGGACCGTTCCGGATCCTCGGGTTGTGGGGGCAGGCTGTGTATCTTCTCCACGGCCCGGCGCAGTTCCTGCGTAGAAACCATGAAATGGGATATTTAACCACGTGAACATGGATCGGACAGGCCACAAAATATTTGCTTACCCAACTTCGAGGATTATTCGAAGAAAACCCGCTCAGTGGACTGACGCGGAGAAAATCCTCCTCTTCCCCTTTGTACATGGCGAACAAAGTCTTCACCAGTTCGGTGACCGATCCCAGCCCTTTGCGGCCATGGCGGGTGGCATCGTCCTCCCCGTTGAAGTCCCACATGGGGTGGCCCCTATATTGGAGCGGCTGCACTCCCCTCATAATGCAGATTGCCATGACTCCAATCATGGTCAATCCGGCATGAGCCAGCAATCTTATTCGGCTCCTCAAGTAAAGGACGTCCCGATCATTTTCCCTCTGGGGGCTCCGCGGGCTCCGGCTTAGGCGCTTCTTCAGAGGAGCATTGCTAAACTCCGGAAGGCCGATCCGAACAGGATCCGACAGCGGGACGTCCTCCATGTAAAACCATTCCAAAGGCCAGTCTTCGGACGCCTTCTTCGGGGTTCCGGATAGATATCCGGTCCCGGCGATGCGCCATAGTTCGGCTCCGCCCACTTGATATATTGACCCCTCATGAGAACGGGGTACTAAGCAGAATAATCTCTTCCACAGCGCAAAATAAGCCTCGATGCCCAAGAACAGTTCGCAAAGGGCCACGAAGCCCGCGATATGCAAAATGGAGGCAGGCGTAAGGTGGTGCAACTGGAGGCCGTAGAACTCCAAGAGCCCCCGGAGAAACGGATGAATTGGAAATCCGAGTCCTCTTACTAGATAAGAGATAAAGCACACCCGCTCTCCTTTAGAGGGACCAGGGACACTCTCCGCTTGCTTTCCGCCCTTGTAGGTGGCAATTCCGGCTCGAACCGAACCATGAAGGCCGGGGAAGAAATCCCTTGGTTTGGAGTATAACTAGCTCGCTATGCGGATCGGGCATCTCTCCCAATTTCCAGTGCCGAGGGCTGGGAGCGAGAGGAGGAGCCACGATCGGCCCATGATGGAATGGGTTTTTGTCAGAGGCGCTCCGATGAAAGCTCGCGGAGGGGGGATGGTGTGACTCAGATCTAGATCCTCGTCCCTTTTATAGGCGGCTCATTTGCACAGCTAGGGGGGTAAGTGTAAAAATGCCCTGGCTTTTCGCATTCATTCAAACACGTGGAAGATGGCCATTATTGGGCGTAGAAGCCAAGGAGCGTAGCATTTATCAGAAGCCGGACACTATTCGACAAGTATATGGAATTTGGAGAAGAACCCGCCTCGCAATGCCGAAGACAATCAACGCACCGGACTCATCGCCATTGAAGCCTGGTTCGGGGGCTACTGAGGGAGTCCTGGATTAGGGGGTGTCCGGATAGCTGAACTATCACCGTTGGCCGGACTCCTGGACTATGAAGATACAAGATTGAAGACTTCGTCCCGTGTCCGGATGGGACTTTCCTTGGCGTGGAAGGCAAGCTTGGCGATACGGATATGTAGATCTCCTACCATTGTAACCGACTCTGTGTAACCCTAACCCTATCCGGTGTCTATATAAACCGGAGGGTTTTAGTCCTTAGGACGAACAACAATCATACCATAGGCTATCTTCTAGGGTTTAGCCTCTCTGATCTCGTGGTAGATCTACTCTGTACTACCCATATCATCAATATTAATCAAGCAGGAGTAGGGTATTACCTCCATCGAGAGGGCCCGAACCTGGGTAAAAACATCGTTTCCCTTGTCTCCTGTTACCATCCGCCTAGACGCACAGTTCGGGACCCCCTACCCGAGATCCGCCGGTTTTGACACCGACAGTGGGCGGGAGCGATTTCGGGCGAGGAGGGCGTGTTTTGAACTATAGTGGGCGCGAGCGAATTCGGGCGAGGAGAGCGTGTTTTGAAATAGTGGCGTGAGCTATTTCGGGCGAGGAGATCATGTTTTGCCGACCATGGTTTATGAATTATTCGGCACATGTCATTTCGGCCGAGGAGAAGGCACGCTTGGATGAAGTTACGAACCTACCCTCGATTTACAACGGGCCAATTGATGCGTGTCCCACATAGGACGGTAATTTCGCATCTCCCATTTATTTGCTCGGGCGAATTCCACCGGCGTAGAGGATGTTTAACGGTTCGTTCAAATTTTGGGAGGACGAGCATCCACGTCTATCTTACCAAGTCGATTCGAATCAAATTTTGAAATATTAGCTTGCCACTTCGTTTTTAGATGGAGAGATGATGCTCGGGAGTAATGTGTTTTTACATGCTCGTTGCTAGCGATTTACTATATGACAAATAGTTGACCCACTCAAAAACGCGAATCAAACCCAAAATGAAATATCTCGATTCAATGAACTAGCTCGCTCAAAGAGGGTCAAAATAGTGAACTAAATCCCAAATTGAACACCTCAATCGAGTAGCATGTTGTACAGTATTATAGTACTCCATGAACATGTTGAAAGTCAAATTAATGAACTTGTTTGATATACGCATATATCCGTTCTTGTGTGGATTGCAGACAACATGGTCTCTAATTTAAATATTTGAATGCAAGTTTATACCAGTCTTTGATGCATAAAACGTGACCTCCCCCTCTCCTGGACTCCTGTTCTCTCTCTCTCACTCACTCTCTCGCCGACAATCTTCAATTTTGTCGCACGCATCCGACACAAAAACCTTGTTGGTCCCTCTCCCTTTCTCTCTCTCTCTCTCTCTCTCTCTGTGTGTGTGTGTGTGTGTGTGGGGGGGGGTCTTTCTAGTCCGCATTCATATATACACCATCTATAGGTCTCTCTCACACACTATGTATGATACTCTAGCTAGTCCAAGCTAGATATCTTGGGTGCATTCATCGTACGCACACAAATTCCATGGCTCTTTGCCCGTAACTCTCTCACGCACCACTATGTCATCTCGGAGCTCTTCCCCCCCTCTCTCAAACTCTCCATCCACCTGGGTCACACATACACATGCATATCTCACTCGCACTCGATAGGCCCATCTAAAACTCTATCTCTCTCCATCGTTCTCTCTCCATCTCACACGCACACACACACACACACACACAATCTCATGCCCAGCTAGCCAAGTATGATGGTCTCTCACTCAATTGTAGGCACACGCAGTCCCCCTATATGTATATGACTAGCTAATCTTAGTCTCCATCACAAACATGTGCATGGTCTATCTCGATTTCTCTCGGGGCATCTTTCTATCGCGCACACTCCTCGATCTCCCACCCATATAGTCCCCTCACGATCTCGAGGGATCTCTCTATCACAAACACACCCTCTCTCCCTCCCCATGCGTCCATGCCATCCATGTGTCCCTCTCGACCTTTTTTCCTTGTTGGCAGACCTCTATTGGACATGTGCTACAGGGTGTGTCTCTCCGTTGCAAACAATCACACACTAGCTATCTTCGTGTATCTCCTCACCTCGCTTTTCCATCTCGGAGATGCATGCGTGATATGTTCGCATAAGAAACGAAAAAACACAGTCTCTCTCTCTAATTTATCGTTTGTTGTCACTTTCTCTTTCACACACATACTCTTTTTGCACACTTACTCATTATCCTTCACACGCACTTGATCTGTCTCGACTGAGGCACTCACCTCCATCCATAGCACATAGATTTATTTAAAAGTCAAACATCACAAAGTTTGACCATGTATGTGGAGAAAAAGAATTACATCTAGTACGGCAAACATATACCATTAGATTCACCATGAGATGTAGTTTTGTATGATGTATCTTTGGTATTTTAGATATAAATAACATTTGCGTAAACCTGATCAAAGTTTCCAAAGTTTGACTTCTAAAAAATTTACATGCACCTTTGCATTATCGAGTGGATGGAATATCTCTTTCCCCCTCTCAGCTATCTCGACGCACCACTCAACCTTATCGGGCTCCTCAATCTCTCTCGGACTTTATTGGTCGGGCTTTGGTTCGTGGACACGACCCTCATGCCTTGATGGTCGGTACGCTGGTGTGGACGTGAGATGTAAAATATTTCTGCTGGCCAGCTTGTGTGGTGCTGAAGCGTTTGGTTCATGCCTCAGGCCAGTAAAGCATCAACGTCCCATCAATCAATCCATGCATCAATTATTTAATGCTAATATCCATCCATGTTGTCGTTAGCCTCGTGGCCGCATCGACCGAACACGGCCAGCGTCTGAAATCGGTCGCTTGGTCCAGGCTACTTGCGATTATCCGGAGTTCAGCCAGGCTAATTAAAGTGCAAGGGAACCCAGCCCAAGCGGGCTTTCTTTTTCACAGGGTAGCAACCAAACAAGCGTGCATGAAATCCAGCCACAACCCCAGGCCACGCAAAAGATGCTCACGACGCAAGCCAAACAAGCCTTATATCTCCCTGGTTCACACATACACATATCTCGCTCGCGCTATACATATAGACCCATCCAACACTCTCCGCCCTTGTTCTCTCTCCATGTGACACGCACCCCCCTAAGTACCATAATCCCTCACTCCATCATAGGCTCTGTTTGGATCCATGGGTTATTGTTAGTTTGGGTTAGTTTGGAGTCAACTAACCCGAAAAGATCCAAACAGGAGGGTTAGTTTAGGTTAGATGCATCTAACCCATCCAAAAAAACTAACCCATCCAAGAGGTGCTTATTTGGGTTAGTTCTTCTCGGGACCACTAATAAACACTTTTTTCTCTTGCTCTCCCTGCAGCAGATCCCTCCCCACTTCCTCGAAGCTTCTCGTCCTCTCCCTCCCTCCATCTCGCACCGTCCGTGAAGGTGCCTCGCTGATCCGCGCTCCATCTAACCCTGCCATCCAAACACCTCTTTACTTAGAGTTAGTTCAGGGTTAGAATCTAACTCTAACCTCTAACTGAGTTAGAGTATCCAAACAGAGCCATAGGCGCAAGCACTGCTCCCCCCTCCTAAGTATGATTATCTCTTACTAGCCATCGTGAACACACGTATTGTCTCCTTCCATCCATACGTCTATCTCGATATCTCTCGGGGCATCTTCTATCGCGCACACACCTTGTCACTCGGTCTCCCATCCATGTAGTCCCATCACGATCTCCAGGGGATCTCTCTATGACAAACATACACTCTCTCCTCCCCATGTCTGCATTTTCTCCGTATGTCTCTCTCGACCTCTCTCCCTTGTTTGTCAGACCCCTCTTGGCCACGTGCTAGGGGTCTTCCTCTCTCGGTTCCAAACAACCACACACTATCTCCTCACCTTGCCTCCGATGTCGAAGATGCATGTGTGATATGTTTGCATAAGACACGCACGCTTTTTCTCCACTTTTATCGTGTGTTGTCCATGTCTCTTTCACACACGAACACACACTTTTTTCACTCTCTCTCTCTCTCTCTCTCTCTCTCTCTCTCTCTCTCTCTCTCTCTCTCTCTCTCGTCGTGGGGACTCTGTCACGCCCATAAGCATATGGATGTTTTGAAAAGTCAAACCTCGTAAAAGTTTGACTAGGTATATGTGGAGAAAAACATTTACATCTGGGACGATCATTAGATTCATCACAACATGTACTTACTTCATACTATCATTTATCTTTGGTATTGCCGATATAAGTAATTTCTTTATAAACTTGGTCAAAGTTTCAAAAGTTTGACTTTAAAAAAGTGTTGTAACTACATTATCGAACGGAGGGAGTAGCTCTTTCTCTCTCTCTGCTATCTCTCACGGGCCTCCCCTCTCACTCGAACTCTCTATACCGACGGATTATACGCTCAATGTGTGAGTGTATAGCTCTGTATATTGTTTAGTTGACCGGTCAACCAATCCACATGCTGCGTTGTCATTTCGTGTTCTCAGATCTTGGTGTGCTTGGCCCATGTGGCGGTGGGTGAAAATAAGTAAACTAGAGGCCCATCGACACGTGGTGAAGGAAACAAAGTTGAAACCACTGGGTAGTACCCTGCACGCTAGTGAATTGAGGCGCGATTGAGGACAAACTTCTTGCGCGAAGGACGACTCACAAGACAATTCACCATCACAAGCGGCATGCATGTAAGGACGACTCACAAGACACCCAAAGACACAACACACACCAGCACACGTGTACACCGGCGTCGCCGCCGGTTGAGATGGACGGCGAGGCAGCCAACAAGCGGAGGCCGCTCGAGCCAAAACCGCATCCGGCGAGCCTGGACTTCATCAGCAGCCTCCCCGATGACATGCTGCTCGTCATCATCGGCCTCCTCCCCACCAAATCTGCCATGTGGACTGCCCTGCTCTCCCGGCGGTGGCGCCCCCTCTGGCGCTGCGTCCCCCTCAACCTCACCGTCGACAGCTGCCTCTGCGACGGGGATTGCAAACGCATGGCTGCAGTCTCCAAGATCCTTTCATCGCACCCTGGGCCAGCCAGACGCCTTGACATCCGCATGTTCAGTACCAACTGCAAGGTCCAACCCAAGTTCGACGAGTGGTTCTTATCCCCCGCCCTAGATCAGCTCAAGGAGCTCAGCTTTGAAGCTGGACGATGTCGCTCTCTGCCGCCGTCCGCGCTCCGCCTCACGCCAACGCTGCGCCGCGCCAGCTTCAGCTCCTGCTATCTTCCCAGTTAATGCCGCGCCAGCCCTTCTTCTGCCTCAACTCAAGCAGCTCGACCTCTTCGACGTTGTCATCTCGAAGAAGGCTATGGAGCACCTGCTCCGCAGCTGTACTTCGCTCGAGTACCTTCGTCTTGAGCAGATCCATGGGTTCATTAGCCTCCACATCGCCTCGACGAATCTCCGATGGATTTATGTGTCTTGCTGGCCCCGCAACAAGACATCAATTGGGAAGAGATCACTCCAGCTGTTCCACGTTATAGTCATTGAGAATGCGCCTTTCCTTGAGAGATTGCTTGTATCGGATCTAGAAGGTCCAACAAAAATCAAGGTCATTGACGCGCCGAAATTGATAGCGTTGGTGTACACGTCTGCCAAATTCTACGAACTCTTTATTGGATCCGTAATCGTTCAGGTACAACACTCATCTTCTTCTCCGTCTTCTTGAAATTCACATTTTTAAATTTCTTCTTGATGTATTTACGACCGTCTTCCGTAAAATGATTCCCACAAGCTTGACCGGTCCATGCGCATGTGAAGATCTTAGCACTAAAATCTATCATTTAATCTGGATCAAGTTGTTGGATTCCTTACATGCTTTCCATGCACGGAGAAACTACTCATCAAGGTGAAACTTCTTTCCTATTAGTAAACGGTAATCACAACGTAGCTCAATTTTTTCGTAATTTTCCCAAATTACGATGACAAGTGTAGTGTTCAAAACTACATCTACACAGACCGAAAGAAATGTTTTTAGTATTTTTTTCTCATGTGATCACCTGCATCATTTTTATGTCAGTACTACTATAGTAGCCTAGGCTAGTCATAGTGGAAAGTAACTTAGACTACTCCAAAGAACTCTATGGTTACCCTAAGGGCAAGTACTACCTCCGTCTGGTTTACTCTTCCAATTTTGTAGTATCAAAACTTGACCATAGATTTAACTGACAAAATGTTAATGCATGTCACTAAGAACTATATCGTTGGATTCAGATTTGAACATAATTTCAAATGGTGTAATTTTAGTGACATGCATTGGCATTTTCTTAGGTAAATCTATGGTCAAAATTTTATACTAAATACGAGGTAGTATTCCTCGATCCCAAAATTCTTGTCTTACATTTGTTTAGATACGGATGTATCTAACACTAAAATGTAACTAGATACATCCGTATTTAGACAAATTTAAGACAAGAATTTTTGGGACGGAGGGAGTACAAAAGTGGGCTATGTAGGCCAAAACATGTGCCAAATTCACTTGTGATGCATTTGGCATCGATGCCCTCCATTGCTCACCGGTGCCCCAATCTGGAGCACCTACTTTGCTCCGGTGCTAAATTAACTCACGCAATGAAAAAACACTGTGTGGGAGAGAGAGAGGACTGAGGCAATAAAAAAACACTTGTTTGGGAGAGTGAGAGGCTGGTGTATTTGGTTTGATTGATTTGTTTATACATGTGGGTCTGTGTGCACAGCGGTGCCAACTCTCTCACATCGTGAGAGCGGTGCCAAAATCTTTTGATTTGACATCAATGCGTATTATGTGGCATACTTTTGCGAAATATGGCATCGGCCACATAGTGGAAGGCAACAAATACCAAGCTCTTCACGTGCTCCTAGTTAAATGAGAGGAAACAGAAACAGAGAGAGAGAGAGGGAGAGAGATAGAGAGAGTGAAAAAATATCACTAGCCAGCCAACCCTATCGTATGAGCGAATGATATTGGTACCTCTTGATGACACGGCAATCTTATGCAGCCAGCTGTCTAATATGTTCTCTTCTTTTGTAGATAAAAAAAGACCCGAAAGTGAAAAATGTGCTGCACTATAACAATCTCATCGAATGCCTTGATCTCCATCTTACAGAAATTGATTTGATTGACTACCGAGGCAGCACATCTGAGATTAAATTGGCGTGTTCTTTGTTACGGAGGCAAGTGTGCTCAAGGTAATGAGGTTTGGCGTTCTCTGGCGCAACAATGAATGGCGCAGATCACCGCAAGCGTCTAAGCCTAAGTGACAAAGTCTCCGCAGGCTGAATTTGTTTTTGAAACATCAAGTGGCCAGAGACTCGAAAACTTATTTGCCCATTAGTGACTTGTCGTATGTGGATTTTAGTTTGTACGATAACGCTGCATCCACCTAAAGTAAGAAAGTTCTTACGTGAACTTCCTAGTAATTCCCTCTTCCTAGGTGCAGCATTACTCCTAACATTTGTAATATCAGTTTGAAACTTCTAATATTGCCGTGTCCTACTCCTGCGTTTTCAAAATCCTGCGAATCAAACAGGTCCTGAGTTGGTGATGATGTTGTGCCTCCCATCTTTCACCAGTAGTCGTCGGATCTAGATCTGACGCATACAAACCAAGCTTCTCCATTTTGCAAAAAGATGCCCGCACTTGTTCCCTATTTACAAACAACTCCTTGTCTCTCACAATCAGCCTTATCTCCTCCCCAAAGACATCTAGAAGGCCGTGGAAAAATCTGGGCGCGATGGCGGCCGAGCGATCCACCCCAATCTTGGTGTTCCGTGCAATGCACGGGCATCTACGCACAGGAAATTATGTCTAACAGGGCTAGTTGTAAGCAGGCTAGCTCTACAGCCATGATGATAGTGACTACAGGCATTTGTGAGGCTGACTATGGTATGCCGAACACGGCGCCTATACTCAGTGTCATCTCCTAGCAGGGTCTTGTCACTTCACTGTGAGGAGGAGCACGTAATAATTTGACCAACGGGTAGTACAGTGCTAGTACTCCTAGGAGTACTACATTGGTAGTGCTACTACTAGTACTAGTAGCACCACCGTCTGGATTTAGGAGTACTACCACGTCCATCTGTATTTTAGTATTTGACTAGCAATATCTAGTAATGCATGTCACAAAAAATGTACTACTCCCTCTGTAAATAAAGACATGGTGTTTTATTCCTATCGGCGAGAGAACTTAATGTTTTCTTGCTAAATAGAGTCTTAATAGGATTACATGCAATGAACTAAACACTGCATGTCATGTTTGGTAGTCTCAAGTTATTGAAAGCATGCACGGCCCACATCTCTCATTGGTTCATATGTCACGAAATAAGAAACAAGGAGGGAGTTAATGCACCGTGCCTAAGGCTGGTCATAGTGGAAGTAACTTAGCAAGTAACATAGCGCATTTCAAGACAGGTTTGCTTATGTGGCATAGAGTTAATGAGGAAAGAGGTGTTTGGACTAACATAATATGTTACTGTAACATAACGCAACCCAAAGGAAAATGAGTCTATAATGTAATAAATGCTATCATCTATGATACTACTTGTATGTTACTTTGCACTATGAAGGTAGTAACAAAGACTAGTGTCATGTGCATGACACTAGTCTAAGTTACTCCCCACTATGACTAGCCTAAGTGTTTTGGGATTATTTGGTTTTCGTAATGTGACTTACACAACATTTTTGTTTACATGCATTAACATTTTATTAGTTAAATCAAAGGTCAAAACTTGGCGTAAAATGCAAAGTGGGCCAATAAACTAGTAAACATCAAACTTCTCTTGTTTGGCCCCAACTAGAGGTCCGGTGAGATGACTATACTGCACCGGCACGGAGGGGGGCGCAGCTTCATTGACTTACGGCAACTGTCTTTGGGTGAATGACACGTGGGCCCAGGGGGTGGCTGGCCCACCTATCATACAGCCAAAGGCAGGTGCAGTTGAGGGCCGAGGAGTAGTACGAAATTCTACGCACCTACGCACGCTAACCAAGGGCAAGAGTGATCACTCGAATCGCAAGATCAGTTGACTAGTAGAAGCTAAGCTAGACCCATGGAGGCGATGAGCGCGAGCATCACCGGCTGTGCCGATGGTCCACGACGCCGACTGCGGCTGCAACGAGGAACGCCTCTGTAGTATTGCTTGAGGCCGACAGGGCGAGGGGCCGATTGGATGACAGCTTCGTCTCCTTGTTCGACGAGGTCCTCGTCGGTTTCCTCGACAAGTTCACCGTCGTCAAGAAGCTCACGGACGACTTTGATGTAAGCCTTCAGCCGACGCACCCAGGCTCTGCGATGCCCGCCACCCTCAACGGCCACTATGGTGACAACCTCTTCGACGCACTAGTGGCCCTGCGACTGCTCGCCGTCACGCCGGAGAATGTCCACCTTGAGGTCGCGCTCGCCGCGCAGCGCCTGGCGTAGCAAGACACCATGGACATAATCACCCACGTCTACGCGCATGCAAGAGGAGGACGATAGGACGCTGGCCCTCTTGGACCGCAGGGCAACCTTGGACGCACTGTTCAGAAGCACGTTCAGCTTGCCGCCAACGTCGCTGCTCCTCACACGTCGGTTGGTGACCCGGCACACTAGGGCGTGAGGATGTCGTTGATGGATCCGTATGTATTTTTATCTTTCCGTCAAATCCATGTAGTAGTATATGATACTACAGTAATTATCTTACCTTTCGCATCAACTTCATAATTTTCGTACGTACTCCATGCATGAACGGCGCCAGAACCAAACTTCTCATTACTCTAGGCAAAATTATTATTTTCTATCTATCGATCGCGCCATGGAGCAGAACCAAATTTTACAAGTTACGAGTTCAAAAGGAAAAGCCTGCCGTGTTCGTGTCGCACCACCACACGGTTGGTCCGGCACGCCACTCAAGTGGGACTGCGTGCGGTGTTGCATTTTCACTTACAAGTGGGACCGTAGTTGAGCAAACCGACTATCGGCAAACCCCCACCCCGCCCACCGCGCGATGGCTGAGAAAACAGGAGGGAGAAGAGATGGCTGTAGCACGGACTCCAAGAAAATTGGTGTCGGATGGGACTCGTGTGGGTGGCGTGTGCCGTAGTGCTAGACGTGAATGCTAGTTATGGCCCATGCCACCCCACTATATCGAGCCTATATCGAGGTACAGTACGTAGAACAAATTTCCTGCAGTCCGTGCTCAGCACTCCACTATCTCTCTTCTCAGCCAGCCAGCGGACGCGCGGAGCCCATCGTCTATTTGCTCACATGTGGTCCCACATGTCAGTGAAAACGCAAGCGGACCCACTGAACCTGCACATATTTCACCTCGACGTGCTGGTGATGAAAAACAAATCCAAGAAAGATCTTCGGTGGCCGCTTTTGGAGTTACTCAAGAGTAGTAAGATTCTATTTACAGTTTAACCCAAGATGCACATCTCGTGGCTTCAACTTATCAAATACCACTCTATTTTCTTTCATGACACGACCGGATGCCGGATGTCCCACGTGTCGGCAAAGGAGGAAGAACCCGTTAAATCTTCGGTTGTGCTCTCGTATTAGACTAGTTGTGCTAACTTAAAAATTTTATTGTGTACTCCCTCCGTTCCAAAATACTTGATTTCCATTTTTCCAAAAATGGATGTGCCTATATACTAAAACATGTCTAGATACAGATATATTTTGACAAATAGAAGACATGTATTATGCAACGGAGGGAGTAGAATGGATGCAAGTTTTTGTATTGGGAAGAAGAGTACATCCATATATTTGATAGAGCGCAATTTAGTAGATGTTCTATCACTTTTAGCTAGCACAGAGGCTATAGATGAGATTAGTGCACTTGTTGATACTCCTACTTGGTATGCGTGTTGCTGCTTAGATGCAGAGAAAAATGGACCGGAGGGAGTACTAGAATAGAGGCTAGACATGAGACTATATGCGAGGAAGCAACGTCTACTTCTTTACACTCTAAGAAGAAAGAAGCACGCAAGATCGAGCCTCCGCAAATCAACAATGAATGCATCAAGAAGGCACTAATCCAACTTACAGGAGTAGTCAAATGTATCTTGTTTTCTTTGGTCTTGCTTTTCTAGTCAAAATTATCGTTGGAGTTCGTGCAAAACGGAGGTCCATTTGGGGTCATGCGTTGCAGTTGGCCTTACAAGTGGGACCGCAGTTAAGGAAACCGACTATCGGCAAAACCCACCTCGCCCGCCGCGCGATGGCTGAGTTAGAGAAACGATGAGGTTGAAGAGATTGCTCTAGCACGGACTCCAAGAAATATGATGTCAGATGGAAGTCGTGCTGGTGGCGTGTGCTGTACTCCTGGACGTGAATGCTTGTTCTGGCCCATGCCACCCTACTACTCCTACTAGTTAGTACTATATAGTACTACTAGTATCGAGGATTCGAGGTGCTGGTTACGTAGTACAATATGGCTACAGAAAAACACCGCACGACGCCAAGAAGCATGTGAAGCTAGTACAAATAGTGTACTACTATTGTTGATTGGCCCCATCCTATAACCTATTGCAATGCACGTACAATTATGTATTTGGAAAATATTTTTTTTGCCTCGTCGCACCACTCACTCACAGAAGCAAATCGAAAGCCATTCGTAAATTTAGTAAGTTTATCACAGGCATATCATTTTATTACATACAACAGGTCATCAACCCACATCGACAACGAGGATACATTATAAATACTAAAGTTTTCACCACACACCAAATAACAAGCAATGAAATGAACTTCAACTCAACCATTCCTCGGCGTTGGAAACGCTTGCTTTGAACCACAAGTGATTCTGGGGACGGGCCATCCATTGTCGATCCGAGACCAACGCAGGACTGATCATCCAGGCTGAAGCGGCCTACTATATCAGTACCAGTGTAGGGAACCACCCAAATGTCCGAGGTATAGACACAATTGCTTCTCATAAATGGTAGTAACGTTGTGTCAACAGCAGTTGGATCGCCTTTCACCATCATTGGATAGTTTCGTCCAAGGAAGAGCGAGTTTTCTTCAAGACTGTCAATTCTCTACCAGGGAGAAGGAGTTGGCACTAGCACACTAGTATCCATCCCGAATACCATGCAACGGGTGTTGGAATAGGTCCGGAGAGTTCGACCATGGGAGACTACACCCGCTTCCTTAGCAGTAACATCATCAGTGGGCTGTATACACACGAGAAGAGGTGATTGAGGGAGTCCTGGATAGCCGAACTATCACCGTTGGCCGGACTCCTGGACTATGAAGATACAAGATTGAAGACTTCGTCCCGTGTCCGGATGGGACTTTCCTTGGCGTGGAAGGCAAGCTTAGCGATACGGATATGTAGATCTTCTACCATTGTAACCGACTCTGTAACCCTAACCCTATCTCGGTGTCTATATAAACTGAGGGTTTTAGTCCGTGGATCTAACAACAATCATACCATAGGCTAGCTTCTAGGGTTTAGCCTCTCGATCTCGTGGTAGATCCACTCTTGTACTACCCATATCATCAATATTAATCAAGCAGGAGTAGAGTTTTACCTCCACCGAGAGGGCCCGAACACAGGTAAAAACATCGTGTCCCTTGTCTCCTGTTACCATCCGCCTAGATGCACAGTTCGGGACCCCCTACCCGAGATCTGCCGGTTTTGACACCGACATTGGTGCTTTCATTGGGAGTTCCTCTGTGTCGTCATCCTTAGGCCCGATGGCTCCTTCGATCATCAACAACGACGCAGTCCAGGGTGAGACTTTTCTACCCGGACAGATCTTCGTATTCGGTGGCTTTGCACTGCGGGCCAATTCACTTGGCCATCTGGAGCAGATCGAAAGCTACGCCCCTGGCCATCAGGTCAGATTTGGGAGTTTGAACTACACGGCCGACATCCACAGAGACTTGATCTTCGACGGATTCGAGCCACAGCCAAGCGTGCCGCACTGTCTCGATGGGCACGATCTAGCTCTACCGCCGAACAGTGCCCTGGAGGCCGCACCAGCGTCCGCTCCGACCCTTAGCTCGAAGCCGACTCCGTCGATCGAGGACGAGTGGCTGGACACCGCCTCGGGGGCTATGATCTCTACGGCGATTAAGCCGAACTCCATCCCTGTCCTTTGCGAAGACCATGACTCCAAGGTGTCGGACTCCTCTCCGGACTCCGAACCCTCCGCGCCCCTGCCAATCGAATCCAATTGGGCGCCGGTTATGGAGTTCACTGTCGTGAACATCTTTCAGCACTCGCCCTTTGGCGACATCCTGAATTCACTAAAGTCTCTCTCTTTATCAGGAGAGCCCTGGCTGGACTACGGTCAGGAAGGTTGGGATGCGGACGACGAAGAAATTCAACGCCCACCCACCACCCACTTTGTAGCCACTATCGATGATTTAACCGACATGCTCGACTTCGACTCTGAAAACATCGACGGTATGGACGACGATGCTGGAGACGACCAAGAACCAGCGCCTACAGGGAACTGGAAGGCCACCTCGTCATACAACATATACATGGTGGACATCCCAAAAGATGGGAACGGCGATGGAACAGTGGAGGATGACCCCTCCAAGGAACCGCCCAAGCGCCAAGGCCAAGGCGCCGCCTAAATCCCGCCACAACAAAAGCGGTGATTCCGCACGGGAGATAATAACACCCCTGGACAAAGGTGTCAAGACAACCCTCCAGCAGGATTCAGCACAGAGGAGGGAGAAGCCAGCCCTCATGATAGAGCGGCGGGCCGGGAGGTGGAGGACGATAATTATATGCCTCCCTCGAAGATGAGGCAAGCCTCGGCGCACGAATTTGTCGTGCTCGAGGATCCCGCCAACAGAGGCGTTTCAAACGCAGGCTTACGGCCATGGCAAGCAGCCTCAAGAAAAAGCAGCAGCTTAGAGTGACCAAGACTTGCCGGTGACAGATGGACTGAAGTCCTTGCAGCCGAAGAGTATGAACTCGAACGCCCCTCCAAGAGATACCCTAAACGCAGGCTGCTACCCCAATTAGAGGAAGCAGCACCCAAACCTACATCACCAGCGCATGAAGCGGCCGACCGGCCACCCCGTGGTCACGACAGAGAGGCCTCTAGACCCTCCATTCAAGCCGCACCCCGGCGTCGCTCGAAAAGTACCAAGGCACGGGGAAACGCGCCAGACCTGCAAGACATATTGGAGGACAAGGCAAGGCAAACAAGATCGATCTACAAATCGCGTGGGCGCCCCACGACACGCGACGATAACCGTCACGCCGGATACAGCAATTCCGGCCAGGCCGAACACAGTAGACAAAGCTCATTTGAGTTGCGTCGTGATATAGCTCAACACAGAGGCGCCGCACACCCACTATGCTTCACAGACGAAGTGATGGATCATCAAATCCCCGAAGGTTTCAAACCCGTAAACATCAAATCATACGATGGCACAACAGATCATGCGGTTTGGATCGAGGACTACCTCCTCCATATCCACATGGCCCGTGGTGATGATCTACACGCCATCAAATACCTCCCACTCAAGCTTAAAGGACCAGCTCGGCATTGGCTTAACAGCTTGCCAGCAGAATCACTTGGTTGTTGGGAGGACCTGGAAGCCGCATTCCTTGATAACTTCCGGGGCACATATGTGCGACCACCAGACGCCGATGACCTCAGCCACATAATTCAACAGCCAGAAGAATCGGCCAGACAATTCTGGACACGGTTCCTAACCAAGAAAAAACAAATCGTTGACTGTCCGGATGCAGAGGCCATTGCAACCTTCAAACATAACATCCGCGACGAGTGGCTTGCCCGGCACCTAGGACAGGAAAAGCCGAAATCCATGGCAGCCCACACAACACTCATGACCCGCTTTTGCGCGGGAGAGGACAACTGGCTAGCTCGTAGTAACAACTTGACCAAAAACCCTGGTAGTTCGGATACCAAGGACAGCAATGGCAGGTCGCTTTGCAACAAGCACAAGCGCCGCATTAACGGTGATAATGCTGAAGATACGGCAGTCAATGTCGGATTTAGAGGCTCTAAACCCAGTCAGCAGAAAAAGCCGTTCAAAAGAAATACTCAGGGCCCGTCCAATATGGACCGAATACTCGATCGCTCCTGCCAAATACATGGCACCCCCGAAAAACCAGCCAACCACACCAACAGGGATTGTTGGGTCTTCAAACAGGCAGGCAAGTTAAATGCCGAACTCAATGACAAGGGGATGCATAGCGATGACGAGGAGGAGCCCCGGCCGCCGAACAATAGAGGATAGAAGGGCTTCCCCCCACAAGTGCGGAGGGTTAACATGGTATACGCAACCCACATACCCAAAAGGGAGCGGAAGCGTGCACTAAGGGACGTATATGCGATGGAGCCAGTCGCCCCAAAGTTCAAACCATGGTCCTCCTACCCGATCACCTTTGATCGAAGGGACCACCCCACTAGCATCCGCCACGGCAGATTCGCCGCATTGTTTCTTGACCCAATCGTCGATGGATTTCACCTCACTAGAGTCCCGATGGACGGCGGTAGCAGCCTGAACCTGCTCTATCCGGATACAGTGTGCAAAATGGGCATAGACCCCTCAAGGATTAAACCCACAAAGACGACCTTTAAAGGCGTCATACCGGGTGTAGAGGCCAATTGTACAGGCTCAGTTACACTTGAAGTGGTCTTCGTATCCCCGGATAACTTCTGAAGCGAAGAGTTAATCTTCGACATAGTCCCGTTCCGCAGCGGCTATCACGCACTGCTTGGACGAACCGCATTTGCAAAGTTCAATGCGGTGCCGCACTACGCATACCTCAAGCTCAAGATGCCAGGCCTTCGAGGAGTAATCACGGTCAATGGAAACACCGAACGCTCTCTCCGAATAGAGGAGCATATGGCGGCCCTCGCGGCGGAGGTGCAAAGCAGCCTCTCACAGCAATTCTCGAGTCCGGCTACTAAACGTCCAGGCACTGTCAAGCACGCCCGGAGTAATCTACAACAAGACCGCCTGGCACGATCCGAGCACGCGTAGCAATCCGGCCCCAACCCCGGCCCTCGCAAAATTGCGAAGCCAGTACTACGCATACATAACTACGCTCTAGAGATACTATGGGCATAAGGGGAGGGGCACGACCACGGCACGCCCAGAATGCGGCTCAACCGCGCCAGGGGCTTCCGATTGTGTCATTGTTTTTCTTTCTTCTTTTCTCTTACTTTCAGGACTCCGATTTTCAGAAGCCCTGTCCAGCTCTAGAATTGCCGAACTCACGATGCAACAGCCAGGGAAGCAGAAAGCTACGTCGAGTGTCCAGGTGGTCTCTACTACGAGCATTATACCTGTTTTACATACCATCCCGCAGCTTACCCCTGGAGGGGGACATGTCAAATAATCCCATCCCTTGCTTATCGCACTATTTGTGTCGTTCTGCTTTCATTGCAGTACCTTTTTGAATAAACAATACATAGCTTTTGCCTATTATTGCACTCCTTTCTTTATCTATATATATGTTCATTCATGACACGTTGCACCCGTACACTTTGGTACGACCAATACACCAGGGGCTTAATTACCCCAAAGATATGGTGTGATAAGTCTGAACACTTTCACAAGTGCGGCACCCCGAACTTATAGCATTATATGCATCGGCTCCGAATCATGTCTTGGGTCAATAGTTGGGTTTGCCCGGCTCCCATGTTTTGATACCTTACGTTCCGTTATATCGGCTAAGGTAGCGCTGGGAGAACCACTGCGATTGTGCCCCGGTTGAGCTGGGTTGAGCACCTCAGTGGAGAAAGCTAAAACTGACCGTCATGCTAGGGCGAGAGCCGGTCGCTGTTCGAGAGCGGTTTTCGGGTCCCTAACCGCTTAGAGCGAGGAGTCGGCATTGTCCGGCCAAGGCGTGGATAGCGCCCCGAACTCGGTCTTCCGAATACTAGGGGCTTCGCCGAAATTTAAAATTATAGAATTCTATGGCTAAGTGAGAGTGTTCAAGCATTATAGTCCGGTTGCCTTGTTCGCTATGCTGAGCGCCTCCCTCGAAGGACCCAAGAATGGGAACAAGAGCGCTCAAGTTTATCCCGAACACCCCAAAGACTCGTGGCATGGGGGTTGAAGCCAACGACTTGCCATCTCTCAAATTTGATAAACGGCCGCATGTAAGGTAATATTTTAAATTCACAAGCGTTGCTTAGCGCATATGAACAAGTTTTCAGCGCACAGGATAACAAATGCGAGTCTATTCAAAAATTACATCTTTGGAGCATTCACCCCCTATAAGGCGGGCACCCTTCAGGATGCCCTCATAGTACATTTCGGCTTGCGATGCTCCTTGCCTGGCAGTGGCCCGTCCGTCACAAGCTTCTCAGCATCCATCTTGCCCCAGTGCAGTTTAGCACGGGCAAGGGCCCGACGGGCACCTTCAATGCAGACGGAGCGCTTGATGACTTCAATCCATGGACAGGCGTCCACCAGCCGCCGCACTAGCCTGAAGTAGCTCCCAGGCATGGCTTCCTTAGGCCACAGCCGAATTATGAGGCCTTCATGGCCTGTTCGGCGACCTTGTGGAGCTCGACCAGCTGCTTCAGCTGGTCGCTCAGGGGCACCGGATGTCCTGCCTCAGCATACTGAGACCAGAACACCTTTTCCGTCGAGCTCCCCTCCTCGGCGCAGAGAACGCGCAAAGATCGTACACACCACGGGCAGATCTGTGAATGCTCCTGGAGAGCTCCGGATTCGGGTAAGTAATAGATAATTCACTTCCACATGCTTGCTTTGCATAAAGAATGCCTTACCCGCCGCTATCTTATTTAATGATTCAATTTCCTGGAGGGCTTTTTGGGCTTCGGCCTTAGCGGCTTTGGCACTCTCAAGAGCCGAGGCGAGCTCGGACTCTCGAGTCTTTGAGTCACGCTCCAAACTCTCGTGTTTTTCCACGAGAGCCTGGAGCTCTTGCTGCACCTCCGCCACCCGCGCCTCCTGCTTCTCTCGCTCGGTGCGCTCCGCGGCCGCTTTTCTTTCGGCCGTGGACACCGCTTCCTTCAGGGTCGCCACCTAGTTCGTGGCCCCTACAATACCCACGTTAGTCCTGTCATTTTTGCAAAGAAATCCTTTCTATAAGGTATTACTTTAAGAAGGTATTACTTACCTTCCTTGTCCTCGAGCTGCTTCTTGGAAAGGCCGAGCTCGTTCTCGGACCGCTCGAGGCTCTACTTCAATGCATTGACCTCCGCAGGCGGTCTGGCCAGAGGTCGGCAAGCCCTGAATTCCCATATTGACATACTTATGTTAGACTCCTGCGTATATCTTTTTAGATCCTCAGTCCGGTTTTTCTTTCCGAACACCGAAACTAAGCATCAGGGACTACTGTCTATGCGGTAATATTTTTACATATTCTAAACTTACCTCAAAGCCTGTAAGAAGGCTGGTACAGGCTTCAGTCAGCCCGCTCTTGGCGGACTGAACTTTATGGATCACCACACTCATAACAGTGCGGTGCTCCTCGTCGATGGAGGTCACCGGCGTCGCAGTCTTGCCCTTCTTACGAAGGGGCCGCTTGCCGGATTCCGGAACCACTGAAGGTTCCAGTACGGAGTCCGGCACAGGGCCGGACTTAGAGCCCTCTGGGGTCTCGCCCCCTTTGCATCCGGAGTTCGGGAGGTCGCCTTGCGGCGCCTCCAGGACCACCTCCTCCTTGCTGGGCCCCTTTTGGGACTCCACCGCGGTATCGTCTGCGTCACGAGGAGGGGAGGCGGTCGGAAGTGAAGTGCTATTCACATCCGACGAATCTAGGGAGCCGCCGACGACGGCGAGCCTGGCCCTTTGGCGGGCTACATGGTTATATTCGCATTAGAAGACACTATGCGACAAATAAAAGTCATGAGCTATTCCGAGTCCGGACACTTATGATCTCGCCAGGCTTGGCCCTTGGTGGCCACTCCTCCTCGTCGTTGTCGGTGTTGGTGGAGAAGTCCGGAGGAAGGGTCCTTCCTTTCTTGGACCCTCCGGCCTCCCCAGTCGGGGCGGCCTTCTTTTTCTTCTCTCCCCCCGCTGGGGGAGAGGCTTCTTTTTCCTCCTCCTCATCCTCAGGGGAGGATTCCGCTTCAGAGTCGTCGGATGATGAGTCCGACAACACCTGGCGTCAGGCGCTCCTTCGAGTCCCCGTGGCCTTCTTCTCGGCCTTCTTCACCGGCACCACGTGAGGTACCGGAGCCAGCAGCCCCGTCAAGTGGGCGTCCGCTGGTTCTTCTGGCAAGGGAGCCGGACAGTTAACCTGCCCGGACGTGTAACGCCAGTCCTGTCAAAGGTAAGGGAGTTTAGATCCCACATAGAGTCAATCTATGAAAAACAAGAGTCCCGTAAAGGGTAAAATAACTTACCTCGCTGGCTTGACGCTGCGAGCTGAATCCGCGATCTTGATAGCGTATGCGGAGCTTGGCGCCTTGAACAGCACCTTCCGGGCATCTTCATACGTAGTGTCAAGAGCCGGCTCAAGGTTGATCTTTGTGCGGATAAAACTCCCACAAATTGAAGGCACGTTGCTGGCATGGGAGAATCCGGCGGATGAGCATCACCTGGATTATGTTGACAAGCTTGAGATTCTTGTCCACCAGGTTTCGGACGCAGGTTTGGAGTCCGGACAGCTCTTCCGAATCACCCCACGTCAGGCCCGTCTCTTTCCATGATGTGAGCCATGTGGGGAAGCCAGATCGGAATTCGGGGGCCGCCGCCCATTGAGAGCCGCGCGGCTCGGTGATGTAGAACCACCCCGATTGCCACCCCTTTATGGTCTCCACAAAGGATCCCTCGAGCCATAGGTCGTTGGCCATCCTGCCGAGCATGGCACCTCCGCACTCCGCTTGGCGGCCGCCCACTACCTTCGTCTTGACATTGAAGGTCTTCAACCATAAGCCGAAGTGGGGCTGGATGTAGAGAAAGGCCTCGCACATGACGATGAACGCTGAGATGTTGAGGATGAAATTCGGGGCCAGGTCGTGGAAATCCAGGCCGTAGTACAACATGAGCCCCCGGACAAATGGGTGAAGTGGAAAACCTAGTCCGCGGAGGAAGTGGGTGAGGAACACCACCCTCTCATGAGGTCTGGGGGTGGGAATGAGCTGCCCCTCGTCGGGGTGACGGTGTGCGATGTCGCTGGACAAGTATCCGGCCTTCCGCAGCTTTTTGACTTGTCCCTCCGTGACGGAGCAGACCATCCACTTGCCTCCCGCTCCGGACATGGATGGAGAAGGTTGAGAAGGGATGTGCGGACTTGGGCGCTAGAGCTCGAGTGCGCGGAAATGGATGAGCAAAGGAGGTAGAAGGCGTAGGTTAAAAGGTGGATCCTTATCCCCTTATATGGACGGATGAAGCTATGCATCCCCGCCAGCCTGGTAAAACTCGCTTATCTCCCAAGTGCCGTAATCAATGGCGCGGTTGGGTTACCCACGTCTGTATTGATGGGAATCCCGGAATAAGGGGGCACGATCTCCATACGATAAAGGCGTGCCAAGGAAACTGCCTCGCTAAACGCTACCGAGGTGGAACAAGAAACGATTCGTATAAAGGCCTGGCCGTGGTGTGATGTCACTCCACGGAATACGTCAGCAGATCTGTGCAAAGGTTATTCTCTCTATGGTGGTATGTGGGACTTGTTTTGCAGAGCCGGACACTATCCTTGTGTTCAAAATCTTCTATGAAGTATTCGGAGGAGGAACCCGCCTTGCAATGCCGAAGACAATATGCACGCCGGATTCGTCGTCATTGAAGCCTGGTTCAGGGGCTACTGAGGGAGTCCTGGATTAGGGGGTGTCCGGATAGCCGAACTATCACCGTTGGCCGGACTCCTGGACTATGAAGATACAAGATTGAAGACTTCGTCCTGTGTCCGGATGGGACTTTCCTTGGCGCGGAAAGCAAGCTTGGCGATACGGATATGTAGATCTCCTACCATTGTAACCGACTACTGTGTAACCCTAACCCTATCTCGTGTCTATATAAACCGGAGGGTTTTAGTCCGTAGGACGAACAACAATCATACCATAGGCTAGCTTCTAGGGTTTAGCCTCTCTGATCTCGTGGTAGATCCGCTCTTGTACTACCCATATCATCAATATTAATCAAGCAGGAGTAGGGTTTTACCTCCACCGAGAGGGCCCGAACCTGGGTAAAAACATCGTGTCCCTTGTCTCCTGTTACCATCCGCCTAGACGCACAGTTCGGGACCCCCTACCCGAGATCCGCCGGTTTTGACACCGACAGTGATCCATCGGAATTAGTTGTCAGGCGCCAAATAGTATATGGGCGCTGCTCGTCCTCATGCTCGTGATCATCACCATCATCATCTCCCCTTGGTTATAAAAATCTTCAAGTATAGGTGTTGAAATGTTCACAGGACCTTGGAAACACAAGAAGAAGGTTAATTAGTAACTAACCCGCATGCATGTGGATGAAACAATTATAATTACGGTGGAAGACAAACGTACCGAAACAACGAGGATGCCATGCAAAAACAAAGGCTAATGAAAGTGGTGGCAGCAAACACAAGGCCCTCGTATTGAATTGCATCCACAGTACTCATCCGCAGTACGTAAACTGATTTTGAGCAATATCCATCCAGTCAAACCACTGACGACGGCAACAAGCTTGTCGAAGATAGCAACAACTTCATAGTTGTTGTAATTCCAAGAGCGGTTGGGGACTCAAGAAATTGCTATCTTCCGTAGAAGACAGTCACCATGATTGTATTTGAACGTGCGTACAATACCGGTGTGCTCAACCTCTGGGCGATCTGCTGAGATTTTTGGAAGTGGAACCCGGTCACGAGTGTACACATTCACAAGTTCCCACTCAGCTTGGACCCAATGTAAACAACCCAATCTCCATTTGCGCCTGCCCAAGCCTTGCCCTCAAGCGATGGCATCTTAACATCATACGTATCATTATCAAGCGGCATCAACTTGCACAGGCGAGGCCTCCGTCAGTGACGGTGCCATCGTGGTCACGGCAAAGAAGATAGGGGAGATCAAACCGCTCCTTGACTCTTGGGTTCCTTGTAATGATGTTATTAGTTGAGTCGAGAATGGGCTTGAACGAACCTGCCATGCTAGACGAGGTGATGACGTCGCACCGATCAATGAGTTCCTCCACCACGTCATCTTTCAGATCGGGGCAAGAATAACGGGTCAAGTTTCCGTCCTGTTCCCTCCATGGAGAAGACGATCGAACAATGGCGTAAGAAAGGGTGAAGGGCTGAAGGAAAATGGAGGAGGGAGAGGAAGAGCGTGCGACAGCAGTTCCAAATCGAGAGGGAAAGGCGAAGAGTCGGTGGACGGTTGCCAGTTTGCCACGGTTCATGAAGGGGCGCCCCGGCCTACACGTCGGTTCAGAAATACTTCTACTACTCGCCGTCGTCTCACTGATATGTGGATCGGGACCACATGTCAACGAGACATGGTGTGTAATTTCTCGTGCAAAATGTGATCTGGCCGCGTTGGCCCGAGGTGCCGCATTAGTTATCGTCCTTTATTTTTTAATGGCGCGCCGTTCAGTTTTGAAGCACGACTAACTGCATCAGACGCAGAGAAAATATAAACTACTCTACCACTACTCCACCTCCAGTACTAGTAGTATAAAGAAGATATATAGGCTGGAGCTTCAGCGCTTTCTTGCCAAGGGCTGCCCACTTGCTTCTCACACTACCACCCTCTCTCCAGATCTAAAACAGACGGCCCCTCTCTCCCTCCTCACCGGTGGTCACAGATCCGCCGGGGAAGAAAAGGAGGTGCAGCGTTGACGCACTCGTCGTCGGCGAGCGAGGTCATGCACTGACGACAAGGCCGTCCTCTCAGACCAAGTGCCCGCGCGGGATCGCTGCCGTAGTGTGTGCGGAGGACGACGACCACGAGCAAAGCCACTTCCCGCCGACCCTCAGGTATGCTACCTCTTTTCGAACCATACCCTTGTTCTATTGCCCCATCTGGCACGTCGTTGCATGTGGATCTTTTTCCACTCCACCATCTTCCCAATTTGCTATCCTCTGCTCTGCTCGCCACGCAGACGAAAACCATAATTTGCACTATTAAAGGAAACCCTACTTCATGCGGACTAATGCATGTCCGGGTTGAATAAGGAAAGGAAGGAGACTGTCTTGTCCAAGAGAGTAGGCATCGAACCCGCATCTAGGTTGAAAAGGGGAAAATCAGTAGCTAAGGAACGAGTCTCATGTCTCTTGGTTGAAGAAGGGTAGAAAGGCATGACAACGCAATAGAGAATGACCAGGTCGATCGGTTTGTTGTCCTCACATAGGAAAAAGGTGGCTAAAGAGAACAAAAATGGGACGTAATCCACATATGCTGCATGTATATTTGTTGCTCTGGGCAACCATACCTCCCTCACCACTCTGCGTCCGTGGAGGTACATCGTCTTGGTCATGCTTGTCTGAATGGGCCTCACATGCTCTTATTGCCACTTTTTTTGATGTTTATTATAACAGCAGCAGTCAAGTCAAGCAATGCTACTGCTAAAGTGATGCCACATTTAACTAATGCCTCTCTCAGACTAATGCCACAGATAAATTTAAGCAGTGCCATTTAATGTCACTGGATCATTTCAGGGTTAGCTGTTGATTGTGGATGTATTAAAGATTTTTCAGCTAAGGCATTCTAATGTTGTTGCACAGCCAGTATACCAACGATGAAACTTGTTACTACCTTCAAATTTTTGCATTGTTAATGCTTATAGATTACATACCTCACTTTCATGAGATAAGTTAAAAAAAGTGTACTGTATCACCAAAATGCCAAGGCGCTGATGTCATTTTATTTTGGTTAAACTGCACAGACAATTATGAAGACAAGAGGAAAGTTCAAGAGTGGGCACCTCCTCCTCCGACTGTTCTCTTGATTATCAAGAGGAAAGATCAAGTTTTTACGTTTGATCGATTATCAAGATTGGGATAGCAATTTTTAAGGTCCCCCCGAGTTCGAAATGATATTTACCTTGGAGGTACATGGTTTGCAATTTTTTTATACTGTCATTAGTTAATAATGCTAGTTACCTTCAGACTTTTGTATTTGGTTTAATGCTCATGCGCAGCTAGTATACCAAAGCTGAAACTTGTTACCTTTACATTTTGCATTGTTAATTCTTATAGAAACCTTCCAGTGCTAGAGTTTATTGAAATTTGTTAAGTAAAACCATTGTACTGTACCCTGTAATAAACTAACTACTCTACTGTTGCACTAGCCACTGGATTAGTGTATATCTGTAGTATTCGAATGGTGTTGCATTAGCGTATGGACATAAATAAAGTGTGGCAAGATTTCCCAGATATGTGCTCAAGAAAACTACTACCTGTTTTTCTAAATACTAGACGTTTGGGTACTTTAAATTGAACCGCGAAACGCTCTTATATTAAGGAACAGAGGGTGTAGAGTTCACTCAAATTATCCCGGTAAAGCTAGTCACACCTTTGTTAAAATTAATGTTTGTTATGTTATCGAGGAGGTCTCAGATGTTTGTCTCTAATGCCTGTCTACTACATACCCGACATCATGATGTAATGTTAAGTCATTTCCTTTTGTACAGTGTAACTAAATTGTCAAGGCGGTGATGGCATTTTATTTTAGTAGAACTGCACAAAATTTGCTTAAAAGAAGAGGAAAGGTCAGGAATGGCTCAGTTTTTTAGAAAAAAACTATGTATGCCTTCCTAACGTCAGCCACTGTTGCTTTATTATTCCTTCAAACAGGTGGTTAGAAACAGTCTTGCTACCTTTTCCTATTAAGAAATTGGAATGCTTATATTTGTGAGTCTATGCTTCAACTAGTGCCACTTTTATAGTAATCGCACTTTCAATATCTATGCAAACAGGGATGCTCGATTTTAGTGGAGCTGCACAAAAAGTCCAACTGGTTCAACATTAGGAGCATGTTTTTTCCAAACCTTTATATCCAATTGGTGGCACTATGAGCTGTTCATTACGAAGGTACATGGTTTGCTACTATTTTGCTACTCTTTTTGTAACTGTCATTAGATAGTAATACTAGTGGTTTGCATGTGAATTTATTGGTGGTGGACCTACATTGGAGGTGCAGGACAGGATTCAATGATTGGATGCTCAATTTTGGTTGTATCGATTTCACCTCTTCCATCATCGCGAACATGGTGTGGTATATGTTTACTAGCTGCTTGATATTTGTGCAGACAGAGATGTCTGCCCGTTGCTATTTGGCAAACAAACAAATTGTCCGCAATTTTGGTTGAACTGCACAAGAGAATAGTATAGTCACTGAATGCAGTGCCATTTGAAAATAGACACAAAGATTGGATAGTCACTTCATGGACTGCAGAAAAGTAGTACTGTACTATTTATCGCCAACACTTGGTGCTTCATTGCTTTGGTCTGATTATACAATGGGCATCATTTCCCTAAGTTAAAGTTTGTATTCCAAAAATAGTCTCGCAGTGTGATCGAGAGAAGACCAAATCATATTGCAGTGGATGTTCCTCCATCATGTGTGGTTCATTCTCATGGTTCCAGCTGTTGGTGAAACCACTTACGCTTGCAAGAGGAATTGTAGACTTCACAAACAAATTTGTCTTTCAGTCTATACTGAATGTTGGCCAAGAGAAGCATCCATGTTAGTAGGAAGAACATATGTTTTTTCTAGATCTTTGCTTTTGGAGCTACATATTTGTATATGATCTGTGAATCATTGAGATGCATTAACATGTTGATCTTATGTATGGGAATCATACTAGTTAGTTTTAGTTGCGACGCAAGATCCGAAGTGGCTGATCTTTGCTTTTGGAGCTACATATTTGTATATGATCTGTGAATCATTGAGATGCATTAACAGTTACTTATTTTTGTCCGCTCAGTGTTTACAAGTTACTGATCGATCACTAGCTAGCCTACAAATGCGCACCTGGCAGTTTTATTTGCGACGCAAGATGCGAAGTGACAGTTTTTTGAATAAAAATGCCTACCTCTGAAGAAACTGACAAGCTACACTATCGATCCTACACGGATAAAAATGCCTACCTCTGAAGAAACTGACAAGCTACACTATCGATCCTACATGGATAAATAGCATATCACGCACGTACTACCTCCTTTCTGGTTTGTAGGGCTCAATTCAAGAAACGACCTACTCGATCCTACACGAATAAATAGCGGATCACGCACGTACTAGTACCTCCTTTCCAGTTTGCAGGGCTTAATTCAAACCTCTCACCAACCAAGGTACTCCCTCCGTCCGGGTTTATTAGTCACGTGAGCAAAATAGCAAGACCAAGGCATGGAAATAATTAACGGCATGCAGAAGTTTAAGCCTAATTAATTCCAGCGATTTAAGTGGCTGCATGCGTGCCCTCGGCTGCGACTCGTTGCATGCTGCTTCGCGTACTGCCTGTGAGCGATTCTGAGTGCCTGCATGCAGCCGGCTGTAATTAAGGCAGCTAACTGATGCGATAAAAGATACCTTTAATTGTTGCAGGCTTTTTAAATCCGTGAAATCATTATTGACAAGGAGGGAGATGATTCGAGTGCACTCGTTTGACCGCCATGCCGGGCGTCACGACCCGGGACGGGACGGCATACCATAATTTCAGTTTCCCTAGTTTTCCACGGCAAGTCGGGCGCGCTAAGCCATTATGCATTGAATTCCGATGACCGTCGCGCTACCTTCCCCCTATAAGTACTGTTTCCCGGCATTCTCCAGTGCCACCGTGACCCAACTCGCCATATCCTCATAAGCCCCCGGCAACCCGATGTCGCTCGCCACGTCCGCCATGCCCTCGCCCGTCCGCGGTTGGCGACGCCGGAGGCGGTCACCGCCGGAACTAGTGTTCGGTTTTTCACCGGAAGGCAGACGGAGGGAGGAGGCATTCTATCTGTCTTTAGATGGCAATGCGCAGATCGAGGAGTTGTTGGAGCGCGACCGCATGGCGGAGGAGCAGGAGTTGTTGGAGCGCGACCGCCTGGCGGAGGAGCAGCGTAACACCGATTTGCGCCGCCAGCGGGACATGGAGCAGCAGCGCACCGACGCTCTGAGTCGCGAGCAGAGCGCCCGGAACTGGGCCGACTACGTGGAGGCCGGCACCCGGCAAATAGCCCTGGAGGCTGTCGGGCACGCACGCGTTCGCGATGCCGATTTTTACTACCAGCTCATCAAGTGGGTTTCCCTCTTGGAAGCCGAAGCTTCGGTGGACCACGCCGGCATGGAAAGGGCCAACGCGCACGAGCAACGCGCCCTATCGCACCTCTGGCAAGTCCGAGGCGAGGCGCAGGACGCCGGTGCCGGCGTTTAGTGTGTACTGCCGGCATCGTCTAGTTAGCTAAAAGTAAGTTAGTACTTATCTAATGGAGTACATAGTTAACTTGGCTATGATGGTTGTCAATGTGGAAGTTCAGTACTCTATATGTGGATCAGACCTGTTACTTTGCTCTGAATGTTGAACTTTCCGTTTGAACGTATGGAATGGGCTGTTAATTTTTTAAATGGGTTGTATTTGTCCTCCATGGGTTTAGAGGCTGACTTGTGGGCCTAGCAAGTTGGCGCATACACAATCACGAGATGATTGTACGTGGAGAGGATGACAGCAAGGGCCCGCCAAGGTCATGGCAGTACGCAAGCAAGTGCTTCCTTATTTCAAGCCAATAAAAAATGGCTCCTCCTAATGGATTTCTGACCTCTGGGTCCCATGCCATTGTCAACATAGTCAATAAACGAGAGAATTGCACACCGAGCGGCTGACACCAGGGACCCAGTAGCTCACCCAGTTATTTTTGTTTTGGGTTAATTTGATAAATGTCTCCGAGAAATGCCACTGCAATTTCCAAACTTTGAAAAATGCCATTTCATGCCATTTCTAGTGGCATTTTTTGAAGTCTGGAGTGGTGTTTTTCAAAGTTTTCAAACTGCAGTGGCGTTTTTCAAAGTTTGCAAAAATTGCAGTGGCATTTTCATGAATCGCCATAATTGGAGTGGCATTTATCTAATATGTTTTTGAGACGGAAGCAGGGTGTCAACTGGGCTGTGCGGGACATGTCTAGACAGCCTTTTCCTTTATGTTTACCACAGACCAGCCCGGTAGTTTTTTTTTCTTTTTGAAAATGGATAGCCCAGTTTTTTTTGTGATTTGTCAAGTAAGTCACTTTATCAGGCCTGTTGGGCTAGACGAGGAGAGCTTCATTCGGCTGGCCGAGAAAATGGTCTATCAGTAATGAGAAATGGGTTGTACATTTATAAAACACATCAAACCGGCAATTAATTTCAAATATCTTTTTTTCATTTCGTGATTTTAAATTGCATTGATTTTTATGCGTGGACAATTTATTGGATTTTATATTGATATACATTTATTTTTAAAATCAGTCTGAATGTGACTCGAAATTTCGGGATTAAAAATAGTTCAGACCGCACCGACATATGCAAAATTTTGTATAATTTTTTAACCGTGGCCACAATATGGGCTTTAATTCTAACAAAAAGAATATGGGCTCCAGAAAACCCGTAAGAATTAGCAAATGGGCTGTAAACTATTTGAAATAATGGCAGATGGGTTGTATGTTGTTTTCCACAAATTTGAGGCTTTCCACAGATGGCACATATCTTTGTTGGATGTCCATCCAACAGCCGTCGTCTTCTTCAATCTCTACTCTTCCTGCTCCACCGCTCAAACAAGCGCCGGGGACTGCTCTGCTCCCTCCTCCCATGGTCGGGTCAGGCCACAAGCAGGCCTCACCGCCCACCGCATTCCCATCGCTGGCCTAGCTATCCCTCTACTCACCCTCAGTCCCACACATGTTGTTATTCTCCGGCGACGGCAGACGAACCATTAAACCCTCGTACTCCTCCGTGTGGGAAATAACTGCCGAGTATTCCCTGGCTCCGTGTCTTTCCCTTCCTAGGCCTCGCCGTCGTCCACTGCTCTGGTGCTCTCGGCGCGGCCTGGTCAACGTGGTCAATGAACGACATCCATCGGAAATGGACTGTACGTGGAGAGGCTGGCAGCTGGGTCCACGGCCGCACGCAAGGAAATGCCTCCTTATTACGCGCAAAATAATGATTCCTCCACCTGACATCTGGGACCCACCGAAAGGGCCTCTATATTTTGTGAAAAAAATGTTACCTCCGCTGACAGCTCGGACCCACCAGCTATATCTTCGCACGCAAGGAAGTGCCTCCTTATTATGCCCAAAAAAAGAATACCCCTCTGCTAGTTGGGACCAAGTATAGTGGGCCTACTAAGTTGACGGGGATGAAGGGCTTTGTCAACTTAGTCAATATGCATGATTCTAGCTCGACTGACCGTACGATGTCCATCCAACGGCCGTAGTGCTTCTTCACCTCTGGTCTTCTTGCTCCAGCCGCCCAAATCAGCACCGGTCGTGCTGCCTGCTCCTGCCTTCCGTGGCCGGCTGTGCTGCCGCGGAGGCCTCACCGCCCCCACACTACTCCCACCACTGGCCAGGCCATCCCTCCACTCCACTCACCCACACCCCCTGTTATTCTCAAGGCGGCAGTGCAGCCGAACCAGTGAACCCTCGTACTCCTCTCCGCGTGGGCATCCACTGCCGCGTCTTCCCCGGCTCCGCGTCGTCCCCTTCCTAGGCCTCGCTGTCGTCCACCGCCGTGGTGCTCTCGGCGCGTCGTGGTCAATGTGGTCAACGACCGAATTCCATCAGAAGAATACTGTACGTGGAGAGGCTGGCAGCTGGGTCCACGGCAGCCGCAAGGAAGTGCCTCCTTATTACACGGAAAATAATTATTCCTCCAACTAACAGCAGGGACCCACCGGACGGGCCACCAGTATTTCGCGAAAAAACGTTTGCCCCTGACTACTGGGACCCACCCGACGGGCCACCGTATTTTGCAAAAAAAACGTTCCCCTTCATTTCGGACCCACCGGAAGTGCCTCCTTATTACGCACAAAAAATGAATACCCCCATTAGCTGGGACCCACCTTGGTGGGAGGCTAACTTAGGGCCTACTAAGTTGACGGGACGGAGGGCTTTGTCAACTTAGTCAATATAAACGATTCTAGCTCCAAAGTGCTCGTCGATGTCCATCCAACGGCCGTAGTGCTTCTTCAACCTCTGGTTTTCTTGCTCGAGCCGCCCAAAGCAGCGCTGGTCGTGCCGCATGCTCTTGCCTCCCGTGGCCGGATGTGCTGCCGCGGAGGCCTCACCGCCCCCTACTATTCCCACCGTTGGCCAGGCCCTGCGGCGACGGCAGCCTCACACCGCAGCCGAACCAGTGAACCCTCGTACTCCTCTCGGCGCGGGCTTCCATCGCTGCTTTCCCGGCTCCCCGTCGTCCCCTTCCTAGGCCTCGCCGTCATCCACCGCCCTGGTGCTCTCGGCGCGGCGTGGTCAACGTGGTCAAGGAATGATTTCCATCGGATGTGGACTGTATGTGGAGAGGCTGACAGCTGGGTCCACGGACGCAGCAAGGAATTGCATCCTTATTACACGGAAAATAATTATTCCTCCACCTGACAGCAGGGACCCACCGGACGGGCCACCGTATTTCGCGAAAAAAACGTTTCCCCCCTGACTACTGGGACCCAACAGCTACACCTTCGCACGCAAGGAAGTGCGTCCCCAAAAAAACGATTCGCCTCGACCGGCCGGGACCCAACAGCTACATTTTCGCACGCAAGGAAGTGCACGGCGGTACGGGACCCACCTGGTCGAAGCGTACGTAGCGTTGTCATTCTGGTCACGAACGTGTACGTACATACTGGTCGTTGTAGAGGCGCGCACGTGTCGTAGTAGAGGCGCGCACGTAGCATGTACACGTACGTACATCGACCAGGGTGTAAGAAAGAAAATACGGCCACGTATGTGTACATACGGGCGGGGTCTCGAACGCCTAGTCGCGCATATGTACGGCGAGGGCTCATGTTCATGGGGAGGCAACAAAATGTGTCGTGTTCATGGGGAGGCAACGGAATGCGCCGTGTTCATGGGGAGGCAACGGAATGCTTCGTGTTCATGGGGAGGTAACGGAATGCGTCATGTTCATCGGGAGGCAACGGAACGCGTGGGAGCTAACCAGCTTGGACGGAACAGGCGATGGAAACGAGGCCTGGCGTACCGCAGAACGGAGGAAACAGACCTCCTACGGTCGAAACGGGGGTCCTGTTGATCGGGAGGGGTGTGGCGTACCACAAAACGGACGAAACAGACTTGTGTTGGAGCGCTACGGTCGAAACGGGGGTCCTGTTCATCGGGAGGGGTGTGGCGTACCGCAAAACGGACGAAACGGACTTGTGTTGGAGCGCTACGGTCAAAGCACGGGGAGGGTGTGGCGATCGCAAAACGGGACTCCACGGGATACTGTTCATCTCCACCGTCGACCTCCTCTAGCCTCCACGGGCTACCGTCGACCTCCTCCAGCCTCCAACGCGCGCTACTCCACCGGCTACTGTTCAACCATCCCTCCACGGGCACCTCTCCATCATCTACTGTTCATCCAGCCCTCCATACCACGGGGTCCTGTTCAACCACCCCTCCACGGCCACCCCTCCACCGTCTACTGTTCATCCAGCCCTTCACACCACGGGGCCTTTTCATCCAGAGGCAACGCCACCGCTCATTGTTCATCCAACCCCCCCCGCAACGCTCACCGCTCATCCCAGAGGCATCGATCGGCTTCAGATTAGCAGCAGTAGCTGGCGAATCGCTCCATCGGGTTCAGTTAACAGCCATCGATCGATCGCTCGGGTTCAGTAACGCGTAGCCTATACTGCAATCGCTCGGGTTCAGTTAGAGCCCAACGCCTCGCTCGGGTTTAGTTAGAGCCAACGCCTCGCACACACGCGCGTACCTGTACGAGAGAAACGTGCATCGCTCTCCCACCGTAACCGGCAACTCCCCGAAATTTCCTCCCCCTCGCTTCTACCACGGTTTTTTCCGTCATGGACGGCCCAAAGAATGTCATGCAGCTGTGTCTCCGGCCCGCCCAGGACGAAAAGCCCATTTTCTCATCATGATTTTTTGTCATAGAAGTAGGAGCCCACCACATCTATGATGATACCGGGTTTTGTCACAATTATCGTCATAGAAGTGTCATATGTATGACAGAAAAAAAATTCGTTCGGCCCAAAATGTCACGGATGTGTCTTTTTTTTGTAGTGTTGTGTTGAATCAGTAAATTTGGGTTGAATACTCTACCCTCGAAAGCTGTTGCGATCCCCTACACTTGTGGGTTATCAAGACCAATTTCTGGCGCCGTTGCCGGGGAGCATAGCTCTATTCTTTGAGTCACTTGGGATTTATATCTGCTGGTCACTATGAAGAACTTGAAAGACGCTAAGAAAATAATTTATCCCTCAACTACGAGGGGAGGTAAGGAACTGCCATCTAGCTCTGCACTTGATTCACCTTCTGTTTTGAGTAAGCTTGCGACACCTAAACCTGCTTCTGCTATTAGTTCTGATATATCGTGTTATTGATGATGCCACTTCTGCTATGCATGATACTTATGATGAAACTGATTCTATGCTTGATACTACTGTGCCCCTTAGTGAATTTCTTGATGAACAAATTGCTAGGGCGAGAGAGAAAGAAATTATTGAAACTGGTCATGTTGATGAAATTGATGATGAAAACATGCATGTTATTCCTAAGGGTTATATTTTTGATAAAGAAGCTTCTGCGGCTATTTTAGCTTGCAAAGATAACGATGAGCTTAAGAGGTTATTAGCTAAATGGAATAAGGAATCTCTTAAAGATAGAATGAAACCTGACCCTGCTTTTGCTACTTCACCTATTTGTGTTGCCGATAAGGATTATGAATTCTCTGTTGATCCTGATATAATTACTTTGGTTGAATCTGATCCTTTTCATGGTTATGAATCTGAAATTGTTGTGGCACATCTTACTAAATTAAATGATATAGCCACCCTGTTCACTGATGATGAGAGATCTCGCTACTTTTATATCCTTAAAATATTTCCGTGCTCATTAAAGGGTGATGCTAAGATATGGTTTAATTCTCTTGATCCTGGTTGTGTGCGTAGTCCCCAGGATATGATTTATTACTTATCTGCTAAATATTTCCCTGCTCATAAGAAACAAGCTGCTTTAAAGGAAATATACAACCTTGTGCAAATTGAAGAAGAGAGTCTCCCACAAGCTTGGGGGAGGCTTCTCAAGCTACTTAATGCTTTGCCTGATCATCCTCTCAAGAAAAATGAAATACTTGATATCTTTTATAATGGACTAACCGAGGCTTCCAGAGATTACCTGGATAGTTGTGTTGGTTCTGTTTTCAGGGAAAGAACACTGGATGAAGCTGAAATTTTATTGAATAATATGTTGGCAAATGAAAATAATTGGGCACTTCCTGAGCCAGCTCCTGAGCCAATTACTGAGCATATTCCTAAACCAACTCCAAAGAAGAGAGGTGTTCTATTTCTCAGTCCTGAAGATATGCAAGAGGCAAAGAAACCTATGAAAGAAAAAGGTATTAAAGCCGAAGATGTTAAGAATTTAGCTCCTATTGAAGAAATGCATGGCCTTAATTTACCGCCTGTTGAAGAAACATATGATCTTAATCCATTACCTATTGAAATACCTCATGGTCTTGATAACCCGACACAGGTAGTAAAGGTAAATTCTCTCTGTAGATATGATAAAGCTGAAGTCCCTCCTACTAAAATTACTAGCCAGTGCTTGGATGAGTTTGATAACTTTATGTTTAAGCAAGAAGACTTCAATGCTTATTTTGGTAGACAATTAAAACAAAATACTTATATGATTAAACACTTGGGTGATTATATGGCTGATGTTAGATGTGAACTTAAACTTGTTAGCAAACATGCTTCTATGGTTACCACTCAAGTAAAACAAGTACTTAAGGCTCAAAATGATTTGCTCAATGAAATGAATAGTAAGAGAAATGATTATGCTGTTAGAGTGGCTACTAGAACTGGTAGAATGACTCAGGAACCTTTGTATCCTGAAGGCCACCCTAAGAGAATTGAGCAAGATTCTCAGAGAAATAATATTGATGCACCTAGTTCTTCTAAAAGGAAGAAAAAGAAAAATGATAGGACTTTGGAAACTTCTAGTGAACCTATTGCTGAAACACCTGAGAATCCAAATGATATCTCCATTTCTGATGCTGAAACACAATCTGGTAATGAACATGAACCTAATGAAAATGTTAATGATGATGCTCAACCTAGTAATGACAATGATGTAGAAACTGAACCTGTTGTTGATCTTGATAACCCACAATCAAAGAATCAACGTTATGATAAGAGAGACTTTGTTTCTAGGAAACATGGTAAAGAAAGAGAACCATGGGTTCAAAAACCATGCCTTTTCCTCCCAAACCATCCAAGAAAAAGGATGATGAAGATTTTGAGCGCTTTGCTGAAATGATTAGACCTATATTTTTGCGTATGCGGTTAACTGATATGCTCGAAATGAATCCTTATGCTAAGTATATGAAAGATATTGTTACAAATAAGAGAAAGATACCGGAAGCTAAAATTTCCACCATGCTCGCTAATTATACTTTTAAGGGTGGAATACCAGAGAAACTTGGAGATCCAGGAGTACCTACTATACCATGCTCCATTAAAAGAAACTATGTTAAAACTGTTTTATGTGATCTTGGAGCCGGTGTTAGTGTTATGCCTCTCTCTTTATATCGTAGACTTGACTTGAATAAGTCGACACCTACTGAAATATCTTTGCAAATGGCTGATAAATCAACTGCTATACCTGTCGGTATTTGTGAGGATGTGCCTGTTGTGGTTGCAAACGTTACTATTTTAACGGACTTTGTTATTCTTGATATTCCCGAGGACGATAGTATGTCTATTATTCTTGGAAGACCTTTCTTGAATACTGCAGGAGCTGTTATTGATTGCAACAAAGGCAATGTCACTTTTCATGTTAATGGCAATGAGCATACGGTACACTTTTCGAGGAAACAACCTCAAGTTCATAGCATCAATGCTATTGGAAAAATTCCATCGATTAAATTTGGAGGTTTTGAATTTCCCCTTCCTACTGTCAAGAAGAAATATGATATTCTTATCATAGGGGATGTGCATATCCCCGTTGAGGTAACATAGTGTTATTCGAAATTTCTCCGGTTTCATGTTATTCAGAATGAGTTTGTTAACAAGACCTGATCAACCTTGTTAGTAGATTCCTTTTGATGATGAGATGGATGAAACTAGAAGCACAACCTTCTGTACCCTCCTTATACTTTCTGTTATTAAGTTGAAATAAAGTAAAAATAGTATTTTTCTGTCTGTTTTCTGAATTATCCGTGCAATATAAAAATACCCTAAAAATAAAAGTCCTACAAATGCCATGCCAATTTAATATGTTTTTTTCTAGAATATTTGAGGATTTATGGTACTGAAAACACAGCGGGGGGAGTTGCCACCTGGCCACGAGGGTGGAGGGCGCGCCCTACCCCCCAGGGCACGCCCCCTGCCTCGTGGGCCCACGGTGGCCCTCCTCCGCTTATTCCTGCACTCATATAGTCCTTCTTCCTCCCACAAACACCAATATCCAGCTCAAGCACGAGTTCTAGCTCACTTTGCTGTGATTTTTGATCTCCTTGCTCAAAGCACCTCTCACAAAACTGCTTGGGGAGATTGTTCCTTGGTATGTGACTCCTCCATTGGTCCAATTAGTTTTTGTTATAGTGCTTTATTCATTGCAAATTTGTGCTGCCTAGGTGACCATGTTCTTGAGCTTGCATGTCAAATTTATATGGTTCCAAGTAGTTATAATGCTTGATATAGGCTCTAGGCACTTGTAGGAGTAGTTGCTATCAATTTTGTTGAGCCTGGTTCACTTTTGTTTGAAGTTACTAAAAATTTCAGAAAATTTTCAGAGGAAGAAATATGTTTAGGAAAAATGTTCCAAGGAGGTTCTTCAAGAAAGCAAGGACCCAGGCTTGCAATACGTGATGCTGATGAGGAACCACCAAGAGACGCCCCAGTGCGGCCTTGTGAGTGGCCCTCAGAAAATTTTATGGATCGAGCGGGGATCAAAGAAAAATTTAACGCATATTTGCGTAACGCCGATCTTATGAGCTTTGAGGCAGACAAATGCCCCCAGTACCATCAACTCACTAGCTCATTTGTGAGGAGGTTTGAATTTTGATCTTCACGTAATTCTCCAACAGTCATGTTTGATCTTTATGAAAAATCTTATACCATGGACTTAGAGGATTTTACGTCTGCTTGCAAACTTCCACAATGGGGTAGTATTAGTGATCCCCGTAAATCTGAATTTAGAAACTTTCTTGCTGGTATAACCGTGGGGGAATCTAGAGATATATCACAAGCTACCATAGGGAGCATCCATTTTCCTGCTATACATTATTATGATCTCTTCATAGGTAGATGCATAAATGGTAAAGATGAAGCATGTCACATGTGTGTCCCTGATCTCAGTATTCTTAGGAGTGCTGTGTTGGGAGACCAATCTTATAATATGGGAGCCATTGTTGCACGTAGGTTGCATCATAATAGATTTAATGGAGATTTCTTTGGAGGAATTTATGCAACCCGCTTAGCTGATTTTCTTGATGGACGTTCGTGAGGATGATATGGAGTTGCCTCCTACTTATTTAGACTTTAATTCTATGGTCCACCACCAGTTTGTCGAGAGGAATGAATCACCTCTGCAATATCGACTAATCTTTGATAAACGGCGTGTCGTCCAGACATTTACTCTCGCCTCCTGCCTTCTTTGATTATCGTGCAAAAGGAAGATATGTTATTACCAGAGAGGAGGCAGATGCGTCACGAGAGGAGAGCGGAGGCAGCTCGACGCCATGCTGCAGCTCAGAGGCGATAGTCACAGCATCTCAAGACGACCCAGCTACACCTATGGGTATCTGCCAGGCCATCCCTGGTAATGAACCAACTTAGGCCAAAAGCCTAAGCTTGGGGGAGTACGTATTTCCCACCGACATTACATTTATGTTTACACACACTCATTGCTAGATGTCGGTGCTCATAATCTTTCACCGTAATATGCATGCTAGTTTATTTTCTTTTTCCTGCTTTCTTCTTGTGTGTTTATTAAACCTTAAGAAAAAAATTAGTAGTAGTTTACCTTTCTTGCTGTGGTAGTAATAATTAAAAGAAAACCCAAAAAGATTTCCCGTTCTTCTTTTGCTTGTTGGGAGCTTTCCCGTGTAAATAGTTTTATTTCTTTTCTTTTCTTTAGGGGTCGATAGGAGAAGACCATAATTAAATTGTTGAAGTGGCTCTTATATGCATTATTGTTGATTTAACCAAGAGCCCATATTGCCTTGTCTTCTCCTGCTTATTGAATGCTCGCAGATTCCAGCTTAGTCCAATGCACGTGCACTCTTATTATTATTCACATCGTTCGGACGTGCAAGTGAAAGGCAATTATGATGATATATGATGGACTGACTGAGATGAGAAAAGCTGGTATGAACTCGGCCTCTCTTGTTTTTATAAATATGATGAGTTCATCGTTCCTGATTCAGCTTATTATGGATAAACATGTTTGCAATGACAATTAGAGATCATAGTTGCTTGTGCCATGCTTAATTAGCTATGAGTTATAATGGTTTACCTTGCGTGCCAACATGCTATTAAAGTGGTTGTGATGTGGTATGATGGGGTGGTATCCTCCTTTGGATGATTTAAGTGACTTGACTTGGCACATGTTCACACATGTAATTGAAACAAATCAACATAGCCTTCACGATATTTATGTTCATGGTGGATTATATCCTACTCATGCTTGCATCCCAGGTTTATTAATTTTACTGCATGTGCATGACTGTTGTCGCTCTCTAGTTGGTCGCTTTCTAGTCTTTTGCTAGCCTTCACTTGTACTAAGCGGGAATACTGCTTGTGCATCCAATCCCTTAAACCCCAAAGTTATTCCATATGAGTCCACTATACCTTCCTATATGCAGTATTTACCTGCCGTTCAAGTAAATTTGTATGTGCCAAACTCTAAACCTTCAAATAAACATTCTGTTTTGTATGATCGAATAGCTCATGTATCAACTAGGGCTGCCCTTATCTTCCATGTTAGGCGGGTTATTCTCAAGAGGAGTGGACTCCGCTCCTCACTCACGAGAAAATGGCTGGTCACCGGGATGCCCAGTCCCATGCTTTATGCAAACTAAATCAAAATAATTACAAACAAAACTCCCCCTGGGATTGTTGCTAGTTGGAGACACTCGTTGTTTCGAGCAAGTCATGGATTGATGCTTGTTGGTGGAGGGGGAGTATAAACTTTATCATTCTGTTTGGGAACCGCCTATAATGTGTGTAGCATGGAAGATATCGCCATCTCTTAGTTGTTATGTTGACAATGAAAGTATGCCGCTCAAAATATTATTTATCTCTATTTCAAAACCGAGCTCTTGCACCTCTACAAATCCCTGCTTCCCTCTGCGAAGGGCCTATCTATTTACTTTCATGTTGAGTCATCACCCTCTTATTAAAAAGCACTAGCTGGAGAGCACAGCTGTCATTTGCATTCATTACTATTAATCTCTACTCCTAATGTCTCAGTCTGTACGTTGTTTCGTTCGCTCGTACTCAGCCTCCCACCACCGACAGAGGCACCCCGATCGAAGCCCCATGCACGGTCTTTTGTTTCCTTTTATCGACCGCATCCTCATGGTAAGTGTTGATTTAATCGAATCAATAGAGATCAATCACCATAACTGGATTTGGTAATTGGTAACAAAATCCATACACAAGATCCCTCCTTCGTTCTCACGATGCTTTTCATCTTCGCCCACGGTCATGGGCTCATGGCTCGTTGGCCTCCTTGTCCGGAGTTCCCCGAAGGACCTCCTACTGGGAGTATGGGACGCTATGTCACAGCCTCGCAGGCCACCTCTTCTCCCCTTCTCATTGTCACGGCTGATGTGCAGATGGATGGCCACGCAAGTTTGTTACAGTTGAGGTAGGCGGGAGGGAGACCACTGAAATAAAGTGTGGGACGAGGCCGCGCAAATCGTGGGCTCCGGAAGCGAATGCTTATGGTGGCCTCAGCGCGCTCTGGGCAATGGTGACTTGAGGCTCTGTCCACCTCCCTCAATTTCATGGTCGGACGCTACCTTCTGTCTCCATGTCCACCTGCTCGATCTGAGACCACCATCCACGATTCGATTAGGAGCTGGCGCTCGAGATCGAGCTCAGCATCTCATCTACCCTTGCAGGCATGTGTTCTTCGTCTTCCTCCTCTCATGAGATCATCTGCCCTTGGTAGAGTTGTATGTAAGATCTTTGCAAGGCCTGACCAATAAGCAGTTGTGGCTTAGGTTGCCTTTCGAGACTTGTGGGAAGCGTAGAATTCATTCAGACTATCAGCATCATTCGGATTATGATGATTGAGAAGTGAAGGTCTGAATGACAAAAAAAACTATTGAGTGTATCAGCATCGTATTGAGAAGTGAAGGTCTGAATGACAAAAAAAATACTGAATATTCAGTCAAAGAATAGCAAACCAATGTTACTCAAGTATCTGACAGACTGCACATTGAGCCCGTATCTGAACTACATGCCCTACTGTTATAAGCAGGTGAATGAACTTACTGAGCAGGAGTGTTTGGAGATCAAATCTACGATTTTCTTGCAATCTATTCTCGAGGCTCTCGTTGATAATTTGGAAGCTCACTTTTGAGAAATAGTACCGTTAATTGAAGGGATCCTATTGTGGGTTACCAATACTATTTACTATTTTGATTAGACCGTGGAAGAGCATGATGCATATACTTCTTATCTTCTATATCACTAAGAAATTGTTCACATGTTTACCTTTTTCGTACTTACTAGGTTCAGGGTCATCACAAGACTATCAGTGGCAGGAATGGGTTTGTGCGTGCACATGCTTATTAATTTAAGGTAGGATTATGGTAGATGGTGCATGGTCCAGATGCATAGATGGAACCCGTCAGAAAAGAAAACAGAGAAGAAGGTGCCACCAATTCGCATCTGTACATAATTTCTAGAACAAGTACATTGCAGTTCCATGTGCCAAATGAATGATTGTTTTTGGTAAACAAGTAAATCCCCTTCATATGTAAAATACAATTGATCACCATGAACAAGAAGTACCTCATTGAGATCTATTTGTTACCGAGAATGTGAAGAAGAAAAATCAAATTTACTGACACTGAACTCTTAAACCTTTCCATGTATGTGCAAATCATCAAGTCTGAAGTAGTTATGGTTTATTGTGTATAGGCATTTTCCAGATAGGCACACAAATTTCCTGGTAAATATGTATGGCTAACATTTTACTAAAATAACATGACACCATCGTAACACTTGTCACTTAGAAAAAGTTTGGTGTGGCTGGCGACTCCAAAGGATCATCTCCTGAGCTCGACCGGGAGAGGGGTCCTCAAAGGGATGGTAGTCATAGCGGTGGCAGTGGCATGCAGCACGGACAATGGTTGTGCGGCCGGCGACAAATCTGACGGCATGGGAAATGCACGTACTTTAGTGGCACCTTGGTCTGGCTGGTGGCTCGCGTGTTCCTCTAGGCTGAATCATTGGGTTAGAGGAGGAGTAGGTGTCCGGGGGTGCATGAATGGTGCCTCAAGGAATTTCTCGATCGTGATTGGCATCTTGTAGATGGTTCAGTGGATCGTGAAGTTTTGATGTAATGTACTACATGTAATTAATTTATTTGGTTGGAAGGATGCAAACAATTTTTAGGTTACACCTTCTTTTCTTTAGATATTTTACTAATTTCTCTTGATTTTTTGTGCACAATTACTAGAGAATAGAGGGGAGGGGAACAGGAGAGGGGGGTGCTTGAAAGAAGAATATGAAGAAAATAGAACTGTTTAATCATGCATGAGGACCTTAAACACATGTGTTAGACGTGATTGATGTTGAACTACTGAAATAGGTATGTCCCCAATGCAACGCACAGGGCAATTAACTATTTTGGAGATTGCCTTGTGGTTAGTGTTGAAGGAAGGACACACCAAGTTGCAACTCACTTCTTTGAAGATGCTTATGAGAAAATGGAGTATTGTCTTGCTTTGGACTCTCCTGCATCAGGAGCATACTTCCCACAACATGAATAAAAGGTTCCCTTTGCTGAATTTTTTTATTCTCAATGAGTACACATCGATCAACTGTTGGCGGCCATTTTTCTGAACCTTACTGTTGGAGCGACTACGGCTGTTTTGTCTCGTTTACTATATCTTGTAGATATCCCTTGTTTCAAACTATACACTCTCTTGTAAATATCCCATGTTTTCAAATCATATACTAATCTTGTAAATTGTCCCAATTTTCCATCATATGATATTATTACAACAAAAAACACCTTTAGTTTTGTGAGTGCTAGATATGTTTTCCTTGAATCCCTTTGTTTGATCACAGTTGTTTATTTGTTGGTTTTGTGTGCAGGGATCGCAAGATGTGCACAGACTTATGAATTTAAACTTGCAATATGTTATGTATTTCATCGTTTCAATTAATACTTTTGTTATTCCCATTGCAGAATTTGACGTGCCATAGCATCTTTGGGTGGAAAGAAATTTAAAATATTTTGCACAGGCATTTTTTTGTAAGAGCACTGAATTACATGGTGAATGTTTTCCATTGCACATTTGTAGACCTTCGACGTGGGATCTTTGTGCTAACTACATATATTGTTTGGATTGTTATGAGTTGATAAAAAAGTTTTTATTATCTTTCTTTGAATATCATGTGAATGAAGCTAAAGAATATTTTGATATTTTTTGAGAATATGTTAAGCACATCAAATAGATCTTAATTTGTAATAGATTATTGGTTGGATCATCGCTCTTTATATATACTTCGTCAAATTACCTTTTCTATCAACTTAAATTGCAAGTGAAGTGGATTTAAATTATTAATCAATTGTTACTAGCTAGCTTTTCTATACTTTTGAAATTTAACTTGCATTATATTTATATATAACTCCAGCAAAGTATTTCAAATGCCCGTGGCAACGCACGGGCAGTCTACTAGTTTGTATTGGGTATGACTATGATTGGATCTCTTTCACCATGAATTACAATGTCTAGTCAGTCCTTGATCTTTAAGGGTGCTCTGCATTTATGTTTTGCGGTCTCAGAAAGGGCTAGCGAGATACCATCTTGGTATAGCATATTATGATTGTTTTGAGAAAGTGTTGTCATCCGAGATTTATTATTATCGCTCGCTAGTTGATTATGCCATTGATATGAGTAAACATGAGACCTAAGAATTATTGCAAATGTGGTTAGTCATAATATTTGCTGAACACTTGAATGCTGGCATTACATATTTACAACAACAAGAGCAAACAGAGTTTGTAAAAGTTTTTCTTTATATCTTTCAGTTTGTCAACTGAATTGCTTGAGGACAAGCAAAGGTTTAAGCTTGGGGGAGTTGATACGTCTCCGTCGTATCTACTTTTCCAAACACTTTTGCCCTTGTTTTGGACTCTGACTTGCATGATTCGAATGGAACTAACCCGGACTGACGCTGTTTTTAGCAGAATTGACATGGTGTTATTTACGTGCAGAAACAAAAGTTCTTGGAATGACATGAAACTTCACAGAACAAATTTTCAGAAATAATAGAAAATCCTTGCAAAAGATGAAGGCCAGGGGGCCCACCACCTGTCCACGAGGGTGGGGGCGTGCCTGCCCCCCTAGGGTGCGCCCCCTACCTCGTGGGCCCCCTGGAGCTCCCCCGACGCCAACTCCAACTCTATATATTTGCTTTCAGGGAGAAAAAAATCAAGGAGAAGAAATCATCGCGTTTTACGATATGGAGCCGCCGCCAAGCCCTAAAACCTCTCGGGAGGGCTGATCTGGAGTCCGTTCGGGCCTCTGGAGAGGGGATTCGTCGCCGTCGTCATCATCAACCATCCTCCATCACCAATTTCATGATGCTCACCGCCATGCGTGTGTAATTCCATCGTAGGCTTGTTGGACGGTGATGGGTTGGATGAGACCTATCATGTAATCGAGTTAGTTTTGTTAGGGTTTGATCCCTAGTATCTATTATGTTCTGAGATTGATGTTGCTATGACTTTGCTATGCTTAATGCTTATCACTAGGGCCCGAGTGCCATGATTTCAGATCTGAACCTATTATGTTTTCATGAATATATGTGAGTTCTTGATCCTATCTTGCAAGTCTATAGTCACCTACTATGTGTTATGATCCGCAACCCCAAGTGACAATAATCGGGACCACTCCGGTGATGACCATAGTTTGAGGAGTTCATGTATTCACTAAGTGCTAATGCTTTGTTCCGGTTCTCTATTAAAAGGAGGCCTTAATATCCCTTAGTTTCCGTTAGGACCCGCTGCCACGGGATGGTAGGACAAAGATGTCATGCAAGTTCTTTTCCATAAGCACGTATGACTATATTCGTAATACATGCCTACATTACATTGATGAATTGGAGCTAGTTCTTTGTCACCCTATGTTATGATCATACATGATGAACCGCATTCGGCATAATTATCCATCACCGATCCAATGCCTACGAGTTTTCCATATACTGGTTCTCGCTTATTTACTTTCCCGTTGCTGCTGTTACAATCACTACAAAACACCAAAAATATTACTTTTGCTTTCATTACTCTTTTGTTACCGTTACCACTACTATCATATTACTGTGCTACTAAATACTTTGCTGCAGATATTAAGTTATCCAGGTGTGGTTGAATTGACAACTCAACTGCTAATACTTGAGAATATTCTTTGGCTCCCCTTGTGTCGAATCAATAAATTTGGGTTGAATACTCTACCCTCGAAAGCTGTTGCGATTCCCTACACTTGTGGGTTATCAGGCCGCAACAACGACGTAGGACGGCGGCGATCGCGCTTGGGCGTCGATGGGGGAACGAGGAGGAGAGGCTAGGAGGAAGGGGGAGAATGGACGGGGAGGTCCAAGGGAAGTGGATGAGGGGGATCTAGGGGCAAGGGGAGCCCGAGGCGTCGCCCTTATCCCCTCCGGGCGGCGTCGGCGAGGCGGTCAAGTGGGAACGGCGTGTGTAGCAACCGGGCCAGAGGAACGGGGAGGGGAGGTATCTGGTGCGGGGTGTTGCGCCTGGTACAGTGGAGATGATGGCCCAAGTGCACAGGGGCTTTCTCCTTCTTCTTTTTCTCCTTCTTTGCTTTTCTATTTTTTTAATAAACAGGGATGGGTAAGAAAATATTGGGCATGCTATTTACTTAGGAAAAATATGGGAAGTGCCCCTTTTATTCCCTGGTGATCTTTCGTGATTACCACAAATATTTTGGAGACCAGAAGAATTCATTTGGTATTTTTCATAAATAGGATAGCATTTTAAAATGCTGAATTGGTGCTGTTATAATTGCTAATTCTCATCTTTGCACAAAAGTGATGTTGTGTTCCTTAACAAATAATTGTTATGGAATTTTTGACAAATGATCAACATTTTTCCAGCAATTTTTGACCAACTTCAAACTTCACTTGAATTTGAATTGACTGGAATTTCAAATGGGATATTGAACAAAGGGGATTAAGCACTGTTTGGAAAAATGATTAGCTTAATCACAGAGGGTTATTGTAGCATAACACTGGGGGTGTTACACCCTCGCATTACATTATTCATCATTCGCCTTTCGTTTTCCTCCCCCCCCCCCCCCACTTCTAAAACGATTTTCGAAAAGATTCGCCTTTTCTTCGCCCCTCTTCCGTTCGTCTTCTTTGCTTGCTTTTTGTGTGCTCGCGTATTTAAACGCCCGTTTAGCTCTCATGGCTAGTCCTCCCATTATCGTGAGCACTCCTGATAATGAAGTCCTCAACTTCAAACAAAGGGAATAAGAAATTTTGAAAGGTGCTTGGTTGAGAATTTGCAATGCTCAAAACAGATCTACATGAAAGCAATCTTCTGATGTGCTTCTTCGCAATTTTTATGTAGGAATTACTCCTTGGAATAGATATGTTCTAGATACCATTACAGGAGGGAACTTTTTGGGGAGCCATACTTTTGATTCTTATAATAGATTTGTTAGGTCCCCCGCCTATTTTGGTTAACGGTACTGCTTTAACTTTGGAGCATGTGATGCAAAGACTTGATATTATTGAGAATGAAATTGCTATTGTTGATTTGATTAAAAGTTTGGATAAAAGGATTCATAATCAGGTTACGCAATATGGAACTAAAGTAGGAGTTAACTTAAAGAATCTTAGGGAAAAGGAGCCGATAGTCAATGAAAGGATAGATCAAGATTCTACTAGAATTGGCAAACTAGAAGATATTATTACCAACTTGGGTTCCGCTTTTTCCTCCGTTAAAACTACTCAAAATCTTCCTCCTACCAAGATTGCCAAGTTTACTTATGTTCCTAAGAATAAGGGTGAATCTTCTAGTAAAGACAATGAAGATCTCAAATCAATTAGTATTCAACCCAATTTTCTCGACATTATTAAGGAACCTATTGTCACGAATGAATTTCTTGATTTCTTGCCTAGGAGTTTGATCATTTATAAAACCAAAGAATATCCTAAGAACCATAAGTGTGTAATTGAAGATTTGCATGCCAAAGATGATAACACTTAGATCTATTCGTGTTTTATGCCTAGCTAAGGGCGTTAAACAATAGCGCTTGTTGGGAGGCAACCCAACTTTATTTTTGTTTTTACTTTTTAGGTCCTGTTTTGCATTAAATAATTCATCTAGCCTCTGGTTAGATGTGGTTTTGTGTTCTAATTAGTGCTTGTGCCAAGTAAGACCTTTGGGATAGCTTACGGTGATAGTTGATTTGATCTTGCTGAAAAACAACAACTTTTGCGCTCACAAAAACAATTCTCATTTTAGCAGAAGAGTGATTTTTAGTTGATTCTTTTTGCAGAAGATTAATAGACAAATTGCTTAGGACATCCTAATTTCTCAGGATGTTTGGAGTTACAGAAGTATTCGAAATATCCAGATTGCTACAGACTGTTCTGCTTTTGACAGATTCTGTTTCCGTGTGTTGTTTGCTTATTTTGATGAATCTATGGCTAGCATCAGGGGGTATGAACCATGGAAAAGTTGGAATACAGTAGATATTACACCAATATAAATAAAGAATGAGTTCACAACAGTACCAAAAGTGGTGATTTATTTTCTTATACTAACGGAGTTTATGAGATTTTCTGTTGAAGTTTTGTGTTGTGAAGTTTTCAAGTTTTGGGTAAGGATTTGATGGACTATGAAATAAGGAGTGGAAAGTGCCTAAGCTTGGGGATGCCCAAGGCACCCCAAGTTAATATTCAAGGATACCAAGAGCCTAAGCTTGGGGATGCCCCGGGAAGGCATCCCCTCTTTCGTCTTCGTCTATCGGTAACTTTACTTGAGGCTATATTTTTATTCACCACATGATATGTGTTTTGCTTGGAGCGTCTTGTATGATTTGAGTCTTTGCTTTTTAGTTTGTCACAATCATCCTTGTTGTACACACCTTTTAAGAGAGACACGCATGAATCATGATTTATTAGAATACTCTATGTGCTTTACTTATATCTTTTGAGATAGGCAAATTTGCTCTAGTGCTTCACTTATATCTTTTTTAGAAACGGCGGTGGCTTTATTTTATAGAAATTGATAAACTCTCATACTTCACTTATATTATTTTGAGAGTCTTTAAAGACAGCATGGTAATTTGCTTTGGTTATAAAATTAGTCCTAATATGATAGGCATCTAAGAGGGATATAATAAAAACTTTCATATAAAGTGTATTGAATACTATGAGAAGTTTGATTCCTTATGATTGTTTTGAGATATGAAAATGGTGATATTAGAGTCATGCTAGTGAGTGTTGTGAATTTGAAAAATACTTGTGTTAAAGTTTGTGAGTCCCGTAGCATGCACGTATGGTGAACCGTTATGTGATGAAGTTGGAGCATGATTTATTTATTGATTGTCTTCCTTAGGAGTGGCGGTCGGGGACGAGCAACGGTCTTTTCCTACCAATCTATCCCCCCAGGAGCATGCGTGTAGTACTTTGTTTCGATGACTAATAGATTTTTGCAATAAGTATATGAGTTCTTTATGACTAATGTTGAGTCCATGGATTATACGCACTCTCACCTTTCCGGCAGTGCTAGCCTCTCTTGTACCGCGCAGCTTTCGCCGGTACCATAAACCCATCATATACCTTCCTCAAGACATCCACCAACCTACCTATTATGGCATTTCCATAGCCATTCCGAGAAATATTGCCATGCAACTTTTCCATCGTTCCGTTTATATGACACGCTCCATAATTGTCATATTGCTTTACATGATTATGTAGTTGACATCGTATTTGTGGCAAAGCCACCGTTCATCATTTTTTACACATGGCGCTCTTGATTCATCGCACATCCCGGTACACCGCCGGAGGCATTCACGTAGAGTCATATTTTGTTCTAAGTATCGAGTTGTAATTCTTGAGTTGTAAGTAAATAAAAATATGATGATCTTCATTATTAGAGCATTATCCCATGTGAGGAAAGGATGATGGAGACTATGATTCCCCCAAAAGTCGGGATGAGACTCCGGACGAAAAAAAAGAAAAATAAGAGGCCAAAAAATGAGAGAAGGCCCAAATAAAAAAATAAGAGAAAAGAGAGAAGGGGCAATGTTACTATCCTTTTACCACACTTGTGCTTCAAAGTAGCACCATGATCTTCATGATAGAGAGTCTCCTATGATGTCACTTTCATATACTATTATAGAACTTGGCTTGTATATTCCAATGATGGGCTTCCTCAAATTGCCCTAGGTCTCCGTGAGCAAGCGAGTTGGATGCACACCCACTTAGTTTTCATTTTGAGCTTTCATAAATTTATAGCTCTAGTGCATCCGTTGCATGGCAATCCCTACTCACTCACATTGATATCTATTGATGGGCATCTCCATAGCCCGTTGATACGCCTAGTTGATGTGAGACTATCTCCTTCTTTTTGTCTTCTCCACAACCACCGTCTATTCCACCTATAGTGTTATGTCCATGGCTCACGCTCATGTATTACATGAAAGTTGGAAAATTTTGAGAACATCAAAAGTATGAAACAATTGCTTCGCTTGTCATCGGGGTTGTGCATGATTTAAATATTTTGTGTGATGAAGATGGAGCATAGCCAGACTATATGATTTCGAAGCTTTCTTTGGCCATGTTATTTTGAGAATACATAATTATTTTGTTAGTATGCTTGAAGTATTATTGTTTTTATGTCAATATTAAACTTTTGTTTTGAATCATACGGATCTGAACATTCATGCCACAATAAAGAGAATTACATGGATAAATATGTTAGGTAGCATTCCACATTAAAAAATCTGTTTTTATCATTTACCTACTCGAGGACGAGCAGGAATTAAGCTTGGGGATGCCTGATACGTCTCCAACGTATCTATATTTTTTAATTGTTCCATGCTATTATATTATCTGTTTTGGATGTTTTATATGCATTAATATGTTATTTTATATGATTTTTGGGACTAAACTGTTAACCTAGAGCCCAATGCCAGTTTCTGTTTTTTTTTTAAGTTTCACGAAAAAGGAATACCAAGCGGAGTCCAAGCGGAATGAAACTTTTGCAATGATTTTTCTTGGACCAGAAGACATCCAGAGGGCTTGGAGTGCACGTCACAGAAGCCATGAGGCGACCACAAGGTCGGGAGGCGCGTCCAGGGGGTAGAGCGCCCCACCCACACCCTTGTGGGCCCCTCGTGACTCCACCGACATATTTCTTCCGCCTATATATTCTCAAATATCCCAAAAACTTTCAGGGGAGCCACGAAACCACTTTTCCACCGCCGCAACCTTCTGTATCCGTGAGATCCCATCTAGGGGCCTTTTCCGACGTCCTGCCGGAGGGGGATTCGATCATGGAGGGCTTCTACATCAACACCATTGCCTCTACGATGAAGCGTGAGTAGTTTACCACAGACCTATGAGTTCATAGCTAGTAGCTAGATGGCTTGTTCTCTCTCTTTGATTCTAAATACAAAGTTCTCCTCGATGTTCTTCGAGATCTATTCGATGTAATACTTTTTTGCGGTGTGTTTGCCGAGATCCGATGAATTGTGGATTTATGATTAGCTTATCTATGAATATTATTTGAATCTCCTCTGAATTCTTATATGCATGATTTGATATTTTGCAAGTCTCTTCGAACTATCGATTTTTTTTTGCCAATTAGATTGGTTTTCTTGCAACGGGAGAAGTGCTTAGCTTTGGGTTCAATCTTGCGGTGTTCGATCGTAGTGACAGAAGGGGAACCGACACGTATTGTATTGTTGCCATTGAGGATAAAAAATTGGGGCTTTCATCATATTGTTTGAGTTAATTCCTCTACATCATGTCGTCTTGCTTAAGGCGTTACTCCGTTCTTTATAAACTTAATACTCTAGATGCATGCTGGATAGCGGGTGATTTGTGGAGTAATAGTAATAGATGCAGAATCGTTTCGGTCTACTTGACACAGACGTGATGCATTTATTCATGATCATTGCCTTAGATATCGTTATAACTTTGCGCTTTTCTATCAATTGCTCGGCAATAATTTGTTCACCCACTGTAATATTTTCTATCCTGAGAAAAGTCTCTAGTGAAACCTATGGCCCCCGGGTCTACTTTTCATCATATAAGTTTCCGATTTACAATTTTAGTTTCCTATTTACTTACTTTGCAATCTTTTACTTTCCGTTCCATAAACCAAAAATACCAAAAATATTACTTTACCATTTATCCATCTATATCAGATCTCACTTTGCAAATAACCGTGAAGGGATTGACAACCCCTTTATCGCGTTGGGTGCAAATTGGTGTTTGCTTATGCAGGTATTCGGTGGCTTGTTGCGTTGTCTCCTACTGGATTGATAGTTTGGTTCTTAAAACTGAAGGAAATACTTACTCTGCTTTGTTGTATCACCTTTTTCTATTCAAGAGAAAACCCAACGCAAGCTCAAGAGGTAGCAGTGCACACACGGGGGCGAGCGAAAGCATAGTGCCTCGCCTCCAGTGGCAGCGACGCCTACGCGTGTCACATCCCTATTTGGGGCATCGTCTTGGCACCCCCTTCCAACACTAATAGTGAAAACCCATGTCCGCTTTGCTCGACGCAATAGAAGCGGCGCTGCATCATGACCCTCTTGGGGCGCGTTGCGGTGAGTGCGGATGCCTCTCGGTTGCAGCGGCCGGGTTCAAGATGGTTTGGAGCTACAGTCGACGACACATTGAATCTGCCGACAGGTAGTCCCGTGTGCATGTATCGTTTATATGTGACTATGTTTCTTCTCTCACATTTTTGCGTGCCGATAGGGTCGACGATTCTCGATCTGGAGCGAGAGGGTGGAGGGTGTGACAAAGTCCAGTGATTTTCTTTCAGGGAACGCATGTTTGCTTGCTGTTGGCGGCCTTCGTTGCGTGCTTTAGTGGTCTAGCCTCTTCTATGCCTCTTCTCGCAGCTCGCTGGAGACATCTTGTGGAGCAACTTTGGTGCTTGTTGGGGGTGCTCAACTTTGTCAAGTTTTTTCTTTGATCAACATCTATAAGAACTTTTTTCAATACACGGATATAAAGCGGGGCAAAAGCCTATTTCGAGCACTTCGATTTTTCTGTATGCTATGTGATGTATATATGTGCATAGAAGCATAACATTGAAAAACAAATATTCCCTTCGTCCACAATATAAGATCTTTCTCAAGCTAACAATTATGTTAGCTTGAAAAACGATCTTATATTATGAGACGGATCGATGGAGTAGAAGTGAATACAAAAACAAATAAAACTGAACAAGGCGACATCAGCAGGAAAAAGATGAAGAATAATACTGAATAGGCCGAAAATGCGGGTGATCCTTTAAAAAATTGAAGATGGACGAAGAGAGGGATTGACATGATGCTACGCTACGGCTGCATGGCTGTCTAGTTAATTAACGCTTGTTTCAAAACAGTGCAAGTGGGACAGTATTTTGGTGAAATAAAACACCCTCCCATCGTTTCAAAATACTAAGATATAAATATGCACCTGTAGAAAAATCCGTAGAACTCTCTCTATTTACTCATCAACGTGTCGGGTAACCTTTTACTCTACCGGCACACATGCAAATCACTAATCTAACAGCGTCAACCAAGCAAATCAGTTTCTGGGGCAATGGTCTTCAGCCCATTGCTCGCTCCAACAGCATTGAGTTGTGCTAGATTGACGTACCGCTTAAAATCCGATTGAAATGGCTCAATTTGTGCAACTCTAGAGTCAGCCTACATGTCCTGCACGTACGACTCTGCAGCAGTGGAAGCCGATTGACTTGGCAGGCTGGTTGGTCTCGAACTCTCGATCGATCTTGTCCATTGTCGGTCCAAATGGTCCCGTCTCTCTCCCACGCATGCATATGCACATGCACATCCACACTATTACTCCTACTTACTCACTCTATAATTTATATGTGCTTCTAGAATCAACACGCGTACGTACTACGTGTACCGCTGCGCAGTTCAAGTCCACGCCAAAACGCCATTGCAGCCTTTTTCTCTCATTGCGTACTTGATGCCAATGCTACTGCTGCCAGTACCAGTGCAGTCGGGGTGATGGAGCTATTAAATGTGCCGAAAATGCCGATGCTACACCTTTTCTTTAACATTAACTAAGCATGTCTCGCCTTCAAAAACAGCAAGGGCCTGTTTTGTAACAGACAAGAGAGAAAACCATGGCCCAGGTTCTTTTTTTTTTTAAGGGAAACCATGGCCCAGGTTCAGTTGAAGAACAAAACCTAGATAAGTACTCCCTCCGTTTCTTTATAGTCTGCATATAAGATTTATTCAAAGTCAAACTTTATTAACTTTGATTAAGTTTATAAAAAAATATCAAGATTCACAATATGAAATCAATAATGTTAGATGCATCATGAAATTAGTTTTCATACCATATAGCCTTAGTATTATAGATGTTTATGTTTTTTCTACAAAGTTGATCAAACTTTACTAAGTTTGATTTTGACCAAATCTTATATGCAGACTAAAAAGAAACGGAGGGAGTAAGCAGTTTAGCCGGCCCGGCTAGTAAATTACTGACACACCAACACCAGCAGTCCAACATGCGATTTTCATATCATATCAGCTAGCTTGTGATGACCCACTTGCCACATTTTTTTCCTACTTCCGTTCGAATGGGCGTGTTGACTGGCTTCGAAATTTTGAAGCTGCCCTTGGAATCCACTAATAAGCTAGGACCGGAGAAGCTCGTCCCATGTGTGTTTGCTTAGGTGTCTGTCAATCACTTATGGTCTGGTTAGGACTTGTGTACAAAGGACCACGGCTCTATCAGAGCGTAGCGACGTACTGTACGTGCTTTGCCGCGTGTACGAATTTCTTGCTTCGCTGCCACAGGCAATATATGCATGTTCTTGGCCCTCGTGGCAGTATTGCAGCTATAGCTGTCGATCCATGTGAGCGCAACGGGCAGTAGAAAAGGCCTGGTTAACGAACTAATTATTTGTATTTTTAATAAAGATCAGGAAGATATGATAAAATCCACAAGTACAAAGCTACCCAATTTTTTTAGGCCCTCGACCGTAGAACAATGGTTCTATAGTATTTTCATAATAATCATCTTAATAGTATGTTACAATGAGGGGAGAAAAGGAAGTAATAGAGAAAATCTATCCAAAGACCAAGAAACCGATGTCTTCACTCTTCAGCCTATGCCAGTTCTAGGGATCATCATTGGCCAAAATTTTAACCACAAAATGACACACTTATAAAAGCAACTTCAGTACCACATCAATATCATGACATATTTATCATGGCATGAATCGAGTACAAGGGTCCCTGCAAAAGAAACGAATCGAGTACTCCCTCCATTCCTCTACGTAATGCGCGTTATTTTTTTATTTTATTTTTGAGAAACCATGGCTACTCGGGACTAAACCATGGTGGGGTTATACTCATTCCTCATTACATTTCTTAAATCAGCCGGGACGTTTGCCATGATCAGGAAATCTCCCGCCTCTCTTGCCTTAGATGCCGGTTCATGTGCTAGCTTATTCTTCTCCCTTGTGACAGCACTGATTTCCGTTCGTGAAAAAGCCTGGAGCAGCCCTTTGACATCAGAAACACTGGCACAACAAGCTGCTCTGCACTTCTCCTTTGCATTCAGGTCCCGAGCTAGGCCTGCACAATCCGTCTCTAAGATCAGGTTCCCGTTGAAATACTTCACGAATTCCCTTAACCCCATCTCTGCAGCCGTCGCTTCAGCCTCTTCTACAGAGCTGCAGTAAGGTAACTTCCTTTCCACCGAAAGGAAAACGTGGCCCTTATGGTCTCTGGCAACTCCACCGCCCCATGCTTCACCCCGGTCCGCAAGGAAAGTCGCGTCCGTGTTTAACTTAACGCTGCCTGGGGAGGGGCTTCTCCATACCCTGGTTCCAGAGGTGGTCGGCATGCAGGGTTTGGTTGGGAATAGACCCCTTCTGCTTTTGTCTTCTTTGCTCCAGGGATTTTCCGCTGCCATTTGTATCTCATCATGTATCCGCAGTAATGCTTGCACCCCACCTGACACCGTATCTTTCCCATCACCGTGAATCGCATTGTTTCTAAGGCTCCAGGCTTGCCACAGAATTAAAATTAGCTTGGACCTAGTTTCTTCTTCCTGAGATAGTAGCAATAGCTGCAACCAGTCGTCTCCTGTGTATGTGAGAGCAGATTCCTTTGGCAGCTGCCAGTAGGGTCTCATTTCCTGTCGTAGGGCGAAACTTCTGGTACATGCAACAACGGCGTGGTGCTCATCCTCGTTCCCTCTCCCGCATATCTCACACACACTATCATCAGCCATTGTTCTCCTGAACGCAATATGTTTTGTCGCGAGCGAGTTTGTGGCAACTCTCCATCCGAAGATCTTGACCTTCTCAGGTAACTTCGCCTTCCAGATCGCGTCCCATATGCTACGATCCCCCGGGGCCCGAGAGGAGCTAGTTGCTTTGTTTGTGCCATTTGTTTTTAGGGAATGAGCAAGTTTGTAGGCGCTCCTGACCGACCTGTTTTCTCATAATGCCAAGTAACGCAATCCTCAACCTTAGACCGTGGAATTTTCAGCTTGCATATCTCCTCAGCATCGAAAGGTTGGAAGATTTGCCTCACTAGTGCAAAGTTCCATTCCTTTGCTTGTGCGTCAATCAGCTGGTTCACCCATCTTAGTCTGGATCTCCTTATGAATGATGCCACCTTCAGCCCCTCCTCTTTTGGGATCCACTGGTCTCTAGTGATCTGGATGCTTCTACCATTGCCAATTCGCCAAATGAGGCCCTTCTTTAGGAGCTCCAGCCCAAACTCAATACCTCTCCACGCCGGGGATGCATCCGAAGAGAAGATCAAGGAGATTCCCATTAAGGTAGTATTTTGACTTCAGTACCCTAGCACAAAGACTGTCAGGCTTAAGGAGCAATCTCCAGCCTTGCCTTGCAAGCAAAGCCTAGTTGAACAGATGCATATCCCGGAATCCTATCCCCCCATCACACTTTGGTTTAGTCATATTTCCCCATGACATCCAATGGACCTTACGCTTATCGTCCTTGTCACCCCACCAAAAGTCTCTGATGATTTTCTCATAACTATCACAGAAACTTTGATTCATCTTGAAAACTCCCATGACGTAAGACGGCAAGGACTGAGCCACTGCTTTGACATTAACCGCTTTTGCTGCTTGTGACATGAACCTCTCGTTCCAGTTATTGCATCTTTTCCTAAACCTCTCCGTTATTGGTTGAAAGTTCTCATTTTTCATTCTGCCCTCCGGTGTTGGTAGCCCTAGATATTTGCTTTCAAAATAGGTGGACTCCACTCCCAAAATTCTTTTGATCTCCTCTCTATCTCGGTCAATGCTTGCCTCACTGAAAAGTATTGAACATTTCGATGGGCTTTGGAGTTGGCATGTGGCCTTTTGGAACTCAGACAGCACCTCTTTCACTCTTCTTGCTTGCTGGGCCGTAGCTTTGAAAAAAAGGAGGTTGTCATCGGCGAAGAGCAAGTTTGAAATCCCCGGGCATCCACGGGCAATTTTGAGCGGCATTATGTCATTGTTGTTCACCTCTTTTGCTAGCAGGAGCGCTAAACAATCAGCCACAAAAAGGAACAGATATGGGCTTAGGGGGTCACCTTGCATCAATCCTCTGGATGGGATGAAATGCTCCAAGAGTTCTCCGTTGCATCTAACGGCAAATTTCACCGATCTCACACAAGACATCACCCACTTTGTGAACTGATTATGAAAACCCATCTTCCTTAGCAATCCTTCCAAGAAGTCCCAGTCAACGCGGTCATAAGCTTTTGCAAGGTCCAGCTTGTAGGCGCAATGAGTGTCTCTTTGGTTCTTGCTATGCTGGATCTTATGAAAGCATTCAAAGGCAATAATCGCATTGTGAGTGATAAGCCTACCCGGAACAAACGCACTTTGCGTTTCAGAGATGATGTCATTTAGGAACGGTCGCAGGCGATTAACCAGAACCTTAGAAATGACTTTGTATATGACATTACACAGGCTAATTAGCCTGTAGTCTTTGATACTTTGTGGGTTACTGCTCTTTGGGATCAGGACAATGGTGGTCTCATTGACATCGTCCGGCATCTCCTCATTACTGAAAAAATTATGCACTCCCTTGATTACATCCTCACGCAGGGTGGCCCAGTTCCTTTGAAAAAACCACGCCGGAAAACCGTCAGGCCCTGGTACCTTAAGCGGCCCGATTTGGAAGAGGGCGTCACTCACTTCCATGTCAGAAATGGGCTTGGTCAAGGCATCGTTCATGTGGTCATCCACTCTCCTTTGTACAAGACCGATTAATCTCTCCGGTTCCACGGTTTCATCCTTCTTGTACAGCTCTTTGAAAAAACTGTTTATATCATTATGCATCTCCCCTGTGCTTTCAGTCCAAGAGCCATCTTCCTTCTTTAGTTTCTCAATTTTATTCTTCTTCCTTCTCCAAGTAGCTTTCCTATGGAAAAATTTCGTGTTCCTGTCTCCTTCACGCAGCCAAGAGATCCTAGATCTTTGCCTCCACATAGTCTCCTCCCTAAGCAACCATTCATCGAGTTCAGATTCAGTTTTCCTCATCCTGTTTTCAGTTTCCTGTGAGCGTGGCTACATTCTTAGTTTCTGTAAATTTTCTCTCAAGGATTTAATGGTATTTGTCACCGAGTTAAATTCCTGTTGGGCCCAGAGTCCCAAGACATCTCCCATAGACTTCAATTTGGTAGCTATGCTCCCGAGGGATGAAACTCCATCCCCTTTTTTCCAAGTGTCCTTGACAGTATCTTCAAGAGTGTCGGATCGTTCCCACATGGTTTCATATCTGAAGTTTTTTGTAACTCTTCTCCACTCTTTCCTCTTCCCGAAACGCAGCAGCAAGGGTGCATGGTCTGACCTCGAAGAGCATATATGTTCAATTGAGGCACCCAGGAAGGTTCTGTTCCATTCAGGCGATGCTACCCCTCTATCTAGCCGTGCTCTGACATTTTTATCCCCACGCTGCTTGTTATCATACGTCCATGTGGTGCCTTTAAAGCCCAAGTCCTGTAGGATGCACTCACCAAGAACCTTACGAAATTCAGCCATGTCTGTTTCAGATCTTTTTGCTTTCGAGAAATCTTCACTTTGCCACATGGTTTCGTTGAAATCACCGATCATGAACCATGGTTTGGACGAGTTTTGTCTTATCCTCCGAAGCAGCTCCCACATGTGGTGCCTTTCATGTGATCTTGGCTCACCATAAACAAAGGTACCTCGCCACTGAACAGCAGTTGGGTTTAGACGAATGAGCACATCGATATACCTCGGCCCAACAGCGATTTCTTTTATTTCAACTTCCTCATCATAGAACAGTGCAATCCCGGCACTCTTGCCAATCCCGGGTTGCACAATACAATGCCGGAGACCTAGTCTCTATCGCAGTTTATTCACGTAATCATCGCTTTTTCGAGTTTCAGAGAGAAAAACTAATTTAGGCTTATGCGTGTGCACTAGGCCCACGAGCTCCCGAACTGTACGAGGTTGCCCAATCCCTCGACAGTTCCAGCTGATGAGCATCATGGCTCCTGGTGGATGCTTGCGGCAGCATCCACTAGTTGACCGAGAGCCCCGGGCTTGGTAGCTTCCATTCCGCCATCCTCTCCTGTGTTGTTATCTTCCCTCCCACTTCATGAACCCTTCTTCTTGCAATTGTCAGCCGAGCCGTTCGTAGCCCCCTCCTTGCCATTGCCTGTTCCTGGCTCTCCATGATCGCCTCTTTTCCCCAGGACCGAAGCCTCACCACCCTGCTGATTTATAACTTTGTTTTTCCTGTTATTCTCCTGCCATGTGCGTCCCTTTTGAGGGGTGAGTACCTGATCCTTCTGCCCCGATTTTCCTTCCTGTACTTCCACAGAGCCTGTCGGTGCAGTTATCAGTAAGTCATTTGCCTCAGCAGTGCCTCTTGGCTCAGCACCAGCACCCGGTTTCTGAATAAACCCCGGAGCCGGGCCGAAGCCTGGTGGATACGCAAGCTCATCCTCTTCATCAATTTGACCTTTCCTGTTCTGGGTTTCGTCTGCCACTGGCGTGGCCTGTCCTGTGATGACATTTGTTCCCAGCCCCGACCCCTCTGCGTCTGAGTTACCTTTTATCTACCTGACTTGCACTTGCTTCATGTTGGTGTTGTTGACCTTGTCCATGCCTGAGTCTGCCCCTGGTTCCAGCTATATCGTGCTCACAGCCGCGATAGCAGCTTGCACGAGAGGATCTGCAAGGACTTCCGCAGGCACGCCCTCGGCCCTTGCTGTTGTGGCCTTAACCTTCACGATTCTTGTTGCTATAGAGCTCTCAGCGCCAAAGTTGATGAAGCGCCGCGCACTGCTAGTTTCTGGCACCACAACTCCTCCTCTACTACTCTCTTGAAAGGCGAAGCGCGCATCGCTGCCGACTACCTCATATCTTGGAGGTCTTCGGGCAGCTTACAATCGCGCTGGCTATGCCCTAGTTGACCATAGAAACAGCAAAACCTAGGCAGCCTCTCATACTTTACACTCAGCAGGAACACCTTCCTCTTATCTAAGTCACGAGATTCTAGTTCACTACACAGAGGTACATCAACATCATGATTCACCCTGACAGGCATGTAGTCTCCCCAGATTCTTCCCTCTCTATCTGCATCCACTTCCAAGACTTCTCCAAGCATTGCGCCTAGCTTCCTGGCCACCGTCTCGAACATCATGATCGGTGGAGCATCGTAGATGCGAGCCCAGATCGGCATGTGGGCCACCTCGACGTCACCGGGGCTGACACTCCCGTCCACCGCCATCATCAGGAAGGCGTCCCCCTTGTGGGTCCAGCGGCCGTTGTTGAGGATGAAGCGTAGATCGCCCTCTCTCTCGAATTCGAGGAGGAAGCAATTGTTCTTCAGCGGGGTGTAGTTGAGGCGGCCCCTCAAACCCCACTTGGACTTGAGCTCCTGGAAAAGTCCCATGACGCCGAAGACTTGGACCAAGAAGAACAGCCCCACGGCTGTCCACCTCGACCGCATGGCCGCTCTTTCTCTGGACAGATTCAGCTCGATGACGCTCGGCGCCTGCACCTCCATATTAATGGGGAAAACTGGGGCCACTACATGGTCACCTCCTCCATACCTTGCTGCTTGAGACCCCCCCCCCCCCACACCTTGGCCTTTAGGGGTGCGGTGGTGATTGTCCTGAGTCCTTGACGATCTGCCCCGGAGCAGCACCCTCGTCCCATGGCCTGATTGACCATTGGATTCGACCTCCTCACGGTTCACCAACGGAGCCTTGTTCTTGCCCGTGTCCTGGTTCGCCATTGCCTGCAAGATTGGGGTTTCAATGCTCTGTGGAGATGGATTGATCTTCCTCGCTCCACTCGAATGCTCTTTTAAAACCCTATGTTCCTCCTCCATTATGGGGTAAGATCCTTTCTGGTTTGATGGCATTTGATCCCTTTCCTTTGCCCGAGATGCAGAACTATCCGGTAAGAGATCCCTTCCCTCTGCTATGTCTGGCGGATCCGTATCCCTTCCATCCCCAATAGTCCACCCAGATGAGATCTCATTCTCCGCTCTCATCCTAGCAGACAAATCCTTCCTCATTGCCTCTACTCTGCCCTTGATCCTCTCCATGGATCTTTGATTCTCGGATCTCTTCCCTTGATCTCTCTTCCTCTCCTTCCTTTCCACCGCAATTCCTTTGATTTTATTCCTCGTCTTGAGCCAGGATTCCCGCAATCCCAAAGGATCCTCCCGATCCTGCTTACTACTCGAGTCTTGATTCAATCTTTTCTCTCTCTCAAGGTTGCTCCTTCCTGTCTCTCGAACAATCTCTCCGATGCCAGCGGCAGATCGCCTCGGGATCGCCCTGATAGGGGCTCCGCAAATCACGCTCATTACGTCAGCATAATGCACGTTATTTTTCTGAGGAAGTTTGCCAATGTAGTGTGGGGTTGGTGTTTTGGACGGAATTAACCCTTGCTGGGCTGAATTGTGTGGTTGAGAAGTGTGGGTTGCTAGGCACATGCACGTGGAAATGCTGAGTGAAAGGTAACAGGGTCCAAAGTACACACGCCAGCACATTCGTTGGTATTGCAGCCTAGATGAAATGCGCGTGATATAAAGGAACAGAAGAGAACCAACAAGTAGGAGAAGCTTTAGGTCGCAAGTCTCTCCCTACTCCAGAATACTCTCAGGAACAAAAAAAACTCAATTCTCATGGTTACTCGGGTTTTGGGAAGAGGCATTTATGCACAACTTTCTAGAAAGCCCCCTCAGCTTGTTGACTATCTCTTACAAGCAAATTAGGGGCAAGTTTGTTGTGGAGAAACTTAACCCCTATTCTTTCAAATGGTAAAATAAGAGTTGCGCTTTATCATGGCCAGGAGGGACTACTAGGGACTAAAAGTTGCTTTTTAGGACTAAATGAAGAAGACTCTTAAGGAGAGTCTTTTTTGGGACTTTTTGAGACTTTTCCAACGATGCCCCTCCCTGCACACATTGACCCACCGCCCCATGGTGTATACTAGGGGTAACATGATCTTTTCATGTCATTTAATAACCTCTAGGGAGGGACTAGAGACTTTTTAGTCCCTGGAAACAAACAGGGAGGGACTTTTTAGGGACTAGGGACTTTTTAGTTGGGACTAGAAAAAATCCTAGGACTTATGAACCAAACAGGGCCTTAGTCTAGTGCTAGTTCACCAGAAAAAAGAAAAATAGCTTAGAAAATCCCACACCCGACAATAATCAGAAATATCTGACCTCTAGTTTAGTAGACCAGCAAATCATAGACGTCGGATTAATTTTGAAGCAGCATAAATTACCCACCAATGCCATGGAAGAGCACTCATCATTGAGTGCGGAGAAATGCGCTCAAAATATCCATTGTATGCGAAACTGAAGTTTGGTTTTTTCTTTGAGCAAGAGAAGAGAAGAGGATGCACTCGACGTAGCTATTTATGTTTTATGTTAAGTTATGATCTAAATTCATATAAATGCTAACTTTTGACGGAGCCGGAGGACAGTAGCCCCCACGGTATGGATCAGAACCGATGCTCTTGCCCGATGCCCCGATCCCCTTTCTCCTTTCCTTCTTCTCTCCACTCGCTCCAAAATTGTTGCGACCGGATGAGGCCCGGCCGGTATCGTTGCATCGCTTTTCTCCCTTGATTTGTTGCCCTAAGCCTGCTCGTCCTCAGCTGCAGGCCCGCTGGTAACTACATAGGGATGTAAATAGATGGAACTTAAACCACGTGACACATGTGATAAGTAATACAAATAATTCAAAAAGAAAACTTGAAACTTGCGACTTAAGAGTAACTCGATACTTGGTTCGGCTCGTCGGAGACTCAACTAGTTATCCATCCCTACATCTGTGTTGGTGATTAGTGTACTAGTGGTTCATTAGTGTTAGAGTTGTGTTGAATATTATTTGTACAAGGTAGGTTATAGTTGGACTTGGAGTCGTACAGTGTATAGACGGGATATGGAGTCATGTCCAAATAGGACACCTGTATCTTAGGTCTCTCATATATAATAAGGATATGCACACAATGTAACATATGCCAACATAATAGCACATGCACGCGGGGGAGCCGGTGGCGTGTGTCGTGCGGCCAGGGTGCAGTGTTGTAGCGGTCTCATGGGGAGGAGCGCCCGTAGTCAGGTCCCGGGATGTAGCCACATCAGTGAACCTTGTTAACAAATCTCGGTGCCGTGCTCGTGTGATTTGTTGGTCCTCGGTAGATCGACGGAGCGTCTCAGATTTATTCTAACAAGTGATATCATGAGCAAGGTTCAAAGAGGTTGCGGTTCTGTTGATCTAGAGGAATTGTCGATAGTGTAGATCAGTGCATGGTTGTGAGATCTGAAGCTACCGTTTGTGTCGAATTCGGAGCAGATTATATCGTGGCAACGGGGCAGGTCGAAAGCATCAGCGGCAATTGTTTGGAAGCGATCGGGAAGCGGCGGCTCGGGGATTGAACAAGATCGGTTCATCATGCATGTACGGGCTGGCAGAGGCCGCAAGCCCTTAAGGCGTGGCACTACGGTGGTCACCTAGTCGGGAGCATCGCGAGCAATGCTTGAACTGGCTTGTTCTGTGGTGGCACGTGAGCGCATGAGAGGCTGGAGCTGTTTTACTTGTGTACGTACAATGCCAGGAGCTAGCACACAGAGGCGAGCACATGATCGTGAGGATTTGTTGAGAAAAAAGGGGACAAATACATTTATGCCCCTAGTTGGAACCCACCCACGGGGTTTGCCCTTAAGTTTCCACCTTGCTCAGTTTTGCCCTTAGATTTTTCCCAGGGCTCGCTCGAATGCCCTTCCGTGACGGCCCCGTGTGGTCAGCGCCGTTTGACCACGCTTTTGCACCGTTTTGGACATGTTTACCCCTGGTTCGATATCCCTAGCCTTTTAGTCGTCTGCTACCTCGCGCTAGACAGAAGAAAGGAGGCAGAAGGAAAAGGGGGCGGAAGGAAGGATTTGGATGGTGCGTCGTGCAGGCTTGCCCACAGCCATGGATATGTCGGGTATGTCGTCGGAGAGCTCGTCGCTGGCCGCCGCTGAAGAGGTAATTTGTAATAGGTAGAGTAAAATTTCCCCATTTTCTAGGGTTAGCTCGAATTTCGGGTGATTTATGTGGTTTTTGTCAAATTAGGTGGATGGGGTAGGAATTGTGCAGCACATCTCAGAGTTTTACTTGCCAGACTCCACCTTCTCCGGCCTTGAGTATCGCTCGAAGCATAGTTGTCCAGGGCATGGCCTAATCCCTGCTCGTCGTGTCTCATGGGGTGGATCTAGCACCGGTCGTCGATTTTTGGGTTGCCCCCTGGATGTAAGAATTTGAACTGCATTTTATATTCTTGGGTTTGAATCCATGACGAAGCACTCGACATCAGATCTAATCGAAAATTGTTCATGCAGTTGTCAGATGAATGTGAGTGGGTGGTTTGGGTTGACCCTGCACCTCCAGCAAGAGTTGGACTAGCTTTCGAAGATTCGCAAGCAACGCTTGAAGCTAGCTGGATCAAAAGTCATAAGTTGGAGAAGGAAGCAGTTGATCTGGCGAAGAGAAATCGTGCGTTGACGAAAGAATTGAAGGAAAGAAAGGAAATGATGCTCGTTTGGACAATGTTTTTCCCTATAGTTACAATTTGTATGCTAGCTATCGCAATGTCAGTGTGTGCACAAAATGCACACTAAAATTTCATTGTTAATGTAGTAGCTCATGAATGCACTGATGTATGAGTGCAGTTATGTATAAATGCACTGATGTATTTGCAGTTTATGATCTATGAAGTTTATGATCTATTAGCAGTTTATGATCCATGAATGCAGTGATGTATGAATGCCTCATAAGTTATGCACTGATATGTTCTATGTGAAGATGTTAGGAGACAACATAGTTCCAAATTCAATAGCAAACCACCCACTAGTACCTCATACAACATAGTACTAAATTCAGGTTCACAAACTGATAGTTTCACACATGACAACATAGTACTTCATACAACTAGAGTGCACAGTGCACATAGATATCAACTACAGATAGTTCAAACATGACATAAGAGATCATCCCAAACTGATAGTTTCACACATGACGACAATCATGATTTGGCCCTTTTGCTCCTAGTGTTTCCTGTTGGGTTTGGCATCTCCTTAGCTCTGCTTCTAGTCACTTTTGCTGGGATTTGGGGCACATCAGCCTGCACTTCCTCTTGAGTTGCAGCAGTTTTCTCATGCATATTGCTGCCAACATCGACCCATGTGTGCTCACATCAGAGAAGTAGTGCTCATCTTCCTCTTCTTGCAGGAGATGGTCCTCTCATAGCTGGCCTTTTCCAATTCTTCTTAGGAGTGCTGAAAAAAGGAATAAAGTTAGTTAGTTGCAGTGAAATAAGTAAAATGGAGAACAATTGCAAATAGTACAAACCATAGAACTGCACTAGCAACAGTAGAAGCTTGTGTAGCAGGTTCTTGTGATACATCATCTTCACTAGCTGGCTGCTCTGGAGAAGGCTGCACAGTTGCTGGCTGCTCTGGAGAAGGCTGCACAGTTGCTGGATGATCTGGAGAAGGCTGCACAGTTGCTGGTGACTCTGGAGAAGGCTGCACAGTTGCTGGATGATCTGGAGAAGGCATTACAGTTGTTGGATGATCTGGTTCTTCAATTTCATCTGCACTAACTGCATCATCTTCTCCTTGGTCAGCATTATCTGGCTCTGTAGGCTCCTCTGCATTGTCAGCTCCCCAATGTGCATCCTCTTCTCCAAATGCAGGATCAATGGCATTTTTGCAGTTCTTTAGGAAATGTCCATACCCTCCACATCTTTTGCATTTTCTCTTCCTAACTCCAAGGCCTTTCCCTTCACTTGCTGCCCTGATTCTTGTTTTCCTTGGCCTTCCTGCTGCAGCTTTGTGCTGAATAGGAGGACAAAGTCTGAAACCTGGATCAACAATATCCCACTGTTGTTTTCCCTCAAGTGATGGTATATTTTCAGCATATGTTTTCTTGAACATATCAACTGAGAAATAGTGATGCACATACTGATCTATGACATTTGCATCTCCTCTCAAAGATGTAATGAAAAACAGTGCATGTATGCATGGCTGACCTGTGATCTGCCACTTCCTGCAACTACATTGTCCCTTTTGAAGATCAATAGGGTATCTCCACTCTCTCTTATCCTTGTCTACAGCAGTGACTTCTCCTTCAGTTGGACTTCTCCTTACTAGAGTCATATCCAAACCTTTGCTCTTTGCCATCAAGATCTTCATAACTCTAGGAATGATTTTGTGCCCCATGAATTTTTTAAGTTCTATGCTGCTCCTAAGACCAAACTTCTCCATAATGTACTGTCTGATCTTATCAAGCAAGTCTACAATGTGCAGGCCTTTAAGTTTTTTAATTTTGGAATTAAATGATTCTGCAAGGTTGCTAGTGACATAATCAACCTTGCATATGTCATTAAACATTGCTCTAGCCCAGATTTTGTTATGGTGCTCTTCAAGGTAAGCCTGCACTTTGGGTTTTGTGCAGAGCTGTCTCAAGTGGTAATTGTGCTTCTTGATGCTATAAGTGAGTGAACATGGCCACAAATGCTCATCACAAAATTTCCCCTTGAATTTCTTGGAGAAATTTGCTGCAAGATGTCTCATGCACTCTATGTGCTCAACTCCTGGAAAGACTATGTCCACTGCCTTCTCTAGGCCTTTGCGGGCATCAGTATGAATAACAAGTCCTTCAGGGTGTCCTATAACCTGCTTCAGATTTTGGAAAAACCAGGCCCAGCTCTCCTGGGACTCTATCTCTAGTACACCATAGGCCACTGGAAAAATCTAGTTATGTGCATCAACTACACATGCTACTACTAATTGCCCTCTAAACCTACCATTCAGAGTTGTAGCATCCACAGCAAGGTAGGGCCTGCATCCAGCTAAAAAGTCACTCCAACATGCTTTGAAACTAACAAAAACTCTTCTGAAACACTCCTTTTCATACCTCTTTCCCTTCAACTGGAAGGGAACAGTGTGCCTATCTATTTCTACAACACTACCAGGAGAAGCTCTCTCTACTTCAGCTTTGAATGTGTACAAAAGCTGAAAACTGTCCTCATACTTTCCATAAATGTTGTCAATAGCCATTTGTTTACCATAATAAACTCTCATGTAAGGCAAGTCTAAACCATATTTTTTCTGCAAGTTGGTTTGCAATTCCTTGGGACCAATGTTTGAATTTTCTCTTACCCAGTTCTGCACAGCATCAGCAATCCATCTCCTCTTGGCTGCTCTCAATCTTTCAGTTCTGTTGACACTGGGACAATGGTGCTCATAGGGATTTACTTTGATCTGCACATAAAAAATTTAAGTTAGATACTCAATAGGAAAATTAATCATAATTACTATGTTACAACATCAATTGGAAAATAGTCAGCACTGATTATTCAATTTGTTAGTACCTGAAACAATGTGTTGTTTCTCTTTAGTGAAGCATGCAGCCTCCACCTACATCTTGGAAAAGCACAATACATAGTGAACCTTGTTGGATCACTATGCTCTATTTTGTACTCTACTTCATTTTTTATGGAGAATGTAGCTACAACATTTCTACAATCCACAGCTGAAGGAAAGACAACCCCTTCAGCTAGACCTGGATTATCTCTGTCATACAACATCTCAGGCCTGTCCTCATCATCATTCTCAAAACATCCCATGTCAATGTTCTCCTGTTCCTCTTCTTCATCTGTATCTGAAAACTCTGCTGGAATGTAGTCCTCATCCTGTTGGTCCACATTCCTCCTGGGTACTAGATCAGGAAACATTCTCTCATCTTCTTCATCTGAACCTAGCACATCATCAGGCTCTGCCTCCTCAATTATAGGATCTGTGGGTATCTGACTAGCAGTATTAGCAGCATTACTATCACTAGCACCAGGTTGAGATGGCACATTTGCACTAGGAGTTCCTGGTGGATGACAGCTACTACTTGGAGTTGTTCTGCTACTCCTAGACCTAGTAGCAGCAGTTTTTGATTTGTTTCCTGGGACAGGGGGCTTTGCTGTACTAGGAGCTGCATCTGGTCTGAATCTTTGTATGACAGTGGCTTCAATTTTGCCACTTTTCAACAGTGCATTGGCTGCAAACATCTGAGCTAGCTCATCATCACACTGTAGAGGGATCCATGCAAATTTATTCTGATCCCAAAATCTAAACTCAACAGCATCATACAAACCCCACGGATATTTTCTGTATACTGCATCCCTAAAAGAGTTGAATGTGCTTGTAGCATCGATCACAAGAGGAAAAGTAAAGCCTGTGCCTTGATCCTTAGTACCAGACCTTGCTAAAAGAGTCGGTTTCCATTCTAAATGTGCGCTCTGGATCCATCCTACGAATGCAAGAAAACGTCCGAAAAACATCACGCATGGCAGATCTACCTAAAACTAAAGCAAGAACTAGTGAAAAAAAAGCAGAGGAACTTACCCATCTGGGATCTGCTGGCTCATCTCCTCCGTCGACATCGGAGTCCTCTGTCTTGACGTCGCGCCCTCCATTTCGCCTCCGCTGCCGCGTGAGCTACGGTTCTTCACCATCATAGCCGATGAAGATGTGGTCTGGATCTCTCACGACATCGACCAAACCACGGGCCGGGCTCGGACGCACGCCGCCAAAAGCTATGGTTAGGGTTCGCCTGGGTCGCCGCTGTGCTAGGGTTCTAGAGACAGATTCGGTAGAGAGGAGAAATAAGATGCGATACATACGCGGGTCCCACCTGTAAGGAAAGTGCAGGGGCATGTGTTGTCCAAAATGGCGCAAAACCGTGGTCAAACGGCGCTGACCACACGGGGCCGTCACGGAAGGGCATTCGAGCGAGCCCTGGGACAAATCTAAGGGCAAAACTGAGCAAGGTGAAAAATTAAGGGCAAACCCCGTGAGTGGGTTCCAACTAGGGGCAAACTTGCAATTGTCCCAAAAAAAGCTACGTAACAGATTGATGCTAACCATCGGAAGAAAGAGATAGAAAAGACCAATGGTTCTACAGCCTACAGGAGCACGTGGTGGACTTTGGAGATTTTGTTTGATCTTCATGGCTAGGTGCAACGGGATGGCTTACACGGCAGAGTTTGGCTTTATTTTTTTGTGCACGAGTTGTGTACAGGGATGGTGGCGTGAGGGATTGTTGTGCGCGTGGCAAGATCGGCGACGTGCATATATGGCTCGGAGGAGTCTAGAGCGCGTCGTGACACGGGAGTCTGGAGCGCGTCGTGACACGGATCATCCATACACAGGGCACCAAGTTATGCACGGAGATGTGCGGGGCGGACACGACGCATGGTGGAGCATGATTGCAGTCGGATAATTTTGGCTGGGTCAAACTGAACTGTCTGACCGACCGACGAGGATGTCGGTCAAAGCAGAAGACGGCATTGATTTCAGCGACGACGACATAAGAGCGTGATGCTGATGGTGGCTGGCTTATGGGGCGGGGAAGCACGTGGTGCAGGTCTGAGGGCTTGTGCGGCTTCGACAAGACTGTGGTGCGGGGTTGACAAGGCAGTGTACACATGATTGCTTGAAGTTGATGGGGCGCGAGGGTAGCATGGCCAGCTACATGGAGTCATGTTGAAGGTGGATCTGGAGTCTGAGGGACGACTTCACTCTGTGCTGATGGAGGGTTACGGCATAAGAATTCGGAGAATCGAAGCCTATTTCAGCGGGATATCGAGAGACACGTGGATCAGACTGGGGCCCAATGATCTGATGGAGATGTGATACTCGGCATCGGCCGGTGATGATCGGTGGTTCTCTGCAGTGGGGGTTGAGACAGTGTGAGCTAGCTACCGCGGAGACTCGATCAGGACAGCAGATGCTCGGCGCGGTGATAGCGACGAGGCATGTGGTAAGCATGGGACATAGTGACAGACCAAGGCACAGGTGGTCAGGCATGTGGTCAGACAAAGTGTGCAGAGGGGTGCTGAAGCAGTGTTGACGAGTACCAGATTCAAGTTGGTGACTGGATCTATCGGTGCCGGTTGATAGACGGGAGTTGATCATGGTGAATCTGAGAAAGTGGCGGAAAGTCTGAAATTGTCAAAAGCTGAGAGAGTACATGGCCGTATATTATTGGTGTTTAGTGCACATGGCAAAGTGCGGATGACAAATACAGAAGGAGGCGGAGTGCTATAGCTATGGGACATGTCAGAGACTATCCGAGAAAAAGGTGAGACAACTATGAATTTGACTCAGGGTGACACAGGGCGACAGTGAAATTCCTTCAAGTTTTAGACAAGCAGTCAAGAAAAATCGGTGACATTAAGTTCAGGTAACTCTTATACATGGCGTCCAATATGAGAGTTTTCACTTTCACACAGACAGTGGTCGGTGTGTGATGGCGTTGAACGGATTCTCCAAAAGTTGAGAGCACAAGGTAGAGTAATGAGGAACTTAATTTTCCTTGAGTATTGACTGTGAAGAACACGAGAAGGGACTACAGTTGCAGGTGGAGTACGTGGAGTCTGGGAGTAGCAGCAGTGCTCATGGCGTATCTCAAGTCCAATGTACATGGAGGTTCGGCGCTTGGATTAATTCAAGGTGGTGAAAAATATTCGCCAAGGTGCAGTTTGTTACAGTTATGTCGAATATTATTTTATAGTTGGACTTGGAGTCATACGATGTGTAGACGGGATATGGAGTCATGGCCAAATAGGACATTTGTATTCTAGGTCTCTTATATATAGCGAGGATGGACACACAATGTAACCTATGTCAACATAATAGCACATGCGCACGGAACAGCTGGCGGCGTGTGGCGGTGCCCAAGCGGTCAGGGTGCGGTATTATAGCAGTGTCATGAGGAGGAGTATTCGTAGTCAGGACTTGGGAATGTAGCCACATCGATGAATCTTGTTAACAAATTTCGATGTCGTACTCGTGTGATTGGTTGGTTCTCGGTAGATTAACAGAGCGCCTCAGATTTATTCACAGTTAATACGGAGCTGTATGTATACCCAGTCCACATCCAGTGCCAGTTTGGGCCATTGCTTCGATCTTGGCACGCAAGCATCATGTGACTGTCGCCTGGACACTGGTTGCTGCTGCTTGCATTGCAGCTCACTCTTCCTCCCGTCCCGAGCAGTACGTCTGCTACAATCAATCTATCATACGTGGCATCACAGCAGAGGGGCACGAGCTGGCTGGATGGCGTCAGAACATCACAGGCATTTCCAGAGCTGGTTGCTTGCGTACTGCGCGTGTACACGTACGTTACGTACTACACGCGTGATTGGGTGACGGTGCCAATCCGCCGAGGACACTTGTGCCCTGTGCTTGTGTCCTCCGTGTTGCACCGTACGAGGTCCGTCTCATCTCATCCATCGACGATCCTATCCTATGGCGCAATCTATATCGACGGGCCAGAATGCCTGATCATCATCTGAGATCAAAACATGCATCCGTTCATTCATTAGAGTCCGTTTGGGTCGGTCACCCGCTCAGTGTCCGTCTTCCTTTTGATATGGGTCGGCAGTCGTTCAACCCGCCGACCCATTTTTGCCATGGATGTATCCTTTAATGAACACTTTGCATGTTTCACAAGCAAATACTCACAAGGAAGCATAATTTTCATAACTAAATATAAAATATAGTTTTACAAGCTCGAATATAAATTAAATTATTCTCACATAGTTTTACAAGCCAAATAAAAAGAATACATGTACTGGTTGCCAACATGAGCCCACATATACTCGACCAAATTATTTTGCAGTTGCATTGAGTTTCTCAATCACGCATTTCATAATGAAATTGGATGAACTGTTCAAACGTTGCCGCTCCTTCATGCTCAGGCACAACATTCACATCCTGAAACTGAAACCTTTGATCGTAGATACATTATGGACGCTCATCTTCTACGATCATATTATGCATGATTACACAATCAGTCATCACCTCCCACGGCTTCTTCGTGCTCCAAGTCCTAACAGGATACCGAACGATGCCCCATCGAGATTCCAAAGCACCAAAGGCACGCTCGACATCCTTCCTAGAACTTTCTTGCTCTTCGGTGGATCTTTTCCTCTTCTCTTCGACAGGGTTGGGGATTGTCTTCACATTAGTGGTCCATTGAGGATAGATACCGTCACCTTGGTAGTATCCTTTGTTGTAGTTATGACCGTTGATGGTAACATTCACCGGTGGGTTGTTGCCTTCGGCAAGCCTTGCAAACACTGGCGAGCGTTGAAGCATGTTGATATCATTGTGTGATCCGGCATGCCGAAGAAAGAGTGCCAGATCCAGAGATCTTGTCATGTCACGGCCTCAAGTATGACAGTGCAAGCCCTGACATGACTCTTATAATGCCCTTGCAAGCAGAAGGGCAGTTGTCCACTCATAGTGCATGCAGTCTATGCTGCCAAGCATCCCTGGGAAGCCCCTGCTGGCATTCATCACCAACAAGTGGGTTGTATTTTGAGGAGTCGGCTCTCTCAAGTACTCAGGGCCAAACACAACAATCACAGCCTTGTAGAACTTGTACATGGAGTCTAGGCATGTAGACTCACTCATACGGACGTACTCGTCAATGAGATCACTGGGCACTCCATATGCAAGCATCCGGACGGCTGCCGTGCATTTCTGATAAGAGGAGAAGCCAATATTTCCAAGGGCATCCTATTTGCACTCGAAATAGTCATCGTAGCCGACCACCCCCTCTCTAATACGGTTGAAATGATGCCTACTCATACGGAAACGGCGCTGGTATTTCTGATGTTTGAACAACGGGTTCGTTGTGTCAAAGTAGTCCTTCCAAAGAAGGAAATGCCCGCTCTTTCGGTTGCGATTCAACGCCGGAATGGAACCACGGAACAACGGCCGTTGGCTATTGGGTGGTGATGGACCAACACGGCAGCCAAGATCTCCTCGTCATCGGACATGGAATTGTCGGAGTCGCAAAGAAAATTCTGGAAAAAAACTCGTCGGCAGAGTCCATTTTGTACCTTGGCAAACTATCGAACAGCTTGCGGGCGTCGACGAAGGAGCCGGCCGACGAAGGGAGTCGTGTCGCCCTCGGACCAGCTGGCTGCCCTGGCGGCGTCCGACGAGTGTGTCGGTGTCACGACGAAGGAGCTGGCGGGGCGGCGAGGCGGCTTCCTGGTCGCGGTTATGTCAGGAAGGTGGGGGTGGAAGCTTTCGGATCCCCAGCGGCGAGACGGCGGTGACGGTGACGTGGGAGGTGGCGGCGTTGGAGGAGGGGTTGGGGGATGTTGCAGCACCGGCAGCTAGCAGAGGCACCGAAAAATGGACGGCGAGTGATAGTTTTCTGTTGGAATGAGAGAGGATGGCCAATGTACCACCGACTAGCGGGTCAGGGGAGGAGTAGGCAGGCGCCCCATGCGTCGTTTTTGTGCTCACGCCGACACAAATGATGCTTAAAATGAAGCCGGAAATGGGTCGACAGGCGGACGAAAAGCGGACGCGCGTCCGTATGGGTTGGCGTGGCTCGCCAACCCAAGGACGCGTGGAACAAAATGGGTTGCCGCGTTGAAGTTGCTCTTACTGGCGCTGTCTAGCTAGGTATGTAGCCTGAGCACGAACAATCGTACTGATCGGATAATTACCGGCGATGGATCTCAGATTGTTTGTTCCGCAGCAGTGTAGAGCAAGTATACATTCAACCGGCCAAACGCTGGCCAGCAGTTAGCACAGTTCTCACCCGTACTGGAGCATGCTTTCTCGATCGATCTTTCGGCGATGCATGCCAACTGTGCACATATGGACATACATGCATGTGCTGCTGCTGCGCGACCGACCGACTTACTTGCCTGCTACGCTCGATCGATCGATCGATCCAACATGCATGCCCGCTGTCCAGCACTAGTTAGCTATCGTCGATCGAGTGCCGGAACCAGTGTAAGCGTCATGTGTTTCCACACACACACACACACACCTGTTACCTGTACCATACAAGTTTGCAAAAGGCTCCGGCCCTTTTTTCCTTATAATTTTCTACTCTTTTTTCCTGTCTTTTAGCTGGCCCTTTTTTCCCGTAATTTTTTTTCAAGAACATCTATAAAGGCTCCACATAGAAGTGAACGACGACCAAAAGTGTAAGGGAAATGAAACTGAATCCCCCCAATGAATGGAACCAAAGAAGGGCACAGCGTCTCCATCGACATGTCCTGTATCGTGCTGTATACAGTGAACATAATTTTACGATGGCACAGCTAGCACTCCTGCAGCTAGGACAAATATATCAATGGATATGCGTGCATGCACTCCTGCAGCTAGGTGGCCGGAATTAAAGGATGAGAGAAAGCGGAGAGCAACGCGTTTTCTCACATGCACGTACTGCATGCATGTCTCGATCCACATGTCCTGGCTGGAACGCCATCGACCGCTGCTACTACGTACTGTACGTATACCAGAAAGTATTTTAATTTTCTCCTGGTTCAATATTCTCTAGAGATCATGAACTATCATTGAATGGGGCGCCGAAAATGCAGAGGGCTCTCCGCTCCCGCTGCATCATCTCACTGTGCAGCTGCATGGACGGATCTCTGTGATTCAACACCGCCTCCCGAAACAGTTGACGTCTGTTTCAGACAGCCAAGCCAAGTTTCGCGAGATTGAAAACGGTCAAGGGCGCACTGTAGGAAGGCCGGCCCTACAAAATGTGCAAACCACTCACAAACTATGGCGAAGCTGCCAACCTTTTTTCTTTCGATAAATGATGCTTTTATTGACTCATACCGTCGCATCAAGAGAATAAAAGCATTATAAGCACACGTTCAGCCTCAGCATAACTAGGATACACACAATCAACATTAACACACATGCAAACAAAAGAAAAATCCGACCTCCAAAAATCCAGCCAACACTAACAACCATCAACATCAACCGCCAGCGATGACAGCACCCGGACTTTGGGCAAAGTGCTTCAAGAACGACGCCTTCGAGAAGGACACGACGCTCGAGCGCATTTGTTGCCAGATCCACCCATGAAGGTTAGATCTTTGCATTTCACCCCTAAAGAAATATCCAAAAAAATTCCAGACAATGCCTTCATGAAGGGAATGGTGTGAAACATCACCATTGCCAGGTGCAACCAATACAGGTCAGACCTAAAGTTCTCACTCTGGAGCTCGAGACCCTGTGTTAAAGAGCACCACCACACTTAAGTCTCCCTGTACAGCTGCCCCCACTTTCAATGAAGATGTTATTGTTGCAAGCTAGATCGTCACGTTTCAACATCTGTATACAACGAGTAGATCATCAACAAGGTCACCAAAACAGTCACGAGCCCACTTAAGGGGCCAACTGACAACCCTAAGTCATTCACTAATAGAAAAAGGGTCATTTGTCCCGGTTTTTAAGGGCCTTTTGTCCCGGTTGTTGAACCGGGACTAAAGTGTCGTTACTAATGCTCTGGGCCTTTAGTCCCAGTTTTTACATGAATCAGGACAGATGGGCCTCCACGTGGCCCGTGCGGCGAGCCTAGGCAGGAGGCCCTTTGGTCCCGATTGGTGGCACAAACCGGGACCAATAGGCATCCACGCGTCAGCAGCTGACAGGAGCTGAGGTTTTTTTTTTTTGAAAGGGGTGGTTTAGGGGTTTAGGGGGCCGGTTTAATTTAGGTGTTTCATATATTGTGTTATCTAGCTAATTAATAGAGAGAAGTGTCCTCTCTTATCTCCGTGCTTGATCGACGTACGCTACGTATTATATATACGTATAGAGAGGACTCGACACGCTAGCTAGTAAACAAATGAAGGAAACAGAAGATCGTCATGAACATATGCATACAGAGAGAAGTGATATCGACCACCTCTCCTTCTCCGAGAGATTGGTCGAACAACAAGTTCTCGTATATCTATCTGACGCTACTGGCTGCATATATACAATATAATTATCTCTTATAATATAATCTCCTAATTATATATGAACTCAGGGTCCACATGGTATTCTCCGTATTTAGCGATCACGTGGTCAAGGAAGAATTCCGCCAATTCCTCTTGAATTGCTCGCATACGATCTGGTGGTAGGAGTTCATCCCACATCCGAAAGATCTAATTTGAAGAAGGGGGTCAATACATATATATATGAATAAATGAAACTCAACACAAATTATGATAATAAAATAAAATTATGAATATTATTGCTTACGCACTTTATATTGTTCCTCAGAGTAGCCCCGCTCATGGGTCGTGTGGCGGATGGACTCGCAAACGTAGTATCCACAGTAATTATTCCCGGCTTCCTGCCACAACCACTTTACAAGAAAAAAAGGTCAATCAAACTGATAAGCAAGCATGCTATAAATTGTATTGATGAAACTAGCGCTTGAATCACTAGGAGATGCGCGGAACATGCTAGTAGTACTTACTTTCGGGTGTCTAAATTGCAGCTTCTTCGGCAGTCCCGGAGCTTTTTTGGTGAATTTTGTCCAAACCCTGCCAGACAAAGAAAACAATTACTTGATATCAGGAAATGAACAAAGTTGCTGATATGGTGCGATAATGATCGATTTAACTTACTTCTCAAGCATTTCAGTCATGTCTGCATACTCCTTAGGATCTTTTCGTCTCGAGTCTAAGACGGTTACTAGTCCCTGCTCAAGCTTAATCTCTAGAAAAATATAGTGGAACCTACGCACGCATGCATAACTCATCAATTACATTACTATAACCTGGACTAATAAGGGAAATCGAATATGCATAAGGCAGTAACACTCACTTGAAGTTGTAAGGAAAGAGTATTATATCTTTGTTTTCATTTATTTCCAATGATCGTAGCAAGTTAGCGTATCTTTGGCATGAAATTTAACCTCATTTGCATCTATGAGATTTGTGTTAATGAACCCAATATCACCAATTTTTCTTTTCTTCAATTGGCGATCTTCAATCTGCATATATAATATAGTGAGGATAATTATAAATACATACAATGAAAGAGCTGACCTATATATAGAGACTTAATGACAGAAATAGTACTACTCATAGACAGTAGCAAGTGACCATTAATTTATCGAGGGCCATTTGATTGAAAAACTGGAAGAACTCCTCAAATGAAACATGCAACAGATCAATTCCAATGAGGTCATGCTCCTCTTTAACGAACAGTGTCAAAGTATTCGTTCCCCCAGACTCTCTGCAGGTTTTCATGTACCAATCATGGAATCTTCGCATCATCGTTGTTAGTGATTTTTCATCTTTGACGAGAGGCTTCCCGTACTCGTATCTATGTTCGTCCACCTCCAAGAAATCATAATGTACATCGTCGGGTAGGTAATCTCCAAGATTGCTATAACCGGGCACCATCCTCGGATCATTAGCGAAGATGTCGCTAGACACCTTGAGCGGGGGGCACGATTGGTCCGCTTGTTCGCCGAGCTGGGCAATTTTTTTCCCAGCTGCTCGTCGTTCTTTTAACCTTTCATCACTTCTAGTACTTCCCGACCGCTTCGCTTCGAGAAATGACTTTTCAATAATGCGGTCATAGTTGGCTTTCGGCGGAGACTTTGGTGGTTTCTTCAGGGCATCCAGAGTGCGCTTCGCTTTCACCAGATCTATCTTCTCCTCCGGAGGTGGATGTTTCTTTGCTTTCACCCCTTCAAAGAATTTCATCACTTCGGTCCGCACGATATTCGTGTTTTCCTCCACGGTCCTCTCGTATGGTAACTTCTCTGGAGTCTTCAGAGAAGGACCGAATCTGTATTGCCTCCCGCCTCTGGCTGTACTGCTAGACGCCGGAGCAGACGGAGTGGCTACGGTTGTCTTCTTTCGTGCTTGCTTACGAGGCGGAGGAGAAGGACTACGACGCTCCGGAGCAGCCGGAGCGGCGGCGGGTCTCTTCCGCCCTTGCTGGCGAGGCGGAGAAGGAGGAGGCTGGCTGCTCGGGCGCGCCGACGCAGGCGGAGTGCCGCCACGCACTGGAGAAGGAGGCTGAGTGCCCTGATCACTCGCCGGAGGAGGAGGCGAAGTGCCCTTACTCGCCGGAGGAGGCGGAGGCATCCAGTTCGGCAGGTTGATGAGCTCCTTCCGCCATAGGCATGGAGTCTTCAGAGAAGAACCCAGCCGAGTCTCCCCTTCACCCGTAGGGTGGTCAAGCTGGAGGTCCTAAAATCCGTCCATTATTTGATCCACCATCACCCTAGCATATCCTTCTGGAATCGGCCGGCAGTGGTAGGTTGCGCCAGGTTCAGTAGGTAAAACAGAGCCAACAGCCGCCTTGACTTTGAATGTCATCCATTGTGCCATAAGGTGGCAATGTTGAGACTCCGTGATAGCATCCACAGGGTAGCTAGCAGGAGCTGTGAATACAGGCTCCTGCTGAAGCTGCTCGGTGGAAGCCACACTGCTTCTCCGCTGAGATGGCGGGGTAGCTTCGGGGGAAGCTTCGGCAGGTCGCTTGCTGCGATTTGCTCCTCGTTCCTCTATCGCTAGTACCCTTGCATGCAGCGCCTGCAGTTGGGTATGCTCCACTTTCTTCCTCCTCTCCTGGCATTTGTAACCGCTTGCGTTCGGAAACCCAACCTTCCACGGAACGGAGCCTGGCGTGCCTCGTGTCCGTCCAGGGTGCTCAGGATTCCCGAGGGCCATTGTGAGCTCGTCGTTCTCTCTGTCTGGAACGAACGTCCCTTGCTGGGCTGCCTCGATATACTCCTGAATCCTCGTGACTGGTATTCTCAGTTGCTCGTCCGTCCAAACACACTTCTCTGATATAGGGTCCAAGGTTCCGCCGGCCCGAAGAACCAAGTCCGGCAACGGTCTGGCCACCTGAATGTCTCTGGTTCGACCCCTTTATCAAGCAGGACATTCTCAGCCTTGGCCCACAACGGCCGGGCTTTGAGGCAGCCACCTGACCCCATGCGATTGTGAATCTTCTTCTTCGCAGCATTCTTCTTGTTTGTCACTGACATCTTATTACTCTTGTCCGATGTCTTGTCGGCCACAAATGCGGGCCAGTGATGTCTGATCTTCTCATACCGGCCGATGAATTCTGGTGTCTCTTCTTTGTCGGCAAATCTTTTCAGCTCATTCTTCCACCTCCTGAATAGTTCTGCCATCTTCTTAAGAGCATGAGACTTGATCAATTGCTCTTTAACTGGCTTCTCCGAATCCTCCTCTAGCGGTAGGGTGAAATTTGCCTTCAGCGTGGTCCAAAGATCTTCTTTCTGCATATCGGAGACATAAGACACCTCAGAGTCTTCTGTAATCGGCTTTAACCATTGGTGGATGCTGATCGGGATCTTGTCCCTAACAAGAACCCCGCACTGAGCAGCAAATGCTTTCTTTGTCCGGATGGGTTCAATCGGCATGCCATCGCGCGCGTCCAAACAGAAAGTCACCATGCTTCACAACTTGCCATCCAAACATGTATGATTTCACAACAAAAGTTGCCATGAAAAAACATCATGAAAAGTTGCCATGAAAAGTTTCCCTAACAAGAAACTTCCTTTGTCCGAAACTTGCCATCCAAACAGAAAGTTACCATGCTTCACAACTAAAGTTGGAATGAAAAATCATGTGGGCTTAATTGCTTTGTGCCACACATGTGAGCATTGTCATTTGGGATACGTTTGGAATCAAACATGACCAGGCGTTAGACTCAGTGTGGAAAGTTTCTTGAATGAATAACTTTCATGGTATTGTGGGCGGAAAAAAAAATCGACACTACGTGAAAGTTACTATTCACACCTTTTGAACTCGCGGTTTTATTTTCTTGGCCCGGGAGTCGGTCCAAGGTATTCCTTTGTGAAACTTTTACTAGCACCGGATAATGTATGATTCCAAAAAGTTCTCGGCATTTCTGTCTCGTTTTTTTTGCAATTTCAAAATATTGTTTTTCAATTCAGCTCCGTTGGAAGCCGAGACCCACCGGGTATTCACAAAGTTGCTAAATTTTCTTGGGAATCAGATCCGGAGATAAACAACCTAGTGTACATGTACGTACTGGACAAGCCACTGTAATCCTGTTATCAGTTAACGAAGCTCTTGTTTGAATCGCATACATACTACTACGTACAATAATGCCTCATCCAACGGCTTGGAAGCAGCCAGTTGATGGCGAGTAAACAACTGACGCCTCTGCCTGCAACGATCCGCGTGGGACATGCACGCATGTGTTCATCCCATCCGAGAATGCATGTAGTGGACTAATTCAAAAGTTTGAAGCCCCTAGCCGGTGAACCAAGCTGATCAGTGAAGAAATGCTTGAAGCTCTGCGCTGGGAGCCCACGAGGTGATCGGTACGGAGCGCATCACGAGGCGCTGTTGATTAGTGGCGGACGCATTATACTAGTCTGACGAGCACGTTAGCCTGGATCTGGCCCTTGCTAACCTAATTTAATCGCCTCCCGTTGGCTGTTGCATTGCAAAATTAGTTGCCACCGGCGGTACCCCAGGACTGTTTGGTTTGAAACGGTAGGTGAGAAGAGGCCAACGGCGTGGTCGGTGGCTGCTCGCTCGCTGGGTTGGACTCGCTGATGAGAAAATTTGGACGACGCAAGTCTTTTTGTTGATGCTCCATAGGGTAGGAGAGGGAGAGGCTCCATAGGGTAGGAGATCTGTGCTTTAAGAGTTGCATGCATGCATGTGTTGCTTAGGTGGCCAGCAATCAATCAAATTTTGGCCTAGGAACAGGACCGGTGTCGCCAGAGCATGTATGTATGAGAGGGTACGTGCTTCGGCGTGTGCATGATTGCTGATCGATTGTCATTTGCTTTGCTTAAGTGGTACCACCGCTGCATGTTGGTGGCCGGCCGTGGAATGCAGGTGGAAGCACTGTAGTAGGTCTATTGAGCTAAATTAGTACGTACTAGTAATGCATGTGGTGTGATCACTGGTGACCGAGCTAAATTAATGGCTGACAAACCCCGTTTGAAACGCTGGAATTTATTCGTTCGTTGGGACGATTCGTTCTTGGAGCCAACATGGCTCATCGAGTCGCATGTGAAATGCCTTCAAAATGAATATAGGTCGAATTGTCCAGCGAAAAATCAGTGGCATTATGAATACGAACTTGGCCATCGCATCGTCCACGAGCCGCGTCGTCGCAGCATCATGGTGCTGCTCTCTCGTTCGTAGCAGCTCAGCTCCCCCGCCCATGTGACCCCTCCCTCCCGCCCGTCCCATGTGACCCGCCCTGAATGCCACTGCCCTCACACCTCATCACCACGCTCCCCACTTGATCTCTCCGTGATCCCGACCTCTCTCAGGCCTCAGCTCAGCTCACCTCCTTCCTCCCTCCCTCGCACTCCTCCCTTGCTTGCATCCACCTACATTCCATTCCTCTCAGATCACAGCTCAGACACGCCCGCAGCAATGATCCGGCGCGGCATGCCGCCGCTGCTCGCGCTCCTGCTTGTCACCGCGGTCACCGCGCAGCAGGAGGGCAACGTGCCGGAGCAGTACGCGGCGTCCCTCGCCACCCGCTTCGACGCGCCGGCGGGCTGGCCGTTCCCGAACCCGCGCCTGCGGGCCGCCTACGCGGCGCTCCAGGCCTGGAAGCAGACGGCCATCTTCTCCGACCCGGCCAACTTCACCGCCAACTGGCTCGGCCCGGACGTCTGCCGCTACAACGGCGTCTACTGCGCCCCCGCCCCGTCCGCCTACGGCGCCGTCACCGTCGCCGGGATCGACCTCAACCACGCCGACATCGCGGGCTACATCCCCGCCTCCCTCCCGCTCGGCCTCCCCGACCTGGCGCTGCTGCACCTCAACTCCAACCGCTTCTGCGGGGTGGTGCCCGACACCTTCCGCCGCCTGCGCCTGCTCCACGAGCTCGACCTCAGCAACAACCGCTTCGTCGGCGCCTTCCCGGAGGTGGTGCTCGCGCTGCCGTCCCTCAAGTACCTCGACCTCCGCTTCAACGACTTCGAGGGCGCCATCCCGCCCGCGCTCTTCGACCGCCCGCTCGACGCCATCTTCCTCAACTCCAACCGCCTCCGCCACCCCATCCCCGCCAACCTCGGCAACTCGCCGGCCTCCGTCGTCGTGCTCGCGCACAACCGGCTCGGCGGCTGCATCCCGCCCTCCATCGGGAGGATGGCCGACACGCTCAACGAGATCGTGCTCATCGACGACCTGCTCACCGGCTGCGTCCCGCCGCAGGTCGGGCTGCTCAAGAAGGTGACGGTGTTCGACGTCAGCGGCAACCGGCTCCAGGGCGCGCTCCCCTCGGCCGTCGGCGGGATGGCGGCCGTCGAGGAGCTCGACGTCGCCGGGAACCTCTTCGAGGGCGCCGTGCCGGCCGCCGTCTGCGGCCTCGCCGGGCTCAAGAACTTCTCCTACGCCGACAACTTCATCACCTCGCGCCCCGGCTGCGCGCAGGCCACCGCCGACGGCGCGTGGAACTGCATCCCCGGCGCGCCCGCGCAGCGCCCAGCGGCGCAGTGCGCCGCCGCGGCCTCCCACCCGTTCGACTGCAGCAAGGCACAATGCCAGTTCGCGGCGTACACTCCTAGTCCTACCACTCCCACGCCCGGTGGTGGCAAACCTTCCAGCCCGTCCTACCCGTCGCCGCCGTCAAGCACGACCACTCCGTCGTCCCACTCGCCACCCAAGGGCTCCGGCACGCCGGCATACCCCTCGCCGCATCAGGGATCCACCACCCCGTCCTACCCGTCGCCACCGTCGAGCTCCAGCACCCCGTCATACCACTCGCCACCTGAGGGATCCACCACGCCATCGTCGCCAGGCTCAACCACGCCGTCGTACCCGACGCCGCCGTCCAGCTCCAGTACCCCGTCATACCACTCGCCGCCCCAGGGATCCACCACGCCATCGCCACCCGGCTCAACCACGCCGTCGTACCCGACGCCTCCGTCGAGCTCCAGCACCCCGTCGTACCACTCGCCGCCCCAGGGATCCACCACCCCATCTCCACCGCAGGGCTCGACCACGCCGTCGTACCCGACGCCGCCGTCCAGCTCCAGCACCCCGTCATCCCACACGCCGGGGACCCCGTCGTACCCGACGCCGCCGTCCAGCTCCAGCATCCCGTCATCCCACACGCCGGGGACCCCGTCGTACCCGTCTCCTTCGTCAGGCACCCCGACGCCAGCAGGAGGCCACGCGCCGCCTCCCCCAACCTCGGCCGACAAGCCAGACGGGCGGTACGCGCCGCCCCCGGGCTCGTACGGCCCCACGACGCCCTCCGGCTCGACGCCACCTTCCTCCGGCAGCCACCAACCACCGTCGGGCCAACACACGCCGTCGCCGCCAACAGAGTACCCCGGGTACGCGCTGCCTCCCCACTCGTCGGGAACCCCAGGCACCACGCCTCCATCGCAGACGCACCCAGGCACCCCGTCCTCGCCGTCGTCAGGAACAACAACGCCGTCGTCCCCCGAGCACTGCGCGCCGCCGTCCCAGGGCGGCAGCACCGGCCACCCAACGCCGACGCCGTCCGGCGCGAATCTGCCGTTCCCGCCGGTGTACGGCATGGCATACGGGTCGCCGCCACCGCCAATGAAGCCGTACAACTAATTCCTCCTGATCCATCGCCGGAGCAGCCGCCCACCGTCGCCAGTATAATACCTCACCTCGCGCTCTGCCATTACCCGTAGTATTTTTTCCACCTTGGATTTTTTTTTTCATCTCTTCTTCTTCTTTCTTCTTAATTTGTTGCGAGTATTTGATCCACGATCTACAGAGATTGGATGGAGTTAAAGAGGCCCCCCCTATGTATTCTTTCTGCCCGGATTTATTAAATTAATTTGGATGTGTAATCTCTGAGCCTACACCATGATAATGAGTGGCGACTTGTAAAACATCTCGATCTTATTGATACATAATGATCTAAAGTGCGCTCGTCCTAAGTCTGAACATGGGTTGATTACTGGTAGAGGAGGCGAAAAACGCAGCTGCCAAAGAAAGCAGCAACGAAAATGAGACGGAGAATGTTGGGCATCAATTTGCTCGTTGCCCTCGTTCTTTCGGATCGAAATGCTCCCCGGGCGAAAAGAGGAATGGGATCAAGATCGAAGTGCGGCGTTTCGAGGGAGCAGGCGCAGGTGCGGGGCGCACACGGGTTGGTCCTTCCCTCCCCCAGAACTCAGAACTGCACATGAAAAGGCCATGGCATTTTCCCGGCGCACGCCAGCTAGCTGCGCGATGCTGCAATAAATCAGACATCCATTCCGTGCGTCCGCCCGCCAGCGCATCCACCACCTTGTTGTTGTACTTGCCGTGGGGGAGGAGGAAGAGGACGAGGACGACGTACGTACATGCATGCATGGGCGTTCCGATCATGGAGGGCCCGGCAGGGCACCGGGCCGGCCATCACGCATGGGTAGACGGCATTGGCCATTGGCAAGGCACCAAGGGCAAAGCAGCCGGGGTAGGGGCAAGTCGTGTCGCTGTCGGTGCCGATCGATCCATGGGGACAGACAAGGGGACTGAGCGAGCGAGCGAGCGCTCGCTGTGAATGGCGAGGAAGTGGCTGGTGGGTGCTGGCCTGCTGGGCATCCTCGTGGGGCGGCGGCAGATCCAAGAAAAAATAACTACGGACCTGTTGTAAACAGGGAGTAATCAAGTGTTTTCAGATGAGATTCGGAAACAAAATGTACAGTTAGATGGGTGAAAAAACAATGAACCTGTCGACCGGAGCAAATTACACATTTGGTCATGACCTGCCATTTGCCAAATGCTACTCGTAGTAAAGAAGAAGAAGATGCTGACTCTTCAGCGCGAGGTTTTACACGGGAGGAGGTTATTACCTTTGGTGGGATCCCTGATCCGGTCTCTGCGGGGCGACGGATGAGTTCTCGTCTTCAGGATCATCCGGAGGTTGATGACATGCAGTAGAGGTGCGCTATGAGGGCGGCCAAGCTTCGTGATGCTGAGGTCTCTATTGGTATGTCCGTCAACATATCTAATTTTTTATTGCATTTTTCTAATGAGAAAATTATAAATAATGCAAACCAATTAGGAGTTTCGCTAGGGGCTAATGATAGTGAAATTTCCAATTTGGTGAATGATCTTTTAGATTTGGAGGTGGAACGTGCCTTACAAACTATTCGAAATCTGGCTGCGATAAAACCAACCCATGAATGATGATGAGATTGATGCGTTGGGGCTCCGAGTGCTCGATAATCTGTGTGCGGATCTAGCACCATCCAACCATGAGTCTGAGGATGATGATGTTCCTCTAGATAATGTTGTAGTTAGTGCCACTGAGCCCGGTTATGAGGACCGGGTGGAAGAACCTAGTAAACCAAAGCGCAAGTGGAAACGGAAGATTTATCCCGATTCTGCGGTTCGTAGGAGTGCTAGGATTCAGACTACGAAAAAATTTCATGATGAATTATGAAAGGAATCTTTTGGAATAGCAGAGGTCTGAAAGACTTGGCTAAAAGAAGGTTTCTTGCTGAGGCATCTCTGGAGCATCGATTAGATTTTATTGCTCTCTCGGAAACTGGTCGAGAAAACTTTGCGCCCCAGTTTCTTACCTCTCTTGTGGGCGGTGTTGATTTCGATTGGCATTGTCTTCCTCCGCGAGGAAGATCGGGTGGAATCTTGCTTGGTGTGAGATGCGATTCGCTAGAAGTCCGAAGTTTAGTGATGGGTGACTTCGCGGTTAAGTTTCGAGTCAGATCTAAAGTTGATGGTTTCAACTGGGCTTTGGTGGCGGTATATGGTGCCGCACAACCGAAGCTTAAACCGGAGTTTTTGGCGGACCTTGTTCGAATCTGTGGGTCTGAGCAGCTTCCAATTTTAGTTGGAGGTGACTTCAATATCATTAGGAGGAGAGAGGAGAAGAATAATGATAATTTTGACGGCAGGTGGTCGTTTATGTTCAATAGCATTATTGAAAGCTTGGATCTGAGGGAGATAGAGCTTTACGGTAGAAAGTTTACCAGGCTAATGCTATGCCAAACCCGACGTATGAAAAGCTTGATCGAGTTCTCGCGAGCGTTGAGTGGGAACAGAAGTTCCCTCTCGTAACGGTACAAGCCCTCTCGCGTGGAATATCCGATCACACACCCTTGTTCGTGGACTTAGGGGAGCCGAACCACGTGGGAAACGAAAACACCTTTTCATTCGAGATGGCCTGGTTTGAACGCGAAGGTTTCTTGGACCTGATTGCCAGGGAATGGGCTAAGGGTGCAGGAGGTAGGACTTCGGTCGAGCGTTGGCAGAATAAGATTAGGTATTTGCGAAGTTTCTTATGGGGGTGGGCTAAGCACCTTAGTGGGGTGTATAAGATTGAAAAGGGCAGACTCCTTTCTCTTATTCAGACCCTAGACTTAAAGGCTGACTCCATGATTTTGCAGCCAGCAGAGCTTCAGGTTAAAATTGAGGCGGAGAAGAGGTTGAAAGAACTTCTCCCCGAAGAAGAATTGAAGTGGGCATTGCGGGCTAAGGTCCGCAAAGTTGTCCAGGGGGACGCGAATACTCAATTCTTTCACTTGATTGCTAATGGTAAGCACAGAAAGAAGAGAATCTTTCAGCTTGAGCAAGATGAAGGAACTATTTTAGGACAGGACAACCTAAAGACTTATATAACCGAGTATTACAAACAGTTATTTGGACCTCCTGAGGATAGTTGTGTGTCCCTCGATGAGTCCAGGATTGAGGATGTGCCTCAACTATCGGCTGCTGATAATGATATTCTGGTTGCCCCGTTCTCAGAGAAGGAGGTGTTTGATGCTATTGCACAGATGAAAAACAATAAGGCTCCCGGACCGGATGGCTTCCCGGTTGAGTTCTACAAAAAGTGCTGGCACATTATTAAGGGGGATTTGTTACCTATGTTTCATGATCTGTTCTCTGGACAGCTTCATTTATTTCACTTGAATTTTGGAACAATCGCATTGCTTCCTAAGAAAACGGATGCTGTGAGAATAGAGTAGTTCAGGCCGATCTGCCTTCTCAATGTTAGTTTCAAAATCTTCACCAAGGTCGGGACTAATAGGCTCACACAAATTGCGCATTCTGTGGTGCAACAGTCCCAAACTGCTTTCATGCCGGATAGAAACATCCTTGAAGGGGTGGTCGCCCTTCATGAAACGCTCCATGAAATCCATTCAAAAAATTAGATGGAGTAATTTTAAGGTGGATTTCAAGAAAGCGTCTGATAAAGTCAAATGGCCATTCCTCCAACAGGCATTGCGTATGAAAGGTTTTGATGAAGCTTTGGCGCCGCCAGGTTGAATCGTTTACGCAAAAAGGGAGTGTTGGAATTAAAGTGAATGACGATATTGGTCATTACTTCCAGACACATAAAGGCCTAAGACAAGGAGATCCGATGTCCCCTATCCTGTTTAACATTGTGGTTGATATGTTAGCAATTATGATAGGAAGGGCTAAGGAGAATGGTCAAGTAGGTGGCTTGGTACCTCATCTTGTTGATGGAGGTGTATCCATCCTTCAAAGACGTTGATGATACAATCATCTTTATGGAGCATGACTTGGCCAAGGCGAGAAATATGAAGCTGGTGTTATGCCTCTTCGAACAATTGACCGGGTTAAAGATTAACTTTCACAAGAGCGAGTTGTTCTGCTTTGGTAGAGCCAAGGAAGAACAAGAGGCTTATAGGCAATTGTTTGGGTGCGATTTGGGGGCTTTACCTTTTTCTTACCTAGGTATACCAATCCACCACCGTAAGCTAACAAACAGAGAATGAAAGTGCATCGAAGACCGATTTAAAAAGAAACTGAGTTGCTGGAAGGGCAAGCTCATGTCATACGGAGGCCGACTAATTCTGATAAATTCGGTGCTCACGAGTATGCCTATGTTTCTCTTGTAGTTCTTTGAAGTCCCAGTTGGAGTCAGGAAAAGACTGGACTTTTATCGATCGCGTTTTTTTTGGCAGGGTGATGAACTAAAAAGAAAATACCGGCTAGCTAAATGGGATATCATCTCAGAGACCGAAAGACCAAGGGGTCTTGGTATTGAGAATCTTGAAGTTAAGAACAGATGCCTTCTTAGTAAGTGGTCAGGAAGCTGTCCCGTGAGACCGATGCCACGTGGGCGCAAATCCTTCAGAAAGCAAGTACCTTGCACCAAAACTTTGTCCTAGGTGACAACAAAGCCGGTCGACTCGCCTTTTCTCAGAAGGATCGATGAAAGTCAAACAATCCTTGTTTAATAGGACAAAGTTTATTATTGGCAACGGTGCTAGTACACGTTTCTGGGAGGATACTTGGTTCAGAGAGACACCCTTGGCCATTCAATACCCGTCTTTATATCGTATTGTTCAACGATTGAGGTGTTCGTTGCAACGATATTTCAATCTATCCCCCTTAATATTCAGTTTAGACGGTCGCTAGCGGGCAATCGTTGGGAAGAATGGCTCCGTCTAGTTAGGAGAATGATGGAGGTTCAGCTTTCCCAACAACCCGACGAATTATGCTGGAAGCTTACTAGGTCTGGAGTATTCACAGTTAAATCAATGTATATTGATGTTATCAATTCGAGCTTCATTCCTACCTCCAAGCATGTTTCGGCTGTCAAAGTTCCATTGAAAATAAAAGTGTTTATGTGGTTTGTTCATAAACAAGTTATTTTAACCAAGGACAACCTGACAAAGCGTAATTGGATAAGATCCACTAGGTGTAGTTTCTGTGATCGGGATGAGACGATCAAGCACCTTTTTCTTGACTGCCCGCTATCCAAAGTTCTTTGGCGGACAATCCACATTGCTTTTAATATTACTCCGCCGAGTTCTGTCAACACGTTATCTGGGATATGGCTTAATGGGATTGAGCCCGACTTAGCGAGACATATTCGTGTGGGAGTATGCGCTTTGCTGTGGACTATCTGGAATTGCAGAAATGATTTGGTTTTTAACAGAACATCACGTATTCATTTTTTGCAAGTTATCTTCCGAGCCACCGCATTGATCTCTGCTCGTGGTCGCTACTCACTCCGATGGAGGCCGAGGAGCATTTGGTTCTTTGGATCTATCCATTTGGGAGATGGTAGCTCGGGATATCTTCAACCGGTTTGGATGGCGGTCATGTAATAGTATAGGCAATTAATTTACCTATCTATCTTTAGCCAGCCGGTTGTGGCGTCCTTTATTTGGCTAGTTTGTGTTTCTAGCCCATTTTGGCTCTGAGTGAGCTCTTTTTTCACTTTTTTCAGTTGGAGACTTTGAGACCTTGTTGGAACCTATTTATTTGGTTTAATAAGATGGCCGTATGCATCGGCCTGATGCAAGAGGCCCGGGAGATCCTCTTTTAAAAAAAAAGGTAAAGAAGAAGAAAGCAGGCCGTGACCACTGACCAGTGAGTCAGTATTGGTTTGGGGCCTTGGGACAACTGGGTCTGCCTCAGCAGCTACTGTTGACCTGCCCTTGCTCTCATAATCTCATCTGGTGATCCCGGCCCCTACCGACGACCATCTTAACTTCCGAACAAGCGTGCCGGGCACCCGCGGCGCTTTGATATGCTGATGAAGCAAAATGGTGGCAAGAAAAACGAGTGTGCGACATCGGCATGTGTGTCCGGTAAACCAAACACGTGGCAGGAAAATAGTCAAACAAGAAGCAAGGAGGAGACCTGAGATTTATCTTCTCTCTTCTGCGAGGGAAATATAGTACAGTAGTACTCCTACCGTCCTACCAACAGGCAGTGTGAAATGGTTCTAAAGAAAGAGACGGTGTGAAATGTCATGACGCAATAATACAGGAGCGGTGGTGGTGGTGGCGCAGGAGCGTGCAGACGCTGGATTTTTTTTCAAAACTATGACGTATTTTGTAGCAATTTTGAAAACTATAGCACATAATGAAAAAAATGCAAAACTATGACCCTGTCGGCCACGTGCAGGCCGAAAAGGTAGTTTTCGCCAACTGTTGGCGAAGTAGGGTTTTCGGCCTTGCCATGGCCGAAAAGTGGTTGAGCTGGCGAAATGGCTGTTTTCGTCTTTGTTTGGAAAAGTACTTTTTTGGTCTACACTAGAAAAAGTACTTTTTGGTCTACACTAGGCCGAAAAGTACTTTTTGGTCTAGTGTAGGCGAAAAAGTCCTTGGGTCCACCTTTCCGTTATCTGTTGGCCAATGTATTTTCCCACCAACCCCTTCCGCCAACTCTTTCCGCCAACCCCTTCCGCCAACCCCTTCCCGCCAACTCTTTCCCGCCAACCCCTTCCATAAACCCCTTTCTCCTCTGTACCTATAAAAACCCTTCAAAGCGGAGGTGGATAAGCATTCCGGTTTATTGTAGTCGAGATGTCCCATTATCCATTCGATCGTAGTTTTCACCTCGGGATGAGCAGGACTCTTCCGAGTCTAGTTACCGATTTCGGGATGGACAATAGGATAGTTCCATGGGACGAACTCACCGGTAGTGACACCATAATGAATGAGTTGGCTGACCAATTACGTGGGTCCGGGTGGCCCGAAGGACCTATGAGGAGGTACGTAAAGAACTTCTTAGGCTGCATGAAAGGTGGAAGAAGGTGGTGGTGCCAAGAGTGAAACTTTCGTAAGGCTTTTCAAAGAATAATCCATCTTTATGGATTGAGGAGACCCGTGACGAAGATGATATCTTCATGCCACCGCTTAGGGTTACGCATCGTCGAAGGGCATGAGTTCTTCATCGTCCAAGGGCAAGACTTCTGCATCCTCGAAGGGCAATAGTTACGCATCGACGGATGGCAAAAGGACCATATCGTCGAAGGGCAAGAGGGTTGCATCAACGAAGGGTTGGCGGAAAATACATTGGTCAACAGTTAACGGAAAAAGGTGGTCCAAGGGACTTTTCGGCCTAAACTTGACCAAAAGTATTGTTCGCCTACGATTGACCAACAAGTACTTTTCGCCTACACTAGGCCAAAAGTCCTTTTCGCCAAAGGTGGCCGAAAACACCCTCTTCAGCCAGCTTGCCTTTTTCGCCAAGGCATGGCGAAAACCCTATTTCGCCTAGAGGTGGCCGAAAACACCCTTTTCGGCCAACACCTGGCCGACGGGGTGCTAGACTTAATATTTCTCCAAAGCATGCTATAGTTTCCGAATTTGCTTCAAATAACGTGATAGTTTTGAAAAAAAATCCAGACGCTGCCCGGCCCTGGATGTGCTGGTGCCATTGTGTGTGCAGGTGCAGGGGTTCTGCGTGCGTGTGAAGAATTCGTGTGTGAACCACTGAAACCCCGGAGAAATTACGGAAGCAGAGCACTCGGTGGGAGCAGAGCAGAGGGACGGTGCCCCACCAGGTCGCGTCGCGTGCAATTCAAAAAACCCGGTGATGTCACCGGAACGTCAAGCTGACCCGTGCGTGCAGCCCGGCGGCGCAACCCACGCAGGCACGCCTGGCGGGCCCACCTGTCAGAGATCATGAAGGAGCGTCTCATTGCAAACCTCTCACCAGTTCTAAAAAAATCAGTTACGTAATTAATTTAATAGCTCTCTAAAGATCAGTTAAAAATAATTTACTCAGGACAAAGCCTCGTTAATTACACCAAACCGAAGCAAGTAGTAACAAACCTCTATCTACGGGAGAGCATGGCCGTGCCGCACCACGTACCTGGAGAAGCCTCTACGCTCTGCAACGCAGTGAAACGCCATGGCCGCCATGGGGCAACGACTACAAGAAATTGACTTCCGTGATCAGCTACGGCCGCTTGGTGCCGCAGAGGACGTTGGCGGCCTGGCGGGCGAAGTAGGTGAGGATGATGTCGGCGCCGGCGCGCCGGAGGCACAGCAGCGACTCCATCATCACCTTCTCCTCGTCCACCATCTTCAGCACGCCCCCGGCCTTGATCATCGAGTACTCGCCCGACACCTGAACACAGCAACCTTGACACGGTTACAAACAATGCGTCGAAATAAGTGGCATTGATCTGTTTGACAGATTACAAGCAGGCGATACGCATTGGAGGACGTGCAAAACAGATTCAAGGGGATTCTCCAGAGCATCGATATTGGAGATCAGTTTCAGGGTGGTGTTATAGACAGGGACAGGGTTCAAGGGAAGGCCAGAAGCTATTTCTGAGAAAACGATGTCGAAAATGCCTGCTTTGCTTATTGCGAAAGATCATTTGGCCGCCAGTGCTTTTGTTAGACATCAAGCTAAATCTCCTTCTGGGTAAAGAGAGAATAACAAGACAAATCTAGGTGGTACTATGCAGTACATGTCACCCTGAAAATGGCCTCATCGACAACATTGTACTTGACACTAACAAAATAATTTCTGCTTTCAGGTGAAATATCGAAGATACAGTTGCAGGTAAAAAGCTTGTAGAAGAATTAAGTTTAAGTCAATCCAAAAAGAAAAGGAGGTTCATGGCCAAGGGAAAAGATGTTAGAATCAGAGTTATCTTGGAATGCATCAGTTGTGTTCAAAAAGGTGCCAACGAGAAATCAAGGCAGATTTCTAGATTTAGTACTCAAAATAATCACCACAATACACCCGGTCTAGTACGAACAGAGTCAAGGGAACAGGCAAGCAATAATCCTTTTGAAATCATTTGAGAGCTTGCAAATTAACCTGGTATGCAGCAATCGGCAAGGCTGAATTATCCCGTAGAAGTCGGATAATATCCAGGTATGGTAACCCAGGTTTAACCTGACAATGATAACATAGCTTTTAGTACGCTACACAAGCAAGGAAGCAAACAAAGACTCTGATGATCGAGCACTCTGTATACACAGTAACAGAATTACCAGAAGAATATCTGCTCCTTCTGCTTCGTCTGCTGCGGTTTCTATAAGGGCTTCTCTGTAATTGGCTGGGTTCATCTGATAACTTAAGAATCAAGAGTGTGCACTAGGGCACTTAGACACAAAGATTTTTAACTGTACACTGGATGAAACTACTAGTTTTGCTGTTAGGTACATACGTCTTCTTGTCACCAAATCGTGGATTTGAATCCAAAGCTTCACGGAATGGACCATAAAACGAACTAGCATACCTGCAATCACGTATCACGTTCATCATACATGCCATCCCACTTGCAATTTACAATGCAGGAGAGAAGGAAATTATCAGATAATAAGATGAAAATAGGTTCCATTTCAGGATAGGTGTGTACTTTGCAGTGTAGGACATGATGGAGACATCATGGAAACCCTCTGCATCTAATGCAGCCCGAATTGCACCAACACGACCATCCATCATGTCACTAGGACTGACAACATCAGCACCAGCTCGAGCCTATTTAGCAACAGCAACATTTCCTATAAGTACGTTTTAAAGATATACTAAAGGATGACTCCAAGGTAGATTCCAGATAGGGAACCTGGGAAACTGCCTGCTTGCACAGCTGATGAACTGTTTCATCGTTCATGATGACTCCTGCAATGGGATAAAAGGCCAACAATTAGGCGGAACCATGGCTATCAATAGATACCATTTAACGAGAAAAAAGAACATCATGTCTACCAACATACATTTGTTTGTACTTGGTACGAAATACTAAAATACAATACACATCCAAGTGACTCGACATGCAAATATATTAGCCATGGAATTTAAAGTCCTCATCTCATAAGTAAAAGGGTGAAACCAACAACTTTTTTTTTCTTTAAACGTACAAGGTTAGAAGTAACATATCTATGTACTATCTTTCATTTTTATACAAACAGCATCAGGCCAATTGAACGTTGATCAAACTCATTTATCAGGCACATAAACTCCACCAAAGCTGCTTGATTCAGAAAACATGAACCAATATCAATCGCACAAACTACAATGTAAAAATTTAAAACTGCCATCTTCAATAAAATCATCCAACATAATCCAAAAAAAAGGGCTCCACCCAGAGTGAATAGGGATACTTTAATAGTGAAACTCAAGCATGATCTAAGGGACTCATATGCCTGCAAAGCCTATACAACACTGTTTTTTCTCACCATTCTTATAAATCAGGTAAAATTTATTGGTCCGAATAGAACTTGATAATTAAGTTTTTTTCAATTGGCACAACACTACAGCAGTAGCAGTATTAAGCCATGAGCGTTGCATTAATATGATTAGATTTTCAGCATATCCCAAATAAAGTTCTCAGGATATCACTCTGAAGCAATGGATGGAAGTAAACTTCACATATTATCTCTCTGGGTGAAAATATGTAAGGAATAAATTCTGACCATCTTCCCTCACAATGCCATCATGACCATCAGAAGAATACGGATCCAAAGCAACATCAGTGTAGATAACCTAAACAAGTAGTACGATGGGAATCAAACATGTTAGCATTTGGCATAAATGATGTAATGCAAAAGTGATTGATCAAATGAAAAACATGACTCACAATGTCAGGGTACTTATCCTTGAGCAGACGGATTGTTCGGGGCACTAAACCATTATCGTTGTATGCCTCATCTCCCGTTTGCGTCTGATTGACAAAGAAGGCCTATGTTATTCCATATGGACAATGCAACTCAACTGGGCGGAAAAAAAGCTTATGTTTCTGGCAAGACCTTTAATCCATCAGGAACCTTTGGGAATAGCACAAAGCTGTTAACACCAACGTCGCGTGACTTGTAAACCTGTGAAAAATAGCAGCTCAACTAAACTGTTTTCTTCGGTCACAAATTTGCCTGAAGATAGATGTGGCTAACTAAGACTAGAACAAGGATGTGACAATAGTTGCTAATTTTCCAGCGCGTTATTAACTGTCTTCGTAAACTCGTAATATGGATATGCATGCACTGTTTATAGTATGGTGATATTGAAGTTATATGGACAGCAGTGTCCTTACTCAAGAAAATCACCTAATGTATCATAATTCAGGCATAGCTCCAATGGCACCGAATCATGTAAACTGCATACGGTACCTCTTCCAGAAGCCCGTGCCTCCATCCAAGCCTGAAGCACCCAGGCATAGCTCCAATGGGAGTGTCTTCTTCACCTGCACGTCAGTACCAAACTACCAATCAACCAAATTGCACACACCAATCTCAGTTATGTGCTTGCACCAACAATGTTCCAGTATCCCAATCACCAACCTTCGTGGATGAACAGAGGGAGGACGAGGTTCGCGGGGGTAATGCTGGTCTCCTGGAACGCTGCCCGGAGCGCGGGCGACCTCCGGTTCCGGCGAGGGCGCTTCGCCATGTCCTGCGCGCGCATCAAACAAACAACCAAAGCCCACGATTCAGCGCAGCGATTGAAACTTGGAACTCGTTGGTCAGGTGCCGGGATGAGAGGGGATGTCGTCACGTACGAGGGGCCTGATCTCCGGGGTGCCGCTGGGCGCCTGCGGCCTGGTCGGCGGCGGCGCGGCGGGGAACTTCCCGGCGACGGCGTCCGCCTCGCACTCCTCGATGGACCTCCCCGACCGCGCCTGGACGGCCGCCGCGGCGCCGTCCCGCTCGGCGCTGGCCCTCGCGGCCCTGGGCCTAGCTCTCGGGACGGGCCGCAGCGAAGAGGTCCTCCGAGAGTGCTGCACATTGGGGCCGATGGCGACGGCGGGGGTGAAGGCAACGGAGGAGGCCATGGCGGGTTGAGAGAAGCGGAGAATCGAAGAGTGGATGTGGATGGATGATGGCGCTCCGCTCACTGGAGAGGGTAGAGACTACTTGCGCTGCTGCTGCTGCGAGTACATGATCCAAGTAGACTCCTGCGTGCTGGTCCCACGTGTCAGCGAGAGATGCTTCAGGTGTGCTCTTACAACCGGTTCCCACACGAGTGAGAGATGGTGGACCCAATATTTTATACAACCATGTTTAGAAATATTATTCATCAATCAAAGTAAATAAACACAACTAGCCAAATCGCACGAAATGCGGTGCTTGAGCAAATTTCGACAAAATTAAATGCACATGAGAAATTTTGCTCCAAAGGTCAACAAACTTGCCCAAAAGTACAGGACCATTTTGCTCCAAGACCACAAGAATCGAACATGAATTACAGGACTATTTTCTGAACAGCAGTCATCAGGACTAATGAGGATACATTCATGTTTTTGTTAGGGATTACATACACAACAATTCTCAGGAAAACTGGGTTGTATTCTGTTGCCAAGCCATCCATCAATGGACCATACGGATCGGGGGCGATTCAATCTGCACACAGCTTGTCTCAGCTTCGCTTCGGGCGAAAGCTAGGCAAAATCGGAGCCTTTGGATTGCCACCATTTGTTGCTGCGAGAGCTTCGCACGCGCTGGAACCACCTGTCCCACGAAGAGTTCTCCGGGCTACTTGTGCTGCAAAAACGCAGCAGTGTTACACTTTGCGGGTGTGCTCATACGATCAGATTTCCTAGGGTGAGGTACTAGCAAGAATAAGATGCGGTGGCACTTACATTGGAAGAAGCGGGTCAGGTTTTCCTTCAGTACTTGTGATCACCCTGGCTTACTCAAGAGGAAAAACAATCACAAACTAGAATGCAAGAGCGCGGGGAAACATATGCGATATACTCGAAATTACTTACTCCCGGCATGCCGCAGATGCAGGTTCCATGGTTTCAAGCTCATTCAATTCATCCTGCATCATATACACAAAACACAATATATACATTAGAGATAATTAATTTCAACCTGTAGCGTAGCATGCTAATGGTCAAATTCATAATGGAACTTTTTTCCCAAAAGATGCTGGATCAGTTATCATAGTTACTTTGTTAGAACTTTTAGCTTAACATCTAAAATAAACATGGCTGCAAATAGAAAGGGCGACTTCTAAATCTTCAAACCTCCTTTGTTTTCTATTAGTACACTGTGAAGAAACATGATTGTGAAAAACAGACCAGATCGGTCTGATCATAATCTGGTGGACATTGGTACAAATCATTATTATGACCAATTTCAGGACTTAACTGAAAATCTGGGTAAATGAGCTGTTTCTATAGCCAATCATTGGTATGACAGAGTAAAGATCACAGCCTGCCATAACTCCTTGAAGAATCCAGCATGGAAGAAGAAATCATAATTTCTTTGCACAGGCATTTTATATCTACCTGAATGCTCAACCTTTTTTTTTTGCTACTACTGAATGCTCTATCTAGTATTACCTCCGTATCAAAGTAATGTAAACCCCTCAGTGTATCCCCTCATATCCTTAAATCATATTCATGATGTAAATAATTCTATAAATACTAAAATTCATTTGTTTTGATGACAGTTCCAGTAAAGAGAGGAAAAGAATTTAGAGGTTAGAGTTCGTTCTGGAAAATTCTGCTATCTATTCATGGTAAACGAGAGTAGATACGAGGTAACGGAAAGAAAAAGATTCTCACTGCCAGAGATAGAAACTGAAAGACAGGGACAATGTGGACAATCATAGCAAACACTTCCACATTTATACGTTGCAGTAGCAACTTCCTTGGAAAAGCATCACGGACAATTTCCAGATAACCCTCCATCCAGCAGAAATATGCATGCTTCGACAGGACAAAGTGTGAAAAGGAGAATTGTTTTTCTTTCTAAATGACGTTCGTTTAGACTTTATTACCCTGCTGGCCCCTCCAAACACTCATTTTACAGTTCTAGCCCTCAGGGACATGGCGCCATTTATATTGGCCTTTTTTGGGGGGTGGGGGGGTGGGGGTGGCATTTTGATTGGTGTTTCTAAGTCATACCAGCCTCGATAAGAGTATATGGTCAGAACTCAGACGCCATCATGCAGGCCAAGATATGTACACCACCGTGACACACGAGACAAGACACCGCTAGCGTGGATGGTTTGCCGTTTTAGCTATCCACCGGTCATGGGTTTGAATCCTGGCAAAGCATCTTTATATTCCCTGTTCCGGTTTTCTTATTTTCTTCCTGGCTAGGCTTATTATTTTCCGATTTGTGTTTTAAGGTAGTAATAAATAAATTCTAAAGAAGAGAAAAACTGCTGCTGCTTTGTGTTTCCCTGGCTAGGTTTCTTCTTTTCCTTTTTCATATTTTCTTTGTGTTTTAAGTTAATAAATAAATTCTATAAGAAGAGAAAAACTGTTGCAGCCTTGTGTTTGTTCCTACTACTAGACGTGCACTCCTCATCTTTCCTTCACTAATTTTATTTCGAGCTAGGAAATACAAGGTGTGCTCAGATCACATCGATCGTTATCTCTTGAACGAGAAAAGAAAATGTTCTCTTGATGCAGTGTTTTTCTCCATCGATCTTAAGCATGTCCAGCATGTAGATATTTAGAAGGCATGATTTCGTGAGCGGGTTTCAGGTTGGGGACATGCTTGTGGCCAAATTTGTCCTCCAAGTGTGATGATACTCTGCTTTAGCCGCGAAGATGGTGGGAACCAGGGAGAAACATCTGCATCATTAATCAATGCTACCAATGTATTTTTCGCCATTTCATCATGAACATCTGTGTGTAATCTGTAATGTACCTCTCTCTCCAGTTGATTTTGTTGGGTCCCTTTTGGTGTGCACGTAATCAAGCCCATCAATGGACGACTCCAGTTTGCGTGTCTGTGCCTTGTACGTATGCTCATTTATGGCATGATGACCGGACGAATAAATTAGAGCATAATAAATCTTACAGGGCGGTCATGTTTATACCTCTGCGGCTGTTGAATGTTTTGGATAGAATCATAGAATTAATTTCAGGTTCTGCATCAGCAGTGTTTAATTTTGTAGTAAGGTGCTGTACACTGTATGATGTTTCATGCACAATGCAATGGAACGAGGGCCTTGTGCCCTGTGGCTCAGAAAAAAAAAACTACAATAAGGGAAAACAGCTTGCTACTTGAGCTGAAGTATCGCCTCCTCTATGTGTTGATGGAAATTAACGAGACATGCTGGTTGCTCCAAGCCAACCATCTAGGGTAGCACCAGCTTCTATCACACATTGAGTATCTCTATTAATATACAATACCGCAGCGTCAGCCCCACCGATCCAACGGCGTCTGACCTTATACGCCATCAAAGATGGTGTGACCTAGAAACACCGGGTGCCACTCCCCCTAAAATTGCCAATATAAATGGCGTCATATCTCTGGAGGCAGAAGTGCAAATAAGTGTTTGGAGGGGCCAGTAGGGTAGTTAAGTCTAAACGAAGGCCATTTAGGAAAAAAAATACCGAAATGGAGGCAAATGATGCCATATCTATAAAAGGCTCCTTTGGTACCACATACTACTCAGTTACTAAGGCCAAAGACATGTATGAATTACTTTAGATAATTATGCAGAATCCTATTATGTGCACATAGCACAAACTGTCAACTCCTGATAGATCGGGGTACAAAGGACATGTTTACACCTGTGACTGTTGAATCTTTTGGATGAATTAATTCAGGTGCTGCATTAGCAATGTTTAATTTTGTGGTAAGGTGTTGTACACTGTTATGCTGTTTCATGCAAAATGCGGAACAAGGGCCTTGTGCCCTGTGGCTCAGAAAAAAAAAACTACGCAAAGGAGAAACTTGCTTGCTACTTGAGCTCAAGTGTCGCCTTCTCTATGTGTTGAAGGAAATTAACGACACATATATACATGCTGGTTGCTCCAAAGTGACACATCAAAGAAACTAAGGGGGGGAAAGGAAAAAGGCAGAAGTGAGAATTCTAACCCATGACCAGCGTACAGTTTGCGGAGCAGCCAACTATCTAGGCTAGCACCAGCTTCTATCACACACTCTGTATATATATTAATATAAGATACCGCAGTGCCGGCCGCATCCGATCCGTCGGCACCTAGATAACGGCATCCGACCTTATATGCCACCAAAAATGGCGCGACCTAGAAACACCAATTAAAATGGCGCCACTCCCCCATAAAAATGCCAATATAAACGGCGTCATATCTATGGCGGCAGAAGTGCAAGTAAGTGTTTGGAGGTGCCAGTAGGGTAATCCAGTCCAAAGAAGGTCATTTAGGGAAAATAATACTGAAATGGAGGCAAAATATGTAATATCTATAAAAAGCTCCTTTGGTACTACACACTACACAGTTACTAAGGACATAAACATTTATGGGACGGAGGGAGTACGTGTCAAAAACGCCCTTATATTATGGGATGGAGGAAGTACTTTAGATAATTATGAAGAATCCTATTCCGTGCACACAGCACAAACTGTCAACCCCCGACAGATCAGGGTACATAGGACATGCACGGTGCTACACATAGTTAACAAACATTCACCAAGGACAGCCCATCTCTGCTACTTCTGTTCTTGCCAATGCAGTGTACAAGCTATGTCATGTGTGGCTTAGGATGGGTGGCATTGGTGATTGGTGGACATCCAGATTCACGGACAGTAGGCATACAAAAAAGGCATTGTAGATGCCCTGGAAACAAGGTAGTACTATTACAGGTGCAGGCGTGTTGCCTAACAGTGGCACGGACCTTGACTTTACTCTACCACCGATTAGAAGAGGCCTTGAATTAGAAAGAGATCAGGAACATTCAGAAAAAAAACGTGAGATAAAGGGACATTCTTTTCCTTATTTGGTGTCACATACTCGAACAACCCTACCTATGGCAACTACCAAAGGTTTGTGGATCCTACAACCGCGTTCTGCAAGATCTAGATCGCGCTTTTTAAGCTGCCGAGTTGTTGCGCGAAATATCATCAGACAGAGCGAGGTTGTGGATTCAGCATGTGCGTGATAAAGGTATGGATCGATGCATCGGCTGGACAAGACGGATGGACAGGGGAGGAGGCGGAGTCGGAAGTACCTGGAGTGACTGGAGCTCCTGGTCGAGGCGCTGGATGGCGGCGGAGAGGCGGTGCTTCCCCACGTACCCCACGCTCCTCGTCGTCGTCGTCGCCCCCGCCGCAGCCGGCTGATGTTGCTGCTGCTCAGAAGACGGCCTCGCCGCCCTCTCCTCCTCCTGCTGCTGCGGCGGCTCCTCCTCCTCCTCCCCCTCCTCGTCCCGCGGCCGCCGGTCCCCTCCGTTGGCCTCCCCCCTCATCCCGGCCCGCCCTCGCCTCCCTTTCCCACCCTACAGATCTGCCTCCGGCTCCACCCGTGCCAGCCCCGCGGCCCACCTACCCACCTCCGCGTGCGCGTTTGTGCCGAGCAAGAGGGAATAAGAGGGGGCGGTCGATCAGAGGAGGCGAACACGTCGGGACGCCATGGGCTTCGGGAGATGGTGCCTCCCTCCCCTCCGCTCGGGCGGTCGTCGTCGGGGACGGGGGAAGCGGGAGGCGACAAAGCGGGAGGAGAACGGCGGTGGGGATAAGAGAGAATGAGGGGAAGACGACGACGGAGTAAAAACGAAGAGAGGGAGGAGGGGAGGCAGTCGATCTGACTGGTCAACACAAGGCGCCGGTCAATGGATGAGACTTTTACGGACTGGCTCACTGCCAGTGAAACAGAGCGCCGGACCCACTTCGCAGAGAAAGACACAGGTAGAAATGACAGAAGGAGGGTCAGGGTTTGCCCGTATTGTCAGTGCAATGGATTTTATTGTTTTGGCAAAACAGATAAAATTAACCTTTTATGGATACCCAACCCCAACGCTTTTTGCAAACAATGGCACCGCATCTCCAAACCTATATATACCTTCTCAAATTGCCAGCGGACGTCGGGATCGATCTGTTCGGACATTCTCTTTTGCTATCCAACGTCGTCTCGCAAACGTGCGTGAAGGGGTGTCCGAATTCTCACAAGCCGACACCGAATCGGAGGAGGTTTGCGGACGTCCGAACCTTCGCCATGCACGCGTTCGACTGTTCGGTCCCACCCAAAATCCTTGATGTGTGTCCCGTTCTTGAACGGTCGTCGCACATTTATGTCGGTGTGCCGCTCCATAGTGGATGTGACTTGACAGCATTGATGCCGACATCGCTTCAATGCGAACGTGTCGACCGAAAAGCCTAGTCTAGTAATTGCGCTGCATTAAAGCGGTCTTGGTATGCCTGCATGGCTATTCAAGCAGGTAGGCAACGCGGCTAAACCCATCTCCTCTCCGCCCACCGCCACCTCGCATCTCCTCTTCTCTCCGCTCATCGTCACGTCGACGATCCTCTTCTCTCCGAGACCGCACAGCCCCGGCAACACCCCCAGGCCGCATGCAGGTATTGATTCCGCCTCTAGCCGCTCAAATCTATCCCGTCGGCGGTTCACCGAACAAAGACACGCCCGACTGTAGTCCGGGCTCGGTGGTGGCTGATACGTTCATTTTGCATCATGCTTTTATGTTGATATTTATTGCATTATGAGCTGTTATTACACACTATATCACAATACTTATGTCTATTTTCTCTTATTTTACAATGTTTACATGAAGAGGGAGAATGCCGACAGTTGAAATTCTGGACTGAAAAAGGAGCAAATATTAAAGATCTATTCTGCACAACTCCAAAAGTCCTGAAACTTCACGGAGCATGCTTTTGAAATATATATAAAATATTGGGCGAAGAAAGTACCAGAGGGGGGCCACCAGCCAGCCACAATGGTGGGAGGCGCGCCCCCCGACCTTGTGGGCCCCCTGGCAGGCCTCCGGTGCCCATCTTTGGCTATATGGTGTCTTTCACCATGAAAAAAAATCAGAAGGAAGCTTTCGGGTTGAAGTGTTGCCGTCTCGAGGCGGAACCTGGGCAGAACTAATCTAGGGCTCCGGCGGAGCTGTTCTGCTGGGGAAACATCCCTCCGGGAGGGGGAAATCATCGCCATCGCCATCGCCATTGATCTTCTCATCGAGGGAGGGTCAATCTCCATCAACATCTTCACCAGCACCATCTCCTCTCAAACCGTAGTTCATCTCTTGTATTCGATCTTGGTCCCAAAACCTCAGATTGGTACCTGTGAGTTGCTAGTAGTGTTGATTACTCCTTGTAGTTGATGCTAGTTGGTTTATTCGGTTGAAGATCATATGTTCAGATCCTTAATGATAATTAATACCCCTCTGATTATGATTACGAATATGCTTTGTGAGTAGTTACGTTTGTTCCTGTGGACATGGGAGAAGTCTTGTTATAAGTAATCATGTGAATTTGATATTCGTTCGATATTGTCTTTCCTCTAGTGGTGTTATGTGAGCGTCGACTACATGATACTTCACCATTATTTGGGGCTAGGGGAAGGCATTGGGAAGTAATAAGTAAATGATGGGTTGCTAGAGTGACAGAAGCTTAAACCCTAGTTTATGTGTTGCTTCGTAAGGGGCTGATTTGGATCCATATGTTTCATGATATGGTTAGGTTTACCTTCAATTCTACTTTCGTAGTTGCGGATGCTTGCGAGAGGGGTTAATCATAAGTGAGAGGCTTGTCCAAGTAAGGGCAGCACCCAAGCACCGGTCCACCCACATATCAAATTATCAAAGTAACGAACGTGAATCATATGAGCATGATGAAAACTAACTTGACGATAATTCCCATGTGTCCTCGGGAGCACTTTGCATTATATAAGAGTTCGTCCAGGCTTGTCCTTTGCTACAAAAAGGATTGGGCCACCTTGTTGCACCTTGTTTACTTTCATTACTTGTTACTCGTTACGATTTGTCTTATCACAAAACTATCTATTACCGATAATTTCAGTGCTTGCAGAGAATACCTTGCTGAAAACCACTTGTCATTTCCTTCTGCTCCTTGTTGGGTTCGACAGTCTTACTTATCGAAAGGACTATGATAGATCCCCTATACTTGTGGGTCATCAGTGGCACAAAGGCTCGTCTGCGCACCGTCGCCGCTCATAAAGTGCGACGACTGCCCATGAAAGGTCACGTGCCACGTGTCTACAACGCTGAAACATCCCGAATGGGTGTTCGTCAAGTGCAAAAACGATGGGGTAATGTGCTTGTTTTGCTTCGGCTGTGCTCCCGGATTCGGCACATTTTCGATTGCTCTTTATTTATATACTCAACTTTTGTGTGTATGAAGGATGCAAGTTTTGGTATCGGGAAGAAGAATACATCAATCTATTGATAGAACGAAATTTGATATATGTCCGTGCGCTCGTTGCTAGAATAGAGACTAGAGATGAGATTAGATGCGAAGCAACATCTACCTCTTTAGAATCGAAGAAGAAAGAAGTATGTAAGATCGAGAATCCGCAGATCAACAATGAAAACATCGAGAAGATACTAATCCAACTTATGGGAGCAGTTACGGAAGTTGGATATATTTTAAAATGTCTACTTATGATTCTTATTATCTTTGGTCTTACTATTCTAGTCAATAATTGGTGAATGTACTTCAGTGTATCAAAAAAATCGTTGATGAATAATAAGAAATGCGGCCCGAAAAAATGTATGTGGTCAAGGTGAGGCCGTGATGACCCACACGTGTAGGGGATCTATCGTAGTCCTTTCGATAAGTAAGAGTGTCGAACCCAACGAGGAGCGTATGAAATGACAAGCGGTTTTCAGTAAGGTATTCTCTACAAGCACTGAAATTGTCGGTAACAGATAGTTTTGTGATAAGGTAATTTGTAACGGGTAACAAGTAATGAAAGTAAATAAGGTGCAGCAAGCTGGCTCAATCCTTTTTGTAGCAAAGGAAAAGCCTGGACAAATTCTTATATGAAGGAAAACGCTCCCGAGGACACATGGGAATTATCGTCAAGCTAGTTTTCATCACACTCATATGATTCGCGTTCGTTACTTTGATAATTTGGTATGTGGATGGACCAGTGCTTGGGTGCTGCCCTTTCTTGGACAAGCATTCCACTTATGATTAACCCCTATTGGAAGCATCCGCAACTACAAAAGAAGTATTAAGGTAAACCTAACCATAGCATGAAACATATGGATCCAAATCAGCCCCTTACGAAGCAACTCATAAATTAGGGTTTAAGCTTCTGTCACTCTAGCAACCCATCATCTACTTATTACTTCCCAATGCCTTCCTTTAGGCCCAAACAATGCTGAAGTGTCATGTAGTCGACGCTCACATAACACCACTAGAGGAGAGACAACATACATCTCATCAAAATATCGAACGAATACCAAATTCACATGACTACTTATAGCAAGACTTCTCCCATGTCCTCGTGAACAAACGTAACTACTCACAAATCATATTCATGTTCATAATCAGAGGGGTATTAGTATGCATAAAGGATCTGAACATATGATCTTCCACCAAGTAAACCAACTAGCATCAACTACAAGGAGTAATCAACACTACTAGCAACCCACAGGTACCAACCTGAGGCTTTGGGACAAAGATTGGATATAAGAGATGAACTAGGGTTTTAGAGGAGATGGTGCTGGTGAAGATGTTGATGGATATTGACCCCCTCCCGATGAGAGGATCGTTGGTGATGACGATGGCGATGATTTCCCCCTCCCGGAGGGATGTTTCCCGGTAACAGCTCATGGAGCCCTAGATTTGTTCCACCAAGATTCCGCCTCGTGGCGGCGGTGTTTCTTCCCGAAAGCTTGCTTATGATTTTTTCCAGGGTAAAAGACTTCATATAGCAGAAGATGGGCACCGGAGGCCTGCCAGGGGGGCCACGAGGCAGGGGGTGTTGGGGAACGTAATAATTTCAAAAAAATTCCTACGCACACACAAGATCATGGTGATGCATTGCAACGAGAGGGAGAGTGTTGTCCACGTACCCTCGTAGACCGAAAGCGGAAGCATTATGACAACATGTTTGATGTAGTCGTACATCTTCACGATCCGACCAATCCAAGTACCGAACGTACGGCACCTCCGAGTTCAGCACACGTTCAACTCGATGACGTCCCACGAACTCTGATCCAGCAGAGCTTTGCGGGAGAGTTCCGTCAGCACGACGGCGTGATGACGGTGTTGATGATGCTACCGACGCAGGGCTTCGCCTAAGCACCGCTACGATATTACCGAGGTGGAATATGGTGGAGGAGGGCACCGCACACGACTGGGAGAGATCAACAGATCAACTTGTGTGTCCTAGGGTGCCCCCTGCCCCGGTATATAAAGGAGCAAGGGGGTGACAGTGTCCTGGACTAGGGGGTACTCACCACGTCATCTCCTGATCTATTAGGTTGGGCCGAGGACTGATACGTCTCCAACGTATCTATACATTTTGATTGCTCCATGCTATATTATCTATTGTTTTGGACTATATTGTGCTTTATTTTCCACTTTTATATTACTTTTGGGACTAACCTATTAACCGGAGGCCCAGCCTAGAATTGTTGTTTTTTGCCTATTTCAAGATTTCAAGAAACGGAATATCAAACGGAGTCCAAACGGAATGAAACCTTCGGGAACGTGATTTTCTCATCGATAAGATCCAGGAGACTTGGACCCTCGGTCAAGAAAGGAGGGAGGCGGCCACGAGGGTGGAGGGCGCCCGCCTCATGGACCCCCAAGCTCCACCGACGCATTTCTTCCTCCTATATATACCCTCGTACTTCAACAGATCGATCACGGAGCCAAAAACCTAATTCCACCGCCGCAACTTTCTGTATCCACGAGATCCCATCTTGGGGCCTGTTCCGGAGCTCCGCCGGAAGGGGAATCCACCACGTGAAGGATCTCTCAACTAGTACAACTACTACACACGCACGGACTCCAAGGAAGGATTAAGTATAAATGGCAATCCCCAACATTGATTTGGATTCAGAGAACTTTCTACGGGGTCCACGATTCAAGTTAAAAAAAAAAGAGGAACCGCTAATGGTGCCAAGGTACTTAGTACGGATACAACCGGGGGAGGATGTGGGACATGGACTCGGTTTTCGCCTCGCCGGCCCAATGCACCGTCCCTTCTTTGCCTCGCCGATCTCTACAGGCTCCGCCTCGAGCCGCCCCCGTTGCACGGCCTCGCCGCCGTAAGGTGCTGCCGCTACTTGTCTCCACTGAGAGCCGGTCACGGCTGTTTTGCTTCAAGCCGCCGCCGTGGTCCCCACTTCGCCGACTCGTCCCGAGCCGGCCTGTTCCGAGTCGCCCTCGAGTCCAAGCTTCCCTCAGCCGCTGCTGTGCCTCGAACTGCCAAGTCGCCTGCTGCCGCGTAACTGCTGGAACGGAGGGAGTAATTGAAAGTACTACTGCTGCCACTTGCACAGTTTGGAAAAGAAGTTAAGAGAAGGCCGCGACCCGGAAACGGATAGACGTGATCACGGAGTTGCTGTCATTGAAACCCCAGATCAACCAAGCCGTCAGCGACCGCGGAAGCAATTCCAAAGTGATTTGATTGGTTGCTAGATATACTACTACCAAAGTCAAGGCTGATTTGACAACTAGTACTGCTTCCACGGGAAAGTAATCTGCTAGTTTAGTTTTTGTTTTCCGTACAACGGCTGCGTAAACACCAGGAATACTACCAGATCAGAGTAAAAAGAAAAAAGAGGGCAGCATCTGTCTAGGCGTTCGTCTGACACTGTCCAACGTTGATTAATGCCAGCATCCGTGTTCATCTGATAAAATATATCAGGTGATATTAGTCCGGCCTATCCTTTAGTACATATTAAAATCTTTTAAAGAACTACTGTATTTTACGGATTTTTTCTGTATGTAGAGACAATGATTTATTATAAAAGTGGTGTCATGCTATGCCTATGAAATATGCATCATCATGCACAGGCTTCCGCGCCCGCTTGCTGTTAAACGTGTGCGCGCAAGCCGTGATCCGTGCAGCTCAATCTACATCAACTCGCCGAGACCGCATCCGCGATTGATTCGCCGCCCGCGCGGCTTACCGTGCCTGCAATTAGTTCGCCCGTCGGCACCGGCTTACAAACGTTGCGGCCGGCTCACCCGTGAGTAATTTCAACTTCACCTAGTGATTATCAATTTCATGGCGGATTATTTTCGGCCCGACACATCAGGTGATATCCATTTAAAATATATTTTATTAGCCCATATTATTTTTGTCAAAGAGCAGTTTATCTTTGCCTTGGTCTGTAATATTATTGATGCAGGACAATTTTTCACTACATCAAAACGACGTGGTTGACTCGCCTGCACCGGCTTATAATGCCGCGGCCGACTCATCTGTCTGAGCCGCCTCTGATGATGCGGTCGTCTTTACCGTCCGTCTCTCGCGGTCTGGTCTACGTCAACACACGGGCCGCGCCTGTCTGCGTGAGCTGTTCCTTGAGTATGAGCAAGTCACTACTTGGAAAACCCGGTTTCTCTTCCAACAAATTGGAGACAGATTATCATATTATCAGCCGTCGTCTGCATTGGATGGTTCAATGGATAGGTGCACAAGTCGCCGGCACTACGGTTTGGTTAACTTCAAACAGCCAGTTGGAAGGAACCATTGGCCGAGTTGCTGACACGGTTCATACGGGATCATTTATAACCCGCCGCAATCACCTCAACCTTCTGTGGATAATCGCTAGCCTAGCATATCAGGTGAAATCTATCCAATATATTTTTATATTACACATTATTTTCTTCAAAAGAGCAATTACTTTGGTTTGCAAGATTGTCCCATGCAGGATTCAAACCGGTCTATATCACGGTTAATTATGGAGAATCTCAAGCCAACTCCTCAAGTCGTCTTGAGACGCGGGGGCTACAATGGTATGACTCGGCAAAATTAGCTGGTTTCAATAAATTCAAGAACTCCGGGTTATTGAAGGGAAAGGTAACCCGCCCCCGGAGATTACTGCTAGATCGATGAAAATTTAAAGGCTGTCAAAAGATTTCCGGCTCAAAATAAGGATTCTGGTTTAAAATCCGGTTCAAGAGACATTTTTCTCCCACAAAGCACTGAAGCTCTCAAATCCGGTTCAAAATCCGGCCCAAGGTAAATTTGTCCCTCAGAAATTTTTGAAGCTCTCAAATCCGGCTCAAGGTAAATTTGTCCCTCACAAAATTTTGAAGCTCTCAAATCCGGTTCAAAATCCGGCTCAAGGTAAATTTGTCCCTCACAAATTTTTGAAGCTTTCAAAACCGGTTTAAAGTTCCGGTTCAACAAGATTTAATTTCTCGCAAGTTCGAGTTCTCAGAAAAATTTAAGGTTGCCAAAAGAACTTGCTGCCATGATGCGCGGTTCAAACTTGGGTATCCTGCCTTACGGCTTTTCTTATTATGATCACTTGGGGGCTTCCTGCTCATCGAGCATAGCTATCAGTACCCTCTTGATCGGCGCAATGCCAAAACTTATATGATCACTTGGGGGCTTCCTGTTCAAACATAGGTCGTATTAGAACCAAAGAGAACATAGCTGTCGATACCCTCTTGATCGGCATACTGCCAAACCCACCAGGGGGCTTCTTGATCATATCTGAATCATAGCTTAACCCCTTTGGGTCTGACGTGGGTCGAATTCGAACCAGCGTCATTAAACAACTCTTATGGTCACTTGGGGGCTTCTGTTCAAACATAGGTCGATTCGAACCAAAGAGAACATAGCTGTCGATACCCACTTGATCGACATCGCCAAAGCCATCGGGGCTATATGATCGTATTCGAATCTTAGCTTAACCCCTTTGGAACGGTTTACTGATCGTATCCGAATTAGAAGCCTCAAAAAGTTTTATTCTATCTCGGGTTAAGTTTATTGCAGCCACAATTACTTAACTTGAGACCTTTTTGGGGATTATATCTCAAATGTATATAAGTGTTTTATGATTAACCCGGCTTGACTTTTTGACTATAAGTCACCAGCTTATTACAACCATCATTTATATGGAAGCATTGGCTTCTAAGGATTGGGTTATCACCCTTATTACACAGGTCATGTAAACCGGTAGTACAAATTCAATATCACAGTGGTCATTTGGGGGTTTCCTGTTCAAACATAGGTCGTATTCGAACCAAAGAGAACATAGCTGTCAATACCCACTTTGATCGGCAACACCAACACCACTTGGGGCTATATGATCGTATTCGAATCTTAGCTTAACCCCTTTGGAACGGTTTACTGATCGTATTCGAATCAGAAGCCTCAAAAATTTTATCTGTTTTTATACAATCGCAAGTATTTGAGTTGCCACAAATATCATATGTGTCGGCTCTTACAGAGTTGAGTTATCAACTTCACTGTCCGGGTCACATAAGCCGGCGGTACCATTCAACGGATCATAGGGATCTTGTGATCTACCTGTGTGCAGGATAAGACTACATTTGGGTAGTTACCCGCCCGGTTTTTGACGTTAAGTCTCCAAGGCATATGTTGTTTAAACTCTTTGCAGGATTTGCAGAAATATGACATATAAATGAGTAAGTTCAAGCTCATTACCAAAGTTCATGCTTCAAAATGATGATCCGTTCTGGATTTTTCTCAAAGGCTATAAGCCACAGGGTTATAAAAATTCCGGCTTACAATGGAGGCGTATTAACTCGCCATCGGCCAAGATCCGCCAAGTTTTTAAACTCCGGATTTACTTGTCAACCGATGAGGTATTCAAACCTTTAATAGCCAAACTGGCTGGATTTTCATGATGACATTGATGATTGAGGTTTTCATACCGGATTATATTATTCAAATCTCGAATAACCAACATGGCTGGATTTCTATTGTGATTATCAATAACCAGTGCCATGATTGAGGTTTTCAAAGTCGCTTTAGCGCAATGGCTATTATTTTTATCAATGGATATGATTTATTCTACAATGGAATGAATAGTCCCGAGTCGCTGCAGGCTTACGACCCGGCACTTGGGGGCTATATTATTCAGATTGGGATTATATCAAATATGCAAGTCCCATGTCATTGCCAGCATGCACCATGGCACTTGGGGGCTAATGTAAAGTCATTTTTTATCAACTTATTGAAGACCCGACTCATTCCATTGTAATGAGCCGGCCCTTGGGGGCTACCAATTGCTCCTGTCAAAAATTCAAGGTACACAAGTATTAATCCATTATATTGAACGGTCCACTATTTAGTTGGTGGAGTACAAAGCTCTTAACCTTGTGGACGTGGGTTCAAGCCCCATGGTGGATACTATATTATATGATGTTATTATCAATTATATACAAAGTCCCAAATTTCGATTATCTTACTAAGCCGGCCCTTGGGGGCTACACATTGCTGTTCAAATTTACATGGTTATATCTACAAAGTCCCTGCTCATTATTTGCATAAAGACCCGGCCCTTGGGGGCTACACTGGGTGAAGTTTTCATGAGCATAAAGTAATTACAAGTCCCAGGTTGCTGCAAGCATGACAACCCGTCACTTGGGGGCTATATGTGTGGAATATTCAGTTTATATGATTGAGATGAATAAACCGGATTTCTTCAAGGTTGCAACATTTATTGGAGCAAGTCTTAAACCATCACTTTGTCTGCTCAAGACTTGGGGGCTACAGGTAATATGGATATAAGGGAGAAAAAATCTCCAAATTATCAGTTTTGAGCAAATCAGGAGGATCAATTACATAAACTGGTGTCAACAACAATTATGACCCGACATCGTCTGTTTTATAATCAGACAGTTTTTGGTAATGATAAACCGGCAAGTTTTACATCTTCAAGCCGGCTGAATATCAGATGAGTATTTGAAGACCAAAATTATTTAACCCGGCGCCTTGGAAACCGACTCAAGTGGATATTCTTCACAATATTTTCCTGTGAGAAACCAACATCAGCAAATTGAGTATGAAGCAAGCTTATTTGACCTGGATTTTCTAAAAGAAGGAAATAACAAGGACTTAAGGATGTTCCGGTGCCGGTTTACAAGAATTCTTAACCCGGAGCACAACCTGTCAAATTTGTTCTTGTGTTTATTTTGCAGCATAAGTTTACCATGGATAAATCCAAGCTAAACTTGGGGGCTAATGTCGGGGATATACCTCGCAGATGTAACCCGGTAGGAAGTATAACCATTGGACTTGGCAACTCATTAATGACCATACGGTACCGGGCGACACACTAAGTGACCCGCCCGATCCTGGCGACTTATGGGTGACACGGCAAGCGGATTAGAGGAGCGACAAGACCGGGGAGCCCAGGAGGCTCAAGGCCCGGAAGGCTTTACGTTATGATAGACCGCTTAAGAGGAAAGGCGTGAGGAATATCTCCCTTACAAGGAATCAAGACCCGGACTTGTATCCGGCTTGTAGTACAAGATAAGCTAGTCCTAATCCTATTTGGACTCCACATGTAACCCGCCCCTCTAAACTTATATAAGGAGGGGCATGGCTCCCCAAAGAGAAAACAAGAACAATCTCTAGGGCTAGACACAAAGAGCCGGCTACGGCGACTCTCTCATGATCATAATGAGACCTAGCCACAAACAGCATGTAGGGTTATTACCGGATGATGTTTCCTGGGGCCCGAAGCTGTCTAAATCCTTGTCTTGCGTGTTGCGTCTCTCGTCCCGATCAACCCCTCTCAAGCTACCACATAGATGTGTTGGCCTCGCGACTAAGTTCTGACACTAAGGACATCTGTCGTGACAATTCCACGACAGAGGGCTTCTACATCATCATCATAGCCTCTCCGATGAAGTGTGAGTAGTTTACTTCAGACCTTTGGGTCCATAGTTAGTAGCTAGATGGCTTCTTCTCTCTTTTTGGATCTCAATACAATGTTCTCCCCCTCTCTCGTGGAGATCTATTCGTTGTAATCTTATTTTTGCGGTGTGTTTGTTGAGACCGATGAATTGTGGGTTTATGATCAAGATTATCTATGAGCAATATTTGAATCTTCTCTGAGTTCTTTTATGTATGATTGGTTATCTTTAAAAGTCTCTTCGAATTATACGTTTGGTTTGGCCAACTAGATTGGTAGTTCTTGCAATGGGAGAAGTGCTTAGCTTTGGGTTCAATCTTGCGGTGTCCTTTCCCGGTGTGATGGGGCAGCAAGGCACGTATTGTATTGTTGCCATCGAGGATAACAAGATGGGGTATTTATCATATTGCATGAATTTATTCCTCTACATCATGTCATCTTGCTTAAGGTATTACTCTGTTTTCATTAACTTAATACTCTAGATGCATGCTAGATAGCGGTCGATAATTGGAGTAATAGTAGTAGATGTAGGCATGAGTCGGTCTACTTGTCTCGGACGTGATGCCTATATACATGATCATACCTAGATACTCTCATAACTATGCTCAATTTTGTCAATTTCTCAACAATAATTTGTTCACCCACCGTCAAATACTTATGCTCTTGAGAGAAGCCACTAGTGAAATCTATGGCCCCTGGGTCTATTCTCAGCATATTAATCTTCCTATGCTTTATTATTCTTTTGCTTTTTACTTTGCCTTTTATTTTACTTTGCATCTTTATACCAAACATACCAAAAATATTATCTATCATCTCTATCAGATCTCACTCTCGTAAGTGACCGTGAAGGGATTGACAACCCTATTCGCGTTGGTTGCGAGGAGTTATTTGCTTTGTGTAGGTACGAGGGACTTGCGCGTGGCCTCCTACTGGATTGATACCTTGGTTCTAAAAAACTGAGGGAAATACTTACACTACTCTGCTGCATCATCCTCTCCTCTTCGGGCAAAACCAACGCAAGCTCAAGACGTAGCAAGAAGGATTTCTGGCGCCGTTGCCGGGGAGTCTATGCAAAAGTCAACATACCAAGTACCCATCACAATCCCTTATCCCTTGCATTACATTATTTGCCATTTGCCTCTCGTTTTCCTCTCCCCCACTTCACCCTTACCGATTTATTCGCCCTCTCTTTTCCGTTTGCCTTTTTCTCATTTGCTTGTCGTTATGGCTAGTCTTATATCTTCTCCGTTGTCTTCCGAGAATGAAGTTCTAAATTTTAAGCAAAGGGAGGGAGAAAATCTAAAAGACGCTTGGTATAGAATTTGCAATGCTCAAAATAGATCTACCAGGAAGCAATCTACCTCAGTTCTTCTCCGCAATTTTTATGTAGGTGCTAATCCTTGGTATAGGTATATCCTTGATACCATTACCGAAGGGAATTTTTTGGGTAGCCATACTTTTGATTTTTATAATGCTATGATAGATTTATTTGGCTCACCACCTCTTTTGGTTAATGGAACTATGTTAACTTTGGAGCATGTAATGCAAAGACTTGAAATTATTGAAAATAAAGTTGCTACCGTTGAGTTAATTGAAAATCTAGATAAAAAGATCCACAATCAAATTACCCAATATGGATCTAAGGTAGTGATGTCTACTACACAACCTTCTTCTTGTAGACGTTGTTGGGCCTGCAAGTGCACAGGTTTGTAGGACAGTAGCAAATTTCCCTCAAGTGGATGACCTAAGGTTTATGAATCCGCGAGAGGCGTTGGATGAAGATGGTCTCTCTCAAGCAACCCTGCAACCAAATAACAAAAAGTCTCTTGTGTCCCCAACACACCCAATACAATGGTAAATTGTATAGGTGCACTAGTTCGGCGAAGAGATGGTGATACAAGTGCAATATGGATGGTAGATATAGGTTTTTGTAATCTGAAATAATAAAAACAGCAAGGTAACGAGTGATAAAAGTGAGCGTAAACGGTATTGCAATGATAGGAAACAAGGCCTAGGGTTCATACTTTCGCTAGTGCAAGTTCTCTCAACAATAATAACATAGATAGATCATATAACAAGCCCTCAACATGCAACAAAGAGTCACTCCAAAGACACTAATAGCGGAGAACAAACGTAGAGATTATGGTCGGGTACGAAACCACCACAAAGCTATTCTTTCGGATCGATCTATAAAAGAGTTCGTACTAGAATAACACCTTAAGATACAAATCAACCAAAACCCTAATGTCACCTAGATACTCCATTGTCACCTCAAGTATCCGTGGGCATGATTATACGCTATGCATCACACAATCTCAGATTCATCCAACCAATATAAAAGTACTTCAAAGAGTGCCCCAAAGCTACTACCGGAGAGTCAAGAACGTGTGCCAACCCCTATGCATAGGTTCCCAATGTCACGAAACCCATAAGTTGATCACCAAAACATACATCAAGTGGCACATGATATCCCATTGTCACCACAGATAATCACGGCAAGACATACATCAAGTGTTCTCATAAAAGACTCAATCCGATAAGATAACTTCAAAGGGGAAACTCAATTCATCACAAGAGAGTAGAGGGGGAGAAACATCATAAGATCCAACTACAATAGCAAAGCTCGGATACATCAAGATCGTGCCATAGATGGAACACGAGAGAGAACACGAGAGAGAGAGATCAAACACATAGCTCTTGGTACATACCCTCAGCCCGAGGGTGCACTACTCCCTCCTCGTCATGGATAGCGCCGGATGATGAAGATGGCCACGGAGATGGATCCCCCCCCTCCGGCAATGCAGGAAAGGGGTCCCGATTGGTTTTTGGTGGTTACGGAGGCTTGCGGCGGAACTCCCGATCTATCTTCTGTTACGGAGGTTTTAGGGCACGACGGTATATATGGGTGAAAGGAGAACGTCGGTGGAGCTACGGGGCCCCACGAGGCAGGGGCGCCCCTCCCCTGGGCGCTCCCCACCCTCGTGAGCTCCTCCGTATCTTCGACATGGGGTCCAAGTCCATCGTGGGTTTCCTTCCAAAATAACTTCTCCGATTGATTTCGTTCCGTTTTGACTCCGTCGATATTCCTTTTCCTCGAAACACTAAACAGGCATAAAACAACAAGTCAGGCTGGGCCTCCGGTTAATAGGTTAGTCCCAAAAATAATATAAAAGTGGAAAATAAAGCCCAATATTGCCTAAAACAGTAGATAAAGTAGCATGGAGCAATCAAAAATTATAGATACGTTGGAGACGTATCAGGTAGGAGTAACTTTGAAAAATATTAAGGAGAAGGAACCCTTAGTTAATGAGAAAATAAATCAAGATTCCTCTAGAATTGATAAACTTGAGGGTATCATTACCAACTTGGGAACCGCTTTTTTCTTCCATAAAAAATAATCCAAGTCCACCTACTAAAATTGCTAAGCTCATGTATGTTCCTAAGAATAAGGGTGAATCCTCTAGTAAGGAAACCGCGGATCTTAAATCTATAAGTATTCATCCCAATCTTTTTGCTTTCATTAAGGAACCATTTGCTATGAAAAATTTGATAATTACTAGAAAGAAATAAAATTCTATGGAAGGTAGATGCCTCGTTGAAGAATTGCCCACCAAAGATGGCAATACCTAGATATATCCTTGCTTTTATGCCTAGCTAGGGGCGTTAAACGATAGCGCTTGTTGGGAGGCAACCCAATTTTATTTTAGTATTTTTTGTTTTTGTTTCTGTTTAGTAATAAATAATCCATCTACCTTCTGTTTAGATGTGGTTTTATGTTTTAATTAGTGTTTGTGCCAAGTTAAACCTATAGGATCTTCTTGGATAATAGTTATTTGATCTTGCTGTAATTTCCAGAAACTTTCGGTTCACGAAAACAATTGTTAAAAATCACCAGAACGTGATAAAATAGTGATTCCAATTTCTTCTGATCAATAAACAAATTTCCTAGGACGTCCTATTTTGGCTGAATTTTTGGAGTTCCATAAGTTTGTGTTAGTTACATATTACTACAGAATGTTCTGTTTTTGACAGATTCTGTTTTTCGTGTGTTGTTTGCTTATTTTGATGAATCTATGGCTAGTAAAATAGTTTGTAATCCATAGAGAAGTTGGAATACAGTAGGTTTAACACCAAAACAAATAAATAATGAGTTCATTACAGTACCTTGAAGTGGTCTTTTGTTTTCTTTCGCTAACGGAGCTTACGAGATTTTTGTTGAGTTTTGTGTTGTGAAGTTTTCAAGTTTTGGGTGAAATCTTTTGATGAATTATGGAACAAGGAGTGGCAAGATCCTAAGCTTGGGGATGCCCATGGAACCCCCAAGATAATACAAGGACACCAAAAAGTCAGGGCATCCCCTCTTTCGTCCACTTCCATCGGTAACTTTACTTGGAGCTATATTTTTATTCACTACATGATATGTGTTTTGCTTGGAGCGTCTTGTATTATTTGCGTCTTTGCTTTTTAGTTTACCACAATCATCCTTTATGTACACAACTTTTGGGAGATCCATACATGAATTGGAATTTGTTAGAATACTCTATGTGCTTCACTTATATCTTTTGATCTTTATAGTTTTGCTCTAGTACTTCACTTATATCTTTTGAGCTTTATAGTTTTGCTCTAGTACTTCACTTATATCTTTTAGAGCACGGTGGTGGATTTGTTTTAAAGAAACTATTGATCTCTCATGCTTCACTTAGATTATTTTGAGAGTCTTAAATAGCATGGTAATTTGTTTAAAATAATAATATGCTTGGTATTCAAGATTTGTAAAACTTTCTTTTGAGTGTGTTGAATACTAAGAAAAGTTTGATGCTTGATAATTGTTTTGAGATATGAAGGTGGTAATATTAGAGTCATGCTAGTTGAGTAGTTGTGAATTTGAGAAATACTTGTGTTAAAGTTTGTGATTCCGTAGCATGCACGTATGGTGAACCGTTATGTGATGAAGTCGGAGCATGATTTATTTATTGATTGTCTTCCTTATGAGTGGCGGTCGAACGAGCGGCGATGGTCTTTTCCTACCAATCTATCCCCCTAGGAGCATGCACATAATACTTTGCTTTGATAACTTGTAGATTTTTGCAATAAGTATATGAGTTCTTTATGACTAATGTTGAGTCCATGGATTATACACATTTTTCTCACCCTTCCACCATTGCTAGCCTCTCTAATACCGCGCACTTTTCGCCGGTATCATACATCCACCATAAACCTTCCTCAAAACAGAGACCATACCTACCTATCATGGCATTTCCATAGCCATTCCGAGATATATTGCCATGCAACTTTCCATCGTTCCGTTTATTATGACACGCTCCATCATTGTCATATTGCTTAGCATGATCATTTAGTTGACATTGTATTTGTGGCAAAGCCACCGTTCATAATTCTTTCATACATGTCACTTATGAATCATTGCATATCCCGGTACACCTCCGGAGGCATTCATATAGAGTCATATTTTGTTCTAAGTATCGAGTTGTAATTCTTGAGTTGTAAGAAAAATAAAAGTGTGATGATCATCATTTTTAGAGCATTGTCCCAAGTGAGGAAAGGATGATGGAGACTATGATTACCCCATAAGTCGGGATGAGACTCCAGTCTAAATAAAAAAAGAGGCCATAAAAAAGGGAGAAAAGGCCCAAATAAAAAAATGAGAGAAAAAGAGAGAAGGGACAATGTTACTATCCTTTTACCACACTTGTGCTTCAAAGTAGCACCATGATCTTTATAATAGAGAGTCTCTCGTTTTGTCACTTTCATATACTAGTGGGAATTTTTCATTATAGAACTTGGCTTGTATATTCCAATGATGGGCTTCCTCAAATTGCCCTAGGTCTTCGTGAGTAAGCGAGTTGGATGCACACCCACTTAGTTTCATTTGTTGAGCTTTCATATACTTATAGCTCTAGTGCATCCGTTGCATGGCAATCCCTGCTCACTCACATTGATATCTATTGATGGGCATCTCCATAGCCCATTGATACGCCTAGTTGATGTGAGACTATCTTCCCTCTTTTTGTCTTCTCCACAACCACCATTCTATTCCACATATAATGCTATACCCATGGCTCACGCTCATGTATTTCGTGAAGATTGAAAAAGTTTTGAGAATGTCAAAAGTATGAAACAATTGCTTGGCTTGTCATCGGGGTTGTACATGATTTAAATATTTTGTGTGGTGAAGATAGAGCATGGACAGACTATATGATTTTGTAGGGATAACTTTCTTTGGCCATGTTATTTTGAGAAGACATAATCGCTTTGTTAGTATGCTTGAAGTATTATTATTTTTATGTCAATACGAACTTTTGTCTTGAATCTTTTGGATCTGAATATTCATACCACAATTAAGAAGAATTACATTGAAATTATGCCAAGTAGCACTCCGCATCAAAAATTCTATTTTTATCATTTACCTACTCGAGGACGAAAGGAATTAAGCTTGGGGATGCCCGATACGTCTCCAACGTATCTATAATTTTTATTGCCCCATGCTATATTATCTATTGTTTTGGACTATATTGGGCTTTATTTTCCACTTTTATATTACTTTTGGGACTAACCTATTAACCGGAGGCCCAACCTGTAATTGCTGTTTTTGCCTATTTCAAAGATTTCAAGAAACGGAGTATCAAACGGAGTCCAAATGGAATGAAATCTTCGGGAACGTGATTTTCTCATTGGATAAGATCCAGGAGACTTGGACCCTCGGTCAAGAAAGGAGGGACGCGGACACGAGGGTGGAGGGCGCCCCCCCTCCCAGGGCACGCCCCCTGCCTCGTGGGCCCCCCGAAGCTCCACCGACGTACTCCTTCCTCCTATATATACCTACGTACCCCCAACGGATCAGATACGGAGCCAAAAACCTAATTCCACCGCTGCAACTTTCTGTATCCACGAGATCCCATCTTGAGGCCTGTTCCGGAGCTCCGCCGGAAGGAGAATCCACCACGGAGGGCTTCTACATCATCATCATAGCCTCTCCGATGAAGTGTGAGTAGTTTACTTTAGACCTTCGGGTCCATAGTTTTAGGGTTCCCCCCCTCAACCCTAGGCGCATGGGCCAAGGGGAGGGGGTGCGCCCAGCCCATGAGGGGCTGGCTGCTCCCACGCAGCCCAAGTGGCCCCCCAAAAGGGGTGGCCCCTCCCGGTGGTCCTCCGGAACCTTTCCGGTGGACCCTCCATAATACCGACATGACCCAAACCTTTACGGTGTCCGCTTGACGACTTCCCATATATAAATCTTTACCTCCCACCATTCCGGAACTCCTCGTGACGTCCGGGATCTCATCCGGACTCGAACAACATTCGGTAATCACATACAAGTCTTCCTATTAACCATAGCGCCATCGAACCTTAAGTGTGTAGACCCTACGGGTTCGGAGATATGCGCACATGACCGAGACGCTCTCCGTCAATAACCAACAGCGGGATCTGGATACCCATGTTGGTTCCCACACGCCTCGATGTTTTCATCGGTTGAACGACGATGTCGAGGGTTCAAGCAACCCCGTATGCTATTCCCTTTGTCAGCCGGTATGTGACTTGCCCGAGACTCGATCGTCGGTAGCCCAATACCTCGTTTTGTCTCGTTATCGGCAAGTCACTTTACTCGCATCAGTAATGCATGATCCCGTGACCGGACACTTGGTCACTTTGAGCTCATTATGATGATGCACTACCGAGTGGGCCCAGTGATACCTCTCCGTCATACGGAGTGACAAATCTCGCCTCGATCCGTGTAAACCCAACAGACACTTTCGGAGATACCGTAATGCACCTTTATAGTCACCCGATTACGTTGTGGACGTTTGGTACACCCAAGGCATTCCTACGGTATCCGGGAGTTACACGATCTCACGGTCTAAGGAAGAGATACTTGACATTGGAAAAGCTCTAGCAAAACGAACTACACGATCTTTGTGCTATGCTTAGGATTGGGTCTTGTCCATCACGTCATTCTCCTAATGACGTGATCCCGTTGTCAATGACATCGATGTCCATAGTCGTGAAACCATGACTATCCGTCGACCAACGAGCTAGTCAACTAGAGGCTCACTAGGGACGATTGTGGTCTATGTATTCACACGTGTATTACGATTTCCGGATAATACAGTTATAGCATGAATAAAGACAATTATCATGAACAAGGAAATATAATAATAATCCTTTTATTATTGCCTCTAGGGCATATTTCCAACAGTCTCCCACTTGCACTAGAGTCAATAATCTAGTTTACATTGTGATGAATCGAACACCCATAGAGTTACGGTGTTGATCATGTTTTGCCCGTGGAAGAGAAAGTTTAGTCAACGGATCTCGCGACATTCAGATCCGTATGCACTTTACAAATTTCTATGTCTCCATCCTGAACATTTTCACGGATGGAGTTGAAGCGACGCTTGATGTGCTGGTCTTCTTGTGAAACCTGGGCTCCTTGGCAAGGGCAATAGCTCCGGTGTTGTCACAGAAGAGTTTGATCGGCCCCGACGCATTGGGTATGACTCCTAGGTCGGTGATGAACTCCTTCACCCAAATTGCTTCATGTGCTGCCTCCGAGGCTGCCATGTACTCCGCTTCACATGTAGATCCCGCCACGACGCTTCTGCTTGCAGCTGCACCAACTTCATCGCTTCCACCATTCAACATATACACGTATCCGGTTTGTGACTTAGAGTCATCCAGATCTGTGTCGAAGCTAGCGTCGACGTAACCCTTCTGACGAGCTCTTCGTCACCTCCATAAATGAGAAACATGTCCTTTGTCCTTTTCGTGTACTTCAGGATATTCTTGACGCTGTCCGGTTGTTCCTTGCCGGGATTACTTTGGTACCTTCCTACCAAACTTACGGCAAGGTTTACATCAGTGCAGTACACAGCATGGCATACATAATAGATCCTATGGTCGAGGCATAGGGATGACACTCATCTCTTCTTTATCTTTTGCCGTGGTCGGGCATTGAGCTGAGCTCAATCTCACACCTTGCAATACAGGCAAGAACCCCTTCTTGGACTCATCCATTTTGAACTTCTTCAAAATCTTATCAAGGTATGTGCTTTGTGAAAGACCTATGAGGCGTCTCGATCTATCTCTATAGATCTTGATGCCTAATATATAAGCAGCTTCTCCAAGGTCCTTCATTGAAAACACTTATTCAAGTAGGCCTTAATGCTGTCCAAGAATTCTATATCATTTCCCATCAAAAGTATGTCATCTACATATAATATGAGAAATGCTACAGAGCTCCCACTCACTTTCTTGTAAACGCAGGCTTCTCCATAAGTCTGCAAGATAAACCCAAACGCTTTGATCATCTCATCAAAGCGAATGTTCCAACTCCGAGATGCTTGCACCAGCCCATAAATGGATCATTGGAGCTTGCATACTTTGTTAGCATTCTTAGGATCGACAAAACCTTCCGGCTGCATCATATACACTCTTCCTTAAGATATCCGTTAAGGAACGCTGTTTTGACGTCCATCTCGCCATATCTCATAATCATAGTATGCGGCAATTGCTAACATGATTCGGACGGACTTAAGCTTCGCTACGGGAGAGAAAGTCTCATCGTAGTCAATCTCTTGAACTTGCCGATAACCCTTAGCGACAAGTCGAGCTTTATAGATGGTGACATTACCATCCGCGTCCGTCTTCTTCTTAAAGATCCATTTGTTTTCTGTCGTCACGATCATCGGGCAAGTCACCAAAGTCCACACTTCGTTTTCATACATGGATTCTATCTCGGACTTCATGGCTTCTAGCCATTTGTTGGAATCTGGGCCCGCCATCGCTTCTTCATAGTTCAAGGTTCATTGTTGTCTAACAACATGATTTCCAAGACAGGGTTGCCGTACCACTCACAGTGCGGAACGTGTCCTAGTGGACGTCTGAAGTTCCGTAGCAACTTGATCCAAGTACCTTGATCATCATCATGAATTTCCTCTTCGCTTGGTGTAGGCATCACAGAACACTTTCCTGAGTTGCACTACTATCCTGTTCAAGAGGTAGTACTTCATCGAGTTCTACTTTCCTCCCACTTACTTCTTTCGAGAGAAACTCTTTTCCGTAAAGGATCCGTTCTTGGCAACAAAGATCTTGCCCTCAGATCTTAAGTAGAAGGTATACCCTATGGTTTCCTTAGGGTATCCTATGAAGACGATTTTTCCGACTTGGGTTCGAGCTTTTCAGGTTGAAGTTTCTTGACATAAGCATCGCATCCCCAAACTTTTAGAAACGACAGCTTAGGTTTCTTCCCAAACCATAATTCATACGGTGTCGTCTCAACGGACTTAGACGGTGCCCTATTTAAAGTGAATGTAGCTGTCTCTAGAGCGTATCCCCAAAATGATAGCGGTAAATCGGTAAGAGACATCATAGACCGCACCATATCCAATAGAGTGCGACATTACGACGTTCGGACACACCATTACGCTGAGGTGTTCCAGGCGGCGTTAGTTGTGAAATGATTCCACATTTTCTTAAGTGTGTACCAAATTCGTGACTTACATATTCTCCTCCACGATCTGATCGTAAGAATTTTATCTTTCGGTCACGTTGATTCTCTACTTCATTCTGAAATTCCTTGAACTTTTCAAAGGTCTCGGACTTGTGTTTCATCAAGTAGACATACCCATATCTACTCAAGTCATCTGTGAGAGTGAGAACATAACGATACCCTCCGCGAGCCTCAACGCTCATTGGACCGCACACATCGGTATGTATGATTTCCAACAAGTTGGTTGCTCGCTCCATTGTTCCGGAGAACGGAGTCTTGGTCATCTTGCCCATGAGGCATGGTTCGCATGTGTCAAATGATTCATAATCTAAAGACTCCAAAAGTCCATCAAGATGGAGCTTTTTCATGCGCTTGACACCAATGTGACCAAAGGCGGCGAGTGCCACAAGTATGTGGGACTATCGTTATCAACTTTACATCTTTTGGTATTCACACTATAAACATGTGTAATACTACGCTCGAGATTCATTAAGAATAAACCATTGACCATCGGAGCATGACCATAATACATATCTCTCATATAAATAGAACAACCATTATTCTCGGATTTAAATGAGTAGCCATCTCACATTAAACAAGATCCAGATACAATATTCATGCTCAAACTTGGCACCAAATAACAATTATTAAGGTTCATAACTAATCCCGTAGGTAAATGAAGAGGTAGCGTGCCGACGGCGATCACATCGACTGGAACCATTCCCGACGCCAAGATCGTCACCTCGTCCTTTGCCAGTTTCCGCTTATTCCGCAGCTCCTGCTGTGAATTACAAATATGAGCAACGGCACCGGTATCAAATACCCAGGAGTTACTACGAGTACTGGCAAAGTACACATCAATTACATGTATATCAAATATACCTTTGGTGTTGCCGGCCTTCTTGTCCGCTAAGTATTTGGGGCAGTTCCGCTTCCAGTGACCCCTCCCCTTGCAATAAAAGCACTCAGTCTCGGGTTTGGGTCCATTCCTTGACTTCTTCCCGGCAACTTGCTTACCGGGCGCGGCAACCTCTTTGCCGTCCTTCTTGAAGTTCTTCTTACCCTTGCCCTTCTTGAACTTAGTGGTCTTATTGACCATCAACACTTGATGTTCTTTCTTGATTTCAACCTCGGTGACTTCAAAGATAGAGAACACTTCAGAATGGTCTTTACCATCCCCTGCATGTTGTAGTTCATCACAAAGCTCTTGTAGCTTGGTGGGAGCGATCGAGGATTCTGTCAATGACCGCCTCATCAGGAGGTCAATGTTCACCGGGTCATACGGTTGTGCAACCTGCACATCTTCAAGATGTGCTCACCGATGTAACTGTTTTCCTCCATCTTACAACTATAGAACTTGTCGGAGATGTCATATCTCTCGACCGGGCGTGAGCTTGGAAAACAAGTTTCAGCTCCTCGAACATCTCATATGCTCCGTGATGCTCAAAACGCTTTTGGAGCCCCGGTTCTAAGTCAGAAGCATGCCGCATCGAGCGAGGGAGTAATCATCAAGACGAGACTGCCAAGCATTCATAATGTCTTGGTTCTCTGCAGGGAGGCGTCACCTAGCGGTCCTTCTAGGACATATTGTTTCCTGGCAGCTATGAGGATGATCTCGTGTTAGGACCCAGTCCGTATAGTTGCCGCCGTCATCTTTCAGCTTGGTTTTCTCTAGGAACGCGTTGAAGTTCAAGTTGACATGAGCGTTGGCCATTTGATCTACAAGACATATCATTTAAAAGTTTTAGACTAAGTTCATGATAATTAAGTTCATCTAATCAAATTTAAATGAACTCCCACTTAGATTAGACATCCCTCTAGTCATCTAAGTGTTACACGATCCGAGTCGACTAGGCCGTGTCCGATCATCACGTGAGACGGACCAGTCTCGTCGGTGAACATTCTCATGTTGATCGTATCTTCCATACGACTCGTGTTCGACCTTTCGGTCTCTGTGTTCCGAGGCCATGTGTGTACATGCTAGGCTCGTCAAGTAAACCCTAAGTGTTTTCGCGTGTGTAAATCTGTCTTACACCCGTTGTATGTGAACGTAAGAACCCATCACACCCGATCATCACGTGGTGCTTAGAAACGACGAACTTTGGCAACGGTGCGATTAGGGGAAACACTTCTTGAAATTGTTGTAAGGGATCATCTTATTTACTACCGTCGTTCTAAGTAAACAAGATGTATAAACATAATAAACATCACATGCAATTATATAGTAGTGATATGATATGGCCAATATCATAAAGCTCCATTGATCTCCATCTTCGGGGCTCCATGATCATCTTGTCACCGGCATGACACCATGATCTCCATCATCATGATCTCCATCATTGTGCCTCCATGAAGTTGTCACGCCAACGACTACTTCTACTTCTATGGCTAACGCGTTTAGCAATAAAGTAAAGTAAGTTACATGGCGTTCTTCAATGACACGCAGGTCATACAAAAATAAAGACAACTCCTATGGCTCCAGCCGGTTGTCATACTCATCGACATGCAAGTCGTGATTCCTATTACAAGAACATGATCTCATACATCACAATATGTCATTCATCATTCATCACAACTTGGCCATATCACATCACATGTCAATTGCTGCAAAAACAAGTTAGACGTCCTCTAATTGTTGTTGCATCTTTTACGTGGCTGCAATTGGGTTCTAGCAAGAACGTTTTCTTACCTACGAATAACCTCAACGTGATCTTGTCAACTTCTATTTACCCTTCATAAGGACCCTTTTCATCGAATCCGCTCCAACTAAAGTAGGAGAGACAGACACCCGCCAGCCACCTTATGCATCTAGTGCATGTTAGTCGGTGGAACCGGTCTCACGTAAGCGTACGTGTAAGGTTGGTCCGGCCGCTTCATCCCACAATACCGCGGAAGCAAGATAAGACTAGTAGCGGCAAGTAAATTGACAAGATCCACGCCCACAACTAAATTGTGTTCTACTCGTGCAAAGAGAACTACGCATAGACCTAGCTCTGATACCACTGTTGGGGAACGTTGCAGAAAATAAAATTTTTCCTACGGTTTCACCAAGATCCATCTATGAGTTCCACTAAGCAACGAGTCAAGAGAGAGAGTTTGCATCTACATACCACTTGTAGATCGAGTACGGAAGCGTTCGAGGGAGTGGTGATGATGAAGACGTTCCCCAACGTGATTCCGATCACCGATGACCAAGTGCTGAACGGACAGCACCTCCGCGTTCAACACACGTGCGGGATTTACGGCGTCTCCTTCTGCCTTGATCCAGCAAGGAGGAAGGAGAGGTTGAGGAAGATCACTCCAATGGCAGCACGACGGCGTGATGCAGATGGAGGGATCAGATTCTCCAGGCTTCGCCAAGCGTGATGCGGAGGAGGAGAGGTGTTGGGGAGGGAGGGCTGCGCCTTCAATGGTGTTTACAGCCCTCCCTCACCCTTGTATTTATAGGGAAGGGAGGAGGGTCGCCCCTCTAGATGCATCTAGAGGGGGGCGGCCAAGGGAGGGCTTGCCCCCCAAGCAAGGCGCCCCTTTTAGGGTTCCCTCAACCCTAGGCGCATGGGCCAAGGGAGGGGTGCGCCCAGCCCATGAGGGGCTGGCTGCTCCCACGCAGCCCAAGTGGCCCCCCAAAAGGGTGGCCTCCCGTGGTCCTCCGGAACCTTTCCGGTGGACCCTCCATAATACCGACATGACCAAACCTTTCTCGTGTCCGTTTGACGACTTCCCATATATAAATCTTTACCTCCGGACCATTCCGGAACTCCTCGTGACGTCCGGGATCTCATCCGGACTCGAACAACATTCGTAATCACATACAAGTCTTCCTATTAACCCTAGCGTCACCGAACCTTAAGTGTGTAGACCCTACGGTTCGGGAGACATGCGCACATGACCGAGACGCTCTCCGTCAATAACCAACAGCGGGATCTGGATACCCATGTTGGTTCCTACACGCCTCGATGTTGTCATCGGATGAACCACGATGTCGAGGGTTCAAGCAACCCGTATGCTATTCCCTTTGTCAGCGGTATGTTACTTGCGAGACTCGATCGTCGGTATCCCAATACCTCGTTTAGTCTCGTTACGGCAAGTCACTTTACTGCATCAGTAATGCATGATCCCGTGACCGGACACTTGGTCACTTTGAGCTCATTATGATGATGCACTACCGAGTGGGCCCGGTGATACCTCTCCGTCATACGGAGTGACAAATCTGTCTCGATCCGTGTCAACCCAACAGACACTTTCGGAGATACCTGTAATGCACCTTTATAGTCACCCGATTACGTTGTGACGTTTGGTACACCCAAGGCATTCCTACGGTATCCGGAGTTACACGATCTCACGGTCTAAGGAAGAGATACTTGACATTGGAAAAGCTCTAGCAAAAGCGAACTACCACGATCTTTGTGCTATGCTTAGGATTGGGTCTTGTCCATCACGTCATTCTCCTAATGACGTGATCCCGCTGTCAATGACATCGATGTCCATAGTCGTGAAACCATGACTATCTCGTCGACCAACGAGCTAGTCAACTAGAGGCTCACTAGGGACGTATTGTGGTCTATGTATTCACACGTGTATTACGATTTCCGGATAATACAGTTATAGCATGAATAAAGACAATTATCATGAACAAGGAAATATAATAATAATGCTTTTATTATTGCCTCTAGGGCATATTTCCAACACATAGTTAGTAGCTAGATGGCTTCTTCTCTCTTTTTGGATCTCAATACAATGTTCTCCCCCTCTCTCATGGAGATCTATTCGATGTAATCTTATTTTTGCGGTGTGTTTGTTGAGATCTATGAATTGTGGGTTTATGATCAAGATTATCTATGAGCAATATTTGAATCTTCTCTGAATTCTTTTATGTATGATTGGTTATCTTTGCAAGTCTCTTCGAGTTATCCGTTTGGTTTGGCCAACTAGATTGGTAGTTCTTGCAATGGGAGAAGTGCTTAGCATTGGGTTCAATCTTGCGGTGTCCTTTCCCGATGTGATGAGGGGGCAACAAGGCACGTATTGTATTGTTGCCATCGAGGATAACAAGATGGGGTATTTATCATATTGCATGAATTTATTCCTCTACATCATGTCATCTTGCATAAGGCGTTACTATGTTTTCATTAACTTAATACTCTAGATGCATGCTGGATAGCGGTCGATGAGTGGAGTCATAGTAGTAGATGCAGCAGAGTCGGTCTACTTATCTCGGATGTGATGCCTATATACATGATCATACCTAGATACTCTCATAACTATGCTCAATTTTGTCAATTGCTCAACAGAATTGCTCACCCACCGTAAAATACTTATGCTCTTAAGAGAAGCCACTAGTGAAATCTATGGCCCCCGGGTCTATTCTCATCATATTAATCTTCCTACGCTTTATTCTTGTTTTGCTTTTTACTTTGCCTTTTATTTTACTTTGCATCTTTATACCAAAAATACCAAAAATATTATCTATCATCTCTATCGGATCTCACTCTAAGTAAGTGACCGTGAAGGGATTGACAACCCCTATTCACGTTGGTTGCGAGGAGTTATTTGCTTTGTGTAGGTACGAGGGACTTGCGCGTGGCCTCCTACTGGATTGATACCTTGGTTCTCAAAAACTGGGGGAAATACTTATGCTACTCTGCTGCATCATCCTTTCCTCTTCGGGGAAAACCAACACAAGCTCAAGACGTAGAAAAGACCCCCATGGCCGTATACTCATGGGCCAGTCCGGACAGCTGCCGCATACAAGGAAGATTCCACAAGACTTGGTCATCAAGACAAGGACTCCTCCCCCACCGGCGTATTCGGCTAGGACTCTTGTTATCCTGGGCCTCTGGTGCATTATATGAACCAGGGCCAGGCTAGTCGATAGATCAGATATACTACAATCATAATCATCATAGGCTCGCTTCTAGGGTTTAGCCTCTACGATCTCGTGGTAGATCTACTCTTGTACTACTCATGTCATCAATATTAATCAAGCAGGAAGTAGGGTTTTACCTCCATCGAGAGGGCTCGAACCTGGGTAAACATTGTGTCCCCCGCCTCCTATTACCATCCACCTTAGACGCACAGTTCGGGACCCCCTACCCGAGATCCGCTGGTTTTGACACCGACATTGGTGCTTTCATTGAGAGTTCCGCTGTGTGTTCGGCAAAAGGTCGATGGCTCGCTCACAGATCAACTGCGACTTAGGCATCTTCGTCACCAGCTCGACTGGTCACCTTGGTTCGACCAAGGACTGCGCCCTACCTCCTATCGTCATGTTCGGATAAGGGCCTTCATCAACATCAGCTCCGATCTCTATCAACATCATGGAGGAATCATCCAGGGAGCTCGGGGGCTCAACGTCAACATTGCCCTCGGGCGACCGTGCTATTTTTCTGGACAGCGAACTTGTGTCCGCCGCCACCGCCTCGTCAAGTGTCGTATTAACGATTGCTTCGGTGTAATGGTGCGGAATTGAGTCTACAACAACCCTGGAAAATTTCGTCGAGTTCTGATGTAGGAATCTCTGTCAATCCGCGATATACCGGAGCCCTGTCAAATCTGGACGGGAATCTGGACGAGTTTAGGGCGTGGTGTCCAGCTTCTAGCTCAGACGTATTTTGGAAGATCCAACTGTTGATCGGCTGCGGAATTCCTATATCTACCACCTCTCAAAATTTCATCTCGATCCGACCGTCCGAACTCCGGGGACCTTCCGATTAGTGCATCACTTTTCGGATCTGTTTTCCGCGCGAGAACGAATCCGACCCGAGTTCGTATTTTTTATGAACGGGATTTCGGACATCCTTTTTGAAGCAAGTTTTGTATGGGGTATTGTGTTTTGTTCCCGAACACATCCCACTAACTTTAAGATCTTTTGAACATGATCTTCAACATCATGCTGGTGTCAAACCAGTGCGGCAATATTGCTCCACGACTGCCGACCTGCTAGACACGTAGTCACTTTGTTGAGCCGAGCTCAACTTCTTCGGATCATCATCTCGGCAAGCCGAACAAGATTTCAGCATCGCAAAGGATAAATCATCACCAACATCGCCGCCCCACGGATTACACGGAGCGGGCACACCGGCATCGCCGCACGGTCACTTCATCAAGCCGGCATTGACCACGTCACGACCTGCATCGGCAGGGCCGTACTATTGCTCCTTCAAGCCGGTGTCCATCACGCCGACCTACTTCAACTCATCGGCTGACATCGAGGCTTCGACACCTCGGGACCTGGGGCTTCGCCATCTCTTCATCAACCTATACTCCGGAGACTTCGGCGTCACTAGCCGACCAGCTCCGTCACGTTAGCTGTACCGAGGGCTTTGCCTCGGCGAGCCAACCTTTGCCAGCATCGCCGTGCTGCCGCTTTATCGCCCATCAGGCAATGGGTGTGCGGATCGAGTCCCAATTTTGGGAATCACCTTTCTTCGGATTGCTACAACAAATAAACCAGGTAATCGATTTTGACCATGTTACGCGGTCACTACTCTGGAGTGCCGAACTCCTTGCTCGGGCACCTCGGACCTGGGGGCTGGGACCTCGGCCATGCCGAGGACTGCGAACCTTGTCGGTTCAATGGGAGTCTTCGTCCCGCCACAAGCCCGAATCGCGTCATCAACACCGAACACATTAACCAGCTAAGTTGCTTTCATGCTAAAAAACTTTCAGTTTTTAAATTTTGTTCGATTTGACCAAGCATTATACTTTTTGGCACAAAGTTGTTTGTGACAAAGTTCCTTGTCAAAACTTTGTTTGTGACACACATATTCAAACACCCCGTTTACTTGGGGCTTCCTTTGTGAAGCTTTTCCTCTTGCATATGATTATACTTGTACGGCTTCGTTCCTTGTTCGTGTATTACGCCACAATATGCACCATGTTGACTTAAGCGATTTGCAAGTTGGGTTGCCTTGCTCCTGTGTTTACCCCTACGTTCCCGATTGTTCGGCTAGGGAGTAAAGGGAGCACCTCTGCGATTGTCACGATCGGTTCATCCGAGCCAGACCTCAGACTGGGTGAAGCCGAAAGCTAGCGCTCTTACTGTTTCCAATTATGGTCGGCTGATACGTCTCCGCTGTATCTATACTTTTTTATTGTTCCATGCCAATATTCTACAACTTTTATATACTTTTGGCAGCTTTTTATACTATTTTTGGGACTAACATATTGATCCAAAGGCTCAAAGTGCCTTCTGTTTGTTGCATGTTTTATCTTTTGCAGAAACCAATATAAAACGGAATCCATACGGGATAAAAACGGACGGAGAATTATTTTGGAATATTTGTGATTTTTGGGAGGAAGAATCAATGCGAGACGATGCCCGAGGTGGCCACGAGATAGGGGCCCACCACCCCTCGGTAGCGCGCCCCACTCTCGTGGGCCACCCGTAAGGCGGTTGATGCTCTTCTTTTTCCGCAAGAAAGCTAATTTTACGAGAAAAATCTGGGCGAAGGTTTCAGGCCAATCGGAGTTACGGATCTCCATATATACAGGAAACGGTGAAACAGAGCCTGGACAGAACGCAGAAACAGAGAGATAGATCCAATCTCGGAGGGGCTCTCGCCCCTCCCAAGCCATGGGAGCCAAGGACTGGAGGGGAAACCCTTCTCCCATCTAGGAGGAGGTCAAGGAAGAAGAAGAAGAAGAAGGGGCCTCTCTCCCCTTGCTTCGGTGGCCGGAGCATGGCACGGGGCCATCATCATCACCGCGATCTTCACTAACACCGCCGTCATCTTCACCAACATCTCCATCACCTTCCCCTTCTATATTCAGCGGTCCACTCTCCGCAACCCGCTATACCCTCTACTTGAACATGGTGCTTTATGCTTCATATTATTTTCCAATGATGTGTTTCCATCCTATGATGTCTCGAGTAGATTTTGTTGTCCTATCGGTGATTGATGAATTGCTATGATTGGTTTGAGTTGCATGTTTTATTATTGGTGTTGTCCTATTGTGCCCTCCGTGTCGGCATAGCGTGAGGGATTCCGCTATAGGGTTTGCAATATGTTTATGATTTGCTTATGGTGGGTTGCGTGAGTGGTGAAACACAAACCCGAGTAAGTAGGTTGTTTGCGTAGGGATAAAGGGGACTTGATGCTTTAATGCTATGGTTGGGTTTTACCTTAATGAATCTTTAGTAGTTGCGGATGCTTGCTAGAGTTCCAATCATAAGTGCATAGAATTCCAAGTAAGGGATGATATGTTAGCTTATGCCTCTCCCTCAAATAGAATTGCAATAGTGATTATCGGTCTAGTAACATAGTCAGTTGCTTAGGGACAATTCCACAACTCCTACCACCACTTTTCCACACTCGCTATATTTACTTTATTGCTTCTTTATCTAAACATCCCCTAGTTTATATTTACGTGTTCTTTATTTTCTTGCAAACCTTTCCAACAACACCTACAAAGTACTTCTAGTTTCATACTTGTTCTAGGTAAAGCGAACGTCAAGCGTCGTGAAATTAAATATCGATGGCCGATAGGACTTGAGAGAGTATTTGTTCTACCTTTAGCTCCTCGTTGGGTTCTACACTCTTACTTATCGAAATAGGCTACAACTATCCCGTATACTTGCAGGTCATCAAGACCTTTTTCTGGCGCCGTCGCCGGGGAGTCATAGCGTGGGGTGAATATTCTCGTGTGTGCTTGTTTGCTTTATCACTAAGTAATTTTTATTTGCTGTCCTTTGTTGTTCTCTATCTTTAATTATGGATATGGAACACAAAATACCAAAAAAATTAGCTGTACTTGCTACTCATGAGGATGGGGTAACTCCTAAAACCCTTGATTCTCATTATGGGAAAGATATTATGTACTACTTTGATAATCCTGAGAAAACCCCATTCAACTTTATAATGGGAGACACGTTGGATCAACGTGAATACTTTAGGGATTATCGCTCGACACAAAAAGGGAAACTATTATGGGATCAATTTATTATTTTTGCGTTGGTATGCTCGTCAACTATGTGTGATGCACGATTATACTTGTTGCTCTAGGGTGGAGGATCCACACCTTCCCTTTTCATGCAAATTCAATGATAATGAAACCTTGGCTTCTTATGCGAATGGTAGATATGATTACTATGATGTGGAACAAATAGAAGAATTTGTTGCTTTTATGGGTGCTTATGAGATTGAATCTATGTTTAAAGCGTTTGATGATTTTGATGATGCAGTTTGTAGGCCTGAAAATCTTGCTATACTTAGATATTGCTATGAAAATTATGAATACAATTACTATATTAAAGCTTTTATGAAGGAAGTCTCCGCTGTCCAAGAAGAGATTAATATTTTGCAGGAAGCTATGGAAGAAGAAATTGATGAAACAATGAGCTCATTGGATGAAAAAGATGATGAGGAGAGTGAAGACCAAAAGGAGGAAGAGCGGATTAGCTACCCGTGCCCACCTTCTAATGAGAGTAACCATCCAACTCATACATTATTTAATTACCCTTCGTGCTTACCGAAGGATGATTGCTATGATGATTGCTATGATCCCGCTGATTCTCTTGAAATATTCCTTTTTGATGATGCTTGCTATGCTTGTGGCCAAGATGCAAATATGAATTATGCTTATGGAGATTGAAAGCACAAGTGCTCCCTAGGTGGTTTTGGTAATTAATGACAACATATCTCTTGTTGGACTAACACTTTTATCTAGTATGTTTCAGATAAGTTCAACAATGGAGTGGCATGGACTAAAGAATGTGGAAACTCCTTCAAGATGCTAAGGACAAAGGATTGGCTCAAGCTTCAAGCTCAAGACTCTTCATTTTACATTTTAGTGATCCAAGATCACATTGAGTCTATAGGAAAAGCCAATACTATCAAGGAGGGATGAGGTGTTGCTTAATGAGCCTCTTGCTTCATGTGCTTAGTGATATGCTCCAAATACCCTCAACGACTTTCCCACTTCCACACATATGTCCTAAACCAAAAGTCAAACTCGGCCCCATTGATTCTTTCTATCCGGCGCCACCGAGTTTGGATGTCTTAGCCACTGCCACAAACCCTAGGCAAATCGGTCTCAGCGATAGGGATATCAGTCTCACCGAGATGGGATTGTAATCTCTCTGTGTATGTCCATTATCAAAATCGGTCTCACCGAGTTTGAGCAATCGGTACTACCGAGATCACAATGCAAACTCTCTGGTTAACTTATTATCAAAATTGGTCCCACCGAGTTTGATAATCGGTCAAACCGAGTTTGCACAGCCAACTCTCTGGAAAGCTTATTACCAAAATCGGTCCCACCGAGTTTGTGTAATCGGTCTTACCGAGATTACGTTATGCCCTAACCCTAACCATATCGGTCCTACCGAGTTGCATTTCGGTCCCACCGAAAACCCTAACGTTCACATTATTTGCTAAATCGGTCTGACCGAGTTTAACGATTCGGTCCCATCGAGTTTGGTAGATTGTGTGTAGCAGTTAGATTTTGTGTGGAGGCTATATATACCCTCCACCTCCTCTTCATTCGTGGAGAGAGCCATCGACCGAACCTACACTTCCAAAGATCCTATTTCTAGAGAGAACTACCTACTCATGTGTTGAGGCCAATATATTCCATTCCTACCATATGAATCTTGATCTCTAGCCTTCCCCAAGTTGCTTTCCACTCAAACCCTCTTTCCACCAGATCCAAATCCTATGAGAGAGAGTTGAGTGTTGGGGAGACTATCATTTGAAGCACAAGAGCAAGGAGTTCATCATCAACACACCATTTGTTACTTCTTGGAGAGTGGTGTCTCCTAGATTGGCTAGGTGTCACTTGGGAGCCTCCGACAAGATTGTGGAGTTGAACCAAGGAATTTGTAAGGGCAAGGAGATTGCCTACTTCGTGAAGATCTACCGCTAGTGAGGCAAGTCCTTCGTGGGCGACGACCATGGTGGGATAGACAAGGTTGCTTCTTCATGGACCCTTCATGGGTGGAGCCCTCCGTGGACTCGCGCAACCGTTACCCTTCGTGGGTTGAAGTCTCCATCAATGTGGATGTACGAGAGCACCACCTATCTGAACCACGCCAAAACATCCGTGTCTCCAATTGCGTTTGAATCCTCCAATCCCTTCCCTTTACATTCTTGCAAGTTGCATGCTTTATTTTCCGCTGCTCATATACTCTTTGCATGCTTGCTTGCTATATGTTGTGAATGTTAAACTTGTGCCTAAACTCCACTAAAACTTTAAAGAAACTTAAAAACTGCAATTTTGGTACTTAGTGTCTAATCCCCCCCTCTAGACACCTCTTCTCAAGGTCCTACAAGTGGTATCAGAGCATTGGTCTCCATTGCTTTGGTTTAATCACCATTGGAGGAAGATGGATGAGTCTACTTTGGGGAGTCTTAGACATAGAGTGCATATTCTTGATGGAGAGTATTTTCGTGAGTGGAAAAATGTGATGCTTGTTATTTTCAATCAATATCATTTTAACAAGTACATTGCTAGCCCTTGTGCTCCTCATGTTGATCCTATGCATCCTACCCTTGATGAGTCTACTGACATGGTTAGGAATCTTAGAACTGTTAATCTTATCACTAGAGGCTTGCCTAGAAACTTGATTAGAATCTTGCCTACTTTTGAGTGTGCCTACACCATATGGAAATTTCTTGATGAACGATTTCCAGATTATTCCTTGAAAAATCTAGATGAGATTCTCTATAAGTCTATTGCTTTGAGCAAAATGAATACTAGTGATCCTACGTTTGGTGATCGTCTATTTGAACTCACCAACCTTATGTGTGCCAAAGGAAATGTTGGTATTATTAGCGACATTATTTCCGAAGCTATAAGAATTCATAGACAAGATTATTGTCAAACTCATTCTAATGAATCACCCTCTCTAGGATTTGATCCACCACATGACGATGTTGAACATGGATACTATGATGAGGATGATGATAGTGACTTCGATCTTGATGATGCAATGAGACATTTTGGTCTTATGGCAAATCTTGAGGATATATGTCAGGAAAGGAATGGGTTCTTGATAGTGGATGTACCGATCACATGACCGGAGATAAAGACATGTTTCATGAGCTTGCTGAAAATGATGGTCCTCGAAAGTTTGTCACTTTCGGTGACAACTCAAAGGGTAAGGTGGTTGGCCTCGGTAAGGTGGCCATATCACATGATAGCTCCATACAAAATGTTATGCTTGTTGAATCTCTTGCTTACAACTTACTTTCAGTATTTAGACTTGCTGATTTCGGTTTCAATGTTCTATTTACTGAATTAGACTGCCAAGTGTTTCGTCAAGATAATCATAAAATGGTCTTTACTGGTGTGCGTAGAGGTGATCTATACATTGTTGATTTCACTAAAAAGGCTCAACCTAAAACTTGCTTCATTGCTAAATCTTCAAAAGGCTGGTTATGGCATAGACGATTAGGTCATGTTGGTATGTGAAACCTTGACAAGCTTATTAAGGGAAATCATATCCTTGGAGTTAATGATGTCATATTTGATAAGGATAGACTTTGCAGTGCTTGTCAAGCAGGTAAACTTGTTGGAGGAAGGCATCCCGTGAAGAACATCATGACCACGAAGAGGCCACTCGAGCTACTTCACATGGATCTCTTTGGTCCCAACTCTTACAAGAGTCTCGGTGGAAATTCTTTTGGTCTAGTTATAGTTGATGATTTTTCCAGATTTACGGGGGTGTTCTTTCTCGATGATAAATCGCAGGTCCAAAAGATCTTCAAAAACTTCGCTAGGAAGGCCCAAAACCAATTTGAAGTGAAGATCTAGAAGGTTCGCAGCGACAACGGAACGGAGTTCAAGAACGCAAATGTGGACACCTTTCTTGACGAAGAAGGGATTTCACACGAGTTCTCGACTACGTACACACCTCAACAAAATGGAGTTGTTGAGAGGAAGAACCGGACGCTCATCGAAATGGCGAGAACGATGCTTGATGAGTACAAGACAATCAAGCACTTTTTAGGCGAAGCGGTTGACACAGCTTGTCATGCAACAAATCCCTTGTATCTTCACAAGCTACTCGGCAAGACGGCATACGAGCTACTCACCGGTAACAAACCCCAAGTTGGATACTTTCGGTATTCGCTCAAAGTGCTACATTCTTGATAAGCATCTTCGTTCTAAATTTTCTCCTAAGTCTCATGAAGGTTTCCTACTAGGTTATGGCTCAAACTCTCACACTTACCGTGTCTACAACAATTTCACCCGAAAGGTTGAAGAGACGGTAGATGTGAAGTTTGATGAATCCAACGGCTCACAAGTAGAGCAATTGCCAATTGATGTAGGAGACAAAGATCCTTCGGAAGCAATCCAAGACTTGTCTATTGTCAAGGTCCGTCCAACGGAGGTGAAGGAGAGTACCTCGTCCGTCCAAGTGGAAGCTTCTACTTCACGACAAGGTGAACCAAGAGTTGATACGGAAGCATCCACAAGTGGGACACACCAAGATGAAGAAAACGAGGAAGTGCATCAAGTTGAACGTCAACAACCTCCTTCTCCACCACGACAAGAGAACGACAACGCCAACAATGAAGAAGGCCAAGAAGAAGAACAAGATGTTCAACGAAGACCCAAGCAAAAGCTTTCACGAGTTCGAGCAAGAATCGCTAAAGACCATCCCGTCGAGCAAATCTACAATGATATTCAAACCGGGAGAATCATTCGCTCTAAAACTCGTTTAGCTAACTTTTGTGAAAGCTATTCTTTCATCTCTAGCATTGAACCTATGAAGGTCGAAGAAGCATTGGAAGATCCGGATTGGATAAATGCTATGCATGAAGAGCTACACAACTTTGAGAGGAACCAAGTTTGGACATTGGTTGAGAAGCCCGACAACAACCACAACATCATTGGTACCAAATGGGTGTTTCGCAACAAGCAAGATGAAGATGGACAAGTAGTTACGCAACAAAGCACGTCTAAATGCCCAAGGCTACACACAAGTCGAAGGTATGGACTATGGTGAGACTTACGCCCCGTTGCTAGACTTGAGTCCATTCGCATCTTACTTGCCTATGCTAATCACCATGATATCACCTTGTACCAAATGGACATTAAAAGTGCTTTTCTAAATGGAGAAATAGAGGAGGAAGTTTATGTTAAACAACCTCCCGGCTTTGTCAATCCTAAGAAACCCAATCATGTTTACAAACTTCACAAAGCTCTTTATGGTCTTAAACAAGCTCCTAGAGCATGGTATAAATGCTTGACCAAGTTTCTTCTTGAAAAAGGCTTTGAAATTGGGAAAATTGATTCTACTCTTTTTACTAAAAGGGTTAATGGTGAACTATCTGTGTGCCAAATTTATGTTGATGATATTATATTTGGTTCAACTAACCCTCATTTTAGTGAAAAGTTTGGGAAGCTAATGTCGGAGAAGTTTGAGATGTCTATGATGAGTGAACTCAAATTCTTTCTTGGTTTGCAAATCAAGCAAACTAAGGAAGGTACTTTGTCTCGCAAACAAAGTACACCAAGGACTTATTCAAGAAGTTCAATATGCAAGAATGCAAAGGTATGACTACACCCATGCCTACTAGTGGACATCTTGACTTAACCAAAGATGGTGAACGGTTGATCAAAAGGTTTATCGCTCCATGATTGGTTCATTGTTATATCTATGTGCTTCACGTCCGATATTATGCTAAGTGTGTGCATGTGTGCACGATATCAAGCTGCCCCTAAAGAATGTCATCTTAAGGCCGTGAAAAGGATAGTGAGATATTAATCCATACACCAAATTTTGGCATTTGGTATCCTAAGAGGGCCTCTTTCGATCTTGTTGGCTATTCCGACTCGGACTATGCCGAGACAAGGTTGATAGAAAGTCCACTTGGTACTTGTCAATTTCTTGGTAGATCTCTTGTGTCTTGGTCCTCCAAGAAACAAAACTCAAGATCCTTATCCACCATGAAGCTGAATATATTGCCGCTGGTTCATGTTGTGCTCAATTACTTTGGATGACCCAAACTCTTAAAGATTATGGGATATATGTGAGACATGTTCCATTGCTTTGTGATAATGAAAGTGCTATCGAAATTGGTCATAATCCTGTGCAACATTCTCGAACTAAGCATATTGAAGTTCGTCATCATTTCATTCGAGATCATGTTGCTAAGGGTGACATTGATCTTAAGCATGTTCGCACCGAAAAGCAATTAGCGGATATATTCACTAAACCTCTTGATGAGAAAGTGTTTTGCAGGTTAAGAGGAGAATTGAACATCATTGATGCTTCAAACTTGGAGTAGAAAATCCATTGGATACATGCAAGACATGAGCTTATGACTAATCCTTGATATTTCTCTTATGATGAAAAACTTATGTCTTGGATATATTTGTATCTTGCATGTTATCTAACCCATGTAGGTACTTGGTTGAATAAAATTCCATGAGGTTGAAACCTACTCATATCTTGAGCAATCTCTACATCACCAAGTCTCTACACAAGGTGGTTGAAGACAAGGAAGCACGAAACCATTCAAACATATCCTTTGACAAATTCTATGTTGAGTTTCATGGTTGTCATTTTTGGATATACAAGTGCTCTTCCTTGCAAGAACTAACCCATGTAGGTAGATGGACTCAAATTCCAAGTGGTGCTCCAAATTCTTGATGAGCTACATCAACCTTGAGCAACCCACGCAAGTTCAACTACATGGACAACACCACCAACCAAGGTATGTTATTCCATCTTAGAGAAGCTTTACTCCGAGTCATGAGTTAAAGCAACTCGACAAGATGTGAATACATCAAGATGCTTAAACGAAAAATGGCAACCCCATTTTGAGCTTAAACGATGAGTATGGCCTATGATCAAGTGATCTCACTTGACTCCTAAGTCAATATACTCTAACATAGGTGACTTTGTCGCCGACCATCTCTAGATGAAGTTATCCTGTGTTCTTTTCTGAGTTTTTGCATTTGTCTCATGCATTTGTGTTTCCCCTTTCAAAAAAAAACTTCATCTAGATTTCTTTCTGTTTTCTCTGCATTTTCTGCATCCAATTCCTTGCATATATTTCAGTTAATTCCTTGCAAATCTTTGTGAGATCTTACTAGTCTAGTGAGCTGAGGTGACAAGTGTTTTCTCTGCGATGAACTCGGTTCAACCGATTTGTTGTTTTCGGTCCAACCGAATCTTTTCGGTACGACCGAAGCATACCACTCGGTGCCACCGATTTCATAACAAAAGAAAAACTCTTTGCCACATATTCTGTGTTTCTTCTGATCCAGCTCCACTCAATGAATCTTGTCCTCTACAAGCATCACATTTTTATCATTGCTTTATGTTGTGACTCAAGGATCAAACCCATTCACGACAAATTCCAGAGGGGGAGAGAGAGCTTACATCTTTATCAAGCCCTTCTTGGAAATTGATGTCAAAAGGGGAGAGAGAGATCGCATCAAAGCTTATCATTTAGAGAGAGATATCACATCAAAGAAGGAGAGAGAGATCCTTCAGGGGGAGAGAGAGATCTCCAGGGGGAGAGAATACTAGTAGAAAGTATTTTTCAAGGATCCCAGATGCTTGGTGTTCAAGAGGAGAGATGTCCACATGTCTTCTTGAGGGGAGAGACATGTTCATATGATCTGTTGTGCTTAATTTTGCATTAGCATACATTAGCTCTGAACTTTAGCTCTGATCATCATTCATATCTTTCAGCTCTGTTTTCCTTCAGCTCTGATTTTCTGTTCCCTATCTTCTCCCAAAGATCTCATGTTAGATTCAGGGGAGCAAGACATCTAAGGAAAGAGATCATTTAAATTCATTGCATATCTTTACTCACAGGGACATGTCTAATCCAATGTAGTACTCAGTACTCACTCTCTACATGTCATCCCAGTCTTGGTATTCTTGTGGTTTCTTACATTTGCTCTGGCTAGTAGATGCATCATGTTATCTAACCTTGTTTACGCAGGTTCATTCCATCCTAAGCCAACTCAAGACCACAAGGTAAGTATATGCATCACAATCATGTGTATGAGGAATTCTTGCTGATGTACATACTGTTTGCAAGAAGTACTCATGGGCATGAAGGTATTTTCTTTAATACTTTTTGCTCTGATGCATATAGCCAAGATACATGTAACACATTGCCTGCTCTATCATGGTTATGCTATCACATGCTTCTATATTTCATATTCACATGATTGCATACATGTAGGGGAGCCTATGCTTGTTACATGTCTTTCCAAAGCTTTACCTGCTATTCTTTATATCTTTATCTAAAGCTTTGATGTATGTTGCCATCAATTACCAAAAGGGGAGATTGAAAGCACAAGTGCTCCCTAGGTGGTTTTGGTAATTAATGACAACATATCTCTTGTTGGACTAACACTTTTATCTAGTATGTTTCAGATAAGTTCAACAATGGAGTGGCATGGACTAAAGAATGTGGGAACTCCTTCAAGATGCTAAGGACAAAGGATTGGCTCAAGCTTCAAGCTCAAGACTCTTCATTTTACATTTTAGTGATCCAAGATCACATTGAGTCTATAGGAAAAGCCAATACTATCAAGGAGGGATGAGGTGTTGCTTAATGAGCCTCTTGCTTCATGTGCTTAGTGATATGCTCCAAATACCCTCAACTACTTTCCCACTTCCACACATATGTCCTAAACCTAAAGTCAAACTCCCCACTGATTCTTTCTATCCGCGCCACCGAGTTTGGATGTCTTAGCCATCGCCACAAACCCTAGGCAAATCGGTCTCACCGATAGGGATCTCAGTCTCACCGAGATGGGATTGTAATCTCTCTGTGTATGTCCATTATCAAAATCGGTCTCACCGAGTTTGAGCAATCGGTACTACCGAGATCACAATGCAAACTCTCTGGTTAACTTATTATCAAAATCGGTCCCACCGAGTTTGATAATCGGTCAAACCGAGTTTGCCTGACCAACTCTCCGGAAAGCTTATTACCAAAATCGGTCCCACCGAGTTTGTGTAATCGGTCTTACCGAGATTACGTTATGCCCTAACCCTAACCATATCGGTCCTACCGAGTTAGTTGCATTTCGGTCCCACCGAAAACCCTAACGGTCACATTATTTGCTAAATCGGTCTGACCGAGTTTAACGATTCGGTCCTATCGAGTTCGGTAGATTGTGTGTAACGGTTAGATTTTGTGTGGAGGCTATATATACCCCTCCACCTCCTCTTCATTCGTGGAGAGAGCCATCGACCGAACCTACACTTCCAAAGATCCTATTTCTGAGAGAGAACTACCTACTCATGTGTTGAGGCCAAGATATTCCATTCCTACCATATGAATCTTGATCTCTATCCTTCCCCAAGTTGCTTTCCACTCAAACCCTCTTTCCACCAGATCCAAATCCTATGAGAGAGAGTTGAGTGTTGGGGAGACTATCATTTGAAGCACAAGAGCAAGGAGTTCATCATCAACACACCATTTGTTACTTCTTGGAGAGTGGTGTCTCCTAGATTGGCTAGGTGTCACTTGGGAGCCTCCGACAAGATTGTGGAGTTGAACCAAGGAATTTGTAAGGGCAAGGAGATCGCCTACTTCGTGAAGATCTACAGCTAGTGAGGCAAGTCCTTCGTGGGCGACGACCATGGTGGGATAGACAAGGTTGCTTCTTCGTGGACCCTTCGTGGGTAGAGCCCTCCGTGGACTCGCGCAACCGTTACCCTTCGTGGGTTGAAATCTCCATCAACGTGGATGTACGATAGCACCACCTATCGGAACCACGCCAAAAACATCTGTGTCTCCAATTGTGTTTGAATCCTCCAATCCCTTCCCTTTACATTCTTGCAAGTTGCATGCTTTATTTTCCGCTGCTCATATACTATTTGCATGCTTGCTTGCTATATGTTGTGAATGTTAAACTTGTGCCTAAACTCCACTCAAACTTTAAAGAAACTTAAAAACTGCAACTTTGGTACTTAGTGTCTAATCCCCCCCCCTCTAGACACCTCTTCTCAAGGTCCTACAGAGATGAACTTGCTATAGTTCCTTATGTTAAACATGAAATTGTTGCTATTGCACCCACGCATGATAGTCCTATTATCTTTTTGAATTCTCCCGACTACACTATATCGGAGAAATTTGCGCTTAGTAAGGATTATATTGATGGGTTTGCCTTTTACTATTGCATATGATGATTTTGATTAATGTAATATGCATGTTCTTGCTGCTCCTACTTGCAATTATTATGAGAGAGGAACTATGTCTCCACCTCTCTATGTTTCCCATACTATGAAATTGCAAGAAACTGCTTATACTATGCATTGGCCTTTACTATGTGTGCATGAATTGTTCTTTTATGACATGCCGATGCATAGGAAGAGAGTTAGACTTCGTTGTTGCATGATATATGTTACTTTGTGCTCACTACTAAACTACAAATCATTGTTAATTAAAATTGGCTTTGATATACCTTGGGATCCAGGTGGATTCATTACTTGAGCACTAAATGCCTAGCTTAATGGCTTTAAAGAAAGCGCTGCTAGGGAGACAACCCGGAAGTTTTAGAGAGTCATTTATTTCTGTTGAGTTCTTTTATATAGTTTAAAAAACGACAAAAATAAAGAGGGGAACCCAAAACTTTTTCAAAAAGGAAAGCGAAAGTGAGAAAGACAAGCATTGTTGAAGTGGGAGAGCTCCTTGAACTTTGTTCATGCTCACGGCAACTTTGTGAATCTTGATTACAAAAAATTTTCAATAAAAATAATTATCCCCTTGTACAATTCCATTGTATTATAAAAATAATGTGCCAAGGTTTGCCTTTAGGATGTTTACAATACTTGTTGGTTTGTACGGTGCAGGACAGAAACTTTGGCTGTAGTGCGCGATTTTTAAATTTTGACTGGAACGTCAAATGGTTCTGATTATTTTTGCACTGTCTTGATGTAAAAATTGTTTATTTTTCCTAATTGTGGCAGAATTTTTCAAGTATCAGAAGTATGGTGGATGTTCATATTGTTACAGACTGTTCTGTTTTAGACATATTCTGTTTTTGATGCATAGTTTGCTTGTTTTGATGAAACTATCAATTTATATCAGTGGATTAAGCCATGAAAAAGTTATATTACAGTAGACACAATGCAAAAACAAAATATGAATTGGTTTGCTACAGTACTTAGAGTGGTGATTTGCTTTATTATACTAACGGATCTTACCGAAGTTTTACATTGAAGTTTTGTGTGGATGTAGTGTCTAATCGAGGATGTCTCGATATGAGGAAAAGGAAGAGAGGAAAGAGCTCAAGCTTGGGGATGCCCGAGGCACCCCAAGTAAATATTCAAGGAGACTCAAGCGTCTAAGCTTGGGGATGCCCCGGAAGGCATCCCCTCTTTCTTCAACAAGTATCGGTATGTTTTCGAATTTGTTTCGTTCATGCATTATGTGCAAGTCTTGGAGCCGTCTTTTTGCATTTAGTTTTCATTTTTATTTTATGCACCATGCTGGTATGAGATAGTCCTTGGTTGATTTATAGAATGCTCATTGCACTTCACTTAAATCTTTTGAGTGTGGCTTTATAGAATGCTTCATGTGCTTCACTTATATCATTTGAAGTTTGGATTGCCTATTTCTCTTTACATAGACAACCGCCATTTGTAGAATGCTCTTTTGATTCACTTATATTTGTTAGAGCGTGGTCATATCTTTTGTAGAAAGAATTAAACTCTCTTGCTTCACTTATATCTATTTAGAGAGATGACAGGAATTAGTCATTCACATGGTTAGTCATAAAATCCTACATAAAACTTGTAGATCGCTGAATATGATATGTTTGATTCCTTGCAATAGTTTTGCGATATAAAGGTGGTGATATTAGATCATGCTAGTTGAGTAATTGTGAAATTGAGAAATACTTGTGTTGAGGTTTGCAAGTCCCGTAGCATGCACGTATGGTGAACCGTTATGTAACAAAGTCGGAGCATGAGGTGTTTATTGATTGTCTTTCTTATGAGTGGCGGCCGGGGACGGCGATGGTCTTTTCCTACCAATCTATCCCCTAGGAGCATGCGCGTAGTACTTTGTTTCGATGACTAATAGATTTTTGCAATAAGTATGTGAGTTCTTTATGACTAATGTTGAGTCCATGGATCATACGCACTCTCACCCTTCCATCATTGCTAGCCTCTTCGGTACCGTGCATTGCCCTTTCTCACCTCGAGAGTTGGTGCAAACTTCACCGGTGCATCCAAACCCCGTGATACGATACGCTCTATCACACATAAGCCGCATTATATCTTCCTCAAAACAGCCACCATACCTACCTATTATGGCATTTCCATAGCCATTCCGAGATATATTGCCATGCAACTTTCATCATCATCATATACATGACTTGAGCATTCATCGTCATATTGCTTTGCATGATCGTAAGATAGCTAGCATGATGTTTTCATGGCTTGTCCGTTTTTTTGATGTCATCGCTACGCTAGATCATTGCACATCCCAGTACACCGCCGGAGGCATTCATATAGAGTCATATCTTTGTTCTAGTATAGAGTTGTAAGTAAATAAAAGTGTGATGATCATCATTATTAGAGCATTACCCCATAAAAAACAAAAAAAAGAGAGGCCAAAGAAGCCTAAATAAAAAAATGGGGCCAAAGAAGCCCGCAAAAAAAGGGCAATGTTACTATCTCTTTTTCCACACTTGTGCTTCAAAGTAGCACCATGTTCTTCATATAGATTGTCTCCTATGTTGTCACTTTCTTATACTAGTGGGAATTTTCATTATAGAACTTGGCTTGTATATTCCAACGATGGGCTTCCTCAAATTCCCTAGGTCTTCATGAGCAAGCAAGTTGGATGCACACCCACTTAGTTTCAGTTTGAGCTTTCATACACTTATAGCTCTAGTGCATCTGTTGCATGGCAATCCCTACTCCACGCATTGACATCAATTGATGGGCATCTCCATAGCCCGTTGATTAGCCGCGTCGATGTGAGACTTTCTCCTTTTTTGTCTTCTCCACATAACCTCCATCATCATATTTTATTCCACCTATAGTGCTATATCCATGGCTCACGCTCATGTATTGCGTGAAAGTTGAAAAGGTTTGAGAAACGTCAAAAGTATGAAACAATTGCTTGGCTTGTCATCGGGGTTGTGCATGATGTGAATATTTTGTGTGGTGAAGATGGAGCATAGCCAGACTATATGATTTTGTAGGGATGAGCTTTCTTTGGCTATGTTATTTCAATAAGATATAATTGAAGGAAATATGCCCTAGAGGCAATAATAAAGTTATTATTTATTTCCTTATATCATGATAAATGTTTATTATTCATGCTAGAATTGTATTAACAGGAAACATAATACATGTGTGAATACATAAACCTCTGAGTGTCACTAGTATGCCTCTACTTGACTAGCTCGTTAATCAAAGATGGTTGTGTTTCCTAACCATAAACAAGGAGTTGTTATTTGATTAACGGGATCACATCATTGGTTGAATGATCTGATTGACATGACCCATTCCATTAGCATAGCACCTGATCGTATAGTTTGTTGCTAGTGCTTTTCTTCATGACTTATACATGTTCCTATGACTATGAGATTATGCAACTCCCGTTTGCCCGAGGAACACTTTGGGTGCTACCAAACGTCACAACGTAACTGGGTGATTATAAAGGTACATTACAGGTGTCTCCGAAGGTACATGTTGGGTTGGCATATTTCGAGATTAGGATTTGTCACTCCGATTGCTCGGAGAGGTATCTCTGGGCCCTCTCGGTAATGCACATCACATAAGCCTTGCAAGCATTGCAACTAATGAGTTAGTTGTGAAATGATGTATTACGGAACGAGTAAAGAGACTTGCGGTAACGAGATTGAACTAGGTATTGGATACCGACGATCGAATCTCGGGCAAGTAACATACCGATGACAAAGGGAACAACGTATGTTGTTATGCGGTCTGACCGATAAAGATCTTCGTAGAATATGTAGGAGCCAATATGGGCATCCAGGTCCCGCTATTGGTTATTGACGGAGAGGTGTCTCGGTCATGTCTACATAGTTCTCGAACCCGTAGGGTCCCGCAACGCTTAACGTTTGATGGCGGTTACTATGAGTTGTTATGATGTTTCTGTACCGAAGGTTGTTCGAGTCCCGGATGAGATCACGGACGTGACGAGGAGTCTCGAAATGGTCGAGACATAAAGATTCATATATTGGAAGTCTATGTTTGGACATCGGAAGTGTTCCGGGTGAAATTGGGAATTTTACCAAGTAGGGAGGTTACCGAACCCCGAATGCTAATGGGCCAACATGGGCCTTAGTGGAAAGGAGAGAAGGGGGCCCAAGTGCTGGCCGCACCTTCCCCCCTTCCCTAGTCCTATTAGGACTAGGAGAAGGGGGCGCCCCCCCTCTCTCTCCCTACCCACATGGGGAAACCTAGTTGGACTAGGATTGGGGGAATCCTACTCCTAGTAGGAGTAGGACACCTGGCGCACCTCCCTTGGCCGGCCAGCCCTCCTCCTTCCCTCCTTTATATCTGAGGCGAGGGCACCCCATGACACACAAGTTGATCCTTGAGATCTTTCCTTAGCCGTGTGCGGTGCCCCTTCCACCATATTACACCTCGAGAATACCGTGGCGGAGCTTAGGCGAAGCCTGCGCCGGTGGAACATCATCATCGTCACCACGCCGTCGTCTTGTGAAACTCTCCTCAACACTCGGCTGGATCGGAGTTCGAGGGGCGTCATCGAGCTGAACGTGTGCAGAACTTCGGAGGTGCCGTACGTTCGGTACTTGGATCGGTTGGATCGTGAAGAAATGCGACTACTTCCTCTACGTTGCGTCAACGCTTCCGTTGCTGGTCTACAAGGGTATATAGACAACACTCTCATCTCGTTGCTATGCATCACCATGATCTTGCGTGATCGTAGGAAAATTTTTGAAATTACTACGTTCCCCAACAGTGGCATCCGAGCCTGGTTTTATGCGTAGATGTCATATGCACGAGTAGAACACAAGTGAGTTGTGGACGATACAAGTCATACTGCCTACCAAAGATGTCATACTTTGGTTCAGCGGTATTGTTGGAAAGACGATCCGGACCAACCTTACGCGTACTCTTCTGGCGAGACCGGTTCCTCGACGTGCTTTGCACATAGATGGCTTGTGGAAGACTGTCTCTCCAACTTTAGTTGAACTGAGTGTGCTACGCCTTGGTCCTTGAGAAGGTTAAAAGCGGAGTCTATTTGGCCGAAGTATCGTTGTGGTTTTGATGCGTAGGTAAGAACGGTTCTTGCTCAGCCCGTAGCAGCCACGTAAAACTTGCAACAACAAAGTAGAGGACGTCTAACTTGTTTTTGCAGGGCATGTTGTGATGTGATATGGTCAAGACGTGATGCTATATTTTATTGTATGAGATGATCATGTTTTGTAACCGAGTTATCGGCAATCGCAGGAGCCATATGGTTGTCGCTTTATTGTATGCAATGCAATCATACAGTAATGCTTTACTTTATCACTAAGCGGTAGCGATAGTCGTAGAAGCATAAGTTTGGCGAGACGACAACGATGCTACGATGGAGATCAAGGTGTCGCGCCGGTGGCGATGGTGATCATGACGGTGCTTGGAGATGGAGATCACAAGCACAAGATGATGATGGCCATATCATATCACTTATATTGATTGCATGTGATGTTAATCCTTTATGCATCTTATCTTGCTTTGATTGACGGTAGCATTATAAGATGATCCCTTACTAAATTATCAAGAAGTGTTCTCCCTGAGTATGCACCGCTATGAAAGTTCTTCGTCTTTGAGACACCACGTGATGATCGGGTGTGATAGGCTCTACGTTCAAATACAACGGGTGCAAAACAGAAGCACACGCGGAATACACAGGTTAAACTAGACGAGCTATGCATATAAGATATGACCTCGCAACACAGAGACCGAAAGGTCGAGCGTGAATCATATAGTAGATATGATCAACATATTGATGTTCACCGTTGAAACTACTCCATCACACGTGATGATCGGTCATGGTGTAGTTGATATGGATCACGCAATCACTTAGAGAATTGGAGGGATATTTTTCTAAGTGGGAGTTCTTAAGTAATATGATTAATTGAACTTAAATTTATCATGAACTTAGTACTGATAGTATCTTGCTTGTCTATGATGTGTAGATAGATGGCTCGTCTTTGTTGTTCCGTTGAATTTTAATGCGTTCCTTGAGAAAGCAAAGTTGAAAGATGATGGTAGCAATTACACGGACTGGGTCCGTAACTTGAGGATTATCCTCATTGCTGCACAGAAGAATTACGTCCTGGAAGCACCGCTAGGTGCCAGGCCTGGTGCAAGGGCTGCACCAGATGTTGTGAACGTCTGGCAAAGCAAAGCAGATGACTACTCTATAGTTCAGTGTGCCATGCTTTACGGCTTAGAACCGGGACTTCAACGACGTTTTGAACACCATGGAGCATATGAGATGTTCCAGGAGTTGAAGTTAATATTCCAAGCGAATGCCCGGATTGAGAGATATGAAGTCTCCAATAAGTTCTATAGCTGTAAGATGGAGGAGAACGGTTACATCGGTGAGCATATACTCGTAATGTCTCGATATAACAATCACTTGATTCAACTTGGAGTTAATCTTCCGGATGATTGCGTCATTGACAGAATTCTCCAATCACTGCCACCAAGCTACAAGAGCTTCGTGATGAACTATAATATGCAAGGGATGACCAAAACAATGCCCGAGCTCTTCGCGATCTTTGAAAGCATGGAGGTAGAAATCAAAAAGGAGCATCAAGTGTTGATGGTTAACAAAACCACTAGTTTCAAGAAAAGGGCAAAGGAAAGAAAAGGAAACTTCAAAAGAACAGCAAGCAAGTTGCTGATCAAGAGAAGAAACCCAAGTCTGGTCCTAAGCCTGAAACTTAGTGCTTCTATTGCAAGCGTGCTGGTCCTTTGAGCGGAACTGCCCCAAGTATTTGGCGGATAAGAAGGATGGCAAGGTTAACAAAGGTATATGTGATATACATGTTATTGATGTGTACCTTACTAATAATCGCAGAGCACTGGGTATTTGATAATCGGTTACATTGCTAATATTTGCAACTCGAAGCAGGGCTACGGATTGCCGAAGATTGGCTAAGGGCGAGGTGACGATGCGCGTGGGAAATGGTTCCAAAGTCGATGTGATCGCAATCGGCACGCTACCTCTACATCTACCTTCGGATTAGTATTAGACCTAAATAATTGTTATTTAGTACCAGCGTTGAGCATGAACATTATATCTGGATCTTGTTTGATGCGAGACGGTTATTCATTTAAATCGAGAGAATAATGGTTGTTCTATTTATATGAATAATATCTTTTATGGTCATGCACCATTGAAGAATGGTTTGTTTTACTTAATCTCGATAGTAGTGATACACATATTCATAATGTTGAAGCCAAAAGATGTAGAGTTGATAATGATAGTGCAACTTATTTGTGGCATCGCCGTTTAGGTCATATCGGTGTAAAGCGCATGAAGAAACTCCATCTTGATGGACTTTTGGAGTCACTTGATTTTGAATCACTTGGCACTTAAGTAACCGTGCCTTATGGGCAAGATGACTAAAACACCGTTCTCCGGAACTATGGAGAGAGCAACAGATTTATTGGAAATCATACATCTTGATGTATGTGGTCCAATGAATGTTGAGGCTCGTGGCGGATATCGTTATTTTCTCACCTTCACAGATGATTTGAGCAGATATGGGTATATCTACTTAATGAAACACAAGTCTGAAACATTTGAAAAGTTCAAAGAATTTCAGAGTGAAGTGGAAAATCATCGTAACAAGAAAATAAAGTTTCTACGATCTGATCGTGGAGGAGAATATTTGAGTTACGAAGTTTGGCCTACATTTGAAACAATGCGGAATAGTTTCGCAACTTACGCCACCGGAACACCACAACGTAATGGTGTGTCCGAACGTCAGTGTCGTGCTTTATTAGATATGGTGCGATCTATGATGTCTCTTACTGATTTACCGCTATCATTTTGGGGTTATGCTTTAGAGACGGCTACATTCACTTTAAATAGGGCACCATCTAAATCCGTTGAGACGACGCCTTATGAACTGTGGTTTGGCAAGAAACCAAAGTTGTCGCTTTACGAAAGTTTGGGGCTGCGAAGCTTATGTGAAAAAGCTTCAACCCTGATAAGCTCGAACCCAAATCGGAGAAATGTGTCTTCATAGGATACCCAAAGGAGACTGTTGGGTACACCTTCTATCACAGATCCGAAGGCAAGATTTTTGTTGCTAAATTCGGAAACTTTTTGGAGAAAGAGTTTCTCTCGAAAGAAGTGAGTGGGAGGAAAGTAGAACTTGATGAGATAATCGTATCTACTCCCTTATTGAGAAGTAGTACATCACGTAAATCAGTTTCCGTGACACCTACACCAAATAGGGAGGAAGCTAATGATGATGATCATGAAACTTCAGATCAAGTTTCTCAGAACCGTAGATCAACCAGCAAGATCCGCACTGTGAGTGGTACGGTAATCCTGTTCTGGAAGTCATGTTACTAGACCATGATGAACCTACGAACTATGAAGAAGCGATGGTGAGCCCAGATTCCACAAAATGGCTTGAGGCCATGAAATCTGAGATGGGATCCATGTATGAGAACAAAGTGTGGACTTTGGTTGACTTGCCCGATGATCGGCAAGCAATTGAGAATAAATGGATCTTCAAGAAGAAGACTGGCTGATGGTAATGTTACTGTCTATAAAGCTCGACTTGTTGCAAAAGGTTTTCGACAAGTTCAAGGGATTGACTACGATGAGACCTTCTCACCCGTAGCGATGCTTAAGTCCGTCCGAATCATGTTAGCAATTGCCGCATTTTATAATTATGAAATTTGGCAAATGGATGTTAAAACTGCATTCTGAATGGATTTACGGAAGAAGAGTTTTATATGATGCAACCAGAAGGTTTTGTCGATCCAAAGGGATCTAACAAAGTTTTCAATCTCCATCGGTCCATTTATGGACTGGTGCAAGCCTCTCGGAGTTGGAATAAACGTTTTGATAATGTGATCAAAGCATTTGGTTTTATACAGACTTTTGGAGAAGCCTGTATTTACAAGAAAGTGAGTGGGAGCTCTGTAGCATTTCTAATATTATATGTGGATGACATATTACTGATCGGAAATGATATAGAATTTCTGGATAGCATAAAGGGATACTTGAATAAGAGTTTTTCGATGAAAGACCTCGGTGAAGCTGCTTACATATTGGGCATTAAGATCTATAGAGATAGATCAAGACGCTTAATAGGACTTTCACAAAGCACATACCTTGATAAAGTTTTGAAAAAGTTCAAAATGGATCAGGCAAAGAAAGGGTTCTTGCCGGTGCTACACGGTGTGAAGTTGAGTAAGACTCAATGCCCGACCACCGCAGAAGATAGAGAGAAAATGAAAGATGTTCCCTATGCTTCAGCCATAGGCTCTATCATGTATGCAATGCTGTGTACCGGACACGATGTGTGCCTTCTTTGTAAGTTTGGCGGCGGTACCAAAGTAATCCAGAGTGGATCATCGGACAGCGGTCAAGAACATCCTTAAGTACTTGAGAAGGACTAAGGATATGTTTCTCATTTATGGCGGTGACAAAGAACTCGTCAGAACGGTTACGTCGACGCAAGCTTTGACACTGATCCCACGATTCTAAATCGCAAACCGGATACGTATTTACATTAAACGGAGGAGCCGCTGTTGGTGCAGTTCCAAACAAAGCGTCGTGGCGGGATCTACATGTGAAGTTGAGTACATAGCTGCTTCAAGCAGCTAATGAAGGAGTCTGGATGAAGGAGTTCATAACCGATCTAGGTGTTGTACCTAGTGTATCGGGTCCAATGAAAATCTTTTGTGACAATCTTGGTGCAATTGCCTTGGCAAAGGAATCCAGATTTCACAAGAGAACCAAGCACATCAAAAGACGCTTCAACTCCATCCGGATTTGGTCCAGGTGGGAGACATAGAGATATGCAAGATACATACGGATCTGAATGTTGCGGACCCGTTGACTAAGCCTCTTCCACGAGCAAAACATGATCAGCACCAAGACTCCATGGGTGTTAGAATCATTCTTGTGTAATCTAGATTATTGACTCTAGTGCAAGTGGGAGATCAAGGAAATATGCCCTAGAGGCAATAATAAAGTTATTATTTATTTCCTTATATCATGATAAATGTTTATTATTCATGCTAGAATTGTATTAACAGGAAACATAATACATGTGTGAATACATAAACCTACAGAGTGTCACTAGTATGCCTCTACTTGACTAGCTCGTTAATCAAAGATGGTTGTGTTTCCTAACCATAAACAAGGAGTTGTTATTTGATTAACGGGATCACATCATTGGTTGAATGATCGATTGACATGACCCATTCCATTAGCATAGCACCGATCGTATAGTTTGTTGCTAGTGCTTTTCTTCATGACTTATACATGTTCCTATGACTATGAGATTATGCAACTCCCGTTTGCACGAGGAACACTTTGGGTGCTACCAAACGTCCACAACGTAATCGGGTGATTATAAAGGTACATTACAGGTGTCTCGAAGGTACATGTTGGGTTGGCATATTTCGAGATTAGGATTTGTCACTCCGATTGTCGGAGAGGTATCTCTGGGCCCTCTCGGTAATGCACATCACATAAGCCTTGCAAGCATTGCAACTAATGAGTTAGTTGTGAAATGATGTATTACGGAACGAGTAAAGAGACTTGCCGGTAACGAGATTGAACTAGGTATTGGATACCGACGATCGAATCTCGGGCAAGTAACATACCGATGACAAAGGGAACAACGGATGTTGTTATGCGGTCTGACCGATAAAGATCTTCGTAGAATATGTAGGAGCCAATATGGGCATCCAGGTCCCGCTATTGGTTATTGACCGGAGAGGTGTCTCGGTCATGTCTACATAGTTCTCGAACCCGTAGGGTCCGCACGCTTAACGTTTCGATGGCAGTTACTATGAGTTGTTATGATGTTTCTGTACCGAAGGTTGTTCGAGTCCCGGATGAGATCACGGACGTGACGAGGAGTCTCGAAATGGTCGAGACATAAAGATTCATATATTGGAAGTCTATGTTTGGACATCGGAAGTGTTCCGGTGAAATTGGGAATTTTACCAAGTACTGGAGGTTCTGGAACCCCGAATACTAATGGGCCAACATGGGCCTTAGTGGAAAGGAGAGAAGGGGCCCAAGTGCTGGTCAAGCACCTTCCCCCTTCCCTAGTCCTATTAGGACTAGGAGAAGGCGCCCCTCTCTCCCTTCCCACTTGGGGAAACCTAGTTGGACTAGGATTGGGGGAATCCTACTCCTAGTAGGAGTAGGACACCCTGGCGCACCTCCCTTGGCCGGCCAGCCCTCCTCCTTCCCTCCTTTATATCTGAGGCAGAGGGCACCCCATGACACACAAGTTGATCCTTGAGATCTTTCCTTAGCCGTGTGCGGTGCCCCTTCCACCATATTACACCTCGAGAATACCGTGGCGGAGCTTAAGCGAAGCCTGCGCCGGTGGAACATCATCATCGCCACCACGCCATCGCGGCCGACGTGAAACTCTCCCTCAACACTCGGCTGGATCGGAGTTCGAGGGACGTCATCGAGCTGAGCGTGTGCAGAACTTCGGAGGTGCCGTGACGTTCGGTACTTGGATCGGTTGGATCGTGAAGAAATCGACTACTTCCTCTACGTTGCGTCAACGCTTCCGTTGCTGGTCTACAAGGGTATATAGACAACACTCTCATCTCGTTGCTATGCATCACCATGATCTTGCGTGATCGTAGGAAAATTTTTGAAATTACTACGTTCCCCAACAATAATTGCTTGGTTGGTATGCTTGAAGTATTATTGTTTTTATGTCAAACGATAGACTAGACTATTGCTTTGAATCACTCATGTCTTAATATTCATGCCATGATTAGACATATGATCAAGATTATGCTAGGTAGCATTCCACATCAAAAATTATCTTTTTTACCATTTACCTACTCGAGGACGAGCATGAATTAAGCTTGGGGATGCTGATACGTCTCCGTCGTATCTATAATTTTTGATTGTTCCATGCCAATATTCTACAACTTTTATATACTTTTGGCAACTTTTTATACTATTTTTTTGGACTAACATATTGATCCAGTGCTCAGTGCCAGTTCCTGTTTGTTGCACGTTTAATGTTTCGCAGAAACCCAATATCAAACAGAATCCAAACGGGATAAAAATGGACGGAGAATTATTTTGGAATATTTGTGATTTTTGGGAGGAAGAATCAACGCGAGACGATGCCCGAGGTGGCCTCGAGATAGGGGCCCACCACCCTCTAGGGGCGCGGCCCCCCCACTCGTGGGCCACCCGTAAGGCGGTTGATGCTCTTCTTTTGCCGCAAGAAAGCTAATTTTACGAGAAAAATCTGGGCGAAGGTTTCAGGCCAATCGGAGTTCTGGATCTCCGTATATACGTAAACGGTGAAAGCAGGCACGGGCCGAGCAGAAGCAGAGATAGATCCAATCTCGGAGGGGCTCTCGCCCCTCCCAAGCCATGGGAGCCAAGGACCAGAGGGGAAACCCTTCTCCCATCTAGGGAGGAGGTCAAGGAAGAAGAAGAAGAAGGGGGCCTCTCTCCCCCTTTCTTCTGGTGGCGCCGGAACGCCGCCGGGGGCCATCGTCATCACCGCGATCTTCACTAATACCGCCTTCATCTTCACCAACATCTCCATCACCTTCCCCCTTCTATATTCAGCGGTCCACTCTCCCGCAACCCGCTGTACCCTCTACTTGAACATGGTGCTTTATGCTTCATATTATTTTCCAATGATGTGTTGCCATCCTATGATGTCCGAGTAGATTTTCGTTGTCCTATCGGTGATTGATGAATTGCTATGATTGGTTTGAGTTGCATGTTTTATTATTGGTGCTGTCCTATTGTGCCCTCCGTGTCGCGCAAGCATGAGGGATTCCCGCTGTAGGGTTTGCAATATGTTTATGATTTGCTTATGGTGGATTGCGTGAGTGACTGAAACACAAACCCGGTAAGTAGGTTGTTTGCGTATGGGATAAAAGGGGACTTGATGCTTTAATGCTATGGTTGGGTTTTACCTTAATGAATCGTTGCGGATGCTTGCTAGAGTTCCAATCATAAGTGCATAGAATTCCAAGTAAGGGATGCTATGTTAGCTTATGCCTCTCCCTCAAATAGAATTGCAATAGTGATTATCGGTCTAGTAACATAGTCAGTTGCTTAGGGACAATTCCACAACTCCTACCACCACTTTTCCACACTCGCTATATTTACTTTATTGCTTCTTTATCTAAACAGCCCCTAGTTCATATTTACGTGTTCTTTATTTTCTTGCAAACCTTTCCAACAACACCTACAAAGTATTTCTAGTTTCATACTTGTTCTAGGTAAAGCGAACGTCAAGCGTGCGTAGAGTCGTATCAGTGGCCGATAGGACTTGAGAGAGTATTTGTTCTACCTTTAGCTCCTCGTTGGGTTCGACACTCTTACTTATCGAAAGAGGCTACAACTATCCCGTATACTTGCTTAATTTCCTCTAACATCAATTTCCTCTAACTCAGAAGGTGCAATATCATGCATAATTTCTTTGTATAAGGAATGAGGTATTGCACTTGCACTAGCACGCATATCACATAAGCCATGATAGCAATGATCTCCTATTTTAACAGAAATAACAGGCATGCCTACTACAGGTCTATGTTTATTTTTAGTATCAGGTCTAACAATTCTAGCGGCTTCATCACAGAAGTAAATAACATGCCCATCAATATAATCAGCCAAGAGATCTTTAACCATAGAAATACTAGGTTCAACTTTAATTTGCTCAGGGGGTGTAGGTGTTCTAGTATTACTCTTACGAACCACAGTTGAAGCTTTAGCATGATCCTTTATTCTAACAGGGAAAGGTGGTCTCTCAATGTAAGCAGTAGGAACAATAGGATCAACATTATAAGTGATAGTCTTTTCTTCAACTTTAATAGGTGCAACTACTTTTACTTCAATGTGAGGATTATATTTAAACCACTTCTCCTTAGGGAGATCAACATGAGTAGCAAAGGATTCACAGAAAGAAGCTACTATCTCAGAGTCAAGTCCATATTTAGTGCTAAATTCACGGAAAACATCGGTATCCATAAAAGATTTAACACAATCAAACTTAGGTGTTATGCCTGACTCCTTACCTTCGTCGAGGTCCCAATCTTCAGAGTTGCGTTTAATTCTTTCCAATAAATCCCATTTGAATCCAATAGTCTTCATCATAAAAGATCCAGTACAAGAAGTATCGAGCATGGAGCGATTGTTGAGAGAAAGCCGAGCATAAAATTTTTGAATAATAATTTCTCTTGAGAGCTCATGATTGGGGCATGAATATAACATTGACTTCAGCCTCCCCCAAGCTTGAGCGATGCTTTCTCCTTCGCGAGGCCAAAATATATATATATAATTACGATCACGGTGAACAAGATGCATAGGATAAAACTTATGATGAAATTCCAATTTCAATCGGTTGTAGTTCCATGATCCCATATCATCACATAGCCTAAACCATTTCAATGCCTTTCCCTTCAAAGATAAAGGGAAGACCTTCTTCTTGATAACATCCTCGGGCATACCTGCAAGCTTAAATAATCCACAAACTTCATCCATATAGATTAGGTGCAAATCAGGATGTAATATTCCATCACCTGTAAAAGGATTAGCTAGCAGTTTCTCTATCATACCTGAAGGAATTTCAAAGTAAACATTTTCAGTAGGTTCAATAGGTTGAGGAGCAACTCTTTGCTCTAGTGGTCGGGGTGAAGATACCCCGAACAAGCCCCTCAAAGGATTATGTTCCATAGTAACAAGTGACAGTAAATTTCAGCACACTATATAAATTTTTCCTTACCAAATTCCACCTACCAGAGGCGCTTCACTCCCCGGCAACGGCGCCAGAAAAGAGTCTTGATGACCTACAAGTGTAGGGGATCTATCGTAGTCCTTTCGATAAGTAAGAGTGTCGAACCCAATGAGGATCAGAAGGAAATGACAAGCGGTTTTTAGTAAGGTATTCTCTACAAGCACTGAAATTGTCGGTAACAGATAGTTTTGTGATAAGGTAATTTGTAAAGGATAACAAGTAATGAAAGTAAATAAGGTGCAGCAAGATGGCCCAATACTTTTTGTAGCAAAGGACAAGCCTGAACAAACTCTTATATGAAGGAAAACGCTCCCGAGGACACATGGGAATTATCGTCAAGCTAGTTTTCATCACACTCATATGATTCGCGTTCATTACTTTGATAATTTGGTATGTGGATGGACCAGTGCTTAGGTGCTGCCATTTCTTGGACAAGCATCCCACTTATTATTAACCCCTATTGCAAGCATCCGCAACTACAAAAGAAGTATTAAGGTAAACCTAACCATAGCATGAAACATATGGATCCAAATCAGCCCCTTACGAAGCAACTCATAAACTAGGGTTTAAACTTCTGTCACTCTAGCAACCCATCATCTACTTATTACTTCCCAATGCCTTCCTCTAGACCCAAACAATGGTGAAGTGTCATGTAGTCGATGTTCACATAACACCACTAGAGGAGAGACAACATACATCTCATCAAAATATCGAACGAATACCAAATTCACATGACTACTTATAGCAAGACTTCTCCCATGTCCTTAGGAACAAACGTAACTACTCACAAATCATATTCATGTTCATAATCAGAGGGGTATTAATATGCATAAAGGATCTGAACATATGATCTTCCACCAAGTAAACCAACTAGCATCAACTACAAGGAATAATCAACACTACAAGCAACCCATAGGTACCAATCTGAGGCTTTGGGACAAAGATTGGATACAAGAGATGAACTAGGGTTTTAGAGGAGATGGTGCTGGTGAAGATGTTGATGGAGATTGACCCCCTCCCGATGAGAGGATCATTGGTGATGGCGATGGCGATGATTTCCCCCTCCCGGAGGGATGTTTCCCCAGCAGAACAGCTCCGTCGGAGCCCTAGATTGGTTCCGCCAAGGTTCCGCCTCGTGGCGGCGGTGTTTCTTCCTGAAAGCTTGCTTATGATTTTTTTCCAGGGTAAAAGACTTCATATAGTAGAAGATGAGCACCGGAGGCCTGCTAGTGGGCCCACGAGGCAGGGGGCGCGCCCAGGGGGTAGGGCGCGCCCCCCACCATCGTGTCCAGGGTGTGGGCCCCCTCTGGCGGATTCTTTCGCAAGTATTTTTTATTAGTTCCAAAACGTGCCTCCCTGAAGTTTCAGGACTTCTGGAGTTGTGCAGAATAGGTCTCTAATATTTGCTCCTTTTCTAGCCCAAAATTCTAGCTGCCGGCATTCCCCCTCTTCATGTAAACCTTGTAAAATAAGAGAGAATAGGCATAAGTATTGTAACATAACGTGTAATAACATCCCATAATGCAATAAATATTGATATAAAAGCATGATGCAAAATGGACGTATCAGGCCGCACGTTGGACGCACGACCAGCGCATCTAGGAAAAGGGTCGGATGCCGCCCTATTGCCATCTCCAAACGAACGAAATCCGGACTAAACGAACGTCCGTTTGGGGTGTGCGTTGGAGTTGGCCTTAGCGCTGGAGTCAATTTAGCCTGAAATTGTTTTCATTGCGGGCTGCCAATTCAGTGTCCAGACAAAACATGTGAATTGAAATTTCGGAATACCAAATCCGTTTCGAGCCTATTCAATGGAGACATCCAAAAGCAGTGTTAGCAAAAATGGAGATGCTGTTAGAAGAAGGTGTCTCATACTCCCTCCATTTCCTTATACAAGGCCACAAACTCAGATTACAGATATCAAGAGAAAATTTGATGACTGCTTTGCAAGCCAACTTTTCTTTTCGTTAACGGAGATCATTAATACCGAGATCATTAATAAGTCGCAAGCATGCAATGAATGAAAGAGAAGTAGTTGAGTGTCATTATGACTATATGCATGTCAGTATTAAAAAGTTGCCACTAGTACAAGAAAACATCATTAAGTTTTGCGTCGGTTACTGTTGGTGGCCTTGTATTAATGCAAAATGTATTTTTGATAGTGGCCTTGTATAAGAAAATGGAGGAAGTATTGGGCTGAGCCTTCAATTTTTTCTCTTTCTGCAATGAATGCCTTTTTTTCTGCAATGAACGCCTTTAGTTGGGCTCTTCAAGATTAGGGGCATCTGGAGTTTCCTCTATTGGTGGGTCGGACCCAGTACTACTTGTTCTCCACCCTCGGCAGTAATAATCAGAAATATTTTTGATCCTCAGGTTCTGAAAACACTTGCCATCAGAGAGGTTCTTGCACTGGCAGTGAATCTCTGCATAAAGAAGATGCTTGTCGCCTCGGACTGCAAAGTAGCCACTGACGCGATCAAAGAAGGGAGCTATGCAAATTTAGGTATCATAGCTCAAGAAATTAGAGTTAGAGCTAGTAGCTTTTCTTCTTGCATATTCAGTCATGACCCGGAACATCTCTACAATCAAGGGTTTAAGTTTCAGGGTAAGAATGTTGTGTCTGAGCATGGAGGAGCGGCAACGTTTGAACAGTTCACCCAATTTGGTTGAGTATATGTGGGCTCATGTTGGCAACCAATAGATGTATCTTTTTATTCAACTTTGAAAAACTATGTAAGACATTTTTACTTTTATTCAGCTTGCAAAACTATGCTATTTTATTTGGTTGAAACTATGATATTTAGGTTGTGGACTATATGTTTGCTTGTGAAATAATGTAAAAGTTGTGTATGAAATAATGCAAAATTTGTGCTATTTGTTGAAAAAGGGCGGCCAGCCGGCCACGCCGGCACATATGGGTCGGCGCGTTGGGTGCACTGCTGACCCGAATCTCAAACAGGGCGGACGTCGGGCGAGCGGCAGACCCAAACGGACAAAAAATGGACAAAAATGCCGTTGGTTTGGGTCGGCGCATTGGATTTGCTCTTAGGACCTCTAACGTGGAGACCTATAATCTTGCAAAACATGCTTTATTTTTAGGGTATGGCCTTCATATTTGGTTAGACCAGTCCGATGATATTATCTTTGTCCCTGTTTAAACATTGTGACGCTGTAATAAAGTTTTGTGGGATCCTCAGATAAACTTGTTCTCCATCGTGTCGACGAAGAAGCTCAGCATGTGTGGTGTTCATCAGCCATAAGTTGAAAGTGTGACGGTTGATTCGTTATGTTTGGATCCTGAGGTTGGTATGCACATTATTGCATCTGGAGCAACATTTGTGTAAGTGTAAGGGCACCTTCAACACTGACCCACAAATTTGTTTCGGCATCTGTCTACAGACATCGGGACAATCTGCGGACACTAATATTGAAGACGGCCATCCAACGCTATCATGTATATGTCCGTCGGTAAAGGATAATTTAAAATTCAAATAAAGTCTGTCCATACGCTTGCCTCATCACAACAACGCTGGATCACATGCCAGTTCACACCCAAAAGGAGGCAAGTATGTTGTAGTTTTTACATGCCTGATCACAAAAGAGTAACAGTCCGACAGTCTGTGTAGAAAATTAGATTTTCTCCCCTGCTGGACCGGCAGTTTGAGCTTCCACGCTCAAGGTGTCGTCGCCGCGTAGGCAGCCTCCGCTTCCTTCTTCTCTGCCGCCTCCATCTCCTCCTTGTCCGTCGCCTCCAACTCATCTTTCTGTCTCTCCAGCATCTTGTAGCGGATGTCTTGCACGATTATTCTTGCGTCGGCATCCAAACCATCCAAATTCAAGGTCAACATATGGCGTCCTCTGCATCGGTTGCTATATGCACCTTCTTCTCTTTGAGCAACGCCTTCTTCTCTTCGAGCATGGCCCTCTTCTCTTCGAGCATGAGTTTCTTCTCGGTCGCCTCAATCAACAATTTGAATCTCTCTGCTTACATATACCTCCTCAGTCTTCGACAAGATGTCCTTGAACTTCTCCGTCAACTTAGCAGTCACACCTTCTCACTTTGCCCTCTTCTCCTCCCACTTCTTTCCCCGAAACCCTCTTCTAATCTTCTTCGACCTCCCGAAGCCCCTGGAGTCATACACGATGAGTGCTCCACTACGTCGGGTGGCTCGGCCTAGAGCAGGTGACGGCATCGCGCCCAAGGGAAGGGAGGCGGTGGTGATGGCGTGGCCCAGCAGCGCGGGGCGGCGACGGATGCGATACGGCGTGGCGGTTGTGATTTGGACCGATGAAACCTTTTTTTAAAAGTGAACCGGTCAAACCTTAGCGTCCGTGAGTACGTGCGTGATGGGTGTTGTCTCCACCATAGCCATGTGGCACCTGACAGTGGGACCCACCTATCAAATTTTGTATCAAATCACTAATTTGTTGATCATCATTTTTTGAAAACTTTCAGCACAATGATGATGGTTTAAAAAAACAAAAGGTGGTGGTTTTCTGAATTAGGGTCCCCAATTGTGGTGTTTTTTTTACAGAGTTAAATACAGTAGAGGTGCCTCAACTTGTTGCACGATTAGTTTGGTGCCTAAAGTTGCAAAATACACGAAATTGATGCTGAAACTTGTCTGGCGGTGCAAAGACGGTGCCTCTTTCCATATCTGGATGTATGCTCTGCCCACGTGGCGTGACAACCCCACATTTCAGTGACAGAGAGCGGGGAAGGTGCTGGGTGGCCTGCACTTGAGATTGTTTTTGTAAGAAGCCCCTCATATTTAATTTAATCACGTAGGAAAGACCTATGTACGTATGACAGACAAAAATTAAAAAAAAATGTGCGAGTCCATCACGCCAAACTCTGCTGAATAGACAATTATGAAGTCGAACTGTATATATTGCCTTGTTATGCAAAAGGTAATTCTTCTATAAAAATATATCGGGGGCGCTTGCCTCTCCGGTTCTCGCCTTTTTTGTAACTTTGCAGCACGGGCATATTGTGCCCGTTTTTTTTAAGTTCAAAGAAACGGATTTTTCAGCGCAAAAAATTCTGACTTTTTTTTAAATGTGCACATATAGAAGTGTAATCTATGGTGTGAATTTTCATCTAGATCGGTGCTTGTATGTGAGAGATACGAAAAAGACAAATACATGCAAAAATCAGCTCTTTTTTTTGCCGGATTTTTGTCTTTATTGCAGCGTATAATATAACATCATTTCAGACGAAATTTGACAGTCACTTATCGCACATGCATATGTTTTTTTTCAAAAAATAAATAAATGGTAACTTTTAAGTGCCGGTTTTTACCCTTTAAAAAATTGTGATCCGTGGCCACCGTGCTCCAAAAATCCGTCGTGGTTGCTATGTACCTCTTCAAGCGATTTTGTTTATATATGGCGCTCCTATGGGTCCGCACAAGTTTTATTTTCACTTTTTCAAGTTCGTGTTTATATATTTTTTACTATTTGAAAAAAATAAATGTTAGAAAGAATTACAAACTGCCATAAACTTAGAAGAAAGTTTTAGTGCACTTGAAAAATGTTCAACATGTTTTGGGAAAATGTTTCACATGTATTAACAAATTATAAGTGTTTTTCGGAAACTCTTTGTCATGCATTAAAATTGACAATGTGTATTTTACAAAAGGCTCAACATGTTTTTAGATAATGTTCAAGGCATATTAAAATTGTTTTGAATATCCTTATATTTCTACAAACATGGTTGACATGTTTGGATACATTTGTAGAATTTAATATTATTAGACTATAATTTGTAATACATGTTGAATAGTTTACAAAATACAAAGTTGTCCAATTTTTAATAAATTGGGTATTCTAAAAATAGAGTGAAGATACGCTATAATTGTGTCTGCTTCTGGTGCGGAATGAATATATATGAATTTACACAATGGTACTTAATGTGGGTTGAACTATTTAAATCGACATAAATTTTTGAAAAAGTTCATTTTAACTCTTCAAAGTACACGATAACAAAAGGAGAAAAAAGATTTGAAAATACAAAGTAATTTCATATTGATAATTATTGTATTTTTATATGGGAAAATTTGCGTGTCATAAAACTAACATGAACTTGGAAACGCTATAATTGTGTCTGCTTCTGGTGCGGAATGAATATATATGAATTTACACAATAGTATTTAATATGGGTTGAACTATTTAAATTGACATAAATTTTGGAAAAAGTTCATTTTAACTCTTCAAAGTACACGATGATAAAAGAAGAAAAAAGATTTGAAAATACAAAGTAATTTCATATTGATAATTATTGTATTTTTATATGGGAAAATTTGCGTGTCATAAAACTAAACATGAACCTGGAAAAAATAAAAAATAAACAGTGGTAATAAATAAAAAATAAATGATGGATAAACGCGTCAATTAGTCTACAGTACCTTTCTTGCTAATATTCTTTCGGAAAGCAAAGTTCACTTGTGTGGCTGGATTGTGCCGGTAGTTGACCAGGAGGTGCCTCATTTGAAACTCCTCTATGTTATTTTTCCATTTTATTTTTATCTAGCATACCCTATACTTCAGGACTTTCCCTACATGATTAAACAAAACTCGAGGTTGGTTTCTATAAAATAATTCCTCAGGAGCAGGGCATTCAACGCCTGTGCGCACACAGCCCCTAACACGTGGGCCACTGCAGCGCTAGGGACAAGTTTAGGCACCAAACTACCACACAGGACAAGTTTAGGCACCCTTGATGTATTTAACTCTTTTTTACAATTTATTACTCCTGTTTTACATGAGTTTGCTATCATCCTACGAGATCGGAAAGCTTTTAATTACATGAGGCCAACAGAAACCAAAACCATGTCCGCAGCTCCACCCTGCCAATAAACAGTTGAACTTATCAAAGGTTGCATGGTCAAAAAGACAAGGAACTGAAGACAAAAACAGTTAAACTCTAGAGAATCTAGAAGTTGAAATAGCCTCAGTTAAATTTTAGAGAACCTAGAAGTTGTTCCTACATATACAACCAACCGCCTCTCTCTGTTTCTACCATGCCAACTCAACTTGGCATATACTCTTTACTCATACACCTTGATCTAAAAATCAGACTAAGCATCCCCCACGAATTATATTACATCTGCTACAAGTCAGGGGCCACTAGTGTTTCACAACCATATCCGTTTTCCGAGGTCAACAACCAGAACACCTATAATGACCCCCAGCAGCGACTTTGTGACGATACATCAATGGCAAATCTCAACCTATAATACATCAGTGTGTGCCTGCATCAATGGAGCCTCCCATTGGTCATCGGCTGCTATGCCCATTTGCTTCGCATCTCCCCGAAGGCGAGTGAGGCGAACTCACACCATTCACCATCATTTGGGGCTGCGCCTTCGCCGTTACGAGAGCCTGGTTACCTTCAGGAGAACTCACATGGTTCACCATTATTTGGGGCTCACCTCCCTTGGACGTGGCGTCAACCTTCTTTATTGGGGACTGATTATCTTCCTCAGCAGTAGCATTCGCTCTCTGTGCTTTAAGATCTGCAAGTTTCACAGCCGTCTTGTCCAAGTCTTCGCCCGCCAGCACCTCTAGGCGCCTGAGAGCTGGTGAATCCCCATCACAGTACCTATGCCACATGCTTCGGTATGCAGATTCCAGGCCCCGTGTGAAACTCTCTCCGTCGCAGACTGGTGATTTTATCATCAGTTCTCGGAGGCTCTTCCTCAGTTCTTCTAAGGCACTCACATCTGATGCCAACTCCAGTGCTAAGCTAACATATTCGTCCTCCGTTTTTGCAACCAGCCTCCCCAACCCTGCAACAAATAATTCTCAGTCAGACAATTCCATATGTTTATATAACAACAATATGTAAGTCACACAGAATCTAGACGGTGGAAAAATAAATAACTAGGCAGGAGAAAAATAAATAAAAATTCATGTCCGCCTATTGTTAGAACATACCAACTTTAGTGAGTAGGCTAACACCAACATTATGAGCATGAACTGAACCAGCCATTGTAACACATGGAACCCCCATGTAAAGAGATTCACATGTAGTGGTAGTCCCAGCATATGGAAACGTATCTAGGCTGCAAAAACATAAATGGAAGTTCAGTCAGCTTCAGAGGAACACCGATAATGGAGAACACATTTTCTGAATATTCGCGAAAATAGTAAGGAATTGCAGTGATCAATGTAGGATAATGATATTTATTGGCATGGATCTAAAGTTTATATATAAACGCACACCCTGACAAACATTTAAGACTTGGCATAGAAGATCCTAAATATGACACAACTATATTACAAGTGAAACAACTTCTCACCTGATGTCCATTAAGGAATATGCTTGCATGTGGTCATGGTTGAGATGGATGAGTGGTAGTAAATCAACTCGTAGAGACTCCAAACCCAACTCCTCAAGTGTCGATAAAAATTTCTGTCTGATACTGTCACAGCAGAATGGCTTGCACTTAACCACAAGCCGCGAGTTAGGGACTGCACATAATATTCTGGCCCAAACTTGCATAACTTTCAGTGTGATCTGCCAAAAATAACTTTATGAACAGAGTGATTCAATGAAGATAAAATAAAGCGTTCAAATCTGTTATGCACCTTTGCTAGATTGTTAAAACTACCAAACGTGATGAAACCATTTGAAATTGCTGGTGTGGGGCAAACTGGCCCAGCTTCTGGAGAAGGAGTGTAACAAAGAAAACTTTCAGGAAGGCGCACCAACTCCTCAACATGCCTGCAGACAGTCGTTACTATGAGGGTTCTAGACGCATAGGGAGAAACTGCATGACATAATAACTACAAGAAAAGCATCTGGCATACTTCTGGTTTGTATTAGGAGAATCAGCCAATGAATCTGTTATTCTGTAGTCAATTGCTGGTAAACCTGTCGTATTAGGGTAACCAATCCATGTAACCTGTATGGACATACATACCCAAGTTAGAAATGCCCTTCTCAGCAAAACAGTCAGATAGCAACTGACTCATTGATCATGAACTACTTGGAACGATTTGAGTGGATAGGGATGGAAAGGGACAAATAGAAGCTCCCAGAACATAGTAATAGGCATAACTGCTCATATGCAAGGTGTTCTGAAAATCGTTGAAATGCCACGTGGAACACAAATACCTGAATAGGAGCAGGACGGCACGCCATTGTTCCTAGTTTATTATTTGCTGTATGACCAGTAAGTTCCACAAGTATATCCACTTTATCCTCTCTGACCAAGGTAGCAACCTTCTTTTCATCAATACCATATATATCTCTCCAGACCCCACCCTTTTTTAACACCTTATCCTTGAATCGAAGGGTCTTGGCATCTGCCTAGAGAATCATCAATAATAAAAATATGATCAGAAAAAAAGAGCAAAGTGTGTGAACAGAAGGATAAATGATGAGATAACCCCAGATCCACCTTGATAGCTTTACATTGCAGTTACTTATTTTCTAGCTTGTATATCTCATGTTACCAAACTAATTTTGATAGATAAATTCTCTAGCTGTTGGACACCGGATTAATGTTTTTGTTTAGTTAAAGGGGTAATGAGGCAAGTCAGCCAAAATAAGTTGATTGTCACTGTGTGCCCAAAATCCAGAATAGCTAGCAAGGAACAAATTGTCTGTACCTTCACAACACCAGAATAGACGACCACCTTGCAATTTGTGTAATCATGGTGTGTAAGGGGGGCTTCAACGAAGTAGGACACGGAATGAGTAAAAAAATCAGGAGACACATAACCAATGACCAGTGGACGATCAGCGACTTTTGGGTTATCCCAACTAGTATACTGTGCATACAATTTCATAAAGCGCTTTCCCCATTCCCTGCAAAATATTGAGTTAATACTGATAGTATAAATGCCATAAAAAGATACATGATCATGGTAAGATAGAAATGGCACTTTCATTGCAAACAGTGCATAAACTGACCTGTGAGCATCATAAAGCTTGTCATCTGAGCCCTCGTCAATATAGTTCAATGCAAGCAAACGGTTCTGCAAAGAGTTGTTCTATTAGTTGACCATGTAAGGAGAGAATGTAAGCTATACAGTTTCATATAGCGACATACAAGAGTACAGAAGATAGTTTAAATAACAAGTTTGAGGCCTAACAAAGTACCTGACCGGCATTTCGTGAATCAGGATCAATTTGAAGGCATCTTTCATATGCCTGTACAGATAACGTAATACTTCCAGCATCTCTGTAAAGAACACCTATGACAGGTAATCGTGAACTGTCAGTCACTTCGCAAACGCCTAATCGATGTTAAAAAGAATATTCAAAGAAATTATTTTTCGTAAAGCTTCCGTACTTGTAGTTGTACCCATTACTCGTGGACAACTAGGAGGTACACACATTGGGGAATATTGAAGAATTTTGATTTCCAAAACAAATTAAAATAAATCCTGATGTTCCTTGACACTTTGGAAGGCCACAGCAAGTCCAATGAAATCGACAAAACTAGCAAACCCCTAATGGCCACCCTGTCCCCTGTTTACTACTACCTCCGTTCTGAATTATAAGATGTTTTGGATATTTCAATATGGACTAGATACGCACTGAAATGAGTGAACAAACACACTAAAACGCGTCTATATACACATCTGATTCAGGGAAAAGTTAGGACCTCTTATAAAAGTGAACAAAGGGAATACTATTTTATAGCTGACTGTTCAATGCTACTCATTTGTGCACCGTCCATCGTTCAATACTGCATGTATGATGTTTGTTTTTATCTAAATACATGCATCAATGTATCCTCATCGTGTATGGTACAACTATAAAAGATGATTGGTGGTCACAGAGCCGTCATGGATTCTTAGCTGGAACATGTTTCAAATGACATGCTAATATTAAGTATCTAAAATGACAGAGGTTGATTGTTCATTACCTAAGTTATTATATGCTTCAGCATAAGTGGGATTTGCAAGTATGGCCTTCTCAATCATGCTTGCAGCAGCGTCCATCTTGCCCTAAATATGAAAAATGTATTTCAGTAAGCTAAAAATGCAATGTAACCAGTCAACCACGGTAAGAATGTAAGAAATCAATAATGATAGAAGGACATACCTGAACCGTATAGACAACTCCAAGGTTATTCAATGACTGGGAGAAATTTGGCTTAATTGACAAGGCCATCTACAAAAAAAAAAAGGAAATAGGCAATAAGTAAACACGACTCTAACAAACATGAACAGAATTGCATACACTCACTTGATAACATTCAACGGCTTTGTCGAGATTATCCCTATCCTTGTATATTACTCCCAGGTTGTTGCATGCCTCCGCACAGCGAGGATTGAAGTGCAGAGCGAGTTCGTAAAAAACAATAGCCTTCATAAAAATCACAAGTTGATTAAGTCAGCCAAAAGTGAATGCTAATAGTAGAACCAAATTGATGGAATTTTCATGTAACTCACCATCTCAAAATTCAACATTTCACCATATGCAACACCAAGATTATACATTGCATCAGCATAGTGCCAATTATAGAACAGAGCTTTCTTGTAATATGCCACGCCTTGATTGATATCACCTTCAATTTTAACCTGAGCATCTCCGATGTTTAAAATGATAATTAATAAAAAAATGTTGTGCCTTAATCAAACACAAACAGTTGCCTTTAACCAGTCACAAAAGGTGTCAGTACTATCTCTCCTACATAAAAAGGATGTAAGGTTCTGTCGTACACCTCGTCCTTCATCCAACATTCCCCATTCCCTCGTCTTTTATTGACTTACCAAATAAAATTATGTTGTCTTTGGCAAGACAATAAGTTCTTACTAAGTGATTACCAAATAAAATCCTAAAAGTTATTTAGGTAGGTATAAATCATGGGCATGATTTGATAAACAATTATTTAGATAATCACACTAATATGGAAGGTAATCATGGGCTAACATACTAAAGAATATTTACACTCATTGCAACGCACAGGCAATTATCTAGTAGACAGCTAAAGCTATACAAAAGAGAATGCAATTGCAGCTGAGCTTCTGTATAGCATGGAGTAAACAATGGAATAGGAATATATGATCCTCTTTGAAGGCCATGTTACAGTCGGTAAAAGAACAGAAAAGAAAAATGATGGTAAGCGGTAGAATTTACACAACAGTAGAAGTGGACAAGTCCGCACCTTTGTACCCAAGTCGGTTAGTGCTATTGCCATGTTATTCTTAGCAATCTCAAAGTTGGGGGAAATAGTCAAGCACCTGGGGTACAGGAAAGTCATGCCACGGGTGAACTTCACGTTCTTGTTGTAGATTATTTTATGAATATCGGCACAATTCATATCAAAATAATGGCAAATTTACCTGTCGTAGCAGGCAATTGCTGCGTCTAGCTCTCCCCGATTCTTGTAAATAACCCCCATATTGCAATAAGCTTCAGCATACAATGGTCTCTCCAATGCAGCTTTTTCATAACAAGTAAGAGCTACGTCAAACTGCATCATCTCCGAATAAACCACCCCAAGGTTGTAATAAGCAGGCTGCATAAATCAGGTGTATACATTAGCAGAATGCTAAATTGACAGATAAAAATAATAACGGCTAGAGTTGATGATTGTACCGCATAGTGGCTATCCACTTCAAGAGCTTCACAATATTTTTGAATCCCATCTTCTGTATTGCCTGCAAGCTTCAAGCTAGTTCCAAGATCGGTCAAGACAATAGCAAGAAATTCCGCAGCAGCTTTATACGAAGGATCCGCACTTCGAGCTTTTTGATAAGCCTGTTCCAGATTGTTTTTCCTCCATTAGGACATAAAATTTGTACAACACAATAGCTACAGTAAAACAACAAAAAACTTAAAAGCGTTGTGTACAGTCCCTACTAACAGTTTTGGACAATATGATGTTTTAACCTAACGAACTAAGATTGGTTAAAATTTCTTATAATCACACTAAATGTAAGGGGTTGGTGTTCCCTAAGGGAGAAATAGTATGCATATACATTCCAAGCAGAATCCTGCTTTCTTTTACTGCAGTTGTCATCTGCCCTGATTTAGCAAGTGTGCTTTCTACCCACATCAGCTAGACTGTTAAACAGTAATTCCGTCACACAAGAGATTATACATACACAGGACACAATGATGGCTAGGTTAATTTGGACAAACTTAGCGTAAAACGGAAGTTCGTAAATAGCCCTTTAAATTAGCTTTTAGATCTAACTTGTATTCTGCAGTACAAAAAAAACTAAATTTCAGGAAACATACTAACGCCGGATCATCCATTCAGGTCAACATGGAGGAATAAATCAGATTCGAGGCACATACTCAATCAAAGATTTCCGGTGTTTAGCTGTTCAAGACAATAACAACAACAATGCTATGAAAAAACAAAGTCTGCTTTTTCTGAGGCACAGCTCACAAGAACCAGCAAGCCAGCAGATAGATGAGAGAATGCACATAACAAATGGTTGCTGCATACCTCTGCGGCCTCAACCAAGTGACCCTCGTCTTTGTATATCATCCCACAATGCGTGAGAGCACACGCATTCTTGGGATCGACCTTGACAGCCTCGGTGAAGCAATCCAAGGCCTGCCTTGGCAGGCTCTGGGCCTGGAGGCAGATCCCTTTTCCGATAAGGGCCTCCACATTGGTTCCATCCTTGTCAAGAACGGTAGTGTACAACTGGAGAGCATCAGCAAATTTGTTGCGTGACCGGAGGATGTTGGCATAGCGAAGAGCGTCAGCCCCTTCCGGCAGCTGCGAATGCTTCGCAGGGGGAGCAGCGGCACCATTGCAGTCAGGAACGGCGCCGTTGCTCTCCTTCCCTTGGAGGGACTCCATCCCGGGCTGCATGAAAGAGAGAGGGAGAGTCTCCTTGTCTCTTCCTTCCTCTGTGAAAGATTGCAGACATAAATTGAGTAGGGTTTAGTAGAATTCCAGTTGCATATACCGGCGTACGGAAAACGCGTCGAGAAAAGGGAGAAAAGAATCTGGAGCGGAATGCGCGTAAAGACTAAAAAAAGACCCGGCTTTGGACTAACTCTGAATTGCGCAGTAAAAGTCGCGGCTTCTTTGCAAGAAGGCTTGCAAGAAACCCGGATGGGAAAGGAGGACAAGAAATCAAATTCCAACCCAGCCAGCAGAAGGCGTCCCAGGAATTCTCCAATAATAGGTAAAGACGGGAGGAAATCGCAGGAAAATAGGGCGTGCCAAGTAGTAAGAGAGTCCAACGGAAGCAGAGCAAGCACGGAAGCGCGCTCGCTCGCTTTGTCGGGAGAGCGAGAACCCTAGGTCGCGGCGGGGAAGGAGGGGGGAGGGGGAGGGGCTCACATTGGGGAGCGGCGCGGGGCACCGGAGCGTGGAGGCGCGAGATCATGGCGCGGTGGGAGGGTCCCGCGTCCCCGCCGCGGCCACCGGGAGGCGGAGCGGTGATCGCCGCCGCGGCGAGGGATCCGAGGGCGGCGGCGGCGAGGGTTTCGGCGCGGTGGAGGAGGAAGGAGAGGGGAACGTAGCAGCAGTGGTATTTTGGTGCCTCCCCCCTCTCTCTCTTTTTGCCTTTTTTTTCTCCCTTGGCTTTTACGCTTTCATCGTGCGTGCGCTCGCTTTGAGCTTCAACCAGGCCCTTTTGTACTATCTCGTGCTGCAACCGGGCCGGGCCGGGACCGGACGGGTGGGCTTTTCTCGACGGCGGCTTCCTTTTCCTGCACTCTGTGTGAGCGGCGCGGGGCACCCGAGCGGGAGGAACCGCTAAGAAAAACCCGAGCGGGGAGGAGCGGGGACGCCCTGGGTCCGAGCGAACCGAAAACACGGCCCAATGCGCCGACGTAGATGGACGGGTGTTCGTATTTTTGTCCGTCGCGATTCAGAGCGACACCTCGCCCTTGTCCGCTGACCTGTCCATCGGTGCCACAGCGGCGATTATTCTCCACTTCCCCCCTCCTTACTCGTTCCCTCGACCTTGCCGCCGTCACCCAGCTCCGGCCGCGACGACGCTTAGGCACGGCCGTTGCATCCACCAACCTATTCACCGATGCCGCGTCCACCGAGGCCGGCATATGTGTCTGCTTCTCGTCGTCGTCGTAGCAGGAAAAGGGACGCATGTCAAGGGTCATCGACACCGCCCTCACCTACACGGGCACCACCGGAGGGCGTAGACGTCGACTGGCATGCTACCCTTGACCAATCGCGGTTCTACCGTGCCCAACTCCGTTGCCGCCCGAAATGTGTTCGGCCCTTTGCCCACAAGGTACCATGGCCGATGGTGATGATGAGTTTTTTTCCAACAACATCATATGTCCATCGGATGATTCATCCTCCGAAGATGAGGACTTTATGGTTGCTATTATGGTCGTCAATGAGCACATTTCTAGGATGCGGCCAATATTTAGGTAGTCAATCCAGGGACATGCTCTGGCGTTGAATCGTAATAGAGAGAGTGGCCATTGCCTACTTTATACTTCCAAATTACTCGTCGTGGTTTTAGTACAAATTTGTACTAAAACCACGACGAGTAATTTGGAACAGAGGGAGTAGCTATTATTTTCAGTACACGTCTCCACTCTACAATGTCAAGCTTTTTCGATGACGCTTTCGGGTGGCTAGACATGTGTTCAACCATATTCGAGAGGGAGTGGTGGGGTATGATGATTACTTTAGATGCAAGAATAATGCACTCGAAAGGGTTGACTTCTTCTCTTATAAAAAATGCACTTCAGTTATCCGAATGATTGCATACGAAATTCGCGATGGTCTTGTGGATGAGTATGTCTGCATGAGTGAGTCCTCATGCCTTGTATCATTTGTATAGGTCTGCAAAGTCATGGTTTGCAGTGTTTGGCCTGGAGTACTTGAGAGAACCAAATGTTGTGGAAACAACCCGGTAGTTGGCGACCAATGAATCTATAGGCTTTCTGGGAATGCTTGGTAGCATAGATAATATGCACTAGAAGTGGAAGAACTATCCATTTGCTTGGCAGGGGCGGTATAATGGGCATGTTAAAGCTTGTATGGTCATACTTAAGTTGTGGCATCAGAAGACCTCTAGATTTGGCACTCTTTCTTCGGCATGGCAAGTTCTCACAATGACATCACATACAATGCAGAAGGCAATTCACCGTAGGTCAATTTTGAAATCAATGGTCACCACTACAATAACGAAGACTAGTTAGCTGATGGTATCTATTCTCGGTGGTCAACTCTTGTGAAGACAATCGCCAGGCTGGTAGGAGAGAAGCGAGCTAGGTTTTCCCAAGCACAAAAGAGTGCTAGAAAGGATGTGGAGCGTGCTTTCGATGTGCTCCAATCTCGATGGGCTATTGTTCGGCACCCTGCCAGAACATGGAGCCAACGGAAGATGTGGACTGTGATGATTGCTTGTGTGATCCTGCACAATATGATCGTAGAGGATGAGCATGATGACAGCATCTTCGACCAAGGGTTTGATTTCCATGGTGAAAATATTGAGTCTAAGCATGGACCCGCAATGTTTGCACAGTTCATCCAATTTTATCATGAAATGCGTGATTGAACAACTCACATTCAACTTCAAATGATTTGGTTGAGCATGTGTAGACTCACCTAGGTAACCAATAGGTGTATCAGATATTTTTTAATGTATTTGTGACAATTTTAAATTCATTTGGTTTGTAAACCATGAGATTTTTAGTTGGTTGTAAACTATTTATTGTAATGTAATAAAAACTATTTGAATTTTTATTTGTATCCATATGCATAGAATGTAAAATGTTGAAATTTGGGCAAATATCGATCAGGCGGACCAAATGGGTCAGCTAGTTGGGCTCATTGCCAGCAAAAATGCGACTGAGGCCAGACGCCGTCCAATCGGACGATCCAAACGGACGAAAACTGCACAAAAGAGGCGTCCATTTGCGTCGGCCGATTGGAGTTGGCCTTATATTCCTCCTCGATTCGCACGGGTGGAGACGAATCACGCACGGGTGATTGGGCGACCACAACCTCGTGCACCAAATGGGCTCAGGGATTTCGATTATGATCATGCATTCCTATATCTATTTTTTTGTAGGTATCTCTACTATCTCTATCTCCACTGTACTTATAAAAAGTAAACATTATCTTCTCTAAATGCACCTTACAAACTCATTTTCATTGTATGATTAGACCCACTAATCTTAATCTAACAGCTAACCTTAATTTAATCTATTCTCTGTGTGCAATTAGCAATTTACATTGATAGATGCCCCCATGGCGGCAGCGGCACATGTGAGACCGCACATGATCTTTTGCGACATAAGGCGTTGGGGCGAGGTCACGGACGACGCGCCAGATAAGGAGATGTACGTAGCCCGCGGCGGCGGCAAATGCGAGACCGTGAAGAACACGACCGATCGTTGCAGATGAAGGCCAGCATGAGCCAGTGCTGGCCGCCATGATGCACGCATAACCGCTTCGTGTGGACTCGCCAAGCTAGCTGGGTGGAAGCTCATCCGGAGAAATGTCATGCATACTCAAGGGCATGCACAATGTTCTTCTTATTCCTTCATGGTAACATCTCCTTTTTTTTTCCGAAACAAGGCAAAAGAGTTGTCATTTTCATTGATTAAGAAGAGGTTTTGTTACACACACACACCACCATGTGGCTAAGACAAAACAAATACTCCACCGGCATTACATTTCTCAAATGCTTGGCGCCCGCAATGTCCCAAGTAGACACTTCATCCTTGATGCGTCGCATGACAACTGCCATCGGCGCCACTTTGCTCCTGAAGGCCTTCGCTGATAGCTCGTTGCTAGATAGGACCGCATCCCGCCAAGATTTCACTGTGTGAACAGGAGCCAAGGGGTCATGCGGATAACAAGCTGAAGCCATGAGAAGACCGCATTGCAAATTCGGACAAAGAATCTGCACTTGAAGAGAAGGTGTGCAGCAGATTCTTGCACGTGATTGCATAGGGGACATTTTTCGCAATTTGGCCATCCTCTCCTCTGAAGTCTATCGACAATCCAAATTCTGCTTTGGATAACTAGCCAGGAAAAGATTCACACTTGGGGGGGGGGGAGCCCATGCCTTCCAAACAGTAACATGCAAGCTTGAGTGTGGGAGACCGTGAAACTACGCTATATAAGTAGACTTCACGGAGTAATGGCCATCATTGGTTAGCTTCCAAATGATGGAGTCCTTGACACCCGGCTGGATGGTATCGTTTGCAAGCTTCTCCCATAGTGCCAAGAATTGCTGAAGGTGCTCAAGAAGGAGAAAATCAGAACCCATGACTCACAACACCTTGCTAAACTAAAAGTTTATTAAAAACTAACCGATGGGCAGTAGGACGTGCACGATGAGGGCGGCTGATACGTCTCTAACGTATCTATAGTTTATGAAGTATTCATGCCATGTTAGCAATAATTTTATATGATTTTGGTGCACTTTTATATGACTTTTATATAATTTTCATGGACTAACATATTGACCTAGTGTTCAGTGCCAGTTGTTGTTTTCTTCTTGTTTTTGGTTTCCCAGAAAATCCATATCAAATGAAGTCCAAATGCAGGGAAACTTTTTAACGATTTTTGTTCGAACATAAGAGACCCCCGAAGCTTCGAGAGAGTACCAGAAGATGAAGGAAATATGCCCTAGAGGCAATAATAAAGTTATTATTTATTTACTTATATCATGATAAATGTTTATTATTCATGCTAGAATTGTATTAACCGGAAACATAATACATGTGTGAATACATAGACAAAACATAGTGTCACTAGTATGCCTCTACTTGACTAGCTCAGAATCAAAGATGGTTAAGTTTCCTAACCATAGACATGAGTTGTCATTTGATTAACGGGATCACATCATTAGAAGAATGATGTGATTGACTTGACCCATTCCGTTAGCTTAGCACTTGATCGCTTAGTATGTTGCTATTGCTTTCTTCATGACTTGTACATGTTCCTATGACTATGAGATTATGTAACTCCCGCTTCTGGGAGGAACACTTTGTGTGCTACCAAGCGTCACAACGTAATCGGGTAATTATAAAGGTGCTCTACAGGTGTCTTCGAAGGTACTTGTTGAGTTGACGTATTTCGATATTAGGATTTGTCACTCCGATTGTCGGAGAGGTATCTCTGGGCCCTCTCGGTAATGCACATCACTATAAGCCTTCCAAGCAATGTAGCTAATGAGTTAGTTACGAGATGATGCATTACGTAACGAGTAAAGACACTTGCCGGTAACAAGATTGAACTAGGATTGGATACCGACGATCGAATCTCGGGCAAGTAAGATACCGATGACAAAGGGAACAACGTATGTTGTTATGCGGTTTGACCGATAAAGATCTTCGTAGAATATGTAGGAGCCAATATGAGCATCCGTGTTCCGCAATTGGTTATTGACCGGAAATGTGTCTCGGTCATGTCTACATAGTTCTCGAACCCGTAGGGTCCGCACGCTTAAGGTTTCATTGACGGTTTTATTATGAGTTTATGAGTTTTGATGTACGAAGGTTGTTCGTAGTCCCGGATGTGATCACTGACTTGACGAGTATTCTCGAAATGGTCGAGACATAAAGATCGATATATTGGACGACTATATTTGGACACGGAAAGGTTCCGTGAGATTGGGACAATCTTGGATCACCGGAGGTTATCGGAACCCCGGGAGGTATATGGGCCTTATTGGGCCTTAGTGGAAAGGAGGGAAAGGAGCAAGGGAGGGGTGCGCCCCCAAGCCCAATCCGGGTGGGAGGGGGCCGCCCCTTTCCTTCCTCCCTCCTTCCTCTTCCTTCCCTCTCCTACTCCTAATAGAAAAAGGAGTCCTACTCCCGGTGGGAGTTGGACTCCCCCTTAAGCCGCCACCCCCTTGGCTGGCCCCCTCCTCCAGTCCTTTATATACGGAGGAGGGGGGCACCCCATAGACACAACAATTGATCCTTGAGATCTCTTAGCCGTGTGCGGTGCCCCACTTCACCATAGTTCTCCTCGATAATATTGTAGCGGTGCTTAGGCGAAGCCCTGCAACGGTAGAACATCAAGATCGTCCTGCCACGCGTCGTCTTGTGGAACTCTTCCCCGACACTTTGCTGGATCGGAGTCCGGGGAACGTCATCGAGCTGAACATGTGCAAGAACTCGGAGGTGCCGTAGTTTTGGTGCTTGATCGGTCGGGCCGTGAAGATGTACGACTACATCAACCGCGTTGTGCTAACACTTTCGCTTTCGGTCTACGAGGGTACGTGGACACACTCTCCCCTCTCGTTGCTATACATCACCATGATCTTGCATGTGCGTAGGAAATGTTTTGAAATTACTACGTTCCCCAACAGTGGCATCCGAGCCTAGGTTTTATGCGTTGATGTTATATGCACGAGTAGAACACAAGTGAGTTGTGGGCGATACAAGTCATCTTGCTTACCGACATGTCATACTTTGGTTCGGCGGTATTGTTGGATGAAGCGGCCCGGACCGACATTACGCCAGACGCTTACGCCGAGACTGGTTCTACCGACGCGTGCTTTGCACATTGGTGGTCAAGGTGTCGGTTCTCCAGCTTTAGTTGAACCGAGTGTGGCTACGCCGGTCCTTGCGAAGGTTAAAACAACACTAACTTGACGAACTATCGTTGTGGTTTTGATGCGTAGGTAAGAACGGTTCTTGCTAAGCCCGTAGCAGCCACGTAAAACTTGCAACAACAAAGTAGAGGACGTCTAACTTGTTTTTGCAGGCATGTTGTGATGTGATATGGTCAAGACGTGATGCTATATTTTATTGTATGAGATGATCATGTTTTGTAACCGAAGTTATCGGCAATCGGCGAAGCCATATGGTTGTCGCTTTATTGTATGCAATGCAATCGCCCTGTAATGCTTTACTTTATCACTAAGCGGTAGCGATAGTCGTAGAAGCATAAGATTGGCGAGACGACATCGATGCTACGATGGAGGTCAAGGTGTCGCGCCGGTGACGATGGTGATCATGACGGTGCTTCAGAGATGGAGATCACAAGCACAAGATAATGATGGCCATATCATATCACTTATATTGATTGCATGTGATGTTTATCTTTTATGCATCTTATCTTGCTTTGATTGACGGTGGCATTATAAGATGATCTCTCACTAAATTTCAAGATAAAAGTGTTCTCCCTGAGTATGCACCGTTGCCAAAGTTAAATGCGTGCCCGGACACCACGTGATGATCGGGTGTGATAAGCTCTCGTCCATCTACAACGGGTGCAAGCCAGTTTTGCACACGCAGAATACTCAGTTAAACTTGACGAGCCTAGCATATGCGGATATGGCCTCGGAACACTAAGACCGAAAGGTCGAGCGTGAATCATATAGTAGATATGATCAACATAGTGATGTTCACCATTGAAAGCTACTCCATTTCACGTGATGATCGGTTATGGTTTAGTTGATTTGGATCGCGTGATCACTTAGATGATTAGAGAGATGTCTGTCTAAGTGAGAGTTCTTAAGTAATATGATTAATTGAACTTAAATTTATCATGAACTTAGTACCTGATAGTATTTTGATTGTCTATATTTGTTGTTGATAGATGGCTCATGTTGTTGTTCCGTTGAATTTTAATGTGTTCCTTGAGAAAGCAAAGTTGAAAGATGATGGTAGCAATTACACGGACTGGGTCCGTAACTTGAGGATTATCCTCATTGCTGCACAGAAGAATTACGCCCGAAGCACCTTTGGGTGCGAACTGCTGCCGCAGGAGCAACACCGGATGTTATGAACGTCTGGCGAGCAAAAGTCGATGACTACTCAATAGTTCAAGGTGCCATGCTTTACGGCTTAGAACCGGGTCTTCAACGACGTTTTGAGCGTCATGGAGCATATGAGATGTTCCAGGAGTTGAAGTTAATATTTCAAGCAAATGCCCGGATTGAGAGATATGAAGTCTCCAATAAGTTCTATAGCTGCAAGATGGAGGAGAATAGTTCTGTCAGTGAGCATATACTCAAAATTTATGGGGTATAATAATCACTTGATGCAACTGGGAGTTAATCTTCCGGATGATAGCGTCATTGACAGAATTCTCCAATCACTGCCACCAAGCTACAAGAGCTTCGTGATGAACTATAATATGCAAGGGATGGAAAAGACAATTCCCGAGCTCTTCGCAATGCTAAAGGTTGCGGAGGTAGAAATCAAGAAGGAACATCAAGTGTTGATGGTCAATAAGACCACCAGTTTCAAGAAGAAGGGCAAAGGAAAAAAGAAGGGGAACTTCAAGAAGAACAGTAAACAAGTTGCTGCTCAAGAGAAGAAACCCAAGTCTGGACCTAAGCACGAGATCGAGTGCTTCTCATGCAAGCGGTCGTCACGGAAGCGGAACTGCCCCAAGTATTTGGTGGATAAGAAGGATGGCAAGGTGAAAAAAGGTATATGTGATATACATGTTATTGATGTGTACCTTACTAGAGCTCGCAGTAGCACCTGGGTATTTGATACTGGTTACATTGCTAATATTTGCAACTCGAAGCAGGGACTATGGATTGCGAACATTGGCCAAGGACGAGGTGACGATGCGCGTGGGAAATGGTTCCAAAGTCGATGTGATCGCAGTCCGCACGCTACCTCTACATCTACCTTCGGGATTAGTTTTAGACCTGAATAATTGTTATTTGGTGCCAGCGTTGAGCATGAACATTATATCTGGATCTTGTTTGATGTGAGACGGTTATTCATTTAAATCATAGAATAATGGTTGTTCTATTTATATGAGTAATATCTTTTATGGTCATGCACCCTTGAGGAGTGGTCTATTTTTGATGAATCTCAATAGTAGTGATACACATATTCATAATGTTGAAACCAAAAGATGCAGAGTTGATAATGATAGTGCAACTTATTTGTGGCACTGCCGTTTAGGTCATATCGCTGTAAAACGCATGAAGAAACTCCATACTGATGGACTTTTGGAACCACTTGATTATGAGTCACTTGGTACTTAAGTAACCGTGCCTCATGGGCAAGATGACTAAAACGCCGTTCTCCGGGTACTATGGAGAGAGCAACAGATTTGTTGGAAATCATACATACAGATGTATGTGGTCCGATGAATGTTGAGGCTCGTGGCGGATATCGTTATTTTCTCACCTTCACAGATGATTTAAGCAAATATGGGTATATCTACTTAATGAAGCATAAGTCTGAAACATTTGAAAAGTTCAAAGAATTTCAGAGTGAAGTTGAAAATCATTGTAACAAGAAAATAAAGTTTCTACGATTTGATCGTGGAGGAGAATATTTGAGTTACGAAGTTTGGTCTACATTTGAAACAATGCGGAATAGTTTCAAGAACTCACGCCACCCGGAACACCACAGCGTAATGGTGTGTCCGAACGTCGTAATCGTACTTTACTAGATATGGTGCGGTCTATGATATCTCTTACTGATTTACCACTATCGTTTTGGGGTTATGCTTTAGAGACGACCGCTTTCACGTTAAATAGGGCACCATCGAAATCCGTTGAGACGACGCCTTATGAACTGTGGTTTGGCAAGAAACCAAAGTTGTCGTTTCTGAAAGTTTGGGGCTGTGATGCTTATGTGAAAAAGCTTCAACCTGATAAGCTTGAACCCAAATCGGAGAAATGTGTCTTCATAGGATACCCAAAGGAGATCATGGGTACACCTTCTGTCACAGATCCGAAGGCAAGACATTCGTTGCTAAGAATGGATCCTTTCTAGAGAAGGAGTTTCTCTCGAAAGAAGTGAGTGGGAGGAAAGTAGAACTTGATGAGGTAATTGTACCAGCTCCCTTATTGGAAAGTTGTTCATCACAGAAACCGGTTTCTGTGACATCTACACCAATTAGTGAGGAAGTTAATTATGATGATCATGGAACTTCATATCAAGTTGTTACTAAACCTCGTAGATCAACCAGAGTAAGATCCGCACCAGAGTGGTACGGTAATCCTATTTTGGAAGTCATGCTACTAGATCATGATGAACCTACAAACTATGAAGAAGCGATGGTGAGCCCAGATTCCGCAAAATGTCTTGAAGCCATGAAATCTGAGATGGGATCCATGTATGAGAACAAAGTGTGGACTTTGGTTGACTTGCCCGATGATCGGCAAGCAATAGAAAATAAATGGATCTTCAAGAAGAAGACTGACGCTGATGGTAATGTTACTGTCTACAAAGCTCGACTTGTTGCAAAAGGTTTTCGATAAGTTCAAGGGGTTGACTATGATGAGACCTTCTCACCTGTAGAGATGCTTAAGTCTGTCCGAATCATGTTAGCGATTGCCGCATTTTATGATTATGAAATATGGCAGATGGATGTCAAAACTGCATTCCTGAATGGATTTCTGGAAGAAGAGTTGTATATGATGCAACCAGAAGGTTTTGTCGATCCTAAGGGAGCTAACAAAGTGTGCAAGCTCCACCGATCCATTTATGGACTGGTGCAAGCCTCTCGGAGTTGGAATAAATGCTTTGATAGTGTGATCAAAGCATATGGTTTTATACAAACTTTTGGGGAAGCCTGTATTTACAAGAAAGTGAGTGGGAGCTCTGTAGCATTTCTGATATTATATGTGGATGACATATTGCTGATTGGAAATGATATAGAATTTCTGGATAGCATAAAGGGATACTTGAATAAGAGTTTTTCAATGAAAGACCTCGGTGAAGCTGCTTACATATTGGGCATCATGATCTATAGAGATAGATCAAGACGCTTAATTGGACTATCACAAAGCACATACCTTGACAAAGTTTTGAAGAAGTTCAAAATGGATCAAGCAAAGAAAGGGTTCTTGCCTGTGTTACAAGGTGTGAAATTGAATCAGACTCAATGCCTGACCACTACAGAAGATAGAGATAAAATGAAAGAAGTTCCCTATGCTTCAGCCATAGGCTCTATCATGTATGCAATGCTGTGTACCAGACCTGATGTGTGCCTTGCTATTAGTTTACCAGGGAGGTACCAAAGTAATCCAGAGTGGATCATCGGACAGCGGTCAAGAACATCCCGAAATACCGAAAAGGACTAAGGATATGTTTCTCGTTTATGGAGGTGACAAAGAGCTAGTCGTAAATGGTTACGTCGATGCAAGGTTTGACACTGATCCGGACGATTCTAAATTGCAAACCGGATACGTGTTTTTATTAAACGGTGGGGCTGTTAGTTGGTGCAGTTCTAAACAAAGCGTCGTAGCGGGATCTACATGTGAAGCGGAGTACATAGCTGTTTCGAAGCAGCGAATGAAGGAGTCTGGATGAAGGAGTTCATATCCGATCTAGGTGTCGTACCTAGTGCATTGGGTCCAATGAAAATATTTTGTGACAATACTGGTGCAATTGCCTTGGCAAAGGAATCCAGATTTCACAAGAGAACCAAGCACATCAAGAGACGCTTCAATTCCATCTGGGACCAAGTCCAGGTGGGAGACATAGAGATTTGCAAGATACATACGGATTTGAATGTTGCAGACCCATTGACTAAGCCTCTTCCACGAGCAAAACATGATCAACATCAAGGCTCCATGGGTGTTAGAATCATTACTATGTAATCTAGATTATTGACTCTAGTGCAAGTGGGAGACTGAAGGAAATATGCCCTAGAGGCAATAATAAAGTTATTATTTATTTCCTTATATCATGATAAATGTTTATTATTCATGCTAGAATTGTATTAACCAGAAACATAATACATGTATGAATACATAGACAAAACATAGTTTCACTAGTATGCCTCTACTTGACTAGCTCGTAAATCAAAGATGGTTAAGTTTCCTAACCATAGACATGAGTTGTCATTTGATTAACGGGATCACATCATTAGGAGAATTATGTGATTGACTTGACCCATTCCGTTAGCTTAGCACTTGATCGTTTAGTATGGTGCTATTGCTTTCTTCATGACTTATACATGTTCCTATGACTATGAGATTATGTAACTCCCGCTTATCGGAGGAACACTTTGTGTGCTACCAAACGTCACAACATAACAGGGTGATTATAAAGGTGCTCTACAGGTGTCTCCAAAGGTACTTGTTGAGTTGACATATTTCGAGATTAGGATGTGTCACTCCGATTGTCGGAGAGGTATCTCTGGGCCCTCTCGGTAATGCACATCACTATAAGCCTTGCAAGCAATGTAGCTAATGAGTTAGTTACGAGATGATGCATTACGTAACGAGTAAATAGACTTGCCAGTAATGAGATTGAACTAGGTATTGGATACCGACGATCGAATCTCGGGCAAGTAACATACCAATGACAAAGGGAACAATGTATGTTGTTATGCAGTTTGACCGATAAAGAGCTTCGTAGAATATGTAGGAGCCAATATGAGCATCCAGGTTTCGCTATTGGTTATTGGCCGGAAATGTGTCTCGGTCATGTCTACATAGTTCTCAAACCCGTAGGGTCCACACGCTTAAGGTTTCGTTGACAGTTTTATTATGAGTTTATGAGTTTTGATGTACTGAAGGTTGTTCAGAGTCCCGAATGTGATCACGGACTTGACGAGGAGTCTCTAAATGGTCGAGACATGAAGAACGATATATTGGACGACTATATTTGGACACCGGAAAGGTTCCGGGTGAGATTGGGACAAAACCGGATCACCGGGAGGTTATCGGAACCCCCGGGAGGTATATGGGCCTTATTGGGCCTTAGTGGAAAGGAGGGGTGTCGGTGTCAAAACCGGCGGATCTCGGGTAGGGGGTCCCGAACTGTGCGTCTAGGCGGATGGTAACAGGAGACAAGGGACACGATGTTTTTACCTGTGTTCGGCCCTCTCGATGGAGGTAAAACCCTACTCCGGCTTGATTAATATTGATGATATGGGTAGTACAAGAGTAGATCTACCACGAGATTAGAGAGGCTAAACCCTAGAAGCTAGCCTATGGTATGATTGTTGTTTGTCCTACGGACTAAAACCCTCCGGTTTATATAGGCACCAAATAGGGTTAGGGTTACACAGAGTCGGTTACAACGATAGGAGATCTATATATCCGTATCGCCAAGCTTGCCTTCCACGCCAAGGAAAGTCCCATCCGGACACGGGACGAAGTCTTCAATCTTGTATCTTCATAGTCCAGGAGTCCGGCCAAAGGTCATAGTCCGGCCATCCGGACACCCCCTAATCCAGGACTCCCTCAGTAGCCCCTGAACCGGGCTTCAATGACGACGAGTTCGACGCACATATTGTCTTCGACATTGCAAGGCGGGTTCCTCCTCCGAATACTTCATAGAAGATTTTGAACACAAGGATAGTGTCCGGCTCTGCAAAATAAGCTCCACATACCACCGTAGAGAGAATAATATTTACACAAGTTCAATCTGCTGACGTATCCGCAGCGTGACATCACGCCACGGCCAAGCCTTTATTCGAATCGTTTTTACTGTCCCACCTCAGCGCGTTTAGCGAGGCGGTTTCCTTGGCACGTCTTGTCAAAGCAGAGATCATGTCCCCTTATTTCGGGATTCTCATCAATACGGGCGTGGGTAACCCAATCGTGCCCGTTGGCACGCCTCCTCTATCGAAGGCGAGTCCCCAACGGTCATGGGGAGGGCTCCTGGTATTCAACCTCTTTATAAAGAGACCAAGGCCCCGCTCTTTTTCCTCAATCTCAATCGAATCCGCCCCTTGCTTCGAGTCCCAACACCCAAAGCTCCAGATTCAGGCGCTTCGGAGCTTCGATGATGTCTGGCTCCGACCTTCAAGGCCGGTGGATGCCTTCCTCCGTCACGGAAGAAGACGTCCTAAAGCTAAGAGATGCCAGGTATCTAACCGGCGAAATCTTGCATAGGCTGCCTGCCCAAGGGCAGGTTATTCCTTCTCCCAAGCCCGGTGAAAGCGTGGTGTTCACGTCTCACTTCCTTCGGGGGCTAAGTTTCTCGACGGACCCCTTCGTGAGGGGGCTCATGTTTTATTACGGGCTGGAATTTCATGACTTGGATCCGGAGTCCATCCTCCACATCTAAATGCGTTCATCGTCAGATGAAGCCTTCCTCCGCATTACCCCACACTTGGATTGTGGCTCAAAACCTTCAAGGTGGAGCCAAGATGATCAAGGGGCAACAGCAGAGTGCGGAGGGGCTGTTATAAGCAAGAATCTTGACGCTCCATGGCCCGAGGGCTCTTTTCAAGAGGTGCTCACCTATGGCAACAAGAGTGGTTTTATATCACAGCTCCTGTGGGCACCAAATGGGTGGCGCCACCTGCCTTTCGCTCGGGTCCTCCACCACGGCTGGCGTCATGGGTCAATAAAGGGCTTGACTGGGGGCCGTCCAAGGACGTGCCCTTGTTGCAGGGCTGTATTCGAGACCTCCTAGAAAGAGAGATCAATCTGGTCGTAGTAGCGCAGGTCATGCTGATTCATCGCATCCTGCCCTGCAAACGTCGCCCCCTCCGCTTGTGGGAGTTCAATCCGGAGGGACCACGAGCTCTTCAACATTTTATGGGCGCAACACTCGTGGAGATGTACAAATTGTTCTTCGGATCACAAGCAATGTGTCCGGACTTGAATGAGGACGCAGGTCTGAGCTGCAATCGCCCGGATGCTCAAGTAAGTAGTCCCGTACCCGTACACGCTATCCGTATATTTATCATAAACTTGCCCTTAAAAGAGCTGTCCCTTAAACAGGAGTGGATAGCGAAAGCAAAACTGATCAGGTGTCCGGCCCCCCTCCCTGAGACCACGCCGGATCCAGTGTTAACCAAGATGCTGGAGGCTGTGCCTTTAGGAGAAGGAGAAGGGGGGAACAAGGAAGCTACTGCCTCCACGAAGGAGGTTATCAAGAAAGGAGGGATCGAGAATCCCTCCATCCAAGGGGAGAAGAGGACTGCCGCTGAAGATCCGGAGACCAAGGCTTCAAAGCGCGGGAAGAAATCCTCGCCAGAGGGTCTCATACGGAAGATGCCCCGCTGCATTATTTCCCCAAGGAGATCAGCCCTCCAAATGAGCCGTAAGTAGAGAGGGGAGTTTATAAAATAAAAGACATCCCTGTTTTATTTCTGAATATGACCGAAATTTTACCTTGTAGTTTGGATCTCAGCCCTTCTCAGCAGAGCCCGTCTTCAGAGGATCTTCGTCCGGAGATGATGGAGAGCGGAACGCCTCCCCCTGCCGTACCGCCTAGCGAGGCGGACGATCGTGATGTGTCGTCGCGGAGGGTTTCCCCGAATCCGGCAGGGGTGGGGTGCGGTCGTAGGGCCCCCCGGAGCCCTCCATGTCCGGCCTTCGAAAAAGGCCATCGGATGAGTCCGGCACCTCCTGGTGCACGGTCGGAGGAGTTGAAGGATCTGCTCGGGCGAGTGTCTATCTCAGAAGATCACCGTGCATTGATGGGTACGGTGATTGAAAAAATTTCGTCCGCGGAAAGCGGGTTGTACGAGGCCGCTAGGAGTTTACTGACGGGTTTTGAGGTACGTGCAATGGTGTACCTTTTGTCGGTTCCGCATATATAAGATGCGCCCTGTGTAGATAGTAGCCCCTGAGAATCGGTGCGTTGTCAAAAATGACAGCGTGCCGAGGATCATAATCCCAGATATAATATGTCGCCCTTCCTATGTGGGTGGCGGGCGTCCGTGGCTAGCCGGATCGATGAATGTGCCGAACTAAAGCGGCAACTTGACGTGGCGGATGCCGACATCGCGCTTGTCAATAAGCGGCTTGACGAGTCACAAGGTATGCAGTTTCTCCGCGGACACCCGGTAAGGGAGCTTGATGCCCGTGCCTTACAACATGTATGCTTGATGCAGATGGTGCAGCTGTCATGGAGAACCTTCGGGCAGAGCTTGCCTGAGCCAAGGAGCAGGCCAAAAAAAGTGCTGCGGCTGCCTTAAAGGCGGCCGAAGAGCTAAAAGCCGAACAGGCAGCTCACTGCCGAAGCAAGAAGGAAATGACCGAGATGGCCGTGATGTTGGAGAATGCTACCGACCGTTGCGAGCTTCTTGAAAAAGAAGGTCGAGCGGAGCAAGAGGACCTGAAGAAGGCCACAACCGAGGCCAAGGATGCTTGCGATGAGAGCTATGAAGGAGGAGCTACGTCAGGCCGGAGATATCACGGCTGGAAAGCCCTTTCTGCTGCGGAGGAAGTTCACGGATCCTAAATATGCTCAGTTGGACCGGCTGTGGAGTAGTGAGGATGCTTATCTGGACTTGGCGGCGAGTCATGACGCGCCGAACACTTCGGAGATCAAAAGGATCACGAGATGGAAGAGCTTTTTTGGTCGCAGTTCCGTAGTCCAGAGCGTCCACTTCCATTAACCGATTGTTTGGCCGACTGGCGGAGCTGAATAGGTTGTCCGGACTTGCCATGAAGAATGTCGTGACTCATTTGTGGCCGAAAAGGCCCGAGCCGAAGAGATATTTTGGCTTGGTGTAGCAGTTCCTTGGTGCGGTGCCGCATATCAAAGCAATGAAAGCGGTCAACATGCATAGAGGGTGCGCGGATGGCTCTTGCCCGTGTCAAGACATACTGGGCGGAGATGAAGGCCACCGATGTTGCATCCCAAGATTCGGACGAAGTTTAGTATCCGCCGAGCACTATTTTCGTGAAGTTCTTCAAAGGCGCTCGTTTAATAGAGACGCGATGCTTTCGAAGGTTATTATGCTCGTATAACATGTATTATTGTGATCAAATGTTTCGATGGAATATAAAAGCTTTTAATACTTGTGCCTTCAAGAATTAAAATACCTCCCGTGCGGACATTAATGTATATGTGTATATAACCTGAAAGATGGCAGTCTTTGGCTTCAATTTACGCATATAATGCGGGGTGTTTGCGTAAAGCGCCTTTTCACACTTGATCCAACGTCTTGGTCCTACAAAGGAGGTGATAGCGCAGCAAACTAGGCAACCGGACTATAATGCTTTATCACTTTCACTTAGCCATAGGAGTTCGACAGCGGGGCTACTATATAGCCCCTAGGGGCACCGCGTTCACCCAAATTCGGGCGCCAGATGTGCCTGGCCGGAAACGACCTTCGTCAATGCGGAGGAATTCTAAAGATTCTAGTGGGTCATCGAGTGGTTGACCAGTCTCACGCTATATCATGACAGTCGGTTTGGATTTCTCTCGAGGTGCTCGCTTTGGCGAGCAAGAGCACTGTCGCGATAGTTCTCCACTGGTGCCGCATTAGCCGATAGAGCGGAACGTAAGGCAGCAAAACACAGGAGCCGAAAGCAAACCCAACATTTGACCAAAGACATGATTCGAGCTGATGCATATAAGGCCTAACTCGAGACGCCGAACACTCCCTAAGGTATTCGGTCTTTATGAAAACGGGCGAACAATCGCCTTGGTAATAAGCCCTCGTGTCCAGTGCACGCGAAATTCTGACGTGGCCTATGCCAAAATGCCAGCCTCCTCCTTGGTTATAGCAAGAAACCGGGGGATGTGTATCAACAAGAGACAGTGAAAAAGGTTTACGCAGGGTCTTAATCTGAAAAGAATCCTTGCAATGGGTCCCTGCTTGCGTCTGCTTTGTGTCTCCGTTGTGCCGTATCCTGGACGGGTGTAGCACGGTGTTCATCTGCAGAAGAGAGGAACTTAGTTGAAAAAGGTCGTGCGAAAATGTATGTTATATTAAATAAATGAAGTACAATTCAAAAAATGAATAAAATTGAGCTTTATTGTCTCTTGTTGTGCATTCGCAGAGCCCCTTGTACGGGGGTATGCGTCTAGTAAGCCCTTGTATGTTTACGCCGGACTCGTCCAGCCGTGTCGAAGTCCGGACGACTGTCTAAGTGCTTTTATTGGAGAAGCCGGTTTATTGTGTGGCTGTCAAGGCAACCGCACGATTTTCTGGACTCGAGGAACCCTCGATGTTTCCTTTTAACGAGATAATGCCGCGTGGACCGGGCATTTTCAGTGTAAGAGATGCATAATGCGGTATTGCATTAAAGCGGGCGAAAGCTTCGCCTCCCAATAGTGCTTGATAGCTACTTGTAAATGGGGCGAGGTGGAAGGTTAACTTTTCGCGGCGGAAGTTGTCAGGTGAGCCGAACACAACTTCTAGCAGTAGAGAGCCCGTGCATAATGGGCATATGGGCCTGGCATTACCCCTTGAAAGGAAGTGTTGCTATGGCGAAATTTGGTTGGGTCTATCCCCATTTTGCGGATTGTGTCTCGATATAGCAGGTTTAGATCACTGCCGCCGTCCATTAGGACTTGTGAAAATTGGAGTCCGCCAATTATCGGATCTAATATCAAGGCAGTCCAACCTGCATTCCAGATACTTCTAGAGTAATCCCGATGGTCAAAGGTGATTGGTTTTAACAACCAAGGCGGGACTCCTCCGGGATAGGCCGTATGGCGCTGCACTCTATGGGCGCCGCTCTATTTTTCCTTTTGTCATGTGAAGTGAGTTTACTGTTTTGATTTCTTGTGGGAAATTCTTTTGTTTTCCGGTGCTCTGCTTTTGGGGTTCGTCATCGTCCTCGCTTGGTGTGTCGAGCCCCTTGTGTTCGGCGTTGAGTTTGCCGGACTGCTTGAAGACCCAACAATCTCTATGGGTATGGTTTGCAGGCTTCGCGGGAGTACTGTGGATTTGGCATATCTTGTCCAAGATTTTTTTTAAGTTGGATAGCTCATCCCTATTATCCTTAAGGGGCAGCTTTTTATAATTCTGCCGAGAGCTTTTGAATCCGGCGTTGACTATCGTGCTCTTCGGGCTGTTTCCCTTGGTCCGACGCTGGTCCTTGCCGCGTCGTGGTTTCCCGTTTCCATCCCTTACTTCGGATGTACTTGGGTCGCTGGTGCTGCATCTTGCCAGCCAGCTATCCTCTCCTGCGCAAAAGCGGGTCGTGAGGCTTGTTAATGCGGCCATTGTTCTTGGCTTTTCTTGGCTGAGGTGTCTGGCGAGCCATTCATCTCGGACGTTGTGTTTGAAAGCTGCTAAGGCTTCGGCGTCCGGACAGTCGACTATTTGGTTCTTTTTAGTAAGGAATCTGTTCCAAAATTTCCAGGCTGACTCTCCGGGTTGTTGAGTTATGTGACTTAAATCGTCGGCATCCGGAGGTCGGACATAGGTCCCTTGAAAATTTTCCCAAAAGCATCCTCGAGCTCCTCCCAACTTCCAATGGTGTTTTCGGGAAGGCTTTTAAGCCAATGCCGGGCTGGCCCTTTGAGCTTGAGGGGTAAGTATTTTATGGCGTGGAGATCATCTCCTCTAGCCATGTGTATGTGGAGGATGTAATCCTCAATCCGCATCTGTGGTTTGTTGTTCCGTCGTATGCCTCTATGTTTACGGGCTTGAATCCCGCTGGAAATTCATAATCCAGCACCTCATCGATGAAACATAGGGGGTGTGCGGCACCCCTATATTTAGGTGTACCGTGATGTTCGGATACTTGATGTGTTGCATTGCTTACTAGAGCTTTCTTTCTTGGCCCGTAGATAGATCTAACTGGGCCATCTTTTTGATGTGAATCCCTGTGCGGATCGCGTGCCGACTTGTGTGCGGCGCCGTTTGCCGCTCTCTTTTTTCCATGGGGTCGTCCATCCGACCGGGTGGCCTCTTTGTTTTTTGATTGCGGGGGATCTACGGCCTCCTCATCAAATTCAGGCAGTAGTTTTCACTTTGAGTAGCTCATCGTTCGGCGACTGTCGCCGTATTTGTCTGCGGTGTTGAGTACTTTGCTCCATCTGATTCTGAGTGCATCTTCCGCTGTTTTGAGCTTCCGCTTCTGCTTTTTCAGGCTACGTGCAGTGGCGACGAGCCTTTTGTGGAGGTTCTTCTGCTCCAGCAACTTGTCTGGCGTGAGATTGTCCGGACTGTTATCTTCTCCGGGGACGGGTTGTTTATCCAGATTGTTCAGTTTGGACGGTTGCTCGATAGCATGTTCGTCGTCCACCGGTGCGCCCTGCTCTATGGCTGGGTCTTTGTCGAGGCGGGACTTTGAGCGGCGCTTACGTTGCCGTTTTGACTGTTTTTCGAGGGAATGATCCTTCATAGCGTCCCGTTGTTCCTCATCGTCGCTTCCTTTAGGTGTGTCCACCATGTATACATCGTGAGATGAGGTGGTTCTCAAGTGCCCTATAGGTGCTGGTTCATGTTCCTCCCCTACATCGTCATCCATACCGTCGATGTGTTCGGAGTCAAAGTCGAGCATGTCGGTTAAATCATCGACAGTGGCTACGAAGTGGGTGGTGGGTGGGCTTTGAATTTCTTCGTCGTCCGCATCCCAACCTTCCTGACCATAATCCGCCAGGCTCTCCGATAGAGAGAGAGACTTTAGTGAATTCAGGATGTCGCCAAAGGGCGAGTGCTGAAAGATGTTCGCGGCAGTGAATTCCATGACCGGCGCCCAATCGGATTTGATTGGCGGGGGGCGCGGAAGGCTCGGAGTCCGGAGAGGAGTTCGGCACCTTGGAGTCACGATCTTCGCAAAGGACGGGGTAGGTGTATGGCTCAATCGCCGTAGAGATCGCAGCCCCCGAGGCGGTGTCCATCCACCCGTCCTCGATCGGCGCAGTCGGCTCCGAGCTAAAGGTCGGCGAACCTTCGGTGCGGCCTCCAGACACCTGTTCGCGGCAGAGCTAGATCATGCCCCTCGTGATAAAGGCGGGCGCGCTTGGCTGTGGCTCGAACCCGTCGAAGATCAAGTCTCCACGGACGTCGGCCGTAGTTCAAACTTCAAATCTGACCTGGTGGCCAGGGGTGTAGCTTTCAATCTGCTCCGGATGGCCAGCGAATTGGCCGCAGCGCAAAGCCTCCGAATACGAAGATCTGTCCGGGGAGAAAAGTCTCACCCTGGAGCGCATCGTTGTTGATGATCGAAGGAGCCATCGGGCCTAAGGATGACGACATAGAGGAACTCTCAATGAAAGCACCAATGTCGGTGTCAAAACCAGCGGATCTCGGGTAGGGGGTCCCGAACTGTGCGTCTAGGCGGATGGTAACAGGAGACAAGGGACACGATGTTTTTACCAAGTTCGGGCCCTCTCGATGGAGGTAAAACCCTACTCCTGCTTGATTAATATTGATGATATGGGTAGTACAAGAGTAGATCTACCATGAGATCGTAGAGGCTAAACCCTAGAAGCTAGCCTATGGTATGATTGTTGTTTGTCCTACGGACTAAAACCCTCCGGTTTATATAGGCACCGAATAGGGTTAGGGTTACACAGAGTCGGTTACAATGATAGGAGATCTATATATCCGTATCGCCAAGCTTGCCTTCCACACCAAGGAAAGTCCCATCCGGACACGGGACAAAGTCTTCAATCTTGTATCTTCATAGTCCAGGAGTCCGGCCAAAGGTCATAGTCCGGCCATCCGGGCACCCCCTAATCCAGGACTCCCTCAAGGGGAAAGGAGCAAGGGAGGGGGTGCGCCCCCCCAAGCTCAATCCGAATTGGGAGGGGGGGGGGGGTCGGCCCCCCTTTCCTTCCTCCCTCCTTCCTCTTCCTTCCCTCTCCTACTCCTAATAGGAAAAGGGGGAGTCCTACTCCCGGTGAGAGTTGGACTCCCCCCCTTGGGCACGCCACCCCCTTGGCCGGCCCCTCCTCCACTCCTTTATATATGGAGGAGGGGGGCACCCCATATACACAACAATTGATCCTTGAGATCTCTTAGCCGTGTGCGGTGCCCCCCTCCACCATAGTTCTCCTCAATAATATTGTAGCGGTGCTTAGGCGAAGCCCTGCAACGGTAGAACATCATGATCGTCACCACACCGTCGTCTTGTGGAACTCTTCCCGACACTTTCTTTGGATCGGAGTCCGGGGAACGTCATCGAGCTGAATGTGTGCAAGAACTCGGAGGTGCTGTAGTCTCGGTGCTTGATCGGTCGGGCCGTGAAGATGTACGACTACATCAACCGCGTTGTGCTAACGCTTCGCTTCGGTCTCTGAGTGCGTGGACACACTCTCCCCTCTCATTGCTATACATCACCATGATCTTGCGTGTGAGTAGGAATTTTTTTGAAATTACTACGTTCCCCAACGGAAGAGCTACAAGGAGATGATAAGGTACTTGGGCACGCCTAGGGGGTGGCCGTGCCAAGATACCTTGTGGGCCCCTTGTGGCACCTCTTTGCGTGATTCCAACGCCAAAAATCATATATATTCGGAAACCCCCGAAAGTTGACCTGGGACTTCGACTCCGCCGTTGAAAGCCTCTTTACCAAAGAGATCCCATCTGAAGCCATATTCCGGCACCCTGTCGATGGAGGAAATCATCACCGGAGGCCATCTTCATCATCCCGACGGTCTCCATGACGAGGAGGGAGTAGTTCACTGTCGGTGTCAAAACCGGCGGATCTCGGGTAGGGGGTCCCGAACTGTGCGTCTAGGTGGATGGTAACAGGAGACAAGGGACACGATGTTTTTACCCAGGTTCGGGCCCTGTCGATGGAGGTAATACCCTACTCTGCTTGATTAAATTGATGATATGGGTAGTACAAGAGTAGATCTACCACGAGATCGTAGAGGCTAAACCCTAGAAGCTAGCCTATGGTATGATTGTTGTTGTGTCCTATGGACTAAAACCCTTCGGTTTATATAGACATCGAATAGGGTTAGGGTTACACAGAGTCGGTTACAATGGTAGGAGATCTACATATCCGTATCGCCAAGCTTGCCTTCCACGCCAAGGAAAGTCCCATCCGGACACGGGACGAAGTCTTAAATCTTGTATCTTCATAGTCTAGGAGTCCGGCCGAAGATAGTTCGGCTGTCCGGACACCCCCTAGTCCAGGACTCCCTCAGTAGCCCCTGAACCAGGCTTCAATGACCACGAGTCCGGCGCGCATATTGTCTTCGGCATTGCAAGGCGGGTTCCTCCTCTGAATACTTCATAGAAGGTTTTGAACACAAGGATAGTGTCCGGCTCTGCAAAACAAGTTCCACATACAACTGTAGAGAGAATAACTTTTTGCACAGATCTGCTGACGTATTCCGCGGCGTGACATCGCACCACGGCCAGGCCTTTATACGAATCGTTTTTACTGTTCCACCTCAGCTCGTTTAGCGAGGCGGTTTCCTTGGCACGTCTTATCAAAGCATAGATCGTGCCCCCTTATTCCGGGATTCTCATCAATACGGACGTGGGTAACCCAACCGCGCCATTGATTGCGGCGCTTGGGAGATAAGCGAGTTTCATCAGGCTGGTGGGGGACGCATAGCTTCGTCCGTCCATATAAGGGGATAAGGATCCACCTTTTCACGTACGCCTTTCTCCTCCCTGGTTCATCCATTTCCGCGCACTCTAAGCTCCAGCGCCCAAGTCCGCACATCCTTCCTCGACCATCTCCAACCATGTCTGGAGCGGGAGGCAGGTGGATGGTCTCCTCCGTCACGGAGGGCCAAGTAAAAAAGCTGCGGAAGGCCGGATACTTATCCGGCGACATCGCACATCGGCTGCCCGACAAGGGGCAGCTCATCCCCACCCCCAGGCCCCATGAGAGGGTGGTGTTCCTCCCCCACTTCCTCCGCAGACTATAGTTTCCACTCCACCCATTTGTCCGCGGGCTCATGTTCTACTACGGCCTAGATTTCCATGATCTGGCCCCGAATTTCATCCTCAACATCTCGGCGTCTATCGTCATGTGCGAGGCCTTCCTCTGCATCCAGCCCCACTTCGGCTTATGGCTGAAGATCTTCAATGTCCGGCCGAAGGTAGTGGGCGGCCGCCAAGCGGAGTGCGGAGGCGCCATGGTTGGCAAGATGGCCAAAGTCCTATGGCTCGAGGGCTCCTTTGTGGAGACCGTAAAGGGGTGGCAATCGGGGTGGTTCTATATCACCGAGCTGAGCGACTATCAATGGGCGGCGACCCCCGAATTCCGATCTGGCTTCCCCACACGGCTCACGTCATGGAAAGAGACGGGCCAGACGTGGGGGGATTCGGATGAGCTATCTGGACTCCAAATATGCGTCCGGAACCTGGTGGACAAGAATCTCAGGCTTGTCAACGTAATCCAGGTGATGCTCATCCGCCGGATTCTCCCATGCCAACAACGGGCCTTCAAATTGTGGGAGTTCGATCCGGCACAACACCCAACTCTGAAAAGGCTCTTCGACACTACGTGCGAAGATGCCCGGAAGGTGCTGTTCAAAGGCGCCAAGGCTCCCACATCCGCTATCAAGATCGCGGATTCAGCTCGCATGACGTCCAGCCAACGAGGTAAGTTATTTTGCCCTTTATGGGACTCTTTTTTCATAGTTTGACTTTGTGCGGGATCTAAAACTCCCTAACCTTTGACAGGACTGGCTGGTGAAATCCGGATAGATTAACTGTCTGGCCCCTTTGCCAGAAGACCCAGCGGACGCCCGATTGGAGGGGCTACTGGTTCTGGGACCTCACGTGGTGCCGGAGAAGAAGGCCAAGAAGGAGGCCACGGGGACTCGAAAGAGCTCCCGACGCCAGGTGCCGTCGGGCTCATCACCTGACCACCCTGAGGCGGAATCCTCCTCTGAAGAAGAGGAGGAGGAAGAAGAAGCCTCTCCCCCATCTAGGGGAGAGAAGAAGAGGAAAGCCGTCCCAACTGGGGAGGCCGGAGGGTCCAAGAAGGGAAGGACCCTTCCTCCGGACTTCTCCGCCAACGCCGACAGTGACAAGGAGGAGTGGCCAACAAGTGCCAAGCCCCTGGCGAGATCGTAAGTGTCCGGATTCCAAAATAACTCATTTCATTTGCCGCATAGTGTCTTCTAACGCCGAATATAATCATGTAGCCCGCCCAGGGACGATCTTGCCACTTCGCCGAGCGGCTCCCTGAATACGTCGGATGTGAATAGCACTTCACTTCCGACCGCCTCCTCTCCTCGTGACGCAGATGACACCACGGTGGAGTCCCAAAAGGGGCCCAACCAGGAGGAGGTGGTCCTGGAGGCGCCACAAGGCGACCTCCGACGCCGGGCGCGAGGCAAAACCCCGGAGGGCTCTAAGTCCGCATCGTGTCGGACTCGCGTCTTGAACCAGCAATGGTTCCGAAGGCCGGCAGGCGGCCCCTTCGTAAGAAGGGCAAGACTACGACACCCGTGACCCCCGTCCAACCGGAGGCACCGGATAGCTTGTTGGAGGCGCTTAACGGCGCCTCCATCGACGAGGGGCACCGCACTATCATGAGTGCGGTGATCCAGAAAGTTTAGTCCGCCAAGAGCGGGCTGACTAAAGCCTGTACCAGCCTTCTAACAGGCTTTGAGGTAAGTTTAGAAATGTAAAAATATTACCGCATAGACAGTAGCCCCTGATGCTTAGTTCGGTGTTCGGAAAGAAAAGCCGGACTGAGGATCTAAAAAGATATACGCAGGAGTCTAACATAATTATGTCAATATGGGAATGCAGGCTGCCTGGCCGACCTCTGCCAAGACCTTGATCATGCGGAGGTCAATGCATTGAAGGAGAGCCTCGAGCGGTCCGAGAACGAGCTCGGCCAAGCCAAGAAGCAGCTCGAGGACAAAGAAGGTAAGTAATACCTTAGTAAAGAGAAATACCTTATAGAAAGGATTCGGTTGCAAAAAATGATAGGAATAACGTGGGTATTGTAGGGGCCACGAACGAGGTGGCGACCCTGAAGGAAGCGGTGTCTGCGGCCAAAAGCAAAGCGGCCGCGGAGCGCACCGAGCGAGAAAAGCAGGAGGAGCGGGTGGCGGAGGTGCGGCAAGAGCTCCAGGCTCTCGTGGAAAAACACGAGGGTTTGGAGCGTGACTCAAAGACTCGAGAGTCCGAGCTCGCCTCGGCTCTTGAGAGTGCCAAAGCCGCTAAGGCTGAAGCCCAAAAAGCCCTCCAAGAAATTGAATTATTAAAGAAGATAGCGGCGGGTAAGGCATTCTTTATGCAAAGCAAGAATGTAAAAGTCAATTACCTATTACTTACCCGGATTCGAGCTCTCCAGAGCATTCGCAGATTTGCCTCAGAAGGCCCTCGATCTTGCCGCATTCTACCGTGCCTGTGAGGGGAGCTCGACGGAGAAGGTATTCTTGTCTCGGATTATCTTTGAGGCGGACATCCGGTGCCCCTAAGCGACCAGTGAAGCAATGGTCGAGCTCCTAAGGTCGCCCGAACAGGCCATGAAGGGCCTTATAGTTCGGCCGTGGCCATTGGAAGCCATGCACAGGAGCTACTTTGGGCTGGTGCGCGGCTGGTGGACGCCTGTCCATGGATTGAAGTCATCAAGCGCTCCGTCTGCATCGAAGGTGCCCGTCGGGCCCTTGCCCGTGCTAAAGTGCATTGGGGCAAGCTGGATGGGGAGAAGCTTGTGACGGACGGGCCACCGAAGGGCAAGGAGTATCGCACGCCCGAAATGTATTATGAGGGCGTCTTGAAGGGTGCTCGCCGTATAAGCGGATGAGTGCTCCAAAGATGCAATTTTGAATAGACTCGCATTTGTTATCACATGCTGAAAACTTGTTCATTATGCGCTAAGCAACGCTTGTTAATTTAAAATATTACCTTCTGTGTGGCCGTTTATCAAAATTGAGAGATGGCAAGTCGTTGGCTTCAGCCCCATGCCACGAGTCTTTGGGGTGTTCGGGATAAACTTGAGCGCTCTTGTTCCCATTCTTGGGTCCATCGAGGGAGGCGCTCAACACAACGAACAAGGCAACCATACTTATAATGCTTGAACACTCTCACTTAACACTCTCACTTAGCCATAGAATTCTATAATTTTAAATTTCGGCGAAGCCCCTAGTATTCGGAAGACCGATTTCGGGGCGCTATCCACGCCTTGGCCGGACAATGCCGACTCCTCGCTCTAAGCGGCATAAGTCTTTAGGGACCCGAAAAAACCTCTCGAACAACGACCGACTCTAGCCCTATCATGACGGTCAGTTTTAGCTTTCTCCACTGAGGTGCTCAACCTAGCTCAACTGGGGCACAATCGCAGTGGTTCTCCCAGCGCTACCTTAGCCGATATAACGGAACGTAAGGTACCAAGACATGGGAGCCGGGCAAACCCAACTATTTACCCAAGACATGATTCGGAGCCGATTCATATAATGCTATAAGTTCGGGGTGCCGCACTTGTGAAAGTGTTCGGATTTCTGACACCATATTCTGGGGAACTTAAGCCCCTGGTGTATTGGCCGTACCCAAGTGTACGAGTGCAACATGTCATGAAATGAACATATATATAAATAAAGAAAGGAGTGCAATAATAGGCAAAAGCTATGTATTGTTTATTCAAAAAGGGACTGCAATAAAAGCAGAACGATACAAATAGTGCGATAAGCAAGGGATGGGACTATTTAACATGTCCCCCTCCAGGGTAAGCTGCGGGATGGTATGTAAAACAGGTATAATGCTCAAGTAGAGACCACTGGACACTCGGCGCAGTTTTACGCTTCCTGCCTGTTGCATCGTGAGTTCGCGAACGCCGGACGTGGCTTCCGGAGAACAGAGTCCCGAAAGTAAGAAAAATAAAAAGAAAAGAATGACACAATCGGGAGCCCCAGTGCGGTTGAGCCGCATTCTTGGGCGTCTTGTGGTCGTGCCCTCCCTTATGCCCATGGTATCTCCAGGCGTAGTTATGTACGGCTAGTATCGCTTCGCAACCGCGAGGGCTGGGGTTGGGGCGGATTGTTACGCTGGCGATGTTCGGATCGTGCCAGCGGTCTTGTTGTAGGTTACTCCGGCGCTGCGATGTTGTCCGGTTGTTTATTGGCGGATCGAGAATTGCCTTAAGAGGCTGTTCTGCACTTCTGCCGCAAGGGCGGCCGTATGCTCCTCCGTTCAAAGAGAGCGTTCGGTGTTACCATTGACCGTGATTACGCCTCGAGGGCCTGGCATCTTTAGCTTGAGGTATGCGTGGCGGCACCGCATTGAATTTTGCGAATGCTTTGTTCGTCCGGCGGTGCGTGATAGCCGCGGAATCGGGACTATGTCGAAGATTAACTCTTCGCTCGGAAGTTATCCGGGATCCAAGACCACTTGAGTGTAACTAAGCCTGTACAATTGGCCTCTACACGGTATGACGCCTTTAAAGGTCGTTTTTGTGGGTTTAATCCTTGAGGGTCTATGCCCATTTTGCACATCAGATCCTCGATAAAGCAGGTTCAGGGCTATGCCGTCCATCGAGGACTCTGGTGAGGTGAAATCCGTCAATAATTGGGTCAAGAACCAATGCGGCGAAACCGCCGTGACGGATGCTAGTGGGGTGGTCCCTTTGATCGAAGGTGATCGGGCAGGCAGACCATGGGTTGAACTTCGGGGTGACTCGCTCCATCACGTATACGTCCCTTAGCGCACGCTTCCGCTCCCTTTTGGGTATGTGAGTTGCGTATATCATGTTCACCGTCCGCACTTGTGTTGGAAAGCCCTTCTGTCCTCTATTGTTCGGCGGCCGGGGCTCTTCCTCGTCATCGCTATGCAGCCACTTGTTGTTGTTTTCGGCGATTAGCTTGCCTGCTTGCTTGAACACCCAACAATCCCTGTTGGTGTGGTTGGCTGGTTTTTCAGGGGTGCCATGTATCTGGCACAAGCGATCGAGTATTCGGTCCAAGTTGGACGGGCCCTGGGTATTTCTTTTGAATGGCTTCTTCCGCTGACCGGGTTTAGAGCCTCTGAATCCGGCATTTATCGCCGTATCTTGACATTATCACCGCGCACGCGGCGTTTATGCTTGTTGCGACGCGACCTGCCATTGCCGTCCTTGGTATCCGAACTATCAGGGTGTTTGGCCAAGTTGTTGCTTCGAGATAGCCAACTATCCTCTCCCGCGCAAAAGCGGGTCATGAGTGTAGTAAGGGCTGCCATGGATTTCGGCTTTTCCTGTCCTAGGTGCCGGGCTAGCTACTCGTCATGATGTTGTGTTTGAAGGCTGCTAAGCGCCTCTGCATCCGGACAGTCGATGATCTGATTTTTCTTTGTTAGGAACCGCGTCGTAATTGTCTCGCCGATTCTTCCGGCTGCTGAATTATATGGCTAAGGTCATCAGCGTCGGTGGTCGCACATATGTGCCCCGGAAGTTATCAAGGAATGCGGCTTCCGTGTCCTCCCAACAACTGATTGACTCTGCTGGCAAGCTGTTGAGCCAATGCCGAGCTGGTCCTTTAAGCTTAAGTGGGAGGTATTTGGTGGCGTGTAGATCATCACCGCGGGCCATGTGGATATGGAGGAGATAGTCCTCGATCCATACCGCGGGATCTGTGGTTCCATCGTATTATTCGATGTTTACGGGTTTGAAGCCCTCAGGGATTTGATGATCCATTACTTCATCTGTGAAGCATAGTGGGTGTCTTGGTGCCTCAGATATTGGGCTATATCACGGCGTAGCTCATATGAGCTTTGTCTATTGTGTTCGCCCGGCCGGGTTTGTCAGATCCGGCGTGACGGTAATCACCCCGTGTCGTGGGGCGCCCACGCGATCCGTAGATCGATCTTGTATGTTTTTCCTTATCCTCCAATATATCTCGCAAGTCCGGCGCGTTTTCCCTTGCCTTGGAACTTTTTGAGCGGCGTCGGGGCGTGGCTTGAGCGGAGGGCCGAGAGGCTTCTTCGTCGCTGCCACGGGTGGCCGATCTGCCATGTCGCAGTAATCGGTAACTTGAGTGCTTCCTCCTCTAATCGAGGCAACGACCTGCGTTTGGGGTAGCTTTTGAGGGGCGCTCGAGTTCATACTCTTCGCTCCAAGGACTTCAGTCCATCCGCCGCCTAGCGTGTCTTGGTCAGCTCTAAGTTGTTGCTGCTTTTTCTTGAGGCTGCTTGCCTTGGCCATAAGCCTGCATTTGAAACGCCTCTGTTGGCGGGATCCTCGTGCACGACAAATTAAATTGGTCATCGAGGCTTGCCTCGTCTTCGGAGGGAGGCGCATAATTATCGCCCTCTACCTCTCTTTCTCCCGCATTATCGTATGGACTTGCTTCTCCTCCTCCCGCGCTTGAGTCCCGCTGGAGGGGTCATCTTCGCAACCTTGTCCGGTGTTATTGTCTACCGTGCGGAATCATTGTTTTTCTTGTGGCGAGATTTAGAGCGGCGCCACCGACGCCGGGCGCTTGGGCTGTTTCTTGGAGGGGTCATCCTCCGCTGTTCCATCGCCGTTCCCATCTTTTGGGATGTCCACCATGTATATGTCGTATGACGAGGTGGCCTTCCAGTGCCCTGTAGGCGCTGGTTCTTGGTTGTCTCCAGCATCGTCGTCCATACCGTCGATGTCTTCGGAGTCGTAGTCGAGCATGTCGGTTAAATCATCGACAGTGGCTACAAAGTGGGTGGTGGGTGGGCGTTGAATTTCTTCATCGTCCGCATCCCAACCTTCCTGACCATAGTCCGGCCAGGGCTCTCCGGATAAAGAAAGATACTTTAGTGAATTCAGGATGTCGCCAAAGGGTGAGTGCTGAAAGATGTCCGCGGCGGTGAACTCCATGACCGGCGCCCAATCGGATTCGATTGGCAGTGGCGCGGAGGGTTCAGAGTCCGGAGAGGAGTCCGGCACCTTAGAGTCATGGTCTTCGCAAGGGACAGGGGTGGAGTTCGGCTCAATCGCCGTTGAGATCGTAGCCCCCGAGGCGGTGTCCAACCACTCGTCCTCGATTGGGGGAACCGGCTCCGGATTAAGGGTCGGAGCAGGCACTGGTGCGGCCTCCAGGTCACTGTTCGGCGGCAGAGCTAGATTGTACCCATCGAGATAGTGCGGCACGCTCGGCTATGGCTCGAATCCGTCGAAGATCAAGTCTCCGCGGACATCGGCCGTATAGTTCAAACTTCCAAATCTGACCTGATGGCCAGGGGCGTAGCTTTCGATCTGCTCCAGATGGCTGCTTAATTGGCCGCAGTGCAAAGCCGCCGATACGAAGATCTGTCCGGGAGAAAAGTCTCACCTGGACCGCGTCGTTGTTGATGATCGAAGGAGCCATCGAGCCTATCGGTGACGACCACGAAAGCACCAATGTCGGTGTCAAAACCGCGGATCTAGGGTAGGGGTCCCGAACTGTGCGTCTAGGCGGATGGTAACAGGAGACAAGGGACACGATGTTTTACCTGTGTTCGGGCCCTCTCGATGGAGGTAATACCCTACTCCTGCTTGATTAATATTGATGATATGGGTAGTACAAGAGTAGATCTACCACGAGATCAGGGAGGCTAAACCCTAGAAGCTAGCCTATGGTATGATTGTTGTTGTGTCCTACGGACTAAAACCCTTTGGTTTATATAGACACCAAATAGGGTTAGGGTTACACAGAGTCGGTTACAATGGTAGGAGATCTACATATCCGTGACGCTGTGCTTGCCTTCCACGCCAAGGAAAGTCCCATCCGGACACGGGACGAAGTCTTCAATCTTGTATCTTCATAGTCTAGGAGTCCGGCCGAAGATAGTTCGGCTGTCCGGACACCCCCTAGTCCAGGACTCCCTCATTCACCCTTGGGGTTGAGGGTATATACCACTAGTGATGTGTTTGATCTCTCTTTCTCTCTCTCTCTCCCTCCCTCTCTCTCTCTCTATCTCCCTCTCTCTCTCTCGTGTTCTTGATCCGACACGATCTTGATGTTGGGGAATGTAGTATTTCAAAACATTTCCTACGATCATGCAAGATCTATCTAGGGTATGCATAGCAACGAGATGGGGAGAGTGTGTCCACGTACCCTCGTAGACCGAAAGTGGAAGCGTTTAGTAACGCAGTCGATGTAGTCGAACGTCTTCGCGATCCAACCGATCCAAGTACCGAACGTAAGGCACCTCCGGGATCAGCACACATCCAGCTCGGTGACATCCCTCGAACTCTTGATCCAGCTGAGGCCGAGGGAGAGTTCCATGAGCACGACGACGTGGTGATGGTGATGATGAAGTTACCGGCGAGGGCTTCGCCTAAGCACTACGACGATATGACTGAAGTGTGTAACTATGGAGGGGGGCACCGCACACGGCTAAAAGATCAACTTGTGTGTCTTTGGGGTGCCCCTGCCTCCGTATATAAAGGAGGGAGAGGGAGAGGCAGCCGGTCCTAGGGGGCGCGCCAAGGTGTGGAGTCCTACTAGGACTCCCTAGTCCTAGTAGGATTCCACCTCCCACATGGAGTAGGAAAGGGGGAAGGGAGAAGAAGGAAAGGGGCCGACCCCCTTCTCCTAGTCCTAATCGGCCTCCTGCCCAAGGCGGGGGGGTGGGGCACACCAGCCCCTTGTGGGCTGGTGTGCTTCCTTCTTATGGCCCATAAGGCCCATAACTTCTCCTCGGGGGTTCCGGTAACCTCCCGGTACTCTGGAAAAATGCCTGAATCACTCGGAACCATTCCGATGTCCAAGTGCAACCTTCCAATATATGAATCTTTATCTCTCGGCCATTTCGAGACTCCTCGTCATGTCCGTGATCTCATCCGGGACTCTGAACAAACTTCGGTACATCAAATCAAATAACTCATAATACAAATCGTCATCGAACATTAAGCGTGCTGACCCTACGGGTTCGAGAACTATGTAGACATGACCGAGACACATCTCTGGTCAATAACCAATAGCGGAACCTGGATGCTCATATTGGCTCCTACATATTCTACGAAGATCTTTATCGGCCAAACCGCATAACAACATATGTTGTTCCCTTTGTCATCAATGTTACTTGCCCGAGATTCGATCGTCGGTATCTTCATACGTAGTTCAATCTCGTTACCATCAAGTCTCTTTACTCGTTCCGTAATGCATCATCCCGTGACTAACTTATTAGTCACATTTCTTGCAAGGCTCATAATGATGTGCATTACCGAGAGGGCCCAGAGATACCTCTCCGATATACGGAGTGACAAATCCTAATCTCGATCTATGCTAACTCAACAAATGCCATCGGAGACACCTGTAGAGCATCTTTATGATCACCCAGTTACGTTGTGATGTTTGATAGCACACTAAGTGTTCCTCCTGTATTCGGGAGTTGCATAATCTCATAGTCAGAGGAACATGTATAAGTCATGATGAAAGCATTAGAAATAAAACTAAACGATCATTATGCTAAGCTAACGGATGGGTCTTGTCCATCACATCATTCTCTAATGATGTGATCCCGTTCATCAAATGACAACACATGTCTATGGTCAGGATACATAACCATCTTTGATTAACGAGCTAGTCAAGTAGAGGCATACTAGGGACACTCTGTTTTGTCTATGTATTCACACATGTATTAAGTTTCGGGTTAATACAATTCTAGCATGAATAATAAACATTTATCATGATATAAGGAGATATAAATAACAACTTTATTATTGCTGCTAGGGCATATTTCCTTCATTGATGTAACCATGAGCTTTTGTTTTCCCCCTCTCTATCTTGGTATGATGAATTGAGCTTTTCCCTTTGAGGTTTCACTATTATCGGATTGAATATTTTGGATTTGCTTGAAGTATGTCTTGCATGTGGATACCCGTGGTGACAATGGGGTGTTTTATTGATTCACTTGATATATGTTTTGGCAATCAACTTGCAGATTCCCGTGGTGACATTGGGCTAATCTAGGCATAGAGGTTGATGCATGTTTTCGTCCTTCTTTCTCCGGTAGAAAACTTGGGGCACTCTTTGAATTTCTTTGTGTTGGATTGAATATTATGAATCTGAAGTGGTTCGATGCATATCGTATAATTGACTCACGGATACTTGTGGTGACATTGGAGTATCTATGTGACATTAGAATTGATTGATATGTATTATATGGTGCTATTTTAGTACGAACTCTAGGGCCGATGCACGTTTTTGTCCTTCTTTCTCCGGTAGAAAACTTGGGGCACTCTTTGAAATTCTTTGTGTTGGATTGAATATTATGAATCTGAAGTGCTTTGATGCATATCGTATAATTGAATCACGGATACTTGTGGTGACATTGTAGTATCTATGTGATTGATTGATATGTATTATATGGTGTTATTTTAGTACGAACTCTATCGCTATTTGTGACACTTATAGGGATGGCTCAATGGATTGATTGGAAAAGATAACTTTGAGGTGGTTTCATACCCTACAACAATTTCATCTTGTGTTTTTTGCTAGATAAGAACTTTGGAGTGATTCTTTGTCGCATGTTGAGGTATTGTTATATGATTCAATTATGTTAGCACTGTTGAGAGATTGCACTAGTGAAAGTATGAATCTAGGCCTTGTTTCCAAGCATTGCAATACCGTTTGTGCTCCGTTTTATCACTTGCTACCTTGCTGTTTTTATATTTTCAGATTACAAAAACCTATATCTACTATCCATACTACACTTGTATCACCATCTCTTCGCCGAACTAGTGCACCTGTACAATTTACCATTGTATTTGGTGTGTTGGGACACAAGAAATTTCTTTTATTTGATTATAGGGTTGTTTGAGAGAGACAAACTTCATCCTACGCCTCCCACGGATTGATAAACCTTAGGTCATCCACTTGAGGGAAATTTGTTGTTGTCCTACAAAACACTGCGCTTGGAGGCCCAACACGAGTCTACAAGAATAAGTTGTGTAGTAAACATCGGTGACGGTTGGCCAGCACTTCTTGGAGGTGTCCCAGTCAATGTCCTGATTGGTCGGCGCCAAGGAGTGGCCCGTCACAGAAGCTTTGGATCCCCTCAGGCGCTTGGTCGCTTGGGGAGAGGGCAATGCCTCATCGTCCCCCAACGCCACCCGCGTTCTTTTCCCACCTTAGCGCGGCGGGGCCTCCCTGGACTCCTCCTCCTCCTGCTCAGAGCTGGATTCGGAGCCCGAGCTCGGCTGGCTCCCAATGGGGAGCTCGGGAAGGTTGTCTTGAATAGCCAAGCCCTTTGAGGCCCTGGTCTCCCAAGTCCCCTTGATCTTCTTCATCTTGACCGTGATCACGTATGGGTGTTGGGAAACGTTGCATGGAAAACAAAAAAAATTTACGCACAAGCAATGATCTATCCATGGAGATGCATAGCAATGAGGGGGAGAGTGTGTCTACGTACGTAGACCGAAAGCGGAAGCGTTTAATAACGCGGTTGATGTAGTCGAACTTCTTCTCGTTCCGATCGATCAAGCACCGAACGTATGACACCTCCGAGTTCTGCACATGTTCAGCTCGATGATGTCCCTCGAACTCTTGATCCAGCAAAGTGTCGATGAATTAGATGAGTTCCCTCAGCACGACGGTGTGGTGACGGTGATGGTGAAGTGATCCGCGCAGGGCTTTGCCTAAGCACTACAAGAATATGACCGGAGGCGTAAACTGTGGAGGGGGGCGCCGCACACGGCTAACAATTGTTGGTGTGTGTTATAGGTGCCCTCCCCACATATATATAGGTGGGAGGGGGAGGGGAGAAGCAAGGGGGCTCCCCAAGTAGGAGGAATCCTACTTGGGGGCCTCCTCCAATTCAGCCTCCCCTTCCTTGTATACGGAAGGGGGATGGAAAGAGGGGAGAGGGGGAAGGAAGGGGGAATCCTATTCCCTCTCTTTCCTTTCCTCCTCCCCTTTTCCTTCTCCACTTAGGCCGGGCCATATGGGGGGCGCACCAGCCCCTTGTGGCTGGTGTGTTTCCCCTCTTGGCCCATAAGGCCCATATCTTTTGCCGGGGGTGCCCGGAACCCCTTCCGGTGACCCGATATGTATCCGGTACCCTCCGGAACACTTCTGGTGTCCAAATACCATCGCCCTATATATCAATATTTACCTCTCGACCATTTCGAGACTCCCCGTCATGTCCGTGGTCTCATCCGGGACTCCGAATAACATTCGGTCACCAAATCACATAACTCATATAATACAAAATCGTCATTGAACTTTAAGTCTGCGGAACCTACGGGTTCGAGAACTATGTAGACATGACCGAGACACTTATCTGGTCAATAACCAATAGTGGAACCTGGATGCTCATATTGGCTCCTACATATTCTACGAAGATCTTTATCGGTCGAACCGTTATGACAACATACGTTATTCCCTTTGTCCATCGACATGTTACTTGCCCGAGATTCGATCGTCGGTATCTTCATACCTAGTTCAATCTCGTTACCGACAAGTCTCTTTACTCGTTCGTAATACATCGTCCTGCAACTAACTCATTAGTCACTTTGCTTGCAAGGCTTCTTATGATGTGTATTACCGAGAGGGCCCAGAGATACCTCTCTGATACTCAGAGTGACAAATCCTAATCTCGATCTATGCCAACCCAACAAACACCTTCGGAGATACCTGTAGAGCATCTTGATAATCACCCAGTTACGTTGTGATGTTTGATAACACACAAGGTATTCCTCCTGTATTCGGGAGTTGCATAATCTCATAGTCAAAGGAATATGTATATGACACGAAGTAAGCAATAGAAATAAAACTGAACGATCAATATGCTATGCTAATGGATGGGTCTTCTCCATCACATCATTCTACTAATGATGTGATCCCGTTCATCAAATGACAACACATGTCTATGCTTAGGAAACTTAACCATCTTTGATTAACGAGCTAGTCTAGTAGAGGCTTACTAGGGACACGGTGTTTTGTCTATGTATCCACACATGTATCAAGTTTCCGGTTAATACAATTCTAGCATGAATAATAAACATTTATCATGATACAAAGAAATATAAAATAACAACTTTATTATTGCCTCTAGGGCATATTTCCTTCAATGGGTCCTCGGTTAGCAGCTTCTCCAGCTTAGCGCTCACAGGCTCCCCACGTTGAGGCACCGACGATTTGACCGACCTGGCGAAGGTACGCCAGTCCTTTAATGTGGTCGATAGAATTCAGTTTCTCGGCTAAAGATGAAAAAAATAAAGGTTTAGCAATAGATAAGAGGAATAGAGGACAATCCTCGACATCTGGACTAGCTCGACTATAGCCGATGTCATCTCCCTCAGCCCGAAAGGTATTTTCCTTGGCCGAGGGCTTGAAGAGGAGCGTCGGCATCCCGCCGAGGTCCTTCCCCCATAGCGGCTTCGGATTACCAATACCTCACTATCCGGAATGTACCTCCATAGAGGAGATGAGCGGGCCTAGAGAGGTTGGACCTTGCGGCGGAGCATCAAATGGATCACATCCACCAAAGTGACACCCTCACCGATGAGGAATTTCACCCATTCATGGTGGGCCTCGTCTTCCTCCTTGTTTCCCCAGTCGAGGTTCTTGGTCGTTCAAGAGTGCAACCTCTTCAAGGGTGTGGCCGAGAAAGCAAATACTCCTTTTTCTGTCCCCCTGATGACATGTTGACCATGTAAAACCATTCCTCCTGCCATTGTTTCACCATCTCGATGAACTTGCCAGGCAGCCACTTGACGCCATGGAGCTTGCCGATCATGGCTCCTCCGCACCCTGTGATCTGGCCATCGTTGGCCTGTGGTTTTGGCACAGAACATCTTGAGCCGAAGCCGAAAATGGGGCTCAATGCGGAGAAACACCTCACAAAAGACGATGTAGGAGGTGATGTGGAGGATAGAGTTGGCTGTCAGATGATGAAATTAGAGGCTGTAAGGCCCTGGAGGAAGGGATGGACCGGAAAACCCAAACCTTGTATGAGGTGGGAGACAAAGATGACACGCTCACCCTCCCGAGGTTCTGGAACTTTGGAGGCGGAGCGGATGGCTTTTATGACAAGGGGGAGCGACATTTGACCTCGTCTTGTGGCGGAAGGTAGCCGCTCGCCTGGAGCTCGACGATGTTGCCGGTGGTGACGGGAGAAGGAAGCCACAACCCCTCTTGATTGCCGCCTTCTCTTCGGCCGCTGCCGTGGCGGCACCCTTGCCCTTTCCAGCCATATCGGAGGTTGGGAAGGTGGTGGAGGGAGGATGTAGAGGCTGGCTCTGGGATTTATGCTATGGGCACTGGAGCTTTGGGGATTCAGGTGCAGGGAGCAGGGGGGAAGGCATGAGAATGGATTGGATTCATCGACGTCCTTTATAGGCCAGTAAAAATACCAAAGGGAACGATACCACGCGGTAATTTCGCCGGTTCCCAACACGATGTGCGTTATGAATGCGCATGAGTCGAGGGATTTTATTAAAATGCCGCGGTACATGATCCCTTTATTGGCAAGCTTTGTCCATCACATCATTCTCCTAATGATGTGATCCCGTTCATCAAATGACAACACATGTCTATGGTTAGGAAACTTAACCATCTTTGATTAACGAGCTAGTCTAGTAGAGGCTTACTAGGACACGGTGTTTTCTCTATGTATCCACACATGTATCAAGTTTTCGGTTAATACAATTCTAGAATGAATAATAAACATTTATCATGATATAAGGAAATATAAAATAACAACTTTATTATTGCCTCTAGGGCATATTTCCTTCGGTCTCCCACTTGCACTAGAGTCAATAATCTACTCCCTCCGTCCCATAATATAAGAGCGTTTTTTATACTAGTGTAGTGTAAAACGCTCTTATATTATGGGACGGAGGGAGTAGTTCACATCGTCATGTGATTTAACACCAATAGTTCACATGTTTATGTGATTAATACCCATAGTTCACATTGCCATGTGACTAACACCCAAAGGGTTTACTTGAGTCAATAATCTAGTTCGCATCGCCATGTGATTAACATCCAAAGAGTACTAAGGCGTGATCATGTTTTGCTTGTGAGAGAGTTTTAGTCAACGGGTCTGCCACATTCAAAGCCGTACGTATTTTTCAAATTTCTATGTCTACAATGCTCTGCATGGAGCTACTCTAGCTAATTGCTCCCACTTTCAATACGTATCCAGATTAACTTAATGTCATCTGGATCGGTGTCAAAGCTTGCATCGACGTAACCCTTTACGACGAACACTTTATCACCTCCATAACCGAGAAACTTTTCCTTAGTTCTCTTAGGTACCTAAGGATATTTTTGACCGTCGTCCAGTGATCTACTCCTAGATCACTATTGTAACCCCCCTTGTCAAACTCTTGGCAAGGTACACAATAGGTCTGGTACACAACATGGCATACTTTATAGAACCTATGGCTGAGGCATAGGGAATGACTTCCATTTTCTCTCCATCTTCTGCCTTGGTCAGGCTTTGAGTCTTACTCAACTTGACACCTCGCAACACAGGAAAGAACCCTTTCTTTGACTAATCTATTTTGAACTTCTTCAAAACTTTGCCAAGGTATGTGCTTTGTGAAAGTCCTATTAAGCGTCTCGATCTATCCCTATAGATCTTGATGCCTAATATATAAGCAGCTTCACTGAGGTCTTTCATTAAAAAATTCTTATTCAAGTATCCTCTTATGCTATTCATAAATACTATATCATTTCCGATCAACAATATGTCATCCACATATAATATCAGAAATGCTACAGAGCTCCCACTCACTTTCTTGTAAATATAGGCTTCACCGTAAGTATGTATAAAATCATATGCTTTGATCACCTCATCAAAGCCTATATTCCAACTTCGATATGCTTGCACCAGTCCATAGATATCGCTGGAGCTTGCACACTTCGTTAGCACCTTTAGGATCAACAAAACCTTCTGGTTGCATCATATACAACCCTTTTTAAGATATCCATTAAGGAATGCAGTTTTGACGCCCATTTGCCAGATTTCATAATCATAAATGCAGCAATTGCTAACATGATTCAGATAGACTTAAGCATCGCTACGGGTGAGAAAGTCTCATCATAGTCAACCCCTTGAACTTGTCAAAACCTTTTGCGACAAGTCGAGCTTTGTAGACAGTAACATTACCATCAGCGTCAGTCTTCTTCTTGAAGATCCATTTATTCTCCATGGCTTTCCGATCATCGGGCAAATCCACCAAAGTCCACACTTTCACTACAAAAAAAAGACACATCTGTGACATTTTGGGCTGAATGAATTGTTTTTCTTTCATGCTTATGACACTTCTATGATGATAATTGTGACAAAACCCGGTATCATCATAGATGTGGTGGGCTATTACTTCTATGACAAAAAATGGGCTTTTCATCCTCGGCGGGCTGGAGACACAGCTGCATGACATTCTTTGGGGCGTCCATGGCGGAAAAAACCGTGGTAGGAGCGAGGGCGAGGAAAATATCGGGAGTTCTCGATTCTGATTGGGTGGTCGGGGCCGAGCAATGCGCTGCTTTCTCTCGTGACGTCTGCAGCGTGCGAGTGCGGCGCTGGGCTCTAACTAAACCCGAGCGAGGCGTTGGTCTCTAACTGAATCCGAGCGATTGCACTAGCTACGTTACTTAACCCGAGCGATCGATTCATTGCTGTTAACTGAACCCGAGTGATTCCTCCGCTACTGCTGCTAACTGAAGCCGGTCGAACACTGCTGCCTCCTTCCCTTGATGAACAGTGAGCGTTGTTGGGGGGGGGGGGTGGATGAACAGTTCCCGGTGGGGGTTTGGATGAACAGGACCCCGTGGTAGTAGAGGTCGTTGCCGCTGGATGAACAGGACCCCGATCGAGCCGGTTGGGGTGGATGAACAGGACCCCGTGGAGGGCTGGATGAACAGGAGCCCGTGGAGGGCTGGATGAACAAGACCCTGTGGAGGGCTAGTTGAACAGTAGCCGGTGGAGGGCTGGATGAACAATAGCCCATGGAGGGGTGGTTGAACAGGAACCCGTGGAGAGGGCTGGTTGAACAGTAGCCGGTGGAGGAGCGGTGGAGGCTGGATGAACAGGAGCCCGTGGATGAACATTCATAGGTGGACGCTGGAGGAGGTCGACGGTGGATGAACAGTAGTCCGTGGGGGCTGGAGGAGGTCGACGGTGGAGTTGAACAGTATCCCGTGGAGTCCCGTTTTGCGGTACGCCACACCCCTCCCGATGAATAGGACCCCCGTTTCAACCGTAGCGCTCCAACACAAGTCCGTTTCCTCCGTTTTGCGGTATGCCACACCCCTCCCGAACAACAGGATCATGTTTCGACCGTAGGAGGTCCAAGAGAAGTCTGTTTCCTCTGTTTTGCGGTACGCTAGACCCCTCCCGATGAATAAGATCCTGTTTTGACCGTGGCCGGTCGAACACAAGGCCATTTCCCCTGTTCTGTGGTACGCCAGGCCTCGTTTCGATCGGCTGTTCCGTCCAAGCCGGTTGGCTCCCGATGAACACGACGTCTCCCATTGTCTCTCGATGAACACGACGCATTCCGTTGTCTCTCGATGAACACGACGCATTCCGTTGCCTCCCCATGAACACGATGACGCAGTTTCTCCATTCCGATCCAGCCATGTACACGAGACCTGGCCGTACGTATGCGCGAGTAGGCGTTCGAGACCCCGCCCGTATGTACGTAAGTGGCCATATTTTTTGGCGTGTGGCTGTATGTACGTGTACACGGTTTAGATGGGACAACCTGAACTGCTACGTGGGGGGCTCTACTATGACATGTGCCGCTACTTACTCGGCCACGGTTCATCATTGCAGAGCGACCGATCGACCGGTATGTACATACACGTTCCGACAAGACAGACAAAGGTACGTACGCTTCGACCGGGTGGGTCCCAGCTATCAGGGAGGATAAGGACGCACTTCCTTGCGTGCGAAGATATAGCCGCTGAGTCCCAGCTGTCAGGGGGGATATTTTTTTGCCTGTAATAAGGATGCACTTCCTTGCATGCGAAGATGCAGCTGGTGGGTCCCAACAGTCAGGGGGAGAAAACATTATTTTTCAGGGTAAAAAGATGCAGTTGCATGCATGCGTCCATGGGCGTGGTGCGTCCCCACTGTCAGCCTCTCACATACAGTCATCTTTTGATGACTCTAGTTTGTTGACCACGTTCACCCCATCGTGCCGAGCGCACCAAGGCCGGTGGACGACGGCGAGGCCCCATACTGAAACGACCCGGAGATGGGGAAGACGCGGTAGTGGAGTCGCAGATGGAGAGGAGTGGGAAACTTGACTGGTTCGGGTGCACGACAGCACTGCCGCCCACGGGTGACAAGAGCAAGAACAGAGGTTAAAGAAGGAGCACGACTGTTGGATTAACATCCAAAGCTCCAGCTGCTAGAATCATTTGTTGATTAAGTTGACAAAGCCCTGCGTACACGTTTGCTTAGTAGGCCCACAAGTCAGCCACCAAATCTGCCGGGTCCCAGCTATCATTGGGAGGAATAGTTTTTTCGCATAACAAGGAGGCACTTCCTTCCGTGCGAAGATACAGCAGGTGGGTCCCAGCTGCCAGGGGGAGGAAACAGATTAATAAGGAGGAACTTTCCTTGCATGCGACCATGGACCTCGTGGGTCCCATTCGTCAGGCTCTCCATGTACAATCCTCTTCCGATGACTCTCGTTTGTTCACCACACCGCACCGAGCGCAGCGAGGCGGTGGACGACGGCGAGGCCCTAGACTGGAACGACCCAGAGATGGGGAAGACGCGGCAGTGGAGTCGCAGTCAGAGAGGAGTGGGAAACTTGACTGGTTTGGGTGCGGGGTGGGCCTACACTTGGTAGAGAATAAGAGGAGGTGCGGAGTGGAGGGATGGCCTGGCCGTCATGGAGGTAGCGTTTTGAGGCGCCAAGAAACAACACCACTGGACGCCGAGGCTGGAGCAAAGCGGTCCCGGCAACGCCTGGGGAAGAAGACGAGAGATTGAAGAAGAATGCCGGCCGTTGGATGTAAATCCAACGCCTTGCTTAAACTTCACCTCATCGCTCACATGTTAGCCAGTCCATTTGTTTTTTAGTCCATTTGGTGGGCTGGGTGAAACAATGATGTAGCATCTATGTAGCCCGTTTATATATATGGTAGAATTTAAAGCCCATTTGCATTTTTCTCAAAATCCGCGAACTTGCTGGACTGGGTGAAAATATCATGTTGGGCGACGGAGAAATGTTATAAAAACATAAACACATGATTGCACCTCTATTACTGCATTGGTCAGTAAAATCTTTGCAAGCTTATGTACGCAATCACTAGGAGTTAACTTGCCAAGTTATATATAAACAATTATTATTATTATTTTGTAAGAACTTTCAATTTACGAAATAAAAAATCATTTTAATTTGATGCGTTAATAGGATGTGGGGTATTATTATTTTTTAGGCTAGATGTGGGACAGTTGAGTTGGTTCTAGGTAAAAGTATTGGGAGAAAACTAAGTTTACATTGAAAACGAAAGTGGGAGAAAATTCAGATATAGGATTAATGAAAACAAAAAATAAAGGAAGTGGGAAGGTCTATAAAATGGTTGGACGAACGACAGGTTTAACGGGACCTTATGTTGTTTCTATTATATATATGCAATAAAATAAGATATATATATATATATATATATATATATATATATATATATATATATATATATACTATTATAGATGGAAAAACATAGGATCGGTTCTGCTCTCTTATAGAAAAATAGAACTGAGCTGTGCGTCGTCTTGAAAAAACAAACATAACTTGGGCTGCTGATGTTATAGACAAGCTAGGTTTGGAGGCCCAGAGGCCGCTTGATACCCGCTCGATCCAAAAAATGTTGAAAAATGTCGTGGGATGCCCATGTCAAACAACAAAACCCAGGCCATGGACCTGGTGGGCCCGAGACTGTCAGCCTCTCGACGAACAGTTGTCTCTCGATTCTCTTCTAAAAAAAAGTTGTCTCCCGATTCCTCTTGTTTTGCTGACCATGTTGGGAACGACAGACGGCAGTGCCACATCGAGAGCACCAAGGCGGAGGACGACGTCGAGACCTCGGACCGAATGAACCGGAGCAGGGGAAGACGCAGGCGGAGGGGAGTATGAGGGTTGACTTGTTCGGCTGCAGGGTGGGCCGGTGGAGTTGCCGCCGCCGGACAATGTGTGGGAGTAGAGGTATGGCCTGGCCAACGCCATAGGCTATGATGGCCAGCCGCTGTATAGGAAGAGGACGAAAGATTAAACAAAATAAAGAAATCCAAATGGATAGGTGGTTGGTCCCATATGTCCGTGTACGAGACCTGCTGGGTCCACCTGAGAAGGGGAATATGTTGGGAGGAAGGAGATTCAAAACACGGCAGCCGAGTGAACTAGTTTTTTTTAAACGGACGAGTGAACTAGTTACATACATAAGCAAATAGCCACTAAAAAGCAAACATGTTAATGGGTTCTTAGAAGAAATATTTCGGACAAAACAGATAATTACGACACATAGGCTAATGCATGAAACACTCAGATGATAAAGGTGCTTAGACAGATAAAGTACAACATCTAGACCTTCCTGGCATGCTTGATCATGACGTTGCGGCTGTTCGTGTACCCGTCGGTTACGGGAAGCAGACACGCCCTCATGTCCAAGATCCGCCTGTACATGTCGTAGCATGCGTATGGGCCCTTGGCCGCGTAGATTATGTAGGCTAGATTTAGAGGTACCTCCCACGTGTTCAGGTCCTTGGTATTGTTGTCTTCTTTCATGTTGGCGTATCAGGGGTCGATGATGGTCTCGGCGAGGTCAACCATAGAGTCCTTCTCCTGCCCGTTGCCGATGATCTTGTATTGCTTCTGGATGTCGACAAGCTTGTTGCACCAGATGGACGAATCGTCGCGTTCTTCCTTCTCTCCACCAGCGAAGGTGCAGTCGGTGCTGCCGATGAAACGGGCGAATGCTCCAGAACCTCTGATGGCCCTGCAGTAGTGGTAGACGAGAACCTCGTCCCGCACACATACCTGGGCGACGATGATCCATTGGTCCCTGTCAAGAGATGAATGGATGGGCACAAGGTCTAGTCCTGCGACCTTGTGCTTTCTCATCTTGTAAATCTTGCTGAACTTCAAGAAGGCGTAGCTTCACCGAAGTTCGGATCATTGGTGTACATCACATTGAACTTGGTGCAGCCATGGGACTGAACGGCGAACTCAAAGGTGAACTCCTTGTCAAGTCCATATCCAAAGAGGCTCACCCCTCGGATCGCCATTGAGTCTCTCCAAGTGAACGAGTGGGTAGGCGGCGGCAAAGAGATCATTTTTCAGCTCTTGGGGAACTGGATTCAACAAAGAACTGAGTGTGTACATGCGACAACAAGCATTACTACCCTCCTCGCCTCTGCACGCTCGACAGAAGATGCACCCTCGGCGCATTCAAAGCCTCCATTAAGAAACCTATTCTGGCCACACGTCGGTTCACGAGTGGGTCTGTATTGGTACTGTAATAACAAGTGTTAGTGGTCACTTTACTTACATTTAATTAGCTTTAATAGAAATTTATTCTTAAAACAAGCAATGCATTGGCTCGTTCTATCGGTGCCACAGGATCAACATGCACAACAATTAGAATTATTATTCTCAGGACGCACACGATCAACACATTTGTCGCACTTTCACACAAATAATACTACCTAGTTTGAACTGTTTGTTATGGTTGTTGTCCTCTGCATCATCATGTCGCATTTCCCAGCTTGCAAGATTCAGAACAAACAAATAGGATCCAAATAATAAGTACAACAAAGATGCCTACACATCTCATTGATTCCCAGCTTGCAAGATTCAGAACCAACAAATAAGATTCAAATAATAAGTACAATAAAGAGGCCTACACATCTCATTGATTCCCAGCTTGGAAGATTCAGAACCAACCCATTAGAGCATTTTGATAAAGTGAATATCGGGATTAAATCCATCTTGGATAGCCGTGTCATACGATACGTCTCCAACGTATCTATAATTTTGATTGCTCCATGCTATATTATCTACTGTTCTGGGCAATATTGGGCTGTATTATCCACTTCTATATTATTTTTGGGACTAACCTATTAACCAGAGGCCCAGCCCAGATTTGCTGTTTTATGCCTATTTCAAATAAGCCAAGAAAAGGAATATCAAACGAAGTCGAAAAGGAACGAAATCAACTGGAGAAGTTATTTTTGGAAGGAAACCTACCGGATGGGCTTGGAGTGCACGTCAGGGAAGAAGGGAGGTGCCCACGAGGGTGGGGGGCGCCCACGCGCCTGCCTCATGGCCCCCCCTTCGGTCCACTGATGTACCCCCTACACCCATATATACCTACGTATCGTAAAACTTCCAGAACAGAGATTAGATCGGGAGTTCCGCCGCCGCAAGCCTTTGTAGCCACCAAAAACCTCTCGGGAGCCCGTTCGGCACCACGGCGGAGGGGATCCTCACCGTGGCCATCTTCATCATCCCAACGCTCTCCATGACGAGGAGGGAGTAGTTCACCCTCGAAATTTGAGGGTATGTACCAAAGAGCTATGTGTTTGATCTCTCTCTCTCTCTCGTATTCTTGATTTGGCACGATCTTGATGTATCACGAGCTTTGCTATTATAGTTGGATCTTATATTGCTTCTCCCCCTCTACTCTCTTGTAATGGATTGAGTTTTCCCTTTGAAGTAATCTTATCGGATTGAGTCTTTAAAGATTTGAGAACACTTGATGTATGTCTTGCCATGCGTATCTGTGGTGACAATGGGATATCACGTGATTCACTTGATGTATGTTCTGGTGATCAACTTGCGGGTTCCGCCCATGAACCTATGCATAGGGGTTGGCACATGTTTTCGCCGTGATTATCCGGTAGAAACTTTGGGGCACTCTTTGAGGTTCTATGTGTTGGTTGAATAGATGAATTGAGATTGTGTGATGCATATCGTATAATCATGCCCACAGATACTTGAGGTGACATTGGAGTATCTAGGTGACATTAGAGTTTTGGTTGATTTGTATCTTAAGGTGTTATTCTAGTACGAACTCTAGGGCTGTTTGTGACACTTATAGGAATAGCCCAACGGATTGATTGGAAAGAATAACTCTGAGGTGGTTTCGTACCCTACCATAATCTCTTTGTTTGTTCTCCGCTATTAGTGACTTTGGAGTGACTCTTTGTTGCATGTTGAGGGATAGTTATATGATCCAATTATGTTATTAATGTTGAGAGAACTTGCACTAGTGAAAGTATGAACCCTAGGCCTTGTTTCCTAGCATTGCAATACCGTTTACGCTCACTTTTACCACTTGTTACCTTGCTGTTTTTATATTTTCAGATTACAAATACCTATATCTACCATCCATATTGCACTTGTATCACCATCTCTTCGCCGAACTAGTGAACCTATACAATTTACCATTGTATTGGGTGTGTTGGGGACACAAGAGACTCTTTGTTATTTGGTTGCAGGGTTGCTTGAGAGAGACCATCTTCATCCTACGCCTCCGACGGATTGATGAACCTTAGGTCATCCACTTGAGGGAAATTTGCTACTGTCCTACAAACCTGTGCACTTGTAGGCCCAACAACGTCTACAAGAAGAAGGTTGTGTAGTAGACATCAAGCTATTTTCTGGCGCCGTTGCCGGGGAGGTGAGTGCTTGAAGGTATATCTTTAGATCTTGCAATCGAATCTTTTTGTTTCTTGTTTTATCACTAGTTTAGTCTATAAAAGAAAACTACAAAAAAATGGAGTTAAGGGTGCCTCATATGCTTCATCTTTTTAATGTCTTCCGTGAAAATAAGGATTCCGATAATTGTGCTCAATTTCTAGAGGAAGAATGCACTAAAATGTTTGGCACTAAATATTTGAATGATGAGCATGATTACAATGTTGTTAGTATGAATTCCTTGAATATCCATGATGCTAATGGTATGCAAAGCCACAAGCTTGGGGAAGCTATGTTTGATGAAGATAATATTTTTTGTCCCCCAAGTTTTGATGAGCAAATTTATTATGATGAAAGCACGCCTCCTATTTATGATGATTATATTGATGAAACTGGATTTGGAGGGGTCATGACTTTATTTAGTGATGAATCCACTACTTCCGAAGAGGTTCCAATTGATTATGATAACAAAGTTGCTATTTATGATGATTATTGTGATGACATGTATGCTATTAAGAATAATGATAACCATGAAACTTGTCATCATGATTTTAGTTTTCAATTGGATTATGCTTCACATGATAGTTATTTTGTTGAGTTTGCTCCCACCACTATTATTCATGAGAAGAAATTTGCTTATGTGGAGAGTAATAAAATTTCTATGCTTGTAGATCATGAAAAGAATGCTTTAGGTGCTGGTTATATTGTTGAATTCATTCATGATTCTACTGAAAATTATTATGAGGGAGGAATGCATGCTTGTAGGAATTGCAATAATATCATGTTTCCTCTCTATGCGCTTAAAATCTTGAAGTTATGCTTGTTTTACCTTCCTATGCAAGTTGATTCTTGTTCCCACAAGTTGTTTGCTCACAAAATCCCTATGCATAGGAAGTGGGTTAGACTTAAATGTGCTAGTCATATTCTTCATGATGCTCTTTTTATGTTTCAATTTTTATCTTTTTGTGAGCATCATTGAAATCATCATGCCTAGCTAGGGGCTTTAAACGTTAGCACTTGTTGGGAGGCAACCCAATTTTATTTTAGTTTCTTGCTTTTTGGTTCTGTTTAGGAATAAATAATCCATCTATCTTCTATTTAGATGTGGTTTTATGTTTTAATTAGTGTTTGTTCCAAGTAGAACCTTTGTGAAGACTTGGGTGGAGTCTTTATGATCATGCTTTTTACTGGAGAGTGCTATTTAGTTGATTATTTTTGCAGATGATTACTAGACAAATCCCTCAGGTCCACCAATTTATTTTAGAATTTTTGGAGTTCCAGAAGTTTGCGTTAGTTACAGATTACTACAGACTGTTCTGTTTTTGACAGATTCTGTTTTTCGTGTGTTGTTTGCTTATTTTGATGAATCTATGGCTAGTAAAATAGTTTATAAACCATAGAGAAGTTGGAATACAGTAGGTTTAACACCAATATAAATAAATAATGAGTTCATTACAGTACCATGAAGTGGTGTTCTGTTTTCTTTAAGCTAACGGAGCTTACGAAGTTTTCTCGTTAAGTTTTGTGTTGTGAAGTTTTCAAGTTTTGGGTAAAGATTCGATGGACTATGGAATAAGGAGTGGCAAGAGCCTAAGCTTGGGGATGCCCAAGGCACCCCAAGGTAATATTCAAGGATAACCAAGCGTCTAAGCTTGGGGATGTCCCGGAAGGCATCCCCTCTTTCGTCTTCGTTCATCGGTAACTTTACTTGGAGCTATATTTTTATTCACCACATGATATGTGTTTTGCTTGGAGCGTCATTTTATTTTCTTTAGCTTTGCTTGCTGTTTGAATAAAGTACAAAGATCTGAAATTCTTAAATGTTAGAGAGTCTTCACATCGTTTCATAATTATTCGGCTACTCATTGATCTTCACTTATATCTTTCAGAGTAGTTTGTTGTTTGCTCTAGTGCTTCACTTATATCTTTTAGAGCACAATGGTGGTTTTATTTTGAAGAAATAGATGAACTCTCATTCTACACTTATATTATTTTGAGAGTATTAAATAGCATGGTAATTTTCTTAAATAATCATAATATGCTAAGCATAAATGATTTGTAAAAATTCTTATGAGTGTGTTGAATACTAAGAAAAGTTTGATGCTTGATGATTGTTTTGAGATATGAAGATGGTGATATTAGGGTCATGCTAATTGAGTAGTTTTGAATTTGAGAAATACTTGTGTTAAAGTTTGTGATTCCCGTAGCATGCACGTATGGTGAACCGTTATGTGATGAAGTCGGAGCATGATTTATTGATTGTCTTCCTTATGAGTGGCGGTCGGGGACGAGCGATGGTCTTTTCCTACCAATCTATCCCCCTAGGAGCATGCGCGTAATACTTTGCTTTGATAACTTCTAGATTTTTTCAATAAGTACATGAGTTCTTTATGACTAATGTTGAGTCCATGGATTATACGCACTTTTCTTCCTTCCACCATTGCTAGCCTCTCTAATACCGTGCACTTTTCACCGGTATCATACACCCACCATATAACTTCCTCAAAACAGCCACCATACCTACCTATCATGGCATTTCCATAGCCATTCCGAGATATATTGCCATGCAACTTTCCACCATTCCGTTTATTATGACACGCTCCATCATTGTCATATTGCTAGCATGATCATGTAGTTGACATCGTATTTGTGGAAAAGCCACCGTTCATAATTCTTTCATACATGTCGCTCATGAGTCATTGCACATCCTGGTACACCACCGGAGGCATTCATATAGAGTCATATTTTGTTCTAAGTATCGAGTTGTAATTGTTGAGTTGTAAGAAAAATAAAAGTGTGATGATCATCATTATTAGAGCATTGTCCCAGTGAGGAAAGGATGATGGAGACTATGATTCCCCCATAAGTCGGGATGAGACTCCAGACGAAAAAGAAAAAAAAGAAAAAAAGAGGCCATAAAAAAGGGAGAAAAGGCCCAAACAAAAAAAATTTAAAAAAATGAGAGAAAAAGAGAGAAGGGACAATGCTACTATCCTTTTAGCACACTTGTGCTTCAAAGTAGCACCATGATCTTCATGATAGAGAGTCTCCTATGTTGTCACTTTCATATACTACTGGGCATTTTTCATTATAGAATTTGGCTTGTATATTCCAATGATGGGCTTCCTCAAAATGCTCTAGGTCTTCGTGAGCAAGCGATTTGGATGCACACCCACTTAGTTTCTTTTGTTGAGCTTTCATATACTTATAGCTCTAGTGCATCCGTTGCATGGCAATCCCTACTCACTCACATTTATATCTATTGATGGGCATCTCCATAGCCCGTTGATACGCCTAGTTGATGTGAGACTATCTTCTCCTTTTGTCTTCTCCACAACCACCATATTATCCACCTATAAGTGCTATGGCCATGGCTCACGCTCATGTATTGCGTGAAGATTGAAAAAGTTTGAGAACATCAAAAGTATGAAACAATTGCTTGGCTTGTCATCGGGGTTGTGCATGATTTAAATACTTTGTGTGGTGAAGATAGAGCATAGCCAGACTATATGATTTTGTAGGGATAGCTTGCTTTGGCCATGTTATTTTGAGAAGACATGATTGCTTTGCTAGTATACTTGAAGTATTATTATTTTTACGGCAAAGCTAAACTCCAGTCGACTGTTATTTAGCGACAGGTCCGAACGACCCGAGCTTCGTCAGATCCTGATCGTGCAGCTGTGTTTGTTCCCGCAATTTCGCATTGATAGCTCGTGACGTTCTGTTTCCCGCGGCAGAGAAAAATAAATACCAACTGCGTCTCCGTGGGTAGGATTCAACTCGTCGCCCTAGCTATAGGATATCTCACTGACCAACTGAGCTACTTTGCTATTGTTGTCACATACAGTAAGTTTAACAATTTGACCTTCCCTGGCAACGCACTAACAAACATATCTCTGTTTTTTTCTCCTCCCTTGCGTTGTATCATTTTTTTTTCTTATTCACCATACAAAACCATTTGCTCCAAGTTTTTAAATCCAGATTAACAGGTATTTCTACCTTAGTAAATGAGAGCGAGAAAGAAATACTCACAAAGCCTTTGATGAGGAGACAAAACCATTTGCTCCAAGTTTTTAAAAGGACCAATGCAACGTGTTTTGTACTCCAATTGTCTCTTTGTTGTATTGATGAATTTTTTTCTAGAGAAATAAATGTTTCATCCTATAGAATTTGAACAATGTTCTTTTTCTCGTTTGTCATACCTCAGTAAATTCTCTGTAATGAGCCTGATAATTATACGCACCACAAACCTGATAGTTTATGTACAAATATAGTAGTAGGTTTTTTGACCCAAAAAAACTAATGTAGATATACACTCGATAACTTTTTTATATTAATAGCATGGTAACTCACACATCGCATCCCAGATAACTTATGCACCAACGTCCTGGTAACTTCAAATGACCGGGGAGGAGTTGATCAAATATCTCCCGATAACCTTTCTGTGAATAGTATGGTATCTCACACATTGCAACCCTGATAACTTATGTACCCCTGCCCTGATAACTTTGGCCACCGAAGGGGGGGGCGGAGTTGACGAACTTTTGTGTGAATAGCATGATAACTCGCACATCGCAGACCTCATAACTTATGCACCCCATCCCGGTAACTTTGGCAACGAGGGGGGGGGCAGTTGATCAAATATCCTCATGTAGATTTTTGTGTCAATATCATGATAACTCACACATCTAGACCTAATAACTTATTGACCGGTCCCGATAACTTTGGCACGGGGTGGGGGAATTGATGAAACATCCCTCGGTAGCTTTTGTGTGAATAGCATGGTAACTCACACATCGCACAAAACCATTTGGTCCAAGTTTTTAAAACAGAAGATCAAGCGCAAGAGAGGAGATAACTTTGGCACGTGGGAGATAACTTTCTTTCCCACAAAGAAAACAACTTTTTTTCTCTAGGCCCAAAATTACCGCAATGTTTGTGAGTGAGTTATCAGGTTCGTGGCGTATATATTACCATGCTCTTTATAAAGAGTTATTGGCGTGTGTTACAAAAAAAATTCCTATGGTCAAAAACATTACCATAGTGTTTGTGTGTGAGTTATCTGATTCATAGCGTATAAATTACCATGCTCTTTATAGAGAGTTATTGGCGTGTGTTACAAAAAAATTCCCATGGTAAAAAACAGTACCATAGTGTTTGTGTGTGAGTTATCTGATACATAGCGTATAAATTACCATGCTCTTTATAGAGTTATTGGCGTGTGTTACAAAAAAATTCCCGTGGTCAAAAACATTACCACAGTGTTTGTGTGTGAGTTATCTGATTCATAGCGTATAAATTACCATGCTCTTTATAGAGTTATTGGCGTGTGTTACAAAACGATTCCCGTAGTCAAAAACATTACCACGGCGGGGGTAGGGTGGGAGGAGTTGCTAAATCATACCACGATAACTCTTATGCAAATAACATGATAACTCACACATTGCGCATTTGATAATTTATGTACCCGACCCTGATAAATGTGGCGACTGTGGCGAGGGGGGACCCCGGTAATTTATATGTAAATAGCTTGTTAATAGACACATAGTAAGCTGATAACTCACATACAAACGCCATTATAATTTTTGACCTGAATTTTTTTTGTTGAAAAATATACACCCGGTAATTTCTATGTAAAAAGCATGATATTGTATACATCAAAGATTTGATAACTAATATCTTACGTTTTAAACACCATGGTATCTTTCATCCAAGGGGATTTTTTTTAAATATTTTCATCGGTAATTTATGTGTTAAATTACCATACTTCCTCATGCCTTAAACTTCTCGTCTTTGTAGTTATCAGCCTTATCATGGTATAGTTATCATGTTGCTCATACCATAGTTATCACGCTTGGTCATGCCAAAGTTACCAAGCCAAACTTTATTTTTTTCTGATATGGCAGAAATAAGAAAGGTTCAAATAACATTGTTTATATACAATAGACAACAACAAAAGGTGGCTTAGTTGGTTATTAGGCTCAATAGGTATTGCATAGACCTAGGTTCGAATCCTCTTCCAAACACTTTAATTTTATTTTCATGTTATGCGGTGAAAAACCATAAAAAACCGCTAGCGATTTACCACGATTTTTGAGAGAAGGAAAAAAATCAGTGAAAAACGAGCGTGGAAAGATAGCGATTACGTAGGAACTATTCGTGCGGATCTGTCGCTAACGACCAGTCGACTGGTCGTTAGCACAGTCCTTATTTTTATGTCAATATGAACTTTTGTCTTGAATCTTTCGGATCTGAATATTCATACCACAATTAAGAAGAGTTACATTGAAATTATGCAAGTAGCACTCCGCATCAAAAATTATCTTTTTTATCATTTACCTACTCAAGGACGAGCAGGAATTAAGCTTGGGGATGCTTGATATGTCTCCAACGTATCTATTATTTTTTATTGCTCCATGCTATATTATCTACTGTTTTGGGCAATATTGGGCTTTATTATCCACTTTTACATTATTTTTGGGACTAACCTATTAACCGAAGGCCCAGCCCAGATTTGTTGTTTTATGCCTATTTCAGTGTTTCAAACAAAAGGAATATCAAACAAAGTCGAAACGGAACGAAATCAACTGGAGAAGTTATTTTTGGAAGGAAACCTACCGGATGGGCTTGGAGTGCACGTCAGGGAAGAAGGTAGGTTCCCATGAGGGTGGGGGGTGCGCCCACCCCCTGGGGCGCGCCCCCTGCCTCGTGGCCCCCCCTTCGATCCACCGACATACCCCCTGCACCCATATATACCTACGTATCGTAAAACTTCCAACAGAGATTAGATCGGGAGTTCCGCCGCCGCAAGCCTCTGTAGCCACCAAAAACCTCTCGGGAGCCCGTTCCGGCACCTCACGGGAGGGAACCCTCACCAGTGGCCATCTTCATCATCCCGACGCTCTCCATGACGAGGAGGGAGTAGTTCACCCTCGGGCTGAGGGTATGTACCAGTAGCTATGTGTTTGATCTCTCTCTCTCTCGTGTTCTTGATTTGGCACGATCTTGATGTATCGTGAGCTTTGCTATTATAGTTGGATCTTATGTTGCTTCTCCCCCTCTACTCTCTTGTAATGGATTGAGTTTTCCCTTTGAAGTAATCTTATCGGATTGAGTCTTGAAAGATTTGAGAACACTTGACGTATGTCTTGTCGTGCGTATCTGTGGTGACAATGGGATATCACGTGATTCACTTGATGTATGTTTTGGTGATCAACTTGCAGGTTCCGCCCATGAACCTATGCATAGGGGTTGGCACACGTTTTCGTCGTGATTCTCTGGTAGAAACTTTGGGGCACTCTTTGAGGTTCTATGTGTTGGTTGAATAGATGAATTGAGATTGTTTGATGCATATCGTATAATCATGCCCACGGATACTTGAGTTGACATTGGAGTATCTAGGTGACATTAGGGTTTTGGTTGATTTGTATCCTAAGGTGTTATTCTAGTATGAACTCTAGGGCTGTTTGTGACACTTATAGGAATAGCCCAACAGATTGATTGGAAAGAATAACTTTGAGGTGGTTTCGTACCCTACCATAATCTCTTCGTTTGTTCTCCGCTATTAGTGACTTTGGAGTGACTCTTTGTTGCATGTTAAGGGATAGTTATATGATCCAATTATGTTATTATTGTTGAGAGAACTTGCACTAGTTAAAGTATGAACCCTAGGCCTTGTTTCCTAGCATTGCAATACCGTTTATGCTCACTTTTACCACTTGTTACCTTGCTGTTTTTATATTTTCAGATTACAAATACCTATATCTACCATCCATATTGCACTTGTATCACCATCTCTTCTTGAACTAGTGCACCTATACAATTTACCATTGTATTGGGTGTGTTGGGGACACAAGAGACTCTTTGTTATTTGGTTGCGGGGTTGCTTGAGAGAGACCATCTTCATCCCTCGCTTCCACGGATTGATAAACCTTAGGTCATCCTCTTGAGGGAAATTTGCTACTATCCTACAAACCTGTGCACTTGCTGGCCCAACAACGTCTACAAGAAGAAGGTTGTGTAGTAGGCATCATCATACAACCCAAGAACTTGGCGAATGCTCTTGACCGTCACAACATCTGTAGTTGAGTATTCCTGTTTGCACAACACAAATAAGAAAGAGCATGATTACTATAATAGTGGCAATCCTTGAACTCAACCTGCAGCTCCACTTGATGATTCAATTCATGCGACTTTTTCTGCAGTTCACCTGAAATGAAGCAAAGATTGCATCATTCAGCTAGCAAGAAGTACTTGCTCTCGTGAGATGGTAGGTTCTTCATTAGTAGTTGCACTAAAATTGAGGAACATTAAGGTTGGTTGTCCGGCTCATGTAAGGTGCAACTATAATTTGCTTATCCTTTTGTGTAGTTCCACTAAATAAAGTGCCATTGTGGTGACAGTGACGACTCATATTGCAAAGGCTAATAACATGTTGCACGAGATTACCAGCATAATTTGACGAAGATTTTAAAACTCCAATCACCATTTTGTGCAGTTCCACCAAAACTGAGAGATGTTGCCCATGTGACATTTTAGTTGAACTGCACAAGACACTCATTCCAAAAAAAAGTGTTTTGTGCAGTTCACCAAAAGGTCACAATAGCAACAAGGTGAAATGGATATCCCTATCTGCACAAAAAGATAGAAAGTAAATAGTTGCTGGTCAATAAGAAGATACAAAACATACACGAAATGAAAAGAAGCATCTTAATTATGTTCATGGCAATCACGCAAGGACAGTAGAAATTTTAAAATGTCAGCAATGCTTCATGTTACCGGAAGCATTACGATCAACAATGACATTCGTCAAATATGGGATTACTTTAATGGTGGCATTGCTTGTTTACCAGATACAGTAAATCAACATCAGGTAAAGAGTTGGTTTAAGGGCATGGGACCGTGGGGACACCAGGACACTCAGCAACGTAAAGGAGCAACTTACTTATCATACTGGGGAAAACAACAGGAGTACCATTTGTAACACGGTTTAATTGCATCATATCACTGGAGGCATTAGATTAGCAATAACACTAGTTAGACATGTCCTTAAGGTAACGGTGTGATCGTTTCATTTTACATGCGCCCTTACATTAACAACATGAATAAGTTGGTATAAGGACATGAGACAGTGGACGCATCAGCACAATGTACCTACAAGGAGGCATAAAGTGGTGATGCCGAGTTTGTTCATGCTCTGTGAGGGCAGCAAATCTAATCCTGGAGACCTTTTACTATGTGAGGGCAGCAAATCTAATCCTGGAGACCTTTTACTATGTGAGGGTAGCAAATCTAATCCTAGACATACTCTGTTGACTTGTCCACCAGCCGCCACTTTCTATCCTTTTTTCAACCAATAATAGATCTGTTCCTTATCCAGTTTGTACTGCGTTTTCCCATTATTTCCCTTTTTAACCAAGAGACCTGTTGGGTATCCGGCCTCTACTACTTTCACCCCATTATTTCCTCTTTGAATGAAGTCCTAGATTCATGCTACAACTTTTCCCCCTTTCTTCGTTGTTTGAACCAAGTCCTAGATTCGAATGCATGAAGTAGCTTTACCTCTAATAATACTAAAAATTTAGGTGGGTTTGGAAGAGCTGATGGGAGCAGAAAAAAGATGCACATGCTGGAACCACGTGGGGAGCTGGGGCGATGAAACAAGTTCTTCGAAGAACTTATACTTGAGGGTCGTCGGGATGTCGGCGGTGGCAGGTCGGATCTGTGCACAATACGGCAGGGAGGAAGAAGGTTCGGAGGACCTCCCGAGCCGGCGTTGTGTCGGAGAGAACGACACGGGCAGAGGACCAGGCCCCTCCGGCAGCTGTGGGTTTCCTCCCTCGCCGGCGATGAACGCGTGAACGATGCACCTAGTCCTTTACACACACCGGCCGAAGGGATCCGGGCGGATCTGTGACCAGCGGTGAGCAGAGAGAAAATGTCGCTACCGCTGTCTAGTTTAGATCTGGAGAGGATGAGAGAATGAAGAGAGAAACCCTATTAAAGCAAGCGCTCAGGCCCCTGCCTGCATATATAGTGGAGTGATTATCTTTTTCTCTCCACAACAAGCGTTTCAATTTGTGTACGTGGCATTAAAGAAAAGAAACTCTCTATTTAACGTGACTAACTGTGTGACTCCTACTTACTAGTAGTAGTATTGTTCACCTGTGCTCCCCGGGTGAATAAACATACAATACTAGTATTTATATAGAACGAACAAGCTCGAACTATTTTCGCGTAGTTAAAAGTTGAGGGCAGGGCTTTTCCCGGGTAATGCAGCGTGGCGACTTTCGGGTGGCGGTTTGTGAGGCGAGGAGGGTGAGGGAGTAGCGGATCCAACTTACTTATTGCTAGAAAGGTCGGGCTGTGCGATTTGACGGTGCGTTACTGCTGGAAAGACTTGTGACATGACTACTCACTATAGTCATGAATTACTGGTGCTACGACCGGGGTGATGCCCCCCTTCCGTTCCCCACTCTAATCTGGTGCATGACACATCGATCCAGATGCTGGCTCTCCCACATAGTATATACTAGTACTACTACTCACGTTGGAGGAGTGCGAACCACGGCAGCCCAGTGAACCAGCAGTGCGAACCACGGCAGCCCAGTGAACCAGCAGTAGAAAACAATGTGGTGATATGGCCATAAAAAACAATGTGCTACGGTCCAGACTGTAGCATGTACAGTACTACTCCTCTTTGTTTGGATCCCTGAGTTAGAGCTAGTTTGGGTTGAAATAGCCTCAAAGTATCCAAACAGGAGGGGTTAGTTTGAGCTAGTTTGCTCTAACACAGCTAAAAAAACTAGCGCAGTGGAGAGGTTCTAATTGGGTTAGTTCTCCTCGGGCCCACTAAAAGAGAACTAGAAAAATCTCCCCTGCCCGCACCAGACCGCTCCCTCCGCCCCCTCGCATGACTCCTCTCTGTTCCCCATCGGGCCGCTCGCCCAAGCGCTGCTCCGCCACTTGCCCTCTGATACGTCCATTTTACATCATGCTTTTATATCGATATTTATCGCATTATGGGCTGCTATTTCACGTTATGTCACAATACTTATGACTATTCTCTCTTATTTTACAAGGTTTATTACATGAAGAGGGAGAATGTCGGCAACTGGAATTCTGGGCTGGAAAAGAAGCAAATATTGGAGACCTATTCTGTGCAACTCCAAAAGTCCTGAAACTCCACGGAATATCTTAAAATAAATAAAGAAAAATCGTCGCCAAAGATGAAGGCCAGTGGGCCCACACCATGCTCACGAGGGTGGGGGGCGCGCCCCTACCTCGTGGGCCCCCTGGTGGCTCTCCGATGCCCATCTTCTCCTATATGAAGTCTTTCGATGAGAAAAAAACATTAAGCGAACTTTCGGGACGAGACTCCGCCGCCACGAGGCGGAACCTTGGCGGAACCAATCTAGGGCTCCGGCGGAGCTGTTCTGCCGGGGACACTTCCCTCCGGAGGGGGAAATCATCGTCATCATCATCACCAACGCTCCTCTCATCGGGAGAGGGCAATCTCCATCAACATCTTCACTAGCACCATCTAATCTCCAAACCCTAGTTCATCTCTTGTATCCAATTCTTGTCTCCAAGTCCGGATTGGTGCTAGTAGGTTGCTAGTAGTGTTGATTACTCCTTGTAGTTGATGCTAGTTGGTTTATTTGGTGGAAGATCCTATGTTCAGATCCTTTATGCATTTTATTACCCCTCTGATTATGAACATGAATATGCTTTGTGAGTAGTTACGTTTGTTCCTGAGGACAAGGGAGAACTCTTGCTATTAGTAGTCATGTGAATTTGGTATTCGTTCAATTTTTTGATGAGATGTATGTTGTCTAGCCTCTAGTGGTGTTATGTGAACATCGACTACATAACACTTCACCATTATTTGGGCCTAGAGGAAGGCATTGGGAAGTAATAAGTAGATTATGGGTTGCTAGAGTGATGAAGCTTAAACCCTAGTTTATGCGTTGCTTCGTAAGGGGCTGATTTGGATCCATATGTTTCATGCTATGGTTAGGTTTACCTTAATACTTTTGTTGTAGTTGCGGATGCTTGCAATAGAGGTTAATCATAAGTGGGATGCTTGTTCAAGTAAGAACAACACCCAAGCACCGGTCCACCCACATATCAAATTATCAAAGTACCGAACGCGAATCATATGAACGTGATGAAAACTAAGCTTGACGATATTCCCATGTGTCCTCGGGAGCGTTTTCCTATTATAAGAGTTTGTCCAGGCTTGTCCTTTGCTACAAAAAGGATTGGGCCACCTTGCTGCACTTTATTTACTCTTGTTACTTTTTGCTCGTTACAATTTATCTTATCACAAAACTATGTGTTACCACTTATTTGATGCTTACGAGAGAATACCTTGCTGAAAACCGCTTATCATTTCCTTCTGCTCCTCGTTGGGTTCGACACTCTTACTTATCGAAAGGACTACGATAGATCCCCTATACTTGTGGGTCATCAAGAATCTCTCTCCTCCGGCCACACTCTCCCTCCGGCCTCCGCCGCCCTCCTCCGGCTGCCCTCTCCCTCCGGCCTTCGAAGCTCGCCCCACTCCCCATTCACCGGTCATTTTTCTCCTTCTGTCGTGCGCGGCGGCGGCGCATCTTCTAGGGAGGTTGCGAGAGGGGTGAGTTTATTCGTTCCTTCTCTGTCTCACAGCCATATCATTGATCTTGCTCGCTCTAGCGCTAATTTTGATCTAGAAAAGTAGATCCTGATTAAACTTGGTATAGATTTGTGGTGCACGCATGGAATTGTTTGATGCTGCTTGAGGAGGTAATAAATCTTTCTAGAGGCCCAGAGTTTTAGTTCACCTTCTAGGTATTTCAGTTTCAGGCTTGCATTATTTCTAGAGGCCCAAAGATTCAGTTCACCTTTCTAGGTATTCCAGTTTCAGGCTTGCATTATTTCTAGAGGCCCAAAGATTCGGTTCGCAGTCGTCGGCAAGTGGCCCTGCTACCCATGCCGGTGTCGACCTCAACTGGCAAGCACCGGCGTAAGATGGGTTCCCGGGGCTTGGGCTCTACAGAGCCTTCCTCCAGAGCGACGATGACGAGCTCCTCCCTGGGTGCATGAGGGGCTCCGGGCTCCCTCCCTATTGTGAATGACTTCTGTGATGAGTCAGCTCATGCTTTGTTTCATGGAGTGTATTTATCTGTGAAGCTTGATTGACGACTTGTATGTTTAAGTGGGATATCTCATTTGTATGGACAAAGTAAAATTTATCATGTTTTGCATGCTTGATTTGTAAAGATGGTTCGTTTTTGTCAATTGTGAGCGGGAGGACACACAAGAGCCGGCCACACCAAATCCGGCAGGAAATAGGGTCTAAAGTAGTCAAATGATTGAGAAAAAGCATTTATTGTCAATCTAACCCTGCCATACATACACCTCTTTGGTTTAGAGTTAGTTGAGGGTTAGAATCTAACTCTAACCTCTAACTGAGTTAGAGTTCTCTTCGTCTTGGTTCATCGCCATCATACTTTCCCCATTCCTGTGTTTTCAGTATCCTGCGAATCAAAGAGGCCCTTAGACTGGTTTAGGTCCGGTCATTTTTTATAAACGTGTTATGTCCAAAAATTAATGAGCGTGCTCCGGTTTCTACGAAAATAATCCGGTTTCATGTAGTAATCCATTTCTTTATTTATTCTTCTGCGGTGGGTTTGCATGTAATTCATGAGGTTTGAAATGTAAGTACCCCGGCATATGCTCCGAGTCGTGCATGCACTACGACCCAAATGCTCTATGTCCCACATGTCGGCGAAAGGGAGCACGTGGAAATAGCCTAGGAGTACATATAGGAGGATAAATGTGTGAAAAAATATGTACTGTGAAGCGTAGCTGCGATTCGAAAAGGAGACCTAAAGTGATGACAGGTATAGGTCGCACGCTCCCAACTAGTGGTACTAGATATACGACTACTTTTTCCCTAAAAAAAGAGGTACGAGTGCTCATCACTCCTATTCTATCAACACGAGTCCCATCTGACAACAACGTCCGTGCTACAGCTAGCTCTTCTCCGTCGCTTCTCTCTTCTAATTCTAAACTCAGCCGACGCTCGGTGGCCAGGGTGGGGATTTGCCGATGGTCAGTTTGCTCAACTGCGGCCCCACCTCAAAGTGAAAACGTTACGATTGGAATAAAAATGCCATATACTCCCCCCGTTCCTAAATATAAGCCTGTTTAGATATTTCAAATGGAATACAATATACAAATTTATGTAGACATAATTTAGAGTGTAGATTCACTCATTTTGCTCCGTATGTAGTCACTTGCTGGAATCTCTAGAAAGACTTATATTTGGGAACGGAGGGAGTACTATACTAATAAAACATTAAGGCCACGAGGCGATGCAGTTCTGGTTACAGGAGGCAAGAAGAAGAGATGCATCCATCGACGATGTCCACCTCCTCGACTCGGGGCGCCGGCCCACCGAACAACAGCTAAGAAGCAACGGTTTTTGTGGCCAGGTCGACGTGCTTCTTAACAATGGCGTCCAAAGATTCCAGCCGCTGGAAGAAGGCCAACGTTTTTCTGTCCTCGCTAGCCTTGTAGTGGCCTATGTAGAAAATTTCCTCGTAGACGTGGATGTGCATGTCGACGGTTCTTGCATGGCGAGGCGCTGCGTGGCGAGCGCGGCCTCGAGGTGCACATTCTTCGTTGCGACCTCCGGCACCTGCAGGGCCACCAGAGCTTGAAAGAGTTTGTCACCATGGTGGCCAATGAGGGTGGCAGGCAATGAGGAGCCTGGGTGCGCGGGCTGGAGCAGTACGGCAAGGTCGTCCATGCGCTTCTTGACGACGGTGAACTTGCGGATGGAGTGGACCATCATGTCATCCATGTGAGAGGCGAAGCCGGCGTTGGCGAGGGCTACGACGCCGGCGGTCGCTAGCACCATCTAGAAACGATGTGCGGTGCGGGGCCGCAGGCCGGCGTCTTGGATGATTTGGCATAGCCGACTGCCGCTCGCATCCATCGCCTCCATAGGTGCTTGTGGCTTCTGGTCACTTGGTCTTGGATTGGAGTGAGCAGTGTTGCACAGAGACTAGGAGTAGATGGATTGGAGTGGTGGGGCGCCTTTATATGAGAGTCTAAACTCTGTTGCATTCAGATAGTGCTGGCTCTATTATGCTTCTCCAATTAATTCCCTCTACATGCTAATTGAGGATGCATCATTGACCGTTCAACGTCTCGGGAACCGCTACCGTCTCCCTCCTTGGCAATCAAGCCGTATCAATGTAAATGCGTGCCAGGAGACGTTCCCGTCGATAACGAGGTGCCTATGGTGACTTCATAAATTTCAAGATGATGTGCAGGCTCAGTCTTTCGAAGGTGCTCATAGGGGTAGGGTGTGCGTGTGTGCATTCATAGGGGTGAGTGCATGCGCGTGTATATGAGCGCTTGCGTCTGTATCGTGTTAAAAAAACGTAAATGTGTGTCAAAAAGAGACTAGTCAGTACTAGTATACTCAATATTGTGCACTGTGACCAAGGCGGAGAGGAAAACGGGAGAACTACGTACTATTTATTTATGGTGTAGATTCACTCATTTTGCTCCATATGTACTACTACATTTAGGGTGTAGTCTAGTCACTTGTTGAAATATCTAGAAAGGCAAATACTCCTTTCCGATTTACAAGGCTATACTAGCAAGTACTAGTACTACAATAGTGGGCTCAAATAGCAATTTTGTCTCATGCAAGAGCCTAGCTATATGCGTGCTCCAAGGCACCGCACCACGCCCCACCCCTACACAAAGACCGCCACACGAGCGTTCGCAACTGCCACGTTCGGGTTGCGCTTGGCTCTTCGCCTCTTCGAGAAGACGAACAATGATGTTACTACTACTTCTACAGTATCGAATCCACTGCTGCATGTCCGCCTACTGCGTGCGGGAGGGATAGCTTGTTGTAGTATAAGCAAAAGCCTGTCCTCGTCTGTGAGCCACCGTGCGCATGGGCGAGGTAGAAGGCGTGTAGTAGTAAAATCAAGCTTCTCCTCATTGTACGAGTTGACACACACATCATAGCACTGGCCCCACATGCTTGCCTCTAAATTTGGCTGAAAGACCCGCAGTGTACAATATATTTGCTGCAACCTCTAACATTTACCCCACCACAATTAAAATATATATTCCTGTCTCGATCAGATGAGCGTGCAAACTACAATCACCAGGATGACAGGTAGGGCTAGAAGATTATTTTAATCAACAAAAAAAGCTTACAGGCACGGTACACGCTATCCTAGACTACTCTACTACCTCCGTCCTGACCAGATGGAGCCGACCCCAATGATTTTAAGCTTACAGGCACGGTACACGCTATCCTAGACTACTCTACTACCTCCATCCTGGTTTATTAGTCCCCTTTGTAATTTGTGCAAAATTTTGACCAAAGATTTAAATAACAAAATATTAGTGCATGTCAACAAAAATTATATCGTTGGATTCATATTTGAATATAGTTTTCAAAGATATAATTTTTTATGACATGCATGAATATTTTTTAGTTAAATTTATGGTCAAAGTTTAGCATAGATTACAATGGGGACCAATAAACCAGGACAGAGGTAGTACACATGAAACTACCACACGAGCGTCCGGGCTGCGCTTGTCTCTTCGCTTCTTCGGGAAGTCGAACAATGATGGAGTACTACTGCAGTGGAGGAGTACTACAGTATGCTTCTGGCCATATGACACCGATTGAACTGCTGCATGTCCATCGCGTGCGGGAGGGAGAGCGTGTAGCGAAAGCTTCTCCTAGTCCTGCCAGCCACCATGCTCATGGGCGAGGGAGGGACACAGCTTCATTGACTTACTGCTCCTGCCTTTGCATGTATGACAGGTGGGCCCAACAGGTGGGTGGCCCACCTGTCATATAACCAAAGGCAGGTGCAGTTAAGGCATCAGAGCTCAGTCCGCGAGGGAGAGGGTGTTGTAGTAATCAAACTTCTCGGTCTTGTACGAGTTGTCGCGACACATCAAAGCACTGCACTTGATATATTTCAATAATTTGCGTTTACCGATGCATTAATTACAATGCATGCATGCATGCCGTGACTCTCCTTTTGATACTTGCATGTGTTGATTTAATGCACCTTGAAGAAGTATGAATATGTGACGGTAAAGCTTTGTAATGCCCTAAAGCAAGAGATGGTTGTGCACGAGGAGGGGGAGATCATGCAGATGGAACAGGACCCGATGATGGAGCTCTCTATGGTCTTGATGGACCTTGGTCCACTGCCCTTTGTGCCTCCGCCCCTTGAAGCCTCCAGTGTATGAGGTTCGAATACACATCGTCCGTTCAGCTGATCAAGCAAGGTGCATGTTTCTTGATTGATGTGCTATTCGATTGATTTGTGCAGTGCAAGGGAGGGCATCTGGCCTGCGCGGACTGCCGCATCGAGCGCCCCAGGAACCAGCGGCGGTGCGGAAGTCTGGCCAGCGGTGGCTTTGACATGCGAGAACATGAAAGTGGGCGCCGTCCTCTCCTCGGTGAGGGTGGAGTGCACCGCGAAGGCATGGGCTCTACGTCACTTACCACAAGCTCGCCGATCACCAAAGCGTGTGTCCGCTCGCGCCCTGCAAATGCCCCCCATCCGCGGCTACGAAGGCCCACCGCCGGTGCTCTCCCACCACATCATCACCGTGCATCCCATGCCCGTGCACAGGATCCAGTATAGCAAGGGGCTCCAGCTTCAAGTGCCACTGTCGGAGCCACGCCTCTTGCTGTTCGCGGAGGAGGACGGCCGCGCATTTTTCTTGGTCGGCGGCGTGCTCGACATCGGCGCGTCTATTGCCGTGTCGGTCGTGTGCATCAGAGCGGGGTCATCCCCACTGCCGCACTACATGCCCAAGCTATGGGCGAACGGCCCGCCGGGGAAGCCCAAAGGCAGGACCGACGCCCTCAAGGTGGAAATGGAGGTGACAAGCAGCAAGGATCCCGACGACGTTGTCGTGCAGGACACTACAAAAAAATACACTTCCGTGATGATACGTGTTTGTCACAGTAGGTCGCATTTTTTGTCATGCATGTACATCCATGACAAATTTATGACAGAATCAAGATAGTCATACATGTGCTATCATAGAAGTGTTCCATGACATTACCAAAATTATCATCACAGAAGTGTCCACTTCCATGACGATAAATCGCGCATCACATAAGTGCTTTCATCAAGGGTGGCCGACACGTGGCATCCACCGTAACGGAACGCCGTTAAGCTATCAGGTCGGGTTTTGGATCCGATAACCCGTTAACAGCCCCGACCAATGGGGATTTTCCACGTGTAAAATCATCATTGGCTGGAGGAGACACGTGTCAGGTCCGCGTTGGCACTTGGCACAGGTGTCACTCATCCAATGGGCGAGACGCGCCTATGATATGTTGACACGTGGACCGGCCCATCAAGTTTAAATGGGCCAGCCCAACTGAAGGCCCACAAGATTTTGCGGACCATAATGGGCGGCCCACTAAAGGCCCACGAGATTTTTGCGGACCATAATGGGCTAGCCAGCTAAAGGCCCACAAGATTTTGCGGGCCATAATGGGTAGCCGGTAAAACCCACAAGATTTTGTGTGCCATAATGGGCCGACCGGTAAAGGCCCACAAGATTCTTCTGCGAATCATAATGGGCGGCCCGACTAAAAGGCCCACGAGATTTTGCCGACATTAATGGGCGGCCCGGTGTAAACCCACAAGATTTTGAGGACCCTAGTAGGCCGGCCCATTAACTAGCTGCCATGTTTTGGGCCAAATGCCGGCCCATATTTGATCCGGTCCATTAATGGCCTGCCACGCTTCGGGCCTAATAGTGGCCCATATGAGATCCGGCCCGTTAAAAGCCTACCACGTTCTGGGCCAAATTACGGCCCAGATCAGGTCCGACCCTTTAAGAGGCTTTGGGCTCAATTATGGCATCAGATTCGGCCCTTCAACTGGACACTATGCTTTTGGGCCCACTTGCTAAAGGCCCACTTAGTAATTCGGCCTGATATTAGTTTTGGCCTGTTAAGGGCCCGTTTAACATTTCGACCCTATATTAATTTCGGCCTATTAAAAGCCTGTCATATAGTTGGGCCTAACTACGACCCGGTTTGCATCCGGCACCTTTCGCGACCGATATCTGATTGGGCAAACAAGGACCGAAACAATTTTGGCTGTTAAAAGCCCGTGATTTGATTCGCACAATCATGGGTGGGGTTCATTCGACTCTTTGCCGGCCCGTGAGCTGTTCGGCACGTTTCAGGCCCAACCTACATCGTGATTGCATGACGGCCCGATTATGTACCGTAATTTTACGGTTTGGCCGGTTTACTGCGAAGACATGATATATATACAGTAAAATAACTGCAGCATCATGAATAAGAAAAAACCTAGACTATACAATAAAGAAATTATGGCATATTACATCCACTGGGCATCAAAGTTCGCCACTATGATAATAAAGCACAAGCAGACAGCAGATTACATACACTGGGCATCAAAGATCGCCACCGATTGCAAATAAACACGTTGACAAAATAATATACAAAACCGACAACACTTCAATAGAGTTCAAGAAAGGTTAGCCTATTTGGCGAGCTACTGGTAAACCCGAGCAAGATGATGAGGCTACGCTTGTTCAACACTTATATCTTCCTCACTCTGAAAGATAAACAAGCGAAGACGGATGACGGGTTTTGCACATAAAAGTATCGATCTTTGACAATTCATCACATTTCTTACTGACGAATAAAGTGACACAGTATAAATTTGCATTAACACAATATGGTATTGTTCAGGTCAAGACATGGCAGGAAATGACATTGTGAAGGAGTTGCAGCTTCACGACACCACTGGATTACATATCAAGAACTCATAAGTATCAATGGTTAGTGTTCTGTCAATTTATACCATTTCAGATTGGCAAATAAAGAGACGGTTTAAATAATAGTAGAATGATATGACATTGTTCATAGTTAAGACATTGCAGAATATGACATGTCTTTGTAGTGGGTAGGTTCACCACACATTTGGATTACGGATGAAGAACGAAGCATACATGCGGTGCAAAAGAAGATCACTTGCTCATATAGTTTAATTTACATGGTATGAAGAAGGAACTTGGTTGTACAACTGAAAACTTGAATTGAGAAAGGACAAACTTTTGTTTATGAACTACATAATAAACTTTAAACAAGCAATTTGATGCAAACACAAAAAATAAACAATTTATTGCAGTCATGCCTAACCAAATATATACAACAAAGTTTGAAGGCTTGAGATGGACAAACTTACATTATTGGTGAAGATAGGCTCTATAAAGGCCTTGTCCCTGCTGATGGGGGGCAATTCAAGAAGTTTACCACATAATCTTCTTCATAAGCATTGCCTTTATTCTACATTTTGTTAAGAGTAAATATAGATGTGATAATATACGAAAAATGGAGAATATTTAAGATAAGATGAAGAGTGATGCTACATAACCAAGTAGCTATAAATGTAAGTGCAGCGATCTGAGGCAAAAGGTACAACCAAGAGCAATGCAGCTAAACTTCTTGATTACCAACCTTATGGTAAGAGTAAATATAGATCCGATGTGTAGAAAATGGAGGGCAAAGGAAAATAAGCTGCAGAGTGATGGTACATGAACAACTACATCATTATAAGTACACTGATAAAGGACAACATTTACTTACAAGAACAATGCAGAGCTAAAAAAACATTGGCATTGGATATATTCTACACTAATGTAACCATTCATACAGATCATATAATTTGGAGCGAACAATTGATAAGCAAGCTATCATGCATACTGCTATCACATAATGAACCAGGTATGTATGCAAGTACAGTGATACAGGACAACAGGTACTAACAAAAGCAAAGCAGCGGGCAGCATATTTGCGATATCCCATCGTTCTTGTCAAACCGGAATTCTTCTTCGAGCAGATTTCCTGCAAAAAAGATCCGTAAGGCACATGCGGAAAAGTAGAAGTTCAAATTGTCATGTGATTTCATAGGCGATTACCTCATCCACAGGAACAAGACCGATTGCATAACAAGGGTTTTCCATTCAATGTCTTCTAAATTTAGCACAGGAGACTTCACCAGAAATTCGTCTATAGACTTGCCATCAAAGTGTGATTTCCTCAGGTAACACCGATACTGCTGCAATGCTTCCTTGAAAAGCACAAGCAAGCTTTGCTCGTCATGACTATCCATATTGACCCTCGCCTAGTTACAACAATGTAATGTAAATCGTTGATGTGTTCAATTAGTAGAAAACAGGAAAATAATAACAATGAATAATAGCACTTACACGTAAGTTGGACAGGAAGATGTGAAAATGGTGTTTGTCTTCACAATAATATTCCCATGATGGGAATATATGCACGTAGTCCCTAACAACATTGAAAGCATTGCCTTTTAAATTGGGAATAAATGGAATGGGGTTCCAATCTGCAGGAATTGCCGTCTCTGCAGTTGGGATAGGTCTTCGCCGGTGGACTTGCTGTACTTTTTGCTGGAGTGGGATTTTTCTGTGGTACATTTGGTGCCATGGCAAATGAAATCGGTATACCTTTTGCTGGAGTGCAGGTCCTGTGTGGTGGGGCTAGTGGTGTGGCCAGTGAAGTATGGGTACAGTCTGCTGGAGTCGGTCCTACGTTTTGTGTCACTGGTTGTACAACCAATATAAGTGGGGTGCTATCTGATTTCTCCGGCACCACCACGTTTTTCAAGGACTTTGCTGGTGCTCCTTCAGGTTCGGCAATCACCCTCTTCCTTTTTGATGTCTGATGCGCAAGAACAACATTTGAGTGAAAAAACATGGTATGATGACAGATGGAATATGTATTGATAATGGATGGGCACAGGCATCTCGACATATATGATGAGTAAACTAAGCACATGGCGGTGCAACAAAGTAGAAGAAATGCAAGACAACATATGAAAGATACCCGCAATCAATAAAACATTGCCAAATTAGAACAGGCGCCTTGATGGGTGAATAGGACAGACCATCTGCCTTTGACTCCTCGAGGTTAGAATAGTCATTAGGATCATATTCTGAACAAGAATCAACAGGTGGGGAGCGTATGAGTTTCATTGCATCCAGAATGGCACTCAATGCCTTGGTGCCAATTTTGTAAGTCATTGCAGTGTTTAGCTTCAAGAGTGGAATGCTACTAGTGAGACACAAAGCAGCTACATAGATCATAGTGTAGATATAACGGGAAAACCTTAAGCATCAGAGTAAAATCAGCAAAGTGGAACTTGCTGGAATATATGTGCTAGTATTGCCGGTACGACTAGAAAGGCTTCGGATACCAGATCTCTTCAAGTGAAGGTGCGGTACTGTTAATATCAGTTTAACTCTCAAAGGCGACATAGCTCCCCACATTTCCTTGCTATTCTTATAGGATTCAAGTGGGCAGGCCACTACAAATCCTATTCCTATGTTTACAAGATCCTATGAATCAAAGAGGCTCAAAGTGTCCATCACAACCGACCGTATAGACCTCTACACTGCAAATGTCCCTGCTCATCTTCAGTACAAGGAACATACTGTACCACTATCATACTCCCTCCGTTCCAAAATATAAGTCTCGGTAGAGATTTCCACTATGGATCACATACAGATGTATCCAGATACATTTTAGAGTGTAGATTCACTCATTTTGCTCCATATGTAGTCCGTGGTGGAGTCTATACAAAGACTTGTATTTAGGAACGGAGAGAGTACATATTAAAAAAGAACGGAAGAGGAACATGGTAAAGAAGAGCAAGCAGATTTTGGATAATAAAATGTTGGTTGCGCAGTGCCCACACATGATGAACAGTGCATTAAGAATGCAACTCCCAGCTATCTCTCGACCATTTCAGGCGGTTGGATGAAGATCCTACGTCTCCTAACCCTTCTTCTTCCTCGTCTCTGATTCTTCCCATACAGAACACCGCACGGGCCACCGGCCGGACCACCGGCCCCCATCGCCCGTGTTGGGGAACGTTGCAGAAAATAAAAATTTTCCTACGGTTTCACCAAGGTCCATCTATGAGTTCATCTAGCAACGAGTGATAGGAGTGCATCTACATACCTTTGTAGATCGCTAGCGGAAGCGTTCAAGTGAACGGGGTTGAGGGAGTCGTACTCGTCGTGATCCAAATCACCGATGACCAAGTGCCGAACGGACAGCACCTCCGCGTTCAACACACGTACGGAGCGGATGACGTCTCCTGCACCTTGATCCAGCAAGGAGGAGGGAGAGGTTGATGAAGATCCGGCAGCACGACGGCGTGGTGGTGGATGCAGCAGGGTTCCGGCAGAGCTTCGCCGAGCTTCTGCGAGAAGGAGAGGTGTAGCAGGGGAGAGGGAGGCGCCAAGGCTTCAGGGTGCGGCTGCCCTCCTCCCACCCCCTTTATATAGGCCCCACAGGCGCCCGGCCCTGGAGATCAGATCTCCCAAGGGGGCGGCAGCCAAGGGGGGAGACTTGCCCCCCAAGGCAAGTGGGGCGCCCCCCACCCCTAGGGTTTCCAACCCTAGGCGCAGGGGGGGCAAGTGGGGGGCGCACCAGCCCACCAGGGGCTGGTTCCCTCCCACTTCAGCCCACGGGGCCCTCCGGGATAGGTGGCCCCACCCGGTGGACCCCCGGGACCCTTCCGGTGGTCCCGGTACAATACCGGTGACGCCCGAAACTCTCCCGATGGCCGAAACTGCACTTCCTATATATAATTCTTTACCTCCGGACCATTCCGGAACTCCTCGTGATGTCCCGGATCTCATCCGGGACTCCGAACAACTTTCGGTTTGCTGCATACTCATATTCATACAACCCTAGCGTCACCGAACCTTAAGTGTGTAGACCCTACGGGTTCGGGAGACACGTAGACATGACCGAGACGGCTCTCCGGTCAATAACCAACAACAGGGGTATGGATACCCATGTTGGCTCCCACATGCTCCTCGATGATCTCATCGGATGAACCACGATGTCGAGGATTCAAGCAACCCCGTATACAATTCCCTTTGTCAATCGGTATGTTACTTGCCCGAGATTCGATCGTCGGTATCCCAGTACCTCATTCAATCTCGTTACCGGCAAGTCATTTTACTCGTACCGTAATGCATGATCCCGTGACCAAACACTTGGTCACTTTGAGCTCATTATGATGATGCATTACCGAGTGGGCCCAGTGATGCCTCTCCGTAATACGGAGTGACAAATCCTAGTCTCGATCCATGACAACCCAACAGACACTTTCGGAGATACCATAGTGCACCTTTATAGTCACCCGATTACGTTGTGACGTTTGGTACACCCAAAGCACTCCTACGGCATCCGGGAGTTACACGATCTCATGGTCTAAGGAAAAGATACTTGACATTGGAAAAGCTCTAGCAAAACGAACTACACGATCTTATGCTATGCTTAGGATTGGGTCTTGTTCATCACATCATTCTCCTAATGATGTGATCCCGTGTATCAATGACATCCAATGTACATAGTCAGGAAACCATGACTATCTATTGATCAACAAGCTAGTCAACTAGAGGCTCACTAGGGACATATTGTAGTCTATGTATTCACATGTGTATTACGATTTCCGGATAATACAATTATAGCATGAATAAAAGACAATTATCACGAACAAGGAAATATAATAATAATCCTTTTATTATTGCCTCTAGGGCATATTTCCAACAGTCTCCCACTTGCACTAGAGTCAATAATCTAGTTACATTGTGATGAATCGAACACCCATAGAGTTCTGGTGTTGATCATGTTTTGCCCGCCGAAGAGGTTTAGTCAACGGATCTACGACATTCAGATCTGTATGCACTTTGCAAATTTCTATGTCTCCATCTTGAACATTTTCACGAATGGAGTTGAAGCGACGCTTGATGTGCCTGGTCTTCTTTTGAAACCTGGGCTCCTTGGCAAGTGCAATAGCTCCAGTGTTGTCACAGAAGAGTTTGATCGGCCCCGACGCATTGGGTATGACTCCTAGGTCGGTGATGAACTCCTTCACCCAAATTGCTTCATGCGCTGCCTCCGAGGCTGCCATGTACTCCGCTTCACATGTAGATCCCGCCACGGCGCCTGCTTGCAGCTGCACCGACTTCTTGCTCCACCATTCAACATATACACGTATCCGGTTTGTGACTTAGAGTGATCCAAATCTGTGTCGAAGCTAAGCGTCGGCGTAACCCTTCTGACGAGCTCTTCGTCACCTCTATAAACGAAACGTGTCCTTAGTCCTTTTCGTGTACTTCAGGATATTCTTGACCGCTGTCCGGTGTTCCTTGCCGGGATTACTTTGGTACCTTCCTACCAAACTTACGGCAAGGTTTACATCAGGTCCAGTACACAGCATGGCATACATAATAGACCCTATGGCTGATGCATAGGGATGACACTCATCTCTTCTATATCTTCTGCTGTGGTCGGACATTGAGCCGAGCTCAATTTCACACCTTGTAATACAGGCAAGAACCCTTTCTTGGACTGATCCATTTTGAATTTCTTCAATATCTTATCAAGGTGTGTGCTTTGTGAAAGACCTATGAGGCGTCTCGATCTATCCCTATAGATCTTGATGCCTAATATGTAAGCAGCTTCTCCAAGGTCCTTCATTGAAAAACTCTTATTCAAGTAGGCCTTAATGCTGTCCAAAGTTCTATATCATTTCCCATCAAAAGTATGTCATCTACATATAATATGAGAAATGCTATAGAGCTCCCACTCACTTACTTATGTAAACGCAGGCTTCTCCATAAGTCTGCATAAACCCAAACGCTTTGATCATCTCATCAAAGCGAATGTTCCAACTCCGAGATGCTTGCACCAGCCCATAAATGGATCATTTGGAGCTTGCATACCTTGTTAGCATTCTTAGGGTCGACAAAACCTTCCGGCTGCATCATATACAGTTCTTCCTTAAGATAGCCGTTAAGGAATGCCGTTTGACGTCCATTTGCCATATCTTATAATCATAGTATGCGGCAATTGCTAACATGATTCGGACGGACTTGACTTCGCTACGGGAGAGAAAGTCTCATCATAGTCAACCCCTTGAACTTGCCGATAACCCTTAGCGACAAATCGAGCTTTATAGATGGTAACATTACCATCCGCGTCATCTTCTTCTTAAAGATCCATTTGTTTTCTATCGCTCGCCGATCATCGAACCAATCTGTCCAAAGTCCATACTTTGTTTTCATACATGGATCCTATCTCGGATTGCATGGCTTCAAGCCATTTGTTGGAATCTGGGCCCGCCATCGCTTCTTCATAGTTCAAGGTTCATCGTTGTCTAACAACATGATTTCCGGAGACAGGGTTGCCATACCACTCTGGTGTGGAACATGTCCTTGTGGACCTCTGAGTTCAAGAGCAACTTGATCTGAAGTACCTTGATCATCATCATTAATTTCCTCTCCAGTAGGTGTAGGCACCACAGGAACATTTTCCTAAGTTGCACTACTTTCCAGTTCAAGAGGTAGTACTTCATCGAGTTCTACTTTCCTCCCACTTACTCCTTTCGAGAGAAACTCTTTTTCCAGAAAGGATCCATTCTTGGCAACAAAGATCTTGCCTTCGGATCTAAGGTAGAAGGTATACCCAATGGTTTCCTTAGGGTATCCTATGAAGACGCATTTTTCCGACTTGGGTTCGAGCTTTTCAGTTGAAGTTTCTTGACATAAGCATCGCATCCCCAAACTTTTAGAAAGCGACAGCTTAGGTTTCTTGCCAAACCATAATTCATACGGTGTCGTCTCAACGGATTTAGACGGTGCCCTATTTAAAGTGAATGTAGCTGTCTCTAGAGCGTATCCCCAAAATGATAGCGGCAAATCAGTAAGAGACATCATAGATCGTACCATATCCAATAGAGTGCGATTACGATGTTCGGACACACCGTTATGCTGAAGTGTTCCAGGCGGCGTGAGTTGTGAAACGATTTCACATTTCCTTAAGTGTGTACCAAATTCGTGACTTAAATATTCTCCTCCACGATCTGATCGTAAGAACTTTATTTTTCGGTCACGTTGATTCTCTACCTCATTCTGAAATTCCTTGAACTTTTCAAAGGTCTCAGACTTGTGTTTCATCAGTAGACATACCCATATCTACTCAAGTCATCAGTGAGAGTGAGAACATAACGATATCCTCCGCGAGCCTCAACGCTCATTGGACCGCACACATCGGTATGTATGATTTCCAATAAGTTGGTTGCTACGCTCCATTGTTCCGGAGAACGGAGTCTTGGTCATTTTGCCCATGAGGCATGGTTCGCATGTGTCAAATGATTCATAATCGAGAGACTCTAAAAGTCCATCAGCATGGAGCTTCTTCATGCTTGACACCAATGTGACCAAGGCGGCGATTACCACAAGTATGTGGGACTATCGTTATCAACTTTACATCTTTTGGTATTCACACTATGAATATGTGTAACATCACGTTCGAGATTCATTAAGAATAAACCATTGACCATCGGAGCATGACCATAAAACATATCTCTCATATAAATGGAACAACCATTATTCTCGGATTTAAATGAGTAGCCATCTCGTATTAAATGACATCCTGATGCAATGTTCATGCTCAAACTTGGCACTAAATAACAATTATTGAGGTTTAAAACTAATCCCGTAGGTAAATGTAGAGGTAGCGTCTTGTGGCGATCACATCGACCTTGGAACCATTCCCGACGCGCATCGTCACCACGTCCTTCGCCAGTCTCCGCATATTCCGCAGCTCCTGCTGTGAGTTACATATATGAGCAACAGCACCGGTATCAAATAGCCAGGAGTTACTACGAGTACTGGTAAGGTATACATAAATTACATGTATATCAACTATACCTTTAGTGTTGCCGGCCTTCTTGTCTGCTAAGTATTTGGGGCAGTTCCGCTTCCAGTGACCCTTCCTTTGCAATAAAAGCACCCAGTCTCGTGCTTGGGTCCATTCTTTGACTTCCTCCGGAAACTAGCTTACGGGCGGCAACATCCTTGCCGTCCTTCTTGAAGTTCTTCTTACCCTTTCCCTTCTTGAACTTAGTGGTTTTATTGACCATCAACACTTGATGTTCCTTCTTGATTTCTGCCTCTGCTGACTTCAGCATTGAAAATACAGGAATAGTTTTCACCATCCCCTGCATATTGTAGTTCATCACAAAGCTCTTGTAGCTTGGTGGGAGCGACTGAAGGATTCTGTCAATGACCGCCTCGTCCGGAGGTTAATGTCCAATGGACAGGCGGTTGTGCAACCAGACATTTTGAGTATGTTCTCACCGAGAACTATTTTCCTCCATCTTACAAGCTGTAGAACTTGTCGGAGACTTCATATCTCTCGACCGGGCATGAGCTTGGAAAACCATTTTCAGCTCCTCGAACATCTCATATGCTCCGTGTTGCTCAAAAAGCGCTTTTGGAGCCCGGTTCTAAGTCAGTAAAGCATGCCGCCTGAGCGAGGGAGTAATCATCAAGACGTGACTGCCAAGCATTCATAACGTCTTGGTTCTCTGGGATGGGTGCTTCACCTAGTGGTGCTTCTAGGACATATTGTTTCTTGGCAGCTATGAGGATGATCCTCAGGTTCCGGACCCAGTCTGAATAGTTGCTGCCATCATCTTTCAGCTTGGTTTTCTCTAGGAATGCATTGAAGTTCATGGTGACATGAGCGTTGGCCATTTGATCTACAAGACATTTTGCAAAGATTTTATACTAATGTTCATGATAATTAAGTTCATCTAATCAAATTATTTAATGAACTCCCACTCAGATTTGACATCCCTCTAGTCATCTAAGTGTTACATGATCCAAGTCGACTAGGCCGTGTCCGATCATCACGTGAGACGGACTAGTCATCGTCGGTGAACATCTCCATGTTGATCGTATCTTCCATAAGACTCATGTTCGACCTTTCGGTCTCTTGTGTTCCGAGGCCATGTCTGTACATGCTAGGCTCGTCAAGTTAACCTAAGTGTTTTGCATATGTAAAACTATCTTACACCCGTTGTATGTGAACGTAGGAATCTATCACACCCGATCATCACGTGGTGCTTCAAAGCAGCGAACTTTAGCAGCGGCGCACGCTAGGGAGAACACTTTATTGAAATTATTATAAGGGATCATCTTATTTACTACCGTCGTTCTAAGTAAACAAGATGCATAAACATAATAAACATCACATGCAATTATATAGTAGTGACATGATATGGCCAATATCATATAGCTCCTTTGATCTCCATCTTCGGGGCTCCATGATCATCTTGTCACCGGCATGACACCATGATCTCCATCATTATGATCTCCATCATCATGTCTCCATGAAGTTGCTCGCCAACTATTACTTCTACTACTATAGCTAACGGTTTAGCAATAAAGCAAAGTAATTACATGGCGTTGAATTAATGACACGAAGGTCATACAATAATTAAGACAACTCCTATGGCTCCTGTCGGTTGTCATACTCATCGACATGCAAGTCGTGATTCCTATTACAAGAACATATCTCATACATCACAATATATCATTCATCATACATCACAACTTTAGGCCATATCACATCACAAGGCAATTGCTGCAAAAACAAGTTAGACGTCCTCTAATTGTTGTTGCATCTTTTACGTGGCTGCAATAGGGTTCTAGCAAGAACGTTTTCTTACCTCTGAAAAAAGCCACAACGTGATTTGTCAACTTCTATTTACCCTTCATAAGGACCCTTTTCGTCGAATCCGCTCCAACTAAAGTGGGAGAGCAGACACCCGCTAGCCACCTTATGCAACTAGTGCATGTCGATCGGTGGAACCTGTCTCACGTAAGCGTCGTGTAAGGCGATGCACGGGCCGCTTCATCCCACTATACCGCTGAAGCAAAATAAGACTAGTAGCGGCAAGAAAGTTGACAACATCTACGCCTACAACTAATTGTGTTCTACTCGTGCAATAGAGAACTACGCATAGACGTAGCTCTGATACCACTGTTGGGGAACGTTGCAGAAAATAAAAAATTTCCTACGGTTTCACCAAGATCCATCTATGAGTTCATCTAGCAATGAGTGATAGGAGTGCATCTACATACCTTTGTAGATCGCTAGCGGAAGCGTTCAAGTGAACGGGGTTGAGGGAGTCGTACTCATCGTGATCCAAATCACCGATGACCAAGTGCCGAACGGACAGCACCTCCGTGTTCAACACACGTACGGAGCGGATGACGTCTCCCACACCTTGATCCAGCAAGGAGGAGGGAGAGGTTGATGAAGATCCAGCAGCCACGGCGTGGTGGTGGTGGATGCAGAGGTTCCCGTGAGCCACGAGCTTCTGCGAGAGGGAGAGGTGTAGCAGGGGAGAGGGAGGCGCCAAGGCTTCAGGGTGCGGCTACCCTCCCTCCCCCCCTTTATATAGGCCCCCTGGGGGGGGCGGCCCTGGAGATGAGATCTCCCAAGGGGGGGCGGCGGCCAAGGGGGGAGGCTTGCCCCCTAAGGCAAGTGGGGCGCCCCCACCCCTAGGGTTTCCAACCCTAGGCGCAGGGGGCCAAGAGGCGCACCAGCCCACCAGGCTGGTTCCTCCCACTTCAGCCCACGGGGCCCTCCGGGATAGGTGGCCCCATCCGATGGACCCCCGGGACCCTTCCGGTGGTCCCGATACAATACCGGTGACGCCCGAAACTCTCCCGATGGCCGAAACTGCACTTCCTATATATAATTCTTTACCTCCGGACCATTCCGGAACTCCCCGTGACGTCCGGGATCTCATCCGGGACTCCGAACAACTTTCGGTTTGCTGCATACTCATATTCATACAACCCTAGCGTCACCGAACCTTAAGTGTGTAGACCCTACGGGTTCGGGAGACACGTAGACATGATCGAGACGGCTCTCCGGTCAATAACCAACAACGGGATCTGGATACCCATGTTGGCTCCCACATGCTCCTCGATGATCTCATCGGATGAACCACGATGTCGAGGATTCAAGCAACCCCGTATACAATTCCCTTTGTCAATCGGTATGTTACTTGCCCGAGATTCGATCGTCGGTATCCCAATACCTCGTTCAATCTCGTTACCGGAAAGTCACTTTACTCGTACCGTAATGCATGATCCCGTGACCAAACACTTGGTCACTTTGAGCTCATTATGATGATGCATTACCGAGTGGGCCCAGTGATACCTCTCCGTAATACGGAGTGACAAATCCCAGTCTCGATCAGTGACAACCCAACAGACACTTTCGGAGATACCTGTAGTGCACCTTTATAGTCACCCGATTCACGTTGTGACATTTGGTACACCCAAAGCACTCCTACGGTATCCGGGAGTTACACGATCTCATGGTCTAAGGAAAAGATACTTGACATTGGAAAAGCTCTAGCAAAACGAACTACACGATCTTGTGCTATGCTTAGGATTGGGTCTTGTCCATCACATCATTCTCCTAATGATGTGATCCCGTTTATCAATGACATCTAATGTCCATAGTCAGGAAACCATGACTATCTATTGATCAATGAGCTAGTCAACTAGAGGCTCACTAGGGACATATTGTAGTCTATGTATTCACACGTGTATTACGATTTCCGGGTAATACAATTATAGCATGAATAAAAGATAATTATCACAAACAAGGAAATATAATAATAATCCTTTTATTATTGCCTCTAGGGCATATTTCCAACAGCCCGTGTTCCTCCGCCACCCCCACCCCCACCCCCGCCCCAACCCCACCCGCGTCGAGTTTTCTTCGTTCGGCGAGGCCCCACAACCACCCGAGCCCCTTCGATCGCACCTGCGAACTCCGGCGAGCTCTGAAAATCGACCGACCCAATTTTGAAATTTAGTCTCTGTGATTTAACTAGTGTGGAATATAAAAGGGGAAAACCATAAGAATTGGGAGTATAGTGTTGAGCGTGCCATGGCGGATCTGAAGGTGCAAACCGGATAAAGGCAACTTCGCAACCAAGACAAGAAATCAGAGTAAAGCCGTGGCGATCTATTTTCTTGCTGCGATAAATAAGTTGAGCAGATACGAAAGAGTACCACCTCTGGTGCGGCGTCGTGTACGCATCTGCTGAGAATTGGACGGTGCTGCGGTAGCGATGGTTATCGGCGGCATGGAAGCAGATCTAGGAGGGTAGACGATGGCAGCGGGGCGCGGTGGACGAGACGGTCGTAGGAGCGGCGCCGGCAAGGTGGACGACGGCGAGGATGAAGCGAGAGGACGGGATGCAAGGATCCCGGTCCGAAGTCGTGGATGAGAGAGGTCGATCTCTTGTAATGGACGGCGGTGTCGGGGTATCAGCTCCGGCATGGTGGAGGAGGACGGCGGTGGATGGGGTGGCGGACAGCGGCGGATAGAGGAGGGTGGGGTGGAGAGGGTGTTTTGGCGCCCACGGAGTATGAATGGGGGAAAGGGAGGTAGAGAGGACGGGGGAACCATGTATTGATGGCGCTTGTCTCAAATGCGAGGAAATTTACAAACTTAGCCCCCGTTTGAAATTTCTACTACATCACAACAACATTAGTCCGTTGGGGATAGGACGGTAATCTCGCATACACCAAATATTTGCCGACGAGAGTTTGTTTTTGGCGCCCACCATGTATGAATATGAATCGGGGAGGGAGTCGATTTCAGCCGAGGACACACTGTGTTTTGGCGCCCACCATGTATGAATCCGGGTGAGAGGCGGTTAGGTCACGTTTGGATGAAATTACAAACCTACCCCTATCGAAACCTATTGAAATCCAGCAGATAGGCTTTGCGTGGCAGGGATAGGCAGTAGTGATTTACATCTCGCAGATTTTGGTTTCGGGCGGTTACTGCGACTTTCCCCGCTTCGTTCAAATTTTGTAGAGTGCACGTTTACCGTGCCAACTCAATTCGAATCACATTTGTATTCTATTTTTTTCCGGGCGGGATCCATTTTCAATTGGAATTACATTCTATATACATCATTTTTTATATATACTTTCAAAAGCACAACACCATTTATACATAAATATGGTTTACAAATGGCATGATCTCAGATTCATAAGGTTGTATCCATCAATTTGCATTTTCAAATATTTAAAACCACTTTATGTTGAAATCCAATGTATGCATTCCTCGCTAACTGTCTCCAATTAATGTGTGTTTTATGCGGTTTTTTTACTTCTCAAACATGTATAATGTGTTTCACACACGCAACATGTAGTGTAATCCCGTTTAGACATTAATTGCATATAAACCATGCACTGTTTGTAATTGAAGAATCTATGGATCACCAATATTGATAAACTATATAACATTACACGTGTGCCCAAATTCAAATGAATATGCATGTTTGATACACCAATTTGCGTTATGATATTATCGATGTCGTGATCTCCAGTTTAAATATTTGAATCCTCTTTAATCCAGATATTCGTCTCATATAGCTATCACTCATGCTTATATAGGACTATCTCTCTTGGACCTATCTGCGTTCATCGCCTCTCGGTATCTCTCGTGCTACAGTATGTCGGACAATGGTCTTTTATCTTACGTAACACTGACGGTACTCTCTCCCTCGACCTTCATCACTCTATCTCTCTCTAAGTATATCTCGCTCCCTGCTATGTGTCTCTAACTATGATTCTCCATGTGGAATCTCTTTCTCTCACACAAACACAAAACTTTGTCTCCCGGGTCTCATTTCTCTCTACTATTCCCATGTGTGCCACTCGCACACCCCCTCATACTGAAGATGTCTTTCGCTCCTTAGATATGAGAACCTATGACTCTTCCTCTTCAATATCTCTTTCTCACACACAAACACAAACTCTATCTCACAGGGTCTCATATTTCTCCATTGTTCTCTTGTATGTCGCTCACACACACCCTCTCTCCCTAGAGATATCTTGCGTTCCCTCGCATGTCTCTCTAGCTATCACTCTCGTTGTGAAATATCTTTCTCTCTCACAGACACAAAACTCCATCTCTCTGGATCTCATTTCTCTCTGATATCTGTTTGTATGTGACTCACATGCACCCTCTCTCTATCTCTCTCACACCCACACACATAACCCAACCTTCTGATCCACTCGACTCCTATCTCTAACGCACACTAGCTAGCATCTTTATCTTTCTGTTTATCTGTTTCTCCATCAACCTTCTTTCTCGCCCTCACTCTTGATTCCTATCACGCACACTACATATGTTTCTATCTACATGCAGTCAAGTGCCCTCTCACGCACATATATAACTTCACCCTTTGAACCACCCGACGGTCATCTCCAACACCCAAACTAGCGGATGTCCCTCTAGCTAGCATCTCCATCTCTGTATCTATCTGTAGTTTCTCCGTCAACATTTCTTTCTCGCACGGAGTCTTGCTTCCTATCACCCACACTATATATGTCTCCATACATATGCATTTGTAGGTTGGTCTCTTTTGCACAATTGTTGCGCCTCACTCCCTCTGCTCGCCATAGATGCATGCTCTAGCCCACACCACTATCTTTGAAATACAAAAACACATGCTCAATTGTCGGGCCTTCTTCCCTGCATTCTCACATGCATGCATATTGTCATACCGATCCGTCTCTCCCATGTCGTTGATCTTATGAATTATGTCTTCTTTCTTTTATCTCGATCATGCGCGCGCGCACACACACACATCCCACGTATACATGTATACCTCTCACACATGCACGTTCAAGGTCTCTATGTCTCCATACGTAGTTAATTACCCTCAATCCTAACACCACATCGAATCGTTCTCCTCTTTTGTGCACATAACTTCCACTTTGGATGGGTAAAACACACACTCACACTTAACAATCTCCTTCTAGCTACCCCCCGCCTCTCACTCTTCCCCTATATCCCCGAAACCAATAAGACCATCGATATATAGTAGTCTTCCTCAGTGTCTCTCGAACAAACACGTTCTCTCGATGTCGACTCCTCTCATGCGCATACACCTTCTCTTCCCTCTCTACGAGCATTTTATCTCTCGCACCCCATCGTTGGTGGCCTCTGCCATACACATCACCTCTCTATGATGAAGCCATGCACACTTAAATTACATCCGCCACAGAGGACCCCGCGAAACACACACACACACACGCACACACACACACACACACACACGCACCCCCCACACTCTAAGACTCCATCTCTCTCTCTCTCTCATACACACACACAAACACACACACACGCACGCACACACACTAAGACTCAATCTCTCTTTGGGACCACTGAAAAATCACTTTTCTCTCTCCATGAAGTGCATTTATTGTCAATCTAACCCTGTCACCCAAACACCTCTTTGGCTACAGTTAGTTCAGGGTTAGTCATGAGTTAGTCTAACCTCTAGCTAAGTTAGAGTACCAAACAGGAGCAGTATAGGACATGCAAGTTGCTCAAAGCATAAATGCAAATTCGTACGTGAAAGGATTTTTTTCTTTTTGAAAACGGAACGTGAAAGGAATTTTTTTAGAATGCTCTTGGCATGTAGCTAACATGTGATAGTTAACCGACCTCAATAGACGGCAGAAATGCCAGCCCGCCGCGACGAGGAGGGAGAAGCGTCTGTTCTTTGGATTACTAGAGATAGGTGTCGCATGGAAGCCAAGAAATATGGTGATAGCGTGGGTTAGCCATGTACTAGTATGATGTAACTACACTGGGCTTCCGTGTTTCGTACTCTTCCAGTCCACTGTGGAGATGATTGGTTAATTTTATATCACTGAATAATATTAAATATTATGAGTGCAGATGCTCCACCACAAGGTTCCTTGCTCCTTCCCGGTCGTCCATAATCTATGTTCTTCCACTCTATTTATTTTACATGAGCTTTGTTCATCCTTTTGCCAACACGCGAGACATCTAGCATCAAGGTGCACGTGTTATGCAAGGATCGTTCCATCTATATGAAGAACACGTGGGACTGGAACTACAAGACATACATGTACCCAGGAGTGGACGTACGAACCTGAGTAATGTAGCGCAGTAAGTGAAGTAGAAAGGCACAAATGGTATGAACATGCATGGCATATAGGGTGTGTTTGGTTGCGTTCTCGTCTCAAAGATAGTTGTTCCCTCTTCATGCATGCTCAACTCAACACCCTCTTCATGCATGCTCTCTTCATGCATGCTTCTAGTGTATTTGTGCTAAACTAGTGTTGACTCATGCACCCTCCATACACTCTACCAAACACCCAAAAGTAGGTCAAGAAGGAACACTTGGCGGCATTTGTCTCTTACTACGTACTACCACTAAATGTTGTACGTGCAATGCACGATGATGTTATGGAGTACGTGCCTAAGTACTCTACTACTACTATATTAGTTGGAGGCACATATTAACTTTTATATTTGTTTACGTGTATGCCCCGAGACCTTCCAACTAGACGTGTCTTTCTCTCCAGGTCGCACTTTGTATCGTTCATACCACCAAGTACTACTACGTGTGGTCTCCGACCCAGAAGTGGAAGAAGTGGAGACGCTCTACCATGCTATTTTTTACGCTGGGCTCTACCACGCTGTTCATGTCCCACTCCTTTCGGCGACGTGGGACATCCAGCACGCGTCGTGTTTGGCACCCTTCGTCGTAAGAGTTGAAACGCTAGCATTCATCATAAATAAAAAATAATTATAAATCGGTAGTGATACTATTTTTTTGCGAACCAATCAGCAGTGATACTATACCACGCGGTTTCCTTGCTCCTCGATATCGGAAAGAATACTTCCGTTCGCCAACATGTGGGATGTCAACCATCCTGGTCCACTTGCCATGCATGCAGAACTCCAAGGGAGAGTCACCCAAGTCGTCGCTACCAAGATAACAATGACTAATGAGCCGTCAAATCACAGGCCCACTTCCCACTTTGAAGTTGCTCGGACGAAGGAACCATCATGACTTCGTTGGATTCCGCTTCTTGAAGAAAACTACTGTACCAGCAGTACTGCTAGCTACAATAGTTACTCCAACAGAGGTCTCCTTTTGTTCATAGGATAGGAATATGAAAATCATAGGAAGTGAGATGACATGCATCTCAATTCCTATAGGGAAAGAGATGCCATTTGATGCTTAGGATAGGAGTTTTTCCATTTAGTCTAGGCTAATGTACTGGTAATTTTCTCTAAAAAGTACAGTAGTAACTAGTAGTATTGGTACATTCTCATACTCAGACACAGACACACACACACACACTAACTACTAGTACTACTACTTTTCACATGCTGGCCAGACGCCGTCGTTCTTGTTCCCGGCTTTGTCGGCGACACCCCACCGTGCTTGGATCTCCGCCGACCTCTCCGCAGCAGCGCGTGCATCCTTTTCTTTCTTGCGACGGTGGGCCTCTCTTTTCTTGAGTGCTTTCTAACTTTTCCGCTCCCTCTGTGCCGCTTTGGCCGCCTCTTGCTCTATCGCTCATTTGGCCTTGGCATCTTCAAATTCCTCCCACATAGTTGTGAGGTCGCGAGAGGCGATGAACTCGGCACGGCGGGATGCCATCGCTTCCCTACCATTTTGTGTGCGGTCGTGGGCGGCGAGGAACTCGGCGCGGCGGGATGCCATCGCTGCCTTACGGTTATTGTGCAGCGGTGGCATGAACGGCGCTTAGTGAGAGCTCTGGGGTGGAGTGGCCGGACAATCAGATAGTGCATTGGTTTGTCAAGAGCTCAAGACGAGAAAGACGGAGCAAATTTGGATTCCCCTTCAATCCTGGTCATTTATTACCGAGTAAAATGCATTGGCGGTCATCGAACTTGTCTTGATAGCTCACTTTGATCATTGTATAGAAGATATGGTGATTATACGATCACTGGCTCAGCATATAGCTCCGTATTTGTCTGGTTGATCAGTCAAACAGTTCGCATGCGCCTCATCAGCTCGTGTTCTTTATCTATCTACGCGGGCCTACACACAATGGAGAAAGAAATCAGTAAAACCAAAATTATGCGTATGTGGGGAATCAAACCACGGACTCGTCCCTGCAACGCACCCTCGTCAGCCAAATGAAAATGAAATACTTCGCGTCAGACACTCACGCTCACGCTGTCAAAGCATGCTAATGCATGCACGTCGCCCTCTAAATTAAAGTCCTGCTCATGGCGCAACGCAAACGGCGAGCCATCACCTGCGCCCCGGCGGTGTCTGACATTACTGTTTAGACGTTTGATGGAGGCCTACGCGAACGCCGAGCATGTATTCACCTGGCTCAACACCAACGGTCATACTCGAACCGCCTTTCTCATGTATATCGTCCATCACAACGACAATTTATAAAACAGCCTAAGCTAGAGAGGGTACTATGGTAGTATGGTAAGGAGTATGTACTGTCGTGAGCGACCGATCTTAGTGCCACTACACACCGAAACCCCTTCCATCGCTAGCACGCTCTTCCCGCCTGAAACGGTCACCGTCTTTCTAGAATGTCAATGCCGCATTCACCGGACTTAACTGCAGGTGCAATTGGTGTGTCACTGACATGCGGGCCAGATGCCCGTTGGGCCCACATGTCGATAACTCCAAACGCATCTGCAGTTAAGTCATCAAGCAAAGATCCGCATTCACGCCCGACGAACCTACTCCGGCGCCAGTTGTCCATCCGTCTGCCGCGGCTCATTGCCATTCGCTCGCTATATTAACTTGAGCCCCAGCTCCCAGCCATAGCCAAAGACCCACACTTATTCTCCTCCGGTCCCTTCCTTCTGTCGGCACCACTTCAACCATGGCCTCTTGGTGATCCGAAGCTCTCTTGGACGTACTGTCGCAGGAGCAGACGAGGGACATCAGCGGCTCCGCTCCGGGCGCGCTCCAAAGCTCTCTTCGACGTACTGTCGCAGGAGCAAACGAAGGAGATCGCCGGCACCCCCCCGGCCGCCCTCCGCCGCCACGACCACGAAGCCGGCGCGCGTGCGCGGGCGCAGCCGGCAGCGAGGAAGAGTAGTACACGGTAGGTCACCGTCGCTCTGGTCTCGGGAAGGCCACCGCTACTCCACTCAGTCGACGCCAAGCTTGGTGGGGTAAACATCGGCGGCCGATTAGCCGCTTGACGGCGACGTGGAGGCAGAAATCTTCAGAACCTTGTGCTCCGGAGGAGGAGGTTATCGAGGCGGATGAGGAGGAGGCAAAGACAATGGCCGACTTTCTCGGGTTCATGGCCGGACATGGTGGTCGGGCGCCGGCGATCGTTTAGATTAGGTTTACAGTAGGTTTTAGTACGGTTTGTGCGAAATATGTAATGAATTTCGTCCAGTTTGTAGGAATTTTTTTCGAAATGTAATGAATTTCATCCGGTTAATTTGAAATTTGCTTTGTTTGCATGAATTTCGTCCGGTTAGTTCATATAGTTGTCGAAAGGTATGCGGGCAGCATCGGATGGCATCCATCAGTGTCCTCGGACAGATGCCAGTGTAAATTTGTGGGCCAGCGCTGGAGATGCCCTAACTATCATGCTATAATCACTAACAATCCTCCATTATTTGGCAGGGAACAGTTATCCCTCAATCAAAATCAGATCCGCGGTGTTTCACACTCCTCCCGCGTAAGAGTGTAAACTCTTGCTTACATAAAAATGGAGCAAGTGGACGGCACTGTAGCACGTCATATCACTCGAACTAGCCCGCCTAACGAGCGGGAAAGCACCGCCCTCATCATTTTGTTTTGGATTTCTATCGATCGATCGCGCGAGAATGTTACGCTTGGCAAGTTCTAAAGGAAAAGGCGGCACACTTACGACTCGTACACGTCGCAACCCCGACAGTCCAGCTCGCACGCCGCTCACCAGATGGGACACGCATTGTCTTGCAGTTTCACTGACATGTGGGACCGTAATTGAATAAATCATCGATAGCCGAAATCTAATCGCTCGACGGGCGTCGACTGAGAAGAGAGAAACGGGGGAGGGAGAAGAGATCGCTCGCCCGCCATGCACGGACTCCAAGAAATATATGGTGATAATGTGAGGTGGGCCATGCTGGAGTCCGGACCGCTTCCGGAGCCCGCTCTCACCGCTTTGGCCCCTCAAGACGCCACCTGCCCACCGCATGCATGCATAGCAAGTAGTACTCCTTATGTGGAGGAGAGAGAGGCATTGACAAAGTCAAGGAGTGGGCTCTGCAAGAGCCCGTCTCTACACGTGCTCCTAGGTATAAAAAAATAATTCTAAAAAGGCATAAAAACAATTGTGTCTTAAAAAAGAAAGGTAAAAACATTTGAGAGGAAATAGATAGAGAGAAAGTGAGAAAAAGTCAGAACACGGGCATTACATGAGGAAGGAGGGAGTGGTGCACATGCCAAGTTCACTGGCTGCCGTGTTTCACACTCCTCCGTCGTAACAGTGGAGACAATAGCTTTCATCAAAAATAAACAATGAATACTCGTTGCTCGTCCTCTATATCGGAAAGAATACTTTCATTCGCCGACATGTGGGACATCGACCATCCTGGTCCACCTGCCATGCACAAAATTATCCTGGTCTACCCGGTCGTATCACAGGCCCAACCTTCCCCACTGTAAGTTGTTCGGACGAAGGAACCATCATGACTTTGTTGAATTCCGCTTCTTCAAGAAAACTTCTGTACCCATAATCTTGCTACCACACGCGAAGGCTGGGCGGCACTGTACCACGTCATATCACTGAAATCCACTAGGCCAAACTAGCCCGCCTAGGTCATCTATTTTGGAGCGGAGGAGTACGTCTCTGCACTGCTATGATTTTGTTTTGCATGTTCTCTGTACTTTTGCTACGATTTTCCTACCCTATGAACCAAATGAGGCCTGAATGTATGTCGACTATTGTCTGATCGATTGCTAAGCCTACAATTTTAGGAGCTAGGGCTATTGGTCGATTGGCGACGGATAAGTATAAGCGTACCATGAGCTCATCAACCCCAACATTTCTCTTCGGTGAGTGTTTTGCAAGTACTATAGCTCGCACAATAGCTAGCCTACTAACACCAAGAATCATCAAACAAGCCCTTCTGATATGATAAACAGTTCAAACTTACATCTAAGCATGCCATATATTACATCAAAAGCTGGTGAGGATACATCTTTTTCCATAAATAGTAGAGCGTTAGCATGATTAATAGCATGATTCACTATCAAACAAAAGTATCAAGATCCGCCCACACAAGGCGATTGCACTAGACCTACGATGGTTTGATAACACGCATCGTTACGGTAATTAAACACAGGGCAATGCAAACTACCCTGAAGGATTAGCGCGACCAACTATTTCTTGTCATCGATCTCTCGGGCAATGACCACAGCACGGACAGCGGCATGGGAATTATTTCTGGGGCGATGTCCACAGGACTGACCGCAACATCGGAATTGATCTCTGGGGCAATGTCCACAGGATGGACAGCGGCATCGGAAGCGATCTCCGGGGCGATGCCAACAGGACGGGCCACGACATCGGAATCATCAAGGACGTCCACCGGCACCTGCACAACCCTAACATATTAACAAGCACATTGCAAATAATCAAAAACCACAACTATGGTAATAAGCCATTATTTTTTTACCTTGTGCAGCTCACCGGGGGATATCATCCCTCCGGGGGCCATCTCCTCGTCCTCGATGGGGGCCATCACCTTGCCAGTGGAATACTGCTTCTCAACAGCGACTATCTCCTCAAACTCGATCTTGAGCCTCACATAGGTGGCAATCAGAGTTCCTGGGGTAGGCACGGTGGGGCCCTTCTTTGTTCTTCCAACTTTCTTTGAGGAGTTCGTCCATAACGTCCTCAACTCTTTGGCCGGTGCTTGTTTCTTGGAGTTCTTCGTCTCCATGGGTTGGCCCGCCAACATGGTCAACTCGTTGGTCGGTGCTCGCTTCCTGGAGATCACTGTCTCCAGTGGGTTGTCCGCCGGCAACTCTTTGCCTAGTGCTCCAGGATCCATCAATGAATTGACAAACAAAAAGCAATCTAAAGGAAACCACAATGGCAATGAAAACGGGAAAAGAATAGGATGTGAGAATCGTTCGGTGCTTCGCAAAAAGAAGATTCTTGGAATGAAAATATAGCAGCATAACTGATTCGCCCACCTTTCCTTAATCGATGCATGTAAGAAAAATGGCAGAAGTGAGTAGCCAGGAGTGAGGTTTTCTTCAAGAAAGGGAAGAAAGGGCTTGAACGAGCGTTCCAGTGAAATGATGGTTGCTTCATCTAGTCCAACTTGGAGGCCACCTTAGCACTTCTGGTAAAGGTGTGGGTTTTGTGATATGACGGGTCATGACGGCCACACCGGGGTGACAGGTGAGTCTCGACTGTAGCACCTCGCCGTGATTTGGTGGATGGCACACGGGCCCGGATGCTTTGAAATGTCCCGCATGTAGATAGAGCAGCTAGTCATATAGGAGTGCTCAATATTGTGCACATGACCAAAGCGGAGAGGAAAACGAGAGAACTACGTAATTAATGCATGAGTTTAATTAGGGTAGTTTTGTAAAGTACTGAGATACATTCCTCCAATCGCAAAATGCCTTGGTTCATGAGATTTGAGATTTGAGCCCTATAAACCGAAAGGGAGGAGTCTTGCACACGGTGTAGTCTAGTCACTTGTTGAAATCTCTAGAAAGGCAAATACCTTTCCGGTTCTGAGGGCTATACTACTCCCTCCGTCTAGGTGTGTAAGTCATCTTACGAAAACCAAATAGTCCCAAAACACTTAGGCGCGGTGCATTAACTTCTACCTTGTTTCTTGTTTCTTGACATATCAACTAATAAGAGATGAGAGGTGTGCATGCTTTTAATGACTTGCAACGGCTAGTTCATTGCATGCAATGCTATTAATTAGCAAATAAACATTGGTGACCCCGGGGAGGAAAGCGGTGCTAAGCGCATGGACCTATGCGTAATGAGTATCAACCAATGGATAATGGAGTTTAATTGTTAAACAATATCAATTTTGTCTCATGCAAGAGCCTGGCTAGTACTCCAAGGAACCGCATCATGCGAGCATTCGCAACTACCACGTTCGGGTTGTGCTTGGCTCTTCGCCTCTTCGAGAAGACAAACAATGATGTTACTCCTACTTCTACAGTATCGAATCCACTGCTACATGTCCGTCCACCTCGCGCGGGAGGGATAGCGTGTAGCGAAAGCTTCTACTTACTGCTCCTGCCATTGTGTCTATGACAGGTGAGCCCAACAGGTGGTTGGCCCTCCTGTCATGCAGCCAAAGGCAGGTGCAGTTAAGGCACCAGAGCTCAGTCCGCCAGGGAGAGGGCGTTGTAGTAATCAAATTTCTCGGTCTTGTACGAGTTGTGCGACACATCAAAAGCACTTTTCGATATAAGTCTTTTTACACATTTCAAATGGGCTACTTCGTATGTAGGAGTAGACATATTCTACTTCGTATGTAGTTACTTGCTGTAATCTCTAAAAAGACTTATATTTGGAAACGGAGGGAGTACAACGCATGCATGCATGCCATGACTTTCCTTTTGATACTTGCATGTGTTGATTTGATGCACCTTGCCAAATTTTGACTATAAATTTAACTAACCAAATTTTCATGCATGTCACAAAACATTATGGGGCTGTTTGGATTGTGACTATGTTTGTCTTATGTTGCCACATTATTTTTCCCACACTTGCCTAACCTGAGTTTCTCAAATTGTTAGACACACTTTGGCTTGCCTAAGGGAAGCTTGCCACAGTTTTTGTGTCTATGACATGTGGGGTTCACTGCTAGTAAAAAAATTCTTGTCTTAGGTGTGGCTAATAAAAAGACTTATATTTAGGAGCGGAGGAGTAGAAAATATAAATAATAATGCATGTTGGGGCAACCCACGTTTCCGCTAATTTTAGCCGTGGGCTTGTTCACAATTTTCTGAGGGTGATTGTTCATTTAATGGAGGGACTTGTAGTACCGGACTTGAACAATACAAAGTGTGACACAGCACCTTTGTAACACCACTTGGAACAAGCGGGTAGCTATCTCAAAAACAATCAACAACTAAAAAACCCATGACACGGCATGTAGTAGTACACAATTTTAAGCGATTGTTTTGATGGAGTGAAAAGGAAAACTACCCCACTACGTATATATAGGCTGGAGCCTCCGCGCTTGCTTGCTAGGGTTGCTCTATTCATACACTCTCATCCTCTCCAGATCTAAACCGGATAGGGGTAGTAACACTGTCTTTCTCCCTTCAAAAAACACTGGCTTTCTATCCTCACCGTTGGTTACAGATCTGGACGTATCCCCCTCTGCTGGTGAAGGGGAGGAGGGGCATCATTTAGGCCGTCGTCGACAGCAAGGGAGGAGACCCACTGCCGGTCGCACCGTTATCTCTGGCCGAGCGCCGGCGTGGGAGGTCCTCCGATCCCGCCGTGCGTTGCACGTGGGCGGATCCGGCCTCCGCCGCCCACCTATCCACATCCCGACGACCTTGGTATATCTTCGTTCAAAACCGCCTTAGCTCTACTTCCCGACTTGCTACGTCGCTGCATGTGCATCATTTTCTACCTCTCAGCCCTCTCGATCGGATGGTCAAGCGTCACATTTTTTTTCTTCTATTGTTAGAGGTAAAGCTACTTCGTGGAGTCGAATCTTGTACTCCCTCCGTCCAAAAATACTTGTCATTGAAATGGATGTATCTAGATGTATTTTAGTTCTAGACACATCCATTTTGATGACAAGTAATTCGAACGGAGGAGTACTTGGTTCAAACAAGAAATAAAGTGGGGGTGGGGAAATTTAGTATGTACATCGGACTTGGTACAAATAGGAAGGAAAGGGGGTGAAAGTAGTACAGACTGGTCATCCAACCGGTCTCTTGGTCAAAAAGGGAAATATAGGGGTAACGCTGTACACAGTGGTATGACCAGGACTAGATTTGCTATCCCACACATAGGAGTAGGTGGATAGAGTGAACAAAAATGGGACCAACCCAGATATGTTTCTTGGATGTTTGTTTCTCGGGGCAACAAACTATGAATCACCACTTTATGCCCCTGTTTACGTACATGGTGCTGGACTGCTGGTGCACCCACTGTCCCATGCCCTTATACCAAATATTTAGGCTCCGTTCGGAATAAAGGGGCAGAAAACATAGGTCTTGATGAAAATAGAGGAATAGGAAAGGAATGTAGGTATAAAACTATGGAACAGCAAACCGGAGGAAACTCTCAAGAGAATGTGTTCGGATGGACTACGAAATGTACAGATTTGTTTTTTTAGAGTAGCATGCTTGGCAGTATGAGATGCTATTTGTTTATTCAGTTGCACAGTGACTACTCTTGTTCTTACCTCATGTACCACACATAGGTTGATTTTTTTATTCTGGCAACATAGCACAGCAACTTGTCTAACGCATGGCAGCGAGCGCCTGCCTCGGGCTTCCGCCCAAAAAATGAGCAGCGCGTGCATGTTTCTAATCCTATGGAATCAGTACTACCATACCGCTTTCCTATGAAACACTATTCACCTTTCCCGTGTTCCGAACGGTTGGAAGGGAAATAATACCGTAGGAATTGTCTTCCTACGAAAATCCTGCACCAAAACTGTGAACCGAACGCAGCCTTAGCTGTTCTTAATCTAATGTCCCTGGTAAAAATGAAGCCATGCCACTGTTATAAGCCATGACAAGTTTAGCCAAATGTTTTTTCCTGTAATTGTTTGAGACTCATTTGTTTCCTCTGTGCCTTTTGTGCAAACAGGATATCCAATTCACACAGTTCTTTGTTGTGACCTTTTGGTGCCTTTGCACAAAACTCTTCTTAAAAGAAGTGACTTTTGTCGTTTAACTGGAATGTCAGAATGTAACAGTTGGTTCATTTTGGTGGAACTGCACAAAGGGAGATCTGTGTTCCAATCCTCATCATCCATATTGGCGCCATAACCTTCCATTTGGTAAGAATGATATTTAATGCATGTGTTCATCTCTATTTTCCGACTGCCATGAGAAAATAATGCTGTTTTTACTATTACACTTGTAATCCATCACTGACAAAACCAATACTGAATTAGAAGGACAATCATGTACTAGGATTCACAAACTGGAGAGGAGAAAGAGAAAAAGAGCATGAAGAGAAAGAAGAAGAAGAATAAACAGTGCCAAAGGCGATCTTCTTTGAAGCCGGAGGCCTCGATCGAGGCCATTCAAGGGCTCCAAAGAACGACTACCTTACATGTGAGACAATCCTCCAGGGAGCCCTTCCACTTCTGCTGTCTCACTTAATTAATTAGGAGTACTTAAGTACCACTAATTTATTACTGCCTAATTTTCTTGTTGGAGTTAAACAAATCTTTAGTAGGACCCTATGCTGAATCATGTACGTGTGTATGTTTGTCTATGGAGGTGAATCATGTGGTGGAGCAGGGAGGGAATATTATTAGTGTCATGACATAATAGTGCTATTGTTTTTCATGTCAATTTATTGCCATTAGTTCAATGAGGCAATGTTTTGCATATTGTCCATCATGAATTTGATGCTACTGTTTGAGTAATATGCTAATGGCTTCCTATCCTTTCTCACTAAGCTAATGAAGGTTTCACCTTGTTCCTACTTGTGCAAACAGGGATCATGTTGTGCCAATCATACATTTTAGTGGAACTACACAAGACAATACAATGAACTGTATCCCAGCCAAGGCTTTAACTCTGTGGAAGTTCTTGATAATCTTTCGATATAATCTCAAAGCCTTTGGTAAACAAGAGTGATTTCAACCATACATTTGAAGTGCACAAAAATATATGCTATTGTGTGATTCCGGTGAGTGCTTTATCATCTCTTATGGGACTATATGAATAAGCTTTTTTCTCAGTTGATGCAGGCCTAAGGCCTTCATCCATATTAGTTTCTTTGTCATCTCTATTTGTATCGTATACTCGTCATGAGAAACTCCTTTATCTTTGCACGTTAAAGTTTTGCAACCTATGATAAATGGCAATGCTTTGAGTGTTGAGTTGAGCTAATTGGCACCGATTAAATAAACTAATACCTCTCTTTAAGCAAGACTACTATGTTGCTAACTTTACCCATTAAGATAATGAGGGTGCTTCTATTTGTTAGTGTATGTTTCATCAACTAGTCCCCCTATTAAAATAATCTCACTCTCTCAATATATGTGCCATGAGGATGCTCGATTTTGGTGGAACTGCACAAAAACTTTGGGTGCTTCATTGCCTCGACAGCTTCTGTCCTTTCTGTCGATCGCTAATCTCTGCTTGCTTTCTTCCTTTCTTTGTCGATCGCTTGGCTTATCTCGCTTCCAAATAAAGGAAATAGTAATTGATATGCTACCTCACACAGGTTGGTACTGGTCTTTATCCTGATTATTGTGCCTATCATATGTATTGGTAATTTGGTATTGTGCTACTGTTTGCCGATTTCATAAAGGAGTAATTTGGAGCCTGAACTTCATGAGCAAATCATTACATCGGGTGATTTCAGTAGAACTGCACAAAATGATCAGATGGACAGGTACTTATGTTGCTGCTATGTACTCCAAAGTTCACTTAGACAAGCATCGATGTTGACAAGAAGTGCCTATATTCATTCGAGTATCAACCAGCGTCAACCAATTGTCAAACTCCAAGTATTAGGAGAGTGAACGCCAAAAATATTTCTTGGTGCATAGCCCGTAAAAACGCACTCCGATCTTTGGTCCCAACTTGTGCCTTTTGGTTATCGGCACATATGGTAGCGAACTATATGGCATGGAGTCTAAATATTCCGCAAAGTTGGTTGACACGTATATTCATCTAGCACTTAATCGATCTGCATCGCCAATGATGCTCCATTTCAGCTTGAACTGCACAAAAATTTGGGTGGTTCATTTTCTCAACCGCCTCCTTTCTCGTCTACAATGTAGAATTTTGGCGAGATACAGACCAAGATGAGCCAAGAACTAGTTGGATGAAAGTAGTGGCCAAGTTGCTCAAACCTCCCTAAACACGAGGCCACTATTTGAGGATAAACCTACAAGCAAAGTTCAGATTATGCATGCTGCCTCTTATGTACTCGAAAGTTTACTCGTACAAGAACTAATTTTAGCAAGAAGTACCTCCGATTGAACACCATTTACCAGTCTGTACCCTAGGTAATTAAAGTTTGTCCACGGATCATATTGGTTGTGATCTCAATCATTTGGATGCATAAACATACTGAACATGTGTATATCTGAATCTTTTTGTGAATTATGTATGAATATTGTCATGTGATCTATCAATCATTTGGATGCATAGATATGCCGAGCTTGTGTATATATGAATCTTTTGAGTTGTTGATAGTGAATGTTGGCTATGAATATGAACGTGTCTTGTGAACCTGAGTTTGATATGAATGTTTACCTTTTCTGTTGTATTTGTGTGTGAACTTGTTAGTATGCCTACTGTGGGGTATAAAACGCAGGTCTCTTATAAAAGTAATGATGTGTCCAATTTATGTTTTCCCTTCTAACCACATTATATATATTTATATTATTACTATTATCGTATATTCTATAGAGACTTATATATACATTATAAAAACATCCCATGTGTTATTAACTTATAAAAGTAAATGTTTAACGGAAGTTGGCAAGGAAAATCCTGGTTGTTTTTGACTCACAGGCAAGGAAAATCCTGGTGATTGCGTACAAAAGCTTGCGAAGATTTTAAGGACCAATTTAATAATAACGCGCTCATTTTTATTTTGAGCAATAACTCGCTAATTTCTTAATTATATATATATATATATATAATGTGCCTCTCAGGTTTATTCTTTGATATTAATTGCTCCTTCTAACATAACATTGTATATATAACGAGCCCACCTAATACGTGTATTTCAAGGAAGTGCAAATGGGCTGGGATTTCTTAGAAAATATAAATGGGCCTGATTGAAGCGAAATTATTTGTTCACCCAGCCCAGCAAATGGACTGTACATTCTAGAAAACATGGGTTAAATATATGCCACATTTTTGCAGGCTGACATGTGGGCCAATAGGTCGAAGCCTACGCAGGGCGTTGTAAACTTGGTCAACAAATGATTGTGTCATCCACAACCATTTTATTTATATCCAACGGCCGACATGCACCTTCAATCTCTCGTCTTCTTCCTCCAGCGTCGCGGGACCGCCTGGTCCGGCCTCCGGCGGCGAGCGGCTCTGCTTAGCACACATCGCTGTGAAGCGCTACCCCACCACCGGCCAGGCTATCCCTCCACCCCTCGACGCCTCCTGTTATTCTCCACAGACTATAGCCCAATGCCGCAACAGAACCAGTTATAACCCTTCTCCTCCTCTCAATCTGCGACTCCACTGCCGCGTTTTCCCATCTCCGAGTCGTTCCCGTCCGGGGCCTCGCTGTCGTCCACCGCCTCGCTGCATTCGGTGCAGCGTGGTCAATAAACGAGAGTCATCGGAAGAGGACTGTACGTGGAGAGCCTGACGGCTGGGACCCATGAGGTCCATGGTCACCCGCAAGGAAAGTTCCTCCTTATTAAGCTGAAAAAATGTTTCCTCCACCGACAATTTGGGACCCACCGCTGTATCTTCGCACGGAAGGAAGTGCCTCCTTGTTTTGCGAAAAAAATTATTCATCCCGTTGACAGCTGGGACCCGTCAGATTTGGTGACTGACTTGTGGGCCTACTAAGCGGACGTGTACGCACGACTTTGTCAACTTAATCAACAAATGATTCTAGCAGCTGGACCGTTGGATGTTAATCCAACAGCCGTGCTCCTTCTTCAACCTCTGTTCTTGCTCCTGTCTCCTGTGGGCGGCACCGTGGCTGTGATGCCGCGCATCCGAACCAGTGAAGTTTCCCACTCCTCTCCATCTGCGACCCCACTGCCCCGTCTTCCCCATCTCCGGGTCGTTCCAGTCTGGGTGCGCTCGGCACGGTGTGGTCAACATGGTCAACAACCGAGAGTCATCGGAAGATGACTGTACGTGAGAGGCTGACAGTGGGGACGCACCACGCCCATGGACGCATGCATGCAACGGAACGCGGCGAGGTCAACGTGGTCAAGGAACGACTTCCATCGGAAGTATACTGTATGTGGAGAGTCTCGGTGGGTCCACGGCCGCAGCAAGTAAGTGCCTCCTTATTACGCCGGAAAATAATGATTCCTCCAACTCGCGAGGGACCCACCGAAGGGCCACCGTATTTTTGCGAAAAAACGTTTGCCCGACCGTTGGGACCCACCGACGGGCCACCGTATTTGTGAAAAACCGTTCCCCGTTGTCACTCGGACCCACCGGAAGTGCCTCCTTATTACGCACAAAAAATGAATACTCCCCGGCTAGCTGGGACCCACCTTGGTGGGAGGCCGACTTAATGGGCCTACTAAGTTGACGGGGACGAAGGGCTTTGTCAACTTAGTCAATATGAACGATTCTAGCTCCAGTGACCGTACGATGTCCATCCAATGGCCGTAGTGCTTCTTCAACCTATGGTCTTCTTGCTCCAGCCGCCCAAAGCAGCGCCGGTCGTGCCGCATGCTCCTGCCTCTCGTGGCCGGCTGTGCTGCCACGGAGGCCTCACCGCCCCTACTATTCCCACCGCTGGCCAGGCCCTGCGGCGACGGCAGCCTCACACCACAGCCGAACCAGTGAACCCGCGTACTCCTCTCCATGCGGGCTTCCACATCGCGTTTTCCTCGGCTCCGCGTCGTCCCTTCCTAGGCTCGCCGTCGTCCACCGCCGTGGTGCTCTCCAGCGGCGTGGTTAACGTGGTCAAGGAACGACTTCCATCGGAAGAGTATCGCACGTGGAGATGGTAACAGCTGGGTCCACAGCCACTGACCAGTTTTTTGTGATTTGCCAAGTAAGTCGCTTTGTCGTGCCTGTTGGGCTGCAAATCTTTCAAGATGAGGAGAGCTTTCATTCGGCTGGCCGAGAAAATGGCCCATCAGTAATGAGAAATGGGTTGTACATTTTTAAAACACATCAAACCGACAATTAGTTTCAAATATCTTTTTTTTATTTTGAGATTTTAAGTTACATTAATTTTTATGCGTGGAGAATTTGTTGGATTTTATATTGATATACATTTATTTTTAAAATTAGTATGAATGTGAGTCTAAATTTCGGGATTAAAAACAGTTCGGACCGCACCGAAATATGCAAATTTTCGTATAATTTTTTAACCGTGGCCACAATATGGGCTGTAATGCTAACAAAAAGAATATGGGCTAAAAAAACCTTAATAATTAGCAAATGGGCTGTAAATTCTTAGAAATAATGGCAGATGAGCTGGATGCTGTTTTCCACAGATTTGAGGCTTTCCTAAAAAAGGTTGGCCTTTGGCATTGGATCGTTGGATGGCCATCCAACGCCCGTCGTCTTCTTCAATCTCTGCTCTTCCTGTTCGGCCGCTCAAGCAGCGCCAAGCGGACTGCTGCTCCCTCCTCCCCACGGGCCGGCTCTGTCACAAGCAGCCTCACTGCCCCACCGTACTCCCATCGCTGGCCTAGCCATCCCTCTACTCACCCACACCTGCTGTTATTCTCCGGCGACGGCAGACGAACCAGTAAACCCTCGTACAGTCGTACTCCCCTCCGCATGAGAAACAACTGCCGAGTCTTCCCTACCTCCGTGTCGTTCCGTTCCTAGGCCTCGCCGTCGTCCACCGCCCTGGTGCTCTCGGCGCGGCCTGGTCAACGTGGTCAATGACCGACATGCATCTGAAGTGGACTATACGTGGAGAGGCCGATAGCTGGGTCCATGGCCGCACGCAAGGAAATGCCTCCTTATTACGTGCAAAATAATGATTCCTCCACCTGACATCAGGGACCCACCGAAAGGGCCTCTGTATTTCGTGAAAAAATGTTACCGCCGCTGACAGCTCGGACCCACCAGCTATATCTTTGCACGCAAGGAAGTGCCTCCTTATTACGCACAAAAAAGTGAATACTCCCGCTGTTAGCTGGGACCCAGTATAGTGGCAGGCTGACTTGTGGGCCTACTAAGTTGTGACAGGACGGAGGGCTTTGTCAACTTAGTCAATATGCACGATTCTAGCTCCGGTGACCGTACGATGTCCATCCAACGGCCGTAGTGCTTCTTCAACCTCTGGTCTTCTTGCTCCAGCCGCCCAAACCAGCGCCGGTCGTGCCTCGTGCTCCTGCCTCCCGTGGCCGGCTGCGATGCGGAGGAGGCCTCACAGCCCCCTACTACTCCCACCGCTGGCCAGGCCATCCCTCTACTCATCCACACCCCCTGTTATTCTGCGGAGACGGCAGCCTCACACCGCAGCGAACCAGTGAACCCTCATACTCCTCTACGCGTGGGCATCTACTGTCGTGTCTTCCCTGGCTCCGCGTCGTCCCCTTCCTAGGCCTCGCTGTCGTCCACCGCCCTGGTGCTCTCGGCGCGGCGTGGTCAACATGGTCAAGGAACGGCTTCCATCGGACGTGGACTGTACGTGGAGAGGCTGACAGCTGGGTCCACGGCCGCAGCAAGGAAGTGCCTCCTTATTACGTGCAAAATAATTATTCCTGCACCTGACAGTGCGGACCCACCGGACGGGCCACCGTATTTTGCAAAAAAAAACATTTGCCCCTGACTGCTGGGACCCACCAGCTACATCTTCGCACGCAAGGAAGTGCGTCCGGGCAAAAAAAAAATGATTCGCCCCGCTTTGCCGGACCCACCTGGCTACATCTTCGCAGGCAAGGAAGTGCTCGGCGATCGGGACCCACCTGGTCGGCGTGCGTGGCGTTGTCATTCTGGTCGCGAACATGTACGTACATATATATATTGGTGGATGTAGAGGCGCGCACGTGTCGTAGTAGAGGCGCGCACGTAGCATGTACACGTACGTACAACGGCCAGGGTGCAAGAAAGAAAATACGGCCACGTATGTGTACATACGGGCGGGATCTCGAACGCCTACTCGCGCGTACGTATGGCCAGGGCTCGTGTACATGGATGGGCCGGAACGGAGAAACGTCGTCGTCGTGTTCATGGGGAGGCAACGGAATGCGTCGTGTTCATGGGGAGGCAACAGAATGCGTCGTGTTCATCGGGAGGCAACAGAACGCGTGGGAGCCAACCGGCTGGGTCGGAACGAAATGCGTGGTCATGTTCATCGGGAGGGCTTGGATGGAACGGGTGATGGAAACGATGCCTGGTGTACCGCCCAACGGAGGAAGCGGACCTCCTACATTCGGGACGGGGTCCTGTTGATCGGGAAGGGTGTGGCATACCGCAAAACGGAGGAAACGGACCTCCTACGGTCGAAACGGGGGTCCTGTTGATTGGGAGGGGTGTGGCGTACCGCAAAACGGACGAACCAGACCTCCTACGGTCAAAACGGGGGTCCTGTTGATCGGGAGGGGTGTGGCGTGCCAAAAGCAGACGAAACGGACCTCCTATGGTCGAAACAGGGGTCCTGTTCATCGGGAGGGGTGTGGCGTACCGCAAAACGGGACTCCACGGGATACTGTTCATCTCCACCATCGACCTACTCCAGCCTCCATGGGCTACCGTCGATCTCCTCCAGCCTCCACAGGCTCCTATTCATCCAGCCTCCACCGCGCGCTACTCCACCGGCTACTGTTCAACCACCCCTCCACGGGCACCCCTCCACCGTCTACTGTTCATCCAGCCCTCCACACCATGGGGTCCTGTTCAACCACCCCTCCACGGGCACCCCTCCATCGTCTACTGTTCATCCAGCCCTCCACCACACCACGGGGTCCTGTTCATCCAGAGGCAACGCCACCGCTCACTGTTCATCCAAACCCCCCGCAACGCTCACTGTTCATCCAATCGATCGACTTCAGTTAGCAGCGATGGCGAAGAATCACTCAATCGGTTTTGATTAACAGCCATCGATCGATCGCTCGGGTTCGATAACACGTAGCCTGCAGTCTGTCGCCGGGTTCGATTAGAGCCCAACGCCTCGCTTCGGGTTGATTAGAGCCAATGCCTCGCACACCGCAGCAGCGTCGTGTACGAGAGAAACGCGCATCGCTCGGCCCCGACCTCCCACCGTAACCGGGAACTCCCTGAAATTTTCCTCGCCCTCGCTTCTACCATGGTTTTTTCCGTCATGGACGGCCCAAAGAATGTCATGCAGCTGCGTCTCCGGCCCGCCCAGGACGAAAAGCCCATTTTCTGTCATGATTTTTTGTCATAGAAGTAGGAGCCCATCACATCTATGATGATACCGGGTTTTGTCACAATTATCGTCATACAAGTGTCATATGTATGACAGAATTTTTTTTCGTTCGGCCCAAAAATGTCACGGATGTGTCTTTTTTTGTAGTGGGAGCTGACCTTCTTCACGGTTCCGCCCAAGCTGCTGGCGGGGGCTAAGCTGGTGTCCCTCCACATTCAGATTGACAAGCTCACGTCCAAAATGATTCTACAGTGCCTTCTGTTTATCTTAGTAATATGCTAATATAGGGGCTAGCTCGGTCTACTTTAGCTTAAGAGATGGTGGGTTTTGGTGGCGATGCAGCAATTACTTCGACATCAGATCATCAATTAAAGTAATTTCCAACAGTCGAACGAATATTTTGTCTGTTGGATATAAAGTTCCTTTGCACTACAGGATGCTGCTAACGCGACACCATGATCAGAGACCCTTCAAGAAACTGTGTGCGATGCAATAATCGCAAACAGTGATGTATGAAAACTGTCGGAAATGTATAAAACGTTTGTGATGACGGATGCATCAAACATTGTTCAGGTTTTAGTTGCCTATACGATGAGGAGGAACAAAAGAAACGGGCACCCAGATGAAGGCGTGTGCGATACACAGCATACGGTTCACTCGGATGAACTGTTTGTGATTAGGCAACACAAAAGAAACGATCAGCCAGATCTAGGTGTGTGTGATTGAGGGCATACGCTTCAGAAGGATTAACTGTTTGCTATTAGGCAACAAAACATAAACGGGTCAGCCAGATATAAGTGTCTGCGATTGATGGCATACACTTCACATGGATGAACTGTTTGCGATTAGCCACAACAATCTGAAACAGTTAGATAGATCAACGTGTGTGCGCTAGACTGGCACACACATTCTAATTAAAATAACCGTCTTGGCGATGGTGCTGACATTGCCTATTGTGGTGCACCCTATGGTGCAAACACCACGTCTGTGACGAGAAGGCGTACGTGCCCACGTTACGCCTTCCAGGAATAGTGCTGCACTTATAACCGTCAGTAAATTTTGAGCATGTGTCCCGTCACAATTTTTTTAGAAGAACAGGGAGGCCGGATCCCATCACATTCCAAATTGCAAACCTATCCACACCGATCAAAACCTAAACGGTTTCCCACTTAGGAGCGTATTACTACTCGGTTATAAATACTACTACTCCAAGATGACTGCACATTCCTCCTCAACTCCTCCTCCACAAAAACAAACAAGTCAGTCATCATCGTTCCCTTGCGTCTGCCATGGCCAGCGTGAGTTCTGGTTCGAGAGATTGCCACTAGGGAGAGGTGAGCCTGGAAGCGGAAGCACGAGAGATGTCCCGCCTCGCGGCGAAAGCAGCCAACATGTCCTGCCGCGTGGCCGTAGCAGCAGAAAGGTCCCGCCGCGCCGTCGATGCAGCAAACTGGTCCGGCCGCACCGCGGAAGCAGAAGAGATGTCCCGCCGCGCCGCAAATGCAACAAAGATGTCCTCCCGCATAGTGGCGGCCTGGGAAAATGTCTCGTGGGCAGGCGAGGACTCTTACAGGCGCATGCATGCCCTCGTCCTTAGGCAGATGGATCAGATCTCCAGGTGGGCGAGGTTGCAAGATGACCTGAAAGCCTCGTTTGAATAGTCTACCGGCGTCATCCAGCAACTAAATGAGAGCAATGCAAAGCTCCAGGCCGAGCGCGACCTGCTGAGGGCGAAGATCGTCGGAAGTGTGGGGCAGCAGGAGAAGACCACTGCCTTTTTGGAGAGGACCGGCATCATCATTGAGAAACTTATGGACGAGAATGCCATGTTGCGCATCGAGCACAGAAGGCTGGTGGAGGAATCCGTGGATGCTCTCAAGCAGCATCTTGAGGACAAGAAAGAGCTCATCGCCACTCACCGCGGAGACTAGTTCCCGCGGCCTGCAACAACGTATCAACACAGTAGAGATCAGCGAGCCAGATCGTTGTCTTCCTTCTTCTTTTGCCCTTGTGTATTTCGGGCGTTGCCGCATGTGGCTTTTTTTAATTATGTTCCTAAATATGTAAGACAATTAGTATCCACTGTCATCGTCCTTATATTCGTCATGCTTGCTATGATGTTATATAGGTCCGTCGGATCTTACATAAAGATCTGTGCAAAAATTTCTTTGCAGATTCTCATTTTTCTTTCTTAAATCTCAGTCCAGTGAGACATATAGCCACGCCGTAAAACAGGTGCTCGGGCGCCATTAATGGGGATGTTGGGAGGGAGGTGTGCGGCGGGTAGCGGTGAAAGGGCTCTCCTCCCGATGAGCACGCGCAGGAGTCTGATCGCACGCCTCCCGTACTCAAATAGCTACCCCGCAAGGCACCTCCTAGCCAATAAAAAAAGGGGACGCGTGGTGGCACGTAATTGGTAAGTAGAACGCCCACGGTTTCAATAATTCTCATGTTTCCGATTTGTAACGTGACAACACTTGTTCCAAAATGACTTTGTTGATTGTTAATCTGTGCGCCTTGGCAAATCGGACAGAAAAATTACCACAGCATGTTGGTGCCATGTCATGACACCATGCCAAGTTTCATGATTTTCAGGCGTGTTTCGGATTTACAGGAATTAAAAAACTAAGTTTCTCAATCTTTCCGGCCGAGCCACGACGCCCAGATGTTTGAATTTCATTCCCATCTTTTGCATAGGACCTAGAAATTCACCCAAGGACACCCATGTGGTTTTTCAAACAACTTTGGTGCACTGGAGCCCGTGCTTGTAGTTCAAATTTGAATTATGCACACTAAATGCACATAAACTCAATTAATGCATAAAAATGCCAAACAAACCCGAAATAATTTCAAAATTTAGCACGATACTTATATTTGGTCTAATCTGCCTGTGTAAAAAGATTAAGGCGGGAGAAGGCAGTGTACGTATGTCGTTTTGCACACGGAGGTGGCACGTTCCCTCTCGGAACCACGAGCCATCTTGACGGAAACTCCGGTTTGCAAGAAGCTTACACCAAAACTTGTCCCAACTCGGCCAAAAAAATTACCGCAGCATGTTGGCGCCATGTCATGACACCATGCCAAGTTTCATGATTTTCAAGTGTGTTTTGGATTTACAGGAATTAAAAAACCAAGTTTCTCAATCTTTCCGGGCGAGCCACGATGCCTAGATGTTTGAATTTCATTCCCATCTCTTGCATGGGACCTAGAAATTCACCCAAGGACACACATGTGGTTTTTCAAACAACTTTGGTGCACTGGAGCCTGTGCTTGTACTTCAAATTTGAATTAAGCACATTAAATGCGCATAAACTCAATTAATGCATAAAAATGCCAAACGGACCCGGAATAATGCCAAAATTTAGCACGATACTTATATTTGGTCTAATCTGCCTGTGTAAAAATATTAAGGCGGGAGAAGGTAGTGTACGTATGTCGTTTCACACACGGAGGTGGCACAGTCCTTCTTAGAACCACGAGCCTTCTTGACGGAAGCTCCGGTTTGCAAGAAGCTTACACCAAAGCTTGTCCCAATTCAGCCAAAAAAATTACCGCAACATGTTGGTGCCATGTCATGACACCATGCCAAGTTTCATGATTTTCAGGTGTGTTTTGGATTTACAGGAATTAAAATACCAAGTTTCTCAATCTTTCCGGGTGAGCCACGACGCCCAGATGTTTGAATTTCATTCCCATCTCTTGCATGGGACCTAGAAATTCACCCAAGGACACACATGTGGTTTTTCAAACAACTTTGGAGCACTGGAGCCTGTGCTTGTAGTTCAAATTTGAATTATGCACATTAAATCCGCGTAAACTCAATTAATACATAAAAATGCCAAAGGAACCTAGAATAATTCCAAAATTTAGCACGAGACTTATATTTGGTCTAATCTGCCTATGTAAGAAAATTAAGGCGGGAGAAGGTAGTGTACATATGTCGTTTCACACACGGAGGTGGCATGTTCTCTCTCGGAACCACGAGCCTTCTTGGCAGAAGCTTCGGTTTGCAAGAAGCTTACACCAAAGCTTGTCCCAATTCGGCCAAAAAAATTACCGCAACATCTTAGTGCCATGTCATGACACCATGCCAAGTTTCATGATTTTTAGGCATGTTTTGGATTTACAGGAATTAAAAAAGAAAGTTTGTCAATCTTTTTGGCCGAGCCACGACGCCCAGATGTTTGAATTTCATTCCCATCTCTTGCATGGGACCTAGAAATTCACCCAAGGACACACATGTGGTTTTTCAAACAACTTTGGTGCACTGGAGCATGTGCTTGTAGTTCAAATTTTAATTATGCACATTAAATGCCCAAAAACTCAATTAATACATATTCTACTGATAGTATGGCAACTCTCAGTTAACCTGATCAAGATCTTCCTTATGTGTGTTGTAGGGAAACAATGCGAGACACTGTGGTTTACCATCGAGGTTTGTTCAAGCAGGGTCCTTTGGCTAATAGCACATTATTGTGCAGTTGCAGGAATCATTCTAATATTTAGGTTTCTTACAATTTGGTCTTGCACATGTAGGTCCTGCTGTTAGAGGCTTAGACCCATCGCTCGACCCATTTTGCATATGGGGAAATGAGATGTCCATGAATATCAGTCAAGTCAAGAAACTCAGAAAGATTGTTAGGATGAAGAAACTTGCGACAAATAACAGCAAGATCTTTGTTTGCACAATGAAGAAGACATCAGTCAACTATAGGATGGTACCAACTCTTTTACCTTGTTTTTATCCCTTGCGCCATTTCAAAATTTACATCAGTGATTTATGCGAAGCTTTGTTTTCAGTACTTTTCAAAGTAATTCACCGATGATTAGCTCTCAAACCACCTGCATGGTCAAGAGGTGAGGAAGGTATTCATTCAACACCCACGGTACAATAATGAAGTCTTGTTGAAGAGGACGAAGGTTGGGCGGGCAATTATCCATAGCCACTGGCCTAAAGTTGCAAGGACATTCAACATCACTAAAGGCTCAATATTTGCCTTCCGCTTCTGCAGTTTCCCAGATGAGATTCATCTGTCTATTTACCGTGTATGATGCTACTTTCCAAAGGTTTTTGATGCTGCATGTGAAACTTGGTGCTGTTGTGTAATGGCGAATCGAGTGTCAAGTCATGCGATGTAATTCGATTATGAAATTCTGGTTGCTTTTATACGGATATGAAATATCTGGCGTGTTTTATAAGAAATATCAGTTTGATTAGTACATGGATTATCAATAATAAGCTAATTACCCTGCTTATTGGGGTTTTCTATTGCAAACAGTTACTCAGACAGCATTGTGGGCGATGAACTCAAACAACCCACACGGTTTCTAGAAAGTAGGCGTGTTCGATCAACTAACAATCACACACGACTTCCGGCAGCAAACTGTTTCCTTTAGGCCACCTTGCACAAACGTTTCCACACAAAGAACTGTGTGGGATGTACATACCTACGGAAATGATTTTTTGGGATTCATCGTGTGGGATGTACATACCTACGGAAATGATTTCTGGGATTCATCGTGTGGGATGTACATACCTATGGAAATGATTTCTGGGATTCACCGTGTGGGGTGTACATACCTACCGAAATGATTTTTGGGATTCACCTTGTGGGATGTACATACCTACGGAAATGATTGGGTTTAGATGCCTCGCCCGATCGCACACGGCCCCAGCCTGGGTCCTAGGAGGGCCTATCCCCGACGATTTCTGGGTCGTGTGGGAAGGACCCCCTATCACCCACACTCACTTGGCAACGGTTCCAAATGCCATCGCGGAAAGGGGTTAAAAACCATTTGTTTAGCACATCACTGTACCAGTGTTGGGTAGGAAGTATAACAGCTTATATGCTTGTTTGTTCAGGAAGTGTTGCATACTTGTGCGAGTTGACGCGACACATCAAAGTAGTACTACTACTAGTAGTACTCCCTCCGATCCTAATTTCTCTGCGCATAAGTCGAGGCGCAGATACCAAGGAGGGCCTGGTTGTGTCTATACTTGGACAACTCACCCGACTGCACACCAGGCAGCCGAAGCTCGTGTCATGTTGGTGCCTTGTGCGGCCCGCACATTAACCAAAACCTCGCGCCTCCAGCTTAGCCTCCACATTTTAAACTTCTCAATCTCAAGGCCAAGGAGCAAAGTGAAACCTATGATCGGGCCAATCGGATGGTTGAGAACACTACAATTCGTAGCTACAAATGCGTGTGTGAGAGAGGATGAGTGTGTGCGTGAACCTCTTCGCTTCCTGTATAACATACTAAACTCAGAGTACAAGTGTATGTGGGTGGCATCAACCTAGGGAGCTAGAGATGGTGCGTGCGAGAAGTCCCGAGAGATAGGTGTAATGCGTCTGAAAAAAGACTAGTCTATAGCTCGCCATGAGGCTATTCCTGTCGAATGCCCCAATAACCGTAAGATATGTATCTGACGGTGCCATTTATTGCACGTACACAACAGTAGAAAAAGAACTACCATGGCATATGCTACACCACGATCGAGAACACGTGCCCACGTTACGCCATCCGAGAATATTGCCGCACTTCGAAACTAGAATCGTCAATAAATTTTGAGCTTGCGTCTCATCACATTCCAAATTACTACTACCACGCTATATTTAATTGCAAACCTGTTCACACTGATCACAACCTAAACGGTTTCACACTTAGGAGCGTATTAGTGCTAGGTTACAAATACTACTATGCCAAGATGACTGCACATTCCTCCTCAACTCCTCATCCACAAAAACAAACAAGTCATTCATCATCCTTCCCTTGCGTCTGCCATGGCCAACGTGAGTTCTGGGTCGAGAGATTACCACCAGGGAGAGGCGAGCATGGAAGCGGAAGCACGAGAGATGTCCCGCCTTGCCGCGAAAGCAACCGACATGTCCCTCCGCATGGAAGTAACAACACAAAGGTCCTATCGCGCCGCCGAAGCAGCACGGAGGTCCTGCCGCGCCGTCGATGCCGCAGACTGGTCCGGCCGCGCCGCAGAAGCAGTAGAGATGTCCCGCCGTGCCGCGAATGCAGCAGGGATGTCCCGCAGTGCCGTGGCGGCCTGGGAAAATGTCTCGCGGGCAGGCAACGACTCTTAAAGGCGCATGCATGTGATCGTCCATAGCCAGATGGATCAGATCTCCGGCTGGGCGAGGTTGCAGGAAGACATGAAAGCCTCGTTTGAACAAGCTACTGGCGTCATCCGGCAACTAAGGGAGGGCAATGAGAGGCTCCGGGCCAAGCGCGACCTGCTGAGGGTGAAGATCGTCCGACGTGCAGAGCAGCATGAGGAGACCAGTGCCTTGTTGAAGAGGACCGGCGTCATCGTCAAGAAACTTATGGACGAGAATGACAAGCTCCGCATCGAGCGCCAAAGGCTGGTGGAGGAATCAGTGGATGCTCTCAAGCAGTGCCTTGAGGGCACGACCGAGCTCATCACCGCTCGCCGCGGAGACTAGTTCCCGTGGCCTGTAGCAACACATCAAGAAAGTAGACACCAGTGAGCCAGATCGTTGTCTTTCTTCTTATTTTTCCCTTGTGTATTTCGGGCGTAGCCACATGTGGCTTTTTAAATTATCTTCCTAATTATGTAAGACCATTATTATCCATTGTCATCGTCCTTATATATTCATCAATCTTGCTATAAGTTGCAGTAGATGCTATATAGGTCCGTCGGATCTTACATCAATATCCGTGCAAAATTTTCCTTTTTCTCTCTTAAATTTCAGTCGAGTGAGACGTAGCCACGCCATTAAACAGAGGCTCGGGCGCCATTAATGGAGACCTTGGGAGAGAGGTGGACGGTAGATGGAGGTCAAAGGGCTCTCCTCCCGATAAGCACGCGCAGGGGTCTGATCGCACGCCTCCCGTACTCAAATAGCTACCATGCACGGCGCCTCCTAGCTAATAAAAAAAGGGGATGCGTGGCGGCACGTAAATGGTAAATAGAACGCCCACGGTTTCAATAATACTTGTGTTTCCGATTGTAACGTCATAGCACTTGTTCCAAAATGACTTTATTGATTGTTAATGTGTGCGCCTTCGCTAATCGGACAACAAAATTACCACAACATGTTGGTGCCATGTCATGACACCAAGCCAAGTTTCATGATTTTCATGCGTGTTTTGGATTTACAGGAATTAAAAAACCAAGTTTCTCAATCTTTCCGGGCGAGCCACGACGCCCAGATGTTTGAATTTCATTCCCGTTTCTTGCATGGGACCTAGAAATTTACCCAAGGACACACATGTGGTTTTTCAAACAACTTTGGTGCACTGGCGCCTGTGCTTGTAGTTCAAATTTTAATTATGTACACAAAGGTGACGTGTTCCCTCTCAGAACCACGAGCCTTCTTGAGAGAAACTATGGTTTGCAAGAATCTTATACCAAAACTTGTTCTTATTCGGCCAATTTTTTTACCACAGCATGGTAGTACCATGACATGACACCATGCCAAGTTTCATGATTTTCAGGCATGTTTTGGATTTACAAGAATTTGAAAACCAAGTTTCTCAAAGTTCTCGGCCGAGCCACGATGCCCAGATGTTTGAATTTCATTCCCATTTCTTGCATGGGACCTAGAAATTCACCCGAGGACACACATGTGATTTTTCAACCAACTTTCGTGCATGGGAGCATGTGCTTATAATTCAAATTTGAATTATGCACATTAAATGACCAGAAACTCAATTAATGTATAAAAAAGGCCAAACAAACCCGGAATAATTCCAGAATTTATCAGGGCACTCACTACAGGAATCAGGAACTTTGCCGTCAGCTATGGTGGACGGCAAAGGCACACATGGCAGACGACAAAGATCTTTGCCGTCAGCACGTCTGACTGAATAGGCTACGACAAAGGCTTCTTTGCTGTCTGCTAGCAGACGACAAAGATACAAAGCTCTTTGCTGTCCGCCAGCCAACCGCAAAGAGCCTGGACGGCGCACGTGCCAGCTTAGGTCCGTTAAGGGGTTAACGACGTGCATTGCCGTCGGCTGGCGGACGACAAAGACCTTTGTATCTTTGTCGTCAGCAAGCGGACGACAAATAGCATTGAATCATTGCAGTCGGCCAGCGGACGGCCAAGCGTGCCACATGGCAGCACCTGGGGGGCTGGCCTATTTGGTAGCTTTGCCGTCAGTTGGCTGATGACAAATATTAAACGTTCTTTGTCGTCCGCTGGCCGACGGCAAAGCAAAAAATAGGTAGCCTACTGCCCCAAGTTACACAGGTAGCTGACACGTGGCATGTTTGCCGTCAACTAGCGGACAGCAGAGCTCGTTGCCGTCCGCTAGCAGACGACAAAGAGTCTATATAGCCCCTGTTTTTTCTGTTTTTCTTGAAATCATTCAATTTGACAGAATTTCACACACACACACACACACACACACACGCACACACACACACACATATATATATATATATAGACACACACACACACATATGAAAATACTTTCGACAAGCATACCAACACATATACATATCAAATCATATCCCTGCCATATGGATATGATCATCCAACACATATACATAGCAGATGGTTTCATCCAACAAATATACATAGCCAACATATCCGACAACAAGGATACAATGGTTTCATCTATACATACGTATATAGGTAGCAAGTTTGACATTGTTCATAGTACAAAATCAAAACAAGAAGGAAGCATAAAGAGAAGAGTAGACTCCATCAATGCAAGCTTCGTCATCTAAAGCAAATCTGCAAATTGGGAAAGAAGCAAGTTAGAAGAAGAAGAAGAAGACTATCTAGAAAAATAAGAAGAAGAAGAAGAAGAGGAAGAAAAGGAAGAAGAAGAAGATTTTTCTTCTCTTTCTTTTTCTCCTCTCCTCTATTTTATCTTCTTCTTCTAACTAAGGGGTAAAAATGCCATTTTATTGCTAAGCTAGGTAAAGATGCTAAGTGTAGGTCATTTTAGAGCTAAGCTAGGTAAATAGGTCATTTTGGAGCTTACTAAGGTTATTATGTCATTTTCGAGGAAAGTAAGGTAATTCTATATCATTTTGGAGGTAACGAAGATTATCATTACATTTTTGAGGAAAGAAAGCTAAGTATAGATTATTTTTTGTCTAACTTAGGTAGTTATGCCATATAGGAGGAAAGTAAGCTAAGTATGCATTTGTTAAGCAAAACACTAGAGAAAACTTACCCTCATCACAACAAATGCGATGAAGATCGCAACTAAGGTAACAATTGATCCAACAACATAATGATACCAAGCCTCATTATCAATGGCATATTTTCTGATCTTCTTAAGCTTCAGGCGCATTGCATCCATCTTCAAGCGCATTGCATTCATCTTTATCTTGTGATCATCGACGACATCGGCAACATACAACTCCAATGTCATCTTCTCTTCTTCAATTCTTTTAATTTTTTCTTTCAAATACTCATTTTCTTTTTCAACTAAATTTAACTTCTCGACAAGAGGGTCGGTTTCAAATTCCGGTTCACATACCTCCTAGATTAAAATATCTCTATGTCAACTTAATGGCCATAATTGTCATAACTGAGAAATGCAACAAATAGTTATGAAAGAGAATTTACCACATCTAAATCATAAAGCGGGCGAGGGCCGACGGGGACGGACATCAACACCATTTCACTATGTATAAGGAACAATCATACAAAGTAAGAAAAATATACAAGTAATTATGTAAATCATACAATCATACAAGTAACTATATAAATCAAGTACAACATAAAAAATTTGAATACCTAGTCATAATCTGGTTCAATAAATGCTTTGGGATCAATAAATGCATCATTATCATCACTAGTAGTAATGACGTGCTCATCATCATCATTAATAAATGCATCATCATCATGTGGAAGGCCACCTCTACGTAATCTGTAAAGCATTGACAGGTCATCCGCAGTAGTAACCTCTTCTAGTTTAGGCTCTTCTTGTTCCGGTGGAGGGGTGAGTCGGGTTCACTGTCGTTGTCTACTTCAATGTTCTGGGGTGAAGTAGAGCGGTTCTTGGAACGTTTTTTTGGAAAGATGCATTTCTTGGAAGAATTCTCCTTCATATGTGTCTGGGATAATGCGAGGTGCATAATCATCTTCATTGGGGGGAGGTGGTCTAACACGTGGCGGCACTTCATAAACGACATCCCAACCATTGAGATTAGGATCACTTTGACAGGCCCACGGTAGATAGAAAACTTGGGTTGCCGGTTGAGCCATAATATAGACATCGGGAACATCCAAATGGGTGCTTTGATTGATTTCCACTAGCCCTGTATGTTCATGAGTCCTTCTAGTCTCCTTCGAGTGGAACCAATAACATTTGAAGACTACGACATTTGGTGGGTTTGCACCATAGAATTGAAGTTCATAAATTGCTTCAACTCTTCCATAATACTCGGTATCTCCTTTGCCGATAGCAGAGACACAACCGTTTGTAGACTTTCGATCGGCCATAGATAGCTCTTTGCCATAGGTACGAAAGCGATACCCATTGATGTCGTATTTGTCAAATGAATGGACCTTATAGTCAAAACCATTAGCGACTTGTCTCAATTCGATGTCCATAAGCTCTGAATTAGCCTACAAGTTTAATACGAAAGGGATTTTTGCATTGGCCACAAATTAGACGAAGAAATGAAATTTTCTAATGGAAACTACCATTTGTTTAAACCAAGAGATGAAACTGGGATAGCCGCGTCCATGCTTTGCCAGAAGCTCACACTCTTCGACGGTATCCTTTTGGATCACCGCTCCATACGAGAATATGGTGACGTATCGACTGTATCAAATTTATCCGAGAATAAGAGTAGTTCAAAGGATAGCGCATACGCCAGCAAGTCATGCGTTGAGTACATGTACCAGACACGCATTATGAAGTTCCGTTTGCTAAAGGCGTTGTATGTCTTGAACCCATTATCCCAGGCTTCTTGCAATTCGTCCTTCAGCGGCTGCATGTACACATTCATATTCTTCCCCCGATAGTTGGGCCCTGGAATTATCAACGTCAGGAAAATGTTCTTTCTTTGGATAATCTGTCCGGGGGGAGATTGATTGGAAAGACAAATACAGGCCAACAACTGTATTGGACTGCTGTCAGACCAAACACACTAAACACATCCGTGCTGATGCCGACTCGAGGATGCCTCGAATCTGCCGCTTTGTCATCGTGTAATGCATCGAAGCTCTTCCATGCTTCACCGTCCGATGTGTGCACCATCATCAGCTTCCCATCTGCATCTAGTTGGGTTCTTTTGCCCGTTTTGTGCCATGTCATCTGTCTTGCCGTCTCTTCGACCATGAAAAGACGTTGAAGTCTTGGTACGATTGGCATATACCGAAGAACATTAACGGGGATTTTGGTCTGCGTCTTCTCACCCATACCGTTGTCTACCACAACATACCTGGATGACTTGCAAATGGGACAATAGTTCAAGTACGCATATTGAAGCCTAAATAAGGCACATCCTTTCTCACAAGCATGTATCTTCTCATAGGGCATCTTAAGAGCACGGAGAATTTGTCTGACTGGTACAGGTTTGCAGGTAGTACATGGCCATTGGGTAGAAAACGTCCAAATATTGTCATAATTGCGTCATAGCATTCTCTGCCCAAGTTGAATTGAGCCTTCAGAGCCATTATTTGTGAGATGGCATCCAACTGACAAAGCTCGGTGTGCTCGTGGAGAGGACGTTTTGAAGACTCCAACATTTCATTGAAGGCCTTTGTAGATTCCTCCATCTCATCGTCCGAGTCCCGAGCATCATCAAAGTCTTGCACCATGTCTTGCATCCCGGTACCATGCTCGTTGGTGCGACAATGAAGCACCTCAGCTCTGGCATGTTGGGCGGACTCGCCATGAAATGTCCACACCGTATAATCTGGCGTAAAACCCCACATTTGCAGGTGTTTGCCCATTTCATCCTCTGTCCTCTTGTGACAATTGTTGCACCAGGCGCAGGGGCACCATGTTGTCCTCTAGCCATTTATAAATGCGGCTCTCAGAAACCCCTTGGTTTTTGTTAACTATTCAATTGTCATGTTTTTCTGACTAGTGTGACCGGTGTACATCCACACACGATCAGTCATCTTGCCTAGCTACTGGACACATAAGAAATATATATATATATATATACAAATCAACATGTATATATTCATCAGTTAATGGAGTTTGTCACTTTTATTACGTCCATGCAACCTAGATGCTAATAGGTAAAGATAGGTCCTAATCTCACTGAGTATGTGTAGATTGGGTTCGTTTTCCCATGCCCTGCCCGAATCGACGTTAGGGCTTTTGGCAGCACCTCCCCGCTGTTCTCCTGATACACGTCTCGGCAATAAGCAGAGAGGATGTGCACCCGGAGAACAACATGGAGGCACTGACGAAATTATACATCGGATCCGGAGCAGAGCATATGGGAAAATGAACCCAATCTACACATACTCGGGCTGTCCATGGATAACGTTGGATAATTCGAAAGAATCACGGTTATAAATATGCAAATGCATGCATATTTATAGATGTAAACCTTTCGAACGGGAGACGCATAGTGGTCACGCATACTGATGATTGAAGACACCTATAGCTAGCAAGTTTCATCGGCACGAAGACCGGAACAGAGAAAATCAAGGGGGAGGGGGGAGGAAATGTCCTTTGTGCTACGAACGCAGGGCCGGTGTCGGTGTCAAAACCGGCGGATCTCGGGTAGGGGGTCCCGAACTGTGCGTCTAAGGTCGATGGTAACAGGAGACAGGGGACACGATGTTTACCCAGGTTCGGGCCCTCTCTATGGAGGTAATACCCTACTTCCTGCTTGATTGATCTTGATGGATATGAGTATTACAAGAGTTGATCTACCGCGAGATCGTAATGGCTAAACCCTAGAAGTCTAGCATGTATGACTATGGTAATGAGTATCTCCGTTTCCGGACTAAGTCCTCCGGTTTGTATAGACACTGGGAGGATCTAGGGTTACACAAGGTCGGTTACAAAGAAAGGAATCTACATATCCGGTCGCCAAGCTTGCCTTCCACGCCAAGGAGAGTCCCATCCGGACACGGGTGCAGTCTTCGGTCTTCGTATCTTCACAGCCCATCAGTCCGGCCCATGGCTAACAGGCCGTACGCCCGAGGACCCCTTAGTCCAGGAGTCCCTCAGTAGCCCCTGAACCAGGCTTCAATGACGAGATGTTCGGCGCACAAATTTTCTTCGGCATTGCAAGGCGGGTTCCCCCTCCGACGGCTTCCAAGTAATGTATTCGGCTTTTAATTCAATGCCGCATCCCTCGGCTTCTATTATCTATGACTTCATCTTCCACGTGTCGGGCGAATGCGGACGGTCAGGGTATTTTTTGCAAATAATACCCTAGCCATGCAAGAAAGAGCGTCTATTTAAAGAGATTGGATCTCAGATCCATTCAGCACCATGCGGAGAAAATCCTCAGAGACTGCCAGGAAAGACCATTCCAACATGGATAACATTCCCAGCTCTTCTTCCCGTTCCAACCTAGAGAGAGGAGAGTGGGAGAGGTGCTCTGTATCCCACAGCCAATTGGAGAAGTTGCAAATGCAGGGATTTCTCTCTCTTGCAGATCTGGTCCCTGTTCGAGCAGGATTGGCCTCCTTCAACGGCAAAACCCAGGCGGAGGATTTCCCCAATCCGTCTGTGGGAGAGCGAGTGTGCTTCGTCCCCTATCTGCTGAGGGGCGTAGGATTTCCAATTCACCCATTCCTCCGAGGGCTTCTGGAGTACTATGGCCTCCAGCTGCGCAACTTTACCCCAGCCTCTGTCCTGCACATTGTGGGTTATGTCGCTTTATGCGAACTATTCCTGGGTTGTGAGGCCCATTTTGATCTGTGGAGAAACTTGTTTTGCCTTGTCCTGCGCAACCATGAGGGATCGATATTTGAAGTGGGCGGGGCCGAAATATGGTGTATCGCTAAGACCGGATACCTATCCGGCACACCGAAGAAAGCTTCCGAAGAGTGGACCTCTGAGTGGTTCTACATTGATGACATTGTACTTCCAGATCCAGTCCGGAGAGGTCTCCCTGAGTTTGCGAGTGTTCCTCTGAAGAAACGCCATAGTTGGCGCCCTCAGAGCCTCAAGGAGGAAGATAGTGCGGAAGTCCTCCAACTCCTGAGCAAGATCAGGACGCTTGCCCAGTACGGGTACACGATAGTCGAAGTGATGGCGACCTCTATAGTACGGGGAGTTCAACCACTCCAATACAGTTCTATGTGTTGGTTGAATAGATGAATCTGAGATTGTGTGATACATATCGTATAATCATACCCACGGATACTTGAGGTGACATGGGAGTATCTAGGTGACATCAGGGTTTTGGTTGATTTGTGTCTTAAGGTTTTATTCTAGTACGAACTCTAGGGCTGTTTGTGACACTTATAGGGATAGCCCAACGGATTGATTGGAAAGAATAACTTTGAGGTAGTTTCGTACCCTACCATAATCTCTTTGTTTGTTCTCCACTATTTTCGGAGTGACTCTTTGTTGCATGTTGAGGGATAGTTATATGATCCAATTATGTTATTATTGTTGAGAGAACTTGCACTAGTGAAAGTATGAATCCTAGGCCTTGTTTCCTAGCATTGCAATACCGTTTACGCTCACTTTTATCATTAGTTACCTTGCTGTTTTTATATTTTCAGATTACAAAAACCTATATCTACCATCCATATTGCACTTGTATCACCATCTCTTCAACGAACTAGTGCACCTATACAATTTACCATTGTATTGGGTGTGTTGGGGACACAAGAGACTCTTTGTTATTTGGTTGTAGGGTTGTTTGAGAGAGACCATATTCATCCTACGCCTCCCACGGATTGATAAACCTTAGGTCATCCACTTGAGGGAAATTTTCTCCTGCCCTACAAACCTCTGCACTTGGAGGCCCAACAACGTCTACAAGAAGAAGGTTGCGGTAGTAGACATCAAGCAGTTTCTGGCGCCGTTGACGGGAGGTGAGTGCTTGAAGGTATATCTTTAGATCTTGCAATCGAATTTTTTTGTTTCTTGTTTTAGCATTAGTTTAGTTTATAAAACAAAACTACCAAAAAATGGAATTAAGGGTTCCTCATATGCTTCATCTTTTTAATGTCTTTCGTGAAAATGATGGGAAGGAAAATTGTGCTCAGTACTAGAAGAAGAATTACATAGAATGCTTGGCATAAAATATGTGAATGATGATCATGATTGCAATGTTGTTAGTATGAATTCTATGAATATCCATGATGCTAATGATATGCAAAGCCACAAGCTTGGGGATGCTATGTTTGATGAAGATGATATGTCTAGTCCCCCAAGTTTTGATGAGAATATTTATTATGATGAAAGCATGCCTCCTATCTATGATAATTATTGTGATGAAACGTATGCTCTAAATAATAATGATAACCATGAAACTTTTCATCTTGATCTTAATTTTCAATCATATGATAGTTATTTTGTTGAGTTTGCTCCCACTTATTGAAGAGAAGAATTTTGCTTATGTGGAGAGTAGTAAATTTTCTATGCTTGTAGATCATGAAAAGAATGCTTTAGGTGCCGGTTATATTGTTGAATTCATTCATGATGCTACTGAAAATTATTATGAGGGAGGAACATATGCTTGCAGGAATTGCAATAATATCAAGTTTCCTCTCTATGTGCTTAAGGTTTTGAAGTTATGCTTGTTTTGCCTTCCTATGCTAGTTGATTATTGTTCCCATAAGTTGTTTGCTCACAAAATACCTATGCATAGGAAGTGGGTTAGAATTAAATGTGCTAGTCATACTCTTCATGATGCTCTCTTTATGTTTCAATTCTTATCTTTTTGTGAGCATCATTGAAATCATCATGCCTAGCTAGGGGCGTTAAATGTTAGCGCTTGTTGGGAGGCAACCCAATTTTATTTTAGTTTCTTTCCTTTTGGTTATGTTTAGTAATAAATAATCCATATAGCTTCTGTTTAGATGTGGTTTTATGTTTTAATTAGTGTTTGTGCCAAGTAGAACCTTTGGGAAGACTTGGGTGAAGTCTTTATGATCATGCTGTAAAAAAACAGAAACTTTAGCGCTCACGAGATTAGCTAGAACTTTTTACTGGATAGTGCTATTTAGTTGATTATTTTTTCAGATGATTACTAGTCAAATTCCTCAGGTCCAATAATTTATTTTAGAATTGTTGGAGTTCCATAAGTATACGTTTGATACAGATTACTACATACTGTTCTGTTTTTGACAGATTATGTTTTCTATGTGTTGTTTGCTTATTTTGATGGCTCTATGGCTAGTAAAATAGTTTATAAACCATAGAGAAGTTGGAATACAGTAGGTTTAACACCAATATAAATAAACAATGAGTTCAATACAGTACCTTGAAGATGTGTTTTGTTTCCTTTCGCTAACGGAGCTAACGAGTTTTCTGTTAAGTTTTGTGTTGTGAAGTTTTTAAGTTTTGGGTAAAGATTCGATGGACTATGGAATAAGGAATGGCAAGAGCCTAAGATTGGGGATTCCCAAGGCACCCCAAGGTAATATTCAAGGACAACCAAGAGCCTAAGCTTGGGGATGCCCTGGATGGCATCCCCTCTTTCGTCTTCGTTCATCTGTAACTTTACTTGGAGCTATATTTTTATTCACCACATGATATGTGTTTTGCTTGGAGCGTCATTTTATTTTGTTCATATTTGCTTTATGTTACTTATAATAATGTTTTTCATCCCTATTTTCAATAAAAAAGTCAAGGATAGCCTTTACCATGCTTATTTTGCAAGTATACATGTTGCTGTTTCAAAACAGAAAGTTTACCGCTGTTGCAAAAATTCCCTAGAAAAGTCAGAATGTGATGAAATGTTGAAACCTTTTGCATAATAAGCTCTGACAAATTTAATACAGTGGGAATTTTCTTTCATAATGTTTGGAGTTAGGTAAGTCTGATGAATCTTGCATTCTTTACAGACTGTACTGTTTTGGCAGATTGCTGTTATGTTTGCATTTTTTGCATATGTTTGCTTGTTTAATGATTCTATTTGAGGATAGGAGTATTAAATATGCATAGGCATTTAGTATGCAATGTTTAATAATAATTTTAGTGATTTTCTACAGTAGAAAATGATAAAGTTTTTGCATTGGTTTATACTAACTTATCTCACAAGTCCTTGTTGAGTTTTTTGTGGATGAAGCTTTTGAGATTTAGGGAGACCGTGATATGAGAGGAAATAAGGAGATATAAAAGATCAAGCTTGGGGATGCCCAAGGCACCCCAATATAATATTTCAAGAAGTCTCAAGCATCTAAGCTTGGGGATGCCCCGGTAGGCATCCCACCTTTCTTCTTCGACAACTATTGGTTAGTATCGGTTGATCCTAAGTTTTTGCTTCGTCACATGATGAGTGCTATCCTTGAAATGTCATGTTATTTTGTTTTGCTTGCTGTTTAAATAAAATACCAAGATCTGAAATTCTTAAATGAGAGAGAGTCTTTACATAGCTACATAATTATTTAACTACTCATTGATCTTCACTTATATCTTTTTGGAGTAGTTTGTCATTTACTCATGTGCTTCACTTATATCCTATGATTAAATGGTTGAATGATTTGAATGTCATAAATCTAAAATTATATATGTTTCATATGCCTTTCCCATGGAGAGTAATGCCTTCCCATATGAGAAGTAGAGGTGGTAAATTTATTGAAGGTTAGCAAACATTGTATTGGTCACTTGAACAATTTATGAAAGAATATTGAAGGAAGAGAGACTTCACATATAAATATACTATCTTGGACATCTTCTGTGATTGTGATCCCCATTAATTATTTTCAAACCTGAGCAAATTAGTTGAAGTTGGACAAAGAAGACAACATAATGAGTTATGCTTGGGTATATTTGTATAGGTTATATTGTTTTGGATCCTCTAACATGTGGTGCTTGCTATTTAGAATCCTTTGCTAGCCAAAATATCTGTACTAAGCGGGAATACTGCTTGTGCATCCAAATTCCTTGAACCAAGTTTCTTCCATGAGTGTCCACCATATCTACCTATATGCGGTATTTATCTGCCGTTCAAAGTAAATTTGCATGTGCCAAACTCTAAACCTTCAAATAATAATCTGCTTTGTATGCCCGAATCGCTCATGTAGCGACTAGGGGCTAGCAGTATCTTCCATGCTAGGTGGGTTATTCTCACGATGAGTGGACTCCGCTCATCATTCACGAGAAAATGGCTGGTAACTGGGATGCCCAGTCCTATGATCAAAAGATCAAAAACAAATTCGCAAATAATTTAAACAAAACTCCCCCAAGATTGTTGAAAGTTGGACGGCACCCTTTGTTTCGGACAAGCCGTGGAGTGTGATTGTTGGTGGAGGGGGAGTAAAATCTTTACCTTTCTGCGTGGGAACCGCCTATGATGTATCTAGTATGGAAGATATTGGGAATTATTGGTCGGTATGTTGACAATGAAAGCATACCTCTCAAAATTATTTTCATCTCTGTTTTTGCTTCGAGCTCTGGCACCTCTGCAAATCCCTGCTTCCCTCTGCGAAGGGCCTATCTATTACTTTTATGCAAGAGTTAGCAGTATTCCTTCTCATTCCAACCTACTCTTTAGTTGGCAAGCATCATATGATGGAAAGATCTAAGCATATATGGCCATTCAAATATATTTGATCATGAATTATTACTGTTGACATTACCCTTGAGGTAAAAGGTTGGGAGGCGAAATATTAAGCCCCTATCTTTCTCTATGTTCGATGAATACTATTTGTTCTAAAAATATGCTTTGAGTGGTAGCAATCATGGAAGACTATATGATAGTTGAGTAAGTGGGATTTGCTAACTCAAAGCTCTGACATAGACTCTTCCTGAAAATAAGATGAATTGTAATTGTTTGATGACTAATAACACGGTTTGTTAGTTTTCAAGAAAGCTTATGATCTATGCTTTAACATGTGAATAGTTTGTTACTTGATCATGCAAAGTTTTATGAGTTAAGCTATTGTTATGACATATAATGATGCTAGAAAAGGTGATTGAAATTATCATTGATCAAACTTATGCACCTTCTAGCATTCACACTTCATAAATTATTTCTTTTATCATTTACCTACTCGAGGACGAGCAGGAATTAAGCTTGGGGATGCTGATACGTCTCCAACGTATCTATAATTTATGAAGTATTCATGCTATTATATTATCCATCTTGGATGTTTAATGGGCTTTACTATGAACTTTTATATTATTTTTGGGACTAACCTATTGACCCAGAGCCCAAAGGCCTCCTGTTTTTTCCCTTGTTTCAGTGTTTCGAAGAAAAGGAATATCAAACGGAGTCGAAACGTAATGAAACCTTTTGGAGAAGTTATTTTTGGAAGGAAAGCAACCCGGGAGACTTGGAGCGCACGTCAAGAAAGCAACGAGGGAGGCACGAGGCAGGGGGCGCGCCCACCCCCCTGGGCGCGCCCTCCACCCTCGTGGGCCCCTCGTGGCTCCCCTGCCGTTTTTCTTCCGCCTATATATATCCATATACCCTCAAACGATCGGGGAACAGAATAGATCAGGAGTTCCGCCGCCGCAAGCCTCTGTAGCCACCAAAAACCTATCGGGACCCTGTTCCGCACTCCTGCCGAGGGGGATCCTCACCGTGGCCAACTTCATCATCCCGACGCTCTCCATGACGAGGAAGGAGTAGTTCACCCTCGGGGCTGAGGGTATGTACCAGTAGCTATGTGCTTGATCTCTCTCTCTCTCTCTCTCTCTCTCTCTCTCTCTCTCTTTCTCGTGTTCTTGAGGTGGTATGATCTTGATGTATCGCGAGCTTTGCTATTATAGTTGGATCTTATGTTGCTTCTCCCCCTCTACTCTCTTGTAATGGATTGAGTTTTCCCTTTGAAGTTATCTTATCGGATTGAGTCTTTAATGATTTGAGAACACTTGATGTATGTCTTGTCGTGCGTATCTGTGGTGACAATGGGATATCATGTGATTCACTTAATGTATGTTTTGGTGATCAACTTGCGGGTTCTGCCCATGAAACTATGCATAGGGGTTGGCACACGTTTTCGTCTTGATTCTCCGGTAGAAACTTTGAGGCACTCTTTGAGGTTCTATGTGTTGGTTGAATAGATGAATCTGAGATTGTGTGATGCATATCGTATAATCATACCCACGGATACTTGAGGTGACATTGGAGTATCTAGGTGACATTAGGGTTTTGGTTGATTTGTGTCTTAAGGTGTTATTCTAGTACGAACTCTAGGGTTGTTTGTGACACTTATAGGAATAGCCCAACTGATTGATTGGAAAGAATAACTTTGAGGTGGTTTCGTACCCTACCATAATCTCTTCGTTTGTTCTCCACTATTAGTGACTTCGGAGTGACTCTTCGTTGCATGTTGAGGGATAGTTATATGATCCAATTATGTTATTATTGTTGAGAGAACTTGCATTAGTGAAAGTATGAACCCTAGGCCTTGTTTCCTAGCATTGCAATACCTTTTACGCTCACTTTCATCATTAGTTACCTTGCTGTTTTTATATTTTCAGATTACGAAAACCTATATCTACCATCCATATTGCACTTGTATCACCATCTCTCCGCCGAACTAGTGCACCTATACAATTTACCTTTGCATTGGGTGTGTTGGGGACACAAGAGACTCTTTGTTATTTGTTTGCAGGGTTGTTTGAGAGAGACCATCTTCATCCTACGCCTCCCACGGATTGATAAACCTTAGGTCATCCACTTGAGGGAAATTTGCTACTGTCCTACAAACCACTGCACTTGGAGGCCCAACAACGTCTACAAGAAGGTTGCGTAGTAGACATCAAGGCGGCATATTCAGTATGTGGCCGTATTTACCTTATAATAGTTTGGAAGTAAAAGTAGCTGATATAGCTATGATTGCAGGTATATTGACGGGCCGTCCCGAAGAGGAGGTGTCCGGATCATCAAGTGATCTTCTACAAGGGCTATCGTAGTTGCACGAGCAAGCTCGACAGGCAATGCGGAGTGTAGCCAAGGACGTATGGCCATCCGACTCCCCTCCACGGAGTATGGAGAAGCTTGTAGAGCTGTTCAAGGGAGCGCGGCGGTGTATCCGACTATGGAAGATATCAGCCTGCCGAGAGGGTGCGCGAGAGGCCTGGGCCATGGTAAAAACACGATATACTAAGCTGGATCCGAATCACATAGCCCGGGTCAGACCGCTAGGGTCAAATGGGGAAGAAATTCCCATTAGTTTAGTATATGGCCAAGTAGAGGTGGCTGCTAGATACTCCCAACAGGATTGTAAATTAGACCGCCTGTTGGACGGTATAGAGGAGGAAGTTTTTGAGTCCTAAGTGACTATCTATTTTCCTTCTAGCTGGATTGTAAGACGATTTTCATGGCCGACCTTTTCGCTTCGATCTCTCGACCCGAAGGTGCGGAGTGTTTCCGAACAATTGCGGCAAAATAAACCGGTATGCGTGGAAACCAGATTTAGGGGTCATAGGTGCTTGAACAGACAAGTTGTATCCGGCTAGTTATGTTATATTACATTGAAATTGTAAGAAACATCTTCCAGAGAGAATAGTTTCGTTAAGGGTTCCTTTCCCTGGGTGTGCATGAATCTATGTGCATGTCCGGACTGTGATGAAAAAAATCACAGTGTGTATAACTTCTGGGGGTTCATAATGGAGCGAGTGCAAAAACATCTTTAGTTCACTGACCGAATATTCCCTTAAGAACGCTAGCTTTCGGCTTCACCCAGTCTGAGGTACACATCCGGATGACCCAGTAGCAACAATCGCAGAGGTGCTCCCTTTATGCCCTAGCCGAACTAACAGGAATGTAGGGCATAAGCACAGGAGCCAGGCAACCCAACTTGGCCAAAACTTAAGTCATATCGATGCATATAATGGCAAATAAAAGGTACATATGGGAGAAAACGCATATGGGATGAGCTTTATGCTCAAAAAATAGAAATTGCAAGCTTCTGTCCAAGAAGCCCCCATGTATGATAGACATACATACTTGAAGATGTATGCGTCGGGGGTGCATGATCTAACCGCACGAAAGCCTTTGAGGCTAAAGAGAAAAAACAAACACAGAGAAAAAATGATGAAAACAATAAGAGGAAGGATACAAACAAAGAGTTCGGCGCTAGGCATAGAATCTTCGGAGTCTGGCCGCGTTCCAGGGATTCGGCACTAATCGATTGTCTGACGCATCACGCAAGCGGTACGCTCCTCCGGTGAGAACTTCGTCGATGATGAAGGGACTGATATGTCTCCAACGTATCTATAATTTTTGATTGCTCCATGCTATATTATCTTCTGTTTTGGACATTATTGGGCTTTATTATTCACTTTTATATTATTTTTGGGACTAACCTATTAACCGGAGGCCCAGCCCAGAATTGTTGTTTTTTGCCTATTTCAGAGTCTCACAAAAAAGGATATCAAATGGAGTCCAAACAGAATGAAACCTTCGGGAACTTGATTTTTGGAACGAACATGATCCAGGAGACTTGGACCCTAAGTCAAGGAAGCTTCGAGGGAGCCACGAGGTAGGGGGGCACGCCTATCCCCCTAGGGCGCGCCCTCCACCCTCGTGGGCCCCCTGTTGCTCCACAGACGTACTCCTTCCTCCTATATATACCTACACTCTGTGTGAAAAAGGCAGTGCCTAAGAGGCGCTAGGAAATGGCCAAACGCCCGCCTAGGGCATAAATGGAGGTCTAGGCAGGGCAAGCAAAGAATTGCCTACCCAAGCAAGAAATCATGCCACATACTGCACTGATATGCCAAACGGGTTATATTCCAAAGGGCGAGACGGTAATTAATTTATTTATATGCCCTAAACTAATATCAACACTCATATAATAATCACAAATACACTACGAGTAAAAACTATTTTACCGCCCAGGCCGCGCCTAGGGCGCTTAGGCACCGCCTAGGCACTAGGCGAAGGCCACCCGCCTCGCTTACGCCTACCGCTTTTTCCAACCTTGTACCTACATACCCCCAAATGATCAGATACGGAGCCAAAAACCTAATTCCACCGCCGCAAGCTTCTGTACCCACGAGATCCCATCTTGGGGCCTATTCCGGAGCTCCGCCGGAAGGGGAATCGATCACGGAGGGCTTGTACATCAACACCATAGCCTCTCCGATGAAGTGTGAGTAGTTTACTTCAGACCTTCGGGTCCATAGTTATTAGCTAGATGGCTTCTTCTCTCTTTTTGGATCTCAATACAAAGTTCTCCCCCTCTCTCATGGAGATCTATTCGATGTAATCTTCTTTTGCGGTGTGTTTGTTGAGACCGATGAATTGTGGGTTTATGATCAAGTTTATCTATGAACAATATTTGAATCTTCTCTGAATTCTTTTATGTATGATTGGTTATCTTTGCAAGTCTCTTTGAATTATCAGTTCGGTTTGGCCTACTAGATCGATCTTTCTTGCAATGGGAGAAGTGCTTAGCTTTGGGTTCAATTTTATGTGTCCTTTCCCAAAGGATGAGGGGCGGCAAGGCACGTATTGTATTGTTACCATCGAGGATAACAAGATGGGGTTTTTATCATATTGCATGAATTTATCCCTCTACATCATGTCATCTTGCTTAAGGCGTTACTCTATTTTCTTGAACTTAATACTCTAGATGCATGTTGGATAGCGGTCGATGAGTGGAGTAATACCTAGATATTCTCATAACTATGCTCAATTCTGTCAATTGCTCAACAGTAATTTGTTCACCCACCGTAAAATACTTATGCTCTTGAGAGAAGCCACTAGTGAAACCTATGGCCCCCGGGTCTATCTTCATCATATCAATCTTCCAACACTTAGTTATTTCCGTTGCTTTTTTACTTTGCTTTTATTCTATCTTGCATCTTTATCATAAAAATACCAAAAATATTATCCTATCAGATCTCACTCTCGTAAGTGACCGTGTAGGGATTGACAACCCCTTATCGCGTTGGTTGCGAGGATTTATTTGTTTTGTGTAGGTACGAGGGACTCGCGCGTAGCCTCCTACTGGATTGATACCTTGGTTCTCAAAAACTGAGGGAAATACTTACGCTACTTTGCTGCATCACCCTTTCCTCTTCAAGGGAAAACCAATGCAGTGCTTAAGAGGTAGCAAGAAGGATTTCTGGCACCGTTGCCGAGGAGTCCTACGCAAAAGTCAACATACCAAGTACCCATCACAAACCCTTATCTCCCGCATTACATTATTTGCCATTTGCCTCTCGTTTTCCTCTCCCCCATTTCACCCTTGCTATTTTATTCGCCTTCTTCCCGTATGCCTTTCTGTTTGTGTGTGCCTTCTATTTGCTTGCATCTTTGCTTGCTAAAAATCTATTGATATTGATCCACTTAAAGTGTTTTACTTGGATCATCTTCGATCCTTATGCGCTCGTGCTGAAACCCCAACTAGCCTAGTTGATGGGAAATCTTTAGATGAGCATGCTCATTTTGTGCATCACCGTTTGTCTGAAAAAGGGAGACTCTTATGGAATCAAATGAACAAATTGCTATGCTATGCTTGGAATCTTTGTGAAATGTGTGATTTTACTTGTTGCTCTAAGAACCCTAAAAAACACCTTCCCTACCTATGTGAGTTCAATGATAATGAAGTCTTATCTTCTTATGCAAAGGGTTTTTATAGTTACTATGATATTGAACAAATTGAAGAATTTGTCGTTTTTAAGGGTGCTCATGAAGTTGCTTGTTTGATTGAACAGTATGATTTTATTCTCAACAAATCTGAAAATTCCGTCATACTTAAATATTGCAATGAAAACTTTGCTCATAATGTCTATGTCCAAGAATTTATTGAAAGAATGACTGTTGATTTGGAAGAAAATAATGATATCCATGAATCTATAGATACTGATGATTCCGATGATTTGTTTGAAGTATCCCTTGATGAACATGATGCTTGCTATTCTTGTGGCCATGATGCCAATATTTATGAAGACGAATTTGCTACAGTTCCTTATGTTAAAAATGAGATTGTTGCTATTGCACCCATCCTTGATAGTTCCCTCGATGAAAAGCATGATTTCAATGATTTTACTATAAATTCTCTTGATGTCAATTGTGCTAATAATATGCAAAACCCTAGCTTGGGGATGCTAGTTTTGCTATGTCTACTACTTGTTGCGATGATCATGATTGGGTGATTCTTCCTATGATCTTGAAAATTTATTTAATCCCCATGATGAATATGAGATTGATAATATTGTTTGCAATAATATTGAAAGTGGGTTTGGAAGAGTGTCAACTTTAGATCCCACATATTTGGAGAATATTCAATCTTATGAAATTTTTGATAAAAGTGGGTTTGGAGAGGTCATGCTTTAGTTAATGATAATCCCACTATTTTGGAAGAGTTTCAACTTTGCAAGTATGTGGATCATGTTGAAAATATTTTATGTGATAGCTATTTTTTTGAATTTTCTTATGATCCTACATGCAATTATTATGAGAGAGGAAAATATTATTGTAGAAATTTTCATGTTACTAAATTACCTCTCTTCATGTTGAGATCGCTATCGTCTCTTTCCGCTTCCTTGCATATGCTAGTTTTTCCTTGCTATGATAATTTGTTTGCCTATAAGATGCCTATGACTAGGAAGTATGTTAGACTTAGATGTGTTTTTCATATGCTTTATGATGCTCTCTTTGTGCTTCAATTCTTGTCTTTCATGTGAGCATCATTAAAATTATCAATGCCTAGCTAGGGGCGTTAAACGATACCGCTTGTTGGGAGGCAACCCAATTTTATTTTTAGTTTTTCGCTTTTTATTTCTGTTTAGGAATAAATCTTTGTTCTGGCCTCAGGTTAGATGTGTTTTTATGTTTTAATTAGTGTTTGTGCCAAGTTGAACCTATAGGATCCTCTTGGATGATAGTTATTTGATCTTGCTGTAATTTCCAGAAACTTTCTGTTCACGAAAATAATTGTTAAAAATAACCAGAACGTGATAAAATACTGATTCCAATTGCTTCTGATCAATAAACAAATTTCCTAGGTCTTCCTATTTTGGATGATTTTTTGGAGTTCCAGAAGTTTGCGTTAGTTACAGATTACTACAGACTATTCTGTTTTTGACAGATTCTGTTTTTCGTGTGTTGTTTGCTTATTTTGATGAATCTATGGCTAGTAAACGAGTTTATAAACCATAGAGAAGTTGGAATACAGTAGGTTTAACACCAATATAAATAAAGCATGAGTTCATTACAGTACCTTGAAGTGGTCTTTTGTTTTCTTCCGCTAACGGAGCTCACAAGATTTTCTGCTAAGTTTTGTGTTGTGAAGTTTTCAAGTTTTGGGTGAAAGATTTGATGGATTATGGAACAAGGAGTGGCAAGATCCTAAGATTGGGGATGCCCATGGCACCCCCAAGATAATCTAAGGATACCAAAAAGCCAAAGCTTGGGGATGCCCCGGAAGGCATCCCCTCTTTCGTCTACTTCCATCGGTAACTTTACTTGGAGCTATATTTTTATTCACCACATGATATGTGTTTTGCTTGGGGCGTCTTGTATGATTTGAGTCTTTTATTTTTAGTTTACCACAATCATCCTTGCTGTACACACCTTTTGAGAGAGACACGCATGATTCGGAAATTATTAGAATACTCTATGTGCTTCACTTATATTTTTTGAGTTATATAGTTTTGCTCTAGTAATTCACTTATATCTTTTAGAGCACGGTGGTGGATTTGTTTTATAGAAACTTTTTGATCTCTCATGCTTCACTTAGATTATTTTGATAGTCTTAAATAGCATGGTAATTTGCTTAAATAATCCTAATATGCTAGGTATTTAAGAATAGTTAAAACTTTCTTATGACTGTTTTGAATACTAAGAGAAGTTTGATGCTTGATGATTGTTTTGAGATATGGAGGTAGTAATATCAAAGTTGTGCTAGTTGAGTAGTTGTGAATTTGAGAAATACTTGTGTTGAAGTTTGCAAGTCCCATAGCATGCACGTATGGTAAACATTATGTAACAAATTTGAAACATGCGGTGTTCTTTGATTGTCCTCCTTATGAGTGGCGGTCGGGGACGAGCGATGGTCTTTTCCTACCAATCTATCCCCCTTACGAGCATGCCCGTAGTGCTTGGTTTTTGATGACTTGTAGATTTTTGCAATAAGTATGTGAGTTCTTTATGACTAATGTTGAGTCCATGGATTATACACACTCTCACCCTTCCATCATTGCTAGCCTCTTGATGCACTGCATTGCCCTTTCTCACATTGAGAGTTGGTGCAAACTTCGCCGGTGAATCCAAACCCCGTGATATGATGCGCTCTTTCACACATAAACCTCCTTATATCTTCCTCAAAACAGCCACTGTACCTACCTATCATGGCATTTCCATAGCCATTCCGAGATATATTGCCATGCAACTTTCCACCATTCCGTTTATCATGACACATTCATCATTGTCATATTGCTTAGCATGATCATGTAGTTGACATAGTATTTGTGGCAAAGCCACCATTCATAATTCTTTCATACATGTCACTCTTGGTTCATTGTATATCCCGGTACACCGCCGGAGGCATTCATATAGAGTCATACTTTGTTCTAGTATCGAGTCGTATTCATTGAGTTGTAAATAAATAGAAGTGTGATGATCATTATTCTCTAGAGCATTGTCCCAAGTGAGGAATAAAAAAAAGAGAGAAAGGCCATAAAAAAAGAGAAGGCCCAAAAAAATGAGAGAAAAAGTGAGAAGGGACAATGTTACCATCCTTTACCACACTTGTGCTTCAAAGTAGCACCATAATCTTCATGATAGAGAGTCTCTTGTCTTGTCACTTTCATATACTAGTGGGAATTTTTCATTATAGAACTTGGCTTGTATATTCGAACAATGAGCCTCCTCAAGTGCCCTAGGTCTTTGTGAGCAAGCAAGTTGGATGCACACCCACTTAGTTTCTTTTGTTGAGCTCTAGTGCATCCGTTGCATGGCAATCCCTACTCCTTGCATTAACATCAATCGATGGGCATCTCCATAGCTCATTGACTAGCCTTGTTGATGTGAGACTTTCTCCTTTTTTTGTCTTCTCCACATAACCCTCATCATCATATTCTATTCCACCCATAGTGCTATGTCCATGGCTCGCGCTCATGTATTGCGTGAGGGTTTATAAGTTTGAGATTACTAAAGTATGAAACAATTGCTTGGCTTGTCATCGGGGTTGTGCATGATGAGAGCATTCTTGTGTGACGAAAATGGAGCATGACTAAACTATATGATTTTTTAGGGATAAGCTTTCTTTGGCCATGTTATTTTGAGAGGACATAATTCTTACTTAGTATGCTTGAAGTATTATTATTTTATGTCAATATTGAACTTTTATATTAAATCTTTCGGATCTGAATATTCATACCACAATTAAGAAGAATTACATTGAAATTATGCCAAATAGCATTCTACATCAAAAATTATCTTTTTTTATCATTTACCTACTCGAGGACGAGCAGGAATTAAGCTTGGGGATGCTTCATACGTCTCCAACGTATCTATAATTTTTGATTGCTCCATGCTATATTATCTTCTGTTTTGGACATTATTGGGCTTTATTATTCACTTTTATATTATTTTTGGGACTAACCTATTAACCGGAGGCCCAACCTAGAATTGCTATTTTTTGCCTATTTCAGAGTCTCGCAAAAAAGGAATATCAAACAGAGTCCAAACGGAATGAAACCTTCGGGAACGTGATTTTTGGAACGAACATGATCCAGGAGACTTGGACCCTAAGTCAAGGAAGCTTCGAGGAAGCCATGAGGTAGGGGGCGCGCCCTCCACCCTCGTGGGCCCCCTGTTGCTCCACCGACGCATTCTTCCTCCTATATATACCCTACGCACTCCAAACTACCAGTATACGGGCCAAAAACCTAATTCCACCGTCGCAACCTTCTGTACCCGTGAGATCCCATCTTGGGGCCTTTTCCGGAGCTCCGCCGGAAGGGGATTCGATCACGGAGTGCTTGTACATCAACACCATAGCCTCTCCGATGAAGTGTGAGTAGTTTACTTCAGACCTTTGGGTCCATAGTTATTAGCTAGATGGCTTCTTCTCTCTTTTTGGATCTCAATACAATGTTCTCCCCCTCTCTCGTGGAGATCTATTCGATGTAATCTTCTTTTGCGGTGTGTTTGTTGATACTGATGAATTGTGGGTTTATGATCAAGTTTATCTATGAACAATATTTCAATCTTCTCTGAATTCTTTTATGTATGATTGGTTATCTTTGCAAGTCTCTTCGAATTATCAGTTTGGTTTGGCCTGCTAGATTGATCTTTCTTGCAATGGGAGAAGTGCTTAGCTTTGGGTTCAATCTTTATGTGTCCTTTCCCAGTGACACTAGGGGCAGCAAGGCATGTATTGTATTGTTGCCATCGAGGATAACAAGATGGTTTTTTTATCATATTGCATGAATTTATCCCTCTACATCATGTCATCTTGCTTAAGGCGTTACTCTGTTCTTATGAACTTAATACTCTAGATGCATGCTGGATAGCGGTCGATGTGTGGAGTAATAGTAGTAGATGCAGGCATGAGTCGGTCTACTTGTCTCGGACGTGATGCCTATATACATGATCATACCTAGATATTCTCATAACTATGCTCAATTCTGTCAATTGCTCAACAGTAATTTGTTCACCCACCGTAAAATACTTATGCTCTGGAGAGAAGCCACTAGTGAAACCTATGGCCCCCGGATCTATCTTCATCATATTAATCTTCCAACACTTAGTTATTTCCGTTGCTTTTTTACTTTGCTTTTATTCTATCTTGCATCTTTATCATAAAAATACCAAAAATATTATCCTATCATATATCACTCTCGTAAGTGACCGTGTAGGGATTGACAACCCCTTATCGCGTTGGTTGCGAGGATTTATTTGTTTTGTGTAGGTACGAGGGACTCGCGCGTAGCCTCCTACTGGATTGATACCTTGGTTCTCAAAAACTGAGGGAAATACTTACGCTACTTTGCTGCATCACCCTTTCTTCTTCGAGGGAAAACCTACGCAGTGCTCAAGAGGTAGCAGGGACCCTCCCACTTGGGCTTGAGTTTGTCCTTTTTCTTCTCCGGCAGGCATAGAACGAGTTCGCCGACGTTCTAAGGTTTGGCCCGCACTTCTCTGCTTTGATACCTGCGATCCTGGTTTTGATAAAATGCGGAACGGGCTTTTGCGATGTTGCGCTCCTCCTCCAGGGCGTCTAAGCTGTCCTGCCGATCGAGCTCGGCCTCTCTCTCTTCGTACATGCGCACTCGAGGTGAGTCATGAATAATGTCGCAGGGTAGTACTGCCTCTGCGCCGTACACCATGAAAAAAGGTGTGTATCTAGTAGTGCGATTGGGAGTGGTCCGCAGCCCCCAGAGTACGGAGTCGAGCTCCTCAACCCAGTGCTTGTCTGATTCCTTCAAAGATCGCACTAGTCTGGGATTAATGCCGCTCATAATAAGACCATTGGCTCGTTCGACTTGGCCGTTTGTCTGTGGATGATAGACAGAGGCGTAATCGAGCTTGATGCCTAGATTAGCACAACAGGTTTTCACTTCATCGGCTGTGAAATTGGAGCCGTTATCAGTGACGATGCTGTGCGGAACACCATAACGGTGTACAATGCCGGATATAAAGTCTATTACTGGCCCAGACTTGGCCATTTTAACTAGTTTGGCCTCTATCCACTTGGTGAATTTATCCACCATGACTAGCAAATATTTTTCCTTATGGCTTCCTCCTTTAAGGGGTCCAACCATATCCAGTCCCCAGACTGCAAAAGGCCAAGTGATGGGGATAGTTTGTAGGGTGGTGGGGGGCATATGGCTTTGGTCGGCGAAGAGTTGGCATCCGACGCAACGTTGGACAAGGTCATGTGCATCCGCTCAGGCCGTCGGCTAATAGAACCCTGTACGGAAGGCCTTGCTAACAAGGGCCCGAGCTGCGGCGTGGTGCCCGCCGAGACCGGCATGAATCTCAGCCAGGAGTTGCCGCCCCTCCTCCTCGGAGATACATCTTTGAAGGACTCCGGTGGCGCTTTTCTTATAGAGCTCTCCGTCGTGAACCTTGTAGGCCTTCGAACGCCGGACAATGCAGCGGCCTCATTCTGGTCCTCAGGAAGCTCCTTCCTATTAAGGTAGGCAAGGAAGGGTTCGGCCCGTGGGGCAATGACTGCCGACGGTGTTATTTCGGTGGCTGAGCCTCCGATGATGTCGGTGTTTTCGGAATCTGGGGTTATGTTCGGATCCGGACTAGTGTTGCCGTTTTCCCCTGCCACACCACGGATGGCTTAAAAAGCCTTTCCAAAAAGATAATAGGTGGGACGGGATCGCGCTTAGCGCCAATGCGAGCAAGAACGTCCGCCGCTTGATTACTTTCTCGAGCCACATGATGGAACTCGAGCCGCTCGAACCGGGCTGGCATTTTTATGACGGCATTACGATAAGCTACCATCTTTGGATCTTTGGCATCGAAGTCTCCATTTATTTGAGATATTGCAAGGTTTGAGTCCCTGCACTTCTAGGCGTTGTATGCCCATGGAGACAGCCATCCGGAGACCATGCAATAAGGACTCGTATTCGGCTGTATTGTTAGAGTCTGTGTATAGTATTTGGAGTACGTATTGAACGACATCTCCAGTAGGTGACGTTAAAACGACACCCGCCCCTAGCCCTGCCAGCATTTTGGAGTCATCGAAATACATAACCAAATTGGAATATGCACCGTACTCTTTAGGGAGTTCGGCCTCTGTCCATTCGGCGACACAGTCGGCCAGTACTTGGGATTTAATAGCTCGACGTGGTTTGTATGTAATATCAAATGGGAGGAGCTCAATGGCCCATTTGGCAATCCGGCCCGTGGCATCGCGGTTGTTTATAATGTCATTGAGTGGTACTTCGGAAGCAACCGTGATTGAACACTCCTAGAAGTAGTGACGGAGCTTTCGGGATGCCATGAAGACCGCGTATGCTATATTTTGATAATGAGGGTATCGGGATTTGCATGGTGTAAGGACAGTGGATACGTAGTATACTGTCTTCTGAAGCGGGAATTTGTGTCCGTCCCGTTCTCGTTCAACGACGAGCACGACGCTCACCACCTGATGTGTTGTTGATATGTATAATAACATCGGTTCGCCGACGTTTGGCGCGGCCAGGATTGGATTGCTCGCAAGAAGGGTTTTTATTTCCTCCATAACATCCTCACCATCAAGAGTAACGATCAGTCGAAGAACACCATGCATTGATGGGTGTTGAGGGCCCATATTAACTATCATGAGATCTTTTCTTGTAAGTGGTAGACTCATATCCTTTCTTCCTTAATTCATTATTCCATGATTATCGGCTTGCCCCTGTCTCTGAAAAGTGAAGGTCAACTCCACATGGGTATTCCATCCAAACGATGGGAGACGAGGATGAAACTTGTTCATATTTGTTTCCGCGTCCGTTCACTCAAAGTGATCGATTCGCCGTAGAAGGCGATAGAGCGGCTGTGCCTTTCTCCCAATCTGGAGATGAAACGGCTTAGAGCTGCCATGCAACCCGCGAGCTTTTGGACTTGTTTAAGGTCTATTGGCATAGCCAATTGTGACAGAGCTCGGATTTTGGCTGGATTTGCTTCAATTCCTCTGTTGGAAACGATGAAGCCCAGCAGTTTTCCAGCGGGGACGCCGAAAACGCACTTTTCCGGATTGATCTTAATGTCATACGCGCGGAGGTTATCAAATGTGAGACGTAAATCATCTATTAGTGTTTCGACGCGCCTAGTTTTGATGACGACATCATCCACATAAGCTTCAACTGTCTTGCCGATCTGCTTCTCCAGGCATGTTTGTATCATGCATTGGTATGTGGCGTCGGCGTTCTTGAGCCCGAAGGGCATGGTGTTGAAGCAGAATGGCCCATATGGGGTGATGAATGCTGTTGCAGCTTGATCGGACTCCTTCATTTTGATTTGATGGTATCCGGAATATGCATCAAGGAAACATAGTGAGTCATGTCCTGCGGTAGCATTAATGATTTGATCAATGCGGGGGAGGGGGAAGGGATCCTTAGGGCAAGCCTTATTGAGGTCTTTAAAATCAACACACAACCGCCAGGATTTGTCCTTCTTTGGTACCATCACCAGGTTTGCCAGCCAGTCCGGATGTTTTATTTCTCTGATGAATCCGGCCACAATTAGCTTGGCCAGCTCCTCCCGCATAGCTTGGAGTTTGGGCTCGGACAAGCGCCGCAGTGCTTGTTTGACTGGTTTGTATCCCTTTAAGATATTAAGGCTATGTTCGGCCAGCTCATGTGGGATTCCAGGCATGTCAGAAGGGTGCCAGGCAAATATATCCCAGTATTCGCGAAGTAAATCCCTTAATGCGACGTCGACCGTTGGGTCTAGTTGTCGGATTTCGGGTTCCGGCAGACCCTGTAGGTTCGAACACTGGGGTGCGCGCGGAGATCTCGCCCTCTACCTACCTGCACCTCGCCGCCTCGCTAGGATCTAAGCTATGAAAGGAACAACACAAGAGACACAGGGTTTATACTGGTTCGGGCCACCATTGTGGTGTAACACCCTACTCCAGTGTGTGGTGTGGTGGATTGCCTCTTGGGCTAATGATGAACAATACAAGGAAGAATAGCCTCGCGAGGGTCTGTTCTTGGCTGGTGTGATGAACTGCTAGGGGGAGTTCAGTCGCTCTCTCTCTCTGCTGATTTAGGATGCTGGATCCCCTCTAGCTTGTGGGTGGCTAGTCCTATTTATAGGCAAAGGCCCTGGGCCTCTTCCCAAATATTGAGCGGGAAGGGCGCCAAGAATTGGCCATTTTGAAGGGGAACATCTAGTACACTTATCCTGACTAAAGTTGGTATTCGCCTGTCAAAGGCTCTTGTGGTGACGCCGGCTTGGGCTCCATGATGACTTCCTTCCTGCCGTTGTGACGGTCTTGGTCTTGTTGCACCAAAACGGATGCCTTTGCTTGATACTCTTGCCTGCGCTTGCTCCCTTTGCACCAAAGAGGAAAGGAGGACACTGCGCGGGCTGGCGCCCTTGGTCGTCATGGCTTGCGTCATGGGCACCTCGTGAGGTACCCCGCCTTGATCTCTCGGCCTCCTCGCGAGCCAGCCTGACGAGGCCGTGCCTGAGGAAGCTTCCTATTGTCCGCCCCGCGAGGCTTGGCCCCTCGCGAGGGTCTTGAGCTTGTGCTGATGAAGATGGGCCTTGATGGGCCATCCTTGAGCCACGCCGCAGCCGCAGTGCAGGCAAGTCTCTGGGACCCCTGCTCCTGTAACGCCGACAAGAGCCCCGGGTCCAAGGCGCGCGTGGACTTGGCTGAGCAGAGAAGCGAAGGGGCAAGTGCGCAGCGCCGCGGGCCCTAACAGCCTGCGGCCTTGCGCGCCGCGTGGCGGTTGATTGGACATCGGCGGCCCTGCTCCCCCACGACGCCTCGGCGACTGAACGAATTGACAAGTCCCTGCATGCAAAGCGGGTCATGATTACCTGTGATGGTGGAGGCCGGTGGTTGGCCTTCCCCGGCTATAAGTATGGGACGGTGCCTGCCCTTCTAGTCCATCCCCTCTTGCTTCTTCTTCTTCTTCATGGCTCCGCCAAAGAGGTTCTCGGCCGCAGAAAAGGGAAAGGCTCACCAGGTGGAGCCTGACTTTCCCCCGCCCAAGCGCGGTCGAGGCCGTCCTTGCAAACACCTTGTGGCTCCCATGGTGGCTCCTCGCGGTCATGGGGGTGATCTCCCGCGTGGTGATGGGCGGCAGGCCGCTGCTGGGGGCGTGCTACGGACGTGCGACCCCCTAGGCCACGCTTCCACTCGGCAGAGGTGCTGCCGGAGTTCATTGTATGGTCGGCGGAGCCGATCAGCACCCGGCTCCAGCTTCCTTGCTTCCTCCTAGGTGAGCTTCCGGCCGGTGCCCCGGGCGGCCTCTGGCTTCAGGCGGATGGTTGCTGCATCCGGGCCTCCTGGGCTTCGCTAGAGGTCTCTGCGGTCGGGAACGTGGCCCTGACCCGCGGCTGGCAAACGTTTGCCCGCGCGCGTGGTCTGAGCCGGCGGTGCACCCTGCACTTCAAGTTTGACGGCAATGCCACCCTCTACGTGAGGGTGTTCGGGGAAGACGGTCGCCGCGCTGGATGCTGCCCTGAGAACGACGACCGCGGACGTGGGCCCAGCCCCAGCAATGATGAAGACGACGGCGCGCGCGGGGTCGGCAGAGCTTGGGGCTCGTCGAGCTTTGACGACTCTTCTTCAGGCAGCGGCTCCTCTAGCGGAGGCCGCGACCAGCCTCCGCGCCGCCGCACCCGCCTGGAGGGAGGTAGCGGGTCCGCCCGCCGTCTCGCCTCGGTGAAGCGCGAGAGGGAGTCCGCCTGAGCTCCGGAGGTAGTTCGAGTCTCCCCATGAGTTGGTGTCAGGCGAGCCGCGCCTGTTTTGTTCTTTTTCCTTTTCCTGCGCAAAGAGACATTAGTGTAGGGCCCCGCGTGGGCGTGCTTGGACTATTGCTGTTAATTATTGTACTATTTCCGCTATTTCGGTATTATGCCTTTGTGCCACACACCTGCGCGTAGAAATTACTTATCTTGGGGGCGCCTGTCGTGGCCTTTGTTTCCCGAGGCCGAGGCCTCGTCGAACGCTTCATGTCCTGCGAAAGTTAGTCTGGAGAGGTAGCTTCCGGCCTTAGCTAGGGAGGCAACCGACCCAGGTCCTGTGTTCCTGTCGCGGTGCCTGTGGGGCACGGACTGGAGGGGTGCTCCTATAGTGGACCCGGGTAAGGAAGCCTCAAACGATAAGGGCAGAAAAACACTCGCGAGGGTGCCCGCGTTGCTCCCTCGCGAGACTTGCGTGAGAGAAATTGAGGCAGGAGAGCGAAAAGGCAAAGAGTCACAAGCCAAAGACGGCAACAACTTCAATAAAACCTCGTATGGGAATGAACAATCCAACTGCAGAAAGCAAATGAGAAAAGCCGCGTCCGGCACCTAATCTAGTCTTCGACGTCTTCTCACCAACGCGGAGCTAAGTGCTGCCACTGGGCGTGGGAGGGAGCCCTGTGGCCCGAGGCCGGGCGCTCTGAGACTCCGGGGCGTGTACAGCCCCAACTCATTATTACGTGAGAGTGTCACGGGCGGCGAGCTTCACAGGCGTTGGCCTTCTTCACAGGCTCCGGGCCTTTCTCAGAAAGATACACTTCACAGGCGTTCGCCTTCTTCACAGGCACCGCGCCTTTTCCAAAACGCGGTAGCTTCACAGGCGTTCGCCTTCTTCACAGGCTCTGGGCCTTTTCCAAAATGCAACGCTTCACAGGCGTTCGCCTTCTTCACAGGCTCTGGGCCTTTTTAGGGGTAAAACCTCCTTAGGTGCTGGATGTTCCACGCGTTCTGGACGGGCACCCCCTCCTGAGTCTCCAAGCGCGCGGAGCCGGGACTGGAAACATGAACAACCTTGAACGGGCCCTCCCACATGGGAGAGAGCTTATGCAATCCCTCCCTGGAGAGAACCCGCCTGAGCACGAGGTCTCCTACCTCGAGAGTCCTGGGGCGGATGTTGCGGCAGTGGTATCGCCGCAGCGCTTGTTGGTACCTTGCCGCTCGTAGCGCGGCTTCCCGATGATGCTCCTCCCCCAGCACCAGGTCTGTCCCCCGCGTGGCGTCCTGCTGCGCCTCGTCGAACGCCAGGTTCCGTGCGGAACAACGTCTGACCTCGTGAGGGAGGACTGCTTCAGCTCCATAGACCAGGAAGAACGGGTCTCGCCAGTTGGCTTGGTCGCGGTTGTGCGGATGGACCACAACACTGACAGCAGCTCGTCGTACCAACCTCTGCCGCAGGCCTCGACTTCTTCTTGAATGTTCTGGTCTTGAGGCCTCTCAAGACCACCGCGTTGGCCCGCTCGGCTTGACCGTTGCTCCGTGGGTGCGCTACCGAGGCGTAGCATATCTGCGTCCCAAGGTTAGCACAATATGTTTTGGAAAGGTTACTGGTGAACTGCAAGCCGTTGTCGGTGATGATGCGGTTCGGCACCCCGAACCGGCTCACGATGCCCTTGATGAACTTGACCGCAGAGCCTGCGGGGATGGTGCGGACGGCTTCCACTTCAGCCCACTTGGTGAACTTGTCCACGGCGACGTAGAGGTAGCGATAGCCCCCTGGCGCCCGAGGGAACGGGCCCAGGATATCCAGCCCCCAGACCGCGAATGGCCACGAGAGGGGTATAGTTTGCAGACCTCCCGCCGGCTGATGGATCTGCTTGGCATGGAATTGGTAGGCCTCGCAAGCCTTTTACCAGTTCGACGGCATCATTGAGTGCAGTAGGCCAATAGAAACCGCTGCGGAACGCCTTGCCAACGAGGGTCTGCGATGATGAATGATGCCCACAGTCTCCATCGTGTATATCTGCCAGCAGTTCCTTCCCTAGCTCCCAGGAGATGCAGCGCAGGGACACATCATTTGGTCGCTTCCGGTAGAGCTCTCCATCCCTGATGCAGTATGCCGTGGCTTGTCGCGCCACACGCTCCGCTTCCTCCTCCTTCTCCGGCAAGGTCCCTTGCGTCAAGTAGCTCCGGAGCTTTGTGAACTAGCACCCCTCCTGAGGCTCCAGCGTCAAGAGCAGGCGCGCTCCTGAGGCCGGGCCACAGACCGGGGCTCCTGAGGCTGGTGGCTGGGGGAGCTCCTCCCGAGGCTGCACCGCGCTTGACAGTGATGGCGTGGCCGAGGGCTTGAAGAGCCGCTCCTCGAAGATGCCAGGCTCCTGAGGTAGCCGCCTGGATGCTCATTTGGTGATGTCGTCGGCCTCCTGATTGGTGCCACGGGGCACATGCTGCAACTCCAGCCCCCAGAACTGCTTCTCCATCCTGCGGACCTCCGCAAGGTAGGCTTCCATGTGCTCATCCCTCGGCTCATATACCTTGTTGGAGAAGTTGACGAGGAGTTGTGAATCACCCTTGATGGTAAGGCGCTTCACTCCTAGGGCAGCTGCGGCCTTCAGGCCTGCTATTAGGCCTTCATATTCTGCTATGTTGTTGGAGACCTTTTCTCCGTGCTGGAAACAGAGCTACACAGCGTAGTAGAGCTTGTCCTGAGTAGGAGATATGAGCACTGCTCCAGCCCCCGTGCCATGCCTGGAGAATGCCCCGTCGAAATACATGACCCAACCTTCCGACGCCTCGCTTCCCGGGGAGAGGGATCGATCCTCATCAGCCTTGAGGCCCGGCGCCTCCGTCCATTCTGCCATGAAATCTGCTAACGCGCCCCCCTTGATGACTCGGGTTGTGCTGAATTCGAGCTGAAACGCTTGCAGTTCAATGTTCCACTCAGCGACTCTTCCAGCTGAGTTAGGGCTCTGAGCACCCTTTCCAAAGTACGCTGAGACGACCTTGATGGGGTGGCCACGAAAATAATGCCGCAGCTTGCGCGAGGCCACCAATAAGCGAGGAGGAGTTTACGAGGCATGGGGTACCGCGCCCTCGTGTCCCGCAACACCGTCTTGACAAAGTACAGGGTGTTCAACGAGGTTTGGAGTCTTTGGTGTCGATGGCGCCTCCTGGAGACCGTGGCGCCTCCGAGGCGATGGAGCCTCCGGTGGCTAGTCGCCCGAGAGAGGGTCTCTTCTGTCTCGAGTGCGTTTCCCTGCGGCGGCTGATCCTTCTCGGTTGTGGTAGTGGTCTCTGTGGGTCTTCCTTGATCCTGCTTCGCCTTGACCCGGGCAGCTCCCGCGGTTTTGGTCCGACGCTCCTCCCTAACCGCCACCAGGGCTGTGCTGGTGGAGTAGGGAGTGGCTGCAAGGTAGAGCACTAGGGGCTCTTGAGGGCGCGGGGCCACCATTACCGGAGGGCTGGTCAGGTACCTCTTGAGATCTTGGAACGCCCTGTCGGCCTCTTCAGTCAATTCAAAGGGCCCCTTGTCGGTGTCAAAACCGGCGGATCTCGGGTAGGGGGTCCCGAACAGTGCGTCTAGGCGGATGGTAACAAGAGACAAGGGACACGATGTTTTTACCCAGGTTCTGGCCCTCTCGATGGAGGTAATACCCTACTCCTGCTTGATTAATATTGATGATATGGGTAGTACAAGAGTAGATCTACCACGAGATCAGAGAGGCTAAACCCTTGAAGCTAGCCTATGGTATGATTGTTGTTCTGTCCAACGGACTAAAACCCTTCGGTTTATATAGACACCGAATAGGGTTAGGGTTACACAGAGTCGGTTACAATGGTAGGAGATCTACATATCCAGACGCCAAGCTTGCCTTCCACGCCAAGGAAAGTCCCATCCGGACGCTGGACAAAGTCTTCAATCTTGTATCTTCATAGTCTAGGAGTCCGCCAAAGATGATAGTTCGCTATCCGGACACCCCTAGTCCAGACTCCTCAAGAGCCCTGAACCAGGCTTCAATGACGACGAGTCCAGCGCGCATATTGTCTTCGGCATTGCAAGGCGGGTTCCTCCTCCGAATACTTCATAGAAGGTTTTGAACACATGGATAGTGTCCGGCTCTGCAAAACAAGTTCCACATACTACCGTAGAGAGAATAATTCTCGGTTGTATACGAATCGTTTTTTACTGTTCCACCTTGGCGCGTTTAGCGAGGCAGTTTCCTTGGCACGTCTTATCAAAGCGGAGATCGTGCCCCCTTATTCCGGGATTCCCATCAATACGGACGTGGGTAACCCAACCGTGCCCGTTGGCACGCCTCCTCTATCGAAGGCGAGTCCCAATCGACCACGGAGAGGGCTCTTGGTATTCAACCTCTTTATAATGAGACCAAGGCCCTCTTCTTTTTTCCACCCTCCATCGAGTTCGCCTCGCGCTTCGAGTTCTAACACCCAAGGGTTCAGATTTAGGCGCTTCGGACCTTCGACGATGTCCGGCTCTGACCAGCTCGGCCGATGGATGTCTTCTTCCGTCACAGAAGAAGATGTGCTAAAGCAGCGAGACGCCAGGTATCTAACCGGCGAGATCTCGCATAGGCTGCCTGCTCCAGGGAAGGTCATTCCCACTCCCGAGCCCGACGAGAGCGTGGTGTCCGTGTCTCACTTCCTTCGGGGTTTAGGCTTCCCGACGGATCCCTTTGTGCGGGGGCTCATGTTTTATTATGGGTTGGATTTCCATGACTTGAATTCGGAGTCCATCCTCCACATCTCGTCATTCATTGTCGTATGTGAAGCCTTTCTCCGCATTACCCCTCACTTCGGATTGTGGCTCAAGATTTTTAAGGTGGAGCCGAAGATGATCGAGGGGCAATAGGCAGAGTGTGGAGGGGCTATCAGAAGCAAGTGCGTTGATGCTCCATGGCCCGAGGGTTCTTTTCCGGCGGAGCTTGGTTTGTGGCAACGGGAGTGGTTCTATATCACCGCTCCCAGGGGCACCAAATGGGTGGCGCCTCCCGCCTTCCGCTCAGGTCCACCACAACGGCTGGCGTCATGGGTCAACAAGGGGCTCGGCCGGGGCCGTCCAAGGGCGTTCCTACATTGCGAGGCCATATTCGAGACCTCCAAGAAAGAGAGATCAATCTGGTCGTAGTGGCGCAGATTATGTTGATTCGGCGCCTTCTGCCCTGCAAACGTCGCCCCCGCCGCCTATGGGAATTTAATCCGGAGGGACCACGAGCTCTCCAACATTTTATGGGTACGACGCCCGTGGAGATGTATAAACTGTTATTCGGATCACAAGAGAAGTGTCCGAACCTGACTGAGGATGCAGGACTAAGCTGCAATCGCCCAGATACTCAAGTAAGTAGTCATGTACCCGGACAGGCTGTCCGTTCATTTATCATAAACTTGCCCTTAAAGGAGCTGTTTCTTGAACAGGGGATAGCGAAGGCAAAGTTGATAAGGTGTCCGGCTCCCCTCCCAGAGACCACGCCGGATCCCATGCTGACCAAGATGTTGAAGGCCGCGCCTTTTGAAGAAGGAGAAGGGCGGAGCGGGGAAGCAACTACCTCCACGAAGGAGGCTTTCAAGGAAGGAGGGATCAGAAGTCCCACCCTCCAAGGAGAGAAGAGGACCGCTTCGGAAGATCCAGAGGTCAAGGCCTCAAAGAGGGGAAAGAAATCTTCGTCAGAGAGTCCGGCGTCGGGAAGTATCCCAGCCGCACTATTTCCCCAAGGGGATCGGCCCTCCAGCGAGCCGTAAGTAAAAAGAAGGGGTCTTGTAATAAGGGGCATCCTTGTATTTATTGCTGAAGATAACCAAAATTATACCTTGTAGTTCGGATCTCAGCCCTTCTTAGCAGAGCTCGTCTTCGGGGGATCTTCTTCCGGAGATGATGGAGAGCGAAACGCCTCCACCTGTCGCACCTTCATGCGAGGCGGACGACCGAGGTGTCGCCACGAAGGGTTTCCCGGTCCGTGAGGGGCCGGAAGGTCCGGCGCCGGTGGCGTGCGGTCGGAGGAGCTCAAGGATCTGCTTGGCGGCGGTTATCTCGTAAGATCACCGTGCGCTAATGGGTGCGGTGATTGAAAGAATTATGCGTCCGAGAGCGGATTGCATGAAGCCGTCGAAGCTTCTTGAGGGAGTCTGGACTAGGGGTGTCCGGACAGCCGAACTATCATCACGGCGGAATCCAAGACTATGAAGATACAAGATTGAAGACTTCGTCCGTGTCCGGATGGGACTTTCCTTGGCGTGGAAGGCAAGCTTGGCGATACGAATATGTAGATCTCCTACCATTGTAACTGACTCTGTGTAACCCTAACCTATCCGGTGTCTATAAAAACCAGAGGGTTTTAGTCCATAGGACACAACAACAATCATACCATAGGCTAGCTTCTAGGGTTTAGCCTCTACGATCTCGTGGTAGATCTACTCTTGTACTACCCATATCATCAATATTAATCAAGCAGGAGTAGGGTATTACCTCCATCGAGAGGGCCCGAACCTGGGTAAAAACATCGCGTGTCCCTTGTCTCCTGTTACCATCCGCCTAGACGCACAGTTCGGGACCCCCTACCCGAGATCCGCCGGTTTTGACACCGACATTGGTGCTTTCATTGAGAGTTCCTCGGTGTCGTCACCGATAGGCCCGATGGCTCCTTCGATCATCAACAATGACGCAGTCCAGGGTGAGACCTTTCTCCCCGGACAGATCTTCGTATTCGGCGGCTTTGCACTGCGGGCAATTAAGCAGCCATCTGGAGCAGATCGAAAGCTACACCCCAGCCATCAGGTCAGATTTGAAGATTTTAACTATGCGGCCGATATCCGCGGAGACTTGATCTTCGACGGATTCGAGCCGCAGCCTAGCGTGCGCCTTGTCTCGATGGGCATGATCTAGCTCTGCCGAACAAAGGCCTCGAGGCCGCACCAAAGATCCGCTCCGACCCTTAATCCGGAGCCGGATTCCCCGATCGAGGACGAGTGGTCGGACACCGCCTCGGGGGCTACAATCTCTACGATGATTGAGCCGAACTCCGTCCCTGTCCTTTGCGAAGACCTCGACTCCAGGGTGCCGGACTCCTTTCCGGACTCCGAACCCTCCGCGCCCCTGCCGATCGAATCCGATTGGGCGCCGGACATGGAGTTCACGGTCGCGGACATCTTTCAGCACTCGCCCTTTGGCGACATCCTGAATTCACTAAAGTCTCTCTCTTTATCCGGAGAGCCCTGGCCGGACTACGGTCAGGAGGGTTGGGATGCGGACGACGAAGAAATTCAACGCCCACCCACCACCCACTTCGTAGCCACCGTCGAAAGCTTACACGACGTGCTCGATTTAGAATCCGAAGACATCGACGGCATGGACGATGATGTAGGAGACAACCTTGAACCAGCGCCTATAGGATGCTGGACAACCACTCCATCCCATGATGTATACATGGTGGATACACCTAAAGGAAATGAAGACGAGGAACAACGGGACGCTACGAAGGATAAATCCCTCGAAAAGCAGTCAAAACAGCAACGTAAACGCCGAACTAAATCCCGCCTCAACAGAGACCCAACCATAGAGCAAGGCGAACCGGTGGAGGACGAACATGCTATCGAGCAATCGTCCGAACAAGACAACTTGGATAAACAACCCGTCCCCGGCGAAGACAACAGTCCAGACGATCTCACGCCGGACAAATTGTTGGACCAAGATAACCTCCAGAAAAGGCTCGTCTCCACTGCGCGTAGCCTGAAAAAGCAGAAGCGGAAGCTCAAAACAGCGGAAGATGCACTCAGGATCAGATGGAGCAAAGTATTCAACACCGCAGGCAAATATGGCGACAGTTGCCGAACAAAGAGCTACCCAAAAAGAAAGCTACTGCCCAAATTTGACGAGGAGGCCTTAGAGCCCCCACAATCAAAAAGTAAGAAGGCCACCCGGTCAGATGGACGACCCCACGGCAAAAAGAGAGCGGCAAATGGCACCGCACACAAGCTGGTATGCGATCCGCACAAGGATTCACAGCAAAAGGATGGCCCGGTTAGGTCCATCTATGGGCCAAGAAGTCAAGCTCTTCAAAGCAATGCAACAGGCCAAAAATCCGAACATCACAACACACCCAAATATAGGGGCACAGCACAGCCCCTATGTTTCACCTATGAGGTGCTGGATCATGAATTTCTAGCGGGATTCAAACCCGTAAACATAGAGGCATACGACGGAACAACAGACCCTGGAGTCTGGATTGAGGATTACATCCTCCGCATACACATGGCTAGAGGAGATGATCTCCATGCCATAAAATACTTACCCCTTAAACTCAAAGGGCCAGCTCGGCATTGGCTTAAAAGCCTCCCCGAAAACGCCATTGGAAGCTGGGGAGAGCTCGAGGATGCGTTTGAGGCAAATTTTCAGGGGACCTATGTCCGCCCTCGGATCTGAGCGATCTAAGTCACATAACTCAACAGCCCGAGAGTCAGCCCGGAAATTCTGGAACAGGTTCCTTACTAAAAAGAACCAAATAGTCGACTGTCCGGACGCCGAAGCCTTAGCAGCTTTCAAACACAACGTCCGAGACGAATGGCTCGCCAGACACCTCGGCCAAGAAAAGCCAAGAACAATGGCCGCATTAACAAGACTCATGACCCGCTTTTGCGCGGGAGAGGATAGCTGGCTAGCAAGATGCAGCACCAGCGACCCAAGTACATCTGAAGTCAGGGATGGAAATGGGAAACCACGGTGCAACAAGGACCAGCGCCGGATTAAAGGGAACGGTCCAAAGAGCGCGGCGGTCAACGCCGGATTCAAAAGCTCATGGCAGAACAACAAAAAACTGCCACTTAAGGACAATAGCGATGAGCTATCCAACTTACATAAAATCTTGGACCAGATATGTCAAATCCACAGTACTCCCGGGAGGCCTGCAAACCATACCCACAGAAATTGTTGGGTCTTCAAACAGTCCGGCAGACTCAACGCCGAACATAAGGGGCTCGACACACCAAGTGAAGATGATGGCAGCACCACAAGCAGAGCCCCGGAAAACAAAAGAATTTCCCACAAGAGGTTAAAACAGTAAACTCACTTCACGTGATCAAAGGGAAAAACAAAGCGGCGCCCACTAAAATGCGCGCCGCACATTGGTTGTCAAAACCAATCACCTTCGACCATCAGGACTATTTCGAAAGTATCCGGAACGCAGGATGGACTGCCTTGATATTGGATCCTATAATCAACGGATTTCAATTCACACAAGTCCTCATGGATGGCGGCAGTGACATAAACCTGATATATCAGGACACGATCCGCAGGATGGGGATAAACCCAACCAAAATTCGCCGTAGCAACACCTCCTTTAAAGGAGTAATGCCAGGCCTATATGCCCATTGTACGGGCTCCATACTACTAGAAGTTGTGTTCGGTTCATCTGACAACTTCCGTCGCGAAAGGTTAATCTTCCATGTCGCCCCGTTCAAAAGTAGCCATCAAGCACTATTGGGACGCGAAGCTTTTCGCCGCTTTAACGCAATACCGCATTATGCATCTCTCACACTTAAAATGCCCGGTCCACGCGACATCATCTCATTAAAAGGGAGTATTAAGTGTTACTTGAGCACGGAGGAACGGGAGACTGCCTTGACAGCCCCACACCTATCCGGGTCCGCTAGTCAAAGAACCTGAATTGGTCATTCAAACCCCGGACACGGCTAGACGAGTCCGGCGCCTAGTAGCGGCATACCCCTATACAAGGGGCTGCATGCATGTATCACAAGAGAAAATAAAGCTCAATCTTATCCACTTCTTCGACTCGTACTCTGTTTATTTAATATAAAGTACATCTTTTGCACGATCTTTTTTTCTTTTTTAAACTAAGTTCCTCTCTCTTACAGATGAACAACATGCTACACCCGTCCAGGATACGGCACAACGGAGACACAGGCGTAGACGTGCAGTAGGGACCCGTTGCAAGGATTCTTTTCAGATTAAGACCCTGTGTAAACCTTTTTTTACTGTCTCTTGTTGATATACATCCCCCGGTTTCTTACTATAACCGAGGAGGAGGCTGGCGTTTTGGCATTGGCCGCACCAGAATTTTTTGCGCGTACCTGGACACCAGGGGCTTAGGGCATTATTCTGCCCGTTTTTATAAAGACCGAATACCTTAGGGAGTATTCGCGTCTCGAGATTAGGCCTTATATGCACCAGCTCGAATCATGTCTTTGGTCAAATGTTGGGTTTGCGAGGCTCATGTGTTTTGCTGCCTTACGCCCGTTTTATCGGCTAACGCGGCACCAGGAGAACTACTGCGATTGTGCCCTGGTTCGCCGCAAGCGAGCACCTCGATGAAAGCCGAAAACTGTCATGATATAGCGAGACTGGTCAACCACTCGATGACTCACTGGAATGTTTAGGATTCCTCCGCATTAACGAAGGACCGGTTTTGGTCAGCACATATGCACCCCGAATTCGGGAGAGTGCGGTGCCCCCAGGGGCTATATAGTAGCCCCACCCTCGAACTCCTATGGCTAAGTGAAAGTGATAAAGCATTATAGTCCGGTTGCCCAGTTTGCTACGCTATCACCTCCTTAACAGGACCAAGATGTTGGATTAAGTGTGACAAAGCGCTTTCTTTGCAAACACCCTCGCACTATGTGCGTGGGGCCTGAAGCCAAGGACTGCCATCTTTCAGGTTATATATACATATACATTAACGGCCGCACAGGGAGTAGTTTACTACTTGAACGCACAAGTATAAAAAGCTCTTATATTATATTGAAACATTGTTTTCACAAATCATACATGTCATTTAAAACATAATATCCTTGAAAGCATCATGCGTCACTATTAAGCAAGCGCCTGCAGGACTTCTTCAAAGTAGTGCTCGGCAGGCACTCGGCTTCTGTCCGAATCTTGGGATGCAACGTCGGTGGCCTTCATCTCTGCCCAGTATGTCTTGACACGGGCCAGAGCCATCCGCGCTCCCTCAATACACGCCGACCGCTTCATTGCGTTGATACGTGGTACCGCACCAAGGAACTGTTGCACTAAACCAAAATAACTCTTCGGCTGGGGTCCGCCCGGCCACAAATGAGTCAAGACATGCTTCATGGCAAATCCAGATAAACGATTCAGCTTGGCCCATTCGGCCAACCGATCGGTCAACGGAAGAAGATGCGGACTATGGAATTGCGACCAATATAGCTCTTCCCTTACGTAAGCCTTCCGGCCCAGAAGTGCTCAAGCTGCGTCACGCGGCGCTTCGCCAAGTCGAGATAAGCATCCTCCGAACTCCACAACTTTTCCAACTGAGCATACTTTGGATCCGTATATTTCCTCCGCAGCAAAAGCGGTTTTCCAGCCGTAATAGCCCGGCTGACTCATGTCCTCCTTGGCAGCTCTCAAAGCGGAGCAGGCATCCTTGGATTGGCGGTGACCTTTTTCAGGCCCTCTTGCTCCGCTTGACGCGTTCTTTTCAAGAACCTCGCGGTGGTCGGTAATATTCTTGAAATTTCTGGCCATATCGGCCATTTCCTCCCTGCTTCGGCAGTGAGCAGGCCGTTCGGCTTTTAGCTCTTCGGCCGCCCTTAAAGCGGCCGCATTACTATTTCTGGCTTGCTCTTTCGCTCGGGCGAGTTCCGCCCAAAGCTCCTCCACAGCAGCGGCACCACCTGCATTATGCATACAAATAGTAAGACATGGGCGTCAAGCTCCCTTACAAGGTGTCCGTGTAGAAGTCGCATACCTTGTGACTCGTCGAACCGTTTATTGACCAGCGCGATGTCCGCATCCGCCTCGTCAAGCTGCCGCTTTAGTTCGGCATATTCATCAGTCCAGCTGGCCACCGGACGCTCCGCCACCTGTTTAGGAGCGGCGATATGTTATAACTGAGATTTTGATCCTCGGCACGCTGTCAATTTTGACAACATACCGAGTCTCAGGGGCTACTATCTATACAGGGCGCATTTCATATGCATAACTGCCGAAGGTACATCATTTTTGCATACCTCGAACCTGTCGATGAAGCTTACGGCGGCTTCATGCAATCCGCTCTCCGCGGATGCAATTCTTTCAATCACCGTACCCATTAGAACACGGTGATCTTCTGAGATAGCCGCTCGCCCGAGCAGATCCTTCAGCTCCTCCGACCGCACACCCTTTGGCGCCGGACCTTCCGGCCCCGCCGGACTTGGGGGAACCCTCCGCGACGACACCTCAGGGTCGTCCGCCTCGCATGAGGGTGCGACAGGTGGAGGCGTTTCACTCTCCATCATCTCCGGAAGAAGATCCCCCGAAGACGAGCTCTGCTGAGAAGGGCTGAGATCCGAACTACAAGGTACAATTTCGGTTATCTTTAGAAATAAATACAGGGATGTTCCTTATTTACAAGACCCCTACTTTTTACTTACGGCTCGCTGGAGGGCTGATCCCCTTGGGGAAATAGTGCGGCTGGGTTACTTCCCAAAGATCGGACTCTCGGCGAAGATCCTTTTCCCCTCTTCGAGGCATTGACCTCCAGATCTTCCGAAGCGGTCCTCTTCTCTCCTTGGAGGGTGGGACTTTTGATCCCTCCCTCCTCAAATACCTCCTTCGTGGAGGCAGTTGCCTCCCCGCTCCCCTCGCCTTCTTTAAAAGGCGCGGCCTTCAACATCTTAGCCAGCATGGGGTCCGGCGTGTTCTCTGGGAGGGGAGCCGGACACGTTATTAACTTTGCCTTGGCTATCCACTCCTGTTCAAGAAACGGCTCCTTTAAAGGGCATGTATATAGGATAAATGAATGAACAGCTTGTCCGGTTACAGGACTACTTACTTGAGTATCTGGGCGATTGCAGCTTAGTCCTGCGTCCTCAGTCAGGTCCGGACACTTCTCTTGTGATCCGAAGAAAAGTTTATACATCTCCACGGGCGTCGTGCCCATAAAATTTTGGAGAGCTCGTGGTCCCTCGGATTAAATTCCCACAGGCGGAGGCGGCGTTTGCGAGGCGAGGCGCGGATCAACATAACTCGCGCACTGCAACCAGATTGATCTCTCTTTCTTGGAGGTCTCGAATACGGCCCTGCAACAAAGGAACGTCCTTGGGCGGCCCCAGTCGAGTCCCTTGTTGACCCATGACGCGCCCGGCTGTGGTGGACCTGGCGGAAGGCGGGAAGCGCCACCCATTTGGTGCCCCTAGGAGCGGTAATATAAAACCACTCCCGTTGCCACAAACCAAGCTCCTTTTGAAAAGAGCCCTCGGGCCACGGAGCATCAGCACATTTGCTTATGACCGCCCCTCCGCACTCTGCTTGCTGCCCCTCGATCATCTTTGGCTCCACCTTGAAGGTCTTGAGCCACAATCCAAAGTGAGGGGTAATATGGAGGAAGGCCTCACATATGACAATGAATGACGAGATATGGAGGATGGACTCCAGATTCAAGTCATGGAAATCAAGCCCATAATAAAACATGAGCCCCCGCACAAAGGGATCCATCGGGAAGCCTAAACCCCGAAGGAAGTGGGACACGAACACCACATTCTCGCCGGGCTCAGGAGTTGGAATGACCTGCCCTGGAGCAGGCAGCCTATGCGAGACCTCGCCGGTTAGATACCTGGCGTCTCGCAGCTTTAGCACATCTTCCTCTGTGACGGAGGAAGGCATCCATCGGTCGTGCTGGTTGGAACCGAACATCATCGAAGGTCCGAAGCGCGTGAATTTGAAGCTTTGGGTGTTGGAACTCGAAGCGCGAGGCGAACTCGATGGAGGGTGTAAAACGAAGAGGGCCTTGGTCTCATTATAAAGAGGTTGAATACCAAGAGCCCACCCCGTGGTCGATTAGGACTCGCCTTTGATAGAGGAGGCGTGCCAGCGAACGCGGTTGGAGTTACCTACGTCCGTATTGATGAGAATCCCAGAATAAGGGGCATGATCTATGCTTTGATAAGGCGTGCCGGAAACCGCCTCGCTAAATGCGCTAAGGTGGGACTGTAAAAATGATTCATATAAAGGCACGGCCGTAGTGTGATGTCACGCCGCCGGAATACGTCGGCCAGATCATGCAAAAGTTATTCTCTCTCTGGTGGTATGTGGAACTTGTTTTGCGAGCGGACAACATCCTTGTGTTCAAAACCTTCTATGAAGTATTCGGAGGAGGAACCCGCCTTGCAATGCCGAAGACAATATGCGCGCCGGACTCGTCGTCATTGAAGCCTCGTTCAGGGGCTACTGAGGGAGTCCTGGAGTAGGGGGTGTCCGGACAGCCGAACTATCATCACGGCCGGACTCCAAGACTATGAAGATACAAGATTGAAGACTTCGTCCCATGTCCGGATGGGAATTTCCTTGGCGTGGAAGGCAAGCTTGGCGATACGGATATGTAGATCTCCTACCATTGTAACCGACTCTGTGTAACCCTAACCTATCCGGTGTCTATATAAACCGGAGGGTTTTAGTCCGTAGGACACAACAACAATCATACCATAGGCTAGCTTCTAGGGTTTAGCCTCTACGATCTCGTGGTAGATCTACTCTTGTACTACCCATATCATCAATATTAATCAAGCAGGAGTAGGGTATTACCTCCATCGAGATGGCCCGAACCTGGGTAAAAACATCGTGTCCATTGTCTCCTGTTACCATCTGCCTAGACGCACAGTTCGGGACCCCCTACCCGAGATCCGCCGGTTTTGACACCGACACTTGCTGACGGGGTTCGAGGTACGCAAAAATGATGTACCTTCTGACAGTTATGCATATAGAATGCGCCCTGTATAGATAGTAGCCCCTGAGACTCGGTATGTTGTCAAAATTGACAGCGTCGAGGATCATAATCTCGATTATAACATATCGCCGCTCTGAATAGGTGGCGGGCGTCCAATGGCCAGCCCGCCGACCGATGAATTTGTCGAACTAAAGCGGCAACTTGACGAAGGCAGATGCGGACATCGCGCTTGTCAATAAGCGGTTTGACGAGTCACAAGGTATGCGACTTCTTGGCGGGCGCTGGTAAGGGAGCTTAGCGCCCGCGCCTTACTACTTGTATGCTTAATGCAGGTGGTGCCGCTCTTTGTGGAGGAGCTGCGGCGGAACTTCGCCGAGCTAAAGAGCAAGCCAGAAATAGTAATGCAGCCGCTTTAAGGGCGGCCGAAGAGCTAAAAGCCGAATGGGCTGCTCACTGCCGAAGCAAAGAAGAAATGGCCGATATGGCCATAAAGTTGAAGAATGCTACCAGCCGATGCGGGGTTCTTGAAAAAGAACGTCAAGCGGAGCAAGAGGACCTGAAAAAGGCCACCGCCGAAGCCAAGGATGCCCGCTCCGCAATGAGAGCTGCAAAGGAGGAGCTGCGCCAGGCTGTGGATGTTGCTGCTTGGAAACCTTTTCTGCTGCGGAGGAAGTTCACGGATCCGAAGTATGCTCAGTTGGACCGGTTGTGGAGTTCGGAGGATGCTTATCTGGATTTAGCGGCGAGTGCCATAGACGCGATTGAGCACTTCCGAGGCCGGAAGGGGCACAGAAGGGAAGAGCTGTTTTGGTCGCAGTTCCATAGTCCAGAGCGTCCTATTCCGTTATCCGATCGGTTGGCCGAATGGGCCGAGCTGAATCGATTGTCCAGACTTGCCATGAAGCATGTCGTGACTCATTTGTGGCCGGGGAGGCCTCAGCCGAGGAGTTATTTTGGCTTAGTGCAGTAGTTCCTTGGTGCGGTACCGCGTATCGTCGCAAGTAAGCGGTCGGCGTGCATTGAGGGTGCGCGGATGGCTCTTGCCCGTGTCAAGACATACTGGGCAGAAATGAAGGCCACAGACGTTGCGTCCCCAGATTCGGACGGAAGCCGAGTACCAGTCGAGCGTTATTTTGAGGAAGTTCTTCCGGGCGCTCGTTTAATAGAGACACAGTGCTCGAAGGATGTTATGTTTGAATGACATGTGCAACTTATGAAACAACGTTTCAATATAATATAAGAGCTTTTTATACTTGTGCGTTTCAAGTAGTAAACTACTCCCTGTGCGGCCGTTGATGTATATGTATATATATAACCTGAAAGATGGCAGTATTCGGCTTCAGCCCCCACGCACATAGTGCGGGGGTGTTTGGAAAGAAGGCGCTTTTTCACACTTAATCCAACGCCTTGGTCCTATTAAGGAGGTGGTACCATAGCAAACTAGGCAACCGGACTATAATGCTTTATCACTTTCACCTAGCCATAGGAGTTCGATGGTGGGGCTACTATATAGCCCCTAGAGGCATCGCACTCTCCCGAATTCGGGGTGCGTATATGCCTGACCGGGAAACGGTCCTTCGTTAATGTGGAGGAATTCTAATCATTCCGATGAGTCATCGAGTGGTTGACCAGTCTCTCGCTATATCATGACAGTCAGTTTTCGGCTTTCTCTACTGAGGTGCTCGCCCGGCGAACCGGGCACAATCGCAGAGTTCTCCACAGTGCCGCGTTAGCCGATAGAGCGAACGTAAGGCAGCAAAACACGTGAGCCGGGCAAACCCAACATTTGACCAAAGACATGATTCGGAGCTGATGCATATAAGGCCTAACTCGAGACGCCGAACACTCCCTAAGGTATTCGGTCTTTATAAAAAACGGGCAGAATAATGCCCTAAGCCCCTGGTGTCCAGGTACGTGCGAAAATTCTGGTGCGGCCGATGCCAAAGCGCCAGCCTCCTCCTCGGTTATAGCTAGAAACCAGGGGATGTGTATCAACAAGAGACAGTAAAAAAGGTTTATGCAGGGTCTTAATCTGAAAAGAATCCTTGCAACGGGTCCCTACTGCACGTCTGCGCCTGTGTCTCCGTTGTGCCGTATCCTGGACGGGTGTAGCACGTTGTTCATCTGTAAGAGAGAGGAACTTAGTTGAAAAGAAAAAAAGGATCGTGCGAAAAATGTACTTTATATTAAATAAATGGAGTACGATTCGAAAAGTGAATAAAATTGAGCTTTATTGTCTCTTGTTGTACATGCGTGCAACCCCTTGTACGGGGGTATGCCACTAGTAGGCGCCGGACTCGTCTAGCCGTGTCCGGGGTTCGAATTACCTATTCATGTGCTTTGGTTAGCGGAGCCGGATTGGTGTGGGGCTGTCAAGGCAGCCTCGCATTCTTCCATGCTCGAGTAACACTTAATACTCCTTTTTAATAAGATGATGCCGCGTGGACCGGGCATTTTAAGTGTAAGATATGCATAATGCGGTATTGCGTTAAAAGCGGTAGCTTCACGCCCGATGAGTGCTTGATAGCTACTTTCGAATGGGGCGATGTGGAAGGTTAGCTTTTGGCGGAAGTTTCGGATGAGCCGAACACAACTTCTAACAGTAGGGAGCCCGTACAATGGGCATATAGGCCTGGCATTACCCCTTTGAAGGAGGTGTTGCTATGGCGAATTTTGGTTGAGTCTATCCCCATCATGCGGATTGTGTCCTGATATATCAGGTTTATGTCACTGCCGCCGTCCATGAGGACTTGTGTAAATTGGAATTAAATCAATTATGGTATCCAATTTCTAGGCAGTCCATCCTACGTTCCGTAGACTTTCTGAGTAGTCCTGATGGTCGAAGGTGATTGGTTTTGACAACCAGTGTTGGTACTCCGCTAGGGTAGTCTGTGCGGCGCGCATTTTAGTGGGTGCTGCTCTGTTTTTCCCTTTTATCACGTGAAGTGAGTTTACTGTTTTAACCTCTTGTGGGAAATTCTTTTGTTTTCCGGTGCTTAGCTTGTGGGGTTCGTCATCATCCTCACTTGGTGTGTCGAGCCCCTTGTGTTCGGCGTTGAGTCTTCCGGACTGCTTGAAGACCCAACAATTTCTGTGGGTATGGTTTGCAGGCTTCCCGGGAGTACTGTGGATTTGACATATCTTGTCCAAGATTTTGTTTAAGTTGGATAGCTCGTCGCTATTATCCTTAAGGGGTAGTTTTTTATTGTTCTGTCGAGAGCTTTTGAATCCGACATTAACTGTCGCGCTCTTCGGACTGTTTCCCCTGGTCCGGCGCTGGTCCTTGTTGCGTCGTGGTTTCCCATTTCCATCTCTGACCTCTGATGTACTTGGGTCGCTGGTGCTCCATCTTGCTAGCCAGCTATCCTCTCCCGCGCAAAAGCGGGTCATGAGGCTTGTTAATGCGGCCATTGTTCTTGGCTTTTCTTGTCCGAGGTGTCTGGCGAGCCATTCGTGTCGGACGTTGTGTTTGAAGGCTGCTAAGGCTTTGGCGTCCGGACAGTCGACTATTTGGTTCTTTTTGGTAAGGAACATGTTCCAGAATTTCCGGGCAGACTCTCCGGGCTGTTGAGTTATGTGACTTAGATCGTCTGCATCCGGAGGGCGGACATAGGTCCCCTGAAAATTTGCCCGAAACGCATCCTTGAGCTCTTCCCAACTTCCAATGGTATTTTCAGGGAGGCTTTTGAGCCAATGCCGGGCTGGCCCTTTGAGCTTGAGGGGTAGGTATTTTATGGCGTGGAGATCATCTCCTCTAGCCATGTGTATGTGGAGGATGTAATCCTCAATCCAGACTCCAGGGTCTGTTGTTCCTTCGTATGCTTCTATGTTTACGGGTTTGAATCCCGCTGGAAATTCGTGATCCAGCACCTCATCGGTGAAACATAGGGGATGTGCGGCGCCCCTGTATTTGGGTGTGCCGTGGTGTTCGAATACTCGACACGCTGTGTTGCTTTCTAGAGCTTGCTTTCTTGGCCCGTAGATAGACCTGACTGGGCCATCCTTTTGGTGCGAATCCTTATGCGGATCGCGTTCCGGCTTGTGTGCGGCGCCGCTTGCCGCTCTACGTTTGCCATGTGGTCGTCTATCCGACCCAGCGGCCTCTTTGTTTTTGATCGTGGGGCTCTCTGGCCTCCTCATCGAATTCGGGCGATAGTTTTCTCTTGGGTAGCTCTTTGTTTGGCGACTGTCGCCGTATTTTTCTGCGGTGTTGAGTACTTTGCTCCATCTGATTCTGAGTGCATCTTCCGCTGTTTTGAGCTTCTGCTTCTGCTTTTTCAGGCTACGCACAGTGGCGACGGGCCTTTTGTGGAGGTTCTTCTGCTCCAACAATTTGTCCGGCGTGAGATCATCCGGACTGTTATCTTCGCCGGGGACGGGTTGTTTATCCAAGTTGTCCTGTTCGGACGGTTGCTTTCGATAGCATGTTAAATCGTCCACCGGTTCGCCCTGCTCTATGGCTGGGTCTTTGTCGAGGCGGGACTTGGTGCGGCGTTTACGTTGCCGTTTTGACTGCTTTTTGAGGGATTTATCCTTCGTAGTGTCCCGTTGTTCCTCGTCGTCACTTCCTTTAGGTGTATCCACCATGTATACATCATGGGATGAGGTGGTTGTCCAGTATCCTATAGGTGCTGGTTCATGGTTGTCTCCTACATCGTCGTCCATACCGTCGATGTCTTCGGAGTCGAAATCGAGCATGTCGTTTAAGCTTTCGACAGTGGCTACAAAGTGGGTGGTGGGTGGGCGTTGAATTTCTTCGTCGTCCGAATCCCAACCTTCCTGACCATAGTTCGGCCAGGGCTCCCCTGACAAAGAGAGAGACTTTAATGAGTTCAGGATATCGCCAAACGGCGAGTGCTGAAAGATGTCCGTGGCGGTGAATTCCGTAACCGGCGCCCAATCGGATTCGACTGGCAGAGCCGCGGAAGGTTCGGAGTCCAGAGAGGAGTCCGCACTGGAGTCACGAAGCCCATGACGGATAGGGATGGTGTTCGCTCAATCGCCGTAGAGATTTCAGCCCCGAGGTGGTGTCCAACCAACCATCCTCGATCGGCGAGATCGGCTCGAATCAATGTTCGGAGCGGACACTAATCTTGACCTCGGAGACCTTTGTTTGGGGCGAGTTAAGTCATGCCCATCGAGACAAGCGGCGCATGGTTGTGGCCCGAATCCGTCGAAGATCAAGTCTCCGCGGATGTCGGCCGTGTAGTTCAAACTCCCAAATCTGACCTGATGGCCAGGGGCGTAGCTTTCGATCTGCTCCAGATGGCCTAGCGAATTGGCCCGCAGTGCAAAGCCGCCGAATACGAAGATCTGTCCGGCGAGAAAAGTCTCGCCTTGGACTGCATCGTCGTTGATGATTGAAGGAGCCATCGGTGTCAAAACCGGCGGATCTCGGGTAGGGGGTCCCGAACTATGCGTCTAGGCGGATGGTAACAGGAGACAAGGGACACAATGTTTTTACCCAGGTTCGGGCCCTCTCGATGGAGGTAATACCCTACTCCTGCTTGATTAATATTGATGATATGGGTAGTATAAGAGTAGATCTACCACGAGATCAGAGAGGCTAAACCCTAGAAGCTAGCCTATGGTATGATTGTTGTTAGATCCTCACGGAGTAAAACCCTTGGTTTATATAGACACCGAATAGGGTTAGGGTTACCTGAGTCGGTTACAATGGTAGGAGATCTACATATCCGTGTCGCCAAGCTTGCCTTCCACGCCAAGGAAAGTCCCATCCGGACACGGGACGAAGTCTTCAATCTTGTATCTTCATAGTCTAGGAGTCCGGCCAAAGATGATAGTTCGGCTATCCGGACACCCCCTAGTCCAGGACTCCCTCACCCCTTTTTCTTCATCAGCTAGATGAAAGGCAGCGCTCGCTCCCCCAACTTGGAGATGAAGCGTCCTAGTGCGGTCACGTGCCCAGTGAGCTTCTGCATTTCTCTGAGGGTCTTTGGCGGGCTCATGTCCTCGACCGCCTTGACCTTTTCTGGGTTAGCCTCGATGCCTCGGTGGGACACGAGGAAGCCCAAGAGCTTGCCCGAGGGGACCCCAAACACACACTTCTCCGGGTTGAGCCGTAGGTTCACTGCGTTGAGGCTCGCAAAGGTTTCCTCCAGGTCTTGTATCAGGTTTTTGGACTCACGAGACTTCACCACAATGTCATCGACGTAAGCCTCCACATTCTTCCCGAGCTGTGGGCCCAAGGTGATGTGCATCAGCCGCTGAAAGGTCGCTCCTGCGTTGCGCAGTCCGAACGACATGCATGTGTAGCAGTACACTCCACACGGGGTTAAGAAGGCCGTCTTTTCCACGTCTTCTACCGCCATCTTGATCTGGTGATACCCGGAGAAGGCATCCAAGAAACATAACAGGTTGCACTCGGCGGTGGAATCGACGATCTGATCGATCTTGAGGTGGCGGGAATGGTTCTTGCGGGCAGGCTTTGTTGAGGTTGGTGAAGTCGACACACATGCGTTCCTTCCCCCCTTTCTTCGGCACAACAATAGGGTTGGCCAGCCAATCTGGATATCGGACCTCGCGAATGACCCCTGCAGCTTCCAGTTTGCGGGTCTCTTGGACGATGGAAGCCTGCTTTTTAGTGGACTGCCGTCTCACTTTCTGCTTCACTGGGCGTACGTTGAGGCACACGTTGAGGTGATGCTCGATTACGCCTTTAGGGATCCCGGCCAGCTGATCAGGCTCCCAGGCGAACACCTTCTTGTTCACGCGCAGGAACTTGACCAGGGCCTCCTCCTGCCCGGGTTTGAGGTTGGCGCCTATGGTGAAGGTGGCGTTAGTTGATCCGTCCTCGTCGACAAGTATCTGCTTGGTTTCCGCCTTGTCCTGGGTGAACAACTGCTTCTTCTTGGCCGGTGCAGCCCCCTTGGGCTCAGGGGCGTCAGAACCGGCGGGCTGGGCCACTGCCGCAGTCTTGAAGGCGAGCTTGAGTACTTGCAACGCATCCCCGGTGTCTCTAGACACGGTGAGGACGCCGTTGCTCCCGGGCATCTTCATGAGGTTGTACGCTGGGTGAGTCGCGGCCATGAACTTGGCCAGAGCTGGGTACCCGAGGATGGCATTGTATGGGAGGCCGATGGGGGTGATGTCGAAGTCGATTAGCTCCGTGCAGAAGTTGTCGTAGGTGCCAAAGGTCACCGGTAGACGGATCTGCCCCAGGGAGCCGGCCGAACCGCCTCCGACGCCCAAGAAGGGCCCGCTAGGCCGAAGCCGCTCTGGCGATATGTGGAGGAGGCTGAAGGCTTCAACCGAGAGCACACTGAGGCCCGCGCCACCATCGATGAGGGTCCTGGTGACAGCCACCTGGCAAATGGTGGGAGTGCACAACATTGGGAGCGCGCCCGAGCAGGCTGAGTTGGAGGGGTGGTCCTCCGAGCTGAAGGCCAGATTGGCCTTGGACGCTGACCGACCTGGGGGAGCCCCCTGCCACGCAGTAGCAGCGCCGGCTTGGCGGACGAATGGCTTGGCATGGCGGCCTGAAGGTGGCGCTGAGCCGCCAGAGAGCCGCGACGACGGGCGCCCGGCGCAGCGTCTTTGGCGAGGAAGAGGTTGCGCAGCTCTTCCCAAGAGGCCACGGAAGCCGCCGGTAGGTGGAGCAGCCACATCTTGGGCGTCGGTGAGGGCCATGGGAAGCCAGTTAGCCATGACCACATAAATCGCCTCTCGCTTCGAGGATGGCCTCCTCGTCACGCCGCCAGGAAGGCCAGCGGATCAGTTGTGCCGTTATGGCCAGGCGGCGTCTCCGGCTTGAACTTATCCGCCACCGCACTGTCAAGGTTGGGGCCAAGGCTCGAGCCCCAGCCCCCAGCTGGCGCCGGGCGACCGAGCGGTCGGCGCGCTGCTCATCGCAGGGCGAGTCGCGGTGTCGGCGGAGAGCAGGTCGGCGGAAGGGAAAGCTCCGGCGCACCCCTACCTGGCGCGCCAAATGTCGGATTTCGGGTTCCGGCAGATCCTCTAGGTTCGAACACTGGGGTGCGCGCGGAGATCTCGCCCTCTACCTACCTGCACCTCACCGCCTCGCTAGGATCTAAGCTATGAAAGGAACAACACACGAGACACAAGGTTTATACTGGTTCGGGCCACCATTGTGGTGTAACACCCTACTCCAGTGTGTGGTGTGGTGGATTGCCTCTTGGGCTGATGATGAACAATACAAGGAAGAACAGCCTCGCGAGGGTCTGTTCTTGGCTGGTGCGATGAACTGCTAGGGGGAGTTCAGTCGCTCTCGCTCTGCTGATTTAGGATGTTGGATCCCCTCTAGCTTGTGGGTGGCTAGTCCTATTTATAGGCAAAGGCCCTGGGCCTCTTCCCAAATATTGAGCGGGAAGGGCGCCAACAATTGGCCATTTTGAAGGGGAACATCTAGTACACTTATCTTGACTAAAGTTGGTCCTCGCTTTGTCAAAGGCTCTGGCGGTGGCCGACTTGGGCTCCACGATGACTTCCTTCCTGCCGTTCGACGGTCTTGGTCTTGTTGCACCAAAGCGGATGCCTTTGCTTGATACTCTTGCTGCGCTTGCTCCCTTTGCACCAAAGAGGAAAGGAGGACAACTGCGTGGTGGCGCCCGCCTGGTGCCCTTGGTCGTCATGGCTTGCGTCATGGGCACCTCGTGAGGTACCCCGCCTTGATCTCTCCACCTCCTCGCGAGCCAGCCTGACGAGGCCGTGCCTGAGGAAGCTTCCTATTGTCCGCCCCGTGAGGCTTGGCCCCTCGCGAGGGTCTTGAGCTTGTGCTAATGAAGATGGGCCTTGATGGGCCACCCCTTGAGCCACGCCGCAGGCCGCAGGCAGGCAAGCCTGGGGACCCCCGTTCCCGGAACGCCGACACTAGTTGTGCTCCAATAGATGCTGTCTTCTTGGGGTCCGTTGGGTGGACCTGGAATTTTACTATTTCTTCTGCTGGTTTGAAGGAGGTGGATTTGGGTCGTTTGTCTAAGATCACATCGTCCATATCCAGCGTGGAGCCTTGATCTTGATTAATTCTTGATCGCGAGGGCTTCAGATACTGCCTCAAGGGCCAGGGATGCAGTTTTGTTTTCGGCGTGGAATGCTATGTCTGGATCACTGACAAGAGTGATTATGTCGTTTGGTCCGGGCATTTTGAGCTTCATATACCCGTAATGAGGTATAGCTTGGAAGCGTGTAAAAGCATCCCGCCCCAACAGGGCGTGGTATCCGCTGCTGAAAGGAACCACTTGTAAGGTGATTTCTTCATATCGATAATTCTCCAGCGTGCTAAATACCACATCAAGTTTGATTTTCCCACACACCGCGCCTCCCGACTGGGAATGATTCCTCGGAAGGTCGTTCTACTTTGCTTGATGCGGCTCCTGTCTATTTCCATTTTGTGGAGTGTATCCTCATAGATGAGGTTTAGTCCGCTGCCACCGTCCATGAGGACCTTGGTGAGTCGAAAGCCGTCCATGATGGGACTGAGGACTAAAGCGGCTGGTGCTCGGACTGTCCTGTATTTTGGTTCATCGCCGACATTAAAGGTTATAGTCGTGTCGTTCTAAGGGTTTGCTGTGGCGATTTCACAGACTTCGGCGAGGCCGCGAAGTTCCTTTTTGCGCTTATTATTTGAAGCGAATGTCTCAAAGGCCGTCAGTACTCTGGGGTCGTCGTCTTCTTGAGGGTGTTGCTCTGGGGTGTTTTTGGTAAGGATGTCCCCGCCGCTTTTGGCTACCTGCCGGAGTATCCAACATCCTCTAAGGCTGTGGGTTGGTATGGTATCTGGTGTTGTGTATATTTTGCATGGGCCATCGAGCCATCCCTCCAGAACGGTTCCACGCCGCGTAATGGGTTTGTATTTCTTGGCTATTGGACTGGGCGCGTCACGGGGATGCGCCCTTTTCGCCTGGACCAGTGGTTGAGTTGTGACCGATGGCTCCCAACAAGCTGCCTGATCCCTCCAGGTGCTTTCCATTGCGCTGTACTTCTATACGATAGTTGCCAAGTCAGCGAAGTGTAGTATGCGGCGGCGATTAATGGCGTTGAGGATTCCTTTGTTCGTGCAATTGTTGCGGAACGCTGATATCGCGTCCTCGTCGCAACAATCTTTAACCTTGTCCTTGACAAGGAGTAATCTGGCCCAGAAGTGGTGGACCGTTTCTCGAGACTGCTGTTGTATGCTCATGAGAGCGCCTATGTCTGGGTGGGTGGGTGGAATTGGATCTGGACCCTGACCCGATCGATGATCCGGAGTCTAAAGTTTTTCTAGACTTAACAGTCCGGGCTCCGAAGTATCTCTTGATTGCCTTTGCCCGCGATCCGATTCCATGTTCGGAAGGCCGGTCACTTCCTTTTGCGGGTGGGTATCCGGCTCTGTAGGGTCGGTGATCCGGACGTAGTCCGTCTTCAGTATAGGGGAAGAGTCGCCGTCTTGCTCCTCGACTACCGCTATATGGTGGGTGATCGGTAGAGATTTGATTTCTCTTTGGTCGGGTTTGAGCCCGATCCGATCGTAATCTGTGGCGATTTCCAGGGTGGCGATATGATCAAGGAGTTCGTTTAAAGACGAAAACTCCGTCGGATCCATCTGCTTGGAGTGTTTAGGGTCGATACGAAGAGGATTTTCAATGGCCTGAGAGGTCATCGTCAGCTTAACGGCCGAGCGGGTGGTCATGGTAAAGCTGCCCAAACGGAGGGTTTGGCCTAGGGCCAATTCTGCTCTGGTAGTGATATTGTCTTTAAGGACGAGGCGAGTTATTGATCCTGTTGTCGACGACACAGTGGAACTCTCAATGAAAGCACCAATGTTGGTGTCAAAACTGGCGGATCTCGGGTAGGGGGTCCCGAACTGTGCGTCTAAGGTCGATGGTAACAGGAGACAGGGGACACGATGTTTACCAGGTTTGGGCCCTCTCTATGGAGGTAATACCCTACTTCCTGCTTGATTGATCTTGATGGATATGAGTATTACAAGAGTTGATCTACCGCGAGATCGTAATGGCTAAATCCTAGAAGTCTAGCCTGTATGACTATGGTAATGAGTATCTCTGTTTTCGGACTAAGTCCTCCGGTTTATATAGACACCGGGAGGATCTAGGGTTACACAAGGTCGGTTACAAAGAAACGAATCTACATATCTGGTCGCCAAGCTTTCCTTCCACGCCAAGGAGAGTCCCATCCGGACACGGGTGCAGTCTTCGGTCTTCGTATCTTCGCAACCCATTAGTCCGGCCTATGGCTAACAGGCCGGACGCCCGAGGACCCCTTACTCCAGGACTCCCTCAGGTGGAGCTCGTCAAACACTAGACCCTCGCAGCGACAGAAAAACTGCACATTTAAATCGAAAGATGAGTTTCATAGCAATATTGTTTTTTCCGTCAACCTAACTAAATATTTACAATAGGACGAGCGGGTTAGGGGTTCCTCAGCGTCGATAGAACCCTAAATAGCAAGTATCATCGGTGCAAGATACATGAGGCACTCGGCGTTGAGCACTAGATCCATGTCCCACAAGTGATGCTGGCGCCCGGTGTCCCGCAACAATAGTTCTGATGGCCGACGACGGTCGAACACCTTGGCAAATTTGTCTGGCAGCCTCTGCGATGAGGATTAAAGCCAAGTTTTGAAATTTCAAACAACCAAACCAACTTGAGTCAGTTGGGGTGTTTGAAGTTTCAACACTTAGCTTTCAATCGTCATCTCAGAGGCTGCCAGACAAATTCGCAATGGTGTTCGACCGCCATCGACGCCGAGAACTGTTGTTGTGGGATGCAGGACCCCTGTGTCACTTGTGGGACGTGGGTGTAGTATTCGACACCGACGGCCACATGTATCTCGCATAGACGATACTTGCTAGGGTACCATCGACATCGAGGAACCCCCTAACCCGCTCGTCCCCGGGTAAACTAAATTAGCATGCATTCAATAAGCAAAACTACATCATCTCTTGCGTCCGTACATTGTCGAATATTATCACTAATACATCTCGAATAGTATCATACATATAGCATCGCTAATACAACTAGAACCGTAGTGAACGATGGGTCTCGGCGCGGGCGGTGGACACCCACAGAGAAGGAACCATCACTGGATCATAGCTCCAATGAGATCCCTGTAGAACCTGCCAGGTATTGTAGAACCTGCCCTCCAACGCAATAATGTAGCGACGGATGTGCTCGTCCTCCTCGCTGACACGGTGACGTACCACCTCCGTGGTGTCCGAAAGCCTCGGCACCGTCACTGGCCCACGCGACCGCCACAAAAGAAGGTTCGGGTCAACGACGGGCTGGCTCCTCACCAACCTGTGCCCCCGGAAGGTAGAACCTCCCAGTACCAGCATGACGGAGCCCAGTCTCGTACATGGCCCCTCTGATCAAGCGGGCCTCCTCCGCCGAGTCGATGATGAGGATGCGGGATAGGCATCATCGACGTCGAAGCGGGAATAAATGCTTGAACTAAAAAAATAACAATAAATTTCACATGTTCAAAATAAACCAAAAACTTAACCTAAAGTAAACTAAACTAAACCTAAACTAAACCTAAACTAAAATAACTAAACTAAACCTAAACTAAACCAGAAACTTGACCTAAACTAAACTAACTAAACAAAAAAAACCTAATTAAACTAAATCTAAAAAACAGAAAAAATTGAAAATGTCTCACCTTGGAGCGGCCGGGCAGCGAGGCGGGGGTGGCGGGTGGGCAGTGAGGCGTCTGAGGCGGGGCCAGCGCAGCTGTCGAGGCGGCGGCAGCGAGAAGGCCCAGCGGGCAGAGGCGACAGGCGACACGGCCCGTGGCTGCACGGCGAGGGGGGAGGGCAGCCGGGGCGGGGCGGCGGCACGGGGTTGGGATGAGGGAGCACTACTGCAGGATGCTGCTAACGCGACACTACGATCACAGACCCTTCGACGAAATTGTGTGCGATGCCATAATCGCAAGCGGTGGTGTAAAATAACCGTCAAAAAAGGTGCAAAACGTTTGCGATGGAGGATGCATCAAACATGGTTCAGATTTTAGTTGCGTGTGCGATGCAGGGCATACGGTTCAGCTCAATTAACCGTTTGCGATGAGGAGGAACAAAAGAAACGGGCAGCCAGATGAAGGTGTGTGTGATGTACAACATACGGTTCACTCGGATGAACTGTTTGTGATTAGGCAGCACAAAAGAAACGGTCAGCCAGATCAAAGGTGTGTATGCGATATCTGACATGCGGTTCACTCGGATGAACTGTTTGCATTGAGACATGAGAACAGAAACGGTTCAAATGAACAAGATGTGTGTGATACGAGGCAAACAGGTATGTAATCAGAAACATGTGCGAAGACCGATAAGAACACAGACGATTACTGCTAACAAGCCGTGTGTGACGTGAGCAAATGATTGCTGGTATACAATTGTGAGTGATTGATGAAAACATCACCGACGGGTTCCATTGTTTAGTCCGTGTGCAATGTGATTTTCTTTGTCCGCACACCATCTACGCTCTGTCTACAGAGCATCAACATATATACTTAAAAAGACAACATTGCAAAACCAAATTAAGCATACAATTACACAAGTGACTACACACATAACATTTGCACACACCAAAATAAGCAATTACATGCATACTAAAGTAGGATAAACGAGGATCTAATCATCTACTTATTGTTATGACGACGCTTGCCATTGCTCTGCTTTCGGCTGGATCCCTGGCCGTTTTGGGGAAGGAGGCACTTCCTCATGTCAACGATCCGCCTGTACATGTCATAGCTCATGTACGCCTCCTTGGCCGCGTACACGACGTGAGCTTTGTCGAGTTTCTCCATCCAGGCTGAGTGCCAAGCACGCTTGTCCTTGTTGCATGAATCCTTCATGTCTTTGTAGTAGGGGTCGGTGATGGCCTCGGCGAGGTGAACCACTGAGTCCTTCTCATGCTGCTTGCTGCCCCAGATGTTGTATTGGCCCTGGATGTCGACAAGATTCTGGCAGGCGATGCCCGAACTGTCGAGTGCCTTTACGTCGTTGGTGATGTCCACCGTAGCGAACATGTAGTGGGGGCTGTTGACAAACCTAGAGAAACGCTCGCAAGGCCTTGTGGCCAGGCAGTAGTGGTAGACGAGGACGTGGTGGCGCACGCACATGTCTGGCGGCAACGACCTTGGGACGAGACCCGCACGGCAGCGGGTGTACTCGAGGTCGAAAACGACCACCTTGTACTTCTCCTCGGCAAGCAACAACTCCATGATGTGGATGGAGTGCTCCACCCAGACCGGATCGTTGGTGTACACCGTCGAGAGGTCCATGAACCTTCTGCGGGTGTCCACCATGGCACACATGGTGAACTGCTGCTCGTCGTCGGCAGCCGCTCAGAGCGCCATTGGAGCCGCACAGGATACCCTCTAAGAATTTCTCATGGTGGGTGTGCTTCTTGCAATGGTGGGGCGTGATTGAAAGGTTGAAGAGACACAAGGATAGGTTAAATGGCCGCTGTACTAAATGGGGGTCGGCCGGCCTGTAATCGTCACGTCTTGTCACAACGTTCATAGCGGAGGATTCCAGAATCTAGTGCATGCTTGACAACACCGCGCCCTAGGCGTGGGCTCGAAGAGGCGCCAAATGTATCATCGGTGAGTCTGTTCCCGCGCTACCACACTGTTTACAGCGCAAGCTTCCCACCCGGCTAGTTTGGCCACGCGTTGGCTAGAAGAGGGACAAATCGTGGGCGTTTATTGGCAAAAATCTTTGTAAAAGCAAAGTGTGTGGAATGACTTCGGTCATAAGTTTACCCTTGGGTGATGAGGTCAAAGTTACACAGAAGGATGATGATGGACACTCGAGTGCGATAATTAATTCTGCGCTCTCTGATTGCACTGCAGTGGAAGAAACCAACTGTGTGCAATAATGTCGAAGATCGCAGTCGAGTTAGCTATACAGATCGTATGCTGTGAGATCGACAAGGTAAACTGATTCGAGAATGGTTAATAAAATCTAAGACCATTGCATATTAAGGTCAAAATAGTGCTAGCAATATACGAGTCTCATACGATGCCATTTCAACGATTGTACCACAAAAGCTCAAAAAGTTACAAGGTTTAGATTCCAGAGTTATATGGCTCAAATTCGAAGATTACAAGGTTCAAACTGATATGAGAAATGAAATTCAGCTCATCAGCTGCAAACGCTTGCGCTGATGCGCTAAACATGGATATCAGAGAGGTTCAAACTAATATCACCGCTTCTAAGTCTGGCTTCGAAACCTCACACTTTTTGCAAAGGGGTCAGCCATTGAGAAGGGTTGACCCGATGACTTCCGATTACTCTGTCATCTGAAGTTCCAAAATGAAATTCAGAATTTTTGGAGCCTACTCCATTCTGCAGCAAGCGTCGGCGCTGGTCAACAGACCATTCATTTTTGCGAAATAAATGTAGGGAAAACCTCATTTCCTTCGGCACCCTTGCTCTGAGAACAAAGAACCTGGCAAATATAATCTCCGGTAAGGTCCCTCGGTAGGAGTTCAAAGTAATTTCCGAGAGATGCAGATCTAAGCATTCGACGTGATTGTTATATTGTATCACATTATCCACCACTGGGCCTAATCTCATACGCAAAATAAGAAAACTTGTTAGTGCCTACATGCAGTTTTGAACATTACTACATGCCTAGCTATTTGGTTTGCAGGATTTGTAAAATGCACTAACATGCCATCTTCGATCTGACATGATAAACATGGGCATTTGATTACATTCTAGAAAAAAATGTAGCCTTCTTCACAAGAGGTTGGAGTGGATAAAAAGTTCCCTAAGAAAACTAGTACAGATGAATCCAAAGGAGAAATGCTTATTGATTGTAACCATATGGATCAAGCAACCAATATGGGGGGCATGTATGTACTGAAATCCTCCAAAAGAACCTTCAGAAATCGTAGTACATTGTCATTGTAAACTTGGAAAAAGGTGTCACAAATTGAACTCCCTTATGGTTAACATTTAATAGGAAAGGAACATCACCTCGATATATAGCTTCCCCAGGAACATAAGGCATCTCAGGAAACTGACACTTGCTCCAGGTCGGGCCCAATAGATTCTAGTGCCAAGACCTTCACTGTGCGCAGTTTCGGGGTCAAGCTTGTCGGAATCATTTTCTGAATGATGCATTTAACATACATCTTCAAAATTAGAAATAATGTAAATTTGTAGAAGGCGAGGTAGAAGGTGGTTGTTGTACCTGAACGGGTGTGGATCCAATAACAAGTTCAGAGTATTTGTCAGACGAGTAGCCCACCACTATCAATTTCGACGCATAAATGACATTGATTCTTGTTGGACCTTCTTGATCAACTACAAGTAATCTCTCAAGTTCAGGTGTGTCCTGGATGACCACACCATGGTCCACCTTTTGTGATGTCTTCTGCCGCATTTGACAACACACATAAATAGTCCGGAGAGTCATGGAGGTGATGTTGAAGGTACTCAACCCATTGATCGCCTGAAGACGAAGGTACTCGAGTGCAGTACAGCCACGGAGCAGGCGCTCCATGTCACCGTTTGAGAGGCAGACGACGACGAGCTCGAGGTGCTTCAGTCGTGGTAAAATAAGAGTGGGCGTGTCATTAAAGGGGGGATGGTAGTTCCTGAACTTGGCGACGCGCAGCGTGGGCGCGAGGCGGAGTGCGGACGTTGGCAGCGACTGCATATGCCCATCATCAAAAGTGAGCTCCTCGAGCTGATCTAGGGCGGGGGATCTGAACCAGTCATCAAGCTTGGCTCGGTCCTTGCCGTTGGAACGAAACTTTCCCATTCTAAGGCCTTTGGTTGGGCCAAGGTGACTGCCGAGGATCTTGGAGAATGCATCCAAGCTTTTGCAATAGCCATGGCAGAGCTCGTGGGTGTCGATGAGGTCGAGAGGGCTGGAGTTCCATAGGTGGCGCCACCGCCGGGAAAGGAGGGTTGTCCGTGCCCCATATTTGATTGGGAGGAGGGAGATGATGGCTCTCAACATATCATCGGGGAGGTTGCTGATTAAGTCCAGGCCTGCTGGAGTCGCTTGCGGTTCTAGCTCCCCGCCTCTGCTTATTGGCAGCCCCGTTCTCCACCTCCGGAGTCTCCTTGTCAGCGGCGCTTTCTGATAGAAATGGGAGTACAAGGAATATTTAGTTAAAATAGGAAAATAGAAAAGTGTATTGGTAACTAGAAGTTATTAGGTAGGAATATAGTAAGAAAAGGGAATAACAATTGGTTGCTTAAATACTACACAATTCATTTGACATTCTTTGGGTAAGTCAACATATGCAGGTAGTTGAAAAGAAAACTTACTTCGAACAAAGTTTGGACGGATGATTTTGTCGGGGAAGTTATCATATATCTCTTGACCAGGCCCTTCTATGTGCAGTGCAATTTTAGTGCCAGCTTTTAGTACATAAAACTTTGCAATTTCATTCCAAAAGCCAGTGCCAAAATAGGAGTCACCACGTTCATCAAGTCTTACAGTAGCAACGATTGTAAATCCATGGTTTGTGTGCAGTATGACATTCGTGGAGCCTTGATGTATGTAAAGGGAAAAATTGTGCACTACATAATCTATTGCATAGCGAGGGATGTCCTGCAGAAAATGGTAGGATTGTTAAAGAAAATATGGTAACATGCAAATATGGGCCCAAATTGAAAGAACTGTACAGCAGTTGAAATCGAAGGACAAAAGTCTATAATTAAACAGATAGGGTAAACATGATGTCATGGAAATATGAGAGTAATCGAAAGAACAATACATCATTAATTTTCCTAATATAGAAAGAAGAGGGGGAAAATCCCCTTTGACTTATATGGTGCATGTGGCACCTTTTATCCAAATGTAGCAATATTTAGAATATGTTCAGGAAAGTAAACCATGCCAACCGATTTAGGGTGAGATTGAACATACCGCGTGCGTCCTCAAGTTATCTGGTATGATGAGATGGAATCTCTGGCGGCGGTCGCCAAGTCCTAAAGTGTCGGTGCACTGTACATTCTATGAATGAAAGAAAACCCTCAAATCAGCTCGAATAAAAATGAATTCACGGCAATTTCCGCCGGGTGATTAAAGGAGGCAAATGAACTGGGATAAGAGATGAGATAATATCTCGTTAAATTAGTTACCTTGTCGTCCATGAGAAAGAACCCTCAGTACTGCAGATTCCCCAACCGAGCGGAGCTGGGTAGACCGCGAGCAGCATCGAGAAAGTCGATGGCGATAGGTGGCGGCAAGCGGAAGTGGCGAAATGCGGTGGGCTTTGCCAGCAGCCTGGCGGCGGTGGCATGCATCGAGCTAAGTGTTTACCGCCGCTATAGGCGGTGCCATGGCATAGACGCGGAGGAGATTGTGCAGGTGTGAATGGGGAATGTACCGGAGGGGCCGAGGGGGTGGCAGGAGGGGTGAGGGTTTTTGTGACGTGGGGATGGTGAGTTTTTTTATTTTTTGAATTGGGTGGGAGGGTTTTCTGTCCCACAACGAATTTTGGGGGTGAAGGTTTGCTAGAGTGAACCGTGTGTGATTGACGCAGCAGGCAAAATGAAAGTCATTGCACACGGTTCCAGTTTTGGGAACCGTGTGTGATTGACGTACTACCTTCGTCCTGGTTTATTGGTCCCACGTTGTAATTTTTACCAAAATTTGGCGAAATATTTAACATACTCAGACATAGATAATAAGCGTACACGTACATAAGCATAGTTCAACCATAAGTACATAGTTCAACCGTCACTAAGCATACTCAAGCATGCATTGTTCGATCCATCCCACATCTCATCTCACATGCAGCCGACACGATCCTGAAGCTTCTCCAAGTACTCGGCGTACGCGTCATGCGCCACCCTGCGAGAATACTTCTGCTTGAAGGAGCCAACGGCCCATCCTCTTGCATGCGCCAGAACACTTAGATACGCGTCATGAATCTTGTGGTTGCAAAATGGGCATCCATAGCCGTCATTCCAGGTCCCTATCGCTGTTATGCATTCCAGCGTAAAAGCTCCCTCGGTATTCGCCTCTTGTACCTCCTCTGGGCATTTTCATCCTCGTTGTCCACATCGTCAGACAACACCTATACAAATAGTAAAACAAATTTGGCATCAAATCACTGATTACATGCCATGAAGTAGGATTAGGAATTTATGGCTATTTATTTATACATATCCAGAGATTATGGTTCGATTTTTAAGCACAGTCGTCTATGTACAGACCAATCTTGAAGAAAATAATGGCACAAACATATGTAGGTCATTCAAAATCAATTGTGAAGTCCTGGCTAGGAATTATTAGCACGAACACTAACCCTAGTCGGATTACTAGCAGAAATCATTTGCACAGATGAAACAACTAATCACTTATCACCTGTACCATTCAAACAATCAATACACTACACGAATCTAACGAAACTTACACAGATATCATGGACTGGGAGAACATAACCACATGATTTCTATTCCAAAAAGGGGGAGGCAAGAGTAACCAGAGAAACCCTATGATCTATTTGACACATAAATGGGTATAGATGACTAACCAGCTGTCCGTCGTCGTCGGAGTCGTCGCCAGAGTGGTCGTCGGAGTCGGTGTGGAATTCCGCCTCCGGTTGTGGAAGATCGACACCGTCGACAACGTCAGGGTGCAGCGATAACTCGCCGGCGGTGACGGCAACCTCTGTCTCCATCTCCACGCCGTGCTCCGGTGCTTTAGCAGCCCCGGCGTCGCCACTCCCTCCGATGGGGCGCTTCGGCGGCATCCTCATACACTGACGGCTTTGAGGACTGAGAGCGGCGTCGAGGATGCAAGCGGAGAGAGAGGATTGTGTGTGCGTAGCGAGGATGCGGGGTGCGGCCGCTCGGGCGCACCATTAATATGGAGTAGTGGGAGTTGTGGGACAGAGGCGAGCGGCGGTCAAACCGATGGCTCGCCTCCCGTGAGCCTGCGCACCGGACTGCTGACATGCCTACCAAAGTTTCACACAGCTACTCGCACGCCTCCCGATAACACTGCGCAGCGAGCACGCCTCCATCAATTCACACACCTGCACGCACGCCTCCCCGTCTGCCTGCGGCGGACTGCTCGCATGCGTCCCGTCAACTCACGCCTGCTCGCACGCCACACGGGTCGCGCGGCAGCACGTATATTGTTTTTCTATTTGGATGATTAATGCTGCCACTTTATTGCTTAACCGAAGCATGGCATGTATCCATTATTGGTCTAATGCTCACGGTTCGAATAAATAATCTGTTTGGGATATTGGTTCCCAATTATTAATAACCCCCCGTTTGTAATTAAGATAAAGAGTACATCAAAACTGGTCTCAAATTTGACAAAAAGAAGTACAATGCCACTTTGTATTGGTGTCCATATGACAACATGATAAGTTTCATGAACTTCAAATAAGTTTTGGATGTACTAGAATTTAAAAATCAAGATTCTCAATGTTAGAAATTTGTTGCACGGGGAGTAAACATGCACCCATTGAGACACATGTGTTTTTGCAATCCATTTAGGTTCACTGTCACGTGTGCATGTAGCTCAAATTTGATTTTTGCACATTATACCCATAGAAAATCAATCAATCAATGTACTAAAACGTCTTAATGACCTCTGTGATTTTTTTTGAAATTAAAACTCCCTTCTTTGGTAACATGTATGTTCACCACGGGATAATTAATTTAACATGCATCATAGTTGCGGTGGATTCGCGGTGTGTGTGTGTGTGTGTGTGTGTGTGTGTGGGTGTGTGCGTCTGGGGGTGGCGGGTGGCTCGCAGTACACTACGAGTTGTGAGCCACCGTGTGGGTTGGCCGTTTTGTTAGGCAGGCTCGTGCCACATCAGTCGTGAAATCGTTATTTAAAACATTACACAACCCTTTCATACATAAATGTTTTGGCCACATGCAGTCGATGGTTGCCCTACACGACACTCGATACTGGCGTGTGACGCTTTCTGTGGGGCCCGCGAGGTTGTCGTCCATCACTTTGACGAACATCCGGCAGTGAGGTTAATTTGACCAGCAAGGTATAATCTTTTTTGTTTGTGATATGGTGGTATATAGTACGCGTCGAAGAGGTGGGAGGGGACTAGCATATATACTATACGTACGCGTCCGTGAACAAGTACACCTCACTCAGTGTCGGGGCTTTTTGGTTACCGAGGCACGTGCCACATCAAAATTGTGAAATTGGTTATTCAAACATCACACAACACCTCTTTGGGCCACATTCATATATATCCTAGCTAGGACACTCATGTGTGACACTTCCATCTGTGGGCCCACGAGGCCATCATCGATGCATGCATGCATGCATCACTTTGACCTACATCGGGAGAGGTTAATTAATTTCACCATCGATGAGGATTCTTTTGGGTTGTACATATATTACGGCATGAGCATATAGTATGCGGTGAAGAGGGGGGAAGGGGATCATCATATGTAGTATGCTTGATATGAACCTCGCTCTGTGTGGGTGCATGGTTTACGGGTTTTGAGGCATGTGGCACATCAAAGTTGTGCATTTTGGGTATTCAACATATATATGTTTGGCCCACATGCAAAGCGGTGGTGGTTGTCCTCTCGCACCCGCGGATATCACCGATATCGATGCTTTCCATCTATGGGCCCGCTTGGTCCATCACTTCTTTTTGCCTGACAACAAGAGAGGTTAATTTGACTTAGGAGGGGATTATTATTTTTTCTCTGGGATGACATGCATGATACACTTTGAGCACACACACATGCATGTGTACGCATGAATCTCTCCCATCCAGTCGAAGTGGCTAGTACAACGACACCATCATGAACCGACCTCGCTCTGTGTGGGGAGCTAGTGTACGATTTTTGACACACGCGGCGGATCAATGTTGTGTATTCAAACATGCATGCACGCATCACCTCCATACATATGCATGTAGTGGTTGCCTTCGAACGATACACTCCCTCACGTGGTTATCGGCGACAAGCCTATATATTCGTGGGCCCGCGTGGACATCCATGATCACCTTGACCAACAACAAGATAGGTTACAATGGCGGATTCTTCATTTGGTTCGTGTTATCGTAGTATAGGTCATGGTGAGATTCAGACCTAATTAAGTTTGAGCGCATATACTATGCACGCATGGATGCATATATGATTCCCTGTCGTTGGCTTGAAGTGTGGTGTAACATACATATGCATCGTCAACCTAACCCTCACTCAGTGTGGGGATTTCTAGTTTGAAATCACGGTGCCACATCAAAGTTGTTCCATTGTTACTCAAAAACACACCTCTCCATACATATGTTTGGGCCACACGCATGTAGTGGTTGTCTTTGGGGACTAGCTACTTGCGTCATTATTGGCGAGCTAGCCCATCTCCGGGGTTGCATGGATGGCCATGACTTTGACCAACAACAAGAGAGAGGTTGTACGACCAAGGTGGATTATTCTTGGTCCGTTTTACAATCCATCTTGGTGAGATATATGCCTCTCTAGCCCACTGACTGAATGTGTGTGTGTGTGTGGTGGGGGGGGGGGGGTTGCGACATCGCACTTTGCTATGTGCACCGCGGTTGGGGGGGGCATGCATTCATAGCTTAATTAGGATTCCCTTCGTGGCATCACAAGGGGGTGGGGGCTGCTAGCTACTTCGCACTTTGCTAGGTGAACCTCGGTTGGTGGGGGGGAGGGGGCATGCTCATAGCTTATGATTCCCTTCATGCTGACATGAGGGGGCTGCTAGCTACTTGCACTTTTCTAGGTGAACCTCGGTTGGGGGGCATGTGCATTCATAGCTTTGGTTTCCCTTCGTGCCGCCACGAGGGTGGGGTGTTTGCTAGCTACATGGAACTTTGCTAGGGTGAACCTCAGTTGGTGGGGGGGGAGGGCATGCATTCATAGCTTAGGATTCCCTTCGTGCCGACATGAGGGAGGGGGTCTGCTATAGTTTGGACTTTTCTAGGTGAACCTCGGTTGGGGGGGCATGTGCATTCATAGCTTAAGATTCCCTTCGTGCCGACCACGAGGGAGGGGTTGCTGCTAGCTACTTAGCACTTTGCTAGGTGAGCCTCGGTTGGGGGGAGGGCATGCATTCATAGATAATTAGCTAGGATTCCCTTCGTGCCGATATGAGGGAGGGGGCTGCTAGCTACTTCAAGACTTTGCTTGGTGAACCTCGGTTGGGGGCATGCATTCATAGCCTAGGAATCCCTTCGTGCCTACATGAGGGAGGGGGCTGCTAGCTCTATTTCACACTTTTCTAGGTGAACCTCGGTTGGGGGGCATGCATTCATAGCTTAGGATTCCCTTTGTGCCGACACGAGGGAGGGGGGCTGCTAGCTACTTCGCACTTTGCTACGGTGAACCTCGGTTGGGGGGGCATGCATTCATAGCTTAGGATTCCCTTCGTGCCGACATGAGGGAGGAGGGGGGCTGCTAGCTACTTCGCACTTTGCTAGGTGAACCTCGGTTGAGGAGCAGGGGGCATGCATTCATAGCTTAGGATTCCCTTCGTGCCAACACGAGGAGGGGGGGTGGGGGTGGGGGCTTTGCGAGAGAGGTGCCACATCGAAGTTGCATTTGGTATTTGAAAATAAAATCACCCTTTTGATACATAAATTTGGTCCACATGCAAGTGTGTTCATGTTCTGACCCTCTCCCGTGTCATTTTTCGCCAAATTTATGAACATTAGAAAAGTCGGATGACGCAACAGACATGGTTCACTCAAACTAACCATGTGCCACGCCGGTGCACCTGTCACGCACACATCCGGACAGTACATTGGGCTCCACGAGGCTCCCCCTCTAAAAAATATCTACCCGCCTCGAGAGTTTTTCTGTTTCATAACACACGGTTGTTATCTCCGGACCGTGTGCGATGTTTCTTGTTCCCAATCCCGCCTGCATAAAAATATCTGCCCGGCTCGAGGGTTTTTCTGTTTCATAACACACGGTTGTTATCTCCGGACCATATGCGATGCACTATCATCAAAATATTCAATAGCCCGACATTTCACTCCCATGTTTGACTCCCGCTTAGTAAACTTTTCAGTACCCGCGTCATTTCCTCAAACACCCCGCCCCCCCTCCACACACACACACACACACACACACCCTCCCTTGCTGAAATTCTAGCAAAGTCCCCGCCGCCGCCACCGTCGCTGCAAGGCCTCCATTGTCAACATCTGTCGGTTTGCCCGTGCAGCTCACCCACCGATCTCCATACCCAGGCCGCCCTGAGTTTCTTAGATGACGCCTGCCAAACGCCCCCTTTCCCACAGATCCCCATCCCCATCCCTCACTCCAGAGCGTCGCAGCCTAAGCCCGGCTATGCTTCCCGTGGAGCTCGAGGAGCGACTGGCCCAAAAGAGGTGTATAGTGGTCTCTTCGCCCGACAGTTGACGACCATTACTGGCGGCAGACACTCAAGTAGCAGGCTAGAGTATGCGGGCATGTCTCGTCCGCCGGCTATGACATCAAGGTCATCGACAGCGATGCCCTGAGGCGGGCTGTGTTACAGGTTAAGTGGCCCACCCCCAACCCCTCGGGTTCAACCGCTGTCGATCTCATCCATGGCCCCGCCGCTGATCTCCTTTGGCTTGCTGTCAACAATTTGCCATTCTACATCGCCATCGAGCCCCTTTTGTCATTTCTGAAGGACACGTTCTGCGACGCTGGCTTGGGATCCTGACTTCGAGTCAGACCTCATCAACGGCGACCACGAGGAGGGCACCCTCTCCGGCTCTTCCAAGGGGAAAGAGCCCATCTGCTCTTCCAAGGGGAAAGCGCCCGTCTGCGACATCAGGGAGGGCACCCTACAGCTGTGCTCTTCCAAGGGGAAGGAGCCCATCTGCGACAACATGGAGCGCATCCAGGGTCCGTGCTCTTCCCACGGGAATGAGCCCATCCGTGACAAGTGAGGAAACCCATGATTTGTTTTGCCGTGCCTCTTCACAGGGGGAAACCCATGATTTGTTTTGTTGAGTCCCTTTTGTAGTGTAGTGAGAATATGTCCAGTTTTAATTGCTATATCTGGTTGTTTGTAGTATGCCTTGTTTATTTCAGTTGTTCACAATGTGATGCTCTATATGTGTAATTGTTTACTGTGCAGTACATTTCATCAATACAGTTTCAAACATACCGATAGGAATGCATATATTTGCTTGCTGTTAAGCCTGTTATAGCTAGCATATGCCTCTTTTAAAGTTTTTTGATTGTTCGGTTATTGTAGTTAGCATATGTTCAGTTTCAAATGCTATCTTTGGTTGTTCGTAGTATGCCTTGTTTATTCCATTTATTCACAACATGATGTTCTAAATGTGCAAGTATGAACTATGCAGTTCAATTTCATCGATGCAGTTTCAACAATACCACTATGAATGACTACATTTGGTTGTCGCATCTTGTAGTTAACACGCCTTTCCATTTTTATTTAACCATAACAGTGTACTTAGACCGACACAATACCAGTTTGAATGACCATGTTTGCTTGTTGTTAAATGTTAGGCCTGTTGCAGTTAGCACACCTTTCCACTTGTTTTGCTTTACTAGCGTGCTTAAACCTGCACACTGAAGCTATCTTTTGGAGATTATTTTGTCTGCCATGTGTAATTTTGGTTGATGTTTAGCCTGTTGTGCTTAACATGCTTCTTGATGTACCTACACAGGACAATTTTGGGAACGACTGCTATTTTCCATCGAGGTTAGTTTCATCCCATGGCTTATATCTGCTCACTGTTCAGGATATCGGTAGCTGGTACCATATAGGCCAGCTGCTGATAAGGGGCTAATTGGTGAATCGGAATTTTAACTGAATATATCTGCAACCCATTTTTCCTCAGGTTAACAAGGGCCATATGTAATATATCTGAGGCTACATAGCAACATGCATTGTACTTAATGTCTAAATATGCAATTCTAGGCTAATAGCAACAAAGAAGAGCAGCAGTAGCAACAGCAACAACACAACCCTGTTTGGATACTCAACTTAGCTAGAGGTTAGAGTTAGTTTCTATCTCATTACTAACCCTGAACTAACTCCATCCAAAGAGTTGTTTGGATGGCAGGGTTAGATTGACAATAAATGCACTAGGATAACTAGCTCCAATTAGCACCTCTTGGGTTGGATACTAGTTTTTTTGGGTGGTTTATAGATGCAACTATCTCAAACTAGCCCTCATGTTTAGATATACTTAGGGCTATTTGAGCCCGAACTAGCTCAAACTAATCAGAACCCGTGGATACAGAGCGTATAATTTGTAAGAATGAACTAAACTCCTTCCGGCCCATAATACAAGATGTTAATTCATCTAATATGTGAGTATATTGGATGTTATAAGATAGTCCCTACGTTCCTAAATATTTGTCTTTTTAGAGATTTCTAATGGACTACCACATATGGATGTATATAGACATATTATTAAAGAGTGTTGTACTACATCATTGTGCAATTGTTGTTTAGCTTCTAATATTAACTTGGTGCTTTTAGGTACATATGTCATTGGTAAAGATTTGCGTTTCGACCCTTTCTGTGTATGGGGCAATGAGATATCGATGAACCAGCATCAAGTGAGGAAGCTGATAAAGATTGTTAGTAAGATGGGTCCAAAGATGGCAATTAAACTATTTGTTACACTTTATCCAAGACAACAGCAAACTGCAGGATGGTAAGTAAGAACTCTACAGCCTTCTTTTTACTGCCCGTAATGAGTTGTGTTGGATGACAATGTCTGAATCTTTTTCCTTTGCAGTGGTTGCCAAAGCAGTTTACTCAAGATTACCTCTCAAACTACATGATTGGTGGGCATGCAAAGGTTAAAGTATTTCTACCGTAACACGATGATTATCTAGATGTTTTCATGAAGACCGTGAAGGATGGGCGGTCGGCCATCACAAGGGGTTGGACTAGAGTCGTGCGTGCCTTCTGCATGGAGGAGGGCACAATATGGGCATTCCGCTTCACCTTGTTCCGCAACCAAAATATATTCCGCCTCTTTCTTTAGCGTCTTTAATAGTACAAGTATACAACTGTGGTTCATCATTCTTTATTTGCTTATTATGTAATTCTTGAACATATGTACCTATGAATCGAATAATGCATTGTTTGTCTAAACCTGATGGATACGAATAAAGCTATAGCATACATTCAAATTCAAATCCAAATCCGGTACAATTTGGAGAAGCAGCAATTAAATTATGGTGAAATTACGCTCTCCAGGTTGTTACAACACACACGGTTGGTAAAACACAAACGTTTGCGATATGCACCATAATCGAAGACGGTTCACATAGAGGAAACGTGTGCAAGCATGCACACAGTTGCCGTTTGCAAAGCGTGTGCGATGTCACACAATATCACAAACGGTGCGGCAAACTAAACGTTTGTGTTAGTTGCCTTATCGTACACGATTCGCAACCATGAATTGTTTCTGATGAAGTATGCATCATAGACGTTGCACCACAGAATAGCGTGTGCGATAGTTGTCGTGTACGACGATGTTACGACGGTCCGACGTTTCGTAATCCTGTCTGACACTCGTACGACGATTAGCTAATCTTCTTAACAGTGAACCGTTTGTGATGGGCTGCGCATCATACACGTTATATAATAGTGAACCGTTTGTGATGGGCCGCACATCGTAAACGTAGCACCATAGAATACCGACTGTGATGGCAATGCGAGCAGAAACGAGTAGGAGTACTGTTGGGGCCCTATCCCCGACGGTTTCTGGGTCATGTGGGAAGGACCCCCTATCGCCCGCACTCACTTGGCGACGGTTCCAAATGCCATCGCTGAAAGGGGTTAAAAACCGCTTGTTTAGGACCGACGCGCACCAGTGGAGGGAGAGAGAGGGGGCGGGCACGACGACCTTTTGTTACATATAGGGCACAGCTCTTTGCTGTCCGCTAGCTGACGGCAGAGAGCCTAGCTAACGGATGCTAGAACAACCACTTTCTTTGACGTCTGCTAGCGGACGGCAAAGTTTCTTTGCCATCAGCTAGCTGATGGCAAAGAAAATGTCCGTTAGCTGCCCCTCGCTATCGGCCCACCCTGCCTCTTTGCCATCCGCTAGCGCTCTTTGCCGTCCGCTAGCGGACGACAAAGGTTGTATGCCGTCAGCTAGCTGACAGCAAAGATGGGGTTGAAGACAAACACTTTCTTTGCCATCAGTTGCTTCTTTGCCGTCAGTTTTCTTCAAGCTGATGGCAAAGACCCTCTTTGCCATCAGCTAGCTGACGGCAAAGAAACGGCCGACGGCAAAGTTCCTGATTCTAGTAGTGACTCATGTAGTTCTATGTTGCCTCTGTAAAGAAACTCAAGGGGGGCAGCGTATATCGTTTCGCACTCAAAGGTGACACATACCCTCTCAGACCACGAGCCTTCTTGAGAGAAGCTCCGGTTTGCAAGAAGCTTATACCAAACTTGTTCCAAATCGGCCCAATTTTTTACCACATCATGTTAGTGCCATGACATGAAACCATGCCAAGTTTCATGATTTCCAGGTGAGTTTTGGATTTACATGAATTTAAAAACCAAGTTTCTCGATGTTCTTGGCCGAGTCACGACGCCCAGATGTTTGAATTTCATTCCCATTTCTTGCATGGGACCTAAAAATTCACCCAAGGACACACATGTGATTTTTCAACCAACTTTGCTGCACGGGAGCATGTGCTTGTATTTCAAATTAGAATTATGCACATTAAATGACCAGAAACTCAATTCATGTATAAAAAAGGCCAAACGAACCCGGAATAATTCCAAAATTTATCAGGGCACTCATGTAGTTCTATGTTGCCTCTCTAAAGAAACTCAAGGGGGGCAGCGTATATCGTTTCGCACTCAAAGGTGACACAACCCCTCTCAGAACCACGAGCCTTCTTGAGAGAAGCTCCGGTTTGCAAGAAGCTTATACCAAAACTTGTTCCAAATCGGCCCAATTTTTTACCACGACATGTTAGTGCCATGACATGACACCATGCCAAGTTTCATGATCTCCAGGCGAGTTTTGGATTTACATGAATTTAAAAACCAAGTTTCTCGATGTTCTCGGCCGAGTCATGACGCCCAGGTGTTTGAATTTCATTCCCATTTCTTGCATGGGACCTATAAATTCACCCAAGGACACACATGTGATTTTTCAACCAACTTTGGTGCACGGGAGCATGTGCTTGTAGTCAAATTTGAATTATGCACATTAAATGACCAGAAACTCAATTAATGTATAAAAAAGGCCCAACGAACCCGGATTAATTCCAAAATTTATCAGGGCACTCATGTAGTTCTATGTTGCCTCTGTAAAGAAACTCAAGGGGGGCAGTGTATATCATTTCGCAGTCAAAGGTGACACGTCCCCTCTTAGAACCACGAGCATTCTTGAGAGAAGCTCTGGTTTTCAAGAAGCTTATACCAAAACTTGTTCCAAATCAGCCAAAAATTATACATATGAAAACAGGGTTTAGATTATCCCGAACATCTCGCTACCTAGACCAATGTACTATGATTTGAATTCAACATAAAATGGATACAAACATGAATTGGAGATCGTATGGTACATGTAGTTCATAGTGAAATATGATTACTGCTATATGCATGTTTTTTTGTTATCAAGATAATATTTAATTGATTGTATAACTTGACAACAATCGTATTCAAATAAGGAAAATTGATTCAAATTTAGTCCATATGGTAGACGACAATATATATGTTCATAGGGTGGAGTGAAATGTTCATATATGATGGAAGATCAAAATGTACGACTACATCCATTATAAACCGCAAGGTCACCTAACGATATATTCGAATTCAACATAACATGGATTCAAAAATTGAAATTCGAGATCCTGGCATTTGTAATCATATAAAAAGGGACATGTCTCTTTCTTTTGGTGGGAATTGATTTGTTTTTTGTTGTTGTTGAGGGAAGTGCGAATCGATTTGGTACTGTATAGGATAATATTGTTCTCCAGAATTTTTTTACATTTTTCTTTTAGTTTTTTCAATGGCATTTATAGCAATATAGTAAAAGGGGACATGACTCTCTTTGTGTCTTGTATGAATTGTTTTTTTGTACATGTTAACTTTGTTCTGCCAAACAAGGAATCCGCGCCTTGTTATCCCAAAATTTTCAAGCTCGAGTATCTTTTGTCACATTTTCTTTGAAACTCCCGCCTCTTCAACCCGCGTCGCGCCTTGTTATCCCGAAATTTTAACGCGCGCAAAAACTCCCTCCTCATCCGAAATCAGTCCCGCAGCCCAGACACGTGAAATCCCCCTTCTACCCCTCAGCCGGAAATGCCGGCTCGACATCGCAGTGTCAAAACCGGTGGGGGTACGCTGGTAACTTACCCTACATTTAGGACAAGCGCGTCCCTAAGCCATGGCTCCCCCTACCTTCCCCTTCGTCCCCCATTCGTACACTGAGGCCGCCAAAACCCGCGATACCACACGCTCCTCTGTCGGCCTCCCGACCGCCGCCCAGCCGGAGACTCTTCCCCGACGACGTCGTCAACCGCAACAGCTCGCCGTCCCTCATCCATCACACCGGATGAGGATCCATGGTCGATCTCGTCGTCCCGCCGGATCAGCGGCCCCGTCCTCCACCTCCAAGGAGCTGCCCCGATGTTCACCTCGTCTATCGCGCCACCTCCATCACCATAGCGCCGTCTTGACCTGCCCCACCGGAACCGCAACACCCTCACCGATTCCTCCAATGAAGCCAAGGCCAACTCGGCGCCACCAAGGAGGTTCTGCACTCACCGCTGCATTTTATCTTTTATTCGATCTCGTGGGGCTGCCGGTACTCGATACCGAGCAGCCATGCACTACTAGGGAAAAGCCTAGTGGTAGCGTGGGATTAATGCCTATTAGCAGCGCGGGGAACCGCACTACTAGTAAGGCGCTGCAGCTATTACTTAGCAGTAGTGCGTGCGGCACACGCTACTGCTAAGACATATAGCCGCAGCGCGTATTTACTCCAGCGCTACTGCTAATCTAACTAGTAGTAGCGTGTTTCCTGTCCATCGCTACTAGTATTTTTTCATTTTTTTCATTTTTAGTGTATTTATACGCCGTTATATAAATTTTGGTATAATACCAATTATGAGGTTGTTATATCAATATGTCCATAACAGTGTGTCAAATGAAGGTGGATTAGGTTCAAGTGGAGGCAACATGCGGTGCATGTCAAAAGTATACTACTAATCCAAACTTGATCTAGTTTGGATTAGTAGTACTTTCGATGTGCACCACATGTTGCCTCCACTTGAATCTAATCCGCCAACACAAGCTATTTAATCATCATCATAGTCATTACCACCAATAGTAGCTATTTAATCATCATAGTCATAGTGTAGCACACATCATCATCTTCAAACTCATTCTAGCTAGCTAATCACCACCAACACTAGTTGCGGTAGCTATCTATTCACCACCAACACTAGCTAATAATAATCATCATAGTCATTACCACCAACACTAGATATTTGATCATCATAACTCATTTCTAGCTAGCTAATCACTCCTGCTGCTCTCTCTCAGGTAAAATAGCATAAAACATGTGTAGCACTCCTGCTTCATCATGTTGGAGGATGCAGATGAACCTATCTCCTAATCGTGGGCTGCGCTTCTGATTGCTGCCCCCAGTACTTCTCTGCGACCGTTCACAATTTTGCTCCAGTCTTTCACTATTAAGCATTCCTCGCTTTTAGAAATCCTGAATGCACTAAAGTGCAATGTAGGATATCTTGGCCATAAGCTAACCATTCTCATGCGACCTTTAGTCTCGATCCAATGAGGCACAACATTCATCAGGAGTCCCTGTTGAAGAACATCGTATATTAACATACTTAGCAATGAAGTTTAGCTTAAAAAAACAATGTATGCAAAAGATGCACTGAGGACAAATAGTAAACATTTTACCATCTTTCCTAAATAGATGTGACCGTAGTTCAATACGAACACTATTGGTCGCACGTTTTGAGTACTAAGATTTTTAAGTCCAGGAAAATAATTTGTCTTGACAGTATGAAGATCCTCAAGCCATGAAACATAATGACCTATCTCCTCGCAGTTTAGTTCAGCCCCGGGACGGTGGGACGGTCATGTCTACCAAGCGTCGGACATGTTTGCTTGAATGGAAATAAGCTGTCAATAGAAATTAGTTGTCAACTATTTTGAATAAACAATATCAAAGACATAAATATGGTTGAGAAACTCACATAATGGTATAATCTGGGCGTCGCACATCGACCCGGATGTTGATATTACCTTCAATATCATCTTCCGGACGAATATCAAAGGTGATAACCATATCAGGCTCAAATGCATAAGTCTTGCATAGTGCTTGCCAAGTTTTGCATTCAAAATAGGTGTAGGTGTCCGCGTTGTATAATTTTGCGTGGAAAGTATGACCATGCTCGGTCTTCAAGTAAACTCTCTTTACCTCCATAGTAGTTTTCATAGGACTAAAACCTATCTTATGCAAGACAAAAACTCTTGCATGGCAGGGGATACGCTAGTAGAATAGTAAAAAAAATTAAATTATAAGTTGAAGCAAATGAAGCAGATGTCATGCTTAATTACGAAAAAAGACTTGTCGTTGACTTACTGTATCCACTTCAAAGTTCTCGTCCAGCTTGATGCTGAAGTGCCTATCATCATAGGACGATTCTGTCGCACAGGCCGCGCTCATCTTCGCAGTATTCGCAAATACCGAAATCCTTTTCATTGTCAGACATTTCCTATGTTCATAGTTGAAACATTAATTGAAAATCAATCGAAGGCAACTACCAGGATATTCAACACACAAATCCGGGGCACTCGATATTTCCTACATATTCTGGCACAAGTCATGCCAAAATTCATAGAAAAATCCGGCATGACCTTTGCTAAAATAGGACATATCGAGCGCCTAAAATTTGCCGGAACGGAAATGAATCAACACTCCGGCAAAACATAGGCCACTCGGAGGTGTAACCTGCAAACATGACCGGCCACTTGGGCAAGCACATATCCTATTTGAGCAACACAAGATATACATTTCAAAATATCTTATAGGACTCATATTGACATGAGCATTCAATAAGCAAAACCAAATCGTAAAATAAATAAGTATTCAAATTAGCATGCATTCAATAAGCAAAAGTAAATCATCTCATGCGTCCGTACATCGTTGACGCGCGGGCGGTGGACAACCAAAGAGAAGGAACCATCACAGGATCATAGCTCCAGTGAGATCCCTGGAGAACCTACCAGGTATTGGAGAACCTGTGCTCCAACGCAAACAAGTAGCAACGGACGTGCGCGTCGTCCTCGCTGACACGGTGATGTACCACCTCCGCGGGGTCCTCAAGCCTCTGCACCGTCACTGGCCCACGCGACCGCCACCAAAGAAGGTTCGGGTCAACGACGGGATGGCTCCTCACCAAGATGCGCCCCCTGGTAGGTAGCGCCTCCCAGTACCAACCCGGCAGAGCCCAGTCCCGGACATCGCCCATCTGGTCAAGCATGTGTCCTCCGCCGAGTCGACGACGAGGATGCGGGATAGGCATTGTCGACGTCGATGCGGCAATAATTGCTTTAACTAAAAAAATAACAACAATGTGACATGTTCAACTAGTTCTATTAATTCAACTAGTTCTTACTAAAAATAAACTTAATAAAAATAAAAATAAACTAGTACCCAATTAGTACCTAGTTCTTACTAACTAATTAGTACATAGGAACTACTGCCCTAATTACCATCTAATTGGAGAACCTAGGGGTGGAAAGTGGTAGCGGATAATCCGAAATATTCGATATTCGTATTCGATCGGATATTCCAATTATCCAACTTAAAAGTCAAATAAGTGGTCAAATTTTACTCGTTTTATGATTAATCTTAGAAATTATTATGCATTACAATAGTGTTTATTCATAAACCTATTTATCATTGACTTATTGTATGTCACAAGTTGAATACTTCATGTCACATAGCTATTGACTAATACACTTAATCAATATGTCGCTATTATTCGTATCCGTTCCGAATCAAGAAAACATCCGAGATGCATCTGTAACCGATAACATCTGCATTCGTTTTGTAAATATGAAAACAGAAGTGGTAAGAGCACTATCCGATCCGCATCCGATTCGTTTCCACCCCTAGATGAAACCTAACTAATTTGATGGAATTAAAATTTGAAGAACCCTAGGCATAGGTAGGGGAGGGGGAGGAGCAGGCGTGCTCACCTTGGTGCCTCGCGCGAGGGAGGGGCAGGCGTCGAGGTCGGGTCGGGGCTCGGGCGCCAAGTGAGGGCGGCGTCGAGTTCGGGGTCGGGGCGGCGTCGAGGTCGGGGTCAGGGGCGTCGTTGAATCCGGGGTCGGGGGCGGCGTCGAGGGTGTGTGGAGTGTGATGGCAGAGCACGCGGCGGCCGACGGGCGACGGCGGCGGCGATAGCGGAGGAGTTTGGATTTGGGGGAAGTGGTCGGGGGAGGAACGAACCGCGCGGTTAAGTCAAAAGTAGCAGTAGCGCGTTCCAGGAAGTGCGCTACTGCTAAGTTAGCTATAGCGCGTTTCCGGATATGCGCTACTGCTATTCCTTTCTCTTTTTTCCCTTTTTTCATTTATTTTTATTTACATTTTATTCTTTTCCTTTCTACTTTTTCTATTTCTTTCATTTTCATTTACTTTTATATTTGCTTTCCATTTGATTTTATTTCCTTTAGCAGTAGCCTTTCTGCGTAAACGCGCTGCTAAAAACTAACTAGCAGTAGCGCTGTTCGTAGTAGATCGCTACTACTATGTGTAGCCTATCGGCTTAGCAGGGGAACTTTAGTAGTAACGCTTTTATCTTTAGGCGCGCTAATGCTACAATTGTATCTGTAGCGCGGTTTACGCCAACGCGCTATTGCTACTTAGCACTAGCGTGCTTTTTTAACACGCGCTACTGCTAAAGGTCTGTGTATAAGGTTTTCCCTAGTAGTTATGGCAGGTCTCCATCGACGGTGCCGTCGATGGCCACTTCATCCACGGCGTCTCTCCCCCATGTCGTTGCTTCCTTGGCGGCGACTTCCACACTGGCACTAGTTGCAGCTGCTCCGGCTCTTGCTCGCGCTGCTGCTGCTGCTCCGGCTCTCGCTCTCGCTCGCGCTGCAGCTCTGTTCTTGCTGTCGGTCACGCTGCTGCACTGCTCTTGCTTTCGTTCGTGCTGCTGCTATGCTCTGCTATTGCTGTCGGTCACGCTGCTGCTCCGCTCTTGCTCTTGTTCGTGCTCCTGCTTTGCTCTTGCTCCCGCTCGCGCTGCTGCTGCTACATGACCTCCAGCAGCTATAGGAGTTGCTGCTTTAGCACTCGCTCGTGGTGCTGCTGCACGACTTACTCTCTGCTAGTGCGTTCCCTGCTCGAGCGTCTGCTAATTTAGATCACTGCTTCTCTGCTACTAGTGCTCGAACGCCCTAAACATCTATTGCAATGCTCTGCTACTAGTTCAATAAGTTTCGACAGTAAAATTCAGTTTCGACTGTAAAGTTCAGTTTCTTCAGTTAAGTTCAGAGTGAACATTATTTACAACATCTGTAGGAGCGGCCGTGGCGCGGCTCATGTGTTTTACATCTAACACTTTTTGGTTATGTATTTTACATCATCTATTGCAGATGATATTAGAGTCCCACTTCAGATTAACATTGTCTGTCTTGTCCTGCTTCAGCCTCGCCACCGTACACCTCACCGGAGCTGCTCCAATGACGGAACCGTCCATCACAGCAAAGCAGTACCCTCGGTGCCGTTTCTAGAGGCCTCAGATCTTGTTCCCCGCCTCTGACAGTCACACTAGCATCACCATCCTCCACGTCCAACCCAATGATGCTGAGGTCGACAAGGCTATGCTAAAGAGGTTGTACACTCGTCGCATCACTTTGTTACTCTGCATTCATGTCGATCCCTCAGGTATCCTTTGCTATGGTACTACTATGGTACTACTATTCGTTCATTTGGTTAGAAGGAGTGGAGCAAAGCAAAACTGTAGGATTTTTTCCTTTGGTGTCTCTTTCAAAGAAAAAACGTAGGAATTTTAATATCCACTTGGACGTCCTTTTCAAATTAATATGCATGAAGAACATAACTAATTGCATTACTGGCATAATAAGATTCTTAGTTTTTCATTTTCATGTGGTTTGACTTTAATTTGACCATGTTTCTCCATTCCTGTGTTCTTCCAATGCATGTGAACCAAACACCCAGGTTGACAGAAATCCTATGTTTCCAAACGCTTTGTTTTGCACGTGCATTCCTATCCTATTTCTGTGTTTTCCCATCCCTGCATTTATAGAATCCTCCAATTCTAAGGAGCCCTTACAGATTTACTTCATTTTCAGATAGGCGTCAAAGAAAACTCTCTGTGTTATCTCCTGCTCCTACCGTGCCGTCATCCACCCTACCTAAGGTGCACCATCGACAGAAGCATTCACTGCAGCAGAGATTCCCCCTACAAACTTTCTTTTGCCGCCTCAGATCATCTTCCCCATTGCTGGCAGCCACGCCAGCTGCATTACCATCATCGACTGAGCAGATGAACCTGAGGACTACACAGTTCCGGAAGAGAGGTCGCAGTCTTTCGTGTTTGCTTACGTTATACATCGGTTATTATTACCTGCTACTTTATCGTTCAAACTTGAGTTTTAAAATGCCCGTGGGTCTCATATCGAGGTAGCAATGAATAGTATCTGTCTACTATCTGGTTCATCTGGGGTCTTCTATGTGGTTCTTGTTGGATGGGCAACAAACAGTAGATGATCCATTGTCTATCTTTTAAAACTGAAGCTATAATCTACCTGCTATCATTAGTTTTGGATCTATACACTCGTTTGCCACCATCAGTCTTGATTTGTACATGCACCCCTTAGGCCTTGCAAAATCTAACTATTTTTTATTATGCATGTCAGTTATTGTGCACAATCGTACTGAACATGTAGAGAAAAAGAGAAGACTGTTGCGTGGGAATATAATGTCATGGAGACACCGCCCATGGTGGGCGAAGTGGGCCCCCCTCCCGCCATTCCAGATTGTATTCCAAAGGAAGATAGCTGTTCAAATGGGGATTCAGAGGGAGCCGACAACTCCTATTTACCACATAGGTGTTTCATCTAACCTGGCATGCTGATGTTGGTCATATCATGCATATGGCTCCTCACATTGCTTACATTATACATCTTATATGTCATTAGCTTAGTTTAGATTTGCTTTGTGTGAATGCCACCTGTTTGGTTTCTATATCATACTCCCGCCGTTCCTAAATATTTATTTTTTAGAGATTTCAACAAGTGACTACATACGGAGCAAAATGAGTGAATCTACACTCTAAAATATGTCTATATACATCTGTATGTGGTAGTCCCTTTGAAATCTCTAAAAAGACAAATATTTAGGAATGGAGGGAGTATATGGGAATTATGCAATGCCATCTTCCTTAGCCAGACATCATATACATTAATCATGCAATGGCATCCTATTTAGCCAGTCATCGTATATGTGAATTGTATCCTGCCATATTTTTTCATAATGTATTCCATTTGTCAACAATGTTTATACATTCATCTACCCTTCCTGTGCATCAGCCATTTGAGTTGGTCATGGGAAATCTGGAGTGAAAACAAGGTCTTCTGAGCAGTTAGTGCTACCTGTCGATGCAGATTTCTTGTTGGTTGCAGATAGCTCCTCAGAGGAGGATTCAGAGACATATGACCAATTGTATCCCCCCCGAGGTGCATGCTCTAACTTGGCAGGGTTATATTGCTCATATCATGCATATGGTGTCTTGCATTGCCATGCCATCTGCTTAGATTAGACATGCTGTAACATCCCAAATTTTCAATTTGGAATGTTATACATTAGGTCATCATGCATATCATATTTTTCTCGCATTTTTCCGATCCTAGAAATTTCATGCAACTCAAGGACCCTCGGAGAGAGTTGGAAGTTTCATTATTTTCATATTTGGGATTTTCCAAATTTTGAAAATAGGATCATTTAGTTTATTTAATTATCTTCATAAAGTTTTCCTATAAAAATATTTGAGAGGGAATAATATGACTTTCCCACACAAATAGGAAAAATGAAGATATTATAAATAAACCAAATTTGGTTTTGGAAGATTTATTTTGCTTAGGCAAAAATGAGCATTTTAAAATTTTTATGCATGTATATTGTTTTTACAGTTCATTTTGTTCGACTCATTTTTAGGAGTCGGGGAAAATTTGTTTTAATTAATTTGGAGTTCATTTGATATTTATTTTATTTGTTTTGTTTTAATTCTAAAAAAAAAAAACAGCGCCCCCCCTGGACCGAGGCCCAGTAGGCCCAAGCTTGGCCAGGCCCAGGCCCGGCACCCGGCCCACCGCCTCCTCCCCTCGCCGCCGCCCGGCGGAGAGCCCGCCGCCCGCCGCCTCGCCCGCCGCCCGAGTCCTGCCGGACCCGGCGCCCCTTGACCCCTCCCAAGCCACCGCCTCCCGCCTTTATAACCCCCAGCCCCCTCTCTCTCCCCAACCCCGCGGAGCCGCCCACCCGCCCGCCGCCCGCCGCCGCCGTGGGCCTTGCCGCCAGCGCCCGACCCGCCGCCCTCGCCCGGACCCGCCGCCCTCTCCCGAGCCGGGCGCCGCCCGCGATCGCCGGAGGTAGCCACCGCCGCCCCTCGCCGATTCGGTTTATCCCCTCGAACCGATCCGGTTTATTTAAAAAAAAAATGAGTTCGGTTTTTTTTTTAAAAACCTAGATTGGTTTTATTTTCTTTCGGTTTTCTTATTTAACGGACGTTCACCGAACCGTTCGCTTCGATGAACGCGTTCGTTAGATTCGTTACGTTAATCTAACGCTCACTTTTTAACTCGTTCGTCGTTTTTCTTTTTAATCGGAATTAATCCGTTATTTTACGATTTGATTTGATCTGATTTTCAAAACTGTTTTATTTCTCGCTCGTTTATCGGAATCGGGTGATTCAAGCGCTGGAGTTTCATTCTGAAACCGCCGTTCGACTACCCTACTTTCACAGAGTTTTGCTACTGTGAAATTTTGACCTATTTTCAGATTGCTAAACCGAGTCGTTCTCTCTCGAGTTCCGACTTTCGATGCTTTATTTGATTCGATTCTTTTGCAACCAGGGTTCTTAAGTTGAACTATCTGGTTAGATCTTTTATCCGAGATTTCCCTGTGCATTAGATGAGTACTTATTTTATTCTTGTTGATTGTTTGCGTTAGATCACCGGAGTCGCCGCTTGTTACTTGAATCTCTAGGACTCGCGGATCATCGACAAGGCAAGTAACACTTTGATCATACCTTTTCTACTACCCAGTTTTATGCATTAGATCAAACCCTCAAACACTTGCATGATTAGGATCTAATCAAATTGTGGGATGGGAAGTAGATTGAGGTAGTACCTATTACTGTTTTACTTATGAAACCTTGGGAGTTACTTCTCGTTTGCTTATTATGCCATGCTATGCTAGTAGGCGTGGATTGGGTGAGTGAATATCCATGACAGATGTGAGATTGTTAATTAATGGTTTATCTAAGGTGGCAACCTAAACACACATCTGGGTGGATTGAGGCACCTGGTTTCTATCAGGACTTGCCTGTATTTCTTCGGACCGCCACCCAGGCTCTAAGGGATCATAAGATTATTCAAAGTGGAAACTTACGTGTGCAGCCACAAGCCAATTATGGGCTCTGGCGTAGTTGACTAAGTTGTGCGAACTCTTACGGGTAGGCTAGCTGATGTAGGGGATGTAGGTTGGTACGGTCTACCCACATGTAAGGTGCTAGCGCTTACGAAAGACTATGTCTCGGTCATCCGCTTCTCAAACACCATGCGGTCACGAGAACCAAGCGGAGGCGATCGAGTCTTGTGGGGAAAAGTCGCAAACCTCTGCAGAGTGTATAAACTAATCATGATTAGCCGTGTCCCCGGTTATGGACAATTTGAGTATCCTGTAATTGAATATCATGTGAATCTCAACATGTTACTTCTAAAATAAATGTATTGGGTTTTTAATGAGTACTTTTTAATTGGGATTGAGGATGCTGTCAACCATCTTCAATGTTTAACAACCACCATGATAGTTAAATAAAATTATTCCTTTGATGTAGGGAAAAATTTGCTTATAGCAAAAATGTAACCGTATAGCCTTACAACAAGACATATATGCAAGTAGTATATGCTTATTGCTTCATTGCTCTCTATGTGTTACATTGCGGCATATTCCATGTCTTGACCGTTTTGGCTGCAACTTTTCATGTTGCAGACTTTTGAGACGTCGAGTAAGGTGTTAGGTCGTGGTTCTATACTCGGTGATGCGGTGGAGTTGATGGACTCACTCGTTTTCCAAGCCTTCCATTGTTATTAGATGGCCTTAAGCCATATTATTGTATTAAGTTCCCTTGTGGACAACGATGTAATAAGTGTGTGATTGCTACTCTGCTATAAATCCTTGAAATCTTGTCTTTGTGTCGGCATTCTTGATCCAGGGATGACATGCACGCAGGCGCTAGATCCATTCGGTGCAGTCGCGACGAGAGAATGGTATCGAGCACCTGTTGTAGGAGACCACGACCACTAAGTTAAAGCCATAGATCACTACTCTCTTCTCATTTTCTAACTCCTCATCTTTTCTACTCTTTAGGATGACGGACGCGAAGATCAAGTACACCCAACCGGATGAAGGCACACCTTTTGGATTTCACTTGAAGGAAGTTACCAAGTACGAACATTGGACTACCAAGCTTCACGGGACTTTCAACGCCACTCTGCACGAAGAGGAGCTGGAAGATTCATGCTCATGTTCGGGAAGGACATTCGCCCCAATCACCAAGCCTATAGATAGTGTTTTCGGTGCACCAACTTGGAGTGCAGGAAAGAGCATGGCAGCTCACATCACCATGGGACGCATTGGAGAAGTTTATCAAGAAGACCTCAAGGACACGATTTACCAGATTTGCGGACGCCGAGGCGACAAATGGGAAGTCGTCAACACTAAGAAGGATAGATCCATTGCAGCATTTATCCAGAGTTAAACCAGCACATTCGGCGCCAGGAGAACCGGATGTGCAATGATATGTTGGAGTTGCGAAGACAAAGGAAAGGATCATCGAGCGGAAGAAGAACTAAAGACTACACGCAAGGACTACATGGGACGAGATCGTAGCTCTGGCAAGACACAATAACGATCTTAAGTACGAGATCGAAGAACTCAAGAAGAAGTTGGTGCTCAGGAATGAAGACCAGTATGTCAATCACCCAGGCGACTACATCAACATCGACGACACCGATTCGGATCCAAGTGAACCCGACTTTGAAGACGAAGCTGGGCAGACATCATGGAGTCTTCCACCGGTTCAAATTAGTAGAAGTCCCCCACATATTAGTAGTATTTCCCTCCATGTAAACATTATAGTACACGCACTTTTGCGATAGTTAGATCGTTGTAAGCCCTTGTTTGATTGAATGAAGTGATTTTGTTTGCATTTGCTCATGTGCATTTGGGTAGTGATTCCCCTTAGACCTCATTCTATTCTACATTTCTCTTCTTTTCTAAACCCATCAGATGCCTCCGAGACGCGACCCCGGATTTGTTTTCCCGCCAGAGATCACCCAATTGATCCAGCAGCAGAATACCCTGATTCAAACACTGGTGCAGAACCAGGGCAACAACAACAACAACAACAACAACAACAACAACCCACCGCCACCACCACCACCTGCGGATCATCTGACTCGTTTCCTTAGACTGAATCCGCCGGTGTATTCCAGTAGCACCGAGCCGATTGTAGCAGATGGTGGCTCCGCAAGATAGGAAGGGAGTTGACCACTGCGGGATGCACGGATGGAGAAAGAGTGAAGTTTGCAGCGCGCATCAGCTTGAAGGACCCGCAGCAGCATGGTGGGAGAATTTCACGACCACTTACCCCATAGACACCATCACATGGGATCAATTTCAAGCAAGCTTTTCGCACCGCCCATGTTTGGCCAGGAGCCATGGCCATGAAGAAGCGTGAGTTTCGCAACTTACGCCAAGGAGGAAGGACTGTTGGCCAGTACGTGGATGATTTTAGCAAATTAGCACGTTATGCCCCGGATGACGTTGCTACCGATGCAGCTAAACAGGAGAAGTTTCTAGAAGGACTGAATGATGAGTTCAGCATGCCGTTGATGGTAGCAAGTTTCAATAACTACCAGGAGTTAGTAGACCGAGCCCTCATGATTGAAGGAAAGCAGCAGCAAATTGTACCGCAAGGTCAATTTTGCTCACCACACCTGAAGGAAGAAGGATTAAGTATGTATCACGGCACGAGCCGAGGAGAGCACAAGTTAATTGCTTATCAGGAGTGGTACAGGAAGAAGTACCGATGGTGAAGGATTATCCTGATGTATTTCCTAAGAGTTGCCAGGAATGCCGCCAGATAGAGACATTGAGTTTTTAATCGAGCTGTTGCCAGGAACAGGCCCGATATCGAAGCGACCGTACAGGATGCCCGCAAAGGATTTGGCGGAAATCAAGAAACAGATTAAAGAACTTTTGGATAAAGGTTTTATACGCCCAAGCTCTTCACCTTGGGGATCACCCGTTTATTGGTGGAGAAGAAGGATGGATCTTTGAGAATGGTTGTTGATTATCGTGGATTGAATGAAGTAACAATCAAGAACAAGTACCCACTACCTATGATAAATGACCTGTTTGATCGCTTGCAAGGAGCCAAGGTGTTTTCCAAGATCGACTTGCGATCAGGGTACCATCGATTGAAGATTCGGGAGCAGGACATACCCAAGACAGCATTTACCACGAGATATGGACTATACGAGTATACCGTTATGTCATTTGGGTGACTAACGCACCAGCCTATTTCATGAACCTGATGAACAAAGTGTTTATGGAGTTTTTGGATAAGTTAAATCGTGGTGTTCATTGATGACATTTTGATTTTCTCGAAGAATGAAGAGGAACACAAGGAACATTGCGATTGGTTTTGGAGAAACCGAGGAACACCGGTTGTATGCCAAATTCAGCAAATGTGAGTTTTGGCTAAAGGAAGTTGGATTTCTCGGACATGTTATTTCCGGAGAAGGGATAGCAGTTGACCCCACGAAAGTTGAGACCGTAACCAAATGGGAAGCACCAACGACAGTTGGAGAGATTCGAGTTTCCTTGGACTCGCAGGATACTACCGAAGATTCATTGAGAATTTCTCAAGGATTGCTAAGCCTATGACAGAATTGTTGAAGAAGGAAAATAAATTCATATGGACTGAGGACTGTGAGGCAAGTTTTCAGGAGTTGAAGAAAAGATTGGTTACCTCACCAGTTTTGATACTGCCAGATCAAACTAAGGATTATGAGGTGTATTATGCACGCTTCACGCCGAGGACTTGGAAGCAATACTTATGCAAGAAGGAAGAGTTGTTTCGTATGCTTCACGACAACTTAAGCCCCATGAGTTGAATTATGCCACTCATGATTTGGAGTTAGCAGCCGTAGTGCATGCCCTGAAGACGTGGAGACATTTTCTCATTGGAAATCATTGTGAAGTATATACGGATCACAAGAGTTTGAAGTACATCTTCACACAAAAGGAATTGAATCTCAGACAAAGGAGATGGTTAGAGCTTATTAAGGATTATGACATGAGATTGCATTATCACCCGGGAAGGCTAATGTCGTAGCGAGCGCATTGAGCCGTAAGAGCCACGTAAATACCCTAATGATGGGAGGAATACCCAATGAGTTAGCCGAGGACCTTCGAGAGCTATGTTTGGAAATAGTTCCGAGAGGCTATGTAGCAGCATTGGAGATTCAATCGACAGCGATGGACAAAATCGAGAGAAGCTCAAAAGGCAGATAAGGAAGTTGCCACTATAAAGGAGAAAATGAGCAAAGGAAAAGCTAAAGGATTTCGTGAGGATGAACACGATACCTTATGGTTTGAAGACCGTGTTTATGTGCCCAATAACCCAGAGATCAGGAAGTTGATTTTACAAGAAGCCCATGATTCACCCTATTCGATTCACCCAGGAAATACCAAGATGTATTTGGATTTGAAGAATATTTTCCGTGGACCGGAATGAAGAAGGATATTGCGGAGTATGTAGCAGTTTGTGACGTATGTCGAGAAAGTAAAGGCGAGCATCGAAGCCAGCAGGATTGTTACAACCGTTGCCAATACCGAATGGAAGTGGGATAAACTAGGCATGGATTTCATCACAGGTTTGCCAAAGACCCGTTCAGATATGACTCGATTTGGGTCATAGTCGACCGTTTGACCAAGGTAGCTCATTTCATTCCAGTCAAGACTACTTATAGCGGTGCTAAGTTGGCAAAGATATACATGACCAGAATTGTGTGCTTACACGGAGTTCGAGGAGCATTGTATCGAACGGAAGGAACCCAATTTACCTCGAAATTTTGGAACCGGTTGCACGAAACATTGGGAACCCGATTGGAATTCAGCAGACTTTCCACCCACAGACCGATGGACAGACCGAGAGAGTCAATCAGATTTTGGAGGACATCTTTGAGAGCTTGTGCACTAGATTATGGATCTAGTTGGGATGATAATTTGCCGTATGCAGAATTTTCCTACAATAACAGTTACCAAACCAGCTTGAAGATGGCACCTTTCGAGGCTTTGTATGGAAGAAGGTGCGAGACACCATTGTCATGGGACGAAACCGGAGATCGTCGATTGTTTGGACCAGATTTGATTAAGGAGTCTGAGCAGAAAGTTAAGTTGATTCGAGACAGGCTCAAGGTAGCCCAGTCCGGACAAAAGAGCTATGCCGATTCAAAGCGCCAGCGATTGAGTATGAAGTTGGAGACAGAGTATATCTCAGAGTATCCCCGCTTCGAGGAGTTAAGCGTTTTGGAGTTAAAGGAAAGTTAGCACCCCGTTTCGTTGGACCATATAAGATTTTGCAACGCATGGGAGAAGTTGCGTATAAGCTGGAATTGCCAAAAGGACTGTCAGGAGTTCATGATGTATTCCATGTTTCTCGATTGAAGAAATGTCACCCCGAGATAGCAGAGGTACCATTAAGAGACACAGTACCACTGGAAGCAATACAGTTGAAGGATGACTTGACATATGAGGAAAAACCGGTTAAGATTCTCGATTATGCCAGCAGAGTTACACGCAGCAAGGTTATCAAGTTTTGCAAAGTTCAGTGGAGCCACCACACTGAGGATGAAGACAAATCTGAAAGAGAGGAAGTTATGCTCAAGGACCACCCTCACCTATTTTCTAGCCAACCCGAATCTCGAGGGCGAGATTCATCTTAAGAGGTAGGTTTGTAACATCCCAAATTTTCAATTTGGAATGTTATACATTAGGTCATCATGCATATCATATTTTTCTCGCATTTTTCCGATCCTAGAAATTTCATGCAACTCAAGGACCCTCGGAGAGAGTTGGAAGTTTCATTATTTTCATATTTGGGATTTTCCAAATTTTGAAAATAGGATCATTTAGTTTATTTAATTATCTTCATAAAGTTTTCCTATAAAAATATTTCGAGAGGGAATAATATGACTTTCCCACACAAATAGGAAAAATGAAGATATTATAAATAAACCAAATTTGGTTTTGGAAGATTTATTTTGCTTAGGCAAAAATGAGCATTTTAAAATTTTTATGCATGTATATAGTTTTTAAAGTTCATTTTGTTCGACTCATTTTTAGGAGTCGGGGAAAATCTATTTTAATTAATTTGGAGTTCATTTGATATTTATTTTATTTGTTTTGTTTTAATTCTAAAAAAAAAAAACAGCGCCCCCCCCTGGACCGAGGCCCAGCCGGCCCAAGCCAGCCAGGCCCCAGGCCCAGCACCCCGGCCCACCCCGCCTCCTCCCTCGCGGCCCGCCCGGCGGAGAAACCCGCCGCCCGCCACGCCTCGCCGCCGCCCGAGTCCTGCCGGACCCGGCGCCCCCTTGACCCCTCCCCAAGCCACCGCCCCCCTCCCGCCTTTATAACCCCCCCCCTCTCTCTCTCCCAACCCCCCGAGCCGCCGCCACCCGCCCGCCTGCCGCCGCCCGCCGTGGGCCGCCGACCCGCCGCCCTCGCCCCGGACCCCGCCGCCCTCTCCCCGAGCCCCGGAGCGCCCGCCGGCGATCGCCGGAGGTAGCCACCGCCGCCCCTCGCCGATTCGGTTTATCCCCTCGAACCGATCCGGTTTATTTTTTAAAAAAATGTGTTCGGTTTTTTTTTTAAAAACCTAGATTGGTTTTATTTTCTTTCGGTTTTCTTATTTAACGGACGTTCACCGAACCGTTAACCCGATAAACAGCGTTCGTTAGATTCGCTTACATTATGACGCTCACTTTTTAACTCGTTAAATGCGTTTTTCTTTTTAATCGGAATTAATACGTTATTTTCTGATTTTATTTCAGATATGATTTTCAAAACTGTTTTATTTATCGCTCGTTTATCGGAATCAGGTGATTCAATCGCCAGGAGTTTCGTAAAGAAAACGCCGTTCGACTACCCTACTTTCACAGAGTTTTGCTACTGTGAAATTTTGACCTATTTTCAGATTGCTAAACCGAGTCGTTCTCTCTCGAGTTCCGACTTTCGATGCTTTATTTGATTCGATTCTTTTGCAACCAGGGTTCTTAAGTTGAACTATCTGGTTAGATCTTTTATCCGAGAATTCCCTGTGCATTAGATGAGTACTTATTTTATGCTTGTTGATTGTTTGCGTTAGATCACCGGAGTGCGCCGCTTCTTACTTGAATCTCTAGGACTCGCGGATCATCGACAAGGCAAGTAACACTTTGATCATACCTTTTCTACTACCCAGTTTTATGCATTAGATCAAACCCTCAAACACTTGCATGATTAGGATCTAATCAAATTGTGGGATGGGAAGTAGATTGAGGTAGTACCTATTACTGCTTTTACTTATGAAACCTTGGGAGTTACTTCTACGTTTGCTTATTATGCCATGCTATGCTAGTAGACGTGGATTGGGTGAGTGAATATCCATGACAGATGTGAGATTGTTAATTAATGGTTTTATCTAAGGTGGCAACCTAAACACACATCTGGGTGGATTGAGGCACCTGGTTTCCATCGAGGACTTGCCTGTATTTCTTGGACCGCCACCCGGGCTCTAAGGGATCATAAGATTATTCAAACTGGAAACTTACGTGTGCAGCCACAAGCCAATTATGGGCTCTGGCGTAGTTGACTAAGTTGTGCGAACTCTTACGGGTAGGCTAGCTGATGTAGGGGATGTAGGTTGGTACGGTCTACCCACATGTAAGGTGCTAAGCGCTTCGAAGACTATGTCTCGGTCATCCGTTTCTCAAACACCATGCGGTCACGAGAACCAAACGGAGGCGATCGAGTCTTGTGGGGAAAAGTCGCAAACCTCTGCGAGTGTATAAACTAATCATGATTAGCCGTGTCCCCGGTTATGGACAATTTGAGTATCCTGTAATTAAATATCATGTGAATCTCAACATGTTACTTCTAAAATAAATGTATTGGGTTTTTAATGAGTACTTTTTAATTGGGATTGAGGATGCTGTCAACCATCTTCAATGTTTAACAACCACCATGATAGTTAAATAAAATTATTCCTTTGATGTAGGGAAAAATCAGCTTTTCGCAAAAATGTAACCGTAGAGCCTTACCACCAGCCAAATATGCATGTAGTATAGGCTTATTGCTTCATTGCTCTCTATGTGTTACATTGCCAGCATATTCCATGTGCTGACACGTTTTGGGCTGCAACTTTTCATGTTGCGACTTTTCAGACGTCGAGTAAGGTGTTAGGTCGTGGTTCTATACTCGGTGATGCACGGAGTTGATGGACTCACTCGTTTTCCAAGCCTTCCGCTGTTATTAGATGGCCTTAAGCCATATTATTGTATTAAGTTCCCTTGTGGACAACGATGTAATAAGTGTGTGATTGCTACTCTGCTATAAATCCTTCAAATCTTGTCTTTGTGTCGGCATTCTTGATCGAGGATGACACTGAGCACAGAGCGCTAGATCCATTCGGGTCTGGTCGCGACACATGCTTTATGTGAATGCCTCCTGTTTGCTTTCTATATCAAATATGTGAATTATGCAATGCCATGTTTTTTAGCCAGTTATCATATATGTGAATTATGCACCGCCATGTAGCCAGGCATCATATATGTGAATTATCTCATGCCATATTTTTTTCATTACGTGTTCCATTTGTCGACAATCTGTGTATATTGAACTACTCTTCATGTGTATCAGCCAATTGAGCTGATTATGGAAAAATCAGGAGTGAAAACAAGGTCTTCAGAGCAGGCAATGGTACATGTTGAAGCATATATCTCAATGGTTACAGGGAGCTCCTCAGAGGAGGATTCAGAGATAGATGACCAGTCCTATATCCCACCTGAGGTGTATGCTCTAAGTTGCAATGTTTATATTTCTCATATCATGCATATGGTGTCTTGCATTGCTTAGTTTAGACATCATATGCACAATATTGAATTCCATCTGCTTAGTTTAGAGATCATACATGCGAGTGCCAGCGGCTTAGTATATGAATCAATTATGTCAATTATATCATGCCATCCTGTATACTTAGACAACATGTATGGGAATTATTTCGTCCCAACCTATTTTAGAAAGACATCATATAGTTTTGTCATGTCATCCTGTTTAGATACTCATCATATGTTGAATTATGCCATTATATCCTATTAAGTTATCCATCATATATCTGAAACTGTGTCATGCTATCCTATTTAGTTAGGCATCATATATGTGAAATTGTGTCACTGTCTTTGTTTGGTTAGACAACATATATGTGAATTACCACATCATCTATCATCATATAATGTCTGTACGTTCAATTTCTTTTCTTGTTTATCAGCCGTTTGAATCGGAGGGGGTGATGGCAGTATCTAAGGGAGCAAAAACACGTTCTTCACAAAAGATAGTGCTACCCGTTGATGCAGATAGAACCATGGTTGTACTGGCCCACAAGCTAGCCCCAACACACATAATCGAGACTCTTCCAGATTACACACTGGCACCGTTGGGCAGAGAACCGGCTAAAACCCATCTAACCCCAACCCCAGCGGATAGTAACCCACTTCTAGTTGACAAAGCAGCATGTCCACCACATAGTACCCCCACGCGAGCAGTTTGTAAAGCAACTGCAGTGCCCAAAGCACGAAGACCACCAGAGCGAACCAAAACTCCATGTTTAAAGCAGAAGAGCAACTGTTCTCAGATCAGATTGCGTAGCTATGGTCCATACTCCTTTGCTGTTGCATCACTGTATTTACTCATACCAACTACTTTTGAATTTGAATGATCCAATTGAAACTCCAATGGCGCAACAGGTATGTTTTAAACCTATTTCTTTAACTGGATTGCTGTTCTAACTTCTTGCTCTATGTTGATTTCAGTTTCAGTTGTATAAACAGTTATGCTCTCATGTGATGCACATTACAAGTGTTGCCAATGTTGTGTAGTTCCTCACACTTATATTACATCTATCTTTGTTGTGTCTTAAAAATATATGAGTTGAACTGTGTCTCTATCTTGATTTGGCAACATAATCTAGAATGATATGGACAATACAGTGACCATATTACATAGATATATGTTTTTTTTCATGCAGTTATCCTGTCCACCTTACTGCTGAACCGGTTTACCAAAATGAGTTTCGTATACTACATGCTAAACCTGTGATGTGTCTGCTTGTTTCTCTTGTAGTATGCGAACAGAATATTGGAGAAGAGCACCCCACTATGCAATGGTAGAGAACGTAATGCAGATAAGGTTCAAGATAGTGAGGCAACACTGTTGGTCTCCAAGAAAGGTGATAAAAACGATCTTGTAGACAGTGAGAAAACCCCACAATCCTGCATTGATGTAGTGTTCGAAAGCTTTGGCGATCACTGGCACAAGCTCTTCGAACTTGTTGCCTGAATCACTTGACTTCTTCACCTCAGCTACAAGTCGAAAGGCATCGATCGGTGTCTTTGCGGCAAGAAGTCGAAGGACTTAGGAAGTCCCTGCAGAATTCAGATGCATACTTTCTTATGCAACAACAAGCGCTGGAGTATTTAAGCGCCAAACATGAGAAAATTAATAAGCTTGCTAAGCATCTTGCCAACATTATGGGTACCCAGGATATTGTTTCTTGAGCTCTTCTGAAGTGGTTACAATTCTGGACTTGTTTTGCCGCGGCGTTTATTTGCACTGGTCGCAAACTTTGACAACTAGTGTATATGATATGCTGCTTTGTTCCCTATATTTGCACTGGTGGCGAACTTTGATGCCCAGTGGATGTAATATGTGTAATAGCCGTGATAGCCTAGTGTAAGTTGCTTGCTTATTTTCTTATTGTCTTGTTTATTTCTTTGCTTGTAGTTACTGTAGTTCTTTTTCCGTGGTTTGCTAGTGGCCGCAATAACCTATTTTTTAAGGGCCATGGGCCTCCTACAGGCCGTAGTAACAATGTGCCTTCTAAGGGCCGTAGAAACAATGGGCATTCTACGGGCCGTAGCATCAATGGGCCTTAAACGGGCTAGATTTGGAATCGTACCGCATTATGGGCCGTAAACGGGTTAGGTTTGGAATCGTCCGTTCATGGGCCGACCATAATGGGCCGTCGCTAATCGGCCGTATTTGATGCGCTATGAAAACGGCCCAATGGATTAATGGGCCGCAAACGGGCCGATTGTAACCACGGGCTGAATTTGGCCCACAAGCAGAAATGGCCAGTAACGGGCCGTAAGTAACTGAATGCTGGAAATAAGCCCAAGAATAAATGGCCCCTGAGAAGGCCAAAAGATAACACGGGTTGGAAACGGCCCATTGGAATAATGGGTCATTAATGGGTATAAAGCTGTACATTGTTCATTGCAGGCCAGATTCACCACGGGCTGTTAATGGGCCAAGAGTTACAAATGGCCTCGTATGGTCCAAAAGACATCATGGGCCATACATGGGCCGAAAGTTACAACAGGACGGAATCATATTGTACGGCTCAAATGAAGCTACATGGCTTAATTCCGATAGGCCGTAACGGGCCGTGATTTAGCGGGCCGTAAATGGGCTATATACGAACATGCCGTTAGCAGGCTTTCCGTGGGCCGGCCCATTACCTTTTGACCAAGTCAAATAGGCCGGCCTTTTCACCGGAATGGGCCTCTGTTGGGCCGTACCATGTGTCGACGTATCATAGGCGCCTCCTATCGAATGAATGGATGACATCTGTCCCAATGGTGAGCCAACACGTGTTTCCTCCGGCCAATGACAATTTTACACGTGGAAAATCCTCATTGGTCTGGGCTATTAACGGGTTATCGGATCCAAAACCGGCCCCGATAGCTTAACGGCGACCTGTTATGGTGGATGCCACGTGTCGGTCACCCTTGACGAAAGCACTTCCATGACGCGCCTTTTATCGTCATGGAAGTGGACACTTCCCTGATGATAATTTTGGTAATGTCATGGAACACTTCTACGACAGCACAGGTATGACTATCTTGATTCTGTCATAAAATCGTCATGGATGTACATGCATGACAGAAAACATGACCTACTGTGAAAAACACGTATCATCATGGAAGTGTATTTTTTTGTAGTGTTTGTTCTCGTACATGGATCCTATCTAAGATTTCATGGCCTCAAGCCATCTGTAAGAATCTGGGCTCATCATAGCTTCTTCATAGTTCGTAGGTTCGCCTTGGTCTAGTAACATGATTTCCGGAACAGGATTACCGTACCACTCTGGTGCGGATCGTGCTCTGGTTGATCTACAAAGTTCAGTAGTAACTTGATCTGAAGTTTTATGATCATCATCATCAACTTCCTCTCTAGTTGGTGTAGGCATCACGAGAACGGCTTTCTGTGATGTGCTACTCTCCAATTCGAGAGAAAGTACAATTAACTCATCAAGTTCTACTTTCCTCCCACTCACTTGTTTCGAGAGAAACTCCTTCTCAAGAAAGGACCCCTTCTTAGCAACAAAGATCTTGCCTTCGAATATGTGGTAGAAGGTGTACCCAATTGTTTCCTCAGGGTATCCTATGAAGATGCACTTCCCCGATTTAGGTTCGAGCTTATCAGGCTGAAGCCTTTTGACATAAGCATAGCATCCCCAAACTTTAAGAAACGATAGCTTAGGTTTCTTGCCAAACCACTGTTCATACGGTGTTGTCTCAAGGATTTAGAGGGTGCCCTATTTAACGTGAATGCGACTGTCTCTAATGTACAACCCCAAAACAATAGTGGAAAATCAGTAAGAGACATCATAGAACACACCATATCTAATAAAGTATGGTTACGACGTTCGTACACGCCATTACGTTGTGGTGTTCCAGGTGGCGTGAGTTGTGAAACTATTCCACATTGTTTTATATGAAGGCAAAAATCGTACCTCAAATATTTGCCTCCGTGATTAGATCGTAGAAACTTTGTTTTCTTGTTACGATGATTCTCTACTTCACTCTGAAATTCTTTGAACTTTTCGAATGTTTCAGACTTGTGTTTCATCAAGTAGATATACCATTATCTGCTCAAATCATCCATGAAGGTCACAAAATAACGATACCTGCCGCGTGCTTCAATACTCATTGGACCACATACATCGGTATGTATTATTTCCAATAAGTCATTGGCTCGCTCCATTGTTTCGGAGAATGGAATTTTAGTCATCTTGCCCAATTAGGCATGGTTCTCAAGTATCAAATGATTCATAATAAAGTGATTCCAAAAGTCCATCTGCAGGGAGTTTCTTCATGCGCTTTACACCAATATGACCTAAACGGCAGTGCCACAAGTATGTTGCACTATCATTATCAACTTTGCATCTTTTGGCATCAATATTATGAATATGTGTATTACTGCGATCGAGATTCAATAAACCATTTACATTGTGTGTATGACCATAGAAGGTTTTATTCATGTAAACAGAACAACAATTATTCTCTGACTTAAATGAATAACCATATTGCAATAAACATGATCCAATCATATTCATGCTCAACACAAACACCAAATAACATTTATTTAGGTTCAACACTAATCCCGAAGGTAGAGGGAGTATGCGACGGTGATCTTATTACCTTGGAATCACTTCCAACACACATCGTCACCTCGCCCTCAACTAGTCTCTGTTCATTTTGTAACTCCTGTTTCGAGTTACTAATCTTAGCAACTGAACCGGTATCAAATACCCAGAGGCTACTATGAACACTAGTAAAGTACACATCAATAACCTGTATATCAAATATACCTTTGTTCACTTTGCCATCCTTCTTATCCACCAAGTATTTGGGGCAGTTCCGCTTCCAGTGACCATTTCCTTTGCAGTAGAAGCACTCAGTTTCAGGCTTGGGTCTAGCTTTGGGCTTTTTCATGGGAGCGACAACTTGTTTGCTATTATTCCTGAAGTTCCCTTTCTATCCCTTGCCCTATTTCTTGAAACTAGTGGTCTTGTTAACCATCAAAACTTGATGCTCCTTTTTGATTTCTACCTTTGCTGATTTCAGCATTGCGAGGAGCTTGGGAATCATTTTCGTCATTCCTTGCATGTTATAGTTCATCACTAAGTTCTAGTAGCTTGGTGATAGTGACTAGAGAACTCTGTCAATCACTATCTTATCTAGAAGATTAACTCCCACTTGATTCAAGTGATTGTAGTACCCAACCATTCTTAGCACATGCTCTCTGGCTGAGCTATTCTCCTCCATCTTGTAGGCAAAGTACTTGTCAGAGGTCTCATACCTCTCGACACGGGCATGAGTCTGAAATACCAATTTTAGCTCTTGGAACATCTAATATGTTCCACGGTGTTCAAAACGTCTTTGAAGCCCCGAATCTAAGCCATAAAGCACGGCACACTAAACTATCAAGTAGTCGTCATATTAAGCTTGTCAAACGTTCATAACGTTCGCATCAGCTCCTGCAACAGGTCTGTCACCTAGCGGTACATCAAGGACATAATTCTTCTGTGCAGCAATGAGGATAAACCTCAGATCACGAACCCAGTCCACATCATTGCTACTATCATCTTTCAACTTATTTTTCTCTAGGAACATATAAAAATATATATATGTATAGGAGCTATATCGCGAGCTATTGGTCTACAACATAGATATGCAAATACTATCAAGACTAAGTTCATGATAAATTAAGTTCACTTGATCAAATTACTTAAGAACTCCCACTTAGATTGACACCCCCCAAGTCATCTAAATGATATGTGATCCAAATCAACTAACCCATGTCCGATCATCACGTGAGATGGGGTAGTCATCAATGGTGGACATCTCTTTGTTGATCATATCTACTATATGATTCGCGTTCGACCTTTCGGTCTCTAGTGTTCCGAGGCCATATCTGTACATGCTAGGCTCGTCAAGTTTAACCCAAGTATTCCACATGTGCAAAACTGTCTTGCACCCGTTGTATGTGGACGTAGAGTCTATCACACCCGATCATCATCTGGTGTCTCAACACGACGAACTGTCGTAACGGTGCATACTCAGGGAGAACACTTATACCGCCGTACTAAGAAAAATAAGATGCATAAAAGATAAACATCACATGCAATAAAAAAATGTGACATGATATGGCCATCATCATCTCGTGCTTTTTATCTCCATCTCCAAAGCATCATCATGATCTCTGTCGTCACCGGCTCGACACCTTGATCTCCATCGTTGCATCGTGGTCGTCTCGCCAACTATTGCTTCTACAACTATTGCTAACTCATAGCAATAAAGTAAAGCAATTACATGGAATAACTTACAAAACATGACCATCTCATATAATAACGTATATCGCATCATGTCTTGACCATATCACATCACAACAGACCCTGCAAAAACAAGTTACACATCCTCTACTTTGTTGTTGCAAGTTTTACGTGGCTGCTACGGGTTTCTAGCAAGAACCGTTCTTACCTACGGCAAAAACCACAACGGTGATTCATCAAGTTTGCTGTTTTAACCTTATTCAAGGACCGACCGTAGTCAAATTCGATTCCACTAAAGTAGGAGAAACAGACACCCACCAACCACCTTTACGCAAACCTAGTTGCATGTCGGTCGGTGGAACCGGTCTCATGAACGTGGTCATGTAAGGTTGGTCCGGTCCACTTCATCCAACAAGACCGCCGAATCAAAATAAGACATTGGTGGTAAGCAGCATGACAATCACCGCCCACAACTCTTTGTGTTCTACTCGTGCATATCATCTACGCATAGACCTGGCTCGGATGCCACTGTTGGGAAACGTTGCATGGAAAACAAAAAAAATTCTACGCACACGCAATGATCTATCCATGGAGATGCATAGCAACGAGGGGGAGAGTGTGTCTACGTACCCTTGTAGACCGAAAGCGGAAGCATTTGACAACATGGTTGATGTAGTCGAACTTCTTCTCGTTCCGACCGATCAAGCACCAAAGTACCGCACCTCCGTGTTCTGCACACGTTTAGCTCGATGACGTCCCTCGAACTCTTGATCCAGCAAACTGTCGAGGAAGTAGATGAGTTCTGTCAGCACGACGGCGTTGTGATGGTGACGGTGAAGTGATCCGCGCAGGGCTTCGCCTAAGCACTACGAGAATATGATCGGAGGCGTAAATTGTGGAGGGGGCGCCGCACACTGCTAACAATTATTTGTGTGTGTTCTAGGTGCCCCTCCCCACATCCAGAAATAAGAGATGGATGGATGCACAAGCCTCCTGAGAGCTCAGCGATTCTGGGCCGTTGGATCGGGTCCCTTGATGCGTTCTCGTCCGTCCGATCAAGATCTGGAGAAGCCTGGGCCGTTGGATCTGGGATTGACACTGCTAGAATGAATAGTAATGGCAGTAAAATGTAAATACCGTGCCCCCGCCGGGGTATTTTGGTCATTTCGCGTATTGGGGGTATAAAAGGGCCGGCTACCCTAGCCTCCTCCTCTCTCCCTCCCTCCCGCAGCCTCCTCTCTCCCTCCCTCCCGCAGCCGCCTCCCTCCCTCGCTCGCCCGCCCTGCCCCGCCCCGCCGCCTCGCCCGCCCTTTCGCCCGCCCTGCCCGCCCCGCCTCGCCCACCCGCCCGCCGTTCTGCGCTCGCCGTGGCCGTGGCCGATGACCACGACCCGCCGTCCCGCCTCGCTCGTCCCGCGCGATGGCGATGCCCAGCCTCACCAGCCCCGCCCGTCCGTCCCGCTTTCGGCGTAGTGATGACTTCGCCACCGAGACCCGCCACGAAGCTTCGGCAGAGAACAGCGGGCTGCCCGCCCGTCCCTTCGCCGTGGCCTTCGCCCGGCGATCATGCCCCGCGCACCGAAGCTTCGTTTCCATGAGAGGAGGGCCGCCGCCAGCCTCCTCCCATCCCGTCGGCTACCCTCTCCGCCCCACCTCTTCTCCTCCTCGTCGGCTCCCTCTCGCCACCCCTGCTCCCATCAGTCCTTCTCCTGCATCTCGTGGAGGGACGCCTGTAGGCTGCAGCTCGCGTCGTTGCTCCCCGTCGTGCTCGCGCCTCCTCGTCATTTGGAAGGAGCGGAGGTTGGCGCTTCAGCCTGCTCAGCCCAAAGAAGCTCGCCGTTGCCATCATCGGGAGGAGCGCCAGTTGTTTTACTCATGGCGGCCAAGCTGTTCGAGTCTCGGCACGAAGATGGCATCGAGCTGAGGCGAGATCCTCCCCATGTCTTCCCTTGGTGCTTCGCCTAGGTGGGCGCTCGTCCTTCACCCAGCCCCCAGCTTCATCGTGCTTGGCGACGCATCGTCCTAGGGTTTCGACTGGCGCCTAACAAAAGCGAGATGACGGTAGCCTGCTCTCCTTCCTCCTCGTCCTTCAACGGGCCGAGTGTGAGTGCTCGTCCTTCACACATGGACGATGTGAGAATTGTCGTTGTGTGCCACTTCGCATATTGTTTTATTTGGTCCATTCTTAGATCTGCCATACATGATTGATAAGAGCAGCGAGTTAATTTGATGTGCATATGAACATGTTCTAAATTGTACAGATTACATTTACAAGGTTGCATTCATCTTCACTTTTCTGTTGTTACCTGTAGCAATTATCTATCCCATCATTCATTTTCTAGAGATTTCCTTCATATATTGATGTCGTTTGTTTGGATTTCAGCAACCTTGAAAAAGGTTCATGCAAGTGATCGGACAGAAGAGGTTAAACTCTGATTCCACCCTATATTCTTTCCTGCTTAAAATCAGCCAACTGTGTGTTGTCTTGGTCATGGTCAATATTTGTGTCCATGAGGTTTTGACTAGGCCCGCTTTGCTTTTGTAATTCAGTTCAAATTTCCCTGTGCCATAAGGACTATTCAATTGGATTAGCTTAGGACTACAAAAGTTGAGAATATGCCTTTCATCCTGTAGGTTGCAGGTTATTTGTGTCCATGAGGTTTTGAGTAGGGCCAGTTTGCTTTTGTAATTCAATTCAAATTTCCTTGTGCCATACGTACTATTCAATTGAACTGGCTTAGGACTACAAAAGTTCAGAATGCCTTTCATCCTCGTAGGGTTGTACATGTAATTTTTGTGATGGTCAAACAATTGATCACATTGCAGTATAGATTGTAGAGCTTAAATGGTTTTTTCTTTCAGTATGTTGTTGATTATCTTGGCCTTGATTCTGAATTGTTGTTGCTCTTTGCAAATTGTAGGTTTGCGTTCGGCCAGGTTTGTTGTTTGGAAACAATTTTGACATGGCCATTTGAAAAGAAGGAAGCACCACTATTTCTATCAGGATATGGTAGGCGTCTATTTTATGGGCACACACAGACACATGTAGTGCATACAAGATAACTGCAGCTAAATTAGTTGTGTATCTATAGGTGGATATGCAAGCATGCATGTGCGTGGTGTACTAATTTTAAGGTGAGGTCGTAGTATGATTTATTAGGCATGATTGAAAAATTTGACATGGCGCCGGTTTGTAGGTGCTTTTTCTATATGTATAGATCAGATGCTTTCTACACTCTCTTGCTCTTCATAGATCATTTATTTGTCAGCCTATCACTTTATGAGTTTCAAATAACAACCTAGGTCTTGCAGAATGCAACTAGATGAATTTTAGGCCTATGCTCACTCGCCGATTGTTGTAGGTGTTCTCTCATTGTCGCATTTCACCGCCACCTCTCCTCTCCATGGCACTCAATTATGTGACATGAGCCTGTTTTGTGTCAAGCACGGCTATCCCAATGGTGTAGCCGTCGTTGTCTGAGTTGTACTTCCTTGCCGGAAACCTTTCCAATTCAGGTATACCACCTCCCTCCCGTCTTTTTCGTTCTTTTATGCGATTCATGATTTATGGACGTGTGATGTGGAATGTCTTTAATGGTAAATTTTTGGACGTGTGATGTGGAATGTCTTTAATGGTAAATTTTTGGATCGTTGTTTTGTGGTCGATACAAGCAAAAGCAGATATGCAAATTTGAGACCAATGATATCATGCTTACTAAAAATAACAATCGATAATTGCACCACGATAGGTCTGAAAATTTTATTTACATATTTACCTTCATTTTTTCTGATAAGAGTATCCTCAAAGTATGGCAACTATTCACTTACTTAATTGGATCAGTCCCATATTCATGTTAGTTCTATAACAAATCGGCGAAAATTACTTCTATGTATTGTTGCTTCAAGTTGAAGTTTGGTCACTTGTTTTAAGGTCTACCCCGCCGTCATTTCTATAAAAATAAACAAATTCTTTATTTATAGTCGACTGCCATTTTTCCTTTTGGCTATGTGTTGGTCGCCCCTCATCCGCGGCTGCTCGTGGGCGCTCCCACAATGCTGCTGGTAAAACTGGTGGTGGCCATGGCATTGCTAGCGCCTCTGCCTCTTGCGGTGACTTTGTAGAATACAAGTCAAGTTTAAAGCTTTTAATCGCTGACGGCTGAAAAACCAGAGTAAATGCATCATATATATTCTAATAGATGCATGCGAATCATAGAAAATATGGTAAGCACCTATCCTGCAATTTAGGACTGGCGTGATGTTGCTCTTTGTTGATAGAAATCGTACTTGCATAGCTGTTTGATTGATTTGATTATAATCAAACTGCACCATCATAATTTTAATACTGTGATTATTCAAATGAAAAATGATCAAAGAAATACATGTACCAAAGTCACGTTTGTTGAGATCATGAGTAGGCATAAAATTCTTGGTCATTATGTTTTTTTACATTTCTGGGTTGTGTGCATTTTTAACGATATATTGTTTAGTGCACAGATAGGGTTTTTTGCTGAACAGAGTGCATTTGCGTTGAGATATCGTATACCGGGATGCCGGATATTGTCCTTCGAGCTGGTGTGCCGCAATCTCTTGTTCGTGCCATCGCGTGTAATTCCAGTGCTCACCGACGGGTCAGAGCCGGCCGGTCGGAAGCCATTCTTTTTAGGGCGATGATGATTAACCGTGGCTGAAATAAGTGTGCCTTTGAGCAATTGAGGCACCTGTGGGTATCAAGTTGGATCCTCCCTCGTGTCTCTAGGATCCTTTTTGATCTTGTGATACCTGTTGTTACGTCCTTGGATGGTCATTCTTGTTGAGTGATAACTGTGGCAGCTCAACTGTATAAACAGATTGATATGGTGATAAGAGATGCCGGGGTAGGTAATATGATTGAGGAAAGGCGAATCTGAGCCCACTATGCAATGGACCCTGAACCCTTTTTATTTGATTTAAAGGTGTTGCTTATTTATGCTTCAAGTGTTTATAGCCGTCTCATCCATCCGTAAATAAGAGAAGGATGGATCACACAGCCTCCTCAGAGCTCAGTGAGTCTGGACCGTTGGATCGTTTCTCTTGATGCGTTCTCGTCCGTCCGATCGAGATCTGGAGAAGCCTGGGCCGTTGGATCTGGGATTGACACTGCTGGAATGAATAGTAATGGCAACAAAATGTAGGATCCAGAGGTGGGAGGAGCTGGGCGCCCGGATCGGAGAGGGGTAATCAGGAATGAATAGTTACCTCCATTTGTAAAAATCTCGTGCCTCGCCTGTAATTCACGTGCCCCATCGGTCGGAAGCCATTCTTGCTAGGGCGATGATGATTGCCGTGGCTGAAATAAGTGTGCCTTTGAGCAATCGAGGCACCTGTTGGTATGAAGTTGGATCCTCCCTCTTGTCTCTAGAATCCTTTTTCATCCTGTGATACTTATTGTTACGCCTTGGATGGTCATTCTTGTTGAGTGATAACCAGGGCAGCTCAACTGTATAAACAGATTGATCTGGTGATAAGAGATGACGGGGGTAGGTTGAATGATCAAGGAAAGGCGAATCTGAGCCCACTATGCATTGAACCCTGAACCCATTTATTTGTATTTAAAGGTGTTGCTTATTTAAGCTCCAGTTTTTATAACCGTCTTATCTAAAGAAGGGAAAGATCCTCTCTCCCTTCTCTCTCTCTCTCTCTCTGTGTGTGTGTGTGTGTGTGTGTGGTGTGGTCCGATGATCCCAGTAGTAGCATTTTTTCTATTGTCATGACTCACGAGGACATTCCCGTCACATCCTTCTCAAGAACTGGCCCTCACAAGGTACAGTTGCTCTATTGTTTCACATGTTTATTCTCCTTGCAAGAGTAGTAGAATATATTCTAGAATAGTTCATTATTGTTCATGGGAGATCCCGAGCAATAATTTTAAGTGGCCCTTACTTTAAATATTTGTCGAGGTTTTGTTGTGGCGAAGAAATTCGAGAGAAAGACTATGTTGGGTTTGTCACAAGAAGACATATGCTCCAAAGAGCCACATCCTGCAGGTATACCTTCCCTTCTATGTGTCTTTGTGCTTGCTTTGCTTAAGTGCTTTTTATGTGTGTTGCTTCCTGCTGCTTCATTTTTCGGTTAAAGAATAATGGACAATAATGACGCTTTGTAGTATTCTACATGATGTTTATTCACTAATAGAAAAGCAGTGTACATGATTGATGCATACCGCATCCTATAGTATTGTTGTGCAGTGATGATTAATTATGAGACCATAGATCAATAGGATGGACCAAAATTTTGCTAATAATGCTTATTTCGCCATCACGCCCATGTCGATGCTGGTTTCTTATTTGTTTGAAATTATTGTCGCCTAATTTAGAGCGTGAAGTGCATGCTTGTTACATCTTTGGTTTGTTTGGTGCCTAGCGGATTAATTGTTTGTTTGTTCGTTTTGGTATCGGTGTCGAGGTGCAGGTTAGGAAGGTCTACTGCATCAATAGGGCGATCCCCACACTTCCGATCAACCTTGACGCTGCAACCTGAAGCGAAGCAGAATTCGACAAGTCTGAAAAAGTATGTCCGTTTCAAATTATTTCATTTTCTCCTTTCTCTTTGTTTTGTAGGAAGGGCTCAGTTTTTGTTCTATGGTTCTTATTCTTGCCATTGTTACAGGCTACAGAGAAGTTGGTACTTGTTCTCCAGGACACATGCTTGAACTATTGAGCTATTGATCTGCGGACACCGCGAATCAAGCAATCTTGTGCATCCAATGTCATGTTGAGAACATGAGTACTATTTCTCCTTGTTTGCAGCGACCAACATCACCGTTCATGCGAAGGGCACACTTCTTTGTAACAAATGACATCTTCTCATACGGCTAGCACCATGTGTGTTGTTATTATTATTAAATAAAAGCAGGTCCGATCAATGTTTATTCTTTCATCTTAGTATTTCCATCTACCAAGCTGCAAAAGGCACCTTGCACAAACCTGTATTTAAGTTGGTCCTATATTTAGAGCAGAAAAACACTCCACGAGCATCTGCGTGAGTTTATTGGGTTGAATACAGAGATGCAGATCAAGGAGCACTACTTTGAGGTAAGGAAGGTCCAAGGAAACAAGCCTTTATTTACTTCATTTATTGAAGTGATGGTGACCTTTGCAAAGACATGTTTCTAGCTAGCTTAGCATGTTATTATTTCAGTTTCAGTTTCTATGATGTTAATAATTTGATTCTTATGTGAACAGATAAAATAAAAGGATGGTGGTAGCCTTTAGAACATCATATTACGGAAAGATAGAAGCTATATAGGTATAAGCATTTTTTATGTGAAGATACCAACTAAAATTCAGCTTTCCGGTGCCTTTCACACTTTTGTGTGTTTATTTCTGATTGGTGTTTGCATTGGTTATTTCTCGTGATAAAATGGTGATCTTCATCATGGATTAAGCAGTACCAGTCGGTAGGTCATCCGGTTGAGAGGACACAAGAGTCTTTTCCTTTATGTTATCGCATAATGACATTCAAAACAATCGATTTTTGTATGAAGGATTGTCGATTACTTAGGCACCATGCTGGTCCTTTAGAATATCTTGCATCCAATTATTGTTTTCATATTTCCATTTTTCAACTCTCTTAGCATGAAATTTTCAATGTCGTAAATAAATAAAATTGGGAGGTATTAGAGTAAATATAACAAATAATAAGACCATTCTATTGCCAACCAAAAATATTATTGATAAGCATATTAAAGAAACTAAAATTGAGCTACATTTCAAAGAGTACATCTTGGTTGCTTTGCTTGGTATAAGAATTGGGTTCAGAGCACCTTCGGGTATAAGAATTTGTTTTCTAATTCTTGCTGGTCAGTCACAAAGCATTAATTTCTGTTTGCTTTAAATTTTTTTAGGAGTAATGGGAAATGATGAGCTTTTTTCCTTGGTTGCCTTTCTATTACTGTGATTCGGTTCGTGATGCTCTGCTGCTCATCTAGGTTGATGGTGGAGCTGTGATCCAATGTTGGAGTGTGCCCTTTCGTCGGTGCCGTCATTCTCTCCTCCACGACCGTCGTTGTCACGAGCCCAAGTAGCTTGGTTGGGTATCGACGGTGTTGGTGGACCTAATAGGTCCGTTTCTTTCTCTAAAAAGAAAAGCACACCGAGTTATCTATATTTTGTCTGTATGTAGTTCTATACTTTTTTTCTGCTAATTTCTAAGTCCGATGGCCATAAATAAGATTGTGTTAAATAAGATTGTGTGTTTTGGGTGATACACCTATAGAAATCAAGGACCAGGACTAACTAAAGATGAATAAAAAACGCAGTCTGAGAGAACAAAATAGGAAAGAGGTGGCCATTGAGATGTCATGATAGATCGTAATCATGATTAGTTATTTAGTTGTTCCTCCAATAGCATCACATGTAAATGAATCTTAATATATTGAAGTTCTATTTTCTTTGGAACAGGGTATGCCCTGTTCAAATAATAATGAAAAATGTTGTTATCTCTTAAAGTAATAATAGCATCTCTTAGTTTTTTTGTTCTGCTTGAAATTTCAGCAACAAAGAGATTACATTATATCCTTTTTGGTGGGCGGGTGAGCTAATTTGGCAATTTTCCTCTTTGGTTTATGCAGAAATTGGATGCTTCAAAGGATTTGAATGGAGTTTATTGTACGTGAGTGTGATAATCTGCAGCCTCACATGCATCATTAGCTTCTCTTATCCTGCAACAGGTATCTTGCTAGGTTCAATTATTTCTTGGCTTAGAGCAGCGGTGCAAGTAGAGAGAGAGAGAGAGAGAGGCTGTTTCCTGGACTGCAGCTCCTCCCATCATCTTGGCTTGCAGGTTTCCACTGTGATAGAGTCGAACGGGGTCTCGGGCCAGCTTGACACCTAGCTTCCAGTCCAAATTCTGTTGCCAAATTAGCCCCTAGCTATAAAGGTTTGATACTTCAGCTCATGCATGTCATCATTTTGTTAATGTGTCAAAGTAAAGAGAAAATTGATGCATTGAGTTATTAATGAAGTGGTTTGGATGAGAACTGAAATCTTTCACTTTTTAAGGCTGGAGATTGTTATGAACTGTGAGTATTCATAGAGATATTCAGATCATATGAAGCAAAAGAAAGGCACATAGTATCTTTACATTGACAATGTGATTTTTAACCCATTGTGATACAGAAAACCTGATAAAGAATATATTTAATGACTGAATGTTTGACGTGGGGCTGGAAGAATTTTAGTTTTGTTTTGTACATAAATCTTCTATGTAATCATGGTACTAAATGTCCTAACATATACCCGCATGTTTTGTTTATCTCCTACAAATAGTGAAATGGTCTATGTGTAAAGTATTTATATTTAGTTATATTATGTTGTCGATTTATGCGTGGTTACGGAACATGGAGATTAACATTGAAGCTTTTGGGATCTTGAATTCTTATGCTTTGTTATTAACTTGATGTGATCCAGTTTTTTCCATTTGGCATTTGCCACTGGCCTGCTTTCGATTAATCGTATAACTAAACTCTTTTGGTTGAACTGGACGCAGATAAATTGTCCAGCCTTGCTTTTGGAACAAATTAAATGTATCTTCTTTTTCATGAGCTTGCAGATCAATTATTCTATAGACACTAATACACTCATTAGTTCTGAACAAGTACTGTAATTTCCGATGTACCAAATGATTTACAGTAGTGAAATCTTATACGTTGGACCAATTTGATGTTTCTTCTTTCTCTTAAACCAGAAAAAATCATTGTCCTGTTGAATATGTATGCTAAACCATGTTTCCTACTAACGCATCATATCATTTGATCATTACCTTCTTGACCACATCGTTGGGACATGCACAGGTTCATGTGAAGTGGTGCTTATGAAGATCATCGACAAGGCGTTGAGTGGAGTCACTTATTAGTATGAAGTGGCGCCTATGAAGTTGATCGACAAGGCAGTTGAGTGAAGCCACTTATTAGTATGCTTAGTAGTTCTGGCTTTGTAGTTGTCTCTCCTTTGTTACGCTTGTGGTATCGAACTTCCATGTCGAGTGGCTGCGTTTTTGGTGTCGATTTTCATGTCGTGGTTATCTTTAGTGGTCTTATGAACGCATGCTGAAACCAATTCTACCTTATAATCTCAAGCCGATAATGAGCCCATGTCTTGCTTCTATAATAGTTGAATGTTTCTTCTTCATTTTATTGTTATTCTGTATGTATGCATATGCTAAATTTGGGTTACTACTGACTTAGCATTACATGCTTGATCAAAACGTTGGAACCGGCACCCCGTGCCATTGGCGTGATCCCGATCTAGTATATATAGGTGGGAGGGGGAGGGGAGCAGTAAGGGGGCGCCCCAAGTAGGAGGAATCCTACTTGGGGGCCTCCTCCAATTCGGCCTCCCCCCTTCCTTGTATACGAAAGGGGGAAGGAAAGAGGGGAGAGGGGGAAGGAAGGGGGAATCCTATTCCCTCTCTTTTCATTCCTCCTCCCCTTTTACTTCTCCATTCCTCCTCCCCTTTTACTTCTCCACTTAGGCCAGCCCATATGGGGGGCGCACCAGCCCCTTGTGGCTGGTGTGTTTCCCCTCTTGGCCCATAAGGCCCATATCTTTTGTCGAGGGTGCTCGGAACCCCTTCCGGTGACCCGATATGTACCCGGTACCCCCGGAACACTTCCAGTGTCCGAATACCATTGTCCTATCTATCAATCTTTACATCTCGACCATTTTGAGACTCCTCGTCATGTCCGTGATCTTATCGGGACTTCGAACAACATTCGATGACCAAATCAAATAACTCATATAATACAAAATCATCATCGAACGTTAAGCGTGCGGACCCTACGGGTTCGAGAACTATGTAGACATGACCGAGACACTTCTTCGGTCAATAACTAATAGCGGAACCTGGATGCTCATATTGGCTCCCACATATTCTACAAAGGTCTTTATCGATCGAACCGTTATGACAACATATGTTATTCCCTTTGTCCATCGGTATGTTACTTACCCGTGATTCGATCGTTGGTATCTTCATACCTAATTCAATATTGTTACCGACAAGTCTCTTTACTCGTTCCGTAATACATCATCCTGCAACTAACTCATTAGTCACTTTGCTTGCAAGGCTTCTTATGATGTGTATTACCGAGAGGGCCCAGAGATACCCCTCCGATACTCGGAGTGACAAATCCTAATCTCAATCTATACCAACCCAACAAACACCTTCAGAGATACCTGTGATACGTCTCCAACGTATCTATAATTTATGAAGTATTCATGCTATTATTTTATCATTTTTGGATGTTTTACAATCATTTTATAGCAACTTTATATCGTTTTTGGGGACTAATCTATTGACCCAGTGCCCAGTGCCAGTTGTTGTTTTTTGCTTATTTTTTACATAGCAGAAAATCAATATCAAATGGAGTCCAAACACCGTGAATTTTTTTGTGGATTTTTTATGGACCATAAGACATCCAGTGGGCCAGAGAAGCACCTGGGGGGTGCCCCGAGGGGGGCACAACCCACCAGGGCATGCCTGGGGGCCCAGGCACGCCCAGGTGGGTTGTGCCCACCTCGGTGGCCTCCCACACCCCCTCTTTTCCCTATAAATCACCAAATATTCCAACAACCCTCGGGGTTACCCTAGATCAGAAGTTCCACCGCCGCAATGCTTTGTAGCCATGATAAACCAATCTAGACCCTGTTCCGGCACTCTGCCGGAGGGGGGAATCATCACCGGTGGCCATCTTCATCATCTCAGCGGCCACCACGATGAGGAGGGAGTAGTCCACCCTCGGGGCTGAGGGTTTGTACCAATAGCTATGTGTTTAATCTCTCTCTCGTGTTCTTGAGATGTCACGATTTTGATGTATCGCGGGTTTTGTTAATATAGTCGAATCATATGGTGTTTTCCCCTCGCTATCTTGTGATGAATTGAGTTTTCCCTTTGAGATTTCCTTTTATCGGATTGAATACTTTTATGGACTTGAGAGCACTTGATATATGTCTTGCAAATGAATACTCATGGTGACAATGAGGTATCATATTGATTCACTTGATGTATTTTTTGGCACTCAACTCACGGATTCCCGAGGTGACATTGGGGTAATCTACGCATAGGGGTATATGCACGTTCTTGTCTTTGTTTCTCCAGTTGAAATCTTGGGGCACTCTTTGAAGTTCTTTGTATTGGATTGAATATTATGAATCTGAATTTTCTTTGGTGTTATTTCAGTACAAACTCTTGGGTTAGATCGATCGGAAATAATAGCTTTGAGGTGGTTCGTACCCTACAAACAATTCAATCTTATGTTCTCCGCTAGATAGGAACTTTGGAGTGATTCTTCCTCGCACTTTGAGGGATGGTTATATGATCCAATTATATTAGCATTGTTGAGAGATTTCACTAGTGAAAGTACGGACCCTAAGCCTTGTTTTCAAGCATTGCAATACCATTTGTGCTCACTTTTATCGATTGCTATCTTGCTGTTTTTATTTATTCAGATTATAAAAATATATTTCTACCATCCATATTACACTTTTATCATCATCTCTTCGCCGAACTAGGCAGCTACACAATTTTCCACTGTATTGAGTGTGTTGGGGACACAAGAGATTTCTTGTATTTGGTTGCAGGGTCGTTTGAGAGAGACTATCTTCATCCTACGCCTCCGACGGATAGATAAACCTTAGGTCATCCACTTGAGGGAAAATTGCTACTGTCCTACAAAACTCTGCGCTTGGAGGCCCAACACGTGTCTACAAGAATAAAGTTGCGTAGTAGACATCAAGCTCTTTTCTGGTGCCGTTGTCGGGGAGGCTAGGTAAGCGACACTCACATCCCGTCAACGAAGCTCTTTTCTGGCGCCGTTGCCAGGGAGGTGAGTGCTTGAAGGTATATCTTTAGATCTTGCAATTGAATTTTTAGTTTCTTGTTTTATCACTAGTTTGGTTTTGTAAAAGAAAACTACAAAAAATGGAATTGAGGTTGCATCATCAGTACAAAAAAATTAAACTTCCGTGATGATATGTGTTTGTCACACTAGGTCACGTTTTCTGTCATGCATGTACATCCATGACAAATTTATGATGTAATCAAGATAGTCATACCTGTCTTTGTCAGAGAAGTGTTCCATGACATTACCAAAATTATCATCACGGAAGTGTCCACTTCCATGACGATAAATCGCGCGTCATAGAAGTGCTTTCGTCAAGGGTGACCGACACATGGCATCCACCGTAACAGAACGCCGTTAAGCTATCGAGTCTGGTTTTGGATCCGATAACCCGTTAATAGCGCCGACCAATGGGGATTTTCCACGTGTAAAATCATCATTGGCTGGAGGAAACACGTGTCGGCTCACCGTTGGGACAAATGTCATCCACTCATTGGACCCAAAGCGCCTATGATACGTCGACACGTGGCACGACCCAACAGAGGCCCATTCCTGTGAAAAGGCCGGCCTGTTTGACTTGGTCAAAAGGTGGCGGGCCGGCCCACGGCAAGCCTGGTAATGGCCTGTTCGCATATAGCCCATTACAGCCCGCTAACCCAGGGCCGTTTACGGCCTATCCGAATTAGGCCCAATAGCGTCATCAGGGCCGTCCAATATAATTCCAGCCCGTTTTAACTTCCGGCCCATGTATGGCCCATGACGTCTTTCGGCCCATATGAGGCCCTTAGTAACTCTCGGCCCATTAATGGCCCGTGGTAAAACTGGCCCGTAATGAACAGTGTATCACTTTATACCCATTAACGACACGTGGTGAAACTGGCCCGGAATGAACAGTGTATCACTTCATACACATTAACGGCCCATTATTCCATTGGGCCGTTTACAGCCCATGTTATCTTTCGGCCTTCTCAGGGCCCATTTATTCTTGGGCTCATTTCCAGCATTCGGTTACTTACGGCCCGTTACTGTCATTTTCTGCTTGTGGGCCAAATTCTGCCCGTGGTTACATTCGTCCCATTTGTGGCCCATTAATACGTTGGGCCGTTTTCATGTAAAAAAAGCTGGTTGGGCTGGTTTCATAGAGTTATCAAATACGGCCTATTAACGGCCCGTTATTGTCCGTGAATAGTACAACCCATGATTGGCGAAATGATGATACATCCCGTAGAAGGCCCAGGGATCGTACGGCACGTAAAAGGCCCATGGATCGTACGGCCCATAGAAGGCCCATGGATCGCACGGCCCGTAGAAGGCCCATGGATCATACGGCCCGCAGGAGGCCCATGGTTACAACAGTCCGTGTGTTGTCATGATTATTTTGGCCTAGTTTCCAAAAATAGGTTATTGTGGCCACTAGAAAAACACAGAAAAAGAACTGCCGTGACTACAAGCAAACAACTAAAGAAGACAATAAGGAAATAAATAAGCAAGCAATTAACGCTAGCCTATTACCGCTATTACACATATTACATCCACTGGGCATCAATGTTCGCCACCAGTGCAAATATAGGGAACAAAGCAGCATATTACATACACTGGCCGTCAAAATTGGCCACCAAAGGTAAATAAACGCAGCAAAAACAAGAGCATAATCAAACAACTTTAAGAGCTCAAGAAAGCGTTATCTTGGTATCCACCATGCGGCAATAAGCTTAGCAAGCTTATTAGCTTTGTCCTGTTGGCGCTAAAATCCTCCGGCGCTTGTCGTTGCACCGGAAAGTATGCATCCCAATGCTCCAGGGACTTCCGCAGTCCTTCCGCTTCTTGTCGCATCATAGCTGATCGATGTCTTTCAGCTTGTAGTTGAGACTCAAGAAACCGAACTGATTCATACAGTGAGTTTGAATAGCTTGTGCAAGCGGTAGTGGCCAGTAACTCGAACACTAAACCAAGATAGGACTTTGGGGCTGTCTCACTGTCTTTGAGATAGTCTTCCTTAGCTGTTTTATCAGCTTTGTTGGAGACCAGCAAGGATGTGTCACTATCCTGAACCTTATCTGCATTACTTCCTTTACCATTGCTTAATAAGGCATTCTTCCCCAATATTCTCACAAGATTCTAAAAGAAGAAACAAGCAGACACATATCAGGTTTAGCATGTACTAGTATATGAAACTCATTTCGGTGAACCAGTTCATTAGTAAGGTGGACAGGATTAAACTACCAAGTCTGCTATTGCCAAGTACTAGTACATAATAAAAGCATCAAACAAACATATATCTATTTCCTATGGTCACTGCATTGTCTTGCCAAATCAAAATAGAGACACGGTTCAAATCATATCAGTCCAAGACAAAGCAGCAGTGAAAGAATACAAAGCGAGGGAAACTACACGGCACAACAAGATTTCAGATGGGTACCACGGTTCTACATGTACAATAACAGTATTGGCTCTGTTGTGATGCTAGTAATATGCATGATATGAGAAGTCAACTGTATACACAATTGAAATTGAAATCAACAGAGCTATTGATAAGAGCAAGCGTGTTAAAGAAACATGTGTGAACATACCTGCTGTGCCATTGGAGTTTCGATTGGATCCTTCAATTTAAAAATAAGTTTGTATGAGTAAATATAGTGATACAAGAGCAAAGCAGTATGCACGATAGCAATCATAGTTAAAAAAGGCGCGCCTAAGCGAGCGCTTAAGCGCGACTAGGCTCTAGGCGTTGGCAAAACGCATTGCGCATAACTACGCTTAATCTGTGCATAACTGCGCCTAAGCATGCACTTTGGTCAGTAAAGCGCAATGCGGTGGCAAAATGCACAATTAACGCCTAGCGCTTTTCTGAACTGTGATAGCAATGGAATCTTAAAATTAGAACAGTTATTCTTCAGGTTTAGGCACTTGTTCTACATGAATAGAGTGCAGTAAGACGCAAGAATATAGTACTTAAAAATAGAAAATGAGCTCATAGACCTTACCACATTCTTGGTTCAGAACAAGATGAACAAAGGCGTTCCCGGTCATCGTCCGATAAATGTGTCTCAGGAGAACGTAAGGGAATTTGATGAGTTTCTTTGCCGATGAAGTACGTTTTCTTCAGGTTAATTCCGATACTGCCACCAAGCATTCTTGAAGATAGCAAAGGTATTAGCACAGGTTACCTCATCCTGAGTTTCCAAATTGGTCCTTCTCTATAGAGAAAAATGGGAAAATTTGCTGTATTATAACCATCATGGAGGTAGGATGTATTGTACAAAGCAAAATAATTGCCATGAATAAGATTACTTACACATAACTCCTGGACAAACACCTGCAACTGGCATTTTCCTTCATCTTCAGTATAATATTTCCAAGATGGGAAGATACGCACATACGATTTAACAACATCAAACGCGAGAGATGCTAAACTACGTCTAGATGGTTGTGCTTCCTCCATAGGAATAGGCATACTAACTGGTGGAGTTGGGGTTCGCCGTGGTAGTACTGGCCCTTTGGGCACTGGAGCTGCCTTACTAACTGCTCTTGTTTGGGAGCTCTGTGGTGGAGATGGTGTTGTGTCAACAGGAACTGGGTTACTATCTGCTGGGTTTGGGGTTAGATTGGGTGAAGCTGGTTCTCTGTCCATCGTAGTAGGGGTACAATCTGCGAGAGTTTGGGTTATGTGTGGTAGGGCTGGTTCTCGTGCATGTACAACCGGGGTGCTATCTCCACCAAGAGGTAGCACTGTTTTATTTGAAGACCGTGTTTTTAGTCCGCTAGATACTGGCATCACCCGCTCCAATTCAAATGGTTGATAAACAGGAAACATAGTTGAATGTACATACACTGTATGAGAGACAAATGCAATAGATAGTGTGGAAAAAAGAGGACATGAAATAGTTGATATGTATATTGTTTAACTAAAACGGATAGCATGACATAATTTCACATATATGATGTCTATCTAAACTGGATAGCATAGCATAACACAATTCAAAGATATGATGAATAACTAAACATGATCGCATGACATAATTCACCTACATGTTATCTAAGTAATCGTGATCGTATCATTTTAATTCACATATGTGATTTATATGCTAAACATAGGGCATTAGATATGATGTCTGAACTAAGAACATGGTGTTGAATATTGTGTATATGATGTCTAAACTATGCAATGCAAGACACCATATGCATGATATGAGCAGTATGACCGTGCCAAGTTAGAGCATACTGTAGGATGTGGGGTTCCGGCAAAACCCTTAAGGTTCGAACTCTGGGGTGCGTGCGAAGTTCTTTCCCTCCTACCGATCTACGCCCTAGCTCGCTACGATCTCGCGGACGAACTCGATGGACTCGCAACACAGAAAGACACGAGATTTATACTGGTTCGGGCCACCGTTGTGGTGTAATACCCTACTCCAGTGTGGCGGTGGTGGATTGCCTCTTGGGCTGATGATGAACAGTACAAGGGGAAGAACAACCTCCTGAGATTTAGGTGTTCTTGTGTTTGGTGTGAGGCGAGGACTCGACGAGTTCGAGACAAGATCCGATGCCCCCTACTGTGGTGGCTAGTTCTACTTATATAGGCCCTGGTCCTCTCCCCAAATATTGAGCGGGAATGGAGCCAACAATGGCGGGCAATTTGAAAGGGGACAGCTAGTACAAGCTATCCCGACAAAAGTGGTCTTCGCCTGTAAAAGGCTCTGGTGGTGACGCCGTCTTGGGCTCCATGATGACCTCCGTCTTGCCGTCTTGCTGGTCTTGGTCTTGTTGAACCGATATGGAAAACTTTTCCTGATGCCTCGGTACTCCGCGCCTGCGCCTGCCTCCTTAGCACCAAAGAGGAAACAAGGACGCCAGACGCTACCGGTGCTCGGCCTGCACTACCGGTGTCGATCGTCATGGCTCACATCACGAGAGCCTCGTGAGGATTGCCCCGCCATGATATCTCCGCCCCTCGCGAGCCTGCCTGGCTAGGCCACTCCGGAGGAGGTCTTGCGTCGTCCGCCTCGCGAGGCTTGGCCCCTCGCGAAGGTCTTGAATGCCTTTTTGATGAAGATGGGCCGTACGGCCTACTAGCATAGCCACGCCGTGGGCCACAGGGAGGCAAGTCTAGGGACCCCCATTCCCAGAACGCCGACAGTTGCCCCCGGGCCCAAGGTGCGCTCGGGCTTGGCTTCGAGGCGAAGCCAAAGGTCAAGCGTGGAGCGCCGTAGGCCCCAAAAGCCTGCGGCCTTGGTTGATGCGTGGCGGTTGATTGGAAGCGGGCGTCTCTGCTTCCCCATGCTGCCTCGGCAACTGCTCAACCTGACTAAAGGCTGGCGCAGACCGTGCTTGCCTTCATTGCTTTCTCCTCGCCTTGCTCCACATCCCCTTTCTCGCTCCTCGCCACTGATACCTCCAGATCTGCTCCGATCTTGCTCCGCATCGGCGATCCATGGCGCCGCGCAAGGTCAAGACCTCCTCGGCACCGGCTTGGTATGAGCCATCTCTTGAAGCACCCACCACTACGGAGAAGAGCCTCGCCTCCGCGCGCCTGCTGACGGCGGGGGAGAGCAATGAGTGTGGGGAGACGGAGCTCCGGCTTGCCTCTGACGTCGGAGCCTGAGGGAAGCACCTTCTTCCCCTTCTTCTCGAGCAGCATCGCCATCATGTTGGTTCCCCCCTACTCCGATTTCTTTTATGAGGTCCTCGTCTACTACGGGCTGCAGGCGTTGCACCTCCACCCCAACTCTATCCTCCTCATGTCCATCTTCGCCTACTACTGTGAGGTGTACCTGGGCGTGATGCCAACCGTGGCGCTTCTGCGCCACTACTTCTTCCTTTGCGTCAGTGATGGACACATCTCCGGGTGCGCAAATTTCGTGGCATCTGGCAAGGCCAACTCAATCTCGAGCACCGGGAAGAGGGTCGATAATATCCGGGCCAAATGGGTCATGATGGACACCAAGTGCGCCCATCCGCGTTTGGTGTTGCCGATGGAGGCGCCCCAGTTCAACAAGGGGTGGCCCTGTGCAGAGCTCGATGACGAGCGGGCATTGTCTGTGTTGGGGCAGATGACGACCGACCTGAAGCCTGGCAACGCTAAGGCAGCCAAGGTGACGGGAGTCATGCTCCTGAGGGAGTTCTTGACGCTGCAAGTTGCTCCACTTCAGGCGCGCGCGCGCCCCCTGTGGAAGCTCGAAGGTGAAGGAGACAAGATCCGCCTGAGGCCGGGGGCCCTACCTGCCGATGAACTGACCGCTGTTCTGCGCCTTATAGTTGGGGACAACCAGGAGTACCCACCGAGCACCTTCGTTCCTCTGTTCCATCGCCAGGATTGGGAGGAATTTCTCGCCTCCAGGCCAACCTTCGACGCGCGCGGGCTGGTGCCGCCGGCTCCCATAGGATCCCCTGCAGCACCGAAGCCGGTGGAGGTGTCCTCTGACGAGTCCGGCAGGGGGAAGGAAGGGGAGGGGGAATCGAAGGCGACCCTCGAAGAGATGGGGGAAAACTCCCCCTGGAGCAAGGCTGAAATCCTCCGCGCCCTTCCGGACGATGCCGAGGTTGACGCCCGCCAAGATGAGGGGGAACTGCCCGTCGTCCCGACGAGGAGTAGGTCGTCACTGATCCCTCGAGATGTTGCCCCCGTCTTGACGCCGCCTGAGGCTGCCTCCAACCCTCCTGCTGCACCGTCTTCTGCCCTGGGATCCGCGCGCCTACTTCCCGGGCTCCGCAACTTTCGGGCTTCAAGCTCCCCAAGCGGAAGGTTGAATACATCGCGATGGATCGGTAAGTGCCTTGAGCTTCGTCTTGTCCCCGCTTGTGCTTGTTATTTTCTGACATTCACCCTTGGTTGACCAGGCCGACGCCTTCGGCGAAGAAAAGGAAGGAGGGTACAGCGGCCACGCCTCCTTCCGTGGAGAAGGGAGGCAGCAACACTCCCACTTCCCCAGCCCGGTCGCCCTCGCAAGGCCAAGAAGGGCATCACCCTGGGGAGTCTGTCCCCATGGCCCCTCTGGCTCCTGAGGTGCCGGCGTCTGGCTCGGCTGAAGAGGTCCCAACTGCTCTGGAACCCGTAGTCTCCCAGGCCTTGGTGACGACGTCACCTCCTTCCGCTGCTGCACCTCCACTCCCAGGTTCTTCTGCTTCTGTTGCTGTCCTGGAGCGTGCTCTTTCGAAGATGACCCAGCTGCGGGCAGATCTCCTGAGCGCGGACCCGCTCCTGGTGGCCGGGCGCCTGGAGCTGGCCTCTGGCTGGCTTCACTCTGACCTGGCGGTTCGCGCGACGCTGAGCCAGGCCGCGGCGTCTTCCGAGAAGGAAAAGCAGAGCACCGCCAATGCTGCAGTCGATCGTGAGGCGACACTGAAGGACGCTAAGGCCGCCCGCGACCGCTGCCAAGAGCTGGAGGAGGAGTTGAAGAACCTGCGCGACCAGCATGCAGAAGAAGCACGCGGCCGCCTGGTGAAGGAGGAGGAGATGAAGGCCCGGGAGGACGCCGTCAATAACCGTGATGCCGAGCTGGAGGAGTTGGGGAAGACGCAAGCCGCCGAGCGCAGCCGGCTGGAGGAGCTGGAGCGAAAGGTGAAGGCAAAGGAGGCCAATCTTGACGCCAAGGCGCGGGTCTTGGCCGAAGACCGCATGGCCTTTGCCGATCTCGAGGAGAGGTCTTGCAAGGCACTGAAGACGCTCTACGAGCATTGCTTGGAGAGGTCGCTGACCACCGACGAGGACGGCCCCGCCCTTCTGCTTCCTCCCTTGGTGAAGGCGCTTGAGGAAGTTGTGGAGGGTATCGTTCCCATGGCAGAGGCAGAAGCTCGCGTCCTGTCTTCAGCTGCATTGACTCGTGTCTTCAGCCACCTGCACCTTCGCGACCCCAGCGCTTGTCTTGACGAGCTACTAGAGCCTGTGGCTGAAGATCACTGCGAAGCCGCTGCCGCAGCCATGCAAGGTCAGGTCGAGGCCTGCTGAAGAGGTTCCGCGGCTTTGCCTCCGCGCCCTTGTCCGGCGATGCCGCCGATCCTGCAGCTGCAGCTGGTGGTGCGGGTGAAGACGTCGTTACCCGGGGAGGAGCACCTTCTGGAGGCGATGGCGGTGTCCAGGGGTGACCTGCATCTGATCTCCAGTTTCGTTCCTGTAACATGCATGAGGCCTCGTGGAGGCGTTAAACTTTCATTTGATATTGTGAGGACAATATGTTTTGTAATATTTGCTTCGGGAATTTGTGATTTTCTTCCTATCCGCTTTGTGTTCTGCATCGGCAGAGCCCGGCCCCGCCCATACCTCAAGCTAACATGGTTGGGCGACCCGGAGACCCGAGACAGACCAAGGAGTGAGGGGCTACGTGACCAGTTAGGCTCCTGAGTCGCGATGCTCAGGAGTCCCCCTTGACGCGCAAACAGCTTACATGAAGAGTGCGCGAGGATAAATTAATGTTCTACATCGGCAGAGCCCGGCCCCGCGCATACCTCAACTGCCGTTGGGCCGACCGGAGACCAAGACGGACCAAGGAGTGAGGGGCTACGTGACCAGTTAGGCTCCTGAGTCACGATGCTCAGGAGTCCCCCTTGACGCACAAACAATTTCCATACCTACCCTCACCGAGGCCTCGGGAGGGGCGTATATTTACCAGGTCCAGAGACTGTTTGAGCGGCGTGCGCTTGGGCGTGACCCGAGCGCAGCCCCCAGGCCCTGGAGACCTGGTTAGGTGGCGTACGCTTGGGCGTGACCCAAGCGCAGCCCCCGTGTTCAGCCCCCTCGTGCAGCTCTCCCAAGGGGAGGCGTTGCAGTGAGGCCGGACGCTGAGCTCTGGGGCTCCCTGAGGTTGGTATGACCGTGGAGCCACCCTCAATTGTTTATCACCAGCGCGGAGCATAGTGCTTCCGCTTGTGCATGGGCATAGCCGCTCCTCGGCAGTGTCGACGTCCAACGCGGAGCATGGTGCTTCCACTTGTGCGTGGGAGGGGGCCCCCCTCCAGGAGGAGCCCCGGGGCGTGTACAGCCTCACCATGACACGTGGCTTGCAAAGCATGGCTGAAAGGTGTATCTGGGCACTCGTGAGCCAGTGCGGGACTCACGAGGCCCTACCTCAAGGCGGGTTGCGCCTGGTCTTGAGTCTTTGATAGTTGTGCGTTCCTGCGAGACGGTTAGGTGCAAGCGCTCTACATCCTCAGGTCCCAGCCCTCGAGCGAGCTCACCGCTTGTTGGTATGCCGAATGGCGATGCTGGTCAAGGCCTGGGGTGAGGGCTGGAGAGCTGAAGAGCTCCCGAGTCGCGATGCTCGAGAGCCCCTTTTAACGCATGGCCGAATTGCATGATAGAGGGCTGACCCGTAGAATGTGCAGGTGGTAATCGGGCAGATTAAGCATGGGAGGCAAACCAGCATGGGTAAATTGAGAAAGATACATGCCACTGGGTCAAGCCCGAGCGGCTTGGGGATGATGCAGCCCGAGGGGCGCCCCCAGCAAGGTAAGCTGAAGACATAAGAAAAGGATACATGCCACAGAGATGGACCCACGCGGCCTGGGAATAATGCAGCCCGAGGGGCGCTCTCAACTAAACGAACTTGGAAAATGTCACCTGGTTCTGTCGACGAAGGAGAGTTGAGGCAACTGAAGGCGAGCAACGAAGGGGTAGCTATTGGGGATCGTTGCAGAAATTAAAAATTTACTACGCATCACCAAGATCAATCTATGGAGAGACTAGCAACGAGAGAGAGGGGAGTGCATCTTCATACCCTTGAAGATCGCGATGCGGAAGCGTTACAAGAACGCGGATGAAGGAGTTGTACTCGTAGCGATTCAGATCGCGGTTGATTCCGATCTAAGCACCGAACAACGGAGCCTCCGTGTTCAACACACGTACAGCCCGGGGACGTCTCCTCCTTCTTGATCCAGCAAGGGGAGAGGAGAAGTTGAGGGAGAGCTCCGGCAGCACGACGACGTGGTGGTGGAGTTTGTAGTTCTCCGGCAGGGCTTCACCAAGCACTACTACTACTACTACAGAGGTGTTGGGGAGGGATAGGGCTGCGCCAGGGGAAGGGGTGCGGCTCCCATGCGCCTCCCCAATATATATAGGGGCGGAGGGGACTGTTTACTTGCCCTCCAAGTCCATTGGGGCGTTGGTAAAGGTGGGGGAAAGAAATCCCATCATTTCCCTTCCCCACCGATTGTTATCCCCCTTTTTTAGGGATCTTGATCTTATCCCTTCGGGATATGATCTTATTCCTTCTAAGAGGGGATCTTCTTGCGCCTTTCCCAGGGGTGTGGGGCCTTCCCCCACTACCCATGTTCATGTGGGTCCCCCCATGCAGGTGGGCCCCACTCCAGAACCTTCTAGAACCTTCCCGGTACAATACCGAAAAATCTCGAACATTTTCTGGTGGCCAAAATAGGACTTACCATATATAAATCTTTACCACCGGACCATTCTGGAGCTCCTCGTGACGTCCGGGATCTCATCCGGGACTCCGAACAACATTCGGTAACTGCACACTAATTCCCATAACAACTCTAGCGTCACCGAACCTTAAGTGTGTAGACCCTACGGGTTTGGGAATCATGCAGACATGACCGAGACATCTCTCTGGCCAATAACCAACAGCGGGATCTGGATACCCATGTTGTCTCCCACATGTTCCACGATGATCTCATCAGATGAACTACGTTGCCAGGGACTCAATCAATCCTCTATACAATTCCCTTTGTCAATCGGAATGTTACTTGCCCGAGATTCGATCGTTGGTATCCAATACCTCATTCAATCTCGTTACCAGCAAGTCACTTTTACTCGTTCCGTAACACATCGTCCCGTGATCAACTCTTTGGTCACATTGAGCTCATTATGATGATTTCCTACCGAGTGGGCCCAGAGATACCTCTCCGTCATACGGAGTGACAAATCCCAGTATCGATTCGTGCCAACCCAACAGACACTTTCGGAGATACCCGTAGTGTGCCTTTATAGCCACCCGATTCACGTTGTGGACGTTTGGCACACCCAAAGCATTCCTACGGTATCCGGGAGTTGCACAATCTCATGGTCTAAGGAAATGATACTTGACATTAGAAAAGCTTTAGCAGACGAACTACACGATCTTCTGCTATGCTTAGGATTGGGTCTTCTCCATCACATCATTCTCCTAATGATGTGATCCCGTTATCAACGACATCCAATGTCCATGGTCAGGAAACCATAACCATCTATTGATCAACGAGCTACTCAACTAGAGGCTTACTAGGGACATATTGTGGTCTACGTATTCACACATATATTATGGTCTCCGGTTAATACAATTATAGCATGAACAATAGACAATTATCATGAACAAGGAAATATAATAATAACCATGTTATTATTGTCTCTAGGGCATATTTCCAACAGTAGCTCCTCACGAGCCACCGGGGCCCTAAGCCTCGGGAGGCTCTGGGGGCTCGGGCGGCTCCTGGAGGACCGTCTCCATCTCCGCCAAGACGGCGTGGTGCCTGGCCTCCTGAGCCGCTAGGATACGCCGCATTTTGTGCTGATAGGATGACGACACGCTCGGCAGGCCAAAGGGCATGCGAACATAGCTGTGCCGTGGACCCTCGCAACGTCCTACGCGCGAAGGCCAGAAAAGCTCCTGAGATGTGGCCCTGTTGAGCCCTGGTACGTTGATGCAGACGCGCAGCCCGACATCCTCGCCTGGATGGGGAGCTGCGCCTCGTGAGCGGCGGTTCCCGCGCATGGCCCTTGCGTCTTGCAATTCCTGAAAGGTCTTGGTGATGAACTCCTGAGAGGTGGGCACTCCTTGCCCTTTGGCCTCCTGAGGAAAACATGCTGCGAAGCACGCCTCCAAGTGGTGCCCAAGCGCCTCCCTCGTGACGTTGGCAAGGTCCGAGGCCCTCCAGAAGAGAGCCCCCGAGCCCTACCCGAGGAGGGCGCTGGGCGCGCCTTCCTATGCGATGGAGGGAGGCGCCCCCTAGAGCGGGCGGTGATCCGGACGAGGTTCCAGCCGCGACACCACCCTCCTGTGGTCCGAGACGGCACGACTTCTTCTTCTTGGGGATGGCCTCTGGAAGGCCCTCACTTTTGCTGCCGGGATCATCGACTGCTGCAGCTTGGAAGGCGCGCTCGAGGGAGCACACCGCATCTCTTTCTTCACATGGGACCGTGATGACTCCGCCGCTTCCCGGCATCTTGAGGACGTTGAAGCCGTGGTGGGTGACGGCCATGAACTTGGCCAGGGCTGGATACCCGAGGATGGCGTTGTATGGCAGGCGGATGTGCACGACGTCGAAGTCGATGAGCTCAGTGCGGTAATTCTTGCATTCTCCGAAGGTGACAAGGAGGCGTACCTGCCCTATCGACGTGATGGAACCGTCGGTCACTCCTGAGAAGGGCTTGGTAGGCTGAAGCTGGTCATATGGGACTTGGAGGTTGTCGAACGTATCGATGGACAGGACGTTGAGCCCTGCGCCACCATCGATGAGGGTCTTGGTAACTTGCACATTGCTGATGACTGGGGAGCACAACATCGGGAGGGCACCAGGGGTAGCCGCGCACTTGAGCTCGTCGGCCGAGCTGAACGTGTTGGGGCATTGGGACCATCTGAGCGGGTGTGTGGCTTCAAGCTTGGGGAGGACTGCATGCACTTCACGAGCAAACTGCTTGAAGATGCGCTGAGAGGCTAGGGCCTGGGCTCCGCCCTAGATGCAGGCGATAGCGCGCGGCTCCTGGAATCCCCCAGCCCCCTCGTCTTGATCGTGTTCGTCGTTCCTTCTTGGCGGTGGCCTACAGCGGGGGAAGACCGGCGTTACCCTGGGGGCGATCCTCACGAGGCCGGTCCCTCCAGGCACCCTCGCGAGGACGGTCCTGCTAGCGGTCCTCATGAGGATGGTCGCGCCACTCCTGGCGCAGGCCACGGTCGTCCCAGCGTCCGCCACCACGTCCTCCCCCTCGGCCGTAGCCCCGGTCGCTGCGTTTGGGGCGTCGGCCGTAGTGTCCTTCGCGAATGGCTCCGAGCTCTTGACAGTCGCTGGTGTTGTGGGTGTTCAGGTTGTGGAAGGCGAAAAACCGCCGGCAATTCTTGGACGACTCGGGCTGATCTCTGCCTAGCTTGGTGTCGGGCTCCACTGCGAGCACAACTTCTTCCTTGTGCTTCATGTCCTTGGCCTTGGCCTTATTCTCTTCTGTGCCCGCAACTGGCAGCTCGAGGAGGGAGAGGCGGCCCTTCTCAGCTCTTGCGCACTTGGTTGCCAGGTTGAACAGCTCCTGAGATGTGCACAGCTCCTCGTGGATAGCGAGTTCTTCCTTCATCTTGACTTCACGAACGCCGTCGGAGAACGGGGAGATGATGGCCTCATCCGTGACCTTGGGGATCTTGAGACGAGTGTTGTTGAAGCGCAGGATGTACTTCTGGAGAGTCTCTCGTGGTTGTTGCTTGATGCGGCACAGGTCGCCCGCGGCCGGCGGGCGGTCGCGGGTGCCCTGGAAGTTGGCGACGAAGCGGTCGCGCATCTCATCCCAGGAGGAGATCGAGCTGTGCTGCAGGTTCAGGAGCCAGGAGCAGGCACCATCCTTGAGAGCCATGGGAAACCAGTTCGCCATGACTTTCTCGTCGCCGTTGGCCGCTTTGATGCTCAGCTCATAGAGCTGCAGGAACTCCGCGGGGTCGGCGGTGCCGTCGTAGCGAGGAGGCAGAAATGGCTTAATCTTGCCCAGCCAGGCGACGCTACGCAGCTCGGGGGTGAAGGCGCGGCAGCCGGCCGTGGTCGCTGGGGCCCGTCTTGGAGGTGGAGCTCGGTCTTGATGAAGTCCGCGCGCCGCCACCGCAGGCGGCGCGCGGTCTTGGCGAGGCGGCGCGGGGAGTGCAGGTGCAGCTTCTCGCGGCCGAGGAATCTCCTGGCAGCTTCTCTCTTTGCGCGCGGGCGCCGGGCGCGGAGGATCATGCCGTAGGGACGTGTGCCTTGGCGCCAAGGCACAGTCTTGGGGCAGAGGTGGTGGAGGCGCTCCATGAGCCACGTCGCCCGTTGTGGGCGGAGGGCGAGGCGTAGAAAGTGGGGACGGTGCGGGAGCCCCACAGCAAGCGGCGGGACGAGCTCGGCGACGCGGTCGAGCCAGTCCTCGTAGAGGTCGTCGACCGGGCGGTAGCGCAGGAGCTCATTCGCCACGAGGAGCACGGCCTACACGTCCATGGGAGCGCGTCGTGCGTGGGATGAAGAACCGGCCGGGGTCAGTGATGGAGTTATAGTGCGGCCGTCCTGCCGCACCGATGGGTGCAGCGAGGACGCTTGCTACTCGTTCCCTACCGGGCCGGTGGCAGCATTTGGGACAGGAGACGGAGAACGACGAGGTGGCCCACCGACGGGAGCTGTCTGAGCAACGCGGGCGGTGAGGGCAGCCCGGCGCTCAGCTCAAGCACGGCGAGCATCCGCTATTGAGACGACAGAGCGACATATCAACGGAAGGGAAGCTACGGCACACCCCTACCTAGCGTGCCAAATGTCGGATGTGGGGTTCCGGCAAAACCCTTAAGGTTCGAACTCTGGGGTGCGCGCGAAGTTCTTTCCCTCCTACCGATCTGCGCCCTAGCTTGCTACGATCTCGCGGACAAACTTGACGGACTCGCAACACAGAAAGACACGAGATTTATACTGGTTCGGGCGATCATTGTGGTGTAATACCCTACTCCAGTGTGGCGGTGGTGGATTGCCTCTTGGGCTGATGATGAACAGTACAAGGGGAAGAACAGCCTCCTGAGGTTGAGGTGTTCTTGTGTTTGGTGTGAGGCGAGGACTCGATGAGTTCGAGACCAAATCTGATGCCCCCTACTGTGGTGGCTAGTTCTACTTATATAGGCCCTGGTCCTCTCCCCAAATATTGAGCGGGAAGGGAGCCAACAACGGCGGGCAATTTGAAAGGGGACAGCTACTACAAGCTATCCTGACAAAAGTGGTCTTCGCCTGCAAAAGGCTCTGGTGGTGACGCCGTCTTGGGCTCCATGGTGACCTCCGTCTTGCCGTCCTGCTGTTCTTGGTCTTGTTGCACCGATATGGAAACGTTTTCCTAATGCCTCGGTACTCCGCTCCTGCGCCTGCCTCCTTAGCACTGAAGAGGAAACAAGGACGCTGCGCGCGCTGGCGCCCGCCTGGTGTCGATCGTCATGGCTCACGTCACAAGAGCCTCGCGAGGTTTGCTCCGCCTTGATATCTTCGCCCCTCGCAAGCTTGCCTGGCTAGGCCACTCCGGAGGAGGTCTTGCATCGTCCGCCTCGCGAGGCTTGGCCCCTCGCGAAGGTCTTGAATGCCTTGTTGATGAAGATGGGCCGTACGGCCTGCTAGCATAGCCATGCCATGGGGCGCAGGCAGGCAAGTCTGGGGACCCCCATTCCCAGAACGCCGATACATACACCTCGGTGGGGGAACAGGACTGGTCATCTGTCTCTGAATCCATCTCTGAGGAGCTATCGGGACCCAACAAGATATCTACTTCAACAGGTAGCATTGTCTGCTCTGAAGGCCTTGTTTTCACTCCAGATTTTTCAATCTCCCACCCAAATGGCTTATTCACAGGAAGAGTAGTTTAATGTACAAACATTGTCGAAAAATGGAAATGTAATGAAGAAAAGGATGTGCAAGATATCATTCAAATATATGATGCCTGGTTAAACAAGATGGCATTGCACATTTCACATATATTATGGCTGGCTAAAAGACATGAGACTGCATAATTCCCATATATGACATAGAAACTAAATAGGTGGCATTACAGAACATGTCTAAACTAAGAAGATGACATATATGATGTCAAAAGTAGGCACTGCAAGGGGACATATGCATGATATGACTAACATCATGATGCCAAGGTAGAGCAAACACCTTGGGGTGTAAATAGGAGTGTTCAGCGGCGTCTGAATCCGCCTCAGAACAGATATCTTCCTCTGGATTACAATCTGGAGAGGGGTGGGGAGGGTTTGCCATTGAACCCACCATGGAGTGATGTCTGCATGACATTGTATTACCGCGCAAAACTCTTCTCTTTTTCTCTACATGTTCAGCATGACTGTGTACAATATCTGACATGCATACGAAATTTTTTAGAGTGATGGTAACAACCAGTGGATGGATCCAAAAATAATGATAGCAGGCTGATGATTGCTTTAATTTAATAAAAAGACAGATGATGATTGCTTTACTATTTGTTTCCCACCCAAGATGAACAACATAGGCATACCCTAGGTGAACCAGATATTAGATGTAGATACTATTCATTGCTTCCTCGATATGTGCCCCACAACTAATTTAGAACTCAAGTTTGAACATTAATTTGGACCTGACTTGAAGTCCAAGAGGTGAACAGGACGATAAAGTAGCAGGTAGTTTTAAGCAATGCATAACATAAGCAGAAACAAAAGAGTGCGACCTCTCTTGTGGACCCGTGTACTCCTCAGGTTCATCTGCTGAGTCGATGATGGTGATGCCATTGCGGTGGGTGCCGACGGCAGGGAAGGAGATCTGAGGCGGAGAAAGACGGTCAGGAGTCGTGATGTCTGGTTTGGTGGATGTTTCTGTCAATGGAGCAGCTCAGGTGATGTGGACAACGTCGCGGCAGGAGCAGGACAAACCACACAAAGTTCCCTTCGACACCTACACCAGAATCAAGTAATTCTGTAAGGGCTCATTTGGCTTGCATGATTCTAAAAATGCAGGGATAGGAAAAACACCGGAATAGGATAGGAATGCACATGGTAAACAAAGCATTTGTAAACACATGATTTCTGTCAACTTGGGTGTTTGGTTTACAGGAATTGGAAGAGCAGAGGAACGCAAAGAAACATGGCCAAAATAAAGTGAAACCATATGAAAGCGTGTACAGTTAGAATGTTATTCTGCCACTAATGCACTTGGTCTTGTTTTCATGCATAGGATTTTGAAAAGTAGGTCCAGGTGGATGTTTTGCTTCATTCCTTTCAACAAAATGCATGAAGAATTGAATTGTAGAGTGCCATTGGAAAATTCCCTATTGCTATGTTTTTCCGTTGAACCAAAATAGCCCTAATAGATCGACATGAATGTATAGTAATAAGTGATGCAACAAGTGTACAACCTCTTTGCCGTAGCCATGTCGACCTCAGCATCATTGGGTTGGTCGCTGAAGCAGTTGAGGCAGAGCTAGCTGTCGGAGGTGTGGAGGAAGATCTGAGGAATCAGAGGCGTCGTCCGAGCACTTTGCTCTGTTGTGATGGATCGTTCTATCGTTGGAGCAGCCCCGGTGAGCCGTAAGACGTCAAGGCTGAAGCAGCACAAGACAGACATCATCAATCTCAAGTGGGATTCTAATAGCATCTCCAATAGATGATGTAAAATAGATGTAAAATTCACATCACCAAAAACCACCTGACTACAACAGATGAGGTAAAAACTGTTGACTCTGAACTTAACTGCCGAAACTGAAATTTACTGTGGAATCTTTATCTTACTGTCAAAACTGAACGCAATGGTAGCAGAGAGGCACTTGACATGTAGTTTAGGGAGGGCCTGCAGTTCATCTTCAACCTGCACCCCCTGAGCCGCCAGCCACCACCGGCCGAACCGCCGGCCCCAGCGCCGCGTCGCCACCGTGAAACAACTCCCCACCGCCGGTCCGCCACCGCCTCGGCCAGCCCTCTAGGCCCCCTGCCCCCACCCTAAACCCTAAGATTGATAGTGGGGTACCTCTCCGGCGAGCCCCATCCCCGCTTCCGGTGGTTCTTCCTTAACTCCGGCGAGCCCACCCCCTGAAAATCGACTGACCCAAAAGTCGATTCAGTCGACTAAAGTGTAGCTAAATCGGAGCAGAGCAGCAGCACGAGCGAGGGGGAGAGCAGCAGAACTTGGCGAGCGAAGCGAGAGCTGAGAAGCGAACATGGGCGGCGAGCAATCGAGCGAGAGCCGAAGCAGCAGCAGCAGATCCGGCTGGTATGGCCGCCGCCGCCGAAGGGGCCTCGCACTGGGGGAGAGCCGCCATGGAGATGTCACCCACGGCGCCGGCTTCAAGGTAGGTCGGGTTAAGGAGAAGGTGCGATGCGATGAGTGTACAACCTCTTTGGTGGCGCCGAGTAGGCCTCGGCTTCGTCCGAGGAGTCGGTGAGGATGCTGCGGTTCCGGTGGAGCAGGTTAAGGCGGCGCTGTGGGGATGGAGCAGCCGCGATAGACGAGGCGATCGTCGGAGCAGCTCCTTGGAGGTGGAGGACGGGGCAGCTGAACTGGCGGGACAACGAGATGGACGACGGATCCGGGGAGGTGGACGAGGGACGTAGAGCTGTTGCCGTGGATGACGTCGTCGGGGAAGAGGCCCGGCTGGGCAGTGGTGAGGTGGCGGACGGAGGAGGGTGGGGTTTCGCGACTGGAGCGGAGAGGCTATGGCGGCGTGGGATTTTGAATGGCAAAAAGGAGGCGATGGGAGGGGGTGAACCATGACTCAGGGACGCGCTTGTCCAAAATGTAGGGTGTGTTACAAAAGTACCCCCCACCGATTTGAACTAGCGGCCCTTTCGGCTCAGGGTTAGAAGGGGGATTTCGCGTGTCGGGATTTGGCAGCTGGAGGGAGTTTTCACGCGCGTTGTAATTTCGGGATAGCAAGGCGCAGGTTGTGAAGGCGTCAGTTTTGGGAGCACGATATCTAAATTTTCGGGATATAACAAGGCGCAGGTTGAATTTTAGGGACAAGCCTAACGTGTAATATTGTACTTGTACGTACCAAATCAATTCGCACTTCCCTCAACCAAAAAGAAAACGAAAAAAATAAAACTATTCACACCACACAAAGAGAGAGTCTTGCCCCGTTTTACTATAGAAACCCTATTCAAAGCTACTCCCTCCTTCCATCTATATAGGGCCTAATGCATTTTTCGATGCTAACTCTGACCAAATATTAGAGCAATAATATATGACATGCAACTTACACAAAGCACACCGTTAAATTAAATGCATCAAAGGTTCTTTCAATGATATAATTTTGACATTGTGCATGTCATGTACTATTAATCTTGTCAATAGTCAAAGGTGGTCTTAAAAAATGCATTACGCCCTATATAGATGGAAGGATGGAGTATGAATCCATGTTATGTCCAATTAATTTTTTTCGCTTGCTATATAATGCATGTAACCTACTCATACCAACATTTTAGTGCATTCCAAATGTCTGTACTACCGCTGCAATTCGAATTGAATTTGAATTTGTTTCTCTATTTCAATAAGAATCTACAATCATGATTGTTGCCAACTTCAACCATCATTCGTGTATTACCTTAATAACACACCACATGATTACTATAGAGATAGATATGAACTATGTGTGCTACATGAACTCGAATTCTATTTTTTCAATACACTTGATGTTGATTCCAAATAATAGTACATTTGATGTACTAACAATATATTCATAATCCAAACCATGTTCCATACGTTATCGGATTTCGGGTTCCGGCAGACCCTCTAGGTTCGAACACTGGGGTGCGCGCGGAGATTTCACCCTCTACCTACCTGCACCTCGCCGCCTCGCTAAGATCTAAGCTATGCAAAGAACAACACAAGAGACACAGGGTTTATACTAGTTTGGGCCACCATTATGGTGTAATACCCTACTCTAGTTTGTGGTGTGGTGGATTGCCTCTTGGGCTGATGATGATGAACAATACAAGCAAGAACAACCTCGCGAGGGTCTGTTCTTGGCTGGTGCGATGAACTGCTAGGGGGAGTTCAGTCGCTCTCTCTCTGCGGATTAGGGTGCTGGGTCAAGCTGCCTCTACCCTGTGGGTGGCTAGTCCTATTTATAGGCAAAGGCCACAGGCCTCTTCCCAACTATTGAGCGGGAGGGGCGCCAACAATTGGCCATTTTGAAGGGGAACATCTAGTACACTTATCCTGACTAAAGTTGGTCCTTGCCTGTCAAAGGCTCTGGTGGTGACGCCGGCTTGGGCTCCACAATGGCTTCCTTCCTGCCGTTGCGATGGTCTTGGTCTTGTTGCATCGAAACGGATGCCTTTGCTTGATGCTCTCGCCTGCGCTTGCTCCATTTGCACCAAAGAGGAAAGGAGGACACTGCGCGGGCTGGCGCCCGCCTGGCGCCCTTGGTCGTCATGGCTTGCGTCATGGGCACCTCGTGAGGTACCCCGCCTTGATCTCTCCGCCTCCTCGCGAGCCAGCCTAATGAGGCCGTGCCTGAGGAAGCTTCCTGTCGTCCGCCCCGCGAGGCTTGGCCCTCGCGAGGTCTTGAGCTTGTGCTGATGAAGATGGGCCTTGATGGGCCACCCCTTGAGCCACGCCGCAGGCCGCAGGCAGGCAAGTCTGGGTACCCCCGTTCCCAGAATGCCGACAGTAGCCCCCGGGCCCAAGGCGCGCCTGGACTTGGCTGAGCAGAGAAGCGAAGGGGCAAGTGCGAAGCGCCGCGGGCCCTAACAGCCTGCGGCCTTGGGCGCCGCGTGGCGGTTGATTGGGCGTGGGCGCCTTAGCAACTGCGCGAATCGACAAAAGAGCGGCGTATGTCTAGGCTTTGCTTCCCTTGTCTCCTCCGGTCATTGCCCAGATCCCCTTCCTTGCGTCTTTCCTTCCTGCCTCCGAAATCTCTAGATCTACTTCGATCGCATGCCCTAGCAAGACATGGCACCTCGCCAGACCCCGGCCGGAGCTTGGTACTCAGCCGCCTTGGACTCACCGAATGTGTCGGAGGAGGGCCTTGCCCGGGTGCGCCGGATGGTGGCGGCGCAAGGCATTGACGGGGCCAAGGAAGCACCTTCTATCCGCTCTTCGTGAGCGCCATTGCTGCCGGTCTGGTGCCTCCCTTCTCTGAGTTCTTCTTCTGTCCTCCGCCATTACAAACTGCAGGCTCTGCACCTCCACCCCAACTCTGTTCTTCTTACAGCGATCTTCGCCTACTATTGTGAGGCTCACGTCGGGGTGCAGCCCTCGGTGGCCTTGCTGCGCCACTACTTCTCCCTCCGACCTCTCGCGGTCCCATCTCACAGATGCGCTGAAGCTTTGTCGCGTATGGTAGCTCCAATGCCATCTCGAAGCCCGGGAAGAGGATTGAGGGCTTTAGGAGCAAGTGGGTCATGGTAGATGCTGGGCGCATCCACCCTCGGCTGATTCTCCCCCACGGAGCATCCCGCGAGCTCCGATGATTGGTCTCGCGTGGAACTCGTGGATCCCCGCGCGAAGCCGGTGCTGGAGAAGATGGACGCGGATCTGCGGCCGAGCAACATGGCGGCGGCGAAGCTGACTGGTGCGTCGCTCCTGAGGGAGTTCCTGGAGCATCAGGTGGCCCCGCTTCGTCAGTACTCGCTTCCGCTGTGGAGGCCCCGCCCGAGCCCCGCAGTCTTGGCCGACGAAGATCTGGCCACGGTCCTCAAATATTTGGTCGGGGGAGACGTGGCGAGGCCGGAGGGCGCTCCTGTGCCCCTGTTCCTTTGAGATGATTGGGAGCAGGCGGTGGAATCCATGCCTGTCTTCAATGGGATGGGCCCGTGCCCGCGGAGGTTCCCGGGGACCCGGCGGCCCTGGTGACGGTGAACGTGTCCTCCGGCGACTCCAGCGAAGAGGAGGAAGAAGAAGATGAGCGGGAAGCGGGGCCTGACTCCGAGGCAACCGACGGGGAGTCAAGAGCGCCCCTTCCCCGGTGCAGGTCCCGCGCTCTCCGCCTCTTGCCGAGCGTGACGGCGAGGATGGCGACGAGTGGGGCGGCGAGGGCTTGTCCCCGATCCCGAAAAAGGACAGGACTGGTCTGGTCCCCCGTGGGTCTGCCCCGGCTCCGAGGCGATCCGCAGACGTGCCTCCTGCTCCCGGGCCTCTTGAGGCTGATCCCTGCAGCCGGCTCTCGGGCATCAAGTATGGCCGGAGGTTTCTCGAGCTCGCGAGCGATGACTTGTAAGTGCTTGATTCTTGTTTTATTCCTTGCTTTGTCGCTGAGGCTTGATATCTATATCTCTTGGCTAGGCTAGTGCCTACGGCGAAGAAGCTGAAGGGAGCTCCTGAGGCTCCGTCTGGGGCAGCGCCTCTGCCCGCGAAGGAAGGCGATGGCAAGACATGGGCCTCTCCTGCCCGGTCATCCTCGCGAGGCCTGGTGGAGCCGGCTGGGGCGAGCTCAGCCCCCATGGCCCAAGCGACTCCTGAGGTGTCCTTGCCTGATGCCACCGCCACAGCTGTTGGGGTGCAGCAGGTCCCGCCTCAGGATACTGTGGTTACGCTGCCGTCCTCTCCTCCTACTCCACCAACTGCTGTCTCTCCGACTCCTCCCACTGTCCTGGATCATGCTGCTGCTGAATTGGACCGGCTGCGGCAAGATCTTCTGGGCGCCGACTCTCGCTTGGTGGCTGGGCGCTTGGAGCTGGCCTCTGGCTGGATTCGCTCCGATGCTTCGATTCGAGCGACGCTAGTTCAGGCCTCGACGGCTTGCGACGAGGAGAAGCAGGCCGTCCATGGGGCAAAGGCTGCTCGCGACGCCGCCTTGGGGGAGGTAGCCGATGTCCGAGGTCACTGCAAGGTGCTAGAGAGCGAGCTGCAGGGCCTGCAGGACCAGCTTGCCAAGGAGGCCCGCATTCTCCAAGAGAAGGAGGAAGACATGAAGGCTCGCGAGGCGGCCGTCAAGGACCGGGACGCCAAGCTTAACAGGCGCCGTGACCGCCTGGGTGCGCTGGAGCAGGAGTTGGAGGTGAAGAAGGTTGAGCTGGACGGCAAGGCACGGGTTCTTTCCGAGGACCGCGAGGCCTTCACGGAGATGGAGGTGAAGGCTCGCACCCTGCTGAGGACGCTTTACGACAGCGGCCTGGAAAGCCCGCTGGCCGTCGCTGAGGACGGCCCCGCCAAGCTGCTTCCGTTCCTGATCCGCGCTCTTGAAGATGTCACCCTTGGCCTCGGCCCTACGGCTGAGGCCGAGGCGCGTGTCTTGTCTTCTGCAGCGCTGACGCGGTCCTTACCCACGTCTACCTTCACGATCCCGATGTCGACCTCGACAGCCTGCTGGAGCCAGCAAGCGGCGAGCTTGCCGCTGCCGCTGCTGAGGCCCTGAAGGGTCGAGCGGAGGCTCTGCTGTCGAAGTTCCGGGCCTTCAGCACCAAGCCGAAGCGAGGCGCTGCCGGTCCTGGGGCTTCACGAGGCGAACCCGCTCCGCGCAGCTCCGCCGCCAACAAGTGACTCCGTCGTGGCTCCTGTTCTGCTTCCTGCAACATGCATCATGCCTCGGGGAGGCGTTTAAACTTGCATTTGGTGTTGTGATAACAGTTATGGACTGTAATATTTGCTTTTGAATTCCTTGAGATTTGCGCTTTTCCTTCCTACTTGCTTATGTTCTACGCCGGCAGAGCCCGGCCCCGCGCATACCTCAGCCGCCGTTAGCCCCGACCAGAAACCAGGACGGGACCAAGGAGTGAGGGGCTACGTGATAAGTTAGGCTCCTGAGCCGCGATGCTCAGGAGTCCCCCTTGGCGCACGAACAACAAGCAGGGAGGTGAGATGTGTGGGTGAATCTACCATTCTACGTCTGCAGAGCCCGGCCCCGCGCATACCTCAACCGCCGTTAGCCTTTCGAAACTAAGGAGTGAGGGGCTACGTGACCAGTTAGGCTCCTGAGTCGCGATGCTCAGGAGTCCCCCTTGACGCTCAAACGGCCTTCATACCTTGGCTCCGCTCGGGGAGAGACGTGCGACGAACCAGGCCCGAGGGGCCTGGCTGGGTGGCGTGCGTCTGGGCGTGACCCAGGCGTAGCCCCCGTGCCCAGCCCCCTCGCGCGGCACTCCCGAGGGGAGGCGTTGCGATGAGGCCAGACACTGAGCTCTGGGCTCCCTAAGGTTGATGCGGCCGGGGGCCACCCTCAGTTGTTTATCACCAGCGCGGAGCATAGCGCTTCCGTATGTGTACGGGCATAGCCGCTCCTCGGCAGTGTCGCCAGCCAGCGCGGAGCATGGTGCTTCCAGTGGTGCGTGGGAGGGGGCTCCCCTCCGGGAGGAGCCCACGGGGCGTGTACAGCCCCGCCCTGACATGTGGCTGGCACGGTAGGGCCTGACGAGGTGTATCTGGGCACCCGTGAGCCAGCGCGGGACTCACGGGGCCCTACCTCAAGGCGGGTTGGTCCTGGCACTGGGCCACTACTTGTGATGTGTTCCTGCAAATTTGGTTAGATGTCGACGCTCTACGTCCTCGGGTCCCGGCCCTCGAGCGGGTCTCAGCTGTCGCTGGTATGCCAGGTCACGATGCCGTGGACAAGGCCAGAGGGTGAGGGCTGGAGAGCCAGTAGGATCCATGAGTCACGATGCTCATGTAGCCCCCCTTTAACGTGCAAGCGACCGACATGAAGGAAGAAGGGGTGTCGTGGACAGGCATCAAATAACAATCATGATGGGTCGAATGCATGACCCGAAATAAACGCAAGAGGGGTACATGCCGCTGGGTCTGGCCCGAGCGACTTGGGGAAGATGCAGCCCGAGGGGCGCCCCCAAAAAAGTAAGCTAAGAACTTGAAGTAAAAGGGATACACGCCGCAGGGACGGACCCACGCGGCCTGGGAATGATGCAGCCCATGGGGGGGCGCTCCCAGCTGGAAATGAAACTTGAAGGATGTCAACTGATAACGTTGAAGACGAAAGGATGTTGAAGTAGCGGACGTCGTGGGCTGCGGAAGCCGACCTTCACGAGCCCCCAGGCCCAGGAGCCTCGGGAGGCTCCGGAGGCGCTGGTGGCTCCTCGTGGACCATCTCCATCTCCGCCAGACTGCGGAACGCCTGGCCTCTTGAGCCTCCGTGATGCTCCTCATGAGGCGCCTGATGCGTGGCGGCTGCGTTCGGCAGGCCGTGGGCATGCGAACGTAGGCTGTGGGTGGACCTTCGCAGCGCCACGCATGAGGGGCCAGGCGCCTCGGGAGGTGGCTCGGTTGAGCCACTGGGATGTCGATCAGATCGCAGCCCACCATCCTCGCTGGATGGGGAGCCACGGCGGAGTGGCGGCTGCCACTCATGACTCTTGACTCCTGCAACTCCTGCGTGATCTCGACCGACGAACTCCCCGAGGGTTTGGCCCTCCTTGCCTTGCTCCTTCCCCGAGGGAAGCGTGCTTTGAAGCACGCCTCAAGTGGTGCCCAAGCGCCTCCCTCGTGACCTTAGCAAGGTCGGTGGCCTTCCGTGAGAGAGCCCCGAGCCTTGCTTGAGGAGGGCGCCGGGCGCGCCTTCCTATGGCTGTAAGAAGGTGCCCCTGGCAAAGCGCTGACCTGAGGGCCTGCCCCGAGGGGTCGGGCCTGGCGATGTCTTCTTCTTCTTGGGAGGCGGTCTCGGGAGCCTCACGCTCCTGCGATCTGGGTCTTCAAGTGATGCGGCTTGAAAGGCTCGCTCCGGTGAAACTGCTGCGTCTCTCTCTTCACAAGGCACCGTGATGACTCCGCCGCTTCCTGGCATCTTGAGGACGTTGTAGCCGTGATGATTCATGGCCATGAACTTGGCCAGAGCCGGGTACCCGAGGATGGCATTGTATGGCAGGCGAGTGTGGGCGACGTCAAAGTCGATTAGCTCGATGCGGTAGTTGTCGCGCCCCCCGAAGGTGACAGGGAGGCTGACCTGCCCAATCGGGACCGTGGAGCCATCGGTGACTCCGGAGAAAGGCTTGGTTGGCTGAAGCTGATTGTAAGGCACTTGGAGATTGTTGAATGTCTCTACGGACAGGATGTTGAGCCCTGCTCCGCCATCGATGAGGGTCCTGGTGACTTGCACGTTGCTGATGATTGGGGAACAAAGCATTGGGAGGACTCCAGCTGTGGCCACGCACTTGAGCTGATCCGCTGAGCTGAACGTGATGGCGCACGCTGACCACCTGAGAGGGCGTGTGGCTTCGAGCTTGGGGAGGATTGCATTCACTTCGCGGGCGAACTGCTTGAGGATTCGTTGGGAGGCTGGGGCTTGAGCTCCGCCCAGGATGCAAGCGATCGCGCACGGCTCCTGGAAGCCCCCAGCCACCTCGTCCTGATGATGGTCCTCGTTTCTCCTTGGCTGCAGCAGCAGAGGAGGGAGGCCTACGTTTCCTTGCGGGCGATCCTCGCAAGGATGGTCCCTCTAGTCTCCCTCGCGAGGCTGATCCTGCCAGCGATCCTCACGAGGTCGGTCGCGCCACCCTTGGCTAGGGCCACGGTCTTCCCAGCGTCCTGTGTTCCTTCCTCCTCCTCGGCCGTAGCCTCAATCGTTGTGGTCGGGGCGTCGGCCAATCCTCCCTTCTCGCACGGCTCGGAGCTCTTGACATTCGTTGGTGTTGTGGGTGTGGAGTCGTGGTACACACAGTACTGGCTGCCCTTGGAAGACTCGGGCTGATCTCTGCCCCGCTTGGTGTCTGGTTCTGCCGCGAGCACGACAGCCCCCTTGCGCTTCACGTCCTTGGCCTTGGATTTCTTCTCTGCTGTGTCTGCAGCTGGCAGCTCGAGGAGGGAAAGGCGCCCTTCCTCAGCCCTGGTGCACTTGGTCGCCAAGTTGAACAGCTCCAAGGAAGTGCAAAGATCTTCATGCATCGCCAGCTCCTCCTTCATCTTGACGTCACGCACACCGTCGGAGAAGGCAGAGATGATGGCCTCCTCGGTCACCTTGGGAATCTTGAGGCGTGCATTGTTGATGCGCTGGATGTACTTTTGCAAGGTCTCCCCTGGCTGCTGCTTCATGCGGCGCATGTCGCTCACGGCAGGAGGCCGGTCGCGAGTACCTTGGAAGTTGGTGATGAAGCGGGTGCGCATCTCGTCCCAGGAGGAGATCATGCCAGGAGCTGTGTTCAGAGCCAGTGCGGCTCATCGCTTGAGTGCCATGGGAAACCAGTTCGCCATGACCTTCTCGTCCCGTTGGCGGCTTGATGCCCAGCTCGTGAAGAGCTGGAGGAACTCCACAGGTCGGCCGTGCCGTGTCGTGGCGAGGAGGCAGGTCTGTCTTGAACTTGCAGGCCACGCGACGCTGCGCTGCTTTCGGTGGTGAAGGCGCGGCAGCTTCTTGTAGCCACGGGAGGCCTTTGGTGACGAAGAGCCTGGTCTTGCGGGTCCCCATGCGCTTCTGCCTGGGAGCAGCGCTGGGGTCTTAGCGTCTTTGGAAGCAGGAGGCGTGGTTATAATGAGCGGTGCGAGGAGCACTCGGGCGGCTTCTTGGGGCGAGGACCTCTTGACAGCTCTGCTCTTGCTGCTTGTTGGCGCGCCGGACGAGTGGGTTCCGCCCAGGGCCGCAGCGCCTTGGGGCGAGGCACCTTCTTGAGGGGAGGCTGCTGAGGCACCCCGAGCTTCATCGCCAGCAGGGGCGGGCGCGGTGCAGCGAGAAGGGCGGCCTGAGGAGCCTGCTTGGCGCGGACGAAGCTTCGGTGGCGGTCGAGCCACTCTTCGTGAGCGTCATCGACAGGGCGGTAGCGCAGGAGCTCGTTTGCCGCGATGAGCGCAGCTCGAGCCTCCATGGGTGCGCGGAGCGCGCGAGATGAAGAACCAGCTAGGGCGTCTGAAGGAGTGGCGGTGCGGCCGTCTCCCCTCACGGACGGATGCTGGGACGATGCTTGCTGCTCATTCCCCTTTGGGCCGGTGGCGGCGTTGACGAGAGGCGACGGGGAACGGCGGGGGCGCCCGCCGACGGGGGCCGTCTAGGCGACGCGGGAAGTGAGGGCGGCTCGGCGCTCGGCGTGGGCCCGACGAGCGTCTGACATGGATGCGGTGGTCGGCGAAGAACAGGGCGGCGGAAGACGAATTCCGGCGCACCCCTACCTGGCACGCCAAATGTCGGATTTCATGTTCCGGCAGACCCTCTAGGTTCGAACACTGGGTGCGCGCGGAGATTTCACCCTGTACCTACCTGCACCTCGCCGCCTCGCTAAGATCTAAGCTATGCAAAGAACAACACAAGAGACACAGGGTTTATACTAGTTCGGGCCACCATTGTGGTGTAATACCCTAGTCTAGTTTGTGGTGTGGTGGATTGCCTCTTGGGCTGATGATGATGAACAATACCAGGAAGAACAGCCTCGCGAGGGTCTGTTCTTGGCTGGTGCGATGAACATCTAGGGGGAGTTCAGTCGCTCTCTCTCTGCGGATTAGGGTGCTGGGTCAAGCTGCCTCTACCCTGTGGGTGGCTAGTCCTATTTATAGGCAAAGGCCCTGGGCCTCTTCCCAAATATTGAGCGGGAAGGGCGCCAACAATTGGCCATTTTGAAGGGGAACATCTAGTACACTTATCCTGACTAAAGTTGGTCCTCGCTTTGTCAAAGGCTCTGGTGGTGACACCGGCTTGGGCTCCCACAATGACCTCCTTCCCTGCCGTTCTGACGGTCTTGGTCTTGTTGCACCGAAGCGGATGCCTTTGCTTGATGCTCTCGCTGCGCTTGCTCCCTTTGCACCAAAGAGGAAAGGAGGACACTTGCACGGCTGGCGCCCGCTGGCGCCCTTAGTGCGTCATGGATTGCGTCATGGGCACCTCGTGAGGTACCCGCCTTGATCTCTCCGCCTCCTCGCGAGCCAGCCTGACGAGGCCGTGCCTGAGGAAGCTCCCTGTCGTCCGCCCCGCGAGGCTTGGCCCCTCGCGAGGGTCTTGAGCTTGTGCTGATGAAGATGGGCCTTGATGGGCCACCCCTTGAGCCACGCCGCAGGCCGCAGGCAGGCAAGTCTGGGTACCCCCGTTCCCATAACGCCGATATACGTGTACACTGTGTTTATTAGACATAGTATAGTGCCCCGCCCCCTACATTATGACAAGTATTTAGACCTGAGCTGCAAAAGCCACACATGCATTAGCCCAAATTATGATCAATGTTCTATATATTATACGTAGTAATAGCAAGATGTCCATGTGTTCCACAGAACATCAACACGATCAAGCAGGGGCGGAGCTAGAGCAAATGTTACCCGATGCACCACTTTAACAAGGAGTAAAATTTTCAAGCAGCGATGTATTGAATAAGGGTTTGTTTCACTGCTTCTAGCACATTTTATCGGATGTAATAGAAGGCGGTGAGTAAAAACAGAATGCTGCCATCAAAATGTCTACTATAATGCTAAAAAAGGGGATAAAATTACTTGAAAAGGTTGTCTTGCATTTTGAAATTCCAGAATACATCATCCGACAACAGTGCAGAATAATGTACAAGATAAAAATGGAATTAAACTTTCAAGTAGAACATAATAAAATGTCCAAATGAAAGTATTTAAATGGCTAAAAAATTGGAAATTACCTTCAGACATTTGATCAATTTTCTCTTGCCCGAATGATATTGAATCTCCTCTTCCCTATTTATGTGTTCCGGAACATCCTATGATGATGCTTTTCTTTTGAGAATAAATGAAATATAACCTAATTAGAAATTAGAGTATTTGTATTTGACAATAAATGAAATATAACCTAATTAGAAGTTATAACCCTAGAAAATGTCTCATGCATTGCCAAAACATAGTGGTTTATTCTATTTGTTACTCCCTCCGTTCCAAATTAGATGACCCAACTTTATACTAACTTTAGTACAAAGTTGGGTCATCTATTTTGGAACGAAGGGAGTACTAGTTTATACATAACTGACTAATCATTGCAGTTTGTAAACAAAATTAGGAACGGCCAGACAATGGTGTTACCATTGTGGCCTTTGATATGCATGGAAACGAAGATTCAAGATTGGAAAGGTTGCCAAATTACGGGTATTTGGACGGCCCGACGGCGTCTTGGTCAATAAGCTTCGCGTGCATCGCGTCATCACCAGAGGACTCGGGGTCCGTGGCCTATGGCGGCCGGTGCCCTGCCGCCGCCACCTCTGTACGCTAGGGCGAGGCGTATCGAGGGGCCGGATCTGTACGCGTCTAGTCTACACAGACCTGATCGATGGATGGGTTTTTTTTAGTTTGTTTTAGTGGTGGAAGTTGGATCGATTAGGCTACGAGAGGGAGGTGCGTACACTCGCGTTTTCCGCACTGGCCCAACATGGCAACACAGCAGGCCGGAGGAGTGGCTGAATAGGGCCGACCCTGATGCACTGCTCTTGGGCCAACCTGATGCACTGGGCCTTTTTAATTAATAAGTACTACTAGCAAATATTTGGACCCGTATTCCTGTGCATACGGGACGGCCCAATGGGCTCCGCCCCTGTGGTCAAGGGGAGGCCTAATTTGCAAATATGGAGAGGGGTGTGGGTATGTTTTTTCAAAATTGCCATAGTTTCCTTCCTATCCGTCAGATATAAATCAGACGGCCTATATTGCAGGATGGCATGCACACCATCATCAACAACTCCGTTTTTTATAAGAGTAGAGATAAAATATATTATATGTAGTATAACATGTTCATAACCACACCATGTGTATCACCGTTATATATATTCACATATGCGTCAGTTTAAAACACTATGATAAATTCTTCAAATATCCGAATTCGCTTTTTACAATGAAGTATGATCTCTATTCTTCTTTTACACCCGCACAATCCTCTTATCTTTGTAGGTAGTGCTAACTTCCTCTCGTGCATGCACACGCCCACATCCCTCTCACCCTCCCTTGGCATTCTCTAGCTCCATCACGCAAATTCGTCTTTTCACTTTAGGTCGTTCACCCACGGTGTGTGTAGGCCCCCCAGCTCCTTCTTTCTGACACACATCGATCGATATGCCTCTCTAGCAGTGTGTGCCTAGCACAAACACAAGCTTACCCTCTTCTCTTATCACCGTCCATGCCTCACTCCCACCACTCTTTTCATCGATATCGTACTCGCACACTCCTTCCCCCTCGATATAGTATGGCTCTCGCACCACCACCTAGATGCATCCCTCTCTCTCTCTATCCTTCTCCCCGTGCCTCATTTGCTTCTAACACACACATGCATGTATACCGATCGATCTCCCAACATATACCTAGGTGGAAGCTTTAACTATTCCCCACTACAAAAAATACAGTTCCGTGATGATACGTGTTTGTCCCACGGATGGAGTCGCGTTTTTGTCATGCATGTACATCCATGACAAATTTATGAAAGAATCAAGATAGTCATACATGTCTTTGTCAGAGAAGTGTTCCATGACATTACAAAAATTATCATCACGGAAGTGTCCACTTCCATGACGATAAATCGTAGCGTCCACGAAGTGCTTTTCGTCAAGGGTGACCGACCGCGTGGCATCCACCGGAAAGGAACACCGTTAAGCTATCGGGTCGGGTTTTGGATCCGATAACCCGTTAACATCCCCGACCAATGGGGATTTTCCACGTGTAAAATCATCATTGGCTGGAGGAAACACGTGTCGGCTCATCGTTAGGACAGATGTCATCCACTCATTGGACAGAAGGCGCCTATGATACGTCGACATGTGGCACGGCCCATCAAGTTTAAATGGGCCGGCCCAACTAAAGGCCCACAAGATTTTGCGGACCATAATGGACCGGCCTAGCTAAAGGCCCACGAGATTTTGCAGACCATAATGGGCTGGCCCAGCTAAAGGCCCACAAGATTTCACGGGCGATAATAGGCCGGCCCAGGTAAAGGCCCACAAGATTTTTGTGTGCCATAATGGGCCGGCCCAGGTAAAGGCCCACAAAATTCTTGCGGATCATAATGGGCGGCCCGACTAAAGGCCCACAGATTTCACCGACATTAATGGGCGGCCCACCATGAGGCCCACAAGATTTTGAGGACCCTAGTAGGCGGCCCATTAACCGGCTGCCATGTTTTGGGCCAAATGTCGGCCCATATTTGATCCGGTCCATTAATGGCACTGCCACGTTCGGGGCCTAATAATGGCCCATATAAGATCCGCCCGTTAAAGCCTCCCACTTTGGGCCAAATCACGGCCCGAATCAGGTCCGCCCTTTAAGAGGCTTTGGGATCAATTATGGCCCATATCAGTGATTGCCCGTTAAGCGGGCGCTATGCTTTTTGGGCCCACTTGCTAAAGGCCCATTTAGTAATTCAGCTCGATATTAGTTTTGGCCTGTTAAGGGCCCGTTTAACATTTCGGCCTATATTAATTCCGGCACTGTTAAAAGCCCGTCATATAGTTGGGCCTAACTACGGCCCGGTTTGCATCCGGCACTGCTTTCATACGGATATCCGATTGGGCCAAACAAGGACCGAGACAACTTTGGCCTGTTAAAAGCCCGTGAATTGATTCGCACAATCATGGGCGAGGTCCATTCGACTCTTCTTGCCGGCCGTGAGCTATTCGACGCTTTCGGGCCCAGCCTACTTCTCAGCCTCCTAAAAGCCCATTGAGTTTTCTTGCGAAAAGAGGGCCGGGGGTTACTCGGCCTATTAAAGGCCCGAATCTACTAGTGGGCTAGTTTGACGGGCCCATGATGCGGATCATACATCGTGATTGCATGACGGCCCGATTATGTACCGTAATTTTACGGTTTGGCGGTTTATCATGAAGATGAGGATATATATACAGTAAAATAACTGCAACATCGTGAATAAGAAAAAACCTAGACCGTACAATAAAGAAATTACGGCATATTACATCCACTAGGCATCAAAGTTTGCCACTATGATAATAAAGCACAAGCAGACAGCAGATTACATACACTGGGCATCAAAGATCGCCACCAGTGCAAATAAACACGCCGACAAAATAATATACGAAACCGACACTTCAATAGAGTTCAAGAAAGGTTAGCCTGCCGAGAGCTCCAGTATAAGCAAGTGAGCAAGATGATGAGATCAAGGCTTGTTCAACACTTATATCTTCCTCACTCTGAAAGATAAACAAGCAGACAGATGACAGGTTTTGCACATAAAAGTATCAGTGCTAACAATTCATCACATTTCTTACTGACAAATAAAGTGACACAGTTTAAAATTGCATTAACACAATATGGTATTGTTCAGGTCAAGAGATGGCAGGAAATGACATTGTGAAGGAGTTTGAAGCTTCACGACACCACTGGATTACAGATCAAGAACTCATAAGTATCAATGGTTAGTGTGTTGTCAATTTATCCCATTGCAGATTGGCAAATAAAGAGACGGTTTAAATAATAGTAGAATGATATGACATTGTTCATAGTTAAGACATTGCAGAATATGACATTGTCTTTGTAGTGGGTAGGTTCACCACACCTTTGGATTACGGATGAAGAACGAAGCATACATGCGGTGCAAAAGAAGATCACTTGCTCATATAGTTTTATTTACATGGTATGAAGAAGGAACTTGGTTATACAACTGAAAACTTAAATTGAGAAGGACAAACTTTTGTTTATGTACATAATATACTTTAAACATGCAATTTGATGCAAACACCAAAAATAAACAGCTGTTGCAGTCATGCCTAACCAAATATACACAACAAAGTTTCAAGGCTTGAGAAGGACAAACTTACATTACTGGTGAAGACAGGCTCTATAAAGCCCTTGTCCATGCTGATGGGGGGGCAATTCAAGAAATTTAGCACATAATCTTCTTCATAAGCATTGCCTTTATTCTATATTTTGTTAAGAGTAAATATAGATGTGATAATATATGAAAAAATGGAGAATATTTAAGATAAGATGAAGAGTGATGCTACACAACCAAGTAGCTATAAATGTATGTGCAGCGTCACAGCAAAAGGCACAGCCAAGAGCAATGCACAACTAAACTTCTTCAAGACCAACCTTATGGTAAGAGTAAATATAGATCTGATGTGTAGAAAATGGAGGGCAAAGGAAAATAAGCTGCAGAGTGATGGTACATGAACAACTACTGTCAATATAAGTACAGCGATAAAGGACATCATGTACTTACAAGAACAATGCAGAGCTAAAAAAATTCATTGGCATTGGATATATTCTACACTAATGTAACCATTCATACAGATCAGATAATTTGGAGCAAACAATTGATAAGCAAGCTATCATGCATACTGCTGTCACATAATGAACCAGGTATGTATGCAAATGCAGTGATACAGACAACATGTACTAACAAGAGCAAAAGCGGCGGGCATCATATTTGCGATATCCTGTCGTTCTTTTCAAACCGGAATTCTTCTTCGAGCAGATTTCCTGCAAAAAAGATCTGTAAGGCACATGCGGAAAAGGAGAAGTTCAAATTGTCATGTGATTTCATAGAGCGATTACCTCATCACAGGAGCAGAGACCCGATTGCATAACAAGGTTTTTCCATTCAATGTCTTCTAAATTTAGCACAGAGACTTCACCGGAAATTCGTTTATAGACTTGCCATCAAAGTGTGATTTCCTCGGGTAACTTGATCTTTGCTGCAATGCTTCCTTGAAAAGCACAAGCAAGCTTTGCTATTCATGACTATCCAGATTGACCCTCGCCTAGTTACAACAATGTAATGTAAAACATTGATGTGTTCGATTAGCAGAAAACAGGAAAATAATAACCATGAATAATAGCACTTACACGTAAGTGGACAGGAAGATGTGAAAATGGTGTTTGTCTTCACTATAATCTTCCCATGATGGGAATATATGCACGTAGTCCCTAACAACATTGAAAGCATTGTCTTTTAAACTAGGAATAACTGGAATGGGGTTCCAATCTGCGAGAATTGGCCGTCTCTGCAGTTGGGATAGGTCTTCGCCAATGGACTTCTTTGTACTTTTTCTTTGGAGTGGGATTTTTACGTGAATGCGGCTGGTGCTATGGTTATTGATATCGGTATACCTTTTGCTGGAGTGCAAGTCCTGTGTGGTGGGGCTAGTGGTGTGGCGAGTGAAGTATGGGTACAGTCTGCTGGAGTCGGTCCTATGTTTTGTGTCACTGGTTGTACAACCAATATAAGTGGGGCGCTGTCTGATTTCTCTGGCACCACCACGTTTTTCAAGGACTTTGCTGGTGCTCCTTCAGGTTCGGCAATCACCCTCTTCCTTTTTGATGTCTGATGCACAAGAACAACATTTGAGTGAAAAAACATGGTATGATGACAGATGGAATATGTATTGATAATGGATGGGCATGGCATCTCGAGTTATATGATGAGTAAACTAAGCAGATGGCGGTGCAACAAAGTAGAAGAAATGCAACACAACATATGCAAGATACGTGCAATCAATAAAACCTTGCCAAATTAGAACATGCACCTTGATGGGTGAACAGGACAGGCCATCTGCCTTTGACTCCTCGAGGTTAGAATAATCATTAGGATGATATTCTGAACAAGAATCAACAGGTGGGGAGCGTACGAGTTTCATTGCTTCAAGAATGGCACTCAATGCCTTGGTGCCAATTTTGTAAGTCATTGCAGTGTTCCACAATATTCTTCGATGCGGATTACGATATTCACTTTGTAATTGCGTATAATATCTGAGAACCATGAAAACATAAATAGTTGTGAGATTATCTTTGTAATGCAGATGATATTCTAATATAGGGGTGCCCCTGTAAACACTTATGTGCTATCACTGGATTCTGATGAGAGAGCTCATGTGTGCTGTAATATGGTGCGTGCATTTATATAATCCGCACAAGTACACAAAAAATAGGCTCGAGTAAGGATAGTTGGCAGATGATAGGTTCATAATATACTGTATAGAGAGTTTATTGCCAAACCATGATAACAAGAGCACACATCAACTAGGCAGATCATAGTGTACATAACAGGGGTACACCATAACCATGATATATAAATCGGGAAAGTGGAATTGGCTTGAAAATACGGTGTTTTATTGCTGCTAGTAATTGAAAGCCTATCGATCACGCATGAGCCAGCTCTATCGAACATGGTAAAGAAGAGCAAGCATATTTTGGATAATAAAATGTTGGTTGCTTGGTGCCCACACATGATGAACCAGGCGCATTAAGAATGCAACTCCCAGCTGTCTCTCGACCATTTCAGGCGGTTGGATGAAGATCCTACGTCTCCTAACCCTTCTTCTTCCTCGTCTCTGATTCTTCCCATACAGAACACCGCACGGGCCGCTGGCCGGACCATCGGCCCCCACCGCCTGTGTTCCTACGCCACCCCCACCCCCCACCCGCACCCCAACCCCCACCGGCGTCGAGTTTTCTTCATTCGACGAGGCCCCACAACCACCCGAGCCCCTTCGATCGCACCGGCGAACTCTGGCGAGCTTTGAAAAATTGACTGACCCAATTTTGAAATTTAGTCTACTGTAATTTAACTAGTGTGGAATATAAAAGGGGAAAACCATAAGCATTGGGAGTATAGTGTTGAGCGTGCCATGGCGGATCTGAAGGTGCAAACCGTACAAAGGCAACTTCGCAACCAAGACAAGAAATCAGAGTAAAGCAGTCACGATCTATTTTCTTGCTGCGATAAATAAGTTGAGCAGATACGAAAGAGTACCGCCTCTGGTGAGGCACCGTGTACGCATCTGCTGAGAATTTGACGGTGCTGCGGTAGCGATGGCTGTCGGCGGCGTGGAAGCAAATCTAGGAGTGTAGACGGTGGCGGCGGGGCGCGGTGGACGAGACGGTCGTAGGAGCGGCACCGGCAAGGTGGACGATGACGGGGATGAAGCGAGAGGACGGGATGCAAGGATCCCGGTCCAAAGCCGTGGATGAGATAGGTCGATCTCTAGTAATGGACGGCGGCGTAGGGGTATCAGCTCCGGCATGGTGGTGGAGGACGGCGGTGGATGGGGTGGCGGACGGCGGCGGACGGAGGAGGGTGGGATGGAGAGGGTGTTTTGGCGCCCACTGAGTACGCATGGGGAAAGGGAGGTAGAGAGGAAGGGGGGAACCATGTATTCAGGGCGCGCTTGTCTCAAATGCAAGGAAATTTACAAACTTAGCCCCCGTTTCAAATTTCTACTACATCACAGCAACATTAGTCGGTTGGGGATAGGACGGTAATCTCGCATACACCGAATATTTGCCGAGGTGAGTTTGTTTTTGGCGCCCATCGTGTATGAATATGAATCGGGGAGGGAGTCGATTTCGGCCGAGGACACACTATGTTTTGGCGCCCACCGTGTAAGAATCCGGGTGAGAGGCGGTTACGTCACGTTTGGGTGAAATTACAAACCTATAGAAATCTAGCAGATAGGCTTTGCATGGCAGGGATAGGCAGTAGTGATTTCCTTCTCGCAGATTTTGGGTTCGGGCGGTTACTGCGACTTTCCCCGCTTCGTTCAAATTTTGCAGAGTGCACGTTTACCGTGCCAACTCATTTCGAATCCCGTTTGTATTCTACTAGCAAGAGGCCCATGCGTTGCGTGGAACATCAAGATGCATTTATACGAGTTGTTTATCTTGTGGGAGACGAAGATGAACGAGGGAAGTCCTTATCTGCAAACATGGAGAGGGGTGCAGGTATCTTTTAGCAAAATTGTCATAGTTTGCTTTCTATCCGTCAGATATAGATCAGACGGTCCATATTGCAGGATGGCAGGCACACCATCATCACCAACTTGGTTTTTTATAAGAGTAGAGATTTTTTTTTCTGGTGGGATCCATTTTCAATTGGAATTACATTCTATATACATCATTTTTTATATATACTTTCAAAAGCACAACACCATTTATACATAAATATGGTTTACAAATGGCATGATCTCAGATTCATAAGGTTGTATCCATCAATTTGGATTTTCAAATATTTGAAACCACTTTATGTTGAAATCCAATGTATGCATTCCTCGCTAACTATCTCTAATTAATGTGTGTTTCGTGCGGGTTTTTTTAACTTCTCAAACATGTATAATGTGTTTCACACACGCAACATATAGTGTAATCCCGTTCAGACATTAATTGCATATAAACCATGCATTGTTTGTAATTGAAGAATCTATGGATCACCAATATTGATAAACTATATAACATTACACGTGTGCCCAAATTCAAATGAATATGCATGTTTGATACACCAATTTGCGTTATGATATTATCGATGGCGTGATCTCGGTTTAAATATTTGAATCCCCTTTAATCCAGATATTCGTCTCATATAGCTATCACTCATGCTTATATAGGACTATCTCTCTGGACCTATCTGGCGTTCATCGTCTCTCGGTATCTCTCGTGCTACTGTATGTCGACAATGATCTTTTATCTTCGTAACACCTTGTGGTACCCTCTCCCTCGACCTTCATCACTCTATCTCTCTCTAAGTATATCTCGCTCCTGCTATGTGTCTCTAACTATGATTCTCCATGTGGAATCTCTTTCTCTCACACAAACACAAAACTTTGTCTCCCGGGGTCTCATTTCTCTCTCTACTATTCCCATGTGTGCCACTGCACACCCCTCATCTGAGAGATGTCTTTCGCTCCTTAGATATGAGAACCTCACGACTCTTCCTCTTCAATATCTCTTTCTCACACACAAACACAAACTCCTGTCTCCTGTGGTCTCATATTTCTCCATTGTTCTCTTGTATGTCGGTCACACACACCCTCTCTCCCTAGAGATATCTTGCGTTCCCTCATATGTCTCTCTAGCTATCACTCTCATTGTGAAATATCTTTCTCTCTTGCAGACACAAAACTCCGTCTCTCTAGATCTCATTTCTCTCTGATATCTGTTTGTATGTGACTCACATGCACCCTCTCTCTATCTCTCTCACGCCCACACACATAACCCAGCTTTCTGATCCACTTGACTCCTATCTCTAACGCACACTAGCTAGCATCTTTATCTTTCTATTTATCTGTTTCTCCATCAACCTTCTTTCTCGCCCTCACTCTTGATTCCTATCACGCACACTACATATGTTTCTCTCTACATGCAGTCAAGTGCCCTCTCACACACATATATAACTTCACTCTTTGAACCACCCGACGGTCATCTCCAAACACCCAAACTAGCGGATGTCCCTCTAGCTAGCATCTCCATCTCTGTATCTATCTATAGTTTGTCCGTCAACATTTCTTTCTCGCACGGAGTCTTGCTTCCTATCACTCACACTATATATGTCTCTCCATACATATGCATTTATAGGTTGATCTCTTTTGCACAATCGTTGCGCCTCACCCCCTCTGCTCGCCATAGATGCATGCTCCAGCCCAGGCCACTATCTCTTAAAGACAAAAACACATGCTCAATTTTCGGGCCTTCTTCCCTGCACTCTCACATTTATGCATATTGTCATACCTATCCGTCTCTCCCCTGTCGTTGATCTTATGACTTATGTCTTCTTTCTTTTATCTTGATCATGCGCGCGCGCACACACACACATCCCACGTATACATGTATACCTCTCACACATGCATGTTCAAGGTCTCTATGTCTCCATAGTATTTAATTACCCTCAATCTTAACGCCACATCGAATCGTCTCCTCTTTTGTGCACATAACTTCCGCCTGGATGGGTAAAACACACATTCACACTTAACAATCTCCTTCTAGCTACCCCCCCCCCCCCGCGCCTCTCACTCTTCCCCTATATCCCTGAAACCAATAAGACCATCCCTTTGTTTAATTCCCGCCTACATATGCACCATCGATATATAGTAGTCTTCCTCGGTGTCTCTCGAACAAACACGTTCTCTTGATGTCGACTCCTCTCACGCGCACGCACCTTCTCTTCCCTCCCTACGAGCATTTTCTCTCTCACACCCCATCGTTGGTGACCTCTGCCATACACATCACCTCTCTATGATGAAGCCATACACACTTAAATTACATCTGCCACAGAGGACTCCGCGACACACACACACACAGCCACACACACACACGCTCGCACGCACGCATGCACACCCCCCACACACACTAAGACTCCATCTCTCTCTCTCTCTCACACACACACATAAACACACACACACACACGCACGCACCCCCCCCCACACACACTTAGACTCCATCTCTCTCTCTCTCTCTCACACACACAAACTAAGACTTCATCTCTCTCTCCTCTCTCTCTCTCTCACACACACACACACACACCCCACACACACACTAAGACTCCATCTCTCTCACACACACACACCCCACACACACACTAAGACTCCATCTCACACACACATGATCTAGGCGGAGCATTTGTTCCTACCACCCTTCATCCAACCTTACCCATATGATAAACAATCACCTTTATTTACTTGCATAACATGGACAAATTCCACTTTACTTTAGTAGTCAGCAAACTTATCATCTGTACCCTTATAAAAAACGAGTTGGCGATGATGGTGTGCACGCCATCTTATGTCTGAGACCGTATGATCTATATCGGCGGATAGAAAGCAAACTATGATAATTTTACAAAAGATACCCGCACCTCTCTCCACATCATTATCTCCCATAACCTCATTGCTCAGCAATTAAAAAAGGAATAAGTCTCGGAACAATCTAGCATGCATGGTGGCGCTGCCGCGCCGCGCCTCCATCCCCATGCCCCTCCGCCCATTCTGACCACCAGTCACCACCATGCTCCACTCCTCCTTGCCTTATCTCTCATCTTTCATTTTTTCGATGACATTCTCGAGATACCAGTTTTCCGATAAAATTCTCGAGATATCATTAGTTTTTACACATGGGATTACTCCTGCATGGGTCAATCACAACAGGTGTTTTTTAAGAAAATGCATATTGATGTTCCGGGCAATGCACGAGAATCTTGCTTGTAATTATATAACGCAAATCACGAGCAGGAAGTGACATTTTTTTGACACATCCACGTTAACATGGCCACGTAAATCACTAGCTAAAGTAAATACCATTGTACTTATATCCCGATGCAAAAGGTTGAGTACATGTCCGAAGAGTAGAGTCACACACACGCAATCTCTCTCTCTCAGAATCTCTCTCTCTCACACACACACCAGTTACATGACGCCCACTTAAGCAGAGACGAGTATGTTACAATTTGTGCACCCGTGGGTACACGTGATGCTGCGCATTTATTTAAGCCGAAAGGCGAACCCAAACAGTAGCTGCATTCATTCCCCTCCCGCCGCCTCTTCTTTGGTCGCCGTCGCCCGATAGCCATGGGCCGGCCGAAGCTAACAACATACGCCATACTCCCGCCGGAGCGGCGCTTTAATATGGAAATTTTAGTGGTCATGCATGCATCTTTTTGTGCTAGCACTCCTATATAAGGGTTGACCGGTCGCTTCCTGCGGACGTGCGTGGGCAGTGGAAGAGGAAGGAGAAGGGAAGCGGGCTGTGGAGTAACATTTTTTACCACAATTTCTTAGGAAACTGAGTGCAATAATTGAGTAGTTTTGCAAACTACCAGTACTACACCTGAAACGGTTCAAAACCTATACTCCCTTGCCAGCGCGCGCTTCCCGCGTGAAATGGTCAGTGTCGCCCTGGAGCGCCAGTGCCGCATTAATGCCCAGCCAGAGCGGAGGCGACTGTCGGTGTCAAAACCGGCGGATCTCGGGTAGGGGGTCCCGATCTGTGCGTCAAGGCTGATGGTAACAGGAAGCAAGGGACACAGATGTTTACCCAGGTTCGGACCCTCTCGATGGAGGTAAAACCCTACTTCCTGCTTGATTAATATTGATGATATGGGTAGTACAAGAGTAGATCTACCACGAGATCATAGAGGCTAAACCCTAAGAGCTAGCCCATGATGGTATGATTGTAATTGTGATCGGCCTTCTAAGGACCAACCTCTCCGGTTTATATAGACACCAGAGAGGGCTAGGGTTTACATGGAGTCGGTTACAAGGAAGGAAATATAATATCCGGATTGCCAAGCTTGCCTTCCATGCTAAGGAAAGTCCCATCCAGACACGGGCTGAAGTTTTGAGTCTTGTATCTTCATGCTTCAATAGTCCGGACGTTGTACACAGTCCGGCTGTCCGGATACCCCCTAATCCAGGACTCCCTCAGTAGCCCATGAACAAGGCTTCAATGATGGGTCCGACGCGCAGTATTGTCTTCGGCATTGCAAGGCGGGTTCCTTCTCCAAATACTCAAAAGTGCTTGTTACGACAAATAGTGTCCGGCCTCCAATCAATGTTGTGCTCCTCGGCTTCGGTGCCTCAGTAATGACCATCTCCACGTGTCGAGCGAATGCGAGGAGTCGAGGCATTTTTCCATTTGCCACCCTCGATCCTCCGGGCGACCCGTCTATTTGAAAGGACGGGTATTCTCAGATCCAAACCTCTCTCTCGCTCCCAGAGCCAGCATCCAATAGAGCGCTCCGCCAAAAGCCATTCCAACATGGCCGGCCGTCGCAGCTCTTCTGCTTGCCCTTCTCGTTCCAAGTCGGGGGATTGGGGAGAGCGTTCAGTTCCTCATAACCGTTTGACAAAGTTACAAACCCAAGGGTTTCTCCCACCGGCGTTCATGGTCTCCGTCCGAGCTGGTATAGCCACTTATGACGGAGGAGACCAGGCTGAGGGATCCCCTAACCCATCTCCGGAGGAGCGTATATGTCTGATCCCTCATCTGCTGAGGGGCGTTGGGTTCCCTATCCACCCGTTTCTTCGCGGGCTCCTGGAGTTCTACGGCCTCCAGTTACACGACCTTACCCCTGGCTCTATTCTGCACATAGCGGGGTATGTTGCCCTGTGCGAGCTGTTTTTAGGCTGTGAACCACACTTCGGATTATGGCGGAAGCTGTTCTGCCTCGTCCCCCGCACCGAGGGGTAGTCCCTATGCCAAGTGGGCGGGGCCGAAGTATGGCGCATTGCCGAGACCGGATACCTGTCCGGCACTCCTAAGAAGGCACCAGAAAACTGGCCTTCGGAGTGGTTCTATATAAACGACGTCCCCTTCACGTATCCGGTCCGGACAGGTCTCCGCAAGTTCAAGAACGCCCTGCCAAGAACACGCCTAAGCTGGCGCCCCCGGGGCCCTCAAGAAGAGGACATGAGGGAAATATTCCTCCTGATGGACAGGATAAAGTTACTGGCCAAATCCGGACTGACGATAGTTGAGGTTATGGTGATATGTATAAGACCGGGGGTGCAACCTCTCCAATATCGGGGGAAGCCCATGTGGCATTTCAACGGGGACGACGACGCCACCCACTTCGGCCGTAAAGGTCCGGACTCCGCTGCCGCTCTGGCAAGGATATTGTCCGATCTGTACAAAGGGGAAGAGGAGGAATTCCTTCGCATAAAAACACGGGAAGGATTCTCCATGTACAACCCCCCAGCATGGGTAAGTTGCCATTCTTTTTCCCCGCTTTGCTCTAGCGTTCTTCTGCTAAGATTACTTGCATCAATGCTTCTGGGCAGAAATTAAGGAGGATCGTGAAGGAATCTTCAGCCCCTCCTCCATAACTGTGAGGACCACTGGAAGGGCCCTAGATCCGGGACTTAAAGTGGATCCGGATATCACTGTAGAGCTCGTCAACGGGGTATTTTATCAGGCGAGCTGGGATTGCGCCCTAGTGGCCATTACGGCCGACTACCCTGGATTGCTCCCCGCCTCATGTGTAAGCCTAACTAGAAAGCCCTATCCTTCGAAGAGGACTCCCCCCAGGTGTTATAATTTACTTTTGAGGCGTCGTTCTATTTGCAGAAATGACGGCCGGAGCGAGGGGCCGAGCCCCTAGGGACTCGTCAACCACGGGCGTCCAGATCGGGCAGGCTCAAGAGGAAGGCGGTGAGGGTTGACACACCGCTACTGAAGGTAAAACAATAACCTGTCCTGTAATTATAGAATTTAAAATATGACAACGCCCTTTGTGTCTGGCAGGAACAAGAATAACCGAACTATATCCAGAGACCCTACCAATCACGCCTCCACCAGTCGGGTTGCAGAACCGGTTTCAGGGGCGGATGCGGACACGGGGCCAGCACCACATAGCTCTCCAACAGAGAGTGCGGACATGCTCTCAGCCACAAATTCCGAAGTAGAGAGCGCCATGAATCACAGGCGCCGACGGGCCGTACTTCGGAACAACATCTTTTCCAAAGAGTCGTTTAATGCCTTCAGTTCGGCGGACGCATATGTCCAAGCTGCTCGGGGCGGGCTTGCCCAAGCGACAAACCAGTATACCAAAGACATACGGGTGAGAAATTTTGATAAGTAAGTATAGCATTAGCCCACGAGACTTGAAACGGTTGAAACAACGGTTTTAAGGATCAATTTATGTACAGGTCCTTGTAGAGAAGAACGAGCAATTGTTTCGGGAGCTGGAGGACTGCAAGGCCGAACTGAGGGCAGCAGTTGCCAAGTTAGAGGAACCCCAATGGCCCTCATCTGGTAACAATTATCACAATTGTGCGAACGTGCACCAGTTAGTAAATGGATAATATGACAAGTCTAACAGAAAATTCTGCAGACAATCCCGGGGTGAACCCGGAGGGCGTAGGAGAGGACGCATCGCATCTCAAAAAAAGCAGCTAGAGGCTGGCGGCGCATTCTTCTGCGAGTTAGGCGGAGAAGAACGATCTTCAAGATGCCAAAGTCCAGCTGGACGTGGAGTTAAAAGATCTCCGTGCTCAGGTGGCGGACTCCGTGAAGGAGAACAAGAGGCTTCGACGTGGCATTTACAAAGAGTGCCTAGGACGAACTGTTATGCAGTTCGGCCGAGGAAGTATATTGAAAAGAATTTTGCTTGCAGGAATGTTAGCAGGTCGCCCGAGGAGGAGATGCCCTCATCTGCAAATGATTTACTGCAAGACCTTTTCGCTGACCGCACGCAGCGAGCTCGGCAAGTGATGCAGGTGTTGCTCAGCTTTGTGGCCATCAAGCCCTCTTGCCGAATGGCACAGGGGAACTTGTGGACCTGCTTCAAGGAGCCCGACGGCGCTTCCGTCTATTGAAGATATCAGCATGCCGGCAAGGAGCAAGAGAAGCCTGGGCAATGTTGAAGACACGCTACACCAAGCTGGACCCGAACCATATGGCCGAAGTGGGACCGGCGGGGCCCGATGGGCAAGAAATTCCCGTTAGTCTGGTGTATGACTAGGTAGTGTTAGCTGCTAAGTATTCTCAACAGGATTGTAAGATAGATAGCCTGTTGGACGGTACAGAAGAGGAATGTAATCAGTCCAAATGACTTTGTAAATTAATGGGCATGACTAGCCCCTAGCCGGATTAAAATCATTTGTCATGGCGGACCTTTTCGCTTCAGCCCCCGGGTCCTATAGTCCGGGGTGTCTCCGAATACCCGCTTAGCTATACAAAACCGAAGTATGCGTGGAAACAAGGCGTAGGGGTCATAAGTGTTTGAACAGACAAGTACCCAACTAGTTATGTTATATTACATGGATAGTAAGAAACATCTTCCAGAGAGAATAGTTCCGTTAGGGGTTCCTTTCCACAGATACGCATGCGATGATGCACATGTCCGGACTGCGAGCGATGGCGCAGGATACAAGACTTCTGGGGATTTATGTTATGATAAACGAATACATCTTTTGTTCACCGACCGAATATTCTCTTAAGGAAGCTAGCTTTCGGCTTCACCCAGTCTGAGGTACACATCCGGCTGAACCGGCAGTAACAATCGTATAGGTGCTCCCCTTATGCCCTAGCCGAATTAGAGGGAAAGTTGGGCATAAACACAAGAGCCAGGAACCCATCTTGGCAACATCTTAAGTCATATCGATGCATATAGTGGTGAAGAAAAGGCACATATGGAAAAAGAATGCATATGCGATGGGCAGAAAGCCATGCGAGTAATCATTTTAAGCTTCCGTATAGGAAGCCCCCAGGTATTGCTTACACACTTAGTGCGGCCGGAGCAATCCAGAAATCCCCACTGTATTGAATACTTTGTGTGAAGATAGAAAAAGGTAGAGAAAGGAAAAGGGGATGGGGCATAATTAAAAGGGAGGGGTTAGGAGACGAACATTGTGTTCGGCGCTAGGCGTAGAATCTCCGTAGTCTTGCCGCGTTCCATGGGTTCGGCTCAAGTCTGTTATCGGATGCATTACGTGGCGATGCAGCTCCTCCGGTGAGAACTTTGTCAATGACGAAGGGACCCTCCACTTGGGTTTGAGTTTGTCCTTCTTCTTCTCCGGTAGTCGTAGAACGAGCTCGCCAATATTGTAAGTTTTGGCCCGCACTTCTCTGCTTTGGTATCGTCGAGCCTGCTGCTGATAGAATGCGGAACGGGCTTTTGCGACATCGCGCTCCTCCTCCAGGGCATCCAAATTATCCTGCCGATCTAACTCGGCTTCCTTCTCTTCGTACATGCGTACGCATGGCGAATCATGTATTATGTCGCAAGGTAATACTGCTTCCGCGCCGTACACCATAAAAATGGTGTGTATCCGGTGGTGCGATTTGGCGTGGTCCGTAGCCCCCAGAGTACGGAGTCGAGCTCCTCCACCCAGTGCGTATCCGACTCTGTCAAGGATCGCACTAGCCTGGGTTTGATACCGCTCATAATGAGACCATTTGCTAGCTCTACCTGGCCATTGGTTTGTGGATGGTAGACGGAAGCGTAATCGAGCTTGATGCCCATTTTTGCGCACCAAGTTTTCACTTCGTCGTCTGTGAAATTTGAGCCATTATCAGTGATGATGCTGTGGGGGACACCGTATCGGTGTACGACCCCGATATGAAGTCTATTACTGGTCCGGATTCAGCCGTTTTGACTGTTTTAGCTTTCTATCCATTTGGTGAATTTGTCCACCATGACCAATAAGTATTTCTTCTTATGGCTTCCCCCTTTAAGAGGTCCAACCATATCCAGCCCCCAGACCGCAAAGGGCCACGTTATGGGGATTGTTTGGACAGCGGTAGGGGGCATGTGACTCTGATTGGCAAAGAGCTGGCAACCGACGCAATGTTGGACAAGGTCTTGTGCGTCCGCTCGGGCCGTCGGCCAATAGAAGCCTGTACGGAAGGCCTTGCTGACTAATGCCCGAGCCGCGGCGTGGTGCCCGCCCAGGCCGGCATGGATTTCAGCCAAGAGCTGCCGCCCTTCCTCTTCGGAGATGCATCTTTGTAGCACTCCGGTAGCGCTTTTCTTGTAGAGTTCCCCTTCGTATACTTTGTAAGCTTTAGAGCGCCGGACAATGCAGCGTGCTTCAGTTTGGTCTTCGGGCAGCTCCTTCCTATTTAGGTAGGCCAAGAAGGGCTCGGTCCACGGGGCGATTACATCCATGATTTCGTGGACCGAGGACGTTATTTTGGGGGTAGAACCTCCGACTATGTCTGATGGTTCGGAATCCGGGGGTGTATTCGGGTCCGTGCTAGTACTGCCGGATTCCCCTTCCCATACTACGGATGGCTTGAACAGTCGTTCCAAGAATATGTTAGGTGGGACAGGGTCGCGTTTAGTACCGATGTGAGCGGGGACATCCACCGCTTGATTGTTTTCTCGAGCCACATGGTGGAATTCGAGCCCCTCGAACCGAGCTGACATTTTGAGGACGGCATTATGGTAGGCCGCCATTTTCGGGTCCTTGGCATCAAAATCTCCGTTTATCTGTGATATTGCGAGGTTCGAGTCCTCACAAGACTTCTTGGCGTTGAATGCCCATAGAAACTGCCATCCGAAGACCGTGCAACAGAGCCTCATATTCGGCTGCATTGTTGGAGTCTGTGTATAATATTTGGAGGATATACTGGACCGTGTCGCTGGTGGGAGATGTCAGGACTACCCCTACTCCCAATCCGGCCAGCATTTTAGAGCCGTCGAAGTGCATGATCCAGTTTGAGTATGCACCGTACTCTTTAGGGAGTTCGGCTTCTGTCCATTCGGCGATGAAGTCAGCCAACACATGCGACTTGATTGCCCTCCGTGGTTTGTACGTTATGTCGAACGGAAGGAGCTCAATAGCCCACTTTGCAATCCGGCCCGTAGCATCGCGGTTATTTATTATGTCATTGAGTGGTACTTCGGAGGCCACCGTAATCGAACACTCTTGAAAGTAGTGTCGTAGCTTCCGGGATGCCATGAACACCGCGTATGCTATTTTTTGATAGTGTGGGTATCGGGATTTGCATGGGGTTAGGACCGTGGACACGTAGTAGACCGGCTTCTGGAGCGGGTATTTGTATTCGTCGGCCTCTTGTTCGACGACGAGCACTGTGCTTACGACTTGATGAGTTGCAGCTATGTACAATAGCATAGGTTCGTCGATATTCGGCGCTGTTAATACTGGATTACTAGCCAATAAGGTCTTTATTTCATCCAGCCCGGCCGCGGCTGCCTCCGTCCATACGAAGTGTTCGGTGCACCGAAGAAGGCGATAAAGCGGTAGTGCCTTTTCTCCTAACCTGGAGATAAAGCGGCTGAGAGCAGCCACGCATCCGGCTAGCTTTTGGATGTGCGTGAGGTCTGTTGAGGTCTTTGAAATCGACGCATAGGCGCCAGGATTTATCCTTCTTTGGCACCATCACCAAATTTGCCAGCCAATCCGGATGTTTGATATCTCTGATAAATCCGGCCTCGAGTAGCTTGGCTAACTCTTGCCGCATTGCCCGTCGTTTGGGCTCTGAGAATCGCCTTAGGGTCTGCTTGACTGGTTTATATCCTTTTAGAATGTTGAGGCTGTGTTCGGCCAGTCTGCGTGGGATGTCCGGCATGTCCGATGGGTGCCAGGCGAAAATGTCCCAATTCTCGCGTAAGAAATCTCGTAGTGCGGCATCAATCGCGGGGCTCAGCTGTGTCCCGATGGAAGCTGTCTTCGTGGGGTCCGTTGGGTGGACCTGGAATTTGACTATCTCGTCTGCAGGTTTCAATGAGGTGTACTTGGGTCGTTTGTCTAGTATCACGTCGTCCACATCCCACGATGGCCCGCAGTGTTGTTAACTCTTCGACTGCTAGGGCTTCAGATAATGCCTCCAAGGCTAGAGATGCGGTTTTATTTTCGGCGCGAAGCGCAACGTCCGGATCACTAGCTAGAGTGATGATTCCATTGGGTCCAGGCATTTTAAGCTTCATGTACCCATAATGGGGTACGACTTGAAAGCTTGTAAATGCGTCCCGCCCTAGAAGGGCATGGTATCCGCTGCTAAAAGGAGCCACCTGGAACGTGATTTCCTCGAACCTATAATTCTCTGGGGTACCGAATACCACATTGAGTGTGATTTTTCCCGCACACCATGCTTCTCGGGTAGGGATAATTCCCCTGAAGGTCATGCCGCTTCGTTCAATGCGACTTTTATCAATCTCCATCGTGTTGAGCGTTTCTTCATAAATTAGATTTAATCCGCTTCCGCCGTCCATGAGTACTTTGGTGAGCTGAAAGCCATCTACGATCGGACTAAGGACCAGAGTGGCTGGTGCCCGGACAGCCCGGGATCGAGGTTCATCACTAGCATTAAAAGTTATAGCAGTGTTATTCCAAGGGTTTATTTTCGCCACATGGTAAATTTCAGCGGAGCTTCTCGCGAAGTGCTCGCCATGCCTATTGTTTGAGGCGAAAGTCTCGAAGACTGTTAGTACCGTATTGTGTTCACTGGCGGGATGTTGTTCCACTTTATGGCCCACAAGAAGATCCTCGCCAATTTTTGCCACCTACCGGAGTATCCAACATGCCTTAAGGCTATGAGTAGGTGTTGTATCCGGAGTACTATGGAGATTACATGGCCCGTCGAGCCATTCTTCCAATACGGATCTCCCCCCTGGCGTGGGCTTTGGTTTCTTGGGGGTTGGGTCGGACGACTTACGAGAGTTCGTCCGTTTAGTTCGGACAAAGGTTTTCGCGAGAGCAGTACTATCCCAAAATTCTGTTTTGGTCTTCCAAGCGCTCTCCATCGCACAGTAATTCCGTACTATGGTTGCCAAGTCCGCTGCATTTCATGTCGCGCGGCTTATAGCATTGAGGAGTCCTTCGTCTGCGCAGTTTTTGCGTAAAAGTGAGACCATGTCCTCTTCGCGGCAGTCCCTGACCTTGTTAAGCGCAAGGAGGAATCTGGCCCAGTAGCGATGTATGGTTTCCTGGGGCTCTTGCCTGATGCGGGAGAGACAATTTAGGTCTAGTTTAAAGTCCGGATTTTGATCCGATCTAATGCCCAAGGGCGCGGGCGGTCCCGATCTAAACAGCTCAGGATCCGGGGTGCCCAATTGCTTCGGCCCGGTGCCCGATTCTAAGTCCGGGACCTGGGCCAGGTTTTCCTTTGAGCAGGTCTTTGGCTCAAGGAGTTCGGTGATCCGAACACAGCTTGTCCTCAAAGTTGAGGGGCAATCCGCGTGTGGTTCCTCCACTATCGCTATCTCATGGGTGGCCGACGGGGACCTGATGTCCCTTTGGTCGGGTTTAAGCCCAATCCGGTCGTAGTCTGTAGCGACCCCTAGAGCGGCGATGCGATCCAAGAGCTCGTTAAGGGAGGAGAGCTCCATTGGATCCATCTGTTCGGCAAGTACCGAACTGACGTGAAGGTTATGATTGATGACCCGAGAAGTCATCATCGGCGCCACCGCTGATGGGGCGGCCATGATAAAGCTGTCGAGCCGGAGCGCCTGGCCTATAGCCAGAGCCCCCTCCGAAGTATTGTCGTCCTGGACAATGAGACGAGCCATCGAGCCTGACGGCGACGACACAGAGGAACTCTCAATGAAAGCACCAATGTCGGTGTCAAAACTGGTGGATCTCGGGTAGGGGGTCCCGATCTATGCGTCAAGGCTGATGGTAACAGGAAGCAAGGGACACATATGTTTACCTGTGTTCGGGCCCTCTCTATGGAGGTAAACCCTACTTCCTGCTTGATTAATATTGATGATATGGGTAGTACAAGAGTAGATCTACCACGAGATCATAGAGGCTAAACCCTAAGAGCTAGCCCATGATGGTATGATCGCAATTGTGATCGGCCTTCTAAGGACCAACCTCTCCGGTTTATATAGACACCAGAGAGGGCTAGGGTTTACATGGAGTCGGTTACAAGGAAGGAAATATAATATCCGGATCGCCAAGCTTGCCTTCCACGCCAAGGAAAGTCCCATTCGGACACGGGCCGAAGTCTTGATTCTTGTATCTTCACGATTCAATAGTCCGGATGTTGTACACAGTCCGGCTGTCCGGATACCCCCTAATCCAGGACTCCCTCAGCGACCTCTCACTGGCGCCGGCTTTGAAGTGGCGTGACGGCCGAGAGAGCGCCGCTTCCCGGGGCACGCGACTGCTCCGCGTCGAGACTGGCCATATGCCCTGTTTGGATCCATGGGTTAGAGTTAGTTTGAGCTAGTTGGGGCTCAAATAGCCCTAAAGTATCCAAGCATGAGGGTTTAAATTGGAGCAAGTTGCACCGAACCCACCAAAAAAACTATCCCACCCAAGAGGTGCTAACTAGAGATAGTTCTCATTGGGACCACTGAAAAATCACTTTTCTCTCTCCATGAAGTGCATTTATTGTTAATCTAACGCTGTCACCCAAACACCTCTTTGGCTATAGTTAGTTTAGGGTTAGTCATGAGTTAGTCTAACCTCTAGCTAAGTTAGAGTATCAAACAGGAGCAGTATAGGACAAACAAGTTGCTCAAAGCATACAGGCAAATTCGTACGTGAAAGGATTTTTTAATTTTTGAAAACGGAACGTGAAAGGAATTTTTTCAGAATGCTCTTGGCATGTCGCTAACATGTGATAGTTAACCGACCTCAATAGACGGCAGAAACGCCAGCCCGCCGCACTTTGATAGAGACGAGGAGGGAGAAGCGATGCAATTGCTGGATTACTAGAGATAGGTGTCGCATGAAAGCCAGGAAATATGGTGATAGCGTGGGTTAGCCATGTACTAGTATGATGTAACTACACTAGGCTCCCGTGTTTCATACTCTTCCAGTACACTGTGGAGATGATTGGTTAATTTTATATCGCTGAATAATATTAAATATTATGAGTGCAGACGCTCCACCACGAGGTTCCTCGCTCCTTCTCGGTCGTCCAGAATCTATGTTCTTCCACTCTATTTTTTTACGTGAGCTTTGTTCAGCCTTTTGCCAACACGCGAGACATCAAGGTGCACGTGTTATGCAAGGATCGTTCCATCTATATGAAGAACACATAGGACTGGAACTATGAGATGGACATGTACCCAGGAGTGGACGTACGAACCTGAGTAATGTAGCGCAGTAAGTGAAGTAGAAAGGCACAAATGTTATGAACATGCGTGGCATATAGGGTGTGTTTGGTTGCGTTCTCGACTCAGCATAGTTGTTCCCTCTTCATGCATGCTCAACTCAACACCCCTCTTCATGCATGCTCTCTTCATGCATGCTCTCTTCATGCATGCTTCTAGTGTATTTGTGCTAAACTAGTGTGGACACATGCACCCTCCATACACTCTACCAAACACCCAAAAGTAGGTCGAGAAAGGAACTCTTAGGCGGCATTTGTCTCTTACTACGTACTACCACTAAATGTTGTGCATTACCTTTGCTGCAGTGATGTTATGGAGTACGTGCCTAAGTACTCTATTACTACTATATTAGTTGGAGGCACATATTAACTTTTATATTTGTTTACGTGTATGCCCCGAGACCTTCCAACTAGACGTGTCTTCCTCTCCAGGTCGCACTTTGTATCGTTCATACCACTAAGTACTACTATGTGTGGTCCCCGACCCAGAAGTGGAAGAAGTGGAGACGCTCTACCATGCTGTTTTTTCTGGCTGGGCTCTACCACGCTGTTCATGTCCCACTCCTTTCACGACATGTGGGACATCCGACATGCCGTGTTTGGCACCCTTCGTCGTAAGAGTTGAAACGCTAGCATTCATCAGAAATAAAAAATAATTATAAATCGGCAATGATACTATTTTTTGCGAACCAATCAGCAGTGATACTATACAACGCGGTTTCCTTGCTCCTCGATATCGGAAAGAATACTTCCGTTCGCCAACATGTGGGACGTCGACCATCCTGGTCCACTTGCCATGCACGCAGAACTCCAAGGGAGTCACCCAGGTCGTCGCTCCGCAGTAACAATGACTAATGAGCCGTCAAATCACAGGCCCACTTCCCACTTTGAAGTTGCTCGGAAGAAGGAACCATCATGACTTCGTTAAATTCCGCTTCTTGAAGAAAACTACTGTACCAGCAGTATTGCTAGCTACAGTAGTTACTCCAACAGAGGCCTCCTTTCATTCATAGGATAGGAATATGAAAATCATAGGAAGTGAGATGACATGCATCTCAATTTCTATAGAGGAAGATATGCCATTTGATGCTTAGGATAAGAATTTTTCCATTTAGTCTAGGCTAATGTACTGGTAATTTGCTCTAAAAACTACAGTAGTAACTAGTACTAGTATTGGTACATGCTCGTACTCGGCACGTACACACACACACTAACTACTAGTACTACTACTTCTCACATGCTGGCCAGACGCCGTCGTTCTCCTTCCCGGCTTTGTCGGCGACACCCCACCGTGCTTGGATCTCCGCCGACCTCTCCGCAGCAGCGCATGCGTCCTTTTCTTTCTTCCGGCGGCAGGCTTCTCTTGTCTTGAGTGCTTTCTGACTTTCCGCTCCCTCTGTGCGGCTTTGGCCACCTCTTTCTCTACCGCCCATTCGGCCTTGGCATCTTCAAATTCCTCCCACATAGTTGTGAGGTCGCGAGCGGCGATGAACTCGGCACGACGGGATGCCATCGCTTCCCTACCATTTTGTGTACGGTCGTGGGCGGCGAGGAACTCGGTGCGGCGGGATGCCATTGCTGCCTTAACGGTTGGTGTGCGGCGCGGTGGCATGACCGACGCTTGGTGAGAGCTCTGGGGTGGAGTGGCCGGACAACCGTATAGTGCATTGGTTTGTCAAGAGCTCAAGGACAGAAGACGAAGAAAATTTGGATTCCTTCAATCCTGGTCATTTATTACCGAGTAAAATGCATTGGCGGTCATCGAACTTGTCTTGATAGCTCACTTTGATCATTGTATACGAGATATGGTGATTATACGGTCACTGGCTTAGCGTATAGCTCCGTATTTGTCTGGTTGACCAGTCAAACAGTCCGCATGCGCCTCATCAGCTCGTGTTCTTTATCTATCTATCTATGTGGGCCTACCTGTCAGTGAAGAAAGAAATAAAAATCAAAATTATGCATATGTGACATTACTGTTTAGACGTTTGCTGGAGGCCTCCGCAAACACCGAGCATGTATTCACCTGGCTCAACACCAACAGTCACATTCGTGACTCGGCGCCTTGCTCATGTATATCGTCCATCACAACGACAATCTATAAAACAACCTAGCTAGAGAGGGTACTATGGTGCGGAGTATGTACTATCGTGAGCAACCGATCATAGTGCCACTTCACACGAGTGTGTGTCTGATCGATTCGTCCATTATTCATAAGTTATGTATGGTTGTGTGGTGTATAATGGTGGTCATCAAATGCTAGCTGGCGACAAGAGCGGTTGCATGGACGCCTGGTTGTCAATACGTGCCGCATACGCTTCAAAGGCTCGTCATCCATGAGTTCACATTTTACCACCACGCCAATCGACCGCCACAGCCTCTGAAACCCCTTCCATCGCTAGCGGCGCTTCCCACCAAACGATCACCGTCTGTCCGTAACGCCAATGACGCATTCACCATTCTTAATCGCAGGTGCGGTTGGTGTATCAGCGACATGCGGGCCTGATGCCCGTTGGGCCCACATGTTAGTGAGACAACGCACCTGCGGTTAAGTCATCAAGCAGCTGGCGTCCGCATTCACGCCCTACGCGACCTCTCACCGGCGCCGACATTGCGGCAGCGCGGCCGAGAGAGCGCCACCCGCTGACATCCCGGTGCAAGCGATCGCTTCCACGTTAATGACACCACGGCGCCGACGAACCTACTCCGGCACCAGCCGTCCATCCGTCTGCGGCGGCTTATTGCCATTCGCCCGCTATATTAACTTGAGCCCTAGCTCCCAGCCATAGCCAAAGACCCACACTCATTCTCCTCCGGTCCCTTCCTTTTCCAAAGATCTCTTGGACGTACTGTCGCAGGAGCAGACGAAGGACATCGGTGGCTCCGCTCTGGGTGCGCTCCAAAGCTCTCTTGGACGTACTCTCGCAGGAGCAGACGAAGGAGATCACCGGCTCCCCCCCCCCGGCCGCCCTCCGCCCGGCACACGACCCGCCGTGGCGCGTCTTGTGGCGCAGCCGGCAGTGAGGAAGAGTAGTACACGGTAGGTCGCCACCGCTCTGGTCCTAGGAAGGCCACCGCTCCTACACCCAGTCGACGACAAGCGTGGTGGAATAAAAATCGGCGGCCGATTAGCCGCTTGATGGTGACGTGGAGGTGGAAATCTTCATAACCTTGTGCTCCGGAGGAGGAGGTTATCGAGGCGGATAAGGAGGAGGCAAAGGCAATGGCCGGCTTTCTCGGGTTCATGGTCGGACATGGTGGTCGGGGCCCGGCGATCATTTAGATTAGGTTTATAGTAGGTTTTAGTACAGTTTTGTGCGAAATATGTAATGAATTTCATCCAGTTTATAGGAAAAGTTCTCGAAATGTAATGAATTTCATCCGGTCAATTTGAAATTTGCTTTGTTTGCACGAATTTTGTCCGGTTAGTTCATATAGTTGTCGAAAGGTATGCGGGCAGCATCGGATGGCATCCATCAGTGTCCTCGGACAGATGCCGGTGTAAATTTGTGGGCCAAATACTGGAGATGCCCTAACTATCATGCTATAATGGCTAACAATCCTCCATTATTTGGCAGGGAACAGTTATGCCTCGATCAAAATTAGATCCGCGGTGTTTCGCACTCCTCCCGCGTAAGAGTGTAAACTCTTGCCTACATAAAAATGGAGCAAGTGGACGGTATTGTAGCACGTCATATCACTCGAACTAGCCCGCCTAACGAGCGGGAAAGCACTGCCTTCGTCATTTTGTTCTGGATTTCTATCGATCGATCGCGCGAAAATGTTACGCTTCGCAAGTTCTAAAGGAAAAGGCGACACACTTACAATTCGTACGCGTCGCAACCCCGACAGTCCGGCTCGCACGCCACTCACCAGAGGGGACACGCGTTGTCTTGCAATTTCACTGACACGTGGGACCGTAATTGAATAAACCGTCGATAGCCGAAATCTAATCGCTCGGCGGGCGTCGGCTGAGAAGAGAGAAATGGGGGAGGGCGAAGAGATCGCCCGCCCGCCGCGCACGGACTCCAAGAAATATATGGTGATAATGAGAGGTGGGCCATGCTGGAGTCCGGACCGCTTCCGGAGCCCGCTCTCACCGCCCTGGCCCCTCAAGACGCCAGCTGCCCGCCGCATGCATGCATAGCAAGTAGTACTCCTTATGTGGAGGAGAGAGAGGCATTGACAAAGTCAAGGAGTGGGCTCTGCAAGAGCCCGTCTCTACACGTGCTCCTAGGTATAAAAAATAATTCTAAAAAAAGGCATAAAAAACAATTGTGTCTTAAAAAAAGAAAGTTAATTTTTTTGAGAGGAAATAGATAGAGAGAAAGTGAGAAAAAGCTGTAACCTGGGCATTAGATGAGGAAGGAGGGAGTGGTGCACATGCCAAGTTCACTGGGCTGCCTTGTTTCACACTCCTCCGTCGTAACAGTGGAGACAATAGCTTTCATCAAAAATAAACAATGAATACTCGTTGCTCGTCCTCTATATCGGAAAGAATACTTTCATTCGCCGACATGTGGGACGTCGACCATCCTGGTCCACCTACCATGCACAAAATTATCTTGGTCTACCCCGGTCGTATCGCAGGCCCAACCTTTCCCACTGTAAGTTGTTCGGATGAAGGAACCTTCATGACTTCGTTGAATTCCGCATCTTCAAGAAAACTTACTATACCCGCAATACTGCTACCACACGCGAAGACTGGACGACACTGTACCACATCATATCACTGAAACCCACTAGGCCAAACTAGCCCGCCTAGGTCATCTATTTTGGAACGGAGGGAGTATGTCTCTGCACTGCTATGATTTTATGTTGCACGTTCTCTGTACTTTTGCTACGATTTTCCTACCCTATGAACCAAATGAGGCCTGAATGTATGTCGACTATTGTCTGATCGATCGCTAAGCCTACAATTTTAGGAGCTAGGGCTATTGGTCAATCGACGAGGGATAAGTATCAGCGTACCACGAGCTCATCAACCCCAACGTTTCTCTTTGGTGAGTGTTTTGCAAGTACTATAGCTCGCACAGTAGCTAGCCTACTAACACCAAGAATCATCAAACAAGCCATGCTGATATGATAAACTGTTCAAACTTACATCCAAGCATGCCATATATTACATCAAAAGCTGGTGAGGATACATCTGTTTCCATAACTCGGAGAGGGTTCGCATGATTCACTATCAAACAAAAGTAGCAAGATCCGCCCACACAAGACAGTGCACTAGCCCTAAGATGGTTTGATAACATGCATTGTTCTGGTAATTAAACACAGGGCAATGCAAACTACCCTGAAGGATTAGCACGACCAACTATTTCTTGTCATCGATCTCTCGGGCAATGACCACAACGCGGACAGCGGCATGGGACTCGATTTTTGGGGCGATGTCCGTAGGACTGACCGCGACATCGGAATCGATCTCTGGGGCGATGTCCACAGGATGAACAGCGGCATCGGAATCGATCTCTGGGGCGATGCCAACAGGACGGGCCACGATATCGGAATTATCAAGGACGTCCATCGGCACCTGCACAACCCTAACATATTAGCAAGCACATTGCAAATAATCAAAAACCACAACTATGGTAATAAGCCATTATTTTTTAGCTTGTGCAGCTCACCGGGGGATCTCATCCCTCCGGGGGCCATCTCCTCGTCCTCGATGGGGCCATCACCTTGCCAGGGAATACCGCTTCTCAACGGCGACTATCTCCTCAAACTCGGTCTTGAGCCTCACATAGGTGGCAATCAGAGTTCCTGGGTAGGCACGGTGGGGCCCTTGCTGTTCTTCCAACTTTCTTTGAGGAGTTCGTCCGCCAACGTCCTCAACTCTTGGGCCAGTGCTTGTTTCTTGGAGTTCTTCGTCTCCATGGGTTGGCCCGCCAACATGGTCAACTCGTTGGTCGGTGCTCGCTTCCTGGAGATCGCTTTCTCCAGTGGGTTATCCGCCGGCAACTCTTTGCCTAGTGCTCCAGGATCCATCAATAAACTGACAAACAAAAAGCAATCGAAAGGAAACCAAAATCACAATGTAAACGGGAAAAGAATAGGATGTGAGAATCGGTCGGTGCTTCGCAAAAAGAAGATTCTTGGAATGAATATAGCAGCATAACTGATTTGCCCACCTTTCCTTCGTCGGTACAAGGAAGATTCCACAAGACTTGGCGATCAAGACAAGGACTCCTCCCCCACCGGCGTATTCGGCTAGGACTCTTGTTATCCTAGGCCTCTGGTGCATTATATAAACCGAGGCCATACTAGTCGATAGAGATATATACAACAATCATACCATAGGCTAGCTTTGAGGGTTTAGCCTCCTTGATCTCGTGGTAGATCTACTCTTGTACTACCCATATCATCAATATTAATCAAGCAGGAGTAGGGTTTTACCTCCATCGAGAGGGCCCGAACTCGGGTAAAAACATCGTGTCCCTTGTCTCCTGTTACCATCCGCCTAGACGCACAGTTCGGGACCCCCTACCCGAGATCCGCCGGTTTTGACACCGACATTGGTGCTTTCATTGAGAGTTCCGCTGTGTGTTCGGTAGAAGGTCGATGGCTCGCCTGCAGATCAACTGCGACTTCGACATCTTCGTCACCAGCTCGACTGGTCACCTCGGTTTGACCAAGGACTGCGCCCTATCTCCGATCGTCATGTTCGGATGAGGGCCTTCATCAACATCAACTCCGATCTCTATCAAAATCATGGAGGAATCATCCAGGGAGCCCCAGGGCTCAACGTCAACATTGCCCTCGGGCGACCGTACTGTATTTCTGGACAGCGGACTTGTGTCTGCCTCCACCGCCTCCTCAAGTGTCGTTTTAACGATTGCTTCGGTGGAATTGTGCGGAATTGAGACCCTGGAAAATTTCATCGAGTTCGGATGGAGGAATCTCTGGCAATCTCCGATATACCGGAGCCGCATTGAATCCGGACGAGAATCTGGACGAGTTTAGGGCGTGGTGTCCAGCTTCTAGCTCGGACTTCCTTTGAAAGATCCAACCGTTGATCGGCTGCGGAATTCCTATATCTACCACCCCTCAAAATTTCAGATCGATCCGACCGTCCAAACTCCGGGAACCTTCCGATTAGTGCATCACTTTTCGGATCTGCTTTTGGCGAAAACGAATCCGACCCGAGTTCGTCTTTTTTATGAACGGGATTTCGGACATCCTTTTGAAGGAAGTTTTGTATGGGGTGTTGTGTTTTGTTTCAACACATCCCACTAACTTTAAAATCTTTTGAACATGATCTTCAATATCATGTCGGTGTCAAACCAGTCCGCAATATTGCTCCACGACTGCCGACCTACGCTAGACACGTCGTCACTTTGTTGAGCCGAGCTCAACTTCTTCGGATCATCATCTTGGCAAGCCGATCAAGAGTCCGGCATCACGAAGGATAAATCATCAGCAACATCGCCGCTCCACGATTACATCGAGCGGGCATACCAGCATAGCCGCACGGTCGCTTCATCAAGCCGGCATCGACCACGTCACGACCTGCATCGGCAGGGCCACACTATTGCTTCTTCAAGCTGGTGTCCATCACGCCGACCTACTTCAACATCTCGGCTGGACCGGGGGCTTCGCCATCTCTTCATCAACCTACTCCGGACACTTCGGCGTCACTAGCCGACCAGCTCACACGTTAGCTGGATCAAGGCTTTGCCTCGACGAGCCAACCTTTGCCAAGATTGCCATGCCGTCGTTTTATCGCCCATCAGGCAATGGGTGCGCGGATCGAGTCCCAATTTTGGGAATCACCTTCCTTCGGATTGCTACAACAAATAAACCAGGTGCTATTAATCCTAGTATTTATTGCTTGTTTGGGTTCATTTTTCCCAAGGAATTATTACTCTGGTTTGTCCATCATATGTACACAGTTCTATCAAATGGTGGCCGCATTAACGACAGTTGCATGGTGGTTCGGTCAGTTTCCGTACATAGTCCGGCGAACGCCACATCCGGAGCTCGGACCGACCTGTGAATTCAGGCTTTGCCACACCTTTACCACATCACGCCGACGCCCTGCATCGACATTGACTTCGGCGCCATGCCATATTTCTTTTATTACTCACTTTGCATAAATTATTTATTATGCAACGATTTTTTTAATTATCATTATTACTATTATCTCTGGTTTGCACTATTTTTTGTGCACAGGAAAATGAATCGGGGACTTAAGCGTCACTCTGCCGGTCTGCGTTAACCGTGCTATGTCACCACTTCGGCGTGTCGAGCTCTCCGCTCCGCCACCTCGGGACCGGCTTGGGGGATGGAACCTTGTCCCGTATCAAGCTCGGACCGCGTCATCAATACCAAACACATTAACCAGCTAAGTCGCTTTCATGCTCAAAGCTTTAATTTCTAACTTGTGTTCGGTTCGACCAAGCATTATACTTTTTCAGAAAAAAATTGCTTGTAAAAAATTTCCTTGTCCAAACTTTGTTTGTGACGCATAAATTCAAATACCCAATTCATTTGGGGCTTCCTTCATGAAGCTTTTCCTCTTGCATATGATTATACTTGTACGGCTTCGTTCCTTGTTCATGTATCATGCCACAATATGCACCATATTGACTTAAGCGATTTGCAAGCTGGGTTGCCTCGCTCCTGTGTTTACCCCTATGTTCCCGATTGTTCGGCTAGGGAGTAAAGGGAGCACCTCTGCGATTGTCACGATCGGGTCACCCGAGCCGGACCTCAGACTGGGTGAAGCCGAAGGCTAGAGCTCTTACTGTTTTCAATAATGGTCGGCACACAACGGAACTCATGTGTACAAAAAATCTATTCACAAGTCTCATATTAACAATGAGCACCGAAGAAAGGTATCGGTGGGGGTACTATTTTCTTTGAAGATGCTTCTTACACTTTATCGAATATAGCATAAGTTCCCCGAGCGCTTTTGTCTATTACAACCTTATGACCTGATTGCCTGGTTATTGGAAACACCGTCGATATTCTTGACAGATGGAGTACATAACACTTTTCGTCCTTGACCGAAGAGAGAGAAGCCGACGGTCGGTTAAGACGCGTTTAAAGTTCGGTTGAACATAGATATGATATAAGTACTTCCGTACATACAATCATTCTTTTACCCAAGTCACTTGGGGGCTCTTATGTTTATTTGAGCCGTTTTATAATAAGTGTTTTTCTTCTTAGTCGTATCAAAGTTTTTATTATTATTTATCACTCCTTTTTTCGACACGAGTGTGCGGTCACTAGCCGGGGAGCCTAATTTCTCTCTCAAAACCGCTAGAGTTTAGTTTTCTAAACTAGCCTAATGAGAAGTACTCCGCCTTCAGGATGGGAGACTGAAGTCGTAGGCTGACCCGCTTGAAGTCTTGAGATAGGATGTGTCATGTTAAAGCACGGCAGAAGCACTTCTTTTTTTCTAAAGTCCAATTTTCGGATTGGCACCGAACACTTGATCCTGTTCGGACGTCATGTTTTTACTGTCGTTTTTTGGTTTTCCAAGCTTTTGGCACTTTTAAACTATTTGTGTGTTTTTAGCACAAGTCTCGCAGTGCAACGCCGGACACCTTTAGAGATTCGGCAAAAGCATTCTCGGATATTGCTATATATGCATCAGTTTCAATTGTGTCTTCGGTCAATAGTTGGGTTGCCCCTCGCTTTTCCTCCCACGCTCCACTTTGTTCGGCTAGGTGTGCAAAGGGAGAACCACTGCAATTGTGCTTCCAGCTGCATGGTCAAGCACCTCGGTGGAGAAAGCCAAAACTGATCGTCACAATAGGTGTAAACTGGTCAGCGATCCGATGACTATATTAAATGGCGGGCCATTCATAACATTGGCGAAGTGTTTCGCTTGACCTCGATCGTCATGCCAACACTACCGGGGCTAGTAATCCACCTCCCAAACTAAATCCTCAATATTTTGCTCTTACATTGAGCTGAGGTTTCATGATCATGCTCAAGCATGACAACCCAAAAGAAAGGAACCGATAGCGGGACTATTTTCTTTGGAAGACATTTCTTCTGTTAAACAGTAATATAACATATCTCTCTGCATACCTTTGTTTATAAAACCGTATGGCCAGATTGCCTTGTTTGTCGTAAATCTTTGCCCTCATAAAGGCTTTATAAAGTAGGACAAACACTCCTCGGCTACTGGCCGAGGAGGTTGAAGCCGATGGTCGGTCAACAAAGTTTTGTGTAATGCGGATCCGAGCATTAATGACATAAAGTACTTGGATACATTTTGTCATTACACATAATTTGTGATTTTACTATGGATATCGATCCTTAATTCGGCCACCCGTGCCCGCATTAAGGCTCGGGGGCTACTGGGCTTCGGGCTTATTATTTACAAATATTAAAGGGGCACATCAATCCCCTAATCTGGTGTTGCCACCCGACCAGTGTCTCGGGGGCTTCTGCATTGCCTATTCTATGCAGAAAATTTTAAGTGCAATACAGTTTCCGAGGAGATTTTGATCCTCGGGTTGGTCGGCCGCACCCAACCCGAGTCTCGAGGATCGAGCACGCCCGCTTCTTGTGTCCCGAAGTATTCTGCCGAGCTAGGACTTGATCCTCAGACCGATTTTGCAAATCAACCAGAGTCTCAGCAGCTACGGGGATCGGCAGTCTTATGTCATCCTTCATGTGCATCTCGGGTTTTAGACCGATACCCACCTTGAGGGCTACTGGCTATGTATCTCGGCAGAATAAATTGCACCAATCAAAAATATTGACAAAAATCGGCCCACATTCGGGGTGGTGCACCACCTCGGAAGCAGTTCGGCATAAAGCTCGGACGCTAGTGGTCGGCTCCATAGAGGGCATTTCCGGCATTAAGCTCGGCTAAACTCCTTCAAACTTCTTTGAACCAAGGTGATTTACGACACCTCGGATATAGTCCGGCGTTGGAGCTCGGATACATAGTCCGGCGTTGGAGCTCGGATACCGTCCGGCGTTGGAGCTCAGATACATAGTCCAGCGATAGAGCTGGGAAGCAGTACGGCGTTTGTGCTCGGCTGCAAAAGATACCTCGAATGCAGTCCGGCGTTAGAGCTCGGACGCAAGAGGACACTGCCTCCCGGTAATAACTTCGAACCCGAGGCGTGGCATAAAAATAACAAGGCATTGATAAAGGCCGTAAACTTAAAGGGGCTCCTCGGCTACCCAACGTGTAAACTCTTCGTATGCACTTAGGTGATCCTCAAGATCGAAGATGAGCAGATTTGTTGAACCAGTTTTCAAGACCGACGACCGAAGATGAAGAACAGTTCGGAAGAATCGAGGAGCGTCCCCAACTTGAAGACCGGTTCAGGGCTACCGACGTTGTCCTGGACTAGGGGTACTCACCATGTCGCCTCCCGATCAGTTGGATTGGGCCGAGGATCCCATGGTCAGATACTCATGGGCCAGTCCGGACAGTTGCCGCATACAAGGAAGATTCCACAAGACTTGGCAATCAAGACAAGGACTCCTCCCCCACCGGCGTATTCGGTTAGGACTCTTGTTATCCTAGGCCTCTGGTGCATTATATAAACCAAGGCCAGGCTAGTCGATAGAGATATATACAACAATCATACCATAGGCTAGCTTCGAGGGTTTAGCCTCCTTGATCGCGTGGTAGATCTACTCTTGTACTACCCATATCATCAATATTAATCAAGCAGGAGTAGGGTTTTACCTCCATCGAGAGGGCCCGAACCTGGGTAAAAACATCGTGTCCCTTGTCTCCTGTTACCATCCGCCTAGACGCACAGTTCGGGACCCCCTACCCGAGATCCGCCGGTTTTGACACCGACAGCCACCTTACCACCTTACCTCTTTTTAATCAAGACTACTATGTTGCTAACTTTACCCATTAAGATAATGAGGGTGATTCTATTTGTTAGTGTATGTTTCATCAACTAGTCCCACTATTACAGTAATCTCACTTTCTCAATATATGTGTCAACAGGGATGCTCGATTTAGGTGGAACTGCACAAAAACTTTGGGTGCTTCATTGCCTCGATAGCTTCCGTCCTTTCCTGTCAGTCGCTAATATCTGCTTGCTTTCTTCCTTTGTCATCACCGCTATTTATCTCGGCTTCCAGTCAAAGGAAATAATAATTGATATGCTACCTCACACAAGGTTGGTACCGGTCTTTATCCTGATTATTGTGCCTATCATATGTATTGGTAATTTGGTATTGTGCTACTGTTTGCCGATTTCATAAAGGAGTAATTTGGAGCCTGAACTTGCAGGCAAATCATTACATCGGGTGATTTCTGTAGAACTGCAAAAATGATCAGATGGATAGGTACTTATGCTGCTGCTATGTACTCCAAAGTTCACTCAGACAAGCATCGATGTTGACAAGAAGTGCCTATATTCATTCGAGTATCAATCGGCGTAAACCAATTGTCAAACTCCAAGTATTAGGAGAGTGAACGCCAAAAATATTGCTTGGTGCATAGCCCAGAAAAAGGCAGTCCAGTCTTTGGTCCCAACTTGTGCCTTTTGGTTATCGGCACATATGGTAGCGAACTATATGGCATGGAGTCTAAAGATTCCGCAAGTTGGTTGACACGTATATTCATCGGCACTTAATCAGTCTGCGCCAAGGATGCTCCATTTCGCTTGAACTGCATAAAAAATTTGGGTGGTTCATTTTCTCAACCGCCTCCTTTCTAAATGCGCAATGTAGAATTTTGGCGAGATCTGAGGACCAAGATGAGCCAAGAACTAGTTGGATGAAAGTAGTGGCCAAGTTGCTCAAACCTCCCTCGCACGAGGCCACTATTTGAGGATAAACCTACAAGCAAAGTTCAGATTATGCATCTTTGCCTCTTATGTACTCGAAAGTTTACTCGCATAAGAACTAATTTTAGCAAGAAGTACCTCCGATTGAACACCAATTACCGATTGTACCCTAGGTAATTAAAGTTCGTCCATGGATCATATTGGCTGTGATCTCAATCATTTGGATGCATAAACATACTGAACATGTGTATATCTGAATCTTGTTGTGAATTATGTATGAATATTGTCGTGTGACCTATCAATCATTTGGATGCATAGATATGCTGAGCTTGTGTATATATGAATCTTTTGAGTTGTTGATAGTGATTGTTGGCTATGAATATTAACGTGTCCTGTGAACCTGAGTTTGGTATGAATGTTTACCTTTTCTGTTGTATTTGTGTGTGAACTTGTTAGTATGCCTACTGTGGGGGTATAAAATGTAGGTCTCTTACAAAAGTAATGTTGTGTCCAATTTATGTTTTCCCTTCTAACCACATATATATTTATATTATTACTATTATCATATATTTTATAGAGACTTATATATACATTATAAAAACATCCCACGTGTTATTAACTTATAAAAGTAAATGTTTAACGGAAAATCCTGGTTGTTTTTGACTCACAGGCAAGGAAAATCCTGGTGATTGCGTACAAAAGCTTGCAAATATTTTGAAGGACCAATTTAATAATACCGCGCTCATTTTTATTTTCAGCAATAACTCGCTAATTTCTTAATTATATATATAAACTGTGCCTCTCTGGTTTATTCTTTGATATTAATTGCTTCTTCTAACATAACATTATATATATAACGAGCCCACCTAATATGTGTATTTCAAGGAAGTGCAAATGGGATTGGATTTCTTAGAAAATATAAATGGGCCTGATTGACGCAAAATTATTTGTTCAGCCAGCCCAGCAAATGGACTGTACATTCTAGAAAACACGGGTTAAATATATGCCAAATTTTTGCAGGCTGACATGTGGGCCAATAGGTTGAAGCCTACGCAGGGCGTTGTCAACCTAGTTAACAAATGATTGTGTCATCCACAGCCATTAGATTTATATCCAACGGCCGGCATTCACCTTCAATCTCTCGTCTTCTTCCTCCAGCGTCACCGGGACCGCCTGGTACGGCCTCCGGCGGCTAGCGGCTCTGCTTAGCACGCATCGCTGCGAAGCGCTACCCCACCGCCGGCCAGGCTATCCCTCCACCCCTCGACACCTCTTGTTATTCTCCACAGACTACAGCCCCACGCCGCAACAGAACCAGTTATAACACTTCTCCTCCTCTCAATCTGTGACTCCACTACCGCATTTTCCCATCTCCGAGTCGTTCCCGTCCGGGGCCTCGCCGTCATCCACCGCCTCGCTGTGTTCGGTGCGGCGTGGTCAACAAACGAGAGTCATCGGAAGAGGACTATACGTGGAGAGCCTGACGGCTGTGACCCACGAGGTCCATGGTCGCACGCAAGGAAAGTTCCTCCTTATTAAGCTGAAAAAATGTTTCCTCCACCGACAAACCGGGACCCGCCGGCTGTATCTTCGCACGGAAGGCAGTGCCTCATTGTTTTGTGAAAAAATTATTCATCCCGTTGACAGCCGGGACCCGTCAGATTTGGTGACTGACTTGTGGGCCTGCTAAGCGGACGTGTACGCACGGCTTTGTCAACTTAATCAACAAATGATTCTAGCAGCTGGACCGTTGGATGTTAATCCAACAGCCGTGCTCCTTCTTCAACCTCTTTTCTTGCTCCTGTCTTCCGTGGGCGGCACCACGGCTGTGCTGCCGCACACCCGAACCAGTGAAGTTTCCCACTCCTCTCCATCTGCGACTCCACTGCCCCGTCTTCCCCATTTCCGGGTCGTTCCAGTCTCGGTGTGCTCGGCACGGTGTGGTCAACATGGTCAACAACCAAGAGTCATCGGAAGATGACAGTACATGAGAGGCTGACAGTGGGGACGCACCACGCCCATGGATGCATGCATGCAACGGAACGCGGCGAGGTCAACGTGGTCAAGGAACGACTTCCATCAAGTATCTTTGTCGTGGAGAGTCTCACCGGGTCCACGGCCGCAGCAAGTTAGTGCCTCCTTATTACGTGGAAAATAATGATTCCTCCAATCGACAGCAGGGACCCACCGACGGGCCATCGATTTTGCGAAAAAAAACGTTTGCCCTTCGATCATCGGGACCCACCTGATGGGCCACCGTATTTTGCAAAAAAAATGTTCCCCCCGCTGTCTGCTCGGACCCACCGGAAGTGTCTCCTTATTACGCACAAAAAAATGAATACTCCCCCTGCTAGCTGGGACCCACCTTGGTGGGAGGCTGACTTGTGGGCCTACAAAGTTGACGGCGACGAAGGGCTTTGTCAACTTAGTCAATATGAACGATTCTAGCTCAAGTGACCGTTCGATGTCCATCCAACGACCGTAGTGCTTCTTCAACCTCTGGTCTTCTTGCTCCAGCCGTCCAAACCAGCATCGGTCGTGCCTCATGCTCCTGCCTCCCGTGGCCTGCTGTGCTGCCGCGAAGGCCTCACCGCTCCCTACTATTTCCACCACCGGCTAGGCCCTGCGGCGACGGCAGCCTCACACTGCAGCCGAACCAGTGAACCCTCGTACTCCTCTCCGCGCGGCTTCCACTGCCGCGTCTTCCCTGGCTCCGCGTCGTCCCCTTCCTAGGCCTCGCCATCGTCCACCGCCGTGGTGCTCTTCACGGGCGTGGTCAACGTGGTCAAGGAATGACTTCCATCGGAAGAGTACTGTACGTGGAGAGGCTGACAGCTGGGTCCACGACCACAGCCCAGTTTTTTTGTGATTTGCCAAGTAAGTCGCTTTGTCAGGCCTGTTGGACTGCAAATCTTTCAAGACGAGGAGAGCTTTCATTCGGCTGGCCGAGAAAATGGCCCATCAGTAATGAGAAATGGGTTGTACATTTTTAAAACACATCAAACCGGCAATTTGTTTCAAATTTTTTTTTTCATTTCAAGATTTTAAATGACATTAATTTTTATGCATGGAGAATTTGTTGGATTTTATATTGATATACATTTATTTTTAAAATCAGTTTGAATGTGAGTCGAAATTTCGGGATTAAAAACAGTCCGGACCGCACCGAAATATGCAAAATTTCGTATAATTTTTTAACCGTGGCCACAATATGGGCTGTAATGCTAACAAAAAGACTATGGGCTCCAAAAAAGACCTTAAGAATTAGCAATTGGGCTGTAAATTATTAGAAATAATGGCAGATGGGCTGGATGCTGTTTTCCACAGATTTGAGGCTTTCCTAAAAAAAAGTTTGACGCCTTTAAGCGTTATCGTTGGATGGCCATTCAACGGCCATCGTGCTTCTTCAATCTCTGTTCTTCCTGCTCCAGCCGCTCAAACAAGCGCCGGCGGGACTGCCTGCTCCCTCCTCCCCACGGCCGGCTCTGCTGCCACGCAGGCCTCACCACCCCACCGTACTCCCATCGCTGGCCTAGCCATCCCTCTACTCACCCACACCTGTTGTTATTCTCCGGCGACGGCAGATTTAACCAAGAAACCCTCAGACAACAGCATTCCTCCGCGTGGGAAACAATCTGCCGAGTCTTCAATGCCTCCGTGTCATTCCTTCCTAGGCCTCGCCGTTGTCCACCGCCTGGTGCTCTCGGCGCTGCTCAGTCAACATGGTCAACGACCGACATGCATCTGAAGTGGACTATACGTGGAGAGGCCAACAGCTGGGTCCACGGCCGCACGCAAGGAAATGCCTCCTTATTACGCGCAAAATAATGATTCCTCCACCTGACATCAGGGAACCACCGAAAGGGTATCTGTATTTCGTGAAACAAATGTTACCGCCGTTGACAGCTCGGACCCACCAGCTATATCTTCGCACGCAACGAAGTGCCTCCTTATTACACAAAAAAATGAATACTCCGCCTGTTAGCTGGGACCCATTATAGTGGCAGGCTGACTTGTGGGCCTACTAAGTTGACGGGGACGGAGGGATTTGTCAACTTAGTCAATATCCATGATTCTAGCTCCAGTGACCGTACGATGTCCATCCAACGGCCATAGTGCTTCTTCAACCTCTGGTCTTCTTGTTCCAGCCGCCCAAACCAGCGCCGGTCGTGCCTCGTGCTTGCGGCGGAGGCCTCACCGCCCCCTACTACTCCCACCGCTGGCCAGGCCATCCCTCTACTCACCCACACCCCTGTTATTCTACGGCGACGACAGCCTCACCCTCGTACTCCTCTTCGCGTGGGCATCCACTGCTGCGTCTTCCCCGGCTCCGCGTCGTCCCGTTCCTAGGCCTCCCCGTCGTCCACCGCCGTGGTGCTCTCCGCGCGGCGTGGTCAATGTGGTCAACGACCAACTTCCATATGAAGAGTACTATGCATGGAGAGGCTGATAGCTGGGTCCACGGCGGCCGCAAGGAAGTGCCTCCTTATTACGTGCAAAATAATTATTCCTCCACCTGACAGCAGGGACCCACCAGACGGGCCACCGTATTTGATGAAAAAATATTTCCCCCCTGACTGCTGGGACCCACCAGCTACATCTTCGCACGCAAGGAAGTGCGTCCGGGCAAAAAAACAAACGATTCGCCCCCCTGACTGCTTGGACCTACCAGCTACATCTTCGCACGCAAGGAAGTGCCTGACAGTCGGGACCCACCTGGTCGAAGCGTACGTAGTGTTGTCATTCTGGTCATGAACGTGTACGTACATATATACTGGTCGATGTAGAGGCGCGCACGTGTCGTAGTAGAGGCGCGCACGTAGCATGTACACTTACGCATAAACGCTGTGGTGCAAGAAAGAAAATACGCCACGTATGTGTACATACGGGCGGGTCTCGAACGCCTACTCGCGCACACGTACATGGCGGGGTCGGAACGGAGAAACAGCGTCATCGTCGTGTTCATGGGGAGCCAACCGGCTGCGTCGGAACGGAATGCGTGGTCGTGTTCATCGGGAGGGCTTGGATGGAATAGGCGATGGAAACGAGGCCTGGCGTACCGCACAACGGAGGAAACGGACCTCCTACGTCCGGAACAGGGTCCTGTTGATCAGGAGGGGTGTGGCGTACCGCAAAATGGAGGAAACCGACCTCCTACGGTCAAAACGGGGGTCCTGTTGATCGGGAGGGGTGTGGCGTACCGCAAAACGGACAAAATTGACCTCCTACGGTCGAAACAGGGTCCTGTTGATCGGGAGGGGTGTGGCGTACCGCAAAATGGACGAAATGGACCTCCTACGGTCGAAATGGGGGTCCTGTTCATCGGGAGGGGTGAGGCGTACCGCATAACGGGACTCCACGGGATACTGTTCATCTCCAACGTCGACCTCCTCCAGCCTCCACGGGCTCCTGTTCATCCAGCCTCCACCACGCGCTACTCCACCGGCTACTATTCAACCACCCGTCCACCGTCTACTTTTCATCCAGCCCTCCACACCACGGGGTCCTGTTCAACCACCCTTCCACGGGCACCCCTCCACCGTCTACTGTTCATCCAGGCCTCCACACCACGGGGTCCTGTGCATCCACCCCTCCACGGGCACCCCTCCACCGCTTCATCGCTCATCCAGCCCTCCACCACACCACGAGGTCCTGTTCATCCAGAGGCAACGCCACCGCTCACTGTTCATCCAAACCCCCCGCAACACTCACTGTTCATCCCAGAGGCAGCATCGATCGACTTCAACGGCGATGGCGAAGAATCGCTCGATCGGGTTCGCATTGAGCATCGATCGATCGCCGAGTTCAAGAACGCTGTAGCCTGCAGTGAATCGCTTCGGGTTCGCTTAGAGCTCAACGCCTTGCTCGGGTTCGATTAGAGCCAACGCCTACGCACACGCTGCAGACGTACGTGTAGAGAAAGCGCGCATCGCTTCAGCCCCGACCTCCCATCGTAACCGGAACTCCCGAAATTTTCCTCCCCTCGCTTCTACCACGGTTTTTTCCATCATGGACGGCCCAAAGAATGTCATGCAGCTGCGTCTCCGCCCGCCAGTGATGAAAAGCCCATTTTCGTCATGATTTTTTGTCATAGAAGTAGGAGCCCACCACATCTATGATGATACCGGGTTTTGTCACAATTATCGTCATAGAAGTGTCATATGTATGACAGAAAAAAAATTCGTTCGGCCTAAAATCTCACGGATGTGTCTTTTTTTGTAGTGCCCCCATCGATCGACGTACCTCACAACTTATGTCTCTCCTTCCTCTGACAAAGGATGATTGATCTTCCTATGTAGTTACATCTACTTACCACAGCCATATCGTCCCCCCTCATAATTCGTGCATGCCTCTTGACCCGTCTCTCACACGCACGTGCACAGACATGCAGCCATCCCCTCTCTTATTGATACTACAGGCATGCCCTCCATTTGTCTAGCAAGCCTATCCCACCATTTGTTAGAAGCAACTCCACTACCACCCCCTCCAACACTCTAGCTCTGTCTCTCTCCCAACCTTATTCCTCTCCTACACATATGCATGGATGCCGATCGATCTCCCTTAATACATGAGGTAGATCGATCTCCTTAATACATGAGGTAGGCCTCTCTCCTCCTCCACACATATACCAGCCATTGTACCTCTATAGTTAATTAGGCATCCCTCCCCCCCCACCACACAACGATAGTCGAGCGCAGGAGGTAGGTATCCATGCCACAGAGACAAACAGCACCAGTCCCTCTCACCTTCCAAAGAGGGCCATCCACTCTATATCTTTGACGTGGGCACACACAAATTCGATGGCACTCTTTATCGATAACGCGCGCACACACACACACACACATCATCACTCTTTTCGATTCTATGGAGACCTCAAGCCGATGATACCTCCACTCTCTTCTCGTGGATCGCCCCCTCTATATATATGATATATCCAGGACTCTATTTCACACACATTGCATATGTTACATTTTTTGATTGACCCCCCCCCCCAAAACAATTCTCATGAACCCACACACTATATCTCTCTACGTTTGTATCTCTCTCACACAACCCCACGTAGGTGGTGTACGTATACAAGAAGAGAATAGGTGCACCGTGCACGTACTCACGCTTTGTGCCCAGTCACACCCGCGCGGGTACACGGTGGATCTCATTTCTGTACGAAATGGCAGCCCACGTGCTAATTTGAATGCGTGTAGCTGTTGTTTACCTACGGAGGTCGTGTAACACGCGTGCACGAAACAAAGTTCGACTTGATGCGCTACGCTGTTATTTTTAAATAAAGTTATATCGCTCAATGGCACGTACACAGAATATAAAATGATTTTTATGGAGAAAAAGGTAGTCCGCTCCACTATATACAATGGAGCCTGCCTGCTTGGTTTGTCTCTCTTCAGTGTATCTCACACAAGGCTGCGGTGGCCTCTCTCTCTCTCTCACCGTTGGACACTGATCCGGCCGCATCCCGTCCGCCGGCGGAAAGGGAGGACATGCATCGTTTCTCTGTTCGACGGCGCCGAGGCAGCACGTCCCAATCTGCGGTACACGCCGTTCTCTCTGACCAAGCTCCGGCGCGGTAGGGCCTATGCCACTTGCTCGCTGCCGCAATATGGGCACACTCCGCCCGCTGCCGCTCACCTAGTTACATCCCGACGACCTCCAGGTGTCCCCTCCGGCCTTGCTCCACTGCCCTCTTCCCACGTCGCTGCATGTGGTTCTTCCATAGTTCTTTGCCCAAAACGTAGCTCGTCCGGCGTACTTTCCATATTGCAATCTTGTCCTCACACCGTTTTAGACAAACACAACAGTGTTGTTATCTTCCCTTAGGACAAGGAATATGCTTCTTTTTTGTTGTGGCATGTGTCATCAACTGTTATTGGCCAGTAATTGTTTCCTTTCTACCTCTTTTTTGCAAACAGGGCTATCCATTTCACCTCGTTGCTATTGCGACCTTTTGGTGAACTGCACAAATCACTTTTTTCTTAAGAGTGTTTTGTGCATTTGTACTAAAATTTCACACGGGCAATGTCTCTATATTTCAGTGCGACTGCACAAAGGGAGATTGGTTTTTTCTCTATCATCCTCATCCAACTCCGAGCCTAATCTTCTCCAACTAGTTAGTCTTAAGAGAGACTACAAAGGTGACCGGCTTCTATTTATGTGTTTATTGTTTCATCAGCAGTCCTCTATTATCGTAATCACACTTAATATCTTTGGAACAGGGACGCTCAGCTCTATTTTAGTGGAACTGCACAAAATGATTGGAATGTTGCATGCTCAAGACATCTACTTTTTTCCCAACATGCCTTGTTGATTTAGACAGAGCTGGGAGGATGTTGCTGCCAATGGAAGCATGGATCAATTTAAATTTAACACATTCTCACAACTTTGTCTTCAGTTGTGATGTAAATATTAGCTCTGATCTGCTAATAATTGAGATGCATTAGCAAGGAAGTTAGTTTTTTATTGTTTCCGAAAGAGCATCAATGGCAAGACACACGAAACAAAAGCTGAAAGCTCACACCATTGTCCAATTTCATGTCGCTGGAAAATTATTTGTATAGTACGTCAATTATGTAAAAATGCCGAAGCTTGATAGCATTGCCGTAAGCCTCTTCGCATCCGTCCATGTGCCATGCACAAAATTATACTCCTTCGCTCCTAAATATTTGTCTTTTTACAAATTTCAAATGGGCATATTTTAGAGTGTAGATTCACTCATTTTGCTTCAGATGTGTACCCCCTCCGTTTTAAATATTGTCTTTCTAGAGATTTCAACAAGTGACTACATACGGATCAAAATGTGTGAATCTACACTCTGAAATATGTCTATATACATCCGTATGTAGTAGTCCATTTGAATCTCTAAAAAGACAAATATTTGAGTAGTCACTCGTTGAAATCTTTAGAAAGAAAAATACTCCAGAGTATATTTAAGGACCGAGGGGGTAGTGCACAGCCACATGGGAGACTCAGTTCGGTTGTTGCGCCGCATTAATAGTGAGTAATGAGCAGTCAAATCATAAGCCCCACCTTTCCCACTGTAAGTTGCTTGGAAGAAGCAACCATCAATACGCTCTTCTTTGAATCCGCTCATACTACTCCATCCATCACTGTTTATAAAGCGCGCTTCAGATAAAAGAAAAAAATCTCTGGGACCAAGGTGACTAGCGATCGGCCTGAAAAATAGCATTGGTAGTTATAGCACGACGTCTATTACTAGAGGAAATAATGCGTACACACATGCATGCAATGCTTCCACCCCGGGTACACACATGCATGGACTTACTCCGGTCCGTAGTACATCGAGAGAAAATTGTGGACTTGATTGTGGTTACCACGCCCTAATTAATTGAGCATTAAACCAAATGCATCTAAAGTCTCTCTGGTGGTGGAAATGCATTGAGAGAAATGCATCATAATGAAGCGCGCCCTGTAAACTGTGACGGAGGGAGGAGTAGTATGAAGGTGCAAAACCAAGTACGCGTATGGCCAGTCGGTCAACGCACCTCCTCTTGGCATATCACTGACATGTGGGACCAGAGTGTGAGCAAACCAATCTCAATTGACGGCAAAATGGCCAACCCGCCATTCCTTGAGAGAGACGAGGAGCGAGAACACACAAACGGGCTCACACGAAGGCCAAGATATATTAGAGCATGGTTGATCGATATCATCATTACATGTTGGGCTGCCGTTTTCCGCCCTTCTCCGGAATAAATGTGTACTTTATCTTAGATTAAAAAATAAGAGTACAGAGGCTCCACCATGTGGTTCTAGTAGTAGTACTACTCGTACTACTAAACCTTGCGCTTGGCTCTTCGCCTCTTCGTGAAGTCGAACAATGATGGTACTCCGCATGTTCGGTACTACAGTGTATGCCTCTGGCAATCTGATACCGAATGAGCTGATGCATGTCCGCCGCCTGGGCTAGGGTACGTTGCATTAGTCAAAAGGCGTAAGGGAGCTTCACCTTGTCCTGCAAGCTTCTCCTCATTCTGCGAGTTGACGGGACACACCAAAAAGTAGTGCTAGTCCATAATCCCTCCTTTCCGGTTAATATGGCTTAATCTTTTTTGTGGATAAATGAGAGAGCTTTATTCATATAAGCATTCTTAGGACGATCAGCCAAGACACTGGTCACTAGGAAGCGAGGTACCCTGCAAAAAAGAAGTAGGAAGCGAGGTGTTTCATCAAGCCAGCTCTCAGCCACATTCAAAGTGCAGCAAGCACGGTTAGCACAAAGATGCGCCGCAAGGTTTGCTGACCTGTTTACATGCTGAATAACAAAAAAAGAGGAAATATTACAGAGCGCTCCTATTTGTAACAGGATATGATCCTGAATTAAGCGAGAATTGTGGCGAGTGTTCCATGCAATCAACTTCCATTATCACATGTGAGAACACTCGAAGAGAACCAAATGTGTTGAAAATTTCTTTATCACATTTTAAAAATATAATAAGAGTGCAGACGCTCCTCCATCCGGTTCCTAGTACTAGTATAGTACATACATCTATAGACTATAGTAGTAGTACTAGTACTAGTAAACTTTGCGCTTGGCTGTTCGCCTCTTCGGGAAGTCGAACAATAATAGTACTAGTATAGTGTATGCTTCTGGCAATCTGACATCGAATTAACTATTGCACGTCCACCGCCTGAGCGAGGGAGAGCTTGCATTAGTCAAAAGTTTCTCCTTGTCCTACGAGCCACCACGCGCAAGCTCCTCCCGTCCTGCAAGCTTCTACTCGTTCGGCAAGTTGACGGGACACAACAAAGTAATGCTAGTCCATACTACCTCCTCTCCGGTTAATATGGCTTAATTTCAAACGAGATAAATACACTGTCTGTCACTGTATATTTGTAAAAATACGGTCAGTGGACTTCATAATACGCTCATTGCGCTCAATATATACATTTTCTGGTGTTTATACGGTCACTAACTCACCCTGTCTGAGTATGTGTGTGCATGCACGTGTAGGTTGAGCACTTGAGCGTGACCGTATGTGTTCCATCGTGTGCGCGGACATGCATGCATTAGGGCGTCGCGCGCGTTTTTGCATCCATGTGTACGTGTGACTGTTGCATACACGTAGGGGGAGTACGTGTAGGGGCCACTAAAGGAGCAGTCAAATCACACAGTAAGTTAGTCGGAAGAAGAACCATCATTTCACTCTTCAATGACACGTACGCAATATAAAATGGTTGATATGGAGAGAAAAAGAAAACCACTATATATACACTAGCAGGAGCCTAAGCCACAAGCCTGCTTGCTTGGGTTGCTCTCTTCAAAAGCATAGAACAACAGTGGCCACACCGCCGGTCACATATCCGGCCTGATCCCGCAGCTGGGGGAAGGGAACAATGTTCTGCGTAGACGCGGTCGACATCGGTGAGGGAGAAAATCCACAGTAGGTGCGTCCCAATTGGGGGTCACCGCGGTATGGGCCGATGCCGCGTCCCAACTGCCCTTCTAGCTACAACCCGACGTCCCAAGTAGTCCATCTTCCTTTTGGAGCCGGCTTGCTCCACTGCTGCAGCTCCCCACGTAGCTCCATCTCCATGTCGATCTTTCTCTACTTCTACCGGCTTCTACTTGTGATGAGTTTATGTCTCATGAACTAGTGCCAATACTATTATTCTAATCACACTTCTTCAATATCTTTGCCATCAGGGATGCTCATCTCAATTTTAGTGGAACTGCACAAAAGCATCGTATGATCCGAGGGTGCCAGCCGTCTTTCCTTCGACGGGTTCTACCTGGCCAAGAAATTAAATCCTTTTTAGGGTTTAGGGTTTAAGTCGTGGTGACCCCATCAGTAGTTTTTCTTTTGTACACGCTCTCACAACTTTTGTCTTTAGTTGGGAAGTAAATATTGGCTATGATCTGTGAATCATTGAGATGCATCAACATGCGTGTTAGTTTTCCTTTGTATTTGATGGAATGTTGTGACGGGGCAACCTTGGAGTAGGAATGAAAATGGAGTGGAAAGTTTCCGTTTTTCCAGAGAAAAATGGAAACGGAGAGAAACCAACGTTTCGATTCGTTGGATCGCGCCATCGAGCAAAACTAACGTTTAAATCACGTCTGTCGCGTTTGTGTCTCACCCTCCTCCATGGCTTGACCCCACACGGTCGCTCGGCATGCCACTCACCGCAAACCGAATATACGATAACTTTCCCGCCTGCTTGTCGATGGATCGCGCCATGGAGTACTAGTACTAATGGAAGAGATTGACGAGTTGGGGGAGGACAGCTAGCTGTAGCACGGACTCCCAATAGCTTTTTACATACATGTTGTGGCCGGCTATTGTGACCTTTGAATGCGGAGCAGTCGCATGCACCAGGAAGCGGCGCGGGCGACGCTCTCTCGACCGACATGCCGCTTCAATGTCGGCGCCAGTGAGAGGTCTCGTCCGCTCTGGGCAGGCATGAATGCGGCACTGACCGTTTCGGGCGGGAAGCACGCACGGGTGATGAAGAGGGTTCGGGTTGGTCAGGAGCGGCCGTGGCAGCGGTCCGGACGCCCGCAAACAAGAGATGTTGTACGTTAATATTTCCGCGCATATAATTAACAACATAAATAATGTGTCAGTTGGACAAATATGATTGGAGATGGAGATGGAAATGGAATTTTACGTAAACACGGATATGCATGTCTATGTCTATGTGTGTGCGTGCGACGACTCTCGCAACCTGGAAGCGGGGGCATGTTTTTGATCGAGTTTTCTTTCTTGGTACGCTAAAAAATTGTCCGCCAATTTTCGTTTCTTTTTTCCGGGAACACGCGTATTCTATTTAAAACCACTGCTATGGAGAGATTTTTTTACTCCATTATAGCCTCTTGTTTGATAGAGTTTCTCGCGTCTCGCTCTCTCACCCTCTCCATATCAAAACAAGATGACAGTGTCCACACTGTCTCTCTCCTCACCGGTGGTCACAGATCCCGCCGAATCCCGTCCACTGCGGGAGGTAAGGAGGTGCAGCGTTGACGTTGTCGCCGTTGGCGATGGAGGAAGCCGATGCGCACCGTCCTCTCGGAGACGGCGCTGGCGCGGACGAAGGTCCTCCGCGCCCTTGTTCGCTGCCGTCGTGTGGGTAGATCCCGCTCGCCCGCCTAAGCGACATCTCGCCCACCTGAGGTATAACTTCTTGTACTGGTTCAGCTCCCCAGGTCGCTGCATGCGGGTTTTCTTCTATGCGACTACTCCCCAGCTCCCCATGTATAGTAGCTAGGGTTCGTCGGCTGGTCCAACATCACCTACTATTATAGAGGAAATGCTACTCTAAAAGTTGTCCTGATTTATGCCTCGGTAGAGGTATACATGTTGTTTCGACAAAAGTACATGGTGGTTGTGCGGTCATTGTCCATATGCTCCTATTGCTGCTGCTAATCTAATACTATCACCGTTAAATGAAGAAATGCTTTTTTCTCGGGTATCCTGGTTTAGTTCCCATCAAGATAATCATGATGCTTCTGTTTGTTGGTGTACTTTTCATAATTCTTATTGACAATTGAGATGTCGTTGTTAATCTTGTAAAACAAAGTAACAACACTATATCCCTTTTTTATATTTTTGGAAACAGCGATGCGTATCTCCATACCCGGGCATGTCTTCCTCAATTTTAGTGGAACTGCACAAAATTGGATGGCCATTGTTGTTCCACCTCACTATCCTCTGCCACGTGGTTCTTCCTTCCTCGAGCTTGATTACTGAGAAGAAAAAGACCACAGTGAGGATTTGTCGAACTTCATAGGTGCCTCACCCCAAACTTGATGCCAAATGGATGATGCATCACCATGATGACCTATCGATGCTCATGGTTGCGCCTCATGGTTGCGTCGGCTGGTGAACCTGATCGATTTTCAATGAAAAACAAGCTGTCTTCCATCAGTGCTCTTTGCTTGTTACCCACAAAGATGATATCCTTCGTCAGTTCACCTTGGTTGCGTTGGAGACGCAGTCGTCTTTCACGTTGGTGCAATTTTATCACAATTGGCTATGAACCAAATGTTTCCTCGAAGAAGGATCGACGTTGGTACTAAGAGCGTAAGCTTTGTATTGATTTCTAAGCCTTCTCACAACTTTGTCTCCAGCTCATCTGTAATTTTATTTGTCCAGCTATTAACTTTGAATAAAAAAATGGTGTGGACTAAAAACCCGGATGGATGTAGTATCCCTCCATTTTTATTACTCCGCATATTAGATTTGACTGAAGTCAAACTTTGTAAACTTTGACCAAGTTAAGGCCAAACACAACAAACCATAATTATTAGAGAGGGCAAACTGTACATACTCTCAAACCTTTCCGATAATTGAAATTAAAATTCTTTATTTGTACACACTCTCGCACCTTTCCGATAATTTGGCGCATGTGTGGTTGTTCACTTAAGGGAGGGTAGTGTACCGCACGTGAAGGACAGGAAGTGCGACCAGGACGCGTGGATCATTAGTTCATCGGAATTAGTAGTAGTTTTTTCTTCACTGGTACGTTAAATAAAGAGTTTCGTTTCGTATTTACACAATTTAAAACGATTGTTATGGAGAGAATAAGAAAACCACTCCACTATATATTAGTCATATACACGAGTACTATATGGACACAACTTCATTGACTTTAGTGCACCTGCCTTTTGGTTTATTATAGGTGGGCCCAAAATGTGGCTGGCCCACCTGTCATACATCCAAAAGCAGGTGCAGCTAAGGCACTGGAGCTTAGTCCATACTACAGTGTACATATATATATATATATATATATATATATATATATATATATATATATATATATATATATATATATATATGTTAGGGAACGTTGAAGAAAATTAAAAATTTCCTACGGTTTCACCAAGATCCATCTATGAGTTCATCTAAGCAACGAGTCATGGGAGAGAGATTGCATCTACATACCACTTGTAGATCGCGTGCGGAAGCGTTCAAGGGAACGGGATGATGGAGTCGCATCGCCGTGATCCAAATCACCGATGACCAAGTGCCGAACGGACAGCACCTCCGTGTTCAACACACGTACGAAGCGGATGACGTCTCCTCCTTCTTGATCCAGCAAGGGGAAAGGAGAGGTTGAGGAAGAAGGCTCCAACAGCAGCACGGCGGCGTGGTGGTGATGGAGTAACACTTCTCCGGCAGGGCTTCGCCAAGCACACGCGGAGGAGGAGAGGTGTTGGGGAGGGGAGGGGCTGCGCCTTGGATGTGTCTTGCAGCCCTCCCCTCGCCCCTCTATTTATAGGGGAAGGGGGAAGGGGGCCGGCCCCCTCTAGATGAGATCTAGAGGGGGCGGCCAGGAGGGGCTTGCCCCCAAGCAAGGGCGCCCACTAGGGTTCCCCCAACCCTAGGCGCATGTGCCCAAGGGGACGCGCCCAGCCCTCCAGGCTGGTTCCCTGCCCCCACGGCCCATGAGGCCCTCCGAGAGGGTGGCCCCTCCCGTGGACCCCTCGAACCCCTCCGTGGCCCCGGTACAATACCGATATGCCCCCGAAACTTTCAGGTGACCGTATGACAGCTTCCCATATATAAATCTTCACCTCTGGACCATTACAGAACTCCTCGTGACGTCCGGGATCTCATCCAGGACTCCGAACAACATTCGGTAATCACATACAAGTCTTCCTAATAACCCTAGCGTCACCGAACCTTAAGTGTGTAGACCCTACGGGGGAGATATGCAGACATGACCGAGACGGCTCTCCGGTCAATAACCAACAGCGGGATCTGGATACCCATGTTGGCTCCCACATACTCCTCGATGATCTCATCGGATGAACCACGATGTCGAGGATTCAAGCAACCCCAGATACTATTCCCTTTGTCGACGATATGTTACTTGCCCGAGATTCGATCGTCGGTATCCCAATACCTCGCTCAATCTCGTTACCGGCAAGTCACTTTACTCGCATCAGTAATGCATGATCCCGTGACCGGACACTTGGTCACTTTGAGCTCATTATGATGATGCACTACCGAAAGTGGGCCCAAAGTGATACCTCTCTCAGAATACGGAGTGACAAATCCCAGTCTCGATCCGTGTCAACCCAATGTACACTTTCGGAGATACCTGTAGTGCACCTTTATAGTCACCCGATTACGTTGTGATGTTTGGTACACCCAAAGCACTCCCACGGTATCCGGGAGTTACACGATCTCATGGTCTAAGGAAGAGATACTTGACATTGGAAAAGCTCTAGCAAAACGAACTACACGATCTTGTGCTATGCTTAGGATTGGGTCTTGTCCATCACATCATTCTCCTAATGATGTGATCCCGTTATCAATGACATCCAATGTCCATAGTCAGGAAACCATGACTCTATTGATCAACGAGCTAGTCAACTAGAGGCTCACTAGGGACATACTGTGGTCTATGTATTCACACGTGTATTACGATTTCCGGATAATACAATTATAGCATGAATAAAAGACAACTATCAAGAACAAGGAAATATAATAATAATGCTTTTATTATTGCCTCTAGGGCATATTTCCAATAGTCTCCCACTTGCACTAGAGTCAATAATCTAGTTACATTGTGATGAATCGAACACCCATAGAGTTCTGGTGTTGATCATGTTTTGCCCGCGGAAGAGGTTTAGTCAATGGATCTGCGACATTCAGATCCGTATGCACTTTGCAAATTTCTATGTCTCCATATTGAACATTTTCACGGATGGATTTGAAGCGACGCTTGATGTGCCTGGTCTTCTTGTGAAACCTGGGCTCCTTGGCAAGTGCAATAGCTCCAGTGTTGTCATAGAAGAGTTTGATCGGCCCCGACGCATTGGGTATGACTCCTAGGTCGGTGATGAACTCCTTCACCCAAATTGCTTCATGCGCTGCCTCCGAGGCTTCCATGTACTCCGCTTCACACGTAGATCCCGCCACGACGCTCTGCTTGCAGCTGCCCCAGCTTACTACTCCACCATTCAACATATACACGTATCCGGTTTGTGACTTAGAGTCATCCAGATCTGTGTCGAAGCTAGCGTCGACGTAACCCTTTACGACAAGCTCTTCGTCACCTCCATAAACGAGAAGCATGTCCTTAGTCCTTTTGAGGTACTTCAGGATATTCTTGATCATTGTTCCAGTGTTCCTTGCCGGGATTACTTTGGTACCTTCCTACCAAACTTACGGCAAGGTTTACATCAGGTCCGGTACACAGCATGGCATACATAATAGACCCTATGGCTGATGCATAGGGATGACACTCATCTCTTCTATATCTTCTCCGTGGTGGGACATTGAGCCGAGCTCGCTTTCACACCTTGTAATACAGCAAGAACCCTTTCTTGGACTGATCCATTTTGAACTTCTTCAATATCTTATCAAGGTATGTGCTTTGTGAAAGACCTATGAGGCGTCTTGATCTATCTCTATAGATCTTGATGCCTAATATATAAGCAGCTTCTCCAAGGTCCTTCATTGAAAAACTTCTATTCAAGTAGGCCTTAATGCTGTCCAAGAGTTCTATATCATTTCCCATCAAAAGTATGTCATCTACATATAATATGAGAAATGCTACAGAGCTCCCACTCACTTTCTTGTAAACGCAGGCTTCTCCATAAGTCTCAAGATAACCCAAACGCTTTGATCATCTCATCAAAGCGAATGTTCCAACTCCGAGATGCTTGCACCAACCCATAAATGGATCGCTGGAGCTTGCATACCTTGTTAGCTTTCTTAGGGTCGACAAAACCTTCCGGCTGCATCATATACAGTTCTTCCTTAAGATAGCCATTAAGGAATGCCGTTTTGACGTCCATTTTCCATATCTCATAATCATAGTATGCGGCAATTGCTAACATGATTCGGACGGACTTTAGCTTCGCTACGGGAGAGAAAGTCTCATCGTAGTCAACCCCTTGAACTTGCCGATAACCTTTAGCAACAAGTCGAGCTTTATAGATGGTAACATTTGTAACACCCCAAAAATTTAACCAGGGTTTTAGTTATTAAAATTTTTGCCAACAGTTTAAAATTTTTGCCTGCAAGAATATCTCTGTTGATTTCAAAACTTTTCTTTTAATATTAAGGAATTTATCCCAAGTGGATCCCTCCAAAACATATTGGACTTCTATGCCATCTCATTAAATTATTCCACCCTGAGCTATATTCATTAAAATGACTTGTTTTTAGTTTTGGAGCTCTTTTTGTACTACAACCATTTGATAAAATTAACTAATAATCCAACCAAAATTTGGAGATGTCATGTGATGCCTCTAAACCACTTTTATGCAATAATATAGTTCATTCATTGCATATTTAGAGTGCTACACATGTTTTTCTTCTCTGGTCCAGTGGGCATTTTTGCACTACAACCCTTTTAAATATTTGTTTCTAGCTTCCACCAAAATTATGGGATGTCAGTAGCAGCATATGATTCCACTATATGCAATAATCCAAGGATGTTCTTTGAAGATTTTGAGTAAATCAACCTAATCTTCATTCTAGTCCATCAAGATGGTTTGTACAACATCTCTATTATTGCTTGCTCTTTGGCCCTTGATTCCTTCTCCTACTTGTAGTCCTCATGCTAAACCCCTAAGTCCAGGAGCATGCAACCATTGGCATATTTTTGGTTCATGAAATGATGCCATTCACATCCTGTCCAGATTTTGAAGTTCTGCAAAACTTGCACTAGCAAGTTTGTGCTTTTCACAAACTAACCTCATCACCCTCTCTTTCACCTAAAGAGACCCCACTCTGGAAGTTTTGGTCACTCCAAGAAATGCCTAAGTGCCTCTGGCATTTTGTCAAACACCCTGTGGGCATGAACAGTTTTGGCATGATTATAAGTTTGTGTTGTGAACTTTCCCATCTGTCCAAACCAAGTTGTCTAGTGGTCTCTAACCCAGACCTGTGGATTTGCATTTGATCTCTAGCAGTTTTGGCCACCCTGGCATTTCGTCGAGCAGACGCCGTGCACGCCCGGAGCGCGAGCAGAGCACGCGTTTTGCACGTGCCCGCGCCCAAGCAAGCGTGCCCCTGGATAGACTTCCCCGAGCTCATCCTGATCCTTTCCCCCTCGCTGCGTCGCGCCAAGATCCCCGACCGCCCCTGGCTCGCTACAGTGGCGCTGCAGGAAGCTCCTTGGCGGCACGCTTGCGGCCGCATCCATGGACAGCGCCGCCCAAACCTCCTCCGCTTGCCAACTGCCCCCTTAAGCATCTCCAGCTCAGCCGCAGCTTCGTCCCCTAGCGCGCGTCGCCGCCACGTCGCCATTGCTACAGAATGACGGTCGCCGCCATCCTTATCGCCGGCCGCCTCGGAACCGACCTCCACCGCGTATATAAGGGCCCCAGAGCTCCATCGAGACCTCAAGCAACCTCATATGATCCTCCTAGTGTTGCCCTGGCCAGCATTCGAGGAGGGGAAGGCCTTCTTCCCCGAGTCCGGCCAGTTCGGTCGCCGCCAAGCCCCGGTAGATTCCGCCACCACCAGAGCCTCTCCTTCTCCAATCTCTCCTCCAAAAACTCCCCCTCCCTCTCGCGAGTGCAACCCCTCGATCAATTTTGGTCGGAGACCACCGCAGCCCAAAAATCACTTTGTCACCGAAGCCCCCCTCCGCCGCGGAGCTACGCGCGGCGACTCCCTCCACCTCCGGCGACCTGCGACCACCGGAAGGACCGCCTAGGAGTGGCGGACCCATCCTGCTCTCGGATGCCCATGAAGACGCGTTAGCACGGCGATCGATCAGACGCCCGCCTCTGCTCGGGCAGAGAAGAGGAGGGAGAGGGGACTGGTCAAACCTGACCAGTGGGGCCCCTGGACCCACTGTCAGTGACCCCGTCCCAGTCCACGTGGGTTAAGTGGAAGCGCACTTCCGAAGTACGTTTTCGACGTGTACGTTTTTATTTGAAACGTTTTTCTTTTCTGTTTTATTTTATATAACAGATTTTGACCAAACTTTGACCTGCTGTATCTTTTTAAATATAACTCCAAATGAATAAATTTTTTTCCTACCTCTCTCAAATATTGTCTAGTTTATTTTAAGATTTATTTGAAAAATTTCAGAACAACTTTTGTGCTGTTTTTATTTTTGTGTTAATTCATTTATATTTCTAAAATAGGATTTTTGAAGAGAGGAGAAGTATTTCAAGAGTTTGAGATGCACCCTGGCTTCCCATGACCTGAAGGCAAGCATTCTGAACTCCGGCATAAATATTTTTGTGTGTTTGATGACACGTTTATAACATCACCTCACTTTGGAGAAACTTGTTATTTCATGTGATATGATCATATGCATGGGTGCATGTTAGTGATTTCCATGCTGTTGAAATGAACACACTTGTGATGATAATCATCCTCATGTGCCTTGCATGCATACCGACAGAACCTGGAAAACCTCTGCCTTGGGTAGGCATGAGTTTGTCGCCGGTCTCCGTCGGGTCGGTTATGTCTGGTATGGCATGGTAAGGTAATATGAGCGGTGACTCTGTTGGTTGAAATATATTCGTTATGCTAATCATGCAGGAATACTTAAACCTCCTGAGTCGCCCGTAGATCGAGTCTTGTTCCGGTAACCCCAATACTTGTTTCAAGACTACCACTGCGTCTCTACAACAAGTAGAGTACGGTTCAAGAAGTTGTCAACCTCTTTCTAGCACACACCGCATGTAGAGGCCAGGGTGGAAGATACCGTTGTAGCTGGTAGGCAGTCCACCTGGTCCGGGGCATGGGTGTTTCTGGTTGAGACCGAGAGGAGGCCACCCCTTAGAGCTGCCAGCGATATAAATTTGATCCCATGCTACGCGAGGTTGTAGCCTCCCCACTTAGAGTTTGCTTGACAGGTGTCGTGGGTGATTCCAGACACGTGTGAGATAAGCTGGTGTGTGCAAGTTAGGTGTTTTCAACAAAAAGACCGTAGACGGAATTAGTCCCGATGGACTAAGGAAATCCGTTACTCGTGGGTAAAGAGTACATCCTCTGCAGAGATTAAACCTATTCGAATAGCCGTGTCCATGGTTAAGGATTACAGTCTGGGATGGGTCAAGTGTCGGTCTTGGTGTCGGTCTTCGGAGGTGAAACTGATAAATCAGAACTGATATTACGACTTGTGACATGTGGTAATGATGATTAATATTTTTTTGTGGACTAAACCGTGATATTATTGGTATTATCGAATATCCCTGGGACGGTTCTACCTCCTGGATATTCACTATGATTGTATATCTTTTAAAGCCCTTTATGTGGTGTCGCTCAGACGACCAACTGTGGCATTTCTTTTAAAGCCCTTTTTGTGGTGTCGCTCAGACGCCCGACTGTGGCATTTCTTTTAAAGCCCTTTATGTGGTGTCGCTCAGACGCCTGACCGCGTGGCATTTCTTTTAAAGCCCTTTATGTGGTGTCGCTCAGACGCCCGACTGTGGCATGCTTGTTATTTATTTCATTATATCTTTTAATACTTCTTTGATATTACATATTCATATATAACATGCTTACACGCATCAGAGTTATATTTATATTGTTGTGACTGACGTCATGAGTATAAAATATTTTTAGCACATCATTGCAATATTATCCCTGTGTTCATAATGTTTGCGAGTACATTCAAAGTACTCACTGGCTTGTCCCTGGCTATTGTCTTGGCCAGATTTCTTGCATCGTGATGACAGCCCCGGAACCTAAGCAACGGTGATAGCAGCCTCGCGAAGATAGGAGTTAACCTGGTCAACTGTTCCCGTGGGAAATGGAGTCCCATAGACACTAATGATTTTCAACCCGCTTCCGCCATCAACCACTAGAAACCATTTGTTGTACTCACAGACCAGAATGGTCTTGTACTACATATTTTGTATTTGCTTGGAATTTCTGTACCAAGTTGGTGCCTCATCAGCTAACAGTTATCCTGGGGCTGATGAGCATAAGGGCCATTTTCTGGGAATTAGTACCCGGAGAATCGGTCCCCACAACATTACCATCCGCGTCCGTCTTCTTCTTAAAGATCCATTTGTTTTCTATCGCTCGTCGATCATCGGGCAAGTCTGTCAAAGTCCATACTTTGTTTTCATACATGGATCCTATCTCGGATTGCATGGCTTCAAGCCATTTGTTGGAATCTGGGCCCGCCATCGCTTCTTCATAGTTCAAGGTTCACCGTTGTCTAACAACATGATTTCCGGGACAGGGTTGCCATACCACTGTGTGGAACGTGTCCTTGTGGACCTACGGGTTCAAGAGCAACTTGATCCAAGTACCTTGATCATCATCATTAATTTCCTCTCCAGTAGGTGTAGGCACCACAGGAACATTTTCCTAAGCTGCACTACTTTCCGGTTCAAGAGGTAGCACTTCATCGAGTTCTACTTTCCTCCCACTTACTCCTTTCGAGAGAAACTCTTTTTCAAGAAAGGATCCGTCTTGGCAACAAAGATCTCGCCTTCGGATCTAAGGTAGAAGGTATACCCAATAGTTTCCTTAGGGTATCCTATGAAGACGCATTTTTCCAACTTGGGTTCGAGCTTTTCAGGTTGAAGTTTCTTGACATAAGCATCGCATCCCCAAACTTTTAGAAACGACAGCTTAGGTTTCTTCCCAAACCATAATTCATACGGTGTCGTCTCAACGGATTTCGACGGTGCCCTATTTAAAGTGAATGTAGCTGTCTCTAGAGTGTATCCCCAAAATGATGGCGGTAAATCTGTAAGAGACATCATAGACCGCACCATATCCAATAGAGTGCGATTACGACGTTCGGACACACCGTTACATTGAGGTGTTCCAGGCGGCGTGAGTTGTGAAACGATTCCACATTTCCTTAAGTGTGTATCAAATTCATGACTTAAATATTCTCCTCCACGATCTGATCATAAGAACTTTATTTTTTGGTCACGTTGATTCTCCACCTCATTCTGAAATTCCTTGAACTTTTCAAAGGTCTCAAACTTGTGTTTCATCAAGTAGACATACCGATATCTACTTAAGTCGTCTGTGAGAGTGAGAACATAACGATATCCTCCGCGAGCCTCAACGCTCATTGGATCGCACACATCGGTATGTATGATTTCCAATAAGTTGGTTGCTCGCTCCATTGTTCCGTAGAACGGAGTCTTGGTCATTTTGCCCATAAGGCATGGTTCACATGTGCCAAATGATTCATAATCGAGAGACTCTAAAAGTCCATTAGCATGGAGCTTCTTCATGCGCTTGACACCAATGTGACCAAGGCGGCAGTGCCACAAGTATGTGGGACTATCGTTATCAACTTTACATCTTTTGGTATTCACACTATGAATATGTGTAATATTACGTTCGATATTCATTAAGAATAAACCATTGACCATCGGAGCATGACCATAAAACATATCTCTCATATAAATGGAACAACCATTATTCTCGGATTTAAATAAGTAGCCATCTCGTATTAAACGAGACCCTGATACAATGTTCATGCTCAAACTTGGCACTAAATAACAATTATTGAGGTTTAAAACTAATCCTGTAGGTAAATGTAGAGGCAGCGTGCGACGTGGCGATCACATCGACCTTGGAACCATTCCCGACGCCAAGATCGTCACCTCGCCCTTCGCCAGCCTCCGTTTATTCCGCAGCTCTGTTGTGAGTTACAAATATGAGCAACGACACCAGTATCAAATACCGTGAGTTACTACGAGTAATCGGTAAGGTACACATCAATTACATGTATATCAAATATACCTTTAGTGTTGCCCGGCCTTCTTGTGCGCTAAGTATTTGGGGCAGTTCCGCTTCCAAAGGACCCTTCCCTTTGCAATAAAAGCACCCGCCTCGTGCTTGGGTCCATTCTTTGACTTCTTCCGGCAAGAATCGGCTTACTGCAAGGGCGGCAACATCCTTGCCATCCTTCTTGAAGTTCTTCTTACCCTTGCCCTTCTTGAACTTAGTGGTTTTATTAACCATCAACACTTGATGTTCTTTCTTGATTTCAACCTCTGTTGACTTCAAAGATTGAGAATACTTCAGAATGGTCTTCACCATCCTCGCATATTGTAGTTCATCACAAAGCTCTTGTAGCTCGGTGGGAGCGATCAAGGATTCTGTCAATGACCGCCTCGTCCGGGAGGTTAATGTCCACTGGGACAAAGCGGTTGTGCAACCGGACATTTTGAGTATGTGCTCACCGATGTAACTATTTTCCTCCATCTTACAACTATAGAACTTGTCGGAGACTTCATATCTCTCGACCGGGCATGAGCTTGAAAACCATTTTCATCTCCTCGAACATCTCATATGCTCCGTGATGCTCAAAACTCTTTTGGAGCCCCTGTTCAAAGCTGTAAAGCATGCCGCACTCAACGAGGGAGAAATCATCAGCACGAGACTGCCAATCATTCATAATGTCTTGGTTCTTCGATGGGTGCTTCACCTAGCGGTGCTTCTAGGACATATTGTTTCTTGGCTGCTATGAGGATGATCCTCAGGTTCCGGACCCAGTCCGAATAGTTGATGCCATCATCTTTCAGCTTGGTTTTCTCTAGGAACGCGTTGAAGTTCATGGTGACATGAGCGTTGCCCATTTGATCTATAAGACATTTTGCAAAGAATTTAGACTAATGTTCATGTTAATTAAGTTCATCTAATCAAATTATTTAATGAACTCCCACTCAGATTTGACATCCCTCTAGTCATCTAAGTGTTACATGACCCGAGTCGACTAGGCCGTGTCCGATCATCACGTGAGACGGACTAGTCATCGTCGGTGAACATCTCCATGTTGATCGTATCTACCATACGACTCATGTTTGACCTTTCGGTCTCTTGTGTTCCGAGGCCATGTCTGTACATGCTAGGCTAGCTCGTCAAGTTAACCCTAAGTGTTGTGCATGTGTAAAACTGTCTTACACCCGTTGTATGTGAACGTAAGGATCTATCACACCCGATCATCACGTGGTGCTTCAAAACGACGAACTTTAGCAACGGTGCACGCTTAGGGGAACACCTTCTTGAAATTATTATAAGGGATCATCTTATTTACTACCGTCGTCCTAAGTAAACAAGATGCATAAACATAATAAACATCACATGCAATTATATAAAGTAGTGACATGATATGGCCAATATCATATAGCTCCTTCGATCTCCATCTTCGGGGCTCCATGATCATCTTCGTCACCGGCATGACACCATGATCTCCATCATCATGATCTCCATCATCGTGTCTTCATGAAGTTGTCACGCCAACGACTACTTCTACTTCTATGGCTAACACGTTTAGCAATAAAGTAAAGTAATTTACATGGCGTTCTTCAATGACACGCAGGTCATACAAAAATAAGACAACTCCTATGGCTCCCGCCGGTTGTCATACTCATCGACATGCAAGTCGTGATTCCTATTACAAGAACATGATCTCATACATCACAATATATCATTCATCATTCATCACAACTTCTGGCCATACCACATCACATGACAATTGCTGCAAAAACAAGTTAGACGTCCTCTAATTGTTGTTGCATCTTTTACGTGGCTGCAATTGGGTTCTAGCAAGAACGTTTTCTTACCTATGAATAACCACAACGTGATTTTGTCAACTTCTATTTACCCTTCATAAGGACCCTTTTCATCTAATCCACTCCAACTAAAGTAGGAGAGACAGACACCCGCTAGCCACCTTATGCAACTAGTGCATGTCAGTCAGTGGAACCTGTCTCACGTAAGCATACGTGTAAGGTAGGTCCGAGCCGCTTCATCCCACAATACCGCTCAAGCAAGAAAAGACTAGTAGCGGCAAGCAAGTTGACAAGATCTACGCCCACAACAAAATTGTGTTCTACTCGTGCAATAGAGAACTACGCATAGACCTAGCTCTGATACCACTATTGGGGAACGTTGAAGAAAATTAAAATTTTTCCTACGGTTTCACCAAGATCCATCTATGAGTTCATCTAAGCAACGAGTCATGGGAGAGAGATTGCATCTACATACCACTTGTACATCGCGTGCGGAAGCGTTCAAGGGAACGGGGATGATGGAGTCGTACTCGCCGTGATCCAAATCACCGATGACCAAGTGCCGAACGTACAGCACCTCCGCGTTCAACACACGTACGGAGCGGATGACGTCTCCTCCTTGATCCAGCAAGGGGAAAGGAGAGGTTAAGGAAGAAGGCTCCAACAGCAGCACGACGGCGTGGTGGTGATGGAGTAACAGTTCTCCGGCAGGGCTTCGCCAAGCACACGCGGAGGAGGAGAGGTGTTGGGAGGGAGGGCTGCGCCTTGGATGTTTCTTGCAGCCCTCCCCGCCTCTATTTATAGGGGAAGGGGAAGAAGGCCCCTCTAGATGAGATCTAGAGGGGCGGCGGCTGTGAGGGGCTTGCCCCCCAAGCAAGGGGGGCGCCCCCACTAGGGTTCCCCCCAACCCTAGGCGCATGGGCCCAAGGGGGGGGGGGGCGCACCCAGCCCTCCAGGGCCTGGTTCCCTGCCCCCTACGGCCCATGAACCCCTCCGGTGGCCCCGGTACAATACCGATATGCCCCCGAAACTTTCTGGTGACCGTATGACAGCTTCCCATATATAAATCTTCACCTCCGGACCATTCCGGAACTCCTCGTGACGTCCGGGATCTCATCCGGACTCGAACAACATCCGTAATCACATACAAGTCTTCCTAATAACCCTAGCGTCACCGAACCTTAAGTGTGTAGACCCTACGGGTTCGGGAGATATGAATACATGAACGAGACGACTCTCCGGTCAAAAACCAACAGCGGGATCTGGATACCCATGTTGGCTCCCACATACTCCTCGATGATCTCATCGGATGAACCACGATGTCGAGGATTCAAGCAACCCGTATACTATTCCCTTTGTCGACGATATGTTACTTGCCCGAGATTCGATCGTCGGTATCCCAATACCTCGTTCAATCTCGTTACCGACAAGTCACTTTACTGCAGACCGTAATGCATGATCCCGTGACCGGACACTTGGTCACTTTGAGCTCATTATGATGATGCACTACCGAAAGTGGGCCCGGTGATACCTCTCCGTAATACGGAGTGACAAATCCAGTCTCGATCCGTGTCAACCCAACAGACACTTTCGGAGATACCTGTAGTGCACCTTTATAGTCACCCAGTTACGTTGTGACGTTTGGTACACCCAAAGCACTCCTACGGTATCCGGGAGTTACACGATCTCATGGTCTATGGAAGAGATACTTGACATTGGAAAAGCTCTAGCAAAACGAACTACACGATCTTGTGCTATGCTTAGGATTGGGTCTTGTCCATCACATCATTCTCCTAATGATGTGATCCCGCTATCAATGACATCCAATGTCCATAGTCAGGAAACCATGACTATCTATTGATCAACGAGCTAGTCAACTAGAGGCTCACTAGGGACATACTGTGGTCTATGTATTCACACTTGTATTACGATTTCCGGATAATACAATTATAGCATGAATAAAAGACAACTATCACGAACAAGGAAATATAATAATAATACTTTTATTATTGCCTCTAGGTCATATATCCAACAATATATATATATATATATATATATATATATATATATATATATATATAAGCTGGAGCCTCAGCGCTTGTTCGCTAGGGTTTGCACTCTCCACACTCTCGCCGCACTACACACACACACACACACACACACACACACACACATATATATATATATATATATATATATATATATATATATATATATATATGATCGCTGGAGGCTCAGTGTTCCTTTCCTAGGGTTTGCTATATTCACAGTCTCTCACCCTCTTCACCAGATCTAAACAAGACTGCATTGTGGCCTCTGTCTCTCTCACCCCCTCATAGCTGGCGAAGGAGGCGTTCGGATCGCGTCTCACCGAGAAGGGGAGGAGGTGCAGCGTTCACTCTATCGCCTTCAGTGAGGGAGGCAATCCACTGTCGGTTGCGCTTTTCTCTTTCACCCAGCGCCTGTGCGGGAGGGCCACCGACCCCTTCTTCCTTGCTGCCGTACGTAGTGTGGGCAGATCCGGCCTCCCGCCGCATGCCTTGCCACATCCCGACGACCCTAAGGTATAATTTTCTTTTACACCGTCATTGGTCTAGCTGCATGCGGATCTGTTTCGATTCTGTAGTCGAATCTAGGTCTTGGTTAAAAGAGGAAAGAAGGGTACGGTGGGGTGGAGCATGAATCTAGGACGTGGTTCAATGAGGAAATGAGGGAGGGAAAGTAGTATAGACTAGCTATCCAGCCGCTTTGTTGGTCAAAAGGGGAAAAAGGGGGTAACCCAGTACACACATCTGTAAGGAACCGAACTCTTTGTTGAAAAGGGAAAGAAACTGGGGGGTCGGGTAGTTTGTGCAGGACTAGATTTGCTGCCCTCACATAGGAAAAAGTTTCAAAGAGAACAAATATGAGACCCAACGCAGATATGCTGCTTGGCTACATACACTGCATCACCCATTTATACGTGTGGACGCACATGGTGCTGGCATGTCCCATGTCCCATCTACATGATCGTGCAGTGTGTTTTGAGAGGTTGTGCTACTTGTATTGGTACTGTTTTAAATAAATGTTGAATTGAAGCTATTGTATTGCTCTCTTTTCCCATTAAGTAGTGAACAAAAATGGTACCAACCCAGACATGATGCTTGTTGCTTTGTTATAACAAACTCTGCATCACCCCCTTTATAAGTAGATGGAAGTACATGGTGTTGTTGCGCCGCCGCCATCGGAAACTGTTTATGCTTTTTCTTAATCTTATGTTGACAAGAAATTAAGCAATGCCACTCTCAGAATTAACTACTGAACTATTTTAAGAGAATTTCTCTGTTAATATGAATCAATGCAACCGTTTTAGAAATGCTACTGTCCTATACTTTGTTTTCCATCAAGATAAGGTAGATGCTTCTTTTTGTGGCCGCATGCTGTTTTTGCCTCTGTTAAATCAGGGATATCTATTCAACTTGTTGCTATAGCATACTTAAATGTCACACCGGCGACTTTACTTGATTTCAAAGGTAACCGCACAAAACGAGATTGTATTTCCTGTGATCTTGTGTGCGTCATGACAGGTTGGTACTTGCCTTCATCCACATGATCGTGTAGTGTGTTTTGAGATGTTGTGCTAGTTGTATTGGTACTGTTTTAAATAAATTAAGCAATGCCACTCTCAGAATTAACTATGAATCTTATTTCAAAACTGCAACACTTGTTAGGGATTGGCGGGATTACCATTTTTGTGGCCGCATGTTTCATCCTCCTTTATTGGCTAGTAATTGATTCCTTTTTTCCTCTGTTAAAACAGGGATATCTATTCAATTTTTTGCTATTACGACATTTTGCTTCGCTTAATTTTGGTGGAACTGCACAAAATGAGACCGGATTTCCATATATGTGTTGATATCTCTTTTAGATCTTCCTCGGGAGTTGTTTCAAATCTTGGTATTGAAAGGTCAGTACCTACTTTCCTCAGAATTATTTACTGAATCTTAGTTCAAAACTGCAACACTTGTTAGGGATCGGCGGGAGTACCATTTCTGTTAGGGATCGGCCGGAGTACATGTTTAAAAAAGATTGTTCAGATAATGTCTCTATTATTATATATGAGTTACAGTGTTTTACAAATGGTACTATCCTTCTTTGCAGTTCTTTCTACATGGTTAACCAAGGTATTTTTAAGATAATGTCTCTGTTAAAATGAATCAGTCGCATTGTTTTAGGAATGATACTTTTTTGCTTTGTCGTTCTTTATACATGTTGAAACAAGGCATTGTTAAGATAATGTCTCAGTTAATATGAATGAATCACACTAATTGATAATTGCTACTCTCCTGCTTTGTTTCCCATTAAGATAAGGTAGATCAGTAGATGTTTTTCTTTTGGGAGTACAAGTCATCAACCGTTATTTCTCAGTAATTGTTTCCCTTATACCTATTGTTGCTTACAGGGATATCAAAATTAAAGCTCGATTTTGTTCTGACTTTGATTTTAGTTGAACTGCACAAAAGGAGCCACTGTGTCTAAGGCAAACTGCTGCATTAGTGGGTCCAGTTGGTCTTACCACTTTGCAGAAAGAAGCAGTCACTGTTTGCGCTACATTACATAAGGAATGATCGAGAAGCTTTATAGAGTATTAGTAGACGCTGATGACATGACTATAGTGTGTAGAGAGCATAGGAAACTCTACAACCCATGGAGTGCACTGGGCAAAAAGTGCCCAAACAAGTACAGAAGCCGTGATGTGACTCCAAATCACAATGTCATTCTAAGCAACAATGATGGGGCATCTGGGTATGGTAATCTTTTTACCGTACTTTCGGTTTGTTAGTCCACCGATTGGTGGGTTGACACAGGGCCAATATTCATGTGTGTCTTCTTTGTGTCTTTGTTTTCTTGCAGCATATAAATACGACATCTACAGGGATGCTCAGCCTGATTTTAGTGGAACTGCACAAAATTCCAGATGGTTTGTGTCCTCCATAATACTTCATCATGGACAATATATCAAATGGTTCTCTAATCATTCGTCGTCACCTTGAGCCACCAGACTATATGTTTGAATGGTGCTGCCAGCGTCGGCCATTAAGAAGGGTAAGAAGAAAGACAAAAAGAGAGATGGCTGCTTTACTTGTGGTTCGGAGGAACACTGGGCAAACAAGTACCAAGAAGCCAGGACAGGACTCCAAGTCTGTCAATGTCACTCTAAGCAACAATGATGGGGCATCTGGGTATGGTAATATGTTTACCATACTTTCAGTTTGTGAGTCCACCCATTGGTGGGTTGACACTGGGCCAATATTCATGTATGTGCTGATGTGTCTTTGTTTTCTGGCAGCATATAAATATGAAATACATAGGGATGCTCAACTTGATTTTAGTGGAACTGCACAAAATGTTCAGATGGTCCGTGTCCTCCATAATACTTCATCATGCACAATAGATCGAATGGTTCTCTAATCATTCGTCGTCACCTTGAGCCACTGGACTATCAGATGACAAACTGATGACAAACCCTGCCCGTTGCACAATCATAGGCATTACATATTTTGAATTGGAAAAGCTTGTGAAAGTTCACATTAGTTTAATATATTGGAACTGGAAAACCTTGTCAATTTTTGCTCATTGATGTTAGCCAGAAGACATGCATTTGATATTTTCGAGTGGGATGCCCTTTGCTGTGAGCAACGTCGATCGTTTTTTTCCTATTCCCGCCTTCGCCTGAAGTAAATATTTACTCATTGAGATGCATAGTCACATGAATGCTGACTTATGGAAGATATTTTAAGAGTTTGTTCTGAATATTGTCTATGTAATGCCGTGCCTTGTGTTTGATTGCAAAGTTGAGCTTGGAATGTTGTGGCATGCGGCATCACGAGCTGTTCACCATGCCTCCTGAGAATAATGCTTCGTATTGTTTTGCATGTCGATCTAATGCCAGTGATTTGCTTGTTAAGAAGATCATCCTCTTCTGTTGTTTCCGTGCTTAAGAAGTTCATCGTCTTATGGTTCATTCATAGCCTATACGACAAGTCGGGTAGGTTAGACGTGAAACCATATGAGCTTCTGACCAACTCATCATCTTAGGCTGTGATTGGATTGTCGTTTTCCAACCAAAACAGCTTGTAAAACTGACGCTTGTAAATAAAAGCAGATGGTCTTGGGCGAAGCGCTTGGTTGGTCGATTTCGACTAGTAAAATATGAACTGGTCTCTCAAATTACACGCGTAACCCACCGGTTTTACTTATACACCTCGGGCCCTCAGTTTCATTACGCCTATATTCTACGCGTTGTTTCCGATGACGAGTAAATTACACTTGTATTGTAATACAGGTGTGAATTAAACCAGAGCTCCCAAGCGCGGCCTTACCATTTCATGCCGTCTCAGTGTCCGATGATCCTGGCATCCTGAATGAGCAGCGAGCGCTGTATCAGACCATCCGTAGGGCCTGCGAGGCCCTCTCCATCGTCCTTCGAGTTGTTGCGCTCGCTGTGGCGCCGAGCATTGTTAACATGGTCAATGAACATGAGGATTCAAGAGATGACTTTATTTTGACTGGATGACAGTAGGGACCCACTAGGGTCATAGTCGTACGTACGCAAGTGCCTCCTTATTATGTACAACTATATTTTTTCTTGCTTCCTCCTGGTTTCCTGACATCACGGTCCCACACCATTGTCAACCTATGTAGTCAATATAAACGAGAGAATTGCACAAGGTGCGGCCGACAGCTGGGACCAAGCAGCTCGAGCAGTATTTGTGTTTTTGATGCGTGAGCACTGCAGAGTTTTTCTTGGCGATGTTTTCGTTGTTGTTAAGAGGAGAGTAGGGTATTAACTAGGCGGCTGTGTCTGCCTAGCCTGTGACAGAATATCCAGCCCAGATATTAATTTTTTTCAAGATGAAAATGGCTAGCCTAGCTATACGTTTTTGTGAGGAATCCCCAGGCAAGGTCAACTTGTTATTCTCCGCCCCGTTGGGCTGCAAATCTTTCCTAGGAGGGATGCATTAGGCTTAACAGGAAAATGGGCTTTAAAAATAATAAATGGGATGTCATTATAAAAAGCTGGCAGTAACTATAAAAATGCACCAAACACGAAATTAGTTTATAAAATATTATTTATGGATTTTGAAAATCTTAATTTTTAATTGTTCTTGTGCCGCAATGTTTCATTGGATTTTTACGTAATACAAATTTATATTTAATATGACTAGAAATTTCGGGATAAAAATATTTCGGATCCCATCAAAATGTGGGAAATTTTATTGAATTCTGTCTTGAACGGTTGGTTGAAATTATTAATCGTTGTCCTAGCTAGAAAATGGGCTATACTTTTAACAAACTGTAAATGGGCTGTAGTAAATTCCATTAGAATTGAAAAATGGGCTGTACATTCTTACAATTGCAAATGGGCTATAAGTTCTCTGCCACACACTTGTGGGCCTACTAAGTTGACGCGTCCCCTAAAAAAAGAAGTTGACGCGTATGCAAGGCTTTGTCAACTTATTATAGTCAACACACGGTTCTAGCAGCAGTGGCCGTTGGATGTCTATCCAACGGATGTCGTGCTTCTTCTTCAATCTCGGATATTCTAGCTTCGGCCGCCCTAAAAATGATTCCTCCCTTGACATCTGAGGCGCACCATTTCGGAGGCTGACCTGTGGGCCAACTAATTTGACGCGTACCAAGGGCTTTGTTAACTTAGTCAATATAAACGATTATAGCTGTAGTGACCCTACGATGTCCATCCAACGGCTGTAGTGCTTCTTCAACCTCTGGTCTTCTTGCTCCAGCCGCCCAAAGCAGCGCCGGTCGTGCCGCTTGCTCCTGCCTCCCGTGGCCGGCTGTACTGCCGTGGAGGCCTCACCGCCCCTACTACTCCCACCGCTGGCCATGCCATCCCTCCACTCACCCACACTCCCTATTATTCTGCGGCGACGGCTGCCTCACACCGCAGCCGAACCAGTGAACCCTCGTACTCCTCTCCGCGTGGGCTTCCACTGTCGCGTCTTCCCCGGCTCCGTGTCTTTCCCTTCCTAGGCCTCGCCGTCGTCCACCGCCGTGGTGCTCTCGTCGCGGCATGGCCAATGTGGTCAACGACCGACTTCCATCGGAAGAGTACTGTACGTGGAGAGGCTGACAGCTGGGTCCACAGCAGGCGCAAGGAGGTGCCTCCTTATTACGCGGAAAATAATTATTCCTCCACCTGACAACAGGGACCCACCGGATGGGCCACCGTATTTGGCGAAAAAAAACGTTTCCCCCCAGACTGCTGGGACCCACCGGACGGGCCACCATATTTCGTGAAAAAAACGTTCCCCCCGCTGTCAGCTTGGACCCACCAGAAGTACCTCCTTATTACGCACAAAAAAATGAATACTCCCCCTTCTAGTTGGGACCCACCTTGGTGGGAGGCTGACTTGTGGGCCTTCTAAGTTGACGGGGATGGAGTGCTTTGTCAACTTAGTCAATATGAATGATTCTAGCTCCAAAGTGACTGCATTCAAGTCCATCGAACGGTCAGAGTGCTTCTTCAACCTCTGGTCTTCTTGCTCCAGCCGCACAAAGCAGCGCCGGTCGTGCCGCCTGCTCCTTCCTCTCGTGGCTGGCTGTGCTGCCGCGGAGGCCTCACCGCCCCCTACTACTCCCACCGCTGGCCAGGCCATCCCTCCACTCACCCACACCCCCTGTTATTCTGCGATGATGGCAGCCTCACACCGAAGCCAAACCAGCGAACCCTCGTACTCCTCTCTGTGCGGGCTTCCACTTCCGCGTCTTCCCCGGCTCTGTGTCGTCCCCTTCCTAGGCCTTACCGTCGTCCACCGTCGTGGTGCTCTCGGCGCGGCGTGGTCAATGTGGTCAACGACCGACTTCCATCGGAAGAGTACTGTATGTGGAGAGGCTGACAGCTGGGTCCACGGCGGCCGCAAGGAAGTGCCTCCTTATTACGCAGAAAATAATGATTCCGCCACCTGACAGCAGGGACCCATCGGACGAGCAACCGTATTTCGCGAGAAAATGTTTCCCCCCTGACTGCTGGGACCCACCAGCTACATCTTCGCACCCAAGGAAGTGCGTCCGGGCAAAAAAAATGATTCGCCCCCTGACTGCTAGGACCCACCAGCTACATCTTCGCATGCAAGGAAGTGCCTGACAGTCGGGACCCACCTATTCGAAGCGTACGTAGTGTTGTCATTCTGGTCGCGAGCGTGCACGTACATACTGGTCGATGTAGAGGCGCGCACGTGTTGTAGTAGAGGCGCGCACGTAGCATGTACACGTACGTATAGCGGCCAGGGTTCAAGAAAGTAAATACGGCCACGTACATACATACGGGCGGGGTCTCAAATGCCTACTCTCGCGTACGTACGGCCAGGGCTCGTGTACATGGCTGGGTCGGAACGGAGAAACAGCGTTGTCGTCGCGTTCATGGGGAGCCAACCAGCTGGGTCGGAACAGAATGCGTCGTCATGTTCATCGGGAGGGCTTGGACGAAACAACCGATGGAAACGAGGCCTGGCTTACCGCAGAACGGAGGAAACGGCCTTGTGTTCTACCGACCACGTTCGAAACGGGATCCTGTTCATCGGGAGTGGTCTGGCGTACTGCAAAACGGAGGAAACGGACCTCCTACGGTCGAAACGGGGGTCCTGTTGATCGGGAGGGGTGTGGCGTGCATCGCCAAACGGAGGAAACAGACTTGTGTTGGAGCGCCACGGTCGAAACGGGGTCCTGTTCATCGGGAGGGGTGTGGCGCATCGCAAAACGGGACTCCACGAGATACCGCTCATCTCCACCGTCGACCCTCCAGCCTCCACGAGCCATCGCTCATCCACCGTCGACCTCCTCTAGCCTCCACCGCGATCGCTCATCCACGGGCTCCTGTTCATCAAGCCTCCACCGCGCTACTCCACCGGCCATCGCTCAACCAGCCCTCTCCACGGGCTCCTGTTCAACCACCCCTCCACGGGCTACTGTTCATCCGGCCCTCCACCCTCTACTACTCATCCAGCCCTCCACAGGGTGGTTCTGTTCATCCAGCCGTCCACGGGGTCCTGTTCATCCAGCCCCAACCGGCTCGATCGATCGGGGTCCTGTTCATCTAGAGGCAACACCACGGGGTCCTGATCATCCACCATCACCAGGAACTGTTCATCCAAACCCCCTAGCAACACTCACTGTTCATCCAGAGGCAGCATTGATCAGCTTCAGTTAGCAGCAGTAGCGAAGGAATCGCTTGATCGGGTTCGATTAACGATCATCGATCGATCGCTTCGAGTTCAAGAACGCGTAGCGCAGCGGTAATCGCTTGGGTTCAGTTAGAGCCCAACGCCTCGCTCGGGTTCAGTTAGAGCCGACCGCCTCGCACACACACGCGTACGTGTACGAGAGAAACACGCATCGCTTGGGCCCCGACCACCCACCGTAACCGGGAACTCCCCGAAATTTTCCTCGTCCTCGCTTCTACCACGGTTTTTTCGTCATGGACGGCCCAAAGAATGTCATGCAGCTGCGTCTCCAGCCCGCCCAGGACGAAAAGCCCATTTTCTGTCATGATTTGTTGTCATAGAAGTAGGAGCCCACCACATCTATGATGATACCGATTTTTGTCACAATTATTGTCATAGAAGTGTCATAAGTATGATAGGAAAAAATTGCGTTCGGCCCAAAATGTCACAGATGTGTCTTTTTTTGTAGTGCATATTTTTCATCTTTATAATGTCTTTCCTGAAAATGATGGAAAGGAAATTGTGCTCAATTGATAGAAGAAGAATTCAATAAAATGGTTGGCATAAATGATGAGCATGATTGCAATGTTGTTAGTATGAATTCTTTGAATATCCATGATGCTAACAATATGAGAATCCATAAGCTTGGGGATGCTATATTTGATGAATATGATATTTTTAGTCCCCCAAGATTTGATGTGCAAATTTGTTATAATGATTGCATGCCTCCTATTTATGATGATTACAATGATGAAAGTAGATTTGGAGAGGTCATGACTTTATTTAGTGATGAATACACTATTTTGGAAGATGCTTCAATTGCCTATGATAAAAAAGTTGCTATCTATGATGATTATGGTGATGACATGTATGCTATATTGAATAATGATAACCATGAAACTTGTCATCGTGATTTTAATTTCAATCTCATGATAGTTATTTTGTTGAGTTTGCTCCCACTACTATTCATGAGAATAAATTTGCATATGTGGAGAGTAATAACATTTATATGCTTATGGATCATGAAAAGAATGCTTTATGTGATAGTTATATTGTTGAATTCATTCATGATGCTACTGAAAATTATTATGAGAGAGGAACATATGCTTGTAGGTGTTGCAATAATATCAAGTTTCCTCTCTATGTGTTGAAAGTTTTGAAGTTATGCTTGTTTTGCCTTCCTATGCTAGTTGATTCTTGTTCCCATAAATTGTTTGCTCATAAAATTCCTACGCATAGGAAGTGGGTTAGGCTTAAATGTGCTAGTCATATGCTTCATGATGCTCTTTTTATGTTTCAATCCTTATCTTTTATGCGAGCATCATTGAACTCATCATGCTTAGCTAAAAGGCATTAAAGAAAAGCGCTTGTTGGGAGACAACCCAACACTTTTACCTACAGTTTTTCTGTGTTCACATGATTATGCTACTGTAGTAATCATGTTATAGCTTTTGTTTCAATAAAGTGCCAAGTAAAGCCTTTGGGATAGTGTGGATGATAGTTGACTTGAATCTGTGCAAAAACAGAAACTTTTGCTTCCAGAAATAGAATGGTTTAAATTCACTGGAACGTGATAAAATTGTGAAATTTTTACAGAAGATTGAAATGCAAATTCTCTATGTTTCCTATTTTTCAGAATTTTTGGAGTAGAATAAGAATGGTTATTCTACAGATCATTACAGAATGTTATGTTTTTGACAGATTCTGTTTTCGATGCATAGTTCTTGTTTTTTCTAGGTTGGTCAATATAAATTGTGGAAATGATATGCTACAGTAGGCATTGTGTGGAAAAAATTATGAACCTTGTCTTCGACCGTACCAAAGAGAAATGGTTTGCTCTTTATCATACTAACCCATCTCACGAAAGTTCTGTTAAGTTCTGTGTGATTGAAGTTCTCAAGTTTTGGGTGAGATATCAATATGAGGAGAATAAGGAGTGACCAGACCCTAAGCCTGGGGATACCCAAGGCACCCACAAGGTAATATTCAAGGAAGATCAAAGCAACTAAGCTTGGGGATGCCCCAGAAGGCATCCCCTCTTTCGTCTCCAACATTATCGGTAACCTCACTTGGAGGTGTGTTTTCATTTGTCACATGATATGTGTTTTACTTGGAGCATCAATTTATTTTATTAGTATTTGCTTGCTGTTATTTATAATATTGTTTTGCATATTTCATTTCAATAAAATTGGCAAGGATAGCCTTTACCATGCTTATTTTACAAGTCTACATGTTGCTGTTTCAAAACAGAAAGTTTATCGCTGTTGCAAAAAATTCCTAGAAAAGTCAGAGTGCGATAAGATGTTGAAACTTTTTGCATAATAAGCTCTGGTAAATGTTCTACATTGTGGTAAATTTTCATAATTTCTGGAGTTAAATAAGTATTGATACTCTTGCATTCTTTACACACTGTACAGTTTTGGTAGATTGCTGTTATGTTTGCTTGTTTAATGATTCTATTTGAGGATAGGAGTATTAAATATGCAGAGGCATTTAGTATGCAATGTTGAATAATAATTTTAGTGATTTTCTACAGTAGTGAATGATAAGGGTTTTGCATTGGTTTATACTAACTTATCTCACGAGTTCTTGTTGAGTTTTGTGTGGATGAAGTTTTAACATTTAGGGAAACCGTGATATAAGAGGAATTAAGGAGACACAAAAGCTCAAGCTTGGGGATGCCCAAGGCATCCCAAGATAATATTTCAAGAAGTCTCAAGCATCTAAGCTTGGGGATGCCCCGGTAGGCATCCCACCTTTCTTCATCAACAATTATCGGTTAGTATCGGTTGAGCCTACGTTTTTGCTTCTTCACTTGAGTTGTGCTATTATTGGTATGTCATTTTGTTTTGTTTTGCTTTCTGTTTTAATAAAATACTTAGATATGAAAGTTTTAAATAATAGAGAGTCCTCACATAGCAACCCATTTACTAAACTACTCATTTGATCTTCACTTATATCTTTTTTGAGTAGTTTGTCATTTACTCTTGTTCTTCACTTATATCCTATGAGTAAATTGTTGAATAAATTGAATGTAATGAAGTTGAAATTATATGTTCATATCATGCCTAGTGGTAGCTTCACACTGGGTTTGGAAAATGAAATATTTTGAGGCTTGACAATCACAATATTGGTCATGCAAGAAATTCATGAATGATTAGTAGAAGGAAGAGAACTTTCACATGCAAATACACTATCTTGGAAATATTTTGTGATTGTGAGCCCCCATCAAAATATTACATGCCAAAATTGTTGATGTTGGACAAGGAAGACAACGTAATGATTTATGTTTGTTCATATTCACATAGAAGTTATATTGTCATAGATCCTTCAACATGTGGTGCTTGCCCCCATCTTTGCTAGCCAAAATTCCGCACCAAGTAGAGATACTACTTGTGCATCCAAAAGCCCTTAAACCCAAATCTTATTTTCAAGAGTCCACCATACCTACCTAAGGATTGAGCAAGATCCTTCAAGTAAGTTGTCATCGGTGCAATAAGGCAATAAAAATTGCTTCTAAAAGTGTAAGAGAAAATTGAGCATTGTACGAACTTGTGATGGTAGAAATAAAAGCGACAGACTGCATAATAAAGGTTGCCATCAGAAGGAGCAATATAACGTGATATTCTTTTGCACTAAGGGGTTGAGCATACAAACAAATAAGCGCATGGCAACCTCTGCTTCCCTCTGCGAAGGGCCTATATTTTACTTTTATGTATTTACTTTTATGCGAGAGTCAAAGTATTTCTCTCTATTTCTTTTCATTTTTCTCCTTTGGCAAGCATCATGTGGTGAGGAAAGATCTAGGCACATATATCCAGTTAGATATGGATAGCATGAGTTATTATTGTTGACATCACCCTTGAGGTGAATGCATTGGGAGGCGAAATTATAAGCCCCTATCTTCCTATGTGTCCGGTTGAAATGTATTGCTCATGTGTATGCGGTGAGTGTTAGCAATCATAGAAGACTATATGATGATTGAGTATGTGGAGCTCTTACTTAGACTATGTTGAATAAGTTGAATTGCAATTGTTTGGTGACCAAAAAATAGGTTGTTGAGTTTCAAGAGAATTCATTGTTTGAACCTTAACATCTGAATTGGCTGCTACTTTGTCATGATGAGTTTTATGAGAAGGAATTGCTATTATGATGCTAGGAAAAGTGATTGAAATTATCATTGATCAAACTTATGCACTTTGTTAGCATTTACACTTCATAAATTATTTCTTTTTATCATTTACCTACTCGAGGACGAGTAGGAATTAAGCTTGGGGATGCTGATACATCTCCAACATATCTATAATTTATGAAGTATTCATGCTATTATATTATCATTCTTGGATGTTTTACAATCAATTTATAGCAACTTTGTATCATTTTTTTTGGGACTAACCTATTGACCTAGTGCCCAGTGCCAGTTGCTGTTTTTTGCTTGTTTTTTACACCATAGAAAATCAATATCAAACGGAGTCCAAACACCGCGAAACTTTTTGTGCATTTTTTATGGACCAGAAGACATCCAGTGGACCTGGGAAGCACTTGGGGGGTGCCCCGAGGGGGGCACAACCCACTAGGGCGTGCCTGGGGGGCAGGCGCACCCAGGTGGGTTGTGCCCACCTCGGTGGCCTCCCGCACCCCCTCTTTGCCCTATAAATCACCAAATATTCCAAAAACCCTCGGGGTTACCCTAGATCACAAGTTCTGCCACCGCAAGGCTCTTTAGCCACGAGAAACCAATCTAGACCCCATTCCGGCACTCTGCCGGAGGGGGGAATCATCACCGGTGGCCATCTTCATCATCCTAGCGGCCACCACTATGAGGAGGGAGTAGTCCACCCTCAGGGCTAAGGGTTTGTACCAATAGCTATGTGTTTAATCTCTCTCTCTCTCTCTCTCTCTCTCTCTCTCGTGTTCTTGAGATGTCATGATCTTGATGTATCGCGGGCTTTGTTAATATAGTCGGATCATATGGTGTTTTCTCCTCGTTATCTTGTAATGAATTGAGTTTTCCATTTGAGATTTCGTTTTATCGGATTGAATACTTTTATGGATTTCAGAGCACTTGATATATGTCTTGCAAATGAATACTGATGGTGACAATGGGGTATCATATTGATTCACTTGATGTATGTTTTGGCACTCAACTGATGGATTCCCGAGGGACATTGGGGTAATCTACACATAGGGGTTGATGCACGTTCTTGTCTTTGTTTCTCCTGTAGAAATCTTGGGGCACTCTTTGAAGTTCTTGTTGTTGAATGGAATATTATGTTGGGGAACATAGTATTTCAAAAAAAAAATCCTACGATCACGCAAGATCTATTTAGGAGAAGCATAACAAATAGTGGGGAGAGTGTGTCCACGTACCCTCGTAGACCGAATGCAGAAGCGTTTAGTAACGCGGTTGATGTAGTCGAACGTCTTCGCGATCCAAGCACTGAACGTACGGCACCTCCGCGTTCAGCACACGTTCAGCTCGATGACGTCCCTCGAGCTCTTGATCCAGTTAAGGCTGAGGGAGAGTTCCGTCAGCACGACCGCGTGGCGATGGTGATGATGAAGTTACCGACGCAGGGCTTTGCCTAAGCAGTACGACGATATGACCGAGGTGTGTAACTCTGGAGGGGGGCACCGCACATGGCTAAGAGATTTTCTGTTGTGCTATTGGGGCCCCCTGCCCACGTATATAAAGGAGGGAGGGAGAGAGGAGGCCGGCTAGGTTGGGCGCGCCAAGGGGGGAGTCCTACTTGGACTCCTAGTCCAAGTAGATCCCCCCCCCCCCCTTTTCCTTTCTTCCACCGGAGGGAAAGGGAAGTGAGGAGTCCTGGATTAGGGGGTCCTCGGACAGCCGGACTGTTGGACTTTGAAGCTACAAGATTGAAGACTTCGTCCCGTGTCCGGATGGGACTCTCCTTGGCGTGGAAGGCAAGCTTGGCAATACGGATATGTAGGTCTCCTCCCTTGTAACCGACTCTGTGTAACCCTAGCCCCCTCCGGTGTCTATATAAATCGGAGGGTTTAGTCCATAGGACAACAACAATCATACCATGGGCTAGCTTCTTTGGTTTAGCCTCTATGATCTCGTGGTAGATCAACTCTTGTAATACTCATATCATCAAGATCAATCAAGCAGGAAGTAGGGTATTACCTCCATCGAGAGGGCCCGAACCTGGGTAACATCGTGTCCCCGCCTCCTGTTACCATCCACCTTAGACGCATAGTTCGGGAACCCCTACCCGAGATCGCCGGTTTTGACACTGACATTCGTGCTTTCATTGAGAGTTCCACTTTGTCGTCACCATAAGGCTTGATGGCTCGTCTTGTTTTCAAGGACAACATCACCTCTGGGGGAGCCCTGGCTATAGGCCAAACTCTCCGGCTAGGCGGCTTCATCATGACCGCCCGTTCGGCCGCTGCGCCGACCATGACTTCTCGGGTCATCGAAAATAGCCTCCACGTTGGCTCGGAATTCGCCGAGCAGTTGGATCCAATGGAGCTCTTTTTCTTGAAAGAGCTCTTGGATCGCATCGCCGCCTTGGGAGTCGCCATGGACTATGATCAGATCGGGCTTAAACCCGACCAAAGGGAGATTAACTCCACGCCGGTCACCCATCAGATAGCGATGGTGGAGGAGCAATGCAGTAATTCTTCCTCTATATTGAGGACAAACTATGTCCGGATTTCCGAGCTCTCCGAGCCGGATACCCGTCTACGGGAGGACATGGCCCAACCCTTGAACCTAGAATCAGGCAGTGGGCCAGACCTGATGAGCAACATCCTGGGGCTTGAACTGGCAAGCTCGGAAACTCCTTTGCCCCTGGGTCTCAGACCGGGTCAGGGTTCGGACTTAAATCCACCCACCCACCCAGATATAAGCGATCTTTCCCACATTAGACAAGAGCCCCAAGAGACGGTACACCACTATTGGGCCAGATTCCTCCTTGTAATGAGCAAGGTTAAGGACTGTCGCGAGGAAGATGCAATTTCATTCTTTTGCAAAAACTGCATGGACAAGGGAATCCTCAACGCCATAAGTCGCCGTGACATAGCACACTTCACTGACTTGGCGGCCATAGTACAGAAGTACTGTGCGATGGAAAGCGCCTGGAAAACCCAAACAAAATTCTGGGATCCCCCGGCTCTCACTAAAACCCCCCGTCCAAACAAAAATGGTGTACTCTCATAAGTCACCCGACCCAATCACAAAGAAACAAAAGCCCACTACAGGGCGTGGAACCGTATTGGAGGGGTGGCTAAACGGGCCATGCAAAATTCACAGTACAGCGGATACCATACCAACACACAGCCTTAGAGCATGTTGGGTACTCCGGCAGGTGGCCAAGAGCGGTGAGGATATCCTCATCAACAATATCGCAGAGCACCATCCCGTGGAGGACAACAATACAGTATTGACAGTCTTCGAGGCCTTCGCCTCAAATAATAGGCGTAAGCGAGCACTCCGCAGCCTAGCCGAAGTCTGTCAAATAGTAGCAATAAATCCATGGAGCGATACAGCTATCTCCTTCAATGCCAGTGACGAACCTAAATTCCGAACAGCACGAGTACCAGCCGCCTTGGTCCTTAGTCCAATTGGGACAACTTCCGGCTTACTAAAGTGCTCATGGACGGCAGCAGCGGATTAAACCTCATCTATGAGGAGACTCTTCGGAAAATGGAAATAGACAGAAGCCGCATTGAGCGAAGCAGCACGACCTTCAGAGGAATCATCCCTAGTCGGGAGGCACGATGTGCTGGCAAAATCACACTAGATGTGGTATTCGGCACGCCGGAGAATTATAGGTCCGAAGAAATCACATTCCAAGTGGCCCCGTTCAATAGCAGATACCACGCCCTTCTAGGGCGGGAGGCATTCACGATCTTCCAAGCTATACCCCATTACAGGTACATGAAACTCAAAATGCCTGGGCCCAATGGAATCATCACTCTAGCTAGTGATCCGAACATAGCACTCCACACCGAAAATAAAACAGCCGCACTGGCCCTCGAGGCGTTATCCGAAGCCCTCACGACTGAGGAACTAACCGCGCTGTGCTCCACAATAGATAGGGACGACGTGATACTCGACAAAAGATCCAAGTCCACCTCTTTTAAACCAGCGGATGAAATAGTCAAATTCCAAGTCCATCCAACGGACCCTACAAAAACAACATCTATCGGGGCACAGTTAAACCCCACAGTAGACGCCGCACTATGGGAGTTCTTGCGCGAGAATTGGGACATATTCGCCTGGCATCATTCAAACATGCCAGGAATCCCACGCAGGCTGGCCGAGCATAGCCTTAACATCCTAAAAGGATTCAAGCCGGTCAAGCAAACTCTTCGGCGCTTCTCCGAGCCTAAGCGACAAGCCATGGGAGAGGAGCTAGCCAAGTCACCAGAAGCCGGATTCATTCGAGAAATAAAACATCCGGACTAGCTAGCAAACCTGGTGATGGTACCAAAGAAAGACAAATCCTGGCGCCTATGCGTCGACTTCAAGGACCTAAATAAGGCTTGCCCAAAGGATCCCTTCCCCCTGAAAGTGCTAGTTATCGACTAGAGGGGGGGGGTGAATAGGCGATTTTTATGAAAGTCTTCTAAACGTGAAAGTTTCGAAGACAAACAATAGAATTGGCCTAATTGATATGCAGCAGAAGATAGACTACAACAAGCAAACCATAGTCAAGTATACAATAATGTGAAAGTACAAAGACTAATAGCAGCTTAGTAGTAAGGATCAGGATGGAAGATAGTATGAAGCCAACCAACGATAGCAGTCAAGTAATGAAGTCAAACAAGAACGACAAATAGGCAATGACTTCACGAAGACAAACTCTAAGTAAAGGAAGGGAGAGGATAGAACCAGTCACTTGTTGAAGACATAGGATTTGTTGGACCAGTTCCAGTTGCTGTTACAACTGTAAGTCTGGTTAGGGAGGCTGAGATTCAACTCAGAAGAACGTGTCTTCACCTTATTCCCCTTGAGCTAAGGACACACAGTCCTCGCCCAATCACTCTGGTAAGTCTTCAAGGTAGACTTCCAAACCTTCACAGACTTCGTTCACTGGCGATCCACAATGACTCTTGGATGCTCAGAACGCGACGCCTAACCGGCTGGAGTATTCATAGTCCTCAAGTGTAATAAGTCTTCAGGTCACGCAGACAGAAAGACTTCAGTGATGCCTAACACTCTTTGGCTCACAGGTGTTTGGGCTTTGTCCTCGCAAGGATTTCTCTCTCTCAAAGGCTTCGAGGTGGGTTGCTCTCAAACGACAAAAGCCATGCACTAACTCGAGCAGCCACCAATTTATGGTGTAGGGGTGGGCTATTTATAGCCACTAGGCAACCCGACCTGATATGTCCGAAATGACCTGGGTCACTAAGGAACCGACATGTGTTCCAACGGTCGATTTCAAACACACACGGCAACTTTACTTGGGCTACAAGCAAAGCTGACTCATCCAAATGGATAAGATTTGCTCTCATTGTCTTCGCTCGAAGACATAGGATTTGGGTTGAGCATCACTTCGGTCGTTCTGACTTTGTTCACTTGGACCCCACTTAACAGTACGGTGGTTCCTATGACTCAACAATGAAGAGAAAGGAAACAACAAAACAACACAGTCTTCGCGCTCCATAGTCTTCACTCAATGTCTTCTCATGTCATAGTCTTCAATATGAATATCTTCACATACCACCATTGTTGTCAATGTCTTCATACATTTTTAGGGGTCATCTCCGGTAGGTAAACGAATCAATGAGGGACACTACATGTGTTATCCTGCAATTCTCACAAACACATTAGTACCTCAAACAAATTTGTCGTCAATACTCCAAAACCAACTAGGGGTGGCACTAGATGCACTTACAATCTCCCCCTTTTTGGTGATTGATGACAAATTGGTTGAAGTTTTCAACGGGGATAAAGTATGTGAAATTGTAAAGGATAGGTCGTAAGTGGCAAGGGCTCCCCCTGAAGATGTGCACATAAGTAATTTGCTTTTGGAATGCAAATGCACATGGCAGGTTGTACTTGTGGAGATCCTCTTCAACTTATGAAGATAATTCATCATGCATGAAATTATATAACTAAGAGAATGATATGCATAATGAAAAATGGACGTCTGCATAATGATCTAAGTGCGGAAGTTATCGTCGCACATGCAGAATTTATCGTCACATCACATAAAAGCAAATAAGTAGCAGACGACCATCAAGTTTAAGTGTTACAACCCAAAGAACCAAATGTATCAAAAGCGAGAGTTGTAAACACTAGGCAAAATATAAAGCAACCGCCCATATGAACCCGCTTGAAGACTATCAAACTCATATGCTTCTCCCCCTTTTGTCAGTAAGGACCAAAAAGGTTTGAAGACATAGAGCATCTACTCGCTTTCATGAGAAGAAGGTGAAGCAGCAGGGTTGTCGTTGTTGTTTGGCGGTGCAGACGAACTTGGTGCAGTGTCGATGCGTGCAGAAGTAGGGGGCGGTGAAGTTGCATCGGCTTCATCATTGATCACTCTGGCATTCCACGGTTGCAGCGGAGGAAGAATAGTCGAGTCTTCAAGGGAGGAGTTCGACGTGGGACCGCATTCCGTGGAGGAGTGGAGTCAAACTTGAATCTTTCGGTGGCGCCATCGTCTTGAAGATCTGCTTCAAAGACCGAGCAGCGTCAAACTCTTCCATGATCGACGACAGGTCTCGTGAGTGACAAAAGCATTCTTGGTGGCAAGATTTCGAATGCGATTGACATCCGCCAAGAGGCTTTGCATCTGTCGCTTGAGCCAAAAGTGATGCTTGTCTTATTTACGATGCGATTGCCACAAGAAGTTCTCGGTCATTTAGGACACGAGGCGCTTCTTAGGCCTTTGGGCAACTGTGCTCTCGGTAGCTTCAGTTATGCACGATGAGGCATACGAGTGTTCCCAGCCATTGGATAGACACGAGTTACTGCTTGGACGCCTTCCATGGGTTGAGAGAAGCTATGGTGATCTGCATTTTGAAGACAAAGAGGCGTTTTGGCAGGCTCGGGGTATATGGCTTCAACTGACATATCAACCTCGGGTAGAAAGATCAGATGATTGCGAGCAGAGGGCTTATAGTTGATAGCAGAGTGTAGCTTGATGAGGCGCATGACCCATGGAGCATATAATTTCAGGCCAAAAAGGTCGAGAACGGACGCAGCCGATTACGGATGAAGAATTCTTGTGTATTGAAGCTGATGCCATTGAGGATGTAAAAGACCAATGTCTTCATGGCTCCTTCAAGTTTTGTAGATGATGAATGCCCTTTGATAGGCCATAGAGTTCGCCTGATGATGTGATATATTGTGCGAGGCAGATACTCAAGGTCATCAAGAAAGAACTCCTTTTGGTATTCAGCGTCAGTTGGCAAAGGCTTCATCATGCTCAACATCTCCCTCGTGTTGGGCTCTGGCTTATGGAAGATGCTCTCCAGTGCATTGCGGTGGAGTTGACAATTAGGTTCGAACAGCTCTCCAGGAGTGGGTAGGCCTGTAAGCTCAATGACGTCAAGAGCTTTGGCTTCATGATGAACATTTCCTGTCATCCACTCGAGAACCCATGTCTTTGTATCCCTGTAGTAGTCGCGAATGTGGAGGGTAGCATGGAATTGAAGCAAAAGTTCCTCATTCCAATGTTCTTTATGCATCACAAAGTAGCAGACCTGCATCACGAAAGCAGTCAAGTGCTTCTTCTAAGCGTGGCAGTCCTGCAATGGCTTCAGTATCGAGGCGCATGTGAGGGAAAATGCGCCCTTGATCATACAAAATGCAGGAGTAATAGCTTCGCTGTTGATAGCTCCAGAACCGATCTGATGATATTCTTGGCCTTGAGTAGGGGTTATTTGCTCTGTCAAATAAAGTGTTGTGGGCTTTGAAGCCATTTACATTGAAGGACCCTGTAGAGGTGGCAGTACCTGGGAACCTTGGCAGTCTTGGCTTTGGTTTCTAGACCAGAGGCCTATGCTCAACATGATAATCAAACTGAGGACCAGAGGCATGAGGCGGAGGGACCAGAACGGGCCATCTGACAGTGACTAACTGACCATAGTTGTAAGCTTTCTCAATTGTATAGGGCCTTGGTGGCGGAACAGGAGTAGTGGCAACAACAGAGGCTTCAGGCTGCACAACAGGTGCTTCAGGAGCAGTTGCATCATTGGCTTCTGGCACATTGGTTGGTGCAGGCTCCACAATTGCTTCAGCCATGACTATGTCATTGGCTTCATTTGTGTTGGTGGTGGCAGCCTCAAGATTTTCAACCTCCACTTGATGAGCCGGAGGGTCGAACCTTTATCACGTTCACTTCAGGAATAGCTTCTTCAGTAATGGGGGGAGTAGGGACTCGTTCTTCTTGGTTGTCATCGGCTGATGCAGCCGGATTGTCTTCAGCAGCTTTGGCTTCATACACGGAGACATTCACAGTTGGAGTGGCTTCTGGAAACACTTGACGTGCAACAGATTGGTGGTGCACTTCTCCTTCTGGAACGCTCGAAAGAGGGACTTGAGGCCTTGGTCCTTTGCGAATCCTGCGGAATGCTGGCGATGCCTTTGGAGATGGAGTTGGCTGGGCCTCAAGGTCTTCCTCTTCTTCTTGCATAGGTGGTGTGACTTGTTGTTGTTGGGGAGTACTTGGGGAGTCTTGTTGTTGTGGGTGATCAGCCCATGATGCATCATGAGCAATTGGCGTCAGAGGACGACCAATGCTGATGAGTTTGCTGTTCATGAGAACAGGTGATGATACCAAGTTGTGTTCGATCTGAGGAAGAACTTCATCATCTTCAACATTGTCATTGTGAACAATGTCTTCAGCAGCGATGGGATCAACTGCTGGAATGTCTTCAGCTTCATGAGCCTCTGTGGAAGCAAGCTCATGAACTATCATCCTTCGTTCTTGGAGTTCAGATGCAGGTCGAACCATTGAGATAGGTTCAACAACTAAGGGCTCTGTGGAAGCATCCCAATTCTTCTTGGTTTTGCGCTTCTTCTTGGAGGGAGCAGCATCAGAGGCTTCAGGATTTTTCCTTTTTCTGGCTTCAGCCTCGGCGGCCCTCGTCTTCTTCTGTTCTGAAGCGGTAGACCTGACCTTTGGCTTCGAGCCAATCATGCTGCTTCGGAAGACTATGCGTGGTTCTTCTTGCATTGAAGGTGCACATTGGTCAGTTGATTGCTTCTTCTTCTTTGCAGCCATTCTGGGGTCAATGCCAGGACGACCAAGAGCCTTGCGCTTCTCAGCCTCCTTGTAGGCTAGTACACACTTGTCAGCCAGACTCTTCATGCGCTCACGAGAGCCTTTAGCTTCGTCGCGCTTCTTGTGAAAGGCTTCTTTGAGCTCGTGCATCATGGTCTTGAAGTTTTTGACATCTTGCACGCTGAGCTTTGCCACATGCTTCTTGAACTGAGCTTTCTCATAGTCGATCTTGTGCTCCAGTTCAACGAGATGCTGAGCAAGAGCTAGCTCAGAAGCAACGGCGCCATTGAAGGAGACGCTGAGGCCAATAGGAAGTTGCAGATCTTCAAAGCTGAGATTTGGGTTGTCAAACCACTCATCAATGAAGTGATGGATGATTGCCACATCAAAGAGAGGCAAATCATTGAAGATCTCTGCTTCTTCCTTGCTCTTGATCAGTTGCTCAAGAGCATCATCTGCAAGATCTTCATCGCTGGATAGATACATGATTTTATTTTTCTTCTCCGTCTTCTTGGAGATACATGATTGATCTTCAGACTGCATACTGTCTTCAGGAGGTGCAGTGGCCAGTGGCTTCGCACGGGAAGCTTTTGGAGGAGCAGCTGATCTTCAAGCCTTAGCCATCTTTAGCTTCTGCGGCTTTGGAGTAGGAGCAGGGGCTTCATCAGTGTCAGTGTCATCATCAGAATGATCTACTTTGGCACCTTGGACCGAGATGTGAGTGATTAGGCCATCAAGGTTGTAGAAAGGACCGATGACATTGGGTTACGCATCACGGGAGCCGTCGAGCAGGGAGCAGAGGGACCAGGGTTGAAGTCTAATCCCAATGACTTCTTGTTTTCCTTGGCCGATGCCTTTGCGTCTTTGGAAGTTTCGCTTGAAGAGATTATCGCCACGACACCGTGAGCAATGATGATGGGTCGACATTTTCAGCCGAGGTTCACGGACCATACAAGGATAGAAACCACGTGCAATAGCTTCAGCTCTGTTCTTGGGTCGAAGGCCTCGAAGAGAATATCACCCCAAGGACTTTTGACATTCTTCTCTCGCATATTCCTGGGTCACGAACTTGTATTTGAACCATTGTTCAGCCCAATATCGTCGAATCCATTGGATTCGTGTCTTACGCTGATTATAATTCTCTTCAAGATCTGTCTTGTAAAGCTCTGAGAGGTCATCAGGAAAATCTCTTGATGTTCCCCACGGTATGCATACGCCACCCTTCCTTACTGATTTCTCTACAGCCATGAACTTCAAACTGAATGGCTTCAATACATTCAAAGGCTTCAAAAGCTTTTGCTTGCTGGACAAACAGGAACTGGCTTCGGGAGAGTTAAGTGATGCTGTAATAATTCTGCAAATGAATGCAGACTATGAGAACCAAGGGATTCTCCCACGGACATGTACCTGTGACAGCATTAGAGATGCGAGGGAAGGGGAAGAGGTCATATGCATTCTCAGAAGATTTTGAAGATAAATCAGTTTGAAGACATTGACCTCATGATGCGAAGACATTCACTTATACGTTGAGAGTTGGTTCCAGATTTGTACGAATCCGTGAATAGGTACAAGTGAGGAATCTAACTAGATATGAAGCTTAAGTGAATATACTAGGCAGTATGAGATGCGCATGAATAGATCTAACATTGTATAGGCAGAAACCAACTTTGGTAAACATGATGAATCTTTGAGGATCAAAAAGATGGTAAAAATAGAGTTATATTTACCACACGAAGAACTGCTAGATGGGATGAGTAGGAGACCGAGCAGTTCAATCCACCGTGCCCTAACTTGGTGACGGAGGACAGCTACGGCGGCGGCGGAGAGGACGATGTTCGCGGCCGGCATGAGGACGGCGTCGGAGAAGTCGCGGCAGCTAAGCGCTTAAATCCTTTGGCGTCGTCGCGAGCTAGCGGTGGCGCTAGGGTTTTGACGAGGTGGAGAGGTGGAATAAGGTTTTCTTTACCGCAGGGGACATGTATTTATAAGGAGGTGTGCGGCACAGCACAATTACTTAGGTGCCCCTGGCGGTTCACATCTGAGGGGTACGTGGCAAGCATTCAACATACTCAGAGTTGTCCCACGTTCCCACGCCCTCCAGGTTTGTCGGATGGTCGTTCCGGCTTCTCCGGATTTCAAACAATAAGGATGAATCATTTAAAACAGTCTTAATGTTTATCTCTGTGTCTTCTGCTGACAAGGACGTAGAGAAGACATTCGACAGTTTCAATAGAATGCATATGATTTGGACAGATAGAGTTTGAGATAGGAAACATAGAGAGATTAGGGTCCGATCACATTCACTTAGTTCAAAAGATTCAACTAGGAAGACATAGCTATATGTGAATGCTGTAGAGGACAGAACACTAGTATATATATATATATATCAGAAAGCAATCAAATCAGCATAGTGAAGAAAATCATGAAGATAAGTTGAACTTTGAAGAGAAACCAAATGTGAAGACATAGCTAAAATAACACCATGAGTGAAACACTTCAAACAGAGAAATTTGGTGGTGGCGTTTCCCACCGTATAGGAAGTATTAGACCCAGACACGGCACACAATTATCGTGGCGCTCCGAAGTCAAATTCCATGTTAATGTATTCACACTCAGAATGTAAGTCTTCATTGATTGAAGATATACTTTACTTCGTGTGTTGCACATCTAAGTCATCAACATGCATAAGTGTTAGGATGTGTGCCTGATCACGGGACATTTGAGGATTCCAAGATATTTAGCTCACACCGTAACTTGCAAAACCTTTTCTCATCCAAGGGCTTTGTGAAGATATCTGCGATTGCTCTTCGGTGTTGGCGTGAATGATGTCAATATCCTTTTCATGACATGATCTCTCGAGAAAGTGATGACGAATTTCAATGTTCTTTGTCTTCGAAAGTGCTGGACTGGATTGTTGGCAATCTTGATGGCGCTTTCGTTGTCGCAGAAGAGAGGTACTTGTTTCAGATTGATGCCATAGTCCTTGAGAGTTTGCTTCATCCATAGAAGCTGAGCGCAGCAAGATCTAGCAGCAATGTATTCAGATTCAGCAGTTGAGAGTGATACACAGTTCTGCTTCTTTGAAGACCAACAGACAAGTGATCGTGCCAGAAAGTGACATGTGCCTGATGTAGACTTGCGATCCACCTTGTCACCAGCATAATCAGCATCCGAGAATCCAACCAAATCAAATTCGAGCCCTTTGGATACCATAATCCGAGCGTTGGGGTGTGAGCCAAATATCGAAGAATTCGCTTCACCGCTAAGTGATGCGATTCCTTTGGTGCCGCTTGGAATCGAGCACACATACAAACACTAAGCATAATATCTGGCCTAGATGCACATAGGTAAAGTAAGGAACCAATCATGGAGCGGTATACCTTTTGATCAAATTCTTTACCATTGTCGCGGGACCCGGATGGTGTTTAGGTCGGCATTGGCGTCGTGTAACATTTGCAATCTTGCATTCCAAACTTCTTCAGACAATCTTTGAGGTATTTTTCTTGAGATATGAAGATGCCATTCCTTTGCTGACGAATTTGAAGACCAAGGAAGAACTTCAGCTCACCCATCATGGACATCTGATATTGCTCTTGCATCATGTATCCAAACTCATCACTGTACTTCTGGTTGGTGCAGCCGAAGATAATGTCATCCACATATATTTGGCACAAAAACAGTTCACCATCATATGTCTTCGTGAAGAGTGTCGGATCGAGGGATCCAGGTTTGAATCCTTTGCTCTTCAGGAAGACTTTGATCGTATCATACCAAGCGCGAGGAGCTTGTTTGAGGCCATACAGTGCTTTGTTTAGCTTGTACACCATATCGGGATGTTTTGGATCTTCAAAGCCAGGTGGTTGAGCGACGTATACTTCTTCTTCAATCTTCCCGTTGAGAAATGCACTCTTCACATCCATTTGATATAGCAAGATGCTGTGGTGGTTAGCGTAGGCTAGCAGTATGCGAATAGCTTCAAGCCTAGCCAGAGGAGCAAAAGTTTCATCGAAGTCAATTCCTTCAACTTGAGTATATCCTTCAGCCACAAGTCGTGGTTTGTTTCTGACGACTTGACCATGATCATCTTGCTTGTTTCGATATATCCATTTTGTGCCAATAATGTTATGCTTGCGAGGGTCGGGGCCTTGACAAGTTCCCAAACATTGTTCAGCTTGAACTGTTGAAGTTCTTCTTGCATAGCTTGTATCCATTCAGGTTCCATAAAGGCTTCAGCTACTTTCTTAGGTTCTGATATTTACACAAAAGAAAAGTGTCCACAGAAATTTGCTAACTGTGTTGCTCTTGAGCGAGTAAGTGGACCAGGTGCATTGATGCTATCAATTATCTTCTCAATTTGTACTTCATTTGCGACTCGAGGATGAATTGGACGAAGACTTTGATCTTGCTGATCATTGTCATCATTGGGAGGATTATCTTCAGACTGAGCATTGTCTTTAGGTTGGTTAGGTGCAGAAATGATAAGTTCCTCTTCAGGCTGTGCTTCAGAAGGTATGATTTCACCAATTCCCATCAGCTTGATAGATTCACTGGGCGGAGCTTCGTGTAGTGTACTTGGCAGGAGCTCTTTTTGTGAACCATTGGTTTCATCAAAGCGCACGTCCACAGTTTCGACGATTTTGTAGAGATAGAGGTTGAAGACTTTGTAAGAGTGTGAGTCCTTTCCTTAACCGAGCATGAAGCCTTCATGAGCTTTAGGTGCAAATTTTTACTTGTGATGGGGATCCTTGATCCAGCACCTAGCTCCAAATACTCTGAAGTAGCTTACATTTGGCTTCTTGCCAGTAAGGAGCTCATAGGATGTTTTGTTCAGAAGCTTATGGATGTAAACACGGTTGATGACGTGACATGCTGTATCAATAGCTTCAGGCTAGAACTTTCTTGGTGTCTTGTACTCGTCGAGCATTGTTCGAGCCATCTCAATGAGGGTTCTGTTCTTGCGCTCTACGATGCCATTTTGCTGAGGTGTGTATGGAGAAGAGAACTCATGAGTGATTCCCATTGTATCCAGATAAAGATCAAGTCTGGTGTTCTTAAACTCAGTGCCATTGTCACTTCTGATATGCTTGATCTTGACGCCATAATTGGTCATGGCTCGACTGGCGAAGCGTCTGAAGACATCTTGTACTTCAGTCTTGTAGAGAATTATGTGCACCCATGTATACCTTGAGTAGTCATCAACAATGACGAAGCCATAGAGACAAGCAGTTTTTGTGAGGATAGAGTAGTGAGTAGGGCCAAATAAGTCCATGTGTAACAGCTCGAAGGGTTGAGATGTCGTCATGATTGTCTTCGACGGGTGCTTTGCCCTAGTCATCTTTCCAGCCTTCAAGCACCACACAAATGATCCTTCTTGAACTTGACACCCTCAATGCCCATGACATGCTTCTTCTTGGCGAGTGTGTGTAAGTTCCTCATGCCAAGATGCCCCAGCCTCCGATGCCGAGCCAAGATTCTCAAGCTTTTGCCGAAGACATACGGCAAGTCGTGGACCTGCTGAGAAATCTACCATGTATATATCATCTTTCCGATACCCTTCAAAGACTAGAGACTTGTCAGATTCCATTAGTACAAGGCAACGATATTTTCCGAATAGCACAATCATGTTCAAGTCACAAAGCATTGTTACATATATTAAGTTGAAACCAAGGGATTCAACAAGCATCACTTTATCCATGTGTTGATCCTTTGAGATTGCAACTCTACCTAGACCCAATACCTTGCTTTTACCAGTGTCAGCAAATGTGATGTGACTCTTGTCTGATGGACGTAAGGTTGAGTCCATGAGAAGTATTCGATCACCAGTCATATGATTAGTGTATCCGCTGTCCGTAATCCATTCTGAAGCATGAGGTGTCATACCCTATAGTACAGTTAGGGGGATAGGCTTCACCAAGAGTATTGTGAAGCATAAACATTTGACGGCCAAGAGGATTATTGAAGCTCAGATCAAGATTAGGACCGATAGGATGAATGGCAAACAATTCAGGAACAAAATACATAGTGAGACCATTTGGGCATTTGATCTTGCGCCCTACAAGATGTTTTAGGTCCCCAGCAATATCATCAGACGCCTTTGATTTTCGGCTGGAGACCCTTCCCTGCAAAGAAATTTAATTCTTCTTAACCACCCACATTTTCGGGGTGGCTTAGAAGCAATGAGTCTAAGTGCAAGATCTGAGAACTTCGACTTTGGAGCCCTAGCAAATAGCCTTGCAGGAGATGAATGATACTCATATGGATAAGCGAAAAGTTCTTAGTTCTATGAACATAGCGGTTTGAAGACACACGCTCATATTCATAAATTTGAGTACGGTTTCCTGCAAAACATTGGCGTTAGGGTGACTCGGGTGAGTCCTCTGTCTGCTTGAAGCCTTTGGACCATATGACGCCTTAGGTGCAGGGTTTGTCTTCATCCTGTGTGGTGTCATGATCACATTCACTGGAAGATTCTCAAGACAACTTTTGGGAACCCAGATCTTCTTCATAAGTGGTCCATTCCTGCAGTTAGTACCAATATACCTGGCAAACACTTCACCATTCTGATTTTTGAACAGTTTATAGTTTGCATCAAAGGATTCATCAACGATAACATGATTAGCACAGGTAAAGCCAGATAAGGTGGATGGATCCACTGAAGGTCCCTTTGCAGCAACCCATGTGGTTTTGGGATACTGCTCAAAGCTTCCGAGAGGGAACCATCAACATTCATTTTCCTCTCAAACCCAACACCCTCTTTTCTAGGGTTTCGATTCAGAATCTGCTTTTGAGGACATCGCAGTGTCTGATGCCCTTTCAGACTTTTATACATCCCTGTTTCAAGCAATGTCTTCAACCTAGCATTTTCATCAGCAATAGTAGTGATATCCTCCACAGAGGGGTTAGTTACCACATCAGTAGTTGAAGACAATGCAATAGTAGTAGCAGTTGAACATTCAGCAACAGAGGTAGCGATATCACGCTCAAGGCATTTTAGACATGGTGGTTCAAATCCATCCTGAGCGGGACTGATCTGTTGAGCACGAAGTGACTCATTCTCTTTTTGAAGATCTTCATGAGCCGCTCTCAATTTCTCAAGCTCTTGCTTCCTTTGAAGATAATCATAGGAGAGCTTTTCATGAGTGGTTGAGAGCGATTCATGACGACTTTCAAGTTCTTGGTACTTAGCATAAAGATTTTTTATGTCTTCAACTAAGGACTGTGAACGTGTCATTTCCGCGTCCAACAGGTCATCGCTTTTGTCTAACCGTTTTGAGTATGTTCCATAGCTTTTTGTTGTTCAGTTGCAATTTTAGCAAGTGTTTTGTAGCTGGGCTTGGATTCACAATCAGAGTCATATTCACTTGATGTTTGAAAGTAAGCATCACGTGATTTTACCTTGGCACCACATGCCATGAAGCAGTAGGTGGGAGCAGGGTCATCCTCGTCATCAGCTTCAGCGTTTGTGTGGAAGTCATTGTCTTCATTGTTGAAGATGGACTTGGCAACATAGGTTGTGGCTAGAGCCAAAGTTGCAACACCAGGGTCGGACTCCTCTCCAGACTCCATCTCCGCCTCCTCAGAAGCAGACTCCTCCTCTGAATCCATTTCCTTGCCAACAAAAGCACGAGCCTTGCCAGATGAGCTCTTCTTATGAGATGAAGACTTTGATGAGGACTTGGAAGAAGACTTTGAAGATTTCTTCTTCTTCTTGTCATCAGAATCATATTCCTTGCTCTTCTTCTTCTTCTTCTTCTTCTCATTGTCCCACTGTGGACACTGAGATATATAGTGTCCAGGTTTCTTGCAGTTGTGACATGTTCTCTTATTGTGGTCTTGAGTGGAAGCTTCATCATTTCTTGAGCTAGACCGTGAAGACTTTCTGAAGCCCTTCTTCTTAGTGAACTTCTGGAACTTCTTCACAAGCAAAGCAAGTTCCTTTCCAATGTCTTCGTGGATCATCGAACTGCGGTCAGATTCTTCTTCGGATGAGGAAACAACTTTTGCCTTCAAAGCGCGAAGTTCGTCCATAGTTGGGACCATAGATATCTCTTTTCTCGACATTTGGAACTCATGTGTGTTGACCCTCTCAAGTATATCGAGACGGATCGAGTGTCTTGAAGTCGTATGCGTTCTTGTATCATGAGGGCAAGGGTGTCAAAGGAGCTGTCAAGTGATCTCGGTAGTGTCTTGAAGATTTCTTGCTTTGTAATCTCAGTGGCGCCGAGAGCACGAAGCTCATTTGTGATGTCGGTGAGACGATCAAACGTGAGCTGGACATTTTCATTGTCGTTTCTCTTGAAGCGGTTGAAGAGGTTGCGAAGAACACTGATCCTTTGATCTCTTTGGGTTGAGACACCTTCGTTGACCTTGGATAGCCAGTCCCAGACTAGCTTCGACGTTTCCAGAGCACTCACACGGCCATACTGTCCTTTGGTCAGATGACCACAGATAATGTTCTTGGCAGTTGAGTCCAGTTGAATGAACTTCTTGACATCAGCAGGGTGACACCTACACCAGTCTTGGGAACGCCTTTCTTAACGACATACCAGAGATCGACATCAATGGCTTCAAGATGCATGCGCATCTTATTCTTCCGATAGGGATATTCAGTTCCATCGAACACGGGGCAAGCATTTGAGACTTTGATTATCCCTGCGATTACATAGCTAAAACTCCGGTGGTTCAATCAATCACACGAGAACAAGGGAGTACCTTGCTCGATAGCAATTGAAAGTGCTAGTTATCGACTAGAGGGGGTGAATAGGCGATTTTATGAAAGTCTTCTAAACGTGAAAGTTTCGAAGACAAACAATAGAATTGACCTAATTGATATGCAGCGGAAGATAGACTACAACAAGCAAAACATAGTCAAGTATAAAATAATGTGAAAGTACAAAGACTAATATCAGCTTATTAGTAAGGATCAGTATGGAAGATAGTATGAAGCCAACCAACGATAGTTGTCAAGTAATGAAGTCAAACAGGTACGACAAATAGGCAATGACTTCACGAAGACAAACTCTAAGTAAAGGAAGGGAGAGGATAGAACCAGTCACTTGTTGAAGACATAGGATTTGTTGGACAAGTTCGATTCTTTGTGACAACTGTGACGTGCAGTTAGGGAGGCTGAGATTCAACTCGTAAGACCGGCGTCTTCACCTTATTCCCCTTGAGCTAAGGACACACAGTCCTCGCCCAATCACTCTGGTAAGTCTTCAAGGTAGACTTCCAAACCTTCACATACTTCGTTCACCGGCGATCCACAATGACTCTTGGATGCTCAGAACACGACGCCTAACCGGCTAGAGGATTCACAGTCGTCAAGTGTAATAAGTCTTCAGGTCACGCAGACAGAAACACTTCAGTGATGCCTAACACTCTTTGGCTCTGGGTGTTTGGGCTTTGTCCTCGCAAGGATTTCTCTCGCTCAAAGGCTTCGAGGTGGGTTGCTCTCAAACGACAAAAGCCGTGCACTAACTCTGAGCAGCCACCAATTTATGGTGTAGGGGGTGGGCTATTTATAGCCACTAGGCAACCCGACCTGCTATGTCCGAAATGACCCTGGGTCACTAAGGAACTGACACGTGTTCCAACGGTCAGATTTCAAACACACACGGCAACTTTACTTGGGATACAAGCAAAGCTGACTCATCTAGCTCTGGATAAGATTTGCTCTCATTGTCTTCGCTCGAAGACATAGGATTTGGGTTGAGCATCACTTGGTCATTACGACTTTGTTCACTTGGACCCCACTTAACAAAGACGGTGGTTCCTATGACTCAACAACGTAGAGAAAGGAAACAACGAAAACCACGCCTTCAAGGCTCCATAGTCTTCACTCAATGTCTTCTCATGTCACAGTCTTCAATATGAATATCTTCACATACCACCATTGTCGTCAATGTCTTCATACATTTTTAGGGGTCATCTCCGGTAGGTAAACCGAACCAATGAGGGACACTACCTGTGTTATCCTGTAATTCTCACAAACACATTAGTCCCTCAACCAAATTTGTCGTCAATACTCCAAAACCAACTAGGGGTGGCACTAGATGCACTTACACCCCTCCCTCGCATGAATCAAATTATCGACGCTACCGCAGGACACGACTCATTGTGTTTCCTTGACGCATACTCCGGATACCATCAAATTAAGATGGCGGTGTTCGATCAAGCCGCAATGGCATTTATCACTCCATACGGCCCCTTCTGTTTTAACACCATGCCTTTCGGGCCCAAAAACGCTGGTGCAACCTATCAACGCACGATTCAGACATGCTTGGAGACACAGATCGGCAAAACAGTGGAGGCATACGTAGACGATGTGGTCATTAAAACCAGACACGTCGAATCCTTAATAGACGACTTGAGGCTCACGTTCGATAATCTCTGAACATACGACATTAAGCTCAATCCGGAAAAATGCGTCTTCGGCGTACCTGCCGGAAAGCTCTGAGGCTTCATCGTCTCCAATAGAGGAATCGAAGCAAATCCGACTAAAATCAGAGCTCTATCACAGTTGGCCATCCCAACAGACCTCAAGCAAATCCAGAAATTAACTGGATGTGTGGCTGCCTTAAGCCGCTTTATCTCCCGATTAGGGGGAAAGGCACTGCCTCTTTATCGCCTTCTCCGATGCACCGAACACTTCGAGTGGATGTATGTGCCACGGCCGGACTAGAGGAAATAAAAGCTGTTTTGGCCACAAACCCAATCTTGCCCGCGCCAAATGTAGGCGAACCAATGTTGTTATATATAGCGGCAACACACCAAGTTGTAAGTGCAGTACTCGTCGTTAAACGAGAGACGGACGGACATAAGTTCCCGCTTCAAAAGCCGGTATACTATGTATCCACTATCCTCACTCCATGCAAATCACGGTACCCACATTATCGAAAGGTAGCATACGCGGTCTTCATGGCATCCCGGAAACTACGACACTACTTTCAAGAGTGTTCAATTACGGTGGCCTCTGAAGTACCACTCAACGACATAACAAACAACCGCGAAGCCACGGGCTGGATTGCTAAATGGGCTATTGAGCTCCTCCCGTTCGACATAATATACAAACCACGGCGAGCCATTAAGTCACAAGTACTGGCCGATTTCGTCGCCGAATGGACACAAGCCGAACTCCCTAAAGAGTACGACACATACTCCAATTGGATCATGCACTTTGACGGCTCTAAAATGCTGGCGAGTCTGGGGGCTGGTGTCGTCCTGACATTCTCCACCGGAGATACAGTCCAGTACGTACTCCAAATATTATACACAGACTCCAACAACGCAGCAGAATACAAGGCCCTGTTACACGGACTCCGGATGGCAGTCTACATGGGCATTTAACGCCTAGAGGTGCGGGAGGATTCGAACCTCGCAATATCTCAAATAAACGGAGACTTCGATGCCAAGGATCCAAAAATGGCGGCTTATTGCAACGCCGTCCTCAAAATGTCAGCTCGGTTCGAGGGGCTTGAATTCCACCATGTGGTCTGGGAAAACAATCAGGCAGCAGATATCCTTGCCCGCATCAGCGCCAAGCGCGACCCGGTCCCACCTAATATCTTTTTGGAAAGGATGTTTAAGCCATCTGTGGTATGGGAAGGAGAGACCAGAAATAATAGTCCGGACCCGGACACAACGCCAGATCCCGAACACCCTGACATAATTGGAGGCTCTACCACCAAAATAACACGTTCCGCCCATGTGATTATGGCTGTCATTGCCCCGTGGACAGAACCCTTCTTGGCCTACCTAACTAGGCAGAAACTACCTGAGGACCCAAATGAGGCACGTTGCATTGTGCGACGATCTAAAGCCTACAAGGTCCACGAGGGAGAGCTTTATAAGAAAAGCGCTACCGGAGTCCTTCAAAGGTGCATCTCCGAAGAGGAAGGGCGGCAACTTTTTGTAGAAATTCATGCTGGACTTGGCGGCCACCACGCTGCAGCTCGGGCCCTTGTAAGCAAGGCCTTTCGTACAGGTTTCTACTGGCCGATGGCCCGAGCAGACGCACAGGACCTCGTTCAACGATGTGTAGGTTGCCAGCTTTTCACAAACCAAAGCCATATGCCGCCAACAGCTCTCCAAACAATCCCCATTACTTGGCCCTTTGCGGTCTGGGGGCTTGATATGGTCGGACCCCTCAAAGGGGGAAGCCAAAAGAAAAAATACTTATTGGTCATGGTGGATAAATTCACCAAATGGATAGAAGCCAAACCAGTTAAAACGGCCGAATCCGGACCAGTGATAGACTTCATATCCGGGGTTGTACAAAGTTATGGCGTCCCCCACAGCATCATCACTAATAACGGCTTGAACTTTACAGCCGACGAGGTAAAACTTTGGTGCAGCAACATGGGCATCAAGCTCGATTATGCTTCTGTCTATCACCCGCAAACTAACGGTCAAGTCGAACGAGCAAACGGTCTTATCATGAGCGGCATTAAACCCAGATTAGTGCGATCCTTGAAGGAATCCAATACGCACTAGGTAGAGGAGCTCGACTCCGTACTATGGGGGCTGCGGACCACGCCGAATCGCACTACCGGATACACACCGTTTTTTATGGTGTATGGCGCAGAGGCGGTACTGCCCTGCGACATAATTCATGACTCGCCTTGAGTGCGCATGTATGAAGAGAAAGAGGCCGAGCTTGATCGGCAGGACAGTTTGGACGCACTGGAGGAGGAGCGTTACGTGGCAAAAGCCCGTTCCGCATTCTATCAACAATAGGCTCAAAGGTATCAAAGCAGAGAAGTATAGGCCAAAACTTTTAACGTTGACGAACTCGTTCTACGCCTACCGGAGAAGAAAAAGAACAAGCTCAAGCCCAAATGGGAAGGTCCTTTCATTATCGACCAAGTTCTGACCGGTGGAGCGTACCGTCCGCGGGATGCATTGGACAACCGACTCGAGCCAAACCCATGGAATGCAGCCAGACTCCAAAGGTTTTACGCCTAGTGCCGAACTCCATGCCTTAAAAGGCTAAAATGTGTTTTGACTACACAATCTTGACGCGCTAGCCGCGCTCATTATACCTGGGGGCTCCTTATATAGAAGCCTAATATAACTATTTCCCGGGATCTATCACTACAAAAAAAGACACATCCGTACCATTTTTGGCCGATCGATTTTTTTCTGTCATACATATGACACTTCTATGACGATAATTGTGACAAAACCCGGTATCATCATAGATGTGGTGGGCTCCTACTTCTATGACAAAAAATCATGACATAAAATGGGCTTTTCGTCTGGGCAGGCGGAGACGCGGCTGCATGACATTCTTTGGGCCGTCCATGACGGAAAAACCGTGGTAGAAGCGAGGGCGAGGAAAATTTCGGGACTTCCGATTACGGTGGGAGGTCGTGGGCCGAAAGCGATGCATCGCTTTCTCAGACACGACGCTGCTGCAGTGTGCGTAGGCGTTGGCTCTAATCAACCCGAAGCGAGGCGTTGGGCTCTAATCGAACCCGAGTGATTGCACCGCAGCTACGCGTTCATCGAACCCGAGCGATCGATCGATGGCTGTTAACTGAACCCGATCGAGCGATTCCTTCGCTACTGCTGCTAACTGAAGCCGATCGATGCTGCCTCTGGGATGAACAGTGAGCGGTGGCGTTGCCTCTGGATGAACAGGACCCCGTGGTGTGGTGGAGGGCTGGATGAACAGTAGACGGTGGAGGGGTGCCCGTGGAGGGGTGGTTGAACAGGACCCCGTGGTGTGGAGGGCTGGATGAACAGTAGACGGTGGAGGGGTGCCCGTGGAGGGGTGGTTGAACTGTAGCCGGTGGAGTAGCACGCGGTGGAGGATGGATGAACAGGAGCCCGTTGAGGCTGGAGGAGGTCGACGGTAGCCCGTGGAGGCTGGAGGAGGTCGATGGTGGAGATGAACAGTATCCCGTGGAGTCCCGTTTTGCGGTACGCCACACCCCTCCCGATGAACAGACCCTGTTTCGGACCGTAGGAGGTCCGTTTCACGGTCACGCCACACCCTCCCGATCAACAGACCCCTGCTTCGATCAGTAGGGAGGTCCGTTTCGTTCGTTTTGCGGTACGCCACACCCCTCCCAATCAACAGGACTCCCGTTTCGACCGTAGGAGGTCCGTTTCCTCCGTTTTGCGGTACGCCACACCCCTCCCGATCAACAGGACCCCGTTCTGAACGTAGGAGGTCCGTTTCCTCCATTGTGCGGTACGCCAGGCCTCGTTTCCATCGACTGTTCCGTCCAAGCCCTCCCGATGAACACGACCACGCATTCCATTCCGACCTAGCCGGTTGGCTCCCACACGTTCCGTTGCCTCCCGATGAACACGACGCACTCCATTTCCTTCCCATGAACACGATGCATTCCGTTGCCTCCCCATGAACACGACGACGACGTTGTTTCTCCGTTCCGACCCAGCCATGTACACGAGCCCTTGCCAGACGATGCGCGCGAGTAGGCAGTCGAGACCCCGCCCATATGTACACATGCGTGGCCGTATGTTCTTTCTTGCCCCCTGGCCGCTGTACGACGTGTACATGCTACGTGCGGCGCCTCTACTACGACACGACGCGTTTCTACTACGACACACGCAGCGCCTCTACATCCACCGGTTTATATGTACGCATACCGTTCGCGACCAGAATGACAATGATACGTACGCTTCGACCAGGTGGGTCCCGACTGTCAGGCACTTCCTTGCCTGCGAAGATGTAGCTGGTGGGTCCCAGCAGTCAGGGGGGCGAATCGTTTTTTTTACTCGGACGCACTTCCTTGCATGCGAAGATGTAGCTGCTGGGTCCCAGCAGTCAGGGGCAAACGTTTTTTTTGCGAGATACGGTGGCCCGTCCGGTGGGTCCCCGCTGTCAGGTGGAGGAATAATTATTTTGCACGTAATAAGGAGGCACTTCCTTGCTGCGGCCAGGGACCCAGCTGTCAGCCTCTGCATGTGCAGTCCATGTCCGATGGAAGTCGTTCCTTGACCATGTTGACCACGCCGTGCCCAGAGCACCTGGGCGGTGGATGACGGTGAGGCCTAGGAAGGGGACGACGCGGAGCCGGGCAAGACGCGGCAGTGGATGCCCATGCATAGAGGAGTACGAGGGTTCACTGGTTCGCTGCGGTGTGAGGTTGTCGTCACCGCAGAATAACAGGGGGTGTGGGTGAGTAGAGGGATGGCCTGACCAGCGGTGGGAGTAGTAGGGGGCGGTGAGGCCTCTGCCGCATCGCAGCCGGCCACGGGAGGCAGGAGCTCGAGGCACGACCGGCGCTGGTTTGGGCGGCTGGAGCAAGAAGACCCGAGGTTGAAGAAGCACTACGGCCGTTGGATGGACATCGCATCACACCTTTGGAGCTAGAATCGTGCATATTGACTAAGTTGACAAAGCCCTCCGTCCTGTCAACTTAGTAGGCCCACAAGTCAGCCTGCCACTATACCGGGTCCCAGCCAATGTGGGGCGATTCATTTTTTGTGCGTAATCAGGAGGCACTTCCTTGCGTGCGAAGATATAGCTGGTGGGTCCGAGCTGTCAGCGGCGGTAACGTTTTTTTCGCAAAATACAGAGGCCCTTTCGGTGGGTCCTGATGTCAGGTGGAGGAATCATCATTTTGCGCGTAATAAGGAGGCATTTCCTTGCGTGCGGCCGTGGACCCAGCTGTCGGCCTCTCCACGTACAGTCCACTTCAGATGCGTGTCGTTCGTTGACCACGTTGACCAGGCCGCGCCGAGAGCACCGGGGCGGTGGATGACAGCGAGGCCTAGGAAGGGAACGACACAAAGGCAGGGAAGACTCAGCAGTTGTTTCCCACGCGGAGGGGAGTACGACTGAGGGAGTCCTGGACTAGGGGGTGTCCGGATAGCCGAACTATCTTCGGCCGGACTCCTAGACTATGAAGATACAAGATTGAAGACTTCGTCCCGTGTCCGGATGGGACTTTCCTTGGCGTGGAAGGCAAGCTTGGCGATACGGATATGTAGATCTCCTACCATTGTAACCGACTGTGTAACCCTAACCCTATTCGGTGTCTATATAAACCGAAGGGTTTTAGTCCATAGGACAACAACAATCATACCATAGGCTAGCTTCTAGGGTTTAGCCTCTCTGATCTCGTGGTAGATCTACTCTTGTACTACCCATATCATCAATATTAATCAAGCAGGAGTAGGGTATTACCTCCATCGAGAGGGCCCGAACCTCGGTAAAAACATCGTGTCCGTTGTCTCCTGTTACCATCCGCCTAGACGCACAGTTCGGGACCCCCTACCCGAGATCCGCCGGTTTTGACACCGACATTGGTGCTTTCATAGAGAGTTCCTCTCTATTGTCACCGATAGGCCCGATAGCTCCTTCGATCATCGACAACGACGCAGTCCAGGGTGAGACTTTTCTCCCCGGACAAATCTTCGTATTCGGCGGCTTTGCACTGCGGGCCAATTCGCTTGGCCATATGGAGCAGATCAAAAGCTACGCTCCTGGCCATCAGGTCAGATTTGGAAGTTTGAACTATACGGCCGATGTCCGTGGAGACTTGATCTTCGACGGATTCAAGTCACAGCCGAGTGTGCCGCACTGTCTCGATGGGTATGATCTAGCTCTACCGCCGGTCAAAGGCTCGGAGGCCGCATCGCGTTCGCTCCGACCCTTAAACCGGAGCCGGTTCCCCAATCAAGGGCAGTGGTTGGACACCGCCTCGGGGCTACGATCTCAACGGGCGATTGAGTCGAACTCCATCCCTCGCCCCTTGCGAAGACCGTGACTCAAGGTGCGGACTCCTCTCCGACTCTGAACCCTCCGCCCCTGCCAATCGAATCCGATTGGGCGCCGGTCATGGAGTTCACCGCTGCGGACATCTTTCAGCACTCGCCCTTTGGCGACATCCTGAATTCACTAAAGTCTCTTTCTTTATCCGGAGAGCCCTGGCCGGACTATGGTCAGGAAGGTTGGGATGCGGATGATGAAGAAATTCAACGCCCACCCACCACCCACTTTGTAGCCACTGTCGATGATTTAACCGACATGCTCGACTACGACTCCGAAGACATCGACGGTATGGACGACGATGCTGGAGACAACCAAGAACCTGCGCCTACAGGGCACTGGAAGGCCACCTCGTCATACGACATATACATGGTGGACATCCCAAAAGATGGGAACAGCGATGGAACAGAGGAGGATGACCCCTCCAAGAAACAACCCAAGCGCCGACGTCAGCGGCGCCGCTCTAAATCTCGCCACAGCAAAAACAATGATTCCGGCACGGGAGACAATAACACCCCGGACAGTGCCGAAGATGACCCCCTCCAGCAGGACTCAGCGCAGGAGGAGGGAGAAGCAAGTCCGCACGACAGTGTGGCAGAAAGAGAGGTATAGGACGATAATTATGCGCCTCCCTCCGAAGATGAGGCAAGCCTCGACGACAACTTAATTTGTCGTGCTGAGGATCCCACCGAGCAGGAGCGTTTCAAACGCGGGCTTATGGCCACGGCAAGCAGCCTCAAGAAAAAGCAGCAACAGCTTAGAGCTGACCAAGACCTGCTAGCTGACAGATGGACTGAAGTCCTTGCAGCCGAAGAGTATGAACTCGAACGCCCCTCCAAGAGCTACCCCAAACGCAGGCCGTTGCCTCGATTAGAGGAGGAAGCACCCAAGTCACCAGCGCACGACATGGCAGACCGGCCACCCCGTGGCCGCGAAAGAGAAGCCTCTCTGCCCTCCGCTCAAGCCACGCCCCGACGCCGCTCAAAAAGTTCCAAGGCAAGGGAAACGCGCCAGACTTGCAAGATATATTGGTGGATAAGGCAAAACATACAAGATCGATCTACGGATCGCGTGGGCGCCCCACGACACGGGATGATTACCGTCACGCCAGATACAGCAAACCCGGCCGGGCCGAACACAATAGTCAAAGTTCATATGAGCTACGTCGTGATATAGCCCAATACAGAGGCGCCACACACCCACTATGCTTCACAGATGAATTAATGGATCATCAAATCCCTGAGGGCTATCTCCGCGGTCTGGATCGAGGACTATCTCCTCAATATCCACATGGCCCGCGGTGATGATCTACACGCCATCAAATACCTCCCACTTAAGCTTAAAGGACCAGCTCGGCATTGGCTCAACAGCTTGCCGCCAGAGTCAATCGATTGTTGGGAGGACACGGAAGCCACATTCCTTGATAACTTCAGGCACATATGTGCACGACCACCGCACGCCGATGACCTTAGCCATATAATTCAGCAGCGGAAGAATCGGCCGGACAATTACGGACGCGGTTCCTAACAAAGAAAAATCAGATCGTCGACTGTCCGGATGCAGAGGCGCTAGCAGCCTTCAAACACAACATCTGCGACGAGTGGCTAGCCCGGCACCTAGGACAGGAAAAGCCGTAATCCATGGCAGCCCTTACCACACTCATGACCCGCTTTTGCGCGGGAGAGGATAGCTTGCTAGCTCGAAGCAACAACTTGGCCAAACACCCTGATAGTTCGGATACCAAGGACAGCAATGGCAGGTCGCGTCGCAACAAGCATAAACGCCGCATTAACGTTGATAATGCTGAAGATACGGCAGTAAACACTACTAGGAAAAGGGCTGCTAGTGGCGCACCTGTTTTCGCTACTAATGGCGCACTACAGGTGCGCCAAATGGCGCACCACATAGAAGTGCGCCATTAGTAACAATATTTTTTCAAAAAAAATTTCAGATTTTTTTTAAAAAAAAATTCAAATATTTTTTCATTTTTTTCTTAATCTCAGTTCACTATGGCTTAATCTCAGGTCAATATGCTTAATCTAAGGTCAAATCGCACTCCGTGGTCAAACTTCCCGAAAGGTCACCCATCCTCACACTACTCTAAACCAAGCACGCTTAACTTCAAAGTTCTATCCAACCCGAGCAACAGCTCACTTCACAGGCACTTGTTGATATATCTAGCATATCAATCCTATTATACCTTGTTGATGTCTAGGACTTTGTTCATGTTCATGACTATGATGAAATTTTGAAAAATATTTCAAACTTCCCGGTCATATTACGTATCATTTTTGAAAAAAAATTCAAAAAAAAATTCAAAACCAATTTTTTTTCTGTTACTAGTAGCGCACCACATGCACGGTGCGCCACTAGTAAGTTTGAAATTTTTTGAATTTTTTTGCCTCTAGATCTTGAAAGCCCCGTAACTTTTTTTCTGTTAGGTTTTGGGGATTTTGAAAATGTTTACCGGGGTTCCCCCAGTTAAATTTGGATGTAACTTTTCGAGTATATGATTTTTCATATTAAAAAACTTTTTCATCCGAGTTCGTATGCAAAAGTTATGCCCATTTTACAAATTTCCAGAGAGATTTTGCCACGGGGAATTCGAAATTCATATTTGTAAATTTTCCCAACAACTAGACCACATATCACATGGGAAACTTATTTTCTTTTATTTTTTTCACATTTCCATCATTTTCTTTTATTTTTTTAAACTGAAAAGGCGATCCAGGGGGGTGCATTCGGTGTTGGGGCAAGGTAGTAATGGCGCACCGTGGGGTGGTGCGCCATTACTAGTTAAACTAGTAATGGCGCACCACACCCACGGTGCGCCATTACTAGTTTTGAAAAAATAAATGAACAAAATTAATATTTTTTTGAATTTTTTTTGAAAAAAACTTAGTAATGGCGCACCAGTGGGCAGTCGCCATTACTAGTTAAAACTAGTAATGGCGCACCGAGACATGGTGCGCCATTAGTAAAAATTTATTTTATTTTTTTACTTTTTTTCAAAACTACTAATGGCGCCGGTGGGTGTGGTGCGCCATTACTATGTCAACATAGTAATGGCGCACCACTCCCACCGCAGCGCCATTAGTAGTTTTGAAAAATTAAAAAACTTTTTACTAATGGCGCACCGTGGGATGTGGTGCGCCATTAGTATTTGTGACTAATGGCGCACCAACACATGGTGCGCCATTAGTATTTAGTAATGGCGCACCACATGTACAGTGCGCCATTAGTGTCCATCCCATCTATAGCCCTTTTCCTAGTAGTGAAATGCCGGATTCAGAGGCTCTAAACCCGGTCAGCGGAAGAAGCCATTCAAAATAAATACCCAGGGCCCGTCCAACTTGGACCGAATACTCGATCGCTTGTGCCAGATACATGGCACCCCCGAAAAGCCAGCCAACCACACCAACAGGGATTGTTGGGTGTTCAAGCAAGCAGGCAAGCTAATTGCCGAAAACCACGACAAGGGGCTGCATAGCGATGACAAGGAAGAGCCCCGGCCGCCGAACAATAGAGGACAGAAGGGCTTTCCAACGCAAGTGCGGACGGTTAACATGATATACGCAACTCACATACCCAAAAGGGAGCGGAAGCGTGCGCTAAGGGACGTATACGCGATGGAGCCAGTCGTCCCGAAGTTCAACCCATGGTCTGCCTGCCCGATCACCTTCGATCGAAGGGACCACCCCACTAGCATCCGTCACGGTGGTTTCGCCGCATTGGTTCTTGACCCAATTATCGATCGAAGAGTCCTGATGGACGGCGGTAGCAGCCTGAACCTGCTTTATCAGGATACAGTGCGCAAAATGGGCATAGACCCCTCAAGGATTAAACCCACAAAAACGACCTTTAAAGGCGTCATACCAGGTGCGAAGGCCAATTGTACAGGCTCGCCACACTCGAAGTGGTCTTCGGATCCCGGATAACTTCCAAAGCGAAGAGTTAATCTTCGACATAGTCCCGTTCCGCAGCGGCTATCACGCCTTTGCTCGGACGAACAAGATTCGCAAAATTCAATGCGGTGCCGCACCACGCTGCACTCAAGCTAAAGATGCCAGGCCCTCGAGGCGTAATCACGGTCAATGGTAACACCGAACGCTGTCTCCGAACGGAGGAGCATACGGCCGCCCTTGCGGCAGAAGTGCAGAACAGCCTCTTAAGGCAATTCTCCAGTCCGGCCAATAAACAATCGGACACTGTCAAGCGCGCCCGGAGTAACCTACAACAAGACCTCCTGGCACGATCCGAACACGCCAGAATAATCCGCCCCAACCCCACCTCGCGGTTATGGCCAAGATTAGCCGTACATAACTACGCTCTGGAGATACCATGGGCATAAGGGGAGGGGCACGACCACGGCACGCCCAAGAATGCGGCTCAACCGCACCAGGGGCTCCCGATTGTGTCATTCTTTTTATTTTTAATTTTTTCTTACTTTCAGGACTCAGTTCTCCAGAAGCCCTGTCCGGCGTTCGCGCCGAACTCACAATGCAACAACCAGGGAAGCAGAAAACTGCGTCGAGTGTCCAGGTGGTCTCTACTTGTTTTACATACCATCCCGCAGCTTACCCCTGGAGGGGGACATGTTAAATAGTCCCATCCCTTGCTTATCGCACTATTTGTATCGTTCTGCTTTCATTGCAGTCCCTTTTTGAATAAACAATACATAGCTTTTGCCTATTATTGCACTCCTTTCTTTATTTATATATATGTTCATTTCATGACATGTTGCACCCGTACACTTTGGTACGGCCAATACACCAGGGGCTTAAGTTCCCCAGAATATGGTGTTAGAAGTCCGAACACTTTCACAAGTGCGGCACCCCGAACTTATAGCATTATATGAATCGGCTCCGAATCATGTCTTGGGTCAATAGTTGGGTTTGCCCGGCTCCCATGTTTTGGTACCTTACGTTCCATTATATCGGCTAAGGTAGCGCTGGGAGAACCACTGCGATTGTGCCCCGGTTGAGCTGGGTTGACCACCTCAGTGGAGAAAGCTAAAACTGACCGTCATGATAGGGCGAGAGCCAGTCGCTGTTCGAGAGGTTTTTTCGGGTCCCTAAAGACTTATGCCGTTTAGAGCGAGGAACCAGAATTGTCCGGCCAAGGCATGGATAGCGCCCCAAACTCGGTCTTCCGAATACTAGGGGCTTCGCCGAAATTTAAAATTATAGAATTCTATGGCTAAGTGAGAGTGATCAAGCATTATAAGTCCAGTTGCCTTGTTCGTTGCGTTGAACGCCTCCCTCGATGGACCCAAGAATGGGAACAAGAGCGCTCAATTTTATCCCGAACACCCCAGCACTCGTGGCATGGGGGCTGAAGCCAACGACTTGCCATCTCTCAAATTTGATAAACGGCCGCACAAAAGGTAATATTTTAAATCAACAAGCGTTGCTTAGCGCATATGAACAAGTTTTCAGCGTACAGGATAACAAATGCGAGTCTATTCAACAATTACATCTTTGGAGCACTCATCCGCTATACGACGGGCACCCTTCAGGAGGCCCTCATAGTACATTTCGGGCGTGCGATGCTCCTTGCCCTTCGGTGGCCCGTCCGTCACAAGCTTCTCCGCATCCAGCTTGCCCCAGTGCACTTTGGCACGGGCAAGGGCCCGACGGGCACCTTCAATGCAGACGGAGCGCTTGATGACTTCAATCCATGGACAGGCGTCCACCAGCCGCCGCACCAGCCCAAAGTAGCTCCCAGGCATGGCCTCCAATGGCCACAATAACTATAAGGCCCTTCATGGCCTGTTAAATCGACCTTGTGGAGCTCGACCAGCTGCTTCAGCTGGTCGCTTAGGGGCACCGGATGTCCGCCTCGGATACCGAGACCAGAATACCTTCTCCGTCGAGCTCCCCTCCTGGGCGTGGTAGAATGCGGCAGCATCAGACGCACTACCGGGCAAATCTGCGAATGCTCCTGGAGAGCTCCGAATCCGTGTAAGTAATAGGTAATTGACTTTTACATTCTTGCTTTGCATAAAGAATGCCTTACCTGCCGCTATCTTCTTTAATGATTCAATTTCTTGGAGGGCTTTTTGGGCTTCGGCCTTAGCGGCTTTGGCACTCTCAAGAGCCGAGGCAAGCTCGGACTCTCGAGTCTTTGAGTCACGCTCCAAACTCTCATGTTTTCCACGAGAGCCTGGAGCTCTTGCCGCACCTCCGCCAGCTGCGCCTCCCCTTTCTCTCGCTCGGTGTGTTCCGCGGCCGCTTTGCTTTCAGCTACGGACACCGCTTCCTTCAGGGTCGCCACCTCGTTCGTGGCCCCTGCAGTACCCATGTTATTCCTGTTATTTTCTGCAGCCAAAACCTTTCTATAAGGTATTTCTTTAATAAGGTATTACTTACCTTCCTGGTCCTCGAGCTGTTTCTTGGCAAAGCCGAGCTCGTTCTCGGACCGCTCGAGGCTCTGCTTCAATGCATCGACCTCCGCAGTCCGGTCTGGGCAGAGGTCAGCAAGCCTGCATTCCCATATTGACATACTTATGTTAGACTCCTGCATATATCTTTTTAGATCCTTAGTCTGGCTTTTCTTTCCGAACACCGAACTAAGCATCAGGGGCTACTGTCTATGCGGTAATATTTTTATATATTCTAAACTTACCTCAAAGCCTATTAGAAGGCTTGTATAGGCTTCCGTCAGCCCGCTCTTGGCGGACTGAACTGTCCGGATCACCGCCCTCATAACAGTGCGATTCTCCTCCTCGATGGAGGCGCTGTTAAGCGCCTCCAGTAAGCTATCCGGTGCCTCCGGTTGGACGGAGGACACCCGCGTCTTACCCTTCTTACGAACGGACCGCTTGCCAGACTCCGAAACCGCTGAAGGTCCCGGCATGGAGTCCGGACGAGGGTCGGGCTTAGAGCCCCTGGGGGTCTTGCCCCCCTCAAGCCTGGAGTCCGGGAGGTTGCCTTGCGGCGCCTCCTGCGCCACCTCCTCTTGAACAGGCCCCCCTTGGGGCACCACCTCGGCGTCGTCCGTAGCGTGAGGCGAGGAAGCGGCCGGAAGTGAAGTACTCTCCATTTCCGACAAACTCAGGGACCCGCTCGACGAAGCGACGAACTCGTCTTTGGGCGGGCTGCATGATTGTTCGGCATTAGAGAACACGATGCAATGATACAAAAGCCATGGGTATCCGGACACTTACGATCTCGCCAGGGGCTTGGCCCTTGTTGTCCACTCCTCCTCGTCGTTGTCGACGTTGGTGGAGAAGTCCAGAGGAAGGGACCTTCCCTTCTTAGACCCTCCGGCCTCCCCAGTTGAGGCGGCCTTCCTTTTCCTTTCCTCTCCTCCCCCGCTGGGGGAGAGGCTTCTTTTTCCTCCTCCTTGTCCTCAGGAGAAGATTCTGCTTTAGAATCTGACAGCACCTGGCGTCGGGAGCTCCTTCGAGTTCCCGCAGCCTCCTTCTTGGCCTTCTTCTCCGGCACCACATGGGGTACCGGAGCCAGCAGCCCCGTCAATCGGGCGTCCGCTGGGTCTTCCGGCAAAGGAGCCGGACATTTAATCTATCCGGACGTCTTTAGCTAGTCCTGTCAAAGATTAGGGAGTTTTAGATCCCACATAGAGTCAATCTATGAAACAAGAGTCCTGTAAAGGGTAAAATAACTTACCTCGCCGGCTTGACGCTGTGAGCTGTATCCGCGATCTTTGTTAGCGGATGCGGGGGCTTCGGCGCCCTTGAACAGCACCTTCCAGGCATCTTCGTACGTAGTGTTGAAGAGCCGGCTCAAGGTTCGGTGCTGTGCTGGATCAAACTCCCACAAATTAAAGGCCCATTGCTGGCATGGGAGGATCCGGCGGATGAGTATGACTTGGACTACGTGGACAAGCTTGAGCTTCTTGTCCACCAGGTTTCGGACACAGATTTGGAGTCCGGTCAGCTCTTCCGAATCACCCCACTTCAGGCCCGTCTCTTTCCATGATGAGAGCCGTGTGGGGAGCCAGATCTGAATTCGGGGTCACCGCCCATTTGAGTCGCTGCTCGGTGATGTAGAACCACCCGATTGCCACCCCTTTATTGTCTCCACGAAGGAGCCCTCGAGCCAAGGACATTGGGCATCCTGCCCACCATAGCGCCTCCGCACTACTGTCGGCCGCCCACTATCTTCGGATTTTCGATAAAGGTCTTCAACCTTAATCCGAAGTGGGGTTGGATGCAGAGGAAGGCCTCGCACACGACGATAAACGTTGAGATATTGAGGATGAAGTTTGGGGCCAGATCGTGGAAATACAGGCCATAGTAGAACATGAGCCCCCGGACAAATGGGTGAAGTGGAAAACCTAGTCCGTGGAGGAAGTGGGTGAGGAACACCACCCTCTCATGGGGCCTGGGGGTGGGGATGAGCTGCCACTCGTCGGGTAGCCGACACGCGATGTCGCCGGACAAGTAGCCGGCCTCCCGCAGTCTTGTGATGTGCCCCTCCATGACGGAGGAGGCCATCCACCTACCTCCCGCTCCGGACATAGTTGGAGAAGGTCGAGGTGGGGTATACGGACTTGGGCGCTGGAGCTCGAGTGCGCGGAAATGGATGAGCAAAGCAGGAAGAAGGCGTAGGTGAAAAGGTGGATCCTTATCCCCTTATATGGACGGACGAAGCTATGCGTCCCCCACCAGCCTGATAAAACTCGCTTATCTCCCAAGCGCCGCAATCAATGGCGCGGTTGGGTTACCCATGTCCGTATTGATGAGAATCCCGAATAAGGGGCATGATCTACGCTTTGATAAGACGTGCCAAGGAAACCGCCTCGCTGAACGAGCTGAGGTGGAACAGTAAAAACGATTCGTATAAAGGCCTGGCCGTGGTGTGATGTCACGCCGCGGAATACGTCAGCAGATCTGTGCAAAAAGTTATTCTCTCTACGGTTGTATGTGGAACTTGTTTTGTAGAGCCGGACACTATCCTGGTGTTCAAAACCTTCTATGAAGTATTCGGAGGAGGAACCCGCCTTGCAATGCCGAACGCAATATGCACGCCGGACTCGTCGTCATTGAAGCCTGGTTCAGGGGCAACTGAGGGAGTCCTGCACTAGGGGGTGTCTGGATAGCCGAACTATCTTCGGCCGGACTCCTAGATTGAAGACTTCGTCCCGTGTCCGGATGGGACTTTCCTTGGCATGGAAGGAAAGCTTGGCGATACGGATATGTAGATCTCCTACCATTGTAACCGACTCTGTGTAACCCTAACCCTATTCGGTGTCTATATAAACCGAAGGGTTTTAGTCCGTAGGACAACAACAATAATACCATAGGCTAGCTTCTAGGGTTTAGCCTCTCTGATCTCATGGTAGATCTACTCTTGCACTACCCATATCATCAATATTAATCAAGCAGGAGTAGGGTATTACCTCCATCGAGAGGGCCCGAACCTGGGTAAAAACATCGTGTCCCTTGTCTCCTGTTACCATCCTCCTAGATGCACAGTTCGGGACCCCCTACCCGAGATTCGCCGGTTTTGACACCGACAACGACTGTACGAGGGTTTACTGGTTCGTCTGCCGTCTCCGGAGAATAACAGAAGGTGTGGGTGAGTAGAGGGATGGCTAGGCCAGTGATGGGAGTACGGTGGGGCGGTGAGGCCTGCACGGCAGCAGAGCCGGCCACGGGGAGGAGGGAGCAGGTAGTCCCGCCGGCGCTTGTTTGAGCGGCTGGAGCAGGAAGAACAAAGATTGAAGAAGCACGACGGCCGTTGGATGGCCATCCAACAAATAACGCTTAAAGGCCAAACTTTTTTAGGAAAGCCTCAAATCTATGGAAAACAACATACAGCCCATCTGCCATTATTTCTAATAATTTACAGCCCATTTGCTAATTATTAAGGTTTTTTTGGAGCCGATATTCTTTTTGTTAGCATTACAGCCCATATTGTGGCCACGGTTAAAAATTATACGAAATTTTTCATATTTCAAAAGTGGTTCTGAACTGTTTTTAATCCCGAAATTTCGACTCACATTCAAACTGATTTAAAAAATAAACGATATCAATGTAAAATCCAACAAATTCTCCATGCCTAAAAATTAATGTAATTTAAAATCTCAAATGAAAAAAGATATTTGAAACTAATTGCTGGTTTGATGTGTTTTAAAATGTACAACCCATTTTCTCATTACCGATGGGCCATTTTCTTGGCCAAATAATGAAAGCTCTCCTCGTCTTGAAATATTTGTAGCCCAACAGGCCTGACAAAGCGACTTACATGGCAAATCACAAAAAAACTGGGTTGTGGCCGTGGACCCAGCTATCAGCCTCTCCACGTACAGTACTCTTCCGATGGAAGTCGTTCCTTGACCATGTTGACCACGCCGCGCGGAGAGCACCACGGCGATGGACGACGGAGAGGCCTAGAAGGGGATGATGTGGAGCCGGGGAAGACGCGGCAGTTGAAGCCCGCGCGGAGAGGAGTATGAGGGTTCACTGGTTCGGCTGCGCTGTGAGGCTGCCGTCGCCGCAAGGCTGGCCCGTCCAGTGGGTCCCTGCTTTCAGTTGGAGGAATCATTATTTTCCGCGTAATAAGGAGGCACTTACTTGCTGCGGCCATGGGCCCAGCTGAGACTCTCCAAGTACAGTATACTTTCGATGGAAATCGTTCCTTGACCATGTTGAACTCGCCGCGTTCTGTTGCATGCATGCATCCATGGGCGTGGTGTGTCCCCACTGTCAGCCTCTCACGTACAGTCATCTTCCGATGACTCTCGGTTGTTGACCATGTTGACCACACTGCGTCGAGCGCACTGCAGACCGGAACGACCGGAGATGGGGAAGACGGGCGGTGGAGTCGCAGATGGAGAGGAGGGAAACTTCATCGGTTCGTGCTTGGCAGCAGCCTGACGCGTGCATACGGGAGACAGGAGCTAGAACAGAGGTTGAAGAAGGAGCACGGCTATTGGCTTAACATCCAACAGTCCAGCTGCTAGAATCATTTGTTGATTAAGTTGACAAAGTCGTGCGTACACGTCCACTTAGTAGGCCCACAAGTCAGTCACCAAATCTGACGGGTCCCAAATTGGCCAACGGATGAATAATTTTTTCGCAAAACAAGGAGCACTTCCTTCCAGGCGAAGATACAGCCGTGGGTCCCAACTGTCAGGTGGAGGAAACATTTTTTCAGCTTAATAAGGAGGAACTTTCCTTGCGTGCGACCATGGACCTCGTGGGTCCCAGCCGTCAGGCTCTCCATGTACAGTCCTCTTCCGATGACTCTCGTTTGTTGACCACGCCGCACCGAACGCAGCGAGGCGGTGGACGACGGCAAGGCCCTGGACGAGAACGACTCGGAGATGGGAAAACATGGCAGTGGAGTCGCAGATTGAGAGGAGGAGAAGGGTTATAACTGGTTCTATTGCAGCGTGGGGTTGTAGTATGTGGAGAATAACAGGAGGTGTCGAGGGATGGAGGGATAGCCTAGCCGGCGGTGGGGTAGCTCTTCACAGCGATGCATGCTAAGCAGAGCCGCTAGCCGCCGGAGGCCGCACCAGGCGGCCCCGGAGATGCTGGAGGAAGAAGACGAGAGATTGAAGGTGCATGCCGGCCGTTGGATATAAATCCAATGGCTGTGGATGACACAATCATTTGTTGAGCAAGTTGACAACGCCCTGCGTAGGCTTCAACCTATTGGCCCACATGTCACCGCAAAAATGTGGCATATATTTAACCCATGTTTTCTAGAATATACAGTCCATTTGCTGGGCTGGGTGAACAAATAATTTCGCGTCAATCAGGCTCATTTATATTTTCTAAGAAATCCCAGCCCATTTGCACTTCTTTGAAATACACGTATTAGGTGGGCTCGTTATATATATAATGTTATGTTAGAAGGAGCAATTAATATCAAAGAATAAACCGGAGAGGCACATTATATATATATATATATATATATATATATATATATATATATATATATATATATATATAATTAATAAAATAGAGAGTTATTGCTCAAAATAAAAATGAGCGCGTTATTATTAAATTGGTCCTTAAAATCTTCGCAAGCTTTTGTACGCAACCACCAGGATTTTCCTTGCCTGTGAGTCAAAAACAACTAGGATTTTCCTTGCCAACTTCCGTTAAACATTTACTTTTATAAGTTAATAACACGTGGGCTGCTTTTATAATGTATATATAAGTCTCTATAAAATATACGATAATAGTAATAATATAAATATATATAATGTGGTTAGAAGGGAAAACATAAATTGGACACTGCATTACTTTTATAAGAGACCTACGTTTTATACCCCACAGTAGGCATACTAACAAGTTCACACACAAATACAACAGAAAAGGTAAACATTCATATCAAACTCAGGTTCACAGGACACGTTCGCATTCATAGCCAACATTCACTATCAACAACTCAAAAGATTCATATATACACAAGCTCAACATATCTATGCATCCAAATGATTGATAGATCACACGACAATATTCATACATAATTCACAAAAAGATTCAGATATACACATGTTCACTATGTTTATGCATACCAATAATTGAGATCACAGCCAATATGATCCATGGACGGAATTTAATTGCCTAGGGTACAGACTAGTAAATGGTGTTCAATCGGAGGTACTTCTTGCTAAAATTAGTTCTTGTACGAGTAAACTTTCGAGTACATAAGAGGCATCACAGACAATCTGAACTTTTCTTGTTGGTTTATCCTCAAATAGTGGCCTCGTGCCGAGGGAGGTTTGAGAAACTTGGCCACTACTTTCATCCAACTAGTTTACTGGCTCATCTTCGTCCTGTATCTCGCCAAAATTCTACATTGCGCATTTAGAAAGGAGGCGGTTGAGAAAATGAACCACCCAAATTTTTTGTGCAGTTCAACCTGAAATGGAGCATCCTTGGCGTGCGAGGCGATTAAGTGCCAGATGAATATACGCGTCAACCAACTTGTCTGGAATCTTTAGACTCCATGCCATATAGTTTGCTACCATATGTGCCGATAACCAAAAGGCACAAGTTGGGACCAAAGACTGGACTGCATTTTTCTGGGCTATGCACCAAGCAATATTTTTGGCGTTCACTCTCCTAATACTTGGAGTTTGACAATTGGTTGATGCCGGTTGATATTCGAATGAATATAGGCACTTCTTGTCAACATCGATGCTTGTCTGAGTGAACTTTGGAGTACATAGCAGCAACATAAGTACGTGTCCATCTGAACATTTTGTGCAGTTCTACTGAAATCACCCGATGTAATGATTTGCCTGCGAGTTCAGGCTCCAAATTACTCCTTTTATTAAATCGACAAACAGTAGCACAATACCAAATTACCAATACATATGACAGACACTATAATCAGGATAAAGACCAGTACCAACCTGTGTGAGGTAGCATATCAATTACTATTTCCTTTGACTGGAAGCCGAGATAAGCCAAGCGGTCGACAAAGAAAGGAAGAAAGCAAGCGGAGATTAGCGACTGACAGGAAAGGACGGAAGCTGGCGAGGCAATGAAGCACCCAAAGTTTTTGTGCAGTTCCACCAAAATCGAGCATCCCTGTTGGTACATATCTTGAGAGAGTGAGATTACTGTAATAGTGGGACTAGTTGATGAAACATACACTAACAAATAGAAGCACCCTCATTATCTTAATGGGTAAGGTTAGCAACATAGTAGTCTTGCTTAAAGAGAGGTATTATTTTATTTAATCAGTGCCAATTAGCTCAACTCAACACTAAAAGCATTGCCATTTATCATAGGTTGCAAAAATTTTAATGTGGAAAGATAAAGGAGTTTCTCATGACAGTAGCACGATACAAATAGAGATGACAGCAAACTAATATGGATGAAGGCCTTAGGCCCGTACCAACCTGAGAAAAAAAGCTTATTCATGTAGTCCCATAAGTGATGATAAAGCACTCACTGGAATCACACAATAGTATATATTTTTGTGCACTTCAAATGTATGGTTGAAATCACTCTTGTTTACCAAAGGCTGAGATTATATCGAAAGATTATCAAGAACTTCCAAGAGAGTTAAAGCACTGGTTGGGATACAGTTCATTGTATTGTCTTGTGTAGTTCCACTAAAATGTATGATTGGCACAACATGATCCCTGTTTGCACAAGTAGGAACAAGGTGAAACCTTCATTAGCTTAGTGAGAAAGGATATGAAGACATTAGCATATTACTCAAATAGTAGCATCAAATTCATGATGGACAATATAAAAACATTGCCTCATTGAGCCAATGGAAATAAATTGACATGCAAAACAATAGCACTATTATGTCATGACACTAATAATATTCCCTCCCTGCTCCACCACATGATTCACCTCCATAGACAAACATACACACGTACATGATTCAACATAGGGTCCTACTAAAGATTTGTTTAACTCCAACAAGAAAATTAGGCAGTAATAAATTAGTGGTGCTTAAGTACTCCTAATTAATTATGTGAGACAGCAGAAGTGGAAGGGCTCCCTGGAGGATCATCTCACAAGTAAGGTAGTCGTTGCCGCAACCCTTGAATGGCCTCGACTGAGGCCTCTGGCTTCAGCAAGATCGCCTTGGCACTTTTTATTCTTTTTCTTCTTCCTCTTCATGCTCTGTTTCTCTTTCTCCTCACCAGTTGGTGAAACCAAGTACATGATTGGCCTTCTAATTCAGAATTGGTTTTGTCAGTGAGGGAGTACAAGTGTACCAGTAAAAAATAGCATTATTTTTTCATGGTAGTCGAAAAATAGAGATGAACACATGCATTAAATATCATTCTTACGTAAACGAAGGTTATGGCGCCAATATGGATGATGAGGATTGGAACACAGATCTCCCTTTGTGCAGTTCCACCAAAATGAACCAACTGTTCCATTCTGACATTCCAGTTAAACAACACAAAAGTCACTTCTTTTAAGAAGAGTTTTGTGTAGTGCATCAAAAGGTCACAACAAAGAACTGTGTGAATTGGATATACCTGTTTGCACAAAAAGGCACAGAGGAAACAAATGTAGTCTCAAACAATTACAGGCAAAAACATTTGGCTAAACTTGTCATGGCTTATAACAGTGGCATGGCTTTATTTTTACCAGGGACATTAGATTAAGAACAACTAAGGCTGCGTTCGGTTCATAGGTTTGGTGCAGAATTTCCGTAGGAACACAATTCCTACGGTATTCTTTCCGTTCCAACCGTTCGGAACACGGGAAAGGTGAATAGTGTTTCATAGGAAAGCTGGTCTGGTAGTACTGATTCCATAGGATTAGAAACATCCATGCACTGTTCATTTTTTGGGCGGAAGCCCGAGGCAGGCGCTCGCTGCCATGCGTTGGACAGGTTGCTGTGCTGTGTTGCCGAAATAAAAAAATCAACCTATGTGTGGTACGTGAGGTGAGGACAAGAGTAGTCACTGTGCAGCTGAATAAACAAATAGCATCTCATACTGCCAAGCATGCTACTATAAAAAAACAAATATGTACATTTCGTAGTCCATCCAAACACATTCTCTTGAGAGTTTCCTCCGGTTCGCTGTTCCATAGTTTTATACCTACATTCCTTTCCTATTCCTCTATTTTCATCAAGACCTATGTTTTATGCCCCTTTATTCCGAATGGAGCCTAACTATTTGGTATAAGGGCATGGGACAGTGGGTGCACCAGCAGTCCAGCTCCATGTACGTAAACAGGGGCATAAAGTGGTGATTCATAGTTTGTTGCCCCGAGAAACAAACATCCAAGAAACATATCTGGGTTGGTCCCATTTTTGTTCACTCTAGCCACATACTCCTATGTGTGGATAGCAAATCTAGTCCTGGTCATACCACTGTGTACAGCGTTACCCCTATATTCCCTTTTCGACCAAGAGACCGGTTGGATGACCAGTCTGTACTACTTTCACCCCCTTTCCTTCCTATTTGTACCAAGTCCGATGTACATACTAAATTCCCCGACCCCCACTTTATTTCTTGTTTTAACCAAGTATTCTCCCTCCGTTCGAATTACTTGTCATCAAAATGGATGTGTCTAGAACTAAAATACATCTAGATACATCCATTTCAATGACAAGTATTTTCGGACGGAGGGAGTACAAGACTCGACTCCATGAAGTAGCTTTACCTCTAACAATAGAAGAAGAAACAATGTGACGTTGAACCATCCGATCGAGAGGGGCTGAGAGTTAGAAAATGATGCACATGCAGCGACGTAGCGAGCTGGGGAAGTAGAGCTAAGGCGGTTTCGAACGAAGATATACCTAAAGGTCGTCGGGATGTGGATAGGTGGGCGGCGGGAGGCCGGATCCGCCCACAGGCAACGACGAAGGGATCGGAGGACCTTCCGCGCCGGTGCTCGGCCAGAGATAACGCTGCGACCGGCAGTGCGTCTCCTCCCTCGTTGTCGACGACGGCCTAAACGCTGCCCCTCCTCCCCTTCACCGGCGGAGGGGGATACGTCCGGACCTGTAACCAGCTGTGAGGATAGAAAGCCAGTGTTTTTTGAAGGGGGAAAGACAGTGTTACTACCCCTATCTTGTTTAGATCTGGAGAGGATGAGAGTGTGTGAATAGAGCAACCCTAGCAAGCAAGCGTGGAGGCTCCGGCCTATATATACGTAGTGGGGTAGTTTTCCTTTTTCACTCCATCAAAACAATCGTTTAAAATTGTGTACTACTACATGCCAGGTCGCGGTTTTTTTAGTTGTTGATTGTGTTTTGAGATAGCTAGCTACCCGCTTGTTCCAAGTGGTGTTACGGTGTGCCAGGTTGCACTTTGTATCGTTCAAGTCTGGTACTACAAGTCCCTCCATTAAATGAACAACCACCCCCTCGTAAAAATTGTGCACAAGCCAATGGCTAAAATTAGCGGAAACGTGGGTTGCCCCAACATGCATTATTATTTATATTTTCTACTCCCTCGGTTCCTAAATATAAGTCTTTTTTATTAGCCACACCTAAGACAAGAATTTTTTTATTAGCAGTGAATCCCACATGTCATGGACACAAAAATTGTGGCAAGATTCCCTTAGGCAAGCCAAAGTGTGTCTAACAATTTGAGCAACTCAGGTTAGGCGCGTATGGAAAGTGTGGGAAAAATAATGTGGCAACATAAGACAAACATAGTCACAATCCAAACAGCCCCGTAAATTTTTGTGACATGCATGAAAATTTGGTTAGTTAAATTTATAGTCAAAATTTGGCAAGGTGCTTCAAATCAACACATGCAAGTATCGAAAGGAAAGTCACGGCATGCATGCATGCGTTGTACTCCCTCCGTTTCCAAATATAAGTCTTTTTAGAGATTGCAACAAGTGACTACATACGAAGCAGAATATGTCTACTCCTACATACAAAGTAGCCCATTTGAAATGTGTAAAAAGACTTATATCGAGTGCAATGCTTTGATGTGTCGCGTCAACTCGTACAAGACCGAGAAATTTGATTACTACCACGCCCTCTCCCTCATGGATCGAGCTCGGTGTTTATCGCACCTGCCTTTGGCTGCATGACAGGAGAGCCAACCACCTGTTGGGCCCACCTGTCATAGACACAAAGGCAGGAGCAGTAAGTAGAAGCTTTCGCTACATGCTATCCCTCCCGCGCGAGGTGGATGGACATGCAATAGTGGATTCGATATTGTAGAAGTAGGAGTAACATCATTGTTCGTCTTCTCGAAGAGGCGAAGAGCCAAGCGCAACCCGAACGTGGCAGTTGTGAACGTTCGCGTGGTGCGCTTCCTTGGAGTACTAGCCAGGCTCTTGCATGAGACAAAATTGATATTGTTTAACAATTAAACTCCATTATCCATTGGTTGATACTCATTCTGCATAGGTCCACGCGCTTAGCACCGTTTCCTCCTGGGGTCACCAATGTTTATTTGCTAATTAATAGTATTGCATGCAATGAACTAGCCATTGCAAGTCATTAAAAGCATGCACACCTCTCATCTCTTATTGGTTGATATGTCAAGAAACAAGAAACAAGGTAGAAGTTAATGCATCGCGCCTAAGTGTTTTGGGACTATTTAGTTTTTGTAAGATGACTTACACACCTAGACAGAGGGAGTAGTATAGCCTCAGAACCGGAAAGGAGTATTTGCCTTTCTAGAGATTTCAACAAGTGACTAGACTACACCGTGTGTAGTACTCCCTCCCTTCCGGTTTATAGGGCTCAAATCTCTAATCTCATGAACCAAGGCATTTTGCGATTGGAGGAATGTATCTCGTACTTTACAAAACTACCCTAATTAAACTCATGCATTAATTACGTAGTTCTCTCGTTTTCCACTCCGCCTTGGTCGCGGTGCACAATATTGAGCACTCCTATATGACTAGCCGCTCTATCTACATGTTGGACATTTCACAAAGATCCGGCCCGCGTGCCATCCACCAAATCACAGCGAGGTGCTACAGTCGAGACTCACCTGTCACCCCGGTGTGGCCGTCATGACCCGTCATATCACAAAACCCACACCTTTACTAGTAGTGGTAAGGTGGCCTCCAAGTTGGACTGGACGAAGAAACCATCATTTCACTGGAACGCTCGTTCAAGCCCTTTCTTCCCTTTCTTGAAGAAAACCTCACCTGTGCTACTCACTTCTGCCATTTTTCTTCTGTACCGATGAAGGAAAGGTGGGCGAATCAGTTATGCTGCTATATTTTCATTCCAAGAATCTTCTTTTTGCGAATCATCGACCGATTCTCACATCCTATTCTTTTCCCGTTTTCATTGCGATTGTGGTTTCCTTTCGATTGCTTTTTGTTTGTCAGTTCATTGATGGATCCTGGAGCACTAGGCAAAGAGTTGCCGACGGACAACCCACTGGAGACAGCAATCTCCAGGAAGCGAGCACCGACCAACGAGTTGACCATGTTGGCGGGCCAATCCATGGAGACGAAGAACTCCAAGAAACAAGCACTGGCCAAAGAGTTGAGGACGTTGACGGACGAACTCCTCAAAGAAAGTTGGAAGAACAGTAAGGGCCCCATCGTGCCTACCCCAGGAACTCTGATTGCCACCTATGTGAGGGTCAAGACCGAGTTTGAGGAGATAGTCGCCATTGAGAAGCAGTATTCCCCTGGCAAGGTGATGGCCCCCATCGAGGACGAGGAGATGGCCCCCGGAGGGATGAGATCCCCCGGTGACCTGCACAAGGTAAAAAAATAATGGCTTATTACCATAGTTGTGGTTTTTGATTATTTGCATTGTGCTTGCTAATATATTAGGGTTGTGCAGGCGCCGGTGGACATCCTTGATGATTCCGATGTCGTGGCCCGTCCTGTTGGCATCGCCCCGGAGATCGATTCCGATGCCGCTGTCCATCCTGTGGACATCGCCCCAGAGATCGATTCCGATGTCGCGGTCAGTCCTGTGGACATCGCCCCAGAAATCGATTCCCATGCCACTGTCCGTACTGTGGTCATTGCCCGAGAGATCGATGACAAGAAATAGTTGGTTGCGCTAATCCTTCAGGGTAGTTTGCATTGCCCTGTGTTTAATTACCAGAACGATGCGTGTTATCAAACCATCTTAGGGCTAGTGCACTCTCTTGTGTGGGAGGATCTTGCTACTTTTGTTTGATAGTGAATCATGCGATGAATCATGCGAACCCTCTCCGAGTTATGCAAACAGATGTATCCTCACCAGCTTTTGGTGTAATATATGGCATGCTTAGATGTAAGTTTGAACTGTTTATCATATCAGCAGGGCTTGTTTGATGATTCTTGGTGTTAGTAGGCTAGCTACTGTGCGAGCTATAGTACTTGCAAAACACTCACTGAAGAGAAACGTTGGGGCTGATGAGCTCGTGGTACGCTTATACTTATCCCTCGTCGATCGGCCAATAGCGCTAGCTCCTAAAATTGTAGGCTTAGCGATCGATTAGACAATAGTCGGCATACATTCAGGCCTCATTTGGTTCATAGGGTAGGAAAATCGTAGCAAAAGTACAGAGAACGTGCAACAGAAAATCATAGCAGTGCAGAGACGTACTCCCTCTGTTCCAAAATAGATGAACTAGGCGGGCTAGTTTGGCCTAGTGGGTTTCAGTGATATGACGTGGTACAGTGCCGTCCAATCTTCGCGTGTGGTAGCAGTATTGCGGGTACAGTAAGTTTTCTTGAAGAAGAGGAATTCAACGAAGTCATGATGGTTCCTTCGTCCGAACAACTTACAGTGGGAAAGGTGGGCCTGCGATACGACTGGGGAAGACCAGGATAATTTTGTGCATGGCAGGTGGACCAGGATGGTCGACGTCCCACATGTCGGCGAATGAATGTATTCTTTCCGATATAGAGGACGAGCAACGAGTATTCATTGTTTATTTTTGATGAAAGCTATTGTCTCCACTGTTACGACGGAGGAGTGTGAAACACGGCAGCCCAGTGAACTTGGCATGTGCACCACTCCCTCCTTCCTCATGTAATGCCCAGGTTACAACTTTTTCTCACTTTCTCTCTATCTATTTCCTCTCAAATGTTTTTTACCTTTCTTTTTTTAAGACACAATTGTTTTTATGCCTTTTTAGAATTATTTTTTATACCTAGGAGCACGTGTAGAGACGGGCTCTTGCCGAGCCCACTCCTTGACTTTGTCAATACCTCTCTCCTCCACATAAGGAGTACTACTTGCTATGCATGCATGCGGCGGGCAGCTGGCGTCTTGAGGGGCCAGGGCGGTGAGAGCGGGCTCCGGAAGCGGTCCGGACTCCAGCATGGCCCACCTCACATTATCACCATATATTTCTTGGAGTCCGTGCGCGGTGGGCGGGCGATCTCTTCTCCCTCCCTCGTTTCTCTCTTCTTAGCCGACGCCCGCCGAGCGATAAGATTTCAGCTATCAATGGTATTTTCAATTACGGTCCCACATGTCAGTGAAATTGCAAGACAACGCGTGTCCCCTCTGGTGAGCGGCGTGCGAGCCGGACTATCGGGGTTGCGACGCGTACGAGTCATAAGTGTGCTGCCTTTTCCTTTAGAACTTGCGAAGCGTAACATTTTCGCGCGATCGATCGATAGAAATCCAGAACAAAATGACGAGGGTGGTGCTTTCCCGCTCGTTAGGCGGGCTAGTTCGAGTGATATGACATGCTACAGTGCCATCCACTTGCTCCATTTTTATGTAAGCAAGAGTTTACACTCTTACGTGAGAGGAGTGCGAAACACCGCAGATCTGATTTTGATCGAGGGATAACTGTTCCCTGCCAAATAATGGAGGATTGTTAGGGATTATAGCATGATAGTTAGGGCATCTCAAGTGCTGGCCCACAAATTTATACCGGCATCTGTCCGAGGACACCGATGGATGCCATCCGATGCTGCCCGCAAACCTTTCGACAACTATATGAACTAACCTGACAAAATTCATGCAAACAAAGCAAATTTCAAATTAACCGGATGAAATTCATTACATTTCGAAAACTTTTCCTACAAACTGGACGAAATTCATTACATATTTCGCAAAAACCGTACTAAACCCTACTGTAAACCTCATCTAAACGATCGCCGGCCCCCGACCACCATGTCCGGCCATGAACCCGAGAAAGTCGGCCATTGCCTTTGCCTCCTCCTCATCCGCCTCGATAACCTCCTCCTCCGGAGCACAAGGTTCTGAAGATTTCCGCCCACGCCACCGTCAGCGGCTAATCGACCGCCCATGTTTACCCCACAAAGCTTGGCGTCGACTGAGTAGAGTAGCGGTGGCCTTCCCGGGACCAGAGCGGCGGCGACCTACCGTGTACTACTCTTCCTCGCTGCCAGCTGCGCTCGCGCATGTGTGCCGGCTTCGTGGTTGTGGCAGCGGAGGGTGGCCGGGGGGGGGGGGGGTGCCGGCGATCTCCTTAATTTGCTCCTGCGACAGTACGTCGAAGAGAGCTTTGGAGCGCGCCCGGAGCGGAGCCGCCGATGTCCCTCGTCTGCTTCCTCGCGACAAGACGTCCAAGAGAGCTTCGGAGCTCCAGGAGGCCATGGTTGAAGTGGTGCCGACAGAAGGAAGGGACCGGAGGAGAATAAGTGTGGGTCTTTGGCTATGGCTGGGAGCTCGGGCTCAAGTTAATATAGCTGGCGAATGGCAATGAGCCGCGGCAGACGGATGGACAACTAGCGCCGGAGTAGGTTCATCGGGCGTGAATGCGTACGCTGCTTCAGTGACTTAACTACAGATGCGTTTGGGTTACTGACATGTGGACCCAACGGGCATCTGGCCCGCATGTCGGTGACACACCAATTGCACCTACAGTTAAGTCCGGTGAATGCGGCATTGACATTCTGGAGAGACGGTGACCGTTTCAGGCGGGAAGCACACGCTAGCGATGGAAGGGATTTCGGTGTGCAGTGGCACTAAGATCGGTCGCTCACGATAGTACATACTCCGTAACATACTACCATTGTACCCTCTCTAGCTTAGGATGTTTTATAGATTGTCGTTGCGATGGACGATATACATGAGCAAGGTGGCCCGAGTATGACCGTTTGTGTTGAGCTAGGTGAATACATGCTAGGTGTTCGCGTAGGCCTCCATCAAACGTCTAAACAGTAATGTCAGGCACCGCCGGGGCGCGCAGGTGATGGGCTCGCCGCTTATGCTGGCGCCATGAGCAGGACTTTGATTTAGAGGGCGACGCATGCATTATCATGCTTTGACAGCGTGAGCGTGAGTGTCCGACGCCAAGTATTTCATTTTCATTTGGTCGACGAGGGTGCGTTGCAGCGACGAGTCCATGGTTTGATTCCCCACATACGCATAATTTTGGTTTTTACAAGATTTCTTTCTCCATTGGCTGTGTAGGCCCGCGTAGATAGATAAAGAACACAAGCTGATGAGGCGCATGCAGACTGTTTGACTGGTCAACCAGACAAATACGGAGCTATACGCTGAGCCAGTGACCGTATAATCACCATATCTCATATACAATGATCAAAGTGAGCTATAAAGACAAGTTCGATGACCGCCAATGCATTTTACTTGGTAGTAAATGACCAGGATTGAAGGGGAATCCAAATTTGCTTCGTCTTCTGTCCTTGAGCTCTTGACAAACCAACGCACTATACGGTTGTCCGGCCACTCCACCCCAGAGCTCTCACCAAGCGCCGTTCATGCCACCGAGCCGCACACTAACCGGTAAGGCAGCGATGGCATCCCGCCGCACCGAGTTCCTCGCCGCCCACGACCGCACACAAAATGGTAGGGAAGCGATGGCGTCCCGCCGTGCCAAGTTCATCGCTGCTCGCGACCTCACAACTATGTGGGAGGAATTTGAAGATGCCAAGGCCGAATGGGCGGTAGAGCAAGAGGCGGCCAAAGCCGCACAGAGGGTGCGGAAAAGTCAAAAAGCACTCAAGAAAAGAGAGGCCCGCCGCGAGAAAGAAAAGGGACGACGCTACTCCAAGGAGAGGTCAGCGGAGATCCAAGCACGGTGGGGTGTCGCCGACAAAGCCGGGAAGGAGAACGACGGCGTCTGGCCAGCATGTGAGAAGTAGTAGTACTAGTAGTTAGTGTGTGTGTCTGAGTACGAGCATGTACCAATACTACTAGTTTCTACTATAGTTTTTAGAGCAAATTACCAGTACATTAGCCGAGACTAAATGGAAAAATTCCTATCCTAAGCATCAAATGGCATCTCTTTCTCTATAGGAATTGAGATGCATGCCATCTCACTTCCTATGATTTTCATATTCCTATCCTATGAACGAAAGGAGGCCTCTGTTGGAGTAACTATCAGAAGCTAGCAAGATCACTGGTACAGTAGTTTTCTTCAAGAAGCGGAATTCAATGAAGTCATGATGGTTCCTTCGTCCGAGCAACTTCAAAGTGGGAAGTGGGCCTATGATTTGACGGCTCATTAGTCATTGTTACTGCGGCGCGACGACCTGGGTGACTCTCCCTTGGAGTTCTGCGTGCATGGCAAGTGGACCAGGATGGTCGACGTCCCACATGTTGGCGAACGGAAGTATTCTTTCCGATATCGAGGAGCAAGGAAACCGCGTGGTATAGTATCACTGCTGATTGGTTCTCAAAAAATAGTATCACTGCTGATTTATAATTATTTTTATTTCTAATGAATGCTAGCGTTTCAACTCTTATGATTTAAGGGTGCCAAACATGGCACGCGGCCGGATGTCCCACATGTCAACGTGAAAGGAGTGGAACATGAATAGCGTGGTAGAGCCCAACAGAAAAAACAAAGGTGGTAGAGCCGTCTCCACTTCTTCCACTTCTGGGTCGGAGACCACACGTAGTAGTACTTAGTGGTATGAATGATACAAAGTGCGACCTAGAGAGAAAGACACGTCTAGTTGGAAGGTCTCGGGGCATACACATAAACAAATATAAAAGTTAATATGTGCCTCCAACTAATATAGTAGTAGTAGAGTACTTAGGCACGCATCCATAACATCATCAGGCATTGCACGTACAACATTTAGTGGTAGTACGTAGTAAGAGACAAATGCCGCCCAAGAGTTCCCTTCTCAACCTACTTTTGGGTGTTTGGTAGAGTGTATGGAGGATGCTTGAGTCCACACTAGTTTAGCATAAATACACTAGAAGCATGCATGAAGAGAGCATGCATGAAGAGGGGTGTTGAGTTGACCATGCATGAAGAGGGAACAACTATGCTGAGACGAGAACGCAACCAAACACACCCTATATGCCACGCATGTTCATACCATTTGTCCCTTTCTACTTCACTTACTACGCTACATTACTCAGGTTCGTACGTCCACTCCTGGGTACATGTCCATCTCGTAGTTCCAATCCCACGTGTTCTTCATATAGATGGAACAATCCTTGCATAACACGTTCACCTTGATGCTAGATGTCTCGCGTGTTGGCAAAAGGATGAACAAAGCTCACGTAAAAAATAGAGTGGAAGAACATAGATTCCGGACGACCGAGAAGGAGCAAGGAACCTTGTGGTGGAGCCGTCAGACTCATAATATTTAAAATTATTCAGTGATATAAAATTAACCAATCATCTCCACAAAGGGATCGGAAGAGTATGAAACACGGCAGCCCAAAGTGTAGTTACATCATACTAGTACATGGCTAACCCACGCTATCACCATATTTCTTGGCTTCCGTATGACACCTATCTCTAGTAATCCAAAGCCCTGTATCGCTTCTCCCTCCTCGTCTCTATCAAAGTGCGGCGGGCTAGCATTTCTGCCGTCTATTGAGCACGGTTAACTATCACATGTTAGTGACATGCCAAGAGCATTCTAAAAAAAATTCCTTTCACGTTCTATTTTCAAAAAGAAAAAAATCCTTTCACGCATTTAATTTGCTGTATGCTTTGAGCAACTTGCATGTCCTATACTGCTCCCTGCTTGATACTCTAACTTAGCTAGAGGTTAGACTAACTCATGACTAACCCTGAACTAACTATAGCCAAAGAGGTGTTTGGGTGACAGGGTTAGATTGACAATAAATGCACTTCATGGAGAGAGAAAAGTGATTTTTCACCGGTCCCAATGAGAACTATCTCCAGCTAGCACCTCTTGGGTGGGATAGTTTTTTGGTGGGTTCGGTGCAACTTGCTCCAATTTAAACCTCATGCTTGGATACTTTAGGGCTATTTGAGCCCCAACTAGCTCAAACTAACTCTAACCCATGGATCCAAACAGGGCCTATGGCCAGTCTCGACGCGGAGCAGTCGCATGCACCGGGAAGCGGCGCTCTCTCGATCGTCGCGCCACTTCAAAGCCGGCGCCAGTGAGAGGTCGCCTCCGCTCTGGCCGGGCATTAATGCGGCACTGACGCTCTAGGGCGACGCTGACCGTTTCATGCGGGAAGCACGCGCTGGCAAGGGAGTATAGGTTTTGAACCGTTTCAGGTGTAGTACTGGTAGTTTGCAAAACTACTCAATTATTGCACTCAGTTTCCTAAGAAATTGTGGTTAAAAACGTTACTCCACAGCCCGCTTCCCTTCTCCTTCCTCTTCCACCGCCACAAGACATCCGAGGGAAGCGACCGGTCAACCCTTATATAGGAGTGCTAGCACAAAAAGATGCAGCATGACCACTAAAATTTCCATATTAAAGCGTCGCTCCGACGGGAGTATGGCGTATGTTGTTACCTTTGGCTGGCCCATGGCTACCGGGCGACGGCGTCCAGAGAAGAGGCGGCGGGAGGGGAATGAATGCAGCTACTATTTGGGTTCGCCTTCTGGCTTAAATAAATGCACATCATCACGTGTACCCGCGGGTGCACAAATTGTAACATATACGTGTCTGCTTAATTGGGCGTCACGTAACCGGTGTGTGTGTGAGAGAGATTCTGAGAGACAGAGTGCGTGTGTTCGACTCTACTCTTCGGACATGTACTCAACCTTTTGTATCGGGATATAAGTATAATGGTATTTACTTTACGTAGTGATTTACGTGGCCATGTTAACGTGGTTGTGTCAAAAAGATGTCACTTCCTGCTCATGATTTGCGTTATATAATTACAAGCAAGATTCTCGTGCATTGCACGGAACATCAATATGCATTTTTTTATAGAACACATGTTGTGATTGACCCATGCAGGAGTAATCCCATGTGTAAAAACTAATGATATCTCGAGAATTTGATCGGAAAACTGGTATCTCGAGAATGTCATCGAAAAAATGAAAGATGAGAAATAAGGCGAGGAGGAGTGGAGCGTGGTGGTGACTGGAGGTCAGAATGGGCGGAGGCATGGGGATGGATTTGCGCCGACAAAGCATGCCGCCACCATGCATGCTAGATTGTTCCGAGACTTATTCCTTTTTAATTGCTGAGCAATGAGGTTATGGAGATAATGATGTGGAGAGAGGTGAGGTTATCTTTTTTAAAATTATCATATTTTGCTGTCTATCCTCAGTTATAGATCATAATGTCTGTATTACAAGATGGCAGGCACACCATCACCGCCAACTCGTTTTTTATAAGGGTACAGATGATAAGTTTGCTGACTACTAAAGTAAAGTGGAATTTGTCCATGTTATGCAAGTAAATAAAGGTGATTGTTTATCATAGGGTAAGGTTGGATGAAGGGTGGTAGGAACAAATGCTCGGCCTAGAGCATGTGTGTGTGAGATGGAGTCTTAGTGTGTGTGTGGGGTGTGTGTGTGTGTGAGAGAGAGAGAGAGAGGAGAGAGAGAGATGGAGTCTTAGTTTGTGTGTGTGTGAGAGAGAGAGAGAGATGGAGTCTTAGTGTGTGGGGGGTGTGCGTGCGTGCGTGTGCGTGTGTGTGTGTGTGTGTGTTTGTGTGTGTGAGAGAGAGAGAAAGAGAGAGATGGAGTCTTAGTGTGTGGGGGGGGGGGCGGGTGCGTGCGTGCGTGTGTGTGTGCATGTGTGTGTGTGTGTGCGTGTGTGTGTCGCGGGGTCCTCTGTGGCGGATGTAATTTACGTGTGCATGGTTTCATCATAGAGAGGTGATGTGTATGGCAGAGGCCACCAACGATGGGGTGCAAGAGAGAAAATGCCCGTAGAGAGGGAAGAGAATGTGTGTGCGCATGAGAGGAGTCGACATCGAGAGAAAGTGTTTGTTCGAGAGACACCGAGGAAGACTACTATATATCGATGGTGCATGTAGGCGGGAATTAAACAAAGGGATGGTCTTATTGGTTTCGGGGATATAGGGGAAGAGTGAGAGGCGGGGGGTAGCTAGAAGGAGATTGTTAAGTGTGAGTGTGTGTTTTACCCATCCAGGCGGAAGTTATGTGCACAAAAGAGGAGAACGATTCAATGTGGCGTTAGGATTGAGGGTAATTAACTACGTATGGAGATATAGAGACCTTGAACGTGCATGTGTGAAAGGTATACATGTATACCTGGGATGTGTGTGTGTGCGCGCGCGCATGATCGAGATAAAAGAAAGAAGATATGAGTCATAAGATCAACTACATGGGAGAGACGGATCGGTATGACAATATGCATGCATGTGAGAATGCAGGGAAGAAGGCCCGACAATTGAGCATGTGTTTTTGTCTTTAAGAGATAGTGGCGTGGGCTAGAGCAAGCATCTATGGCGTGCAGAGGGAGTGAGGCGGAACGATTGTGCAAAAGAGACCAACCTATAAATGCATATGTATGGAGAGACATATATAGTGTGGGTGATAGGAAGCAAGACTCCGTGCAAGAAAGGAATGTTGACGGAGAAACTACAGATAGATACAGAGATGGCGATGCTAGTTAGAGGGACATCTGCTAGTTTGGGTGTTGGAGATGACCGTTAGGTGGTTCAAAGGGTGAAGTTATATATGTGTGTGAGAGGGCACTTGACTGCATGTAGAGAGAAACAGATGTAGTGTGCGTGATAGGAATCAAGAGTGAGGGCGAGAAAGAAGGTTGATGGACAAACAGATAAATAGAAAGATAAAGATGCTAGCTAGTGTGCGTTAGAGATAGGAGTCGAGTGGATCAGAAGGCTGGGTTATGTGTGTGGGTGTAAGAGAGACAGAGAGAGGGTGCATGTGAGTCACATACAAACAGATATCAGATAGAAATGATATCCAGAGAGACGGAGTTTTGTGTCTGCAAGAGAGAAAGATATTTCACAACGAGAGTGATGGCTAGAGAGACATACGAGGGAACGCAAGATATCTCTAGGGAGAGAGGGTGTGTGTGAGCGACATACAAGAGAACAATGGAGAAATATGAGACCCTGGGAGACAGAGTTTGTGTTTGTGTGTGAGAAAGATATATTGAAGAGGAAGAGTCATAGGTTCTCATATCTAAGGAGCGAAAGACATCTCTGTATGTGGGGTGTGCGAGTGGCACACATGGGAATAGTAGAGAGAAATGAGACCCCGGGAGACAAAGTTTTGTGTTTGTGTGAGAGAAAGAGATTCCACATGGAGAATCATAGTTAGAGACACATAGCGAGGGAGCGAGATATACTTAGAGAGAGATAGAGTGATGAAGGTCGAGGGAGAGAGTACCGTCGTGTGTTACGAAGATAAAAGATCATTGTCGACATACAGTAGCACGAGAGATACCTCGAGAGACGATGAACGCAAGATAGGTCCGTAGAGATAGTCCTATATAATCATGAGTGATAGCTATATGAGACGAATATCTGGATTAAAGGGATTCAAATATTTAAACCGGAGATCACGACATCGATAATATCATAACGCAAATTGGTGTATCAAACATGCATATTCATTTGAATTTGGGCACACGTGTAATGTTATATAGTTTATCAATATTGGTGATCCATAGATTCTTCAATTACAAACAATGCATGGTTTATATGCAATTAATGTCTAAACGGGATTACACAATATGTTGCGTGTGTGAAACACACTATACATGTTTGAGAAGTAAAAAAACCCGCATGAAACACACATTAATTGGAGACAGTTAGTAAGGAATGCATACATTGGATTTCAACATAAAGTGGTTTCAAATATTTGAAAATCCAAATTGATGGATACAACCTTATGAATCTGAGATCATGCCATTTGTAAACCATATTTATGTATAAATGGTGTTGTGCTTTTGAAAGTATATATAAAAAATGATGTATATAGAATGTAATTCCAATTGAAAATTGATCCCGCCCGGAAAAAAATAGAATACAAACGGGATTCGAATTGAGTTGGCACGGTAAACGTGCACTCTGCAAAATTTGAACGAAGCGGGAACGTCGCGAAGAATCGCCTCAAACCAAAATCTGCGAGATGTAAATCACTACCGCTTATCCTCGCCAGCAAAGCCTATCTGCTGGATTTCTATAGGTTTCGATAGGGGTAGGTTTGTAATTTCACCCAAATGTGACGTAACCGCCTCACCCGGATTCATACACAAGGTGGCAAAACACAAGGTGTCCTCGTCAAATCGACTCCTCCCCGATTCATATTCATACACGGTGGGTGCCAAAAACAAACTCTCGTCGGCAAATATTCGCTGTATGCGAGATTACCGTCCTATCCCCAACCGACTAATGTTGCTGTGATGTAGTAGAAATTTGAAACGGGGGCTAAGTTTGTAAATTTCCTCGCATTTGAGACAAGCGCGCCCTAAATACATGGTTCCCCCCTGATACGTGTCCAACGTATCTATAATTTTTTATTGCTCCATGCTACTTTATATATTGTTTTGGACTATTATGGGCTTTATTTTCCACTTTTATATTACTTTTGGGACTAACCTATTAACCGGAGGCCCAACCCAGAATTGTTGTTTTTTGCCTATTTCAGTATTTCGAAGAAACGGAATATCAAACGGAGTCCAAACGGAATGAAACCTTCGGGAACGTGATCTTCTCACCGTACGTGATCCGTGAGACTTGGACCCTACTCCAAGAAGTGCCGAGGCGGTCACGAGGATGGAGGGCGCGCTTCACCTCGTGGGCCCCCCGACGCTCCACCGACGCATTCTTCCTCCTATATATACCCACGCACTTCAACAGATCAGATACGGAGCCAAAAACCTAATTCCATCGTCGTACCTTCCTGTATCCACGACATCCCATCTTGGGGCCTGTTCCGGAGCTCTGCCGGAGGGGGCATCCACCACGGAGTTCTTCTACATCAACACCATAGCCCCTCCGATGAAGTGTGAGTAGTTTACTTTAGACCTTCGGGTCCATAGTTAGTGGCTAGATGGCTTATTCTCTCTTTTTGGATCTCAATACAATGTTCTCCCCCTCTCTCGTGGAGATCTATTTGATGTAATCTTCTTTTTGCGGTGTGTTTGTTGAGATCGATGAATTGTGGGTTTATGATCCAGCTTATCTATGGAAAATATTTGAATCTTCTCTAAATTCTTTTATGTATGATTGAGTTATCTTTGCAACTCTCTTCAAATTATCCGTTTGGTTTGGCCAACTAGATTGGTAGTTCTTGCAATGGGAGAAGTGCTTAGCTTTGGGTTCAATCTTGCGGTGTCCTTACCCAAAGGATGTAAAGGGTTGCAAGGCACGTATTGTATTGTTGCCATCGAGGATAACAAGATGGGGTATTTATCATATTGCATGAATTTATTCCTCTACATCATGTCATCTTGCTTAAGGCGTTACTCTGTTTTAACTTAATACTCTAGATGCATGCTTTGGATAGCGGTCGATGAGTGGAGTAATAGTAGTAGATGCAGAATCGTTTCGATCTACTTGTCTCGGACGTGATGCCTATATACATGATCATTACCTAGATAACTTCATAACTATGCTCAATTCTGTCAATTCCTCAACAGTAATTTGTTCACCCACCGTAGAATATCTATGCTCTTGAGAGAAGCCACTAGTGAAACCTATGGCCCCCGGGTCTATTCTCATCATATCAATCTCTATCACTTTATTTACTTGCTTTGCTTTTACTTTTACTTTGCATCTTTATACCAAAAATACCAAAAATATTATCTCTATCAGATCTCACTCTCGTAAGTGACCGTGAAGGGATTGACAACCCCTAATCGCGTTGGTTGCGAGTAGCTATCGTTTTGTGCAGGTACGAGGGACTTGCGCGTGACCTCCTACTGGATTGATACCTTGGTTCTCAAAAACTGAGGGAAATACTTACGCTACTGTGCTGCATCATCCTCTCCTCTTCGGGGAAAACCAACGCAAGCTCAAGACGTAGAAAGAAGGATTTCTGGCGCCGTTGCCGGGGAAGCTCACGCAAGCAAGTCAACCATACCAAGTACCCATCGCAATCCCTATCTCTCGCATTACATTATTTGCCATTTGCCTCTCGTTTTCCTCTCCCTCACTTCACCCTTACCGTTTTATTCGCCCTTCCTCCGTTCAATCTTGTTTACCATGTGCCTTCTTTTTGCTTGCATCTTCGCTTGCTAAAAGTTTATGGATCCTCATCCACTTGCTAATCTCTTTAAGAGATCCAATTATGATGAACCTATTGCTAGTGAATTAAGTGCACTAGATTATCTTTATGAGGTTTTTCCTGAAATTCGTGAATCTAAGTTCTTTATGAAGCGATTCACGATAGATCTTTGAATAAAAAGCATGATTGCAATGATTTTACTATAAATTCTATTGATGTCAATTATGCTAAAAATATGCAAAACCCTAAGCTTGGGGATGCTAGTTTTGCTATGTCCTCTACTTGTTGCAATGATCATGATTGGGGTGATTCTTCTTATGATCTTGAAAATTTATTTAATCCCCATGATGAATATGAGATTTATAATAGTGTTTGCAATAATACTGAAACTGGGTTTGGAAGAGTGTCAACTTTAGATCCCACATATTTGGATAATGTTCAATCTTATGAAGTTTTCGATAAAAGTGGGTTTGGAGAGGTCATGACTTTAGTTAATGTTAACCCCACTATTTTGGAAGAGTGTCAACTTTACATGCATGTGGATCGTGTTAAGAATATGTTATGTGATAGATATATTGTTGAATTTTCTTATGATCCTACATGTAATTATTATGAGAGAGGAAAATATGGTTATAGAAATTTTCATGTTACTAAATTACCTCTCGTTATGTTGAGATTGCTATTATTCCTTTCCGCTTCCTTGCATATGCTAGTTTTTGCTTTCTACGATAATTTGTTTCCCTATAATATGCCTATGCATAGGAAGTATGTTAGACTTAAGTGTGTTTGTCACATGTTTTATGAGGCTCTCTTTGTGCCTCAATTCTTGTCTTTCTTGTGAGCATCATTAAAATCTCAATGCCTAGCTAGGGGCGTTAAACGATAACGCTTGTTGGGAGGCAACCCAATTTTATTTTTAGTTTTTTGTTTTTTCTTCTATTCAGGAATAAATAATCCATCTAGCCTCTGTTTAGATGTGGTTTTATCTTTTAATTAGTGTTTGTGCCAAGTTAAACCTATTAGATCTTCTTGGGAGATAGTTATTTGATCTTGCTGTAATTTCCAGAATCTTTGCGCTCAGTGCCCGAATTGTTAAAAATCACCAGAACGTGATACAATAGTGATTCCAATTGCTTCTGATCAATAAACAAATTGTCCAGGTCGTCTAATTTTGGTACAATTTTTTGTGTTCCAGAAGTTTGCGTTAGTTACAGATTACTACAGATTGTTCTGTTTTTGACAGATTCTGTTTTGCGTGTGTTGTTTGCTTATTTTGATGAATCTATGGCCAGTAAAATAGTTTATGATTCATAGAGAAGTTGGAATACAATAGGTTTAACACCAATATAAATAAAGAATGAGTTCATTACAGTACCTTAAAGTAGTCTTTTGTTTTCTTTCTCTAACGGAGCTCACGAGATTTCTATTGAGTTTTGTGTTGTGAAGTTTTCAAGTTTTTGGTGAATTCTTTTAATGGATTATGGAGCAAGGAGTGGCAAGAGCCTAAGCTTGGGGATGCCCATGGCACCCCCAAGATAATCCAAGGACACCAAAAAGTCAAAGCTTGGGGATGCCTCGAAGGCATCCCTCTTTCGTCCACTTCCATCGGTAATTTACTTGGAGCTATATTTTTATTCACCAACATGATATGTGTTTTCCTTGGAGCGTCTTGTATTATTTGCGTCTTTGCTTGTTAGGTTACCACAATCATCCTTGCTGTACACACCTTTTGAGAGAGCCATTTATGAATTGAAAATTGATAGTTTTCCTCATAGTGCTTCACTTTTATCTTTTTGAGCGTGATAATTTTTGCTCTAGTGCTTCACTTAGATCTTTTAAGAGCACGGTGGTGGATTTGTTTTAAAGAAACTTGATCTCTCATGCTTCACTTAGATTATTTTGAGAGTCGTTAATAGCATGGTAATTTGCTTAATGTTAATATACTTGGTATTCAAGATATGTGAAACTTTCTTTTTAGTGCGTTGAATACTAAGATAAGTTTGATGCTTGATAATTGTTTTGAGATATGGAGGTGATAATATCAAAGTCATGCTAGTTGAGTAGTTGTGAATTTGAGAAATGCTTGTGTTGAAGTTAGCAAATCCCGTAGCATGCACGTATGGTTAAAGTTATGTAACAAATTTGAAACATGAAGTGTACCTGGCTTGTGCATCCTTATGAGTGGCGGTCGGGGACGGCGATGGTCTTTTCCTACCAATCTATCCCCCTAGGAGCATGCACGTAGTACTTGATTTTTGAAGACTTCTAAATTTTTGCAATAAGTATATGAGTTCTTTTGACTAATGTTGAGTCCATGGATTATACGCACTTTTACCTTTCGCCTTTGCTAGCCTCTTCGGTACCGTGCATTGCCCTTTCTCACCTTGAGAGTTGGTGCAAACTTCGCTGGTGCATCCAAACCCCGTGATATGATACGCTCTTTCACACATAAACCTCCTTATATCTTCCTCAAAACAGCCACCATACCTACCTATTATGGCATTTCCATAGCCATTCCGAGATATATTGCCATGCAACTTTCCACCGTTCCGTTCATCATCATCATGACATACTTTACTTTTGTCATATTGCCATTGCATGATCATGTAGTTGACATCGTATTTGTGGCAAAGCCACCATGCATTATTTTCCATACATGTCACTCTTGATTCATTGCACCATCCCTACATCGCCGAGGCATTCATATAGAGTCATATCTTGTTCTTGTTTCGAGTTGTAATCCTTATTGTTGTAATCAGTAGAAGTGTCATGATCATCATTATTAGAGCATTGCCCAAAAAAATATAAAAAAAAGGAGAAAGGACAAAAAAGGCCCAAAAAAATGAAAATAAAAAGGGCAATGCTACTATCTCTTTTTCCACACTTGTGCTTCAAAGTAGCACCTTGTTCTTCATGTAGTGAGTCTCATATATTGTGCTTCAAAGTAGCACCATGTTTTTCATATAGTGAGTCTCATAAGTTGTCTTGTTCATACTAGTGGGAATTTTTCATTATAGAACTTGGCTTGTATATTCCTACGATGGGCTTCCTCAAAATGCCCTAGGTCTTCATGAGCAAGCAAGTGGATGCACACCCACTAGTTTTCTTTTGTTGAGCATTCATAGCTCTAGTGCATCCGTTGCATCGAAATCCCCACTCCTCATGTTGACATCAATTGATGGGCATCTCCATAGCCCGTTGATTATCCTCGTCAATGTGAGACTTTCTCCTTTTTTGTCTTCTCCACCCAATCCCCATCATCATATTCTATTCCACCCATAGTGCTATATCCATGGCTCACGCTCATGTATTGCGTGAAGGTTGAAAAAGTTTGAGATTATTTAAGTATGAAACAATCGCTTGGCTTGTCATCAGGGGTATAGAAGTTGGGAAAATCTTTGTGTGACGAAAATGAAGCATAGCCTAACTATATGATTTTGTAGGGATGAACTTTCTTTTGCAATGCTATTTTGAGAAGACATGATTGCTTTTGATTAGTATGCTTGAAGTATTATTATTTTTATGTCAATATGAACTTTTTTCTTGAATCTTTTGGATCTGAATATTCATACCATGATTAAGAAGATTTACATTGAAATTATGCCAAAGTATCACTCCGCATCAAAAATTCTCTTTTTATCATTTACCTACTCGAGGACGAGCAGGAATTAAGCTTGGGGATGCCTGATACGTCTCCAACGTATCTATAATTTTTGATTGCTCCATGCTACTTTATCTATTGTTTTGGACTATTATGGGCTTTATTTTCCACTTTTATATTACTTTTGGGACTAACCCATTAACTGGAGGCCCAGCTCAGAATTGTTGTTTTTTGCCTATTTCAATATTTCGAAGAAACGGAATATCAAACGGAGTCCAAACGGAATGAAACCTTCAGGAACGTTATCTTCTCACCGAACGTGATCCAGGAGACTTGGGCCCTACTCCAAGAAGTGCCAGAGGCGGTCACGAGGGTGGAGGGCGCGCCCCCTACCTCGTGGGCCCCCTAACGCTCCACCGACATACTCCTTCCTCCTATATATACCTACGTACCCCCAACAGATCAGATACAGAGCCAACCTAATTCCACCGCCGTACCTTCCTGTATCCACGAGATCCCATCTTCTTTTTGCGGTGTGTTTGTTGAGACCGATGAATTGTGGGTTTATGATCCAACTCATCTATGGAAAATATTTGAATCTTCTCTGAATTCTTTTATGTATGATTGAGTTATCTTTGCAAGTCTCTTCGAATTATCCGTTTGGTTTGGCCAGCTAGATTGGTAGTTCTTGCAATGGGAGAAGTGCTTATCTTTGGGTTCAATCTTGCGGTGCCCTTACCCAAAGGATGTAAAGGGTTGCAAGGCACGTATTGTATTGTTGCCATCGAGGATAACAAGATGGGGTATTTATCATATTGCATGAATTTATTCCTCTACATCATGTCATCTTGCTTAAGGCGTTACTCTATTTTTAACTTAATACTCTAGATGCATGCTGGATAGCGGTCAATGAGTGGAGTAATAGTAGTAGATGCAGAATCGTTTTGATCTACTTATCTCGGACGTGATGCCTATATACATGATCATTACCTAGATAACTTCATAACTATGCTCAATTCTGTCAATAGCTCAACAGTAATTTGTTCACCCACCGTAGAATATCTATGCTCTTGAGAGAAGCCACTAGTGAAACCTATGGCCCCTGGGTCTATTCTCATCATATCAATCTCTATCACTTTATTTACTTGCTTTGCTTTTACTTTTACTTTGCATCTTTATACCAAAAATACCAAAAATATTATCTCTATCACATCTCACTCTCGTAAGTGACTGTGAAGGGATTGACAACCCCTAATCGCATTGGTTGCGAGTAGCTATCATTTTGTGCAGGTACGAGGGACTTGTGCGTGACCTCCTACTGGATTGATACCTTGGTTCTCAAAACTGAGGGAAATACTTACGCTACTGTGCTGCATCATCCTCTCCTCTTCGGGGAAAACCAACGCAAGCTTAAGACGTAGCACCCCCTTCATCTCTTCCTCCCATTTCCCCATTCGTACTCCGTGGGCGCCAAAACACCCTCTCCACCCCACCCTCCTCCGTCTGCCGCCGTACGCCACCCCATCCACCGCCGTCCTCCTCCACCATGCCAGAGCTGATACCCCGATGCCGCCGTCCATTACAAGAGATCGACCTCTCTCATCCACGGCTTCGGACCAGGATCCTTGCATCCCGTCCTCTCGCTTCATCCCCGCCGTCATCCACCTTGCCGGCGCTGCTCCTACAACTGTCTCGTCCACCGCGCCCTGCCGCCACCGTCTACCCTCCTAGATCTGCTTCCACACCACCGACAGCCATCGCTACCGCAAAGACCACAAATTCTCAAATAGATCGTGCAGCGCCGCACTGTGAGGCGGTACTCTTTTCAGATTCTGCTCAACTTATTTATCGCAGCAAGAAAATAGATTGCCACTTCTTTACTCTTATTTCTTGTCTTGGTTGCGAAGTTGCCTTTGTCCGGTTTGCACCTTCAGATCCGCCATGGCACGCTCAACACTATACTCCCAATGCTTATGGTTTTCCCCTTTTATCTTCTTAAATCACAGTAGACTAACTTTCAAAATTGGGTCAGTCGATTTTTCAGAGCTCGGCGGAGTTCGCTGGTGCGATCGAAGGGGCTCGGATGGTTGTGGGGTCTCGCCGAACAAAGAAAACTCGACGTGGGGGTGCAGGGTGGGGGTGGCGGAGGAACACAGGCGATGGGGGCCTGTGGTATGGCCGGCGGCCCGTGCGGTGTTCTGTATGGGAAGAATCAGAGACGAGGAAGAAGAAGGGTTAGGAGACGTAGGATCTTCATCCAACCGCCTGAAATGGTCGAGAGACAGCTGGCAGTTGCATTCTTAATGCGCTCTGGTTCATCATGTGTGGGCACTACGCAACCAACATTTTATTATCCAAAATCTGCTTGCTCTTCTTTACCATGTTCCTCTTCCGTTCTTCTTTAATATATACTCTCTCCGTTCCTAAACACAAGTATTTGTATAGATTCCCCCATGGACTACATATGGAGCAAAATGAGTGAATCTACACTCTACAATGTATCTGGATACATCTGTATGTGATCCATAGCGGAAATCTCTACCAAGACTTATATTTTGGAACGGAGGGAGTATGATAGCAGGGACATTTGCAGTGTAGAGGTCTATACGGTCGGTTGTGATGGACACTTTGAGCCACTTTGATTCGTAGGATCTTGTAAACATAGGAATAGTATTTGTAGTGGCCTGCCCACTTGAATCCTATAAGAATAGCAAGGAAATGCGGGGAGCTGTGTCGCATTTGAGAGTTACGCTGATATTAACAGTACCGCACCTTCACTTGAAGAGAGCTAGTATCCGAAGCCTTTCTAGCCGTACTGGCAATACTAGCACATATATTCCAGCAAGTTCCACTTTGCTGATTTTACTCTGATGCTTAAGGTTTTCCCGTTATATCTACACTATGATCTGTGTAGCTCCTTTGTGTCGCACTAGCAGCAGTCCACTCTTGAAGCTAAACACTGCAATGACTTACAAAATTTGCACCAAGGCATTGAGTGCCATTCTGGATGCAATGAAACTCATACGCTCCCCACCTGTTGATTCTTGTTCAGAATATGATCCTAATGACTATTCTAACCTCGAGGAGTCAAAGGCAGATGGCCTGTCATGTTCACCCATCAAGGTGCCTGATCTAATTTGGCAATGTTTTATTGATTGCGGGTATCTTGCATATGTTGTCTTGCATTTCTTCTACTTTGTTGCACCGCCATCTACTTAGTTTACTCATCATATATGTCGAGATGCCATGCCCATCCATTATCAATACATATTTCATCTGCCTTCATACCATGTTTTTTCACTCAAATGTTGTTCTTGTGCATCAGACAACAAAAAGGAAGAGGGTGATTGCCGAACCTGAAGGAGCACCAAAGAAAGTCCTTGAAAACGTGGTGGTGCCGGAGAAATCGAACAACACCCCACTTATATTGGTTGTACAACCGGTGACACAAAACGTAGGGACCAACTCTAGCAGACTGCACTCCATACTTCATGGCCACACCACTAGCCCCACCACAGGACCTGCACTCTAGCAAGAGGTATACCGATTTCATTTGCCATAGCACCAAATTGTACCACGTAAAAATCCCACTCCAAAGAAAAAGTACAGCAAGTCCACCAGCCGAAGACCTATCCCACCGCAGAGACGGCGAATTCCTGCAGATTGGAACCCCATTCCATTTATTCCCAGTTTAAAAGACAATGCTTTCAATGTTGTTAGGGACTACGTGCATATATTCCCATCATGGGAAGATTATTGTGAAGACAAACACCATTTTCACATCTTCCCGTCCAACTTACGTGTAAGTGCTATTATTCATGGTTATTATTTTCCTGTTTTCTGCTGATTGAACACATCAATGATTTACATTACATTGTTGTAACTAGGCGAGGGTCAATCTAGATAGTCATGACGAGCAAAGCTTGCTTGTGCTTTTCAAGGAAGCATTGCAGCAGTATTGGTGTTACCTGAGGAAATCACACTTTGATGGCAAGTCTATAAACGAATTTCCGGTGAAGTCTCCTGTGCTAAATTTAGAAGACATTGAATGGAAAAACCTTGTTATGCACTAGTCTCGTTCCTCGGATGAGGTAATTGCATCTATGAAATCACATGACAATTTGAACTTCTACTTTTCCGCATGTGCCTTGCGGATCTTTTTTGCAGGAAATCTGCTCGAAGAAGAATTCCGGTTTGACAAGAACGACAAGTATCGCAAATATGATGCCCGCTGCTTTGCTCTTGTTAGTACCTGTTGTCCTGTATCACTGTACTTGCATACATACCTGGTTCATTATGTGATAGCAGTATGCATGATAGCTTGCTTATCAATTGTTCGCTCCAAATTATCTGATCTGTATGAATGGTTACATTAGTGTAGAATATATCCAATGCCAATGTTCTTTTAGCTCTGCATTGTTCTTGTAAGTAAATGTTGTCCTTTATCAGTGTACTTATAATGACAGGTAGTTATTCATGTACCATCACTCTGCAGCTTATTTTCCTTTGCCCTCCATTTTCTACACATCAGATCTATATTTACTCTTACCATAACGTTGGTACTGAAGAAGTTTAGCTGTGCATTACTCTTGGTTGTACCTTTTGCGTGTATCGCTGCACTTACATTTATAGCTACTTGGTTATGTAGCATCACTCTTCATCTTATCTTAAATATTCTCCATTTTTTCATATATTATCACATCTATATTTACTCTTAACAAAATGTAGAATAAAGGCAATGCTTTTGAAGAAGATTATGTGGTAAACTTCTTGAATTGCCCCCCAATCAGCATGGACAAGGCCTTTATAGAGCCTGTCTTCACCAATAATGTAAGTTTGTCCATCTCAAGCCTTCAAACTTTGTTGTATATATTTGGTTAGGCATGACTACAACAGCTGTTTATTTTTGGTGTTTGCATCAAATTGCTTGTTTAAAGTTTATTATGTAGTTCATAAACAAAAGTTTGTCCTTTCTCAATTTAAGTTTTCAGTTGTACAACCAAGTTCCTTCTTCATACCATGTAAATTAAACTATACGTATAGAGCAAGTGATCTTCTTTTGCACTTCATGTATGCTTCTGTTCTTCATCCGTAATCCAGTGGTGTGGTGAACCTACCCACTACAGCACAATCTCATATTCTGCAATGTCTTAACTATGAACAATGTCATATCATTCTACTATTATTTAAACCGTCTCTTTATTTGCCAATCTGAAATGGTATAAATTGACAGCACACTAACCATTGATATTTATGAGTTCTTGATCTGTAATCCAGTGGTGTCGTGAAGCTGCCAACTCCTTCACAATGTCATTTCCTGCCATGTCTTGACCTGAACAATACCATATTGTGTGAATGCAATTTTATACTATGTCACTTTATTCGTCAGTAAGAAATGTGATGAATTGTCAGCACTGCTACTTTTATGTGCAAAACCTGTGTCGGAGTAATGGGCCACGGGTAGGCTAACCCGAGACCCAAGACCTTTCAAGACATCGGGCTGATCACGCCCGACAAGTAGGTGCCTATACGGAAGCCGACTGAAGGAGTGGCCGGCTTCCCGTGGGCGGGCGAGTCCTGGATGCAAGGCCAAGTCAAGCCGACTCCAGCCCGGCGACTTCCAGAGAAGCCGGCTCCAGAGAGTCGGCCCACGACACCTGCGGAGCCTGTGCCCTCGTCAGGAGGACGGGACGGGGAGTGGCTATAGTACATCCCATCCCCTCCTCCAAATCAGGCAAGCATGGCCATAGTGCCCCGTACCGGCGGAGATCTCCGCCCGGCGCGGCACTGTTGCCACCGCTTCCCTGACATCACCCCGTATGGACGGAATCCTGTTCCCACGACGGCCTGTCTGTACGGCCCAAGGACGACAGGCCCCGCACATCAGCGAGAGTCCAGAAGACGGCAAAGAGCCCTACCAATCGGACCCGGGGGAGGTCGGCCTCCAGGAGTCGGTCGGCCCCTCCCTCGGGGCCCACGCGCCATCAACCAGACAAGATAGGGAGTGGCTACAGTAATCGCCCGCCAGGCGGCGGGGCTGTAGCCCTGACCTCCCGACCAAGCCTGCGTCATTAGAGACATGGCTACAGTGATCAGCCGCCGACAAGCCCGGGAGCGGCGGGTACGGCCTGTCGGCCCGTACCACGCCAGTCGGCGGGACCCACCAGTCGGCGGGCCCCACCAGTCAGCGGAGAAGCCGGCGCAAGAGAGACTGGCGGCCGGGCCCCACACCCGGCCGGATTACCAATGTACCCCTAGGGGGTAGGCCTATATAAACCCCCCGGGGGGGCCATGCAAAAGGTTCCGAACCTGTGATAGTTAGACCAGATCATAGAGGAAAGGGAAGAGCTAGCCCTGCCTTCTCCTACCTCTAGCATACATCTCGAGGAGCTCTTGTGTATTCACTTGAGCCTTAGTGATCATGCGGAGACCCCGCAGAGCAGGAGTAGGGGTGTTATCTCCTAGGAGAGCCCCGAACCTGGGTAAAGTACGCCGGCGTTCGTGTGTACGCCTCATCGCGCTTCTGGGCACCGGCGACGTTCTACTCGCTCCCACCATGATAAGCCATCCTTTGGCATACGTCGCACCCAACCCCCGACATTTGGCGCCCACCATGGGGCGAGGTGCACCGTCGTCCGGAGACCTATTCTGGACGGGAACCCTTTTCCTCCCTAGTGAGCGCAGCCAGCCCGGCACGCTAGACGGCGTCTGTGTCGACGTGCTGCATGGCGCGGAGTTGGCCTGCGCGGTGAGCTACCTCGCTGATCTCGTTGGCGGAGTCTACCTCTCCGACGAGCCCGCATCCGACACGGGCACCGATGGCCCCGAGAGCCTCCTCGCGGGCCTCCTCGATCAGCTCCACGTCTCCAGCGAGCAAGCTGTGGACTTGGAGTCTGTAGGCTCCACCGACCCGATGTTGGTTGACTCTGACACCGCGTCGCTCAACGCGTTCCCCACCAACGTGGTGGTCTACGACGAGCCGCTCCCTCGCGCGGAGAGTGGCGGAAGCACCGTCACGGAGGTGCTAGTCATCGGAAACGGCGAGCACTTCGGCGGAGGTGCTCGCGACCCGCTTGACACGGCGCTGCAAGACCAGTCAGCGCCCATTCCTGAAGATGCCAACGCCAAGACGTTGGAGGCACGCCGCCTCCAGCTCGTCGAAGGCGCCAAGAAGCTCGCCGGCATGAGACGCCTGTCAGAAGCCTACCAGCGCGAGATGGACCACGCTGTGGGCGGCACACCGGCTCCCACTGGGCCTAGCCGCCTTGGCACGGTCCAGCAACGCGGCGTGGCCATCGCCAACCTGTTCGGGGCTGATCGCCCCGTCTACGCGACGCCTGTGGAGAACATCCGAGCCGCCCAGGCGACGACAGAAGAGCTGGACAAGTTCGAGGGCGAGGAGCGTCGCCAGATGGTGGAACGCGTCCAGCGACTCCTCGATGTGGCCGCCGAGCAGCACGAAGCCGGCTGCCGCACCGAGGTGCCGCGCCGGCAAAACAACGATCTGCCTCACCACCGAGATCAAGGCGCAACCTCTCGGACGCTGACTGGCGGCGTCCGTGCTAGAAAGGACAAGGGGCCAGCTGCCACCCGCAGTCGGACTCGGATCTCCATAGAGTGCGACCAAGATGGCCGCCCAAGAGCAGTGGAATGGCGGGACGACTGTCCGCCTCCTCCCCCTCGTAGGGACAGGAGCGTTTCCCCACTGCCTGTTGATCACCCATCGCTCGGCGACCGCCTTGGCCGCCGAGAAGGAATCGGTGAAAATGACGCCCGCCACCGGATCGACCGCCTCAACCGATCCCTGGTGCTAGAAGAAGAAGACGAGTTGGGTCCGCCTTGTTTCGGTCCCCGCATACGAGACGAGCCCTTCCCCAAAGGGTTCACGCTCCCGAGAGACACACCCAAATACAACGGCTCCGTGAAGCCGGAGGACTGGCTGGTCGACTACTCCACAACCGTCAGCATAGCAAACGGCAACAAGCGAGTTGCCATGAAGTACGTTCCGCTCATGCTCCAAGGCACATCCCGGACATGGCTAAACAGCCTGAAGCCCCGAAGCATCAACAGTTGGGTTGACTTCACTGACGCCTTCGTCCGCAACTTCACCAGCACGTACAAGCGGCCGCCCAAGCCTCGCCAGATCTCCTTTTGCGTGCAAGGCCCCGACGAGTTGACTCGCAACTACCTCACGCGCTGGGCTGAGCTCCGCTACTCCTGCGAGGGTGTGCACGAGGTGCAGGCCATCGAGTACTTCACCACCGGATGCCGAGAGGGCACCCTCCTCAAGCACAAGCTCCTCTGAGACGAGCCAGAAACCCTCGACGAGCTGCTAATCATAGCAGACAAATACGCCACGGCCGACTCCTCCATGAAGGCGGAGATCCAAGTGAATGCATCTGGCAAGGTGGCCCCTCAGGATCCTAGAACTCCGGCTAGAGACGCCAGTCGGCGTCAACAGCAGAACGACCACAAGCGCAAGGACCCGTAGCCGGATTCCACCAGCCGGCAGGTGGCGACAATCGAGGACCAGCGGCCAGAAGGGCAGGCTCCTTCCAAGCGACAGAAGGGCGGCAATCCCAATTGGCTGCCGGCTTTCTCATATGAGCAAACCCTGGATGCACCTTGCAAATTCCATAGCGGCACGAAGCCGTCAAACCACACTACTCGGGAGTGCCATTGGCTCACCAAGATCGCCAAGGGAGACAGCCTCCTACCTCCCAAGGCGGCAGCAGCTCCTCCCCAAATTTCAAAGAAAGCGGCCGGACCGGAGCCATACATGACGAGTTTCCAGAAGATCATGGAGCATACGTCATATTCACCAGCATGGCTGATGACCAGCACAGCAGGCGGCGGCAACAGTAAGAGGTGAACGCAGTAGCAACCAAGGCCCATAGTTCATGCATTGGTCGGAGAAACCCATCAGCTGGAGCAGAGTCGATCACCTAGAGGTAATGCCCAAATCCGGCTCCTATGCGCTGGTTTTGGATGCCATCTTTGCCACGGACAGGCGAGCTGCTCGTTTCTCCCGAGTTCTGATAGACGGCGGCAGCAGCATCAACATCCTGTACAAGGACACAATGGAGAAGTTGGGAATCAAGCAAAGACGGCTTCAGCCCAGCCGGACTGTCTTCCATGGCATATTTCCTGGTCTTTCCTGCTCACCAATCGGCAAGATCCTGATAGACGTCCTCTACGGGGACAAAGATCACTTTCACCGAGAGCAGGTCTGGTTTGAGGTGGTGGACCTTGAAAGCCCATACCATGCGCTGCTTGGCCAGCCCGCTCTGGCCAAGTTCATGGCGGTCCCCCACTACGCCTACCTCAAGATGAATATGCCGATTTCCAAGGGGATTCTGACCATAGATGGCGACTACAAGAAGTCGTCCGCCTGCGCAGCAGAGAGCACTCGGTTGGCCGAGTCCCTCGTGATCGCAGCTGAGAAGCGGCCCCTTGACCGGGTTGTGGCGATGGCTGGAAAGCGGCCGGAGATGTCGCCTGACCCCAAGGAGTCGGAAGCTGAGGGCTCGTTCTATTGGAAATATGCCCTAGAGGCAATAATAAATTAGTTATTATTATTATATTTCCTTGTTCATGATAATCGTTTATTATCAATGCTATAATTGTATTGATAGGAAACTCAGATACATGTGTGGGTACATAGACAACACCATGTCCCTAGTAAGCCTCTAGTTGATTAGCTCGTTGATCAATAGATGATTACGGTTTCCTGACCATGGACATTGGATGTTGTTGATAACGGGATCACATCATTAGGAGAATGATGTGATGGACAATACCCAATCCTAAGCCTAGCACAAAGATCGTGTAGTTCGTATGCTAAAGCTTTTCTAATGTTAAGTATCATTTCCTTAGACCATGAGATTGTGCAACTCCCGGATACCATAGGAATGCTTTGGGTGTACCAAACGTCACAACGTAACTAGGTGGCTATAAAGGTGCACTACGGGTATCTCCGAAAGTGTACATTGGGTTGGCACGAATCGAGACTGGATTTGTCACTCCGTGTGACGGAGAGCTATCTGGGCCCACTCGGTAGGACATCATCATAATGAGCACAATGTGACCAAGGGGTTGATCACGGGATGATGTGTTACAGAAGCGAGTAAAGAGACTTGCCGTAACGAGATTGAACAAGGTATCGGCATACCGACGATCGAATCTCGGGCAAGTACAATACCGCTTAGACAAAGGGAATTGCATACGGATTGCTTGAATCCTTGACATCGTGGTTCATCCGATGAGATCATCGTGGAACATGTGGGAGCCAACATGGGTATCCATATCCCGCTGTTGGTTATTGACCGGGAACGTCTCGGTCATGTTCGCATGGTTCCCGAACCCGTAGGGTCTACACACTTAAGGTTCGGTGACGCTAGAGTTGTTATGGGAAATAGTATGTGGTTACCGAAGGTTGTTCGAAGTCCTGGATGAGATCCCGGACATGACGAGGCGCTCCGGAATGGTCCGGAGGTGAAGATCGGTATATTGGACGAAGGGTATTGGAGTCCGGAATTGTTCCGGAGGTACCAGGTGATGACCAGCGTGTTTGAAAGGGGTTTCGGAGGCCCCGGCAAGCTTTGGGGGGCCTTATGGGCCAAGGGGAGAGGGCACATCAGCCCACTAAGGGGCTGAGCGCCCCTCCACCCCATCTCACGTAACCTGGAGAGGTGGGGGCGCCACCCCTAGGGCAGCCACCCCTCCCGGCTTGGGGGGCAAGTTTCCTAGGGGGTGGGGGCGCCAAAACCCATCTAGGGTTTCCCCTATGGCCGCCGCCCCTCCCATAGGGAACCCTAGGGCGCCTCCCCCTCCTCCCTTCCCCTATATATAGCGAGAGAGAGAGGGCAGCCGCACCCTTCCCCTGGCGCAGCCCTCTCCCTCCTCCAACACCTCCTCCTCCGTAGTGCTTGGCGAAGCCTGCTTGGGAGAACCACGAGCTCCATCACCACCATGCCATCGTGTTGTCGGAGTTCTCCCTCAACTTCTCCTATCCCCTTGCTGGATCAAGAAGGAGGAGACGTCCCCGGGCTGTACGTGTGTTGAACGAGGAGGCACCATTGTTCGGTGCTTAGATCGGAATCAACCGCAATCAGAATCGCTGCGAGTACGACTCCTTCATCGGCGTTCTTGTAATGCTTCCGCTTAGCGATCTTCAAGGGTATCAAGATGCTCATCCTCTCCCTCTCTTGTTGCTAGAATCTTCGTAGATTGATCTTGGTGATGCGTATAAAATTTTGAATTTCTGCTACGTTCCCCAACAGTGGCATCATGGGCTAGGTCTATTGCGTAGATTCTATGCACGAGTAGAACGCAAGTTGTTGTGGGCGTTGATTTTGTTCAATATGCTTACCGTTACTAGTCCAATCTTGTTTCGACGGTATTGTGGGATGAAGCGGCCCGGACCGACCTTACACGTACACTTACGTGAGACAGGTTCCACCGACTGACATGCACTTGTTGCATAAGGTGGCTAGCGGGTGCCAGTCTCTCGCACTTTAGTCGGATCGGATTCGATGAAAAGGGTCCTTATAAAGGGTAAATAGCAATTGACATATCACGTTGTGGTTTTGTGTAGGTAAGAAACGTTCTTGCTAGAAACCCATAGCAGCCACGTAAAACATGCAAACAACAATTAGAGGACGTCTAACTTGTTTTTGCAGGGTATGCTATGTGATGTGATATGGCCAAAAAGAATGTGATGAATGATATGTGATATATGAGATTGATCATGTTCTTGTAATAGGAATCACGACTTGCATGTCGATGAGTATGACAACCGGCTGGAGCCATAGGAGTTGTCTTTATTTATTGTATGACCTGCGTGTCACTGAATAACGCCATGTAATTACTTTACTTCATTGCTAAACCGTTAGCCATAGTAGTAGAAGTAATAGTTGGCGAGACAACTTTATGGAGACACGATGATGGAGATCATGGTGTCATGCCGGTGACGATGATGATCATGGAGCCCCGAAGATGGAGATCAAAAGGAGCAAAATGATATTGGCCATATCATGTCACTTTTTGATTGCATGTGATGTTTATCATGTTTATGCATCTTATTTTCTTAGAACGACGGCAGTAAATAAGATGATCCCTCATTAAAATTTCAAGAAAGTGATCCCCCTAACTGTGCACCGTTGCGAAAGTTCGTTGTTTCGAAGCACGGCGTGATGATCGGGTGTGATAGATTCTAACGTTCACATACAACGGGTGTAAGACAGATTTACACACGCGAAACACTTAGGTTGACTTGACGAGCCTAGCATGTACAGACATGGCCTCGGAACACAAGAGACCGAAAGGTCGAGCATGAGTCGTATGGTAGATACGATCAACATGAAGATGTTCACCGATGATGACTAGTCCGTCTCACGTGATGATCGGACACGGCCTAGTTGACTCGGATCATGTAATCACTTAGATGACTAAGAGGGATGTCTATCTAAGTGGAGTTCAAAATATGAACTTAATTATCCTGAACATAGTCAAAGGTCTTTGCAAATTATGTCATAGCTCACGCTTTAGTTCTACTGTTTTAGATATGTTCCTAGAGAAAATATAGTTGAAAGTTGACAGTAGCAATTATGCGGACAGTAGAAGGCTTATGTCCTTAATGCACCGCTCGGTGTGCTGGACCTTGAACGTGGTCTGTGGATGTTGCGAACATCTAGCATACACGTTTTGATGACTACATGATAGTTTGGTAATGTCAAATGGTTTAGAATTGAGGCACCAATGACATTTTTGAAATGTCGCAGAACATATGAGATGTTCCAAGAGCTTAAATTGGGATTTCAGGCTCGTGCCCACGTCAAGAGGTATGAGACCTCCGACGATTTTTCTAGCCTACAACTAAGGGAGAAGATCTCAATCGTTGAGCTTATACTCAGATTGTCCGGTGCAACAATCACTTGAATCGGGTGGGAGTTAATCTTCCAGATGAGATAGTGATGTTTCTCCAAAGACATTGCCACCAAGCTACTAGAGCTTCGTGATGAACTATAACATAACAGGGATAGATATGATGATCCTTGAGCTATTCGCAATGTTTGACACCGCGAATGTACAAATCAAGAAGGAGCATCGATTGTTGATGGTTAATGAAACCACTAGTTTCAAGAAGGGCAAGGGCAAGAAGGGGTACTTCATGAAACGGCAAATCAGTTGCCGCTCTAGTGAGGAAACCCAGGGTTGAACCCAAACCCGAGACTAAGTGCTACTGTAATGAGGGAACGGACACTGAAGCAGAACTACCCTAGATACTTGGTAGATGAGAAGGCTGGCAAGGTCGATAGAAGTATATTGGATATACATTATGTTAATGTGTACTTTACTAGTACTCCTAGTAGCACCAGGGTATTAGATACCTGTTCGGTTTCTAAGTGTTAGTAACTCGAAATAAAAACTACGAAATAAACTGAGACTAGCTAAAGGTGAGCTGACGATATGTGATGGAAGTGTTTCCAAGGTTGATGTGATCAAGCATCGCACGCTCCCTCTACCATCGAGATTGGTGTGAAACCTAAATAATTGTTATTTGGTGTTTTCGTTGAGCATAGACATGATTGGATTATGTCTATCACAATACGGTTATTCATTCAAGGAGAATAATGGTTACTCTGTTTATTTGAATAATACCTTCAATGGTCCTGCACCTAAAAAGAATGGTTTATTGAATCTCGATCGTAGTGATACACATTTTCATGCCAAAAGATATAAGATAGTAATGATAGTACCACTTACTTGTGACACTGCCATGTAATTCATATTGGTGTAAAACACATGAAGAAGCTCCATGTTGATGGATCTTTGGACTCACTCGTTTTTGAAAAGTTTGAGACATGTGAACCTTGTATATCGGTGTATACGCATGAAGAAACTCCATGCAGATGGATCGTTTGGACTCGCTTGATTTTGAATCACTTGAGATATGCAAATCATACCACATGGGCAAGATGACTGAAAAGCCTCGTTTTCAGTAAGATGGAACAAGATAGCAACTTGTTGGAAGTAACACATTTTGATGTGTGCAGTCCAATGAGTGTTGAGGCATGCACGAGGAATATCGTTATGTTCTTACTTCACAGATGATTTGAGTAGATGTTGAGTATATTTACTTGATGAAACACAAGTCTGAATTATTGAAAGGTTCAAGTAATTTCAGAGTGAAGTTGAAGATCTTCGTGACAAGAGGGTAAAACGTCGGTGATATGATCATAGAGATGGATATCTGAGTTACGAGCTTTGGCACGGAATTAAGACATTGTGGAAATTGTTTCACAATTAATACCGCCTGGAACACCATAGTGTCCGAAAATCATAGTTGCACCCTATTGGATATGGTGCGTACCATGATGTCTCTTATCGAATTACCACTATCGTTCATGGGTTAGGCATTAGAGACAACCGAACTCACTTTAATAGGGCACCACGTAATTCCATTGAGATGACACCGTTTGAACTATGGTTTGGAGAAACCTAATTTGTCGTTTCTTAAAAAAAGTTTGGGGCTGCGACGCTTATGTGAAAAAGTTTCAGGTTGATAAGCTCGAACCCAAAGCGGATAAAATGCATCTTCATAGGACACCCAAAACAGTTGGGTATACCTCCTAATTCAGATCCGAAAGCAATAGGGATTGTTTCTTGAATCGGGTCCTTTCTCGAGGAAAAGTTTGTCTCGGAAAGTTGAGTGGGAGGATGGTGAAGAATTGATGAGGTTATTGAACCGTCACTTCAACTAGTGTGTAGCAGGGCAAAGGAAGTTGTTCCTATGGCACCTACACCAATTGAAGTAGAAGCTTATGATAGTGATCATGAAACTTCGGATCAAGTCACTACCAAACCTCGTGGAGTCGGACAAGGATGCGTACTACTTCAGAGTGGTACGTACTCCTGTCTTGGAGGTCATGTTGCTAGACAACAATGAACCTACGAGCTCTGGAGAAGCGATGGTGGGCCCGGATTCCGGCAAATGGCTCGAGGGCATAAAATCCGAGAGAGGATCCATGTATGAAAACAAAGTGTAGACTTTGGAAGAACTACTTGATGGTCGTAAGGCTATTGGGTACAGATGGATTTTAAAGGAAGACGGACAATGATGGTATGTATCACCATTAAGAAAGCTCGACTTGTCGTTAAGATGATTTCCGACAAGCTCAAGGAGTTGACTACGGTGAGGCTTTCTCACTCGTAGCGATGCAAAGAGTCTGTTGAAATTGGATTAGCACTTACTGCATCATTTATGAAATCTTGCAGATAGGATGTCAAAAACCATTGTTTCCTCGATAATTTTCTTGAGGAAAGGTTGTATGTGATACAACCAGAAGGTTTTGACAATCCTAAAAGACGCTAACTAGTATGCAAAGCTCCAGCAATCCCTCTAAGGACTGGAGTAAGCATCTAGGAGTTGGAATGTACGCTTTGATGAGATGATCAAAGATTTTGGGTTTATACAAAGTTTATGAGAAACTTGTATTTCCAAAGAAGTGAGTGGGAGCACTATAGAATTTCTGATGAGTATATGTTGTTGACATATTGTTGATCAGAAATGATCTAGAATTTCTGGAAAGCATAAAGGGTTGTTTGAAAGGAGTTTTTCAAGGGAAAACCTGGATTAAGCTGCTTGAACATTGAGTATCAAGATCTATAAGGATAGATCAAAACGCTTAATGGTACTTTCAAATGAGCACATACCTTGACATGATCTTGAAGGTGTTCAAGATGGATCAGTCAAAGAAGGAGTTCTTGCCTGAGTTGTAAGGTATGAATTTAAGACATAAAAAGCTCGACCACGGCAGAATAGAGAGAAAGGACGAAGGTCGTCCCCTATGCTTAGACGTAGGCTCCATAGTATGCTATGTTGTGTACCGCACCTGATGTGTGCCTTGCCACATGTCTGGCAAGAGGGTACAAAGGTGATCAAGGAGTGGATCACCAGATAGCGGTCAAAATTGTCCTTGGAGTAATAAGGACATGTTTCTCGGTTATGGAGGTGATAAAGAGTTCGACGTAAAGAGTTGCGTCGATGCAAGCTTTAACACCTATCCGAATGACTCTGAGTAGCAAATCGGATACGTATAGTGGAGCAACCATTTGGAATAGCTCCAAGTGGAGCGTGGAAGCAGCATTTACAATATGACCTAGAGATTTGTGAAGTACATACGGATCTGAATGTTGCAGACCCGTTGACTAAAACCTCTCTCACAAGCAAAACATGATCAAACCCCAGAACTCATTGAGTCTTGATCACATGATGATGTGAACTAGTTTAGTTACACTAGTAAACTCTTTGGATGTTAGTCACATGGCGATGTGACCTGTGAGTGTTAATCACATGGCGATGTGAACTAGATTATTGACTCTAGTGCAAGTGGGAGACTGTTGGAAATATGCCCTAGAGGCAATAATAAATTAGTTATTATTATTATATTTCCTTGTTCATGATAATCGTTTATTATCCATGCTATAATTGTATTGATAGGAAACTCAGATACATGTGTGGGTACATAGACAACACCATGTCCCTAGTAAGCCTCTAGTTGACTAGCTCGTTGATCAACAGATGATTACGGTTTCCTGACCATGGACATTGGATGTCATTGATAACGGGATCACATCATTAGGAGAATGATGTGATGGACAAGACCCAATCCTAAGCCTAGCACAAACATCGTGTAGTTCGTATGCTAAAGCTTTTCTAATGTTAAGTATCATTTCCTTAGACCATGAGATTGTGCAACTCCCGGATACCGTAGGAATGCTTTGGGTGTACCAACCGTCACAACGTAACTGGGTGGCTATAAAGGTGCACTACGGGTATCTCCGAAAGTGTCTGTTGGGTTGGCACGAATCGAGACTGGGATTTGTCACTCCGTGTGACGGAGAGGTATCTCTGGGCCCACTCGGTAGGACATCATCATAATGTGCACAATGTGACCAAGGGGTTGATCACGGAATAATGTGTTACGGAACGAGTAAAGAGACTTGCCGGTAACGAGATTGAACAAGGTATCGGCATACCGACGATCGAATCTCGGGCAAGTACAATACCGCTAGACAAAGGGAATTGCATACGGGATTGCTTCATTCCTTGACATCGTGGTTCATCCAATGAGATCATCGTGGAACATGTGGGAGCCAACATGGGTATCCAGATCCCGCTGTTGGTTATTGACCGGGGAACGTCTCGGTCATGTCTGCATGGTTCCCGAACCCGTAGGGTCTACACACTTAAGGTTCGGTGACGCTAGAGTTGCTATGGGAAATAGTATGTGGTTACCGAAGGTTGTTCGGAGTCCCGGATGAGATCCCGGACATGACGAGGAGCTCCGGAATGGTCCGGAGGTGAAGATCGGTATATTGGACGAAGCGTATTGGAGTCCGGAATTGTTCCAGGGGTACCAGGTGATGACCGGCGTGTCCGAAAGGGGTTTCGGAGGCCCCGGCATGCTTTGGGGGGCCTTATGGGCCAAGGGGAGAGGGCACATCAGCCCACTAAGGGGCTGAGCGCCCCTCCCACCCCATCTCACGTAACCTGGAGAGGTGGGGGCGCCACCCCTAGGGCAGCCACCCCTCCCGGCTTGGGGGGCAAGTTTCCTAGGGTGTGGGGGTGCCAAAACCCATCTAGAGTTTCCCCTATGGCCGCCGCCCCTCCCCTAGGGAACCCTAGGGCGCCTCCCCCTCCTCCCTTCCCCCTATATATAGTGAGAGAGAGAGAGGGCAGCCGCACCCTTCCCCTGGCGCAGCCCTCTCCCGCCTCCAACACCTCCTCCTCCTCCGTAGTGCTTGGCGAAGCCCTGCCGGAGAACCACGAGCTCCATCTCCCCCATGCCATCGTGTTGTCGGAGTTCTCCCTCAACTTCTCCTTTCCTCTTGCTGGATCAAGAAGGAGGAGACGTCCCTGGGCTGTACGTGTGTTGAACGCGGAGGCACCGTTGTTCGGTGCTTAGATCGGAATCAACCGCGATCTGAATTGCTGCGAGTACGACTCCTTCATCCGCGTTCTTGTTACGCTTCCGCTTAGCGATCTTCAAGGGTATGAAGATGCTCATCCTCTCCCTCTCTTGTTGCTAGAATCTCCGTAGATTGATCTTGGTGATGCATAGAAAATTTTGAATTCCTTCTACGTTCCCCAACACGTTCAAGTCGGCCAAAGAGACAAAGAAGATACCCTTGGACCCAGAGCACCCGGAGAGGCACACTATCATAGGTACGGGCCTCGACACAAATAGAAAGGCGAGCTCGTCGATTTCCTCCGTGAGAATCGGGACATCTTTGCTTGGTCCCCCAAAGACATGCCAGGTGTTCCGACGGATTTTGCCGAGCACAAGTTACACGTCCGGCCCGATGCCAATCCCGTCAGGCAGCCCTTGCGCCACCTACCAGAAGAGAAGAGAGGAGTCGTTGGAGAAGAGATAGCCCGGCTATTGGCAGCCGACTTCATCATGGAGGTGTTCTTTCCAGAGTGGCTGGCCAACCCAGTCCTCGTACTGAAGAAAAACAAGCAGTAGTGTATGTGTATCGATTACACTAGCCTCAACAAAGCATGCCCGGAAGACTCGTTGGCTTTGCCAAGAATTGACCAAGTGATAGACTCCACAGCCGGATGCGAGCTGTTGAGCTTTTTGGATGCATATTCAGGATACCACCAAATCAAGCTGAACCCGACTGACAGACTGAAGACCGCCTTCATCACGCCATTCGGAACCTTCTGCTACCTGACCATGACGTTTGGCTTGAGGAATGCCGGCGCCACCTTTCAACGCTGCATGCAGAAGTGCCTCCTCAAGCAACTCGATAGGAACGCCCACGTTTACGTGGACGATGTGGTGGTGAAGACGGAGAAGCGCGGAATGCTGCTAGAGGACCTCAAAGAGACCTTGGAGAATCTGCACCGATTTCAAATCAAGCTCAACCCAGAGAAGTGCGTCTTCGGAGTACCAGCCGGCCAGCTTCTTGGATTCCTAGTCTCTGAACGCGGCATAGAGTGCAACCCTGTGAAGATCAAGGCCATCGAGAGGATGGAAGTACCCCGCCGACTGTTGGATGTGCAGAAGTTCACTGGCTGTTTGGCTTCCATCAGCCGGTTCATCAGTCGGTTGGGAGAGAAGGATCTTCCTCTGTACCAACTCATGAATAAAACCACCTTTTTCGAGTGGAACGACAAGGCGGATGAAGCTTTCCTCTAGCTCAAAAAGATGTTGACTACTCCACCTGTCTTGGCGGCCCCGACTCCTAAAGAGCCCATGCTCCTTTACATCGCCGCCACCAGCCGAGTGGTCAGCACAGTCATCGTGGTGGAGCGCAAAGAGGAAGGCAAGGCACTACCAGTCCAGAGACCGGTGCAATACCTGAGTGAAGTACTGTCGACCTCCAAGCAGAACTACCCCCACTATCAGAAGATGTGTTACGGCATACACTTCGCGGCCAAAAAGCTGTAGCCATATTTCCAAGAGCACCCAATCACTGTGGTCTGCACAACTCCATTAGCCGAGATCATTGGAAGCCGAGATGCCTCGGGCCGAGTCGCCAAGTGGGCCATAGATTTGGCCCCCTATACCATCTACTACCAGCCTCGCACCGCCATCAAGTCCCAAGAGTTGGCCGACTTCCTCGTCGACTGGGCCGAGACCCAGTACCTGCCGCCAGCGCCCGACTCCACTCATTGGCGGATGCACTTTGATGGTTCCAAGATGCGCACCGGTTTGGGAGGCGGCATCGTCCTTACCTCTCCCAAAGGCAACAAGCTCAAGTATGTGCTGCAAATCCATTTCGCCGCCTCCAACAACGTTGCTGAATACGAGGCGCTCATTCACGGGCTCCGGCTTGCCAAAGAGCTCGGCATCCGCCGGATCCTGTGTTATGGTGACTCTGATTTAGTGGTCCAGCAGACGCCAAAGATGCAAACATGGCGAGCTACCACTTCCTCGTACAACAACTCAGTGGATATTTTGAGGGGTGCGAGTTTCTCCATGTGCCAAGGAACGACAACGAGCAAGCAGACACCTTGGCAAGAATCGGCTCCACCTGTCAAGCAATTCCGACCGGCGTCGCCCTTCAACGCCTCTCCAAGCCGTCTGTCAAGCCATCGCCAGAATCAGATTCTATTTTCGTGCCGGCTCCTCCTGAAGCAGTCGGATCCGACTTGAGAGCTCCAACGGCCGACACGGAAATTCTGGCAGGCGGCCGGGTCAAGGTCGCACCCGCCGAGGACTTGAACCCAGCCTGGGACTACTGGCCAGCCGGAGACTTCAGAGCTCGACCCGGGGTCTACACCAATCGGCCCGGGGACTTCATCGACCCAGCAAGCGGCTGCCGACTCCAACCCGCCGCCTCCCGGCCCAGCCACCCTCGTCCAAGTTGCAGTCCTAACAGTTGCAGAAGTCGCAGCGCCTTCTTGGGCCCAGCCCATCCTCAACTTCCTAGTGAACAAGGAGCTGCCGCCTGATGAGATCTCGGCCCGGCAAGTGCAGCGCCGGGCCGCGGCCTACACCATAGTCAACAGAGAGCTGGTCAGGCGCAGTGTCACTGGTGTTTCCCAACGCTGCGTCGAACCAGAGCAAGGTCAAGCAATTCTCAAAGATATCCACCAGGGCGAGTTTGGCCACCACGCGGCTTCAAGAGCACTTGTCGCCAAAGCTTTCCGCCACGGTTTTTTCTGGCCGACTGCCCTAGAAGACGCCAAGGATTTGGTCCTGAAATGCAAAGGGTGTCAGATGTTCCGCTCCAAGCCACATCAGCCGGCTTCTGCACTCAAGACTATCCCCATCGCCTGGCCCTTTGCCGTCTGGGGCCTGGATATGGTGGGACCATTCAAGACGGCCCGTGGCGGCATGACTCATCTGCTTGTCGCAGCGGACAAGTTTACCAAGTGGATAGAGGCAAGGCCAATCAAGAAACTGAATGGGCCAACTGCCGAGACTTTCATCGCCGACATCACCACTCGGTACGGCATACCGCACAGCATCATCACCGACAACGGCACAAACTTCGCCAAGGGCGCCTTGGCCCGTTTCTGCGCGACACAGGGCATCCGACTGGACTTAGCGTCCGTTGCCCACCCACAATCAAACGGCCAAGTTGAGCGAGCAAACGGCCTCATCTTGTCCAGCATCAAGCCCCGGCTGGTCGAGCCTCTGGAGCGTTCGGCCGGCTGCTGGCTCGACGAGCTGCCACCGGCCCTTCCTGGAGCCAGCACAACTCCAAACAAGTCGACCGGCTTCACGCCTTTCTTCCTCGTCTACGGTGCCGAAGCCGTCATCCCAACGGATATAGATTTCGACTCCCCTCGAGTCAGCATGTGTACTGAAGAGGAGGCAGAAGAAGCACGACAAGACAGCGTCGGTCTGCTGGAAGAGGGCCGGTTGTTGGCACTCAGCCGGTCCAGCATCTACCAGCAGAGCCAGCGTCGATACTACAACCGGAAGGTCAAGTCGAGATCTTTCCAAGAAGGAGACCTTGTGCTCCGGCTGATCCAGCGAACAGCCGGTCAGCACAAGCTCTCAGCACCTTGGGAAGGCCCCTTCATCATAAGCAAAGTATTTGGCAATGACTCCTACTACCTGATCGACGCTCAGAAGCCTTGAGCACGCAAGAGGGACGACTCCGGCAATGAGACGGAACGGCCATGGAATGCAAATCTCCTCCGAAGATTTTACAGTTAACGCAGTATGTACCACGCTAACTTTTCTATTAAAGTACGAAGACTCTGGGTCCCCCGAGAAGAGCTCGGGGACTGCCCTCTTTTATCTATATGATAAGAATTACGCCTATGAGTATGCCACATTTTGTTATGTCGATTGGCACCGGGTTCGACTAGTCGACCCGGGGACTTGTCGCCTCGAGCTATGAAATGCTTCCTGCAGCCGACCAAGTAATGTGTGGCACTTAAGCCGTCTCCCGCTAGAAGCCGCAGCTCGCAGAGTGACTGATTGGCGGGCAGGAGCAATGTAGAAAGGGTGCCCACATGAAAAATGGCTAAGGACTTAAAGCACTTCATAGTTTAAGACGGCTTCCAGCCTTTTTTACAACCGACTGTTCAGCAGTCGGCTGGACGTTTCCTATTCAACTTGCTAAAACTCTAAAGAGGCTAAGTACTTGCCTTCCCAAGGTAGCCAGGAACTTGACCCAGCAACAGACCGCAGAGCGGCTGATTGGCTGACAAGGCGGCAACCAAGGGAAGGCAGCAAAGGAAAAAAGCCAAAGAGCGATAAGTAAGAAGGATCGGAACTCAAGAAAATATTTACATAATAAGGGCCCTTGGCCGATCTTCAACAAAGTTTAGATACACCCCGCGGGTGGAATTGTGTGAAATTAACAAGTTCATTCGAGACTAATTGACAGGCGAAAAAAAAGATAAAGCGGCAGCCTAGGAAGCGGCAGAAGGATTAGGAGGATCGGAGGAGTCGGCGGTGCCAGTCGCCGGAGCGACCGGCTGATGGGTCTCTACTTGATCGCCTCCGGCGATGCTGGCTCGGTCGGGCCTTGGCTCGTTCTTTGGCGCCTTGAGCTGAGGCTGGCCGTCCGCTCCGACCTCTGGCGCCTCCTCTTCGCCTCCCTCCTCTGACTCACCTTCCTCCTCGCCGCTGGAGTCGATCACCTCCGCCGAATCCTCGCCGTCGGCCAGGTTCAGCCCGAACCATTCTGGCGGCGCCTCGTCGCCGTTTTCAGCCCGCTCCGGGACGAAGATGCTGGTGTCGGTGTACTCGGCGATCGACGCCGCGCGCTTGACAAGATCGTCCTCCACGGCCGCCAACTCTGCCTGAGCCTCCTGCCGGAACGTGGCCAGCTGGGCTAGCTTCAGCCCAGGGTACTACACCTTGACGAACTCCAAGGCCCGGCGCGCCCAAGCCCGGGCCGAAGAGCCCTTCCAGGCCTCAAGACGGTCGGCCGCTGCCTCCAGCCAGTCGGCAGTCCGACGGGGAGTGCGCGGTGCCGGCATATCCGGCCACAGGGCGGCGACTGCCTGGGCGCCGACACGCTGAAGCCGGCGCAGCATCCGGTGAGCCGGCCGAAGACGAGCCTCAATGCTCAGGATCTGCTCATAAAGGGACCGGGGGGTCGTCAGCGGCGATCTTCGCATCATCCGCCCTCCGCCCTTCGCGGTCAGCTTCGATAGCCCGGTTGGCGACGTCCGAGTGGCCAGGGAAGAAGTCTACCAAAGCGGAAGCAAAGAGCAAAATTAAAGACTAGAAGCCGGTTTTGACCAACAGCCGGCGGCGCAAAGAAGAAAAATGAGGAAGACTCACCATCGACTACGTCCTCGATCTCGTGGAAGCCAGAGGTCAGCATCGCCTCCTTGTCGGACCAGGAGGAGCGCTCGCTCCGAACTCAGTAAGGAGACCGGACTCCTTGTCCTTCACCTCCTTATGGGCCTTCTCGAAGAGCTCCTTCTGCTCCACCAGTTGCGCGGCTAGCCGGTCGCGCTCTTCAGCCAGCTGGCTGCACTCTTTCTCCTTGGCACGGAGCGAGGTGTTGGCCTCATCCAGCTGCTCCTGCAAGGCGGCGTTGGCTTCTGCGAAAGAGAGAAGAAAGCAAGGCGTTAGTCGCCAGCAAAAAAATACAGTCACCGGGGAGATCCGGCCCAACTGCTCAGCAGTCGGCCCGAATCTCGGGGACTACAGCTCGCGGAAAGAAGAAGAAGACGTACTCAGGCTGTCCGACAAGTCGGCGGTCCGCTGAGGCAGCTCCTAGGCGTTGGAGTGGAAGGTGATCTCGCGGATGTTGTGGTAATCCTGCGACATAAAACTCAGACGAGTGTCAGCACTTGGAACTCGCCGATTAGAGTTCCCAGTCGCCTGCTCGGCAGCCGGCCGGAAACTCGGGGACTACATCTAGAGGGTGCGCTGGCGCACCCCCACCAAAAAGTACAAGAAACAAAAACGAAGAAGAGAACGTACCCGAACGGCTTCTCGCGCTGCCAAGTGCGCCTTGTTGCAGTTCTTCAGGGCCTCGCTCTCGGCTCGGATCTTGGCTTGGACGTCCAAGAGCGCCCGATTCACCAAGCCAGTCCCGCTTCCTCGCACCCACCCAGTGGTCACGGCACTCGTCGCCTCGGTGTCCGGGATCGAGGAACTCGTAGTGCTGGTCTCCGGCGGGCATGGCGCAGAAGCCGCCTTCGCAAGACGGCAACGCATTGGTGCACCGACCCCAAGATCCAAGCCCGCCGCCACTTCTCTAGTCGGAGGCACCGGCGGGGCAGAGTTCAGAGGAATAACGAAGATCGCCGAGTGGTTGTGCGCGGCTTCTTCGGCCCGTATCTTCTCCGCGTCGGCGGCTGTGGCCTCCGCCAATTTCTCCTTGGCAGCGACCTCCGACTTCTCGGCCTCCTCCTTCTTCAGGCGGGCGGCCTCCTGCTCTTCGCGCGCCTCCTGCGCGTTTTGCTCCCTCGCCTCCCGAAGGTCAGCGTCCGGGTCAATCCGCTGGGCTGTGGCGGAAGTCTCCGCCGACCCCATGATGGAGGCGGCGACTACCTTCTCAAGAGAGAGGGGAGCCCTGGACCCAAGGAAAACAAAGAAAACTCGAAACAGATTGATGAAGAGAAGATAAGGATGCAAGGGAGGAAAGCACTTACACGGAGACCAGTTGCGGCATCTTCACCTCCCTGCGGAAGCGGTTGACCTTCGCGGCCGCCTCTTCCCGCTTGGTCGCCGCGGCCGAGCCCTTGGGCTTCTTCGGCCGGCTATCGAACAAGCTCGACGCAGCCCTTCGCTTCTTCACGCCGCCTTGGGCGTCCGGCGCGGCAGAGGAGCTCGCGCCTAGCTGGCCGGCTCCCGGTTGGTGGTGCGGGGCGACCTCCCCCGCATCATCATCGGGCCAGTCTTTGAGGCTCGCCCCGAGCCTCGCGCTGCCTGCTCTGCCGCCTCCTCCCTCGGAGTCGTCTTCCAAGGCCGCCGCCCCCAAGTCAGGGTCGTCGACATCGCTTTCCGCCCTGTCAGGGAGGAACTCGCGGGCCGGCCCAGTTGAGGGAGTCCTAGATTAGGGGGTGTCCGGATAGCCGAACTATCACCGTTGGCCGGACTCCTGGACTATGAAGATACAAGATTGAAGACTTCGTCCCGTGTCCGGATGGGACTTTCCTTGGCGTGGAAGGCAAGCTTGGGGATACGGATATGTAGATCTCCTACCATTGTAACCGACTCTGTGTAACCCTAACCCTATCAGGTGTCTATACAAACCGGAGGGTTTTAGTCCGTAGGACGAACAACAATCATACCATAGGCTAGCTTTTAGGGTTTAGCCTCTCTGATCTCGTGGTAGATCCACTCTTCTACTACCCATATCATCAATATTAATCAAGAAGGTGTAGGGTTTTACCTCCATCGAGAGGGCCCGAACCTGGGTAAAAATATCGTGTCCCTTGTCTCTTGTTACCATCCGCCTAGACGCACAGTTCGGGACCCCCTACCCGAGATCCGCCGGTTTTGACACCGACATTGGTGCTTTCATTGAGAGCTCCTGCGTAGTCGTCATCCTTAGGCCCGATGGCTCCTTCGATCATCAACAACGACGCGGTCCAGGGTGAGACTTTTCTCCCCGGACAGATCTTCGTATTCGGCGGCTTTGCACTGCGGGCCAATTCACTTGGCCATCTGGAGCAGATCGGAAGCTACGCCCCTGGCCATCAGGTCAGATTTGGGAGTTTGAGCTACACAGCCGACATCCGCGGAGACTTGATCTTCGACGGATTCGAGCCACAGCTAAGCGCGCCGCACTGTGTCAATGGGCACGATCTAGCTCTGCCGCCGAACAGTGCCCTGGAGGCGGCACCAGCGTCCGCTCCGACCCTTAGCTCAGAGCCGACTCCACCGACCGAGGACGAGTGGCTGGACACCGCCTCGGGGGCTATGATCTCTATGGCGATTAAGCCGAACTCCATCCTTGTCCTTTGCGAAGACCGTGACTCCAAGGTGCCGGACTCCTCTCCGGACTCCGAACCCTCTGCACCCCTACCTATCGAATCCAATTGGGCGCCGGTTATGGAGTTCACTGTCGAAGACGTCTTTCAGCACTCGCCCTTTGGCGACATCCTGAATTCACTAAAGTCTCTCTCTTTATCAGGAGAGCCCTGGCCGGACTACGGTCAGGAAGGTTGGGATGCGGACGACGAAGAAATTCAACGTCCACCCACCACCCACTTCGTAGCCACTGTCGATGATTTAACCGACATGCTCGACTTCGACTCCGAAGACATCGACGGTATGGACGACGATGCTGGAGACGACCAAGAACCAGCGCCTATAGGGCACTGGGAGGCCACCTCGTCATACGACATATACATGGTGGACATCCCAAAATATGGGAACGGCGATGGAACAGCGGAGGATGACCCCTCCAAGAAACAGCCCAAGCGCCGGCGTCAGCGGCGCCGCTCTAAATCCGCCACAAAAAATGGTGATTCCGCACGGAGATAATAACACCCCAGACGGTCAAGACAACCTCCTCTAGCAGGATTCAGCACAGAGGAGGGAGAAGCCAGCCCTCATGATAGAGTGGCGCATGGGGAGGTGGAGGGCGATAATTATATGCCTCCCTCCGAAGATGAGGCAAGCCTCGACGACGACAATTTGTCGTGCCCGAGGATCCCTTGAACAGAGCGTTTCAAACGCAGGCTTATGGCCACGGCAAGCAGCCTCAAGAAAAACAGCAGCAGCTTAGAGCTGACCAAGACTTGCTAGCCGACAGATGGATCAAGTCCTTGGAGCGAAGAGTACGAACTCGAGCGCCCTCCAAGAAATACCCAAAACACAGGCTGCTACCCCAATTAGAGGAAGAAGCACCCAAACCTACATCACCAACAAGATGATGCGGTGACCGGCCACCCGTGGCGCGGCGAAGAAGGCCTCTAGACCCTCCATTCAAGCCGCACCCCGGCGCCGCTCGACCAAGGAACGGGGAAACGCGCTAGACCTGCGAGACATATTGGAGGACAAGGCAAGGCAAACAAGATCGATCTACGGATCGCGTGGGCGCCCCATGACATGTGATGATAACCGTCACGCCGGATACAACAATTCCGGCCGGGCCGAACACAGTAGACAAAGCTCATTTGAGTTGCATCGTGATATAGCTCAATACAGAGGCGCCGCACACCCACTATGCTTCACAGACGAAGTGACGGATCATCAAATCCCCGAGGGTTTCAAACCCGTAAACATCGAATCATACGATGGCACAACAGATCCTGCGGTTTGGATCGAGGACTACCTCCTCCATATCCACATGGCCCGTGGTGATGATCTACACGCCATCAAATACCTCTCACTCAAGCTTAAAGGACCAGCTCGGCATTGGCTTAATAGCTAGCCAGCAGAATCAATTGGTTGTTGGGAGGACTTGGAAGCCACATTCCTTGATAACTTCTAGGGCACATATGTGCGACCACCAGATGCCGATGACCTCAGCCACATAATTCAGCAGCCAGAAGAATCGGCCAGAAAATTCTGGACACGGTTCCTAACCAAGAAAAATCAAATCGTTGACTGTCCGGATGCAGAGGCCCTTGCAGCCTTCAAACATAACATCCGCGACGAGTGGCTTTCCCGGCACCTAGGACAGGAAAAGCCGAAATCCATGGCAGCTCTCACAACACTCATGACCCGCTTTTCCGTGGGAGAGGACAGCTGGCTAGCTCGTAGTAACAACTTGACCAAAAACCCTGGCAGTTCGGATACCAAGGACAGCAATGGCAGGTCGCGTCGCAACAAGCACAAGCGCCGCATTAATGGCGATAATCTTTGAAGAATCTGGCGATCAATGCCGGATTCAGAGGCTCTAAACCCGGTCAGCGGAAAAAGCCGTTCAAAGTAAATACTCAGGGCCCGTCCAATCTGGACCGAATACTCGATCGCTCGTGCCAAATACATGGCACCCTCGAAAAACCAACCAACCACACAAACAGGGATTGTTGGGTCTTCAAACAGGCAGGCAAGTTAAATGCCGAACTCAATGACAAGGGGCTGCATAGCGATGACGAGGAGGAGCCCCGACCGCTGAACAATAGAGGACAGAAGGACTTCCCCCCACAAGTGCGGACGGTGAACATGATATACGCAACCCACATACCCAAAAGGGAGCGAAAGCGTGCACTAAGGGACGTATATGCGATGGAGCCAGTCGCCCCAAAGTTCAACCCATGGTCCTCCCCGCCGATCACCTTTGATCGAAGGGACCACCCCACTAGCATCCGCCACGGCGGATTCGCCGCATTGGTTCTTGAGCCAATCATCGACGGATTTCACCTCACTAGAGTCCTGATGGACGGCGGTAGCAGCCTAAACCTGCTCTATCAGGATACAGTGCGCAAAATGGGCATAGACCCCTCAAGGATTAAACCCACAAAGACGGCCTTTAAAGGCGTCATACCGGGTGTAGAGGCCAATTGTATAGGCTCAGTTACACTCGAAGTGGTCTTCGGATCCCCGGATAACTTCCGAAGCGAAGAGTTAATCTTCGACATAGTCCCTTTCCGCAGCGGCTATCACGCACTGCTTGGACGAACCGCATTTGCAAAGTTAAATGTGGTGCCGCACTACGCATACCTCAAGCTCAAGATACCAGGCCCTCAAGGAGTAATCATGGTCAATGGAAACACCGAACGCTCTCTCTGAACGGAGGAGCATACGGCGGCCCTCGCGGCGGAGGTACAAAGTAGCCTCTCACAGCAATTCTCGAGTCCGGCTACTAAACGTCCGGACACCGTCAAGCGCGCCCGGAGTAACCTACAACAAGACCGCCTGGCACGATCCGAGCACGCGTAGCAATCCGGCTAACCCCAGCCCTCGCGAAATTGCGAAGCCAGTACTACGCGTACATAACTACGCTCTGGACATACCATGGGCATAAGGGGAGGGGAACGACCACGGCACGCCCAGAATGCGGCTCAACCGCACCAGGGGCTCCCGATTGTGTCATTCTTTTTCTTTCTTCTTTTCTCTTACTTTCGGGACTCTGTTTTCCAGAAGCCCTGTCCGTCACTAGAATTGCTGAACTCACGATCACGACAGCCGAGGGAAGCGAAAGTTACCGAGTGTTTAGGTGGTCTCTACTACGAGCATTATACCTATTTTACATACCATCCGCAGCTTACCTGGAGGGGACATGTCAAATAGTCCCATCCCTTGCTTATCGCACTATTTGTATCGTTACGCTTTCATTGCGGTACCTTTTGAATAAACAATACATAGCTTTTGCCTATTATTGCACTCCTTTCTTTATATATATATATATATATATATATATATATATATATATATATATATATATATATATATATATATGTTCATTCATGACACGTTGCACCCGTACACTTTGGTACGGCCAATACACCAGGGGCTTAAGTACCCCAAAAATATGGTGTGATAAGTCCGAAAACTTTCACAAGTGCGGCACCCCGAACTTATAGCATTATATGCATCGGCTCCAAATCATGTCTTGGGTCAATAGTTGGATTTGCCCGGCTCCCATGTTTTGGTACCTTACGTTCCGTTATATCGGCTAAGGTACACTGGGAGAACCACTGCGATTGTGCCCGGTTGAGCTGGGTTGAGCACCTCGGTGGAGAAAGCTAAACTGACCATCATGATAGGGCGAGAGCCGGTCGCTGTTCGAGAGGTTTTTTCGGGTCCCTAAAGACTTATGCCGCTTAGAGCGAGGAGTCTGCATTGTCCGGCCAAGGCGTGGATAGCGCCCCGAACTCGGTCTTCCTAGTACTAGGGGCTTCGCTAAAATTTAAAATTATAGAATTCTATGGCTAAGTGAGAGTGTTCAAGCACTATAGTCCGGTTGCCTTGTTCGTTGCGTTGAGCGCCTACCTCGAACGACCCAAGAATGGGAACAAGAGCGCTCAAGTTTATCCCGAACACCCTAGCACTCGGGGCATGGGGGCTGAAGCCAACGACTTGCCATCTCTCAAATTTGATAAACGGCCGCACAGAAGGTAATATTTTAAATTCAAAAGCGTTGCTTAGCGCATATGAACAAGTTTTCAGCGTACATGATAACAAATGCGAGTCTATTCAAAAATTACATCTTTGGAGCATTCACCCGCTATAAGGCGGGCACCCTTCAGGACGCCCTCATAGTACATTTCGGGCTTGCGATGCTCCTTGCCCTTGGTGGCCCGTCCGTCACAAGCTTCTCAGCATCCATCTTGCCCAGTGCACTTTAGCACGGGCAAGGTCCAACAGGCACCTTCAATGCAGACGGAGCGCTTGATGACTTCAATCCATGGACAAAGGCGTCCACCACCGGCCGCACTAGCCCGAAGTAGCTCCGTGCATGGCTTCCAATGGCCACAAATTAATTATGAGGCCCTTCATGGCATGTTCGGCGACCTTGTGGAGCTCGACCAGCTGCTTCAGCTGGTCGCTCAGGGGCACCGGTTGTCCGGCCTCAGCATACCGAGACCAGAACACCTTTTCCGTCGAGCTCCCCTCCTTGGCACGGTAGAACGCGGTAGCATCAGACACACTACGTGGCAGATCTGTGAATGCTCTTGGAGAGCTCCGGATTCGGGTAAGTGATAGATAATTCACTTTCACATGCTTGCTTTGCATAAAGAATGCCTTACCTGCCGCTATCTTCTTTAATGATTCAATTTCCTGGAGGGCTTTTTGGGCTTCGGCCTTAGCGGCTTTGGCACTCTCAAGAGCCGAGGCGAGCTCGGACTCTCGAGTCTTCGAGTCACGCTCCAAACTCTCGTGTATTTCCATGAGAGCCTGGAGCTCTTGCCGCACCTCCGCCACCCGCACCTCCTGCTTCTCTCGCTCGGTGCTCCGCGACCGCTTTGCTTTCGGCCATGGACACCGCTTCCTTCAGGATCGCCACCTCGTTCGTGGCCCCTACAATACCCACGTTAGTCCTGTCATTTTTGCAACCAAATACTTTCTATAAGGTATTACTTTAAGAAGGTATTACTTACCTTCCTTGTCCTCGAGCTGCTTCTTGGCAAGGCCGAGCTCGTTCTCGGACCGCTCGAGGCTCTGCTTCAATGCATTGACCTCCATGATCGGTCTTGGCAGAGGTCAGCAGCGCAGCCTGAATTCCCATATTGACATACTTATGTTAGACTCTTGCGTATATATTTTTAGATCCTCGATCCGGTTTTTCTTTCCGAACACCGAACTAAGCATCAGGGGCTACTGTCTATGCGGTAATATTTTTACATATTCTAAACTTCCCTCAAAGCCTGTTAGAAGGCTGGTACAGGCCTCAGTCAGCCCGCTCTTGGCGGACTGAACTTTCTGGATCACCACACTCATCACAGTGCGGTGCTCCTCGTTGATGGAGGCGCCGTTAAGCGCCTCCAGCAAGCTATTCGGTGCCTCCGGATGGCCGGAGGTCACCGGCGTCGCAGTCTTACCCTTCTTACGAAGGGGCCGCTTGCCGGACTTCTGAACCACTGAAGGTTCCGGTACGGAGTCCGGCATAGGGTCGGACTTAGAGCCCTCTGGGGTTTCGCCCACTTTGCGCCCGAAGTCCGGGAGGTCGCCTTGCGGCGCCTCCAGGACCACCTCCTCCTGGTTGGGCCCCTTTTGGGACTCCATCGCGGTGTCGTCTATGTCACGAGGAGAGGAGGCGGTCGGAAGTGAAGTGCTATTCACATCCGACGAATCCAGGGAGCCGCTCGACGAAGCGGCGAGCTCGTCCTTGGGTGGGCTACATGGTTATATTCGGCATTAGAAGACACTATGCGACAAATAAAAAGTCATGAGCTATTCGGGAGCCCGGACACTTACGATCTCGCCAGGGGCTTGGCCCTTGGTGGCCACTCCTCCTCATCGTTGTCGGTGTTGGTGGAGAAGTCCGGAGGAAGGGTCCTTCCTTTCTTGGACCCTCCGGCCTCCCTAGTCGGGCGGCCTTCCTTTTCTTCTCTCCCCCGGGGAGAGGCTTCTTTTTCCTCCTCCTCGTCCTCAGGGGAGGATTCCGCCTCAGAGTTGTCGGACGATGAGTACGACAGCACCAGGCGCCGGGAGCTCCTTCGAGTTCCCGTGGCCTTCTTCTTGGCCTTCTTCTCCGGCACCATGTGAGGTGCCGGAGCTAGCAGCCCCGTCAATCGGGTGTCCGCTGGGTCTTCTGGCAAGGGGGCCGAACAGTTAATCTGTCCGGACGTCTTCAGCCGATCTGTCACAAAGGTTAGGGAGTTTTAGATCCCGCATAGAGTCAAACTATGAAAAAAGAGTCCCATAAAGGGTAAAATAACTTACCTCGCTGGCTTGACGCTGCGAGCTGAACCCGTGATCTTCGATAGCGGATGCAGGTGCTTCAGCGCCCTTGAACAGCACCTTCCGAGCATCTTAAATGCGTAGTGTCAAGAGCCGCTCAAGGTTCGGTGCTGTGCCGGATCAAACTCCCACAAATTGAAGGCCCATTGCTAGCATGGGAGAATCCGGCGGATGAGCATCACCTGGATTATGTTGACAAGCTTGAGATCCTTGTCCACCAGGTTTCGGATGCAGGTTTGGAGTCCGGACAGCTCTTCCAAATCACCCCACGTCAGGCCCGTCTCTTTCCATGATGTGAGCCGTGTGGGGAGCACTCGGTGCGCCATGAAGGCGACCAGCAAGTCGGGCCCGGTCAGGCCCTCCGACTGCATCATCACTCGGAGTCGGGCGACGGCGGCGGCTCCAGTGGGCGTCAGCGTCCTGGCCCACTACGACCAGTTGGGCTGCCTCCCAGCCGGCGCGCCGGCTGCATAAGCTGGCAGGTTGACCCAGTCGCCCTCCGCAAAGACGCTCTTCACGTAGAAGTACGACCACTGCCACATCTTCACCGACTTTATCAGCGCGATGGGGGGAAACAGGTTGTCGGCCCCTGTCCTCCGCACCGTGATGAACGTGCCGCACTGAGCCGGCACGCCGGCGACGTGGGTGCCAAGCTTGGTGTAGAAGAACTCCCCCCATAGCTCGAGGGTGGGGAGGACGCCGAGGAAGCCTACGCACAGAGTGGCGAAGGCGGACAGCAGCACCACCGTGTTCGGAGTGAGGTGGTGCGGCTGCAGTCCGCAGAACTCGAGGAAGGAGTGCAAGAAACCGCTCATCGACAGACCGAGGCCACGTAGGCAGTGCGAGCGGAAAACGACCCGCTCGCCCTCCTCCGGTGCCGGCGAGATTTCTTTCTCCGGCGCGAGGCGGACCTTCACGAATTCCTCGCGAGGCAGCCGACGCGTCTTGCGGAGGAAGTCGATGTGGTCTTCGTGAACCTCGGAGCCGTCCCACTCCACGGAGCGCACCGCAGGGGGCTTGACGGTGGAAGAGAAGCTCATCGGGAACGGGTCGCCGCGACGCTCGACGTAGCTTGGGGGCGCGGCGGCGAGAGGAAGAAAGAGGAGGCAATGAGGAGGGGGACGCGTGTGCCCTGCCGCTCCCCCTCCCCCGCCTACTTATAGGCCCTCGGGCTGAGAAGCCGAGGGGCGAGCGTGGGATTAACTGCGCCGTTACCCTCGCCCACGAGCCTTACCTCGCGAGTTTCTGCGCGCAGTAACTCCGTGGGAATCTCAACCGCCCGCCTCGGCCACAGCGGATCCGCTCGAGAGCCGAGGAGGGCAGTGGCGGGCCCGGTCCGAAGACGTGTCCCATCGCGTGCGTAAGCGGGCAGACTGGCCCGGTCGCACGCCACCACGTGACAGGCCCGCGACGGGCGGTGGCACGAAGGCTTCACTAGTACGCCACTTGGCTCCCGCCAAGGCGTTCGAAAGAGTGGTCAAGACGGGTTGGGGCGAGGCCGACTCCAACCAGTCAGCTTAGCGAGAAAACGAAGCTCCACCTCGGACGACAGGAGAAGGAAACTGCTGAGGCTACTCGACCAATCGCCCGCGGCGCCTCAGCAGCTTCGGGGACTACTGTCGGAGTAATGGGCCACGGGTAGGCTAACCCGAGACCCAAGACCTTTCAAGACATCGGGGCTGACTACGCCCCTCAAGACGACAAGGCGAGATGCCGCCTTCTGGAAGTCGATTGAAGGAGTGGCCGGATTCCGCGACCGAGTCCTGGATGCAAGGCCAAGTCAAGCCGACTCCAGCCCGACGACTTCTAGAGAAGCCGGCTCCAGAGAGTCGGCCCACGACACCTGCGGAGCTTGTGCCCTCGTCAGGAGGACGGGACGGGGAGTGGCTACAGTACAGCCCATCCCCTCCTCCAAATCAGGCAAGCATGGCCACAGTGCCCCATTGAGGGAGTCCTGGATTAGGGGGTATCCGGACAGCCGGACTGTATACAACGTCCGGACTATTTAAGCATGAAGATACAAGACTCAAGACTTCGGCCCGTGTCCGGATGGGACTTTCCTTGGCGTGGAAGGCAAGCTTGGCGATCTGGATATTATATTTCCTTCCTTGTAACCGACTCCATGTTAACCCTAGCCCTCGCCGGTGTCTATATAAACCGGAGAGGTTGGTCCTTAGAAGGCCGATCACAATTACAATCATACCATCATAGGCTAGCTCTTAGGGTTTAGCCTCTACGATCTCGTGGTAGATCTACTCTTGTACTACCCATATCATCAATATTAATCAAGCAGGAAGTAGGGTTTTATCTCCACCGAGAGGGCCCGAACCTGGGTAAACATCCGTGTCCCTTGCTTCCTGTTACCATCAGCCTTGACGCACAGATCGGGACCCCCTACCCGAGATCCGCCGGTTTTGACACCGACATTGGTGCTTTCATTGAGAGTCCCTACGTCGTCGCGCCCGTCGGGCTCGATGGCTCATCTCATTGTCCAAGGCGACATTACTTGAGGCGGCTCTGGCTGTAGGCCAGACGCTCCGGCTCGGCGGCTTTATCATGGCCGCCCCAGCGGCGGTGGCGCCGACGATGACTTCTCGGGTCATCAATCATAACCTTTGCGTCAGTTTGGAACTTGCCAAACAGATGGATCCAATGGAGCTCGCCTCCCTTAACGAACTCTTGGATCGCATCGCCGCTCTAGGAGTCGCTACAGACTACGACCAGATTGGGCTTAAACCCGACCAAAGGGACATCAGGTCCCCGCCGGCTACCCATGAGATAGCGATAGTGGAGGATCCACACGCGGATTCCCCCTCAACTTTGAGGACAAGTTGTGTTCGGATCACCGAACTCCTTGAGCCGAAGACCTGCTCAAAGGAAAACCTAACCCAGGTCCCGGACTTAGAATCGGGCACCGGGCCGAAGAAATTGGGCAACCCGGATCCTGAGCTGTTTAGCTCGGTACCGCCTGCGCCCTTGGGCGTTAGATCGGATCAAAATCCGGCACTACTAGGAAAAGGGCTATAGATGGGATGGACACTAGTGGCGCACTGTACATGTGGTGCGCCATTACTAAACACTAATGGCGCACCATGTGTTGGTGCGCCATTAGTGCAAATACTAATGGCGCACCACATCACTGCAGTGCGCCATTAGTAAAAATTATTTTTCAAAACTACTAATGGCGCACGGTGGGACTGGTGCGGCAATAAAATGTTTTCATATAAATGGAGCGCCACACCCGTCGTGCGCCAGTATTAGTTATTAAAAAAATTAAGAAAAAAATTAAAAATATTTGTTACTAATGGCACACCATGTCTCGGTGCGCCATTACTAGTTTTAACTAGTAATGGCGCACGCCCACCGGTGCGCCATTACTAAGTTTAAAAAAAAAATCAAAAAAATATAATTTTTTTATTTATTTTTTCAAAACTACTAATGGCGCACCGTGGGAGTGGTGCGCCATTACTAGTTTAACTAGTAATGGCGCACCACCCCAATCGCCATTACTAACTTGCCCCAACACGTAATGCACCCCCCGTGGATCGCCTTTTCAGTTTTAAAAAAAGAAAATGATGGAAATGTCAAAAAATAAAAGAAAATAAGTTTCCCATGTGATATGTGGTCTAGTTGTTGGGAAAATTTACAAATATGAACTTCGACTTTATTTGCAAAATCTCTCTGGAAATTTGTAAAATGGGCATAACTTTTGCATACGAACTCGGATGAAAAAGTTTTTTATATGAAAAATCATCTACTCGAAAAGTTACATCCAAACTTAACTAGGGGAACCCCGTTAAACATTTTCAAGATCCCCAAAAACCTAACAGAAAAAAATTTACGGGCCTTTCAAGATCTAGAGGGGAAAAATTCAAAAAATTTCAAACTTACTAGTGGCGCACCGTGGATGTGGTGCGCCACTAGTAACAGAAAAAAAATGGTTTTGATTTTTTTTTTCAAAAAATTATACGTAATATGACCGGGAAGTTTGAAATATTTTTTCAAAATTTCATCATAGTCTTGAACATGAACAAAGTCCTAGACATCAACAAGGTATAATAGGATTGATATGCTATATATATCAACAAGTGCACGTGAAGTGAGATTCTTTGAGGTTGGATAGAACTCTGAAGTTAAGCGTGCTTGGGCTGGAGTAGTGCGAGGATGGGTGACCTTTCGGGAAGTTTGACCACGCAGTGCGATTTGACCTGAGATTAAGCATATTGACCCGAGGTTAAACCATAGTGACCTGAGATTAAAAAAAATTGAAAAAAAATTAAAAAAATTGAAAAAAAAAATTGAAAAAATATTGTTACTAATGGCGCACTTCTATGTGGTGCGCCATTAGAATGCCAAATACTAATGGCGCACCGTGGGCTATTCTAATGGCGCACCAGCGGGTGCGCCATTAGTATACCAAATACTAGTGGCGCACCAGCGGGTGCGCCATTAGTATACCAGATACTAATGGCGCACCACAGGTGCGCCATTAGAAAAAAAATCTAATGGCGTGGTACTAATGGCGCGGTAGTGCGCCATTAGTAGGCAAAACCGGTGCGCCATTAGTAGATCTTTTCCTAGTAGTGCGGACTCCAAACTGGACCTAAACTGTCTCTCCCGCATCAGGCAAGAGCCCCAGGAAACCGTACATCGCTACTGGGCCAGATTCCTCCTTGCGCTTAGCGAGGTCGGGGACTACCGCAAAGAGAACATGGAGTCACTTTTCTGCAAAAACTGCACGGATGAAGGACTGCTCAATGCTATAAGCTGCCGCGACATAGTGCGCTTCACGGACTTGGCAACCGTAGTACGGAAGTACTGTGCGATGGAGAGCGCTTGGAAGACCCAAACAGAATTTTGGGATAGTACTGCTCTCGCCAAAACCTTTGCCCAAACTAAACGGACGAACTCTCGTAAGTCGTCTGACCCAACCCCCAAGAAACCAAAGCCCACTCCAGGGCGGAGATCCATATTGGAAGGATGGCTCGACGGGCCATGTAAGCTCCACAGTACTCCGAATACAACACCAACTCATAGCCTTAAGGCATGTTGGATACTCCGGTAGGTGGAAAAAAGTGGCGAGGATCTTCTTGTGGGCCATAAAGCGGAACAACATCCCGCCAGCGAACACAATACGGTACTAACAATCTTCGAGACTTTCGCCTCAAACAATAGGCGCAAGCGAAGCTTCGCCCAGCTCGCTGAAATTTACCGTGTGGCAAAAATAAACCCTTGGAGCGACACTTCTATAACTTTTAATGCCGGTGATGAACCTTGATTCCGGGCTGTCCGAGCACCAGCCGCTCACGGTCCTTAGTCCGATCGTGAAGCGGCTTTAGGCTCACCAAAGTACTCATGGACGGCGGAAGCGGATTAAATCTGATTTATGAAGAAACACTCAGCAAGATGGAGATTGATAGAAGCCGCATTGAACAAAGCGGCACGACCTTCAGGGGAATTATCCCTACTCGGGAAGCGCGGTGTGCGGGAAAAATCAAACTCGATGTGGTATTCGGTACCCCAGAGAATTATAGGTCCGAGGAAATCACATTCCAGGTGGCTCCTTTTAGCAGCGGATACCACGCCCTTCTAGGGCGGGACGCGTTTTCAAGCTTTCAAGTCGTACCCCATTATGGGTACATGAAGCTTAAAATGCACGGACCCAATGGAATCATCACTCTAGCCGGTGATCCGGACGTTAAGCTTCAAGGCGAAAAATTAAACCGCAGCTCTAGCCTTGGAAGCATTATCTGAAGTCCTAGCAGCGAAGAGTTAACAACAACTGCGGGCCATTGTGGATGTGGACGACGTGATACTAGACAAACGACCCAAGTCCACCTCATTCAAACCTGCAGACGAGATAGTCAAATTCCAGGTCCACCCAACGGACCCCATGAAGACAGCTTCCATCGGGACACAGCCGAGCCCCGCGATTGACGCCGCACTACGAGATTTCATACGCGAGAATTGGGATATTTTCGCCTGGCACCCATCGGACGTGCCAGGCATCCCACGCAGACTGGTCGAACACAACCTCAATATTCTAAAAGGATATAAACCAGTCAAGCAGACCCTAAGGCGATTCTCAGAGCCCAAACGACAGGCAATGGGGGAAGAGTTAGCCAAGCCACTCGAGGCCATATTCATCAGAGATATCAAACATCCGGATCGGCTGGCAAATTTGGTGATGGTGCCAAAGAAGGACAAATCCTGGCGCCTATGCGTCGACTTCAAAGACCTCAACAAGGCTTGCCCCAAGGATCCCTTTCCCCTCCCTCACCGATCAAATCATCGATGCCACAGCTTGACATGACTCGCTGTGTTTCCTCGATGCATACTCTGGATACCATCAAATAAAGATGGCAGAGTCTAACCAAGCTGCAACAGCTTTCATAACGCCATATGGCCCTTTCTGCTTCAACACTATGCCTTTCGGGCTCAAGAACGCCGGTGCACCTACCAACGCATGATTCAAACATGCCTGGAAAAGCAAATCGGCAAAACAGTGGAGGCATATGTGGACGACGTGGTCATAAAACCAAGACACGTCGAAACCCTAATAGAAGACTTGAGGCTCACATTCGACAATCTCCGGACATACGACATCAAGCTAAATCCGGAAAAATGCATTTTTGGCGTCCCCTCGGGGAAGCTACTCGGCTTCATCGTTTCCAACAGAGGAATTGTAGCGAATCCGGCAAAGATCCGAGCTCTGCCACAGTTGGCTATACCAACAGACCTCAAACACATCCAAAAACTAGCCGGATGCGTGGCTGCTCTCATCCGCTTTATCTCCAGGTTAGGAGAAAAGGCACTACCGCTTTATCGCCTTCTTCGGCGCACCGAACACTTCGTATGGACGGATGCAGCCGCGGCCGGACTGGATGAAATAAAGACCTTATTGGCCAGTAATCCAGTATTAACAGCGTCGAATATCGACGAACCTATGATGTTGTACATAGCTGCAACGCATCAAGTCGTAAATAAGCGCGGTGCACAGCCGTTGAGCGAGAGGCCGACGGATACAAATACCCGCTCCAGAAGCCGGTCTACTACGTGTCCACGGTCCTAACCCCATGCAAATCCCGATACCCACACTATCAAAAAATAGCATACGCGGTGTTCATGGCATCCCGGAAGCTTTGACAATACTTTCAAGAGTGTTCGATTACGGTGGCCTCCGAAGTACCACTCAATGACATAATAAATAACCGCGATGCTACGGACCGGATTGCCAAATGGGCCATTGAGCTCCTTCCGTTCGACATAACATACAAGCCACGGCGGGCCATCAAGTCGCAAGTGTTGGCCGACTTTGTCGCCGAATGGACAGAAGCCGAACTCCCTAAAGAGTACGGTGCATACTCAAACTGGATCATGCACTTCAACGGCTCTAAAATGCTGGCCGGATTGGGAGCAGGTGTAGTCCTGACATCTCCCACCGGAGACATGGTATAGTACGTCCTCCAAATATTATACACAGACTCCAACAATGCAGCCGAATATGAGGCTCTGTTGCACGGTCTTCGGATGGCAGTCTCTATGGGCATTCAATGCCTAGAAGTGCGCGGGGACTCAAACCTCACAATATCACAGATAAACGGAGATTTTGATGCCAAGGACCCAAAAATGGCGGCCTACCGTAACGCCGTCCTCAAAATGTCAGGTCGGTTCGAGGGGCTCGAATTCCACCATGTGGCTCGAGAAAACAATCAAGCGGAGGATGTCCTCGCTCGCATCGGCGCTAAACACGACCCTTTCCCACCTAACATATTCTTGGAACGGCTGTTCAAGCCATCCGTAGTATGGGAAGGGGAGTCCGGCAATACTAGCACAGATCCGAATACATCCCTAGATTCCGAACCATCAGACATAGTTGGAGGGTCTACCCCCGAAATAACTTCCTCGGCCCACGAAATCATGGTTGTAATTGCCCCATGGACCGAGCCCTTCTTGGCCTACCCAAATAGGCAGGAGCTCCCCGAAGACCAAAATGAAGCATGCTGCATTGTCCAGCATTCTAAAGCTTACAAAGTCTGCGAAGGGGAACTCTACAAGAAAAGCGCTACCGGAGTACTACAAAGATGCATCTCCGAAGAGGATGGGCGGCAGCTCTTGGCTGAAATACATGCCGGCCTGGGCGGGCACCACGCCGCGGCTCAGGCATTAGTCAGCAAGGCCTTCCGTACAGGCTTCTACTGGCTGACGGCCCGAGCAAACGCACAAGACCTTGTCCAACACTGTGTCGGTTGCCAGCTCTTTGCCAATTAGAGTCATATGCCCCCTACCGCTCTCCAAACAATCCCCATAACTTGGCCCTTTGCGGTCTGGGGGCTGGATATGGTCGGACCTCTTAAAGGGGGAAGCCATAAGAAGAAATACTTATTTGTCATGGTGGACAAATTCACTAAATGGACAGAAGCTAAACCAGTCAAAACGGCTGAGTCCGGACCAGTAATAGACTTCATATCCGGGGTCGTACACCGATACGGTGTCCCCCATAGCATCATCACTGATAATGGCTCAAATTTCACAGCCGACAAAGTGAAAACTTGGTGCACAAAAATGGGCATCAAGCTCGACTACGCTTCCGTCTACCATCCCCAAACAAATGGACAGGTAGAGCGGGCAAATGGTCTCATTATGAGTGGCATTCAACCCAGACTAGTGCGATCCTTGACAGAGTCGGATACGCACTGGGTGGAGGAGCTCGACTCCGTACTCTGGGGGCTACGGACCACGCCAAATCGCACCACCGGATATACACCATTTTTTATGGTGTACGGCGCGGAAGCAGTATTACCTTGCGACATAATACATGATTCGCCACGCGTATGCATGTACGAAGAGAAGGAAGCCGAGTTAGATCAGCAGAATAATTTGGATGCCCCGGAGGAGGAGCGCGATGTCGCAAAAGCCCGTTCCGCATTCTATCAGCAGCAGGCTTGACGATACCAAAGGTAGAAGTGCGGGCCAAAACTTACAATATTGGCGAGCTCATTCTACGACTACCGGAGAAGAAGAAGGACAAACTCAAACCCAAGTGGGAGGGTCCCTTCGTCATTGACAAAGTTCTCACTGGAGGAGCGTACCGCTTATGTAATGCATCCATAACAGACTTGAGCCGAACCCATGGAACGCGGCAAGACTATGGAGATTCTACGCCTAGCGCCAAACATAGTGTTCGTCTCCTAACCCCTCCCTTTGGATTATGCCCCATCCCCTTTTCCTTTCTCGACCTTTTTCTCCCTTCACACAAAGTATTCAATACAGTGCGGATTTCTGGATTACTCCGGCCGCACTAAGTCTGTAAGCAATACCTGGGGGCTTCCTATACGGAAGCTAAAATGATTACTCACATGGCTTTACTGCCGTCGCATATGCATTCTTTTTCCATATGTGCCTTTTCTTCACCATTATATGCAGCGATATGACTTAAGATGTTGCCAAGCTGGGTTGCCTGGCTCTTGTATTTATGCCCTACGTTCCCGTTAATTCGGCTAGGGCATAAGGGGAGCACCTCTGCGATTGTTACTGCCGGTTCAGCCGGATGTGTACCTCAGACTGGGTGAAGCCGAAAGATAGCTTCCTTAAGAGAATATTCGGTCGGTGAACAAAAGATGTATTCGTTTATTATAACATAAATCCCCAGAAGTATTGTATCTTGCGCCTTCGTTCGCAGTCCGGACATGTGCATCGTCGCATGCGCATCGTGGGAAAGGAACCCCTAACGGAACTATTCTCTCTCGGAAGATGTTTCTTACTATCCATGTAATATAACATAACTAGTTGGGTACTTGTCTGTTCAAGCACTTATGACCCCTACACCTTGTTTCCACGCATACCCCGGTTTTGTATAGCTGAGCGGGTATTCGGACACACCCCGCACTATAGGATCCGGGGGCTGAAGCGAAAAGGTCTGCCACGATAAAAGATTCTAATCCGGCTAGGGGCTCATCACGCCCATTAATTTACACAGTCACTTGGACTGATTACATTCCTCTTCTATACCATCCAACAGGCTATCTAGATTACAATCCTGTTGAGAATACTTAGCGGCTAACGCTACCTGGTCATACACCAGACTAACGGGAATTTCTTGCCCATCGGGCCCCGCCGGTCCCACTTTGGCCATATGGTTCGGGTCCAGCTTGGTGTAGCGCGTCTTCACCATTGCCCAGACTTGTCTTGCTCCTTGCCGGCATGCTGATATCTTCCATAGACGGAAGCGCCGCCGGCCTCCTTGAAGCAGGTCCGCAAGTTCCCCCATGCCATTCGGCAGTAGGCTTGATGGCCACAAAGCCTGAGCAACACCCTGCATCACTTGCCGAGCTCGCTCGTGCAGTTGAGAAAGGTCTTGCAGTAAATCATTTGCAGATGAGGGCATCTCCTCCTCAGGGCGACCTGTTAACATTCCTGTAAGCAAAATTCTTTCAATATACTTCCTTGCCGAACTGTACAACTGTTCGTCTAGGCATTTACCATATATGTCGCGTCGGAGCCTCTTGTTCTCCTTCATGGAGTCCGCCAGCTGAGCACGGAGATATTTTAACTCCACGTCCAGCTGAACTTTGGCATCTTGAGGATCGTTCTTCTCCCGCCTAACTCGCGTAAGAATGCGCTCGCCAGCTTCTAGCTGCTTTTTGAGATGCGATGTGTCCTCTCTTACGCCCTCCGGATTCACCCCGGGATTGTCTGCAAAATTTTCTGTCAGACTTGTCACATAAGCCATTTACTAACTGGTGCATCCTCGCGCAATTGTGCAATTGTTACCAGATGAGGGCTTTTGGGGTTCCTCTAATTTGGCAACTGCGGCCCTCAGTTCGGCCTTGCATCCCTCCAGCTCCCAAGACAATTGCTCGTTCTTCTCTACAAGGACCTGTACATAGATTGATCCTTAAAACTGTTGTTTCAACCGTTTCAAATCTCAGGGGCTACTGCTACGCATGATTATCAAATTTTTTTACCCGTATATCTTTGGTATACTGGTCCGTCGCTCGGGCAAGCCCGCCTTGAGAAGCTCGGATGTATGTGTCTCCTGAATTGAAGGCATTAAAAGCCTTTTCAGAAAAGATGTTGTTCCGAAGTACGGCCCGTCGGCGCCTATGATTCATGGCGCTCTGTACTTCGGAATTCCTGGCTGAGAGCATATCCGCACTCTCTGTTGGAGAGCTATGCAGTGTTGGCCCCGTGTCCGCCTCCGCCAAGCCGGGTTCTCGAACTCTACCGGTGGAGGCGTGATTGGTAGGGTCGCTGGATATAGTCCGGTTATTCCTCTTCCGCCGAGACACAAAGGGCGCCATCATATTTTAAATTCTATAATTACAGGACAGGTCATTGCTTTACCTCTGTAGCGGTGTGTCAACCCTCACCGCCTTCCTCTTGAGCCTGCCCGATCTGGACGCTCGTGGTTGACGAGTCCCTAGGGGCTCGGCCCCTCGCTCCGGCCGTCGTTTCTGCAAATAGAACGACACCTCAAAGGTAAATTGTAATACCTGGGAAGAGTCCTCTTTGAAGGATAGGGGTTTTTAGTTCGGCTTACACGCGAAGCAGGGAGCAGTCCAGGGTAGTCGGCCGTAATGGCCACTAGGGCGCCATCCCAGCTCGCCTGATAGAATACCCCGTTGACAAGCTCCATAGTGATATCCGGATCCACTGAGTCCCGGATCTAGGGCCCTTCCAAGGTCCTCTGGTTGCGGGGAGGGGGGGGCTGAAGATTCCTTCTATGGTCCTCCTTAGTACCTGCCCAGAAGCATTGATGCAAGTAATCTTAGTAGAAGAACGCTAGAGTAAGTAAAGCAGGGAAAAAGAATGGCAACTTACCCACGCTGGGGGGTTGTACATGGAGAATCCATCTCGCATTTTTATGCGAAGGAATTCCTCCTCTTCCCCTTTGTACAAATTGGACAATATCCTTGCCAGAGCGGTAGCGGAGTCCGGACCCTTACGGCCGCAGCGGGTGGCGTCATCTTCCCCGTTGAAATGCCACATGGGCTTCCCCCGATATTGGAGCGGCTGCACTCCCCGTCTTATGCATATCGCCATAACCTCAACTATCGTCAGTTCGGATTTGGCCAGCAACTTTACCCTATCCAGCAGGAGGAATATTTCCCTTGTGTCCTCTTCTTGTGGGCCCCGGGGGTGCCAGCTTAGGCTCGGCGGGGCGTTGCTGAACTTGCGGAGACCTGGCCGGACTGGATCCGGAAGGGGACGCTGCTTATATAAAACCACTCAAGGCCAGTTTTACGGTGCCTTCTCGAAGTGCTTGGACAGGTATCGGTCTCGGTGATGCGCCATACTTCGCCCCACCCACTTGACATAGCGACTCCCCACAGGTGCGGGGGACGAGGCAGAACAACTTCCTCCATAATCCAAAGTGTGGTTCGCAGCCTAAAAACAGCTCGCAAAGGGCAACATACCCCGCTATGTGCAGAATAGAGGTAGGGGTAAGATCATGTAACTGGAGGCCGTAGAACTCTAGGAGCCCACGAAGAAACGGGTGGATAGGGAACCCGACGCCCCTCAGCAAATGAGGGATCAGACATATACGCTCCTTCGGAGATGGGTTAGGAGATCCCTGAGCTTGGTCTCCTCCGTCATAAGTGGCTATTCTAGCTCGGACGGAGACCATGAACGCCGGTGGGAGAAACCTTTGGGTTTGTAACTTTATCAAATGGCTATGAGGAACCGAACACTCTCCCCATCCCCCAACTTGGAATGAGAAGGGCAAGCAGAAGAGCTGCGATGGCCAGCCATGTTGGAATGGCTTTTCGCGGAGCGCTCTGTTGGATGCTGGCTCTAGGAGGGAGAGTGAGGTTTGGATTTGAGAATCTCCGTCCCTTCAAATAGACGGTTAGCCCGGAGGATCGAGGGTGGAAAATGCAAAAATGCGTCGAATCCTCGCATTCGTCCGACACGTGGAGATGGTCATTACTGAGGCACCGAAGCCGAGGAGCACAACATTGATTGGAGGCCAGACACTATTTGTTGTAACAGGCACTTTGAAGTATTCGGAGAAGGAACCCGCCCTGCAATGCCGAAGACAAGACTGCGCGCCGGACTCATCGTCATTGAAGCCTGGTTCAGGGGCTACTGAGGGAGTCCTAGATTAGGGGGTATCCAGACAGCCGGACTGTGTACAACGTCCGGACTATTGAAGCGTGAAGATACAAGACTCAAGACTTCGGCCCATGTCCGGATGGGACTTTCATTGGCGTGGAAGACAAGCTTGGCGATCCGTATATTATATTTCCTTCCTTGTAACCGACTCCATGTAAACCCTAGCCCTCTCCGGTGTCTATATAAACCGGAGAGGTATGTCCTTAGAAGGCCGATCACAATTACAATCATACCATCATAGGCTAGCTCTTAGGGTTTAGCCTCTACGATCTCGTGGTAGATCTACTCTTGTACTACCCATATCATCAATATTAATCAAGCAGGAAGTAGAGTTTTACCTTCATCGAGAGGGCCCGAACCTGGGTAAACATCCGTGTCCCTTGCTTCCTGTTACCATCAGCCTTGACGCACAGATCGGGACCCCCTACCCGAGATCCGCCGGTTTTGACACCGACACCCGTACCGACGGAGATCTCCGCCCGGCGCGGCACTGTTGCCACCGCTTCCCTGACATCACCCTGTATGGACGGAGTCCTGTTCCCACGACGGCCTGTCTGTACAGCCCAAGGACGACGGGCCCTGCACGTCAGCGACAGTCCAGAAGACGGCAAAGAGCCCTACGAATCAGACACGGGGAGGTCAGCCTCCAGGAGTTGGTCGGCCCCTCCCTCGGGGCCCACGCGCCATCAACCAGACAAGATAGGGAGTGGCTACAGTAATCGCCCGCCAGGCGGCGGGGCTGTAGCCATGACCTCCCGACCAAGCCTGCGTCATTAGAGACGCGGCTACAGTGATTAGTCGCCGACAAACCCGGGAGCGGCGGGTACGGCCTGTCGGCCCGTACCTCACAAGTTGGCGGGACCCACCAGTAGGCGGGACCCACCAGTCGGCGGAGAAGCCGGCGCAAGAGACTGGCGGCCGGGCCCCACACCCGGTCGGATTACCAATGTACCCCTGGGGGGTAGGCCTATATAAACCCCCAGGGCACCCATGCAAAGGGTTCCGAACTTGTGATAGTTAGACCAGATCATAGATGAAAGGGAAGAGCTAGCCCTGCCTTCTCCTACCTCTAGCATACAGCTCAAGGAGCACTTGTGTATTCACTTGAGCCTTACTGATCATGCGGAGACCCCGCAGAGCAGGAGTAGGGGTGTTATCTCCTAGGAGAGCCCCGAACCTGGGTAAAGTACGCCGGCGTTCGTGTCTACGCCTCATCCCGCTTCCGGGCACCGGCGACGTTCTACTCGCTCCCACCATGATAAGCCATCCTTTGGCATATGTCGCACCCAACCTCCGACAACTTGTCATCTGTCTGCTTGTTTATCTTTCAGAATGAGGAAGATATAAGTGTTGAACAAGCGCAGTCTCATCATCTTGCTCGGTACTTGCAGCTGAGCTCCCAGCCAGGTAACCTTTCTTGAACTCTATTGAAGTCTTTGTCGGTTTTGTATATTATTTTGTCGGCATATTTATTTGCACCGATGGCGATCTTTGATGCCCATGTATGTAATCATGTCGCTTGTGCTTTATTATCATAGTGGCGAACTTTGATGCCCAAAGTGGATGTAATATGTCGTAATTTCTTTATTGTATAGTCTAGGTTTTTTCTTATTCACGATGTTGCAGTTATTTTCTTGTATATATATCCTGTCTTATGATAAACCGACCAAACCATAAAATTACGGTACATAATCGGGCCGTCATGCAATCACGATGTAGGTTGGGCCTGAAACGTGTCGAACAGCTCACGGGCCGGCAGCAGCCCGAAATGAACCCCGGCCCATGATTGTGTGAATCAATTCACGGGCTTTTAACATGCCAAAATTGTCTCGGTCCTTGTTTGGCCCAATCAGATATCGGTACCCAAGCAGGCGGATGCAAACGGGCCATAGTTAGGCCCAACTATATGGCGGGCTTTTAACGAGCCAAGTTAATATAGGGCGAAATGTTAAACAGACCTTAACAGGCCAAAACTAATATCGGGCGAATTACTAAGTGGGCCTTTAGCAAGTGGGCCCAAAAGCATAGTGTCCGGTTGACGGGCGAATCGATATGGGCCATAATTGAGCCAAAGCCTCTTAAAGGGTCGGACCTGATATGGGCGTAATTTGGCCCGAGCGTGGTAGGCTTTAACGGGCGGATCTCATATGGGCCACTATTAGGCCGGGCGTGGCAGGCCATTAATGGACCGGATCAAATATGGGCCGGCATTTGGCCCAAAACATGGCAGCCAGTTAATGGGCCGGCCTACTAGGGTCCTCAAAATCTTGTGGGCCTACAGCTGGGCCGGCCCATTAATGTCGGTGAAATCTCGTGGGCCTTTAGCTGGGCCGGCCCATTATGGCACACAAAAATCTTGTGGGCCTTTACCTGGGTTGGCCCATTATGGCCCGCAAAATCTTGTGGGCCTTTAGCTGGGCCAGCCCATTATGGTCCGCAAAATCTCGTGGGCCTTTAGCTGGGCCGGCCCATTACAGTTTGCAAAATCTTGTGGGCCTTCAGTTGGGCCGGCCCATTTAAACTTGATGGGCCGGTCCACGTGTCAACATATCGTAGGTGCGTCTCGCCCATTGGATGAGTGACACCTGTGCCAACGCGGACCTGACACGTGTCTCCTCCAGCCAATGATGATTTTACACGTGGAAAATCCCCATTGGTCGGGGCTGTTAACGGGTTATCGGATCCAAAACCCGATACGATAGCTTAACGGCGTTCCATTACGGTGGATGCCATGTGTCGGTCACCCTTGACGAAAGCACTTCTGTGACGCGCAATTTATCGTCATGGAAGTGGACACTTCCGTGATGATAATTTTGGTAATGTCATGGAACACTTCTCTGACAAAGACAGTATGACTATCTTGATTGTGTCATAAATTTGTCATGGATGTACATGCATGACAAAAACGCGACCTACTGTGACAAACACGTATCATCATGGAAGTGTATTTTTTTGTAGTGTATGCCCCACACATGTGTTATTCTTCCACATGTACCTTTTTTCGCCATTATAGGCATCGATATGACTTAAGTTTTGGCCAAGATGGGTTGACTGTCTCTTGTGTTTACGCCCTATGTTCCCGTTAATTCGGCTAGGGCATAAGGGGAGCACCTCTGCGATTGTTACTGCCGGGTCAGCCGGATGTGTACCTCAGACTGGGTGAAGCCGAAAGCTAGCATTCTTAAGGGAATACTCGGTCGGTGAACAAAAGATGATCCTTATTTATTGTAATACATGCCCTCAGATGTTTTTATCCTGCGTCTCTTTTCACGGCTCGGACATGCACATTAGGGCATGCGTACCCAGGGAAAGGAACCCTTAATGGAACTATTCTCCCTGGAAGATGTTTCTTACTATCCATGTAATATAACATAACTAGTTGGGTACTTGTCTGTTCAAGCACTTATGACCCCTACGCCTTGTTTCCACGCGTACCCCGATTTTTTTATAACTGAGCGGGTATTCGGATACACTCCGGACTGTCGGGTCCAGAGGTTGAAGCGAAAAGGTCCACCATGACAAATGATTTACAATCCGGCTAGGGACAATACATGTCACTTGAAGTACACAGTCACTTAGACTGACTAAATTCTTCTTCTATACCATCCAACAGGCTGTCTAGCCTACAATCCTGTTGGCAATACTTTGCGGCTAAGTCTACTTGGTCATACACCAAATGGACGGGGATCTCTTTCCCATCAGGCCCCACAGGTCCAACCTCGGCCATGTGGTTCGGGTCAGCCTTGGTATATCGCGTCTTCACCATGGCTCGGGCTTCCCTTGAACCTTGTCGGCAGGCCGATATCTTCCATAATCGGAAGCGCCGCCGCGCTCCCTTGAGCTTCTCTATAAGCTTCCCCATGCCTCCTGGTGGGGAGGAGGATAGCCACAAGGCTTGGGTAATGCTCTCCATCACCTGCCGAACTTGTTCGTGCAGTTGTGAGAGCTCTGGAAAAAGATCACCCGCAGACCCGGGCATCTCCTCTGCGGGACGACCCGTCGGCATACCTGCACACATAACTGTGTTAGCCGGTTTCTTCGCCGAACTCTTTAAAAGTTCGTTCAAGCACTTACTGAAAATGTCGCGTCGAAGCCGCTTATTATCCTTTACGGAGTCAGCAATTGATATCCCACAAGTATAGGGGATCAATTGTAGCCTCTTTCGATAAGTAAGAGTGTCGAACCCAACGAGGAGCTAAAGGTAGAACAAATATTCCCACAAGTTCTATCGACCACCGATACAACTCTACGTACACTTGACGTTCGCTTTACCGGAAACAAGTATGAAACTAGAAGTACTTTGTAGGTGTTTTTGGATAGGTTTGCAAGAATATAAAGAGCGAGTAAATAAAAGCTAGGGGCTGTTTAGATGACGACACAACTAAATTAGTTTTAGTAAAGAGCTTTTTGTTACGAGAAAGTTATTTATCCCTAGGCAATCGATAACTAGACCGGTAATCATTATTGCAATCTTATTTGAGGGAGAGGCATAAGCTAACATACTTTCTCTACTTGGATCATATGCACTTATGATTGGAACTCTAGCAAGCATCTGCAACTACTAAAGATCATTAAAGTAAAACCCAACCATAGCATTAAAGTATCAAGTCCCCTTTATCCCATACGCAAACAGCCTACTTACTCGGGTATGTGCTTCTGTCACTCACGCCACCCACCATAAGCAAATCATGAACATATTGCAAACCCTACAGCGGGAATCCCTCACACTTGCGCGACACGGAGAGCACCATAGGACAGCACCAATAATAAAACATGCAACTCAAACCAATCTTGATCATCAAATAGCCCATAGGACAAAACAGATCAACTCAAACATTATAAGATAGCCATACATCATTGAGAAATAATATATAGCGTTGAGCACCATGTTTTAGTAGAGATTACAGCGGGTAAGAGAAAGGTTACACCGCTGCATAGAGGGGGGAAGAGTTGGTGATGATGGTGGTGAAGTTGGTGGTGAAGATTGCGGTGATGATGATGGCCACGGCTGCGTTCCGGCGCCACCGTAAGAGATGGGGAGAGAGGTCCCCTTCGTCTTCTTCTTCCTTGGACTCCTCCCTAGATGGGAGAAGGGTTTCCCCTCTGGTCCCTGGCCTCCATGGCATGGGAGGGGCGAGAGCCCCTTCGAGATTGGATCTATCTCTCTATTTCTGCGTTCTGTTCTGCTGCCCTTTCACAGTTTCGTTTATATCCGGAGATCCGTAACTCCGATTGGACTGAAACCTTCGCCGTGATTTTTTACCAAAAATTAGCTTTCTTGCGGACGAACAAGGGAATCAACCGCCTTACGGGTGGCCCACGAGGGTGGGGGCACGACCTCCTGGGGAGGGCGTGGGCCCCTGCCTCGTGGCCACCTCGGACACCGTTTCGCGTTGATCTTTCTCCCAAATTTTCCAAATATTCCAAAAATAAGCTCCGTCCGTTTTTATCCCGTTTGGACTCCGTTTGATATGGATATCCTGCAAAACCAAAAACATGCAACAGACAGGAACTGGCACTGGGCGCTGGATCAATATGTTAGTCCCAAAAATAATATAAAAATTTGCCAAAAAGTATATGGAAGTTGTAGGATATTGGCATGGAACAATCAAAAATTATAGATACGACGGAGACGTATCAGCATCCCCAAGCTTAATTCATGCTTGTCCTCGAGTAGGTAAATGATAAAAAAGATAATTTTTTTGTATGTGGAATGCTACCTAGCATAATCTTGATCATATGTCTAATCATGGGATGAATATTAAGACACGAGTGATTCAAAGCAATAGTCTATACTTTGACATAAAAACAATAATACTTCAAGCATACTAATAAAGCAATCATGTCTTTTCAAAATAACAAGGCCAAATAAAGTTATCCCTACAAAATCATATAGTCTGGCTATGCTCCATCTTCACCACACAAAATATTCACATCATGCACAACCCAGATGACAAGCCGAGCAATTAGTTCATACTTTTTAACGCGCTTCATCTTTTTCAACCCTCATGCAATACATGAGCGTGAGCCATGGACATAGCACTATAGGTGGAATAGAATATGATGATGGGGGTTATGTGGAGAAGACAAAAAAGGAGAAAGTCTCACATCGACATGGCTAATCAACGGGCTATGGAGATGCCCATCAATTGATGTCAATGTGAGGAGTAGGGATTGACATGCAGCGGATGCACTAGAGCTATAAGTGTATGAAAGCTCAAACTGAAACTAAGTGGGTGTACATCCAACTTGCTTGCTCATGAAGACCTAGGGCATTTGAGGAAGCCCATCGTTGGAATATACAAGCCAAGTTCTATAATGAAAATTCCCGCTAGTATATGGAAGTGATAACTCAAGATACTCTCTATATGAAGAATATGGTGCAACTTTGACGCACAAGTGTGGTAAAAGGATAGTAACATTGCCCCTTTTTCTTTTCTTTTCTTTTTCTCTTTTTTTGCGGGCTTCTTCTGCCTCTTTTTTTATTTAGGCTTCTGTGGCCTCTCTCTCTTTTTTTGATGGGGCAATGCTATAATAATGATGATCATCACACTTTTATTTGCTTACAACTCAATATTACAACTCGATACTAGAACAAGGATATGACTCCATATGAATGCCTCCGGCGGTGTACCCGGATGTGCAATGATCTAGCGTAGCAATGACATCCAAAAACGGAAAAGCCATGAAAACAACATGCTAGCTATCTTACGATCATGCAAACCAATATGACAATAAATGCTCAAGTCATGTATATGATGATGATGGAAGTTGCATGGCAATATATCTCGGAATGGCTATGGAAATGCCATGATAGGTAGGAATGGTGGCTGTTTTGAGGAAGATATAAGGAGGTTTATGTGTGATAGAGCGTGTCATATCACACGGTTTGGATGCACCGGCGAAGTTTGCACCAACTCTCGAGGTGAGAAAGGGCAATGCACGGTACCGAAAAGGCTAGCAATGATGGAAGGGTGAGAGTGTGTATAATCCATGGAGTCAACATTAGTCATAAAGAACTCACATACTTATTGCAAAAGTCTATTAGCTATCAAAACAAAGTACTATGCGCATGCTCCTAGGGGGATAGATTGGTAGTAAAAGACCATCACTCGTCCCCGACCGCCACTCATAAGGAAGACAATCAATAAATAAATCATGCTCCGACTTCATCACATAACGGTTCACCATACGTGCATGCTACGGGAATCACAAACCTCGACACAAGTATTTCTACTAATCCACAACTACCCACCAGCATGACTCTAATATCATCATCTTTATATCGCAAAACTATTGCAAGGAATCAAACATATCATATTCAGCGATCTACAAGTTTATGTAGGATTTTATGACTAACCATGTGAATGACCAGTTCCTGTCATCTCTCTAAATAGATATAAGTGAAGCAAGAGAGTTTAATTTTTTCTACAAAAGATATGCCCAAGCTCTAACAAATATAAGTGAAGCAAAAGAGCATTCTACAAATGGCGGTTGTCTATGTAAAGAGAAACAGGCAATCCAAATTTCAAATGATATAAGTGAAGCACATGAAGCATTCTATAAAGCCATACTCAAAAGATATAAGTGAAGTGCAAAGAGCATTCTATAAATCAACCAAGGACCATCTCATACCAGCATGGTGCATAAAAGAAAAGTGAAAACTAAATGCAAAAGACGCTCCAAGATTTGCACATATCACATGAACGAAACGAATCCGAAAACATACCGATATTTGTTGAAGAAAGAGGGGATGCCTTCCGGGGCATCCCCAAGCTTAGACGCTTGAGTCTCCTTGAATATTTACTTGGGGTGCCTCGGGCATCCCCAAGCTTGAGCTCTTGCCTCTCTTCCTTCTTCTCACATCGAAACCTTCTCGATCATCGAACACTTCATCCACACAAAACTTCAACAGAAAACTCGGTAGATCCGTTAGTATAATAAAGTAAATAACTACTCTAAGTACTGTTGCAAACCAATTAATATTTTTTTTGCATTGTGTCTACTGTAATATAACTTTTTCATGGCTTAATCCACTGATATAAATTGATAGTTTCATCAAAACAAGCAAACTATGCATCAAAAACAGAATCTGTCTAAAACAGAACAGTCTGTAATAATCTGAACATTCACCATACTTCTGATACTTGAACAATTCTGGCAAAATAAGGAAACATAAAAAGTTCGTATAGAAAGACAGTGCAAAAATAATCGGAACCATTTGACGTTCCACTAAAAAACTAAAAATCGCGCACTACAGCCAAAGTTTCTGTCCTGCACCGTACAAACCAACAAGTATTGTAAACATCCTAAAGGCAAACCTTGGCACATTATTTTTATAATACAATGGAATTTTAAAAGGGGATAATTATTTTTGTTGAAAATTTTCTGTAATCAAGATTCACAAAGTTTCCGTGAGCATGAACAAAGTTCAAGGAGCTCTCCCACTTCAACAATGCTTGTCTTTCTCACTTTCACTTTCCTTTTTGAAAAAGTTTTGGGTTCCCCTCTTTATTTTTGTTGTTTTTAGACTATATGAAAGCACTCAATAGAAATAAATGACTCTCTAAAACTTCCGGGTTGTCTCCCTGGGAGCGCTTTCTTTAAAGCCATTAAGCTAGGCATATTGTGCTCAAGTAATGGATCCACCCGGATCCCAAGGTATATCAAAGCCAATTTTAATAAACAATGATTTGTAATTTAGTAGTGAGCACAAAGCAACATATATCAAGCAATGACGAAGTCTAACTCTCTTCCTATGCATCGGCATGTCATAAAAGAACAATTCATGCACACATAGTAAAGGCCAATGCACAGTATAAATAGTTTCTTGCAATTTTGTCATGTGGGAAACATAGAGAGGTGGAGATATAGTTCCTCTCTCATAATAACTGCAAGTAGGAGCAGCAAGTACATGCATATTATATTCATCAAAATTATCATGTGCAATGGTATAAGGCAACCCATCAATATAATCCTTAATAAAAGCAAACTTCTCCGATATAGTGTAGTTTGGAGAATTCAAAAAGATAATAGGACTATCATGTGTGGGTGCAATAGCAACTATTTCATGTTTAACATAAGGAACTATAGCAAGTTCATCTCCATAAGCATAATTCATATTGGCATCTTGGCCACAAGCATAGCAAGCATCATCAAAAAGGGATATTTCAAAAGAATCATAGGGATCATAACAGTCATCATAGCAATCGTCCTTCGGTAAGCACGAAGGGGAATTAAACAATTTATGAGTTGAAGAGTTACTCTCATTAGAAGGTGGGCACGGGTGATCAATCCGCTCTTCCTCCTTTTGTTCTTCGCTCTCCTGCTCATCTTTTTCATCCAATGAGCTCACAGTTTCATCAATTTCTTCTTCCATAGACTCCTGCAAAATATTAGTCTCTTCTTGGACAGCGGAGACTTTCTTAATAAGCACATTAATATAGGAATTATATTCATAATTATCATAGCAATATTTTAGGATAGCTAAATTTTCAGGCCTATAAACATCATCATCAAAAGCTTCATACTTTTCAAACAAAGATTCAATTTCATAAGCACCCTTAAAAGCAACAAATTCTTCTATTTGTTCCACATCATAGTAATCATATATACCTCTAGCATAAGAAGCTAAGGTTTCATTATCATTAAATTTGCATGAAAAGGGAAGGTGTGGATCCTTCATCCCAGAGCAACAAGTATAATCATAATTCAAGCATAGTTGTCTAGCATACCACTTCAATATATGAATTTGATCCCATAATAGTTTCCCTTTTTGAGTCAAGCGATAATCCCTAAAGTATTCACGTTGATCCAACGTTACTCCCATTACATAATTGAATGGGGTCTTCTCAGGATTATTAAACTAGTACATAGTATCTTTCACATAACCAGCATCGAGGGTTTTAGGAGGTTCCCCATCTCCATGAGCAGAAAGTACACCTAATTTTTTTGGTATTTCGTGTTCCATATCCATAACTAAAGATAAAGAACAACTAAGAACAGCAATAAAAATTACTTAGTAATAAAGCAAACAAGCACACACGATAATATTCACCCCACGCTATGAATCCCCGGCAACGGCGCCAGAAAAAGGTCTTGATAACCGACAAGTATAGGGGATCAATTGTAGCCTCTTTCGATAAGTAAGAGTGTCGAACCCAACGAGGAGCTAAAGGTAGAACAAATATTCCCTCAAGGTCTATCGACCACCGATACAACTCTACGTACACTTGACTTTCGCTTTACCGGAAACAAGTATGCAACTAGAAGTACTTTGTAGGTGTTTTTGGATAGGTTTGCAAGAATATAAAGAGCGAGTAAATAAAAGCTAGGGGCTGTTTAGATGAAGACACAACTAAATTAGTTTTAGTAAAGAGCTTTTTGTTACGAGAAAGTTATTTGTCCCTAGGCAATCGATAACTAGACCGGTAATCATTATTGCAATTTTATTTGAGGGAGAAGCATAAGCTAACATACTTTCTCTACTTGGATCATATGCACTTATGATTGGAACTCTAGCAAGCATCCGCAACTACTAAAGATCATTAAGGTAAAACCCAACCATAGCATTAAAGTATCAAGTCCCCTTTATCCCATACGCAAACAACCTACTTACTCGGTCTGTGCTTCATCACTCACGCCACCCACCATAAGCAAATCATGAACATATTGCAAACCCTACAACGGGAATCCCTCACGCTTGCGCGACACAGAGAGCACCATAGGACATCACGAATAATAAAACATGCAACTCAAACCAATCTTGATCATCAAATAGCCCATAGGACAAAACATATCTACTCAAACATTATAAGATAGCCATACATCATTGAGAAATAATACATAGTGCTGAGCACCATGTTTAAGTAGAGATTACAGCGGGTAAGAGAGAGGTTACACTGTTGCATAGAGGGGGGAAGATTTGGTAATGATGGTGGTGAAGTTGTTGGTGAAGATTATTGCGGTGATGATGATGGCCACGGCGGCGTTCCGGCGGCACCGGAAGAGACGGGGAGAGAGGGCCCCTTCGTCTTCTTCTTCCTTGGCCTCCTCCCTAGATCGGAGAAGGGTTTCCCCTCTGGTCCTTGGCCTCCATGGCGTGGGAGGGGCGAGAGCCCCTCCGAGATTGGATCTATCTCTCTGTTTCTCTCTGTTTATGCGTTCTGTTCTGCTGCCCTTTCACCGTTTCTTTTATATCCGGAGATCCATAACTCCGATTGGACTGAAACCTTCACCGTGATTTTTTACCAAAAATTAGCTTTCTTGCGGCCGAAGAAGGGAATCAACCACATTACGGGTGGCCCACGAGGATGGGGGCGCGCCCTCCTGGGGAGGGCGTGGGCCCCTGCCTCATGGCCACCTCGGACACCATTTCGCGTTGATCTTTCTCCCAGATTTTCCAAATATACCAAAAATAAGCTCCGTCCATTTTTATCCCGTTTGGACTCCGTTTTATATGGATATTCGGCGAAACCAAAAACATGCAACAGACAGGAACTGGCACTGGGCACTTGATCAATATGTTAGTCCCAAAAATAATATAAAAAGTTGCCAAAAAGTATATGGAAGTTGTAGAATATTGACATGGAACAATCAAAAATTATAGATACGACGGAGACATATCAGCAAGCTGGGCTCGAACTTCTTTCAGTTCCACGCCCAGCTGGATATTGGCGTCTTGGAGATCGTTTTTCTCCCGCTTAACCCGTGTAAGCACGTGCTCAGCAGCCTTTAGTTGTCATTGAGCATGCGGCTCATCCCCTATCACGACCTCCGGATTCGTTCGAGAGTGATCTGAAGAATCTATTGTTAGATTTGCATGCATGCCGCATACTAAACGGTACATGTCATTCTTTTTAATAGAGACAAGTGTTACCAGAGGGGGCCTTCTCGGACTCCTTCATTGCGGCAACTGCGGCCCGTAGATGGGCTTTGCACTCTTCCAGCTCTTGAGACAATTGGGTATTATTCTCCATAAGAACCTGCACAAATAATTATCCTTAGATCAGTTGTGTCAACTGTTTCAAGTCTCAGGGGCTACTGATATACATAATTATTAGACTTCCTTACCCATATATCCTTTACATACTGGTCCGTGGCTCTGGCAAGACCATTTTGAGCAGCTCAAATGTACATGTCTCTTGAGTTGAAGGCATCGAACGCCTCTTGGGAAAAACAAGCGTCACGGAGTACGGCCCGACGACGCCTGTGATTCATGGCGCTCTCCACTTTGGAATTTGTAGCGGATAGCCTATCCGCATCCTCTGTAGGAGGAACCTCTGGCGTTGGCCCCATGTTAGCGTCCGCCTTTATGTCCGGCTCTGGAGACCGACTGGTGGAGGCGTGACCAGCAACCTCTCTGGATATAGTCCGGCGAGCGTTTTTCCTACTAGGAAACATGGATGTCATTATATTTTAAAAAGACGACAACCACGGAGCGGGGTTCTATTTCATACCTCTGCGACAGCGTCTCAGTCCTGACCGCCTTCCTTTTAAGCCTACCCGGCTTCGGTGCCCCTTGTGGGTGAGTCACTGCGGGTTCGGCATGGCGTCCCGAGGGCCTTCCCTGTAAGACACCATATGTGTGCGGTAGGTGAAGTGCAGAAAAAGGGATCCTTTTTGGAAGTTGGTACTCCGGTTTTACTTACATGCGATGCAGGGAGTAGTCCAGGATAATCGGCTATGATGGCCACCATGGCATCATCGCAGCACAATTGATAGAACGTCCTGTCAATCAGCTCCACAAATATGCCCGGATCCTCTTCGAGTCCGGGGTCGAGGGCCCGGTCAGGGTCCTCTGGTTGTGGAGGCGGGCTGTGGACCTCCCTCACAGCTTTTCGCAGCTCCTGCTATGAAACAACAAGGTAAGTATTTATGACAAAGAATGCAGTAAGGTCCGGAGTAAAAAGTTGCAGCTCACCCAGCTTGGAGGGTTGTACATGGAGAATCCATCCCGTGGCTTGATGCGGATGAACTCCTCTTCCCCACCTTTGTACAGATCGAACAGAATTTTTGCTAGAGCAGCGACTGAGTCCGGTCCCTTACGACCGCAGCAGGTGGCATCGTCTTCTCCGTTGAAGTGCCACATGGGTTGCCCCCGATATTGAAGTGGTTACACCCCGCATTATACATATTGACATAACTTCGACATCGCTAATCTGACCGGGCCAAGATCTCAGATCCGGCCCATCAGGTATAGGACCTCCCCGTTATCTTCCTCCTGAGGGCTCCGAGGGCGCCAGCTGCAGCGTTTCTTCAGGGGAGCGTTGTCGAACTCAGGAAGGCCTATCCGAATAGGTTCCGGAAGGGGACGTCCTCCATATAAAACCACTCCGAAGGCCAGTCTTCGGATGTCTTCTTCGGTGTACCGGACAGGTATCCGGTCCCGGTGATGCGCCATATTTCGGCTCCGCCCACTTGGTATATTGACCCCTCCTGTGTACAGGGTACGAGGCAGAATAGCTTCTTCCATAGCTCGAAATGAGCTTCGCAGCCCAGAAACAGCTCGCAAAGGGTGACATAGCCAGCGATGTGTAATATGGAGGCGGGAGTAAAATTATGTAGCTGGAGTCCATAGAACTCCAGGAGCCCGTGGAGGAACGTATGAATTGGAAATCCAAGCCCTCTTAATAAGTAAGGGGTAAGGCGTACCCGCTCCCCCATGGATGGGTTGGGAAAGCTCTCCGCTTGCTCCCCGCCATTATAGGTGGCGAGCCCAGCTCGAACGGGGACCATATACGCTGGGGGAGAAATCCCTGGGTCTGTAACTCTACTAATTGGCTGTGGGGGACGGAACACTTCTTCCAATTTCCGGGCTTAGGGCTACGGGAGCGAGAGGAGGAGCTACGATGGCCGGCCATGTTGGAATGGATTTTTCCGGGTGCGCTCCGATGGATACTCGCTGTGGGAGGATGGTGTGATCTGGATCTGAGAATCCCCGTCTCTTTAATAGGCGATTTACTCACACGGCTAGGGAGGCAAATGTAAAAATGCCCTGGCTTCTCGCATTCGCTCGACACGTGGAAGATAGCCATTATTAGGCGCGGAAGCCAAAGGGTGCAACATTTATGGGAAGCCGGACACTACTCAACAGGTACTCAGAATTTGGAGAAGAACCCGCCTTGCAATGTCGTAGACAATCTGCACGCCGGACTCATCGTCATTGAAGCCTGGTTCAGGGGCTACTGAGGGAGTCCTGGATTAGGGGGTCCTCGGACAGCCGGACTATATCCTTTAGCCGGATTGTTGGACTATGAAGATACAAGATTGAAGACTTCGTCCTATGTCCGGATGGGACTCTCCTTGGCGTGGAAGGCAAGCTTGGCAATACGGATATGTAGATCTCCTCCCTTGTAACCCACTCTGTGTAACCCTAGCCCCCTCCGGTGTCTATATAAACCAGAGGGTTTAGTCTCAGAGGGACAACAACAATCATACCATAGGCTAGCTTCTAGGGTTTAGCCTCTACGATCTCATGGTAGATCAACTCTTGTAATATTCATATCATCAAGATCAATCAAGCAGGAAGTAGGGTATTGCCTCCATCGAGAGGGCCCGAACCTAGGTAAACATCGCGTCCCCCGCCTCCTGTTACCATCCGCCCTAGACGCACAGTTCGGGACCCCCTACCCGAAATCCGCCGGTTTTGACACCGACGGGAAGGGAGAGAGAGGGGGAGGAAAGAGGGGGGCCAGCCCCCTCCCCTAGTACAATTTGGTTTGGGCAAGGGGAGGGTGCGCCCCTCTCTTGTGGCCCTTTCTCCTCTCCTCCAATAAGGCCCACTAGGCCCAATACTTCTCCCAGGGGGTTCCGTTAACCTCCCGGTACTCCGAAAAATGCCCGAACCACTCGGAACCATTCTGATGTTCAAATGCAACCTTCCAATATATGAATCTTTATGTCTCAACCATTTTGAGACTCCTCGTCATGTCTGTGATCTCATCCGGGACACTGAACAAACTTCGTTCATCAAATCACATAACTCATAATACAAATCGTCATCGAACGTTAAGCGTGCGGACCCTATGGGTTCGAGAACTATGTAGACATGACCGAGACACATCTCCAGTCAATAACCAATAGAGGAACATGGATGCTCATATTGGCTCCTACATATTCTACGAAGATCTTTATCGGTCAAACCGCATAACAACATATGTTGTTCCCTTTGTCATCGGTATGTTACTTGCCCGAGATTCGATCGTCGGTATCATCATACCCAGTTCAATCTCGTTACCGGCAAGTCTCTTTACTCGTTCCGTAATGCATCATCCCGCAACTAACTCATTAGTCACATTGCTTGCAAGGCTTATAGTGATGTGCATTACCGAGAGGGCCCAGAGATACCTCTTCGATACACGGAGTGACAAATCCTAATCTTGATCTATGCAACTCAACAAACACCATCGGAGACACCTGTAGAGCATCTTTATAATCACCCAGTTACGTTATGACCTTTGATAGCACACAAGGTGTTCCTTCGGTATCCGAGAGTTGCATAATCTCATAGTAAGAGGAACATGTATAAGTCATGAAGAAAGTAATAGCAATAAAACTCAGTGATCATAATTCTAAGCTAACGGATGGGTCTTGTCCATCACATCATTCTCGAATGATGTGATTCCGTTCACATGATGGGTCAGGAAATGTAACCATCTTTTATTAACGAGCTAGTCTAGTAGAGGCATACTAGGGACACTTTGTTTTGTCTATGTATTCACACATGTATCAAGTTTCTGTTTAATACAATTCTAGCATGAATAATAAACATTTGTCATGATATAAGGAAATAAAATAAAATCTTTATTATTGCCTCTAGGGCATATTTCCTTCAGTCTCCCACTTGCACCAGAGTCAAGAATCTAGTTCACATCGCCATGTGATTTAACACCAATAGTTCCCATCTTTACCCATAGTTCACATCACCATGTGACCAATACTCAAAAGGGTTCTACTAGAGTCAATAATATAGTTCACGTCGCTATGTGATTAACACCCAAGAGTAATAAGGTGTGATCATGTTTTGCTTGTGAGAGAAGTTTTAGTCTATGGGTCTGCCACATTCAGATTCGTATGTATTTTGCAAATTTCTAAGTCTACAATGCTCTGCACGGAGCTACTCTAGCTAATTTCTCCTATTTTCAATATTTATCTAGATCGAGACTCAGCGTCATCTAGATTGGTGCCAAAGCTTGCATCGACTTAACACTTTACGACGAACACTTTTATTACCTCCATAACCGAGAAATATTTCCTTAGTCCTCTAAGGATAATTTTGACCGCTGTCCAGTGATCTACTCCTAGATCACTATTGTACTCCCTTGCCAAAATCATGCTAAGGTATACAATAGGTCTGGTACACAGCATAGCATACTTTATAGAACCTATGACTGAGGCATAGGGAATGACTTTTCATTCTCTTTCTATTTTCTGCCGTGGTCGGGTTTTGAGTCTTTACTCAACTTCACACCTTACAACTCAGGCAAGAACTCCTTCTTTGACGATACATTTTGAACTTCTTCAAAATCTTATCAAGGTATGTACTCATTGAAAGTCTTATCAAACGTCTTGATCTATCTTTATAGATCCTGATGCCTAATATGTAAGTAGCTTTACTGAGGTCTTTCTTTTGAAAAGAATCCTTTCAAACACTCCTTTATGCTTTCCAGAAAATTCTACATCATTTCCGATCAACAATATGTCATTCACAAATATTTATCAGAAAGGTTGTAGAGCTCCCACTCACTTTCTTGTAAATACATGCTTCACCAAAAGTCTGTATAAAACCATATGCTTTGATCACTTTATCATAGCGTATATTCCAACTCTGAGATGCTTGCACCAGTCCATAGATGGATCGCTCGAGCTTGCACACTTTGTTAGCACCTTTAGGATTGACAAAACCTTCTTGTTGCATCATATACAACTCTTCTTTAAGAAATCCATTAAGGAATGCAGTTTTGACATCCATTTGCCAGATTTCATAAAATGTGGCAATTGCTAACATGATTCGGACAGACTTAAGCATCGCTACGAGTGAGAAAATCTTATCCTAGTCAACACCTTGAACTTGTCAAAAACTTGTTGCGACAATTCGAGCTTTGTAGATAGTAATACTATTATCAGCGTCTGTCTTCCTCTTGAAGATCCATTTATTCTCAATGGCTCGCCAATGATTGGGCAACAAAATCAAATTCCATACTTTGTTCTCATACATGGATCCCATCTCAAATTTCATGGCCTTAAGCCATTTCAAGGAATCTGGGCTCATCATCGCTTCCTCGTAGTTTGTAGGTTCGTAATGGTCTAGTAACAAGACTTCCAGAAAGGATTACCATACCACTCCGGTGCGGACCATACTCTGGTTGACCTACGAGGTTCGGTAGTAACTTGATCTGAAATTTCATGATCATTGTCATTAGCTTCCTCACTAATTGGTGTAGGGATCACTAGAACTGATTTTTGTGATGAACTACTTTCCAATTTGGGAGAAGGTACAATTACCTCATCAAGTTCTACATTCCTCCCACTCACTTATTTCGGGAGAAGCTTCTTCTCTAGAAAGGATCCATTCTTAGCAATGAATATCTTGCCTTCGGATCTGTGATAGAAGGTGTACCCAACAGTTTCCTTTGGGTATCCTATGAAGACGCATTTCTCCGATTTGGGTTCGAGCTTATCAGGTTGAAACTTTTTCACACAAGCATCACAGCCCCAAACTTTAAGGAATGATAGCTTAGGTTTCTTGCTAAACCACAGTTCATATGTTGTCGTCTCAATGGATTTAGATGGTGCCCTATTTAACGTGAATGCAGTTGTCTCTAGTGCATAACCCTAAAACAATAGTGGTAAATCGGTAAGAGACATCATAGATCGCACCATATCTAATAAAGTACGGTTATGACGTGCAGACACACCATTATGCTGTGGTGTTCCAGGTGGCATGAGCTGCGAAACCATTCCACATTGTTTCAAATGAAGGACAAACTCGTAACTCAAATATTCGCCTCCGCGATCAGATCGTAGAAACTTTATTTTCTTGTTACGATGATTTTAAACTTCACTCTGAAATTCTTTGAACTTTCCAAATGTTTCAAACATGTGTTTCATTAAGTAGATATATCCATATCTGCTCAAATCATCTGTGAAGGTCAGAAAATAACGATACCCGCCGTGAGCCTCAACACTCATCAGACCGCATACATCGGTATGTATTATTTCCAATAATTCAGTGGCTCACTCTATTGTTTCGGAGAACGAAGTCTTAGTCATCTTACCCATGAGGCATGGTTTGCAAGCATCAACTGATTCATAATCAAGTGATTCCAAAAGTCCATCTTGATGGAGTTTCTTCATACGCTTTACACCAATATGACCTAAATGGCAGTGCCACTAGTATGTTGCACTATCATTATCAACTTTGCATCTTTTGGCATCAATATCATGAACATGTGTATCACTACGATCAAGATTCAATAAACCATTCACCTTGGGTGTATGACCACAAAATGTTTTATTCATGTAAACAGAATAACAATTATTCTTTGACTTAAATGAATAATCGTATTGCAATAAACATGATCCAATCATATTATGCTCAACACAAACACCAAATAACATTTATTTTAGGTTCAACACTAATCCCGAAGGTAAAGGGAGTGTGCGGTGGTGATCTTATCAACTTTGGAATCATTTCCAACACACATTGTCACCTCGCCCTCAACTAGTCTTTGTTCATTTTGTTACTCCTGTTTCGAGTTAGTAATCTACCAACTGAACCAGTATCAAATACCCAAGGGCTACTATGAACACTAGTAAAGTACACATCATTAACATGTATATCATATATAATTTTTTTCACTTTGCCATCCTTCTTATTCGCCAAGTATTTGGGGCAGTTCTGCTTCCAGTGACCATTTCCTTTGAAGTAGAAACACTCAGTTTCAGGCTTGGGTCTAGCTTTGGGCTTCTTCATGGGAGTGGCAACTTGCTTGCCATTCTTATTGATATTCCCTTTCTTTACCTTGCCCTTTTACTTGAAGCTAGTGGTCTTGTCAACCGTCAACATTTGATGCTTTTCTTGATTTCTACCTTCATTGATTTCAGCATCACGAAGAGCTCGGGAATCGTTTTCGTCATCCCTTGCATATTATAGTTCATCACGAAGTTCCAGTAACTTGGTGATAGTGACTAGAGAACTCTGTCAATCACTATTTATCTGGAAGATAAACTCCCACTTGATTCAAGCGATTGTAGTACTCAGACATTCTGAGCACATGCTCACTGGTTGAGCTATTCTCCTCCATCTTGTAGGCAAAATACTTGTCAGAGGTCGCATACCTCTTGACTCGGGCATGAGTCTGAAATACCAATTTCAGCTCTTGGAACATCTTATATCCTCCTTGTCGTTCAAAACGTTTTTGAAGTCCCGGTTCTAAGCCGTAAAGTATGGCGCACTAAACTATCAATTAGTCATCATGCCGAGCTTGCTAAACGTTCATAACGTCTGCATCTGCTCTTGCAATAGGTCTGCCACCTAGCAGTGCATCAAGGACATAATTCTTCTATGCAGCAATGAGGATAATCCTCAGATCACGGACCCAGTCCGCATCATTGCTACTATAATCTTTCAACTTATTTTTCTCTAGGAACATATCAAAAATAAAACAGGGGAGCTATACGCGAGCTATTGATCTACAACATAGATATGCAAAAATTATCAGAACTAAGTTCATGATAAATTAAAGTTCAATTAATCATATTACTTAAGAACTCCCACTTAGATAGACATCCCTCTAGTCATCTAAATGATCACATGATCCATATCAACTAAACCATGTCCGATCATCTCGTGAGATGGAGTAGTTTTCAATTGTGAACATCACTATGTTGATCATATCTACTATATGATTCATGCTCGACCTTTCGGTCTCAGTGCTCTGAGGCCATATCTGCATATGCTAGGCTCGTCAAGTTTAAACCGAGTATTCTGCGTGTGCAAAACTGGCTTGCACCCGTTGTATGTGAACGTAGAGCTTATCACACCCGATCATCACGTGGTGTCTCGGCACGACGAACTGTAGTAACGGTGCATACTCAGGGAGAACACTTATAACTTGAAATTTAGTGAGAGATCATCTTATAATGCTACCACCGTACTAAGCAAAATAAGATGCATAAAGGATAGACATCACAAGCAATCAAAATAAGTGATATGATCTGGCCATCATCATCTTGTGCCTTTGATCTCCATCTCCAAAGCACTGTCATGATCACCATCGTCACCGGCTTGACACCTTGATCTCCATCGTAGCATCGTTATCATCTTGCCAACTATTGCTTCAACGACTATCACTACTGCTTAGTGATAAAGTAAAGCAATTACATGGCAATTGCATTTCATACAATAAAGCGACAAACATAAGGCTCCTGCCAGTTGCCGATAACGGTTACAAAACATGATCATCTCATCCAAAAATTTATATATCATCATTTCTTGACCATATCACATCACAACATGCCCTGCAAAAACAAGTTAGACATCCTCTACTTTGTTGTTGCAAGTTTTACGTGGCTGCTACAGGCTTCTAGCAAGAACCGTTCTTACCTACGCATCAAACCACAACGATTTTTTGTCAAGTGTGTTGTTTTAAACTTCAACAAGGACCGGGCATAGTCTAACTCGATTCAACTAAAGTTGGAGAAACAGACACCCGCCAGCCACCTGTGTGTGAAGCACGTCGGTAGAACCAGTCTCATGAACGCGGTCATGTAATGTTTGTACGGGCTGCTTCATCCAACAATACCGCCGAATCAAAGTAAGATGATGCTAGTAAGCAGTATGACTATTATCGCCCACAACTCATTGTGTTCTACTCGTGCATATAACATCTACGCATAGACTTGGCTCGGATGCCACTGTTGGGGAACGTAGTATTTCAAAAAAATCCTATGATCATGCAAGATCTATCTAGGAGAAGCATAGCAACGAGCGAGGAGAGTGTATCCACGTACCCTCGTAGACTGAAAGCGGAAGCATTTAGTAACGCGGTTGATGTAGTCAAACGTCTTCACGATCCAACCGATCCAAGCACCGAACGTACAGCACCTTCGCGTTTAGCACACGTTCAGCTCGATGACGTCCCTCGAGCTCTTGATCCAGTTGAGGCCGAGGGAGAGTTCCGTCAGCACAACGGTGTGGCGACAGTGATGATGAAGTTAACGACACAGGGCTTCGCCTAAGCACTACGACGGTATGACCAAGGTGTGTAACTGTGGAGGGGGGCACCGCACACGGCTAAGAGATTGTCAGTTGTGCTATTGGGGTGCCCCCTGGCCACGTATATAAAGGAGGGAGGGAGAGAGGAGGCCGGCCAGGTTTGGCGCGCCAAGGGGGGAGTCCTACTTGGACTCCTAGTCCAAGTAGGGTTCGCCCCCCCTTTTCCTTTCTTCCACCGGAGGGAAAGGGAAGGGAGAGAGAGGGGGGAGGAAAGAGGGGGGCCGGCCCCCTCCCCGAGTCCAATTCGGTTTGGGCAAGGGTAGGGCTTTCCCCTCTCTTGTGGCCCTTTCTCCTCTCCTCCAATAAGCCCCACTAGGCCCAATACTTCTCCTGGGGGGTTCAGTAACCTCCCGGTACTCCGAAAAAATGCCCGAACCACTCGGAACCATTCCAATGTCCAAATGCAACCTTCCAATATATGAATCTTTATGTATCGACCATTTCGAGACTCCTCATCATGTCCGTGATCTCATCCGGGACTCCGAACAAACTTCGGTCATCAAATCACATAACTCATAATACAAATCACCATCGAACGTTAAGCGTGCGGACCCTATGGGTTCGAGAACTATGTAGACATGAGCGAGACACATCTCCGGTCAATAACCAATAGCGGAACCTGGATGCTCATATTGGCTCCTACATATTCTACAAAGATCTTTATCGGTCAAACCGCATAACAACATACATTGTTCCCTTTGTCATCGGTATGTTACTTGCCCGAGATTCGATCGTCGGTATCATCATACCTAGTTCAATCTCGTTACCGGCAAGTATCTTTGCTCGTTCCGTAATGCATCAGCCCGCAAGTAACTCATTAGTCACATTGCTTGCAAGGCTTATAGTGATGTGCATTACCGAGAGGTCCTAGAGATACCTCTCTGATACACGGAGTGACAAATCCTAGTCTTGATCTATGCCAACTCAACAAACACCATCGGAGACACTTGTAGAGCATCTTTATAATCACCCAGTTATGTTGTGACGTTTGATAGCACACAAGGTGTTCCTCCGGTATTCGGGAGTTGCATAATCTCATAGTTAGAGGAACATGTATATGTCATGAAGAAAGCAATAGCAATAAAATTTAATGATCATAATGCTAAGCTAACGGATGGGTCCTATCCATCACATCATTCTCTAATGATGTGATCCTGTTCATCAAATGACAACACATGTCTATGGTCAGGAAACTTAACCATCTTTGATTAACGAGCTAGTCTAGTAGACACATACTAGGGACACTTTGTTTTGTCTATGTATTCACACATGTATCAAGTTTCCGGTTAATACAATTCTAGCATGAATAATAAACATTTATCATTATATAAGGAAATAAAATAATAACTTTATTATTGCCTCTAGGGCATATTTCCTTCATATTATGAACCTGAATTTGCTTTGGTGTTATTTTAGTACGAACTCTTGGTTAGATCGATCAGAAAGAATAGCTTTGAGGTGGTTTCGTACCCTACAAACAATTTCGTCTTATGTTCTCCGATAGATAGGAACTTTGGAGTGATTCTTCATTGCACTTTGAGGGATGGTTATATGATCCAATTATATTGGCATTGTTGAGAGATTGCACTAGTGAAAGTACAGACCCTAGGCCATGTTTTCAAGCATTACAATACTATTTGTGCTCACTTTTATCGATTGCTACCTTGCTGTTTTTATTTATTCAGATTATAAAAATATATTTCTACCATCCATATTACACTTTTATCACCATCTCTTCGCCGAACTAGTGCATATATACAATTTTCCATTGTATTGGGTGTTTTGGGGACACAAGAGATTTCTTGTATTTCGTTGCACGGTCATTTGAGAGAGACTATCTTCATCCTACGCCTCCCATGGACTGATAAACCTTAGGTCATCCACTTGAGGGAAGATTGCTACTTTCCTACAAAACTCTGCGCTTGGAGGCCCAACATGTGTCTACAAGAATAAAGTTTCATAGTAGAAATCAACCTGTAGAGCATCTTTATAATCACCCAGTTACATTGTGACATTTGATAGCACACAAGGTATTCCTCTGGTATACGGGAGTTGCATAATCTCATAGTTAAAGGAATATGTATATGACATGAAGTAAGCAATAGCAATAAAACTGAACGATCAATATGCTATGATAACGGATGGATCTTGTCCATCACATCATTCTCCTAATGATGGGATCCCGTTCATCAAATGACAACACATGTCTATGGTTAGGTAACTTAACCATCTTTGATTAACGAGCTAGTCTAGTAGAGGCTTACTAGGGACACGTTGGTTTGTCTATGTATCCACACATGTATCAAGTTTCCGGTTAATACAATTCTAGCATGAATAATAAATATTTATCATGATATAAGGAAATATAAAATAAGAACTTTATTATTGCCTCTAGAGCATATTTCCTTCAATTGGTCCTCGGTCAGCAGCTTCTCCAGCTTAGTGTTCACAGGCTCCCCACGTTGAGGCACCGGAGATTTGAACGACCTGGCGAAGGTATGCCAGCCTTTAATGTGGTTGATAGAATTCAGTTACTCGGCTAAAGATGAAAAAAATAAAGGTTTGGCCACAGATAAAAGAGGAATAGAGGACAATCCACGACATCTAGACTAGTGCTACCTCTTGAGCACTGCGTTGGATTTCCTTGAAGAGGAAAGGGTGATGCAGCAGAGTAGAGTAAGTATTTCCCTCAGTTTTTGAGAACCAAGGTATCAATCCAGTAGGAGGCTACGTGAGAGTCCCTCGTACCTACACAAAGCAAATAGCTCCACGCAACCAACGCGATTAGGGGTTGTCAATCCCTTCACGGTCACTTACGAGAGTGAGATCTGATAGAGATGATAGATAATATTTTTGGTATTTTTGGTATAAAGATGCAAAGTAAATAAAAGCAAAGTAAAAAGCAAAAGCAACAATAATGTGTTTGGAGATTAATATGATAAAGATAGACCCGGGGGCCATAGATTTCACTAGTGGCTTCTCTCATGAGCATAGGTATTTTACGGTGGGTGAACAAATTACTGTTGAGCAATTGGATGAATTGAGCATAGTTATGAGAATATCTAGGTATGATCATGTATATAGGCATCACGTCCGAGACAAGTAGACCGACTCCTGCCTGCATCTACTACTATTACTCCACTCATCGACCGCTATCCAAAGATGCATCTAGAGTATTAAGTTCAAGAAAACAGAGTAACGCCTTAAGCAAGATGACATGATGTAGAGGGATAAATTCATGCAATATGATAAAAACCCCATCTCGTTATCCTCGATGGCAACAATACAATACATGCCTTGCTGCCCCTACTGTCACTGGGAAAGGACACCGCAAGATTGAGACTTGCAAGAAAAACCAATCTAGTAGGCCAAACCAAACTGATAATTCGAAGAGACTTGCAAAGATAACCAATCATACATAAAAGAATTCAGAGAAGATTCAAATATTGTTCATAGATAGACTTGATCATAAACCCACAATTCATCGATCTCAACAAACACACCGCAAAAAGAAGATTACATCGAATAGATCTCCATGAGAGAGGGGGAGAACATTGTATTGAGATCCAAAAAGAGAGAAGAAGCCATCTAGCTACTAACTATGGACCCGAAGGTCTGAGGTAAACTACTCACACTTCATCGGAGAGGCTATGATGTTGATGTAGAAGCCCTCCGTAGTGGATTCCTCTTCCGGCGGAGCTCTGGAACAGGCCCAAAGATAGGATCTCGTGGATACAGAAAGTTGCGGCGATGGAATTAGGTTTTTGGCTCCGTATTTGATCGTTTGGGGGTACGTAGGTATATATAGGAGGAAGGAGTATGTCGGTGGAGCAACGGGGGGCCCACGAGGCAGGGGGGCGCGCCCCCACCCTCGTCGCCACCTCCTTTCTTTCTTGACGGGGGGTCCAAGTCTCCTGGATCATATTCGGTGAGAAAATCACGTTCCCGAAGGTTTCATTCTGTTTGGACTTCGTTTGATATCCCGTTTCTTCGAAACACTGAAATTGGCAAAAAAAACAGCAATTCTGGGCTGGGCCTCCGGTTAATAGGTTAGTCCGAAAAATAATATAAAAGTGGAAAATAAAGCCCAATATGGTCCAAAAATGTAGATAATATAGCATGGAGCAATAAAAAATTGTAGATACGTTGGAGACGTATCAGGCATCCCCAAGCTTAATTCCTGCTCGTCCTCGAGTAGGTAAATGATAAAAAAAGAGAAATTTTGATGCGGAGTGCTACTTGGCATAATTTCAATGTAATTCTTCTTAATTTTGGTATGAATATTCAGATCCGAAAGATTCAAGACAAAAGTTCATATTGACATAAAAATAATAATACTTCAAGCATACTAACTAAGCAATTATGTCCTCTCAAAATAACATGGCGAAAGAAAATTCATCCCTACAAAATCATATAGTTTAGTCATGCTCCATTTTCGTCACACAAGAATGCTCTCATCATGCACAACCCCGATGACAAGCCAAGCAATTGTTTCATACTTTAGTAATCTCAAACTTATAAACCTTCACGCAATACATGAGCGTGAGCCATGGATATAGCACTATGGGTGGAATAGAATATGATGATGGGGGTTATTTGGAGAAGACAAAAAAGGATAAAGTCTCACATCAACGAGGCTAATCAATGGGCTATGGAGATGCCCATTGATTGATGTTAATGCAAGGAGTAGGGATTGCCATGCAACGGATGCACTAGAGTTATAAATGTATGAAAGCTCAACAAAAGAAACTAAGTGGGTGTGCATCCAACTTGCTTGCTCACGAAGACCTAGGGCACTTGAGGAGGCCCATTGTTGGAATATACAAGCCAAGTTCTATAATGAAAAATTCCCACTAGTATATGAAAGTGACAAAACAAGAGACTCTCTATCATGAAGATTGTGGTGCTACTTTGAAGCACAAGTGTCGAAAAGGATAGTAGCATTGTCCCTTCTCTATTTTTCTCTCTTTTTTTGGCCCTTCTTTTCTTATGGCCTTTCTCTTTTTTTATATATATTTCCTCACTTGGGACAATGCTCTAGAAAATGATGATCATCACACTTCTATTTATTTACAACTCAATGATTACAACTCGATACTAGAACAAAGTATGACTCTATATGAATGCCTACGGCTGTGTACCGGGATATGCAATGAACCAAGAGTGACATGTATGAAAGAATTATGAATGGTGGCTTTTCCACAAATACTATGTCAACTACATGATCATGCTAACCAATATGACAATGATGAATGTGTCATGAAGAACGGTATGGTGGAAAGTTGCATGGCAATATATCTCGGAATGGCTATGGAAATGCCATAATAGGTAGGTATGGTGGCTGTTTTGAGGAAGATATAAGGGGGTTTATGTGTGAAAGAGTGTATCATATCAAAGGTTTGGATGCACCGGTGAAGTTTGCACCAACTCTCAATGTGAGAAAGGGCAATGCACGGTACCGAAGAGGCTACCAATGATGGAAGGGTGAGAGTGCGTATAATCCATGGACTCAACATTAGTCATAAAGATCTCACATACTTATTGCAAAAGTCTACAAGCCATCAAAAACCAAAGCACTACGCGCATGCTCCTAGGGGGATAGATTGGTAGAAAAGACCATCGCTCGTCCCCGACCGCCACTCATAAGGAGGACAATCGAAGAACACCTCATGTTTCAAATTTGTTACATAACGTTTACCATACGTGCATGCTACGGGTCTTGCAAACTTCAACACAAGCATTTCTCAAATTCACAACTACTCAACTAGCACGACTTTGATATTATCACCTCCATATCTCAAAACAATTATCAAGCATCAAACTTTCTTAGTATTCAACGCACTCAAAATAAAGTTTTACAAATCTTGAATACCAAGCATATTATTATTAAGCAAATTACGATGCTATTTAATAATCTCAAAATAATCTAAGTGAAGCATGAGAGATCAATAGTTTCTTTAAAACAAATCCACTACCGTGCTCTAAAAGATATAAGTGAAGCACTAGAGCAACACTATATAACTCAAAAGATATAAGTGAAGCACATAGAGTATTCCATCAAATTCCAATTCATGTATGGCTCTCTCAAAAGGTGTGTACATCAAGGATGATTGTGGTAAACTAAAAATCAAAGACTCAAATCATACAAGACGCTCCAAGCAAAACACATATCATGTGGTGAATAAAAATATAGCTCCAAGTAAAGTTACCGATGGATGTAGACGAAAGAGGGGATGCCTTCCGGGGCATCCCCAAGCTTTGAATTTTTGGTATACTTAGATTATCTTGGGGGTTCCATGGGCATCCCCAAGCTTAGGCTCTTGCCACTCCTTGTTCCATAATCCATCAAAAGATTTCACCCAAAACTTGAAAACTTCGTAACACAAAACTCAATGTAAATCTCGTGAGCTCCGTTAACAAAAGAAAACAAAAGACCACTTCAAGGTACTGTAATGAACTCATTATTTATTTATATTGGTGTTAAACCTAATGTATTCCAACTTCTATATGGTTTATAAACTATTTTACTAGCCATAGATTCATCAAAATATGAAAACAACACACGAAAAACAGAATCTGTCAAAAACAGAACAGTCTGTAGTAATCTGTAACTAACGCAAACTTCTGGAACTCCAAAAATTCATAAAAAATGGACGACTTAGGCAATTTGTTTATTGATCAGCAGCAATTGGAATCACTATTTTATCACGTTCTGGTGATTTTTAACAATTGTTTTCGTGAACCGAAAGTTTCTGGAAATTACAGCAAGATCAAATAACTATCATCCAAGAAGATCCTATAGGTTTAACTTGGAACAAACACTAATTAAAACATAAAACCACATCTAAACAGAAGGTAGATGGATTATTTATTCCTCAACAGAAACAAAAGCAAAAAACTAAAAATAAAATTGGGTTGCCTCCCAATAAGCGCTATCGTTTAACGCCCCTAGCTAGGCATAAAGGCAAGGATAGATCTAGGTATTGCCATCTTTGGTAGGCAATTCTTCAATGAGACATCTACCTTCCTTAGAAATTTCTTTCTTTCTAGTAATTATCTGTAGCGACCCGACCTCAGATGGTCAAGTCTCTGTGCTTTCGTGTCATCCCTGGATCGGTAATGCTGACACACACAGTACTCGAAGGATTTACAACAGAGTAGCAATCACACACTTATTACATCGAATGTCTCAAAAGAGAACTTATTACAATAATATGGCTTAAGGCCATCTAATATGATAACAGCGGAAGGCTTGGAAGATAAAGTGAGTCCATCAACTCCAACGGCATAACTGAGCTGCACGGCAACGACCTACCGAACTTTACTCCTCGTCTGAAAAGTCTGCAACATAATATGTTGCAGCCCGAAAACGGGTCAGCACATGGAATATGCTGGCAATGTAACACATAGAGAGTAATGAAAGAATAAGCTATACTACATGCATATATGGCTGGTGGAAAGCTCTATGGTTACAATTTTGCAAAAAGCCAACTTTTCCCTTCATCAAAGGAATAAATTTTAATTTAACTATCATGGTGGTTGAAACATCATTGAGAAGGTATAACCCCAACTCAATCCCAATTAAGGTATTAAACAACCCAACAATATTAATTTAGAGTGATGAGATACATGTGAAAACTCAAGTACTAGATACTCAGAATTGTCCATAACCGGGGACACGGCTAACCATGATTAGATTGTACACTCTGCAGAGGTTTGCGCACTTTTCCCCACAAGACTCGATTGCCTTCGTTGGTTTCTCGCACTACATGGTGTTTGAGAAACGGATGACCGAGACACGGTCTTTCAGAAACATTAACTCTCTACTCTAGATAGATCATACCAAACCTATAAAACCCACTACCTGCTGATCTACCTCTTCGAGAGCTTCACGTAGCTTACTCAACTATGCTAGAGCCCATAATAGCTTGTGGCTGCACACGGAAGTTTCTAGCATGAATAATCTCAGTTCCCTTTGAGCCTGGGTGGCGGTCCATAGGAAGATCACACGGGTACCCCGGGATTTCCAAAAAAAACCCAGACAACACTGGGTTCCCCAGGTGACTCAGTCCACCCAAATGTGTATTTAAGTTGCCACCTTAAAGTAAACCTTTAATTTACAATCTCACATCTGTCATGAATAACTCTCAACCCAAACCACGTCTACGAGCATAGCATAGCAATATAAGCAACACGTAGAAGTAACTACCAAGGGTTTGATAGTAACAGGTCAATAGGTTCCTACCTCATCATCTACTTCCCAACCCACAAATTAATGACATCCTAATCATGCAATGTTTGGGGATTGAGCTAATGCATAAACACTGGGTATGAAAAGGTATGATCAAGTGTTACTTGCCTTGCTGACGATCCGTGAATCCTAGAGACTCGTAGTAACACGCTTCGCACTCCGGGAATTCTGTCGCAAGCAAACAATACATACATAAGCAACAAACAAAGATGCACAAACGAAACTTCAACTGAAAGAGGTTGACCGGAGAGTTCAACTTAAGAACTCCGGTTTGCAAAAAGAATCAAACTAAACGGAACAACGAAACTCAAATGGCGAGAGAAACAAGATCCGTTTACTAATCTGAACTAGAGTCAAATTTTACAGAGGCAAAAACTGATTTAGGTTGGCTATTCGGAAAGAGGGTTTCGAGATGAAACTCCAGGCGCTTGAATCGCCTGATTCCGATAAACGAGCGAAAAGTTATACTAGTTTGAACATCGGTTCAGAAATCGCGATCGGAATAATCGCGGAAATAAAACCGATAAAAGAATACGACGAACGGCTAAACGAACGAACGTTCATTAGCAGAAACTAAACGATGAACGGTTCGTAAAAACGAACGAACGGGTGAACGTTCTCAAAATAAATAAACCAGAAAAAAAATAAAACCAATCTAAAAAAACGGCTAGGGTTTTCTAAAAAAACCGAAGGGTTATTTAAAAAAACGGCGACTACCTCCGGCGATCGTCCGGCGGGGCGGCGGTTCCCGGGTCCGCGAAGGGGCGGGGCGGGGCGGCGACTCGGCGAGGGCGGCGGCGGCGCTCGGGCTCCGTTAGAGGGGAGAGGGGGGGTATTTAAAGGGGGGGAGGGCGGTGGCTTGGAGGAAGGGGCAAGGCGGCGGGGAGAGGAGTCCTCTCGGACTGTCTGGCCAAGGGCGGCTTGGGCCGGCCTGCTCGGCTGGGCCTTTGGTCCAGTCGGGCGCGGTTCTTTCTTTTTTTTAACATTCCGCCGAAAATTGTAAAAAAAAACCTAGTAAATTAAATAAAAACCTAAAAATGCCAAAACAAGTTTTCTTTGCCTAAAAATATTTAGAACAAGATGAACTTTTCTTGGCCCCTAAAATGTAATTTTAAATATATGCAAATTTTTCTCTAGGCAAATAAAAATTCCAAATAAATAAAATAAAATCCCAAATAATGATTTTAACATTTTTCCTCCGGTATTTCAATTATTTTTGGAGAAGCCATATTATCTCCTCTCGTTTATTACTAAACGTGAGATATTTTACGGAGAGAAAAATAATAGAATCCAAAATCCTCGTCTTCATTATTTGATAAAACTCAAATATGAAAATCGGAAAATCCCCAACTCTCTCTGAGGGTCCTTGAGTTGCTTAGGATTTCGAGGATGGCAAATGAGAATGCAATAAAATATGATATGCATGGATGACCTCTGTATAACATGCCAAATTGAAAATTTGGGATGTTACATTATCAAACTTTTAGGCACAAGATCAAAAAATTCATTCGTAGCAAATGGTTCCTTAATGATAGCAAAAAGATTGGGATGAATACTTATAGATTTAAGATCCGTAGTTTCCTTACTAGAGGATTCACCCTTATTTTTAGGAACATACATAACCTTGGCAATTTTAGTAGGAGGACTTGGAGTATTCTTTGCGGAAGAAAAAGCGGTTCCCAAGTTGGTAATGATACCTTCAAGTTTATCGATTCTAGTGGAATCTTGATTTATTCTCTCATTAACTATGGGTTCCTTTTCCTTAATATTATTCAAAGTTACTCCTACCTTAGATCCATGTTGGGTAATTTGATTGTGGATATTTTTATCTAGATTTTCAATTAACTCAACGGTAGCAACTTTATTTTCAATAATTTCAAGTCTTTGCATTACATGCTCCAAAGTTAACATATAAGAATTTCCAAGGATTAACCAAAAGAGGTGGTGAGCCAAATAAATCTATCATAGCATTATAAGAATCAAAAGTATGGCTACCCAAGAAATTCCCTCCGGTAATGGTATCGAGGATATATCTATACCAAGGATTAGCACCTACATAAAAATCGCGGAGAAGAACTGAAGTAGATTGCTTCCTGGTAGATCTATTTTGAGCATTGCAAATTCTATACCAAGCGTCTTTTAGATTTTCTCCCTCCCTTTGTTTAAAATTTAGAACTTCATTCTCGGGAGACAATGGAGAAGATATAAGACTAGCCATTACAGCAAGCAAGCAAGAAAGAGGAAAACGGGAGGCTACGTGTGAGTCCCTCGTACCTACACAAAGCAAATAGCTCCACGCAACAACCGCAATTAGGGGTTGTCAATCCCTTCACGGTCACTTACGAGAGTGAGATCTGATAGAGATGATATATAATATTTTTGGTATTTTTGGTATAAAGATGCAAAGTAAAATAAAAGCAAAAAGCAATAATAAAGTGTTTGGAGATTAATATGATAAAGATAGACCCGAGGGCCATAGATTTCACTAGTGACTTCTCTCATGAGCATAGGTATTTTACGGTGGGTGAACAAATTACTGTTGAGCAATTGACAGAATTGAGCATAGTTATGAGAATATCTAGGTATGATCATGTATATAGGCATCATGTCCGAGACAAGTAGTCCTGCCTGCATATACTACTATTACTCCACTCATCGACCGCTATCCAGCATGCATCTAGAGTATTAAGTTAAAGAAAACAGAGTAACGCCTTAAGCAAGATGACATGATGTAGAGGGATAATTTCATGCAATATGATAAAAACCCCATCTTGTTATCCTCGATTGCAACAATACAATACGTGCCTTGCTGCCCCTCATTCTTTGGGAAAGGACACATGAGGATTGAACCCAAAGCTAAGCACTTCTCCCATTGCAAGAAAAACCAATCTAGTAGGCCAAACCAAACTGAAAATTCGAAGAGACTTGCAAAGATAACCAATCATACATAAAAGAATTCAGAGAAGATTCAAATATTGTTCATAGATAGACTTGATCATAGACCCACAATTCATCGGTCTCAACAAACACACCGCAAAAAGAAGATTACATCGAATAGATCTCCATGAGAGGGGAGAACATTGTATTGAGATCCAAAAAGAGAGAAGAAGCCATCTAGCTACTAACTATGGACCCGAAGGTCTGAGGTAAACTACTCACACTTCATCAGAGAGGGTATGATGTTGATGTAGAAGCCCTCCATGGTGGATTCCTCTTTCGGCGGAGCTCCAGAACAGGCCCCAAGATGGGATCTCGTGGATATAGAAAGTTGCGGCAGTGGAATTAGGTTTTTGGCTCCGTATCTGATCGTTTGGGGGTACGTAGGTATATATAGGAGGAAGGAGTACGTCGGTGGAGCAACGGGCGGCCCACGAGGCAGGGGGCGCGCCCTAGGGGTGGGCGCGCCCCCCACCCTCATGGCCACCTCCTTTCTTTCTTGACGGGGGGGGGGGGGGGTCCAAGTCTCCTGGTCATATTCGGTGAGAATATCACGTTCCTGAAGGTTTCATTCCGTTTGGACTATGTTTGATATTCCGTTTCTTCAAAACACTGAAATAGGCAAAAAAACAGCAATTCTGGGCTGGGCCTCCGGTTAATAGGTTAGTCCCAAAAATAATATAAAAGTGGAAAATAAAGCCCAATATGGTCCAAAACATTAGATAATATAGCATGGAGCAATAAAAAATTATAGATACGTTGGAGACGTATCAACTAGCTCGACTATAGCCAATGTCATCTCCCTCGGCCCGAAAGGTATTTTCCTTGGCCGAGGGCTCGAAGAGGAGCATCAATATCCCGCCGAGGTCCTTCCTCTGTAGTGGCTTCGGATTACCAATACCTCGCTATCCGGAATGTACCTCCATAGAGGAGATGAGTGGGCCTAGAGAGGTTGGACCTTGTGGTGGAGCATCACGTGGATCACATCCACCAAAGTGACACTCTCACCGATGAGGAACTTCACTCGTTCTTGGTGGGCATCGTCTTCCTCCTTGTTCCCCCAGTCGAGGTTCTTGGTCGTCCAAGAGTGCAACCTCTTCAAGGGTCTGGCCGAGAAAGAAAAGACTCCTTTTTCTGTCCCCCTGATGACACGTCGACCATGTAAAACCATTCCTCCTGCCATTGTTTCACAATCTCGATGAACTTTCCAGGCAGCCACTTGATACCATGGAGCTTGCCGATCCTGGCTCCTCCGCACTCTATGACCTGGCCATCGTTGGTCTGTGGTTTTGACATAGAACATCTTGAGCCAGAGCCAAAAATGGGGCTCTATGCGGAGAAACGCCTCAAAAAGACGATGTAGAAGGTGATGTGGAGGATAGAGTTGGTTGCTAGATCATGAAATTAGAGGATGTAAGGCCCTGGAGGAAGGGATCGATCGTAAAACCCAAACCTCGGATGAGGTGGGAGACAAAGATGACGCGCTCACCCTCCCGAGGTTCTATAACTTTGGAGGCGAAGCGGATGGCTTTTCTAACAAGGGGGAGCGACATTTGACCTCGTCTTGCGGTGGAAGCTAGCCGCTCGCCTGGAGGTCGAAGATGTTGCCGGTGGTGATGGGAGAAGGGATCCACAACCCCTCTTTATTGTCAGCTTCTCTTCGACCGCCGCCGTGGCGGCACCCTTGCCCTTTTCGGCCACATCGGAGGTCGAGAAGGTGGTGGAGGGAGGATGTAGAGGATGGCTCTGGGCTTTGTGCTATGGGAACTGGAGCTTTGGGGATTCAGGTGCAGGGAGCAAGGGGGGAGGCATGAGAATGGATTGGATTCATCGACGTCCTTTATAGGCCGGTAAAAATACCAATGGGCACGATACCACGTGGTAATTTCGCCGGTTCCCAACACGATGTGCGTTATGTATGCGCATGAGTCAAGGGATTTTATTAAAAATGCCGTGGCACATGATCCCTTTATTGGCAGGACGTGCCGATAGCAACAGCCTCGAGCAACAGTAAAACCCGACATAAATGACTACTAATGGGACTTTTCGGTCCTACAGTACATGGTGGCGGTTCGGTTTTCATTCAAAATTGTCAGAACACGACCTAATCGACTCACCCACTCCAACACCGGGAAACTTTGCCATTAAGCTACCCAGGCATGAATAGGGTCTTTGGATCCGATGAAAAGAGAAGTACTTCTCGGGGAGCTTGGTTGGAGCTCCTCGGATGTCCGAGATGTATCATTGCTTGGACTAAAGCATGTTTACAATGAAGGGAGATGCAGAAAGAAATGATGAACCAGTTTGTAAGGTCGAAGATCAGTAATAGAGGGCAAGTCATCCGAGGACCTATCCTCTGCTTGAAAGACCGGTTTAGGGGCTACTGATGGTATTCTAGATTAAGGGGTGCTATCCACGTCGGCCCCAATCATGGGTTGGGCCGAGGACCCCCAGACAACCGACAAGTGTTATCGGTGCTAAAACTAGTGAATCTCGGGTAGGGGGTCCCGAGCTGGTGATCTTGGCACAATGGTAACAAGAAGTAAAGGTGACACAATATTTACCCAGGTCCGGTCCCTCTCGAAGAGGTAAAACCCTATGTCATGCTTGTATTGTATTGATTGTGGATGGGTTACAAAGTACGTGATGATCTACCTCAAGATCGTATGTGTGAGCTCTAATCTCTAAAACATTGCCTCTACAGAATAAACCCCTCTGCTTATATAGGCACCGGGGGTATCTAGGATTACAAGTATGTCGACTATAACTACGGATAACATGCTGATCGTTTGAATATGCCTTCAAGTGTACGTCAAGTCTTCGAAGGATTCCATCTTGAGTACGCCGAGGGTCACGACTTGCATGGCCCATTCTTCAGTTGTTGGTGGGTCTTCGGCCGAACCCATGAATGGTAGGCTGACGTGGTGTGCACCTCCTAATCCAATACACCGTTAAGTGGGCCACATTTGCCATTCCCTATGATGTATTCAAGATGGAATCCTCCAAAGACTTGGCGCACACTCCAAGACACATTTGAATCATCGACATGTTTATCCCTTGATGTAACTGACCTACATGTAACCGTAGGTATCCCTGGTGCATATATAAGCTGAGGGGTTTAGACCGTAGGGTTAGATTTATTCACGTATGATCTTGAGGTAGATCATCCTGTACTTTGTACCCCATCCAAAATCAAAACAACTGAAGCACGACGTAGGGTTTTACCTCTTTGAGAGGGCCAGAACCTGGGTAGGACATCGTGTCCCTCTTTGTCCTGTTACCATCTAGCCAAGATCACTAGGTCGGGACCCCCTACCCGAGATCCGCCAGATTCAACTCCAACACATTGCAGGGGTGAGTTGGAATCGACCAGAGGAGTCTGGACTCGCCCATTGCTTGCATAGGTGAGTCGTCTTTGATACGTCTCCAACGTATCTATAATTTTTGATTGCTCCATGCTACTTTATCTACTGTTTTGGACTATATTGGGCTTTATTTTTCCACTTTTATATTACTTTTGGGACTAACCTATTAACCGGAGGCCCAGCCAGAATTGTTGTTTTTGCCTATTTCAGTGTTTCAAGAAGCGAGAATATCAAATGGAGTCCAAACGGAATGAAACCTTGAGGAACGTGATCTTCTCACCGAGCGTGATCCGTGATACTTGGACCCTACTCCAAGAAGTGCAGGCGGTCACGAGGGTGGAGGGCGCCTCCCCGGGCACGCCCCCTACCTCGTGGGCCCCGACGCTCCACGGACGTACTCCTTCCTCCTATATATACCTCGCATTCCAACAGATCGGGAGGATCCAAAACCTAATTCCACCGTCGTACCTTCCTGTATCCACGAGATCCCATCTTGGGGCCTGTTTGAGCTCACGAGGGGGCATCCACCACGGAGGGCTTCTACATCAACACCATGCCCCTCCGATGAAGTGTGAGTAGTTTACTTCAGACCTTCGGGTCCATAGCTAGTAGCTAGATGGCTTCTTCTCTCTTTTGGATCTCAATACAATGTTCTCCCCCTCTCTCGTGGAGATCTATTTGATGTAATCTTCTTTTTGCGGTGTGTTTGTTGAGACCGATGAATTGTGGGTTTATGATCCAGCTTATCTATGGAAAATATATGATTCTTCTCTGAATTCTTTTATGAATGATTGAGTTATCTTTGCATGTCTCTTCGAATTATCCGTTTGGTTTGGCCAACTAGATTGGTAGTTCTTGCAATGGGAGAAGTGCTTAGCTTTGGGTTCAATCATGCGGTGTCCTTACCTAGTGACAGAAAGGGTTGCAAGGCACGTATTGTATTGTTGCCATCGAGGATAACAAGATGGGGTATCTATCATATTGCATGAATTTATTCCTCTACATCATGTCATCTTGCTTAAGGCGTTACTCTGTTTTTAACTTAATACTCTAGATGCATGCTGGATAGCGGTCGATGAGTGGAGTAATAGTAGTAGATGCAGAATCGCTTTGGTCTACTTGTCTCGAGCGTGATGCCTATATACATGATCATACCTAGATAACCTCATAACTATGCTCAATTATGTCAATTGCTCAACAAAGAATCTGTTCACCCACCGTAGAATATCTATGCTCTTGAGAGAAGCCACTAGTGAAACCTATGGCCCCCGGGTCTATTCTCATCATATCAATCTCCATCACTTTTATACTTGCTTTGTTTTTACTTTGCTTTTACTTTTCACTTTGCATCTTTATACCAAAAATACCAAAAATATTATCTCTATCAGATCTCACTCTCGTAAGTGGCCGTGAAGGGATTGACAACCCCTAATCGCGTTGGTCGCGAGTATCTATCGTTTTGTGCAGCTAAGAGGGACTTGCGCGTGGCCTCCTACTGGATTGATACCTTGGTTCTCAGAAACTGAGGGAAATACTTACGCTACTGTGCTGCATCATCCTCTCCTCTTCGGGGAAAACCAACACAAGCTGAAGACGTAGCAAGACGGATTTCTGGCGCCGTTGCCGGGGAGGTCTATGCAAAAGTCAACATACCAAGTACCCATCACAATCCCTATCTCTCACATTACATTATTTGCCATTTGCCTCTCGTTTTCCTCTCCCCCACTTCACCCTTGCCGTTTTATTTGCCCTCTCTTTCCCAATCTCCTCCTCCTTTTTCCTTTGCCTTTTGTTTGCCCGTGTGTTAGTTTGCTTGTTCGTCGCAATGGCTCAAGCTGCTACCAAATTTTGTGACTTCACCAATACCAATAATAATGATTTCCTTAGCAGTCCGATTGCTCCTCTTGCCAATACTGAATCTTGTGAAATCAATACTGCTTTGTTGAATCTTGTTATGAAAGATCAATTCGCCGGCCTTCCGAGTGAAGATGCCGCTACTCATCTGAATAGCGTCGTTGATTTATGTGATATGCAAAAGAAAAAAGATGTCGATAATGATGTCGTTAAATTGAATCTATTTCCTTTTTCGCTTAGAGATCGTGCTAAAGCGTGGTTTTCATCTTTGCCTAAAAATAGTATTGATTCTTGGAACAAGTGCAAAGATGCTTTTATCTCTAAATATTTTCCTCCCGCTAAGATTATCTCTCTTAGGAACGATATTATGAATTTTAAGCAACTTGATCATGAACATGTTGCACAAGCTTGGGAGAGAATGAAATTAATGATACGTAATTGTCCTACTCATGGTTTGAACTTGTGGATGATTATACAAAAAATTATGCTGGATTGAATTTTGCTTCTAGAAATCTTTTAGATTCGGCCGCGGGAGGCACTTTTATGGAAATCACTTTAGGAGATGCTACTAAACTCCTACATAATATTATGGTTAATTATTCTCAATGGCATACTGAAACATCTACTAATAAAAAAGTGCATGCTATAGAAGAAATCAATGTTTTGAGTGGAAATATGGATGAACTTATGAAATTATTTACTAAGATTGTTTCTTCTGATCCTAATGATATGCCTTTGTCTACCTTGATTGAGAATAATAATGAATCTGTGGATGTGAATTTTGTTGGTAGGAATAATTTTGGTAACAACGCGTATAGAGGGAATTTTAATCCTTGGCCTTATCCTAGTAATCCTTCTAATAATTATGGAAATTCCTACAACAACTCTTATGGAAATTTTAATAAAATGCCCTCTGAATTTGAGAGTAGTATTAAAGAGTTTATGAATTCACAAAAGAATTTTAATGCTTTGCTTGAAGAGAAATTGCTTAAAGTTGAGGATTTGGCTAGGAACGTTGATAGAATTTCTCTTGAGGTTGATTCTTTAAAGCTTAGATCTATTCCTCCTAAGCATGATATCAATGAGTCTCTCAAAGCTATGAGAATTTCCATTGATGAGTGCAGAGAAAGAACCGCTAGGATGCGTGCTTCCAAAGATGCCTTTATTAAAGCGTGTTCTTCTAATTCCTATGAAAATCAAGATGAAGATCTAAAAGTTATTGATGTGTCCCCTATTAAATCTTTGTTTCGCAATATTAATCTTGATGAAACTGAATATGATCTTCCTTTACCTAGAAGGCGTTCTAAGAATTCGGAGTTTTTAGATCTTGATGATGAAATTGATAAAAGTGGGATTGAAAGAAATAAAAATATAGATGTTGCTAAACCCACTATATTGGATCTCAAGGAATTTAATTATGAAAATTGCTCTTTAATTGATTGTATTTCCTTGTTGCAATCCGTGCTAAATTCTCCTCATGCTTATAGTCAAAATAAGGCTTTTACCGAACACATTGTTGATGCCTTGATGCAATCTTATGAAGAAAAGCTTGAGTTGAAAATTTCTATCCCTAGGAAACTCCGTGATGAGTGGGAACCTACTATCAAAATTAAAATAAAAAATTATGAGTTTCATGCTTTGTGTGATTTGGGTGCTAGTGTCTCTACTATTCCCAAAACTTTGTGCGATTTGCTAGATTTCCGTGACTTTGATGATTGCTCTCTAAACTTGCATCTTGCGGATTCCACTATTAAAAAACCTATGGGAAGAATTAATGATGTTATTATTGTTGCAAATAGGAATTATGTGCCTGTAGATTTTATCATTCTTGATATAGATTGCAATCCTTCATGTCCTATTATTCTTGGTAGGCATTTCCTTAGAACGATTGGTGCAATTATTGATATGAAGGAAGGGAATATTAGATTCCAATTTCCCTTAAAGAAGGGCATGGAACACTTTCCTAGAAAGAAAATAAAATTACCATATGAATCTATCATGAGAGCCACTTATGGATTGCCTACCAAAGATGGCAAGTTAAACCTATTAGATGTGGTTTTATCTTTTAATTAGCATTTGTGCCAAGTTAAACCTATTAGATCTTCTTGGGAGATAGTTATTTGATCTTGCTGTAATTTCCAGAATCTTTGCGCTCAGTGCCCGAATTGTTAAAAATCACTAGAACGTGATAAAATAGTGATTCCAATTGCTTCTGGTCAATAAACAAATTTTACAGGTCTTGTAGTTTTGGTAGAATTTTTTGGGTTCCATAAGTTTGCCTTAGCTACAGATTACTACAGATTGTTCTGTTTTTGACAGATTCTGTTTTGCGTGTGTTGTTTCCTTATTTTGATGAATCTATGGCTAGTAAAATAGTTTATAATCCATAGAGAAGTTGGAATACATTAGATTTAACACCAATATAAATAAATAATGAGTTCATTACAGTACCTTAATGTAGTCTTTTTTTTTCTTTCTCTAACGGAGCTCACGAGATTTCTATTGAGTTTTGTGTTGTGAAGTTTTCAAGTTTTGGGTGAATTCTTTTGATGGATTATGGAACAAGGAGTGGCAAGAGCCTAAGCTTGGGGATGCCCATGGCACCCCAAGATAATCCAAGGACACCAAAAGTCAAAGCTTGGGGATGCCCGGAAGGCACCCCTCTTTCGTCCACTTCCATCGGTAATTTACTTGGAGCTATATTTTTATTCACCAACATGATATGTGTTTTGCTTGGAGCGTCTTGTATTATTTGAGTCTTTGATTGTTAGTTTACCACAATCATCCTTGCTGTACACACCTTTTGTGAGAGCCATACATGATTTGAAATTTGTTAGAATACTCTATGTGCTTCACTTTTATCTTTTCAGCTTGATAATTTTGCTCGGAGTGCTTCACTTATATCTTTTGAGCTTGATAGTTTTGCTCTAGTACTTCACTTAGATCTTTTAGAGCATGGTGGTGGACTTGTTTTAAAAAAACTTGATCTCTCACGCTTCACTTAGATCATTTTGAGAGTCGTTAATAGCATGGTAATTTGCTCAATGTTAATATACTTGGTGTTCGAGATATGTGAGACTTTCTTTTGAGTGAATTGAATACTAAGATAAATATTAATGCTTAATAATTGTTTTGAAATATGGAGGTAATAATATCAAAGTCATGCTAGTTGATAATTGTGAATTGGAGAAATACTTGTGTTGAAGTTTGCAAGTCCCGTAGCATGCACGTATGGGTAAAGTTGTGTAACAAATTTGAAGCATGAAGTGTACCTGGCTTGTGCATCCTTATGAGTGGCGGTCGGGGACGAGCGATGGTATTTTCCTACCAATCTATCCCCCTAGGAGCATCGTGTGTAGTACTTGATTTTTGATGGCTTCTAAATTTTTGCAATAAGTATATGAGTTCTTTTGACTAATGTTGAGTCCATGGATTATACGCACTTTTATCTTTCCGCCATTGCTAGCCTCTTCGGTACCATGCATTGCCCTTTCTCACATTGAGAGTTGGCGCAAACTTCGCCGGTGCATCCAAACCCCGTGATACGATACGCTCTATCACACATAAACCTCCCTATATCTTCCTCAAAACAGCCACCATACCTACCTATTATGGCATTTCCATAGCCATTCCGAGATATATTGCCATGCAACTTCCACCATCATTATTATGACATACATTACTTTTGTCATATTGCCATTGCATGATCATGTAGTTGACATCGTATTTGTGGCAAAGCCACCATGCATTATTTTTCATACATGTCACTCTTGATTCATTGCACCATCCCGGTACACCGCCGGAGGCATTCATATAGAGTCATAACTTGTTCTAGTTTCGAGTTGTAACCTTTATGTTGTAATCAATAGAAGTGTGATGATCATCATTATTAGAGCATTGCCCAAAAAAAAGAGAAAGGCCAAAATAAAAAAGGCCCAAAAAAAGAAAAGAAAAGAAAAGGGCAATGCTACTATCTATTTTTCCACGCTTGTGCTTCAAAGTAGCACCTTGTTCTTCATGTAGTGAGTCTCATATATTGTGCTTCAAAGTTCCCTCCTGCCTCGTGGCCCCCCTGACGCTCCACCGACGTACTCCTTCCTCCTATATATACCTACGTACCCCCAACGGATCAGGTAAGGAGCCAAAAACCTAATTCCTCAGCCGCAACTTCCTGTATCCACGAGATCCCATCTTGGGGCCTGTTCCAGAGCTCCGCCGGAGGGGGCATCCACCACGGAGGGCTTCTACATCATCACCATAGCCCATTCGATGAAGTGTGAGTAGTTTACTTCAGACCTTCGGGTCCATACCTAGTAGCTAGATGGCTTCTTCTCTCTTTTTGGATCTCAATAGAATGTTCTCCCCCTCTCTCATGGAGATCTATTCGATGTAATCTTCTTTTTGCGGTGTGTTTGTTGAGACCGATGAATTGTGGGTTTCTGATCCAGCTTATCTATGGAAAATATTTGATTCTTCTCTGAATTCTTTTATGTATGATTGAGTTATCTTTTCAAGTCTCTTCGAATTATCCGTTTGGTTTGGCCAACTAGATTGGTAGTTCTTGCAATGGGAGAAGTGCTTAGCTTTGGGTTCAATCTTGCAGTGTCCTTACCTATATAAGAGGTTGCAAGGCACTTATTGTATTGTTGCCATCGAGGATAACAAGATGGGGTATTTATCATATTGCATGAATTTATTCCTCTACATCATGTCATCTTGCTTAAGGCGTTACTCTGTTTTTAACTTAATACTCTAGATGCATGCTGGATAGCGGTCGATGAGTGGAGTAATGATAGTAGATGCAGAATCGTTTCGGTCTACTTGTCACGGACGTGATGCCTATATACATGATCATTGCCTGGAAAACCTCATTGAAGGAAATATGCCCTAGAAGCAATAATAAAGTTATTATTTATTTCCTTATATCATGATAAATGTTTATTATTCATGCTAGAATTGTATTAACCGGAAACATAATACATGTGTGAATACATAGACAAACATAGTGTCACTAGTATGCCTCTACTTGACTAGCTCGTTGAATCAAAGATGGTTAAGTTTCCTAGCCATAGACATGAGTTGTCATTTAATTAACGGGATCACATCATTAGGAGAATGATGTGATTGACTTGACCCATTCCGTTAGCTTAGCACTTGATCGTTTAGTATGTTGCTATTGCTTTCTTCATGACTTATACATGATCCTGTAACTATGAGATTATGCAACTCCCGTTTACCGGAGGAACACTTTGGGTGCTACCAAACGTCACAACGTAACTGGGTGATTATAAAGGAGATAGGTGTCTCCAAAGGTACATGTTGGGTTGGCGTATTTCGAGATTAGGTTTTGTCACTCCGATTGTCGGAGAGGTATCTCTAGGCCCTCTCGGTAATGCACATCACTATAAGCCTTGCAAGCAATGTAGCTAATGAGTTAGTTACGGAATGATGCATTATGTAACGAGTAAAGAGACTTGCCGGTAACGAGATTGAACTAGGTATTGGATACCGACGATCGAATCTCGGGCAAGTAACATACCGATGACAAAGGGAACAACGTATGTTGTTATGTGGTTTGACCGATAAAGATCTTCGTAGAATATGTAGGAGCCAATATGAGCATCCAGGTTCCTCTATGGTTATTGACCAAGAATAGTTCTAGGTCATGTCTACATAGTTCTCGAACCCGTGGGGTCCACACGCTTAAGGTTTCGATGACATTTATATTATGAGTTTATGAGTTTTGATGTACCGAAGGAGTTCGGAGTCCCGGATGAGATCCGGGACATGACGAGGAGTCTCGAAATGGTTGAGACGTAAAGATCGATATATTGGACGACTATATTCGGAGTTCGGAAAGGTTCCGAGTGATTCGGGTATTTTTCGGTGTACCGGAGAGTTACGGGAATTCGTCGGGGAGTATATGGGCCTTATTGGGCCATACGGGAATAGAGGAGAGAGCCCAAAAGGAAGTAGGCCTGCGCCCCCCCTCTGGTCTGAATTGGACAAGGGGCGCAGCCCCGTTTTCCTTATTCCTCTCCCCCTCTTTCCCCTTCTCCTACTCCAACAAGGGAGGTGGAATCCTACTAGGACTAGGGAGTCCTAGTAGGACTCCACACTTGGCGCGCCCTCCTAGGGCCGGCCTCCTCCCCCTTGCTCCTTTATATCTGAGGCAGGGGCACCCCATGACACACAAGTTGATCTTCGTGATCGTTCCTTAGCCGTGTGCGGTGCCCCCCTCCACCATATTCCACCTCGGTCATATCGTCGCGGAGTTTAGGCGAAGCCCTGCGCCGGTAGAGCATCATCATCGTCACCATGCCGTCGTGCTGACGGAACTCATCCCCGACGCTTTGCTGGATCGGAGCCCGGGGATCGTCATCGAGCTGAACGTGTGCTGAACTCGGAGGTGCCGTACGTTCGGTACTTGGATCGGTCGGATCGTGAAGACGTGCGACTACATCAACCGCGTTGTTATAACGCTTCCGCTTACGGTCTCACGAGGGTACGTGGACAATACTCTCCCTCTCGTTGCTATGCATCACCATGATCCTTGCGTGTGCGTAGGAATTTTTTGAAATTACTACGTTCCCCAACAAAGTGGCATCCGAGCCTGGTTTTATGCGTTGATGTTATTTGCACGAGTAGAACACAAGTGAGTTGTGGGGATACAAGTCATACCGCTTACCAGCATGTCATACTTAGATTCAGCGGTATTGTGAGATGAAGCGGCCCGGACCGACATTACGCGTACGCTTACGCGAGACTGGTTTCACCGTTGCGAGCACTCGTGCTTAAAGGTGACTGGCGGGTGTATGTCTCTCTCACTTTAGCTGAACCGAGTGTGGCTACGCCCGGTCCTTGCGAAGGTTAAAACAGCACTAACTTGACGAACTATCGTTGTGATTTTAATGCGTAGGTAAGAACGGTTCTTGCTCAGCCCGTAGCAGCCACGTAAAACTTGCAACAACAAAGTAGAGGACGTCTAACTTGTTTTTGCAGGGCATGTTGTGATGTGATATGGTCAAGACGTGATGCTATATTTTATTGTATGAGATGATCATGTTTTGTAACCGAAGTTATCGGCAATGGCAGGAGTCATATGGTTGTCGCTTTATTGTATGAAATGCAACGCTACGTAATGCTTTACTTTATCACTAAGCGGTAGCGATAGTCGTAGAAGCATAAGATTGGCGAGACGACAACGATGCTACGATGGAGATCAAGGTGTCGCTACCGGTGACGATGGTGATCACGACGGTGCTTGAGATGGAGATCACAAGCACAAGATGATGATGGCCATATCATATCACTTATATTGATTGCATGTGATGTTTATCCTTTATGCATCTTATCTTGCTTTGATTGACGGTAGCATTTTAAGATGATGTCTCACTAAAATTATCAAGAAGTGTTCTCCCTGAGTATGCACTGTTGTGAAAGTTCTTCGTCTTTGAGACACCACGTGATGATCGGGTGTCATAGGCTCTACGTTCAAATACAACGGGTGCAAAACAGTTGCACACGCAGAATACTTAGGTTAAACTTGACGAGCCTAGCATATACAGATATGGCCTCGGAACACGGAGACCGAAAGGTTGAACGTGAATCATATAGTAGATATGATCAACATAGTGATGTCCACCATTGAAACTACTCCATCTCACGTGATGATCGGACATGGTTTAGTTGATTTGGATCACATAATCACTTAGATGACTAGAGAGATGTCCGTCTAAGTGGGAGTTCTTAAATGTCTGATTAATTGAACTTTAATTTATCATGAACTTAGTCCTGGTAGTATTTTGCAAATTATGTTGTAGATCAATAGCTCGCATTGTTGCTTCCCTATGTTTTTGCTGCCCTATGTTTTTATATGTGTTCCTAGAGAAAATTGTATTGAAAAATGTTAGTAGCAATGATGCGGATTGGATCCGTGATCTGAGGTTTATCCTCATTGCTGCACAGAAGAATTATGTCCTTAATGCACCGCTAGGTGAAAGACCTATTGCAGGAGCAAATGCAGACGTTATGAACGTTTAGCTAGCTCAATATGATGACTACTTGATAGTTTAGTGCACCATACTTAATGGCTTAGAATCGGGACTTCAAAGACGTTTTGAACGTCATGGACCATATGAGATGTTCCAGGAGTTGAAGTTAATATTTCAAGCAAATACCCGAGTTGGGAGATATGAAGTCTCCAACAAGTTCTATAGCTAAAAGATGGAGGAGAATCGCTCAACTAGTGAGCATGTGCTCAGATTGTCAGGTACTTCAATCGCTTGAATCAAGTGGGAGTTAATATTCCAGATAAGATAGTGATTGACAGAATTCTCTAGTCACCATCACTAAGTTACTAGAACTTCGTGATGAACTATAGTATGCAAAGGATGACGAAAACGATTACCGAGCTCTTCGTGATGTTGAAATCGACGAAGGTAGAAATCAAGAAAGAGCATCAAGTGTTGATGATTGACAAGACCACTAGTTTCAAGAAAATGTCAAAGGGAAAGAAAGGGAAACTTCAAGTAGAATGGAAAACAAGTTGTCACTCCCGTGAAGAAGACCAAAGCTGGACCAAAGCCTGAAACTGAGTGCTTACACTGCAAAGGAAATGGTCACTTGAAGCGGAAATGCCCTGAATATTTGGTGGATAAGAAGGATGGCAAAGTGAACAAGAGTATATTTGATATACAGGTTATTGATATGTGCCTTACTAGTGTTTATAGTAGCCCCTGAGTATTTGATACTTGTTTGGTTGCTAAGATTAGTAACTCGAAACAGGAGTTACAGAATAAACAGAGACTAGGGGAAGTGACGATGAGTGTTGGAAGTAGTTCCAAGATTGATATGATCATCATCGCACACTCCCTATACTCTCGGGATTAGTGTTGAACCTAAATAAATGTTATTTGGCGTTTGCGTTGAGCATGAATATGATTTGATCATGTTTATTGCAATACGGTTATTCATGTAAGTTAGAGAATAATTATTGTTCTGTTTACATGAATAAAACCTTCTATGGTCATACACCCAATGAAAATGATTTATTGCATCTCGATCGTGTGATACACATATTCATAATATTGAAACCAAAAGATGTAAAGTTAATAATGATAGTGCAACTTATTTGTGGCACTGCCGTTTAGGGAATATTGGTGTAAATCGCATGAAGAAACTCCATACTGAAGGGCTTTTTGAATCACATGATTATGAAACACTTGTTACTTTCGAACCGTGCCTCATGGGCAAGATGACTAAAACGCCGTTTTCCGGAACTATGGAGCGAGCAACTGATTTGTTGGAAATCATACATACTGATGTTTGTGGTCCAATGAATGTTGAGGCTCGCGGCGGGTATCGTTATTTTCTCACCTTCACAGATAATTTGAGAAGATATGGGTATATCTACTTGATCATAAGTCTGAAACATTTGAAAAGTTCAAAGAATTTCAGAGTGAAGTGGAAAATCATCGTAACAAGAAAAATAAAGTTTCTACGATCTGATCATGGAGATGAATATTTGAGTTACGAGTTTGGTCTTCATTTGAAACAATGTGAAATAGTTTCGCAACTCACGCCATATGGAACACCACAGCATAATGGTGTGTCCGAAAGTCATAACCACACTTTATTGGATATGGTGCGATCTATGATGTCTCTTATCGGTTTACCACTATCGTTTTGGGGTTATGCATTAGAGACAGCTGCATTCACGTTTAATAGGGCACCATCTAAATCCGTTGAGACGACACCGTATGAACTTTTCAAATGTTTCACAGAAATCAGTTATTCGTTGGACCACAGATCCGAAGGCAAGTTATTCGTTGCTAAGATGGATCCTTTCTAGAGAAGAAGTTTCTCTCGAAAGAAGTGAGTGGGAGGAAAGTAGAACTTGATGAGATAATTGTACCTTCTCCCTTATTGGAAAGTAGTTCATCACAGAAATCAGTTCCAGTGATTCCTACACCAATTAGTATGCATGTATGTGGCATGCTCTAGTGGCCGGCCATGCTCATGGCTCATGGCCGTGAGCATGTGTATGTTCATGCGTGTGTGTGTGTTGTGTCCTGGATGGATGGACGGATGTGTGCCCTTATATAGGCATGGGGGTAGCTTAGAGAGTAAGCTAGGTAGTGGCATGGGCAAGGCATGGTGGATGTCATCCTTGTCCCCTGGGTCACTTCATAAATAGTACCCAGGGACAAGGGACACTGTACATGATGGCTAGGGTGACACGTGAACAGTGCCGGGTACGGCCGTTATGTCGGGGTCACGTCAGGCTGCAGTTGACTTCGGGCAGCCGGCTGGTTGGAGCAGTCGGCAGCCAACAGCCGGCCGGGTGGCGATCGGCAACAAGTCGGCTGGTGGAGCGATCGGTGGCGGCTGACCCGCAGCCGGCCGGGTGGAAGCGATCGGCAAGAGCCGGTAGCCGGCCGAGTAGTTGGACTGAGGGGCTTTGCTAGCCCCGATGTCTTGAAATGTCGTCTTGCCATCTTCGGGATACCCGTCACCAATAACTCTGACGGTAGCCCCCGAGCCTCCGGGAAACTTGGCAAAGTTGGGCGGAGGTTCCTTGGCAGGTGTTATAATGTAGTCTCCGAGCCTCCGAGCGAGGAGGGGGGTTCCCCACGGAAATGATCATGCAAAAAGATGAAGTTAGTTCACGCAGATATATCAAATGTTTGCTTTTAGCATTGCAAGTTGTATGCGGAGTGTGCCGACTCGGTTTCGACCGGGCCCTGTTCAATCTTTTTCGTGTTCCCTCCGCTTTTTGGCTTGTGCTCTCGTTCGCCGGACAGCCGCTCAGTGATGCAATGGTCGAGAGTGGGCATAAGCGGAGTGTACAATACTCAGACTCTGGGAGCGGATTTAACCGAGCAGATACTCATAAAGGAAACGGTCGGGTCGCCCGAAGCGTTTCTCTTCCCGGAAATTTTTCGCGTGGGGTGACCTCCAGCTTTTGCTCTCGCTAGCCGGACAGCCGCTCTGCGGTCTGTGGCTGAGAGCTGGGCCTTTGGTACTGCACACGCTACTAAGCCGTCTGCGGGAAAAAAAATGTCTCAGGGCAAGCGGCCAGCCCCCGGGCCAACTCTGGCTGGCGCCGGGGCGAACTGTGATGCAACTGTAATAAAATGCGGAGATAGCCCCCGAGCATCGCTCAAGGCTATCCGTGCTTTCGCGGTGCAAAAATATGCGGGTGAGGAGCTCACATTGATTTTTGTGTAGTCGTGGCAGAGGTCGTCGAAGACAGCCGGCGCGGCTCGGCGCTTGCAGAACGCGTCGGCGCACCCGCTGGGTGTAGCCCTCGAGCATATAGGCGCTCGAGGAGGGTCCAGCCGGTCGGGCTTGACCGGCCAGGCGGCGAGCGGAATGCGGCCGAGCCGGCTCGGCACAGCCGGCCAGGCGGCGAGGCGTCTGGCAGCGCCCTTTTCTTTCTTTTCTCTTCTATCGGCTACTGGGAGCCGGACATAACTCTTCTCTTGTCTGCAATCTTCCATGGGGGCGCGCCAGCGCACCCACTGGGTGTAGCCCCCGAGATTCGGGCCGACTGCTGAGCAGTCGGGCCGGATCTTCCGGCAACTACTTTGTCTTCTTCCTCGCGGGGGCGCGTCAGCGCACCCGCTGGGTGTAGCCCCCGAGATTCGGGCCGACTGCTGAGCAGTCGGGCCAGATCTTCCGGCAACTACTTTGTCTTCTTTCTTCTTCTCTTTGTCCGGCTGTGGGCAGCCAGACGCATATTTCTTTTTCAGCCATCTGTATAGCCGGACTCTCTGGGAACGAGCAGCTGTCGCGCATTTATCTGCTCTCTCTTTTTTACCAGTCGGCTAGCAGGCAGTCGGCCTCTTCTCTTTCTTTTTTCTTTTGGACAGCCGGCCGCTAACTTTTCTATCCGGCTGTGGGTAGCCGGACTCATTTCTTTTGCATGAGCATCCGGCCACAGCGACCAAACGGCCCTTTTTCTTTGCACAAACAGCCGGCCGCGGGTTCTGAGCAGCGGGAGCCGGCGCTCACGAGCTGGCGGGTGGAGGAGTGGCTAGGCGGAGCCGGCGTGCGGGAGGCGGTAGCGGCGACCCGGCCAGCGCGGCAAGGCAGAGCCGGCGCGCAGAGGCGGCAGCGCGACCCGGCAGTCAAGCGGGCGGACCGAGGAGCTGCCACCGCAAGCCGCCAGGGCAGCGCGGGCGCCGAAGTCGGCTCGAGTAGTGGCGGAGCAGGCGGCCGGCGCGGCGCGAGGCGGCCCGCCCAGCCACCGGGTGCGGAAACTGAGCGCGGGGCGATGGCAGAGTTGCGGGAAGCCGGATGCGGGAAGGCGGCAGCCGGGCACGAGGAGCGGCAGCGGGCCAGCGGTCGCGGAGGCGCTGAGCCGGTGACGGGCGCAGCCGCCGCTTGAACGGAGGAGAGGCGAGGCGCGCGAGGCCGTCGAGGCCGGATCTGGCCGAGGCCGCCTGGCGGAGGAAGACACGGCGCGCGAGGCCGCCAGACGGGCGCGAGGACGGCCGGAGCCGGCCGGGCGCCAAGCCGGGCGAAGCCGGGCGGCCGGTGCAGGGAACGAAGCACCGAGGGGGGCGCTGGATGACGCGCAGCAGCAGCGGGCTGAGGTGAAGGCGGTCGTCTGCGAAGTCCAGCCGGGCGAGGCGGGTTGGTACGACGCGCGGGAGGACTTCGGTGGCGGAGGCGCCAGGAGCAAGCCGCTGCGGCAGCAAAGCGAGCTAGCGGGACGCGGCCGAGGCAGCGCGGGCGCGAGGCCAGCGAGCGCGCACAGAGCAGAGGCGGGCAAACATACGGATTATCTGGCCGATGTACGGCTAACGTATATGCAGTGTATGGCCAATGGTTGACTGATGCATTGTTAGCTTAGGAGTGGTGTATGAGCATTGTACGACTTGCATCTAGGAAATGTATGAGTGGGGTGGTAGGCAGCAACGGAAACAACGCAGCGCAGCGACGGAGTCGCCGGCCGGAGCGACGACGAGGCTCACTCGTCCGGCGGGTCACATGCGCGCACACGAACTGAGCTAGCTAGCGAAGCCAGTACACACACTGCTGCAGCCGAATCCATCGGGTTCGCTAGCTAGCCGTGCACGAACGCGTGTATGCACAGAAACCAGAGGTGCTCGGGACAGCCGCGCAGCAAAGCGGAGCTGCGAGCGCACAGACCGAGGGCAGACGACGATGACGCGCCGTCCAGCACGGTCGCGCCGGGGGCATGCTGATGTCGAGCCCCGACCGGTGCCGGAGAGACGGCGGCGACGTCGCGGTGATGATGAAGATGGCGAGGCCGACGGCAAGGACGCGCCGCCCTCGCGGCCACTCCAGGGGCATGTCGATGTCGAGCCCCGGACCGCTATCGGAGAGACGGCGCGACACCGCGGCGGTGAAGACGAAGATTGTCCCGCCAGGATTGCGAAACCAGCAGCAACGCGGTATCATAGTACCGCCCCACGGTGGGCGCCAAATGTCGTGGTATTCTACGGGGGGTGCAGGACGACATATGCCACAAGGTGGCTTCGTGTGAGGGCAAGGCTGGTGTTTATAGGCCCGGGAGCGGGTATGCGAATAGCACGCGGTAGTTTACCCAGGTTCGGGGCTCTCCGGAGAGATAATACCCCTACTCCTGCATGTCTGAGTATATCTGGTACAGAGTGCTCCTGGAGCTGTATCTGAAAGCAGTGCCACAGGCATCTGGTTTCATATATGCATGTATGTGGCATGCTCTACTGGCCGGCCATGCTCATGGATCATGGCCGTGAGCATGTGTATTGATAATCCCCAAGTGTAAGGAACCATCGAAGCACTTTCCAAAGGTGGAAGTGATAAGTATGGAGTGTCGAACCCACAAGGAGCTAAAGGTAAGATCAATATTCTCTCAAGCCTTATCTGCCAGTGATACGACTCTACGTGCACCGAACGTTTAGTTCCAACTAGAAACGGGAAATAAAACTACGTTGTGGGTATGAAGAGGATAACTTTGCATGGTATCGGAGAGCTAAAATATAAAAGTAGGTGTTGTTATCATAAAGTAAGAATATAGTACTAAATAATATAAATAGCGAGTGTGGAATAATGATGCATCGGTGTGCGGAGTTATCCTAGGCAATTGTTAACAAGACCGGTAATCACTATTGCAGTTTCATATGAGGGAGAGGCATAAGCTAACATACTTTTTCTACCTGGATCATATGCACTTATGATTGGAACTCTAGTAAGCATCCGCAACTACTAAAGATCATTAAGGTGAAACCTAACAATAGCATTAAAGCATCAAGTCCTCTTTATTCCCATACGCAACAATCCCTCTTACTCGGGTTTGTGTTTCAGTCACTCACCAACCCACTATAAGCGAATCATGAACGTATTGCAACACCCTACAGAGGGATCCCTCACGCTTGCGCGACACAGAGGGCACCATAGGACAGCACCAAAGTAAAATATACAACTCATACCAATCTAGATCATCAATCAACCCAAAGACAAAAGATATCTACTCAAAACATCATAGGATGGCGACACATCATTGGATCATAATATGTGGCATAAAGCACCATGTTCAAGTAGGGATTACAGCGGGGTGCGGGAGAGTGGACCGCGTAAAAGAGATGAGGATGGTGATGATGATGGTGATGTTGATGAAGACGATCACCGTGGTGATGATTCCCCTCCTGATGGCACTCCGGCGCCACCGGAAGAGAGGAGAAGAGATTCCCACCTTGTGCTTCCTCCTCCATGGCCTCCACCCTCTGGTCCTTGGCCTTCATGATGATGATGGCCCCTCCGAGATACTCCTCCATGGCCATCGGTGATGATGGACCCCTCCGGCAGGGTGCCAGAGAGGGCCTAGATTGACTTCACGCGCCGGGGGAGGGGGGGGGCGGCGCCCCCCACCCTCGTGGGCACCTCGGGACTCTCCTGGCCCAACTCTTTTACTCTGAGGTCTTCTTTTGGTCCATAAAAAATCATCAAAAATTGGCTCGTCAATTGGACTCCGTTTGGTATTCCTTTTCCGCAAAACTCTAAAACAAGGAAAAATAGAAACTAGCACTGGGCTCTAGGTTAATAGGTTAGTCCCAAAAATCATATAAAAGTGTATAATAAAGCCCATTAAACATCCAAGATAGATAATATAACAACATGAATACTTCATAAATTATAGATACGTTGGAGACGTATGAGCATCCCCAAGCTTAATTCCTGCTCGTCCTCGAGTAGGTAAATGATAAAAGAAATAATTTATGAAGTGTGAATGCTAGCAAGTGCTTAAGTTTGATCAATGATAATTCCAATCACCTTTTCTAGCATCATTATATATCATAACAATAGCTCAACTCATAAAACTTCTCATGATAAAGTAACAAGCTAATCACATGTTAAAGTATAAATCATAAACTTTCTTGAAAACTAACAAACAATATTCTCAATCATCAAACAATTGCAATTCATCTTATTTTCAGGAAGAGTCTATGTCAGAGCTTTGATTTAGCAAACTCCACATACTCAACTATCATTTAGTCTTTCATAATTGCTAACACTCACGCAATACTTGTGGTTATGGAGTTTTAATCGGGCACAGAGAAAGATAGGGGCTTATAGTTTCGCCTCCCAACCTTTTACCTCAAGGGTAATGTCAACAATAATAGCTCATGCTAACTTACATCCAATTATATATATATATATATATATATATATATATATATATATATATATATATATATATATATCAGGATCTTTCCAACACCCAGTGATTGCTAAAGGATAAAATGTAAAAAGGAAAGGTGAAGATCACCATGACTCTTGCATAAGGTAGAAGATAATAATAAAAGACAGGCCCTTCGCAGAGGGAATCAGAGGTTGCCATGCGCTTTCAGGGTTGGATGCACAAAATCTTAATGCGAAAGAACGTCACTTTATATTGCCCCTTGTGATATGAAACTTTATTATGCAGTCCGTCGCTTTTATTTCTTCCACATCACAAGATCGTATAAAGCTTATTTCCTCCACACCAATCAATCATACATATTTAGAGAGCAATTTTATTGCTTGCACCGATGACAACTTACTTGAAGGATCTTACTCAATCCATAGGTAGATATGATGGACTCTCATGGCAAAACTGGTTTAAGGGTTTTGGGAAGCACAAGTAGTATCTCTACTTGGTGCAAATAATTTGGCTAGCATGAGGGGTAAAGGCAAGCTCAAAATGTTGGATGATCCATGACAATATACTTTATTTCAGATATAAGAAAACATAACTCATTACGTTGTCTTCCTTGTCCAACATCAACTCTTTAGCATGTCATATTTTAATGAGTGCTCCCAATCATAAAATATGTCCAAGATAGTATATTTATATGTGAAACCTCTCTTCCTTCAATATTCTTTCATGAATTGTTCAAGTGACCAATTCTACGTTTGCTAACTTTCAATAAGTTTACTACCTATACTTATTATGTGTGAAGTCATTACTTCCCATGTTATAAGTATATATATGAAACATATATAAATTCAGATGTATGACATTCGATTTCATTCAACCATTTACTCATAGGATATACATAAAGCACGTGAGCAAATGACAAACTACTCCAAAAAGATACGAGTGAAGAACACTGAGTAGTCAAATAATTAACTAGCCATGGGAGGATTATGTTTCATTCAATATTTCAGATCCAATGATTTTATTCAAACAGCAAGTAAAATCAAAAACACGCTCGAAGCAAAACACATATCATGTGACGAATAAAAATATAGCTCCGAGTAAGTTATGCCGATAGTTTTTGAAGACGAAAGAGGGGATGCCTTCCGGGGCATCCCCAAGCTTAGGCGCTTGAGTCTTCCTTGAATATTACCTTGGGGTGCCTTGGGCATCCCCAAGCTTAGGGTCTTTCCACTTCTTATTCTCCTCATATCGATATCTCACCCAAAGCTTGAAAAATTCAATCACACAAAACTTAACCAAACTTCGTGAGATAGGTTAGTATGATAAAGAGTATACCATTCACTTCGGTACTGTAAAAGACAAGGTTCATAATTGTTCTCACACAATTCCTACTGTAACATGTCATTTCTACAATTTATATTGAGGAATATAAGCCATAGAAACTAGAAAACAAGCAAACTATGCAATGAAAACAGAATCTGTAAGAAACAGAACAATCTGTAATGATCTGAACAATAACCATACTTCTGCTGCTCCAAAAATTATGAAATAAATTGTTGGACGTGAGGAATTTGTCTATTAATCTTCTGCAAAAATAATCAACTCAAAATCACTCTTCTGTAAAGAATGACATCTATTCTCGTGAGCGCAAAGTTTCTGTTTTTTACAGCAAGATCACATTAACTTTCACCCAAGTCTTCCCAAAGGTCTTACTTGGCACTTTATTGAAACAAAAGCTATAAAAAATGATTACTACAGTAGCTTAATAATGTAAACACACAAAAACAGTAAGGGTAAATATTGGGTTGTCTCCCAACAAGCGCTTTTCTTTAATGCCTTTTAGCTAGGCATGATGATTTCAATGATGCTCACATAAAAGATAGGAATTGAAGCACAAGGAGAGCATCTTGAAGAATATGACTAGCACATTTAAATATAACCTAATTCCTATGCCTAGGGATTTTGTGAGCACACAACTTATGGGAACAAGAATCAACTAGCATAGGAAGGCAAAACAAGTATAACTTCAAAACTTTAAGCACCTAGAAAGGAAACTTGATATTATTGCAACTCATACAAGCATGTATTCCTTCCTCATAATAATTTCCAGTAGCATCATGGATAGCAACTCTGTTCTCATACTCAATTGGAACCTCTTCCGAAATAGTGGAATCATTACTAGCTAAAGTTGACACTCTTCCAAATCCACTTTCATAAATATCACACTAAGATTCAACACCTCCAAAATAGTGGGATCACTAATTCCTAAAGTTGACACTCTTCCAAACCCAATTTAAATGATAGTATTATTCACACTCCAAAAGATATAAGTTAAGTTCATTGAGCATTCCACAACTAACCAATATGCAAGCTCAAAATGTATACGTGAAGCACATGAAGCATTCTATAAAACCATACTCAAAAGATTTAAGTGAAGCACAAAGGGCAATTCTATAAGATCATACTTAAAAGATTTAAGTGAAGCACATGAAGTATTCTATAAATTGATAAAGGGACATCTCATGCTAGCATGGTTCTTAAAAGAAAAACAAAAACACAAAGGACACAAATCATGTGAACAAAACAAAAACCGAGGTATACCGATATTTGTTGAAGAAGAAAGATGGGATGCCAACCGGGGCATCCCCAAGCTTAGATGCTTGAGTATCCTTTGAAATATTTACTTGGGGTGCCTTGGGCATCCCCAAGCTTGAAATCTTTCCTCTCTTTATTCTTCTCACATCGGCAACTCCTCGTTCTTCGAACACTTCATCCACACAAAACTTAACAAAAACTTTGTGAGATCCGTTAGTATAATAAAGCAAATCAATACCTTTAGGTACTGTTGAAAACTTATTCTTTATTTATATTGGTGTTAAACTACTGTATTCCAACTTCTCTATGGTTTGTACCCTCCGATACTAGCCATAGATTCATCAAAATAAGCAAACAACACCCGCAAAACAGAATCTGTTAAAAACAGAACATTCTGTAGTAATCTGGAAGTTTGGTAAACTTCTGTAACTCCTAAAATTATGAAATAAATATGACAATTTGAAAAATTTGTACAGAAGTAATGCAAAACGTTTCAGACCCATTTGACTTTCCAGTAAAAAATGTAAATTCACGCACAACAACCAAAGTTTCAGTTTTTGTTCCGCACATAGTAAACAAGCAATCTAATCATCCTAAAACCCAAGCTTGGCACATTATTTTTATAATACAATGAATATATACAAGGGGATAATTATTTACAGAGAAACTTCCATGAAAAATTCTACATTGGTTCCGTGAGCATGAACACAAGTGCTCAAGGTCGACCCTCACTTCTTCAATGCATAACTTTCCAACCACTTCTCTTTTTGAAAAACTTTTTAGGCAGGAAAGGCAAGTAAATTTTTTTGTATTTTCATTTTTTTGATTTTTTTGTATGTTTCACCCACAACTAAATAGAAAAAAAAGGAAAAACAAAATCTACTTAGTGAAGAAAGCAAACAAGCACACACGAGAATATCAACCCCACGCTATTGCTCCTCGGCACCGGCGCCAGAAAAGAGCTTGATAATCCCCAAGTGCAAGGAATCATCGTAGCACTTTCCAAAGGTGGAAGTGATAAGTATGGAGTGTCGAACCCACAAGGAGCTAAAGGTAAGATCAATATTCTCTCAAGCCCTATCTGCCATCGACACGACTCTCGCGGCAATCAACGCTTACTTCCAACTAGAAGCGGAAATAAAACTACGTTGTGGGTATGAAGAGGATAACTTTGCATGATATAGGAGAGCTAAAATATAAAAGTAGGTGTTGTTATCATAAAGTTAGAATATATTACTAAATAATATAAATAGCGAGTGTGGAATAATGATGGATCGGTGTGCGGAATTGTCCTAGGCAATTGTTAACAAGACCGGTAATCACTATTGCAGTTTCATATGAGGGAGAGGCATAAGCTAACATACTTCCTCTACTTGGATCATATGCACTTATGATTGGAACTCTAGCAAGCATCCGCAACTACTAAAGATCATTAAGGTAAAACCCAACCATAGCATTAAAGCATCAAGTCCTCTTTATTCCCATACGCAACAATCCCTCTTACTCGGGTTTGTGTTTCAGTCACTCACCAACCCACTATAAGCGAATCATGAACGTATTGCAACACCCTACAGCGGGAATCCCTCACGCTTGCGCGACACGGAGGGCACCATAGGATAGCACCAAAGTAAAACATACAACTCATACCAATCTAGATCATCAATCAACCCAAAGACAAAAGATATCTACTCAAAACATCATAGGATGGCGACACATCATTGGATCATAATATGTGCATAAAGCACCATGTTCAAGTAGAGATTACAGCGGGGTGCGGGAGAGTGGACCGCGTAAAAGAGATGAGGATGGTGATTATGATGGTGATGTTGATGAAGACGATCACCGTGGCGATGATTCCCCTCTCGATGGCACTCCGGCGTCACCGGAAGAGAGGAGGAGAGATTCCCCCCCTTTTGCTTCCTCCTCCATGGCCTCCACCCTCTGGTCCTTGGCCTTCATGATGATGATGGCCCCTCCGGGATACTCCTCCATGGCCACCGGTGATGATGGCCCTCCCGTGAGGTGCCGAGAGGGCTTAGATTGACTTCTCGTGGCTACAGAGGCTTGCGGCGGCGGAACTTCCGATCTAGGTTAATTTTCTGAGGTTTCTGTATTTATAGGAATTTTTGGTGTCGGTCTCATGTCAAGGAGGTGCCCGAGGTGTCCACGAGGCAGGCCCACGCGCCTGGGGGGCGCGCCCCCCACCCTCGTGGGCACCTCGGGACTCTCCTGGCCCAACTCTTTTACTCCGAGGTGTTCTTTTGGTCCATAAAAGATCATCAAAAATTGGCTCATCAATTGGACTCCGTTTGGTATTCCTTTTCTGCAAAACTCTAAAACAAGGAGAAAAGCGAAGCGGCACTTTGGGCTCTAGGTTAATAGGTTAGTCCCAAAAATCATATAAAAGTGTATAATAAAGCCCATTAAACATCCAAGATAGATAATATAACAGCATGAATACTTCATAAATTATAGATACGTTGGAGACGTATCATGTATGCTCATGCATGTGTGTGTTGTGTCCTGGATGGATGGATGTGTGCCCTTATATAGGCATGGGGGTAGCTTAGAGAGTAAGCTAGCTAGTGGCATGGGCAAGGCATGGTGGGTGTCATCCTTGTCCCCTGAGTCACTTCATAATTAGTGCCCAGGGACAAGGGACACTGTACATGATGGCTGGGGTGACACGTGAACAGTGCCGGGTACGGCCGTCACATCGGGGTCGCGTCAGGCTACAGTTGCCTTCGGGCAGCCAGCTGGTTGGAGCAGTCGGCAGCCAGCAGCTGGCCTGGTGGAGCAGTCGGCCCAAGAGCCAAGAATCGGAAGCCAAGCCGGCTGGTGGAGCAACAGCTAGTAGCCGGCGGGTGGAGCGATCAAGAGCAACCGGCCTGGTGGAGCGATCAGCCAAGAACCGGCCGGGTGGAGCAGAGCGATAGCGATCGGCAGCCGGCCGAGTAGTCGGACTGAGGGGCTTTGCTAGCCCCGATGTCTTGAAATATCGTCTTGCCGTCTTTGGGATACCCGTCGCCAATAACTCCGACACTCAACCATGCTAGTGATGAGTCGGACTCGGCCATGGGAAGTCAGACTCGGACATGGCATGAGTGAGTCAAAGTTTCCAAGGTATGCCAACCAGACTAATGACCCAAGCTTCTGTAGTATTTACCAATATGAGGCGAACGAGGCTTTTTTTGCGAGAAAATTTCCGATCTATTCATCTTCAATCATGGCAGTACAACGAATACCATAAATAATAAAAATTATATCTAGATCCATAGACCACCTACCGACAACTACAAGCACTGAAGCGAACGGAAGGCGCGCCGCCGTCATCACCCCTCCATCGTCGGAGTCGGACACAACTTGTTGTAGTAGACAGTCGGGAAGTCCTCGTGCTAAAGCCCCGTAGGACCAGCACCAGAGCAGCAACCGGCGCAGATGAATAATAAGATAGATCAGAAGGATCCAACTCGAAGACACACGAGCGTAGACGAACAACGACGAGATCTGAGCAAATCCACCAAAGATACATCCGCCGGAGACACACCTTCACACGCCCACCAACGATGCTAGACGCACCGCCGGAACGGGGTCTAGGAGGGGAGACCTTTATTCTATCTTCAGGGGCCGCCACCGTCTCGTCTTCCTGAGCAGAACACAAACCCTAGCAAAACTGAAAGAAACAACTAAAATGGAGCCCTCCCGCTAGCCCTTGCTGAGATCCACCGCGCCCCCATGGCCCTAGGACCACCCGAGAGGAGCGGATCTGCGGTGGCGCCGGCGGGAGGCAGAAACCCTAGCTCTTTCTTGGAGGAGGAGGAGGCAGCGACTAGGCTGCTCCGTTGCGCCAAATGACGCAAGGTCCCATTTCATACCCAAAGTGCTCTCTAAAGGTTCGTCTTTGTTGGTATAAATAGCTTGCAACCACCTAGGGTACCAATTCAAACCCTTGTGAAGGAAAATTAGGGAGGATCTCTCTCTTCAAAATTACAAACTTGAGTGTGCGCAATTTGTAATCGGTCAGATTTGCAAACATGGGATTGAAACAGCTATTAACAAACTAGGATATACATTAATTCCGTTATTGTAGTACCATCCAATGCAATACGACACCATGTACACATTGCAGCGATAATATGACTTCTTTGTTTATCTGGGAATGTCACACGAACTGAGGATAATGTTTCACAAACAAGCACCATATGGAAGCAACTACCAGAAAGACATGCTCCTTAAAAAATAATTTGTAAGAGAAGCTGGTAGGAGCTAGAGCTCTACCGGGTCTAGGCCGGAGGTTGTAGGGGAAGGAGGGAGTTGGACGTGGACGAGCACGCAGCTGCCAACGGCCGGGCGCCGTCGTGCGTGTGGGAGGAGGTGCCGGCGGTGACAGGAGGCGGCTAGGGTTTACGGTTTCTGGTTCCTCTGGGAGCCGGGCAATAGAATTGCACTACTAGGGAAAAGGCTAGCAGCAGCGTGGGTTTTAGGTGTATCAGTAGCGCGGGCAGGCGCGCTACTAATAAGGCACTACGGCTATTGCTTAGCAGTAGCGCGTGCCCGCACGCGCTACTGCTAGGACAAATAGCTGCAGCGTTTGTTCAATCCCACGCTACTGCTAATGTAACTACTGGTAGCGTGTTTTCTCTCCATCGCTACTAGTATTCATTTTTATTTTTTTATTTTTAGTGTATTTATGCGCCATCGTACAAATATTGGTACAATACCAGTTATGAGGTTTACATCATTATGTCCATAACGATGTGTCAAATGAAGGTGGATTAGGTTCAAGTGGAGGCAATATGTGGTGCATGTCAAAGTATACTACTAATCCAAACTTGATCTAGTTTGGACTAGTAGTACTTTCGATGTGCACCCCATGTTGCCTCCACTTGAATCTAATCTGCCAGCACAAGCTATTTAATCATCATCATAGTCATTACCACCAACAGTATTTATTTAATCACCACTAACACTAGCTAATAATCATCATAGTCATTACCATCAACACTAGCTATTTTGTCATCATAGTAATAGTGTAGCACATCATCATCCTCAAACTCATTTCTAGCTAGCTAATCACTCCTGCTGCTCTCTCTTAGGTAAAATAACATAAAACATGTGTAGCTCTCCTCCTTGATCAAGTTGGAGCATGCAGATGAACCTGTCTCCTAATCGTGGGTAGCGCATCTGTTTGCTGCCCCTAGTACTTCTCTGCGCACCCCCATCACACATTTGGTCCAGTCTTGCACTATTAAGCATTCGTCACGATCTTGAATGCACTAAAGTAATCTGTAGGATATCTTGGCCGTAAGCTAATAATACTCATGGTACCTTTAGTCTCGATCCCATAAGGCACAACATTCATCTGAGTCCTGTTGAAGAACATCGTATGGTAACATACTTAGCAATGAAGTTTAGCTTCAAAAATAATGTATGGAAAAGATGCACTGAGGACAAATAGTAAAAATCTTACCATCCTTCCTAAATAAATGTGACCGTAGTTCATTACGAACACTATTGGTCGCACATTTTCAGTACTAACATTTCTAAATGCGGGAAGAAAATTTGTCTTGACAGTATCAAGATCCGCAAGCCATGAAACATAATGACTTAGCTCCTCATGATTGAGTTCAGCCCGGGACAGTAGTAGGTCCTGTCTACCAAGCTGGACATGTTTGCTTTGCACCGAAATAAGCTGACAATACAAATTAGTTGTCAACTATTTTTGAATAAACAATATCAAAGACATAAATATGGTTGAGAAACTTACATAATGGTATATAATCGAGGCGTCTGCACATCGACCCAGATGTCGGTATTACCTTCAATATCATCTTTCGGACAAATATCAAAGGTGATAACCATATCAGGCTCAAATGCATAAGTCTTGCATAGTGCTCGCCATGTTTTGCATCCAAAATAGGTGTAGTCGTCTGAATTGTATAATTTTGCGTGGAAAATATAACCGTGCTCGGTCTTCAAGTAAACTTTCTTTACCTCTGTAGTATGACTGAAACCTATCTTATCCAATACAAAAACTCTTGCATGGCAGGGGATACGCTAGTAGAATAGTAAAAAAATATAAGTTGAAGCAAATGAAGCAGATGTCATGCTTAATTACGAAAAAAGACTTGTCGTTGTGACTTACTATATCCACTTCAAGTTCTCGTCGACTTGATGTCAAGCGCCTATCATCATCTAGGAAGATTACACGCACATGTCGCGCTTTCGTCTTCACAGTATTTGCAAATACCGAAATCCTTTTCATCATCGACATTTCCTATGTTCATAGTTAAAACATTAATTGAAAATCGATCGAAGACAACTACCAGGATAATCAACACACAAATCCGGGGCACTCGATATTTCCTACATATTCTGGCACAAGTCATGCCAAAATTCACGGAAAAATCCGGCATGACCTTTGCTAAAATAGGACATATCGAGCGCCAGAAATTTGCCGGAACTGAAATGAATCAACACTCCGGCAAAACATAGGCCACTCGGAGGTGTAACCTGCAAACATGACCGACCACTTGGATATTGAGCAACACAATATATACATTTCAAACTATCTTATAGGACTCAAATTAGCATGCATTCAATAAGCAAAAGTAAATCATCTCATGCGTCCGTACATCGTCGAATATTGTCACTAATACATCCCGAATAGTGTCATACATATAACATCACTAATAGTGGCAAGGGCCTTTTGACTATGTTCATGATAATTAAGTTCATCTAATTTAATGAACTCCCACTTAGATAGACATCCCTCTAGTCATCTAAGTGATACATGATCCGAGTCAACTAGGCCGTGTCCGATCATCACGTGAGATGGACTAGTCATCATCGGTGAACATCTTCATGTTGATCGTATCTACTATACGACTCATGTTCGACCTTTCGGTCTCTTGTGTTCCGAGGCCATGTCTGTACATGCTAGGCTCGTCAAGTCAACCTAAGTGTTTCGCGTGTGTAAATCTGGCTTACACCCGTTGTATGTGAATGTTAGAATCTATCACACCCGATCATCACGTGGTGCTTGAAACAACGAACTTTCATAGCAGGTGCACGATTAGGGGGAACACTTTCTTGAAATTATTATGAGGGGTCATCTTATTTACTACCATCGTTCTAAGCAAATAAGATGCATAAACATGATAAACATCACATGCAATCAAATAGTGACATGATATGGCCAATATCATTTTGCTCCTTTTGATCTCCATCTTCGGGGCTCCATGATCATCATCGTCACCGGCATGACACCATGATCTCCATCATCATGATCTCCATCATCGTGTCTCCATGAAGTTGTCTCGCCAACTATTACTTCTACTACTATGGCTAACGGTTTAGCAATGAAGTAAAGTAATTACATGGCGTTCTGCAGGTCATACAATAAATAAAGACAACTCCTATGGCTCCTTCCGTTGTCGTACTCATCGACATGCAAGTCGTGATTCCTATTACAAGAATATGATCAATCTCATACATCACATATATATCATTCATCACATCCTTTTGGCCATATCACATCACACGGCATATGCTGCAAAAACAAGTTAGACGTCCTCTAATTGTTGTTGCAAGTTTTTACGTGGCTGCTATAGGTTTCTAGCAAGAACGTTTCTTACCTACGCCAAAACCACAACGTGATATGCCAATTGCTATTTACCCTTCATAAGGACCCTTTTAATCGAATCCGATCCGACTAAAGTGGGAGAGACTGGCACCCGCTAGCCACCCTATGCAACAAGTGCATGTCAGTCGGTGGAACCTGTCTCACGTGGAAATGCGTGTAAGGTCGGTCCGGGTCGCTTCATCCCACAATACCGTCGAAACAAGATAGGACTAGTAACGGTAAGCATATTGAACAAAATCAACGCCCACAACAACTTGTGTTCTACTCGTGCATAGAAACTACGCAATAAACCTAGCCCATGATGCCACTGTTGGGGAACGTAGCAGAAATTCAAAATTTTCTACGCATCACCAAGATCAATCTATGGAGAGACTAGCAACGAGAGAGAGGGGAGTGCATCTTCATACCCTTGAAGATCGCGATGCGGAAGCGTTACAAGACCGCGGTTAGTGGAGTCGTACACGCAGCGATTCAGTTCGCGGTCGATTCCGATCTAAGCACCGAACAACGGTGCCTCCGCGTTCAACACACGTACAGCCCGGGGACGTCTCCTCCTTCTTGATCCGGCAAGGGGAGAGGAGAAGTTGAGGGAAAAACTCCGACAGCACGACGGCGTGGTGGTGATGGAGCTCGTGGTTCTCCGGCAGGGCTTCGCCAAGCACTACGGAGGAGGAGGAGGTGTTGGAGGAGGGAAGGGCTGCACCAGGGGAAGGGTGCGGCTGCCCTCTCTCTCCCTCACTATATATAGGGGAAGGGAGGAGGGGGAGGCGCCCTAGGGGAGGGGCGGCGGCCACGGAAACCCTAGATGGGTTTGGCGCCCCCACCCCTAGGAAACTTGCCCCCCAAGCCGGGAGGCGGTTGCCCTAGGGTGGCGCCCCCACCTCTCCTGGTTACGTGAGATGGGGTGGGAGGGTGCTCAGCCCTTAGTGGGCTGATGTGCCCTCTCCCTTGGCCCATAAGACCCCTAACGCTTGTCGGGGCCTCCGAAACCCCTTTCGGACACTGGTCATCACACAGTACCCCGGAACAATTCCGGACTCCAATACCCTTCGTCCAATATACCGATCTTCACCTCCGGAACATTCCGGAGCTCCTCGTCATGTCTGAGATCTCATCCGGGACACCGAACAACCTTCGGTAACCACATACTATTTCCCATTACAACTCTAGCATCACCGAACCTTAAGTGTGTAGACCCTACGGGTTCGGGAACCATCTGAACATGACCGAGACGTTCTCCGGTCAATAACCAACAGCGGGATCTGGATACCCATGTTGGCTCCCACATGTTCCACGATGATCTCATCGGATGAACCACGATGTCAAGGATTCAAACAATCCCGTATGCAATTCCCTTTGTCAAACGGTATGTTACTTGCCCGAGATTCGATCGTCGGTATCCCAATACCTCGTTCAATCTTGTTACCGGCAAGTCACTTTACTCGTTCTATAATGTATGATCCCATGACTAACTACTTAGTCACATTGAGCTCATTATGACGATGCATTACCGAGTGGGCCCAGAGATACCTCTCCGTCATAGGGAGTGACAAATCCCAGTCTCGATTCGTGCCAACCCACCAGACACTTTCGGAGATGCCTGTAGTGTACCTTTATAGCCACCCAGTTACGTTGTGACGTTTGGTACACCCAAAGCACTCCTACGGTATCAGGGAGTTACACAATCTCCTGGTCTAAGGAAATGATACTTGACATTAGAAAAGCTTTAGCAAACGAACTACACGATCTTGTGCTATGCTTAGGATTGGGTCTCGTCCATCACATCATTCTCCTAATGATGTCATCCCGTTATCAATGACATCCAATGTCCATGGTCAGGAAACCATGACCATCTGTTGATCAACGAGCTAGTCAACTAGAGGCTCACTAGGGACATGTTGTGGTCTATGTATTCACCCATGTATTACGGTTTTCCAGTTAATATAATTATAGCATAAACAATAGACAATTATCATGAACAAGGAAATACAATAATAACCATTTTATTATTGCCTCTAGGGCATATTTCCAACAGTCTCCCACTTGCACTAGAGTCAATAATCTAGTTCACATCACTATGTGATTGTAAAGAATTCAACACCCATGGGGTTTGATCATATCTCGCTTGTGAGAGAGGTTATTAGTCAACGGGTCTGAATCTTTCAGATCCGTGTGTGCTTTACAAATCTCTATGTCATCTCCTAGATGCAGCTACCACGCTCTATTTGGAGCTATTCCAAATAACTGTTCTACTATACAATTCCGGTTTACTACTCAGAATAATCCGGATTAGTGTCAAAGTTCGCATCGGCGTAACCCTTTACGACGAACTCTTTTACCACCTCCATAATCGAGAAAATTTCTTAGTCCACTAGTTACTAAGGATATGTTTGAATGTTGTCTTGTTATCCATTCCTGGATCATTCTCGTACCACTTGACTGACTCATGGCAAGGTACACTACAGGTGCGGTACACAGCATAGCATACTGTAGAGCCTATGTCTGAAGCATAGGGGACGACCTTCGTCCATTCTCTCTCTTCTGCCGAGGTCATGTCTTGAGTCTTACTCAATACTCACACCTTATAACACAGCCAAGAACTCCTTCTTCGCCGATCTATTTTGAATTTCTTCAAAATCTTGTCACGACATGTATTCATTTGAAAGTACTATTGAGCGTTTTTTGATCTATCCTTATAGATCTTGATGCTCAATGTTCAAGTAGCTTAATCCAGGTTTTCCATTGAAAAACACCTTTTCAAATACCCTATATGCTTTCTAGAAATTCTATATCATTTCTGATCAACAATACGTCAACAACATATACTCATCAGAAATTCTATAGTGCTCCCACTCACTTCTTTGGAAATACAAGTTTCTCATAAACTTTGTATAAATCCAAAATCTTTGATCATCTCATCAAAGCGTATATTCCAACTCCGAGATGCTTACTCCAGTCCTTAGAAGGATTGTTGGGGCTTTGCATACTTGTTAGCATCTCTTAGGATTGTCAAAACCTTCTGGTTGTATCAGATACAACCTTTCCTCAAGAAAATCATCGAGGAAACTATATTTTGACATCCTATCTGCAAGATTTCATAAATAATGCAGTAGCTGCTAATATAATTCTAACAGACTCTTAGCATCGCTACGAGTGAGAAAGTATCATCGTAGTCAACTCCTTGAACTTGTCGGAAAACATCTTAGCGACAAGTCGAGCTTTGTTAATGGTGACACTTACCATCATTGTCTGTCTTCCCTTTTAAACTCCATCTGTACCCAACAGCCTTATGACCATCAAGTAGTTCTTCCAAAGTCTACACTTCGTTTTATACATGGATCTTCTCTCGGATTTTATGGCCTCCAGCCATTTGTCGGAATCCGGGCCCACCATCGCTTCTCCATAGCTCGTAGGTTCATTTTTGTCTAGCAACACGACCTCCAAGACAGGATTACCGTACCACTCTGAAGCAGTATGCGTCCTTGTCGTCCTACGAGGTTTGGCAGTGACTTGATCCGAGGCTTCATGATCACTATCATCAGCTTCCACTTCAATTGGTGTAGGTGCCACAGGAACAACTTCCTGTGCCCTGCTACACACTAGTTGTAGTGACGGTTCAGTAACCATATCAAGTCTCCACCATCCTCCCACTAAATTCTTTCGAGAGAAACTTTTCCTCGAGAAAGGACCCGTTACTAGAAACAATCACTTTTGCTTCCGGATCTGAAATAGGAGGTATACCCAACTGTTTTGGGTGTCCTATGAAGATGTATTTATCCGCTTTGGGTTCGAGCTTATCAGGATGAAACTTTTTTTCACATAAGCGTCGCAGCCCCAAACTTTCAAGAAACAACAGCTTAGGTTTCTCTAAACCATAGTTCATACGGTGTCATCTCAACGGAATTACGTGGTGCCCTATTTAAAGTGAATGTGGTTGTCTCTAATGCCTAACCCATGAACGATAGTGGTAATTCGATAAGAGACATCATGGTATGCCCCATATCCAATGGGGTGCATCTATGATGTTCGGACACACCATCACACTATGGTGTTCCAGCGGTGTTAGTTGTGAAACAATTTCCACAATGTCTCAATTGTGTACCAAACTACAACTCAGATATTCATCTCTATGATCATATCATAGACATTTTATCCTCTTGTCACAACGATCTTCAACTTCACTCTGAAATTACTTGAACCATTCAATAATTCAGACTTGTGTTTCATCAAGTAAATATACTCAGTATCTACTCAAATCATCCGTGAAGTAAGAACATAACGATATCCACTGCGTGCCTCGGCACTCATTGGACTGCACACATCAAAATGTATTACTTCCAACAAGTTGCTTTCTTGTTCCATTTTACTGAAACGAGGCTTTCAGTCATCTTGCCCATGTGGTATGATTTGCATGTCTCAAGTGATTCAAAATCAAGTGAGTCCAAACGGTCCATCTGCATGGAGTTTCTTCATGCGTATACACCAATAGACATGGTTCACATGTCTCAATCTTTTTAAAAACGAGTGAGTCCAAAGATCCATCAACATGGAGCTTCTTCATGCGTTTTATACCAATATGACTCAAATGGCAGTGCCACAAGTAGGTGGCACTATATCATTACTATCTTATATCTTTTGGCATGAACATGTGTATCACTACGATCAAGATTCAATAAACCATTCATTTTAGGTGCAAGACCATTGAAGGTATTATTCAAATAAACAGAGTAACCATTATTCTACTTAAATGAATAACCGTATTGCGATAAACATAATCCAATCATGTCTATGCTCAACGCAAACACCAAATAACAATTATTTAGGTTTAACACCAATTTCGATGGTAGAGGGAGTATGCGATGCTTGATCACATCAACCTTGGAAACACTTCCAAACCATATCATCATCTCACCTTTAGCTAGTCTCCGTTTATTCCGTAGCCTTTTATTTCGAGTTACTAACACTTAGCAACTGAACCGGTATCTATTACCATGGTGCTACTAGGAGTACTAGTAAAGTACACATCAATATAATGTATATCCAATATACTTCTGTCGACCTTGCCAGCCTTCTCATCTACCAAGTATCTAGGGTAGTTACCTTGATGTTGTTCCCCTCATTACGTAAGCACTTAGTCTCGGGTTTGGGTTCAACCTTGGGTTTCTTCACTAGAGCAGCAACTGATTTGCCATTTCATGAAGTATCCCTTCTTGCCCTTGCCCTTCTTGAAACTAGTGGGTTCACTAACCATCAACAATTGATGCTCCTTCTTGATTTCTACTTTCACGGTGTCAAACATTGCGAATATTTCAAGGATCATCATATCTATCCTTGATAGGTTATAGTTCATCACGAAGCTCTAGTAGCTTGGTGGCAATGACTTTGGAGAAACATCACTATCTCATCTGGAAGATTAACTCCCACTCGATTCAAGTGATTGTAGTACTCAGACAATCTGAGCAGATGCTCATGATTGAGCTTTTCTCCCTTAGTTTGCAGGCTTAAGAAACTCGCCAGAGGTCTCATACCTCTTGACATGGGCACAGCCTGAAATCCCAATTTCAGCCCTTTGAACATCTTATATGTTCCGCGATGTTTCAAAAACGTCTTCGGCGCCTCAATTCTAAACTGTTTAACATTATTGAACTATCACGTAGTCATCAAAACGTGTATGTCAGATGTTCGCAACATCCACAGACGATGTTCGAGGTTCATCACACCGAGCGCTGCATTAAGGACATAAGCCTTCTGCATAGCAATGAGGACAATCCTCAGTTTATGGACCTAGTCCGCATAATTGCTACTATCATCTATCAACTAAATTTTCTCTAGGAACATATCTAAAACAGTAGAACTAAAGCGCAAATTACGACATAATTTGCAAGGACCTTTTGACTACGTTCATGATAATTAAGTTCATCTAATTTAATGAACTCCCACTTAGATAGACATCCCTCTAGTTATCTAAGTGATACATGATCCGAGTCAACTAGGCCGTGTCCGATCATCACGTGAGACGGACTAGTCATCATCGGTGAACATCTTCATGTTGATCGTATCTACTATACGACTCATGTTCGACCTTTCGGTCTCTTGTGTTCCGAGGCCATGTCTGTACATGCTAGGCTTGTCAAGTAAACCTAAGTGTTTCGCGTGTGTAAACCTGGCTTACACCCGTTGTATGTGAACGTTAGAATCTATCACACCCGATCATCACGTGGTGCTTCGAAACAACGAACTTTCGCAACGGTGCACAGTTAGGGGGAACACTTTCTTGAAATTATTATGAGGATCATCTTATTTACTACCGTCGTTCTAAACAAATAAGATGCATAAACATGATAAACATCAAATGCAATCAAATAGTGACATGATATGGCCAATATCATTTTGCTCCTTTTGATCTCCATCTTCAGGGCTCCATGATCATCATCGTCACCGGCATGACACCATGATCTCCATCATCGTGTCTCCATGAAGTTGTCTCGCCAACTATTACTTCTACTACTATGGCTAATGATTTATCAATGAAGTAAAGTAATTACATGGCGTTACGCAGGTCATACAATAAATAAAGACAACTCCTATGGCTCCTTCCGGTTGTCATACTCATCGACATGCAAGTCGTGATTCCTATTACAAGAATATGATCAATCTCATACATCACATATATATCATTCATCACATCCTTTTGGCCATATCACATCACACGGCATATGCTGCAAAAACAAGTTAGACGTCCTCTAATTGTTGTTGCAAGTTTTTACGTGGCTGCTATAGGTTTCTAGCAAGAACGTTTCTTACCTACACCAAAACCACAACGTGATATGCCAATTGCTATTTACCCTTAGTAAGGACCCTTTTCATCGAATCCGATCCAACTAAAGTGGGAGAGACTGGCACCCGCTAGCCACCCTTTGCAACAAGTGCATGTCAGTCGGTGGAACCTATCTCACGTAAGCGTACGTGTAAGGTCGGTCCGGGCCGCTTCATCCCACAATACCGTCGAAACAAGATAGGACTAGTAACGGTAAGCATATTGAACAAAATCAACGCCCACAACAACTTGTGTTCTACTCGTGCATAGAAACTACGCAATAGACCTAGCTCATGATGCCACTTTGTTGGGGAACGTGGCGAAATTCAAAATTTTCTACGCATCACCAAGATCAATCTATGGAGAGACTAGCAACGAGAGAGAGGGGAGTGCATCTTCATACCCTTGAAGATCGCGATGCGGAAGCATTACAAGACCGCGGTTAGTGGATTCGTACACGCAGCGATTCAGATCGCGGTCGATTCCGATCTAAGCACCGAACAACGGTGCCTCCGTGTTCAACACACGTACAGCCCGGGGACATCTCCTCCTTCTTGATCCAGCAAGGGGAGAGGAGAAGTTGAGGGAAAAACTCCGACAACACGACGGCGTGGTGGTGATGGAGCTCGTGGTTCTCCGGCAGGGCTTCGCCAAGCACTACGGAGGAGGAGGAGGTGTTGGAGGTGGGAGGGGCTGCGCCAGGGGAAGGGTGCGGCTGCCCTCTCTCTCCCTCACTATATATAGGGGAAGGGAGGAGGGGGAGGCGCCCTAGGGGAGGGGCGGCGGCCACAGGGGAAACCCTAGATGGGTTTGGGCGCCCCCACCCCCTAGGAAACTTGCCCCCCAAGCCAGGAGAGGCGGTTGCCCTAGGGGTGGCGCCCCCACCTCTCCTGGTTACGTGAGATGGGATGGGAGGGGTGCTCAGCCCCTTAGTGGGCTGATGTGCCCTCTCCCATTGGCCCATAAGGCCCCCAACGCTTGTCGGGGCCTCCGAAACCCCTTTCGGACACGCTGGTCATCACCTGGTACCCCCGGAACAATTCCAGACTCCAATACCCTTCGTCCAATATACCGATCTTCACCTCCGGACCATTCTGGAGCTCCTCGTCATGTCTGAGATCTCATCCGGGACACCGAAGAACCTTCGGTAACCACATACTATTTCCGATTACAACTCTAGCATCACCGAACCTTAAGTGTGTAGACCCTACGGGTTCGGGAACCATGCAGACATGACCGAGACGTTCTCCAGTCAATAACCAACAGCGGGATCTGGATACCTATGTTGGCTCCCACATGTTCCACGATGATCTCATCGGATGAACCACGATGTCAAGGATTCAAACAATCCCGTATGCAATTCCCTTTGTCAAACGGTATGTTACTTGCCCGAGATTCGATCGTCGGTATCCCAATACCTCGTTCAATCTCGTTACCGGCAAGTCACTTTACTCGTTTCGTAATGCATGATCCCGTGACTAACTACTGAGTCACATTGAGCTCACTATGATGATGCATTACCGAGTGGGCCCAGAGATACCTCTCCGTCATAGGGAGTGACAAATCCCAGTCTCGATTCGTACAACCCAATGAGACACTTTCGGAGATGCCTGTAGTGTACCTTTATAGCGACCCAGTTATGTTGTGACGTTTGGTACACCCAAAGCACTCCTACGGTATCAGGGAGTTACACAATCTCATGGTCTAAGGAAATGATACTTGACATTAGAAAAGCTTTAGCAAACGAACTACACGATCTTGTGCTATGCTTAGGATTGGGTCTCGTCCATCACATCATTCTCCTAATGATGTCATCCCGTTATCGATGACATCCAATGTACATCGTCAGGAAACCATGTACATCTGTTGATCAACGAGCTAGTCAACTAGAGGCTCACTAGGGACATGTGGTCTATGTATTCACACATGTATTACGGTTTCCAGTTAATACAATTATAGCATAAACAATAGACAATTATCATGAACAAGGAAATACAATAATAACCATTTTATTATTGCCTCTAGGGCATATTTCCAACAAAAAATTTACTCGTTTTATGATTCATCTTAGAAATTTGATTCGTTTCCACCCTTACATGAACCCTAACTCATTTGAGCCGCATCCGCATCTGATTCGTTTCCATCATTACATGAACCCTAACTAAGTTGATGCAACTAAAATATAAAGAAACCCTAGGCAGAGGTACGGGAGAGGGAGGAGCAGGCGTGCTCACCTCGGGTGCCTGCGACGAGGGAGGGGCAGGCGGCGTCGAGGTCGGGTAGGGGCTCGGGCGTGGCGGATGATGGCGGCCGAGGTCGGGTCGGGGCGGCGTCCCGAGGCGACGTTGAGGTCGAGGCGGCGTCCAAGGCGGCGTTGGGGTCGGAGGCAGGCGGCGTTGAATCTGGGGTCGGGCGGCGTAGAGGTGTCTGCGGAGGCCTTGGCGGCAGGCGATGGTGGCGGCGAGTAGAGAGTTGGATTTGGGGAAGTGGCCGTGGGAAGGACGAACCCCGTGGTTAAGTCGAAGTAGCGATGGCAGCGTTCCGAAGCGCGTTGCGGCTAAGTTAGCTACATCGCGTTCTGGGATACACGCTACTGCTACTCCTTTCTCTTTTTTCCCCCTTTTTCATTTAGTTTTCTTCTCATTTTATTTTTTTCCTTTCACCTTATTCCATTTCTTTCCTTTTCAATTACCTTTCTATTTGCTTTCCATTTAATTTTATATCCTTTAGCAGTAGCGAGTTTAGATTAAAATGCGCTGCTACAAATAAAGTAGCGGTAGCGCGGTTCGTTATAGGTCGCTACTACTATGTGTAGCCTATCAGCTAAGCCGCGGGAATTTTAGTAGTAACGTGTTTAGAACAAGACGCGCTACTGCTAGAACTTTATCTGCAGCGCGGTTAGCACAGGAGCGCTGCTGCTACTTAGCACCAGCGTGCTTTTTTGACCCTAGCTACTGCTAAAGTTCTGTGTATAAGGTTTTCCCTAGTAGTGTTGTCTTCTTGCTTAATCTCCAAAAGAGTCTTACAACTTGTTTACATAACCATGATGCTAATAAAAATAAGATAACTTGTGGGCTAAGCCCCTACTAAACCTGCCCAGTGGGCCTCCTATGGGTATAAGTTACCCCGGTCATAACATCTTTCCCCGCCTGCGCAAACAGCTCGTCCTCGAGCTGGAAGTCTGGGTAGTGTTGGCAGAACTTGTCACGCTGCTCCCAAGTAGCCTCCTCCTCCGGAAGGCCAGCCCACTGGATCAACAAGTACCACACCCCGCGAGGTAGCTGGGCCTGCAACACCTTCTCTGGTCCCTCAAGGAGGCGCCCATATGAGGTTGGAGGAAACGCGGGGGTGGTCGCCGGTGGCTCCCCATGGAAGGGCTTCAGCAGCCCCACATGGAAGACGCCATGGATGCGAGCACCGGCCGGAAGCTGAAGGCAGTAGGCCACCTTCCCGATGCACTCCAAGACGGCAAAGGGCCCGGCGTAGCGAGGGCCCATCTTGCACTTCGCGCGTGGGTCCAGGGACTACGTAGAGCGGTGAAGGAAACGTAGCCACACCCAATCGTCCACTGCGAACTCCGCCTCACGATGGTGGCCATCGTTGTAGTGCTTGGCCAGTTGCTGGGCCTGAATGAGGCATTGTCGTACCTCTGAAAGCATCTCGTCGCGGCTGTGAAGAAGATCGCCCGCCGCCTCCGTCCGAGTCGTCGCCGTGTCAACCGGGAGGATAGGCGGGGGCGGTCTGCCGTAGACCACCTCGAATGGCGTGGAACGCAGGGTGGAGTGATAGGAGATGTTGTGGCAGTACTCCGCCCACACGAGCCAATCCACCCAAGCGCGATGACGATCACCTGTGACACAACGCAAATACATGGCAATCACCTTGTTGACGACCTCGGATTGGCCGCCCGTCTGAGGTTGGAAGGCCGTGCTCAGGCGGAGCTTCACGCTCGCCATCAGAAGAGATCGCGCCAGACATGCCCCATACACCGGGTCCCGATCGCTGATGATCGAAGAGGGAAACCCATGGAGGCGGATGATGCCGTCGAAGAAGGCATGGGCCATGGACGCGACAGTGTAGGGATGGCCGAGGGCGATGAAGTGAGCATACTTGGAGAAGAGGTCGACCACCCTGAGGATGACGGACTTGCCGCCCACCTTGGGAAGGCCCTCGATGAAGTCCATGGAGATAACATCCCAGACCTGAGACGGCACCTCCAAGGGTTGTAGCAGACCAGCCGGCCGTAGTGTCTCCGTCTTGTTGCGCTGGCATGTCACACAAGACCGCACCCAGTCCCGGACCAGGGCATGATCATCGGGGATGTAGAAGTCGGCGCGATGGTGAAGAAGCGCGCCCCATGTAGCTCGTCCAGGAGCTCGTCGACCACCGGAATAGGAAACTTGTCCTTGAGCGTCATGGCATTAAGGGCGTGGTAGTCGATGCAAAAGCGCCACGTTCCGTCCGACTGCGGACGAGGAGGACCGGCACCGAAAACGGCAACGTGGAGATCCGAATGATGCCCAAGGCGAGCATGAGCGTGCACTGCTACTGCATCTCATCCTTCTGCAGCTGGGGATAGCGGTAGGGCCGCACTATGATGACCCACAAGTATAGGGGATCTATCGTAGTCCTTTCGATAAGTAAGAGTGTCGAACCCAACGAGGAGCAGAAGGAAATGATAAGCGGTTTTCAGCAAGGTATTCTCTGCAAACACTGAAATTATAGGTAACATATAGTTTTGTGATAAGGTAATTTGTAACGAGCAACAAGTAACAAAAGTAAATAAAGTGCAGCAAGGTGGCCCAATCCTTTTGTAGCAAAGGACAAGCCTGGACAAACTCTTATATAGAGAAAAGCGCTCCCGAGGACACATGGGGATATGGTGGACGCTTATGGAAAAACTGGGTTTAAGGGTATTTGGAAGCACAAGTAGTATCTCTACTTAGTGCAAAGAATTTGGCTAGCATGAGGGGGAAAGGCAATCTCAACATGTTGGATGATCCATGACAATATACTTTCTTTCAGATGTAAGGAAACATAACCCATTATTTTGTCTTCCTTGTCCAACATCAACTCTTTAGCATGTCATATTTTAATGAGTGCTCACAATCATAAAAGATGTCCAAGATAGTATATTTATACGTGAAACCTCTCTTTCTTTATTACTTCCTATTAATTGCAACGATGACCAAAGCTATGTTTATCAACTCTCAACAACTTTTAATCATCATACTCTTTCTATGTGAAGTCATTACTCTCCATAAGATCAATATGATCTCTTTTCATTCCTTTTTATTCTTTCTCTTTTCTTTTATCCCCTCAAGATCATAGCAAGATAATCAAGCCATTGACTTAACACTAATCTTTATTATATAACTCACGAACTCGATTACATAAAGGGATCATAAATCAAAACCCAAAACTAGATCATACCAAAAACTTTATTCTACTAGATCAAGATACTACTAAAAGGATCAAACTAAGAAAAACGGTAAAGATAGAGATGTGATGGTGATACGATACCGGGGCACCTCCCCCAAGCTTGGCAGTTGCCAAGGGGAGTGCCCATACCCATATGATTATGTCTCCCTTGCTGGTGAACAAGATGGTGGTGATGATGGGCAGTCGCACATCGAGCATAAGAGATCCTCCAACTTGCGGATAATTCCCTTGAGTGCAACGATATGCTCCTTCAACAAAATATTTTCATGTGTGAGATACTTGTTTTGTATATGAGCTAACTCAATCATCTTGAAAGCTTTGATCTCAGTTGGGGTAAGAAGATTGTGATCAAGTTGAACGATGTCCTCTGCTGCCGGAACTTGGTCTTCCGTGGCCTTCTTGGTCCCTTCATCCTTGTTGATCTCCATGGGTTCTTCCCTCTTCTGTAAGTGCATCTAGTGCCCCTTAGTGATTTTGGTGTATTGAAGACTTATAGGTTAAGGGACTAATGTGTTTATGAGTGTACACAGGTCTATAAGTCTATGAGGAGTTTGATATTTACAGAGAAAGTCGACCCTAAAAATGAAGTTCTTCAATCAAGACTTTGATATTCTGAAGACTTTATGAAGACTTTGAAAGTGAAGAAATTGGTGTGACCTCGAAGACTTGGTATTCATTTGAGGAACATGAAGCGTGAAGAATTTTGTTTTCGTAGTTTCGTTTTCTCTTTCTTGAGTCATAGGAAACACCGTACTGTTAAAGGGGGTTGAGGAAATACTAAGGAAAAATTTCCATGTGATGCTCAACTCAAAATCCTACACCTACCAATCCCTTCGAGTGAAGCCTTTGGAAATCTCATACAGCTCAGTCAATTTCTTGATGTGAGACGAAGTTCTTCTGGTCGCTGAGGAATTTGTTCTGACCGAGGAGTTAGGAATTCGCCAGTGCGGATTGCCTACACAGTGAGGAACATGATAGCCCTGAGGAATTTGAGAGTCAAATTTCCGACCGTTGCTGTGCTGCGCGCCAGCTGTCCCAAAAATATCTTATCTACCTAACGGTCATATCATTGAAGGGCATTTATGTCTTATCATGTCGGGCTGCTCCCTAGGCTATAAATAGCCGCCCCCTACAACCACTAGCTAGTTGGCCGCTCCGAGAGAACTTGACACTTGTCATTTGAGAGCAACCCATCCTCCGAGGACTTTGAGCGAAAATCATCGAGTGAGGAAAACCCAAAAACCAAACCCCTACAAACCCAAAGTGATTGAGCATCATCAAGAGATTGATCCTGCGTGGATCCGATGCTTGTTACCTTTGAAGACTGTGCTTCTTCCAGACGGTTAAGCGTCATGGTCTAGAGCATCCAAGAGGAATTGTGGATCGCCGAGTGACCAAGTCTGTGAAGGTTTGGAAGTCGCCTAAAGACTTACCACGAGTGATTGGACGAGGTCTGTGTGACCTTAGTTCAAGGAGAATACGGTGAGGACTTGGTGTCCCGAGCTGCGTGCTTTCGGCCGATCGGGTGTCCGGGACTGTGTGTCCTCGAGTTTAAATACTCAGCCGCTCCAACCAGACATACAACTGAGACAACAGTTGGAACTAGTCTACCAAATCATTGTCTTCACCAACCTAACTAGTTCTATTTCCTCAACTCTTTCATTTCCTCATTACTGTGTTGGATCGTTCATATCTGTGTTTGAAGACTTTGACTGAAGACTTTCTCAATTTCCTCAGTTCAATTCTTCAGTCTGTTTGTCTTCATCTTGTGCTATCCTGTGTTTACGCTTTCTGTACTCTTTGATTGTCTTCATTTCATCATGATGACCATGCCCGCATTCTCTTGTGCTTACTTCTGAGTACTTATTCTGCTGCAAGTAGTTCTTCACTTAGGAATTTCCTCACCGGAAAATTCCTCATTGAAGAATTCGTAAAAATCGCCTATTCACCCCCCCTCTAGTCGATATAACGCACTTTCAATTGGTATCAGAGCAAGGTACTCCCTTGTTCTGTGTGATTTTGGTTTAACCACTGGAGTTTTAGTTATGTCGACCGCAGGTATGAAGAAAGTGACATGCCCTATCTTTGACGATCATGATTATCCCAAGTGGAAGGCCATGATGAGGAAGCGCCTCATGGCAATGGACAGCGAGCTGTGGACCGTCACTGAAATTGGTCTTACTGATCTATGCAAGACGGCGAACGCAGATGATATTCGCAAGTACACTCGACTTGACATCATGGCGAAGGATATCATCTGTTCCTGCCTATCTAGAGATGAATTCAAGCGCATTATGCATCTTTGCAATGCGAAGCTTATCTGGGACCGAATCTCCGACGTCTATGAAGGTCATCGAACCCGTCATGATCCATGGTTTGAGGACTTCAAGGAATCTCTCAAAACGATGACTCTCGAACCAGAATCATCATCTTCTGCAGCATGTCTCATGGCAAAGGGTGCCAAGGTACTCAAATATACCTCCTCTGAATCTAGTGAAAATGAATCTGATGAAGATCTCAAGCCGAGCTACTCAAAACTTGCTAAGATTGCTGTAAAACAACAAAGGGCTTTTGAAAAGGTTCAAAACATGCTAGACAAAAGTGATGATATGTTGGGTGAAGAAATAGATCGCACTAAAGCCCTGATCGAAAATCTTGAGACTTGATCTAGGTTTGATAGCCTTCAAGGTCATCATAACACTCTCTTATGTCGATCATGAGAAACTTTCTTATGACTTTCTTCAAAGAAAGAAAGATCTTGAGAAGCTAAGAGTGAGTTATGAAGATCTTCAGAAGGAGCGCGATTCATTGCTAGCTCAACAAATCAGCGCTTCTCAGGAAGAATTTGTTCCTCCATGCTTAAAGTGCATTGAAAGTGAATCTGCTAATTCTTCACCTGAATGTTCAAATGCTTCAACTGTTACAAATTCTTCACCTGCCTCTGCTATCACTAATTCCTCATCTGAGGACATTGCTAGTATCACTGACGATGCAGGGCTGAAGGAATTGTACATGACAGGCATGTACAAAAAGCCTCAAAGGGCATCAGACTCTTTGTGATGTGCTTAAAAAGCAGATCCTCAACAGGAACCCTAGGAAAGAGGGTATTGCCTTTGAGAGGAAACTCAATGCTGATGGAACATATTGGAAGCCTGAGCAGTACCCCAAAACCTCATGGGTTGCTGCAAAGGGACCTCCAGTTGATCCATCTAACTTATCTGGCTTTACATGTGAATCTCCTCATTCTTCTGATGAGTCATTTGACTCCAACTATAAACTGTTCAAAAATCGAATGGTGAAGTATTTGCTAGATATGTTGGCACTAACTGCAGGAACGGTTCCCTATGAAGAAAATCTGGGTTCCCAAGAAGTGCCTTGAAAGTCTTCAGGTGAATGTCCTCATGACACCACCTGTGAAGAATAGGAACCCCAGATCAAACTCTTCATATGGACCAAATTCTTCATATGGATCCAAGTCCTCATACGGACCAAATTCCTCACATGGATCAAAGTCCTCATATGATTCTCATCGTGCTAACAACTCTGTTTCGCAGGGTAGAGCTAAGGGCTATGAATATGTGCATTATTCTTCAAACCAATATGTTCATAAGTCCTCGAAGAATTTCTCTGCTTATTCATATGCTTACCGTAACCTCTCTTATGTGAAACGAAATGGATTGGCTTCTATGCCACCATTCTCATATGGAGCTTGTAGAGTGATGAACTCTTTGCCACCATTTCAGATGTGGGTGGTGAAGAAAAGGAACAAATCTCTTCTGCAGGGTCAGGCCTCCAGACGTGCTTTAACGTCTGAAGAATTTCTTTGAGGGCACGACAAAAATGCGTGAAAGGGCCTTGAGCTAATCATGAAGAAATGAACTTTAATTTCACACGTCCTCATACTGCTTATCTGTTATACTGCTTGATGAAATTAATCTGAGGAAATTGATATCATATTCTTCAGTGATGAAGTATATGAGATCGTAAGTTGCACTAATTCATCTGCAGGATGATCAACCCAAAGCCAATGAGTGGGTCCTCGATAGTGGATGTACAAATCACATGACTGGTGACAAGAATCTATTGATGGATGCTCCCTTATCACCGTCACATCTGAAGCATATCATCTTTGCTGACAAAGGAAAAAGTCAGGTATTGGGTCTTGGTAAGGTTGCGATCTCTAAGGACATACACATGGACAAACTCATGCTTGTTGAGTCCTTAGGATACAACCTCATGTCAGTCTTGATGCTTTGTGATCTTTATATGGTTGTTGTCTTTGGCAAGTATCGTTGTGTTGTGATCATGGAAGCTGAAAATTCCAAAGTCTTTGAAGGCTTTAGTAGAGGAGACTTGTATATTGTTGATTTCTCTCTGAGGACCACAACCAGCCGTGTGTCTACTTGCAAAAGCTTCAGAAGGCTGGCTATGGCATCGACGACTTGGTCACGCGGGCATGAGGAATTTGCACACGCTTGCAAAGAAGAAGCATGTCATTGGCATTGAGAATGTCAAATTCCTCAAGGATCACTTGTGTGGAGCCTGTGAAGCTGGAAAAATGACCAAGGCCAAGCATCCGGCAAAGACTATTATGACCACTACTCGTCCATTCAATTGCTTCACATGGACCTCTTTGGTCCTAATCATTACTCAGCAAATCACTAATGATGCATCTCTATATGGCTTTGTTATTGTTGATGATTACTCTCGTTACACATGGGTACACATTGTTACTTACAAACATGAAGTGCAGGAAGCCTTCAAACGATTTTCCTCGAGGGCTTCAACCAACTTTGGTGTGAAGATCCGCACATCAGAGTGACAATGGAACTGAGTTCAAGAATTCCGGTCTTGATGACTATCTTGATGAACTTGGTATTACTCATGAGTTATCTGCTCCTTATACTCCTCAGCAAAATGGCGTCGTGGAGCGCAAGAACAGAACTCTTGTTGAGATGGCTCGCATTATGCTTGATGAATACAAAACGCCTCGTCGTTTTTGGATTAATGCAATTGATACCGCGTGCCACATCATCAACAGAGTATATCTTCACAAATTCTTCAAGAAGACTGCCTATGAACTCCTCACTGACAAGAAACCCAATGTGAGTTATTTCAAAGTCTTGATTGCTAAATGCTGGATTAGAGATCCTCATCACAATGCTAAATTTGCACCGAAAACACATGAAGGTTTTATGCTTGGTTATGGAAAGGACTCGCACACCTACAGAGTCTTCAATAATGTTCTTTACAAGATTGTTGAAAATGTAGATGTGAGGTTCGATGAAACTAATGGCTCGCAAAGAGAGCACCTACCTTCTGTGATAGATGAACCAGCACCTGAGGAATCTATCAAGTTCAAGGCAACTGAGGATGTAATTCCTACTGAAGAATCTGCTGAAGAATTCATTCCAGAACGCGAAGAACGTCGAGCTGATGCACCTGAGGATAATGCTGAAGAAAATGGTGCTGAAGAAAATGCTGATCAAATTCCTCGACGACAACCAGCTCATCCTCGCGTTACAAAAGAAGTGCATTTTGACAAGATTATCGATGACATTGAAGCACCAGGTCCTCTCACACGCTCAAAAGCTTCACATTTATCTAACTTTTGTGGGCACTATGCTTTTGTCTCTATCACAGAGCCCACTAAGGTAGATGAAGCATTTCGAGCCCGAGTGGATTCAGGCAATGCAAGAAGAATTACATCGATTCGAGCTCAACAATGTCTCGAACTGGTCAAACGTCCAGATCCTCGCAAGCATAATATCATTGGCACAAAGTGGATCTACCGCAACAAGCAAGATGAAAATGGCCTTGTGGTGAGGAATAAGCACGACTTGTAGCTCAAGGCTACACACACAGGTTGAAGGAATTGATTTCGATGAAACTTTTGCACTGTTGCTAGACTTGAGGCTATTCAGATATTACTTGGTTATGCTAACCATCATAATATCACTTTATATCAAATGGATGTGAAAAGTGCATTCCTCAATGGTAAGATTGAGGAAGAAGTATATGTTGCTCAACCCCCAGGTTTTGAAGATCCAAAGAATCTCGACAAACTCTTCAGACTCAACAAGGCCCTCTATGGCCTCAAACAGGCCCCACGGGCGTGGTATGATACATGGGACAATTCCATTTTTACCCCTAGTTGGTTCCTACCCACGGGTTTTGCCCTTACTTTTCGAGCTTGCTCAGTTTTGCCCTTACTTTTTCTGTCCAGGTCCCTCAAATGCCCTTTGACCGTTTGACCAAAACTTTGAAAATTCATAACTAATTCATATGAACTCAGAAAAATGCAAATAAGATATAAAAATGTTCAGATAAACATTACCTTGATGTGCATATCATTTGCTTTCGGGACAAAAGCACCCTTTAAACTACGAGGTAATTAATGTTATTAACATTATTAAAAATAAAAAGGTATAAACAATATTTTTTCATGAATAAAATTACATGCAAATGTATGTGATCTTTTACGAACATCCGGATATCTTATTTGCATTTTTCTGAGTTCGTATCATCTTGTTAAGAATGTTCTAACGACTTTGACCATTATTTGGAAACTTCATAACAAGTTGATACGAACTCGTAAAATGCAAATAAGATATCGTGGATGTTCACAAAACATCACCTACATTTGCATGTAATTTTATTCATGAAAAAATATTGTTTATACCTTTTTATTTTTAATAATGTTAATAACATTAATTACCTCGTGGAGTTTAAAGGGTGCTTTTGTCCCGAAAGCAAATGATATGCACATAAAGGTAATGTTTATCCTGAACATTTTGATATCTTATTTGCATTTTTCTGAGATCATATGAATTAGTTATGAATTTTCAAAGTTTTGGTCAAACGGTCAAAGGGCATTTGAGGGACCTGGACGGAAAAAGTAAGGGCAAAACTGAGCAAGCTCGAAAAGTAAGGGCAAAACCCGTGGGTAGGAACCAACTAGGGGTAAAAATGCAATTGTCCCATGATACATTGAAGGAATTCTTCATGAAGAATGGCTTCACACCCAGTTCACTCGACCCTACTCTCTTTACTAAATCATATGATGGTGAACTGTTTGTGTGCCAAATATATGTTGATGATATTATCTTTGGCTGTCTTGACCAACGTTATAGTGATGAATTTGCCTATATGATGAGTGAAGAATATCAAATGTCTATGATGGGAGAATTGAAATTCTTCTTAGGTCTTCAAATTCACAACAACACAATGGCATATTCATATCTCGGAGAAATACCTCAAAGATGTTCTCAAGAAATACGGCATGCAAGATTGCAAAGGCGTCAAAATTCCTATGCCCACAAATGGCCATCTATGCAATCGATGAAAATGGTATTGACTTGATCACAAGGTATACCGCTCCATGATTGGTTCTCTATTGTACTTATGTGCATCTAGGCCAGATATAATGCTTAGTGTTTGCATGTGTGCCCGATTTCAAGCTACACCAGGAATCACACCATAAGGCTGTGAAGCATATTCTTCGATATCTAGCTCACACACCAACACTAGGATTATGGTACCCCAAGGGCTCTACATTTGATCTCATTGGATATTACGACTCGACTATGCCGGTGATCGTGTGGACCGCAAGTCAACATCTGGTACTTGTCATTTCCTCGGACGATCTTTTGGTCTGTTGGTCCTCGAAGAAACAGAATCACTGATTATCCGCTCATCTGCGGAAGCTGAGTACATTGCTGCTGGCTCTTGTTGTGCTCAATTGCTGTGGATGAAGCAAACTCTCAAGGACTACGGCATCAACGTGAAGAATGTACCTCTTTGCTGTGACAATGAGAGTGCCATCAAGATTGCTCACAACCCAGTTCAGCACTAGAAGACAAAGCACATTCAGATTCGTCATCATTTTCTTCGTGATCATGTGTTGAAGGGCGACATCTCCATCGAGCATGTGAAGACTGAAGAACAGCTAGCCGATATCTTCACAAAGCCCTTGGATGAGAAGAGATTTAGCAAGTTGCGGTGTGAGCTAAATATGTTAGAATCTTTGAATGTTCTTTGAAAAAGACACACATCCTGACACTTATGCAAAATTGATGACTTAGATGTGCAACACATGAAGAAACGCGTTTTCTTCAATCAATGAAGAATAACACTCTAAGTGTGAAGAAATTAATGAAGAATTTGATTCTCGTAACCCTCGACAATTGTAATGCTGTGTCTGAAATCATCATTCTTATACGATTGGGTCACGCCACCACCAAAGTTGAAAATCTTCAATTTGAGTTTTTCCTCGCTTTTGAAATTCTTCAGTTTTTCAAATTCTTCAACTTTGCAAAATCTTCACTGCTTCCGTTGTTTTTCTTCATTGGCTATATATATATATATATATATATATATATATATATATATATATATATATGTATATATATATATATATATATATATATATGGGTTTTTGTCCTCTACAGCATTCACTTATGGCTATTTCTTCAAGTTGCTTTTTCTGCTAAGTGAATGTGATCGGTCCCTTCCCCCTCTATGCTATACTCAACCCAATCTATTCACAAATTCTTCATGTGCATTCTATTTGAAACTCGTTCAAAATCTTCACTATGTCCTTGTCATTTGAAGAAATTGCGAATGTAACTTTTAACTTATCTTATCCAAATTTTTGGCTTTGCCGCTCAATGCATCCGCTTCCTACGATAGACTTATCTATTCACCCACGATCTAACAGGATCTCCACTTTTTAGTACGTGGGTGACACATGTCAGCGAATGAGAAGGGTCAGGCACGCTCATCCAAAATCTTGAGTGACGGTTTTTCACCGTGGCTATATATACCCCTCTCCCTTCCTCACTTCCTTTACTCCGCTTGACCGCTCTCTCTCTCTCGCCGAGCTTCTCAAACCCTAAGCGCCGCCGCTTCTCCATCGTCAGCCGGTGAGGAAGAGCTTCCTGCCTCGACCTGCGTCGCCGTCATTACTTTCGCGCCCGACCATGAAATCTTCACTCCGCCCGCCGTAGCTGTCTTCCTCCGCCGAGTTAGGGCGTGGGAGATCTGAATCAGCGAACTTCTAATCTACACTTCTCAATTTGTAGTGTTCTTCAGTTCTTGTAATTAAAAGTTACTTTTATTACTCGCTTTGATTCTCAAACCTTCCTGAAAACCTTCAAAGGTGTTTATTCTTCAAATCTTCACACATATGAACACCTCAAACGAAATATGCTCTTGATTTGTTTCTCTAAGAAATGATTTTTCTTCAAGATTCCTCAGTTGTGTGGATCCTCGATCTATACAACTCTGGAACCTAAGACAAAGATCGCTTAGTGAAATTCTTCAAGGCTCATCTGGTCGAATTCCTCAAACTAGTTCTTTTTGAAAAACCTTCTGAGAACGCATATGACCTCTCCAAATTCCTTGCAACTATACTCTGTTCATAGGTACTCATGTCCGCTACTGAATCACTAGGTTCTCATCAACTTAACTCATTTGCAGCGTTCCTCGAAGAAAAGTTGCATACTTCTTCAGAGAATTCGATTGTTCAAATTCCTCAATTTGAAGAATATGGCGAAGGAAAGAAGCCACGTAAAGGAGGAAAGAGGCCTGAGGTCATGACTGCTTCGAGATACCCGAGGACATATACGCTGACTATTGCACACTGATGAAGCCAAGTTTGGCAAGGAAAACAAAAATCAGCGCAAGGTGCGCATTCAGAGGATTGAAAGGAGATGGGCAAGTGAATGGAGGGAGTATGATATGTTACTCCAAAGTACATGAAGAAATTACATACTGAACCCTCCATGCCCGAGAGCTCCATTGGCACTGGCCAAGACGTGACCCCACCAGCATCAAGCGTGGTGAGGACTTTCCTGAAGAATGGGCCAAGCGCCAAGCCAAGTTGGCGAGACAAGCCAAAGAAGCAGTGAGGAAATTCAATGAAGACTCCGCTACTGCTGCTGCCACTGAGGCCCATGTTCAGCCTAGAAGATCAATGGCAAAGAAGCCAGCGCACAAGCCAAGTGCTTCACCAACACTGCCCTGACGGCCAAAATCCTCAGCAATGCCCTCACGGCCAGAATCTTCAATGCCCTCACGGCCAGTTCCTCATGCTGCTCCTGCTCCTCCCAAATCCTCAGCTCCTACAAAGTCCTCAGCAGCTCCTCCAAAGTCCTCAAGACTGTGCATCCGGCCCACGTGCCAAAGGACTGCAGCATCTCTATTGCCTCTGGTGTCTCAAAGAAGTTCCTCACTGCACCAAATTCTTCATCGTGCCCCACTGCTGAAGAAAAAGGCAACCGGATTTGACGAGGTCCTCGGCCAAGTCCGAAAAGAAACAGTCGCCTTCCAAGTGCCATCTGATGATGAAGCTGATGATGACGAACTTGCAGAAATCATCAAAGACCGACAAGAAAGGGCCGCTAGAGCCAAAGGCACACATGTGCCACTGCTTTTGGATCCAAGGGCGATCCTCGAGTACATTGATCTCTGGCACAAGGATCCAGAGACACCTGTGCCTAATTTTCATCTGACACCTGGACAAAGTCACATGCTGACCCATTTCATCTCTGAAGAGAAATGGAAATTTGAGAAGGCAAGGCAGATCAAGAAGGCTCAATTCAGAAAGAGAAGTTCTCGAGGAAAACGTTGTCAGAATGACAACTGAGGAACTCCTCAAGATCCAGTCTGAAATCAAAGCCCTAAGTGATAACTTTGATGCCTATTATGCTGATTGGCAAGGAGCCAAAGTCAGATTTGTTAATCTGACAAAGAAGTTTACAAATGTTGAAGCCCCAACGCAACAAGAAATTCCTCAGGCTGGAGCCTCTGCTCAGCCTGCTGAAGAACATGCCAAGATCACGATGATTTTCAACTGAAGACAATGCTAGTTCCAGGGCTGATGACTCCATTCCAAATTACCGAAGAAATTGCTAGGGCATCCACTAGTGGTGCGCTGAAGAAAGCGAAGAAGTCGAGCAAGCTGCATCGATTAGCTGAGGAAATTCAACCAGATTCCTCAGCTCCTCTCGCGCCTACACCAACTCCAATCCTTCCATCTGCATATGATGTGAAGAAGACCAAGGCTGCAGAGCGAGCTGCAGTGAAGAAAAGGAAAGCATCAGCTGCTTCAAATTCTTCAGCCCCGAAGAAAATAAAGCCTATGACAAGCTCTTTTGAAAATCCAATCGATGATGTTCCAATTTCCTCCATTCCATCAAAGGACCTTGTTCCTTTTGGTGAAGAGTATGAGATCCCAAGCGGATCTGATGAAGAAAATCATTCTGCTGCTTCGTCAGAGCAGATTGATGAAGAAATTGTAGTGGATGCAATCCCTTCAACACCAATTTTTTCCTCACCTATGCCTCAGTTCACAGCTAGAGAGGCTGGTGTTGAGGAAATTGAAGACAAAGACGTGGATATTGGATGCACCAGGCCTGTGATGAACGATGACTTTTGGGAAAGTCAGCATCCCAATTCTCCACTCTTCACCCCAATCCAACCAATTCTTCAGTCCCCTGCACCAACGGTTCAAATGGGCTCTGAAGAAACTCATCCCAACTCATCCGTGCATGAAGAAATTCCAGCCACTAGTGCTGAAGAACCTGCTGCTGATCCTATGAACACGCAGACTGCATATGAAGAGGAACCAGAAAATCCTCAGCCTGAAGAACCTGAGATTGCGATTCCTGAGGTCGTGATGCAACTCACTGACACTCCACTGCCAAAGCCAAAGAATCCATTCTCAACGAAGCAAAAGTTCAAGGCTGAAGATTTCTTCGGCGAGCATGTATTCTTCACTGACTACAACCCATATGACTCTGCTCGCATAAGGAAGAGGCGTTTCTGGACTGGTAGTCAAGCCAACTTCTATTCCTCTGTGCTATTCAACAAAGACAAAGTCTTCGATCATGCACATATTCCTCATGTGGACATGGAATCTCTGCCAGGCTTCGAGCCAGTCCTCAGTGTTCTTCATGATGCAGGATTGCTGAATTTCTGCACTGACATCTGTGATTGGAATGAAGAACTCATTCTTCAATTCTATGCGACGCTGCACATCACCGGAGATTCTGAAGATGTGAACTCATGGGTATTGGACCGATGATGTAAAATACTCACTACAAGGCACCAAGAATCGAATTGCCTCGTGCCCTCCCACTCAGTCCTCCCCTTGATGGTGCTCGTTGCATCTACAACGAACCTGAGCTTTCAAATCATTACATGCAAGTGTTGATGAAGCCTTTGAAGCCAGGACAGGCACCTCGAACCAAATTCTTCGTTAAGGAACTACTGTATGTGTCTCGGACTGTCTATCGCATTCTGACGAAGACAATGAGTCCTATCAAAGGCCACGACTCAAATGATGAAGAAGTCGTTGGCATCATGAAGAATATGCTTTTCAATATCATTCATGGCATTTCGGTCAACTTCCATGATTTCTTCATGAGGACTCTGGCAAACATTGCTATGTCACCTTTTGAGCTGAAGCCTTATGCACCATGGATTATGAGGTTCATCAGGACAAGGTCTTCACTCAATTACAAGGCTGACACTCTGAACCACTGCAGCTAGGTGCCTCCAATTGAAGTCCTCAAACGGACATTTTCCTCAGCTGATGACAAGGGCAAGGCAACTGCTGTGATAGATGAAGGCATTCGTCCATTGGATGGTCAATTTCGCAAAGCTGCATCCTACTCCACCAATGATGATTCTTCCACACATGACTCTGCCGCCAATACCTCAGCCAAGCACAATCCTCAAGCCACAAGACCTGTGGTGATGACTGATCGTGAGTTACTCCTCGGTCTTCATCGGAAGGTTGGTCGCAATCATAAATGGGTCAAGCATCGCTTGGTTCAATTCTTCACAACATGACCTCAACACACAATGCAGTGAAGAAAAACCAATACTACCTCCATGAAACCTTCAACCGCACCTGGGCTGTTCTTTCTAATGTCTACAACGCAGAAGAACTGAAGACAATGGGTCTCAAGGAAGAATTTGACTGGTCTGTACCTCCACCAAAGAAATTCAAGAAGGTCAAGGTTCCTTCCTTGGTAGCCAGCTCCTATTCTTCATCGCGACAACGATGAAAATGAAGACTTGGGCGACATCTGCGGCAGGCCCTACTACGACAACCGACCCGACAACGCTTAGCGCTCCTTCATCAACTTGAAATTCTTCGAGCGTTAGTCCTCGGTTTCAATCCTTTTGGTCATTTGATGACAAAGGGGAGAAATGTGAGTTAGTCTTCAAGCGGGTCTACTATATGGGCGTTTTTGCTAAGTTACAACTCTCGTTCTTCCGAAACTTTATTGGATCGAGTTGTAATCTTAAACCCGATGGTGCTCGATACTTTTGATGTGTTCCTCTGCATGCTTATTCCTCATTATATGTTAATACACGCATGTCGAACTACATCAGTCACCAATTTCATCATGCATTTCAAATTCTTCATATTATATGTCAAATGCGTGTATGAATTACAAGATATAGGGGGAGATCTCCATGATTCAACTCTTCAAATGTGCAATGCCTCAAAAGCAAAATTCCTCACTATGCACATCTTCAGGGGGAGTTCTTCTATATCTTGCAAACTTCATATGTTTATCCTCGTTGAAAACTTAACCTATATTGTCATCAATCACCAAAAAGGGGGAGATTGTAAGTGCATCTAGTGCCCATTAGTGATTTTGGTGTATTTAAGACTTATAGGTTAAGGGACTAATGTGTTTATGAGTGTACACAGGTCTATAAGTCTATGAGGAGTTTGATATTTACAGAGAAAGTCGACCCCTAAAAATGAAGTTCTTCGAATGAAGACTTTGATATTCTGAAGACTTTCTGAAGACTTTGAAAGTGAAGAAATTGGTGTGACCTTGAAGACTTGGTATTCATTTGAGGAACATGAAGCGTGAAGACTTTTGTTTTCGTTGTTTCGTTTTCTCTTTCTTGAGTCATAGGAAACATCGTCAAGTTAAAGGGGTCGAGGAAATACTAAGGAAAAATTTCCATGTGATGCTCAACTCAAAATCCTACACCTACCAATCCCTTGAGTGAAGCCTTTGGAAATCTCATATAGTTCAATCAATTTCTTGATGTGAGACGAAGTTCTTCCAGTCACGAGAATTTGTTCGACCGGGAGTTAGGAATTCGCCCGGTCGGATTGCCTACACAAGTGAGGAACATGATAGCCCCGAGGAATTTGAGAGTCAAATTTCCGACCATTCTTTGTCTTCTTGGCCACCTGTCCCAAAAATATCTTATCTACCTAACGGTCATATCATTGAAGGGCATTTATGTCTTATCATGTCGGGATGCTCCCTAGGCTATAAATAGCCGCCCCCTACAACCACTAGCTGGTTGGCTGCTCCGAGAGAACTTGACACTTGTCATTTGAGAGCAACCCATCCTCCGAGGACTTTGAGAGAAAATCATCGAGTGAGGAAAAACCCAAAGTGATTGAGCATCACTGAAGAGATTGATCCTGCGTGGATCCGACGCTTGTTACCTTTGAAGACTGTGCTTCTTCCAGACGGTTAGGCGTCATGGTCTAGAGCATCCAAGAGGAATTGTGGATCGCCGAGTGACCAAGTCTATGTAGGTTTGGAAGTCGCCTGAAGACTTACCACGAGTGATTGGACGAGGTCTGTGTGACCTTAGTTCAAGGAGAATACGGTGAGGACTTGGTGTCCTGAGCTGCGTGCTCAGCCGACCGGGTGTCCGGACTGTGTGTCCTTGAGTTTAAATACTCAGCCGCTCCAACTGTGACGCATACAACCGAGACAGCAGTTGGAAATGGTCTACCAAATCATTGTCTTCACCAACCTAATCGGTTCTATTTCCTCAACACTTTCATTTCCTCATTCATTGTGTTGAGTGTTCATTCATATCTGTGTTTGAAGACTTTGATCAAGACTTTCTCAATTTCCTCAGTTCAATTCTTGATCTGTTTGTCTTCATCTTGTGCTATCCTGTGTTTACGCTTTCTGTACTCTTTGATTGTCTTCATTTCATCATGATGACCATGCCCGCATTCTCTTATGCTTACTTCTGAGTACTTATTCCACTGCAAGTAGTTCTTCACTTAGGAATTTCCTCACCGGAAAATTCCTCATTGAAGAATTCATAAAAATCGCCTATTCACCCCCCCCCCCTCTAGTCGATATAACGCACTTTCATCTTCAGCTCTATCTTCATTAGCCAAGAATCGTTGTCACCATTGTTGGAGGAGGGGGACTACATGATGCCTGGCCTTGACAACCCTGACAAAAAACAGCTCGAAACAAGCACAGAAGATAATTGAATGGTACGGTGGTCAAAACCTTCGGGGGATTATATAATGAATTTTTACCGACCAAAAGAAGTGTCGTGCAAGAAAACGGAGTCCAGAGAGCACACGAGGTGCCCACGAGGTAGGGGGGCACGCCCAGGGGGGTAGGGCGCGCCTTCCACCCTCGTGGAGGCCTCGTGTCCTTCCCGGTCTGGTTCTTATTTTTCTATTTTTCTAAATATTCCAAAACAGAGAAAATTTGCCATTAGAACTGTTTTGGAGTCGGTTAACTTACCGTACCACATACCTATTCCTTTTCGGAGTTTGAAACATTCTGGAAAGTGTCCCTTATGTATTCCTCCGGGGTTACGGTTTCAATAATATTAGTTTCACCATTTATAGGATTACCAGAGATATAATGTTTGTTTCTTTGACCGTTCACCACCTTCGGATTTGTGCCTTCGAAGTTGTTGATTTTTATGGCACCAGAACAATAGACCTCCTCGATAACGTAAGGAGCTTCCCATTTAGAGAGAAGTTCTCCTGCAAAAATCTTAAACGAGAGTTGTATAATAATACATAATCACCTACATTAAACTCACGCTTTTGTATTCTTTTGTCATGCCATCTTTTAACTTTTTCTTTAAACAACTTGGCATTCTCATAGGCTTGGGTTCTCCATTCATCAAGTGAGCTAATGTCAAATAACCTCTTCTCACCGGCAAGTTTGAAATCATAGTTGATCTCTATAATGGCCCAATATGCCTTATGTTCTAGTTCGAGAGGTAAGTTACATGCTTTTCCATAAACCATTTTATACGGAGACATACCCATAGGATTTTTATATGCAGTTCTATAGGCCCATAATGCATCATCAAGTTTCTTGGACCAATTCTTTCTAGATCTATTAACAGTATTTTGCAAAATTAATTTGAGTTCTCTATTGCTCAATTCTACTTGACCACTAGACTGTGGGTGATAAGGAGATGCAATTCTAGGATTAACATAATACTTGGCAAGCATTTTACGGAAAGCACCATGAATAAAATGTGAACCACCATCAGTCATTAAATATCTAGGGACTCCAAACCTCGGAAAAATAATTTCTTTAAGCATCTTAATAGAAGTGTTATGATCAGCACTACTAGTTGGAATAGCTTCTACCCACTTAGTAACGTAATCAAAAACAACTAAAATATGAGTATACCCATTAGAGGCAGGAAACGGTCCCATATAATCAAAGCCCCAAACATCGAATGGTTCAATAACAAGTGAATAATTCATAGGCATTTCTTGACGTCTACTAATATTACCAATTCTTTGACATTCATCACACGATAAGACAAACTTACGGGCATCCTTGAAGAGAGTAAGCCAATGAAAACCGGATTGCAATACCTTATGTGCCGTTCTATCTCCAGCGTGGTGTCCTCCATAAGCTTCGGAGTGACACTTGAGTAGGATATGTTCCTATTCATGCTCAGGTACACAACGTATAATAACACCATCTACTCCTTCTTTATAAAGATGTGGGTCATCCCAAAAGTAATGTCTCAAATCATAGAAAAACTTTTTCTTTTGCTGGTATGTGAAACTAGGTGGTATAAATTTAGCAACAATGTAATTAGCATAATCAGCATACCATGGAGCAAAGACGAGAAGCATTTATGACATTCAATTGTTCATCAGGAAAGCTATCATCAATAGGTAGTGGGTCATCAAGAACATTTTATAACCTAGACAAGTTGTCTGCAACGGGGTTCTCAGCTCCCTTTCTATCAATAATATGCAGTATTTCAAATGCTTCTACACAATCATCATCAAAGAAAAATGGCATATCTTTTTGTAATAGATTAGTCAGAGGCCGAGAAATTTTTAAGAAGTCCTTAATGAACCTCCTATAAAAAAGGGCATGACCAAGAATACTTCTTATACCTTTGATGTCCTTGGGACATGGCATCTTTTCAATAGCATCAACTTTAGCTTTATCAACTTCAATACCTCTTTCAGAAATTTTATGCCCCAAGACAATACCTTCATTAACCATAAAGTGGCACTTCTCCCAATTCAAGACAAGGTTAGTGTCTTCACATCTCTGCAAAACTCGATCAAGGTTGCTCAAGCAATCATCAAAAGAGGATCCATAGACGGAGAAATCATCCATGAAAACCTCACAAATATTTTCACAAAAATCGGAGAATATAGCCATCATGCATCTTTGAAAGGTAGCAGGTGCATTACATAAACCAAAAGGCATACGTCTATAAGCATAAGTCCCGAAAGGGCAAGTAAAAGTGGTCTTAGCTTGATCATCAGCTGACACGGGTATTTGAGAGAAACCAGAGTAACCATCTAGAAAGCAAAAATGTGTATGTTTGGATAATCTTTCTAGCATTTGATCAATAAAGGGTAAGGGGTAATGATCCTTTTTAGTAGCCTTATTTAATTTACGGAAGTCAATTACCATCCTATAACCTGTAATAATACTTTGCGGAATTAATTCATCTTTATCATTAGGAACGATAGTAATACCTCCCTTCTTAGGGACACAATGGACAGGACTTACCCACTGGCTATCACCAACGGGATAAATTATACCTGCCTCAAGGAGCTTTAATATTTCCTTTCTTACCACTTCTTTCATCTTAGGATTTAATCATCGTTGGTGATCAATAACTGGTTTGGCATCTTTCTCCAAATTTATTTTGTGTTGAGATAGAGTGGGACTAATGCCCTTTAGATTATCAAAGTATATCCAATAGCAGCACGGTGCTTCTTCAGAGTTTTCAATAAATTTTCTTCCTCCTTATCTGAAAGGTTAGCACTAATGATAACAGGATATATCTTCTTTTTTTCAAGATAAGAATATTTAAGAGTATCAGGTAAAGGTTTAAGCTCGAACACGGGGTCACCCTTGGGTGGAGGAGGATCCCCTAGGATTTCAACAAGCAAGTTGTGTTTCAGAATAGGTCCCTGTTTAAAGAATACTTCATCTATTTCCCTTCTTTCATTCATAAACATATCATTTTCATGGTCTAGCAAATATTGTTCTAAAGTATCACTAGGAGGCATGGCAATAGAAGCAAGACCAATAATTTCATCCTTACTAGGCAATTCCTCTTCACGGTGTTGTCTACGAAATTTAGAAAAATTGAACTCATGAGACATATCACCCAAACCAATAGTAACAACATCCTTTTCGCAGTCTATCTTAGCATTAATAAAGTGTTCAAGAAGGGTCTACCAAATATAATGGGACAAAAGCTATCTTGTGGGGAACCAAGAATAAGAAAATCAGCAGGATATTTAGTTTTCCCACACAAGACTTCAACATCTCTAACAATCCCAATTGGTGAAATAGTATCTCTATTGGCAAGTTTAATGGTGACATCAATTTCTTCTAACTCAGCCGGTGTAATATCATGCGTAATTTCTTGATATAACGAAATAGGTGTTGCACTAGCACTGGCACCCATATCACACAAGCCATGATAATAATGATCTCCTATTTTAACTGAAATAACAGGCATGCCTACCATAGGTCTATGTTTATCTTTAGCACAAGGTTTAGCAATTCTAGCAGTTTCCTCACAGAAATAAATAACATGCCCATCAATATTATCAGCCAAGAGATCCTTAACAATAGCAATATTAGGCTCAACCTTAACTTTCTCAGGAGGTGTATAAGTTCTAATATTGCTTTACGAACCACAGTTGAAGCTTTAGCATGATCCTTTATTCTAACAGGGAAAGGTGGTTTCTCAACATAAGCAGTAGGAACAATAGGATTATTATAAGTGATAGTCTTTTCTTCAACTTTAATAGGTGCAACTACTTTTACTTCTATGGGAGGATGATATTTAAACCACTTATCCTTAGGGAGATCAACATGAGTAGCAAAGGATTCACATAAATAAGCTACTATCTCAGAGTCAAGTCCATATTTAGTGCTAAATTTACGAAAAACATCGGTATCCATAAAAGATTTAACATAATCAAATTTAGGTGTTATACCTGACTCCTTACCTTCGTCGAGATCCCAATCTTCAGAGTTGCGTTTAATTCTCTCCAATAAATTCCATTTGAATTCAATAGTCTTCATCATAAAGGAACCAATACAAGAAGTATCGAGCATGGAACGATTGTTGTCAGAAAGTCGAGCATAAAATTTTTGAATAATCATTTCTCTTGAGATCTCATGATTGGGGCATGAATATAACATTTACTTAAGCCTCCCCCAAGCTTGAGCGATGCTTTCTCCTTCGCGAGGCCAAAAATTATATATATAATTACGATCACGATGAACAAGATGCATAGGATAAAACTTCTGATGAAATTCCAATTTCAATCGCTTATAGTCACATGATCCCATATATCACATAGCTTGTACCATGTCAATGCATCTCCCTTCAAAGATAAAGGGAATACCTTCTTCTTGATAACATCATCGGGCATACCTTCAAGCTTAAATAATCCACAAACTTCATCCACATAGATTAAGTGTAAATCGGGATGCAATGTTCCATCTCCCACAAAAGGATTAGCTAGTTGTTTCTCTATCATACCAGAAGGAATTTCAAAGTATAAATTTTTCATTTTCAGTAGGTTCAGTAGGTTCAGAAGCAACTCTTTGCTCTACTGGTCGGGGTGAAGATACCCCGAACAAGCCCCTCAGAGGATTACTTTCCATAGTAACAAGTCACAGTAAATTTCAGCACACTATATAAATTTTCCTGCACTAAATTCCACCTACCAAAGGCGCTTAACTCCCCAAAGAACGGCGCCAGAAAAGAGTCTTGATGACCCACAAGTATAGGGGATCTATCATAGTCCTTTCGATAAGTAAGAGTGTCGAACCCAACGAGGAGCAGAAGGAAATGATAAGCGGTTTTCAGCAAGGTATTCTCTGCAAACACTGAAATTATAGGTAACAGATAGTTTTGTGATAAGGTAATTTGTAACAAGCAACAAGTAACAAAAGTAAATAAAGTGCAGCAAGGTGGCCCAATCCTTTTTGTAGAAAAGGACAAGCCTGGACAAACTCTTATATAGAGAAAAGCGCTCCCGAGGACACATGGGAATTATCGTCAAGCTAGTTTTCATCACGTTCATATGATTCGCGTTCGGTACTTTGATAATTTGATATGTGGGTGGACCGGTTCTTGGGTGCTATCCTTACTTGGACAAGCATCCCACTTATGATTAACTCCTATTGCAAGAATCCGCAACTACAAAACAAGTATTAAGGTAAACCTAACCATAGCATGAAACATATGGATCCAAAATCAACCCCTTACGAAGCAACGCATGAACTAGGGTTTAAGCTTCTGTCACTCTAGCAACCCATCATCTACTTATTACTTCCCAATGCCTTCCTCTAGGCCCAAATAATGGTTAAGTGTCATGCAGTCGACGTTCACATGACACCACTAGAGGAGAGACAACATACATCTCATCGTAATATCGAATCTAATACCAAATTCACATGACTACTAATAGCAAGACTTCTCCCATGTCCTCAGGAACAAACGTAACTACTCACAAAGCATATTCATGTTCCTAATCAGAGGAGTATTATTATGCATATAGGATCTGAACATATGATCTTCCACCAAATAAACCAACTAGCATTGCTACCTCTTGAGCACTGCGTTGGATTTCCCCGAAGAGGAGAGGATGATGCAGCAAAGTAGCATAAGTATTTCCCTCAGTTTTTGAGAACCAAGGTATCAATCCAAGAGGGGGCCATGCACAAGTCCCTCGTACCTGCACAAAACAATAGCTCCTCGCAACCAACGCGATTAGGGGTTGTCAATCCATTCACGGTCACTTACGAGAGTGAGATCTGATAGAGATGATAAATAATACTTTTGGTATTTTTTTGGTATAGAGATGCAAAGTGAAAAGTAAAAGGCAAAGTAAAACCAAAGCAAGTATTAAAGTAATGGAGATTGATATGATGAGAATAGACCCGGGGGCCATAGGTTTCACTAGTGGCTTCTCTCAAGAGCATAAGTATTCTACAGTGGGTGAACAAATTACTGTTGAGCAATTGACATAATTGAGCATAATTATGAGTATATCTTGGTATGATCATGTATATAGGCATCACGTCCGAGACAAGTAGACCGACTCCTGCCTGCATCTACTACTATTACTCCACTCATCGACTGCTATCCAAAGATGCATCTAGAGTATTAAGTTAAAAACAGAGTAACGCCTTAAGCAATATGACATGATGTAGAGGGATAAATTCATGCAATATGATAAAAACCCCATCTTGTTATCCTCGATGGCAACAATACAATACGTGCCTTGTAACCCTTTCTGTCACTGGGTAAGGACACCACAAGATTGAACCCAAAGCTAAGCACTTCTCACATTGCAAGAACTACCAATCTAGTTGGCCAAACCAAACGGATAATTCGAAGAGACTTGCAAAGATAACTCAATCATACATAAAAGAATTCAGAGAAGATTCAAATATTATTCATAGATAATCTGGATCATAAACCCACAATTCATCGGTCTCATCAAACACACCGCAAAAAGAATATTACATCGAATAGATCTCCACGAGAGAGGGGGATACCATTGTATTGAGATCCAAAAAGAGAGAAGAAGCAATCTAGCTACTAACTTTGGACCCGATGGTCTGAAGTAAAATACACCCACTTCATCGGTGGGGCTATGGTTATTATGTAGAAGCCCTCTGTGGTGGATGCCCCCCCCCCCCCCCGGCGGAGCTCCATAACAGGCCCCAAGATGGGATCTCGCGGATACAGGAAGTTGCGGCGGTGGAATTAGGTTTTTGGCTCCTGTTCTGGTCGTTTGGGGGTACGTAGGTATATATAGGAGGAAGGAGTACGTCGGTGGAGCAACAGGGGGCCCACGAGGCCGGCGCGCCTAGGAGGGGGCGCCCCACCCTCGTGACCGCCTCTTTGTTCCTTGGAGTAGGGTCCAAGTCTCCTGGATCACGCTCGTGAGAAAATCACGTTCCCAAAGGTTTCATTCCGTTTGGACTCGTTTGATATTACGTTTCTTGAAACACCTAAATAGGCAAAAAACATCAATTCTGGGTTGGGCCTCCGGTTAATAGGTTAGTCCCAAAAATAATATAAAAGTGAAAAATAAAGCCCAGTATAGTCCAAAACAATAGATAATATAGCATGGAGCAATCAAAAATTATAGATACATTGGAGACGTATCAAGCATCAACTACAAGGAGTAATCAACACTACTAGCAATCTACAGGTACCAATTCCAGACTTGGAGACAAAGAGTGGATACAAGAGATAAACTAGGGTTTTAGAGGAGATGGTGCTGGTGAAGATGTTGATGGAGATTAGCCCCCTCCCGATGAGCGGAGCGTTGGTGATGACGATGGCGATAATTTCCCCCTCCCGGAGGGAAGTGTCCCCGGCAGAACAGCTCCGCCAGAGCCCTAGATTGGTTCCGCCAAGGTTCCGCCTCGTGGCGCCGGAGTCTCGTCCCGAAAGCTTGCTTATGATTTTTCTTCGGACGAAAGACTTCATATAGCGTAAGATGGACACGGAGGGCCACCAGGGGCCCACGAGGCGCGCCCCACCCTCGTTCCTGTGGTGTGGGTCCCCTCCGTATTTTCTTCGGCCAGATTTTTATTATTTCCAAAAATAACTTCCATGGAGTTTCAGGACTTTTGGAGTTGTGCGGAATAGGTTTCTAATATTTGTTCCTTTTCCAGCCCAGAATTCCAGCTGCCGACATTCTCCCTCTTCATGTAAACCTTGTAAAATAAGAGAGAATAGGCATAAGTATAGTGACATAATGTGCAATAATAGCCCATAATGCAATAAATATTGATATAAAAGCATGATGCAAAATGGACGTATCACACTACAACCGGTGTCGTGCCCGATAGGAGATGAATGCTGTGATCATACACCCAGGCTGGCGGAAGGCCCTGAGGCTCGTCGAAGAGGTCGCCGTGCTGCTGCAGGAGGTGATCCAACAGTGGATGCTCAGGCTCGGTGGCGGTCGCGGCCAGCTGAAGCTGCGGCGTTGCTGGTGAGGCGCCCCCAACGCCCTCCCACCGGACGCGGCGGCCTGGACGCCAGAAGGTCATCGTCAGGGCGTCAAAGCCCCAGAGGATGGGACCGAGAGTCCGCAAGAAGTTGACGCCGAGGATGAAGTCGAAGCAGCCCAAGTCGATGCCCGCGCACGTGATGGTGAAGTTGAAGGAAATATGCCCTAGAGGCAATAATAAAGTTATTATTTATTTCCTTATATCATGATAAATGTTTATTATTCATGCTAGAATTGTATTAACAGGAAACATAATACATGTGTGAATATATAGACAAACAAAGTGTCACTAGTATGCCTCTACTAGACTAGCTTGTTAATCAAAGATGGTTATGTTTCCTAACCATAGACAAAGGAGTTGTCATTTGATTAACAAGGTCACATCATTGGTTGAATGATCTGATTGACATGACCCATTCCATTAGCTTAGCACCCGATCGTTTAGTATGTTGCTATTGCTTTTATCCATGACTTATGCATGTTCCTATAACTATGAGAATATGCAACTCCGTTTACGGAGGAACACTTTGGTACTACCAAACGTCACAACGTAATCGGGTGATTATAAAGGAGTACTACAGGTGTCTCCAAAGGCAGATGTTGGGTTGGCGTATTTCGAGATTAGGATTTGTCACTCCGATTGTCGGAGAGGTATCTCTGGGCCCTCTCGGTAATACACATCACTAAGCCTTGCAAGCATTACAACTAATGAGTTAGCTGTGAGATGATGTATTACGGAACGAGTAAAGAGACTTGCCAAGAACGAGATTGAACTAGGTATTGGATACCGACGATCAAATCTCGGGCAAGTAACATACCGATGACAAAGGGAACAACGTATGTTGTTATGCGGTTTGACCGATAAAGATCTTCGTAGAATATGTAGGAGCCAATATGGGCATCCAGGTCCCGCTATTGGTTATTGACCGAGAATAGTTCTAGGTCATGTCTACATAGTTCTCGAACCCGTAGGGTCCGCACGCTTAAGGTTTCGATGACGATGCTTATATTATGAGTTTATGAGTTTTGATGTACCGAAGGAGTTCGGAGTCCCGGATGAGATCGGGGACATGACGAGGAGTCTCGAAATGGTCGAGACGTAAAGATCGATATATTGGACGACTATATTCGGACATCGGAAAGGTTCCGAGTGATTCTGGTATTTTTGGAGTACCGGAGAGTTACGGGAATACGTATTGGGCCTTATTGGGCCATACGGGAAAGAAGGAAAAGGGCCTCAAGGGTGGCCGCACCCCTCCCCTTGGTCTGGTCCGAATTGGACTAGGGAAGGGGGGCGCCTTCCTTCCTTCTCCTTTTCCCTTCCCTTTCCTTCTCTCCTACTCCTACTACATGGAAGGTTTCCTAGTTGGACTAGGAAAGGGGGAATCCTACTCCCGGTGGGAGTAGGACTCCCCTAGGGCGCGCCATAGAGAGGGCCGGCCCTCCCCTCCTCCACTCCTTTATATACGGGGGCAGGGGCACCCCATGGACACACAAGTTGATCTACGGATTGTTCCTTAGCCGCAGCGGTGCCCCTCCACCATATTCCACTTCGTCATATCGTCATGAGCTTAGGCGAAGCCTGCGCCGGAGAAGTCATATCGTCAGCGGAGCTTAAGCGAAGCCCTGCGTCGGTGGAGCATCATCATCGCCACCACGCCGTCGTGCTGACGGAACTCATCCCCGACACTTTGCTGGATCGGAGTCCGGGATCGCCATCGAGCTGAACGTGTGCGTAACTCGGAGGTGCCGTGACGTTCGGTACTTGGATCGGTCGGATCGTGAAGACGTCTGACTACATCAACCGCATTGTTATAACGCTTCCGCCACGGTCTATGAGGGTACGTGGACATACACTCTCCTCTCGTTGCTATGCATCACCATGATCTTGCGTGTGCGTAGGAATTTTTTGAAATTACTCGTTCCCCAACAAAGGGCATCGAGCCTGGTTTTATGCGTTGATGTCATGTGCACGAGTAGAACACAAGTGAGTTGTGGGCGATACAAGTCATACTGCCTACCAGCATGTCATACTTTGGTTCAGCGGTATTGTGAGATGAAGCGGCCGGACCGACATTACGCCAGACGCTTACGCGAGACTGGTTTCACTGCTACGAGCACTCGTGCTTAAAGGTGGCTGGCGGGTGTCTGTCTCTCTCACTTTAGTTGAACCGAGTGGCTACGCCCGGTCCTTGAGAAGGTTAAAACGAGTCTAATTGACGAAGTATCGTTGTGGTCTTGATGCGTAGGTGAGATTGGTTCTTGCTTAAGCCCGTAGCAGCCACGTAAAATTTGCAACAACAAAGTAGAGGACGTCTAACTTGTTTTTGCAGGGCATGTTGTGATGTGATATGGTCAAGACGTGATGCTATATTTTATTGTATGAGATGATCATGTTTTGTAACCGAAGTTATCGGCAACTGGCTGGAGCCATATGGTTGTCGCTTTATTGTATGAAATGCAACGCCTGTAATTGCTTTACTTTATCACTAAGCGGTAGCGATAGTCGTAGAAGCAATAGATGGCGTAAACGACAACGATGCTACGATGGAGATCAAGGTGTCGCTACCGGTGACGATGGTGATCACGACGGTGCTTCGGAGATGGAGATCACAAGCACAAGATGATGATGGCCATATCATATCACTTATATTGATTGCATGTGATGTTTATCCTTTATGCATCTTATTTTGCTTTGATTGACGGTAGCATTTTAAGATGATCTCTCACTAAAATTATCAAGTAGTGTTCTCCGAGTATGCACCGTTGCCAAAGTTAAATGCGTGCCGAGACACCACGTGATGATCGGGTGTGATAAGCTCTCGTCCATCTACAACGGGTGCAAGCCAGTTTTGCACGCAGAATACTCAGGTTATACTTGACGAGCCTAGCATATGCAGATATGGCCTCGGAACACGGAGACCGAAAGGTCGGCGTGAATCATATAGTAGATATGATCAACATAAGATGTTCACCATTGAAAACTACTCCATCTCACGTGATGATCGGTTATGGTTTAGTTGATTTGGATCACGTGATCACTTAGATGACTAGGGAGATGTCTATCTAAGTGGGAGTTCTTAAGTACTATGATTAATTGAACTTTAATTTATCATGAACTTAGTCCTGGTAGTATTTTGCAAATTATGTTGTAGATCAATAGCTCGCGTTGTTGCTTCCCTATGTTTTTATATGTGTTCCTAGAGAAAATTGTATTGAAAATGTTAGTAGCAATGATGCGGATTGGATCCGTGATCTGAGGTTTATCCTCATTGCTGCACAGAAGAATTATGTCCTTAATGCACCGCTAGGTGACAGACCTATTGCAGGAGCAAATGTAGACGTTATGAACTTTTGGCTAGCTCAATATGATGACTACTTGATAGTTTAGTGCACCATACTTAACAGCTTAGAATCGGGACTTCAAAGACGTTTTGAACGTCATGGACCATATGAAATGTTCCAGGAATTGAAGTTAATATTTCAAGCAAATACCCGAGTTGAGAGATATGAATCTCCAACAAGTTCTATAGCTAAAAGATGGAAGAGAATCGCTCAACTAGTGAGCATGTTCTCAGATTGTCTGGGTACTTCAATCGCTTGAATCAAGTGGGAGTTAATCTTCAAGATAAGATAGTGATTGACAGAATTCTCTAGTCACCAACACTAAGTTACTAGAACTTCGTGATGAACTGTAGTATGCAAGGGATGACGAAAACGATTCCCGAGCTCTTCGTGATGTTGAAATCGACGAAGGTAGAAATCAAGAAAGAGCATCAAGTGTTGATGATTGACAAGACCACTAGTCTCAAGGAAAAGGGCAAAGGGAAGAAGGGGAACTTCAAGAAGAACGGCAAGCAAGTTGCTGCTCGAGTGAAGAAACCCAAGTCTGGACCTAAGCCCGAGACTAAGTGCTTTTGCTGCAATGGAACTGGTCACTAGAAGCGGAACTACCCCAAGTATTTGGCGGATAAGAAGGATGGCAAAGTGAACAAAGGTATATTTGAGATACAGATTATTGATGTGTATTTTACTAGTGTTCGTAGCAACCCCTCGGTATTTGATAATCTGGTTCAGTTGCTAAGAGTAGTAACTTGAAACGGGAGTTGCAGAATGAACAGAAACTAGTTGAAGGGAAAGTGAAGATGAGTGTTGGAAGTAGTTCCAAGATTGATATGATCATCATCGCACACTCCCTATACTTTCGGGATTAGTATGGAACCTAAATAAGTGTTATTTGGTGTTGAGCATAAGTATGATTTGATCATGTTTATTGCAATACGGTCATTCATTTAAGTAAGAGAATAAATTGTTGTTCTGTTTACATGAATAAAACCTTATATGGTTACACACCCAATGAAAATGATTCATTGGATCTCGATCATAGTGATACACATATTCATAATATTGAAACCAAAAGATGCAAAGTTAATAATGATAGTGCAACTTATTTGTGGCAATCGCCGTTTAGGTCATATTGGTGTAAAGCGCATGAAGAAAACTCCATGCTGATGGACTTTTGGAATCACTTGATTATGAATCATTTGATGCTTGCGAACCGTGCCGTTTGGGCAAGATGACTAAAACTCCGTTCTTCGGAACAATGGAACGAGCTACTGACTTGTTGGAAATAATACATACCAATGTATGCGATCCAATGAGTGTTGATGCCCGTGGCAAGTATCATTATTTTCTGACCTTCACAGATGATTTGAGCAGATATGAGTATATCTTCTTGATGAAACATAAGTCTGAAATAGTTGAAAAGTTCAAAGAATTTCAGAGTGAAGTGGAAAATCATCGTAACAAGAAAATAAAGTTTCTACGATATGATCGCAGAGGTAAAATATTTGAGTTACGAGTTTGGTCTTCAATTAAAACAATGTGAAATAGTTTCACAAATTCATGCCACCGAACACCACAGATAATGGTGTGTCCGAACATCATAACCGTACTTTATTGGATATAGTGCAACTATGATGTTTCTTACCGATTTACCGTTATAGTTTTGGGGCTATGCATTAGAGACAGCTGCATTCACGTTAAAAAGGGCACCATCTAAATCCGTTGAGATGACACCGTATGAACTATGGTTTAGCAGTAAACCTAAGCTGTCGTTTCTTAAAAGTTTGGAGTTGTGATGCTTATGTGAAAAAGTTTTCACCTGATAAGCTCGAACTCAAATTGGAGAAGTGCGTCTTCATAGAATACCCAAAGGTAACTATTGGGTACACCTTCTATCACAGATCCGAAGGCAAGTTATTCGTTGCTAAGATGGATCCTTTCTAGAGAAGAGGTTTCTCTCGAAAGAAGTGAGTGGGAGGAAAGTAGAACTTGATGAGGTAATTGTACCTTCTCCCTTATTGGAAAGTAGTTCATCACGTAAATCAGTTCGGTGATTCCTACACCAATTAGTGAGGAAGTTAATGATGATGATCATGAAACTTCAGATCAAGTTGCTACCAAACCTCGTGGGTCTTCTAGAGTAAGATCCGCACTGTGAGTGGTACGGTAATCATATTCTGGAAGTCATGTTACTAGACCATGATGAACCTACGAACTATGAGGAAGCGATGATGAGCCCAGATTCCGCGAAATGGCTTGAGGCCATGAAATCTGAGATAGGATCCATGTATGAGAACAAAGTATGGACTTTGATGGACTTGCCCAATGATCGGCAAACCATAGAAAATAAATGGATCTTCAAGAGGAAGACGGACGCTGATAGTAGTGTTATCAGTCTACAAAGCTAGAATTGTCGCAAAAGGTTTTCGACAAGTTCAAGATGTTGACTACGATGAGAGTTTCTCACTCGTATCTATGCTTAAGTCTGTCCGAATCATGTTAGCAATTGCCGCATTTTATGAAATCTGGCAAATGGATAAACAAAACTGCATTCCTTAATGGATTTATTAAAGAAGAGTTGTATATGATGCAACCAGAAGGTTTTGTAAATCCTAAAGGTGCTAACAAAATGTGCAAGCTCCAGCGATCCATCAATGGACTGGTGCAAGCATCTCAGAGTTGGAATACATGCTTTGATAAGTTGATCATAGCATATAGTTTTATACAGACTTCATGTGAAGCCTGTAATTACTAGAAAGTGAGTGGGAGCACTACAAAACATTTCTGATAAGTATATGTGAATGACATATTGTAGATCGGAAATAATGTAGAATTATTCTGCAAAGCATAAAGGAGTGTTTGAAAGGAGTTTTTCAAAGAAAGACCTCGGTGAAGCTGCTTACATATTGAGCATCAAGATCTATAGAGATAGATCAAGACGCTTGATAAGTTTTTCAATGAGTACATACCTTGACAAGATTTTGAAGTAGTTCAAAATGGAACAGTCAAAGAAAGAGTTCTTGCCTGTGTTACAAGGTGTGAAATTGAGTAAGACTCAAAACCCGACCACGGCAGAAGATAGAAAGAGAATTAAAGTCATTCCCTATGCCTTGGCCATAGGTTCTATAAAGTATGCCAAGCTGTGTACCAGATCTATTGTATACCCTACATTGAGTTTGGCAAGGGAGTACAATAGTGATCTAGGAGTAGATCACTAGACAGCGGTCAAAATTATCCTTAGTGGAATAAGGATATGTTTCTCGATTATGGAAGTGACAAAAGGCTCGTCGTAAAGGGTTACGTCGATGCAAGTTTTGACACCAATCTGGATGACTCTAATTCTCGATCTAGATACATATTTAAAGTGGGAGCAATTAGCTAGAGTAGCTACGTGAAGAGCATTGTATACATAGAAAATTGCAAAATACATAACGGATCTGAATATGAAAGACCCGTTGACTAAGATTCTCTCACAAGCAAAACATGATCACACCTTAGTACTCTTTGGGTGTTAATCACATAGCGATGTGAACTAGATTACTGAATCAAGTAAACCCTTTGGGTGTTGGTCACATGGCGATGTGAACTATGGGTGTTAATCACATGATGATGTGAACTATCGATGTTAATCACATGGTGATGTGATCTAGATTATTGACTCTAGTGCAAGTGGGAGATCAAGGAAATATGCCCTAGAGGCAATAATAAAGTTATTATTTATTTCCTTATATCATGATAAATGTTTATTATTCATGCTAGAATTGTATTAACAGGAAACATAATACATGTGTGAATATATAGACAAACAAAGTGTCACTAGTATGCCTCTACTAGACTAGCTTGTTAATCAAAGATGGTTATGTTTCCTAACCATAGACAAAGGAGTTGTCATTTGATTAACAAGGTCACATCATTGGTTGAATGATCTGATTGACATGACCCATTCCATTAGCTTAGCACCCGATCGTTTAGTATGTTGCTATTGCTTTTATCCATGACTTATGCATGTTCCTATAACTATGAGAATATGCAACTCCCGTTTACCGGAGGAACACTTTGGGTACTACCAAACGTCACAACGTAACTGGGTGATTATAAAGTAGTACTACAGGTGTCTCCAAAGGCAGATGTTGGGTTGGCGTATTTCGAGATTAGGATTTGTCACTCCGATTGTCTGAGAGGTATCTCTGGGCACTCTCGGTAATACAAATCACTAAGCCTTGCAAGCATTACAGATAATGAGTTAGCTGTGAGATGATGTATTACGGAACGAGTAAAGAGACTTGCCAAGAATTTAGATTGAACTAGGTATTGGATACCGACGATCAAATCTCGGGCAAGTAACATACCGATGACAAAGGGAACAACGATGTTGTTATGCGGTTTGACCGATAAAGATCTTCGTAGAATATGTAGGAGCCAATATGGGCATCCAGGTCCCGCTATTGGTTATTGACCGAGAATAGTTCTAGGTCATGTCTACATAGTTCTCGAACCCGTAGGGTCCGCACGCTTAAGGTTTCGATGGCGGTTATATTATGAGTTTATGAGTTTTGATGTACCGAAGGAGTTCGGAGTCCCGGATGAGATCGGGGACATGACGAGGAGTCTCGAAATGGTCGAGACGTAAAGATCGATATATTGGACGACTATATTCGGACATCGGAAAGGTTCCGAGTGATTCGGTATTTTTCGAGTACCGGAGAGTTACGGGAATACGTATTGGGCCTTATTGGGCCATACGGGAAAGAAGGAAAAGGGCCTCAAGGGTGGCCGCACTCTTCCCTTGGTCTGGTCCGAATTGGACTAGGGAAGGGGGCGCCTCTTCCTTCCTTCTCCTTTTCCCTTCCCTTTCCTTCTCTCCTACTCCTACTACATGGAAGGTTTCCTAGTTGGACTAGGAAAGGGGAATCCTACTCCCGGTGGGAGTAGGACTCCCCTAGGGCGCCATAGAGAGGGCCGCCCTCCCTCCTCCACTCCTTTATATACGGGGCAGGGGCACCCCATGGACACACAAGTTGATCTACTGATTGTTCCTTAGCCGTGTGCGGTGCCCCTCCACCATATTCCACTTCGGTCATATCGTCAGGAGCTTAGGCGAAGCCCCGCGCCGGAGAAGTCATATCGTCAGCGGAGCTTAGGCGAAGCCCCGCGCCGGTGGAGCATCATCATCGCTACCACGCCGTCGTCTTGACGGAACTCATCCCGACACTTTGCTGGATCGGAGTCCGGGATCGCCATCGAGCTGAACGTGTGCGTAACTCGGAGGTGCCGTCGTTCGGTACTTGGATCGGTCGGATCGTGAAGACGTGCGACTACATCAACCGCGTTGTTATAACGCCCGCCACGGTCTACGAGGGTACGTGGACATACACTCTCCCCTCTCGTTGCTATGCATCACCATGATCTTGCGTGTGCGTAGGAATTTTTTTGAAATTACTACGTTCCCCAACAGTGGCATCAAAGCCTGGTTTTATGCGTTGATGTCATGTGCACGAGTAGAACACAAGTGAGTTGTGGGCGATACAAGTCATACTGCCTACCAGCATGTCATACTTTGGTTCAGCGGTATTGTGAGATGAAGCGGCCCGGACCGACATTACGCCAGACGCTTACGCCGAGACTGGTTTCACCGCTACGAGCACTCGTGCTTAAAGGTGGCTGGCGGGTGTCTGTCTCTCTCACTTTAGTTGAACTGGTGTGGCTACGCCCGGTCCTTGAGAAGGTTAAACGGAGTCTAATTGACGAAGTATCGTTGTGGTCTTGATGCGTAGGTGAGATTGGTTCTTGCTTAAGCCCGTAGCAGCCACGTAAAATTTGCAACAACAAAGTAGAGGACGCCTAACTTGTTTTTGCAGGGCATGTTGTGATGTGATATGGTCAAGACGTGATGCTATATTTTATTGTATGAGATGATCATGTTTTGTAACCGGTTATCGGCAATCGGCTGGAGCCATATGGTTGTCGCTTTATTGTATGAAATGCAACGCCTGTAATTGCTTTACTTTATCACTAAGCGGTAGCGATAGTCGTAGAAGCAATAGATGGCGAAACGACAACGATGCTACGATAGAGATCAAGGTGTCGCTACCGGTGACGATGGTGATCACGACGGTGCTTGGAGATGGAGATCACAAGCACAAGATGATGATGGCCATATCATATCACTTATATTGATTGCATGTGATGTTTATCCTTTATGCATCTTATTTTGCTTTGATTGACGGTAGCATTTTAAGATGATCTCTCACTAAAATTATCAAGTAGTGTTCTCCCTGAGTATGCACCGTTGCCAAAGTTCGTCGTGTCGAGACACCACGTGATGATCGGGTGTGATAAGCTCTCGTCCATCTACAACGGGTGCAAGCCAGTTTTGCACGCCGCAGAATACTCAGGTTATACTTGACGAGCCTAGCATATGCAGATATGGCCTCGGAACACGGAGACCGAAAGGTCGAGCGTGAATCATATAGTAGATATGATCAACATAAGATGTTCACCATTGAAAACTACTCCATCTCACGTGATGATCGGTTATGGTTTAGTTGATTTGGATCACGTGATCACTTAGATGACTAGAGAGATGTCTATCTAAGTGGGAGTTCTTAAGTAATATGATTAATTGAACTTTAATTTATCATGAACTTAGTCCTGGTAGTATTTTGCAAATTATGTTGTAGATCAATAGCTCGCGTTGTTGCTTCCCTATGTTTTTATATGTGTTCCTAGAGAAAATTGTATTGAAAAATGTTAGTAGCAATGATGCGGATTGGATCCGTGATCCGAGGTTTATCCTCATTGCTGCACGTAAGAATTATGTCCTTAATGCACCGCTAGGTGATGCACCTATTGCAGGAGCAAATGTAGACGTTATGAACGTTTGGCTAGCTCAATATGATGACTACTTGATAGTTTAGTGCACCATACTTAACAGCTTAGAATCGGGACTTCAAAGACGTTTTGAACGTCATGGACCATATGAGATGTTCCAGAATTGAAGTTAATATTTCAAGCAAATACCCGAGTTGAGAGATATGAAATCTCCAACAAGTTCTATAGCTAAAAGATGGAAGAGAATCGCTCAACTAGTGAGCATGTTCTCAGATTGTCTGGGTACTTCAATCGCTTGAATCAAGTGGGAGTTAATCTTCCAGATAAGATAGTGATTGACAGAATTCTCTAGTCACCAACACTAAGTTACTAGAACTTCGTGATGAACTGTAGTATGCAAGGGATGACGAAAACGATTCCCGAGCTCTTCGTGATGTTGAAATCGACGAAGGTAGAAATCAAGAAAGAGCATCAAGTGTTGATGATTGACAATACCACTAGTCTCAAGGAAAAGGGCAAAGGGAAGAAGGGGAACTTCAAGAAGAACGGCAAGCAAGTTGCTGCTCGAGTGAAGAAACCCAAGTCTGGACCTAAGCCTGAGACTAAGTGCTTTTGCTGCAATGGAACTGGTCACTAGAAGCGGAACTACCCCAAGTATTTGGCGGATAAGAAGGATGGCAAAGTGAACAAAGGTATATTTGAGATACAGATTATTGATGTGTATTTTACTAGTGTTCGTAGCAACCCTCGGTATTTGATACTGGTTCAGTTGCTAAGAGTAGTAACTTGAAACGGAGTTGCAGAATGAACGAGAAACTAGTTGAAGGGAAAGTGAAGATGAGTGTTGGAAGTAGTTCCAAGATTGATATGATCATCATCGCACACTCCCTATACTTTCGGGATTAGTATGGAACCTAAATAAGTGTTATTTGGTGTTGAGCATAAGTATGATTTGATCATGTTTATTGCAATACGGTTATTCATTTAAGTAAGAGAATAAATTGTTGTTACTGTTTACATGAATAAAACCTTATATGGTTACACACCCAATGAAAATGATTCATTGGATCTCGATCATAGTGATACACATATTCATAATATTGAAACCAAAAGATGCAAAGTTAATAATGATAGTGCAACTTATTTGTGGTAATCGCCGTTTAGGTCATATTGGTGTAAAGCGCATGAAGAAAACTCCATGCCGATGGACTTTTGGAATCACTTGATTATGAATCATTTGATGCTTGCGAACCGTGCCGCTTTGGGCAAGATGACTAAAACTCCGTTCTTCGAACAATGGAACGAAGCTCTTGACTTGTTGGAAATAATACATACCAATGTATGCGATCCAATGAGTGTTGATGCCCGTGGCAAGTATCATTATTTTCTGACCTTCACAGATGATTTGAGCAGATATGAGTATATCTTCTTGATGAAACATAAGTCTGAAATAGTTGAAAAGTTCAAAGAATTTCAGAGTGAAGTGGAAAATCATCGTAACAAGAAAATAAAGTTTCTACGATATGATCGCAGAGGTAAAATATTTGAGTTACGAGTTTGGTCTTCAACTAAAACAATGTGAAATAGTTTCACAAATTCATGCCACCTGGAACACCACAGCATAATGGTGTGTCCGAACATCATAACTGTACTTTATTGGATATAGTGCAACTATGATGTTTCTTACCGATTTACCGTTATAGTTTTGGGGCTATGCATTAGAGACAGCTGCATTCACGTTAAAAAGGGCACCATCTAAATCCGTTGAGATGACACCGTATGAACTATGGTTTAGCAGTAAACCTAAGCTGTCGTTTCTTAAAAGTTTGGAGTTGTGATGCTTATGTGACAAAAGGCTCGTCGTAAAGGGTTACGTCGATGCAAGTTTTGACACCAATCTGGATGACTCTAAGTCTCGATCTAGATACATATTGAAAGTGGGAGCAATTAGCTAGAGTAGCTCCGTGCAGAGCATTGTAGACATAGAAAATTGCAAAATACATAACAGATCTGAATATGAAAGACCCGTTGACTAAGATTCTCTCACAAGCAAAACATGATCACACCTTAGTACTCTTTGGGTGTTAATCACATAGCGATGTGAACTAGATTACTGAATCTAGTAAACCCTTTGGGTGTTGGTCACATGGCGATGTGAACTATGGGTGTTAATCACATGATGATGTGAACTATCGATGTTAATCACATGGTGATGTGATCTAGATTATTGACTCTAGTGCAAGTGGGAGACTCAAGGAAATATGCCCTAGAGGCAATAATAAAGTTATTATTTATTTCCTTATATCATGATAAATGTTTATTATTCATGCTAGAATTGTATTAACAGGAAACATAATACATGTGTGAATATATAGACAAACAAAGTGTCACTAGTATGCCTCTACTAGACTAGCTTGTTAATCAAAGATGGTTATGTTTCCTAACCATAGACAAAGGAGTTGTCATTTGATTAACAAGGTCACATCATTGGTTGAATGATCTGATTGACATGACCCATTCCATTAGCTTAGCACCCGATCGCTTAGTATGTTGCTATTGCTTTTATCCATGACTTATGCATGTTCCTATAACTATGAGAATATGCAACTCCTGCCATCGGAGGAACACTTTGGGTACTACCAAACGTCACAACGTAACTGGGTGATTATAAAGGAGTACTACAGGTGTCTCCAAAGGCAGATGTTGGGTTGGCGTATTTCGAGATTAGGATTTGTCACTCCGATTATCGGAGAGGTATCTCTGGGCCCTCTCGGTAATACACATCACTAAGCCTTGCAAGAATTACAACTAATGAGTTAGCTGTGAGATGATGTATTACGGAACGAGTAAAGAGACTTGCCAAGAATCTAGATTGAACTAGGTATTGGATACCGACGATCAAATCTCGGGCAAGTAACATACCGATGACAAAGGGAACAACGTATGTTGTTATGCGGTTTGACCGATAAAGATCTTCGTAGAATATGTAGGAGCCAATATGGGCATCCAGGTCCCGCTATTGGTTATTGACCGAGAATAGTTCTAGGTCATGTCTACATAGTTCTCGAACCCGTAGGGTCCGCACGCTTAAGGTTTCGGCGATGCTTATATTATGAGTTTATGAGTTTTGATGTACCGAAGGAGTTCGGAGTCCCGGATGAGATCGGGGACATGACGAGGAGTCTCGAAATGGTCGAGACGTAAAGATCGATATATTGGACGACTATATTCGGACATCGGAAAGGTTCCGAGTGATTCGGGTATTTTTCGAAGTACCGGACAGTTACAGGAATACGTATTGGGCCTTATTGGGCCATACGGGAAAGAAGGAAAGGGCCTCAAGGGTGGCCGCACCTTCCCTTGGTCTGGTCCGAATTGGACTAGGGAAGGGAGGCGCCCCCTTCCTTCCTTCCTTTTCCCTTCCCTTTCCTTCTCTCCTACTCCTACTACATGGAAGGTTTCCTAGTTGGACTAGGAAAGGGGGAATCCTACTCCCGGTGGAAGTAGGACTCCCCTAGGGCGCGCCATAGAGAGGGTCGGCCCTCCCCTCCTCCACTCCTTTATATACGGGGCAGGGGGCACCCCATGGACACACAAGTTGATCTACGGATTGTTCCTTAGCCGTGTGCGGTGCCCCCTCCACCATATTCCACTTCGGTCATATCGTCATGAGCTTAGGCGAAGCCCCGCGCCGGAGAAGTCATATCGTCAGCGGAGCTTAGGCGAAGCCCTGCGCCGGTGGAGCATCATCATCGTCACCACGCCGTCAGGTTGACGGAACTCATCCCCGACACTTTGCTGGATCGGAGTCCGGGATCGCCATCGAGCTGAACGATGTGCAGAACTCGGAGGTGCCGTGACGCTCGGTACTTGGATCGGTCGGATCGTGAAGACGCACGACTACATCAACCGCGTTGTTATAACGCTTCCGCTTACGGTCTACGAGGGTACGTGGACATACACTCTCCCCTCTCGTTGCTATGCATCACCATGATCTTGCGTGTGCGTAGGAATTTTTTTGAAATTACTACGTTCCCCAACAGAAGTGCTCGTCGCCAATGGTGTGGGGCACATTCCGCGCCAGCCCATGGCACTGGAGGCGGTCGCCGTTAGCCACCGTGACCCGAAGTTGCTCCCCGCCCGTCGGCTGAAGCGCTAAGCGGCGCATGGTAGCCTTGGGCAGGAAGTTATGCGTGGAGCCCATATCCAGGAGGGCCACCAGGCGCTAGCCGTGAATCGTCATCGGCAAAAGCATAGTCCGCTCGTCGCGGATGCTGGCGAGAGCATGGAGGGAGACCACGAGCGCCGTCGCCGGAGCGGGCGCGGGGGCGGCCTCCGCAGCAACTGGTGGCGGCAACTCGCCAAGCCCGTCGGCGGGTGTGTCCTCCTCGACGTAGTCAGCCGTCTCCAAGTAGAAGAGGCGCGGGCAGACGTGGCCCGGCACGTAGGGCTCATCGCAGTTATAACAAAGCCCTTGGCGATGTTGCTCGAGCTGCTCGACCTGAGAGAGCCGACGGAAGGGCCGCATCGCGGCCGGAGCGGTCGCCGCTGGAGCAGCTGGGGGCATCCAGCCTGGCACAGGTGTTGTCGGGGGCGGTCTGGCGGCCTGTCGGCCACCTCAAGCCGTTGTCGCCTGCTGCAAGGCCTGTGCGCGACACTCCAAGGCGTGAGCGTAGTACATGGCCGTCTGGAGGTCCTGGGGTCCCCGCAGCTCCACGTCCACGCGGATGTGATCCGGAAGACCGTTGACAAAGAGCCCGGCCCGCTGCTGCACAGTCACACCCGGTGCGTGGCATGCCAGGGCCTGGAAACGGTCGGTGAAGTCCTGCACCGTGGAGGTGAAGGGAAGGCGGCCGAGCTCCGCCAGTCGGCTCTCGCGGATCGGGCGACCAAACGGCGAGGCATAGCTCACGAAAGCGCTCCCAAGGGGGCATGCCGCCCTCGTCCTGCTCGAGGGTGTAATACCACGTCTGTGCGGCACCCTGGAGGTGATAAGAGGCGAGCTAGGTGCGGTCCGACGCGAGTGTGCGTTGCCCGCGGAAGAACTGCTTGCACTGGTTGAGCCAGTTGAGGGATCCTCAGTACCGTGGTAGGTGGCGAAGTCGATGTTGGCGAATCGTGGCGGCGTCTGGGTATGACTGCTGTGGCCGAACGGCTCGGTGGTGCGGAGCAGCGAGGATGGTGGCGCCAGGTCGGTGGGGACCAGGGGTCCCTCGTGGAATGGCGGGTCGGCGCGGCCCGCGTAGGGACCCGCGGAGCCGGACGGATCGCCATACTGTAGGGTGGGCGCCGGCTGGTCCCAGGCCATAGTGTAGACCGGCTACGGCGATGACCCGGACAACTAGGCCGGGAGCGGTGATGGCGATGGTGGGAAGCGGATCTGCTGGATCGGAACGCCTCCCGGCGTGGTCGGAGCTTACCGGTGCTGAGCGGCGGAGGGGCCGGCAGCGGCAAAGTGGTTGCCGTGACGGGGCGATCGGGCGCGGAGGCACCGCGAGGGCCGAGACGGCCATTGCGCCATCGCGGGTGGTGGCGGGCGGCGTACCGGCAATGGGCCGCAGCGGCCCAGCGAACGCCGCCGCGTGCGGCGAGTACCACGGCAGGGCCGGCGGGCCGGCAGCGGCGGCGGCCCGTAGGGGCTGGCCAAGTATAGCCGGATCCCCTGGACTGCTGTGACGAGGTCGTGGAGGACCCCGGTGACCTCCTCCGAGGTGTAGACGACGGCGGGCAGCGCGGTGGAGGGAGCCGACATTTGGGCGGTGGGTGCGCCGGAGGTGGGGACCAGCGGCGCAGATGGAGAGGGCAGCGGTGCGGTGGTGATGGGCAGCGGCGCGGTGGTGGAGGTCGGCAGCGGGAGGGATGGGGTTGGCGGCGGCGAAGACATGATCAAAACTGAGCTAACTGATACCAAGCTGGTAGGAGCTAGGGCTCTACTGGGTCTAGGCCGGAGGTTGTAGGGAAGGAGGGAGTTGGATGTGGATGAGCACGCGGCTGCCGGCGGCTGGGCGCCATCGTGCGCATGGGAGGAGGCGGCTAGGATTTAGGGTTTCCGGCTCCTCTTAGAGCCGGGCAATAGAATTGTCTTATTGCTTAATCTTTAAAAGAGTCTTACAGCAGCTTGTTTATATAACCACGATGCTAATAAAAATAAAATAATTTATGGGCTAAAACCTACTAAACCTGCCCAGTGGGCCTCCTATGGGGTATAAGTTACCCCGGTCATAACAGAAGCATGTAACACAGATAGTACTGCAGCTTCAAGGCTGCTGTGAAAATAGTCATAGCAGATCATGTCCAATGCAGAAGAAAGAATGCTTCGATGGCTCCACGGCTGGGGCAGCAATACTTAATGCTGTAAATGTATTTGTGGAGCAACAAATTTAATGAGTCACCCACTGCACAAAAGAGATCCGCAAAATTTTATTTACTTCACCGAAAAGTACTGTGAGACTCCTTTTCTTGTCTGTAATGTAATACCTGGAGTGTAGCTTGATTAAGTGTAACCCGATGCACACGTGCACAGCAAGAACCCTGTTATTACATCATGTAATTAATAAAGATTTCTCAATTAATGGTGGATGCAAGAATTACAAATGTGAAAAAAAAAGTATACATTTCAAATGTAGTACCTGCTGCTGCAGTCCTCCCTGTATTCATCAAAGATGACCCTGTAATTTTTGTATAATGGGTCATGCTTGAGCAAAATCAATTCATCAAAGAAGACCCTGTAATTTTCTGAATAATGTTCTCCGAGTTGTAAGCAAGGATACAAACTATCTGATATATATGCGCATTCCTGCTTAACAAAGGCATGATAACACAAAGATAATTATACAAAAATACAGGCCATTGGATCTTTATCCGCATTCCTTCCTAACTAAGGCATGATAAGACAAATAAATTTATTTTTCTTTCTTTAATAATAAAGCGTCTACGGCTTCTGGTGGTACGTCATCAGCGTTTTTATAGAAAAGTCCCTCTGAGAAATAAACACGCGGTCCCTTTTTAAGTGTGTGTCTGAGAAACGATTCAGTTTTTGCACAAAACCCCCTCTCACTTAGAATATTCAACCATGGTTGCAGAGGTGCTCGCAAGCAGGGAGGAGCAGAGGCGAGGACGAAGCGGCTCAGGCGCTCGCGCTCGCGCTGTTGGTGGAGGGAGACCATGCGTGGAGGAGGCAGGGTGATTGCGCCGTCCGCCAGCGCCAGCGCGAGCACACACTGCTCTGACTGCGCCGCCGGCAACCCTCTCCGGCCTCAGCCGGTCCTAGCCCCGTCGTCTGTTCGGCACGGCGGAGCCCTTGTCGGCGGCGGAGGATGAGAAGGCAGCCCCATTCGTCGTCCTTGACCTGGAGAAGGAGAGCGTTGTCAGGGAGAGAGAGAGAGACTGTGTGTGTTGTCCGTGTGTGTCGGTCAAGTCCTTCTGCTTGGGCCAAGCCCAAAGTCAATGTGAAAAACAAAAGCAAATTCACCAAAAAAATCAAATCACTTTTTAAAAATGTTCTATTTTTAAAGAAAAACACCCTTTCAAGAAAAAGGTGTTTTATGAACAAGAACAAGTAAAATAGTTTGAAAGACAATTCCATGCACAACTACTCTTTCATCGGATGAAACTGTGAAGTTGAATTAGATCCTGGAAATGTCATTAGGATATAGAAATGTTGTATAATGCAACATGGAGCATGTTCAAATTTGTTCACCCGTTGCAACGCACGGGCATTAGTACTAGTTTAGAACAAACATTGCGTTTGATAAAAAAATATGAGAAATAGAAAATGATGAACCAGCAAACCAGTGGACAAGCCTTTTATGATATGCAGTTTCATATTTCAAAACAATGTACTATGTATATCGACCTAGTCTTCCCCCAATAGATTCAAAACAGCGTGAATCGACTGACTTTTCTCCAACAGGCAAAAATCTTATTTTCTTACAAAAACAAAAAGAAGAACTGCAACAGACTATACAAAAAAAATTGCATGATTAATACTGAAACTAATCTTCAGAGATACCGTATAAAACTGAAAGCCACCCTAAGCTTCTGCCATCAGGCTAGCCTTGCCAAAAAACAACGAAAACACTAACGCACACACGTGTGGGCGTCTGGCAACTCGTCCACACGTATGGATCCTCGTCTAATCAATTCTACACGAATCTTGGCACGTTCTAGCAATTTTTATGTGTCACGTAGGACTAAGCTGGTGTGTGAGCATTCATCCGGTCGCCCACACGTCCTTTTTCACCACACAGGGGCTGGTGTGTGGGCGTTTAGCAATTCACCCACACACCAGTTTTCACGCACGCAGAGGGGGCTGGTGTGTGGGCGTTTATCACTTCGCCCACACGCCCGTCTTCTCGCCCACACCCAAAGCTGGCAGTTGCCATGTGTTTCCGCAGGGTACATGGCAACTTCCCTAGCTTTGCTTGTAAGTAGATGATAACTCTCTTTTACCCGAGTTGCCATGTGTTTTTGCATGGTACATGACAACTGCCCTAGCGTGCACGTAAACAGATGGCAATTCTTTCTTTTACATGGCAACTGCACTAGCGTGCTTGTAAGCACATGGCAACTCTCTCTTTTACCCGAACATGTTTTTTTGCCATACCTTTTTATAGTGCTACATGGCAACTGCCTAGTGTTAGTGGGTGGCAACTCCTAAAGTTTTGGAATCATGGCAACTGCAGTAGACCAGACTATACATGGCAACTGCAGTTGAGCAACCATGGCAACTGTAGTTGTCCAACATGGCAACCGAAGTTCAGCGACATGTCCAACTGCAGTTAAACGAACATGGACGAGGGTCTGGATCATGGCAACTACGGGCGCTGCGATGACCGCTACGCTGGGCGCAAGGGACCACGCGAGTACGAGGCCGACGACATGCGGCGTGTGGGCATTATCTATTTCACCCACACGCACGCGTGTGAGAAGAATCGGGAGGGAAAAAAGAGATGTGTAGGCATTAATTATTTTGCCCATTCGTAGGTTGTAGACTATTTCTCTTATACACCACATAAAATGTGTGGGTAAATCCTTAACAAGACGCCGCACCCCGAACCGAATTGAACTCGTATCGCGACAGTAGCTACTTTATAGGGAACCGAGCGACCCGCGCCGATCACAACCGTACAACCATCAAAATTGTCCCCAAAACTGACATCAACACAAGTCTCGGCCCGCAAAGCCGCCGCCAACGGAAAAGATACTCGATGCTGACTGATTTCGACAGATCAGTACGGCGGCGGCTGGATTCTCCGGATTGGCAGATCACGTCGGCGCCGCCGGCGCAGCTGCCGGACGACCTGATCCACTACAGCATCCTCGCCCGCCTCCCCTTCCGGCTGCTCCTCCGCCTGGCCCCCGTCTGCAAGGCGTGGCGCCGCCTCATCCTCCACGACCCCGTCTTCGCCCGCGTGCAGGCGCAGTGCCCCTCGCCGGCCTCCGGCGTCCTCGCCCGCTTCCACCAGGGCCGGCTCGAGGTCCTCACCTCCGGAGCCGCAGCCGCCGCCGTCGCCCCGCCGGACGCCGGCCTCTCCTTCTTGCCCGTCGTCGACGCGCACCGGCAGCACCTCCGGCTCTGCTCCACCACGAGCGGCCTTCTTCTGGTCACGACCGGCAGCACCTTGTGGGTCGTCAACCCTGCGACGCGCGCGTTCCGTGAGATCCCCTACGCCGGCGAGGGCGCCTTCAGGGCGTGCCTCGCGTACGACCCGGCGACGGCGCACCAGGAAAGCTACCACCTCGTCGTCCCCGCCCGGGCAAACATGGAGCTGTGGAGGTTCTGGGTCTTCTCCTTCTCGTCGCTGTCGCGCGGGTGGCGCGCGTCGTGGGCGACCGTGCGGATGCCGCCGTACGGCGGTGTGCAGCCAAGGCTTTACACCTCGGCGGGCTCTCGTACTGGCTTTGCAACCGGGGCGACGTGCTCTGGTACAACTACGGCGCCGACGCGGCGGGCAAGCTGCCGCCGCCGCCGCCTCCGCACGGGAGGAAGAGGCCGTCCTCCTGGTCGACGGAGGAGGGTACATGGAGGGCAGCAGGGAGCTGGTGGCGTGGCGCGGGCGGATCGGGATGGTGTCGGCGAGCCCTGCCCTGCTGGCCGTGTGGGCGCTATCGTCGTCGCCCTCCTCGGGCAACGCGTCGTCGCCGGCGAGGTGGGAGATGGTGCACCGGAGGAGCTGGGACGAAATCCCTGGCATGGCGCCCCCCGTGTCGCGCTTCCTGTGGTCGGTGGTGCCGGCGGGGGTGGACGTCGGCGTGGAGGAGGTCTTGGGCCTGGCGGTGCGGATCGCGTACAGGCAGCGCCGCCGCGTGGGTAGCGGTGGTGGTGACAACGAGAATGTGTGGCGTCGCCAGGTGTTGCGGTACGACATGCGTACTGACGCCACGGCCACGGTGGCGGAGCTGGTCGGCAGGGGGAAGCACGACGACTTCGTCGTCTTCGGCTACCACTCCAGCATGGCGCCATTGTACTAGCAGCTAATTAAAAGCTCTTCATCTCCATCTGAAGGTTTTTCTGACAGTAATTTTGATGGAATTCGATCATCGCAGGTACTGACAGTATTCTGGATATTTCTCTTTTCAGCTATGTATCTAATATATTATCAAAACATAATGGTCTATTTGAATCTCTGAAAATCCTAACTATTCTTAGCATGATTTTACGGAATCTCAAAGAGGAAGGGGTTATTTCAGGGGATAGGGAGATGTTTATTTTGCTAACGATTTCTACAAGAATCTGTTTTGGTCCTGCAGAATATAATGTACATGTTTACTTAGGACCTGAGAGTTATAGATAAGATGTTCAGCGTGGAATTAAGAAGTAATACTGCCATTTTTCAATTACAGCATAACAAGGCTGCTGGCCCCATGGTTTTGCTAGTGAATTTCAGCTGCGGTTTTGGCCATTCGTTTATGGGGATTTGTATTTTTTTAGTTCTATATATCATGGACTGGTAGGCTTGATCTTGCTAGGTTGAACCATGGTATGTTAACTTTTGTTGCTAATTAAGGGTAAATGAGCTGATAAAATCCAGATGTTTAGGTTGCTTTGCTTTCTTAATGCCTTTTTGAAAATCTTTACAAAAGTTATTAATAATAGATCTATTAGTCTAGCTGATAAGATTATTTCTCATGTGCAAACATCTTTCGCAAAAGGGTAGGTTTATTTAAGATGGGTTAATCATACTCCATTAAATTTTTAATGAGGTTGTTACAAAGAAAAGAGATCATTCAAGCCAAAGAGATCATTCAAGCCAGTGAGAGGGTGGGGGGGGGGGAGCAACCCCCGCGTCCTCCACAAATATCATCTACTCTCACCGCCAGAGTGCCTGGGGCGCGGCGACAGCAAGGCGCTCAGCCGGGCGGTGGCGCGGGACAACCTTTAGGCCGTGGTAGTTGTGTGGTGTGTGGCAAAGGCATGGCGTCAGTGTCCAGCAGGTGCAGGGACGGCGGTGTGAATGCGGATCTGATGTGGGGGTGTGACTCTGGCCTCCCTTGGTCGTGTGGCGGCGAGGTGCTTGGCGCCTCCATTGGCATCCTTCGGTGCGAATTCGTAAGCAGAGGGTTGGGTCATGGCGGGAATCTCATGCGCCCTGCCATGATCCAGTTCGATCGTGGTGCAGTGGATGCACTAGTTGGCGATGTGGTCACAGTGGCTTGGGCGATGACGGATGGTGTTCGGTGGCAAGACTCGGGTCGTGCTGGCTCCTCCCTTCTCCTGGGTCCATGCCCGCAGATCGGGCTACTTGCATGGGGGAGATGGCTAGGACATGGGGCTCATACTCGGGAAGATCAGATTGGGGCTCATGGCAGTTCGGAGCTCCTGCTCCATGTAGGCAATGATGGGCGCAGTCCGGGCCGTGCCCGTGGGCGATGAGGTCCCTCTCACCGTGGGTGCGGTGCTCGATGGTGGTGGTTGGGTCACCTGTATTCTGTCAGGCAGATCGACGTCGAAGGTCACAGGCATGGCGTCGTGTGAGATTGCTCAACGACAGTCGTCGGTAGTCACGGGGTTGTATCTCCTATGGTCCACTGGGACTGGCTGGAGATGCATGTGTGAGTGCCTCCTACCATGGATGCGTCGACCCAGAGTCCATGGTTGATGCCGGGTTAGGAGTAAAAGGAGACACCTTCTACTCTTCCTACCGCAATGTGGGCAGTTGGTGGTATCTCGGACATGGATGTCGTGGGGGCGGCCCCGTATCATGGTCCGCATGATTAGCTCTCCAGCGGGCACCATGGCGGCGATGATGGTTTGGATAATTAATTTTATGCCCTTACTTGTATTCCACCGGTTAGATTTGCCACTAGTTTTTAAAAAAATCAGTTTTGTCCGAGTGTGTTTGCTCCTCTTATGCTTTTGCCCTTTGACTATTAGACCGTTATTTTAAAAACTTCATAACAAATTCATATTAACCTAAAAAATGGAAATAAGATATCAAAATATTCTAGAAAAACATCATCTATAATAACTTTAGTAATATTAATAATCTCGTGTGGCTTAAATAACACCTTTGTCGTGAATGCAAATGACATGCACATATAGATGATGTTTTCCTAGAACTTGTTGATATCTTACTTATATTTTTTGATTTAATATGAAGTTTTGAAAGTGACGTCAAACGGTCAAAGAGAAAAGGCATTAGAGGAGCAAACATGCTTGAGCAGAACTGGTGGGTTCTTTTAAGGACCGCGATATTTGGCACCCGTGTGCCAAATAGCAAGAACTACCACACAACTCCTTTCTGCCCTAATTACTCTAATTTCACGTGCATTCCTTCCTCTAATAACATATATGCACTATTGGACAACAAAACAGTTGTCATCCTGGATTCTCTTTACTTCGAAAATTTAAAATATTTTGTAACTCAAACCATCGATTCGTTGCAAAAACCGTTTTCATATAAAAAAATCGTCGCGATGAGTTCTTTGAAACCACTCGGGTGAGACTCTTACTGGGTCAACAATTCTCTTTATGTGTGTGCTTGATGCCGCTGCAGCGGAAGTTTTGGCGTTGAAGAATGACATGGAGCTAGCGGACCAGTGGGGATGCTCAAATGTAATCTTCGAATCTGATTGTCTTGATATTATCCAGGCATGCAAGGGGGAAGTTGATATCCTGAGTCCTTATTCTCCTACTCTGAATAAGTGTTTCCATTTAGCTCAAAGTATTGGTTTAGTCTTGTACTCTCACTGTCCAAAGGAAGGAAACAAGGTGGCATACAAGCTCGCTAGGAGTTCCTATGATTCTAATTCTGTAATTTCTTGGGAGGGTGATCCTCCGCACATTATCGTATCTAAACTTGTTAGTGATGTAACAATTATTTGATTTGAATAAAGTATGCCACAAGTTCAATCTGTCGATGCATTTGAAGAAATCTCTAAAGACCATGTACATCCCTGCTTAGGTTCACATGAGCGATGTAAACTTTCTTGCCCTCATTCTCATACCGAAAGTCCTTTGGCTGACCTCGCTCGTCCTCTATGATCCTATTGTGCATGATCAGGCCACCTGGGCCTGTGCTGCTTGGTCCATCCATCCCAGGCGAGGCGTAGTGGTGTACGCGACACCGATATCGCCCGATTCCAGCGAATGTACTGGATTCCTCCCGGGATTAAACCACACCATATCGCTTTGAATAGCTTCTGGCCTGCGCCGCCGCATCGATGCTGCACTTCGATCCATGGAACAAGTTCGTCGGCGATGCAGCTCTTCCGCGCCGACCAATTAGTATGCAGCAACGCCTCCTTCTTTTCTAGTTCGCCCGCCCACCCTGCGTGTTCGACGGCGATACCCCGTCCACCTCCACGCTGTTGACGTCCATTCAAGACGAGGCCCGGACATGGGCTCGAGCTGGTGCTCGCGGACTAAATCTTTTGCTGGCATAGGCGTGTGTTTTGGTTGTATGGTGGGCTGAGCATCCCACCCTCAAAAGGCTCTCTTGTACCCCCCCCCCTTCTTCCTATCAATGAAATGATACACACTTTTGCGTATTCGCGAAAAACATCCTTCCTACGGGATGCTATTTGGTGCTCGTGCGTAACATGGCCTGATTTCCGACAGCAACCTAAATCAGGGTGAGAGAAAACCCACCCGTTGAGTTACGCTGGGGGGGGGGGGGGGGGTTTCCAAACAGCGCGGCCGCGAAGGAGCTTTCTCGCCTTAGCAAACCAAATTTTCTTGTTTCCTTGAGGGTTTAATATACCCTTTTTTCAGATTTTTTTTTCTTCCAAAAGTAATAGTAACGTCGTGTTGTATTTTGCATCATTTTTTTGGACTCCATCAACTTTAACGACATCTGCATTTGATATCCGATCCGAGTTGTTCATCATGTTCCCGGCGACCTGGGAGATATATATGAACGTTGATCACTGGCTAGGAAGCCGGGGGCGAAGGAAATGGTACGTCTAGATGTCCTTCAAGCATTAAGATGGCGGTCTTGATGGACGGCCTAGACTCAGGTTCTCCTTGCACACACAAGAGCCCAACCTTCACCACCCGCTCCACGGCCGCCGTATCGACCTCCTCCTCGTTTTTCATGGCCCTCTTCACCTCACCCTTCAGGAGGCACTCATACACCAGCTCCATCAGGGTTTGTTCCTCGCCGGCCTCCTCCATTTCCATGCTCCTCCTGCATGTCACGATCTCGAGCAGCACCACGCCGTAGCTGTACACATCAATCTTCGCCGTGACGGGGCCCGTGCCCCTGTACCACTCAGGGGCCAGGTACCCACGCGTGCCGCGGACACCGGTGAATGTGCGTGTCTGATCAGGTTGAAGCAGTTTGGCGAGCCCGAAGTCGGCGATCTTGGCCGTGCCGGCCGCGTCTATGAGGATGTTCTGCGGCTTGACGTCACAGTGGATCACGCGGTTGCTGAGCTCGTCGTGGAGGTAGTGCAGGCCCCGGGCCACGTCGAGCGCGATGCCAAGGCGGTCGGACCACGGAGGCGTCGAGGAAGCACCCCTGAACAGCAGGTCGGTCACCGAGCCGTTGCTCATGAACTCGTACACCAGGAGGCGGTGCGCGCCCTCGTGGCAGAAGCCGAGGAGGCGGACCAGGTTGCGGTGGCTCGTCCGCCCGATGGCGCGCACCTCTCTCTGGAACTCCCGTTCGCCGTCCTCCACGAGCTTCTCCAACCGCTTCACGGCGATAGCCCTCTCGCCGTTGCGCAGCGCACCTTTGAACACCGTGCCGAATGAGCCGCGGCCCACCGGGTCACGGAAGCAGTACGTGGCGTGCTCCAGCTCCTGGTAAGTGTACGACCTCAGGGGCGCCACCTCCTCCTCCTCTAAGCCTTCGCCACCGTCGGCGTCCGCATTCGCGGGTGCCACGTTCCGGAGCACGGCCCTCCGTTTCACGTGGAGCAGCCAACCGGACGCACTGAAGGCCGACAACGCGACGAATGCCAGGATGCCGATGCAAACCAACACGATGATGGTTGTGCGCCCGACGGATTTGCTGTGGGTGCCGCTGCCGCCTGTCGCCGCTCCTGCGGTCTTGACGAACAGCGTGTATCTGCCTCTAGTGCGGCCGTACCGTAGAGGGAGCTGCTGCTTGCTGCACGTGCCTTTGTCGGCGTCCCGCAGCACTGCGACGCACAAGCAGTCGGCCATGCATGCCGCCATGCAGTCTGCCTCGCTCGTGGCCTTGCCCACCGTCTCGTACGGTACATCCGCCCACTTCATGTTCGGCATGGACTTCACGGAGAAGTCTGCGGCGTCTTGTTGCTGCCCCTCTTTACAGTTGCCGGCGCTGGAGTTCACCGTGCAACCGAGCGCCGCATTGCTCGCGTCGAGAAAATCGAAACCACGCGGGCACAAACAGCTAGGCCGCGACTCCTTGTCGAGGACACAGTAGCTGTTGTCCCCGCAACCGCCATGGACAAGGCACCGATCGCTCAGAGCGCTCCAGACGACGAGGGTAATGTTCGAACCGCCAGACACGAAGGCATGGCGGTACAAACGCAGAACTCCGTCAGGATCAAGCGTGAGTCGGTAGTAGGCTTGCTCTCCCGCTTTTAAGGCTCCGGGCCGTGTCAGGTTCTTGGTAAAGCTGCCATTGTTGTTCACCAGGTAGAGCACGCCACTGGTATCAAGGCGCAAGATGTGGGTGACACCCAACGAGATCGTCCCCGTGTTCCAGTACGACGCGGCTGCGTTGTTCGTCGTGCCCACCGGGTACAACACCAGGTTGCCGTCCAGTTGCTGGTTGGCGAGCCGGTACTTCCCGACGGCCTTGTTGGTGTCAGACACGCTGGAGAAGAGCTGCGCCGTGGGCACGAGGTCCTGCCCGGCGACCAGGGTGTCCGTCGGGGACTCGAACGTCTGCCACACCACCGCGCCGTCATCGCCGAACAACGCAAAGTTGCCATCATCGCGCATGGCGCCCGTCACGGCCGGCCTTGACGGCTGCGCGACGGTCCTGTCGTGGTCGCTCGCGCCGATCCAGAGCAGACGACCGTCATCGGCGAGCCTTAGCACGCCGCCCGTTGCCGTGTCGTTGCGGTTCACAGTCCATGTGATGGTTACGTTGGGTACTGTGGCCAGCCAGACGCCAACCGCGAGGCCGCCTTCCGTGGCGTAGAAGCCGAAAGAGAAGCGGCCTGACGGGGACGACCAGCCGGCGCCTGCGGCGGCCTTCAGGGAGGACCCAGATGTGATGCCCGTTTGCGCGCATGAAAAGTCAAGGGAAACAAGCGTGGCTAGCGCTAAGCACAACAGCAGATGCAAATGGTAAGCGGCCATGGATGGTGAGCTGCTAAGTGCTAACTAAGCTCAATCTATACTTGCTCGCTAACTGCGTAGAGTACGATGATTGCAGTTACTATTAGCAGTAGTAGCCACCAACCATTCAACAAGTCAATCGTGTTTTCTCAAGGAAGACTAGACTTGTTGGGCGAAATATTCGTAGCTTTGACTTTTCGATGGAAGAAAATGGACGACGGAACGTAGCTCTCGGTGATTAATCAAACTAGCAGAGAAGACGTACCGGTAGAGTACAGACGATAGGATAGTGATACTACGGACTTCTTCTGTGCCCGTTGCCGGCCGCGGCGCATAAAATAATGGCGCCGGCTATGGATAATAGCCCGTGCTACGCGTCGGCCAGCTCCAAAGGGTTTTTTAGTTTCTTCCCTCGTTCTTCCGCCTTGCAGATCCTCGAAAGGTTTTGTCCAGTCCTTTAGATATCTCAGCACCGGCCAAACACCTGTTTGGTAGAAATCCAAGAGCATCTATCAACCACTATAGCATTTCTATAATTCCACAGCCCCCACGGAACCGCAGATGTGATCACATTTAACTGCAAGTGTTTTTTCTCGCACAGCCACCATCTGGCCAGTGACTCGAAATTAGTGATGGACAAACTAAACAAAGTTTCAACCTCTTTCCACATCAATCTAGCCACTACACATTCAAAAAACAGGTGAAACACCGTTTCTATCTCAGTGCAATGCACACATTCTAGGGGTTCTCTGGCAGTCCCTTTTTTCTCAAATTATCACAAGTCATAATCTTGTTTTGAGAAAGTAGCCAAAGGAACCCTTGAATTTTAGGTGGTACCTTAATGTTCCAGACTGCTGGCGGGAAAATGGATTGCACCCCTCGAAAGTTAACTACAACATACATTGTTTTCGTGGAGTAAACCCCCTTAGTTTCATATATTGCCAAATCAAAGAATCCTCATCTTGGCAAATTCTAGTCAACCTAAGAATGTGAACCAAGTCAAACCACTGGGTCATAAGCTCATCAGTGAACGTTCTCCTGAACGAACATTTAAGCTCCTGTCAATCCCACAGATCAGCAATAGTCTTATTTTTTCATTCACCAAGAAATAAAGATCCCAAAATTGTGTAGCCAAGGGAGCATTACCATGCCAAATATCTTCCAAAAATCTAATATATTTACCATTTCATACAGACCACTTATACCCCACTCTAACAGCCTGCATGGCCCACATGAAACTCTTATAGAACTGAGATGAGTTATTGTCATGACAACACATGATTTGCTGTCTAAAACTCTCCTCCAGAGAGATCCTTCCCCAGCAATATATCTTTTAACCCAGGACCCAATCGAGCACACATTCAAATTGTGCAGGCACTAGTAGAAAAAGGACCTAATGTGAGACACATTAGTCCCGGTTCGATTTTGGCCCGGTACTAATGGTATCATTAATGCCGGTTCGAACGGTTATGCATTAATGCCGATTCGTTTTGAACCTTTAGTACCGGTTCATGGGTGGTGGCAGGCTGGCGTCAGGCCGGGGCCCCGCGATCACCTTTGGTACCGGTTCGTGCCACGAACCGGTACTAAAGGGTTTGACCTATAGTCCCGGTTGGAGACACAAACCGGGACTATAGGGCAATTTTCAAACTCTACCCTCCCCCCCCCTCCCCCCGGCGGTGTATCGCCATTTCAGTTTTGAAAAATACAAAAGAAAATGGTAAAAAGATTCAAAAAAAAAAATCTTCGAGATGTAGTTATATTACTACATCTACTAGTTAGGAAAATTAAAAAACTTAAATTTGGACATGTTTTGCAAAAAGTGTAGGGAAAATGTAAAACGGGTATAACTTTTGCATACGATGTCGGAAAAAAAACGTATAACCTATCAAAAAATTCAGCACAAAAATCCGCATCCAATTTTGACCGCCTACGGCCTGTTTGCAATTTTTTAGAATCCTCAAATTCCAAAAGGAAAAAAAGATATGCTCAAATTTCAGTTTTTTATAATTTCGGTCAAACTATGGTCAAACTACTTATTCAAGAAGTATTAATGTTGCTACATAATTATTCAAGAATATTAGTGTTACTAAATAATTATTTCAATTTTTTGAATTTTGGTCAAATTTGGTCAAACTATGGTCAAACTGTGGTCAACTTATTCAAGAAATATTAGTGTTACTAACTGTTTTTTAGAATAATAGTTCCAAACTCAAACGGTGAAACGTGTGACCTAATGCTCAAGCTAAACTGCTGAGGGTTAATAGGATTGACAGCTTACATTTGTTAGAAAAACAACAAGTGCAGACTTGAAAAGTAGGGGCAATAGAACTTCAAAGTTAAGCGTGCTCAGGCTGGGGAGTGAGAGGATGGGTGACCGGCCGGGAAGTTAGACGATTGAAATGAATGATCCACATTTGAGCAGTTAAGAGGGGTGATTAGAGACTCAATCATCAAATAATTCAGAAAATTGAAAATAAAAAAAATCAAATATTTTTTACAAAATTTTCAAAAAAAATTAAAAAAAACCTTTAGTACCGGTTGGTAACGAGCTCACGCCACGTGGTGGGCCTTTAGTGGTGGTTCGTGCCGAACCGGTACTAAAGGAGGGGGGCCTTTAGTCTCCACCCTTTAGTGCCGGTTGCAGAACCGGCACTAAAGGCCCTTACGAACCGGTTTTAAAGCTCCGCTTTCTACTAGTGAGGTTAAGAACACCCATCCCTCCAAACTCCTTCATACAGATGGAGGGGCAGTTTGCTAGATGAATCTTATGGTTCCCCTCACTGTCACTCCACAGAAAATTTGACATGTCTGAGTTGATGAGCTGGAGAGCCCATTTAGGAAATTTAACAAAGGATAGCAGATATAAAGGGATGCTAGCTAAACAGGATCTAATTAGTGTGATCTTACCTAAGTAGGACAAAAGTTTACCCCTCCATCCAGCAATCCTGGCCAATGGGGATCAAAATAGGCACCCACGCACATGGCGTAATTGATTCATGGACAAAACTACAGAATGAATGTAAAACAACTGATTCTACAGGTTCCTCGAGTGTATCAACATCTCCTAGACCCAATGATAGAAATGTGCATTCCAGAATAGAAATAGAAAGTTACATCATGCATTGTTGAAAAAACAAAATAGAAAGTGCTCCCAAGAAGGGCAAGACTGAAGGATGCAGAAGAATGTTGTGACCTTAACAGGATTTCGGAGACAAACACATTCCAGTTTTATTACCTGCAGAGAAAAGTCATAACAATTTCTGCATTTCAGTCAACCAAAATCAAATGCTATTGACAGACAGAAAGATTTTTATGGAACTTGTAAAGGGCATGTTCAAAATAGCAGTGTGAGGAATAAAAGGAGTATCACCATTCAGCAGAACAATCATGATTAAACTAAGTGTAAGTAGCCAATTAATTGAATAAAAATGAGCAAGATGTAGAAATAAAGGGGAATAACTGAATCGGGATACTGAGGACCATACAAGACTGCACAAATAAATAATAAACTGATGAAGTATGATGAAATTTAAAAGAATTAACAAACTGGAGTTATGAGGAACTAATAAACTGAAGGAAAAAGATGAAAAATAAGAAGGCTAATAACTAAACAAGAAAGAGAGACTGAAAACTGAAAGTTCTAAACTTTTAATGTCCGAAGAAAGAAAATTAAAGAGAGGATGTAGACTAAACAGCTCAAAAAGAAAGATTGAGAACCGAGGTACTTAAGAAAAAACGACCACATAATGAAGAAAGAAAAAAATGAAGATTAAAAAAAGACAAACTGATATTGAAGCCGTAAACACTGAAAACATGACTAAGGAATTGAGGTTTGCTAAGAAAACAACTATAACCAAGAGACAAAAAGAAGGGCACGGACTGAAGAAATAGAGTATGAGAAGAACAAAGAATGAAAATGACCACAACGACAAGAAGAAAAGGAATGAAGTAAATGACAAACGCAAAACATGGGGGATGAGGACGGTCGGGGAGCGATGCTCATTGAATGACAAATAGACAAGTGGTTATGGTTGTGAGCGATGCTCGCCGAATGACAAACAGACAAGTGGTTATGGTCGTAAAAAAGATACTCCCTTCATTCAAAAATATAGTACGCCTGCGCTTCCCGAGTTTTAACTTTAACCATAAATTTAACGAACGAGACCGACTGCGGCGGGAGCAAAAATTATATAATTGAAAACTTCTTTTGAATATGAATTTATTGGTATAACTTTTGATCCCGCCGCAGTCGGCCTCGTTGGTTAAATTTGTGGTCAAAGTTGAAGCATGGAAACCGAGGGCACACTATATTTTGAAACTGAGAGAGTAAGTGTAGTTGGCAAAAAAGTATGTTACCAATAATCTGTGCTACAAGTGTTGTAAAATTGAATGTTGATGCAAGTTTCCACTTGGATTCGGGGGCTGGGGCTACATGCGCTATTCTAAGGGAATCGAGTGGGAGTTTCATAGGGGCATCTTGCACATAAGAGCATCTCCATCCGCACCCCAATAGACTCCCCCTCACCCCCCCGGCAACTTTTTACGCGCCGGCGCCGAAAAAACGCTTCAGTCGCGCTTCAAGACGCCGAAAAAACGCTCCAGCCGCGCCCCAAGACGCCGAATTCCGCAGGCTCAGCCCGATTTTGGGCCCGGCGATCGTAGGCCGAACCCGGCGCACTGGGGGCGCTTGGGGGCTCCAGCGCAAGGGAAAAGTGCACCTGGGGCCACACTGTCAGGCGAAAAGTCAAACCGACCGTCCAGATTCGCCTCCGACCCTCCCCCCCCCCCCCCCCGACGCGTTCGGCCGCCGCCCTGCCGATCCCGGCGCCATCCACCACCCACTACAGCTAGATAGGCCATTCCTTGCCGAAAAAGAGAAGAGGTTTCGCCAAGGCAGACTCTCCACCGTCGTCCGGGCTACTTTTCCGGCGTTCCGGCCGCGCAGGGGCTGTACACCGGCGGGTGTGCGCCCACCTAGCCCGGAAGGTGTTCGGCGATTTGTCTGCCCGGCCCGGCGATGGACTCGAACGACGAGGAGGCGCTCGTGGTGTTGCTAGAGGAGGAAGCTGAAGCCGACGTCCAGAAGAAGGAGCATCTCATGGTGCTCGCCGCCCTTGCCGGCCTGCTCGTGAGCAATGAAAAGCCGCGACGAGGTGGCTCGGCGCCGGGGCGGGTGAAAGCAAAGAACCGACATAGTCTCGAAGGCTACTACATGCTCTACTCCGACTACTTCGCCGACGCTCCATTGCACTGTGAGAAAACATTTCGGCGCCGTTATCGGATGAGCCGAAAGCTACCGGCAACCTGGACTACCTACCTCAATATGCGTCAGGAGATCCGAGACCCTCAGGTGCATCAACAACTGCAACACGATCTGGTGGAGCACCTATGGAGGCTCAAGGGCGACGTCAGGAACGACGTGTGATGAAATATGAATTTTTATTTGTTGAACTATATAATTATTCTATTGTGTTGTTGAACTATTTGATTTCTATCGATTTTCTGTGATGAACTATGGAGCCAAAAAATCATTTATGGAGAATTCATGCCGAAACACGCCGAACCGCGCCGAATATGGGCCGATTTGCGCCGGTATCGGGCCATTTTTCGATGAAAGTGGGCCGAATAATGGGCCAAAATAGGCGTCTGGGGCGAGCTGGGGGCGACGGCTGGGTGCCCAACCGCCCCAGAGCCGATTTTGCCGCCAGCTCGCCCCCAGGCGGCGATTTTTATGCCTCGGGGGCAACGGCTGGAGATGCTAATGGGAGGCGGCCATTGATGCTCCATCAATGGAAGCAAGAGCAGTCCTAGAAGGGTAATGGCTCGCAGAAGACCTGAAGGCCGCCGCAGGCGCCGGCTAGTCCTCCCCGTCAGAGCATCTCCAACAGCCGCGCCAAACAAGTGTCGCTCCGTATAATTGCCCATTTTAGCGCGCGCGCAACAGGTATAGTGGCTCCAGCGGGCGCGCAAAAACCGCGCTCGCGACATATCTAGTTCAGTGCGCGGGCCGAAAGTCCTATCGCGCGCTCGCTCGCAACTCCCCCTTCCCCCTCCAGCCGCGGTGCCGCCGCCGCCCGCGCCACCCGGCGACCGTTTCGGTGCTTCCTGTAGGACCTTGAAGTATGTCTAGAGGGGGGGTGACTAGACTACTTGACCAATAAAAACTTGACCTTTTCCCAATTTTATAGTTTGGCAGATTTTAGCTATATTAGGACAAGTCAAGCAATCGTCACACAATTCAAGCAAGCATGCAAAGAGTATATAGGCAGCGGAAATTAAAGCATGCAACTTGCAAGAAAGTAAGGGGAAGGGTTTAGAGGATTCAAACTCAATTGGAGATACGGATGTTTTTGTCGTGGTTCCGATAGGTGGTGTTATCGTACATCCACGTTGATGGAGACTTCAACCCACGAAGGGTAACGGCTGCGTGAGTCCACGGAGGGCTCCACCCACGAAGGGTCCACGAAGAAGCAACCTTGTCTATCCCACCATGGCCGTCGCCCACGAAGGACTTGCCTCACTAGCGGTAGATCTTCACGGAGTAGGCGATCTCCTTGCCCTTACAAACTCCTTGGTTCAACTCCACAATCTTGTCGGAGGCTCCCAAGTGACACCTAGCCAATCTAGGAGACACCACTCTCCAAGAAGTAACAAACGGTGTGTTGATAATGAACTCATTGCTCTTGTGCTTCAAATGCTAGTCTCCCCAACACTCAACTCTCTCTCATAGGATTTGGATCTGGTGGAAAGAGGGTTTGAGTGGAAAGCAACTTGGGGAAGGCCAGAGATCAAGATTCATATGATAGGAATGGAATATCTTGGCCTCAACACATGAGTAGGTGGTTCTCTCTCAGAAATGGTAAGTTGGAAGTGTAGGTTCGTTTCGATGGCTCTCTCCACGAATGAAGAGGAGGTGGAGGGGTATATAGCCTCCACACAAAATCTAACTGCTACACACAATTTACCAAACTCGGTGGGACCGAATCATTAAACTTGGTCGGACCGATTTAGTAAACCTAGTGACCGTTAGTGATTTTCGGTGGGACTAACATGCATCTCGGTGAGACCGATATGATTACGGTTAGGGCATAACGTAATCTCGGTGAGACCGATTACACAAACTCGGTGAGACCGATTTTGGTAATTAGCTAACCAGAGAGTTGGTCGGAGTAAACTCGGTGGGACCGATTTGCTCTTTTCGGTGAGACCGAAATGTTACAAAAAGGAAACAGAGAGTTTACATTGCAATCTCGGTGGGACCGATCGCTCACTTTGTTAGACCAAAAGCGTTACGAAGGGAAACAGAGAGATTGCAACCCCATCTCGGTGAGACCGAGATCCCTATCGGTAAGACCGATTTGCTTAGGGTCCTGTGGCGTTGGCTATGACTTTTGGAATCGGTGGCGCGGATAGAAAGAATCGGTGTGACCGATTTTGGCTTTAGGTTTAGGTCATTTGTGGATGTGGGAAAGTAGTTGAGGGTTTTGGAGCATATCACTAAGCACATGAAGCAAAAGGCTCATTAAGCAACACCTCATCCCTTCTTGATAGTATTGGCTTTTCCTATAGACTCAATGTGATCTTGGATCACTAAAATGTAAAATGAAGAGTCTTGAGCTTTTGAGCTTGAGCCAATCCTTTGTCCTTAGTATTTTGAGGATCCACTTTCATCATCCATGCCATGCCATTCATTGAGCTTTCCTGAAACAATAGTCTTGGAATAGCATTAGCTCAATGAGCTATATGTTGTTATGAATTACCAAAACCACCTAGGGATAGTTGCACTTTCAATCTCCCCCTTTTTGGTAATTGATGACAAAATATAGATCAAAGCTTCGACAAAAGATAATAAAGTTTAAATAACATCGTCGCTTTGAGAAGTATGTGATAAGCAAGAGCTCCCCCTAAATTTGTGCATAGTTTTAGATTTGCTTTGGACTACAAAGGCATAATGAATTAGGCTCATGGGTTACTCTTCTATGTCACATACATCTTGGTGGAGCGCTCAAAATAATAAACAATGAATACATGCACTCATCACCAAGCATAGTGAGTGATCACATAAGATAGATAGGATAATATCAAGCATGCATAAGTGTAGCTTATGATCAAACACATGATCATCAATGTCTCACAAGCATAGTATCTCAACCAAAAGCAAACAAAGATTGAAAAACCACCAAATAAAGCAAGAGAGAACAAAAGCAACACTCTCTCTCTCGAAGCCTATGATCTATACATTTTCCCCTTTGGCAACAAGTTACCAAAAGTTCATAGAAAATGCATAGTGCTAGATCGACTCTCGTGCTTGATCTTACGGTGGTGGTGTAGAGATGGCTCCTCGGATGAAGGCTTGATTGAAGTTGATGGAGCTGGAGCTGATGTAGGTGCTGGAGCTGGTGGCACTGAGGCTGTAGCTGGTGCAGACGAAGTTGCTCTTGTGTCAGGAACTGGCACAGCAGATGACCTCTGGGCTCTAGGCACTCTGGCAAACACATTGGTTGTTGTTTTGCCCTTCCTCTCCTGCATGTCATCCTGCAGCTGCTCCACAACTGACTGAATCTCAGTTACCTTGACATCTAGATCATATAATTTTTGGTCCATGATTCTCTCCAGGCTCTCCTGATTTTGAGTGAGGGTGGCCAATACCTTCTCAATCCTCAGGGTTGATGCTATCAAGTATCCGAGCTGCTCCTGCTTGTTCTTCAAGAAATACTCGGATGCCTCCTCTTGAGTTGGCATCTTGGCAGCCTTCTCCCTCTTTGCCTTCTCCTTCTTCTCTTGTGCTTGAACTGACTATGGATCATTCTCATTCATGACAACCTCATTGTCCTCAAAGTCTGGATAAAGTGGAAAGTGTTCCTTATCCAACTGATATTTTCCTGTGCCCATCTTTGAGTTTATCAATTCTTGAATCTGAGGTGCATATCCACAGCTCCTCTTACGATCTGCTGCAGTCCTCTTGATTGTTTCAATGATCGTGCTCATGACTTTGAACTTTTGTGGCACATCAAACACATGCAACATGTTGATGGCATGCCCTCGATCATGTTATGGTCACCAGACTTGGGCAACAAAGTGTGCCTCGAATCCAATTTATGGTTGGCAACCCTGACACCAGAAAGTGAACTGATCCAAACTTGTGAGTTCCTAATGCCTTGTCTGGAATTTCCTTGTACATGTGAGCCATTGAATTGTGATCCATTTTCTTCTTTGCATAAATGTCCAGATCATCATCATTCTCCTTGGGGGCATTGATCAGACTTGCCCACTCCTCAACAGTTGACTGGTACCTTGTACCTTCAGACATCCAAACAATTCTCCCATCTGGGTAAAAATGTGCTGTGGAGTAGAACTGCATGATAAGTTCATCATTCCAATTTGTGAGCTTTTGCCCAACAAAATCTGCAACTCCACAAGCAATAAAGCTGTCTTGCACTCCAGGATAGTGCTCTTCATTCTCCTTCATGTAGGTCCAGTCGACCCATCTCATATCACAAACTATGGGCTTCTTGTCCAGCAAAATGGTCTCATAAAAGTCCTGCTGTTCCTTGGTATGGAACCTGTAATCAACAACAGTTCTTCTACTTGTGGCATATGGATCTGCCATCCTCCATTTCCTCAATCCTGAGTCTTTCCTGATTCTCATGTCCTCAGCCACGGGATGGGCATCATTGTGGTCTGGTATCTTTGGCTTGAGCTTCCTCAGAACCAGTCCTTTTTCATCTTCCTCATCAGCATCCTCAGGCACTGGGGCCTTGTTCTTCTTAGCGGCCGGAATACTCCTGGTATTCCTCTTTGGTGCAGACTTGGCCTTGGGGGCAACTTTGGGTGCTTCCTTGGGCTTAGATGTGGCAGCCCCTGATCTAATAGCATCACCCATAAGCTTTGGTGCCTTTGGAGCTGGTGCAGAAGGCTCTTCCTCTTCCATCATGGAAGCTTGCCCAACAACTCTGGCCATGGTCATCTTGACCCTTTCCTTCCTCTTCTTGCTTTCAGCAGCTGGCTCTTTGGGATCAGGATTTTCAGGCAGTTGAGTTGATGTTCTGGCCTTGGACATTGGTTGTCTTCCTGCAGGCCTTTTGGTCTTCATGACCCTTTCCTTCTTGAGCACCTCTTTCTTTGAAGTTGCCTCATCTTCCTCAGCTTTGTAATCTTCATCCTCTGAATCTGAAGTTCTTTTCCTCCTTTGCCTAGTTGCAGCCTTAGGCAAATTGCTAGGAGTACTTCTGCTCCCTTCATCTCAAGTTGAGGGACTAGTGCCCTCACTCAAGTTCATCTGCTCTTCTGACTTGTTCTTGTCACTTTGATCGGACATACCGCAAAAAGCTGATGACCACTGTGAAGAGTTATAGATGAGATAGAAAAGATGAGCATCACAAAATGCAGAGGTTTTTGCAAAAGCATGACTCAAAAGTTCAGTTTTAGTTTTCCACAGAAAGCATTTCGGATCCACCGATTTTCAAACTCGGTGATACCGGGCAGTTTTGGAACCTAAACTAAGGATCTCGGTTGGACTGAGTTTCATTCAGTGGTACCGAGACCGATAGGGTTTCACAGAATCCTCAAATCGGTTGCACCGATTAGTAATTCTCGGTCACACCGAGAGTCACTAGTGCAATGGCATAAGCCAAATCGGTGAGACCGAGTTTTTCAACTCGGTGGGTCCGAGATGGTTTCGGCGGAAACCTAAACCTAAAAATTTGAATCACATCTAATCTATGAACTACTTTGGCTGGATAGATGAGTTGCAATCGTGGCAAGAATCAATATGAAAACAACGTGCCAGGAATCAGACGTGGATAGCACAAAGATCAAGTCCATACCCTAACTTGGCGGTGGACTTTCTACGGGCGGCAACGGCGGGACGAAATCCGTTGACGGCGGCGAAGACCAGCTGACGGGAGGCTGCTGGCGGCGAGGAGATGATCCGGAGACCACGATGGCGGAAGCGAGCTGTTCTTGTGGCGAAGGGTTTCGGAGAAATTTCAAAATTTTGCCCGTGTCTATATATAGCTCGACCACAGCCGGTGTGACCGAGTGGAACAACTTCGGTGGCACCGAGATGCATAATTGTGTTCGATTCTGACCAAATCGGTGAGACCTAAAAGTTCAAATCGGTTGCACCGAGATTGAAAACTCAGATCAACTTGATGATCTCGGTAGGACCAAAATGGAAGGATCGGTCAGACCGAGAATCATTAAGAGGTTTTGGAAGTTTAAGTCTATGACGAATCGGGGACTCCGAGTGCTCCTCACACAGAGTGGTTCGAATCTGACTTGATCAAATTTTGTGATGTAGCATGAATAGAGTTTGAGACGAGAAAAGCATAGATAACTAAAGAAGGTTCTTAGGCATTCTTGTCCATCCACTTGGCACAAAGAAAAGAAACCAAACAAACAAAACAACAAGTGGATGTCCTTGAATGAGTAAAATATGCACCAACATGCTCACACAATAAGATGGCAAATGAAATATGTGGCAAAGCATGCACAACCAATTCTAGCATCTATCAAACAATTGGTGATGACTAGGTCATATATATATATGAGTATATTGACTTAGGAGTCAAATGAGAACATTTGATCATAGGTCATACTCATCGTTTAAGCTCAAGTGGGGTTACCACTTTTACATAATGCATTAATGTGTTCACACCAGTAGAGTTGCTTTGACTCAATTCTTAGAGTTAAGCTCCCCCTAGATGTGTGATCCCCCCTTAGAGGGATGAACTAACCTTGGGTTTTGTCGATGATGACTTCATGTAGGTGTTGAAGATGTAGATGCTCAATGTTGATGTAGATCACTTGGAGCAATCCTTTGGAGTGAGTTGCACTTTCAACTTGCCTACATGGGTTAGTCCCACAAGGAACAAACAAGAATATCCATAGACATAGAGTGATGCACACACACAAGATGATGTCCATGAAAACATTAGGTTACCTTGTCCCTTGCCTTACCAACATGAGGGTATGTGACTCCTTGAACTAGTGCAAGATGTGAAAGTTGATTGCACTTGTTCTTGCCAAAATGATATGAGTAAAGAATGTTGACGGAGTCACCCTCAAGAACTCTCTAGTTCTTCTTCTTCTTCGGGATCCACATCATCTTGATGGGAATCCTTGGAGTTGTAGTTGTACTTGATGAAGTAGAACTTGACGTAGTCTTGGGGACCCACTCGAACGAGGCTTTAGGTGCTTCTTCAAATGCATCAATCTCTTCTTGAAGCTTGTCCTTGCCTTTGTTCTTGTGGTCTTGTGGTGGAAGATCATCTTGAGCTTGTGTCCCCTTGAAGGAAGTAGGATCATACTTCTCTTGTTGAGGAACAAACTTTGTCTTGGGATATTGATCTTCTTCCCACTCAACTCCATTGGCGTTGAACTTTCGTTCAAAACCAACACCTTGATTCTTCCGGTGCCTTCCTTGCTTGCGTACAATTTCCTCGAATTGCTTACTCCCGGCAAGGCTCTTGTAAACACCTTTCTCTATAATTCCCTTCAATAAACTATTTTCTTGCTCAAGTGTAACTTGGCTAAGAGAATCATTAGTGGAATCAAGAGAACTACTAGAAGCAACAACATTGGATTTGACATTATTATTGTTACTACTAGAGGAAGTATCTTTCTTGTACTTGTTACTAGACTTGACTTGAGGCATGTAAGTAGATAAGAGTAAACGCTTGGCAATGTAAGAAGAACTTTTCTTGCGGAGATCATCATTAATTGCCTTTAAGAACTCATGCTCTTTCTCAAGATTGAGCTTTTCAACGCGTAACTTCTCATGAGCCCTTAAAATTTCTCGATGATCTTCGAAGATAGTTTCATGAGCCAACTTAAGAGTGTTTAGTTCTTTAGTTAGAAGCTCAATCTTCTCCTTATCATTGTCATTCGTTTGATTAGCATGATTAATTGACGTTTCATCATAGTATTCATCACTAGAGTTGTCAACAAGTAAATCATCATCACCTAGCAAGTCATCTTCATCACTATTAAAATCAACATACTCGGGATGTGTTACCTTTGGACCTTTGGCCATGAAGCATCTTCCAATTCCTTCATTTGGTGAATCAAATATGTCGTAGGAGTTGGTTGACACAAGTGCTAGACCGCAACACCTTCATCTTGAGTATATTCGAGTCGGAGTGATAGCTTCTCTCGGAGTGATGGTCGGAGTCGGAGCCGGATACCCATTCACCAACATGAGCTTGATGTCTTCGTTTTGTGTAGCTCCTTGATGACTTGTCCTTTCTTTCCGAATCCTTGCTTCTCCGTGAGGGTCTTCGTTCATAACGATCATCTCTACTCCTCCTCTCTCTTGGTGGTGATTCTTCTCTTTTGCTTCTTCTTTTTGGAGAATCTTCTTTTCTTTTGTAAGGTGCCGTACACTCATTGGAGTAGTGTCCGGATCTCCCACAATTGTAGCAATTGCGCTCTCGACTAGAAGATCTCTTGTCATTGTAAGACCTTGACTTGGAGCTTCTTTCTTTGCTTCTACTTTTGTAGAACTTGTTGAAGTTCTTCACCATTAAGCTCAATTCTTCATTGAAGGTTGGTTTCTCACTTGATGATGTGGGGGCTTCACTTGAGGCTTTGTAAGCACCACTTGACTTGTTGTGAAGTTCCTCCTTATCCTTGAGTGACATCTCATGAGCAACAATCCTTCCAATGACTTCTGTTGGCTTGAGATCTTTGTAGTTTGGCATCATTTGGATCAATGTGCACGGTATCATACTTTCCATCCAATGCTCTTAGGATTTTCTTGATGATGAATTTGTCGGTCATCTCTTCACTCCCTAAGCCGGCAATCTCATTTGTGATAAGAGCAAGCCTAGAGTACATTTCAGCGACACCTTCACCATCCTTCATTTTGAACTTGTCAAGCTGACTTTGGAGCACATCCAACTTGGATTCCTTGACGGACTCGGTACCTTCGTGCATATCAATCAAAGTATCCCAAATTTCCTTTGCATTCTCAAGACGGCTGATTTTGTTGAATTCTTCGGGCCACAGTCCGTTGAAGATGATGTCACATGCTTGAGCGTTGTATTGTAGCATCTTCAATTCTTCCGCATTAGCTTCATGGTTCGGTTCTCTCCATCGAAGAATTCACCTTGCAAGCCAATACAAATAATTGCCCAAACGGCAGGGTTATGTCCAAGAATATGCATTTTCATCTTATGCTTCCAACTAGCAAAATTAGTACCATCAAAGTAATGACCTCTACGGTGATAATTTCCCTCGCTAGACGCCATACTCTCCTAGGTTGTGAAACCAAGGCTATGACCACCAAAAGCTATGGAAATCAAAGCAAATGGAGACCAAAGCTCTGATACCACTTGTAGGACCTTGAAGTATGTCTAGAGGGGGGGGGGGTGATTAGACTACTTGACCAATAAAAACTTGACCTTTTCCCAATTTTATAGTAGCAGATTTTAGCTATATTAGGACAAGTCAAGCAATCATCACACAATTCAAGCAAGCATGCAAAGAGTATATAGGCAGCGGAAATTAAAGCATGCAACTTGCAAGAAAGTAAGGGGAAGGGTTTAGAGGATTCAAACGCAATTGGAGACACGGATGTTTTTGTCGTGGTTCCGAGTAGGTGGTGCTATCGTACATCCACGTTGATGGAGACTTCAACCCACGAAGGGTAACGGCCATGAGTCCACGGAGGGCTTCACCATCGTAGTGTCCACGAAGAAGCAACCTTGTCTATCCCACCATGACCGTCGCCCACGAAGGACTTGCCTCACTAGCGGTTGATCTTCACGGAGTATGCGATCTCCTTGCCCTTACAAACTCCTTGGTTCAACTCCACAATCTTGTCGGAGGCTCCCAAGTGACACCTAGCCAATCTAGGAGACACCACTCTCCAAGAAGTAACAAACGGTGTGTTGATAATGAACTCATTGCTCTTGTGCTTCAAATGCTAGTCTCCCCAACACTCAACTCTCTCTCATAGGATTTGGATCTGGTGGAAAGAGGGTTTGAGTGGAAAGCAACTTGGGGAAGGCCAGAGATCAAGATTCATATGATAGGAATGGAATATCTTGGCCTCAACACATGAGTAGGTGGTTCTCTCTCAGAAATGGTAAGTTGGAAGTGTAGGTTCGTTTCTGATGGCTCTCTCCACGAATGAAGAGGAGGTGGAGGGGTATATATAGCCTCCACACAAAATCTAACCGTTACACACAATTTACCAAACTCGGTGGGACCGAATCGTTAAACTCGGTCGGGCCGATTTAGTAAACCTAGTGACCGTTAGTGATTTTCGGTGGGACTGACATGCATCTCGGTGAGACCGATATGATTACGGTTAGGGCATAACGTAATCTCGGTGAGACCGATTACACAAACTCGGTGAGACCGATTTTGGTAATTAGCTAACCGTAGAGTTGGTCGTAAACTCGGTGGGACCGATTTGCTCTTTTTCGGTGAGACCGAAATGTTACAAAATGGAAACAGAGAGTTTACATTGCAATCTCGGTGGGACCGATCGCTCACTTGGTTAGACCGAAACGTTACGAAGGGAAACAGAGAGATTGTAACCCCATCTCGGTGAGACCGAGATCCCTATCGGTAAGACCGATTTGCTTAGGGTCCGTGGGCGGTGGCTATGACTTTTGGAATCGGTGGCGCCGATAGAAAGAATCGGTGTGACCGATTTTGGCTTTAGGTTTAGGTCATTTGTGGATGTGGGAAAGTAGTTGAGGGTTTTGGAGCATATCACTAAGCACATGAAGCAAAAGGCTCATTAAGCAACACCTCATCCCTTCTTGATAGTATTGGCTTTTCCTATAGACTCAATGTGATCTTGGATCACTAAAATGTAAAATGAAGAGTCTTGAGCTTTTGAGCTTGAGCCAATCCTTTGTCCTTAGTATTTTGAGGATCCACTTTCATCATCCATGCCATGCCATTCATTGAGCTTTCCTGAAACAATAGTCTTGGAATAGCATTAGCTCAATGAGCTATATGTTGTTATGAATTACCAAAACCACCTAGGGGTAGTTGCACTTTCACTTCCCTGGCCTATCTCTGCGCCACGACGGCTTCCTCCACCCCCCTCTAGTCAACACCGCACGCTCCTCCTCTTCGACGAACAAATAAAAGGCTCATTGCCGGCGCCCGCAAGGTGTTTGACAAAATGCCGGCAAGGTATGTATTTCTCAAACTTCATGAATTTGGTGCATGTTGATTGTAGTTTTAATAGCATAGTATTGAACATTGTAGATGAGTTCGTCGTATGATTCTTCCGAAGAAGAATTTGATATGGAAGAGGAGGAGGATCTTGCAATGATCCTAGCTATGCACATCAACAAAAAACCGAAGCACGGTGGTTCGGTTATGGGTTGGCAGAAAATTTGCAGGGATAGGATCAATGCCCATAACAGATTGATGAGGCACTATTTCGTAGAGAATCCCACATACCCAGAGTCGTACTTTCGTCGACGGTTTAGGATGAGCACCAAGTTGTTCAGGCGCATTGCAGAGAAACTGGCTAGCCATGACCGGTTTTTTCAGCAAAGGAGGAAAGCCGTCGGAGAGCTTGGGCATAGCACCTTTCAGAAGGTGACCGCCACTTTGCGTATGTTGGCATATGGTATCCCGGCTGATCTAGTTGATGATCACTTGGCTATGGGTGAGAGCCAAGCCATCATGTGTGTCAAGCGCTTTGCAGTCGGAATTGTGCAAGTGTTTGGCCAGGAGTATTTGAGATCTTCCAATGCTGAAGACGTCGCAAGGCTATTGGAGATGAACAAAGCTCGCGGCTTCCCTATTATGCTTGGCTCAATAGATTGCATGCATTGGAGTTGGAAGAATTGTCCAAAGGCATGGCATGGGCAATTCCACGGCCAATAAAAGGGTTCCACTATAATCCTTGAAGTGATGGCCGATCAAGAGACTTGGATTTGGCATGCATTCTTTGGAATGCCTGGATCTTTGAATGGCATCAATGTTGTCAACCGGTCACCACTGATGAATAAGATTGCAAATGGTGATTTGCCACCGGTGCAGTTTGTAGTAAATGGCCGTATATACAACTACGGCTATTATCTAGCGGATGGCATCTATCCAAAGTGGCAAACCTTTGTGAAGCCGTTGAAAAAGCCGGAAGGTAGGAAAAAATCTTGATTTCCACAATGCTCAGGCGGCGGCTAGAAAAGATGTGGAGAGAGCTTTTGGGATTTTGCAAGCCCAGTTTGCTATTGTGAGAGGACCGGCTAGATTTTGGGATCAAAAAATGCTTTAGTACATCATGCACACGTGTGTGATCATGCATAACATGATCATCGAGAATGAGTGTGGCCAAGATGTAGACTACTCTGAGTATGAGTTGTTGGGACATCCCGTGCGAGTGCGACGGAGGGCTGAAAGGGTGGCCCGTTTTGTTGCCTCCTATCATGCCATTCGACGTCCGCAGCGCATGATGAACTCAAGAAGGATCTCATTGAGGAGTGTGGACATGGAATGGACGACAAAGAGCATCATCATGATTTGTGCGTTCGACATTGTATTGTTGAACTATTTGTTGTGTTTATTACACTATTTGTTATTTGAACGATAAACTGTTTGTTTGAGTTGTAATAAACAAAATTGAATTATTTATTTTGATTTATTTTGTTAGTGTTTGATCTGTTGCTTCTGTTTTACAATGCATATGTTGTTTGTGCGAGAGATGCGCATGCTGCATTTTTGCGCGCTGCTGGAGCTGCGTGCACGCTGGATTTTAGCGCGGCTGCTGGAGCCAGCGCTGCCCGCCGCACCAAATCAGGCGATGGGCGCGTGGCAAAGTAGTTTTTAGCGCGTGACGCGTCCGGCGGCTGTTGGAGATGCTCTCAGGCCGCTTCTCTTTCGGCTTCTACGCAACGGAAGGCGGCCTCACGTTTGGCGTCTGGCTGGCCACAGTACCCAACGTAACCATCACATGGACTGTGAACCGCAACGACACGGCAACGGTCGGCGCGCTAAGGCTCGCCGACGATGGTCGTCTCCTTTGGGCCGGCGCGAGCGACCATGACAGGACCGTCGTGCAGCCGTCAAGGCCGGCCGTGATGGGCGCCATGCGCGATGACGGCAACTTTGTGTTGTTCGGCGCCGACGGCGCGGTGGTGTGGCAGACGTTCTGAGTCACCGACGGACACCCTGGTCGCCGGGCAGGACCTCGTGCCCGCGGCGCAGCTCTTCTCCAGCATGTCCGACACCAACAAGGCCGTCGGGAAGTACCGGCTCGCCAACCAGCAACAAGACGGCAACCTGGTGTTGTACCCAGTCGGCACGACGAAGGACGCATTCACGTCATACTGGATCACGGGGACGTCCGATTTGGGTTTCACCCTCATCTTGCGCCTTAATACCAGTGGCGTGCTCTACCAGGTGAACAACAATGGCAGCTTTACCAATAACCTGACAAGGCCCGGAGACTTAAAAGTGGGAGAGCAAGCCTACTACCGACTCACGCTTGATCCTGACGGAGCTCTGTGTTTGTACCGCCGTGCCTTCGTGTCTGGCGGTGCGTCCAATACCACCGTCATCTGTTGGAAAAACACTTCTTCCAGTCGGATCACTTGTTGGAAAAACATAATGCTCACACATGTTCCACATGGGCAAGGAAGCATAGTATTATGATGAAAATGAATGTAAGCATCAATTGGTTCTCCTCTCGATTTAGAGTCTAATTGCTTACAGATTTGAATTCGAATGGAGGTAGGAAGAACATGAAGAACAACACACGCCAGCCACTCATATCCTATCCAGCCGGCCGGGTTGCTTTCTCCCCACCCCGTACAAGTGGCACTTGGTTTCCCTTATACACTTGTCTCATCGGGCCCATTCCGCCCAAAAGAGCGAGCAGCTGTTTCTGGTTCCTCCTCGGCTCGCCTTGCCGCTGCTTGCCAGCTCACCTCAGAGTGAATCACGCCTTGTCGATGTAGTAGCAGCAGAGTCGCCGACAATCCCCTCGAACAGGCGGCTTGCCCCCAAGCCGGTGCCCGAGGAAAACTTTGCTTCAGCGTCTCCTGGTCCTCCCAGGTAGCCATGGACTCAGGCGATCGGCTCCATTTGATCAAAACTTGAGAGATTGACTTGTTTCCCCACTGGACCAGGCGACGACCGAGGATGCGAGCCGGTACCTGCAAAACGGCATCAGGTGATGGCAGCATCGGAAGTACCTCTTGCTCAGCCTTGATGTTCTTTTTAAGCAAGGAGACATGAAAGACCGGATGGACACGACAGTTTTCGGGCAGAGCTAGTTTGTATGCCACCGTGCCAATCTTCTCTGTCACTGTAAACATACCGAAATACTTGAATGCCAATTTATGATTCGCCCGCGGAGCGATGGAAGTTTGAATATATGGCTGCATCTTCAGGAAAACAGATTCGCCCACCTCAAACGACCGTTCTGTTCGATGCTTAGCAGCTTGTACCTTTATGCGTTGCTGAGCTCGTAGAGATTATTGCTTAACTGACGCCATTACAACCTGACGGTCCTCCAACCACTGCTGGGTATCAGAACTGGCAATTGCATCTGTAGGAGAGATTCCAAAGTAACGAGGTGCATGTCCATACATAACTTCAAATGGAGAATGTCCTATAGATGAGTGCCAATTGGAGTTATACCATAGCTCACAAAGCGGGAGCCACTGCGACCAACGATGCGGGTGAGCGCTGATAAAACAACGAAGATATCCTTTGATCTATTGATTAACGCATTTAGTTTGCCCGTCTGTTTGAGGATGCTGTCCAGAACTCATGCGAAGTTTGATCCCTGTTCTGTTGCAGAATTCCTTCCAAAAGGAGCTAGTGAAAACTGGATCATGGTCTGATACTAAGGAAAATGACAATCCATGAAGGCGATATACACGATCCAAGAAGGCTTTAGCTACTGTGCTAGCAGTGCAAGGATGTTTCAGTGCAATAAAATGACCATACTTGGATAATTTGTCGATGACCACTAAAATACAATTGAACTGTCGAGATGGAGGCAGTCCTTCAATGAAATCCATCGTCATCATCTCCCATGGAGTGGAAGGTATGGGAAGTGGCTGCAGTAATCCTGGGTATGGTACTCGTTCAGGCTTAGCCAACTGGCAAGTTTCACACTGCTGCAGAACAGATCTGATCATATTCTTCATATTCTTCCAGTAAAAGAGTTGGCAAATTCTTCTAAAGGTCACTGGAAAACCAGAGTGTCCACCTGCTGAACTAGCATGCAAGTTAACAATGATTCTATGCTGTAACTACTCATCTGGGCCAATCCATATCCTCTTCTTATAACGCAAGAGCCCATCATGCAATGTGAATTTTGGATCAGCAGCAGGATTAATAGTCAATTTCTGCAGGATGGCCTGGGTAGCCGTGTCAGCTGAGTAGCTTTGTATGATCTCTTGTATCCAAGCTGGCTAAACTGAAGATATGATGTAACAATCATCTGTTGGATGAGGTCGACGGGAAAGAGCATCAGCAGCTCGATTATCAGCCCCCTATCTATACACAATCGTGTAGTTTAACCCCAACAATTTAGTGAGGGCTTTTTGCTGCCAGGGTGTATGTAATCTTTGTTCTGTCAGACTTACTAATGCTCTCTGATCAGTGATTATCTGGAACTCCTTGAGCTGGAAATATGAGCGCCACTGCTCTATAGCTATCAAAATTTCCAAGAACTCCTTTTCGTAAACTAACAAGGTTTGATTGCGTGGCCCCAACGCCTTGCTGACAAAGGCAAGAGGGTGCCCTTCCTGCATTAAGACTGCCCCAATACCACAGTCACTAGCATTTGTTTCAATGGTGAATACCTTTTGAAAATCTGGCAAAGCCAGAACTGGGGCAGTTACTAGTGCATCTTTGAGAGTTTGAAAAGCTGTTTCTTCAACACTAGTCCACACAAATATGTTACCCTTGCGTAGGAGATTGGTCAGGGGCTTGGCAATCACACCAAAATGACGAATAAATTTTCGGTAATATCCTGCCAACCCCAGGAAACTTCTGACTTCCTTAGCAGAAATAGGCGTTGGCCATTGTTCAACCGTGCTGATCTTTTCTGGGTTTGTTGACACACCATCCTTGCTAATGATGTGGCCCAGGTAAAGTAATTTCTGAGATGTAAACTCACACTTGGACATCTTAACATACCATTGATCTCTCCTGAGCACCTGCAACACTCTTCTGACATGCTGAATGTGCTGTTTTAGAGTCTTGCTGAAAATGAGAATATCATCAAAGAACACTAGCACAAAAAATCTTAGCATCTCTGGTTCCTGAGAGAGTGTGACATTCATTGCTCCTTGGAAAGTGTTAGGTGCACCAGTATGTCCATAGCCCACCACCCTAAACTCAAAGTGACCATGATGTGTTTTAAAAGCAGTTTTATATTCCTCACCAGGAGCAAGTCTGATTTGATGATATCCGGCCCTGAGATCAAGTTTGGTGAACCACTGAGCTCCATGTAGTTCATCCAACAACTCATCAATTACTGGCATAGGAAAATTCCCTTTAATAGTGATTGCATTCAGATGTCTATAGTCCACAACCAATCTCCAAGTATGATCCTTCTTTTTGACCAGCAGGATGGGAGAAGAGAAAGGGTTGTTACTTCTTCTAATCACTCCAGAATCAAGCATTTCCTGAATTTGCCTTTCCACTTCATCTTTTAACTCAGGGGCCAATCTATATGGTTTGAGAGAAAAGGGCCTTGCACCTGGTATGAGGGGAATGGAATGATCACATGCCCTTTCTGGGGGAAGACCAACTGGAATAGAAAACACATCCTGGTATTCCTCAACCAACTGCTGGATTTCTGGTAAGACCTCAGCTGCATTTTCCTCAGTTACTACTGACAGCTCAATGATAGTGTAAGCAAATTCTATTGGAGCTACTCCTTGCAAAGTCGCTGATTTTCCATTAACAGCAAAGGACATCCACTTTTGTTCCCAGTCGACTGTCATTGGGCTATACTTTGATAGCCAGTCCATTCCCAAGATTCCATCATAACACCTTAGTGGTAGAACTCTCAGATCATGTTCAAACAGATTTCCTTGCACTGACCACTTACATTTTGGAATGTAACTGCAGCAGCTCATAATTCCTCCATTTGCAACTCTCACTTTAATTGCTGGACATTCCTGCAGGCCTGGTAATTTTGCAGCAGTGGTAGTATCTACAAATGAATGAGTACTACTCGAGTCCACCAGAAAATTTTTCTGCTGTCCATTGACTTCCACCATCAGTTGGAATGCCTTACTTTTGGAGATTTTTCCTTCTGCAGCTTCAGATAAGGCCATAAGATTGACTTCCTCATCGTCAATGTCTGAATCATTATTGCTGGTACATTGGAAAAATTCCACCATCTCTTGTACAACATGTAAGGAAACTGCCTGTTTGCATTGGTGATCCCTGCCCCATTTCTCTCCACACATGAAACACAGTCCCTTAGCCTTGCGATATGCTCTAAGAGCAGCCCATTTATCTTCTCCAGCAGTTTGCTTATGTGTTTCTGAGGTTTTGGCTGTCACTGCTCTGGTTTGATTCGTTGCCACGGACGATGGTTGTCTCCTGACAGTCTGACTTACTTGTGGAGAAGAGCTCGTCAGTGATTCATGCAGTAGTGCCAGATCATAAGCTGCATCCAGGTCTTGAGGCTGGTGTAGAGCAACCATCACTCTGACTGCAGGATTTAATCCATCGATGAATTTGGTGACATAATGAACTGATTCAGGTACCGCTTCATAAGCCGATAACTGATCATATAACTCAGCAAACTGCTCCACATACTCCTCCACGGTGCCCAATTGAGAGATACTGTGGAATTTGCGCACAAGTGCCTGATGCTGATTTCGACCAAACCGGCACTGCAACAGCCTGCAAAATTCCTCCCATGATGCATCTGGAACCCTGCGCTGCACAGATTCAAGCCATCTAACTGCCGGCCCGTCAAACATGGTGGAAGCGAACTGTATCCATAACTGACGGGGCGTTCCACACATGCTAAAATAGTCCTCACATCGCGTTTGCCACAGCCTCGGATTGGTTCCATCGAAAGGAGGCAAATCAATGCGGGGACCAAAACCGAATTGCTCAGTATTCTCTCGATTTAATTCAGGGTAGCGAGCAGACTGGACGGAATTGAGCTCAGATCTCATACCTCTGGTTGGAGGAGGTACATAAGGAACATCAATTGGTTCTCCTCTCGATTTAGAGTCTAATTGCTTACAGATTTGAATTCGAATGGAGGTAGGAAGAACAGTAAGAACAACACACGCCAGCCACTCCTATCCTATCCAGCCGGTCGAAGCCGTTTCCTCCCCACCCCCGGTACAAGTGGCACTGGTTTCCCTTATACACTTGTATACTGGGCCCATTCCAGCCCAAAAGAGCGAGCATGCTATTTCTGGTTCCTCCTGGGCCTGGCCTTGCCGCTGCTTGCCGGCTCACCCTGTAGCAGATCACGCCTTGTCGATGTAGTAGCAGCAGAGTCGCTGACATGTCCTCGATCAGGAGTTGCGGCCTAGCTGTTTGTGCCCGCAGGGTTTTGATTTTCTCGACCCGAGCAATGCGGCGCGCGGTTGCACGGTGAACTCCAGCGCTAGCACCTGTAAAGTCCATGCCAGTCCCGAGCCTAGATTTCAGGCCCAAGCCCGGCCCATCAGTCAAAAAGCCCGGCGGGCCTCAGGCCATGGGCCGGGCCTCTTCGTTAAATGGCAAATATGGCGAGCCCGAGCCAGGCCTGGACCGGCCACCGGGCCTAAAAATCAGGCCCAAGCCCGGCCCATGGGCAAGGTCGGGTCGGGCCGGGCCGTCCGGGCCGGGTTTCCCATGGCCAGGTCTAATCTTCACTGCAACTGTAATCTCGCCGTCACAGTGCGAGGCCTCTCGGCGAGACGGCATGGCCGCGTCTTGCGTGGGATGCAGCGACATGGCTAACTCCGGCGGTCCGGCCCTCCCCTGACCCGGGGCTCTACAGGAGATGGATATCAGGAAGCGATCTATTATCTCCCTCGATCCAACTGGCCTGGCTGTACGCTACAAGTTAGTCCAAAAATCAGACGCACATCTCAAGACAAAACAAAACAATTGGATGCACTATTTTCGGCTGGTGAATAAGGGAAGAAATCAGGAGGGCATTTGGCAACAACTTCTAATTATTCACATGCAATAGCTGACCCATTCATCAATCGTAGCAGCAAACAGATCTCAAGTTCAATCGTCACAGGAAGGAAATCAGAGGAAAACGATCTGCGCTCATTTTTTGTCGGACGGAGTATGTAATACTTCATCTGTTTAGCCCCCTCCCTCAAGGCCGGGCCTGGGTAGGAGGCGCCCCCACCTGCATCTCCAGCCGGTCCCGGTGGACCTGTGGAGATACAACCCCGTAACCACTGAAGGCTGTCGTCGAGCAAGCTCACATGACGTCATGCCCATGACCTTCGACGTCAATCTGCTGACAGAATAGCAGCGACCCGACCACCACCATAGAGCACCGCACCCACGGGGAGAGGGACCTCATTGCCCACGGCACAACACGGACCGAGCACATCATCACTTACCTGGAGCAGGAGCTCCGAACCGCCACAAGCCCCAATCTGATCTTCCCAAGTATGAGCCCCACGATGTGGCCATCTCAGCCACACAAGTAGTCTGTGCTGCCGACATGTACCTAGGAGAAGGGAGGAGCCATCACGACTCGTGTCCCGCCACGGAACGCCAACCGCCGTCATCCGAGCTATTGTGACCACATCGCCAACTAGTGCATCCATCGCATAAGATCGAACCTGATCATGGCAGGGCGCATGAGATTCCCGCCATGTCCCAGCCCTCTGCTTGACGGATCCGCGCCGAAGGTAGCCAATTGAGGCACCGAGCGCCTCGTCGCCACCCGACAAAGGGAGGCAAAAGACGCACCCCCAACGTCAGATCAGCATTCGATCTGCATTCACGCCGCCGCCCCTGCGCCTGTCCGACACCAGCGCCACGCCTTTGCCACACACCACGGCCTGAAGGTCATCCCACACCACCGCCCCGCTGAGCGCCTCGCCGTCGCCGCTCCACCGTGTCTCGCGCTTCCGCTGCTCGCCAGGGGGGTAGGACGAGCCCCGCCGCCGACCGAGCTTCGCCCGACGCCGCCTTTCAACGGCGGCGAGTGTAGAGCAGTTTGTGGAGGACACGGGGGTTGGGGCTAGGGTTCGCCCCGACGTCACTTGCGAGAGCGACACGGGAGAAGCGGTGCCCCCAATTTAATGGAGTATGATTAACCCATCTTAAATAAACCTACCCTTTTGTGAAATATGTTTGCAGAGAAGAAATAATCTTATCAGCTAGACTAGTAGATCTATTATTAATAACTTTTGTAAAGAAGGTATTAAGAAAGCAATGCAACCTAAACATCTGAATTTTATCACCTCATGTACCCTTAATTAGCAACAAAGTTAACACACCATAGTTCAACCTAGCAAGATCAAGCCTACCATGATATATAGAACTAAAAAAATACAAATTCCCATAAACGAATGGCCAAAAACACAGATAAAATTCACTAGCTAAACCATCGGACCAGCAGCCTTGGTATGCTATAATTGAAAAATGACAGTACATTAGATTCCACGATGAACACCTTATCTAATAACTCTCGGGTCCTAAGTAAACATGTACATTAGATTCTGCAGGACCAAAATGATTCTGCAAAAATAAACATCTCCCACTCCCCTGAAATAACCCCTTCCTCTTTGAGATTCCGCAAAATCATGCTAAGGATAGTTAGGATTTTTCAGAGACTCAAATAGACAATTATGTTTTGATAATATAATACTTTCTCCGTTTGTAAATACAAGTCTTTTTTTAGATATTTTAATATGGACTACATACGGAGCATGAGTAAATATATGTTGTAAAGTACTATGTCAGTATACATTCGTTTGTAGTCCGTATTGAAATCTCTAAAAAATGCCTTATATTTAGAAACGGAGAGATAGATAGATAGCTGAAAAGTGAAATATCCAGAATACTATCAGTACCTGCGATGATCGAATTCCATCAAATTACTGTCAGAAAAAAACCTTGAGATGGAGAGGTTTTAATTAGCTGCTAGTACAATGGCGCCATGCTGGAGTGGTAGCCGAAGACGACGAAGTCGTCGTGCTTCTCCCTGCCGACCAGTTCCGCCACCGTGGCCGTGGCGTCGGTACGCATGTCGTACCGCAACACCTCGCGGCGCCACACATTCTCGTTGTCAACACCACCACCCACGCCGTGGCCGCGGCGCTGCCTGTACCCGATCCGCACCGCCAGGCCCAAGACCTCGTCCGCGCCGACGTCCACTCCCGCCGGCACCACCGACCACAGGAAGCGCGACGCGGGGGGCGCCATGCCAGGGATTTCGTCCCAGCTCCTCCGGTGCACCATCTCCCACCGCGCCGGCGAGGCATTGCCCGAGGAGGGCGACGACGACAGCGCCCACACGGCCAGCAGGGCGGGGCTCGCTGACACCATCGCGATCCTCCCGCGCCACGCCACCAGCTCCCTGCTGCCCTCCATGTACCCTCCTCCGTCGACCAGGGAGGACGGCCTCTTCTTCCCATGCGGCGGCGGCGGCAGCTTGCCCGCCGCGTCGGCGCCGTAGTTGTACCAGAGCACGTCGCCCCGGTTGCAAAGCCAGTACGAGAGCCCGCCCAGGTGTAAAGCCTTGGGCTGCACACCGCCGTACGGCGGCATCCGCACGGTCGCCCACGACGAGAAGGAGAAGACCCAGAACCTCCACAGCTCCATGTTTGCCCGGGCGGGGACGACGAGGTGGTAGCTTTCCTGGTGCGCCGTCGCCGGGTCGTACGCGAGGCACGCCCTGAAGGCGCCCTCGCCGGCTTAGGGGATCTCATGGAACGCGCGGGTCGCGGGGTTGACGACCCAGAAGGTGCTGCCGGTGGTGACCAGAAGAAGGCCGCTCGTGGTGGAGCAGAGCCGGAGGTGCTGCCGGTGCGCGTCGACGACGGGCAAGAAGGAGAGGCCGGCGTCCGGCGGGACGACAGCGGCGGCCGCGGCTCCGGGGGTGAGGACCTCGAGCCGGCCCTGGTGGAAGCGGGCGAGGACGCCGGAGGCCGGCGAGGGGCACTGCGCCTGCACGCGGGCGAAAACGGGGTCGTGGAGGATGAGGTGGCGCCACGCCTTGCAGACGGGGGCGAGGCGGAGGACGAAAACATAGAATAGAACACCTGCACCCAGGCTCTCCCTATCAAGCCATCCATTCTGCACATCATGATTCGTGCAAACATATTTCTTTTTTTTCTCTCACATAAAACATGTTTTGAAGTTCAAACCTTTGCAGCGTGGCAAAGCCTTCTATCTAGAATCTAGGATAAATCGCTTAGATTTTTTTGTCAAATATAAATATACAAATTATGATGCAAAGGTTTGAAGTTCAAGACATGTTCTATGCGAGAAAAACAAAAAAGAGAAAAATTCATATAGAAAGTTAGTTGTGTTGCACAGATCTTAAAGCAATATTGGACACCCAGGATAGCAGGGCCCGGATGCAGATGTTCTAAAAATCCACGTCCAGGCGGAGGAGCAGCCGGAAGGGGAGGCGGGCGAGGATGCTGTAGTGGATCAGGTCGTCCGGCAGCTGCGCCGGCGGCGGCGTGATCTGCCGATCCGAAGAATCCAGCCGCCGCCGTATTGTTCTGTCAACATCGGTCTGCATCGAGTTTATACTCTCTGTCCTATGTCTTTCATTGGCGGCGGCTTTGTGAGCTTGCGTTGCTGTCAGTCTTGGGACAATTTTGAGGGTTGTACTGTTGTGTTCGGGGCGGGTCGTTCGGATCCCTATAAAGCAGTAACTGCCGCGATAGGAGCTGCACGCGGAACCAGTATTAGGTTCGGTTTAGGTGTGACGTGTTGTGTTTTGGCACGGCTAGACTTTTTTCTTTTTGTGGGGAAATAAGAACTTTATCCAATCATCTCTAGCTCCTGCATGATCAGCCATAATGCTAGTCATGAAAAAACTAGGAGGGGAGTCCATTCAGCAACTCGTAACCCCTAACGTGCAAGCAAACTTGGCACAAAAGTGGTCTGGAGTATTGGCTTTTCTAGATACATGTTAAATAACAAAAGACTGAAAAGATAATGCTACGACGGTAGAGGATCTTACACAGCCTCCGCCCTAGCTCCCGCGTCGTCCGTTCGGACGACTCGGGAGGCGACTCGGGTTCCCACCTATCGCCGCCACCCCCCGCCTCCTCCCCCCCTCGTCGCCACCCGAGGAGGCCGCCAGCATGCTTGCGCGGTCGCCGGTGAAGGTGGCGGCGAGGCCTTACTCGCTCCGATCCTGGCGGAGGACGACAGATCTGGGGCGGCGACCCTTCATGGCGCGGCGGCGGCGCCTGGCCGGGCGGCGTCAAGGGTTGTCCTGGCCGGTGTTTCCGACCACGCGGGTGGTGGGACGGCGGCGGGTGGTGGCTGCGGCGTGGAGACCCCCCTCCTTGCTAGATCTGAGATTCGGCTCCCCTTCCCTTTGGCTCCTCATCCTCGCCGGTTTCAGCAGCTTCGATCGCCGGATAGGCGTGGATGGGTGCCCGGTGGTGTGGTTTTGGGACCGTGGGAAACCATCGGTCGGCTGGTCCGGCCCGGCGGCAGCGACGCCCTTGGGCGCCGCCCTTCCTCGTTGGAGGTGCAGCCGAGGTCCCATCCCAATCCACCCCCGTTCCCCTCCCGGGTGAAAGCCCAAAATCCTTCTTGGATTGGGCGGTGACGGCGCGCTGCGCGTCGTGTCCTCCTTGGAGGTGCCGCCTGGGGAGCGTGCGTTCGGGTGAGGGGCGACAAAGGTGGAGTTTTGGGCGGCTCTGGTTATCAGGTGGCAGTGGGGAGGTCTGGTTCGTCCTCGTCGCTCTGCGGCCTCTCCTGATGTCCTTGCTGCTCGTTCTTCAGTGGCTGCTCCCGGTGGCTTTCCCGCTGTCTTTCAGGTGTCCTTGGTTGCGCCGGTGTGTCAGATGAGGTGTGCTTATGTCCTAGGAGGTGTGCTCTGTGCCTGTTCCAAGACTCGAGGTCGACATCTCTCCTGCTCTAGGGAGAGTGTCTCTCATGTCCGTCGGCAGCGCCTTTCGATCCAAGGCAAGAGGGTAGGGTCCCTCTACGGCGAGAGCAAAGGAAGATGATTTGTTTCCTCCAACCTTGGACTCAGTCATGTCCACAACTCCACTGCTTCGCAGGTCCTCGTCGTGTTCATGTTGGTCGCAATCCTTGGTTCTTGTTTGCTGCGGTCTGCGGCGTGTACTAGCTTGGGCTTTCTCTTCTTTTTGTTGTGAGCTTGTATACTGCGTTGAGTTGTAAGCTTCCTAGGGTGCTCCCTTGTATCATTCGGCCGATGTGCTTGATGTGGTGTTGTAATTCCTGGCCGATTGATGGCTTTGTTAATTCAAAGCCGGGCTCATTGCGAGCCTTTGTTCTAAAAAAAGATAATGCTAGTTCTTCTATCTCCAGTAGAATGGACGCTACCATCGAGCGCGAAAAAGTGTGTGAAGCCCACCGGTCGTCAACATCCTTGCAGTCAACCTCCAGAACAACTCGCAGGAAGCCTCGGAGATGAGCAAAAAGAACACCATCACGCAGAGCCAAAGCTTTTGCTACCAATGGATCTGTCACTCCGGGGTAAGGCTTGCTACAGGCCGCAAGGAAGGCAGTCGAAGACCGGGCGATCCCTCCTGCACCCCCTTTACATTCCTCACGGGAGATACCTGCATCAGTGTTGATTTTAATCCAATCACCCTCAGGCGGTCTCCAACCATAGCCGGTCATGACTTTGGTGTGCTCCATAGGAAGTTCTAGCACCGCCAAAGCAACCTTGATCGATCTCAAAAACTGGACTGGGCTTCAGCTTTCCTTATCATGTGTTATGTTGTTTCTGGAAGTCCAAATCGCCCACATCACAGTAACAATTTTTGCCCTATCAGCTTCTTGAAACCTTGGGTCGCAAAGAATATCCTTCGCCCATGTTTCTGGGTGGAGATCAGGAAGTTTCACTTGTAGCCATTCTCTCGCTTCCCCCCAGAATCTCTTTGCATGAGTGCACTTTATCAGCGCATCCATCAAGTCCTCATCTGCAGCTAGGCAGACTGTACATCTAGCCATGGTGACAATGTGTTTGTGCTGCAGTGTTCGCTCCACAGGAAGAATGCCCCGTAGAACTTGCCACCAGAACACACGAACTTTAGGCACCACCTTTAGCTTCCACAACCTTGTCCATAACTGCTTCTCTGTCTCTAAAGTGCCCGTCGTCACCCCTTCCACTAGAGCTGAGTGCTCGTTGTGATTCATAAGAGCCCGATACGCAGATTTTATAGTATAGCCACACGTCTTCTCCCACGCCCATGCCCAGAAGTCCTCACCCCCCCTTGCCGCAATGGTATGTTCAATATAGCATCAGCATGGGGAGCAATAAAATTCCTCCTGACAATGTCCATCTTCCATAACCAAGAGTCGCTGTCAATGAGATCGGAGACTGTGTGTGTGTCATTTCCAACCTGCATAGATGGCTTCATGGAAAGCTTCCCTTGGATCCAAGTATCATTCCAGATCGACACCGAGGAACCATCCCCAATTCGCCCGATCAAACCAACTTTGAGCGCCTCCCTTCCTGCTATAATAGCACGCCAGGTAGCCAAGGCGTTCTTTGGTACAGTGGCATGCATAAAGTCCGTGAGAGGGAAATACTTCCCCTTCAACACCCGACCACAGAGAGAGTCTGGGCTTGTGATCAATCTCCATCCATGCTTACCTAGCATGGCTAAATTAAACATCTCAAGATTCCGAAAACCCATCCCGCCTTGTACCTTCGGTGATGCAAGTGTTTGCCAATCAACCCAGTGTAGAGAGCACCGGTCGAGAGAACTACTCCACCAATATTTTTGCCATACTAGATGAAATCCCCTTATAGTCTTTCTTCGACAATTTAAAACAGCTCATAGAGAAAGTTGGTATGGCCTGTATGACTGATTTCAATCGAACCTCCCTCGCAGCACAGGAAACGAGTCTCTCTGATCCGCCATTTAATTTGCTTCTAATTCGCTCCCCTATATGATCAAATCTCCCACTTGCCTACTGCTGTCGGAAGACCAATATATCTCTCATTAAACACTTCTACAGTAATGCCCATCAATCTCTTCATTGCTTAGCGATCTGTGTCAGAGGTGTTTGGGCTGAAAAATATGGAGCTCTTCTCTCTGTTCACACACTGACCCGAACAATCACCATAAATTCTGAGAATGTCATTCAAACGCCGCACACTCTGCTGTTTTGCTTGCATGAATATCAAGCCGTCGTCCGCAAAAAGCAAGTGATTGATCTAGGGTGAATTCACACTCACCCTTATACGTACCTTTGTACACATACGGTCTTCCAAAGTTATTAAGCAAGGTAGTAAATCCCTCCGCACATAACAGGAACATATATGGCGACGTCGGGTCCCCTTGCCTCAGCCCCCCTAGAAGGGGAAAAGAATGGTAAGAGCTCCCCATTCACACGGACAGCAAACCTCACTGAAGAAACACACTTTAAGATGAGTCGAATGAAGGACGTACTGAAGCCAAGACATGCCATAATAGTTCCTATATAATGCCACTCAACACGGTCATAGGCTTTCATCATATCTAGCTGCACCGCACACACACTGTTCTTTCCTTTCTTCCTCTTTCTCATCGCATGGACACTCTCATAGGCAATAAGGATGTTATCCGTAATCAGGCGACCTAGGACAAAAGCACTTTGTTCTCCCCTATGATGTCGTCCAAAAAGATCCTCTATCTGTTTGCTATACACTTGGCTGCAATCTTGTAAAGTACATGACAGAGAGAGATCGGTCTATATTGATTAATGCGCTGGGGGTGTCTCACCTTGGGAATAAGTGTTATAGTTGTGTCGTTCATCCCCACCGGTAGCTCTCCCCCATGAAGAAAGTCCAACACGGTCTGCATGATGTCATCCTTGATCAAATTCCAATGCCGTTGGAAGAAACCCGCCGTAAATCCATCCACCCCCAGGGCCTTCGATGGTGCCATCTGAAACAATGTCACTCTCACCTCCTCTGCCGTGTATGGCCTATCAAGTATTTCATTCACATTAGCCGTAACCCATTGAGGGACTAATTGTGTAAGCTCATCCATTGGTCGGTGCCCTTGGGATGTGTATAGATCTTGAAAGAACGCTTGTACCACTGTACAATTTTCCTCCCTCGTCGGACATATGGTGCCATCATCGCGCACAAGATTATCAATCTTGTTCAACCTCTTCCGTTGAGCAGCTTGCAGCTGGAAGTATTTCGTGTTTCAGTCTCCCTGCCTTAACCATAGCACTCTTGACCGCTGCTTCAAGAAGATCTCCTCCTATCGCAGGTCCTCTTTGAGTTGTTTTGCAACTTATAACTCCTCAACAGAGGGCCCTCGACCTATAGATTGGCCACGTAATTTCTCAAGCCTGGAACGCAGTTTACAAATTTTACGTGCCAAACACCCAACTCAGCAGCACCCCATTCAGAAAGCGTTGATTGCATTGAAGAGAGTGCCTGAAGAACACCACTAAGCCCCTACCGGCCAGATCCCTTCTGCCAATTTTCATTTACTACCTGATCGTAATCGGCATGGCACTGCCACATATCTTCATAGCGAAACTGTTTGTTTGCTCTAGAACGCCCCTCGTCCACATATTCACGTAAATCCACTTTGACAAAACAGTGATCATATTCTGTTGTGCTGATGTGCCTAACGTGAGCATAAGCAAACATATTAAGAAGCTCAGGATTGCCAAAAGCTCTATCAATCTGAGCCTTCACATTTGCATGTCCTGGCTGTCCATTATCCCATGTGTATTCTGTTCCTGACCATCCAAGATCCTGCCACATACATTCTTCCGTAACTTCTCTAAACGCCCGCATTTGCCATTCAGGTCGAGCGGCACACGAGAAATGCTCTGACCCATACAGAGTTTCATTAAAGTCGCCAACACAAATCCATGTTGAATGTTGTATCGCGAACAGGGTCTGGAGAAAACGCCAACTCTGATAGCGATCCTCCACCTTTGGTGCACCGCAGAACCCGGTGAACCTCCACTTATCTGATCTTCCTTCCACCTTCTGCACCCCTACATCAATGTGGCCAGAACTATAGTTTTTGAGCTCGACTCGAATGTTAGCCGACCAAAACAGACCAATACCTCCACTCAATCCTCTTCTATCCACAGAAAAACACCCCGCAAAGCCTAACTGATTTTGCAATGCTTCGACTCTCTTTGCTGAGATTTTTGTCTCCATAACAAATAGGAGACAGGGCACTTCCTGCTTCACCACACTACGAAGCTCTCGAACTGTCGATGGGTTCTCAAGCCCTCAACAGTTCCAGCTAAGGAACCTCATTGCGAGTGGCAGGGCTGCATCGTAGCCTCTGTCGTGCTGCCAGAATTCATCGGCGTAGGTTTCTTTTTTCGGTTCCCGTGGCTCATCTTCATCCTTTTCATGACTCAAATCTTTTTCAGAGGACCGAAGAACTACATCTTCACCATTAGCCGCAAATGGTTCATTAGTCAGTAGTGGTGTTTCCACCCTCCTGTAAACCTGCTGATTAGTAGTCGCCCCCCCCCCCTTGCGTTTGTACTGCTCCCATTGTTTTATTGGGGAGGTGACCTCTGCACCCTTTTCTGTAGCAGTACTAGAGTTCCTCGTCTCAGCTTTGTTACTCTGGAAACCCTGATACTCCTTTGACGAGTTGTCACCCGAGTACGCCCTCTTCCATTCATCCATAGGTCTCAAATTCTTCCCAAATGGTAAATCTCCATTGGCATCACTAGTCCCCGGCGTCGGACAGTACAGATCCGAGCGACCAAGCCGGCCACACGAAAAACAGAAGTGTGGTACATTGTCGTATTGGATATCATACATGTCTGAACATTTTCTACGAGCTGACTCAATCAGTATCCATCTCCTAAGAGGTTTGCTCACATCAATCGTAACTCTTGCTCTCAAGTATCCATTCACATGATCAAATGATACATGTGTTTCTTGTTTATCAATCTGTTTAGCAATAGTAGCACTCCATTTATCATCCCGCAGATTGAAGGGAAGGTTTACAACTCTAGCCCAAAGTTGCAGCCTATCGAACCGGAGTTCAGAAGGACGCATGCAATCATCAAACTCTGACAGAATCACCGCATTCTTACTCACATGCCACGGCGATCCCTCCCATACACGATCACTATCTCGTTGATTTGCAAATTCAGCTACAAACGCATTATCCCCAATAGATCGAAAGGCCAATCCCTTAGGATTTCCCCATGTCGGGCCGAAGGGCACTGGTAATAGTCTGGATGTGGAGTATATTCCGGTGCAGTACCTTTCCCGCCAGCATCCACTTCGCCGGCGCCCCGTCTTCCTGGTCATCCAGCACCAGCGGAGTCGCCTCCTCCTCCGTGATGTCAAGTTTTCCCAGGGCTTCCGCTAGCTTCGCCCTTGCCGCACGGGGCGACATAGGCTCCTTTCCTCCATGCCGATCCGATGATGTTGCCACCCTCCGAACGGCAGACCCCTCGCCCCACCGAGTAAATTGACATGCGCCGCCAGGTTCCACCCTCAAAACCCTAATCGCCAAAGGAGCGCTCCAGGAGTTTCGGGGGGAAAGTTGTGGACTCTTTCCTTTTGGCATGACTAGACTGATGGGGGTGCCTTTCAATTTCATACGGTATCTCCCAAGATTAGTTTTAGTATTAATCATGCAATCTCTTTGTGTGGTCTATCGCAGTTCTTCTTTTGTTTTTGGTGAGAAAATAAGATTTTTGTCTGTTGGAGAAAACTCAGTCGATTTATGCTGTTTTGAATCTATTGGGCGAGGACTAGGTCGATATACATAGTACATTGTTTTGAAATATGAAACTGAAAGTTGAAGCTAAGAATATTTCACTCAACAAGGCAACAAGTCTCGTATTCCTTGAGGAAACACGATTGAATTGTTGAATGGTTCATCGCAAAAAAAGAAAGACTTGTTGAATGGTTGGTAGTAACTGTTAGATAATAACGAGAAATAAACGAGACAGAGAGACACGGATTTTTATGTGGAAACCCTTGCAGGAGAAAACTACGGACGCACGAAGGCGCAATCACTATGATGGAGGAGTATTACAAGCACGAGACGATAGACTATCTTAGGTGCGACTACATGGGGTATATATGAGGGGCAACACATAAGAGTCCTTGTAGGACAAGTAATGAGTTGTACTCGTACACGTCGGTACCAACGCAAAGCCCACACCGTATGTACTACGTCTAGTCCAATATGGTAGAATTTGGATCACAATTTAACAATCTCCACCTTGAGCCAAATTCCCTCCAGTAGTCGAACAAAGTGAATAACTCCATCCAAATCGGCGTAAACACCTTATGCGTCAAAGTCCATAAGACTAGTGAGAAATACCAACTAATCCTAAGCAAAGCTTAAACTTATTGGTAGGAACTGGCTTTGTCATCATATTAGCAGGATTATCATGAGTACTTATCTTGCATACCTTCAAATCACCTTCAGCAACAACATCTCGAATATAGTGATATCTGACATCAATGTGTTTTGTTCTCTCATGGTACATTGGATTCTTGGTAAGATATATAGCACTTTGACTATCATTAAATATGGTAGGGCAAGATGAATCTCCACAAAGCTCAGTGTACAAACCTTTCAACTAGATAGCTTCTTTGCATGCCTCAAAAATAGCCATATACTCGGCATCAGTAGTGGAACAAGCCACAATAGACTGCAAAGTTGCTCTCCAACTCATAGCAAAACCACCAATGGTGAAAACATAACCTGTGAGTGATCTTCTCTTATCCAAATCACCAGAAAAATCAGAATCAACAAAACCAACAAGTCCATCTCCAGTTTTCCCAATCCGTAAATAAGCATTAGAAGTACCACACAGGTATCTGAACTTCTTTCCAATGCTCTTTTCCAAGATTAGCCATGTATCTACTAACAACACTCAATGCGTATGATAAGTCAGGATGAGAACAAACCATGGCATACATAAGTGAACCAACTGCACTTGAATAGGGAACTCTAGACATGTACTCAATATCTGCATCTGACTTAGGACATAAAGCTGATGACAATTTGAAGTGTGCAGCTAACGGTGTACTCACCGACTTGGCATTATGCATATTAAAATGACGAAGAACTTTATCAATATATCCCTTCTGACTTAGATATACTTTTCGAGATGGTCTATCTCTGGATATTTCCATGCCAAGAATTTTCTTTGCTGCACCCAAATCCTTCATCTCAAATTCATTACTCAATTGCTTCTTTAGTTCATTAATCTCTGACATACTCTTTGCATCAATAAGCATATCATCAACATAAAGGAGCAAATAAATAGTTGAACCGTTGACAGTTTTCAAATAAACACAACTATCATAATTAGACCTTTTGAAACCTTGAGAGAGTATAAAGGTGTCAAATCTCTTGTACCACTGTCTCGGGGATTGCTTCAATCCATAAAGAGATTTCTTTAACTTACAAACAAGCTTTTCTTTTCCAGGAATAACAAAACCTTCAGGTTGTTCCATATAAATATCCTCTTCTAATTCTCCATGTAAAAATGCAGTTTTAACATCCAATTGTTCAAGCTCAAAATCATGCATGGCAACAATACTGAGTAAAGTGCGAATAGAGTTATGCTTCACAACAGGAGAAAAGACTTTGTTATAGTCAATACCTGGAATCTGGCTATAACCTTTAGCAACTAACCTTGCTTTATATCTTGTCTCGTCATCAGGAGAAACACCCTCTTTCCTCTTGAAAACCCACTTGCAACGAATAGGTTTCTTCTCTCTAGGTAATTTTACTAAATCCCAAGTGCCATTCTTTTCAAGTGATTCCATCTCATCATGCATAGCAGTCATTCACTTATTACTATCAACAGAAATAATAGCCTCGAAATATGAAGAAGGCTCAGAATTACCTTCAATTTCTTCTGCAACAGATAAAGCAAAAGAAACAAAAATGCACTCTTCAATTAACCTGTCAGGTTTATTAATACCCCGTCTAACTCTGTCACGTGCAAGATTCCAACTGGGAGTAACAATAGCCTGATTTGGAGTGGGAGTGACATGATTATCATTAACGACGGGTTCATCATGTGCATCAACAATTTCATTACCAGATGTATCACCTGAATCAATAACATGCTCCACCTGAACAGTAGGCTCCTGAAGAATAGGCTGATGTTCACTCTCAATGGGAACATTAGTAGATGAAACATCATGTAACATAGCAGTTTCATTAAAGATATCATTTTTGCTAATAACAACCTTCTGGGTTTCAGGATTCCACAATTTAAAACATTTAACACCAGAATTATAACCACGAAAGATGCACTTAACAGCCCTAGGCTTCAACTTTCCATTATCAACATGAGCATAAGCAGTGCAACCAAAAACTCTCAACTGTGAATAATCAGCAGTGAACCGCACCATACCTCAATTGGAGTTTTCTTATTAAGAGCAGTAGATGGTGAACGGTTAATGAGATAACAAGCGATTAAGCGGCCTTAGCCCAAAAACGCCTATGCAAACCTGCATTGGACAACATGCAACGAGCTCTGGAAATAATGGTCCTGTTCATACGCTCAGCAACACCGTTTTGTTGAGGAGTATAAGGAACGGTGTAATGTCAGACAATGCCTTCAGACTTGCAATGATTCTTAAATTTCTTAGGACAGAATTCCATACCATTATCAGTGCAAAGTATCTTTACCTTCTTTTCAGATTGTCTTTCCATCATAATCTTCCACTCATTAAATGCTGAGAATGCTTCATATTTATGCTTCAAGAAGTAAGGCAAAACTTTTCTCGAATAATCATCGATAATAGTCAACATGTAACTTGCACCACCTAATGACTTCTTGCGAGATGGTCCCCATAGATCATAATGGACATAATCAAGAATACATGCAGTTGTATGAGTCAAAGTGTTGAACTTCACCCTCTTGTGCTTTCCAAAGATACAATGCTCACAAAATTTCAATTTACTAGGTTCATATCCATCAAGAAGACCTCTCTTATTTAACTCTGCCAAACCAAGTTCACTCATATGTCCAAGACGCATATGCCAAAGGTTAGCAGCATTAGAATTCTTTGAAATAACTGGAGTAGCGTTACCTGAAATGGTAGAACCTCGAAGGTAATAAAGACCATTGGTCGAACTTAAGTCACCTTTCATCACAACAAGGGAGCCTTTGGTGACCTTCAAAACACTATCTCCACCTGAATACTTGTACCCCTTTGCATCAAGGGCACTAACAGAAATAAGATTTCTCTTCATCTTCCGAATATACCGAACATCTGTCAAAGTTCTGATTGTGCCATCAAACATCTTGATTCGAACGAAACCTATGCCTTCAATCTTGTGTTGTGAATTATCAAACCCCGAAATGGAACCAGCAGAAGTAGTAGAATCAAAAGTATTAAACCAATCTCTATGTGGACACATATGAAAAGTGCATGCAGTGTCAAGTACCCACTCATCATTGGTCTCAGCACATCCAGCATTAACAACAAGAGCATCATCAGAACTATCATCACGAGCAACGTTAGCAGAATTTTCACCTTGTTTGTTACCTTTCCTCTTTTCCTTGTTCTGTAACTCGAAACACTCAAAGATGTCATGCCCGTCTCTCTTGCAATACCTGCAATACTTCTTGTCTCTGGATTGCGACCGGCCCCTATGGCCGTTCTTACTTTTGCCTCTATTTCCATTATTGGAGTTCTTCTCCTTTGTCCTGCCACGAACAGATAATCCCTCTGCTTGGGATGAACTTGAACCATCATGAGGCACCATTAATTTCATCTTCTCCTTGGAGTTCAAAACTTCATAAACTTCATTAAGCGTGAGAGTATCACGACTGTATAATATGGTGTCTCTAAAATTGGTATAAGAACTTCGCAGTGAACAAAGTAACATTAAGGCAGTATCTTCCTCTCCATACTTAACCTCCATTGCAGCTAGATCAGATATGACCTCTTTAAATTCTGAAAGATGATTCAAAACATTATCTCCCTCGGGTAACCTGTGTAGGAATAATTTTTGCTTCAGATGCATCTTGCTGGTGAGATCTTTAGTCATACAACTCCCTTCCAACTTTAACCATAGAGCGGCGGCAGTTTTCTCACTCAAAACTTCCTGCAAAATATTATTATGCAAATGGAGTTGAATTTATGACAAAACCTTACAATCAATTCTTTTCTCCTCATCAGTCCAGTCCTGAATTCTATTCTTCCCAAAACTATCCAGTGCTTCATCATAGTCGGACTGTGCCAACAACGCCCGCATCTTGACTTGCCATAGGGTAAACCTTGTGTCACGGTCCAGCGGCGGAAGATCATACTTCATGTATGTCATGAGTCGATAAAACTATATACACAAAGTAGTGCAAGCTGATAGAAAATTCTTGACAGAATTAATTAACGCGGAGCAACGAAGTCGAAAAAATAGCACCTAATAGATCACGGGTAGACGGAGCAGTGGAGTACCGGACTAATAACCAATGTGCACTGTAGCCTCCACGTGACTGGCACTAGTTGAAGTAGCATGAGTCGATCAATGCTTGATGCGACTAGAAGTAGTAGTACTACTCAACCGGCGATGATGTGGAGCGGTAGCAATCAGATCAGCCATGTTGCCTCGGGACTTGAAGCGAACCCAACCAATGGAAAAACAAGCTGCAGCAACGCGCAACTTGTCTGATCTCTCGACGACTTGGTGATTTTACTAGCAGCAGGGCAGCGGAAGTATTATGTGTCCGTCTTGGTGACTGCTCGGGTAGGAAATGGATCAGCGGCAAAAAAAAAATAAGTCGGTCTCGGCGATCTGCGGCGGCGGCGAACACGCCGCAACCCTACCTCTCGTCTCAAATCTCGTATCTGCATTGAGATCAATTTGGCTCTGTATACCACTTGTTAGATAATAACGAGAAATAAACGAGACAGAGAGACACGAATTTTTACGTGGAAACCCTAGCGGGAGAAAACCACGGACGCACAAAGGCGCAATCACTATGATGGAGGAGTATTACAAGCACGAGATGACAGACCGTCTTAGGTGCGACTACATGGGATATATATGAGGGGCAACACATAAGATTCCTTGTAGGACAAGTAAACGAGTTGTACTCGTACACGTCGGTACCAACGCAAAGCTCAAACCATATGTACTATGTCTAGTCCAATACGGTAGAATTTGGATCACAATTTAACAGTAACTGCAATCGTCGACTGTACGTAGTTAGCGAGCAAGTATAGATTGAGCCTAGTTAGCGCTTCACAGCTCAAGCATCCATGGCTGCTAACCATTAGCATCTGCTGTTGTGCTTAGCACTAGCCATGCTTGTTTCCCTCGACTTCTCATGCGCGCAAATGGGCATCACATCTCGGTCCTCCCTGGAGGCCGCCACGGGCGCCGGCTGGTCGTCCCTGTCAGGGAGCTTCTCCTTCGTCTTCTACGCCACGGAAGGCGGCCTCGCGGTCGGCGTCTGGCTCGCCACCACGCCCAACGTAACCATCACGTGGACCGCGAACCGCAACGACATAGCAACGGGCGGCGCGCTAAGGCTCGCCGACCACGGTCGTCTCCTCTGGATCGGCGCGGGCGACCACGACAGGACCGTCGCGTAGCCGTCAAGGCCGGCCGTGGCGGGCGCCATGCGCAATGACGGCAGCTTTGTGTTGTTCGGCGCCGACAGCGCAGTGGTGTGGCAGACGTTCGAGTCCCCGACGGACACCCTGGTCGCCGGGCAGGACCTCGTGCCCGCGACGCAACTCTTCTTAAGCGTGTCCGACACCAACAAGGCCGTCGGGAAGTACCGGCTCGCCAACCAGCAACTGGATGGCAACCTGGTGTTGTACCCGGTAGGCACGCCGAACAATGCAGCCTAGTCGTACTGGAACACAGGGACGTCCGTTCGAACTGGGTTTCACCCTCATCTTGCGCCTTGATACTGTTAAACGTACGTTTTGGGGGAACTGGCTCAACTCTCTATGGGGTGGCCTATCATATATATATATACATAAACACTATTCTGATCATGGGATCAGAATAATATTCTGATCACAACATGAACTTCCCAAGTAACGCGCCTGACCTTCCCCGAGTACTAGGTTGAACTTCAGCTAAAATGTGTCCAAATGGGGCTTGCCATATATCGTTGGAAAGCTATGGACACCAATATCATGATCCAAGTTAAATTTTTCGCAAAATGTAAGCGGTTTAAGAGCAGTTTTGAAAAAACCGTTTTTTCTTCATACAAAATACGTGAATCGTATTTTCGATCATATTTCTAAACTGTTTATCGGAATGAGGTAAATAATATAGCTTTGGAAAGCTGCTGCAAAACCGCTTATTCGACATGCTGAAAGTTTTCTCTAATTCCCTATGGATAAATAGTAATTTTGAAAATCGTAAAATTTTACAAACCGAACAGCCAAGTTCGTATTTCCAATGTAATTTCTAAATGGCTAATCCATTTTAGGCAAACGATATGGCATTGGAAAGCTTGTGAAAATTCGCTACTTTTTCATGTTAAAAGTTTTTTCTAATTTAGAACGGTTTAAAAGTAATTTTAAAAACGGTACAAGTTCCATCGAGTTCGTATTTTCGAGCTAATGTTTTAACCGTACGTCTGAATGCAACAAATGATACGGCTTTGGAAAGCTTGAGCAAATGCGAAACGTTTTTGTATATATTTTTTCTCGTAATTACTTACATTTTTAAGTCAAATTAGAAAATAGCTAAAAACGTATTTTTGGTATAATTTCTGCATACTTTATCGGAATGGGGCAAATAATATAGCGCTAAAAAGCTACAGAAAATGCAAAACTTTTTCATGTTGATGGTTTTCTCTGATTCCGAGCGGGTTTCAAGTAATTACGAAAATGGCGAGATCATTCGTTCGGCCTTTATCGCGAAACTGATTGTTCGAAAATGCACCGCATGAAGAACCTGAACTTCTCGGCACGTGTACTTGAACTTCACTCTATTTTTCACGTGCTTTTTTTGCTCGTATATCTCTATCCACTGCTCCTAGCTCTCCATCCACTCACCGAAATTGAGCAAGTGATATACCGATGGAAAGCTGCTGTAAACACGCAACTTTCCCGTGTTGATCATTTTTTCATACCCGCAATGATTTAAAACTTTTTCATCTGAAATTCATTCAACGTAGTAGTTGAACTTCATGCTGTTTTCACGTTGAACTTCTGTGACGTATTTTTGTTTGTACAGGCGCCTGAACTTCCCTCTGTACGAACCCGACCTTTGGGCTATCTTTGCAACCGTGGCTTCCCCCGCGAATTATTCTGGTTAGTATTGTTCTATATGATGTTAGTGTAATCTAGAAACATTTTTTAGCAACTAAATACCGGTTTTAAATAGAAATCTCGCTCGCTGGCGGATTTTGCTCTCGGGCCATGATGAAATTGCGTTTTTTGCAATTTCTTTGCTCGAGTTGTTCGACTGAACTTCCCTAGTGCTAGGTTGAACTTCCGTCAACATTGCCCAAATGGGGCTTGCGATATACCGTTGGAAAGCTATGGACACCAGTATCATGGCCCAACTTAAAATTTTGGCAAAATGTAAGTGGTTTAAGAGCAGTTTTGAGAACCGTTTTTTCTTCATACAAAAAACGTGAATCTTATTTTCGATCGCATTTCTAAACCATTTATTGGAATGAGGCAAATAATATGGCGTTGGCAAGCTGCTGTAAAACCGCTCCTTCTACATGCTGAAAGATTTTTCTAATTCCCTATGGTTAAAGAGTAATGTGGAAAATCGTAAATTTTTGCAAATCAAACAACCGAGTTCGTATTTTTGATGCCCTTTCTGAACGTCTAATCCAATTGAGACAAATGATATGGCGTTGGAAAGCTTATGAAAATGTGCTTCTTTCTCATGTTGAAAGTTTTTTCTAATTTTGAATGGTTTAAGAGTAATTTAGAAAACGGTACAAGTTCTACGAAGTTTGTATTTCCGATCTTTTTTTAATCATACGTCCGAATGTAGCAAATGATATGGCGTTGGAAAGCCTGAACAAATGCGAAACTTTTTGGTATATATTGTTTCTCCAAATTCATTACGGTTTCATGTTGATTTTAAAAATGGCTAAAAACGTATTTTCGCCGTAATTTCTACAAACTTCATCGGAACGGGGAAAATAATATACTGTTGAAAAGCTACGAAAAATGCAAAACTTTTTAATGTTGATGGTTTTCTCTGAATCCCAGACATTTTCAAGTAATTTCAGAAACGGGGAGATCACTCGTTCTGCCTTTATCGCGAAACAGATTCGTCGAAAATGCATCGCGTGAAGTACTTGAACTTCGTGGCGATTCTCGCTTGAACTTCACTGCTTTTCACGTGCTTTCTTTTGCTCGTAGCTCTTCATTCACTCACCGGAATTAAGCAAGTGATATACCGATGGAAAGCTGCTATAAACACGCAACTTTTCCGTGTTGATCATTTTTTCATACTCGTGACGGTTTTAGAAGTTTTTCTTGTTAAATTCATACAGTGTAGTAGTTGAACTTCCTGTTGTTTTCACGTTGGACTTTTGTGACATATTTTTGTTTGTAATTTTCCCATCCATTTTCGTTAGTGTTACACAAATGATATTCTTTTTGTACAAACCTCTCTCACAATATTTTTTTAACTTTCTCCGACCGAGGACTTGAACTTACACAAATGATATTCCTCTCGTTTTGAAGTAAATTAGAAAACGACGAGATCATGATTTCTACCTTCATCGTGAATGAAAATGCATTGGTGAAGTAGTTGAACTTCTCGGGCATGTCTGTTTGAACTTTCCCGTGTTGATCATTTTTTCATACTCGCGCCGATTTTAAAAGTTTTTCATCTCAAATTCATTCACTATAGTAGTCGAACTTCCTGCTGTATTCACATTGAACTTGTGTGACGTATTTTTCATTTGTAATTTTCTCATCCATTCGTCAGTCCTTCTTCCTGTTTTCACCTTGAACTTCTGTCACGTATTTTTGTTCAACCTCTCTCACAACAATTTTTGAACTTTATCGGGCCGAGCACTTGAACTTCTAAAAACAAAATCTTTAGCCTTTGCTTTTTCATTAAAAAAATTATACAAATGCACACCATGTAGTACGTGAACTTCTGGCAGTCATCAATCCGAACTTCTCTCGGTTACGTGAAAATATCTGAGTTTTTTATGAATATTAATTTGAATTTCTTAATCCTTTTTTATGAATTCTGAAGCGCTCTATTTTTAAAAGTTGAACTTCTTGTTATTTTATTTTTGAACTTCTTGTTTCCATTCTTTAATAATGAGGGAAATCTGAGTTTTCTATAATCATCGAACTTCTCCATATTTTTAATATGGACTTCCTCGGTTTTTCTTTATCTTTTTATGAAATTTCAAAGTGCCATATTTTTAAAGTTGAACTTCTTGTTATTTATTTTTTGAACTTGTATTTTCCATTCTTTAATAACGAGGAAAATCGAGTTTTCTATAATCATCGAACTTCTCCATCTTTTTAATTTGGACTTCCTGGTTTTATTTCGAACATATAAATCTTAGGTTTTAATAAACTTCAAACTTCCATGTTATTTTAATTCGAACCTTACGTTGGTTTATTTTCTATTAGCGGTTAGATTCCGAGTTTTCAATAAACATTGAACCGCTCCATTACTTTAATTTGAACTTCTAGGTTTCTTTTAGAAACGGGGAAATGCATTTACTAATTAAATTTTCTAATTTTTTTTGTTATTTTAATTTGAGCTTCCGTTGTGGAAACTTGTTGAACAAGACGAATTTTTGAATTTTCCCGGAGTATGCACTTGAACTTTTAGCAACAAAATTTTTGGACTTCGCCATTTTACTCCTATTTTCTCATACGAAACACACACCATGCAGTACGTGAACTTCCATCTGTTGTCAATTTGAACTTCTCTCGATTTCACTTTAGTAACAAAAAAAATCTGAGTTTTTTATAGACATCGAACCGCTGTAACTTTTCTTATTTGAACATCTTTGTGTGCTTTTATAAATTTGAAAATTGGAGTTTTGTTAGAAACATCGAACTTCTTCTTTTCAATAGATCTTATCGGTCTTATTCTTTAGTAATCGAAAAAAACTGAGTTTTCAAATAAATATCAAACTACTCTGCTTTTAAAATTGAATTTCTTGGTTTTATTTCTAAGCAACTTTTTCATGTAGGCACTTGTTACAAATTCGTTGCCATTTAAGAGAAGTTTTAAAAATGGTGAAAACAACATTGGTTTCCCCCTTTTTTTACATGTAATTTAAGGTCGGACGTCTCACAATTAAATTTTTTAAATCAAGGTGGAGGAGCACGTGAACTTCTCGCTACGAACCTTTTAGCCTTTTAGTTTTGTATTCTTTTTATTCTCAACTAAAACAAATTATGTATAATAGTTGAACTGCTCGCTGATTTCTCATTGAACTTCGGTCACGTATTTTTGTTCGTAATTCTTCACCCGTTCGTCAGAGTTGCACAATGTTTTGTGTGTGTGTTTTTGCACAAGTAAATAGACGGCGAACCTCCTTTACAAGAATATTTGAACTTCCTGGGCCGACCACATGAACTTCTAGCTAACGTCTTTTTAGACCTTGTCTTTTTATTCTTTTTTTCCTATGTGAAAGACACTCCATGTAGTAGTTGAACCGTTGGTTGCTTTCACTTTGAACCTCTCTCTGCTTTTGTTTCAAATTTTTAGTGGATCCTTACCATATTGGGCGCCCTGAGGTGCAAGATGGCAGCACGGTGTAGCCGAGATGGGAGCCACAACTAGTGGCGCACGGGCCGACGGCCGGGGTATGATAATACCGCTTGGAAAAGCTTATTTATAGAAAACTGAGTTATTTGAATTTTGAACTACTCTATTATTTTAAATTGAACTTCTTGGTTTATTCTTTAGTAATAAGAGAGATGCAAGTTTTGTAAAAAAAACATCAAACCACTCTACTATTATAAATTGAACTTCTTGGGTTTATGGTTTAGTAATGAGGGAAATATGAGTTTTTTATATAAATTGAAGTACTCTGTTATGTTAGTTTGAACTTCTTGGTTTTATTTCTTTAATAACGAGAAAAATTCAAGGTTTTAATATACATCAAACTGTTCTATTATTTAAAATTGAACTTCCTAGTTTTTATTTTGCTAAGAGTATTTTAATAAACATCCAACTGTTGTGCTATTTAAACCTGAATGTTTTATTTTATTTTTTAGAAACAAAGAAATTCTGTTTTCTTTTTTAATAAACTTCAAACTTCTCTATTTTTAAAATTTGAACTTCATGGATTTTTTTATGTGTTCGCCTCTTTATTTTTTGGATACCCAATGTGCGTGTTTTGCTTTAAGCGAACATTTTGAACTATTCGTGACAGAGAAGAAATGTTTGCTTTTTTCTTTTAGTTTTGTACATCTATTCTCTTTTTTTTGTGTAATGCAGAAATAGTAAAAATTAAACTGTGATTGCTGATCAAGGACTGTAAATAGGATCGGTGGATGAAATAAGATCAGATTTTGTTGAGAAACTGTGGAACGTCTAAAGATTGAATACTTGGAAATAAAAATCAAAGTGCCCGTAGAGGGGAGTTCAACTTGAACTTCTCATCCACCCAGACTATTCCTTCCTTTTTTCATACAATTACACATGGATGCATCCCAGGCCTACATATGTTTGTGCACTTCATCTTTTTTACTGAAGAAGAATAAAAGTGGAGAAGAGATGTAGTTCTTTTTAAATCAAATGTCTTCCTGAAGAAAAAAGAACAGCATGTTCAGACTTACAAGTGTCTTCCTGAAGAAATGTGTAAATCTCTTACTCTGAATGTACCTAGCAACACTTAGACTTTAGTTTTGACCATGCATTAGACATCAGCCACTGCGATGTCCCTGCCATTTTTTACTCGAACGACCATGAGAAATTTACTCAACCTGTCATGTACCCTCCACAACCATGTGATGTTGAACAACAGCAGCATCAGCGACATCAGATGGAGGAAGGAACCAGTAGACATGTAGTAGCACATGTAAAAATTGAAGCAATTGCAGCAGCACCACATGGCTATCAAGCAACAGTACCAAAGTGGTCTGAAGCGGCAGCGGACAATGGGTCGGCCAGAACGCAAGTGCTGGCTAGCAGCCGCACTAGAGAAAGAAGGTCACAGGCTGCACGGGAGGAAGTCCATCATGCACAGGAGGAAGAAGGCACACACAGGAATGGCAGGGGCGGATGGCGTGCGAGAAGCCGGCGGCTGCACGCAGAGCATCTAGAGGAGATGGCTCGGTCACCGGCGTTTCCATTGCTAGCTGAGGAGAAAAATGGAGATGGGAGGCGTTAGGTGATTTAGTTGAACGGCACTGGTTAGTGTAGTTGAACGGCGGGAGGAAGGAGGAGGAAGATGTAGTGGGTCGAGCTGGCACACGTGGCTGTACGCGGGAGGAAGATGTTCGAGGGAGGATGGGGATGGGGTTGTGGAGGAGAAGGAGGGTGCGCCGGAGCAGAGGGCGGTCCGCGTCGGAGGGGAGGGAAGGCTGCAGGTTGGAGAAGAAGTTCTATGCAGAAGAGGAAGACGTCCATGGTGCGCCAACGAGGAAGGACCATGGGCCCCTGGGCGGCGTGCTTGGGGGCTGGCGGTGGACGCCGGCGCTCGTGTGCGGGGAGGGGGTGCTGACGGTGGTCGGATCGAGGGTGGGTGCAGCGCGGGGCAACGCTGCGGCCGAACCCAGGTGTGGGGCAGCCCCGGGGCGGCTGTGAGGGGCCGGATCCAGGCGGGGGCAGCTCCAGCGCGCATGGAAGGCCGCCGGCGGCCGCCACAGTGGTGGACAGAGCGGGAGGTGGCCGGCCGCGACAGGGGATCCGGCCGCCGCGGTCCCCAGCGGATCCCTGGCGGGGGAGCTGGCCACCGTGGGTGGCGGCAGATCCGGGGAGGAGGCAACGTCGGCTTGGGGCGGGGCGAGGGCGGCGGCGCCAGTTGCGGGCGGGGTGACGGCGGAGGTGCCGGTTGGGGGCGGGGTGCGGGAAGGTGCGAATCGTGGGGGTGTTTTTTTTCAGGATCCTGCGGGTGTTTGCTGTACTGTTCGAGAGTTCAGGAACACCGCGCGATCTCCTTATAGGCCCGATTGTGATCAGAATAACTATTCTGATCCGAGGATCAAAATAGTGCTACTCTCTTTCTTTCTCTCTCTATATATATATAGTGTTACTATTCATCACCCAGGATGCATAATAAGTTATTCTTCACTGGAGGTAGTCTTACGATCGCTTCCCAAATAAATTACGTTTACAATATAAATAATTACATGCATATTGATTCAATATGTAATATTTGGTATTAAAAAACAAAAATATAGATTATAAGACCAGAAAAATCACATTTTATGTATGTTATACACTATGTTTTTACTTTCGTAATTTTTCGTAACATCAAATATTTTTTACGGCGAGTACATACTTTCTTACGTTCTCTTTTTATGTATGAAGTAAGACAAAATTTATGGAACGTAAAAATACGGTGCATTGATGTCAAAATAGAGAGGGGGTGAAGAGTAACTATTCCTCACCCAGAATGACAAATATATATATATAATGGTGTCATACAAGTCCTATACCAATATGTTATGAATTACATAATAAGGCTACAATACGAAGTCTAACACCCTTCCTCAATCTCAACTCACTCATGAAGCATCTAGGAGGTTGAGATTGTGCCTACAGACCTTAAACATGGTAGAAGGTAGAGGCTTGGTGAAGATGTCTGCAAGTCGATCTTTTGAAGAGATAAACCTGACTTGTGGTAGCTTCTATGTGACACGTTCCCTCACAAAATGATAGTCAATCTCAATGTGTTTAGTCCGTGCATGGAACACCGGGTTTGATGACAGAAACATAGCACCGATGTTGTCACACCAGAGGACCGACGGATGTGGCTGAGCAACTCCTAGCTCTCAAGACTCAATCCATATAAGTTCAGTAGTAGCATTGGCAACTGACTTGTACTCAGCCTCTGTGCTGCTGCGGGAAACAGTCGCTTGCTTGCGTGCACTCCAGGCGATCAGATTAGGCCCCAAGAACACTGCATGTCCCCCCTAGATCGCCTGTCATCTGGACACCCAGCCCAATCAGCATCTGAGAATGCAAAAAGAACTCCAGAGGAAGTGGGGCACAGATGAAGACCAAAGGAGACAGTGAGACGCACATAGCGCAATATGCGCTTCACAGCATACCAGTGCATGTTAGTAGGTGCATGAAGATACTGGCACACCCTATTAACCGCAAAGGAGAGATCAGGACGTGTGATCGTCAGATACTGCAGGCCACCAATAATACTCCTGTACTCGGTAGCATCCTCAGGAGATAGAAGAGTACCATCAGCAGCCAGAAGTTTGTTAGTGGAGGACATGGACGTAGGCGATGTCTTGCACTTGAGCATACCAGCACAGCGCAGAAGATCAAGAGAGTACTTCTGGGTGAGAGCCAAACTACCACGAGACTGATGAGCGACTTCAGTACCCAAGAAGAAATGAAGTTGTCCCAAATCTTTAACTACAAAATGATGACCAAGCGCAGTCACGAGAGCATCAGCAGCAGTCGGAGAGGAGCTAACAAGGACAATATCATCCACGTACACAAGAAGGTACATGGTCACACTCGGTCGCTGAAACAAGAAAAGTGAAGTATCAACCATCGAAGGAATGAATCCATGAGTGCATAAAGCTGAAGCCAGGTGAGCATGCCAGGCACGAGGCGCCTATTTCAGTCCATAGAGAGCCTTCATTAGACGACAGAGGTGATAAGGCTCAGTGTGATCAACAAATCCAGGTAGCTACCTCATGTAAACCTCCTCTTCAAGTAGTCCATGTAGAAAAGTGTTATGCACTTCAAGCTAGCGGAGAGACCATCCACGAGAAACTGCCAGAGACAGAAGAAGTCAAATAGTGGTAGGCTTGATAATGGGTTGAATGTATCATCATAGTCCTGTCCCTGACGCTGTTTAAAGCCCTTAGCCACAAGACACGCTTTGTAGCGCTCAGTGGAACCATCTGCATGTTTCTTCACCTTGAAAACCCACTTTGAATTGATGATGTTGACACGAGACGGAGGTGGAACAAGTGTCCAGGTCTTATTCTGCATAAGAGCATGATATTCATGTTCCATAGCAGCCCTCCAGTGTGGGATACTCATAGCGGCTTGATAACTGCGTGGTTTGGCGATTGGATCATCCACAGCATGAGCAAGACAAGCAGCAAGGTATGTGACTGTGCGGTCGGTGCGCTCTTTGGGACGAACGATGCCGCTGCGACTGCACGTGTGTGGACGCCGTGGAGCAACGACCACCGGAGCAGGCGGGGCATCCGGAGCAGGCGAGGCGTCCGGAGCAGGCGAGGCCAGTCCAGCAAACTCCGGCGAAGAGGGACCGGGTGAAGGCGGGCCGGGAGACGCCGGACTGGGCGACATGGGCTCAGGCGGCGTGTGAGTCACTGCAGGCCCAGGCGAAGTGGGCGGCAGCAACGCCCGCACAAATGGCGGGGGTGATGATGGAGGGGAGGCCAGGCGAGGAAGCGGCGACGTAGGCCGCTCCCTCACGGGCTCCGACCCAACCATAGTAGCCAACACAGGCTCCGGCCAAGTGATAGATGGGGCTCCCGAGGCGGGGTCGAGGGCGGGAGGCGGTGCATGCACATGCACCAGCCGATCGACGTGCGCCACGGGCGGCTTAGTAGGTCCATCAGGGAGGAGTTCCAGGCGAGCTGCACGTCCAGTTCCTGCACCATGATTAGGTAACAACACAGGCGAATATGCAACATCTTCAAATTGGCCCGGCATAAGAGGAGATGAATGCATAGATGGTGCTGTGGTGGATGACTGAGGCATGGCAGAAAAAGGGAAGACATTCTCATCGAAAACAACATCCCGAGATATGTAGACTCGATTAGTTGGGACATGGAGACACTTGTAGCCTTTATGAAGAGAACTATACCCCAAGAACACACACTTTTTGGAGCGAAACTCAAGTTTGCGATCATTATAAGGATGAAGATGAGGCCAACAAGCACACCCAAATACCTTGAAAAAGTTGTAGTCAGGAGTATCATCCAAGAGAAGCTCAATAGGAGTTTTCATATTAAGAACACGTGTAGGTAATCTGTTAATGAGAAACCACGTGGTGTAAAAAGCATCACTCCAAAAGCGAAAAGGTATAGAAGCATGAGCAAGAAGTGTGAGGCCAGTTTCAACTATATGGCGATGTTTGCGCTCAACAACGCCATTCTGTTGATGTGTATGTGGGCATGACAAATGATGGGAGATCCCAAGCTTATTAAAGAAAGTGTTGAGGTTGCGATATTCGCCCCCCCCCCCCCCAATATGATTGAACATGGATAATTTTATGCTTGAGTAGACGTTCAACATGCAATTGAAACTGAATGAATATATCAAACACATCAGATTTGCGCTTAAGAAGATAAATCCATGTGAAACGACTATAGGCATCAACAAAACAGTAGTTGTGACCACTAACAGATGTTTGTGTTGGACCCCACACATTAGAAAACACAATTTCAAGAGAACTCTTTACTTCTCTAGTAGATGAAACAAAAGGTAGGTGATGACTTTTGCCTTCTTGATAGGCATCACACACTGACATCTCTTTATTGCTAGACTCTAATGGCAGCTCATGGCGGTGGAGTATGTGGCGAACGATGGGTGTGGCGGGATGACCAAAGCGAGAGTGCCACTGAGAAGGTGACACGTGAACACCACTGAAGACGCACGGGGCGGATGGATCCTCCAAACGGTACAAGCCTTGGCTCAAGCGGCCACTAAGCAGGACGTCTCGGGTTGCTCGGTCCTTAACAAAAGGATTAAAAGGGTGAAATTCACATAGGACATGATTATCAAGGGTGAGCTTAGGGACAGATAAAAGATTACGAGTCACCGAGGGCACCCGCAAAACATTACGAAGATGGAGTTGCCTAGAGGGATGACTAGTTAAAAGAGATGATTGGCCAATGTGAGAGATGGGCATACCTACACCATTGGCGGTGTGAACCTGATCGTGCCCGTAGTAGGGCTGGTAGGTGAGAGTTTGTTGAGCTCGTTCATCAAGTGATCTGTGGCGCCGGTGTCGATGTACCGGGCTGGATCAACATGATAGGACGACATGTACCCTGGTCGACGCGCGAGTCCTTGACCTTGGCAGCGATGTGGGCAGCCGGGGCGGCAGCGGGGGGACCAAAGTCTGCCATCGCAAATTGGCGCTCGTTGACCTTGCCGTCGTTGCCGATGCCAAGGAAGCTCCTCTGAAAGCGGCAGTGACACTTGGAGGCGACATGGCGTTCACGACCACATAGCGGGCATACCACCCGAGTGTTCGGGCCCCCACCCAGGGTCGATGTAGGGGGCGGGGCGGGCTTGCTAGATGACGGGGCAGGGGGACGCTGGCCGCGAGAACCCCAGAAGGCTGCCAGCTGTGAGGTGATGGTGGCGGAGGAGCGACGAGCCTCGACGCGCTGCTCGGTGAAGAGAAGTCGTGAGTAGAGCTCGTGCGGGGGCATCGCTGGCTTGGCGTTGTGAACAGCCTCGGCGAGATTGTCGTAGTCGGCGTCGAGGCCTTTGATGACAAAGCCAGCAAACTCCACGTCGCTGAGCGGCCGACCGATAGATGTGAGTGTGTCCGCCATCACCTTCATCTTGTTGAAGCAGGTCGTGGTGGAGGAATCCAGCTTCTTAATGTCCGCGAGCTCGCTGCGGAGGGCCATTGAGCGGGAGGTAGAGACCTGGGCAAAGGCGTACTCCAGGGTCATCCAGGCATCCATGGAGGTGGCGGCGAAGAGACAGAGGCCGGCGACCCCATCACCGAGGGAGCCCTGGATGGAAGAGAGGATCGCCTGGTCCTGCTGCACCCACTTACGGTGTTCCGGGTTAATGGCCAGGCCGTGTACGGTAGGGATGACCTGTGGAGGACACGGTAGTGAACTATCCACAAACCCTAGGAGAGACCGGCTGCGAAGCAGCGGTAGGACCTTGGCGCGCCAGAACAGGTAGTTGTCCGACGTGAGTCTGATTGCGATCAAGTTGTCGAAGTGGAACGACCCGGCGGGCGTGATGACGCCAACACCAGGGGCGGCGGTCAGTGAAGCCGTGGTAGGAACCACAATCGCGACCGATGCCGCGGGTGGTGGCACGAGAACGATCGGGATCACGATCGTGGGTGGTGCCGTGATCGTGGCCGCGGGTGGCTCCGTGGGCAGCGCCTCCCCCGAGGTCGCCGGGATGACGGCGAGTATCGGGGAGGATCCAGAGGGGGCCATCGCGGGCGGCGGTGGCGCGACTGGTGTTGAGGCCATCGCAGGCGGTGGCAGCAGGATCGACGCTGAAAACATGGAGCCGGCGGAGGTGGTGCTGAAGAACCGAGGCACCGACGGAGCCAGGGGCGAGGTGGGAGGTTGAGGAGGGCGGCAAGCGACACAGGGATTGACCCGGAGCTGGCGGCGCCAGAAGCGGAAGCGGTCATGGCACCGGCGGCAGCAGCCCTAGGGTTTAGGGTTTTGGTGGTGCGGTGGCGGCGGGTGGAGTAGAGGACCTAGGTTAGGCTCTGATACCATGTAAAACATAGGTTTTGGGGAACTGGCTCAACCATCTATGGGGTGGCCTATCACATATGTATATAATGGTGTCATACAAGTCCTATACCAATATGGTGTGGATTACACAATAAGGCTACAATACGAAGTCTAACAGATACCAGGTGAACAATGATGGCAGCTTTACCAAGAACCTGACAGTGACACAGCCCGGAGCCTTAAAAGTAGGAGAGCAAGCCTACTACCGACTCACGCTTGATCCTGATGGATTTCTGCGTTTGTACCGTCATACCTTCGGGTCTGGCCCTGGCGGTGCATCCAATACCACAACTGTCGTGTGGAGCGCTCAGACCGATCGGTGCGATGTCCATGGCCTTTGCGGACACAACAACTACTGTGTCCTCGACCAAGATCGGCCTAGCTGTTTGTGCCCGCCAGGGTTCGATTTTCTCGACGCAAGCAATGCGAAGCTCGGTTGCACACTGAACTCTAGCGCCTGCGACTGTAAATGGGGGCAGCAACAAGATGCCGCAGACTTCTCCGTGAAGTTGATGCCAAACATGGAGTGGGCGGACATACCGTACAAGGTGGTGGGCAATGCCACGAGCGCGGCAGAATGCATGGAGGCATGCATGGATGACTGCTTGTGTGTCGCAGTGCTGCGGGACACCGACAAAGGCACGTGCAGCTGTCGGTCCAGTGAACTCCGGCGAAGAGGGACCGAGTGACAGCGGTCCGGGAGACGGCGGAGTGGGTGACGTGGGCCCAGGCGGCATGTGAGTCACTGCAAGCCAAGGCGAAGTGGGTGGCAGCAACGCCCGTGCATATGGCGAGGTTGACGATGGAGGGGAGGCCAGGCGAGGAAGCGGCGATGTAGGCCGCTCCGTCATGGGCTCCAACCCAGCCATAGAAGCTGACGCAGGCTCTGGCCCAGTGGTAGACTGGGCTCCCGAGGCGGAGTCGAGGGCGGGAGGCGGTGCATGCATATGCACCAGCCGATCGACATGCGCCACGGGCGGCGTATTAGGTCCGTCAGGGAGAAGCTCCAGGCGAGCTCCACGTCCAGTTGCTGCACCACGATTAGGTAACAACACAGGCAAATATGCAACATCTTCAAATTGGCCAGACATAACAGGAGATGAATGCATAGATGGTGCTGTGGTGGATGACTGAGGCATGGCAGAAAAAGGGAAGTCATTCTCATCGAAAACAACATCCCAAGATATGTAGAATCGATTAGTTGGGACATGGAGACACTTGTAGCCTTTATGGAGAGAACTATATGATGATGATATAGACCTAGGGCAGGGTCATAGGCCTGACCTATATGCCCTACCTAAGGTCACTACCCTAGAAGCAAAGACACCCAAGGCACAACATGGAGTACCAATTGAAGACGTCGAGTGCAATCCACTCGACCAGCCACCTCACTCGGTACCCGTCCCTCTTGATATCACTCAACCTACCGAAGACCAGGAGTCGACCGGGACATCAACGGTCAGGCGTTCACTCCGTAGTCTTTAAGATCATTAATAGCAGTTTATGGCTGGCATTATCAGTAACGCCCCATCTTTATGTACATTTAACTCCTTGTAACAGGGGATGGCTGGGGTCCTGGCGCACTCTATATAAGCCACCCCCCTCCTCTGGCACAAGGGTTCGCACCCCCTATAACACACACTCACATATTCTAGTCGACCGCCTCAGGGCACCGAGACGTAGGGCTTTTACCTCCTCCGAGAGGGGCATGAACTTGTAAACACTTGCACACAATCTCATCGTAGCTAGGACCTTGCCTCCTCATTCATACCCCCTACACTTACTGTCAGACTTATAACCACGATAGTTGGCGCCCACTGTGGGGCAAAGCGTCTTAGCGACTTCCGGCGAGGTTGCATTTTCTTCGATCTTCATCAACATGGTTTCCGGCGGCGGTTTGGTCATGGCCGCGGGTTCCGACTCGGCGCACTCACTTTTGTCGCCGACGACTCCGCCTGGCTCAAGGAGGCCGCCCTTGATGTCGAGGCTCTCCCGGTTCATGGCTCATCGCACTTCCGCACGAGTTCCTGCGGCGTCCTCCTTCGGCGGCCATCTTCCCCGTACCAGTCGGTCATCGCGTCGTCGTCTCACTCTGCCGGCCGCCGCCGCAAGAGGTCTGGGCGTTTGCGGCTCCAACGGTGGGTGAGACACACGGTGGCTCGACAGGCATTCACCCCCCAAGTTGCAGCGAGTGAGCCCGACGTATTTCCCTGCGGATCAGTCGACCTGTCGACTGATTTCGTAGATAACTTTTCCGAGAGCGGGAGTTGTGACCCCGCGGTGGAGGTCCTCATGGTCGACTCCCATCGCAGTCCTCCTGGTTTTTGTCGCAGCAGCGACGGCGGTAGAAGCGACGGCCCGTCATTCGACCATGAAGAGTATCAGCCCCAACCTCTCAGCTCGCAGTAGAGGGAGGACCTGCATCTCCGCAACGTGGAGGCTCTCCAGACCCCCATCATAGGGGAAACTGCCGAGGCCTGGGCCTTGGAGGCAGTGCGCCTGGCCACGCTGGCTGAGCGGACTCGTTTGGAGAATCTCCAACATTCTCTCGACGGGTGTGCTCGTCGACTGATCCCCGAGTCCAGTCGACGTCCACGGCAATTGTTTCCACCAGAAACTCAGGTATTCCGCACACTGATTCAGAATCTTGCATCTGTTGCACGTATTGTAGAGTCCATTCAGCCGTCCCATTCATAGGCTGGAAGGGGCTTGGAGCAAATTAGGGCGCTGCTCCGAGCAGCAGGAGACTAGAACTCCGTCGTGTCCCAGTCGCGGAACAGAATCCACAGCAGATCAGTAAGAGCAGACACCGTTCAGTCGGCACACAATCCTAGGTTGCCTTTGCAGCGTGGAGATCGTTATCACCGCCGGGATCGGCACTTGGGAAGAGCTCATGGAGAGTATGATCGTGAGTACGCCCGCGACAACCACCATCGAGCGCCTTCGCCCCTTCCGAGGGACGGGTCATTTGCGCCCTGGCGATATGATGATAGGCGTCCGTATGGAAATGACCACAGAGTTCCAGTCAACCCCAGAGAGCCCGACTTTGATGCAAGGTCCATCCTTGTGCAGGGTTTGGTCGATCGGAACAGAGCATACATAGAAGGGCTGGATAGAGACGGACCTAGTGGAAGCATAGTCCATGTTTCTGGCCCAAAGTGTTTCGGAAGAGCCATCAGAGCCGCCGAGATCCCTCATAACTTTAGATTGGCCACTAGCGTCGGTAAGTTCACAGGAGAGTCGAAGCCCGACACTTGGCTTGAAGACTACCGAGTGGTTGAGCACATTGGTGGCGGCAGCAATGAGGTGGCCATGAAGCACCTCCCTCTGATGCTTGAAGGTTCTGCCAAGGCTTGGCTAAATCAGTTAGCCCCTGGGAGCATTTTGAGTTGGGATGAGTTAGCCCGAGTATTTACTAGAACATTTGAGGGCACTTGCAAGAGACCTGCTGGTCTACCGGAGTTGCAGCATTGCGTGCAGAAACCGAATGAAACCTTGAGATACTATATCAAGAGATGGATCACTCTGCACCACACAGTGGAGAATGTGCCAGATCATCAAGCAGTCGGTGCCTTCAAGGAAGGCGTTCGCTACAGAGAGCTCAATCCGAAGTTCGATCGGACTGGAGATATGTCCTTGACTCGGATGATGGAGATTGCTACCAAATATGCTAACGGCGAAGAGGAGGACCGACTCAGGAGTGGCAAGCACAAGACGGTCGCCCAGGATACCGGAGGAGGAAATTCCAGTCAGAAGCAAAAGCGAAAGGCTGAGGCAGCAGGTTCTACCGAGGCAACAGTGTTGAATCAAGGAAAGTTCAAAGGGAAGCCCAAAGGGCCTTGGATCCCAAAGAAAGTGAAGGACCAGGAAGGAAACAATGTGATGGATTTGCCATTTTATATTCACACCAAGAAGGACGAGGAGGGGAACCTGATTCTCCCCAAGCATACCACTCGACAGTGTCGACTCCTAATCCAAAACTTCCGAGAAAGTAAACCCAGTGATAAGGACAAAGAGTCCGAGAAGGAAGAAGAAGATAAGGACGATGATGGTAGTTACCCCAATGTCAATGCCACCTTGGTGATTTTTGCCGATCTTGAGAGCAAAAGTCGACTGAAGGTCATTAACAGAGAGGTGAACATGGTTGCCCCGGCAACACGAAAGTATTTGAAATGGCCCAAAACCCCCATTACATTCGACCAGTCCGACCACCCGCCACGCGTAGCTACCCCTGGGCAGCAAGTGCTGGTGGTTGACCCATTCGTGGGAGGCACCCAACTGACCAAGGTTCTGATGGATGGTGGCAGTGGTCTGAATATTCTGTATGCTGAGGCCCTAAAAGGAATGGGCATTCCGATGTCCAAACTCAGCGAGAGCAACATGCAATTCCGTGGAGTCATCTCTGGAAAGAAAGCCGACTCACTCGGCTAGATCACTCTTGATGTGGTTTTCGGTGATGAGAAGAATTTCCGCAAGGAAAAGTTGACGTTTGAGGTTTTGGATTTCCAGAGTGCCTATCATGCCATTCTGGGCAGACCTGCCTATGCTAGCTTTATGGCTCGACCGTGCTATGTATATCTCAAGATGAAGATGCCTGGCCCTAGAGGCGTGATAACGGTTTCTGGTAGCCGTCAGAGAGCAGAAGACTGTATTCAGGATGGTGCAAAGATAGCAGATGAGCAGATGGCAGCAGTAGAGTTTAAAGAGTACCAGAAAACTGCAGATCCGAGTGATTTGCTGCGTGCTAAGAGGCCTGCCTCGGAGTCCGCATTTCAGTCGGCCGGCGAGACCAAGCTAGTCCCTGTTCACCTGACCGACCCCAATGTTGCTCCGACCCATATCTCAACGACACTCGACAGCAAATAGGAAGAAGCGCTCATCCAGTTCCTCCGTGAGAACAGGGACATCTTTGCATGGAAACCATCTGACATGCCAGGTGTACCCAGGGGACTAGCTGAGCACCGTTTGTGAGTTGATCCAAAGGTAAAACCCGTTAAGGAGCATCTCCGTCGGTCCGCCACGGAGAAGAGAAAGACCATTGGCAAGGAGGTGGCTCGGCTCTTGGCGGCTGAGTTCATCCGCTAGATATACCACTCCGAGTAGCTCGCCAATGTTGTTATGGTTCCCAACAAAGATAAATCACTCTGAGTGTGTATTGACTTCAAGCACATCAATCGGGCATGCCCGAAAGATCATTTTCCTCTGCCCCGCATCGACCAGATAGTCGACTCAACTGCGGGATGTGAGCGACTGTCCTTCCTGGACGCTTATTTCGGGTACCATGAGATCTGACTGTATGGACCCGATGAGATAAAGACGGCTTTAATCACCCCGTTCGGGTGTTTTTGCTATGTTACTATGCTCTTTGGTCTCAAGAATGCGGGAGCCACGTTCATGCGCATGATTCATAAGTGCCTGCTCACTCAAATCAGTCAGAATGTGGAAGCATACATGGATGACATAGTGGTTAAGTCTCAAGAAATTGCAGATTTCTTCGCAGAGTGGACAGAACAACAACAGCCGACTCAAATTTAGTCGGAACATTGGACCATGTTCTTTGATGGATCTAAGATGTTGAATGGCTCTGGTGCAGGAGTGGTCTTAGTGTCCCCACGAGGAGACAAGCTCAGTTATGCCTGCCAGATTCACTTTAATTCTTCAAACAATGAAGCTGAGTATGAGGCACTATTGTATGGGTTACTGCTACCTCTTGAGCACTGCGTTGGATTTCCCCGAAGAGGAGAGGATGATGCAGTAAAGTAGCGTAAGTGTTTCCCTCAGTTTTTGAGAACCAAGGTATCAATCTAGTAGGAGATCACGCACGAGTCCCTCGTACCTACACAAACGATAGCTACTCGCAACCAACGCGATTAGGGGTTGTCAATCCCTTCACGGTCACTTATGAGGGTGAGATCTGATAGAGATGATAAATAATATTTTTGGTATTTTTGATATAGAGATGCAAAGTAAAAAGTAAAAGGCAAAGTAAAAAACAAAGCAAGTAATAAAGTAATGGAGATTGATATGACGAGAATAGACCCGGGGGACATAGTTTCACTAGTGGCTTCTCTCAAGAGCATAAGTATTCTACGGTGGGTGAACAAATTACTGTTGAGCAATTGATAGAAAAGTGAATAATTATGACACTACTAGGGAAAAGCCTAGCTGCAGCGCGGGTTTTGGGCCTATTAGCAGCGCAGGGGCCGGCGCTGCTAATAAGGCGCTACAACTAACTTATAGCAGTAGCGTGGGTGCCACCCGCGCTACTACTACGTCCTTTAGTAGTAGCGTGGGTAAAAACCCGCGCTACTACTACAAGCGCGGATTTTTTTGAATTTTTTCGAAAAAATATTTTGATTTTTCCCCTAATTTTCAAATTTCTGAATTATTTTAACCTCAAATCTCTAATCACCCCTCATCGCTGCTCAATTTAATCTCTAATCACCCCTCATCATTCCAAATCATCTAACTTTCAGGACGGTCACCCATCCTCCGACTACTCCAAATCCGAGCACGCTTAACTTCCGGGTTCTATTCTCCCTCGCTTCCAAGTCTGCACTTGTTGTTTTCCGACAATAGTAAGATGTCAATCCTATTAACCTCGTGAATTTAGCTTGAGCATGAAGTCACACATTTCACTATTTGAGTTTGAATCTATTGTTCTAAAAAATTAGTAACACTAATATTTCTTGAATAATTAGTTTGACCACAGTTTGATCACAGTTTGACCACAGTTTGGCCATAGTTTGACCAGATTTGACCAAAATTCAAAAAAACTAAAATAATTATTTAGTGACACTAATATTCTAGAATAATTAGTTTGACCATTGTTTGACCACAGTTTGACCACACAGTTTGAAATTTTTTCGATTTTTTCCACTCTAGATCTTAAAAGCCCCGTAACTTTTTTTATGTTAGGTTTTTGAGGATTTTGAAAATGTTTAACGGGGTTCCCCCAGTTAAATTTGAATGTAACTTTTCGAGTAGATGATTTTTCATATAAAAAACTTTTTCATCCGAGTTAGTATGCAAAATTTATGCCCATTTTTACAAATTTCTAGAGATTTTGCAAATAAAGTCGAAATTCATATTTGCAAATTTTCCCAACAACTAGACCACATATCACATGGGAAACTTATTTTCTTTTATTTTTTGACATTTTCATCATTTTCTTTTATTTTTTTTAAACTGAAAAGGCAATCCAAGGGGGGGGGGGGTAGAGTTTGAAAATGGGACCTTTAGTAGTAGAGCGGTTTTTTACCCCCTCGCTACTACTATGGCACCACTTAGTAGTAGCGAGGGCTAAAACCAACGCCATCGCTATCGAACTTAGTAGTAGCGAGGTTTTAACAACCCACGCTACTACTATGGCATGTCCCGGGGGGCACGATAGAGACCGCTTAGTAGTAGCGAGGGTTAAAAACCCGCGCTATTGCTATCAACTTAGTAGTAGCGAGGTTTAAAACCTGCGCCATCGGTAGTAAATAGCGATGGGTTTTAACCCTCGCTACTAGTAACTTTTTGTGTATAGGCTTTTCCCTAGTAGTGTGATATTATCTAGGTATGATCATGTATATAGGCATCACGTCCAAAACAAGTAGATCGAAACGATTCTGCATCTACTACTATTACTCCACTCATCGACCGCTATCCAGCATGCATCTAGAGTATTAAGTTAAAAACAGAGTAACGCCTTAAGCAAGATGACATGATGTAGAGGGTTAAATTCATGCAATATGATAAAAACCACATCTTGTTATCCTCGATGGCAACAATACAATACGTGCCTTGCAACCCTTTTTGTCACTGGGTAAGGACACCGCAAGATTGAACCCAAAGCTAAACTCTTCTCCCATTGCAAGAACTACCAATCTAGTTGGCCAAACCAAACGGATAATTCGAAGAGACTTGCAAAGATAACTCAATCATACATAAAAGAATTCAGAAAATAATCAAATATTATTCATAGATAAGCTGGATCATAAACCCACAATTCATCGGTCTCAACAAACACACTGCAAAAAGAAGATTACATCGAATAGATCTCCACAAGAGAGGGGGAGAACTTTGTATTGAGATCCAAAAAGAGAGAAGAAGCCATCTAGCTACTAGCTATGGACCCGAAGGTCTGAAATAAACTACTCACACTTCATCGGAGAGGCTATGGTGTTGATGTAGAAGCCCTCCGTGGTAGATGCCCTGTCTGACGGAGCTCCGGAACAGGCCCCAAGATGGGATCTCGCGGATACAGAAAGTTGCGGTAGTGGAATTAGGTTTTGGATCCGTATTTGATCTAACGGGGCTACGTAGGTATATATAGGAGGAAGGAGTACGTCGGTGGAGCAACAGGGGGGGGCCACGAGGCAGGGGGTGCGCCCTCCACCCTCATGACCGCCTCTAGCACTTCTTGGAGTAGGGTCCAAGTCTCCTGGATCACGTTCGGTGAGAAAATCACGTTCCCGAAGGTTTTATTCCGTTTGGACTCAGTTTGATATTCTGTCTCTTTGAAATACTGAAATAGGAAAAAAAACAGCAATTCTGGGCTGGGCCTCCGGTTAATAGGTTAGTCCCAAAAATAATATAAAAGTGGAAAATAAAGCCCAATATAGTCCAAAACAGTAGGTAAAGTAGCATGGAACAATCAAAAATTATAGATACGTTGGAGACGTATCAAGCATCCCCAAGCTTAATTCCTGGTCGTCCTCGAGTAGGTAAATGATAAAAAAGAATTTTTGATGCGGAGTGATACTTTGGCATAATTTCAATGTAAATATTCTTAATTGTGCTATGAATATTCAGATCCGAAAGATTCAAGACAAAAGTTCATATTGACATAAAAGTAATAATACTTCAAGCATACAAATTAAAGCAATCATGTCTTCTCAAAATAGCATGGTTAAAGAAAGTTATCCCTACAAAATCATATAGTCTGGCTATGCTCTATCTTCATCACACAAAGTATTTAATCATGCACAACCCTGATGACGAGCCAAGCAATTGTTTCATACTTTAGAAATTTCAAACATTTTGAACTTTCACGCAATACATGAGCGTGAGCCATGGACATAGCACTATAGGTGGAATAGAATGGTGGTTGTGGAGAAGACAAAAAGGGAGAAGATAGTCTCACATCAACTAGGCGTATCAATGGGCCATGGAGATGCCCATCAATAGATATCAATGTGAGTGAGTAGGGATTGCCATGCAACGGATGCACTAGAGCTATAAGTATATGAAATCTCAACAAAAGAAACTAAGTGGGCGTGCATCCAACTTGCTTGCTCACGAAGACCTAGGGCACTTTGAGGAAGCCCATCTTGGAATATACAAGCCAAGTTCTATAATGAAAAATTCCCACTAGTATATGAAAGTGACAACATATGAGACTCTCTATCATGAAGATCATGGTGCTACTTTGAAGCACAAGTGTGGAAAAAGGATAGTAGAATTGTCCCTTCTCTCTTTTTCTCTCATTTTTTTATTTGGGCCTTTTCTCTTTTTTTTATGGCCACTCTTTTTTTTAATATTTCGTCCGGAGTCTCATCCCGACTTATGGGGGAATCATAGTCTCCATCATCCTTTCCTCACTGGGACAATGCTCTAATAATGATGATCATCACACTTTTATTTTTCTTACAACTCAACAATTACAACTCGATACTTAGAAAAAAATATGACTCTATATGAATGCCTCCGGCGGTGTACCGGGATATGCAATGAATCATGAGTGACATGTATGAAAGAATTATGAACAGTGGCTTTGCCACAAATACAATGTCAACTACATGTTCATGCAAAAAGCAATATGACAAAAGTAATGTATGTCATATGAACGGAACGGTGGAGAGTTGCATGGCAATATATCTCGGAATGGCTATGGAAATGCCATGATAGGTAGGTATGGTGGCTGTTTTGAGGAAGGTATATGGTGGGTGTATGATACCGGCGAAAAGTGCGCGGTATTAGAGAGGCTAGCAATGGTGGAAGGGTGAGAGTGCGATAATCCATGGACTCAACATTAATCAAAAGAACTCATGCACTTGTTGCAAAAATTTAGAAGTCATCAAAAACCAAAGCACTAAACGCATACTCCTAGGGGGATAGATTGGTAGGAAAAGACCATCGCTCGTCCCCGACTGCCACTCATAAGGAAGACAATCAATAAATAAAATTGTGCTCCGACTTCATCACAAAGCGGTTCACCATATGTGCATGCTACGGGAATCACAAACTTCAACACAAGCATTCTTTAAATTCATAATCACCCCAACTAGCATTGCTTTGATATTATCACCTCCATATCTCAAAACAATTATCAAGCATCAAACTTATCTTAGTATTCAACGCACTCAAAAGAAAGTTTCAGAAATCTTGAATACCAAGTATATTAACATTAAGCAAATTACCATGCTATTAACGACTCTCAAAATAATCTAAGTGAAGCATGAGAGATCAATAGTTTCTTTAAAACAAATCCACCACCGTGCTCTAAAAGATCTAAGTGAAGCACTAAAGCAAAAGTTATTACGCTCAAAAAGGTTTAAGTGAAGCACTATGAGCAAAACTATCAAGCTCAAAAGATATAAGCGAAGAACATAGAGTATTCTAGCAAATTCTAAATCATATATGGCTCTCTCAAAAGGTGTGTACAACAAGGATTATTGTGGCAAACTAACAAGCAAAGACGCAAATAATACAAGACGCTCCAAGCAAAACACATGACATGTGGTGAATAAAAATATAGCTCCAAGTAAATTACCGATGGAAGTAGACGAAAGAGGGGATGCCTTCCGGGGCATCCCCAAGATTTGACTTTTTGGTGTCCTTGGATTATCTTGAGGGTGCCATGGGCGTCCCCAACCTTAGGCTCTTGCCACTCTTTGTTCCATAATCCATCAAAAGAATTCACTCAAAACTTGAAAACTTCACAACACAAAACTCAATAGAAATCTCGTGAGCTCCGTTAGTGAAAGAAAACAAAAGACTACTTTAAGGTACTGTAATGAACTCATTCTTTATTTATATTGGTGTTAAACCTACTGTATTACAACTTCCTTATGGTTTATAAACTAATTTATTAGCCATAGATGCATTGAAATAAGCAAACAACACACGAAAAACAGAATCTGTCAAAAACAGAACAGTCTGTAGCAATCTGTAACTAATGCAAACTTATGGAACTCTAAAACTTCTATAAAAATAGGACGTACTGTACAATTTGTTTATTGATCAGCAGCAAAAAGAATCAATGCAAAATCACGTTTCTGTGATTTATTGAATTGTTTCTCGTGAGCGCAAAGTTTCTGTTTTTCAGCAGAATCAAATCAACCTATCATCATAGCTTATCCTATAGGTTCTACTTGGCACAAACACTAATTAAAACATAAAACCACATATAAACAGAAAATGGATGGATTATTTATTCCTAAACAGAAGAAAAAACAAAAGACACAAAATAAAATTGGTTGCCTCCCAACAAGCGCTATCGTTTAACGCCCTTAGCTAGGCATAAAAGCGAAGATAGATCTAGGTTTTGCCATCTTTGGTAGGCAATCCATAAGTGACTCTAATGATAGATTCATATGGTAATTTTATTTTCTTTCTAGGGAAGTGTTCCATACCCTTTCTCAAGGGAAATTGGAATCTAATATTCCCTTCCTTCATATCAATAATCGCACCAATCGTTCTAAGGAAAGGTCTACCAAGAATAATAGGACATGAAGGATTGCAATCTATATATCAAGAACGATAAAATCTACGGGCACATAATTCCTATTTGCAACAATAAGAACATCATTAATTCTTCCCATAGGCTTTTTAATAGTGGAATCCGCAAGATGCAAGTTTAGAGAGCAATCTTCAAAGTCACGGAAATCTAGCAAATCTTACAAAGTTTTTGGGAATAGTGGAGACACTAGCACCCAAATTACACAAAGCATGAAACTCATAATCTTTAATTTTAATTTTGATAGTAGGTTCCCACTCATCATAGAGTTTTCTAGGGATAGAAACTTTCAACTCAAGTTTTTCTTCATAAGATTGCATCAAAGCATCAACAATGTGTTCGGTAAAGGCCTTATTTTGACTATAAGCATGAGGAGATTCTAGCACGGATTGCAACAAGGAAATACAACCAATCAAAGAGAAATTTTCATAATTAAATTCCTTGAGATCCAAAATAGTGGGTTTAGCAACATCAAGATTTTTATTTCTTTCAATCCCACTTTCATCAATTTCATCATCAAGATCTAGAAACTCCAATTCTTAGAACACCTTCTAGGTAAAGGAAGATCATATTCAGTTTCATCAAGATTCATATTGCAAAACAAAAGATTTAATAGGGACACATCAATAACTTTTAGATCTTCATCTTGATTTTCATAGGAATTGGAAGAACACGCTTTAATAAAGGCTTCTTTGGAAGCACGCATCCTAGCGGTTCTTTCCTTGCACTCATCAATGGAAATTCTCATAGCTTTGAGAGACTCATTGATATCATGCTTAGGAGGAATAGATCTAAGCTTTAAAGAATCAATTTCAAGAGAAATTATATCAACGTTCCTAGCCAAATCATCAACTTTAAGCAATTTCTCTTCGAGCAAAGCATTAAAATTCTTTTGTGAATTCATAAACTCTTTAACACTGCTCTCAAATTCAGAGGGCATCTTATTAAAAATTCCATAAGAGTTGTTGTAGGAATTTCCATAATTATTAGAAGGATTACTAGGATAAGGCCTAGGATTAAAATTCCCTCTATACGCGTTATTTCCAAAACTATTCCTTCCAACAAAATTCACATCCATAGATTCATTATTATTCTCAATCGAAGTAGATAAAGGCATATCATTGGGATCAAGAGAAGTATTTTTAGTAGCAAACATTTTCATAAGTTCATCCATCTTTTCACTCAAAATATTGATTTCTTCTATAGCATGCACTTTTTTACTAGAAGATCTTTCGGTATGCCATTGAGAATAATTAGCCATAATATGGTAAACACCTAGCAACCGAATCTAAACATGCCTCCCGCCATCGAATCTAAAAGATTTCTAGAAGCAAAATTTAATCCGGCATAAAATTTTTGTATGATCATCCATAAATTCAAACCATGAGTAGGGCAATTGCGAAGCATCAATTTCATTCTTTCCCAAGATTGGGCAACATGCTCATGATCAAGTTGTTTAAAATTCATAATATCGTTCCTAAGAGTGATGATCTTAGCGGGAGGAAAATACTTAGAGATAAAAGCATCTTTGCACTTGTTCCAAGAATCAATACTATTTTTAGGCAAAGTCGAAAACCAAATTTTAGCACGATCTCTAAGTGAAAACGGAAATAACTTCAATTTGGCAATATTGTTATCCGTATCTTTCTTCTTTTGCATATCACACAAATCAACAAAATTGTTTAGATGAGTAGCGGCATCTTCACTAGGAAGGCCGGCGAATTGATCTTTCATAACAAGATTCAAGAAAGCGGTATTGATTTCACAAGACTCATCGTTATTAAGAGGAGCAATCGGAGTACTAAGGAAATCATTATTATTGGTATTCGAGAAATCACACAATTTGGTATTATCTTGCGCCATGGCAACAACTAATCCAACACACAAGAAAAGGCAAACGAGAAAAAGGAGAAAGAGAAAGAGAGGAGGAGATTGGGAAAGAGAGGGCGAATAAAACGGCAAGGGTGAAGTGGGGGAGAGGAAAACGAGAGGCAAATAATGTAATGCGAGAGATAGGGATTGTGATGGGAACTTGGTATGGTTGAATTTTGCGCAAACTCCCTGGCAACGGCGCCAGAAATTCTTCTTGCTACCTCTTGAGCACTGCGTTGGATTTCCCCGAAGAGGAGAGGATGATGCAGTAAAGTAGCGTAAGTATTTCCCTCAGTTTTTTAGAACCAAGGTATCAATCCAGTAGGAGATCACGCACGAGTCCCTTGTACCTACACAAAACGATAGCTACTCGCAACCAACGCGATTAGGGGTTGTCAATCCCTTCACGGTCACTTACGAGGGTGAGATCTGATAGAGATGATAAATAATATTTTTGGTATTTTTGATATAGAGATGCAAAGTAAAAAGTAAAAGGCAAAGTAAAAACAAAGCAAGTAATAAAGTAATGGAGATTGATATGATGAGAATAGACCCGGGGGACATAGGTTTCACTAGTGGCTTCTTTCAAGAGCATAAGTATTCTACGATGGGTGAACAAATTACTGTTGAGAAATTGACAGAAAAGCGAATAATTATGAGATTATCTAGGTATGATCATGTATATAGGCATCACGTACAAAACAAGTAGATCGAAACGATTCTGCATCTACTACTATTACTCCACTCATCGACCGCTATCCAGCATGCATCTAGAGTATTAAGTTAAAAACAGAGTAACGCCTTAAGCAAGATGACATGATGTAGAGGGATAAATTCATGCAATATGATAAAAACACCATCTTGTTATCCTCGATGGCAACAATATAATATGTGCCTTGCAACCCTTTCTGTCACTGGGTAAGGACACCGCAAGATTCGAAGAGACTTGCAAAGATAACTCAACCATACATAAAAGAATTCAGAAAAGAATCAAATATTATTCATAGATAAGCTGGATCTTAAACCCACAATTCATCGGTCTCAACAAACACACCGCAAAAAGAAGATTACATCGAACAGATCTCCACAAGAGAGGGGGAGAAGTTTGTATTGAGATCCAAAAAGAGAGAAGAAGCCATCTAGCTACTAGCTATGGACCCAAGGTCCAAGTAAACTACTCACACTTCATCGGAGAGGCTATGGTGTTGATGTAGAAGCCCTCCGTGGTAGATGCCCTCCCATGGAGCTCCTAACAGGCCCCAAGATGGGATCTCATGGATCTGAAAGTTGCGGAAGTGGAATTAGGTTTTGGCTCCATATTTGATCCGGACGGGGTACGTGAGGTATATATAGGAGGAAGGAGTACGCTGCTGGAGCAACAGGGGCCCACGAGGTAGGGGGCGCGCCAGGCGCCTCCACCCTCGTGACCGCCTCTGGCACTTCTTGGAGTAGGGTCCAAGTCTCCTGGATCACGTTCGGTGAGAAAATCACATTCCCGAAGGTTTTATTCCGTTTGGACTCAGTTTGATATTCTGTTTCTTCAAAATACTGAAATAGGCAAAAAACAGCAATTCTGGGCTGGGCCTCCGGTTAATAGGTTAGTCCCAAAATAATATAAAAGTGGAAAATAAAGCCCAATATAGTCCAAAACAGTAGGTAAAGTAGCAATGGAGCAATCAAAAATTATAGATACGTTGGAGACGTATCAGTTGCATATGGCCATTTCACTCGGCGTCCGGCGCTTGATGGTATATGGCGACTCAGACTTAGTGGTTAACCAAGTAATGAAGGAATGGGACGTAAGGAGTCCGGCAATGACCAGTTATTGCAATGTAGTGAGAAAACTAGAGAATAAGTTTGAGGGGTTGGAGCTCCACCACATACCATGAATCAAGAACCAAGCTGCTGATGATCTGGCGAACATAGGTTCCACTCGGAAGCCTATCCCCAGCAATCTGTTCTTGGAGCATCTCCATACCCCGTCAGTGCAAGAAGATCCCTTCAAGGAAGAGCCCCCGCAACCAATAAGTTCAACCGACCCGATTGAGATCAAAGTTCCAGCTGTTGTTGACCTGATCATGGAAGTCTTGGTGGTCACGCCTGATTGGACAGTACCGTACATCGCGTACATTCTCAGAAAGGAACTCCCAGAGGATGAAGGTGAGGCTCGCCAGATAGTCTGTTGATCGAAAGCTTTCACCGTGATGAAAGGGCAACTTTACAGAGAAAGTGTCACAAGAGTGGCTCAACGCTGCATCACCCCGGAGGAAGGTCGAATGATCCTAAACGATATCCACTCGGGGACCTGTGGTCACCATGCATCCTCTCGGACCATCGTGGCCAAAGCATACTGAGCGGGATTCTATTGGACTCGAGCAAATGAGATGGTGAAAGATATAGTTGACAAGTGCGCAGGTTGCCAGTTCTACTCCAACATGTCCCACAAGCCTGCATCTGCTCTGAAGACTATTCCACTCGTCTGGCCGTTTGCAGTCTGGGATTGGATATGGTTGGACCCTTCAAGACTGGCACGAGTGGTTTCACCCATTTGCTTGTTGCAGTCGACAAGTTCACCAAGTGGATCACAGCCAAGCCCATCAAAAACCTTGGCGCAAGCACTGCCGTCAGTTTCATCAAGGAGTTGATATTCAAATATGGAGTACCTCACAGCATTATCACAGATAACGGCTCCAACTTTGATTCTGATGAGTTCAAGGCATTATGCGCATCCCAAGGCACTCAGGTCAATTATGCGTCTGTTGCACACCCGCAGTCGAATGGACAAGCAGAACGGGCAAATGGTTTGATCCTTCAAGGGTTCAAACCCTGTCTGATGCATGACCTTAAGCATGCTGCTGGATCTTGGGTGACTGAATTACCGTCCGTCCTATGGGGGCTGAAAACAACCCCAAACCGGTCGACTGATCGAACCCCTTTCTTTCTGGTGTATGGTGTTGAGGCTGTGCTTCCGAGTGACTTGTTGCACAATGCCCCCCCCCCCCCCCGAGTGGAACTCTTCTCAGAAGCTGAAGCAGAGCAGGAGCGCGAAGATGCAGTTGATCTCCTGGAGGAAGAGCGCGAGATGGCTTTGGTTCGGTCGACCATCTATCAGCAAGATCGGCGTCGATTCCATGCTCCCAATGTTAGAGGTCAGGCATTTCAGGAAGGAGACCTTGTGCTCCGAGTGGATCAGAAATGACCTCACAAGCTCGCTCCAGCCTGGGAAGGACCCTTCATCATCACCAAGGTGCTTCACAATGGAGCGTACCACATCTACAACGTAGCCAAGAACATGGACGAGCCACACACATGCACGCAGAGTTGCTTCGTCCTTTCTATACCTAAAATCACTTAACCCGACGAGTTGTAATAAAAGTACTTCGGTTTGTTTTCCAAAGACAAGATTTTTACAATATCTTAATGACTAGTTCCCCGTAATCACTTGTGTCCAAATCCCCTAGTGGGTGGCTTAGCCACGAACCTGATTCGCCTAAGTTAAAAACATTCCGAGTGGAGAGCAATCCTCCCACTCGGGGGCTTAGCTGCAACCCCGTAGTCGCCTAAGTTAAAAATATTCTGAGTGGAGAGCAATCCTCCCACTCGGGGGCTTAGCTGCGACCCGTACTCGCCTAAGTTAAAAACTTTCCGAGTGGAGAGCAATCCTCCCACTCGGGGGCTTAGCTGTGACCCCGTACTCGCCTAAGTTAAAAACATTCTGAGTGGAGAGCAATCCTCCCACTCGAGGGCTTAGCTGCGACCCCGTACTCGCCTAAGTTAAAAACATTCCGAGTGGAGAGCAATCCTCCCACTCGGGGCATAGCAGCGACCCCGTACTCAACTAAGTTAAAAACATTCCGAGTGGAGAGCAATCCTCCCACTCGGGGGCTTAGCTGCGACCCCGTACTCGCCTAAGTTAAAAACATTCCGAGTGGAGAGCAATCTTCCCACTCGGAGGCTTAGCTACGACCCCGTACTCGCCTAAGTTAAAAACTTTCCGAGTGGAGAGCAATCCTCCCACTCGGAGGCTTAGCCACGACCCCGAAATCGCCTAAGTTAAAAACATTCCGAGTGAAGAGCAATCCTCCCACTCGGGGGCTTAGCTGCGACCCCGTACTCGCCTAAGTTTAAAAAATTCCGAGTGGAGAGCAATCCTCCCACTCGGGGGCTTAGCTGCGACCCCGTACTCGCCTAAGTCACAAATATCCTTTGAGCTACGCCACAAATACAACATAAGCTCCATCCCGATTCGCAAGGACGACGAGGTGTCGATTGAACACCATGTCTGAGTGATACGTCTCTGTCATATCTATAATTTTTTATTGTTCCATGCCAATATTATTCAACTTTCATATACTTTTGGCAACTTTTTATACTATTTTTGGGACTAATATATTGATCCAGTGCCCATTGTCAGTTCTTGTTTGTTGCATGTTTTATGTTTCGCAGAAACCCCATATCAAATGGAGTCCAAACGGGATAAAAACGGACGGAGATCATTTTTGGAATATTTATGATTTTTGGGAAGAAAAATCAACGCGAGACGGTGTCCGAGGGGGCCACGAGGCAGGGGAGGCACGCCCCTGACCCTCGTGGGCACCCCGTAAGGCGGTTGACGCTCTTATTTTGCCGCAAGAAAGCTAATTTTCGGAGAAAAATCTAAAGTTATAACCCAATCGGAGTTACGGATCTCCGGATATAAAAGAAATGGTGAAAGGGCAGAATCTGGGAACGCAAAAACAAAGAGAGACAGAGAGACAGATACAATCTCGGAGGGGCTCTCGCCCCTCCCAAGCCATGGAGGCCATGGACCAGAGGGGAAACCCTTCTCCCATCTAGGAAGAAGGTCAAGGAAGAAGAAGAAGAAGAAGAAGAAGAAGAAGGGGGGCTCTCTCCCCCTTGCTTCCGGTGGCACCGGAACGCTGCCGGGGGCCATCATCATCACCGCGATCTACACCAACACCTCCTCCATCTTCACCAACATCTCCATCACCTTCCCCCATCTATATTCAACGGTCCACTCTCCCGCGGCCCACTGTACCCTCTACTTGAACATGGTGCTTTATGCTTCATATTATTATCCAATGATGTGTTGCCATCCTATGATGTCTGAGTAGATTTTCGTTGTCCTACCGGTGATTGATGAATTGCTATGATTGGTTTAATTTGCTTGTGGTTATGTTTTTGTACTATTTTCCCTCCGTGTCACGCAAGCGTGAGGTATTCCCGCTGTAGGGTGCTGCAATACGTTCATGATTCGCTTATAGTGGGTTGCTTGAGTGACAGAAGCATAAACCCGAGTAAGGGGGTTGTGGCGTATGGGATAAATGGGACTTGATACTTTAATGCTATGGTTGGGTTTTACCTTAATGATCTTTAGTAGTTGCGGATGCTTGCTAGAGTTCCAATCATAATTGCATATGATTCAAGAAGAGAAAGTATGTTAGCTTATGCCTCTCCCACATAAAACTTGCTATCGGTCTAGTAAAGTAGTCAATTGCTTAGGGACTATTTCACAACTCCTACCACCACTTCTCCACACTCGCTATATTTACTTTATTGCTTCTTTATCTAAACAGCCCCTAGCTTTTATTTATGTGCTCTTTATATTCTTGCAAACCTATCCGACAATACCTACAAAGTCCTTCTAGTTTCATACTTGTTCTAGGTAAAGCGAACGCTAATTAAGCATGCGTAGAGTTGTATTGATGGTCGATAGAACTTGAGGGAATATTTGTTCTACCTTTTGCTCCTTGTTGGGTTCGACACTCTTAATTATCGAAAGAGGCTACGATTGATCCCCTATACTTGTGGGTTATCAAGACCTTTTTCTGGCGCCGTTGCCTGGGAGTCATAGCGTGGGGTGAATATTCTCGTGTGTGCTTGTTTGCTTTATCACTAAGTAATTCTTATTTGTTGTTCTAAGTTGTTCTCTGTCTTTAGTTATGGATATGTAACAAGAAATACCAAAAAATAGGTTTACTTGCTACTCATGGAGATGGGGTATCTCCTAAAACCCTCGATGCTCATTATGTGAAAGATATTATGTACTACTTTGATAATCCTGAGAAAACCCCATTCAATTATGTTATGGGAGACACGTTGGATCAACGTGAATACTTCAGGGATTATCGCTTGACTCAAAAAGGGAAACTATTATGGGATCAAATTCATATGTTGCACTGGTATGCTCGTCAACTATGCTTGAGATATGATTATACTTGTTGCTCTAGGATGAAGGCTCCACACCTTTCCTTTTCGTGCACATTTAATGATAATGAAACCTTGGCTTCTTATGCTAATGGTATATATGATTACTATGATGTGGAACAAATAGAAGAATTTGTTGCTTTTATGGGTGCTTATGAGATTGAATCTTTGTTTAAAACGTGTGAAAATCTTGATGATGCTGTTTACAGAGCTGGAAATTTTGCTATACTTAAATATTGCATTGAAAATTATGAATATAATGCTGATATTGATGCATTTATTGAGGAAGTATCCGCTGTCCAAGAAGAGACTAATATTTTTCAGGAATCTATGGAGGAAGAAATTGATGAAACTGTGAGCTCATTGGATGAAAAAGATGATGAGGAGAGCGAAGAACAAAGGTAGGAAGAGCGGAGTAGCTAACCGTTCCCACCTTCTAATGAGAATAACTCTTCAACTCATACATTGATTAATTATCCATCGTCCTTACCGAAGGATCATTGCTATGATGATTGTCATGATCCCGTTGATTCTCTTGAAATATCCCTTTTTGATGATGCTTGCTATGCTTGTGGCCAAAATGCCAATATGAATTATGTTTATGGAGATGAACTTACTATAGTTCCTTATGTTAAACATGAAATTGTTGCTATTGCACCCACACATGATAGTCCTATTATCTTTTTGAATTCTCCCGACTACACTATATCAGAGAAGTTTGTGCTTATTAAGGATTATATTGATGGGTTGCCTTTTACCATTGCACATGATAATTTTGATGAATGTGATATGCATGTGCTTGCTGCTCCTACTTGCAATTATTATGAGAGAGGAACTATATATCTACCTCTCTATGTTTCCAATATGATAAAATTGCAAGAAACGGCTTATACTATGCACTGGCCTTTACTATGTGTGGATGAATTGTTCTTTTATGACATTTCGATGCATAGGAAGAGAGTTAGACTTTGTTGTTACATGATTTATGTTACTTTGTGATCACTACTAAATCACAAATCATTGTTAATTAAAATTGGCTTTGATATACCTTGGGATCCGGGTGGATTCATTACTTGAGCACTATATGCCTAGCTTAATGGCTTTAAAGAAAGCGCTGCCAGGGAGACAACCCGGAAGTTTTAGAGAGTCATTTATTTATGTTTAGTGCTTTTATGTAGTCTAAAAACAAAAAAAATAAAGAGGGAACCCAAAATTTTTCAAAAAGGAAAGTGAAAGTGAGAGAGACAAGCATTGTTGAAGTGCGAGAGCTCCTTGAACTTTGTTCATGCTCACGGAAACCTTGTGAATCTTGATTACAGAAACTTTTCAACAAAAATAATTATCCCCTTGTACAATGTGCCAAGGTTTGCCTTTAGGATGTTTAAAGTGCTTGTTGGTTTGTACGGTGTAGGACAGAAACTTTGGCCGTAGTGCGTGATTTTACATTTTTTTTACTGGAACGTCATATGGTTCTAATTCTTTTTGCATTGTCTTGCTGTACAAATTGTTTAATTTTCCTAATTTTGGTAGAATTTTTGGGGTAACAGAAGTATGGTGAATGTTCAGATTGCTGCAGACTGTTCCGTTTTTGACAGATTCTGTTTTTGATGCATAGTTTACTTGTTTTGATGAAACTATCGATTTCTATCAGTGGATTAAGCCATGAAAAAGTTATATTACAGTAGACACAATGCAAAACAAATATGAATTGGTTTCCAACAGCACCTAGAGTAGTGATTTGCTTTATTATACTAACGGATCTTACCGAGTTTTCTGTTGAAGTTTTGTGTGGATGAAGTGTTTGATCGAGGAGGTCTCGATATGAGGAAAATAAAGAGAGGTAAGAGCTCAAGCTTGGGGATGCCCAAGGCACCCCAAGTAAACATTCAAGGATACTCAAGCTTCTAAGCTTGGGGATGCCCCGGAAGGCATCCCCTCTTTCTTCAACAAGTATCGGTATGTTTTTCGATTCGTTTCGTTCATGCGATATGTGCAAGTCTTGGAGCGTCTTTTGCATTTAGTTTTCACTTTTCTTTTATGCACCATGCTGGTATGAGATAGTCCTTGGTTCATTTATAGAATGCTTCATGTGCTTCACTTATATCATTTGAAGTTTGGATTGCCTGTTTCTCTTCACATAGAAAACTGCCATTTGTAGAATGCTCTTTTGCTTCACTTATATTTGTTAGAGCGTGGGCATATCTTTTGTATAAAGAATTAAACTCTCTTGCTTCACTTATTTCTATTTAGAGAGATGACAGGAATTGGTCAATCACATGGTTAGTCATAAAATCCTACATAAAACTTGTAGATCGCTGAATATGATATGTTTGATTCCTTGCAATAGTTTTGCGATATAAAGGTGGTGATATTAGAGTCGTGCTAGTTGGGTAATTGTGAAATTGAGAATTGCTTGTGTTGAGGTTTGCAAGTCTCGTAGCATGCACGTATGGTAACAGTTGTGTGACAAATTTGAAGCTGGGGTGTTTCTTTGATTGTCTTCCTTATGAGTGGCAGTCGGGGACGAGCGATGGTCTTTACCTACCAATCTTTCCCTCTAGGGGCATGCGTAGTAGTACTTTGCTTCAAGGGATAATAAACTTTTGCAATAAGTATATGAGTTCTTTATGACTAATGTGAGTCCATGGATTATATGCACTCTCACCCTTCCATCATTGCTAGCCTCTTCGGTACCGTGCATTGCCCTTTCTCATCTCGAGAGTTGGTGCAAACTTCACCGGTGCATCCAAACCCCGTGATACGATACGCTCTATCACACATAAGCCTCCTTATATCTTCCTCAAAACAGCCACCATACCTACCTATCATGGCATTTCCATAGCCATTCCGAGATATATTACCATGCATCTTCCATCATCATCATATACATGACTTGAGCATTCATTGTCATATTGCCTTGCATGATCGTAAGATAGCTAGCATGATGTTTTCATGGCTTGTCCATTTTTTGATGTCATTGCTACGCTAGATCATTGCATATCCCGGTACACCGCCGGAGGCATTCATATAGAGTTATATCTTTGTTCTATCGAGTTGTAATATTGAGTTGTAAGTAAATAAAAGTGTGATGATCATCATTATTAGAGCATTGCCCAAGTGAGGAAAGGATGATGGAGACTATGATTCCCCCACAAGTCGGGATGAGACTCCGGACTTTATGGAAAATAAAAGAGGCCAAAGAAGCCCAAATAGAAAAAAAGAGGCCAAAGAAGCCCACCAAAAAAAGAGAGAAAATAAAAAAATGAGAGAAAAAGAGAGAAGGGGCGATGTTACTATCCTTTTACCACACTTGTGCTTCAGAGTAGCACCATGTTCTTCATATAGAGAGTCTCTTGAGTTATCACTTTCATATATTAGTGGGAATTTTCATTATAGAACTTGGCTTCTATATTCCAATGATGGGCTTCCTCAAATGCCCGAGGTCTTCATGAGCAAGCAAGTTGGATGCACACCCACTTAGTTTCTAGTTTGAGCTTTCATACACATAGCTCTTAGTGCATCTGTTGCATGGAAATCCCTACTCCTCGCATTGACATCAATTAATGGGCATCTCCATAGCCCGTTGATTAGCCGCGTCGATGAGAGACTTTCTCCCTTTTTGTCTTCTCCACATAAACCTCCACCATCATATACTACTCCACCTATAGTGCTATATCCATGGCTTGCGCTCATGTATTGCGTGAGGGTTGAAAAACCTAAAGCGTGTTAAAAAGTATGAACCAATTGCTCGGCTCGTCATCGGGGTTGTGCATGATGGGAGCATTTTGTGTGACGAAAATTAAGCATGGCTGAACTGTATGATTTTGTAGGGATAAGCTTTCTTTGGATAAGTTATTTTGATAAGGCATAATTGCTTGGTTGGTATGCCTGAAGTATTATCTTTTTATATCAAATAATAGACTATTGCTTTGAATCACTCGTGTCTTAATATTCATGCCATGATTAGACATATGATCAAGATTATGCTAGGTAGCATTCCACATCAAAAATTATCTTTTTTATCACTTACCTACTCGAGGACGAGCAGGAATTAAGCTTGGGGATGCTAATATGTCTCCATCGTATCTATAATTTTTGATTGTTCCATGCCAATATTATTCAACTTTCATATACTTTTGGCAACTTTTTATACTATTTTTGGGACTAATATATTGATCCGATTGCTCAAAGTGTCGATTCCTCGTTTGTTGCATGTTTTATGTTTCGTAGAAACCCCATATCAAACGGAGTCCAAACAGGATAAAAACGGACGGAGATCATTTTTGGAATATTTATGATTTTTGGGAAGAAAATCAACGAGGGGCCACGAGGCAGGGGGCGCGCCCCTGACCCTCGTGGGCACCCCGTAAGGCGGTTGACGCTCTTCTTTTGCCGCAAGAAAGCTAATTTTCGGAGAAAAATCTGGGCGAAAGTTTCAACCCAATCGGAGTTACGGATCTCCGGATATTAAAGAAACGGTGAAAGGGCAGAATCTGGGAATGCAGAAACAGAGAGAGAGAGAGACAGATCCAATCTCGGAGGGGCTCTCGCCCCTCCAAAGCCATGGAGGCCATGGACCAGAGGGGAAACCCTTCTCCCATCTAGGGATAAGGTCAAGGAAGAAGAAGAAGGGGGGCTCTCTCCCCCTTGCTTCCGGTGGCGCCGGAACGCTGTCGGGGGCCATCATCATCACCGTGATCTACACCAACACCTCCGCCATCTTCACCAACATCTCCATCTATATTCAGCGGTCCACTCTCCCGCAACCCACTGTACCCTCTACTTGAACATGGTGCTTTATGCTTCATATTATTATCCAATGATGTGTTGCCATCCTATGATGTCTGAGTAGATTTTCGTTGTCCTACCAGTGATTGATGAATTGCTATGATTGGTTTAGTTTCCTTGTGGTTATGTTGCTGTCCTATTGTGCCCTCAGTGTCGCGCAAGCATGAGGGATTCCCAATGTAGGGTGTTGCAATACGTTCATGATTCGCTTATAGTGGGTTGCTTGAGTGACAGAAGCATAAACCCGAGTATGGGGGTTGTGGCGTATGGGATAAAGGGGACTTGATACTTTAATGCTATGGTTGGGTTTTACCTTAATGATCTTTAGTAGTTGCGGATGCTTGCTAGAGTTCCAATCATAAGTGCATATGATCAAAGAAGAGAAAGTATGTTAGCTTATGCCTCTCCCACATAAAACTTGCTATCGGTCTAGTAAAGTAGTCAATTGCTTAGGGACAATTTCACAACTCCTACCACAACTTTTCCACACTCGCTATATTTACTTTATTGCTTCTTTATCTAAACAGCCCCTAGCTTTTATTTAGGTGCTCTTTATATTCTTGCAAACTTATCCAACAATACCTACAAAGTCCTTCTAGTTTCATACTTGTTCTAGGTAAAGCGAACGCTAAGCGTGCATAGAGTTGTATCGGTGGTCGATAGAACTTGAGGGAATATTTGTTCTACCTTTAGCTCCTCGTTGGGTTCGACACTCTTACTTATCGAAAGAGGCTACAATTGATCCCCTATACTTGTGGGTTATCACTGAGATTTGTCACAAGTACAATGTACCATCCTGATCCACAAGGACAACGAGGTGTCAACTGAACATCACGTCTGAGCTGCGTCACAAGTATAATGTATGTTCCTTCCTGATCCGCAAGGATGACGAGGTGTCGACTGAACACCACGTCTGAGCTGCGTCACAAGTACAATGTACCATCCCGATCCGCAAGGACGACGAGGTGTCGACTGCACACCACGTCTGAGCTGTGTCACAAGTACAATGTACCATCCCGATCCGTAAGGACGACGAGGAGTCGACTGAACACCACGTCTGAGCTGCGTCACAAGTACAATGTACACTTCACTCGACAAAAGGTGAAAAGATCAAGTTCACTCAGAATCGAAAGGCAGTCGGAACAGTTCAGAACCAAAACAAAAGCCATGATATTCAAGGAAACTCAAGTTCAGATAAATCCCGCAGAAGTTCGGAACCGCAACGGGTAGAAGTGCTCAGGCATCAAGCCTGAAAGAGTTTAACGGTTACATAATCACTCAGCATTCCGAGGCAAATAAAAGTGGGGCATAATGTTTTGTTCACTCGTCGGGAGAAGGACTTGCTGGATCGCAGAAACTGCCAAGGTCAATGTTGTCTGCGATGCGAGTGGCAGCGTCAAGGAAAGTGTCCATGAAGGACTGGAAGCTGTGCTTTTTGGTGTTCACAACCTTGAGGGCCGCCAGCTTGTCTTCTCAGACATCCTTGCAGTGCACTCGGACCAACGACAGGGCGACGTCAGCGCCACAGCGAGCGGATGATTTCTTCCATTCTTGCACTCGATCGGGTATTTGATTCAGTCGTGTCATCTGAGACTCGAGATCCTGTGAGAGTTCTGCCTGAGGCCAGAGTTCAGCATCAATCCATGTCATAGCCGCCTTCAGTCGAGCAAGATAACCCACAGTGTTGTCCATGCGTGACTCCAACCGCAACACTTTCATTGCAACATCATCCTGGATAGGAGAATTTATGGGGTCGAGACCCGTTTCAACCCGCCCAGTTTCTTCTTCAAAATCTTGACAAAGTTCTGCACAATCGGAAAAGCAGTGAGTCGACAGTTTAGCCAGATGCGTCAGTCGACATCAACAAAACAGTCGAACAAGAGAAAATACCTTCAAGCTTCAAGACCAACTTCGCAGCAAGCTGCCCCAGATAAGACTCTAATTCGTCCTTCTTGGCCTTGAGGTTCCCAACTTCGTCGGTCAAGCTTTCCTTGTCTTTCTTTAGTTGCGCGACCTCCTGGTTGGCTTCAGAAACGGCAGTCTTGAACTAGGAGTTCTCCTCTTCCATCTTGCTGACTGAGGCCAACTTCTTGTCCGCAAGTGTTGTTTTCTCTTGCGCCTCCTTTTGGGCCGTAGCAAAATCTTGATCTTTCTTCTCCAGAGCCTGCTTCATTTTCTCTAAAGAAATAACATTCTTCAGACGAGATTGAAGCAGACGGTTTTCACTACGCACATCTGTTCAAGTGAAATCACTCGGTTCAAAGAGACTAAAAAAGTCACAAGGTGGACAGTAGACGAATGGTTACATCCCATGATAGCTGCTTCGTCCTGAGCATTCTTGAGGTTCTTCTTGGCCAGTTCTAGATCAAGGTTGAGGCTGATCTGCTTCTTATCCAGCTCAGAAAGTTGGGCTCCAAGATCACAAGACTTCTGCAGTCAGCAAATAAGATATGTCAGTCGACGGAAACAAAAGTCAATTACAGTGAAAGTTGCTCTAAAGAATACCACCGAATCGAACATTCAACAGTAGTCTCGGGGACTACACCCAGTGGGTGCACTTAGCGTGCCCCCACCGGTTCGGTTTTACACTCGGCATGGTCTACCCAGCATGAGTTTAAAAAAAATCTCAGACCCCAGCCGACTACCAGCAGTCGACTGCGGTCTCGGGAACTACACCCAGTGGGTGCACTCTGCGTGCCCCCACTGGTTCAGAAAAACACTCGACTCAACCTAGTCGATTCAAGTGGAAGAACTGTTCAGCTCCAAGACAGAAACACCCCAGTGGGTGATTGGATGTGAAACACAAACCCATGATAGATGCACATAATAGGTTCCAAAACGCTCATCCAAGAACACCATATGGACAGTGAAGCAACAGTCGGAAATCAATTAACCTTGATGTTGGCTTGCACAGCGGTGTTGGCATTGTAAGCGACCTGACTGGCCTCATGCACCACCTTCATTTGCTCATCATGAGATTTACCTGGAGAAGAGCCTCCCTGGCGGCACTCGGTGGATCGTCTGGAGTCTGGTATGCAGCGAAGAGTGATGATGGCAGTGCAGCAGGAGCAGTCACACGGTCGGATGCATGGAGTTGTACTCGGGCGGCAGAGGGCTGAGCAGTCGACCCCGATGGACGGTTAGTCGACAAAGGATTGGCAAAAGCAACATTGGTACGAGCCGGATCTCCGGATCGCTGGACCACTGTCTCAAGCACCGATGAGGACTGAAGCACCTGACCCTCGGTTGCTTTCCCACTCGACGCCCTGCCCCTCCTCCTTCTCTGTCTCTCAAAGGCACTTCTTCCTCATCATCCGAAAGCTCAATAACGTCCCATGGAGCTGCAACAAAAAGAAACCTTAAGAGTTCAATCGACCGACAATCCAATTGGCAGAATAAATTCAAGTTGGATAGAGCGTACTAGCTTTGGACGTGGCCGCGTCATCGGTTTCCTCATCACCTGGGGCCTTGTCAATGTCCATATCAGTTGCAGAAGTTGCAGGGCTGAAAAAGTTCATAATCCACTCGGTCAGAACAGAAGTATCAGACGGTGGAAGAAAACGCAGAAAGAAGGAACACTCACCCAAAGGCAACAGGAACGTCCATCTTAATCCTGGGCAAGGTCTTCCGAGCCTTCAAGGGGGAGACCTTGGGCTGCTTGGCGACCTTCTCCTCCGACTCCAGAGTCAAAGTCCGAGTGCGCTTCTGTGCTTGAGTGCTTGGAGCCACGGTCTTGCCATGCCCGCCCGCTGGATCATGGAGTAGCTTGGATCAACGCTTTGTGCGAGGTGGTGAGTTGACTATCTCGTCGTCGTCCGACTCATCACTTTCCTCCTCGTCATCGTCTTGTGGAGATTGCCAGTTGCCGCTTTCTTCCACGCTGTCCTCTCCCTCCTGGTCTTGCTCTAGAGCTTGTTTGTCGTTGGGCATCGAGTACATCTCAGTATAAACCTGCAAGACAAGAAGTCAAACAAATATCAGTCGGATTCAGAAACAATCACAAAAGCATATTGAAGTACAGTCGGTAGCAGAGCTCGGACCTTATCTGGTTGCTTGTTGGCGCTGAATGGGTCGACTTTCTTGGCTCCCCTGGGGTTGTCCTTGTTTCCCGTAATGCCCTTCAGCCACAGAGCCACTGTCTCGGCCGTAACCTCCTCTGGTTGAACTCGAGCGGTGTCGTTGGCTCCAGAGTACATCCACATCGAGTGGTCACGAGCCTGGAGCAGCTCGATGCATCGACTGAGAAACACCTCCAATAAGTCCATGCCGGTTACACCCTGATTGATCAACTGGACCACTCTCTTGACCAACATGTTCGTCTCCACCCTCTCCACAGTGGTCACTTTCAACGAAGAAGGTTGCTGGGCGCGATCTAAAGAGAAAGGGGGAAGACCGGTCGACTGACCGGGAGTCGCAATATCCTGGCAGTAGAACCAGGTTGACTGCCAGCCCCTGACCGACTCAGGAAGGGTCATGGAGGGGAAAGCACTCCTTTTCCTCTTCTGGATCCCCAGACCCCCACACATTTTGATCACGTGCGTCCTCTCGTCACTCGAATTCGCTTTCTTCACCGACTGGGAGCGGATTGTGAAGATATGTTTGAAAAGACCCCAGTGCGATCGACAATCCAGGAAATTTTCACACATGGACACAAACGCGGCGAGGTACATAATGCTGTTGGGAGAGAAGTGATGGAGCTGAGCTCCAAAAAAGTTCAAGAAACCCCGAAAGAAAGGATGCGGAGGAAGGGAGAAACCATGGTCGGCATGGGTGGCGAGCAGGACGCACTCACCCGTCCACGGCTGGGGCTCCGTTTCCCCCTTTGACAGCCTCGCAGCTCTGTCGACGATCAGACCGGAGTCAGCCAGCTCCTCCAAATCCTTCGTCCGGAGCGAAGATCGGATCCAATCGCCCGGGATCCAACCCGGCGGCAGCGCAGACCTCGACGACGACGACCCCCGATTCATCTTCTTGCCTTTCGCCGCCCCCATCGCCTTCTTCGCGCATTCCAGCGCCGTCGTCTTGTCCTTCACCATGGTGGCGGGGCGGCAGTGTCGAGAGCCGAGGATCAAGATGTGGTGGAGAGGCAGAGGAGGAAGAGGGAGAATGGACGCGCACAGTGCAGACGCCTCGGCACCGTCGCCTTTTAAGGGCCCATTTCCGAGTGGCTGACGCATGGGCTCGGGCAATCCTGTCATATCCCGCAACAGTCGCGCGCTGGGTACATGGTGAAAAAGGTGGCGTGGAGATCGAGGCGCTCCTATCTATCTGTCCCGCTTACTACGGCGCGCTCCGCCTCGCGCGCTTCCCCAAAATTTCGAATCCCATGAGATCCGGGATACGCCGTAACCAATCGCGCCAAAGATTTCGCGTCAAAAGTAACACTCGATGAGTGATGGTATAAATCCACTCGGCAACTTCTAAATCGATCAAGGCGACTGAAACGAAGCCGAAGTTCCAACGAGGGCCTCCAGTCCAACATGGGTACTTGTGAAGCACAAGAGTCAAGGCAAGATCAACTTCAACCTTATTTTCACTCGGACCTCGATCCATTCGGGGGCTAATGATGATGATATAGACCTAGGGTAGGGTCATAGGCCTGACCTATACGCCCTGCCCAAGGTCACTACCCTAGAAGCAAATACACCCAAGGCACAACATGGAGTACCAATTGAAGACGTCGAGTGCAATCCACTCGACCAGTCACCTCACTCGGTACCCCTCCCTCTTGATATCACTCGACCTACCGAAGACTAGGAGTCGACTGGGACAACAACGGTCAGGCGTTCACTCTGTAGTCTTTAAGATCATTAATAGAACTTTATGGCTGGCGTTATTAGTAATGCCCCATCTTTATGTACATTGAACTCCTTGTAACGGGGGATGGCTGGGGTCCTGGCGCACTCTATATAAGCCACCCCGCTCCTCTGGCACAAGGGTTCGCACCCCCTGTAACACACACTCACATATTCCAGTCGACCGCCTCAGGGCACCGAGACGTAGGGCTTTTACCTCCTCCGAGAGGGGCCTGAACTCGTAAACACTTGCGTACAATCTCACCGTAGCTAGGACCTTGCATCCTCATTCATACCCCTACACTTACTGTCAGACTTAGAACCACGACACTATACCCCAAGAACACACACCTTTTGGAGCGAAACTCAAGTTTGCGATCATTGTAAGGACGAAGATGAGGCCAGCAAGCACACCCGAATACCTTGAAAAAGCTGTAGTCAGGAGTTTCATCCAAGAGAAGCTCAATAGGATTTTTCATATTAAGAACACATGTAGGTAATCTGTTAATGAGAAAACACGCGGTCACAAAAGCATCACTCCAAAAGCGAAAAGGTACATAAGCATGAGCAAGAAGTGTGAGGCCGGTTCAACTATATGGTGATGTTTGCGCTCAACGGCGACATTCTGCTTATGTGTATGTGGGCATGACAAACGACGGGAGACCACGAGCTTATTAAAGAAAGTGTTAAGGTTGTGATATTCGCCCCCCCCCCCCAATCTGACTGAACATAGATCATTTTATGCTTGAGTAGATGTTCAACATGCAATTGAGACTGAATGAATATATCAAACACATTAGATTTGCGCTTAAGAAGATAAAGCCATGTGAAACGACTATAGGCATCAACAAAACTGACATAGTAGTTGTGGCAACTAACAGATGTTTGTGCTGGACCCCACACATCAAATAACACAATTTCAAGAGGACTCTTTACTTCTCTAGTAGATGAAACAAAAGGTAGTTGATGACTTTTGCCTTATTGGCAGGCATCACACACGAACATCTCTTTATTGCTAGACTCTAATGGTAACTAATGGCGGTGGAGTATGTGGCGAACGATGGGTGTGGCGGGATGAGCAAAGCGAGAGTGCCACTGAGAAGGTAACACACGAACACCGTTGAAGACGGATGGGGTGGATGGATCCTCCAAACGGTACAAGCCTTGGCTCAAGCAGCCACTATAAGCAGAACGTCTCGGGTTGCTTGGTCCTTAACAAAAAGATTAAAAGGGTGAAAGCCACATAGGACATGATTATCAAGGGTGAGCTTAGGGACAGATAAAATATTACGAGTCACCAAGGGAACCCGCAAAACATTACGAAGATGGAGCTGCCTAGAGGGATGACTAGTTAAAAGAGATGCAAATGTGAGAGATGGGCATACCTACACCATTGGCGGTGTGAACCTGATCGTGCCCGTAGTAGGGCTGGTAGGTGAGAGTTTGTTGAGCTTGTTCGTCATGTGATCTGTGGCGCCGGTGTCCATGTACCAAGCTGGATCAATAGGATAGGACGGCGTGTACCCTAGTCGACGCGCGGGTCCTTGCCCTTGGCAACGATGTGGGCAGCCGGGGCGGCGGCGGGGGGACCAAAGTCTGCCATCACAAATTGGCGCTCGTTGCCCTTGCCGTCGTTGCCGATGCCAAGGAAGCTCCTCTGGAAGCGGCGGTGACACTTGGAGGCAACATGGCATTCATGACCACATATCTGGCATACCACCCGAGTGTTAGGGCCCCCACCCAAGGTTGATGCAGGGGGCGGGCTTGCCAGATGATGGGGCAGGGGGACGCTGGCCGCGAGAAGCCCAGAAGGCCGCCGGTTGTGAGGTGATGGTGGCGGAGGAGCGACGAGCCTCGACACGCTGCCCGGTGAAGAGAAGTCGTGAGTAGAGCTCGTGCGGGGGCATCGCTGGCTTGGCGTTGTGAACAGCCTCGGCGAGATTGTCGTAGTCGGCGTCGAGGCCTTTGATGACAAAGCCAGCAAACTCCACGTCGCTGAGCAGCCGACCGATAGAGGTGAAAGTGTCCGCCAGCACCTTCATCTTGTTGAAGTAGGTCGTGGCGGAGGAGTCCTGTCGGTGTCAAAACCGGCGGATCTCGGGTAGGGGGTCCTGAACTGTGCGTCTAGGCGGATGGTAACAGGAGACAAGGGACACGATGTTTTTACCTGTGTTCGTGCCCTCTCGATGGAGGTAAAACCCTACTCCTGCTTGATTAATATTGATGATATGGGTAGTACAAGAGTTGATCTACCACGAGATCAGAGAGGCTAAACCCTAGAAGCTAGCCTATGGTATGATTGTTGTTCATCCTGTGGACTAAAACTCTCCGGTTTATATAGACACCGGAGAGGGATAGGCTTACACAGAGTCGGTTACAATGGGAGGAGATCTACATATCGTATCGCCAAGCTTGCCTTCCACGCCAAGGAAAGTCCTATCCAGACACGGGACGAAGTCTTCAATCTTGTATCTTAATAGTCTGGGAGTCCGGCCAAAGGTCATAGTCCGGCCATCCGGACACCCGCTAATCCAGGACTCCCTCAGTAGCCCCTGAACCAGGCTTCAATGACGACGAGTCCGGCGCGCAAATTTGTCTTCGGCATTGCAAGGCGGGTTCCTCCTCCGAATACCTCATAGAAGATGTTGAGCACAAGGATAGTGTCTGGCTCTGTAAAATAAGTTCCACATGCCACCGTAGAGAGAATAATATCTGCACAAATCTAATCTGTTGACGTGTTCCGCAGCGTGACATCATGCCACGGCCAGGCCTTTATTCGAATCATTTTACTGTTCCACCTCAGCGCGTTTAGCGAGGCGGTTTCCTTGGCACGTCTTGTCAAAGCAGAGATCGTGTCCCCTTATTCCGGGATTCTCATCAATACGGGCGTGGGTAACCCAACCGTGCCATTAACCGTGGCGCTTGGGAGATAAGCGAGCTTTATTAGGCTGGTGGGGGCTCATAGTCTCAGCCGCCCATATAATGGGATAAGGATCCACCCTTTCCATTGACGCCTTCTTCCTCCCTTGCTTGTCCATCCGCGCACTCGAACTCCAGTGCCCAAGTCCGCACTTCCCACCTCGACCTTTCTCCAATCATGTCCGGAGCGGGAGGTAGATGGATGGCCTCCTACGTCACGGAGGGGCAAATCAAAAAGTTGAGGAAGGCCGGATACTTGTCTGGCGACATCGCGCACCGGCTTCCCGAGGAGGGGCAACTCGTCCCCACCCCTAGGCCCCATGAGAGGGTCGTGTTTCTCCCCCATTTCCTTCGCGGACTGGGCTTTCCTCTTCACCTGTTCATCCGGGGGCTCATGTTCAACTACGGCCTGGACTTCCACGATCTGGCCCCGAACTTCATCCTCAACATTTCGGCGTTCATCGTCGTATGCGAGGCCTTCCTCCGCATCCAGCCTCACTTTGGCCTATGGCTAAAGATCTTCAGCGTCAAGCCGAAGGTCATGAGCGGACGTCAAGCGGAGTGCGTAGGTGCCATGGTGGGCAAGATAGCCAACGTCACATGGCTCGAGGGCGCCTTCATAGAGACCATCAAAGGATGGCAATCGGGGTGGTTCTATATCACCGAGCCGCGTGATCCTGAATGGGCAGCGGCCCCCGAATTTCGATCCGGCATCCCCACTCGGCTCAGATCTTGGAAGGACACGGGCCTGTTGTGGGGTAGTCTGGAAGAGGTGACCAGACTCCAAACCTGCGTCTGAGACCTGGTGAACAAGAAGGTTAAGCTTGTCAACGTAGTCCAGGTCATGCTCTTCCACCGGATTCTCCCGTGTCAACGACGGGCCTTCACCTTGTGGGAGTTCGACCCGGCCCAGCACCAGACTCTGTCCCGGCTTTTCGACACAAAGCACGAGGATGCTTGAAGGAGCTATTCAAGAGCTCCGAGGTCTCCCCACCCGTCATCGAGGATCGCGGATTCTGCGCCAAGCTCCAAGCCACCGAAGTAAGCTCGCCTTTAGTCTTTCTCGGGACACTTGATTTTCATGGTTTGATTCCATGCAGGATCTAAACTCCTGCTCCTTTGACAGGACTGGAAGAGGACATCCGGGCAGTTTGACTGCCCGGCCCCTTTTCCCGAAGGCCCAACAGACGCGCGCTTAACGAAGCTGCTGGTTCCAGCACCTCACGTGGTGCCGGAGAAGAAGGCCAAGAAGAAGGTCACGGGGATCCGAAAGAGTTCCCGGCGCCTGGTGGTGTCGGATTCATCGCTCGATGAGGGCGTCCCGGACTAGGGGGTGTCCAGATAGACGGACTATCGTCACGGCCGGACTCCAAGACTATGAAGATACAAGATTGAAGACTTCGTCCCGTGTCCGAATGGGACTTTCCTTGGCGTGGAAGGCAAGCTTAGCGTCTGGATATGTAGATCTCCTACCATTGTAACCGACTTTGTGTAACCCTAACCTATCCGGTGTCTATATAAACCGGAGGGTTTTAGTCCGTAGGGACGAACAACAATCATACCATAGGCTAGCTTCTAGGGTTTAGCCTCCTTGATCTCGTGGTAGATCTACTCTTGTACTACCCATATCATCAATATTAATCAAGCGGTAGGGTATTACCTCCATCGAGAGGGCCCGAACATGGGTAAAAACATCGTGTCCCTTGTCTCCTGTTACCATCCGCCTAGACGCATAGTTCGGGACCCCCTACCCGAGATCCGCCGGTTTTGACACCGACATTGGTGCTTTCATTGAGAGTTCCTTTGTGTCATCACCGATAGGCCCGATGGCTCCTCCGATCATCAACAACGACACGGTCCAGGGTGAGACTTTTCTCCCTGGACAGATCTTCGTGTTCGGCGGCTTTGCACTGCGGGCCAATTAAGCAGCCATCCGGAGCGAATCGAAAACTACGCCCCTGGCCATCAGGTCAGATTTGTTTGAACTATACAGCCGATATCCGCGGGGCTTTATCTTCGACGGATTCGAGCCGCAGCCAAGCGCGCCGCACTGTTTCGATGGGCATGATCTAGCTCTGCAGCCAAACAGTGTCCTAGAGGCCGCACCAGCACCCGCTCCGGCCTTGGATCCGGAGCCGGATTCCCCGATCGAGGACGAGTGGTTGGACACCGCCTCGGGGCTACAATCTCTACGGCGATTGAGCCGAACTCCATCCCTGTCCTTTGCAAAGACCTCGACTCCAGGGTGCCGGACTCCTCTCCGGACTCCGAACCCTTTCCGCCCCTACCAATCGAATCTGATTGGGCGCCCGTCATGGAGTTCACTGCCGCGGACATCTTTCAGCACTCGCCCTTTGGCGATATTCTGAATTCACTAAAGTCTCTCTCTTTATCCGGAGAGCCCTGGCCGGACTACGGTCAGGAAGGTTGGGATGCGGACGACGAAGAAACTCAACACCCACCCACCACCCACTTCAGAGCCAGCAGCCGAAAGCTTACACGGCGTGCTCGATTTCGACTCGAAGACATCGACGGTATGGGCGGCGATGTAGGAGACAACAATGAGCCATCACCTATAGGATCTTTGGACAACCACCTCATCCCATGATGTATACATGGTGGATACACCTAAAGGAAACGAAGACGAGGAACAACGGGGCGCTCTGAAGGATAAATCCCTCGGCGATCAAAAGCAGCAACGTAACGCCGAACCAAGTCCCGCCTCAACAAAGACCCAGCCATAGAGCAGGGCGAACCGGCGGACGGCGAACAAGCTATCGAGCAATCGTCCGAACAAGACAACATCGATAAACAATCTGTCCCCGACGAAGACAACAGTCCGGACGATCTCACGCCGGACAAACTATTGGAGCAAAATGACCTCCAAAAAAGGCTCGTCGCCACCGCGCGCAGCCTGAAAAAGAAGAAGCGGAAGCTCAGAACAGCGGAAGATGCACTCAGGATCAGATGGAGCAGAGTATTCAGCATCGCAGATAAGTACGGCGACAGTCGCCAAACTAAGAGCTACACGAAAAGAAAGCTACTGCCCGAATTCGACGAGGAGGCCTTAGAGCCCCCACAATTAAAAAGTAAGAAGGCCACCCGGTCGGATGGACGACCCCACGGCAAAAAGAGAACGGCGAATGGCGCCGCACACAAGACAATACGCGATCCACATAAGGATTCACATCAAAAGGATGGCCCAGTTAGGTCCATCTATGGGCCAAGAAAGCAGGCTCGTCAAAGCAATGCATCACGCCAAAATTCCGAAGATCACGGCACACCCAAATACAGGGGCAGACACCCCCGTGTTTCACCGATGAGGTGCTGGATCATGAATTTCCAGCGGAGATTCAAACCCGTAAACATAGAGGCATACGACGGAACAACAGACCACAGAGTCTGGATTGAGGATTACATCCTCCACATACACATGGCAAGAGGAGATCATCTCCACGCAATAAAATACTTACCCCTTAAACTCAAATGGCCAGCTCGGCATTTGCATAAAAGCCTCACCAAAAATACCAAAGGAAGCTGGGAAGAGCTCGAGGACGCGTTTCGGGCAAATTTTCAGGGGACCTATGTCCGCCCTTCGGATGCAGACGATTTAAGTCACATAACTCAACAGCCCGGAGAGTCAGCCCGGAAATTCTGGAACAAGTTCCTTACTAAAAAGAACCAAATAGTCGACTGTCCGGACGCCGAAGCCTTAGCAGCTTTCAAACACAACGTCCGAGACGAATGACTCGCCAGACACCTCGGCCAAGAAAAGCCGAGAACCATGGCCGCATTAACAAGCCTCATGATCCGCTTTTGCGCAGGAGAGGATAGCTGGCTAGCAAGATGCAGCACCAGCGACCCAAGTACATCCAAGTCGGGGATGGAAAGCGAAACCACGGCGCAACAAGGACCAGCGCCGGATTAAAAGGAACGGTCCAAAGAGCGAGGCAGTCAACGCCGGATTCAAAAGCTCACGACAGAACAACAAAAAACTGCCCCTTAAAGGTGATAGTGATGAGCTATCCAATTTCAATAAAATCCTGGACAAGATATGTCAAATCCAAAGTACTCCTGGGAGGCCTGCAAACTATACCCACAGAAATTGTTGGGTCTTCAAGCAGTCCGGCAGACTCAACGCCGAACACAAGGGGCTCGACACACCAAGTGAAGATGATGATGAGCACCACAAGCAGAGCCCTGGAAAACAAAGGAATTTCCCACACGAGGTCAAAACAGTAAACTCACTTCACGAGCTCAAAGGGAAAAACAGAGTGGCGCCCACTAAAACGCGCGCCGCACACTGGTTGTCAAAACCAATCACCTTCGACCATCAGGACTACTCCGAAAATATCCGGAACGCAGGATGGACTGCCTTGATATTGGATCCTATAATCAACGGATTCCAATTTACACAAGTCCTCATGGACGGCGGCAGTGACATAAACCTGATATATCAGGACACAATCCGCCGGATGGGGACAGAGCCAACAAAAATTCGCCCTAGCAACACCTCCTTTAAAGGGGTAGTGCCAGGCCCATATGCCCATTGTACGGGCTACATACTGCTTGAAGTTGTGTTCGGCTCATCCGACAACTTCCGTCGCGAAAGGTTAATCTTCCATATCGCCCCATTTAAAAGTAGCCATCAAGCACTATTGGGACGCGAAGCTTTCGCCTGCTTTAACGCAATACCGCACTATGCATCTCTTACACTTAAAATGCCCGGTCCACGCGGCATCATTAAGAGGGAGTAGTAAGTGTCACTCGATCACGGAAGAATGCGAGGCTGCCTTGACAGCCCCACACCAATCCGGCTCCGCTAACCAAAGAACCTGAATAGGTAATTTGAACCCCGGACACGGTTAGACGAGTCCGGCGCTTGATAGCGGCACACCCCCATACGAGGGGCTGCACGCATGTATCAAACGAGACATTAAAGCTCAATTTTATTAACTTCTTTGAATCGTACTCTGTTTATTTACCATAAAGTACATCTTTTGCACGATCCTTTTTCTTTTAAAACTAAGTTCCTCTCTTTTACATATGAACAACGTGCTACACCCGTCCAGGATACGGCACAATGGAGACACATGCGCAGATGTGCAGTAGGGACCCGTTTCAAGGATTCTTTTCAGATTAAGACCCTGCGTAAACCTTTTTTACTGTCTCTTGTTGATATACATCCCCCGGTTTCTTACTATAACCGAGGAGGAGGCTGGCATTTTGGCATTGTCCGCACCAGAATTTTTTACGCGTACCTTGACACAAGGGGCTTAGGGCACTATTCTGCCCGTTTTTATAAAGACCGAACACCTTAGGGAGTGTTCGGCGTCTCGAGTTAGGCCTTATATGCATCAGCTCCGAATCATGTCTTTGGTCAAATGTTGGGTTGCCCAGCTCCTGTGTTTTGCTGCCTTACGTTCCGTTTTCACGGCTAACGCGGCACCAGGAGAACTACTGCGATTGTGCCCCGGTTCGGCCGGGTGAGCACCTCAGTAGAGAAAGCCGAAAACTGACTGTCATGATATAGCGAGAGACTGGTCAACCACTCGATGACTCACTGGAATGTTTAGGATTCCTCCGCATTAATGAAGGACCGGTTTTCGGTCAGGCACATACGCACCCCAGATTCGGGAGAGTGCCGTGCCCCCAGGGGCTATATAGTAGCCCCACCCTCGAACTCCCATGGCTAAGTGAAAGTGATAAAGCATCATAGTCCGGTTGCCTGGTTTGCTACGCTATCACCTCCTTAACAGGACCAAGACGTTGGATTAAGTGTGAAAAAGCGCTTTCTTTGCAAACACCCCCGCACTATGTGCGTGGGGGCTGAACCAAGGACTGCCATCTTTCGTGTTATATATACATATACATGAGCGACCGCCTTAGAGTAGTTTACTACTTGAACGCACAAGTATAAAAAGCTCTTATATTATATTGAAACATTGTTTTCACAAATCATACATGTCATTCAAACATAACATCCTTCGAGCACTGCGCCTCTATTAAACGAGCGACCTGCAAGACTTCTTCAAAGTAGTTCTCGGCAGGTACTCGGCTTCTGTCCGAATCTTGGGATGCAACGTCGGTTGCCTTCATCTCCGACCAGTATGTGTTGACACGGGCCAGAGCCATCCGCGCTCCCTCAATACACGCCGACCGCCTCATTGCGTCGATACGTGGTACCACACCAAGGAACTGCTGCACTAATCCAAAATAACTCTTCGGCTGGGGTCCGCCCGGCCACAAATGAGTCATGACATGCTTCATGGCAAGTCCGGATAGTCGGCTCAGCTCGGCCCATTCGGCCAACCGATCGGTTAACGGAAGAAGACACTCCGGACTATGGAATTGCGACCAATATAACTCTTCCCTTCTGTGCCCCTTCTGGCCCCGGAAGTGCTCAACTGCGTCTGCAGCGCTCGCCGCCAAGTCCAGATAAGCATCCTCCAAACTCCACAACTTGTCAAATTGAGCATACTTTGGATCTGTATATTTCCTCCGCAGCAAAAACGGTTTCCCAGCCGCAATAGCCCCGGCTTGACTCAGCTCCTCCTTGGCAGCTCTCAAAGCGGAACGGGCATCCTTGGATTCGGCGGTGGCCTTTTTCAGGCCCTCTTGCTCCACTTGACGTTCTTTATCAAGAACCTTGCAGCGGTCGGTAATATTCTTCAACTTTTTGGCCATATTAGCCATTTCCTCCCTGCTTCGGCAGTGAGCAGCCCGTTCGGCCTTTAGCTCTTCGGTCGCCCTTAAAGCGGCCGCATCACTGACCCTGGCTTGCTCTTTCGCTCGGGCGAGTTCCGCCCGCAGCTCCTCCACGGCAGCGGCACCATCTGCATTAAGCATACAAATAGTAAGACATGGGCGTCAAGCTCCCCTATAAGGTGTCCGCATAGAAGTCGCATACCTTGTGACTCGTCAAACCGTTTATTGACCAGCGCGATGTCTGCATCCGCCTCGTCAAGTTGCCGCTTTAGTTCGGCATAATCATTAGTCCGGCTGGCCTCCGGACACCCCGCCACCTGTTTAGGAGCGGCGACATGTTATAGCTGAGAATTTGATCCTCGGCACGTTGTCAATTTTGACAACATACCGAGTCTCGAGGCTACTATCTATACAGGCACATTTTGTATGCATAAGCGCCGGAAGGTACATCATTTTTTGCGTACCTCGAACCCCGTCAGTAAGCTTCTGACGGCTTCATGTAATCCGCTCTCCGCGGATGCAATTCTTTCAATCACCGTACCCATTAGAACACGGTGGTCTTCTGAGATGGCTGCTCGCCCAAGCAGATCCCTCAGCTCCTCCGACCACACACCCCTCGGCGCCGGACCTTCTGGCCCCGCCGGACTTGGGGGAACCCTCCGCGACGACACCTCAGGGTCGTCCGCCTCACATGAGGGTGCGACAGGTGGAGGCGTTTCGCTCTCCATCATCTCCAGAAGAAGATCCCCCGAAGACGAGCTCTGCTGCGAAGGGCTGAGATCCGAACTACAAGGTACAATTTCGGTTATCTTCAGAAATAAATACAGGGATGTTCCTTATTTGCAAGACCCTACTTTCCACTTACGGCTCATTTGGAGGGCTGATCCCCTTGGGAAATAGTGCGGCTGGGTTACTCCCCAGCGCTGGACTCTCAGACGAAGATTTCTTCCCCCACTTCGAGGCCTTGAACTCCAGATCTTCCAACGCGGTCCTCTTCTCTCCTTGGAGGGTGGGATTTTTGATCCCTCCCTCCTCAAAGACCTCCTTCGTGGAGGCAGTTGCCTCCCCACTCCCTTCGCCTTCTTTAAAAGGTGCGGCCTGCAACATCTTAGCCAGCATGGGGTCTGGCGTGTTCTCTGGGAGGGGAGCCGGACACCTTATTAACTTTTCTTTGGCTATCCACTCATGTTCAGAAAATGGCTCCTTTAAAGGGCATATACATGTGATAAAAAAATGAACAACTTGTCCGGTTACAGGACTACTTACTTGAGTATCTGGGTGATTGCAGCTTAGTCCTGCGTCCTCAGTCAAGTCCGGACACTTCTCTTGTGATCCGAAGAATAGTTTATACATCTCCATGGGCGTTGTGCCCATAAAATTTTGAAGAGCTCGTGGTCCCTCCGGATTAAATTCCCACAGGCGCAGGGGGCGACGTTTGCAGGGCTGAAGGCGCCGGATCAACATAACTTGTGTCACTGCAACTAGATTGATCTCTCTTTCTTGGAGGTCTCGAATACGGCCCCGCAGCAAAGGAACGTCTTTGGACGGCCCCTAGTCGAGTCCCTTGTTGACCCATGACGCCAGCCGCTGTGGTGGACTGGCCGAAAAGGCGGAAGCGCCGCCCATTTGGTGCCCCTAGGAGCGGTAATATAAAACCACTCCTGTTGCCACAAACCAAGCTCCTTTTGAAAAGAGCCTTCGAGCCACGGAGCATCAGCACATTTGCTTATGACCGCCCCTCCGCACTCTGCTTGCTGCCCTCGATCGTCTTTGGCTCCACCTTGAAGGTCTTGAGCCACAACCCAAAGTGAGGGGTAATATGGAGGAAGGCCTCACATACTACAATGAATGACGAGATGTGGAGGATGGACTCCGGATTCAAGTCATGGAAATCAAGCCCATAATAAAACATGAGCCCCCGCACAAAGTGATCCGTCGGGAAGCCTAAACCCCGAAGGAGGTGGGACACGAACACCACGTTCTCGCCGGGCTCAGGAGTGGGAATAACCTGCCCTGGAGCAGGCAACCTATGCGAGATCTCGCCGGTTAGATACCTTGCGTCCCGCAGCTTTAGCACATCTTTCTCTGTGACGGAGGAAGGCATCCATCGGCCGTGCTGGTCGGAACCGGACATTGTCGAAGGTCCGAAGCGCCTGAATCTGAAGCTTTGGGTGTTGGAACTCGATGGAGGGTGTAAAAAGAACAGGGCCTTGGTCTCATTATAAAGAGGTTGAATACCAAGAGCCCACCCCGTGGCCGATTAGGACTCGCCTTTGATAGAGGAGACGTGCCAACAGGCGCAGTTGGGTTACCCATGTCCGTATTGATGAGAATCCCGGAATAAGGGGGGCACGATCTATGCTTTGATAAGACGTGCCAAGGAAACTGCCTCGCTAAACGCGCTAAGGTGGGAACGGTAAAAAAAGATTCATATAAAGGCCTGGCCGTGGTGTGATGTCACGCCGTGGAATACGTCAACAGATCTGTGCAAAAGTTATTCTCTCTACGGTGGTATGTGGAACTTGTTTTGCAGAGCCGGACACTATCCTTGTGTTCAAAACCTTCTATGAAGTATTCGGAGGAGGAACCCTCCTTGCAATGCCGAAGACAATATGCACGCCGGACTCGTCGTCATTGAAGCCTGGTTCAGGGGCTACTGAGGGAGTCCCGGACTAGGGGGTGTCCGGATAGCCGGACTCCAAGACTATGAAGGTACAAGATTGAAGACTTTGTCCCGTGTCCGGATGGGACTTTCCTTGGCGTGGAAGGCAAGCTTGGCGATACGGATATGTAGATCTCCTACCATTGTAACCGACTCTGTGTAACCCTAACCTATCCGGTGTCTATATAAACCGGAGGGTTTTAGTCCATAGGACGAACAACAATCATACCATAGGCTAGCTTCTAGGGTTTAGCCTCCTTGATCTCGTGGTAGATCTACTCTTGTACTACCCATATCATCAATATTAATCAAGCAGGAGTAGGGTATTACCTCCATCGAGAGGGCCCGAACCTGGGTAAAAACATTGTGTCCCTTGTCTCCTGTTACCATCCGCCTAGACGCACAGTTCGGGACCCCCTACACGAGATCCGCCGGTTTTGACACCGACACCCGACAACCCCAAAGCACCCTCCGCCTCCGAGGACGAGGAGGAGGAAGAAGAAGAAGAAGAACAAGAAGCCTCTCCCCCTCCCGCGAGGGGAGGAAAGAAGAGGAAGGCCGCCCCAACCGGGGAGGCCGGAGGGTCCAAGAAGGGGAGGACCCTTCTGCCGGACTACGCCTCCGATGCCGAAGATGGCGGGGAGGAATGGCCATCCAGGGTCAAGCCCCTGGCAAGATCGTAAGTATCCGGATACCAAAATAACTTATGGCGCTCCTCTGATGTATGGTACCTTCTGACGCTGAATTCAATTATGCAGTCGTCCCCGGGCTCAACTCGGCGATTCATCGAGTGGCTCCCTGGACTCGTCGGATGTGAATAGCGCTTCACTTTCGACGGCCTCCTCCCCTCTCCCTACAGACGACGCTGAGGTGGAGTCCCAAAAGGGGCTAAACCAGGAGGAGGTGGTCCTGGAGGCGCCACAAGGCGACCTCCCGGACTCCAGGCCGAAAGGGGGTAAAACCCCAGAGGGATCTAAGTCCGGCCCTGGGCCGGACACAGCTCCGGAATCAACAACGGTTCCAGAGTCCGGCAGGCGGCGCCTTCGTAAGAAAGGCGCGCCTACGACGCCGGCGGCCTCCGTCCAACCGGAGACGCCAGACAATTTGGTGGAGGTGCTTAACGGCGCCTCCATCGACGAGGAGCACCGCACTGTTATGAGTGCGGTGATTCAGAAGGTTTAGTCCACCAAGAGCGGACTGTTAGAAACCTGTACCAGCCTGCTAACAGGCTTCGAGGTATGTAAAACATATAAGAATGTTACCGGATAGACAGTAGACCCTGATGCTCAGTTCGGCGTTTGAAAAGAAAAGCCGAGCTGAGGATCTAAAAAGATGTAAGTAGGAGTCTAACATAAATGTGTCAATATGGGAATGCAAGCTGCGCTGCTGACCTGTGCCGCGTTGACTGCGGAGGTCGATACATTGAAGAAGAGCCTCGAGCGGTCCGAGAACGAGCTCGGCCGTGCCAAGAAGTAGCTCGAGGACAAGGAGGGTACGTAATACCTTATGTAAATGTATATAGAAATACCTGGTTGCAAATAATGTCAGGACCAACGTGAATGTTGCAGGGACCACGACCGAGGTGGCGACCCTGAAGGAGGCGTTGTCCAAGGCCGAAAATAGTGCGGCCTTGGAGCGCACCGAGCGAGAGAAACAGGAGGCGCGGGTGGCAGAGGTGCGGCTAGAGCTCCAGGCTCTCGTGGAGATACACGAGAGTTTGGAACGTGACTCGAAGACTCGAGAGTCCGAGCTTGCCTTGGCTCTTGAGAGTGCCAAAACCACTAAGGCCGAAGCCCAGAAGGCCCTCCAGGAGATCGAGGCGATAAAGAAGATAGCGGCGGGTAAGGCATTCTTTATGCAAAGCAAGCATATAAAAGTGAATTATCTGTTACTTACCCGAATCCGGAGCTCTCCAGGAGCGTTCGCCGATCTGCCCAGTAGTGTGTCTGATGCAGCCGCGTTCTACCGCGCCGAGGAGGGGAGCTCGACGGAAAAGGTGTTCTGGTCTCAATATGCTGAGGCCGGACATCTGGTGCCCCTGAGCGACCAGCTGAAGCAGCTGGTCGAGCTCCACAAGGTGGCCGAACATGCCATGAAGGGCCTCATAGTTCGGCTGTGGCCTGGAGAAGCCATGCACAGGAGCTACTTGATGCAGTGCGGCGGCTGGTGGACGCTTGTCCCTGGATTGAAGTCATCAAGCGCTCCGTCTGTATTGAAGGTACCCGTCAGGCCCTTGCCCGTGCTAAAGTGCACGGGGGGAAGATGGACGCCGAGAAGCTTGTGACGGACCCGCCACCGCTGGGCAAGGAGTATCGCAAGCCCGAGATATATTATGAGGGCGTCCTGAAGGGTGCCCGCATTATAGCGGGTGAATGCTCCAAAGATGTAATTTTTTAGTAGACTTGCATCTGTTATCATGTGCGCTGGAAACTTTGTTCATATGCGCTAAGCAACGCTTGTTAATTTAAAATATTACCTTCTATGCGGCCGTTTATCAAATCTGAGAGATGCAAGTCGTCGGCTTCTGCCCCCATGCCACGAGTGCTGGGGTGTTCGGGATAAACCTGAGCGCTCTTGTTCCCATTCTTGGGTCCATCTAGGGAGGCGCTCAGCACAACGAACAAGGCCATCGGGCTTATAGTGCTTTATCACTCTCACTTAGCCATAGAATTCTATAATTTTAAATTTCGGCGAAGCCCCTAGTATTCGGAAGACCGAGTTCGGGGCGCTATCCACGCCTGGGCCAGATAAATCCGGCCCCTTGCTCGAAGCGGCATAAGTCTTTAGGGACTCGAAAAACCTCGCGAACAGCGACCGGTCTCTCGCATTATCATGACAGTCAGTTTTAGCTTTCTCTACTGAGGTGTTAACCCAGCTCAACTAGGGCACAATCGCAGTAGTTCTCCCAGCGCTACCTTAGCCAACATTGCGGAACATAAGGTACCAAAACATGGGAGCCGGGCAAACCCAACTATTGACCCAAGACATGATTCGGAGCCGATGCATATAGTGCTATAAGTTCGGGTGCACTTTTCGGGAGAGTGTTCGGTCTTCTCACACCGGGTTATGGGGTGCTGAAGCCCCGGGTGTATTGGCCGTACCAGAGTGTACGGTTGCAAAATGTCATGACTGAACATATTTGTATAAAAATAGATGAATACAATAATAGGTAAGAGCTATATATTGTTTATTAAAGGGGGCTGCTATGAAAGCAGAACGATACAAATAAGCAAGGGGTGGGATTATTTGACATATCCCCCTCCAGGGGCAAGCTGTCAGACTTTTAAGTAAAACGGGTATTTAGCTCGTTATAGAGACCACCTGGACATTTGACGTGGCTTGTGCTCTCCCTGGCTGTTGCATCGTGTGTTTGGCGAGTGTATTGCCGGACAGGCCTTCCGGATAGTTGGGTCCTGAAAGTAAAAAAAGAAAACGGCAGAATAGGGAGCCCCTAGTGTGGTTGAGCCGCATTCTGGGAGTGCCGTAGTTGTGCCCCTCCCCTTATGCCCATGGTATTTCCAAAGCGTAGTTATGTACGCGTGGTCCCGCTATCACCATCTGGCGAGGGATGGGGTTGGGGCCGCACTGCTATGCTTGCTCGGAGCGTGCCAGCCGGTTTTGTTGTAGGTTACTTCGGGCGCGCTTGACGTTGTCCGGACGCTTGACACCCGGATTGGGGAATTGCCTTGATAGGCTACTTTGAACTTCCGCCGCCAGGGCCGCCGTATGCTCCTCCGTTCGGAGGAGCGTTGATGTTCCATTTACCGTAATGACTCGCGAGGGCCTGGCATCTTGAGCTTGAGATATGCGTAGTGCGGCACCGCATTGAATTTCGCGAATGCGGTTCGTCCGAGCAGGGCATGGTAGCCACTGCGGAATGGGACTATGTCGAAGATTAACTCTTCGCTTCGGAAATTATCCGGGGATCCGAAGACCACTTCGAGTGTAACCGAGCCTGTCTGGTGGCTTCTACACCTGGTATGACTCCTTTAAAGGTTGTCTTTGTGGGTTTAATCCTTGAGGGATCTATACCCATTTTCCGCACTGTATCCTGATAAAGCAGGTTCAGGCTGCTGCCGCCGTCCATGAGGACTCTGGTGAGGTGAAATCCGTCAATGATTGGGTCTAGGACCAATGCGGCGAATCCGCCGTGACGGATGCTAGTGGGGTGGTCCCTTCGATCAAAAGTGATCGGGCAGGAGGACCATGGGTTGAACTTTGGGCGACCGACTCCAACGCATAGACGTCCTTGAGAGCACGCTTCCGCTCCCTTTTGGGGATATGGGTTGCGTATATCATGTTCACCGTCCGCACTTGCGGGGGGAAACCCTTCTGTCCTCTGTTGTTCGGCGGCCGAGGCCCCTCCTCGTCATCGCTATGCAGCCCCTTGTCTCTGATTTCGGCACTTAACTTGCCTGCCTGCTTGAACACCCAACAATCCCTGTTGGTGTGGTTGGCTGGTTGTTCGGGGGTGCCGTGTATCTGGCACGAGCGATCGAGTATCCGGTCTAAACTGGATGGGCCCGGGGGGTTTCTTTTGAATGGCTTCTTCCGCTGACCGGGTTTAGAGCCTCTGAATCCGGCATTAACTGTCGTATCCTCAGTGTTGTTGCTGTTAATGCGACGCTTGTGCTTGTTGCGACGTGACCTGCCGTTGTTGTCCTTGGTATCCGAATTTCCAGGGCTCTTGGTTATGTTATTGCTACGAGCTAGCCAACTATCTTCTCCCGCGCAAAAGCGGGTCATGAGTGTCGTGAGGGCTGCCATAGATTTCGGCTTTTCCCGTCCTAGGTGCCGGGCAAGCCATTCGTCTCGGATGTTGTGCCTGAAGGCTGCAAGGGCCTCGGCGTCTGGATAGTCGACTATTTGACTCTGCTGGCAGGCTGTTAAGCCAATGCCGAGCTGGTCCCTTAAGCTTGAGCGGGAGGTATTTGATGGCGTGTAGATCATCACCACGGGCCATGTGGATATGAAGGAGATAATCCTCGATCCATACCGCGGGATCTGTTGTGCCATCGTATGATTCGATGTTTACGGGTTTAAAACACTCTGGGCTTTGATGATCCATTACTTCGTCTGTGAAGCATAGTGGGTGTCTTGGCGCCCTGTCTTTGGGCTATATCGCGACGCAGCTCGGATGAGCTTTGTCTTTTGTGTTCGGTCTGGCCGTATTTATCATATCAGGCGTGACGGTTATCGTCACGTGACGTGGGGCGCCCACGCGATCCGTAGATCGATCTTGTTTGCCTTGCCTTATTCTCCAATATGTCTCGCGGGTCTGTTGCGTCTCCCTGCGCTCTGGTATTTTTTGAGCGGTGCCGGGGTGCGGCTTGGGTTGAGGGCCGGAAGGCCTCTCTGTCGCGGCCACGGGGTGGCCGATCGGGCGCATCGTACGCTGGTGATGTAGGTTTTGTTGCTTCCTCCTCAAGTTGGGGTAGCAGCCTGCGCTTTGGGTAGCTCTTGGAGGGGCGTTCGAAGTTTATACTCTTGACGCAAGGACTTCACCCATCTGCCGGCTAGCAAGTCTTGGTCAGCTCTAAGCTGCTGCTGTTTTTCTCGAGGCCGCTTGCCGTGGCCATAAGCCTGCGTTTGAAAGCGCTCTTGTTCGACGGGATCCTCGACACGACGAATTCGTCGTCGTCGAGGCTTGCCTCATCTTCGGAGGGAGGCATATAATTGTCGTCCTCGACCTCCGTGTCCGCAGCTCTCTCATGAGGGCTGGCTCCCTCGTTCTCCTGCGCTGAATCCTGCTGGAGGGGGTTGTCTTCGGCACTGTCCGGGGTGTTGTTGTCTCCGGTGCCGGACTCGCCGTTTTTGCTTTGGCGGGATTTAGAGCGGCGCCGCTGACGTCGGCGCTTGGGTTGCTTCTTGGAGGGATCATCCTCCGTTTTTTCATCGCCATCCCCTGCTTTGGGGGTGTCCACCATGTATATGTCATATGACGAGGTGGCTTTCCAGTGCCTATAGGTGCTGGTTCTTGGTCGTCTCCTTCATCGGCGTCCATACCGTCGATGTCTTCGGAGTCGAAGTCGAGCATGTCGGTTAAATCGTCGACAGTGGCTACGAAGTGGGTGGTGGGTGGGTTTCGAGTTTCTTCGTCGTCCGCATCCCAACCATGCTGACCATAGTCCGGCCAGGGCTCTCCTGACAAAGAGAGAGACTTTAGTGAATTCATGATATCGCCAAAGGGCGAGTGCTGACAGACGTCCGCGGCGGTGAACTCCATGATCGGAGCCCAATCGGGTTCGATCGGAAGTGGTGCGGAAGGTTCGGAATTCGGAACGGAGTCCGGCACCCTAGAGCCATAGGCCTCGCAAAGGACTAGGCTGGTGTTCGGCTCTATCGCAGTAGAGATTGCGGTTCCTGGGGCGGCGTCCAGCCGTCCGGCCCCAACTCGCGCAGTCGGCTCCGAGCTAATGGTCGGAGCGGGCACCTGAGCGACGCTCTGGGCGTTGTCCGGCGGCAGAGCTAAATCATGCCCATCGTGACAGTGCGGCGTGCTCGGCCGTGGCTCGAATCCGTCGAAGATCAAGTCCCCGCGGATGTCGGCCGTGTAGTTTAAACTTCCAAACCTGACCTGATGGCCAGGGGCGTAGCTTTCGATCTGCTCCAGATGGCCAAGCGAATTGGCCCGCAGTGTGAAGCCGCCGAATACGAAGATCTGTCTGGGGAGAAAAGTCTCACCCTGGACCGCGTCGTGGTTGAAGATCGAAGAAGCCATCGGGCCTAAAGGTGACGACACAGAGGAACTCTCAATGAAAGCACCAATGTCGGTGTCAAAACGGGCGGATCTCGGGTAGGGGGTCCCGAACTGTGCGTCTAGGCGGATGGTAACAGGAGACAAGGGACACGATGTTTTTACCCAGGTTCGGGCCCTCTCGATGGAGGTAAAACCCTACTCCTGCTTGATTAATATTGATGATATGGGTAGTACAAGAGTTGATCTACCACGAGATCAGAGAGGCTAAACCCTAGAAGCTAGCCTATGGTATGATTGTTGTTCATCCTGCGGACTAAAACTCTCCGGTTTATATAGACACCGGAGAGGGCTAGGGTTATACAAAGTCGGTTACAATGGGAGGAGATCTACATATCGTATCGCCAAGCTTGCCTTCCACGCCAAGGAAAGTCCTATCCGGACACGGGACGAAGTCTTCAATCTTGTATCTTCATAGTCCGGGAGTCCGGCCAAAGGTCATAGTCCGGCCATCCGGACACCCCCTAATCCAGGACTCCCTCAAGTCCAGCTTCTTAATGTTGGCGAGCTCGCTGCGATGGGCCATCGAGCGGGAGGTAGAGACCTGGGCAAAGGCGTGCTCCAGGGTCATCCATGCATCCATGGAGGTGGCGGCGAAGAGACAGAGACCGGCGACCCCATCACCGAGGGAGCCCTAGATGGCAGAGAGGATCGCCTGGTCCTGCTGCACCCACATACGGTGTTCCGGGTTAATGGCCGGGCCGTATACGGTAGGGATGACCTGCGGAGAACACGGTAGCGAACTGTCCACAAACCCTAGGAGAGACCGGCTGCGGAGCAGCGGTAGGACCTTGGCACGCCAGAACAGGTAGTTGTCCGGCTTGAGTCTGATGGTGATCAAGTTGTCTAGGTGGAAAGGCCCGGCGGGCGTGATGACGCCAGCAGCAGGGGCGGCGGTCGGTGGAGCCGCGGCAGGAACCACAGCTGCGACCGATGCCACGAGTGGCGGCGCGGGAACAATCGGTATCACGCGGCCGGGTGGTGCCGTGAGCGAGGCCGCAGGTGGCTCCACGGGCAGCGCCTCCCCCGAGGTCGTCGGGATGACGGCGAGTATCAAGGAGGATCCAGAGGGGGCCATCACGGGCGGCGGTGGCGCGACTGGTGCTGAGGCCATCGCAGGCGGTGACGGCCGGATCGGTGCTGAAAACATGGAACCGACGGCGGTGGTGCCGAAGAACCGAGGCACCGACGGAGCCAGGGCGAGGTGGGAGGTTGAGGAGGACGGCAAGAGACGCGGGGATTGACCCGGATACTCCTGGACGCGAGCCAACTCGAACCGAGCTCGGGCCGAGCCTGCCTGAAGCTCGCCGTTCCTCGGGCGAGCCGAGCCGAGCTCAATGCTCCGACGAGCCACAAAATGGAGCTCGGCCCGGGCTTTGCCCTAGCTCGGTGCAGCTTGGCAGGCTCGCCAAGCCTGCGTGCTCAAGTCACTGCCATGTGGGCCTCCACATGGGTGGTCACCGACAGGAGGCGAGGAAGACGGTGGCAGCGCTCTGATGAAGCTCGGCCGTTGCCGACCGCTCGCCGCGAGGAAGACAGCGCGACGCTCCTCGTGAACACGTCGTGCGCCGAGAAGAAGACAGGCGGCAAGCAAGGTCGCCGACGGCAAGCGAGGAAGACGGCGGCGGCGCCAGACGCGAAGCGCCGCTGAAGAAGGAAGTTGTCGACTCTACCGGCGCGGTGGCGAGCAGGAAGAGAACGTCGACGAGGTGGAGGAGGAAGGGTGGGCGAGCGGTGAGCCGGCGTCGGCGTCCGGCATGCTGCTGGCGGCGGCGGCGACGAAACCCTACGGAAGCTGCTATGGCGTCTCGCTCTTTTTCTCGTATCGTGGGGGCGTGGAGATGTGCAAACTGGGCCAAGGCAGCGTCCTGGCTATGGGCTGCGTGAGATAGCGTGTTGGGCTGTTTGCTAAAGGCTGCGCTGGGCTGCTCTGCCGTCTGAAGCTTTGGGCTCATGAAGTCAGCCCAGTCGAGCCTGGCTCGGCTCGAGGTAAAAACGAGCCCTATTGTGCAGCTCGGCTCGGCCTTTTTGTGTTACGGGCCGAGCCTGACTCGCTCCGAGCCGACGCAAACTCGGGCCGAGCCCAAAAGCTCGAGCTGAGCGTCCAGATTTAGACCCGAAGCTGGCGGCGCCCGAAGCAGAAGCGGTCATGGCGCCGGCTGCAGCAGCCCTAGGGTTTAGGGTTTTGGTGGTGCGGTGGCAGCGGGTGGAGTAGAGGACCTAGGTTAGGCTCTGACCATGTAAAACGTAGGTTTTGGGGGAACTGGCTCAACCCTCTATGGGGTGGCCTATCACATATGTATATAATTATGCCATACATGTTCTATACCAATATGGTATGGATTATACAATAAGGCTATAATACGAAGTCTAACAGATACCAGGTGAACAACGATGGCAGCTTTACCAAGGACCTGACAGTGACACAGCCCGGAGCCTTAAAAACGGGAGAGCAAGCCTACTACCGACTCACGCTTGATCCTGATGGAGGTCTGCGTTTGTACCGTCATACCTTCATGTCTGGCCCTGGCGGTGCATCCAATACCACCACCGTCGTGTGGAGCGCTCTAACCGATCGCTGCGATGTCCATGGCGTTTGCGGACACAACAGCCAGCAGCAGCTCCCTCTGCGGTACGGCCGCGCTGGAGGCAGTTGCACGCTGTTCGTCAAGACCGCGGGAGCGGTGATAGGCGGCAGCGGCACCCACAGCAAACCCGTCGGGCGCACGACCATCATCGTGCTGGTTTGCATCGGCATCCTAGCATGCGTCGCGTTGTCGGCCTTCATTGCGTCTGGGTGGCTGCTCCACGTGAAACGGAGGGCCGTGCCCCGGAGCGTGGCACCCGCGAACACGGACGCTGACGGTGGCGAAGGCTTGGAGGAGGATGAGGAGGTGTCGCCCCTGAGGTCGTACAGCTACCAGGAGCTGGAGCGCGCCACGTGCTGCTTCCGTGACCCGGTGGGCCGCTGCATGTTCGGCACGGTGTTCAAAGGTGCACTGCGAAACAGCGAGCAGGCTATCGCCGTGAAGCGGCTGGAGAAGCTCGTGGAGGACGGTGAACGGGAGTTCCAGAGAGAGGTGCGCGCCATCGGGCGGACGAGCCACCGCAACCTGGTCCTCCTCCTCGGATTTTGTCACGAGGGCGCCAACCGCCTCCTGGTGTACGAGTTCATGAGCAACGGCTCGGTGGCCGACCTGCTCTTCAAGGGTGCTGCCTCGACGCCTCCGTGGTCCGACCGTCTTGGCATCACGCTCGGCGTGGCCTGGGGCCTGCACTACCTCCACGACGAGCTCAGCAGTCGCGTGATCCACTGCGACGTCAAGCCGCAGAACATCCTCATAGACACGGCTGGCACGGCCAAGATCGCCGACTTCGGGCTCGCCAAACTGCTCCAACCTGACCAGACACGCACTTTCACCGGTGTCCGTGGCACACGTGGGTACCTGGCCCCCGAGTTGTACAGGGCACGGGCCCTATCACGGTGAAGATTGATGTGTACAGCTACGGCGTGGTGCTGCTCGAGATCGTGACATGCAGGAGGAGCATGGAAATGGAGGAGGCCGGCTAGGAACAAACCCTCATGGAGCTGGTGTATGAGTGCCTACTGAAGGGTGAGGTGAAGAGGGCCATGAAAAGCGAGGAGGAGGTGGATACGGCGGCCGTGGAGTGGGTGGTGAAGGTTGGGCTCTTGTGCGTGCAAGGAGAGCCCGAGTCGGTCAACAGCCTCGTCGCTCATGTCCCTCCACCCGTTCCTCCCCCGTGCGGCGGCGCCGCCCCACACCGGGGAGCCCCCGCCCTCCTCCTACAGCCTCGCCCCTCCTCCGCTCCCCACCGCTGCCGTCGCCAGGGGTGTCACAGGGCAAAGCCCTTGTGGCGTGGCGGCGGCTGTCGGTGTCAAAACCGGCAGATCTCGGGTAGGGGGTCCCAAGCTATGCGTCTTAGGATCAATGGTAACATAAACACGGGATTTTACCCAGCTTCGGGCTCTCTTAATGAGATAATACCCTACATGCTGCTTGATTGACTTTAATAAGTATCGGGGTTACAAGAGTTGATCTACCCTGAGATCATATGTTGTGATATAAACCCTAGAGGTAAGATGAGTACTATCATAATAATCTATCGACTAGCCTGGCCTCGGTTTATATAATGTACCAGAGGCCTAGGATAACAAGAGTCCTAGCCGAATACGCCGGTGGGGAGGAGTCCTTGTCTTGATCACCAAGTCTTGTAGAATCTTCCTTGTGTATACTTCCGTTATCCGAACTGGCCCATGAGTATGGGGCCATGGGGGTCCTCGGCCCAATTCAACTGATCGGGAGACGACGTGGTGATTACCCCCTGCTCCAGGACACCGTCAGTAGCCCCCTGAACCGGTCTTCAAGTTGGGGACGCTCCTCGATTCTTTCGAACTGTTCTGTATCTTCGGTCGTCGGTCTTGAAAACTGGTTCAACAAATCTTCTTATCTTCGATCTTGAGGATCGCCGAAGTGAATCCGAAGAGTTTACACGTCGGGTATCCGAGGAGCCCCTTTAAATTATCGGCCTTTATCAATGCCTGGTTATTTTTTATGCCACACCTCGGGTTTGAAGTTGTTCCCGGGCGGCAGTGTCCTCTTGCGTCCGAGCTCCAACGCCGGACTGTGTTCGAGGTTGAAAAGGATCGAGATGTGTGACGCCCCCGATTCAATCGTACACTAATCATACACGCAAACGTGTACGATCAAGATCAGGGACTCACGGGAAGATATCACAACACAACTCTAAAAATAAAATAAGTCATACAAGCATCATAATACAAGCCAGGGGCCTCGAGGGCTCGAATACAAGTGATCGATCATAGACGAGTCAGCGGAAGCAACAATATCTGAGTACAGACATAAGTTAAACAAGTTTGCCTTAAGAAGGCTAGCACAAACTGGGATACAGATCGAAAGAGGCGCAGGCCTCCTGCCTGGGATCCTCCTAAACTACTCCTGGTCGTCGTCAGCAGGCAGCACGTAGTAGTAGGCACCTCCGGGGTAGTAGTCGTCATCGACGGTGGCGTCTGGCTCCTGGTCTCCATCGTCTGGTCGCAGCAACCGGGTAAAGAAAGGGGGAAAAGGGGGAACAAGGCAACCATGAGTACTCATCCAAAGTACTCGCAAGCAAGGAGCTACACTACATATGCATGGATATATGTGTAAAGGGCCATATCAGTGGACTGAACTGCAGAATGCCAGAATAAGAGGGGGATATCTAATCCTGTCGAAGACTACGCTTCTGGCAGCCTCCGCTTGCAACATGTAGAAGAGAGCAGACTGAAGTCCTCCAAGTAGCATCTCCAAGTAGCATCGCATAGCATAATCCTACCCGGCGATCCCCTCCTCGTAACCCTGAGAGAGAGCGACCACCGGGTTGTATCTGGCACTTGGAAGGGTGTGTTTTATTAAGTATCCGGTTTTAGTTGTCATAAGGTCAAGGTACAACTCCAAGTCGTCCTGTTACCAAGATCACGGCTATTGAATAGATTAAACTTCCCTACAGGGGTGCACCACATAACCCAACACGCTTGATCCCATTTGGCCGGACACACTTTTCCGGGTCATGCCCGGCCGCGGAAGATCAACACGTCGCAGCCCCACCTAGGCACAACAGAGAGGCCAGCACGCCGGTCTAAACCTAAGCGCCGCAGTGCAGGCCCATCGCCCAATGCACACCTGCGTTGCGAGGGCGGCCGAAGCGGAACTAGCCCCTTAATACAAGAGCAGGCTTACATTCCAATCCGGGCGCGCCACTCGATCAAGGCGTCACGAAGTGCCGGCTGATACCACGGCGTCGGGATACCCATAACTACTCCCACGTAGATGGTTAGTGCGTATAGACCAAATGGCGGACTCGGATCAAATACCCGGATCTCGTTAAGCGTGTTAAGTATCCATGACGCCGACCAGGGCCAGGCCCACCTCTCTCCTAGGTGGTCTCAACCTGCCACTGTCGCCTCCGCCACAAAGTAACGATCGGGGCCGTGGGAACCCGGGCCCACCTCTACCGGGATGGAGCCACCTGTCCTTTCAGCCCCCATCTCCGAATAGTATCACAGGTAATGTAATAGTGTAAAGTATATAGTATATGCCCGTGATCACCTCCCGAAGTGATCACAGCCCAGTAGTATAGCATGGCAGACGGACAAGAGTGTAGGGCCATTGATGGAACACTAGCATCCTATACTAAGCAGTAGGATAGCAGGTAAAGGTAACAACAGTAGTAGCAAGGACAGGCTATGCAGCAGTATAGGATTAACTGAAAACAGTAACATGCTACACTACTCTAATGCAAGCACTATAGAGAAGAGTAGGCGATATTTGGTGATCAAAGGGAGGGCTTGCCTGGTTGCTCAGACAAGGAGGGGTCGTCAACACCGTAGTCGTACTGGGCAGCAGCGGCATCGGTCTCGGAGTCTAGCGGAAGAAGAGGGGGGAAGAAACAATGAATACAATGCAAACAGATGCATAACGATGCATGACAAAGCAATGTGTGATGCTAGGCGTGCCCTAACGCGGTATGAGGTGATACCGGTGAAGGGGGGGAAACATCCGGGAAAGTATTCCCGTGTTTCGCGTTTTCGCACAGATGAACCGGAGGAGGAAAGTTGCGTGTTTGCTATGCTAGGAATGTGTGGCGGACGAACGGACTGTGTATCCGGATTCGTCTCGTCGTTCTAAGCAACTTTCATGTTGAAAATAATTTAATCCGAGTTACGGATTAAAAGATATGATTTTCTAAATATTTTATTAATTTCTGGAATTTAATGAATCATTTAATTTAATTTGAAATTGGATTTATGACATCAGCATGATGTCATGCTGACATCAGCAGTCTACAGGGTTGGTAGTCAACCTGACCAATGGGTCCCACTAGTCGATGACACATTTTAATTACACATATTAATTAACCTAATCAGGATTAATTAGGGGTGGGCCCCATTATCATTGGCGACTAATTAATTACCTAACAGTTTAATTAGTTTAGTTATTTGATTAGTTTAATTAATCAAAATTAATTAAGTTAATTAATTCTTTAATTATTATTATTATTAGTATTTATTTGTAAATGTTCGGGCCTGCTTGTCATAGGCCCATGGCCTTAACGGGTACTGGTGCACGGGTGCCAGAAAGACGGCAACCAAAATGAGCACACGCCTTTGGCGCCCAGATCCCGCGTGCCGAGCAAGGGGAGGCCGATGGCCACGGCGGGTGGAGGCGAGGGGACCAGGCGGACTAGTGGCACGCGGCGGGCGGCGCGGGCGCATGGAGGAGAGGAGAGGGCGGAGACGAGGCGCTCGAGCTGGCGCGGCGGGCTGGTGGCTGCCAAGACGGCATGGTGACTGGCGGGCGATGGGCACAACGGCGCGGGCGCTGGCCAGGCGCTGCCCGCCATGAGCGCTACTGAGCGCGCGAGGCGCGGTGACGGTCGCGGGGCGAGGAAGAGAGGAGGACCGTGGGACCGGAGCGAGACGCGCGGGCGGGGCACCGTAGGGTTGGCCGGGTGAGTCTGTTCGTGGGCGACGGCAGAGCCGAGCGCAGGGAGAGGCAGGCAGCGCAGGGAGAGAGGAGAGGTGAGCTCACGGGGACGGTAGGGTTCGTGGCAATGGGGCGTGGGAGGTAAGTGGCGGGACGACGCGTCGAGAGGGCAGTCCGGCGTGGTGGAGGAAGCAGGCCGGGCGGGGAGTTCGGCGAGTGTGGGGCTCCAGCGGCGTCGTCGGCTGGCGGCGGTGATTCGATCCGAGCGGTGGTGGTCTTCTTGGCGACGGAGTGGTGGGGCGAGGCAGCCCGCGGCAATGAGGCGGGCGTCGAGGATGGACGCCCGGCGTCGGGCTCGAGGCGGCAGGAACGGGTCGCCCGATCCCGATCCGGTCGGGAGAGTGGGAGGTGAGTGGGGATCGTGGGGTTAGGGTTTGCGGGGTGAGGGAATAAGGCGTGGGCCGGGCGGTTGGCGGCCGGCAGTGGCCGAGCCAGTGGGGGTGTCTTTTCCTTTTTTTGTTCTGTTATCTTTTCTTCTTTTTATTTTTATTTTTCTGTTCTGTTTTATTTTAGATACACATTATTTTTAGTTTTAAAAAAAATGATAACAACTCTTAAATTAATGTTTGAGAACCACCCACCGCCATAAATGTTTTACCCAAAAATAAATTAGTTTAGAATTTTATTAATTGAAAAAGGTATTCACTTAATTGTTTTTGCTGCTGTTTTAATCACTTTTTAGTAATTAATTATTTTATAAAAATGTTATTTCTCCACCAATACTATCCATGATTTATTTGTCACAATATGAACATTTTAGGATTGATTATCGAAAACTTTTATTGCTTGACTTTCAATCGAATTTGAATTATGAACGGTTCTAAGCAAACACGAGATTAGAAAAAGTTATCGTGGTGACGTGGCATCATAACAGAGGGTTACTGTAGCTTGATTACCCGGGCGTCACAATTCTCCTCCACTACAAGAAATCTCGTCCCGAGATTTACGCGGTGGAGTGAGGGGGGGAAGGTGCTGGTAGCGAAAAACCTAATGAGTCTTCTCGGTCTTGGCTGCCCTTTCGAAGATGTTGATCCCTTTCTTTGATGTCTTCATTTCTCTGCTTCAAGTCACCATGATAAAGTCGTCATCCTTTCTTCAGGATCTCCATCGTCCTACGAACGTGGCCAGGGGGAAATACTCCGGAAGAACGCATCTCCACAAAGCTGGGCATCAGCCGGTGAACTCAATGGGAAATACACGAGGTACCCCACGAGTTGTATTTCAGTGAATTCGTTGAGTGCAATATATGATGGTACCAAAGTTTCAAATGGGTAGGCAATCATTCGATGCCTAGACAGAAGCTGGAATGGGGGCTTGACAACGAGAATAACATGGTGTTTGATTCCAGGATGACTAATGGTATAGAATTTAGCTCGTGAATCACTTACGAAGCCAGGTGCAAAGGATACATTAGAATCCGGGTTGTAAAGAAGAGTCGGGTTTCGATCCAGTGGACCTGTGGGTTATGGGCCCACCATGTGGGTTGAAAGTAGGAAGGGTGGTGACATCTTGCACAGCATGACGGGGAGGCATGTCGGTGAATAGCTAGTCAGCTATCGCAACAATGTCGGTACCTAGGGCGAGGGACGAAGAGAACCATTTTCCTGCTCGCAAGGCGAGGCGGACCAAAAGGCAAAGTTCTCGTCCATCGGTGGCTACCAGAATGTCATCAACAATAGTAACAAGGTCTTACTGACAGAATTGTACATCGAGGCATTTACATAAGCAGGAGAATATTACTACTTAGATCATATAGATCACAAGAAAGGTTAAACCAAACAATGGAAAGGAAAATATGATTATCAGATTAAACCGAACAATGGAAAGGAAAATATGTTAAAACACATATTTCAGGGGTATTTCCTTCCCAAGGACAAAGCAGTATGATATCCGTGACGAGGATATAATGTAGAAAACCCTCTAGATAGGGGGAGAGAAATTTTCATGACATTACCCATACAACGGTGTTTGGATAATCGAGCAAGAAACATTTAGCATTGGGCTTCAAATGTTATTATTGAAAATTGGGGTTACCACAGACATGCTTCGAGATAGCATTGACATGGTCTTCAAGCAAAGGTCGGACTTTGGATACACAAAGGATCCATCAGATAACTTATTAAACAAGGCATTCAAGTTCCTCATGGAAAATTGGTTAACCTTGTTAAAAAGGAAACTATAACAATAGGCCCTTCGCCGGTGTGCTAGGCATGACATCACCTTACCGAGTCATATAAAGACCGATGTTATAACTCTTGGAAATATGTTCCAACCATCATATCTGACCGAGGTTCAGATCCAATTGGTGTCAGGATAACTCCGACTTAGAATGCCTGAGAAGAAAAGGTGCAACACAATTGACGATATGACAATGTAATATTCTCGGGAAATGAACTATGAAGTGATTTCCGTTAACAAGAGTTCATCATTAACCCAAGGAGAGGACAAGGAGGTGTCTGGTGAACTCAACGGCAATTCATCGAGATTTCCAAAAGATGGATTTCCACAATTAAGTGAACAAGGAGATAACATTTGTCAGATCAAATGATATAAGGAAGTATGCTCGAGGAAAACATACACAATTAAACATTGGTTGGAAGGTGCGCCCAAAATATGGGTTGGGTTGCACGACCAATGTCAGAATGGTGATTCAATAAGCCATAGACATAGAATGAAACTATAGACCAATAACTTCAAAGCAAGAGGGTTGCTCGAAGTTTAGAATTTGCACATCACAGACCATTTGTCGGTATTCCGGTTAAGAACAACACGGGGACCAAGAAAAGAATGGTGATGTTAATAAGTATCTCTAGTATCAAGAATTCTTAAGGGCGGTGAGTTTCTCACGACATCCTTGACATAAAAGATGGTAATACTCCAAAGTAAAGAAGAACAGATGCTGGATAGTAAGGATCTCAAGGTATAACACAAAACACGAACAAGTTTGTGTTGGAAAGAAGGCAAGGAAGTAGTCGATGACAACACAAATCATCGAGGGGCAAGGATGGTAATTCTCATCATGAATTTGATTAATATTCTGGAAGAGCTTAGAATGTTGATAATGTTGATAATGATCACGACACATTTGTCGAGAGATTACCTGAAGATGTAATCGATCAGCGATGACATCAAGTCAAAGGAATGATGAAGCAAGAGGTTATTGGAACCATGGGTAGGACACAAACTTGATATCAAGCTTGTTGTTCAAGGCGAACTGATATGACGAGGAAGATCGACGTAAGCTTAGCTCATCATCGAAAGTTGTGCTCCGGGATTACGGACCAGGTAGCACAGTTAATGTTTAGCATGATAATGATATAGCCGAACAGGCTAGGAATGACTTGAAGGATTAATAAATTTGTAAGCAGTGAAGGGTTCAAATACTTGTTGAATCGCAATGCGAACTCGATTCAGTTATCGGTGTCTTTGAGTTTATAATAACTCAGAGCCCGTGAAAAATTTGAATCAGTGAGAAGGTAGTACTAGATGAACTCATAAAAGTTATGCAGTTCCATGATATTCTCGAGATACCAGGGGGTAATACTCGATGACAGATCAAAGTAGAGGTTGGACTTGGGCATTGCTCTGCAGAAGACAAGTGCTTAAACTTGCACGAGAAATGGTATTTAAAGGAGAACATGGTCGGAACCACGATTGCAAAAAGGCCAGATCCCAGATATCAGATGATCTTGTACCAAGGGAATAATTAATTTTTAAAAGAAGCTTCGATGAGAAGATGTACATCGTGTCCATGGGCATGAACACCAAGTTCAAGGTCGACTCCCACTTCTCCAATGCATAACCTTTCATTCACTTCTCGCGTTCAATGAAGTTGTAGTGTTGAAATTTTATCTGGCAAAATACCAGAAGAGTACGACTCGTGAAAACTTTCGAGTTCACACATATTAAGGAAGGCATAGGTTCAACCCATCGAGGCATCTTAGAATCATATACCGTAATCTTTAGAAGTAATTAACTCAAGCTCAAGGCGAGCATGGTTGAGAAAGCAGAGGATACAATTACCAAAGGCATTATGTATCAGAGGAAAGGCTCACAAGGTTATTGAATATGAAGGGCGTTGTCAGATAAAATCCAACAAAGGATCTGGTGGTCCACAAGGGATCTGACGTGAGCATCGGTACTCAACTAGAGGAAGCAGATTATAGAAACAACTGACTAACTCAATTGTCAAATGCAAAGGAATTATGATTTCTAAATCAAGGGATCAGAAGCAATGCTCGATTAGGGTGGATAAGTTGAATAGCCTGAGGGTACAATCAAAGACAATTGGATTGGTCGAGAATCAATTCCAGTTAAAAGAATGGCAGCTCAGCCGGAAAAGTAATTTATAAGGATCAATGATGATTGTGTGTATTCGCAAACATATTGAGTCAACAGACTCAAAATGATAATGACAAGAAATGTCAATATGACTACGAGACTTATGGGATTAACCATAATGCAAGCAAGCAAGAATTTCAAGAGCCAAAGGCCCCAAAGGATTTTCGGAAGATCGAATATTATTTTGAAGACTTTTGTGAAGCACATGAACAACTGGGGATGAGCGGATACTCAACAAGTGCGAGGATTTATTTGAAGGGGTATTCATGTGGCAAAGAACTGCTAGGGCAGAGGCACGAAGTATTCTCGGAACAATAGAGAAAACTTGAGGTATCTTGTAATAACAAGATCAATGGGGATGATCGTAAGAATGTCAAGTGTAAGTAGTTATCCATAAGGATTTATCGGTGGTCGGAATAGCAAAAGTGATGGGCACAAAGTCTTGAGAGAATATCAAAGACTATCTCCGAAATCTTCCGTGCGATCGGTGACCATCCGGATCAAGGGCTCTCCGGAGAAAGTATTATCGAGAACCTAGAGTCAGAGTTAGTAAAAATCGTTTAACCCGAGTAGAAGAGAGTTCAGAGTCCCAGAGTAAAGATCGAGGAGTAAAAGATCCTAATACCACCCAATGGCGACGTGGGCCCATGGGCCGCACAGCCATGTTAGTAAAAGTTTTTGCAACGTCTAGACTCGACTTCGGCCAAGGAGTGTGGAAGGGGGATTCCTACAGGCAGTCGGCTCTGATACCAACTTGTGACGCCCCCGATTCAATCGTACACTAATCATTCACGCAAACGTGTACGATCAAGATCAGGGACTCACGGGAAGATATCACAACACAACTCTAAAAATAAAATAAGTCATACAAGCATCATAATACAAGCCCGGGGCCTCGAGGGCTCGAATACAAGTGCTCGATCATAGACGAGTCAGCGGAAGCAACAATATCTGAGTACGTATATAAGTTAAACAAGTTTGCCTTAAGAAGGCTAGCACAAACCGGGATACAGATCGAAGAGGCGCAGGCCTCCTGCACAGGATCCTCCTAAACTACTCCCCGATCATCGTCGGCCAGCACGTAGTAGTAGGCACCTCCGGGGTAGTAGTCGTCATCGACGGTGGCGTCTGGCTCCTGGTCTCCATCATCTGGTCGCAGCAACCGGGTAAAGAAAGGGGGAAAAGGGGGAACAAGGCAACCGTGAGTACTCATCCAAAGTACTCGCAAGCAAGGAGCTACACTACATATGCATGGATATATGTGTAAAGGGCCATATCATTGGACTGAACTGCAGAATGCCAGAATAAGAGGGGGATATCTAATCATGTCGAATACTACGCTTCTGGCAGCCTCCGCTTGCAACATGTAGAAGAGAGCAGACTGAAGTCCTCCAAGTAGCATCTCCAAGTAGCATCGCATAGCATAATTCTACCCGGCAATCCCCTCCTCGTAACCCTAAGAGAGAGCGACCACCGGGTTGTATCTGGCACTTGGAAGGGTGTGTTTTATTAAGTATCCGGTTCTAGTTGTCATAAGGTCAAGGTACATCTCGAAGTCGTCCTGTTACCGAAGATCACGGCTATACGAATAGATTAAACTTCCCTGCAGGGGTGCATCACATAACCCAACATGCTTGATCCCATTTGGCCGGACACACTTTTCTGGGTCATGCCCGGCCGCGGAAGATCAACACGTCGCAGCCCCACCTAGGCACAACAGAGAGGCCAGCACGCCGGTCTAAACCTAAGCGTACAGGGGTCTGGGCCCATCGCCCAATGCACACCTGCATGTTGCGAGGGCGGTCGAAAGCGGAACTAGCCCCCTTAATACAAGAGCAGGCTTACGTTCCAATCCGGCGCGCGCCGCTCAGTCGCTGGCGTCACGAAGTGCTTCGGCTGAGAACCACCCACTGCCATAAATGTTTTACCCAAAAATAAATTAATTTAGAATTTTATTAATTGAAAAAGGTATTCACTTAATTGTTTTTGCTGCTATTTTAATCACTTTAGAGTAATTAATTATTTTATAAAAATGTTATTTCTCCACCAAGACTATCCATGATTTATTTGTCACAATAAGAACATTTTAGTTTTGAGTATCGAAAACTTTTATTGCTTGACTTTAATTCGAATTTGAATTTGGATCGGTTCTAATCTAACACGAGATTAGCAACAGTTATCGTGGTGACGTGGCATCATAACAGAGGGTTACTGTAGCTTGATTACCCGGGCGTGACAAGATGGACCTAGAGGGGGGTGAATAGGTATAATTACAAATTTTTAATTATTACTTAGCAATTTTAGGCAATAGTGCGGAATATGAAGATGAGCCTAACAATTGCAAGTGAGCACAAAGTACTAAGCAAGTAACACAAACATGTAAGTGTAAAGAGACAAGTAACCACAAGTAGAGAGTAAGGGTTAGTAATAACCGCAACTCCGGGAGACGAGGATGTATGCCGATGTTCACTTCCTTGGAGGGAAGCTAGTCACCGTTAGAGAGGTGGATGTTACCACGAAGGCACACCAACGCCACAAAGGCTCACCCTATTCTCCCTTTGAGACAACACCATGGAGGCATTTCTCAACCACTAGTGGTAGACCTTGGGGTGGTCTCCAAACCCTCACAAACTTTTCTGAGGGAAATCACAAAGTTCGATTCCTCTCCGAATGACTCCTACCGCCTAGGAGTCTCCAACCTCCAAGAGTAACAAGAACGATGGGGAAATGCTCAAAACTTGCTCAAGTCACGAATTCCTTTGGTGCAAAGAAGGGGAAGAAGTGGATCTATCACTTGATTGGAAAACTTCTCTCAAATGCTCCTAGAACACTTGGGAATCTAGGATTTGGTGTGGTTGAATGAGAGAGAGAGTGAGGAGTGTTCTTGATAGGTTCAAGGTGAATGGTCAACCCTATCCCGTGGAGAGGAAGGGTATATATATATAGAGGTGGTGGGTAAAAGTGACCGTTTTGGGTACAGGATGGGCCGGACGTCCGGAGAACGTCGGACGTCCGGAGGCACAAATAGGTCCGGACGTCCGACAGTCATCGGACGACCGCCGCTAATAACGTGACCCACAACCCGTGTACAGTATCACGGACGTCCGAGCAGGGCCGGACATCCGGAGCACGGACGACCGGAGGGTCCGGACGTCCGTAAGGAAGCTTCTGTTGAGACCGTGCATCCGGAGCACGGACGACCGGAGGGTCCGGACGTCCGTAAGAAAGCTTCTGTTGTGAACGTGTCGGACGTCCGGAGAGTTCTGGACATCCGTAGAAATGCTTCTGTTGTGGAATGCCGGACGTCCGGAAGTGGCCGGACGTCCGAAGGCAAGGTATAGAAATAGTAGCTTTTCAGCAAGTCTTTCACTAGATCCATCGATCCCCTCTTAATAGTGCGGGATCCCTATACTCACGATCAAACCATACAGGCAGTCAACATCTTGTACCTCCATTCTTGAGTTATATGCTTTTTGTCCCTAGTCATGATCCATGCACACGGTCTTTGAAACATAATCCTGAGATATACTTGATAAACATGATTAGTCCCGAACATATGTGTTGTCATCAACATCAAAATATGATTAAGGGCATGATTGCACTTCCAATCTCCCCCTTTTTGGTAGTTGATGACAACTCATATGCATACTCATAATAGTAGTCGGAAGTATTTGTTGTGGAGCTCAATAATCATAATAGAAATGAGTAGCGAGTAAGCTCCCCCTCAAAGTGATATCATAGATACTACTAAAACAAAATGATGTGGGCTCCCCCTCAAAATGATGCCCCCAATATAACCAAATCTCTTACACACGATAATCAAGAGTTAAACTTCATATAGGTTCAGTACATGTAGATTCACCAAATCTCAGATTCAACAACCTCATAACATAGGTTCAGTACAAGCGAAAACATAACCATAACAATAAGTTTGATTACATAATGAGCTGGACAAACATGCATATAGAGCCTACTCCCCCTTTGGCATCAAGTATCCAAAAAGAGAGAGAACTAGGGGGGAAAACATAATAGCATTAGAGATCATCCTCATCATCATCATGAACACCACTGCCACCAGCCTCGTCGAAGAAATCAGCCCACTCAGGACCGGAGGGAAAACCAAAGTCAGACGGGGGATCTGCAAGAAGACGCTCATCGTCACTCACATCATACACTCCTGAGTCTCTCAGACGGGCCTTCATATCGTTCTTGGAAGTGACCATGCGAGTGACCACATCGTGGTGTTGGGAGCAATGGTAGGTGAACATCTTCATCATGGCTGAGTGAGCCTTCCCAAGAAAACGAGCAATGCACCCAAAGGGGGCAGCATTGGAAGGAGGATGGGTAGCATGAGAAGGAACACTAGCGGCGTCGACTAGCGATGGCGGGAGGAGGAGGAACATGATCAGCCGCCTTGTGTGCGGGTTTGACCCTTCGCTGATGTACATGAGTGCGGGAATTAGGATAGTGAGCTACACTTCCGATAAAAGCCTGATTAAAAGGTGCATGAGGAAATGCCCTCTTGTCTTTGGAAGCTAGCAAGGCGGATCTCATGCCATAGAAAGTGTGGAACATTGATCTTCCCTTTAGGAGATGTGAAGAGCGATGCATGAGATCAATGCAGTAGCTGCTGCAGGAGCCCTTGTCACCCATCTTGGGATAGACGGTGCGGATGATACATTAATAAATGATGTTGAATGGAAAGCGCCAAATGGAAACTTGGTTTAGACCCTTTTGCTTTTCAGTGGCAGACAAAGTTGATATGGGTCTAAGGAGATCCGCAGATGCACCGCCATGCCCTTGGGCTTATGATTGGGGTCATCCTTGTGGATTTTGAACCCAGTGTCGGGAAATCCAAGGGCAGTGACAAACTGAGCATAAGATGCTGTGAGTGCAGTGTCGGAGGTCATCCATGTGACAGTGTAATCAGGAGCAAAGTAACATGTGGCATAAAACTGGTGGATGGCAGCGTGGTTAAAATCATGTTGAAAGGCGAATGGAGCAGCTAGATTGGACGACTCAATGAGCTCAATGGCTCCCGGATATTTCTCCGGATGAGTGCGAATGTGCTCAAGATCAATGCAAAGATGAAGTGACAATCCCTTAGGGAGGACAATCGTGGTGAAGATGCCAGCTTGGACATTTGTGCGAAAGCGACTATCCTGAGAATCCCTAACAGCAGTAAATTGATCTACATCACGACGCAATTTAAGATAGGAAGTTCTGGGCACCTCGTTGAAACGCTTAACATGACGGCCGAGTGACAGTGGAGGCTCAATTGAGATGAGGCGAGCATCACCTTGGGGTTGCACCGGAGGAGGAGGAGGGTGAAAGGTTGGACGACGAGTGCCCGGTTTGGGCGCGGCGATGCGAACACCAACCATCTGGGATGGATCCACCTCCTCAAGCTCATCCTCAAAGTCCGACCCCTCCGAGGAGGAATCACTGGACGAGCTGGGAGGACGAGCAGCACGTTTCCGAGGGCGATCTTCCTCCTGGGAGTCGTCGGAGCCACCACGACGAGACGGACGAGCCGGCCCTCCGGCGACTTGCTTGCGAGCAGAGAGCTTGGACCGAGGCATCGTGTCCTTGAAAGGGAGAACACGGAAGAGACGAGCGGCGAGCTGGAGCAGGTGGCTAACGGGCTGGACAGGCTGAAGCAGCGCCAAGCAGGCCGCAGATCCGCGACAGAGAGAAGCCCCGGGGAGGGGCACGGCGGCGTGCGGCCGCGGTGAGTGGCCACACAGCAGGAGCGGCGGCGGCGGTGGGGAATATTGGATAGAGGATGTGGTCAGTTGAGAAACCCTACCGCGCAGTATATATAGTGGTCAATAAAAACGTCCGGACGTCCGGAGCCTGCAGACGACCGGAGTTGACTATGCGTCCGGACGTCCGGGGGGGGGGGCGGATGACCGGAGTCGGGACCAACATAAAGTAGACGATGACAGAGATGATTCTACGGACGTCCGACGGCTTCGGACGACCAGCCAGTTTGTAACAGAAGGTTTATTACGGACGTCCGTCGTTTCGGCATCTAGGCCAAGTAAGGGAACCAGAGTATGGTAATCAGAGAAGATTTTACGGACGTCCGGAACCTACGGACGTCCGACGCCAGAAGTTTGACAGGAGGCAAAGATGCAAGTGCTGATCATGATGAGGAGAAGGCAATTTTTGTCCACAATAAAAATTTATTTATGTATTAACTAATACCCTACCTCGCCCAATCATAGCCATATACTACAAGTGGTGGCTAATGCCACAATGTCTGAGTAGACATGACATGACATGGAAAGGTTTTACCTTTGACTGCATAGTCACTACTCCATCATGTTAAAGCACCATAGGTCTAGACCCATGGTTACTTTGAGAGTGTTGGTTCTTTTTATGCATTGAGTAGGGTGAGAACATTCATGAATTGAATGTCTCCCCCTAAATATATGCCTACATCATGACAAGACATTAGATTCATGCATGAATTGGTACTAGATTTCACATAATGTTGTCAAGCTCCAAGATACCAATTCACGCCTAAGTCGACAGAACCTTGCTTCATCTAAAGGTTTGGTGAAGATATCTACTAGTTGAAAATCTGTGCCAATGTGATCAATGTGAATATCACCCTTTTCAACATGATCTCTCAAGAAATGATACCTAATATCGATGTGTTTGGTGCGGAGATGATCTTTGGGGTTCTCAGCAATATTGATGGCACTTTCATTATCACACAAAAGAGGCACATTTCTATAGGTGATACCGTAATCCTTCAAAGTTTGCCTCATCCATAACAACTGAGTTGCACAACTAGCGGAAGCAATGTATTCAGCTTCAGCGGTAGAGAGGGCAATACAATTCTGTTTCTTCGAAGATCAACTTACCAAGGAGCGTCCAAGAAACTGACATGCACCGGATGTGGACTTACGATCCACTTTGTCTCCAGCCCAATCCGCATCCGTGTACCCAATGAGATCAAACTTAGCATCCTTGGGGTACCATAGACCCAACTTTGAGGTGTGAACAAGGTATCTAAGAATATGCTTAACCGCTTTATGATGACTTTCCCTAGGGGAAGCTTGAAATCTAGCACACATGCATACACTAAACATAATGTCTGGTCTAGATGCACAAAGATAAAGCAACGAACCAATCATAGAGCGGTATTTAGATGGGTCGAAAGGAATACCGTTGGTGTCTTCGGTGAGTGTTATTTTGGTTGGCATTGGTGTCTTGCACGGGCTAGCATCGGACATCCCAAACTTCTCTAGAATATCCTTGAGGTATTTTGCTTGAGACAAGAAAATTCCTTCTTGAAATTGTTGAATTTGAAATCCGAGGAAGAACTTCAAATCCGCATTGAGTGACATTTCAAAATTCTTGGTCATTGAATCCGCAACTTCTTGCACAAATGAATGTTAGGAGAACCAAAAATGATATCATCTACATAGATTTGGCATAAGATCAAATCACCCTTCTCCCTCTTAGTAAAAAGAGTGGGATCGATCACCCCTCTCACAAAACCATCATCGAGTAGAAACTTCTTTAAATGATCATACCAAGCACGAGGTGCTTGTTTGAGTCCATACAAAGCCTTATGAAGTTTGTACACATAGTCTTTGTGATCGGGATCAACGAACCCTGTGGTTGTGACACATATACTTCTTCTTGTAGAGGACCGTTAAGGAAAGCACTTTTGACATCCATTTGATGTATTGTTAAACAATTGAAAGCGGCATAAGCTTGTAAGATTCGTTTGGATTCAAGACGGGAAACAGGTGATAAGGTATCTCCTTAGTCCAAACCTTCAAATTGTGAGTAACATTGTGCCTCTAACCTTGCTTTGTTGCGAATGATTACACCATTCTCATCTTGTTTGTTCTTGAAAATCCATTTTGTTCCAATGACGTTGTGCTCGGTAGGTGGCCTCTTGACTAATGACCACACTTGGTTGCGTTCAAAACTGTTCAACTCTTCTTGCATAGCAACGAGCCAATTGTTATCCATCAATGCATCTTGTACCTTGAGGGCTCAACACTAGACACAAACGAGAAGTGAGCACAAAAGTTTGTCAAATGTTTACGAGTTACTCTACCTTCCGATATGTCGTGAGAATTTTGTCAACATCAACACGGCCAGCCACTCGAGGCATGATGGAGGTAAGGGTTTCACGAGGTTCAACTTCATGTCCATCATCCACGTCCTCAACATATGGATCATTAATGTGTGGAGGAAGATCTTCTTGTTCATATTGCATTTGTTGAGGTTCATCATCAATGATTGGACTTTCTTGTTCTTGCACTTGATGAGGATCTAGTTCTTGAAGATTTTCATGAAGAGGAACTTGATCATCTTCTTCTATTCGGGCTAAGGGCATTGGTTGAACACAAGGAGCTTGTGATGGTATGGGTGTTGAAGTAGTTTGATGTTGTGTGAGACTTCCATCTTCTTCTTCATCATCATGAGGTTCTTGTTCCATAGGAAGAAGTGCACCAACACCCATGGTCAAAATGTCTTGAGAAGAATCTTCTTCATCTGCATCACTTATATCAACTTGCTCCCCATGGGAGCCATTAAATTCATCAAACACCACGTCACAAGTTTCTATAACACATCCATTGGATTTGTTGTAGACTCTATAGGCGTGAGAGTTTGATCCATAGCCAAGAAATATACCCTCAATTGTTTTGGATTGAAATTTTCCTACCCGTTCTCTTTTGTTGAGTATGAAACATTTGCACCCAAATACACGAAAGTACTTGACATTTGGCTTGTTCCCGGTTAGCAGCTCATATGGAGTCTTTTCCAATATAGTGCGGAGGAAGAGCCGGTTTGATGCATGGCATGCGGTATTGACAGCTTCAGCCCAAAAACTATGTGGTGACTTGTATTCGTCCAACATGGACCTTGCCATCTCTACAAGTGTACGGTTCTTCCTTTCGGCTACACCATTTTGCTGAGGAGTGTATGGAGCTGAATATTGATGCTCAATCACTTCATCACTAAGGAATTCTTCCAAGGTATAATTCTTGAACTCAGAGCCATTGTCACTTCTTATTGCCAGGATTTCTTTGTCAAACTTGCGTTGGGCTTGCTTGGCAAAATCAATGAAGGTGATCTTGGTTTCGTCCTTGGACTTGAGGAAGAACACCCAGGCATATCTTGAGTAATCATCAACAATGACAAGCCCATATTTTTTTCCACCAAGACTATCCCATGAAGGAGGCCCAAAAAGATGCACATGAAGGAGCTCCAGGGGCCTTGAAGTAGATACTATGTTCTTGGGTGGGTGCTTTGATTGATGTTGCTTCCCGGCTATGCATGCACTACACACACGATCTTTCTCAAAAGAGACATTTTTTAGTCCAAGGATGTGATTACCCTTTAAGAGATCTTGAAGATTCCTCATGCCGACATGGGCTGGCAGCGATGCCATAGCCACCCCTTGTCAGCCTTGGCCATTAGACAAGTTGCATGGAATGTGCTCTCTTTCGAGAAATCAATCGTGTAAAGGTTGCCATCCAACTCTCCAACAAATGCCACTTCGAGAGTATCTCTCTTAAAGACTTTCACATCCGTTAGTCCAAATAGTGTATCATAACCAACAGAAGCTAATTGGCGGACAGAAAGCAAATGATATTTAAGGGATTGCACAAGCATGACATTTGCAAGAGACATGTCATTTGTGATAGCCACCTTTCCCAACCCAAGTACCTGCCCTTTTGATCCTCCACCAAACATAATGCTCATAAATGGTTGAATAGCTTCCATGAAATCGTTGAGCAATTTGCTATCTCCGGTCATATGATTGGTACATCCACTATCAATCACCCATTTTACTCCACGGAGAAAGCAACCTACACACAATTATTACGTGGTTAGAGGCACCCATTTTGCAATGGGACCTCTCAAATTAGTCACAAGGGTCTTAGGGACCCAAATAGCATAAAACCGAAATGCATTTCGGGGACCAACAAACTTTGCATAAACTTCTCCATCCTTAGTCTTACGCAGTACATAGGATGGAGGCATGAACTCTTTTGGCTTGTTGAGAGTGGGCATGCCCCTTGTGGCCTTCCCACTAACAACCTTATCAATCACTGAAAAGTCTGCAACATAATACGTTGCAGCCCAAGAAGGGGTCAGCACATGGAATATGCTGGCAATGTAACACATAGGGTAATGAAAGAATAAGCTATACTACATGCATATAGGCTGGTGGAAAGCTCTATGGTTACAGTTTTGCGAAAAGCCAATTTTTCCCTACATCAAAGGAATAAATTTAATTTAACTATCATGGTGGTTGAAACATCATTGAGAAGGTACCCCCCCAACTCAGATGATCCCAATTAAGGTAATTAACAACCCAGCAAATTTAGTTAAGAGTGTTGAGATACATGTGAATACTCAATTACTAGATACTTAGAATCGTCCATAACCGGGGACACGGCTAACCATGATTAGTTTGTACACTCTGCAGAGGTTTGCGCACTTTTCCCCACAAGACTCGATCGCCTCCGTTGGTTTCTCGTGACCGCATGGTGTTTGAGAGACGGATGACCGAGACACAGTCTTCGTAAACATTAACTCTCTACTCCGGATAGATCATACCAAACCTATAAAACCCACTACCTGCTGATCTACCTCTTCGAGAGCTTCACGTAACTTACTCAACTATGCTAGAGCCCATAATAGCATGTGAATAATCTCAGTTCCCTTTGAGCCTGGGTGGCGGTCCATAGGAAGATCACACGGGTACCCCGGGATTTCCAAAAAAACAGACAACATTGGGTTCCCCAGGTGCCTCAATCCACCCAGATGTGTATTTAAGTTGCCACCTTAAAGTAAACCATTAATTAATAATCTCACATCTGTCGTGAATATCTCTCAAACCCCAAACCACGTCTATGAGCATAGCATGGCAGTGTAAGCATAACGTAGAAGTAACTCCCAAGGGTTTGAAAGTAACAGGCAATAGGTTCCTACCTCATCATCTACTTCCCAACCCACAAATTAATGACATCCTAATCATGCAATGTTTGAGGGTTGAAACTAATGCATAAAAACTGGGTAGGAAAAGATATGATCAAGTGTTACTTGCCTTGCTGACGATCCGTGAATCCTAGAGACTCGTAGTAACACGCTTCGCACTCCGGGAATTCTATCGCAAGCAAACAACGCATACATAAGTAAACAAGCAAAGATGCACAAACGAAACTTCAACTGAAGAGGTTGACCGGAGAGTTCAACTTAAGAACTCCGGTTTGCAAAAAGAATCAAACCAAACGGAACAACGAAACTCAACCGGCGAGAAAAACATGGTCCGTTTACTAATCTGAACTAGAGTTAAATTTTACAAAGATAAAAACTGGTTTAAGTTGATTATTCGGAAAGAGGGTTTCGATACGAAACTACAGGCGCTTGAATCGCCTGATTCCGATAAACGAGCGAAAAGATAAACAGGTTTGAAAATTGGATCAGAAATCGCGATCGTAATAACCGCGGAATAATTCCAATAAAAGAAAAGCGACGAACTGTTAAACGAACGAACGTTCGTTAACAGAACTTAAAGAGTGAACGCGTTCGTTAAAACGAACGGGTGAACGGATGTTCATTAAATAAATAGACCGACGAAAATAAACCGATCTATATAAAAAAACGATCTAGGTTTTTATAAAAAACCGAAGGGTTTTCAAAAGAAACATAATAAACCGGGCGGCGGCGGGTCGGGTACCTCCGCGAGGCGCGTCCGCGAAGCGGGCGTTCGCGGGTCCGGGCGAGGGGCGGGTCGGCGAGAGGCGGCGGCGACGGTGAAAGGCGGCGGCGACGGCGCGTGAGGGGCGGCGGTAACGGCGCTGGGCTCCGGGCGGCTGGGCTTGCCCGGCGGGCGGTGATGGTGGCGGGTGGTGGTGGCCGGTGGTGGCGGCGGTATTTAAAGGGGCGGGGCGGCTTGGCTTGGGAAGGGGCGGGCGGCGGCGACTTGGGAAGGGGTCGCCTGGTGGAGTCCGGCTCGGACTCCTCGGCGTCCGTGCCTACGGCGCGCTGGAGGGAGGCGGCGGCGGCGGCTGGGCGGCTGGCTCGGCTGGGCCCTTGGCCCACGGTATGGGTCCGCTTTCGTTTTTAACATTCCATGAAAGAAAAATTCCTAGAAAAATAAATAAAAATCTAAAAATTCCAAAATAAGTTTTCTCCGTCTAAATAGAATATTTAGAACTAGATGAACTTTTCTTGGCCCCTAAAATGCAACTTTTTAAAGCGTGCAAATTTTTCTAGGGCAATTGAAATCCCAAATAAAATCAAATAAAATCCCAAAAATGATTTTAACATTTTTCCTCCGTTATTTCAATTATTTTGGAGAAGTCATATTATCTCCCCTCATTTATTTATTTAAATTGAAATAATTTTCCGGAGAGAAAATAATTAAATTCCAATATCCTCGTCTTTCATTATTTGACAAAATTCAAATATGAAAATTGAAAAATCCCCAACTCTCTCCGAGGGTCCTTGAGTTGCTTAGGATTTTCGAGGATGGTAAACGAGAATGCAAATAAAATATGGTATGCTAGGATGACCTATGTATAACATGCCAAATTGAAAATTTGGGATGTTACAAACCTACCCCCCTTAAGATGAATCTCGCCCTCGAGATTCGGGTTGGCTAGAAAATAGGTGCGAATGGTCCTTGCGAATATCCTATTCTCTCCCTGTGGCTTCTTCCTCGGTGTGGTGGCTCCAATTGAACTTTGCAAAACTTGATCACCTTGTTGCGAGTGACTGCTATCAAACTCGAGAATCTTTCTTGGCTTCTCCTCATAAGTCAGGTTGTTATCCAATTGTATCGCCTCCGTGGGCACTTTGTATCCTTTAGTGGTATGTCGGCCATCTCAGCGTGGCACTTCTTCGTTGTGACACGTGAAACACGCCATGCACTCGACAATCCTTCGTAACTCCAGCTTGTAGGCAACTTCTCCCATCCGCTCCAAAATACGGTACGGTCCTACAAATCTTGGGGCTAACTTTCCCTTTACTCCAAAACGTTTCACTCCCCTCAGTGTGATACTCGCAGATATACTCTGTCTCCAATTTCATAGGTTACTTCCTTGCGTTTAGAATCTGCGTAACTCTTACATCTAGGTTGCAATCTTTAGTCCATCTCGATCGGTTTAACCTTCTCCTCGTAGTCTTTGATCAAATCTGGTCCAAACAACTGACGGTCTCCAACCTCATCCCACATCAATGGTGTTCTACATCTGCGTCCATACAGAGCTTCGAACGGTGCCATCCTCAAACCGGCCTGGTAGCTGTTGTTGTATGAGAATTCTGCGTACGGCAAATTGTCATCCCAACTAGATCCATAATCTAGCGCACAGGCCCTCAACATGTCCTCCAAAATCTGATTGACTCTCTCTGTCTGTCCGTCCGTCTGTGGGTGGAACGCGGTACTAAACTCCAATCTGGTACCCAAAGTCTGGTGTAGTTGATGCCAAAACTTTGAAGTAAACTGTGTTCCTCTATCTGATACGATACTCCACGGAACTCAGTGCAAACATACTATCCTGGTCATATATATTTTGGCCAACTTTGCACTTGTATAAGTTGTTTTCACTGGGATGAAATGAGCTACTTTGGTCAGACGATCCACTACTACCCATATTGAATCATATCCTGCTTTGGTTCTGGGTAATCCTGTGATAAAATCCATGCCAAGCTTGTCCCACTTCCATTCGGGTATTGGCATAGGCTGCAACAGTCCTGCTGGCTTTTGATGCTCTGTCTTCACTCTCTGACATACATCGCAAACGGCTACATACTCGGCAATATCCTTCTTCAAGTCCAAATACATCTTGGTGTTTCCGGGGTGAATCGAGTATGGTGAGTCATGGGCCTCTTGAAGTATTAACTTCCTGATCTCCGAATTGTTGGGCACATAAATCCGATCCTCAAACCACAAGGTATCGTGCTCATCCTCACGAAAACCTTTGGCTTTTCCTTTGCCCATCTTTTCTTTTATCTCAGCAATCTCTTTATCCTCCTTCTGAGCGTCTCGAATCTTGTCTAACAAGGTCGATCAACCTCCATTGTTGCAAGAAAACCTCTTGGGACAATCTCCAACTGAAGTTCCATAACATCTTCTGCTAACTCCTTCGGCAGTCCTCTACCTTCAAGGATATTGGCATAACTCTTCCGACTCAAAGCGTGCCTTTCTGACGTTGGCTTTTCCTGGATGATAGTGTAGCTTCATGTCGTAATCTTTTATAAGTTCCAGCCATCTCCTCCTGCGAGGTTTAACTCCTTCGTGTGAAAATGTACTTTAAACTCTTATGATCCATGTACACATCACAACGGTTTCCCATGAGATATTGTATCCATGTCTTTAACGCATGTACTACGGCTGCTAACTCCAAATCATGCGTGGCATAGTTCAACTCATGAGGCTTCAGTTGTCGTGAGGCATACGAGACAACTTTTCCCTCCTGCATAAGAACACATCCAATTCCCAAGCGAGAGGCATCACAATACACTTGAAACTCCTTATGTATAACTAGCAATGTCAAGATCGGGCTGTAGTCAACCCGTTCTTCAACTCTTGGAAACTTGTCTCACAATCCTCCTCATCCCATCTGAACTTAGTATCCTTCTTTAGCAATTCTGTCATTGGTTTAGCAATCTTGGAAAAAATTCTCAATGTATCTCCGATAATATCCTGCCAGTCCAAGGAAACTGCGAATCTCGCTGACTGAAGTGGGTGCCAACCATTCGGATCGACTGAATTTTACTGGGATCTCTTGCTATACCTTCTCCCGATATAACATGCCCAAGAAATCCAGCTTCCTTTAACCAAAATTCGCACTTGCTGAATTTGGCGTATAACTGGTGTTCCTGAGTTTCTCAAGAACCAAACGTAGGTGTTCTGCGTGCTCCTCTTCGTTCTTCGAGTAAACCATAATATCATCGATAAACACCACAACAAAGTTGTCCAAATATTCCATGAACACTTTGTTCATCATACTCATGAAATAGGCAGGGGCGTTAGTCAGTCCAAACGACATGACCGTATACTCGTATAATCCATATCGTGTGGTGAATGTTGTCTTTGGTATATCCTTCTCTCGGATCTTCAACTGATGGTATCCTGATCGTAGACCAATCTTAGAAAACACCTTAGCTCCTTGCAACTGATCAAATAGATCATTAATCATCGGTAAGGGATACTTGTTCTTTATCGTTACTTCATTCGTAGCTCGGTAATCAACAACCATCCTTAGGGATTTATCCTTCTTCTCCACCAAAAGTACCGGAGCTCCCCAAGGTGATGAACTTCTACGAATGTAACCTTTCTCCAACAGCTCCTTGATCTGCTTCTTAATTTCCTCCGGATCATTTGCGGGCATCCGATAGGGTCTCTTTGCTATTGGCCCTGCACTGGTATTAGTTCTATCAAAAACTCGATGTCTCGATCCGGTGTCATGCCCGTAACTCTTCCGAAAAACATCTGGATAATCCTTCACTATAGGTACTTCTTCTTGTACAACTCCGTGAGGGTATTCACTTGGCTCCTCCTAGGCACATGCCTAGATACATACTTAATCCTTTTTCCTCCTGGGGTGGTGAGATAGATTGACTTGCTAGCACAATGATACTTCCTCCAAACTTCGACATCCAATCCATACCTAATATCACATCCAATCCTTGCGACTCCAAGATAATTAGGTCAGACAGGAAAACATGTGTTCCAATGATTAGGGGTAACTGGGTGCACCATCTGCTAGCCATATACTCTGCTCCAGGCGAGCTCACTAAAAGAGGGGTCCTAAGTGCAGGTTGGTAACTTAAACTTATCCACAAATCCCTTGATATGTATGAATGCGATGCACCAGTATCGAAAAAAAACAATAGCGGTAAATGACTGAACCAAAAACTTACCTATTACCGCATCGGCTGCTCTTCAACTTCCTCCACGTTAACGTGGTTCACTTGTCCTTTGTTGAATGGATTGGGCTTCTTCCCAGCGCTCCCATTTCCATTTCCATTCTTTCCTTCAGGGCAGTCATTGGCATAGTGCCCTGTCTTCCCGCACTTAAAGCAAATAACTTGGCTCAAGTCTCTCTTAGCGGGTGTAGCTGGGTTAGAGCGATTCTGATTATTGTTGGCTGCATTTCCATTCCCATTCTTCGCACCATTATGCGTTCCTCCTCCGGTATGGTTATGTCCTCCATGGTTATGAACTAGTCCTCCCGAGTTCGGGGTTAGGCGAGGTTTCTGGTGAGCTCCTGAGTTATACTTCCCTTGTCCATACTTCCTCTTACGACTCTCAATTTGCTGCTGCTTTCCTTCAATCATTAGGGCCATATCTACCAACTCCTGGTAGTTGTTGAAAGTTGCCACCATCAGCTGCATACTCATCTCATCGTTTAGTCCTTCCATAAACTTTTCTTGCTTCACGGCATCCGTGGCCACATCATCAGGGGCATAGCGTGATAACTTGCTAAACTCATCCACGTACTGGGCCACAGTACGGTTCCCCTGGCGTAAGTTGCGGAACTCACGCTTATTTATCTGCATGGCTCCAGTTGAAACATGGGCGTCTGAAAAGCTTGTTGAACTGGTCCCAAGTGACATTGGCTATAGGAAAAGTAGCCGTGTAATTCTCCCACCATGCAGCTGCTGGTCCATCCAATTGATGTGTGGCAAAGCGCACTCTTTCAGCATCCGTGCATCCTGCGGTGGTTAACTCCCTTCCAATATGGCGTAACCAGTCATCTGCAACTATTGGCTCGGTGCTACTGGAAAACACCGGCGATTGTAACCTCAGAAAACGGGCTAAATTGTCCACTGGTGGCGGGTTGTTGTTGTTGTTGTTGTTGTTGGCATTGCCCTAGTTCTGAACTAGCAATTGCATCAAGGCATTCTGCTGTTGGATCAACTGATTGAGCTCCGGTGGGAAAGCAAAACCGGGGTCACGTCTCGGAGGCATCTGGGGTTTAGAGGGGAGAGATTAGAAATAGAAAGAGGTGTAGTGAGAAAACACTACCCATATGCACATGAGGCAAAACACACATTCATTCAATCAAGCAAGCAAGGGCATACAAAACGATCTAGGACTATCGCATACGTGCTCAACTACTACTAGTTACATGGGGGAAAATACTACTAATATTTGGTGGTCATCTAGAAATTTTGATCGGTGGAAGACTCCATGATGTCTGCTCCAGCTTCGTCTTCATAGTCATCATCACTTGGATCTGAGTCGGTGTTGTCGATGATGATGTAGTTGTCTGGACAAGCGGGGTCTTCTTCCTCTTCTTGCTCTTCTTCCTTGGGTGCCGGTCCTCCCATGAAAACTCCAATCTTCTTGACTAGGTCGTCGTTCTTCTCCGATGAGTATCTTGATTTCTTCCTCATATCCATCGTGGGTAGACTTGAGTTCTTCCTCCAATTCGATGATCTTAGTTTTCGCCTTCTTCAAATCCAGCATGTCTGCGCACATCCGGGTTCTCATGACGTCGAATTTGCTGGTTGAGCTCACGGATGTAAGCTGCAATGGATCTATCCTTCTTGGTGCTAATTACTTCCCATTGCTCGTCTCGGCGCCCACATATTTGGTATATGGTGTCTTTAAGTTCCTTGTTGTAGACTTCTCCGATGCGTCCCATGGTAATGTGAGCTGCCATACTCTTTCCCAAACTCCATGTTGGTGCATTGAAAACACATACTATGGGCTCCGTGCTTGGTGCAAACGTCCTTCCGGGAACTAGGGCTTGAATCTTCCAGCATTCTTCTTCTGGTAAGGTGGCGTTGTACGTCCCGGTGAAGCTTGGTATTCCAATATTCAGGTACCTAGTGACTTCCTTCAGGTGACGTCCGAAAGGTGTGTCTTCATACGGTTGGGCAAACTTGTACTTCATCTCCGTCATCCTAAAGAGTGGAAAAATGGAGAGAGGTCAGAAATGAGTAGAGAGGAGTGACCTATGGTTTATCTTAGTGGTCGTGTCCTACACTCAGCGTGTGCTCGATACCATCTTGTAGCGACCCGACCTCGAGATGGTCAAGTCTCGTATACATGTCATCCTGGATCGGTAATGTTGACACACACAAGACTCGAAGGATTTATAACAGAGTAGCAATCACACACTTATTACATCGAATGTCTCAAAAGAGAACTTATTACAATAATATAGTGAAGGCCATCTAATGCGATAACAATGGAAGGCTTGGAAGATAAAGTGAGTCCATCAACTCCAACGACATAACTGAGCTGCACGGCAACGACCTATAATCCTTACTCCTCGTCTGAAAAGTCTGCAATATAATACGTTGCAGCCCGAGAACGGGTCAGCACATGGAATATGCTGGCAATGTAACACATAGGGTAATGAAAGAATAAGCTATACTACATGCATATAGGCTGGTGGAAAGCTCTATGGTTACAGTTTTGCGAAAAGCCAATTTTTCCCTACATCAAAGGAATAAATTTAATTTAACTATCATGGTGGTTGAAACATCATTGAGAAGGTACCCCCCAACTCAGATGATCCCAATTAAGGTAATTAACAACCCAGCAAATTTAGTTAAGAGTGTTGAGATACATGTGAATACTCAAGTACTAGATACTCAGAATCGTCCATAACCGGGGACACGTCTAACCATGATTAGTTTCTACACTCTGTAGAGGTTTGCGCACTTTTCCCCACAAGACTCGATCGCCTCCGTTGGTTTCTCGTGACCGCATGGTGTTTGAGAGGCGGATGACCGAGACACGATCTTTTAGAAACATTAACTCTCTACTCCGGATAGATCATACCAAACCTATAAAACCCACTACCTGCTGATCTACCTCTTCGAGAGCTTCACGTAACTTACTCAACTATGCTAGAGCCCATAATAGCTTGTGAATAATCTCAGTTCCCTTTGAGCCTGGGTGGCGGTCCATAGGAAGATCACACGGGTACCCCGGGATTTCCAAAAAAACAGACAACATTGGGTTCCCCAGGTGCCTCAATCCACCCAGATGTGTATTTAAGTTGCCACCTTAAAGTAAACCATTAATTAATAATCTCACATCTATCGTGAATATCTCTCAAACCCCAAACCACGTCTACGAGCATAGCATGGCAGTATAAGCATAACGTAGAAGTAACTCCCAAGGGTTTGAAAGTAATAGGCAATAGGTTCCTACCTCATCATCTACTTCCCAACCCACAAATTAATGACATCCTAATCATGCAATGTTTGAGGGTTGAAACTAATGCATAAAAACTGGGTAGGAAAAGATATGATCAAGTGTTACTTGCCTTCTTGACGATCCGTGAATCCTAGAGACTCGTAGTAACACGCTTCGCACTCCGGGAATTCTATCACAAGCAAACAACGCATACATAAGTAAACAAGCAAAGATGCACAAACGAAACTTCAAATGAAGAGGTTGACCGGAGAGTTCAACTTAAGAACTCCGGTTTGCAAAAAGAATCAAACCAAACGGAACAACGAAACTCAACCGGCGAGAAAAACATGGTCCGTTTACTAATCTGAACTAGAGTCAAATTTTACAGAGATAAAAACTGGTTTAAGTTGATTATTTAGAAAGAGGGTTTCGATACGAAACTCTAGGCGCTTGAATCGCCTGATTCCGATAAACGAGCGAAAAGATAAACAGGTTTAAAAATTGGATCAGAAATCGCGATCAGAATAACCGCGGAATAATTCCAATAAAACAAAAGCGACAAACTGTTAAACGAACGAACGTTCATTAACAGAACTTAAACAGTGAATGCGTTCGTTAAAACGAACGGATGAACGGATGTTCGTTAAATAAATAAACCGACGAAAATAAACCGATCTATATAAAAAAACGATCTAGGGTTTTATTAAAAAAACCGAAGGGTTTTCAAAAAAACATAATAAACCGGCGGCGGTGGGGTCGGGTACCTCCGGCAAGGCGCGTCCGGCGAGCGGGCGGCTCCGGCGGGTCCGGTGAGGGGGCGGGGTCGGCGAGAGGCGGCGGCGACGGCGAAAGGCGGCGGTGACGGCGTGGGGAGGCGGCGACGACGCTGGGCTCCGGGCGGCTCGGGCTCCGGCGGGGCGGGTGGTGGTGGCGAGTGGTGGTGGCGGGTGGTGGTGGCGGGTGGTGGCGGCGGTATTTAAAGGGGGCGGGGGCGGCTTGGCTTGGGGAAGGGGCGGGGCAGCGGCGACTTGGGGAAGGGGTCGCCCGGGGTGGAGTCCGGCTCGGACTCCCCTCGGCGTCCATGCCTCGCCTGTTGCCATGGAGGAGGCGGCGGCGGCGCTCGTGGGCCGGCCTGGCTCGGCTGGGCCCTTGGCCCAGTCGCGCGGGTCCGTTTCGTTTTTTTAAAACATTCCGCCGAAAGAAAAATTCCTAGAAAAATAAATAAAATCTAAAAATTCCAAAATAAGTTTTCTCTGTCTAAATAGAATATTTAGAACTAGATGAACTTTTCTTGGCCCCTAAAATGCAACTTTTTAAAGCCTGCAAATTTTTCTAGGGCAATTAAAATCCCAAATAAAATCAAATAAAATCCCAAAAATGATTTTAACATTTTTCCTCCGTTATTTCAATTATTTCGGAGAAGTCATATTATCTCCCCTCATTTATTTATTTAAATTGAAATAATTTTCCGGAGAGAAAATAATTAAAATCCAATATCCTCGTCTTTCATTATTTGACAAAATTCAAATATTAAAATTGAAAAATCCCCAACTCTCTCCGAGGGTCCTTGAGTTGCTTAGGATTTTCGAGGATGGTAAACGAGAATGCAAATATAATATGATATGCAAGGATGACCTATGTATAACATGCCAAATTGAAAATTTGGGATGTTACAGCCACCTTTCCCAACCCAAGTACCTGTCCTTTTGATAGGCTACTTTGAACTTCCGCCGCCAGGGCCGCCGTATGCTCCTCCGTTCGAAGGGAGCGTTCGGTGTTTCCATTTACCGTAATGACTCCGCGAGGGCCTGGCATCTTGAGCTTGAGATATGCGTAGTGCGGCACCGCATTGAATTTCGCGAATGCGGTTCGTCCGAGCAGGGCATGGTAGCCACTGCGGAATGGGACTATGTCGAAGATTAACTCTTCGCTTCGAAATTATCCGGGGATCCGAAGACCACTTCGAGTGTAACCGAGCCTGTACAGCTGGCTTCTACACTTGGTATGACTCTTTAAAGGTTGTCTTTGTGGGTTTAATCCTTGAGGGATCTATACCCATTTTCCGCATTGTATCCTGATAAAGCAGGTTCATGCTGCTGCCGCCGTCCATGAGGACTCTGGTGGGGTGAAATCCGTCAATGATTGGGTCTAGGACCAATGCGGCGAATCCGCCGTGACGGATGCTAGTGGGGTGGTCCCTTCGATCAAAAGTGATCGGGCAGGAGGACCATGGGTTGAACTTTGGGGCGACCGGCTCCAACGCATAAACGTCCTTGAGAGCACGCTTCCGCTCCCTTTTGGGGATATGGGTTGCGTATATCATGTTCACCGTCCGCACTTGCGGGGGGAAACCCTTCTGTCCTCTGTTGTTCGGCGGCCGAGGCCCTCCTCGCCATCGCTATGCAGCCCCTTGTCTCGATTTCGCACTTAACTTGCTCGCTCGCTTGAACACCCAACAATCCCTGTTGGTGTGGTTGGCTGGTTGTTCGGGGTGCCGTGTATCCGCACGAGCGATCGAGTATCCGGTCTAAACTGGATGGGCCCGGGGGGTTTCTTTTGAATGGCTTCTTCCGCTGACCGGGGTTAGAGCCTCTGAATCCGGCATTAACTGTCGTATCCTCAGTGTTGTCGCTGTTAATGCGGCGCTTGTGCTTGTTGCGACGTGACCTGCCGTTGTTGTCCTTGGTATCCGAATTTCCAGGGCTCTTGGTTATGTTATTGCTACGAGCTAGCCAACTGTCTTCTCCCGCGCAAAAGCGGGTCATGAGTGTCGTGAGGGCTGCCATAGATTTCGGCTTTTCCTGTCCTAGGTGCCGGGCAAGCCATTCGTCTCGGATGTTGTGCCTGAAGGCTGCAAGGGCCTCGGCGTCCGGACAGTCGACTATTTGATTTTTCTTGGTTAGGAACCGTGTCCAGAATTGTCTGGCCGATTCCTCTGGCTGCTGGATTATGTGGCTTAGGTTATCGGCGTCTGGTGGTCGCACATAAGTGCCCTGGAAGTTGTCAAGGAACGCGGATTCCAGGTCGTCCCAGCAACTAATTGACTCTGCTGGCAGGCTGTTAAGCCAATGCCGAGCTGGTCCCTTAAGCTTGAGCGGGAGGTATTTGATGGCGTGTAGATCATCACCACGGGCCATGTGGATATGAAGGAGATAATCCTCGATCCATACCGCGGGATCTGTTGTGCCATCGTATGATTCGATGTTTACGGGTTTAAAACCCTCGGGGATTTGATGATCCATTACTTCGTCTGTGAAGCATAGTGGGTGTGCGGCGCCCCTGTACTGGGCTATATCGCGACGCAGCTCGGATGAGCTTTGTCTTTTGTGTTCGGCCTGGCCGTATTTATCATATCAGGCATGACGGTTATCGTCACGTGACGTGGGGCGCCCACGCGATTCGTAGATCGATCTTGTTTTCCTTGCCTTATTCTCCAATATGTCTCGCACGTCTGTTGCGTCTCCCCGCGCTCTGGTATTTTTTGAGCGGTGCCGGGGTGCGGCTTGGGTCGAGGGCCGGAAGGCCTCTCTGTCGCGGCCACGGGGTGGCCGATCGGGCGCATCGTACGCTGGTGATGTAGGTTTAGTTGCTTCCTCCTCAAGTTGGGGTAGCAGCCTGCGCTTTGGGTAGCTCTTGGAGGGGCGTTCGAGTTTATACTCTTCGGCCGCAAGGACTTCAGTCCATCTGTCGGCTAGCAAGTCTTGGTCAGCTCTAAGCTGCTGCTGTTTTTTCTTGAGGCCGCTTGCCGTGGCCATAAGCCTGCGTTTGAAACGCTCTTGTTCGACGGGATCCTCCGACACGACGAATTCGTCGTCGTCGAGGCTTGCCTCATCTTCGGAGGGAGGCATATAATTGTCGTCCTCGACCTCCGTGTCCGCAGCTCTCTCATGAGGGCTGGCTCCCTCGTTCTCCTGCGCTGAATCCTGCTGGAGGGGGTGGTCTTCGGCACTGTCCGGGGTGTTGTTGTCTCCGGTGCCGGACTCGCCGTTTTTGCTTTGGCGGGATTTAGAGCGGCGCCGCTGACGTCGGCGCTTGGGTTGCTTCTTGGAGGGATCATCCTCCGTTTTTTCATCGCCATCCCCTGCTTTGGGGGTGTCCACCATGTATATGTCATATGATGAGGTGGCTTTCCAGTGCACTATAGGTGCTGGTTCTTGGTCGTCTCCTTCATCAGCGTCCATACCGTCGATGTCTTCGGAGTCGAAGTCGAGCATGTCGGTTAAATCGTCGACAGTGGCTACGAAGTGGGTGGTGGGTGGGTTTCGAGTTTCTTCGTCGTCCGCATCCCAACCATGCTGACCATAGTCCGGCCAGGGCTCTCCTGACAAAGAGAGAGACTTTAGTGAATTCATGATATCGCCAAAGGGCGAGTGCTGACAGACGTCCGCGGCGGTGAACTCCATGATCGGAGCCCAATCGGGTTCGATCGGAAGAGGTGCGGAAGGTTCGGAATTCGGAACGGAGTCCGGCACCCTAGAGCCATAGGCCTCACAAAGGACTAGGCTGGTGTTCGGCTCTATCGCTGTAGAGATTGCGGTTCCTGAGGCGGCGGCCAGCCGTCCGGCCCCAACTCGCGCAGTCGGCTCCGAGCTAATGGTCGGAGCGGGCACCTGAGCGACGCTCTGGGCGTTGTCCGGCGGCAGAGCTAAATCATGCCCATCGTGATAAAGGCGGCATGCTCGGCCGTGGCTCGAATCCGTTGAAGATCAAGTCCCCGGATGCCGGCCGTAGTTTAAACTTCCAAACCTGACCTGATGGCGGGCGTAGCTTCGATCTGCTCCAGATGGCCTGCTTAATTGGCCCGCAGCGAAGCCGCCGAATACGAAGATCTGTCTGGGGAGAAAAGTCTCACCCTGGACCGCGTCGTGGTTGAAGATCGAAGAAGCCATCGGGCCTAAAGGTGACGACACAGAGGAACTCTCAATGAAAGCACCAATGTCGGTGTCAAAACTGCGGATCTCGGGTAGGGGGTCCCGAACTCTGCGTCTAGGCGGATGGTAACAGGAGACAAGGGACACGATGTTTTTACCCAGGTTTGGGCCCTCTCGATGGAGGTAAAACCCTACTCCTGCTTGATTAATATTGATGATATGGGTAGTACAAGAGTTGATCTACCACGAGATCGGAGAGGCTAAACCCTAGAAGCTAGCCTATGGTATGATTGTTGTTCATCCTGCGGACTAAAACTCTCCGGTTTATATAGACACCGGAGAGGGCTAGGGTTATACAGAGTCGGTTACAATGGGAGGAGATCTACATATCGTATCGCCAAGCTTGCCTTCCACGCCAAGGAAAGTCCTATCCGGACACGGGACGAAATCTTTAATCTTGTATCTTCATAGTCCGGGAGTCCGGCCAAAGGTCATAGTCCGGCCGTCCGGACACCCCCTAATCCAGGACTCCCTCAAGTCCAGCTTCTTAATGTTGGCGAGCTCGTGGCAATGGGCCATCGAGCGGGAGGTAGAGACCTGGGCAAACGCGTGCTCCAGGGTCTTCCATGCATCCATGGAGGTGGCGGCGAAGAGACAGAGACCGGCGACCCCATCACCGAGGGAGCCCTAGATGGCAGAGAGGATCGCCTGGTCCTGCTGCACCCACATACGGTGTTCCGGGTTAATGGCCGGGCCGTATACGGTAGGGATGACCTGCGGAGGACACTGTAGCGAACTGTCCACAAACCCTAGGAGAGACCGGCTGCGGAGCAGCGGTAGGACCTTGGCACGCCAGAACAGGTAGTTGTCCGGCTTGAGTCTGATGGTGATCAAGTTGTCTAAGTGGAAAGGCCCGGCGGGCGTGATGACGCCAGCAGCAGGGGTGACGGTCGGTGGAGCCGCGGCAGGAACCACAGCTGCGACCGATGCCACGAGTGGCGGCGCGGGAACAATCGGTATCACGGCCGCGGGTGGTGCCGTGAGCGAGGCCGCAGGTGGCTCCACGGGAAGCGCCTCCCCCGAGGTCGTCGGGATGACGGCGAGTATCGAGGAGGATCCAGAGGGGGCCATCGCGGGCGGCGGTGGCGCGACTGGTGCTGAGGCCATCGCAGGCGGTGACGGCAGGATCGGCGCTGAAAACATGGAGCCGGCGGCGGTGGTACCGAAGAACCGAGGCATCGACGGAACCAGGGCGAGGTGGGAGGTTGAGGAGGACGGCAAGAGACGCGGGGATTGACCCGGAGCTGGCGGCGCCCGAAGCAGAAGCGGTCATGGCGCCGGCGGCAGCAGCCCTAGGGTTTAGGGTTTTGGTGGTGCGGTGGCAGCGGGTGGAGTAGAGGACCTAGGTTAGGCTCTGACCATGTAAAACATAAGTTTTGGGGGAACTGGCTCAACCCTCTATGGGGTGGCCTATCACATATGTATATAATTGTGCCATACATGTCCTATATCAATATGATATGGATTACACAATAAAGCTACAATACGAAGTCTAACAGATACCATGTGAACAACGATGGCAGCTTTACCAAGGACCTGACAGTGACACAGCCCGGAGCCTTAAAAACGGGAGAGCAAGCCTACTACCGACTCACGCTTGATCCTGATGGAGGTCTGCGTTTGTACCGTCATACCTTCATGTCTGGCCCTGGCGATGCATCCAATACCACCACCGTCGTGTGGAGCGCTCTAACCGATCGCTGCGATGTCCATGGCGTTTGCGGACACAACAGCCAGCAGCAGCTCCCTCTGCGGTACGGCCGCGCTGGAGGCAGTTGCACGCTGTTCGTCAAGACCGCGGGAGCGGTGATAGGCGGCAGCGGCACCCACAGCAAACCCGTCGGGCGCACGACCATCATCGTGCTGGTTTGCATCGGCATCCTAGCATGCGTCGCGTTGTCGGCCTTCATTGCGTCTGGGTGGCTGCTCCACGTGAAACGGAGGGCCGTGCCCCGGAGCGTGGCACCCGCGAACACGGACGCTGACGGTGGCGAAGGCTTGGAGGAGGATGAGGAGGTGTCGCCCCTGAGGTCGTACAGCTACCAGGAGCTGGAGCGCGCCACGTGCTGCTTCCGTGACCCGGTGGGCCGCTGCATGTTCGGCACGGTGTTCAAAGGTGCACTGCGAAACAGCGAGCAGGCTATCGCCGTGAAGCGGCTGGAGAAGCTCGTGGAGGACGGTGAACGGGAGTTCCAGAGAGAGGTGCGCGCCATCGGGCGGACGAGCCACCGCAACCTGGTCCTCCTCCTCGGATTTTGTCACGAGGGCGCCAACCGCCTCCTGGTGTACGAGTTCATGAGCAACGGCTCGGTGGCCGACCTGCTCTTCAAGGGTGCTGCCTCGACGCCTCCGTGGTCCGACCGTCTTGGCATCACGCTCGGCGTGGCCTGGGGCCTGCACTACCTCCACGACGAGCTCAGCAGTCGCGTGATCCACTGCGACGTCAAGCCGCAGAACATCCTCATAGACACGGCTGGCACGGCCAAGATCGCCGACTTCGGGCTCGCCAAACTGCTCCAACCTGACCAGACACGCACTTTCACCGGTGTCCGTGGCACACGTGGGTACCTGGCCCCCGAGTTGTACAGGGGCACGGGCCCTATCACGGTGAAGATTGATGTGTACAGCTACGGCGTGGTGCTGCTCGAGATCGTGACATGCAGGAGGAGCATGGAAATGGAGGAGGCCGGCTAGGAACAAACCCTCATGAAGCTGGTGTATGAGTGCCTACTGAAGGGGTGAGGTGAAGAGGGCCATGAAAAGCGAGGAGGAGGTGGATACGGCGGCCGTGGAGTGGGTGGTGAAGGTTGGGCTCTTGTGCGTGCAAGGAGAGCCCGAGTCGGTCAACAGCCTCGTCGCTCATGTCCCTCCACCCGTTCCTCCCTGCAGGGCGGCGCCGCCCACACCGGGAGCCCCGCCTCCTCCTACAGCCTCGCCCCTCCTCCGCTCCCCACCGCTGCCGTCGCCCGGGGTGTTACAGGGCAAAGCCCTTGTGGCGTGGCGGCGGCTGTCGGTGTCAAAACCGGCAGATCTCGGGTAGGGGGTCCCGAGCTATGCGTCTTAGGATCAATGGTAACATGAACACGGGATTTTACCGAGCTTCGGGCTCTCTTAATGAGATAATATCCTACATGCTGCTTGATTGACTTTAATAAGTATCGGGGTTACAAGAGTTGATCTACCCTGAGATCATATGTTGTGATCTAAACCCTAGAGGTAAGATGGGTACTATCATAATAATCTATCGACTAGCCTGGCCTCAGTTTATATAATGTACTAGAGGCATAGGATAACAAGAGTCCTAGCCGAATACGCCGGTGGGGAGGAGTCCTTGTCTTGATCACCAAGTCTTGTAGAATCTTCCTTGTGTATACTTCCGCTATCCGATGGCCCATGAGTATGCGGCCATGGGGGTCCTCGGCCCAATTCAACTGATCGGGAGAGGACGTGGTGATTACCCCCTGGTCCAGGACACCGTCAGTAGCCCCCTGAACCGGTCTTCAAGTTGGGGACGCTCCTCGATTCTTCCGAACTGTTCTTTATCTTCGGTCGGCGGTCTTGAAAACTGGTTTAACAAATCTTCTTATCTTCGATCTTGAGGATCGCCGAAGTGAATCCGAAGAGTTTACACGTCGGGTATCCGAGGAGCCCCTTTAAATTATCGGCCTTTATCAATGCCTGGTTATTTTTTATGCCACACCTCGGGTTTGAAGTTGTTCCCGGGCGGCAGTGTCGTCTTGCGTCCGAGCTCCGACGCCGGACTGTTTTCGAGGTTGAAAAGGATCGAGATGGACCTAGAGGGGGGTGAATAGGTACAATTACAAATTTTTAATTATTACTTAGCAATTTTAGGCAATAGTGCGGAATATGAAGATGAGCCTAACAATTGCAAGTGAGCACAAAGTACTAAGCAAGTAACACAAACACGTAAGTGTAAAGAGCCAAGTAACCACAAGTAGAGAGTAAGGGTTAGTAATAACCGCAACTCCGGGAGACGAGGATGTATGCCGATGTTCACTTCCTTGGAGGGAAGCTAGTCACCGTTAGAGAGGTGGATGTTACCACGAAGGCACACCAACGCCCACGAAGGCTCACCCTATTCTCCCTTTGAGACAACACCACGGAGGCGTTTCTCAACCACTAGTGGTAGACCTTGGGGTGGTCTCCAAACCCTCACAAACTTTTCCGAGCGAAATCACAAAGTTCGATTCCTCTCCGAATGACTCCTACTGCCTAGGAGTCTCCAACCTCCAAGAGTAACAAGAACGATGGGGGAAAGCTCAAAACTTGCTCAAGTCACGAATTCCTTTGGTGCAAAGAAGGGAAGAAGTGGATCTATCACTTGATTGGAGAACTTCTCTCAAATGCTCCTAGAACACTTGAGAATCTAGGATTTGGTGTGGTTGAATGAGAGAGAGAGTGAGGAGTGTTCTTGATAGGTTCAAGGTGAATGGTCAACCCTATCCCGTGGAGAGGAAGGGTATATATATATAGGTGGTGGGTAAAAGTGACCGTTTTGGGTACAGGATGGGCCGGACGTCCGGAGAACGTCGGACGTCCGGAGGCACAAATAGGTCCGGACGTCCGACAGTCATCGGACGACCGGCCGCTTGAAAACGTGACCCACAACCCAGTGTATAGGATACAGACGTCCGAGCAGGGCCGGACATCCGGAGCACGGACGACCGGAGGGTCCGGACGTCCGTAAGGAAGCTTCTGTTGAGACCGTGCATTCGGAGCACGGACGACCGGAGGGTCCGGACGTCCGTAAGAAAGCTTTATTGTGAACGTGTCGGACGTACGGAGAGTTCTGGACATCCGTAGAAATGCTTCTGTTGTGGAATGCCGGACGTCCGGAAGTGGCCGGACGTCCGGAAGTGGCCGGACGTCCGAAGGCAAGGTATAGAAATAGTAGCTTTTCAGCAAGTCTTTCACTAGATCCATCGATCCCCTCTTAATAGTGCGGGATCCCTATACTCAAGATCAAACCATAAATGAAGTCAACATCTTGTACCTCCATTCTTGAGTTATATGCTTTTTGTCCCTAGTCATGATCCATGCACACGGTCTTTGAAACATAATCCTGAGATATACTTGATAAACATGATTAGTCCCGAACATATGTGTTGTCATCAACATCAAAATATGATTAAGGGCATGATTGCACTTTCAATCTCCCCCTTTTTGGTAGTTGATGACAACTCATATGCATACTCATAATAGTAATCGGAAGTATTTGTTGTGGAGCTCAATAATCATAATAGAAATGAGTAGCGAGTAAGCTCCCCCTCAAAGTGATATCATAGATACTACTAAAACAAAATGATGTGGGCTCCCCCTCAAAATGATGCCCCCAATATAACCAAATCTCTTACACACGATAATCAAGAGTTAAACTTCATATAGATTCATCACATGTAGATTCACCAAATCTCAGATTCAACAACCTCATAACATAGGTTCAGTACAAGAGAAAACATAACCATAACAATAAGTTTGATTACATAATGAGCTGGACAAACATGCATATAGAGCCTACTCCCCCTTTGGCATCAAGTATCCAAAAAGATAGAGAACTAGGGGGAAAACATAATAGCATTAGAGATCATCCTCATCATCATCATGAACACCACTGCCACCAGCCTCGTCGAAGAAATCAGCCCACTCAGGACCGGAGGGAAAACCAAAGTCAGACGGGGGATCTGCAAGAAGACGCTCATCGTCACTCACATCATACACTCATGAGTCTCTCAGACGAGCCTTCATATCGTTCTTGGAAGTGACCATGCGAGTGACCACATCATGGTGTTGGGAGCAATGGTAGGTGAACATCTTCATCATGGCTGAGTGAGCCTTCCCAAGAAAACGAGCAATGCGCCCAAAGGGGGCAGCACTGGAAGGAGGATGGGTAGCATGAGAAGGAACACTAGCGGCGATGCGACTAGCAGTAGCGGGAGGAGGAGGAACATGATCAGCCGCCATGTGAGCGGGAATGACCCATCGCTCATGTACATGAGTGCGGGAAATAGGAAAGGGAGCTACACTTTCGATAAAAGCCTGAATAAAAGGTGCATGAGGAAAAGCCCTCTTGTGCTGGAAGCTAGCAAGGCGGATCTCATGCCATAGAAAGTGTGGAACATTGATCTTCCCTTTAGGAGATGTGAAGAGCGATGCATGAGATCAATGCAGTAGCTGCTGCAGGAGCCCTTGTCACCCATCTTGGGATAGACGGTGCGGATGATACATTAATAAATGATGTTGAATGGAAAGCGCCAAATGGAAACTTGGTTTAGACCCTTTTGCTTTTCAGTGGCAGACAAAGTTGATATGGGTCTAAGGAGATCCGCACAGACCGCAATGCCCTTGGGCTTATGATTGGGGTCATCCTTGTGGATTTTGAACCCAGTGTCGGGAAATCCAAGGGCAGTGACAAACTGAGCATAAGATGCTATGAGTGCAGTGTCGGAGGTCATCCATGTGACAAAGGTAATCAGGAGCAAAGTAACATGTGGCATAAAACTGGTGGATGGCAGCGTGGTTAAAATCATGTTGAAAGGCGAATGGAGCAGCTAGATTGGACGACTCAATGAGCTCAATGGCTCCCGGATATTTCTCCGGATGAGTGCGAATGTGCTCAAGATCAATGCAAAGATGAAGTGACAAGCCCTTAGGGAGGACAATCGTGGTGAAGATGTCAGCTTGGACATTTGTGCGGCGACTATCCCGAGAATCCCTAACAGTAGTAAATTGATCTACATCACGACGCAATTTAAGATATGAAGTTTTGGGCACCTCGTTGAAACGCTTAACATGACGACCGAGTGACAGTGGAGGCTCAATTGAGATGAGGCGAGCATCACCTTGGGGTTGCACCGGAGGAGGAGGAGGGTGAAAGGTTGGACGACGAGTGCCCGGTTTGGGCGCGGCGATGCGAACACCAACCATCGAGGACGGATCCACCTCCTCAAGCTCATCCTCAAAGTCCGACCCCTCCGAGGAGGAATCACTGAACGAGCTGGGAGGACGAGCAGCACGTTTCCGAGGGCGATCTTCCTCCTGGGAGTTGTCGGAGCCACCACGACGAGACGGATGAGCCGGCCCTCCAGCGACTTGCTTGCGAGCCGAGAGCTTGGACCGAGGCATCGTGTCCTTGAAAGGGAGAACACGGAGGAGACGAGCGGCAAGCTAGAGCAGGTGGCCGACGGGCAGGACGGGCTGGAGCAGCGCCAAGCGGGCCGCAGATCCGCGACGGAGAGAAGCCCCGGCGAGGGGCACGGCGGCGTGCGGCCGCGGTGAGTGGCCACACAGCAGGAGCGGCGGCGGCGGTGGGGAATATTGGATAGAGGATGTGGTCAGTTGAGAAACCCTACCGCGCAGTATATATAGTGGTCAGTAAAAACGTCCGGACGTCCAGAGCCTGCAGACGACCGGAGTTGACTATGCATCCGGACGTCCAAGGGGGGGGGGCGGACGACCGGAGTCGGGACCAACAGAAAGTAGACGATGACAGAGATGATTCTACGGACGTCCGACGGCTTCAGACGACCGGACAGTTTGTAACAGAAGGTTTATTACGGACGTCCGGAGTCTTACGGACGTCCGTCGTTTCGGCGTCTAGGCCAAGTAAGGGAACCAGAGTGGATTTTACGGACGTCCGGAGAGGCCGGACGACCGGTCGATGGTAATCAGAGAAGATTTTACGGACGTCCGGAACCTACGGACGTCCGACGCCAGAAGTTTGACAGGAGGCAAAGATGCAAGTGCTGATCATTTTTGTCCACAGTAAAAATTTATTTATGTATTAACTAATACCCTACCTTGCCCAATCATAGCCATATACTACAAGTGGTGGCTAATGCCACAATGTCTGAGTAGACATGACATGACACGGAAAGATTTTACCTTTGAGTGCATAGTCACTACTCCAACATGTTAAAGCACCATAGGTCTAGACCCATGTTTACTTTGAGAGTGTTGGTTCTTTTTATGCATTGAGTAGGGTGAGAACATTCATGAATTGAATGTCTCCCCCTAAATATATGCCTACATCATGACAAGACATTAGATTCATGCATGAATGGGTACTAGATTTCACATAATGTTGTCAAGCTCCAAGATACCAAGTTCACGCCTAAGTCGACGTAACCTTGCTTCATCTAAAGGTTTGGTGAAGATATCTGCTAGTTGAAAATCTGTGCCAATGTGATCAATGTGAATATCACCCTTTTCAACATGATCTCTCAAGAAATGATACCTAATATCGATGTGTTTGGTGCGGAGATGATCTTTGGGGTTCTCAGCAATATTGATGGCACTTTCATTATCACACAGAAGAGGCACATTTCTATAGGCGATATCGTAATCCTTCAAAGTTTGCCTCATCCATAACAACTGAGTTGCACAACTAGCGGCAGCAATGTATTCAGCTTTGGCGGTAGAGAGGGCAATACAATTCTGTTTCTTCGAAGACCAACTTACCAAGGAGCGTCCAAGAAACTGACATGCACCGGATGTGGACTTACAATCCACTTTGTCTCCAGCCCAATCCGCATCCGTGTACCCAATGAGATCAAACTTAGCATCCTTGGGGTACCATAGACCCAACTTTGAGGTGTGAACAAGGTATCTAAGAATATGCTTAACCGCCTTATGATGACTTTCCCTAGGGGAAGCTTGAAATCTAGCACACATGCATACACTAAACATAATGTCTGGTCTAGATGCACAAAGATAAAGCAACGAACCAATCATAGAGCGGTATTTAGATGGGTCGAAAGGAATACCGTTCGTGTCTTCCGTGAGTGTTATTTTGGTTGGCATTGGTGTCTTGCACGGGCTAGCATCAGACATACCAAACTTCTCTAGAATATCCTTGAGGTATTTTGCTTGAGACAAGAAAATTCCTTCTTGAAATTGTTGAATTTGAAATCCGAGGAAGAACTTCAAATCCGCATTGAGTGACATTTCAAAAAAATTGGTCATTGAATCCGCAAACTTCTTGCACAAATGAATGTTAGGAGAACCAAAAATGATATCATCTACATAGATTTGGCATAAGATCAAATCACCCTTCTCCCTCTTAGTAAAAAGAGTGGGATCGATCACCCCTCTCACAAAACCATCATCGAGTAGAAACTTCTTTAAATGATCATACCAAGCACGAGGTGCTTGTTTGAGTCCATACAAAGCCTTATGAAGTTTGTACACATAGTCTTTGTGATCGGGATCAACGAACCCAGGTGGTTGTGACACATATACTTCTTCTTGTAGAGGACCGTTAAGGAAAGCACTTTTCACATCCATTTGATGTAATGTAAAACCATTGAAAGCGGTATAAGCAAGTAAGATGCGAATGGATTCAAGACGGGCAACAGGGGCAAAGGTCTCACCAAAGTCCAAACCTTCAAATTGTGAGTACCCTTGTGCCACTAACCTTGCTTTGTTGCGAATGATTACACCATTCTCATCTTGTTTGTTCTTGAAAATCCATTTTGTTCCAATGACGTTGTGCTCGGTAGGTGGCCTCTTGACTAATGACCACACTTGGTTGCGTTCAAAACTGTTCAACTCTTCTTGCATAGCAACGAGCCAATCGTTATCCATCAATGCATCTTGTACCTTGAGGGGCTCAACACTAGACACAAACGAGAAGTGAGCACAAAAGTTTGTCAAATGTTTACGAGTTACTCTACCTTCCGATATGTCGTGAGAATTTTGTCAACATCAACACGGCCGGCCACTCGAGGCATGATGGAGGTAAGGGTTTCACGAGGTTCAACTTCATGTCCATCATCCACGTCCTCAACATATGGATCATTAATGTGTGGAGGAAGATCTTCTTGTTCATATTGCATTTGTTGAGGTTCATCATCAATGATTGGACTTTCTTGTTCTTGCACTTGATGAGGATCTAGTTCTTGAAGATTTTCATGAAGAGGAACTTGATCATCTTCTTCTATTCGGGCTAAGGGCATTGGTTGAACACAAGGAGCTTGTGATGGTATGGGTGTTGAAGTAGTTTGATGTTGTGTGAGACTTCCATCTTCTTCATCATCATCATGAGGTTCTTGTTCCATAGGAAGAAGTGCACCAACACCCATGGTCAAAATGTCTTGAGAAGAATCTTCTTCATCTGCATCACTTATATCAACTTGCTCCCCATGGGAGCCATTAAATTCATCAAACACCACGTCACAAGTTTCTATAACACATCCATTGGATTTGTTGTAGACTCTATAGGCGTGAGAGTTTGATCCATAGCCAAGAAATATACCCTCAATTGTTTTGGATTGAAATTTTCCTACCCGTTCTCTTTTGTTGAGTATGAAACATTTGCACCCAAATACACGAAAGTACTTGACATTTGGCTTGTTCCCGGTTAGCAGCTCATATGGAGTCTTTTCCAATATAGTGCGGAGGAAGAGCCGGTTTGATGCATGGCATGCGGTATTGACAGCTTCAGCCCAAAAACTATGTGGTGACTTGTATTCGTCCAACATGGACCTTGCCATCTCTACAAGTGTACGGTTCTTCCTTTCGGCTACACCATTTTGCTGAGGAGTGTATGGAGCTGAATATTGATGCTCAATCACTTCATCACTAAGGAATTCTTCCAAGGTATAATTCTTGAACTCAGAGCCATTGTCACTTCTTATTGCCGTGGATTTCTTTGTCAAACTTATGCGTTGGGCTTGCTTGGCAAAATCAATGAAGGTGATCTTGGTTTCGTCCTTGGACTTGAGGAAGAACACCCAGGCATATCTTGAGTAATCATCAACAATGACAAGCCCATATTTTTTTTCCACCAAGAGTATCCCATGAAGGAGGCCCAAAAAGATGCACATGAAGGAGCTCCAGGGGCCTTGAAGTAGATACTATGTTCTTGGGTGGGTGCTTTGATTGATGTTGCTTCCTGGCTATGCATGCACTACACACACGATCTTTCTCAAAAGAGACATTTGTTAGTCCAAGGATGTGATTACCCTTTAAGAGATCTTGAAGATTCCTCATGCCGACATGGGCTAGCCGGCGATGCCATAGCCACCCCTTGTCGACCTTGGCCATTAGACAAGTTGCATGGAATGTGCTCTCTTTCGAGAAATCAATCGTGTAAAGGTTGCCATCCAACTCTCCTACAAAGGCCACTTCGAGAGTATCTCTCTTAAAGACTTTCACATCCGTTAGTCCAAAAAGTGTATCATAACCAACAGAAGCCAATTGGCGGACAGAAAGCAAATGATATTTAAGGGATTGCACAAGCATGACATTTGCAAGAGACATGTCATTTGTGATAGCCACCTTTCCCAACCCAAGTACCTGTCCTTTTGATCCTCCACCAAACATAATGCTCATAAATGGTTGAATAGCTTCCATGAAATCGTTGAGCAATTTGCTATCTCCGGTCATATGATTGGTACATCCACTATCAATCACCCATTTTACTCCACCGGAGAAAGCAACCTACACACAATTATTACTTGGTTAGAGGCACCCATTTTGCAATGGGACCTCTCAAATTAGTCACAAGGGTCTTAGGGACCCAAATAGCATAAAAACGAAATGCATTTCGGGGACCAACCAACTTTAGATAAACTTCTCCATCCTTAGTCTTACGCAGTACATAGGATGGAGGCATGAACTCTTTTGGCTTGTTGAGAGTGGGCATGCCCCTTGTGGCCTTCCCACTAACAACCTTACCTTTCTCCTTGTGTCCTTCTCGTACAAAGATTTCTTTTAAAGGGGTGGTGCACTTTTGGGAGGACGTCTTCTTCTTGCTTGTGCTTGGGTCAAACCCGAGTCCCTCTTTGGCGAACACTTCATTGTGTTGGCTCAACACCTCATTAAGGTTCTTTTGACCTTGAGCACATGTCATGAGCCCTTTCTCGATTTGAGCTTTGAGAAAACGATTCTCCTCAAGAATGGATGCTAGATCACTACTTGAGTTAGTAGAACAAGCATCAACATTGATAATAGGAGACGAGTAAGCCTTAGCTAGAGTTTCAAGATAAGTAAGTTTGAGCGTCTCAAAACTCTTTGTAAGAAGGGTGAGCTCTTCGTCCTTAGTCTTGAGAGACACGGATAGAAGCTCACAATCCTTAGTGAGAGAAGCATGAGACTTCGCAAGCTTACTTTTATCATTCATCAACTCTTCACAAGAGCCAATAGCCTTTTCAAGGAGGCAAGATCTTTAGTATGAACATCAATATTTGCACCAATTTTTAAGCATAGTTCATCATTTCGTGCTTCCTCATATTTGACTTTCCGCTCAAGGATTTCACATTTTTCCTTTTCCTCGGTGACGAGGGTTTCGAGATCCTTAATGGTGATTGTGTGCTTACTCACCATCTCCATAAGCATACGAAACATAGTGAGCTTCTTTCCTTTGAGGGAGCACATGAACTTATTAAGTTTAGCAAGCATAGGATCAGTTAGATCATCATCCTCATAACTATCCTCCGCATCAAGATACTCATCACTAGGAGTAGAAGGAGTGAAAAGAGGAGGATTTGATCGTGGAGTTACCTTGACCTTGTCGTAAGAGCTTTGGTCCTCTTCTTCTTCAACCATGGCCTTTGCCATTAGGCATTTGTGAGCGTTGCCCTTGTAATCTTTCATGTAGTTGTAGGTGACCACGTCACCACTCTTGTTTACTAACCTCAAGGTGTTTTGAGAGTCTTGAGCAACTCCGGCAACACCACTAACATCATCTGGATCAGATTCTTCTTGAGCAACCATTGCCTTTCCATCTCTCTTCTTGAGATTGGAGTTCAAAGGATTTGGCAACTTCTTCTTGGGAAAGGTCTTGGGAAACCTTGGTTTATCTTCTCTCTTCTCATAAGGGCACTTTCGTTGGAGAAGTGATTGGTTTCTTCACAGTTGTAGCATTTTCTTACTTTCTTCTTTTGAAATCTTCCCTTGAATTTACCCGCACTAAACTTCTTGACAAAAGAGCCATGCCTTCATCTGAAGGGCCCTCGCCCCGATTCAATCTCATCACCATCTTCGTCATCCTCTTCTTCTTCTTCACTTTGTTCATCTTCACATACATGCTTGGCCTTCAATGCAAGATTGATCTTTGATGATGGGGAACCATGCATGGCAAGATGTTTTGTGGCATTTGTCTTTGACTCTTCAAATAGTTGAAAGGTGGATACGATGTCATCTGTAGTCATTTCCTTGAAGGTATGGTGTTGTCTTATGTCCCACACCATTTGATGGTGAAATGGAGCAAGAGCATGAAGTAACTTATCCACAAGGAACCTCTTAGTCATGTTGAATCCATCTTGTGTCTTGTCCCACTCACATGACTCAATATCGGCGGTGAGAGTCATGAGACGCTCATGGAGTTGATTGGGGTTTCACCTTTCTCCATACAAAGTTTTGCAATTGCCCTTGGCAATTTCATATTGAGCACTCGGAGGGTAGAAGTGCCAGCCTTGGATCGCATAACAGTTTCCCATAGTTCCTTGGCACTTGTGATGTGTATGAACGGTCTCCTTTGCTTTTCATCCATATCTCTCCTTATCCACATGATTGCAGTGTCATTGAGGTTCTTGTCATATATTTCTCTTGGTGTGGGGTTCTTTGGATCAACCACATGATAGCCATACTCCAAGATCTCCAAAGATCTCATCATTTCCATGTCGAAGATGATCTTGCATAGCAACTCTCCACAAAGGAAAATCGGAAGTGGCACTAAGCAAAGGAGGATTGCCTTGAGGATTATATCTTGGTTTCTCAACCTGAGGTCTTGCATAAAGCCAAGGAACACTTGCGTGTTCATTGCTAGGAGGTTGTTGACCAAGTGATGGAGTAGGCACAGTTGGCCTTGAAGCAGCACCACCCGAGAGTGGTGCAAGCATCGTGGACAACGTGGCTAATCTCATTTGGACCAAGGCCTCAAGAGAAGCATCATGCTCCTCTTTTTTCTTAGCAAGGGCCCGTTCTAGATCCTCCGACGTAAAGGACTTGACTTCAGAAGAAGCCCCGCCTTTATCCTTAGGATCTACAACCAGGGGAGTCCCATCCGGGTTCATCTCGCTCTAGGGCGGTAAAGCCACAAGAATAGAGCATGAGGCTCTGATACCAATTGAAAAGGATCGAGATGGACCTAGAGGGGGGGTGAATAGGTACAATTACAAATTTTTAATTATTACTTAGCAATTTTAGGCAATAGTGCGGAATATGAAGATGAGCCTAACAATTGCAAGTGAGCACAAAGTACTAAGCAAGTAACACAAACACGTAAGTGTAAAGAGACAAGTAACCACAAGTATAGAGTAAGGGTTAGTAATAACCGCAACTCCGGGAGACGAGGATGTATGTCGATGTTCACTTCCTTGGAGGGAAGCTAGTCACCGTTAGAGAGGTGGATGTTACCACGAAGGCACACCAACGCCACGAAGGCTCACCCTATTCTCCCTTTGAGACAACACCACGGAGGCGTTTCTCAACCACTAGTGGTAGACCTTGGGTTGGTCTCCAAACCCTCACAAACTTTTTCGATGGAAATCACAAAGTTCGATTCCTCTCCGAATGACTCCTACCGCCTAGGAGTCTCCAACCTCCAAGAGTAACAAGAACGATGGGGGAAAGCTCAAAACTTGCTCAAGTCACGAATTCCTTTGGTGCAAAGAAGGGAAGAAGTGGATCTATCACTTGATTGGAGAACTTATCTCAAATGCTCCTAGAACACTTGGGAATCTAGGATTTGGTGTGGTTGAATGAGAGAGAGAGTGAGGAGTGTTCTTGATAGGTTCAAGGTGAATGGTCAACCCTATCCCGTGGAGAGGAAGGGTATATATATAGGTGGTGGGTAAAAGTGACCGTTTTGGGTACAGGATGGGCCGGACGTCCGGAGAACGTCGGACGTCCGGAGGCACAAATAGGTTCCGACGTCCGGAGAACGTCGGACGACCGGCCGCTGTGAAAACGTGACCCACAACCCCGTGTACAGGATACGGACGTCCGAGCAGGGCCGGACATCCGGAGCACGGACGACCGGAGGGTCCGGACGTCCGTAAGGAAGCTTCTGTTGAGACCGTGCATCCGGAGCACGGACGACCGGAGGGTCCGGACGTCCGTAAGAAAGCTTCATAGAACGTGCGGACGTCCGGAGAGTACGGGACATCCGTAGAAATGCTTCTGTGGTGGAATCTCGGACGTCCGGAAGTGGCCGGACGTCCGAAGGCAAGGTATAGAAATAGTAGCTTTTGAGCAAGTCTTTCACTAGATCCATCGATCCCCTCTTAATAGTGCGGGATCCCTATACTCAAGATCAAACCATAAATGAAGTCAACATCTTGTACCTCCATTCTTGAGTTATATGCTTTTTGTCCCTAGTCATGATCCATGCACACGGTCTTTGAAACATAATCCTGAGATATACTTGATAAACATGATTAGTCCCGAACATATGTGTTGTCATCAACATCAAAATATGATTAAGGGCATGATTGCACTTTCAGAGGTATCTTTTGCAGCCGAGCACCAACGTGGGGCTGTATCCGAGCTCCAACGCCGGACAGTATCCGAGGTCCAACGCCGGGCTATATCCAAGCTCCAACGCCGGACTGTATCCGAGGTGTCATAGATCACCTTGGTTCTAAGAAGTTGAAAGAGTTTAGCCGAGCTTAATGCCAGAAATGCCCTCTATGGAGCCAGCCACTGAGCTTTATGTCGGACTGCTTCCGAGGTGGTGCACCACCCCTGACTGCAGGCTGATTTTTTGATTGGTGCAATTTATTCTCTACCGAGATATATAGCCAGTAGCCCTCAAGGTGTGTGTGTGTCAGTCTAAAACCCGAGATGCACCTGAAGGAAAACATGAAACCCCTGATCCTAGTAGCCCCTGAGACTCTGGTCGATGCGCGAAATCGGCCTGAGGATCAACTCCTAGCTCGGCAGCATACATAGGAATGGAAACGCAGTGTAATATATTAGAGATAATAGTGATCGGCGAACGGGCCCTTGAGAGAGGGTCTTGAGAAGTTGCCGTAATATACCAGCTTTATGCCGGAAAGGTCCATATGATACCTATTGTTGTCCGAAGACGCGTTTGCGCATAGTTCGGTCAAGCCAAACACTGAGCACTTTGAATTTTGTACATTGAATAGGCAATGCAGTAGCCCCCGAGACACTGATTGGATGGCAACACCAAGTCAGGGGATCGATGTGCCCCTTTAATATTTGTAAATAATAAGCCCGAAGCCCAGTAGCCCCCGAGCCGTAATGCAGGCACGGGTGGCCGAATTAAGGATCAATACCATAGTATAATCACAAATTATGTGTATTGACTCTATGTATCCAAGTACTTTACATCATTAATGCTCAAATCCGCCTTGTACAAAACTTTGTTGACCGACCATCGGCTTCAACCTCTTCGTCCAGTAGCTGAGGAGTGTTTTCCTACTTTATGAAGCCGTTATAAGGGCAAAGATTTATGGAAAACAAGGCAATCCGGCCATACGGTTTTATAAACAAAGGTACACGGAGAGATATGTTATATTATTAAATGTAAGAAACATCTTCCAAGGAAAATAGTCCCGCTATCGGTTCCTTTATTTGGGTCGTCATGCTTATCATGATCATGAAACCTCATCTCCGGTCAATGTGGGAGGAAAATATTGAGGATTTAGTTCGGGGAAAGTTCCCGAACTCTATGTTATTAATGAACCAAAATTTTCACTTCCGTCTTTTCTGACCAATGTGATCCTTTAAGATTGCTAGCTTTCGGCTTCACCCAGTCTGAGGTACTTACTCGGATGACCCGGTAGTAACAATCACAGAGGTGCTCCATTTATCACCTAGCCGAACAATCGGGAACGTAGGGGTAAACACAGGAGCCAGGCAACCCAACTAGGCCAAAACCTTAAGTCAAATTGATGCATATTTATGGATTTATAATGATGATTACGTAAGGCGGCGCTTGTATATGAAATACAAATGCCGATGATATGTTTATTTTGACTCTATTGTGATCATTTATCAGTTGACAGTGGCCCATCATCGGCTTCTACCCCTTTGTAGATACTACGCATGGTGTTTCCGCAATAATAAGACAACCCTTAGCCAACGTCTCGGTGCCCAAAGGCGGTTGTGTTAGCGGAGACGAAGCAATCAGATATGCGGGTTTTATAACTTTCACTTAGTCATAGGAGCTTTAAATTGGGAAGCTAGCTACGAGCCCCCGGTTAGTGTTCGGCGACAGCTGAGGTCAATCCGTAAACACTTCGGCCAATGTTATGAACGGCCCGTCATTTAACATAGTCATCGGATCTTTGACCAGTTTACGCCTATTGTGACAGTCAGTTTTCAGCTTTCTCCACTGAGGTGCTTAACCATGCGAGCTGGAAGCACAATCGCAGTGGTTCTTCCTTTGCACACCTGGCCGAACAAAGCGGAACATAGGAGGCAAGCACAGGAGCCGGGCAACCCAACTATTGACCGAAGACACAATTTGAAACCGATGCACATATAGCAATATCCGAGAATGTTTTTGCCGAATCTCTAAAGGTGTCCAGCGTTGCACTGCGAGACTTATGCGGGAAACACACAAATAGTTTAAAAGTGCCATAAGCTGGGAAAATAGCTCATATAAATTTTAAGAGCCCTTCAAGTGACTTGGGTAAAAGAATTTTATGTATGATGATTGTATGTACTGAAGTACTTATATCACATCTGTGTTCACCTGAACTTTGAACGCGTCTGAACCGACCGTCGGCTTCTCCCTCTTCGGTTAAAGACCGAAAAGTGTTATGTACTCCACCTGTCGAGAATATCGTCGGTGTTTTCGATAACCAGGCAATCAGGCCATAAGGCTGTAACAGACAAAGCGCGCTCAGGGAACTTATGCTATATTACTAACGAAGTGTAAGAAGCATCTTCGAAGAAAATAGTACCTCCACCAATACCTTTCTTCGGTTGCTCATTGTTACTATGAGACTTGTGCAATAGATTTTTTGTACTCATGAGTTCCGTTGTGTGCCGACCATGATTGAAAAAAATAAGAGCGCTAGCTTTCGGCTTCACCCAGTCTGAGGTCCGAACTCGTATGAACCGGTCGTGACAATCGCAGAGGTGCACCCTTTACTCCCTAGTCGAACAATCGGGAACGTAGGGGTAAGCACAGGAGCCAGGCAACCTAGCTTACGGAACACTTAGGTCAATATGGTGCATTTTGTGGCGTAATACATGAACAAGGAACAAAGCCGTACAAGTATAATCATATGCAAGAGGAAAGGCTTTATAAAGGAAGACCCCAAGTAAACGGGGTATTTGAATTTGTGTGTCACAAACAAAGTTATGACAAGGAATTTGTTCACAAACAACTTTTTGACAAAAAAATATAATGCTTGGTCGAACCGAACAAAATTTAAAACTGAAAGTTTCTAAGCATGAAAGCGACTTAGCTATTTAATGTGTTCGGCATTGATGACGCGTTCTGAGCTTGATGCGGGACAAGGTTCCAGCCCCCAGGCTGGTCCCAAGGTGGCCGAGCAGAGAGTTCGGCACTCCGAGAAGATGAAGCCCCCAGTCCAGTCGCGGTAATGGAGCAGGTCGGCGCGCCAAGGCGACAACCCAATTCGGTTGACAGAGGCGACAGAGCGGCTCAGTCTGAGTCGATTGGCTGCACAGATAAAATAGTGCAAACCAAAAGTAATGACAAATAAAGATAATAATGTATAAAAAAATTCTTCTACTTATTTAATACAAGTAAAGTAAATAATGAAAGAGATATGGCCTGAGCGTCGAGGTTAACGTCGATGCAGGGCATCGGCGTGATGTGGTAAGGGTGTGGCAAAGCCCGAATTCATAGGTTGGTCCGAGTTCTGGATACGGCGTTCGCCGAACTATGTATGGAAACTGTCCGAACCACTATGCGACCATTGTTAATGCGGCCACCATTTGATAAACCTGTGTATAGATGATGGAACAAAGCAGAGTAATAATTCCTTGGAAAAAATAACCCAAATAAGCAAAAATTGCTAGGATTAATAGCACCTGGTTTATTTGTTGTAGCGGCCCGAAGAAAGGTTACTCCCAAAATTAGGACTCGATCCGCACACCCATTGCCTGATGGGTGATGTAGCGATGGCATGGCGATGCTGGCAAAGGTTGGCTCACCGCGGCGAAGCCCGTGGTCCAGCTAATGTGATGAAGTTGGTCGGCTGGTGACGCCGAAGTCTCCGAAGTAAGTTGATGAAGAGATGGCGAAGCCCTCGGTCTAGTTGAGGTGACGGAGCAGGTCGATAAGGAGACGTTGCAGCTGCCATGTCAGCCGAGGTGTTGAAGCAGTTCGGCGTGATGGACATCGGCTTGAACAAGCAACAGTGTGGCCATGTCGACGCAGGTCGTAAATTGTGACGCGGTTAATGCCGGCTTGATGAAGTGACCATGCGGCGATGTTGGTGTGCCCGCTCCGTGTAATCCGTGGGGCGGCGATGTTGCTGATAATTTATCCTTCGCGATGCCGCACTCTTGTTCGGCTGGCCGAGATGATGATCCGAAGAATTTGAGCTCGGCTCAACAAAGCGACGACGTGTCTAGCGCAGGTCGGCCGCCGTGGAGTGATGTTGTCGGGCTGGTTTGACACCGGCGCAACGGTGAAGACTATATTGGAAAAATACTTATAATATTAGTGGGATGTGTTTGAGAATAAAACACAATACCCCATACAAAAACTTCCTTCAAAAAGGATGTCCGAAATCCCGTTCATAAAGAAGATGAACTCGGGTCAGATTCGTTCTCGCGCAGAAAACAGATCCAAAAAGTGATGCACTAATCGGAAGGTTCCCGGAGTTTGGACGGTCGGATTGAGCTAAATTTGACAGGTGGTAGATATAGGAATTCCGCAGCCGATCAACGGTTGGATCTTCCAAAGGACGTCCTAGCTAAATGCTGGACACCATGCTCCAAACTCGTTCGGATTCTCATCCAGATTCAACACGGCTCTGGTATATCGGAGATTGCCGGAGATTCCTCCATCGGAACTCGACAAAATTTTGCAGTATTGTTGTAGACTCAATTACGCACAATTCCACCGAAGCAATCATTTAAGCGACACTCGAGGAGGCGGTGGCGGCGGATACAAGTTCGCTGTCCAGAAAAATAGCACGGTCACCCGAGGGCAATGTTGACGTTGAGCCCCCGAGCTCCATGGATGATTCCTCCATGATCTTGATGGAGGTCGGAGTTGATGTCGATGAAGGCCCTCATCCGAACATGACGGTCGAAGGTAGGGTGCAGTCCTAGATCAAGCAAAGGTGACCAGTCGAGCTGGTGACGAAGAAGCCGACGTCGCAGTTGATCTGCGGTCGAGCCATTGACCCCTTTTGCCGATCACACAGCGGAACTCTCAATGAAAGCACCATTGTCAGTGTCAAAACCGGCCAATCTCGGGTAGGGGGTCCCAAGTTGTGCGTCTTAGGATCGATGGTAACATGAACACGGGATTTTACCCAGCTTCGGGCTCTCTTAATGAGCTAATACCCTGCATGTTGCTTGATTGACTTTAATAAGTATAGGGGTTACAAGAGTTGATCTACCCCAAAATCATATGTTGTGATCTAAACCCTAGAGGTATGATGAGTAATGTCATAATAATCTATCGACTAGTCTGGCCTCGGTTTATATAATGTACCAGAGACCTAGGATAACAAGAGTCCTAGCCGAATACGCCGGTGGGGAGGAGTCCTTGTCTTGATCACCAAGTCTTGTAGAATCTTCCTTATGTATACTTCGCCTGTCCGAACTGGCCCATGAGTATGCGGCCATGGGGGTCCTCGGCCCAATCCAATTGATCGAGAGACGACGTGGTGTTTACCTCCTGGTCCAGGACACCGTCAGCGGCGGCGGTTTCTCCTCAGATCTCGATCTGGTTGGGAGGCGGCGCTCCTCTCCGGCCAGATCGGCGGCGGTGGCACAGATCGGTGATGACATGGAAGTGGTGCGGCGGTGGTGGGGGAGGATGGCACCAGCAACGGTGGATCTGGCCTTGACACATGTCGGGCTAATTCGTTGTGCTACCGATCTCAATCGCCGTCGGCGGGGCACTGCTCCTGGACTTGATCTGCAACACGAGGATGTCTGGGGCGCCGGCCCTAGGCTTGGTGGTGGTGGCCTTCTTCTTTGTCGGAGTTGGTCGGTCGGCTGGTTGTGCTCACATGGTCATGCAGTGACCAGCGGCTTGGCCGGTCGGCGGCGGCGGAACTTGGCTGGTGGCAGCGGCAAAGTTCTCGACCGATCCGGGCGGCCCTGGAGGGTGGAGGCCGGTGAAGCTTGGGCTTCCCGCGGCGGCATGGCGTGGTGCAGTCCCTGTCCAAGGCGGATCTGTGACGGCGATCTGCTATGGATTGGTTCGGATCAGAGACGGCGACGAACACGCGGGATCCTTCTCGGCGGCTCTGCGGCTTGGCGAGGTGGGGTGGGAGCCCTCCTCCTAGGCTCCAGTAGTGGCACACTCAGGCAGTGGTCGATGCGCCAGGGGTCCCACGGTGGCACTGTTGCTGCGGTTGGTCGCCGGATCTAGGCGGCTGGATCTGGGGCTTTGAAGGCGGTTGAGACGGTGCACAGGTTGTTGGGTGGATTTCTTAGGACGGATCCGGGTGAAAACCTGATCTTCGGTCGATGGCCGGAGACGGTGATGACAATGCCCTTATCATCGTTTCCTTCATGAAGGCATCATCGAGGTGAAGCTCCCAACTCCACTTAATACCTCCGGGGGAAACCCTAGATCAGCTGATCGAATGTTGGCGGCAATCATGTGTCGTAACCCCCTTGGGGGCGGCATTCTTGGAGGTGCACTCGGCTTCGTGGGACCAGCGAACGGCTTCTTTGGTGGACCGGTGCTTCATCCATACATTGATGGCAACGGATCTGGACGGCGTGGCGTAGTGCAGATTCGGAGTTCGACGTGGGAGGATGGACTCGCGCAGGAGGACGACGTTGTCTGGCGTCGTGGTGGCGTCGATGGCTCAGAGACCTGTCACGGTAGATGCAACAGTACAACTCTGAAGATGGACTCGTGGCAGGTGGCTGCGGCGGCCTCATACCCGGCAGGCGTCCTGCTTGAGGAGTGCGCCTGACTGGTAGGTGCCCCATACCAGGCAGGTGTCCTGATTGGGACCTCAGGTCTTAGATGTTTAGGTTTGGCTGCGATGTCTGTTTGTTATTAGGCCCAGAATATCAGCGCCCCTTTATCAACTGGATAGGTGTAGCAATAGTTGTTGCTTAGACGGTGTCTTCAGTCTTACTGTTGTATGACTTTGTTAGGTCTTGTGAAAATAATTAATAAAGTGGCTGCATGCATCGCCCAGATGCAGAGGCCGGGGGTCATCCTTATTTATTTAGAAAAAAGAAGAGCCCGAGTCTAGTCCATCAAAACCGCCATCTTAATGCTGGAAGGACATCTAGACGTGCCATTTCCTTCGCGCCCGGCTTCCTAGCTAGTGCTGGACTTTCATATCACCCAGGTTGCTCGGAACATGATGAACAACTCGGCTATCAAATGCAGATGCCTTTAAAATTGGTGGAGTCCAAAAAATGGCACTCCCTCCTACCCAAAATATAAAGGCACGCATTGATATTTTTTATCTTCATGACATAACTTTGACTATGATTTTCATTTATTGTAGCCCTACAAAATTACTATATAGACATATGAAACAGAATTATTTTGCAAGACAAAACAATAATAATATTGATATATGGTTAATCCATGTATTTTGGTACTCATGCATCAACGACCGCACATATATATTAATGATCAAAATTGTGCATCAATGACTGCGCAAAGTCAAACGTGTATTTTGGGAAGGAGAGGGTACAAAACACAAACACGTTGATACTATTTTTTGATTTTCTTTTTCTGAAAACGGATATATTAAACCCTCGAGGAAACAAGATAATTTGCTTTGCTAAGCGTCAAGAAGCATGTAGGAAGGCGAGAAAGCTCCTTCACGGTCGCGCGTTGGAACGCTCGATTGAGCATCACGTGTTGGTCATTGTCCATCCAAAATCCATAAATCTCTCCTTGAATTCTAATGGTGGGGCCCAGCGTGTCCTTCCATAAATCTCTCCTACTCAATTCAATGGGTGGTGCGGGCGTCTCCTTCCATACCCCCCCCCCCCCCCCCCAAAAAAAAAAATCAGGGCTGACACGTAATTTGATTTTCTCACGCCCTCATTTAGGTTGCTATCGGAAATTGGGCGTTGTAACGCGCGAGCACGAAATAGCATCCGTCGTAGGAAGGATGACGAGCGACCATCTGGAGTGTTGCAGGCTTGATTTGCCATCGTTCGTGCCCCGGCAAGATTTTGGGATCAAAAGCTTTTATGGAGCATTGTGACAATGTGTGTGATCATAAAAGAATAGCGAGCTCAACTAGAGGACTTCGGTATGAGAATGAGGGCGAGAAATTTACATAGCTCATGTGAACCCAAGAATAGATGGACATCTTCTTAATAGATTTCTTCAAGTGCATCGATAGATTGAAGACCCCGTGAAGCATGAACAACTTCGAGGAATTGGCACCATGAGACGCAATGTCGTAAGCCCAATGACACGAGAAGTAAAGGAAACATACAGCGTCTTCCCCTAGCCCTCGCGACTAGGGTTTTCTTCCTCTGAGGCGACTCGTCCCCTCAGAGTTTACGTCCGATCCCGGCGATCCTCGCAGGGTTTTTCCCTGCACTACGGCGCCTCATTCGGGATGGCTTCCTCCTCGGATGCGAACTCGGCGACCAACGATGGCGGCGGTAGGGGAGGTTATGGTGGCGGCGGCGGTGCAACTGCAGATCCCGATCTGGAAAACTTCTTCGACCAGTTGGATCTCAATGAGGAAGAATTTGAGGATGTGGAGATTGATGATGACGACCCGGAAATCGAAGAGAGCGTTCGTTGGTTAGCCCTCGCTAGGGTTCATACCGACAAAACCTTCTCGGCGTCAGCCTTTTACAAGGAGATGCGGGCGGCGTGGAATCCAGCGCAAGGAGTCAGATTCCGCCCGGTTGGACCGAACAGATTTGTCGTCCAGGCCGCGTGCTTGGGTGACTGGGAGAGGATCATGAAGCAAGGGCCGTGGTTGTTCCGCAACATGGCGGTTCTGTTGTATAAGTATGATGGTTTCAATCGTGCAGAAGAGGTGGTATTTGATCACATGCCCATATGGCTCCAGATTCACAAGTTACCGGATCCCTACTACAAGGATCACATAGTTGAGAAACTGCTGAAGGGAGCTGGGGAGATTTTGGAGATGCGTTTGAATGGCAATACAAGGGGGGACTATGTGAGGATTAGGGTTAACCATAACATCAAGAGCCCCCTCACAAAGTTTGTCAGTATTGTGTGAGCAAAGGAGAGGCAGGTGTACTTTGTTCGCTATGAGAAGTTAGCTCATTTTTGCAAAGTCTGTGGACTAATAGGTCATGATCATAAGGAGTGTGGACAAGGCATACATGATAAGAAACAGATGAAGTGTGGTGATTGGCTTTATGCGGATGGGCCGTCTAGACCAGGACAGAGTGCACCTGCAAGACAGCCGGGTCCCTGACCGGCTGGCAAAGGGGATGGCCAGCCACCTCCGTCAGCACCAAGAAAGGAGGCTTCAGACCCTGAAACCCTGGATACGGCGACAAGCCCTCTGAAATAGGCCGTGGCTAGGATGGAGGTTGAAAAAGATGCAAGGAAACGTCTGAATATGGATGATGCTGGGACGGGGATTGACAACATCTCAGGTGCCCCTAAGGCTACGTTGGCTATCACAGTAGCGGGGTGGATGCTACAGGAAATAACTCGCCTGACAGCAGTGACTCAAGCAACAAAAGGCTGAAAGTTTCGAAGGAAGGTGGAAATAATGAGATATCGGCGGCCTCCCTAGAGGAGGACCGCCGGACATAATGAATATCCTTGCATGGAACTGCCGGGGGGGGGGGGAACCGCCGGACAGTTCGAGAGGTGTTGGCCCTCACTAAAGCCAACATCCCCAATCTAGTTTTCTTAAGTGAGACTAGACAAGATGTAGTGAGAATGGAAAAGCTGAAGTGGAGATTGGGATTAAAAGGTTTCCATGGAGTGAGTTCGGACGGAAGAAGCGGTGGCTTAGGTCTCTTTTGGGATGAAGCCCTGAATGTGACTGTTTTGGACTCTTGCAGTCGCTATATTGATGTTCTTGTTGATGATGTGGGAGGTGGATCCTCGTGGAGAGGAACTTTTGTGTATGGAGAGCCTAGAACGGAGAATAGACACCTAATGTGGGATCACCTGGCTCGGCTTAGGGAAAACTCGCAGGTTCCATGGTTGGTTTGTGGCGATTTCAATGAAGCTATGTGGCAGCATGAGCATCTTTCCAGGACGCTGAGATCAGAGACGCAAATGCTAGCTTTCAGGGACTGCTTGCTGCTTTGTGAACTCGAAGACCTGGAATTTTCAGGCATTCCTTACACATACAATAATGGACAGGAAGGAAATCGTAATGTGCAAGTTAGACTGGATCGCGCTTGTGCGGATGAGGTGTGGCGTGACATCTTCCCTTCTACACAGGTGGTCCATCTAGCAACATCGTGCTCTGACCATAGCCCAGTCCTAATCCGTATGGGAAGGGTTCAGATGACAAAGCAACGTGGACAAGCACAACATTATGAAATCATGTGGGAAAGACACCCGGCTCTGGCAGAGGTGGTGTCGCGATCATGGGCTGGAAATCCTCAACTAGGCGATCTGGGGTCGGTCGCCGAAGCACTGAAAAAGCTCATGAAGGATCTCAAGGCATGGAGTAAGGCAAATTTTGGCAACGTATTAAGGGAGATTGAGGCCTTGCGAGGTCAGCTAGCGAAGTTACAGTTTGATGGGGCCGATCGTTCTCATATTCGGCTCAAGATGAACCACCTTGATGAACTCCTCTACCGGGAGGAGATGATGTGGCTCCAAAGGTCACGGATCATGTGGCTTAAGGAAGGGGAATGCAATACTAAGTGTCGGTGTCAAAACCGGCGGATCTCGGGTAGGGGGTCCCGAACTGTGCGTCTAGGCGGATGGTAACAAGAGACAAGGGGCACGATGTTTTTACCCAGGTTCGGGCCCTCTCGATGGAGGTAATACCCTACTCCCGCTTGTTTAATATTGATGATATGGGTAGTACAAGAGTAGATCTACCACGAGATCGTAGAGGCTAAACCCTAGAAGCTAGCCTATGGTATGATTGTTGTTCGTCCTATGGACTAAAACCCTCCGGTTTATATAGACACCGGATAGGTTAGGGTTACACAGAGTCGGTTACAATGGTAGGAGATCTACATATCCAGACGCCAAGCTTGCCTTCCACGCCAAGGAAAGTCCCATCCGGACACGGGACGAAGTCTTTAATCTTGTATCTCCATAGTCTTGGAGTCCGCCGTGATGATAGTCCGCTATCCGGACACCCCTAGTCCAGACTCCTCAAGAGCTCCCTGAACCAGGCTTCAATGACGATTTAGTCTGGCGCATATTGTCTTCGGCATTGCAAGGCGGGTTCCTCCTCCGAATACTTCATAGAAGGTTTTGAACACCAGGATAGTGTCCGCTCGCAAAACAAGTTCCACATACCACCATAGAGAGAATAACTTTTGCACAGATCTGCTGACGTATTCCGTGGCGTGACATCACACCACGGCCAGGCCTTCTATATGAATCGTTTTTTACTGTTCCACCTCAGCGCGTTTAGCGAGGCGGTTTCCTTGGCACGTCTTATCAAAACATAGATCGTGTCCCCCTTATTCCGGGATTCTCATTAATACGGACGTGGGTAACCCAACCGTGCGTTCGCTGGCACGCCTCCTCTATCAAAGGCGAGTCCTAATCGACCACGGGTGGGCTCTTGGTATTCAACCGCTTTATAATGAGACCAAGGCCCTCTTCTTTTACACCCTCCATCGAGTTCGCCTCGCCGAAGTTCCAACACCCAAAGCTTCAAATACCGACGCTTGGACCTTCGACGATGTCGGTTCCGACCAGCACGGCCGATTGATGCCTTCCTCATCACAGAGGAAGATGTGCTAAAAGCTGCGAGACGCCAGTATCTAACCGGCGAGATCTCGCATAGGCTGCCTGCTCAGGCAGGTCATTCCCACTCTGAGCCCGGCGAGAACGTGGTGTTTGTGTCCCACTTCCTTCGGGTTTAGGCTTCCCGACGGATCCCTTTGTGCGGGGCTCATGTTTTATTATGGGCTCGATTTCCATGACTTGAATCCGGAGTCCATCCTCCATATCTCGTCATTCATTGTCATATGTGAGGCCTTCCTCCATATTACCCCTCACTTTGGATTGTGGCTCAAGACCTTCAAGGTGGAGCCAAAGATGATCGAGGGCAGCAAGCAGAGTGCAAAGGCGATTATAAGCAAATGTGCTGATGCTCCGTGGCCCGAGGGCTCTTTGCAAAAGGAGCTTGGTTTGTGGCAGCGGGAGTGGTTTTATATTACCGCTCCTATAGGGGCACCAAATGGGCGGCGCTTCCCGCCTTTCGCTCAGGTCCACCACAGCGGCTGGCGTCATGGGTCAACAAGGGACTTGACTGGGGGCCATCCAAAGACGTTCCTTTGCTGCAGGGCCGTATCCGAGACCTCCAAGAAAGAGAGATCAATCTGGTTGCAGCGGCGCAGGTTATGCTGATCCGGCGCCTCCTACCCTGCAAACGTCGCCCCCTCCGCCTGTGGGAATTTAATCCGGAGGGACCACGAGCTCTCCAACATTTTATGGGCACGACACCCGTGGAGATGTATAAACTGTTCTTTGGATCACAAGAGAAGTGTCCGGACCTGACTGAGGACGCAGGACTAAGCTGCAATCGCCCAGATACTCAAGTAAGTAGTCCTGTAACCGGACAAGCTGTTCATTCATTTACCATATATACATGCCCTTTAAAAGAGCCGTTTCTTGAACAGGAATGGATAGCCAAGGCAAAGTTAATAAGGTGTCCGGCTCCCCTCCTAGAGATCATGCCGGATCCCATGCTGGCTAAGATGTTGAAGGCCGCGCCTTTTAAAGAAGGCGAGGGGAGCGGGGAGGCAACTGCCTCCATGAAGGAGGTCTTTGAGGAGGGAGGGATCAAAAACCCCACCCTCTCAGGAGAGAAGAGGACCGCTTCGGAAGATCTGGAGGTCAAGGCCTCGAAGAGAGGGAAAGGATCTTCGTCAGAGAGTCCGGCGCTGGGAAGTAACCCAGCCGCACTATTTCCCCAAGGGGACCAGCCCTCTAGCGAGCCGTAAGTAAAAACTAGGGGTCTTGTAAATAAGGAACATCCTTGTATTTATTTCTGAAGATAACCGAAATTGTACCTTGTAGTTCGGATCTCAGCCCTTCTCAGCAGAGCTCGTCTTCGGGGGATCTTCTTCCGGAGATGATGGAGAGCGAAACGCCTCCACCTGTCGCACCCTCATGCGAGGCGGACGACCCTGAGGTGTCGTCGCGAAGGGTTCCCTCAAGTCCGGCGGGGCCAGAAGGTCCGGCGCCAAGGGGTGTGCGGTCGGAGGAGCTGAAGGATCTGCTCGGGCGAGCGGCTATCTCAGAAGATCACCGTGTTCTAATGGGTACGGTGATTGAAAGAGTTGCGTCCGCGGAGAGCGGATTGCATGAAGCCGTCAGAAGCTTACTGACGGGGTTCGAGGTACGCAAAAAATGATGTACCTTCTGACAGTTATGCATATAAAATGCGCCATGTATAGATAGTAGCCCCTGAGACTCGGTATGTTGTCAAAATTGACAGCGTGCCGAGGATCAAAATCTCAGTTATAACATTTCGCCGCTCCTAAGCAGGTGGCGGGGCGTCCAGTGGCCAGCCGGACTGATGAATATGCCGAACTAAAGCGGCAGCCTGACGAGGCGGATGCGACATCGCTACCGGTCAATAAACGGTTCGACGAGTCACAAGGTATGCGACTTCTATGCGGACACCTGGTAAGGGAGCTTGACGCCCATGTCTTACTATTTGTATGCTTAATGCAGATGGTGCCGCTGCTGTGGAGGAGCTTCGGGCGGAACTCGCCCGAGCGAAAGAGCAAGCCAGAAATAGTAATGCGGCCGCTTTAAGGGCGGTGAAGAGCTAAAAGCGAGCAGGCTGCTCACCGCCGAAGCGAGGAGGAAATGGCCGATATGGCCAGAAAGTTGAAGAATATTACCGACCACTGCGAGGTTCTCGAAAAAGAGCGTCAAGTGGAGCAAGAGGGCCTGAAAAAGGCCACCACCGAATCCAAGGATGCCCGTTCCGCTTTGAGAGCTGCCAAGGAGGAGCTGAATCAAGCCGGGGCTATTGCGGCTGGAAAGCCATTTTTGCTGCGGAGGAAATATACGGATCCAAAGTATGCTCAGTTTGACAAGTTGTGGAGTTCGGAGGATGCTTATCTGGACTTGGCGGCGGCGCCAGACGCAGCTTGAGCACTTCCGGGGCGAAGGGGCACGAAGGGAAGAGCTATATTGGTCGCAATTCCATAGTCCGGGCGTCTTCTTCCGCTAACCGATCGGTTGGCGAATGGGCCGAGCTGAACCGACTATCCGGACTTGCCATGAAGCATGTCATGACTCATTTGTGGCCGGGCGGACCCCAGCCGAAGAGTTATTTTGGTTTAGTGCAGCAGTTCCTTGGTGCGGTACCACGTATCGACGCAATGAGGCGGTCGGCGTGTATTGAGGGAGTGTGGATGGCTCTGGCCCATGTCAAGACATACTGGGCAGAGATGAAGGCCATCGATGTTGCATCCCAAGATTCGGACAGAAGCCGAGTACCTGCCGAGCACTACTTTGAAGAAGTCCTGCAGGGCGCTCGTTTAATAGAGGCGCAGTGCTCGAAGGATGTTATGTTTAAATGACATGTATGATTTTTGAAAACAATGTTTCAATATAATATTATAGCTTTTTATACTTGTGCGTTCAAGTAGTAAACTACTCCATGTGCGGCCGTTTATGTATATGTATATATATAACCTGAAAGATGGCAGTCCTTGTCTTCAGCCCCCACGCACATAGTGCGGGGGTTTTTGCAAAGAAAGCGCTTTGTCACACTTAATCCAACGTCTTGGTCCTGTTAAGGAGGTGATAGCGTAGCAAACTAGGCAACCGTACTATAATGCTTTATCACTTTCACTTAGCCCTGAGTTCGAGGGTGGGGCTACTATATAGCCCCTGGGGCACCGCACTCTCCGAATTCGGGGTGCGTATGTGCCTGACCGAAAACCGGTCCTTCGTTAATGCGGAGGAATCCTAAACATTCCAGTGAGTCATCGAGTGGTTGACCAGTCTCTCGCTATATCATGACAGTCATTTTTCGGCTTTCTCTACTGAGGTGCTCGCCCGGCCGAACCAGGGCACAATCGCAGTAGTTCTCCTGGTGCCGCGTTAGCCGATAAAACGGAACGTAAGGAAGCAAAACACAGGAGCCGGGCAAACCCAACATTTGACCAAAGACATGATTCGGAGCTGATGCATATAAGGCCTAACTCGAGACGCCGAACACTCCCTAAGGTATTCGGTCTTTATAAAAACGGGCGGAATAATGCCCTAAGCCCCTGGTGTCCAGGTACGTGCAAAAATTCTGGTGCGGCCAATGCCAAAACGCGAGTCTCCTCCTCGGTTATAGCAAGAAACCGGGGGATGTATATCAACAAGAGACAGTAAAAAAGGTTTACGCAGGGTCTTAATCTGAAAAGAATCCTTGCAACGGGTCCCTACTGCACGTCTGCGCATGTGTCTCCGTTGTGCCGTATCCTGGACGGGTGTAGCACGTTGTTCATCTGTAGAAGAGAGGAACTTAGTTTAAAAAAGAAAAAAGTTCGTGCGAAAGATGTACATTATATTAAATAAGCAGAGTACGAGTCGAAGAGGTGGATAAGATTGAGCTTTATTGTCTCTTGTGATACATGCATGCAGCCCCTTGTATGGGGGTATGCCGCTAGTAGGCGCCGGACTCGTCTAGCCATGTCCGGGGTTTGAATGACCAATTCATGTTCTTCGACTAGCGGAGCCGGATAGGTGTGGGGCTGTCAAGGCAGTCTCACGTTCCTCCGTGCTCAAATGACACTTAATACTCCCTTTTAATGAGATGATGCCGCGTGAACTGGGCATTTTAAGTGTGAGAGATGCATAATGCGGTATTGCATTAAAGCGGGCAAAAGCTTCGCGTCCCAATAGTGCTTGATGGCTACTTTTGAACGGGGCGACATGGAAGATTAACCTTTCGCGACGGAAGTTGTTGGATAAACCGAACACAACTTCTAGCAGTATGGAGCCCGTACAATGGGCATATGGGCCTGGCGTTACTCCTTTAAAGGAGGTGTTGCTACGGTGAATTTTGGCTGGGTTTATCCCCATCCTGCGGATTGTGTCCTGATATATCAGGTTTATGTCACTGCCGCCATCCATGAGGACTTGTGTAAATTGGAATCCGTTGATTATAGGATGCAATATCAAGGCAGTCCATCCTGCGTTCCGGGTACTTTCGGAATAGTCCTGATGGTCAAAGGTGATTGGTTTTGACAACCAGTGTGCGGCGCGCGTTTTGGTGGGAGCCGCTCTGTTTTTCCCTTTGATCACGTGAAGTGAATTTACTGTTTTAACCTCGTGTGGGAAATTCTTTTGTTTTCCGGGGCTCTGCTTATGGTGCTCGTCATCATCTTCGCTTGGTGTGTCGAGCCCCTTATGTTCGGCGTTGAGTCTGCCGGACTGTTTGAAGACCCAACAATTTCGTGGGTATGGTTTGCGTGCCTCCCAGGAGTACTGTGGATTTGACATATCTTGTCCAAGATTTTGTTGAAGTTGGATAGCTCATCGATATTGTCCTTAAGGGGCAGTTTTTTGTTGTTCTACCGTGAGCTTTTGAATCCGGCGTTGACTGCCTCGCTCTTTGGACCGTTCCTTTTAATCCGGCGCTGGTCCTTGTTGCGCCGTGGTTTCGCTTCCATCCCCGACTTGGATGTACTTGGGTCGCTGGTGTTGCATCTTGCTAGCCAGCTATCCTCTCCCGCCGCAAAAGCGGGTCATGAGGCTTGTTAATGCGGCCATGGTTCTCGGCTTCTCTTGGCCGAGGTGTCTGGCGAGCCATTCTGCCCTGGACGTTGTGTTTGAAAGCTGCTAAGGCTTCTGCGTCCTGACAATCGACTATTTGGTTCTTTTAGTAAGGAACTTGTTCCAGAATTTCTGGGCTGACTCTCCGGGCTGTTGAGTTATGTGACTTAAATCGTCTGCATCCGGAGGGCGGACATAGGTCCCCTGAAAATTTGCCCGAAACGCATCCTCGAGCTCTTCCCAGCTTCCAATGGTGTTTTCGGGGAGGCTTTTAAGCCAATGTCGAGCCGGCCCTTTGAGTTTGAGGGGTAAGTATTTTATGGCGTGGAGATCATCTCCTCTAGCCATATGTATGTGGAGGATGTAATCCTCAATCCAGACTCCAGGGTCTGTTGTTCCGTCGTATGCCTCTATGTCTACGGGTTTGAATCATTGAAATTCATGATCCAGCACCTCATCGGTGAAACATAGGGGATGTGCGGCGCCCCTGTATTTGGGTGTGCCGATTTGTTCGGAATTTTGGCCTGTTGCATTGCTTTGAAGAGCTTGCTTTCTTGGCCCATAGATGGACCTAACTGGGCCATCCTTTTGCTGTGAATCCATATGCGGATCGCATACCAAATTGTGTCTTGGCGCCATTTGCCGCTCTCTTTTTGCCGTTGGGTCGCCCATCTGACCGGGTGGCCTTCTTATTCTTTGATTGTGGGGGCTCTAAGGCCTCCTCACAAATTCGGGTAGTAGCTTTCTTTTGGTAGCTCTTTGTTCGGCGATCGCCGCCAGATTTGTCTATGATGTTGAATACTTTGCTCCATCTGATCCTGAGTGCATCTTCCGCTGTTTTGAGCTTCCGCTTCTGCTTTTTCAGGCTACGCGCAGTGATGACGAGCCTTTTCTGGAGGTTATCTTGTTCCAACGATTTGTCCGGCGTGAGATCGTCCGGACTGTTATCTTCCCCGGGGACGGGTTGTTTATCCAAGTTGTCTTGTTCGGACGATTGCTTGATAGCGTGTTCGTCGTCCACCGGTTTGCCCTGCTCTATGGCTGGGTCTCTGTTGAGGCGGGACTTGGTCCGGCGTTTACGTTGCCGTTTTGACTGCTTGTCGAGAGATTTATCTTTCGTAGCGTCCCGTTGTTCCTCGTCTTCATTTCCTTTAGGTGTATCCACCATATATACATCATGAGATGAGGTGGTTGTCCAGCGTCCTATAGGTGTTGGTTCATTGTTGTCTCCTACATCATCGTCCATACCGTCGATGTCTTCGGAGTCGAAATCGAGCACGTCGTGTAAGCTTTCGACGGTAGCTACGAAGTGGGTGGTGGGTGGGCGTTGAATTTCTTCGTCGTCCGCATCCCAACCCTCCTGACCATAGTCCGGCCAGGGCTCTCCGGATAAAGAGAGAGACTTTAGTGAATTCAGGATGTCGCCAAAGGGTGAGTGCTGAAAGATGTCCACGGCGGTGAACTCCATGACCGGCGCCCAATCAGATTCGATTGGTAGGGGCGCGGAGGGTTCGGAGTCCGGAGAGGAGTCCGGCACCTTGGAGTCACGGTCTTCGCAGGGGACAGGGATAGAGTTCGGCTCAATTGCCGTAGAGATTGTAGCCCCCGAGGCGGTGTCCAACCACTCGTCCTCGATCGGGGAATCCGGCTCCGGATTAAGGGTCGGAGCGGATGCTGGTGCGGCCTCGAGGCAATCGCTCGCCGCAGAGCTAGATCATGCCCATCGAGACAAAGGCGGCACGCTTATTGCGGCTCGAATCCGTCGAAGATCAAGTCTCCGCGGATATCGGCCGTATGGTTCAAACTTCCAAATCTGACCTGATGGCCAGGGGCGTAGCTTTCGATCTGCTCCAGATGGCCAAGCGAATTGGCCCGCGGTGCAAAGCCGCCGAATACGAAGATCTGTCCGGGGAGAAAGGTCTCACCCTGGGCTGCGTCATTGTTGATGATCGAAGGAGCCATCGGGCCTATCGGTGACGACACAGAGGAACTCTCAATGAAAGCACCAATATCGGTGTCAAAACCGGCAGATCTCGGGTAGGGGTCCCGAATCGTATGCGTCTAGGCGGATGGTAACAGGAGACAAGGGGCACGATGTTTTACCTGTGTTCGGGCCCTCTCGATGGAGGTAATACCCTACTCCCGCTTGATTAATAAAGATGATATGGGTAGTACAAGAGAAGATCTACCACGAGATCGTAGAGGCTAAACCCTAGAAGCTAGCCTATGGTATGATTGTTGTTCGTCCTATGGACTAAAACCCTCCGATTTATATAGACACTGGATAGGTTAGGGTTACACAGAGTCGGTTACAATGGTAGGAGATCTACATATCCGTATCGCCAAGCTTGCCTTCCACGCCAAGGAAAGTCCCATCCGGACACGGGACGAAGTCTTTAATCTTGTATCTTCATAGTCTTGGAGTCCGGCCGTGATGATAGTCCGGCTATCCGGACACCCCCTAGTCCAGTACTCCCTCACTAAGTATCTCCATCGCCGGGCAGTGTGGAGGGCGTGGAGGAACTATATCCAACGCCTACGAAGAGCAGATGGGACTTGGTGCAATGCACCATCGGATATGGAGAGAATGGCGTCCTCATATTTTCAGGAAGTTTACACTAAGGATCCTACCCTTGATTATTCTGCGGTTCTGGACTGTATTCTTCCAAAGGTCAGCCAAGAGATGAACATGGCTCTAGATGCTCCATGTACAGAAGTGGAGATCTCAGATGCGTTATTCCAAATCGGGCCACTAAAAGCCCCGGGTGTTGATGGCTTTCCGGCCCGGTTTTATCAGAGAAACTGGAGCGATTTGAAAAAGGACATCATTGGTGCAGTACAAAAATTCTTTGTGAGTGGTACTATGCCCGAGGGGGTTAATGAAACGGCGATCGTATTGATCCCGAAGATTCAGCACCCACAAGAATTGAAAGATTTTCGCCCAATCAGTCTGTGCAATGTGGTTTATAAAATTGTTTCGAAGTGTATGGTACATAGATTGAGATCCCTTCTGGGGGAGTTGATCTCTGAAAATCAGAGTGCTTTTGTTCCTGGGAGACTTATCACAGACAATTCAATAATTGCCTTCGAATGCATACATCATATTCAGTCTCTAAAGGAAAATGACCCTGCCTTCTGTGCCTACAAGCTCGATCTATCTAAAGCATATGACCGAGTCGATTGGGGATTTTTGGAGAAGGCCTTACACAAATGGGGTTTTTCACCTGCTTGGATTGCCCGGGTTATGGCCTGCGTCTCCTCAGTAACATATTCGGTGAAGTTCAATGGCAAGATATTGGAGTCTTTCACCCCGTCGAGAGGGCTACGTCAAGGTGACCCGTTGTCCCCCTTCCTTTTCCTTTTCATTGCTGATGCACTTTCGGCTCTCTTAAATAAAGCGATGAATGAGGATGGTCTTAGAGGGGTGAAGATTTGTAGAAGGGCTCCGGAGATTTCTCATCTACTATTTGCAGATGATTCACTTTTGTTTTTTGAAGCTTCAGAACAGCAGGCACACATGGTGAAAGGTTTGTTGAACATCTATGTGTTGGCCACGGGCCAGTTAATTAATCCAGCAAAGTGTTCCATCCTTTTCTCAGAATCTTGCTTACCTGCGGTGGTGAATGAAGTGAAGAGAATTCTGGAAATTGAACAAGAGGTTTTTGAGCCTAAATACCTTGGTTTGCCTGTGCCTGAAGGTAGAATGAATAAAGGAAAATTTGAAATGGTACAAGATAGATTAAGGAAGAGATTGATTGACTGGAGCGAACAGTATAATGTCATCTGGTAATAAGGAAATCCTGATAAAATCAGTTGCCCAGGCAATCCCAGCTTATGTCATGAGTGTTTTTAAACTCCCAGCTTCAGTGTGTGACGAGTTAACCCGGCTTATGCGTCAGTACTGGTGGGGTGTTGAGAAAGGAAAAAACAAGATGGCGTGGCTCAGTTGGGATAAAATGAGGTTACCAAAGTCAATGGGTGGTATGGGGTTCAGAGATATGAGAGCGTTTAACCAGGCGCTTCTTGCTAAGCAAGCCTGGCGTCTCATTGATACTCCGGAAAGTCTATGCGCTAGATTGTTGAAGTCTAAGTACTTTCCCTTAGGCAGCCTTTTAGATACGGTTTTCCCTAACCAGGGGTCGGCGGTTTGGAAGGGTATATTACATGGCCTCGAGTTGCTAAAGACAGGAGTTATTTGGCGAGTGGGCAATGGTTCAAGTATCAGAACCTGGAGGGATCCATGGATACCGAGAGCATCTTCGTTCAGACCTATAACTCCAAAGCGCACGTCCCGCCTAAATCGAGTCTCTGATTTTTTGGACGGGAATGGTGCATGGAGGAGGGATAGGTTGTCACAGCATTTTTGGCAAATGGATGTTGATCACATTTTGAAGATACGAACGTCCCCGAGGCAACGTTGCGATTTTATCTCATGGTTCCCGGAGAAGAATGGAAGATTTTCAGTAAAGAGTGCCTATAAATTGGCTACAAGTGCTCATGATGCTGCCTACGCAGGGGGGGGCATCTTCAGACGCACCAAACGGCACGAGATCAATCTGGAACTATGTTTGGAAATCATCAGTGCCACAGAAGATGAAGATAGCGGTTTGGAAAGTGGTGGTCGGGGCCTTGCCGACGGCAGCATGCAAGAAGTACAGACATGTTTCTAAGCGGTCTACTTGCCCGCTATGTGGTGTGGAGGAGGAGAATGAGTTACATGCCTTAATCACATGCGATCATGCACGTACCCTATGGACACATGCGGGAACGATGGCCTCTCCCTTCAGATACCATTCTGATCAATACTGGCAAGGAATGGCTCCTGAGTCTGCTCATGCAATGTTCGGATCAGGTGCGCGACATGGTGATCATGCTGCTCTGGAGGATATGGCAGCTGCGGAATGACTGCGCATATGGCAAGGAGGTGCCAGCAACGGCGGCAACAGTGGAGTATCTGGATAGTTACTACAAATCCATTCGGCTCGCTAGTCGCTTTACCATGGAAGAAATAATAAAAGGTAAAATGCCGGTCTCGGAGCAGAAGACCGACACTCAGATCAAACAACCTGCGCCACCATGGCCGGCTCCTAAGACGGGGACCGTCGCGCTCTCTGTTGATGGGTCCTTCCGACAGGAAGATGGGTCAGCAGCAACCGGAATCGTGTTGAGAGATGGATCAGGTACGGTGTTACTAGCGGCTTATCGTTACATGTTTAATTGTAATGATGCATTGGAGGCGGAGATCCATGCTATCATGCAGGGTATGGCCTTGGCTATTCAACACACAATTTTTCCGGTGGTGGTGCAGTCGGACTCGGCGACTACTCTTTCAGTATTGGCAAATGATGAGCTCACCAAATCAGCATATGGACATTTGATACTGAAGATTAAAGACTTGATGAAGGAAAGGGAGTTTTTACCTCAGAAATTACATCGGAGTCAGAATAGTGTTGCAGATCGGTTGGCAAACTATAGCTGCACCGAGAGAACCACGGCTGTGTGGGTTCATTCGGTTCCACCATGTATTAAGGACCTCTGGCCTCTCGATTGTAACACTGCGACTTTCTAATAAAACTCCCTTTTACCCTGCAAAAAAAAGACGCAATATCGTAAGCAATTTCCATCCCAGAGTTACCGGATCCAGCGACCAACATATTTTCCCTAGAGAATCTCTCGCATGACTTGTGGCTTCATGAATAGATGGTCTCACCCGGAAAAGGTTGCAGGCCAGGGATCATTGAAATATTTTCTGCGCTATTTTCCCCACTAGCCATAACAAGAAACTTTGTTGTGAAATTTGTTGTCGTGCACTTTGCCATGTTCAGCGCCTTGATAGACCAACACTTCTTATGTGCACTTTGCCAATTGCCATGTCCAGCGCCTTGATAGACCAACACTTCTTATCATTGTCGTATGTGCATGACTCCACCCCAGTGAGATGCTTTGGTTGGATATTGAAATGCTCAATGTAGTCATCCAGGTACTTTCTTTTTACGAACATGTTTTTTGGTATGTATGTTGGTGCATCCACTGGGTATGACATGTTTGGTAACTCACATAATTCTTTTGCAAGATGCAGCTTGAGGCGATCGTAAGAGCGGTGCCGCCAAGTGACACACTGCAGTTCTCTCACTCGAAGATGACATAGGGAATGGAGAATTGGCTGCTATGGCAAGGCCTGCCGGCCCAGCACAAACAATCAACACTGTGACATTCTCCATCGCAAAAACAAGAGGCTGCAAAGTTGTGGGATGTGGTGTGGTAGTAGGATGGGATACCTAGCGCCTGTTTGGCAGTCATCCAGCTTCGCGGAGCGGGCGGAGCGACCCATCAACCACTCCAAGAAAATAGGTTGCGGCTCGCTCCGCTCCGGTGTAGAGCTGCGGAGCGGAGAGCTGCCGAACATGCCGCTAGTGTAAGATAAGATAACCCTTTGCTTGCCCAACTCAGGGGAATATATACTTATAGATTTCACGTGCCAATTCTATTTTGTGGTCGTGCTCAGATTAAGAGATGCATGAAAGGTAACAACTAATTGACACATATAACCTGGTGTATATCTTATTCCTTTTGGAAAAGAAACCCCATAATGGCATTGTTCGTGTAAAATCATATCCTTGTACGAAATACTCCTAGGTAAGAAACACAATTCTGATCAGTTACAGTTCTTTTGAATATACTAACCGGGTTAATCTGCATATGCTTAGACCATAGCTTTTTTGTGTTTCTTCCCATAACGAATAAAGATATGTGTTCTGAGAATGATGTTTTTAGAGTGTATCTTTCCTTTCACTGCAGTTATAGACAAAACAAATTTTAAACGTGGTAGGATAAGAGGTTTGAGTCAGGTATGATTTGATTCCCCCTAGGCAAGGAAATGCAGCCATATTCTGAAACTTATACACCAGATATTGAACCTTCCCTGGACTGTCCCTGAAAATTGCATCGGTTCTTCTCAAGCCATTCATTCTAGATGACCGCAATACGCGCTACACCAAATTCATGAGTGTGTGGTTTATCCATGTGGCTTATACGCAAATTCCACCACTCGTTGAGGTAAACTCACAATTCCTAACACTCTGGAAAAGTTGTAGTACTCGGCTGGGTTGGGATCCACTGCGACGTCAATCCGCAGAACATCCTCGTAGATGAGGCGGCACGGCGAAAATCGCCGACTTCGGGCTCGCCAAGCTGCTCCAGCCCCACCAAACACGCACTTCCACCGGTGTCCGCGGCACTCGTGGGTACCTTAGCCCCCGAGTGGTACAGAACTATCATATGAAACAAAGCAACACAACAAGCACCCTGGTCGCTGGGAACATTTTTTGCACCCTGGTCGCTAGGATCATGACGAAGAATTCAGATGTCAAATGCAGAATTGCAGATGGCATAAAAACAGAGTACAATATACATGAGTGAAGTTGGAAAATTGTACAAAGTACAAACACGGTGAGATTATTACTTCTGGACTAACATAACCCTCTATGTTCCATGTTCCCATCTTTGGGGGGGAGCAAAGACCTCCTATTCACCCCCCTGAGCTAAATTTCAGGTGATTTCCAAGTGTTTGCTTCCTGGTGAGCAGATGAGAAACTGACGATCGCATGTTTTGCGGCCTCGATAATCTCCTCAGCAATCCTTCACAAATTTGCATCCAGAGTTATTCCTTTTAGGCCTTCTGAATAACTCTGAGCTTTGCACTTCTACACCTTTGATTTAGTTTCTCTTCGTCTTGTGAAGGGGTTATTGGTCTTTTTGTCAGGACGGTGCCGTTAGTCCCTTGCACCCTCTGCTTGAACCATGGTTCATCTTCGTCCTCAATGTCAGCGCAAGCCAAGTCTTCGTCGTCATCGTCTGCTTCATCCCCATGAATAAGCTCCAGGAATGTCTGCTTCACAATTCTGTCCTCTAAGCTGTGGAATGAGATTACAGCAAGACGGCCATCTGGTGCTAGGCAGTCAAAACACGAATGAAGTGCGTCTTCTAAAGTTTGGAGCTCATCATTAACTGCAATCCTAAGGGCTTGGAATACCCTTGTTGCAGTTTTAATCCAGCCTTGCCGTCCTGTACTTAATAAACTTGTTGTGAGATTCTTATTTAATTATCTCCGGCTTGAAAAAATAGCAATCTTATTTTTCTTGTAGAGAAGTTATATATAAACTTAAGGACATTTACAAAGTACTCCCTCCGTCCCAAAATAAGTGTCTTAACTTTGTACTAGCTCTAGCACAAATTTGTACTGAACTCAAGACACTTATTTTGGGACGGAGGTAGAAATTTGCATAAATCAAATGGTCCATAAGAAATCGTTATTTTCTTGTAAATTCCACAAAAGTTTATTGAGCAAAACAAAAAAATATATAAAAACTTGCATGGTGTTATAAGTATTATCATAATCATAGCTTCATACATACCTCCTGAAATGGTGCACGTTCTTTGGATAAGTTTGACAAGCTCGCTAGTAGAGTGTAAACCCCCTGTTTTCCGTTCTTTAACAATTCGCCTCTGAAGGGATTGCCAATTGCTTTCCTCCCCATAATCACGGAGGATACGCCCAACTTCAAGCTCAGGCCAAGAGTTCAAGATATCTTCTGCTGTTAAAGTTGCCTGTCTAGTTTCAGCTATAGGTTAGAAGCAGTACACAATTGTAACACAGAACATATATCAAGGTGGAGTTGTACCATTTGGACATTACTAATTCACCAAGATTTGACTCAAACATGAAGTAACACACAAAAAAATATTCCTGGATATTTTGGACATGGCAAGTTCAATAGTTGGAACTCGTGGATGTAAATACAGACAAAATGAAAGACAACAGAAATGAACTAAGTGCAACTGTGTTTTACAAATTCCTAGATAGACTGTGTGATTGGCATTATAAATACGTGTGCATCTAAATAATTGCAGCTCATGCTATCTGCCAATAAAATGACCTTTTAGTAAGACAAACTAATATTGGATATAAGTTGTTTTAATCTTTAGTCATGCAAGTTTTGCAACACTGCGTGATTGTAGTAAGTAGCAAAGAGAATATTGCATCCATACATGGTGCATTCTGATAATAAGTAGAATAAAGAGAAAACCAGTAAGGCTGTAAGTACGACTAAATCAACACTGACCTTAGGGTCCATGCGCATGTCAAGTGGACCATCATTGAGCACACTAAATCCCCTATCTGACCTGTTAACCTGCGCACAGCAGACCAAAAAAATTGGGTCAGCCAATGGGAAATTTAGCAGTCTTAGCATCAGTTTCATCACATTTTACTGATTTTTTACCTGCATGGATGACATGCCAAGATCGATGAGGATGCCATCAACGCCAGACAAGCCATCCGCCAGGTTCTCGTCGACGCCACCAAGAACATGCTTGATGTACTTGAAATTCTTGACGTGAGTATAGGCGCGCAGTGTCCCTTGCAGAGCATCTTCTCCTCCTTCCTCAGTTGCCCTACTAGCAAGGAAAGCCTCGATGTGGCGCTGGCCAATCTCCAGCGCATAGGGGTCGACGTCCATGCCAACGTGCAGCTCCATCTCCGGGTGCGCCTCCATCATCTGTTATCCCAAGACGTATTACATCAAACAGCTTATGGGCACAAATGAGCACCATAACATTGTGGTCACAGCGCCTACAGCGGTACAGGCATTCAATTCTACTAGTAGTTCTACTAAGCACGAACAGCTTGTTCCCGCGACAACGGAAAGGTAAATGCGAAAGGGAAGGGATTACGGACGGCGAGGGAGTGGCCGGCGGCACCTAGGGTGCAGTCGACGAATGAGCGGAGCGGGAGCGGGCGGCGGAACGCGGCGAGGACCTCCCCGAGCAAGACGGGGACGTGGTGGGAGTGGGAGTGGCGGCGGTATAGGCCGGGGTCGAAGGCGCCGGCGGAGCGGGTGCGCCGCTTGAGGTGCTCCTCCAGCTCCCTCCGCTGCGGCCGCCACATGGTGCTGTCCTTGGCCTTGCTCTTCGCCCTGGTCTTGCCGGTTGATTTGCACGAGACGGCATCGCGCTTGCGGCTGTGGGGAGCCGCCGCAACGGCGGCGAGCGGGCGCGCGCCGGGCGGCCGGAGGTGGAAGGGGACGAGGCGCCGCGCGGCCGTCGCCATCAGGAGTCACGAGCGCGCGAGGAACGGATAAATGGTGTGCGCCGCAGGGTGACCGTTCGTCGTCTGATCACGGATGGACGGTTCAGATCGGCTCGGTGCCTAGTCAGAGCTTTTCAGCTACAACAAACTCAGTTGGTTCGAATTCGTAGTCTATGGATACATATAACGGGATTACTGAATCTCAGTAGACTACAAAGTCTTAGTCCATGCTATAGTCATTAGATATTATACAAAAATCGTGAACCAACCTGTGATTGAGATGGTTAGGTGGACAGTGATATGCTCAACCCACCAGGGCAGCTGCCCAGAAAACTGTTCTTAGATCATTTCGATCCAAAATAATACTCCAACATTGTCCTATCTCTGTATTTTGTGGTCTCAATTTGAGGCAGACCTGAACTTCAACCTCTTGCGCTGTAAATATATAGCATGCAAGCACTTGCCGCAAAAACAAAGCTATGTGGCGCAAACGCCAAACCGTCAAGTGAAACTTACTCTCGCCGCACTCCGCCTCTCACCCCGACAGTCGCCGACCTGATTCCGGCCGCCAACGGCACTGTCGTCGGTCCATCGCCCGCCGCTCCGGATGGCCGCGACAGCCCCGTCGCTCCGGACAGTCGTGACAGCCCCGCCAACGCGCCTATTCGGGGTCCCCCGTTGCGCCGGTTTTGGTCCGTCGCCGGACAACCATTGCTGACCACGTGAACGCCACGACCGAGCCGAGCCGCTACTGCTTCGGATGGCGTCTACGAGGCCCTCTCAATGCCATTTCCACCTGACGCGGTGACCACCTCGGCTCCGACGAGCAACCAGATGGCTTCCTCCTCGAGGTGGTCAAGGAATTGCCTAGAAGGTCAAAATTTTGCTTCTCGCTTTTTTGTTTTGGACAAATGAGTATATTGTAATAAAAACTACTGTATTGTAGATGAGTTCATTTGAATCCTCTTTTGTGGGATGATTCCCCGTCTGAAGAGGAATGTGACATGACCAAAGAGGAGGACACTGCTTTGATCTTGATGATGCACAAGAATAAGAGGCCGAAGCACGATGGTTTTGTTTTCGTCCATGAGTTGATTCGAAGGGTCACGATAGACTGATGCGCAGCTATTCTGCTCCAAATATGATGTATCCAGGGTGATACTTTCGATATCGGTTTAGGATATCTCCAGATTTGTTCCTTTATATTGCAAACTGTGTGAAGCAACATAATCGGTCTTTGAGCAAAGGAGGAATTGCACCGGACTTGGACATAACACGAAGGTGACTGTCGCATCGTGCATGATGGCGCATATGGTGTTCCGGCGAATTTAATTGATGATAACTTGGCAATGGTAGAGAGCACTTCAATCTTTTACGTCAAACAATGAGAGCACCCAATGCTCAAGACATGGCGAGGCTTTTGGAGATGAACAAACCCTGCGGTTTCCAGGTATGCTTGGTTCCATTGATTGCATGAGTTGTAAGTGGAATAACTTCCCTACAACATGGCATGGACAGTTCAAATGACACAAGAAGGTTGCCACCATCCTTCATGAAGCCATGGGCAATCAGGAGACATGAATTTGGCATGCATACTTTGGGTCCTAGATCTTGCAATGACATCAATGTGCTTTAGCAGTCACCTCTCTTTGCAAAGTTAGCCAATGAGGAACCACCATTGGTGGAGTTCCAAGCAAATGGTCGCACGTACAACATGGGCTACTACCTTGCGGATGGTATATATCCGAAGTGGATTACTTTTGTGAAGCCAATTTCAGGCCCCCAAAGTAAGAAAGAACTCTATTTTCATAATGCTCAAGGGTCTGCTAGGAAAGACGTGGAGAGAGATTTTGAGATTTTGCAAACCTAATTTGATATTGTGCGAGGATCAGCTAGCTTTTGGGATCAAAAGATCCTTGGGTACTCCCTCCGTTCCTTTTTACTCCGCGTATAAAATCCATGTTGGGTCAAACTTTATAAAGTTTGGCCAAATTTATATTAAAAATATCATCATCTAGAATACTAAATCTATATAATATGAAACTAAATTCCATAATGAATCTAATGATATTGATTTGGTATTGTGAATGTTGATACATTTTTCTATAAGTTTGGTCAAATTAGAGATACTTTGACTTTAGATAAAACTTATATGCAAACTAAAAAGAAACGAAGGGGGTACATCATCACAGCCTGCATGATCATGCACAACATGATCTCTGTGAATGAGCATGAGAAAGACTTGGATTGGATTATACCTTCTATGAACTCATGGGACAACTGGTACGGCCGCATAGAAGGGAAGACCAAATTCGATGTTTTTTGAGGTGCCCATGACATTTGAGATTCCGATAAGCATGAGATCTTCAAAAAGATCCCATTGAGTGGCGGGCATGGCATGGGCAACAAGACCACTAGTTTTATCTCATGTTTCATGCCATGTGTGATGAATGCTTTTGTGTTGAATTTGATGTTCTGGATTAATGAAGTATATAATAATTTGATGTCGTGAACTGATGAGTTTGATTTTAACTAGTAAATGTGTACGTGCAATGCACGTCGATATTAGGAAGAAACTAATGACACACTGGTATTAGCTAGGATATCACTTACATGTTGATTATGTGATTAGCACATATATTGATATTTGGTATGATATTAATTACACGCTAAACATGTTGGGTGTTCACCATTGAACCAATCTAGATCGTTGTATTGACATGGTTTGATGATCGAGATTAATTGAATCTGTCCCGTTTGGTCTTTCTATATTGGTATATAGACGTTTCTAATATTTATGTTTCATTTGTTTTAATTCATTTGATATCATTTGTTTTAATATATATGCAATTGTAATTTTCTACTCCCTCCATTCCTAAATATATGTCCTTTCAGAGATTTCAATATGGACTACGTACGGGGCAAGATGAGTGAATCTACACTCTAAAATATGCCTATATACATTTGTATCTAGTTAATATTGAAATCTTTAAAATGACTATATTTAGAAACAGAGGGAGTATTTTACATCATCAATTGGAGAAGAATTTCGGTGCCATATCTACATTATCCGTTGGAGAAGCATAGTTTCCAATGCTCTAAAAATTCTTTTTTTACCTTACAACTGCTTTTGAGTCCCCTATTTTGTAACTCGTAAATGCGTTTTCCTGCTCGGGCTACATGAGGCTTCGTTTTTAGAAAATTCCAAAGTAATGTTTAACTGATTTAATAATTTTGCAAACAAATCCAGTGTCATATGGATGTATACTACATGTGTGCAGATTTTCATCGCAAAATATATTGACACGCAAGCTACAGAAAAGAAGAATTGGTGATTTTGAACACATTCACTATATAAAACCAACGATTTTCACTTTTTGTGCAGTTCATAAATCAATGTATTTTCTCATGAAATTTTACACATGTAGCGTATAGCCATACGTCAATGTGGATTTTGTTTAAGATTTTTTTTTACTTTGAAATATAACTTTTGAATGTTTCAAACAAAGGGCTACATGTAGCCCGAGCACCAAAACGCTGCACTCTACGCACTGCATATAGCTAACCAAGCACAACACTTCACTGGAAAAAAAAACAAGCACGACGCAAATTGCAAATATTTGTAAAACCAATTTGAAAACAATTTGGATGCTTGGGATGGCAAAATTTCAGACAAATCAGCGTACAGATTTCTGCACAGCTCTAATTTTCGTCATGGCACAAGAATCCCCACATTCAAAATTTCCAATGTGATGATGATCTGACTGGACAAATCAAGATCATGCATTACCTTGCAAGAAAGGAGGGGCAAAGAAAGACGCAGGATTTACTTTCCTTTATACTTTCAAAATAAAGACTTGTCCTACAAAATGGGAGGGGACATAAATAAACAGAACCATGTCCAGTGCCCATCCCTCTACCTTCTTTCTCCCTACTATACCCCTCCTGACCGAGGCGACAAGAAACCAGAACGGAGGGGGGAACAAAACAGCAGCGGCTACAACCATTGTTTTTCAACAATAGAGGATCCAGAGACCTATTATACATGAACGTCGACGATGGAGCAGGCAAGCAGCAAAAACAAGATTAGTCCAACTAGTACAGGTCAAACGAAAGAATCACCACACCCAAGGGGCCGGGCCGGTTCCTATCGACGACATCAGCGGCAGTCAGCAGGGCGCAAACAGTTACCACCTACTGTGGTGCGCTGCGCCCTTCACCCTTCCTTTGGAGAATGGCAGGCTTCAAGCCCCTATGTTAATCGTCGGCGAAGAATGGCCAGCGTCGTCTTCCATCTTCCAGGACAATCGGTCGACCTGGATCCTCCAATTCAACGATCCCAAGTTCCGACTTGGTGTGGGGGATGAGAGGACTGAGACCCTGCACGCTTACCTAATCTTCTTTCGACGACGGTATACCTGTACAGATGCAACTAATCATGTTGTAGCAACCTCTGCTGCTCTCTGTCTCATCATCTCATTAACAGCAGCCCTCCTCCGGGAATCGGACTGCTGTTGCAGCCTTCTAAGATGCTCTTTGAGATCCCTGTATGGTTACCAGAGGTGACGGTCAGATGCTACTCCAGAGACGATTGAAATACTGTATGCATAAACACAGGGGTGGTGGGGGGTTAGCGGGACAAATGAGAGATGCGCCAACACACCTGCACCGCGGTACACTGCATCCTGAATCTCTGCAAGCTCGGGCATGGAGCTGAAGCATGTACCACATTTTCTTGCACAGGGCACACCCTCCAGAAGCACGCGTCTTGCACTGCATCCCATGCCGAAATAGTCCCTTGACTTTACGGCAGTTAGGATATTGGCAGCTGCCAGAGCGGCATGTCGAGGCATGTACCAGAAGATCGAGCATTTTCCTTAGCTGCAGGATGATGGTAAAAGGAAAATCAATGGTGGAACTATTTAACAAAAGGATTGTAGTGGAGCACATGACTTATGCACAATAACTACTTTACAAATTGCAGCCTTGAAAAGCAAAGATGCACGTGTTGACTGTTTCCACAATATTATGATGAACAAATGAGAATGCTGGAAGAATATTTATGTCTTCCAATTTGTAAGGCTCCGGCTTAACTCAACTATTACAGTGATTAAATGCCTGCCAATTACTCCCTCCGTTCGAAATATAAAAAAGAATGGTATTTAAGCTAGACTGCTGTCAAGTTTTTTCAATGAAAATAAACAGAAAGTCACAACTTCAAAAATCGCAGGTTAGGAACAATTTTACTAGTGGAAATCATCTGAAGGGGCTTACCTGTTGAACACGCATTTGCCGGGCTTCCTTGTTTTGGGCATCACGGTCGGCAACTGACGGATGGTTTGTCAACTTGTGAGGATGATTGACTGCTCCTTTTTGGTAACAACCATTGCACACGTCAAAATCTGGACAAATTTCACACCGCCAGCCTTGACCAGTTTCAATATCATGGCTACAGACATTGCATGTAGTGACAAACGCTGGTGCAGTGGGATTATGTAGGTGGTACAACACCATCATTGACGAATGCTTAGCACGGCGAAGGGTGTCATATTGGTAATGGTTCCCTTGACAAAGACTGAGAAATGCCTGCCTGGTGTCAAAAAACTCACTTTCCAGAATATCATCTCTATCCTTTGTCTCTTCAGGTACCCCAACAATGTCAACCTAAGACATCAAGTTATATGTTACTAACTTCCTCTTTCTCTAAAGAAAAAAATGAGTCTTGTTTACTTACTGGATGGAGCTTATGTGTGTCTCTACTATTACTCGGATGCCTCTCCCTATCTTCAAGCTGTTGTTCTGCACTGTAACACCTGCAACAGGAAAATACTAAATTCACGAAGAGCATTTTGAAAGGGCTAAAAGGTTTGTCTAACATGGCAAGCTGTATAACTACAAACAATTCATCCCAAGGATAACTCTTATATACACAATTTTCAAGCACATGTAGTTATTTTCATAACAATCTCGGCAGTCAGCTGGGTTATTAAGGTGTCACCTCACCCCGAGCTAGGTCGGTGATGCCATGGTTGGGGTGGATACCAGGCCCCCTTGCTTTTCCAGGGGAAGATTAAGCGGTCATCTGGGGTTCCCAAGAGTCACCCCGGTTCATTGCAAGTCACCTTGGGTCTGGAGAGATTGACTCCTTTGGGGTCCTGGTTTCATGGTTTGCACAATGACCGCTGCTGAGCCTTTGCTCCTAAGCCAAACGTTTGATGAGACGTCACCTCTCCATGAGAGGCCTGATAGGATCAAGGAGGGTGGGGGGAGGAGATATGGCCACCGGGGATTGGCAAGGAGTAGAAGCCAATGGCCGTGGAAAGTTTTTGTGGGTGCCAAGAGAAACAGATTTGCAGATCTGCCTTGTTTTCTCGTTTCCTGGTCTGTTGGGTATCTTGATGATATGGATACAATTTGTTGCAACAGAAAGAACAGGGATCATGCATGGCGTCAACAACGAGATGTGTAGGGATACAGTAGTTTGTGTGGTAAACAAAGCGTCCTTAGGCAGATATTTGTTAAATGTTACTCCCTCCGTCCGATCATTTTATCCATTTTGATGACAAGTATTTTCGGACGGAGGGAGTACAACTTAAACTGCTGCTTTATAAAATAAATATAATTTTCATGCAAGTGCCTTGATTTGAGGCACCTGGCCCTGAGAAAGGGCAATAATGCAAAACTTGTTGGTACATACAGATCGCTTTCATTTCAACTGTGATCACATATACTCCCTCCGTTCCTAAATACTCCCTCTGTCTCAAAATAAGTGTCTCAAGCTTAGTACAACTTTGTACTAATTTGTACTAAAGTTAGTACAAAGTTGAGACACTTATTTTGGGACGGAGGGAGTATAAGTCTTTTTAGAAATTTCAATACGGACTACATACGGATGTATATAGACGTATTTTAGAGTGTAGATTCACTCATTTTGCTTCGTATGTAGTCTATTGGAATCTCAAAAAGACTTATATTTAGGAACGGAGGGAATAGTATATAAGTACATGTGGCCTCTATAGCACAGGTGTCATATTGTTTATGAAATTGACTTACTTGTCACAGATGTAAAAACTTCTGCATTGATGGCAAACCCAGCGTTTTCCAGACGACATAAGGATACAACAGTGGCTACAAGAATACTGCAAATGGACCATAATAAAATCTTCCTTCATTGGATAAATGGTTTCCCCAAGCTGCATATATCAAAATCGAATTCATGAGAAAGATGTCATCCAACTGAAACAAACAAGTACAATTTCACACACACAAAAGAAGGGGCTCCAAGAGATCTAGTACTCCCTCCGTCACAGTTTAGAAGGCACAGTTAAATTTACGTGCGTTTTCATAATAGACAAGGTTTAGGGCGCATTGCATTTATTTCTAATAGCTAATTAGTACTCCGATATACTATTTCTATATGCATGCGTAGTGTGAATGCTATTTTTTAGCCCATCTCACAACCAATAGATAACCATCTAGGTCCTAGAGAATTTGAAGCGCGCCTTCTAAACCGTGACGGAGGGAGTATTACAATTATCAGAGCATAAGCTTACCTTCTGCATCAGCATGGCGTCCTTAGAAGCATTTCCACTGAGATCAGTGTGGCCAGCAGCTTTAAGAGCTCTTTTTGTAATAATTTTCTTTGTCTTACTCTTCTTCTGAAGCTTTCGGTCATCTTCTTCTTGACGCAGTTGATTAATCATATCTTCCGCAGCTCCAGGCCAATAATCTCCATCAAGTAAGGCAAACGAGAAGCGGTAACTTTAGCCTTGCACTCTCCCATGGTAATGAAGAAATGGTCATACAGATTTGTAAGCTCAACAACAATCTCCTCCTTAGTAGCTTTTCGAAGCATGGCTAAGTACCTGAGTGTGAAGACATCAGAAATCATGCAACCAGGAGCTCAATGTAAGCAGAGTAACATATGTGTCAATCAAAGGTCTTACCACTCCCGCAGTTTGTCAGATTTTGGAGTCTTCTGAATCTCAGGATGGCAATATAAAATGTAATCTTCACCTTTCAAAGGTGGGCAAGCCCATATATAACAGCTTGTGAATCCACGCTGCTTGCAGTATTCAAGATATCCTATCTGTACACATAGATAACTGGAGTAAGATTGTAGGAAAATGCTAGCTTAAAGAGGAAGGCATACATCTAATAGTTTCATACAAGAATTTTCTGACCAGACTGGCAAGAGAAAATATTTACAACTGTGATTAAAATTCAGCAAATACAGCAACTTACCAGAATTTCATGGTAGACGAATGTACGCAAGGCCTCTCCAGTGGCTGCTTTAATCTCAGGTCTGAAGTATTTCACGGAATCCAGGTATGACAAATAAACTCGACGTTGGTTCGGGTAAGCGCAGTCAGCACCAAATTCTTGAACATACATTCCAAATAAGCACACTTCTACGCCTTCTATTTTCTGGAACAAAAGAACAGCCTGCCAAACAATCACAGGAACAGAATCATGGATATCAGAGTCTGTTGTCAGCATAATTTATACTTTAGGTACAACTCCCTACCTTGGACTTGTAAGGGAACTCTGTCGGGTAATTATCTTCTTGAAAAATTTCCAAAAAGCGTGGTTTAACTTCAACCTTCTTATCCACCGATGAAACAACTCTGACCACAAGACCTTCTGCTCCGGCGACCTAACAAATATGGAACAGTTAGACTTTAAAAGTGATGGAGGGAACATTTCTATCAAAATAGTTCATAATGATGCCAAAATGAATGGTATCTGGTGTAGTCCAAATTACAGGAAGTGAAGTTAAACCACTTCCTTGTTGATTTTTCCAGCCATTGTAAAAAAAAGTAGCACATAAATTATCAAGATATAGAACATACTTCAAGTAAAAAAGTTAAGTAAAGCGCATATACACTTCGGGTCTCTGAACTGCCAAAAAGATCAATCCCAGTTGATTTTTCAAGCCATCCATCATTTTGTAGCCCATTTTTTTGTTGCTGTGCTTTTCATTGGGTCGTAAACAATCAGCAACAAGTTTGCACTATGTGACCGCATTTGAAACTTTAAATATAAATACAATTTGGTATATTTTCCATGTAAGCCTTTAATATATAGTTGAAGCTTCCGAGCAATTAATGGGCAATTTCATGCTATTAATCGATTCTCCAAAATGGCACACCTCTTTACATACCAGGTTGATGGAAAACTATTAATTAAATAAACTGCTAGTTCATCCTGGTTGATGGAAAAGGTTGCAATGGGGTCTGAAAAAAAATTAAACAGGCATTTTGTTTTCTGTTTTTCCGGGCAATCATTATAGTAGGCTGCAATTATTTGCATGGTATTTTTTTAAGGATTTACATGGTGGATAGGCACTTAGATAACACTTTCAGGTAGCATATTTTTGTGACATGAGGTAATATACTACCAACGTACGTTGAGGTCCCATATAACATACTTCAAGTACGCATGCACTTCCAACAAGACTTAGTTTCACTAACCTCATCAACACTACAATTTGAACTATTCGCCCGATTCTGTCTCTCCCACTTAAGCCGTTTAAAAAGTCGCTCTTCTATATGATCGCTAAGAACAGTTCTTGGCAGATCACTTGCTCCAAGAACAGCACTCTGTGGTAGAGGCATGCGCAGCCCACACTTCACTTCATTACTATAGCAATTCGGGCAAGTATACTCTGCTTGTCCTCCATCATTTCTTCTGCCATTAAACAGAGCACATATCTGATGCTGCCAGCATTCACATTTGTCACACTGAACCCACTGTGGAACGCATCATTCAGAAAGATTAGTACAAATCAAGCATAACCAAAATTATAGTTATACAACCACCAGAACAGAGATAGGGAACTTACCCATTCTTCAGTTTCCTCATCATTTCTTTTCTTCTCAAATCGGGCCTTCAAAAAATTCTGTCCTTCAACCTCAATGGTGTCACCACGGGACTCATTGTAACATGGAATACAGAAAAAGTGGCGGGTGTCACCAGAACCAACAGTATAGTATGGTGCATTTCGCTTTATCCGAGCACCACAAGGGGAGCAATATATAGGTGGAGGTTCAAAAGTGAGTTTTTCCACTTTGCAGAGCTGGCACGAATTTTCATTTTCGGAAGACACCAGCAGTTGATTCTTTTCAGCTTTAGCCTTGCTCTGTCAAATGGCAAGACATGTAAAATTGTTCCTTCTAAAAACACATATTAGGGTTACAGTACAAGTTTCATCAAGACAACTGCATGATGAGATTAAGAGTACTTGCACAAAAACACATGTACACAAAAAAAGAACATGCAACATTTATCTCATGAAGATAAGGTTTTTTTTCTTTTGGTACGACATAGTTCAACTTCTAGTAATTAAAGTTTGGTAAAGCGACAGTGCAGTAATTTTTGTGCAAGCTTCCGTAGTAGTTAGACATTATGTGCAGAAGTGAAGGAGGGAAATATTTTTTCACCCATTGGAAATACAAACAAACAGTAAGCTTTCTGATGTTTGCTTGTGTAAATGAGGACATTAAAGCACATATTACACATTTCATGAAAATTAAAGGCTTTCTACTCATCTCCTATATTTACTTGACAACTGATCTTCTAATTCCGGAGGAAAAAATGCCCAATGTTAAAGCAGTTTATTCCAAGTAAAAGACATACCTGGCCCACCCACAGCCTTAGACTCTCTATATGTGCATTGATTTGTTCTGGAGTGAACAACTCAGTCAATGAAACACCTTTTATTTTTGGTTTTCCTGATTTCAATGCTGTGGCCTCTGTTGAATCATTTGTTTCATTCTTAACCTCATGAACATTTTCACTTGTCCCTTTGTCAACCGGCAAGATTTCTTGCTTGACATGAGACTTCATCTCATTTGAAACAGTAGGAATGACATTGTGCCTCGCTGTAGGCACATTTCCATCAGCACCATAACCCATCTTTACGGGCTTCTGCAGAGGTCGCATGTCAGCCTTTACATCCAACTCTCTTTTCATGTATGCCGTCTTTTTATTCTGCTCAAGCAGCTCGGGATGTGATTCCTGTAGTACAAACCCTGGGTTCACCTGAGGATTGGAGGCTCTAAGTATTTCATGCTCTGGAACATTGGGTGACGCGGGCTGCATCTTCAAACGTTTTGGAACAGATGGCTGACCATCAAAGGATTCAACAGACACTGGGTCAATGTCCATTATATCACTGTCTACCCCATTCATGATTCTTTGAGTCATATTCTGTTGAGCAACTTTTCTAGGCTCAGGGACTTTTTGCTTACTTGCATGTTCAGCCGAGAGGCGCAAAAATTTCTTTACATTACTACATACAGGACACTGCTCATCAACACAAGTCTTATAATGCTCAATTAACATTCTTGACTTACTGCACTTCTTCTGTGGACAATCTTTTCTTTGGCAGTTGTCCAAATGCTTCACAAAATCCTGCAGCTGAACACAACGAGGTAATTTACAACTACCAAGAGGAGAAGAACATCCTTTTGCATGAAACAGCAACAGTAACCACCTCATCTGACGGAGGTAATTGATATTTCCAGTGGGCTGTTCCAATCCTCCAGCGGGGAGCTTTGGCAGTGCAGGGTCAACTGAGGTCACAGTGCAACCAGAAACACGCCAGTCAGATGAAAATGGCTGCTGTGCTCCGTCCTGGGCCATTGTTCTCTGACAAAAGTCATCCTGTATTTGCTTTTCAAGAGATAAATTGCTACTGATAGGAACCTTTTCCATTGTTTGAGGCCGCCATTGGTGCTGCTGCATTTGCTCTGTCTGTGTTCCTTTCAAAACATAACTGACATCATTCGAGCTAACATCAAGCTGCTGATTAGGGTGCAACAATGGCTGAGAATCGTGAGAACCAGAAGCACTGAAATTTTGAGATCCAGAAAGATGTCCAAACACCTGCGCACCTTTGACGTTATCGTGAGCACTTCTTTGCTGGTATTGACCCTGGAAATTTGGAAGTGCAGGAGGTTCAGTAGCTTGTGAAGATGTTAGTTCGGTGTGTGGCAAAGTTCCCTGTTCTGAAACTTGCATAGAATGGCTGGAATTCAGTTGAGACTGTTTAAAGGAATTGCTCCTCAGCATAGCCTGCTGATGCTGTGAATTTGGTATCTGTTGATTGAGATGATATTGGTTTTGCACAAACTGGGAACTTGGCTGCACCTGATGTTGCTGCATTGAAAGCTGCTGTCGGAGTAGTTGTTCATGAGACAACTGAGATGGCTGGAAATTGAGTTTCTCTGACTGATCCAAAACCTCAGTTTTTATTTGTGGCTGCCCTTGAATGGATTGCATGTTTAGCTGATTGCTAAGCAGCATGGAATTCATTCTTGATCTAGACTGCAAGTTTGCAGCACCCATGTTCTGATTATTTGCTGTTGCTAAAGCAGAAGAACCAGTACCGTAGAAACTTCCTGAGCCACCCATGTCAACTGATGCTGCACAACAAAAAGCGACCACGATTTAGTTTGCCATCGTAAAGAGGGTAAGATATGACTTTTGCATTTTCGCTATGCATGACTGTGCATGTGTGTCTGTCGATATGGAAACTCACATCATTGGTACTACGGTGGAAACAATAACACTTTCACCCTCCATAGGTTCAAGGACTCTAGCAAACACATTAATTATGAAGCCAGTGACTCCAACAGCAAGGAACTAAAGTAAGGCTTTGTGTTTACTTTTTAGCTGTTCCCTAACAACAATGCTCTAACAAAGTTAGCTTGTACAAATGACTTGGATAATTAGAAATTGAACATATTGCAAACGAATAATAAGCCCATCACTAGCTTTTGTTATACACCCTTCATGAACATGACTTCAAGATTATGGCACAAGTCACGATGATAAGGCAATAAAGATAGGACACGTCAGCACACATACTTGATATTCTCTGTGTTGGATGCTGATTGAACTGTTGCTGCAAAGGTCTGGGCGAACTTCCAAAAGAGGATATGTTCATATATCCTTCTGGTGCTGCATTTCTATTTGTAATTTGCGTGTTTGACCCATGCAATCCCATTCCACCATTCACATGTCCATCTGATAAACCAAATGCAGAAGAATTCTCCAGCATGCTTGAATGTATTCCAGAATTACTGTGCCCCCCAATATGCTGTATTTGATGGCTACTCTGGTTGCTTTGAAATTGCTTCTGCTGCTGCATATGTGGTGTCATAGCTGACTCACCATTGAAATATCCAGTTCCATTTGAATAGTCAGAATTAGTAGGTACATTTTGTTGATTACTGAATCCAGGAGTTGGGATCATATGAGTTACTTGTCGTTGAATACCCACTGGACCCATCGTAGATGGGACATTATTTGTGGTCGAATTTAGTGGGGCACTGGTAGTTAGATGCTGGTAGCCGTTAGACATTGTACCTGTAAGGAGCAATTAAGAATAAGTAGAGCCATGTAAAATGAACCAGTAAAAAATGAGAACAAACAGTGGCAGGCAACCACATATGCTTCAGCTTCTCACAAATAATCTTCCAATTATAAACAACAGAGACCTCGAAAGAAATGCCCCAACTGGGTCATGGATATATAAGCTATTTAGTGGATTTTTTTAAAATACAAGCTATTAAGCAAGACTCCCAAAAGATGTGGTGTTTTTCTACCACATAGATTGAATTTTGCTGAATACTCCCTCCGTCCGGAAATACTTGTCATCAAAATCAATAAAAGGGGATGTATCTAGATGTATTTTAGTTCTAGATACATCCCTTTTTGTCCATTTTGATGACAAGTATTTTTGGACGGAGGGAGTATACTGCTGGGCATTGGATACTTAGACTAGAAACCCTACAGCATGGCTACAAGGGAATTTCACGTTAAGGTACAACACAGCCCTAATGATATGAGCAGAAGCTAAGTTAATCTATCCATACCAGGCATCGAGGTACCCATGTTGGCATTCTGAGGAACCATGGCTGCACCAGATGAGGAAAGACCCATATTGTCTGTTCCATAAGACATTCTAGAATTTCCACTCGCACCTTGTGTGATACCAGGTGTTGGAATCATTGTGCTATAACCAGAGGAAGATGCCATCTGCCTTGACATTTGTTGGTTTTGTTGATTTAGTTGGTTCTGAGCACTCAAGGTCTTGATAGCAAACTGCAATTGTGGCTCCACCGGTTGCCTCATCATATTGTAGTACTCATTCTGCTCAAACAGCCAAAATGATGGAACTGTGAGATCAAATTTTGCTAGATCCAAACAAGAAGTGAAAAGGAAAAAGGAAATAGAGAAATATACCCTGCTTGAGAATTTTCTAAACAAGATTTCCTCTAGCCGCTTTGCGAGTTCCGGCAGCCTCCGCCTCCAGTCAGCAGATGTCTGCTTCCTTCCTATATACTCATATCTGCCAATTTACAAACAAGTATCAGGCTTAAAAAACATGTCATTACTTCCTATCAGATTCGAACCATCACCATGGCGGCGAACCTAAAATTTTAGTTGGGAAGGTGATTCAACTGCGCCCCAGTGCCGAAATTTATATGCGGGCTCTTGTTAATTAAGGAAAGTCATAAACTTTGGTTGCGTGAGTAAGTGTGATCACCTCTAAAATTTTGGGAACAAAATAAATATTCGCCGTATAAACGTTGATAAGGATAGGCCGCATTAACACAGTACAATTAATTAACACCCGCGCTAGCGCCTACTAAATATACATAACCCAGCCACCGAAAGAAGTTTTTTTTCCTTTCCTTAGAGCAGGCACTGAAATAAGTTTGCAGTGTGGAGTGCTTACATCTTGTCGCGCATATTGGAGCGCATAAGCGCAAACTGTTGATCGACCCCCGGGGCAACAAGGCCCACGCCATCCTGCATCTGCTGGTGCTGGTGCTGGTGCTGGGGCAGGGGCATGCCGTCAGCACCGACGACACCGCTGCCACCGCCAACAACCTGATTCATCTGCGCCCCCTGCCCGGACAGGTGCGCCGCCTGCCCCACATTCATTGTCGCTGGCAGCGTCGCCTTAGACAAGCGCGGGCGACGTCATTCCAGCGCGGCGTGGCACGGAGCAAGCTGAAAGAAGCGGCAGCCCCTCCCCAGGCCGGCACACGCGGCCCGCGGAAACCTTCAAAAGCTGCAATATTTCTTCCTGCTGGAGGGTCAGCGAGAATTTAACCACCTAGCTCTCTCTGAATTCAGACACAAAACCCAGCCCAATTTTTCAGCATACGGAGCGCACTGTATACCAGACGGCGGCAGTGGACAGAGCGGCAGCGAGGAGCAGGCTCGAGCGCGAGCGATCAGGACCCGCGCGGAGCGGACGCAAGCACCCGCGGGACCGAGGCGCGGGGCCGAGCCGGTCGAATTGGTGCACCCCCGCCCGAAACCCTAGAATCGCGGGGCGGGCTGCCGACGCCGCGATGGGACCCCGCCTCCACGGCAAACGGCGATTGGGGGCCGGCCGGGGCCGCGGGGGCGGAATCCGTACGACGGCGAGCGGGGCGGCGGCGCGGGGGATTGGGGAGTTGGGGCGGGGGACGGGGGACGGGGAATTGTCGACGCGGGGGGAGGGCTCGAGGAGGAGGAAGGGGGGAGGAGTGGGACGTCGACCAATCGCGGATCTGCGCGGACTCGTGGGGAGGGAGGGCGGTCGCTGCGGGGTGGGCCCGGGCCGCGGCGGCGCAGGGCGGATGATCTGGTCTGGTGTGGTGTGGCGAAAACGGCAAGGCGCACCGGTATATGCTGCTGGTGCGCGTGCGTGCGGCGCGAGTGAGGGCAGGCCCAGTCCAGTCAGCAGCTGCAGCGGCAGCGCAGCGGCTCGAGCGGGTTTTTTCTTTGCCGCACGTGCGCCAATGCTGATGCTGGCGAGCGAGAGACCACCCACACAGGCCCCTATTGGGAAATGGGAAGGGGGCTCCCGGTTCTTGCATTTGGGCTGGGAAGACGGGGGTCTTTTTGCAGAAGGTCCGGTTTGGGGAAGTGACGTGGGGGTGGTGGGTGGTGGGGGTGAAGTGGAATTTGGTTGTGTGGATGAGTTGTGTGTTTTAAAATTTATTTATTGTTTATTGTGCGATTGGATCTCGGGTGCGGAACAAAGACGGTTGATTGGACGGATGCAAGTTTGCGGAGGCGTAGGCGTCGGGGTCTTGTTAGACGTGACTGTGTTGCCAACGTGATGTGCGATACAAGTCATGTGGCTCTTTTCGTGTCCGGGTATGTTTCGTGCTAGTATGGAAAAGAAGATTGCCATGTATCGTGGTGTCAAGGATGCGTGCACGGTGGGAATGAAGCCGCCCCGCCTTTTGTTTGTATTTTCTGCCCAAAAGAAGCCGCGGTTTAGCATTTAGCGGGTTCACTATCAATCATGTATGTCTATCTCTATCTCTTTCTCTCCCTGGCTGAAAAGGCGTTGACTTCTGAAGGGGGTCCTATTTGCGGAAGTGATGGCAGCGTGGACCGAAGTGAATGTTGGTGTGTAGAAGTTGTATCTTTTCAATTTAATATGGTATTAGATCTTCAATGAGGAAAAAAGATAATAATTTGGAGGAATGTGGGTTCACAGCAGGATATGTGAAGACATGGGCATCAGGATCTTATTAGATGTGGTTGCATTGTCAACGTGATGTGCAATGCATATCATGTGATTCCTTTCGTGTACGGTTACGTTTCGTGCTATTATGGACAAGGAGGTTGCCGTGTATCGTGGTGTCAAGGATGCGTCTTGGGGAGAAACCATCCCCTTTTCGTAACTTTCTGTCGAAAGAAGCCGTGGTTTGGGGAAGTGGCGCTAGGGTGGGGGTGAAGTGGATTTTGGTTGGGTTGGTGAGTTGTGTCTTTTTAATTTATTTATTTTATTATTGTGGGATTGGATCTCGGGTGCGAAATAAAAACGGTTGATTGGGCGGATGTGAGTTTGCGGAGGCGTAGGCGACGGGGTCTCGCTAGATGTGATTGTGTTGACAGCGTGATGTGCAATACAGATCATGTGGTTCTTTTCGTGTCCGGTTATGTTTCGTGCTACTATGGGCAAGGAGGTTGACGTGTACCGTGGTGTCAAGGATGCGTGTAGGGGGAAATGAAACTGTCCCGCCTTTTTTGTATTTTCTGCCCAAAAGAAGTCGTGGTTTAGCATTTAGCAGGTTCACTGTCAATCCCATATGTCTATCTCTATACATCTCTCTCTCTCTCTCTCTCTTCCTGGCTGAAAAGGTGTGGACTTCTGTAGGGGGTCCTATTTGTGGAAGTGATGGCATCATGGACCGAAGTGAATGTTGTTGTGTAGAAGTTCTATCTTTAACATGGGATTAGATCATCAACGCGGAAAAAGGATAATAAATTGGACGAATGTGAGTTTTACAACAGGATATGTGAAGACATGGGCATCAGGATCTTATTAGATGTGGTTGCACCGTCAACGTGATGTGCAATGCATATTATGTGATTCGTTTCGTGCCCGGTTATGTTTCATGCTAGTATGGACAAGGAGGTTGTCGTGTATCGTGGTGTCAAGGATGCGTGCCGGGGGGAGAAATCGTCCCCTTTTGTAACTCTCTGCCGAAAGAAGCCGCGGTTTAGCATTTAGCGGGTTCACTATCAATCTCATATGTCTACCTCTCTCTCTCTCCCTGGCCGAAAAGGTGTGGACTTTTGTAGGGGGTCCTATTTGTGGAAGCGATGGCAACATGGACTGAAGTGAATTTTAGTGTGTAGAAGTTGTATCTTTTCAATTTAATATGGGATTAGATCTTCAACGCGGAAAAAGGATAATAAATTGGACGAGTATGAGTTAACAACAGGATATGTAAAACACATGGGCATCAGGATCGATGTGGTTGCATTGTCAACGTGATGTGCAATGCGTATCATGAGATTCTCTTCGTGTCCGGTTAGATTTCATGCTAGTATGGAAAAGAAGATTGCCGTGTATCATGGTGCCAAGGATGCGTACAAGGGGGGAAGAAAATGTCTCCTTTTTGTAACTTTCTTCCGAAAGAAGCCGTGGTTTAGCATTTTGCGGGTTCACTGTCAATCCCATATGTCTACCTCTCTCTCTCTCCCCCCTGGTCGAAAAGGTGTGGACCTTTGTAGGGGGTCCTATTTGTGGAAGCGATGGCAACATGGACTTAAGTGAATTTTAGTGTGCAGAAGTTGTATCTTTTTCAATTTTATATGGGATTAGATCTTCAACGCGGAAAAAGGATAACAAATTAGACGAATGTGAGTTAACACCAGGATATGTAAAAACATGGGCATCAGGATCTTATTAGATGTGGTTGCATTGTCAACGTGGTGTGCAATGCATATCATAAGGTTCTTTTCGTGTCCGGTTAGGTTTAGTATGGAAAAGAAGATTGCCGTGTATCATGGTGCCAAGGATGCATGCAAGGGGGGAGAAACCGTCCCCTTTTTGTAACTTTTTGCCAAAAGAAGTCATGGTTTAGCATTTAGTGGGTTCACTATCAATCCCATATGTCTGCCTCTCTCTCTCCCTGGCCAAAAAGGCGTGGACTTTTGTAGGGGGTCCTATTTGTGGAAGCGATGGCGACATGGATTGAAGTGAATTTTAGTGTGTAAAAGTTGTATCTTTTCAATTTAATATGAGATTAGATCTTCAATGCGGAAAAAGGATAATAAATTGGACGAATGTGAGTTAACACCAGGATATGTAAAAACATGGGCATCAAGATCTTATTAGATGTGGTTGCATTGTCAAAGTGATGTGCAATGCATATCATGAGATTATTTCCATGTCCGGTTAGGTTTCGTGCTAGTATGGAAAAAAAGATTGTCGTGTATCGTGGTGTCAAGGATCCGTGCAAGGGGGGAAAGAAACCTCCCCTTTTTGTAACTTTCTGCCAATAGAAGCTGCAGTTTAGTGTTTAGCGGGTTTAGTATCAATCCCATATGTCTACCTCTCTCTCTCTCTCTCTCCCTGGTCGAAAAGGTGTGGACTTCTGTAGGGGGTTGTATTTGTGGACGTGACGGTGACATGGACCGAAGTGAATTTTAGTGTGTAGAAGTTGTACCTTTTCAATTTAATGTGGGGTTAGATCTTCAATGCGGAAAAAGGATAATAAATTAGACGAATGTGAGTTTACAATAGGATAGGTAAAGACATGGGCATCATGATCTTATTAGATGTGGTTGCATTGCTAATGTCATGTGCAATGCATATCATGTGATTTTTTTTATGTCTGATTAGGTTTCGTGCTAGTATGGACAAGGAGATTGTCGTGTATCGTGGTATCAAGGATGCACGCAAGGAAAAAACAGTGAAACTAGCTTATGCGAAGTAGCCGACGGTATTTACCAACCTTGGATTAGACAAGGAAGAGCTTGTCAACAGCATGGAGGTGCAGACGTGCGGCTGGGAATACACGGGCCACAACACCCGCTTATTAAAGCCCTATATCACACACCTTTTTCCAATTTATGCATACTCTATGTATCTCTTAAGGTTTTTCCTTATAATGGCTCGGCATGTATGGCTAAGCCTTATGAATGAAAAACAGACCTCATTTCGGTCATTGCACAATTTCACGTATTGTTTTTTTCGTTCTTACCTCGTAGCAATATAGAAACCATGCGAAACATACAGATGCGTCCGGCTTTCAACCGGGGGCTCGGATTCGAGCCTATGTTCAAGCCCGATAACTGTTCGGCGTCTCGGATATTGCATTATATGCATCAGTTTCGAATTGTGATATTGGTCAATGATTGGGTTGCCCGGCTCTTGTGCTTGCCTCCTACGTTTCGCCTAGTTTGGCTAGGAGTGTAAAGGGAGAACCACTACGATTGCGCTTCTAGCTCGAATTGTTAAGCGCCTCTATGGAGAAAGTAAAAAATCGACTGTCATGATAAGAGTAAACTGGTCGACGATCCGAAGACAGTTGATACGTCTCCAAGGTATCTACTTTTCCAAACACTTTTGCCCTTGTTTCGGACTCTAACTTGCATGATTTGAATGAAACTAACCCGAACTGACGTTGTTTTCAGCAGAACTGCCATGATGTTGTTTTATGTGTAGAAAACAAAAGTTCTCGAAATGTCCTGAAAATCCACGGAGGCACTTTTTGGAAAATATAAAAAATACTGGCGAAAGAATCAAGACCAGGGGGCCCACACCCTGTCCACGAGGGTGGGGGGCGTGCCCCCTACCCCTGGGCGCCCCCCTGTCTTGTGGGCCCCCTGGACCTCCACCGGCATCAACTCCAACTCCATATATTCACGTTCGGGGAGAAAAAAATCAGAGAGGAAGTTTCATCGCGTTTTACGATACGGAGCCGCCGTCAAGCCCTAATCTCTCTCGGGAGGGCTGATCGGCAGTCCGTTCGGGGCTCCGGAGAGGGGGATTCGTCGCCGTCGTCATCATCAACCATCCTCCATCACCAATTTCATGATGCTCATCGCCGTGCGTGAGTAATTCCATTGTAGGCTTGTCGGACGGTGATGGGTTGGATGAGATTTATCATGTAATCGAGTTAGTTCTGTTAGGGTTTGATCCCTAGTATCTACTATGTTACGAGATTGATGTTGCTATGACTTTGCTATGCTTAATGCTTGTCACTAGGGCCCGAGTGCCATGATTTCAGATCTGAACCTATTATGTTTTCATGAATATATGTGTGTTCTTGATCCTATCTTGCAAGTCTATAGTCACCTATTATGTGTTATGATCCGACAACCTCAAGTGACAATAATCGGGATACTTCTTGGTGATGACCGTAGTTTGAGGAGTTCATGTATTCACTATGTGCTAATGCTTTGCTCGGTTCTCTATTAAAAGGAGGCCTTAATATCCCTTAGTTTCGCTAGGACCCCGCTGCCACGGGAGGGTAGGACAAAAGATGTCATGCAAGTTCTTGTCCATAAGCACGTATGACTATTTACGGAATACATGCCTACATTACATTGATGAACTGGAGCTAGTTCTGTGTCACCCTATGTTATAGCTATTACATGAGGAAATGCATCCGGCATAATTATCCATCACTGATCCATTGCCTACGAGCTTTTCACATATTGTTCTTCGCTTATTTACTTTTCCGTTGCTATTGTTACAATCACTACAAAACCCAAAAATATTACTTTTGTTATCCTTACTTTTATTATCATATTACTTTGCTACTAAATACTTTGCTGCAGATACTAAGTTATCCAGGTATGGTTGAATTGACAACTCAACTGCTAATACTCAAGAATATTCTTTGGCTCCCCTTGTGTCGAATCAATAAATTTGGGTTGAATACTTTACCCTCGAAAGTTGTTGCGATCCCCTACACTTGTGGGTTATCAAGACTAATTTACGGAGCCGTTCTTGGGAGCATAGCTCTATTCTCTGAGTCACTTGGGATTTATATCTGTTGATCACTATGAAGAACTTGAAAGACGCGAAAACTACGATTTATCCCTCGACTACGAGGGGAGGTAAGGAACTGCCATCTAGCTCTGCACTAGATTCTCCTTCTATTTTGAGTAAGCTTGCGACACCTAAACCTGCTACAGCTATGAATTCTGATATGTTGCATGTTATTGATGATGCCACTTCTGCTACGCATGATACTTATGATGAAACTACTTCTGTGCGTGATACTACTTTGCCATTAGGTGAATTTCTTGATGAACAACTTGCTAGAGTTAGGGGAATGAAATTCAAGATGCTATTATTGATGATAGTGATGATGAAAATTCTCCCAATGATTATGAATTGCCTGTTGTTCCTGAGGGTTATGTTATGAATGAAGAAGCTGCTAGAGCTATCTTTGCTTACAACGATAGATATGATCTTAAGAAGTTATTAGCTAAATGGAAGCAGCAGTCTCTTAATGCTAGAATGAAACCTGACCCTACTTTTGCTACTTCACGTATCTGTGTTACTGATAAGGATTATGAATTCTCTGTTGATCCTGAGATTATTACTTTAGTTGAATCTGATCCTTTTTATGGCCTTGAATCTGAAACTGTTGTGGCACATCTTACCAAGTTGAATGATATAGCTACCCTGTTTACTCATGATGATAAATCTCGCTACTATTATATCCTTAAGATATTTCTGTTCTCGTTAAAGGGTGATGCTAAGACTTGGTATAATTCTCTTGCTCCTGGTTGTGTGCGTAGTCCCCAGGATATGATTTATTACTTCTCTGCTAAATTTTTCCATGCCCATAAGAAACAAGCTGCCTTGCGGGAAATATATAATTTTGTGCAAATCAAAGAAGAGAGTCTCCCACAAGCTTGGGGCAGGCTTGTCTGATTACTTAATGCTTTGCCTGATCATCCTCTCAAGAAAAATGAAATACTTGATATCTTTTATAATGGACTAACCGATGCTTCCAAGGACTACTTGGATAGTTGTGCTGGTTGTGTTTCAGGGAAAGAACGATGACGAAGCTGAATTACTATTGAATAATATGTTGACTAATGAAAATAATTGGACTCTTCCTGAGCCAATTCCTGAGGCAATTCCTGGACCAATTAAGCCAACTCCTGAGCCTATTCCTAAACCCCCACTCCGAAGAAGAGAGGTGTTTTATTTCTCAGTCCTGAAGATATGCAAGAAGAAAAGAAATCAATGAAAGAAAAAGGTGTTAAAGCTGAAGATGTTAATAATTTACCATCCATTGAAGAAATACATGGTCTTAATATACCGCCTGTTGAAGAACCACATTGTCTTGATAACCCGACACAGGTAGTGAAGGTAAATTCTCTCTATAGATATGATAAAGTTGAAATCCCCTCTACTAAATTTCATAGCTCATGCTTAGATGAATTTGATGACTTTATGGCTAGACAAGAAAGTTTTAATGCTTATGTTGGTAGAGAGTTAAAGGATAATGCTTTCGAGATAGGACGTGTGAGCTATAACATGGCTAGAGTTAAAAGTGAACTCAAACTCGTTAGAAAATATGCTTCTATAGTTGCTACTCAAGCTGAGCAAGTACTTAAAGCTCAAAATGATTTGCTTGATGAATTAAATAATAAAAATGACTTTTCTGTTAGAGTGGCTACTAGAACTGGTAGAATGACTCAGGAACCCTTGTATCTTGAAGGCCACCCTAAGAGAATCGAGCAATATTCGCAGAGAAATAATTTAGAGGCACCTAGTTCTTCTAAAAAGAAGAAAAAGAAAAACGATAGGACTTTGCATGCTTCTAGTGAACCTCATCAGACACACACCGAGAACCCCAATGATATTTCTATCTCGATCTTTGAAACACAATCGGTGATGAACATGAACCTAGTGATAATTTTAATAATAATGTTCATGTTGATGCTCAACCTAGCAAAAACAATGATGTAGAGATTGAACCTGCTGTTGATCTTGATAACCCACAATCAAAGAATCAACGTTATGATAAGAGAGATTTTGTTGCTAGAAAGCACGGTAGAGAAAGAGAACCATGGGTTCGTAAACCCATGCCCTTTCCTCCTAAACCATCCAAGACAAAGGATGATGAGGATTTTGAGCGCTTTCTTTGAAATGATTAGACCTATTTTCTTACGTATGCGCTTAATCGATATGCTTAAAGTAAATCCTTATGCTAAGTATATGAAGGAGATCATCACAAACAAAAGAAAGATACCTAAGCTGAAATTTCCACCATGCTTGCTAATTACACTTTTAAGGGTGGAATACCAAAGAAACTTGGAGATCCGGGGTACCAACTATACCATGCTCCATTAAAAGAAATTATGTTAGAACCGCTTTATGCGATCTTGGAGCCGGTGTTAGTGTTATGCCTCTCTCTTTATATCGTAGACTTGAATTGAATAAGTTGACACCTCTTTGAAATATCTTTGCAAATGGCCGATAAATCAACTGCTATACAGCCGGTATTTGTGAGGATGTGCTGTTGTGGTTGCAAATGTCACTATCTTAACGGACTTTGTCATTCTTGATATTCCCGAGGGCGATAGTGTGTCTATTATCCTTGGTAGACCCTTTTGAATCTGCGTAGGGCTGTTATTGATTGCAACAAAGGCAATGTCACTTTTCATGTTAATGGTAATGAGCATACGGTACACTTTCCGAAGAAACAATCTCAAGTTCATAGCATCAATTCTATTGGAAAAGTTCCAACTATCATTATTGGAGGTTTTGAATTTCCTCTCCCTGCTGTCAAGAAAAAGTATGATACTCTTATTGTTGGGGACTTTCATATCCCCGTTGAGGTAACTTAGTGTTATTCGAAATTTCTCCGGTTCCGTGTTATTCGGAATGAGTTTGTTAACAAGACTTGATCAACCTTGTTAGTGGATTCATTTTGATGATTATGAGATGGATGAAACTAGAAGGCACAACCTTTTGTACCCTCTTTACTTTACATTATTTAGAATAAATAAAGCAAAAATAGTATTATATGTCTGTTTTCTGAATTATTCGTGCATTAAAAAATATCCCGAAAATAAAAGTGCTCCAAATGCCCTGCAAATTTAGTATGATTTTTATGGAATATTTGAGGATTTTAGGCACTAAAATCACTGCAGGAGGGGCAAGCACCAGGCCACGAGAGTGGAGTGCGCGCCCACCCCACCTGGGCGCGCCCCCCGTCTCGTGGGCCCCTGGTGGCCCCCTCCACTTATGCCAGCACCCACACACTTCATCTTCTACCCAAAAAATCCCCATCCAGCTCAAGCACGAGTTCTAGCTCATTTTGCTGCGATTTTCGATCTCCTTGCTCAAAGCTCCATTTACAAAACTGCTTTGGGAGATTGTTGCTTGGTACGTGACTCCTCCATTGGTCCAATTAGTTTTTGTTCTATTGCTTTATTCATTGCAAATTTTTCTGCTTAGGTGACCATGTTCTTGAGCTTGCATGTTAAATTTATGAGGTCCCAAGCAATTCTAATGCATGATATAGGCTCTAGGCACTTGTGGGAGTAGTTGCTACCAATCTTGTTTAGTTTTATGCACTTTTATTTTGAAGTTACTAAAATTTTAGAAATTTTCAGAAAATGTTAAGGAAACTTTTGAGGGGCTCTTCTAGCCAAAGCTCTCAGAAAAAACAAGCTAAAGAGAAGGAAAAAGCCAAATATAATCTTCCTCGCTTAGCGGAAGTGCGGTCGTGTGAATGGCCATGCGATGATTTCTTGAAAGAAGCTGGAATTCATGAAGATTTTTATTCTTTGATCGAGAATGCAAGCCTCACCGGTTTCTTCAACGACCGGATCGATCGGTATCTCTTACTCACCAATACTTTCGTGCAAAACTTTTATTATTATCCTAAGAAGTCACCGCCTTCAGTATCATTTCATTTATATGATGAATTCAGAGAAATGTCTTTACGTAATTTTTGCGCGGTGTGTAGGATACCCTATGAGGGAGAATTAGAGGTCCCCATTGTAAAGATGTGGATGGCTTTGTTAACACTATAGCTGTAGAGGATCCAAAGAAGGGTTCCGAGGCGAAAATCTCAAAGCATACAATTTCCTGTTTTATGCTACTTTGCCATATTTTCTAGTAGATGCTTGATTGGTCGTGGAAATAGTGGAAACTTTAGTGTTCCTGACATTATCATCCTTCAAAATGCCTTGCTTGGAGATAATAGTTTTAGTATGGGTGTCGTCATTGCTAAACGGCTAGGCCTGAATCATACAAAAGGCCCCATATTTGGAGGTATCTATGCTTCACGTCTTGCTAGACATTTTCAGATACCTATTAGGCACCATGAGAAAGAGGAGACAAAATTGCCTCCTCACATTCTAGATTACAAGAGCATGGCAGCCCACAAGTTTATCGTTGACAATGAAGAAAGGATGCTCTTGTATAACCTTAGATTTAATAAGAAACGCAATGAGACTATTATCTTGCCTGCGCCTCTGTTGTTTGATTTGATTGCAAATAATTTTCTTGTTACACCTGAAGCGGTGTACACTCATCGAGCCCAAGCTTTCACTCGAGAACCTGAACCTGAGCCGGAACCTGCACTGGACCCTTATCGTGCATCATCTTTCCAGTGGGATCCGGAGATGGCCAGCCAGTGGTATCCTGATTACGCTTCCCAGTACACCGGGGAGAGAAGTGGCGGTCCTTGGTATTAGACCAACTTAGGCCAAAAGCCTAAGCTTGGGGGAGTACGTATTTCTGACCGACTTTACATTCATGTTCACACACTAGTCGTCGGTGCTCACACTCTTTCATTGTATGATCCATGTTAGTTTAAATTTCTTTTTCTAGTTTTCTTCTTGTGTGTTTGATAAACCTTGAGAAAAACCAAAAAAAATTAGTTAGTTTAATTTCTTTGCATGTAGTAGAAATTAAAATGAAAACCCAAAAATATTTCTCGTTCTTCTTCTTACTTGTTGGGAGCTTTCCCGTGTAAATAGTTTTCTTTTCTTTTCTTTCCTTTGGGGGTCGAGAAGACCATGTTAAAAATGCTTAGTGGCTCTCATATACATGATTGTTTATTTAACTTAGAGCCCATATTATCTTGTCTTCTCTTTTGAGTTGAATGCTCGCAGATTCCAGCTTAGTCCAATGCACGTGCACTCTTATTATTATACACATCGTTCGGTCGTGCAAGTGAAAGGCAATAATGATGATATATGATGGACCTATTGAGATGAGAAAAGCTGGTATGAACTCGACCTCTCTTGTTTTTGTAAATATGATGAGTTCATCGTTTCAGATTCAGCATATTATGAGGTAAACATATTTGCAATGACATTTAGAGATTATAGTTGCTTGTGCCATGCTTGATTAGCTATGAGTTATAATGGTTTACCTTGCTTGCCAATGATACGTCTCCAACGTATCTACTTTTCCAAACACTTTTGCCCTTGTTTTGGACTCGAACTTGCATGATTTGAATGAAACTAACCCGGATTGACGCTGTTTTCAGCAGAACTACCATGATGTTGTTTTATGTGTAGAAAAGAAAAGTTCTCGGAATGTCCTGGAAATCCATAGAGGAACTTTTTGGAATTAATAAGAATTTTTGGCGAAAGAACTAATGCCAGGGGGCCCACAGCCTGTCCACGAGATAGGGGGGCACCCCCCTAGGGCGCTGCCTCCTATCTCGTGGGCCCCCTGGACCTCCACCGACGTCAACTCCAACTCCATATATTCATGTTCGGGGAGAAAAAAATCAGAGAGAAAGTTTCATCGCGTTTTACGACACGGAGCCGCCGCCAAGCCCTAATCTCTCTCGGGAGGGCTGATCTGGAGTCCGTTCGAGGCTCCGGAGAGGGGGATTCGTCGCCTTCGTCATCATCAACCATCCTCCATCACCAATTTCATGATGCTCACCGCCGTGCGTGAGTAATTCCATCGTGAGCTTCTTTGGGCCGGTGATGGTTTGGATGAAATTTACCATGCAATCAAGTTAGTTTTGTTACGGTTTGGTCCCTAGTATCCACTATGTTCTGAGATTGATGTTGCTATGACTTTGCTATGCTTAATGCTTGTCACTAGGGCCCGATTGCCATGATTTCAGATCTGAAAGTATTATGTTTTCATGAATATATGTGTGTTCTTGATCCTATCTTGCAAGTCTATAGTGACCTATTATGTGTTATGATCCGACAACCCCGAAGTGACAATAATCAGGATACTTCTTGGTGATGACCGTAGTTTGAGGAGTTCATGTATTCACTATGTGTTAATGCTTTGTTCCAGTTCTTTATTAAAAGGAGGCCTTAATATCCCCTAGTTTCCGTAAGGACCCCGCTGAACACGGGAGGGTAGGACAAAAGATGTCATGCAAGTTCTTTTCCATAAGCACGTATGACTATTTACAGAATACATGCCTACATTACATTGATAAATTGGAGCTAGTTCTATATCACCCTATGTTATAACTATTGCATGAGGAATCGCATCCGACATAATTATCCATCATCGATCCATTGCCTACGAGCTTTTCACATGTTGTTCTTCGCTTATTTACTTTTCCGATGCTACTGTTACAGCTACTACAAAAACCCTAAAACATTTATCTTTACTTTTGCTACCGTTACCTTTATTATCATACCACTTTTGCTACTAAATACTTTGCTGCAGATACTAAGTTATCCGGTGTGGTTGAATTGACAACTCAACTGCTAATACTCAAGAATATTCTTTGGCTCCCCTTGTGTCGAATCAATAAATTTGGGTTGAATACTCTACCCTCGAAAGCTGTTGCGATCCCCTATATTTGTGGGTTATCAAGACTAATTTCTGGCGCCGTTGCCGGGGAGCATAGCTCTATTCTCTGAGTCATTTGGGATTTATATCTGTTGATCACTATGAAGAACTTGAAAGACGATCGAACTACTATTTTGCCCTCAACTACGAGGGAGGTAAGGAACCGCCATCTAGCCTTGCACTAGATTCTCCTTCATTATCGATGAGGCTTGCTACACTTAAACCTACTACTGCTATGAATTACGATATGTCGCATGTTATTGATGATGCCACTGCTATGCATGATGAAACTACTTCTGTGCGTGATACTACTTTGCCACTAGGTGAATTTCTTGATGAACAACTTGCTAGAGTTAGGGGGAATGAAAATATTGAAGAACCTATTATTGATGATAGTGATGATGAAGGTTCCCCCAATGATTATGTATTACCCGTTGTTCTTAAGGGTTATGTTATGAATGAAGCAGCTGCTATGGAAATTCTTGCTTGCAATGATAGAAATGATCTTAAGAAATTATTAGCTAAACGGAAGCAACAGTCTCTTAATGCTAGAATGAAACCCGATCCTGCTTTTGCTACTTCACCTATACGTATTCTTGATAAGCGTGATAAGGATTATGAATTCTCTGTTGATCCCGATATTATTACTTTAGTTGAATCTGATCCTTTTATGGCCTTGAATCAAACTGTTGTGGCACATCTTACCAAGTTGAATGATATAGCCACCCTATTCACTCATGATGAGAAGTCTCGCTATTTATACATCCTTAAGATATTTCCGTTCTCATTAAAGGGTGATGCTAAGACTTGGTATAATTCTCTTGCTCCTGGTTGTGTACGTAGTCCCCGGGATATGATTTATTACTTTTCTGCTAAATATTTCCCTACTCATAAGAAACAAGCTGCCTTGCGGGAAATATATAATTTTGTGCAAATCAAAGAAGAGAGTCTCCCACAAGCTTGGGGAGGCTTCTCTGTTTACTTGATGCTTTGCCTGATCATCCTCTTAAGAAAAATGAAATAATTGATATCTTTTATAATGGACTAACCGATGCTTCCAAGGACTACTTGGATAGTTGTGCTGGTTGTGTTTTCGTGGAAAGAACGATGATTTAAGCTGAAATATTATTGAATAATATGTTGACTAATGAAAATAATTGGACTCTTCGAGCCAATTCTCAAGTAATTCTGAACCAATTGAGCCAACTCTGAGCCTATTCCTAAACCCACTCCGAAGAAGAGAGGTGTTTTATTTCTCAGTCCTGAAGATATGCAAGAAGCAAAGAAATCAATGAAAGAAAAAGGTATTAAAGCTGAAGATGTTAATAATTTACCACCCATTGAAGAAATACATGGTCTTAATATACCGCCTGTTGAAGAACCACATTGTATTGATAACCCGACACAGGTAGTGAAGGTAAATTCTCTCTATAGATATGATAAAGTTGAAATCCCCTCTACTAAATTTCATAGCCCATGCTTAGATGAATTTGATGACTTTATGGCTAGACAAGAAAGTTTTAATGCTTATGTTGGTAGAGAGTTAAAGAATAATGCTTTCGAGATAGGACGTGTGAGCGATAACATGGCTAGAGTTAAAAGTGAACTCAAACTCGTTAGAAAATATGCTTCTATAGTTGCTACTCAAGCTGAGCAAGTACTTAAAGCTCAAAATGATTTGCTTGATGAATTAAATAATAAAAATGACTTTTCTGTTAGAGTGGCTACTAGAACTGGTAGAATGACTCAGGAACCCTTGTATCCTGAAGGCCACCCTAAGAGAATCGAGCAAGATACTCAGAGAAACAATTTAGAGGCACCTAGTTCTTCTAAAAAGAAGAAGAAGAAAAATGATAGGACTTTGCATGCTTCTAGTGAACCTACTGTAGACACACCTGAGAATCCCAATGATATTTCTATTTACGATCTTTGAAACTCAATCAGGTGATGAACATGAACCTAGTGATAATGTTAATGATAATGTTCATGTTGATGCTCAACCTAGAAAAAAGAACGATGTAGAGATTGAACCTGCTGTTGATCTTGATAACCCACAATCAAAGAATCAACGTTATGATAAGAGAGATTTTGTTGCTAGGAAGCACAGTAAAGAAAGAGAACCATGGGTTCAGAAACCCATGCCCTTTCCTCCTAAACCATCCAAGTCAAAGGATGATGAGGATTTCGAGCGCTTTCTTTGAAATGATTAGACCTATTTTCTTACGTATGCGCTTAACTGATATGCTTAAAGTAAATCCTTATGCTAAGTATATGAAGGATATCATCAAAAATAAAAGAAAGATACCGGAAGCTGAAATTTCCATCATGCTTGCTAATTACACTTTTAAGGGTGGAATACCAAAGAAACTTGGAGATCCGGGTGTTCCAACTATACCTTGCTCCATTAAAAGAAATTATGTTAGAACCGCTTTATGTGATCTTGGAGCCGGTGTTAGTGTTATGCCTCTCTCTTTATATCGTAGACTTGAATTGAATAAGTTGACACCTACTGAAATATCTTTGCAAATGGGTGATAAATCTACTGCTATACTTGTTGGTATTTGTGAGGATGTGCCTGTTGTGGTTGCAGATGTCACTATCTTAACGGACTTTTTTATTCTTGATATTCCCGAGGATGATAGTATGTCTATTATCCTTGGTAGACCTTTTCTTAATACCGCAGGGGCTGTTATTTATTGCAACAAAGGCAATGTCACTTTTCATGTTAATGGTAATGAGCATACGGTACACTTTCCGAGGAAACAATCTCAGGTTCATAGCATCAATTCTATTGAAAAAGTTCCAACTATCATTTTTGGAGGTTTTGAATTTCCTCTTCCTACTGTCAAGAAAAAGTATGATATTCTTATTGTTGGGGATTTTCATATCCCCGTTGAGGTAACTTAGTGTTATTCGAAATTTCTCCGGTTCCGTGTTATTCGAAATGAGTTTGTTAACAAGACTTGATCAACCTTGTTAGTGGATTCATTTTGATGATCACGAGATGGATGAAACTAGAAGGCACAACCTCCTGTACCCTCTTTTACTTTCTGTTATTTAGAATAAATAAAACAAAAATAGTATTATCCGTTTGTTTTCTTTGTTATCCGTGCATTAAAAAATAGTCCGAAATAAAAGTGCTCCAAATGCGCTGCAAATTTAGTATGATTTTTTCTTGAATATTTGAGGATTTTAGGCACTGAAAACACTGCAGGAGGGGCAAGCACCAGGCCACGAGAGAGGAGGGCGCGCCCCCTGTCTCGTGGGCCCCTGGTGGCTCCCCTCCACTTATGCCAGCACCCACACACTTCATCTTCTACCCAAAAAAGTCCCCATCCAGCTCAAGCACGAGTTCTAGCTCGTTTTGCTACGATTTTCGATCTCTTAGCTCAAAGCTCCATTCACAAAACTGCTTTGGGAGATTGTTGCTTGGTATGTGACTCCTTCGTTGGTCTAGTTTTTGTTCTAGTGCTTTATTCATTGCAAATTTTTGCTGCATAGGTGACCATGTTCTTGAGCTTGCATGTTAAATTTTTGAGGTCCCAAGCAATTCCTATGCATGATATAGGCTCTAGGCACTTGTAGGAGTAGTTGCTATCAATCTTGTTTAGTTTTATTCACTTTTATTTTGAAGTTACTAAAATTTCAGAAATTTTTAGAAAAAGAAATATGTTTAGAAGAATGTACCAAGGTGGTTCCTCGGCAAAGAAAGGGCCAAGGATTGCTATACGTGAGCAAGATGTTAATTTGCCGAGGGATGCAAATGTACGGGCTTGTGAGTGGCCATACGATGATTTTATGGTCGAAGCAGGCTTCAAGGAGGAATTTGACGCGTATGTGCGTAATGCCGAGCTGGAGGACTTCTTACAAGATAAGTGTCCTCAGTACTATCAATTGGTGATTCCTTTGTGCGGAGGTTCGAATATATTTCTGCGTAATTCTCCTAGTGTCATGTTTGATATTTATGATACATCTTATACCATGGATTTAGAGGATTTCACAACTGCTCGCAAACTCCCGCAGTGGGGTAATATTAATGATCCTCGCAAATCTGAATTTAGAGATTTTCTTGCTAGTATTACCGTGGGAGAATCTAGGGACATAACACAAGCTACCATAGGGAGCATTCATTTTCCTGCTATACATTATTTTGCTCTTTTCATTGGTAGATGCATTAACGGTAAGGACGAAGCATGTCACATGTGTGTCCCTCGATCTTTGTGTCCTCAAGAGTCTTTGTGTCAGTTATAAAGGTTATAACTTGGGGCAATAGTTGCACGTAGGTTGCAGAATAATAGTAGAAGGGTGATTTCTTTGGAGGAATTTATGCAACCCGTGTGGCTAATTTTCTTAATATAGCTCCACGAGAGGGGATATGATTGTACCTCCTGTTTATTTGGATAAAGAAGCTATGTTTGATCATTATTTTCTTGAGAGGAATGAACAATTCCTCCATTATCGACTAATCTATGACAGGCGTAATGTCGTCCTTGTTACTCTTCCTGCCCCCTACCTTTTTGATTATCAGGCAAAAGGAAGATATGTTGTCACTAGGGAGGAAGCAACTGAATATGAGAGGGGAATGGAGGCAGCTCGCCAACACGCTGCTGCTCAGGAGGCGGTCGCCTCTGCATCTCAGTACAACCCCAGTTTCACTTATGGATATCAGCCAGGCGGTCCTTGATATTAGACCAACTTAGGCCAAAAGCCTAAGCTTGGGGGAGTACGTATTTCTCACAAACTTTACAATCATGTTCACACACTAGTCGTCGGTGCTCATACTCTTTCATTGTATTATCCATGCTAGTTTAAATTTCTTTTTCTAGTTCTCTTCTTGTGTGTTTGATAAATCTTAAGAAAAACCAAAAAAAATTAGTTAGTTTAATTTCCATGCTTGTAGTAGAAATTAAAATGAAAACCCAAAAAGATTTCTAGTTCTTCTTCTTACTTGTTGGGAGCTTTCCCGTGTAAATAGTTTTATTTTCTTTCTTTTGGGGGTCGAGAAGACTATATTGAAAATGCTTAGAGGCTCTTATATGCATGATTGTCTATTTAATTCAGAGCCCATATTATCTTGTCTTCTCTCTTGAGTTGAATGCTTGCAGATTTCAGCTTAGTCCAATGCACGTGCACTCTTATTATTATACACAGCGTTCGGTCGTGCAAGTGGAAGGCAATAATGACAATATATGATGGACTTATTGGGATGAGAAAAGCTGGTATGAACTCGACCTCTCTTGTTTTTGTAAATATGATGAGTTCATCGTTCCTGAGTCAGCTATTATGAAGTAAACATATTTGCAATGCCATTTAGAGATAATGGTTTACCTTGCGTGCCAACATGCTATTAGAATGATTATGATGTGGTATGATAGGATGGTATCCTCCTTTGAATGTATTAAGTGACTCGACTTGGCACATGTTCACGCATGTAGTTGAAACAAATCAACATAGCCTGTGACGCCCCTGATTCAATCGTACACTAATCATGCACGCAAATGTGTACGATCAAGATCAGGGACTCACAGGAAGATATCACAACACAACTCTAAAACATAAATAAGTCATACAAGCATCATAATACAAGCTAGGGCCCTCGAGGGCTCGAATACAAGTGCTCGATCATAGACGAGTCAGCGGAAGCAACAATATCTGAGTACAGACATAAGTTAAACAAGTTTGCCTTAAGAAGGCTAGCACAAAGCAGGATACTGAGATCGAAAGAGGCGCATGCCTCCTGCTGGGATCCTCCTAACTACTCACAGTCGTGGTCACGGCTGCTGCGTATTAGTAGGCACCTCCGGTGTAGTCGGAGTCATCGTCGATGGGGGCGTCTGGCTCCTGGGCTCCATCGTGCAGTTGCGACAATCGTGTAAAGAAAGGGGAAAAGGGGAACAAGGCAACCGTGAGTACTCATCCAAAGTACTGCAAGCAAGGAGCTACACTACATATGCATGGGTATATGTGTAAAGGGCCATATCGATTGGATGAACCGCGAATGCCGTAACAAAAGGGGATAACTAGTCACCGTCAAGACTACGCTTCGGCAGCCTCCGTCTTTGACATGTAGAAGAGAGTAGATCAAGTCCTCCAAGTAGCATCGCATAGCATAATCCTACCCGGCGATCCTCTCCTCGTTGCCTGTTAGAGAGCGATCACCGGGTTATATCCGCACTTGGAAGGGTGTGTTTTATTAAGTATCCAGTTCTAGTTGTCATAAGGTCAAGGTACAACTCCAAGTCGCCCCTGTTCAAGATCACGGCTATTCGAATAGATTAACTTCCCAGGGTGCACCACATTACCCGACACGCTCGATCCCATTGGCCGGACACACTTTTACGGGTCATGCCCGCCGCGGAAGATCAATACGTCGCAGCCCCACCTAGGCATAACAGAGGTCGACCACGCCGGTCTAAACCTAAGCGCCGCAGGTGCAGGCCCATTGCCCTTAGCACACACGCATGTTGCGAGGCGGCTAGCAGACCTAGCCTAGCGAGCGTTCGGTCAATCCGCACGCACCGCTCGATCGTAAGCGTCACGAAATGCTTGGTGATACCACGACACCGGTTGCCCATATCTTGTCCCACGTGGCGGTTAGTGCGTATAAGGTCAACGACCCAACTCGAGATCAAATACCAAGATCTCGTTAAGCGTGTTAATTATCCACGAGCAGACCGGGCCGGGTCCACCTCTCTCCTAGGTGGTCTCAACCTGCCCTGTCAGCTCCGCCACGTAACGATGGGGGCCGGGAACCCGTGCCCACCTCTACCGGGATGGAGCCACCGTCCTTTCAAATTTCCCCATCTCCTAACAAGATCCTGTAATGTAATAGTGTAAAGTATATAGCATATGCCCCGATCACCTCCAAGTGATCACAGCCCAAAGAGTATAGCATGGCGAATGTGACAAGAATGTAGGGCCACCGATGGAACACTAGCATCCTATACTAAGCGGTAGGATAGCGGTAAAGGTAACAACAAGAGTAGCAAGGACAAAGCTATGCAAAGAAGATAGGATTAATTGAAAGCGAACATGGTACACTACTCTAATGCAAGCGGTATAGAGAAGAATAGGCGATATCTGGTGATCAAGGGGGGCTTGCACTGGTCGCTCTGGCAAGAGAGAGGGGTCGTCAACTCCGTAGTCGTACTGGGTAGCAGCGGCGTCGGTCTCGGTGTCTAGCGGAAGAAGAGGGGGAAGAAACAATGAATACAATGCAAGCATATGCATGACGATGCATGACAAAGCGAAGCGTGATGCTAGGCGTGCCCTAACGCAGTATGAGGTGATGCCGGTGAAGGGGGAAAACATCCGGGAAAGTATCCCCGGTGTTCCGTGTTTTCGGGCAGAGGAGCCGGAGGGGGAAAGTTGCGAGTTTGATAGGTCAGGGATGCGTGGCAGACGAACGGGCTGCATATCCGGATTCGTCTCGTCGTTCTGAGTAACTTTCATGTTGAAAATAATTTAATTCGAGTTACGAATTAAAAGATATGATTTTCTAAAGATTTCATTAATTTCTGGAATTTAATTAATTATTTAAATTCGAAAATGGATTAATGACATCAGCATGATGTCATGCTGACTTCAGCAGTCAACAGAGTTGATCGGTCAATTCTGACCAGTGGGTCCAGTGGGACCCACCTGTCATCCACTGTTTAGACTTAACTAGGGTTTAGGCTAAACAAACTACTGTTTAATTAAACTTACAGATTAATTAGATTAATTAACTAGGATTAATCAACTTAATTAATTAATTAATTAAGTTTAATTTTATTTATTATTTATCTGTTTTTTATTCTTTTTTTAAATCCCCTTTTTTTTACAAACGTTCTGGGCGCTCGGGCCCGCATGTAAGTGGTCCAGGGCCTTGCGGGCACACGGCGCGGGTGGGCGCCGGACCGGGCACCCGGCGGGCAGCCGCGCAGCCATCTCCGGCGATGGCTGGACGGTGGGTGGGTTTCGGCAGAGGCGCTTCGAGTGGAGCGGCGGCAAGCGCAGGGACGGCGCGCTGGCGTGGCGACGGCAGCAGGAGGCGCCGCCAGAGTGGGGGAGGCCAGGACGGGGCATGCCAGAGGCGCTGGTCGCGTGCAGAACGGCTGGGCGCGCCGGGCCGGAAGCAAGGAGGGTCGCGGGCGGTGAGCAGCGGGCTTCCCGTCGGCGGGCGGCAGATCTGGCGCTCACGGTGAGTGCGTGGCGCGGGGTGCACGCCGAGGCGAGGAGAGAGAGGAGGCCGGGCCTCACCGGGTGTCTGTGAGGAAGCAGGCGGGGCGCGGGGAGTTCGGGAGGTCCGTTGTGGAGGAGGGCGGGGGCGATGTCGGCGTTGGAGGAGGCGAGCCGGGCGATGGAGCGCCCGACACGGGCGTCGGGGTGGAGGGCGAGGGATCAGGTTCTCCTCCGATCCAGATCCAATCAAGGGGAGTGGGGGAAGCGAGTGGGAGTGGTGGGGTGAGGTAGGTTAGGGTTTGGTGGATAAGGAGAGGGGGTGGCCGGTTGGGCTGTCTTAATGGGCGGCCAGTTAGGTCGGCCGCAGGTCTTTCTCTCCTTTCCTTTTTTGTTTGTTTTCTTTTTTTGCAGTTTCTTTTCCTTTTATTTATTTTCTTTTCTGTTTTAAACCATTTTAAATCATTTAGGCATTTTATAAAAATGTGTTTGTTGCACCATAATTACCCTTGTAATATTCGGCAACCACCGAACATTTTTGTTTCAATTTTTGAAAACTTTTGCTGTTTACCAATTTTTTTGAATTGATTTTAGAATCGGTTTCGACGCGAGATTCACGACAGTAACAGAGGTGACGTGGTGTTATTAGCATAGGTTACTGTAGCTTGATTATCCGGGCGTCACAATTCTCCTCCACTACAAGAAATCTCGTCCCGAGATTTAAGAGGTAAAGAAGGGGGGGGAGGTCTAGTTACGAATTTCTAACAGATCTTCTCGGTGTTGGTTGCTCTTCTCGAAGAGATCGATCCATTGTATTGATGTCTTCAATCCACTGCTTCAGGTCATCATTATGAAGTCGTCTTCCTTTCTTCGGGGGTTCCATTGTACTTACGAATAGGTAACGGGGCAGATCGGCAACGAAAGAATGCTATATGGGTAGTAATCTGGGATTAACCCAAGAATGAGCATATGAGTACCTCTCGAGTCGAATAATTAAAACACATCGAGAGAAGAGTTCGAAGGTCCAATAAGAAGTTTCAAGCAGCCAGGCAATCGTTCAATGCCTAGACAGAAGGTGAAAGGGTTTCAGGGCAACGTGAATAGGTATTGCGTTTGTTACCAGAATAGATCACTAGGAATGTGGTTCGTGAATTGCAAACAAAGCCAAGCTAAAGGAATATCTTTGGCAATAGGTTCTATAGGAGAGTCAGGTTTCGATCCTGTGGAACTGAGGGTTATGGGCCCACCATGTGGTTAAAGTAGGAAGGGCATTGACATCTTGCACGGTCATGATCGCAAGGCATGTTAGTGAATAACTGGTCAGTTATGTTGGTAGCATCATTGGTACCAAGGGCGAGGGACAAAGAGAACCATTTTCCTGCTCGTTGAACGAGGCGGACCATTAGGCAAAGTTCTCGTCCATCGGTGGATACCGGAATGTCATCAAAAGTAGAAACGGGGTCTCACTGACAGAGTTGTACATCGAGGTGTTTACATAAGCAGTGAATTATTACTGCTTAGATCATATAGATCACAAGAAACGTTAAACCAACCAATGGAAAAGAAAATATGATTATCAGACAAATGTAACAATGGAAAGGAAAATGTGTTTAAACACATTATTCAAGGGTATATCCTTCCCAAGGACAAATAGAGCAAGATATCCACGACGGGATAGAAAGTAGAAACCATTTAGGTAAGGGAGAGGATTTGATGACAATACCCATCAACGGGTTTTGGATAATTGATAAAGAAAAGATAACATTGCTTCAACTGTTCTTATTGAAGATCGAATACCACCGAAATGCTTCGAGATAGCGTTGACATGGTTTTCAATCAAAGATCGGACTCTGGATACACAAAGGATCCATTAGGAACAACTTATAGAATAAGTCTTACAATTTCCTCATGGAAGGATGGGTAACCTTGTTAAAAAGGAAGCTATAACAATAGGTCCTACGGCCAGGTGTGCTAGGCATGACATCACCTTACCTTTAGATAAGGACCAATGTTATAACTCTTGGAAATATGTCCCCAACCATCATACCTGAATAAGATTCAGATCTGATTGGTGTGAGGATACCTCAGACTCAGGATGCCTGAGAAGGAAAGGTGCAACACAATTGACGAGATGACATTGAAAAGTTCTTAGGAAATGATCTATGGAAGCGAGTTCGAAACAATAGTTCATCATTAAACCAAGGAGGGGATGAGAAGGTGGCTGATGGACTCAACGATAATTCAACGAGGTATCCAAAAAGTGTTGGGGAACGTTGCAGAAAATAAAATTTTCCTACGGTTTCACCAAGATCCATCTATGAGTTCTACTAAGCAACGAGTCAAGAGAGAGAGTTTGCATCTACATACCACTTGTAGATCGAGTACGGAAGCGTTCGAGGGAGTGGTGATGATGAAGACGTTCCCAACGTGATTCCGATCACCGATGACCAAGTGCTGAGCGGACAGCACCTCCGCGTTCAACACACGTGCGGATTTACGGCGGCGTCTCGCCGTCTTGATCCAGCAAGGAGGAAGGAGAGGTTGAGGAAGACAACTCCAATGGCAGACGACGGCGTGATGCGGATGGAGTGACTGTTCTCTGGCGAGGCTTCGCCAAGCTTAAGCGGAGGAGGAGAGGTGTTTGGGAGGGGATTGGCAGCCCATTCCATGGTGTGTGCAGCCCTCCCCACCCCTCTATTTATAGGAGGAGAGGGCAGGGGGCGGCCATCTAGGGAAACCCTAGATGGGGGCGTGACAAAGGGGAGGAGGGAGGGTGGCTTGCCCCCAAGCTAGGGGCGCCCCTTTAGGGTTTCCCTCCCCATGCCCTAGCCGCATGGGCCTAGGTGGGAGGTGCGCCCAGCCCACCAGGCTGGCTCCTCTCCCACTTAGCCCATGTGGCCCCCGAGGGGTGGCCCCTCGGTGGACCTCCGAACTCTCCGGTGGCCCCGGTACATTACAGTATACCCCGAAACTTTCCTGAGTCCGTTTAACCACTTTCCATATATAAATCTTTACCTCCGGACCATTCCGAACTCCTCGTGACGTCCGGATCTCATCCGGACTCGAACAACATTCGGTAATCACATACAAGTCTTCCTATTAACCCTAAGCGTCACCGAACCTTAAGTGTGCAGACCCTACGGGTTCGGAGACATGAAGACATGACCGAGACGCTTCCCGGTCAATAACCAACAGCCGGATCTGGATACCCATGTTGGTTCCTACACGCCTCGATGTTGTCATCGAATGAACCACGATGTCGAGGGTTCAAGCAACCCCGTATGCTATTCCCTTTGTCGACGACGGTATGTTACTTGCCGAGACTCGATCGTCGATATCCCAATACCTCGTTTAGTCTCGTTACCGCAAGTCACTTTACTCGTGCGTAATGCATGATCCCGTGACCGGACACTTGATCACTTTGAGCTCATTATGATGATGCATTACCGAGTGGGCCCGATGATACCTCTCCGTCATACGGAGTGACAAATCTGTCTCGATCTGTGTAAACCCACCAGACACTTTCGGAGATACCTGTAATGCACCTTTATAGTCACCCATTTACGTTGTGACGTTTGGTACACCCAAGGCATTCCTACGGTATCCGGGAGTTACACGATCTCACGGTCTAAGGAAGAGATACTTGACATTGGAAAAGCTCTAGCAAAACGAACTACACGATCTTTGTGCTATGCTTAGGATTGGGTCTTGTCCATCACGTCATTCTCCTAATGACGTGATCCCGCTTGTCAATGACATCCGATGTCCATAGTCGTGAAACCATGACTATCTCTGTCGACCAACGAGCTAGTCAACTAGAGGCTCACTAGGGACGTATTGTGGTCTATGTATTCACACGTGTATTACGATTTCCGGATAATACAGCTTATAGCATGAATAAAGACAATTATCATGAACAAGGAAATATAATAATAATGCTTTTATTATTGCCTCTAGGGCATATTTCCAACAGTCTCCCACTTGCACTAGAGTCAATAATCTAGTTTACATTGTGATGAATCGAACACCCATAGAGTTTTGGTGTTGATCATGTTTTGCCATGAGAGAGGTTTAGTCAATCGGATCTGCGACATTCGGATCCGTGTGCACTTTACAAATTTCTATGTCTCCATCTTGAACATTTTCACGGATGGAGTTGAAGCGACGCTTGATGTGCTCTGGTCTTCTTGTGAAACCCGGCTCCTTGGCAAGGGCAATAGCTCCGGTGTTGTCACAGAAGAGTTTGATCGGCCCCGACGCATTGGGTATGACTCCTAGGTCGGTGATGAACTCCTTCACCCAAATTGCTTCATGCGCTGCCTCCGAGGCTGCCATGTACTCCGCTTCACATGTAGATCCCGCCACGACGCTTCGCTTGCAAACCGCACCACCATCGCTCCACCATTCAACATATACACGTATCCGGTTTGTGACTTAGAGTCATCCGGATCTGGTCGAAGCTAGCGTCGACGTAACCCTTTACGACGAGCTCTTCGTCACCTCCATAAACGAGAAACATGTCCTTTGTCCTTTTCGTGTACTTCAGGATATTCTTGACCGCTGTCGGTGTTCCTTGCGGGATTACTTTGGTACCTTCCTACCAAACTTACGGCAAGGTTTACATCAGTCTGGTACACAAGATGGCATACATAATAGATCCTATGGCTGAGGCATAGGGGATGACACTCATCTCTTCTTTATCTTTTGTCAGGTCGGGCATTGAGCTGAGCTCAATCTCACACCTTGCAACACAGCAAGAACCCCTTCTTGGACTGATCCATTTTGAACTTCTTCAAAATCTTATCAAGGTATGTGCTTTGTGAAAGACCTATGAGGCGTCTCGATCTATCCCTATAGATCTTGATGCCTAATATATAAGCAGCTTCTCCAAGGTCCTTCATTGAAAAACACTTATTCAAGTAGGCCTTAATGTTGTCCAAGAATTCTATATCATTTCCCATCAAAAGTATGTCATCTACATATAATATGAGAAATGCTACAGAGCTCCCACTCACTTTCTTGTAAACGCAGCTTCTCCATAAGTCTGCATAAACCCAAACGCTTTGATCATCTCATCAAAGCGAATGTTCCAACTCCGAGATGCTTGCACCAGCCCATAAATGGATCATTTGGAGCTTGCATACTTTGTTAGCATTCTTAGGATCGACAAAACCTTCCGGTGCATCATATACAGCTCTTCCTTAAGATATCCGTTAAGGAACGCTGTTTTGACGTCCATCCGCCATATCTCATAATCATAGTATGCGGCAATTGCTAACATGATTCGGACGGACTTAAGCTTCGCTACGGAGAGAAAGTCTCATCGTAGTCAATCCCTTGAACTTGCCGATAACCCTTAGCAACAAGTCGAGCTTTATAGATGGTGACATTACCATCCGCGTCCGCCTTCTTCTTAAAAATCCATTTGTTTTCTATCGCTCGCCGATCGTCGGGCAAGTCCACACTTTGTTTTCATACATGGATTCTATCTCGGACTTCATGGCTTCTAGCAATTTGTTGGAATCTGGGCCCGCCATCGCTTCTTCATAGTTCGAAGGTTCATTGTTGTCTAACAACATGATTTCCAAGACAGGGTTGCCGTACCACTGCAGTGCGGAACGTGTCCTAGTGGACCTCTGGGTTCAAGAGCAACTTGATCCGAAGTACCTTGATCATCATCATGAATTTCCTCTTCAGTTGATGTAGGTATCACAGAACATTTTCCGAGCTGCACTACTCTCCTGCTCAAGAGGTAGTACTTCATCGAGTTCTACTTTCCTCCCACTTACTTCTTTCGAGAGAAACTCTTTTTCCGTAAAAGGATCCGTTCTTGGCAACAAAGATCTTGCCCTCGGATCTTAAGTAGAAGGTATACCCAATGGTTTCTTTAGGGTATCCTATGAAGACACATTTTTCCGACTTGGGTTCGAGCTTTTCAGTTGAAGTTTCTTGACATAAGCATCGCATCCCCAAACTTTTAGAAACGATACCTTAGGTTTCTTCCCAAACCATAATTCATACGGTGTCGTCTCAACGGACTTAGACGGTGCCCTATTTAAAGTGAATGTAGCTGTCTCTAGAGCGTATCCTCAAAATGATAGCGGTAAATCGGTAAGAGACATCATAGACCGCACCATATCCAATAGAGTGCGACACGACGTTCGGACACACCATTACGTTGAGGTGTTCCAGCGGCGTTAGTTGTGAAACGATTCCACATTTTCTTAAGTGTGTACCAAATTCGTGACTTAAATATTCTCCTCCACGATCTGATCGTAAGAATTTTATCTTTCGGTCACGTTGATTCTCTACTTCATTCTGAAATTCCTTGAACTTTTCAAAGGTCTCGGACTTGTGTTTCATCAAGTAGACATACCCATATCTACTCAAGTCATCTGTGGGAGTGAGAACATAACGATATCCTCCATGAGCCTCAACGCTCATTGGACCGCACACATCGGTATGTATGATTTCCAACAAGTTGGTTGCTCGCTCCATTGTTCCGGAGAACGGAGTCTTGGTCATATTGCCCATGAGGCATGGTTCGCATGTGTCAAATGATTCATAATCTAAAGACTCCAAAAGTCCATCAAGCATGGAGCTTCTTCATGCGCTTGACACCAATGTGACCAAGGCGGCAAAGTGAAGTATGTGGGACTATCGTTATCAACTTTACATATTTTGGCATTCACGCTATAAACATGTGCAATACTACGCTCGAGATTCATTAAGAATAAACCATTGACCATCGGAGCATGTCCATAAAACATATCTCTCATATAAATAGAACAACCATTATTCTCGGATTTAAATGAGTAGCCATCTCGCATTAAACGAGATCCAGATACAATATTCATGCTCAAACTTGGCACCAAATAACAATTATTAAGGTTCATAACTAATCCCGTAGGTAAATGAAGAGGTAGCGTCGACGGCGATCACATCGACTCTGGAACCATTCCCGACGTGCATCATCACCTCGTCCTTTGCCGCCTCCGCTTATTCCGCAGCCTCTGCTGTGAGTTACAAATATGAGCAACGGCACCGTATCAAATACCCGTGAGTTACTACGAGTAATCGGTAAAGTACACATCAATTACGTGTATATCAAATATACCTTTGGTGTTGCCGGCCTTCTTGTCCGCTAAGTATTTGGGGCGATTCCGCTTCAAAGGACCCTCCCTTGCAATAAAAGCACTCGGTCTCGGGTTTGGGTCCATTCTTTGACTTCTTCCCGGCAACTTGCTTATCGGGCGGCAACTTCCTTGCCGTCCTTCTTGAAGTTCTTCTTACCCTTGCCCTTCTTGAATTTAGTGGTCTTATTGACCATCAACACTTGATGTTCTTTCTTGATTTCAACCTCGGTGACTTCAAAGATAGAGAACACTTCAGAATGGTCTTTACCATCCCCGCATGTTGTAGTTCATCACAAAGCTCTTGTAGCTTGGTGGGAGCGATCGAGGATTCTGTCAATGACCGCCTCATCGGGGAGGTTAATATTCACTGGGTCATACGGTTGTGCAACCTGCACATCTTCAAGATGTGCTCACCGATGTAACTGTTTTCCTCCATCTTACAACTATAGAACTTGTCGGAGATGTCATATCTCTCGACCGGCGTGAGCTTGGAAAACAAGTTTCAGCTCTTGAACATCTCATATGCTCCGTGATGCTCAAAACGCTTTTGGAGCCCCGGTTCTAAGTCAGAAGCATGCCGCATCGAACGAGGGAGTAATCATCGGTATGAAGTTTGCCAAGCATTCATAATGTCTTGGTTCTCTGCGACGGAGGCGTCACCTAGCGGTCCTTCTAGGACATATTGTTTCCTGGCAGCTATGAGGATGATCCTCGTGTTCCGGACCCAGTCCGTATAGTTGCTGCCGTCATCTTTCAGCTTGGTTTTCTCTAGGAATGCGTTGAAGTTCAAGTTGACATGAGCGTTGGCCATTTGATCTACAAGACATATTATGCAAAAGTTTTTAGACTAAGTTCATGATAATTAAGTTCATCTAATCAAATTATTTCAATGAACTCCCACTCAGATTAGACATCCCTCTAGTCATCTAAGTGTTACACGATCCGAGTCGACTAGGCCGTGTCCGATCATCACGTGAGACGGACTAGTCATCGTCGGTGAACATTCTCATGTTGATCGTATCTTCCATATGACTCGTGTTCGACCTTTCGGTCTCCGTGTTCCGAGGCCATGTCTGTACATGCTAGGCTCGTCAAGTTAACCCTAAGTGTTTTGCGTGTGTAAATCTGTCTTACACCCATTGTATGTGAACGTAAGAATCCATCACACCCGATCATCACGTGGTGCTTAGAAACGACGAACTTTAGCAACAAAGGTACGATTAGGGGAACACTTCTTGATATTGTTGTAAGGGATCATCTTATTTACTACCGTCGTTCTAAGTAAACAAGATGTATAAACATAATAAACATCACATGCAATTATATAGTAGTGACATGATATGGCCAATATCATAAAGCTCCATTGATCTCCATCTTCGAGGCTCCATGATCATCTTGTCACCGGCATGACACCATGATCTCCATCATTGTGCCTCCATGAAGTTGTCACGCCAACGACTACTTCTACTTCTATGGCTAACGTTTAGCAATAAAGTAAAGTAAGTTACATGGTGTTCTTCAATGACACGCAGGTCATACAAAATAAAGACAACTCCTATGGCTCCTGCCGGTTGTCATACTCATCGACATGCAAGTCGTGATTCCTATTACAAGAACATGATCTCATACATCACAATGTGTCATTCATCATTCATCACAACTTGGCCATATCACATCACATGACAATTGCTGCAAAAACAAGTTAGACGTCCTCTAATTGTTGTTGCATCTTTTACGTGGCTGCAATTGGGTTCTAGCAAGAACGCTTTTCTTACCTACGAATAACCACAACGTGATCTTGTCAACTTCTATTTACCCTTCATAAGGACCCTTTTCATCGAATCCGCTCCAACTAAAGTGGGAGAGACAGACACCCGCCAGCCACCTTATGCAACTAGTGCATGTTAGTCGGTGGAACCGGTCTCACGTAAGCGTACGTGTAAGGTTGGTCCGGGCCGCTTCATCCCACAATACCGCGGAAGCAAGATAAGACTAGTAGCGGCAAGTAAATTGACAAGATCCACGCCCACAACTAAATTGTGTTCTACTCGTGCAATAAAGAACTACGCATAGACCTAGCTCATGATGCCACTGTTGGGGAACGTTGCAGAAAATAAAATTTTCCTACGGTTTCACCAAGATCCATCTATGAGTTCTACTAAGCAACGAGTCAAGAGAGAGAGTTTGCATCTACATACCACTTGTAGATCGAGTACGGAAGCGTTCGAGGGAGTGGTGATGATGAAGACGTTCCCAACGTGATTCCGATCACCGATGACCAAGTGCTGAACGGACAGCACCTCCGCGTTCAACACACGACGGATTTACGGCCTCCTTCTGCCTTGATCCAGCAAGGAGGAAGGAGAGGTTGAGGAAGACAACTCCAATGGCAGCACGACGGCGTGATGCGGATGGAGTGACTGTTCTCCGGCAGGCTTCGCCAAGCTTATGCGGAGGAGGAGAGGTGTTGGGGAGGGAGGCTGCGCCTTCAATGGTGTGTGCAGCCTCCCCCACCCCTCTATTTATAGGAGGAGAGGGCAAGGGGGGGCGCCATCTAGGGAAACCCTAGATGGGGCGGCGGCCAAAGGGGAGGAGGGAGGGTGGCTTGCCCCCAAGCTAGGGGGCGCCTTTAGGGTTTCCTCCCCATGCCCTAGCCGCATGGGCCTAGGTGGGAGGTGCGCCCAGCCCACCAGGCTGGCTCCTCTCCCACTTAGCCCATGTGGCCCCCCGAGGTGGCCTCCCGGTGGACCTCCGGAACTCTCCCGGTGGCCCCGGTACATTACCCAGATACCCCAAAACTTTCCGAGTCCGTTTAACCACTTTCCATATATAAATTTTACCTCCGGACCATTCCGAACTCCTCGTGACGTCCCGGATCTCATCCGGGACTCAACAACATTCGGTAATCACATACAAGTCTTCCTATTAACCCTAGCGTGACCGAACCTTAAGTGTGCAGACCCTACGGGTTCGGGAGACATACAGACATGACCGAGACGCTCTCCCGTCAATAACCAACAGCGGGATCTGGATACCCATGTTGGTTCCCACACGCTCCTCGATGTTGTCATCGGATGAACCCACGATGTCGAGGGTTCAAGCAACCCCGTATGCTATTCCCTTTGTCGACGGTATGTTACTTGCCCGAGACTCGATCGTCGATATCCCAATACCTCGCTTAGTCTCGTTATCGGCAAGTCACTTTACTCGCATCGTAATGCATGATCCCGTGACCGGACACTTGATCACTTTGAGCTCATTATGATGATGCATTACCGAAAGGGCCCTGATACCTCTCCGTCATACAGAGTGACAAATCCAGTCTCGATCCGTGTCAACCCAATGTACACTTTCGGAGATACCTGTAATGCACCTTTATAGTCACCCGATTACGTTGTGACGTTTGGTACACCCAAAGCATTCCTACGGTATCCGGGAGTTACACGATCTTACGGTCTAAGGAAGAGATACTTGACATTGGAAAAGCTCTAGCAAAACGAACTACACGATCTTTGTGCTATGCTTAGGGTTGGGTCTTGTCCATCGCGTCATTCTCCTAATGACGTGATCCCGCTTGTCAATGACATCCGATGTCCATAGTCGAGGAAACCATGACTATCCGTCGACCAACGAGCTAGTCAACTAGAGGCTCACTAGGGACGTATTGTGGTCTATGTATTCACACGTGTATTACGATTTCCGGATAATACAGTTATAGCATGAATAAAAGACAATTATCATGAACAAGGAAATATAATAATAATGCTTTTATTATTGCCTCTAGGGCATATTTCCAACAAAAAGATGGATCTCCACAATTATGTGGATAAGGAGATAACATTTGTCAGAACAAATGATGTGATGACATATGCTCGAGGAAAACATACCCAATTAAACATTGGTTGAAAGGTGCGCCCAAAATATGGATTGGGTTGCACGAGGACCCAAGAAAGAATGGTCTAAGAGTGAACGACCGACCATTATCTTCAAAGCAATATGGTTGCTAGAAGGGCAGAATCCAAACAACAGCGCTCACTTGTGGGTACCCCGGTTGGAATCAACACGAGGACCCAAGAAAGAATGGTGATGATGAGAAGTATCACTATACCAAGAATTCTTAAGAGGTGGAGTAATCCTCACGACATTCTTGACATAAAAGATGGCAACACTCTAAGGTAAAGAAGAACAAATGCTGGATAGCAAGGAACTCAAGGTATAACACAGAACACGAACAAGTTTGTGTTGGAGGGAAGGCAATAAAGTGGTTGATGACAACAAAAATCATCGAGGGCAAGGATGGTATTTCTCATCAAGAATTCAATAGATATTTTGGAAGAGCTCAGTATGTTGATGATGATCACGACACAATTGTCGAGAGATTTCATGAAGATGTAATCGATCGACGATGACATCAAGTCAAAGGAATGATGACGCGAAAGGTTATTGGAACCACGAGTACGACGCAACTCAAAATCAAGCTTGCTGTTCAAGGCGAAATGATATGATGAGCAAAGTCGACGTAAGCTTAGCTCATCGTCGAAAGCTTTGCTCCGTGAAGAAGGACCGTAGTACAGCTTAAAAAGTTGCATGATAATGATATGGCCGATCAGGCTAGGAATGGCGTGATCGGGTACAAACTCGTACTTAAAGAAGATTATCAAGAGTTGTTGAACCGTGAGTGCACTCGGTTCAGTTATCGGTGTCTTTGAGTGTTTAATAACTCAGAGCCCATGAAAAACTGTAATCAGTGAGAATGTAGTACTTGATGAAGAACTCATAAGAAGTTATGCAGTTCGATAATCTCGAGATACCAGGGGGTAATACTCGAAGACGGATCAAAGTAGAGGTTGGACTAGGGTATTGATCCGCAGAAGACAAATGTTTAAACTTGCCCGGGAAATGGGAACAAAGAAGAACAATATGGTCGAAACCATAACTACAAGGGGTCCAATTTGATGACACCGAAAGAATTACTCGAATGAGTAAATATTTGGGAAGAAGCTTCCATGATAAGTTCCACATCGGGTCCATGGGCATGAACACAGAGTTCAAGGTCGACTCCCACTTCTCCAATGCATACCCTTTCATTCACTTCTCGCCGATGAAGTTGTAGTGTTGAAATATTATCTGGCAAAACACCAGAAGAGTATGACTCGTGAAAACTCTCGGGTGCATACGGTTAGGGAAGGCATAGGTTCAACCCATAGGGGTATCTTAGGAACATATACCACAAACTTCAGGAGTAATACCAGCTCGAAAGTAGAGCATGGTTGACAAAGCAGAGGATACAATTTACCAAAGGCATTATATACCCGTGAAAAGGCTCACAAGGTTATTGAATATGAAGGACGATGTCGGATGAAATCCAACAATGGATCGGGCGATCCACAACAGAGCTGATGTGAGTATTGGTACTCCATCGTGAGGAAGAAAGAATGCACGGGCATCATATTTTAGAACATCGGAATAATTCGATGCTTAGATAACAAGGGAATTATGATTTCCAAAACAAAGGATCAGAAGCAGACGCTCTGATCAAGGATGGATAAGTTGTATAGACCAGAGGCACAATTGACGACAAATAGTTTGGTCGAGAACCAGCTCATGTTCAAAATGACGTCTGAGCCGGAAATATAATATAGAAGGGTTGATAGATGATTGTGTGCATTCGCACACATGTTGAATTAATAGGATCAAAATGACGTTGTCAAAAGATACTAGTGAATATTGCTAGTGATATGGGAGCATCCATAATGTAAGCATACAAGTATTTGCAGAGCAATAGTTTGAAGAGGATGCTCAGAAGGTCGGATAGTATTTCAGAGTATCTTATGAAGCATACAAACAACTGGGGATGAACAGATACTCAATAAGTGCGAGGAATTTTCAATAGGGATATCCATGTGGTAAAGAACTGCAAGCAGTAAGCTTAAAGGATTTTCGAAACAACGGAGAGCAATTTAGGGCATCTTGTAATAACAAGAGCAACTAGGGATGAAGGTATGAATGACAATTGTAGGTAGTTATCCATAAGGGTATATCGATGGTAGGGGATTGTAAATTCGGTGGGCACAAGGGTCTCGGGAAAACCTCGGAGAGTATCTTCTGGTGCAGCAAGCGATCATCTGGAGTGAGGGGCTCTCCGGGAGAAAGTCTTTCGAGAACCTAAAGTTAGTCTTTTTAGCAAAATCATTTAACCCGAATAGAAGAGAGATCAGAGTCCCAGAGTAAAGGTCGAGGAGTAAAAGATCCTAATACCACCCAATGACAACGTGGGCCCGTAAGCCACACAACCAAGTTAGCAAAACAGTTTTCGGCTTCTAGGCTCAACTTCGGCCAAGGAGTTGGAAAGGGGATTCCTACAGGCTGTCGGCTCTGATACCAACTTGTGACGCCCCCGATTCAATCGTACACTAATCATGCACGCAAATGTGTACGATCAAGATCAGGGACTCACGAGAAGATATCACAACACAACTCTAAAACATAAATAAGTCATATAAGCATCATAATACAAGCCAGGGGCCTCGAGGGCTCGAATACAAGTGCTCGAACATAGACGAGTCAGCGGAAGCAACAATATCTGAAATCTGAGACATAAGTTAAACAAGTTTGCCTTAAGAAGGCTAGCACAAATCGGGATACAGATCGAAGAGGCGCAGGCCTCCTGCAGGATCCTCCTAACTACTCCAGTCGTGGTCAGGCTGCATGTAGTAGTAGGCACCTCCGGTGTAGTAGGAGTCGTAAATGCGTCGACGGTGGCGTCGCTCCTGGGCTCCATCGTCTGTTGCGACAATCAGGTAAAGAAAGGGGAAAAGGGGAACAAGGCAACCGTGAGTACTCATCCAAAGTACTGCAAGCAAGGAGCTACACTACATATGCATGGGTATATGTGTGAAGGGCCATATCGATGGTGAATCGCATAATGCCGTAACAAAAGGGGATAACTAATCCTGTTGAAGACTACGCTTCGCAGCCTCCGTCTTGCAAAGATGTAGAAGAGAGTAGATCAAGTCCTCCAAGTAGCATCGCATAGCATAATCCTACCCGCGATCCTCTCCTCGTTGCCCTGTTAGAGAGCGATCACCGCTATATCTCGCACTTGGAAGGGTGTGTTTTATTAAGTATCCAGTTCTAGTTGTCATAAGGTCAAGGTACAACTCCAAGTCGTCTGCTATCAAGATCACGGCTATTCGAATAGATTAACTTCCCTGCAGGGGTGCACCACATTACCCGACACGCTCGATCCCATTTGGCCGGACACACTTTTCTGGGTCATGCCCGGCCGCAGAAGATCAACACGTCGCAGCCCCACCTAGGCATAACAGAGAGGTCAGCACGCCGGTCTAAACCTAAGCGCACAGGGGTCTGGGCCCATCGCCCTTAGCACACCTGCATGTTGCGAGGGCGGCCGAAAGCAGACCTAGCCTAGCGCTCCAGCCAATCCGCCAAGGCCAACCGCCGACGTCACGAAATGCTTCGGCCGATACCACGACGCCGGTTGCCCATATCTTGTCCCACGTGGCGGTTAGTGCGTATAAGGTCAACGACCCAACTCAAATCAAATACCAAGATCTCGTTAAGCGTGTTAAGTATCCGCGAACACCGACCAGGGCCAGGTCCACCTCTCTCCTAGGTGGTCTGAACCTGCCCTGTCGCTCCGCCACAAGTAACAGTCGGGGGCCGTCGGGAACCCAGGCCCACCTCTACCGGGATGGAGCCACCTGTCCTTTCAGCCACCATCTCCGAACAGTATCACAGGTAATGTAATAGTGTAAAGTATATAGCATATGCCCGTGATCACCTCCCAAAGTGATCAAAGCCCAGTAGTATAGCATGGCAGACGGACAAGAATGTAGGGCCACTGATGGAACACTAGCATCCTATACTAAGCGATGGGATAGCGGTGTAATGGTAACAACAGTAGTAGCAAGGACAGGCTATGCAGCAGTATAGGATTAATTGAAAGCAGTAACATGGTACACTACTCTAATGCAAGCAGTATAGAGAAGAATAGGCGATATCTGGTGATCAAGGGGGGGGGCTTGCCTGGTTGCTCTGGCAAGAGAGAGGGGTCGTCAACACCGTAGTCGTACTGGGTAGCAGCGGCGTCGGTCTCGGTGTCTAGCGGAAGAAGAGGGGGAAGAAACAATGAATACAATGCAAGCATATGCATGACGATGCATGACAAAGCGAAGCGTGATGCTAGGCATGCCCTAACGCAGTATGAGGTGATGCCGGTGAAGGGGAAAAACATCCGGGAAAGTATCCCCGGTGTTCCGTGTTTTCGGGCAGAGGAGCTGGAGGGGGAAAGTTGCGAGTTTGATAGGTCAGGGATGCGTGGCGATTTAACGGGCTGCGTGATCCGGATTCGCCTCGTCGTTACGAGTAACTTTCATGTTGAAAATAATTTAATCCGAGTTACAGATTAAAAGATATGATTTTCTAAAGATTTCATTAATTTCTGGAATTTAATTAATTATTTAAATTCGAAAATGGATTAATGACATCAGCATGATGTCATGCTGACTTCAGCAGTCAACAGAGTTGACTGGTCAACCTGACCAGTGGGTCCAGTGGGACCCACCTGTCATCCACTGTTTAGACTTAACTAGGGTTTAGGTTAAACAAACTACTGTTTAATTAAACTAACATATTATTTAGATTAATTAACTAGGATTAATTAACTTAATTAATTTAGTTAATTAATTAATTAATTAATTTTAATTTTATTTATTATTTATCTTTTTGTTATTCTTTTTTTAAATCCCCCTTTTTTTACAAACGTTCTGTGCACTGGGGCCCGCGTGTAAGTGGTCCAGGGCCTTGCGGGCACACGGGCGCGGGTGGGCGCCGGACCCACCGTCACCCGAAGGGCAGCCGGCTGCCATCTCCCATGATGGCTGGACGGTGGGTGGGCTCGGCAGAGGCACCGCTCGAGTTGAGCAAGCAACGGCAAGGACGGCGCTGGCGTGGCGGCAGTAGGAGGCGCCGCCAGAGTGGGGGTGCGGGGAGGCCAGACGGGCAGGCCAGAGGCGCGGGTCGCTGCAGAACGGCCAAAGGCGCGGCCGGAGCCGGCCGGAGCAAGGGGGTCATGGGCAGTGAGCTGGCGGGCTTCCCGCGGCAGATGCGCGCTCACGGTGAGTGCGCTGGCGCGGGTGCACGCCGAGGCGAGGAGAGAGAGGAGGCCGGGCCTCACCGGTGTCTCAGAGGGAACGGGCAGCGGCGCTGGGAGTTCGGGAGGTCCGTTGTGGAGGAGGAGGACGGGACGACGTCGGCGTTGGAGGAGGCAGCCGGCGATGGAGCGCCTCCGGCCGCCCGGCGTCGAGGTGGAGGCGAGGGATCGGGTTCTCCTCCCGATCCAGATCCAATCGAGGGGAGTGGGGGGGGGGGAAGCGAGTGGGAGTGGTGGGGGTGAGGTAGGTTAGGGTTTTGGTGGATAAGGGGAGGAGGTGGCCGGTTGGGCCTATGCCGAATGGGCCGGCGAGCTGGGTCGGTGGCAGGGGGTCTTTCTCTCCTTTCCTTTTTGTTTGTTTTCTGCTTTTGCGCTTTCTTTTCCTTTTATTTATTTTCTTTTCTGTTTTAAACCATTTTAAATCATTTAGGCAATTTATTAAAATGTGTTTGTTGCACCTTAATTACCCTGGTATTATTCGGCAACCAATTTAACATTTTTGTTTCAATTTTTGAAAACTTTTGCTGTTTACCAATTTTTTTGAATTGATTTTAGAATCGGTTTCGACGCGAGATTCGTGACAGTAACGGAGGTGACGTGGTGTTATTAGAAAAGGTTACTATAGCTTGATTATCCGGGCGTCACATAGCCTTCATGATATTTATGTTCATGGTGGATTATGTCGTACTCATGCTTGTACTCGATGTGAATTAAATTTAATGCATGTTTACGGCTGTTGTCGCTCTCTCAGTTGGTCGCTTCCTAGTCTTTTGCTAGCCTTCACCTGTACTAAGCGGGAATACTGCTTGTGCATCCAAACTCCTTAAACCCCAAAGTTAATCCATATGAGTCCACTATACCTTCCTATATGCGGTATTTACCTACCGTTCCAAGTAAATTTGTATGTGCCAAACTCTAAACCTTCAAATGAAATTCTGTTTTGTATGCTCGAGCAGCTCATGTTACAACTAGGGCTGCCTATATCTTCCATGCTAGGTGGGTTATTCTCAAGAGGAGTGGACTCCGCTCCTCATTCACGAGAAAGGGCTTCAGAATCGGATGCCCAAATTCCATGATCCAAAAAGATCAAAGCAAATCAAAATAATTAAACAAAACTCCCCCAGGGTTGTTGTATGTTGGAGGCACTCGTTGTTTCGAGCAAGCCATGGATTGATGCTTGTTGGTGGTTGAGGGAGTATAAACCTTTACCATTCTGTTTGGGAACTGCCTATAATGCATGTAGTATGGAAGATACAACCATCTCATAGTTGTTGCGTTGACAAAAAGTATGCCGCTCAAAATGTTATTCAATCTCTATTTTAAAATCGAGCTCTGGCACCTCTACAAATCCCTGCTTCCCTCTGCGAAGGGCCTATCTATTTACTTTTATGTTGAGTCATCACCCTTCTTATTAAAAGCACTCGTTGGAGAGCACATTGTCATTTGCATTCATTATTATTAGTTTATATTGGGTATGACTTGACTGGATCTTACAATGTTTAGTCAGTCCTTGATCTTTAAAGGTGCTCTGCATTTATGTTTTGCGGTCTCAAAAAGGGCTAGCGAGATACCATTTTGTTATATCATGTTATGATTATTTTGAGAAAGTGTTGTCATCCGAGTTTATTATTATGGCTCGCTAGCTGATTATGTTATTGATATGAGTAATTGTGAGACTATGTGTTATTGTGAGTATGGTTAGTTCATAATATTTGCTGAAACTTGAATGCTGGCTTTTCATGTTAGAACAACAAGAGCAAACAGAGTTTGTAAAAGTTTTTCTTTATCACTTTCAGTTTATCAACTGAATTGCTTGAGGACAAGAAATGGTTTAAGCTTGGGGGAGTTGATACGTCCCAAACGTATCTACTTTTCCAAACACTTTTGCCCTTGTTTTGGACTCTAAATTGCATGATTTGAATGAAACTAATCCGGACTGACGCTGTTTTCAGCAGAACTACCATGATGTTGTTTTATATGTAGAAAAGAAAAGTTCTCGGAATGTCCTGGAAATCCACGGAGCCACTTTTTGAATTAATAGGAATTTTTGGCGAAAGAATTAATGCCAGGGGGCCCACAACCTGTCTACGAGACAGGGGGCGTGCCCCCCTAGGGCGCGGCCTCCTATCTCATGGGCCCCCTGGAGCTCCACCGACGTCAACTCCAACTCCATATATTCACGTTCGGGGAGAAAAAAATCAGAGAGAAAGTTTCATCGTGTTTTACGACACGGAGACGCCGCCAAGCCCTAATCTCTCTCGGGAGGGCTGATCTGGAGTCCGTTCGGGGCTCCGGAGAGGGGGATTCGTCGCCGTCGTCATCATCAACCATCCTCCATCACCAATTTCATGATGCTCACCCCCGTGCGTGAGTAATTCCATCATAGGCTTGCTGGACGGTGATGGTTTGGATGAGATTTACCATGCAATCAAGTTAGTTTTGTTACGGTTTGATCCCTAGTATCCACTATGTTCTGAGATTGATGTTGCTATGACTTTGCTATGCTTAATGCTTGTCACTAGGGCCCGATTGCCATGATTTCAGATATGAAAGTATTATGTTTTCATGAATATATGTGTGTTCTTGATCCTATCTTGCAAGTCTATAGTGACCTATTATGTGTTATGATCCGACAACCCCGAAGTGACAATAATCAGGATACTTCTTGGTGATGACCGTAGTTTGAGGAGTTCATGTATTCACTATGTGTTAATGCTTTGTTCCAGTTCTTTATTAAAAGGAGGCCTTAATATCCCTTAGTTTCCGTAAGGACCCCGCTGAACACGGGAGGGTAGGACAAAAGATGTCATGCAAGTTCTTTTCCATAAGCACGTATGACTATTTACGGAATACATGCCTACATTACATTGATGAATTGGAGCTAGTTCTATATCACCCTATGTTATAACTATTGCATGAGGAATCGCATCCGGCATAATTATCCATCACTGATCCATTGCCTACGAGTTTTTCACATGGATTGATGCTTGTTGGTGGTTGGGGGAGTATAAACCTTTACCATTCTGTTTGGGAACTGCCTATAATGCATGTAGTATGGAAGATACATCCATCTCATATGTTGTTGCGTTGACAGCAAAAGTATGCCGCTCAAAATATTATTCAATCTCTATTTTAAAATCGAGCTCTGGCACCTCTACAAATCCCTGCTTCCCTCTGCGAAGGGCCTATCTATTTACTTTTATGTTGAGTCATCACCCTTCTTATTAAAAAGTACCCGCTGGAGAGCACACTGTCATTTGCATTCATTATTATTAGTTTATATTGGGTATGACATGACTGGATCTCTTTTACCATGAATTACAATGTTTAGTAAGTCCTTGATCTTTAAAGGTGCTCTGCATTTATGTTTTGCGGTCCTAGAAAGGGCTAGCGAGATACCATTTTGTTATATCATGTTATGATTGTTTTTAGAAAGTGTTGTCATCCGAGTTTTATTATTATGGCTCGCTAGCTGATTGTGTTATTGATATGAGTAATTGTGAGACCTGGGTGTTATTGTGAGTATGGTTAGTTCATAATATTTCTTTGAAACACGAATGACGGCTTTGCATGTTTACAACAACAAGAGCAAACAGAGTTTGTAAAAGTTTTTCTTTATCAATTTCAATTTATCAACTGAATTGCTTGAGGAAAAGCAAATGTTTAAGCTTGGGGGAGTTGATACGTCTCCAACGTATCTACTTTTCCAAGCACTTTTGCCCTTGTTTTGGACTCTAACTTGCATGATTTGAATGAAACTAACCCGAACTGACGCTGTTTTCAGCAGAACTGCCATGATGTTGTTTTATGTGTAGAAAACAAAAGTTCTCGAAATGTCCTGAAAATCCACGGAGGCACTTTTTGGAAAATATAAAAAATATTGGCGAAAGAATCAAGACCAGGGGGCCCACACCCTGTCCACGAGGGTGGGGGGCGCGCCCCCTCTCTCGTGGGCCCCCTGGACCTCCACCGACCTCAACTCCAATTCCATATATTCACGTTCGGGGAGAAAAAAAATCAGAGAGAAAGTTTCATCGCGTTTTATGATACGGAGCCGCCGCCAAGCCCTAATCTCTCTCGGGAGGGCTGATGTGGAGTCCGTTCGGGGCTCCTGAGAGGGGGATTCGTCGCTGTCGTCATCATCAACCATCCTTCATCACCAATTTCATGATGCTCACCGCCGTGCGTGAGTAATTCCATCGTAGGCTTGCTAGACGATGATGGGTTGGATGAGATTTACCATGTAATCAAGTTAGTTTTGTTAGGGTTTGATCCCTAGTATCCACTATGTTCTGAGATTGATGTTGCTATGACTTTTCTATGCTTAATGCTTGTCACTAGGGCCCAAGTGCCATGATTTCTGATCTGAACCTATTATGTTTTCATGAATATATGTGTGTTCTTGATCCTATCTTGCCAGTCTATAGTCACCTATTATGTGTTATGATCCGACAACCCCGAAGTGACAATAATCGGGATACTTCTCGGTGATGACCGTAGTTTGAGGAGTTCATGTATTCACTATGTGCTAATGCTTTGTTCCGTTTCTCTATTAAAAGGAGGCCTTAATATCCCTTAGTTTCTGCTAGGACCCCGCTGCCACGGGAGGGTAGGACAAAAGATGTCATGCAAGGTCTTTTCCATAAGCACGTATGACTATTTACGGAATACATGCCTACATTACATTGATGAACTGGAGCTAGTTCCGTGTCACCCTATGTTATAGCTATTACATGAGGAATTGCATCCGGCATAATTATCCATCACTCATCCATTGCCTACGAGCTTTTCACATATTGTTCTTCGCTTATTTATTTTTCCGTTGCTATTGTTACAATCACTACAAAACCCAAAAATATTACTTTTGTTATCGTTACTTTTATTATCATATTACTTTGCTACTAAATACTTTGCTGCAGATACTAAGTTATCCAGGTGTGGTTAAATTGACAACTCAACTGCAAATACTCAAGAATATTCTTTGGCTCCCCTTGTGTCGAATCAATAAATTTGGGTTGAATACTTTACCCTCGAAAGCTGTTGCGATCCCCTACACTTGTGGGTTATCAAGACTAATTTCTGGATACGTCTCCAACGTATCTATAATTTTTTATTGTTCCATGCTATTATATTACCCCTTTTGGATGTTTATTGGCTTTATTTTACTCATTTATATCATTTTTGGGACTAACATATTAACCGGAGGCCCATCCCATATTGCTGTTTTATTGCATGTTTCGGTATTTCGAAGAAAAGGAATATCAAACGGAGTCCAAACGGAATGAATCCTTCGGCAAAGTTATTTTTGGAACAGAACCAATCCCAGGAACTTGGATTGCAAGCCAGGGGATCATCGAGGAGGCCACAAGATAGGGGGGCGCGCCCACCCCCTGGGTGCGCCTTACCCTCTCGTGGGCCCCTCGAGGCTCCCGTGACCGACTTCTTTCGCCTATATAAGCCTATGTATCCTAAAAACATCGATAATCAAGATAGATCGGGAGTTCCGCCATCGCAAGCCTCTATAGCCACCAAAAACCTCTCGGGAGTTTGTTTCGGCACCCTGCCGGAGGGGGAACCCATCACCGGTGGCCATCTTCATCATCTCGGTGCTCTCCATGACGAGGAGGGAGTAGTTCACCCTCGGGGCTGAGGGTATGTACCAGTAGCTATATGTTTGATCTCTCTCTCTCTCTCTCTCTCTCTCTCTCGTGTTCTCTCTATGGCACGATCTTGATGTATCGCGAGCTTTGCTATTATAGTTGGATCTTATGATGTTTCTCCCCCCTCTACTCTCTTGTGATGAATTGAGTTTTCCTCTTGAAGTTATCTTATCGGGTTGAGTCTTTAAGGATTTGAGAACACTTGATGTTTGTCTTGCCGTGTTTATCTGTGGTGACAATTTGATATCACGTGCTACTTGATGTATGTTTTGGTGACCAACTTGCGGTTTCCGCCCATGAACCTATGCATAGGGGTTGGCACACGTTTTCGTCTTGACTCTCCGGTAGAAACTTTGGGGCACTCTTTGAAGTACTTTGTGTTGGTTGGATGAATCTGAGATTGTGTGATGCATATCGTATAATCATGCCCATGGATACTTGAGGTGACAATGGAGTATCTAGGTGACATTAGGGTTTTGGTTGATTTGTATCTTAAGGTGCTATTCTAGTACGAACTCTTGAATAGATCGATCCGAAAGGATAACTTTGAGGTGGTTTCGTACCCTACCATAATCTCTTCGTTTGTTCTCCGCTATTAGTGGCTTTGGAGTGACTCTTTGTTGCATGTTGAGGGATTGGTTATATGATCTATCTATGTTATTATTGTTGAGAGAACTTGCACTAGTGAAAGTATGAACCCTATGCCTTGTTTCCTATCATTGCAATACCGTTTACGCTCACTTTTATCATTAGTTACCTTGCTGTTTTTATATTTTCAAATTACAGAAACCTATATCTACTATCTATATTGCACTTGTATCACCATCTCTTCGCCGAGCTAGTGCACCTATACAATTTACCATTGTATTGGGTGTGTTGGGGACACAAGAGACTCTTTGTTATTTGGTTGCACGGTTGCTTGAGAGAGACCATCTTCATCCTACGCCTCCCACAGATTGATAAACTTTAGGTCATCCACTTGAGGGAAATTTGCTATTGTCCTACAAACCTGTGCACTTGCAGGCCCAACAACGTCTACAAGAAGAAGGTTGTGTAGTAGACATCAAGTGTCAAACTAGAAACCGTTAGTGGTTACGCCGTGTTAAACGAAGGGTTCTTATCCTAAGAACTGAGGTGTTAAGATAGGTGCACCTCGGCTAGTCCGATCACCACTACTCCGGGTGCTAGGTCAACTACCCCACAAGTCATGCTCCTATGAGTAAGTGAAAATTATAAAACCACTATACTCTGATTGCCTCATTCCTGTAAATATGCAACCGCCTAAGGACACCGTGACATCGGCTAAGGGTTCATGCGTTTTTAGGAACAACCTGCATAGTATCTACAAGGGGCAAAAGCCGACGACTGGCCAGTTGCAGAATTAAACACGGTCGCACATGAGTCAAAATAACACGTCGGATTAAAATGACTGATAAGCATAATATTGATTGTTTTATACAAATTTCTCCTCGGCATACCGAGGGACCTTCGTAATCAAGAATCTTAACTTCTCAGACATTATGCTTGGCCACCCGAAAGCGCCTTTCATGGACCTCGGATAGAAACTTTTTGGGCGTCCTATTCTTCCCTCCTAGAGGCCTGAACTCGTCCAACGGCTTGAACTTCGGATAATGTACCATTATTGACACATACACCCGCTCAGCACCCTCCAAGAAGGGCAACTGCTTCTAGTTATCCACCTGGGGGCTGGCATCCCGCAGCTTGTGCACCAAGCCGAAGAAGCTTGTCGACATTGGCTTATGTCGCTAGAGGTTTACGCAAATGATGGGAACGAAGCATGAAAATCAAAAATATATTCTACGAACACCCAAGATCTAATCTAGGAGATGCATAGCAATGAGAGGGGAGTGGTGTTTACATACCCTTGTAGACCGAAAGCGTTAGCGTCGTAACGCGGTTGATGTAGTCATACTCTTCACAATCTAATCGCGATCTAATCCGATGTAGCACCGCACGTGCGGCACCTTCGAGTTTAGCACACGTACGGATCGGCAACATCCTCTCCTTCTTGATACAGCAAGGGAGGGAGATGAGGTAGATGAGATCTGAACCAAAACGACGGCCTGGTGGTGGTGGTGGCAGCGAAACTCCAGCAGGGCTTCGCCAAGCGCGTACCGATGAAACGTGGGAGGAGTTGGGAGAGGTAACGGGAAAGGGTCGAATGGGGATACCCCCAATGCATCCCCACCTTTATATAGGCATGGACGGGGCTGGTGGCTTGCCCTTCAAGGCCCTAGGGTCGTTGGTCAAAGGGGAGGAACGAAATCCCTCATTTCCTTTCCCACAGATCGCTATCCCCCTTTTTAGGGATCCTGATCTTATCCCTTTGGGATATGATACTATTCCTTTTAAGGTAGGATCTTGGTGCACTTAGACCATGGTTATGGGGAATTTCCCCACTACCCACGTTCATGTGGATCCCCCAAAGTAGGTGGGCCCCACTGCGGAACCTTCTAGAACCTTCCCGGTACAATACCAAAAAACTCAATCTTTTTTCGGAACCCCGATAAAAACTTTCCATATATGAATCTTTACCTCTAGACCATTCCAGAGCTCCTCGTGATGTCTTGGATCCCATACGGGACTCCGAACAACCTTCGGACTTTCCACTATTAATATCTCATCTCTACACTAGCGCTACCGAACGTTAAGCATGCGACCCTACGGGTTCGAGAATCATGCACACATGACCGATACTTCTCTCCGGTCAATAACCAAAAGCGGGACCTGGATGCCAATATTGATTCCTACATATTCAACAAAGATCTTTATCGGTTGAATCACGATGTAATTAAGGATTCAGTCAATCCAGTATGCAATTCCCTTTGTCCAGTGGTATGTTACTTGCCCGAGTTCGATCGTCGGTATCTCCATACCTAAATCAATCTCGTTACTGGCAAGTCTCTTTACTCGTTCTATAATACACGATCATGTGACTAAACTCATTAAGCACATGAAGATTCTTATGATGTTGTATTACCGAGAGGGCCCAGAGATATCTCTCCATCACACAGAGTGACAAATCCCAGTCTCGATCCACACAACCCAACATACACCTTCGGAGATACCTGTAGAGAACCTTTATGATCACCCATTTACGGAGTGACGTTTGATAGAACACAAGGCATTCCTCCGGTATTCGGGACTAGCATGATCTCATGGTCGAAGGAACAGGTACTTGACATGAAGAAAGCTATAGCAAATAACTATGATCTGATGCTAAGCATACTGTTGGGTCTCTCCATCACATCATTCTCCTAATGATGTGATCTCGTTATCAAATGACACCTCATGTCCATGGTTAGGAAACCTTAACCATCTTTGATCAACAAGCTAGTCTAGTAGAGGCTTACTAGGGACACTGTGTTGTCTATGTATTCGCACATGTATTTAAGATTCTGGTCAATACAATTCTAGCATGAATAACAAACATTTATCATGAATGATAAATACGATAATAACCAATTTATTATTGCCTCTAGGGCATATTCCAACAGTCTCCCACTTGCACTAGAGTCAATAATCTAGTTCACATCGCCATGTGATTAACACCCAATGAGTTCTGGGGTTTGATCATGCTTTGCTTGTGAGAGAGGTTTTTAGTCAACGGGGCTGCAACATTCAGATCCGTGTGTACTTTGCAAGTCTCTATGTCATACCGTAGACACTACTACCACGCTCCACTTGGAGTTACTCCAAATGACTGCTCCATGATAACCCACAAGTATAGGGGATCAATTGTAGCCTCTTTCGTTAAGTAAGAGTGTCGAACCCAACGAGGAGCTAAAGGTAGAACAAATATTCCCTCAAGTTCTATCGACCACCGATACAACTCTACGCACGCTTGACGTTCGCTCCTAGAACAAGTATGAAACTAGAAGTACTTTGTAGGTGTTGTTGGATAGACTTGCAAGATAATAAAGAGCGTGTAAATAGAAAGTAGGGGCTGTTTAGATAAATATGCAATAAAGTAAATATAGCGAGTGTGGAAAAGTGGTGGTAGGAGTTGTGAAATTGTCCCTAAGCAATTGACTACTTTACTAGACCGATAGCAAGTTTTATGTGGGAGAGGCATAAGCTAACATACTTTCTCTTCTTGGATCATATGCACTTGTGATTGGAACTCTAGCAAGCATCCGCAACTACTAAAGATCATTAAGGTAAAACCCAACCATAGCATTAAAGCATCAAGTCCCCTTTATCACATACGCCACAACCCCCTTACTCGGGTTTATGCTTCTGTCACTCAAGCAACCTACTATAAGCGAATCATGAACATATTGCAACACCCTACAGCGGGAATCCCTCACGCTTGCGCGACACAGAGGGCACAATAGGACAGCAACATAACCACAAGCAAATTAAACCAATCATAGCAATTCACCAATTACTGATAGGACAACAAAAATCTACTCCGAGATTGGATTTGTCTCTCTGTCTCTCTCTGTTTCTGCGTTCCCAGATTCTTCCCTTTCACCGTTTCTTATATATCCGGAGATCCATAACTCCGATTGGATTAAAACCTTCGCCCAGATTTTTCTCCGAAAATTAGCTTTCTTGCGGCAAACGAAGAGCATCAACCGCCTTACGGGGTGCCCACGAGGGTCAGGGGCGCGCACACCCCCTGGGCGCGCCCCCTGTCTCGTGGCCCCCTCGGGCACTGTCTTGCGTTGGTTTTTCTTCCCAAAAATCGCAAATATTTCAAAAATATTCTCCGTCTGTTTTTATCCCGTTTGGACTCCGTTTGATAATGGGGTTTCTGTAAAACATAAAACATGCAACAAACAGGAACTGGCACTGGGCACTGGATCAGTATGTTAGTCCCAAAAATAGTATAAAAAGTTGCCAAAAGTATATGAAAGTTGAATAATATTGGCATGGAACAACAAAAAATTATAGATACGACGGAGATGTATCAACATCCCCAAGCTTAATTCCTGCTCGTCCTCGAGTAGGTAAATGATAAAAAAGATAATTTTTGATGTGGAATGCTACCTAGCATAATCTTGATCATATATCTAATCATGGCATGAATATTAAGACAAGAGTGATTCAAAGCAATAGTCTATCATTTGACGTAAAAACGATAATACTTCAAGCGTACTAATAAAGCAATCATGTCTTTTCAAAACAACATGGCCAAAGAAAGCTATCCCTACAAAATCATACAGTCTGGCTATGCTCCATCTTCATCACAGAAAATATTCAAATCATGCACAACCCCGATTTTAGCCAAGCAATTATTTCATACTTTAGTATTCTCAAACTTTTTCAACTCTCATGCAATACATTAGCATGAGCCATGGATATAGCACTATGGGTGGAATAGAATATGATGGTGGAGGTTGTGTGGAGAAGACAAAAAAGGAGAAAGTCTCACGTTGACGAGGCTAATCAACGGGCTATGGAGATGCACATCAATTGATGTCAACATGAGGAGTAGGGATTGCCATGCAACGGATGCACTAGAGCTATAAATGTATGAAAGCTCAACAAAAGAAACTAAGTGGGTGTGCATCCAACTTGCTTGCTCACAAGACCTAGGGCATTTTGAGGAATCCCATCGTTGGAATATACAAGCCAAGTTCTATAATGAAAAATTCCCACTAGTATATGAAAGTGACAACATAGGAGACTCTCTATATGAAGAACATGGTGCTACTTTGAAGCACAAGTGTGGAAAAAGATAGTAACATTGTCCCCCTTTTTTATTTTCTTTTTTTTGGGCATTTCTTTTTTTTGGCCTTTCTCTTTTTTTGGCCTTTCTCTTTTTTAGGGGACAATTCTATAATAATGATGATCTCACACTTCTATTTATTTACAACTCATGAATTACAACTCGATACTAGAACAAAGATATGACTCTATATGAATGCCTCCGGTAGTGTACCGGGATGTGCAATGATCTAGCGTAGCAATGACATCAAAAAACGGACAAGCCATGAAAACATCATGCTAGCTATCTTACGATCATGCAAAGCAATATGACAATAAATGCTCAAGTCATGTATATGATGATGATGGAAGTTGCATGGCAATATATCTCGGAATGGCTACGGAAACGCCATAATAGGTAAGTATGGTAGATGTTTTGAGGAACATATAAGGAGGCTTATGTGTGATAGAGCGTATCGTATCACGGGGTTTGGATGCACCGACGAAGTTTGCACCAACTCTCAAGGTGAGAAAGGGCAATGCACAGTACCGAAGAGGCTAGCAATGATGGAAGGGTGAGAGTGCGTATAATCCATGGACTCAACATTAGTCATAAATAACTCACATACTTATTGCAAAAATTTATTAGCCATCGAAACAAAGTACTACACGCATGCTCCTAGAGGAAGGGTTGGTAGGAGTTAACCATCGCGCGATCCCGACCTCCACACAAAGGATGACAATCAATAAATACCTTATGCTCCAACTTCGTTACATAACGGTTCACCATGCATGCATGCTTCGGGAATCACAAACCTCAACACAAGTATTTCTACTAATCCACAGTCACCCACTAGCATGACTCTAATATCACCACCTTTATATCGCAAAACTATTGCAAGGAATCAAACATATCATATTCAGCGATCTACAAGTTTATGTAGGATTTTATGACTAACCATGTGAATGACCAATTCCTGTCATCTCTCTAAATAGATATAAGTGAAGCAAGAGACTTTAATTCTTTCTACAAAATATGTAGCGACCCGACCTCGTGGCAATTCAAGCCTCGTATATCTGCCATCCACGGATCAGTATCTTTGGCACACACAAGACATAAATATATATATCAAAGTGCAATCACATGTATAAATAACGTAAAATGATATATACCTCATAATACTCAGCGGAAACAATCAAGCGGGTGTGGAGTCCCATCAACGCCATCGGCGGGTTGAGTGTAGACCGTAACCACATGTCGTAACTCTTACTCGTCGAAGAAAATCCTGCAACATGATACGTTGCAGCCGTGTAGGTCAAGACATTGAATGTACCGCAAGATCACAACATGAATAAACAGATGGTAAAACTATACTATATGCAATTTGGCTTTGTGGCTCAGATCTGAGTTTTGTTTGCGTAAAAGCCGATTTTATTTTCCCTACATCAAAGGAATAAATGAAGTCTGTACTATGGAGTTTTCTATCATGACATGGTTCCGCCAACCGATGTCTCATAGCCAAAAATCATCATATGTTGCCCACAATTAAGTTATCAATCCGGTGTTGAGAGTTCCGAGATAGATCCAAGTCCAGAGGCTCAAATTGTCCGTGAATCGGGACACGGCTAATCGATTAGGTTTTAACCCTCTGCAGAGGTTTGTACACTTTACCCGCAAGATTCGATCCCTCTTTTTTACGTCCTCGCACTTCAGGGTGTTTGAGAACAAGATGACCGAAACATGGTCTTCCAAAGAGTTCCCCTGACCACTGTCCGGTGCTCATCCAATCCTACCGTAGTTCTACATCTGCTGCTAGCACCGGCCAGAGTCACAACTAAGGTCAACCAAGCCAGAGCCCGTATTGACTTGCGGTTGCAGGTAAGCTTCCGGGCATGAAGTATTCTTCCGTCTCTTTGAGTCCGGTGAAGCTTTCCGCAAGATGTCATGGCGCTTCTCCATGCATCCCGCCAACCACCGGTTTCTCCAGGTGCCCGTCAACCGTCCTTCACCCAAAGAGTGTGTATTGAATTCTTGTCTCGAGTCTTGAAGTCTTGAGGCCTTGAAGATGCAGTCCTTGCAGGTTCCATCATGGAGTTGTCGTCATTGACGTAGAGTCCTCCTTCTTCACACCACTCTCGAACACTCATACCAAACCCCGTCTACTATAGCGTAGCATTAAAAATAAAATATTGTCCCGGGCTTGGTAACAGGGTGATGGGTTCCTACCTCATGCATACTACTCAACTACAAGAATTCAATAACACTACTGAGGGGTGGTTGCAAAGATGCCACTAAATGCAATAAAACATAGGTATGAAAGCATGGTCAAAGTGAACTTGCCTTTGTCGACGATCTTCGAAAACTAGGGACTCGTGGTAGCAAGCTTCGACTCCGGAAATTCTACCGAGGCAAACAACAATCATAATAAGCATACAACATATGACCACTTAACATAATAGCATGCTAACATAACACACAAAGCACTTGAACCAAAACCCAAAGAAAAACTCAAAGAAATCCAACTCAAAGTTTTCCCATATCCAACAACAATCAAGAAATAGTTTTGCACTACAAAATTTTTCTTAACAGAACCTAAGCATGGGTTTTTGCTAATTAACAGAAAAGAATTCATCAAGCAACTAGGAGCAAAAAGAATCACCTTAAGAGCTATTATAAAACTCCTGTTATGCCTAAAACAATCCTAGCAAGTAAAAATAAAATAAATGTTTTATTTATTATAAATAAAAGTTCATGTTCTAAAGTTACAGAAACTAAACTAGAATAAACTATCACATAGGAAAAATAAAATTATTTTCTAAGTAAAACCATAGGAAAACAGTAGCTAGTTAAATAAATAGGAATAACATGATTCTGATTAAAACTATTTTTTTATTAAATCTAAAATGCCCAATTAAATTCCTACGGTTAGGTAAAGTCAAAACAAAGTTGTGACAAAAAGAATCACTAAAAAATAATATTCCTAACTCATTTTATAGCAGAATTACTAATCTGTCTAAAACTAAAATAAAGCAATTTTAAATAATTTTAACATGGCTAATTATATTTTCTGCAGAAACTATAAGAAATTTGCAAACCAACAAAAAAAATTCACTTAAAAATATTAAGTAGATTAAAAGATATGAATTTTTCAAATCTGAAACTATTCTGTTAAAACAGAAAACGAAAAATAAAACTAAAAAGAAAAACGGGCTAATGGGCCTATCTAGCGCTTGAGCGTAATATAACTAAAAGCAGCGCCGTGGGAATAAAAGAAAATAACCGCGTCGGGCCGGTCTAATAAAACCCTAAATAAAACCGGAACTAAACCGGAACTAAAACCGGTTCTTTTAAAAATAAACCTAACGCTTCGGGGATCTAATCTAGACCCTACGATCTAGATCTAACGGTGGGGTTGATCTCCGTGACTCACCCATGGGAAGACGCCGGCGATCGGCAATGACTCGAGGCGGCGTTGGTGCAGAGGCTCGGTGCTCGAGGACGGGGCGGAGGCCTCGGCTGGGTCTTGGCGTGGCGAGGGAAGCTCGGGGGTGGACTTGGGCGAGGGGAAAGATCCGGCGAGGAGATCGGGGAGGATCCCGAGGATCTCGGGGTTTTCCGGCGAGCGGCGGCGCGGGGCGTGGCGTGGGGAGGAAGAAGGTGGGGTGGGGCCGGGTGTCAGCGAGAGGGAGAGAGAGAGGATTCAAGGGCGATCGGGCGGCGGGTTTTTCGAGGGCGCCTGGGCTGTTCGGTTCTGCGCGGTGCCGGTTGCTCGGCCCATTGGCCGGGCCGCTGGCGCTGGCTGGGCCAGTGGTTCGGCCGGGCGCCTGGGTCCCTTTTTCCCATTTTTTTTGAATTTAGAGAGAGAGAAAAATATATGTAAATATAAATATTTTATATAGGACATATATATATCAAAATGATCGAAAAAGATTTCCTACAACATGAACTATTTTTCAAGTTCAGATAAAATCTTCAAAAAGTTATAAAACTCAAATAGTGTTCTTTGTTGCAATAAAATCCAACAAAAAATATTTGTAAAATACAAAAATTATTTCAAATTTATTTTCTCCTAATTTTCCATAGAAGGGAATCATTTTACCCTAATTTCCATTTATTTATTTTTAGGAGAAAAATAATTTGAATAAAATCCAAATAATTCCAAATTTGAAGGGGAGTTTCAAAATACCTTCAAATGACTTTCAATTTGATTCTTTTTAACTTCCAACTCATATTTCATATAATTGAAGAAGTCATTTTATCTTCTCTCATGAAAATCATTAAGTTGCATAAAGTTTTTGAAATATTTTCAAACAGAATTCAAATCTCTTCAAAACCCTTTTCATTTATTCAAATGGAAGAAGTCATATCATCTTCTCTCTAGGGTTTTGTGTTTGAATTGAATTTGAATTCATGGATATAAAAAGGCAAAGTGAAAGTCAAGGAAAGTCATTTCATTCCCTCTCATTCAACTTTCAAAAAGTTTCAAATTCCACTCAATTTCACTCAATCAATCACACAACAAACAATCAATCAATCAAAACTATTTATTTATTATAACATTCCAAAATTTAGAATTTTGGGATGTTACAAATCTACCACACTTAAAATGAATCTCGTCCTCGAGATTCAAGAAACTAGCAAGAAAGGGTTAGAGTTTGGGGTCTTCCGGAATTCCATCGATCGGAATGGTCTAGTGTGCTACCACACTTAAAAGCGAGTTATGGTTAAATGAAACTCGGTACTCTATCCCTTTGGGTTGTGATGTCGCTCCGGGTTTCACTGAGGCTCTTTCGGTAGGGTATAACCTTTTTCTCCACACGTGTCCTTTCATCCTGGTGAGGTTCTTCCGAGACTGGGTCTTCATCTCCGACGGGTCTGTCGCCAATACTAAACAACTATCGAAAATCTCATGGTGGTCGACAATTCATGGTTTCTCCTACAGAAAACGGGTCTGGGTTGAACCTCACCGTATAACCTACAATTGGCAACGGTTGCCTGTAAAGGGTTCCATCGTCCTACCATTCTATGGTTTTATGGCTTATCGCGTCGACACTCTTCTAAGGTTTTCGAGGCTCTCAGATTTTCCATCAACATATGATAGTTCATGATAGAAGTCTCGGTATGGGGGCCAATCCATCCCGTGCTTGAATCATTACCACATACGTAAATAGTGAATCACGTATTCTAACACTTGGGCATACTTCACAAGCATTGCGAAATTTCCCTTGTCGTGACCGAGTTCGTATAAATCCATGGTTTCTGCAAGCTGAACAAGACATCTATCGTTCTTCACAATCCTCGGGTTTTCGTAACCTCCTAAGAAACGTATGTTGATTGAATCACTGATTCTTCCAATTTTTCTTCCTTCATCAAGGTTACATCTGTTCCTTTTCAAAATCCTGGGCCTGTGGGTTATGAGCCCACTTCAACACTTGTACCAATTTCACTCATCCTTGGAGTTACAATTGCTCCATTTTCCAACATTACACCACTTTAAATCCAATAACACCTCATTTCTTAATACCATCATATCAAAGATAAAACTTCAACTCATTTTTTTTCCAAACTCCAACCTGTGGGACACATTTCCATTTCCATTGGTCTAGTGTTCTTCATAGGGTACTTTCACCCTTAAAATGAAATTCACAAATCCATCCATAGACCATATTTCTCATATCCTCGAAAATGGTCAAAATCTTTGTTCACAGAGTAACAACTCATACAATTAAACATATGAAAACATGTCACCTTAACTTTATTGATTTCATGAATCCATTACAAACTCGAGCACCCATTACATAACTCAACTCATTGAACTCATGAAAATGAAATTGCTTTCTACTACTCTTGTTTCCAATATTAAAATTCCAACTAGTCAACTCCAGCTTTCATCTTGTTGTGACATTTAGTAGCATATTGTCCTGCTTCCTTGCAGCGAGAACAAATGACTTCCGACATGTCTCGGGGCTTCTTTGTGATTATGTAGGCTCCTTGGATTCTTGGCTTCTTTTCTGGACATTTACTAGCGTAATGACCTAAATCCTTGCACCTGTAACAAGTGATATGACTCTTGTCCTTCTCTGCGAAAATTGTGTTGTTCTGGGGTTGCCTTCTTTTTCTCTTCCTGGATTTCTCTGTAATGATCAGAGCTTCTATTTCCCGAGGGTCAAACTTCACTTCTGCTGTCGGGAAATATCCTAGATACTCATTTCTTTCCTTGAAACCAAATTGCTCCCGAAGTGATTCTCCATGTTCCGAATCCATAGCTCTGCCTCCGGCTGAGTCTTCGGTCCAGAGAATATCAAGCCAACTTCGTTCATCATCTATGGGGTCCAAAAGTTTTGGGATGAGATATGAGAGAGGTGGGGAGGGATACACACAATACAAACGATAGTTTTTGAAGAAACAAGTTTTACTTTGTGGCTGTCGGAAAACATCAAACAAATGACAGCTCACAAATCGCCGCATCTAACGTAAGTGTGTAACAGGGTTTGGTCTTCTAAAGGTCAAATAATTCTTTAGATTCTTCAAATTCTTCTAGTCTTCGGAGTCTTCAATTGTTGCAGCTTCAACTCTTCTAATGCATGCTCAAATCCTCTTTACTCTGAAGAGGCCATCGCTATCCGATATCTTGTCCTTCTTGGAGCGGCTTGATTGATTCTTCATGTGATCAAAAGGGAAAAGGGGTATATTCTAACTATTTGAGGTGAGAGTGTCTATTTGATAAAATCGTAAGAGATGAGAAGTAAGAGTCTTTTGAAAATAAAGTTTTAGAGATTTTCGGTCCTAGGGGCTTTCCGGTTTCTAGGGTCACGTCCTCTGATCAACATGTGCTCGATACCATTTACGTAGCGACCCGACCTCGCATCGGTCAAGCCTCTATGTATCTGTATGCCATCCACGGATCAAGATCTTTGGCACACGAGACATCAACGTATATATCAAAGTGCAATCACATGTATAAATAACGTAAAATGATATATACCTCATAATACTCAGCGGAAACAATCAAACGGTGTGGAGTCCCATCAACGCCATCGGCAGGTTGAGTGTAGACCGTAACCACAGATCGTAACTCTTACTCGTCGAAGAAAATCCTGCAACATGATACGTTGCAGCCGTGTAGGTCAAGACATTGAATGTAAACCCAAGATCACAACATGAATAAACAGATGGTAAAACTATACTATATGCAATTTGGCTTTGTGGCTCAGATCTGAAGTTTTGTTTTGCGTAAAAGCTGATCTTATTTTCACTACATCAAAGGAATAAATGAAGTCTGTACTATGGAGTTTTCTATCATGACATGGTTCCGCCAACCGATGTCTCATAGCCCAAAATCATCATATGTTGCCCACAATTAAGTTATCAATCCGGTGTTGAGAGTTCCGAGATAGATCCAAGTCCAGAGGCTCAAATTGTCCGTGAATCGGGACACGGCTAATCGATTAGGTTTAAACCCTCTGCAGAGGTTTGTACACTTTACCCGCAAGATTCGATCCCTCTTTTACGTTCTCGTACTTCAGGGTGTTTGAGAACAAGATGACCGAAACATGGTCTTCCAAAGAGTTCCCCTGACCACTGTCCGGTGCTCATCCAATCCTACCGTAGTTCTACATCTGCTAGCACCGTCCCAGCCAGAGTCACAACTAAGGTCAACCAAGCCAGAGCCCGTATTGACTTGCGGTTGCACGTAAGCTTCCGGCATGAAGTATTCTTCCGTCTCTTTGAGTCTGGGTGAAGCTTTCCGCAAGATGTCATGGCGCTTCTCCATGCATCCCGGCCAACCACTGGTTTCTCCAGGTGCCGTCAACCGCCCTTCACCCAAGAGTGTGTATTGAATTCTTGTCTCGAGTCTTGAAGTCTTGAGGCCTTGAAGATGCAGTCCTTGCAGGTTCCATCATGGAGTTGTCGTCATTGACGTAGAGTCCTCCTTCTTCACACCACTCTCGAACACTCATACCAAACCCCGTCTACTATAGCATAGCATTAAAATAAAATATCGTCCCGGGCTTGGTAACAGGGTGATGGGTTCCTACCTCATGCATACTACTCAACTACAAGAATTCAATAACACTATCGAGGGGTGGTTGCAAAGATGCCACTAAATGCAATAAAACATAGGTATGAAAGCATGGTCAAAGTGAACTTGCCTTGCTGACGATCTTCGAAAACTAGGGACTCGTGGTAGCAAGCTTCGTACTCCGGAAATTCTACCGAGGCAAACAACAATCATAATAAGCATACAACATATGACCACTTAACATAATAGCATGCTAACATAACACACAAATCACTTGAACCAAAACCCAAAGAAAAACTCAAAGAAATCCAACTCAAAGTTTTCCCATATCCAACAACAATCAAGAAATAGTTTTGCACTACAAAATTTTTCTTAACATAACCTAAGCATGGGTTTTTGCTAATTAACAGAAAAGAATTCATCAAGCAACTAGGAGCAAAAAGAATCACCTTAAGAGCTATTATAAAACTCCTGTTATGCCTAAAACAATCCTAGCAAGTAAAAATAAAATAAATGTTTTATTTATTATAAATAAAAGTTCATGTTCTAAAGTTACAGAAACTAAACTAGAATAAACTATCACATAGGAAAAATAAAATTATTTGCTAAGTAAAACCATAGGAAAACAGTAGCTAGTTAAATAAATAGGAATAACATGATTCTGATTAAAACTATTTTTATTAAATCTAAAATGCCCAATTAAATTCCTACGGTTAGGTAAAGTCAAAACAAAGTTGTGACAAAAAGAATCACTAAAAAATAATATTCCTAACTCATTTTATAGCAGAATTACTAATCTGTCTAAAACTAAAATAAAGCAATTTTAAATAATTTTAACATGGCTAATTATATTTTCTACAGAAACTATAAGAAATTTGCAAACCAACAAAAAAAGAATCACTTAAAAATATTAAGTAGATTAAAAGATATGAATTTTTCAAATCTGAAACTATTCTGTTAAAACAGAAAACGAAAAAATAAAACTAAAAAGAAAAACGGGCTAATGGGCCTATCTAGCGCTTCGGGCGTAATATAACTAAAACGCGCCATGGGAATAAAAGAAAATAACCGCGTCGGGCCGGTCTAATAAAACCCTAAATAAAACCGGAACTAAACCGGAACTAAAACCGGTTCTTTTAAAAATAAACCTAACGCTTCGGGGATCTAATCTAGACCCTACGATCTAGATCTAACGGTGGGGTTGATCTCCGGCGACTCATCATGGGAAGACGCCGCGGCGGCAGTCGGCAGCTCGAGGCGGCGTTGGTGCGGGCTCGGTGCTCGAGGACGCAGCGGAGGCCTCGGCGGAGTCTTGGCGTGGCGAGGAAGCTCGGGGGTGGACTCAGGCGAGCTCGAGGTGGTCGAGGATGGGCGGGCGGTGGCAATGGCTGGCGGGCGGCTCGGGTGCTCAAGGAGCGATTGGGCGAGGAGGGTTAGGCGAGGGCGAGGGAAACGGGCGAGGGAGGGGTTTATATAGGGGGCACGACTTGGGCGAGGGAAAGATCCGCGAGGAGATCGGGAGGATCCCGAGGATCTCGGGGTTTTCCCATGAGGCGGGCGGGCGTGGCGTGGGGAGGAAGAAGGTGGGTGGGGCCGGGTGTCGTGAGAGGGAGAGAGAGGAGTCGGGCGGGCGATCGGGCGGCGGGTTTTGGGCGCTGGGCTGTTCGGTCTGGCGCGGCTGGGCCGGTTGCCTGGCCCGCTGGCTGGGCCGCTTTGGCGCTGGCTGGGCCAGGTGGCCTGGCTGGCGCCTGGGTCCCTTTTTCCCATTTTTTTTGAATTTAGAGAGAGAGAAAAATATATGTAAATATAAATATTTTATATAGGACATATATATATCAAAATGATCAGAAAAAGATTTCCTACAACATGAACTATTTTTCAAGTTCAGATAAAATCTTCAAAAAGTTATAAAACTCAAATAGTGTTGCTGTTGCAATAAAATCCAACAAAAAATATTTGTAAAATACAAAAATTATTTCAAATTTATTTTCTCCTAATTTTCCATAGAAGGGAATCATTTTACCCTAATTTCCATTTATTTATTTTTAGGAGAAAATAATTTGAATAAAATCCAAATAATTCCAAATTTGAAGGGAGTTTCAAAATACCTTCAAATGACTCTCAATTTGATTCTTTTAACTTCCAACTCATATTTCATATAATTGAAGAAGTCATTTTATCTTCTCTCATGAAAATCATTAAGTTGCATAAAGTTTTTGAAATATTTTCAAACAGAATTCAAATCTCTTCAAAACCCTTTTCATTTATTCAAATGGAAGAAGTCATATCATCTTCTCTCTAGGGTTTTGTGTTTGAATTGAATTTGAATTCATGGATATAAAAAGGCAAAGTGAAAGTCAGGGAAAGTCATTTCATTCCCTCTCATTCAACTTTCACAAAGTTTCAAATTCCACTCAATTTCACTCAATCAATCACACAACAAACAATCAATCAATCAAAACTATTTATTTATTATAACATTCCAAAATTTAGAATTTTGGGATGTTACAAAATATATGCCCATGCTCTAACAAATATAGGTGAGGCAAAAGAGCATTCTACAAATGGCGGTTTTCTATGTGAAGAGAAACATGCAATCCAAACTTTAAATGATATAAGTGAAGCACATGAAGCATTCTATAAAGCCATACTCAAAAGATTTAAGTGAAGTGCAATGAGCATTCTATAAATCAATCATGGACTATCTCATGCCAGCATGGTGCATAAAACAAAAGTGAAAACTAAATGCAAAAGACGCTCGAAGACTTGCACATCTCGCATGAACGAAACGAATCCGAAAACATATCGATACTTGTTGAAGAAAGAGGGGATGCCTTCCAGGGCATCCCCAAACTTAGACGCTTGAGTCTCCTTGAATATTTACATGGGGTGCCTTGGGAATCCCCAAGCTTGAGCTCTTGCCTCTCCTCCTTTTCCTCATATCGAGACCTCCTCAATCAAACACTTCATCCACACAAAACTTCAACAGAAAACTCGGTAAGATCCGTTAGTATAATAAAGCAAATCACTACTCTAGGTACTGTTGCAAACCAATTCATATTTTCTTTTTGCATTTTGTCTACTATAATATAACTTTTCCATGGCTTAATCCACTGATAGAAATTGATAGTTCCATCAAAACAAGTAAACTATGCATCAAAAACAGAATTTGTCAAAAACCGAACAGTCTGTAGAAATCTGAACATTCACCATACTTATGGTACCCCAAAACATCTACCAAAATTAGGAAAATAAACAATTTGTACAGAAAGACAGTGCAAAAAGTTTCAGATCCGTTTGACGTTCCAGTAAAAAATGTAAAATCGCGCACTACAGCCAAAGTTTCTGTCCTGCACCATACAAACCAACAAGCATTGTAAACATCCTAAAGGCAAACCTTGGCACGTTATTTTTATAATACAATGGAATTGTACAAGGGGATAATTATTTTTGTTGAAAAGTTTCTATAATCAAGATTCACACAGTTTCCGTGAGCATGAACAAAGTTCAAGGAGCTCTCCCACTTCAACAATGCTTGTCTCTCTCACTTTCACTTTTCTTTTTGAAAAGTTTTGGGTTCCCCTCTTTATTTTATTTGTTTTTAAACTATATGAAAGCACTCAACAGAAATAAATGAATCTCTAAAACTTCCAGGTTGTCTCCGTGGCAGCGCTTTCTTTAAAGCCATTAGGCTAGGCATAAAGTGCTCAAGTAATGGATCCACCCGGATCCCAAGGTATATCAAAGCCAATTTTAATTAACAATGATTTGTGATTTAGTAGTGAGCACAAAGTAATATATATCATGCAACAACAAAGTCTAACTCTCTTCCTATGCATCGGCATGTCATAAAAGAACAATTCATGCACACCAAATAAAGGCCAATGCATAGTATAAGCAATTTCTTGCAATTCTCTCGTGTTGGAAACATAGAGAGGTGGAGATATAGTTCCTCTCTCATAATAATTGCAAGTAGGAGCAGCAAGCACATGCATATCGCATTCATCAAAATTATCATGTGCAATGGTAAAAGGCAACCCATCAATATAATCCTTAATAAGCACAAACTTCTCCGATATAGTGTAGATTGGAGAATTCAAAAAGATAATAGGACTATCATGCGTGGGTGCAATAGCAAAAATTTCATGTTTAACATAAGGAACTATAGCAAGTTCATCTCCATAATCATAATTCATATTGGCATCTTGGCCACAAGCATCATCAAAAAGGGATATTTCAAGAGAATCAACGGGATCATAACAATCATCACAACAATCATCCTTTGGTAAGCATGAAGGGAAATTAAACAATGTATGAGTTGAAGAGTTACTCTCATTAGAAGGTGGGCACGGGTAGCTAATCTGATCTTCCTTATTTTGTTCTTCTCTCTCCTCATCATCTTTTTCGTCCAATGAGCTCACAGTTTCATCAATTCTTCCTCCATAGACTCCTGCAAAATATTATTCTCTTCTTGGACAGCGGAGACTTCCTCAATAAATGCAGCAATATAGACATTATATTCATAATTTTCATAGCAATATTTAAGTATAGAAAAATTTTCAAGTCTATACACAACATCATCAAGATTTTCACACATTTTAAACAAAGATTCAATTTCATAAGCACCCATAAAAGCAAAAAATTCTTCTATTTGTTCCACATCATAGTAATCATATATACCATTAGCATAAGAAGCTAAGGTTTCATTATCATTAAATTTGCATGAAAAGGAAAGGTGTGGAGCCTTCATCCTAGAGCAACAAGTATAATCATATCTCAAGCATAGTTCCCGAGCATGCCAATGCAACATATGACACTACAAAAAAAAGACACTTCCGTGATGATACGTGTTTGTCACAGTAGGTCGCGTTTTTTGTCATGCATGTACATCCATGACGATTTTATGACAGAATCAAGATAGTCAGACCTGTGCTATCATAGAAGTGTTCCATGACATTACCAAAATTATCATCACGGAAGTGTCCACTTCCATGACAATAAATCGCGCGTCACAGAAGTGCTTTCGTCAAGGGTGACCGACACGTGGCATCCACCGTAACGGAACGCCTTAAGCTATCGGGTAGGGTTTTGGATCCGATAACCCGTTAACAGCCCGAACCAATGGGAATTTCCACGTAAAATTACGATTGGTCAAGGGAACACTGTCACCGTCGCTGGGCCGATGCCGCCCGTTCATTGGAGGAGACATGCCTATGATACATCGACACGTGGCTGGGCCCAACAGAGGCCCATATAGGTTAAAATGCCGGCCCAGTCAAAGGCCCGTAGTACTTAATCAGTTACTCATGGGCCAGCCTAATAACGGCCTGCTTAATAAAGGCCCATTTACGGCCCGAAGCCAGATCTGGCACGTTAATTGTTCGCCCAATATTTGGGCCCATTTACGGCCCGAAGCCAGATCTGGCCCGTTAATTGTTTGCACAATATTTGGGCCCATTTGCGGCCCGAAGCCAGATCTGGCCCGTTAATTGTTCGCCGGATATTTGGGCCCATCTACAGCCCAGTGACTTTCGGCCTGTTAGAGGCCTGATGTAGACATGGGCCCATTTCACCGGTGTGACTTTCGCCCGAATGGCCCGTCCGTCCATGGGCCATATATGGTCCGACGGAACATCGGGCCCACTAACGGCCCGTGCTAAAGGTGGGAATGCTAAGCCCAACGTGACTTTGGGCCTGTTAAAGGCTGTCGGCGTAATTCGCCCATTGATGCTCAGATTAAGCTTTCGGCCTCTTAAAGGCCCATGATATCGATGGGTCAACTATGGCTCGAGATATGTTTCGCCTGGTAACGGCCCGTGAGCTAATCGGGCCCAAAAGGCCGGTCTACATTTCAACTTGAAGGCCTGTCGACGACTAGTGAAAATTGAGGCCAAAGATGCATTTTGGCCGCCTAAAGGCCCGTGGTTTCATCTCGCCGTAATAAAGCCACTACAATATTCAGCTCGTTAATGGCCCAATGCTACCGGGCCAAACTAAGTTACTGGTCGACAAAAGGCCCAACTAAAATATAGGCCGGTGTAAGTTGTGGGCCTGGCGCAATGTGTGAAGGCCCCAATCATTCGGGCCCAAGAAAGACGTAGGCCAGCCCAATTGTGGCCCGCTAAAAACCAGGCCCATTAGAGTCGAATGTTTCGGCCTGGTCGACTACATCTGATTTTTTTTCAGATAGCGAATGATGGTAGTAACTAGTAGGAATTAAGAACAAACCTACTCTATACAATAAAGAAATTACGGCATAGTAACTAAGAATAAACCTACACTATACAATAAAGGATTTAAGGTATATTAAATCCACTAGGCATCAAGTTCGCCACCAAAGGATCATAAAGCGCAACGAAGAAGCAGATTACCAAACTGGGCACCATTGCAACAGAATAAAATAATATCTTCAACCGAGACCACTTCCAAGACAGTTCAAGAAAGGTTAGCCTTGTGGGGAATCACTGCGTGATACGTCTCCGTCAGATCTATAATTTTTGATTGTTCCATGCCAATATTATTCAACTTTTATATACTTTTGGCAACTTTTATACTATTTTTGGGACTAACATATTGATCCAAAGGACCAAAGTGCAGTTCACATCTGTTGCATGTTTTTGTTTCGCAGAAACCCAATATCAAATGGAGTCCAAATGGGATAAAAACGGACGGAGAATTATTTTGGAATATTTGTCATTTTTGGGAAGTAAAATCAACGCGAGACGGTGCCCGAGGGGGCCAGGAGACAGGCGCCCAGGAGGCAGGCGCCTCGACTCTCCCGGCCCTCAGAAGGCGGTTGACGCTCTTCTTTTGGCGCAAGAAAGCTAATTTTACGAGAAAGATCTGGGCGAAAGATTCACCCCAACCGGAGTTACGGATCTGCGGATATAAAAGAAACGGTGAAGGGGTAGAATCTGAGAACGCAGAAACAGAGAGATAGATCCAATCTCGGAGGGGCTCTCGCCCCTCCCACGCCATGGGAGCCAAGGACCAGGGGGAAACCCTTCTCCCATCTAGGGAGGAGGTCAAGGAAGAAGAAGAAGAAGGGGGTCTCTCTCCCCCTCGCTTCCGGTGGCGCCGGAGCGCTGCCGGGGGCCATCATCATCACCGCGATCTTCACCAACACCTCCATCATCTTCACCAACATCTCCATCACCTTACCCCATCTATTTTCAGCGGTCCACTCTCCCGCAAACCGCTGTACCATCTACTTGAACATGGTGCTTTATGCTTCATATTATTTTCCAATGATGTGTTGCCATCCTATGATGTCTGAGTAGATTTTCGTTGTCCTATCGGTGATTGATGAATTGCTATGATTGGTTTGAGTTGTATGTTTTATTATTGGTGTTGTAATATTGTGCGCCTGTGTCGCCAAGTAAGCGTGAGGGATTCCCGCTGTAGGGTTTGCAATATGTTTATGATTTGCTTATGGTGGGTGGCGTGAGTGATGTAAGCACGCACCCAGTATGTAGGTTGTTTGCGTATGGGATAAAGGGACTTTATACTTTAATGCTATGGTTGGGTTTTACCTTAATGAATCTTTAGTAGTTATGGATGCTTGCTAGAGTTCCAATCATAAGTGCATATGATCCAAGTAGAGAAAGTATGTTAGCTTATGCCTCTCCCTCAAATAGAATTGCAATAGTGATTACCGGTCTAGTAACGTAGTCAATTGCTTAGGGACACTTTCACCACTCCTACCACCACTTTCCCACACTCGCTTTATTTACTTTATTGCATCTTTATCTAAACAGCCCCTAGTTTTATTTATGCATTCTTTATTATCTTGCAAACCTATCCTATCACACCTACAAAGTACTTCTAGTTTCATACTTGTTCTAGGTAAAGCGAACGTCAAGCGTGCGTAGAGTCGTATCAGTGGCCGATAGGACTTGAGAGAGTATTTGTTCTACCTTTAGCTCCTCATTCGGTTCGAAACTCTTACTTATCGAAAGAGGCTACAACTATCCCGTACACTTGCGGGTTATCAAGACCTTTTTCTGGCGTCGTTGCCGTGGAGTCATAGCGTGGGGTGAATATTCTCGTGTGTGCTTGTTTGCTTTATCACTAAGTAATTTTTATTTGATGTTCTAAGTTTTTCTCTATCTTTAGTTATGGATATGGAACACGAAATACCAAAAAAAATAGGTGTAGATGCTACTCATGGAGATGGGGAACCTCCTAAAACCCTCGATGCTCGTTATGTGAAAGAAATTATGTACTACTTTAATAATCCTGAGAAAACCCCATTCCGTTAATGTGAATACTTTAGGGATTATCGCTTGACACAAAAAGGGAAACTATTATGGGATCAAATTTCTATGTTGCGTTGGTATGCTCGTCAACTATGCGTGATACATGATTATACTTGTTGCTCTAGGATGAAGGCTCCACACCTTCCCTTTTCATGCAAATTCAATGATAATGAAACCTTAGCTTCTTATGCTAATGGTATCTATGATTACTATTATGTGGAACAAATGGAAGAATTTGTTGCTTTTATGGGTGCTTATGAGGTTGAATCTATGTTTAAAGCGTTTGATGATTTTGATGATTCAGTTTATAGACCAGAAAATCTTGCTATACTTAGATATTGCTATGAAAATTATGAATACAATTACTATATTAATGCATTTATTGAGAAAGTCTCCGCTGTCCAAGAAGAGACTAATATTTTGCAGGAAGCTATGGAAGAAGAAATTGATGAAACTGTGAGCTCATTAGATGAAAAAGATGATGAGGAGAGTGAAGAACAAAAGGAGGAAGAGAGGATTGATCACCCGTGCCCACCTTCTAATGAGAGTAACTCTTCAGCTCACACATTGTTTAATTCCCCTTCGTGCTTACCGAAGGATGATTGCTATGATGATTATTGCTATGATCCCGTTGATTCTCTCGAAATATCCCTTTTTGATGATGCTTGCTATGCTTGTGGCCAAGATGCCAATATGAATTATGCTTATGGAGGTGAACTTGCTATAGTTCCTTATGTTAAACATGAAATTGTTGCTATTGCACCCACACATGATAGTCCTATTATCCTTTTGAATTCTCCCTACTACACTATATCGGAGAAGTTTGTGCTTATTAAGGATTATATTGATGGGTTGCCTTTTACCATTGCACATGATGATTTTGATAGATATAATATGCATGTGCTTGCTGCTCCTACTTGCAATTATTATGAGAGAGGAACTACATCTCCGCCTCTTTATGTTTCCAATACGATAGAATTGCAAGAAACTGTTTATACTATGCATTGGCCTTTACTTGGTGTGCATGAATTGTTCTTTTATGACTTGCTGATGCATAGGAAGAGAGTTAGACTTTTTTGTTGCATGATATATGTTACTTTGTGCTCACTACTAAATTACAAATCATTATTAATTAAAATTGGCTTTGATATACCTTGGGATCCGGGTGGATCCTTTACTTGAGCACTATATGCCTAGCTTAATGGCTTTAAAGAAAGCGCTGCCAGGGAGACAACTCGGAAGTTTTAGAGAGTCATTTATTTCTGTTGAGTGCTTTCATATAGTTTAAAAACAAAAAAAGGGGAACCTCAAACTTTTCAAAAAGGAAAGTGAAAGTAAGAAAGACAAGCATTGTTGGAGTGGGAGAGCTCCTTGAACTTTGTTCATGCTCACGGAAACTTTGTGAATCTTGATTACAAAAACTTTTCATCAAAAATAATTATCCCCTTGTATAATTCCATTGTATTATAAAAATAATGTTCCAAGGTTTGCCATTAGGATGTTTACAATGCTTGTTGGTTTGTACGGTGCAGGACAGAAACTTTGGCTGTAGTGCGCGATTTTACATTTTTAACTGGAACTTCATTTGGTTCTGATTCCTTTTGAACTTTATTTCTATACAACTTGTTTATGTTTCCTAATTTTGGTAGAATTGTTGGATAACATAAGTATGGTGGATGTTCAGATTGCTACAGACTGTTCTGTTTTTGACAGATTCTGTTTTTGATGCATAGTTTGCTTGTTTTGATGAATCTATCAATTTATATCAGTGGATTAAGCCATGGAAAAGTTATATTACAGTAGACACAATGCAAAAACAAAAATTGAATTGGTTTTCCACAGTACTTAGAGTGGTGATTTGCTTTATTATACTAACGGATCTTACTGAGTTTTCTGTTGAAGTTTTGTGTGGATGAAGTGTCTAATCGAGGATGTCTTGATATGAGGAAAAGGAAGAGAGGAAAGAGCTTAAGCTTGGGGATGCCCGAGAAACCCCAAGTAAATATTCAAGGAGACTCAAGCGTCTAAGCTTGGAGATGCCCCGGAAGGCATCCCCTCTTTCTTCAACAAGTATCGGTATGTTTTCGAATTCGTTTCGTTCGTGCATTATGTGCAAGTCTTGGAGCCGTCTTTTTGCATTTAGTTTTCACTTTTATTTTATGCACCATGCTGGTATGAGATACCTTGGTTGATTTATAGAATGCTCATTGCACTTCACTTAAATCTTTTGAGTATGGCTTTATAGAATGCTTCATATGCTTCACTTATATCATTTGAAGTTTGGATTGCCTGTTTCTCTTCACATAGAAAACCTCCATTTGTAGAATGCTCTTTTGCTTCACATATAATTGTTAGAGAGTGAGCATATCTTTTGTAGAAAGAATTAAACTCTCTTGCTTCACTTATATCTATTTACAAAGATGACAATAATTGGTCAATCACAAGGTTAGTCATAAAATCCTACATAAACTTGTAGATCGCTGAATATGATATGTTTGATTCCCGCAATAGTTTTGCGATATAAAGGTGGTGATATTAGAGTCATGATAGTGGGTGGTTGTGGATTGTATAGACACTTGTGTTGAGGTTTGCAAGTCCCGTAGCATGCACGTATGGTAACCGTTGTGTGATAAATTTGAAGCATGGGGTGTTTCTTTGATTGTCTTCCTTATGAGTGGCGGTCGGGGATGAGCGATGGTCTTTTCCTACCAATCTATCCCCCTAGGGGCATGCGTAGTAGTACTTTGCTTCGAGGGCTAATAAACTTTTGCAATAAGTATATGAGTTCTTTATGACTAATGTGAGTCCATGGATTATACGCACTTTTACCTTTCCATCATTGCTAGCCTCTTGATGCAGGTGCATTGCCCTTTCTCACCTCGAGAGTTGGTGCAAACTTCGCCGGTGCATCCAAACCCCGTGATATGATACACTCTATCACACATAAGCCTCCTTATATCTTCCTCAAAACAGCCACCATACCTACCTATCATGGCATTTCCATAGCCATTCCGAGATATATTGCCATGCAACTTTCATCATCATCATATACATGACTTGAGCATTCATTGTCATATTGCTTTGCATGATCGTAAGATAGCTAGCATGATGTTTTCATGGCTTGTCCGTTTTTGATGTCATTGCTACGCTAGATCATTGCACATCCCGGTACACCGTCGGAAGCATTCATATAGAGTCATATCTTTGTTCCAGTATCGAGTTGTAATATCGAGTTGTAAGTAAATAAACGTGTGATGATCATCATTATAGAACATTGCCCCATAAAAAAAATAAAAAAAGGAAAGTCCAAAGAATCCTAAATAAAAAAGGGGGCCAAAGAAGCCCACCCAAAAAGAAAAAAAGGAAAAAAATAAAAAGAAAAAGGGGCAATGTTACTATCCTTTTTCCACACTTGTGCTTCAGAGTAGCACCATGTTCTTCATATAGATTGTCTCCTATGTTGTCACTTTCATATACTAGTGGGAATTTTCATTATAGAGCTTGGCTTGTATATTCCAACGATGGGCTTCGTCAAATGCCCTAGGTCTTCATGAGCAAGCAAGTTGGATGCACACCCACTTAGTTTCTTTTGTTGAGCTTTCATACACTTATAGCTCTTAGTGCATCCGTTGCATGGCAATACCTACTCCTCACATTGACATCAATTGATGGGCATCTCCATAGCCCGTTGATTAGCTGCATTGATGTGAGACTTTCTCCCTTTTTGTCTTCTCCTCATAACCTCCATCATTATATTCTATTCCACCTATAGTGCTATATCCATGGCTTGCGCTCATGTATTGCGTGAGGGTTGAAAAAGCTGAAGCGCGTTAAAAAGTATGAGCCAATTGCTCGGCTTGTCATCGGGATTGTGCATGATGGGGGCATTTTGTGTGACGAAAATGAAGCATGGCCAACTATATGATTTTGTAGGGATAAGCTTGCTTTGGCCTTGTTGTTTTGAAAAGACATGATTGCTTTATTGGTACACTCGAAGTATTATAGTTTTTATGTCAAATGATAGACTATTGCTTTGAATCACTCGTGTCTTAATATTCATGCCATGATTAGACATATGATCAAGATTATGCTAGGTAGCATTCCACATCAAAAATTATCTTTTTTATCATTTACCTACTCGAGGACGAGCAGGAATTAAGCTTGGGGATGCTGATACGTCTCCGTCGTATCTATAATTTTTGATTGTTCCATGCCAATATTATTCATCTTTTATATACTTTTGGTAACTTTTTATACTATTTTTTGGGACTAACATATTGATCCAAAGGCTCAGTGCCAATTCACATGCATTGCATGTTTTTCATTTCGCAGAAACCCAATATCAAACGGAGTCCAAATGGGATAAAAACGGATGGAGAATTATTTTGGAATATTTGTGATTTTTGGGAAGTAAAATCAATGCAAGACGGTGCCCGAGGGGGCCAGAAGACAGGGGGCGCGCCCCAGGGAGGCAGGCGCGCCCTGGACTCTTCTGGGCCCCCCGTAAGGCGGTTGACGCTCTTCTTTTGGCGCGAGAAAAGCTAATTTTACGAGAAAGATCTGGGCGAAAGATTCACCCCAGTCGGAGTTACGGATCTCCGGATATAAAAGAAACGGTGAAGGGCGTAATCGAGAACACGTAAACAGAGAGATAGATCCAATCTTGAGGGGCTCTCGCCCTCCCACGCCATGGGAGCCAAGGACCAGAGGGGAAACCCTTCTCCCATCTAGGAGAAGGTCAAGGAAGAAGAAGAAGGACGGGGGCTCTCTCCCCCTCGCTTCCGGTGGCGCCGGAGCGCTGCCGGGGGCCATCATCATCACCGCGATCTTCACCAACACCTCCATCATCTTCACCAACATCTCCATCACCTTCCCCCATCTATATTCAGCGGTCCACTCTCCCACAACCCGCTGTACCCTCTACTTGAACATGGTGCTTAATGCTTCATATTATTTTCCAATGATGTGTTGCCATCCTATGATGTCTGAGTATATTTTCATTGTCCTATCGGTGATTGATGAATTGCTATGATTGGTTTGAGTTGCATGTTTTATTATTGGTGCTGTCCTATTGTGCCCTCCGTGTCGCGCAAGCGTGAGGGATTCCCGCTGTAGGGTTTGCAATATGTTTATGATTTTCTTATGGTGGGTGGCGTGAGTGACAGAAGCACAGACCCGAGTAAGTAGGTTGTTTGCGTATGGGATAAAGGGGACTTGATACTTTAATGCTATGGTTGGGTTTTACCTTAATGAATCTTTAGTAGTTGCAGATGCTTGCTAGAGTTCCAATCATAAGTGCATATGATCCAAGTAGATAAAGTATGTTAGCTTATGCCTCTCCCTAAAATAGAATTGCAATAGTGATTACCGGTCTAGTAACGTACTCAATTGCTTAGGGACACTTTCACCACTCCTACCACCACTTTCCCACATTCGCTTTATTTACTTTATTGCATCTTTATCTAAACAGCCCCTAGTTTTTATTTACGCGTTCTTTATTATCTTGCAAACCTATCCTAGCACACCTACAAAGTACTTCTAGTTTCATACTTGTTCTAGGTAAAGCGAACGTCAGCGTCGTGAGAGTCGTATCAGTGGCCGATAGGACTTGAGAGAGTATTTGTTCTACCTTTAGCTCCTCGTTGGGTTTGACACTCTTACTTATCGAAAGAGGCTACAACTATCCCGTATACTTGCGGGTTATCACTGCGCAAGCTGCTGAGCAAGGCTGTGAGACCGGCCTAGCATGTCGGTCATAGCTTCCAGGTGTAGCTGTTTAGCGATGAGGTTCTCATTGGTGTTCTCCGCAATATTTCTTAGAGATATGACTTCAAGTCGAAGTTGAGTTGCAGAATGCCTTTCTGCTAGAACTTGGGACCCAAGAAGTCGAACTGATTCGCATAACGAATTCTGTGAGCTTGTCTGACTGCTAGTCTCAAGTAACTTGAACACTGCATCAAGACAAGACTTTGGGGTTGTCTCGCTATCTTCAAGATGTTTTGCCTTCTTTGCTACTATATATGTTGGGTTTGTCTCACAACCTTCAGCAGACTTGTGCATGCCATCAGGCATATCACCATGAAACAAAGCAGAGAGATGACAGGTTTTGCACGTGTATAAACAAAGATGATAAGCGTCTTTGTCAATTCCATCCAATTTCAAATTAGAAAATAAAGAGTAAGTTCAAAATATCAATAGCATAATTTGGAATTCTTCATAATGCGGGGAGCTTCACGACACTACTGGATTACCATGTCAACATAACAAGCATAGATGAAGGGCAAAGAAAATCATTGTATCTATTTTGGATAATGTGCATGGCATGTTGTTCATATCATCATCCACATCAGTCAGATAAAACAGGAGATGAGAAGGTGCAAACGTGGGCTGCTTCACCTCACACTGGATTATAGATCCACAAAAACAAGCATAGATATAGGGAGTATTAAGTAATGTGCATGGTATGAATAAGGAATTTGGTTTTACAAGTAAAACTTAGAACTTACGGTTCTTGCGAACATGCATTTTCGTAGAAACATCAAACTAAACAGCAGTAAACGATAGGGAGTGTGAGCAAATTAAACAGCAGTTGAGGATAAAGGCTTTAGAAGGACTAACTTACATTAACAGTTAACACCGGCCTTATAATGCCCTTCTCCATGTCAAGGGAAGGATAACTCAATAATTTCAGCACATAATCTTCTTCATAAGCATTGCGTGTACTCTACATTTTGTAGAGAGTAATTATAGATATGATAATACTGGAAGGGATAGAGGATAATGAAGATAAGATGCAGATTGATGCTACATAATCAACTACCAATCCCTGGAAATACAGGAGTTATAGGACAAAATGTATTGACAAGAGCAATGGGCTACACTTCTGCGCTGGCATTGTCTGTGTATTCTACTTGTTGGTAAGATTAAATATATATCTGATATTTTTTAGTAAATGGTGGGCGAGGGAGATAAGATGCAGAATGCTACACATCGAACAATCTTCTTCCCATAATACAAGAGTGTTTTGAACACTGGTGTATTGTACAAAACATTCTTATATTATGGGACGGAGGGAGTAGCTGTTAATGTAAGTACAGTGATAGACCACGTTCAGTCCTTACAAGAGGACTGCAGAGCAAAACCTTTTCAAAAGCATTGGGTTGATTCTAAATTTATGTAAGAGTCCATACGGATCTTATAATAATTTCCACCAAATGGACGATTACGAGGCTAACATGTGCAGTGATGCTACATAATCAAACGGCTATGAAAGTAAGTATGGTCATACAGGGCAAGAGGTACTCACAAGAGCAATGCAGTGTGCAGCATAGTTGCGAGATTCTGTGGTCCCTCGAGAACGAATGTTCTTCTGCTAACAGTTTTCATACAAGTGAGACATTAAGGCAAATGCAGAAATGTAGTTCAAATTGTGATGTGATATCATAGACAGTACCTTACGCTGCAGCCAAGACCAATGTGTAACAAAATTATTCCAGTCACCGTCGGATAAATGTAGCACCGAAGCCTTTACAGAAATTTCGTTCAGAGGCTTTCCATCGAAATGCGCTTGCCTCAGGTAGGAACGATACTTCATCAAGAGTGCTTGAAAAGCGCAACCAACCCTTGCTCCTCTTCACAATCCAGTTTGCTCCTCGCCTATTTAGAAAAAATGAAATCTTGTGTCTTCTGTCAGCAGAAACATATGCAGTAATGACCATGAATAACATTAGTACATTACTTACACGTAAGTTGCGAAGCAAGACTGGAAATTGTTCTATGTCTGCGGTATAATCTTTCCATGAAGGAAAGACGCGCACAAAGTTCCTGACAACAACATAAGCTTCGTCTTCTAAACTGGGAAGAAATGGAACATGGGTACTATTTGCTGCAATTGGGGCTCTCTCTGGTTCGAAAAGGGATTTGGCAACTGGATTTGGTGTACTCTTTGCTGGAATGGGGGTTTTGCATCGTAGAGCTGGTGCTATGTCAACTGGCATAATCATATTGTTTGCTGCAGTTGGGGTCTCATGAGTTGGGGCATCGAAATGACCAAAGTGTAGTAGGGCTAGAGTCTGCTAGAGTTTGGGTGTTTTGTGGGTCAGGTGATATTGCAACTACAACTAATGGGCTATTTGATTTATCAGGTGCCACTACCTTTTCCAAATACTTTGCTTGTGCTCCTCCATGATCAGCAATTGCCCTCTTCCTTTTGAACGTTGAATACACAAGAACAACATTTGAATGGATAAATATGGTATTTGATAGATGGAATATGTACTGAAAATGGATAGGCAGGGCATATTCACATACATGATGTGTAAACTAAGCTAATGGCAGTTCAACAAAGTAGAAGCAATGCAAAGCATCAGTTGCAATATATGTGCGAGCAATGTAACCTTGGAAAGTTAGAGCAAGCACCTTGATGGGTGAATAAGATAGGGCATCTTCCTCGACTCCTCCACTAGGGAGCTACATTGACTTAGGTCTCCCTCTAGCTCAGAATCACTATTAGGATCATATTCTGAGCATGAATCTGTAGGTGGAGAGCGTTTGCATTGCATTGCATGCAGACTTGATTTCAGTCCCTTAATGCCAAGTTTGACAGCCATGGCATTATTCTGCTTTGTTCTTTTCATGCGCACAAGCTCATAATCATTATGATGTTGTTCAGAATCTGAGATTCATGAAAACATAAAAAGTAGTCAGATTATCTATGGAATGCATTGCGGATTCAACTCGAAGAGTGTCTCCCTATAAACCCGTGCATATGCAAAGTTCACCCCCCAACCGTGCTGACTAGACCACACACAGAAATACAAACCCCTTATGTCTCTATAACAGGCATGCACACATTTCAAAGCTGAAGTAGGAACATTAGAATCATATGAAATTCATATTTGAACAAATAAACTAAGAAATTATGAGTGGCATAATGTTTAGCTTCAAGGGTGGAGTGTTGGTATTGATGGCCCCGAAAGAAAGTGGATCTGTGAGTGGAGGCCATCCATCCCTTTCTACGACAAAAAGCAAGTAGGCAGATTGTATTCCATGTAAAAGATTGAAACCTATGTAAAAGCTGGAAATGACACTTTCTTTCTATACAATGCAGTGTTCGTTGCCCACACATGATGGAAGAGATCATATAGAGAAATACTATTCACTCATGTCTACGGTTCCAGTATTCCGAAACAGGGTGGTCCACCCTAAAAGAATATCGACAACAAATATGACATGGCAAGCATAGATGTAGCGAATCAATCATTTACTTGTGAGCTTACTAGGACAAGTATGCAGAATTGTAACTGCAGTAAGAGACCGTCCAAAATCTGAATGGAGAAGTTTGTCTAGCACTTATTGTTTGCAACTAATCGACGTGAATAATTGGATATTATATCGAATGAGTAAGAAAGACAAGTAAAATTGTCAACAAGCCTGGCTTGCAGTAGTAATCTGGGTCAATGTGACTACGACCAACAATCCAAAATGACTAGTGTCTGTTCCGAGGGCCGGAATTTTGAAAACTCCGTGAACTTTAGAGGTACTAAAGATTACCGAAATACATCTGAACCATTAAGTGTAGGTAGCACTGAGCACACAACAAACCCTAATGACAGTCCTGCCTAATGAGTAATGAATCAATTAGAAAATGGGTGATGAGGAGTGGCTGATGAGTGTTGAGGACATATCTCAGGATAAATCGGGTTGGCTTGGTGGGTGCTGCACGCCTGAGCCCTGAATGGACTGGGAAGGTAGGAACGGCGGCGCGCCCACGAAGTGGTGACGCTGTTGGGTGAGCGGCTCCTGGCCTCCTGTTAGTTCGGCGTCTCCTCCTAGAGTCATGCCGTCCGGGGACGGCAAGTCGCCCGCGAGGTAGGTGGCTGGGAGCGAGTAGAGATCGGAAGCGTGCAGCAGAACAGAGGGGAATCGGGGCCTGGGACGACCCAAAATCCCAGGGTGGGCCGGCCCACCATGGGCACCCTGTAGAGATACACACCCGAGTGGCGAACATGCATTTTAGAAACTAATTTAGGAACATTTAGCTGACCAATTAAACAACTCTGTTTTAATAATATCAGATTCGTATTTGAACAACTAAGCTTGTTTAGCTTGATGGGTGGAGCAGTGTTATGATGAAACGAAGCACGTATTCTGATCGTATAGTGATCATAAAAGGGGGAAACTCTAAGCATATTTTTTTAGCAAAAGAGGGTTTCCCCTCCGATTTCTATTAAATAAACCACCACGGAACCAACATGATTAAACCCAAAGGATGATCAATTAAACCGTATTAGGACTGTGCCATGGCAGATTTGAAGCTTCAAACCGGAGAAATTATATTTAGCATCCATTGTGGGCTTCGAACTAAGAACTAAATTCTAAGAGCTGAAAAGAAAGTAGAGTAACCAAGTTAAGATCTATTTTCTGGTTGAGATCAAAAAGTTGAGGAGATATGAAGTACCACCTCTCTTGCGGCACCGTGTAGGCATCGGGGGTGCGATGGCTGTCGGTGGCGTTGAAGCAGATCTGCGACGGTAGACGGGTGCATCGGGGGATAAGTCCCGTTGTGGTGGAAGAGAAGGTCGTGTGAGCGGCCCCGACAAAGAGGACGACGACGCCGATGAAGCGAGAGGACGCGATGCAAGGCTATTGGTCCGTCGCCATGGATGAGAAACGTCCATCTCTAGAAGTGGACGACGCGGTCTTGGTAGGCGCTCCGACATGGTGGAGGAGGGTGGCGATGGATGTGGTGGAGGACGGCGGCGATGGATGGGGTGGCGGACGGAGGCTGGTGTGGGGATGGTTGTCGGTGTCAAAACCGGCGGATCTCGGGTAGGGGGTCCCGAACTGTGCGTCTAGGCGGATGGTAACAGGAGACAAGGGACACGATGTTTTTACCCAGGTTCGGGCCCTCTCGATGGAGGTAAAACCCTACTCCTGCTTGATTAATATTGATGATATGGGTAGTACAAGAGTGGATCTACCACGAGATCATAGAGGCTAAACCCTAGAAGCTAGCCTATGGTATGATTGTTGTTCGTCCTACGGACTAAAACCCTCCGGTTTATATAGACACCGGATAGGGTTAGGGTTACACAGAGTCCGTTTACAACGGTAGGAGATCTACATATCCGTATCACCAAGCTTGCCTTCCACGCCAAGGAAAGTGCCATCCGGACACGGGATGAAGTCTTCAATCTTGTATCTTCATAGTCCAGTGTCGAATAGCGGTGATAGTCCGCTATCCGGACACCCCTAATCCAGACTCCCTCAAGAGCCCCGAACCCGGGCTTCAATGGCGATGAGTCCGACGCGTAGATTGTCTTCGGCATTGCGAGGCGGGTTCTTCTCCAAATTCCATATACTTGTCAAATAGTGCCCGACTTCTGATAAATGCTGCGCTCCTTGGCTTGCACGCCGAATAATGGCCATCTTCCACGTGTTGAATGAATGCAAAAAGCCAGGGTATTTTTACTCTTATCCCCCTAGCCGCGCAAATGAGTTGTCTATAAAAGGGACGAGGATCTAGATCCGAGTCACACCATCCTCCCTCCGCGAGCTTTCATCGGAGCGCCTCCAACAAAAATCCATTCCATCATGGACAGTCGATGCGGCTCCTCCTCTCGCGCTCCCAGCCCTCGGCCTGGGAATTGGGAGAGATGCTCAGTCCCGCATAGCGAGCTACAGAAGCAGAGGTTGTCATGCGCGTTTAGGGCTGATGCATAAAGTCTTAGTGCAAAAGAACGTCACTTTATATTGCCCCTTGTATGTGGACCTTTATTATGCAGCCCGTCGCTTTTATTACTTCCACAACAAATTCGTACAAAGTTTATTTTCTCTGTACTAATAAGTCATACATATTTAGAGAGCAATTTTTATTGCTTGCACCGATGACAACTTACATGAAGGATCTTACTCAATCCATAGGTAGGTATGGTGGACTCTCATGGCAAAACTGGGTTTGAGGATATTTGGAAGCACAAGTAGTATCTCTACTTGGTGCAAGGAATTTGGCTAGCAAGAGGGGGAAAGGCAAGCTCATCATGTTTGCAAGGTCAATGACAATATACTTTAACTGAGATGTCGGAAAACATAAACCATTACGTTGTCTTCCTTGTCCAACATCAACTCTTTTAGCATGTCATACTTAATGAGTACTTCACAATCATAAAAGATGTCCAAGATAATATATTTATATGTGAACCCCTCTTTCCTTATCACTTCCTATTAATTGCAATGATGACCAAGGCTACATTCATCAAGTCTCAACAATTTTTATGCCTCATACTTTCTATGTGTGAAGTTATCACTATCCATAAGATCAATATGAACTCTTTTGTTCTTTCTACTTTCTCAAGATCATAGCAACATAGCAAAGCCCTTGAATCAACACTAATCTTTATTATAGATAGCACGCGGACTCGATTACATAAAGAGATCACAATGCAAAACTCAAAACTACTTGATAAAAAACTTCAAACTACTAGATCAAGATACTACTAAAAGAATCGAACTAAATAAAGTGGTAAAAATAGGAGTGTGATGGTGATACGATACCGGGGCACCTCCCCCAAGCTTGGCAGTTGCCAAGGGGAGTGCCGATACCCATGTGATTATTTCTCCTTCTTCACTGTTGGTGTTATAATCTTCTTGGCGATGATGCCCTTCAAGATACGGTTCTCCTCCTCGAGCTTATTGACTTGTTGTTTGAGGTCCATAATTTCTTTACGGAGCTTGCCTATAACGGCCAAGGCTCCTTTTACCCAAGGATGCTGCATAGCTTCTGGAGAACAAGTGAAACTCTTTTTCATATTTTCATAAGATAGAAATCTAGAGTTGGAAGGGATGACCGAAGCAGGGATGGCCAGGCTAGGTAGTTCCCCCATAGTGAATTCTGCTCGGAGACGAGAGGTAACTTCTTGATCTTCCTCCATTGCATCTATCCTTTTCAAATCAGCCTCCATCTCATCCTCCGTTGATGGTCCAAAGTGATAGGCATCGCTATTTGCTCCTAGACCTGGCGTTGAGTGAGACACCCGGCTCTCCCCAACTGACTCCTGAGAAGACATCTTGCTTTATTCTGCAACAGGAACAACTCAAAACAAAAGCAGAGGATATTTGCGTGATACAGTGGTCAAAACCTTCGGGAGTATATATAATGAATTTTTACCGACCAAAATACGTAACATACAAGAAAATGGAGTCCGGGAGGCACACGAGGTGCCCACGAGATGTGGGCCGCCTCTGTGGGGCGGGCGACGTCCTCTCTCGTGGGAGCCACGTGTCCCTTTCGGACTACTTCTTTCTTCCTAAAATTCTTAAATAATCCAAAACTGATAAAAATTGCCATTAGAGTTGTTTTGGAGTCGGTTTACTTACCGTACCATGTACCTATGCCTTTTCGAGTCCTGAACATTCTGGAAAGTGTCTCTTATGTATTCCTCAGGGGTTATGGTTTCAATAATATTAGTTTCAACATTGATAGGATTACCTGAAATATAATGTTTAATTCTTTGACCGTTTACCACCCTCGGATTTGTGCGTTCGAAGTTGTTGATTTTTATAGCACCAGAACGATAGACCTCCTCGATAACGTAGGGACCTTCCCATTTTGAGAGAAGTTTTCCTACAAAAAATCTTATACGAGAGTTGAACAATAACACATAATCTCCTATGTTAAACTCATGATTTTGTATCCTCTTATCATGCCAACGTTTGACTTTTTCTTTGAAAAGCTTGGCATTCTCATATGCTTGGGTTCTCCATTCATCAAGCGAGCTAATATCAAACAACCTCTTCTCACTGGCAAGTTTGAAATCATAATTGAGCTCCTTAATAGCCCAATATGCTTTATGTTCAAGTTCAAGAGGTAAATGACATGCTTTTCCATAAACCATCTTATATGGAGACATACCCATAGGATTTTTGTATGCAGTTCTATAGGCCCATAATGCATCATCAAGTTTTTTGGACCAATTCTTTCTAGATCTATTCACAGCCTTTTGCAAAATTAATTTGAGCTCTCTATTTCTCAACTCTACTTGACCACTAGACTGTGGGTGATAAGGAGATGCGATTCTATGATTGACATCATACTTAGCAAGCATCTTACAGAAAGCACCATGAATAAAATGTGAACCACCATCAGTCATAAGATATCTAGGGACTCCAAATCTCGGAAAAATAACTTCTTTAAGCATTTTAATAGAAGTGTTATGATCAGCACTACTAGTTGGAACATCTTCTACCCACTTAGTAACGTAATCAACAACAACTAAAATATGTGTATAACCATTGGAGGCAGGAAAAGGTCCCATATAATCAAAGTCCCAAACATCAAACGGTTCAATAACAAGAGAATAATTCATAGGCATTTCTTGACGTCTACTAATGTTACCTATTCTTTGACATTCATCACAAGATAAGACAAACTTACGAGCATCTTTGAAGAGAGTAGGCCAATAAAAACCAGATTGTAGTACCTTGTGTGTAGTTCTATCTCCAAATGATGTCCTCCATAGGATTCAGAATGACACTTGCGCAGGATTTGTTCCTGTTCATGCTCAAGCACACAACGTCTAATAATACCATCTACTCCTTCTTTATAAAGGTGTGGATCATCCCAGAAGTAATGTCTTAAATCATAAAAGAACTTTTTGTTTTGCTGGTATGTGAAACTAGGCGGTATATATTTAGCAACAATGTGATTAGCATAGTCAACATACCAAGGAGCAGTACGAGAAGCATTGACGACCGCTAATTGTTCATCAGGAAAGCTATCATTAATAGGCAAGGTCATCAAGAACATTCTCTAACCTAGACAAGTTGTCTGCAATGGGGTTCTCAGCTCCTTTCTATCAATAATATGCAAGTCAAATTCTTGGAGCAAGAGAACCCATCTAATGAGTCTAGGCTTAGCATCTTTCTTTTCCATAAGATATTTAATGGCAGCATGATCAGTGTGAATAGTAACTTTGGAATCAATAATATAAGGTCTAAACTTATCACATGCAAACACAACTGCTAAGAACTCTTTTTCAGTAGTAGCATAATTTCTCTGGGCAGTATCAAGAGTCTTACTAGCATATTGGATAACATTCAATTTCTTATCGACTCTTTGCCCTAAAACAACACCTACAACATAATCACTAGCATCGCACATAATTTCAAAAGGTAAATTCCAATCAGGTGGCTGAACAATAGGTGCAGTGATCAAAGCTTTCTTAAGTGTTTCAAATGCTTCTACACAATCATCATCAAAGACAAAAGGAATATCTTTTTGCAATAAATTAGTCAGAGGCCTAGTGATTTTAGAGAAGTCCTTAATGAACCTCCTATAAAAGCCGGCATGGCCAAGGAAACTTCTTATACCTTTTATGTCCTTGGGGCATGGCATCTTTTCAATAGCATCAACTTTGGCTTTATCAACTTCAATACCTCTCTCGGAGATCTTGTGCCCCAAGACAATGCCTTCATTAACCATAAAGTGACACTTTTCCCAATTCAGATTTAGACTAGTGTCTTCGCATCTCTCGCAAAACTCGATCAAGGTTGCTCAAACAATCATCAAAAGAGGATCCATAGACGGAGAAGTCATCCATTAATACCTCACAAATCTTTTCACAAAAATCAGAAAATATAGCCATCATGCATCTTTGAAAGGTAGCAGGTGCATTACATAAACCAAAAGGCATGCGTCTATAGGCAAAAGTACCAAAAGGGCAAGTAAAGGTAGTTTTAGATTGATCCTTTGCTGACACAGGTATTTGAGAGAAGCCAGAATAACCATCTAGAAAGCAAAAATGTGTGTGTTTGGATAGTCTTTCTAGCATTTGATCAATAAATGGTAAAGGGTAATGATATTTCTCAGTGGCTTTATTTAACTTATGAAAATCAATTACCATCCTATAACCTGTAATAATTCTTTGCGGGATCAATTCATCTTTATCATCAGGAACAACGGTAATACCTCCCTTTTTAGGGACACAATGGACAGGCCTTACCCATTCACTATCAGCAACGAGATAAATAATACCTGCCTCAAGGAGCTTTAGAATCTCCTTTCTTACCACCTCCTTCATTTTGGGATTTAATTGTCTTTGAGGATCTCTAACTGGTTTGGCATCTTTCTCCACTGAAATTTTGTGTTGAAATAATGTGGGACTAATGCCCTTAAGATCATCCAGAGTATATCCAATAGCAGCTCGATGCTTCTTCAGAGTTTTCAATAATCTTTCTTCTTCTTTCTCTGAAAGGTTAGCACTAATAATAACAGGATATATTTCTTTTCATCAAGATAAGCATACTTAAGATTATCGTGCAAAGGTTTGAGTTCAAACATGGGATCAACCTTGGGTGGAGGGGATTCCCCAAATTTCAACGGAAGGTTATGTTTCAAAGATAGGTTCCTGTTTAAGGAACACTTCATCTATTTCTTCCCTTTCCTGCATAAACATATCGTTTTCATGGTCTAGCAAATATTGTTCTAACGGATCAGTTGGAGGAACAACAATGGAAGCAAGACCAATAATTTCATCCTTACTAGGTGGTTCCCTTTCACGAGGTTGTCTACTAAACTTGGCAAAATTAAACTCATGAGACATACCATCTAGGCCAACAGTGACAATATTCCTTTCACAATTAATCTTAGCACTAGCCGTATTCAAGAAGGGTCTACCAAAAATAATGGGACAAAAATCATCTTGTGGGGAATCAAGAACAAGAAAATCAGCAGGGTATTTAACCTTCCCGCACAAAACTTCAACATCTCTAACAATCCCAATAGGTTTAATGGTATCCCTATTAGCAAGCTTAATAGTAACATCAATGTCTTCTAATTCAACAGGTGCAATATCGTGCATAATTTCTTTATAAAGGTCATAAGGTATCGCACTAGCACTAGCACCCATATCACATAAGCCATGATAACAATGTTCTCCTATTTTAACAGAAATAACAAGCATGCCTACAACAGGTCTACGTGTCTTAGTATCAGGTCTAGCAATATTAGCAGTCTCACCCAAGAAAGAAATAACATGCCCATCTAAATCCTCATCCAAGAGATCTTTAACCATAGCAATACTAGGTTCAACATTAATTTCCTCAGGAGGTGTATAGGTCCTAGTATTACTCTTACGAACAACAGTCGAAGCTTTAGCGTGATCTTTTATTCTAACAGGAAAATGAGGTTTTTCAACATAAGCAGTAGGAACAATAGGATCACTATATGTAATAGTATTTTCTTCGACTGTAATAGGTGCAACTACTTTCACTTCAACAGGAGGATTATATTTAAACCACTTCTCTTTAGGGAGATCAACATGAGTAGCAAAAGATTCACAAAAAGTAGCTACTATCTCAGAGTCAAGTCCATACTTAGCGCTAAATCCACGAAAAGCATCGGTATCCATAAAATATTTAACACAATCGAACTTAGGTGTCATACGACTCCTTACCATCGTCGGAACCCCAATCTTCAGAGTTGCATTTAATTCTTTCCAATAAGTCCCATTTGAAATCAATAGTCTTCGACATATAAGAACCAAAGACAGGAAGTATCGAGCAGGTTGCGATTATCGAGAGAAAGCCGAGCATAAAAATTCTGAATAATCATTTCCCGAGAGAGCTCATGATTAGGGCATGAATACAACATTGACTTAAGCCTTCCCCAAGCTTGAGCGATGCTTTCTCCTTCGCGAGGCTAGCAATTATATATGTAATTACGATCACGATGAACAAGATGCATAGCATAGAACTTCTGGTGAAATTCCAACTTCAATCGCTTATAATTCCAACATCTCGTATCATCACATAGCCTATACCATGTCATTGCATCTCCCTTCAAAGATAAAGGGAAGACCTTCCTTTTGACAACATCATCGGGAATACCTGCAAGCTTAAATAATCCACAAACTTTATCCACAAAGATAAGGTGTAAATCGGGATGCAATGTTCCGTCTCCTGCAAAAGGATTAGCTAGCAGTTTTTCTATCATACCCGAAGGAATGTCAAAGTAAATATTTTCATAGAGTTCAGTAGGTTGAGGAGCATCTCTTTGCTCTTCTGGTTGGGGTGAAGATACCCCAAACAAGCCCCTCAAAGGATTAGTTTCCATAGTGACAAGTAATGTAAAATTTCAGCACACTATATAAATGTTTCCTTACCAAGTTTCACTCACCAAAAGCGCTACACTCCCCGGCAACGGCGCCAGAAAAGAGTCTTGATGACCCACAAGTGTAGGGGATCTATCGTAGTCCTTTCGATAAGTAAGAGTGTCGAACCCAACGAGGAGCAGAAGGAAATGACAAGCGGTTTTCAGTAAGGTTTTCTCTGCAAGCACTGAAATTGTAGGTAATAGATAGTTTTGTGATAAGATAAATAGTAACAAGCAAAAAGTAAATAAAGTAAATAAAGTGCAGCAAGGTGGCCCAATCCTTTATGTAGCAAAGGATAAGCCTGGACAAATTCTAATAATGAAGAAGGAGCTCCGAGGACACATTGGGAATTATCGTCAAGCTAGTTTTCATCACGTTCATAAGATTCACGTTCGGTACTTTGATAATTTGATATGTGGGTGGACCGGTACTTGGGTACTGCCCTAACTTGGACAAGCATCCCACTTATGATTAACCCCTATTGCAAGCATCCGCAACTACAAAAGAAGTATTAAGGTAAACCTAACCACAACATTAAACATATGGGTCCATATCAACCCCTAACGAAGCAACGCATAAACTAGGGTTTAAGCTTACGTCACTCTAGCAACCCATCATCTACTTATTACTTCCCTATGCCTTCCTCTAGGCCCAAATAATGGTGAAGTGTCATGTAGTCGACGTTCACATAACACCACCAGAGGAAAGACAACATACATCTCATCAAAATATCGAATCTAATACCAAATTCACATGACTACTAATAGCAAGACTTCACCCATGTCCTCGGGAACAAACGTAACTACTCACAAAGCATATTCATGTTCATAATCAGAGGAGTAATAATATGCATAAAGGATCTGAACATATGATCTTCCACCAAGTAAACCAATTAGCATCAACTACAAGGAGTAATCAACACTACTAGCAACCCACGTGTACCAATTTGTGGTTTTGATACAAGATTGGATACAAGAGATGAACTAGGGTTTTGAGAGGAGATGGTGCTGGTGAAGATGTTGATGGAGATTGACCCTCCCGATGAGAGGATCGTTGGTGATGACGTTGGTGATGATTTCCCTCCCGAGGGAAGTGTCCCCGAGAACAGCTGCCAGAGCCCTAGATTGATTCCGCCAAGGTCCCGCCTCGTGGCGGCGGAGTTTCATCCCGTAAGCTTGCCCCCAATTTTTTCCAGGGTAAAAGTGATGATATAGCAGAAGATGGACGCCGGAGGCCCACCAGGGGGCCCAGGAGATAGGGGGCCGTGCCCCCTGTCTCTTGGACAGGGTGTGGGCCCCCTGGCCTATTTCTTTCGCTCATAAATTCATATTAAATCCAAAAAGTTGTTTCGTGGAATTTCAGGACTTATGGAGTTGTGTAGAATAGGTTTCCAACATTTGCTCCTTTTCGGCCCAAATTCCACTGCCGGCATTCCCCCTCTTCATGGTAAACCTTGTATAATAAGAGAGAATAGCCATAAGTATTGAGATATAATGTGTAATAACAGCCCATAATGCAATAAATATTGATATAAAAGCATGATGCAAAATGGACATATCAGCACCCATGGTTGGCGCCCACGGTGTATGAACGGGGCTGCCAGGTAGGGCGGTTGTGTCATGTCTGAGTGAAGTTACAAACCTGCCCCTATTGAAAATATTTGCCTACATCGATTTCGGCCGAGTCGAGTTTGTTTTGCCGCCCACCGTGTATGAATGGGGAATGGAGGGAGAAACAGAGGTCTTTCGGACGAGCTTGAATCAAATGTGTTTTGCCACCCATGTTTGACGCCCACCGTGTTGGAATGGGCTCAGAGGTGGTCGTGTCACGTCTAATTGAAGTTACTAACCTACCCCTATTTAGAGCAGTGGAAATCGGGCCGATGGATTGTTCGTGTAATGGGTAGACAGTAATTTCCATCTCCCAAACACTTGGCTTCGGGCAGCCAACGTGGGAGTGGACATTTTGCCGCTTCTTTCGGATTTTGTGACAATAAGCATCCACGTTTACCCTGGCAACTAAATTCGAATCCATTTTGTATTCCTATATGAATCTTTATAAATCATTCTATGTGTTTTTATATCTTCAAAAGGACGACAAAGATGTATTCCACTATCATATATGAATATGGTTTACAAATGCCGATACTCAAATTCAGAAGCTAGAATCCAGTTTAAGGTGAATTCGAATATTTGGAACACTTCATGTCCAACTCAAATGTCAGACGCATCATAGTGTGTACTCCCATTTAGATATGTACACAAGCGATGTATCAAGATTCAAATAGCGAGTCAATCAACCAGGAATGTACAGAACTAACAGACAAGTAAACACTTATAGAGTATATGGATCAATAATATCAACTAACATACATAAGCCAGGCCGCTGTACTTCTTTTTGCTACAACAACATCCTTTTTTTAGCCAGCATCTTGGCCCTTTCCGATGCATGCCACTTATGGTCCATCTATACTACTGTTATTGCTGAATGCACATTCAGCCCGATTGGCATATTTGTAGGTCTGGCACAACAATCCAAATGAAATATCCCCGAGACTTATCAATTAATACAAACTTGTGCTCAAATAAAATTACAAACCAAAAAACAAAAAACAAAAAACAATTATTACATGATCTCCAAAACAAATGGTTTGATTGATTACATGAACAAACAACACAAAGGTTATTCAACGATGGAAAGAACATTTCACCTATTATTTACGAAGTGGGAATTTAATTTCCTTTTTTCCTTCAGGACCTTAACAATGTGGTCAGTCTCAGCTTGCTTCGTTTTGAAATCCACCAAATATTTAATGGTTGTGTTGAGTACTACTTGTGATTGTGCTGTTTGCTTCCTCAACATGTCAACTTCATCTCTAAGTGCGTAAGCGTAATCTCTTTCTACCACTAGTTTAGCCTCTAGAGCATCAGCAGTTGGCAATTCATAATGCACGATTGGGCGGTGCCATCGCTATGGATGATGCAACATCCATGGGGACCTCGCTCTCGATCTTGGGCTAACCTGTTTTGCCATTAAAGTTCGATTGGATTCGTAAAAGTGAAAGTTAGCAAAACATCTCAATTGGGAGTTATAACAGCAAACCGTTAAACAAACAAGGAATTAAAGAGTTTCAATTGGATGTGAAAAGTAGTTATTAACATCATTGTAACCCGCATTGCAGCAGCAAGAAAGCGATTAAACAAACAAGTAGCTATTTAAGTTAAGGCAAACAGGTATTCTTAATAGTAAGTATCAAACACATAGATAGGCACAATCTACAATAGGATTAACAGGTTGTGGCATTATGTAATCAGTAGCAAACTAAATTAAGCCAAGCAACGTAATTGAACAATTTTGCAATAAGTGGCTAACTAAAATTCCGAGAAGCAGGTAACTGAACTTATGCTAGTTCTTTGTACAGGCACACTACAACTTCTTTTTCGCTTACAAGGTTGTACGAAGGAGTCCATGGCATCAATTGCTTGGATACGCAGTCCCAATACTTCTTTCTTCCCACACTGCATTGGTAAGTCGAATGGTCAATCTGGTAAGATGGTGCGTCCTTGATATGTTATATGAGGACGTGTAGTCAGACTAGTTGTAGCCACACACATCACACTAGCTTTTATTGTATATTTCATGCGATTACTTTTGGCATATCGAGATCTAAGCAATCTACAATTGGATGAAAAGACTGGCATCCTTCACATTATTGGCGAACTCAGTTCATAGAAACAAGCAATTCAACCATTCCGGGTAAATCAAAAGCGCCACCGGAATATTTTTCACTACCCAATCATACACGCATAAAAGGGGCGACGCCACCATAGGGGCTAGTATGGGCGGCCGCCTGTGTGGCTGGTAAGTGTGCACCTAGTTTGAGTCATCCAGTTGGACCAAAGCTAGTTTTGTTCATCCCAACGCATCGAGCAGCAATGTAAAAAATGAAGAAAAATGTTTCAATTTGGATGGGCCAATAACATAAGTGCAAGGCAGGCCCTATAGCAGGCTCGTGGCCCAAACGAGCGCCTCCCATATCGATCGACAGCAGGAAAAATCCCAATTCATTCGCTCCAGCCTCCAGTCTGGTTCGCTCCTAACCTAGCCGCCGCTGGACAGACCGACACAGCACTTCCTCGCACCCTTGTTGGAGGGCGGTCGCGGGGCTTCAAGCGAACGGAAGGACAAGAAGATGAAGATCCAACCCAGGGTGTAGCCTGCGTGGGAGGAAACGGCGGCAGCACGGGCATGGCATCGAGCTTGCGCAAATGTACAGTCACAGCTTGCAAGAGTAGCATGCGCAACGAGCAGGTACATCACATCCCCGATGCAAACATACAAGCTCATGTTGTTCTTGAGCCTGAAGTGTCTAATGAACAGACAACTAATGAAGGATTTGATGCAAACATTTTACATGCTCCTGGTGATGAACATATAGTGTCTAATGAGGGATCTAATGCAAGCATTTTGCAAGCTCATTGAAGGATTTAGTGTCTAATGATGATCTGCTATGTTGAGAGAGACAGAGGTTTGCAGGCATTGATGACAAGCAAATTATAGTGCATTTTCATAGCTTGAGGAAACATCGAGGCCATCTACCAGAAAGTCCCCGTATCATGACAACATATCATAAATACTTTTCTAATCTGTTGTTTGAAACTATTGGCATACTTGTGCAGGATAGATATATTGATATGCAGTTTGCGCACTGGTTATAGGTGCAATTACACTTCGATATTTTTAGCCAGAGAACGAATAATTCAAGCAGTGCATGACCATGTTTGTAGTCCTTGTACACCATGTTGCATTTTGTGTTTTTTGGAGCTTGCAACATTTAGTGTTTATAATCTAAACTACTTTGGATCATTAGCTGGTTTTCAAAGTGCATGTAGCTTCACATTTCTCAAGTTATGTTGATTTCTGGAGTGCAAGTGCCTTCGTATTTTTTAAGTTAAATGTTCGCCCCTGGTAACTTGAATTCGTGGATCCGCCACTGCACACAAATCATACACGAATGCCAGTATGAATTAAATGAAATGCATGGACTTAAGAAGCTCGTTGTACAGGCTCACTACAGCTCTGCTTGCGCTTGGGATGTTCCATGTACAAGTCCATGTTACCACTTGCTTAGATGTGCAAGCCTTGTGCTCCTTGCATCCCTCTCTGCATTTTGACACGCCGAATGGTTAATCAAATAAGAGGAATCGACCTTGATGTTGTACCGGAGGACAGATACTTACAAGGTTATACGGGTGTGCAGGATGTGTACCAGATCCCGTAGCGCCGTCATGCTTCGCTAAAAAATGGATTTGCTTGTTTCGGATGATATCTCCAGAAGAAATAAGAGTTAAAGTCAGAGTTGCATAGGCGTGTAAGCTAAGAGAGCAGTGAAAGGATATCCAAACATCATTGGAACAGTGCACAAGGGAGTGATGTGTGGATACCTAGTTCGGGTCGGCATTTGGGCATGCTCGCCTAGCTAGAGTGCGGGTCACTTCAGAGCCGTTGAGGGTGATGCGCTGGCGTTGGATGGCCTCGCATGGATGCAGATCTTGAGTGGCAGCGGAGCGCTACGATGTGGTGGACGAGACAGTTGGTGAAGCCCCAACAGCCTCGGGGGGGGGGGGGGGGGGAGGTGCGACGATGTGCTCGGTGAAGTAGCCCCCGTGAGCTGGGAGACGTCGCCGGTGAAGCGCACCTGATGCGGTGGAAGTCGGTGTCTGTGAGGCACGTCAGTTGCGGTGGCCGATGTTGTTGGTGGACCACCTGGTGCGGTGGGCGAGGGCATAGATGAGGTAGCTCCGGTGCGGTGGTGAAGCGTGACCGTCGTCTTCGTCGTCATCGTCCGGCACAGAGGTGGGGAAAGAGACGAGACGAGGGGCGATTCGAACTTTGCTTGGGTTGGCGGCAAATTAGGGATTTGAGCAATCTAGGCGCGGAAGGGGACGTTGGAGAAGAGAGATTTTGTAGGGTTGGAATTGGGGCCGCCAGATATTTCAATCCGAAACATGGAAGCGCGAACTTATTTTGTCGCCGTCCTTATTTTGGGGGGGGGGGGGGTGGGGGAGGGAGGGACGAGAGAGGGGGGGTGGGTGGCTAGGTGCTACGCGTCCGTCCGACACACGCGACCACCCCGATCGGACTATAAGCTGGTGCCTTACAGGCACCTGCCTTAGGTTCCATGACATGTGGGCCCAGCAGGTGGCTGGCCCACATGTCAGTGACCCAAAGGCAGGTGCCTTTAAGGCACCAAAGCAACTTCCACCCCGACACGACCCTGGTCTGCCTGGTGCGCCTACATTTGAGAATGCAAACGAATCTTCTTTCATTTGCAAACGAATCTGTATGTATTACCATGCCCGTGTTTTCCTTACAATAATTAGTCATTCGAAACGAGATACTCCCTCCGTTCACTTTTGTAAGTCGTTTCAGACAACTTAAAATGAACTGTTTTGCATTGTCTGAAATGTCTTCAAGGTCTTATTGAAGTGAACAGAGGAAGTACTATAAATTAATTAATGAAGAGTTATTTGAAAAAAATGAAACGGTATCCACGCTAACGTGGATTAGAGTGTGTGTCACATAATTAGTTATTTGAATTAGAGTGTGTGTCATGTAGCGATCTCCAATTCTAACGTGGATTTCGCATTTCACTGTATCCACGCTACTTTTTAATACAAATTCATATGTATATGATGAACACCATGGTAGTGAGAAAACTTTTGGATGGATTCAAACATATGACCTACAAAAAAGCACAACAAATTGAGTCAATGTCAACTTATCGAAACTTAGCACGAATTCGAAATAATTACCCGTATGCATGGTCCTCAGTTCAAATCTTACAATGTACACTGAATTGAAACATCGATATTAAGTCTCATACTATGTACATTCAAATGTTGTTTTTAGCCCCCCCCCCTCACACACGCTACATACTTCCCTCAGACGGGTCAATCTTCCTCTCCTAACCACCTTAGGAAGCTATCGGTTTCCAACACACGTTCATTCTTTCTCTCCATGTTTCGATCTCTAAGTCTCTCAACTACACAACCCCCTTTTCCACTCTGTTACCAAAGGTATTTACCTCACACACCCTCCATTGCACCCCATGCCGAGCTCTCTGTCTCTCTCTCCCTCTCCCTCTCACCCTCTCGCGCTAAATACATGCATTGCCTATCTAGCCCTCCCAACCTCTCATGCGCACGCACGCACGTTGTATATCTAGGTCAATCCCTCGAGAATGTCTCACTCTTTCTTCTGCACGGTGGGCCACACTCGCTCAATCTCGCTCTCTTTATCTGAGTCTCATTTAACCTCGTTTTCTTTCACACACAAATGATATATCTCCCGGTTCGGGCCTCGATCGACACACTCTATACTCTCTCATGCAAATTGTCTATCTAGGTCAGTCCATCCAAGCCACCGCCACTCTTTCGACCTCATGGCAGGCCGCGCTCACTCTCTCTCTCTCTCTCTCTCTCTCTCTCTCTCTCTCTTTGTGTGTCTCGATTGACCTTGCTCTTTCTTGGACAAAAATGATATATCACCATGTTTGAGCGCAATTGAACCTATTCACATTGTATACTCTCTCATGCACATTGTCTATCTAGGTCACTCTCTCCAACCCGTCTCATTCTTTCGATTGCACGGCGACCCTATGTGATCGATTGACCTTGCTTCCTCCCACGCACAAAATATATCTACACGTCTATGACTGGATCATCTCTCAAGTTCTATCTTACATCCCTCACCCTTGCCAAAAGCTCAATCAGACAATATGTCTCCACAACATATATATATGTTCAATGAATGTCGGACCACACTCACTTTGTCTCTCTATCTATATGTCTCTCGATTGACCTCGCTTTCTCACACCGCATCTTCCATGCATTGAAGCTACCTCTCCATCCCTCGCAAAGCCGGAGCTATTTACATTGCGAGGGGCACTCCAACCTTGGATTAATTTGTGTAGGCATTTATTCCGGTCGGTTTAGATTATATTTTCATAGCGTTCGGCCCACAACTACTCCAAACACCGTTGCAACCCCCGCAACTCCCCTAGTTGATTTCCCTCTGGCTCGGTCATCGCTCTCTCGCACGTCCTTTCTCGCCTTCAATGTTGCACCATGGTATTATTGCAAAAAACTCTGTTGTTCTCTTTAACTATTATAAATAAGCTACAAAACTACACACCGATAGTCCACTTGGAATGGAACAAATTTCGACCCACAAATTAAAGTGCTACAAACTACACACCGAGGGGCCCACATGTCATGAAACAAATTTGGACCCATATACAAATTTAAAAATAAAGGACGAGGATCGAACATGCGACCGGGCCTTCAAGCCGCACGTCAATAGGCAACATATGTAGAACAACAATGTTTTTTGTACCCCCTTTGTTCACATAATGTTTTTATATTATTACCACAACCTATTTAATGGATAACATGTAATATTATTTTTAGTACTATTCGCCTTCACTTACTGGTGGGTTCCATGTGTGCTCTCTCTCTCCTCCCCTTCTGCGTTTATACGCACGGGCAAACACGAAGAACTCGCGGGCGATGTTGCCGTTGACCATATCTGGACGCGTTCACAAGTCACGGCACCAATTTCACGTACTAGCAGCACTAGTCAGTGTGTACGTGCAATGCACGTTAATTTGGAAGTATATTAAGTGCATGCGGATATTAAGTAGGATATTATTTGCGTGTTATTATGTGATTAGCACTATTTTTGGCATGAAATTAACTGCACGCTAAACATGTTGAGCGCTCGACATTGAAGCAGTCTAGGTCGTTGGATGACAAGGAATACATGTGGCTTGATGACGTTTTATATTTATTTTGATACGGCTCTAGCAGAACATTCAATCGATCCAACCATAGATTTCGTTCAGTCTGACTCCGACTTTAAATTATACGACGATCGATATAAAATAAACGGAAATGATAAACGTTCGAATTTTAAGCATGGAAATCCGAACGTTTTTCATGGAAAATTTCGCGGCGGCGGCAGGGGCGTCTTGCGGTGGGAAGCGGCTCCGTCAGGTTTCAGGTGTCGTCGGGCCATCGGGCCGATCAGGACGGCGCGTCTTGCGCCATTGTTGGCGTACTCTCGGGCGTTGGCCTAGCTTCAAGGAAGGCCAAGATGTTACGGACTTGAGCGAAGTTAATCGGCGGGAGGAGGCAATCAAGGCGTTGGTGCAAGGAAGTGGTCGATGGCGCCCATCCATGCCGCCGAGACCGGCACTGCGGGACAAAGCGCCGCTAACGGCGCTGGGAGACATTCGTGTGCACGGGCACCAAAGACGGGCGCCGCGTCGCTGCAGACGCAGGCGCGAGACCGGCAGGGCACGGGCACCGGCACGGGTGTGCGCTTCAGTGCATGCGCAGGCGCATGCGCTGGCAGGTGCACAGGCGCGTGAAAGTCGGCGAGGACCTCATGGAACCCCGTGGGATCAAGCTCGGCGACAATGTGCGGCTCCCAGCCCATCAATGCCACGGGGATGGGCGCTGGCGCAGTCGGGACGACGGGAGCCGGAACGGGAGTGGGGACAGACACGACGTCTTCCTGCAAGGCCACTTCAAGCTCGTCCCAAAGCGCCTTATGTTCTTGAGACTTCGGCTGGGTGTCTTCCTCAGGAAACTGGAAGACTAAGGGTAGACCATCATGATGCGGCATGGCATACGTTTAGGTCAGGCTAGTTGGAGGTAGACGACAGGAGAATCAGGGAGGAAGAGAGAAGATTGTAGCGATACCGGGTACTGCGGGGTTGATTTTAAACTATGACGCCGGCGACATTAAAAGTGGGAGCAGTTGGGACGAAGGTGGGCGGCGGAGCCTGGTCAAAGGGCTCACCTCCCAGTGAGCCTGCACAGCGGTCTGCCCGCATGCCTCCCTGTCAGCCAGCAAAGTGGTCTGCTCACATGCCTCCCGTCGACTCACACGCTTGCTCGAACGGCACCTGCCGATGAGAAGCGAGGACTCGTGGCGGCACGTAAACGCCCACGGTTTCAATAGTGAAAGCGTTCGCCTTAACGTGACAGGTCTTTGTTCCAAAATACCTTGGCTCTTCATTTGTGCAACTTGTCATAAGAAGCTTGTCTCAAATTGAAGAAAAAACTTACGAAGTAATATTTGTGCCATATCACGTGACCATGCTCGGGCCAAGAATTTATGCTCACTTTTGGATTTTCTGAAATTTAAGATCCAGGATTCGAAACAATATCATAATCTGCACCGTGCAATAAATTTTCAAGCCGTACATCTGTCCTGTTGTATTTCTTAAGAAAGGATTTGGTCAAACATTTTGCTTAGTTAGACTTCAGACAAGTTATATATGCAGAGTAAAAGGATAATCCCTCCGTACGAGTGCATTGCCTGATATATTAACTCAAGTACTAGGCACGAACAAACGAGCTCAATTCTGTGCTCATCCTGGTGTAGTAGTAGTAGTAGTAGTACTAGGCAATACAGTTGACGGGTGACCTTGACGAGCGGTGACCGAGGGAATTGAACCGTGCTCAGCATGGTAGGTAACATTGTCTAGTTACTAAAGCATCCCTCCGTTGTTCATCGATAGTCATTATGGACGGGGGACATGAGGGGAATTTCCTAGGGCTGGAATTCTGGCCGCCAGATATTTCGTCTTGAAACGCTGAGGCTCGACTGGTTGGGGTTGCCTAATGTGCGTACCACGCACGCCACTGAAGGACACGAGCCCGTTTTTTTTATTTTTTTTATTTTTTAGGATCAAGACGAGCCAAGGTCGGGCTGCTACGCTGTTGGGTCCTACCATTCGAGAATACGAAAGGAACCTTTTAAATTGCCGAACGAATCTATGTGTATTACAATACCCGTATTTTCCTTGCAAATACTAATCTCAACGTGGTAATTGATTTATGACGAGTTGTTGAATTAGAGTGAGTTTGTGATATAGTGATATCAATGTGGATTTCATATTTCATAGTATCCCTAGTAAGTTTTCCAATGCAAATTCAAATTTAAAAGATGAACAATATGGAGGTGAGAAAACTTTGTATGTATCAAGCATATGACCACACACACACACACACACAGACACACGCACGAACACAACAACAATCCAATAAGTATAGTGCATCTATTTTTCCAAACCATGCATGTATGACACGAATTCAAAAATACTCTTTCTATTCCTAAATATTAGTGTTTTAGAGAGTTCAACAAGTGACTACATACGGAGCAAAATGAGTGAATCTAGACTCTAAAATATGTCTATATACATCCGTATGTACCAGTCCATTTGAAATCTTTAAAAAGACTAATATTTAGGAACGAAGGGAGTAAAATGTAAGACATGCATGGTCCTCAGTTCAATATTTAAAATGAACATGAAACTGAAACATGAATATTAAGTCTAGTACTACAAAGACATGCAAATGTTGTGTTTAGGCGGACCTATGATTGTCGGGGGTCAACCCCTCGACCTTAGATAAAATTGTGGAGCTCTGTTTAGGGTTGTTTAGATTATATTTGTCCCCACCCTCCCAAGCACCGATTTGTTGTGCACCCCCACCCCTCCTCCCAGGGAGAATATCATGTGCCCCCATACCTTAGATGCTATATGCCGATATGAGTTGCTTGGAGCTTGTAGGTCTGAGATATAGCAGCTCACATGATGTGTCTTTATATTTTTACAGGAAACCTTGATGAGTTTGAGAATTGCACACAATTTGTACAAAAACTACTTAGATGCCCTTGGATCCCATATCCAACGACCTCGAAGCTCGTATCACCATAGCATCTAAGATGAAGGAGGACATCATATTCTCCTATATGTAAGAATATCATGTGCTACCACACCTTAGATGCTTTGGTGATACAAGCTCTTCGGATCCGTTGGATTTGTGACCCAACACCTCCTCGGTGGTTCGAATGGTTTTTTGCAGAAAAGCCCCAAAAGAGTTTGGCCACTGCTTACAAGCACAAAAACTGCTCAAATGCCATTGGATCTCAGATCAAACGACCTCGATGCTCGTATCACCGTAGCATCCAAGCTGCGATAGCACCTTATGTTTTCTCGCACGGGAGAATATGAGGTGCTCCCGCACCGTAGATTCTATGGTGATACGAGTTCACTTAGATCTAACGGCCCACATTAGGAGGTTTGAATGTTTTTGCAATATACGGCTGATAGAGTTTGGGAAATGCGCAGAAAGTACAAGTAATACGCATGTGCCATCTGATCACTGATCATACAACCTAGATGCTCATACGACCTAGATGGGGGTAATTAAGCTACAGGGAGCACCTAATATGAGCAACAGGGAGCCGTTGGATCGAAGATGCAGCGGCACACACGAGGCCTGAATGTTTTATTTGCAAAGAAACCTTTGGAGAGTTTGGAAATTGCGCATAATTACAAAGACTACTCCCAAGCCATTGGATCTCACTTCCAACGGTGTAAAACTTCAGATCACCATAGCATCTAAGCTGCGGGGTGGATGTGATATTCTATGTCGCTGTCATTTTTGTTCGTAAACTTGCAAGATATGTGTAACTCGTGCCGTTACTTGTCTAACCGCGCAAAGTGTTTGTTCAAAAAACCCATCCTACACTGAAATATTGGAACAACACATGGGGGTCCCACTTGTCATTAATCAAATTTGGACCTAAAACTAACAAATCTGAAAGACGAGATTCGAACTGGCAACCTGGACTACAAAGTGTAAGTCGATAGCCTGAAACAACAACGGTTGTTGGCTTTGTCCCATAACTTGATTTTATATAGTATTACGTTGAGTAAAGTAGAGGGAGTGCCTCGTCAACACGTGCATGACCGTTGACTCACGTACTAGTGGGTCCTAGGTCTGCGATCTCAATCTCTCTTCTCTCCATCGTCTAACCTTTGCACGGGCACACACGAAGAGCGGCGCTAGCTTGCCGTGGTGTTATTACAACTAAAAAAGCTTGGAAAATAGAAGAATCGCCTAGAACAAGAGACGTTGTGGCTGGTCGAGACGGAGCTAACCACATCTATCCTCCGTGCCACGTTTGCATGATGAAGCTGTGTGGCTAGTGGGGTGTTTTCGACCAACTGGCTGGGTCCCGAGGTCGAACCATAGGTACTAGAGTTACTGCCGACGTTTGATACAGTATATTTTTACACGCACATTTTTCCTCCGTGCCGAGACGTGGCACACCCTACCGCTGTTTCGGGTCCTCCCGTGGTGCACGACATATTCTTCCTGACGTGGGACGCCCTACCGCGCGTTTTCTGGGTCCTCCTCGGTCGTAGCGCCGAAGCAAGTAAATGAGTCGTCAAATCATGAAAGACCACCTTTCCCGCCGAGTACATCAGTGAAGCACGATGGCTAGCTAGTTGGGCTAGTTCGACCGATTAGCTAGGCCGCCGCCACATTTGTTTTTTCACCCCTTTTTTTATCTACTTGCCGGCAGGTAAATTTAAATATCTACCGCGGCATTGCTATGTTGTTTGGGTGCAGCAGGATTTTTAATTTTTTGATTGACGGGAGCAGGCGCGACATGATTTTTAATTTTTTGATTGACGAGAGCAGGCGCAGCAGCAATTAGTCACGATGACTCCGCTTGTAAAACCCACTGTTCCCTGATGTGAGAAGTCGTCGACTGGTGTTTTACCGTGATGAAAACCAAAAGATTCCCCGCTCCTCAGCTGGCTCCCTCCGCCTTCCCGTAGATTGCATTGCCTTTCAGCCGTTTCACCCCCTTTGCTTCCTCTCCACATTGCTTCTACCTGGTGCCATGGTGGCGCAGCAGATCACGGAGTCCGAGGTGAGGCGCCTGACATAGGAGCTCCATGCCAAGGATGCGGAGCTCAGGGCCAAGGACGTGGAGCTCCGTGAGCTCAAGGAGGAGAGGAGTGCCATGCTCCTCCGTTATGTGCGGGAGTTCACGGAGCTTCAAAAGCGCAGGCGTCCACCACAAAGATGCTCGAGGCGTCGGCGGCGTTGCTGCAGAAAGCGGGAGATACGATAGGCCGTCAGGGGAGCCGGCTGGAGCGCGAGCGGGCCGATCGTGATGAGGTCCAGGATCGCCTCAACCACTTGGTGAACCAAGTTGCCACACACGTGTTGCGGCTACGCGATGCCTACCGTCGTGCCAACACGATGATGCCGGCCGTCGGGCTAAACCCGTTCGACCACCCGATGGACTTCAACGAGCTGCGGCTTCCTGACCTGGTCTCCTTCTTCACCTATATCTCCGAGGAGCCGAGCCGTCTCCGCGCGATGGTGGGGGCTGAGCTGGACAAGGAGGGGTTGCGGGATGCCGTCGCTGTTGCCGGGCAAATCCTTTCAAGGCTCCAGCCATTGGACGCTGTCTTTGACGAGCTGGCTCCCGTTAAACGGGAGCAGGCTCTATGGGCGGTTGCACCCTGCATCACCAACGTCGTGCGCCTCGAGAAGCAGAGGGACTTCGGTGATGTTTAGGCGCCCTCTACATGGGCATGTCCATGTCTCGGCGCAACATGACCATTGGTTCAAACTCAGACGGTGCAGATCAGTCACTGTAGCACAAAGCGTGTGGGTGTGTTTGGTTGCATTCTCATCTCAATATAGTTGTTTCCTCTTCATGTATTTTTATTAACCTACTTTTGTGGACTCATGCACCCTTCATGCACTCTGCCAAACACCCAAAAGTGGGTCGAGAAGGGAACTTTTGCTCCATCCCGTGCACCCTTCATACACCCTGCCTAACACTATTCGTGCTTCATATGGTACATGTTTAGGTAGTATCTTGTAGCACCGCACTCTCCGTCTTGTTGTAGACCTAGTTCTGTTAACATTGAACTCACCGTTCATTCTCGACCAGACAGTCGAAAAAGCAATACTATGTTACATATAGGAGTAGTTGTCTAGTTGAATGCGCACAACATCATTTGTTATCGTCATATCTTACTACACTAGCAACAAGATTGTGTAGTACTGACGTATGAACCACTGCACATGCCTAGTAGTAGGAGCACTATGTATGTTCAGGTGGCTGCCGAGTTTCGCACTCCTTCGTCGTAAGAGTGGAAACGCTTGCTGTAATCATTTTTTTCTTCAAAAAAACAGTGGACACGCTCTACCGTGCGGATCCTCCTCCAACCATGCACTAAATTACTCACTTTCGCCGACGGGTGGGACAACACCTGGGTCCACCAGCCATGCACTAAATTATTCCATAGTAGAGTGACGGTAGACTACCCCGATCAAAGCGCCACAGTAATGCCCAATGAGCCGTCAAATCACAAAACCCCCTCCTTTCCAGCAGTAAGTTGGACGGACGAAGCAACCATCATTTCACTCTTCTCTCTCAGCTTCCTCTCTTGAAGAAAACCCCCACTCGCTTTGCTTCCCCCTCATCTCGTTCCTCCTTTAACTCTTCTCTCTCAGCTTCCTCTCTTGGATGGACGCTGGAGCACCGACCGACGTGATGTCCATGGCTCTGGCCAAAACCGTCGAGGCTCATGGTATGAAGAAGCGCAAACACCCCGCTGAGACTACCGCAGACAAGCTCAAAGCCATCGCCCTGTCCAAGCCCCCCTCTCCGGGATCCCTCATTAAGCAAGTCCAGGTAATGTCTCTTGTTGACGATCTTTTTCTCGATCTTGATCGTGTTTTTTCATCTAACACGCATTACTAGTACTGGTAGTACAACTTTCTGGGTGATCTTGCATGTGATTTTAGTGTGCCAAATGACGGTTATAAATTCCTCTTTTGACCAAAACACGTGAGAGGTTGACACTGATTTCTTATAGATTACTTTCAACTACTCCCTCTGTCCCAAATTTCTTGTCTTAGATTTGTCTAGATACGGATGTATAAATTTTGGAGGGAGTACTTTATGAACATCAATGCTACCTTTGAAGAGGGTATATTTGCCTCAGTAACTTGTGTTATGGATATTGCAAGTAATCCCTCTGCTCTCATGCCTTTGAAGACATGTTCTAGTGTCTTTGTTCACTCATTTCTGTGCGTATATGTAGTCATATATGGAGTATAATATCGAAAATCATCTTATATTTCATAACGAAGGTAGTAATAAAATATGGTTTTTGTTTGAATTAGAACCAGGTCCGCGGTGGAGATGAAGTTCTCAAAATCATGCCGTGTGAACTGGAAGAACTGATGATGAGTTCTACTTCTAAACTATCCAGCTGTTGTGTCCTTGGCGCCACGTGTCCTGAACTAGTGTTTTCCTGTAGCATTGTTGCCAGGCGTGTTCTCGAGGCTATACTTGACCACAACAATTTCCTGGTTGTGCCTTCGATTACGAAGGGTGTGGTTCTTGTAAAGCTTCCCAACTAATCTGATGCGGCCTGTCTTCATCATCATGTTTATGAGTGAAAAGACCACTCTGTTAGGTTCTCCAAGGTTGACAAGATGGTGATGGTGCATGTAGACATCTCTCACGAAGTCCATGGTCTAGTCAGTTATGCGGGGTTCATCCCGTAGGTCGGTGGCAAGAAATAGTCTGCAGAGTTTAATTAGTGCAACTTTGCTTGTCTGTAGTAAGTACTATTGTTCAGTACTTGATTTGTGTTTGTGAACCCTGTATTGTTTATTAGTACTGCCGCTTTTGGTGTGTGGTCAGTCCTGAGAACGTTCTATGTTAATGTCTGTCCACTCAATTTAGTCTGTATATTTTGAAGTATCCAGATCATCTTTTTTGTGAGGACGGTTTATCAATTATGGTTACACTCCAATATCTGTATGCATTTTATCGCACCCACCAGGATTTCCAGTCCCATGGATGTTCGGTCCATACGATTTGTCACGGCCTTTGGTCTGTCCTGCTTGTGGGAGTAGGCAGGTCCCCTGCATGCCAACCGTAGTTGGACGATCAATCTTCTGTTTAGTACTTCAACATAGTGATTTCCTGGTAAGGATTCACTCGTGTCACATCAAGTAAATCCTATTGATTTACTGTCTAAATCTTATTGATTTAATGTCATGTTTTCTTTCTTTTCCTGCAATTTTACGATGCAGGTTTTGCCATGTGACATTCATCACAGAATAAACCATTTGGTTTGCTCTCGATGGCTATTTTTGCAGGTTTCACTTCTTATGTCGTGTCGCGAACTTGAAGGCACCGGCCCATCACTTATATTACTGGAAAAAATTGGATCAGTCTTTGTCTGAGTACAAGCTGAATCCCTATGATGAACTACAGTTTGGTTTAACAAGAACGCCACAATTAGTCCTTCTCGCGTTTAAAAGAAATGAAGAAAAAAACCGGATCACGGTCACGGATCCTAGTCAAGTTAGAAAGCTAATCATAGCAGACCAGACACGATCGCCGCTGTCTCGCACATCGGTACCACCTTCAAGAACGGATCGAGCACGGTAGTTGCTCTAGCAGCAATGGTAGCAACTCAGTCTGATCCAGCTGAGGATTGGGCACCGACCGCGTCAGCGGATCAGTCTTATCTACCAGAGGATCGGGCATCGACACCGGCACCAGCTCTATAAGGAGCACCATCTCCGGCAGCAACAACGGCTTCGGCACCTGCACCAACACTTGCACTTGCATCTGCTCCGGCCCGTGCAGCAGCAACCGAATGAGCGGTTGCACCGGCAACAGACTGGGCTGCAGTTCGCACTTCATATACCAAAGTCCTAACAAAAACCGACATGTCCACCTTCTTGGTAAGCATTGGCCGCCCAAGTGCTTCGTTCTTTTTTCTTTCCATGTTGTTTCACATGATTCACTGTGTTGATCTAACTGTTTGGGTATGTCTTCTTGTTTGCAAACAGAGAATTCCTAGAGCAACGAGGGAGTCGTTCAACAATCCAGCGACCATGCCAAGTTTCTCTTACCATCGCAGCCTTGGTGTGAATTAACCTGCTCAATATACCGTAAGTACAAAGGATGGTCGCATGATGATTGATGCTAAAGGATGGTCAAGGTTCAAATCTAAATCATATCTTGCGGTAGGGGATGATGTCAAAATCGAACTTTCTCGACAAGGAGAGCTGGTCGAAATCAACTTTGAAATTCTTCAAGATGGCGACGCATAGCTGCCGAACTGATCTATCCTCCGAGAGATTTTGATGTAATAATCTGGCATGGTGAAACAAGTGTCCTGTGTGTATAAGTAGTACGGCATTATTATTTATCACATGGTATATCATTGATAGAATTGCAACTCTGATTGCTGGTTAGGAACCGTCGTTCGATTTCATTCCAACAGCTGCCGTGCATTATTCAATTTTGTGTATTTGCCTTGTGACAGCATCTAAAACCAGCGCGGTACCGATCGCTTGCAATATGAAAAGCGCTGAGGTAGAACACATGGGCCCCCAAACATGAAGGGTGGGCCTGTAGCCCAAAGTCCAGAACTGTGAGCCTGTCTGAGTATTATATTCTCTGCTGAACCCCCATAAAAAAAGCTGAACCCCCATAATGCCCGTGCGTTGCACGTAACGTCAAGATGCATTTGTATGAGTATTTTATCTTGTGAGAGAAAAGGATGAACGAGGAAAGGACTTATTTGAAAATGTGGAGAGGCGTGTGGGTACCTTTTTGCAAAAAATTGACATAGTTTCCTTCCTATCCGTTAGATATAAATCGGACAGCCTATATTGCAGGATGGCAAGCACACCATCATCACCAACTCATCTATACTGTGTTAAAAACAACTCTGTTTTATTATTATAATTATATATGTTATATATATTCCCCTTGATTTTTCTTATGTTTAGAGTTGTGATATAAAATATTTGTATATTTCTTTACACAGGGAGTATCTCTCTGTCAAAAATATATTTATGTGTAACTAGTTACTCCTGTCTTTCTACTTCCTTTCGCTGATATGTGGGGCAACCGGCAACGGGGTCCACGTGCCATATGCATAAATTAGAGTGCACAACTACACAGTAGACACACCCCGGTCGTAGCGCCGCGGTAATGCCCAATGAGCCGTCAAATCACAAACCCCCCTTTCCAGCTTTAGCAGTTAGACGAAGCGGCAATATTTCACTGGGCCGGAATCCCCTTCTCCCTCGTCTGCTTGTTCAGAGAAAACCCCCTCTCGGTGATTGCATAGGGTTTTCTCATGGAGAACCAGGTACGAATTCTTCATCCATCCCTGATAAATCCAAGTCCCTTGGTCGCAGGTAATCCTAGGATGGCAGCCGCTTGCTGATGCATTTTTCTTCCTACTGAATCTAGTGTGTTTCATTTGCAGTGCCCAAAGTGCAAGGACCCTATAGGTTTCTGCGCCCTCAGCGAGACGCCACACTTGTTCCTTCTCATCCTAACATAGGATTTTAAAACACGCACAATATGTTCCTAGAATCCTCTTTTCTATCCGGGAGGGTGGGGGTTTTTTGAACATGCTGTCGACTAATTTGGAAATTTGGATTGCTATATTTGGATAAAAGGTACTACTAGTACGATGGTCAACACTGACGTGAAGGAGGAAGTTATTTCTAGATTTGGATAGGGAATACATTGTGTTCTCATATTATTTTTCCTGCGATTGCATTATTTGCTCTGCCAGAACACATGTACTCAAGATGCTCGGCCTTGCCATAACTGAATACACTAGTTTAATGGTCACAGTGAAGACAAGCCATGGATATAAGTTCCGAGTTGGGTTCATGAACCAAGAAGATCGCTGTTTTTTTATGGCCGAACTTGGATAAACTTTCTCAAGTGTTCTGGACTGAAAGTTGCGAGCGGATGTTGATGGAAATAGCGAGAACCGGTCTCATCTTCACCGTGATCTTCCACCCGACGTCGTTCAATTGTTCATCCATGTTAGTTTTGTATCTGGTTCTTGCTTGTTGCCTCGATTACTTCTTAATCCACCTATTCTATCTAACTAATCACAATTTAACTTTAGAAGTAGCAACGAATCTCTCACGAAGATGCTACTTCTAACTAATATTTTCTTATAATTGGTGGCACATGTAGGTTTTTTCAGAGTTAAGCAGGCTGCTCGTTTGTTATTCTGTAATAACTCAGCTATTACTGATGGCACTGAAGTTGACTGGGACGACATCCACAAGCTCCTACACATTATTGATTGTCTTGAGGTCCTTCTGGGGCGTTCCAATGGTGGAAGGCCACGTGGGATATGTGTGCCACCGCTGCACTCGTTGATCAGGTCCAACTGTGTCGAGAAACTTATGGTACGAGCTGTTTTCTGTTATATATGTTGTTCATAAACTATTGCTTATACACAGTTTTACAGCTGTAATCTTCTTGAAACAGAAACTGCCCAGTTCCATTGTTCCTATATAGATGCCTGACCATGGTCGGGTCAGACTTGCGCTAGGTCACAACATGATGTTTATGTCGACCTACTCCATTCCCCTTGGAGGTGAAAAGATACTTATTCATGGGTGGTCTCAAATAATGAAGGCCCGTCCATCTTGGAGAATAGGACAAAAGATTATGTTCATGCTTTTCCATGGCTCTAAAGCGACTATCATGTTTATTGACCACATTGCGAGATGAACCCGCTTTCAGAAGGTTGTGGATGCGCGGGGTGGCGCCTGGGCCTTGTCCTGGGGCTTGGCGTCCTCACCCTTGGTTAACTGTAGGCAAAGTAGCACTGTTCGAGGCGTGTGTCGGTGTCAAAACTGGCGGATCTCGGGTAGGGGGTCCTGAACTGTGCGTCTAAGGCGGATGGTAACAGGAGACAGGGGACACGATGTTTACCCAGGTTCGGGCCCTCTCTATGGAGGTAATACCCTACTCCCTGCTTGATTGATCTTGATGATATGAGTATTACAAGAGTTGATCTACCACGAGATCGTAGAGGCTAAACCCTAGAAGCTAGCCTATGGTATGATTGTTGTATATGTCTATCGACTAGCCTGGCCTTGCTTTATATAATGCACCAGAGGCCTAGGATAACAAGAGTCCTAGCCGAATACGCCGGTGGGGAGGAGTCCTTGTCTTGATCGCCAAGTCTTGTGGAATCTTCCTTGTATGCGGCAACTGTATCGGCCCGGCCCATGAGTATCTGACCATGGGGATCCTCGGCCCAATCCAACCGATCGGGAGACGACGTGGTGAGTACCCCTAGTCCGGGACACCGTCAACGTGCTTTATGCGGTTGAACTTTGTATAAGTACTCATCTTGCTTTCAGCTTTGGTTGTTAAGTGCCCCTATTTGGTTTCGATTAAGGTTGTTAAGTACTCCTGCTGCTTTTATAGTCTGTCGTGTTTCTTCAGTCCTATCTTCCTCCAGCCGCCAAAACCAAACCAGCACCGGCGAGGCCGCCTGCTTTTGCCTCCCACGGCTCGCTATGCCTCAGCGCACACATCGCCGCCCCACCGTCTCCTAAATCATTAACGCCGACATCCTCCGAGCGCTTTGGTGCGCTCACCGCGGCGCCGCCCTCTCGCGTTATCAACATGGTCAACAAACATCAGGAATCGGCAGAAGTACGTGGAGAGGATGACAGTAGGGGCCCACCATGTCAGCGTATCGAAAAATATGCTTCCTCCTAGCATTTTCCTGACATCTGGGACCCATGACATTGTCAGCGTATATAGTCAATAGACAACAGAACAACACAAGATCGACTGACACCTGGGACGTAGCTGCTCGAGCAGTATTTTTTTTTGTTATTGTTGAGACGTTGAACTGGGCTGTGGCCCGTCTAGCCCAGGCTTATATTTTATGTTCACCATGTGACCAGCCCAGCTATTTTTTCTTTGTGAAAATGAGCCCAATTTATTTTTTCTGAAGAATACCCAATCCAGGCCTACTTATTTATCTACATACGATGGGCTGCAACTCTTTCAAGACACCTGCAAATCTTGAAAGTAATATGAAATGGGTTGTATATATAAAAACAGATGACAAATTGGCAATTACTTTATAATTTCTGATTTTTTTCACATTTTCAGATTCCTATTTCACTGGGCATTAACCTAATTTAAATATATCTTCAAAGTATTTTAAATCTGGCTCGACATTTTGGTATTAAAAATAGTTTGGAACCCACAGAAATATGCGAAATTGGCCCTGGCCAACAAAAAAAACGACTGCAATAAATTGCATAAGAAGTTGCCATGAGCTATATATAAATTATTAAAAAAAAGAGGGAGTGGTCTCACTTGTGGGCCTGTTTAGTTGACGCGTATGCAAGATTTTTTTAACTATTATATACGTCAACAAACGATTCTAGCAGACGTAACCGTTGGATGTCAATCCAACGGCCGTCATATTTCTTCAATCTCTGATCTTCTTGCTCCAGCCGCCAAAGCAGCGCCGGTGGGACCGCCTGCTCCCGCCTCCCGTGGCCGGCTGTCTTTGCCGCTGTGACCACAGCGCCCCCTACTACTCCCACCGCTGGCCAGGGCATCCCTCTACTCACCAACACCCCTTGTTATTCTGCAGCGACGACAACCTGACATCGCGGCCGAACCGGTGAACCCTCATACTCCTCTCCGCGTGGGCTTCCACTGCCGCGTCTTCCCCGGCTCTGCATCGTCCCCTTCCTAGGGCTCGTCGTCATCCACCGCCATGGTGCTCTCAGCGTGGCGTGGTCAATGTGGTCAACGACCGACTTCCATTGGAAGAGTACTGTACGTGGAGAGGCTGACAGTTGGGTCCACGACAGCCGCAAGGAAATGCCTCCTTATTACGCGGAAAATAATTATTCCTCCACCTGACAACAGGGACCCACCGGAGGCCACGATGTTCGTGAAAAAACGTTTCCACGATTGCTGGGACCCACCGGACGGGTCCTTTGTATTAAAAACGTTCCCCCATGTCGGCTCGGACCCACCGGAAGTGCCTCCTTATTACGCACAAAAAATGAATACCCCCACGCTGGCGAGGACCCACCTTGGTGGGAGGCCGACTTAATGGGCCTACTAAGTTGGCCGGGGCCGGAGGCCTTTGTCAACTTTAGTCAATATATGAACGATTCTAGCTCCAGTGACCGTACGATGTCCATCCAACGGCTGTAGTGCTTCTTCAACCTTTGGTCTTCTTGCTCTAGCCGCCCAAAGCAGCGCCGGTCGTGCCGCATGCTACTGCCTCCCGTGGCCGGCTGTGATGCCGTGGAGGCCTCACCGCCCCTACTACTCCCACCGCTAGCCAGCCCATCCCTCTACTCACCCACACCCCCTGTTATTCTGCGGCGACAGCAGCCTCACACCGCAGCCGAACGAGTGAACCCTCATACTCCTCTACGCGTGGGCATCCACTGCCGCGTCTTCCACGGCCCCGTGTCGTCCCCTTCCTAGGCCTCGCCGTCATCCACCGCCCTGGTGCTCTCTGCGCGGCGTGGTCAACGTGGTCCAGGAACAACTTCCATCGGACATGGACTGTACGTGGAGAGGCTGACAACTGGGTCCATGCCGCAGCAAGGAAGTGCCTCCTTATTACATGGAAAATAATGATACCTCCACCTGACAGCAAGGACCCACCGGATGGGCCACCGTATTTTGCGAAAAAAATGTTTCCCCCCTGACTGCTGGGACCCACCAGCTACATCTTCGCACGGAAGGAAGTGCGTTCGAAAAAAAAAGATTCGCCCCCTGACTGCTGGGACTCACCAGCTACATCTTCACACGCAAGGAAGTGCTTCCGGGCAAAAAATAAAAACACGATTCGCCCCCCTGACTGCTGGGACCCACCATTGCTACGTCTTGAGCTTGCGTTGGTATTCCTTGAAGAGGAAAGGGTGATGCAACAATAGTAGCGTAAGTATTTCCCTCAGTTTTTGAGAACCAAGGTATCAATCCAGTAGGAGGCTCCTCAAAAGTCCCACGCACCTACACAAACAAAACAAAAACTCGCAACCAACGCAATAAAGGGGTTGTCAATCCCTTCACGGCCACTTGCGAAAGTGAGATCTGATAGGGATAATATGATAAGATAAATATATTTTTGGTATTTTATGATATAGATTGGAAAAGTAAAGATGCAAATAAAAGTAGATTGAAAGCTTATATGATAAGAGATAGACCCGGGGGCCATAGGTTTCACTAGTGGCTTCTCTCAAGATAGCATAAGTATTACGGTGGGTGAACAAATTACTGTCGAGCAATTGAATGAAAATCGAATAATTATGAGATTATCTAGGCTTGATCATGTATATAGGCATCACGCCCGTGACAAGTAGACCGACTCCTGCCTGCATCTACTACTATTACTCCACACATCGACCGCTATCCAGCATGCATCTAGAGTATTAAGTTCATAAAGAACAGAGTAACGCATTAAGAAAGATGACATGATGTAGAGGGATAAACTCATGCAATATGATATAAACCCCATCTTTTTATCCTCGATGGCCACAATACAATACGTGCCTTGCTGCCCCTGCTGTCACTGGGAAAGGACACCGCAAGATTGAACCCAAAGCTAAGCACTTCTCCCATTGCAAGAAAGATCAATCTAGTAGGCCAAACCAAACTGATAATTCGAAGAGACTTGCAAAGATAACTTAATCACACATAAAAGAATTCAGAGGAGATTCAAATATTTCTCATTGATAAACTTGAACATAAACCCACAATTCATTGGATCTCGACAAACACACCGCAAAAAGAGTTACATCGAATAGATCTCCAAGAAGATCAAGGAGAACATGGTATTGAGATCTAAAAAGAGAGAAGAAGCCATCTAGCTAATAACTATGGACCCGAAGGTCTGTGGTAAACTACTCACAACTCATCGGAGAGGCTATGGTGCTGATGTAGAAGCCCTCCATGGTCGATTCCCCCTCCGGTGGAGCGCCGACGAAGGCTCCAAGATGGGATCTCATGGATACAGAAGGTTACGGTGGTGGAAATAGTTTTTCATGGTCGCCTTTGAAGTTCTCAGGGTACGTGGGTATATATAGGAGGAAGAAGTAGGTCGGTGGACGCTCGAGGGGCCCACGAGATAGGGGGGCGCGCCCAGTAGGGGGGGGGGGGCCCTCCACCCTCGTAGCCGCCTCGATTGCTTCTTGACTTGCACTCCAAGTCCTCTGGATCACGTTCGTTCCAAAAATCACGCTCCCAAAGGTTTCATTCCGTTTGGACTACGTTTGATATTCCTTTCCTTCAAAATACTGAAATAGGCAAAAATACAGCAATATGGGCTGGGCCTCCGGTTAGTAGGTTAGTCCCAAAAATGATATAAATGTGTAAAGTAAAACCCATAAATATCCAAAACGGGTAATATAATAGCATGGAACAATAAAAAATTATAGATACGTTGGAGACGTGTCAACCATCTACATCTTCGCACGCAAGGAAGTGCACGACGGGACCCACCGGTCGAAGCGTACGTAGCGTTGTCATTCTGGTCGCGAACGTGTACGTACATACTGGTGGATGTAGAGGCGCGCACGTGTAGTAGTAGAGGCACGCACGTAACATGTACATGTATGTACAACGACCAGTGTGCAAAAAAGAAAATACGACCACGTACGTACATACGGGCGGGGTCTCGAACGCCTACTCGCGCATACGTATGGCCAGGGCTCGTGTACTTGGCTGGGCCGGAACGGAGAAATAGCGTCATCGTTGTGTTCATGGGGAGCCAACCGACTGGGTCGGAATGGAATGCATCGTCGTGTTCATCGAGAGGGCTTGGACGGAACAGGCGATGGAAACGAGGCCTGGTGTACCGCAGAACGGAGGAAACGGCCTTGTGTTCGACCGACCACGTTCGAAACGGGATCCTGTTCATCGGGAGGGGTTTGGCATACCGCAAAACAGAGGAAACGGACCTCCTACGATCGAAACGGGGTCCTGTTGATCGGGAGGGGTGTGGCGTACCACAAAACGAACGAAACGGACTTGTGTTGGAGCGCTACGGTCGAAACGGGGGTCCTGTACATCAGGGGTGTGGCGTGCGCATAAGCAGGACTCCACGGGATAATGTTCATCTCCACCATCGACCTGCTCCGATCTCACGGCCACTGTTCATCCACCGTCGACCTCCTCTAGCCTCCATGGGCTCCTGTTCATCCAGCCTCCACCGCGCGCTGCTCCACCGGCTACCGTTCAACCACCCCTCTCCACGGGCTCCTGTTCAACCACCCCTCCACTGGCTACTGTTCATCCACCCTCCACCGTCTACTGTTAATCCAGCCCTCCACGGGGTTGTCCTGTTCATCCAGCCCTCCACGGGATACTGTTCATCCAGCCCCAACCGGCTCGATCGCTCGGGTTCCTGTTCATCCAGAGGCAACGCCACGGGGTCCTGTTCATCCACCCCCACCGCTCACTGTTCATCCAACCCCCCGCAACGCTCACTTTGTTCATCCAGAGGCAGCATCGATCGGCTTCAGTTAGCAGCGATGGCGAAGAATCGCTCGATCCGGTTCGATTAACAGCCATCGATCGATCGCTTGGTTCGAAGCAGCGTGGCGTGAAGTCTGTCCTTTCGGGTTCGATTAGAGCCCAACGCCTCGCTTCGGGTTCGATCGAGCCAACGCCTCACATACACGCGCGTACGTGTACGAGAGAAACACGCATAGCTCGGCCCCCGACCACCCACCGTAACCGGGAACTCCCCGAAATTTTCCTCGCCCTCGCTTCTACCACGGTTTTTTCCATCATGGACGGCCCAAAGAATGTCATGCAGCTGCGTCTCCGGCCCGCCTAGGACGGAAAGCCCATTTTCTGTCATGATTTTTTGTCATAGAAGTAGGAGCCCACCACATCTATGATGATACCGGGTTTTGTCACAATTATCGTCATAGAAGTGTCATAAGTATGACAGAAAAAAAATTCACACCTTTGGAACACAGGCAAGAACTCTTTGACTGTTCCATTTTGAACTATTTCAAAATCTTGACAAGGTATGTACTTATTGAAAAGCTTATCAAGCGTCTTGATCTATCTCAATAGATCTTGATGCTCAATATGTAAGTAGCTTTACTGAGGTCTTTCTTTTAAAGAACTCCTTTCGAATACTCCTTTATGCTTTCCAGAAAAATTCTACATCATTTCTGATCAACAATATGTTACTCACATATATTTATCAGAAAGGCGGTAGTGCTCCCACTCACTTTATTGTAAATACAGGCTTCACCGCAAGTCTGTATAAAACTATATGCTTTGGTCAACTCATCAAAGCGTATATTCCAACTCTGAGATGCTTGCACCAGTCCATAGATGGATCGCTGGAGCTAGCACATTTTGTTAGCACCTTTAGGATCGACAAAACCTTCTAGTTGTATCATATACAACTCTTCTTTAAGAAATCCATTAAGGAATGCAATTTTGTTTATCCATTTGCCAGATTTCATAAAATGCGGCAATTGCTAACATGATTCGGACAGACTTAAGTATAGATACGAGTGAGAAACCTCATTGTAGTCACCACCTTTGAACTTGTCGAAAACCTTTTGCGACAAGTCGAGCTTTGTAGATAGTAACACTACTATCAGCGTCTGTCTTCCTCTTGAAGATCCATTTATACAATATGGCTTGCCGATCATCGGGCAACTCCACCAAAGTCCACACTTTGTTCTCATACATGGACCCCATCTCAGATTTCATGGCCTCAAGCCATTTCGCGGAATCTGGGCTCATCATCGCTTCCTCATAGTTCGTAGGTTCATCATGGTCTAGTAACATGACTTCCGAGCAGGATTACCATACCACTCACAGTGCGGACTGTACTTTGGAAGACCTACGAGGTTTTGTAGTAACTTAATCTGAAGTTTCATGATCATCATCATTAACTTCCTCACTAATTGGTGTAGGAATCACTGGAACTAATTTTTGTGATGAACTACTTACCAATTCGGGAGAAGGTACAAATTACCTTATCAAGCTCTACTTTCCTCCCACTCACTTCTTTCGAGAGAAACTCCTTCTCTAGAAAGGATCCATTCTTAGCAATGAATGTTTTGCCTTCGGATATGTGATAGAAGGTGTACCCAACAGTTTCCTTTGGGTATTCTATGAAGACGCACTTCTCCGATTTTGGGTTCGAGCTTATCAGGTTGAAACCTTTTTCACATAAGCATCGCAACTCCAAACTTTAAGAAACGACAGATTAGGTTTACTGCTAAACCATAGTTCATACGGTGTCATCTCAACGGATTTAGATGGTGCCCTATTTAAAGTGAATGCAGCTATCTCTAACATATAACCCCAAAAGATAGTGGTAAATCGGTAAGATACATCATAGATCGCACCATATCCAATAAAGTGCGGTTACGACGTTCGGACACACCATTACGCTGTGGTGTTCCATGTGGCATGAGTTGTGAAACTATTCCACATTGTTTAAAATGAAGGCCAAACTCGTAACTCAAATATTCTTCTCTACGATCAGATTGTAGAAACTTTTATTTTCTTGTTACGATGATTCTCCACTTCACTCTGAAATTCTTTGAACTTTTCAAATGTTTCAGACTTATGCTTCATTAAGAAGATATACCCATATCTGCTCAAATCATCTGTGAAGGTCAAAAAATAACGATACCCGCTGCGAGCCTCAACACTCATCGGACCGTATACATTAGTATGTATTATTTCCAACAAGTTTGTTGCTTGATACATTGTTCCGGAGAACGGAGTCTTAGTCATCTTGCCCATGAGGCATGGTTCGCAAGCATCAAGTGATTCATAATAGAGTGATTCCAAAAGCCCATCAGCATGGAGTTTCTTCATGCGCTTTACACCAATATAACCTAAACAACAGTGCCACTAATAAGTTGCGCTATCATTATTAACTTTGCATCTTTTGGCTTCAATATTATGAATATGTGTATCACTATGATCGAGATCCAACAAACCATTTTCATTGGGTGTATGACCATAGAAGGTTTTATTCATGTAAACAGAATAACAATTATTCTCTAACTTAAATGAATAACCGTTTTGTAATAAACATGATCAAATCATATTCATGCTCAACGCAAACACCAAATAACATTTATTTAGGTTCAACACTAATCCCGAAAGTATAGGGAGTGTGCGATGATGATCATATCAATCTTGGAACCACTTCCATCACACATCGTCACTTCACCCTTAACCAGTCTGCATTCATTACGTAACTCCGTTTCGAGTTACTAATCTTAGCAACTGAACCAGTATCAAATACCGAGGGGTTGCTATAAACACTAGTAAAGTATACATCAATAACATGTATATCGAATATAGCTTTGTTCACTTTGCTATCCTTCTTATCCGCCAAATACTTGGGGTAGTTCCGCTTCCAGTGACCAGTCCCTTTGCAGTATAAGCACTTAGTCTCAGGCTTAGGTCCAGACTTGGGCTTCTTCACTTGAGCATGCATGTCGTTCTTCTTGAAGTTCCCCATCTTCCCTTTGCCCTTTTTCTTGAAACTAGTGATCTTGTCAACCATCAACACTTTGATGTTTTTCTTTCATTTCTACCTTCGCCGATTTTAGCATCGCGAAGAGCTTGGGAATTGTTTTCATCATCCCTTGCATATTATAGTTCATCACGAAGTTCTAGTAACTTGGTGATAGTGACTAGAGAACTTTGTCAATTACTATCTTATCTGGAAGATTAACTCCCACTTGATTCAAGCAATTGTAGTACTCAGACAATCTGAGCACATGCTCACTGGTTGAGCTATTCTCCTCCATCTTGTAGGCAAAGTACTGTCAGAGGTCTCATACCTCTCGACACGGGCATGAGTATGAAATACCAATTTCAACTCTTGGAACATCTTATATGCTCCGTGCCGTTCAAAACATTTTTGAAGTCCCGGTTCTAAGCCGTAAAGCATGGTGCACTTAACTATCAAGTAATCATCATACCGAGCTTTTGTCAAAATGTTCATAACGTCTGCATCTGCTCCTGCAATAGGTCTGTCACCTAGCGGTGCATCAAGGACATAATACTTTTGTGCAGCAATGAGGATAAACCTTAGATCACGGACCAAGTCCGCATCATTGCTACTATCATCTTTCAACATATATTTCTCTAGGAACATATCAAAAAATAAACGGGGAACTACGTCACGAGCTATTGATCTACAACATAGATATGCAAATACTACCAGGACTAAGTTCATTATAAATTTAAGTTCAATTAATCATATTACTTAAGAACTCCCACTTAGATGCATCGTCCTCTAGTCATCTAAGTGATCACGTGATCCAAATCAACTAAACCATGTCCGATCATCACGTGAGATGGAGTAGTTTTCAATGGTGAACATCACTATGTTGATCATATCTACTATATGATTCACGCTCGACCTTTCGGTCTCCGTGTTCCGAGTCCATATCTGTAAATGCTAAGCTCGTCAAGTTTAACCTGAGTATTCCGCGTGTGCAACTGTTTTGCACCCGTTGTATTTGAACGTAGAGCCTATCACACCCGATCATCACGTGGTGTCTCAGCACGAAGAACTTTTGCAATGGTGCATACTCAGGGAGAACACTTCTTGATAATTAGTGAGAGATCATCTTAAAATGCTACCGTCAATCAAAGCAAGATAAGATGCATAAAGGATAGACATCACATGCAATCAATATAAGTGATATGATATGGCCATCATCATCTTGTGCTTGTGATCTCCATCTCCGAAGCACCGTCGTGATCACCATCGTCACCGGCGCGACACCTTGATCTCCATCGTAGCATCGTTGTCGTCTCGCCAATCTTATACTTCTACGACTATCGCTACCGCTTAGTGATAAAGTAAAGCATTACAGGGCGATTGCATTGCATACAATAAAGCGACAACCATATGGCTCCTGCCAGTCGACAACCATATGGCTCCTGCCAGTTGCCGATAACTCGGTTACAAAACATGATCATATCATACAATAAAATATAGCATCACGTCTTGAACATATCACATCACAACATGCCCTGCAAAAACAAGTTAGACGTCATCTACTTTGTTGTTGCAAGTTTTACGTGGCTACTACGGGCTTAGCAAGAACCGTTCTTACCTACGCATCAAAACCACAACGATGGTTCGTCAAGTTCGTGTTGTTTTAACCTTCACAAGGACCGGGCGTAGCCACACTCGGTTCAACTAAAGTTGGAGAAACTGACACCCGCTAGCCACCTCTGTGTAAAGCACGTCGAGAGAACCGGTCTCGCGTAAGCATACACGTAATGTCGGTGCGGACCGCTTCATCCAACAATACCGCCAAACCAAAGTATGACATGCTGGTAAGCAGTATGACTTGTATCGCCCACAGCTCACTTGTGTTCTACTCGTGCATATAACATCTACGCATAAAACCTGGCTCTGATACCACTGTTGGGTAACGTAGTAATTTCAAAAATTTCCTACGCACATGCAAGATCATGGTGATGCATAGCAACAAGAGGGGAGAGTGTGTCCACGCACCTCGTGAGACCGAAGCGAAGCGTTAGCACAACGCGGTTGATGTAGTCGTACGTCTTCACGATCCGACCGATCAAGTACCGAATGCACGGCACCTCCGAGTTCAGCACACGTTCAACCAGATGACGTCCCTCGAACTCCGATGCAGCCGAGTGTTAAGGGAGAGTTTCGTCAGCACGACGGCGTGGTGACAATGATAATGTTCTACCGACGCAGGGCTTCGCCTAAGCACCGGTACAGTATTATCGAGGTGGACTATGGTGGAGGGGGCACCGCACACGGCTAAAAGATCAAATCAATTGTTGTGTCTATGGGGTGCCCCCTGCCCCCGTATATAAAGAAGCAAGGGGAGGAGGCGGCCGGCCAGGGAGAGGCGCACCAAGGGGGGAGTCCTACTCCCACCGGAAGTAGGACTCCTCCTTTCCTAGTAGGAGTAGGAGAGAAGGAAGGGGAAGGGAGAAGGGAAGGAAGGAGGGGCGCAACCCTCCCCTAGTCCACCCGGACTAGGCCGTGGGGGGCGCGGCCTGCCCTAGGCAGCCCCTCTCTCTTTCCCGTATGGCCCAATAAGGCCCATATACTCCCCGGCGAATTCCCGTAGCTCTTCGGTACTCCGAGAAATACCCGAATCATTCGGAACATTTCCGAAGTCTGAATATAGTCGTCCAATATATCGATCTTTACATCTCGACCATTTCTAGACTCCTCGTCATGTCCCCGATCTCATCCGGGACTCCGAACTCCTTCGGTACATCAAAACTCATAAACTCATAATATAAGTGCCATTGAAACCGTAAGCGTGCGGACCCTACGGGTTCGAGAACTATGTAGACATGACCAAAACACGTTTCCGGTCAATAACCAATAGCGGAACCTGGATGCTCATATTGGCTCCTACATATTCTACGAAGATCTTTATCGGTCAAACCGCATAACAACATACGTTGTTCCCTTTGTCATCGGTATGTTACTTGCCCGAGATTTGATCGTCGGTATCCAATACCTAGTTAAATCTTGTTATCGGCAAGTCTCTTTACTCGTTACGTAATGCATCATTCCATAACTAACTCATTAGCTACATTGCTTGCAAGGCTTATAGTGACGTGCATTGCCGAGAGGGCCCAGAGATACCTCTCCGACAATCGGAGTGACAAAACCTAATCTCGAAATACGCCAACTCAACATGTACCTTTGGAGACACCTATAGAGCTCCTTTATAATCACCCAGTTACGTTGTGACGTTTGGTAGCACACAAAGTGTTCCTCAGGTAAACGGGAGTTGCATAATCTCATAGTTGTAGGAACATGTATAAGTCATGAAGAAAGCAACAGCATCATACTAACCTATCAAGTGCTAAGCTAACGAAATGGGTCATGTCAATCACATCATTCTACTAATGATGTGATCCCGTTAATCAAATGACAACTCATGTCTATGGTTAGGAAACATAACCATCTTTGATTAATGAGCTAGTCTAGTAGAGGCATACTAGTGACAATATGTTTGTCTATGTATTCACACATGTATCATGTTTCTGGTTAATACAATTCTAGCATGAATAATAAACATTTATCGTGATATAAGGAAATTAATAATAACTTTATTATTGCCTCTAGGGCATATTTCCTTCATCTACTTGGCACAAACACTAATTAAAACATAAAAACACATCTAAACAGAAGGTAGATGCAAAATTTATTACTAAACATAAACAAAAACAAAAAACATAAATAAAATTGGGTTGCCTCCCAACTAGCGCTATCGTTTAATGCCCCTAGCAAGGCATAAAGCGAGGATAGATCTAAGTAGTGCCATAATAATAAGATAGATCTTGAAAACTCATCTCATATTCTCTACATTCAGCAGCAAGTTTTCTTTGAGGCAAGCAAAAGTAATCAAAAGGGCTAAATTTAATGGGACAAAAGTCCCCAAGATCAATCTCAGGAGGTATGGGTTCCTCCTTTGGCCCTTCATATTGCACAACTAATTCATCATTATAAGCATTCTTTTGGCAGAACTTCATGAGCCTATACTCAAGAGAGTATCCTAGCTCATTGTTTTGAAGAGCAAAATCATTATTAAGTTCAGAAATCCTATCAACTAGAACATTGGTAGGAACTTTTTTTCTAAGGTTTTCATTGAAAGCAACATAGTCCAAAGATTGAAAACGCCTAATTTCCTCTTGATGAAAGAGGATCGCCTCTATGGGAGGACGACCGGCGTCCACCCTATAGTGCTTGAAAGATTTCTTTGGCCTCTCTTATTATAAAACTAAACTCATGGGCCAAAAAGATAGTAACGGCGCGCTTAACAAAAGAATGCTCAATATTAGAAAATTCCAGGAAAATTCTTTGTATGCAAGGATGCATATGCATAAATTGTCTTTCAAGCTCAACTACAAGCATAGCCATAGCATCCGCGAGACTACTAGTTCTATGCAGAATAGAACCACCCATAGAGGGTAAAGCACCGGCACAAGTAAACAAATCTTGAATAACCCCTTTTCCAACAATATTACCACTACCGATTCGAAACTTTTTAGTATGCAAGATAGGGGTTTCTTTAGCAGGAACATCAGAATTTTCCATGTTATCATTATTGTCCATATCGACGATAATCTCCCCAATTTCAGACATAACGGCAAACAAAAGCGAGGAGGCAAGAGAGGGCACGCGGAAAAGAGAGGATATTGGGAAAGAGAGGGTGAATAAAACGGCAAGGGTGAAGTGGGGGAGAGGAAAACGAGATGCAAATGGCAAATAATGTAAATGCCAGGTAGATGAGTTTGTGATGGGTACTTGGTATGTATTGACTTGAGGGGAGACCTCCCAGGCAACGGCGTCAGAAATCGCACGTTGGCGGGAGGCCGAATCTTGACTTAACTTCGTGGAAGCCTCCCCGGCAACGGCGCCAGAAATCCTTCTTGCTACATCTTGAGCTTGCGTTGGTTTTCCTTGAAGAGGAAAGGGTGATGCAACAATAGTAGCGTAAGTATTTCCCTCAGATTTTGAGAACCAAGGTATCAATCCAGTAGGAGGCTCCTCAAAAGTCCCACGCACCTACACAAACAAAACAAGAACTCGCAACCAACGCAATAAAGGGGTTGTCAATCCCTTCAAGGCCACTTGCGAAAGTGAGATGTGATAGAGATAATATGATAAGATAAATATATTTTTGGTATTTTATGATATAGATTGGAAAAGTAAAGATGCAAATAAAAGTAGATTGAAAGCTTATATGATAAGAGATAGACCCGGGGGCCATAGGTTTCACTAGTGGCTTCTCTCAAGATAGCATAAGTATTACGGTGGGTGAACAAATTACTGTCGAGCAATTGATAGAAAAGTGAATAATTATGAGATTTATCTAGGCATGATCATGTATATAGGAATCACGTCCGTGACAAGTAGACCGACTCCTGCCTGCATCTACTACTATTACTCCACACACTGACTGCTATCCAGCATGCATATAGAGTATTAAGTTCATAAAGAACAGAGTAACGCATTAAGAAAGATGACATGATGTAGAGGGATAAACTCATGCAATATGATATAAACCCCATCTTTTTATCCTCGATGGCAACAATATAATACGTGCCTTGTTGCCCTAACATCCTTTGGGAAAGGACACCGCAAGATTGAACCCAAAGCTAAGCACTTCTCCCATTGCAAGAAAGATCAATCTAGTAAGCCAAACCAAACTGATAATTCGAAGAGACCTGCAAAGATAACTTAATCACACATAAAAGAATTCAGAGGAGATTCAAATATTTCTCTTAGATAAACTTGGTCATAACCCCACAATTCATCGGATCTCGACAAACACACCGCAAAAAGAGTTACATCGAATAGATCTCCAAGAAGATCGAGGAGAACATGGTATTGAGATCCAAAAAGAGAGAAGAAGCCATCTAGCTAATAACTATGGACCCGAAGGTCTGTGGCAAACTACTCACAACTCATCGGAGAGGCTATGGTGTTGATGTAGAAGCCCTCCGTGGTCGATTCCCCATCCGGCGGAGCACCGACAAAGGCTCCAAGATGGGATCTCGCGGATACAGAAGGTTACAGTGGGGGAAATAGTTTTTCGTGGTCGCCTTTGATGTTCTCGGGGTACGTTGGTATATAACTATATATAGGAGGAAGAAGTAGGTCGGTGGACGCCCGAGGGGCCCATGAGATAGGGGGGCGCGCCCTCCACCCTCGTGGCCGCCTCGATTGCTTCTTGACTTGCACTCCAAGTCCTATGGATCACGTTCGTTCCAAAAATCATGCTCCCGAAGGTTTCATTCCGTTTGGACTCCGTTTGATATTCCTTTTCTTCGAAATACTGAAATAGGCAAAAAAAACAGCAATACGGGCTGGGCCTCCGGTTAGTAGGTTAGTCCCAAAAATGATATAAATGTGTAAAGTAAAGCCCATAAACATCCAAAACGGGTAATATAATAGCATGGAACAATAAAAAATTATAGATACGTTGGAGACGTATCAAGCATCCCCAAGCTTAATTCCTGCTCGTCCTCGAGTAGGTAAATGAAAAAACAGAATTTTTGATGTGGAATGCTACCTAGCATAATTCTCAATGTAATTTTCTTTATTGTGGCATGAATGTTCAGATCCAAATGATTCAAAATAAAAGTTCATATTGACATAAGAAATAGTAATACATCAAGCATACTAATCAAAGCAATCATGTCTTCTCAAAATAACATGGGTAAAGAAAGTTCATCCCTACAAAATCATATAGTTAGGCTATGCTTCATTTTCGTCATACAAAAATGCTCCCATCTTATATACCCCCGATGACAAGCCAAGCAATTGTTTCGTACTTAAATAATCTCAAACGTTTTCAACCTTCACACAATACATGAGTGTGAGCCATGGATATAACACTATGGGTGGAATAGAATATGATGATGGGGATTGTGTGGAGAAGACAAAAAAGGAGAAAGTCTCACATTGACGAGGATAATCAACGGGCTATGGAGATGCCCATCAATTGATGTCAACATGAGGAGTAGGGATTGCCATGCAACGGATGCACTAGAGCTATAAATGTATGAAAGCTAAACAAAAGAAACTAAGTGAGTGTGCATCCAACTTGCTTGCTCACGAAGACCTAGGGCATTTTGAGGAAGCCCATCGTAGGAATATACAAGCCAAGTTCTATAATAAAAAATTCCCACTACTATATGAAAGTGACAACATATGAGACTCTCTATATGAAGAACATGGTGCTACTTTGAAGCACAAGTGTGGAAAAGAGATAGTAACATTGCCCCCTTTTTATTTTTATTTTCTTCTTTTTTATTTTTTTATCTTTTTTTCTTTTTGGCCTTCCTTTTTTTCTTTTTGGCCTTTCTTTTTTTCTTTTTGGCCTTTCCCTTTTTTTATTTGGGGACAATGCTCTAATAATGATGATCATCACACTTTTATTTATTTACAATTCATGAATTACAACCCAAAACTAGAACAAGATATGACTCTATATGAATGCCTCTGACGGTGTACCGGGATGGGCAATGAATCAAGAGTGGCATGTATGAAAAATTATGCATGGTGGATTTGCCACAAATACGATGTCAACTACATGATCATGCAAGGCAATATGACAATGATAATGTGTGTCATGATGATAAACAGAACGGTGGAAATTTGCATGGCAATATATCTCGGAATGGCTATGGAAATGCCATAATAGGTAGGTACGGTGGCTGTTTTGAGGAAGATATAAGGAGGTTTATGTGCGATAGAGCGTATCGTATCACGGGGTTTGGATGCACTGGCGAAGTTTGCACCAACTCTCAAGGTGAGAAAGGGCAATGCACAAAGATCAAGAGGCTAGCAATGATGGAAGGGTGAGAGTGCGTATAATCCATGGACTCAACATTAGTCAAAAGAACTCATATACTTATTGCAAAAATCTACAAGTCATCAAAAACTAAGCACTACGCGCATGATCGTAGGGGGATAGATTGGTAGGAAAATACCATCGCTCGTCCCCGACCGCCACTCATCAGGATGCACAATCTAAGAACACCTCATGTTTCAAATTTGTTACACAACTTTAACCATACGTGCATGCTACGGGACTTGCTAACTTCAACACAAGCATTCTTTAAATTCATAATCACCCAACTAGCATGACTCTAATATCACTACCTCCATATCTCAAAACAATTATCAAGTATCAAATTGATCATAGCATCCAATTCACTTCCTATGATAGTTTCTATTATACCCAACTTGGATGCCCACCATTCTAGGACCAATTTTATAACCATAGTAAATACCATGTTGATCTAAGAGACTCTCAAAATAATATAAGTGAAGCATGAGAGACTAGCAATTTCTACAAAATTAAGCCACCGCCGTGCTTTAAAAGATATAAGTGAAGCACTAGAGCAAAAACTATCTAGCTCAAAAGTATAAGTAAAGCACATAGAGTATTCTAATAAATTGCAATCAAGTGGGTTTCTCCCAAAAGGTGTGTACAACAAGGATGATTGTGGTAAACTAAAAAGCAAAGACTAATATCATACAAGACGCTCCAAGCAAAACACATATCATGTGGCGAATAAATATATAGCTCCAAGTAAAGTTGCCGATAAACGAAGACAAAGAGGGATGCCTTCCGGGGCATCCCCAAGCTTAAACTTTGGCTAATCTTGAATATCTTGGGGTGCCATGGGAATCCCCAAGCTTAGGCTCTTGCCACTCCTTATTCCATAGTCCATCAAATTTTTACCCAAAACTTGAAAACTTCACAACACAAAACTCAACAGGAAATCTCATAAGCTCCGTTAGTGAAAAAAAGAAAAACCACCACATAAGGTACTGTAATGAACTCATTCTTTATTTATATTGGTGTTAAACCTACTGTATTTAAAGTTCTCTATGGTTCATACCAATTAATACTAGCCATAGATGCATCAAAATAAGCAAACTACACACGAAAAACAGAATCTGTCAAAAATAGAACAGTCTGTAGAAATCTGGAACTCTCAAATACTTCTGGAACTCTAAAAATCCTAAAAAATAGGAAGTCTTGGGCAACTTTTCTATTGATCTACATCTAAAAGAATCAACGCAAAATCACGTTTATGTGAATTACTAAAATTATTTTCGTGCACGCAAAGTTTCTCTTTTTTCTGCAGAATCAAATTCACTATCATCATAGGTTATCCTATAGGTTCTACTGTTGGGTAACGTAGTAATTTCAAAAATTTCCTACGCACACGCAAGATCATGGTGATACATAGCAACGAGAGGGGAGAGTGTGTCCATGTACCCTCGTAGACCGAAAGCGGAAGCGTTAGCACAACGCGGTTGATGTAGTCGTACGTCTTCACGATCCGACCGATCAAGTACCGAGCATACGGCACCTCCGAATTCAGCACACGTTCAGCCCGATGGCGTCCTCGAACTCCGATGCAGCCGAGTGTTAAGGGAGAGTTTTGTCGACCTGACGGCGTGGTGGCGATGATAATGTTCTACCGACGCAGGCTTCGCCTAAGCACCGCTTCTGATATCGAGGTGGACTATGGTGGAGGGGGCACCGCACACGGCTAAAAGATCAAATCAATTGTTGTGTCTATGGGGTGCCCCTGCCCCGTATATAAAGGAGCAAGGGGAGGAGGCGGCCGGCCAGGGAGAGGCGCACCAAGGGGGGAGTCCTACTCCCACTGAAAGTAGGACTCCTCCTTTCCTAGTAGGAGTAGGAGAGAAGGAAGGGGAAGGGAGAAGGGAAGGAAGGAGGGGGTGCAGCCCCTCCCCCTAGTCCAATTCGGACTAAGCCTTGGGGGGGGGGGGGCGGCCTGCCCTAGGCAGCCCCTCTCTCTTTCCCGTATGGCTCAATAAGGACCGTATACTCCCCGGCGAATTCCCGTAACTCTCCGGTACTCCAAGAAATACCCGAATCACTCGGAACCTTTCCGAAGTCCGAATATAGTCGTCCAATATATCGATCTTTACGTCTCGACCATTTCGAGACTCCTCGTCATGTTTCTGATCTCATCCGGGACTCCGAACTCCTTCGTTACATCAAAACTCATAAACTCATAATATAACTGTCATCGAAACCTTAAGCGTGCGGACCCTATGGGTTCGAGAACTATGTAGACATGACCGAAACACGTTTCCGGTCAATAACCAATAGCGAAACCTGGATGCTCATATTGGCTCCTACATATTCTACGAAGATCTTTATCGGTCAAACCGCATAACAACATACGTTGTTCCCTTTGTCATCGGTATGTTACTTGCCCGAGATTTGATCGTCGGTATCCAATACCTAGTTCAATCTCGTTACGGCAAGTCTCTTTACTCGTTACGTAATGCATCATTCCATAACTAACTCATTAGCTACATTGCTTGCAAGGCTTATAGTGATGTGCATTACCGAGAGGGCCCAGAGATACCTCTCCGACAATCGGAGTGACAAAACCTAATCTCGAAATACGCCAACTCAACATGTACCTTTGGAGACACCTGTAGAGCTCCTTTATAATCACCCAGTTACGTTGTGATGTTTGGTAGCACACAAAGTGTTCCTCTAGTAAACGGGAGTTGCATAATCTCATAGTTGTAGGAACATGTATAAGTCATGAAGAAAGCAATAGCAACATACTAAACGATCAAGTGCTAAGCTAACGGAATGGGTCATGTCAATCACATCATTCTACTAATGATGTGTGACGCCCTCGATTCAATCGTACACTAATCATACACGCAAATGTGTACGATCAAGATCAAGGACTCACGGGAAGATATCACAACACAACTCTAGACACAAAATAAAATAATACAAGCTTTATGTTACAAGCCGAGGCCTCGAGGGCTCGAATACAAGTGCTCGATCATAGACGAGTCAGTGGAAGCAACAATATCTGAGTACAGACATGAGTTAGACAAGTTTGCCTTAAGAAGGCTAGCACAAAAGCAACATCGATCGAAAAGGCAAGGCCTCCTGCATGGGAGCCTCCTAACTACTCCTGGTCATCGGCGGCCTCCACATAGTAGTAAGCATCGGCGGTGGCATCTGGCTCCTGGGCTCCGTCATCTGGTTGCATCAACCGGGAAGAAGAAGAAAGGAGGAAAAGGGGGAGCAAAGCAACCGTGAGTACTCATCCAAAGTACTCGCAAGCAAGGATCTACACTACATATGCAACATTATCAAAGGAAGGCTGTATATGTGGACTGGGCTGCGTAAATGCGAGAATAGAGAGAAGGCCTAGTCCTATCAAGACTAGCATCTTCTGGAAACCACCATCTTGCAGCAAATAGGAGGGAATAGAGTAGCGCAAAGTAAGGTAGAAGTAGTGTTCTCAACCTCGGCCGGAGATCCTTTCTCGACTCCCTGCGAGAAAGAAATCCCAGAGCCCTACTATCCAGTTATCATCACAATCCAATTCTCATCGCAATCCATTGCTCATATCCATGACTCATCTCAAGTATCCAGTTCTAGTTGTATCGATCGGGATACAACTCCAAGTGTCCGTTACCGTAGGACAGGATATCGATAGATGTTTTCTTCCCTGCAGGGGTGCACCAACTTACCCACCACGCTCGCTTAACTCCGGCCGGACACACTTTCCAGGGTCATGCCCGGCCTCGGCCAAACAATACGCCGCAACCCAACCTAGGCTTAATAGAGAGGCCAGCACGCCGGACTAAACCTATGCCCCCAGGGGTCATGGGCCATCTCCCCGGGAACTCCTGCACGTTGCGTGGGCGGCCGGTGAGCAGACCTAGCTACCTCCTTCAACAAGGCAGGCGCCACGCAGTCCAACCCGGCAGCGCCGCTCGGGCCGACGTCTATTAAGCTTTGGCTGATGTATACGACGCAGAAACGCCCATACTATGCCCACGTGATGGTTAGTGCTATCGGGCCGAGGCCCATCGGATCAAATATCCAAATCGTAGTGGATTAGGAACGCGGTAACAAGCGAGACTCACGAAAGATGTGACCCGTTGCCCGTCTCGAGGACTTGTGGCAAGGGCTAGGAATGCCCGCCACGCCTCGTATTTATCTCATGGGCACCCTCCGTGTCAACCCGACTCCACATCACTCGCAATTAAGCTCGCGCGGGTACCCCTCAGGGTCGACCCGTCTTTAGTAACATGGCTCAGTGTAAAGTCATAGTGATCGTAGTAACTGTGTGTCTAAACATCAAGGGGAAAACCCGAGGAATCACCCCCGATGAATTCCACTCGATGTAGTCATCAAGGTGAACGTAAGAGGATTCACCCTCGAGGTCCACACTTGAGGGGTTGCACGACAGAGTCGTATCAGAAGTGGTTAAAGAGGAAATCACCCTCGATGACCACGACCGAATAACTATACTACAGGGTTAATATCAGAAGTGTTGTAGAGGTTTCACCCTCGATACTCGATAGTAACGCAGTAGTGTCGAGCAACTAAGGGGACGTGATGTGCGGTGTCGGGGCCTGGTCATCGATCCCGTTGATCGGGTCTTCTGATTATCCAGCGGGGCAGTCGGGACAAGGCGGGGGTCACTGATGGATCACTATCCAACCTATACTAAGCGATTTAGGATAAGCGGTAAGGTACAACAAGAGGGTACAAAATCAGTCTATGCATCATAATAGGTGCAAACAATAACAGTAGCAAAATCTAATGCAAGCATGAGAGAATGGAATGGGCGATATAGGGATGATCAAAGGGGGGGGGGGCTTGCGTGGTTGCTCAGACAAGAAAAAGGGTCGTCGTTGATGTAGTCGATCACGGGGCATCGTGGCGGTCTCGGGGTCTACCGGAGAGAAGAGGGGGGAGAAACAGTAAATACATAGCAAACAGATGCACAACATGATTACAAGCGGGGCTAGAGGTGATCTAACGTAGCGTTAGGCGATACTGGCGAAGGGGGAAACATCCGGGAAAGTTTTCCTGGTTCCGGACGTCTGTCAGACAGATGAACCGGAGGGGAAAGTTTGCATGTTCGCTATGCTAGAGACGTGTGGCGGGCGAACGGACCGTGTGTTCAGATTCGTCTCATCGTTCTGAGCAACTTTCATGTAGAAACCTTTTTCATCCGAATTCTGATTATTTTATATTAATTTCTAAAGTTTAAAGAATTTTTTTAATTTATTTAATTCGAATTATAAATAGTGAAATGTTTTTTAACTCAACAGGGGGCTAGTCACACTCAATTACATGTGGGGGCAAGGAGCTGGGTTGACTCAGTCAACACCTTTACTAGTCAACCAATGAACAATGCATTGGGCTCTACTTGTCATTGGCACAAACTGTTAATTAGGCTTTTAAAAATAAAGGGCCACATGTCATCTGTACATAGACAATTCTAGCCATTAATTAACACCTAATAGTACTAATCTAAGCAAGGGTTGCAACTCTTCAAGCGTAACCCAGCCGCCACACGCACAACAAGACACACACAACACGCAAGGCTAGAGAATAAATATTTTCTCCATTTAATGTAAGATAGCAATTTATGATTTTCATAGAATGCAATCCATGCATCAAGTGAATTTGGTCCAATGAAAACATTTGAACCTTGTCAAGTGTACTACCTACTCATATTATTTTTACACATATTAACAACTGTTTAACCACTCATTAGAGGTTGTTTAAGGGCTTAGTCATAGTAGAAATAGAAAAGCTAACAACACCTCATGAGCTAGCAACTAGCAGCGTATAAGGCAGAGCATCGAGGTAGCAAATGCCGGGCGGCGCCAACACGCAGCCGACGCCGCGAGAGGCAGCGGTGGAAGGGCGCGGGCCGGCACGGCTGGGTGCATCTTGTGGTGTGCAAGGCAGCGGCGAAGAGGCGGCCGGAGGCAAGAACGGCAGCACACCGCGGGCGTGGATGGCGGGAGGAGGAGCAGGGGCGCCGAGGCCACAGCAAAGTAGCACGGCCAGGGGGCTCATGGGCGATGGCCAAGGGCATGGGCCTGTGGCACGAGGCCGCAGCGGGGAACGCGGCGGGAGCGAGCTAAGGTTCGAGGAGAGGCCGGGGAGAAAGGGAGGAGGATCGAGGGCTCACGGCCGTTGCAGAGAAGGCCCGGGGACGGCTCGAGGTGCTCGGGGCGGCGCGGGTCGACGGCGAGCTCCGACGCGTCCGAAGGTGGAAGACGATGCTGTCGTTGGCATTGTAGAACGCTTTGGGTCCCGTGGTTCGACGGAGAAGGAGCGGAGGACGAGGTGGAGCTCGTGGGCACGTCGGCTTGGCGCAGGAAGGGCGGTGGCCACGTCGAGGCGAGGCGGACGGCGACGGGCGCGCCGGTCCTTCCTCCAGATCGACAGAGGGGGGAGAGGTGGATCTGGGCGAGGGGCTAGGCGAAGGGAGAGAGAGGAAAGTGGTGTGTGGTGAAGTGGAGCAGGGGGAGAGCTCGAGGGGGCGCGGGGAGGCCTTATCCTCTCCTGCGTCATCGACGAGGTGGTCTTGGTGCCGACATGGGCGGGAGCGCCCTGTAGCGGCCGAGTCCGAGGAACAGGAAGGAGGGGGAGGCAATCGGTGCAGGGAGTTGGGCCGTCCCAGGTGGGTTAAGGCCTAGGGGGGCGTGGTGGCTAGCTGGGCCAGTCGGCCCAGTGGAGGGGGGCTTTTATTTTCTTTTGTTCCTTTTTTTTATTTGTCCTTTTACTTTTATTTATTCGTTTCTGTTTTCTTAGTTACACTTTATTTTTAGTTTAGTAAAATATGACAATAGCTCCAAAAATAGTGTTTCAAAAATAACCCTCAGCCACAAAAGGTTTTAACCCAAACTAAAATAGTTTAGTGTTTTATAAAATACCAAAGGCATCGAAATAATGTTTTTGCTACCATTTAAACCTTTTTAGAGCATTTATTCATTATATAAAAATGTGGATTCTTCATCATAACCATCTATGCATTAACTGGCACAACCCGAACATTTTGTTTTTAATATTTGAAAACTTTTGATGTATGCCATATTTGGAATTTGAATTTTGAACCAGTTTTTTGACCTAACGAGGAATTAGCAACAGTAAGGAGGTGACATGGCATCATTAGCAGAGTTTTACTGTAGCCTAATTATTCGGACGTCACAATTCTCCTCCACTACAAGAAATCTCGTCCCGAGATTTAAGCGGTGGAGTAAGGGGGGAAAGGTGTTGGTAGCGAAAAACCTAACTTGAAGTCTTCTCGGTCTTGGTTGCTCTTCTCGGAGTGGTCGACCCATAGCACTGATGTTTTCATTCCTATGCATCAATGCATCATGATGAGGTTGTCGTCCTTTCTTCAGAAACTTCATCGTACTTACGATAATGATAAGGGGTAACTTCTGAAGAACGGACCTTCAAGGTCAACTATCTGGCAGATAACTCAGGGAATGTGGTAGAAAGTAACTCTCGAATAGATACTTAAGAAATTATCGAGAGTAAAGTAAAAAGGGACCATGAGAAGTTTCCAATGGCAAGCAATCGTTCGATGTCCTAATCAGAAGGTGAAAGGGGTTCAGAGCAACAAGAATAAGTATTGCGTCTGATGCCAAAGTTGATGATCTCTTTGGAAGGTGGCTCATGAATTACATACGAGGCCATGCGCGAGGAACAACCTTGGGAACAGGGGGTGTACACGAGAGTCAAGTTTCAATCCTGTGGAACTGTGGGTTATGGGCCCACCATGTGGGATAAAAGTAGGAAGGGGGGATGACATCTTGCACGGTCACGATAGCAAGGCATGTCAGAGGGTAGCCTGTTAGTTATGTCAGCAACAACATCGATACCAAGGGCGAGGGACGAAGAGAACCATTTTCCTACTCGTTGAACGAGGCGGACCATTAGGCATAGTTCTCGTCCATCGGTGGCTACCGAAATGTCATCAACAATAGTAATGGTCTTGCTAACATAATTGTACAACCGAGGTGTTTTACATAAGCAGGGAATTATTACTGCTTATATCAGATAGATCACAAGAAAGGTTAAACTAAACAATGAAAGGAAAATATGATTATCATATTAAACAGAACAATGGAAGGGAAAATGTGTTTAAACACATGTTCCAAGGGTATATCCTTCCCAAGGGCAAGCAAAGCATGATATCCATGACGGGATATAACGTAGAAAACCCCTTTAGGAAAGGGAAGAGAAAGTCCATGTCATTATCCATACAACGGTGTTCGGATAATTGAGCAAGAAATATTTAGCATTGGGCTTCAAATGTTCTTGTTGAAAATCAAAGTTCCACAGACAAGCTTTTGAGATAGCATTGGCATGGTATTCAAACAAAGGTCGGACATTAGATACTCAATGGATCCATCAGGAACAGCTTATAAAATAGGTCTTACAATTTCCTCCAGGAAGAATGGTTATCCTTGCAAAAGAATTTATAACGATAGGTCCTCCACCCAGGGGGGGGGTGCTAGGCATGACATCATGTTACCGGGTCATCAAAGGACCAACATCATAACTCTTGGAAAGTTGTCCCAACCATCATATCTGACCGAGATTCAGATCCGATTGGTGTCAGGATAACTCAGACTCAGGATGTCTGTGAAGAAAAGGTGCAACACAAATTGTCGAGATGACATTGTAAGATTCTTGGGAACTGAACTATGGAAGCGAGTTCCGAAACAAGAGTTCATCATTAAGTCAAGGAGAGAATGAGGAGGTGGCTGATGGACTCAGCGACATTCCATTGAGATCTCAAAAGATGGATTTCCACGATTATCCGAACAAGGAGATAACCCTTTTCAGATCAAATGATATAGTGAGGTATGCTCGAGGAAAACATACATAATTAAACCTTGGTTGAAAGGTGCGCCCGAAATATGGGTTGAGCTGCACGACCGATGTCAGAATGGTGATTCAATAATCAATAGTCTAAGAATGAATGGTCGACCATTAACTTCAAAGCAATATGGTTGCTAGAAGGGCGGAATCCAAACAGCACCGCTCACTTGTTGGTACCCTAGTTGGAATCAACACGAGGACCAAGAAAGAATGGTGATGGTGAGAAGCATCACAATACCAAGAATTCCTTAAGAGGTGATGAAATTCTCACCACAATTTTGACATAAAAGATGGTAATACTCCAAGGTAGAACATAACACAAGTTGGATAGCAAGGAACTCAAGTTACAACGCAAAACTAGAACAAGTTTTGTGTTGCGGAAATGCAAGAATGTCGTCGATGATAACACAAACCATCGAGGGCAAGGATGGTATTTCTCACCATGACTTCCATTGGGAACCTAGGAGGAGTCAAAATGTTGATGATGATCACGACAATTTGTCGAGAGAATTCATGAAGATGTAATCAATTGGCGATGACATCAAGTCAAAGGAATGATGAAGCAAAAGGTTATTGAAACCACGGGTACAACACAAACTCGAAATCTAGCTTGTTGTTCGAGGCGAAATGATATGACGAGGAAGAGCGACATAAGCTTAGCTCATCATCGAAAATTGTGCTCTGAAAAGAAGGACCAGGTAGCACGGTTAAAATTTAGCCGATCAGGCTAGGAAAGACTTAAAGGATTAATAAACTCGTAAGCAACGAAAATTACTTAGGGTTATCAAACCAAAATGTGGAATCGTTGTTCTCGATTGATGACAACCCAGAACCCGAGAAAATTGGAATCAGTTAGAAATAATAGTTGATGAAGAACCCATAATAAGTTATGCAGTCCATGATATTCTTGAGATACCAGAGTTTAATACTCAACGGTAGAGCAAAGTAAAGGTTGGACAGGTGCAATGATCTGCAGAAGACAAGTACTTCAATTTGTCCACGAAATGGTATATAAAAGGAGAACATGGCCGGAACCACGATTGCAAAAGATCAATTCACAGATACTAGATGATACTATAACAAGGAAAGAGTTATTATTACAAGAAGCTTCCATGATAGGATCTACATCGTGTCCATGGGCATGAACACAAAGTTCAAGGTCGACTCCCACTTCTTCAATGTATAACCTTCCATTCACTTCTCGCTTTGATAAAGGCATTAGTGTTGGAAGTTTTACCTGGTGAAATACCAGATGAGTATGACTCGTGAAAACTTCTGAGTTCACACATATAAAGGAAGGCATAGGTTCAACCCGTCAGGGTATCGTGGAAACATATACCACAAGCTTCAATAGTAAATACCACCAGCGCGAAAGCAGAGCATGGTTGGCCAAGCAGATGATACAATTTACCGGAGGCACTATGTATCAGGGGAAGAACACACAAGGTGATTGAATTTGAAGGACACTGTCGGATAACAATCCAAAAATGGATCGGGTGATCCACAACGGAGCTGATGTGAGTATCGGTACTCCATCAGAGGAAGAAAGAATGCACGAGCATCATATTATAGAACATCGGAATAATTCGATGCTTAGATTAACCAACGAATTATGATTTCCAAAACAAAGGATCCGAAGCAGACGCTCTGATCAAGGATGGATAAGTTGTATAGACCAGAGGCACAATTGACGACAAATAGTTTGGTCGAGAACCAGCTCATGTTCAAAATGACGTCTGAAAGGTGAAAGATAATTTAGAAGGGTTGATAGATGATTGTGTGCGTTCGCACACATGTATCAATAGGATCAAAATGACGGTGTCAAAAGATACTAATGAATATTGCTAGTGATATGGGAGCCTCCATAATGTAAGCGGAACAAGTATTGCAGAGCAATAAGCTACTAAGGATTTTTGGAGGATCGAATAGTATTTCGAAGACCATTGTGAAACACATGAACAACTGGGGGATGAGCGGATATTCGATAAGTGCGAGAATTATCCATAGGGTATTCAGGTGACAAAGAACAGCAAGGCAGTCAGCTCAAAGGATTATCGAAACAACGACGAGTATTACGGGGTATCTTGTAATAACAAGATCAACTGGGGATGAATGTAAGAATAACAACTGCAAGTAGTTATCCATAAGGGTTGACGGTGGAAGGGGAATTGCGAACGCGATTGGCACAAGGTCTCAAGAGAATATCGGAAGGTATCTTCAGAATCCTTGATTGCACCAAGTAATCATCCGGATGAAGAGGCTCTCCGGGAGAAAGTATTATCGAGAACCTAGAGTCGAAAGTTAGTAAAATCATTTAACCCGAGTAGAAGAGAGTTCAGAGTCCCAGAGTACAGGTCGAGGAGTAAAAGATCCTAATACCACCCAATGGCGACGTGGGCCCATGGGCCACACAACCATGTTAGTAAAAGTTTTGTATTGACTAGACTCGACTTCAGCCAAGGAGTATAGAAGGGGATTCCTACAGGCAGTCGGCTCTGATACCAACTTGTGACGCCCTCAATTCAATCGTACACTAATCATACACGCAAATGTGTACGATCAAGATCAAGGACTCACGGGAAGATACCACAACACAACTCTAGACACAAAATAAAATAATACAAGCTTTATGTTACAAGCCAGGGGCCTCGAGGGCTCGAATACAAGTGCTCGATCATAGACGAGTCAGCGGAAGCAACAATATCTGAGTACAGACATGAGTTAGACAAGTTTGCCTTAAGAAGGCTGGCATAAAAGCAACATCGATCGAAAAGGAAAGGCCTCCTGCCTGGGAGCCTCCTAACTACTCCTGGTCATCGGCGGCCTCCACATAGTAGTAAGCATCGGCGGTGGCATCTGGTTCCTAGGCTCCGTCATCTGGTTGCATCAACCGGAAAGAAGAAGAAAGGGGGAAAAGGGGGAGCAAAGCAACCGTGAGTACTCATCCAAAGTACTCGCAAGCAAGGATCTACACTACATATGCAACATTATCAAAGGAAGGCAGTATATGTGGACTGGGCTGCAGAAATGCCAGAATAGAGAGAAGGCCTAGACCTATCGAAGACTAGCATCTTCTGGAAACCACCATCTTGCAGCAAATAGGAGGGAATAGAGTAGCGCAAAGTAAGGTAGAAGTAGTGTTATCAACCTCGGCCGAGATCCTTTCTCGACTCCTGCGAGAAAGAAATCCCGAGCCCTACTATCCAGATTATCATCACAATCCAATTCTCATCGCAATCCATTGCTCATATCCATGACTCATCTCAAGTATCCAGTTCTAGTTGTATCGATCGGGATACAACTCCAAGTGTCCGTTATCAGAGGACAGGATATCGATAGATGTTTTCTTCCTGCAGGGTGCACCAACTTACCCACCACGCCGCTTAACTCCGCCGGACACACTTTCCAGTGGTCATTCCGGCCTCGGCCAAACAATACGCCGCAACCCGACCTAGGCTTAATAGAGAGGCCAAGACGCCGGACTAAACCTATGCCCCTGTGGGTCATGGGCCATCTCCCCGGGAACTCCACTTGACGTTGCGTGGGCGGCGGTGAGCAGACCTAGCTACCTCCTTCAACAAGGCAGCGCGCCACGCAGTCCAACCCGGCGCTACCGCCGCCGCAGACGTCTATTAAGCTTCGGCTGATGTATACGAGGCAGAACGACCATATTATGCCCACGTGATGGTTAGTGCTATCCGGCCAGAGGCGCCGCAGATCAAATATCCAAATCGTAGTGGATTAGGACCGCGCGGTAACAAGCAGAGACTCACGAAAGATGTGACCACGTTGCCCCGTCTCGAGGACTTGCGGCAAGGGCTAGGAATGCCCGCCCACGCCTCGTATTTATCTCGCGGGCACCCTCCACGTCAACCCGACTCCACATCACTGCAATTAAGCTCGCGGGTACCCCTCGAGGTCGACCCGTCTTTAGTAACATGGCTCGGTGTAAAGTCATAGTGATCGTAGTAATGCGTGTGTCTAAACAACAAGGGGAAAACCCGAGGAATCACCCCCGGTGAATTCCACTCGATGTAGTCATCAAGGTGAACGTAAGAGGATTCACCCTCGAGGTCCACACTTGAGGGGTTGCACGACAAAGTCATATCAGAAGTGGTTAAAGAGGAAATCACCCTCGATGACCACGACCGAATAACTATACTACAGGGTTAATATCAGAAGTGTTGTAGAGGTTTCACCCTCGGTACTCGATAGTAACCCAAAGAGTGTCGAGCAACTAAGGGAAGTGATGTGCGGTGTCGGGCTGGTCTTTGATCCCGTTGATCGGGTCTTACGATTATCCAAGCAGGCGGTCGGGACAAGGCGGGGTCAGCGATGGATCACTATCCAACCTATACTAAGCAGTTTAGGATAAGGTGTAAGGTACAACAAGAGGGTACAAAAGCAGGCTATGCATCGTAATAGGTGCAAACAATAACTTGATAGCAAAATCTAATGCAAGCATGAGAGAATGGAATGGGCGATATAGGGATGATCAAAGGGGGCTTGCGTGGTTGCTCGACAAGAAAAAGGGTCGCTGCTGATGTAGTCGATCACAGGGGGCATCAGCGGCAGTCTCGGGGTCTACCGGAGAGAAGAGGGGGGAGAAACAGTAAATACATAGCAAACAGATGCACAACATGATTACAAGCGGGGCTAGAGGTGATCTAACGTAGCGTTAGGCGATACTGGCGAAGGGGGAAACATCCGGGAAAGTTTTCCTGGTTCCGGACGTCTGTCAGACAAATGAACCGGAGGGGAAAGTTTGCATGTTCGCTATGCTAGAGACGTGTGGTGGGCGAACAGACCGTGTGTTCAGATTCGTCTCATCGTTCTGAGCAACTTTCATGTAGAAACCTTTTTCATCCGAGTTACATATTATTTTATATTAATTTCTAAAGTTTAAAGAATTTTTTTAATTTATTTAATTCGAATTATAAATAGTGAAATGTTTTTTAACTCAACAGGGGGCTAGTCACACTCAATGACATGTGGGGGCAAGGAGCTGGGTTGACTCAGCCAACACCTTTACTAGTCAACCAATGAACAATGCATTGGGCTCTACTTGTCATTGGCACAAACTATTAATTAGGCTTTTAAAAATAAAGGGCCACATGTCATCTGTACATAGACAATTCTAGCCATTAATTAACACCTAATAGTACTAATCTAAGCAAGGGCCGGCCACTAGTGGGCGTAACCCAGCCGCCACACGCACAACAAGACACACACAACACGCAAGGCTAGAGAATAAATATGTTCTCTGCTTAATGTAAGATAGCAATTTATGATTTTCATAGAATGCAATCCATGCATCAAGTGAATTTGGTCCAATGAAAACATTTGAACCTTGTCAAGTGTACTACCTACTCATATTATTTTTACACATATTAACAACTGTTTGACCACTCATTAGAGGCTGTTTAGGGGCTTAGTCATAGTAGAAATAGAAAAGCTAACAACACCTACAGTAGCTAGCAACTAGCAGCAGTATAGGCAGAGCATCGGTGGGCAGTAACAGCGGCGGCGGCAACAGGCAGCTGGGACGCGTGCGAGAGGCAGCGGTGGAAGGGCGCGGGCCGGCACGGCTGGGTGCGTGCGCGGGTGTGCAAGGCAGCAGCAGTAAGAGGCGGCCGCCAGAGGCAGCAACGGCAGCAGGCCACCGCATGGCGTGGATGGCGGGGAGGGAGCAAGGCGTGGCGCCGAGGCCACGAAAGGCGAAAGCACGGCTGGGGCTCATGGGGCGAAGGCATGGGCATGGCCTGAGCACGAGGCCGCAGCGGGGAACGCGGCGGGAGCGAGCTACGGCTACGAGGAGAGGCCGGGGAGAAAGGGAGGAGGATCGAGGGCTCACGGCCGTTGCAGAGAAGGCCCGGGGACGACTCGAGGTGCTCGGGGCGGCGCGGGTCGACGGCGAGCTCCGACGCGTCCGAAGGTGGAAGACGATGTTGTCGTGGGCATTGTAGAACGCTTTGGGTCCCGTGGTTCGACGGAGAAGGAGCGGAGGACGAGGTGGAGCTCGTGGGCACGTCGGCTTGGCGCAGGGAGGGCGGTGGCCACGTCGAGGCGAGGCAGACGGCGACGGGCGCACCGGTCCTTCCTCCAGATCGACAGAGGGGGGAGAGGTGGATCTGGGCGAGGGGCTAGGCGAAGGGAGAGAGAGGAAAGTGGTGTGTGGTGAAGTGGAGCAGGGGGAGAGCTTGAGGGGGCGCGGGGAGGCCTTATCCTCTCCTGCGTCATCGACGAGGTGGTGCGGTGCCGACCGCGGGCGGGAGCGCCCTGTAGCGGCTGAATCCGAGGAACAGGAAGGAGGGGGAGGCAACCGGTGCAGGGAGTTGAGCCGTCCCAGGTAGGTTAAGGCCTAGGGGGGGCGTGGTGGCTAGCTGGGCCAGTCGGCCCGATTAGAGAGGGGCTTTTATTTTCTTTTGTTCCTTTTTTTATTTGTTCTTTTACTTTTATTTATTCGTTTCTGTTTTCTTAGTTACACTTTATTTTTAGTTTAGTAAAATATGACAATAGCTCCAAAAATAGTGTTTCAAAAATAACCCTCAGCCACAAAAGGTTTTAACCCAAACTAAAATAGTTTAGTGTTTTATAAAATACCAAAGGCATCGAAATAATGTTTTTGCTACTGTTTAAACCTTTTTAGAGCATTTATTCATTATATAAAAATGTGGATTCTTCATCATAACCATCTATGCATTAATCGGCACAACCCGAACATTTTGTTTTTAATATTTGAAAACTTTTGATGTATGCCATATTTGGAATTTGAATTTTGAATTGGTTTTTTGAACTAACGAGGAATTAGCAACAGTAACGGAGGTGACATGGCACCATTAGCGGAGTTTTACTGTAGCCTAATTATCCGGATGTCACATGATGTGATCCCGTTAATCAAATGACAACTCATGTATATGGTTAGGAAACATAACCATCTTTGATTAATGAGCTAGTCTAGTAGAGGCATACTAGTGACAATATATTTGTCTATGTATTCACACATGTATCATGTTTCCGGTTAATACTATTCTAGCATGAATAATAAACATGATATAAGGAAATTAATAATAACTTTATTATTGCCTCTAGGGCATATTTCCTTCAGTCTCCCACTTGCACTAGAGTCAATAATCTAGTTCACATTGCCATGTGATTTAACATCAATAGTTCACATCTTTATGTGGTTAACACCCATACTTCACATCGACATGTGAACAACACCCAAAGGGTTTACTAGAGTAAGTAATCTAGTTCACATCACTATGTGATTAACACCCAAAGAGTACTAAGGTATGATCATGTTTTGCTTGTGAGATAATTTTAGTCAACGGGTCTGTCACATTCAGATCCGTAAGTATTTTGTAAATTTCTATGTCTACAATGCTCTGCAAGGATCTACTCTAGCTAATTGCTCCCACTTTCAATATGTATCCATATTGAGACTTAGAGTCATCTGGATCGGTGTGAAAGCTTGAACCGATGTAACTCTTTACGACGGGCTCTTTTATCACCTCCATAATCGAGAAATATTTCCTTAGTCCTCACTAAGGATATTCTTGACCAATGTCCAGTGATCTACTCCTAGATCACTATTGTACTCCCTTGCCAAAATCAGAGCAAGGTATACAATAGGTCTGGTACATAGCATAGCATACTTTATAGAACCTATGACTGAGGCATAGGGAATGACTTTCATTATCTTTTCTATTTTCTGCCGTGGTCGGGATTTGAGTCTTACTCAATTTCACACCTTTGGAACACAGGCAAGAACTCTTTGACTGTTTCATTTTGAACTATTTCAAAATCTTGACAAGGTATGTACTTATTGAAAAACTTATCAAGCGTCTTGATCTATCTCAATAGATCTTGATGCTCAATATGTAAGTAGCTTTATTAAGGTCTTTCTTTTAAAGAACTCCTTTCGAATACTCCTTTATGCTTTCCAGAAAAATTCTACATCATTTCTGATCAACAATATTTTACTCACATATATTTATCAGATTGGCGGTAGTGCTCCCACTCACTTTATTGTAAATACAGGCTTCACCGCAAGTCTGTATAAAAATATATGCTTTGTTCAACTCATCTAAGCGTATATTCCAACTCTGAGATGCTTGCACCAGTCCATAGATGGATCATTTGGAGCTAGCACATTTTGTTAGCACCTTTAGGATCGACAAAACCTTCTGGTTGTATCATATACAACTCTTCTTTAAGAAATCCATTAAGGAATGCAGTTTTGTTTATCCATTTGCCAGATTTCATAAAATGCGGCAATTGCTAACATGATTCGGACAGACTTAAGTATAGATACGAGTGAGAAACTCTCATTGTAGTCAACACCTTTGAACTTGTCGAAAACCTTTTGCGACAAGTCGAGCTTTGTAGATAGTAACACTACTATCAGCGTCTGTCTTCCTCTTGAAGATCCATTTATACAATATGGCTTGCCGATCATCGGGCAACTCCACCAAAGTCCACACTTTGTTCTCATACATGGACCCCATCTCAGATTTCATGGCCTCAAGCCATTTCACGAATCTGGGCTCATCATCGCTTCCTCATAGTTCGTAGGTTCATCATGGTCTAGTAACATGACTTCCGAACAGGATTACCATACCACTACAGTGCGGACTGTACTTTGGAAGACCTACGAGGTTTTGTAGTAACTTAATCAAGTTTCATGATCATCATCATTAACTTCCTCACTAATTGGTGTAGGAATCATCGAACTACTTTTTGTGATGAACTACTTACCAATTCGGGAGAAGGTACAAATTACCTTATCAAGCTCTACTTTCCTCCCACTCACTTCTTTCGAGAGAAACTCCTTCTCTAGAAAGGATCCATTCTTAGCAATGAATGTTTTGCCTTCGGATCTGTTATAGAAGGTGTACCCAACAGTTTCCTTTGGGTATTCTATGAAGACGCACTTCTCCGATTTTTGGTTCGAGCTTATCAGGTTGAAACATTTTTCACATAAGCATCGCAACTCCAAACTTTAAGAAACGACAGATTAGGTTTACTGCTAAACCATAGTTCATACGGTGTCATCTCAACGGATTTAGATGGTGCCCTATTTAAAGTGAATGCAGCTATCTCTAACGTATAACCCCAAAAGATAGTGGTAAATCGGTAAGATACATCATAGATCGCACCATATCCAATAAAGTGCGGTTACGATGTTCGGACACACCATTACGCTGTGGTGTTCCATGTGGCATGAGTTGTGAAACTATTCCACATTGTTTAAAATGAAGGCCAAACTCGTAACTCAAATATTCTTCTCTACGATCAGATTGTAGAAACTTTTATTTTCTTGTTACGATGATTCTCCACTTCACTCTAAAATTCTTTGAACTTTTCAAATGTTTCAGACTTGTGCTTCATTAAGTAGATATACCCATATCTGCTCAAATCATCTGTGAAGGTCAAAAAATAACGATACCCGTTGCGAGCCTCAACACTCATCGGACCGTATATATTAGTATGTATTATTTCCAACAAGTTTGTTGCTTGATACATTGTTCCGGAGAACGGAGTCTTAGTCATCTTGCCCATGAGGCATGGTTCGCAAGCATCAAGTGATTCATAATAGAGTGATTCCAAAAGCCCATCAGCATGGAGTTTCTTCATGCGCTTTACACCAATATAACCTAAACAACGATTGCCACAAATAAGTTGCGCTATCATTATTAACTTTGCATCTTTTGGCTTCAATATTATGAATATGTGTATCACTATGATCGAGATCCAACAAACCATTTTCATTGGGTGTATGACCATAGAAGGTTTTATTCATGTAAACAGAATAACAATTATTCTCTAACTTAAATGAATAACCGTTTTGTAATAAACATGATCAAATCATATTCATGCTCAACGCAAACACCAAATAACATTTATTTAGGTTCAACACTAATCCCGAAAGTATAGGGAGTGTGCGATGATGATCATATCAATCTTGGAACCACTTCCATCACACATCGTCACTTCACCCTTAACCAGTCTCTGTTCATTCTGTAACTCCCGTTTCGAGTTATTAATCTTAGTAACTAAACCAGTATCAAATACCGAGGGGTTGCTATAAACACTAGTAAAGTATACATCAATAACATGTATATCGAATATAGCTTTGTTCACTTTGCTATCTTTCTTATCCGCCAAATACTTGGGGTAGTTCCGCTTCCAGTGACCAGTCCCTTTGCAGTATAAGCACTTAGTCTCAGGCTTAGGTCCAGACTTGGGCTTCTTCACTTGAGCATGCTTGCCGTTCTTCTTGAAGTTCCCCATCTTCCCTTTGCCCTTTTTCTTGAAACTAGTGATCTTGTCAACCATCAACACTTTGATGTTTTTCTTTCATTTCTACCTTCGCCGATTTTAGCATCGCGAAGAGCTTGGGAATTGTTTTCATCATCCCTTGCATATTATAGTTCATCACGAAGTTCTAGTAACTTGGTGATAGTGACTAGAGAACTTTGTCAATTACTATCTTATCTGGAAGATTAACTCCCACTTGATTCAAGCAATTGTAGTACTCAGACAATCTGAGCACATGCTCACCGGTTGAGCTATTCTCCTCCATCTTGTAGGCAAAGTAATCGCCGGAGGTCTCATACCTCTCGACACGGGCATGAGTATGAAATACCAATTTCAACTCTTGGAACATCTTATATGCTCCGTGGCGTTCAAAACATTTTTGAAGTCCCGGTTCTAAGTCGTAAAGCATGGTGCACTTAACTATCAAGTAATCATCATACCGAGCTTTTGTCAAAACGTTCATAACGTCTGCATCTGCTCCTGCAATAGGTCTGTCACCTAGCGGTGCATCAAGGACATAATACTTCTGTGCAGCAATGAGGATAAACCTCAGATCACGGACCAAGTCCGCATCATTGCTACTATCATCTTTCAACATATATTTCTCTAGGAACATATCAAAAAATAAACGGGGAACTACGTCACGAGCAATTGATCTACAACATAGATATGCAAATACTACCAGGACTAAGTTCATGATAAATTTAAGTTCAATTAATCATATTACTTAAGAACTCCCACTTAGACATACATCTCTCTAGTCATCTAAGTGATCACGTGATCCAAATCAACTAAACCATTTCCGATCATCACGTGAGATGGAGTAGTTTTCAATGGTGAACATCACTATGTTGATCATATCTACTATATGATTCACGCTCGACCTTTCGGTCTCCGTGTTCCGAGGCCATATCTGTATACGCTAAGCTCGTCAAGTTTAACCTGAGTATTACGCGTGGGCAACTGTTTTGCACCCGTTGTATTTGAACGTAGAGCCTATCACACCCGATCATCACGTGGTGTCTCAGCACAAAGAACTTTTGCAATGGTGCATACTCAGGGAGAACACTTCTTGATAATTAGTGAGAGATCATCTTAAAATGCTACCGTCAATCAAAGCAAGATAAGATGCATAAAGGATAGACATCACATGCAATCAATATAAGTGATATGATATGGCCATCATCATCTTGTGCTTGTGATCTCCATCTCCGGCACCGTCGTGATCACCATCGTCACCGGTAGCGACACCTTGATCTCCATCGTAGCATCGTTGTCGTCTCGCCAATCTTATACTTCTACGACTATCGCTACCGCTTAGTGATAAAGTAAAGCATTACACGGCGATTGCATTGCATACAATAAAGCGACAACCATATGGCTCCTGCCAGTCGACAACCATATGGCTCCTGCAAGTTGCCGATAACTCGGTTACAAAACATGATCATATCATACAATAAAATATAGCATCACGTCTTGACCATATCACATCACAACATGCCCTGCAAAAACAAGTTAGACGTCATCTACTTTGTTGTTGCCAGTTTTACGTGGCTGCTACGGGCTTAGCAAGAACCGTTCTTACCTATGCATCAAAACCACAACGATAGTTCATCAAGTTAGTGTTATTTTAACCTTCACAAGGACCGGGCGTAGCCACACTCGGTTCAACTAAAGTTGGAGAAACTGACACCCGCTAGCCACCTCTGTGTAAAGCACGTCGGGAGAACCGGTCTCGCGTAAGCATACGCGTAATGTCGGTGCGGACCGCTTCATCCAACAATACCGCCAAACCAAACTATGACATGCTGGTAAGCAGTATGACTTGTATCGCCCACAACTCACTTGTTTCTACTCGTGCATATAACATCTACGCATAAAACCTGGCTCTGATACCACTGTTGGGTAACGTAGTAATTTCAAAAATTTCCTACGCACACGCAAGATCATGGTGATGCATAGCAACAAGAGGGGAGAGTGTGTCCATGTACCCTCGTAGACCGAAAGCGGAAGCGTTAGCACAACGGATGATGTAGTCGTACGTCTTCACGATCCGACCGATCAACTACCGAACGCACGGCACCTCCGAGTTCAGCACACGTACAACCTGATGACGTCCCTCGAACTCCGATGCAGCCGAGTGTTAAGGGAGAGTTTCGTCAGCACGACGGCGTGGTGACAATGATAATGTTCTACCGACGCAGGGCTTCGCCTAAGCACCGGTACAGTATTATCGAGGTGGACTATGGTGGAGGGGGCACCGCACACGGCTAAAAGATCAAATCAATTGTTGTGTCTATGGGGTGCCCCCTGCCCCCGTATATAAAGGAGCAAGGGGAGAAGGCGGCCGGCCAGGGAGAGGCGCGCCAAGGGGGGAGTCCTACTCCCACCGGAAGTAGGACTCCTCCTTTCCTAGTAGGAGTAGGAGAGAAGGAAGGGGAAGGGAGAAGGGAAGGAAGGAGGGGCGCAACCCCTCCCCCTAGTCCAATTCGGACTAGGCCTTGGGGGGCGCGGCCTGCCCTAGGCAGCCCCTCTCTCTTTACCGAATGGCCCAATAAGGCCCATATACTCCCCGGCGAATTCCTGTAGCTCTTCGGTACTCCGAGAAATACCCGAATCATTCGGAACATTTCCGAAGTCCGAATATAGTCGTCCAATATATCGATCTTTATGTCTCGACCATTTCGAGACCCCTCGTCATGTCCCCGATCTCATCCGGGACTCCGAACTCCTTCGGTACATCAAAACTCATAAACTCATAATATAACTGTCATCGAAACCTTAAGCGTGCGGACCCTACGGGTTCGAGAACTATGTAAACATGACCAAAACACGTTTCCGGTCAATAACCAATAGCGGAACCTGGATGCTCATATTGGCTCCTACATATTCTACGAAGGTCTTTATCGGTCAAACCGCATAACAACATACGTTGTTCCCTTTGTCATCGGTATGTTACTTGCCCGAGATTTGATCGTCGGTATCCAATACCTAGTTCAATCTCGTTATTGGCAAGTCTCTTTACTCGTTACGTAATGCATCATTCCATAACTAACTCATTAGCTACATTGCTTGCAAGGCCTGTAGTGATGTGCATTGCCGAGAGGGCCCAGAGATACCTCTCCGACAATCGGAGTGACAAAACCTAATCTCGAAATACGCCAACTCAACATGTACCATTGGAGACACCTACAGAGCTCCTTTATAATCACCCAATTACGTTGTGACGTTTGGTAGCACACAAAGTGTTCCTCCCAGAACGGGAGTTGCATAATCTCATAGTTGTAGGAACATGTATAAGTCATGAAGAAAGCAATAGCAACATACTAAACGATCAAGTGCTAAGCTAACGAAATGGGTCATGTCAATCACATCATTCTACTAATGATGTGATCCCGTTAATCAAATGACAACTCATGTCTATGGTTAGGAAACATAACCATCTTTGATTAATGAGCTACTCTAGTAGAGGCATACTAGTGACAATATGTTTGTCTATGTATTCACACATGTATCATGTTTCTGGTTAATACAATTCTAGCATGAATAATAAACATTTATCGTGATATAAGGAATTAATAATAACTTTATTATTGCCTCTAGGGCATATTTCCTTCATCTACTTGGCACAAACACTAATTAAAACATAAAAACACATCTAAACAGAAGGTAGATGCAAAATTTATTACTAAACATAAACAAAAACAAAAAACATAAATAAAATTGGGTTGCCTCCCAACTAGCGCTATCGTTTAATGCCCCTAACTAGGCATAAAAGCGAGGATAGATCTAAGTAGTGCCATAATAATAAGATAGATCTTGAAAACTCATCTCATATTCTCTACATTCAGCAGCAAGTTTTCTTTGAGGCAAGCAAAAGTAATCAAAAGGGCTAAATTTAATGGGACAAAAGTCCCCAAGATCAATCTCGTGGAGGTATGGGTTCCTCCTTTGGCCCTTCATATTGCACAACTAATTCATCATTATAAGCATTCTTTTGGCAGAACTTCATGAGCCTATACTCAAGAGAGTATCCTAGCTCATTGTTTCGAAGAGCAAAATCATTATTAAGTTCAGAAATCCTATCAACTAGGACATTGGTAGGAACTTTTTTTCTAAGGTTTTCATTGAAAGCAACATAGTCCAAAGATTGAAAACGCCTAATTTCCTCTTGATGAAAGAGGATCGCCTCTATGGGAGGACGACCGGCGTCTACCCTATAGTGCGCAAAGATTTCTTTGGCCTCTCTTATTATAAATCTAAACTCATGGGCCAAAAAGATAGTAACGGCGCGCTTAACAAAAGAATGCTCAATATTAGAAAATTCCAGGAAAATTCTTTGTATGCAAGGATGCATATGCATAAATTGTCTTTCAAGCTCAACTACAAGCATAGCCATAGCATCCGCGAGACTACTAGTTCTATGCAGAATAGAACCACCCATAGAGGGTAAAGCAGTGGCACAAGTAAACAAATCTTGAATAACCCCTTTTCCAACAATATTACCACTACCGATTTGAAACTTTTTAGTATGCAAGATAGGGTTTTCTTTAGCAGGAACATCAGAATTTTCCATGTTATCATTATTGTCCATATCGACGATAATCTCCCCAATTTCAGACATAACGGCAAACAAAAGCGAGGAGGCAAGAGAGGGCACGCGGAAAAGAGAGGAGATTGGGAAAGAGAGGATGAATAAAACGGCAAGGGTGAAGTGGGGGAGAGGAAAACGAGAGGCAAATGGCAAATAATGTAAATGCCAGGGAGATGAGTTTGTGATGGGTACTTGGTATGTATTGACTTGAGGGGAGACCTCCCGACAGCGGCGTCGAATCGCACGTTGGCGGGAGGTCGAATCTTGACATAACTTCGTGGAAACCTCCCCGGCAACGGCGCCAGAAATCCTTCTTGCTACATCTTGAGCTTGCGTTGGTTTTCCTTGAAGAGGAAAGGGTGATGCAGCAATAGTAGCGTAAGTATTTCCCTCGCTTTTGAGAACCAAGGTATCAATCCAAAGAGGAGGCTCCTCAAAAGTCCCACGCACCTACACAAACAAAACAAGAACTTGCAACCAACGCAATAAAGGGGTTGTCAATCCCTTCACGGCCACTTCATGAAAGTGACATCCGATAGAGATAAGATGATAAGATAAATATATTTTTGGTATTTTATGATATAGATTGGAAAAGTAAAGATGCAAATAAAAGTAGATTGAAAGCTTATATGATAAGAGATAGACCCGGGGGCCATAGGTTTCACTAGTGGCTTCTCTCAAGATAGCATAATTATTACAGTGGGTGAACAAATTCATCACGAGCAATTGATAGAAAAGCGAATAATTATGAGATTATCTAGGCATGATCATGTATATAGGCATCACGCCTGTGACAAGTAGACTGACTCACCGCATCTACTACTATTACTCCACACATCGACCGCTATCCGGCATGCACCTAGAGTATTAAGTTCATAAAGAATGAGTAACGCATTAAGAAAGATGACATGATGTAGAGGGATAAACTCATGCAATATGATATAAACCCCATCTTTTCATCCTCGATGGCCACAATACAATACGTGCCTTGCTGCCCTAACATCACCGGGAAAGGACACCGCAAGATTGAACCCAAAGCTAAGCACTTCTCCCATTGCAAGAAAGATCAATCTAGTAGGCCAAACCAAACTGATAATTCAAGAGACTTGCAAAGATAACTTAATCACACATAAAAGAATTCAGAGGAGATTCAAATATTTCTCATAGATAAACTTGATCATAAACCCACAATTCATTGGATCTCGACAAACACACCGCAAAAAGAGTTACATCGAATAGATCTCCAAGAAGATCAAGGAGAACATGGTATTGAGATCCAAAAAGAGAGAAGAAGCCATCTAGCTAATAACTATGGACCCGAAGGTCTGTGGTAAACTACTCACAACTCATCGGAGAGGCTATGGTGCTGATGTAGAAGCCCTCCATGGTCGATTCCCCCTCCGGTGGAGCGCCGACGAAGGATCCAAGATGGGATCTCATGGATACAGAAGGTTACGGTGGTGGAAATAGTTTTTCATGGTCGCCTTTGATGTTCTCGGGGTACGTGGGTATATATAGGAGGAAGAAGTAGGTCGGTGGACGCTCGAGGGGCCCACGAGATAGGGGGCGCGCCCAGTAGGGGGGGGGCGCCCTCCACCCTCGTGGCCGCCTCGATTGCTTCTTGACTTGCACTCCAAGTCCTCTGGATCACGTTCGTTCCAAAAATCACGCTCCCGAAGGTTTCATTCCGTTTGGACTACGTTTGATATTCCTTTCCTTCAAAATACTGAAATAGGCAAAAATACAAAGAATACGGGCTGGGCCTCCGGTTAGTAGGTTAGTCCCAAAAATGATATAAATGTGTAAAGTAAAACCCATAAATATCCAAAACGGGTAATATAATAGCATGGAACAATAAAAAATTATAGATACGTTGGAGACGTGTCAACCATCTACATCTTCGCACGCAAGGAAGTGCCTGACAGTCAGGACCCACCTGGTCGAAGCGTACGTAGCGTTGTCATTCTGGTCGCGAACGTGTACGTACATACTGGTGGATGTAGAGGCGCGCACGTGTAGTAGTAGAGGCGCGCACGTAACATGTACATGTACGTACAACGACCAGTGTGCAAGAAAGAAAATACGACCACGTACGTACATACGGGCGGGGTCTCGAACGCCTACTCGCGCATACGTATGGCCAGGGCTCGTGTACATGGCTGGGCCGGAACGGAGAAATAGCGTCATCGTTGTGTTCATGGGGAGCCAACCGACTGGGTCGGAATGGAATGCATCGTTGTGTTCATCGAGAGGGCTTGGACGGAACAGGCGATGGAAACGAGGCCTGTCGTACCGCAGAACGGAGGAAACGGCCTTGTGTTCGACCGACCACATTCGAAACGGGATCCTGTTCAGCGGGAGGGGTTTGGCGTACCGCAAAACGGAGGAAACGGACCTCCTACGATCGAAACGGGGTCCTGTTGATCGGGAGGGGTGTGGCGTACCACAAAACAAACGAAACGGACTTGTCTTGGAGCGCTACGGTCGAAACGGGGGTCCTGTACATCAGGAGGGGTGTGGCGTACCGCAAAGCGGGACTCCACAGGATACTGTTCATCTCCACCATCGACCTGCTCCAGTCTCACGGGCTACTGTTCATCCACCGTCGACCTCCTCTAGCCTCCATGGGCTCCTGTTCATCCAGCCTCCACCGCGCGCTACTCCACCGGCTACTGTTCAACCACCCCTCTCCACGGGCTCCTGTTCAACCACCCCACCACTGGCTACTGTTCATCCACCCCTCCACCGTCTACTGTTAATCCAGCCTTCCACGGGGTTGTCCTGTTCATCCAGCCCTCCACGGGATCCTGTTCATCCAGCCCCAACCGGCTCGATCGCTCGGGGTCCGGTTCATCCAGAGGCAACGCCACGGGGTCCTGTTCATCCACCCCCACCGCCATCGCTCATCCAACCCCCCCCCCCGGCAACGCTCACTGTTCATCCAGAGGCAGCATCGATCGGCTTCAGTTAGCAGCAGTAGCGAAGGAATCGCTCGATCCGGTTCAGTTAACAGCCATCGATCGATCGCTTGGGTTCAGTACCGCGTAGCGTGAAGTGCAATCGCTCGGGTTCAGTTAGAGCCCAACGCCTCGCTCGGGTTCAGTCCGAGCCAACGCCTCACATACACGCGCGTACGTGTACGAGAGAAACACGCATCGCTCGGCCCCCGACCACCCACCGTAACCGGGAACTCCCCGAAATTTTCCTGGCCCTTGCTTCTACCACGGTTTTTTCCGTCATGGACGGCCCAAAGAATGTCATGCATTGCGTCTCCGGCCCGCCAGGACGGAAAGCCCATTTTCTGTCATGACTTTTTGTCATAGAAGTAGGAGCCCACCACATCTATGATGATACCGGGTTTTGTCACAATTATCGTCATAGAAGTGTCATAAGTATGACAGAAAAAAAAATTCGTTCGGCCCAAAATGTCACGGATGTGTCTTTTTTTATAGTGTGAATTTGATCCCATAATAGTTTCCCCTTTTGTGTCAAGCGATAATCCCTAAAGTATTCACGTTGATCCAACGTGTCTCCAATAACATAACTGAATGGGGTTTTCTCAGGATTATCAAAGTAGTACATAATATTTTTCACATAACCAGCATCGAAGGTTTTAGGAGGTTCCCCATCTCCATGAGTAGCAAGTACACCTAATTTTTTTGGTATTTCGTGTTCCTTATCCATAACTAAAGATAGAGAACAACTAAGAACAACAAATAAAAATTACTTAGTGATAAAGCAAACAAGCACACACGAGAATATTCACCCCACGCTTATGACTCAAGAACGGCGCCAGAAAAAGGTCTTGATAACCCACAAGTATAGGGGATCAATTGTAGCCTCTTTCAATAAGTAAGAGTGCCGAACCCAACGAGGAGCTAAAGGTAGAACAAATATTCCCTCAAGTTCTATCAACCACCGATACAACTCTATGCACGCTTGACGTTCGCTTTACCTAGAACAAGTATGAAACTAGAAGTACTTTGTAGGTGTTGTTGGATAGACTTGCAAGATAATAAAGAGCGTGTAAATAAAAAGTAGGGGCTGTTTAGATAAAGATGCAATAAAGTAAATATAGCGAGTGTGGAAAAGTGGTGGTAGGAGTTGTGAAATTGTCCCTAAGCAATTGACTACTTTACTAGACCGATAGCAAGTCTTATGTGGGACTCTAGCAAGCATCCACACTTATGATTGGAACTCTAGCAAGCATCCGCAACTACTAAAGATCATTAAGGTAAAACCCAACCATAGCATTAAAGCACCAAGTCCCCTTTATCCCATATGCCACAACCCCCTTACTCAGGTTTATGCTTCTGTCACTCAAGCAACCCACTATAAGCGAATCATGAGCATATTGCAACAGCCTACAGCGGGAATCCCTCACGCTTGCGCGACACAGAGGGCACAATAGGACAGCAACATAACCACAAGCAAATTAAACCAATCATAGCAATTCACCAATTACCGACAGGACAACGAAAATCTACTCAGACATCATAGGATGGCAACACATCATTGGATAATAATATGAAGCATAAAGCACCATGTTCAAGTAGAGGGTACAGCGGGTTGCGGGAGAGTGGACCGCTGAATATAGATGGGGGAAGGTGATGGAGATGTTGGTGAAGATGGCAGAGGTGTTGGTGTAGATCGCGGTGATGATGATGGCCCCCGGTGGCGTTCCGGTGCCACCGGAAGCGAGGGGGAGAGAGCGCCCCTTCTTCTTCTTCTTCCTTGACCTTCTCCCTAGATGGGAGAAGGGTTTCCCCTCTGGTCAATGGTCTCCATGGCGTGGGAGGGGCGAGAGCCCCTCCGAGATTGGATCTGTCTCTCTGTCTCTCTCTGTTTCTGCGTTCTCAGATTCTGCCCTTTCACCGTTTCTTATATATCCGGAGATCCGTAACTCCGATTGGATTGAAACCTTTGCCTAGATTTTTCTCCGAAAATTAGCTTTCTTGCAGCAAAAGAAGAGCATCAACCACCATACGGGGTGCCCACGAGGGTCAGGGGCGCGCCCCCTGCCTCGTGGCCTCCTCGAGCACCGTCTCGCGTTGGTTTTTCTTCCCAAAAATCATAAATATTCCAAAAATATTCTCCGTCCGTTTTTATCCCATTTGGACTATGTTTGATATGGTGTTTCTGTGAAACATAAAACATGCAACAAACAGGAACTGGCACTGGGCACTGGATCAATATGTTAGTCCCAAAAATAGTATAAAAAGTTGCTAAAAGTATATGAAAGTTGAATAATATTGGCATGGAACAATAAAAAATTATAGATACGATGGAGACATATCACTCCACTATACGTATCCGGTTTGCGACTCAGAGTCATCCAGATCGGTGTCAAAGCTTGCATTGACGTAACCATTTACGACGAACTTTTTATCACCTCCATAACCGAGAAACATTTCCTTAGTTCTCTTTAGGCACCTAAGGATAATTTTGACCGTTGTCCAGTGATCTACTGCTGGATCACTCTTGTACCCCCTCCCAGGTTATGACAAGGCACACATCAGGTCTGGTACACAACATGGCATACATTATAGAGTCTATGGCTGAAGCATAGGGGATGACTTTCATCCTTTCTCTTTCTTCTGCCGTGTTCGAGCTTTGAGTCTTACTCAACTTCACACCTTACAAATACATGAAAGAACTTCTTCTTTGACAGGTCCATTTTGAACTCCAAAATCTTGTCAAGGTATGTGCTATGTGAAAGTCTTATCAGGTGTCTTGATCTATCTCTATAGATCTTCATGCCCAATATGTAAGCAACTTTACCCAGGTCTTCCTTTGAAAGATCCTTTCAAACAACCCTTTATGCTTTCCAAAAATTCTACATCATTTCTAATCGACAATATGTCATCCACATATACTACCAGAAATGCTATAGAGCTCCCACTCACTTTCTTGTAAATACAAGTTTCTTCATAAACTTCGTATAAACCCAAAAGCTTTGGTCACCTCACCTCACTGTATATTCCAACTCCGAGATGCTTGCACCAGTCCATAGATGGATCGCTGGAGCTTGCATACTTTCTTAGCATCTTTAGGATCGACAAAACCTTCTGGTTGCACCATATACAACTATTCCTTAAGAAAACCGCTAAGGAACGTTGTTTTGACGTCCATCTTCCAGATTTAATAATCATAGTATGCGGCAATTGCTAACATAATTCTAGCAGACTTAAGCATCGCTACGGTAAAACAGTCTCATCGTAGTCAACTCCTTGAATTTGTCGGAAACCTTTTGTGACAAGTCGAGCTTTATAGACGGTGGCATTACCATAAGCGTCTGTCTTCTTCTTAAAGATCCATTTATTCTCAATGACTTGACGGTCAACGGGCAAGTCCACCAAAGTCCACACTTTGTTCTCATACATGGATCCTATCTCGGATTTCATGGCCTCAAGCCATTTGTCAGAATCTAGGCTCATAATTGCCTCTTTATAGTTCATAGGTTCGCCATTGTCTAACAACATAACTTCTAGGATGGGATTACCATACCACTCTAGTGCGGAACGTCTCCTAGTCGACCTACGAAGTTTGGTAGTAACTTGATCTGAAGATTCATGATCATCATCATTAGCTTCCTCTCTGGTTGATGTAGGCATCACGGGAACTGCTTTCTGTGATGTGCTACTTGAAGGAAATATGCCCTAGAGGCAATAATAAAGTTGTTATTTATATTTCCTTATATCATGATAAATGTTTATTATTCATGCTAGAATTGTATTAACCGGAAACTTAGTACATGTGTGAATACATAGACAACACAGAGTGTCCCTAGTATGCCTCTACTTGACTAGCTCGTTAATTAAAGATGGTTATGTTTACTAACCATAGACATGTGTTGTCATTTGATGAAAGGGGTCACATCAATCATTAGGAGAATGATCTGATGGACAAGACCCATCCATTAGCTTAGCATTATGATCGTTACAGTTTCATTGCTATTGCTTTCTTCATGACTTATACACGTTCCTCAGACTATGAGATTATGCAACTTCCAGGTACCAGAGGAACACCTTGTGTGCTATTAAACGTCACAACGTAACTGGGTGATTATAAAGATGCTCTACAGGTGTCTCCGAAGGTGTTTGTTAGGTTGGCATAGATCGAGATTAGGATTTGTCACTCCGTGTATCGGAGAGGTATCTTTGGGCCCTCTCGATAGTGCTCATCACTATAAGCCTTGCAAGCAATGTGACTAATGAGTTAGTTGCGGGATGAAGCATTACGGAACGAGTAAAGAGACTTGCCGGTAACGAGATTGAACTAGGTATTATGATACCGACGATCGAATCTCGGGCAAGTAACATACCGATGACAAAGGGAACAACGTATGTTGTTATGCGGTTCGACCGATAAAGATCTTTGTAGAATATGTAGGAGCCAATATGAGCATCCAGGTTCCACTATTGGTCATTGGTTAGATATGTGTCTCGATCATGTCTACATAGTTCTCGAACCCGTAGGATCTGCACGCTTAACATTCGATGATGATTTGTATTATGAGTTATGTGTTTTGATGAACGAAGTTTGTTCGGAGTCCCGGATGAGATCACAGACATGACGGGGAGTCTAGAAATGATCAAGACATAAAGATTGATATATTGGAAGGCTATATTCGGACATCGGAAAGGTTCCGAGTGATTCGGGTATTTTTTGGAGTACCGGGGAGTTACGGGAATTCACCGGGAGAAGTAATGGGCCTTATTGGGCCATACGGGATAGGAGGAGGTAGGCCAAAGTGGAGGTGCCCCCCCCCCCATGGGTCCGAATTGGACTAGGGGAAGGGGGAGACGCCCCCCTTGCCCTTTCCTACTCGCTCTCTCTTTCCCTCTTTCCTTCTCTCCTACTCCGAAAAGGAAAGGGATAGGACTCCATACTCTTGATGCACCCCTAGGAGACCAGCCTCTCAGTTTAATATATTACACAGTTCATGTATCCGGGTTGTTTTGGAAATATCCAGTCCATATATAGATCATTGGAATGGAGTCAAAAATATCGGTCTCATGCTAAAAGAAATAAGTGCTCTCAAAAAATGGTGAGTACAATGACAGGACTTGTGAAATGTATAGCGAAATCCACAATTGTCGCTAACTTTCACACTTGGAGTTTTGGTGTGGAAAAGCTCCAAAGAATGAAACAATTATCATCAATGTGATGCAAAAACATGTTGTAGCTTGATATGAGGCTTAGGAACAGGCAAAATGGTTAAGGAGACCTGTACCCGGAGTTGATAATGGTTGACAACAACGATAACCATTTTAAGTTTTTTCGCTCCTATAACAACGAGTCAAGTGTTGATGCCAAACACACTGACACAGAGTTATGCGTTGTAAAGGAGAAAGTCCGGAATTATGTAGAAATTCTTGAAGCATAAAAGCAACCGACAAGTGTTTGCATACCTGCTTTTTAGAGTCTTACCGCCTAGTGTGTTCGTAGAACACACAATCGACATGGGTTTATTGGTATAGTCTAAGATTTCCGGATAATAAAAGGGCCCAAGGTTAAAGAATATGTTTCGAAACAGAGGAGTGTGTTGTAGGTGTTGATTCTATCGGCGATGGACCGTGATGATGAGACATGCTCTGCATGCAAATCTTTGACGGAACATGTGCTTTGGAAAGATCTATTTCAAAGTATAAAGTTAAAAGTATATGATGTGATCAAGGGGGAGAATGTTAGATTGATCTCTTCTACAATGGGCCCAACGACCCATTGGACCCTTGACCCACGCCATGATCAGGGGCGTCTAGCCCAAGCAAGGCTGGTGGGCCCCTGTCGTGCAGTGCCATATAGAGATGGGGTCTACGGCACAAGGTACGAGGTTTGCCGCCGCCACTGTTTACCACTCCTAACCCTAGTCCGATCGAGAGGGAGGCGCTGAAGCGATGGGAAGCCCACCAACGCCACCACTCTTGGCCATCACCAGCCACCCCACCATGGGCGGCACCGGGAGCTCCTAGAGCCAAGGAGAAGGTAGCTACTCCTCCTCCTTCCATCTCTCATGTACAGATCACAGACACATCGATCTACTCCGAATATCATAGCCTAGTCGATCCCATGGTTTTAACAGCGATGTCTCCGGGCGATGCACCATGGGTGACGACTCTAATCTCCGGGCGATACACCATGGGTGACGACTCTAATCTCCGGGCGATACACCATGGGTGACGACTCTAATCTGGGATGGCCGTACGTGGTGCTCGGTGGCCAGCGCACCTCTGTTCTATTCAGTTTTAGGTTTGGTCATGTTCTACATCATGATGATGGAGTTAGTGGATGCTTGCTATAATAATGGATGTATAATCGGTATGGTTAGATTCTAGATTGATGTGCTTTATATGCAAAAGCTACCACTTCATTGCATGTAGGGCCGCAAACGACTCGAGTTCGAGCGAGTTGGAGTTGGCTCAGCTCAACTCATATTAAAAGTCGAGCGAGCTCAACTGTATAGACCACTCTTACTTTCAAACATACCCATGTGATATACTTGTTGTGGCTTTATTTTTCTTAGGGTATCTTTCTGATATCTTTCTAGATCTCTTTGAATATCTATAACTTCTTCAATACTATCAATATCATCAGCTTTGCATGATAATCTATGCTTCATGGCTAGAGGTCTTGAATCTTGCCTTACTAATTGGAGGGTTTTGTCTCGTCTAAGGAAGCCTTTAGATACGTCCATTTTCTGAATTAATATTTCTAGTAGAGGCAACTATTCCAGATGATGATAACACAATTTCTTTGTTGCTTTGAACACTTTTTAGCTTATCCAATACTTGAATTAATAGTTGGATGATTGTGTTATTTTATCTTATTATAACTTTGGAATCTTCTTTTGGGGAGTCGTGATCGGAAAACCCGACAGGAGGTGACAGTATTTAGCTACTTCGCTTAATGCTTGAGTATATTCAGTCATAAAATTATGAGATAATCAAAGTTTTAACCTTTTGCACCAACTTTTTAATTTCAAGTATATCTTGTCTTGTATCAGTGCGTGGGAGTGACTCTTTGCCTTTATTTAAGTAACGGCCTATTGATAACACTTCCTCTTTAATATAATCGTTATTCTTGCAAATTGTATTCTGTCTTGCTTTTGCTTCCTCTAGCTTATGTAAAGCTAGATCAATTTTATTATTCAACCCTGAATACTTATCCGCAAGTTTTTGGTATTCTTTGAATAAACTTTCAAATTTTTGGTCTAAATTATCTTGTCTTTTTCCCCAAGATATGTAAAAGTTATATATCAAATCGACGACTGTATTTAATCGCTATGAGATGAATGCCAGATATGCTCTTCAGAAGGATTTACTCTACACCTTATATTTAGATTTTCCTTAGTATTAATTACTTTACCTGCGCTAACTTCTAAGTTTAAATATTTTAACCTTTCAATGATTAAACGCTGGACCTGATACCAACAATATAGGGCTACTAAATTTATTTAGCTTAATATGTGATTAGATTTTGATTAGGTTAATATGGGATTAGGTGGAAGTGGTAGACAGGTATGCTTTTTATCTTGAATAGTATTTACTATTCACTAGGTAGGGGACTATTCACAATAGTGCTCCACTATTGAATACACTATTTGGAATAGTATTCCACTATTCACAACAATATTCAATATGATTACCTTCACGTTCTAACTTGATTATATATTTGATACAGGATCTATTCTGGGCTGGCGAGGCCAATGGTTCAACCGACGAATGTACGCAGTGGTGTAAAATCCTACTCAATACTCACTATATTTTTCATTATGTTGTATCAGATGTAGCTAGTTACGTTCACTTAGCAGTTTTAATTGCAAATTTATGGGGTAAATTCCTATCGTCTTCCCAGGCAGTTCCACCCGAAGGGAACACTTCTCTACGGCCACAAGGTTCTCATTCAAATGCCACTCTGGGCTACACAGAGAACTACACACGCAGAGGTTTCTCCTATAGGATCCCTAGCATAAGAACTCGTCCCATAAATTCATAAGTAAAAATACCAAGTGAAACCAAGAAACTACATCATTTCAACAACATAATTTACATATGGCTTTCCTTTCGGGAGGCCCCAAGGGATTACACAAACTAAAGAAAATTACCTTCTAACTACCTTCTTGAGCCTTACAATGCTCTGGATATGGTGGCTCTTATTGCAGGATGAAACTACTACTACTACTACTGAGCAACGAGCTTGCTAGCTGGGTCGCAACTCTTTGCTCTATCGGTGGCTGGTGGCTCTTCTCCGTCTGGTGCTGTCCCTCTTCGCAGCAAGTGTCTCCTTTTATAGGCGAGAGAGCAGCTCTCTGGATGGCTTCCGGGAGAATGCACCTCTTATTTTATATGTAGTAGGGATGCATGCGTGTCCCTCTAGGTGATGGATAAGAGCGAGAGGATAGTGCCCCGACAAACTTCAATCTTCAGGAATCTATCAAATATTTGCTTTGTTCACATGGGCATTGTCTCTCTGTGGATAAATGGTTGGCCTCTGTGTACCAGTCTTTGCTCTTCGGCCATACAAATCTTCATGCGATTAGCCTTGAGAGCTTCTTCTGCCTTCAAGAATCCTTGTGCCAGTGTATGCGTACATTCATGCCAAGGCTTCTTACATGTTCAACATTGCTTAATATTATTATTTATTTATTTATTTATATAATATATATATATATATTATTTATTTATTTATTTATTTATTTATTTATTTATTTAAATTTTAATTTTTTTTCCAGGGAGTCTTCCCTGCCCATATGATTGATAATACCTTATCAATATTTAAAGGATCTCTTATGGGAATTTCTATCAATATTCGGGTCGGGTATAGGTCCTCCGCGCCCGAATAATTGATAGCAATATCAATATATGCAATGTGGGCTTCATTCAGGCCGCTGCCCATGCCCTGCTATGTCCATATGATCATCATCATTTAACAGATTGAAATCGTATTTTTCATCACATTCTTTCTTTATTTCATCAAATTTTTCATCCATTTCTTGCCTTAATTCTTTTAATATTTCCTCCTTTAATTCTTTCTTTATTATCTTTGAAAATTCTTCAAACCTTTTATCCATTTCTTGATCCATGTATTCACTGTCTAAAGGGTCAAGCCCCTTTAGAAGGCATTCTTGATATGTCTTATTTTTGGGGATTCTTCCTTTTTTATATTTTTTGAGCTTGATGCCTCCCCCTTTGGGGGAGTTGGTGAAGCAGGTATGCCTCTTTTCATTTGGATATAGTCTTTAGCCTTTGGGTCAATATAATAATCTGGTCCTAATACCTTCCTTGCCCAAAGTAAGGCCTCATCTATACCGTAATATCTTTTGAATGTTAAATCTAGTCCATTTCTTTTTTCATCTTATTTTTCAATCATCATATTTTCCCGTTCCAAATATATGCCAGGTTTATTTCCATCGAATATAAGATATAGAGTTTCTCCTTTTGGTATTTCAACCTTTTCTGGCTTTGGCACATTTTTGTTTAATTCATTATAATATTCAGCCAAACTATTGAGAATTGATAAAAAATATCCTTTTTCCTCTCTTTTGAGAGTATATTGGAACCAAAAGTTATCCAATATGCATCTTTGAGCTTCATCAAGCTTGATATGGGCTTTTGGCTTGAAATTGAATGTATTTGGCTGGAACATTTTCAGCCTATTTTCTTCTCCAAAGAAGAGATATTCATCCTTGTTGGCGAATAATCCTCTCCTCATTTCTGCAAATTTGATGCACGAGAAAATATGTCGTAAGGTATTATCCTTCCCTTAATATGCTCAAAAATAACTTTATAACCCTTCCCAGCTATAGTGTCTTCAAATAAAACCCATCTTCTGGTTGAGATTTTCTTACTATTAATTTTATTGTAATATCGACATATAGCTTCACAGTCTATTCGCACTGTAAATTCTTTAAATCCTAGATATAGCCTAAATGCATTTATTGCATTTACAACTGCAAGGATTTCTCTATCAATATTGTTTACCGCCTTTAATTTGTAACTTCCCGAAGCATATCTGCATATTTTTTCATCTCGCTTTTGGAGAGTATTTATTGGGTTTTTGTTTGAGTATCGCACCCCATCCTACCTTAGATGCATCTGTCTCAATTATAAAATAATTGTCTTCTAGAGGCAATTCTAGGGTTTTAAATTCTTGACCTTTTCCTTGATGGCCTTTACTAATTTAATATCTTCAGAACTGAAGTATCTTTGACCATTTTTTCTTAATTTAGCATATAAAGGTCCTGCTAGCTTTGCTAAGTTATCTATATAGTTCGCGCATAGTTTACAATTCCTAAGAACTGTTGTAAAACCTTTTTATCACTCATATTATCAGGAAACTCTAATGTTTTCTTTGCAATATGTTCTTGTAGATATATCTTTCCTTCTCCTATTTCATGACCAAGGAAATTTATTTTCTCTTTGCAAATTTCCATCTTCTTTTTAGATAGTATGAGCCCATTTTGTTCTACCTTTCGAAAGAACACTTCAAGATGGGCTATATGCTCTTTGTATGATTTTGAGAATACTAACAAATCATCTACGTATACTAATATAAATGCTTGATTCTCATTAAATATATTTTGCATCTTTCTTTGAAATAGTGCAGGTGCATTCTTTAGGCCTAATGGCATTACTAGCCATTCATAATGGCCTTGTGGACAAGTAAATACTGTCCAGGAATAGATTCTTCAGCCATTTTTACTTGCCAAAATCCTGCCTTTAAATCGAATTTGGAGAAATATTTACTTCCTTGTATTCTGTTAATCCATTCCTGCTTATTAGGTATGTTGTATGCATCGTCAACTGTATTATCATTAAGCCTTTTAAAGTTAATTACCATTCTAGATTTACCTCTAACTTCTTCAAAGATGATTTCTAACTATAAAAGCAGCAGATCGATGAGGGCTTCGCTTTCTCTTATAGCTTTTAACTTTAATAACTCTTCAATATGCATTTTGAACTCTTCGATATCTTTAGGAGTTGCTTCTATTGGTCCTGACTTAATTATATAATCTGGATTTATGATATTTATTTTGCAAACTATAGAGTTCTTATCCCAATGTTTCATTGGTATTTCTCCAATAATTTGTATACTTTCTAGTCTTTGCACAATCTTATCTATATCCTTTTTAGATTTTATATCTCTATACCAATTTGGAGAGAATGATTGCAACCCAATGCATTATGTACATGTATTTTCTATATGATATTCTTCTATGGTCTCACTAAGTTCTTCGTCTTTACAGAATTCAAGGGGATCTGGACTTGTGCAATATTCATCATCTAAATTAGATATTTCTACATTTTGCAAGGACTTTCTTTGTTTTCGCACTTCAGATATGTATGGAACATTATCTTGATAAGGGATAAATGTTACCCCCTCTTCATGTATGATTGTGGTTTGTAAAGATTGTTGTAAAAATCTTAACCCTATTATCATGTCATCATTTACTACTGACAAATCTCTTATTGTAATTTCATCTATTATATATTTTGTGTCATTTATGTAAGCTTCAATATTATATGCTAGCTGATTATGGATCTTCTTTATTCCTGACATATCGGTAGATACTTCAGCTTTATTATCATCTATAGTTTCAACTATTTCGGGACATCTCATAAAATATTTATCATGGATGATATTCTTGGTGCAACCAGTATCTAATAGTGCCAGTATTTTATATGAAATATTTGGCTTCAGAACAATCTTAACTGGGATCCTTATTCCTAACACTTCTTTGAATGGTAATCGAACAATATATTTGTTTCCAAAACTAGTAATTGCATCTTTCAATTGTATTAATTTGTCTCCTTTTTATCCCTTACTGTTATCATTTGCTCTTTCATTTCTGTGTTTTTGGAACATTATCATTTTCCACTTTACTATTTTCTAACTCATCTTTAAGTTTTTCTAGCTCTGCTTCTAGCTTATTTATTCTATTTTCTAAATTTCTAACCCTCTTTGGATAATATTCGCTCTTCTGGTTCCAATTCTATCTCTTGTCTCCATTTTTGATTATTGGCTTTTAGACATGAGGCACATGCTTGTTTTAAACACAAACTACAAGTGAACCTATTATCTTGGCTTGGGTAATATATACAGAAAGCACATTTTATGTTATAATCACCTTTTCCTCTAATCCAATCATGTTCACAATCTACTTGGTTCATCATTTCAATTTTTAAACCTGCTAAATCATCTATTGGGTCTATTTCATCTTCACTTGATTCATATTCTGGAGCCTCATTTTCTACTTCATCTGTTTCTATAATTGAATATATTGACTCGTCGTCTTTTATTTCATCATCACATACTAATATATTTAAATTAACGCTATCTATAATTAACACTCTCTCTTGTTCTTCATATTTGCTAGAGTATCTTTTCTGGTCTTTATTAGGGCAAGTTCTACTTAGATGATCTGGTGAGTTACATATGAAACACCTGCATGTTTTATCATAGGTTTTCTTAGGATTGTATCTTCTTACATTTCTTTTATGCAAGAATGGGGCTCTATTGTCTGATCTTCTTAAGAAATATCTTTTCTTTGTTCTAAAATTTCTATTATCTCTCCTTTGTGGTTTATAATATTTGTTTTTCCTATGCCTTTCTTCTCCATATGTAAGTGGTATTTGGACTATGTTATTGCAAAAATTATAATCTGATTTCTTCATAGATCTTTGGGCTTGAATACTAGTACACACCTTTCTTAATTGTTTGAAAACAAATGTTACAGCTTGAGATATATTTACCACGTTTCCCGCCGTTTCCTTTTTATATTCTTCAAATATTATTGACCCTAGGGGATCAGGCAGCTTATTAAAATATCTTTCTACTACGCCTACATTAAAACCTTGTTTAGCAGTAGTAGCATTATACAAATAATGCTGGGAAAATTCTTTAATACCTTTCCAGCTAGTTAATGTTAACTTTTCTATTTCTCTTAACCTTTCATTTTGCAATGAGGTATGTCCTAATTCTGGATCTTCTGCTATGATCATATTTGAGATAACATTCGCAAAGTTATTAGGGTTACTTCCTGCCCTTTTTAATTCTTCATATTGACTAGGGTACGATTCTACCCATTGTTCCCAAAGAACTTTTACAGATTCTCCTAAAAATGTTTCAAGATATGTTAACATATCTTCTACCTTAGTGCCTATGCTATACTGATTTTGTATATATTTTTGTACTATTAAACCTTTCCATATGCTGATTATATTCGGCCAATCTATTGGATCATGAGCTGCTAGGTTTAATATAGCACCATAATTTTTATAATTTTGGAATTGCACTGGTTTTTCAAAATCTCTTCTTTTAGTACCCATGTATCTATATTGTCCTGGGATATATGTAGGTTGATAATCATCTTTTTCTGGAGGCCATTGTCCAGCTGACCAGGTAGGTATCTCTCTTTAGCCTTCTCTTTTTACGGATGATTCTCCATATCCCCTTCTTCTTTTACCACTACTTTCTACTTCCATGGCTTCCATTGCATTGTCTAAATTATGTAGTCCCACATCATCTAGTGAGTTATAGAAATCACTATTTTGTTCTGAATCATCGTATCTTTCATCTTCTAACCACATTTCTTTTATTAATTCCTCCTCTTCCTCATAACTTTCTAATAATAACTTATTATTGATATCCCATTGCTCTTCTTCACTAACAATTTCTTCTTTTTGAATAATATTCTTATCTTTATAATTATTATTATTGATAGAATTTTTTATTAATAATAGCATTTGCTTTTCTTTCATGGATGCTATAATTTTATCTTCCATGCTTTGGAATTACTAGTGGCGTATATTTTATGGTTTTTTAGTTTCTTTAACCTTGCAATTTCTCGAATGATAAATAGTTCTCTTTCTCTAATTTTTGGCCAATCCTTTGTCATGGAATGACTATATTCCCATTCAATATGCTTTAGCTTCTTTTCCCAATGAATTATTTCGTCATCTAAATTAGCCTTTTCCATACATTCAGATATACCTTTATTCTTATCATCATTAATTTCTGATTCTGACATAAATGATTCAGAGTCTTCTATTGATGCAGTTTATAGTTCATAAATCGAATACTGCTACTTCCTTCACAATTTTGATAGCTTATGTAATTTTCAGGTTGCTTTAATTCTTTTTTCTCTATTAATTCTCCTATCTTCCATTCTTCTCCTGCTCTTTCTTCAGAGCCAATTTTAAGAGGATTCATAAATTTAATACCTTTTGATTGCATGCTATCAATTACGTCATTCACATTCACTCTATATCTGGAGCTACTTCTATTAGTGAGCCTTCCTATAAATTCTATGCTTACTAGAAAATTTGTTCCTTTAAAATCTTCATAACCTTTAGTTTGGAAACCAAAACTCATTTTTTCAATAAATTCTTTTACGGGCATCATTAGGTCTGGAGCTATATAGGTTATTAATCTATTTTCATTCATGTCTCCTTCCAAAAATCCTAATGCTGCTTTATCTATAGATTCCCATCTCCTGTCTAATAAAGTTATCAAAACCTTCGCACCTAATTTCTTCCTTGTCATACCTTTGACTCCTATGATATACATGCCTTGATGAATATATTTGTAACCACAATATTTTAATTCATTTTCAATATTTTTGCTTACAATTCTTAAATCTACTGGATGTGTTAACACGCTTAATTCTACTTCTCGAGATATTCTCAGATAGACCACTCTTACTTTCAAACATACCCATGTGATATACTTGTTGTGGCTTTATTTTTCTTAGGGTATCTTTCGATATCTTTCTAGATCTCTTTGAATATCTATAACTTCTTCAATACTATCAATATCATCAGCTTTGCATGATAATCTATGCTTCATGGCTAGAGGTCTTGAATCTTGCCTTACTAATTGGAGGGTTTTGTCTCGTCTAAGGAAGCCTTTAGATACGTCCATTTTTCTGAATTAATATTTCTAGTAGAGGCAACTATTCCAGATGATGATAACACAATTTCTTTTTTTCTTTGAACACTTTTTAGCTTATCCAATACTTGAATTAATAGTTGGATGATTGTGTTATATTGTCTTATTATAACTTTGGAATCTTCTTTTGGGGAGTCGTGATCGGAAAACCCGACAGGAGGTGACATGTATTTAGCTACTTCGTTTAATGCTTGAGTATATTCAGTCATAAAATTATGAGATAATCAAAGTTTTAACCTCTTGCACCAACTTTTTAATTTCAAGTATATCTTATCTTGTATCAGTGCGTGGGAGTGACTCTTTGCCTTTATTTAAGTAACGGCCTATTGATAACACTTCCTCTTTAATATAATCGTTATTCTTGCAAACTGTATTCTGTCTTGCTTCTGCTTCCTCTAGCTCATGTAAAGCTAGATCAATTTTATTATTCAACCCTGAATACTTATCCGCAAGTTTTTGGTATTCTTTGAATAAACTTTCAAATTTTTGGTCTAAATTATCTTGTCTTTTTCCCCAAGATATGTAAAAGTTATATATAAAATCGACGATCGTATTTAATCGCTATGAGATGAATGCCAGATATGCTCTTCGAAGGATTTACTCTACACCTTATATTTAGATTTTCCTTAGTATTTATTACTTTACCTGCGCTAACTTCTAAGTTTAAATATTTTAACCTTTCAATGATTAAACGCTGGACCTGATACCAACAATATAGTGCTACTAAATTTATTTAGCTTAATATGTGATTAGATTTTGATTAGGTTAATATAAGATTAGGTGGAAGTGGTAGACAGGTATGCTTTTTATCTTGAATAGTATTTACTATTCACTAGGTAGGGGACTATTCACAATAGTGCTCCACTATTGAATACACTATTTGGAATAGTATTCCACTATTCACAACAATATTCAATATGATTACCTTCACGTTCTAACTTGATTATATATTTGATACAAGATCTATTCCGGGCTGGTGAGGCCAATGGTTCAACCGACGAATGTACACAGTGGTGTAAAATCCTACTCAGTACTCACCATATTTTTCATTATGTTGTATCAGATGTAGCTAGTTACGTTCACTTAGCAGTTTTAATTGCAAATTTATGGGGTAAATTCCTATCGTCTTCCCAGGCAGTTCCACCCGAAGGGAACACTTCTCTACGGCCACAAGGTTCTCATTCAAATGCCACTCTGGGCTACACAGAGAACTACACACGCAGAGGTTTCTCCTATAGGATCCCTAGCATAAGAACTCGTCCCATAAATTCATAAGTAAAAATACCAAGTGAAACCAAGAAACTACATCATTTCAACAACATAATTTACATATGGCTTTCCCTTTCGGGAGGCCCCGAAGGGATTACACAAACTAAAGAAAAATTACCTTCTAACTACCTTCTTGAGCCTTACAATGCTCTGGATATGGTGGCTCTTATTGCAGGATGAAACTACTACTACTACTACTACTGAGCAACGAGCTTGCTAGCTGGGTCGCAGCTCTTTGCTCTATCGGTGGCTGGTGGCTCTTCTCCGTCTGGTGTTGTCCCTCTTCGCAGCAAGTGTCTCCTTTTATAGGCGAGAGAGCAACTCTCTGGATGGCTTCCGGGAGAATGCACCTCTTATTTTATATGTAGTAGGGATGCATGCGTGTCCCTCTAGGTGATGGATAAGAGCGAGAGGATAGTGCCCCGACAAACTTCAGTCTTCAGGAATCTATCAAATCTTTGCTTTGTTCACGTGGGCATTGTCTCTCTGTGGATAAATGGCTGGCCTCTGTGTACCAGTCTTTGCTCTTCGGCCATACAAATCTTCATGCGATTAGCCTTGAGAGCTTCTTCTGCCTTCAAGAATCCTTGTGCCAGTGTATGCGTACATTCATGCCAAGGCTTCTTACATGTTCAACATTGCTTAATAATATTATTTATTTATTTATTTATATAATATATATATATTATTTATTTATTTTTTTAAATTTTAATTTTTTTTCCAGGGAGTCTTCCCTGCCCATATGATTGATAATACCTTATCAATATTTAAAGGATCTATTATGGGAATTTCTATCAATATATATATATATATATAAGTAAATTGTTTGGGCACCTAGGTGCCCAGGCACCTAGGCAGCCTGCAACTAATGCCCCATGCAATTGATCTCTTTCCAAATATTGGTGCATGACATACCTGCTATAAAAATGCACGCCATTACAATCCATACAATTTATTTCCATATATGATATGACGTCCTAGTTTCCTTTTAAATGTTTATTTATAATATATGCAATACATACCTTGTGTACACTTTCTTGCTTTTGCCTTGTATTCTTTGCCGGAATACAATACGCATAAACATATGATGCACCCATTCTTTTTTGCTATTAAAAAAATAAATAAACAATTTTATGCATTTAGTAAGAATTTTTCCTATGTATCGTATACCTAACACAAAGAATTTATATACATATAATAATACATCTATGACATAAACATAGAAATGATATATCCATGTACGATAAAACAAAATGATATATACCTAAGAAATATATGTCCCAAACATAACATACCCAAGATGATAATTGATATATGATAATAACCAGTATATTTTTAAGTGCGTAGCCCTTGCAAAAAAGTATATGCACAAAGAAATGCATACCCCGACACGAAATTTTTTATGTACATATTCACACATGTACATACCCCGACGTGAAATTTATATGTACATATACTGACTTAAAATTTATGTGTACATATTCATAACTGTACATACCTTGACTTAAAAATTATGTGTACATATTCGTAAATATACATAACTGACGTGAAATTTATGTGAACATACTCATAAATATACTTACCCCGATGTGAAATTTATATGTGCATACACATAAATGTATATAACCCAACATAAAATTTATGCGTACATACCCCGACGTGATTTTTCTCTCTATATATCCATAAAAATGTACATACCCCAACGTTAAATTTATGTATACATGCACCGATATACATTTATGTGTACATACTCTGATATGAAATATATGTGTATATACCCAAATGTAAAATTTCAAAGATTTTTTCCATTTATGACTATCCATTAATTTAAACATAAATGGTTGTCATGCATGCATGCACGGTTACCATACTTATTAATTTCTGCCATATATAATCACATTAATGATTTACCATATCAAGACAAACGCCATGCATCAACTTATCATCTAACGGCTACGAGGTAAGGTGCCCAGGCACCTATATATGGATGGAGGTGGTATTAATAAAGGGGCTATTATTTGAGAGGTGATACTATTCTAACCTGTTTTTCGTTGGGCCGTGTGTTGCTTTATTTTCGTCTGTCTTCCCTACATGGGCCGAATTGGGCCTGCTACGCGCCTTTTTTTGTCCTGGGCTGAATTGGGCCTGTTACGCGCTTTAGTTTTTTGTCCAGCAGCAAAAAAATGGCTGCAAAAAATTCTTGCACTTTGATGCGTTCAAACTCGGGACCTCAAGTCCCGTAGAGAAGGCAACAGCCACCTAAGCTAGCACTCATGTCTCAAAAAAGAAAAACCTAAGCTAGTACTCAATTTTGATAAGAAACGGGGTTCATTTCTAATAGTCTGACCTCGGTTCTTTAGACTTAATTCCACCAATTTAAATACGATCATAAGCTGCCCAGAATATCAGCAAGACACCCGAGAGCCAAGGAAATAGAAAATCAAGAAGAAAGACTTGATGAAGGAGGCAAATTAAATGGGATGAAGGAGGGACATGCACTCATGCTGATTGGTTTCCTAATTAAATGGGAGGAAAGAGGGAGAAGAAAGACTCGGAGGCTAAATAAATGGGATGAACGATGGTGCACTTTGATTGGCCACCTAATTGAATGGGATTGAGGAGGGACATGCACGCATGCATGATGATTAAATGGGAGGGATATTTGATACAGGAAGCTAAAATCCACGCGTGCATGCTGAAAACGGGAGCGGGATTTGATACATGAAGCTAAATAAAATGGTATGAATCCACGCATGCATGCGGGGATTGATGCTTCTATGTATCGGTAATTGGTTCGGCTTACAGGGCAGTGAAGAGTTTATATCGCCTGGGCTTATAGCCGTGATGCTTCTACAACCTTGGAAGATCGTGGTCTTTGATCATTCTTTTTTTTTGGGCGTACATTCTCTATGAACAATATATGTTCCAGGTCGGGGAGGAGAAATAGAGAAGTATTGTACAGCTTGGAGTCAGCAGCCATGAATTTGAGCAGGTTTGCATGCTCATCTTCAAAATAAGCTAGTCTTTCTACTGGGATTTGACTTACAATTCTAAAACTTTGTTGAGTAGAGTATCAGTGGAGTACGTAACTGCAACCTCAAATTTCTATGTCAATTGGACTTTAGATGAAACGGACATTTCTATTTTCAGAATGTTGCCTTCTTGCTGTATGCAAAATAAACTATGTACTTTATAAAACTAAACCGTGTGTGTAATAATGGTTGTTGACTAGCAAATTTGCTTAAAGGATTCCATTTTTTTCCATCCTTTGAACCATAATCAAGAAGATTATGTGAAATAATTTGAGTTGATTCATCCTCGCTTATTTTCTTACTGCCATATGAAGTACCAAATATCAAAGTTCTACCACATTCTCTCCATGGAGACACGTGATGCGAGAGAGGAACATTAGCAATTGTTGCGACAGACTTGGAGTTGTTGCTCGCTTTTGCTCCATAGTGAAGCACAAAGTATATGTTAAGAAGAAGGAGAGATGAGGTGAGTCTCTAAAATCCAGCATCACGAAGTATATGTTAAGAAGAAGGAGAGATGAGGTGAGTCTCTAAAATCCAACATCACGAAGTATATGTTAAGAAGAAGGAGAGATGAGGTGAGTTTATGAAATTCACCATCCATCCAAGCATCAGAAAAGGAGAGCATTACCACGGGCTAAAGGATTAACATATTAATTTCTTTTAGGTGGAATTAACCAGTTAGTATTTGATGAATAACTTTGAACTAGCTACTATTTTGAAATAGAGGACATGTATCTGGAGTCTTGAGGCAAGTTTATTCGGCTTGAGTGTGTGGTATTTTTTTCTTCCGGTGCAACGCACGGGCACGTTTCCTAGTTACTAATAATAACTTTTGTCATGGATTTCATCCTTTAGATTTTTCATATATAAAATCTTTATTTTGTCCTTTAAATCTAAAGTACCAAATATGATTTTATATATAAAATAAAAGACAAATTAGGATTTTATATATGTAAATTTTAACGGTAATGATAACCCCCGAACGTTCGGGAGTTAAGCATGGCAACCCGAACGGGTTTAGATGGCAAGTTTAGTTTGCGTGAGATTAGGGAAACATGGCAATTTTCTGGCAAAAAAAAACGAAAAAGACGAAGTTGCCATCTTCTATGAACTAAAGTTGCCATCCCCTATGAACTGAAGTTGCCATGTAAAAACGTTCGGGACGAAATGCTCAAAATCCGAACGTTCGGGAGTTATTGAATTCCAATTTTAAAGGACGAAATCCATTAAAAAAATCTAAAAGACTGAAAATCTCCCACTTGTCCCACTCCCCACCGAGTTTATCTGCCATCTCATGAGGAGAAGAATGAAAGAACGAAGCGGGATGAGGAACAGATCGAAGGCAGTATAGTCGGTGTCACTACTACGGAACAACATATTACTGCTGCATTTGCATCCTCTACTCTGCATGGAACAAGAGACGAGGGGTTGATCGACGTGGCCCGTGTGCACGTGGGAGAAGATAAACATAGAAGCGGGTAGACACCAGATGGCGACAGAACCGGATCCTCTAATATTGAGAAGGAATGTTAGAGAAGCTACAGTACCCTAACTTTTCTTCTTTCCATTCGTACGATTATGTCTAAAACAACTTAAATTAATTTGCAAATTGATGATCCACAATGTACATTTATAGTAATTACATACAAACAAATTGATGGTGAAATAAAATAAATTTAAATTATTTATATCTACAGTAATACCAGTAATAAACAACCCATTGACTATCTACTAGCAGTCCCTAATTTTCCTTCTTCATTTTACAGTAGGCTAACTATGTAGCATCGTGACATTCCTTTTTAATGTTAGAGGATCCGGTTCCGGGTGGAGCACCGTAGCAGGCGACGTTCCGCAGTGCATCGACCGGCCGCTCAACCGCCGGATCTCCTCGAAAGCCTCGCCTTGGTTGAATCCCTAGACCGCCGGTTCCCTCGTGCCCCTCGCGTCTGCTCCCTCGAGCGCTGCATCCCATGCGAGGCTGGCATCCGCTGGATCCCCTCGACCGCCGGTTCACTCTAGCATCGCGTCGGCTCGGTGCTAAATGGGCCATTGAAGCCCAATCAACGCAACGACAGGCCTTCAAAACAAAAAATCTGCCCATTAGGACAGACGGCCCAATCGCGGTAAACTGGCACTAAAACAATTATCTGATGGACAGAAACAATCTAAATGCGTAATCCGACGGTCAAATTTGCCGGAGGTTAAAATTGCTAGAGGTGTTAGAGAGCTTATTTTAGGCTCAGTTTTACTGTCCTAAATAAATAGCGAGAGGTTTGACCTGAGGCGAGGGAAATAATCCTTTGTGATTGTGAGTGAGTGACAAGTGGGTTGGCTCAGATGGCCGTGTGCGTTAAGGGCTGTTTGACTCCTTAATTATATTTTAAATATATGGGAATTTTTTTAAATATGCTAGAGTGAATGAATTAGTTTTGATTCTTAATTGAATATTTTCAAACGCTTTCATATGTAAACATTTTGGAGGTCAACCCTTCATAAATCATGACAATAGTTTGTAACAGTGTCTCTATCGTGACAAGGGACGAACATAAGAAAGTACATGGCTTAGAAAAAACAAATTAATATGAGCTACTTTTAATAGTTGTTTTCTGAACTTGTTTCAAGGGGTGACTACATAATATTTTATACCATCATTTAACTACGGTAAATATGGCAATCTAAGCAGATAGTTGAGAGGTGCCTTGCACATACACGTTTATTAGTACTCTAGAGCATACATGATGAGGGGTGAGAGATTAACGTTGGATTGACCATAAAAATTATATGTTTTCCATATGTTTCACCCAAAATACCAATCACGCAACGTGAAAACTAAACACATCAATCATAAATTTAGCATAACGAAAAGGAGAACCAACAACTAAAGGCAACAAGAAACCAAAAATTGTGTTTGTGTTAAAAAGAACATTATTCAATCGTCAAACATATAGCACCCCATCCACCATTTGATTATTCTCTCAATTAAAAGAAGTAACTACTCATCATGATCACCCTCACAAGGAAGCACATCGTCCCTGCAGGGAGTGTAGATGAATGACTCGAGTAAGGGAAGTGAACTACGACGATGATAGTTTAGTTGTGTTCGGTAAGGTGACCCCAAATACTGTAATTTGGAGTTGTCCAGGTAGTAAGCGAACCCTTGGAAACGGTTGCCCAGGAAAGCAATTTCTTTGTAAGGATGGTACCCGAGCAAATCCAAGGCATAGTAATAAGCTTTACCATCCTTGTTAATCTCTCCTTCAGCATGAGCGACACTATCATCACTAGAATCCCATTCATAGTCTCTCGTATCCTCTGACTCCTCATCACGAGAATCTAAGATCCAACACTTGTCAGTATTTTTGCGTTTGAAGCATCGGTTGTAGCATGGCCTCAAATTAGGCTCAAGGTTGACTTGATGCTTCAGCTCCCACTCCGGTGTTTGACTTGATTCCGATGTGTTGTGCAATACCCACACGTGAAATTGGTACCCACAGATAGCAGTGTAGTAGACACCCTGCTTGCTTTTCGCTAGATACCCGTATGTCATAAAACATCCGTTATACCCGGTTGTACCTGTATCTAGATTTGGGGTTTTGATCACTAAATATTTTTGTTCTTCCAATGACAACCTACACACATGTACATGATTTTAAATTAAAAGAAGTAGGTGATAAAAATAAGTAGGAACAAAACACTAGCTAGTCGGCAAAAGTAATTCGCCCATGCATGCATACCTCATGATGAAACCAATGTCGCAATGCACGTAGAATGACGCCCGCCAAAGCACTGCATGGTTTCGACGCGTGCTGCGGCTGCTAGTTGGCGACATTCTATCTGATTTCACATCAGAGACAGTAACGACGGCAGCACCTTGACGGATAAACTGTTTCTCCTCCCACCGGTTGTTTCTTGACGAGAACACTTGCAGCGGGTACATGTAGGGCGGCCACTCCATTGAGTCCAGGCTGTTGTCGTAATCTGCTCTTGAACATTGTTGCTCACCAGCTAGTTGTAAAATTTGCTTGTCAAGCACATCAGGGAAAAATAACACGTCGTAGTGCAGCGACACGGTTGGGTCGAACACCAAGTACATACGACGGCGGTAGCCACGCAAGTGGCTATGTTGAGGGGGCACACGCGGCGGCGGCGGCAGCGTTGCCCACCGCCGTGTCGCGGGGTTGCAGACGCACATCGTGTTCCCGTTCTCGAAGAGGAGGAGGCCGCTGCGGTGGTCCAGGACGGCACGGTCGCGGCTCAGCTGGCCAGGCAGGAAACTCAGCGTGACATCGATGGACGACGGCGCGGCGCGGGAGAAGAATCCGAGGCTTCGCTCCATGACATGATTGACGAAGATGCCGCGCAGAGGGCACGGCACGAGGTGCGCGACCGCGAGGAGCAGCCCGTGGGCGTCGACGTCGGCGCGCCAGTGCTTGCAGACGCTCCGGCAGGCAGCGAGTCCTCGCGGAGGGAGGCGGCGGAGGACGACCGCGAGCAACTCATCAGGGAGATCTTCAATGGCTGACTGGCAGTGAGCCGCGCTCGGTAGGGTTAGGGTTTGCATATTCCCTGCCGCCGCCGCAGGCGTCTGTTTTGTATTTTGTTTTGACTCTCAAGCCGAAGCCGAGCAGGTCTAGAACTCTAGACCAGGAGAAAGCCTCCCAGGTAGTGTAATATTGACCAATTTGGTTTCCTGTAATAAATATACAATACAATGCATGGTGGTTTTCCTGTCGGCGTCGTTCAAACCTCTCACGTTCCAAGTTAAGAAGTTTACTCTGTCACTCATTCAAGGTTACATACAGGTAGAAGCAAAACTGTGAACATCCCAGGTTGAAGCAAAACGGAACCAGAACATCTGAAACAGAAACGGTACAGGGGGCTCAAGTCCCTGGCATGGAACCTAATCCTAGCAAACACTAACATGGAACGCCAGAGCATCTCAGGGCAAGCATGACTAGAACAAATTGGATCAAACATCAGGAGATTCAAACTCGCCGTCGACAAAATCAAGCGCCGCGCGCGGCTGATCAGAGCATGGCCAACCGCAGCCTCAGCAACATTGTAAGTAGGAGGTGGAAAATAAAATTCACGGCTCTGTCCTCACCAAGCCAATTTCTTCTGCGGTAGCGGCTGACGTTCTGTGCCGAATGCACATGTTAAAAGGACGTTGAAACGACGTTGCTTGGTGACAAGCTACACTGCTTTGCAAAGAGTTAATTGCATGTTGGTACCATACTTGCGCACCTACTCACGAGTCAGTACCATTGCTCGTGCATGTCGCAGTTCAGTACCACTATTCGGCCAAACTGTTACAAAATGGACTGACAGCCGTATAAGTGTGTATTGACCATGTATCTGACAAACCGGGCCCACCTGTCAGGTGACACGGTGGCCAATCGGCGCGTGCCCGATGCGCTGACTAGGACGAGGCTGGTGCGGTGGGTCTAAGCTGGCTCGGTCGGCTCGGTCGCCAGTCGGTCCTCACTCTCGCTCTCCCTCCTCTCTCCGATTCGCCGCCGCCGCCCGCCGCCACCTCAACCGGCTCGCCATCGCGCCATGGAGGACGAGATCAGCCAGGACTCCAGCGTGCAATACATGAACCTCTCCGACAACGAAGCCATGCATTACCCGGTGAGTTGTAGAGCTAGGGTTAGGGTCAGGTTATTTGATTTGGGGATTGTCTCTTCCTTTTGCTCCTGTAGATCCCTGCTAGCATTGAAGACCAAGACTATAGTGGCATTGAGACAACACCCATCGTTCTTTGCCATCAGCATGGTGTGGCGGCTGAGAGGCGTGTAGCATTTGAAGCATTTAACACGGGCAGGAGGTTCTTAGTTTGTCCTAAGAATATTGTAAGATTATGTACAAATCTCTGTGTTAATTGTATTGTCTAATCTAGCCATGTGCATAGAATTTTCCAGTGCATAGAATTCATGTTCTTTAATCTAGCCATGTGTTGATGCACATTTTTTAATGAGTACTCTTGTTTAATTGGATAGATGTGATGGTCATTTAGTACTACTGATGCTAATCTTGGATTAGAAAATGTGTTGATGCTTTACATGTATATTTAATTTGGCCAGTAATTTTATAATTGGTCATCAGCTTAGTCTGCAGTGCAGATGATCATTCTTTAGTTCACAAGAGTACTCAATTTGCCAATTATTTGATTGTATAATGTCAGAGAGATTCAATGTCAGATGCTCAAAATTCAGTGAGTGTTTAGTGTCAGAGGTTCATTCTTTAATTGGCTAGATTATTAAAGTTGTTGCTCAAAGATGCTTAAAGTTCATTATTTAATTCAGTGGCAGATGCTTAAAGTTGATTTGATTTGTATTTCATCGTTTAAAGTTAGATGCTCAAAGTTCAGTTATTATTTAAAGCCAGTTGCTCAAAGTTTATTGCTTAAATAATTTGCCTAGGAGATTGATTTTGCACATGCTATGTTTGTTTATATTGCAGGAAGATGACAACTGTGGTATTGTTCTCTGGGTTGATCCAGAGAGGCCTCCTACATTGCAGAATGCCTTGTTGAAGCTATGGGAAATGTATCATCAATGTCGAGGATATCGCTTATCGTTATCGTCTCGGTCAGCTAGGGATTAGAGATTACTCGTAAATCGGCTGATTAATCGATTTTATCGGTCGACTATTAATCGGATATTTTTTTGCAAATCTCAGGTTCCCAACACTAAAATATGCTATATTCAACACCAAAATAATATTTGACAGAAGTGTTACCTTGGTTTCTAGCCTTTGAATCCTTGTATAATGATAAACAAAATAGGACAATAGTACATATTCTGTAACAAGGTCCACAAAACATAAAGAAACATAGTTTTTGCAAACATAGTGCTATGAATAGGTCTAATTTATCGGTAGATTCCCAATAAGTCGCTTGTCAGAATGATAAATCGCTCCAAAAGATAAACGGAAAAGATAAGGCATAATCTTATCGGTCACCCCCCGATTAGCGATTAATCGGAAGCCTAATCGATGAATCGGAAGATTTCTTGAACAGTGTGTATCATGACAGCAAGAGTGATAGGAGGAAGGATAACCTGGAGAGTTCACTCACTATTCACCATTTGGCAGAAGAAAAAATTTAATCTAGAGGCCAACTATGACAAATTGGTTGAAGATGTGCACCAACTATTCAATGCTCAAGAGGATAGGATGGTAGATTTCAGCTATTTGCAGGCTAAGATGTAGAGTGTACAGGTTTCTGAGACAGTTGTATCTGACATGAAGACAGAGATGGGGAAGAAAGATGCAGAGATCTTCAAGCTGCAGGAGAAGTATAAAGTACTGATGAACATCACAAAATCTCAAGGCACTGTCATCCAGAACCTAAAGTTCAATCATCTAAAAGAGAAGGAAGTGCTTAGTACATTCACCAGGAACCTGCAGTTCTAGGTTGATGAACTCAAAAAATCTGAGGAAAAGCTCACCCAAGAGAACACCCAGCTGCTCCTTCACATGGTTCATCTCAAGAAGGGGCATGACAAGCTCACCGCAAGGAGGGATCAGCTAAAGATTCAGATTGCTGAATTGTTGAAGTCAGAGGAGAAGAACAAGCAGACATTGAAGGGGATCATGGACATCTTGTCAGAATGAAGATGTAGATGAAGTGGAAGAGCAAGATCAACATCCAAAACAACATGAAGAAGAAGAATGCTTGCTTTAGTGACCTTTTGTGAAGTATGGTGTTGTTGTGATGTAGCGACCCGACCTCAAACGGTCAAGTCTTTGTGCCTTAGTGTCATCCCTGGATCAGTAATGCTGACACGCACAGTACTCGAAGGATTTATAACAGAGTAGCAATCACACACTTATTACATCGAATGTCTCAAAACAGAACTTATTACAATAATATGGCTTAAGGCCATCTAATGCGATTACAGCGGAAGGCTTGGAAGATAAAGTGAGTCCATCAACACGGCATAGCTGAGCTGCACGACAACGACCTAACAAACTTTACTCCTCATCTGAAAAGTCTGCAACATAATACGTTGCAGCCCGAAAACGGGTCAGCACATGGAATATGCTGGCAGTATAACACAGTAGAGCAAGAACAAAATAATGCTATCACTACATGCATATGGCTAATGGAAAGCTCTATGGTTATAGTTTTTTTTTTGCGAAAAGCAAAATTTTCCCTACAACAAAGGAATAAATTTTATTTTAACTATCATGGTGGTTGAAACATTGAGAAGGTATAACCCCAACTCAATCCCAAATTAAAGTAATTAACAACCCAACAATATTAATTATGAGTGTTGAGATACATGTGATGACCCAAGTACTAGATACTCAAGAATTGTCCATAACCGGGGACACGGCTAACCATGATTAGATTGTACACTCTGCAGACGTTTGCGCACTTTTCCCCACAAGACTCGATCGCCTCCGTTGGATTTCTCGCACTGCATGGTGTTTGAGAGACGGATGACCGAGACATAGTCTTTCAGGAACATTAACTCTCTACTCCGGGTAGACCATACCAAACCTACAAAACCCACTACCTGCTGATCTACCTCTTCAAGAGTTTCACGTAACTTACTCAACTATGCTAGAGCCCATAGTAGCTTGTGGCTGCACACGGAAGTTTCTAGCATGAATCATCTCAGTTCCCTTTAAGCCTGGGTGGCGGTCCATAGGAAGATCACACGGGGACCCCGGGATTTCAAAAATAAAAAGCAGACAACACTTTGGGTTCCCAGTGCCTCAATCCACCCAGATGTGTATTAAAGTTGCCACCTTAAGTAAACCATTAATTAACAATCTCACATCTGTCATGGATTCACTCAAACCCAAACCACGTCTACGAGCATAGCATGGCAATATAAGCAACACGTAGAAGTAACTCCCAAGGGTTTGATAATAAACAGGGCAATAGGTTCTACCTCATCAACTACTTCCCAACCCACAAGTTAATGGCATCCTAATCATGCAAAGTTTGAGGATTGAACTAATGCAATAAAAACTGGGTATGGAAAGAGTATGATCAATGTGTTACTTGCCTTGCTGACGATCCGTGAATCCTAGAGACTCATAGTAACACGCTTCGCACTCCGGGAATTCTAGCGTAAACAAACAATAACATACATAAGCAACTAGCAAATATGCACAAGCAAAACTTCAAATAAAAGAGATTGACCAGAAAATTCAACTTAAGAACTCTGGTTTGCAAAAAGAATCAAACCAAACGGAGCAACGAAACTCAAACGGCGAAAGAAACAAGATCCGTTTACTAATATAAACTAAAGTCAAATTTTACAGTATCAAAATCTTGTTTAAGTTGATTAAACATAAAGAGGGTCTCGAGACGATACTCTAGGCGTTTGAATCACCTGATTCCGACTAACGAGCGCGAAGAAAAACAGAATCTAAGATCGGATCAGAAATCACGACTGAAAATAATCGCAGATAAATCCGATAAAAGAGACTGATGAATAGACTAACGAACGAGCATTCGTTATCTGTAACTAACGGAAGAAAACCGTTTGTTTAAACGAACGTACGGACGAACGTCCGCTAAATAGAAGAACTGTGAAAGAACCGGCAAACCGATCTAAAAAACCGAACTAGGGTTTAAAAAAACCGAATCAGTTTTCAAAAAAAATTGGGCGGCGGATCGGCGCGTTACCTCTCGGGCGGGCAGCTCGGCGGCGGGCGGCTTGGCGGCGGCCGGCGCTGGCGGCGGCGCAGCGGCGGTCATGGCGGTGGCGGCGAGGCTGCAGCTGACGGCGACTTGGGGCTCGAGGCCGGGGTGTATTTAAAGGAGGCGGCTTGGAGGAGGGGCTAAGGCGGCGTGACGGCGACGGAGTCCGGCTCGGCGAAGGCGGCGTGAGGCGCTGCGGTGGCTGGCGCGGGCCGGCCTGGCTCGGCTGGGCCTTAGGCCTAGTCGGGCGGCGGGAAGATATTTTTTTAAATAATTTTGCCGACAGAAAATAAATCCTAGAAAATAAAATAAAAACCTAAAAATGCCAAAACAAATTTTCACCATCTAAATAAAATATTTAGAACGAGATGAACATTTTCTTGGCCCCTAAAATGCAATTTTAAAAACGTGCATATTTTTCTAATGCAAATAAAATCCAAATAAACTCAAATAAAATCAAACAAATGATTTTAATCATTTTTCCTCCAATATTTCAATTGTATTGGAGAAGTCATATTTTTCTCCTCTCATATGTTTTTATAAGAAATATTTTTCGGAGAGAAAAATAATTAAAATAAAAAATCCTCGTTTTACTATTTGATAGAAATCAAATATGAAAACCGGGAAATCCCCAACTCTCTTTGAGGTTCCTTGAGTTGCTTAGGATTTTCAAGGATTGCGGAGCGGAAATGCAATAAAATATGATATGCATGGATGATCTATGTATAACATTCCAAATTGAAAATTTGGGATGTTACATGTGAACTAAGTTATGTACTATGGATGTGTAGTTGTGAACTAAGTTGGAACTATGTTGTTGCTTTAAGTTGTGACCTAAGTTGAACTCTAGTATGTTGTGTAAGAATCTATTAGTTATGTTGCATCAAGCTATCCTTTATGATTTGAGTTGCTTGTCATAGTTGGTTGATATGTTAGATGATTTAAGTTGTTGTCATAGTTGCTGTCATAGTGGTTACTCTACTCATTTAGGGTTAAATCGATGTCGAGAACCCTCTAAGCCATTGTGGTTAGTCATTTAGGGTCCATCGACATCGAGAACCCCCTAAACCATAGTGGTTAGTCATTTAGGCTCCATCGACATCGAGAACCCCCTAAACCATAGTGGTTAGTCATTTAGGGTCCGTCGACATCGAGAACCCCCTAAACCATAGTGGTTAGTCATTTAGGACCCGTCGACATCGAGAACCCCCTAAACCATAGTGGTTAGTCATTTAGGCTCCGTCGACGTCGAGAACCCCTAAACCATAGTGGTTACTCATTTAGGCTCCGTCGACGTCGAGAATCCCTAAACCATAGTGGTTAGTCATTTAGGCTCCGTCGACGTTGAGAACCCCTAAACCATAGTAATCATCAAACCTTAACATTGCCAATAACACTAATCATCAAATCTCATCATCAAACATTGACAAGGCCAACCAAACTAATCATCAAATCTCATCATCAAAGCTTAACATTGCCAACAAAATTATCTCATGTAAGAAAGTTGATAGCAATTCAGTACACTCAAACATAATCATCCAACCAGTTTGACTTGTTGGTTCAGTATAGTCAAACCTAAGCATCCAACCATGGTTCAGGACACAAAACATTGATCAGTACATTGTTTTGAGAAACAACAACTCATGACACTCATTTGTAACCACTGGCAGAAAACCAAGTCATCCAACCAGTGTGACTTCTTGGTTCAGAAGATGTAGAAGGAGTTGCATATCTTGGGGTAGTGAATGGCCTTGCACCACTAGTTGATGGCTGTGACCTTGCACCAGATCTTGCACCAAACCTTGCACCAGACCTTGCACCAGATCTTGTAGGTGGAGGTTGTGATCTTGTAGGTGGAGGCTGCTGTTGTGATCTTGCAGGTGGGGGCTATGATCTTGCAGCTGTAGGTTGCTGCTATGATCTTGCAGGTGTCTTGCAAAAAGAAGTGAGGTTGGTATTAGTAGTCAACATAAAAATATTAATAAATGCACTAGTCAACTAATACAAAAGCAGTGAGATTGGTATTACCACATGCTTGTTTTTCCTCATAGCCAAATCTGGTTTCAAGTGTTTCAGGCAGTTGGTGTATCTATGGCCTTGGAGACCACAGTTAGAGCATGTTAGTGTGGCCATTCTACTGTTGTCCTTTGGCTTTGGCACTTCAAACTTGCCCTTGATCCTCTTCTCTTTCTTTCTTCCTCTCCTAACATGAAATTCTGGTGGCTCTATGTCTGGTCCAGGTGTCCTTATCCGATCATGTTCACCAGGAACAGGAAAGATCATAGGTTCATATCTTTGCCAGATAAAATGGTTTTTTGAAGAATTTACAAACAAAGTCCTCTGGAAACCTTTTGGCCTTGTTAATTGCTGAAATTGCATGGTTGCATGGCATGCTACTCAGGTCCCATTTTCTGCAACCACGTGTATAATTATCCAAGTACACAGGGTGTGTTTGCTGCCCACTGGTCACTTGCTATAAACTAACACCAGCTTGAATGGGTTTGCAGTATCTGGCCCTCTTCTTTTCCAGCTCTAGCTTCTCAGCATAATGTGGTGTGATCTCCCGGAAAGATGCCTTTCCTCTCTCTCTCTATTCCTATGCCACCTCACCATTTGCTTGTCCTTAATACCATCAACCATAGTCCTAATAGGCTTTTTTCCTAAAATCAAGGATATACTTGTTGAACACCTCAGCTAGGTTGTTAACAACCAAATTTGTCTTGCAGTTAGTGTCAAAAGCATGCCTAGCCCATGTTTTCTTAGGAATTCCATTAAGCCTGATCCAAGCATCCTCACACTCATTTCTCAAATCATTCATAGAAATATTAAACTTATGTTCATTGTAAGCATAACTGGCATTATCCATGCATTTCTTTAGATCTTCCCCCCCTAAAACCAGTATTCTGGAAATTTGCATACAAGTGTCTAAGACAATATCTCTGGTGGCCATTTGGAAATACTATATTCACTGCATTGAGTAACCCCTGTTGAAATTACACAGCAGACTAAGCTACTGACTACAGATATAGTTGAAGATAGACAGCTAACTATGCTACTGAAATCACACAGCAAACTATGTACTTACTGAAGGAAATATGCCCAAGAGGCAATAATAAAGTTATTATTTATTTCCTTATTTCATGACAAATGTTTATTATTCATGCTAGAATTGTATTAACAGGAAACATAATACATGTGTGAATACATAGACAAAACATAGTGTCACTAGTATGCCTCTACTTGACTAGCTCGTTGAATCAAAGCTGGTTAAGTTTCCTAGCCATAGGCACGAGTTGTCATTTGATTAACGGGATCACATCATTAGAGAATGATGTGATTGACTTGACCCATTCCGTTAGCTTAGCACTTGATCATTTAGTATGTTGCTATTGCTTTCTTCATGACTTATACATGTTCCTATGACTATGAGATTATGCAACTCCGTTCTGGGAGGAACACTTTGTGTGCTACCAAACGTCACAACGTAACTGGGTGATTATAAAGGTGCTCTATAGGTGTCTCCGAAGGTAATTGTTGAGTTGGCGCATTTCGAGATTAGGATTTGTCACTCCGATTGTCGGAGAGGTATCTCTGGGCCCTCTTGGTAATGCACATCACTATAAGCCTTGCAAGAAATGTGACTAATGAGTTAGTTGCGGGATGATGCATTACATAACGAGTAAAGAGCCTTGCCGGTAACGAGATTGAACTAGGTATTGAGATACCAACGATCAAATCTCGGACAAGTAACATACCGATGACAAAAGGAACAACGTATGTTGTTATGCGGTTTGACCGATAAAGATCTTCGTAGAATATGTGGGAGCCAATATGTGCATCCAGGTTCCGCTATTGGTTATTGACCGGAGACGTGTCTCGGTCATGTCTACATAGTTCTCGAACCCGTAGGGTACGCATGCTTAACGTTCGGTGACAATTTATATTATGAGTTATGTGTTTTGATGTACCGAAGGTAGTTCGGAGTCCCGGATGAGATCGGGGACATGACGAGGAGTGTTGAAATGGTCGAGACGTAAAGATCGATATATTGGACGACTATATTCGTGAAGGAAATATGCCCTAAAGGCAATAATAAAGTTATTATTTATTTCCTCATATCATGATAAATGTTTATTATTCATGCTAGAATTGTATTAACCGGAAACATGATACATGTGTGAATACATAGACAAACTTAATGTCACTAGTATGCCCCTACTTGACTAGCTCATTAATCAAAGATGGTTATGTTTCCTAACCATAGACATGAATTGTCCTTTGATTAACAGGATCACATCATTAGGAGAATGATGTGATTGAGATGACCCATTCCGTTAGCTTAGCACTTGATCGTTTCGTTTGTTGCTATTGCTTTCTTCATGACTGGTACAAAGTTCCTACAACTATGAGATTGTGCAACTCCCGTTTACCGAAGGAGCAATTTGTGTGCTACCAAACGTCACAACGTAACTGGGTGATTATAAAGGAGCTCTACAGGTGTCTCCAAAGGAAGATGTTGAGTTGGCGTATTTCGAGATTAGGTTTTGTCACTCTGATTTTCGGAGAGGTATCTCTGGGCCCTCTCGGTAATGCACATCACTATAAGCCTTGCAAGCAATGTGACCAATGAGTTGATTACGGTATGATGCATTACATAACGAGTAAAGAGACTTGCCGGAAACAAGACTGAACTAGGTATTGGATACCGAATATCGAATCTCGGGCAAGTAACATACCGATGACAAAGGGAACAACGTATGTTGTTATGCGGTTTGACCGATAAAGATCTTCGTAGAATATGTGGGAGCCAATATGGGCATCCAGGTCCCGCTATTGGTTATTGACCGGAAACGTGTCTCGGTCATGTCTACATAGTTCTCGAACCCGTAGGGTCCGCATGCTTAACGTTTCGTTGACGATATAGTATTATATGAGTTATGTATGTTGGTAACCGAATGTTGTTCGAGTCCGGATGAGATCATGGACATGACGAGGAACTCCGAAATGGTCCGGAGATAAAGTTTGATATATGAGATAATAGTGTTTGATCTCCGGAAGGGTTCCGAATTCACGGAAGGGGTTCGGATGTTTCCCGAAATGTTTGGGTGCGAGAACACGTTATTTGGGCCAAAGGGAAAGCCCACAAGGTTTTGGAAAGTCCAAAAGGAAGTTTTATGCGAGTTCAGGGGCGACGCCAGGTCCTCGGCGTCTGGGTCCGACGCAGGAACCTGGCGTCGCCCCGAGTCCGAGAAGGACTCTTGCCTTTCGGGTGAAACCGACTTTGTGGAGGCTTTTACTCCAAGTTTCGACCCCAAGGCTCAATATATAAATAGAGGGGCAGGGCTAGCACCAAAGAAGATTAAGAAACACCAAGCCGTGTGCCGGCAACCCCATCCCCTCTAGTTTATCCTCCGTCATAGTTTCCGTAGAGCTTAGGCGAAGCCCTGCGGAGATTGTTCTTCACCAACACCGTCACCACGCCGTCGTGCTGCCGGAACTCATCTAGTACTTCGCCCGTCTTGCTGGATCGAGAAGGTGAGGACGTCATCGAGTTGAACGTGTGCTGAACTCGGAGGTGCCGTGCGTTCGGTACTTGGATCGGTCGGATCGTGAAGACGTACGACTACATCAACCGCGTTGATAAACGCTTCCGCTTAGCGATCTTCAAGGGTATGAAGATACACTCCCCCTCTCATTGCTATGCATCACCATGATCTTGCGTGTGCGTAGGAAATTTTTTGAAATTACTACGTTACCCAACAGTGGTATCAGAGCCTAGGTTTTATGCGTTGATGTTATTTGCACGAGTAGAACACAAGTGAGTTGTGGGCGATACAAGTCATACTGCTTACCAGCATGTCATACTTTGGTTCAGTGGTATTGTTGGATGAAACGGCCCGGACCGACATTACGCGTACGCTTATGCGAGACTGGTTTTACCGCCGTGCTTCGCACACAGGTGACTAGCGGGTGTCTGTTTCTCCAACTTTAGTTGAACCGAGTATGGCTACGCCCGGTCCTTGCGAAGGTTAAAACATCACTAACTTGACGAACTATCGTTGTGTTTTTGATGCGTAGGTAAGAACGGTTCTTGCTCAGCCCGTAGCAGCCACGTAAAATTTGCAAACAACAAAGTAGAGGACGTCTAACTTGTTTTTGCAGGGCATGTTGTGATGTGATATGGTCAAGACGTGATGCTATATTTTATTGTATGAGATGATCATGTTTTGTAACCGAAGTTATCGGCGAATGGCAGGAGCCATATGGTTGTCGCTTTATTGTATGAAATGCAACGCATACAGAATTGCTTTACTTTATCACTAAGCGGTAGCGATAGTCGTAGAAGCAATAGATGGCGTAACGACAATGATGCTACAATGGAGATCAAGGTGTCGCGCCCGGTGGCGATGGTGATCACGATGGTGCTTGGAGATGGAGATCACAAGCACAAGATGATGATGGCCATATCATATCACTTATATTGATTGCATGTGATGTTTATCCTTTATGCATCTTATCTTGCTTTGATTGACGGTAGCATTATAAGATGATCTCTCACTAAATTATCAAGAAGTGTTCTCCCTGAGTATGCACCGTTGCGAAAGTTCTTCGTGCTGAGACACCACGTGATGATCGGGTGTGATAGGCTCTACGTTCAAATACAACGGGTGCAAAACAGTTGCACACGCGGAATACTAGGGTTAAACTTGACGAACCTAGCATATACAGATATGGCCTCGGAACACTGGAGACCGAAAGGTCGAGCGTGAATCATATAGTAGATATGATCAACATAGTGATGTTCGCCATTGAAACTACTCCATCTCACGTGATGATCGGACATGGTTTAGTTGATTTGGATCACGTGATCACTTAGATGACTAGAGAGATGTCTATCTAAGTGGGAGTTCTTAAGTAATATGATTAATTGAACTTAAATTTATCATGAACTTAGTACCTGATAGTATTTTGCTTGTCTATATTTTTTGTAGATAGATGGCTCGTGTTGTTGTTCCGTTGAATTTTAATGCGTTCCTTGAGAAAGCTAAGTTGAAATATGATGCTAGCGATTACACGGACTGGGTCCGTAACCTGAGGATTATCCTCATTGCTGCACAGAAGAATTACATCCTGGAAGCACCGCTGGGTGCGAACTGCTGCGGTCTGGCCAGCGGCGTTAAGAACGTCTGGCGAGCAAAGCCGATGACTACTCGATAGTTCGATGTGCCATGCTTTACGGTTTGGGCTGGGTCTTCAACGACGTTTTGAGCGTCATGGAGCATATGAGATGTTCCAGAGTTGAAGTTAATATTTCAAGCAAATGCCCGGATTGAGAGATATGAAGTCTCCAATAAGTTCTATAGCTGTAAGATGGAGGAGAATAGTTACGTCGGTGAACACATACTCAAAATATGCAGGTATAATAATCACTTGATTCAACTGGGAGTTAATCTTCCTGATAATAGTGTCATTGACAGAATTCTTCAATCACTGCCACCAAGCTACAAGAGCTTCGAGATGAACTATAATGTGCAAGGGCTGGACAAGACTATACCCGAGCTTTTCGCAATGCTAAAGGCTGCGGAGGTAGAAATCAAGAAGGAGCATCAAGTGTTGATGGTCAATAAGACCACCAGTTTCAAGAAAAAGGGCAAAGGAAAGAAGAAAGGAACTTCAAGAAGAACAGCAAACAAGTTGCTGCTCAAGAGAAGAAACCCAAGTCTGGACCTAAGCACGAGGCCCAGTGCTTCTCTTGCAAGCGGGACCTTTGGAAGCGGAACTGCCCCAAGTATTTGGCGGATAAGAAGGATGGCAAAGTGAACAAAAGGTATATGTGATATACATGTTATTGATGTGTACCTTACTAATGCTCATGATAGTACACAGGTATTTGATACTGGTTCTGTTGCTAATATTTGCAACTCGAAACAGGGACTACGGATTAGGCGAAGATTGGCTAAGGACGAGGTGACGATGTGCGTGGGAAATGGTTCCAAAATCGATGTGATCGCGGTCGACACGCTACCTCTACATCTACCATCGGGATTAGTTTTAGACCTAAATAATTGTTATTTGGTGCCAGCATTGAACATGAACATTATATCTGGATCTTGTTTGATGCGAGACGGTTATTCATTTAAATCAGAGAATAATGGTTGTTCTATTTATCTGAGTAATATCTTTTATGGTCATGCACACTTATAGAGTGGTCTATTTTTATTAAATCTCGATAGTAGTGATACACATATTCATAATATTGAAGCCAAAAGATGCAGAGTTAATAATGATAGTGCAACTTATTTGTGGCACTGCCGTTTAGGTCATATCGGTGTAAAGCGCATAAAGAAACTCCATACTGATGGACTTTTGGAATCACTTGATTATGAATCACTTGGTACTTGCGAACCGTGCCTCATGGGCAATATGACTAAAACGCCGTTCTCCGGAACTATGGAGCGAGCAACTGATTTGTTAGAAATCATACATACTGATGTATGTGGTCCAATGAATGTTGAGGCTCGCGGCGGGTATCATTATATTCTCACCTTCACAGATGATTTGAGCAGATATGGGTATCTACTTGATGAAACACAAGTCTGAAACATTTGAAAAGTTTAAAGAATTTGAGAGTGAAGTAGAATATCATCGTAACAAGAAAATAAAATTTCTACGATCTGATCGTGGAGGAGAATATTTGAGTTACGAGTTTGGTTTACATTTGAAACAATGCGGAATAGTTTAACTCACGCCACCCGGAACACCACAACGAAATGGTGTGTCCGAACGTCGTAATCGTACTTTACTAGATATGGTACGCTCTATGATGTCTCTTACTGATTTACCGCTATCGTTTTGGGGTTATGCTTTAGAGACGGCCGCATTCACGTTAAATAGGGCACCATCAAAATATGTTGAGACGACGCCTTATGAACTGTGGTTTGGCAAGAAACCAATGTTGTCGTTTCTTAAAGTTTGGGGCTGCGATGCTTATGTGAAGAAACTTCAACCAGATAAGCTCGAACCCAAATCGGAGAAATGTGTCTTCATAGGATACCCAAAAGAGACTATTGGGTACACCTTCTATCACAGATCTGAGGGCAAGATTTTCGTTGCTAAATTCGGATCCTTTCTAGAGAAGGAGTTTCTCTCGAAAGAAGTGAGTGGGAGGAAAGTAGAACTTGATGAGGTAACTGTACCTGCTCCCTTATTGGAAAGTAGTTCATTACAGAAACCGGTTACTTTGACGACTACACCAATTAGTGACGAAGCTAATGTTTTTAATCACGAAACTTGGATCAAGTTTCTCTTGAACCTCGTAGGTCTACAGTAAGATCCGCACGCAGTGGTACGGTAATCCTATTACGGAAGTCGTGTTACTTGACCATGGCGAACCTACGAACTATGAGGAAGCGATGATGAGCCCAGATTCCGCAAAATGGCTTGAAGCCATGAAATCTGAGATAGGATCCATGTATGAGAACAAAGTATGGACTTTGGTTGACTTGCCCATTGATCGTCAAGCCATTGAGAATAAATGGATCTTCAAGAAGAAGACTGACGCTGATGGTAATATAACTGTCTACAAAGCTCGACTTGTTGCAAAAGGTTTTCGACAAGTTCAAGGGGTTGACTACGATGAGACTTTCTCACCCGTAGCGATGCTCAAGTCTGTCCGAATCATGTTAGCAATTGCCGTATTTTATGATTATGAAATTTGGCAAATGGATGTCAAAACTGCATTCCTGAATGGATTTCTGGAAGAAGAGTTGTATATGATGCACTCGGAAGGTTTTGTCGATCCAAAAGGTGCTAACAAAGTGTGCAAGCCCCAGCGATCCATTTATGGACTGGTGCAAGCATCTCGGAGTTGGAATAAACGCTTTGATAGTGTGATCAAAGCATATGGTTTTATACACACTTTTGGAGAAGCCTGTATTTACAAGAAAGTGAGTGGGAGCTCAGAGCATTTACGATATTATATGTAGATGACATATTGTTAATTGGAAATGATATAGAATTTCTGGATAGCATAAAGGGATACTTGAATAAAAGTTTTTCAATGAAAGACCTCGGTGAAGCTTCTTACATATTAGGCATCAAGATCTATAGATATAGATCAAGACGCTTAATTGGATTTTCACAAAGCACATACCTTGATAAAGTTTTGAAAAAGTTCAGAATGGATCAGGCTGAGAAAGGGTTCTTGCCTATATTGCAAGGTGTGAAGTTGAGTCAGACTCAATGCCCGACCACAGCAGAAGATAGAGAGAAAATGAAAGATGTTCCCTATGCTTCAGCCATAGGCTCTATCATGTATGCAATGTTGTGTACTGCACCTGATGTATGCTTAGCAATAAGTTTAGCAGGAGGTACCAAAGTAATCCAGAGTGGATCATCGGACAACGGTCAAGAACATCCTGAAATACCGAAAAGGACTAAGGATATGTTTCTCGTTTATGGAGGTGACAAAGAGCTAGTCGTAAATGGTTACGTCGATGCAAGCTTTGACACCGATCCGGACGATTCTAAATCGCAAACCGGTGCGTGTTTTTATTAAACGGTGGAGCTGTAAGTTGGTGCAGTTCTAAACAAAGCGTCGTGGCGGGATCTACATGCGGCGGAGTACATAGCTGCTGAAGCGATAAATGAAGGAGTCTGGATGAAGGAGTTCATTTCCGATCTAGGTGTCATACCTAGTGCATCGGGACCAATGAAGATCTTCTGTGACAATCTTGGTGCAATTGCCTTGGCAAAGGAATCCAGATTTCACAAGAGGACCAAGCACATCAAGAGACGCTTCAATTCCATCCGGGACCAAGTCCGGTGGGAGACATAGAGATTTGCAAGATACATACGGATCTGAATATTGCAGACCCAATCGACTAAGCCTCTTCCACGAGCAAAACATGATCAGCACCAAGACTCCATGGGTGTTAGAATCATTCTTTGTGTAATCTAGATTATTGAACTCTAGTGCAAGTGGGAGACTGAAGGAAATATGCCCTAGAGGCAATAATAAAGTTATTATTTATTTCCTCATATCATGATAAATGTTTATTATTCATGCTAGACTTGTATTAACCGGAAACATGATACATGTGTGAAAACATAGACAAACTTAATGTCACTAGTATGCCTCTACTTGACTAGCTCATTAATCAAAGATGGTTATGTTTCCTAACCATAGACATGAGTTGTCATTTGATTAACGGGATCACATCATTAGGAGAATGATATGATTGACATGACCCATTCCGTTTGCTTAGCACTTGATCATTTCGTTTGTTGCTATTGCTTTCTTCATGACTATACAAAGTTCCTACAACTATGAGATTATGCAACTCCCGTTTACCGGAGGAACACTTTGTGTGCTACCAAACGTCACAACGTAATTGTGTGATTATAAAGGAGCTCTACAGGTGTCTCCAAAGGTAGATGTTGAGTTGGCGTATTTCGAGATTAGGTTTTGTCACTCCGATTGTCGGAGAGGTATCTCTGGGCCCTCTCGATAATGCACATCACTATAAGCCTTGCAAGCAATGTGACCAATGAGTTGATTACGGTATGATGCATTACATAATGAGTAAAGAGACTTGCCGGTAACAAGATTGAACTAGGTATTGGATACCGACGATCGAATCTCGGGCAAGTAACATACCGATGACAAAGGGAACAACGTATGTTGTTATGCGGTTTGACCGATAAAGATCTTCGTAGAATATGTGGGACCCAATATGGGCATCCAGGTCCCGCTATTGGTTATTGACCGGAAACGTTTCTCGGTCATGTCTACATAGTTCTCGAACCCGTAGGGTCCGCACACTTAACGTTTCATTGACGATATAGTATTATATGAGTTATGTATGTTGGTAACCGAATGTTGTTCGGAGTCTCGGATGAGATCATGGACATGATGAGGAACTCCGGAATGGTCCGGAGATAAAGTTTGGTATATGAGATAATAGTGTTTGATCTCCGGAAGGGTTCCGGAATTCACCGGAAGGGGTTCCGGATGTTTCCCGAAATGTTTGGGTACGAGAACACGTTATTTGGGCCAAAGGGGAAAGCCCACAAGGTTTTTGGAAAGCGCAAAGGAAGTTTTATGAGTCCAGGGGCGAGACGCCAGGTCCTGGCGTGCAGGTCCAGACGCCGGGAACCTCAAGGCGTCTGTCCCTGGAGTCCGAGAAGGACTCTTGCCTTTCGGGTGAAACCAACTTTGTGGAGGCTTTTACTCCAAGTTTCGACCCCAAGGCTCAACATATAAATAGAGGGGCAGGGCTAGCACCAAGGGAGATTAAGAAACACCAAGCCGTGTGCCGGCAACCCCGTTCCCTCTAGTTTATCCTCCGTCATAGTTTCCCTAGTGCTTAGGCGAAGCCCTGCGGAGATTGTTCTTCACCAACACTGTCACCACGCCGTCGTGCTGCCGGAACTCATCTACTACTTCGACCGTCTTGCTGGATCGAGAAGGCGAGGGCGTCATCAAGCTGAGCGTGTCTTTGAACTCGGAGGTGCCGTATGCGTTCGGTACTTGGATCGGTCGGATCGTGAAGACGTACGACTACATCAACTGCGTTGATAAACGCTTCCGCTTAGCGATCTTCAAGGGTAATAAGATACACTCCCCCTCTCGTTGCTATGCATCACCATGATCTTGCGTGTGCGTAGGAATTTTTTTGAAATTACTACGTTACCCAACAATTCGGACATCGGAAAGGTTTCAAGTGATTCGGGTATTTATCAGAGTACCGGAGAGTTACGGGAATTCGCCGGGGAGTATATGGGCCTTATTGGGCTTTAGGGGAAAGAGAGAGGAGAGGCTACGCGCCCCCAAGGCCTAGTCCGAATTGGACTAGGGGGAGGGGCTGCGCCCCCTCCTTCCTTCTCTTCTCTTTTCCCTTTCCTTGACTCCTACTCCTACTACATGGAAGGGGGGAATCCTACTCCCGGTGGGAGTAGGACTCCCCAGGGCGCGCCATAGAGAGGGCCGGCCCCTCCCCTCCTCTCCTCCTTTATATACTGAGGCAAGGGGCACCCCATACACACAAGTTGATCTGTTGATCTCTCCCAGCCGTGTGCGGTGCCCCCCTCCACCATATTCCACCTCGGTAATATCGTAGCGGTGCTTAGGCGAAGCTCTGCGTCGGTAGCTTCATCGACACCGTCAACACGCCGTCGTGCTGACGTAACTCTCCCGTGAAGCTCTGCTGGATCAGAGTTCGCGGGACGTCATCGAGCTGAACATGTGCTGAACTCGGAGGTGCCGTACGTTCAGTACTAGGATCGGTCGGATCGTGAAGACGTATGACTACATCAACCGCATTGTGCTAATGGTTCCGCTTTTGGTCTATGAGGGTACGTGGACGACACTCTCCCCTCTCGTTGCTATGCATCACCATGATCTTGCGTGTGCGTAGGAATTTTTTTGAAATTACTACGTTCCCCAACAGTGGCATCCGAGCCAGGTTTATGCGTAGATGTTATATGCACGAGTAGAACACAAGTGAGTTGTGGGCAATACAAGTCATACTGCTTACCAGCATGTCATACTTTGGTTCAGGGTATTGTTGGATGAAGCGGACCGGACCGACATTACACGTACACTTACGCGAGACAGGTTCTACCGACGTGCTTTGCACACAGGTGGCTGGCGGGTGTCTATCTTTCCAACTTTAGTTGAACCGAGTGTGGCTACGCCTGGTCCTTGTGAAGGTTAAAACAACACTAACTTGACGAAATATCGTTCTGGTTTTGATGCGTAGGTAAAAACGGTTCTTGCTCATCCCGTAGCAGCCACGTAAAACTTGCAACAACAAAGTAGAGGATGTCTAACTTGTTTTTGCATGGCATGTTGTGATGTGATATGGTCAAGATGTGATGAGATATAAGTTGTTGTATGAGATGATCATGTTTTGTTAAAGTTATCGGCAACTGGCAGAAGCCTTATGGTTGTCTCTTTATTGCATAAGATGCAAGCACCAAATAATTGCTTTACTTTATCGCTATGCGATAGCAATAGTTGCAAGAGCAATAGTTGGCGAGACGACCATGTGATGACACATTGATATAGATCAAGATGATGGAGATCATGGTGTCATGCCGGTGACGATGAAGATCATGACGATGCTTTGGAGATGGAGATCAAAGGCACAAGATGATGATGGCCATATCATATCACATATTTTGATTGCATGTGATGTTTATCCTTTATACATCTTATTCTGCTTTGATTGACGGTAGCATTATAAGATGATCTCTCACTAAATTTGAAGGTATAAGTGTTCTCCCTAAGTATGCACCGTTGCGAAAGTTCTTCGTGCTGAGATACCACGTGACGATCGGGTGTGATAAGCTCTACGTTCAAATACAACGGGTGTAAGACAGTTTTGCACACGCAGAATATTCAGGTTAAACTTGACGAGCCTAGCATATGCAGATATGGCCTCGGAACACTGAAACCGAAAGGTCGAGCGTGAATCATATAGTAGATATGATCAACATAGTGATGTTCACCATTGAAAACTACTCCATCTCACGTGATGATCGAACATGGTTTAGTTGATTTGGATCATGTGATCACTTAGATGATTAGAGGGATGTCTATCTAAGTGGGAGTTCTTAAGTAATATGATTAATTTAACTTTAATTTATCATGAACTTAGTCATGATAGTATTTTGCAAATTATGTTGTAGATCAATAGCTCGCGTTGTTGCTTCCCTATTTTTTTTATGTGTTCCTAGAGAAAACTAAGTTGAAAAATGATAGTAGCAATGATGCGGACTGGGTCCGTGATCTGAGGTTTATCCTCATTGCTGCATAGAAGAATTATGTCCTTGATGCACCGCTAGGTGACAGACCTATTGCGAGAGCGGATGCGACGTTATGAGCGTTCGGCTAGCTCAATATGATGACTACTTGATAGTTTAGTGCACCATGCTTAACGGCTTAGAATCGGGACTTCAAAGACGTTTTGAACGTCATGACCATATGAGATGTTCCAGGAGTTGAAGTTAATATTTCAAGCAAATACCCGAGTTGAGAGATATGAAGTCTCCAACAAGTTCTATAGCTAAAATATGGAGGAGAATTTCTCAACTAGTGAGCATGTGCTCAGTTGTGCAGGTACTACAATCGCTTTAATCAAGTGGGAGTTAATCTTCCAGATAAGATAGTGATTGATAGAGTTCTCTAGTCACCATCACCAAGTTAGTAGAACTTCGTGATGAACTACAGTATGCAAGGGATGACGAAAATGATTCCCGAGTTTTTCATGATGATGAAATCGATGAAGGTAGAAATCAAGAAAGAGCATCAAGTGTTGATGATTAACAAGACCACTAGTTTCAAGAAAAGGGCAAAGGGAAAGAATGGAAACTTCATGTAGAATGGCAAGCAAGTTGTCACTTTCGTGAAGAAGCCCAAAGCTGGACCAAAGCTTGAAACTGAGTGCTTCTACTGCAAAGGAAATGGTCACTGGAGAGGAAATACCCTGAATATTTGGTAGATAAGTAGGATGGCAAAGTGAACAAGGGTATATTTGATATACAGGTTATTGATGTGTACCTTACTAGTGTTTATAGTAGCCCCTGGGTATTTGATACTTGTTCGATTGCTAAAAATTAGTAACTCGAAACAGGAGTTACAGAGTAAATAGAGACTAGTTGAGGGTGAAGTGACGATGTGTGTTGGAAGTGGTTCGAAGATTGATATGATCATCATCGCACACTCCCTATACTTTCGGGATTAGTGTTAAACCTAAATAAATGTTATTTGGCGTTTGCGTTGAGCATGAATATGATTTGATCATGTTTATTGCAATATGGTTATTCATTTAAAGTCAAGAGAATAATTGTTGTTCTGTTTACATGAATAAAACCTTCGATGGTCATACACCCAATGAAAATAGTTTGTTGGATCTCGATCATAGTGATACACATATTCGTAATATTGATGCCAAAAGATGCAAAGTTGATAATGATAGTGCAACTTATTTGTGGCACTTGCCGTTTGGGTCATATCGATTGTAAAGCGCATGAAGAAACTCCATTAAGATGGACTTTTGGAATCACTTGGTTATGAATCATTTGATGCTTGCGAACCATGCCTTTTGGGCAAGATGACTAAAACTCCATTCTCCGGAACAATGGAACGAGCTACTGACTTGGTGGAAATAATACATACCGATGTATGCGGTCCAATGAGTGTTGATGCTCGTGGCGGGTATCGTTATTTTCTGACCTTCATAGATGATTTGAGCAGATATGAGTATATCTACTTAATGAAGCACAAGTCTGAAACATTTGAAAAGTTCAAAGAATTTCAGAGCGAAGTGGAGAATCATCGTAACAAGAAAATAAAGTTTCTACAATGTGATCGTAGAGGAGAATATTTGAGTTACGAGTTTGGCCTTCATTTAAAAACAATGTGGAATAGTTTCACAGCTTACGCCACATGGAACACCACAGCATAATGGTGTGTCCGAACGTCGTAACCACACTTTATTGGATATGATGCGATCTATGATGTAACTTACCGATTTACCACTATTGTTTTGGGGTTAGACCTCTCCCAATGCAAAGGTGCTTAGATGAGGTGCTAAGTGCATTAAATACCTTAGCAACTCAAGTCCCCAATGCATAGGTGCTTAACTTGTTGTTGCTAAGCACACTTTATTTAATGAGTTAGCACCTAAAGTCTTTATGCATTGGCCAAATTGTTTCATTTAAGTGGTTTGCCTAGGTTCTCGCGCTTGGCATTGGTTCCTCCTGGGGTCACCAAAGTACTCTCTCCTTTCCTTAAATGTTGTGTCATGTCACTTTTTTGCTTATGTGGCATGCTTAGCACCTGTCCACGGTGGAGCACTGGGAAGGGTCTTATGCATTAGAGACAACTGCATTCACTTTAAATAGGGCACCATCAAAATCTGTTGAGACAACGCCTTATGAACTGTGGTTTGGCAAGAAACCAAAGTTGTCGTTTCTTAAAGTTTGGGGCTGCGATGCTTATGTGAAAAAGTTTCAACCTGATAAGCTCGAACCCAAATCGGAGAAGTGCGTCTTCATGGAATACCCAAAGGAAACTGTTGGGTACACCTTCTATCACAGATCCGAAGGCAAAATATTCGTTGCTAACATGGATCCTTTCTAGAGAAGGAGTTTCCCTCGAAAGAAGTGAGTGGGAGGAAAATAGAGCTTGATAAGGTAATTGTACCTTCTCCCGAATTGGAAAGTAGTTCATCACGGAAACTAGTTCCAGTGATGCCTACACCGATTAGTGAGGAAGTTAATGATGATGATCATGAAACTTCGGATCAAGTTACTACCGAACCTCGTAGGTCAACCAGAGTAAGATCCGCACCAGAGTGGTACGGTAATCTTGTTCTGGAGGTCATATTACTTGACCATGACGAACCTACGAACTATGAGGAAGCGATGATAAGCCCAGATTCTGCGAAATGGCTTAAGGCTATGAAATCTGAGATAGGATCCATGTATGAGAACAAAGTGTGGACTTTGGTTGATTTGCCCGATGATAGGCAAGCCATAGAAAATAAATGGATCTTCAAGAGGAACACGGACGTTGATAATAGTGATGCTATCTACAAAGCTCGACTTGTCGTAAATAGTTTTTCGACAAGTTCAAGGTGTTGAATACGATGAGATTTTCTCACTCGTATCGATGCTTAAGTCAGTCCGAATCATGTTAGCAATTGCCACATTTTATGAAATCTGGCAAATGGATGTCAAAAAATGCATTCCTTAATGGATTTATTAAAGAAGAGTTGTATATGATGCAACCAGAAGGTTTTGTTAATCCTAAAGGTGCTAACAAAGTGTGCAAACTCCAGTGATCCATCTATGGACTGGTGCAAGCATCTCGGAGTTGGAATATATGCTTTGATGAGTTGATCAAAGCATATAGTTTTATACAGACTTGCGGTGAAGCCTGTATTTATAGGAAAGTGAGTGGGAGCACTACAGCCTTTCTGATAATTATATGTGAATGACATATTGTTGATCAAAAATAATGTAGAATTTTCTAGAAAGCATAAAGGAGTGTTTGAAAGGAATTTTTCAAAGAAAGACATAGCTGCAGAAGCTTACACATTGAGCATTAAGATCTATAGAGATAGATCAAGACGCTTGATAAGATTTTTCAATGAGTACATACCTTGATAAGATTTTGAAGTAGTTCAAAATGGAACAGTTAAAAAAGGAGTTCTTGCCTGTGTTGCAAGGTGTGAAATTGAGTAAGACTCAAATCCCGACCACGGTAGAAAATAGAAAGAGAATGAAAGTCATTCCCTATGCCTCAGTCATAGGTTCTATAAAGTATGTTATGCTGTGTACCAGACCTATTGTATACCTTGCTCTGAGTTTGGCAAGGGAGTACAATTTTGATCTAGGAGTAGATCACTGGACAGCGGTCAAGAATATCCTTAGTGAGGACTAAGGAATGTTTCTCGATTATGGAGGTGATAAAGAGTTCGTCGTAAAGAGTTACGTCAATGCAATCTTTTACACCGATCCAGATGACTCTAAGTATCAATCTGGATACATATTGAAAGTGGGAGCAATTAGCTAGAGTAGCTCCGTGCAGAGCATTGTAGACATAGAATATTTGCAAAATACATACGGCTCTGAATGTGACAGACCCGTTGACTAAACTTCTCTCACGAGCAAAACATGATCATACCTTAGTACTCTTTGGGTGTTAATCATATAGCGATGTGAACTAGATTATTGACTCTACTAAACCCTTTGGGTGTTGGTCACATGACGATGTGAACTATGGGTGTTAATCATATACATATATGAATATTGGTGTTAAATCACATGATGATGTGAACTAGATTATTGACTCTAGTGCAAGTGGGAGACTGAAGGAAATATGCCCTAGAGGCAATAATAAAGTTATTATTTATTTCCTTATTTCATGATAAATGTTTATTATTCATTCTAGAATTGTATTAACCGGAAACATAATACATGTGTGAATACATAGACAAACATAGTGTCACTAGTATGCCTATACTTGACTAGCTCGTTGAATCAAAGATGGTTAAGTTTCCTAGCCATAGACATGAGTTGTCATTTGATTAACGGGATCACATCATTAGAGAATGATGTGATTGACTTGGCCCATTCCGTTAGCTTAGCACTTGATCGTTTAATATGTCGCTATAGCTTTCTTCATGACTTGTACATGTTCCTATGACTATGAGATTATGCAACTCCCGTTTACTGGAGGAACACTTTGTGTGCTACCAAACGTCACAACGTAACTGGGTGATTATAAAGTTGCTCTACAGGTGTCTCCGAAGGTACTTGTTGAGTTGGCGTATTTCGAGATTAGGATTTGTCACTCCGATTGTCGGAGAGGTATCTCTGGGCCCTCTCGGTAATGCACATCACTATAAGACTTGCAAGCAATGTGACTAATGAGTTAGTTGCGGGATGATGCATTACATAACGAGTAAAGAGACTTGCCGGTGACAAGATTGAACTAGGTATTGAAATACGACGATCGAATCTCGGGCAAGTAACATACCGATGACAAAAGGAACAACGTATGTTGTTATGCGGTTTGACCGATAAAGATCTTCGTAGAATATGTGGGAGCCAATATGAGCATCCAGGTTCCGCTATTGGTTATTGACCGGAGACGTGTCTCGGTCATGTCTACATAGTTCTCGAACCCGTAGGGTCCGCACGCTTAACGTTCGGTGACGATTTATATTATGAGTTATGTGTTTTGATGTACCAAAGGTAGTTCGGAGTCCCGGATGAGATCGGGGAAATGACGAGGAGTCTCGAAATTATCGAGACGTAAAGATCGATATATTGGACGACTATTTTCGGACATCGGAAAGGTTCCGAGTGATTCGGGTATTTATCAGAGTACCGGAGAGTTACGGGAATTCGCCGGGGAGTATATGAGCCTTATTGGGCTTTAGGGGAAAGAGAGAGGAGAGGTTGCACGCCTCCCCAAGGCCTAGTCCGAATTGGACTAGGGGGAGGGGCTGCGCCCCCTCCTTCCTTCTCTTCTCTTTTCCCTTTCCTTGACTCCTACTCCTACTACATGGAAGGGGTGGAATCCTACTCCCGGTGGGAGGACTCCCTAGGTCGCGCCGTAGAGAGGGCCGGCCCCTTCCCTCCTCTCCTCCTTTATATACTGAGGCAAGGGGCACCCCATAGACACACAAGTTGATCTGTTGATCTCTCCTAGCCATGTGCGGTGCCCCCCTCCACCATATTCTACCTCGGTAATATCATAGCGGTGCTTAGGCGAAGCCCTGCGTCGGTAGCATCATCGACATCGTCAACACGCTATCGTGCTGACGGAACTCTTCCGTGAAGCTCTGTTGGATCGGAGTTCGCGGGACATCATCGAGCTGAACGTGTGCTGAACTTGGAGGTGCCGTACGTTTGGTACTTGGATCGGTCGAATCGTGAAGACGTACGACTACATCAACCACGTTGTGCTAACGCTTCCGCTTTCGGTCTACGAGGGTACGTGGAAGACACTCTTCCCTCTCGTTGCTATGCATCACCATGATCTTGCGTGTGCGTAGGAATTTTTTTGAAATTACTACGTTCCCCAACACTTACCTTCTGTCTATCTGACATGATAGTATAAGGACCAAATTGGCAAACTTCTCCTCCTAGACATAACTTCAGTTGGTGCAGAAACCAGCATCAATTTGCTGTATCCTCCTAACCAACAATGGAAAATGCAATTGGAAAAATGTTATCATTGCCATCTCTGCCAGTGGCAGCAAGGATCTGTGCACCTGTGGTCAGCTTAATATAGCATCCATCAACACCTGTTTTGAAAAAAGAAAGAACCAATTAAATCAGTACATAGCAAATAAACTAAAGCAAAGGTGTAATCATGTACATAGCAATGAAACTAAAGCAAAGGTGTAATCATGTACATAGCAATGAAACTATAGCAAAAATGTTATAGTAAATAAAGCAAAGAAACAACTAACTAACCAATGAAAGGTCTGCATCCATTGAGAAATCCCTCCCTTGCTCCATTTAAGCAGAAAAACATTGCATGAAACCTTGGCCCTGGATGTGGTATTTTTTTTATTGCTTTAGGAACTAGAGTTGTAACTACAACCCTACTTCCAGGGTTTGTCTGCATGATGGTTGCTGCATAGTCCCTTAGCCTGGGATACTGCTTCTTGTGCTCTCCTAATACAACTTCCACAACAAGGTTTTTGGCCCTATAGGCCATGTGCTTAGGAACCTCAACACCATACTTCTCATTGCAGGCATCAATCAGAGTTTGTATGCTAGTGGTTGGATCAGACCTGAACAATGACTCATATGTCTTTGCAAGCCACTTTGCACTAACCCTTGATGACTCTGTAGTGGTTGGGCAAGTGTGCTCCAGGTTCATTTTTTATAGCAAAAGTCTTTTCACCTTTGATCACAGCAGCAACAATGTAGAACTAACAATGCTCATTTTGGCAACATGCAATGATCCTTTGGTCAGAGTTTCTATGATATCCGAATTCTCTTGACTATGAAATGTGCAAGCTCAACAGAGCATCTCTGAATTGCTGCTGATTTGTGAAGCACATGTACTTACATAATTGCTGGTGTGGGTGCTCCATTTTGTCATTGAACCATATCCTAGGTTTTTCTTTTACATGCCCTACTCTTCTTGCTTTTCTTTAGGACAAATTGCAGTGGCCCATGCCCATCATCTTCACTATCCTGCAGCCAACCAGTTTCTTCTTCATCTGATGAAGGAGTGAAATATGGCTTCACCTCCTTTACAACACTAGAATGTGTTCTAGTGGTGGGGCACCTCCTAATTGTCAGCTTTTGCCTATTCTTTGGAGGTTCTACCTGCAACTATTGAGCTACCTCCACATTCACACTCTCCTCCCTCTCTTCATCCCCCCTCTCTTCCTCCTCCATCTCATCCATCTCAAACAGATCCTCAACCTCAGTGTCACCCTCATAATGCAGTTGTTCCTCCTCTTCTGACTCATCATCCTGAATATTCATCTTCATCATCTGCTAGTTGTTCCTCATCTGCTTGTCTCTTTCCATCTATTATCTCTGTGTCTTGAGAAATCATGTACTTCTCCATGTAGTTGTCACTGTCATATGCCCCTTCTGAATTATCACTACTGTAATATCCCTCCTCCAACAAAACTTCATCCTCCATCCCAGCTTTCAGCTTTTGTTTACCTAGGTTTTTGCTCTCTTGTGTGCAAAAACCACTAGCTTCAACATTGGTACTGCTACTGCACTGACTATGAAAAACAACCCCTTGGTCATCAACAGTAAGCACATCTGGCTCACTAAGATCATACACAACTGGTGGTGCATAAATAATGGTTTGTAGTTCAGCATTTCTCGACTTGCAAAGACCTTTGTCGATTGGTTGTTGCTCTAACTAATGATTCGTAACTAAAGTATGCTCATGCTGCTTCTTAACTTGCTGCAATTTAATGTTTGTGTCAATCAAGTCTAGGCCATGCTCTCTCTGCTCTCCTATGCATGTGTTCTCCATGCGATACAATTCATCAGAGAATGTAAATCCTTGTGTATGCAATAGTGCATACAGATTCAAAAAAGTGACATCAGAACTTCATATCTTCCTATCCAAATTATGTAGGGCATCAAAGTGAATCCTAACATCCCAGATAGCATCATCCACACTACAAGTGGCAGCAAATTTGGACATTTTCAGTAACACTAACCCTAGCCCCCAAATTGGAATAAAAACAGAGGAGAGGGAGGAGGACTTACATCACTACACCACATCCATGGGTCCAGTGATGGCTCGTGAAAGGGTTGGCGACCTAGATCTACGCCATCCGCAGCGCCGCTCCATGGTCGTGAGGGCCTCCTCCATTTCTTCCTCGCCGCTCGAGTAGTACGACAAACTGTCGCCGTGTCGCCCTCGGCCAATCCTAGGTGCGCATCGGCCCCGAGGCCAAGAAGATCTCCGTATACCCGCCCACACCGCCACCGTTGCTCGAGTCGTCGCCTACACCGCCGCCGCCCGGATTCGCCGTCGCCATTGCCAGAGAGGAGCACGGGGAGGAGAGGGAGAGGGGAACGAGAGTTAGGGTTCGAACCGGCGGCTCGGTTCAACCTAACCCGTTAGGTCGGACTCGTCCGAGTCAGCGACCCGTCCACGCGCCGATTCGGCTAGCATGTCACCTGACATGTGGGCCCGACCTGTCGGATACGCGGTCAATACGCGTTTATACGCTCCTTAGCCCGGTATGCACCACTTAGGTCCTGAGTTTGTACTGAATTGCAAAACTTTTGAGTAGTGGTACTGACTCGTGTGTTGGTGCGCAAGTGTGGTACCAACGTGCAATTAACTCCTTTGCAAAGGTACCCCACACCACACGACTAGATCTTTGTTTTCCATCGGAAGTCTGCATAAGTACCTATGTTGACAGAAGTAGTTCAGATATAGCCCTTGTTGATTCTGTGCTTGGTCAGCAAATATTCATTTTCTTGAAACATGGAGCAGAGGTGTGTAATGTGTAGTTTGTTATCGCCTTTCCCGTTTAGCTGAAGTAGGTTCGGTTCAGCTACAAAAAATTGTACTGGTCAAGTTTCTACATGTATGAGCTTGAGCTATTTTTTATGCTTACTAGAACAGACTTGAATGGTTTCGTTTTTGTTCCATAGTTATTCAGCGTCGTGTTCAATTGTTGTGACTTGTAGTGGTTCAGCTGGCATCAAGACGCCTTGTATAGTCATGAAAACTTAATTCTGGTCAGCATACTAAAGGGTTGATGTCCAAGCTCCAATGGAACAAAAATCACTAGAATTGTCTCTTGTTACAAACCATGTAACGATCACCTTTCATACAAGCAAAAGTTGAAAGGACGCATTATGAATCCAGATATACAGGGAATAAGATGAATTGCAATCCTAGGGAGCAGAATTCACATACAGCTAGCACACACTCACTACATATAATGAGTAAAGAGAGAAAAGGGTAATGTCAATCCTTGAAAACAAGCGGAGCTGGACTAAGCATTGACGATGATGGTCACAGGAGTGGCAGTCAGTCAGTGGTAGAACCACCAGACTGGGGCTTGCACCAAACTGGTGTTGGTATGTCAGTCGCTCCTATGTCGTCTGGTCCTCGATAGCAGAACCTGGATTCTTCGTTTGGTGTTCGGTAAGCGTACCAGCCAACCTGGAGGACATAGGGCTGCAACCCTCCCATGTCCTTCCTGTAGTAATGATCAGCCACATCCTCGAAGTGCACCAGACGGTCATCAAGAAAGTGAGTGGTTGGCTCACCCTGACTGACACAAGATACCGACGAAGCCTGACCTAGGTAAATCATTTCATCCGTTGTGTTCTTGTACTGGGCCCACCTGGCTTGGCGGCATCGTCAACAGACAGACGCAACAGCTTGATATCAAATGTCTTCTTGCTATCATGCGTAACTTTCACGGCAAACAGAAGATGTCCTGCTGTGGACTCCACCAGGTACCTCCTCAGTATGTAACCCTTCTCCTGAGCTTCATAGTAATCATCGATCGGTTTGCTGGAGCGAAACTCAACATGATAACGCTCCATTCTGAATGAGAGGCCCTCTGGAACAAGCCTGATCAGATCTTCGTTGAATGTGAGGAAGTGGAAGGAGCCCTGATAGAACAAAATGTCGTACACCCCATCTTCCACAGTTCCAATCTTAGTCCAGTGATCATCCTTGGACTCCCACGTCGCTATGGTGTGAACAAGGGATTCGCCAATGCCTACCACTGCAGCCACCGTGTACCCAGCGGTTGAAGGGGGCCGTGAGAGGGCTGCCATCTCAACCCAGACGTCGCGAGTCATACCTTCCTTGGCCAGTATTGTCACCGGTAGGTCAATGCGACCTCTCTTCTCTCCATTGCATAGGTTGTATAAAATGAATTGGCGCTCCGGGTACCCGAGGCTGATGAATATCCATGGCCCCGATGACCCACACAGCATCCCACTCTTAAGTGCAGCCGGAAGCCAGATCTTGTGCAGGCACCGAGTAACAGGTACAAAAAACATCGGAGTGCTGGTTGAAGGAAGGAGCATCCATGGCAGATCTGGCAGCTTCATATCGCGGATGGTTTCGCCCCAGTGCCTGTTGATCCATGAAAGGCGTAGCCTGTCAATTCCACAGGACAGATAATCCTCGACAATCCGCCTTATCAGATCACATGGCAGCTCGCCCCAGCCTTCAGGCTGTGTACCCTGCACATAAGGAAGGAAACTCGATTAGATGCGTGTAAATAGAAGCAGGTTGAGCACACTATTAAAACTAAAGTAAAAATTCTTTGGGTTGTGGTCGTGCGGTAAGAGTAGGATTCAGAATACTATGTTGTTTCTTCATCACGGTAAGAGTGAAACAGAGACACTTACTACTCTACTTTCAGAATACTATACTCGCGTAAACAGACGAAACAGAGCACTGAAACAGAGAAACGTCTTAACAACACGCACACGTGTCTGTGCTTTCCTGGTTTAGTATAGTACCACAATGTGACAATAGTAAAACTGACTTTTGCCTATTTGGTCTCCTCTTAGTTTTCAGCATGGGCCAAGATTCATAACTCCGATTTAATACTGTTATATTCATATACATGTTCAGACTATGGAAGATGAGGCAACTAAATCGAACTACAGTACTTGTTACATCAGTAATTAGTGGAGTCAACAAATTAATTAGTAGCTCAAACAGGATTAGCTATGATTATTACAGAAAGGAAGATTGTCATATTGAACTGATGTAAGACCAAAGTTAGCCACTGTACTCCTACTACTCCAAGTAACAATATTGTTTTGTCAACTACTCATTTAATTGGCAGATCACATCCCACTTTAGACTGGTCATAGTGGGGAGTAATTTAGACTAGCAACATGCATGCATGTGTTACTAGTTCCTCTATAGTGCAAAAATATATGAAGGTATTGTCATAGATGGTCACATTTATTGTCTTGTAGACTCATTTTCTCTTAGGGTGCGTATGTGATGGTATAATTAAAAAAACAATGTCATCTAACTCAAAGCATAAAAATTGCCACCCACAAGAACATTTACAATGCCCCAAAACCAAATGACCAAATTTCAATAAGAAGAGGTGGATCAACACCATCTGTATATTCTATAATATGTTATCACCTTGTGTCAGAAATTTAATTTTTTAAGCACATGCTCTGGAGAAAAGCAAAATGAAGGTATGTGGAAAAACCAAAGAAGAGCAATCTTTCTCTTAGATTGTGCAATTCACATGGAGTAGTAAGCAAGGAAATAAGACGGACATGTATATGAAAAGCAGCCAAAACTGTAATAACTTATGTTACTGAATGCACAATAATAACCTATGAATTGTTCCAATGAATGGTGAATTTATCTCCTACAAATAGAGAATTCAATCTAAACAGAGTTGCATCTATTCAACTAAAAAAATGGATCCGGCAAGGGTACATCGTAGATCATACAGAAGATAATTGACTGATCGATGCAGGAGTACATCTTGTATGTAACCTTGATTTTAACCTGCAAGGGTACATCTTGTGCAGTCTTTGATGTACCTCCACTTAACCTTGATTTTACCAGGGTGATTAGTCCATCAATCAAGTCTAGACTGTCTAGTGATAGATATTTACCAACGCCGAAGAGAATTGACTGGTTGCATATATAATACAGTAAACTATCAACTAATCTTTTTGATTGAGGCATTAAGTATGATGTGCATGGAATACCAAGCACTGCATTGAACACCCAAGTTTGCACAGAACCCCTACAGCCAAATTGAGAAACAAATCTTGAACTGTCCAGTGCGGAAAATCCGCATAAAGAAAGCTCAACTAAGCACTAAGCTGAGAAAAATAGTTCCAGTTATCATGTATGGGGATGGTTGCAGCTATTTTAACCAGGCTTTCTTTCCAAACAGAAAATGCAATGCTGAAGGGGGAAAAAAAGGAGAACCCCACCAAGCATGCCACATCCAATCCCTAAACACGCCGCGTCAATGCAAAGAGAGGGAAGAAGAGCGGGATGTGCACGCATTCACCAAGCCAGCAGGCCACCGGGATGAAGCGGCCACGCCCAAGGCGCAGACGTAGCGGCAGCACACCTCCAGACGCAGCAGTCGCCACCAGAAACATGGACCGCAGACGGCTTGACCAAATCGCCTCCCCTCTCGCCATGAGGCAGGGCGGCAAGCGGACCGGGAGCGCTGCGAGGGAGGTGTGGGCCAGGGTCGTGAGGGGCGCCGACGACGCGAGGCGGGGCAGTGGCGGCGCGGGCGAGGTGTGAGGGCGCGGGTGGCGGCGACCCCGGTCGGGCAGGCGGCGGTGCGGAGTCGGGCAGGCGAGATTTTCTTTTTTTTTTAGAAACTGGCAGGCGAGATTGGGGGGATGGGGTGGGGCCGAGCGACGCGCCACGCGGGGCATCGAGACGCTGTGTGAACAAGCGGAGCCCGTGAACCCAGTCGACGGCCCAGTCAAAATCAGAACGTGAATCCAAAATCGAAGGCCTCAACTGGCAGGCGAGATTTGGGCAGCACATGCTAATTATTCGGCGAGACCACATTAGCCCAACACAGACTAGACAGCAATCATCATCATTACTTGATTAGTGATCCAAAAATGTTACTTCAAAAACAAACCAGACTCAAAATTATTTTTCCCTCGAAAAAAAAAACTACACTAAAAAAAACCTAGACTCAGAATTTTTTTTAGTAATCCACCTGCTACCGTATGGAGTATGTACTACTACTACTATAAGAAGCACGGGGCACAGCAGCGGGCATATATAGAAAGACATCATCAACTGTAACGTCAACAGATAAAAGGTAGACGGATCCAACAGATCGCCTCGAATCAAAAAAAAAAGGGGCAAAATAATCGGAAATCCTTAAGATGGCCACGTACGGTGCTCACACATGTTCAGGCCCTGTTTGGTTCTAAATAAGTCACCAACTTATAAGTCCAAAATTGCAAAAAGTGACTTATTTTACCAAACGGACCTAACTTATAAGTCACCTCAACTTATAAGTCATAAGTTGCTCCACCCCAACTTAAAACTTATAAGTCACCCCCTTTTACATGGGTCCCATCATCTTTACATAAAAAACAAGGTGGAAAGATGTGCCAGTGACTTATAAGTCGGATAAGCAACCAACAGGCATGACTTATAAGTCACTGATTTTAAGTCACCTGACTTATAAGTCAGGTGACTTATTAGAACCAAACAGGGCCTCAGACTCCCTCCCTGGCGATGAGGTAACTAAATCGAACACAGTATGTACTAGAGTCTGCATAGTTGTCCATGCAAGCATCACGAAAAGTGTTTATGACGAATTAAGAAAACAATTTTCTAACTAGTACTAGTTGCATGCTTGCATCAGTAATCAAAAAATGGTGCCGACAAAGTAACAAATTAATTAGTGTAGTTGCTAAAAGTGAGATTAGCTAAGATCAGTAGTAGTACATAAAAGGAATGTCGCCTAGTTGTGAGTCCCCTGTGAAGCAGATTTACTTTGAAATCATGGGTGTTGAGTAAAATTATTTTTTACGTGTCAAAAACTAAAGGAGCACTTGCACAAATTTAATGACTCAAGGTACATCGGTGCATGATTCATCAGTGAACCATCAGCCAAAGTTAACTGACGTAAGACCAAACAGGAGCATCTTCAGTATATAGCAACTAATATACTCCTAGGTACTACCAGTCCACTTTTTTTTTTGCGGGGTACTACCAGTCCACTTAACAAGAGTATTGTTTTTCCAACGGCATTCTACTCATTTAACCGGCAAATCACGTATACCCCACTTTAGCTTGGGTGCCCAGATCTATATAGGAGTATCACGCATAGCAATCCATTGCAATCTCGGATTCTAACAAACTCTGGCAAGAAGACATGCCGCACGAATCACGGTCTCATACAAGAGTAAGTTAAGCAGCGGGACGACCATTAACACACAATTAGCCAACAAGCAATTAGCAACCGGCGTAATAAGAAGGGTCCCTAAAAGGAAACAATGCGTCACAGCGGCATACTGTGGTCATCGATCATATCAACCGTAGCGTCAACAGATAAAAAAAAACAGATAAAAAAGCAGAGTGATCCAATAGATCGGCCTGGATGAACAAAAGGCAAGCAACCAAATGGCCGTACGCACGTCACGTACCCTGGGCGCGCCCTGCAGAAACGCGGATGGAGGAACGGCGTCCATCTATCTGCCTCCGCGCGCGCGCGTGCTTCCTTGATGATTAGCGTCCTTGTCTGTCGCAAAAAACAACATCAGTAAATGGAACACCAGTCGATCCATCCATCTGGTAATTAGCATAGTAGTAAACAGATTCGGGACACATAATAAGACCGCCGCAACGCCTGACCCATCGTCGATGAACTAAATAAAATCCACAAAAGTAAAACGAAACCCGGCGAAAAACACATCGGTTTTGCAACCAGATGAAAGCCATCTAGGCCTGCCATGGAGTCACGGTACCAACTGATCCGCGCTCGCTGCTGCACGGCATGCGGCTCTCAGTCCCAGCCCTAAAAAGAGCGCACACGTACGCGGATCTAAAAACGGATCTACCTTGGAAAACACAGGAACGCAAGGAATCCTCGCAGGGAACATGCAGCACCCGGGAATGGATCATCCAAATACGGGCCAAAAATGCTTGAGCAGCAGCAGCACCAGCAGCAGCGCGTGCGATAGATCGACTTGCATGCTGCTGCTGCTGCTGCGGCGGCGGCTGGCTAGTCGTGTAACGCAGCGGAAAAGGGAAGAAGATTCATGAAACGCAGCGAAAGCTAAGTGACGGAGAAGGAGACGCCCCACTCTTTCAACCAAATCAAAGCAGCTTTAGCCTGCCATGGAGTGACGCAGCAGAGCAGAGCGGAGCGGTAGGAACAGATCCGCGCTGCCGCACTGCATGCGCCTCCTCCCAGTGCCAGGCCTAGGCCTCCTCTCATCACGATCGAAACGCCAAGGGAACAAAACGGAGGAGGAAAACCGAATCGAACAGGAGAGAGAGATGCGAATCCTCGCACGCACGCATCGCACGTGTTAGAATAAACCGAGGCACTCCGTCGATCCACCGAGGATCAAGCAATCACATAAGCACGGCACCGAGATTTGTTAACGAGGTTCACCGATATGGCTACATCCTCTGGGCATGACTACGGGCGCTCCTCCCATGACACCGTCACAATACCGCACCCGGCCGCCCGGGCGCCGGCACACACCTGCCGGCTCCCCCGCCATATATGAGAGGCTTAGAATACAAGTGTCCTATTAGGACACAACTCCTACCCTATCTACACATAGTACGACTCCAAGTCCAACTATAACCTAACTTGTACAATAATATTCGACACAACTATAACAAACTCCACCTTGGCGAATATTCTCCACCACCTTGAATTCGTCCGTGCGTCGAACCTCCATGTACATTGGACTTGAGATACGCCATGACCACCGCTGCTACTCCCAGACTCCATGTGACTCCACCTGCAACTGTAGTCCCTTCTTGTCTTCTTCACAATCAACACTCGAGCAAAATTAAGTTCCTCATTACTCTACCTTGTGCTTCCAACTTTCAGAGAATCCGTTCAACACCATTACACACCGACCACTGTCTGCATGAAAATGAACAACTCACATATTGGACGCCACATATAAGAGTTATCTGAACTCAACGTCACCGCTCTTTCTTGACCGCTTATGCGAAACTTGAAGGAATTTCACCGTCGCCCTGTGTCACCCTGAGTCAAATTCGCAGTTGTCTCACCCTTCTTCCGGATAGTCTCTGGCATGTCCCACAGCTATAGCACTCCGCCTCCTTCTGTCTTGTCAAGCACTTTGCCATGCGAACCGAACACCACAGAATATACGGCCATGTACTCTCTCTGTTTTGACAAATCCAGACTTTCCGCCACTTTCTCAGATTCTCCATGGTCAACTCATGTTCATCAACTAGTACCAATAGACCCAGTCACCAACTTGAATCTGGTACTCGCCAACACTGCTTCAGCACCCTTGCACACTTTGTCTGACCACATGTCTGACCACCAGTGCCTTGGTCTGTTGTTGTGTCACGTGCTTACCGCACGCCTCGCCGCTATCACCGCGTCGAGCCTCTGCTGTCCTGGTCGAGTCTCCCGGGTAGCTAGCCCCCACTGCCTCAACCCCCACTGCAGAGAACCATCGATCATCACCGACCGATGGCGAGTATCACGTCTCCATCGGACCACTGGTACCCCGATCCGATCCACGTGTCTCGCTATCCCTTTGAAATAGGCTTCGACTCTCCGAATTCTTACGCCGTAGCCCTCCATCGGCCTGAGTGAAGTCGTCCCTCGGACTCCAACTCCACCTTCAACATGACTCCATGGTGGTTGTACGTGCCACCCTCCGCGCCCGTTGACTTCAAGCTCTCACTGCGCACCATCTTGAATCAACCCCGCCATAGTCTGTCGAGCCGCACATGCCCTCGAGCTCGCACCACGTGTTTCCACGCCCGAGTCGGCCACCATCGACATCACGCTCTTGTGTCGTCGTCACTGAAATCACCGCCTTCTTCGCTTTGACCGACATCCCGTCGATCCGTCAGACAAATTCGATCCGACCCAAATTATTATTCGACCGCAAAGATGCTCCACCCTATGTCGTGTCCACCACCGCACATCTTTGTGCCTTGCTTGACGCATACGTATGCACGATCCGCCCACGGCGTGCTCCGGACTCCTCCGAGCCTTATACGCACGTCACCAACCTGCCAACCTTACGGTAAAATCTCGTGCGCAATTTGCAACACTTCCAAAAGAAAACTGGATTTCCTGGTAGTCTCCATGGGTACACCAAGCATATCACCATAAACTCCCAACACTCCTTTTCTTTAATCATGTTCCATCACAGAGCCATGTACATACCACTTGTTAAAATAAATCCGAGACCACCGTCGATCTACCGAAGACCAAGTAATCACACAAGGAACGACACCGCATGTCTCCAGACCGCTGGATCAGACTGTCTCAGTCTCGCACCTAGCTAGCTTCCGCTCGGCCTCCAGAACCTGCATCTGACCAAAGCGTCTAGCTGCCAAGTCCCGTCGTCCCGTGCGTTGCACGCCCTGATGGCCGCCCCGCTGTCGAATCGATCTGGAACTATCGATTCGCTGAGCCGCCGCCCCTGCACACATGCACATCAATTCCGGGATACATGCCTTGCTCGATGCCCGCATCTGCCTGCATGCACCAGCCACCCGGCCGACCTCGATCCGCACCGATCTGCCAGCTTCCTTGCGCTCGCTACGCATGCATACACGCCTGAACACAAGCCTCCAAGTCCCCAACCGCCCAGTGCCTAGGCCTAGCCCGCTAGCTCTGCCAACTCTGCCTGCTTTCCAGCCCACCAGCCGGAATTGCCAGCTTGGGCCTCGCCTTGGAGCCAGCTTTGGCTCACGCCACAGCCCACGCGCTGCACCGATTGATCCGACCCGGTGGAGTCCAGCTGATGCACGTCATCCCGATCTCCTCGAGAACTTGCGTGATCCCGCCGTCGCCGTACGCCTGCTCGCCTGCTGCTCCTTCCGATTGCTTTTGATCCGATCTCGCCACGTCGCTACCGTTGAATACCGCAAGAAAAATCTTCCGATCAATCAGTTTAGCTTCGCTACGATTATTCTGCACACTGTCTTCAACGCGACTTCCGAACATCCATCCTCTAGATCATCATCACGGCCTCTTCGAACCTTGCTCATGATACCACTTGTTAGAATAAACCGAGGCACTCCGTCGATCTACCGAGGATCAAGCAATCACATAAGCACGGCAGCAATCACATAAGCACGGCACCGAGATTTGTTAACGAGGTTCACCGATATGGCTACATCCTCTGGGCATGACTACGGGCCCTCCTCCCTATGACACCGTCACAATACCGCCCGTACCGCCGCACACGCCGCCGGCTCCCCCGCGTGCCCGTGCTATTATGTTGGCATATGTTACATCGTGTGTCTACCCCCACTATATATGAGAGGCTTAAGATACAAGTGTCCTATTAGGACACAACTTCTACCCTATCTACACACAGTACGACTCTAACTGTAACCAAACTTGTACAATAATATTCGACACAACTCTAACAGCACGTACGCATGCAGGCAGAAGAACAACCAAACAATTCGCACGCGTACGAACGCCCGCTGTGCTCGTCGGAACCACTCACCGTGGACGTGGAGACGACGGCCGGGGCCCGGGGAGATGTGCCGTGCTGGCTCCTTTTTCTCCTCCCTCCGCGCCCTTCTCCGGTGACGGTGCGGGGATTATATAGGAGTGGCTAGGTAGGATGGGTGGATGGATGGATGGATGCGTGCGTGACTTGTCACGCGGAGGGAGGGACGGATCGCGTGCTCGTGTGTGTGTGCAGGCGGCGTTTGCCCCGGGGAGACGTAGCGGACCGGCTGGAAGGGCTATGCGAGTGCAGTGCAGGTGCCAGCGCTGCCATGTGCGCCCCGGGGCGGAAGGAAGGAAGACGGTGGGCCTCTCCAGTCAGCGAGTCACCAGGGGCAGGCATGCCAGCTACTCTACACGGCTAGCTATCCCGCGCGGAAACGAGTTGGGCACGGCAAAAAGTAAACCAACCAACTGCAGTCGCTATCATTACCCAGGGCAGGCGGTTAAATGCTGCAGATTCTGTCTGTGGACAGCTGCGTCCTGCACGCATGCTGTGCCTGCCGTGGCAGAATGTTCTTTCCGCTCATCTCTTTCCTGCCTAGGTGAACTACGTTTGCATGTTGTTCCACAAGCATCCATCTGAAATAGGTCGGTTTATATCGACATTTATTTTTCCTCAAGAAATGCAAAGCCCTTGGATTGGATCTTAAACCTAAGAGCAACTCTAATGGGACGACCCATTTCGTCCGCCGCCGGTCGTTTGGGTTGGCACGGACAGAAAGGGCGGCCCAACGCGCCGACCCAAACAGACGTGCGTCGCTTTTCGTTCGCGGGCGACCCATTCTCGGCCCATTTTGTAGCCGGATTTGCGTCCGCGCGGACACGCGACGGACGCGCGCACGCTCGCCCTCCCCTCCCCCGTCCCGCTGGTCCGTGTCACATTGCCCTCCCCCATCCAACAGCAACCCTCGCCCTCCTCCTCCGTCGCGGATGCCGCCGCCCATTTTTGCCGGCGACTCTGCCAGCTGTCGGGGCCTTCACATCCGCTCAGCTACGCCGCCCACTCCCACGTAGCCCGCCACCGCCGTCTTGCCGTCGGGAGCCGACTGCTTCCCACCCCCCGCGCCTCCCACCACACAGCCGCCCCCGACCAAGAAGCCGCCTCGCCGCCCGGCCAGATCCTCACCGGCACGCTCGTCGGACACCGGCAGGACAGCAGCTGGTCCGTGCGCCGCGACTCCCTTCGTCGGCCGTCCCCTTCGCCGACGCCCGCAAGCTGTTCGACAGTTTGCCAATGTACAAAAATGGACTCCGCCGACGAGTTCTTTTTTCACAATTTCCTTTGCGACTCCGATGATTCGTCCTCCGATGATGAGGAGGAGATATTTTGGCTGTTGTGTTGGTCCATCACCACCTCAACAGCCAGCGGCCATTGTTCCGTGGCTCCATTCCGGGCAACCTTCCGGCGTTGAATCGCAACCGAGAGAGCGGGCATTTCCTTCTTTGGAAGGGCTACTTTGATACAACAAACCCGTTGTTCAAACATCAGAAATTTTGCCGCCGTTTCCATATGAGTAGGCACGTTTTCAACCGTATTAGAGAGGGGGTGGTCGACTATGATGACTATTTCGAGTGCAAAGAGGATGCCGTTGGCAAGATTGGTTTTTTCTCTTATCAGAAATGCACAGCCGCCATCCGAATGCTTGCATATAGAGTGCCCGGTGATCTCATTGACGAGTACGTCCGTATGAGCGAGTCTACTTGCCTAGAGTCCCTGTATAAGTTCTGCAAGGCTGTTATTGTTGTGTTTGGCCCTGAGTACTTGAGAGAGCCGATCATGAAGATACAACCCGTTTGTTGGCAATGAATGCGGCGGGGCTTCCTGTGGATGCTTGGTAGTATAGACGCATGCATTGGGAGTGGAAGAACTGCCCTTCTGCTTGGCAAGGGCAGTATAAGGGCCATGTCAGGGCTTGCACTGTCATACTTGAGGCCGTGGCGTCTCAAGATCTCTGGATCCGGCACTCTTTCTTTGGCATGGCTGGATCACGCAATGATATCAACATGCTTCAGCGCTCGCCGGTGTTTGCTAGGCTTGCCGAAGGCAACAGCCCACCGGTGAACTTTACTGGCAACGGCCACACCTACGATAAGGAATACTATCTGGGTGACGGTATCTATCCTCAGTGGACCACTATTGTCAAGACAATACCCAACCCTGTCGGAGAGAAGAGGAAGAGATTTGCCCAAGAGCAAGAGAGTGCTAGGAAGGATGTCGAGCGTGCCTTTGATGTTTTGCAATCTCGATGGGGCATCGTTCGGTATCCTGCTAATACCTGGAGCACGCAGAAACTGTGGGAGGTGATGACTGCTTGTGTGATCATGCATAATATGATCGTAGAAGACGAGTGCCCAGAACGTCTGTATGATCAAGTGTTTCAGTTTCAGAGTGATAATGTTGTGCCTGAGCATGGAGTAGCGGCAACATTTGAATAGTTCACCCAATTTCATGAAGACATGCGTGATTGGGAAACTCACGTGCAACTGCAAAATGATTTGGTTGAGCATATGTGGGCTCATGTTGGCAACCAATAGATGTATCTTCTTTTATTCGTTTGCAAAACTATGTGACAGCTATGCGAGACCTTTTTATTTTCATTTGGCTTGTAATAAACTATGCAATTTTATTCGGTCCAAAACATTTTATTTTGATTCAAACTATGCAATCATGCAAAAAAATAGGGGGGCCAGGCAGCCACGCCGGCACATATGGGTCGGCGCGTTGGGCGCCCTACCGACCTATATCTAAAACAGGGCGGACGCCGGGCGGGCGGCCGACCCAAACAGACAAAAAGCGGACGAAATCGCCGTCTGAGGGAGTCCCGGATTAGGGGGTGTGCGGATAGCCGAACTCTCGCCGTTGGCCGGACTCCTGGACTATGAAGATACAAGATTGAAGACTTCGTCCCGTGTCCGGATGGGACTTTCCTTGGCGTGGAAGGCAAGCTTGGTGATACGGATATGTAGATCTCCTACCATTGTAACCGACTACTGTGTAACCCTAACCTATCCGTGTCTATATAAACCGGAGGGTTTTAGTCCGTGGGACGAACAACAATCATACCATAGGCTAGCTTCTAGGGTTTAGCCTCCTTGATCTCGTGGTAGATCTACTCTTGTACTACCCATATCATCAATATTAATCAAGCAGAGTAGGGTATTACCTCCATCGAGAGGGCCCGAACCTAGGTAAAACTTCGTGTCCCTTGTCTTCTGTTACCATCCGCCTAGACGCACAGTTCGGGACCCCCTACCCGAGATCCACCGGTTTTGACACCGACATTGGTGCTTTCATTGAGAGTTCCTCTGTGTCATCGCCATCAGGTAGGATGCCTCATCTCGTCTTTAAAGACGATACTATCGCCAAAGGAGCCTTAGCCGCTGGCCAGACTCTTCGGCTAGGTGGTTTTCTTATGACCGCCATCCGCCATCACAAGACGATGACCTCCCGAGTCATCGAAACCAATCTTCATGTCAATTCGGAACTTGAAGAACAATTAGATCCGATCGAGCTCTCCTCCGTAAACGAGCTCTTGGATCGAATCGCCGCCCTGGGAGTCGCCACAGACTACGACCGGATCGGGCCTAAAACCGATCTGGGAGAGATCAACTCTCCCCAGGCTACCCATCATATTGTTGTGATAGAGGAGAAATGCGGCGATTCTTCTTCTATCTTAAGGACTAGCTACGTCCGGATTCCCGATCCCTCCATGCCGGATTCCCGCGAAGGGACGGATGTCGATCAAGCCCTGAACTTAAAGTCGGTAGTGGTCGGACTCATTGGATAGCTCTCAAAATCCAAAGTTCCGAAGTTCGAAACTTCTCGCCCTCGAGTCCTAAATTGGACGGGTTCCGGATTTAGTGCCACCCGCCCACCCAAACATTAGCGATCTCTCTCGAATTCGGCAAGAGCCCAGGAAACGATTACATCATTCTTGGGCCATATTCCTCCCTGGTTATGAACAGGATAAAGGATCGCCGAGAGGAGGACGCAATCCCAATCTTCTGCAATAATTGCACGGACAAGGGAATCCTAAGCGCCATAAGTCATCGCGAAATTACACGCTTTGCTGACTTGGTGACCATAGTACAAAAATCTTGTGCGATGGAGAGCGCTGGAAAACCGAAAGTAAATTTTGGGATAATCCGCCCCGAATACATCCCTAGTCCGAAACAAAAGGGTGCATCATTATCAAGCACCTGAGTTAAATACCAAAAACCAAAACCCCTAAAAGTGCGGAACCGTCTTTGGAGGGTTGGCTAAGCGGACCACTGCAAAATTCATAGCACGAGGGCGCCACTCCAACTCATAGCCTTGAGCATGTTGGATACTACGGCAGGTGGCCAAAAGTGGCGAAGAGCTTCTAGCTTCGGAATCCCAGCCCAGCAACACCAGTACGGTGTTAACAGTCTTCGAGACTTTCGCATCAAATAACATGCGAAAACGAACACTCCGCAACCTTGCCAAAGTCTACCAAGTAGCAACAATAAATCCATGGAGTGACACGGCTATTACCTTTAATGCCAGTGACGAACCTAAATTCCGAACTGCCCGGGCACCAGCCGCATTGGTCCTCAGCCCGATAGTGGACGGCTTTCGCCTTGCTAAGGTACTCATGGATGGCGGCAGCGGACTAAACCTCATCTATGAGGAAACCCTCCGAAAAATGGAAATAGATGGAACCGCATTGGTGAGCGAAGCACAACGTTTAGAGGAATAATCTCCCGGGAAGCATCTTTGCCTGCAGGGAAAAATCACGCCGGGCGTAGTGTTCATTTCGCCGGACAATTACAGTCCGAGGAGGTCACATTTCAAGTGGCCCCGTTCAACAGCGGATATCATGCTTTATTAGGACGAGAGGCATTCACAATTTTTCAAGCTATACCCCATTATGGGTACATGAAGCTTAAAATGCCCGGACCTAATGGAGTCATCACTCTCTCTAGTGATCCGAACATAGCACTCACAAGAAAACAAGACAGCCGCACTAGCCCTCGAGGCACTATCCAAGCCCTAGCGGCCGAGGAACTCACCGTGATGCGCTCCACGGTGAACAGGGACGATGTGATACTTGATAAAAGATCCAAGTCCACCTCTTTTAAACCAGCGGATGAAATAGTCAAATTCCAAGTCCACCCAACGGACCCTGCAAAGACGGCCTCCATTGGGGCACAATTAAACCATGATGTAGGCGCGCTTTCGAGAATTTCTACAAGAAAAGCTGAGACATCTTTGCTGGCACCCTTCGGACATGCCAGAATCCCACGTCGGTGGCCGAGCACAGCCTAAATATCCTAAAAAGTTCAAGCACATCAAACAGGCTCTTGGCGCTTTCGAACCCAAGAGACAGGCCATGGGAGAGGAGCTAGCCAAACTTTTGGAAGCCGGATTCATCGGAGATATAAAACATCCGGATGGCTAGCAAACCTGGTGATGGTACCAAAGAAGGATAAATCCACTGGCGCCTATGTGTTGATTTCAAGGACCTTAATAAGGCTTGCCCAAAGGATCCCTTCCCCTCCTCGAATTGATCAAATCATTGGCCTTACAACAGGACACGACTCATTGTGCTTCCTCGACGCGTACTCGGCTACCACCAAATCAAGATGGCGGAGCAGACCAAGCTGCAACATCATTCATCACTCCATACGGCCCGTTACGCTTCAACACAATGCCCTTTGGGCTCAAAAGCGCCAAGCGCAACATATCAGCGCATGATTCAGACATGTGTGGCAAACCAGATTGGCAAAACAGTGGAAGCATATGTAGATGACGTGGTCGTCAAAACCAAGCACGTCGAAACTCTAGTAGACGACTTGAGGCTCACATTCGACAATCTTCGAAAATATGATATATATATCAAGCTCAATCCGGAAAAATGCGTCTTCGGCGTTCCAGCCGGAAAGCTCCTAGGCTTCATTGTGTCCGATAGAGGAATTGAAGCAAACCCAGCCAAGATCCGAGCTCTGTCACAATTGGATATTCCAAAAGACCTCAAACAAATACAAAAATTGACTGGATGCGTAGCGGCTCTAAGCCGCTTTATTTCCCGATAGGGGAAAAGGCATTACTTCTTTACCGCCTCCTCCGCCGCACCGAACACTTCGAGTGGACGGATGCCGCCAGGGCCGGACTCGAAGAAATAAAGGCCATTTTGGCAACAAACCCGGTCCTGGCTGCGCCCAACGTGGGCGAACCAATGCTATTATATATCGCTGCAACACATCAAGTTGTCGGTAGCGGTGCTCGTTAATCGAGCGAAAGCGAATGGACACCGGTTCCTGTTCAAAAACCGGTTTATTATGTGTCCACTGTCCTAACTCCATGCAAGTCCCGGTACCCACACTATCAAAAGATAGCATATGCGGTGTTCATGGCATCCCGTAAGCTGCGACACTACTTTCAAGAGTGTTCGATAACGGTAGCCACCGAAGTACCTCTTAACGACATTATAAATAACCGCGACGCGACGGGCCGGATTGCTAAATGGACCATAGAGCTCCTTCCATTCGATATAACTTATAAGCCACGACGAGCTATTAAGTCGCAGGTTTTGGCCGACTTCATGGCCGAATGGACGGCCGAACTCCCTAAAAGAGTACGGCACATACTCAATTGGATCATGCACTTTGACGGCTCCAAAATGTTGGCGGCACTGAAATTTGGCGTCGTCTGGCGTCCCCAACCGGGGACACAGTCCAATACATCCTTCAGATAATATATACGGACTCCAACAACGGCCCGAATACTGAGGCCCTTCGCACGGCCTCCGGATGGCGATCTCCATGGGCATTCAACGCCTAGAGGTGCGGGGATTCGAACCTCGCAATATCTCAAATAAACGGAGACTTTGACGCCAAAGATCCGAAAATGGCAGCATACCGCAATGCGGTCCTAAAAATGTCAGCACAGTTCGAAGGGCTCGAATTTCATCATATAGCCTGGGATAACAACCAGGCCGCGGATATATTGGCACGCATCGGTGCAAAACGCGATGCCGTCCCACCCAATATCTTTCTGGAACGGCTGTTCAAGCCATCCGTACTATGGGAAGGGGAGTCCGACAATATCAATGCGGACCCAACCGCACTGCCTGACGCCGAACACTCTGACACAACCGGAGGCTCTGCCCCCGAGATAACACCCTCTGCTCACGAAATAATGGCGGTTATCGCCCGTGGGCCGGAACCATTCCTAGCCTACCTAACTAGGCGGGAACTCCCGAAGACCAAAATGAGGCTCGCTGCATAGTACGGGCGCTCTAAAGCCTATAAAGTCCATGAGGGAGAGCTTTATAAGAAAAGCACTACCGAAGTCCTTCAAAGGTGTATCTCCGAAGAGGAAGGGCGAAACCTCCTGGCTGAAATTCATGCCGGACTGGGTGGGCACCATGCCGCAGCCCGGGCCCTTGTAGGCAAGGCCTTCCGTACATGATTTTATTGGCCGACGGCCCGGGCAGAATCTTGCAGGACTTAGTCCAACGATGCGTCGGTTGCCAGCTTTTTGCTAACCAAAGCCACATGCCACCCACCGCCCTTAAAACTATACCATCACCTGGCCGTTTGCGGTCTGGGGGCTTGACATGGTTGGACCCCTCAAGGGAGGAACCCACAAGCAAAAATACCTATTGGTCATGGTGGATAAATTCACCAAATGGATAGAGGCCAAGCTTGTTAAAGCGGCGAATCCGGACCGATGATATACTTCATATCGGGGTAGTGCACCGTTACGGTGTCCCCCACGATATCATCGCGATAATGGCACCAACTTCACGGCCGATGAGGTCAAATTATGGTGCAAAAACATGGGCATCAAGCTCGATTACGCCTCGATCTATCACCCTCAAACCAACGGCCAAGTCGAGCAGGCGAATGGTCTAATCATGAGCGGCATTAAACCCGGACTAGTGCGGTCCCTCAAGGAATCTAACACGCCTTTGGGTTGAGGCTTCGACTCCGTACTCACGGGGGCTGCGGACCACGCTGAATCGTACTACGGATTCACACCATTCTTCATGGTGTATGCGGCGCAGAGGCGATCTTGCCCTGCGACATAATACATGACTCACCTCGCGTGCGCATGTATGAAGAAAGAGAAGCCGAGCTTGATCGGCGGGACAATTTGGACGCATTGGAGGAGGAGCGGCGTGGCAAAAGCTTCGTTCCGCATTCTATCAACAACAGGCTCGAAGATATCAAAGCAGGGAAATGCAGGCCAAAGCTTATAACGTTGGCGAACTAGTTCTACGCCGCCGGACAAGAAAAAGGACAAACTCAAGCCCAAATGGGAAGGTCCCTTCATCATCGACCAGGTCCTGACCGGCGGAGCATACCGTCTGCGAGGCGCGGGATAACCGACTCGAGCCGAACCCATGGAACGGCCCGTCTCACGAAGATTCTACGCCTAAGTGCGGACTCCAAGTTCGTCTCCTTCCTCCGTCCACATTTTCTATTTTTGCCGTCTTTTATTTCTCTCCTCCTCCTTCTTCTTCTTGAAGCCTCTAGAGGCTCGTTTGCGCTTTTACTTTTTTACACTTGACGCCATTGTCGCGTTCATTATACCCGGGGCTTTTTTAAGCTTATTTATACGGGCTTCATGCCCAACACATGCGTTAAACTTCCGCATGTACCTTTTATTCACCATTATATGCATCGATATGACTTAAGTTTTGGCCAAGCTGGGTTGCACGGCTCCTGTGCTTACCCCTCGTTCCCGATTGTTCGGCTAGGTGGTAAAGGGAGCACCTCTGCGATTATTCTTGCCGGGTCGGCGGATGTGTACCTCGGTAGGTGAAGCCGAAAGCTAAGCGTTCTTAAGGGAATATTCGGTCGGTGAACTGAAAGATGATTTTTAACTATTTACCCATCTGCCCCAGATGATTTTTTGCTTTATAGCAGCTTTGACATGCACTTTAGGGCATGCATCCCATGAAAGGAACCCTTAACGGAACTATTCTCCACGGAAGATGTTTCTTACTACCCATGTAATATAACATAACTAGTTGGGCACTTGTCCGACATACAGCAACAATGACCCCTACGCCTTGTCTCCATGCATACCCGGTTCTTATATAACCACGAAGGTATTCGGACACACTCCGGACTATTGGGTCCCCGAAATTTGAAGCGAAAAAGGTCCGCTACGACAAACGATCTACAATCCGGCTAGAAGACATTTTTTCATGTCATATTTTTACATAGTCAACTCGACTCATTGTATTCCTCCTCAATGCCATCTAATAGGCTATCTAATTTACAATCTTGTTGGGAATACTTGGCGGCCAATTCTACTTGGCCATACACTAAGCTTACAGGGATCTCCATCCCATCAGGCCCCACAGGTCCTACCTCGGCCATGTGGTTTGGGTAAGCCTTCGTGTACCGCGTCTTTACCATGGCCCAGGCCTCCCTGGCGCCTTGACCGCAGGCCGATATATTCCATAGTCGGAAGTGCCGCCGTGCTCCTTGAAGCCGCTCTGTCAGCTCCCCAATGCCTTCGGCAGGGAGATAGATGGTCACAAGGCCTGGCTGATGCCTTTCATCACCTGCCGGACCCGTTCATGCAGCTGACGCAATTCGGGAAGAAGATCACCCGAAGAACTGGGCATCTCCTCCTCAGGACGACTTGTGAGCAAACCTACATACATGTTTATGTTAGTGGCCTTCCTCGCCGAACTCTTTTCAAAGTTCGCTCAAGCACTTACTGAAATGCAGCGACGAAGCCGCCGATTCTCCTTCTGAGTCGGACAACGGGGCACGAACATCCTTTAGTTCCTCACCCAGCTTGGTGTTTGCGTCTTGGAGGTTATTTTTCTCCTGCCGCACCCTCGTAAGCACGCTCTCGCCGGCCTTTAGCTGGCGCAAGAGCTGCTGCTTGTCCGGATCTAGTCCGGCGGCATATGCAATATTTTTGTCAGATTTACAAACCCGCCGCACTTCATAAACTATTTTTAAAGCGTGTATTACCAGTGGGGGTCTCTGCGGCTCCCCCTGTAGCGGCTAGTGCGGCCTCAAGTTGGGCCTTGCATTCTTCAATCTCCTGGGACAGTCGAGTATTCTTTTCTGTAAGATCCTGCATAACAAATGATCCTTAAATCAGTTATTCTAACTATTTTAAGTCTCGGGGGCTACTGGCATATATAACTTTCAAATTTCCTTACCCGTATGTCCTTCACATCTTTGCTCCGTGGCTCTGGCTAGACCATCTTGAGCGGCACGGAGGCGCATCTCCCGAATCGAAGGCATTCAAGGCCTCCCCGGGAGAAACACGCGTCACGAAGAACTGTCCGGCGCGCCGTGATTCAAGGCGCTCTCCACCTCGGAGTTGGTGGCGGACAACCTGTCGGCATCCTCTGTCGGAGGAGCATCCGGCCTTGCGTCTCGTGCTCGCCTCGGCCTCCGGACCCGGCTTTGAAGCCCGGCGGTGAAGGTTCGATTGGCAACCTCTTCGGACTCGATCCGGCAAACGCTCTTTTTCCTGAAAAGAGCACCAGCGTTAATCGCCTTCCAGAATCAATCACAGGAGTATGGTGACACGCCATACCGTTGCGGCGGAGTTTCGATCCGGACCGCACTTCTTTTTAACTGCAAGGCCGCCTTTGCCCTTTGTTGGCGGCCGCGCGGGCTCGGCTTCTGCCTCGAAGGTACCCCACTGTGAAGCACCATTGGTATACGGTGATCAAAATAAGCATGGATGGGTCATTATCGGGTTTTGGGATCTCGGTCTCGATTACTGTGAAATTTGGAAGTATTCGTAATGTCGGTAGTAATGGCAACCAAAGCATTGTCGATGCTAAGTTGGTGGAATACCCCATCGATCAACTCCACCTTTATATCCGGATCCTCTTCGGAGGTCGGATCGAGGGACTTTCCGGATCCTCGGGTTGTGGGGGCGGGCTGTATCTTCTCCACGGTCCGGCGCAGTTCCTCGCAGAAACCACGAAATGAGATATTTAACCATGGGAACATGGATCGGACAGTCACAAAGATGTTTGCTTACCCAGCTTCAAGGATTATTCAAGAAAACTCCTTGATGGATTGACACGGAGGAAATCCTCCTCCTCCCTTTATACATGGCAGACAAGATCTTCGCCCAATTCGGTGACCGATCCTGGCCCTTTGCGGCCATGGCGGGTGGCATCGTCCTCCCCGTTGAAGTCCCACATGGGGTGGCCCCTGTATTGGAGCGGCTGCACTCCCCTCATAATGCAGATTGCCATGACTCCTATCATGGTCAGTCCGGCATGAGCCAGTAACCTTATTCGGCTAATCAAATAAAGGACATCCCGGTCATCTTCTCTCCGGGGGCTCCGAGGGGCCAGCTTAGGCGCTTCTTCAGAGGAGCATTGCTGAACTCTGGAAGGCCGACCCGAATAGGACCTGGCAGCGGGACATCCTCCATGTAAAACCATTCCGAAGGCCAGTCTTCGGACGCCTTCTTTGGGGTTCCGGATAGGTATCCGGTCCCGGCGATGCGCCATAACTCGGCTCCGCCCACTTGATATATTGACCCCTCATGAGAACGGGGTACTAGGCAGAATATTCTCTTCCACAGCCCGAAATGAGCCTCGGCGCCAAGAACAGTTCGCAAAGGGCCACGAAGCCCGCGATGTGCAAGATGGAGGCAGGAGTAAGATGGTGCAATTGGAGGCCGTAGAACTCCAAGAGCCCCGGAGAAAGCGGATGGATTGGAAATCCGAGTCCTCTTACTAGATAAGAGATGAAGCATACCCGCTCTCCTTTAGAGGGATCGGGGCGCTCTCCGCTTGCTTTCCGCCGTTGTAGGTGGCAAGTCCGGCTCGAACCGGAACCATGAAGGCGGGGAAGAAATCCCTTGGCTTGGAGTATAACTAGCTCGCTATGCGGTGAGCATCTCTCCCAATTTCCGGCTGAGGGCTGGGAGCGAGAAGAGGAGCCGCGTCGACTGTCCATGATGGAATGGGCGTTGGTCAGAGGCGCTCCGATGAAAGCTCGCAAAGGAGGGATGGTGTGACTCAGATCTAGATCCTTGCCCCTTTTATAGGCGGCTCATTTGCGCGGCTAGGGGGGTAATTGTAAAAATACCCTGGCTTTTCGCATTCATTCAAACACGTGGAAGATGGCCATTATTGGGCGTAGAAGCCATGGGGCGCAGCATTTATCAGAAGCCAGACACTATTCGACGAGTATATGGAATTTGGAGAAGAACCCGCCTCGCAATGCCGAAGACAATCAACGCGCCGGACTCATCGTCATTGAAGCCTGGTTCGGGGCTCTTGAGGAGTCCGGATTAGGGGTGTCCGGATAGCCAAACTCTCTCGCCGTTGGCGGACTCTGGACTATGAAGATACAAGATTGAAGACTTCGTCCGTGTCCGGATGGGACTTTCCTTGGCGTGGAAGTCAAGCTTGGCGATATGGATATGTAGATCTCCTACCATTGTAACCGACTACGTGTAACCCTAACCTATCCGGTGTCTATATAAACCGGAGGGTTTTAGTCCATAGGACGAACAACAATCATACCATAGGCTAGCTTCTAGGGTTTAGCCTCCTTGATCTCGTGGTAGATCTACTCTTGTACTACTCATATCATCAATATTAATCAAGCAGGAGTAGGGTATTACCTCCATCGAGAGGGCCCGAACCTGGGTAAAAACATCGTGTCCCTTGTCTCCTGTTACCATCCGCCTAGACGCACAGTTAGGGACCCCCTACCCGAGATCCGCCGGTTTTGACACCGACACCGTCCGTTTGGGCGCCCCGTTGGAGTTGCTCTAATTCCATGCATGGCTGAGTGCCTTAAGCACTCTGGTTGATCCAAAGGAAGGAAACAGTTGAGGAAGCGCTCGCTCTCAAGAAGAGGGGGTATTGACCTGATCAGTAATACTCACTCCTCTGAATGTGTTCCATGGGGGGGGGGGGTGCACGGTTGGTCTTTGTTCATGAGAGGAACAAAAACAATGAGGTGGTGAGACAAGAAGCGAGGCTTCTAGCATAAGGGTTCAACAGACACCTGTCATCATTTAAGATGAAACATATTCTCTTGTTGTGAGTGGAATAACGTTCTGATATTTAATACCACTGGCAGTGAATAATGAATTTGTATAACTAGCTGATGGATGCTGTGACTGCATAGTTGTATGAGTCACTTGATTCGAATATCTATATGATAGTTCCTCAAGGAATGAATATTTCGAATTTAATCACAATATGTATTGTGTAAACCTTTAGAAGTCATTTTATAACTTGAAGAAGTCGGCAAGGATGTAGTAGAACCGACTAAATGACTTCCTTTGTTAAAAGTGTCGTGGAATTGTCACGACAGATGCCCTAGCATAAGGACTTAGGTGTGGAGCCATCGCAACGTAGTTAGCTTGAAGGAGTTAAAACGGGACAAGGGACACAAAGAGTTTACCCAGGTTCGGCCCCTCGCAATGAGGTAAAGGCCTACTCTTGCTTTAGGTTGTATTTCTTGGGTTTCGATTACCAGGGAGCGAATACGCTTGACCTAGTTCTCGACTCAATGTTTCTTGCCCTAACACGCCGCCGGGTTACCCCTTTATATACATAGGCTGATGCCCGATGGCTTACAGAGTCCCGGCAGGCTCATACACAACGTGTCCGACTCGGTGACAGAAATAATCTTTCCTTAACATACAAGTTAAACATATGGCGGTTTATGCGCGTGGGCCTCAAGTCTCTTCCGGGTCTTGGGCCTTCAGTAAGCTCGCTTCATGAACCGCCATCTTCAACATCTTCTTGGGCCTTCTTATCATAAACCGCCAGTGGTATGACCCGACCCCTCCTAGGCGGGTCGTACCCAATAGTTATATCCCCAACATTTGGCCCCAGGTTGATGTGAACTTGTTCATATCAATCTTCAAAACTTAGAAAAAATCCTTCCTCGTCAGTCCTTATGAAATCTTACAACTCGCCATGACGTCAACTCACAGAATCGTGGTAAGCCGCCATGACGTCATCTCACATTAATGTCACACGATGCCCAAATCTCAATTGCGTTCACTTTTAATGAATCTCCAAAAATCGAGGCGTCTGTGCTGTCACATATCCATTTTTCAGCCTCATCGATTCCCGCGCATGCCATCTATCCATTGCCTTAAAAATAGGGCCAGGGGTCCTTTTCATTTCCCCCCTTGCCTCCTTGTCTTCATCCTCTTCCTCACGACGCCTCCAGCGCCCGAGCTCCGTCGCCGCCGTCGACCTTCGCCACTGCCTCAAGCTCGGTCGCTGGATCAACCTGAACGTACTAGAGCTCGTCCGCGCGCCTCCGCTGTTCAACAGCCCTGGTAAACTTTTCTCCTTCCCTCACCATAGATCCCATTAGGGTTTGTTTGAGTTTGTCGGAGTTCATCTCCGCTCCTCTTTGTTCTTCCCCGTTTCTTGTAGTTTTGATCTAAGTTAAATGCTCATCTTGCACAACATTACTTTTAGCACTCAATTTTGATATTTGAACGCCTCCTCTCCGTGAGAGATCCCATCTGAGCACATGAACTGATTTACTGCCGCAATTTAGGTTTAAAATTCTCTTCATTATTTGACCTGCTGTAGATCCAAAATTATAGCATCAATATGTGAAAGCTGTTTGTCCAAGACTTAGTAATTTTTCCCTCATAGATCTTGAAATTTGATAATTGTGTGGGCGGCTTAACTTATAAACCATATCCTGCCAGGTACCATTAGTCCCCTCTTAAGCCGCCAATAGTTTGCCTTGCATAATTCCAACGCGATCCTCCAGCTTAACACACTGCATGCTTATCGTTCTTACCCTTGAACCAATGGCCGGCTTAACAACATAATATTAAACCCGCAAAATTTTCCTTTTTAGATCATCATCAACATGACTAAGACTTTCACTGCATGCAATTGGGCACCATCCCGGGTCACCGAGGAAGATTTGAACAATTTCGTTGAAACTGGCGTCTTAGCCAAGAAAGCTGACATCCACTGGAGGGTCCCAGGCCTCGAAAATCGCCCAAGGAAGGAGAAATAATTGTTTTTACTGATCACATGATCTGGGGGTTTACCCCGCCCGGTTCAAAATTCTTCCGGGACGTGATGCACTTTTTCCAACTTCACCCTCAAGACATTGGGCCAAATTCCGTCTCCAATATTTGCAACTTCCGAGTCTTCTATGAAGCTTATCTTCAAGAAGAGCCCACTGTTGAACTGTTTAGAGAGTTTTATTACTTAAATCGGCAAACAGAGTTCACCGACGGGCCCAGCTTGGAGTTAGGTGGGGTCTCAGTTCAGAAATGGAAAGTGGCCTCCTTCCCATATGCCAAACCGCCTAGTCATCCCAAGGACTAGAACCAGACTTGGTTCTATTGCCAAGACACATCTCCAGCGGGTGAGAATCCCCTGTCGGGTTATCGTGACCACCGGCTTAGCAACACATGCTACCTCTCGAGCTTCCGTTGGTTTTCCCTTGAAGAGGAAAGGGTGATACAACAAAGTAGCGTAAGTATTTCCCTCAGTTTTGAGAACCAAGGTATCAATCCAGTAGGAGACGACGCACAAGTCACCGAATACCTGCACAAACAATCAAGAACTTGCAACCAACACGATAAAGGGGTTGTCAATCCCTTCACGGTCACTCGCAAAAGTGGCATCTGATAGAGATAATAAAGTAAATATTTTTGGTATTTTTGATGTATAGATTGGAAAGTAAAGATTGCAAAATAGTAGATCGGAAACTAGCAAGATGTAAACGAGATTTAATAATATGGAAAAGAGACCCGGGGGCCATAGGTTTCACTAGTGGCTTCTCTCGAGATAGCATGTATTACGGTGGGTGAACAAATTATTTCCAGCAATTGATGGAAAAACGCATAATTATGATGACATCTAAGGCAATGATCATGAACATAGGAATCACGTCGTGTCAAGTAGGCCGACTCCTGCCTGCATCTACTACTATTACTCCACACATCGACCGCTATCCAACATGCATCTAGAGTATTAAGTTCATAAAGAACGGAGTAACGCATTAAGAAAGATGACATGATGTAGAGGAATTAACTCAAGCAATATGATGAAAACCCCATCTTTTTATCCTCGATGGCAACAATACAATATGTGCCTTGCAGCCCTAACATCCTTTGGGAAAGGACACCGCAAGATTGAACCCAAAGCTAAGCACTTCTCTCATGGCAAGAAAGATCAATCTAGTAGGCCAAACTAAACGGATAATTCGAAGAGACTTGCAAAGATATCAAATCATGCATATAAGAATTCAGAGAAGAACCAAATAATATTCATAGATAATCTTGGTCATAAATCCACAATTCATCGGATCTCGTCAAACACATTGCAAAAGAGTATTACATCGAATAGATCTCCAAGAACATCGAGAACTTTGTATTAAGAATCACAGAGAGAGAAGAAGCCATCTAGCTAATAACTATGGACCCGAAGGTCTATGGTAAACTACTCACGCTTCATCAGAGAGGTAATGGTGTTGATGTAGAAGCCCTCCATGATCGAACCCCCTCCGGCAGATTGCCGGAAAAGGCCCCAAGATGGGATCTCACTAGTACAGAAGGTTGCGGCGGTGGAAAAGTGGTTCCGTGGCTCCCCTGATGTTTTTAGGGTATAAGAGTATATATAGGCGAAAGAATTAGGTCGGTGGAGCTACGAGGGGCCCACGAGGGTGGGGGCGCGCCTACCCCCTGGGTGCGCTCTCCTGCCTCGTGGCCTCCTCGTTATGTCACCGACTTCATCTCCAAGTCTTCTGATTTACTTTCGGTCCAAGAAAGATCATCGTGAAGGTTTCATTTTGTTTGGACTCCGTTTGGTATTCCTTTTCTGCAAAACTCTAAAATAGGCACAAAAAAACAGAAACTGGCACTAGGCCATCGGTTAATAGGTTAGTCCCGAAAATAATATAAAAAGAGCATATTAAAGCCCATTAAACATCCAAAACAGATAATATAATAGCATGGAACAATGAAAAATTATAGATACGTTGGAGACGTATCAAGCATCCCCAATCTTAATTCCTGCTCCTCCTCGAGTAGGTAAATGAAAAAAACAGAATTTTTGATGTGGAATGGTACCTAACATATTTATCAATGTAATTTTCTTTATTGTGGCATGAATGTTCATATCCGAAAGATTCAAGACAAAAGTTTAATATTGACATAAAAACAATACTACTTCAAGAATACTAACAAAGCAATCATGTCTTCTCAAAATAACATGGCCAAAGAAAGCTATCCCTACAAAATCATATAGTGTGGTTATGCTCTATCTTCATCACACAAAGTATTTAATCATGCACAACCCCGATGACAAGCCAAGCAATTGTTTCATACTTTTGATGTTCTCAAACTTTTTCAATCTTCACACAATACATGAGCATGAGCCATGGACATAGCACTATAGGTGGAATAGAATGGTGGTTGTGGAGAAGTCAAAAAAATAAGATAGTCTCACATCAACTAGGCGTATCAATGGGCTATGGAGATGCCCATCAATAGATATCAATGTGAGTGAGTAGGGATTGCCATGCAACGGATGCACTAGAGCTATAAGTGTATGAAAGCTCAAAAAGAAACTAAGTGGGTGTGCATCCAACTTGCTTGCTCACGAAGACCTAGGGCACTTTGAGGAAGCCTATCATTGGAATATACAAGCCAAGTTTTATAATGAAAAATTCCCACTAGTATATGAAAGTGACAACATAGGAGACTCTCTATCATGAAGATCATGGTGCTACTTTGAAGCAAAAGTGTGAAAAAAGGATAGTAGCATTGCCCCTTCTCTCGTTTTCTCTTTTTTTATTTGGGCCTTTTCTTTTTTTATGGCCTCTTTTTTTATTTTATTTTTTTATTTTTCGTCCGGAGTCTCATCCCGACTTGCGGGGGAATCATAGTCTCCATCATCCTTTCCTCACTGGGACAATGCTCTAATAATGAAGATCATCACACTTTTATTTACTTACAACTCAAGAATTACAACTCGATACTTAGAACAAAATATGACTCTATGTGAATGCCTCCGGCGGTGTACCGAGATGTGCAATGATTCAAGAGTGACATGTATGAAAAATTATGAATGGTGGCTTTGCCACAAATACGATGTCAACTACATGATCATGCAAGGCAATATGACAATGATGGAGCGTGTCATAATAAACAGAACGGTGGAAAGTTGCATGGCAATATATCTCAGAATGGCTATGGAAATGCCATAATAGGTAGGTATTGTGGCTGTTTTGAGGAAGGTATATGGTGGGTGTATGGTACCGGCGAAAGTTGCGCGGTACTAGAGAGGCTAGCAATGGTGGAAGGGTGAGAGTGCGTATAATCCATGGACTCAACATTAGTCATAAAGAACTCACATACTTATTGCAAAAATCTATTAGTTATCGAAACAAGTACTATGCGCATGCTCCGAGGGGGATATATTGGTAGGAAAAGACCATCGCTCGTCCCCGGCCGCCACTCATAAGGAAGATCAATAAATAAATCATGCTCCAACTTCGTCACATAACGGTTCACCATACGTGCATACTACAGGAATCACAAACTTTAACACAAGTATCTCTCAAATTCACAACTACTCTACTAGCATGACTCTAATATCACCATCTTCATATCTCAAAACAATCATAAAGAATAAAACTTCTCATAGTATTCAATGCATTTATATGAAAGTTTTTATTATACCCATCTTGCATGCCCATCATATCAGGACTAATTTTATAATCAAAGCAAATTACCATGATGTTCTAAAGACTCTCAAAATAATATAAGTGAATCATGAGCGGTCAACAATTTCTATAAAATAAAACCACTGCCCTGCTCTAAAAAGATGTAAGTGAAGCACTAGAGCAATATTGTCTAGCTCAAAAGATATAAGTGAAGCACATAGAGTATTATAATAAATCATTATTCATGCGTGTCTCTCCCAAAAGGTGTTTACAGCAAGGATTATTGTGTTAAACTAAAAAGAAAAGAATCAAATCATACAAGACGCTCCAAGCAAAACACATATCATGTGGTGAATAAAAATATAGCCTCAAGTAAAGTTACCGATAGACGAAGACGAGACTTTTGGTTATCCTTGAATTTTAATTTGGGGTGCCTTGGGCATCCCCAAGCTTAGGCTCTTGCCAATCCTTATTCCAGAATCCATGAAATCTTTACCCAAAACTTGAAAACTTCACAACGCAAAACTTCAACAGAAAATCTCATGAGCTCCGCTAGTATAAGAAAATAAACCACCACTTTAAGGTACTCTAATGAACTCATTATTTATTTATATTGGTGTTAAACCTAATGTATTCCAACTTCTCTATGGTTCATACCCCCCAATACTACTCATAGATTCATCAAAATAAGCAAACAACACACGAAAAACAGAATCTGTCAAAAACAGAACAGTCTGTAGTAATCTGTAACTTTCGAATACTTAATGTAACTCCAAAAATTCTGAAATAAATTGGTTGACGTGAGGAATTTGTCTATTAATCTTATGCAAAAATAATCAACCTAAAATCACTCTTCTGTAAAAAATTACAGCTATTCTCATGAGCGCAAAAGTTTCTGTTTTTTACAGCAAGATCCCAAAGACTTCACCCAAGTCTTCCCAAAGGTTCTACTTGGCACAAACACTAATTAAAAAATAAAACCACATCTAACCAGAGGCTAGATGAATTATTTTATACTAAACAGGAGCAAAAAGTAATGAACAAAAATAAAATTGGGTTGCCTCCCAACAAGCGCTATTGTTTAACGCCCCTAGCTAGGCATAAAAACAAGAATAGATCTAGGTATTGCCATCTTTGGTATGTAATCCATAAGTGGCTCTTATAATAGATTCTTAAGGAAACTTAATTTTCTTCCTAGGAAAGTGTTCCATGCCCTTCCTTAATGGAAATTGGAATCTAATGTTTCCTTCTTTCATATCAATAATTGCACCAATCATTCTAAGGAAAGGTCTACCAAGAATAGTAGGACATGTATGATTGCAATCTATATCAAGAACAATGAAATCTACGCAACAATAAGAACATCATTAATCCTTCCCATAAGTTTCTGAATGGTGGAATCCGCAAGATGCAAATTTAAAGAACAATCATCAAATTCATGGAAACCTAGCACATCACACAAAGTTTTTGGAATTGTGGAAACACTAGCACCCAAATCACACAAAGCATAACATTCATAATATTTAATCTTAAATCTTAATAGTAGGTTCCCACTCATCATAAATTTTTCTAGGTAAAGAAACTTCTAGTTCAAGATTTTCTTCAAAAGATTGCATCAAAGCATCAACGATATGTTTAGTAAAAACTTTATTTTGATTATAAGCATGAGGAGAATTTAATACGGATTGCAACAAGGAAATACAATCTATTAAAGAACAATTATCATAATTAAATTCCATGAAATCCAAAATAGTGGGTTCATTACTACTTAAAGTTTTGACCTCTTCAATCTCACTTTTATCAATTTTTGCATCTAGATCTAAAAACTCCAGATCATTTGGACACTTTTTAAGTAAAGTTGACTCATCTCGAGTCCCATCTTTATCAAGGTTCATATTGGAAAACAAAGATTTAATAGGAGTCATATCAATCACTTTTAGATCTTCATCATTATTATCTAGAGCCTCTGGTTTGGCGGCCATCTTATTAACCAAGGTGGCTTGTTTATCCAAAATTTGGCCTACTAAATTTTCAAGATGAGCAAACTGAGATTTCAAACCATAAAATTCCTTGGACATATCATCGAGCTCTTTATTCATGTACTCCATAAAACTTTTTTGTTCTTTAAGCTTGTTTCTGAAGAAATTATTATGCTCAAATTGCAAATACATAAAGCTTCTAATGTTGTTTTCAATTTCTTCCAACCTCCTAAGGTGAGGATCAACGCTTTTTGGCAGAGCCATCAAAGCAAACAGGCACACCAACACACAAGCACACAAGAAGCAAGCGAAAAGAAATGAACGGAAGAGGGGCAAAGAAAAGGCAAAGGTTTTTGAAAATCGTTTTAGAAGTGGGGGAGAGGAAAACGAGAGGCGAATGGCATGTAATGCAAGGGAGAAGAGTTTATGATGGGTACTTGGTATGGCTTGACTTGGTGTAGATCTCCCCGGCAACGGCGCCAGAAATCCTTCTTGCTACCTCTTGAGCTTGCGTTGGTTTTCCCTTGAAGAGGAAAGGGTGATGCAGCAAGTAGCGTAAGTATTCCCTCAGTTGTGAGAACCAAGGTATCAATCCAGTAGGAGACGACGCACAAGTCACCGAATACCTGCACAAACAATCAAGAACTTGCAACCAACACGATAAAGGGGTTGTCAATCCCTTCACGGTCACTCGCAAAAGTGAGATCTGATAGAGATAATAAAGTAAATATTTTTGGTATTTTTGATGTATAGATTGGAAAGTAAAGATTGCAAAATAGTAGATCAGAAACTAGCAAGATGTAAATGATATTTAATAATATGGAAAAGAGACCCGGGGGCCATAGGTTTGACTAGTGGCTTCTCTCAAGATAGCATGTATTACGGTGTGCGAACAAATTACTGCCGAACAATTGATAGAAAAGCGCATAATTATGATGACATCTAAGTCAATGATCATGAACATAGGCATCACGTCCGTGTCAAGTAGATCGACTCCTGCCTGCCGGCTCAAAATCTCTGCCAAAACAGAAAACTCAACGAGCAAGCCGGAAAGTAAGGTTTTCTCATCCATTGGATTATTTGGATCCCAACTTTATTTTGAAGAAGAAACAACATGAAGCTCGCCACACAACCCGGAATAGTGGAAGCGGGACCCTTTCCACCGGCTTACCAAATAATCCGACTCCCCGCAAGCGCTGTCCAGAGGTCTCAACAAACTCCGACTTAACTTATCCCAGGGCTGGTCTTTTTCGACAACCTCTTAATCTTTCCGATTCAAATTACCAAGGAACGTCTCATTCCTCCTCTGGTGACTCAACGGGGAATCATGTCCCGGCCTTCAAACCTGTGCCTGGGTAAGACTGCTAAGTCTTTGCATTCAATTATATACTCAGTTGTTGTATTAACCTCATCTTGCGTTTCATTCACAAGGCTATGGCAAAGCCCAACAAGAAAATGAAGGTGACAAAAACTACTGAGAACCCCTCTGAGACAGAGCAGCAGTCAGTAGAGACCTCCCACCAACCCCCTAAAGCCACAGTCGATGAACCGCCACTAGTCGAACACAACATTGACATGGACCAGATGGATGTTGATCCAGCTACCACCAATCCGCCAAGCCCTAGTAAGCCGCCAAGCCCTATCAAGCCTGCTGAAGAAAAGGCTGATGATGTTACCATCACTGGGCATGGTTATACGGAGCCAGGCAACCCTACTGTCTTGTCAAAGCACAACGCCAAGGAAGAAATTTCTGTTGCTAACAAAGGCAAGTGGTCAGCCAATCTAGAGAGCTATGCCCACTTCCATGCCCATGAGATCCACTCTGGGTACTTGAACCGCCTGTACACAAGCCGTGATTTTGAAGCCGGCTTAGTAAACTTGATGAAGAAATGCTTTGAGGTAAACACTACAGCTCTCTTCATATGAATACACTTCCATTAGCTGCCAAGTTTACTGGACATGATAGAATAGAATGTGTTGTAGACTTTAAATAGCTTTGTAGATCAAATCCAGTAGCCCCTGAGGGCCGGTTTATACTTTCAAGATAAACCGGGACTTCCAATAATAATATTTCAACTTTTGCACATGTAGCCCCCAAGAGCCGGCTTAATCTGCCAAGATGAGCCAGGACTTTGACTATTAATGAGTCAACTTCGCATCTATAACCCTCAAGGGCTGGCTTAATCTGTCAAGGTAAGCCGGGTCTCATTATCATACGTGTCCATAAAATTCAAGCATATAGCCCCCATGAACCAGCTATAGCCACCATACCTTAACCGGGTCATCATAAAACTGTCTTAAAAAAAGAGCAATATGCATTAGCCCCCAAGTGCCAAGTAAAATACTTGTATTGTGCTTGGGACTTTTTTCTTAAATAAGATGACTTTAACCCGGCTATTGTTTATATCTCGCAGGCTGAACTTACTGTCAAAGACTCCCAAGTTTCTGATCTTCAAGAGAATATAAAGTCTCAGCAATCTGAAACCTCCAAGGCCAAAGCCGAGTTGACCACTGCTTGGCAGATATGGAAAAGATGAAAAAAGACTTCAAGGCTGACCAGGCAGGCTGGGAGACAGAGAAATCAGCTCTCTTGAAAAGAGCGGAAGATGCTGAAGCAGCTCTTAGTTAAGCCGGTGGCTGAAGAGCTCGCCTGTTTAAAACATCAAGTAAATGCCATGACTGCTGCCATCTTCGATAAGTAACTTCATCTTAAGTTGATACTACCAAAGCATTGCAAGAATCTTTCATCCGGCTTATAGATTTATTTATTGATACAGGCTCCAGGATTGACCACCTCGACTCAGATATGCGCAAGAAGCTGAAAGCCGCCTACACCCTTGTAGAGCAATTAGATACTGGCGCAAAAAGAGCCATTTGCACAATAAGAAACAACCACCAAACCTAATCAAGGACACACTAGAGAAGATGTCTGTGCTGCCCCTGCGAATCAAGGAACTTAAGAAATCAGCTGCAAGAGCTGGTGCACTCACCGCGCTAACCCGGCCTAAGCATGGCAAGCAGATCTTGACCCGGAAGACATGGCTAACGGCGGCAGAAATCACATATTTGACCTGAGGCCGAAATCAAATCACAAACTGACCCGCTCTCAAAAAAATTTCACTCTACTGACCCTTTCGTGTGGCGCCCGATAGCTAGGTGCCACACCCTACAGTGCAGCACCCTTCCCTTAGGCGTCGCAGATCCAGCCAGCGTGGCAGCCTTGGTCCAGTTGCGGCCCCACAGACAGCAGTGCAGCGCCTAAGGCTAGGGCGCTACACTTGTAATGTGCATCGCCCGTATCTTACGCGCTGCACTATGTGTGTGCCACTTACGCTAGCCCCACCCTCTCTCCCCTCCCACCCCCACCCCACACACTCCCACCCCATCCAAACCCTTAGCCTTGCGCCCCTCCTCTCTTCCCCTCTCCCCCTCTCAAATCCTTATCAAATCTTGCAAATCCGGAGTATTTGACCGTGGATTTCGAAGCCAACCCCTCCCTTAAGGTAATCTCCTCCGATCCCCTCGTTTTCATCCATAGGAATTGTCACATTTGCTCAAATCTTGCTAGTTTGGGGAAACCCTAGTTTTTGCTTGGATTTGGAAATTTGTGTTGAATCATGTTATGTTTCTTTGCTTATTTGGTATTGTTAGGCTTTCATAGTATGCTAGGGTTAGGGTTATGTGTGTTTGATGTTGGTGTTAGGGTTATGCTATGGTTAGGGTTGTGGTTATTGTTAAGTGGGGGTTAGGGTTAACCAAGAATTCTCGGTTTTGTAGGCATGGCTTCATCCGGTTCCATGACGAGGCCACCGTGTGCTAACCAAGAAGACATGTCGAACAAGTAGGGAGGACGCATCTTTGGACAAGGTGAAGGAGAAAGATGTCAACATCCCGCCATGTTGGTGTGAAGATGTTTGCAAGGTGAAGGTGTCCACCGACCGAAAGAAATCATGGACGGAAGGGCGGCGATATTTTCATGCCCGAACTATGCTTATGACCATGCACTTCCAACTAACGCCTATGACCAACCACCGGTAAGCTCGAGAAGTAAAATGTTACTCTCAAATGTGTGTCAACACTAACAACAAATTTTTATGCAGTCACTGCCTCCTCTATGCAAGTACTTCACGTGGATAGATCTTGAAGTGCCAGAAGATGTAAAAAAGGACCAATACCAAGATTGTCTTAGGCGGCAACGGCGGTTCGAAGAATCATTTTGAAGAGGCTTGGAGGAAGAGCGTCGTCAGAAGGAGAGGATGGAGCGGAAGAAACGAGAGGAGGAGAGGGCACGCCAAGCGGAACTTGCTCATGAGGAGGAGAGGGCAAGAAAGCTTGTAAAGGCTCGCGAGGCGCAAGAGGAGGACTCGACACGTGACAAGAAGGGGAAATGGCCTCGCTCTACTCAGTAGGGTCTTCGCTTCGGTGCACTCATCGTCAACTATCTTCTAATGAATGTGTCGTGAACTTGTGAGGGCATGTGAGATGCTGGTGAACTATCTTCTAGGGCAAGCTGGCATTTGTCATTTGTAATGAATGTGTCGTGAACCATGTCGTAGTAATGTTTGAATTGTCTTAAGTTATGAACTCGTCGGCATAAAATTTGTGTTTGTTCAACTTGTTGTGATGCTGCAGTCATTGTAAGTATTATGGATGGTCAGTACTGCAAGCCTTATGTGGCTCTTTGGATAGCCATGGCCAGTTGAGCAGCGCCTATGGGAAGGGCGCTGCACTGTAGAGTGCAGCACCTAAGCGTTGGGCACCACCACACAAGACAAAGGCAGCGCCTAACTATTGAGCTGACTGCAGTCGCTAATGACTAAAGCTAAGAAAGCAGATGCCATTTTGGCCTCATGCAACACTCACATAACTTGAACATCACTAAAAGTATTGTAAACTGCACATACTAAACAAAGAGAACTAATAACTTGAATCACATCATTTAAGACAATTCAACATTACTTCAAGTTCGCAAACACAAATACCACACTAGTAAGAGTTCACCAACATATAACATAACCTCACAAGTTCATCAACCTAATGAAACGGCTACAAGAGAGCACTTCCATAGTAACATGAACAAGCACTAATGCCTTCCGCGTGTGTTCCTGGTGCCACGCCTGCAGGCAATCTTTTTCTTCTTGGAAGGACGAGCCTCCTCTTCCTGCACTTCCTCGTCCGCCTCCACCTCCGCCTCCGCCTCATCATCCAAGCCAGCCATCCGCGAGGTCCCTACGACCACCTTTGGGTTGCCTCTGTTGTCATAGTTGTTGGGCGTGTACCGGCGTCTGGGCTGCCTAGGCTTGAACACATATGCGGACCGAGCTTGAGCGCCCGCCAAAGTCATGTCATCATCAAGCTCATGGCCCTATCACAGAATCAAACAATATGGTGAAGGCCGGTGTCGTAATCAAGTGAGAATCACATATAAAGGATTAGTTATACCTCTTGGTTGACCGCACCCTCATCATCCAGATAAGCATATGAGGAACTCACATCGTCCCCCTGATGGTGAGATAATGGGTCTGATGGTGTACCAGACCTAGAGGCAGATGGTTCATCATATTCAGGATCACGGCAACCGAGAAGATTCGATAACCGCCTTAACTTCTTGGCCTGACGCTGTAACATGAACAAGTCTATAACATATCAAACTCCGCAACATAGACTGGCTCTCATAGTGAATGTGATATGTACCTTGAGGAATGCTCGTAGTGAACCATCATCATTGTCGTTTCCAACCGGTGTCTTCTCCAGAATAGACTGGCTCTTATCAGCTGCTTTCTTGATCTTGGTGCACCGTGGATGAGAAAGAATGAATACGTTAGCCATTCAAATATGTGTAATACGGTCAACGGGAAAGTAAAGAAGGGAACAATTTACCACATAGTTAATCACCGGAACAGCAGGGACTCCTTGCCCTTCCCTAACATCTCTGTTGTACTTCCCCTTTGCTAGATCCTCAAAGTTGACGGGTTCTTCAAGAATATCCTCATTATATGCCGGCGGGCATATCTCAACTCGATTAGTTTCAATAAACCATCATACGTAGTTATCAAAAGCAAGTGGGTTATGCTCACGAAGCGGGGCGCGTGCAGTGCTACGAGCTTGCTCCACACAAAGCTGGAAGCGGGTAACATACTGAGCATGATGCTTGTCCCAGTCCTTTATCTTCCGCTGCCTTCTCCCGTCCAACCTGCATGGTACAAAACCAAACATTAGCACAATCAAAAGGAGTCCCGATGCTTAGTCAATACGCAGACATGCTCTCTTACCTATGAAGTGCTTTGTCCGCGTCCACCCAATCCGGTGGGTGAGGCTGGAACATACCAAACTGACGATACACGCGATGTGGCAAATGAAACTCAACCGCCCAGTTGCATATCAGTGGGCACCGCATAAGCCAGAGATCCTTATCCCGCAAGCACATCGGGTTGAGGCGGAACTCCACGGTGTACCCAAACCTCTCACCCGCGCCATATGACTGCCATACCACCTATGAAATAGGGCAACAATGCAAATTTGATGACTATTTTTCAAGCAAGCATGAGAAAGGACTGAAGTAATGACCTCCTTACCTACTCAGGCGTAATCGTGTCCAACTCGGCAATGTACATTTGGTACATGAGATTGACATCATGGCCTAAATCAAATTTCAACCATATATCAATATGGTACAAACAAAAATCACCAAAAGAGAATCAAAAGCAATAGAAAACAGAATACCAAGGCATTCAAAGGCTGCCAAGCCTCAACATGAAGTGCTATTCAAGGCATGCACAACCACTGAGTTACTCCTTAATCCAAACCTGTAAGCCGGGCCTCACACGACTAATCGTCGTTTTAACTTTGACAAGTTCAGGGTCTTTAAAAGATTAACTGTCAAGAGTACGACGAGTCATTCCAGGATTACCTGGTCGGAGTGGCAAGCATACAAAGGCAGGATAACCCGGATTTTTGGTGAATACACCTGGCATCCAAGCCTATTACGAGGGACAACAAAGCTTTTGTTCATTTAACAAGAAGCCCCCAAGTAATATTTTGATCCACGCGTACAAGCCGGACCAGTAGGGTAGTCATAGATATGATCAATGAGCAGGAAGCCCCCCAAGTTTTTTGCGATCAAGGTGTACAAGCCGGATCAAAAGGGTAATCATAGCTATGCTCAATGAGCAGGAAGCACCCAAGTGACCTTATGAAGTAACAATAAAGACTCAGATTCTCAGAAATGAATCGACAGAGGCCCTGAATCATCAGGGATGCCGGATTTATTATACTAATCATAATATATACAATGACAAAAGTATGTACATCACAAGAGTCGGTGGCTCAGGTGTAATAAGGCCGAAGATGAGCAATATTCCACGGCCGGTGGGTCTCCTCCTCCGAAGTGCGTGAGTCCTTATGGTCTCGAACATTGATAAGGTATGACCCGTTGTTCAGATTTTTGCTGACCACAAAAAGCCCTTCCCAAGGTGGGGATAACTTGTGCATGTCAGTTTGATCTTGGATGAGCTGGAGCACCAAATATCCTTCTTGAAAGGTCCTGGTCTTAACCCAGCGGCTATGATAAAGACGCAGATCTTGCTGGTAAATTGGTAAATGAGCCACCGCAAGGTCACACTCTTCATCCAACAGGTCAATAGCATCTTGACGTGCTTTCTCATTATCAGCTTCAACATAAGCCACCACACGAGGCGAGTTGTGACGTATGTCACTAGGGAGAACCGCCTCTGCTCCGTAAACCATGAAGAAAGGCGTGTAACCCATAGATCTGTTGGGGGTGGTATTGATAATCCAAAGCACTGAGGGCAACTCTTCCACCCAACAACCCGGTGCCCTCTGCAAAGGGACCATAAGCCAGGGCTTGATACCTCTCAAGATTTATTGATTAGCTCATTCAGCTTGACTGGGGGTGAGCCACTGATGATACATCAAGCTGGATATGCTCTTGTTGGCAGAATTCTTTCATTGCCCCCTTAGACAGATCAATACCATTATCAGTAATGATACTATGAGGATACCCAAAATGAAAGATCACCTTTTTGATGGATTGAACCGCCGTGGCTGCATCACATTTGCTGACCGGCTCAGCTTCAACCCACTTTGTAAACTTGTCAACAACTACCAGGAGATGAGTCTTTTTATCCTTGGATCTTTTAAAAGGTCCAACCATATCCAAATTTCTGCATCGCAAACGGCCAAGTAATTGGAATCATCCTCAATTCTTGAGCCGGCACATGAGCTCGTCTTGAAAATTTCTGACAACCATCACATTTACTGACCAGATCTTCCGCATCAGCATGAGCCGTCAGCCAATAAAACCCATGACGAAAAGCTTTAGCAACAAGACATTTAGAGCCGGTATGATGACCGCAATCTCCTTCATGAATCTCCCTTAGAATTTCACGGCCCTCCTCAGGAGAAATGTATCTTTGAAACACTCCTATCACACTGCATCTGTGTAGCTCTCCATTGACAATAATCATTGACTTAGACCTCCGGGTTATTTGCCTGGCCAAGGTTTGATCCTCTGGTAACTCACCACGGGTCATATAAGCCAAATATGGAACAGTCCAATCAGGGATGACATGGAGAGCCGCCACCAACTGTGCCTCCGGGTCAGGAACTGCCAAGTCCTCCTCCGTAGGCAACTTAACTGATGGGTTATGCAAAACATCAAGGAAAACATTAGGGGGGGACAGGCTTACGCTGAGACCCCAGCCGGCTTAAAGCATCAGCAGCCTCATTTTTCCTGCGATCAACATGCTCCACTTGATAACCTTTGGAATGACAAGCAATAGTGTCAACCTCTCGGTGATAAGCCGCCATGAGTGGGTCCTTTGAATCCCAAGTTCCTGACACTTGCTGAGCCACCAAATCTGAGTCGCCAAAGCACCTTACCCGGCTTAGATTCATCTCTTTAGCCATCCGAAGACCATGGAGTAAGGCTTCATACTTGGCTACATTGTTAATACAAGGGAAAATCAACCTTAAAATATAACAAAATTTATCACCTCGTGGGGAAGTCAATATAACTCCAGCCCCCGAGCCTTCCAATTGCCTGGATCCATCAAAATGAATAGTCCAATATGTATTATCCGGCTTATCCTCAGGCATTTGCAGCTCTGTCCAATCATTGATGAAGTCCACAAGTGTTTGAGATTTTATAGCCGTCCGAGGCACATACTTCAAGCCATGGGGTCCAAGCTCAATGGCCCACTTAGCTACCCGACCTGTGGCTTCTCTATTTTGAATAATATCCCCCAAGGGAGCAGAAATAACCACAGTGATGGGATGACCAAGGAAATATGGCTTCAACTTGCTACTGTCCATAAACACGCCGTAAACCAATTTCTGCCAATGTGGGTATCTCTGCTTAGATTCAATAAGTACCTCACTGACATAATAAACCGGCCTTTGAACCGGATACTCCTTGCCCGACTCCTTCCTTTCAACCACAACTGCCACACTAACATCTATGTTGTTTGGAGCCACATATAAAAGCAAAGGCTCCTTCTCAATAGGAGCTGCAAGAACCGGTGGCTCAGCCAACAGTTTTTTAAGCGCCTCAAACGCCTGATTAGTAGCATCGCTCTAGACAAAGTCATCTGTCTTCTTCATCATTTGATACAAAGGGATAGCCTTCTCTCCCAGGCGGCTTACAAACCGGCTCAAAGCCGCAATACGACCCGCCAAACGCTGGACGTCATTGATACACACCGACTTAGCCAAAGAAGTGATAGCCTTGATTTTCTTGGGGTTAGCTTCAATGCCCCTCTCGGAATCCAGGAAACCCAATAACTTGCCTGCTGGCATGCCAAAGACATACTTGGCCAGGTTAAGCATCATTTTATAGACCTGAAGATTGTCAAAGGTCTCTTTCAGATCTTCTATCAATGTCTCCTTCTTCCTGGATTTCACAACAATATCATCCACATAGGCATGAACATTGCGTCCAATCTAGCCATGACGGCAATTCTGAACACACCGTTGGTAAGTTGCCTGGGCACTCTTGAGCCCAAAAGGCATAGATACATAGCAGAAGGCTCCAAAGGGAGTGATGAAAGTTGTCTTTTCCTGTTCCTTAACTGCCATCTTGATCTAATGATAACCAGAATAAGCATCCAAAAAGTTCAAACGCTCACAACCCGCCGTAGCATCAATAATTTGATCAATACAAGGGAGAGCAAAAGGATCAGCTGGATATGCCTTATTAAGGTCTGTATAATCCACACACATACACCAAGTGCCATTTTTCTTAAGTACCAGCACCAGGTTAGCCAACCACTTAGGATGAAAAACTTCAATGATAAACCCTGCCGCCAAGAGCCGGGTCACTTTTTCACCAATGGCCTTACGCCTCTCTTCATTAAAACGACGAAGAAACTGCTTGACCGGCTTAAACTTTGGATCCACATTAAGGGTGTGCTCACTGAGTTCCCTCGGTACACCTGGCATGTCAGAAGGTTTCCATGCAAAGATGTCCCAATTCTCACGGATGAACTCGATGAGCGCACTTTTCTATTTCGGATCCATATTAGCACTGATGCTGAACTGCTTGGACGAGTCGCCAGGCACAAAATCAACAAACTTAGTGTCATCTGCCGATTTAAACTTCAACAGGGGGTCATTTTCTATAGTTGTCTTCTTCAAAGGCGTCATATCCGCGAGGTCAACATTGTCTTTATAAAACTTCTACTCCTTTGTAGCACAAGCCGACTTGGCATACGCAACATCACCTTCTTCACAATCCAGAGCAATCTTTCTATCACCATGCATCGTGATGGTGCCCTTATGAGCCGACATTTTAAGCTTCAAATAAATATAACATGGTCGTGCCATAAACTTGGGGTAAGCCGGCCGCCCAAACAAAGCATGGTATGGGCTTTTGATCTTAACCACTTCAAAGGTCAATTTCTCAGCTCTGGAATCCTGGTCATCTCCAAAAGCTACCTCCAGTGTTATCTTACCCAGTGGATATGCCGACTTACCAAGCACCACCCCATGGAAAACAGTAGAAGACGCCTTAAGATCTTTGTCAGTCAAATTCATACGACGAAAAGTCTCATAGTAAATGATATTGATACTGCTTCCCCCATCCATGAGTACCTTTGTAAGCTTATACCCTCCTACCTGAGGAGCAACCACCAATGCCAACTGACCTGGATTATCAACCCAGGGCGGGTGATCCTCCCGACTCCATACAATAGGCTGCTCAGACCACCTCAAATAACGAGGCACAGTCGGCTCAATTGAATTCACCGCCCTCTTATGGATTTTCAGATCTCGCTTGCACAGACTCATGGTGAACACATGATATTGACCACTATTCAACTGCTTTGGATTACTCTGATAACCAGACTACTGCTGCTGATTTCCTTGATCAGATTGCTGACTGAAACCACCTTGATTACCTTGGCCTTGAAAGCTAGAGCTTGAACCGCCACCTCCAAAACCAGGTCCATGAGAGCTGGAACCTGAACCGCCATGCGGGCCATGATTGTTCTGGAAAAAATTAGAGTTTCTATACTCCCTCATGATGAAGCAATCCTTCCACAAATGGCTGGCCGGCTTATCCTGGGTTCCGTGCTTTTGACAAGGCTGATTCATCATGGCCTCAAGGTTGAACTTCGGCCCTCCAAACCCGTGCGCTTGCATTTTTCCCTTACGACGCTGGTTATTGTTCTGCGTGTTGGTGTTAGCCACAAAATCCAAACTGCCGTCCGCCTTACGTTTACCATTGCCACCTTGAGCAACCGTGTTATGTTGTCCCTTTGGGTTGCCACTCTTCTTCCCCTTCACAGTCTTCTCCTCATTGGACTCTGGGTCTTTAGTGCTATCAGAGTCGGCATACTTGACGAGAGCTGATACGTCTCTAACGTATCTACTTTTTCTCACGTTTATCCTCTTGTTTTGGACTCTAATTTGCATGATTTGAATGAAACTAACCCCGGACTGACGCTATTTTCAGTAGAACTACCATGGTGTTGTTTTTGTGCAGAAATAAAAGTTCTCGGAATGGAACGAAACTTTGCGAGGATTTTTTATATCAACTAGTAAGCGTGCAATGCAACGCACGTCTCTGCCATGGCATGTCAGGGGGACGACCCTAGAAGCGGTACCAGTTGAGCGTGCAAGGCGTGTTGGAGCAGTGGACGTCAGGGCAGCGGCCCCGAGAGCTTTGCAACTTCGATGACTTGGACCTCGTGTCGTGTGGGTTGCTGGGTTGCAACTACTACAGGCATGTAGAATGCTTTTTCTTCATCGTCGCAGGAGAGTGCTTCATGACTTCTTTCCGGCAGGTGATGGAAGTGCAGCTTGTTCGGCGGAGCGAGTCCACCAGCTAGTGTGTGTTTGTTTGGTCGGTGTTGTGGCATTCGCCACGCCGTCGAGTGTGGGCTTAGCCATGTGTCTTTACGATGTTCTAGAGTGGGCTTGCCCCTTTTATTTTTCTTTTCTCCTGGTTTTCCATGATTGACTGTACAATCATCTGCTTAATCAATGAAACGTCAAAGCTTTTGCTTCATGTTTTTAATTTATTTGTACTCATACTCATTTACTCAACTAAAATTCAAATATATCTAATGTGTTTCTTACCATTAAAGAAGGCATGCTAAACACAAAGGATAACACTCATGTCTGCTTTGAAAATTCACCCAAGATAAAACCAAATTAAGAAGCAAGACCATAGAGAAATAGACCTAGAAAGTACAATCATTTCCTATAATTACAAATTCATGATGTCCTTCTACCAATTTTCAGTGTATCATGTTCATAACTTAATCCAAATTCATTTCCAAGCCTTTGGAATAATATAAAGGAATCATCTACTGAACTGATGGTTATACATCATAGCAAGTTCTAGATCAGATCATCAACAACACCAGTTGAGTAATCCTATAATCTGGCTTCAAATAACACATCCGCTGTATGTAGTTACATTTTTACTAACCCAAACAGTATAAGTGAAGATAGAAGGGAAAACGATATTTCTGAACTTAAACATATTTACATGCTATACTTTATCTACATATAAAGAGGGGAAATATACAGTATGAGATGGAGTAGTGGAGCAGAGCGCCTGCATCAACGATGTCAAACAGTCGAGGAATTGTGCACGGTTCTCCTAGTAATCTTGCACGCGAACAGGGCTCCAAACAGTCGAGAAATCACACAGGGTAACTTGTTAGTGTATCAACAAAGAAACTAATGATGCTAGACCAACTCTCCCTACTGTAGCAAACGTGGAAGCTTACACCAATGCAAATGTTATTCACATATTACTCTGTCATTCGCATTAAAAATATAGAGACAACGCCCTTAACATGCATGATATAGACGTCGAGTAAGTAAGAAAGTTGGCTCCGTCCCACAAACTTAGACAATTTAAAGACGGAACATTACCTTTTTATGCAAAGCTTGTAGAGGCCTTCGTATATTTAAAGCTACATTCTATAGAGCACTGGAGCATCTTGCAAAAGTCAACTTAATGAATTGATTATTAGATTGAATGCAGAACCAGGAAGTCACTACTTACTAAATGTTTACCATCAACAATCATGGATGGTGAACTTGTGATTGACTTCTGAGAGCTCTTAACACTCAAATTCTCTACGGGAAAAAGCACACAAGAGGATTAAAAGGCCAAAGCCATCAACAATCATGGATGGTGTCTTTTCTTGCAGAGCGACACAACCTGCACATGACCGGGCCCTAGGACATGGGAATCTCTTGGTTGTTGTTGGTAAAAATATTCCATACTTTGATGCTTCGCTTCAACTTCTCTAAAGGTTCCTTACAAAAAAGAGAGAAGTTAAGTCACTAAAATAACCATTATAAAGGTACTCAACAAGTTCTGTTCTACTGATCATCAAAGAAATGAATGTTAGGATATAAGACAGAAAAATATGAATAACGATCTTTTACGGATATGCGGCGCATCGCAGCTAAGTGGTAACAAAGAAAAGTCATTTTCTGAAAATTGATTCTGCATTAATAGAGTCACCCTGAGAATTCGTCAGTACACGCACCTCTGAATTCCATATGTCGGTTCCGGTGGATTTGGTCCTGAACCTCACATCTGATATTTTGCATTACACGCCTGCTTGCTCGCTCGGTCGTCAATGTAGCTGTGCAGGGCTGTTGAAACATCCTGCAAAATATCAACCACCAAAGCTCATGAGCATTCAATTCAAGTATGAACAAAGGCTACATCACACGCATCATCTCAGCTCCAATGTGGTGAAGCTTGTATCACAGAGATAAATAAAACCTGAAGGGAAAATCCACCTTTTGCACGGCCAAACAGAAACATGTTTTTTCAAAAATACCAATCAGATAGGAGCGCATTTGTTCATCTCTTGAACCACAAATACATAAAAACAATGGGATATGTGTGCCTGGCGTCAAAATATGATTATGACAAACTGATGGATAACTAGCACGAACTGATGATAATCTGGAGACAAATTAGTTACTTATCCATTTTCTCTCAAATGTGAAAAAAACCCGAATGGATCTCCTGTACCAATGACAGGGATGGCGACACAACAAATTGGGGGCTGACCTATGAAACGAAGGATGGGTGAGGTGCATTGAATCTTGAGGCGGATATGGCAGTAGGTGGGTTTGTTCGCCGGCCACCCATAACAGTACGCAGTGAGAGGTCGATGAAGACGGCGGCATGGCGATGCAAAAGCCGACATAGATCGGTGAGGGGCCGACCTGGACGATTGGTCGCGTCGCAAGCACCCTGGCCTGCGCCAGGCGGCGGCGTCCAGATAGTCGCTTCCGTGGCGTCCATCCCAAGGTGGACAGGTCCCTCCATCCCATATCCCATGGCCGGCGACCGGAGGGAGGCACAGAGAAGGGGGCGCACTTGAGCAGCGTCAACGCAGAGGAGGGGAGTACGCGTGTTCGGGCTGGCGGCGGCGTGCGGGAGGGGCAGAAATGGAGGAGAACGCGTAAAGGAAGGAGGCACATATGTGCGGAGGCTTATTAGCAACCAAATGGGATTAGCAATGTGTGGGTGCTGCTAATCATGCAGCGAGAGGCGGATGAAGACGGCAGCAGGGGGATTGGCAAACGTCTGCTAGGCAGAACATTCGATCTGAGCCATTGATTAGGATGGCAGATCATTAGCTTAATATGAATGGTAGAATATGTTTTAACTGATTTGATCCGAGGGTCCTGGTTATCTTCTGTACACTTCGTTGTGTGGCTTTAGAGGGAGTTATGTTTGATCTTTTAATAGTAGTATAGAAGATAATAAGAATTTCTGGAGCCAAGACCTTCTGGAGAGGGGCACCTGGGTGGGCACAACCCACCAGGGCGCGCGCCCCTCTCCTGGCATGCCCAGGTGGGTTGTACCCACCCGGTGGCCCCACAGATGACCCCCCTGATACTACAAAATCACATATTTCTAGCAAAAAATCGGGGAGAAAGAATTATTGCGATCCACGAGACGGAGCGGCCACCAAGCCCTATTCTTCGCCGGGAGGGCAGATCTAGAGTCCGTTTGGGGCTCCGGAGTGGGGGATCTTCGTTCTTCGTCATCACCAACCCATCTCCATCGCCAATTCCATGATGCTCCACACCGAGAGTGAGTAATTCCTTCGTAGGCTCGCTGGTCGGTGAGGAGTTGGATGAGATTCATCATGTAATCGAGTTATTTTTGTTAGGGCCTGATCCCTAGTATCCACTATGTTCTTAGATTGATGTTGCTATGACCTTGCTATGCTTAATGCTTGTCACTTTGGGCCCGGGTGCCATGAACTCAGATCTGAACCGTTTATCAATTCATCATTATATCCATGTTTTTGAACTGATCTTGCAAGTTATAGTCACCTACTACAGTTATGATCCGACAACCCCGGAGTGACAACAACCGGGCCCACTCTCAGTGATGACCGTAGTTTGAGGAGTTCGTGTATTCACTATGTCTTAATGCTTTTTTCCGGTTCTCCATTAAAAGGAGGCCTTAATATCCCTTAGTTTCCAATATAGACCGCGCTGCCACGGGAGGGTAGGGCAGATAATGTCATGCAAGTTCTTTTAATAAAGCACGTATGACTATTTACGGAATACATGCCTACATTATATCGATGAACTGGAGCTAGTGCCGTATCGCCCTAGGTTATAGCTGTCAAATGATGAACATCCAACAAGTCACCGATCCAATGCCTACGAATTTATCTTATATTGTTTCTGCTAAGTTACTACTGCTGCTGCTACTGTCACACTTGCTACAAAATACTGCTATCACTGTTACTGTTACTATTGCTGTTGTCACTACTATAAAAACTATCATATTACTGTGCTACTGATCACTTTGCTGCAGATAATTAATTTCTAGGCGTGGTTGAATTGACAACTCAGCTGCTAATACCTTCAAATATTCTTTGGCTCCCCTTGTGTCGAATCTATAAATTTGGGTTGAATACTCTACCCTCAAAAACTGTTGCGATCCCCTATACTTGTGGGTTATCAAGACCTTTCTATGGCGCCATTGCCGGGGAGCATAGCTATATTTATTGAGCCACTTGGGATTATTATCAATTTATCACTATGAAGAATCTGAAGGATCCAAAGACTAAGATTCACCTTCTGTTATGAGTAAACTTGCAACACCACCCACATGCTATTAATTCTGACATGTCGCAAGTTATTGATGATGCTACTTCTACTATGAATGATGCTTATGATGATGCTAGTACCATGCTCGATAATGATGATGTGCCACTTGGTGAATTTCTTGATGAACAAATTGCTAGAGTAATACAACATGATGTTGTTGAATATGATGATAAACTTGAAACTGAAACTCCTGAAACACTTGCTAGAGCTAGGCCTCCTAGATATGAATTTCCTAAGGTACCGGAAGGCTATGTTATGAGTGAAGAGGCAACTAGAGATATTCTTGCTTGTAAGGATAGAGATGATCTGGAGAAATTATTACACAAATATAAAGAAAAATCTCTGAATGCTAGAATGAAATGTGATCCTAAGTTTGCTACTTCGCATATCTTTAATTATGATAAGGATTATGAATTATCTGTTGACCCAGAGTTAATTACTTTGGTTGAATCTGATCCTTTCCATGGTTATGAAACAGAAACTGTTGTGGCACATCTTACTAAGTTGAATGATATAGCCACCCTTTTTACTCACAATCGGAAAACTTGATACTACTTTATTCTCAAATCATTTCCTTTCTCATTAAAGGGTGATGCTAAAGCTTGGTACAATACTCTTGCTCCTAGTTGTGTGTGTAGTCCCCAGGATATGATTATTACTTCTCTAAAAAATATTTTCTTGCTCATAAGAAACAAGCTGCCTTACAGGAAATATTTAACTTTGTTCAAACTAAAGAAGAGAGTCTCCCACAAGCTCGGGGGAGGCTTTGCCAGTTACTTAATGCTTTGCCTGATCATCCTCTTAAAAAAATGAAATACTTGATATCTTCTATAATGGACTAACCGATGCTTCTAGGGACTTCCTAGATAGTTGTGCTGGTTGTGTTTTCGAGAACGAACTATGGCTCAAAATTTGAAGAATTATTGAATAACATATTGAAAAATTATGATGATTGGACTATTCCTGAACCACCGCCTAAACCCACTCCGAAGAAGAGGGGTATATTATATCTCAGTCCTGAAGATATGCAAGAGGCAAAGAAATCTAGGAAGCAAAAAGGTATTAAAGCCGAGGATGTCAAAAATTTACCTCCTATTGAAGAAATACATGGGCTTGATAGAGCACTGAGGGAGTCCTGGATTAAGGGGTCCTCCGACAGCCGGACTATATGTATATGCTAGACTGTTGGGCTATGAAGATACAAGATAGAAGACTTCGGCCCGTGTCCGGGTGGGACTCTCCTTTGCGTGGAAGGCAAGCTTGGCGATTCGGATGTGAAAATTCCTTTCTCTGTGACCGACTATGTGTAACCCTAGCCCCCTCCGGTGTCTATATAAATCGGAGGGTTTAGTCCGTAGGACAAGAAAAATCATAATCGTCGGCTAGCTCCTATCACCACTGATAAACTCCAGAATAAGCAATAGGGTTTTAGCCTCTACGATCTCGTGGTAGATCAACTCTTTTAATACTCATATCATCAAAACCAATCAAGCAGGAAGTAGGGTATTACCTCCATCGAGAGGGCCCGAACCTGGGTAAACATTGTGTCCCCCGCCTCCTGTTACCATTAGCCTTAGACGCACAATTCAGGACCCCCTACCCGAGATCCGCCGGTTTTGACACCAACATTGGTGCTTTCATTGAGAGTTCCATCGTGTCGTCACCGTAAGGCTTCATGGCTCCCTAAATCATCTACAACAACGTAGTCCAGGGTGAGGTTTTTCTCCCCGGACAGATTTTCGTATTCGACAGCCTCGCACTGCGGGCCAACTCGCTTGGCCATCTGGAGTAGATCGACTACTACGCCCCTGGCCATCAGGTTAGGTTTGGAAGATTGAACTACACCGCCAAAATCCGCGGAGACTTGATCTTCAACGGATTCGAGCCCATGACAGCCGCGCTCTGCCGCCATGATAAATATGACCTAAATCTGTCATCGGACTGTGCACAGGAGATAGCGCCTGTAATCGCTCTTAACTTAGATCCAGAGCAGAGTGCGCCATCCGAGGACGGAAGCTCAACCTCGCCACAGAGGCCGCCGTCTCAGCGGCGCTAGAGCCGAACACAGATCTGACCTCCAACTAGGCCTGTGTTATCGGAACCTCGGACTCTTCTCCGGCCATAGGCTCCGAACCGTGTGTATCCGCACCCATCGAATCTGATCGGGCGCCGATCTCAGAGTTCAGCTCCGCGGACATCTTCCAACACTCACCCCTAGGTGATGTGTTAAACTCATTAAAGTCTCTCTCCTTGGCAGGAGATTCTTGGCCGAACTATGTCCGGCTTGAGTGGGAAGCGAATGACGAAGAACTTCATTACCCACCCACCACCCACTTGATAGCCACTATCGATGATTTGACCGACACACTTGATTTCGACTCCGAAGACATCGACGGTATGGACGACGATGCCGGAGAAGAACGAGAGCCACCTCCCACAGGGCGCTGGACAGCCACCTCCTCTTATGACATATACATGGTGGATACACCCAAAGAAGACAATGGCGATGACAAAAAGGACCCAGTTGAGGATAAAACTCCTGGAAAGCAGCCAAAGCACCAACATCAGCGGTGCCGCTCGAAACCACGCCATGGTAAAAATAGCGATACCGACACAGGAGGGAATAACACCCCGGACGACGCCAAAGACAATGAAGAAACCGCGGACCCAGCAATGGAGCAGGATGAGCAAGGTGATGGAGAACACAGTCCGGGCCCCCTGTCCGATCACAACGATGCCGAAGACCCCAATTATCAATCTGTCTCCAAAGAGGAGAACAGTCGGGATGAAGATGCATTCATCGTCCTGGAAAAACAATTGGAACAAGAGCACCTCCACCAGAGACTTATCTCCACCGCGAGGAGCTTGAAGAAGCAGAAGCAACGGCTTAAAGCCACACAGGATATGCTCAATAATAAATGGAACGAAGTGCTCGACACTGCGGAAAAATACGGCGGTAATCGCCAAACAAATAGCTACCCCAAACGCAAACTGCTGTCCAAATTCGACGATGATGCTATTGCACCCATACTGTCGGATAACAATACAGCCAATCAACTAGGCCGACCACCTCGTAGTCGAGACAGAGTGGCTAATAACGCCGTACACATAACTGCACCCCCTCCCCATAAAGGAAAGGAGGTCGCAACACAGAACCAGAAACACGATTTACGTGAAGACCTGGACAAAAGGGCTGGCAGAACCATGTCCATTTATGGATCCAGGGAACGCGTTCCCGCACAGGATCAGGGCCATCAAACCAAATATGTAGGTAACTTACCAGTTCGGAACCAACACCGAACATTGCAACCGTCGGGCCCGCGCCGCGACACAACCAAATACAGGGGTGCTGCACACCCCTTGTGCTTCACCGATGAGGTACTGGATCATGAATTTCCAGAAGGGTTTAAACCCGTGAATATCGAGGCATACGACGGAACGATAGACCCTGCGGTCTGGATAGAAGACTTTATTCTTCACATCCACATGGCTCGCGGAGACGATCTCCACGCCATCAAATACCTACCCCTCAAGCTAAAAGGACCAACTCGGCACTGGCTGAAAAGCCTCCCTGAAAATTCCATTGGAAGCTGGGAAGAACTTGAGGACGCTTTCAGGGCCAATTTCCAAGGGACCTATGTCCGACCTCCGGATGCAGACGATCTAAGTCACATAACCCAACAACCCGGAGAGTCATCCCGTAAACTTTGGAATCGATTTCTCACTAAGAAGAACCAAATCGTTGACTTCCCGGACACCGAAGCCTTAGTAGCTTTCAAACACAGTGTTCAGGACGAATGGCTAGCCAGACACCTAGGCCAGGAAAAGCCAAGGACAATGGCAGCCTTAACTACACTCATGACCTGCTTTTGCGCGGGAGAGGACAGCTGGTTGGCCCGTAGCAACACCAGCGATCCTGGCACATCCGAAGTCAGGGATGGCAATGGAAAGCCACGATGCAATAAAAACAAACATCGGAACAACGGAGAAAGCCCGGACAATACAATGGTAAATGCCGGATTCAGGGGCTCCAGACACGGTCAACGGAAAAAGTCACTTAAAGGCAGCAGAGATGGTCCATCTAGCCTAGATAAAATTCTCGAAAGGTCCTGCCGGATTCATGGCACCCCTGACAAACCAGCCAATCATACCAACGGAGAATGTGGGGTCTTCAAGCAGGCCGGCAAGCTCAACGCCGAACACAAGGGAAAGGGACCACAAAGCGAAGACGAGGATGAATCTCGCCAGCTGAATATGGGGGGAGAGAAGAAATTTCCACCGGCAAAACAATGAACATGATTTATGTCACTCATATCCGAAAGAGGGAGCGCCAATGCGCACTCCGGAACGTGCATGCTATAGAGCCTGTCGCCCCCAAATTCAACCCATGGTCGGCTTGTCCGATCACCTTCGATCGCAGGGATCATCTTACTAGTATCCGTCACGGGGGCTTGGCTGCCTTAGTGCTCGACCCAATAATTGACAGATACCACCTCACCCGATATATCTGATATATCAGGACACTGTCTGCAAGATGGGGATAGACCCGTCAAGAATCAAGCAAAGCAGCACTACCTTTAAAGGAGTAATACCAGGCGTAGAGGCCCGCTGCACGGGCACCCTAACATTGGACGTCATCTTCGGCTCTTCCGACAACTTTCGACGCAAGGAGCTAATCTTCGACATTGCTCCATTCCGAAGTGGCTATCACACACTACTCGGAAGAACGGCCTTTGCCCGTTTCAATGGAGTCCTACACTATGCTTAACTTAAGCTCAAGATGCCTGGACCGCGTGGCGTTATCACGGTGAGCGGAAGTACGGAGCGTTCTCTTCGTACAGAAGAATATGCGGCGGCTCTAGTAGCCGAAGCACGAAGTCTCATCGGTCCTCAAGACCGCCAACACAGCCAAATGTGTTCGGCGCACACCTACGTGTAAAAGCTCAGATAAACCTGCGCTTGTTTAGCAGCCCTGCCCCCATAGATCGCCCCATAAGAAGACTGTACATGTTTTCCCGTATACATAAATATACATCCAGAATTCCTTGGGTAGCGTTGGGGGCACCCTTCACGTAAGAAGTTTATAGTTTGGCTTGACCCTATTCGGATTCAAGAAGCTACAGTTCATGGTTGAAAGTTTAACTATCCCTGGGTGGTTTTGGTAATTCCTAACAACATATATCTCATTGAGCTAATGCCATTTCAAGATAGATGTTTCAGGAAAGCTCAATGATTGGCATGGCATGGATCAGAAAAGTGGATCCCTCAAAATGCTAAGGACAAAAGGATTGGCTCAATATCAAAGCACAAGACTCTACATTTTCTATTTTAGTGATCCAAGATCACATTGAGTCTATAGGAAAAGCCAATACTATCAAGGAGGGATGAGGTGTTGCTTAATGGCTTGCTTTCTCAAAGTGCTTAGTGATATGCTCCAAAGCCCTCAACTACTTTCTCATATCCACATATGACCCAAACCAAAAATCCAACTTGGCCCCACCGATTCTTCCTATCCGGCGCCACCGAGTTCAGATGTCATAGACACTGCCACAAACCCTAGGCAAATTGGTCTCACCGATAGGGATCTCGGTCTCACCGAGATGGGATTGTAATCTCTCTATTTCCCTTCGTAACATTTCGGTCAAACCGAGATGAGCGATCGGTCCCACCGAGATTGCAATGCAAACTCTCTGTTTCCCTTTCGTAACGTTTCGGTCTCACCGAGATGAGCGAATCGGTCCCACCGAGTTTGCCTGACCAACCCTCTGTGTGTCCATTACCAAAATCGGTCCCACCGAGTTTGTGTAATCGGTCTCACCGAGATTACGTTATGCCCTAACCCTAACCATATCGGTCCTACCAAGTTTCATGTCGGTCCACCGAAAATCCTAACGGTCACATGATTTGCTAAATCGGTCCGACCGAGTTTCACGATTCGGTCCCATCGAGATTGGCAAGTTGTGTGTAACAGTTAGATTTTGTGTGGAGGCTATATATACCCCTACACCCACTCTTCATTCATGGAGAGAGCCATCAGAACGTGCCTACACTTCCAATCTACATTTTCTGAAGGATAACCAAATACACTTGTGTTGAGGCCAAGATATTCCATTCCTACCATATGAATCTTGATCTCTAGCCTTCCCCAAGTTGCTTTCCACTCAAATCTTCTTTCCACCAAATCCAAATCCTGTGAGAGAGAGTTGAGTGTTGGGGAGACTATCATTTGAAGCACAAGAGCAAGGAGTTCATCATCAACATACCATTTGTTACTTCTTGGAGAGTGGTGTCTCCTAGATTGGCTAGGTGTCACTTGGGAGCCTCCGACAAGATTGTGGAGTTGAACCAAGGAGTTTGTAAGGGCAAGGAGATCGCCTACTTCGTGAAGATCTACCCTAGTGAGGCAAGTCCTTCGTGGGCGACGACCATGGTGGGATAGACAAGGTTGCTTCTTAGTGGATCCTTCGTGGGTGGAGACCTCCGTGGACTCGCACAGCCGTTACCCTTCGTGGGTTGAAGTCTCCATCAACGTGGATGTACGATAGCACCACCTATCGGAACCACGACAAAAACATCTGTGTCTCCTATTGCGTTTGCACTCTCCAAACCCTTCCCTTTACATTCTTGCAAGTTGCATGCTTTACTTTCCGCTGCTCATATACTCTTTGCATGCTTGCTTGAATTGTGTTAAGATTGCTTGAATTGTGCTAAGTTGCTAAAATCTGCCAAGAACTAAAATTGGGAAAAGGTTAGATTTTTATTTGGTCAAGTAGTCTAATCACCCCCCCTCTAGACATACTTTCGATCCTACAAGTGGTATCAGAGCTTTGGTCTCCATTTGCTTTGATTTCCATAGGTTTTGGTAGTCATAGCCTTGGTTTCACAATCTAGGAGAGTATGGCGTCTAGCGAGAGAAATTACCACTATAGAGGTCCTTAAATTGATGGTACTAATTTTGCTAGTTGGAAGCATAAGATGAAAATGCATATTCATGGACATAACCCCGCCATTTGGGTTATTGTGTATATTGGCTTGCAAGGTGAATTCTTTGATGGGAGAGAACCGAACCATCAATCTACCGCGGAAGAGTTGAAGATGCTGCAGTACAACGCTCAAGATTGTGATATCCTCTTCAACGGATTGTGCCCCGAAGAATTCAACAAAATCAGTCGTCTTGAGAATGCAAAGGAAATTTGGGATACTTTGATTGATATGCACGAAGGTACCGACTCCGTCAAGGAATCCAAGTTGGATGTGCTTCAAAGTCATCTTGACAAGTTCAAAATGAAGGATGGTGAAGGTGTCGTTGAAATGTACTCTAGGCTTGCTCTTATCACAAATGAGATTACCGGCTTAGGAAGTGAAGAGATGACCGACAAATTCATCATCAAGAAGATCCTAAGAGCTTTGGACGGAAAATATGATACCATGTGCACATTGATCCAAATGATGCCCAATTACAAAGATCTCAAGCCAACGGAAGTCATTGGAAGAATTGTTGCTCATGAGATGTCACTCAAGGATAAGGAGGAGCTCCACAACAATTCAAGTGGTGCTTACAAAGCCTCACATGAAGCTTCCACATCATCAAATGAGAAACAAACCTTCAATGAGGAATTGAGCCTAATGGTGAAGAACTTCAACAAGTTCTACAAGAGTAGAAGCAAGGAAAGAAGTTCCAAGTCAAGGTCGTACAACGACAAAAGATCTTCTAGTCGTGAGCGTAATTGCTAAAATTGTGGAAGACCCGGACACTATTCCAATGAGTGTAGGGCACCCTGCAAAAGAAGAGAAGATTCTCCAAAAAGAAGTAGAAGAGAAGAATCACCATCAAGAGAGAGAAGGAGTAGAGATGATCGTTATGAACGAAGAACATCCCGGAGAAGCAAGGATTCAGAAAGAAGGACAAGTCATCAAGGAGCTACACAAAACGAAGACATCAAGCTCATGTTGGTGAATGGGTATCCAGCTCCGACTCCGATAAACACTCCAAGAGAAGCTATCACTCCGACTCCGAATATACTCAAGATGAAGGTGTTGCCGGTCTAGCACTTGTGTCTACCAACTCCTACGACATATTTGATTCACCAAACGAAGGACTTGGAAGATGCTTCATGGCTAAAGTCCCAAAGGTATCACACCCCGAGTATGTTGATTTCAATAGTGATGAAGATGACTTGTTAGGTGATGATGATTTACTTGTTGACAACTCTAGTGATGAATACTATGATGAAACGTCAAGTAATCATGCTAATCAAGATAAAACGAATGAAAATGATAAGGAGAAGATTGAGCTCCTAACTAAGGAACTAAACTCTCTTAAGTTAGCTCATGAAACTATCTTAGGAGATCATTGAGAACTTTTAAGGACTCATGAGAAGTTACGCTTTGAAAAGCTCAACCTTGACCAAGAGCATGAGTTCTTAAAGGCAAGCAATGATGATCTTAATAAGAAAAGTTATTCTTACATTGCCAAGCGTTTACTCTTATCTACTTACATGCCTCAAGTCAAGTCTAGTAACAAGAACAACAAGGAATCTTTCTCTAGTAGTAACAATCATCATGCTAAATCCAATGTTGTTGCTTCTAGTAGTTCTCTTGATTCCACTAATGATTCTCTTAGCCAAGTTACACTTGAGCAAGAAAATAGTTTACTGAAGGGAATTATAGAGAAAGGTGTTTACAAGAGCCTTGCCGGGAGTAAGCAATTCGAGGAAATTGTACGCAAGCAAGGAAGGCACCGGAAGAATCAAGGTGTTGGTTTTGAACAAAAGTTCAATGCCAATGGAGTTGAGTGGGAAGAAGATCAATACCCCAAGACGAAGTTTGTTCCTCAATAAGAGAAGTATGATCCTACTTCTTTCAAAGGGACACAAGCTCAAGATGATCTTCCACCACAAGACCACAAGCAAAAAGGCAAGGACAAGCTTCAAGAGGAGATTGATGCATTTGAAGAAGCTCCTAAGGCCTTGGTAAAGTGGGTTCCCAAGACTACATCAAGTTCTACTACATCAAGTACGACTACAACTCCAAGGATTCCCATCAAGATGATGTGGATCCCGAAGAAGAAGAACTAGAGAGTTCTTGAGGGTGACTCCGCCAACATATATCACTCTTATCATTTTGTCAAGGACAAGTGCAATTAACTTCCACATCTTGCACTAGTTCAAGGAGTCACAAACCCTCTTGTTGATAAGACAAGGGACAAGGTAACCTAATGCTTTCATGGACATCATCTTTTGTGTGCATCACTCTATGTCTATGGGTATCCTTGTTTGTTCCTTGTGAGACTAACCCGTGTAGGTATTGAAAGTGCAACTCACTCCAAAGGATTGCTCCAAACGATCTACATCAACATTGAGCATCCACATCTTCAACACCTACATGAAGTGATCATCGACTAAACCCAAGGTTAGTTCATCCCTCTTAGGGGGGATCTCACATCTAGGGGGAGCTTTACTCATATAATTGAGCCAAAGCAACTCTAATGATGTGAACACAACAATTCTTTATGTAAAAGTGGTAACCCCACTTGTGCTTAAACTATGAGTATTACCTATGATCAAATTTTCTCATTTGACTACTATGTCAATATACTCATATATAGATGACCTAGTCATCGCCAATTGCTTGATAGATGCTAGATTGGTTGTGCATGCTTTGTCACATATTTCATTTGCCATTTTATTGTGTGAGCATGTTGGTTGCATATTTTACTCATTCGAGGACATCCACTTGTAGTTTTGATTGTTTGATTTCTTTTCTTTTTGCCAAGTGGATGGACAAGAATGCCTAAGAACCTTCTCTAGCTATTTATGCTTTTCTCATCTCAAACTCTATTCATGCTGCATCACAAAGTTAGATCAAGTAAGATTCGAACCACTCTGTGTGAGGAGCACTCAGAGTCCCCGATTCGTCATAGACTTAAACTTCCAAAACCTCTTTATGCGTTTCGGTCTGACCGATTCATCCATTTCGGTCATACCGAGATCACTAAGTTGATCTAGGTTTTCAATCTCGGTGCAACCGATCTGAACTTTTCGGTCACACCGAGTTGTTCAACTCGGTCACACCGATAGGGTCAGGCTATATATACCCCCGGGCCAAAATTTGGAAACTTTTCCGAACCTCTTCGCCCGTGCACTGCCTGCTCTGCCTCCTCGGGTCTCCTGATCGTCCTCCTCGTCGCCAGCGACCTCCAGCCGCTGGTCTCCGCCACCGTCAACGGGATTCTGCCCTGCTGTTGTCGCCGTAGCAAATCCATCGCTGAACTAGGGTATGGATTTGAAACTTTATGCTATTCCTAACTCCGATTCCTAGCACATTGCATTGCCATGAATCTTCCAGGTTTGAGATCTTCCTATCCAGCGAAATCACTCTGTAGATTAGTTTTGAATTGAAAATTTAGGGTTCGGTTTCCGCTGAACTCATCTCGGACAGACCGAGTTGTAGAAATCGGTCTCACCGATTTGGCTCAGGCCATTGCACATGTGATTCTCGGTCTGACCGAGAATTGCAAATCGGTGTGACTGAGTTCAATTCTTTGTGAAACCCCAGCAGTCTTGGTGCCACCGAATTGTGACTCGGTCTGACCGAGTTCACTAGTTTAGGTTCCAAAAGCTGCTTCGGTATCACCGAGTTTACAAATCGGTAGCTCCGAAATGCTTTCTGTGGAAAACTAAAACTAAGTTTTTGACTCATTTTTTTTGCAAAAAACTCTGTGCTTTGGGATGCTCATCTGCTCTACCTCATCTATATCTATTCACAGGGTCTGCTGTCAGAGTTTGCATCATGTCAGATCAGAGTGACAATCAGAACAAGTCTGAGGAGCAAGTTCAGATGAGTGAGGGCACTAGTCCCTCTAGCAGCTATGATGATGGCAGCAGGAGCACACCCAGCAATTTGCCCAAGGCAGCCACCAGGGCCAGAAAGAAGAAGAACTCAGATTCTAAAGATGAGGACTATGTGGCTGTTGAGGATGAGGCCACATCAAAGAAGAAGGTGCTGAAGAAGGAATATGGCATAGCTGCATCCACTAAGCTAGGAATGCAAAAGAAGGCACCTGCAAGGAGAATTCCAACTTCCAAACCTAGGAAGGTTGCCACTGGTGAAACCATGAAGTTCACCATTGAGTCTGAAGATGAAGCTGCTGTCCAAGACAAGAAGGAGAAGAGAGTCAGAACCACTACTGCCAAGGTACTTGGCAAGCCCTCTATGAGGAGAGACTATGAAGAAGAAGAGGAAGAGGTTGCTGCACCAGCACCCAAAGCTCATAAGCTGATGGGAGATGCTATAAGGTCAGGGGCTACTCCATCTAAGCCCATAGATGCACCCAAGGCTGCTGCTCCTAAGCCCAAGTCTGCACCTAAGAGGAACACTAGGAGTATTCCAGCTGCAGAGAAGAACAATGCCCCAATGCCTGAAGCTGCTGAAGAAGAAGATGAAGACTCACTTGTCTTGAGAAAGTTGAAGCCCAAGATCCTAGATCATAATGATGCTCACCCAGTTGTAGAGGACATGAACCGCAGGAAGGATGCATGATGAGATAGTGGAGACTGACTGACCCTATGCTGTCAGGAGAAGAACTGCTGCAGACTACAGGTTCCATACTAAGGAACATCAGGATTTCTATGAGACAGTGCTGCTTGACAAGAAGCCCATAGTGTGTGACATGAGATGGGTTGACTGGGATTACATCAAGAAGAATGAAGAGCACTATCCAGGAGTTTATGACAGTTTCAAGTCTTGTGGAGTAGAAGACTTTGTTGGCCAGAAGCTCACAAAGTGGAATGATGAGCTTATTATGCAGTTCTACTCCATAGCTCACTTCTACCCAGATGGGAGGATAGTCTGGATGTCTGAGGGTACAAGTTACCAATCAACAGTTGAGGAATGGTCTGAGTTGACAAATGCTCCAAAGGAGAATGAGTATGACTTGGATGTCTATGCCAAGAAGAAGAAAGACCACAACTCCATGGCTCACATATACAGAGAGATCCCAGATGCTGCACTTGAGACACATAAGTTTGAATCTGTACATTATCTGTTGTCAGGATTACCTACTATCAACTGGATCTTAAGGCACACCTTGTTACCCAAGTCAGGTGATCACAAGATGATCAGAGGCCATGCAATTAACTTGCTCCATATATTTGATGTGCCTTAGAAGTTCAAAGTCATGAGCCTGATTGTCGAAACAATCAAAAGGACTGCTGCTGATCAGAAGAGGAGTTGTGGGTATGCCCCACAGATTCAGGAGCTTATAAACTCCAAGATGGGCACTGGCACATATCTTTTGGACAAGGAGCACCTGCCCATCTACCCTGATTTTGAGGACAACACCGTTGTGATGGATGAAAATGAACCATCATCTGTGGAAGCACAAGAGAAGAAGGAGAAGGCAAGGGCTGAGAAGGCTGCAAAGATGCCAACTGCTGAAGAGGCATATCAGATTTTCCTGAAGAGCAAGCAAGATCAGCTTGGCTACTTGATTGCCTCCACTCTGAGTATTGTGAAGGGATTGGTCACCCTGACTCAAAACCAGGAGAGCTTGGAGAGAATCATAGAGCAGAAGTTCTATGCTCTTGATGTCAAAGTGACAGAGATCCAAACTGCAGTTGAGCAACTTCAGGAGGATGTGGAGGAGAAGAAGGGCAAGTCAACTACTGATGCTTTTGCTAGAGTGCCCAGAGGACAGAGATCTGCTGCAGTGCCTGTTCCAGACACCAGAGCTACATCATCTGCACCAGCTACAGCTTCAGTGCCTCCAGCTCCAGCACCCACTCCACCAGCTCCAGCTACATCAACAGAAGCTTTCGTCCTTGGAGCCATCTCTACACCATCACATGAAGACCAAGCCTGAGAGTCGTTTAGCACTATGCATTTTCTATGAACTTTTTGGTAACTTGTTGCCAAAGGGGGAGAAAAATGTATAGATCATAGGCTTCGAGAGAGAGTGTTGCTTTTGAGCTCTCTTGTCTTTTTGGTGGTTGAACTTCGTTATTTGTGTGCTTGATACATTTTGCTTTTGTGAGATACTTGGATGATCATGTGTTTGATCATATGCTATGCTACATTAATGCTTGTTGGATGATATTATTATCTCTTATTTTCTCATATGATCATTCACTTTGCTTCGTGATGAGTGCATGTGTTTAGATATTATCATTTTGACCGCTCCACCAAGATGTATGTGACATGGAAGAGTAACCCATGATCCTAACTCATTGTGCATTTGCAGTCCAAAGCAAATTTTAAATAATGCACAAATTTAGGGGGAGCTCTTACTTTTCACATACTTCTCAAAGCGACAATGTTTTTCAATATTATTATCATTCTCGAAGCTTTGATCTATATGTTGTCATCAATTACCAAAAAGGGGGAGATTGAAAGTGCAACTATCCCTGGGTGGTTTTGGTAATTCCTAACAACATATATCTCATTGAGCTAATGCTATTTCAAGATAGATGTTTCAGGAAAGCTCAATGGTTGGCATGGCATGGATTAGAAAAGTGGACCCCTCAAGATGCTAAGGATAAACGGGTTGGCTCAAGCTCAAAGCACAAGACTCTACATTTTCTACTTTAGTGATCCAAGATCACATTGAGTCTATAGGAAAATCCAATACTATCAAGGAGGGATGAGGTGTTGCTTAATGGCTTGCTTGCTCAAAGTGCTTAGTGATATGCTCCAAAGCCCTCAACTACTTTCTCATATCCACATATGACCCAAACCAAAAATCCAACTCGGCCCCACCGATTCTTCCTATCCGGCGCCATCGAGTTCAGATGTCATAGCCACTGCGACAAACCCTAGGCAAATCGGTCTCACCGATTGGGGTCTCGGTCTCACCGAGATGCGATTGTAATCTCTCTGTTTACCTTCGTAACGTTTCGGTCAAACCGAGATGAGCGATCGGTCCCACCGAGATTGCAATGCAAACTCTCTGTTTCCCTTTCGTAACATTTCGGTCTCACCTAGATGAGCGAATCGGTCCCACCGAGTTTGCCTGACCAACCCTCTGTGTGTCCATTACCAAAATCGGTCCCACCGAGTTTGTGTAATCGGTCTCACCGAGATTACGTTATGCCCTAACCCTAACCATATCGGTCCTACCGAGTTTCATGTCGGTCCCACCGAAAATCCTAACGGTCACATGATTTGCTAAATCGGTCCGACCGAGTTTCACGATTCGGTCCCATCGAGATTGGCAAGTTGTGTGTAACAGTTAGATTTTGTGTGGAGGCTATATATACCCCTACACCCACTCTTCATTCGTGGAGAGAGCCATCAGAACGTGCCTACACTTCCAATCTACATTTTCTGAGAGAGAACCAACTACACTTGTGTTGAGGCCAATATATTCCATTCCTACCATATGAATCTTGATCTCTAGCCTACCCCAAGTTGCTTTCCACTCAAATCTTCTTTCCACCAAATCCAAATCCTGTGAGAGAGAGTTGAGTGTTGGGGAGACTATCATTTGAAGCACAAGAGCAAGGAGTTCATCATCAACATACCATTTGTTACTTCTTGGAGAGTGGTGTCTCCTAGATTGGCTAGGTGTCACTTGGGAGCCTCCGACAAGATTGTGGAGTTGAACCAAGGAGTTTGTAAGGGCAAGGAGATCGCCTACTTCGTGAAGATCTACCCTAGTGAGGCAAGTCCTTCGTGGGCGACGACCATGGTGGGATAGACAAGGTTGCTTCTTCGTGGATCCTTCGTGGGTGGAGCCCTCCGTGGACTCGCGCAGCCGTTACCCTTCGTGGGTTGAAGTCTTCATCAACGTGGATGTATGATAGCACCACCCATCGGAACCACGACAAAAACATCCGTGTCTCCTATTGCGTTTGCACTCTCCAAACCGTTCCCTTTACATTTTTGCAAGTTGCATGCTTTACTTTCCGCTGCTCATATACTCTTTGCATGGTTGCTTGAATTGTGCTAAGTTGCTAAAATCTGCCAAGAACTAAAATTGGGAAAATGTTAGATTTTTATTTGGTCAAGTAGTCTAATCCCCCCCTCTAGACGTACTAGATTCTTTCACCTGGTTCTTTCTTTTTTACAGATAGGCCATCATGATATACCCTTCAAGGACACCGCACAACAGAGACAAAGGCGCAGACGTGTAGCAGGGCCCCATTTCAAGGTTTCTGTTTAGATTAAGACCCTATGTAAACCTTTTTTTCTTAGTATTATCTCTTGTTGTTTCATACCCACCTGGCATATAAAATGCCCAGGAAAGCTATCGGCAGTACTTGCGAACTTACGATTCGCCGTACTAAAATGGATGTTATAGAAGCAGCTAGCAGTGTGCTTTGAGAACTATATTCTCACCTAGGCACTCTCTCCTCACGCCGGGTCGTAGGACGTGCCTTGAATTCAGGGTTCATTACCGGGGGCTGTACCCAGCCCGGTATATATTGAAAAGTCTGAATACCTTCGGGAGTGTTCGGCGTCGCGAGTTTTGGCCTTATATGCATCAGCTCTGAATCATGTCTTGGGTCAATAGTTGGGTTTTCCCGGCTCCTGTGCTTGCTACCTTACGTTCCGTTCTATCGGCTAAGGAGGCCAAGAGATAACTACTGCGATTGTGCCCTCGTTCATTCGGACGAGCACCTCAGTAGAGAAAGCCGAAAACTGACTGTCATGATAAGACGAGAGCTGGTCAACCACTTGATGACTCAGCGGAATCTTCGCGATTCCTCCGCATTAACGAAGGACCGGTTTCCTGGTCACGTATGTAAATGCACCGTATTCGGATAAACACGGACATACCTGGGGCTATATAGTAGCCCCGCCGTCAAACTCCAATGGCTAAGTGAAAGTGTTAAAGCTCTATAGTCTGATTGCCTAGTTCACCGCACTAACACCTCCTTAACGGACCAAGACGTTCGGTCAAGTGTGATCAAGTGCTTTTCCAAACACCCCCGTGTTATATGCGAGGGGGCTGAAGCCGACGACTGCAAACTTTCAGGTTATATACATATATACATAAACGGCCGCACAGGAGGCACTAAAATACTTTACGGGCAAAAGTATAAACACAACCTTCATTATCATAAGCATTGTTTTTACAATCCGGATACATGTTACTCGAACATAATATTCTTCGAGCACTCTATCAAGCGGGCACCCTCTAATACTTCTTCAAAATATTGATCTGGTATGTCCTTACCCCCGGGCGGACCCCCTGTTGCAATATCAGTGGCCTTCAACTTCGCCTAATACGTATTTACACGGGCAAGGGCCATCCGTGCACCTTCTATGCACGTTGACCGCTTGACAGCATCGATATGCGACACCGCACAAACAAGTTGCTGCACTAAACCAAAATAACTATCCGCAGTTGCTCCCCTAGGCCACAGCTGGTCCACGACAGCCTTCATGGCAAGTCCGGATATCCTGTGGAGCTCGGCCCATTCGGCCAACTGCTCATTCAACAGCAGCGGACGCCTTGGCATGCTAAACTGCGACCAGAAAAGCTGTTCTGCTTCATGGCCTTCTTGGGCCTGGAAAAACTGCGTCGCATCAGAAGCACTCTTCGACAAGTCCAAATATGTATCCGGAGAACTCCACATTTGATCAAGCGGGGCATACTTTGGATCGCCGAACTTAGTTTGTAATAAAAAGGGCTTCCCAGCCGTGATCTTCCCGGCCTGCTGGATCTCCTCCGGTGCCGCTCTGGCCTCTGACCGGGTTTCCTTTGCCACTTGTAAGGCCTTCTCAAGGTCAGCCGCTTTTTCTTTGGTCTCTTTCTCGAGAAGTGCATATTGGCTAGCGGCATCCCTTAGCTCAAGCGCCATGTTGGATATTTTATCCTCACTCAGGCGATGAGCAGCCTGTTCGGCTATTAATTCACCAACTGCCTTCTCGGCCGCCGTGTTGCTTATCCTGGCATGCTCCTTGGCCCGGGCAAGCTCAGCCCGAAGGGTCTCCACGCCGGCAACACCATTTGTAGTCAAGCATACTATAAATTCCAGCATCATGCTCCTATTTATACTCACTGACCGCCCAAAAGACATACCTTGCACCTCGTCAAGCCGCTTGTTCACGAGCGTGATGTCATCATCCGCCACATCAAGTTGCTACTTCAGTTCGGCAAATTGGGCAGCCCGGGCAGTGGCCGGGGTTGCAGCCGCCTGTGTACAAATTAGCAAAATTATTACGTGAGCATATTTATCTTTTGATCCTGTGATCGTCACTAGCCCGTGGGCAACCAGAGTCTCAGGGGCTACTATCTATACACAGTGCACATTGCGTTTACGGTACAAAACAAGAGGCTACATTACGTTCCTCAAAGCCTCTTAGCAGGCTCGTAAAAGCTTCATTCAATCCACTTTTTGCGGACGAAATTCTCTCAATCAGCGTACCCATTAAGGCACGATATTCCTCTGAGATAGGCGCTTGCCGCAGAAGACTCGTCCATATGTCCGGATGTATATCGGATGGTTCGGGACTTTTGTTGTTGGTCTCTCTAGGAGCCGAACACCCTGGGCCTCGGGCGGCCGAAGAGTCATCTTCTAGCCTGGCGCTTCTTCGCGGGTTGGGAGAAATCCTCCGGGACGACACGTCGGGGTCGTCCGCCTTATGGGGCGGGGAAGTATGAGGCGGCGTTTCGTTCTCCATAATCTCCGGAAGGAGATCCCCCAAGGACGAAGATTGTTGAGGGAGGCTATAGGCCGAACTGGAAAACACACGTTTCAAAATAAATGGAAACGGGGTATGCTTATTAAACACCTTTGTTCACTTATGGTTCGGCTAAAGGCTGGCCCCCTTATGGGCACTGTGTGGCAGTATCGCCTCCCGAATTCAGGCCCCCTAATATGGATTTCTTCCCTCGCTTGGAAGCCTCTGCCTTTAGGTCTTCGGGAGCGGCTCTTTTCTTCCCGTGGGGTAAGGGAATGTTAGATTCTCCTCCCCGTTCACCCTCCGACACGGGAGTTCTGATTTCCCCGGATACGGTGCATGACGCACCTCCGTTATGAAGGCCGCTTTGGGCCTTTTCGCTCCTCTCCTTTTCTTCCCTCAACGGCGCTTGGTAGGGTGCCGGAGCCAGCATCCTGGTTAACACTGGGTCCGCTGAGTTTCCGGGAAGAGGGGCCGAACACCTGATCCTCTCCGCCTTCTTTACCCAGCCCTGGTAGAGTATGGTTTTCTTAGTTTTGTTAGGAGAAATTTAAATTAAAAACGTGTTCGGAAATTGAGTACTTACCGGGGAATCCCGATGGTTGCAGTCGGGGCCTGCGTCCTCTGTGGTGTCCGGACACCTTTTTCGTGACCCGAAGACTAATTCATACATCCCTTCGAGCGTTGTGCCGAAGAAGCGCTGAATGGTTCGTGTTCCTTCCGGATTGAACTCCCACATACGGAGAGTTCGACGCTGGCATCGCAAGACTCAACAGACTAACGTAACTTGGATTACGTTGACGAGGTCGATGTCCTTCTTAATAAGGTCTCGAATGCGGCTTTGCAGTATTTGAACTTCATCTAGCGATCCCCAATCCAGCCCCTTGTTGATCCACGATGCAAGCTGTGGCGGGGGACCGGATCAGAAGGCGGGTGAAGCCACCCACTTGGTACCATGGGGGTCCGTGATATAAAACCACTCCCGTTGCCATAGGCCGGAAGTTGCGGTGAAGGAACCCTTTGGCCATACGACGTCGGCCGATTTTCTTATCAGAGCACCTCCGCACTCTGTGTGTCTCCCGTCTATTATCCTCGGCCTTACATTGAAGGTCTTGAGCCACAAGCCGATGTGTGGAGAGATACAGAGGAAAGCCTCACATACGATAATAAATGATGAGATGTGAAGGAGGGAGTCCGGAGCTAGATCATGGAAATCTAGTCCGTAGTAAAACATGAGCCCTTGAATGAAGGGATTGAGGGAGAAACCTAGCCCCCGAATAAAGTGAGGGATAAATACGACCCTCTCATTAGGCCTAGGGGTAGGGATAACCTGCCCTTGTGCAGGAAGCCTGTGAAGGATTTCCGCGGTCAAATATCTCGCCTCCCTGAGCTTCATGATATCCTCCTCGGTGACAGAGGAAGCCGTCCACCGGCCTTGAAAGCTGGATCCGGACATGGCCTGAGGTTCGAAGCGACTAGTTAAGCCTTGGGTCTTGGAACACGAGGTGAGAGGAGGAGGGAGTAGCGTAGAGGGGAAAGGCGGGTCTCGGCTTCCTTATAAAGATGGTGAATATCAAACGTCCCCTACGTGGCCTTAAAACATGCCTATTCCCAAGGAATCATACCAACGGGACGGTTTGGTTACCCACGCCCGTGTTGTTGAGAATCCTGTAATAAGGGGACACGATCTCAGCTTCGAAAGACGTGCCAATAAAACCACCTCGCGAAGCGTGGAGCAGCATGCCGAAAAAACGATTCAAAATAATGGCTGGACGATGACGTAATGTCCTGTTGTAAAAGTTGTCGGAGCGGATTGGACTCGTGAAAACATTATGCTCTCCACGGTGGTATATGGAATTTGTTTTGCAGAGCCGGACACAATTCTTATGTTCAAGATCTACTTTGGAGTAATCGGAGAAGGAACCCACCTTGATATGCCGAAGACAATCTGCGCGCCAGACTCATCGTCATTGAAGCCTGGTTCAGGGGCTACTGAGGGAGTCCTGGATTAAGGGGTCCTCGGAAAGCAAGACTATATGTATATGCCGGACTGTTGGGCTATGAAGATATGATACGTCTCCAACGTATCTATAATTTTTGATTGTTCCATGCTATTATATTACCCCTTTTGGATGTTTATGGGCTTTATTTTACACACTTATATCATTTTTGAGAGTAACATGCTAACCGGAGGCCCAGCCCATATTGCTGTTTTTTTGCCTATTTCAGTATTTCGAAGAAAAGGAATATCAAACGGAGTCCAAACGGAATGAAACCTTCGGGAGCGTGATTTTTGGAACGAACATGATCCGGAGAGCTTGGAGTGCAAGTCAAGAAGCTTCCGAGGGCCCCACGAGATAGGGGGGCCGCGCCCCCCCTGTAGGGCGTGCCCCTGTCTCGTGGGCCCCTCGGGCGGCCACCGACGTACTTTTTCCTCCTATACATACCTACGTACCCCGAAAACATCCAGCGGCACCACGAAACACAATTTCCACCGCCGTAACCTTCTGTATGCGCGAGATCCCATCTTGGAGCCTTCGCCGACACTCTGCCGGAGGGGGAATCAGCCACGGAGGGCCTCTACATCAACATCCTTGGCCCTCCGATGAGTTGTGAGTAGTTTACCACAGACCTACGGGTCCATAGTTATTAGCTAGATGGCTTCTTCTCTCTTTTTGGATCTCAATACAATGTTCTCCCCCTCTCTTGTGGAGATCTATTCGATGTAAACTCTTTTTGTGGTTTTGTCGAGATCCGATGAATTGTGGGTTTATGATCAAGTTTATCTATGAATAATATTTGAATCTTCTCTGAATTCTTTCATGTATGATTGAGTTATGTTTGCAAGTCTCTTTGAATTATCAGTTTGGTTTGGCCTACTAGATTGGTCTTTCTTGCCATGGGAGAAGTGCTTAGCTTTGGGTTCAATCTTATGTGTCGTTACCCAAAGGATGTAAAGGGTTGCAAGGCACATATTGTATTGTTGCCATCGAGGATAAAAAGATGGGGTTTACATCATATTGCATGAGTTTATCCCTCTACATCATGTCATCTTGCTTAATGCGTTACTCTATTCTTATGAACTTAATACTCTAGATGCATGCCGGATAGCGGTCGATGTGTGGAGTAATAGTAGTAGATGCAGGCAGGAGTTGGTCTACTTGTTATGGACGTGATGCCTATATACATGATCATACCTAGATAATATCATAACTATGCGCTTTTCTATGATCATAAAGGTGGTCCTAGAATGATGAGCATCCAAGTTGGGTATAATAAAAACTATCATAGAAAGTGAATTGGATGCTATGATCATTTTGATACTTGATAATTGTTTTGAGATATGGAGGTAGTGATATTAAAGTCATGCTAGTTGGGTGATTATGAATTTAAAGAATGCTTGAGTTGAAGCTTGTGATTCCTGTAACATGCACGTATGGTGAACCGCTTTGTGATGAAGTTGGAGCACAATTTTATTTATTGATTGTCTTCCTTATGAGTGGCGGTCGGGGACGAGCGATGGTCTTTTCCTACCAATCTATCCCCCTAGGAGCATGCGCGTAGTGCTTTGGTTTTTGATGACTTCTAAATTTTTGCAACAAGTATATGAGTTCTTTTGTTTAATGTTGAGTCCATGGATTATACGCACTCTTTCACCCTTCCACCATTGCTAGCCTCTCTTGTATCGTGCAACTTTCACCGGTACCATACACCCACCATACTCCTTCCTCAAAACAGCCACCATACCTACCTATTATGGCATTTCCATAGCCATTCCGAGATATATTGCCATGCAACTTTCCACCGTTCCGTTCATATGACACGCATTACTTTTGTCATATTGCTTTTTGCATGATCATGTAGTTGACATTGTATTTGTGGAAAGGCCACCTTCATAATTTTCATACATGTCGCTCTTGATTCATTGCATACCCCGGTACACCGCCGGAGGCATTCATATAGAGTCATTTGTTGTTCTAGCTTTGAGTTGTAAATCCATAAAAGTGTGATGATCTTCATTATGAGAGCATTGTCCTAGTGAGGAAAGGATGATGAAGACTATGATTCCCCCACAAGTCGGGATGAGACTTCGGACTTTACAAAAAAAAAAAAAGACAAATGCCAAAAATAAAAACTAAGTCCAAAGAAAAAAAAGAAAAAAAATAAAATGAAAAAGGAAAAAAAAAAGAAAAAAGAAAATGAGAGAAAAAGAGAGAAGGGACAATGCTACTATCTCTTTTTCCACACTTGTGCTTCAAAAATAGCACCATAATCTTCATGTTAGAGAGTCTCATATGTTGTCACTTTCATATACTAGTGGGAATTTTTCATTATAGAACTTGGCTTGTATATTCTAATGATGGGCTTCCTCAAAGTGCCCTAGGTCTTCATGAGCAAGCAAGTTGGATGCACCCCACTTAGTTTCTTTTGTCAAGCTTTCATATATTTATAGCTCTAGTGCATCCGTTGCATGGCAATCCCTACTCACTCACGTTGATATCTATTGATGGGCATCACCATAGCCTGTTGATACGCCTAGTTGATGTGAGACTATATTCTCCTTTTTGTCTTCTCCACAACCACCATTCTATTCCACATATAGTGTTATGCAGGGCTCACGCTCATGTATTGCGTGCAAGTTGAAAAAGTTTGAGATTATTAAAGTATGAAACAATTGCTTGGCTTGTCATCGGGGTTGTGCATGATTAAATACTTTGTGTGATGAAGATAGAGCAACAGCCAGACTATATGATCTTGTAGGGATAACTTTCTTTAGCCATGTTATTTTGAGAAGACATGATTACTTTGATTAGTATGCTTGAAGTATTACTATTTCTTATGTCGATATGAACTTTTATTTTGTATTCATTTGGGTCTGAACATTCATGCCACAATAAAGAAAACTACATTAAGAATTATGCTAGGTAGCATTCCACATAGAAAAATCTCTTTTTATCATTTACCTACTCGAGGGCGAGTAGGAATTAAGCTTGGGGATGTTTCATACGTCTCCAACGTATCTATAATTTTTTATTGTTCCATGCTATTATATTACCCCTTTTGGATGTTTATGGGCTTTATTTTACACACTTATATCATTTTTGGGACTAACCTACTAACCGGAGGCCCAACCCATATTGCTGTTTTTTTGCCTATTTCAGTATTTCAAAGAAAAGGAATATCAAACGGAGTCCAAACGGAATGAAACCTTCGGGAGCGTGATTTTTGGAATGAACATGATCCGGAGAGCTTGGAGTGCAAGTCAAGAAGCTTCCGAGGGCCCCATGAGATAGGGGGCCGCCCCCCTGTAGGGCGCGCCCCCGTGTCTCGTGGGCCCCTCGGGCGGCCACCGACGTACTTCTTCCTCATATATATACCTACGTACCCTGAAAACATCCAGGGGCACCACGAAACACAATTTCCACCTCCGTAACCTTCTGTATCCGCGAGATCCCATCTTGGATCCTTCGCCGGCACTCTGCCGGAGGGGGAATCAGCCACGGAGGGCCTCTACATCAACATCCTTGCCCCTCCGATGAGTTGTGAGTAGTTTAACACAGACCTACGGGTCCATAGTTATTAGCTAGATGGCTTCTTCGCTCTTTTTGGATCTCAATACAATGTTCTCCCCCTCTCTTGTGGAGATCTATTTGATGTAAACTCTTTTTGCGGTGTGTTTGTCAAGATCCGATGAATTGTGGGTTTATGATCAAGTTTATCTATGAATAATATTTGAATCTTCTTTGAATTCTTTTATGTATGATTGATTTATCTTTGCAAGTCTCTTTGAATTATCAGTTCGGTTTGTCCTACTAGATTGGTCTTTCTTGCCATGGGAGAAGTGCTTAGCTTTGGGTTCAATCTTGCAGTGTCCTTACCCAGTGACAGAAAGGTTTGCAAGGCACGTATTGTATTGTTGCCATCGAGGATAACAAGATGGGGTTTACATCATATTGTGAGTTTATCCCTCTACATCATGTCATCTTGCTTAATGCGTTACTCTGTTCTAATGAACTTAATACTCTAGATGCATGCTGGATAGCGGTCGATGTGTGGAGTAATAGTAGTAGATGCAGGCAGGAGTCGGTCTACTTGTTATGGACGTAATGCCTATATACATGATCATGCCTAGATAATCTCATAACTATGCGCTTTTCTATCAATTGCTCGACAGTAATTTGTTCACCCATCGTAATACTTATGCTATCTTGAGAGAAGCCTCTAGTGAAACCTATGGCCCCCGGGTCTATCTCTTATCATATTTGCTTATAATCTACCTTTATTTGCATCTTTACTTTTTGCATCTATATCATAAAATACCAAAAATATATTTATCTTATCATACTATCTCTATTAGATCTCACTTTCGCAAGTGCCCGTGAAGGGATTGACAACCCCTTTATTGCGTTGGTTGCGAGTTCCCAGTTTGTTTGTGTAGGTGCGTGGGACTTTTGAGGAGCCTCCTAATAGATTGATACCTTGGTTCTCAAAACTGAGGGAAATACTTACGCTACACTTTGCTGCATCACCCTCTCCTCTTCGAGGAAAACCAACGCAAGCTCAAGACGTAGCAAGAAGGATTTCTGGCGCCGTTGCCGGAGAGGTCTTCGCTCAAGTCAAGACATACCAAGTACCCATCACAAACCCATCTCCCTCGCATTTACATTATTTGCCATTTGCCTCTAGTTTTCCTCTCCCCCACTTCACCCTTGCCGTTTTATTCGCCCTCTCTTTCCCAATCTCCTCCTCTTCTTTTCGCTCGCTTTCTTCCGCCTTGCTTTTGTTTGCCGCTATGTCTGAAATTGGGGAGATTATCATCGATATGGACAATAATGATAACATAGAAAATCCCGAGGCTCCGGCCAATGAACCCCCTATCTTGCATACTAAAAAGTTTCGAATAGGTAGTGGTAACATCATTGGCAAAGGTGTCATTCAAGATTTCTTTACTTGTGCCGATGCTTTACCTTCCATGGGTTGTTCTATTCTTCATAGAACTAGTAGTCTTGTGGATGCTATCGCTATGCTTGTAGTTGAACTTGAAAGACAATTTATGCATATGCATCCTTGCATACAAGGAATTTTCTTAGAATTCTCTAATATTGAGAATTCTTCTGTTAAGCGCACTGTTACTATCTTTTTGGCTCATGAGTTTATATTTATCATAAGAGAGGACAAAGAAATCTTTGCGCACTATAGGGTGGACGCCGGTCGTCCTCCCATAGAAGCGATCCTCTATGATCAAGAGGAAATTAGACGTTTTCAATCTTCGGACTATGTCGCTTTTAATGAAAACCTTAGAAAAAAGGTTCCTATCAATGTCTTGGTTGATTGCATTAATGAGCTTAATAATGATTTTTCCCTTCGAAACAATGCGCTAGGATACTCTCTTGAGTATAGGCTCACAAGATTTTGCCAAAAGAATGCTTTTAGTGATGAAATAGTTGTGCACTATGAAGGGCCAAAGGAGGAACCCGTTCCTCCTGTTATTGATCTTGGGGACCTTTGTCCCACTAAATTTAGCCCTTTTGATTACTTTTGCTTGCCTCAAAGGAAAATTGCTGCCGAACATAGAGAATATGAGATGAGCTTCCAAGATCTATCTTATTATTACGGCACCACTTAGATCTACCTTTGCTTTTTATGCCTAGCTAGGGGCGTTAAACGATAGCGCTAGTTGGGAGGCAACCCAATTTTCTTTTGTTTTTTGTTTTTGCTCCTGTTTAGTAATAAATCTTGCATCTACCTTCTGGTTAGATGTGTTTTTATCTTTTAATTCATGTTTGTGCCAACTAGAACCTATAGGATAACCTACGATGATAGTTGATTTGATTCTGCTGAAAAACAGAAACTTTGCGCGCACGAATATAGTTTTTTTAAATTACAGGGACGTGCTTTCGCGTTTATTCTTTTTGCTTCTATTCAACAAACAAAATTTCCAGGACTTCCTATTTTTGTAGGATTTTTAGAGTTCCATAACTTTGTGTTAGTTACAGATTGCTACAGATTGTTCTGTTTTTGACAGATTCTGTTTTTCGTGTGTTGTTTGCTTATTTCAATGCATCTATGGCTAGTAATTCAGTCTATGAACCATAAAGAAGTTGGAATACAGTATGTTTGACACCAAAATAAATAAATAATGAGTTCATTGCAGTACATTATGTGGTGGTTTTGTATTCTTTCACTAACGGAGCTTATAAGATTTCCTGTTGAGTTTTGTGTTGTGAAGTTTTCAAGTTTTGGGTAAAGCTTTTATGGACTATGGAATAAAGGGTGGCTAGAGACTAAGTTTGGGGATGCTTATGGCACCCCAATATATTCAAGAATATCCAAAAGCCTAAGCTTGGGGATGCCCCGGGAAGGCATCCCCTCTTTTGTCTTCGTTCATTGGTAACTTTATTTGGAGCTATATTTTTATTCACGACATGAAATGTGTTTTGCTTGCAGCGTCGTGTATTCTATTAGTCTTTAATTTTTAGTTTACCACAATCATCCTTGATGTACACACCTTTTTGGAGAAGCCTATTTTATTAGAATTTGCTAGAATACTCTATGTGCTTCATTTATATCTTTTGAGCTTGATAGTTTTTGCCCCAGTGCTTCACTTATATCTTTTAGAGCACGGTGGTGTCTTAATTTTGAAGAAATTGCTAGTCTCTCATGCTTCACTTATATTATTTTGAGAGTCTTTTAGAACAGCATGGTATTTTCTATGATCATAAAGGGGGTCCTAGAATGATGAGCATCCAAGTTGGGTATACTAAAAACTATCATAGAAAGTGAATTGGATGCTATGATCAATTTGATACTTGATAATTGTTTTGGGATATGGAGGTAGTGATATTAAAGTCATGCTAGTTGGCTGATTATGAATTTAAAGAATGCTTGAGTTGAAGCTTGTGATTCCCATAACATGCACGTATGGTGAACCGCTTTGTGATGAAGTTGGAGCACAATTTCATTTATGGATTGTCTTCCTTATGAGTGGCAGTCGTTGACGAGCGATGGTCTTTTCCTACCAATCTATCCCCCTAGGAGCATGCGCGTAGTGCTTTGGTTTTTGATGACTTCTAAATTTTTGTAACAAGTATATGAGTTCTTTTGATTAATGTTGAGTCCATGGATTATACGCACTCTTTCACCCTTCCACCATTGCTAGCCTCTCTTGTATCGTGCAACTTTCGCCGGTACCATACACCCACCATACTCCTTCCTCAAACAGCCACCATACCTATCTATCATGGCATTTCCATAGCCATTCTGAGATATATTGCCATGCAAATTTCCACCGTTCCGTTCGTATGACACGCATTACTTTTGTCATATTGCTTTTTGCATGATCATGTAGTTGACATTGTATTTGTGGAAAGGCCACCTTCATAATTTTCATACATGTTGCTCTTGATTCATTGCATACCCCGGTACACCGCCGGAGGCATTCATATAGAGTCATATCTTGTTCTAGAGCTTTGAGTTGTAAATCCATAAAAGTGTGATGATCTTCATTATTAGAGCATTGTCCTTAGTGAGGAAAGGGTGATGAAGACTATGATTCCCCCACAAGTCAGGATGAGACTTCGGACTTTACAAATAGAAAAAAAAGAGAAAAAAAGGGAAAGGCCAAAAAGAAAAAAAGAAGGCCAAAGAAAAAAAAGAAAATTAAAAAGAAAAAAAAGGAAAAAATAAAATGAGAGAAAAAGAGAGAAGGGACAATGCTACTATCTCTTTTTCCACACTTGTGCTTCAAAAATAGCACCATAATCTTCATGTTAGAGAGTCTCATATGTTGTCACTTTCATATACTAGTGGGAATTTTTCATTATAGAACTTGGCTTGTATATTCCAATGATGGGCTTCCTCAAAGTGCCCTAGGTCTTCGTGAGCAAGCAAGTTGGATGCACCCCACTTAGTTTCTTTTGTTGAGCTTTCATATATTTATAGCTCTAGTGCATCCGTTGCATGGCAATCCTTACTCACTCACGTTGATATATATGGATGGGCATCTCCATAGCCCGTTGATACGCCTAGTTGATGTGAGACTATCTTTTCCTTTTTTTTCTCCACAACCACCATTCTATTCCACATATAGTGCTATGTCCATGGCTCACGCTCATGTATTGCGTGAAAGTTGAATTTTTTTGAGATTATTAAAGTATGAAACAATTGCTTGGCTTGTCATCGGGGTTGTGCATGATTAAATACTTTGTGTGATGAAGATAGAGCAACAGCCAGACTATATGATCTTGTAGGGATAACTTTCTTTAGCCATGTTATTTTGAGAAGACATGATTACTTTGATTAGTATGCTTGAAGTATTACTATTTCTTATGTCGATATGAACTTTTATTTTATATTCATTTGGGTCTGAACATTCATGCCACAATAAAGAAAACTACATTAAGAATTATGCTAGGTAGAATTCCACATCAAAAATTCTCTTTTTATCATTTACCTACGAGAGGACGAGTAAGAATTAAGCTTGGGGATGCTTGATACATCTCAACGTATCTATAATTTTTTATTGTTCCATGCTATTATATTACCCCTTTTGGATGTTTATGGGCTTTATTTTACACACTTATTTCATTTTTGGGACTAACCTACTAACCGGAGGCCCAACCCATATTGCTATTTTTTTTGCCTATTTCAGTATTTCGAAGAAAAGGAATATCAAACGGAGTCCAAACGGAATGAAACCTTCGGGAGCGTGATTTTTGGACCGAACATGATCCAGAGAGCTTGGAGTGCAAGTCAAGAAGCTTCCGAGGTCCCCACGAGATAGGGGGCCGCGCCCCATGTCTCGTGGGCCCCTCGGGCGGCCACCGACGTACTTCTTCCTCCTATATATATACCTACGTACCCCGAAAACATCTAGGGGCACCACGAAACACAATTTCCACCGCAAGAACCTTCTCAGATCCGCGAGATCCCATCTTGGAGCCTTCGCCAAGCACTCTGCTTGGGAGGGGGAATCAACCATGGAGGGCCTCTACATCAACATCCTTGCCCCTCTGATGAGTTGTGAGTATTTTACCACAGACCTACGGGTCCATCGTTATTAGCTAGATGGCTTCTTCTCTATTTTTGGATCTCAATACAATGTTCTCCCCCTCTCTTGTGGAGATCTATTCGATGTAAACTCTTTTTGCAGTGTGTTTGTCGAGATCCGATGAATTGTGGGTTTATGATCAAGTTTATCTATGAATAATATTTGAATCTTCTCTGATTCTTTTATGTATGATTGAGTTATCTTTGCAAGTCTCTTCGAATTATCAGTTTGGTTTGTCCTACTAGATTGGTCTTTCTTGCCATGGGAGAAGTGCTTAGCTTTGGGTTCAATCTTGCGGTGTCCTTACCCAAAGGATGTAAAGGGTTGCAAGTCACGTATTGTATTATTGCCATCAAGGATAACAAGGTGGGGTTTACATCATATTGCATGAGTTTATCCCTCTACATCATGTCATCTTGCTTAATGCGTTACTCTGTTCTAATGAACTTAATACTCTAGATGCATGCTGGATAGCGGTCGATGTGTGGAGTAATAGTAGTAGATGCAGGCAGGAGTCGGTCTACTTGTTATGGACGTAATGCCTATATACATGATCATGCCTAGATAATCTCATAACTATGCGCTTTTCTATCAATTGCTCGACAATAATTTGTTCACCCATCGTAATACTTATGCTATCTTGAGAGAAGCCTCTAGTGAAACCTATGGCCCCCGGGTCTATCTCTTATCATATTTGCTTTCAATCTACCTTTATTTGCATCTTTACTTTTTGCATCTATATCATAAAATACCAAAAATATATTTATCCTATCATACTATCTTTATTAGATCTCACTTTCGCAAGTGGCCGTGAAGGGATTGACAACCCCTTTATTGCGTTGGTTGCGAGTTCTCAATTTTATTGTGTAGGTGCGTGGGACTTTTGAGGAGCCTCCTACTGGATTGATACCTTGGTTCTCAAAACTGAGGGAAATACTTACGCTACACTTTGCTGCATCACCCTCTCCTCTTCGAGGAAAACCAACACAAGCTCAAGACGTAGCAAGATACAAGATAGAAGACTTCGTCCCATGTCCGGGTGGGACTCTCCTTTGCGTGGAAGGCAAGATTGGCGATTCGGATGTGAAGATTCCTTTCTCTATAACTGACTCTGTGTAACCCTAGCCCCCTCCGGTGTCTATATAAACCAGAGGGTTTAGTCCGTAGGACAAGAACAATCATAATCATAGGCTAGCTCCTAAGGTTTTAGCCTCTACGATCTCGTGGTAGGTCAACTCTTGTAATACTCATATCATCAAGATCAATCAAGCAGGAAGTAGGGTATTACCTCCATCGAGAGGGCCCGAACCTGGGTAAACATTGTGTCCCCCGCCTCCTGTTACCATTAGCCTTAGACGCACAGTTCGGGACCCCCTGCCCGAGATCCCCCGGTTTTGACACCGACAACCACCACTGCCTATGGTGGTAGAGGTGAATTCTCTTATGAAGTTCAGTGAAAATGATAATCCTCACAATATGCATCCTAGCCAATGCCTTTATGAGTTTGAAAACTACATTAGAAAACAAGACCACTTCAATGCAAATGTTATGAAACAACTGAAATATAATTCTGATATGATTGCTCGCTTGAGTGACTTGTTATTTAGAATCTCAAATGATGTTAGAGTAGTTGGAAAACATGCTTCTATGGTTCAAACCCAGTTAGAACAAGTTGCTAAATCACAAAGAGAATTACTTGATGAAATGAATCATAATATACATGACTTTGCTGTTAGAGTTGCAACTAGAGGAGGTAAAATGACTCAGGAACCACTTTATCCCGAGGGACACCCAAAAAGAATTGAACAAGATTCGCAAATAAATAACACTAGTACACCTAGTCCTTCTAAAAAGAAAAAGAAAAAGAAAAATGATAGGACTTTGCATGCTTCTAGTGAACCTGAAATAGACAAACCTCCTGATAATGAAAATGAAACTTCTATCTCTGATGCTGAAAATCAATCTAGTAATGAACATCCACCTAGTGATAATGAAAAAGACAATGATGAGGTTCATGAAGACACTCAACCAAATAATGATAAAGAACCAGATAATGATGTTGAGATAGAACCACCTATTGATCTTGACAACCCACAACCTAAGAAAGATATGATAAAAGAGACTTTGTTGCTAGAAAACAGAGTAAAGAAAGAGAACCGTGGGTTCAAAAACCTATGATTTTTCCACCCAAGTCAACTAAGAAGAATGATGATGAAGAATTTGAACGCTTCGCTGAAATGCTGAGGCCAGTCTTTTTGCGTACCCGCTTAACTGATATCCTTAAAATGCCTCCTTATGCAAAGTATATGAAAGATATCATCACAAATAAGAGAAAAATACCGGAAGCTGAAATCTCCACTATGCTTGCTAACTATACTTTTAAAGATGGAGTACCTAAAAAACTTGTAGATCCGGGGTTACCAACTATATCTTGCTCTATCAAAAAGAATTATGTGAAAACTCCTTTGTGTGATTTAGGAGCTGGTGTTAGTGTTACGCCTTTCTCTTTATACAAAAGACTTGATCTGAATAAGCTCACACCTACTGAAATATTTTTGCAAATGGCTGACAAATCAACTGCCATACCTATTGGTATCTGTGAGGATGTGCCCGTTGTTGTTGCTAATGTTACTATTTTGATGACTTTGTTATACTTGAGATGCCCGAGGACGACAACATGTCGATTATCCTTGGTAGACCCTTCTTGAAAACTGTTGGGGCTGTTGTTGATTGCAATAAAAGCAAGGTCACTTTCCATATTAATGATAATGAGCATACGGTGCACTTTCCGAAGAAACAATTCCAAGTGAATGGTATTAATGCTATTGAAAAATCTCCGACAATCACTATTGGAAGTTTTGAAATACCTCTACCTACTATCAAAAAGAAATATGAAATGCTTATTGTTGGGGAAATGCACATCCCCATTGAGGTAACTTAGTGATTTACGAAAGTTCTTCGGTTTCATTCTAATCGAAAGTGGTTCTTAATAAGACCTGATCAACCTTATTAATGAATCATTTTTGAACGGTATGAAGTTGATGAATTTAGTAAGCATTACCTTCTGTCCTTACTTTTTGTTTCCGGTTTTAACTAGTTAAATAAAATAAAATGCCATGATTTGTCTGTTTTCTGAATTCCCCGTGCAATAAAAAAATGACCCAAAAATAAAAGTTCTCAAAATGGCCTGAAAATTGAACATGAATTTTTTCTAAATATTTCTGAATTTCTGGTGCAAATAACACCAGAGGGAGTTGCACCAGGTGGGCACAACCCACCTGGGCATGCCAAGACCTCCAGGAGCGCCCTGGTGGTTTGTGGTCCCCGCGTGGGCCCCTCACTTATATCTTTAGCCCACATCATCACTTACCTCTAGAAAAAAAACTCCATTGCTCTCTCTCTCCCGTGTTCTTGAGCTCAAACCCGCGGATTTCAATGTCTTTGCTCGAAGCTCCGTTTTCGAAATTGTTTCGGGGGATTGTTGCTTGGTATGTGACTCCACCGTTTGTCCAATTAGTTTTTGTTTTAGTGGTTTATACTTTGAATAATTATCTACTCTTTGTGCTGCTGTAAATCAGCTTGCATGTTGAATTCTTAGTGTTCTAAGTAGTTTGAATGGTTGCTATGGCCTCTATGTATCCCTATGAGTAGCTGCTATCAATTTTATAAAGTTTTGCTGACAAATTTTTGTCACCCCAAAAGTTTTATTTTCAGAAAATTGTACGCGGACATGATGAACCGATTTGGAAGGAGCTCTTTGAGGAGACGATCCTCGGGGGCATCTTCTAGTGACAGTTCTGCTCGTCGGTCTTATGTTCAACCAAGTGAAAGTTCCACGCGTGATGCCGCCACCAAAACATGCTTATGGCCTTGCGACGAATATATGGTGCATGTGGGCATTAAGGAGGAATTTGAGCAATATGTTCACAATGTTGGCCTTGGTCCCTACCTTTCAGATAAGTATGAACAAAGCCAACATCTCACTGAGTCATTTGTCAAAGGATTTACATTTTTCCCTCGTGAGTCTAGGGTTTCTTTTATGCTTTATGATAAACCATTTACTATTCCACTGTAGAATTTTGCTTACCATTGCAAACTGCCAATTTGGGGTTCGCTTGATGAACCACTGCAGGCTGAGTACGAGTATTTCTTGACTAGCCTTTATTACGGTGAAAATAGGGGAGTAAGACAAGGAAGAATAAAGAGCATTCACTTCCCCGCAATTCTGTATTTTGCATTATTTAACGGGAAATGCATAGTAGGCAAGCAAGACTATAGCATACTTTGTGCGCCAGACTTGAGCCTCATTCACACCACTCTCACTGGTGAAAGGAATTATAACCTTGGAGCGGTTGCATGTAGACTTCAGCATAATGCTAACAGTGGCTGATGGTGGAATTTACGCCACACGTTTGGCACGAGATATGGGTGTTTCACCTTTGCCCTTTGATCCTATCTAATGTTTAACCAAAAATCTGTTGTGGACACATATTTGCCAGCGCCTGCTCTTTTGATTATCACAACAAGGGGAGATATTTTGTTCTTGAGAGCGAGGCCTGAGCTCATAACGCAGCAGCAGTGGCAGCACGGCGTGTCGAGGCATCCGCACCGAGAGCCTCTATGAGCTACCATGCAGACTACTACCCTCCAGGCTACTGATCGATTACCAACTTAGGACAAAAGCTTAAGCTTGGGGGAGTACGTGTTTCTCACTGACATTATATTCATGTTCATGCATATCATTCTATTTGTCGCTGTTCACACTTTTTCATTGTATCATCCATGCTTAGACCTATATTTTTGCTTTCTTCTTGTGTGTTTGAAAAACTTTAGAAAAACCAAAAAAAATTAGTTGTAGTAATTTAGTTTCTTTGCATGCTTAGTAGTATTAAAAAGAAAACCCAAAAAGATTTCCTTGTTCTTCTTTTGTTTGTTGGGAGCTTTCCCATGTAAATATTTTTTCTCGTTTATGCTTTTCCCTTTTATTTGCTTGTTCAAGAAAACCAAAAACTCCAATAATATTTCAGTATGTTTCTCTGCATTTCTTTTCCTTTTATTCGAGTTGTACCAAGGAGAAGACCACGATGAGAATGTTGAGTGGCTCTCATATGAATAATTGTTGAACTAATAAAGAGCACATTTTACCCTGTCTTCTCCCGTTGAATAAAATGTTTGCAGATTCCAGCTTTGTCCACGACATTCTTGCACTATTATTATTTTCATATCATTCGGTCGTGCAAGTGAAAGGCAATAATGACGACATCCGATGAACTGGCTGTGGCAGGGAGAAACTGGTATGAACTTGACTTGTTCTGTTTGTGTAAATATGTTTAACCTAGTATCCATGATTCAACCCATTATGATTAAACATGTTTGCAATGACAATTAGAGATTATAGTTTCTCATGCCATGCATAAGTAGCTGGGAGTTAACAATGATTTATCTTGGATATCAACATAGCGTTAAAATGAGTGTGCTGTAGTATGATGATATGGTATCCTCCTCTGAATGTTCGAGTGGCTTGACTTGGCACATGTTCATGCATGTAGTTAAATCAAAACCCACATAGCTTCTATGATATTTATGTTCATGGTGTCCATATCCTACTCATGCTAGTGTCCAATGTTACTTACGCATAATGCATGGTTATGATCGTTGTTGCTCTCTAGCTGGCCGCTTCTCAATCTAAATTGCTAGCCTTCGTATGTACTAAGTTGGAATTCTGTTTGTACATCAAAAACCTTGAACCCAAAGTTATTCCAGATGAGTCCACCATACCTACATATATGTGGTATTACCCCGCTGCCCTAAGTAAATTTGCATGTGCCACCTCTAACAACTTCTAAAAATTATCATTTTTGTGTGCATGGATCGTTCATGGAACGACAGGTGGTGGTTGGTATCTTCCATGCTAAGCGGGTTATTCTTAGGTCGAGTGTTTATTCACTCGCCGTCACACAAGAAAAGGGCGGTAATAGGGATGCCCAGTCCCAAACTGCAAACATGAAAAATAGTTCATCTCTGAAGTAATCAAACAAAAACTCCCAATGGAGTCAAAACCTTTACTTTTATCGCTTGGGAATCACCACTAGCGTGCTTAGCATGGAAGATATTGATAACTGATGGTCGTGAAGTGAATAAGAAGGGTGCATGTCTCAAAATATCATTTAGCTCTGTTTTAAAAATTGAGCTCTGGCACCTCTGCTAATCACTGCTTCCCTCTGCGAAGGGACTATCAATTTACTTTTATGTTGTGTCACCACCTTCTAAAACAAGCGCCAGAAACTGAGTGGAGCACATCTGTCATGATTTATGCATTATGTGTAGCTAATGTTGGGTGCATCACGACTAGATCTTTTCTACCATGAATTACAATGTTTAGTCGCTGCTTGAACTTTAGAGGTGCTCTGCATTTATGTTTTGCGGTCTCAGAAAGGGCTAGCGAGATACCACTATTTTCATATTATATCATGGTTGTTTTGACAATGTGTTGCTGTTTGAGATATTTTATTATTGCTCGCTAGCTGATTATGTCATTGATATGAGTCATTATAATATTTAAATGTTATTGTTGACATGGTTAGTTATAATGTTGGCTGAAAACCTCGGTGTTGTTTAAGCTTATTGATGCAAACAAGAGCAAAAGAGTTCGTAAAAGTTTTTCTTTCTCACAGTGAGTTTCAACTGAATTGCTTGAGGACAAGCAAAGGTTTAAGCTAGGGGGAGTTGATACGTCTCCAACGTATCTACTTTTTCTCACGCTTTTCCTCTAGTTTTGGACTCTAATTTGGATGATTTGAAAGAAACTAACCCCGGACTGACGCTGTTTTCAGCAGAACTACCATGGTGTTGTTTTTGTGCAGAAATAAAAGTTCTCGGAATGGAACGAAACTTTGCGAGGATTTTTTATATCAATAATTAGAATTTCTGGAGCCAAGACCTTCCGGAGAGGGGCACCTGGGTGGGCACAACCCACCAGGGCGCACCCCTTCTCCTGGCGTGCCCAGGTGGGTTGTACCCACCTAGTGGCCCCGCGGATGACCCCCTGATACTATAAAATCACATATTTCCAGAAAAAAAATCAGGGAGAAAGAATTATCACGATCCATGAGACGGAGCCGCCGCCAAGCCCTATTCTTCCTTGGGAGGGTAGATCTGGAGTCCGTTTGGGGCTCCGGAGAGGGGGATCTTCGTTCTTCGTCATCACCATCCCATCTCCATCGCCAATTCCATGATGCTCCCCACTGGGAGTGAGTAATTCCTTCGTAGGCTCGCTGGTCGGTGAGGAGTTGGATGACATTCATCATGTAATCGAGTTAGTTTTGTTAGGGCCTGATCCCTAGTATCCACTATGTCCTTAGATTGATGTTGCTATGACTTTGCTAAGCTTAATGCTTGTCACTTTGGGCCCGGGTGCCATGAACTCAGATCTAATTGTTTATGAATTCATCATTATATCCATGTTTTAGATCTGATATTGCAAGTTATAGTCACCTACTACGGTTATGATCCGACAACCCTGGAGTGACAACAACCAGGCCCATTCTCCGTGATGACCGTAGTTTGAGGAGTTCATGTATTCACTATGTGTTAATGCTTTGTTTCGGTTCTCTATTAAAAGGAGGCCTTAATATCCCTTAGTTTCCAATATGGACCCCGCTGCCACGGGAGGGTAGGACAAAAGATGGCACGCAAGTTCTTTTAGTAAAGCACGTATGACTATTTATGGAATACATGCCTACATTATATCGATGAACTGGAGCTAGTGCCGTATCGCCCTAGGTTATAACTATCACATGATGAATATCATCCAACAAGTCGCCGATCCAATGCCTACGAATTTATCTTATATTTTTTCGGCTAAGTTACTACTGCTGCTGCTACTGTCACACTTGCTACAAAATACTGCTATCACTGTTACTGTTACTATTGCTACTGTCGCTACTTTCAAAACTATCACATTACTGTGCCACTGATCACTTTGCTGCAGATAATTAATTTCCAGGTTTGGTTGAATTGACAACTCAACTGCTAATACCTTCAAATATTCTTTGGCTCCCCCTGTGTCGAATCTATAAATTTGGATTGAATAATCTACCCTCGAAAACTGTTGTGATCCCCTATACTTGTGGGTTATCAAGACCTTTTTCTGGCGCCGTTGCCGGGGAGTGAAGTGGCTTTGGTACCACTATAAAAAAAATACACTTCCGTGATGATACGTGTTTGTCACAGTAGGTCTCGTTTCCTGTCATGCATGTACATCCATGACGATTTTATGACAGAATCAAGATAGTCATACCTGTGATGTCGTAGAAGTGTTCCATGACATTACCAAAATTATCATCACGGAAGTGTCCACTTCCATGACGATAAATCACGCGTCATAGAAGTGCTTTCGTCAAGGGTGACCAACACATGGCATCCACCGTAACAGGTCACCGTTAAGCTATCAGGTCCGGTTTGGGATCCGATAACCTGTTAACAGCCCGGACCAATGGGGATTTTCCATGTGTTAAATTCTCATTGGCCATAGGAAACACGTGTTGGCTCACCGTTGGGACAGATGTCATCCACTCATTGGACAGGAGGCACCTATGATACGTCGACACGTGGCACGGCCCAACAGAGGCCCATTCCAGTGTCGGCCCGTTTGACTTGGTCAAAAGGTAACGGGCCGGCCCACGGAAAGCCTGTTAACGGCCTCTTCGTATATAGCACATTTATGGCCCGCTAACTCCCGGCCCGTTACGCCCAATCGGAATTAAGGCCAGTAGTTTCATCCGGGCCGTCCAATATGATTCTAGCCCATTGTAACTTCCGGCCCATGTATGGCCCATGATGTTTTTCGGCCCATATGAGGCCCTCTGTAACTCTCGGCCCATTAAAGGCCCAAGATGAAAACTGGCCCATAATGAACAGTGTATCACTTTATACCCATTAACGACCCATTTTTCCGTCGGCCGTTTCCAGCCCGTGTTAACTTTCGGCCTCCAAAGGGCCCGTTTATTCTTGGGCTCATTTCCAGAATTCGGTTAGTTACGGTCCGTTACTGCCCTGTTCCGTTTGTGGGCCAAATTCAGCCCGTGGTTACATCCGGCCCATTTGTGGCCCGTTAACCCGTTGTGCTGTTTTCATAGCGTTATCAAATATGGCCTATTAACGTCCTGTTATGGTCCACGAATAGTACGGCCCATGTTTTGCGAAATGATTATACGCCCCGTAGAAGGCCCATGGATCGTACGGCCCGTAGAAGACCAATGGGTCCTACGGCCCGTAGAAGGCCCATGGATCATACGGCCCGTAGAAGGCCCATGGATCATACGGCCCGTAGAAAGTCCATGGATCCTACGGCCTGTAGAAGGCCCATGGATCCTACGGCCCGTAGAAGGCCCACGGATCCTACGGCCCATAGAAGGCCCACGGATCCTACGGCCCGCAAGAGGCCCATGGTTACAACAGTCCGTGTGTTGCCATGATTATTGTGGCCTAGTTACCAAAAATAGGTTATTGTGGCCATTAGAAAAACGCGGAAAAATAACCGTAATGACTACAAGCAAACAACTAAACAAGACAATAAGGAAATAAATAAGCAAGAACCTAACGCTATCCTATTACAGCTATTGCACATATTACATCCACTGGGCATCAAAGTTTGCCATCAGTGCAAATATAGGGAACAAAGCAGCATATTACATACACTGGCCGTCAAAATTGGCCACCACTGCAAATAAACGAGGTAGCAAAACAAGTCCATAACCGAAACAACTTCAGAAGAGTTCAAGAAATGTTATCCCGGGTATCCACCATGCTGTTAATAAGCTTAGCAAGCTTATTAGCTTTGTCCTGTTTGGCGCTAAAATCCTCCAACGCTTGCTGTTGCACCAGAAAGTATGCATCTGAATGCTCCAAGGACTTCCGCAGTCCTTCCGCTTCTTGTCGCAGCACAGCTGATCGATGTCTTTCAGCTTGTAGTTGAGACTCAAGAAACCGAACTGATTCAGACAGTGAGTTTGAATAGCTTGTGCAAGCGGTAGTGGCTAGTAACTCGAACAGTAAACCACGACAGGACTTTGGGGTTGCCTCACTATCTTCATGATAGTTTTCGTAGCTGTTTTATCAGCTTTGTTGGAGACCAACAAGGATGTCTCATGATCCTGAACCTTATCTGCATTACTTCCTTTATCATTGCTTAATTAGGCACTCTTCCCCAATATCTGTCAGCATTCTAAAAGAAGAAACAAGCAGACACATAACAGGTTTAGCATGTACTAGTAATATGAAACTCATTTCGGTGAACCAGTTCATTAGTAAGGTGGACAAGATTAAACTACCAAGTCTTCTATTGCCAAGTAGTACATTATAAAAGCATCAAACAAACATATATCTATGTCCTATGGTCACTACATTGTCTAGCCAAATCAAAATAGAGACACGGTTCAAATCATATCAGTTTAAGAGAAAGCAACACTAAGAGAATACAAAGCGTGGGAAACTACACGACACAACAAGATTTCAGATGGGTAACACGGGTCTACATGTACAACAACACTATTGGCCCTGTTATGATGCTAGTAATGTGCATGATATGAGAAGTCAACTGTGTACACAATTGAAATTGAAATCAACAGAGCTATTTATAAGAGGAAACCTGTTAAAGAAACATGTGTAAACATACCTGTTGTGCCATTGGAGTTTCCATTGGATCATTCAATTTAAAAATAAGTTTGTATGAGTAAATACAGTGATACAAGAGCAAAGTAGGATGCACGATAGCAATGGAATCTTAAATGAGAACAGTTGTTGTTCAGGTTTAAGCACTTGTTCTACATGACCAGAGTACAGTAAGACGCAAGCATATAGTACTTAAAATAAAATGAGCTCATAGGCCTTACCACATTCTTGGTTCGGGACCAGTAAAGAACAAGGCGTTCTCAGTCGTCGTGCAATAAATGTGTCTCAGGAGAACATAAGGGAATTTGATGAGTTTTTTTGCCTGTGAAGTACGTTTTCTTCAGGTAATTCCGATACTACCACCAAGCATTCTTGAAGATAACAGAGGTATTAGCACATGTTATCTCATCCTGAGTTTCCAAATCGGTCCTTCTCTAGAGAGAAAAATGGGAAAAATTTGCTGTATTATAACCATCATGGAGGTAGAATGTATGGGACAAAGCAAAGTAATTGCCATGAATAACATTACTTACACATAAATCCTGGACAAACACCTGCAACTGGCATTTTCCTTCATCTTGAGTATAATATTTCTATGATGGGAAGATATGCACATAGGATTTAACAACATCAAATGCGATAGATGCTAAACTATGAATGGCTGGTTGTGCTTCCTCCACAGGAATAGGTGTACTAACTGGTGGAGTTGGGGTTCGCCGTGGTAGTACTGGCGCTTTGGGCACTGGAGCTACCTTACTAACTGCTCTTGTTTGGGAGCTCTGTGGTGGAGATGGTGTTGTGTCAACAGGAACTGGGTTACTATCTGCTGGGGTTGGGGTTAGATTGGGTGAAGCTGGTTCTTTGTCCATCGTAGTAGGGGTAAAATCCGCGAGAGTCTGGGTTATGTGTGGTAGGGCTGCTTCTCGTGCATGTACAACCGAGGTGCTATCTCCACCAAGAGGTAGCACTATTTTATTTGAAGACCGTTTTTTTACTCCTCTAGATACTACCATTGTCGTGGAATTGTCACGTCAGATGTCCTTGTGAAAGGACTTAGTTGTGGAGCCATCGCAACTAGGAAGCTTGAAGGGGTTAATCGGGACAAAGGACACGAGAGGTTTATACTAGTTCGGGCCCTTACGGTGAAGGTAAGGCCTACGTCTAGTTGGGTTGGTATTGATGTTTCGATGACCAGGGAGTGAGATATGCTATGCCCGGCTCTCGATGAGTTGTTTTATTGCCCTAAGCCGCCAGCAGGTCGTCCCCTTATATACACGGGTTGACGCCCTGTGGCTTACAGAGTCCCGGCCGGCTTATAAATAGTGTCCAGCTAGGTGACTAGTTAAATCTACCTTATGATACAAGTCATGCCATTGTGGCGGTTTACTACAACGGGCCTTAAGTCGCCTGTGGGCCTTAGGCCCTTTATTGAACCGCCATCTTCATGCTTGGTCTTGGGCCTCTTTCTGGAGAGTCTTCTTTGCGTAACCCAGCCCCTCCTGGGCGGCTTACAAATAGTTATTTCCCCAACATTAGGCCCCAGATTTATTTGAACCTGTTCATGTCAATCTTAAAATACCTTAAGAAATAAATCTTCAGTCTTCTGACTGCGTAAAGGTTCTTTTAACCCGCCATGACGTCATCTTTCGGATCCGTGTTAACCCGCCATAACGTCATCTTTACTTAAATTTTTCTTTATTCCACCGTATCCTCCAACGGATCTTTGCCTTTACTGACTATTCCGAAAACTGAGGCGTCGGGGCCACTGGATAATAACTTTTATCTCCTCGTTTCTCGCGCCATCTCAGTTATCCTTTCCTTATAAATAGGCGCGACCTAGGTCTTCCCGTTCTCCTCCTTCCAGTCATCCTCTTCCTCTCGCTGCTTCTTTGTCGCTCGAGCTCCGTCGCCGACGCCGTCACAGATCTCTTCGTCTTCACCTACTCCGGCCACTGCATCAACTTGGTTTGACCAGAAAAAATGCGACGACCCTCCGCCGCAATCCTCCATCTGTAAGTCTCCTCTTTCCTGCTTCTTAGATCTACATTAGGACCTTTGAGTTCTTCGCGTTCTTCGCTGTTCATTAGGATCCTTTCATAGATTTCATCACCCCTGCTCTTCTTGATCTGGAAGATGGTAAAAACTGATGCAGTAGATATTCCGCACCTATTTCGAACGCAAATAGATCCCTTTCTATCACACAGAGGCCCCATCCGAGCCCTTGAGCTTCATCTGCGCCAGTCTTAGGTCTAGAAAATTTTCTTGTTAGAACAACCTTTTGATCCCAAATAATAGTGGAAAATTATGAAACCTGTTTGTATCACCCGGAAAACTACTTCTGTCGAATACGCTTAAACACAACTGTCCACGTAGCCGGTTTAAATAAATGACACTGATCTGTGAACCTTGCTTGCTTCTCATGACTTTAAGAAGTTTGAACTGCTTTTGATACACGTAGCGGCTTAAATACTGTTGCATAGTTATCCTCATATCATTAGGCCCCTTCTTAAGCTGCCACCTTGACTAGTTTTAAATATTTTCCTCCGGGTTAAATTTGAACCGGAACCTCTTATTTTGTCATAGGCCTCAATTTTCGTCATGGCACCTAAGGCGGCCAAGGCTCCTGTGACCTGTAATTGGGTCCCATCCACAGTCACGAGGACTAAATTGTCTGAATTTGTGAAGTCTGGCCATCTGCCTAAGAAGGAGGTCATGTCTTATCGTGCCCCTGACCCGTCTGAAGAACGGCCTCAACCCAAAGAAGGGGAGGTGATAGTTGTTACGGATCACATGAACCGGGGATTTGCCCCTCCCGGCTCAAAATTCTTCAGGGAGGTTTTGAATTTCTTTGACCTTAGACCTCAAGATATTGGACCCAATTCCGTGTCAAATATCTGCAATTTCCAAGTCTTCCGCGAGGTGTACTTGGGAGAGGAGCCAAATCTGCTTTTGTTCAGAGAGCTTTTATATTTGAACCGGCAGAATGAACGTGCCAACGGTCCCAGTCTTGAACTTGGCGGTATCTCAATTCAGCGGCGGAGAGACTGCATTTTCCCCTATGCAGAACTGCCAAGTCATCCGAAAGATTGGAATCAGACGTGGTTCTATTGCCAGGACACTTCCTACCGACGAGAGACCTCTCGCTTCGCTCAAGGCTCTGCGCCTTGAGTCCAACCATCCGCTAGCGGACAAGCTAACTGCTATTGAGCGTCTGCCTCTCAATCCCACCATCAATAAGATCAAAGCTCTTTTGGGAAATGGCCTAAACGGCATTGACCTGGTCCGAATCTGGGTCGCTTGGCGAGTACTTCCGTTAAGCCGCCATCCCGGCTTAATGTGTACTTACTCAGGCGAAAAGGATGATCCACTACGTCATAGCCCTGACGACTTACCAGATGATGTGGTGGAAGCTACAACCCAGTCGCTGCTGAAGGAGGGCACAGTAACTAGTAATGCCTTCGGCTTGCTTCCCTTCTGCAAGAAGAACCCGGCCCCTGCAGTGAGTCATCAACCTCAATAAATATTCCTAGCCTTGTCACACCTTACTTGTACTCATAATTTCTTATCTTTTTTCACAGGCCGATGACAACTTTTGGAAGGTCCAGTATGACCATGAGGCTGCTAAACAAGCCAGGAAGCCAAGAAAACCGAAAGGAAAGTCGCCAAAACGGGAACTTCAAAGAATAAGAAACCCAGCGCTTCCGATTTACTCAAATTGGATGGCACTTCTTCGGATGATGAAGAGGTAATCCCTAATTCTCTTAACTCCTTTGTCATTATTTTATTGACATTCCATCCTTTCAGGAGGGTACGGGGAATAGCCAAGCGGTTGGCGAAGAGGTAACTATAATCTCCTCTGACTCAGAGCCTTTGCCAAAGCAAAAAATCCGAAGGGTGACCCAGAAAGTAAGATTTTCACATCCTCTAGATTATCAAGATCCTCAATTTCTTTTGAAGCAACAACAGCTTGAAAACCGGAGGCAGACCCGGACCAACAAGGATGCAGAACTCTCCTCCGGATTACCTGACGTAACTAGGAAGATCGAACTGAGGTTATCTCCGATTTACGTTCTGTTTTACCTTTGGAGGGTTTAATTCATCAACCTCTCAATTCATCTGACTCCAATTATCAGGATACCTCTCCTTCCTCCGGCGAGTCTATGCAATCAAACATGCCGGCTTTCAAAACTGCTCCCGGGTACTGTAACTTTAGTTACTTTAGGCTTTACCTTACTCATGCTTTAGTATTCATCCTTCTACCTTTGTTAGCAGCATGCAAGTGAAGCCCAGCAAGAGGGCAAAGAAGAATAAACCGGCGATTGTAACTGAACCGACGCTTGATATGTCTGCTCCAGACAGCTCCACCCATCAGCCGCCGCCTAAACCGGCTTCTGACATTCCGGTGCCAACCTCTGACCCGCCTACCGAAGATACTCTCAACAGCTCCGATAACCCGGAAGATCCTAGCCCGGTCAAGACGACTGACCCGGAAGTTGAATTTTTGAAAAGTCAGTTTGTTGAACCGGGGCGGCCTACTGTCCTTGCCAAATGTACTACCAAGGAAGAACTTGTCGAACGCCGAAAGGCCAAGCAGGACATTACTGATTATACTCACTTAAGCTTTGGTGATATAGTCTCGGGCTATCTGAATCAAGTGCATAATAGTTGTGACCTGGAAATTGACATGGTGAAACAAATACAGGACAAATCTGAGGTATAACTTATGCTATTTTCCTGAATCTTACTTACTGTACCAGCCCCCAAGTCTATTGCTTATGAATAAATAAGCTGTAGACTTAGAAATCTGCTTTATTGTTAGTTTGTCCAGTTTTAAAGAGAATATATTTAACCCGGTTATAGCATGATAGTTTGAATTTGCGATACACATTAGCCCCCAAGTATCAAGTATCTTTACTTGTAAAGTGCTTGAGACTTAATATGCCTGACCCGACATGGTAGGTTAAAATTCTTTAGCATACATTAGCCCCCAAGTGTCAAGAACCTTTGCTTGCAAAGTACTTGCGACTTAATATTATCTTACCATGGTTCTTACCATAACCCGGTATCAATGTAGGTCACCATAAGTCAATTTGAGTCGGAGATTGTTGACCTGAAGAGCCGTCTGACAACTCAAGAACTTGAAACTCAAAAAGCCAACTCCAAATTTGAATTCAGCGTCTCTGAACAAGAGAAGTTGAAGAAGAATTTTGAGTCAGAGAAGAAAATCTGGGCTGATGAGAAGGCTTCACTGGTGACCCGGGCTGAGACGGCAGAGGCTTCACTTGCAGAAGCAACAACCGAGCTGTCCGACTTAAAACCCCAAACATTGTAGTCCTTCCTTTTATTATTGTTGTATTTGTTATCTCCGGCTCACTTTTATGTTTGTGAACACACGGGCCCCAGGAGCACCAACCTCAAGCAGAACATGCTGATCAAACTTAAGGCGGTTTACACTCTAATGGAGCAGCTGTACACCGGGTCACAACGTGCTTTGGCTGTTGTAGCCTTATCAAATACCACTCCCCACCTTCTGCAAGACGTGCTGAAGTGTCTCGCTGTGCTACCTCAGCGGATCCATGATTTAAGGCGGGCATCTTCAAGAGCCGGGGCCGTAGCCGCATTGAGCCGGGCAAAGGCATGGATGCCAGAACTAGACCCGGCCGACCTTGCTCTTGGATACCCGAGTCTGAAGGAGGATGGTACCATATTTGATGATCATGATTTCACCGCCTGTGACAAAGTCATACGTCCCGTGGCTACCCGTATTGGGAACGATACTGACCTCACCAATTATTCTCCAGGCTATGACAGTGAGAACCGGCGAATTCCAAACAGTCCATATGATCAAGTCAGCCTGATCCCTCCAACACGTAAGCATACTTTTGCCCCTGAAGTGGACCCAGCCGGTTTAATAGATGATGAAGCTGAGTTTGAAGCCTTGAGTGGCATTGACTGGGCCTCGTCAACCTTCCAGGACAAAGCCACCGACGGAGAGGCGGAGAAGGATAACCCAGAATCTTCAAGCCCGCCAAAGGAGTGAATCGCCAGACGTTTTGCAAAAAACAATGCTTCATTTATTCAGATTCGAGGAGTCTTGTAATAGGGTAGAAAAACTTCTCAATGTTTGCCATGGCTTCGCGCATGTTTCTAGCGCTTAACACTTTCGTAAGCCGCCATCGTTATATTTTTCTGGCTTATATTGATCGTTTATTTCATTGACATTTAAATTTGCTTGCCTTATGCTGCACATAAAACAAGCAAAATTCCCTTGGCGGTTTATCGCATTGGGGGTCACATAAAGTATTGATAAACCGGAATACAAACCAAAGACATCATATACAGGCCGGTTTATGACCATATTTGTCAAACATAATCATAATAGCATACCTGTGATCCCTTTAATAATATTTCCTGCTTATATGATGTTCACCTGGCACTTAACAACCTGGGGTGATCAATATTAAACTGGAAGAATCAAAAACCATCTCATAACGCTTTCAAGAAGGTCTCAAGATAGTCAAAATAATTATGCTTATGATGGATAATAAACAACATTTACAGGCTTCTGATTCGAATACGATCAGTAAACCGTTCCAAAGGGGTTAAGCTAAGATTCGAATACGATCATATAGCCCCCAGTGGCTTTGGCAATGCCGATGAAGTGGGTATCGACAGCTATGTTCTCTTTGGTTCGAATACGACCTATGTTTGAACAGGAAGCCCCCAAGTGACCATAAGAGTTGTTTAATGACGCTGATTCGAATACGACCCACGTCAGACCCAAAGGGATTAAGCTGCGATTCAAATATGATCAAGAAGCCCCCAAGTGGGTTTGCCAATATGCCGATCAAGTGGGTATCGACAGCTATGTTCTCTTTGGTTCGAATACGACCTATATTTGAACAGGAAGCCCCCAAGTGACCATGGCTAGATTCAGACATGATCATAAGCCAGACCAAAGGGAAAGCCAGATTCAAATGTGATCCGCTCCCTGTTGGTTGTTACCACCACCTGATAAAGAAGATACATAAATCTTTTGAGGGTAAAAAGGACAGAGGTCATGCTTTATTTCCTTATATAATATATACATTGTCAAAATATATACATCTTGAGAGCCGGTGGCTCAAGTATAGTAAGACCGGAGATGAGCAATATTCCACGGCCGGCGGGTCTCCTCCTCCGACTTATGTGAGTCTTTGTGCTCTCGAACATCAATGAGGTAGTATGATCCGTTGTGCAAATTATTGCTAACCACAAAGGGTCCTTCCCAAGGTGGGGATAGCTTGTGCATGTCAGACTGATCCTGGATGAGCCGGAGCACCAAATCGCCTTCCTGAAAGGTTCTGCTCCTATCCCGGCGGCTGTGATAGCGGCGCGGGTCTTCTTGATAAATCGCTGAGCGGGCTATTGCCAAGTCTCGCTCCTCATCCAACAAGTCAAGCGCATCCTGACGAGCCTTTTCATTGTCAGTTTCAACATAAGCCACCACGCGGGGTGAATCGTGCCGGATGTCACTTGGCAGGACCGCCTCTGCACCATACACCATAAAGAAAGGTGTGTAGCCTGTAGATATGTTAGGCGTAGTGTTGATGCTCCACAACACAGAAGGTAACTCCTCCACCCAACAACCCGGAGTCCGCTGTAAGGGGACAAAGAGCCGGGGCTTGATACCCTTCAGGATCTCTTGATTAGCTCTTTCTGCTTGACCATTGGATTGAGGATGAGCAACAGCCGAAACATCAAGTAGGATATGTTCTCGTTGACAGAACTCTTCCATGGCACCCTTGGAGAGATTAGTGCCATTATCAGTTATAATGCTGTGTGGGAAACCAAAATGAAAGATCACCTTTTTCATGAACTGAACCGTCGTGGCTGCATCACACTTACTGAATGGCTCTGCCTCAACCCACTTTGTAAACTTATCCATTGCCACCAGGAGATGTGTCTTTTTATCCTTAGACCTCCTAAAAGGCCCAACCATGTCAAGCCCCCAGACTGCGAACGGCCAAGTGATTGGGATCATCCTCAATTCTTGAGCCGGCACATGAGCTCGTCGTGAGAACTTTTGACAACCGTCACATTAACTGACCAGATCCTCCGCGTCAGCATGAGCCGTCAGCCAGTAGAAACCATGACGGAAAGCCTTGGCCACAAGAGATTTTGAGCCGGCATGATGACCACAATCTCCTTCATGGATCTCGCGAAGTATCTCTTGTCCCTCCGCAGGCGACGCACAGCGTTGAAATGCCCCCGTTACACTTCAATGATCCAACTCACCATTAACAATCGTCATGGATTTGGATCGCCTGACAATTTGCCTCGCCAAAGTCTCATCCTCAGGCAACTCTCCCCGGGTCATATAGGCCAAATATGGCACTGTCCAATCCGGGATGACGTGAAGAGCTGCCACCAGCTGTGCCTCCGGGTCTGGCACCGCTAGTTCTTCCTCCATAGGCACCTTGACAGAAGGGTTATGCAAAATATCGAGAAAGATGTTAGGTGGCACCGGCTTACGTTGAGATCCCAGCCGGCTTAAAGCATCAGCCGCCTCATTCTTCCTTCGATCAATGTGCTCCACTTGATAGCCCTTGAAATGCCCAGCCACAACATCTACTTCACGACGATAAGCCGCTATGAGAGGATCCTTGGAGTCCCACTTGCCTGATACCTGTTGGGCCACAAGATCCGAGTCGCCTAAGCACCTTACCCGGCTTAAATTCGTCTCTTTGGCAATCCGGAGACCATGGAGTAAGGCCTCGTACTCAGCTGCATTGTTAGTACAATGAAACATAAGCCGGAGCACGTAACAAAATTTTTCACCTCAAGGGGAAGTTAAAACAACTCCAGCCCCCGAGCCTTCTAACTGCCTGGACCCATCAAAGTAAATAGTCCAATATGTGTTATCCGGCTTCTCCTCAGGTGCCTGCAACTCTGTCCAATCATTAATAAAGTCCACTAAGGCTTGAGACTTAATGGCAGTACGCGGCATATATCTCAAACCATGAGGTCCAAGCTCGATAGCCCACTTGGCGACTCGTCCTGTGGCCTCCCTATTCTGGATGATGTCTCCCAAGGGGGCAGAACTTACCACAGTTATAGGATGACTTTGAAAGTACTGCTTCAACTTCCGGTTGGCCATAAACACTCGGTAAACAAGTTTCTGCCAATGTGGATACCTTTGTTTAGACTCAGTAAGCACTTCACTGATATAATAAACCGTCCGTTGAACCGGATGCTCTTTGCCGGCTTTCTTACGCTCCACTACGATCGCTACACTGACGGCTCGTGAATTAGCAGCTACATATAACAGCAACGGCTCTTTATCAATGGGGACCGCAAGAACCGGAGGCTCAGATAACTGTCTCTTCAAATCTTCAAAGGCAGCATCAGCAGCATCACTCCAGACAAAAGTGTTTGTTTTCTTCATCATCTGATATAACGGTAGGGCCTTCTCACCTAACCGGCTTATGAACCAGCTTAAAGCGGCAACACGACCCGCCAGTCGCTGAACATCATTGATGCACGCCGGTTTAGCCAGAGTGGTAATTGCCTTAATCTTCTCCGGATTAGCTTCAATGCCTCTGTTTGATACCAGAAAACCCAAAAGCTTGCCTGCAGGTACACCAAACACACACTTGGCCGGGTTAAGCATCATCTTATAAACCCGGAGATTATCAAAGGTTTCTTTCAAGTCGGATATCAAGGTTTCCTTCTCTCTGGACTTCACCATGATGTCATCTACATAAGCATGAACATTACGCCCGATTTGATCATGTAGACAGTTCTGCACACATCGCTGATAAGTCGCCTGAGCACTCTTGAGTCCGAACGGCATAGATACATAACAGAAGGCTCCAAACAGAGTGATGAAAGCCGTCTTCTCCTGGTCCTTAACTACCATTTTGATCTGATGATAACCAGAGTAAGCATCCAAGAAGCTCAAACGTTCACAACCCGCCGTAGCATCAATGATTTGATCAATACGGGGGAGAGCAAAGGGTTCAGCCAGACAAGCCTTGTTTAAGTTCGTGTAGTCCACACACATCCACCAAGTGTCGTTCTTCTTGAGGACAAGCACCGGTTAGCCAACCACTCTGGGTGAAAAACTTCAATAATAAACCCGGCCGCTAACAGCCGGGCGACTTCCTCTCCAATAGCTTTCTGTCTCTCTTTGTTAAACCGTCGAAGAAACTGCCTGACCGGCTTATACTTCGGATCAATATTGGGAGTGTGCTCAGCGAGTTCCCTCGGTACACCCGACATGTCATAAGGTTTCCATGCAAAGATGTCCCGGTTCTCACGGATGAACTCGAAGAGCGCGCTTTCCTATTTAGGATCCAAATTGGTACTGATGTTGAATTGCTTAGAAGAGTCGTCTGGGGTGAAATCAACAAGCTTCGTCTCCGCGGCCGATTTAAATTTCAAAGCCGGGTCATGCTCTGTAGTTGGTTTCTTCAGGGAGGTCATATCCGCCGGGTCAACATTATCTTGATAAAATTTGAGCTCTTCCGCTGCACAGGCAGACTCAGCATAAGCCGTGTCACCTTCTTCACATTCCAAGGCTACCTTTCGACTTCCATGCACAGTGATGGTGCCCTTGTGACCCGGCATCTTGAGCTGCAAATAAACGTAACACGGCCATGCCATGAACTTAGCATAAGCCGGCCGCCCAAACAGAGCATGATATGGGCTCCTGATTCTGACCACTTCAAACGTCAATTTCTCAGCCCTGGAATCATATTCGTCTCCGAAGGCCACTTCCAATTCAATCTTGCCAACTGGGTAAGCCGACTCACCAGGAACCACTCCATGGAAAACAGTGTTGGACGTCCTCAAATTCTTATCAATCAACCCCATGCGTCGAAAGGTCTCGTAATAGAGGATATTGATGCTGCTACCTCCGTCCATGAGTACTTTAGTGAATTTATATCTACCAACCTGAGGGGCTACCACCAAGGCTAACTGACCCGGATTATCAACCCGTGGAGGGTGATCTTCCCTGCTCCATATAATGGGTTGTTCTGACCACCTCAAGTAACGAGGAACTGCCGGTTCAACAGAATTCACGGCCCTCTTATGAACCTTCTGGTCACGTTTGCATAAGCTAGTGGTAAACACGTGATACTGCCCACTATTCAACTGCTTCGGATTGCTTTGATAACCCGACTGCTGCTGCTGCTCTCCCTGACCAGACTGTTGTTGATTATAGCCGCCTTAATGTCCCTGAAAACCGGAACTTGAACCACCACCCGGGCCATGAAAACCGCCAGCTCCTGAGCCGCCGCCAGACCCATGATTGCCATCAAAGGTGTTGGAATTCTTAAACGCCTTCATGATCGCGCAATCCTTCCACAGGTGGGTGGCGGGTCGCTCCCGGGTGTCGTGCCTCGGGCAAGGCTCATTGAGTAGCTGCTCAAGAGATGGGCCTGATCCGTCGGGTCGAGGCCGCTTACCCTTACGTCACTGATTGTTACCTTGCGCATTGGCATTGGCCACAAACTCTAGGTTACCATCCGCCTTACGCTTATTGCCTCCTTGATTCATCGGGTTATGCTGCTGACCCTTTCCATTGCCGTTCTTCTTTCCCTTCCCGGTCTTTTCCTCATCAGATGCGGGATCCTTGGTACTATCAGAATCGACATATTTGAGTAAAGCCGCCATCAGCGTACCCATATCATTGCAATCACGCTTAAGGCGCCCCAATTTCTGCCTCAGCGACTCAAAACGGCAATTCTTCTCCAACATGAGGACTGCAGAACCAGCATCCATCTTGTCAGATGAATGTATTATCTCCTTGACCCGGCGTACCCAATGAGTCGTGGATTCACCCTCCTCCTGTTTACAATTTTTCAAGTCCACAATATACATAGACTGCTTGCAAGTGTCTTTGAAGTTCTGGATGAAACGGGCTTTTAGTTCTGCCCATGAACCTATGGAATTGGGTGGCAAACCCTTTAACCAGGACCGGGCTGTTCCATCTAACATCATGGTGAAGTAATTAGCCATCGCCGCGTCGCTGACTTCCAATAACTCCATCGCCATCTCATAACTTTCGATCCATGCTCCGGGCTGCAAGTCGGCCGTGTAATTCGGCACCTTTCGAGGTCCCTTGAAGTCCTTGGGTAGGCGCACGTTACGCAGAGCCGGTACCAGACAAGGAACACCGCCGGTTCTAGTGGCTACTCCCGTCTCAACGGAAGTCGTTGGATACTCTGGGAAATCTTGATGTGCCGTCTGTTAAGCCGCTAGCTGAGCCGCCCGCTCGTTCTCCTGACCCACTCGGTCTTGCACTAGATTATAGCCACCAGGCTGGTTACGGCGTTGGGCGTTGCTTGACAAAGCTTCAGAATCCATGTGCCTGCTGTAACTCGGGCTCCGGTTCTGACGAGGCGGTGCTAACCAAGGCGGAGGAGTTGAATGAATCATGTCCCGGCTGTAAGAATAGGTCTCTTGCTGAGCTAAGGCCGTCTAGAAAAGTTCTCTGACCGTCCGGGTCTCCACCGCTGTCGGGTCATCACCGTCCATGGGAAGAGCCTCCAAACGCGCCGAAGCCGCGATTAAGTTCTCCATGGGGTTGGAAAAGTGACCCGGCGGTATCGGCACATAACGCGGCGGTGCCATGCTCACTTGAGGAGGTGCCATCTCCCGAGGCTGAGTCAGCCCTCCTGTTCCGGCTGTCATAAACTGATTGGTCTCTGGCGGGTTACTTGGGCCGGCTCCGGGTGTAGCAAAAAGAACCCGAGGGTCGTAATTCGGAGGTAAACGGTACTGGGTTTTCTGATGTCTCCTCCTCATCACCTCATTGGACGCGTTTAAGCTCATCGTGATCTGGTAAGCTTCTGACTGTAGCTGCTGCGCCCGGGCATCTAGAGCCGCCCGCTCTGCGGCTAACCTGGTGTCCTCAGCTGCCAAGGCCTCCTTGGCCTGAGCTATTTCCTCACGCACCCGTGCCACCTCCGCGTCATGCTCATCTTTATTCGCGGGAATAACCGTTGCGGTTAACAGGGTCGTAAGCTTGTCCATGAGATCTATCAGCACCTGAGCCGGCGGGCGCACGGGGCCGCCTGCCCCGGCTGCTCCTGTCCCGGACGTTATTGCTGCAGCAGCTGTAGATTTTAAGCCGGGCTGAGTCCCAGCCATGAAGACTCCTACCCATCTTGGCGGCTCACAGGGGTCTGAAATACTGGTGCCATCGGAACAGCCCCCGAGCACGCAGTCTTGCACTTGGTACAACGAATCTGTTGAACCGGCGGACGAATCACCGTCCGAGAGGACGGCCGTCTCACCACCATCTTCAGCTCCTTCAGAAAGTTCCTCTTCGTGGACGCAGCCCATGAAAGCACGCTTCATGACGGGTTGAATTCGGGTCTTCCTCGCACGGCTGAGCCGTCTCGATGAGGTCGGTGCAGCTGTCCGGCTCAGGGCCCGGCTCACCAATCTGGCCGATGAAGACGTGGATTCCGCCAAAGGGGACCCGGTACCCGTACTCAATTGAGCCGGCGTTAGGGCCCCAACCTTCATCGTCGATGTAGATCTTGCCGCGACGACTCTTGGTCATCCGGCCCACTACATATCCCTTGAGCCCTTCGAAGTTGCCCTTCAAGAACTCAAATCCACCGTGCACTGGCCCCACGGTGGGCGCCAACTGTCGTGGAATTGTCACGTCAGATGTCCTTGTGAAAGGACTTAGTTGTGGAGCCATCGCAACTAGGAAGCTTGAAGGGGTTAATCGGGATAAAGGACACGAGAGGTTTATACTAGTTCGGCCCCTTACGGTGAAGGTAAGGCCTACGTCTAGTTGGGTTGGTATTGATGTTTCGATGACCAGGGAGCGAGATACGCTATGCCCGGCTCTCGATGAGTTGTTTTCTTGCCCTAAGCCACCAGAAGGTCATCCCCTTATATACACGGGTTGACGCCATGTGGCTTACAGAGTCCCGACCGGCTTATAAACAGTGTCCGGCTCGGTGACTAGTTAAATCTACCTTATGATACAAGTCATGCCATTGTGGCGGTTTACTACAACGGGCCTTAAGTCGCCTGTGGGCCTTAGGCCCTTTATTGAACTGCAATCTTCATGCTTGGTCTTGGGCCTCTTTCTGGTGAGTCTTCTTTGCATAACCCGGCCCCTCCTGGGCGGCTTACAAATAGTTATATCCCCAACAACCATCACCCACTCCAATTCAAATGGCTGATAAATAGGAAACATAGTTGAATGTACAGACATTGTAAGAGAGACAGATGCAATATATAGTGTGGAAAAAAGAGGGCATTAAATAGTTGACATGTATATTGTTTAACTAAAACGGATAGCATGACATAATTTCACATATATGATGTCTATCTAAACTGGATAGCATAGCATAACATAATTCAAAGATATGATGACTAACTAAACAGGATCGCATGACATAATTCACATACATGTTATCTAAAGTAACCAGGATCGCATGATTTAATTCACATATGTGATTTATATGCTAAGCAGAGGGCATTCACATATATGATGTGTGAACTAAGAACATGGTGTTGAATATTGTGTATATGATGTCTACACTATGCAATGCTAGACACCATATGCATGATATGAGCAGTAGAACCATGCCAAGTTAGAGCATACACGTCGGTGGGGGAATAGGACTAGTCATCTTTCTCTGAATCCATCTCCGAGGAGCTATCGGGACCCAAAGAAGAGATCTGCCTTGACAGCGACCTTTGCCTGCTGAAGGCCTTGTTTTCACTCCAGATTTTTCCATCACCCACTCAAATGGCTGATTCACAGGAAGAGTAGTTTAATGTACAAACATTGTCGACAAATGGAAATTTAATGAAGAAAAGGATGGGCTAGATATCATTCAAATGTATGATGCCTAGTTAAACAGGATGGCAATGCACATTTCACATATATTATGGCTAGCTAAAAGACATGAGACTACATAATTCCCATATATGATATTGAAACTAAATAGGTGGCATTACAGAACATGTCTAAACTAAGCAGATGACATATATGATGTCGAAAGTAGGCACTGCAAGGCAACATATGTATGATATGACTAACATCAACATGCCAAGTTAGAGCAAACACCTTGGGGGGTAAATAGGAGTGGCCAGCTGCGTGTGAATCCGCCTCAGAACAGATATCTTCCTCTGGATTACAATCTGGAGAGGGGGGGGGGGGGTTGCCATTGAACCCACCATGAAGCAATGTCTGCATGACATGGTATTGTCGCGCAAAACTCTTCTCTTTTTCTCTACATGTTCAGCATGACTGTGTACAATATCTGACATGCATACAAAAATATAGTGAGATTATGTAAGGAGAGCATGCGGAAATCTAGAGTAATGGTAACAACCAGTGGATGGATCCAAAAATAATGATAGCAGGCTGATGATTGCTTTAATTTAATAAAAAACAGATGATGATTGCTTTACTATTTGTTTCCCACCCAAGATGAACAACATAGGCATGCCCTAGGTGAACTAGATATTAGATAGAGATACTATTCATTGTTGCCTTGATATGTGCCCCCACAACTAATTTAGAACTCAAGTTGGAACATCAATTTGGACCTGACTTGGAGTCTAAGAGGTGAACAGGACACTAAAGTAGCAGGTAATATTAAGAAATGCATAACATAAGCAGAAACAAAAGAGTGCGACCTCTCTTGTGGACCCGTGTACTCCTCAGGTTCATCTGCTGAGTCGATGATGGTGATGCCGTTGCGGTGGGTACCGACGGCAGGGAAGGAGATCTGAGGTGGCGAAAGACGGTCAGGAATCATGATGTCTGGTTTGGTGGATGCTTCTGTCGATGGAGCAGCTCAGGTGAGGTGGACGACATCGCGGTAGGAGCAGGACAAACCACACAAAGTTTTCTTCAACACCTACCTGTAACTGAAGAAATTTTGTAAGGGCTCATTTGGCTTGCATGATTCTAAAAACACAGGGATAGGAGGAAAACCACCGGAATAGGATAGGAATGCACATGGGGTAGAGCAGCAGCACGAGCGAGGGGGAGAGCAGCAGCAGTAGCGCAAGCGAGAGCAGGTGCAGCAGCAGCAGCACGAGTGAGCGAGCGAGAGCCGGAGCAGCAGTAGTGTGAGCGAGCGAGCGAGAGCCAGAGCAGCAGCAGTAGCACGAGCGAGTGAGCAAGAGCTAGACCACCAGCAGCAGATCCAGCTGGTATGGACGCCGCTGCCGAAGGGGCCTCGTACTAGGGGAGAGCCGTCATGGAGATGTCGCCCGCGGCGCCGACTTCGAGGTAGCCGCTCCATGGAGGTGCGCGATGGAGCACCGTCGACGCCGGGAGGTCGAGTTAAGGAGAAGGTGCGATGCGATGCGTGTACAACCTCTTTGGTGGCGCCGAGTAGGCCTCGGCTTCGTCCGAGGAGTCAGTGAGGATTTTGTGGTTCCGGTGGAGCAGGTTAAGGCGGCGCTGTGGGGATGGAGCAGCCGCGATAGACGAGGCTATCGTCGGAGCTGCTCCTTGGAGGTGGAGGACGAGGCGGTTGAACCGGCGGGACGACAAGATGGACGACGGATCCTCATCCGGGGAGGTGGATGAGGGACGACGAGCTGTTACGGTGGACGACATCATCGGGGAAGAGGCTCCGGTTGGGCAGCGGTGAGGTGGCGGACGGAGTAGGGTGGGGTTTCTCGGCTGGAGCGAAGAGGTTATGGCGGCCTGGGATTTCAAATGGCGAAAAGGAGGCAATGGGAGGGGGGAACCATGACTTAGGGGCGCGCTTGTCCAAAATGTAGGGTGTGTTACAAAAGTACCCCCACCGATTTGAACCAGCGGCCCTTTCGGTCAGTGTTAGAAGGGGGATTTCGTGTGTCGGAATTTGGCAGCTGGAGGGAGTTTTCGCGCGTTGTATTTTTGGGATAGCAAGGCGCGGGTTGTGAAGGCGCCAATTATGGGAGCACGATATCTGAATTTTTGGGATATAACATGGCGCGGGTTGAATTTTAGGGACAAGCCTAACGTGTATTACTGTACTTGTACGTACCAAATCAATTCGCACTTCCCTCAACGAAAAAAAGGAAAAAATAAAACTATTCACACCACACAAAGAGAGAGTCTTGTCCCGTTCTACTATACCAATGCTATTCAAAGCTACTCCCTCCTTCCATCTATATAGGGCATAATGCGTCTTTCGAGGCTAACTTTGACCAAATATTAGAGCAATAATATATGACATGCAACTTACAAAAATCACACCGTTAATTGTGTGTGAAAGGAGCTTTCAATGATATAATTTTCACAATGTGCATGTCATGCACTATTAATCTTGTCAATAGTCAAAGGCGGTCTTAAAAAATGCATTAGGCCCTATATAGATGGAAGGAGGGAGTATGAATCCATCTTATGTCCAATTAAATTTTTCTGTTGGCTGTATAATGCATGTAACCTACTCATACCAGCATTTCAGTGCATTCCAAATGGTTATACTACCGCTGCAATTTGAACTGAATTTGAATTTGTTTATCTATTTCAATAAGAATCTAGAATCATGATTGTTGCCAACTTCAACCATCATTTGTGTATTACCTTAACAACACACCACATGATTACTATAGAGATAGATATGAAATATGTGTACTATATGAACTCGAATTCAATTTTTTGAATACACTTGATGTTGATTCCAAATAATAGTACATTTGATGTACTAACTATATATTCATAATCTAAACCATGTTCCATACGTACACCGTGTTTATCACACAAAGTATAGTGCCCCACCCCATACATTATGACAAGTATTTAGCCCTGAGCTACAAAACCCACACATTAGCCCAAATTATAATCAATGTTCTATATATTATATGTAGTACTAGAAAGATACCCATGCGTTCCACGGAACATCAACATGATCAAGGGGAGGCCTTATTTGCAAATATGGAGAGGGGTGTGGTTAGCTTTTTTCAAAATTGCCATAGTTTCCTTCCTATCCGTAAGATATAAATCTGACGGCCTATATTGCAGGATGGCAGGCACACCATCATCAACAACTCTGTTTTTATAAGAGTAGAGATAAAATATATTATATGTAGTATAACATGTTCATAACCACACCATGTGTATCACCGTTATATATATTCACGCATGCATTGGTTTAAAACACTATGATAAATTCTTCAAATATCTGAATTCGCTTTTTATAATGAATTATGATCTCTACTCGTATTTTACACCCACACAATCCTCTTGTCTTTGTAGCTAGCGCTAACTTTCTCTCATGCATGCACACGCCCGCATCCCTCTCACCCTCCCTCAGCATTCTCTAGCTCCATCACACAGATTCGTCTTTTCACTTTAGGTCATTCACCCACGGTGTGTGTAGGCCCCCCAGCTCCTTCTTTACGGCACACTCGATCGATATGCCTCTCTAGCCAGGTGTGCCTACCACAAACACAAGCTTCCCCTCTTCTCTTATCATCGTCCATGCCTCACTCCCACCACTCTTTTCATCGATCTCGTACTCGCACACTCCTTCCCCCTCGATATAGTATGCCTCTTGCACCACCTCCTAGATACATCCCTCTCTCTCTCTATCCTTCTCCCTGGGCCGTATTTGCTTCTGACACATACATGCATGTATACCGATCGATCACCCTACATATACCTAGGTCGACTTTAACTATTTCTCCCCCACCCATCGACCGATGTACCTCACAAGTTATGTCTCTCCTTTCTCTGACAAAGGATGATTGATCTTCCTATGTAGTTACGTCTGCTTACCACAGTCATATCGCCCCCCTCATCATTCGTGCATTCCTCTTGACCCGTCTCTCACACGCACGTGCACAGGCAGGTAGCCATCCCCTCTCTTATTGATATTGCAGGTGTGCGCTCCGTTTTTCTAGCAAGCTTCTCCCACCATTTGTTAGAAGCAACTCCACTACCACCCCCTCCAGCACTCTAGCTCTGTCTCTCTCCCAACCTTATTCCTCGCCTACACATATGCATGTATGCTGATCGATCTCCCTTAATACATAATGTAGGCCTCTCTCCTCCTCCACACATATACCAGCCATTGTACCTCTATAGTTAATTAGGGCTCCCCCCCCCCACCACACACCGATAGTTGAGCAATGTAGGTAGGTATCCATGCCACAGAGACAAACTGCACCTGTCCCCTCTCACATTCTAGTAGGCCAGCCACTCTATATCTTTGACGTGGGCACACACAAATTCGATGGCACTCTTTATCGATCGCGCGCGCACAGACACACACACACACACATCATCCCTCTCTTCGATTCTATGGATACCTCAAGCCGATGATACCTCCACACTCTTCTCGTGGATCGCCCCCTCTATATATATGATATATCCAAGACTTTATTTCACACACATTGCATATGTTACATTTTTTGATTGACCCCCTCCCCCCAAAAAAAAACTCACGAACCCACACACTATATCTCTCTACGTTTGTATCTCTCTCACACAACCCCACGTAGGTGGTGTACATACACGACGAGAAAAGGTGCACGTACTCACGCTTCATGCCTAGCCACACCCGTGCGGGTTGACGTCTACTATGCAACTTTATTCTTGTAGACACGTGTTGGGTCTCCAAGCGCAGAGTTTTGTAGGACAGTAGCAATTTTCCCTCAAGTGGATGACCTAAGGTTTATCAATCCGTGAGAGGTGTAGGATGAAGATGGTCTCTCTCAAACGAGCCTGCAACCAAATACAAGAAACCTCTCGTGTCCCCAACACACCCAATACAATGGCAAATTGTATAGGTGCACTAGTTCGGCGAAGAGATGGTGATAAAAGTGTAATATGGATGGTAGAAATGTATTTTTATAATCTGAATAAATAAAAACAGCAAGGTAGCAAATAGTAAACGGGCGCAAAAACGGTGTTGCAATACTTAAAAATGAGGCCTAGGGTCCGTACTTTCGCTAGTGCAACCTCTCAACAATGCTAACATAGTTGGATCATATGATTATCCCTCAAAGCGCAATAAAGAATCACTCCCGAGTTCCTATTAGCGGAGAACAAAAGATAGGAATTGTCTGTAGGTCACGCAACCACCTCAAAGCTATTCTTTCCGTTTGATCTACTCAAGAGTTCGTACTAAAATAACACAAAGCTATTTTTTCCGTTCGATCTATCCTAGAGTTTGTACTACAATAACACCAAAGCAAATTCATATTCATAATACTCAATCCATACAAAGAACTATAAATAGACCCCAAAGTTTCCGTCGGAGAAAAACGTGCATCAATCCCTATGCATAGATTACCCCAATATCACCGCGGGAATCCGCGAGTTGAATGCCATAACACATATCAAGTGAATCAATAAGATACCTCATTGTCACCTCAAGTATTCATATTGCAAGACATATATCATGTGTTCTCATCTCTGAATATTCAATCGAACAAGACAAAACTTTGAAGGATAAAGATTCAATTCATCATAACAAGAGTATAGAGGGGAGAAACATCATATGATCCGACTATAATAACAAATCCCATGATATAGATCACAAGAGAGAGAGAGAGAGAGATCAAACACATAGCTACTGGTACAAACCCTCAGCCCCGAGGGTGGACTACTCCCTCCTCAGTCTGGTGGCCGCCGGGATGATGAAGATGGCCACCGGAGATGATTCCCCCCTCCGTCAGGGTGCCGGACCAGGGTCTAGATTGGTTTTCGCGGATACAGAGACCTTGCGGCGGTAGAACTTCTGATCAAGGTTTACCCCGAAGGGTTTCGGAATATTTGGGAATTTATAGTGCAAAGAAGGGGTGCGGGAGGCCACCGAGGTGGGCACAACTCACCTGGGCGCGCCTGGTGGCCCAGGCACGCCCTAGTGGGTTGTGCCCCCCTCGGGGCACCCCCCAGGTGCTTCTTTGGCCCATTGTTGGTCTTCTGGTCCATAAAAAATATCCAAAAAGTTACGCGGTGTTTGGACTCCGCTTGATATTGATTTCCTGCGATTTAGAAAACAAGCAAAAAACAGCAACTGGCACTGGGCACTGGGTCAATAGGCTAGTCCCAGAAAATGATATAAAGTTGATATAAAATGATTCTAAAACACCCAAGAATGATAATATATTATCATGAATACTTCATAAATTATAGATACGTTGGAGACGTATCAGCATCCCCAAGCTTAATTCCTACTCGTCTTCAAGTAGGTAAATGATAAAAGAAATAATTTATGAAGTGTGAATGCTAGCAAAGTGCATTAGTTTGATCAATGATAATTTCAATCACTTTTCCTAGCATCATAACATCAATTCTTTCTTATAAGACTTCTCATGTCCAAGTAGCAACCAATTCACATGTTAAGGTTCAAACAATGAATTCTCTTGAAACTCAACAATCTATGTTCTCAGTCACCAAGCAATTGCAATTCAACTTATTCAACAGAGTCTAAGTAAGAGCTCCACATACTCAACCATCACATAGTCTTCTATGATTGCTAACACTCACCGCATACGCATGAGGAAAACGTTTCAACCGGACACATAGAAAGATAGGGGCTTATAATTTTGCCTCCCAACGTATTCACCTTTGGGTGATGTCAACAATAATAACTCATGCTGCCCATATTCAACTGGACATATGTGCCTAGATCTTTCCTCACCACATGATGCTTGCCAAAGGAGAAAAATAAAAAGGAATAGAGAGAAAACTTTGACTCTTTGCATAAAAGTAAATACATAAAGGTAAAGGATAGGCCCTTCGCAGAGGGAAGCAGAGGTTGCCATGTGCTTATTTGTTTGTATGCTCAATCCCTTAGTGCAAAAGAACGTCACGTTATATTGCCCCTTATGATATCAACCTTTATTATGCAGTCTGTCACTTTTATTCTTTGCTATCGCAAGTACATACAACGCTCAGTTTTCTCTTACACTAAATGATCTAACACTTTTAGAAGCAATTTTGACAACTTACTTGAAAGATCTTGCTCAATCCTTAGGTAGGTATGGTGGACTATCAAAACAAGATTTGGGTTTAAGGGTTTTTAGATGCACAAGTACTATCTCTACTTGGTGCGGAATTTTTGGCTAGCAAAGATGGGGGCAAGCACCAGATGTTGAAGGATCTATGACAATATAACTTCTACATGAATATGAACAAACATAAATCATTATGTTGTCTTCCTTGTCCAACGTCAACAATTTTGTCATCTAATATTTTGATGGGTGCTCACAATCACAAAAGATTTCCAAGATAGTATATTTTCATGTGAAATTTCTCTTCCTTATACTAATTATTCGTCAATTGCTTGTATGACCAATATTGTGATTGTCAAGCTTCAAAAGCTTTCACTTCCTAAACCCAATGCGAAGCTACCACTAGGCATGATATAATTTCAACTTCATGACATTCAATTTATTCAACAATTTACTCATAGGATATAAGTGAAGCACTAGAGCAAATCCATAGAAAAGAGCTTCATTAACGGGATGTGAATGCCGCTTACCTAGCCTCCTATTTGAGGACACTATTTTATTTAAAAACTTTTAGGTCTAAGTATTTTATTAAAACAGAAAGCAAAACAAAACAAAATGGCATTCCAAGCATAGCACAACTCATGTGAAGAAGCAAAAACTTAGGCTCAACCGATACTAACTGATAATTGTTGAAGGAGAAAGGTAGGATGCCTACCGGGGCATCCCCAAGCTTAGATGCTAGAGACTTTTTGAACATTAACTTGGGGTGCCTTGGGCATCCCCAAGCTTGAGCTTTTGTGTCTCCTTAATTCTTCATATCAAGGTTTTCCTAAATCTCAAAAGCTTCATCCACACAAAACTCAACAAGAACTCGTGAGATAAGTTAGTATAAATCAATGCAAAAACTTATCATTCTCTACTATAGGAAATCACTAAAATTATTATTCAACATTGCATACTAAATTCCTATGCATATTTAATACTCCTATCCTCAAATAGAATCATTAAACAAGCAAACATATGCAAACAGTGCTAACATAACAGCAATCTGCCAAAACAGTATAGTCTGTAAAAAATGCAAGATTCATCATACTTCCCTAACTCTAAAAATTGTGAGAAAAATACTACAATGTAGAAAATTTATTAGAGATTATTTTTCAGAAAAATTCAACAATTTATCATATTCTGACTTTTTTAGGGAATTTTTTCAGCGTCAATAAACTTTCTGTTTTCAAACAGCAACAAGTATACTTGCAAAATAAGCATGGCAAAGGCTATCATTGCCACTTTTATTGAAATAAAAGATGCAAAACATTATTATAAATAACATCATGTAAATCCTAGCAAAATAAATTGACGCTCCAAGCAAAACACATATCATGTGATGAATGAAAACATAGCTCCAAGTGAGGTTACTGATAGTGTTGTAGTCGAAAGAGGGGATGCCTTCCGGGGCATCCCCAAGCTTACTTGCTTGGATATTCCTTGAATATTACCTTGGGGTGCCTTGGGAATCCCCAAGCTTAGGGACTTGTCACTCCTTATTCTCCTCATATCGACAGCTCACCCAAAACTTGAAAACTTCAATCACACAAAACTTAACGGAACCTTGTGAGATAGGTTAGTATGATAAAGAGCAAACAATTTCACTTTTGGTACTGTCAAAGAAAAGATTCATATTTTTTTCCACACAATGCATACTGTAGCATATCATTTCCACAATTTATATTGAGCAATATAATCCATAGAAACGAGGAAACAAGCAAACTATGCATTGAAAACAGAATCTGTCAAAAACAGAACAGTCTATAGTAATGTGTACTCAAACTATACTTCTGCTACTCCAAAAATTATGAAAAAAATTTGTACCATGTTAGAAATTTGTATATTAATCTTCTGCAGAAAGAATCAACTCAAAAGAACTCTTCGGTTAAAACTGAGAGCTATTTTTGTGAGAGCAAGAGTTTCTGTTTTTCAGCAAGATCAAATTAACTGTCACCCAACATGACCCCAAAGACTTTACTAGGCACTTTATTTAAACAAATGCAATAAAACATGATTACTACAGTAGCATAATCATGTGAACACAAAAACAGTAGGTAATAGTGTTGGGTTGTCTCCCAACATGCGCTTTTCTTTAATGCCTTTTAAGCTAGGCATGATGATTTCAATGATGCTCGCATAAAAGATATGAATTGTAACATAACAAGAGCATCATGAATCAGGAGGGGTGCGATGGGATCTGAGATAGGGTTTGGGCTGCGGGTGGGGAAATCTTTTTTTCTATAGATAGAAGGATGGATGGATGGATGGATGGATGGGCGCCATGTCATCGATCCGTGGGAAGAGTTCTGATTTGCTCGGAAAACCAGTGATTTAAAATAGTTTCCAAGTATTAAAAATAGAGATATTTTGTGAAATAGCTATCAGAAATATTTTGCAAAAGGGCACCACACAAATTTTCACTAGAGTTAGACCACATTTTATCGATAAGGACCATTTGTATGCATTTCTGGTCTTTCTAGCTCTTTTTAATCATTTTTTGAGTGCCCAAAATGAGTTTTTTTGTGAAGAATCTACCATATATTTGTTGCAAAACTGGACCAAATCATTTTTATAAAATACTAGGTCATATTTAATGCACAATTGACCAAATGATTGGGTGTCAAAAGCTTTGATCTACCTCTCGTAAAAAGGACAAATTTCCGCCGATTCAGTAGAAAGCGGGTAAAATTTGAACTGCAACTGCCTCATAATTTGCTATTTATTTTTTCAAAAAATCATTTCTAGGTACATAAGTATCTATTTAATCAGAGAAACACCAAAAAAAATTCAAGATTCAACCACTAGCTATGAACGGTCATGCGTGCCATTTTGGCCGCATTTTGAAATGGGCATGAAATATTCAAAAAAAATCAAAAAATTGGAGAACCTTAGCATCCTGTCATTATATGTGGCCAAGTTACCAGGAAAAATAATAAACTAGTAATACGATAATTATTTTGAAAAAGTGTTCTCAAAAACGAGCTATCATGTGTGGAGATCAATGGCTTTCAAGCCAATTGCTCAATCTTATGGCCACATTCATGGCATAGTTTGTTCAAATGATCTCATATCATGCACAAGGGTGCATATTGGAATGGCAAACAATGTTGCCTAAGGAACTTTTCATTTTCTTTGGACGACAAAAATAATTTTCCATTTTTCTAAGGAAGTTTTGCCCAAAATGAGTTTTTTTGTGAAGGACCTACCATATATTTGTTGCAAAATTGTACCAAATCAATTTTATAAAATACTAGGCCATATTTAATGCACAATTGACAAAATGGTTGGGTGTGAAAAGTTTTGATCCACCTCTCGTGCAAAAGACAAATTTCCGCCGATTTAGTAGGAAGCGGGTCAAATTTGAACTGCAGCTGCCTCATACTTTGCTCTTTATTTTTTTTAAAAATCATTTCTAGGTACATAAGTATCTATTTAATCAGAGAAACACCAAAAAAATTCCAAGATTCAACCACTAGATATGAATGATCATGCCCGCCGATTTGGCCGCATTTTGAAACGGGCATGAAAAATACAAAAAAATACAAAAAATTGGAAAACCTTCGCATTGTGTCATTAGATGTGGCCAAGTTACCAGGAAAAATAATGAACTAGTAATACGCTAATTATTTTAAAAAAGTGTTCTCATAAATGAGCAATCAATTGTGAAGATACATGGCTTTCAACCCAAATGCTCAATCTTATGGCCACATTCATGGCATAGTTTGTTCAAATGATCTCATATTGTGCACAAAGGGTGCATATTGTAATGGCAAACAATGTTGCCTAAGGAAGTTTTCATTTTCTTTGGATGAAAAAATCATTTTCCATTTTTTGAGTGCCCAAAATGAAGTTTTTTTGTGAAGAACCTACCATATATTTGTTGCAAAATTGGACCAAATTATTTTTCTAAAATACTAGGCCATATTTAATGCACAATTGACCAAATGGTTGGGTGTCAAAAGTTTTGATCCACCTCTCGTGAAAAAGACAAATTTCCGCCGATTTAGTAGGAAGCGGGTCAAATTTGAACTGTAGCTGCCTCATAGTTTTCTCTTTATTTTTTTCCAAAAATCATTTCTAGGTACATAAGTATATATTTAATCAGAGAAACACCAAAAAAATTCCAAGATTCAACCGCTAGCTATGAACGGTCATGCCCGCCGTTTTGACCGCATTTTGAAACGGGCATGAAAAATTCAAAAAAAATCAAAAAAATGGAAAACCTTCGCATTGTGTCATTATATGTGGCCAAGTTACCAGGAAAAATAATGAACTTGTATACGATAATTATTTTAAAAAAGTTTCTCGGAAATGAGCTATCGAGTGTCAAGATGCATGGCTTTCAACCCAAATGCTCAATCTTCTGGCCACATTCATGGCATAGTTTGTTCAAATGATCTTATATTGTGCATAAGGGTGCATCTTGGAATGGCAAACAATGTTGCCTAAGGAAGTGTTCATTTTCTTTGGACGAAAAGTTCATTTTCCATTTTCTGAGTGCCCAAAATGAATTTCTTTTGTGAAGGACCTACCATATATTTGTTGCAAAATTGGACCAAATCAATTTTCTAAAATATTAGGACATATTTAATGCACAATTGACAGAATGGTTGGGTGTCAAAAGTTTTGATCCACCTCTCGTGAAAAAGACAAATTTCTGCCGATTCAGTTGGAAGCGGGTCAGATTTGAACCGCGGTTGCCTTATAGTTTGCTATTTATTTTTCCCAAAAATCATTTCTCGTTACATAAGTACCTATTTAATCAGAAATACATGGTTTGGTGGTGATACGTCGAGGTTTGGGCGGTGGCCGAGGGCCCCAACTCTAGAGCGCGTAAACTCGCATGCCCGCTGCATCGTCACCGCGTGACCGTGGAGTTGTCATGCGTTCTGGGCGGCCTAGGCATGTCTAGTGGGTTGGGCACTCCCCAGGTAGGTGCTAGGAAGAAAATTACAACATAAGATTCGCACGAGGAGACCAAACTATTCTCAAACATGAATTAGCAGCCAAGGGTTTGATTACCAGTACGGGAAATGCACATGGCTAATGGGCGTGAGTTTTGGCTGAGGATGATCAGTTACTAAGAAGACCGTCTTCACAAATTTTCAGCTCAAAAGGAGGAGCCTAGGTGGTACTTGCTTTGCAAAGTACCACACTAGACATAAATACGAATGTTGAAGCTGGGCTCAAAATAATGAATGGATTGAGCTGAAAGTTGGTGGAGGATGGTTATTTGGGCATAGGAAAGCTCTGTAGAAAATGGATACCATTTGGACATTCCAAAGTGGTACTTCCTTCACAATGCTCTTCTCTGGAAAGAAACTTCGGAAAATTAGTGAGAGAAATTGGCTAAATGAAATGAGCTCAAATTTGGTGTAGGTAAGTTACATAGGCATATAGAATATGTGGCAAAAATTCAACTCATTAGGATATGCATAGCTAGTACTTCTTTCAGAAAGGTTCTAGGTGGACAAAAACTTTGAAAAATTATTGAGTATACTCGGCAAATGGAGCTGAATTTTGTCATGAGGAAATGATTTGGATAGGAAAGAGTGCCCAAAAATTTTGAGGGCAACCAAGAATATATAAATAGCACTTCCTTCACAATGCTCTTCTCTGGACAGAAACTTCGGAAAATTAGTGAGAGAAATTGGCTAAATGAACTGAGCTCAAACTTGGTGTAGGTAAGTTACATAGGCATATAGAATATGTGGCAAAAATTCAACTCATTAGGATATGCATAGCTAGTACTTCTTTCACAAAGGTTCTAGGTGGACAAAAACTTTGGAAATTTGCCGAGGAAGATTTACTGGGCAAATGGAGCTGAATTTTGTCATGAGGCAATGATTTGGATAGGAAAGAGTGCCCAAAAATTTTGAGGGCAATCAAGAATATATAAATAGCACTTCCTTCACAAAGTATTGTTCTGAACAGAATAGGAAAATGAATATTGTTAAATTATTTTTGAACTAGGCAAGGAAGGTTTTTTTTACATATTCAACGAAGATATGACCCAAAGAATTTATGAGCTTTTTTTGGGAATTTTGGGAATTACAGAAATATAGGTTGCTTCACAACCTAGGGAAAAATTGACACATGGACATGACACATAGGCAAAACTGATGAGGTGGCGCCTAGTCATAGCAACCCACCACAATTTACAAGGTTATGACCATCTATATTGGTCATGATCAGCTAGAAATAAGGCAGCGGCCCAGTGCTATCTACTTTATGACCATTTCGTGTAAGGAAATTACGACCTTTCTGACCAAAATGGTCATTATAGTTCAGGGTTTGGAGCCCCCCAAACAGCTTTTGACCAATTGGTCTCAAATGGTAATAGATTTATGACCAATTCTTTCGGGGTCATTGACAGAAGGTCACAAGTTGACATATTTCTTGTAGTGAAGAAAATGATTCGCCCCCCCCCCCACCCGACTGCTGGGACCCACCAGCTACATCTTCGCACGCAAGGAAGTTCCTGACAGACGGGACCCACCTGGTTGAAGCGTACGTAGCATTGTCATTCTGGTCGTCAATGTGTACGTACAAACTGGTCGATGTAGAGGCGTGCACGTGTCGTATTAGAGGCGCGCACATGTCATAGTAGAGGCGTGCACATAGCATGTACACGTCCATACAGTGAACAGGGTGCAAGAAAGTAAATACGGCCACGTACGTACATACAGGCGGGGTCTCGAACGCCTACTCGCGCATACGTATGGCCAGGGCTCGTGTACATGGCTGGGTCGGAACAGAGAAAATGTGTCATCATCGTGTTCATGGGGAGACAACCGTCTGGGTCAGAATGGAATGCTTCATGTTCATCGGGAGCCAACTGGCTTCGACGGAATAGTTGATGGAAACGAGGCCTGGCATACCGCAGAATGGAGGAAACGGCCTTGTGTTCGACCGGCCACGATCAAAACGGGATCCTGTTCATCGGGATGGGTCTGGCGTACCGCAAAATGGAGGAAATGGACTTCTCTTGGACCTCCTATGGTCGAAACGGGGTCCTGTTGATCGGGAGGGGTGTGGCGTACCGCAAAACAGAGGAAATGGACTTGTGTTGGAGCGCTATGATCGAAATGGGGGTCTTGTTCATCGGGAGGGGTGTGGCGTACCGCAAAAGGGACTCCATGGGATACTGTTCATCTCCACCGTCGACTGCCTCCATGGGCTACTGTTCATCCACCATCGACCTCCTCCAGCCTCCACCTGTGATTGTTCATCCATGGACTCCTGTCCATCCGGCCTCCACCGCTCCTCCACCGGCTACTGCTCAACCAGCCCTCTCCACGGGGTCCTGTTCAACCACCCCTCCACGGGCTACTATTCATCTAGCCCTCCACTGGCTATTGTTCAACCAGCCCTCCACCGGCTACTGTTCAACCTTCCCTCCATGGGGTCCTGTTCCTCCAGCCCTCCACGGGGTCCTGTTCATCCACGCCCAACTGGCTCGATCGATCAGGGTCCTGTTCATCCAGCGGCAACACCACGGGGTCCTGTTCATCCAAACCCCCAACAATGTTCACTGTTCATCAAGGGAAGGAGGTAGCAGGTTCGATCGGCTTCAGTTAGCAGCAGTAGCAACCAAAGGAATCGCTCGATCAGCTTCAGTAACGCGTAGCCTTTAGTGCAATCGCTCGGGTTCAGTAGGCGAACGCCTCGCTCTGGTTCAGTTAGAGCCCAATGCCTCGCACCCACACGTGCGTACGTGTACGAGAGAAACGCGCAAACCTCCATGCATCGCTCGCCCCCGACCACCCACCGTAACCGGGAACTCCCCGATATTTTTCTCGCCCTCGCTTCTATCATGGTTTTTCCTACATGGACGGCCCAAAGAATGTCATGTAGCTGCGTCTCCGGCCCGCCCAGGACGAAAACCCCATTTTCTGTCATGATTTTTTGTCATATAAGTAGGAGCCCACCACATCTATGATGATATCGGGTTTTGTCACAACTATCGTCATAGAAGTGTCATAAGCATGACAGGAAAAAAATTCGGTCGACCCAAAATGTCATGGTGTGTCTTTTTTTTTTGTAGTGTAAGTGGAATTCGGTAAGGAAACATTTATATAGTGTGCTGAAATTTATTGTCACTTGTTACTATGGAAAACAATCCTTTGAGGGGTTTGTTCGGGGTATCTTCACCTCGTCTAGAACCACATTTAGTTACCCCTCAACCTACTGCACCTACTGAAAATATTGAATATGAAATCCCTTCGTGTATGATAGAACAACTACTAGCTGATCCTTATGCAGGAGATGGAACTGAACATCCTGATATGCACTTGATACATGTGGAACAAATTTGTGGATTGTTTAAGCTTGCAGGTTTAACCAGGGATGAAGTGATGAAAAAGGTTTTCCCTTTATCTTTGAAGGGAAAAGCATTGGCATGTTATAGGATATGCGATGATATTGGATCATGGAATTGGAATCGTTTGAAATCGGAGTTCCATCAAAAAAAATTATCATATGCATCTAGTTCATCGTGATCGAAATTATATATATAATTCTTGGCCTCGTGAAGGAGAAATGTCGCTCTAGCTTGGGGGAGGCTTAAGTCGATGTTATATTCATGCCCCAATCATGAGGTCTCAAGAGAAATTATTTTTCAGAATTTTTATGCTCGGCTTTCTCGTAATGATCAAACCATGCTGGATACTTCTTGTGCTGGTTCTTTTATGAAGAAAACTATTGAATTCCGGCGGGATCTTTTGGAAATAATTAAATGCAACTCTGAAGATTGGGAACTTGACGAAGGTAAAGTGTCGGGTATAAAGCTTAAGTATGATTGTGTTAAATCTTTTATGGATACCGATGCTTTTCAAAAGTTTAGCACTAAATATGGACTTGGCTCTGAGATAGTAGCCTCCTTTTGTGAATCATTTGCTACTCATGTTAAACTTCCTAAAGATAAGTGGTTTAAATATCACCCACCTATTAAAGATGAAATTAAAGAACCAGTACCAGTTAAAGAAGAAACTATACTTTATAATGTTGATCCAGTTGTTCCTTCTACTTATATTGAGAAACCACCTTTCCCTGTTAGATAAAAGAACATGCTAAAGTTTCAATTGTGGTTAACAAAAGCTATGTTAGAACACCTAAACTGTTGGAAATATGCCCTAGAGGCAATAATAAAAGGATTATTATTATATTTCTTTGTTCGTGATAATTGTCTTTTATTCATGCTATAATTGTATTATCCGGAAATCGTAATACACGTGTGAATACATAGACCACAACATGTCCCTAGTGAGCCTCTAGTTGACTAGCTCGTTGATCAACAGATAGTCATGGTTTCCTGACTATTGGATGTCATTGATAACATGATCACATCATTAGGAGAATGATGTGATGGACAAGACCCAATCCTAAGCATAGCACAAGATCGTGTAGTTCGTTTTGCTAGAGCTTTTCCAATGTCAAGTATCTTTTCCTTAGACCATGAGATCGTGTAACTCCCGGATACCGAAGGAGTGCTTTGGGTGTACCAAACATCACAACGTAACTGGGTGACTATAAAGGTATGCTACGGGTATCTCCGAAAGTGTCTGTTGGGTTGACACGGATCGAGACTGGGATTTGTCACTCCGTATTACGGAGAGGTATCACTGGGCCCACTCGGTAATGCATCATCATAATGAGCTCAAAGTGACCAAGTGTCTGGTCACGGGATCATGAATTACGGTATGAGTAAAGTGACTTGCCGGTAACGAGATTGAATGAGGTATTGGGATACCGATGATCGAATCTCGGGCAAGTAACGTACCGATTGACAATGGGAATTGTATACGGGGTTGCTTGAATCCTCGACATCGTGGTTCATCCGATGAGATCATCAAGGAGCATGTAGGAGCCAACATGGGTATCCAGATCCCGTTGTTGGTTATTGACCGGAGAGCCGTCTCGGTCATGTATACGTGTCTCCCGAACCCGTAGGGTCTACACACTTAAGGTTCGGTGACGCTAGGGTTGTACAGATATGAGTATGAAGCAAACCGAAAGTTGTTCGGAGTCCCGGATGAGATCCCGGACGTCACGAGGAGTTCCGGAATGGTCCGGAGGTAAAGAATTATATATGGGAAGTCGAGTTTCGGCCATCGGGAAAGTTTCGGTGTTCACCGGTATTGTACCGGGACCACCGGAAGGGTCCCGGGGTCCACCTGGTGGGGCCACCCATCCCGGAGGGCCCCATGGGCTTAAGTGGGAGGGGATCCAGCCCCTGATGGGCTGGTGCGCCCCTCCTGGGCCCCCCTCTGCGCCTAGGGTTGGGAACCCTAGGGGAGGGGGCGCCTCCACTTGCCTTGGGGGGCAAGTCTCCCCCCTTGGTCGCCGCCCCCCTAGGAAATCCCATCTCCTAGGGCCGGCGCCCCCCTTGGGTCCCTATATAAAGAGGAGGGGTGGGAGGGCAGCCGCACCCTGACACCCGACGCCTCCCTTCCCCCCTTGCTACACCTCTCCCTCCCGTAGTCGCTTGGCGAAGCCCTGCCAGATTCCTGCTGCATCCACCACCACGCCGTCGTGCTGCTGGATCTTCATCAACCTCTCCTTTCCCCTTGCTGGATCAAGGAGGAGGAGACGTCACGTTGACCGTACGTGTGTTGAACACGGAGGTGCCGTCCGTTCGGCGCTAGGATCTCCGGTGATTTGAATCACGACGAGTACGACTCCCTCAACCTCGTTCCCTTGAACGCTTCCGCTCACGATCTACAAGGGTATGTAGATGCACCCCTCTCTCTCGTTGCTAGATGAACTCATAGATTGATCTTGGTGAACGTAGGAAATTTTTTATTTTATGCAACGTTCCCCAACAAAGGGCATCATGAGCTAGGTCTATGCGTAGTTCTCTTTGCACGAGTAGAACACAAATCTGTTGCGGGCGTAGATGTTGTCAACTTTCTTGCCACTACTAGTCTTATTTTGCTTCAGAGGTATTGTGGGATGAAGCGGCCCGGACCGACCTTACACGTACGCTTACGTGAGACAGTTTCCACCGACTAACATGCACTAGTTGCATAAGGTGGCTAGCGGGTGTCTGTCTCTCCCACTTTAGTTGGAGCGGATTCGATGAAAAAGGTCCTTATGAAGGGTAAATAGAAGTTGTCAAATCACGTTGTGGTTATTCGTAGGTAAGAAAACGTTCTTGCTAGAACCCTATTGCAGCCACGTAAAAGATGCAACAACAAGTAGAGGACGTCTAACTTGTTTTTGCAGCAATTGCTTTGTGATGTGATATGGCCAAAAGTTATGATGAATGATGAATGATATATTGTGATGTATGAGATCATGTTCTTGTAATAGGAATCACGACTTGCATGTCGATGAGTATGACAACCGCAGGAGCCATAGGAGTTGTCTTAATTATTGTATGACCTGCGTGTCAATGATTTAACGCCATGTAATTACTTTTACTTTATTGCTAAACCGTTAGCCATAGTAGTAGAAGTAATAGTTGGCGAGCAACTTCATGGAGACACGATGATGGAGATCATGGTGTCATGCCGGTGACGAAGATGATCATGGAGCCCCGAAGATGGAGATCAAAGGAGCTATATGATATTGGCCATATCATGTCACTATTATTTAATTGCATGTGATGTTTATTATGTTTATGCATCTTGTTTACTTAGAACGACGGTAGTAAATAAGATGATCCCTCATAATAATTTCAAGAAAGTGTTCCCCCTAACTGTGCGCCGTTGCTAAAGTTCGTCGTTTCGAAGCACCACATGATGATTCCTACGTTCACATACAACGGGTGTAAGACAGTTTTACACGTGCAAAAACACTTAGGTTAACTTGACGAGCCTAGCATGTACAGACATGGCCTCGGAACACAGAGACCGAAAGGTCGAACATGAGTCGTATGGAAGATACGATCAACATGGAGATGTTCACCGATGATGACTAGTCCGTCTCACGTGATGATCGGACACGGCCTAGTCGACTCGGATCATGTAACGCTTAGATGACTAGAGGGATGTCAAATCTGAGTGGGAGTTCATTAAATAATTTGATTAGATGAACTTAATTATCATGAACTTACTCTAAAATCTTTGCAAAAATGTCTTGTAGATCAAATGGCCAACGCTCATGGCAACATGAACTTCAACGCGTTCCTAGAGAAAACCAAGCTGAAAGATGATGGCAGGAACTATATGGACTGGGCCCGGAACCTGAGGATCATCCTCATAGCTGCCAAGAAAGCATATGTCCTAGAAGGACCGCTAGGTGAAGCACCCATCCCAGAGAACCAAGACCTTATGAACGCTTGGCAGTCACGTGCTGAAGATTACTCCCTCGTTCAGTGTGGCATGCTTTACAGCTTAGAACCGGGGCTCCAAAAGCGTTTTGAGCAACACGGAGCATATGAGATGTTCGAGGAGCTGGAAATGGTTTTTCAAGCTCATGCCCGGGTCGAGAGATATGAAGTCTCCGACAAGTTCTATAGTTGTAAGATGGAGGAAAATAGTTCACAAGGAGCACATACTCAAAATGTCTGGGTTGCACAACCGCTGTCCACTGGACATTAACCTCCCGGACGAGGCGGTCATTGACAGAATCCTTTAGTCGCTCCCATCGAGCTACAAGAGCTTTGTGATGAACTACAATATGCAGGGGATGGTGAAAACTATTCCTGAAGTATTTTCAATGCTGAAGTCAGCAGAGGTAGAAATCAAGAAGGAACATCAAGTGTTGATGGTCAATAAAACCGCCAAGTTCAAGAAGGGCAAGGGTAAGAAGAACTTCAAGAAGGACGGCAAAGATGTTGCCGCACCCGGTAAGCCAGTTGCCGGGAAGAAGTCAAAGAATGGACCCAAGCCTGAGACTGGGTGCTTTTATTGCAAAGGGAAGGGTCACTGGAAGCGGAACTGCCCCAAATACTTAGCGGACAAGAAGGCCGGCAACACTAAATGTATATGTGATATACATGTAATTGATGTGTACCTTACCAGTACTCGTAGTAACTCCTGGGTATTTGATGCCGGTGCCGTTGCTCATATTTGTAACTCACAACAGGAGCTGCAGAATAAGCGGAGACTGGCGAAGGACGAGGTGACGATGCGCGTCGGGAATGGTTCCAAGATTGATGTGATCACCGTCGGCACGCTACCTCTACATTTACCCATGGGATTAGTTTTAAATCTCAATAATTGTTATTTAGTGCCAAGTTTGAGCATGAACATTATATCTGGATCTCGTTTAATACGAGATGGCTACTCATTTAAATCCGAGAATAATGGTTGTTCTATTTATATGAGAGATATGTTTTATGGTCATGTCCCGATGGTCAATGGTTTATTCTTAATGAATCTCGAACGTAATGTTACACATATTCATAGTGTGAATACCAAAAGATGTAAAGTTGATAACGATAGTCCCACATACTTGTGGCACTGCCGTCTTGGTCACATTGGTGTCAAGCGCATGAAGAAGCTCCATGCTGATGGACTTTTAGAGTCTCTCGATTATGAATCATTTGACACATGCGAGCCATGCCTCATGGGCAAAATGACCAAGACTCCGTTCTTCAGAACAATGGAGCGAGCAACCAACTTATTGGAAATCATACATACTGATGTGTGCGATCCAATGAGCGTTGAGGCTCGCGGAGGATATCGTTATGTTCTCACTCTCACTGATGACTTGAGTAGATATGGGTATGTCTACTTGATGAAACACAAGTCTGAGACCTTTGAAAAGTTCAAGGAATTTCAGAATGAAGTAGAGAATCAACGTGACCAAAAAAATAAAGTTCTTATGATCAGATCATGGAGGAGAATATTTAAGTCACGAATTTGGTACGCACCTAAGGAAATGTGGAATCGTTTCACAACTCACGCCGCTTGGAACACCTCAGCGTAACGGTGTGTTCGAACGTCGTAATCGCACTCTATTGGATATGGTGCGATCTATGATGTCTCTTACCGATTTACCGCTATCATTTTGAGTATACGCTCTAGAGACAGCTACATTCACTTTAAATATGGCTCCGTCTAAATCCGTTGAGACGACACCTATGAATTATGGTTTGGGAAGAAACCTAAGCTGTCATTTCTAAAAGTTTGGGGATGCGATGCTTATGTCAAGAAACTTCAACCTGAAAAACTCGAACCCAAGTCGGAAAAATGTGTCTTCATAGGATACCCTAAGGAAACCATTGGGTATACCTTCTACCTTAGATCCGAAGGTAAGATCTTTGTTGCCAAGAACGGATCCTTTCTGGAAAAAGAGTTTCTCTCGAAAGGAGTAAGTGGGAGGAAAGTAGAACTCGATGAAGTACTACCTCTTGAACCGGAAAGTAGTGCAGCTCAGAAAATGTTCCTGTGGTGCCTACACCGGCGGAGAGGAAATTAATGATGATGATCAAGGTACTTCGGATCAAGTTGCTACTGAACTTCAGAGGTCCACAAGGACACGTTCCACACCAGAGTGGTATGGCAACCCTGTCACGGAAATCATGTTGTTAGACAACGGTGAACCTTGAACTATGAAGAAGCGATGGCGGGCCCAGATTCCAACAAATGGCTTGAAGCCATGCAATCCGAGATAGAATCCATGTATGAAAACAAAGTTTGGACTTTGACAGACTTGCCGATGATCGGCAAGTTTACGTAAAAACAAATGGATCTTTAAGAAGAAGACGGACGCGGATGGTAATGTCACCATCTATAAAGCTCGACTTGTCGCTAAGGGTTATCGGCAAGTTCAAGGGGTTGACTACGATGAGACTTTCTCTCCCGTAGCGAAGCTGAAGTCCGTCCGAATCATCTTAGCAATTGCCGCATACTATGATTATGAGATATGGCAGATGGACATCAAAACGGCATTCCTTAACGGCTATTTTAAGGAAGAACTGTATATGATGCAGCCGGAAGGATTTGTCGATCCTAAGAATGCTAACAAGGTATGCAAGCTCCAGTGATCCATTTATGGGCTGGTGCAAGCATCTCGGAATTGGAACATTCGCTTTGATGAGATGATCAAAGCGTTTGGGTTTATGCAGACTTATGGAGAAGCCTGTGCTTACAAGAAAGTGAGTGGGAGCTCTGTAGCATTTCTCAAATTATATGTAGATGACATACTTTTGATGGGAAATGATATAGAACTTTTGGACAGCATTAAGGCCTACTTGAATAAGTGTTTTTCAATGAAGGACCTTGGAGAAGCTGCTTACATATTAGGCATCAAGATCTATAGGATAGATCGAGACGCCTCATAGGTCTTTCACAAAGCACATACCTTGATAAGATATTGAAGAAGTTCAATATGGATCAGTCCAAGAAAGGGTTCTTGCACAGATTGCAAGGCGTGAGATTGAGCTCGGCTCAATGCCCGACCATGGCAGAAGATAAAGAAGAGATGAGTGTCATCCCCTATGCCTCAGCCATAGGATCTATTATGTATGCCATGTTGTGTACCAGACCTGATGTAAACCTTGCCGTAAGTTTGGTAGGAAGGTACCAAAGTAATCCTGGCAAGGAACACTGGACAGCGGTCAAGAATATCCTTAAGTACCTGAAAAGGACAAAGGACATGTTTCTCGTTTATGGAGGTGACGAAGAGCTCGTCGTAAAGGGTTACGTCGATGCTAGCTTCGACACAGATCTGGATGACTCTAAGTCATAAACCGGATACGTGTATATGTTGAATCGTGGAACCGTAAGCTGGTGCAGTTGCAAGCAGAGCGTCGTGGCGGGATCTACATGTGAAGCGGAGTACATGGCAGCCTCGGAGGCAGCACATGAAGCAATATGGATGAAGGAGTTCATCACCGACCTAGGAGTCATACCCAATTCTGTGACAACACTGGAGCTATTGCCCTTGCCAAGGAGCCCAGGTTTCACAAGAAGACCAGGCACATCAAGCGTCGTTTCAACTCCATCCGTGAAAATGTTCAAGATGGAGACATAGATATTTGCAAAGTACATACGGATCTGAATGTCGATATCCGTTGACTAAACCTCTTCCATGAGCAAAACATGATCAACACCGAGAACTCTATGGGTGTTCGATTCATCACAATGTAACTAGATTATTGACTCTAGTGCAAGTGGGAGACTGTTGGAAATATGCCCTAGAGGCAATAATAAAAGGATTATTATTATATTTCCTTGTTCGTGATAATTGTAATACACGTGTGAATACATAGACCACAACATGTCCCTAGTGAGCCTCTAGTTGACTAGCTCGTTGATCAACAGATAGTCATGGTTTCCTGACTATGGACATTGGATGTCATTGATAACGGGATCACATCATTAGGAGAATGATGTGATGGACAAGACCCAATCCTAAGCATAGCACAAGATCGTGTAGTTCGTTTTGCTAGAGCTTTTCCAATGTCAAGTATCTTTTCCTTAGACCATGAGATCGTGTAACTCCCGGATACCGTAGGAGTGCTTTGAGTGTACCAAACGTCACAACGTAACTGGGTGACTACAAAGGTATGCTACGAGTATCTCTGAAAGTGTCTGTTGGGTTGACACGGATCAAGACTGGGATTTGTCACTCCGTATTACGGAGAGGTATCACTAGGCCCACTCGGTAATGCATCATCATAATGAGCTCAAAGTGACCAAGTGTCTAGTCATGGGATCATGCATTACGGTACGAGTAAAGTGACTTGCCGGTAACGAGATTGAACGAGGTATTGGGATACCGACGATCGAATCTCGGGCAAGTAACGTACCGACAAAGGGAATTGTATACGGGGTTGCTTGAATCCTCGACATCGTGGTTCATCCAATGAGATCATCGAGGAGTATGTAGGAGCCAACAAGGGTATCCATATCCCGTTGTTGGTTATTGATCGGAGAGCCGTCTCGGTCATGTCTATGTGTCTCCCGAACCCGTAGGGTCTACACACCTAAGGTTCGGTGATGCTAGGGTTGTAGAGATATGAGTATGCAGCAAACCGAAAGTTGTTCGGAGTCCCGGATGAGATCCCGGACGTCACGAGGAGTTCCGGAATGGTCCGGAGATAAAGAATTATATATGGTAAGTCGAGTTTCGGCCATCGGGAAAGTTTCGGGGTTCACCGGTATTGTACCAGGACCACAGGAAGGGACCCGGGGGTCCACCGGGTGGGGCCACCCATCCCGGAGGGCCCCATGGGCTGAAGTGGGAGGGGAACCAGCCCCTGGTAGGCTGGTGCGCCCCCCTGGGCTCCCCTCTGCGCCTAGGGTTGGGAACCCTAGGGGAGGGGGCGCCTCCACTTGCCTTGGGGGGCAAGTCTCCCCCCTTGGCCGCCCCCCCCCCTAGGAGATCCCATCTCCTAGGGCCGGCGCCCCCCTGGGGTCCCTATATAAAGAGGGGGGTGGGAGGGCAGCCGCACCCTGACACCTGGCGCCTCCCTTCCCCCCTTGCTACACCTCTCCCTCCCGTAGTCGCTTGGCGAAGCCCTGCCGGATTCCTGTTGCATCCACCACCACGCCGTTGTGCTGCTGGATCTTCATCAACCCCTCCTTTCCCCTTGCTAGATCAAGAAGGAGGAGACATCACGCTGACCGTACGTGTGTTGAACGCGGAGGTGCCGTCTGTTCGGCGCTAGGATCTCCGGTGATTTGGATCACGACGAGTACGACTCCCTCAACCTCGTTCCCTTGAACGCTTCCGCTCGCGATCTACAAGGGTATGTAGATGCACCCCTCTCTCTCGTTGCTAGATGAACTCATAGATTGATCTTGGTGAACGTAGGAATTTTTTTATTTTATGCAAGTTTCCCCAACATAAACCTGATGAACAAATTAAAGTAGAACCTAGCATTGCTATGGTTAAAGATCTCTTGGAAGAAGATATGGATGGGCATGTTATTTACTTCTGTGAAGAAGCTGCTAGAATTGCTAAACCTGATGGAAAAGATAAACATAGACCTGTTGTTGGCATGCCTGTTATTTCAGTTAAAATAGGAGATCACTATTATCATGGTTTATGTGACATGGGTACTAGTGTGAGTGTTATTCCTTACACTCTATATCAAGAAATTATAAAAGACATAGCACCTACCGAGTTAGAAGACATAGATGTTACTATTAAACTTGCAAATGGAGACACCATATCACCTTGTGGGAGTATTCGAGATGTTGAAGTCTTGTGTGGGAAAATAAAATATCCTACTGATTTTCTTGTTCTTGGTACCCCGCAAGATGACTTCTGTCCCATTATCTTTGGTAAACCTTTCTTGAAGACAGTAAATGCTAAGATAGATTGCAAGAAACAAATTGTGGGTGTTAGCTTTGGTGATGAGTCTCATGAGTTTAATTTTTCCAAGTATGGTAGAAATCATCATGAAAAAGAATTGCCTAGTAAGGATGAATTAATTGGTCTTGCTTCTATTGTTGTGCCACCTACTGATCCTTTGGAGCAATACTTGCTAGACCATGAGAATGATTTACAAATGCATGAAAGAAATGAAATAGATAAGATCTTCTTTGAACAACGTCCTCTGCTTAAACACAATTTGACTATTGAAACTCTTGGAGGTCTTCCTCCACCTAAGGGTGACCCTGTGTTTGAATTAAAACAATTGCCAGACACTTTGAAATATGCTTATCTTGATGAAAAGAAGATATATCCTGTTATTATCAGTGCTAAACTTTCAGAACATGAAGAAGAAAGATTATTGAAAGTTCTAAAGAAGCACCGAGCTGCTATTGGATATACTCTTGATGATTTAAAGGGCATTAGTCCCACTCTATGTCAGCACAAAATTAATATAGAACCTGAAGCTAAACCAGTTATTGATCATCAACGTCGGTTAAATCCGAAGATGAAAGAAGTGGTAACAACAGAAATACTAAAACTTCTGGAAGCAGGTATAATCTATCCCATAGCTCTGTGAAGGGACTATCTATTTACTTTTATGTTGTGTCACCACCTTCTAAACCAAGCACCAAAAACTGAGTACAGCACAACTGTCATGATTTATGCATTATGTGTAGCTAATGCTGGGTGCATCATGACTGGATCTTTTCTACCATGAATTACAATATTTAGTCGTTGCTTGAACTTTGGAGGTGCTCTGCATTTATGTTTCGTGGTCTCGGAAAGGGCTAGCAAGATACCACTATTGTCAAATTATATCATGGTTGTTTTGACAACGTGTTGTTGTTTGAGATATTTTATTATTACTCGCTAGCTGATTATGTCATTGATATGAGTCATTATAATCTTTAAATGTTATTGTTGACATGGTTAGTTATAATGTTGGCTGAAAACCTAGGTGTTGTTTAAGCTTATTTATGCAAACAAGAGCAAAAGAGTTCGTAAAAGTTTTTCTTTCTCACTTTCAGTTTACCACCTGAATTTCTTGAGGACAAGCAAAGGTTTAAACTTGGTGAATTGATACGCCTCCAACGTATCTACTTTTTCTCACGCTTTTCCTCTTGCTTTGGACTCTAATTTGCATGATTTGAATGAAACTAACCCCGGACTGACGTTGTTTTCAGCAGAACTACCATGGTGTTGTTTTTGTGCAGAAATAAAAGTTCTCGGAATGGAAGGAAACTTTGTGAGGATTTTTTATATCAATAAGAAGAATTTATGGAGCCAAGACCTTCTGGAGAGGGGCACCTGGGTGGGCACAACCCACCAGGGTGCGCCCCCCTATCCTGGCGCGCCCAGGTGAGTTGTACCCACCTAGTGGCCCAACAGACGACCCCCTGATACTATAAAATCACATATTTCCAAAAAATCAGGGAGAAAGAATTATCGCGATCCACGAGACGGAGCCGCCGCCAAGCCCTGTTCTTCCCCGGGAGGGTAGACCTGGAGTCCATTTGGGGCTCTGGAGAGGGGGATCTTCGTTCTTCGTCATCACCAACCGATCTCCATCGCCAATTCCATGATGCTCCCTACCGGGAGTGAGTAATTCCTTCGTAGGCTCGTTGGTCGGCAAGGAGTTGGATGAGATTCATCATGTAATCAAGTTAGTTTTGTTAGGGTCTGATCACTAGTATCCACTATGTTCTTAGATTGATGTTGCTATGACTTTGCTCTACTTAATGCTTGTCACTTTGGGCTCGGGTGCCATGAACTCAGATCTGAACCGTTTATGAATTCATCATTATATCCATGTTTTATATCCGATCTTGCAAGTTATAGTCACCTACTACGGTTATGATCCGACAACCCCGGAGTGACAACAACCGGGCCCACTCTCAGTGATGACCGTAGTTTGAGGAGTTCATGTATTCACTATGTGTTAATGATTTGTTCCGGTTCTCTATTAAAAGGAGGCCTTAATATCCCTTAGTTCCCAATATGGACCCCGCTGCCACGGGAGGGTAGGACAAAAGATGTCATGCAAGTTCCTTTAATAAAGCATGTATGACTATTTATGGAATACATGCCTACATTATATCGATGAACTGGAGCTAGTGCCGTATCGCCCTAGGTTATAACTGTCACATGATGAATATCATCCAACAAGTCACCGATCCAATGCCTACGAATTTATCTTATATTTTCTGCTAAGTTACTGCTGCTGCTACTGTCACACTTGCTACAAAATACTGCTATCACTGTTACTGTTACTATTGCTGCTGTTGCTGCTATCAAAACTATCATATTACTATGTTACTGATCACTTTGCTGCAGATAATTAATTTCCAGGTGTGGTTGAATTGACAACTCAGCTGCTAATACCGTCAAATATTCTTTGGCCCCCCTTGTGTCGAAACTATAAATTTGGGTTGAATACAGTACCCTCGAAAACTGTTGCGATCCCCCATACTTGTGGGTTATCAAGAGTCGCCATGAGCTCCCCCATATCATTGCAATTATGCTTAAGCCGCCCCAATTTCTGCTTAAGAGGAAGAAAATGACAGTTCTTTTCCAACATCAGGACTGTTGAACCGGCATTGATACTGCCTGATGAGTGTATAACAGCTGAGATCCGGCGCACCCAATTGGTTGTTGACTCTCCTTCACCTTGGATGCAAGAATCCAAATCCAGAATCGACACAGGCTACTTGCATATGTGTATTTTGAATAAATCGCCTATTCAACTCCGCCCATGACCCAATGGAGTTAGCGGGTAGGCCTTTCAACCAAGTACGAGCCGGCCCATCCAACATCATGGTGAAATACTTAGCACATGCAGCATCACTGACATCTAGCGTCTCCATAGCCATCTCATAACTCTCAATCCAAGCCTCTGGGGGCTAATCCTCCGTGTCGTTAGGCACCTTACGGGGGCCCTTAAAATCCTTAGGCAAGCGCTCGTTGCGTAGAGCCGGCACTAAACAAGGCACACCCAAAGTTCTAGAGGTCACTTCTGCCTCCACAGATGGTGATGGATAAACCGGAGATTGTTTGGGAGCCCCCAACTGAGCCGCCAGCTCTGCCTCATGTTGCGCCCTGCCCTGGTCCACCAAAGCCTAAGCATCATTACCAGCACGCGGCGGGTCAAGCTGACGGGGTTGATTACGGTGCCGCTCACTACTCGATACAGCCGGCTCATCAATGTGCCTGCTATAGCTCCGGCTTGGACGTGGGGTTGAGTGAATTTGATCACGACTATATGAATAAGCCTCCTGTTGGGCCACTGCTGTCTGAAGAAGTTCTCTGGCTCTCCATATTTCCATCGCCACTAGCGATTCATCTTGAACCGGGAGAGCCGCCAGTCTAGTAGCCATAGCTATCATGTTATCCAAAGGATTAGAAAAATGACCAGGGGCGTTGGAACGTGCTGAGGGGTCAAATTCAAACATGGGGGGTCTGCAACATTAGGCTGAACCGGCGCTTCGGCCACCGGCGCCTCAACGGCCCGAACCACACCAGGCGGGTTACTGGTTCCTGCCGTAGGCGTGTTGAAAAGATTCCACGCATCACAAACTAGAGGTAATCGACTCACATGCCTTCCGTTGAAGACCATGGTTGATGCGTCCCGGTCTAAGCTCAACCGCAAATTCTCTGCTTGAAGCCGTTTTGCCTCCCTCTGCAAGGCGGCTCGCTCCATCGCCATCCGGGTGTTCTCAGCGTTTAGATCCTCCTTGGCTTGCGCTATCTCATCACGTAACTTTGCAACATCCGTGTTATGCTACGTTTGATTCGCCGGGTTTTGCCTCCGCCGTTAACAGCATTGCCAAAGCATCCAATAGATCAGATAAGACTTGAGCGGGCGGGCGCACAGGGCCTCCTGCCCCGGCTGTTGTTGCCGTTGCTGACCCGGAGATCATCGCTGTTCCAGTTGAAGAATTCTGCCCTGACTGTGTACCGACCATGAAGATCGTAACCTGGTGTGGTGGCTCGTAGGGGGCTAGAATACTATCACCATTGGAACATCCCCCAAGCCCACCATCCTGAACCTGATAGATGGAATCGGTCTCGCCCACTGAGGTCTCGTCGCCTGAATAGATGGCTGTCTCACCACCGGACTCAGATCCTCCTTACAGAACCACTCCTTGAGTAAAGACCACAAAGACATGCTTTGGGGCGGCTTGAACCTTGCGTGTCGCGCGCGCTGAGCCGTCTGAACAATGTCGGTGGAGGTGTCCAGCTCAGATTCTGACTCACCAATCTTGTCGATGAAGACATGAATTCCGCCGAAGGGGACCCGGTACCCATACTCGATTGAGCCGGCCTCGGGGCCCCAGCCCTCATCATCGATGTAGAGCTTGCCGCGATGACACTTGGTCATCCGGCCCACAGCATATCCCTTGAGCCCTGCGAAGCTGCCCTTCAAGAACTCGAAACCACCGTGCGCTGGCCCCATGGTGGGCGCCAACTATCGTGGAATTGTCATGGCAGATGCCCTAGCATAAGGACTTAGGTGTGGTTCCATCGCAACATATTTAGCTTTAACGGGTTAAAACGGGACAAGGGACGCAAAGGGTTTACCTAGGTTCGGCCCCTCGCAACGAGGTAAAGGCCTACTCCTGCTTTAGGTTGTATGGTTTCGATTACCAGGGAGCGAATACGCTTGACCTAGTTCTCGACTTGTTGTTTCTTGCCCTAACCCGCCGTCGTGTCACCCCTTTATATACACAGGCTGATGCCCGGTGGCTTACAGAGTCCCGGCCGGCTCATACAGAATGTGTCCGGCTCGATGACAGAACTAATCTTTCCTTAACATACAAGTTAAACATATGGTGGTTTATGTCCGTGGGCCTCAAGTCTCCTCTGGGTCTTGAGCCTTCAGTAAGCTTGCTTCATGAACCACCATCTTCAACATCTTCTTGGGCCTTCTTATCATGAACCGCCAGTGCTATGACCCGGCCCCTCCTGGGTGGGTCATACCCAATAGTTATATCCCCAACAAAAAGGGTTACTCAAATGATGATGATTGTCATGTATATTCATCAAGAAATAAAAAAGGATTTTATATCATTTATGTGTATATTGATGATCTCAATATCATTGGAACTACACAAGAAGTACATGAGACAAGAAAATCATCTTGAGGCGGAATTTGAGATGAAAGATTTGGTTGAAACCAAGCTTTGCTTGTGTTTAGAACTTGAGCAAGTTCCTTCTGGAAAACTTGTTCATCAATCCATATTTATCCATAAGACATTTGCATACTTCAATATGGATAAATCATATCCATCAAGAACTATGGTTTTCGGATCTCCCGATAGAGATTAAACCCATTAAGACCTAAGAGCAGTGATGAAGAGATGTTTGGACCTGAGTTTCAATATCTCTGTGTATTGAGAGCAAGAGTTTATCTAGCAACTGCACCAGCTGGTATATTACTTCCAGTGAATTGATTGGCTAGATATAATGCATCACCAATAAAAGGTATTGGGTTGGTGTGAAGTATATTTTCATATAGCTTCTGGACACGCGATATCTTGGTTCGTTCTATGAGAAAAAAATATAAGATATGACCATGGTTTGATATTGTGATGATGGGTATATATTACATCACCATAATCCTAGATCACTGAATGATTTTTGTCTCCTCCAATGAAGGTACAACCTTCTCTTGGAAGTCGAGAAGACATATTTTAGTGGATGCATCCACTAATCATTGTGAAATCGTTGATTTGCATGAAGAATCACATGAATGTATGTGACTTCACAGAATGATGAACTTTGTTGAAAGTTCAAGTGGGATTCATTGGTATTAATCACCCACCATTATCTATGAAGATAATATTCTTTGTATTACATAATAGTTGTAGATAGGTTATAAAGAGCAATATTACAAAGTATAATACTCTGAAAGTATTTTTCTTCCTCGCGAGTTGAAAATCAGTGTGAAGATAATTATTTTGGAGGCAAAGTCATATGTAATATTTGTGATATGTTCACAAAATCTTTACCAAGTTCTTTATTATTGAAAGATGTTAATGATGTGGTACGAGATGACTTTTGCAAGGTTCAGAGGGGGTGCATTTCTGAATGATAACATGTTTGAGATCCTCGGATCCTTGTTATTGCACTCTTTTTCCTTTATGAGTTTTTTCTATATGGTTTCTCATAGAAGGTTTTTAATGGGGCAATAATAATACAAACATTGTGATATGTCATTTTCTCCTTATTTTCTTACTGGATTTTTAAAGGAGTTTTTCATGGCATATTATGTACTCCTCATTTTTTTTCCTATAAAGTTTTTGGAGGAGTCTTATCAAGATGATGAAGATGACGCTTATATGGATAGCAGAGATTAGGGGCAGTGTTGAGATTTAATTAACCCATGTGTTAATTAAGTATTAATCTCTCATATCCAAAATAAATCGTATGAAGGGATACAACGGTTCGCTCCACTCGTGCCTTCTCCAAAAGCGTGTCTGTAGGAAACATCCCTTCGGGGTCTATATATTATGAGGACGCCGATATCCACCACAAGTGTGGCATCTAGGGGGTGTGCCGCATGCCCCGTGTGGCACAGACACGGACCCGCCCGCACGACGGCGTCCGGGCGCTCCCAGCCACAGGCCGCACGTCTGGTGTGTGGAGCGATCGCCCACACGTCTGGGCGAGCGACCCTGCTGCCCGCACGACCTCTCTCTCCCATCGGCTCTACCCGCGTTCAAACCACATTGCCACCGTCCGTCGTCGTCTCCAACCTCTTCATCGGCAGATTTTCCCCTACCTCTGTCGTCTTTCTTCTCTAGTTGCCATGGCAACCAGATCAGATCCCTAGCACCCACACTCCCCATCATCGGAAAACACAGCAACAAGCACACAGGTCAGAAACCTATCTCCTCCTCCTTCCCCAACCCCCACCCCCTCCCGTCCCCACAAATTTCACTTATAGATTGCCCATGTAGATGGCCACTGGATCCACAGTTCCGGCCGTTCATGTTTATTCTCCCTTGCCCTCCAATGATCAAAAAATTGCCATGTTCTATCGTGGATCTGATCTAAGAATTTAGGTTCCAGATGCTATCAGTAGGTGTTCGAGAAGGATGTTTGGGATTCACTCAGAACAGGGCAGAATAGAGCAATTTGGGCAGTACATATGGAGCGAAAACATAGTTGCCACCTATCTATGTCGTCAGTTGCCATCAAGTTATGTTGTTAATTGCCATCATATTATATTGTTAGTTGCCATCAGTTCAACATACTACTTGCCATCCAGATTGTAGAAAGAGGATGAACATGCATGCCCTATCATCTGAAAAATACACGGCTACGATGATTCCTACTTGCCATGCTGTAATAGTTGTTTATGCCAGAAATTTTATAAGATTGTCGTGTTTCCTTTTATGTGCAAACAGCAAACAACGGAATTCAAATAATAATGCGTTCTTATTCGTGTAGTGACTGAAAACACAGTGTGAAAAGCAGAGAAAATGAATCATGAAGACAGGGGTGATCCTTGGTTTTCTGGAAGGCCGCAAGCGCCATCTTGGGATGCAATAGAGGACAATCAACTCATTTCCACAGGAGCATTGCTGCCACTACTAGAGCAGTACGCGAGCTTAGGAACGATGCATGATCAAAAAAGGACAGTTGACATGTTTTTGGACTTCAAAATGGTATTCTACTTATATATGTACTACAATGACATTGTTCGCAGGTTCTTATGACACAACCACACCGGCAGGGATACCATGGCAAGTTGGAACACAAGGGGCTATCGGTGATAGGTATACATGAAACCAACTTCAAGTAGCAAATGTGGCAAATCAAGGTAAAGCAAAAGAAATAGCATGTTGATGTGGCGAATAAAACTTGCAAGGATGGAAAGACTTATGAGTATTTTGCAAAAACACAGGACCATCATGCAGCACGTGGCGACAGGTGGCAACCGGATACCTGCCAACAACGTCGTACGCATGTGAGACATATGAAATGATCTTGCTGACAGTGTATCAGGAAAGGAAACTAGATGACATTGGGGTTTGCATGGTGTGACGATGAATGAAGAAAAGATGGCAACTTGAATTTGTAGCTGATAGAAATGAAAAAAATAATGGGAAGTGCAAATGCCAAGCCTTGAATGTTGTATTTGCCATATGTGGACAACAGCGTGTGTCAAATTAAATGTAGGGTTGACAGTTGCCATATGTAATTGCACGCAGTTGCCATGTCTCAACAACTGCAGTTGCCATGTCTCAACAACTGCAGTTTCCATGACTGAGTAACTACATATGCCATGTTCTAACTATTGGGGAACGCGGTAATTTCAAAAAAAAATCCTACGATCACGCAAGATCTATCTCTAGGTGATGCATAGAAACAAGAGGGGAGAGTGTTGTCTACGAACCCTCATAGACCGAAAGCGGAAGCGTTATGACAACGCGGTTGATGTAGTCGTACGTCTTCACGATCCGACCAATCCTAGCACCGAAGGTACGACACCTCCACGATCTGCACACGTTCAGCTCAGCGATGCCCCACGAACTCTAGATCCATCTGAGGTCGAGGGAGAGTTTCGCCAGCACGACGGTGTGGTGACGGTGATGATGAAGTTACCGGCGCAGGGCTTCGCCTAAGCACTACAACGATATGACCGAGGTGTGTAACTGTGGAGGGGGGGCACCGGACACGGGAAAAACAATTGTCAACTTGTGTGACTTTGGGTGCCCCCTGCCCCCGTATATAAAGGAGCAAGGGGGAGGCCGGACGGCCCTCCTAGGGCGCGCCCCAATAGGAGAATCCTACTAGGACTCCAAGTCCTAGTAGGTTTCCACCTAAAGGGAGAGAAGGGGGAGGAAGAAGAGGGAGAGGGGGAAGGCAAGGGGGGTGTTGCCCCCCCTTCCTTGTCCTATTCGGACTCAGGGGAGGGGGCGCGCGGCCTGCCCTTGCCGGCCCCTCTCTCTCTCCACTAGGGCCCATCGAGGCCCATTAGTTCCCCGGGGGGTTCCGGTAACCCTCCGGCACTCTGGTTTTATCCAAAACTTCTCCGGAACACTTCTGGTGTCTGAATATAGTCGTCCAATATATCAATCTTTATGTCTCGACCATTTCAAGACTCCTCATCATGCCCGTGATCATATCCGAGACTCCGAGCAATCTTCGGTTCATCATATCACATAAACTCATAATACCAATCGTCATCGAACGTTAAGCGTGCGGACCCTACGGGTTCGAGAACTATGTAGACATGACCGAGACACATCTCCGGTCAATAACTAATAGCGGAACCTGGATGCTCATATTGGTTCCTACATATTCTACGAAGATCTTTATCGGTCAAACCGCATAACAACATATGTTGTTCCCTTTCTCATCGGTATGTTACTTGCCCGAGATTCGATCGTCGGTATCTCAATACCTAGTTCAATATCGTTAATGGAAAGTATCTTTACTTGTTCCATAATACTTCATCCCGCAACTAACTCATTAGTCACAATGCTTGCAAGGCTTATAGTGATGAGTATTACCGAGAGGGCCCAGAGATACCTCTCCGAAACACGGAATGACAAATCCTAATCTCGATCTATGCCAACCCAACAAACACCTTCGGAGACACCTGTAGAGCACCTTTATAATCACCATTTTACGTTGTGATGTTTGGTAGCACACAAAGTGTTCCTCCGGTATTCGGGAGTTGCATAATCTCATAGTCTAAGGAACTTGTATAAGTCATGAAGAAAGCAGTAGCAATGAAACTAACACGATCATAATGCTAAGCTAACGAATGGATCATGTCCATCACATCATTCTCCTAATGATGTGATCCCGTTCATCAAATGACAACACATGTCTATGGTTAGAAAACATAACAATCTTTGATTAACGAGCTAGTCAAGTAGAGGCATACTAGGGACTATATGTTTTGTCTATGTATTCACACATGTACTAAGTTTCTGGTTAATACAATACTAGCATGAGTAATAAACATTTAACATGAATCAAGGAAATAAATAATAACTTTATTATTGCCTCTAGGGCATATTTCCTCCAGTCACCCACTTGCACTAGAGTCAATAATCTAGATTACATAGTAATGATTCTAACACCCATGGAGCTTTGGTGCTGATTGATACGTCTCCGTCGTAACTAATTTTCCAAACACTTTTGCCCTTGTTTTGGACTCTAATTTGCATGATTTGAATGGAACTAACCCGGACTGATGTTGTTTTCAGTAGAACTGTCGTGGTGTTATTTTTGTGCAGAAATAAAAGTTCTTGGAATGACCTGAAAATCCATGGAGCAACTTTTCAGAATAAATAAAAAATACTGGCGAAAGAATCAGCGTCAGGGGGCCCACACCCTGTCAACGAGGGTGGGGCGTGCCCCTCCCCTAGGGGGCCCCCTGCCTCGTGGACCCCCTGGACGTCCACCGACCTCAACTCCAACTCCATATATTTTCTTTCGCGGAGAAAAAAATCAGAGAGAAAGTTTCATCGTGTTTTACTATACGGAGCCGCCGCCAAGCCCTAATCTCTCTCGGGAGGGCTGATCGGGAGTCCGTTCAGGGCTCCGGAGAGGGGGATTCATCGCCGTCATCATCATCAACCATCCTCCATCACCAATTTCATGATGCTCACCGGCGTGCGTGAGTAATTCCATCGTAGGCTTGCTAGACGATGATGGGTTGGATGAGATTTACCATGTAATCAAGTTAGTTTTGTTAGGGTTTGATCCCTAGTATCCTATATGTTCTGAGATTGATGTTGCTATGCTTAATGCTTGTCACTAGGGCCCAAGTGCCATGATTTCAGATCTGAACCTATTATGTTTTCATGAATATATGTGAGTTCTCGATCCTATCTTGCAAGTCTATAGTCACCTATTGTGTGTTATGATCCGACAACCCCGAAGTGATAATAATCGGGATACTACTCGGTGATGACCATAGTTTGAGGAGTTCATGTATTCACTATGTGAATGCTTTGGTCCAGTACTCTATTAAAAGGAGGCCTTAGTATCCCTTAGTTTCCACTAGGACCCCGCTGCCATGGGAGGGTAGGACAAAAGATGTCGTGCAAGTTCTTTTCCATAAGCACGCATGACTATATTCGGAATACATGCCTACGTTACATTGATGAACTCGAGCTAGTTCTGTGTCACCCTATGTTATAACTGTTACATGATGAACCGCATCCGACATAATTATCCATCACTGATCCAATGCCTATGAGATTTTCACATATTGTTGCTTTGCTTATTTACTTTACCGTTTCTACTGTTACAATTACTACAAAACTGCTCCCGTTACTTTTGCCACTCTTACCATTACTTCCATACTACTTTGCTACTAAACACTTTGCTGCAGATATTAAGTTATCCAGGTGTGGTTGAATTGACAACTCAACTGCTAATACTTGAGAATATTCTTTGGCTCCCCTTGTGTCGAATCAATAAATTTGGGTTGAATACTCTACCCTCAAAAACTGTTGCGATCCCCTATACTTGTGGGTTATCAAGACTATTTTCTGGCGCCGTTCTTGAGCATAGCTCTATTCTTTGAGTCACTTGGGATTTATATCTTCTGGTCACTATGAGGAACTTGAAAGACGGAAGAACTAAGATTTATTCCTCAACTATGAGGGGGGGGGGGGTTAAGGAACTGCATCTAGCTCTGCACTAGATTATCATTCTGTTATGAGTAAGCTTGCGACACCTAAACTTGCTTCTGCTATTAATTTTGATATGTCGCATGTTATTGATGATGCCACTTCTACTATGCATGATACTTATGATGAAACTACTTCTGTGCTCGATACTACTATCCCATTAGGTGAATATCTTGATGAACAACTTGCTAGGGTTAGAGAGAATGAAATTATTGAAAATGAAATTATTGAAGATAGTGATGATGAAGGTTCTCCCCCTAAATATGAATTGCCTGTTGTTCCTGAGGGTTATGTTATGGATGAAGAAACTGCTAGAGATTTTCTTGCTTGCAATGATAGATCTGATCTTAAGAAGTTACTAGCTAAACTGAAACAGAAAACTCTGAATGCTAGAATGAAATATGACCCTGCTTTTGCTACTTCACCTATCTTTTTTAATGATAAGGATTATGAATTCTCTGTCGATCTTGAGATAATTACTTTGTTTGAATCTGATCCTTTTTATGGCTATGAATCTGAAACTGTTGTGGCACATCTTACTAAGTTGAATGATATAGCCACCCTTTTCACTAACGATGAGAAATCTCGCTACTACTACATCCTTAAGATATTTCCATTCTCATTAAAGGGTGATGCTAAAACTTGGTTTAATTCTCTTGATCCTGGTTGTGTGCGTAGTCCCAAAGATATGATTTATTACTTCTCTGCTAAATATGTCCCTGCTCATAAGAAACAAGCTGCCTTGAGGGAAATATATAATTTTGTGCAAATTGAAGAAGAGAGTCTCCCACAAGCTTGGGGGAGGCTTCTCCGGTTACTTAATGCTTTGCCTGATCATCCTCTTAAGAAAAATGAAATACTTGATATCTTTTATAATGGACTAACTGATGCTTCCAAGGACCACTTGGATAGTTGTGCTGGTTGTGTTTTTAGGGAAAGAACAGTCGATCAAGATGAATAGCTATTGAATAATATGTTGCCTAATGAAAATAATTGGACGCTTCCTGAGCCAACACCGAAACCAACTCCGAAAAAGAGGGGAGTTCTATTTCTCAGTCCTGAAGATATGCAAGAGGCAAACAAATCTATGAAAGAAAAATGTATTAAAGCTGAAGATGTTAAGAATTTACCTCCTGTTGAAGAAATACATGGTCTTAATATACCACCTATTGAAGAAACACATGGTCTTGATAACCCAACACAGTTATCTCTATAGATATGATAAAGTTGAAATCCCGTCTACTAAGTTTCCTAGCCAATGTTTGGATGAATTTGATGACTTTATGGCTAGACAAGAAAACTTCAATGTTTATGTTGGTAGAGAATTAAAGAGTAATTCTTATATGATTGGACGCTTGAGTAATTATATGGCTAGAGTTAAAGGTGAACTTAAACTCATTAGTAAATATGCTTCTATGGTTACCACTCAAGCAGAACAAGTACTTAAAGCTCAAAGTGATTTGCTTGATGAATTAAATAATAAACATGATTTTGCTGTTAGAGTGGCTACTAGAACTGGTAAAATGACTCAAGAACCTTTGTATCCTGAAGGCCACCCTAAGAGAATTGAGCAAGATTCTTAGAGAAATAATTTAGATGCACCTAGTCCTTCTAAGAAGAAGAAAAAGAAAAATGATAGGACTTTGCATGCTTCTAGTGAACCTGTTGTAGACACACCTGAGAATCCCAATGATATTTCTATTTCTGATGCTGAAACACAATCTGGTGATGAACATGAACCTAGTGATAATGTTAATGATAATGTTCATGTTGATGCTCAACCTAGCAATAATAATGATGTGGAAATTGAACCTGTTGTTGATATTGATAACCCACAATCAAAGAATCAACATTATGATAAGAGAGACTTTGTTGCTAGGAAGCACGGTAAAGAAAGAGAACCATGGGTTCAGAAACCCATGCCTTTTCCTCCTAAGCCATCCAAGAAAAAGGATGATGAGGATTTTAAGCACTTTGCTCAAATGATTAGACCTATCTTCTTACGTATGCACTTAACTGATATGCTTAAAGTAAACCCTTATGCTAAGTACATGAATGATATTAGGCGGCTGCTACAAATCAGCCAGGTGATGTGTACGAGTTGTAAACCGCTTCCGTAGCCGTTCGATTGGAAAAATACCCACCATCCGATCCGGATCGAACCTGGGTCACCTGCGGGCGTTTTCCGTTGATCGCCCGTTGCAATGAGCTGTGTGCTGCAACATAACAACGGCCAAAACAGACCGCGCCCCACCTGACCCCTGCAGATTGCGGGCGGCGGCGACTGCCGCTCCACCCACCCCCAGCTTCCCACCCTCTGGCACCGCTCCACCGCCAAAATTCCACCTCTGCAACGCCTCCGGCAGTGCCCCGCCGCCGTGAATCATAGCAGCAGCAAGTTCTCCTCCACCCCCGTGCATCTACCCGATGGCGCAGCGTATCTACAGAGATATGCTCGCCTCCGTCTCAGCTCCAACCTCCCATGGATCCATTGCATCCAGGTGGACGGATCCAACTCCGGTGAACTACGTAGCACCTGCTTCAAGTAACTACCGAAATCCACCGGTCTTCTTCCTAGAAAATCCGCCTTCTACTGTCAATTCCTCTGCAAATTGGGTAAGTTCCTAAAGAACCCTAGTGCACATGTTTGTATTCCTTGCTGCAATGGCGCTTCGAAATTGGTATTCAGGCATTAGTTGTGATTGTAAACTTGAAGCTTAGAAACTGGATCAGGCACTATTTAGCACACTATCCATGAAAAAAAAGTTCAGAAAAAAACTGCAAAGTTCATAAAAGTTCAGAGTGTTGCACTAAAGTTCAGAAAGTTCAGTTTCATTAAGTTGATATTTCCAAATGGTACAGTAGATAGAGAATGTTCTTATTGGAAAATTCAGGAAACAGGAAATTGGTACTAGTATGTTCCAATCTGGATAATGTAAAAAAACTGATACGATTGAGCATTTATATACGGAAAACGTTTGTTTTATATATTGTTGCATAGAACAAAAACATTCCTGGTGTATTATTGACTTTTGTTGCACTTATAGGGTGCTGGTGAAAGGACGGGAGGTGAAGAGAGCTATGCACAACAGCATGTTGCGGCAAATGGAGAGATAAATTCAGATGCCGGGCACAACTCAACTGCTGCAATGTATGATGATGATCAAGAGGATAATGACATTTCATCTCAGCCACTTATGCCCTATGTTGGCATGCAGTTTGACTCTATTGATGATGCCAAAACATTCTACAATGAATATGCATTCAAGATGGGCTTTGGCACGCGCATAAGTGCTTCTAAAAACAGCCAAAAGAAGGGTCCTCCGACACTTATCAAGCGGGTTTTCCAGTGTGTCCACGCAGGGAAGCCGGAAGGTGAAAGTAGTGGTGCTTCTGAAGGTCTCTCGGTGGGAGGAGCCTCGTCTAGCAAACAAAATTGGTTCGAAATGAATGTCACAAGCAAGCGTCAAAAAAATAGGCTGTTGTGATATGAATGCAAAGCTCACCTCATAGTTGGGCTAAGGGGCAATAAGTGGGTTGTATCACATTTTGTTGCAGAACATACACATCCTCTAATGCCATAGCCAGAGCTTGTACGCTACTACCGCTCACACCGCAACATTCCAGAACAAGATATGGATCTCATACTGACTATGCATGATGTAAACTTCTCAACTTCGTTGTGCATGGGACTGCTTGGAAGGGTGCGTGGCGGAGACCGCGGAATACTACCATATGTCAAGAGGGATGTTTCAAATGTTCGGTCCAAGCTGCGGCAAAACCTAAATCTCTGAGACATGGATTTCACAGTTGAGTACTTTAAGAGGCGGCAAGCTAAGAACCCTCAATTCTACTATGCAACAACGGTTGATAAGGAAACAAACTCTGTCACAGGGCTGTTCTGGGTGGATGGGAGGACAAGGGCATTGTACCCTAAGTACAAAGATTGTATTTTCTTTGATACAACATTCTGCACAAATTGATACAACATGCCATTCGCTCCGATTGTTCGAGTGAACAACCACTTGCAAACGGTGCTACTGGGTTGTGCATTGCTACCAAATGAACAGATTGAAACTTTCAAGTGGGTGTTCCAGCACTTTTTGCTTGCAATGAACAATGAACACCCACTCAACATTATGACCGACCAGGACCAAGGCCATGGAAACTGCCATATCTCAAGTTCTGCCCAACACGGTGCATAGATGCTGCAAATGGCACGTCCAGCAAAAAGCTCGTGAGAAGTTGGGCAGGATAATGAGCAGGGATGAGGTTTTTGAGCAAGCTTTCTACACGTGCATCAACGATCCCGACACGGTTGCTGAATTTGAAGAGAACTGGCAGCATATGATACATTGCTTCGACTTGGTTGATAACAGGCATCTATGCAACATGTGGAAGACTCGGCACACATGGGCTCCAGCGTTATTCTAGAAGTGCTTTTTCCCCTTTACAAGCACTACGGGGAGGTCAGAGGGACTAAACTCCTACTTCAAGACATTTGTTAATCCTCATGACTCAGTCTGGAGGTTTGTGCAACAGTATGAGGTGTTGCAGGAGACCATGCTAGACCGTGAGGACAATCAAGCTTCCATTGGTGCTGCAACCACAGCCCCACTTTACTCACGGTACAATATTGAGCGTCAGGCCGTTGGTTTCTACACCGGCAATGTGTTTGGCAAGTTTCAAGCAGAAGTGATTGCCTCCACATGTTTTGTGATGAACCAAGTTCCTTCTCATGACATTGGAAGCATGAGATTTGAGCTCTTTTCAAATTACTATGAAGAGCCCAAGATATTTACAGTAAATGTAATGATGCCAGAAGAGACATTTGAGTGCAGCTGCAATTGTTTTGAAATGAATGCATCATATGTGCCCACATCATTAGAGTCATGGTGCACCTCAATGTGCAAGCTATACCGCAACGCTACTTGCTAGAAAGGTGGTCAGAACAAGCAACAACACCAACCGGCACTAGTGGGCATCTTCTCGATTTCGGGCTCCCTTCAAACAATACACTCAAGTATTACTCATTGTGCAGGAAACTCACCTTGTTGGTCTGCCAAGCTTGTAGCAATGATGTTGGCTACAAAATACTAAATGATGCAGCTAATACGCTTGAGCCAATTATAGTTGCAGCAAGGAGAGGAGAACTACTAGAGCAGCGGGAAGCACAACAGCAGCATCCAACCCAGCATCAGAGCACGACACATGGGAAAAGGCAGCCAGCCCATCAGCAATACAATCCACAAATGCAGCAGCAACAACCACCACTTCAACCAAAGCAACAACAAACCAAGCAGCCAAGGCAAAAACAGCCAGATCTCCCAACGCAACAACAACAAGCGGCCACCCCACCGGTAGCACAAGATACTGGGGATGGACCCATGCTTCAAAATCCAGCACGTGTGCCGAAGAAGGGTCGACCGACGGAAAAGTCTAGACAAAGAAAGACTTTACTTGAGCAGTGAGAAGATGCTCAAAAGAAGAAGGCAAAAACAGATGAGAAGAGGAAAGAAAACAAGCCCAAAAGTAAACCTGGACCAAAGAAGAAAACAGATGTCTGTTCGTATTGCAAATAAGTAAATCACAGTGTTATAGCATGTGAGTTACTGAAGGCTATGATGGCTGTCCAGAAATGCAACTACTGTCACGAGCCTGATCATGCAGTGAAGCATTGTCCCTACCTAAGGGTTGCGATGTCAATGGAGGCTGGTGTCGCTAGAGCAACAGAGCTTGGCCTCTGAAGAAATTTAACAGAAGAAAATTGACATGAAGAAAAACAATCTCAAATACTTCATTCGAATGTGTTTGGTGTACCTCCCTGCATGAACTATTTTTTTTGTGCTAGTTTTGGTCACATGAGAAAGTCTGCTTAACACATGTAAAATAGCTCCTTTTTGCACAACAAAAACATTTGTGCTTATATTGTGTTGTTGGACAAGTGAGGATGTCTATTTCAACGTATATTTGCAGTGGCTATATTGTGTTCATTTTCTCAGAAATTGCTTTTTGGTGTGCCTATGTATGAGTATTGGACAAAAATAATGATGTGTGATTACCTGTTAGTGCCTCCTTATTGCTCCATTGAGACAAATCAAATTTAAAAACAGAACCATGATTGAAGCTATCCTGATGCTTCATGGAACAAAAAGAAAGAAAAATGTTACTGGATTGAGACATTTATGCAACAACTTTCATTTGCAGCAGAAAGCGCTTCTTGCGGGGAAAACTAAAAGATTCGCTATAGGGGTCGCGATACTGCTTCCTGGAAGCATTTCAAAAGGAAAAATGTGGAAATGTATATAAAACCTAGTCAGAACATGTGACATTGGTTTTCAAACATTCCAACTAAAAACTATAGAAAATAACACACAGTGATGATATATTCATCATGGATGAAACGTGTTGCAATAAATTTTTGACAACGATAGAAGGGGTACCAAAAAGATACATGTGAGGAGAGCGAAACATATTTCATTAAAGGCGGTGTATCAATATCGGAATATCCATTCAAGCATAGAAGCGACATAGAAACATGTCGAAGCGCATGCGGGTGGCATGTCTAACACAAAAGTACAATCGCAGCATGGAGATTACATCGTTACGAAGAAAAATGGCATCTTGTTTACAAACTACAGCCACCAGATAAGAACATCTTGCTTCAGCAACCAGTACCCTCCTTGATGTTGACGACGAGAAGTGATCTTCAATCAAAGTTCAAGCAACTTCTTCAACTGCTCTGCAGGATACAAAGTATTGCTGGGATGCTTCAACAGATCTGCTCCGATACGTTTCCGGAGATTGGGGATACAACTCTGTGATAATCAAAAAAGAAATGAACAAAAAACAGGGGATTAAATGGATAGATATTTTTGTATAAAATCCCAACTAAAACAACAATATACTCCTATTTATAGAAAAATTGTACCTCATCAAAATGCTTCATGACAATACCATCGAAGTTTTCCAAGAATAGAATTGCATAGAAGCCACAATTATAACTGAAAAATACACAACCCCACAATTCAATCTCTGTATTTTGAAACATAAAATCAACATAGCTGTTGATCAAGAGAAAAAATACTTACTTTGTTGATTGCTTTGGGTAAACTGGGGTGATCTTCTCGAAGCAACTAAGATCAAATTTGAATGAATATTCACTGCTTGCAACTTTCTTTATGTTTGTGATCTGGTTGGATGCAACACAATAAAAAAACAGATTGAAATGTTAAAAAAATAAGCTGCGTGTGTTTTGAATCATAAAGATTCGAAGGATAAAAAGAATAAAGCAAATAAACACAATATATTGGTCAATCTCCAAAAAGCAAAAATAACTCATTACCACATTGTTGGTTGCCTTATGCAGCAATGTAATATCCATCTGGTTCATGATAGAGTCGAAAACATTGAATTGCTTATGCAACAAGTTGACAACAACTACAGCCCAATGCTTATTCTGAACGACAGTAATGAAGAGTTGCGATGCAACAGAAAGCAACTAGATGTTAAAAAAGCAGGGTGCAAAATAAGGTAGAAAAATGAGTCTGAAAATGACATAGGGGGCAAGCAGCAAACTTACTAGATCGCTTTTTGAAATCTGGTTATTTTCACAAGCCCTTCTGAACTCTCTTTCACACTTCTTGGGATCAAACAGATCAGGATCCATCACTAATTGAGTCTAAAAACGTAAAGAATAAAATGCAACAAGATAACACAAACCAGCTGAGTCTAAATACATTGCGAATAAATGAAAAAGAAAACAAGATGTAGGGAACACTAACCCCCATAAACACTGAGAATGCAAACTTCTTTGGCTTTTTCTTGTTGTAGATCTGCTCCAAGTTGAAGGTCTTTAGATAGAGTGTCATTACATCGCAGTCAATCTCAGCTCGTGGCTTTAAGGAGCCATGGAAGTTCTGGAGGGATGTGTGAAAACCCTCTATTTCAATGAAATCAGGACTGCAAAACAGAAAACATCGATCAACCACATGTTTCAATAAGGGGGAGAACACAAGGTATAAACCAAAAGAATGCAAAAAACAAAAGAGACTCACATTGGTTGGTCTTTCTTTGCTCTTGTTATCTTGTACCTACTCAACACATACTGCTAGTACAATGCATCATCGTTCCGGTCGATCTTAATCTTCTTCATCTTTGGAATGTTGTCCGGAGGCTGGGCTGTTCTTTTCTTAACTGCCTTCTTCACAGGACCAATGTGCACGCTGCTGGCCTCGACATTCTTCTCCACTGGATCATGCAACTGTGCTTCTGATCGGTCTTGTTGCACTGGCACAAAGACAAAACAAAAATGATGAGAAAAGAGAAAAAACATTAAAAAAACTGCATTAACCAAACACCACATATAGTTTAACAAAAGATTGAAGGAGAGTAGATGACCAAAAAAGGACAAACCTGAAGATACAAGTGGAACTGGGATTGTGATTGGAGAAGCATCGTATATGGGTTCCCAGATGTCAGCTGACTTGGGAAGCTTTGAATCAGTGTTAAAACAAGGAACCGATGCTTCGTGTTGCACAGGAAACTTTGTGCTGTTGCTCTGCCTTGCAAGCTGGGGGGTGCTGTCGAAGGTAGGCCCTCCAGACACCGGTTGTTGCAAATCAAGGGGGGCACAACGCGATTTCAAGTTTTCACAAATTTCCTTGCGGTCTCAGCATCCATGTTGAACCATTCGTAGTCTTCAGTTCCCTCTTTGAACAGACTACAAGGACCATCATCAAATTCCAATGCAAGCCCTTCCAACGCAGCAATTGTACCCTGTGATAAAATCACCCTCTCACGCTTGCCACCAACACCTGGCACTTTCGAATCTCCCTCAATAACTTCAGGAACTACCAGCTCCTCCCGTTCCCCCTTATCGTGTCCCAGATGCACATCTTCCTTCAGTTCCCTCTTTGAACAGACTACAAGAAGGACCATCATCAAATTCCAATGCAAGCCCTTCCAACGCAGCAATTGTACCCTGTGATAAAATCACCCTCTCACCCTTGCCACCAACACCTGGCACTTTCGAATCTCCCTCAATAACTTCAGGAACTACCAGCTCCTCCCGTTCCCCCTTATCGTGTCCCAGATGCACATCTTCCTTCCCAAGTTTATCGCAACTCTCACTTCCATCCAAACCAATGTCTTGATGATCTCCATTCTGGTTGGTCTTAGAACAACCTGCAACTTCCTTTTCAACCTCACATTCTTGTGCTGCAGGACTCATGTGGGGTGCAGGGCTAGTTTGGGTGGGAGCCCTGGTTTGATCTACACCTGTTGCGTTGGCTGCACTGCCTGCATTGCCTGCTGGAGCATGAAAAGTAACATCTTCGAAGATCTGCTCCTTGGTACTTGCTGCGGTGGAGTTTGCTTCGACCAAGATAGATGCTACGCGCTTACAGAACATTGACTGCATAAGTTGACCAAATGACGTCAGAACATTCTTCACTTGTGCTGCATACAACTGCTTGTGCTTCTCATATATTGGTATCATGTGCTCTGGAATCTGGATAATAGAAATAAAAACGGTTGAAACATATGAAAATCAACAAAAATGTAAGCAAAATGGGACAACAAATGAAGGAAAATTGAAACATAGATATTTAATGAAAGCAAAAAGTGTGCATGCTTACTTCCAATTCTTGACTTGAAGGCAGCGGGTGCAGCCACTCATCTAGAGACCCACACACATTGCCACCAATCTCACTCCCATCCATGACTGGTTTGCTTGGTGGTATCTCGGGAATGTTTGCATCTCCACTAGCTCCCTCCGCAGTGTTGTTCTCGCGATCAGCTTCATTGCAGCCCTCAAGAGATACATATGGCGTCTCTGGCAAACGGCGAAGCTGCGAATAGCAAACAGTCCAAAAAGGTTAATCACCAGATCAACAGGGCAGCAAAAAAACAAAAGAGAGAGAGAGAGAGATGAAACTTAAGAAAGGAAAAAATGAGCTCTTACATTCCGTTTTCCAAATTCAATCTTATCAAGTCTGAGCTTGTTCTTATCAATTTCTTCTACCAAATCGAAGTCTTTGTTGCGTACAAAACATGCCCTTGGGAGAGACTAGTCAATTCTATGCTCCGAAACCAACACCCGAGGCACATCGACAAAGTCTATATAAATTATCTTCAACAAGCACAAAAAATCATTGTGAGCATAAATTGTTTGGAAAAAAGATACTAGAGCCCAAAATAATATAAAAATGGCGAAAAGTTGCAAGCTGATGGGGCATACCGCAAACATTGGCAGACAACCGCCGATCCAAAAGCCACTTTTCCCTGCCTCCCTCTTCCGTTGGTACTTCTTCACCTCCTTTAACGTAGCAGCCAAGAAGTGATCATCCCATGCAAACTCATCAATCTTGTCCATGTCCACCAAACTCGCAAGATACTCAGATAGCACAACAGCGATACATAATAGCAGCCATGTCCTATTTATACTAACAACATCATCCTCCCCTACACCCTTGAGCACTTGAATACAATGCTTCATTAGAGCCCTTGACCCTACTCGGTAAGGTTCACGGAGCACATGTGGCTCATTCCTCCTCAACAGCTCCACTGGCCTTGACCCAGAAGGGACATTAAAAAATTTCCGCACCATGTCTTTTGTAAAGAATATAGACTTCTTTTTGTGACTACAAAAAATAGATGCAACAACTCATATAACAAAACAACACCAATTGCAACAAAGAAAAAAGAAAGAACCACAAAAAAGGAACAAGGGAAAAGGGGGGAGTAGAAGCAACTGGTTGTGTTTGCATACCTAAACAACGCCATATCTGGGTCAATTTTCATGACTACCCAATCGAGCAGATCAGCCGGCACAGAGAAAGAGCTGATATTCAAGAGGGAACCAAAGCTGCATTTGCTCATAACTTCCTTCTTCTTCTGGGACTGACTATCTGCAACCTGCCGTAACCGAGTGGGTGAGAAACGGGTTGAGAATGACCCATCAGCCGTATATTCATCATCCTCCATGCTGCAAAAAAGAAAGGAAGGAAAAGGGAAAATATCCATGAGGATGAATGTAAAGACAAAACAAAGGAGTACCATTGCAATTTCCACTCCTACAGTAGATAATTCACTACACTACATCGGAAAAACTGATCTGAACATCAATATATTCTAACAAAATAATTAGTTCACTATACTACATTCTTAACGCAAAAATATTTTGCTGCCATACAACTAACAAAAATTGACATGAAAACCTACTGTACATCTGAAATTTGAGGAAAGAAAATATTGTGGTGCAATACAATTTGAGGAATGGTTTGGATTCAAACTACAGTTTCAGTTTGGTTTCCTAGTTGGCTGTCATTGGATTGGACGAAATAGGCTAAGGTATTACGTTAATTTAGTTTGGTCTGGGCTATACTTTTTTTTGGGCTGGATTGGTTTGGTCTGGACAGAGACCAATTGGTCTCAAACAGTTTCAGCTCATAATCTGAAACCAAACTGAGCCACCAAATCGTTGGAGCAGCCTCGGGGCGGCCACTTCTGCTAGGGAGGGTCCCTCCCTCCCTCCCTCCCTCCCTCACAAATCGATTTTAGGAAATGGGCTGGATTGGTTTGGTTTGAAAGCACAAAGCACATTGATAAGTTTGAAGCCTTGGCTTGTGCTGCAATGTAACTGTTAGTTCAGCTGCAAAATTTTGCCCCTAGTAAACTGAAGAAAACTGAACCCAAACTGAACATCCTGCGCCCCCAGTCGACGCCGACGAACACCACCGTCAAACACAAAATGCGGCACCCAAAATCATCGGAAACACCACTTCCTGCCTAGCAGCTCCGACAAGCCCAACCCCACCCTGTGCTACTCCCCCTCCTACGAAGCAGCTCCGACGAGCACAACCCCCCTCCCCCTTCCCCTGCGCTACTACCCCTCCTACGAAGCAGCTCCGACGAGACCAAGCCGAACCTCCGCTACTCCATCCTTCACACGAACAGAACTGCACCGATGCCTTCCATTCACTGGTCTGATTTTGAGATATGGAAAACATACCTAGCCTCGGGGTCGCCGTCGGCCATGGAGAGCAACGATGATGCGCGCGTCCTCGCTCCCTCCCTACCCGCCGGCGCCGCCGTTCCTTTGCCCCGCTGCCGGGCTGACCGTCGCATCCCAGGTTGCCGGATCTGCGCGAGCGGTGAAGGTGGAGGAGAAAACGAGACAGAAATGGGGAGGGTCGAGGCAGAGAGGAGTGGTCTGGCCCGATGTTGCAATGGACAGCGAGCAAACCAATACACCTGGTCGGGCCGCTCGTGAACCGACCGAGACGATAAGAGCCGCACCCGCGATCCGACGGCTCTCGTCTAAATTTCGTGTTTTGACTCTTTTCCTAAACTTATTTAAGATCTGACCCTAGTTTAAGAAAAATTTGAGATCTGACCCTTTTGCTATCGCCAGAGATCATGGCGGTAGGGTATAACATGACCTCTGAGGACCTGGCGGTAGGGTTCATGCTTAAAAATCTTTAAGTATTGAACATAGTGCGTCTTGTACCTCTGCCAAGCATGGCGGTGGGTTGTGCAATTATCGCCAATTTAATGATGGCGATGTTCCTCTGTAAAGTCCCCAGCGGTAGGTATTAGAACCTCTACCGCCATTGACTCTAGCGTTAGCAAAAGGATCAGATCTCAAAAAAATTCAACCTAGGACCAGATTTCGAATAGGTTTCAGAAAAGGGTCAAAACACGAAATTTAGCCACGGCTCTCTAGGAGGTTTGCGCGAGAGAAAGATAAGTCGGCTGAAAACAAATGTTTTTCATGATATTATCTATACCTACTAATAAAATAAAGTGTGTTTCTTTAATTTTATCATCCGTTCACTATAAAAAAAAATTAATTGAGGTGGTACTACAGTTTTGTCCCTTCGTCTATTACAAAAGGAAAACGCCAGATTACATACATGGGCCGCTCGAACTGTGGCATAGAAAAGCCAGCCCAGTAATTTTCATGTCCATGTAGGTGGGAAAACCCTATTTGTCGCCGCGAGCGTTAGATAGTCGCAAATTCGCATGGGTGGCCAAGCTGGGCTGGCCTGTTTTTTGTTTTGTTTTGTGTGATGTTTCTGTTTTTATTTTTCGTTTCTTTCTCTTCCTCTTCGGTCTTTTTTTCTTTCAAGTTTTTTCCCTTTTTTCATAAATTCAAAATTTTCAAAAAAGTTCGTAATATGATAAAATTTTGACTTTTTAAAAAATGTTCAGAATTATAAAACTTATTCCATTTTCAAAAATGTTCAGAACGTTAAATATTTGTTCCCATTCCAAAATAGTCACAAATTCGCACAGGGCGTCCGAGCTGGGCTGAACCATTTTGTTTTTTGTACTATGTCATGTTTCTATTTTTATTTTTCCATTTCTGTCTATTTTTATTTCCTATTCTTTTATCTTTTTTCAAGTTTATTTTTCTTTCTCCCTTTTATCGTAAATTCAAAAGTTTCATAAAAGTCCATAATATCAAAAAATTATATTTTTTAAAAATGTTCAGGATTTTAAAATATATAGCGTTTTGAAAAATGTCCAGAATGTTAAATCTGTGTTCTCATTCAAAAATTTGTTTAGATTTTTAAAACAATGTTCCATTTTTCTTTGTGTTTTCCAAAGTTGTTTGAGATTTTTTTAAAAGAATTTAAAAAATGTTATAAATATGAAAACTATTCTTGTTTTAGTGAAATGTTCGCAAATTCAGAATAATGTCAAGAAACACATTTTCAAAAATTGTTCTGGATGTTCAAAATATGTTTCATTTTTCAAAAAAATCACAAATTGAAAACATGTTCATGTTATTATAAAAGGTTTATGTTTTCAAATAAAAGTGTGAATTTTGAGTGTTTCATATTTTGTTGTGTATTTATGAAAATGTAAAGAATTTCAAAAAATGTTTGGGAATTTCAAAATTATTCATGTTTTCAGGAATGTTCAACAATTTATATTTTTTAAACAGTTCAAAAACAATGTTTCCAATCTGACGTTAGAGTATGATCTTAAAGGTTTGAGCTGGCCATTGTTTGGTAGGACTCGTTTCTTTGAGTGGCTAGCAGCACATAGTCGGCATCGCAAAAAAAAAGCAGCACATAGTCGGGTCTTTGAAGGCATGATTTTGATCCCTCAACTCATCACTTTTTTTTTGAATTTTTTCGTGCCTTACTAACACAGGTCGTCTTGGCGCCTATCAGTGTGCGTTCCATGCGCTATTTTACGCAACTAGCATCATATAGTAGCCCCCACACAGTTGGCCCAAGAAACAAATTGCTCCGTCGCATAGGTTGTATTATGCCTCAGCCGCGCTCCCCTACTGGGTCGTTCGAGGGAGCAATTTTTTTTCCTTAGGCCAATAAAAGAGAATATATTGGATTGGCTCGAATAAAAAAATTGTGGGCACACGAGCGCTAAAATAATCAAAGAGAATAAACCCTAATAGAGAAGGGACATTGTGTCACGCCCAAGATGCGACCCTATCCTAAAGAAACTCGAAGGTCCCACCAAGGATAGAAGCGCATCTTGAAGACGCTTTTGCAAGGTGGATATCATTACCTCAACATTTACATAATAGTGGGGATACATCCAATACATACAATGTCACATGAATACAACAATACAACATACAAGATCAACATCCGACTACGGATGAAACACAAACAGAAACTCAAACGACATCCACCCTGCTAGCCCAGGCTGCCGACCTGGAACCTATCCCCTGATCGACGAAGAAGAAGAAGAACTCCAAAACAAGTAAACATCGCTCTCGCGTCATGATCATCGCATAACTTTGTACACTGGCTGTTGGTGTAGTAAACTGTGAGCCACGAGGACTCAGCAATCCCATTACCATGGGTATCAAGACTAGCAAAGCTTAATGGGTAAGGAAGGGGTAAGGTGATGAGGTTGCAGCAGCGACTAAGCATGATATGGTGGCTAACATACGCAAATAAGAGCGAAGAAGAGAAGCAAAAGGAACGTTCGTCAACTAGTAATGATCAAGAGGTGATCCACGAACTCCTACTTACGTCGGACATAACCCAAAACCGTGTTCACTTCACAGGCTCACGAAAAGAGACCATCACGGCTACACACGGTTGATGCGTTTTAATTAAATTCTGGTGTCAAGTTATCTACAACCGACATTAACAAATTCCCATCCGCCACATAACCATGCACGGCTCTCGATAGTTTATACCCTGCAGGGGTGTCCCAACTTAGCCCATTATAAGCTCTCGCGATTAACGAAGGATATTCCTTCTCCCAGGAAGACCCGATCAGTCTCGGAATCCCGGTTTAAGAGACATTTCGACAATAGTAAAACAAGACCAGCAAAGCCGCCCGATGCGCCAACCATCCCGATAGGAGTTGCACATATCTCGTTCTCAGGGCAACACCGGATAGGTCAGCCTACGAGTAAAACCAGCCCTCGAGTTGCCCCGAAATGGCTCCCTGATGCTGCCGGTTCGAACCAAAGACTTAGAAAAGCAACGGCGGGGGCTAAAATAAAGATGACCCTCGGGTTGGCCGACCCAAGGGAAAATAGGTGGTGGTGAGGCAAATGGTAAAACCAAGGTTGGGCATTGCTGGAGGAGTCTTATTCAAAGCGAACTGTCAAGGGGGTCCCATAAATCACCCAACCGCGTTAGGGACGCAAAATCCGGGAACATAATACCTATATGACGGAAACTAGGGCGGCAAGAGTGGAACAAAACACCAGGCATAAGGCCGAGCCTTCCACCCTTTACCAAGTATATAGATGCATTAATAATATAAGAGATATTGTGATATCCCAACATAAACATAATTCAACATGGAGCAATCTTCATCTTCACCGCAACTAGCAACGCTATAAGAGAAATTTGAGCAAAATGCGTAACATAGCCAAACAACGGTTTGCTAGGAAGGGTGACAACGGTTAGGGGCTATCATGCAATTTGGAAGGCTTGAGCAGCAAGTGGTAGGTAACGCAGCATAGCGATAGAACGAAGCAACTAGCATAGCAATGATAGTAATGAGATCCAAGGTAACGGTCATCTTGCCTGAAATCTTGATAGGAAGAAGAACGAGTCCATGAAGAAGATGAAGCCACTAAGACGAACCAAGCATAGACGAACGAATCCTCACGATCGCAACGAAATAGGATCTAAGAAGCAACACAGGAAAGAAACAAACAACATGGTAAATGCACGAGCATAAAAATGGCATGATGCACAAACAAATATGATGCATGTCCGGTTTAATGAGCGTGGCATGGCAAAGTGCAACAAACAATACTACAAGTTAAGTTGAGCTCAATATGCAACGAGTTGCATATTGACAAAACACCACATTGACATATTTAGTTTAATCTCGGTTTTGTACCCAACAATATTAAATGTAATTAAACATGGCAAGAGGTGAAGCATAATTAAACTACCTATCTAAGCAAGTTTAAATGAGGCCGGAATAACAAACAACAATTCCGAAAAATCCTCATGAGCAATATTTTAGATTTGGTACTGTTCTGCCCTAAACCATATTCGATTGTTGTCAAACAGGAAAATAAACTGCACCATGTTAAACTAGGCATTTTTCCACCTCATTTACATATAAAGTTTATTTAAAGCCGAGCTACGGTTATTTAGTTATGAAATAAATCATTTTAGCATGGCATTTAAGCAAATTAAATGCAAACAGCATTTTAAACATTTTAAACAGGGACGGAAGTGGCATATTATGAAACTAGACAAAATTCTGAGCATTTTATATATTTATATAATTTTAAACCGATGCACGGTTTGTGAGATATTAAATGCATGAACAACAAGGGAAAATCTATAAATATGCAGTTTTCTGGATAAATGCGAAAATCACAGCGCAGGGAAAAAAATACTATGGGCCGAGATAGATGGATCTGGGCTGCTCGCATTGGGCTCCAGGGAGCTGGCAGATCTGGGCCCCGATGCGGTGCGGGAGTGGCTGGAGCTGGGCCAGTGGCTGGATAGGCCAACGCGGGCGGCACACGGTCAACGGGCAAGACGAGCGGGCGTCCTCTGCTCGACTGGAAACAGAGCTGCGGCGGCGCGGGCAAGTCAGCGGGAGGACGGAGCGACGGGAACGGGGAAGATCGCCGGATCTGGGCGGCGGGAGCCCATCTCCGAAGATGGTGGCGCCGGCTGGGCCTTGTGGCGCTGCGGCTGGCGCGGGTCGCAGGATGCAGGGGTGCGGTCAACGCAAGCGCTCGACTTGCTTGCTCGAAGCAGAGAGGCAAGGGCGGCGAGGACGCGATGGTGAACTTGGCGAAGCAGGGGAGGGAGGTTGGACGAGGCCCACACTCGTCGTCCTGCTCTCGACAATGGGAGGCGAAGTAGGCAGGGGCTTGGTGCAGCGCGGGACTTGGCGCTCGAGGCAGACGGGGAGGCGCGAGAACCACCGGATCCGAGGTCAGGGCGGCGGAGTAGAGGAGATCCGGTCCAGATCGGGGCCGAACGCAAACTGAACAACGACTGGGCAAAACAGCGACGAGGCGTCGCAGTAACCTAAAGAAAGAGACAGAGAGAACTCAGAGAGGGAACAAAAGAGGAAGTAAGAGAGAGACGGGAGGAAGGGCGTGGTACGGCCTGCGGGAGGTGGTCGCCGTCGGCGAGGTTCCAGCGAGCAGGCAGTAACGCGGGAGGCACGGTCGGGAGCTTCTCTCCCGAACCAAAACGAGCGTGGAGGCGGGCGAGCGCTGGAGGCTGCCGAGGAAGGGGAGCAGCGGCCTGGTGGCACTCGGGCGAACTTGGACGCAGCGGCGTTCGGGTCCGGTGAAGCAGGAGTGAGGTCGGGCATCCACGAGCTTGGGTGCGTGAAGGGAGAAGGCTGGGGTCCATCAGGAAGCTTCCATGGCGCTGGTGTGCTCCTGTGAAGAGAGCAAAGAGAGAGACGAGGTGAGGGGAGAACCAGAGAGGGAAAAAAAGGGGGTGCAGGGAGAGAGAGAACCAGGCGGCGAGGGCTCATCTGCTGGTCCGCCGGCGGCGTGGCTGGCCGGACGAAGGCGGGGAGGAGGCTGCAGGCTCTGTGGTTGGTGGATCGAGAGGAGTGGCTGGTTGGATCGGTGGCAAAATCGAGGAGGGGAAGGTGGTGGCTGCTGATTTGGAGCGGGGGAGATCCCGAGGAAGAGGGGAGTTGGTCGGGTGGCGGCGGATGGGAAGGATGGATGGGACAAGCCCCTAGGATCTAGGGTTAGACTAATATTTATATCAAATGAATTTAGGTTAGGGAATATCACGACCCTACGATCGTAATCAGACGGCTGAGAAAAACATAGGTTAGGAAGTCCAATTAAGAAAACGGGGATGTTTTATAGATGTTATAAGATGATCCGGATCCAACGGTCATGACAGACCGGGTTAGGTCCGAGAGAAGTTTCGGACACGCACACAAGGGGTCTGAGAGAGGTCAACGGAGGCAAAGAGAGAAAGGGCAACTGCGAACGGCTACGAGTTTTATGAAAATATGCAAATGCAATGCGCGTGATGCTATGAGATGAGATGCATGACATGAAACACAATGCAAAACAAAAGACAAAACCCAACCACGGAGGAAATAACATATTGCATCTCCGGAAAAGGCAAGAGTTGGAGTTACGAATATGGAAAGTTGTATCCGGGGCATTACAACACTCCACCACTACGAGAGGATCTCGTCCCGAGATCTAGGATGGCACCAGAGAGAAACGAAAGAGGAAGAGAAGAGGTAAAACTAAGTTGCTTCTCGACAAAAGAGTGAGACCACGAACCTTGAGAGGTTGAGCAATATGAAAGAAAGAAAACAACGAAGATGATCAAAGTTGAAAACACTCCGGTTAAAACAAGATGAGAGAGGAAGAATGATATACTTTGGGCAGCACTCCGACTATAAATGGAAGGAATTGAACATGAACTTGACAAGATGAGAGGATATTTGATGAAATCAACAACACCGCCTCCGAATCGAAGAGGCGGCACAAGGGGTAAGAAACATTTCCGACCGCACTCCAGTTGAGAACGGAGGCAAAACTTGATAAGATGAAAGAACTTGAGCAGAGGACATAACACTCATGTTAAATGGATAAGCAAGAAAAGAACACGATCCTCACAATTCGAGATGATGAGTGAAGAGAGCAACATCACCATGCCTCCGAAAGAAAGAATAGGAGATAGATCATTGAAATAAAATAATGGAGAAGAAAATGCCAACTTCTGCCACATATGAGCTTGGAAAGCACCCTTCCAAGAAGGTTATAACGGAGTTGTTGGAAAACCAACACCGAAAAGAATAAGCTTGTAGTGGGCTTATGGAAACATCTCAAGACTATGAGATGACAACCGGCCACTAATGGAAAACCATTGATTTGATTGAGAGCACCAAGGAGATGAAAACTCCTTTTAATGAGAGAATAGGAGGAAACTTGGATTATCGATAGGCACCACAATTAGCAACAATCCTTAGGGAAGGCTTTAGGTGTAACCTAACCCAAGATAACTCCAAGATAACTCCAAGTTAACTCGTTTCTTTGAGTGGCTAGCAGCACATAGTCGGGTCTTTGAGGGCATGATTTTGATCCCTCAACTCATCATTTTTTTTTAATTTTTTCGTGCCTTACTAACACAGGTCGTCTTGGCGCCTACCGATTAATGCGTTCCATGCGCTATTTTACGCAACTAGCATCATATAGTAGCCCCCACGCAGTTGGCCCAAGAAACAAATTGCTCACGCATAGGTTGTATTATGCCTCAAGGCTCCCCTCTTGGGTCGTTCGAGGGAGCAAATTTTTTTCCTTGGGCCAATAAAAGAGAATATATTGGTTTGGCTCGAATAAAAAAATTGTGGGCACACGAGCGCTAAAATAATAAAAGAGAATAAACCCTAATAGAGAAGGGACATTGTGTCACGCCCAAGATGCAACCTTATCCTAAAGGAACTCGAAGGTCCCACCAAGGATAGAAGCGCATCTTGAAGACGCTTTTGCAAGGTGGATATCATTACCTCAACATTTACATAATAGTGGGGATACAAACAAGACATACAATGTCACAAGAATACAACAATACATCATATACAAGATCAACATCCGACTACGGATGATACATAAACAGAAACTCAAACGACATCCACCCTTCTAGCCCAGGCTGCCGACCAGGAACCTATCCCCTGATCGACGAAGAAGAAGAAGAACTCCAAAACAAGTAAACATCGCTCTCGCGTCATGATCATCGCATAACCTGTACCTGCAACTGTTGGTGTAGTAAACTGTGAGCCACGAGGACTCAACAATCCCATTACCATGGGTATCAAGACTAGCAAAGCTTAATGGGTAAGGAAGGGTAAAATTTGGTGAGGTTGCAGCAGCGACTAAGCATGATATGGTGGCTAACATACGCAAATAAGAGCGAGAAGAGAAGCAAAAGGAACGGTGGTCAACTAGTAATGATCAAGAGGTGATCCTGAACTCCTACTTACGTCAGACATAACCCAAAACCGTGTTCACTTCCCGGACTCCACCGAAAAGAGACTATCATGGCTATACACGCGGTTGATGCGTTTTAATTCATATCTGGTGTCAAGTTATTTACAACCGGACATTAACAAATTCCCATCTGCCACATAACCGCGGGCACGGCTCTCGATAGTTTATACCCTGCAGGGGTGTCCCAACTTAGCCCATTATAAGCTCTCACGATTAACGAAGGATATTCCTTCTCCCGGGAAGACCCGATCAGTCTCGGAATCCCGGTTTACAAGACATTTCGACGATGGTAAAACAAGACCAGCAAAGCCACCCGATGCGCTGACAATCCCGATAGGAGCTGCACATATCTCGTTCTCAGGGCAACACCAGATAGGTCAGCCTACGAGTAAAACCAGCCCTCGAGTTGCCCCGAATTGGCCCCGCAGTCTGCCCGGTTCGAACCAGCACTTAGAGAAGCACTGGCCCGGGAGGGGGGCTAAAATAAAGATGACCCTCGGGTTGGCCGACCCAAGGGAAAGGGTATAGGTGGTGGTGAGGCAAATGGTAAAACCAAGGTTGGGCCTTCTTTGGAGGAGTTTTATTCAAAGCGAACTGTCAAGGGGTCCCATAAATCACCCAACCGCGTTAGGGGACGCAAAATCCGGAACATAATACCAATATGACGGAAACTAGGGCGGCAAGAGTGGAACAAAACACCAGGCATAAGGCCGAGCCTTCCACCCTTTACCAAGTATATAGATGCATTAATAATATAAGAGATATTGTGATATCCCAACATAAACATAATCCAACATGGAGCAATCTTCATCTTCACCTGCAACTAGCAACGCTATAAGAGGAGCTGAGCAAAATGCGGTAACATAGCCAAACAACGGTTTGCTAGGAAGGGTGACAACGGTTAAGGGCTATCATGCAATTTGGAAGGCTTGAGCAGCAAGTGGTAGGTAACGCCGCATAGCGATAGAACGAAGCAACTAGCATAGCAGCAATGATAGTAATGAGATCCAAGGTGACGGTCATCTTGCCTGAAATCCCGATAGGAAGAAGAACGAGTCCATGAAGAAGATGAAGCCACGAAGACGAACCAAGCATAGACGAACGAATCCTCACGATCGCAACGAAATAGGAACTAAGAAGCAACACCGGAAAGAAACAAACAACATGGTAAATGCACAAGCATAAACATGGCATGATGCACAAACAAATATGATGCATGTCCGGTTTAACACTACTAGGAAAAGGGCTACTAATGGCGCACCAGTTTTGCCTACTAATGGCGCATCACTGGTGCGCCATTAGTATCACGCCACTAGAATTTTTTTCTAATGGCGCACCACTGGTGCGCCATTAGTATCTGGTATACTAATGGCGCACCTGGCAGTGCGCCATTAGTTTTGCCCACGGTGCGCCACTAGTGTCTGCTATACTAATGGCGCACCACACTGTAATGCGCCATTAGTAACAATTTTTTAGTTTTTTTCTTAATCTCAGGTCACTATTTCACCTATGAGATATCCAACACATATATATACAACAAGCATCCATATAACAATCATAGCCAACACACAAGTTCCATCATATATACATACATAGCCAACACACAAGTTCCATCATATATACATACATAGCCAACACACAATTTCCATCATATATACATACATAGCCAACACATAAGTTCCATCATATATACATACATAGCCAACACACAAGTTCCATCGTTACATATTACAAAAGTTTCACATTGTTCATCCAACACCGTTATCCATCAATTCACAAAAGTTTCACATTGATACAAAATAAAAACACAAATGGAAAAGAAGCACTCCATCCATGCAAGCTTCCGTGAATTAAATCAAATCTGCCAAATGATAAACAAGAAGTTAGAAGAAGAAAAAGAAGAAGACTAGAAGAATACTAGAAGAAGAAGAACACTAGAAGAAGAATAAGAAGAATTTTGGAAAAGAAATAAGAAGAAGACTATAAGCTTATTATGTAAACTTGATCATTTTGTGCTAACATAAGTTATTTTGGAGCTAACCTATAGGAAACTAAGCATATAAGCTCTAAGTTAGTATATTAGAGCCAACTTAGGTAAAATGAAGCTAACCTATGCCATTTTGGAAAAGAAGAAGAATAAGAAAAGACTATAAGCTTATTATGTAAACTTGATCATTTTGTGCTAACATAAGTTATTTTGGAGCTAACCTATAGGAAACTAAGCATATAAGCTCTAAGTTAGCATATTAGAGCCAACTTAGGTAAAATGAAGCTAACCTATAGGAAACTAAGCATATTAGAGATAACATAGGTAACTAAGTGTATATATATATATATATGTGTATATATATATATATATATATATATATATATATATATATATATATATATCATTTGGAGATCGGACATACTGACAAAGTTCAGTTCTCATGCATTGTTCTTCTCCTTCTCCTTCCTCAGTCTGATGCGCCAAGAGCGGCGAGGCGGTGGAGGCGGTGGAGGCAGTGGGATGTAGTCTTCTACCTTAATTGGCGTGGTCATGTCGCCCAGTTGTGGGATCGCCGGCGCCACCACCGGTGCAGGGTCTTTGTCGAGCACCACCACCATCGCGAGGCCACCTTGAGCCACGACCATCACTAGGTCATCCTCACCACCTCCATCTCTTGCCCATGGTCACCACCACCATCTCTTGCCCATGGTCACCACCACCATCTCTTGCCCTTGGTCAGCCACCACCAGTAGCTAGGTCATCCTCACCGATGCCCATCGTCATCCTGCAGCTCCTCATCCCCACTCTGCTCCTCTTCTCGCACTCCAGTCCGGATCATCCTTCTTGTTGTCTATCTTGCTGCCCGAGAATCGCTTCTTTGCTTCGCTTCTGACCGAATCATTCTTTGCTTTTACTACAACCATGGTCATTCTTTGCTTCGCTCTGACCATGGTCATTGCTTTGGCTGTAGCCATTAATATTCTTCTTGCTCCCATTACCTGTCCAAATGCAACAATGACCGTTAACAATCGATGTGAGACAAAGCCAAATGTAGAGGAATAAGAAGAGGCGTAACGCATCAAGCATCATAATCTTCAACAGAAGCGCATCATTACATAGTCGCGTTGAACACCTTCACGATGAGCATGGTGGCGTCGTCGTATGCGTGAAGAGAAGGAAGTACCCCAGCAGGTCGTGAGGCACGGTAGAACTTCTCCCACCCACGAGACAAGTACATGTGGCCCTCCTTGATCACCAACTCCACATCCCACAACTGCGAAACCCGCTGCCGCCTATCGCACCTTCACATTATTTGGCGGATCTTCACCCATCAAGATGTTCTTAAAACTGTCAGCAGCCTCTGCGGTTTGGGACAATGAGTGATGTAGGAAAACAACAGATATCATAATGAGATGGGTGAAGCTAGGGAGATCTCTCATTTTATATACTGCGTCATGGATGATCAAGTCCCAAGTATGATAGTGAAGAACTCGAAGCATCCAACTCATATCAAGGTGTCATGAGCGGCGGTGGCTGCTTCCGCCATCTCTCGATAATTAAGCAATGAAGAGACCAATTAGTACCCTTACAACAGATCATAAAACATGCATGATAACAGCATTAGTCATAAGTACCCCATATGTCCTATTTTTAGCAAAGTAATGCTAAAATTCACGGAAAATTTTAGCATTACCTTTGCTGAAAATAGGACATATGGAGTACCAATTTGCTTAACGGAAGTTAATCGACATTCCGCAAACTCAAGGGCCTCTCGGGTACCTACAACATCATCACAAGTACAAAGAAAGCGAAGTGAATACAGGCATAACAAAGAAGAAAACTATATATTTTTATGCAGTAAACAAACGAACACTAAGAGTAGAATGTTCTTGCAACAAACATTATTGTGTGACATCGAAAGGCATCACTCTGCTTAAAGGGAATGATGACTTAAGTGGCAGATGTATATGATTGCACCACTTGACCTGCACTTCTCTATATTATATGATGTCTTTGAAGAACTTGAGCAAAAAAAGATAAATAGGAACATATTTCTCACCTTGGAGGTGTTCTTTGCTGCTGCAACATGCGAACTTCACTTCCTTTACCTCCTCGGAAACCCTGAAATATGCAGATGTTAGAAAGGTTAATGAACCAACAGATGCCCTAATGGAAGTAATAACAACATGACAGCAAACAACCAACAAACATGATGGGCTTAATATTAATGAACCAACATCGAAAAAAGGTAGGCCAAATATTCATGTCACTTCCATTAGGGCATCATCTTCCTACAACTACTCATCTTCAAAGACATGATATTACTATCATATCTAATACAACAACATGACACTTGTTATCGTATCTAATGTTCCTACAACTACAACTACTACAACAACATAAAACTACTATGCATCATCTTCCTACTATAATTGCTACTCATCTTTAGAACCAAACACCAGCAAAAACAGAACCAAACTACTATAATTTCTACTTAATTTCACTAGAATTTATAGTTCCCAAGCTATGCATGCAAATCAAAATACTAACATATCCAAACCTGATGAGCATCTAATAATGCTTATCTTAGTAACAAGAAGACCAATAAGCGATGCAAAAGCTTGTATGATCCCACGGGCAATACACGATTGAGCAAACTACATAAACTAGAAGGAAGCACAGTTGGAGACTGAAAGTCAGATTGTGTCCTCAAATTAACAACCCATTAACTTTCTAGAGACGCACATTGGTCATTGCTGGCCTTTGACTGGCCCATTGACATGATTCACAACAAATATGAGGGAAATATATCATATGTATATGTATATCAATCTATCTAGTGCATGGATGCATGACTGATCCATTGACGTGATTCACGACAAATACGGCAATTATGTTCTCCTACAATGTCTTGGAGGGCGTTGCACACCGTGAGGCAAGTTCTATTCTTTCGCAAAGTGATTAATGCAGAGCGAAGGCATCCTTTAGTGGGATGAGTTCATCCCTTGGCGGGCATGTTTACGTGCGACCAATGCAGGATGTGTGAGAAATAGTGCTGAAATAGCAAATGTTGAAACTACCACTACCATAGAGTCCCACCGTGATGTCTCCGTGGGAGATTTTCGTGGTATTAATCACAAACCACCAACTTATAGCAGGCCATAATGATGAAACTAAGGCAAAAGGACCATGGGCACCAACTCGATATCTGTGGATGAACTAATTATCAAGTTGGCGATTTCTGAATTAAAGATGTAGTTCTTCATTATATGCGTGTGTAGTGTAACTGCTTGTAAGACCTGGATGGTGTCTTTGAGTGTTATGCTATTTACTGATGTACTACTATTAATATTGTACAAGGTAGTATTATACAACACTGCAGAATAAAATGCCTGTGGTCCATGGTATTTATATGTTCCATGCTATTCTTTGTTGTTCTACAAATAGACAAACTTAGACTATACAGAGGTAGCAAGGAAAATGATTTTAGCCCACCTCTGATGCAAACAATAATAAAACAGAAAAGTTTTACACAGTGCAGTTGAGCTAAATATGGCGTCTTTATACCATGACATAGTTTTACACAATATATCTTCACCATATAAGAAAATAGCATCATCATCTTAGCTTCACAACACAGTTTTACACAGTTGTTTCTTTCTTTCTTCTTTCTTGACTGTAGGCCCGGAGGAAGAAGGCGCCGCCCGGTGGAGAGGGCGAGGCCGAGGGCGGCGTGGGGCTTGAGGGCTCATGCGGCCTAGTGAGGCCGACGGTGGTCGCCCCCACACCGTGAGCTAGGGTTCGAGGAGATAGCGGGCGGCGCTGAGGGGACGGGCGGTGGAGAGGGTAGGGGAGGTCATGGGAGAAGAGAGGAGGAGGCGGACGGGCGTGGCTGGGCTGGAGGGGCCTGTCTGAGGCGGGCAGCGAAGGGTTCGACTGGTGGCCTGCGGCGGGCAAGCTTGTGGCGGCGGCGGGCGTGGGGCGAAGCGGCGCCAGCGACGGGCGCGGAAGCGGCGGCGTGATTAGGCGAAGCGTGAAGGCCAAGCGGTGTCTGATTGGAGTGGGGAGGAAGGGAGGGAGGGAATAAGTTTTTTTGCCAAAAAATAAAAAAAAATTTACTGGCGCACTCTGTCTCCAGTGCGCCATTAGTAGTTCTAACTACTAATGGCGCACTTTGCCCGGATGCGCCATTAGTATGTTTGAAAAAATGAAAAAAAATTGTTTTACTAGTGGGGTGTATTCCACACTAATGCCGTATCTCACCAGGTGCGCCATTAGTATATAGTAGTGGCGCACCACTTTTCTGGTGCACCATTAGTGTCAATCCTATCTTTAGCCCTTTTCCTAGTAGTGTAATGGGCATGGCATGGCAAAGTGCAACAAACAATACTACAAGTTAAGTGGAGCTCAATATGCAACGAGTTGCATATTGACAAAACACCACATTGACATATTTAGCTTAATCTCGGTTTTGTACCCAACAATATTAAATGTAATTAAACATGGCAAGAGCTGAAGCATAATTAAACTACCTATCTAGGCAAGTTTAAATGAGGCTGCACAACAAACAACAATTTCGGAAAATCCTCATGAGCAATATTTTAGATTCGGTACTATGCTGCCCTAAACTATATTCTATTGTTGTCAAACAGGAAAATAAACTGCACCATGTTAAACTAGGCATTTTTCCACCCCATTTACATATAAAGTTTATTTAAAACCGAGCTACGGTTATTTAGTTATGAAATAAATCATTTTAGCATGGAATTTAAGCAAATTAAATGCAAACAGCATTTTAAACATTTTAAACAGGGACGACAGTGGCATATTATGAAACTAGACAAAATTCTGAGCATTTTACATATTTATATCATTTTAAACCGATGCATGGTTTGTGAGATATTAAATGCATGAACAACAAGGGAAAATCTATAAGTAGGCAGTTTTCTGGATAAATGCGAAAATCACAGCGCAGGGAAAAAAAATACTAGGGGCCGAGATAGATGGATCTGGGCTGCTCACATTGGGCTCCAGGGAGCTGGCAGATCTGGGCCCCGATGCGCGGTGCTTGAGAGTGGTGGAGCTGGGCGGTGGCTGGATAGGCCAACGCAGGCGGACACAGTCAGCCAGGCAAGACGAGCGGGTGTCCTCTGCTCATTGGAAAGCAAACTCTGTGTGGCCTTGAGCAAGTCAGCGGGAGGACGGAGCGACGGGAACGGGGAAGATCGCCGGATCTGGGCGGCGGGAGCCCATCTCCGAAGATGGTGGCGCCATTTGGGCCTTGAGGCTGCGGCTGGCGCTGGTCGCGAGATGCAGGCGCCTCAACGCAAGCGCCGGCTTGCTTGCTCGGCAGAGGCAGGGGCGGCGAGGACGCGATGGTGAACTTGGCGAAGCAGGGGAGGGAGGTTGGACGAGGCCCACACTCGTCGTCCTGCTCTCGACAATGGGAGGCGAAGTAGGCAGGGGCTTGGTGCAGCGCGGGACTTGGCGCTCGAGACGGACAGGAGGGCGGCGCGAGAACCACCGGATCCGAGGTCAGGGCGGCGGAGTAGAGGAGATCCGGTCCAGATCGGGGCCGAACGCAAACTGAATGACGACTGGGCAAAACAGCGGCGAAGGCCGCATGATAACTGAAGAAAGAGACAGAGAGGCGAGAGAGGGAACAAAAGAGGAAGTAAGAGACGGGAGGAAGGGCATGGTGCAGACTGCGGGAGGTGGTCGCCGTGGCGAGGTTCCGGCGAGCAGGCGGCAACGCGGGAGGCACGGTCGGGAGCTTCTCTCCCGAACCAAAACGAGCATGGAGGCGGGCGAGCGCTGGAGGCTGCCGAGGAAGGGGAGCAGCGGCCTGGTGGCAGTCGGGCGAACTTGGACGCAGCGGCGTTCGGGTCCGGTGAAGCAGGAGCGAGGTCGGGCATCCACGAGCTTGGGTGCGCGAAGGGAGAAGGCTGGGGTCCATCAGCAAGCTTCCATGGCGCTGGTGTGCTCCTGTGAAGAGAGCAAAGAGAGAGACGAGGTGAGAGGAGAACCAGAGAGGGAAAAAAGGGGGTGCAGGGAGTGAGAGAACCAGGCGGCGAGGGCTCATCTGCTGGTCCGCCACCGGCGTGGCTAGCCGGACGAAGGTGGGGAGGAGGCTGCAGGCTCTGTGGTTGGTGGATCAAGAGGATTGGCTGGTTGGATCTGTGGCAAAATCAAGGAGGGGAAGGTGGTGGCTGCTGATTTGGAGCGGGGGAGATCCCGAGGAAGAGGGGAGTTGGTCGGGTGGCGGCGGATGGGAAGGATGGATGGGACAAGCCCCTAGGATCTAGGGTTAGACTGATATTTATATCAGATGAATTTAGGTTAGGGAATATCACGACCCTACGATCGTAATCAGACGGCTGAGAAAAATATAGGTTAGGAAGTCCAATTAAGAAAACGGGGATGTTTTATAGATGTTAGAAGATGATCCGGATCCAACGGTCATGACAGACCGGGTTAGGTCCGGGAGAAGTTTCGGACACGCACACGAGGGGTCTGAGAGAGGTCAACGGAGGCAAAGAGAGAAAGGGCAACTGCGAACGGCTACGAGTTTTATGAAAATATGCAAATGCAATGCGCGTGATGCTATGAGATGAGATGCATGACATGAAACACAATGCAAAACAAAAGACAAAACCCAACCAGGATGAAATAACATATTGCATCTCCGGAAAAGGCAAGAGTTGGAGTTACGAATATGGAAAGTTGTATCCGGGGCGTTACACATTGGTGTCTGGTTATGCGCTAAATATGCTAACAAAATGGGATTTATGCGCTACAATTAGTAATCCATCCGGTTGTGCCGTCGTAAGAAAGAATGGTCGAAGCAACTGTGCCCGAAGGTCACCGCATAGCTATCAAATGAGGAGGCAGACACAACCCCTAGACAGAGGCGGACCCCAAGGAAAAAAGGCACGAGTTGGATGGTTGCCGCCACACCGACTAACGCCATCACTATCAAGATCTCGCGGAACAAACATGACCCACGAGAAGACCACAACTCCTCTCTCTATTGCACCGCTATGAGATCATTTTTGGTGGACACATCAACTATCTCTCCCATTGCCTCTCCAAAGAAACATCTCTCCCGTTGCAACGCACGGGCATATGTGCTAGTTACAAATAAAAGAAAGATATACGGAAGCTGAAATTTCCATCATGCTTGCTAATTATACTTTTAAGGGTGGAATACCTAAGAAACTTGGAGATCTAGTAGTACCAACTATACCATGCTCCATTGAAAGAAGCTATGTTAAAACTGCTTTATGTGATCTTGGAGCCGGTGTTAGTGTTATGCCTATCTCTTTATATCATATACTTGAATTGAATAAGTTGACACCTACTAAAATATCTTTGCAAATGGCTGATAAATCAACTGCTATACATGTCGGTATTTGTGAGGATGTGCCTGTTGTGGTTGCAATCGTTACTATTTTAACAGACTTTGTTATTCTTGATATTCCCGAGGACGATTGTATGTCGATTATCCTTGGTAGACCCTTTTTGAATACCGCAGGGGCTGTTATTGATTGCAACAAAGGCATGTCACTTTTCATGTTAATGGTAATGAGCATACGGTACACTTTCCGAGGAAACAACTGAAGGAAATATGCCCTAGAGGCAATAATAAAGTTATTATTTATTTCCGTATATCATGATAAATGTTTATTATTCATGCTAAAATTGTATTAACCAGAAACATAATACATGTGTGAATACATAGACAAACAGAGTATCACTAGTATGCCTCTACTTGACTAGCTTGTTGATCAAAGATGGTTATGTTTCCTAGCCATAGACATGAGTTGTCATTTGATTAACGAGATCACATCATTAGGAGAATGATGTGATTGACATGACCCATTCCGTTAGCTTAGCACTCGATCGTTTAGTATGTTGCTATTGCTTTCTTCATGACTTATACATGTTCCTATGACCATGAGATTATGCAACTCCCGTTTACCGGAGGAACACTTTGTGTGCTACCAAACGTCACAACGTAATGGGTGATTATAAAGGAGCTCTGGTGTGTCTCCAAAGGTACATGTTGGGTTGGCGTATTTCGAGATTAGGATTTGTCACTCCGATTGTCGGAGAGGTATCTCTGGGCCCTCTCGGTAATGCACATCACTTAAGCCTTGCAAGCATTGCAACTAATGAGTTAGTTGCGGAATGATGTATTATGGAACGAGTAAAGAGACTTGCCGGTAACGAGATTGAACTAGGTATTTGGATACCGACGATCAAATCTCGGGCAAGTAACATACCGATGACAAAGGGAACAACGTATGTTGTTATGCGGTTTGACCGATAAAGATCTTCGTAGAATATGTGGGAACCAATATGAGCATCCAGGTTCCACTATTGGTTACTGACCGGAGACGTGTCTCGGTCATGTCTACATAGTTCTCGAACCCGTAGGGTCCGCATGCTTAAAGTTTCCATGACAGATATATTATGAGTTTATGAGTTTTGATGTATCGAAGGAGTTCGGAGTCCCGGATGCGATCGGGGACATGACGAGGAGTCTCGAAATGGTCGAGACGTAAAGATCGATATATTGGACGACTATATTCGGAGTTCGGAAAGGTTCCGAGTGATTCCGTTATTTTTCGGAGTACCGGAGAGTTACGGGAATTCGCCGGGGAGTATATGGGCCTTATTGGGCTTTAGGGAAAGAGAGAGGAGAGGTTGGCGCCCCCCCCCCAAGGCCTAGTCCGAATTGGACTAGGGGGAGGGGCTGCGCCCCCTCCTTCCTTCTCTTCTCTCTCCCACTTTCCTTTGACTCCTACTCCTACTACTTGGAGGAATCCTACTCCCGGTGGGAGTAGGACTCCTCCTTGGTGCGCCCCCTCCTAGGCCGGCCGCCCCCTCCCTTGCTCCTTTATATACGGGGGCAGGGGGGCACCCCATGACACAAGTTGATTTTCGTGATCGTTCTTTAGCCGTGTGCGGTGCCCCCCTCCACCATATTCCACCTCGGTCGTATTGTTGTGGTGCTTAGGCGAAGCCCTGCGTTGGTAGAACATCATCATCGTCACCACGCTGTCGTGCTGACGGAACTCATCCCCGACACCCTGCTGGATCGAAGTCCGGGGATCGTCATCGAGCTGAACGTGTGCTGAACTCGGAGGTGCCGTATGTTCGGTACTTGGATCGGTCGGATCATGAAGACGTACGACTACATCAACCGCGTTGTCCAACGCTTCCGCTTACGGTCTACGAGGGTACGTGGACAACACTCTTCCCTCTCGTTGCTATGCATCACCATGATCCTTGCGTGTGCGTAGGAAATTTTTTTGAAATTACTACTTCCCCAACAACAACCTCAAGTTCATAACATCAATTCTATTGGAAAAATTCCAACTATCATTATTGGAGGTTTTGAATTTCCTCTTCCTACTGTCAAGAAGAAATATGATATTCTTATTATTCGGGATGTGCATATCCCCGTTGAGGTAACCTAGTGTTATTCGAAATTTCTCCGGTTTCATGTTATTCGGAATGAGTTTGTTAACAAGACTTGATCAACCTGTTAGTGGATTCCTTTTGATGAGCATGAGATGGCTGAAACTAGAAGGCACAACCTTCTGTACCCTCCTTTTACTTTCTGTTATTTAGTTTAAATAAAGCAAAAATAGTATTTTATGTCTGTTTTTTTGAATTATCCATATAATAAAAAAATATCCTGAAAATAAAAGTTCTCCAAATGCCCTGCAAATTTTGTATGATTGTTTCTAGAATATTTGAGAATATTTGGCACCGAGAACACAGCAGGGGGAGCTAGCACCTGACCACGAGGGTCCAGGGCGCGCCCACCCCTACAGGGCGCGCCCCTGCCTCATGGGCCCACGGTGGCACCCCTCCACTTATTCCTACACCCACACACTTCTTCTTCCTCCCTAAAAAATCACCATCCAGCTCAAGCACGAGTTCTAGCTCACTTTGCTGCCATTTTCGATCTCCTTTCTCAAAACTCCATTCAAAAAACTGCTTTGGGAGATTGTTCCTTGGTATGTGACTCCTCTAATGATCCAATTAGTTTTTGTTCTAGTGCTTTATTCATTGCAAATTTTTGCTGCATAGGTGACCCTGTTCTTGAGCTTGTATGTCAAATTTATGAGGTCCCAAGTAATACTAATGCATGATATAGGCTTTAGGCACTTGTGGGAGTAGTTGCTATCAGTTTTGTTGAGTTTGATTCACTTTTATTTTGAGTTACTAAAATTTTTAGAAATTTTCAGAAAATGATTAAGAGATTTTTTTAGGGGCTCTTCTAGCCAAGGCTCTAAGGATAAGCAAGCTAAGGAGAATGAAAAGGCCAAGTATAATCTCCCCCGTGTGGCGGAAATATGACCGTGTGAATGGCCTTGTGATGATTTCCGGAGAGCAATCAGGATTTATGAAGACTTTTATTTTTTGGCTGATAATGCAGGCCTCACCGACTTCCTCCATGACCAGGCTGAACAGTATCTCTTACTCACCAATACTTTCGTGCAAAAATTTCTACTTTTATCCTAAGAAATCACCTCCTTCAGTAGCGTTTCATTTATATGATGTGGCTAGGGAGATGTCACTATATGAACTTTGCACAGTTTGCAAGATACCTTTTGGGGGCAGTTTAGAGGAACCACATCGTAAAGATGTGGATGGATTTATTGATATCATTACTGTAGGGAAAATGAGGAAGGTTTCCGATGCAAGAATTACTAGCATACATTTTCCTGTTTTACGTTACTTTGCAATATTTGCTAGTCGATGCTTAATTGGTCGCGGAAACTGTGGAAACCTTAGTGTTCCTGATATTATTATTTTGTTCCATGCTTTATTTCGTGATAACTCTGTTAGTATGGGCGCTATTATTGCTAAAAGATTAAGCCTGAACCGTACAAAGGGCCCCATCTTTGGAGGTATTTATGCTGCACACCTTGCTAAACATTTCAGAATACCTATTAGGCATTTTGAGAAAGAGGAAAAACTGCTGCCCCCTACTTTTCTAGATCATAAGAGCATGGTAGCACATGAGTTTATTGTTAATAATGATGATAAGATGCTTCTATATAATTTGAGATTTAATAAGAAACATAGTGAGACTATTATCTTGCCAGCGCCCTCTTTGTTTGATTTAACTGCAGGCCATTACCTCGTCTTGCCAACGGCCGTTTACGCGTATCGGGCCCAGACATCAGCCCCAGAGCCCGAGCCGGAACCGCCACTTAACCCTTACCGTCCATCATCTTATCACTAGGATCCGGAGGAGATCGCCAGCCAGTGGCAATATGATGACACTCCTTAGTACACCGGAGAGAGTAGCCATGATCCATGGGCATAGACCAACTTAGGCCAAAAGCCTAAGCTTAGGGCAGTACGTATTTCTCACCGACATTACATTCATGTTCACACACTCATTCTAGTTGTCGGTGCTCATACTTTTTCACTGTATTATCCATGCTAGTTTAAATTCTTCTTCTAGTTTTCTTCTTGTGTGTTTGAACAACCTTAAGAAAAATAGCAAAAAAATTATTAGTTAGTTTACTTTCCATGCTTGTAGTAGTAACTAAAAGAAAACCCAAAAACATTTCTTGTTCTTCTTTTGCTTGTTGGGAGCTTTCCCGTGTAAATAGTTTTATTTCTTTTCTTTCCGTTGGGGGTCGAGAGGAGAAGATCATAATGAAAATGTTTAAGTGGCTCTCGTATGTATTGTTGTTGATTTAACCAAGAGCCCATATTACCTTGTCTTCTCCATTGAATTGAATGCTTGCAGATTCCAGCTTAGTCCAATCGCGTGCACTATTATTGTTATACACACTGTTCGGTCGTGCGAGTGAAAGGCAATAATGACGATATATGATGGACTGATTGAGATGAGAGGAGCTGGTATGAACTCGACCTCTCTTGTTTTTGTAAATATGATTAGTTCATCGTTCCTGATTCAGCCTATTATGAATAAACATGTTTGTAATGATAATTAGAGATTATAGTTGCTTATGCCATGCTGTAGCGACCCGACCTCAGACGGTCAAGCCTCTGTGTTCTATGCCATCCCTGGATCAGTATGCTGGCACACACAGTACATCAATGTATATATCAAAGTGCAATCACATGCATAAATAACGTAAAACTGATATATACCTCATAATACTCATGGAAACAATCAAGCGGGTGTGGAGTCCCATCAGCGCCATCGGCGAGTTGAGTGTAGACCGTAACCTCAGATCGTAACTCTTACTGTCGAGGAAAATATCTGCAACATGATACGTTGCAGCCGTAGGTCAAATCGATTACATTGAATGTACCGCAAGATCACAACATGAATAAACAGATGGTAAAACTATACTATATGCAATATGGCTTTATGGCTCTGTATCTGAACTTTGTTTGCGTAAAAGCTGATTTTATTTTACCTACATCAAAAGAATAGAATGAAGTCTGGACTATGGAGTTTCCTGTCATGACATGGTTCCGCCAACCGATGTCTCATAACCCAAAATCATCATAAGTTGCCCACAATTAAGTTATCAATCCGGTGTTGAGAGTTCCGAGATAGATCCAAGTCCAGATGCTCAAATTGTCCGTAAATCGGGGACACGGCTAATCGATTAGGTTTTAACCCTCTGCAGAGGTTTGTACACTTTACCCGCAAGATTCGATCCCTCTCTTTACGTTCTCGCACTTCGTGGTGTTTGAGAACAAGATGACCGAAACATGGTCTTCAAGAGTTCCTCGACCACCGTCCGGTACCCATCCAATCCTACCGGCCCTTCTACATCTGCTAGTACCGTCCCAGCCAGAGTCACAACTAAGGTCAACCAAGCCAGAGCCCATAATGACTTGCGGTTGCAGGTAAGCTTCCGGCGTGAAGTATTCTTCCGTCTCTTTGAGTCCAGGTGAAGCTTTCCATGCGAGATGTCATGGCGCTTCTCCATGCATCCCGCCAACCATGGTTTCTCCGGGGCTGCCCGTCAACCGTCCTTCACCCAAAGAGTGTGTATTGAAAATCCTGTCTCGAGTCTTGAAGTCTTGAGGTCTTGAAGATGCAGTCCTTGCAGATTCCATCATGGAGTTGTCATCATTGACGTAGAGTTCTCCTTCTTCACACCACTCTCGAGCACTCATACCAAACCCCGTCTACTATAGCGTAGCATTAAAACAATTAACGTCCCGGGCTTGGTAACAGGGTGATGGGTTCCTACCTCATGCATACTACTCAACTACAAGGATTCAATAACACTACGAGGGGTGGTTGCAATGGTGCCACTAAATGCAATAAAACATAGGTAAGAAAAGCATGGTCAAGTGAACTTGCACGGTTGACGATCTTGAAAGAAACTAGGGTTTCAGAGTAGCAATCTTCGCACTCGGAAATTCTACCGAGGCAAACAATAACTATAATAAGCACATAGCAATAGGATCACATAACACAACATAACAAAAGTAACATAACACGACAAACAACCAAAACTCAAATCCAAAAGAAAAACTCAAATAAAGGCCACTCAAAGTTTCCCTACTTCAAACAATAACAAAAATAGTTTTTATATAACAAAAATTCCTTAATATAACCTAATCATGGTTTTATGTTAACTTAACAGAAAAGGTTTCACTAAGCAACTAGGAGCAAAAAGAATTAATTAAAAAGCTATTATAAAACTCATTTTAGGCCTAATCCAATTTCTATTAAGAAAAAAAATAATTTAAAACTTTTATTAATTATAAATAAAAGTTCATCTACTAGAATGACAGAAACTAACCTATAATAACTAATCACAAGTTAAAAATAAATTAATTTACTAATTAATTAATTAGGAAAACAGGAACTAGTTAATTAATTAGGATTAAGAGGATTCTGTCTAAAACTAATTATTTATTAATCCTAAAATACCCAAATAAATTTCTAGGGTTTGGCAATGTCAAAATAAAGTGGTGACAAAAAATAATCATGCAAAAATAAATTTTCTAACTAAAGTTATAGCAGATTTGCTATTCTGGCTAAAACAATATTAAAGCATTTTTAATTATTTTTAACATAGCTAAATATATATTCTACAGAAACTACATAAAATTTGCAATCCAAAAAAAGAATCACTCAAAAATATTAAACAGAATAAAAGATATACTTTTTGAAAACTGAAACTATTCGCTAAAACAGAAAATCAAATAAAAGAAAAAGGCCTAATGGGCCTATCATACTCCTGCGTTAGAAAGCCTAACGTGCTCTAGGGTTTACTAAACACGAACCGGGCCTAAAAAAAAATAAACCTAACTAATACTAAACCGAATGAACCGGGCCGGTTTCTCATAAAAAACATACCCCTTCGGGGTCTAATCGTAGCCGTCGATTTGAGATCGGACGGGGAGGGGGCTCAGTGACTTCACCGGCGTCCGACGGCCAGCGGCGGGCGTAGAGTGCGGCGAGGGCTTTGCATCGGGAGGTCGGGAAGCGGTCGGTCGGGTGCAGGAGCTCGGGAAGTGTTTGGTGGGGTCGGGGTGACCGGGAGGGCTAGGCGGCGACGGCGATGAGAATGGCGGCGGCGAGAGCTTGGCTCCATGAGCTCGAACGGGAGGGAGAGGGGTCCCATGAGGGGCGAGGGGAATGGGGTGCGGGAGGTCGTTTATAGGGCGGGGCATCGTCGGGAAGGAAAGCGATCGGGCGAATCGGGATCCGGATCCTTGGGATCCGGCGATCTGCGGCGGCGACGCGTGGCGTGGGCGAGGTAGACGAAAGAAGGGCCCATGGTCGATGAGAGAGAGAGAGGGGTGGGGAGCGAGCGGGTGGCCGTCTGCGGAGGGTTCAGGCGAGGGTGAGGTGAGAGGAGCTGGGCGGCTCGGCTGGCTGGTGGGCGATCGGTGGGTGGCCTCGGCTGGCAGGCTGGGCCTGGTGGCGCTGAGGGGGTTTTCTATTTTTGATTTTATTTTTTTAATAAAACAAAAACAGAATTAAAACAATAACTATAAATATTTTATATAGGGTATATATATACCAAAATGATCAGGGGAATATTCCCTATCATTTGAACATTTTTCCAAAGGCAAAATCCAAACTTTATAAAAATTCATTTTTCAAATTCAAATAAAATTCAGATTTGAATCCAAAACTTTTGGCATTGTTTCCTCTGATATTTTTGGAGTGTCACGTTTACTCCTCTCATACTTTTGATCAAGTATTCATCAGGCATAGTTTTTTGAAATGATTCCCACATGCCAAAGTTTGAAATTCAAATTCAAAACTCAAAATTTGAAAGAGGGTTCCAAAGCACCTTCAAATGATTTTCAACTTGATTCATTATAACTTCCAACTCCTATTTCATATAATTGAAGAAGTCATTTTATCTTCCCTCATGAAAATCATTGAGTTGCATAAAGCTTTGAATTTGAAGACTTCCCAAATGAAATTCAATTCTTTTTCCAAAACCCTATTCATTTCAAAATGGAAGAAGTCATGTCATCTTCACTCTAGGTTTTGGTGTTGCAATGAACTTGAGTTCAATTGGGATCCAAAAATGCAAAATGGAAAGTTTGGGAAAGTCATTTCATTCCCTCTCATTCAACTTTCAAAAGTTTCAGCTTTCACTCAATTCCATTCAATCAATCACCAAACAATCAGACAACAACCATAGTTATTTATTTATTATAACATTCCAAAATTTAGAATTTTGGGATGTTACAAACCTACCACACTTAAAATGAATCTCGTCCTCGAGATTCGAAGAGGCTAGCAAGAAATAGGTTAGGGTTTGGAGGCCTTCTAGCAAATCCATTGATCGGTATGGTCTAAAGTGCTACCACACTTAAAAACAAGGTCACGGTTCCAATAAACTCAGATACTTCCTCCTTATTACTGACAGTGTCGGTCTTCTCAGATATTAAGGATAATTCCTTCTCTGGGCTCTTCCGGTAGTGGCATAACCTTTTCCTCAATTCTTTTGTCCTTTACTCTTGGTAAGGTTATTCTGAGGCCCCAGGTCTTCATAGTCGACGGTCCACGCCAATTCTAAACAAATATCGGTATCTCATGGTGGTCAATGATTTATGGTTTCCCTGCGAGAGAATGGGTCTGGGTTGAACCTCACCGTATAACCTACGGTTGGCAACAACTGCCGTGTACAATGGAAAAAATACCTATACCTTTCTAAGGTTTAAACAAGGTTTTGATCGTCGTCTCTCTACTATAGGTAAGTCACTCAGATTTTACCATCCCATATAGCCAAGCGAATAATAAGAGTAAGTCGGTATGGTGATCAATCCATCCCGCACCCAAATCATTACCTTGTACATGGTTTAGCGAATCTCGCATTTTAACACTTGGTCATCCTCACAAGCATTGCAGAATTTCTCTTGTCGACGAACCAAGTTCGAAAAATCCATTGATTCTGCAGGCCATACAAGCATCTATCGTTCCTTAACAACTCTCAGGTTTTGCGTAAACTCCTATAGAATCGTCGGTTGATCAAATCGTAGTCTATTCCCAAAATTTCTTTCTCCAAAGGGTACTTGATCCTTATTAATTCTTGGGCCTGTGGGTTATGGCCCACTTCAACACTAGTGCAGCTTTAACTCATCCTTGGGGTAACTCTCTTGTTCCATATTACACATCCTTTAAATCCAATAACATCTCATTTCTTAATACCATCATATCAAAGATAAAACTTCAACTCATTTTTTTCCAAACTCCAACCTGTGGGACACATTTCCATTTCCATTGGTCTAGTGTTCTTCATAGGGTACTTTCACCCTTAAAATGAAATTCACAACCCATCCATAGACCAGATTTCTCATATCCTCGAAAATGGTCCAAATCTTTGTTCACAGAGTAACAACTCATACAATTAAACATATGAAAACATGTCACCTTAACTTTATTGATTTCATGAATCCATTACAAACTCTGAGTACCCATTACATAACTCAACTCATTGAGCTCATGAAAGTGAAATTGCTTTCTACTACTCTTATTATCCATATCAAAATTCCAACTACTCCACTCCAGTTTTCATCTTGTCGGGACATTTAATAGCATAATGTCCTGCCTCCTTGCAGCGAAAACAAATGACTTCCGACATGTCTCGGGCTTCTTTGTGATTATGCGGGCTCCTTGGATTCTTGGCTTCTTTTACAGGCATTTACTAAGCGAAATGACCTAAATCCATGCACCTGAAACAGGTGATATGACTGAGGTCCTTCTCTTGCAAAAATTGTGTTGTTCTTGGGTTGCCTTCTTTTCTCTTCCCGGAATTCTCTGTAATGATCGGAGTTTCTATCTCCGAGGGTCAAACTTCACTTCTGCCGGAAATATCCTGGATACTCCTTTCTTTCCTTGGTGCACATCGTGAAAAATGTCCTTCTTCTCCACATGAATAGCAGGCATTGGAGTAAAATCTGTCGAGACCTTCTCCATCCGTGTCGTCAACACTTTCATTCATTACTGGTTCTTCTAGGTCTTCTTTGAGGGTTTCTTTCATTCCATCTTCACCTTGAATAGTTCGTTGCACCGTGGAGTAAATGTGACCTTTGCAGGGTAGTGGGTGGTTCCTTCACACAGGAAGCAAGTCACCCGACTAGTTGGGCATTCCTCGGTGGGTGTTTCTCCTCACAATGAGGGCATCCATCCTTGTGTTCCTCCTGGTGTGTCCTATTTCTCCATAAATCTTGCAGCACAAGGTTTACTTCTTGGTGTATCATTGTGCTTCCGGATAAGACGTGATCTCATCGTGGTCTTCTTGAATTCCTCCCAAGTTCTTGCTCCTTTAAATCCTTGTATGGATTGATGCATTCTCCACCAGGTTGCAGCACTTTCATAAAATCTTGAAGAGCGTCACGATACTTCATTCTTCCTTGAAACCAAATTGCTCCCTGTTATTCTCCATGTTCAATCCATAGCTCTTGCCTCCGGTGGGTTTTCGTCCAGAGAATATCAGTCCAACTTCAATCATCATCTATGGGGTCCAAAAGTTTTGGGATGAGATATGAGAGAGGTGGGGAGGGATACACACAATACAAACAATAGTTTTTTTTTTGATGAAACAAGTTTTACTTTGTGGCTGTCGGAAAAACATCAAACAAATGACAGCTCACACATCGTCGCATCTAACGTAAGTGTGTAACAGGGTTTGGTCTTCTAAAGGTCAAATATTTCTTTAGGAACTTCAAATCTTCTTGAGTCTTCAACTGTTGTAGCTTCTAATACATGGTGAAATCCTCTTTACTTGGAAGAGGTCATCAGTCCTCCGATATCTTTCTTGGAGTGGCTTGATTGATCCTTCATGTGGTCAAAAGGAAAAGGGGTATATCCTAACTATTTTGAGGTGAGAGTGTCTATTCGATAAAATCGTAAAAGATGAGAAGTAAGAGTCTTTTTGTAAATAAAGTTTTGAGATATCCTGTCCTAAGGGCTTTTCCGGTTTCTAGGGTCACGTCCCTACCAACATGTGCTCGATACCATTTACATGGCGACCCGACCTCAGACGGTCAAGCCTCTGTGTTCTATGCCATCCTCGATCAGTATCTTTGCACACACAGACATCAATGTATATATCAAAGTGCAATCACATGCATAAATAACGTAAAACTGATATATACCTCATAATACTCAAGAAACAATCAAGCGGGTGTGGAGTCCCATCAACGCCATCGGCGGAGTTGAGTGTAGACCGTAACCCTGTATCGTAACTCTTACTCGTCGAGGAAAATATCTGCAACATGATACGTTGCAGCCGTGTAGGTCAGTACATTGAATGTACCGGCAAGATCACAACATGAATAAACAGATGGTAAAACTATACTATATGCAATATGGCTTTATGGCTCTGTATCTGAACTTTGTTTGCGTAAAAGCTGATTTTATTTTACCTACATCAAAAGAATAGAATGAAGTCTGGGCTATGGAGTTTCCTGTCATGACATGGTTCCGCCAACCGATGTCTCATAACCCAAAATCATCATAAGTTGCCCACAATTAAGTTATCAATCAGGTGTTGAGAGTTCCAGATAGATCCAAGTCCGGATGCTCAAATTGTCCGTAATCGGGACACGGCTAATCGATTAGGTTTTAACCCTCTGCAGAGGTTTGTACACTTTACCCGCAAGATTCGATCCCTCTCTTTACGTTCTCGCACTTCGTGGTGTTTGAGAACAAGATGACCGAAACATGGTCTTAGAAGAGTTCCTCGACCACCGTCCGTACCCATCCAATCCTACCGATCCTTCTACATCTGCTAGTACCGTCCCACCAGAGTCACAACTAAGGTCAACCAAGCCAGAGCCCATAATGACTTGCGGTTGCACAGTAAGCTTCGGGCGTGAAGTATTCTTCCGTCTCTTTGAGTCTGGGTGAAGCTTTCCATGAGATGTCATGGCGCTTCTCCATGCATCCCGCCAACCACCGGTTTCTCCAGGCTGCCCGTCAACCGTCCTTCACCCAAAGGTGTGTATTGAAAATCCTGTCTCGAGTCTTGAAGTCTTGAGGTCTTGAAGATGCAGTCCTTGCAGATTCCATCATGGAGTTGTCGTCATTGACGTAGAGTTCTCCTTCTTCACACCACTCGAGCACTCATACCAAACCCCGTCTACTATAGCGTAGCATTAAAACAATTAACGTCCGGGCTTGGTAACAGGGTGATGGGTTCCTACCTCATGCATACTACTCAACTACAAGGATTCAATAACACTCTTGAGGGGTGGTTGCAATGGTGCCACTAAATGCAATAAAACATAGGTAAGAAAAGCATGGTCAAGTGAACTTGCACGGTTGTGATCTTGAAAGAAACTAGGGTTTCAGAGTAGCAATCTTCGCACTCCGGAAATTCTACCGAGGCAAACAATAACTATAATAAGCACATAGCAATAGGATCACATAACACAACATAACAAAAGTAACATAACACAGCAAACAACCAAAACTCAAATCCAAAAGAAAAACTCAAATAAAGGCCACTCAAAGTTTCCCTACTTCAAACAATAACAAAAATAGTTTTTATATAACAAAAATTCCTTAATATAACCTAATCATGGTTTTATGTTAACTTAACAGAAAAGGTTTCACTAAGCAACTAGGAGCAAAAAGAATTAATTAAAAGCTATTATAAAACTCATTTTAGGCCTAATCCAATTTCTATTAAGAAAAATAATTTAAAACTTTTATTAATTATAAATAAAAGTTCATCTACTAGAATGACAGAAACTAACCTATAATAACTAATCACAAGTTAAAAATAAATTAATTTACTAATTAATTAATTAGGAAAAGCAGAACTAGTTAATTAATTAGGATTAAGAGGATTCTGTCTAAAACTAATTATTTATTAATCCTAAAATACCCAAATAAATTTCTAGGGTTTGGCAATGTCAAAATAAAGTGGTGACAAAAAAGAATCATGCAAAAATAAATTTTCTAACTAAAGTTATAGCAGATTTGCTATTCTGGCTAAAACAATATTAAAGCATTTTTAATTATTTTTAACATAGCTAAATATATATTCTACAGAAACTACATAAAATTTGCAATCCAAAAAAAAAAGAATCACTCAAAAATATTAAACAGAATAAAAGATATACTTTTTTGAAAACTGAAACTATTCGGCTAAAACAGAAAATCAAATAAAAAGAAAAAGGCCTAATGGGCCTATATCAGGCTGTCACGTTAGATAGCCTAACGGGCTCTAGGGTTTACTAAACACGAACCGGGCCTAAAAAAATAAACCTAACTAATACTAAACCGAATGAACCGGGCCGTTTTCTCATAAAAACATACCCCTTGAAGTCTAATAAATGGCCGTCGATTTGAGATCGGACGGGGAGGGGCTCCGGTGACTTCACCGGCGTCCGACGGCGGCAAGGCCGGCGGCGAGAGTCTGGCGAGGGCTTGCATCGGGAGGTCGGGAAGCGGTCGGTCGGGTGCAGGGAGCTCGGGAAGTGTTTGGTGGGGTCGGGGTGACCGGGAGGGCTAGGGCGGCGTGGCGATGAGAATGGCGGCGAGAGCTTCAGGCTCCCATGAGCTCGAACGGGAGGAGAGAGGGGTCCCGTGAGGGGCGAGGGGAATGGGGTGGGAGGTCGTTTTATAGGCGGGGGCATCGTCGGGAAGGAAAGCGATCGAAGCGAATCGGGATCCGGATCCTTCGGGATCCGCGATCTCTGGCGGCGACAGCGTGGCATGGGCGAGGTAGACGAAGGCGGGGCCAGCAGGTCGATGAGAGAGAGAGGGTGGGGAAGCGAGCGGGTGGCCGATCTGGAGGGGTTGAGCGAGGGTGAGGTGAGAGGGAGGTGGGCTCATGGCTGGCTGAGTGGGCAGTCGGTGGGTGGCCTCATTGGTGGGCCGGGCAGAGCCTGGTGGCGCTGAGGGGGTTTCTATTTTTGATTTTATTTTTTAATAAAACAAAAACAGAATTAAAACAATAACTATAAATATTTTATATAGGGTATATATATACCAAAATGATCAAGGGAATATTCCTATCATTTGAACATTTTTCCAAAGGCAAAATCCAAACTTTATAAAAATTCATTTTTTCAAATTCAAATAAAATTCAGATTTGAATCCAAAACTTTTGGCATTGTTTCCTCTGATATTTTTGGAGTGTCATGTTTACTCCTCTCATACTTTTGATCAAGTATTCATCAGGCATAGTTTTTTGAAATGATTCCCACATGCCAAAGTTTGAAATTCAAATTCAAAACTCAAAATTTGAAAGAGGGTTCCAAAGCACCTTCAAATGATTTTCAACTTGATTCATTATAACTTCCAACTCCTATTTCATATAATTGAAGAAGTCATTTTATCTTCCCTCATGAAAATCATTGAGTTGCATAAAGCTTTGAATTTGAAGACTTCCCAAATGAAATTCAATTCTTTTTCCAAAACCCTATTCATTTCAAAATGGAAGAAGTCATGTCATCTTCACTCTAGGTTTTGGTGTTGCAATGAACTTGAGTTCAATTGGGATCCAAAAATGCAAAATGGAAAGTTTGGGAAAGTCATTTCATTCCCTCTCATTCAACTTTCAAAAGTTTCAGTTTCCACTCAATTCCATTCAATCAATCAGTCAAACAATCAGACAACAACCATAGTTATTTATTTATTATAACATTCCAAAATTTAGAATTTTGGGATGTTACACATGCTTAATTAGCTAGGAGCTTATAATGGTTTACCTTGTGTGCCAACATGCTATCAAAATGGTTGTGATGTGGTATGATAGGGTGGTATCCTCCTTTGAATGATTCGAGTGACTTGACTTGGCACATGTTCACGCATGTAGTTGAAACAAAATCAACATAGCCTTCATGATATTTGTGTTCATGGGGGATTATATCCTACTCATGCTTGCACTCGGTGTTGATTAATTTTAATGCATGTTCATGACTGTTGTCGCTCTCTCAATTGGTCGCTTCCCAGTCTCTTTCTAGCCTTCACCTGTACTAAGCAGGAATACTGCTTGTGCATCAAACTCCATAAACCCCAAAGTTATTCCATATGAGTCCACCATACCTTCCTATATGCGGTATCTACCTACCGTTCCAAGTAAATTTGTATGTGCCAAACTCCAAACCTTCAAATGAATCTGTTTTGTATGCTCAAATAGCTCATGTATCAACTAGGGATGTCTGTATCTTCAATGTTAGGTGGGTTATTCTCAAGAGGAGTGGACTCCGCTCGTCATTCACGAGAAAATGGCTGGTAACTGAGATGCCCAGTCCCATGCTCAAATAAAATCAAAATAATTAAACAAAACTCCCCCAGGATTGTTGCTAGTTGGAGGCACCCATTGTTTCGGGCCTATAATGTGTGTAGCATGGAAGATATCGAGATCCCATAGTTGTTATGTTGACAGTGAAAGTATACCGCTCAAAATGTTATTCATCTCTATTTCAAAATCGAGCTCTGGCACCTCTACAAATCCCTGCTTCCCTCTGCGAAGGGCCTGTCTATTTACTTTTATGTTGAGTCATCACCCTCTTATTAAAAAGCACCTGCTGGAGAGCACCGCTGTCATTTGCATGCATTACTATTAGTTTATATTGGGTATGACTGGATCTATTTTACCATGAATTACAATGTTTAGTCGGTCCTTGATCTTTAAAGGTGCTCTGCATTTATGTTTTGCGGTCTCAGAAAGGGCTAGCAAGATACCATCTTGTTATATCATATTATGATTGTTTTGAGAAAGTGTTGTCATCCGAGATTTATTATTATTGCTCGGTAGTTGATTATGCCATTGATATGAGTAAACATGAGACCTAAGTGTTATTGTGAATATGGTTAGTTCATAATCTTTCTTTGAAAACTTGAATGTTGCTTTACATATTTACAACAACAAGAGCAAACAGAGTTTGTAAAAGTTTTTCTTTATCACTTTCAGTTTATCAACTGAATTGCTTGAGGACAAGCAAAGGTTTAAGCTTGGGGAGTTGATACGTCTCCGTCGTATCTACTTTTCCAAACACTTTTGCCCTTGTTTTGGACTCTAACTTGCATGATTTGAATGGAACTAACCCGGACTGACACTATTTTCAGCATAACTGCCATTGTGCTATTTTTGTACAAAAATAAAAGTTCTGGGAATGACCTGAAAATCCATGGAGCAACTTTTCAGAATAAATAAAAAATACTGGCGAAAGAATCAGCGTCAGGGGCCCACACCCTATCCACGAGGGTGGGGGCGCCCCCTCCCCTAGGGCGCGCCCCCTGCCTCGTGGGCCCCCTAGACGTCCACCGACCTCAACTCCAACTCCATATATTTGCTTTCATGAGAAAAAAATCAGAGAGAAAGTTTCATCGCGTTTTACGATACAGAGCCGCCGCCAAGCCCTAATCTCTCTTGGGAGGGCTGATCTGGAGTCCGTTCGGGGCTCCGGAGAGGGGGATTCGTCGCCGTCATCATCTCAACCATCCTCCATCACCAATTTCATGATGCTCACCGCCGTGCGTGAGTAATTCGATCGTATGCTTGCTGGACGGTGATGGGTTGGATGAGACTTACCATGTAATCAAGTTAGTTTTGTTAGAGTTTGATCCCTAGTATCCACTATGTTCTGAGATTGATGTTGCTATGACTTTGCTTTGGTTAATGCTTGTCACTAGAGCCCGAGTGCCATGATTTCAGATCTGAACCTATTATGTTTTCATGAATATATGTGAGTTCTTGATCCTATCTTGCAAGTCTTTAGTCACCTATTATGTGTTATGATCCGACAACCCCGAAGTGACAATAATCGGGATACTTCTCGGTGATGACCATAGTTTGAGGAGTTCATGTATTCACTATGTGTTAATGCTTGGTCTGGTAAGGAGGCCTTAATATCCCCTATTTTCCACTAGGACCCCGCTGCCACGGGAGGGTAGGACAAAAGATGGCATGCAAGTTCTTTTCCATCAGCACGCATGACTATATTCGGAATACAAGCCTACATTACATTGATGAACTTGAGCTAGTTCTGTGTCACCCTATGTTGTAGCTGTTACATGATGAACCGCATCCGACATAACTATCCATCACTGATCCAATGCCTACGAGCTTTTCACATATTGTGCTTTGCTTATTTACTTTACCGTTGCTACTGTTACAACTACTACAAAACTGCTACCGTTACTTTTGCCACTGTTACCGTTACTTCCATACTACTTTGCTACTAAACACTTTGCTACAGATACTAAGTTATCCAGGTGTGGTTGAATTGACAACTCAACTGCTAATACTTGAGAATATTCTTTGGCTCCCCTTGTGTCGAATCAATAAATTTGGGTTGAATACTCTACCCTCGAAAACTGTTGCGATCCCCTATACTTGTGGGTTATCACTGATCATGTTTTGCTCGTGAGAGAGGCTTAGTCAACGGGTCTGCAACATTCAGATCCGTGTGTATCTTGCAAATCTCTATGTCCCCTTCTGACACTTGATGACGGATGGAATTGAAGCGTCTCTTGATGTGCTTGGTTCTCTTGTGAAATCTGGATTCCTTTGCCAAGGCAATTGGCCCAGTATTGTCACAAAAGATTTTCATTGGACCTGATGCACTAGGTATGACACCTAGATCGGATATGAACTCCTTCATCCAAACTCCTTCATTCGCTGCTTCCGAAGCAGCAATGTACTCCGCTTCACACGTAGATCCTGACACGACGCTCTGCTCGGAACTGCTCCAACTGACAGCTCCTCCATTCAATAAAAATACGTATCCGGTTTGCGACTTAGAGTCATCCGGATCAGTGTCAAAGCTTGCATCGATGTAACCGTTTACGATGAGCTCTTTTTCACCTCCATAAACAAGAAACATATCCTAAGTCCTTTTCAGGTATTTCAGGATGTTCTTGACCGCTGTCCAGTTCTCCACTCCGGGATTATTTTGGTACCTCCCTGCTATGCTTATAGCAAGACATACATAAGGTCTGGTACAGCATTGCATACATGATAGAACCTATGGCTGAAGCATAGGGAATGACTTTCATTTTCTCTCTATCTTCTGTAGTGGTCGGGCATTGAGTCTGACTCAATTTCACACCTTGTAACACAGGCAAGAACCCTTTCCTTGACTGGTCCATTTTGAACTTCTTCAAAACTTTATCAAGGTATGTGCTTTGTGAAAGTCCAATTATGCATGTTGATCTATCTCTATAGATCTTGATGCCCAATATATAAGCAGCTTCTCTGATGTCTTTCATAGAAAAACTCTTATTCAGGTATCCCTTCATGCTATCCAGAAATTCTATATCATTTCCAATCAACAATATGTCATCTACATATAAGATTAGAAATGCTACAAAGCTCTCACTCACTTTCTTGTAAATACAGACTTCTCCAAAAGTCTGTATAAAACCATATGCTTTGATCACACTATCAAAGCGTTTATTCCAACTCCGAGAGGCTTGCACCAATCCATAAAATGAATTGCTGGAGCTTGCACACTTTGGTAGCACCCTTTGGATCGACAAAACCTTTCGGGTGCATCATATACAACTCTTCTTCCAGAAATCCATTCCAGAATGCAGTTTTGACATCCATTTGCCAAATTTCATAATCATAAAATGCCGCAATTGCTAACATGATTCGGAATGACTTAAGCATCGCTACGGGTGAGAAAGTCTCATTGTAGTTAACTCCTTGAACTTGTCGAAAACCTTTCGCAACAAGTCGAGCTTTGTAAACAGTAACATTACCGTCTGCGTCGGTCTTCTTCTTAAAGATCCATTTATTTTCTATGGCTTGCCGATCATCGGGCAAGTCCACCAAAGTCCACATTTTGTTCTCATACATGGATCCCATCTCAGATTTCATGGCTTCTAGCCATTTCGCGGAATCTGGGCTCATCATTGCTTCCTCATAGTTTGTAGGGTCATCATGGTCTAGTAACATGACTTCCAAAATAGGATTACCATACCACTCTGGTGCGGATCTTACTCTGGAAGACCTACGAGGTTCGGTAGTAACTTGATCTGAAGCTTCATGATCATCATCATTAGCTTCCTCATTAATTGGTGTAGGAATCACTGGAACTGATTTCTGTGATGAACTAGTTTCCAATAAGGGAGAAGGTACAACTACCTCATCAAGTTCTACTTTCCTCCCACTCACTTCTTTTGAGAGAAACTCCTTCTCTAGAAAGGATCCATTCTTAGCAACAAAAATTTTGCCTTCGGATCTGTGATAGAAGGTGCACCCAACAGTTTCCTTTGGGTATCCTATGAAGACGCACTTCTCCGACTTTTGGTTTGAGCTTATCAGGTTGAAGCTTTTTCACATAAGCATCACAGCCCCAAACTTTAAGAAACGACAACTTTGGTTTCTTGCCAAACCACAATTCATAAGGCGTCGTCTCAACGGATTTTGATGATGCCCTATTTAAAGTGAATGCAGCCGTCTCTAAAGCATAACCCCAAAACGATAGTGGTAAGTCAGTAAGAGACATCATAGATCACACCATATCTAATAAAGTACGGTTACGACGTTCGGACACACCATTTTGGTGTGGTGTTCTAGGTGGCGTTAATTGTGAAACTATCCCATGTTGTTTCAAATGAAGACCAAACTGGTTACTCAAATATTATCCTCCATGATCAGATCGTAGAAACTTTATTTTCTTGTTACAATGATTTTCCACTTCACTTTGAAATTCTTTGAACTTTTCAAATGTTTTAGACTTATGATTCATTAAGTAGATATAACCATATCTGCTCAAATTATCTATGAAGGTAAGAAAATAACGATACCCACCATGAGCCTCAATACCCATTGGACCGCATACATCGGTATGTATTATTTCCAACAAGTCAGTAGCTTATTCCATTGTTCCGGAGAACGGAGTTTTAGTCATCTTGCCCATAAGGCACGGTTCGCAAGCACCAAGTGATTCATAATCAAGTGATTCCAAAAGTCCATCAGCATGGAGTTTCTTCATGCGCTTTACACCGATATGACCCAAACAGCAGAGCCACAAATAAGCTGCACTATCATTATTAAACTTCGATCTTTTGGCTTCCAGACTATGAATATGTGTATTACTACTATCGAGATTCAACAAAAATAGACCACTCATCAGGGGTGCATGACCATAAAAGATATTACTCATATAAATAGAACAACCATTATTCTCTGATTTAAATGAATAACCGTCTCACATTAAACAAGATCCAGATATAATGTTCATGCTCAATGTTGGCACCAAATAACAATTATTCAGGTCCAAAATTAATCCTGATGGTAGATGTAGAGGTAGCGTGCCGACCGTGATCACTCGACTTTGGAACCATTTCCCACGCGCATCGTCACCTCGTCCTTACCCAATCTTCGCTTAATCCGTAGCCCCTGTTTCGAGTTGCAAATATGAGCAACATAACCAGTATCAAATGCCCAGGTGCTACTGCGAGCATTAGTTAAGTACACCTCAATAACATGTATATCAAATATACCTTTCACTTTGCCATCCTTCTTATCCTCTAAATACTTGGGGCAGTTCCGCTTCCAGTGACCAGTCCCTTTGCAGTAGAAGCACTCAGTTTCAGGCTTTGGTCCAGACTTGGGTTTCTTCTCTTGAGCAGCAACCTTTTTACCGCTCTTCTTGAAGTTCCCTTTCTTCCCCTTGCCTTTTTTCTTGAAACTAGTGGTCTTATTGACCATCAACACTTGATGCTCCTTTCTGATTTCTACCTCTGAGGCCTTTAGCATCGCGAAGAGCTCGGGAATAGTCTTGTTCATCCCTTGCATATTATAGTTCATCACGAAGCCTTTATAGCTTGGTGGCAGTGATTGAAGAACTCTGTCAATGACACAATCAACTGGAAGATCAACTCCCAGCTGAGTCAAGTGATTATGATACCTAGACATTTTGAGTATGTGTTCACTGACAGGACTATTCTCCTCCATTTTACAGGTGTAGAACTTGTTGGAGACTTCATATCTCTCAACTCGGGCATTTGCTTGAAATATTAACTTCAACTCTTGGAACATCTCATATGCTCCATGACGTTCAAAACATCTTTGAAGTCCCGATTCTAAGCCGTAAAGCATGGCAGACTGAACTATCGAGTAGTCATCAGCTTTGCTCTGCCAGACGTTCTTAACGTCATCCGTAGCATCTGCAGCAGGCCTGGCACCTAGCGGTGCTTCCAAGACGTAATTCTTCTGTGCAGCAATGAGGATAATCCTCAAGTTACGGACCCAGTTCATGTAGTTGCTGCCATCATGTTTCAACTTAGCTTTCTCTAGGAACGCATTAAAATTCAAAGGAACGGTAGCACGGGCCATTGATCTACAACAACATAGACATGCAAAATACTATCAGGTACTAAGTTCATGATAAATTAAGGTTCAATTAATCATATTACTTAAGAACTCCCACTTAGATAGACATCCCTCTAATCATCTAAGTGATCACGTGATCCAAATCAACTAAACCATGTTCGATAATCACGTGAGATGGAGTAGTTTTCAATGGTGAACATCACTATGTTGATCATATCTACCATATGATTCATGCTCGACCTTTCGGTCTCAGTGTTCCAAGCCCATATCTGCATATGCGAGGCTCGTCCAGTTTAACCCGAGTATTCTGCGTGTGCAAAACTGGCTTGCACCCGTTGTATGTGAACGTAGAGCTTATCACACCCGATCATCACGTGGTGTCTCGGCACGACGAACTGTAGCAATGGTGCATACTCAGGGAGAACACTTGTACCTCGAAATTTAGTAAGGGGTCATCTTATAATGCTACCGACATTCTAAGCAAAATAAGATGCATAAAGGATAAACATCACATGCAATCAAGATATGTGACATGATATGGCCATCATCATCTTGTGCTCATGATCTCCATCATCGTAGCATCGTCATGATCTCCAACATCACCGGCGCGACACCTTGATCTCCATTGTAGCATCGTTGTTGTTTCGCCACCTATTGTTACTACGACTATCGCTACCACTTAGTGATAAAGTAAAACAATTACATGGCGATTGCATTGCATACAATAAAGTGACAACCATATGGCTCCTGCCAGTTGCCGATAACTTTGTCACAAAACATGATAATCTCATACAACAATTTATATCACATCATGCCTTGCCCATATCACATCACAGCAAGCCCTGCAAAAACAAGTTAGACGTCATCTACTTTGTTGTTGCAAGTTTTACATGGCTGCTACGGGCTTCTAGCAAGAACCGTTCTTACCTACGCATCAAAACCACAACGATTTTTCGTCAAGTGTGTTGTTTTAACCTTCAACAAGGACCGGGCGTAGCCACTCTATTCAACTAAAGTTGGAGAAACAGACACTCACCAGCCACCTATGTGCAAAGCACGTCGGTAGAACCAGTCTCGCGTAAGCGTACGCATAATGTCGGTCTGAGACGCTTCATCCAACAATACCGCTGAATCAAAGTATGACATGCTGGTAAGCAGTATGAGTATTATCGCCCACAACTCTTTGTGTTCTACTCGTGCATATAACATCTACGCATAGACCTGGCTCGGATGCCACTATTGGGGAACGCGGTAATTTTAAAAAATTCCTACAATCATGCAAGATCTATGTCTAGGTGATGCATAGCAACAAGAGGGGAGAGTGTTGTCTACGTAACCTCATATACCGAAAGCGGAAGCTTTATGACAACACGATTGATGTAGTCGTACGTCTTCACGATCCAACCGATCCTAGCACCAAAGGTACGGCACCTCCACGATCTGCACACGTTCAGCTCGGTGAAGTCCCACGAACTCTAGATCCAGCTGAGGTCGAGGGAGAGTTTCGCCAGCACGACGGCGTGGTGATGGTGATGATGAAGTTACAGGCGCAGGGCTTTGCCTAAGCACTACGACGATACGACCGAGGTGTGTAACTGTGGAGGGGGGGTACCGCACACGGCTAAAACAATTGTCAACTTGTGTGTATTTGGGTGCCCCCTGCCCCCGTATATAAAGGACCAAGGGGGAGGCCGGACGGCCCTCCTAGGGCGCACCCCAATAGGGGAATCCTACTAGGACTCCAAGTCCTAGAAGGTTTCCACCTAAAGGGAGAGTGGGGAAGGAAGGATAGGGAGAGGGGGAAGGCAAGTGGGAGGGGGCGCGGCCTGCCCTAGCCGGCCCCTCTCTCTCTCTCCACTAGGGCCCATCGACGCCCATTAGTTCCTCGAGGGGTTCCGGTAACCCTCCGGCACTCCGGTTTTATCCGAAACTTCTCTGGAACACTTCCGATGTCCGAATATAGTCGTCCAATATATCATTCTTTATGTCTCGACAATTTCGAGACTCCTCGTCATGCCCGTGATCATATCCGGGACTTCGAGCAATCTTCAGTTCATCATATCACATAAACTCATAATACCAATCGTCATCGAACATTAAGCGTGCGGACCCTACGGGTTTGAGAACTATGTAGACATGACCGAGACACGTCTCCGGTCAATAACCAATAGCGGAACCTGGATGCTTATATTGGTTCCTACATATCCTACGAATATCTTTATCGGTTAAACCGCATAACAACATACGTTGTTTCCTTTGTCATCGGTATGTTACTTGCCCGAGATTCAATCATCGGTATCTCAATACCTACTTCAATCTCGTTACCGGCAAGTCTATTTACTCGTTCGTTAATACCTCATCCCGCAACTAACTCATTAGCCACAATGCTTGCAAGGCTTATAGTGATGAGTATTACCGAGAGGGCCCAGAGATACCTCTCCGAGACATGGAGTGACAAATCCTAATCTCGATCTATGCCAACCCAACAAACACCTTCGGAGACACCTGTAGCGCACCTTTATAATCACCCTTTTACATTGTGACATTTGGTAGCACACAAAGTGTTCCTCCGGTATTCGGGCGTTGCATAATCTCTTAGTCTGAGGAACTTGTATAAGTCATGAAGAAAGCGGTAGCAATGAAACTAACACGATCACAATGATAAGCTAACGGATGGGTCATGTCCATCACATCATTCTCCTAATGATGTGATCCCATTCATCAAATGACAACACATGTCTATGGTTAGGAAACATAACCATCTTTGATTAACGAGCTAGTCAAGTAGAGGCATACTAGGGACTACATGTTTTGTCTATGTATTCACACATGTACTAAGTTTCCGGTTAATACAATTCTAGCATGAATAATAAACATTTATCATGAATTACAGAAATATATAATAACTTTATTATTGACTCTAGGGCATATTTCCTTCATTAACAACTACGGTTGCCATGCCTGACCCACTGCAGTTGGTCAATGCTTGTCAACTGTAGTTGCCTTGCATGCTGGACTATGTTTGCCATGATTTCAAAGTTAACTTCCATGTGATCGCAGGTTGTTATGGTGCAACCACACCAGCAGAGGTATCGTGGAAAGCTTCACCATTGTAGGCCATCGGTAATGCAGATACAGCACACCAAATTGAAGTGGCACACCAACTTCGATTAGCACATGTGGCACAGCAAGGTAATATTTGAACCAAGAAAAAATCATGCATTTGCTTTCTGCAAAAGTATTGGGAAAGTGCATTTGTCACGGTGGTGGTGGCAAATGCCACCAAGTGAATAGGTCCATTAGTAATCTAGGATCATCTGGATTTGTCAATTGCTGTCTGTGTGTATTTGCCATTTGTGATTATATGCATTTGCCCTGTGGGCTCATATCTAGAATGCAAGTTTTGATGTTAAGATGTTGGTTGCCATGACTTGGCAACTGCAGCTGCCATATTAGGTAAACTGCAGCTGCCATGTCTATAGAACTGTAGTTGCCATGCATGGCAAATTGCAGATGCTCAAGACTTGCATATATGAATGATATCACGCCAAAAAAAGGTTGGCTTACAGTTGCCATGATTTCAAAGTTGCACATTCTAGCACTTTATACATGTAAATTATACAGCTGCAGTTGTGTACCATATTTCAGATGCAGTTGCCATGAACAATCAGATGCAGCTGCCATATTTCATTATTATGAATATGCCATTCCAGCAATACTGCTTACACACATACCTGATTTTTTGCAGGAGCTTCAACTACAATCAACAACGGTGCAGGAACATCTACTGCAGGAACCTCAAAGCACACTCAAGGAGCATTCCACGAGCAAGTCACCGATGCTACCACAAACAATGCAGAATCAGTGTCAGAAATGGCAATCGTTGTAGCAATGACGACAAGCATGCCTCTGCACACCCGCACAAGCAACACTCAAGTAGATGAAACGGCTGCCAATACTGAAGTGAATGATGAAACTGATGATGAAGCGCAAGGGGAAGAAGAAGATGGACAATCGGAAATCGTGATACCTTACCACCATATGTTGGGCAGAGATTTGGTTCGTTTGAAGATGCCGAGAAATACTACCAGAGATATGCGATGTTCCATGGATTTGTGGTGAACATAGAATACCATAGGAAAATTAAAAAAACTAACGAGTACAGCAGAGGTGAGATAAGGTGCTACAAGGCACGAAAGAACAAGAAGGGTAAAGGTGTTGTGCCTATCGTGCCGGAACGAAAGAGAGGCATCATTCTCAAGACGGAATGCCCTGTCCGGAGGAAGCTAAACGCAAATGGAGCATGGTGGGTGGTCACCGAATATTTCGAAGAACACAACCACGACCTCATAAAGAAGTTTGACCTAGTAAAATTTCTAAGCGCCCACAGACGATTCAGTCCCATCGAAAAGAAATTCATAAGGTTGCTACATGATTGTAACGTCGGTCCATCAAGAATGGTCCAGAAACTATCCCTGATCCACAGGGAGATGGTAGTCTGAGTAGCATGCCCTACATACCAGCAGACGTCACAAACCTAAAGGCAAAGTACTGTAGAGAGAGCAGGTTGGCTAACATAGAAGACACAATAGCCTACTTCGAAGAGAAAGCAAAAGCAGATAATGATTTCTTCTACAGGATAAGATTGGACGACGAGGGCCGTGTCAGAAACATGTATTGGGTGGATGGTGCTACAAGAAGAGACTACAAACATTTCCATGATTGCATTTCATTCGATGCAACATATCTCACGAATATGTACAAGATGCCCTATGCTCCATTCATAGGAATAAATAACCACAATCAGTCCTTGTAGTTCGGTTGCGGTCTCGTTCGTAACAAAGATACATATGGTTACACTTGGCTGTTCAAAACCTTCTTGGAGTGCATGGATGGACTTGCTCCGATGAACATAATAACATACCAGGATTTTAGCATGTGTGCAGGCATAAAGGAGGTCTTTCCGTTGGCAGTGCACAGACACTGCAGGTGGCATATTATTAAGAAGGCTGAAGAGACGCTAGGACCATTCTTTACTGACCGTCCAGAGCTACACAAGGCATTCGAGTTGTGTGTGGACCACATCTTGATGGTGGAGAAGTTTGAACGGAGGTGGACGGCTATGATTGAAACATACCAAGTCCAAGACAACGAGACACTAAATAGCTTGTGGGAGAAGCGAACGTACTGGGTGTCGGCCTACTTCATGCAGTGCTTCTTTCCATTTCTGCAGACTACACAACGCAGCAAGGGGTTCAATGCTGTTTTGAGGCATTACGTGAGCCCTGGCAACTCATTGCTGCAGTTTGCCAAGCAATATTCAGCTTTGCAACAGAAAATAGTGGGATCTGAGCTATAGCAAGAAGCAAACACCGCACTCAAGCAGGCTAAATTGCTAACATACTTACCGATGGAGAGGCAGATGAGCAAGATATACACCAACAAAATATTTAACAAGTAAGCGATTGATCTTACGGTCTTATTTGCCATGTACGACACGGCACATTCAACATTAAAAAATGCTATAAAAAGTAAATAAATATGTTTGCCATATCTGCTGATTTGAAGCTGACATCTGTAGTCAACACATGAATGCAAAAAAAAATGAAAAAACTATGTACTTGCAAAAACAAATATTAGTTGTTGCTTGTTGTGAAACAAAGTATAGCTACCATTTTGAATGTGTTGTGTGCCATGTGGGATGTAGTATAATTTCCATGTATAATGCAAACTGTATTTCACATGTAAGATGAACTCATGTGCATTGAGAGCAGCATGATGCAGTTGCAGTACCATGAAAGACAGTGGTTGTCATGTAGAATGCAAAGTCGTTGCCATCTTTTGACATGCTGATCGTTTGAAAGACAGTAGTTGCCATGTGAAAATAAACTACATTTGCCATGTGAAAATGTACTGCAGTTGCCATGTGAAAATAAACTGCATTTGCCATGTGAAAGAAACTGCATTTGCCATGTGAAAGAAATTGCATTTGCCATGTGAAAGAAACTGTAGTTGCCATGTGAAAGAAACTGCATTTGCCATGTTAATAGTCTGCAGTTGCCGTGTGGGAAACAATCAATACAAAAAATGTGAAAAAAGCATTCTCTACCATCGTTGATTTTAATACATTTGCTATGGTGTGACCTACCTCAACAAAATTTGCTACAAAAAGGATATAAGAATTTAACAAGCTCAAAACATGCAGATTCCAGGAAGAAATAAAGCGTGCCAGCATGTACGTAGCTTACCAGGTTGATGAACGTACCTACAAGGTGTGTACTCTTATGGGCATGTCCGATTGAAAACATGAAGACCCAGACAAAGGAAGGAACTACTTTGTGAGGGCCTCGATAAACGAAGGTGAATACTACTACCAATGCTGCAAATATGAACGGGACAAATATAGGGGAAAATTTTGTTTTTGCCACTCTAGATTTTGCCAATTTTCCTTATGCTACTCTAGATTTTGACATTTCACTTTTGCCACTCTTTGTTTTTGACAATTATCACAATTGCCATTTCGTGGCAAAAGAAAAATAATTTTATTTCATTTTTGCCACTCTTAGCGTTTGATAATTATCACAATTGCCACTCTGAAAATTTTGCTTTTGCCACGGGAATGGCAGTTGTGATAATTGTCAAAAACTAAGAGTGGCAAAAGTGAAATGTCAAAATCTAGAGTGGCATAAGGAAAATTGGCAAAATCTAGAGTGGCAAAAACAAAATTTTCCCCAATAAAAAACCCAAAACAAATGAAGTGATTACTTGCACTAACCATGCGTGATCAACTATATTTGTCGTGTTTTAGCCATCATAAATGCACTCAAACTCTCAATTGGTACTCACATTCACAAACACATACTAATAGTGAGCATGAAAGTAGTTCTTGTCACACCTAAACAGGTTCAGGTCCACACTTATATTACAAATATCCAACGGCACATACACGCCACCACTATATATACAGCTACATGGGATGCAATCATAACATAGCACACGGACATAGTTTCAAAGAACAAGGTGATACCTTACATTCCTCAGCCACAAAATGTATGGTAGGCATGTGTATGGACCATCACGTGATCACTTGTACTTCTTGTTCGCGGATTTGACAACTTCCTCTATAAATTCTCGTGTTGAAGCCCGCTTGTTGAAATCTTCATTCATCAACCAGTTCCATGTATATATTTTATGGAGCTCGACAACCATTGCAGCTGTGATCACTGGGACCCGTCGACCTTCCCACTTTGCAAGGTATTCCAACATGTAAAACCCGCAATCATTCCTAGAACGAAGCAAAACAGGTGAACACATGCAAACAGAAACATAATAAACTGTGATGAAGAGATGAAAAGATGGTGAACACATGAAAAAGATAGTAATTACCCATTTTCTTGCTTCTTAGTTGTGATGTACTCGATTGGAAAGTGACTGATCTGGACCTTTGAGTTTTCGTAATGACGGTTCTAGGTCTCTTTCAGGTTGCTGATAAAGAATTCAGCATGAGTAGTAAGGTCTTCATCATCTCCTGAACGGATTGAATCAAGCACCTCAAAACGTTGGTCCTTCAGGTAAAATGACGTAGTGGTGACCACACTTGTCATCTGGGTCATCTGGTGCAAGCTCCTGGAACATGGGGAACATGACCTGCAAGTAAAAAAGAGGCAATAAAAAACAGAGTTCACATCTAAAACAGACTGATGTAGTTGGAAAAATGATATGTAAAAATATTGCCACATGCAGTACGAGATACATGAAAAGGCAACCATCAAGTGGCCAAGTGCACGCATGGAAAAGGTTCATTTGTCATGCGTAATTATAAGAAATTTCCATCCATGGGTAAACAAAGTTGCCCAATATTTTATGTGAAATTGCCACATAAGTTGCATTAAAAAGTTCACACTAGTTTTACATGGCAGTTGTTGCCACATGAAACATCTTTCACAAACAGTATGTAACCCACATATGAAGTATAACTGCTGACAAAAACATACCATGGAAAAAATGTACAACAAGAAGAAACACTCACATATTTCTTCAGTGTGAGCTTAAAATGACCATGCGCGGCAAAATGCTTCCTCGTGATTTTATGGTGGAAGTCACCATCCCATATTTTGCAGGTCATGTTGTACTACATGATCGTATTGTCGGGACAAATGTCCACATGCTTGTTGATGAAGTCAATCCCACACACAACTACATTCTTTGACATTTTACCAGTAGGCCCCACAGACTCGGCAAGATCGCCCAGGTCAACGTATGTCGCTTCGCATTGTATGATTTTGGTTCTGTCCAAACATGAGTTGTATGAAAGTGATATAACATGAAAGAATCATGTCTACTAAAAAAATAAAAAATAAACAATGCATGGCCAAAAGGACAAAAAAGCAAGTAAGCGGTTATGTGGTGTGGACATTACGCTTTCAACTCCTTCATGTGCTTGATGTTCGACCTCGCTTCCGAAACGCTTGACAATATCATATAGTTGGGTCTGCTCCTTTGTAGCCTTAACATCAGGCTCAAAGTCATCCACTGGTGGTGCATGAACTACCCTCGTCTGCTTTGCAGATCCAGGGGTTGCACTTTTGATGGTATCCTCAAATACTGCCTCAGCAGGCATGTCATAACTTGTTTTGCCCTGATTCCATGAGGACCTGTTGTTTAATGCTTCCTGCTCAACCCTACGGTAAGCTTCTTTGAGGGACGACAAAATCTCCTCAGGGGTGGCTAGAAGAATAAAACAGTGGGATAAGAGACTTGTACATAGCAAATTGTTATGCAGGAAGTTCAAAATGTGAACTGAAAGTGCTAGTAAGAAAGTATCAATATCAACTGTTAATTCTTAAAGAAAGTTTGCCGTGTGGAAAGTACAATGCAGTTGCCATGCGTAGGGCACTTCATCTTCCATAAGGCAACAACTGCAGTTGCCATTGTCAATGCACTGCAGTTGCCACATGGCAACAACTATGGTTGCCATGTGCAGTGCACTTCATCTGCCATATGGCAACAACTGCAGTTGCCATCCGCAATGCACTGCACTTGCCACATGGCAACAACTGCAGTTTCCATCCGCAATGAACTTAAGTTGCCATGTGTCAACAACTATAGTAGACATGTGCAAATGCATTGTAATTGCCCTGTACAATCAACTTAAGTTGGCATGTGGCAGCAACTACAGTTGCCACGTGCAACTAACTACAGTCGCCATGCGTCAACCTCTACAGAAACCAACAGTTGGCATCTAATAAAAATAAAAAATCAGTTGCCATGTTTATATGAGTAGCAACTGCCAAATTAGGTAACCTAAAAATGACAACTACATGTGCATCCCATGAGATTTGCCATCACAGTTCAGAACCCAAAAAGTTTACCTTGCACTATGGGATCTACAAACTTGATAGCCTTCCTGCCATCAGCAATTGGCTGCGCCATCATTGGGACCATGCCTGTCGGGAAAGTAAAGGCAATAGGCATAGGATTGTGCACTGGTTCACCCTGAGTGCGATCGATGCCAAGACTAAAGCTCGGTGGGGTGAAAGCCATGGGGTGCCTCTCCTGCCTAACAGCCGGATTGCGGACAAATTGTTTGGCAGAATCTAGAGGTGACAGATCAACAAACATGTCTGCCTCGTCTGCTGCAAGATCATCAGGCTTGTTAGTAGGTCGGCGCGTGCTGTCAGCGATCTCAATCACAACTTTCTTGCCTATCTTCCTGTTTGGGCAATAGGGGACACCAATGTTGACAGGGAGCTTGGAAGTGCGCAGATTTAAGCTGGTGTTATCCATGGCGGTAAAAGACGCAGTCTGCTCTGAACCTCCACCTCCTTCAGTAGTGCACGGCTTACCAGCTGCATCTGTTGTACTGCGGACTTCCATCTTCTCAGCTACATTGCTTTTGGTAGAAGGTGGGAACAATGTGGAAGCAGGCACGTAACTAGAGTCACCTCTGCTACTCTTAACTATCTCTGGTGAATTGGATAACTGTGCAGGATTCTTGCGGGGGCTACGCCGCCTAGGTGGCAGGCCAGCTCGCACAACGGTTGAAGTAGTAGACTCTGGGCCACCAGCCGTTGGAGCCGTTGTGAGATGAGAGTCATCTGTGGATGGCATTTCATTCTAAAACGTGGACATCCCCTTCTTTCGTGGACACAGAAGTGCCACCAGCCACACACTTGGAATTCGTATCAGATGAGCGGGAATCTTCCTTGTTTAGGTTGAGATCGGGAGCGTCCACTTCAACACTTGCTGATCGGGTGGCATGGGTGACAACAACATCTCTCATTGCCACCAGGGTAGGCAATACCTCAGCAGTCCTAGCAGATACAGACTCATCACTCCCAGATGTACGGATGCCTGCCGTTATAGTATGCACATCTACAACCGGCGGAGATGCGCGGCCCCTTGCATCAGAGCTAGCGGAAACAGTGGATGGTGCAACAGCAGATTCACCGACTGGCGGCTCATGAATATCTGCATTATCAAATGTCGACAACTTGGAGTGAATGCATCCAAGTGGGTCTTTGGTAGTATGATTGGTCAAGCGTGTAGTAGTCTTCTTCACCCTGCAAAAAGAAATGTGTTGAATGATAAACGGCCATTCAAGAAAACACATGCAAAGAACAAAAAGGTGAGCGCTAGGAACAAAATAAATTGCCATGGTAGTCATCATAAAAATGAAAAATGAGTGATATGCCAGAGCTGCCATTTGAAAACAAGGTAAGGATGAACACACATGAAGTGCAAGCGGTTGAAGTAAGTGGAAGCTACTGATTGCCATATGAGTGGACAAGATTTGCCATGTGGTCTAGTAAGCAGTTGCCATGACGAAGAAGCAGGAGTTGCCATAAAACAAATTTAGATCATAAAAAATAGTTCTCATATGGGACAGACATGAGTAGCCATGTGTCAAGTTAGACAGTTGCCATGAGAGGCAGAAAGTAGTTGCCACAAAAAATGGGTCAAGTAAAAAGTTGTATATGATTTAGAATGCATCGAACAAAATTAGCACCAGGACAATAAATAACTTGGCAAGCTCATCGCGTGCAATTGCCATGAAAAGAGTTCAAAGAGAATGCATTTCCATATCGCGACGTAATGAAGATAGCTCAATCACAAAAAAAAGTAGATAACAAACAGGGAGAACCCACCTCTTGGTTGTCTTCCTCAAGTCTTCTAGCATGACAGGATCCCCAGTGTTGGACGTTGATGTGCGAGGAGACGACCTAGTGGAAGTGGTGGCACCAGCAGTGGGAGCCCCCTTGTTCAACCGGGCAGAAACACGGGTTGGCGTAGGTGCTTGTTTCTGCTTAACTGATCGTCCACCAGCTGTCGCCTCACTACACGTACAAAAATGGCAAGTGAGCAAAAAAATGCAAAATATAAACAAGTGTGAGACACAAAAATCATGGCGCACATAGGAACGAAAAAAAGTCGGGCTGTTAAAAAGGAAGAACAAATAAAACGCTAAATAAACATCAAACCTCCTCCTAGCAGCTACATGATCAGTCCTACACCTCTTCCCAACAGGGCCTAGGCCAGCATCCTCTGGAGCCATGTCCCTCTTTGAGAGCGAAACCCCCGTGTCTCTCGCAACAGTTGGATCAATGCCTCCCTCCGATAGAGGAACTTTCGGTGCAGCCTTATCGTTCTTACCCCCTACACGAACTTCATGATGTTCATCATGGTCACTGTCATGCGGCACACTCTCCATGTCATCGTCGTCGTCCTTGTTGAGACCAGCATCCACGCCACCAAAACCATCCCCATCTAGCTCATCTTGCGTGTCAGGGAGCTCCTGAGAGCTGTTGTAGTCATACCGGCCACGGCAACCAGTTGGACGATGTGTCTGTTCTCCAATAAATGATGTGAACTGCCTCGCAACCGCCTCGCTATCAAAACCATTAAGTGTTGTCCAACCCTTGACCAACTTCCTAAGCAAGCTGGTCATGCCGGAAGCAAACTGCCCAACTAGGTGCTCAACAGGTGCCCTCGCCTGATCAGAAAACAAAAAGTAACAAATTACAAAACATATTAGAGACACATGATTAAGAAAAATAAGGCAAAACAACCATAAAAGAGCAATCAAATGCAATAAAAAATAATTTCAAAAAACAAATAAACATGCTTGACTACCTCGGCGGGGACAAGATGGAGCTGAATGCACATCCATCCACTTGCCAAAGTTTTGTGGCCCGCCAAACACACTGTAGTCTATAGCATGCTTGGCCATGAGCTGAAAAATAGCAAAAACAACTAAGATGTCCAAAGAAATAAGAAGTCGTGACTACAATCATGGATTGCAAGGAAAAAAAGGAGTTTCGGCAGGGAACGACGGAGTTGCCGTATGGAGACAAATATGGTTACCATGTGCAGTCAACCATGGTTGCCAAGTTCTTTATGACTTGTTAGCCATAATGGAAGCGGTTAGGTGGTGTAATGGAATGCACAAACAGAATTGACTACAAAAAAATGGAGTATGGATGCCAATTAAAGTGTTGTGCATTTCCCACGCAGAACCAAACGTATTTGCCATGCTGTATACGGTATAGATTCCCCACTTTGAAAAGAAAGAAGACACAACTAACCTGCAGTTTCCAATATTTTGTATCAGATACCCTGTCTGCAGCAAGTACAACCTTGACAGCATCATACGTCGACGCAGAGACAACAAACTTATGTGGAGGCGGCGGGCCTCCTATCTCAGTAAAGTCGACAGTGGACAAATCAAGACTATCGACGTACATGAGCTGGTTTACACAATAAAGCGAGCAAGTAAATCAGAATATGACAATGATCAATGTTGTGCGGTAAAAGAAAACATATAAAATGCAGGAAAAAAGAAAAGACAAATGGCCACGGTTTAAACATCGTTGGTAGTACAGTGTCCCTTGAGTCACAAGTTCAAAAAAAAGGAAAGAAAGATTTGACATCTATCTATGTTGTTAGTTTCCACCTATCTATGTTGTTAGTTGCCATCATGTTCTGTTGGCAGTTGCCATGTTATTATATTGTTAGTTGCCACCAGTTCAACATGATAGTTGCCATCCAGATTGTATAAAGAGAAATGAACATAGGAAGTGAACACTATGTGTATTATAGCTAGAAAAATGGAATTGCCTTGTATACACCAACTACAGTTGACATGTATCAAACAAACTTCACTCTGACATGTAAAAGTCACAAATAAAATATAACAAAGCGTTTCCATGCACGATCGACTATGGTTGCCATAAAAAATCAGATAAAAGCTCTGTCAAAACTATGGGTTGTCAGGTTATGACCAAACAGAGATACCAAAATGCAAAACAATTCGGTTGCCACTTATGAACAGCTGCAATGTTGATTTAGAAAAGAATGAACCGTGGTAAGAGCATTTGCATAAAGAGTAGGGGGAACTACCGGTAGGTGCAAGCGACAGCCCTTCTGGTACATCTTAGTTGAGAATGCATCATGCAGGAAGTCAGCAATGAATTTACACCAATTCATGTTTTTAACATCTTTCAGCTTCGCCTGCACAAACACAACTCGGGACAAAAAGATGCTGCATCGGCATTCAATAAAAACATCAAAACTGGCAGTGACTAACTTCTGCATGACATCAAAAACAAAAGATTGTATGTAAAAGGATAGAGAGAGAGCATTCACCAGGATAGGGAAGCACTTGTTGCTTGGGCAAAGAGATGTGGTAGGCACAAATACAACGAAGATCAAGTACATGAGCAGCTTCATCTTAAATACCTCGCCATGGGTTGTCATGCCCTCCAGCAAAGTTTCCAGCACAGTCGTATTAGGCATGGATGCCATTCCAGGAAACAAACGGGCGAACAAAGCTTCCTCAATCTTATTGTTCACCTCATAAGGGACTTTTATTTCTCCACGGGGGACACCCAAAGTGCAGAACACAAAATCCTCATTCAAAGGCAGTCTTCCACGTCCCGGAATCACGAATTCCCTAGACACATGCTCATATATCTCACCAAGCCAGTCGCATACAGGGTTTACTAGGTTCGTGCACCAAACCTTCATCGGAGCCTGCATCCACATCTCACCGGCAGCTCCCTTCTGCTCATCAATAAACCCATCGGTCAATATAGTCTGGCGTTCTTGCGAAGCCCTATTGCGCTGACGTTTCTTCTTATGCATAACACAAAAAGGATCATTTGTTGCCATGTTTCAATGTAGTAAAAATTAGTTCTAACAGAAGAATGAAAACTCGGTATCAAAATTAAAACATAGGGGGAGAGTGACCTCATCGCCACGATTCCATGGCGGTGGCTCCATGAAGTCATCATCATCTTGATGGTCACCACGAGCCATTGTGCTATGGTAAGAACAAAAACATGTTAGTGCAAAATGAAAACACATCCGACAGATGCGGAAAGAGATACGTGAAGTAACGATCACTACATATCATCAATAACAAAAATGAAAACTGCCATGTTTACCCCAAAGTTTTAGCATGTGAAAGGATGTAATTGCCATGTGCTGAACATGCACAAAAAGGTAAAAAATAACCAATGGAAAAATAGGTGCAAAAACATGACAACTGGATATGTGTTTGCTTCTTAAGAATGCAGTTGCCATGTAGGAGATTCAAGTTGCCATGTTGGCAGTAAACAATGTGGCAACTGAGGTAGTACAGTGGAACACCCAACTACCATTGTCCAACATGTAGTGTGGCAACTAACACATTGGCTTAATAAAATCACATGTCACATCTACTAGGTTCAAGTTGCCATGTTAACAAACAAAAAGATGTGGCAACTAAGGCAGTTCAAATTAGAGCAGACAACTGCCAGTCTACAACGTATAATGTGGCAACTCACACATTGGCCTGGTAAAAAAAATGAGTTTCCATGTAATGCAATCAAATATGTTGTGCTATCACAAAACAGCATGGCAACGAAGTGAGTACATGATACATACAAACTGCCATTACTCTACATATGACATGGCAACTGTCATAGTTGATTCACAAAATTAGTTGCCACTTAGAAGGATAGTTGTAGGTAAACAAAATGCAATGAAATTGACGTGATTGCCCTTATCCCACACTTAAATATGCATCTACCTAGATATAGGGATCATACACAACTATCACTCCCTGAGTTTGGATCTCATAAACTGTCATTATCCTACACATGACATGGCAACTGACATAGTTGATTCAGAAAATTAGTTGCCATCAATGAGGATAGTTGTGGATAAAACAAGTGTGTTGAAATTGCCATGACTGCCATGATCCTACACATTAAAATGCACCTAACTAGATCTAGGGTTCATACACAACTATCATACTCCTCAATTCAACAGCAACATCGCCCTAAAATAGTGAAGATCATAGCCTTCGAGACAATCAGAACTAACAATTAGAAATCGCTCACGCATCTAATTGCAGGCATCTAATCTCTCGTACATAGAGAGGTGGTTGCCGACCGGGCCAGCCTCACCGGCATGACTACCACCGCGATGGCGACGGAACTGCGCAATGTCGCCCTAAAATGGCACACACGCGACTCCCCCGCCGACGGGGACACCGGAGCGGCCGCGAATCCGCCTGAATCTCGAGAGGGCTAGACAGGAATGTGACCAGGGAGGAAGGGGGACAGTACAGAAGCTTCGACAACCTTACCTTCTCACTGCGACTTCTCCAGCGACGACGCTCTGGTCCGGCGAACACCATCAACGGCCGCGAATGCCGTCGACTCTTCCGCCGCTGCCACCGCCTCCTCCTCTCGTCTTCTCCTTCAGTCGAATGGAACTGCCTGTGGATGGTGGGTTGGTGAGTAATGAAGGGGATGGGGAGAAACCGCAACACAACTGAGGGGGGAAATGGCCAGTCGTGGGAGACGCGAACAGAAGTCGTGCACGGCGCGCGGGCGCGATGACAGTTCCACCGCACGCCCCGACTCCAACTGGTGTCGGCCAAGGGAGAAACGGCGTGCAGGCGAACTGAGGACGACGCCACACATCGGCCTTGTCCTACGTGACACACAAAAACTGCATCGGCGTGTCAAGATTCGTGTAAATTTGAATCAACGGCGATCCAGGCGTGTGGGAGTTAGTGTTTCCGTATTCTAATCATCATCATCAATAAAGATCATTCGTTGCTATTCATTAGAATTGTTTCACATCAGTGTAGTGGCACACGATCTCTCAGTTGAGGTCCCTGAAAACTGTATATATCCCCCTCACCGATGAGCTTAATGAATGCGCTTCGAATCTCATATCCTGTCTCCTTCCATCACAGAGGAAACGACTAGTGGCCACGGATGACTTGGAAAAGAAGAAGCTCCTCCTCCTCCCCCATTTCTGCTTGTAATTCGAAGTCCTTCGTGATCACCACGGAGATCAAGATCGAGGTAGAACTAGTGCTTACACTAAGCCTTATCTAAAAAAAATTAATCTGTGTGTTTTTCATTCTGCTCTTTGGAATTAGACCATCAAACTTATAGAATCTCAGAAAACAAAACAAGTTCAGTTCTGAAGTTGTGAACAGAACAGACCGACGCCGGCAACTCCACCCATGCACGCACGAGGGTACGTTCACCGGTGTCTCCATCGATGCCGAGAGGACGGCGAGTGGATCGCGCCGGCGCCGTGACGCGACTTCTCATGATGGCCACCACCACCCGACGCCATCGCCCGGCGGTGACCGGCGGCGCTCTTCCTTGCTCTCGCGTCCTCCGCCGCCGCCTTCCTCAGGCCTTAAGGACGTCCGCCGGCAGCTTCGGCGGATAGCGGTGATCGCCCAAGCCTGAGAGGGGATCATACGGTGGCGGGAGATCGTCGGCAAGCCATAGGGACCGGAACGACTTCCAGAATTCGTTAACGCGCCTAGCCACCCTGATGAACACAATTGCAGGCCGGCGCCAGCACATGTACCTCTCCTTCCAGGTCATCTCGGGCGAGTCGTCGGCGGCGAGACCGCCACACAGCGCCTTGTATCTGCGATTCCGGAGCGCGCGTCGGCCGCACCGCGCCTCGTATATGGGCTTCCAGAGCGCGTGGTCGCGGTCGGCGACGAGGCGCCGGAGCTCGGTGCAGGTGTGCGTCACCATCAGGAGATCCTCGCCATCGTCGAGCCTCGCCAGTATCGCCGCCTTGGCGTCGCTGGGGAGCGACATGAAGGTGGGCTCCAGCGCCACGCCATTCTCGCGGCACATCGCGGCCAAGACGCGCCGGCAAAGACCGTCGGCGATGGCGCCCCAGAGCGCCGCCACCTTGGCGTCCCTCCTCAGCGCGCGCGCTGTGTCGTCGAGGCCGTCCGACAGGTACCGTGCGGTGGCGAGCGCATCCACGCACACCCAGTACGTGCCCCAGCCGCCGGTCTCCGCGCACGTAGAAGACGACATGCCGCCCGTGCGCGAATATCCTTAGCGCAGCGGCGCCCGCGTCCTGCCGGAGCTGCGGCACGGCGTATCGGAGGGAGAGCGTCGAAGCTGTCGCTCCCTGCTGCTTCGAGATCCGGCCCAGCTCCGGGTCCTTGGCCGCGGCGGTGGCGGGAACGAAGCCCGCTTCAAGGAAGGCGGCGTGGACGACGATTATAAGGCGGCCAAGGAGGCGCTCGGCGTCCCACTGCCCGCCGTCGATAACCCTGTGGAGGGGAGAAGTCTTCCCATGGCTAATGATTCTTTGTGGGCTTTGATGGTAGGGTTTCGTACATGGACGGCAGCTTTATCATGGATCTTGTTTTTCCTTTATTTACACGGCGCAAATGCAGATGCCCACATACATGAGTTTCTTTTTTATTATTTTTTAACACACGGACGCATATATATTAACCTCATGCACATCTTAAAGCATCTCCAATAGCCGCGTAAAATTTTCGCGCCAGAGAGTCACTAGCAATCAGACTACTGATAGCTATCATCCTATCAAACAATCCCGTAATCATTGGATTAGAGCGGTGTGGTTCGTTGATTAGACCTCCCCTCATAACGTGCACCTCTGTTGCCGTAGTTAGTTGCGATATAAAAGGGATCCCCTGATTTTGGTTTGCTATTAACTCCAGCCAAAAATCACGGGAGGATAAAATGTTACCCTAGTTATTCTGTAGTTTTCCGCTTTTACTTTTGTTATTTGTAGGAAATTTTATTTCACGAAAATGTTTCCAACGCTAATAAATTTGCTTCTACAGAACTCGGATTTGCTTCTATCCATCAAAATATTGTTTGTAATGTACTAATTTTTTTCCCTTCATGCAATGAAATTTTTGTTTCCAATGATTAGAGAATTTGCTTCAAGCGCAGCTGAACTTTACTTCAATCTAATAGTTTGTTTTATTTCCAAAACAACAACAAAAAACGCAGAATTGCAAATGTGCATCTAGCTAAAAATGTGACAAAAAATTGTCCAACGTGTGTTGTTATGCTTTCTTGCACCTAGAGAAATGTGTTTCCAGTAATAATTTAATCTTTTTGGGATTATTTCTTCGATATGACGTAATCTTTTGCCTAATGTAATAATTTATTTGTTTTCAATCGCATGAATACTATGTTTCGTCTGACTAAGAACTTGCTTCCTCGGCAACATGGAGAAGTTTCAATGTGAGTGGTACAATGTTACTATTTATGAAGCTACCATGCTTGGTCCATTTACAAAATATGTTTCATTGCTTCTCTTCTTTTGCGAGGCTGTATATTTGCTTCTTTAAGCGGTCAACATTAGAGTGGTTCATATGTTCATATGCCATGCTTCCTATTGTCTACGAATTTGCTTCCATCTATCGGAAAGTATGCTTCCATACAAGCTTCACATATTAACCACTGCGATGACGATGGTGGATACCAAAGCAGCAAGCGACATGGAAGGCGACAAGACTCCAGCGAACGGGGAAGAACGGCATGGCCACACACAGTCCAGCGAGGTTGACCTGGATGGGAGGCAGTCCCCTGGGAAAAGTTCTTGCCCCCACCTCAATTGTTGCAACTGCCATTGTAGGCATATGCTCGAAGTTGCATGCCCCACCACTCGAAAGCATCCTGCGCATCGCCGCTGCCCTGGACATCGCAGCGCCATGGCGCTACTCCATCTCACCTTGGATAGCAAGCAACATGCACAATCTGGTAAGGAAAGAGACGGGGTCTAGCACTGAAGCGGTGGACCGGGTGCCGCATTGGATCATGGTGCAGTTCGTGCGGGGCAAGGGATCCAAACCTGGGCAACAGCAGCAGATATATTAGATGGATGCGAGGAGGATTGCGAGTTAGGCAATTCGGTGCATCAGAAGCAGCGCAGGAAGGGTGAGCTCCGCCGTGGTGAGGGTTAGATGCACTAGAGGCGGGCGGCGCTGGTGGAGAGAACCAAGGCGCGGCGTCTCATCGGTGAGGTAGGCAGGAGAGAGGAAGAAGAAAGTGGCGAGATTTTTAGGACAGAGATGGGACAAGGGAGTTATGAGGCATGGTAATCGGGTGCATTGAACCGATTTTTTCAACGAGCTCTGGACCGTGTGATGGTGTTGAAATTAACGGCAAGGGATCGGTCTGATGTTTGCTTCCTATCAGATGTATGATAGGGTGTTTTCCTAAATGTTATAGCGTGTCACTGTAGCACTTTTAATGCACCGGGATTAACATTGTTTTAGCAGACGCCTAAAAACGCGTGCCTAAAAAAGCACGCAGAGCAAATTGTGAAGCGCGCGCAATCCGGAGCCGAAAATATGATGCGCGTGATAGCGTTTTTCAGCACGTGCCCAAAACTTTATAGCACGCGTAATACTTTACAGCATCTGTTGGAGCTGTTCGGCGCCAAAAAACGATTTTTTAGTGCGTGGAGCTCTTTTAGGCGCCCGTTGGAGATGCTCTTATGAAAAATGCAAGCAAAGGCCGGGCTCCGTAGGGCCCTTTATTTTAATTTTAGAGAAAATACTTTTTATATACCTAAAAGAATTCGGAAAAAATGTATGCATGTAGACATATAGTTGTAGTGTACATGCACAAAATTTCATTAACACACATATTCATATGTGATCTACGTAAAGAAGACAAATACACATATCAAAATAGACGTTCTCTTTGATGTATTTGAGTCAAATATTTATCTTTTTGTGTAGCATGCAAATGATCAAATTAGTTGATGAAATTTTATACAAACTTGAAGAATATAAGTATTTATTTGTAACTCCTAGATACATTTTTATTTTTATTTTTATTCTTTGAAAAACAAGCTCCATGGAGATACCACTGTCCTCCTAATCATCTAACCACAAGTTGGTCGCATACACTCGCTTATTTAATTGGTAAATAATTATAGAACACGAAAATGCGCTTATTTAATGGGTGCTGATAACACCCACACGTGTGGTATACTAGACATCCACCCGCACACCGTGTATGTGGTGAGCAGGAGGCAGCCCACACGGATTGTGTGTGGGCGAACATTAGAATTGTCCACACGTGTGGGCGCAGCTATTTCGTGACACGCCCAACAAAGTATTACTCATCCCTATCCCGCGCGTGTGCCACGAAGCAAATATGCACACACGTCCTGGCACGGCTACATTAGGTACCTGCGGGATGACGATTCAGTTGCCATCCGGAATGGCAGATGTAGTTATCCGGGATGGCAAATGTAGTTGTAAAAGCATGACAACTCTCTTTGTTTTTGTTAGCTATAGTTGTCATGTCTAATTTATGGTAGTTGCCGCGTGTAACCAAACCATAGTTGCCGTGTGATTAACTACTTGCCAGATATGGTCAAACAATAGTTGTCATGTGTGTTTACCTAGTTGCCACGTGTGGTTAATCACAGTTGCCATGTATGTTTATCTGGTTGCCACGTACGCGTAACTGCAGTTGCCGTCTAGTAAAGAATCATAGTTGGCATGTGTGTTTAGCTAGTTGCCACGTATGCGCAACTGCAGTTGCCATCCAACAACGTACAAGTGTCGTGTGGGCGAACTAGATAGAACTAGTGCTTACACTAAGCCTTATCTAAAAAAATTAATCTGTGTGTTTTTCATTCTGCTCTTTGGAATTAGATCATATCAAACTTGTAAAATCTCAGAAAACAAAGCAAGTTCAGTTCTGAAGTTGTGAACAGACCGACGCCGGCAACTCCACCGACCGGTGGATGCTGCATGCACGTACGAGGGTACGTTCACCGGTGTCCCCATCGGTGCCGAGAGGACGGCGAGTGGATCGCGCCGGCGCAGTGACGCCACTTCTCGTGATGGGCACCACCACCCGACGCCATTGCCCGGCGGTGACCGGCGGCGCTCTTCCTCGCCCTCGCGTCCTCCGCTGCCGCCTTCCTCGGGCCTTCAAGGACGTCCGCCAGCATCTTCGGCCGATAGCAGTGATCGCCCAAGCTTGAGAGGGGATCATACGGTGGCGAGAAATCGTCGGGAAGCCGTGGGGACAGGAACGACTTCAAGAATTCTCTAACGGACCTAGCCGCCCTGATGAACACAATTCCAGGCCGGCGCCGGCACATGTACCTCTCTTTCCAGGTCATCTCGGGCGAGTCGTCGGCGGCGAGGCCGCCGCACAGCGGCTTGTATCTGCGATTCGGGAGCGCGGGTCGGTCGCGCCGCTCCTCGTATATGGGTTTCCAGAGCGCGCGGTCGCGGTCGGCGACCAGGCGCCGGAGCTCGGTGCAGGTGTGCGTCACCATCAGGAGATCCTCGCCATCGTCGAGCCTCGCCAGTATCGCCGCCTTGGCGTCGCCGGGGAGCGACATGAAGGTGGGCTCCAGCACCACGCCCTTCTCGCGGCACATCGCGGCCAAGACGCGACGGCACAGACCGTCGGCGAGGGCGCTGTGTCGTCGAGGCCGTCTGACAGGTACCGTGCGGCGGCAAGCGCGTCCACGCACACCCAGTACGTGCCCAGCCGCCGGTCTCCGCGCACGTAGAAGACGACATGCCGCCCTTGCGCGAACATCCTTAGCGCAACGGCTCCCGCGTCCTGCCGGAGCTGCGGCACGGCGTACCCGAGGGAGAGCGTCGAAGCTGTCGCTCCCTGCTGCTTCGAGATCCGGCCCTGATCCGGGTCCTTGGCCGCCGCAGTGGCGGGAACGAAGCCCGCGTCAAGGAAGGCGGCGTGGACGACGATTATGAGGCGGCCAAGAAGGCGCTCGGCGTCCCACTGCCCGGCGTCGATAACCCTGTGGAGGGGAGAAGTCTTCCCCATGGCTAATTGATGGTAGGGTTTACCACATGGACGGTAGCTTTACCATAGATCTCTATTCGTAAAAGGGAGTTGGTAGCTCCCCTCCATTTGTCTGGGTTTTTTCGTCTCACTTTCCATCATCCTTTCTCATTAGGATTTCTTCCTCCAATTAAAAAAATCAAATTCCATTAAAGTAGAAGATTTGTTCCATGTTTGCTTTGGCAGGTGTTACTTCAATTTAATCACATAAATAATTGGTAAATAAAAATTCAGAAATCAAATTATATATATGAGATCATCTTCCTAAAAGACATACATAAGATTTCTCTCAATAACTTTTCAACACAAAATCAGATATATTTCTCAATAACTAATTACTAATTCCCATGCACTATGTCATTTATTATTATCATCATCTCTACTATTACTTGACAATCATAAGTTTCCTAATACAATAAAAATAATATGTCTTTTTTGTTGTGAGCGTACGCATGCCTACCGATAATTAGAAGTAGTAGGGATTTTTCACAATTAGGTAGATAATTAATTGATTTGGTTGGCAATTAATTAGGCATGCAGAGAATTAGGTAGTCCTTTAATTAGTTGTGTAATTACTTAATTAAAAATCTGATGTAGACCGAACCTCGATGGCGAGATCCTGCGGCCCGACCTTTCACGACACTCCACCTTCAGTAGTAGCAACCACTCACCCGCGCACGCGATGTACACGCGGCCCGACCTTTCACGACACTCCACCTTCAGTATTAGCAATCTCTCGCCCGCGGTCGACCTTTAATTATTTGTGTAATTAATTAATTAAAAATCTATTGTTGTGTAATTTTTTGATTTGCAGATTGATCGGCGGCGGTAAAAATTTCAGCAACTTCGTCCTTCTTCTTATCTTCTTCTTCATGCTCTTTTATCTTCTCAAGATGTTCTCTTCTTCAAGAAAGAAAATGCTCCTCACCCATTGGCACGAGGATGCACTTATTAGCCCTCTTGACGGTATATGTATGTGTTTTGCAATCATACGCCACATCATGCTCTTTGTATCATGGCTCGCCCAATAACAAATAACATGAAATCATCGGTGCCGAAATCACGTCGCAGAAAATCTCGCAAAAATAATTTTCCAACAAAAACGATGCCTTGGTTTGGTGTGTGACAATGAGCACTTCATGACCCCAACGGAACAAGTATGGTTGTGCTCGTGGTGTCATCGTTAGATCTAGCTTCTCCACCATCTCGATGCTTGCAGCGTTGATCAAACTCATGTGGTCGATTATCATGTCACATGATCTCTCCTGTACCACAACACGAGTATGAAAAAGCCCATCCCGTCAACCTTCCTCCTCCAGTTGAAATCCATAGCTTAACTTCCATGATAATCCAGTCATCTCCTCCGCAGTGTCATGAACAACCTTAGCTCTGAATACCACCTGATGTAGACCGAACCTCGATGGCGAGATCCGATCTGTTGTTGCGGCCCGACCTTTCACGACACTCCACCTTCAGTAGTAGCAACCTCTCGCCCGCGCACGCGGTGTACACGAAGTAGAGGGTTTGAACCTTACGGCTCAGCACGAGAAAACCAATCTCGACGACGGTACTCACGCACAAAACAATTTCCACGAACAAAAATCGCAACACAGAGGTTTTCTAAAGCTTCATCCAAAATTTAGGGATTTTTAGACAGCTTCCCCCAAAACTCGATACGGATATTTACTCTAAAAACACATTGTGTCTATCATAAAAAATATAACCTGCCTTTTACAAAGGAGTCAACTGGCTATAAAGCCGTTCGCACACCCTAGCTAACTTGGAAAACAAGTACTGCTTGATACGTACTAAGTACTAACACGTAATCTATGCTAAACCGACTATCTGTTTAAGAAAGCAAAACTACTAGTTTGGAGCAACCGACGGCTTGATCTGTTCTTTTGCTGGTGGGCCCCATCCAACATCCTTTAAACTCAACAACTCTCAATTAAGTGGAATTCTTAAACCGATATTTTCCTTGTTGGGTAGGAAAAGAAACAGAAATAATACTCTTGGTTTGATCCTAACGTAGCAAATATTCTTGGCAAGCAAATCGGCCATGTACTCCTTGATGTCTCCTTCAAAACGTGGCTTGTTAAAGTAATTAGAATATTCTTTATGTTGATGTCCTCCTAAGGCATGCACATATGATCCAGGATCAACCATCTCAACCTGAACATATTTATCTTCCTTCTCTATGCACATCGCCTGCAGCGCATCGTGCATGCACGTTACATTTACTACTGTCTGATCAGCTTCATAACTTAGTTGCAGGTGCTCCGGTGTATATGTAGAGTATTTCTGGACAATATCGGCTTGAAGCGAAATAACAACGGCCTTGGTATCTAAATTATTACATAGGGTCGTATCATCCTCTTCCCCTTGAAACGAGATCGTCCCCGGTTTTGAGTCAATCTCTTTTGCAATTTTTTTGATCTACAGGTTGATCGACGGCTGCCAGGGATATACCCCGCGATATGACCCGGCCGGAAGTATGACCCGGCCAGACTTGACGACTCACTGGTGACCCGCCCTGACTTGGCGACTCACTAAGTGACCCGCCCAGATCTCTCCACTCACTGATAACCCGGCCGAGTCAGGTGACTCATTGGTGACCCGGCGGGAGGGTTAGAGGAGCTAGCAACAAGACTCAAGGCCCAGAAGACCGGCTCATGTTATGGTGGGCCGGCTTAAAAGGAAAGCATAAGGAATGTTCCCTTACAAAGGAAGCAAGACTAGGACTCCACTTATAAAAGAGTAATCCTAATCCTACTAGAACTAGTCATGTAAGCCGCCCCTTCAACTTATATAAGGAGGGGCAAGGCACCCCAAAAGGGACAAGTTTTACAAGTCTAGGTAGACAGACAAGTCAAGAGCTCTCGAAATAGAGCACCCCTGTAATCGTGATCATCATCATTAATATCAACAAAGCAGGATGTAGGCTTTTACCTCAACCGCGAGGGGCTGAACCTGGGTAAAAAAACCTCGCGTCTCTCGTCCCACTCAACGCCTCTCAAGCTACCACATGGATGCGTTGGCCTCATGACTAAGTCCTCACACTAGCACATCTGTTGTGACAATTCCACGATAGTTGGCGCCCATCGTGGGGCCTCGCGCACAATGATGTTGAGTTCTTGGAGGGAATTTTCCAGGGTTCGAGAAGCTCGTGATTGTCCGGATGAAGAAGAGCCAGCAAGAAGAGGATCTACGTCATCCACGAGCAGTCAAACATACATGATTAAGATCAAAATAAGTTAGGGTTGCAGCGTCCCGTGAGCCGCCGCCGATGTGACTGAAGGAAATATGCCCTAGAGGCAATAATAAAGTTATTATTTATTTCCTTATATCATGATAAATGTTTATTATTCATGCTAGAATTGTATTAACCGGAAAACATAATACATGTGTGAATACATAGACAAACAGATAAGTCACTAGTAAGCCTCTACTAGACTAGCTCATTAATCAAAGATGGTTATGTTTCCTAACCATAGACATGTGTTGTCATTTGATTAATGGGATCACCTCATTAGAAGAATGATGTGATTGACATGACCCATTCCGTTAGCTTTAGCTTAGCACTTGATCGTTTAGTATATTGCTATTGCTTTCTTCATGACTTATACATGTTCCTATAACTATGAGATTATGCAACTCCCGTTTACCGGAGGAACACTTTGGGTACTACCAAACGTCACAACGTGAATCGGGTGATCATAAAGGAGTACTACAGGTGTCTCCAAAGGTACTTGTTGGGTTGGCGTATTTCGAGATTAGGTTTTGTCACTCCGATTGTCGGAGAGGTATCTCTGGGCCTTCTCGGTAATACACATCACATAAGCCTTGCAAGCATTGCAACTAATGAGTTAGTTGTGAGATGATGTATTACGGAACGAGTAAAGAGACTTGCCAAAGAATGAGATTGAACTAGGTATTGGATACCGACGATCGAATCTCGGGCAAGTAACATACCGATGACAAAAGGAACAACGATGTTGTTATGCGGTCTGACCGATAAAGATCTTCGAGAAAATGTAGGAACCAATATGGGCATCCAGGTCCCGCTTATTGGTTATTGACCGAGATGTGTCTCGGTCATGTCTACATTGTTCTCGAACCGTAGGGTCCGCACGCTTAAGGTTTCGATGACGGTTATATTATGAGTTTGTGTATTTTGATGTACCAAGGTTGTTCGAGTCCCGGATATGATCACGGACATGACGAGGAGTCTCGAAATGGTCGAGACATAAAGATTAATATATTGGACGGATATATTTGGACACGGAAAGGTTCCGGAGAAGTTTGGAGCTCCGGAGGTTACTGAACCCCCGGGAGGTATATGGGCCTTATTGGGCCCATGTAGGAGGAAGGGAGAAGGAACAAGGGAGGGGGCGCGCCCCCCAAGCCCAATCCGAATTGGGGAGGGGGGCCGGCCCCCCTTTCCTTTCTCCTTCCCCCTCTTCCTATTCCTACTACTAGTACTACTTCCTAATACTAGTACTCCTTCCTTCCCCCTCCAAATAAGATAAGGAAAGAGAGGAAACCTACTTGGAGTAGGTTTCCTCCCTATGGCGCGCCCTTGTGGCCGGCCACCTCCTCCTCCCTCCTTTATATACGGGGTGGGGGCACCCTAGGACACACAAGTTGATCCTTGAGATCGTTCCTTAGCCGTGTGTGCGGTGCCCCCTCCACCATATTCCACCTCGGTCATATCGTGGCGGTGCTTAGGCGAAGCCCTGCGTCAGTGAAACATCAAGATCGTCACCACGCCGTCAGGTTGACGGAACTCCCTCTCCCCGAGCTTTGCTGGATCGGAGCCCGAGGAGCGCCATCGAGCTGAACGTGTGCCAAGAACTCGAGGCGCCGGAGTAACGGCGCTGGGATCACCTGGATCGTGAGGAGAACGTACTGACTACTTCCTCTACGTCATCATCGGTTCGGAGGTGCCGGAGTAACGGCACCGGATCGGCAGGATCGCGAGGAGAACGCGTCGACTACTTCCTCTACGTTGTGATCGCTTCCGCTTTGGTCTACGAGGGTACGTAGACAACACTCTCCCTTCTCGTTGCTATGCCATCACCATGGTCTTGTGTGTGCGTAGGAAAATTTTGAAATTACTACGTTCCCCAACAGTGGCATCCGAGCCAGGTTTTATGCGTTGATGTCATATGCACGAGTAGAACACAAGTGAGTTGTGGGCGATACAAGTCATACTGCCTACCAGCATGTCATACTTTGGTTCAGCGGTATTGTGAGATGAAGCGGCCCGGACCGACATTACGCGGACGCTTACGCGAGACTGGTTTCACCGTTACGAGCACTCGTGCTTAAAGGTGGCTGGCGGGTGTCTGTCTCTCTCACTTTAGTTGAACCGAGTGTGGCTACGCCCGGTCCTTGAGAAGGTTAAACGGAGTCTATTTGAAAGTATCGTTGTGGTTTTAATACGTAGGTAAGAACGGTTCTTGCTCAGCCCATAGCAGCCACGTAAAACTTGCAACAACAAAGTAGAGGACGTCTAACTTGTTTTTGCAGGGCATGTTGTGATGTGATATGGTCAAGACGTGATGCTATATTTTATTGTATGAGATGATCATGTTTTGTAACCGAGTTATCGGCAATCGGCAGGAGCCATATGGTTGTCGCTTTATTGTATGAAATGCAAACGCCTGTAATTGCTTTTACTTTATCACTAAGCGGTAGCGATAGTCGAGAAGCAATAGATGGCGTAACGACAACGATGCTACGATGGAGATCAAGGTGTCGCGCCCGGTGACGATGGTGATCATGATTGCTTCGGAGATGGAGATCACAAGCACAAGATGATGATGGCCATATCATATCACTTATATTGATTGCATGTGATGTTTATCCTTTATGCATCTTATTTTGCTTTGATTGACGGTAGCATTTTAAGATGATCTCTCATTAAAATTATCAAGTAGTGTTCTCCCTGAGTATGCACCGTTGCCAAAGTTAAAGTTCGTCGTGCCGAGACACCACGTGATGATCAGGTGTGATAAGCTCTACGTCCATCTACAACGGGTGCAAGCCAGTTTTGCACACGCAGAATACTCAAAGTTATACTTGACGAGCCTAGCATATGCAGATATGGCCTCGGAACACGGAGACCGAAAGGTCGAGCGTGAATCATATAGAAGATATGATCAACATAAGATGTTCACCATTGAAAACTACTCCATCTCACGTGATGATCGGTTATGGTTTAGTTGATTTGGATCACGTGATCACTTAGATGACTAGAGAGATGTCTGTCTAAGTGGGAGTTCTTTAGTAATATGATTTATTAAAAAACTTAAATTTATCATGAACTTAGTACCTGATAGTAATTTGCTTTTTCTATGTTTACTGTAGATAGATGGCTCGTGCTGTTGTTCCGTTAAATTTTAATGCGTTCCTTGAGAAAGCAAAGTTGAAAGATGATGGTAGCAATTACACGGACTGGGTCCGTAACTTGAGGATTATCCTCATTGCTGCACAGAAGAATTACGTCCTGGAAGCACCGCTGGGTGCCAGGCCTGCTGCAGTAGCAACGCCAGAAGTTGTGAACGTCTGGCAGAGCAAAGCTGATGACTACTCTATAGTTCAGTGTGCCATGCTTTACGTCTTAGAACCGGGTCTTCAACGACGTTTTGAACGTCATGGAGCATATGAGATGTTCCAAGAGTTGAAGTTAATATTTCAAGCAAATGCCCGGATTGAGAGATATGAAGTCTCCAATAAGTTCTATAGCTGCAAGATGGAGGAGAACAGTTCTGTCAGTGAGCACATACTCAAAATGTCTGGGTATAATAATCACTTAATTCAGCTGGGAGTTAATCTTCCGGATGATAGTGTCATTGATGTAATTCTCCAATCATCGCCACCAAGCTACAAGAGCTTCGTGATGAACTATAATATGCAAGGGATGACTAAGACAATTCCTGAGCTCTTCGCAATGCTAAAAGCAGCGGAGGTAGAAATCAAGAAAGAGCATCAAGTGTTGATGGTCAACAAGACCACTAGTTTCAAGAAAAAGGGCAAAGGAAAGAAGAAGGGAACTTCAAGAAGAACAGCAAACAAGTTGCTGCTCAAGTGAAGAAACCCAAGTCTGGACCTAAACCTGAAACTGAGTGCTTCTACTGCAAGCAGACTGGTCACTGTAAGCGGAACTGCCCCAAGTATTTGGCGGATAAGAAGGATGGCAAGGTGAACAAAGGTATATGTGATATACATGTTATTGATGTGTACCTTACTAGAGCTCGCAGTAGCACACAGGTATTTGATACTGGTTACATTGCTAATATTTGCAACTCGAAACAGGGGACTACAGATTAGCGAACACCGGCAAAGGACGAGGTGACGATGCGGCGTGGGAAATGGTTCCAAAGTCGATGTGATCGCGGTCGGCACGCTACCTCTACATCTACCTTCGGATTAGTTTTAGACCTAAATAATTGTTATTTGGTGCCAGCGTTAAGCATGAACATTATATCTGGATCTTGTTTGATGCAAGACGGTTATTCATTTAAATCGGAGAATAATGGTTGTTCTATTTATATGAGTAATATCTTTTATGGTCATGCACCCTTGAAGAATGGTCTATTTTAATGAATCTCGATAGTAGTGATACACATATTCATAATGTTGAAACCAAAAGATGCAGAGTTGATAATGATAGTGCGACTTATTTGTGGCATTGCCGTTTAGGTCATATCGGTATAAAGCGCATGAAGAAACTCCATACCGATGGACTTTTGGAGTCACTTGATTATGAATCACTTGGCACTTGCGAACCGTGCCTCATGGGCAAGATGACTAAAACCCCGCTTCTCCGGTACTATGGAGAGAGCAACAGATTTGTTGGAAATCATACATACTGATGTATGTGGTCCAATGATTGTTGAGGCTAGTGTCGGATATCGTTATTTTCTCACCTTCACAGATGATTTAAGCAGATATGGGTATATCTTATTAATGAAACATAAGTCTGAAACATTTGAAAAGTTCAAAGAATTTCAGAGTGAAGTTGAAAATCATCGTAATAAGAAAATAAAGTTTCTACGATCTGATCGTGGAGGCGAATATTTGAGTTACGAGTTTGGTCTACATTTGAAACAATGCGGAATAGTTTCGCAACTCACGCCACCCGGAACACCACAAATAAGCAATGGTGTGTCCGAACGTCATCGCACTTTACTAGATATGGTGCGATCTATGATGTCTCTTACAGATTTACCGCTATCGCTTTGGGGTTATGCTCTTGAGACGGCCGCATTCACGCTGAATAGAACACCGTCAAAATCCGTTGAGACGACACCTTATGAATCGTGGTTTAGCAAGAAACCAAAGTTGTCGTTTCTTAAAGTTTGGGGATGCGATGCTTATGTGAAAAAGCTTCAACCTGATAAGCTCGAACCTAAATCGGAGAAATGTATCTTCATAGGATACCCAAAGGAGACAGTTGGGTACACCTTCTATCACAGATCCGAAGGCAAGACATTTGTTGCTAAGAATGGATCCTTTCTAGAGAAGGAGTTTCTCTCGAAAGAAGTGAGTGGGAGGAAAGTAGAACTTGATGAGGTAATCTGTACCTTCTCCCTTATTTGAAAGTAGTTTATCACGTAAACCAGTTTGCGATATCTACACCAAATAGTGAGGAAGTTGATGATGTTGATCATGAAACTTCAGATCAAGTTACTACGTAACCTCGTAGATCAACCAGAATAAAATCCGCACTGAGTGGTACGGCAATCCTGTTCGGAAGTCATGCTACTAGATCATGATGAACCTACGAACTATGAAGAAGCGATGGTGAGCCCAGATTCCGCAAAATGGCTTGAGGCCATGAAATCTGAGATGGGATCCATGTATGAAAACAAAGTGTGGACTTTGGTTGACTTGCCGAGGGTCGGCAAGCAATAGAAAACAAGTGGATCTTCAAGAAGAAGACTGACGCTGATGGTAATATTGTTGTCTACAAAGCTCGACTTGTCGCTAAGGGGTTTCAAAAGTTCAAGGGATTGACTACGATGAGACCTTCTCACCGTAGCGATGCTTAAGTCTGTCCGAATCATGTTAGCAATTGCCGCATTTTATGATTATGAAATTTGGCAAATGGATGTAAAGACCGCATTCCTGAATGGGTTTACGGAAGAAGAGTTGTATATGATGCAACCGTAAGGTTTTATCGATCCAAAGGGAGCTAACAAAGTGTGCAAGCTCCAGCGATCCATTTATGGACTGGTGCAAGCATCTCGGAGTTGGAATAAACGCTTTGATAGTGTGATCAAAGTATTTGGGTTTATCTGAGACTTTTGGAGAAGCCTGTATTTACAAGAAAGTGAGTGGGAGCTCAGAGCATTTACGATATTATATGTAGATGACATATTACTAATCGGAAATGATATAGAATTCTGGATAGCATAAAGGGATACTTAAACAAGAGTTTTTCGATGAAAGACCTTGGTGAAGCTGCTTACATATTGGGCATCAAGATCTATAGAGATAGATCAAGACGCTTAATTGGACTTTCACAAAGCACATACCTTGATAAAGTTTTGAAGAAGTTCAAAATGGATCGTGCAAAGAAAGGTTTTTTACTCAGACATAAGGTGTGAGATTGAGTCGGACTCAATGCCCGACCACAGCAGAAGATAGAGAGAAAATGAAAGATGTTCCCTATGCTTCAGCCATAGGCTCTATCATGTATGCAATGCTGTGTACCAGACCGACGTATGCTTAGTCTGTAAGCTTGGCAGGAAGGTACCAAAGTAATCCAGAGTGGATCATCGAGAGCGGTCAAGAACATCCTGAAATACCGAAAAGGACTAAGGATATGTTTCTCGTATATGGAGGTGACAAAGAGCTAGTCGTAAATGGTTACGTCGATGCGAGCTTTGACATGATCCGGACGATTCTAAATCGCAAACCCGGATCGTGTTTTTGTTAAACGGTGGAGCTGTCAGTTGGTGCAGTTCTAAACAAAGCGTCGTGGCGGGATCTACATGTGAAGCGGAGTACATAGCTGCTTCGGAAGCAGCAAATGAAGGAGTCTGGATGAAAGAGTTCATTTCCGATCTAGGTGTTATACCTAGTGCATCGGGACCAATGAAGATCTTCAGTGACAATCTGGTGCAATTGCCTTGGCAAAGGAATCCATATTTCACAAGAGGACCAAGCATATCAAGAGACGCTTCAATTCCATTCGGGACCAAGTCCAAGTGGGAGACATAGAGATTTGCAAAATACATACGGATCTGAGTGTTGCAGACCCGTTGACTAAGCCTCTTCCACGAGCAAAACATGATCAGCACCAAGACTCCATGGGTGTTAGAATCATTACTTGAGTAATCTAGATTATTGACTCTAGTGCAAGTGGGAGATCAAGGAAATATGCCCTAGAGGCAATAATAAAGTTATTATTTATTTCCTTATATCATGATAAATGTTTATTATTCATGCTAGAATTGTATTAACCGGAAAACATAATACATGTGTGAATACATAGACAAACAGATAAGTCACTAGTAAGCCTCTACTAGACTAGCTCATTAATCAAAGATGGTTATGTTTCCTAACCATAGACATGTGTTGTCATTTGATTAATGGGATCACCTCATTAGAAGAATGATGTGATTGACATGACCCATTCCGTTAGCTTAGCACTTGATCGTTTAGTATATTGCTATTGCTTTCTTCATGACTTATACATGTTCCTATAACTATGAGATTATGCAACTCCCGTTTACGGAGGAACACTTTGGTACTACCAAACGTCACAACGTAATCGGGTGATCATAAAGGAGTACTACAGGTGTCTCCAAAGGTACTTGTTGGGTTGGCGTATTTCGAGATTAGGTTTTGTCACTCCGATTGTCGGAGAGGTATCTCTGGGCCTTCTCGGTAATACACATCACATAAGCCTTGCAAGCATTGCAACTAATGAGTTAGTTGTGAGATGATGTATTACGGAACGAGTAAAGAGACTTGCCAAGAATTTAGATTGAACTAGGTATTGGATACCGACGATCGAATCTCGGAAAGTAACATACCGATGACAAAAGGAACAACGTATGTTGTTATGCGGTCTCGACCGATAAAGATCTTCGTAGAAAATGTAGGAACCAATATGGGCATCCAGGTCCCGCTATTGGTTATTGACCGGAGATGTGTCTCGGTCATGTCTACATTGTTCTCGAACCGTAGGGTCCGCACGCTTAAGGTTTCGATGACGGTTATATTATGAGTTTGTGTATTTTGATGTACCGAAGGTTGTTCGGAGTCCCGAATATGATCACGGACATGACGAGGAGTCTCGAAATGGTCGAGACATAAAGATTAATATATTGGACGGATATATTTGGACACGGAAAGGTTCCGGAGAAGTTTGGAGCTCCGGAGGTTACGGAACCCCGGGAGGTATATGGGCCTTATTGGGCCCATGTAGGAGGAAGGGAGAAGGAACAAGGGAGGCGCGCCCCCAAGCCCAATCCGACCAGAGGGGGGCGGCCCCCTTTCCTTTCTCCTTCCCCTCTTCCTATTCCTACTACTAGTACTACTTCCTACTACTAGTACTCCTTCCTTCCCTCCAAATAAGATAAGGAAAGAGAGGAAACCTACTTGGAGTAGGTTTCCTCCCTATGGCGCGCCCCTTGTGGCCGCCACCTCCTCCCTCCCTCCTTTATATACGGGGTGGGGGCGCCCTAGGACACACAAGTTGATCCTTGAGATCGTTCCTTAGCCGTGTGCGGTGCCCCTCCACCATATTCCACCTCGGTCATATCGTAGCGGTGCTTAGGCGAAGCCTGCGTCGGTGAAACATCAAGATCGTCACCACGCCCGTCGTCTTGACGGAACTCCCTCTCCCGGAGCTTTGCTGGATTGGAGCCCGAGGAGCGTCATCGAGCTGAACGTGTGCCAAGAACTCGAGGCGCCGGAGTAACGCGCTGGGATCGGCTGGATCGCGAGGAGAACGTATGACTACTTCCTACGTCATCATCGATTCGGAGGTGCCGGAGTAACGCAACCGATCGGCAGGATCGCGAGGAGAACGTCTGACTACTTCCTCTACGTTGTGATCGCTTCCTCTTTGGTCTACGATGGGTACGTAGACAACACTCTCCCTTCTCGTTGCTATGCCATCACCATGGTCCTGTGTGTGCGTAGGAAAATTTTGAAATTACTACGTTCCCCAACAGTGACCTGTCAAAATCCGTCAAGACCGAGAGGAGATCAATGTCAAAGCTCACGTGTTTTGTCGATCGAAGGAGACGCGTCAAGTCAATCTGTATCTGAATCAATCCAAGTCAGTACAATCCATGAGTCATTATCGATGGTTCATGCACAACCGTCCAAAGCCTTAGAGCATCTCCAGCCGCGCCCCCAACAGGCCCTTCCTAGGCGCTTTTTTCGCACCGGCGCCGAAAAATCGCCCCAGTCGCGCCCCCAGGAAGCCGAATTCCGCCGGCTCAACCCGTTTTTGCGCCCGGCGATCGCAGGCCGAACCCGGCACACTGGGGGGCGCTCGGGGGCTCCGGCACAAGGGAAAAGCGTTCCTGGGGCCACATTGTCAGGCGAAAAGTCAAGCCACCTGTCCAGATTCGCCTCCTACCCTCCCCCCCCCCCCCCCACGCACGCACTCGACCGCCACCCTACGCCACCCTGCCGATCCCGGCGCCGTCCACCGCCCACCGCAGCTAGGTAGACCATTTCTCGCCGGAAAAAACAAGGGGTTTCACCGAGGCAGCCTCTTCGCTGCCGTCCGGGCACCTTTTCCGGCGTTCCGGCCGTGCAGGGCATGTGCACTGGCGGGCTTGCGCCCACCTCGCCCGCAAGGTGTTCAGTGAATTTCCTGGCCCAGCGATGGACTCCGAAGATGAGGAGGCGCTCGCGGCGTTGCTGGAGGAGGAAGCCGAAGCCGACATCCATGAGCAGGAGCACCTCATGGTGCTCGCCGCCCTCGCCGGCTTGCTAGCGAGCAGTGAAAAGCCGCGGCGAGGTGGCTCGGCGCTTGGGCGGGTGAAAGCAAAGAATCGGCATCGTCTGGAAGGCTACTGCATGCTCTGCTCGGACTACTTCACTGACGCTCCATTGCACGGTGAGAAAACATTTCAGCGCCGTTATCGGATGAGCCGAAAGCTTTTCCTCAGGATTGTGAATTCCATCCGGGAGTTCGACAGCTACTTCAAGTGCAAGATGATTGCACCGGCACACTTGGATTTACCTCGATCCAGAAGTGCACGACAGCTATGAGGATGCTTGCATACGGAGCTCCCAGTGATTCACTCGACGACTATGGGCGCATGGCCGAGTCCACCACCATTGAGTGTTTCTAGAAGTTCTGCAGGACAGTGGTGGCAGTGTTTGGACCGCAGTACTTGCAAACACCCAATGCGGAAGACACTGCTCGGATCCTAGCACAGAATGCAGCAAGAGGATTTCCTGGGATGCTTGGAAGCATCGGCTGCATGCATTAAAAATGGAAGAACTGTCCATTGGCTTGGCAGGGGTTGTACAAAGGCGCCAAAAGCGGTTGCAGTGTGGTACTTGAGGCAGTGGCCACACAGGACCTCTGGATTTGGCACTCTTTCTTTGGGATGCCAGGAACTCACAATGACATCAATGTCCTGCAGTGCTCCCCAGTCTTTGCCAAGCTTGTTGAAGGTCATTCTTCTCCGGTGAACTTCGAGGTAAATGGGCGGCAGTGCAACAAGGGGTACTATCTAGCTGATGGCATCTATCCGAGATGGTCGACATTTGTGAAGACCATCTCAAACCCTGTGCCAGGAGGCAAGAACGCCTAGTTTGCGAAGGTTCAGGAGGCTTGCAGGAATGATGTCGAGCGGGCATTTGGTGTGCTCCAATCTCGATTTGCTATTGTCCGGTTCCCTGCTCTGACCTGGTCGAAAGATCAAATATGGGAGATCATGACTTGTTGTGTCATCTTGCACAACATGATCATTGAGAGCGAGCAGGAAGAGCTAGTGTTTGACATTGAACCATATTACAAGGAGGGTCCTCTTTCCCAAGTTGATCATCAGCTACCGGCAAACTGGACTTACTACCTCAATATGCGTCGGGAGATCCGAGACCCACAGGTGCATCAAGAACTGCAACATGATCTGGTGGAGCACCTATGGACTCAAGGGCGAGGCCGGGGACGTGTGATGAAACTTGAGTTTTTATTTGTTAAACTATATAATTTGTATTGAACTATTTATTGAACTATTTGATTTATGTGATAAAACACGCGGAAACACGACGAACCATGCCGAACTATGTGACGAACTAATTGATTTCTATTTGTATGCGAAAATTCACGCCGAAACACGCTGAACCGCGCTGAATATGGGCCGATTCACGCAGATATCGGGCCGTTTTTTAACATACTTGGGCCGAACATTAGGCCGAAATCGGTGCATGTGGGCGACCTGGAAGGCGACGGTTGGGTGCCGAACCGCTTCAGCACCGAGCTTATCGCCGGCTCACCCCCAGACCGCTCTTTTTGGCGCCCCGGGGGGCGAACGGTTGGAGATGCTTTTAGGGGATTAAAAACAGACAACTCGGGAGTCAACGATGACAACCCGGAATCGAGATCCATCTTTGACTCTGCCTCGCACTACCGCCGGCCGCGCCCAGAGTCGCCGTTGTGGATACATGCCAAGTCACCGCTGCCATAACTCGCCTTGATCAACCAGCTTCTGTGGAGTCAGCTGCAGCCCAACAACGCTTCAATCCGCCGCCGAGTCGCCGTCGCTTGCAGGTCGTTTCAACGCCTTAAACATGGTGATACCATGCCGTCGAGCTGCGGGTCGTCTATGAGCCGACGTCACCAGCGCTCCCGCTACGGCCTAGTCAAACTGCGCATCCGCCTCACCTCCGAGCTGCCATCGCATCTCGTCGAATCACCGCCTGCGAGCCGCCATTGCTGGTTCACCTCCATCACCGAGTCGCCTTCATCGACTGGTTGGCTGCCTTGCTGTCGCCCGCTCCAGGCTGCTTCAGTCCGTCTCGAGCCGGCCTCGCTCCGCCTTGGACACGAGCCGCCGTTGCCCTCGCGCTTGCCTCTGCTATAGACTGTGTCAAGTCGCCGCCTTTTTTTATCAAAGAAGGGCTTCCCCCTTCCAATTTTCATTACTGAAAACCAAGTCTACATGGTTCAAAGGACAGGACATAACCAAACCAAGTTCATAGCTACTAAACAGAAAGAAAGTGACCTGCCAAAAGGACCAACACAGGCCCAACGAGAACAAAGTTTTCACCACCGAACTAAAAAAGAGTCTACGACAACCGAAACCAGATATCTAACAGACACAAAAGGGACTAAGAGCAGCAACAGTAGATGCAGTTGCAGCCGTTTATCAAGGGAGCCTCGCCACATTGATCCTCCATCCTTGACCAGCCGTGTACACCTCATTTGCTGCTAGCTCTAGAACTTTTGCTCCCAGTTCTAGCAATCTTCTTGGTGGCTCCTTTGTCTGCAAAATGGACCAATCAACCAACCATCGAGCCATTAGTTTGATAATCTGCAAAGGATCATTAATCCTTTTTTTCTCAAAAACAATTGCATTCCTACTTTTCCAAATTGCCCATAAAAGAGCAGAGACCCCAATCATCACCATTTTTTTATCCTCTTTACCAAATTTGTTAATCCATTCACCAAAATATTCTTTAACACTACTAGGAATGGTCTTCAGACCACACACACATCTAACTAGGCTCCATAGCAAAGATGCTGCAGAGCAAGTGAACATTAAATGGTCAATAGATTCATCCTGTCCACAGAACTCACAATTTTTTCCCCTTCCATCCTTTTTTGAGTAGGACATCTCTGGTAAAAATACTTTTCTTATTCACCAACCAAAGGAAAACTTTAATTTTTGCAGGAACTTTTGTTTTCCAGAGATACTTTTGTGGGAATTTTAGGCCTGAAGTAATCAATTTTTTGTATAAAGATTTAACCGAGAATTTCCCATTAGCAGTTAGGGTCCACTTGGTCTTATCTTTTTCTCCATTCATTTTAATTTTTTCACATATTTTTTTAATCACCTCCCATAATTCCAAAGTTTCTCCATGTAGAGTCCTTCTAAATTTAAACCCCTTCCATCCTTTTTGAATGGCCTCATCAACAGTAATTTTGAGGTCAAAACAGATGCCATATATTCTGGGATATGCATCTTTCAAGGGCTTATCATCAACCCGAGTGTCCTCCCAAAATCTAGTGTTTTTCCCATCCCCAAGTTCTTTTTTCACAAACTTATAAAAGATGCTCTTAATTTTCAGCAAACTAGCCTTAACTGGAATATCCCGGTTTTTTTCAACTAGAGCTAGACAATCATTTTCTTATACTTTTCTTTCAACACTTCTTGCCACATCCCCTCTTCTGTTTCCATCTTCCACCACCATTTAGCTAACAAGGCTAAGTTCATCATTTCCAAATTGAGAATCCACAAACCCCCAACCTCTTTGGGTAGGCAACATTCTTTCCAGTTCACTAAATGATATTTCCTAATATTCTCATCTTCTTGCCACACCAATCTAGCCCTAAAAAATCAGCTTTTTTAACTACCCCTTTGGGAATAGCATAAAAGGACATCATGAATAAGGGGATATTAGTCAAGCAAGCTTGCACCAAGGTGATCCTACCAGCAATAGATCCCAGAAGCTTCCCTTGCCAACACCCACATCTTTTCTCAATTTTATCTGTTACGCAACTCCAATGTTTGTTCTTAATCCTAGTATCAGCTACAGGCATTCCTAAATATCTGATGGGTAAATCTCCCATTTTGCATGTCAGAGTCTCCTGGTAAATTACTTGTTTCTCTTTGGCTTTTCCAAACAGCATTAGCTCACTTTTATGAAAGTTAATCTTTAGACCAGACATCTGTTCAAAGGCCCCCAAGATAAATTTAAGGTGTTTCACACTCTCCACCTCATCCTTGATCAAAAAGATAGTGTCATCAGCATATTGTAACATATTAACACCCTTGTTGCCATTTTTATCAAGTACCCCCTTAACAATATCCAATTCTAAAGCATTGTTCATAAGTGAGGCTAAAGCATCTGCAGCCACATAAAAAAGCAACGGGGACATAGCATCTCCCTGTCTCAGACCTTTATAGGTTTTGAAGAAAGGCCCAATCTCATCATTTACCTTGACCCCTACATGCCCACCTCTCATTGTCTCCATTACCCAATCACACCATTTGTCTGGAAAACCTTTCATTCTCAAAGATCTCAGCATAACAAAGGGCCATTTGATTTTATCATATGCTTTTTCAAAATCAACTTCAAAGATTAACGCATCTTCTTTGTCTCTATGGAAAGTGTTCAAGGCTTCATGTAGGATAACCACTCCTTCCATAATGTATCTCCCTTTGATAAATGCAGTTTGCGTTCTGGAGATGACAGGTGCTACACATTTAGTCAGTCTGTTCATTAGGACTTTTGTGATAATCTTGAAGCTCACATTCAACAAGCATATAGGCCTAAATTTTTGAATTTGTCTGGCATCATTGGATTTGGGGACTAGGGTAATAATTCCATAGTTAAGCCTAGCAATATTGATTTCTCCTTTAGCAAACCCCTCTACTAAGGCTTTCAAATCCCACTTGACTAGATCCCAAAAATCTTGATAAAAGTCAGCGGGGAACCCATCGTGTCCTGGCTTTTATTTCTCTTCATGCCAAAAACTACTTGTTGTATTTCATCTAAGGAAAAAGGGGACAGTAGCTCTTCTTTGTCTTGAGCTTTTATTTTATCCATTTCAATATCTCTCAAGGAGATATTAGACTCTTCAGGGTGTCCAAAGAGGTTTTTGTAAAATTTAGTAATATATTCCATCAGACATTTTTCTCCTTCTATGATCCCTTCTTCTTGCTCTAAGGAAATTATCCTGTTTTTCCTCCTCCTCCCATTTACCTTTGCATGATAGTATCTAGTATTTCCATCTCCATCTTTAATCTCTTTATCTTTATATTTCTGCATCCATTTCATTTCTTCTTGTGTCAAAATTCTCTTAAGTTGCAATCTAAGTTCCTTCTGTCCACTTCTATCAGCTGCAATCAAACCCGTCATCTCTGCTCTCTTATCAATGTCATCTAGTTCTTTTATGATTTCTATTTTAATTTTCATATACCAGGCATCCACATTTTTATTCCACCCTTTAACTTTTCTTCTCAATTATCTCATCCTTGTTTGCCATCTGTCCAACACACTTCCTTTAAATCTTTTGTTCCAGGTATTACATACCAACTCTTTAAATCCCTCCCTCAAAAACCAAGCATTTTCATATCTAAAGACATATCCATTTGTGTGTGCCTCCCCTGTGTCAAGGAACAGGGGGGTATGATCAGAAATTTATCTAGCAAAGGCTTGTAGAATAGTCAAAGGGTATTTTTCCTCCTAAACAGGACACATCAATACCCTGTCCAATTTCTCATAAGTAGGGTCCTCCTGATTATTAGCCCAAGTATATTGTCTTCCATTTAAAGGTAATTCTCTCAATCCAGCTTGTTCAATTATAGCATTAAACATAAAGGGCCACTGTTCATTTATCATAGGTTTGTTTTTCTCTTTACTGTTTCTGATGATGTTAAAGTCTCCCCCACCAAACAAGGCAAAGGATTATCATGGTAGAGTCTGGCTAACTCAGCAAGGAAATTAGCTTTCCCTTCTTTCTGTGCATCTCCATAAACTGTGACTAAATTCCAGTGCATTTGGATATTTTTGTCAAACAACATTACTCTTAAGAAATATTGCCCTCTTTCAACATGTTCAATATCAAATACCTCTTTATTAATGTCAACTAGGATTCCCCCAGACATCCCTCTAGGAGGATTCCAGCATCATTGGTAATTTTTCCCCCACAAAGATTATGTAATTCATTTTTTGTAAATTCTTGTTTGATGGTTTCAGAAATTCCAACAAAATTCAACCCATAATCCCTGATCATCTCTCTAATATATCTTTTCTTATGATCTTGTCCAATTCATCTCACATTCCAGAAAACTCCTCTCATTAGTATAGATTCTAAATATTTATTTTTTATTCTCAGCCCAAAATATTCCTTCTTTTATGCAGATTTATATTCCAAAGGTTAGAGACTAATCAGTCTTCTTTCCTTTTTTCCTTCTTAACACCCCTATCCCAACCGATTGCTTCACACAGCTCAGTGCTGGTGAGCTTCTCTTCCCTCTTTTTTTTCCACAGAACATTTCTTTGAGATTATTATACTGTTGCTCCTCAATTTCAGCATCAGAATGCTCCACATCAGAGCTAAGGTCATCAAAATCCACTTCTCCAGTATTTATGTATACTGGTGTGTCTTCTCCTTCTTTCATTCCTTCTCTCACTTCATTCCCCTCATCTATTTTTTCTCTTTTGATATTTTGGAAATACATCTCTCTCCTAGCTTTCTCCATCTTATTAATAATATCTATATTATTTTCGATCATATCAATGGAGCATCCTAAATCAATCCCTACCATAGAGCTAATTTGAATTAATGAGGGGTTAGCAAATTCAAAAATTGGATCCTTACCATAATTATCTCTTTCCTCAGCTCTGATTTTGGCCATCTCTTCTATTTTCTGATCTTCTTTTCCTTTGTTCCTGAGACTCCTTTTTATCTCCACTTCTTTCCCCTCCCTCTCTTTTTCAACATCTTCAGCACCATGTAAGTCTGTCATTTTCTCTCCCAAAGTCCCAATTGATTCTTGACTGGCATTATAATCAGTGGGCTCATTGTACTTTCCAGATTCTGATTCCTCCTTCTGTTGAGTTGCCTTCTCATATTCTTCTATATCCATGTTAGCCAGCTCAATTTCATATTGTTCTCTGTTAACTGCCTCCTGAACAAGTTTTTGGATCTCTTCCTGCTGTTGGTTAATCTGGGTCTGCATTGCAAATTGATTTTCCTCCATCTTCTTAAGTCTCTGTTCAGCTTTAGCCAGCAAAGCACTGTGTCTAGCTTTGTCCTCTTCCAGGGTCTTGATCCTGTTAAACAAGATGTCACTCTCTTTTTGCCACTTCCTTCTCTCAGTCATCATTCCATCCTGCCATTGCATCATGCTTTCTTCCAATTGATTTTTCATTCTGATCAGTTTTCCATCCACCTCCTCACTCTGCTTGAGAGACAAACAGCCAAGTGAAATACTTCTGTGATCAGCTTCTTCTATCCTGGATCTTTTCCTGTTCTCCACATCTCCTTCACCCATCTGTGTTTTCATTTTTCCTCTTCTCCTCCTTGTACCAGCCAATCTCCACCACCTTATCCACTTCCACACCAATTCTGAACATGAGCAAATAAGAGGCTGTGATTTCTACATGAGGTGGAGTTTTCTCCACATCTCTGATCCAACATTTGACCCTGACTTTTTCTTCGTTGACAGTATCCATATCTATTTCCAGTACAGGCCCAACTGCAGCAGCCACTTCACAAATGCCCAGAAAGTGTCTAAAGCAGTCAGGCACCCTGCTCAGTTTAATCCACACAGTATGCAATTTCCCCATAGCTTGGTGATCCAAAGACCAGGGTTGGACCTTGATAATCACCCCTGTCCCAAGCAAATTGAAATCATTGAATTTAGCCAATTCAACCAGTTTAGCCTTGTTGGGAAATCTCATCATGAAACCATTTTGTCCAAATTCCTTTACTCTCCACTGACATCCCCAATCAAACATTTCTCCCATAGCCTTTGTGAGCTCAGTTTCATTGATGTTCCCTTCCCTAATAATCACCACACCTAAAGGGTTTGTATGTTCAGCAACCAACACATCTTTGTAGCTCTGGACCAGCAGGATTTCCATCCCCTTGGCAGCATATCCCACATACTTGGGGACTGGCTTCATCTGCTTCAGCAAATTGCACTCATTGGTGATATGGTTTTCCCTTCCACAAATCAAACATTGCCCCACCCTACATTCCCTGGTAGAGTGTCTGGGATCTTTACATTTCCCACATACTTGCTTATTGCTCCTCTCCATCCCTTTTCTACCATCACCCAGGTTAATCTGCCAATTGTTTCTCACCCCTTGTTTCTTCATCTCCACTCCTGAGTCTTGTTCACCTCTCCTGTCAGTTTGCTGGATGGGATCTCCTTTTCTCTCTTCTTTCCTCATGTCATCTCTTCCAGATTGAGCTTCCCCAAGTTTTCCAATAACTCCTTTAGAAAATTTCCTTCTCTCCTCCTCTCAGTCCCTGCACTAACTGGGATAATAAGGATGTCAACAGTTGTTGTTGAACATCCTGTTCTTTTTGCGTCCCCATATCTTTCCCTTTCCCAACTTCAATTCCAGAGCTCTCGCCCTCACCCTTTTCTCCCCCACTTCTGATCTCTCCTGCTTCTTTCTTTCCAGACTTGGCGTGCCACATAAAATTCTCTCTCTTATCTTCTGTGGCGAAATCTTCTTCATCTCCATCTCCTCTGCCACCCCCATTTCCAGTACCAAATCTTCCATTTCCTCTTCCCACATACCCAAATTTGTCATTCACAGCATGTCTTCCCCCCATCCAACCTCCTCCCCTGTCATTGTAGTTGGATCTCCCTCTGTTAAAACCTCCTTCCCCACCTCGATTGAATCTAGGACCTCCAGATCCTCTTCCTAGGTTTCCAGCCATCTCTTCAGCTGGCGGCTGTGTGGGAGGAGGGGGAGGGGGAAACCCTACACGATGGGATTGCTCTGCCCATCCCCTCTCACCCACTTTTATACCAGCCACCCCACCTTTCCTTTTCTGGGCTGGGTCAAAATCAAGCCCATTGGGCCCCCACCAATCGAGGCCCAAGTCCAAATCCAGTTTTAAATCCTCCCCCACTGAGCCCCCAAAAATAATCAGGGGTCTCACATGGTCTTCCTCCTTATATGTCCTTTTTTCTCCTCTGTTGAAGCCCCAGAGGTTCCAATTGAAGATTCAGAGACAACTAAAAAACCAAAGTCCACTTCATCAACCCCAAACCAGAGTGGAATAGGGTGAACTTTATCATTTTTCATATGCTTATGAACTATGTGAGCGTCAAAACAACAATCTCTACACTTATTGCTATTCGAATTTCTCCTAACTTTCTCCCCAATTTCCCCACGATCCTCATCATTAACCTCCTTGGATATTTCATTGCAGTCATCTGCAAACTGGGATTGGGACCCAATTTTCTGTTTTCTAATTCCTCGGAATCTATTGTTCCTTTCTTTCATCCCATTTTTGACATCACCTACCTCAGTCGAAGCAGTAGACACCAAATACTTGTGATTAGGGCACATACCTTTGGCATCAGAAGAAGTTTCCCCCTCCTCCTCCGCCTCAGAATCCTCGCCACCAAAGACCTGTAAGCGGTTGCCGTCGGGCGAAGCAGCACCCCATCTGGCGGGCGGGAAAGGGCGAGGAGGCGAGGCGAGCGCCTCGGGAAGCAGGGTGAGCGACGGGGAAGCGTCGTCGGGGTCGCTGACATCCTGGCCCGGCGCCTTGGCGTCTCTGTCACCACCTCCTCTTCTCCCTCGATCACGATTGGGAGCCATCTGGACCCGGGGGCCGGAATCCCCATCACCACCGCCTGAGGCGGCGCCTGCGGCTGCATCGGCGGCGGCGCCCTCGGCTGAATCAGGCGGTAGCGGAGGGAGCGGAAGAGCTTCCACTTCTCTCGCTGCGCCGGATCTAGGGATTCCGCCTCCAACATCGCCCAAAGCAACACCCCCATCGCCGGCTGACGGTCGTAGTTGGGGAAGCAGCGGAGGATCTCTTCTCCCCTGAGCTTGTCCCTCACCAGCTCGGAGGCGTCGTTGAGGGCCTTCGCCGTCGGGAACCAACGGTCGAGCTCTCAGAGCCTCCCTATCATCACCTCGTCGCCGGCAGCGAGCGCCCACATCTGCTGCTGGCGAGTCGTCATCAGGACCTAGCACCACCGGCTGCGCGTCACGGCGGCGATTTGGAGTGAGATTTGCGAGGGGGGGAGTGGTGGAGGGAGCGGCTGAAAGCCGATGCGTCGGCCAAATAACCCCTCTCCCCTCCCCCCTGCCGCCATTACTCCCCTCGGGAACCGCCGCAGACGCGCCCCACCAGTCGGTCTCCGCAACGCGTGCCAGATGACAGGGGAAATCCACCAACCGACCCACCATGATCTCCACGTCGCCCGCCCAACTCCGCGCATCCATCACCACCCCATCAACGTCGACGAGCTCCAAGCGCCGCCCTCGTCAGCGGATCACGCCCGGTCGGAAAATCAGCAACGCCGATCCGAGATTCGGTACGTAATCGCAACGGAGGCGAGCGCCGGACGGGAGCACGTCGCACTGGGGGCGTGTGCCGCACGGGAGGCGCGCGTCGCACGGGAGGCGTGTCGGGAGCAGCGCCATTTCCCAGCCTCCTCTCCTTGTCCGCTGCTGCTCAAATAGTCTATCTGGTGGACGGTGGTACCTACGGTTTGGCATCTCTCAAGTCGCCGCCTTTAGAGCCGGCCCTCTGCCGCTAGCCCGCTACACTCCAACTCAACCCGGCGTCCTTCTGCAGACCTGCCATACTTTGAGCCGTCGACCGTTCCGAGATGCCTGCCTCGCCGTACGGTTAAGCCGCCGCGGTTCACCTCTGAGCCGGTCACTGCGCCTTGCTCCATCTTAAGTCACCATCATCGCTTTTCCGCAGCAGGCCAGCTTTCGCCATGAGTCGCCGTTGGCCGAGGCCGCCGCTTCTCGCCTTCACAGAATTGCTTTGGCTCGACCCGCCTCCGCCTTGCATAGCCGTCGCAGCTCTGCCACCGTTGAGGCCACGCCTGCGATTTCGTGCGCCCGGTCACCCAGCTCTTTCTGCCCCCGAGAACCCGAGTCAAGCTGCTCCGGATCGGCCGCGCCGTTGACGGGCTCTGACTCCGCAGTTTCCGAGCCGCTCCCCCGGTCTCCGCCTCTACAACGGACTGGTGTTCCCGAGCCGTTCTGGCCGCACTGCGTCTCCGTCGTGGCTGTCGCTGCAGCTGGTTCTCTCTCCTTCTCTCGTCGCTCTGAACTGAAGAACGAAAGAAAAGCCACAATCTGAGTGTAACAATTGTGCTATCCCACGGTCGGCCACTCCCACGTTGCCCCTGAAGCCGTCATGTCCGCTATGATCTCGCGCTATCCCACGGGAGCGGATGCAGCGGCAAGCTATCTACTGCATGTTAAAACAAGCTCCACTGCAATTACGGACGTCCACAAGAACATGCTCTCAGCGCCCGCAAGCTTATTCTGACGAAACTGAAAAAGGAATGAACGCCTAGCTAACTGAGCGAACGTGGAGCAGGATTCAGTGTTCAACAGTGGCCAAGTCGCCGCTTCCGGCGCGCCCTCGCAGCAGAGCTTAATTTTGTCTAAAAGATCAAGACTGCAAGCGGAGTCAAAGGGCAGCAGCCATGGTCAAACGTTTCCTCTGTAAACTCCGCCGAGCACTAGCCATTACTTCACGCAAGGATCAAGGAAAAATGCCACACACGTGGCCATCAATTTGTGCTATTTAGTACTAATTGCCGCACGCATGTCAGACGAGTTGTGCTGGCCGCTTTACCCGTCGAAGAACAATCTGTCAAGTCAGACTCCCACACAGTACCGATTTCATTGTTCTACGCTCACAGACATTCTGATGGACAATGCATTACATGGAAATCATCTATCGTCCAAATATATCACGTGATATCTGTCTAATTTATTTTTTGGTATTTATTAATTCTTGTGAGAACAAGTACTCTGTCCTACAGTGTTGTTATACGCAGGACAATTATTCACTATAAAAGTGACGCCAAGACCCCGAGTACGAAGTGTGAGCCGGTGACATCTGCATTGGTGTCTGCGCATATTACGTTGCTCGACGGATACGGGTGTAAGTCGCCGTCCCCGCCATTCGGTTTATGTCAACACGAGGTCGACTCATCCATCTGCGCCCGCGGTCGACTTGCGTGTCTGCGCCGGCTCACAAACGTTGTGGCCGCGCCCGACTCTCTTGTCCGCGCCGGCTTAAAATACCGTGGCCGACTCTCTCGTCTGCGCTGGCTTACAGCGCCGCGGCCAACTCGGTCGTGATTGATTTCAGCTTCACCATGGTGATCATCAACTCCGCGGTGGATAACTACTGGCCTGACGTATCATGTGAAATTCATTCAATATATTTTTATATTACATATTGCTTTCTTTAAAAAGAGCAATTACGCTGGCTTGCAAGTTCTCTAATGCAGGGCAAGTTGTCTGCTGCAACAGGGACTATTATATTATTGAGCTGTCGAATGACTCATACCGGTTTATATCATCAAGACAACTCTTCAAGTCGCCTTGAGACTCGGGGGCTACGATCACATGACTGAGTAAATGATTGCCAGTTTAAAGACAGATTCAAGAACTCCGGGTCAGTGGAGGGAAGATAACCCGGTCTCGGAGGCTATTGCTATATTGATGAAAATTTAAAGGCTGTCCGGAAATTTCTGGCTCAAAATGAAGAATGTCGGTTTAAAATCCGGTTCAAGAGAAATCTGTTTCTCACAAAGCTTTGAAGCTCTCAATATCCGGTTTAAAATCTGGCTCAAGAGAAATCTGTCTCTCACAAAGCATTGAAGCTCAATATCCGGTTTAAAATTCGGCTCAAGGGAAATCTGTCACTCACAAAGCTTTGAAGCTCTCAATATCCGGTTTAAAATTTTGGTTCAAGAAGAATTCATTACTCGCAAGTTCGAGTTCTCAGAAAAATTAAAGGTTGCCAAAAAGAACTTGCTGCCATGATGCGCGGTTCGAACATGGGTATCCTGCCTATTGGCTTATCATATCATTGGTCACTTGGGGGCTTCCTGCTCGTATTCGAAGCATAGCTATAAATACCCTCTTGATCGGCGCAATACCAAACCTTATGGTCACGAGGGGGCTTCCTGATCGTATTCAAATCATAGCTATAAATACCCTCTTCATCGGCGCAATGCCAAACCTTATGGTCACTAGGGGGCTTCCTGATCGTATTCAAATCATAGCTATAAATACCCTCTTGATCGGCGCAATGCCAAACCTTATGGTCACTTGGGGGCTTCCTGATCGTATTCGAATCATAGCTATAAATACCCTCTTGATCGGCTCAAGGCCACAAACCACTTGGGGGCTTCCTGCTCGTATTCGATGCATAGCTATGAAATAGCTCTTTTGGTCCGGCTTCCTGCTCGTATTTGAAGCATAGCCTCGTTTTCTCATTTTGCTTGGTTTTTTGAACATTTTTTCGGTTCATCTTGATACCATCTTGACATATGGTTTAAAGTGATTAAGGCCACGTAGCCTCAATTCTCACAGCTCATATTTGAAGCATACATGTGGTTTCTGTTAACCTGGCCTGGCTTTAGACGATAAGTCGCCAGTATATGATGATATTAAATACTTGGAAGTATTGGCTTCTAAGTTTTGGGTTATCACCCTTACTGCACAGGTATCATAAGCCGGCAGTATGATTCAATATCATAGGTATAATATTTTTGTTATGATTATATCTAATTATGACTAAACCGGCCCCATCTATAAACTGTTTTACACATCAGTTGTTATATATGGGATGTTATGACCCGCCCTGTGGTAAACCGTCAGGGCTCTTGTGATCTACTTGTGTGCAGGATAAGACTATATTATGTCTGGGTGGTTTCCCGCTCTGGCTTTTGATGTTAAGTCGTCAGGGCATATGTTGTTTATACTCTGTGCAGGATTTGCAGAACTATGCCATATAAATTCAAGCTCATCATCAAAATTGATGTTTCAAAAGGGTTATCCATTCTAGATTTTCTCGAAGGCTATAAGCCGCCGGGTTATAAAAATTCCGGATTAAGTCGCCATCGGCCAAGAGCCACCGAGTATTTAAACTTCGGATTTACTTGTCAACCGATAAGTGTTATGATTGAGGTTTCCAAAGTCGCTTTAGCGCAATGGCTATTATTTTATCAATGGATATGATTAATTCTACAATGAAAGGAATAGTCCCGAATCGCTGCAGGCTTACGACCCGGCACTTGGGGCTACATTATCCAGATTGAGATTACATCAAATATGCAAGTCCCATGTCACTGTCAGCATGCACCATGGCACTTGGGGGCTAATGCAAAGTCATTTTTTCTCACCTTATTGAAGACTCGACTCATCACATTGTAATGAGCCAGCCCTTGGGGGCTACATTGGTTGAAGTTTTTTATGAGTATAAGGCAATTACAAGTCTCAAGTTGCTGCAAGCATGACAACTCGGCACTTGGGGGCTACATAACATATGTGGAATATTCAGTTTTGACTAGTGATTGAGATGAATAACCTGGATTTCTTTAAGGTTACAACATTTTTTGAAGCAAGTCTTAAGCTATTACTACGCTCCCTTCTTAAGACTTGGGGGCTACAGGTGATATGCATATAAGGGATGTACACTTTAAAGCTTGGCAACACCAACAATTATGACCCGGTGCCATCAATATTTACAAACCGGTAATTTTGGCAATGATAAACCGGCAAGTTCTACATCTTCAAGTCGGCTGAAAATCAGATGAGTATTTCAAGACCAATATTTTTGTTAAGCATTGGGAGCTGAATCAAATTAATTATTCTTCACAATATTTTTCTGTGAGAAACCGATGTCAGCAAATTGATTATGAAGCTGGTCTATTGACCTGGACTTTCCATAAGAAGAAAATGACAAGGACTTAAGGGTGATTAGGTGCCGGCTTACAAGAATTTTTAACCCAGAGCACAATCTGTCAAAAAAAATTGTGTTTATTTTTGTAGGATCAGTTCAACATGGATAAATCCAAATTAAACTAGGGGCTAATGACAGGGATATACCCCGCGGTATGACCCGGCCGGAAGTATGACCCAGCCGGACATGGCGACTCAATGGTGACCCGCCCTGACCTGGCGACTCACTAAGTGGCCCGCCCAGATCTCTCCACTCACTGATAACACGGCCGAGTTAGGTGACTCATTGGTGACCCGGCAAGCGGGTTAGAGGAGCGACAAGACACAAGGCCCAGAAGGCCGGCTCATGTTATGGTGGGCCGGCTTAAGAGGAAAGCATAAGGAATATTCCCTTACAAAGGAAGCAAGACTAGGACTCCACTTGTAAAAGAGTAATCCTAATCCTACTAGGACTAGTCATGTAAGCCGCCCCTTCAACGTATATAAGAAGAGGCAAGGCACCCCAAGAGGGACAAGTTTTACAAGTCTAGATAGACATACAAGTCAAGAGCTCTCGAAATAGAACACCCATGTAATCGTGATCATCATCATCAATATCAATGAAGCAGGATGTAGGATTTTACCTCCACCGCGAGGGGCCAACCTGGGTAAAAAACCTTGCGTCTCTTTTCCCACTCAACCCCTCTCAAGCTACCACAAGGATGTGTTGGCCTCACGACTAAGTCCTCACATTAGGACATCTGCCGTGACAATTTCACGACAACGGCGGTAAAAATTTCAGCAACTTCGGCCTTCTTCTTATCTTCTTCTTCATGCTCTTTTACCTTCTCAAGATGTTCTTTTCTCCAAGAAAGAAAACGCTCCTCACCCATTGGCACGAGGTTGTACTTCTTACCCCTCTTGACGGTATATGTGTGTGTGTTGCAATCATACGCCACATCATGCTCTTTGTACCATGGCTCGCCCAATAACCAATGACATGAAATCATCGGTGCCGAAATCACGTCACAGAAAATCTCGCAAAAATAATTTCCCAACAAAAACGGTACCTTGGTTTGGTGTGTGACGGTGAGCACTTCACGACCCCAACGGAACAAGTATGGTTGTGCTCGTGGTGTCATCGTTAGATCTAGCTTCTCCACCATCTTGATGCTTGCAGCGTTGATCAAACTCATGTGGTCGATTGTCATGGCACATGATCTCTCATGTACCACAACACGAGTATGAAAAAGCCCATCCCATCAACCTTCCTCCTCCACTTGAAATCCATAGCTTAACTTCCATGATAATCCAGTCATCTCCTCCGCAGTGTCGTGAACAACCTTAGCTCTGAATACCACCTGATGTAGACCGAACCTCGATGGCGAGATCCAATCTGTTGTTGCAGCCCGACCTTTCACGACACTCCACCTTCAGTAGTAGCAACCTCTCATCCGCGCACGCGATGTACACGAAGTAGAGGGTTTGAACCTTACGGCTCGGCGCGAGAAAATCAATCTCGACGACGGTACTCACGCACAAAACAATTTCCACGAACAAAAATCGCAACACAGAGGTTCTCTAAAGCTTCCTCCGAAACTTAGGGATTTTTAGACAGCTTCCCCCAAAACTCGATACTGGTATTTACTCTAAAAACACATTGTGTCTATCATAAAAATATAACCTGCCTTTTACAAAGGAGTCAACTGGCTTTATATAATAGCCGTTCGCACACCCTAGCTAGCTTGGAAAACAAGTACTACTTGATATGTACTAAGTACTAACATGTAATCTATGCTAAACCGACCATATGTTTAAGGAAGCAAAACTACTAGTTTGGAGCAACCGGCGGCTTGATCCGTTCTTTTGCTGGTGGGCCCCATCCAACATCCTTTAAACTCAACAACTCCCAATTAAGTGGAATTCTCAAACCGATATTTTCGTTGCTGGGTAGGAAAAGAAACAGAAATAATATTCTTGGTTTGATCCTAACGTAGCAAATATTCTTGGCAAGCAAATCGGCCATGTACTCCTGGATGTCTCCTTCAAAACGTGGCTTGTTAAAGTAATTAGAATATTCTTTATGTTGAGGTCCTCCTGAGGCATGCACGTATGATCCAGGATCAACCAACATATTTATCTTCCTTCTCTATGCACATCGCCTGCAACGCATCGTACATGCACGTTACATTTACTACTGTCTGATCAGCTTCATAACTTAGCTGCAAGTGTTCCAGTGTATATGTAGAGTATTTCTGGACAATATCAGCTTCAAGCAAAATAACAACGATCTTGGTATCTAAATTATTACATAGGGTCGTATCATCCTCTTTCCCTTGAAACGAAACCGTCCACGGTTTCGAGTCAATCTCTTTAAAAAAAATTGATCTGCAGATTGATCGGCGGCAGTGAAAATTTCAGCAACTTCGGCCTTCTTCTTATCTTCTTTTTGATGCTCTTTTATCTTCTCAAGATGTTCTCTTCTCCAAGAAAGAAAACACTCCTCACCCATTGGCACAAGGTTGCACTTATTACCCCTCTTGACGATATATGTGTGTGTTTTGCAATCATACGCCACATCATGCTCTTTGTACCATGGCTCGCCCAATAACAAATGACATGAAATCATCGGTGCCGAAATCACGTCGCAGAAAATCTCGCAAAAATAATTTCCCAACAAAAACGGTACCTTGGTTTGGTGTGTGACAATGAGCACTTCACGACCCCAATGGAACAAGTATGGTTGTGCTCGTGGTGTCATCGTTAATCTAGCTTCTCCACCATCTCGATGCTTGCAGCGTTGATCAAACTCATGTGGTCGATTGTCATGGCACATGATCTCTCCTGTACCACAACACGAGTATGAAAAAGCCCATCCCATCGACCTTCCTCCTCCAGTTGAAATCCATAGCTTAACTTCCATGATAATCCAATCATCTCCTCCGCAGTGTCGTGAACAACCTTAGCTCAATACCACCTGATGTAGACCGAACCTCGATGGCGAGATCCGATCTGTTGTTGCGGCCCGACCTTTCACGACACTCCACCTTCAGTAATAGCAACCTCTCGCCCGCGCACGCGATGTACACGAAGTAGAGGGTTTGAACCTTACTGCTCAGCACAAGAAAACCAATCTCGACGACGGTACTCACGCACAAAACAATTTCCACAAACAGAAATCGCAACACAGCGATTTTCTAAAGCTTCCTCCAAAACTTAGGGATTTTTAGACAACTTCCCCAAAACTCGATACGGATATTTACCCTAAAACACATTGTGTCTATCATAAAAAATATAACCTGCCTTTTACAAAGGAGTCAACTGGCTTTATATAATAGCCGTTCGCACACCCTAGCTAACTTGGAAAACAAGTACTACTTGATACGTACTAAGTACTAACACGTAATCTATGCTAAACCGACTATCTGTTTAAGAAAGCAAAACTACTAGTTTGGAGCAACCGACGGCTTGATCTGTTCTTTTGCTGGTGGGCCCCATCCAACATCCTTTAAACTCAACAACTCTCAATTAAGTGGAATTCTCAAACCGATATTTTCTTGTTGGGTAGGAAAAGAAACAGAAATAATACTCTTGGTTTGATCCTAACGTAGCAAATATTCTTGGCAAGCAAATCGGCCATGTACTCCTTGATGTCTCCTTCAAAACGTGGCTTGTTAAAGTAATTAGAATATTCTTTATGTTGATGTCCTCCTAAGGCATGCACGTATGATCCAGGATCAACCATCTCAACCTGAAAATAAATAAAGAGTATTCTAAAAAATAAGTAGGAACGAGAACTAAAACTGGCGAGGAAGGAGGTATAATAAGATAGGGCGGTGTTGATGAACGCACTGATATTGACACGGTGCTGGTTGGTGCTAACGAAATGGGTTGGCGAAGAGGCTAGGAGTAGAAGATGTTGAGAAGGACGGGGAAGAGACAAACGACAATTATCCCCTCTAGCAATGAATGGTATGTGGGTTGGGGTGGAGCTTATTGGTGACAAAGAATATGTTAAGGTTGTCACTCACCACCCATGTTAGTGTGCATTTGCAAAGTTGAATTAACCTTTCAGAATGTTTATCGTATATAGTTGCTTATTGTTTTGTCTCAATAGCATGTGTTAGTTTGACACTCTATTTATTGTATGTGTTAGTTTGTTGTTGTTTCCTTTAGTCCCAAACAAGATGGGATAGGATAGAGGTGAAACCCATAAAATCTCACGACCAACTCATGGCTCTGGCACATGGATAGCAAACTTCCACGCATCCCTGTCCATAGCTAGTTCTTTGGTGATACTCCAATCCTTCAGGTCTCTCTTAACGGACTCCTCTCATGTCAAATTCGGTCTACCCAGCCCTCTCTTGACATTCTCTGCACGCTTTAGCCGTCCGCTATACACTGGAGCTTCTGGCGGCCTGCGCTGAATATGCCCAAACTATCTCAGACGATGTTGGCCAAGCTTCTCTTCAATTGGTGCTACCCCAACTCTATCTCGTATATCATCATTCCGGACTCGATCCTTCCTCGTGTGGCCACACATCCATCTCAACATACGCATCTCCGCCACACCTAACTGTTGAACATGTCGCCTTTTAGTCGGCCAACTCTCAGCGCCATACAACATTGCGGGTCGAACCGCCGTCCTGTAGAACTTGACTTTTAGCTTTTGTGGCACTCTATTTATTGTATACATTATAAAATTCATCCTTATTGAAATGCATGACGAAGGTGAGGTGGGCGTCATCTGGTTTTAAAGGAGGTTCCAGCGAGAAATGTCCCGCTACGACGGGAAACCGAGCTGTAAGAGGAGGGTCCGACAAGAAAACAAAATAAGGGTGCGTCGTGAGGTTAGGTTTCTGTATTGAGCCCCCGTGTTAGAGATAACACATAAAGGATAGCCCGTAGCAACGCACGGACCTTCTGTTAGTCTTGTTTGTTTTTTAACATGGCACAAACACTAATGCTCACATACACAAGCTTATTTAATTGGTAAAAAGAATTATAAACTATGGAAATCAATCAAAGTCGGCAGCCGTTGGATCGAGCACCCTTAAGTCATTGGATCCTGCTTCAGCAACCAGCGCACGCTTTCCGTTGCCTTCTCCCTCCACCCCTAGCACAAGCATTGTAGTCAACCCCGCTATTGATCCTTTCCCCGTCACTCCCCCTTTTGCAGCAGCATGTAACGCCCCGATCTGAATCGCAGGCGACCAGAGTAGGCGAGAGGGGAATCTGGGAAAGGGGATGAGAGAAACGTGGAGAAGGGAATGAGCAGAGGAGAGAACAGGTGAGGGGGAAACAGTTTACTTCTTCAGACTTGCCGATACACGCCCATCTCTAGGGCTTAAGTACACACGCACGCCTACTGGCTCCTGGCCCTAGCGGCTTACAGGTGGACCCCACGCACGCTACACTTGGACATGCCAACTGGCCATGCCAACTGGCTGTCACACGGTGGTGTGCAACACCGCTGTGACATTCTCCCCGCCTTGAGAAACGGCCCCTTCTTCTAAGTTGCTTTCGTCCCAGATTGTTGCCTGTGGCTAGCGCCGAGGAAGAACCTCATAGTCTTCCCAGATTGTCGCCGGTGGCGTTGTGTTCCATGCCACATGAACTTGAACCACTGGTGCGTCTCCTTTCTTCATCATTCTCCGGTCCAAAATCTCGACTGGTTGAGAGTCCATAGCTGATAAGTCCACGGCAGGCAGTTCAGAGAACACTGGTGTATAATTTGGTGTGAAAGGCTTCAGTTGGGACACATGGAACACAGGATGAATGCGACTGTATGCGGCAACTCCAACTTGTAGGCCGAGGGGCCAATCTTGGCGCTGATGATGAAAGGACCGAAGAACTTGAATGCCAACTTGGCGCACAGGCGGCTGGCCACAGATTTCTGCACATAGGGTTGGAGTTTTAGCAGCACTTGTTCCCCAACCTGAAAAACATGCTCTGTGCGATTTCTGTCTGCAAACTTCTTGTACTTCTTCTGCGCTCGAGTCAACTGTGCTTGCAAGTTTTCCTTATGCACTGCCCAGTCCCACTGTTCACCATCCGGCAAGGTAGCTTGAGTTGCCGGCCAGGTGGCCATGCTCCCCTCATTCGCCTCCACCCCGTACAGTGCTTTAAAGGGAGAGCAACCCAACGAAGAGTGGAAGGAGGAGTTATACCAGAATTCAGCCGATGGCAGCCAGCGACGCCATTGACGCGGAGTGTCGTGGACGGCATAGCGCAGATACATCTCCATACATTGATTCACACGCTCACTCTGTCCGTCAGTCTGCGGGTGGTACGCCGTGGAGTACATAAGCTTGGTGCCAGCGCCGGCGAGCAGCTCGCGCCAGAGTGTACTGGTGAACACCTTGTCGCGGTCTGACACAATGGATGAAGGAATGCCGTGCAGTTTGACTATGTTGTCCCAAAACGCCCTTGCCACCTGAGTGGCCGTGAACGGATGGCACAATGGCACAAAATGTGCGAGCTTGGTGAAGCGATCGACCACCACCATGATGGTGTCGTATCCCTCAGACTTGGGCAAACCCTCGACGAAATCCATCGTCAGATCCTGCCATGGAGCTGTTGGGATGGGCAATGGTGCCAGTTTGCCTGCTGGTTTGCGCAGCTCATGCTTGGACTGTTGGCAAACCTGACACTGCTTCACGTAATCGTCAACTTCCTGCTTCAGGCCCTTCCACGCGAACAGTTTCTTGATGCGCTGGTAGGTTGCTGTCGAACCAGAGTGGCCTCCCACCGCACTGTCGTGCATGGCACTGATCAGCTTCGTGCGCAGCACAGTGTTAGCACCAATCCACAACCGCCCCTGATGACGGATGACGCCATGATACAGCTCATACCCTTCGTCATCCGGGCTGTGCAAAGCGAGCTGTTGCAGTCGTTCCTGGGCGTACGGGTCCGTGGTGTAGGAGTTAGCCACCTCCTGAATGCATGACGGCTGGCAAATGGATAGTGCATTGGCACTGAAGTGGCTGCCCACGCGCGAGAGAGCGTCCGCTGCACCGTTGTCGCTGCCACACTTGTACTGGAATTTGAATTGGAGGCCGACAAGCTTTGACATGGCGCGGCGCTGAACATCGGTCACCAATTGTTGATCTCCCAGAGTGCACAAGCTCTTGTGGTCGGTGACGATGGTGAATGGCCCACGCTGGAGATAGGAGCGCCATTTATCCACAGCCATCATTACGGCCAGAAACTCTTTCTCATAAGTTGACAGCTTCTGATTCTTGACGCCCAGGGCTTTGCTGTAGTAGGCGATGGGGTGGCCCTCCTGCACAAGAACCGCGCCCAATGCCGGTGTCGCAGGCGTCGGTCTCGATAGAGAAAGGCTTGGCGAAGTCAGGGAGAGCGAGCACCAGCGTGGTCACCATCGCCTGCTTGAGCGTGTCGAATGCGCGCTGCGCCGACTCGGGCCACTCGAACCCCTTCTTGGTGAGCTGTTGCATGAGGGGCTTGGCGATGATTCCATAATGAGGCACAAATTTGCGGTAGTATCCAGTGAGCCCGAGGAAGCCGCGAAGTTCAGTTGCATTAGTTGGAGTAGGCCACTGCGCCATGGCGCCAGTCTTCTCTGTGTCTATTACAACGCCCTGCTTGGAGATGACATGGCCCAGATAATCGATGTGATCTGGGCAAACGAGCACTTGGACATCTTGGCGTAAAGCTGGTGCTCGCGGAGCATGTTAAGGACGAGGCGAAGATGCTCGATGTGTTCCTCCAGGGTCTCACTGAAAACGAGAATGTCGTTAAGAAAGATGATGAAAAACTTACGGGTGTATTTGGCGAAGATAGCATTCATCAGGCATTGAAACGTTGCCGGGGCGTTCGTCAATCCGAACGGCATCACCCTGAATTGAAAATGCCCGTGATGTGTTTTGAACGCCGTCTTGTGCTCGTCTTCCTCGCGCATTCGGATTTGGTGGTAACCCGCGCGCAAATCGAGCTTGGAGAAGTACGCCGCGCCAGCCAGCTCGTTGAGCAACTCGTCGACGACGGGCAACGGAAACTTGTTCTTCACGGTTACTTCATTGAGACGCCGGTAATCCACGCAGAAGCGCCACATGTCGTCCTTCTTCTTTACCAGGAGCACTGGTGCGGCATACGGACTGACCAAGTGGGTGATCACGCCGGCGTCGAGCATTTCTTTCACCTGCCGCTCAATCTCGTCCTTTTGCAATGGAGAGTAGCGGTAGGGCCATGTGTTTGTTGGCTGGGCTCCATCCTCTAGTGTGACCGCGTGATCATACTGCCTGTGCGGAGGCAGGCCGGTTGGCGCGGCGAACACGTCTTCGAATTCTTCCAGGAGATCACTGATGGGCGTCTGCGAGGGCTTGCGTGGCCTGGGTTTGGGGGCTGCATCTCGACCATGGCCATTGCCCAGATATCATTGCCGGCGATCAACTTGCAAAGTTCTGCCGGCTGCACCGCTGCGAGAGTGGGTGTCGACTTCGGTCGAACACCTTGTAGCGTGACTGTCGCGTCCTTGTGCATGAAGGAGATGAACTTCTCCTGCCAGTGGCAAGTCATTGGGCTGTTCTTCTCCAACCAGTCCATGCCCAGGATTCCATCGTAGGCGCCTGTGTCGAGCTCGTACATCGGCGTTGAGAACGTGTGGCCCTGCATCCACCACTGGAGCTCTGGAACTTGGCGCGAACAGGTGAGCCGGTCGCCGTTGGCCACCCGCACATCCAAGGTGGCGATCTCTTGTGTTGTCGCCCCAACGCGCTCGACGAACGACTTGTTGACGAAGCTGTGGGTGCTCCCAGAGTCCAGCAGAAGCAGCATGACTTGGTTGCCCACAAGCGCGCGGAGACGAATGGTGTTGGGCGCTTCCGAGCCATCCAGCGCGTGCGCGGATATCGTGCAACACTCTGGAGGAGGTGCTTCTTGTTGCGGGGCGTCGAGCAGATCAAGCGCGTGCACGGTGTCGTCGGTGAGCAGCTCCCCATATGCACCCACTTGAATGGTGAGCAGCTGGGCCTGCGTGTTGCAGCGGTGATCACGAGTGTACCGATCTCCGCACTTGAAGCAGAGTCCGTTGGTGCGCCGGAACTCCTTGAGTTGTCGCTCGCGGGTGTAGTCGTCGGGCTGTTGTCGGGGCGCGGCCGGCGGGCGTGCGGGCGCGGGAGGTGGACGACCCTGCGGCTGCGGTCGTGGGCGCGCCCTGGGCGTGTTCAACTCCTCCTCTTGGATGCAAGCGAGAATCGACGCACGCGTGATGCTGTTGGGCGCCTACAGCCGAACTGCTGCGCGCAACTCATCCTTGAGGCCCAACAAGAACTGGGTGATGAAGAATTTGTTGCTGAGGGACGGCTCGAGCGCGAGGAGATGATACATATATGTATCGAACTCCTTGCGATACTCGCTGACCGTGCCGATCTGACGGAGTTGCGGCAATCTATGCATCTCCATCTCAAATTCGTCGACGCCGAACTCCTCTGTAATCACCGTGCAGAACGCGTCCCACCCGAGGCCGCCATGTGTTTGGCGAAATGCCTGAAGCCAGTGAGCCACTTGCCCTTCGATGTATAGTGTCGTCGTGGTCACCCAGCTCGACGGCGGCACGTGGTAGAGGTCGAAATACGCTCGGCAGCGGTCGAGCCAGAGGTAAGGCGCGCTGCCGTCGAAGCGTGGGAAGTCGTGCTTCGGCGGCTTGACGTAGTGGTCGCCGTGGTGCTGCTGCTGGTGATGCGCCTCGCCGGTCTCGTGGTACGGTTGGTGCGGAAAGTGGACTCCGGTTTGTGGCGCCGTGGCCAACAGGGGCGGCCGCTGGTCCGAGAGGCGCGGAGACGGCGGCGGCCCGTGTGGTTGCTGTGGAGCCGGGGCTTGGGGGCGCGGAGGCGGTGGTGGTGGTGGTGGATGGGTCACGGTCGGGGAGTGCGATTCCGATGGTGAGGGCGATCGCTCTAGCGCCTTGCGAGTTTTGTCGACATCCGCCTGCGTGAGGTCAACTTGCTTGGCGAGGGAGCGCAGATCTTGCGAGACCTGGGTGTTGAAGGCGATCTGCGCCTCGAGCCGCTTGTCGCTGTCGACCTTCTGCTCGTCGAGGCGCGCAAGGATCGTCTCCATCATGGCCTTGAGGCTGGTGGTGTTGTCGTCCATGGCCGCCAGCAACTGCCGGGTCTGGACGGAGGGCTTGGATGGTGCCGTCTCGCACCCCTGCTAGATTGAACCCCGCCGGGGATTTTGCGTGATCTCGCCGGAGCAAGTCACACCCGAGGCGGTGGATGTTACCGATCCAAATCAGGAGGCAGCAGCGAAAAAAATTTGGGACATGATCTGAGGCTCTGATTACCAATTGTGACGCCCCGATCTGAATCGCTGGCGACCAGAGTAGGCTAGAGGGGTATCTAGGAAAGGGGATGAGAGAAATTTGGAGAAGGGGATGAGCAGAGGAGAGAACAGGTGAGGGGGAAACAGTTTACTTCTTCAGACTTGCCGATACACGCCCATCTCCAGGGCTTAAGTACACACGCACGCCTACTGGCTCCTGGCCCTAGCGGCTTACAGGTGGACCCCACGCACGCTAGACTTGGACATGCCAACTGGCTGGCACACGGTGGTGTGCAACACCGCTGTGACACAGCAGCGCCCACGAGCTTCCGCTCCCGCTACCAAAAAGATGACGCGCTACCAGACGTTGGCATGTGTCACAGTTTAAAATTCTGTACATTTTTCGTTGTTTTAATCTCACAACTAAAGTAATAAAAATCATACACGAGCCATTTCAGTCAGTAAATTGCTAAGCAGAGCTAAGTTGTTATTGAACTCAAGAGGTGCCGCACATTGAGCAGAAAACTTCATAAGCAAAGACAGATGTCCAAAACGAAACACCAACAACCCTACTACCTCAGTAACTGTAAAGTTCTAAGATGCATCAGGAAAGAAGCCACTGCATCAGACAAGTTCAGTTACATCAGGCCAAATAACAGTTGTTCTAACAGAGTAACAGGTACAAAAAGACTACTCTGGTACAGCCATTTAATTCTCTCTTCTCGCTTGAATCTACAAGGCAAACTGGGCCAGTGTCAACAACGTCAACGGTTATACAGATCCGACGATTATGAGTTGCGGGTCTTGTCCACTCCGTTGATTCATGAATTATGGAATGCTGTGTTGTGTCAAAAAAGACCGCCACACAACGGCTGTACTGGATGAGGAGATAAATATTTTACAGCGGTGAGGACTTTGACAGACGCATTCCAACGGTCAGATTCATTCATGCTAGGCGATGACCCTAGATGATTTTGTTTCTGATGTCTTCCAGCTTCTTCAGGATTTCACCTGGAGTTCGGTCAAGCTCATCGGCAATCTTCCTCTGCATATCAGCTGGGAGGGCTGGATACTGCTCACAGAGATCACCATCAATCACATCCTGTAACAAACAAAGTACTTGAGCATCAAACCTTAAAACTAGATTTACACTTCAGTTCAAAATGAAAGCATAAAGTGCATTAGTCAAGTAGATGTGCATAAAATGAAAGCATAAACTAGATTTACACTTCAGTTCAAAATGAAAGCATAAAGTGGCAACATGTTGATAAATGTTACTCCCTCTGTAAACAAATATAAGATGGTTTAGGTCACTATACATTTTGTTTACAGAAGCAGTACATTAGTGGCCCTTGACCACTCTGATCTTAAATGACTGTTGGGTTTTCGTTTTGTAGTTCCTGCTAAACAATAATCTGTACTGCAATCAATGATTTATACTGTGGTTCTACAAGCAAACAGTATCACTTGCATATCAGTTGGGATACTACCAAATATAATTCGCCTGCTGAACGATTATACTCAGAATGCTCCAGTCACAATTCCGAACAATAAGTTTGTTCTCACATAATTTATGCAAACTTACAAACAAGATGGAGCTTAACACCTCACTTATCAAACCAAATGACTATGAACAGAATAGATGTGATGCCTATAATTTATGTTTTCATTTTTTTGCATGCCTATTCTTGAACGACCAACACCATAAACAAAACATAAATTACTATGAACAGGATAGATGTGATGGCATGATACAGTAAAAACATAAGTATTTTACCTTCACTGGGAAATATGCAGATCTGTAGGCCATGTGATCTCTTCCACATAATGGTGGATGCTCCTGGCGGAGATGCATCTCCAAATGAGAGAAGAAGTCAACATCTTCCCTGGAGGTGAATGCAAGCAGTGCTCCAACACTACCCATCACAGTCCCATAAATAAGACATTCACCTCCGCCAGGTATCAAAGAAGCCTTCTGCAAACATGTCACAACATCACCAACATGAAACTGCACAATCTCCTCCACTTTGTTTGGAGCACCATTTAACTTCCCTTGCTCCCATTTAATCTTGCCTCCAGTTGGGTCTTCCTCAATTTCATCTGAGAGATCCTGGGGAAGACGAGCAAAATATATGTTCCCAAACTTGTCAGCTCCTGCCATAGTGTCGAAATCTATGTGATTTGCTGCTGTAAGCCATCTAGGAACACTGTCATCAGCGAAGATATACAGCTGGTTTTCGTCCCGTCTGTACTTGCAATAATGAAACGACTGCATGGAATAGAGATGACACGACAAAAAATAATTAGAGTACATGCCAGAAACTAATGCATGAGAAGTCTGGTAAATTATATAAAATGTCTATTTCATGAACTGAATCAGAACTGTCACAGATAATTAACAGCTAAGGGATATCTTAACCAAGAGTAGGATAACTGAAATCCTTGTTTTGAATCAAAAAAAACTAGCTATAATATAGCTCAAAAAACATTGTTCAATGAAACAGACAAAAAAAGGCCTATGAGAGATAGACGATGCATATCTATCAAGTTCAAAAGTATTCCAAGTAATCCATCCCTATCCTCTCTCTAACCCAGACATGAATCAATCCAATCTGTAAATGGTATATCATGAGCTTTTCCCTCACTATTAACATTATAATTAGGTCAATAGTTAAGATAAAAACCATTTTATATTGTGCACAAGTGAAATCGGCGGCTTCTCTTCTTGGCTACACATATACATAGGCGATGAGAGCATACCTCTTGCATATCACCAACATAGATCCTATCACGGTAAGTATGAATAGACACTATTGTCCTTGGGAAAAGCTTGTTTTCACATTTTCTGAGCAACTTTCTCTTCCCCAGATCATATAACCTGAGCACTGAACCAACACCTGCAAGCAACCGACCCTGAAACTGGCACAAAGAAAGAGGCACTTCCTCCACTTGTGTTTTGTGAAGAAGTTCAAGCGACTTCCCTTCATTGACAAACTTGTATATGTGGATGAAACCAGAAGCGAGGCTCCTCTTTGGCCAGAACTGCAATCCCTTGGTAGTACCAACAGCCAGAAGAGTACCATGCTCCTTATCATGGAAATTCACAGTGCAAATACTGACAGCCGCCTCATTGTCCTGCAATTCCAGAAGACAAGTTGTGTCCGTGCTCCTCGGATCAAGAATTCTAATGCAGGAAACCCACTTTTCTGATTCTGCCTTTGGGTAACCATATTGTTCATCAGGAAGTGTGTTACTCTCCTCACCATCTTCTTGACCATCACCATTCTCCATTTGATCCCCATTACCATTTCCATTTTCTGCCGCACCAGCAGCCTCAAGGCACTCCTTCTTAGCAGCTTCTCGCTGTTCTGCGCTAAATGCACCCTTGTCACTCTCAATGACTGCAAGGTATTTCTTTTTTGGTAGAATCACAAATTTCCTCGGGGTGTAACGCAGAGGGATAGATGTCTCATTGAATGTCTCTCCCAGACGTTCGATGGTGAAAATACGCAGAGCGTCTCCAGCAACAGCAACAACACCTTCTGAGCACTGGTCAGAAGAGAACGACGCAGCAGACTCAAGTGTGTCGCATGAGAGTGGTGTCAAGAGGAAGTGACCTTGATGTATATAGCCAAGCCAGGGGCGGCTGGACAGGCAAAGCATTGCTTGTCGGTGGCTAACTATGCAGGGAAACAGCTTTGGAGGTCTCAGACCAAGGAATCGAGACCGTGTGTCTGATAGCTGACCAGTGACCATGTCAACATTGGTTCGGAAAAGGACACCATTCTGCAAACCAGCATTAAGGAAAAGGTTGGCTGGATAATCTGCACCATCCTCGCCACCAACTGATGCCTGTACTTCTAAGAACAAGAGAGATTCCGGAGCCGAGGACACACTTTGTACACTAAGAGGCTGCAAGCAGTCATCGGGGTCAAGGGAGAGTATCCTGATGGTGTTATCATAGGAGCCAACTGCGAGAAAACGGGACCTTTGCCTCCCTTCAGGAACGGGGGCAATGGCCAGGCACGCGACATCACCAGACATGTCCTGCTTCTCCACCTCCATGAGCTGACCTGTCATATCCATCTCAAAATAGATAAGCTCTCCACCACTGAGGGCAATTACCACCTGGAGCCGGTTTGATCCAACCTTGGTGATAGTTTTCTTCCCAGGCGTCCTCCACTCATTGACACGGCCATCCTCCCTGATATGCCTGATACCGTTCGGGTGGACCTGCATGAGAGAGTCCTCACCAAGGAGCGAAACTGCCAGTGAGTGAGTGGTGTCCAGGAACTGGCTGTCGCTGACTTCTTCAATGGTCTCTCCAATTGAGAGCACAAGTGTGACATTAGCAAAGGACACAACAATGTAGGCGTCAAACATGTCGTTGATATTCTTCTTGACAGTCCAAACAGCAATGGGCTCAGCAGGCAGCATTGATCGGGCCATCTCGCTGATGGCAAGGCCAGGCCTAAGGATGCGCAGCGTGGAGCGTGAGCCACGGCCGCAAGCTGTGTACACCTGGGGTGTTTCCTCATCGAATAAATTTGCAATACGCATGTCCATGATTGGCATGAGGCTCTCTATCTCATCAATCCGGACAAGGTTCTTGAGTGCCCTCGGCTGAAAGAACACTGGCTGGAACCCCTCCTCTGTCTCCATCAGTGTCGCAGAGGAGGACTCAACATCCACATCCCGGCCAATATCACGGAATTGGTAAAGTGCATGGTTGCCAAACTCAGAAGCAGCAAAGAGGAAGCCTGACCGCAGCACACAGATAGCAGATGCCACAGGTATGGTGTCAAAATATTTGATCCTGAGCTCACTAACAGTATCACCATGGTGGTCCAGGTCAACCTTGAAGATATCACCATACTCAGTCTGTAGTAAGAAGAAGAACAAGCTCTTCTGCCTGTGCGTGGCAGCAGCAACTATGAGGACGCCACGCTCAGCTGGGAGGTCAACACGGCGTGGAATGACAGCACGCACCTCCGGGTGGCCCTGGTTCCGGTACAGGACGAAGTTGTCACAGCAAACAAGAAGCCCGCTAGGGCCATCAGCACCACCAGGCACTGTCACTAGCATATTAGCACCATTGTCAATCGGCTCGGAGACCTTGCGGGAAACATGATTGAGCCCCAGGTCGAGCTCGTAGAAGGTGAGGAGCTTCTGTGCGTGGCTAGCAGCCTGCCCAGTGGGATCACGGTCAGAGTCACCGTACTCGAGCTCGATGGCACCAAAGACAGGGTTGTCAAATCCGCAGTCGAGGGCCGTGAGGGCGAAGGTGAGCGTGTGGGACTTGTGCGCCTCTAGCGGGGAGGAGATGGTGAGGCGGGCGGAGGCGTCGCGGTTGAGGACGTAGACGAGCTTCTGCTTCTCGAGGGCGGCGATGCAGAGCGCCCGGCCCTTGGGGTCGACGGAGAGGAGCTGGCCGGGCACGATGCGGCGGCAGCCGGACTTGCCGAAGGTCTCCTGGTGGACCTTGTCGAAGCGGTTGCGGTCGGGGGAGTACTCGAGGATGACGAGGCGGCCGGAGTCGGAGCCGACGACGAGGTAGTCCTTGGTGGCCCCCGTGAGGCGGAACTGGGCGAGCGAGCGGATGGCGCCGAAGACGTCGACGGAGAGGAGCGTGCGGAGGCGGCCCGTCTCCGGGTCCGGGCGGAGGAGATCGAGCGTGCCGCCGCGGGCGACGGCGATCTCCTGCGTGGAGGAGCCCGCGGCGTTCGACTTCTTCGAGTCGCGGCCGCTGAAGCTGCCGATGACGGCGCACACGGCGCCCGTCGCCCGCTGCAGCGTCAGGCTGTAGAGGTACATGGCGCCTCCTCCTCCTCCTCCTCCTCCGGCGGCGGCGGCGGCGGCGAGAGAAGGGGCGAGAGATCTAGGGTTTTAGGAGTGGCGGTGAGCGGGCCGGGGTGGGAGAAAGAGTTCTGTATAGCATTTGGATGCCACCGGATTCGAGGGGATATCTGGAGCGTTGGATTGGATTTGACGCGCAAGATCTCACCGCGGGTTTAGGCTGCTCCCTCCTGTACCCTTTGCAGTCCGCACCCCGAGTTATCTTTTATTAACAGGATTCTATGTTGTGCTTGATTTATGCTCAAACTAGTACCGGATTTTGCTTGCCCATGAGTTGGTTAACATTGAGTCATTGACTACCCTTCAAAAAACAAACATTTGAGTTGGAATTGCAAAAGTTGGCAATCATTCAAAAAGAACCAAAGTTTTGGCCATAACCAAAAAATTGAAAGGGTGGACTTTGCCGAAAATCCAAACATCCCCGTAAAATACATAAATTGCCTAAGAACATCTACAGCCGGGCACCCAAAAGCCCCCTCAAACGCTATGTGGACGGACTCGTGCTAAGGTGATGTTCCTATTTGAACAAACAACCTACTTATGATTAACCCATCTCGTAAGCATCCGTAACTACGGAGGAAGAATTAAGATAAATCTAACCATAACATAAAACATATGGATCCAAATCATCCCTTACGGAATAGCGCATAAGTTAGGATTTAAACTTTTGTCACTCTCGCAACCTATCATCTACTTACTAATCCCACAATGCCTTTCCCTAAGAACAAACGTGGTAATGTGTCATTTAGTCGACGTTCACACGACACAACTAGAGAAAGAACAACATAACACATCATCATAAAATTGAACGAAAACCAACTTCATATGATTACTTATAACAAGACTGTTCTCATGTCTTCAAGAACAAACGGAACTACTCACAAATCATATTCATGTTCATGATCAGAGGAGATAAATATATGATTGACAATCTACACATATCATCTTCCACCAAATAAATCAACTAGCATCAACTACAAGATGTAATCAACACTACTGGCAATCCACATGTATCAATCTGAGGTCTTGAGACAAAGATTGAATACAAGAGATGAACTAGGGTTTGAAGATGAGATGGTGCTAGTAAAGATGTTGATGGAGATGAGTCCTCCCACGATAAGAGGAATGTTGGTGATGACGACGATTTTGATTTCCCCCTCTCGGAGGGAAGTATCCCCAACGGAATCGCTCTGCCGGAGAGCAAAAGTGTCCTGCCCAATTTTCGCCTCGAGATGGCGGCACATCATCTCGAAAGTCTTCTCCTCATTTTTTTTCTAGGGCAAATGGCTTCATATAGCAGAGATGGGCCACAGAGGCTTGTTGTGGGACCCACAAGCTCAAGAGGCGAGCCTCGGGGAGGCGCCACCTGAGCTTGTGGCTCCCTAGTGGGTCCTTTCGGTAGATTTTGCTTCCAGTATTTTTTATATATCCCAAAATAAATCTTCATAAATTTTCAGGCCATTTGGAGCTCGGAGAATAGCTATCTCTGATGTAGCTCTTTTCAGGTCAAGAATTCCAGCTGTCGGCAATCTCCCTATTGTGATAGAACTTGCAAAATAAGAGAGAAAAGACATTAGAATTACACCAAAAGGTGAAATATAGCTTTAAAATAATCAAAATAGTTGTAGGAAAATATGATGCAAAATGGACATATCAACTCCCCCAAGCTTATACCTTGTTTGTCCTAAAGCGAGTACCGAACTCGATAATCATGACAACGAGTTTATAGAGAGAGTTGTCGATAAAACAAAATATGGACATGGTAGCATCATGATCATTATTGTAACAACAACTTTCAATCATAAAGCTTCTCATGAACAAGTAACAATTCATTCACATGATAAAGTATAGACAATAAACTTTCTTGGAAACTAACAAACTGTGTTCTCAGTCATCGAAACAATTGCAATTCATCGTATTCATGAAGGGTCTATGTAAGAGCTTTTGGTTTAGCAAACTTCACATACCCAACTATCATATATTCTTCCATGATTACTGCCACTCAAAGCATATTTTTAGAACAAACCATTTCAATCAGACATGGAGGAAGATGGGGGTTTACTGTTTCACCTCCCAACTTATTTATCTCAGGGATAATTGTTGGAAATATGCCCTAGAGGGAATAATAAAATGGTTATTATTATATTTCCTTGTTCATGATAATTGTCTATCATTCATGCTATAATTGTATTGACCGGAAACCATAATACATGTGTGAATACATAGAGCACAACATGTCCCTAGTGAGCTTCTAGTTGACTAGCTCGTTGATCAACACATGGCCATGGTTTCTTGACTATGGACATTGGATGTCATTGATAACGGGATCACATCATTAGGAGAATGATGTGATGGACAAGACCCAATCCTAAGCATAGCACAAGATCGTGTAGTTCGTTTGCTAAAGCCTTTCTAATGTCAAGTATCATTTCCTTAGACCATGAGATCGTGCAACTCCCGGATACCGTAGGAATGCTTTGGGTGTACCAAATGTCACAACGTAACTGGGTGGCTAGAAAGGTGCACTACAGGTATATCCGAAATTGTCTGTTGGGTTGGCACGAATCGAGACTAGGATTTGTCACTCCGTATGACGGAGAGGTATCTCTGGGCCCACTCGGTAATGCATCATCATAATGAGCTCAATGTGACTAAGTAGTTGGTCAGGGGATCATGCATTACGAAACGAGTAAAGTGACTTGCCGGTAACGAGATTGAATGAGGTATTGGGATACCGACGATCGAATCTCGGGCAAGTAACGCCCGATTGACAAAGGGAATTGTATAAGGGATTGCTTGAATCCTCGACATCGTGGTTCATCCGATGAGATCATCGTGGAACATGTGGGATCCAACATGGGTATCCAGATCCCGCTATTGGTTATTGGATAGAGAGCTGTCTCGGTCATGTCTGCATGATTCCCGAACCCGTAGGGTATACACACTTAAGGTTCGATGACGCTAGGGTTATAAGGAAAATTTGTATGTGATTATCGAATGTTGTTCGGAGTCCCGGATGAGATCCCAGACGTCACGAGGAGTTCCGGAATGGTCCGGAGGTGAAGATTTATATATGGAAAGTCAGCATACGGTCACCGGAAATATTCAGGGGTATACCGGTATTGTACCGGGACCACCGGAGGGGTTTCGGGGGTCCACCGGGAGGGTCCACCTTCCCCGGAGGGCCTTATGGGCTGTAGGTGGAAGGGAACCATCCCCTAGTGGGCTGGGCGCCATCCCCCTAGGGCCCATGCGCCTAGGGTTGGGGGGGGACCCTAAAGGCGCCTTGCTTGGGGGCAAGCCCCTCACTTTGGCCGCCGCCTCTAGATCTCATCTAGAGGGGCCGGCCCCTTCCCCTTCTCCCTATAAATAGAGGGGTGGAGGGAGGGTGCAAGACCACATCCAAGGCGCAGCCTCCCTCCCAACACCTCTCCTCCTCCGCGTGAGCTTGGCGAAGCCTGCCGAGAATCGCCACTCCATCACCACCACGCCGTCGTGCTGCTGTTGGAGCCTTCTTCCTCAACCTCTCCCTCCTCCTTGCTGGATCAAGGCGCGGGAGACGTCACCGGGTTGCACGTGTGTTGAACACGGAGGCACCGTTGTTCGGTGCTTAGATCGGATTCGGCCGCGATCTGAATCGCTACGTGTACGACTCCTCCAACCGTGTTCTTGCAATGCTTCCGTCTCGCGATCTTCAAGGGTATGAAGATGCACTCCCCTCTCTCTCGTTGCTAGTTACTCCATAGATTGATCTTGGTGATGCGTAGAAAACTTTTAATTTCTGCAACGATCCCCAACAGTGGCATCATGAGCTAGGTCTATCCGTAGTTTCTATGCACGAGTAGAACACAAGTTTGTTGTGGGCGTCGATTTTGTCAATTTACTTGCCACTACTAGTCTTATCTTGTTTCGGCGGCATCGTGGGATGAAGTGGCCCGGACCGACCTTACACGTACGCTTACGTGAGACAGGTTCCACCGACTGACATGCACTAGTTGCATAAGGTGGCTAGTGATGTCTACTACACAACCTTCTTCTTGTAGACATTGTTGGGCCTGCAAGTGCACAAGTTTGTAGGACAGTAGCAAATTTCCCTCAAGTGGATGACCTAAGGTTTATCAATCCGTGGGAGGCGTAGGATGAAGATGGTCTCTCTCAAACAACCCTGCAACCAAATAACAAAAAGTCTCTTGTGTCCCCAACACACCCAATACAATGGTAATTTGTATAGGTGCACTAGTTCGGCGAAGAGATGGTGATACAAGTGCAAAATAGATAGTAGATAAAGGTATTTGTAATCTGAAATTATAAAAACAGCAAGGTAACAAGCGATAAAAGTGAGCGTAAACAGTATTGCAATGATAGGAAACAAGGCCTAGGGTTCATATTTTCACTAGTGCAAGTTCTCTCAACAATAATAACATAGATAGATCATATAGCAAGCCCTCTACATGCAACAAAGAGTCACTCCAAAGCCACTAATAGCGGAGAACAAACGTAGAGATTATGGTAGGGTATGAAACCACCTCAAAGTTATTCTTTCGGATCGATCTATAAAAGAGTTCGTACTAGAATAACACCTTAAGACACAGATCAACCAAAACCCTAATGTCACCTAGATACTCCATTGTCACCTCAAGTATCCGTGGGCATGATTATACGATATGCATCACACAATCTCAGATTCATCCAACCAACACAAAAGTACTTCAAACAGTGCCCAAAGTTTCTACCGGAGAGTCAAGAACGTGTTCCAACCCCTATGCATAGGTTCCCAATGTCACGAAACCCGCAAGTTGATCACCAAAACATACATCAAGTGGATCAATAGAATAACCCATTGTCACCACGGTTATCCCACGCAAGACATACATCAAGTGTTCTCATAAAAGACTCAATCTGATAACATAACTTCAAAGGGAAACTCAATTGATCACAAGAGAGTAGAGGGGGAGAAACATCATAAGATCCAACTACAATAGCAAAGCTTGGGATACATCAAGATCGTGCCATAGAGGGAACACGAGAGAGAACACTAGAGAGAGAGAGATCAAACACATAGCTACTGGTACATACCCTCAGCCCCGAGGGTGAACTACTCCATCCTCGTCATGGAGAGCGCCGGGATGATGAAGATGGCCACCGGTGATGGGTGCCCCCTCCGGCAGGGTGCCGGAACGGGCTCCCGAGAGGTTTTTGGTGGCCACAGAAGCTTGCGGCGGCGGAACTCCCGATCTATCTTTTGTTCTGGAAGTTTTAGGATACGTGGGTATATATGGGTGCAGGGAGTATGTCGGTGGAGCTACGGGGGCCCCACGAGGCAGGGGCGCGCCCCCTACCCTCGTGAGCACCTCCCTTCTTTCCTGACGTGCACTCCAAGTCCATCGGGTGGCTTTCCTTCCAAAAGTAACTTCTCCAGTTGATTTCGTTCCGTTTTGACTCCGTCTGATATTCCTTTTCCTCGAAACACTGAAATAGGCATAAAACAGCAAATCTGGGCTGGGCCTCCAATTAATAGGTTAGTCCCAAAAATAATATAAAAGTGGATAATAAAGCCCAATATTGCCTAAAACAGTAGATAAAGTAGCATGGAGCAATCAAAAATTATAGATACGTTGGAGACGTATCAAGCATCCCCAAGCTTAATTCCTGCTTGTCCTCGAGTACGTAAATGATAAAAAGAGAATTTTTGATGCGAAGTGATACTTTGGCATAATTTCAATGTAAATCTTCTTAATCGTGGTATGAATATTCAGATCCGAAAGATTCAAGACAAAATTTCATATTGACATAAAAATAATAATACTTCAAGCATTCTAACTAAGCAATTATGTCTTTCAAAATAACATGGCTAAAGAAAGTTATCCCTACAAAATCATATAGTCTGACTGTTGCTCTATGTTCATCACACAAAGTATTTAATCATGCACAACCCCGGTGACAAGCCAAGCAATAGTTTCATACTTTAGTAATCTCAAACTCTTTCAACTTTCACGCAATACATGAGCGTGAGCCATGGACATAGCACTATATGTGGAATAGAATGGTGGTTGTGGAGAAGACAAAAAAGGAGAAGATAGTCTCACATCAACTAGGCGTATCAACGGGCTATGGAGATGCCCATTAATAGATATCAATGTGAGTGAGTAGGGATTGCCATGCAGCGGATGCACTAGAGCTATAAATATATGAAAGCTCAACAAAAGAAACTAAGTGGGTGTGCATCCAACTTGCTTGCTCACGAAGACCTAGGGCACTTTTGAGGAAGCCCATCATTGGAATATACAAGCCAAGTTCTATAATGAAAAATTCCCACTAGTATATGAAAGTGACAACATATGAGACTCTCTATCATGAAGATCACGGTGCTATTTTAAAACACAAGTGTGGTAAAAGGATAGTAGCATTGCCCCTTCTCTCTTTTTCTCTCATTTTTTTATTTGGGCCTTTTCTCTTTTTTTATGGCCTTTTTTTTCGTCCGGAGTCTCATCCCGACTTATGGGGGAATCATAGTCTCCGTCATCCTTTCCTTACTGGGACAATGCTCTAATAATGATGATCATCACACTTTTATTTTTCTTACAACTCAACAATTACAACTCGATACTTAGAACAGAATATGACTCTATATGAATGCCTCCGGCGGTGTACCGGGATATGCAATGAATCAAGAGCGACATGTATGAAAATTATGAAGGTGGCCTTGCCACAAATGCAATGTCAACTACATGTTCATGCAAAAAGAAAAATATGACAAAAGTAATGTGTGTCATATGAACAGAACGGTGGAAAGTTGCATGGCAATATATCTCGGAATGGCTATGGTAATGCCATAATAGGTAGGTATGGTGGCTGTTTTGAGGAAGGTATATGGTGGGTGTATGGTACCGGCGAAAGTTGCGCGGCACAAGAGAGGCTAGCAATAATGGAAGGGTGAAAGGGTGTGTATAATCCATGGACTCGACATTAATCAAAAGAACTCATGCACTTGTTGCAAAAATTTAGAAGTCATCAAAAACCAAAGCACTACGCGCATGCTCCTAGGGGGATATATTGGTAGGAAAAGAGCATCGCTCGTCCCCGACCGCCACTCATAAGGAAAACAATCAATAAATAAAATTGTGCTCCAACTTCATCACAAAGCGGTTCTCCATACGTGCATGCTACGGGAATCACAAACTTCAACACAAGCATTCTTTAAATTCATAATCACCCAACTAGCATCACTTTGATATTATCACCTCCATATCTCAAAACAATTATCAAGCATCAAACTTATCTTAGTATTCAACACACTCAAAAGAAAGTTTCACATATCTTGAATACCAAGTATATTAATGTTAAGCAAATTACCATGCTATTAAAGACTCTCAAAATAATCTATGAGAGATCAATAGTTTCTTTAAAACAAATCTACCACCGTGCTCTAAAAGATCTAAGTGAAGCACTAGAGCAAAAATTATCACGCTCAAAAGATATAAGTGAAGCACATAGAGTATTCTAGCAAATTCCAATTTATGTGTGGCTCTCTCTCATTAAAGAATTTCAGATCTTGGTATCTTATTCAAACAGCAAGCAAAACAAAATAAATGACATTGCAAGGATAGCACAACTCCTGTGAAGAAGCAAAAACTTAGGTTCAACCGATACTAACCGATGATTGTGGAAGAGGAAAGGTGGGATGCCTACCGGGGCATCCCCAAGCTTAGATGCTTGAGACTTCTTGAAATATTATCTTGGGGTACCTTGGGCATCCCCAAGCTTGAACTTTTGTGTCTCCTTAATTCCTCTTTTATCATGGTTTCTCTTTTTATCAAAAGCTTCATTCACAACAAACTCAACAAGAACTCGTGAGATAGGTTAGTACAAACCAATGCAAAACCTTATCATTTTCTACTGTAACAAATCACTAAAATTATTATTCAATCATTGCATACTAAATGCCTCTGTATATTTAATACTCCTATCCTCAAATAGAATCATTAAACAAGCAAACATATGCAAACAATGCAACCATAACAGCAATCTGCCAAAACAGTACAGTCTGTAAAGAATGCAAGAGTATCAATACTTCCCTGAATCCAAAAATTATGAACTAAAATTCCCACTGTAGTGAATTTATCAGAGCTTAATATGCAAAAAGATTCAACATTATACAATTCTCTGACTTTTCTAGGGAATTTTTGCAACAGCGGTAAACTTTCTGTTTTCACACAGCAACATGTATACTAGCAAAATAAGCATGGTAAAGGCTATCCTTGACACTTTAATTGAAAATAAAGATGCAAAACATTATTCTAACTAACAGCAAGAAAATACTAACAAAATAAAATGACGCTCCAAGAAAAACACATATCATGTGACGAATAAAAATATAGCTCCAAGTAAAGTTACCGATGAACGAAGACGAAAGAGGGGATGCCTTCCGGGGCATCCCCAAGATTAGGCTCTTGGTTGTCCTTGGATATTACCTTGGAGTGCCTTGGGCATACCCAATCTTAGGCTCTTGCCACTACTTATTCTATAGTCCATCAAATATTTACCCAAAACTTGAAAACTTCATCCACACAAAACTCAAAACAAAACTCGTAAGCTCCGTTAGTATAAGAAAATAAAACCACCACTTAGGTACTGTAATGAACTCATTCTAAATTCATATTGGTGTAATATCTACTGTATTCTAACTTCTCTATGGTTCATACCACTTAATACTAGCCATAGATGCATCAAAATAAGCAAACACCACATAGAAAACAGAATCTGTCAAAAACAGAACAATCTGTAGTAATCTGTATAAAACGTATACTTCTGGAACCCCAAAAATTATGAAATAAATTTATGGACCTGATAAATTTGTCTATTAATCATTTGCAAAACGAATCAACCTAAAAGGACTCTCCAGTAAAAAATGGCAGCTAATCTCGTGAGCGCTAAAGTTTCTGTTTTCCACAGCAAGATCACATAAACTTCACCCAAGTCTTCCCAAAGGTTCTACTTGGCACTTTATTTAAACAAAAGCTATAAAACATGATTAATACAGTATCATAATCATGTGGACACACAAAAAACAGTAAGGATAAATATTGGGTTGTCTCCCAACAAGCGCTTTTCTTTAATGCCTTTCTAGCTAGGCATGATGATGACAATGATGCTCACATAAAAGATAAGAATTGAAACATAACGGGAGCATCATGGAGCATATGAATAGCACATTTAAGTCTAACCCACTTCCTATGCATAGGGATTTTGTGAGCAAACAACTTATGGGAACAATAATCAACTAGCATAGGAAGGTAACACAAGCATAGCTTCAAGAATTTAAGCACATAGGGAGGAAACTTGACATTATTGCAATTCCTACAAGCATATGTTCCTCCCTCATAATAATTTTCAGTAGCATCATGAATGAATTCAACAATATAACCAGCACTTAAAGCATTCTTTTCATGATCTACTTTCATAGAATTTTTAATACTCTCCACATAAGCAAAATTCTTCTCATTCGAAATAGTAGTGGGAGCAAACTCAACAAAATAACTATCATAAGATTGAAAATTAAAATCAAGATGACAAGTTTCATGGTTATCATTATTATTTAAAGCATACATGTCATCACAATAATCATCATATATAGGAGGCATGCTTTCATCATAGTAAATTTGCTCATCAAAGCTTGGGGGACAAAAAATATCATCTCCATCAAACATAGCTTCCCCAAGCTTGTGGCTTTGCATATCATTAGCATCATGGATATTCAAGGAATTCATACTAACAACATTGCAATCATGCTCATCATTCACATATTTTATGCCAAGCATTCTATGTAATTCTTCTTCTAGCACTTGAGCACAATTTTCCTTTCCATCATTCTCATGAAAGATATTAAAAAGACGAAGCGTATGAGACAAACTCAACTCCATTTTTTTGTAGTTTTCTTTTATAAACTAAACTAGTGATAAAACAAGAAACAAAAAGATTAGATTGTAAGATCTAAAGATATACCTTCAAGCGCTAACCTCCCCGGCAACGGCGCCAGAAAAGAGCTTAGTTGACGGGGTGTGAGTGAGTGCCCTTTAACTAGCCTCCCCGGCAACGGCGCCAGAAAAGAGCTTGATGTCTACTACACAACCTTCTTCTTATAGACGTTGTTGGGCCTGCAAGTGCACAGGTTTGTAGGACAGTAGCAAATTTCCCTCAAGTGGATGACCTAAGGTTTATCAATCCGTGGGAGGCGTAGGATGAAGATGGTCTCTCTCAAACAACCCTGCAACCAAATAACAAAAAGTCTCTTGTGTCCCCAACACACCCAATACAATGGTAATTTGTATAGGTGCACTAGTTCGGCGAAGAGATGGTGATACAAGTGCAAAATAGATAGTAGATAAAGGTATTTGTAGTCTGAAATTATAAAAATAGCAAGGTAACAAGCGATAAAAGTGAGCGTAAACGGTATTGCAATGATAGGAAACAAGGCCTAGGGTTCATACTTTCACCAGTGCAAGTTCTCTCAACAATAATAACATAGATAGATCATATAACAAGCCCTCAACATGCAACAAAGAGTCACTCCAAAGCCACTAATAGCGGAGAACAAACGTAGAGATTATGGTAGGGTACGAAACCACCTCAAAGTTATTCTTTCGGATCGATCTATAAAAGAGTTCGTACTAGAATAACACCTTAAGACACAAATCAACAAAAACCCTAATGTCACCTAGATACTCCATTGTCACCTCAAGTATCCGTGGGCATGATTATACGATATGCATCACACAATCTCAGATTCATCCAACCAACACAAAAGTACTTCAAAGAGTGCCCCGAAGTTTCTACCGGAGAGTCAAGAACGTGTGCCAACCCCTATGCATAGGTTCCCAATGTCACGAAACCCGCAAGTTGATCATCAAAACATACATAAAGTGGATCAATAGAATAACCCATTGTCACCACGGTTATCCCACGCAAGACATACATCAAGTGTTCTCATAAAGGACTCAATCTGATAACATAACTTCAAAGGGGAAACTCAATTCATCACAAGAGAGTAGAGGGGGAGAAACATCATAAGATCCAACTACAATAGCAAAGCTCGGGATACATCAAGATCGTGCCATAGAGGGAACACGAGAGAGAGAGCGATCAAACACATAGCTACTGGTACATACCCTCAGCCCCGAGGGTGAACTACTCCCTCCTCGTCATGGAGAGCGCTGGGATGATGAAGATGGCCACCGATGATGGGTGCCCCCTCCGGCAGGGTGCCGAAACAGGCTCCCGAGAGGTTTTTGGTGGCCACAGAGGCTTGCGGCGGCGGAACTCTCGATCTATCTTCTGTTCTGGAAGTTTTAGGATACGTGGGTATATATGGGTGTAGGGAGTATGTTGGTGGAGCTACGGGGGCCCCACGAGGCAGGGGGGCGCGCCCTAGGGGGGTGGGCGCGCCCCCTACCCTCGTGAGCACCTCCCTTCTTTTCCGACATGCACTCCAAGTCCATCGGGTGGCTTTCCTTCCAAAAATAACTTCTCCAGTTGATTTCGTTCCGTTTTGACTCCGTCTGATATTCCTTTTCCTCGAAACCGAAATAGGCATAAAACAAGCAAATCTGGGCTGGGCCTCCGGTTAATAGGTTAGTCCCAAAAATAATATAAAAGTGGATAATAAAGCCCAATATTGCCTAAAACAGTAGATAAAGTAGCATGGAGAAATCAAAAATTATAGATACGTTGGAGACGTATCAGCTAGCGGTTGTCTGTCTCTCCCACTTTAGTCGGATCGTATTCGATGAAAAGGGTCCTTATGAAGGGTAAATAGCAATTGGCATATCACGTTGTGGTTTTGGCGTAGGAAAGAAACGTTCTTGCTAGAAACCTATAGTAGCCATGTAAAAACTTGCAACAACAATTAGAGGACGTCTAACTTGTATTTGCAGCATGTGCCGTGTGATGTGATATGGCCAAAAGGATGTGATGAATGATATTGTCACGCCCAATATGCGACCCTATCCTAAAGGATCTCGAAGGTCCCACCAAGGATAGAAGCGCATATTGGAGACGCTTTTGCAAGGTGGATATCATTACATCGTACCATTACATACAAGAGGCATACAAAGCCACACGAATACAACATCACAATACATAAGAACAACATCCGACTACGAATGAAACACAAACAGAAACTCAAACGACATCCACCCTGCTAGCCCAGGCTGCCGACCAGGAACCCATCCCCTGATCAAAGAAGAAGTAGAAGAAGAACTCCAAGACAGGCAAACATCGCTCTCGCATCATGATCATCGCATAACCTGCACCTGCAACTATTTTTGTAATAATCTATGAGCCACGAGGACTCAACAATCCCATTACCATGGGTATCAAGACTAGCAAAGCTTAATGGGTATGGAAAGGATAAGTGGTGAGGTTGCAGCAGCGACTAAGCATATATGGTGGCTAACTTACGCAAATAAGAGCGAGAAGAGAAACAACGGAACGGTCGAGAAGGCTAGAAGTGATCAAGAAGTGATCCTGAAACTACTTACGTTCATACATAACCCAAAACCGTGTTCACTTCCCGGACTCCACCGAAAAGAGACCATCACGGCTACACACGCGGTTGATGCGTTTTAATTCAGATCTGGTGTCAAGTTCTCTACAACCGGATATTAACAAATTCCCATCTGCCACATAACCGTGTGCACGGCTCTCGAAAGTTTAAACCCTGCAGGGGTGTCCCAACTTAGCCCATCACAAGCTCTCATGGTCAATGAAGGATATTCCTTCTCCCAGGAAGACCCGATCAGTCTCAGAATCCCGGTTACAAGACATTTCGACAATGGTAAAACAAGACCAGCAAAGCTGCCCGAATGTGCCGACAAATCCCGATAGGAGCTGCACATATCTTGTTCTCAGGGCACACCGGATAAGTCAAGCTACGAGTAAAACCAGCCCTTAAGTTTCCCCGAGGTGGCCCCGCAGGTTGCTCGGTTCGGACCAACACTCGAAGGAGCACTGGCCCGGGGGGTTTAAATAAAGATGACCCTCGGGCTCCAGAAACCCAAGGGAAAAAGGCTTAGGTAGGCAAATGGTAAAACCAAGGTTGGGCCTTGCTGGAGGAGTTTTATTCAAAGCGAACTGTCAAGGGGTCCCATAAATCCCCAACCGCGTAAGGAACGCAAAATCAAGGAACATAACACCGGTATGACGGAAACTAGGGCGGCAAGAGTGGAACAAAACACTAGGCATAAGGCCGAGCCTTCCACCCTTTACCAAGTATATAGGTGCATTAATTAAATAAGAGATATTGTGATATCCCAACATAATCCTGTCCATCATGGAGCAATCTTAAACTTCACCTGCAACTAACAACGCTATAAGAGGGGCTGAGCAAAGCGGTAACATAGCCAAGCAACGGTTTGGTAGGAAGGGTGAAAAAGGTTAGAGGCTGACATGGCAATTTGGGAGGCTTGAAGAGCAAGCGATAGGTAGCCCAGCATAGCGATAGAACGAAGCAACTTGCATAGCAATGATAGTAGTGAGATCCAGGGAAAACGGTCATCTTGCCTGAAATCCCGCAAGGAAGAAGAACGAGTCCATGAAGTATACGAACAAACGTAGTCGAACGGATCCTCACAACTCCGGAACGAAACCGAAGCTAACGAGAGAAGCAACCCGGAAAGAAGCAAACAAAATGGTAAACAACCATCACATAAACATGGCATGTTGCACAATCAAGTATGATGCATGACAAAGCTATATGATGCTACTCATGGCAAGAGATGATGCAAACAAGAACAACACATCAAAGCAAGTTTAAATGAGGCCGGAAACAACATATAAAAATTCCGATAAGTCCTCATATGCAAATTTTGAAATTGGTCCAGATCTGAATAATCCTTATGTTCAAGTTGTTAAACAGCAAGTTAAGATGCACCAAGATGATCTACACGAAATTCTAGTCAAGTTACATATAAAGTTCATTTAGTTCGGAGCTACAACCTAGAAGATAAGAGCAAAACAAGTTAAACATGGCATTGATGAAAAAGGCATTCAAACATCAAGCAAACACTCTCAAAACACGGATTCAACATGACAAGATGAAAATATATGCAAATCTAAGCAAGTTTCATATAAAGCACACTCAAAACGGAGCAACGGTTCAACACATACACATGAAACAAGTTTAGAGGACAAGCTGTCCAAAACAGCAACTAGGCATCTAGCGAGCATGAAAACAATATGCTACAGCACCTCAACATGAGAACAAAAGGCATGGGCATGATGTACAGGTAAAGAAAAACAAAACATGAACACTGAGATATCTCCAGAAATCACTAGAACATGCTCAAAAGGACATGGCAAGATTGCAAATAATAACAGTTCACAGACTTGGCAGAAATCACTGGACATGGCAGAAATAACAGCAGGTTGCAATGTTTAGAGATATCAAACAACATGCTACAAGAACTTATCATGGCAAACAAAGGCATGTCATACTAAAACTAAAGAAAAAGAACAAAACTCCCTTACTGAACTAATTCCAAAGATTAACAGAAAAAATGTTAGCATCCATGCAAACATGGCAAATGATATGACAGATTCAGAATAACAGTACATGGCAGGAACAATGATAAGTAGGCATGTTGGTGAGCTTGTAACACTCCCCACAGAGCATAACATGGCATGAAAAGTAAACCAACAGTAAGATGACATAATTATGAACCTACACATGGCAAGAGCAAGTTCATAGGGTGCATGGATCACTAGCAAAACACATGGAAAAACTGAACTTACTGTTAACAGGCTGACAGCAAAATTATTTAGCAACTTGAGAGCAAGATTACAACAAGCTACTGCAGGCTATAAATGCAACCAGGGGCGTGGATGGATAGAGCATGACATGTATAACAAAACATCCTTAGTGAACATCTCCAGATTATGCATAGAATGACTTGTAGCAGCAGGTTTACACAACAACATAATATAGCAGTTTCAGCCTAGCAAAAGAGTAACAGCAAGTACCCTACTTCACGAGCTTGATGCACTCACTACAAGACTCAAAAAAAATACATGGATTGCACCACTGTAAATATGGAATGATGTAGCTCAAAACTCATGTAGACACCAAACTCATAGGATGCACACACAAAATGCAATGAAAAAGACAAGAAGTTCTGTTAGCAGGCAGCAGTTAACATCATATAGAACTCTTGCAACGATGATTAGGGAATCCATATGAACTCAAACAAGCATTTTACAATGGAACAAAATGAAGAGCATCACATGATGAACATTTTGATATATTAAGCATGCAAAACGGAGCTACGGGCATGAAGTTATGGCATGATGAACAAGTGCACAAAATGTAGCAGATCTGGGGACTTGGCCAAAAATCACCTCGCGAAAAGTCAACGCGGGACGGGACAGTGCGGGACGGAGGGATCCAGGGCGCGGGGAGGCCTTTTGGTTCGGATCCCGGTGGATCTCGTCCCACCTGGACGGATTTGACCGGATCCGAACTCCGGCGAGGGCGGCGCGGGGAGGAGGCCGACGAAGGGCGGCGCGGTGAACTGGACGACGACCCGCGAGGGAGGGAGGCGCTAGCAGCAGGGACGACAGCGCAGGACGGCGCGGAGGCGCGATGGCTGGAGCAGGGGCTCAGGGTCGCCGGCAGAGGAGCTCGGGCGGCGGATCGGGGACCCCGGCGAGCGGCAGAGGCGCTGGCAGCGGTGGGAGCTCGCCGCGGGAGGCGGGCGCAGGGCGGCGAGGCGCTGGGAGGCACGAGCGGCGCACGGGCTGTGGTGGCGGAGATCGGGCCTGGGCGGGCCCCGGATGGGCGGCGCGGTGGGGAGCTGGCGGGGACACGTGGCGCGCCGGGATTGGCCGACGAGGCAGCGGAGGACGCGTCCGGCGCGGAGGCGCTGACGGCGGGGAGGAATTTGGCTAGGGTTTGGACCCGAAAATGGAGGGGGATAGGGGTTTATATAGGTAGAGGCAGCTAGGAGAGTCCAAATGAGGTGTGGTTTTCGCCCACACGATCGCGATCGAACGACCGAGAGCATGGAGGGGTTTTGGATGGGCTCATGGGCTGTGGTGAAGAGGGGCTGGGCTGCAAAGAGAGAGAGAGGTTTCGGGCTACGCGGTTAACCGTTGGGGCATCAAACGACCTCCAAATGGGACGAAATTTGACGGCCGGTCTTCCGGTGATATACCAAGGCCACTCGGCAAATCTCAGCCCATTGCGAGAACATTTTTCTCCCGCTCACGAAACAAGACTTGAGAGGGGCGACGGGCGCGTGCGAGTGTGTCTGTGCTCAGAACGGACAACAGAGAGAACCGGGGGAACCCGAACGAATGCCAGTTTTGAAGAACATGCAGATGAAATGCAGATGATGACATGGGAAAATGCAACATGCAAGCAATGACATGGCAACAACGACGAATAACTGGAAGACACCTGACGCATCGGATCCGGGGCATTACAGATATATATGTGATGTATGAGATTGATCATGTTCTTGTAATAGGAATCACGACTTGGATGTCGATGAGTATGACAATCGGCAGGAGCCATAGGAGTTGTCTTAATTTATTGTATGACCTGCGTGTCATTGAATAACGCGATGTAGTTACTTTACTTTATTGCTAAACCGTTAGCCATAGTAGTAGAAGTAATAGTTGGCGAGAAAACTTCATGAAGACACGATGATGGAGATCATGGTGTCATGCCGGTGACGATGATGATCATGGCGCCCCGAAGATGGAGATCAAAAGGAGCAAAATGATATTGGCCATATCATGTCACTATTTGATTGCATGTGATGTTTATCATATTTTACATCTTATTTGCTTAGAACGACGGTAGCATAAATAAGATGATCCCTCATAAAATTTCAAGAAAGTGTTCCCCCTAACTGTGCACCGTTGCGAAGGTTCGTTGTTTCAAAGCACCACGTGATGATCGGGTGTGATAGATTCTAACGTTCGAATACAACGGGTGTAAGCCACATTTACACAAGCAAAACACTTAGGTTGACTTGACGAGCCTAGCATGTACAGACATGGCCTCGGAATACAAGAGACCGAAAGGTCGAACATGAGTCATATAGAAGATACGATCAACATGAAGATGTTCACCGATGATGACTAGTCCGTCTCACGTGATGATCGGACACGGCCTAGTTGACTCGGATCATGTATCACTTAGATGACTAGAGGGATGCCTATCTGAGTGGGAGTTCATTAAATAATTTGATTAGATGAACTTAATTATCATGAACTTAGTCTAAAAATCTTTACAATACATCTTGTAGATCAAATGGCCCACGCTAATTTTGCCCTCCACTTCAACGCGTTCCTAGAGAAAACCAAGCTGAAAGACGATGGTAGCAACTATACAGACTGGGTCCGGAACTTGAGGATCATCCTCATAGCTGCCAAGAAAGCATATGTCCTTGAAGCGCCGCTAGGTGAAGCACCTGTCAAAGAAACCAAGGCGTTATGAACGCCTTTGGCGATCAGCGTGTTGATGATTACTCCCTGGTTCAGTGCGGCATACTTTGCAGCTTAGAACTGGGGCTCCAAAAGCGTTTCGAGCAGCACGGAGCATATGAGATGTTCCAAGAGCTGAAAATGGTTTTCCAAGCTCATGTCCGGGTCGAGAGATATGAAGTCTCCGACAAGTTCTACTGTTGTAAGATGGAGGAGAATAGTTCCGTCAGCGAACACATACTCAAAATGTCTGGGTTGCACAACCGCTTGTCTCACCGGGAGTTAATCTCCGGATGGCCTTGATGGTTAATGAGAATCCTTCGGGCCGCTTCCACCTAGCTACAAGAGCTTTGTGATGAACTTCAATATGCAGGGATGGAGAAAACCATTCCTGAGGTATATTCGATGCTGAAATCAACGGAGGTGGAAATCAAAAAGGAACATCAAGTGTTGATGGTGAATAAGACCACTAAGTTCAAGAAAGGCAAGGGTAAAAAGGGCTTCAAGAAAGACGGCAAGGGAGTTGCCGCGCCCGGTAAGCAAGCTGTCGGGAAGAAGCCAAAGAATGGACCCAAGCACGAGGATCGAGTGTTTTTATTGCAAAGGCAAATGGTCATTTGGAAGCGGAACTGCCCCAAGTACTTAGCGGACAAGAAGGCCGGCAACACCAAAGGTATATGTGATATACATGTTATTGATGTGTACCTTACCAGTACTCGTAGTAGCTCTGGGTATTTGATACCGGTGCGGTTGCTCATATTTGTAACTCAAAACAGGAGCTGCAAAATAAGCGGAGACTGGCAAAGGACGAGGTGACGATGCACGTCGAAAATGGTTCCAAGGTCGATGTGATCGCCGTCGGCATGCTACCTCTACATTTACCTACGTGATTAGTTTTAAACCTCAATAATTGTTATTTAGTGCCAGCTTTGAGCATGAACATTGTATCTGGATCTCGTTTAATGCGAGATGGCTACTCATTTAAATCTGAGAATAATGGGTGTTCTATTTATATGAGATATATGTTTTATGGTCATGCCCCGCTGGTTAATGGTTTATTTTTATTGAATCTCGAATGTGATGTTACACATATTCATAGTGTGAATGCCAAGAAATGTAAGGTTGATAATGATAGTCCACATACTTGTGGCACTGCCGCCTTGGTCACATTGGTGTCAAACGCATGAAGAAACTCCACGCAGATGGACTTTTGGAGTCTCTTGATTATGAATCATTTGACACGTGCGAACCATGCCTCATGGGCAAAATGGCCAAGACTCTGTTCTCCGGAACAATGGAGCGAGCAACCAACTTAGTGGAAATCATACATACTGATGTGTGCGGTCCAATGAGCATTGAGGCTCGCGGTGGCTATCGTTATGTTCTCAGCCTCACTGATGACTTAATTAGATATGGGTATGTCTACTTAATGAAACACAAGTCTGAGACCTTTGAAAAGTTCAAGTAATTTCAGAGTGAGGTTGAAAATCAACGTGACAGGAAAATAAAGTTCTTACGATCAGATCATGGAGGGGAATATTTGAGTCACGAATTTGGCACACACTTAAGGTGTGGAATTGTTTCACAACTCACGCCGCCTGGAACACCTCACCGTAATGGTGTGTTCGAACATCGTAATCGCACTCTATTGGATATGGTGCGATCTATGATGTCTCTTACTGATCTACCGCTATCATTTTGGGGTTATGCTTTTGAGACTGCCGCATTCACTTTAAATAGGGCTCTGTCGAAATCCGTTGAGACGATACCGTATGAATTATGGTTTGGGAAGAAACCTAAGCTGTCGTTTCTAAAAGTTTGGGGATGCGATGCTTATGTCAAGAAACTTCAACCTGAAAAGCTCGAACCCAAGTCGGAAAAATGCGTCTTCATAGGATACCCTAAGGAAACCATTGGGTATACCTTCTACCTCAGATCCGAAGGCAAGATCTTTGTTGCCAAGAACGTGTCCTTTTTGGAGAAAGAGTTTCTCTCGAAAGAAGTAAGTGAGAGGAAAGTAGAACTTGATGAAGTACTGCCTCTTGAAGCGGAAAGTAGCGCAGCTCAGGAAGATGTTTCTGTGGTGCCTGCACCGACTAGAGAGGAAGTTAATGATGATGATCAAGGTACTTCGGATCAAGTTGCTACTAAACTTCGTAGGTCCATGAGGACACGTTCCACACCAGAATGGTATGGCAACCATGTCCTGGAAATCATGTTGTTAGACAACGGTGAACCTTCAAACTATGAAGAAGCGATGGCGGGCCCAGATTCCAACAAATGGCTTGAAGCCATGCAATCCGAGATAGGATCCATGTATGGAAACAAAGTATGGACTTTGACAGACTTGCCCGATGATCGGCGAGTGATACGTCTCCAACGTATCTATAACTTATGAAGCATTCATGCTATTTTATTATCTGTTTTGAATGATTACGGGCTTTATTATACACTTTTATATTACTTTTGGGACTAACCTATTAACCGGAGGCCCAGCCCATATTGCTGTTTTATTGCCTGTTTCAGTATTTTGAAGAAAAGGAATATCAAACGGAGTCCAAACGGAATGAAACCTTCGGGAGCGGGATTTTTGGGAAGGATATGATCTGGGAGACTTGGAGTTCAAGCCAGGGAAGGCTCGAGGAAGCCAGGAGATAGGAGGGCGCGCCCCCTGTCTCCTGGGCCCCTCGAGGCTCCCCCGACCGACTTCTTTCACCTATATAAGTCCACGTACCCTAAAAACATCGAAACAGAAGATAGATCGGGAGTTCCACCGCCGCAAGCCTATGTAGCCACCAAAACCTCTCGGGAGCCCGTTCAAGCACCACTTGGGAGGGTCCCTCACCGGTGGCCATCTTCATCATCCCGACGAGTTCCATGGCGAGGAGGGAGTAGTTCACCCTCGGGGCTGAGGGTATGTACCAGTAGCTACGTGTTTGATCTCTCTCTCTCTCTCTCTCTCTCGTGTTCTCTCTATGGCACGATCTTGATGTATCGCGAGCTTTGCTATTATAGTTGGATCTTATGATGTTTCTCCCCCTCTACTCTCTTGTGATGAATTGAGTTTTCCCTTTGAAGTTGTCTTGTCGGATTGAGTCTTTAAGGATTTGAGAACACTTGATGTATGTCTTGCCGTGTTTATCTGTGGTGACAATGGGATATCACATGATCCACTTGATGTATGTTTTGGTGATCAACTTGCGGGTTCCGCCCATGAACCTATGCACAGGGGTTGGCACATGTTTTCGTCTTGACTCTCCGGTAGAGACTTTGGGGCACTCTTTGAAGTACTTTGTGTTGGTTGAATAGATGAATCTGAGATTGTGTGATGCATATCGTATAATCATGCCCACGGATACTTGAGGTGACAATGGAGTATCTAGGTGACATTAGGGTTTTGGTTGATTTGTGTCTTAAGTTGTTATTCTAGTACGAACTCTTGAATAGATTGATCCGAAATAATAACTTTGAGGTGGTTTCGTACCCTACCATAATCTCTTCGTTTGTTCTCCGCTATTAGTGGCTTTGGAGTGACTCTTTGTTGCATGTTGAGGGATTGTTATATGATCTATCTATGTTATTATTGTTGAGAGAACTTGCACTAGTGAAAGTATGAACCCTAGGCCTTGTTTCCTATCATTGCAATACCGTTTGTGCTCATTTTTATCGTTAGTTACCTTGCTGTTTTTATATTTTCAGATTACAAAAACCTATATCTACCATCCATATTGCACTTGTATCACCATATCTTTGCCGAACTAGTGCACCTATACAATTTACCATTGTATTGGGTGTGTTGGGGACACAAGAGACTCTTTGTTATTTGGTTGCAGGGTTGTTTGAGAGAGACCATGTTCATCCTACGCCTCCCACGGATTGATAAACCTTAAGTCATCCACTTGAGGGAAATTTGCTACTGTCCTACAAACCTCTGCACTTGGAGGCCCAACAACGTCTACAAGAAGAAGGTTGTGTAGTAGACATCAAGCTCTTTTCTGGCGCCGTTGCCGGGAAGGCTAGGTAAGCGGCACTCACACCCCGTCAACTAAGCTATTTTCTGGCGCCGTTGCCGGGGAGGTGAGTGCTTGAAGGTATATCTTTAGATCTTGCAATCGAATATTTTTCTTTCTTGTTTTATCACTAGTTTATTTTGTAAAATAAAACTAAAAAAATGGAATTGAGTTTGTCTCATACGATTCATCTTTTTAATATCTTTCGTGAGTATGATGAAAAGGAAAATTGTGCTCAAGTGCTAGAAGAAGAATTACATAGAATGCTTGGCATGAAATATGTGAATGATGAGCATGTAGCGACCCGACCTCAGATGGTCAAGTCTCTGTGCTTCTGTGTCATCCCTGGATCGGTAATGCTGACACACACAGTACTCGAAGGATTTATAACAGAGTAGCAATCACACACTTATTACATCGAATGTCTCAAAAGAGAACTTATTACAATAATATGGTGAAGGCCATCTAATGTGATAACAATGAAGGCTTGGAAGATAAAGTGAGTCCATCAACTCCAACTGCATAACTGAGCTGCACGGCAACGACCTATAATCCTTACTCCTCGTCTGAAAAGTCTGCAACATAATACATTGCAGCCCGAGAGCGGGTCAGCACATGGAATATGCCGGCAATGTAACACATAGGGTAATGAAAGAATAAGCTATACTACATGCATATATGGCTGGTGGAAAGCTCTATGGTTACAGTTTTGCGAAAAGCCAATTTTTCCCTACATCAAAGGAATAAATTTAATTTAACTATCATGGTGGTTGAAACATCATTGAGAAGGTACCCCCAACTCGGATGATCCCAATTAAGGTAATTAACAACCCAGCAAATTTAGTTAAGAGTGTTGAGATACATGTGAATACTCGGTACTAGATACTCGAGAATCGTCCATAACCGGGGACACGGCTAACCATGATTAGTTTGTACACTCTGCAGAGGTTTAGCACTTTTCCCCACAAGACTCGATCGCCTCCGTTGGTTTCTCGCACTGCATGGTGTTTGAGAGACGGATGACCGAGACACAGTCTTTCCGAAACATTAACTCTCTACTCCGGATAGATCATACCAAACCTATAAAACCCACTACCTGCTGATCTACCTCTTCGAGAGCTTCACGTAACTTACTCAACTATGCTAGAGCCCATAATAGCTTGTGGCTGCACACGGAAGTTTCTAGCATGAATAATCTCAGTTCCTTTGAGCACTGGGTGGCGGTCCATAGGAAGATCACACGGGTACCCGGGATTTCCAAAAAAAGCAGACAACACCGGGTTCCCCAGTGCCTCAATCCACCCAGATGTGTATTTAAGTTGCCACCTTAAAGTAAACCATTAATTAACAATCTCACATCTGTCGTGAATATCTCTCAAACCCAAACCACGTCTCTGAGCATAGCATGGCAATATAAGCATAACGTAGAAGTAACTCCCAAGGGTTTGAAAGTAACAGGCAATAGGTTCCTACCTCATCATCTACTTCCCAACCCACAATTTAATGACATCCTAATCATGCAATGTTTGAGGGTTGAAACTAATGCATAAAAACTGGGTAGGAAAAGATATGATCAAGTGTTACTTGCCTTGTCGACGATCCGTGAATCCTAGAGACTCGTAATAACACGCCGCACTCCGGGAATTCTATCGCAAGCAAACAACGCATACATAAGTAAACAAGCAAAGATGCACAAACGAAAACTTCAACTGAAAAGGTTGACCGGAGAGTTCAACTTAAGAACTCCGGTTTCCAAAAGAATCAAACCAAACGGAACAACGAAACTCAAACGGAGAGAAAAACAAGGTCCGTTTACTAATCTGAACTAGAGTCAAGTTTTACAGAGATAAAAACTGGTTTAAGTTGATTATTCGGATAGAGGGTTTCGATACGAAACTCCAGACGCTTGAATCGCCTGATTCCGATATCTGACGAAAAGATAAACAGTTTTGAAAATTGGATTAGAAATCACGGTCAGAATAACCGCGGAATAAATCTGATAAAAGAAAAGCGACGAACTGTTAAACGAACGAACGTTCGTTAACAGAACTTAAACAATGAACGCGTTCGTTAAAAGCGAGCGGGTGAACGGATGTTCGTTAAATAAATAAACCGGCGAAAATAAACCGATCTATATAAAAAAAGATCTAGGGTTTTATAAAACGAAGGTTTTTTCAAAAGAACATAATAAACCGGGCGGCGGGGTCGGGTACCTTCGCGAGGCGCGGCCCGTGAGCGGGCGGTTCCAAGTGGTCCAAACAGGGGCGGGTCGGCGAGGGGCGACGCGACGGGAAAGGCGGCGGCGACGCGCGAGGGGCGGCGAGGGGCGCGGCTCGGGCGGCTGCCTGGCTCCGGGCGGGCGGGCGGTGGTGGCGTGGTGGTGGCGGGTGGTGGTGGCGGGCGTGGCTTGGAGAAGGGCGGGCGGCGGCGACTTGGGGAAGGGTCGCCGGGGTGGAGTCCGGCTCGGACTCCTCGGCGTCTGCAGCCAGACGGCGGCGCTGGAGGGAGGCGGCGGCGGCGCTGGCCGGCTCTCGGCCGGGCCTTTGGCCCCAAGGTCCGCTCGTTTTTAAACATTCCATGAAAGAAAATTCCTAGAAAAATAAATAAAAATCTAAAAATTCCAAAATAAGTTTTCTCCGTCTAAATAGAATATTTAGAACTAGATGAACTTTTCTTGGCCCCTAAAATGCAAATTTTTAAAAGCGTGCCAATTTTTCTAGGGCTAATAAAATTCCAAATAAAATCAAATAAAATCCCAAAAATGATTTTAACATTTTTCCTCCGTTATTTCAATTATTTTGGAGAAGTCATATTATCTCCCCTCATTTATTTATTTTAAATTGAAAAATTTCCGGAGAGAAAATAATTAAAATCCAATATCCTCTTCTTTCATTATTTGACAAAATTCAAATATGAAAATTGAAAAATCCCCAACTCTCTCCGAGGGTCCTTGAGTTGCTTAGGATTTTCGAGGATGGTAAACAAGAATCCAAATAAAATATGATATGCAAGAATGACCTATGTATAACATGCCAAATTGAAAATTTGGGATGTTACAAACCTACCCCCCTTAAGATGAATCTCGCCCTCGAGATTCAGGTTGGCTAGAAAATAGGTGCGGATGGTCCTTGCGAATATCCTCTTCTCGCTCCCAGGTGGCTTCTTCCTCGGTGTGGTGGCTCCACTGAACTTTGCAAAACTTGATCACCTTGTTGCGAGTGACTCTGCTATCAAACTCCAAAATCTTTACTGGTTTCTCCTCATAAGTCAGGTTGTTATCCAATTGTATCGCCTCCGAGCCTTTGTATCCTTTAGTGGTATGTCGGCCATCTCAGCGTGGCACTTCTTCTTGTGACACGTGAAACACGCCATGCACTCCGACAATCCTTGGTAGCTCCAGCTTGTAGGCAACTTCTCCCATCCGCTCCAAAATATGGTATGGTCCTACAAATCTTGGGGCTAACTTTCCTTTACTCCAAAAGCGTTTCACTCCCCTCGGGGTGATACTGCATATATACTCTGTCTCCAATTTCATAGGTTACTTCCTTGCGTTTAGAATCTGCGTAACTCTTACATCTAGGCGAGCAATCTTTAGTCATCTCTGATCAGTTTAACCTTCTCCTCGTAGTCTTTGATCAAATCTGGTCCAAACAATCGACGGTCTCCAACCTCATCCCACATCAATGGTGTTCTACATCTGCGTCCATACAGAGCTTGAGCGGTGCCATCTTCAAACCCGCTGGTAGCTGTTGTTATATGAGAATTCTGCGTCACGGCAAATTGTCATCCCAACTAGATCCATAATCTAGCGCCTGTGCTCTCAACATGTCCTCCAAAATCTGATTGACTCTCTCTGCATGCATCCGTCTGCATGGGTGGAACGCGGTACTAAACTCCAATCTGGTACCCAAAGTCTGGTGTAGTTGATGCCAAAACTTTGAAGTAAACTGTGTTCCTCTATCTGATACGATACTCCTCGGAACTCCGTGCAAACATACTATCCTGGTCATATATATCTTGGCCAACTTTGCACTTTTATAGGTTGTTTTCACTGGGATGAAATAAGCTACTTTGGTCAAACGATCCACTACTACCCATATTGAATCATATCCTGCTTTGGTTACGGGTAATCCGATGATAAAATCCATGCCAAGCTTGTCCCACTTCCATTTGGGTATTGGCATAGGCTGCTTGATCCTGCTGGCTTTTGATGCTCTGCCTTCACTCTCGACATACATCGCATAACGGCTACATACTCGGCAATATCCTTCTTCATACCAGCCCACCAGAAACGTTCCTTCAAGTCCAAGTACATCTTGGTGTTTTCGGGGTGAATCGAGTATGGTGAGTCATGGGCCTCTTGAAGTATTAACTTCCTGATCTCCGAATTGTTGGGCATATAAATTCGATCCTCAAACCACAAGGTATCGTGCTCATCCTCGCGAAAACCTTTGGCTTTTCCTTTGCCCATCTTTTCCTTTATCTCATCAATCTCTTTATCCTCCTTACGGCGTCTCGAATCTTGTCTAACAAGGTCGATTGCACCTCCATTGTTGCAAGAAATCCTCTTGGAACAATCTCCAAATTAAGTTCCATAACATCCTCTCGCTAACTCCTTTGGCAGTCCTCTATCTTCAAGGATATTGGCATAACTCTTCCGACTCAAAGCGTGCCTTTCTGACGTTGGCTTTTCTGGATGATAGTGTAGCTTCATGTCGTAATCTTTTATAAGTTCCAGCCATCTCCTCTGTCGAGGTTTAACTCCTTCGTGTGAAAATGTACTTTAAACTCTTATGATCCGTGTACACATCACAACGGTTTCCCATGAGATAATGTCTCCGTGTCTTTAACGCATGTACTACGGCTGCTAACTCCAAATCATGCGTGGCATAGTTCAACTTATGAGGCTTCAGTTGTCGTGAGGCGTACAAGACAACTTTTCCTTCCTGCATAAGAACACATCCAATTCCCAAGCGAGAGGCATCACAATACACTTGAAACTCCTTATGTATAATCGCAATGTCGATCGGGCTGTAGTCAACCGCTTTCTTCAACTCTTGGAAACTTGTCTCACAATCCTCTGTCCATTTGAACTTGGTATCCTTCTTTAGCAATTCTGTCATTGGTTTAGCAATCTAGGAAAAATTCTCAATGAATCTCCGATAATATCCCTGCCAATCCAAGGAAACTGCGAATCTCGGCCGATCAAGTGGGTGCCAACCATTCGATGTTGGCCTGAATTTTCTTTGGGATCTCTTGCTATACCTTCTCTGATATAACATGCCCAAGAAATCCAACTTCCTTTAACCAAAATTAGCACTTGCTGAATTTGGCTTATAACTGGTGTTCCCTGAGTTTCTCAAGAACCAAACGTAGGTGTTCTACGTGCTCCTCTTCGTTCTTCGAGTAAACCATAATATCATCGATAAACACCACAACAAACTTGTCCAAATATTCCATGAACACTTTGTTCGTCATACTCATAAAATAGGCGAGGCGTTAGTCACCCAAACGACATGACCGTATACTCGTATAATCCATATCGTGTGGTGAATGCTGTCTTGGGTATATCCTTCTCTCGGATCTTCAATCGATGGTATCCTCGATCGTAGATCAATCTTAGAAAACACCTTAGCTCCTTGCAACCGATCAAATAGATCATTAATCATCGGTAAGGGATACTTGTTCTTTATCGCTACTTCATTCGTGAGCTCGATAATCAACAACCATCCTTAGGGATTTATCCTTCTTCTCCACCAAAAGTACTGGAGCTCCCCAAGGTGATGAACTTCTGAATGTAACCTTTCTCCAATAGCTCCTTGATCTGCTTCTTAATTTCCTCCGGATCATTTGCGGGCATCCGATAAGGTCTCTTTGCTATTGGCCCTGCACTGGTATTAGTTCTATCGTAAACTTCGATGTCTCGATCCGGTGGCATGCACCGTAACTCTTCCGGAAAAACATCTGGGTAATCCTTCACTACAGGTACTTCTTCTTGTACAACTCCCGTGAGGGTATTCACTTGGCTCCTCCTAGGCACATGCCTAGATACATACTTAATCCTTTTCCCTCTGGGGTGGTGAGATAGATTGACTTGCTAGCACAGTCGATACTTCCTCCAAACTTCGACATCCAATCCATACCTAATATCACATCCAATCCTTGCGACTCCAAGATAATTAGGTCAGACGTAAAAACATGTGTGCCAATGATTAGGGTAACTGGGTGCACCATCTGCTAGCCATATACTCTGCTCCAGGCGAGCTCACTAAAAGAGGGGTCCTAAGGGTCTGGGTTGGTAACTTAAACTTATCCACAAATCCCCTTGATATGTATGAATGCGATGCACCAATATCGAAAAGAACAATAGCGGTAAATGACTGAACCAAAAACTTACCTATTACCGCATCCGGCTGCTCTTCAACTTCCTCCATGTTAACGTGGTTCACTTGTCCTTTGTTGAATGGATTGGGCTTCATCCCAGCGCACCCATTTCCGTTTCCATTCTTTCCTTCAGGGCAGTCATTGGCATAGTGCCCTGTCTTCCCGCACTTAAAGCAAATAACTTGGCTCAAGTATCTTTTAGCGGGTGTAGCTGGGTTAGAGCGATTCTGATTATTGTTGGCTGCATTTCCATTCCCATTCTTCGCACCATTATGCGTTCCTCCTCCGAGATGGTTATGTCCTCCATGGTTATGAACTAGTCCTCCCGAGTTCGGGTTAGGCGAGGTTTCGTGAGCTCTGAGTTATACTTCCCTTGTCCATACTTCCTCTTACGACTCTCAATTTGCTGCTGCTTTCCTTCAATCATTAGGGCCTTATCTACCAACTCCTCGGTAGTTGTTGAAAGTTGCCACCATCACCGTGCATACTCATCTCATCATTCAGTCCTTCCATAAACTTCTCTTGCTTCGCGGCATCCGTGGCCACATCATCGAGGGCATAAGCGTGATAACTTGCTAAACTCATCCACGTCTTTGGGCCACAAAGACGGTTCCCCTGGCGTAAGTTGCGGAACTCACGCTTCTTTATCTGCATGGCTCCAGTTGAAACATGGGCCGTGCGAAAAGCTTGTTGGAACTGGTCCCAAGTGACATTGGCTATAGGAAAAGTAGTCGTGTAATTCTCTCACCATGCGGCTGCTGGTCCATCCAATTGATGCGCGGCAAAACGCACTCTTTCAGCATCCGTGCATCCTGCGGTGGTTAACTCCTTCCAATACGGGCGTAACGGTCATATCTGCAACTATTGGCTCGGTGCTCTTTGGAAAACACCGGCGGTTGTAACCTCAGAAAACGGGCTAAATTGTCCACTGGTGGCGGGTTGTTGTTGTTGTTGTTGTTGTTGGCATTGCCCTGGTTCTGAACTAGCAATTGCATCAAGGCATTCTGCTGTTGGATCAACTGAGTGAGCTCCGGTGGGAAAGTAAAACCGGGGTCACGTCTCGGAGGCATCTGAGGGTTTTAGAGGGGAGAGATTAGAAATAGAAAGAGGTCTAGTGAGAAAACACTACCCATATGCACATGAGGCAAAACACACATTCATTCAATCAAGCAAGCAAGGGCATACAAAACGGTCTAGGGCTATCGCATAAGTGCTCAACTACTACTAGTTACATGGGGAAAAAATACTACTAATATTTGGTGGTCATCTAGAAATTTTGATCGGTGGAAGACTCCATGATGTCTGCTCCAGCTTCGTCTTCATAGTCATCATCACTTGGATCTGAGTCGGTGTCGTCGATGATGATGTAGTTGTCTGGACAAGCGGGGTCTTCTTCCTCTTCTTGCTCTTCTTCCTTGGGTGTTGGTCCTCCCATGAAAACTCCAATCTTCTTGACTAGGTCGTCGTTCTTCTCCGATGGTATCTTGATTTCTTCCTCATATCTATCGCGTGTAGACTTGAGTTCCTCCTCCAATTCGATGATCTTAGTTTTCGCCTTCTTCAAATCCAGCATGTCTGCACACATCTGGTTCTCATGACGTCGAATGTGCTGGTTGAGCTCCTGGATGTAAGCTGCAATGGATCTATCCTTCTTGGTGCTAATTACTTCCCATTGCTCGTCTCGGCGCCCACATATTCGGTATATGGTGTCTTTAAGTTCCTTGTTGTAGACTTCTCCGATGCGTCCCATGGTAATGTGAGCTGCCATACTCTTTCCCAAACTCCATGTTGGTGCATTGAAAACACATACTATGGGCTCCGTGCTTGGTGCAAACGTCCTTCCGGAACTAGGGCTTGAATCTTCCAGCATTCTTCTTACGGTAAGGTGGCGTTATGCGTCCGGTGAAGCTTGGTATTCCAATATTCAGGTACCTAGTGACTTCCTTCAAGAGACGTCCGAAAGGTGTGTCTTCATCCGGTTGGGCAAACTTGTACTTCATCTCCGTCATCCTAAAGAGTGGAAAAATGGAGAGAGGTCAGAAATGAGTAGAGAGGAGTGACCTATGGTTTATCTTAGTGGTCGTGTCCTACACTCGGCGTGTGCTCGATACCATCTTGTAGCGACCCGACCTCGGATGGTCAAGTCTACGTGCTTCCATGTCATCCTGGATCGGTAATGCTTGACACACACGATTACTCGAAGGATTTATAATAGAGTAGCAATCACACACTTATTACATCAAATGTCTCAAAAGAGAACTTATTACAATAATATGGCTGAAGGCCATCTAATGTGATAACAGCGGAAGGCTTGGAAGATAAAGTGAGTCCATCAACTCCAACGGCATAACTGAGCTGCATGGCAACGACCTATAATCCTTACTCCTCGTCTGAAAAGTCTGCAACATAATACGTTGCAGCCCGAGAGCGGGTCAGCACATGGAATATGCGGCAATGTAACACATAGGGTAATGAAAGAATAAGCTATACTACATGCGTATATGGCTGGTGGAAAGCTCTATGGTTACAGTTTTGCGAAAAGCCAATTTTTCCCTACATCAAAGGAATAAATTTAATTTAACTATCATGGTGGTTGAAACATCATTGAGAAGGTACCCCCCAACTCAGATGATCCCAATTAAGGTAATTAACAACCCAGCAAATTTAGTTAAGAGTGTTGAGATACATGTGAATACTCGGGTACTAGATACTCAGAATCGTCCATAACCGGGGACACGGCTAACCATGATTAGTTTGTACACTCTCTGAGAGGTTTAGCACTTTTCCCCACAAGACTCGATCGCCTCCGTTGGTTTCTCGCCTGCATGGTGTTTGAGAGAGCGGATGACCGAGACACGATCTTTCGTAAACATTAACTCTCTACTCGGATAGATCATACCAAACCTATAAAACCCACTACCTGCTGATCTACCTCTTCGAGAGCTTCACGTAACTTACTCAACTATGCTAGAGCCCATAATAGCTTGTGGCTGCACACGGAAGTTTCTAGCATGAATAATCTCAGTTCCCTTTGAGCCTGGGTGGCGGTCCATAGGAAGATCACACGGGTACCCCGGGATTTCCCAAAAAAAACAGACAACACTGGGTTCCCCAGGTGCCTCAGTCCACCCAGATGTGTATTTAAGTTGCCACCTTAAAGTAAACCATTATTTAACAATCTCACATCTGTCGTGAATATCTCTCAAACCCAAACCACGTCTACGAGCATAGCATGGCAATATAAGCATAATGTAGAAGTAACTCCCAAGGGTTTGAAAGTAACAGGCAATAGGTTCCTACCTCATCATCTACTTCCCAACCCACAATTTAATGACATCCTAATCATGCAATGTTTGAGGGTTGAAACTAATGCATAAAAACTGGGTAGGAAAAGATATGATCAAGTGTTATTTGCCTTGATGACGATCCGTGAATCCTAGAGACTCGTAATAACACGCTTCGCACTCCGGGAATTCTATCGCAAGCAAACAACGCATACATAAGTAAACAAGCAAAGATGCACAAACGAAAACTTCAACTGAAAAGGTTGACCGGAGAGTTCAACTTAAGAACTCCGGTTTGCAAAAAGAATCAAACCAAACGGAACAACGAAACTCAAACGGCGAGAAAAACAAGGTCCGTTTACTAATCTGAACTAGAGTCAAATTTTATAGAGATAAAAACTGGTTTAAGTTGATTATTCGGATAGAGGGTTTCGATACGAAACTCCAGGCGCTTGAATCGCCTGATTCCGATAAACGAGCGAAAAGATAAACAGGTTTGGAAATTGGATTAGAAATCACGGTCAGAATAACCGCGGAATAAATCTGATAAAAGAAAAGCGACGAACTGTTAAACGAACGAACGTTCGTTAACAGAACATAAACAGTGAACGCGTTCGTTAAAACGAACGGGTGAACGGATGTTCGTTAAATAAATAAACCGACGAAAATAAACCGATCTATATAAAAAAACGATCTAGGGTTTTATAAAAAACCGAAGGGTTTTTTCAAAAAGAACATAATAAACCGGCGGTGGCGGGTCGGGTACCTCCGGCGAGGCGCGTCCGTGAAGCGGGCTCCGCGAGTCCCGAGGGGGCTGGGTCGGCGAGGGGTGGCGGCGACGGCGAAGGCGGCGGCGACGGGCGCGAGGGGCGGCGAGGGCGCGGGTCTGACGCTCGGCGGCTCCCATGGCGGGCGGTGGTGGCGGTGGTGGTGGCGGCGGTATTTAAAGGCGGGGCGGTGGCTTGGAGAAGGCGGGCGGCGGCGACTTGGGAAGGGTCGCCGGGTGGAGTCCGGCTCGGACTCCCTCGGCGTCCGTGCCTCGCCTGTGTGAGAGGAGGCGGCGGCGGCGGGGGCCCGGCTGCCTGGGCCTTTGGCCCGGTCGGGTCCGTTTGTTTTTTAAACATTCCGCCGAAAGAAAATTCCTAGAAAAATAAATAAAAATCTAAAAATTCCAAAATAAGTTTTCTCCGTCTAAATAGAATATTTAGAACTAGATGAACTTTTCAAAACGTGCCAATTTTTCTAGGGCGAATAAAATTCCAAATAAAATCAAATAAAATCCCAAAAATGATTTTAACATTTTCCTCCGTTATTTCAATTATTTTGGAGAAGTCATATTATCTCCCCTCATTTATTTATTTTAAATTGAAAAAATTTTCCGGAGAGAAAATAATTAAAATCCAATATCCTCGTCTTTCATTATTTGACAAAATTCAAATATGAAAATTGAAAAATCCCCAATTCTCTCCGAGGGTCCTTGAGTTGCTTAGGATTTTCGAGGATGGTAAACGAGAATGCAAATAAAATATGATATGCAAGAATGACCTATGTATAACATGCCAAATTGAAAATTTGGGATGTTACAGAGCATGATTGCAATGTTTTTAGTATGAATTCCTTGAATATCCATGATGCTAATGATATGCAAAGCCACAAGCTTGGGGATGCTATGTTTGATGAAGATGATATTTTTTGTCCCCCAAGTTTTGATGAGCAAATTTATTATGATGAAAGCATGCCTCCTATTTATGATGATTATATTGATGAAAGTGGGTTTGGAAGAGTGTCAACTTTAGGAAGTAGTGATCCCACTATTTTGGAGGATGTTGAATCTTATTGTGATGAACATGAAAGTGGATTTGGAAGAGTGTCAACTTTATTTAGTGATGATTCCACTATTTCGAAGAGGTTCCAATTGATTATGAGAACAAAGTTGCTATCTATGATGATTATTGTGATGACTTGTATGCTATTGAGAATAATGATAACCATGAAACTTGTCATCGTGATTTTAGTTTTCAATTGGATTATGCCTCACATGATAATTATTTTGTTGAGTTTGCTTCCACTACTATTCATGAGAAGAAATTTGCTTATGTGGAGAGTAGTAAATTTTCTATGCTTGTAGATCATGAAAAGAATGCTTTAGGTGCTGTTTATATTGTTGAATTCATTCATGATGCTACTGAAAATTATTATGAGAGAGGATCATATGCTTCTACATATTGCAATAATATCAAGTTTCCTCTCTATGTGCTTAAATTTTTGAAGTTATGCTTGTTTTACCTTCCTATGCTAGTTGATTATTGTTCCCATAAGTTGTTTGCTCATAAAATACCCATGCATAGGAAGTGGGTTAGACTTAAATGTGCTAGTCATATTCTTCATGATCCTCCTGTTATGTTTCAATTCTTATCTTTTATGTGAGCATCATTGCCATCATCATGCCTAGCTAAAAAGGCATTAAAGAAAAGAGCTTGTTGGGAGACAACCCAATATTTACCCTTACTATTTTTGTGTGTACACATGATTATGCTACTGTAGTAATCATGTTTTATAGCTTTTGTTTCAATAAATTGCCAAGTAGAACCTTTGGGAAGACTTGGGTGAAGTCTATATGATCTTGCTGTAAAAAACAGAAACTTTAGCGCCCACGAGAATAACTGCCATTTTTTACTGAAGAGTGATTTTAGGTTGATTATTTTTGAAGATGATTAATAGACAAATTACTCAGGTCCACCAATTTATGTCAGAATTTTTTGAGTTCCATAAGTATACGTTTGATACAGATTACTACAGACTGTTCTGTTTTTGACAGATTCTGTTTTCATTGTGTTGTTTGCTTATTTTGATGAATCTGTGAGTAGTATCGTAGGGTATGAACCATATAGAAGTTATAATACAGTAGATATTACACCAATATGAATTTAGAATGAGTTCATTATTGTACCTAAGTGGTGGTTTTATTTTCTTATACTAACGGAGCTTACGAGTTTTGTTTTGAGTTTTGTGTGGTTGAAGTTTTCAAGTTTTGGGTAAAGATTCGATGGCATCCCCTCCTTCGTCTTCGTTCATCGGTAACTTTACTTGGAGCTATATTTTTATTCACCACATGATATGTGTTTTGCTTGGAGCGTCATTTTATTTTGTTAGTATTTGCTTTCTGTTGTTTAGAATAATGTTTTGCATCTATATTTTCAATAAAAATGTCAAGGATAGCCTTTACCATGCTTATTTTGCTAGTATACATGTTGCTATTTGAAAACAGAAAGTTTACCGCTGTTGCAAAAATTCCCTAGAAAAGTCAGAGAATGATATAATGTTGAATATTTTTGCATATTGAGCTCTGATAAATCTTATAAAGCTTAGTATTTTTCTTATAATTTTTGGGGTTAGGGAAGTATGATGAATCTTGCATTCTTTACAGACTATACTGTTTTGGCAGATTGCTATTATGGTTGCATTGTTTGCATATGTTTCCTTGTTTAATGATTCTATTTGAGGATATGAGTATTAAATATGCAGAGGCATTTAGTATGCAATGTTGAATAATAATTTTAGTGATTTGTTACAGTAGAAAATGATAAGGTTTTGCATTGTTTTATACTAACCTATCTCACGAGTTCTTGTTGAGTTTGTTGTGGATGAAGCTTTTGATAAAAAAAAGAGAAACCATGATATGAGAGGAATTAAGGAGACATAAAAGCTCAAGCTTGGGGATGCCCAAGGCACCCCAAGATAATATTTCAAGAAGTCTCAAGCATCTAAGCTTGGGGATGCCCCGGTAGGCATCCCACCTTTCTTCTTCAACAACTATCGGTTAGTATCGGTTGAGCCTAAGTTTTTGCTTCTTCACATGAGTTGTGCTATGCTTGCAATGCCATTTTATTTTGCTTTGCTCACTGTTTGAATAAAATACCAAGATCTGAAATTCTTAAATGAGAGAGAGTCTTCATATAGCTACATAATTACTTAGCTACTCATCGTTCTTCACTTATATCTTTTTGGAGTAGTTTGTCATTTACTCGTGTGCTTCACTTATATCCTATGAGTAAATTGTTGAATGAGTTGAATGTCATAAATCTGAAATTTTATATGTCTCATTTGCTTATCCCATGGGGAGTAATGGCTTCACATCTAAGAAGTAGAGGTAGTAAGTGTATTGAAGGTTAGCAAGCATTGTATTGGTCATTTGAATAATTCATGAAAGAATATTGAAGGAAGAGAGATTCCAAATATAAATATACTATCATAGACACCTTTTATAATTGTGAGCACTCATTAAGTATGACATGCTAAAGAGTTGATGTTGGACAAGGAATACAACGTAATGGGTTATGTTTTCTCACATCTCAGTTAAAGTATATTGTCATGGATCATTCAAACATGTTGAGCTTGCCTTTCCCCCTCATGCTAGCCAAAATTCCTTGCACCAAGTAGAGATACTACTTATGCTTCCAAATACCCTTAAACCTAGTTTTTGCCATGAGTGTCCACCATACCTACCTATATGCGGCATTTACCTGCCGTTCCAAGTAAATTTGCATGTCCCAAACTCTAAACCTTCAAATAATAATATGTTTTGTATGCCCTAATCGCTCATGTAGCGACTGGGGGCTGTCAGTATCTTCCATGCTAGGTGGGTTATTCTCAAGATGAGTGGATTCCGCTCATCATTCACGAGAAAAATGGCTGGTAACCGGGATGCCCAGTCCCATGATCAAAAGATCAAAATCAAATCAAAAATAATTGCAAACAAAACTCCCCCAGGTTTGATGTTAGTTGGAGGCACCCGTTGTTTTGGGCAAGCCATGGATTGATGATTGTTGGTGGAGGGGGAGTAAAAACTTTTACCATTCTGTTTGGGAACCGCCTATAATGTATGTAGTATGGAAGATATTGGGAACTCTTGGTTGTTATATTGACAATGATATCATACCTCTCAAAAATATTTATCTCTATTTAAAAATTGAGCTCTCGCACCTCTGCAAATCCCTGCTTCCCTATGCGAAGGGCCTATCTTTTACTTTACTAGATCATTGATGGCGCGCGTTGCTGCGCCCATCCATTTTGGCATTATAATGTTAGGGTTAGATACAAATATATGAATCTAAATACTCTATTTGTTAAATTAAGATAACATGGCAATTAATTTTATGGGTAGCCTTATGATGCAAAATTTCAAAAGTTGTACTACTATATGGAGAACTTCCTCTTGAATTGGTTTGGACCATGATGGCCTGTGTTCAGTGCCTGTCTATTCCCCCAAGGTAATAATATGTATTTATGCAAATATATGGTGGCATGATTGGGTGCCAATATGTTCCACATTTAGGAGGGTCACCATGCAGCCCAGCTGTTACGACATTACTTTGTTGGCAACATCAATGAGTACAATGCATAATCTGACAATTGAAAACATGTTACATAAGATTAATCCCATTAGATTACCTGTCTATTCCTCAAAATATAGCTCCAACCATCATGAATGTTGTTAACATAAATTTATACATAGTTGATCATGAGATCGCATTTCTTAGTATCATATATATCCTGAATGTTAGCATCGTTCATGCAGATTTAACTGTGTCATGAAGAATGAAACAATAGTAAGGAAAAATGTCCAACATTTAAATCAATTGGTGAAACATGAGTAAACATATCTTTGGTTAGAAAATGGTGTGCCCTGATGGCATTCTCAGTGTCATCATGTTGTATCTGTACTGAATCTCTTGTAGATGTCCAAATGAGCAATACTCTTGAATCAAATGCTCCAAAAATAGGAACAATATTTGAAATAGCAACTTGGGGAATCTTAATAATGTATGATCGAGGACATTGTTGTCTAAAGATGATATTGGAGAAACTTAGTAATTCAAGGAAATGGGGAAAGAAAGATATTAACGTGAGTGCCCTTTTCCACTTTTAGTAGCATTTTCCTATTAGCATGATAAATGTGAAGGTAAACTCAAAAGTCGGAGGAAGTATATCTCACTATGAGTCACCAAGCATAAATAAATCACATAGCTTATCAACATTCATAAATTTGACTGAAAGCCAACATTATTTCATTGGGTTCGACTTTGAGTTTCTTATGTATCAAATGATGCAAACTGGCAGAACTGTTATTGGTGACCATATGGATACAATTTTGAAATAATGTACTCATGCATTTCAAGGTTCTCTTGGAATTTCATATCAGCAATACTCATGCGTTTCAAGCATATGAAGTGACAAACTCCTCAGTATCAGTTTGGTCCTACATATTGCAATCAATATACAAAAGATGGTAACATAGTATAAGAAAGAATAACCTTCTATAACAAAATTGGTAGAGAAGTGACTCACAACAACTGTGTCATCTTGCTTTCATAGTACTTAGCATCAAACTGGGAACCCCTCTGGCTCTTCATTCCTGCGCCATGGTTGTATTAAATAAAAACATGAGCATGTAAACAACAAAGGAACATTTCAAGGATACTGCGATAGGCTTGTGCAAACAACAGTCAAAGATAGTTTTTTTAAAAGAAAAACACACAACCTGAAGGGATAGCAATAGGCTTGTGCAAAAAAAGAGCTATAAATCACCAAAAGTTGGCAAAGCTGAACAACCAAATGAAACACATACTGCAATGCTACATCATATGGACATAGAATATAATATCGTTAAGCGGTTTTCTTGGAAATAAAAATGATAGCATGCCTGAATTGTTTCACAAGTGGGTTCACATGTGCATTACCTTTTCTTAACATTAGGCCGATCCAATACACAATTAATATCTTTGTCTTGTTTACACAATCCTTTTATTTTATTCTTGATTTACGATCAGTATCATATATGTATAGTTGGGCTGTTATCGTTTTCATCGATGTGAAGTTTAATTCGCTAAGTACATATGTGTCCATTCTACAACATTACTATTTTATTTGCTCATTTATGTATTGAATAAACCTTCTGCATACAGCAAAAACAACAGTCGGTAGTGTTTTTTATGTCAATCAAAGGTTCACTCAGGAGTGGCATGATACATAGTAATATGACTTGGATACTGACCTGGCCGATTGGAGCGGCAAGAGAAACCCAATACCCTGCAGAAGAAAGATCGAACCCACTAATTCAGAGCAAATGCATTCAGGTGGGAGTAAACAAAACAACGTCAACAAAAATAAATTATAAACTTGATGGGGCTCGAATTAGGGGAAGAGGAAACAAAAAGGATGAAGTAGCAATCTGCCGAAGTAAGGAGGGTGTGCGGAGGGACATCGGTATGGTGGATACTGGATAGTGTATGGACGATGGTCGTGCATAGCGGGAGCTCGGGAGCAGTCGTGAGGACCGGCGGCACCAGGGTCCAGTGGCAGGAATCAGATGGGGAGGAGGGCTACCCGGAGGACAAGGAGGAGCGGTCGCCCGCCATGCGCTCGGAGGAGTCCGAGGCGGACGGGTTCTCGCCGGAGGAGGAGAATGGCGGCGGCCAAGAGAAGAAAGATCTCGCCCTGGGCCCTGGCTAGTATAGGGGGCCATCGGAGGCAGGCGTAGCAGCGACGGCGGCCGATTTCCTTTTGCTGGGAAGTGGAGGAGGGAAGGTCGATGCAGCGGCGCTGCCGAGAAGCTTATCGCCGCCATAGCCGCCGCATGAGCATGGTTAGGGTCTCGGTGGCGCTGTTGCTGTGAGCCTGTGAGAGAAAAAGCTATCGCAAAGAAGAGTTGCATGGGCTTTCGCCCAATCAACCACGGACCTCCGTTTTTTCTCCTGGAGTAGCAGTTTATCAGACAGTCAGGTAAGTTGAGGCCCACTCGGAGTTAAACGTGCATCCAACGATCAGAAACAATCGAGATGCAAGATCTAATGGCCAAAATCGCTGATTGTCTGAGAGGGCTCGGTTTAGGTTTAGTTTTACCGTCCTTAATGTCTTTTACTTTATGCAAGAGTTAAGGTGATCTTCACCTTTCCCTTTTTCATTTTATCCTTTGGCAAGCACCTCGTGTTGGAAAGATCACGATATATATATATATATATATATATATATATATATATATATATATATCCAATTGGATGTAAGTTAGCATGAAATATTATTGTTGACATCATCCAAAGGTGAATACGTTGGGAGGCAACAGTACTATAAACCCCTATCTTTCTCAGTGTCCGATAAAAACTCCATAACCACAAGTACTGCGTGAGTGTTAGCAATTGTAGAAGACTATATGATAGTTGAGTATGTGGAGTTTGCTAAATCAAAGCTCTGACATAGACCCTTCCTGAAAATAAGATGAATTGTAATTGTTTGATGACTGAGAATGAAGTTTGCTAGTTTTCAAGAAAGTTTATGGTCTATGCTTTAACATGTGAATTGCATGTTACTTGATCGTGAGAAGTTTTATGAGATGAACTACTGTTATGACATATAATCATGCTAGAAAAGGTGACTGAAATTATCATTGATCAAACTTGTGCACCTTCTAGCATTCACACTTCATAAATTCTTTCTTCTACCATTTACCTACTCGAGGATGAGTAGGAATTACGCTTGGGGATGCTGATACGTCTCCAACGTATCTATAATTTATGAAGCATTCATGCTATTTTATTACCTGTTTTGAATGATTACGGGCTTTATTATACACTTTTATATTACTTTTGGGACTAACCTATTAACCGGAGGCCCAGCCCACATTGCTGTTTTATTGCCTGTTTCAGTATTTCGAAGAAAAGGAATATCAAACTGAGTCCAAACGAAATGAAACCTTCGGGAGCGTGATTTTTGGAAAGGATATGATTCGCGAGACTTGGAGTTCAACCCAGAGAAGGCTCGAGGAAGCCAGGAGATAGGAGGGCACGCCCACCCCCCCTGGGCGCGCCCCTGTCTCCTGAGCCCCTCGAGACTCCCCCGACCGACTTCTTTCGCCTATATAAGTCCACGTACCCTAAAAACATCGAAACAGAAGATATATCGGGAGTTTCGCCGCCGCAAGCCTCTGTAGCCACCAAAAACCTCTCGGGAGCCCGTTCCGGCACCCTATCGGAGGGGGATCCCTCACTGGTGGCCATCTTCATCATCCCGACGCTCTCCATGGCGAGGAGGGAGTAGTTCACCCTCGGGGCCGAGGGTATGTACCAGTAGCTATGTGTTTGATCTCTCTCTCTCTCGTGTTCTCTCTATGGCATGAGCTTGATGTATCGCGAGCTTTGCTATTATAGTTGGATCTTATGATGTTTCTCCTCCTCTACTCTCTTGTGATGAATTGAGTTTTCCCTTTGAAGTTGTCTTGTCGGATTGAGTCTTTAAGGATTTGAGAACACTTGATGTATGTCTTGTTGTGTTTATCTGTGGTGACAATGGGATATCACGTGATCCATTTGATGTATGTTTTGGTGATCAACTTGCGGGTTCCGCCCATGAACCTATGCATAGGGGTTGGCACATGTTTTCGTCTTGACTCTCCGGTAGAGACTTTGGGGCACTCTTTGAAGTACTTTGTGTTGGTTGAATAGACGAATCTGAGATTGTGTGATGCATATCGTATAATCATGCCCACGGATACTTGAGGTGACAATGGAGTATCTAGGTGACATTAGGGTTTTGGTTGATTTGTGTCTTAAGGTGTTATTCTAGTACGAACTCTTGAATAGATTGATCCGAAAGAATAACTTTGAGGTGGTTTCGTACCCTACCATAATCTCTTCGTTTGTTCTCCGCTATTAGTGCCTTTGGTGTGACTCCTTGTTGCATGTTGAGGGATTGTTATATGATCTATCTATGTTATTATTGTTGAGAGAACTTGCACTAGTGAAAGTATGAACCCTAGGCCTTGTTTCCTATCATTGCAATACCGTTTGTGATCACTTTTATCATTAGTTACCTTGCTGTTTTTATATTTTCAGATTACAAAAACCTATATCTACCATCCATATTGCACTTGTATCACCATATCTTCATTAACTAGTGCACCTATACAATTTACCATTGTATTGGGTGTGTTGGGGACACAAGAGACTCTTTGTAATTTGGTTGCGGGGTTGTTTGAGAGAGACCATCTTCATCCCTCGCCTCCAACGGATTGATAAACCTTAGGTCATCCACTTGAGGGAAATTTGCTACTGTCCTACAAACCTCTGCACTTGGAGGCCCAACAACGTCTACAAGAAGAAGGTTGTGTAGTAGACATCAGCGAGCGATAGAAAATAAATGGATCTTTAAGAAGAAGACGGACGCGGATGGTAATGTTACCATATACAAGGCTCGGCTTGTCGCTAAGGGTTATCGACAAGTTTAAGGGGTTGACTACGATGAGACCTTCTCACCCGTAATGAAACTGAAGTCCGTCCGAATCATGTTAGCAATTGTCGCATTCTATGATTATGAGATATGGCAAATGGACGTCAAAACGACATTCCTTAACGGCTTCCTTAAGGAAGAATTGTATATGATGCAGCCGGAAGGTTTTGTTGATCCTAAGAATGCTAACAAGCTATGCAAGCTCCAGCGCTCCATCTATGGGCTGGTGCAAGCATCTCGGATTGGAACATTCGTTTTGATGAAATGATCAAAGCATTGGGTTTATGCAGACTTATGGAGAAGCATGCGTTTACAAGAAAGTGAGTGGGATCTCTGTAGCATTTCTCATATTATATGTGGATGACATACTATTGATGGGAAATGATATAGAACTCTTCGGAAGCATAAAGGCCTACTTGAATAAGTGTTTTTCAATGAAGGACCTTGGAGAAGCTGTTTACATATTAGGCATCAAGATCTATAGAGATAGATCGAGACGCCTCATAGGTCTTTCATAAAGCACATACCTTGATAAGATATTGAAGAAGTTCAATATGGATCAGTCCAACAAAAGGGTTCTTGCCTGTATTGCAAGGTGTGAAATTGAGCTCGGCTCAAAGCCCGACCACGACAGAAGATAGAGAAAAGATGAGTGTCATCCCCTATGCCTCAGCCATAGGGTCTATTATGTATGCCATGCTGTGTACCAGACCTGATGTAAACCTTGCCGTAAGTTTGGTAGGAAGGTACCAAAGTAATCCCAACATGGAACACTGGACAGCGGTCAAGAATATCCCGAAGTACCTGAAAAGGACTAAGGATATGTTTCTCGTTTATGGAGGTGACGAAGAGCTCGCCGTAAAGGGTTACGTCGATGCTAGCTTCGACACAGATCTGGATGACTCCAAGTCACAAACCGGATACGTGTATGTTTTGAATGGTGGGGCAGTAAGCTGGTGCAATTGCAAGCAAAGTGTCGTGGCGGGATCTACATGTGAAGCGGAGTACATGGCAGCCTCGGAGGCAGCACATGATGCAATCTGGATGAAGGAGTTCATTACCGACCTAGGAGTTATTCCCAATGCGTCGGGCCCGATGACTCTCTTCCGTGACAACACTGGAGCTATTGCCCTTGCCAAGGAGCCCAGGTTTCACAAGAAGACCAGACACATCAAGCGTCGCTTCAACTCCATTCGTGAAAATGTTCGAGATGGAGACTAAACCTCTTCCACGAGCAAAACATGATCAACACCAGAACTCTATGGGTGTTCGATTCATCACAATGTAACTAGATTATTGACTCTAGTGCAAGTGGGAGACTGTTGGAAATATGCCCTAGAGGCAATAATAAAATGGTTATTATTATATTTCCTTGTTCATGATAATTGTCTATCATTCATGCTATAATTGTATTGACCGGAAACCATAATACATGTGTGAATACATAGACCACAACATGTCCCTAGTGAGCGTCTAGTTGACTAGCTCGTTGATCAACAGATGGTCATGGTTTCTTGACTATGTACATTGGATGTCATTGATAACGGGATCACATCATTAGGAGAATGATGTGATGGACAAGACCCAATCCTAAGCATAGCACAAGATCGTGTAGTTCGTTTGCTAAAGCTTTTCTAATGTTAAGTATCATTTCCTTAGACCATGAGATCGTGCAACTCCCGAATACCGTAGGAATGCTTTGGGTGTACCAAACGTCACAACGTAACTGGGTGGATATAAAGGTGCACTATAGGTATCTCCGAAAGTGTCTGTTGGGTTGGCACGAATCGAGACTGGGATTTGTCACTCCGTATGATGGAAAGGTATCTCTGGGCCCACTCAGTAATGCATCATCATAATGAGATCAATGTGACTAAGTAGTTGGTCATGGGATCATGCATTACAAACGAGTAAAGTGACTTGCCGGTAACGAGATTGAACGAGGTATTGGGATACTGACGATCGAATCTCGGGCAAGTAGCGTACTGATTGACAAAGGGAATTGTATAAGGGATTGCTTGAATCCTCGACATCGTGGTTCATCCGATGACATCATCGTGGAACATGTGGGATCCAACATGGGTATCCAGATCCCACTATTGGTTATTGGCCAGAGAGCTGTCTCGGTCATGTCTGCATGATTCCCGAACGCGTAGGGTCTACACACTTAAGGTTCGATGATGCTAGGGTTATAAGGAAGATTTGTATGTCATTACCGAATGTTGTTAGGAGTCCCGGATGAGATCCCGGACATCACGAGGAGTTCCGGAATGGTCCGGAGGTGAAGATTTATATATGGGAAGTCATCATACGGTCACCGGAAATATTCGGGGGTATACCGGTATTGTACCGGGACCATCGGAGGGGTTCTGGGGTCCACCGGGAGGGTCCACCTGCCCTGGAGGGCCTTATGGGCTGTAGGTGGAAGGGAACCAACCCCTAGTGGGCTGGGCGCCATCTCCCCCTAGGGCCCATGCGCCTAGGGTTGGGGGGAACCCTAAAGGGGGCGCCCCTTGCTTGGGGGGCAAGCCCCCTCCCCCTTGGCCGCCGCCCCCCCTCTAGATCTCATCTAGAGGGGCCGGCCCCCTTCCCCCTTCTCCCTATAAATAGAGGGGTGGAGGGAGGGGTGTAGCACCACATCCAAGGCACAGCCCCTCCCCTCCCCAACACCTCTCCTCCTCCGCGTGAGCTTGGCGAAGCCCTGCTGGAGAACTGCCACTCCATCACCACCACGCCGTCGTGCTGCTGTTGGAGCCTTCTTCCTCAACCTCTCCCTCCTCCTTGCTGGATCAAGGAGCAGGAGACGTCTCCGGGCTGCAGTGTGTTGAATGTGGAGGCACCGTTGTTCGGTTCTTAGATCGGATTCGGCCGCGATCTGAATCGCTACGTGTACAACTCCTCCAACTGCGTTCTTGCAACGCTTCCGTCTCGCGATCTTCAAGGGTATGAAGATGCACTCCCCTCTCTCTCGTTGCTAGTTACTCCATAGTGCGTAGAATTTTTTTAATTTATGCAACGATCCCCAACAATAATGTCAACAATAATAACTCATGATTATATATATATATATATATATATATATATATATGTGTGTGTGTGTGTGTGTGTGTGTGTGTGTGTGTGTGTGTGCCTGGATTTTTCGTTACCACGTGATGCTTGTCAAGTGGAGAATAACTGAGATTGGAACAAAAGTAAATATGTTTGACTGTGAATATCATAGAAAAACTTGAAACATGAACAGTCTTTGTTTCCCTCTCGCAAGGTGATTAGGGGAAAACCTCCCTCGCCTCTATATCTGTCGTCGAGTATGTGGATTCGCCTCCACTCGACTTGCTGCTCTAGAGGCCAATGGCAGAGAGGGGAATCCTGGAGCCTCGTCTTTGGCTAGCATATAGGTTAGAATATTAATCCCTGCAAGAAGATGCTCAGAAGGATGGTGGCACTTTTTGAATCATTTTTTTCTAGGCTTTGATCCTCCTTAAGTTCGTTTGTCGGGATGGATTGGACGAAGTTTTGGCGTAGACTCTTGCTAGCTCCTTGGGTGGATATTGGGTGTCAAGTTCTTCAAATCAATTCAAGGGGTCAAATAGTGACAACTGCAGCTCCAAGCTACTAGGACTTACATGCACGTGCAAGAAGACTTCTCGACTATCATCGACAAGGTCAGGCCAGCTCCAATATGGGAGCCACAACAGCGGCCCATCGTTGGCTCATTCCGGCAGCATCAATGGTCGTTTGGTGGTCCAAGGACCTCAATGCAATTTTTATTATGTATAAGGTACTTTGTACTTTTGGCAAATCTTTGTAGTATATCTGAGTTTTTTTCGCAAAAAAAACACATCATAGCAACGTCAAAGAAATTATGACAAGAGGCTAGAGTGAGTAGAAATTTCCTTCAAATCATAATGCTATGCAATTTGTAGGAAAAGAACACTAAAGATTCCAATCATATAGGTCAAACAATGTGCATAGAAACATTTCTTATGGATCCAAGTCCTCCAAAAATCCAATATTTTTCCTTTGAATCGAATGAGGCCTCAATTATTAACTGGGAAAGATTCATAAAGAAGAAAGACAGTGAATTTAAAAGAATTGCACTGGAGGATCAACAAACGATGCCTATAAATAACCATTTTGGCTTCAACAAAGACATAAATAGTTGAAGCTAAAATGCCATGCATGATCCATGTTTTGAGGAAAAGCTTCGACCTAAAATGTGGTAAATAAATGTGTATTCTCTATCTAGGAATGCTTCTTGTAGTTATGGAATAGCTGAGACTAGGTGTGATTGTGACCGTTCCATATACTAGATGCGCCTTGACTGCATCTAGGTCCTTAGCTAAGTCGTCGACTTGACCCCGCAACTGACGAGTGTTGGGGGACCGATGGCCACCTTCCGCGCCTCCTTTAAAAATACCCCTAATTTCTCGTTGAGTGCCTTATCGAGTCATTTTCATACAAAAACATTGCATGGCCTTCATTCAAGTTAAAAAGAAGCAAGTTTGGGAACTTGGGTTGCTTAATTTTGGAGCCCACACAACTTCCTCTTAATCCATTGAATGCCAATTTTAGACCTATAGAATTGGGATGGTCTCAGGAGTGGGAGAGCATAGCCGGTCAAATTTACCTCTAGATACCAATTTGTGATTTCTTGAGAAGATATCGGAGAAGAGAAGAAGTGAGAAACAAATCACAAAACAAAAGATATATGGCCCAAGAGATGAGTCTCTCCCAGAGTTTACCCATTTCTTTTTTCAAAAATTTGACTGGATGACTACAGAGAGTTTTAACAATACTTACACGTAGGCCTAGCCAATAACTCATGCATGCCACACATGGTCACACATTTCAACCATGTCGCCTCACTATCAACATTGCCTTGTCTATATGTGGGGTGTGAAGGATATATCTGACACTAAATATATTTCTCGGCCATATTTCGCAAGGAGACTACAATTCCTTCTTGCTACTACTAGTTTTGTTAAAGCCTCATCTCCTTTGAAAGTTGATATACTTGATAGAAAAGACAAAAAAGAGGGCAAAAGCCACAGTGCATCCCATAGTCACTATGGCAATCACTCCCAAGAATTCATGCCTGAAACCATAGTAACTCCTCAGGAACTCTGCTACAGTCTCACCAGTCTCAAGTTTCTCCTCGACATCTCCAAATTGTGAAGCGACCAAACCATACAATGTCCATGCAACTGGGCATATCCAGTAATACCAACTCCACCAGATAGGAATTCTCTGTATCAAACCAAAAATGTGTTGTGAATCAAGATATATTCATATAGTTGGCTGGAGGACTAGAACCAATTGAGCATAACTATGTCTGGTGGGCGGAGATACTCACAGAAACTGGGATGAGAAAACCAGAGAACAAGTTCCATAGGCCATAGGATGCAGATGATATAATTGTTGCAATACCACCACTGGGTGAAAGTCCCACTGCCATCATGCCAAAGAATGTGAAGTACAGGAATGTGAAGTACATGAAGAACAAGTACCAAAAGAATTTTGTTGCAGTCCACTCAAATCCTATCATTGTGTATACCAAAACTCCATAAATAAGAGTTTGAACGAGTATGTATGGGAGCTCAATTACAACCTGCGATCATAATGACAATTTCATCAAGTCTTTCGAGATATAAAATATAAGTACCACACAGCATGCATGAGTGAGGTGAATTAGTCACCTGTGCAAATGTATACGGCAGGGATGAGTACATTCGAGTTGCTCTTTCCTTGTAGAACACTATTCTTTCCATTGCAATCACCGGTTGGACACCCGATGCATTCGAAATACCAATCATTAGAATGGCAGCGTACATGGACCCCATGGAATTGAACAAATCTTGTCGTCTCGCTCTATAAGGTGTAGAGAAACATTTTACAATGTGGAGACCACAATACAAAAATAAATAACAATTAGGTGATAATTGAAAGACCCACCTTTTCATTCCAAGGTCCCAGAATACCGTGCCAAAAAGCAGTGCTATGATTATGGTGATACAATATCTACTCCCAGTGTAATGAATATTCCTCCAATATGATAAGTTTTGCTTCCATAAGCATATTAAGCATTGCTTCACTAAAGATTGTGAATACTTATCAGGAAAATGGAGATCAGTTGAGCTAGGAGGAGGCATACTTAGTTCCTTTATCAAGGCCATGTTCTTCCTGAAATTATAAATAGTAGTGCTAGAACATGTCATGTGCATCCCAAAAAATAGAGCAAAATAAAATTATTTTGATTTTTGTAAACATTGCCCAAGTAGAGGAAACATGTGTAGCGACAAAGGGCAACGGAGTCAAACCATACGATATGACATTATGAGTTACTAGACCTAGAAAATATATATGAACATTATGAAAAACTAAACTAAGCAGATATATGAACTAAAGGTGTAAAAAACACTTGGGTTCATGATCCATCTTAAGCCGAAAACAATTAACAAATCCTTAAAACAATAATTAACTATTGATTGGTCATTGTTGTGCTCTGTAATTTCCAGTTACACACTGGAATACTAGACAAGACATGGCAAAGCTAATTAATGACTATAATATTCCCATATTGTAATAATAATTTTATTCCTCACAAAAATAACTAGTATACATTTCCCATTATGATTCTATAATGTAGCTAAAAACACTTCAAAGTAGTTTATATATCTAAATCATAAAATAAAAATGTGAACTGCAGCTACCAGAATATGCGCACCAAGCTGAGTCTAACTTGTTCTATCTATGATCTTGTGTTTTCTTGAATAAGAACTGGTGCACCCAACCAAATTCGAATTCCATACACATTAGATGCCTTTAGACAAAAAAACTATTTTGTTGCAAACTAAATCATTGTGATTGCACCTCAAATTTATAGTCGCATGAAACTACCACTAATAATAGGACATCTTTGTATACTAGAATATGTACATGCTTCAACCCCAAACTATTATAAAGTTACCATACAACTATTTGGATGAGAGAACAAAAAATGAAAGCTACCAATAATTTCACTAATAACTTGTAGCAGACCAACTAGCAGCGTATACCCCAAGACCCTAAAACAAAGTAGTTGGTAAAGATCCTCACACAAGCGAAATCTTTAGACACCTTATGTAGAAAGAATTACGTCCTTTCAGTCTTACATACATAAATTCTAGGCAACATAGTCAAGCTAGTTCACAATATAATTCTGCATTGACTGGCCATCAGATTCTATCCACTAAACAATTCTTAGGACAAGTTGGCATAAGGCGATAGATCATTCTTCTATAGCGACTAGATTTTAGAGATCTAATGTGTTCTTCTCGTACCTTGGATAGCTTGGGTAGGTACATGTTTCTAGCTTATAATTCTACTCCAAAGATAGTAATAAGTTACATTCTGTAGATAGTAATAAGTTACATTCTGTAATTAGGACTTTCTTAGTTCCTAAAGGTAAAGGATTATTAAGATGCATAGCACTTACTGATATAACTCTGATTGTTTGAATATTACAGAAAGATTAATCCCCAACATCTGCTCTTGTACTGTTGAGGTCACCTCCAACATCCAGGTTGCGGGGTTATACCCCTCTTGTATCCTATTGACACCTATTCCCTGAATAAACCAAATGCAACAACAATTTCACTTTTGGCAAGTTCTGTGAATCTATAGAGTATTAAAAAAATAATTTTCATGCTTCTGTTTGACTAACCTCAAAGTATGTGATCATATTCAAAGATTGCTCGCCCAATGGACCAACATAGATCTCCTCCCCTCCTTGGTTTAGTAGAAAAAGCTACAATTCATTGAGAATAATATGACACAAACTTAAAATTCAAGACACTACAAGTTGCAGCTAGAAGCAACAACTTCATTACCTCGTCGAAAGTTTCAAATATGTCTACGCTTGGCTGGTGAATGGTGCAGGCAACCGTTTTACCAGTGTCCACCAGGTTCCTGACAGTCCTCATTACAATTGCTGCAGCCCTAGCATCAAGCCCCGATGTTGGCTCGTCCATGAAAATTATAGTAGGATTAGCTACAAGCTCTACTGCAATGGTCAGCCTCTTTCGTTGCTCACTTGAGAGACCATATCCTCCAGGATGTCCAACTTGTGCACCTTGCAATGATGTGAGCTCCAAGAGCTCCAACACGTCCTCAACAAATATCTGCATCCATAAGTTGACAAAGAAATTAACAAAAATATGAAATAAAAACTCAGAAGCAAATAAATAATGTTTGTTGTTAATTTTTCATCAAACTGACCCTTCTTGTTAATGAGTCAATTTCTGATGGCAATCGAAGCCACGCGGAGAATAGAAGTGACTCAAGCACAGTCAAGTGTGGAGAGTGGATATCTGACTGCTCACAGTATCCAAATATACGACAAAAGGTCTCTTGCTTCTTTTGGTAGCCCGAGACAGTTATTGTCCCCTCTCTATAGCCTCCAGTTATCCTTCCTGCTAACACATCCATCAACGTTGTTTTTCCGGCACCACTAATGCCCATTAATGCAGTCAGCACGCCTGGTCTAAAGCAACCACTCACACCATTTAGTATTTCCAAACGATCTTTTGTCTCACCCCGCGCTTTATTTTCCTGGAAAATGAATGCCAAAGTAAATAAGCATGGGGGAAGTATGTTTCGCATGCTAGTTCTTAAAATTTATCTTGAGATAATACGAGACATGTTGTTTTACCTTTGGCATGTCTACTGAATACCTTATGTTGTCAAAGGTAAGTGAAAGTGGCACAAATGGAAGCGATACCCTTCCGTTGTTTGTAGGACTCTCCAATTCGTTCATTACTCTTTTCTGGTGAGATCTTTTTGAGGGAGCATCCCTACTCAGTTTTGCAATTTTTTTGTCTAGTGCCTTGTTTGTCAATGACGAAAAGCCTCTACCATATGCTACAAACAAGAACAAACCATCTTCCTTTAGAATATGTGTATCTAGAAACAAGTCGACACAATAGTGATGCAATTCAACGTACCTTTGAAGTATGTAAAAGCTGCGGTGTAGAGGCCATTAAATATAATTGTGTATCCAATTAGTACACCTAAGCCAATCCAGTACCATTTTGCCTCCACAAATATCCCTCGAGATTTCAAGACACTTGTTCCTAATGACTCTGTTGACCCAGGAAGTGCCTGAAAAGCCAAATGTTAAGTTTGTTAGACTGTCAGCCATATTTTTTTCTGTAAGTTTAAAAGTTCTTGGTCTCGAGGTGTACTTTACTCCAGCGGTGAGATGTAAATTCATTTGTCGAAATTGCAGTTTGTGCATACATCAATGGTGAGATCCAGTAGCCAAGCATCCAAAACTTGTTGAAGTTTTCTGAACGGGAAAGGGAGCTAATAAGAACCACAAATTTAAGAAAAATACAAATTATGGAAAGACTACTAGTGGACAACTTACCGCTAGAAAGTAAAAATCCACCTAAGAGTAGAAGCAAAAGCATTGTAAATGTTCCAAAGATGTTTGCATAAACATGTTTCTCGTTACTCCAGCAATCAACCGGAACAAGGAAGATGACATCTGACTTAGTGCTAGAAGCAAAAAATATTGCCTGAAGAACCTGAAATGTGCAGAACATTTTTGTTTGCCCATTTATTATTTATTGTGGGTTAACATAAAGCAGATAATTTCATTGCATGGGAAATGCAACAAATACAATTAGAATGTGCACCTGATAGACTTAACATGTAATGAAAGCATAAATCACCTCTACAAATAAACTCATGAACCACCATAATAATAAACAATAACACCTTTTATTTTTGTTTAATCAACTTGTTGTATTCACTTTCTTCAAAGATGCTTCCATTTTATTTTCTTCCTTGAATAAAAATGGGGTCTCCTAAGTTAGCGAGTCTTGAAATCCCAACAACATACATAGCCAAAGTGCAACAATGTTCAAACAAAAATACACAAGCAATACTACAATTTATAATTATATATTCTATTGCCAAAAATACTTAATCTATTGAGTATAACACTTTTTCAGCTAGTTTGCAATGTTTATAAAATTTAAAATACTAAAATGTTGGATATGAAAAATATGCAAATGGAAAAAACAACTTAGATTACGCAACAAAATTTTGAAACTAAACTCCGTGTTCCAGAGATCAAGCAAAGGGGAAGCAAACTAGATTGATAGGCCAAGACGAGTTTACTTGACAAAAATGATTAGAAGAAGAAACATAAATCATGAATACCATGTTATGAGGAACAAAACCTTGATCTATTCCCAATACTCTATGACAATATATATGCATGCACAAGGAGATAAACTAAGAACAGAAAAAGCAAAAGGAAAGAAAAGGAGTCGTAATATAAAACACTATATCTCTCTAGCAAATTCAACAAATATACAAGTAACAATTTATAGAATGAACATCAATGTAAAAACTAGTTTTTAGAGCAAACGTTTGGACCAGGAAAAACTGCACATAATAGAAAAACTTTGACATTCATTTGTAATGCTCACCTCCCAATATCTGGGTCAAACCCAACTGCATAATATGTCATGGAAACCAATATTGTGATTTCAATAAGGGTGATGGGAATCTTAAGAATCGATGTAGGCAAAGTGTACGCCCATGCCGGATAGAAAACATCCCTTTCCTTAAAGAAAAGTGGCAGTTTCATTATAGTTCCACCAAGGTCACCTAAATTGCTGAACATGGTTTCACCCACAAAGAAAAACAACACCCCCAGATATAACCCTCCATCAGTCAATGAATCACGATGCATATTGTTGTTCCAGAAGATTGTTAACGCGATGAATGCTATCATAGCCATCTGTCACAAGAGTATTCATCATAACCGGTAGTTGTTTGCATACAATTTAACTATGAAAATTGTGCACCATTATTCTGCAACAAGTATTGATTATAGAGCAAAGATCTGGCATGATCCCACTTTGAGACACTATTAAGAACTTGTATTATTCCTTGAATTTTTTTAGAACTTCACATTGTTGAGATATTTTACACTAGATACTACTCCCTCAGTTCCAAACTATTTGAAGTTCTAAGATTGTCCTAAGTCAAAAAAATTAAGTTTAACCAAGCCTTATTTTTTGCTAAGGTGTACAATGTGAATTATATAAAACAAGAAAAAACTATTTCACAATGAAGCAAATTTGGTGTTGTAGATGTTGAAGTATATTTATATAGACTCGGTCAAACTTACTGAAATTTGACTTAGGAGAAACCTAGAGCTTCAATTATTTTTGGAACAATGGGAGTAAACCTTTTATCTGTACATGTAAGCCCATGTAGCATCTTCCGGTGACTCTTTTCCATCGCCTAATTTGACCTCATGTATTCAAGACCCGGGGTTAAGTTTCCATGTCATGTAATACCATATGAGTTGAATGGCCTTTTAAAGTACACCTTGACATGCTAGGACTACTAGATTAGAACTCATATGACTTGTTTATGCTATGTTCGCGGCTAGCTTGGTCTATTCGTGTGTCAATCATGTTAAATAACTAGTGTGATGTTGAACTTAGTTGAATTGTGTCATGTTAGGTCCATAGAAAGCCATATCCGTATATTTGGTCTGACTAGGAGCAAATTGGTTGGTGAAAAGCGTAATGTATCACTATAAACATATTAAAAAGGCATATGATAACTAATACTGTATATTCTTGTCAAAAACCATGGGCAAAGTCTTGAAGAAATGAATGTGAAAGTAAAAGAATAATTTATATTGGGTGAGGGGAGGGGTATGAACTCACATGTGCAAAATTAACCATGTATAGGGACGAGTTCCTTCTCATAAGTAGGATTTCTCTAGCAGATATGGCATTGACCAACTGCCGTTTGCTCACACCATATTTTGAATTGGTTAGAGCTGGCGACAAACTCTGGTTCTTCTCAAATGGGATCTCAAGGGCCTTTAGAATTATCTGACCAACATGAAATGCATGAAAAGCTTCTGCAAATTTCTCCACGGTGATGTACTGATAAGGTTCACCATCCCTTGTCCAGTAGTGCTTTTGATCTTTAATTGAAGTCACCTTTCAATCAAATAAAAAAAATAATGTGAGCAATATGCTATGATTTAATATATATTTTTGACATTTGCGAAGCTAAGATGTGTGTACTTCTAACAAGAAGTCAGCAATAGCTGTTCTCTGGGGACATCGGAAGCCTAGGGACTCAAAAAACTCAATCACGTTCTCTTTGGGCCCTTGGTAGACAACATGCCCCTCTGACAGGAGCATGACATCATCGAAAATATCATATGTTTCAGGTGATGGTTGAAGTAAAGAGATGACAGCTGTTCCCCCAAGTATGTGGACCAATTGCCCTAGGAAATTCACTATTTGAAATGCAGTTGAGCTGTCAAGCCCATTCGAGATCTCATCCATGAATAGGGTTCTCGCTGGACCAATGAGCATTTCTCCTGCAACCAATCAGATATGTCAAGCAAGCATAAGTGTGTTGATCTGTTACTACGAAATATCACAACTACCAATTTGGCATGACAATTCTCCTGCAGATGACCTTTTTTTGAGGAACTGAATAAAAATCCTCTAATTTAAATGCCAAAGTCATACAAGTAGTTCAAAAAATAACATTCATTGTTACGGAATTTCAATATGTAACATGGGAACTTCTTGTACAACATACCTATTGTGACACGTTTCCTTTGTCCGCCGGATATACCTCTTGCCATGTCATTTCCAACCAATGTATCCGAACAGGTATGAAGTCCTAAGATCTGAAGTGACAGTAAAGTGCTATCAAATAAAGTAACTCTAATCTTAATATGTGAACTGAAAGTGTACTTATAAAACTTGAAGAGCCGTAGAGAACCAAAAGCCCACAAATCAAACCTGCATTATATAGTTTGTAACTATGTTGCTCTTTCCTCCAATTGCAGATTCCTACAAGAATGAAACTGTGCATCAAAAAACATTGAAACAGTGGAAGTTTTGTAAGATAGTACTCAATGTGTCAGAAACTATGTTGATGTGAGCATGTGACACTATGGAAGAAAATAGAGTCGCGTTACAACCTGATATAAATGATATATTGTTAGATCAAATTGCTGGAGCAAAATACTCTACACTGTTGTTTATGTGACTATATGCGAGAGAAGGTGAAATCAAAACACGCATGTGGGCCAATACATCCTAAAGCTTGCTTTGGTGCACCACCGGCAAAGTTTACAACTTTCGATGCAGATGCATGGTTGATATTAAAACATACCGCTTCAGCCATAAGGGTAGTATTGTCTATTTAATTAATCGTGTTGTTGAGAAATTAACTTGTCAAATTGATCTCCTTATCGAGCTGTCTCTGGCCATCAGTGTTCGCACGAGTTGGATCTAGTTCTGTTACAGATAGACTCATTTTCCAAACTGCATCCCCAAAATCCAGTTTAGTTCTCTTTGCCTACGTCTTTGATCTAAGGGCGTGGCCGGCAGATGGGCAGGCGGGATAGGACACCTCGATCAGGATCACAAAGCTTCGACAAGGCCATTGATTCCTCAGACAATACATGCGCACGAGATCGACGAAGGAAGAGGAAGATAGATGGAGATACATGTTTTCATTGCTGGATATTAGAGTCTAGACAAACGAGCGTTCCTATGGATTTGGATCTAATTACCATTTACTCCTTTCGTTTCAAATTAGTTGTCTTAGATTTGTCTAGGTACAGATGTATCTCGACACGTTTTAATATTAGATCCATTCATAAGTAGACAAATCTAAGACAACTAGGTTGAGACGAAGGTAATTATTTTTCAGCCGGGCTGATTAGTTGAGTACGGAAATACCCTTTAAAGTTATTTTTAGGAGGGGTGTATTGAAGCGCTCCTCCTAAAGAAAATTGTTTCATTTAAAAAAAATGCATTAACAAAAGATACATAGACTTTATTTTTTCACCTTCATGAACACGTCGATGTCGTGCTCCGGCGTCAGGTCCACTTCCCTCTCCCTTTTCATCAGCTCGGCTAACAAATCTGAACAGAGCACACACGTTTAAGACACACTACAAAAAGGTAAGAACGAACAAAATTTACCCTGCATATAGTACACACTCCCTCTGAACAGGTGCATAAAGCGTGCACTTGTTTCTAGGTTGTTGATTTGACTAACTAAATATAAATTATATATCACCAAAAACGTATCATTGGGTTCATATATGGATGAAGTTTCCAAATATATAATTTTTGTTCACATATTCTCTCTCCGTTCGGAATAACTGAGACAAGTAATTCGGGACAGATGGAGTAGTACATATTTGACTACTCATATCAAATTGTTGACCTAGAAGCACGTGCACATCCTATGCGATGGAGTGCTATTTATCATCTGAATTTTTATAAAGTGGTGACTGACAAAACAACAGCTGGTCCAGGGTTGGTTATTATTCATTTTCAGTTACCCTGACGGTCACCGGTGCCTTGACACTCGGCGGAGAAGGCGAGCGTCTCCCTCACGGTCATCTCCCCGGTGTGGAGATCCTCCTGGCTAACGTATGCCGCTGCCTTCTCGGCGACGAATTCCCCCATGCCGTGTCCATTGTAGGTCACCCTCCCTGACACCTGCATCGCTTTATTTAATTATTAATAACATGAATTACTTACAACAAGTTTTGTGTGGTTAGAAAATGAGCACTGACATTTTCAACCAACATTGTATTTTATTGACTTAAAATGGAGCATCAAGATGATACAAACATAATAACCACACACTCGGTCTTTATATAGTTAGGATACGCACACAACCAACACAACACACACATATAAAACACGCTAGTAAATAGTAAAGTTATACAAGACCAAAGTTATGGGTAGGCAGGAAAAAAACACATGATAGAAAAATGAGCATCAACTTAAGAGAGAAGAAGAGACCTTGAGTCCTGAGTCTAGCATCCGTCCGGCCAAAGCCTTGAGCAACGTGGTCTTCCCAGACCCTGGAGACCCCAACAGCAAAGTCATCCTTGAAACAGACAAAATCAAAATGGAGAAGAGAAAAATTAGCCCATGCGTGGCACAAGCATGAAAAACCGAAGCTGGCTACCATGATAGTATGCAGTACCTGCGTGGCCTAATGATGGCATTGGTTTCATGGAGCAGTGCATGCTTCGTCTTCCAGGTGTTTGGTACCATACGCAACGTGTTCGCCACATCCTAACACATCACGGTCGGGAATGGAATTAATTATTAACTACTCTCTCTGTTAAGATAATATCCAATGGATATATATGGATACCATAAGAGCGTTGGTGGCGGCGTTGAAGATGGTCGGCGTCGCGTGGCTGCCGGCGGCGTAGGCCTCCGCCTCCACCGCCAGCCCCTCCGCGCGCACCTCGATCGTCGGAAGCTCCATTCCAACGCTGCAAACAAGTTGATGGAAACAAATTAACCCTCGTACGTACGGAGGACACGATCGATGTGTCGATGATTACACGTGTCCAGTTCGCATGCATGCACGTACCGGTCGAAGCGGTTCTTGATCTTGAGCAGGAACCTCTCGTGGTCGTCGCCGGTGAAGCCGACGAGCTGCTCGACGAAGGACTTCGCCTCCGCCTCCGTCATGACCGCCGCCTCTCCTCGCTCCGCCGCCATTGCCCCGTGCCACAAGAGTACGTGTACAACTAGCTCCTCCACCAAGCCGGCCTCTCGCTTCGCGTATATATATAAGCTAGACGAGTGCTAAGAGTAGTTGTTAAAAAAAAAGGAGTGCTGGTCCTGGTTAGTTCGTTCACTCTGTTGGCCGTCCTTGTACACAAACAACTCTAGTTGATCGTTTCTCCAGAGGATTACATTTACGTAAACTTGGAGCGGAGGGATGTACAGTCCAGTTCTTCTAGTGGTTGACTGATTGTTGGGGAAATAAGTCGCAAGAAAAGTCGCAATCACTTGCCGCCTCGACGAAAATTAAGCCATTGAAATGCATTAGTTTGACATTATTCTGCAAATGTATTTGTATTAACAAATACGTACGCAAAGGACAAACACAAGACAGTGCTACCAACCGGCATCTCCGTGATCAGAGATCCAGCCTAAATATTTTGATGGATGAATGCAATTATTTCCTTACGTGGATCTCTGTGATGTGAGGTCAGAAACTAAGATCATTGGACGATGCTGCCAAATAGTGTCGTCTGTTTTTTCGTTTGTTTAAGAAAAGAGGCCACCATTGGAAATTAATCAGAGCAAAGCCAAGTCGTGCTAGACATGTTTCCTGTCGTAAGAGCAACTCTAGCACATCCCGCAAAAGGCCCCGACCTGCAAAATAACCGTCAGAATGTGGGTCAGCGCGGAAAATCCTGCCCGAACAGACCACGCAAACGCGGTCGGCCTGCAAAATTTTTTGAGGGGCGTGACAAAAACTTTACCCCAACCGGCGAATACGCGACCCCCCCTGCCCGTCGGTGCTCTGCATATAGCGGGAGCGGTTGGTGGGGAGGATATTTCAGCCTGCGCTTTTCCACACCAACCACCTCCCCTCCTCCTCGCCGCCCCGCCGCCGTCCAAGTTTTCGGTGATAGTAGTCGGCGGGAGCACGCCGAAAAGCCGCCACACGCACGTGGTTGCCCTCCGCCCCCCTCCCCTCCCTCTTTTCCTGCGTCGGCGGGCCGGGAGCAGCGGATCTGCGACCCTTCATCGCGGCGACCGGATTTGGCTTTCCTGGCCGCCGCCGGCGGCGCCAAGCGATGAAATGGTCGGGGAGCACCTCGCGCAGCCCCGGCAAAGGCGCATCTCCGCATGCAGGTGCGGGTTCGGCCTGTTGCCGCCGCCGACGGTTTGGCGGCATGGATTCGGCCGGCCGTCCGCCGGGCTCGGCCCTCGCGCAGAGGCTCTGTGGTTTGCCGATGCCGCTCATACAGTGCGACGACTGCGCGAGGACAGTGCTACTGCTGACTTCGGGCACGCCGAAGCACCCCGAATGGGTGTTCTTCAAATGCGAAAACGACGAAGTAGTGCTGTTTTCATTCGGCTCATTTCGGATAACTCATTATGTTAGCTCATTTCAAACATCATCATGCGTGTAGGAAGATGGATGCTCATTTTGGTTTTGGGAAGGCGAATACATTGATTTATTGATAGAAAGAAAACCGATAGACGTTCGTGCACTCCTTAGTGCAATCGAAGGCAATGAAACACATGCATGTGCAACTAAAGGGGAAGCAACGTCTACTTCTTTCTTAGAATCAAAGAAGAAGAAGAATGAAGAATGCAAGATCAAGAATCCACAGATCAACAATGAGTGCATGGAGAAGATATTGCTTCAACTCGTGGGAGCAGTTATGGAAGTTGGAAATCTTCTAAAATGCATACTTGTGGTTCTTGTTTTCTTTGGTCTTACTATTCTAGCAAAGATTTGGTGATGTCCTATGTATGCAATGTGGTTGAAAATGCAAAGAAATGCAAATTGAGATGCAAATTTACATTTGAGGGGGGGGGGGGGGGGGTGCCGATGCCGTTGTTCACGCCGGCCTGCAAAACAGTTTTTCCATGAACTACAAACGTGAAATATGGGTCGGCGGGATGTGGGGTCTGCTAGAGATTCTCTAAGCAGGCTACGATTGATAGGTTTCGTAGCACGGAAGACGGTCACCATCTATCCTTGATAGGAGATAAATAAAATGAACCACTCTAAATCACAAAAGAGGGGTAATTGTATCCAATTGAGCAACCTACTTGTTCATTGTTCCATGAGAAGCTATTGTACACACTCAATCCATCGTGACATAATATGGAAAAGTGTAATCAGAGTAATAAGCTGTAGAAACTTGCTAAAATGCAATTCCGTCTGAACTGCTTGATACAGAAATAATCCCACCTCCCGTAGCCATTAGATTTGCAAGAAATTGAGATGTAGATATAAAAACAGGGTTTCTTAGCCAGCAGATCGGTAAAGTTCAAATAGGTAAAGTTCAATCGGATAGTTCCTGCATGAAAGCTACTGAAAAGACTAATCACTCTAACATGTAACATTCATGATTAATGATTAACTGGAGCAAGATAGAAAAATGATTAAAACAAACCATGCATTAGATGGCAAAAAGCTAAACATGACCAATAAAAGTGAATCCCGAAAGGCACATAGGTCCAAAAAGAAATAAGATTCATGGGAATAAGCAGGAATAAGAATATCGTGGTATGACAAATTAGATTGAAGCTCTTGCAGTTGCTGGTATGTGGGATGAGGAAATTGCTTGTTCGTTGTTCACTCAAAAATAAAATTTTTATCCTCTCGAACGTGCCATATTGTCTCTTCTCCCGCCGAACGCTCTCTACGCCGTCGATCTTCGTGGAGCGAATCTTCGCGTGGAGGTGCCATGAAGGACAACGACCGCCGGTTGGGATAACCGCCGCTAGCCCCGACCCCCCCCCCCCCCCCCCCACTTCGTCGTCTCCACTCTGTTCTTAGCGCACAGATGGAGGGAAGAGAAAACAGAGGAGCTGCGGCCGGCGCGACAGCTTGCCGACAACGGCCAAGATGGAGACGTGCAGGGGGTGAGTGGAAAGCGGGTGGGGGAGGCTTTGAGGATGCGGTCGTCCCTCGGGAGCTCCTCTATCACAGGAGCTCAGACATGGAGGCGCGAGGTTCTCTTCTCCGTCGGTGTCCAAATCAGCGATGGAATGGCTCGCGCCACCAAGAAGGAACACCCGGTCGACGACCTTCGATGGCCTCGAGCGTGGGACACGACGGCGGCCTCGAGAACGGGACACAATGGCGGCTTTGAGCGCGGGGAGAAGCACGAGCACGTCCACGGCTTGAGCCCGTCGATTTCTCTGGCGATTTTTCATCCCCGTCGTAGTTACCGTCGTCGATGGGCGTCCCATATGCCCCCTCCCCCGTTGCATTTCTTCCCGTGGGCGTCAGCCAGGTGCCTTCAGGAGGTGGGGCACGGAGGGGGAGGAGCCGCAGCGGACATTGTCATGAGGAGGTTGTTGGGAAACGTAGCATGTAATTTTTAAAAAAATCCTACGCTCATGCAAAATCTATCTAGGAGATGTATATCAACGAGAGGGGGAGAGTGTGTCCACGTACCCTCGTAGACCGAAACCGAAAGCGTTTGCTTAACACGGTTGATGTAGTCGAACTTCTTATCGTTCCGACCGATCAAGTACCGAATGCACAACACCTCCGAGTTCTGCACACATTCAGCGCGATGACGTCCCTCGAGCTCTTGATCCAGCAGAGTGTCGAGGAAGTACATGAGTTCCGTCAGCCCGACGGCGTGGTGACGGTGATGGTGATGTGATCTGCGTAGGGCTTCGCCTAAGCACTGCGAGAATATGACCGGAGGCATAAACTGTGGAGGGGGCGCCGCACACGGCTAGGAACAATTGATGTGTGTTCTAGGCACCCCCACGTATATAAAGGATGGAGTGGGAGGGAGCCAGCCCTAAGCGCGCCCAAGTAGGAGGAATCCTACTTGGGCTCCTAGTAGGATTGGCCCCCCCCTCCTTTCCTTTTACCGGAGGGGGAAAGAGGGGAAGAGAGAGGGGGAGAAGGAAAGAGAGGGGCGCCGTCCCCTCTCCTAGTCCAATTCAGCCTCCTTCCCGTGGGGCGGGTGTCGGTGTCAAAACCGCGGATCTCGGGTAGGGGTCCCGAACTGTGCGTCTAAGACTAATGGTAACAGAGGTCGGGGACACGATGTTTATCCAGGTTCGGGCCCTCTCAATGGAGGTAATACCCTACTTCCTGCTTGATTGATCTTGATGATATGAGTATTACAAGAGTTGATCTACCACGAGATCTGAGAGGCTAAACCCTAGAAGCTAGCCTATGGTACGATTGTTGTTGTGTCCTACGGACTAAACCCTCCGATTTATATAGACACCGGAGGGGGCTAGGGTTACACAGGGTCGGTTTACAGAGAAGGAGATCTACATCCGAATCGCCAAGCTTGCCTTCCACGCCAAGGAGAGTCCCATACGGACACAGGACAAAGTCTTCTATCTTGTATCTTCATAGTCCAACAGTCCGGCCAAAGTATATAGTCCGGCTATCCGGATACCCCCTTATCCAGGACTCCCTCAGTAGCCCCTGAACCAGGCTTCAATGACGACGAGTCCGGTGCGTAGATTGTCTTCGGCATTGCGAGGCGGGTTCCATCTCCGAATACTCCAAGATAAGTTTCGAACACGAGGACCGTGTCCGGCTCTGCAAGACAAATTCCATATACCACCGTAGAGAGAATAATAATCCACGAATCTGATCCGCTGGCGACCCTTCGTAGTGTGACATCACGCCACGGTCGGTAATTATTCGAACCGTTTTCTACAACCTGCTTCCGCACACCTCGCGAGGCGGTTTCTTCGGCACGTCTTGTCAAAGCAGAGATCGTGTCCCTTATCACGGGATCTCCATCAATACAGGTGTGGGTAACCCAACCAGCGCCATTAATCGAGGCGCTTGAAAAAAATAAGAGATTTCGAGAGGCCAGTGGGGAGGCGCACATTCTACATCGCCTTTATAAAGGGGCAGAGATCTCCCGTTTTCACCCACGCCTTCTTCCTCCTTTGCTCATCCGTTCTCGCACCCTCGAGCTCCAGCGCCCAAGTTCTCACCTTCTCCAAAGGACCGCAGCATGTCCGGAGCGGGAGGCAAGTGGATGGCCTCCTCCGTCATAGAGGAGAACATCACCAAGCTTCGGGAGGCCGGATACCTGGCCGAGAGTATTGCGCACAGGCTTCCAGTAGAGGGACAGATTACCCCCACTCCGAAGTCTTGGGAGAGAGTAGTATTTCTCCCTCATTTCGTCTGCGGACTAGGATTTCCACTCCACCCGTTTGTCCGTGAGCTTATGTACTACTACGGGCTAGATTTTCACGATCTGGCCCCGAATTTCGTCCTCAACATCTCGGCGTTCATCGTCATGTGCGAGGCCTTCCTCCGCATCAAGCCTCACTTCGGCTTGTGGTTGAAAATCTTCTGCGTGAAGCCGAATATCGTGAGCGGCCAACAGGCGGAGTGCGGAGGCGCCATGGTCGGCAAGATGCCCAAGGTCACATGGCTTGACGGCTCCTTCGTGGAGACCATAAAGGGGTGGCAATCAGGGTGGTTCTACATCACCGAGCCGCGTGACGCCAACTGGGTGGTGGCCCCCAAATTCAGATCCGGAATCCCCATGCGGCTCACTTCTTGGGACAAGAAGGGCCTGGCCTGGGGCGAACCCACGGAGCTGACCGGACTCGAGACCTGCATCAGAAGTATGAGGGACAAGAAGATCAAGCTCGTCAATGTGGTCCAGGTCATGCTCATTCGCCGGGTTCTCCCATGTCAAAGACGGGCATTTAATATGTGGGAGTTCGACCCGGCCGAACACCAGATGCTGCTAGAGCTCTTCGACACAACGCACAAAGAAATCTGGAAGGTGCTGTTCAAGACCGGTGAAGTTCCTCCTCCCCTTTCCGAGGACCGTGGGCTCAGCGCAAAGCGCCTCGCCAGTCCGGTAAGTCCTTTGATTGTTGCAAGATGTTCCTCTCTAGTACATTTGCGGGAGGATTCTTAAGTCACCATGCTGACTGAACAGGATTTGGTGGAGACGGCGGAGCGGATCGACTGCCCAGCTCCGTTGCCTGAGTACCTGATAGACGCATTCCTGGCGGAGATGCTGGTTTCGGCACCTTACAAGGTGCCGGAGAAAAAGGCCGAAAAGAAGGTCGCTGGGGCCCAGAAGGGTCTCCGGCGCGAGGCCGAACCAGACGCCTCGCCAGAAGGTGACGAGGCGCACTCCTCCCACGAAGGGGAAGAGAGAAAGAGGAAGGCCGCCTCAACTGAGGGGGCCAAAGGGTCCAAGAAGGTGGCCGTGGGGACCAGAAAAGGTCTCCGGCGCAAGGCCATGATAGAATCGTCATCCGAAGATGACGAGGAAGATCCCCCCCCCCCAAAGACAGGGGAAAACATGAAGAAATGCCCCCTCTCCGCACGAGGGAGGAGAAGAAAAGGAAGGCCGCCCCGTCGGGGGAGGCCAGGACGCCGAAGAAGGGAAAAGCGTCCCTTCCCGAACACTCCTCAACCGCTGCCTATAGCGAGGACGAGTGGCTGCCCAGGGACAAGCCTCGGGCGAGGTCGTAAGTATCCGCATTCCATAGTATTTTTCATGCGACTTTGACTTCATGGTTTGTAATGACGCTGAACACGTGTATGCAGTCCGGCCGGGTCCACTCTCGGGGTGTCCTCTTCGGGGGAGTCCCTGGACGAGTCGGATGACACCGAGGTGTTGTCCCGAAGGATACCAGAGCAGGAGGCGATGGTTCCGGAGATGCCCCAAGGCCAAATCCCGGGCGCCGGACACATGGGGGGTGAGACCCCCATGGGTTATGCTGACGGGAGCTGCAGCAAGTCTGGCTCCTAGCCGGTTACTGCACCGGAGCCTACAAAGGTTCCGGGCTCCAGTAAGCAGTCCCTCGCGAAGGAGGGCGAGCCGGCCGTGCCGATGACCTCCGCCCAGCCGGAGGCATCGGATAATTTGTTGGAAGTGCTTCGAGGCGCTTCCATCGACGATGACCACCGTACGCTTATGGGTACGGTGATTAAGAAGGTTCGGCTTGCCAAAAGCGTATTGACCGAAGCCTGCACCAGCCTGCTAACAGGCTTTGAAGTAAGTAAAAAGGTGTGAGGAAATATCACTCAATAGACAGTAGCCCCTGATACTCTGGTTGGTGTTCGGAAAGAAAAAGGCAAACAGAGGGTCAACTAAAAAACCACAGGAAGCTAATAGTACTTATCTGTATGAACAAACAGGCACTGCTGCTAACCGCCGCTGCGTGTACGGCTGAGGTTGCCGGACTCAAGCGCAAACTGGGGCAGGCCGAAGAAGAGCTCGGCCTTGTGAAGAAGCAGCTCGAGGAGAAAAAAGGTAAGTGAAACCCCGTTCATATATCATATAGAGGATAAAAAGTTGGTGATGCTAACAAAAAGCATCATGGCTTTTGGTAGGGACCGCGACCGGAGTGGTGGCCCTGAAGGAAGCGTTGTCCGCAGCCGAAGCCAAGGCGGATACGGAGCGCACCGAGCGCGAGAAGCAAGATGCTCGGGTGGGAGAGGTACAACAAGAGCTCCAGGAGCTCGGCAAGAAGTTCGGCTCCCTGGAGCGTGACTACAAGACGCAAGCGTCTGAGCTTGCGAAGGCCCTCCAGAGCGCGGCTGACGCCAAGGCCGAAGCCCAAAAGGCCCTCCAGGAAATCCAGGCGCCCAAGAAGATAGTGGAGGGTAAGGCATTATTTATGCAAAGCAAGCATGTGGAGGAGTCATTTTTTTACTTACACGAATCCGAAGCTCTCCAAGGGCATTCGTAGATCTGCCACGCAACGTTTCAGATGCTACGGAGTTCTATCGCGCTGAAGAGGGGAGCTCCACGGAGAAGCTGTTCTGGTCCCAATATACTGGGGCCGAACACCCGATGCCTCTAAGTGACCAACTGAAGCAGCTGGTCGAACTCCATAATGCGGCCGAATAGGCCATGAAGGACCTCATAGTCCAGATGTGGCCTGGCAAGCCTCTGCCCGGCAGCTACTTTGGCCCGGTGAAGCGGATGGTGCATGCCTGTCCACGGCTAGAAGTTATCAAGCAATCCGTATGTATCGAGGGTGCCCGACGGGCCCTTGCCATGTGAAGATGCATTGGGCCAAAGCTGGATCTTTGAGAAGCTCGTGAAGGATGGACCCCCGAAGGGCAAGGAGCATCGCTACCCCGAAAAATATTATGATGGCGTTATGATAGGCGCTCGGCTTGTGGCAAATGAATGTCCTAAGAACATAATTTTCGAGTAAATGAACTCATGTCGTCTGTGTAATATAAGGACGATTTTGGTTGCGATATATAACACTTTGTTTGATTTAAAATATTACCTTCTCTGCGGCCGTTTATCAAAATCTGAAAGTAGGCCAGTCGTCGGCTTTCGCCCCCTTGTAACTATTACTGGGGTGTTCGTGGAAAACCCAAACACTCTTTTTCCAAATTCTTGGTCCTTTAAGGAGGTGTTTAGTGCAGCGAATGAGGCAATCGGACTATTCGGCTTTATAACTCTCACTTGGCCATAGAAGTCTATAATTTTAAATTTCGGCGAAGCCCCTAGTATTCGGAAAGCCGAACTGGGGCGTTATACACGCCTAAATCGGGCAAGGCCGATTCCTCGCCTTAAGAGGAAAAAAATCTTTAGGGATTTAGTACCTCGCGAACAGCGACCAGCTCTCGCCGCATCATGGACGGGTTTCGGCTTTCTCTCTTGAGGTGCTCGTCCGGAAGAACCGGGACACAATCGCAATAGTTCTCCCCGCGCTACCTTAGCCGATATAACGGAACGTAAGGTACCAAAACAAGGGAGACGGGCTAACCCAACTATTGACCCAAGACATGATTCGGAGCTGATGCATATAATGCTATAAGTTGGGGTGCCGCACTGTCGAAAGTGTCCAGACTTTTCTTGCCATATTATGGGGTTACATAAGAAGCCCCTGGCAAATTGAGCGTACCAAAATGTACGGATGCAATATTGAATACATATTCAACGAAAAATATGAAGATAGTAATAAGAAGCTGACGTTGTGTACTGCTTCCAATTTATTTGGACAATGTGGCAAGGCATAGGTATGCAATTAATGCATTAAGCAGAAAGAAATACGACTATTTGACATGTCCTATCCAAGGGCAGGCTACATGTGGGTATGTAAGAACAGGTATAATGATCATTGAAGAAGACCACCTGAGTATTCCCTTGTGTGCAAATCCTTTGCCTCCTTGGTGTCCCCTCTGTAATGAGTCCGGTTATCCGATCTCTCTGAAGGGTCTGCCCGAAAGTGGGGTCCTGAAAAAAGAAAAAAGAAAAAAAATGGTACGCAGGCCTCATGGCGGCTGAACCGCGCTCCGGCCGCATTGTCATCTCGCCTCCACCTATGCCCATGGTATCTTGAGCGCGTGTTTATGTACGCGTGGCACAAACGCCGCCTGAATGGGGCTGGGGTGGAGGCCGGATGCTAATCGAGCTCTCGGCGTGCCTGGCGGTCCTGTTGCGGGGTGCTCCGGACTCGCTTGACGGTGTTCGGGTTTGCCGGATTGGTTGTTTGTCGGAGGAGGCTGCTTTGTACTTCCGCCGCAAGGGCCGCAATGTGCTCTTCCGTACGGAGGGAGCGGTCTGTACATTGACTGTTATGACCCCGCGAGGTCCTGGCATTTTGAGCTTGAGGTATGCATAGTGTGGTACCGCATTGAATCGAGCGAACGCGGTTCGTCCAAGTAGTGCATGGTAGCCACTACGGAAAGGGACGATGTCAAAGATTAACTCCTCGCTTCGGAAGTTATCCGGAGATCCGAAGACCACTTCCAGTGTTATTGAGCCCGTGCAGCGGGCCTCTACCCCTGGAATCACACCTTTGAAGGTAGTTTTTGTGGGTTTGATCCGTGACGGATCGATGCCCATTTTGCGCAGAGTGTCCTGATAAAGCAGGTTCAGGCTGCTACCACCGTCCATGAGAACTCGCGTGAGGTGGAATCCGACGATGATTGGGTCAAGGACCAATGCGGCTGAGCCGCCGTGACGGATGCTGGTGGGATGGTCCCTACGATCAAAGGTGATCGGGCAGGATGACCATGGGTTGAATTTTGGGGCGACGGGCTCCATCACATAGACGTCCCTGAGTGCACGCTTTCGCTCCCGTTTGGGGATGTGAGTGGCATAGATCATGTTCACCGTTTTTACCTGCGGAGGAAATTTCTTCTGTCCTCCAGTGTTCGTATGCCGGGGCTCCTCGTCATCATCGCTGTGCAGCCCTTTGTCCTTGTTCTCGGCATTTATCTTGCCGGCCTGTTTGAACACCCAGCAATCTCTGTTAGTGTGATTGGCTGGTTTATCGAAGTGCCGTGAATCGCAGCACGGCGATCGAGTATCACGGTCCAGTTGGACGATCCCGGATTGTTTCTTTTGAACAGCTTGTTCGCTGACGGATTTGGAGTTGCTTTGAATCCGGCATTGACCGCCGTATCCTCATCATTGTCGCCATTGTTTCGACGCTTGTATGCATTGCGTGGCTTTCCGTTACTGTCACGGATATCTGAAGTGCCAGGGTTTCCTGGCGCGGTGTTGCTGCGAGCCAGCCAACTGTCCTCACCTGTGCAAAAGCGGGTCATTAGTGTCGTGAGTGCCGCCATGGTCTTCAGTTTTTCTTGGCCGAGGTGTTGGGCGAGCCACTCGTCACGGATATTATGCTTGAAGGCCGCCAGGGCCTCGGCGTCCGGACAGTCGACAATTTGGTTCTTTTTCATTAGGAACCGAGTCCAGAATTTCCTGGCTGACTCTCCGGGCTGTTGGGTAATGTGACTTAGGTCGTCAGCATCCGGTGGTCGCACGTAGGTGCCCTGGAAGTTATCGAGGAATGCGTCTTCGAGATTTTCCCAACTGCCAATGGAGTTTGCTGGCAGACTATTCAGCCAGTGTCTGGCTGGCCCTTTAAGCTTGAGTGGGAGATACTTGATGGCATGTAGGTCATCACCGTGGGCCATGTGAATGTGGAGAAGAAAATCCTTGATCCACACCGCGGGGTCTATTGTGCCATCGTATGACTCGATGTTGTGAGTTTAAACCCTTACGGGAATTCATGTTCCATTACTTCATCGATGAAAGCGAGAGGGGTGTCTGGCGCCTCTATGCGGGCTATGTCGCGGCGTAGTCCGATTAAATGCAGTCGGTAATGTCGGCCCGGCGGATTATCGATGTGTATCCGGCGTTACAATCGGTGTCATGAGCTGTGGCGCGCCCTCGTGATCCGCAGATCTATCTTGGTTGTCCTGCGGTGTTTTCCAATATATCTCGCAAGTCCTATGTATTGCCCCGGGCCGTAGTGAACCGGTGTGGGGGTGCGGGTTGGTGTCCGGCCTGATATGCCGTTTTATCCCGGTCACGTGGTGGCCGATCATCCTCATCTTGTGCTGGAAGTTCAGGCTCTTCGACCTCTTCTTCTAGTGGTTTGTGCTTTGGGTATCCCCTTCTCGGGGGTTCGAGTCCATATTCCTTGGCCGCCTGGACTTAGGTCCATCTGTCTGCGAGCAGATCTTGGTCAGCTTGGAGCTGCTGCTGCTTCTTTTTCAGGCTTCTTGCAGTGGCTATAAGCCTGCGCTTGGAGCGCTCCTGCTCTATGGGATCCTCTGGTACGCCGAATTCGTCGTCACCGAGGCTCACCTCATCTTCGGAGGGAGGCATATAGTTATCGTCCTCCAAGTATCCGTCTGTCGCCTCTTCGTCTGGGCTGGCCTGCCCGTGTTCCTGTTCGGCTTGCTCGAAGGTGGGTTGATCAGGATCGTATTCCTCTTCGACACCATGTGGATTTTCTTCTCCAGTGCCGGTATTGTTGTGGCGAGGCTTGGAGCGGCGCCGATGATGCCCATGTTTTGCTTTCTTCCCCGAGGGGATATCTCCCGTTGCCTCATCGCCATTGGTTTCTTTGGGAGTATCCACCATATATATATATATATCATATGAAGAGGTGGCAGTCAAGCGTCCCGTGGGCGGTGGTTCCTGTTCTTCTCCCGCATTGTCGTCTATACCGTCGATGTGTTCGGAGTCGAAGTTAAGCACATTGGTCAAGTCATCGGCCGTGGCTATTAAGTGGGTGGTGGGTGGGTAACGAATTTTCTTCGTCGCCAGCTTCCCACTCGAGCCGGACATAGTTCGGCCAGGAGTCTCCTGACAAAGAGAGAGACCTTAATGAGTTCAGCACGTCCCCGAAGGGTGAGTGCTGAAAGATATCCGTGCCGGAGAACTCCATGACTGGATCCCAGTTAGATTCGATGGGCACGGATGCGCGCGGTCCGGAACACACTACCGGAGATGAGTCCGGTGGTCCGGAATGCAGATTTCTGAGGAGAGAGTGCGTGTTCGGCTCCAACGCCCGATGAGTGTCTTGCGGTCTTGGTAGGGTCCATCCACCCGTCCTCGTAAGGCATGACCTGCTCTGGAACGAAGTCCGGAGCTGTAGCAGGTGGGATGTTCCGAATACTGTCCGACTGCAGATCTAGGTCATGCATGTCGTGATTGTTCGGCGCTCCTGACATGGGTCCGAATCCGTCGAAGATCAAGTCTCCGTGGATGTCGGTGGTGTAGTTTAGGTTTCCAAACCTGACCTGATGGCCCGGGGCGTAGCTATCGATCTGCTCCAGATGGCCAAGCGAGTTGGCCCGCAGTGCGAAGCCGCCGAACACGAAGATCTGTCCGGGGAGAAAAGTCTCACCCAGGATGGCGTTGTTGAAGGTTGGAGAAGCCATCGAGCCTTATAGCGACGACACAGAGGAACTCTCAATGAAAGCACCAATGTCGGTGTCAAAACCGACGGATCTCAGGTAAGGGGTCCCGAACTGTGCGTCTAAGACTAATGGTAACAGGAGGCTGGGGACACGATGTTTACCCAGGTTCGGGTCCTCTTGACGGAGGTAATACCCTACTTCCTGCTTGATTGATCTTGATGATATGAGTATTACAAGAGTTGATCTACCACGAGATCAGAGAGGCTAAACCCTAGAAGCTAGCCTATGGTACGATTGTTGTTGTGTCCTATGGACTAAACCCTCCGGTTTATATAGACACCGGAGGGGGCTAGGGTTACACAGGGTCGGTTTATAGAGAAGGAGATCTACATCCGAATCGCCAAGCTTGCCTTCCACGCCAAGGAGAGTCCCTTCCGGACACGGGACGAAGTCTTCTATCATGTATCTTCATAGTCCAACAGTCCGGCTGTCCGGATACCCCTTATCCAGGACTCCCTTAGGGGGCACCCCTTGTGGGCTGGTGTGCCTCCCTCCTATGGCCCATATGGCCCGTATCTTCCCTCGGGGGGGGGGGGGTCTGGTAACCCCCCCGGTACTATGATATGTACCCGATACATTCCAGAACACTTCCGGTGTCCGAATACTATCATCCAATATATCAATCTTTACCTCTCGACCATTTTGAGACTCCTCATCATGTTCATGATCTCATCTGGGACTCCGAACAACATTCGGTCACCATATCACATAACTCATATAATACAAATCATCATCGAACGTTTAAGCGTGCATACCCTACGTGTTCGAGAACTATGTAGACATGATCGAGACACCTCTCTGGTCAATAACCAATAGCGGAACCTGGATGCTCATATTGGCTCCCACATATTCTACAAAGAACTTTATCGGTCGAACCATTATGACAACATACGTTATTCCCTTTGTCATCGGTATGTTACTTGCCCGAGATTCGATCGTCGGTATCTTCATACCTAGTTCAATCTCGTTACTGGCAAGTCTCTTTACTCATTCCATAATGCATCATCCCACAACTAACTCATTAGTCACATTGCTTGCAAGGCTTCTTATGATGTGCATTACCGAGAGGGCCCAGAGATACCTCTCCGATACTCGGGGTGACAAATCTTAATCTCGATATATACCAACCCAACAAACACCTTGGAGATACCTGTAGAGCATCTTTATAGTTACCCAGTTACATTGTAATGTTTGATAGCACACGAGGCATTCTTCCAGTATCAGGAGTTGCATAATCTCATAGTCGGAGGGATATGCATTTGACATGAAGAAAGCAGTAGCAATAAAACTGAACGATATTGCTAGGCTAACGGATGGGTCTTGTCCATCACATCATTCTCCTAATGATGTGATCTCATTCATAAAATGACAACACATGTGAAAGAACATGCAGTGCCCCCATGTTTGGTTTTGGTAATTGATGACAATCTCTATGGACTAATGGTTGCCTTGAGTTTTATTTGAAGGATTTGTCCATAGGCTTTCCTTGGAGTCCATTTGTTGGTTTCAAGGAGAGTTTGTGATGACCAAGGTGCCATTCAAGGAATTACCTAAATATTGGTCATGTGAGAGGTTGATCAAGACTAAGTCAAAGAGTGAATCAAGTTCATCAACACACAAAGCGTAGAAGATGTACCGAGAGGGATCAAGCGATCCCATGGTATGGTAAGCATTGTCAATTACGCTTTGTGTACTAACCCATTATCTTCGTGAGAGTTCTTTGTGGGGTTAGGTTGTGGTGTGCAAGTTAAAGTGAAGCATCACGAAGATATCAAATGCTTGAAGCTTGCCGTCCATTGTGGTGACAATGGAATTGTGAAGATGTGTGGAAGAGTGGCTCACCCATAGTGGAGTATTGGGGAGCAATCAACTAGTCTTCATCGAGCCAACGCAATCAAGAAAGGTGGTCCAACTTGAGGGGGTAAAGATCGTCATCATCTAGCTCAAGTGGACCATGTGCAAGGCAAAGGTTTGCCCTTGATAGGTTTTCCATTTTACCGGTCTCATGATGGTAGTTGGGAGAACGGGTTTTAGGTTCGATGGCCGTACTATCAAGGGCGGCTCTTGATGAGTAACTTGATCGTATCATTCGTAGAGAGATCAAACCATTGCATCCTTGCATCATCTTTCTTGGTTCTTGTTTGGTTCTCTTTGTGAGTTTTGGAGCTTATGGTCATCTTGATGACAAGCTCGAGTTCATCTCAAATGGAGTTCACATGCATCTTCTATGATGTTTTCGATGTTGGAGATTCTGCCGGTTCTTCTCTGTTGGAGGTTTCTCTCCTCTTTTTGTTAGGCATACCTCCCCTGCCTCTTATTGGTATCACATTATGGGGGAGTAATATGCTATGTGCATATTACAAGCCTAGAAAATGTGTACATTTGAGTTATTGTCACTTAGAGTTGATATTATTAATTATATTATTCCTAGGTGACATGTTAGCTCTACAAGTGGCAATTTGCTTGTGTTTGTTGTGAAGATGATGTTGGATATCCTTGTTATCTACCACCGGCAATTATTACCAAATACTTCTTGTCTTTTAACAATTGGTAGTCACTTATATGTGGTAGAATTTATTGATCATATTTACATTGGCTTCTGTTTTTATTTGCCTTTTCTCTTGCGAAGGTTTGTGTCAACTCCCGCTGTCTTCCCTACCACTTGTGGATCTTGTTTATTTCTTGGTCTTGTCTAGTGTTTTCTAGATATAGTGAAAGTGGTGATCCCACCTTGTGCATTTTGTATTCAAATGCAAATCCTATATAATGCACAACTCGTGGGGGAGCTATCCTATTTTCTTTAGAACACTCTTCTTGTGATCCTTATTAAGTGTATTTTGGTGCAAGGCAAGCCATTTCTTTTTGGTACTTTGTGCCATCATGAAACTTTGTTGAGAGCTTGGTTTGTTTGGAACCATCCTCTCTTTGGGAGTTTGACATCTTTAATTTAGTGTGTATCAATGGATATCTCATTCCATGATGTATCTTTAATGATATCTTCCAAGTGTTGATTTATCTATTTGGTATCCTTTTTCACTTGGCATTTCGTTTTCTTTTGGTTTCGGTTCTTGAAAGTTTTGAGCATGCATGTTTACTTCATGTATGTTATTTGGCATGCTTTCTTTTTTTGACTCAATATATAGGGGAAACTCCACCTAGTCTCAATTTGGATGAGATGTGCATGAAATTCATTTTCATATCTATATGCACATATTTATGTGGAGTTTGTCCTATGTATTGGTATCTCTAACTATTTGGTCCTGATGAGTTTGGGTACCGTTTAGTTTGTGTTGTTCTTCTAGGAAAATTTGGATATGCATTGGATGCTCGGCTCACTCACAAGGAAGGTGTTGTCACCATGTGCATATCGGAGTCAAGCTAGGATGATCAATGAACTACTATCTACCTTCAATTGGTATCTACTACATCCTTCCAATGATATCTCGGTAACAAGTATCTATTCATGCTTTCCTCTCTTGCATTCAACCTTGTGTAGGTTGCATCTTGGCATGCTATTCATTTCATATCTTGTGATACTTGTTTCTTGTCTCAAAGCATCCCAACGATGATCTCTTGTTGCTAGTTGTGATGTCTTTGATGGATGTGTGCTTGGACTTCATTTATATACAATAAGACCATATCTAGCCAAGTTCTATGCTTTCAAGCAAATATCTTATTGGTATATTTATGAATTTCTTATGGATATCTTGTTCCTTCGTGTTGTAACTATTTCGGGTGTACATCCTTCTTTGTAGATATATATCATCATAATTTCGTCTACCTAGAACCTTATACACTTGAGAGAAATTACATCTCTAGTTGATATCCTTTCTTTCATGTCCACCTTGTCTTTCTTATGTTATTTCTTTGGTGGCTCCGTGAAAGCTTTTGCCTTGAGTGCGTGTCCTCTATCGTTGCATCTTGATGCACTCTTGTGTGGTGAAGATTATTTTCCTATTGCTTATCTTTACGAGGCTTTTGCCATCTTAATTGGTATCCCTCGTCTTGATGAGCCTCTCATTGTCTATCTTCACCACGGGTTGTCACAAGCATAGGTTCTCTATTTGCTTATTAGTAAGCTTGTGAACCCATTTGCCAGTTGTGTGTGGGAATGATAGGCCTTGCATCGTGTGCCTCATTCTTTCAAGACTATGTTGATGCTTAATGCTCATCCTAATTTTAGTCTTCTCAAGTGCTTCGCCATGACTCACACACATCATTTTGGTTGAGCCTATTCTTAAGTTGCCTCTTTTACATGTTGCTCAACCATGTGCTTGTTGCAAGCGCTAGGCTTTGTTTCCTATATGCTCACTTGCACTGGGTGTGAGTTTCTATTGATTTTGGGTGAGCTATGATCCTATTTTGTGCACTTTGTATTCAAATACAAAAATTCTAATGTGTGCACAAATCATGGGGAGATTCTCTAGTTTCTTTAGAACACTCCTTTGCTCATATCATAATATCTTTATTCTTGTGGCATGTAGGATCATTGGTCTAGTTGGTTCAATTGATATCCGTTGATTGCTTGCTTCAATTGGTATCTTCTGATTGCTTGTGTTTCTCTTTGTTATGTCTTTGTGGCATATCTTTCTGTTGCAATCTTTGGGCCTCAATATAGTTTGTCTTCCTCCAAGTATTGACAGTTGGATATGTGTATTGCATTCCACTCTCTTGTTGAGAAATACACAATTTATGGAGGACCACAATTTATATTGGCCTTCTAAGCTTTTCGCCCATTTTGGCAATCGATGCCAATGGGGGAGAAGTTTCAGTTTGTGGAGTAGCAATGGTTTTTTGTTTCCTTAGCATTTGCATCTCATTCGCATGCATTATTGGTTGGTGCATTGCATAGTGATGCATAATTCCTTGTATAAACTCTCTTGAAAGTGATTGTCATCAATTACCAAAATGGGGGAGATTGAAAGAACATGTGGTGCCCCCATGTTTGGTTTTGGTAATTTATGATAATATCTATGGACTAATGGTTGCCTTGAGTTTTATTTGAAGGATTTGTCCATAGGCTTTTCTTGGAGTCCATTTGTTGGTTTCAAGGAGAGTTTGTGATGACCAAGGTGCCATTCAAGGAATTACCTAAAGATTGGCCATGTGAGAGGTTGATCAAGACTAAGTCAAAGAGTGAATCAAGTTGATCAACACACAAAGCATAGAAGATGTACCGAGAGGGATCAAGCGATCCCATGGTATGGTAAGCATTGTCAAATACGCTTTGTGTACTAACCCATGATCTTCGTGGAGAGTTCTTTGTGGGGTTAGGTTGTGGTGTGCAAGTTCAAGTGAAGCATCACGAAGAGATCAAATGCTTGAAGCTTGCCGTCCATTGTGGTGACAATGGACTTGTGAAGATGTTCGGAAGAGTGGCTCACCCATAGTGGAGCATGGGGGAGCAATCAACTAGTCTTCATCGAGCCAACGCAATCAAGAAGGTGGTCCAACTTGAGGGACTCAAGATCGTCATCATCTAGCTCAAGTGGACCATGTGCAAGGCAAAGGTTTTCCCTTGATAGGTTTTCCATTTTACCCGTCTCATGATGGTAGATGGGAGACCGGGTTTTAGGTTCGATGGTTGTACTATGAAGGGGGGCTCTCGATGAGTAACTTGATCGTATAATTCGTAGAGAGCTCAAACCATTGCATACTTGCATCATCTTTCTTGGTTCTTGTTTGGTTCTCTTTGTGAGTTTTGGAGCTTATGGTCATCTTGATGACAAGCTCGAGTTCATCGAAAAGGAGTTCACATGCATCTTCTATGATGTTTTCAATGTTGGAGATTCTGCCGGTTCTTCTCTGTTGGAGGTTTCTCTCCTCTTTTTGTTAGGCATACCTCCCATGCCTCTTATTGGTATCACATTATGGGGGAGTAATATGCTATGTGCATATTACAAGCCTAGAAAATGTGTACATTTGAGTTATTGTCACTTAGAGTTGATATTATTAATTATATTATTCCTAGGTGACAAGTTAGCTCTACAAGTGGCAATTTGCTTGTGTTTGTTGTGAAGATGATGTTGGATATCATTGTTATCTACCACTGGGAATTATTTCCAAATTCTTCTTGTCTTTTGACAATTGGTAGTCACTTATGTGTGGTAGAATTTATTGATCATCTTTCTTCGCTGTTTTGATGCTACTCGTTGTCTTGTATCCAACAAGCTTGAGTTTGCTCAATTCGGAGCTCTTTTGCAGAAGTTATGGCAGTTCTGGTTTTCCTTGGAGCGTACTTGTTTTTGTGGAAATGGCATAAGGTTGGCACCAGCGGCAGGTACCGACCGGAGCGAATGACGATAGCGTATCGCCACAAGCAGTAGTACCGCTGTCCCACAGCGGTAGTACCTGTTGGAAATATGCCCTAGAGGCAATAATAAAATGATTATTACTGTATTTCCTTGTTCATGATAATTGTCTATTATTCATGCTATAATTATGTTATCCGGAAATCGTAATACATGTGTGAATGAATAGACCACAACATGTCCCTAGTAAGTCTCTAGTTGACTAGCTCGTTGATCAACAGATAGTCATGGTTTCCTGACTATGGACATTGGATGTCGTTGATAACGGGATCACATCATTAGGAGAATGATGTGATGGACAAGACCCATTCCTAAGCATAACACAAGATCGTGTAGTTCGTTTGCTAGAGCTTTTCCAAAGTCAAGTATCATTTCCTTAGACCATGAGATCGTGTAACTCCCAAATACCATAGGAGTGCTTTGGGTGTACCAAACGTCACAACGTAACTGGGTGACTATAAAGGTATACTATAGGTATCCCCGAAAGTATCTGTTGGGTTGACACGGATCGAGACTGGGATTTGTCACTCTGTATGACAGAGAGGTATCTCTGGGCCCACTCAGTAATGCATCATCATAATGAGCTCAAAGTGACCAAGTGTTTGGTCACGGGATCATGCATTACAGTACGAGTAAAGTGACTTGCCGGTAACGAGATTGAACGAGGTATTGGGATACCGACGATCGAATCTCGGGCAAGTAACGTACCGATCTAGAAAGGGAATTGTATACGGGATTACTTGAATCCTCGACATCGTGGTTCATCCGATGAGATCATCGAGGAAAGTGACCAATATGTGGGAGCCAAACATGGGTATCCAGATCCCGCTGTTTGTTATTGACCGGAGAGCTGTCTCGGTCATGTCTGCATGATTCCCGAACCCGTAGGGTCTACACACTTAAGGTTCGATGACGCTAGGGTTGTAGAGATATTAGTATGCGGAAACCCGAAAGTTGTTCGGAGTCCCGGATGAGATCCCGGATGTCACGGGGAGTTCCGGAATGGTCCGGAGGTAAAGAATTCTATATAGGAAGTCCGGTTTGACTCTGAGAAAGTTTGAGGTCACGGTATTGTCTGGGACCACGGAAGGGTCCCGAGGGTCCATCGGGTGGGGCCACCTATCCCGGAGGGCCACGTGGGCTGAAAGGGGAAGGGAACCAGCCCCTGGTGGGCTGGTACGCCCCCCCTTGGGCCTCCCCTGCGCCTAGGGTTGGAAACCGTAGGGGTGGGGGGACGCCCCACTTGACTTGGGGGGCAAGTCCCCCCCCCTAGGCCGCCCCCCCCCTTGGAGATGGGATCTCCAGGGCCGGCGCACCCCCTAGGCCCCCTATATAAATAGGGTGGAGGGAGGGCAGCCACACCCTAGTCCCTGGCGCCTCCCTCTCCCCGTGCCACCTCCCCTCTTCTTTGAGCTTGGTGAAGCCTCTGCGAGATCGCCGCTTCCACCACCACGCCCGTCCCTCTGCTGGATCTCCATCAACCTCTCCTTCCCCTTGCTGGATCAAGAAGGAGGAGGCGTCTTCCCCAACCGTGCGTGTGTTGAGCAGCGGAGGTGCTGTCCATTCAGCACTAGGATCATCGGTGATTTGGATCACGGCGAGTACGACTCCCTCAACTCCGTTCTCTTGAGCGCTTCCGCTCATGATCTACAAGGGTATGTAGATGCACTCCTCTCTCTCGTTGCTAGATGACTCCGTAGATTGATCTTGGTGAAGCGTAGAAATTTTTTATTTTCTGCAACGTTCCCCAACAGTGGCATCATGAGCTAGGTCTATGCGTAGTTTCTTTGCACGAGTAGAACACAAATTTGTTGTGGGCATAGATGTTGTCAATTTTCTTGCCACTACTAGTCTTATCTTGTTTCGGCGGCATCGTGGGATGAAGCGGCCCAGACCGACCTCACACGTACGCTTACGTGAGACAGGTTCCACCGACTGACATGCACTAGTTGCATAAGGTGGCTAGCGGGTGTCTGTCTCTCCCACTTTAGTCGGATCGGATTCGATGAAAAGGGTCCTTATGAAGGGTAAATAGAAATTGGCATATCACGTTGTGGCTTTCACGTAGGTAAGAAACGTTCTTGCTAGAACCCTATTGCAGCCACGTAAAAACATGCAACAACAATTAGAGGACGTCTAACTTGTTTTTGCAGCATATGCCTTGAGATGTGATATGGCCAAAAGTTGTGATGAATGATTTATATGTGATGTATGAGATCATGTTCTTGTAATAGGAATCACGACTTGCATGTCGATGAGTATGACAACCGGCAGGAGCCATAGGAGTTGTCTTAATTATTGTATGACCTGCGTGTCAATGATTAAATGCCATGTAATTACTTTACTTTATTGCTAAACCGTTAGCCATAGTAGTAGAAGTAATAGTTGGCGAGCAACTTCATGGAGACACGATGATGGAGATCATGATGATGGAGATCATGGTGTCATGCCGGTGATGAAGATGATCATGGCGCCCCGAAGATGGAGATGAAAGGAGCTATATGATACTGGCCATATCATGTCACTATTTGATTGCATGTGATGTTTATCATGTTTTTGCATCTTATTTGCTTAGAACGACAGTAGTAAATAAGATGATCCCTCATAATAATTTCAAGAAAGTGTTCCCCCTAACTGTGCGCCGTTGCGAAAGTTCGTTGTTTCGAAGCACCACGTGATGATCGGGTGTGATAGATTCCAACGTCCACATACAACGGGTGTAAGACAGATTTACACATGCAAAACACTTAGGTTAGCTTGGCCGAGCCTAACATGTACGAACATGGCCTCGGAACACAAGAGACCAAAAGGTCGAACATGAGTCGTATGGAAGATACGATCAACATGGAGATGTTCACCGACGATGACTAGTCCGTCTCACGTGATGATCAGACACGGCCTAGTTGACTTGGATCATGTATCACTTAGATGACTAGAGGGATGTCTAATCTGAGTGGGAGTTCATTAAATAATTTGATTAGATGAACTTAATTATCATGAACTTAGTCTAAAAACCTTTGCAAAAATGTCTTGTAGATCAAATGGCCAACGCTCATGTCAACCTCAACTTAAATGCGTTCCTAGAGAAAACCAAGCTAAAAGATGATGTCAGCAACTATTCGGACTGGGTCCGAACACGAGATCATCCTCATAGCTGCCAAGAAAGCATATGTCCTAGAAGGACCGCTAGGTGAAGCACCCATCGAGAGAACCAAGGCGTTATGAACGCTTGGCGATCACGTCTTGATGATTACTCCCTCGTTCGGTGCGGCATGCTTTACAGCTTAGAACCGGGCTCCAAAAGCGTTTTGAGCAACACGGGGCATATGAGATGTTCGAGGAGCTGAAAATGGTTTTCCAAGCTCATGCCCGGGTCGAGAGATATGAAGTCTCCGATAAGTTCTACTGATTTGTAAGATGGAGGAAAATAGTTACATCGGTGAGCACATACTCAAAATGTCTGGGTTGCACAACCGCTTGTCCCACTGGACATTAACCTCCCGGACGAGGCGGTCATTGTGAATCCTTGATCGCTCCCACCTATCTACAAGAGCTTTGTGATGAACTACAATATGCGAGGATGGTGAAAACTATTCACTGAAGTATTTTCAATCTTTGAAACCAGCGGAGGTAGAAATCAAAAAGGAGCATCAAGTGTTGATGGTCAATAAAACCACTAGTTTCAAGAAAGATAAGGGTAAGAAGAACTTCAAGAAGGACGGCAAGGGAGTTGCTGCTACCGTAAACCGATTCTTGGGAAGAAGCCAAAGAATGGACCCAAACACGAGGCCAGGTGCCTTTATTGCAAGGGAAAGGGACACTTTGGAAGCGGAACTGCCCCAAATACTTAGCGGACAAGAAGGCCGGCAACACTAAAGGTATATGTGATATAAATGTAATTGATGTGTACCTTACGATTACTCGTAGTAGCTCACAGGTATTTGATACCAAGCGGTTGCTCATATTTGTAACTCAAAGCGGGAGCTGTGGAATAAGCGGAGACTGGCGAAGGACGAGGTGAAGATGCGAGTCGGGAATGGTTCCAAGGTCGATGTGATCGCCGTCGGCACGCTACCTCTATATTTACCTACGAGATTAGTTTTAAACCACAATAATTGTTATTTAGTGCCAGCTTTGAGCATGAACATTGTATCTGGATCTCGTTTAATACGAGATGGCTACTCATTTAAATCCGAGAATAATGGTTGTTCTATTTATATGCGAGATATGTTTTATGGTCATACCCCGCTGGTCAATGGTTTATTCTTGATGAATCTCGAACGTGATGTTACGAATATTCATAGTGTGAATACCAAAATATGTAAGGTTGATAACGATAGTCCCACATACTTGTGGCACTGCCGCCTTGGTCACATTGGTGTCAAGCGCATGAAGAAGCTCCATGCTGATGGACTTTTAGAGTCTCTCGATTATGAATCATTTGACACATGCGAACCATGCCTCATGGGCAAAATGACCAAGACTCCGTTCTCCGGAACAATGGAGCGAGCAACCAACTTATTGGAAATCATACATACTGATGTGTGCGGTCCAATGAGTGTTGAGGCTCGCGGAGGCTATCGTTATGTTCTCACTCTCACTGATGACTTAAGTAGATATGGGTATGTCTACTTGATGAAACACAAGTCTGAGACCTTTGAAAAGTTCAAGGAATTTCAGAATGAGGTAGAGAATCAACGTGACCGAAAAATAAAGTTCTTCTGATCAGATCGTGGAGGAGTATATTTAAGTCACGAATTTGATGCGCACTTAAAGAAATGTGGAATCGTTTCACAACTCACGCCGCTGGAACACCTCGGTAACAGAATCGTGTGTCCGAGCGTCATAATCGCACTCTATTGGATATAGTGCGATCTATGATGTCACTCACCGATTTACCTCTATCATTTTGGGGATACGCTCTAGAGACAGCTACATTCACTTTAAATAGGGCACCGTCTAAATCCGTTGAGACGACACCATATGAATTATGGTTTGGGAAGAAACCTAAGCTGTCGTTTCTAAAAGTTTGGGGATGCGATGCTTATGTCAAGAAACTTCAACCTGAAAAGCTCGAACCCAAGTCGAAAAAATGCGTCTTCATAGGATACCCTAAGGAAATCATTGGGTATACCTTCTACCTTAGATCCGAAGGCAAGATCTTTGTTGCCAAGAATGGGTCCTTTCTGGAGAAAGAGTTTCTCTCGAGAGAAGTAAGTGGGAGGAAAGTAGAACTCGATGAAGTACTACCTCTTGAACCGGAAAGTAGTGCAGCTCGGGAAAATGTTCTGTGGTGCGACAACCGATCGGAGAGGAAATTAATGATGATGATCAAGGTACTTGGATCAAGTTGCTCTTGAACTTCAGAGGGTCCACAAGGACACGTTCCACACACCAGTGGTATGGCAACCCTGTCACGGAAATCATGTTGTTAGACAACGGTGAACCTTGAACTATGAAGAAGCGATGGCGGGCCCAGATTCCAACAAATGGCTTGAAGCCATGCAATCCGAGATAGGATCCATGTATGAAAACAAAGTATGGACTTTGACATACTTGCCCGATGATCGGCGAGCCATAGAAAATAAATGGATCTTTAAGAAGAAGACGGACGCGGATGGTAATGTTACCATCTATAAAGCTCGACTTGTCGCTAAGGGTTATCGGCAAATTCAAGGGGTTGACTACGATGAGACTTTCTCTCCCGTAGCGAAGCTGAAGTCCGTCCGAATCATGTTAGCAATTGCCGCATACTATGATTATGAGATATGGCAAATGGACGTCAAAACGGCATTCCTTAACGGCTATCTTAAGGAAGAACTGTATATGATGCATCCGGAAGGTTTTGTCGATCCTTAGAATGCTAATAAGGTATGCAACCTCCAGCGATCCATCTATGAGCTGGTGCAAGCATCTTGGAGTTGGAACATTCGCTTTGTTGAGATGATCAAAGCGTTTGGGTTTATGCAGACTTATGGAGAAGCCTGCGTTTACAAGAAAGTGAGTGGGAGCTCTGTAGCATTTCTCATATTATATGTGGATGACATACTTTTGATGGGAAATGATATAGAACTTTTGGACAGCATTAAGGCCTACTTGAATAAGTGTTTTTCAATGAAGGACCTTGGAGAAGCTGTAACATCCCAAATTTACTATTTGGAATGTTTTACAATTATAGCTAAGCGTCTATGCATTCTGTTTGAATTTGAGTGGCATTTGAAGTTTCAGAAGTTTTGGAGTTGTTGGGATTTGAATTCAAATTTTGGCAGTGGAAATTATTTCAAAACGAAGCCAGCTAAATCCTTCAGACAAAGTATGAGAGGAGTAAACATGACACTCCAAAAATATCAGAGGAAAGACATTGCCAAAAAGTTTGAATTCAAATTTGAGTTTATTTGGAATTTTTAGAAAAATGATTTTTTATAAAGTTTGTGTTTTGCCCCTGGAAAAATGTTCAAATTATAGGAAATATTCCCCTGATCATTTTGATATATATATGTCCTATATAAAATATTTATATTTACTATGTTTTTCCCTCTCTCTAAATTCAAAAAAATTAGAAAAGAAGAAGAAACCTCGGTAGCGCCAGTTAACTGCCCAGCTAGCCGAGGCGACCATTCGCTAAGGCGCAGCCAGCCAATGAGGCAGCCCAGCCCGGCCACGCCCGAGCTGCCCACGCCGCCCGAAACCTCTACCGTTCGGTCGCCCGACCCGACTCCTTCTCTCTCTCTCACCGACACCGGCCCCACCCGTCTTCCTCCTCCCAAGACACGCCAACTGCCCGCCTTGCCGAATCCCGGGGATTCCGGATCGCCTCCGATCCTCCCGATCGCCCCCTCGTCCAAGTCGGTACCACCCCTATACATACCCCCGCCCTCGACCCCTTCCCCCACTTTTCCCCATCGCCCGACCCCTCTCCTCGCCGCAATCCCTCGCCAGTCACCCGAGCCGCCGCCGCGCCATTGCGACCGCCCCGGCCATCCCCGACCACCTCGAGCTCGCCCGAGTCCACCCCCGAGCTCCCCTTGCTCCGCCGCACCCGCCGGAGGCCTCCGCCATCGTCCCCGACCACCGTAGACGCTGCACCGTCGACGCCCAAGCCGCCGTCGACCGTCGCCATCGGTAAGTCGCCGGAGATCACCCCCCACCGTTAGATCTATATCGTAGGGTCTAGATTAGATCCCCGAAGCGGTAGGTTTTAATTTAAATAAACCGGTTTTAGTTCCGGTTTATTCCGGTTTTATTTAGGTTAGATTAGACCGGCCCGAAGTGGTTTATTACCACGTGCGTAGTTTAGTTATATTACGCCGAAGCGTTATATAGGCCCATTAGCCGTTTTTCTTTATTTTTCGTTTTCTGTTTTAACATAATAGTTTCAGATTTGAAAAATTCATATCTTTTAATCTACTTAATATTTTTAAGTGATTCTTTTTTTGTTGGTTTGCAAATTTCTTATAGTTTCTGTAGAAAGTATAATTAGCCATGTTAAAATTATTTAAAATTGCTTTATTTTAGATTTAGACAGAATAGTAAATCTGCTATAGAATGAGTTAGGAATATTATTTTTGGGTGATTCTTTTTGTCACAACTTTGTTTTGATATTGCCTAACCGTAGGAATTTATTTGGGCATTTTAGGATCAATAAAAAATTAGTTTTAATCAGAATCATGTTATTCTTAATTAATTAACTAGCTACTGTTTTCCTATTGTTTTACTTAGCAAATAAATTTATTTTTCATGAGAGATAGATTATTCTAGGTTAGTTTCTGTAACTTTAGAGCATGAACTTTTATTTATAACAAATAAAACTTTTATTTTATTTTTCTTATTAGAAATTGCTTTAGGCCTAATAGGAGTTTTATAATAGCTTTTAAGGTGATTCTTTTTACTACTAGTTGCTTGGTGAATTCTTTTCAGTTAGGTAGCATAAACCCATGCTTAGGTTCTGTTAAGAAAAGTTTTAGTTGTGTAAAACTATTTCTTAGTTGATGCTTGATGTGGTGAAAACCTTGATTTGTTTTCTCCGATTTTTTCTTTGGTAGTTTTGTTGTGTAGTTTTCCTTTGTTTTTATTTGGTGTCCCTTGATTTGCATTTTTAATTGTTGGTTTTATTATGAGTGTTAAAATTGTTTGCTAGGATGTTTGCTTATATGAATGCTATGACTATATAGATTTTCAAGCGGAGTGATGAATAGTTCTACCAAGTCATTATTCGAGAGTATTGTTATCTTCATCAACTTACTGAGCAAGTTCACTTTGACCATGCTTTCATACCTATGTTTATTGCATTTAGTGGCATCTTTGCAACCACCCCTCAGTAGTGTTATTGAATCCTTGTAGTTGAGTAGTATGCATGAGGTAGGAACCCATCACCCTATTACCAAGCCCGGGACGTTATTTATTTTAATGCTACGCTATAGTAGACGGGGTTGGTATGAGTGCTCAGGAGTGGTGTGAGAATGGAGGATTTACGTCAATGACGACAACACCATGATGAAATCTGCAAGGACTGCACCTTCAAGGCCTCAAGACTTCAAGACTCGAGACAAGAATTCAATACACACTCTTTGGGTGAAGGACGGTTGACGGCACCTGGAGAAACCGGTGGTTGGCGGGATGCATGGAGAAGCGCCATGACATCTTGCGAAAGCTTCACCCAGACTCAAAGAGACGGAAGAATACTTCATGCCCGGAAGCTTACCGTGCAACCGCAAGTCAATATGGGCTCTGGCTTGGTTGACCTTAGTTGTGACTCTGGCTGGGGCCGGTGCTAGCAGATGTAGAACTACGGTAGGATTGGATGAGCACCGACGGTGGTCGAGGAACTCTTCGGAAGACCATGTTTGGTCATCTTGTTCTCAAACACCACGAAGTGCGAGAACGTAAAGAGAGGGATCGAATCTTGCGGGTAAAGTGTACAAACCTCTGCGAGAGGTTAAAACCTAATCGATTAGCCGTGTCCCCACTTACGGACAATTTGAGCATCTGGACTTGGATCTATCTCGGAACTCTCAACACCGGATTGATAACTTAATTGTGGGCAACATATGATGATTTTGGGCTATGAGACATCGGTTGGCGGAACCATGTCATGATAGAAAACTCCATAGTACAGACTTCATTTATTCCTTTGATGTAGGGAAAATAAAATCAGCTTTTACATAAACAAAACTCGAGATCTGAGGCCACAAAGCCAAATTGCATATAGTATAGTTTTACCATCTGTTTATTCATGTTGTGATCTTGCGGTACATTCAATGTAATCGACCTACACGGCTGCAACGTATCATGTTGCGTATATTTCCTCGACGAGTAAGAGTTACGATACGAGGTTATGGTCTACACTCAACTTTGCCGATGGCGTTGATGGGACTCCACACCCGACTATTTGTTTCATTGTGAATTATGAGGTATATATCAGTTTTTACGTTAATTATACATGTGATTGCACTTTGATATATACATTGATGTACTGTGTGTGCCAAAGATCTTGATCCGAGGATGGCACAACAACACGTAGGCTTGACCGTCTGAGGTCGGGTCGCTCTGAATATGGTATCAGAGCACATGTTGACTGTAGGACGTGACCCTAGAAATCGGAAAGCCCCTAGGACAGGATATCTCAAAAACTTTATTTACAAAAAGACTCTTACTTCTCATCTTTTCTGATTTTATCAAATAGACACTCTCACCTCACATAGTTAGAATATACCCCTTTTCCCTTTTGATCACACGAAGATCAATCAAGTCGCTCCAAGAATTAAAGATATCGGACAACTGATGGCCATTTCAGAGTAAAGAGGATTTCACCATGCGTTGAAAGAATTGCAGTTGCAACAATTGAAGACTCCGAAGACTTGAAGAATTTGAAGTTCCTGAAGAATTATTTGACCTTTAGAGACCAAACCCTGTTATACACCTACGTTAGATGCGACGATTTGTGAGCTGCCATTTGTTTGATGTTTTCCGACAGCCACAAAGTAAAACTTGTTTCTTCAAAAACTATCATTTGTATTGTGTGTATCCCTCCCCACCTCTCTCATATCTCATCCCAAAACTTTTGGACCCCATAGATGATGAATGAAGTTGGGTGATATTCTCTGGATCAAGACTTCAGTAGGAGGCGAGCTATGGATTCGGAACATGGAGAATCACTTCTTGAGCAATTTTGTTTCAAGGAAGTATGATGTATCGTTCGCTCTTCAGTTCTTTGACGGAAGTGCCGCATCATGGTTGCAGATGCATAAAGCTATTCAGTGTTGGAATGGAGCAAAGACTTGGGAAGAATTCAAGAAGACTCTCTTGAGGTCCCGTCTTACCCGGAAGCACCATGATACACCAAGAAATAAACCTTGTGCACTGCAAGATTTGCGGAGAAATAGGACACACCTGTGAGGAACACAAGGATGGATGCCCTCATTGTGAGGAGAAACACCCACCGAGGAATGCCCAACTAGTCGTGTGACTTGTTTCTTGTGTGAAGGAACCACCCACTACCCATCCCAAAGTGTCACATTTACCCCATGGTGCAACAAACTATTCAGGAGCAGGAAGAAGGAATGAAAGAAGCCCTCCGAGAAGTTATGAAAGAACACCTGTGATGAAGGAATGTGTTGAAGACCACGATGGAGAAGGCCTCAACAGATTTTACTCCAATGCACGCTATTCATGTGGAGAAGAAGGACATTTTTCACAGTATTGCACCAAGGAAAGAAAAGAGTATCCGGGATATTTCCCGACAGCCAAGTGAAGTTTGACCCTCGGGAAATAGAAGCTCTGATCATTATAGAGAAATCCAGAAGAGAAAAGAAGGCAACCCCGAACAACACAATTTTCGCAGAGAAGGACCTGAGTCATATCACTTGTTACAGTGCAAGGATTTAGGTCATTACGCTAGTAAATGTCCGTAAAAGAAGCCAAGAATCCAAGGAGCCTACATAATCACAAAGAAGCCCCGAGACATGTCGGAAGTCTTTTGTTTTCGCTGCAAGGAAGCAGGACATTATGCTACTAAATGTCCCAACAAGATGAAAGCTGGAGTTGAGTAGTTGGAATTTTGATATTGGAAATAAGAGTAATAGACAACAATTTCATTTTTATGAGTACAATAAGTTGAGTTATGTAATGGGCGCTCAGAGTTTGTAATGGATTCATGAAATCAATAAAGTTAAGGTGACATGTTTTCATATGTTTTATTGTATGAGTTGTTACTTTGTGAACAAAGATTTTGACCATTTTCGAGGATATGAGAAATATGGTCTATGGATGGATTTGTGAATTTCATTTTTAGGGTGGTAGTACCCTGTGAAGAAGACTAGACTAATGGATAAGAAAATATATATTCCACGGACTGTAGTTCAAGGAAAAAAAGTTGGAGTTTTGCTTTTGATATGATGGTATGAAGAAAGCAGTACTACTGGATTTAAAGAATGTGTAATATGGAACAAGAGAGTTACCCCAAGGATGAGTTAAAGCTGCACTAGTGTTGAAGTGGGCCATAACCCACAGGCCCAAGAATTAATAAGGATCAAGTACCCACTGGAGAAAGAAATTTTGGGAATAGACTACGATTTGATCAACCGACGATTCTATAGGAGTTTACACAAAACCTGAGAGTTGTGAAGAAACGATAGATGTTTTGTTTGGCTTGCAGAATCAATGGATTTTCCGAACTCGGTTCGTCGACAAGAGAAATTCTGCAATGCTTGTGAGGATGACCAAGTGTTAGAATACGTGATTCGATATTTACGTATGTGGTTATGATTCAAGTACGGGATGGATTGGCCCCCATACCGGAGACTTCTATCATGAACTATCATATGTTGATGGAAAATCAGAGAGCCTTGAAAACCTTAGAAGAGTGTCGACACGTCAAGCCATAAAACCATAGAATGGTAGGGCGATGGAACCCTTACAGTCAGCCGATGCCAATCGTAGAATATACGGTGAGATTCAACCCCGACAATTTTCCTGCAGGAGAAACCATGAATTGTCGACCACCATGAGATTTTCGATAGTTGTTTAGTATTGGCGACAGACCCGTCGGAGATGAAGACCCAGTCTCGGAATAACCTTACCAAGAGGAATGGACAAAGGAATTGAGGAAAAGGTTTTTGCCACTACCGGAAGAGCCCAGAGAAGGAATTATCCTTACAATATGAGAAGACTGACATTGTCAACCCAAAGGGATGGAGTACCTGAGTTCCGTCGGAACCATAACCCTGCTTTTAAGTGTGGTAGCACACTAGACCATACAGATCAATGGATTTGCTAGAAGACCCCAAACTCTAACCCTTTTCTTGCTAGCCTCTTCGAATCTCGAGGACGAGATTCATTTTAAGTGTGGTAGGTTTGTAACATCCCAAATTTACTATTTGGAATGTTTTACAATTATAGCTAAGCATCTATGCAAATTGCTTGAATTTGAGTGGCATTTGAAGTTTCGTAAGTTTTGGAGTTGTTGGGATTTGAATTCAAATTTTGGCAAAGGGAAATTATTTCAAAACTAAGCCTGATAAATACTTGAGAAAAAGTATGAGAGGAGTAAACATGACACTCCAAAAATATCAGAGGAAAGACATTGCCAAAAAGTTTGAATTCAAATTTGAGTTTATTTGGAATTTTTAGAAAAATGTTTTTTTATAAAGTTTGGATTTTTCCCCTGGAAAAATGTTCAAATTATAGGAAATATTCCCCTGATCATTTTGATATATATATATGTCCTATATAAAATATTTATATTTACTATGTTTTTCCCTCTCTCTCTAAATTCAAAAAAAAAATTAGAAAAGAAGAAGAAACCTCAGGCGCCAGCCAGGCCAACTGGCCCAGCCAGCGCCGAGGCGACCCGCAGCGCTAGGCGCAGCCCAGCCAGCGAGGCGGCCCAGCCGGCCCAGCCGCGCCCGAGCCGGCCCACGCCCCAGCGCCGCACCCCGAAACCTCTACCGTTCGGTCGCCCGACCCGACTCCCCCTCTCTCTCTCTCACCGACACCCCGGCCCCACCCCGTCTTCCTCCTCCCGCAAGACACGCCAACCGCCGCTTGCCCGGAATCCCGGGGATTCCGGATCGCCTCGATCCTCCCCGATCGCCTCGTCCAAGTCGGTACCCCTATAAATACCCCGCCCTCGACCCCTTCCCCCACTTTTCCCCATCGCTCGACCCCTCTCCTCGCCGCAATCCCTCGCCGGACACCCGAGCCGCCGCCGCGCCATTGCGAACGCCTCGGCCATCCCCGACCACCTCGAGCTCGCCCGAGTCCACCCCCGAGCTCCCCTTGCTACGCCGCACCCGCCGGAGGCCTCCGCCGTCGTCCCCGACCACCGTAGTCAGCCGCCGCCGATGCCCGAGCCGGCCGTCGACCGCCGTCGATGAAGTCGCCGGAGATCACCCCACCGTTAGATCTAGATCGTAGGGTCTAGATTAGATCCCCGAAGCGGTAGGTTTTAATTTAAATAAACCGGTTTTAGTTCCGGTTTATTCCGGTTTTAGTTAGGTTAGATTAGACCGGCCCGAAGCGGTTTATTACCACGTGCGTAGTTTAGTTATATTACGCCGAAGCGTTATATAGGCCCATTAGCCGTTTTTCTTTATTTTTCGTTTTCTGTTTTAACAGAATAGTTTCAGATTTGAAAAATTCATATCTTTTAATCTACTTAATATTTTTCAGTGATTCTTTTTTTTTGTTGGTTTGCAAATTTCTTATAGTTTCTGTAGAAAATATAATTAGCCATGTTAAAATTATTTAAAATTGCTTTATTTTAGATTTAGACAGAAGAGTAAATCTGCTATAGAATGAGTTAGGAATATTATTTTTGGGTGATTCTTTTTGTCACAACTTTGTTTTGACATTGCCTAACCGTAGGAATTTATTTGGGCATTTTAGGATCAATGAAAAAATTAGTTTTAGTTAGAATCATGTTATTCTTAATTAATTAACTAGCTACTGTTTTCCTATTGTTTTACTTAGCAAATAAATTTATTTTTCATGATAGATAGATTATTCTAGGTTAGTTTCTGTAACTTTAGAGCATGAACTTTTATTTATAACAAATAAAACTTTTATTTTATTTTTCTTATTAGAAATTGCTTTAGGCCTAATAGGAGTTTTATAATAGCTTTTAAGGTGATTCTTTTTACTACTAGTTGCTCGGTGAATTCTTTTCAGTTAGGTAGCATAAACCCATGCTTAGGTTCTGTTAAGAAAAGTTTTAGTTGTGTAAAACTATTTCTTAGTTGATGCTTGATGTGGTGAAAACCTTGATTTGTTTTCTCCGAGTTTTGCTTTGGTAGTTTTGTTGTGTAGTTTTCCTTTGTTTTTATTTGGTGTCCCTTGATTTGCATTTTTAATTGTTGGTTTTATTATGAGTGTTAAAATTGTTTGCTAGGATGTTTGCTTATATGAATGCTATGACTATATAGATTTTCAACGGAGTGACGAATAGTTCTACCAAGTCATTATTCGAGAGTATTGTTATCTTCATCAACTTACCAGGCAAGTTCACTTTGACCATGCTTTCATACCTATGTTTATTGCATTTAGTGGCATCTTTGCAACCACCCCTCAAGAGTGTTATTGAATCCTTGTAGTTGAGTAGTATGCATGAGGTAGGAACCCATCACCCTATTACCAAGCCCGGGACGTTATTTATTTTAATGCTACGCTATAGTAGACGGGGTTTGGTATGAGTGCTCAGGAGTGGTGTGAGAATGGAGGATTTACGTCAATGACGACAACACCATGATGAAATCTGCAAGGACTGCACCTTCAAGGCCTCAAGACTTCAAGACTCGAGACAAGAATTCAATACACACTCTTTGGGTGAAGGACGGTTTGACGAGCACCTGGAGAAACCAGTGGTTGGCGGGATGCATGGAGAAGCGCCATGACATCTTGCGGAAAGCTTCACCCAGACTCAAAGAGACGGAAGAATACTTCATGCCCGAAGCTTACCTGTGCAACCGCAAGTCAATATGGGCTCGCTTGGTTGACCTTAGTTGTGACTCTGGCTGGGACGGTGCTAGCGGATGTAGAACTACGGTAGGATTGGATGAGCACCGACGGTGGTCGAGGAACTCTTCGAAGACCATGTTTGGTCATCTTGTTCTCAAACACCACTGAAGTGCGAGAACGTAAAGAGAGGGATCGAATCTTGCGGGTAAAGTGTACAAACCTCTGCAGAGGGTTAAAACCTAATCGATTAGCCGTGTCCCCGCTTACGGACAATTTGAGCATCTGGACTTGGATCTATCTCGGAACTCTCAACACCGGATTGATAACTTAATTGTGGGCAACATATGATGATTTTGGGCTATGAGACATCGGTTGGCGGAACCATGTCATGATAGAAAACTCCATAGTACAGACTTCATTTATTCCTTTGATGTAGGGAAAATAAAATCAGCTTTTACGCAAAACAAAACTCGAATCTGAGCCACAAAGCCAAATTGCATATAGTATAGTTTTACCATCTGTTTATTCATGTTGTGATCTTGCCGGTACATTCAATGTCTTGACCTACACGGCTGCAACGTATCATGTTGCAGATATTTCCTCGACGATTAAGAGTTACTATACAGTGTTACGGTCTACACTCAACCTGCCGATGGCGTTGATGGGACTCCACACCCGACTATTTGTTTCCGCTGTGAATTATGAGGTATATATCAGTTTTACGTTAATTATACATGTGATTGCACTTTGATATATACATTGATGTACTGTGTGTGCCAGCATACTGATCCAGGGATGGCACAGCAACACAGAGGCTTGACCGTCTGAGGTCGGGTCGCTACAAAAGCTGCTTACATATTAGGCATCAAGACCTATAGAGATAGATCGAGACGCCTCATAGGTCTTTCACAAAGCACATACCTTGATAAGATATTGAAGAAGTTCAATATGGATCAGTCCAAGAAGGGGTTCTTGCCTGTGTTGCAAGGTGTGAAATTGAGCTCGGCTCAATGTCCGACCATGGCGGCAGATAGAGAAATGATGAGTGTCGTCCCCTATGCCTCAGCCATAGGGTGTGTCATGTATGCCATGCTGTGTACCAGACCTGATGTAAACCTTGCCGTAAGTTTGGTAGGAAGGTACCAAAGTAATCCTGGCATGGAACACTGGACAGCGGTCAAGAATATCCTGAAGTACCTGAAAAGGACTAAGGATATGTTTCGCTTATGGAGGTGACGAAGGGCTCATCAGAAGGGTTACGTCGACGCTAGCTTCGACACAGATCTGGATGACTCTAAGTCACAAACCGGATACATGTATATTTTGAATGGAGGGGCAGTAAGCTGGTGCAGTTGCAAGCAGAGCGTCGTGGTGGGATCTACATGTGAAGCAGAGTACATGGCAGCCTCGGAGGCAGTGCATGACGCAATCTGGATGAAGGAGTTCATCACCGACCTAGGAGTCATACCCAATGCGTCGGGGCCAATCACCCTCTTCTGTGACAACACTGGAGCTATTGCCCTTGCCAAGGAGCCCAGGTTTCACAAGAAGACCAGGCACATCATGCGTCGCTTCAACTCCATTCGTGAAAATGTTCAAGATGGAGATAAATATATTTGCAAAGTGCGTACGGATCTGAATGTTGCAGATCCGTTGACTAAACCTCTTCCGTGAGCAAAACATGATCAACACCAGAACTCTATGGGTGTTTGATTCATCACAATGTAACTAGATTATTGACTCTAGTGCAAGTGGGAGACTGTTGGAAATATGCCCTAGAGGCAATAATAAAATGATTATTATTGTATTTCCTTGTTCATGATAATTATCTATTATTCATGCTATAATTGTGTTATCCGGAAATCGTAATACATGTGTGAATGAATAGACCACAACATGTCCCTAGTAAGCCTCTAGTTGACTAGCTTGTTGATCAACAGATAGTCATGGTTTCCTGACTATGGACATTGGATGTCGTTGATAACGGGATCACATCATTAGGAGAATGATGTGATGGACAAGACCCAATCCTAAGCATAGCACAAGATCGTGTAGTTCTTTTGCTAGAGCTTTTCCAAAGTCAAGTACCATTTCCTTAGACCATGAGATCGTGTAACTCCCAGATACCATAGGAGTGCTTTGGGTGTACCAAACATCAGAACGTAACTGGGTGACTATGAAGGTATACTACAGGTATCCCCGAAAGTATCTGTTGGGTTGACACGGATCGAGACTGGGATTTGTCACTCCGTATGACGGAGAGGTATCTCTGGGCCCACTCGGTAATGCATCATCATAATGAGCTCAAAGTGACCAAGTGTTTGGTCATGGGATCATGCATTACGGTACGAGTAAAGTGACTTGCCGGTAACGAGATTGAACGAGGTATTGGGATACCGACGGTCGAATCTCGGGCAAGTAACGTACCGATTGACAAAGGGAATTGTATACGGGATTACTTGAATCCTCAACATCGTGGTTCATCCGATGAGATCATCGAGGAATATGTGGGAGCCAACATGGGTATCCAGATCCCGCTGTTGGTTATTGACCGGAGAGCTGTCTCGGTCATGTCTGCATGATTCCCGAACCCGTAGGGTCTACACACTTAAGGTTCGGTGACGCTAGGGTTGTAGAGATATTAGTATGCGGAAACCCGAAATTTGTTCGGAGTCCCAGATGTGATCCCGGACGTCACGAGGAGTTCCGGAATGGTCTGGAGGTAAAGAATTCTATATAGGAAGTCCAGCTTCGGCTACCGGGAAAGTTTTGGGGGTCACCGGTATTGTACCGGGACCACCGGAAGGGTCCCGGGGGTCCACCGGGTGGGGCCACCTATCCCGGAGGGCCACGTGGGCTGAAAGGGGAAGGGAACCAGCCCCTGGTGGGCTGGTGCGCCCCCCTTGGGCCTCCCCTGCGCCTAGGGTTGGAAACCCTAGGGGTGGGGGGGCGCCCCACTTGACTTGGGGGGCAAGTTCCCCCCCCCCCTAGGCCGCCGCCCCCCTTGGGTATGGGATCTCCAGGGCCAGCGCACCCCCTAGGCCCCCTATATAAAGAGGGGGGAGGCAGGGCAGCCGCACTCTAGTCCCTGGCACCTCCCTCTCCCCCCGTACCACCTCTCCCTCTCGCTGAGCTTGGCGAAGCCCTGCCGAGATCGCCGCTGCTTCCACCACCACGCCGTCGTGCTACTGGATCTCCATCAACCTCTCCTTCCCCCTTGCTGGATCAAGAAGGAGGAGACGTCTTCCCCAACCGTACGTGTGTTGAACGCGGAGGTGCTGTCCATTCAGCACTAGGATCATCGGTGATTTGGATCACGACGAGTACGACTCCCTCAACCCCGTTCTCTTGAACGCTTCCGCTCGCGATATACAAGGGTATGTAGATGCACTCCTCTCTCTCGTTGGTAGATGACTCCATAGATTGATCTTGGTGAAGCGTAGAAATTTTTTATTTTTTGCAACGTTCCCCAACAGTACCGCCCATGGCCATAAGCGGTAGTACGGCTCCGGTTCCGCGCTGGTACCGCCTCGACTCGAGACGTGGTTTTCTCGTGTCGGGTTCAGCAGCAGTAGTAGCAGTAGTAGGAGCGGTAGTACCGCTCGTGTGCGGTAGTACTGCAGCTACCACCGCCCCTAGTACCGCTAGGCCAAGCGGCAGTACCGCTGCGGCCCACGGTAGCACCGCCGGCTCCAGCGGTAGTGCCGCTCGTACGGCTCTGCCTCGCCCTCTGTTTTGCTCCGCTCTCTGTTTTCTACCGCCCGGGCAGTAGTATCGCTCCCCTGAGCGGTAGTACCGCTCGTGCGCGTCTGAGCACATAACGGTTGGATTCGGGAGCTCCTATAAAAGAGGGTCTTCTTCCCCATTCAACCTTATCTCTTTAGCTCGTGTTCTTCCCCCATTGTTGACCTTCTTCAAGCTTGCTAAGTCTCAATCCCTCCAATGATTCTTGCTAGTTCTTGAGGGAAAAGAGAAAGAAGATCTAGATCCACATTTCCACCAATCACTTTCTCCTCTAAGTGAGGGGAACCCCTTGGATCTAGATCTTGGAGTTCTTCGTGTTCTTCTTTCTTTCTTCCTTTCATTTTCCTCCCTAACATTAGTTGCTTTTGTGGGATTTGGGAGAGAAGGACTTGGGCACTCCGTGTGCCCTTGCCATTGCATTTGGTGCATCGGTTTGAGTTCTCCACGTGATACATGGAAGTTACAAGTTGAGAAGCTTATTACTCTTGGGTGCTTGGTACCCTTGAGATTGTTACTATTGGGTGTTTGGACACCCTAGAGCTTGTTCCTCTTGGGTGCCTTGGCTCCTAGACGGTTGGTGTTGTTCGGAGCTCAATCATCGTGGTGTAAAGCTCCAGGCAACCGTCGGGGTCTCCAATTAGGTTGTGGAGATCGCCCCAAGCAATTTGACGGGTACTGGTGACCGCCCCTAAGGGTTGCCAAAGTGTACGGGTTCGGTGACCGCCCCCAAGGGTTGCCATTTGTACGGGTTTGGTGACCGCCCTCAAGGGTTCCTCAGTGGAATCACGACATCTTGCATTGTGCGAGGGCGTGAGGAGATTACGGTGGCCCTAGTGGCTTCTTGGGGAGCATTGTGCCTCCACACCGCTCCAAACGGAGATTAGCATCCGCAAGGGTGTGAACTTCGGGATACATCATCGTATCCTCGTGCCTTGGTTATCTCTTACCCGAGCCCTTTACTTATCCACTTTACTTGGTGATTGCCATATTGTTCTTTGTCATATATCTTGCTATCACATAGTTGCTTATCTTGCTTAGCATAAGTTGTTGGTGCACATAGGTGAGGCTAGTTGTTTTAGGTTTTGTGCTTGACATATTAACCGCTAGGTTTATTCCGCATTTGTTCAATCCTAAACCATAATTATTTTAAAACGCCTATTCAACCCCCCCTCTAGGCGACATCCTCATTCTTTCAACATGTCCATGGCTAGGAAACTTAACCATCTTTGATTAACAAGCTAGTCAAGTAGAGGCATACTAGAGACACGGTGATTTGCCTATGTATTCACACATGTATCAAGTTTCCGGTTAATACAATTCTAGAATGAATAATAAACATTTATCATGAATAAGGGAATATAAAATAACAACTTTATTATTGCCTCTAAGGCATATTTCCTTCAGTCTCCCACTTGCACTAGAGTCAATAATCTAGATTACAAAGTAATGATTCTAACACCCATGGAGTCTTGGTGCTAATCATGTTTTGCTCGTGGAAGGGGCTTAGTCAACGGGTCTTCCACATTTAGATCCGTATGTATTTTGCAAATCTCTATGTCTCCCTCCTTGACCAGATCTCAGATGGAGTTGAAGCGTTTCTTGATGTGCTTGGTCTTTTTGTGAAATCTGGATTCCTTCGCCAAGGCAATTGCTCCAATATTGTCACAAAATATTTTCATTGGACCCGATGCACTAGGTATTACACCTAGATCGGATATGAACTCCTTCATCCAAACTCCTTCATTTGTTGCTTCCGAAGCAGCTACTCCGCTTCACACGTAGATCCCGCCATGACGCTCTACTTGGAACTGCACCAACTGACAGCTCCACCATTCAATATAAATATGTATCCGCTTTGTGACTTAGAGTCATCTGGATCAGTGTCAAAGCTAGCGTTGACGTAACCATTTACGATGAGCTCTTTGTCACCTCCATAAATGAGAAACATATCCCTAGTCCTTTTTAGGTACTTTAGGATATTCTTGACCACTGTCCAGTGATCCACTCCTGGATTACTTTGGTACCTCCCTCCTAAACTTATAGCAAGGCACACATCAGGTCTGGTACACAGCATAGCATACATGATAGAACCTATGGCTGGGGCATAGGGAATGACCTTCATTTTCTCTCTATCTTCTGCAGTGGTCGGGCATTGAGTGTGACTCAACTTCACACCTTGCAACACAGGCAAGAACCCTTTCTTTGACTGATCCATTTTGAACTTCTTCAAAAGGTATGTGCTTTGTGAAAGTCCTATCAAGCGTCTTGATCTATCTCTATCGATCTTGATGCCCAATATATAAGCAGCTTCACCGAGGTCTTTCATTGAAAAACTTTTATTCAAGTATCCTTTTATGCTATCCAGAAATTCTATATCATTTCCAATCAACAATATGTCATCCACATATAATATTAAAAATGCTATAGAGCTCCCACTCACTTTCTTATAAATACAGGCTTCTCCAAAAGTCCGTATAAAACCATATGCTTTGATCACCTCATCAAAGCGTATATTCCAACTGCGAGATGCTTGCTCCAGTCCATAAATGGATCGCTGGAGCTTGCACACTTTGTTAGCACTTTTAGGATCGACAAAGCCTTCTGGTTGCATCATATACAACTCTTCTTTAAGAAATCCATTAAGGAATTTAGTTTTGACGTCCATTTTCTAGATTTCATAATCATAAAATGCGTCAATTTCTAACATGATTCGGACAGACTTAAGCATCGCTACGGGTAAGAAAGTCTCATCGTAGTCAACTCCTTGAACTTGTCGAAAACCTTTTGCAACAAGTCGAGCTTTATAGACAGTAACATTACCATCAGCGTCAGTCTTCTTCTTGAAGATCCATTTATTCTCTATGGGTCGCCGATCATCGGGCAAATCCACCAAAGTCCACACTTTGTTCTCATACATGGATCCTATCTCAGATTTCATGGCCTGAAGCCATTTATCGGAATCTGGGCTCATCATAGCTTCTTCATAGTTCGTAGGTTCGTCATGGTCAAGTAACATGACTTTCAGAACAGGATTACCGTACCACTCTGGTGCGGATCGTGCTCTGGTTGACCTACGAGGTTCTGTAGTAACTTGATCTGAAGTTTCATGATCATTATCATTAGCTTCCTCTCTAGTTGGTGTAGGCATCACGTGAACGGATTTCTCGGGTGTGCTACTTTCCAAATTGAGAGAAGGTACAATTACCTCATCAAGTTCTACTTTCCTCCCACTCACTTCTTTCGAGAGAAACTCCTTCTCTAGAAAGGTTCCAATCTTGGCAGCAAAGATCTTGCCTTCGGATCTGTGGTAGAAAGTGTATCCAATTGTTTCCTTTGGGTATCCTATGAAGACACACTTCTCCGATTTGGTTTGAGATTATCAGGCTGAAGCCTTTCGACATAAGCATCGCATCCCCAAAATTTAAGAAACGACAGCTTAGGTTTATTGCCAAACCACAGCTCATACGGTGTCGTCTCAATAGATTTGGCGGAGCCCTGTTCAACATGAATGCAGCTGTCTCTAATGCAGAACCCAAAAATGATAGTGGTAAATTGGTAAGAGGCATCATAGATCATACCATATCTAATAAAGTATGGTTACGATGTTCGGACACACCATTACGCTGTGGTGTTCCAGGTGGCGTGAGTTGTGAAACTATTCCACATTGTTTTAAATGAAGGTCAAACTCGTAACTCAAATATCAGCTCCATCATCAGATCGTAGAAACTTTATTTTCTTGTTATCCACTTCACTCTGAAATTCTTTGAACTTTTCAAATGTTTCAGACTTGTGTTTCATTAAGTAGATATATCCATATCTTCTCAAATCATCTGTGAAGGTCAGAAAATAACAATACCCGCTGTCAGTGTCAAAACCGGCAGATCTCGGGTAGGGGGTCCCGAACTATGCATCTAAGGCTAATGGTAACAGGAGGCGGGGGACACGACGTTTACCCAGGTTCGGGCTCTCTCTATGGAGGTAATACCCTACTTCCTGCTTGATTGATCTTGATGAATATGAGTATTACAAGAGTTGATCTACCACGAGATTGTAATGGCTAAACCATAGAAGCTAGCATATGATTATTATTGTTATTGTAATCTATCGACTAGCCTGGCCTTGGCTTATATAATGTACCAGAGTCCTTGGATAACAAGAGTCCTAGCCGAATACGCCGGTGGGGAGGAGTCCTTGTCTTGATCACCAAGTCTTGTGGAATCTTCCTTGTATCTGGCAAATGTCCGAATCGCCCATGAGTATGTGGCCATGGGGTCCTCGGCCCAATCTAACTGATCAGGAGACGACGTGGTGAGTACCCCCTAGTCCAGGACACCGTCAGTAGCCCCCTGAACCGGTCTTCAAGTTGGGGATGCTCCTCGATTCTTCCGAACTATTCTTCATCTTCAGTTGTTGGTCTTGAAAACTGTTTCAACAAATCTTCTCATCTTCGATCTTGAGGATCGCCGAAGTGCATCCGAAGAGCTTACACGTCGAGTATCCGAGGAGCCCCTTTAAGTTTCCGACCTTTATCAATGCCTTGTTATTTTTACGCCAGACCTCGGGTTTGAAGTTGTTCCCGGGAGGTAGTGTCCTCTTGCGTCCGAGCTCCAATGTCGGACTGTATTCGAGGTATCTTTTGCAGCCAAGCACCAACACCGGACTGCTTCTGAGCTCCAATGCTGGAATGTATCCAAGCTCCAACGCCGGACTATGTCCAAGCTCCAACGCTGGACTGTATCCGAGGTGTCATAGATCACCTTGGTTCAAAAAAGTTGAAGGAGTTTAGCCGAGCTTAATGCCGGAAATGCCCTCTATGGTGCTAGCCACTGGCGCCCGAGCTTTATGCTGGACTATTTCCGAGGTGGTGTACCACCCCGACCGCGGGCTGATTTTTGGTGAACATTTTTTACTGGTGCAATTTATTCTCTATCGAGATATATAGCCAGTATATGTATATCCAGCAGCCCTCAAGGTCTGTGTCAGTCTAAAACCCGAGATGCACCTGAAGGAAAACATGAAACCGCTGATCCTAGTATCCCCTGAGACTCAGGTCAATGCGCGAAATCGGCCTGAGGATCAACTCCTAGCTCGGCAGCATACGTAGGAATAGAAACGCAGTGTAATGATTAAAGATAAGAGTGATGCACAAATGGGCCCTCGAGGGAGGGTCTTGAGAAGTTGCTACAATACATTAGCTTGACGCCAGATAGGCCCAGATGGTACCTATTGTTGTCTGAAGACGCATTTTCCCATAGTTCGGTCAAGCCGAACACTAAGCACTTTGAATTTTCTGCATTGAACAGGTAACGCAGTAGCCCCCGAGACACTGGTCGGGTAGCAACACCAGATCAGGGGATCGTTGTGCCCCTTTAATATTAGTAAATGATAAGCTCGAAGCCCAGTAGCCCCCGAGCCTTAATGTGGGCACGGGTGGCTGAATTAAGGATCGATATCCAGAGTAAAATCACAAAGTATGTGTAATGATTCTATGTATCCAAGTACTCTACATCACTAATGCTCGGATCCGCATTGTACAAAACTTTGTTGACCGACCATCGGCTTCAACCTCCTCTGCCAGCAGCCAAGGAGTGTTTGTCCTACTTTATAAAGCCTTTATGAGGGCAAAGATTTACGGCAAACAAGGCAATCCGGCCATACGGTTTTATAAACAAAGGTACGCAGAGAGATATGTTATATTACTTTTTAACGTAAGTAACATCTTCCAAAGAAAATAGTCTCGCTATCGGTTCCTTTCTTTGGGTTGTCATGCTAAGCATGATCATGAAACCTCAGCTCCGATCAATGTGGGAGAAAAATATTGATGATTTAGTTCAGGGAAAGTTCCCGAACTCTATGGTATTAATGAACCAAAATTTTCACTTCCGTCATTGCCCACCAATGTGATCCTTTAAGATTGCTAGCTTTCGGCTTCACCCAGTCTGAGGTACTAACTCGGATGACCCGGTAGTAACAATCATAGAGGTGTTCCCTTTATCGCCTAGCTGAACAATCGGGAACGTAGGGGTAAGCACATGAGCCAGGCAACCCAGCTTGGCAAAAAATCTCAAGTCAAATTGATGCATATTTATGGCTTTATAACGATGATTACGGAAGGCGGCCCTTGTATATTAAATACAAATGCCGATGATATGTTTATTTTGACTCCCTTGTTACCGTTTATCAGTTGAAAGTGGCCCATCGTCGGCATCTACCCCTTTGTAGATACTATGCAGGGTGTTTCCGCAATAATAAGACAACCCTTAGCTGACGTCTCGGTGCCTGAAGGCGGTTTTGTTAGCGGAAACGAGGCAATCAGATATGCGGGCTTTATAACTTTCACTTAGTCATAGGAGCTTTAAACTGGGGAAGCTAGCTACGAGCCCCGGTTAGTATTCGGCGACAGCCGAGGTCAAGCCGTAAACACTTCGGCCAATGTTATGAATGACCCGTCATTTAACATAATCATCGGATCGCAGACCAATTTATGCTTATTGTGGCAGTCAGTTTTCGGCTTTCTCCACTGAGGTGCTTAACCATGCGAGCTGGAAGCACAATCGCAGTGGTTCTCCCTTTACACACCTAGCCGAACAAAGCGGAACGTAGGAGGCAAGCACAGGAGCCGGGCAACCCAACTATTGACCGAAGACACAATTTGAAACCGATGCATATATAGCAATATCCGAGAATATTTTTGCCGAATCTCTAAAGGTGTTCGGCGTTGCACTGTGAGACTTATGCTGGAAACACACAAATAGTTTAAAAGTGCCATAATCTTGGAAAACCAAAAAACGTCAATGGAAACTTGACGTCCAAACAAGATCAAGTGTTCGGTGCCAATCTGAAATTGGAAAAAAAAAATTGTGCTTCTGTCGTGCTTTAACATGACACATCCGATCTCAAGACTTCACGTGGGTCAGCCTACGACTTCAAGCTCCTTATCCCAAAGAGGGAGTACTTCTCCGAGGTCAGTCTATCGAACTAAACTCGAGTAGTTTTTAGAGAGAAGACAGGTTATCCGGCTATTGACGATACACTCGAGTCGAAAAAGGAGCGGTAGAAAAAGACTTTGCAATGACCAAGAAGAAAACACATTGACAGCTCATATATTAATTTTAAGAGCCCCCAAGTAACTTGGGTAAAAGAATTTTATGTATAATGATAATATGTAGCGAAGTACTTATATCATATCTATGTTCACCCAAACTTTAAATGCGTCTTAACCGACCATCGGCTTCTCCCTCTTCGGTCAAGGGCCGAAAAGTGTTATGTACTCCACCTGTCGAGAATATCGACGGTGTTTCCGAAAACTAGGCAATCAGGCCATAAGGCTGTAACAGACAAAGCGGGGGAACTTATGCTATATTACCGACGAAGTGTAAGAAGCATCTTCGAAGAAAATAGTACCCCCACCGATACCTTTCTTCGGTTGCTCATTGTTACTATGAGACTTGTGCAATAGATTTTTTGTACTCATGAGTTCCGTTGTGTGCCGACCATGATTGAAAACAATAAGAGCGCTAGCTTTCGGATTCACCTAGTCCGAGGTCTGAGCTCGGATGACCCGATCATGACAATCGCAGAGGTGCTCCCTTTACCCCCTAGCTGAACAATCGGGAACGTAGGGGTAAACACAGGAGCAAGGCAACCCAGCTTGCGGAACACTTAACTCAACATGGTGCATATTGTGGCGTAATACATGAACAAGGAACGAAGCCATACAAGTATAATCATATGAAAGAGGAAAGGCTTCATAAAGGAAGCCCCCGAATAAACGGGGTATTTGAATTTGTGTGTCACAAACAAAGTTTTGACAAGGAATTTTGTCACAGACAACTTTTTGCCAAAAAGTATAATGCTTGGTCGAACCGAACAAAATATAAAACTGAAAGTTTTTGAGCATGAAAGAAAATTAGCTGGTTAATGTGCTCGGTGTTGATGACGCGATTCGGGCTTGTGGTGGGACGAAGACGCCCATTGATCCGTGATAGATCCGACAAGGTTCGTAGTCCTCGGGATGGCCGAGGTCCCAGCCCCCAAGCCCGTGGTGTCCGAGCAAGGAGTTCGGCACTCTAGAGTAGTGACCGTGTAACGCAGTCAAAATCGATTACCAAAGCCAATGGCGATGCAAGGCGTCGGCCTGACGCAGTGAAGGCGTGACAAAGCCTGAATTTGCAGGGCGGTCCGGGTTCCGGATGACGCGTTCGCCAAACTATGTACAGAAACTGACTGAACCACCACGCGACCATCGTTAATGTGGCTGCCATTTGATAGACCTGTGTACAGATGATGGAACAAACCAGAGTAACAATTCCTTAAGAAAAATAAACTCAACAAGAAAAATTGCTAGGATTAATAGCACCTGGTTTATTTGTTGTAGCGGTCCGAAGAAAAGTGACTCCCAAAATTGGGAATCGATCCGCACACCCATTGCCTCATGGGCGGTGAAGCGACGGCATGGCTATGCTGGTAAAGCTTGGCTCGCCGAGGCAAAGCTTCCGGTCAGCCTAACGTGACGAAGCTGGTCGGCTGACGGTGCCGAAGTCTCCGGAGTAGGTTGAAGAAGGGATGGCGAAGCCCCCGGTCTAGCCGAGGTGACGGAGCAGGTCGGCAAGGAGACATTGCAGCTGCCATGCCAGCTGAGGTATTGAAGCAATTTGGCATGACGGACATCGGCTTGAAGAAGCAATAGTGCGGCCATGCCAGCGCAGGTCGTAACTTGTGACGCGGTCAATGCCGGCTTGATGAAGTGACCGTGCGGCGATGCCGGTGTGCCTACTCCGTGTAATCTGTGGGGCGGAGATGTTGGTGATGATTTATCCTTCGCGATGTTGAACTCTTTTTCAGCTTGCCAAGATGATGATCCGAAGAAGTTTAGATCGGCTCAACAAAGCGACGACGTGTCTAACGCAGGTCAGCAGCCGTGGAGCGATGTTGTCGGGCTGGTTTGACACCGGCGCGTTGAAGATCATATTGGAAAAGACTTTAAAATTAGTGGGATATGTTTGAGAACAAAACACAATACCCCATACAAAACTTCCTTCAAAAAGGATGTCCCGAATCCCGTTCATAAAAAAGATGAACTTGGGTCGGATTTGTTCTCGCGCAGAAAACAGATCTGAAAAGTGATGCACTAATCGAAGGTTCACGGAGTTTGGACGGTCGGATCGAGCTGAAATTTTGAGGGGTGGTAGATATGTGAATTCCACAGCAAATGAACGGTTGGATCTTCCAAAGGACCTCCGAGCTTGTCTCTGGAGACAACGCCCTGAACTCGTCCAGATTTGATAGGGCTCCAGTATATCGTAGATCGCCGGAGATTCCTCCACCGGAACTCGACGAGATTTTGCATGGTTGTTGTAGACTTAATTCCGTGAAATTCCACCAAAGGAATCGTCAAAGCGATGCTTGAGGAGGAGGTGGCAACAGATACAAGTTTGTTGTCCGGAAAAACAGCACGGTCGCCCGAGGGCAATGTTGACGTTGAGCCCCCGAGCTCTGAGGATAATTCCTCCATGATCATGATAAAGGTCGGAGTTAATGTTGATGAAGGCCCTTATCCGAACATGACGATCGGAGGTAGGCTGCAGTCCTCAGTCAAGCCAAGGTGACCAGTCGAGCCGGCGACGAAGAAGCATGCGTCACAGTTGACCTGCAGTCGAGCAATTGATCCTTTGCCGATCACACTTCGGAACTCTCAATGAAAGCACCAATGTCGGTGTCAAAACCGGTGGATCTCGGGTAGGGGGTCCCGAACTATGCGTCTAAGGCTAATAGTAACAGGAGGTGGGGGACACGATGTTTACCCAGGTTCGGGCCCTCTCTATGGAGGTAATACCCTACTTCCTGCTTGATTGATCTTGATGAATATGAGTATTACAAGAGTTGATCTACCACGAGATCATAATGGCTAAACCCTAGAAGCTAGCCTGTGATTATGATTGTTATTGTAATCTATCGACTAGCCTGGCCTTGGCTTATATAATGTACCAGAGGCCTAGGATAACAAGAGTCCTAGCCGAATACGCTGGTGGGGAGGAGTCCTTGTCTTGATCACCAAGTCTTGTGGAATATTCCTTGTATGCGACAGCTGTTCGAACTAGCCCATGAGTATACGGTCATGGGGGTCCTCGGCCCAATCTAACTGATCGGGAGACGACGTGGTGAGTACCCCCTAGTCCAGGACACCGTCACCCGCCACGAGCCTCAACACCCATCGGACCGCATACATCAGTATGTATTATTTCCAATAAGTCATTGGCTCGTTCCATTGTTCCGGAGAACGAAGTTTTTGTCATCTTGCCCATGATGCACGGTTCGCAAGTATCAAACGATTCATAATCAAGTGATTCCAAAAGTCCATCTGCATGGAGTTTCTTCATGCGCTTTACACTGATATGACCTAAACAGCAGTGCCACAGATATGTTGCACTATCATTATCGACTTTGCATCTTTTGGTGTCAATATTATGAATATGTGTATCTCCACGATCGAGATTCAACAGAAATAGACCACTCTTCAAGGGTGCATGACCATAAAAGATATTACTCATATAAATAGAACAATTATTATTCTCTAATTTCAATGAATAATTGTCTCGCACTAAACAAGATCCAGATATAATGTTCATGCTCAATGCGGCACCAAATAACAATTATTCAGGTCTAAAACTAATCCCGAAGGTAGATGTAGAGGTAGCATGCCGACAGCGATCACATCGATCTTGGAACTATTGCCTACGCGCATCATCACCTCGTCCTTAGCCAATCTTCGTTTAATCTGTAGTCCCTGTTTCGAGTTACAAATATGAGCAACCAAACCGGTATATCAAATACCCAGGCACTACTATAGGAATTAGTAAGGCACACATCAATAACATGTATATGAAATACACCTTTGTTCACTTTGCAATCCTTCTTATCCGCCAAATACTTGGCGCAGTTCCACTTCTAGTGACGAGTCCCTTTGCAGTAGAAGCACTCAGTTTCAAGCTTGGGTCCAACTTTGGGTTTCTTCCCGAGAGTGGCAACTTGCTTGCCATTCTTCTTGAAGTTCCCCTTCTTTCCTTTGCCCTTTTTCTTGAAACTAGTGGTCTTGTTAACCATCAACACTTGATTCTCCTTCTTGATTTCTACCTCCGCAGCCTTGAGAATTACGAAGAGCTCGGGAATAGTCTTTTCCATCCCTTGCATATTGTAGTTCATCACGAAGCCTTTATAGCTTGGTGGCAGTGATTGAAGAACTCTGTCAATGACACAATCATCTGGAAGATTAACTCCCAGCTGAGTCAAGTCATTATGATACCCAGACATTCTGAGTATGTGTTCACTGACAGAACTGTTCTCCTCCATCTTGCAGTTATAGAACTTGTTGGAGACTTCATACCCCTCAACTCAGGCATTTGCTTTAAATATTAACTTCAACTCCTAGAACATCTCATATGGTCCATGACGTTCAAAATGTCTTTGAAGTCCCGATTCTAAGATGTAAAGCATGGCACACTGAATGATCGAGTAGTCATCAACACGCGACTGCCAGGCATTCACAATGTTTGCAGTTGCTGGGAGGGGTGGCACACCTAGTGGTGCATTAAGGACATAATTCTTCTGTGCAGCAATGAAGATAATCCTCAAGTTACGGACCCAGTCCGTGTAGTTGCTACCATCTTCTTTCAACTTAGCTTTCTTGAGGAACGCATTAAAATTCAAGGGAACGGTAGCACATGCCATTGATCTACAACATAGATATGCAAAAACTATCAGGACTAAGTTCATGATAATTTAAGTTCATTTAATCATATTACTTAAGAACTCCCACTTAGATAGACATCCCTCAAGTCATCTAAATGATATGTGACCCAAATCAACTAAACCATGTCCAATCATCACGTGAGATGGAGTAGTCATCAACGGTGTACATCTCTATGTTGATCACATCCACTATATGATTCACGTTCGACCTTTCGGTCTCCAGTGTTCCGAGGCCATGTTTGTACATGCTAGGCTCGTCAAGTTTAACCCGAGTATTCTGCATGTGCAAAACTAGCTTGCACCCATTGTATGTGAACGTTGAGCCTATCACACCCGATCATCACGTGGTGTATCAGCATGAAGAACTTTCGCAACGGTGCATACTCGGGGAGAACACTTATACCTTGAAATTTAGTGAAGGGATCGTCTTATATTATAATGCTACCACCGTACTAAGAAAAATAAGATGCATAAAGATAAACATCACATGCAATCAAAATATGTGACATGATATGGCCATCATCATCTTCTGCTTTTGATCTCCATCTCCAAAGCAACGTCATGATCTCCATCGTCACCGGCTCGACACCTTGATCTCCATCGTAGCATCGTGGTCGTCTCGCCAACTATTGCTTCTATGACTATCGCTATCGCTTAGTGAAGGAAATATGCCCTAGAGGCAATAATAAAGTTTTTATTTTATATTTAATTATTCATGATAAAGGTTTATTATTCATGCTAGAATTGTATTAAACCGGAAACTTGATACATGTGTGAATACATAGAAAAAACACCGTGTCCCTAGTATGCCTCTAGTCGACTAGCTCGTTGATCAAAGATGGTTAAGTTTCCTAGCCATGGACATGGGTTGTCATTTGATGAACGATATCACATCATTAGTGGAATGATGTGATGGACAAGACCCATCCGTTAGCATAGCATATTGATTGTTAAGTTTTATTGCTATTGCTTTCTTCATGTCAAATACATATTCCTTCGACTATGAGATTATGCAACTCTCAGATACCTGAGGAATGCCTTGTGTGCTATCAAACATCACAACGTAACTGGGTGATTATAAAGATGCTCTACAGGTATCTCCGAAGGTGTTTGTTGGGTTGGCATAGATCGATATTAGGATTTTTCACTCTGAGTATCGGAGAGGTATCTCTACGCCCTCTCAGTAATGCACATCATAAGAAGCCTTGCAAGCAAAGTGACTAATGCGTTAGTTGCGGGGTGATGCATTAAGGAACGAGTAAAGAGACTTGCCATAACGAGATTGAACTAGGTATGAAGATACCGACGATCGAATCTCGGGCAAGTAACATACCGATGACAAAGGGAATAAGGTATATTGACATAGCGGTTCGACCGATAAAGATCTTTGTAGAATATGTGGGAACCAATATGAGAATCCAGGTTCCACTATTGGTTATTGACCGGAGAGGTGTCTCGGTCATGTCTACATAGTTCTCGAACCCGTAGGGTCCGCACGCTTAAATGTTTGATGACGCTAGAGTAGTATTGGGATATTTGACGAGTGGTAACCAAATGTTGTTCGGAGTCCCGGATGAGATAACGGACATCACGAGGAGTCTCGGAATGGTCGAGAGGTAAAGATTTATATATGGGAAGTCATATTTTGGGTTCCGGAAAAAGGTGCAGTGTTTTCGGTATTGTACCGGGAAGCTTCCAGAAGGTTCCGGAGGATTCCGGAGGGGTCCGTGATACGTCCACTTTGCATCATGCTTTTATATCAATATTTATTGCATTATGGGATGTTACTACACATTATGTCACAATATTGATGCCTTTCCTCTCTTATTTTACAAGGTTTACAGGAAGAGGGAGAATGTCGGCAGCTGGAATTCTGGGCTGGAAAAGGAGCAAATATTAGAGACCTATTATGCACAACTCCAAAAGTCCCGAAACTCCACGAAATTCGGTTTTGGAATATATTAAAAATATTGGGTGAAGAAAGCACAAGAGGGGGGGGGGGGCACCCACTATCCCCTGGGCGCGCCCCTGCCTCGTGGGCCACCTGGCAGCCCCCCGATGCCCATCTTCTGGTATATGGTGTCTTTTTCCCTGTAAAAAATCATAAGGAAGCATTCGGGACAAAGAGCCGCCGTCTCGAGGCGGAACCTTGGCAGAACCAATCTAGGGCTCTGGCGGAGCTATTCTGCCGGGGAAACATCCCTCCGGGAGGGGGAAATCGTCACGATCATCATCACCATCGATCCTCTCATCGAGAGGGGGTCAATCTCCATCAACGTCTTCACCAGCACCATCTCCTCTCAAACCCTAGTTCATAACTTGTATCCGATCTTTGTCTCAAAACCTCAGATTGGTACCTGTGGGTTGCAAGTAGTGTTGATTACTCCTTGTAGTTGATGCTAGTTGGTTTATTCGGTGGAAGATCATATGTTCAGATCCTTTATGCATATTAATACCCCTCTGATTTTGAACATAAATATGATTTGTGAGTAGTTACGTTTGTTCCTGAGGACATGAGAGAAGTCTTATTATAAGTAGTGATGTGAATTTGCTATTCGTTCGATATTTTGATGAGATGTATGTTGTCTTTCCTCTAGTGGTGTTATTATGTGAACGTCGACTACATGACACTTCACCATTGTTTGGTCCTAGGGGAAGGCATTGGGAAGTAATAAGTAGATGATGAGTTGCTAGAGTGACAGAAGCTTAAACCCTAGTTGATGTGTTGCTTTGTAAGGGGCTGATTTGGATCCATATGTTTCATGCTATGGTTAGGTTTACCTTAATTCTTCTTTCGTAGTTGCGGATGCTTGCGAGAGGGGTTAATCATAAGTCGGATGCTTTTCCAAGGAAGGGCAGTACCCAAGCACCGACCCACCCACATATCAAATTATCAAAGTAATGAACGCGAATCATATGAGCATGATGAAAACTAGCTTGACGATAATTCCCATGTGTCCTCGGGAGCGCTTTGCTTTATATAAGAGTTTGTCCAGGCTTGTCCTTTGCTACAAAAAGGATTGGGCCACCTTGCTGCACCTTGTTTACTTTTGTTACTTGTTAACTGTTACGAATTACCTTATCACAAAACTATCTGTTACCGATAATATCAGTGCTTGTAGAGAATACCTTACTGAAAACCGCTTGTCATTTCCTTTTGCTCCTCGTTGGGTTTGACACTCAACTTATCGAAAGGACTACGATAGAACCCCTATACTTGTGGGTCATCAAGATTCTTTTTTGGCATCGTTGTCGGGGAGTGAAGTGCCTTTGTTAGGTGGATTTTGGTAAGGAAAAATTTATATGGTGTGCTGAAATTTACTGTCACTTGTTACTATGGAAAATAATCCTTTGCGGGGCTTGTTCGGGGTATCTTCACCCCGACCAGTAGAGCAAGGAGTTTCTCCTCAACCTTCTGAACCTACTGAAAATGTTTACTTTGAAATTCCTTCGGGTATGACAGAGAAACTGCTAGCTAATACTTTACAGGAGATGGAACATTACATCCCGATATGCACCTAATCTATGCGGATGAAGTTTGTGGATTATTTAAGCGCTCGGGTATGCCCGAGGATGTTATCAAGAAGAAGGTTTTCCCTTTATCTTTGAAGGGAAAGTCATTGACATGGTTTAGGCTATGTGATAATATTGGATCATGGAACTACAACCGATTGAAATTGGAATTTCATCAGAAGTTTTATCCTATGCATTTGGTTCATCATGATCGTAATTATATATATAATTTTTGGCCTCGCAAAGAATAAAGTATCGCTCAAGCTTGGGGGAGGCTTAAGTCAATGTTATATTCATGCCCCAATCATGAGCTCTCAAGAGAAATTATTATTCAATAAATTTATGCTCGGCTTTCTCTCAATAATCGCACCATGCTCGATATTTCTTGTACTGGTTCTTTTATGATGAAGACTATTGAATTCATATGGACAAATTTGTGGATTGTTTAAGCTTGATACATGTGGAACAAATTTGTGGATTGTTTCAGCTTGCAGGTTTACCCAGGGATGAAGTGATGAAAAAGGTTTTCCCTTTATCTTTGAAGGGAAAAGCATTGGCATGGAATAGGCTATGCGATCATATTGGATCATGGAATTGGAATCATTTGAAATTGGAGTTCGATCAAAAAAATTATCCTATGCATATAGTTCATCGTGATCATAATTATATATATAATTTTTGGCCTCGTGAAGGAGAAAGTATCGCTCTAGCTTGGGGGAGGCTTAAGTCGATGTTATATTCCTGCCCCAATCTTGAGCTCTCAAGAGAAATTATTATTCAGAATTTTTATGCTCGGCTTTCTCGTAATGATCAAACCATGCTGGATACTTCTTGTGCTGGTTCTTTTATGAAGAAAACTATTGATTTCCGGTGGGATCTTTTGGAAAGAATTAAATGCAACTCTGAAGATTGGGAACTTGACGAAGGTAAAGAGTTGAGTATAAAGCTTAAGTATGATTGTGTTAAATCTTTTATGGATACCAATGCTTTTCAAAAGTTTAGCACTAAATATGGACTTGACTCTGAAATAGTAGCCTCCTTTTGTGAATCATTTGCTACTCATGTTGAACTTCCTAAAGAGAAATGGGTTAAATATCACCCACATATTAAAGATGAAATTAAAGAACCAATACTAGTTAAAGAAGAAACTATACTTTGTAATGTTGATCCAGTTGTTCCTTCTGCTTATATTGAGAAACCACCTTTCCCTGTTAGGATGAAAGAACATGCTAAAGTTTGAACTGTGGTTAACAAAAGCTATGTTTCACCTAAACCTGATGAACAAATTAAAGTAGAACCTAGCATTGCTATGGTTAAAGATCTCTTGGAAGAAGATATGGATGGGCATGTTATTTACTTTTGTGAAGAAGCTTCTAGAATTGTTAAACCTGAGTGGAAGGATAAACATAGACCAGTTGTTGGCATGCATGTTGTTTCGGTTAAAATAGGAGACCACTGTTATCATGGTTTGTGTGACATGGGTGCTAGTGTGAGTGCCATTCCACACTCCTTATATGGAGAAATTAGAGATGAAATAGCACCTTCTGAAATAGAAGACATAGATGTTACTATTAAACTTGCTAATAGAGATACTATATCACCAATTGGGATTCTTAGAGATGTTGAAGTCTTGTGTGGGAAGATAAAATACCCTACTGATTTTCTTGTTCTTACCACCCCACAAGATAAATTTTGTCCCATTATATTTGGTAGACCTTTCTTGAACACCATCAATGCTAAAATAGATTGTAAGAAACAAACTGCCGGTGTTAGCTTTGGTGATGAATCTCACGAGTTCAATTTTTCTACGTTTAGTAGAAATCATCATGAAAAAGAATTGCCTAGAAAGGATAAATTAATTGGTCTTGCTTCTATTGCCGTGCCACCTACTGATCCTTTAGAACAATACTCCCTAGACCATTAGAATGATTTACATATGCATGAAAGAAATGAAATAGATAAGATCTTCTTTGAACAATGTCCTCTGCTTAAACACAATTTACCTATTGAAACTCTTGGAGGTCCTCCTCCACCTAAGGGTGACCCTGTGTTTGAATTAAAACAATTGCCAGACACTTCTAAATATGCTTATCTTGATGAAAATAAGATATATCCTATTATTCTCAGTGCTAAACTTTCAAAACATGAAGAAGAAAGATTATTGAAAGTTCTAAGGAAGCACCGAGCTGCTATTGGATATACTCTTGATGATTTAAAAGGCATTAGTCCCACTCTATGTCAGCACAAAATTAATATGGAACCTGATGCTAAACCAGTTGTTGATCAATGAAAGAAGTGGTAAGAATGGAAATATTTAAACTTCTGGAAGCAGGTATAATCTATCCTATAGCTGATAGTAAATGGGTAAGTCTTGTTCATTGTGTCCCTAAGAAGGGAGGTATTACTGTTGTTCCTAATGATAAGAAAGAGCTTATACCACAAAGAATTGTCACGGGCTAGAGAATGGTAATTTATTATAGGAAATTAAATAAAGATACTAGAAAAGATCATTACCCTCTACATTTTATTGATCAAATGTTAGAAAGACTATCTAAGCACACACATTTTTGCTTCCTTGATGAATACTCTCGCTTTTCACAAATACATGTTTAACAATTTGATCAAGAAAAGACGACTTTTACTTATCCTTTTGGAACATTTGCTTATAGACGTATGCCTTTCGGTTTATGTAATGCACCTGCTACCTTTCAAATATGTATGACTGCTATATTCTCTGACTTTTGTGAAAAGATTGTTGAGGTTTTCATGGATGACTTTTCTGTTTATGGGAAGTCCTTTGATGATTGTTTAAGCAATCTTGAGCGACTTTTGCAGAGATGTGAACAAACAAATCTTGTCTTGAATTGGGAGAAGTGCCACTTTATGGTTAATGAGGGCATTGTCTTGGGTCATAAAATTTCTGAAAGAGGTATTGAAGTGGACCAAGCTAAGGTTGATGCAATTGAGAAAATGCCATGTCCTAAGGATATGAAAGGTATTCGTAGTTTCCTAGGTCATGCTGGTTTCTATAGGAGATTTATTAAAGACTTCCCTAAAATTTCTAGGCCTCTCACTAGTCTTTTGCAAAAGGATGTTCCTTTTGTTTTTGATGATGATTGTTTAGAAGCCTTTGAAACACTCAAGAAAGCCTTAATTTCTGCACCTATTGTTCAACCACCTGATTGGAACTTTCCTTTTGGAATTATGTGTGATGCTAGTGATTATGTTGTTGGTGCTATTCTAGGACAAAGAGTTGATAAGAAATTGAATGTTATTCATTATGCTAGTAAAACTCTAGACATTGCCCAAAGAAATTATGCTACTACTGAAAAAGAATTTTTAGCAGTGGTGTTTGATTGTGATAAATTTAGACCTTATATTGTTCATTCCAAAGTAACTATTCACACAGACCATGCTGCTATTAAATATCTTATGGAAAATAAAGATGCTAAGCCTACACTTATTCGTTGGGTTCTCTTGTTACAAGAATTTGATTTACATGTTATTGATAGAAAAGGAGCTGAGAACCCCGTGGCAGATAACTTGTCTAGGCTTGAAAATGTGCTTCATGACCCACTACCTATTGATGATAGTTTTCCTGATGAGCAGTTAGCTACAATAAATGCTACTAATAGTACCCCTTGGTATGCTGATTATGCTAATTACATAGTTGCTAAATATTTACCTCCTAGATTTACATACCAACAAAAGAAAAAAATCTTCTATGATTTAAGACATTACTTTTGGGATGACCCACATCTTTATAAAGGAGTAGATGGCATTATTAGACGTTGTGTACCTGAGCATGAACAGGGACAAATCCTACGGAAATGTCACTTCGAAGCTTATGGAGGGCATCACGCTGGAGATAGAACTGCTCACAAGGTATTGCAATCTGGATTTTATTAGCCTACTCTCTTCAAGGATGCCCACAAGTTTGTCTCATCTTGTGATGAATGCCAAATAATAGGTAACATTGGTAAGCGTCAAGAAATGCCTATGAATTATTCACTTGCTCTTGAACCATTTGATGTTTGGGGATTTGACTACATGGGACCTTTTCCTTCCTCTAATGGGTATACACATATTTTGGTCGTTGTTGATTATGTTACTAAATGGGTAGATGCTATTCCAACTAGTAGTGCTAATCACAACACCTCTATTAAAATGCTTAAGGAAGTTATTTTCCCAAGGTTTGGAGTCCCTAGATATTTAATGACTGATGGTGGTTCACATTTTATTCATGGTGCTTTTCGTAAAATGCTTGCCAAGTATGATGTTAACCATAGAATTGCATCACCTTATCATCCTCAGTCTAGTGGTCAAGTTGAACTTAGCAATAGAGAAATAAAATTAATTTTGCAAAAGACTATCAATAGGTCCAGGAAGAATTGGTCTAAGAAATTAGATGATGCACTTTGGGCTTATAGAACAACATATAAAAACCCTATGGGTATGTCTACTTATAAAATGGTTTATGGAAAAGCTTGTCATTTGCTTCTTGAGTTAGAACATAAAGTATATTGGGCTATTAAAGAACTCAGCTATGATTTCAAACTTGCCGATGAAAAGAGGCTATTTGATATTATCTCTTTAGATGAACGGAGAACCCATGCTTATGAAAAGACAAAATTATTCAAAGAGAAAGTTAAAAGATGGCATGACAAAAGAATCCAAAAGCGTGAGTTCAAACTCGCAGAATATGTTCTTGTGTATAACTCTCGTTTTAGATTTTTTTGCAGGAAAGGTCCTCTCGAAATGGGAAGGGCCATTTGTCATCGAGGAGTTCTACCGCTCTGGAGCCATCAAAATAAATAATTTCGAAGGAACTAACCCGCAGGTTGTCAAGGGATAATGAATAAAGCATTATATCTCAGGTATGCCTATCAATGTTGAAAGTAATATTATCCAACCTTTGACACCGGAGGAACACATAAAGGAGCCTTCCGGAACAACCCAAAATCGTCAAAATAAGGAGGTACGTGTTACTGCAAGTAAACGGTGTCCGAAAAATCTGCAAAAATATTTTTTGTTAGTTTTGGAATATTTTATAATTTTGGAAATAAAGAAACTCCCAGGAAACGTCCCCTGTGGGCATAAGACACCAGGGCGCGTCAGGCATGCCTGGCGCGCCTAGGAGGGTTGTGCCCACCTGGGGCACCTTCCAGATTCTATTTTTCTTCTGCCTACTTGTCATGCAAGATAAATTTTTTATATATACTTCCCTAACCTGTTAACCACCGTATCATGAAGAAATCCTCTATTCTCTTTTCTTGCTGTTCCTGGTCAGATTTATCAAGCAAGGAAGCTACCGTAAATCCATCCCCGGTGACAACACAAGCACTGTTGGCCGAGGAGGAGGAAGAAGCTTCTTCACCACCAAAGGAGAACTGAGTATCGTGTATGGGCACTCCCCTTGGCTTCCGCCAAGCTTGGGGGAGGTGCCCCGGTATCGTATCATCCCACTCTCCTTTTGCTTTTAGTTATCTTAGTTCGATCTTTTTGCTTTATATGAAATAAAGTTAGTTCGATCCTTTCTTATTTGAGAGTCTGCTTAGTGATTAATCCTCGTAATTGTGTGCAAGTTTTATAATAAAGTTAGTCTAAGTTTTGCTTTCTTTACTTTCATGTTGCAAATAAAGAAAAGAAATAAGAAAGGAAGAAAAAATAAATTAATAAAAGAAAGGAAATAAATAAATAAGATCATATACTATCCTATGGTAGGTGATAGAACCACATAATGAAAAGTATAAGTAGGAAATTTTATTAGAGATTGACAAACAGAGCATTAGTCAATGGTGCAACTCATGAAAGAATTAATAAGGGAAGAGAAGATTCACATATAAATATACTATCCTGGAAATCTTTTGTGATTGTGAGCCCTCACTAAAATATTATATGCCAAAATTGTTGACGTTGGACAAGGAAGACAACTTAATGATTTATGTACATTTATATTCACATAGAAGTCATATTGTCATAAATCCTTTAACATGTGATGCTTGCCCCTATCTTTGCTAGCTAAAAATTCCGCACCAAGTAGAGATACTACTTGTGCATCCAAAACCCTTAAACCAAATCTTTTTCAAGTGTCCACCATACCTACCTATGGATTGAGCAAGATCCCTCAAGTAAGTTGTCATCGGTGCAAAAAGGCAATAAAAATTGCTTCTAAATATGTGAGATCATTTAGTGTAAGAGAAAATTGAGCGTTGTATGAACTTGGATGACAAAGAATAAAAGCGACAGACTGCATAATAAAGGTTGTCATCTTAAGGGGCAATACAACGTGACGTTCTCTTGCACTAAGGGATTGAGCATGCAAACAAATAAGCGCATGGCAACCTCTACTTCCATCTGCGAAGGGCCTATCTTATCCTTTTATGTATTTACTTTTATGCAAAGAGTCAAAGTTTTCCTTCTATTCCTTTTTATTTTCTCTTTTGGCAAGCATCATGTGGCGAGGAAAGATCTAGGCACATATGTCCAGTTGAATATAGATAGCATGGGTCATTATTGTTGACATCACCCTTGAGGTGAGTATGTTGGGAGGCGAAACTATAAGCCCCTATCTTTCTAGGTGTCCGATTGAAACGTTTTGCTCATGGGTACGAGGTGAGTGTTAGCAATCATAGAAGACTATATGATGGTTGAGTATGTGGACCTGCTAGAAGGCTCCGACAGGTGACTGTTCCTGAAAAGATGATGAATTGTAGTTGCAAAGTTGACTGAGAACATAGTTTGTTGGTTTTTAATAGATTTTTTGCTTTATACTTCAACTACGTGATGAACTGTTACTTATTCATGGGAAGTATATGATGCAAGTTCAATGATAGAAGTCATATGTTCAATTTGGTTGTTGTTATAATAATCAACATGATGCTTCTATGTCCGTATTTTTGTTTTTATAGACACCTCTCTCTCTCAAAGCATGTGGACATGTTTTTCGATTTCAGTTTTCGCTTGAGGACAAGCGAGGTCTATGCTTGGGGGAGTTGATACGTCCATTTTGCATCATGTTTTCTTACTGTTATTTATAATGTTTTTATCCATAATAATGCTTTTTGGAGTAATTCTAATGCCTTTTCTCTCATAATTTGCAAGGTACACACCAAGAGGGAAAATTCTGGCAGCTGGAAATCTGGACCTGAAAAAGCTACGTCAGGCTACCTATTCTGCACAACTCCAAACAAGTTGAACCTCCATGAAGAATTTTTATGGAATATTTAAGAAATATTGGAGCAAATATCTACCAGAGGGGGCCCACCAGGTGGGCACAACCCACTTGGGCGCGCCAGGGAGCCCAGGCGCGCCCTGGTGGGTTGTGCCCTCCTCGGCCCACCTCTGGTGCCCATCTTCTGGTATATAAGTCATTTTGACCTAGAAAAAATAAAGGGAGTACATTCGGGACGAAGTGCCGCCGCCTCGAGGCGGAACTTAGGCAGGAGCACTTTTGCCCTTCGGCGGAGCGATTCCGCCGGGGGAACTTCCCTCTCGGAGGGGGAAATCATTGTCATTGCCATCACCAAAAACTCTCCCATCTCGGGGAGGGCAATCTCCATCAACATCTTCACCAGCACCATCTCATCTCAAACTCTAGTTCATCTCTTGTATTCAATCTTGTTACCAAAACTATAGATTGGTGCCCGTGGGTGACTAGTAGTGTTGATTACATCTTTTAGTTGACTACTATATGGTTTATTTGGTGGAAGATTATATGTTCAGATCCATTATGCTATTCAATACCCCACTGATCTTGAGCATGTTTATCATTTGTGAGTAGTTACTTTTGTTCTTGAGGTCACGGGAGAAATCATGTTGCAAGTAATCATGTGAATTTGATATGTGTTCGATAATTTGATAGTATGTATGTTGTGATTCCCTTAGTGGTGTCATGTGAACGTCGACTACATAACACTTCACCATATTTGGGCCTAAGGGAATGCATTGTGGAGTAGTAAATAGATGGTGGGTTGCGAGAGTGACATAAACTCAAACCCCAGTGTATGCACTATTCCGTAAGGGACCGATTGGATCCTAGAATTTAATGTTATGGTTAGAATTTACTCTCTATACTTTTCTTGTAGTTGTGGATTCTTTCGGGAGGGTTAATCATAAGTAGGAGGTTTCTTCAAGTAAGAACAACACCTAAGCACTGGTCCACCCACATATCAAATTATCAAAATAGCGAACACAAATCAAACCAACATGACGAAAGTAACTAGATGAAATTCCCGTGTAGCCTCAAGAACGCTTTGCTTGTTATAAGAGACTGTTTTGGCCTGTCCTTTGTCTAAAAAGGATTGGGCTACCCTGCAGCATACTTATTGTTACCATTGTTACTTGCTCGTTTCAAATTATCTTGCTATCAAACTACTCGCTACTTATAGTTTCAGCATTTGCAGACATTACCTTACTGAAAACTACTTGTCATTTCCTTCTGCTCCTCGTTGTTCGACACTCTTACTTATCAAAAAGAGCTACAACTGACCCCCTCTACTTGTGGGTCATCAGATCATCTCATACAACAACATATATCACATCATGTATTGACCATATCACATCACAACATGCCCTGCAAAAACAAGTAGACGTCCTCTACTTTGTTGTTGCCAGTTTACGAGGCTGCTACGGGCTTCTAGTAAGAACCGTTCTTACCTACGTCACAAAACCATAATGGCGATTTATCAAGTTTGTTGTTTTAACTTTCAACAAGGACCGGACACAGTCAAATTCAATTCAACTAATGTAGGAGAAACAGACACCCGCCAGCCACCTTTATGCAAAACTAGTTACATGTCTGTCGGTGGAACCGGTCTCATGAACATGGTCATGTAAGGTTGGTTTGGGCCGCTTGATCCAACAATACCACCGAATGAAAATAAGACATTGGTGGTAAGCAGTATGACGATCACCGCCCACAACTCTTTGTGTTCTACTCGTGCATATCATCTATGCATAAACCTGGCTCGGATGCCACTGTCGGGAAACGTAGCATGCAATTTCAAAACAATTCCTGCGCTCACGCAAGATCTATCTAGGAGATGCATAGCAACGAGAGGGGGAGAATGTGTCCACATACCTCGTAGACCGAAAGCGGAAGTGTTTGCTTAACGTGGTTGATGTAGTGGAACTTCTTATCGTTCCGACCGATCAAGTACCAAACGCACGACACCTCCGAGTTCTGCACACGTTCAGCACGATGACGTCCCTCGAGCTCTTGATCCATCAGAGTGTTAAGGAAGTAGATGAGTTCTATCATCACGACGGCGTGGTGACGGTGATGGTGATGTGATCCGCGCAGGGCTTCACCTGAGCACTGCGAGAATATGATCGGAGGCGTAAACTGTGGAGGGGGCGCCGCACACGGCCAGGAACAATTGATGTGTGTTCTAGGCGCCCCCACGTATATAAAGGAGGGAGGGGGAGGGAGCTGGCCCTAGGCGCACCCAAGTAGGAGGAATCCTACTTTGGTTCCTAGTCGGATTCGCCCCGTTCCTTTGATCAGAGGGGAAATAGGGGAAGAGAGGGGAGAAGGAAAGAGGGGGGCGCCGCCCCTCTCCTAGTCCTATTAGGCCTCCTTCTCTGGGGGGCACCCCTTATGGGCTGGTGTGCCTCCCTCCTATGGCCCATATGGCCCATATCTTCCCCCGGGGGTTCCGGTAACCCCCTCCGATATGTAGCCGATACATTCCGGAACACTTCCAGTGTCCGAATACTATCATCCAATATATCAATCTTTATCTCTCCACCATTTTGAGACTCCTCGTCATGTCCATGATCTAATCTGGGACTCTTAACAACATTCGGTTACCATATCACGTAACTCATATAATACAAATCATCATCGAACGTTAAGCGTGCGGACCCTACGGGTTTGAGAACTATGTAGACATGACCGAGACACCTCTCCGGTCAATAACCAATAGCAGAAGCTGGATGCTCATATTGGCTCCCACATATTCTACGAAGATCTTTGTCGGTCGAACCGTTATGACAACATACGTTATTCCCTTTGTCATCGGTATGTTAATTGCCCGAGATTCGATCGTCGGTATCTTCATACCTAGTTCAATCTCGTTATCGGCAAGTCTCTTTACTCGTTTCGTAATGCATCATCCTGCAACTAACTCATTAGTCACATTGCTTGGAAGGCTTCTTATGATGTGTACCGAGAGGGCCCAGAGATACCTCTCCGATACTCGGACTAACAAATCCTAATCTCGATCTATGCCAACCCAACAAACACCTTCGGAGATACCTGTAGGGCATCTTTATAATCACCCATTTACATTGTGACGTTTGATAGCACACAAGGCATTCTTCCGGTATCCGGGAGTTGCATAATCTCATAGTTGGAGGAATATGTATTTGACATGAAGAAAGTAGTAGCAATAAAACTAAACAATCATTATGCTAAGCTAATGGATGGGTCTTGTCCAACACATCATTCTCCTAATGATGTGATCCCGTTCATCAAATGACAACACATGTCTATGGCTAGGAAACTTGACCATCTTTGATTAACGAGCTAGTCAAGTAGATGCGTACTAGGGACACATTGATTAGTCTATGTATTCACACATGTATCAAGTTTCCGGTTAATACAATTCAAGCATGACTAATGAACATTTATCATGAATAAGGAATTATAAAATAATAACTTTATTATTGCCTCTAGGGCATATTTCCTTCAGAGGTGGTGTACGACGTGACCACGCCACCATCGTATTGTGCCGGAATCTCGTCTGGCCACCCCGTGGAGGAGTTGGTGGTGTTACTTCATCCATTCCCCGCCTTCAACCGCCGATGCCAGTCCCGGAGGTGAGTTCCTGTTCCCTCGGCTCGTGCTGTGATAACGGGAGGTGTGCATGCTGCAATAAATAGGGGTCTGAATCAATGATACTTAGTGTTTTTGCCATGGCAGATTCAGTTTTCTATGAAATCCAATGTTTCAAATTAATATACCATGGCAAAATTTGTGTATGATTGCATTGCAAATTCACATCCCTTTGAATAGATGATACTGGACGATTTTGCAATGGAAAATTCAGTTTTCTCGCGAGCTCAATGTCCAAATTATTATAACCATGGAAAATTTGTGTAGCATCACATGGCAAATTCATATGTCTTGAATAGATGCTACTTAATGTGTTTGCCATGAAAAATTTCATGTATCATGTTCAAAAAAATTCCACAAGTTGCCACGATCTACATAGTATTTTTTTCATTTAAATTTGCCATTCAATTTTGCTTAGTTGGTCACAGGATTCAAATTATGAACCTGTTGGAACATATGTGGATTATGAAATTGACCAAGCTCATGGCAAATCATTTCATCAATAAGGTGATCCATAATACTCGGCCATTGGCGAGATGTTTTGGTCATGTTTGATGTCATTTTAGTTATGTTTCAATTTAATAGTTAAATGGGCATGAGGTGAACATTGCAACTTAAGATGTGTTTGTTTTTCCATGGCAACTTTAAGATGTTTTGCCATGGAAAATTAAGATGTTTTACCATGGCAAGTTTGGAATTTTCTACACACTCCAATTAGCCATGGCAATAAAAGTTAAAATTGCCATGGGAATTTAGGTAAATTTACCATGTTAATAAGGGTAAATATGGCAAATAAAAAGTAAAACTTGCCATGGCAATAAAAGTTAAATATTGCCATGGGGATTTAGGTAAATTTGCCATGTTAATAAGGGTCAATTATCCATGGCAAATAAATAATAAAACTTGCCATGGCAATAAAAGTTCAATAATGTCATGGGGATTTAGGTAAATTTGCCATGTTAATAAAAGTCAAATAAATAGTAAAATTTTCCATGGCAATAAAAATTAAATATTGCCATGGGGATTTAGCTAAGTTTGCCATGTTAATAAAAGGTAAATTTTCCATGTTAATAAAAGGTAAATTTGCCATGGCAAATAAATAGTAAAACTTGCCATGGTAATAAAATGTTAAAAATTACCATGGGGATATAGGTAAATTCACCATGTTAATGAAGGTGAAATAATTAGTAAAACTTGCCATGGCAATATCTGCCATTTTGTGTAGTTTTCGACAATTTAAACAATTACCGCGACAATTTAAAAAGAATCAAAAGTTGGCACGACAAGAAAGCAATGCTTTTACCATGATCTGAGAACTAAATTTGCCATGATTCGGTAACTATATTTGCCATCTTCCAGGAATCAAATTTTCTATGATGCGTAAACTAAATTTGCCATGATAAATTAACTAAAGAAATTATGTTTACATGGCAAAAAGTATAAGATTAGTTGCGATGGTAGAAAACAGTAAAGTTGCACCATGATCCAAATCGAAAGTTGCCATGGCAAGAAAGCAATGAATTTTCCATGATCCGAGAAATCAATTTTGCCATGATTCGGTAACTATATTTGCCATATTCTAGCAAAATTTAAGAAAAATTGTACAGTGAGACCACAAATTTAAGAAAAATATGAAGACATTATGTTGTTGGGTTTCTTCATATTTACCACACTTTTTCTTTTTCTTTTTGCTACAACATGGCTTTTTATGTAGGTATTTTACGGGAGCTCCTATACGCTGCTTATTACGGTAAGTAGTCATGATTTCGCATAGGAGGTGACTCACCTGGGCCGGACCATTCACTTTACTTCGCGGGATGAAAATATCGCAAAATTAAGAAGCGCTGGGGAATCAAACCCGTGACCTGGCACAGAGGCTCGCGATGCACTAGCCACTGCGACACGTGACCTATTCCAAAATAACTGCACCACAAATTTATAAGAAACTACCGACAGCGGCAAAAAGTAAAACCAGATAGCAAATTTCCAGAAAACATGTTGGCGAAGGATCGAACACAAGACCTCACGCCCATAACCACTGTACTAACTAAGCTTATATGTCTAAAAGGGGCAGGTACATATGATCTATTATACGCGGCAGATTAAAACTTTTTAAGAAAATTCAAACCTGATTTTTAAAAAGGAGAAACCTTTTGAAATGCAAACATTATTTCAGAAAATAAAATTCAATACAAGAACATTTTTCGAAATTATGAACTACTTCTTGTAAAAATAAAACATTTTTTGAAAAACAATAACAAAATTGAAAAAGTGATCATTTTTCACAATTAAAACCTAATTCTTTAAAGAACTCGAGCATTTTTTTCAATTTGTGAACTAATTTCGAAAACTTGCACATTTTTCCAATTTGTCAACAAATTTTGAAACTATGGCATTTTTCGAATATGTGACAAATTTTGAAAACATGAACAATTTTTGAAATCCGCAGATATTTTCTTATTTGTGCAAAAAATAACTTGCTAATATTTCTTTATTTATTAAATAAAATTTGAAATATGAATTTTTCCTGAATATGTGAACAAATTTTGAAAAGGAAAATAGTTTTTGAATATGTGAAAAATTTTTGTAAACAAGAAGATTTTTTGAAATTCCCAATTATTTTCATATTTTTTTAACAAAATGTAATCATGTGAATATTTTTGAATGTGTGAACATATTTTGGAAATCGGAACTTTTTTGAAATATTTTTTTTGGTTTTTGAACAAAATAAAAATAATGTGAATTTTTAAACTTTTTTGTAAACATGATTTTTTTTATAGTTTGTGAACAAAATTTAAAATCACGAACATATTTTGAATTTTGAAAACTAATTTCAAAATGGAGAACAATTCTGAAAATCCCAAAGAAATTTCATACACTAACATTTTTTGAATAAGTGATTTTTTTAAAGAAGGACATTTTTTGAATTTGTGAACAAGTATCCAAAACAAGAATAGTTTTTGAGATCTTGGTCATAATTTGAAAATTCTGATAAATTTCGACAAGAAAGTTCCGAACAATTTTTGGAAAACATTCGAACAAGCTTTGAAACCAAAAATATTTTTGAAATTCCTTATTTTTTCTTAAAAATATGAACATTTTTTGAATTTATGAACAATTTTTTGGAAACATGACCATTTTTGTAAAATTAAACATTTTTAATACACAATTTTTCAAAAGTTTCAGTAATTTTTTCAAAACATGAACTCTTAAAAAAAAGAAAAAAACCTTGAAAAATAAAAGAGAAATGAAAAAAAGAAAAACCATCCAAAGGAAAAGAAAAGGGAAAATAAAGACGAAAAATAAGCAGAAAAACGTAAAAAAGTTAAAAACCCAAAAGAAAACTTTTTCAAGGAACCTTCTAAAAGGTTCTCAAAACCAGAAAAACAGGCTGGAAAACTCTAGAAGGTTCCCAAAACCGAAGAATGTTGCAACACATTAATGGGCCCGACCCAGGTGATCGCTCGATAGATAGGTCTTTCTGTGAAAGGTCGACAGTTTGACGCAACGTGCGTCCAATGAAAATTTCCGTATTTTACCTCTTCTGTAGTTTATCATGAGAATTTTTATTGTAGGTACTTGTTGTTCGGGTGGGACGCGCGGTAGCACGAACAACCATGAGCACAACATTGATTCGATCGCAGTTGGTTAGGATCCGGCCGATTCGTTCGGGATGGCTCCTCCCCTCCCCAAACGTTCGAAGGATATCGACGTCCAAAAAGACTGGGAGAATAGAAAGTTAGAAACCATGAGAAAGCACACGCGCTTTACCTAGACGGAGATTGTGGCGCGCGACAATAAATAGGCGTTGCTGGCTGGCCTTCCTAGATATGTTGACTTTGAAGGAAATATGCCCTAGAGGCGATAATAAAGTTGTTATTTTATATTTCCTTATTCATGATAAATTTTTATTATTCATGCTAGAATTGTATTAAACCAGAAACTTGATACATGTGTGAATACATAGACAAAACACCGTGTCCCTACTATGCCTCTACTAGACTAGCTCGTTGATTAAAGATGGTTAAGTTTCCTAACCATGGACATGTGTTGTCATTTAATGAATGGGATCAAATCATTAGTGGAATGATGTGATGGACAAGACCCATCTGTTAGCTTAGCATAATGATGTTCAGTTTTATTGCTACCGCTTTCTTCATGTCAATATATATTCCTCCGACTATGAGATTTTGCAACTCCCGAACACCGGAGGAATGCCTTGTGTGCTATCACACGTCACAACGTAACTGGGTGACTATAAACATGCTCTACAGGTATCTCTGAAGGTGTTTGTTGGGTTGGCATAGCTCGAGATTAGGATTTGTCACTCCGAGTATCGGAGAGGTATCTCTAGGGCCTCTCGGTAATGCACTTCATATGAAGCCTTGCAAGCAATGTCACTAATGAGTTAGTTGCTGGATGATGCATTAGAGAACGAGTAAAGAGACTTGCCGGTAACGAGATTGAACTAGGTATGAAGATACCGACGATCGAATCTCGGGCAAGTAACATACCGATGACAAAGGGAATAACGTATGTTGACATACCCGTTCGACCGATAAAGATCTTCATAGAATATGTGGGAACCAATATGAGCATCCAGGTTCCGCTATTGGTTATTGACCGGAGAGGTGTCTCGTTCATGTCTACATAGTTCTCGAACCCATAGGGTCCGCACGCTTAAACGTTCAATGACGATATGCATTATATGAGTTATGTGTTTTGGTGACGAAGGTTGTTCGGAGTCCCGGATGAGATCACGGACATGACGAGGAGTCTCGAAATGGTCGAGAGGTAAAGTTTGATATATTGGAAGGTAGTATTCGGACACCGGAAGGGTTCTGGAGTGCATCGGGTACATACAGGAGTACCGGAACCCCCCGGGAAAAGATATGGGCCATATGGGCCATAGGAGGGAGGCTAACCAGCCCACAAGGGGCTGGAGCGCCCCCCACAAGGAAGGAGGCCGAATTAGACTAGGGAAGGGGGCTCCACCCCCCTTTCCTTTTCCTACCCCCTCTCCTTCCACCTTTGCCCCTTTGGCAGAAGGAATGGAGGCCCGCATCCCACTAGGAGTCCAGGTGGGACTCCCCCCACTGGGGGAGCGCCTAGGCCAGCCTCCTCTCCCTCGCTCCTTTATATACGGAGGGAGGGGGCTATGAGACACACCAATTGATCCAAGCCATGTGCGGCACCCCCCCTCAATTGTTTATGTGTCCGGTCATATTCTCGCGGTGCTTAGGTGAAGCCCTGCGCGGATCACATCACCATCATCATCACCACGCCGTCGTGCTGACGGAACTCATCTACTCCTTCGACATTCTGCTGGATCAAGAGCTCGAGGGACGTCATCGCGCTGAACGTGTGCGGAACTCGGAGGTGCCGTACGTTCGGTACTCGATCGGTCAGAACGAGAAGACGTTCGACTACATCAACCGCGTTAAGCAAACGCTTCCGCTTTCGATCTATGAGGGTACGTGGACACGCTCTCCCCCTCTCGTTGATATGCATCTCCTAGATAGATCTGGCGTGACCGTAGGAAATATTTTGAAATTGCACGCTATGTTTCCCAACATTGGCATCCGAGCCAGGTCTATGCGTAGATGATATGCACGAGCAAAACACAAAGAGTTGTGGGCGGTGATCGTCATACTGCTTACCACCAATGTCTTATTTTGATTCGGCAGTATTGTTGGATGTAGCAGCCCGGACCAACCTTACATGACCGCGTTCATGAGACCGGTTCCACCGACAAACATGCAACTAGTTTTGCATCAAGTTGGCTGGCGGGTGTCTGTTTCTCCAACTTTAGTTGAATCAAATTTGACCGCAGCTGAAGGTTAAAACAACAAACTTGATAAATCACTGTTGTGGTTTTTGTGCTGTAGGTAAGTACGTTTCTTGCTAGAAGCCCGTAGCAGCCACGTAAAACTTGCAACAACAAAGTAGAGGACGTCTAACTTGTTTTTGCAGGGCATGTTGTGATGTGATATGGTCAAGACATGATGTGATATACGTTATTGTATGAGATGATCCTGTTTTGTAAAAGTTATCGGCAACTGGCAAGAGTCTTATGGTTGTCGCTTTATTGTATGAAATACAATCGCCATGTAATTTCTTTACTTTATCACTAAGTGGTAGCGATAGTCGTAGAAGCAATAGTTGGCGAGACAACCACGACGCTACGATGGAGATCAAGGTGTCAAGCCGGTGATGATGGAGATCATGGCGTTGCTTTGGTGATGGGAATCAAAAGCACAAGATGATGATGACCATATCATGTCACATATTTTGATTGCATATGATGTTTATCTTTTGTGCATCTTATTTTTCTTAGTACGGCGGTAGCATTATAAGATAATCCCTTACTAAAATTTCAAGGTATAAGTGTTCTCCCCGAGTATGCACCGCTACGAAAGTTCTTCGTGCTGATACACCACGTGATAATCGGGTGTGATAAGCTCTACGTTCAAATACAATGGGTGCAAGCCAGTTTTGCACATGTGGAATACTCGGGTTAAACTTGACGAGCCTAGCATGTACAGACATGGCCTCAGAACACTGGAGACCGAAAGGTCGAACGTGTTGGGATCTATTGTAGGGTGCGTCGACTGCAAAATAAAATTTTCCTACGCGCAGAACAACCAGGAACATGCTACGAGAGATGGATCACAGATCGTTACCACTAGACGCGCAGTGCCGTGCAGCGGAAGAAGAGTTGGGGCAGCGTGTTCGCATGGTTCGTCTCCTCCTCGTCCAATCTCCCTTGAAGAACCGGTAGTCGGATCCCTCGTATAGATTCGCCGGAGCGGTGCAAGTGCACCGCCTCTAAGGGTATCCATGCGTGCAGGAGGAATGTCGTGCGGTAGACTGCTAGGTCCGATCACACAACCGGCGGCGGGTGGAGGTGTCTATTTGCAACACATGCAAACCCTAGTGACAGTTCTGAAGCGATCAACTGAATAAGTGTGCCGCACCTCCACTATTTATAGGCATCCGTCGCGGGCTCAACACTTGGTCCTTCACACGGACCCTAAAGCGCAAAGTCTACTCGGTCGCGTTCCAAGTCCAGCTCAGATCACATCCTACCAGTGTCCTTTGAACCGACCTCATAGGTTCCTTCCCTTAAGCGCGCGACCCCTTAGGTTCAAGTCGGCTTGGTCACAGTTTAGATCACCTCCGACCTGCACGGTTGGTAGTGGCCTCTATCAAGGCGTGCCGACCACCAAGAAAACTATGAAGCTGGTTAGGCGAACCTGTACAACGTGTTACATGTCTATTCCCTTTGCCTCACGATATATATTGTCGGGCTCAAGGCGAGACTGTTATCCTTGGGCTAGCCCGACCTCTTTCTCATTCTAGTGATACCGACCACAAACAGGATTATCTCATAATCCTTGTCGCATGGCCATGCTTATCCTGGTCGGATCAAATGAGGGGCCCAGAGTATATCTCTCCTGATTGGAGGGGAAAATCCCATCTTGCTCGACCATGTCTCGCAACATGGGACTGGACAAACCCGAAACCTACCTTTGTAACTACCCAGTCATGGACTAGCGTTTGGTCGGCCCAAAGAAAGTCTGTCACCATCCCGAGTACATGCGTCAGCTCAGGTCTTAGGACATAGAACGTATGTTGTACTAGAGACTCACATATGACATATCGCTTTGTCTCATAGTTGCGTCTGTCCGACTCGGACCTTATCTTGACTCAGATATGACTACGTTGAATCCGACCAGATCCTTCCAAGTCCATATTATCTGGTTAGCATCCAATGCTCCATGTCTAGTGAGACCAAGCCATCAACCGTGTCATATGCTAGTCTAGTCGGCTGCGCGTCCACACGGCCCTTTCGACTAGGGACCTTTTAGGACAGTCATCATACAATGCATAGTCCCACAAACAAGTCACATACTTGCTGATACACATCATTGATAATGTCCAAGGACTATCGTTATTCATAAACACATAGGAAATATCATCATACATGATTGCATCTAGGGCATATCCCCAACAGAACGTGAATCATATAGTAGATATGATCAACATAGAGATGTTCACCATTGATGACTACTCCATCTCACGTGATGATCGGACATGGTTTAGTTGATTTGGATCACGTATCATTTAGATGAATTGAGGGATGTCTATCTAAGTGGGAGTTCTTAAGTAATATGATTAATTGAACTTAATTTATCATGAACTTAGTCCTGATAGTTTTTGCATGTCTATGTTGTAGATCAATGGCCCCAGCCACCGTTCCTAGAGAAAGCTAAGTTGAAAGATGATGGTAGAAACTACACGGACTAGGTCCGTAACTTGAGGATTATCTTCATTGCTGCATAGAAGAATTATGTCCTTGATGCACCACTAGGTGTGCCACCCCTCCCAGCAACCGCAAACATTGTGAATGCCTGGCAGTCGCGTGTTGATGACTGATACAACTCCAACGTATCTATAATTTTTGATTGTTTCATGCTATTATATTACCTTTTTTGGATGTTTAATGGGTTTTACTATACACTTTTATATTATTTTTGGGACTAACCTATTAACCGGAGGCCCAGTCCAAATTACAGTTTTTTGCCTATTTTAGTGTTTCACAGAAAAGGAATATCAAACGGAGTCCAAACGGAATGAAACCTTCGGGAGAGTTATTTTTGGAACCAACGCAATCCAGGAGACCTGGAGTGGATGTCAGGGAAGCAACGAGGTGGCCACGAGGGTCCAGGGCGCGCCCTACCCCGTGGGCGCGCCCCCACCCTCGTGGGCCCCTCGTGGCTCCCCTGACCGACTTCTTTTGCCTATATATACTCATATACCCCGAAAACATCCAGGAGCATAATAGATCGGGAATTCCGCCGCCGCAAGCCTCTGTAGCCACCAAAAACCAATCGAGATCCTGTTCTGGCACCTTGCCGGAGGGGGATCCCTCACCGGTGGCCATCTTCATCATCCCGACGCTCTCCATGACAAGGAGGGAGTAGTTCACCCTCGGGGCTGAGGGTATGTACCAGTAGCTATGTGTTTGATCTCTCTCTCTCTCTCTCTCATGTTCTTGATTTGGCACGATCTTGATGTACGGTGAGCTTTGCTATTATAGTTGGATCTTATGATGTTCTCCCCCTCTACTCTCTTGTAATGGATTGAGTTTTCCCTTTGAAGTTATCTTATCAGATTGAGCCTTTAAGGTTTTGAGAACACTTGATGTATGTCTTGCATGTGCTTATCTGTGGTGACAATGGGATATCGTGTGATCTACTTGATGTATGTTTTGGTGATCAACTTGCGGGTTCAGTGACCTTGTGAACTTATGCATAGGGGTTGGCACACATTTTCGTCTTGACTCTTCGGTAGAAACTTTGGGGCACTCTTTGAAGTACTTTGTATTGGTTGAATAGATGAATCCGAGATTAAGTGATGCACAAGGTTGTCAGAATCGTGATTTTGAATCAGTTCGGAGCTCCGATGGTAGGATCATAAATCGTGGAATCTTCACTATCAGGATCGTAGAAACGTAGATTCTATGAACTAAAATCGTAGAATCATAGGGGTTAATTTGGATCGTAAAGTCGTAGAATCGTATAACAGAATCGCGACTCTGACAACCTTGGTGATGCATATCGTATGATCATGCCCACGAATACATGAGGTGACATTGGAGTATATAGGTAACATTAGGGTTTTGGTTGATTTGTGTCTTAAGGTGTTATTCTAGTACGAACTCTATGATAGATCGAACGAAAAGAATAGCTTCATGTTATTTTACTACGGACTCTTGAATAAATCGATCAGAAAGGATAACTTTGAGGTGATTTCGTACCCTACAATAATCTCTTCGTTTGTTCTCCGCTATTAGTGACTTTGGAGTGACTCTTTGTTGCATGTTGAGGGATAGTTATATGATCTAGTTATGTTATTATTGTTGAGAGAACTTGCACTAGTGAAAGTATGAACCCTAGGCCTTGTTTCCTAGCATTGCAATACCGTTTGTGCTCACTTTTATCATTAGTTACCTTGTTGTTTTTATAATTTCAGATTACAAAAACCTATATCTACCATCCATATTGCACTTGTATCACCATCTCTTCACCGAACTAGTGCACCTATACAATTTACCATTGTATTGGGTGTGTTGGAGACACAAAGAGACTCTTTGTTATTTGGTTGCAAGGTTGCTTGAGAGAGACCATCTTCATCCTATGCCTCCCACGGATCGATAAACCTTAGGTCATCCACTTGAGGGAAATTTGCTACTGTCCTACAAACCTCTACGCTTGGAGGCCCAACAATGTCTACAAGAAGAAGGTTGCGTAGTAGACATCAAGCTCTTTTTTGGCGCCGTTGCCGGGGAGGTGATTGCTTGAAGATATATCTTTAGATCTTGCAATCGAATCTTTTAGTTTCTTGTTTTTATCACTAGTTTAGTTTACAAAAGAAAACTACAAAAAATGGAATTGAGTTTGCCTCATACGCTTCATCTTTTTAATATCTTTCGTGAGAATGATTGTAAGGAAAATTGTGCTCAAGTTCTAGAAGAAGAAGTCTATAAAATGTTTGGCACTAAATCTTTGAATGATGAGCCTGATTCCAATGTTGTTAGTATGCATTCTTTGAATACCCATGATGCTAATGATATGCAAAGCCACAAGCTTGGGGATGCTATGTTTGATGGAGATGATATTTTTTGTCCCCCAAGCTTTGATGAGCAAATTTACTATGATGAAAGCATGCCTCCTATATATGATGATTATTGTGATGACATGTATGCTTTAAATAATAATGATAACCATGAAACTTGTCATCTTGATTTTAATTTTCAATCTTATGATAGTTATTTTGTTGAGTTTGCTCCCATTACTATTCTGAATGAGAAGAATTTTGCTTATGTGGAGAGTATTAAAAATTCTATGAAAGTAGATTTATTATGATGAAAGCATGCCTCCTATTTATTATGATTATATTGATGAAAGTGGATTTGGAGAGGTCATGACTTTATTCAGTGATGAATCCACTATTTCGGAAGAGGTTCCAATTGATTATGTGAACAAAGTTGCTATCTATGATGATTATTGTGATGACTTGTATGCTATTAAGAATAATGATAACCATGAAACTTGTCATCATGATTTTAGTTTTCAACTGGATTATTCCTCACATGATAATTATTTTGTTGAGTTTGCTCCCACTACTATTCCGAATGAGAAGAATTTTGCTTATGTGGAGAGTAGTAAATTTTCTATGCTTATAGATCATGAAAAGAATGCTTTATGTGATGGTTATATTGTTACATTCATTCATGATGCTACTGAAAATTATTATGAGGGAGGAACATATGCTTGTAATAATTGCAATAATATCAAGTTTCCTCTCTATGTGTTGAAAATCTTGAAGCTATGCTTGTTTTGCCTTCCTATGCTAGTTGATATTGTTCCCATAAGTTGTTTGCTCACAAAATCCCTATGCATAGGAAGTGGGTTAGACTTAAATGTGCTAGTCATATTCTTCATGATGCTCTCTTTAAGTTTTAATTCTTATCTTTTATGTGAGCATCATTGAAATCATCATGCCTAGCTAGGGGCGTTAAACGATAGCACTTGTTGGGAGGCAACACAATTTTATTTTTGTTATTTGCTTTTTGTTCCTGTTTAGTAAAAAATAATTCATATAGCCTATGGTTATATGTGGTTTTATGATTTATTTAGTGTTTGTGCCAAGTAGAACCTTTGGGAAGACTTGGGTGAAGTCTATGCGATCTTGCTGTAAAAAAAACAGAAACTTTTGCCCTCACGAGATTAGCTGCCATTTTTTACTGGAGAGTGCTTTTAGGATGATTCTTTTTTGAGATGATTAATAGACAACTTACTCAGGTCTACAAATTTATTTCAGAATTTATGGAGTTACAGAAGTATTCGAATGATATAGATTACTACAGACTGTTCTGTTTTTGACAGATTCTGTTTTCATTGTGTTGTTTGCTTATTTTGATGAATCTATGAGTAGTATCGGAGGGTATGAACACTAGAGAAGTTGTAATACAGTAGATATTGCATAAATATGAATTTATAATGAGTTCACAACAGTACCTAAGTGGTGATTTTATTTTCTTATACTAACGGAGCTTACGAGTTTTCTGTTGAGTTTTGTAATGTGAAGTTTTCAAGTTTTGGGTAAAGATTCGATGGACTAGGGAATAAGGAGTGGCAAGAGCCTAAGTTACGGGATGCCCAAGGCACCCCAAGGTAATATTCAAGGACAAACAAGAGCCTAAGCTACGGGATGCCCAAGGCACCCCAAGGTAATATTCAAGGACAAACAAGAGCCTAAGCTTGGGGATTCCCCGGATGGCATCCCCTCTTTCGTCTTCGTTCATCGGTAACTTTACTTGGAGCTATATTTTTATTCACCACATGATATGTGTTTTGCTTGGAGTGTCATTTTGTTTTATTTTGTTTTGCTTGCTGTTTTAATAAAATACCAAGATCTGAAATTCTTAAATGTTAGATATTATTCACATAGTTGAATAATTATTCGACTACTCATTGATCTTCACTTATATCTTTTGGAGTAGTTTGTCTTTTGCTCTAGTGCTTCACTTATACCTTTTTAGAGCACGGTGGTGGTTTTATTTTATAGAAATTATTGATCTATCATGCTTCACTTATATTATTTTGAGAGTCTTTTAGAACAGCATGGTATTTTCTTTGGTTATAAAATTGGTCCTAATATGATGGGCATCCAAGGTAGGTATAATAAAAACTATCATATAAAGTGCATTGAATACTATGAGAAGTTTGATACTTGATGATTGTTTTGAGATATGAGGGTGGTAATATTAGAGTCATGCTAATTGAGTAGTTGTGAATTTGAGAAATACTTGTTCTAAAGTTTGTGATTCCCGTAGCATGCACGTATGGTGAACCGTTATGTGATGAAGTAGGAGCATGATTTATTTATTCATTGTCTTCCTTATGAGTGGCGGTCGGGGACGAGCGATGGTCTTTTCCTACCAATCTATCCCCCTAGGAGCATGTGCGGAGTACTTCGTTTCGATAACTAATAAATTTTTGCAATAAGTATGTGAGTTCTTTACGACTAATGTTGAGTCCATGGATTATACACACTCTCATCCTTCCACCATTGCTAGCCTCTCTAATACCGCGCACCTTTCACCGGTATCATACACCCACCATATACCTTCCTCAAAACAGCCACCATACCTACCTATTATGGCATTTCAATAGCCAGTCCGAGATATATTGCCATGCAACTTTCCACCGTTTCGTTTATTATGACACACTCCATCATTGTCATATTGCTTTGCATGATCATGTAGTTGACATCGTATTTGTGGCAAAGCCACCATTCATACTTTCATACATGTCGCTCTTGATTCATTGCATATTTCGGTACACCGTCGGAGGCATTCACATAGAGTCATATTTTGTCCTAAGTATTGAGTTGTAATTCTTGAGTTGTAAATAAACAAAAGTGTGATGATCTTCATTATTAGAGCATTGTCCCGGTGAGGAAAGGATGATGGAGACTATGATTCCCCCACAAGTCGGGATGAGACTCCGGACTTTATGAAAAATAAATGAGGCCAAAGAAGCCCAAATAAAAAAAAAGGCCAAAGAAGCCCACCAAAAAAAAGAAAAAAATGAGAGAAAAAGAAAGAAGGGACAATGTTACTATCCTTTTACCACACTTGTGCTTCAAAGTAGCACCATGATCTTCATGATAGAGAGTCTCCTATATTGTCACTTTCATATACTAGCGGGAATTTTTCATTATAGAACTTGGCTTGTATATTCCAATGATGGGCTTCCTCAAATTGCCCAAGGTCTTTGTGAGCAAGCAAGTTGGATGCATACCCACTTAGTTTATTTTGATGAGCTTTCATACACTTATAGCTCTAGTGCATCCGTTGCATGCCAATCCCTACTCACTCACATTGATATCTATTAATGGGAATCTCCATAGCCCGTTGATCTGTCTAGTTGATGTGAGACTATCTTCTCCTACTTTTTGTCTTCTCCACAACCACCATTTTATTCCACATATAGTGCTATGTCCATGGCTCACGCTCATATATTGCATGAAGATTGAAAAGGTTTCAGAACATCAAAAGTATGAAACAATTGCTTGGCTTGTCATCGGGGTTGTGCATGATTAATTATTTTGTGTGATGAAGATAGAGCATAACCAGACTATATGATTTTGTAGGGATAGCTTTCTTTGGCCATGCTATTTTGAGAAGACATGATTACTTTTATGATTAATTAGTATGCTTAAAGTATTATTATTTTTATGTCAATATTAAACTTTTGTCTTGAATCTTTCGGATCTGAACATTCATGCCACAATAAAGAAAATTACATTGAGAATTATGCTAGGTAGCATTCCACATCAAAAATTCTGTTTTTATCATTTACCTACTCGAGGACGAGCATGAATTAAGCTTGGGGATGCTTGATATGTCTCCAACGTATCTATAATTTTTTATTGTTCGATGCTATTATATTACCTGTTTTGGATGTTTAATGGGTTTTACTATACACTTCTATATTATTTTTGGGCTAACCTATTAACCGGAGGCCCAGTCCAAATTGCTGTTTTTTGCCTATTTCAGTGTTTCGCAGAAAAGGAATATCAAACGGAGTCCAAACGGAATGAAACCTTCGGGAGAGTTATTTTTGGAACAAACTCAAGGAGACTTGGAGTGGACGTCAGGGAAGCAACGAGGTGGCCACAAGGGTCCAGGGCGCACCCTACCCCCTGGGCACGCCCCCACCCTCGTGGGCCCCTCGTGGCTCCCCTGACCGACTTCTTTCGCCTATATATACTCATATACCCCGAAAACATCCAGGAGCACAATAGATCGGGAATTCCGCCGCCGCAGTCCTCTGTAGCCACCAAAAACCAATCGGGACCCTATTCCAGCACCCTGTCGGAGGGGGATCCCTCAACGGTGGCCATCTTCATCATCCCGGCGCTCTCCATGATGAGGAGGGAGTAGTTCACCCTTGGGGCCGAGGGTATGTACCAGTAGCTATATGTTTGATCTCTCTCTCTCTCTCTCTCTCTCTCTCTCTCTCTCTCTCTTGTGTTCTTGATTTGGCACAATCTTGATGTACCGCGAGCTTTGCTTTTATAGTTGGATCTTATGATGTTTCTCCCTCTCTACTCTCTTGTAATGGATTGAGTTTTCCCTTTGAAGTTATCTTATCGGATTGAGTCTTTAAGGTTTTGAGAACACTTGATGTATGTCTTGCATGTGCTTATCTGTTGTGACAATGGGATATCACGCGATCTACTTGATGTACGTTTTGGTTATCAACTTGCGGGTTCAGTGACCTTGTGAACTTATGCATAGGGGTTGGCACACGTTTTCGTCTTGACTCTTCGGTAGAAACTTTGGGGCACTCTTTGAAGTACTTTGTGTTGGTTAAATAGATGAATCTGAGATTGTGTGATGCATATCGTATAATCATGCCCACGGATACTTGAGGTGACATTAGAGTATCTAGGTGACATTAGGGTTTTGGTTGATTTGTGCCTTAAGGTGTTATTCTAGTACGAACTCTATGATAGATCAAACGGAAAGAATAGCTTCATGTTATTTTACTACGGACTCTTGAATAGATCGATCGAAGGATAACTTTGAGGTGGTTTCGCATCTACAATAATCTCTTCGTTTGTTCTCCGCTATTAGTTACTTTGGAGTGACTCTTTGTTGCATGTTGAGGGATAGTTATATGATCCAGTTATGTTATTATTGTTGAGAGAACTTGCACCAGTGAAAGTATGAACCCTAGGCTTTGTTTCCTAGCAGTGTAATACCGTTTGTGCTCACTTTTATATTAGTTACCTTGCTGTTTTTATGGTTTCAGATTACAGAAACCTATATCTACCATCCGCACCATCTCTTCGCCAAACTAGTGCACCTAGCACCTATACAATTTACCATTGTATTGGGTGTGTTGGGGACACAAGAGACTCTTTGTTATTTGGTTGCAGGGTTTCTTGAGAGAGACCATCTTCATCCTACGCCTCCCACAGATTGATAAACCTTAGGTCATCCACTTGAGGGAAATTTGCTACTGTCCTACAAACCTCTACACTTGGAGGCCGAACAACGTCTACAAGAAGAAGGTTGCATAGTAGACATCAATGACTACTCGATAGTTCAGTGTGCCATGCTTTACAGCTTATAATCGGGACTTCAAAGACGTTTTGAACGTCATGGACCATATGAGATGTTCCGGGAGTTGAAGTTAATATTTCAAGCAAATGCCCGAGTTGTGAGGTATGAAGTATCCAACAATTTCTATAGCTGCAAGATGGAGGAGAACGGATCTGTTAGTGACCACATACTCAGAATGTCTGGGGTACCATAATCACTTGACTCGCGTGGGAGTTAATCTTCCATATGATTGTGTCATTGACAGAGTTCTTTAATCATTGCCACCAAGATACAAAGGCTTCGTGATGAACTACAATATGCAAGGGATGGAAAAGACTATTCCCGAGCTCTTCGCAATGCTAAAGGTTGCGGAGGTAGAAATCAAGAAGGAGCATCAAGAGTTGATGGTTAACAAGACCACTAGTTTCAAGAAGAAGGGCAAGGGTAAAAAGGGGAACTTCAAAAAGAATGACGAGCAAGTTGTCACTCCCGGGAAGAAACCCAGAGATGGACCCAAGCTTGAAACTGAGTGCTTCTACTGCAAAGGGATTGGTCACTTGAAGCAGAACTGCCCCAAGTATTTGGCGGATAAGAAGGATGGCAAAGTGAACAAAGGTATATTTGATATACATGTTATTGATGTGTACCTTACTAATTCTCGTAGTAGTGCCTGGGTATTTGATACCGGTTTGGTTGCTCATATTTGTAACCCGAAACAGGGACTACGGATTAAACGAAGATTGTCTAAGGACGAGGTGACAATGCGCGTCGGGAATGTTTCCAAGGTTGATGTGATCGCCATCGGCACGCTACCTCTACGTCTACCTTTGGGATTAGTTTTAGACCTGAATAATTGTTATTTGGTGCTAGCATTGAGCATGAACATTATATATGGATCTTGTTTAGTGCGAGACAGTTATTCATTTAAATCAGAGAATAATGGTTGTTCTATTTATATGAGTAATATCTTTTATGGTCATGCACCCTTGAAGAGTGGTTTATTTCTGTTGAATCTTGATCGTGGTGATACACATATTCATAATATTGATGAAAAAAGATGCAAAGTTGATAATGATAGTGCAACTTACTTGTGGCACTACCGTTTTGGTCGTATCGGTGTAAAGTGCATGAAGAAACTCCATAAAGATGGACTTTTGGAATCACTTGATTATGAATCATTTGATACTTGCGAACTGTGCCTTATGGGCAAGATGACTAAAACTCTGTTCTCCGGAACAATGGAATGGGCTAATGACTTATTGGAAATAATACATACCAATGTATGTTGTCCGATGAGTGTTGAGGCTCGTGGAGGGTATCGTTATTTTCTGACCTTCACGAATGATTTGAGCAGATATGGGTATATCTACTTAATGAATCACACAAGTCCGAAACATTTGAAAAGTTCAAAGAATTTCAGGGTGAAGTGGAGAATCATCGTAACAAGGAAATAAAGTTTCTACGATCTGATCATGGAGGAGAATATTTGAGTTACGAGTTTGGCGTTCATTTAAAACAATGTGGAATAGTTTCACAGCTCACGCCACGTGGAACACCACAGCGTAATGGTGTCACTACAAAAAAGATACACTTCCGTGATGATACGTGTTTGTCACAGTAGGTCACATTTTCTGTCATGCATGTACATCCATGACTATTTTATGACAGAATCAAGATAGTCATACTTGTGCTATCGTAGAAGTGTTCCATGACATTACCAAAATTATCATCATGGAAGTGTCCACTTCCATGACGATAAATCGCGCGTCATAGAAGTGGTTTCGTCAAGGGTGACCGACACGTGGCATCCACTGTAATGGATCACCGTTAAGCTATCAGGTCCGGTTTTGGATCAGATAACCCGTTAATAGCCCCGACCAATGGGGATTTTCCACGTGTAAAACAATCATTGGCTAGAGGAAACACGTGTCGGCTCACCGTTGGGACAGATGTCATCCACTCATTGGACCGAAGGCGCCTGTGATACGTCGACACATGGCACGACCCAACAGAGGCCCATTCCTATGAAAAGGCCGACCCGTTTGACTTGGTCAAAAGGTGGCGGGCTGGCCCACGGAAAGCTTGTTAACGGCTTGTTCGCATATAGACCATTTACAGCCCACTAACCCAGGGCCTGTTATGATCTATCCTAATTAGGCCCAGTAGCGTCATCTGGGCCGTCCAATATGATTCTAGCTCGTCTTAACTTCCGGCCCATGTATGGCCCATGACGTCTTTCGGCCCATATGAGTCCCTTTGTAACTCTTGGCGCATTAACGGCCCGTGGTGAAACTCGCCTGTAATGAACTGTGTATCACTTTATACCCATTAACGACCCATTATTCCATTGGTCCGTTTCCAGTCCATGTTATCTTTCGCCTTCTCAGGGCCCATTGATTCTTGGGCTCATTTCCAGCATTCGGTTACTTATGGCCCGTTACTATAATTTTCTGCTTGTGGGCCAAATTCAGCCAGTGGTTACAGTCAGACCGTTTGTGGCCCGTTAATACGTTCAGCCGTTTTCATAGCGTCATCAAATACGGCCGACTAACGATGGCCAGTTACGGTCGGCCCATGAACGGACAATTCCAACTCTAGCCCGTTTACAGCCATAATGCGGTCTATTATTGGCTCATGTTTGGCCAATCGATCATACGGACCGTAGAAGGCCCATTGATGATACGGCCCGTAGAAGGCCCATTGTGTCTACGACCCATAGAAGGCCCATTGTTTCTACGCCCCGTAGAAGGCCCATTGTTTCTACGGCCCATAGAAGGCCCATTGTTTCTGCGGCCCGTAGGAGGCCCAGTGTCACTATAGTAAATATGTAGCCCATGGTTATTGTGGCCTAGTTTTTAAAAATAGGTTATTGCGGCTACTAGCAAACCACGGAAAAAGAACTGCACTGACTACAAGCAAACAAATAAACAAGACAACAAGGAAATAAATAAGCAAGCAACTTACGCTAGGCTATCACCGCTATTACACATATTACATCCACTGGGCATCAAAGTTCGCCACCAGTGCAAATATAGGCAACAAAGCAGCATATAAACGCCGCAGCAAAACAAGTCCAGAACTAAAACCACTTCAGAAGATCTCAAGAAACAATATCCTGGGTACCCATAATGCTGGAAAGATGCTTAGCAAGCTTATTAACTTTCTCTTGTTTGGCGCTTAAATCCTCCAAATATTGTCAAGGCGCCGTAAAGTATGCATCTGAATTCTCCAGGGACTTCCTCAGTCCTTCAGCTTCCTATCGCAGCACATCTGGTCGATGTCTTTCAACTTGAAGTTGAGACTCAAGAAGACGAAGTGATTCAGGCAACGAGTTCGAAGAGCTTGTGCCAGCAGTAGTGTCCAGTAACTCGAACACTACATCAAGACAGGACTTTTGGGTTCTCTCACTGTCGCCAAGATAGTTTTTATCAGCTTTCTCGGAGACCAACATGGATGTCTCACTATCTTGAACCTTATCTGCATTACTTCCTTTACCCTTGCATAACGGGGTACTGTTCTCCAATATTTTTTCTGCATTCTAAAAGAGAAACAAGCAGACACATCACAGGTTTACCATGTTGTATATGAAACTCATTTTGGTAAATCAGTTCAGTAGTAAAGTGGACAGGATAACAGCATGAAACAAACATATATCTATGTACCATGGTCACTTTATGGTCTATATCATTCTAGTTTTGCATCGTGTTTGGGTGATCTATGGTGGAGACGGTGTTGTGTTAACTGGAACTGGGTTACTATCTGCTAGGGTTGGGGTTAGAAGGGGAGTAACTGGTTCTCTGTCCAACTGGGTAGGGGTACAATCTGCGAGAGTCTGGGTTATGTGTGGTGGGGCTGGTTCTTGGGCAAGTACAACCGTGGTTCTATCTGCATCAACTGGTAGCACTATCTTTTCTGAAGACTGTGTTGTTACTCCCTTAGATACTGCCATCATCCTCTCCAATTCAAATGGTTGATAAACAAGAAAATTAATTGAATGTACATACATTGTATGATAGACAGGTGCAATGGATAGTGGGGAATAAAAGAGGGCATGACACAATTCACATTTATGTTGTCTAACCAAACAGGATAGCATGACACAATTTCACATATATGATGGCTAACTAAACAAGATTGCATGACACAATTTCACATTATGATGGCTAACTAAAAAATATGGAAAGACATAGTTCAAAATAGATGACTATGTAAACAGGATGACATGATATAACTATATAATGTGTTTATTAAATAGGTTGGCATGCCATAATTCACATAAATGCCGCCTATGGAAACATCATAGCATGATATAATTCACGGATAGAATGACATAATTCAAAATATGATGACTGTAAACACTAAACATGATTAGATGATATAACTATATGATGTGTTTATTAAATGGGTTGCCATGCCATAATTCAGGTAGATATTGTGTATGTAAACATGATGGCATGCTATAATTCAAATATATGATTTATACAGTAAGCAAGTAAGTAGATGGCAAGCCATATATGATGTAAAAACTAAGCAATGCATGACATGGGTAATATAACCCTGCCTAGTTTGAGCATAGACCTCAAGGGGGAAAAAGGACCGGTCATCAATCTCTAAATCCTCCTCTGAGGAGCTCTCTGTAACCAGCAAGATGTCTGCTTCAGCAGGTAGCATTGTCAGCTCTGAATACCTTATTTTCACTCCAGATAGTTCCATCACCGCTTCAAATGGCTAATGCACAGGAAGAGTAGTTGAATATACAAACATTGTCGACAAATGGAACACGTAATACAAAAAATGATAGCATGATGTAATTCACATACATGATGATTGGCTAAACAACATGGCATCGCATAATTCACATATATAATGCCTTTGCAACAAGATAGCATTGCATAATTCACGTATATAATGTCTTGCAACAAGATGGCAATGCATAATTCACATATATGGTAATTAGACACTCAATAGGTGGCATTCTCACAAAGCATATCTAAACTAATCAAATGACATAGCAATCCAAGCATTGATGAGGAAATCGTTAGCTGGTAGCTGCTCGGTTGGCTGGTGAGTAGGGGATTAATCGGCTAATCGGCAAGTTAATCGACCATTTAATCAATTAATCGGATGATTTATCGGTTTATAGGCTACTCGGTGACCATAGGAGTAGGGATTAATCGGCAAGTTAACTGGTTAATCAGATGGATTCTTGAACAGGGAATGCAAGACACCATACGCACGATATGAGCAACATAACCCTGCCAAGTTAGAGCATACACCTGGGGGGAATAGGACTAGTCATCTGTCTCTGAATCCTCCTCTGAGGAGCTATCCATAACCAGCGAGATATATGCTTCATCAGATAGCATAGTCTGCTCTGAAGACCTTGTTTTCACTCCAGAATTTTCCATCACCGTGCCAAATGGCTGATGCACAAGAAGAGTAGTTGAATGTACTAACATTGTTGACAAATGCAATACGTAACGAAAAACAAGGATGGCCTGATATAATTCACATATAAGATGACTGACTAAGCAGGATGGCATTGCAAAATTCACATATATGACGCCTGGCTAAACAAGATGGCGTTGCATAATTCACATAGACGATGAATAAACTAAACATATGGCATTCACACAAAGCATGTCTAAACTAAGCAGATGACATATTTGAGGTATAAAGTAAGCAATGCAAGGCACCATATGCATGATATAACCAACATCAAGATGCCAAGTTAGAGCGAAGACCTCGGGGTAAATAGGAGTGGTCTTCTCCTTCCAAACCCCTCGTAACAGATATCTTCCTCTCGATTACAATCCGAAATGGGTGGAGGGGGGCTGCCTTTGCGCCTACCATGGAGCGACGTCTGCATGAAATTTTATTGCCACGCCAGGCTCGTCTCTTTTGCTCTATATGTTCAGTTCCATTGTGTACAATAACTGACATGCATAGGAATAAAACATAGTGAGATTATGTATGGAGTGCATGCAGAAATCCAGAGTAATGGTAGCAACCTGTGGATAGACCCAACACCAATGATAGCAGGCAGATAATGGCTTCAGTTAAAAAATACAGATAATGGCTTCTTTACTGTTTGTTTCCCACCCAACATGAAACTCATAGTAGATACCAGAGATTAACCATATAGTAGATAGATACTATTGATTGCGGCCCCGATATGTACCCCACAACCATTTAAAAACTCAAGTTTGACCATTAGTTTGGAGCTAACCCAGAGTCTAATCGGTGAACAGGACGATAAAGTAGCATGTAATATTAAGCAATGCATAACGTAAGCAGACACGAAAGAGTGCGACCTCTCTTGCGGACCCGTGTAGTCCTCGAGGTCATCTGCTCGGTTGATGATGGTAATGGAGTTGTCATGGCTGCCGGTGGGGAGGAAGTGTTGGGGAACGTAGCAGAAATTCAAAATTTTCCTACGTGTCATCAAGATCTATCTATGGAGAAACTAGCAACGAGGGAAGGAGAGTGCATCTACATACCCTTGTAGATCGCTAAGCGGAAGCGTTCAAGAGAACGGGGTTGAAGGAGTCGTACTGCCGTGATCCAAATCACCGGAGATCCTAGTGCCGAACGGACGGCACCTCCGTGTTCAACACACGTACAGCCCGGTGACGTCTCCCATGCCTTGATCCAGCAAGGAGAAAGGGAGAGGTTGAGGAAGACTCCATCCAGCAGCAGCACAATGGCATGGTGGTGATGGAGGAGCATGGCAATCCCGCAGGGCTTCGCCAAGCACCATGGGAGAGGAGGAGGAGGAGAGGCAGGGCTGCACCAAGAGGGAGAGAACTCATGTGTTATGGGCAGCCCCTAGGCCTCATATATATAGGGGAAAGGGAGGAGGGTGCGCCCCCTCTAGGGTTCCCACCCCTAGGGGGGGCGGCAGCCCTAGATGGGAAAGGGGGAGGCGGCCAAGAGGGAGGGAGAGGAGGCGCCCACTAGATGGGCCTTAGGGCCCATCTCGCCTAGGGTTTGCCCTCCCACTCACCCTGCGCCTTGGGACCCTTGTGTGAAGCACCAGCCCCTTTGGGACTGGTTCCCTCCCACACTTGGCCCACGCAACCTTCTGGGGTTGGTGGCCCCACTTGGTGGACCCCCGGGACCCTCCCGATGGTCCCGGTACATTACCGATATCGCCCGAAACTTTTCCGGTGACCAAAACAGGACTTCCCATATATAAATCTTTACCTCCGGACCATTCCGAACTCCTCGTGACGTCCAGGATCTCATCCGGGACTCCGAACAACATTCGTAACCACATACAAACTTCCTTTATAACCCTAGCATCATCGAACCTTATGTGTAGACCCTACGGGTTCGGGAGACATGTAGACATGACCGAGACGTTCTCCGGTCAATAACCAACAGCGGGATCTGGATACCCATGTTGGCTCCCACATGTTCCACGATGATCTCATCGGATGAACCACGATGTCAAGGACTCAATCGATCCCGTATACAATTCCCTTTGTCTAGCGGTATTATACTTGCCCGAGATTCGATCGTCGGTATCCCGATACCTTGTTAAATCTCGATTCCTGCAAATCTCTTTACTCGATCCGTAACACATCATACCGTGATCAACCCCTTGGTCACATTGTGCACATTATGATGATGTCCTACCGAGTGGGCCCAGAGATACCTCTCCGTCACACGGAGTGACAAATCCCAGTCTCGATTCGTGCCAACCCAATGCACACTTTCGGAGATACCTATAATGCACCTTTATAGCCACCCGATTCGTTGTGACGTTTGGTACACCCAAAGCATTCCTACGGTATCCGGGAGTTGCACAATCTCATGGTCTAAGGAAATGATACTTGACATTATAAAAGCTTTAGCATACGAACTACGATCTTTGTGCTAGACTTAGGATTGGGTCTTGTCCATCACATCATTCTACTAATGATGTGATCCCGTTATCAATGACATCCAATGTCCATGGTTACGAAACCATAACCATCTATTGATCAACGAGCTAGCCAATAGAGGCTTGCTAGGGACATGGTGTTGTCTATGTATCCACACATGTATTTGAGTTTCCTATCAATACAATTATAGCATGGATAATAAACGATTATCATGAACAAGGAAATATAATAATAATAACTAATTTATTATTGCCTCTAGGGCATATTTCCAACAGTCTCCCACTTGCACTAGAGTCAATAATCTAGTTCACATCGTCATGTGATTAACAGCGATATGTCACATCGCCATGTGACTAACACCCAAAGAGTTTACTAGTGTCTGTAAACTAGTTCACATCATTATGTGATTTAGACTCAATGAGTTCTGAGGTTTGATCATGTTTTGCTTGTGAGAGAGGTTTTAGTCAACGGGTTTTAGTCAACGGGTCTGAACCTTTCAGATCCGTGTGTGCTTTGCAAATTTCTAGGTCATATTATAAATGCTGCTTCCACGCTCCACTTGAAGCTATTCCAAATGGTTGCTCCACTATACGTGATCCGGTTTGCTACTCGAGTCACTCGGATAGGTGTTAAAGCTTGCATCGACGTAACGCTTTACGCCGAACTCTTTATCACCTCCATAATCGAGAAACATGTCCTTATTTACTCCAAGGACAATTTTGATCATTGTCCAATGATCCATTCCTGGATCATTCTTGTACCCCTTTGACCGACTCATGGCATGGCACACTTCCGTGCGGTACACAAGATAGCATACCGTAGAGCCTATGTCTAAGGCATAGGGGACGATCTTCGCCCTTTCTCTCTGCTCGCCGTGGTCGAGCTTTAAGTCTTAACTTCATACCTTACATCTCGTGCAAGAACTCCTTCTTTGATCGATCCATCTTGAACACCTTCAAGATCATGTCAAGGTACATGCTCATTTGAAAGTATTATTAAACATTTTGATCTATCTTATAGATCTTTGATGCTTATTGTTCAAGTAGTCTAATCCAGGTTTTCTATTGAAAAACACTTTTCAAACATCCCTATATGCTTTCTAGAAATTCTACATCATTTCTGATCATCAATATGTCAACAACATATTGTTATCGTAAATTCCATAGTGCTCCCACTCACTTCTTTGGAAATACAAGTTTCTCATAAACTTTGTATAAACCCAAAATCTTTGATCATCTCATCAAAGCGCACATTCCAACTCCGAGATGCTTACTCCAGTCCTTAGAAAGGATCATTGGAGCTAGCATACCTTTTAGCATCCTTAGGATCGACAAAACTTTTCCGATTGTATCACATACAACCTTTCCTTACGTAAACCGATAAGGAAACTCGTTTTGACATCCATCTGCCAGATTTCATAAATGCAGCTTATGCTAACATGATTCCGACGGACTTAAGCATCGCTACGGATGAGAAAATCTCATCGTAGTCAACTCTTTGAACTTGTGAAGAACTCTTCGCCACAAGTCGAGCTTCATAGACGGTGATATTACCGTCCACATCCGTCTTCTTCTTAAAGATCCATTCATCTCAATGGCTTGCCGATCATCGGGCAAGTCCACCAAAGTCTATGCTTTGTTCTGATACATGGATTCTATCTCGGATTTCATGGCTTCTAACCATTTGTCGGAATTTGGGCCCACCATCGCTTCTCCATAGCTCGTAGGTTCATTGTTGCCTAGCAACATGACCTTCAAGACAGGATTATGCATCACTCAAGTAGTACGCATCCTTGTCACCCTACGAGGTACGTCAGTGACTTGATCCGAAACTTCATGATCACTATCATAAGCTTCTACTTCAATTGGTGTATGTGCCACGGGAACAACTTCTTCTGCCCTGCTACACACTAGTTGAAGTGACGGTTCAATAACCACATCAAGTCACCACAATCCTCCCACTCAATTCTTTCGAGACGAACTTTTCCTCGAGAAAGGACCCGTTTCAAGAAACAATCCCTATTGCTTTCGGATCTGAATTAGGAGGTATACCCAACTGTTTTGGGTGTCCTATGAAGATGCATTTTATCAGCTTTGGGTTCGAGCTTATCAACCTGAAACTTTTCCACATAAGCATCGCAGCCCCAAACCTTTAAGAAATGACAGCTTAGGTTTCTCTAAACCATAGTTCATATGGTGTCATCTCAACGGAGTAACGTGGTGCCCTATTAAAGTGAGTGCGGTTGTCTCTAATGCCTAACCCATGAACGATAGTGGTAATTCGATAAGAGACATCATGGTACGCACCATATCCAATAGGGTGCAACTATGATGTTCGGACACACCATCACACTATGGTGTTCCAGCGGTATTAATTGTGAAACAATTTGCACAATGTCTTAATTGTGTGCCAAAACTCAGAACTAGATATTCATCTCTATGATCATATCATAGACATTCTATCCTCTTGTCACGAAGATCTTAAACTTCACTCTGAAATTACTTGAACCATTCAATAATTCAGATTTGTGTTTCATCAAGTAAATATGCTCAACATCTACTCGAATCATCTGTGAAGTCGTAACATAACGATATTCATCGCATGCCTTAGCACTCATTGGACTGCACATATCAAAATGTGTTGCTTCCAACAAGTTGCTATCTTGTTCCATCTTCTTTGAAACCGAGGCTTTTCACCATCTTGCCCATGTGGTATGTTTTGCATATCTCAAGTGATTCAAAATCAAGTGAGTCCAAATGATCCATCTGCATGGAGTTTCTTCATGCGTATACACCAATAGACATGGTTCGCATGTCTCAAACTTTTTAAAACCGAGTGAGTCCAAAGATCCATCAACATGGAGCTTCTTCATGCGTTTACACCAATATGACTTACATGGCAGTGCCACAAGTAAGTGGTACTATCATTACTATCTTATATCTTTTGGCATGAAAATGTGTATCACTACGATCGAGATTCAATAAACCATTTCTTTAGGTGCAAGACCATTGAAGGTGTTATTCAAAATAGAGTAACCATTATTCTCCTTAAATGAATAACCGTATTGCGATAGACATAATCCAATCATGTATATGCTCAATGCAAACACCAAATAACAATTATTTAGGTTTAACACCAGTCTCGATGGTAGAGGGAGCGGGCGATGCTTGATCACATCAACCTTGGAAACACTTCCAACACATATCGTCAGCTTACCTTTAGCTAGTCTCCGTTTATTCCGTAGCCTTTTATTTCGAGTTACTAACACTTAGCAACCGAACCGGTATCTTAATACCCTGGTTCTACTAGGAGTACTAGTAAAGTACACATTAACATAATGTATATCCAATATACTTCTATCGACCTTGCCAGCCTTCTTATCTACCAAGTATCTAGGGTAACGCTGCTCCAAAGGGCTGTTCCCCTTATTACGTAAGCACTTAGTCTCGGGTTTGGGTTCAACCTTGGGTTTCTTCACTAGAGCAGCAGCTGATTTGCCGCTTCATGAAGTATCCCTTCTTGCCCTTGCCCTTCTTGAAACTAGTGGTTTCACCAACCATCAACAATTGATGCTCCTTCTTGACTTCTACTTTCGTGATGTCAAACAACGCGAATACCTCAAGGGATCATTATGTCTATCCCTGATATGTTATAGTTCATCACGAAGCTCTAGCAGCTTGGTGGTAATGACTTTGGAGAAACATCACTTTCTCATCTGGAAGATCAACTCCCACTCGATTCAAGTGATTGTTGCACTTAGACAATCTGAGCACAAGCTCAACGATTGAGCTTTTCTCCCTTAGTTTGCAGGCTAAGAAAACTCGTCGGAGGTCTCATACCTCTTGGCGTGGGCACGAGCCTGAAATCCCAATTTCAGCCCTCGAAACATCTCATATGTTCCGCGATGTTTCAAACGTCTTTGGTGCCTCTACTCTAAACCGTTCAACCGAACTATCACGTAGTTATCAAAAGCGTGTATGTCCGATGTTCGCAACATCCACAAACGACGTTTGGGGTTCAAGCACACCGAGCGGTGCATTAAGGACATAAGCTTTCTCTTGATCGCATAATTGCTACTTTCAACTTTCAACTATATTTTCTCTAGGAACATATCTAAACAAGGAACTAAAGCGCGAGCTTACATAATTTGCAAAAGGTCTTTTGACTATGTTCAAGATAATTAAGTTCATCTTATGAACTCCCACTCGAATAGACATCCCTCCGTCATCTAAGTGATTACATGATCCGAGTCAACTAAGCCGTGTCCGATCATCACGTGAGACGGACTAGTCATCATCGATGAACATCTTCATGTTGATCGTATCTACTATACGACTCATGCTCGACCTTTCGGTCTCTGTGTTCCCGAGGCCATGTCTGTACATGCTAGGCTCGTCAAGTTAACCCCAAGTGTTTTTGCTGTGTAAATCTGTCTTACACCCGTTGTATGTGAACGTAAGAATCCATCACACCCGATCATCACGTGGTGCTTAGAAGCGACTTAACTGTAGCAACGGTGCAGTCGAGGAGAACACTTCTTGAAATTTAGGTAAGGGATCATCTTATTTACTACCGTCGTTCTAAGTAAACAAGATGCATAAACATAATAAACATCACATGCAATTATATAGTAGTGACATGATATGGCCAATATCATATTGCTCCTTTTGATCTCCATCTTCGGGCTCCATGATCATTATTGTCACCGCATGACACCATGATCTCCATCATCATGATCTCCATCATCGTGTCTCCATGAAGTTGTCTCGCCAACTTATTACTTCTACTACTATGGCTACCGGTTAGCAATAAAGTAAAGTAATTACATGGCGTTGTTCAATGACACGCGTGTCATACAATAAATAAAGACAACTCCTATGGCTCCTGCCGGTTGTCATACTCATCGACATGCAAGTCGTGAATCCTATTACAAGAACATGATCAATCTCATACATCACATATCATTCATCACATTCTTCTTGGCCATATCACATCACATAGCATACCCTGCAAAAACAAGTTAGACGTCCTCTAATTGTTGTTTGCATATTTTACGTGGCTGCTTTGGGTTTCTAGCAAGAACGTTTCTTACCTACGCAAAACCACAACGTGATATGCCAATTGCTATTTACCCTTCATAAGGACCCTTTTCATCGAATCCGTTCCGACTAAAGTGGGAGAGATCGGCACCCGCTAGCCACCTTATGCACCAAGTGCATGTCACCGGTGGAACCTGTCTCACGTGGAAATGCGTGTAAGGTCGGTCCGGGCCGCTTCATCCCACAATACCGTCGAAACAAGATTGGACTAGTAACGGTAAGCATATTGAACAATATCAACGCCCACAACTACTTTGCGTTCTACTCGTGCAAAGAATCTACGCAATAAACCTGGCTCTGATACCACTGTTGGGGAACGTGGCGTAAATTCAAAATTTTCCTACGTGTCACCAAGATCTATCTATGGAGAAACTAGCAACGAGGGAAGGAGAGTGCATCTACATACCCTTGTAGATCGCTAAGCGGAAGCGTTCAAGAGAACGGGGTTGAAGGAGTCGTACTCGTCGTGATCCAAATCACCGGAGATCCTAGTGCCGAACGGACGGCACCTCCGCGTTCAACACACGTATAGCCCGGTGACGTCTCCCATGCCTTGATCCAGCAAGGAGAGAGGGAGAGGTTGAGGAAGACTCCATCCAGCAGCAGCACAACGGCATGGTGGTGATGGAGGAGCGTGGCAATCCCGCAGGCTTCGCCAAGCACCATGGGAGAGGAGGAGGAGGAGAGGTGGCTGCACCAAGAGGGAGAGAACTCATGTGTTATGGGCAGCCCCTAGGCCTCATATATAGGGGAAAGGGAGGAGGTGCGCCTCTAGGGTTCCCACCCCTAGGGGCGGCAGCCCTAGATGGGAATGGGGGGAGGCGGCCTAGAGGGGAGGGAGAGGGAGGCGCCCACTAGATGGGCCTTAGGGCCCATCTGCCCTAGGGTTTGCCCCCTCCCACTCACCCTTGCGCCTTGGGACCCTTGTGGGGGGCGCACCAGCCCCTTTGGGACTGGTTCCCTCCCACACTTGGCCCACGCAACCTTCTGGGGTTGGTGGCCCCACTTGTGGACCCGGGACCCTCCCGGTGGTCCCAGACATTACCGATATCGCCTCAAACTTTTCCGGTGACCAAAACAGACTTCCCATATATAAATCTTTACCTCCGGACCATTCCTAACTCCTCGTGACGTCCATGATCTCATCCGACTCCGAACAACATTCGGTAACCACATACAAACTTCCTTTATAACCCTAAGCGTCATCGAACCTTAAGTGTGTAGACCCTACGGGTTCGGAGACATGTAGACATGACCGAGACGTTCTCCGTCAATAACCAACAGCGGGATCTGGATACCCATGTTGGCTCCCACATGTTCCACGATGATCTCATCGGATGAACCACGATGTCAAGGACTCAATCGATCCCGTATACAATTCCCTTTGTCTAGCGGTATTGTACTTGCCCGAGATTCGATCGTCGGTATCCCGATACCTTGTTCAATCTCGTTTCCGGCAAGTCTCTTTACTCGTTCCGTAACACATCATCCCGTGATCAACCCCTTGGTCACATTGTGCACATTATGATGATGTCCTACCGAGTGGGCCCAGAGATACCTCTCCGTCACACGGAGTGACAAATCCGATCTCGATTCGTGCCAACCCAACAGACACTTTCGGAGATACCTGTAATGCACCTTTATAGCCACCCGATTCGTTGTGGCGTTTGGTACACCCAAAGCATTCCTACGGTATCCGGGAGTTGCACAATCTCATGGTCTAAGGAAATGATACTTGACATTATAAAAGCTTTAGCATACGAACTACGCATCTTTGTGCTAGGCTTAGGATTGGGTCTTGTCCATCACATCATTCTACTAATGATGTGATCCCGTTATCAATGACATCCAATGTCCATGGTTAGGAAACCATAACCATCTATTGATCAACGAGCTAGCCAATAGAGGCTTGCTAGGGACATGGTGTTGTCTATGTATCCACACATGTATTTGAGTTTCCTATCAATACAATTATAGCATGGATAATAAACGATTATCATGAACAAGGAAATATAATAATAATAACTAATTTATTATTGCCTCTAGGGCATATTTCCAACAAGAAGATCTAAGGCGGCGAAAGACAGTCTGGAGGCCGGATCCGTGCTGTGCTGGACCCTTCTGTTGTTGGAGCAGCTGAGCTGGGGTGGACGACGTTGCAGCAGGAGCGGGAAAAACCACGCAAGGTTTTCTTTGACAACTACCTGTAAGAGAAGTAATTCTATAAAGGCTCATTTGAATTGGAGGATTCTAACAATGCAGGGATAAGAAATACACAGTAAGATAGGAATGCACGTGCAAAATAGAGAATTTAAAAACACATGATTTCTGCCAATCTGGGCGTTTGGTTCACAAGAATTGGAAGATCACAGGATGCAAATAATCATGGTGAGATTAAGTCAAACCACAAGAAAATGTATGGTTATAATGCTATTATGCTACTATCCCTTAGTCTTGTGCTTCATGAATAGGAATTTGAAAAGGAGGACAAGTGGATATTAAAATTCCTACAGTTTTTCTTTCAAGGAGACACTAAAGGAACAAATCCTACAGTTTTCCTTTGCTCCATTCCTTTGAACCAAATGCATGAATAGTAGTACCATAGGAAACTTTCCAATTCCTATGTTTTTCCTTCACTTTTCCTTTCATGTACTGGCGATTCTAGTAGGCAGGCTTGAGCAAGGAAAAGCCTACACTCAAAAATTATTTTTGTGCTACTTCTACTACTTTGGACCCAGGCAACTGCCCTACTAGCTCAACTCCCAGGCCCGTCGAAAATGCACAGCTCAAACGCGCAGAGATAAATAATGATGGAGTTCAAGAGAGTCCATCACGGATAGCTAAGTTGCCTGGTACCTCACTGCTTGTCATATAGTAGGAGAAACTAATCGTATTTCATGTTACTACGTGTTCTTAGTGGACAATACATATAACATGTAGAGTAAAAAAGAGATGTAACAAGTGTACAACCTCTTTGGCGAAGCCATGTCGATCAGCGTGATTGGGTTGGTCGGTGAGGATGATTCGGCTGACTTGGCTGTCGGAGGAGGGGAACAAGATCTTAGGCATCTTAAGATGGAGCCTGGGGTACTACTCCACTGTGATGGAGGGTTTCGTCGTTGGAGCAGCTCCGGTGAGTTGAACGATGCCGAGGCTGAAGTAGGACAGGAGAGACAACGTTAACCTAAGTGGAATTTTAATAGCATCTCCAATAGATGACGTAAAATACATAACCACAAAGTGCTAGATGTAAAATACATCAGCCGTTCATCTCTGAACTTAACTGTCGAAACTGAATTTAACTGTCGAAACTGAACTTAAGCTATTAAACTGAATTTTCTTTGTCGAAACTGAATTTTCTTGTTGAAACTAAATGCACTAGTAGCGAGAAAAGCGTAGTAGCAAAGCAGCAGACAAAGTAGAGCAGGGCAGCTGGTCGTGTAGCAAGATCGGTGAGGTTACACGCCGTCACGATCGACTTTTCATCTCTGGTCAGTCGATTTTCTAGCCGTTGGATACGAAATCAAGGGCATGTAGTTCATATTCAACCTCCACCACCCTAAGCCGCCAGCCACCACCGGCCAAACATCCGCCCCGCGCCGCCCCGGCCACCTCGAAACTGTTGGAAATATGCCCTAGAGGCAATAATAAAAGGATTATTATTATATTTCCTTGTTCATGATAATTTTCTTTTATTCATGCTATAATTGTATTATCCGGAAATCGTAATACACGTGTGAATACATAGAACAAAATACGTCCCTAGTAAGCCTCTAGTTGACTAGCTCGTTGGTCAACAGATAGTCATGGTTTCCTGACTATGGACATTAGATGTCGTTGACAACGGGATCACATCATTAGGAGAATGATGTGATGGACAAGACCCAATCCTAAGCATAGCACAAGATCGTGTAGTTCGTTTTGCTAGAGCTTTTCCAATGTCAAGTATCTTTTCCTTAGACCATGAGATCGTGTAACTACCGGATACCGTAGGAGTGCTTTGGGTGTACCAAACGTCACAACGTAACTAGGTGACTATAAAGGTGCACTAAAAGTATCTCCGAAAGTGTCTGTTGGGTTGACACGGATCGAGACTGGGATTTGTCACTCCGTATTACGGAGAGGTATCACTGGGCCCACTCGGTAGTGCATCATCATAATGAGCTCAAAGTGACCAAGTATCTGGTCACGGGATCATGCATTACGGTACGAGTAAAGTGACTTGCTGGTAACGAGATTGAACGAGGTATTGGGATACCGACGATTGAATCTCGGGCAAGTAACATACCGTCTGACAAAGTGAATAGTATACGGGGTTGCTTGAATCCTCGACATCGTGGTTCATCTGATGAGATCATCGAGGAGTATGTGGGAGCCAACATGGGTATCCAGATCCCGCTGTTGGTTATTGACCGGAGAGTCATCTCGGTCATGTCTGCATGTCTCCCGAACCCGTAGGGTCTACACACTTAAGGTTCGGTGACGCTAGGGTTATTAGGAAGACTTGTATGTGATTACCGAATATTGTTCGGAGTCTCGGATGAGATCCCGGACGTCACGAGGAGTTCCGGAATGGTCCGGACGTGAAGATTTATATATGGGAAGTTGTCATACGGACACCGGAAAGTTTCGGGGGCATATCGGTATTGTACCGGGGCCACCGGAGAGGTTCCGGGGGTCCACCGGGAGGGGCCACCCCTCTCGGAGGGCCTCATGGACCGCAAGGGGCAGGGAACCAGCCCCTGGAGGGCTGCCCCCCCATTGGGCCCATGCGCCTAGGGTTGGGGGGGAACCCTAGTGGGGGCGCCCCCCTGTGCTTGGGGGGCAAGCCCCCCTCCCTGGCCGCCGCCCCCTCTCTAGATCTCATCTAGAGGGGGCCGGCCCCATTCCCCCTTCCCCTATAAATAGAGGGGCGAGGGAAGGGCTGAACACCTGATCCAAGGCGCAGCCCCTCCCCTCCCCAACACCTCTCCTCCTCTGTTGAGTGCTTGGCGAAGCCACAGCCGAATCTTGCTTCTCCACCATCCTCACGCCGTCGTGCTGCTGCTGGCGCCTTCTTCCTCAACCTCTCCTTCCCCCTTGATGGATCAAGAAGGAGGAGACATCGTCCGTTCCGTACGTGTGTTGAACGCGGAGGTGCTGTCCGTTCGGTACTTGGACATCAGTGATTTGAATCACGGCGAGTACGACTCCATCATCACCGTTCCCTTGAACGCTTCCGCACGCGATCTACAAGTGGTAAGTAGATGCAATCTCTCTCCCATGACTCGTTGCTTAGATGAACTCATAGATGGATCTTGGTGAAACCGTAGGAAAAATTTCAATTTTCTGCAACATTCCCCAGCAGTGGTATCAGAGACAGGTTTATGCGTAGTTCTCTTTTGCACGAGTAGAACACAATTTTGTTGTGGGCGTAGATCTTGTCAACTTGCTTGCCGCTACTAGTCTTTTCTTGCTTCAGCGATATTGTGGGATGAAGCGGCCCGGACCGACCTTACACGTACGCTTACGTGAGACAGGTTCCACCGACTGACATGCACTAGTTGCATAAGGTGGCTAGCGGGTGTCTGTCTCTCCCACTTTAGTTGGAGCGGATTCGATGAAAAGGGTCCTTATGAAGGGTAAATAGAAGTTGACAAATCACGTTGTGGTTATTCATAGGTAAGAAAACGTTTTTGCTAGAACCCAATTGCAGCCACGTAAAAGATGCAACAACAATTAGAGGACGTCTAACTTGTTTTTGCAGCAATTGTCATGTGATGTGATATGGCCAAGTTGTGATGAATGATGAATGATATATTGTGATGTATGAGATCATGTTCTTGTAATAGGAATCACGACTTGCATGTTGATGAGTATGACAACCGGGAGCCATAGGAGTTGTCTTTATTTTTTGTATGACCTGCGTGTCATTGAAGAACGCCATGTAAATTACTTTACTTTATTGCTAAACGCGTTAGCCATAGAAGTAGAAGTAGTCGTTGGCGTGACAACTTCATGAAGACACGATGATGGAGATCATGATGATGGAGATCATGATGATGGAGATCATGGTGTCATGCCGGTGACGAAGATGATCATGGAGCCCCGAAGATGGAGATCAAAGGAGCTATATGATATTGGCCATATCATGTCACTACTTTATATAATTGCATGTGATGTTTATTATGTTTATGCATCTTGTTTACTTAGAACGACGGTAGTAAATAAGATGATCCCTTAGAATAATTTCAAGAAAGTGTTCCCCTAAGCGTGCACCGTTGCTAAAGTTCGTCGTTTCAAAGCACCACGTGATGATCGGGTGTGATAGATCCTTACGCTCACATACAACGGGTGTAAGACAGTTTTACACATGCAAAACACTTAGGGTTAACTTGACGAGCCTAGCATGTACAGACATGGCCTCGGAACACAAGAGACCGAAGGTCGAACATGAGTCGTATGGTAGATACGATCAACATGGAGATGTTCACGACGATGACTAGTCCGTCTCACGTGATGATCGGACACGGCCTAGTCGACTCGGATCATGTAACACTTAGATGACTAGAGGGATGTCAAATCTGAGTGGGAGTTCATTAAATAATTTGATTAGATGAACTTAATTATCATGAACATTAGTCTAAAAGTCTTTGCAAAATGTCTGGTAGATCAAATGGCCAACGCTCATGTCACCATGAACTTCAACGCGTTCCTAGAGAAAAACCAAGCTGAAAGACGATGGCAGCAACTATTCGGACTGGGTCTGGAACCTGAGGATCATCCTCATAGCAGCCAAGAAACAATATGTCCTAGAAGCACCGCTAGGTGAAGCACCCATCCTGCAGAACCAAGACATTATGAATGCTTGGCAGTCTCGTCGATGATTACTCCCTCGTTCAGTGCGGCATGCTTTACAGCTTAGAACCGGGCTCCAAAAGCGTTTTGAGCAACACGGAGCATATGAGATGTTCGAGGAGCTGAAAATGGTTTTCCAATCTCATGCCCGGTCGAGAGATATGAAGTCTCCGACAAGTTCTATAGTTGTAAGATGGAGGAAAACAGTTACATCGGTGAGCACATACTCAAAATGTCCGGGTTGCACAACCGCCTATCCAGGTGGACATTAACCTCCCGGACGAGGCGGTCATTGACAGAATCCTTGATCGCTCCCACCAAGCTACAAGAGCTTTGTGATGAACTACAATATGCAGGGGATGGTGAAGACCATTCCTGAAGTATTTTCAATGCTGAAGTCAGCTGAGGTAGAAATCAAGAAAGAACATCAAGTGTTGATGGTTAATAAAACCACGAAGTTCAAGAAGGGCAAGGGTAAAAAGAACTTCATGAAGGACGGCAAAGATGTTGCCGCGCCAAAAGCCGATTCTTGCCGGAAGAAGTCAAAGAATGGACCCAAGCGTGAGACAGTGCTTTTATTGCAAAGGGAAGGGCCCTTTGGAAGCGGAACTGCCCCAAATACTTAGCGGACAAGAAGGGCGTCTACACTAAAGGTATATTTGTTATACTTGTAATTGATGTGTACCTTACCAGTACTCGTAGTAACTCCTGGTTATTTGATACCGGTGCCGTTGATCAGATTTGTAACTCACGGCAGAGCTGCGGAATAAACGGAGGCTGGCGAAGGGCGAGGTGACGATGCGCGCGTCGGGAATGGTTCCAAGGTCAATGTGATCGCCGTCGACACGCTACCTCTACATTTACCTACGGGTTAGTTTTAAACCTCAATAATTGTTATTTAGTGCCAAGTTTGAGCATGAACATTGTATCGAGGATCTCGTTTAATCTGAGATGGCTACTCATTTTAATCCGAGAATAATGGTTGTTCTATTTATATGAGAGATATGTTTTATGGTCATTCTCCGATGGTCAATGGTTTATTCTTAATGAATCTCGAACGTAATATTACACATATTCATAGTGTGAATACCAAAAGATGTAAAGTTGATAACGATAGTCCCACATACTTGTGGCACTGCCGCCTTGGTCACATTGGTGTCAAGCGCATGAAGAAACTCCATGCTAATGGACTTTTAGAGTCTCTCGATTATGAATCATTTGACACATGCGAACCATGCCTCATGGGCAAAATGACCAAGACTCCGTTCTCCGGAACAATGGAGCGAGCAACCAACTTATTGGAAATCATACATACCGATGTGTGTGGTCCAATGAGCGTTGAGGCTCATGGAGGATATCGATATGTTCTCACTCTCACCGATGACTTGAGTAGATATGGGTATGTCTACTTGATGAAACACAAGTCTGAGACCTTTGAAAAGTTCAAGGAATTTCAGAATGAGGTAGAGAATCAACGTGACCGAAAGATAAAATTCTTACGATCGGATCGTGGAGGAGAATATTTAAGTCACGAATTTGGTACACACTTAAGAAAATGTGGAATCGTTTCACAACTCACGCCGCCTGGAACACCTCAACGTAACGGTGTGTCCGAACGTCAGTGTCGCACTCTATTGGATATGGTGCGATCTATGATGTCTCTTACCGATTTACCGCTATCATTTTGGGGATACGCTCTAGAGACAGCTACATTCACTTTAAATGGGGCACGTTCTAAATCCGTTGAGACGACACCGTATTAATTATGGTTTTGGAAGAAACCTAAGTTGTTGTTTCTAAAAGTTTTGGGATGCGATGCTTATGTCAAGAAGCTACAACCTGAAAAGCTCGAACCCAAGTCGGAAAAATGCGTCTTCATAGGATACCCTAAGGAAACCATTGGGTACACCTTCTACCTTAGATCCGAAGGCAAGATCTTTGTTGCCAGAACGGATCCTTTCTTGAAAAGAGTTTCTCTCGAAAGGAGTAAGTGGGAGGAAATTAGAACTCGATGAAGTACTACCTCTTGAACCGGAAAGTAGTGCAGCTCAGGAAAATGTTTCTGTGGTGCCTACACCGACTGGAGAGGAAATTAATGATGATGATCAAGGTACTTCGGATCAAGTTGCTACTGAACTTCGTAGGTCCACAAGGACACGTTCCACAAAAGAGTGGTATGGCAACCCTATCCTGGAAATCACACTACTAGGAAAAGGGCTATAGATGGAATTGACACTAATGGCGCACCAGACATGTGGTGCGCCATTAGTATATACTAATGGCGCACCACCATCTGATGCGCCATTAGTGTTGAAACTACTAATGGCGCACCCTGCCCACGGTGCGCCATTAGTACCAAATTTTTTTTCAACTAGTGCGCCTGTCCAAACATACTAATGGCGCATCCGCTGGTGCGCCACTAATGTTTTTTTTATTATTGTTTTTATTCCTTTTTTTGCAAAAGTACTAATGGCGCACCACCAGGGGGTGCGCCATTAGTAACCTGGATTACTAATGGCGCATTTCTTGCTGGTGCGCCATTAGTAAGTGGGCAGCAACAAGATATTTTGGACAGCCTCTCCTCCCACACTCACTTTCTCCCCACTTCATTCTCTCCACCGCCTCCTCCTTGTCTCGGTGCCTCCTCTTTTCACCTCATTTCCACCATAGATTCATTCAAATTAAGTGGTTAAGTTACCTTGTTTTGCTAGGTAAGTAAGGGGGGAAGCTATATTTATGTTGTTCTCCCTACAACAATGTGCGCATGCACTTTTTATGGCCTAGCTAGATCTATGTATGTTCGTGGTGTTGCATATGTTTGTGGTGTTGCATATGTGTTTGTGTTTGGAGGTGTACCGGTATTTGAAATGCGATAGTTGCCAATATTTTGCGGAATGTTGATTCATTTCCTTTTAAGTGAGAATTTTGGCATTAAGCATTCTTTTGGTCCTATTTTTAGGAAAGTCATGCCAAATTTTTCTTGGTTCTAAAATATCATTTTGCTCTACCCGCAGCGACCATGGTCCGCATACGATGACCGAAGGCATCGTGAATAGGTTTTTGAGGTCCGCGAAGGCCGAGATGCTTCGAAAGAACGAGAAGGAGATAAGATGTCCGTGTCGAAGATGCAAGCTGAATAGCCTTATTGCGGACCCGAATTCCGGGCAGGTGCGGGACCACCTGCTCTTGCGTGGTTTCATGGATGGCTATCGGTGGCAAGGTGATGAAGATGACTACGTAAGTCGCCCATGGGGGTCGGGCAAGAAATGAGGAAGGGCAGCAAGACAACCACCGCGGCTCGGGGGGGGGGGGGGGGCGAGAAGACGAATTATCCCCAGGAGATGAACACGAAGGTGATGCTGTACCACAGTCATCATGTAGAAGATGCAGACATGATGATGATGCGGGAGCGAGCGACGCTGGACCATCGATGGGCTGGGTGCAGGACCCTCATATTCAAGAGCTGCTTCTCAAGCTGCACGGATAACGCAAGAGCTGCCGCCGAGAGAAAGCCAAGATGGATCAACTTGAGTTAGACGCGGTTACTCCATTGTATGAAGGATGCAGGCCGAGGATACCCGCTGAAAGTAACGCTCATGGCTCTGGAGATGAAGGTAAAACACAAAATGACCGGCGCATGCTTCGGCGAGAACATGTCATTACAGCACGAACGTCTTCCCAAGGGGAACAAGTGCCCGACCAGTTTGGAGGAGGCGAAGAAAATCATGTGTCCTCTGGATTTACCGCACGTGAAATACCATGTGTGCATGAACAATTGCATCATTTATCGGATCGAGCACGCGCAGTCTACCATATGTCCGGTGTGCGGTGTCACTCGATACAAGAAGAGGAAGAAAGCTCCTCGAAAAGTGGTGTGGTACTTTCCGATCACTCCTCGTCTGCAGCGGTATTTCGCGGACCCTAAGGTAGCAAAGCTCCTGCGTTGTACGCCGGATAGGGAGGAGAAGAAGCGAGAAGATGACGCAAATGATCCGGAGATAGATAAAAAAGACAAGATGCTTTGAGTCACCCTAAGGATGCGAGCTAGTGGCAAGCGTTGAACTTGAATACCCAGAATTTGGGAATGATCCAAGGAACATCGTCTTTGGCGCGAGCACCGATGGAGTCAATCCGTTTGGCAGCGAGAGAAGCACACATAGCACCTGGCCTATGTTTGTGTGGATGTACAACCTTCCCCCACAGTTGTGCATGAAGAGGAAGTACATTCACATGAGTATGCTAATTGAAGGGCCGAAACAACCAGGGAACGACATCAATCCGTATCTGGGGCTGCTTTGAAAGAGGAGCTTGACACGCTGTGGAAAACGCCCAATACGTGGGGCCGCGCCGAGAGAAAGAATATTTCCCTATGAGAGCCGCCTTTGCTCACGACGGTGCACGACTATCTCGATTCACGGATATCTTGCGGGGCAGGTAGTCCACGGATTTTCTGGATTCGTAAGGTGCATGGATGCACAACGTATCGCCACTAGATAGAGATCCGGGTCTTGAAAACCGTGTTCATGGGACATCGAAGGTGGCTTCGCGACGATGACCCGTGGAGGAAACGCAAGGATCTGTTCGATGGTGAAACCGAACCCAACGCCTGTACGAGGAGCGGCTTGGAAATAGACAAGCTGTTGAAAAATTGGAAATACTGCCTTGCCGGAAAGAAGCAAAAGGCGCCAGAGCCGAAAGAAGCGAAAAGGCGCCAGAGCCGCTGAAGGTATGGAAAAGCGAGGTCTGTTTTACGGGACTTGCCGTCTTGGAAGATCCACCGTGTGCCTCACAGCCTTGATGTCATGCATATCACGAAGAACGTGTGCGAGAGTCTGCTTGGTACCCTGCTCAACATGCGAGAGGACCAAAGATGGGCGAAAGCAAGGCAGACTTGAAATCAATGGGCATCAGGCAAGAGCTTCACGCTATATATGATGATGATGATGATGATGATGATGATGATGATGATGATGATGATGAGGCGAAGCAGGACACAGAAAGTCGTCGCAAAGGCAAAAAGGCCAAGAAGACCGGAAATGACTACCCTCCCACGTGCTTCACTCTAAGTCGAGGAGATCGAGCAGTTTTTCACCTGCCTCCTAGGAGTAAAACTTCCTTACGGTTACGCTGGGAAGATAAGCGAGATACCTAGACCCAGTGAAGCGAAGTTCAGCGGGATGAAGTCTCACGACATCACGTGCTAATGACGCAGATACTTCCAGTTGCAATCCATTGGGATCATGGACGCGCACGTCCGTGAAACGCTATTTGGCCGATGCATCTTTTTCGACGTCATCTCTCGCTAGTCGGTTGGCGTGAGGCAACTCAGAAGGCTACAGGAAGAGATCGTGGTGATACTATGCAAGCTTGAGATGTACTTCCGCCCGCATTCTTCGATGTTATGGTGCATCTGCTGGTCCATATCGTGGAGGATATCATCCAACTCGGGCCGACGTTCCTGCACGGCATGATGCCGTTCGAAAGGATGAATGGTGTCATCAAAGGATACGTTCGCAACATGTCACGTCGAGAAGGAAGCATAGCCGGGGCTTTTCGACCGAAGAGTGCATCTCCTCTTGCACGAATTATCTAGGCATCGAGAACCCCGTTGGTCTGCCCGTCAGCGAGCACCTCGGCAGGCTCGCTGGATGGGGTCACCGTGAGGGTCGCTGCGAAATGCATGTCGACTTCGAGGGTCGACTTCGCCGACTTTGAAAGAGCAAACCTAGTCGGCGCTACAACACATAGACGTGGTCGATCCTTGGGTGGTAGAGCACAAAACCTTTATTAAGAAGACGACAATGACCGAGGCCAACAGAGGACGGACGGAGATATACTCAAAGAGCACAACTCATGTTTCACGCGTTGGTTCAAGCGAAGCTTACAGCCGTACCCTTTACATGAGGATTCTTCCGCGGAAGAACAACTCATATTCGCCTTGTCACAGGCGCCGAGCACAACCTGACGACCTATGAGGCGTCACGATATCAACGGCTACACATTCTACACCGAGGCCAAGGACATGAAGAGCGATGGTTATCGAACTCCGGGTAACGATGGAATCCTACACCGTAACGACAAGGACAGATACTACGGAAGGATCGAGGAGATCTGGGAGCTGAGCTACGCTGGAGAGAAGGTCCCGATGTTCCGTGTCAGATGGGCCAAGAACGTCATAAAAGAAGACCGGTATTTCACCACCATGGTTATACCCGAAGCCAAATCCAAGACCGCGGGCTAAACGTCACCGCGAAAAATGAGCCATGGGTACTGGCTTCCCAAGTGGACCAATGCTTCTTCATTACCGACCCGCCAAAGCCCAGTCGTGTTGTCATGAGGAGAGGCAAAAGCAAGATCATCGGAATGGATGGAGTAGCCAATGAGCAAGACTTCGACAAGTACGGCGACCCGAGGATCGAACATGACGACGATGATGAAGTAGCAGCATACACCACAAGAAGAAGCAGGACCACCCTACCTAAAGGACGTCTGCTCCACGTAAGAACTCCATTTGCGAAAAAGAAGGGCAAGAAGATTGTGAACAGATAGCTAGCTAAGATCGATTGTATTTAAATCGTAGCCTTCATTTCTCGATTGTATTTCATGGGTACTTTTGAACTATCATGAATATTTTTAAATTTCATGGACACTCGATCTCGATCCCCTCCATCTCGATCGCTATCCCACCTCGCCAGATCCGGTCCCCTCGCCACGAAAGCACCCCCAGTCCACACCGCCGCCACGACCCCCGCACCCTCGATTCCCCTACTCAACCGCCGCCGACCCCCGCACTTCACAAGACCTCCCCGCTCCACCGGCATTACTGTTTGATGATATTTTTAAAAATTATTACTGTCTTATAAAAAATATTACTGTTATGATTTAAACAAGTTTGAACATATTTAAACACAAATAAGTATCAAACAACTTTTTAAATGCTAAAAAATTTGTGGAGCACAGGAGTCGAACCCAGGACCTCTGTTGTGAGAGAACTGCTCTTGACCAGTCGAGCTAGTAGAGGACTTGATGTGGATCAGTTACGGTGGTAGATAACCTGTTGGCTCGAGCGAAATAAAAAAATACTAATGGCGCACCACGGTGAGGTGCGCCATTAGTATGGATGTACTTATGGCGCACCGAGGGTGGTGCGCCATTAGTATTGTGCCCGAGCCCCTTCCCTCCCCCTCTTCGCCCGATCCCCCTTCCCTCTCCCCCTCGCCAGTTCCCTCTCCCTCCCTCCACCGCGCCGCCCGCGCTGCCCTAACCCGACGCCGTCACTTCGCCCGCTCCACCGCCGCCGCCCTGCCTCTCCGCCATCTCCTCGCCCTCGCCCTCTCCCTCCCTCGCCCTCTCCTCGCCTTCCCTCTCCCTCGCCCTCTCCCCGCCTTCCCTTGCCCTCGACGCCACCGTCGCCCTTGACCCCGTCGCCCGCCGCCCTCAGCGCCACTGTCGCCCCGCCTCAGCGCCGCCCGACACCACTGTCGCCCCGCCGCCCTCGACCCTGCCCCGACGCCACCTCCCTCGCCCAAGCCTCGAGGGCACCCGCGTGGAATGGATCGGGCGAGACGCAGAGACGGGCGAGTGGAGGAGCCCGCCGCGTGTCACCAGAGCTTCAACGCCCAGCCGCTGCCGGAGCTTCAACGTCGGCGTCTTCCTCCATTCCTCCATCCCCTCCCAGGGTGATTCCTCCCTTCTCCTCCACCCCTCCCCTGCAAACCCTAGAGCCTAACACACACCATCGAGTGTCCCCCTCTTTAGTTACAAGCATTGCTGCTCTAATCGTTTGGTCAGGGCATGCATCATTTTGTTGGACTGATTGTGATTCTATTTCGGAAGAAAATATACAATCCATTGTTTCACTATTAAGGCTAGCATCAGGAGGTTGTTCATGTCATCAAAACGTGCAATAAGAATCCGGGCCCAACAGAAATCAATTATTTTTGCATTAACCGAAAGTGTAACTACACTGCAGCTTCGAGGTATGAAAAGCATGTCGCCTCATACACGCAAAGGTTTAATCTGTCAATTATATCCTAAAAATATGGGTTTAGCCGTGTACGAAGTTCATCTTATTGGGATTTAAAAAGAAGATCATCTTAGCAGTGTTAGCCCCCTAATTTATTCTCTATGGAACCCTTTCCTCAATTAAGGGATGGTATCAGAAATGTATGACATGGAAGGTTGAGTTTGTGTTCTTTATGGAAGTATCATCATAAATGATAGGGAAAATTGATATTGCCAAAGACGTAGACCGTAAACCGTACCAACTAAGAGAGCCGCCTTAGATGTCAAAAATTATTATTGTCTTTAGTGTGAATGAAAATTGCCTTCTTACCGAATCCTTCCATTCTGCAATCTCTTTCCGCTTAGGTTCATGTTACTGCACATATATCATATTCAGGGCATCTAGAGGTGCAAGCTGCAAGGTGTTCAGAATACAGCAATAAATAAAGGAAATTGTCATGAAACATCCCCCTCTTTAGTTACAAGCATTGCTGCTCTAATCGTTTGGGTGCGCATTGAAGCCTAACACACACCATCGAGTGCTATAAGCATTGTGTATTTATATATAAAACAGTAACACTGCACAATATCAAGTACTGAAAGCATTTTTTTAAAGTAGTTGGGCTCTAGTGTTGATTATATCTAGGAGAAATGCTCTGCCGCGTCGATTATATATAGTGTTGATTATATCATTTTTTAAAGTAGTTGGATGAAAATAGTAGGTGCCATGTCGATTTGTTCAGTACTTGGATGAAACAGTTTTTCTTGCTACAGATTAAGCGAAAATGTCCGGTGTTCCAATACTATAGAGAAACTATAGTGCCTGTTATTCAGCTTATGACTCCTTCAATGAAACTGTAGTGTTTGCTAAAACTGAGATGTAAACTAAAGGAGTTTGTGATTTGTAGAAGCTGTAGCATACTCCAACAAGTGATAAATGCACTCACCTAAACTGTTGTATATCTTGTCATAAAGTTCAACAAGAACAGGGCATCAATAGTGCTACTCTAGTATCTAGTTGGGGAGGGACAAATGGACATGGCATCACTGTAGCTGTACTGCACAACAAACTATTAGTCTTAGGATTAACAATCCTCATATGAGATGAGAGGATTTTTTAATTGGCGTCTTGCAGTTTTGAAAATTCAGTTTATTCGTTCTTGAAAATTCAGTTAATTCAGTTAGGCACACAAATTTCAGAACTTTTGTGTGCCCTAGTACTTGGTGTTTGTAGAAAACCAGGAGTGTCAATGGGACTACAATTCACTTGTTCTTATATGGGTGAAACTTCACTTGTTTTTAGGCTACTGTAGGGTGTTGCTTTATTCTGTCATCATTTGTAACTATGTCACAAGTAAATTGTTCCTTCTTCTGTATTTGACAAGTAATGATTGTTGATAAGCTGAGGCATGGATTAAGCTGTTTCTTTGTTGTAACATACTGTATATAACTCCACAATGAAATACAATACATATTGATGTGCTTTGTAAAACTTGTTCATGTCTTGAACTACTAATGCCTTGTGATGCTCTGAATTACTTGTGATGCCTCTGAATTACTTGTGATCACATTGAGAAAGACTTGTAAAGATGATGATCATCTTTAACAGAAAACAATTTGTGATGATTTTGCTAGTTTGCTGGGTTTTGTCTCCAACCATCGTGTTGTGATGATTTTGCAGGTACCCCGAGAGGCCCTTGAGTTTGCTGGAATGTCGATTAACTTCCGTTCCGGCAAATTCGGGTACTCCATATGTCCTCTATTTTCAGCAAAGGTCATGCTGAAATTTTCCGTGAATTTTAGCATGACTTTGCTAAAAATAGGACATATGGGGTACTTGTGACTAATGCATGGGCCGGGGTATCTTAGTAGTTAATTAAGTAGGATCAAGTGCCGGCGTACTTGTGACTAATGCATGGCTTTTAGGGTGCCTCGGTGTCGATAAAACCGAAATGATGAAAGGTTAGGCTTTTAGGGTGCCTTGGCGTCGAAAAACCCTCAATGATAAAAGCTTAGATTTTAGGATGCCTCGGTGTCGACAAACCCTAAATGATGAGACCATGATCTTGTTCCTTGACAATAACCAACTTTTGACCAAACTTTGTTTCTATTTAGAGAGAAACATGGCCCTAACGATGAGGCCGGGGTTGAGGCGGCAAGGCATTCGGGAGCTGTCCCAGAGATGGAGGAACAACCTCACTTGTATGAGGCCGCCGCCTTCCCCATCGATCCCGAGACCACGGATGGTGCCGCCGAGGATGACCACCGATGCCACCACCGATGGTGCCGCCGAGGATGCCACCATCGATGATGGCGGCGCACGCCTGAGATGGCAGCCAACCCGAAGAGGCAACGGAAGGACCGGCGCCTGATCGTGCTCCGCACCCTCAAGGAGGAAGTTCTTGAAGTGGACTCCAACGGGAATCCAACGGCGCCGGAACGAATAGTCAAGGGGTACTCGCTTCAGCTCGGGTGCATTGTCCGAGCACCGCCTCGATCAACACCGAGAACCCGAGGCATCCTGACCGAGGGAATTGGCGCAACCTCCTCTTCACGAAGCTGCACGAACGATACAAGTTCCCCGCTGAATTTGAAAACACAAGCCTCAAAGGGAATAAAGTGAACAATGCTGCCCTCACGAAGATGAGCAAGCCCTGTCTACTTGGAAAAGCAATGTGAAGAGAATGATCGAGAAAGGTGAGAGTTATCGGAAGATCAAGGAGAAAAATCCTTCGATCACCGAAGATGACTACAACGACTTCAAGATCAATTGCTCGAAAGCACCGCAAGCTCCCAATCAAGTGAGTGGGGAAACAAATGCGGAGCTGAACATAGGGGAACACACACTCGGTCCCGGGCGGTTACAGAGTGGCGGAGCCTATATGGGACAAGGAGGAGGCGGACCGTGCGAGCAAGGCCAACCGCCCTCTTCGATACATACGGTGACAAGCAGACCAGGAACTTTGTCGGGGCCGGTACAAGAAGGACCCGAAAACAAAGGAGCTTACCACGGATCCGAAGACTAGGCAGCTTGAGCTTGTTACGGTAAGGAATACACCCCGCGTAATTAGCTCCATATGGTTGCATTCTAATTAATGAAGCCGAATTTCTAAATGGTTCCCATTCCTTCCGCAGCGATCGAAAGCGATGGCTGGGTCGACTAAGAGCAACCCTTGGGACACCACTCTAAATAGGGGTTGAATGTAATGAAGAACAAGGATAAGCTCGATAAGCCGACGTCGGTGGTCGTGTGGCCGCAAAGGCTTGTCAACAAAATGGGGTCATACTATACCGTTGGTGTGCGGAAGGAGAAAAGACCAGCTCGGAAAGCGGTAGCGAGAGGTTCAAGAACTCAAGGCACAGGTGGCGCGAATTCGGAGATTGTCCAAGAGCAAGTGGAACAACGACTCGGGCGACGATCACCGCCCTTGTGCCTACCTTGATCTCGGGTTGAGTCGTGGATTGCGGGCGGCCATCAGGCCGCCCGATTCCTAGCTTCACAGCCAACTCGCATAATGCGATGGCGGGGCCATTGGTGCCTCCGGCGGAGGCGGCATTGGTGTCTCCGACGCCGGCACGGGAGCTTAATGCACCCGGGTGTACGCCGGCCGGCACCTCTTCAGCAAGCGGCCCCTCCGTCAACTGCACGCCCGCCGTTGGCGTTGCGTCGACATTAGCCGAGCTCGACGCCATCATCACGGTAACTAATTAAGCCTCTCTCGGCCGAGGACTTCATCTCCTTGCCTTTGACTGGGCATCCCTGACGCCCTACATGTTTTCGCAGGCGCCGCCGACGTTCCGTGCACTCTCCTCCACTTCGTGAACAACGAAGTTGGTCGATGTCGCCAAGGGCAAAATAGTTCAACCGGCAACCCTTGTTCCACGGTACCCGGATGCCACCCAACTTGTTTAGGGTTCAACTGGTTCGGTGCTGCCAGCTGCGACGAAGTTGTTACCTCGAATCGACCCGTCGGGGCCGACGATGAAGACGTGATGACCCTCGGCGCTTTGCTGAGCTGGCCCTGCTTTGGCGAAGAGCCAGATTCGTTTGGGGCGGGGCCACCACCCCAAAGACAACACCGCCCGATCGTGCGGCGCCAAGTCGGCCCCATGGAAAGACCGCCAGAACGGTGCCGGACATCCCTACGCCATCGATCCAAACATGCATATGGCATGTGATCGTAACGATGACGACTATGATACATTTGGCAACGCCGATCAAGACTTTGCCGAGCATGGGTACGATGGCGACTTCATGGGGCCTCCTTCTCAAGAACCAAACCCAACAAAAGACGTGTGCGATCTAGCTCGTGCATCGGAGAAGCCAAGTTGCAACAGCGCCGTCTGGCGTTCAGCTCTCGTGAGACGCCTCCAGCTGCCGACTTCACCGAGCCTCAAATAGGCGAGGTGCGAAATATTATCAGCCCCAACACACTCAAGAAGGCGGTCTGTGAGAAAAACTCGGTCCCATTACAGGAGAAGAAGAAGGCACGCAAAAGAAAGACTAAGAAGGGTGCGAGCCAGCCGGCACCGGCAAAATGCGATCCGTGCTCGGGACGGGCCACCTTCACCGCAGGATATCTCGAGGAGGGTGCATGTGGCGGGTAGGGCGATGCTACCGACAAATATGCTCAATGCTGCAACCGGTGGTATGCGGAGTCTGCATGACAGTGTTCTTTCTTTGGAGAAGCGGCGTCTCAGGGAGAAGGATGTGGCATACCCGGTTTTCGCGGCCAAGGTGCCAGAGGGCAAGGACTTTGTGGATGACTCCATCGGGCGTACGATCGTCCTGCGTTTTGATGACATCCACGCTATGTTGAACCTTTATCCGCTGCACTACACCTTCGTTCGGCTATTTTCGCTGAGTATGGAGATGCGGATCATTCGCAACAAGACCCCGGACATCGTGATAGTCGACCCCTTCTACATGCGTGCCAAGATCTTGGGCAGCGGCGGGGACCGCAAGTCGCGAAGTTCTTACCTCGGCGTCATTCGCAAACCAAGATAAGGATAACTTCCTCGTGCCTTACTTTCCGAGTAAGTCCTCCCCTCAACCGCCCGTAACATATGAATTCTTACATTTCGATCGCTTTTTCTTTTAACATTCCGTGTTTTCTGCAGTGACACACGTTGCACGCTCATCCTCCTAAGCCCCAAATATTCCATGGCCACGTATTTTCGACCCGGACCGTCGATTGAACGTAGACTACACAAATGTCAAGAAGGTTCTTGATGATGTTCTCCCGGCCACGCAAAATCTGGAGGCACCTTCACCAGGCCTATTCGTAAGTCACGGCAAGCACATGTTCTCCCACAATACGACGTTACGCTTTCGTCAGCCGCTGGCGGTCAGAAGGGTGCCTACTACGCCATCCATCACATGCGAGGCGATCGTGCGGGACCATCATCAACTTCGCTACCGAGTAAACTCAAAGATTCGCCGCGAGCGTGTCGGCAATCCAGGGCGCGGACCTCCGACAAGAATTCTTTCGCATCCGATGGAGTTTGCGGAAATCATCCATCAAGATGTCCTTCATACCTCGGGCAGTTCTACCTCGTAAATCAACCGTCCAACAAAGGACATCGGTTAATAATGCTACAAATGCAGGATGACAACGCCCGTTCTTTCATGACTCCCACGATAGACGGCGGCTTCATCCACGCTCCGATCCCTTGAGTCGAGTTGTCTAGTTCTGAAACATCGATTGGCTCATGTTGTAATTAAACTTTAATGAACTTGTAGTATGTCTCTTTGGTTCTAGATTCGTTCAAATTAGATGTAATCGATGCTATTAATGTCTTGCTTTTCTCTTCCGATCGTTCTGTTGCATACTTATATATTTCTTATGTATTGTCTGTGAATTGGTACTAACGTTTTGTTTGGCTAGTGCATAGCGATGCCGACGTATGTCGTGTACAAGGGTAAGGTTCCCGGAGTCTCGATGACTGGGAGGAGTGTCGGAGACAGGTTCACCGATTCAGCGGTAACAGTTACAAAGGGTACACCACTAGGGCCGAGGCCGAATCTAGATACGCCCGCTATCTAGCGGGAGAGGGAGGGCGTTGGAGGAACCGGATGAAGACGAAGTTTCATCGTGATGATGCTCATCGTGATGACCGCAGCTCTCTTCTATGTGATGGTAGTTTAGATGATCGATATCGACTTGTAATGTGAAGACAAACTCGCTACTCGCGGTCTCGAGACTTGTAATATAATGTTCTATCTTTGTTCGGTCTTTTCAATTTGGAGACTAATATGATGAATTGTATTCGGAGACTAATAAGATGAATTGTATTCAAAGACTAATCTTCTATTGTATTTGATGAATCTGTTGTTGATGTGTTCTGTCTATATTTTGTCAAATTATACATTTTGTAACCTGTGCAAAAAACAGAAAATAAAAAATAAAAAACCTAATACTCATACTAATGGCGCATAACATGATAAGGCGCCATTAGTATGACAAAGGCATACTAATGGCGCATCACGGGTAGTGCGCCATTAGTATGTCATGATACTAATGGCGCATCCGGAGGTGGTGCGCCATTAGTATGTCAAGCACTGGTATACATGGCCCCGGGAGGCATACTAATGGCGCACTGGCCTATACTAATGGCGCACCAGCGGTCGCCATTAATGCTACCGAATACTAATGGCGCAGGTGGTGCGCCATTAGTAAAAATTACTAATGGCGTGCTATTAATGGCGCACCACAGATGCGCCATTAATAGCCATACTAGGTGCGCCATTAGTAGGGGTTTTTCTAGTAGTGTCATGTTGTTGGACAACGGTGAACCTTCGAACTATGAAGAAGCAATGGCGGGCCCAGATTCCGTAATGGCTTGAAGCCATGCAATCCGAGATAGGATCCATGTATGAAAACAAAGTATGGACTTTGACAGACTTGCCCGATGATCGGCGAGCGATAGAAAACAAATGGATCTTTAAGAAGAAGACGGACGCGGATGGTAATGTTACCATCTATAAAGCTCGACTTGTCGCTAAAGGTTATCGGCAAGTTCAAGGGATTGACTACGATGAGACTTTCTCTCCCGTAGCGAAGCTGAAGTCCGTCCGAATCATGTTAGCAATTGCCGCATACTATGATTATGAGATATGGCAAATGGACGTCAAAACGGCATTCCTTAACGGCTATCTTAAGGAAGAATTGTATATGATGCAGCCGGAAGGTTTTATCGACCCTAAGAACGCTAACAAGGTGTGCAAGCTCCAGCGATCCATTTATGGGCTGGTGCAAGCATCTCGGAGTTGGAACATTCGCTTTGATGAGATGATCAAAGCGTTTGGGTTTATGCAGACTTATGGAGAAGCCTGCGTTTACAAGAAAGTGAGTGGGAGCTCTGTAGCATTTCTCATATTACATGTAGATGACATACTTTTGATGGGAAATGATATAGAACTCTTGGACAGCATTAAGGCCTACTTGAATAAAAGTTTTTCAATGAAGGACCTTGGAGAAGCTGCTTACATATTAGGCATCAAGATCTATAGGGATAGATCAAGACGCCTCATAGGTCTTTCACAAAGAACATACCTTGATAAGATTTTGAAGAAGTTCAAAATGGATCAGTCCAAGAAAGGGTTCTTGCACATCGCAAGGTGTGAGATTGAGCTCGGCTCAATGCCCGACCCCGGCAAAAGATAAAGAAGAGATGAGTGTTATCCCCTATGCCTCAGCCATAGGATCTATTATGTATGCCATGTTGTGTACCAGACCGGATGTAAACCTTGCCGTAAGTTTGGTAGGTAGGTACCAAAGTAATCCCGGCAAGGAACACTGGACAGCGGTCAAGAATATCCTGAAGTACCTGAAAAGGACGAAGGACATGTTTCTCGTTTATGGAGGTGACGAAGAGCTCGTCGTAAAGGGTTACGTCGACGCTAGCTTCGACACAGATCTGGATGACTCTAAGTCACAAACCGGATACGTGTATATGTTGAATGGTGGAGCAAGAGCTGGTGCAATGCAAGCGAAGCGTCGTGGCGGGATCTACATGTGAAGCGGAGTACATGGCAGCCTCGGAGGCAGCGCGATGAAGCAATTTGGGTGAAGGAGTTCATCACCGACCTAGGAGTCATACCCAATGCGTCGGGCCGATCAAACTCTTCTGTGACAACACCGAGCTATTGCCCTTGCTAAGGAGCCCGTGTTTCACAAGAAGACCAGGCACATCAAGCGTCATTTCAACTCCATCCGTGAAAATGTTCAAGATGGAGACATAGATATTTGCAAAGTACATACGGATCTGAATGTCGCAGATCCGCTGACTAAACCTCTTCATGCGAGTAAAACATGATCAACGCCGTAACTCTATGGGTGTTCGATTCATCACAATGTAACTAGATTATTGACTCTAGTGCAAGTGGGAGACTGTTGGAAATATGCCCTAGAGGCAATAATAAAAGGATTATTATTATATTTCCTTGTTCATGATAATTGTCTTTTATTCATGCTATAATTGTATTATCCGGAAATCGTAATACACGTGTGAATACATAGAACACAATACGTCCCTAGTAAGCCTCTAGTTGACCAGCTCGTTGGTCAACAGATAGTCATGGTTTCCTGACTATGGACATTAGATGTCGTTGACAACTGGATCACATCATTAGGAGAATGATGTGATGGACAAGACCCAATCCTAAGCATAGCACAAGATCGTGTAGTTCGTTTTGCTAGAGCTTTTCCAATGTCAAGTATCTTTTCCTTAGACCATGAGATCGTGTAACTCCCGGATACCGTAGGAGTGCTTTGGGTGTACCAAACGTCACAACGTAACTGGGTGACTATAAAGGTGCACTACAAGTATCTCCGAAAGTGTCTGTTGGGTTGACACGGATCGAGACTGGGATTTGTCACTCCGTATTACGGAGAGGTATCACTGGGCCCACTCGGTAGTGCATCATCATAATGAGCTCAAAGTGACCAAGTGTCTGGTCACGGGATCTTGCATTACGGTACGAGTAAAGTGACTTGCAGGTAACGAGATTGAATGAGGTATTGGGATACCGACGATCGAATCTCGGGCAAGTAACATACCGTCTGACAAAGGGAATAGTATATGGGGTTGCTTGAATCCTCGACATCGTGGTTCATCCGATGAGATCATCGAGGAGTATGTGGGAGCCAACATGGGTATCCATATCCCGCTGTTGGTTATTGACCGGAGAGTCGTCTCGGTCATGTCTGCATGTCTCCCGAACCCGTAGGGTCTACACACTTAAGGTTCGGTGACGCTAGGGTTATTAGGAAGACTTGTATGTGATTACCGAATGTTGTTCGGAGTCCCGGATGACATCCCGAACGTCACGAGGAGTTCCAGAATGGTCCGGAGGTGAAGATTTATATATTGGAAGTTGTCATACGGACACCGGAAAGTTTCGGGGGCATATCGGTATTGTACCGGGGCCACCGGAGAGGTTCTGGGGGTCCACCGGGAGGGGCCACCCCTCTCGGAGGGCCTCATGGGCCGCAAGGGGCAGGGAACCAGCCCCTGGAGGGCTGGGCGCCCCCCCTTGGGCCCATGCGCCTAGGGTTGGGGGGGGAACCCTAGTGGGGGCGCCCCCTTTGCTTGGGGGGCAAGCCCCCCTCCCTAGCCCTCTAGATCTCATCTAGAGGGGGCCGCCTCCTTCCCCTTCCCCTATAAATAGAGGCGAGGGAGGGCTGAACACCTGATCCAAGGCGCAGCCCTCCCTCCCAACACCTCTCCTCCTCTCTGTTGAGTGCTTGGCGAAGCCACTGCCGAGATCGCTTCTCCACCATCATCACGCCTGCCGTCGTCTTTGCTGCTGGAGCCTTCTTCCTCAACCTCTCCTTCCCCTTTGCTGGATCAAGAAGGAGGAGACGTCGTCCGTTCCGTACGTGTGTTGAACGCGGAGGTGCTGTCCGGCACTTGGTCATCGGTGATTTGAATCACGGCGAGTACGACTCCATCATCACCGTTCCCTTGAACGCTTCCGCACGCGATCTACAAGTGGTATGTAGATGCAATCTCTCTCCCATGACTCGTTGCTTAGATGAACTCATAGATGGATCTTGGTGAAACCGTAGGAAATTTTTTAATTTTCTGCAACGTTCCCCAACAGAAACCACTCCCCACCACCGGTCCAACGCCGCCCCGGCCATCCCTCTAGGCCCCCCATGCCGAGCTTTTTCTCCAGCGATCCACACACCACTGCCGACGACCACCGCCCCCACCCTTAACCCTAAGATAGATAGTGGGGTACCTCTCCGGCGAGCCCCCCTCCCTGCTGCGACTGGTTCTTCCTTAACTCCGGCAAGCCCCCCCCCCCCACTCCTAAAAATCGACTGACCCAAAAGTCGATTTGGTCGACTAAAGTATAGCTAAATCGGAGCAGCATCGCAAGCAAGAGAAAGAGCGAGAGCAGCAGCGCGAGCAAGAGCAAGAGCAATAGCAAGAATAGACCAGGCAGGGGACCAAGAGCAAGAGCAGAGCAGCAGTACGAGCGAGAGCTAAAGCAGCAGCAGCTCCTACTGATTTGGACGTCGCCGCCGAGGGAGCGACGCCGTGGAAGAAGTGGCCAACGACGCCGCCGTCGATGGAGCCGTGCCGTGTCGGCTCGGGACCGAGCGCCAACAGTACTGTGAGATCGAATCAAGAAGAAAATGCGGCGATTTGTGTACAACTTCTTTGGTGGCGCCGATTAGGCCCTAACTTCATCCAAGGAAAGAGTGATGATGCTGCTCTTCCAGTGGTGCAGGTGTAGATCACGGTGTGGGAATGGAGGTGGCGTGAAAGACGAGGGGAACATCGAGGAAGCTCCTTGGAGGTGGAGGACGGGGTTGCTGAACCGGAGGGACGACAAGATCAACGACTGGTCCTCATCCGGTACGGTGGATGAGGGACGTCGAGGTGTTGATGTGGACGACGTCGTCGGGGAAGAGGCTCCAGCTGGGTGGTGGATGGAGGAGGGTGTGGGGCTTCGTGGGTTTTCGGGGCCACGGTGTACGAATGGCTGGGTGGATGGGATGGGAGTGGGGAACCATAGCTTAGGGACGCGCTTGTCCGAAATGTGGGGTAACTTATGAAAGTACCCCCACTGATTTGAGCTAGGCGGTTCTTTCGGTTCAGGGGTATCACTGGCACTTCGCATGTCGGGATTTCACAGGAGGTGGGAGTTTTCACGCGCGTTGTAATTTTGGAATAGCAAGGCGCGGGTTGAGATGGAGGGAGTTGTCGGAGCACAACGAGACAAAGATATATCTTAAATATTTTGGGGTAACAAGGCGCGGGTTGAAATTTCCGGACAAGCCTAACGTGTACTGTACCAAATCAATTCGCACTTCCATCGATGAAAAAACAAAAAGAAATCAATTCGCAGCACACAAGAGAGTCTAGTCCCGTGTACTGTACCAAATCAATTCGCACTACAAATGTCATTCAAAACTTTGAATTCATGTTATGTTCAATTAAAATATTTTGCTACGTGTATAATGCATGCAACCTACTACTCAAATGAATGTTTTAGTGCATTCCAAATGTATATACTACCGCTTCAATATGAACTAAATTTGAATTTGTTTCTCTATTTGAATAAGATCTACAATAATGATTGTTGTGAAGTCAAACCATTTGAATTCATTTCTCTATTTAAATAAGTCTACAATCATCATTATTGTCAAGTTAAACCATCATTTGAGTATTATGTTCATAGCACACCACATGATTACTCTCGAGTTAGATATGAACAATGTGTACTATATGAACTCGAACTCGATTTTTTTGAATCCACTTTAAGTTGATTTCAAATCACAGAACATTTCAAGCTCTAGATAGATCTTCATAATCTAAACCATGTCTCATATGTATAATGTGTTCATCACATAATGTATGGTGCCCCGCCCCCTACGCCTACAAGTATTTAGATGTGAGTTGCAAACACCACACATTACCACAAATTCAAATAAAATGTGAGATTGTTTGATATGTAGTATTGTTTAGATTGTTCGATATTCAGTTGTAAGCTGCAAACACCACACATTATCACAAATTCAAATTAAATGTGAGATTGTTCGATGCATAGTATGGTTTAGATTGTTCGACATTTAGCTGTGAGTTGCAAACGCCATGCATTATCACATTATGGTATAACATGTGCAAAACCACGGCACGCGTATCACCGCTATATTCATGTATGCATATGTTTATAACATTATGATCTCCTATTTAAATATATGAATCCACTTTCATATCAAATTATGATCTTTGTTAGTCACTTACACCCACACAATCCTCTAAACTTTATAGCTAGCACTAACTTTCTCTCGTGCATGCACACACCCTCCTCGCCCCCCCCTCCCTTAGCATTCTATCCATCGCGCACATTCATTTTTTTTCTTTAGGTCGTTCTCCCACAGTCTCAACAACTCCTTTCCGACACACACTGATTGATAAACCTCTCCAGCAATGTCTGCCTACAACATACACACGCACCTTCCATCTCCTCCTTTCTGTGTCCATGCTTTGTGTCTCTCATACGGTCCCACACACGTGTAAACTCTTGCCCCTCTTTTCATCGATATCACAACCACACACTCCTCCCCCAATCTAGCTAGTATCTCAGCCTCTCGCACCACCTCCTAGATCCATTCTCTCTGTCTATCCGTCTCGCTGGGCCTTATTTGCCTCTAACAAATGGATGTACACCGACTGATCTCCTGCTATACATATAGCTAGCTAGGTCCTTATAACTCGTTTTCCCCACGCGTCGATCAATCACCTCATTAGTTATGTCTCTCCCTTCCTCCGACAAACAACAATTGATCTACCGATCTAGTTAGGTTTGCTTACCAAAAACATGGTTCCTCTTCATCATGCATGAACGCGTCCCTGCAGATCTATCACACATAGGCACACACAGAAACACATCCCCACTCTTATTGATAATATTTCAGTTCTACCCTCAGTTTTTCTAGTAGGCCTCTTCCACCATCTTCGAGAAGCAAGTCCATCACCCATCCAGCAGTCTACCCCTCTCCCTCCCTCTCCTCTCTCTCTCTCTCTCTCTCTCTCTCTCTCTCTCTCTCTCTCTCTGTCCCATCCTATTTCCCGTCCTTCAGTTATGTATGGATGTCGACCGATCTCCCTCAAGACATAGCTAGGTCTCTCCTTCTCAACACATATATGATTTGTTCTACCTCTCTAGTTAGGCCTCTGCCTCCCCCTCCCCCCACCCCCCCCCCCCACCCCACACACACCTATACATCGAGCGCTCTAATCATGCCTCCCTGCCACACACAAACTTGCCCTATGCCCTCTGACGTTCCGATAGGCCAGTCGCCCTATATCTTTGACTTGCACACACACAATTTCGATGGCTCTCTTCATCGATCTCGCACCCACCCACTTGATCCTCTCTTCAACTCTATCAATATCTATGACCCCTCCCTCTCTTCTTGTGGATCGCCCCCTCTACAGTTGCAGCTCCAGGAATTTGCAACTGGGTATTCATGTGTATTCATTTTGCCAAAATCATTGTTGTTTTTCCAAAATTGTCACTCTTTTGCCAAAATCAACACTGTTTTGTAAAAATCATGGGTATTCACATGAAGACCCATTGACCCAAGAATACCCCAAGCGCCGCCCCTGCCCCTCTATATATGATATGGATAGGCCTCTATTTCACACATATTGCATGAAAAAATTTGGTTGAGATGTCATCGACACATATTCCCACAAATACATTCATGAAATCACACCCCCACCCCAAACAAAAAACACTCACGAACGCACACACCATCTGTCTAGGTTTGTATCACTCTCACACACACCCATGTAGGTGGGGGGCGTGCACGAAGAGAAGAGGTGCACGCACGGCGCACGTACTCCCGTCTCTTTCCCAACCACACCCGCGCGGGTACACGGTGGAGCTCATTTCTATATGAAAAGGCAGCCCATGTGGTAATTTGACACGTGTACTGGTTGTCCACTTGATGGAGGGAGTATCATCTACCACGGGTGAACAAACAAATTGTGACTTGACGCGTTTTGTTAAAAAAGAGGCAAACCATGTGGGGCCTACCTTAGAGGAAAGGCTCTATACACTGGAGTACTTTTGATGTGTCCCATAAACTCGCAAAATGAGGAGAAGCTTGCTTAGTAAGCCGTCTCCCGCGCCCACGGGCGCGGTGGCTCGCAGGATGAGGTGAAGCTTGCTTACTAGTACGCCTTACGCCCGCTCCCTCGCCCACGTGTGCGGTGGCTCGCAGGACGAGGAGAAAATTTTACTACTCCCTCTGTTTACTCCTCGTCCCTACCTTGGTTAGAGATATTATCATATTGTTTGGAATATATGTCCTTTAGCACTCCCTCCATTTACTTATACAAGGCCACTATAAAAAAATACATTTTGCATATAGACGTATATAGACGTATTTTAGAGTGTAGATTCACTCATTTTGCTCCGTATGTAGTCCATATTGAAACGGACGTAATAGTACACACTCCCCCTCGCCCACGTGGTGGACGTGCAGCAATTCATTCGGTCTCATATAGCAAGAATGATATATACTGCAGTACCATTATTTCTCAACTTCCCGAAGAGGTGAAGAGCCAATCGCAAGGTTAATATTTTGGAGATGCCAAGCGCAAGGTTTATAGGAGAACGACTAGTAGGTGTCGCGTCATTTATAAATAAAGTTTTTTTTCTTCAGTGGCACGTACGTAATATAAATAGGTTCATATGGAGAGAAAAGGAGACCGCTCCACTATATACATAGGCAGGACGAGACTACACGGTTGCTTGCTGGGGTTGCTCTCTTCACACTCTCTCGCACAAAACAACTTTGGCCACATCTCTAACATCCCGACGGATCACGTTCACCAGGGGAAGGGGTGGATGCTTAGTGTAGATGCGGTCTCCGTCGTCGAAGGTGAAAACCCACTGTCGGCACGTCCCGATCAGGGGTCCCCACTGTTCTTTCTCACAAGCTGGTGAGGTTGCCTTCGCCCCTTGCTCACTGTCGCGACGTGGGCAGTTGCCGCCTCCCGCCGCCCTCCTCTAGGTTGAGCTACGTCCCGACATCCCTCAAGTACAAATCCCTTTACAGCCGGCTTGCACCACTGCTCCAGCTTCCCACATCACTCCATGTGGATATTTCTCTACTTCTTTGCCCGGCACATACCTCTACTAGCTTCTACATACTGTATATGTGAAGAGTTTATGTCTCATCAACTAGTCCCAGTAATCTTATTCTAATCATGCTTCTTCAATTTCTTTGCCACAGGGATGCTCATCTCGATTTTGGTGAAACTGCCCAAAATGATCCGATGGTCAAAGGGTTGTAAACTTCATTTCTTGGGAAGCTCCAACGTTGCCAGCAAATTAAAGCCTGGTTAGGGTTTACAGTTCAAGGGCTAGGGACTTCATGGATTGTTTTTTTCTTTAGTTGTCTCTGTTCCAAAATAAGTGTCAACTTTAGTAGCAGTACAACTTTGTACTAAAGTTTGCATAAAGTTGAGACACTTATTTGGAACGGAGGGAGTACATATTGGCTATGATCTATCAATCATTGAGATGCAATAGCATGCATGTTAGTCTCCTTTGTATTTGATGAAATGTTGCAACGGGCAACCTTGGACGCAAGATACATGAAACAGAAGCTGGAAGCTTCATAGCATTGTACAAGTTTATCTCGCTGATAAATTACAGTACGTACTATACTTGTACTATGTAAAGAGTTAGGTTTCGCATGGTGTGCATAAAATATGGTGATAGTGTGAGGTGGGCCATGTAATCACTGAGCCTGCGTGTTTTCACTGCTCTCTCACTCCTCCGCCATAAGAATGGAGAAAATTGTAATCTAGTAGTACCTCCTTTCGCCTAAAGCGTGGGACATCCAGCAGTCCTACCACCTCAATAATAATGACCAATGAGCCGTCAAATCACATAGACCCAGTAGTAAGTTGGACGGACGAAGCAACCATCACTCTTGAATCCGCTTTTCCTCTAGGCCCAAATAATGGTGAAGTTTCATGTAGTTGACGTTCACATAACACCACTAGAGGAAAGACAACATACATCTCATCAAAATATCGAACGAATACCAAATTCACATGACTACTAATAGCAAGACTTCACCTATGTCCTCAGGAACAAACGTAACTACTCACAAAGCATATTCATGTTCATAATCAGAGGAGTAATAATATGCATTAAGGATCTGAACATATGATCTTCCACCAAGTAAACCAATTAGCATCAACTACAAGGAGTAATCAACACTACTAGCAACCCACAGGTCCCAATTTGTGGTTTTGGATACAAGATTGGATACAAGAGATGAACTAGGGTTTGAGAGGAGATGGTGCTGGTGAAGATGTTGATGGAGATTGACCCATCCCGTTGAGAGGACCGTTGGTGATGACGATGGTGATGATTTCCCCCTCCCGGAGGGAAGTTTCCCCGGTAGAACAGCTCTGCCGGAGCCCTAGATTGGTTCCGCCAAGGTTCCGCTTCGTGGCGGCGGAGTTTCATCCCGTAAGCTTGCCTCTAATTTTTTCCAGGGTAAAAGCCTTCATATAGGAGAAGATGGGCACCAGAGGGCCACCAGGGGGCCCAGGAGACAGGGGCGCGCCCAGTAGGGGTGGGCGCACCCCCCACCCTCCTGGCTAGGGTGTGGGCCCCCTCTGGTGCTTTCTTCTCTCAATAATTCTTATTAATTCCAAAACTGACTTCCATGCAGTTTCATGATTTTTGGAGCTGTGCAGAATAGGTTTCCAATATTTGCTCCTTTTCCAGCTAGAAGTCCAGCTGCCGGCATTCCCCCTCTTCATGGTAATCCTTGTAAAATAAGAGAGAATTGCCATAAATATTGAGACATAATGTGTAATAACAGCCCATAATGCAATAAATATCGATATAAAAGCATGATGCGAAATGGACGTATCAACTCCCCCAAGCTTAGACCTCGCTTGTCCTCAAGTGGAAGCCGATATCGAAAAATATGTCCACATGTTTAGAGATAGATGTGTAGATAAAAAATAAAATACGGACATGAGGGCATCATGATCATTCTTATAACAGCAACATATATAGATTTTGTTATATGATTTCTTGTGCTCAAGTAACAATCAATTCACAATGTCAAGTATGGTTCAGAAACTTCATTGGGAACTAACAAACTATGATCTCAGTCATTGAAGCAATTACAGTTTATCATAACATCAGAAAGAGTCAAGAATAGAGCTTTTCAGCAAGTCGACATACTCAACTATCATATAGTCTTCTACAATTTCTAACACTCACACAATACTTGTGGTTATGGAGTTTCAACCGGACACTGAGAAAGATAGGGGCTTATTGTGTTGCCTCCCAATGTATTCACCTTTGGGTGATGTCAACAATAATAATTCATGCTAACTTACATCCAATTGGATATATATCTATATATCAAGATCTTTCAAACACTAGGAGCTTGCCAAAGGATAAAATGAAAAAGGGAAAGGTGAAGATCACCTTGACTCAAGCATAAAGTAAAAATATAAAGTAAAAGATAGGCCCTTCGCAGAGGGAAGCAGAGGTTGTCATGTGCTTTTAGGTTTGGATGCACAAAATCTTAATGCAAAAGAACGTCACTTTATATTGCCACTTGTATATGGACCTTTATTATGCAGTCCGTCGCTTTTATTGCTTCCATAACAAGATCGTATAAATCTTATTTTCTCTGCACTAATAAGTCATACATATTTAGAGAGCAATTTTTATTGCTTGCAACATGACAACTTACTTAAAGGATCTTACTCAATCCATAGGTAGGTATGGTGGACTCTTATGGCAAAAATTGGGTTTAAGGATATTCGGAAGCACAAGTAGTATCTCTACTTTGTGCAAGGAATTTGGCTAGCATGAGGGGGAAATGCAAGCTCAACATGTTGTGAAGATCAATGACAACATACTTTAACTGAGATGTGAGAAAACATAAACCATTACGTTGTCTTCCTTGTCCAATATCAACTCTTTTAGGATGTCATACTTAATGAGTGCTCACAATCATAAAAGATGTCCAAGATAGTATATTTGCATGTGAAAACCTCTCTTTCCTTATTACTTCCTATTAATTGCAACGATGACCAAAACTACATTTGTCAACTCTCAACAACTTGTATGCCTCATACTTTCTATGTGTGAAGTCGTTACTATCCATAAGATCAATATGAACTCTTTTATTCTTTTTATTCTTTCTACTTTCCCAGGATCATGGAAAGATAGCAAAGCCCTTGACTCAACATTAATCTTTATTATAGATAGCTCACGGACTCGATTACAAAGAGATCACAAAGCAAAAACTCAAAACTAATTCATACCAAAACTTCAATCTACTAGATCAAGATACTACTAAAAAGGATCGAACTAAGTGAAAACGGTAAATATAGGAGTGTGATGGTGATACGATACCGGGGCACCTCCCCCAAGCTTGGCAGTTGCCAAGGGGAGTGCCCATACCCATGTGATTATGTCCTCGGAGGTGATGATGGTGGTGGATAATCGCACATCTAGCGTAAAAGCTCCTCCAACTTGCGGATAATGCCCTTGAGTCCGGCGATATGATCCTTCAACAAAATATTCTCCTGTGTGAGATACTTATTCTGAATGCGAGCTAACTCAATCATCTTGAAAGCTTCAATTTCAGTTGGAGTAAAGAGGTTAGGTAAAGGTTGTGGAATGTCTTCTTCTTCCACTGCCGGAGCTTGAACTTCCATGGCCTTCTTGATCCCTTTATCCTTGTTGATCTCTTCCGGTTCTTCTCTTTTCAGCTCTATCTTCAATAGCCAAGCATCCTTGTCTTCATTGTTGAAGGAGGGAGATGTCATGGTGCTTTAGATCTATCAGAAAAACAGCTTGAAATGAAAACAGAGGATATTTGCTTGATACGGTGGTCAAAACCTTCGGGAGATTATATAATGAATTTTTACCGACCAAAATACGTAACGTGCAAGAAAACAGAGTCCGGGAGGCACACGAGGTGGCCACGAGATGGGGCGCGCCAGAAGGGTGGGCGCGCCCCCCACTCTCGTGGACGCCTCGTGTCCTTCCCGGACTACTTCTTTCTTTCCAAAATTCTTAAATATTCCAAAACGGATAAAAATTGCCATTAGAATTGTTTTGGAGTAGGTTTACTTACCGTAACACATACCTATTCCTTTTCGGAGTCTGAAACGTTCTGGAAAGTGTCCCTTATGTATTCCTCCGGGGTTATGGTCTCAATAATATTAGTTTCAACATTGATAGGATTACCTGAGATATAATGTTTAATTCTTTGACCGTTCACCACCCTCGGACTCGTGCCTTCGAAGTTGTTGATTTTTATGGCACCGGAAGGATAAACCTCCTCGATAACGTAAGGACCTTCCCATTTAGAGAGAAGTTTTCCTGCAAAAAATCTTAAGCGAGAGTTTAATAATAACAATCACCTACGTTGAATTCTCGCTTTTGTATCCTTTTGTCATGCCAGCGTTTGACTTTTTGTTTGAACAGCTTGGCATTCTCATAGGCCTGGGTTCTCCATTCATCAAGTGAGCTAATATCAAATAAACTCTTCTCACCGGCAAGTTTGAAGTCATAATTGAGCTCTTTAATAGCCCAGTATGCTTTATGTTCAAGTTCAAGAGGTAAGTGACATGCTTTTCCATAAACCATCTTATACGGAGACATACCCATAGGATTTTTATATGCAGTTCTATAGGCCCATAATGCATCATCAAGTTTTTTGGACCAGTTCTTTCTAGATCTATTCACAGTCTTTTGCAAAATTAATTTGAGCTCTCTATTGCTCAACTCTACTTGACCACTAGATCAAGGTGATAAGGAGATGCGATTATATGATTAACATCATACTTAGCAAGCATCTTACGGAAAGCACCATGAATAAAATGTGAACCACCATCAGTCATAAGATATCTAGGGACTCCAAACCTCAAAAAAATAACTTCTTTAAGCATTTTAATAGAAGTGTTATGATCAGCACTACTAGTTGGAATAGCTTCTACCCACTTAGTAACGTAATCAACAACAACTAAAGTATGTGTATAACCATTAGAAGGCAGGAAAAGGTCCCATATAATCAAATCCCCAAACATCAAATGGTTCAATAACAAGAGAATAATTCATAGGCATTTCTTCACGTCTACTAATATTACCAATTCTTTGACATTCATCACAAGATAAGACAAACTTACGAGCATCTTTGAAGAGAGTAGGCCAATAAAAACCAGATTGCAATACCTTATGTGCAGTTCTATCTCCAGCGTGGTGTCCTCCATATGATTCAGAGTGACACTTGCGTAGGATCTGTTCCTGTTCATGCTCAGGTACACAACGTCTAATAACACCATCTGCTCCTTCTTTATATAGGTGTGGGTCATCCCAGAAGTAATGTCTTAAATCGTAAACGAATTTTTTCTTTTGCTGGTATGTGAAACTAGGTGGTATAAATTTAGCAACAATGTAATTAGCATAATCAGCATACCAAGGAGCAGTACAAGAAGCATTAATGACTGCTAATTGTTCATCAGGAAAGCTATCATCAATAGGTAGTGGGTCGTCAAGAACATTCTCTAAACTAGACAAGTTGTCTGCAACGGGGTTCTCAGCCCCCTTTCTATAAATATTATGCAAATCAAATTCTTAAGAGAACCCATCTAATAAGTCTAGGCTTAGCATCTTTCTTTTCCATAAGATATTTAATAGCAGCATGATCAGTGTGAATAGTAACTTTGGAATCAACAATATGAGGTCTAAACTTATCACATGCAAACACAACTGCTAAGAACTCTTTTTCAGTAGTGGCATAATTTCTCTGGGCAGTATCAAGAGTTTTACTAGCATACTGGATAACATTCAATTTCTTATCAACTCTTTGCCCGAGAACAACACCTACAGCATAATCACTAGCATCACACATAATTTCGAAAGGTAAATTCCAATCAGGTGGCTGAACAATAGGTGCAGTGATCAAAGCTTTCTTAAGTATTTCAAATGCTTCTACACAATCATCATCAAAGACAAAAGGAATATCTTTTTGCAATAAATTAGGCAGAGGCCTAGAGATTTTAGGAAAGTCCTTAATGAACCTCCTATAAAAACCGGCATGACCAAGGAAACTTCTTATACCTTTTATGTCCTTGGGACATGGCATCTTTTCAATAGCATCAACTTTAGCTTTATCAATTTCAATACCTCTCTCGGAAATCTTATGCCCCAAGACAATGCCTTCATTAACCATAAAGTGGCACTTTTCCCAATTCAACACGAGACTAGTGTCTTCACATCTCTGCAAAACTCGATCAAGGTTGCTCAAGCAATCATCAAAATAGGACCATAAACGGAGAAATCATCCATGAATACCTCACAAATCTTTTCACAAAAGTCAGTGAATATAGCCATCATGCATCTTTGAAAGGTAGCAGGTGCATTACATAAACCAAAAGGCATAAGTCTATAAGCAAATGTACCGAAAGGGCAAGTAAAAGTAGTTTTTGATTGATCCTTCGCTGACACAGGTATTTGAGAGAAACCAGAATAACCATCTAGAAAGCAGAAATGTGTGTGTTTGGATAGTCTTTCTAGCATTTGATCAATAAAAGGTAAAGGGTAATGATCTTTCTTAGTAGCTTTATTTAATTTACGGAAATCAATTACCATCCTATAACCTATAATAATTCTTTGTGGGATCAATTCATCTTTATCATTAGGAACGACAGTAATACCTCCCTTTTTAGGAACACAATGGACACGGCTTACCCAATCACTATCAGCAATGGGATAAATTATACCTGCCTCAAGGAGCCTTAGTATCTCCTTTCTTACCACTTCTTTCATCTTAGGATTCAATCGTCGTTGAGGATCTCTAACTGGTTTGGCATCTTCCTCCACATTTATTTTGTGTTGGCATAGAGTGATACTAATGCTCTTGAGATCATCCAGAGTATATCCGATAGCAGCATAGTGCTTCTTCAGAGTTTCCAATAATATTTCTTCTTCTTGCTCTGAAAGGTTAGCACTAATAATAACAGGATATACTTTCTTTTCATCAAGATAAGCATACTTAAGATTATCAGGTAATGGTTTGAGTTCAAACACGGGATCACCCTTGGGTGGAGGGGGATCCCCTAGAATTTCAACGGGTAGGTTGTCTTTCAGAAGAGGTTCCTGTTGAAGGAACACTTTATCTATTTCCCTTCTTTCATTCATAAACATATCGTTTTCATGGTCTAGCAAATATTGTTCTAACGGATCAGCAGGAGGCACGGCAATTGAAGCAAGACCAATAATCTCATCCTTACTAGGTGATTCTTTATCACGGGGTTGCCTACGAAACTTAGCAAAATTAAACTCATGAGACATATCCCCTAAGCCAATTTCAACAATATCCTTTTTGCAATCAATCCTAGCATTAACAGTATTCAAGAAGGGTCTACCAAAAATAATGGGACAAAAGTCATCTTGTGGGGAACAAAGAACAAGAAAATCAGCAGGATATTTAACTTTCCCACACAAGACTTCGACATCTCTAACAATCCCAACTGGTTTAATGGTGTCCCTATTAGCAAGCTTAATGGTAACATCAATATCTTCTATTTCAGCGGGTGCAATATCATGCATAATTTCTTTGTATAAGTCATAAGGTATTACACTAGCACTAGCACCTATATCACATAAGCCATGATAACAATGATCTCCTATTTTAACAGAAATAACATGCATGCCTACAACAGGTCTATGTATCTTAGCATCTGATTAACAATATTAGCAGTCTCACCACAGAAATAAATAACATGCCCATCCAAATTATCATCCAAGAGATCTTTAACCATAGCAATACTAGGTTCAACTTTGATTTGCTCAGGAGGTGTAAAAGTTCTAGTATTACTCATACGAATAACAATCGAAGTTTTAGCATGATCCTTTATCCTAACAGGAAAAGGGGGTTTCTCAACATAAGTAGTAGGAACAATAGGATCATTATAAGTGACAGTCTTTTCTTCAACTATAATAGGTGCAACTACCTTTACTTCAATGGGAGGATTATATTTAAACCACTTATCCTTAGGGAGATCAACGTGAGTAGCAAAGGATTCACAAAAATAAGCTACTATCTCAGAGTCAAGTCCATACTTAGCGCTAAATCCACGAAAAACATCGGTATCCATAAAAGATTTAACACAATCAAACTTAGGTGTTATACCTGACTCCTTACCATCATCGGAACCCCAATCTTCAGAGTTGCGTTTAATTCTATCCAATAAATCCCATTTGAATTCAATAGTCTTCAGCATATAAGAACCAGCACAAGAAGTATCGAGCATGTTGCGATCATTGGGAGAAAGCCGAGCATAAAAATTTTGAATAATCATTTCTCTGGAGAGCTCATGGTTGGGGCATGAATATAACATTGACTTAAGCCTCCCCCAAGCATGAGCGATGCTTTCTCCTTCGTGAGGCCAGAAATTATATATGTAATTACGATCACGATGAACAAGATGCATAGGATAGAACTTCTGGTGAAATTCCAACTTCAATCGTTTATAATTCGAAGATCCCGTATCATCACATAACCTATACAATGTCAATGCATCTCCCTTCAAAGATAAAGGGAAGACCTTCCTTTTGACAACATCATCGGGAATACCTGCAAGCTTAAATAGTCCACAAACTTCATCCACAAAGATAAGGTGTAAATCGGGATGCAATGTTCCATCTCCTGCAAAGGGATTAGCTAGCAGTTTCTCTATCATACCCGAAGGAATCTCAAAGTAAATATTTTCAGTAGGTTCAGTAGGTTGAGGAGCAACTCTTTGCTCTTCTGGTCGGGGTGAAGATACCCCGAACAAGCCCCTCAAAGGATTGATTTCCATAGTAACAAGTGATAGAAAATTTCAGCATAATATATAAATGTTTCCTTACCAAGTTCCACTCACCAAAGGCGCTTCACTCCCCGGCAACGGCGCCAGAAAAGAGTCTTGATGACCCACAAGTGTAGGGGATCTATCGTAGTCCTTTCGATAAGTAAGAGTGTCGAACCCAACGAGGAGCAGAAGGAAATGACAAGCGGTTTTCAAGAAGGTTTTCTCTTGCAAGCACTGAAATTGTAGGTAACAGATAGTTTTGTGATAAGATAAATTGTAACGAGTAACAAGCAATGAAAGTAAATAAAATGCAGCAAGGTGGCCCAATCCTTTTTGTAGCAAAGGACAAGCCTGGACAATTTCTTAGAATGAGAAAGAAGCTCCCGAGGACACATGGGAATTATCGTCAACCTAGTTTTCATCACGCTCATATGATTCGCATTCGGTACTTTGATAATTTGATATGTGGGTGGACCAGTGCTTGGGCACTGCCCTTACTTGGACAAGCAACCCACTTATGATTAACCCCTATTGCAAGCATCTGCAACTACAAAAGAAGTATTAAGGTAAACCTAACCACAGCATTAGACATATGGATCCAAATCAGCCCCTTATGAAGCAACGCATAAACTAGGGTTTAAGCTTCTGTCACTCTAGCAACCCATCATCTACTTATTACTTCCCAATGCCTTCCTCTAGGCCCAAATAATGGTGAAGTGTCATGTAGTCGACGTTCACATAACACCACTAGAGGAAAGACAACATACATCTCATCAAAATATCGAACGAATACCAAATTCACATGACTACTAATAGCAAGACTTCACCCATGTCCTTAGGAACAAAGGTAACTACTCACAAAGCATATTCATGTTCATAATCAGAGGAGTAATAATATGCATTAAGGATCTGAACATATGATCTTCCACCAAGTAAACCAATTAGCATCAACTACAAGGAGTAATCAACACTACTAGCAACCCACAGGTACCAATTTGTGGTTTTGGATACAAGATTGGATACAAGATTGGATACAAGATTGGATACAAGAGATGAACTAGGTTTGAGAGGAGATGGTGCGGGTGAAGATGTTGGTGGAGATTGACCCCCTCCCGATGAGAGGATCATTGGTGATGACGATGGTGATGATTTTCCCCTCCTGGAGGAAGTTTCCCCGGCAGAACAGCTCTGTCGGAGCCCTAGATTGGTTCCGCCAAGGTTCCGCTTCGTGGCGGCGGAGTTTCGCCCCGTAAGCTTGCCTCTGATTTTTTTGCAGGGTAAAAGCCTTCATATAGCAGAAGATGGGCACCAGAGGGCCACCAGGGGGCCCGGGAGACAGGGGCGCGCCCAGTAGGGATGGGCGCGCCCCCCACCCTCCTGGGCAGGGTGTGGGCCTCCTCTGGTGCTTTCTTTGCTCAATAATTCTTATTAATTCCAAAACTGACTTCCGTGGAGTTTCAGGATTTTTGGAGCTGTGCAGAATAGGTTTCCAATATTTGCTCCTTTTCCAGCCAGAATTCCAGCTGCCGGCATTCCCCCTCTTCATGGTAAACCTTGTAAAATAAGAGAGAATAGCCATAAGTATTGAGACATAATGTGTAATAACAGCCCATAATGCAATAAATATCAATATAAAAGCATGATGCAAAATGGACGTATCACGGGCCTTGGAGGGGCTTTGGATGGGCCAGGCTGGTCAGGAGCGGGCGTGGCAGCTGTCCGCCTGTCCCGACCGGACGCCGGAAAATGACAGAATCCAGCGACTCTCGCGGCTAAATCGTACACTACACACCATCTCTCTGTAGGAGTAGGTCGATGTGTCGCTCTGTCTAACACACACACACGTAGACACACGTACACACACAGAGGTTCATAGAATAGGAATACCGTGCGAGTGCGAAGCCACAGGAAGGGAGATACAAATGGAGTATGTACAAGAAGAGGAGAGGTGACAAATATACAAATGAAGTACGTACAAGAAGAGAAGAGGTGACGAATATTCCATCAAACCTGGACTGAGGAGTAGTACTCCCTCCGTCTAGGTGTTAAGTCATCTTACGAATAAGGATCGACCTTGGTACTAAGAGCATAAGTTTTGTATTGATTTCTAAGCCTTGTCACAACTTTGTCTTCGGCTCCCCTATAAATTTATTTGTCCAGCTATTAACTTTGATTAAAAAATAGTGTGGACTAAAAACCCGGATGGACGTAGTAGCCCTCCATTTTTATTTACTCCGCATATTAGATTTGACTGAAGTTAAACTTGATAAAGTTCGACCAAGTTTAGGACGAACAAAACAAACCATAATTATTGAGAGAGGGCAAACTATAAATACTATCAGGCCATTCCGATAATTGAAATTAAAATTCTTTATTTGTACACACTCTCACATGTTTCCGATAATTTGGCGTATGTGTGGTTGTTCACTTAAGGGGGTTAGTGTACCGCACGTAAAGGACAGGAAGTGCGACCAGGATGCGTGGATCGTTAGTTCATCGGAAGTACTAGTAGTTTTCTTCACTGGTACATTAAATAAAGGGAAAACGCTTCAAAACACTCGGATGATTTGTTGCCTTCTTCAGCCGCTTCCGGCGTCGTCCGATCCCATGCAATCGTGTGGCGCGGAGTGCTCCTGTGTCCCCGGCCTGAAGGTCCCTCACGTGAAGGTAGCTCATGCATACTGACGTCTAGCCGCGTGCGTGGAGTGGAAAGCATCAAACGAGGATTGCAAAACACCTCTTCTAGACGTTCATTATGCGGTGCTGGTTGCATTTGGTACTAGCAAGCTCGATCGACACAGCTTGCAGACGAGCGTCGTGCCGCTGATGTTTCACGCCGACATGCCTCTACTGGTTGCGTTTGCAGAACACCATCGTTGCCAGTTTGATGCGCCTGATGACAACCACTCGTCCTTTCCTCTCATAGCACATACCACTCGTATTAGCGTCTTTGATGATGCCACGCCACGGTCGCCGCGGCCGCCGAAGCATGACATCGTAGCATCACAGGAGAAGTCGGGCCACCTACACAGCACACCGCCGTCGTCGACATAGCACTCGAAGCACGCCGTCGAAGCAGCTGGACAGTCGTGGCAGCGTTGCCTTTGCAACATCATCGTAGCAGCCATGCCATTTCTGTAGTGTTGCCGCGTTCGTCGAAGTACGGCGTCGCGGGATTTCCGCGATAGTTAGAAGCATGCCATCACCGCATCATCGAAGCAGCTAGGCCTTTGTTGCAGTGTTGCCGTTGTCATCAAAGCACGACATCGCAGGATTTCCGTGATCGGCATGCCATCGCCGCAGCCGTCGAAGCACGACATTACATCACCATCGAAGTAGCCGGCCTTCCATTGCAGCATCGACGCGGCCGACAAAGCACACCAACACCGTTTGAAGCACGCCGGTCGCTGTGGCCATCAAACTATGTCGCGGCAACATCATTGAAGCAGTCGAGCCATCGTTAGCACGACAACGCTCGCGGTCGTCTTGGCTTGCATCGCATGTGGCCACGTAAGCAGCAGCCACTCATCTTTGTCAGAGCTTGTGTCGCTGCAGCAACGGCTGTCGTCCGACTTCCAAAGATGCATCTTGTTGTTGTACACTTGCTAGAAGAGCCCACAAAGACCACTTTTGGTACCATGCGATTGCCACTACAAGTCGGCGACGTGTATGGCTACAAGTTGCCATGCCTCAATGCAAGAAGTTGCCGTATGGCGGAATTCCGGCCGCCGTCGTCTGGCTTTGCAGGTGGGGCATAAGTGCTTCAAGGCCCTCCGTTACTACTACAAGCACTCGGTGCACAACACGCTGTTGCAGGGACAGTGCTTCCAATGACTGATGATGCAGGTGGACGGTGGTGCGCATTGCGGCATGGGAGGCCACGGAGGGTTGCTTCTATGGTGGCTAGTTGAGCGGGGATGCGCGACGTGATGAACTTGGCGAGCCGCTGACGGTGGTCAGATGGTGTCGTTAGGATGATGCTGTGAGAACGGGGATGCAAATGCGTGCATGCAACCGTGAGGTTTGAAAAGAGAAGAAAATTTGGGATTTCCATCAAAATATCTAACGGCCCCGGGTAGGCCAATCAGGTGGCTGGCGAGGCGGCTGATCATCAGCCGCTTACGCCTAGCAGTGGCCTAAATAAAGAGTTTCGTTTCGTACTTACACAATTTAAAACAATTGTTATAGAAAGAATAAGAAAACCACGTCACTATATATTAGTAGTATACATGAGTACTATATGGACGCAACTTCATTGACTTAGTGCACCTGCCTTTGGGTTTATGACAGGTGGGCCCAAAATGTGGCTGGCCCACCTGTCATACAGCCAAAAGCAGGTGCAGTTAAGGCACCGGAGCTCAGTCCGTACTACAGTATATATGTAGTACTATATAAGCTGGAGCCTCAGCGCTTGTTCGCTAGGGTTTGCACTCTCCACACTCTCGCCGCACTACATATATATATATATATATATATATATACACGCTGGAGGCTCAGCGTTCCTCTGCTAGGGTTTGCTATGTTCATAGTCTCTCACCCTCTTCACCAGATCTAAACAAGATTGCGTTGGCCTCTTGTCTCTCTCTCCCCCCTCACAGCTCGTGAAGGAGGCGTCCGGATCCCGTCGCACCGGGAAGGGGAGGAGGTGCAACGTTCACTCTCTTGCCTTCGGCGAGGGAGGCAATCCATTGCCAGCTGTGTTGTTCTCTTTCACCCAGCGCCTATGCGGGAGGGCCATCGACCCCTTCTTCATTGCTGTCGTACGTAGTGTGGGCAGATCCGGCATCCCCCCGCACGCCTTGCCACATCCCGACGACCCTAAGGTATAAGTTTCTTTAAATCCGTCATTGATCTAGCTGCATGCGGATCTTTTTTGATTCTGTAGTCGAATCTAGGTCTTGGTTCAAAGAGGAAAGAAGGGTGCGGTGGGGTGGAGCATGAATCTAGGACGTGGTTCAATGAGGAAAGGAGGGAGGGAAAGTAGTATAGACTGGCTATCCAGCCGCTTTGTTGGTCGAAAAGGGAAAAAGGGGACACACATCTGTAAGGAACCGATCTCTTTGTTGAAAAGGGAAAGAAACTGGGGGGTCGGGTAGTTTGTGCAGGACTAGATTTGCTGCCCTCACATAGGAAAAAGGTTCAAAGAGAACAAATATGGGACCAACGCAGATATGTTGCTTGGCTGCATACTCTGCTTCACCCATTTATATGTGTGGATGCACATGGTGCTGGCATGTCCCATGTCCCATACAACTATTTTGCTGTTGTTAATCTAAGAATGCCGCTGGAAAATTGAAGCGATGCCACTGTTAAAAGTAAATTACATTTTTTAACCAATGTTGTTTTCAGAGAATGTCTCTATTGATATGAATCAATGCAACCGTTTTAGAAATGCTACTATCCTACTTTGTTTTCCATCAAGATAAGTTAGATGCTTCTTTTTGTTGCCGTTTGTTTCATTCTCCTTTATCGGCCAGTAATTGTTTCCTTTTTTGCCTCTGTTAAAATAGGGATATCTATTCAACTTGTTGCTATTGCGACATTTCGCTTCGCTACGCGAAACATTTATGTTTTAAGAGTGTTTTGTGCAGTTCAACTTGAACGTCACACCGGCAACTTTGCTTAATTTTGGTGGAACTGCACAAAAGGAGATCGAGATTTGTTTCAAGTCTTCCTCGCGAGTTGTTTCAAATCTTGGTCTCATCCACATGATGGTGCAGTGTGCTTTGAGATGTTGTGCTACTTGTATTGGTACTGTTTTGGATAAATGTTGAATTGAAGCTATTGAACTGCTGTCTTTTACCATTAAGTGAGCAAAAATTGTTCCAACCCAGACATAATGCTTGTTGCTTTCTTACACAAAACTCTGCATTACCCCCTTTATAAGTAGATGGAAGCACATGGTGTTGTTGTGCCCAGTCTCTCCTGGAACTGTTTATGCTTTTTGTTAATCTAATGTCGCTGCTAAAATTAAGAAATGCCACTCTCAGAATTAACTACTGAATCTTAGTTCAATACTGCAACACTTATTAGGGATCGGCGGGAGTACCATCTCTGTTAGGGATCGGCCGGAGTACATGTTTAAGAAATGTATTGTGAGATAATGTCTCTATTAATATATCAGTTACTATGTTTTACAAGTGGTACTATCCTGCTTTGTAGTTCTTTCTACATGTTTAACCAATGTATTGTTAAGATAATGTCTCTGTTAATATGAATCAGTCGCATTGTTTTAGGAATGGTACTTTTCTGCTTTGTCATTTTTATTCACGTTGAAACAAGGCATTGTCAAGATAATGTCTCCGTTAATATGAATGGATCACACTGTTTGAGAATTTCTACTCTCCTGCTTTCTTTCCCATTAAGCAGGGTTGGAAAAAGCGGTAGGCGTAAGCGAGGCGGTTGGCCTTCGCCTAGTGCCTAGGCGGTGCCTAAGTGTCCTAGGTGCGGCCTAGGCGATAATATAGTTTTTACTTGTAGTGTATTTGTGATTATTATATGGGTGTTGATCATAGTTTAGGGCATATAAATAAGTTAATTATTGTCTACTGCCATTGGAATATAACCCGTTTGGCATATTAGTGTAGTATGTGGCATGATTTCTTGCTTGGGTTGGCAATTCCTTGCTTGCCCTGCCTAGACCTCCATTTATGCCCTAGGCGAGGCGTTTGGCCACTGCCTAGCGCCTAGGCGTGCCTAAGCGCCTCCTAAGCACCGCCTTTTCCAACAGAGCCATTAAGATAAGGTAGTTGTTTTTTCTTCTGGGAGTATAAGTCATCAATCATTATTTCGTAGTAATTTTTCCCTTATACCTATTGTTGCATACAGGAATATCAAGAGGCTGTTTGGTTCTTGCCTGTGTGAGCCTTTCCAATCAGTTTTATTTCGACTTTGATTTTAGTTGAACTGCACAAAAGGAGCCAATGTGTTTAAGGCAAACTGTTGCATTATTGGGCCCAGTTGGTCTTTCCACTTTGCAGAAAGAATCAGTCACTGTTTGCGCTACATTACACAAGGAATGATCGAGAAGCTTTACAAAGTATTAGTAGACGCTGGTGACATGACTAGTCTGCTGAGAGCATTGGCAACTCAACAACACGTGGAGTGCAAAATTCACTGCGGAATTAAAGGTATGACCAAGTCAGATGCCGATGTAGCTGTAATAAACACAGTCAGTATCGGCCTTCATCCACATGTTCCAAGGAAAAGAACTCTGTCCAGCGGAATACTACCTTTAAGAAGGTTAAGAAGAAAGACAAAAGGAGAAATGGCTTCTTTACTTGTGGTTCAGAGGAACACTGGGCAAAAAAGTGCCCAAACAAGTACAAGAAGCCAGGACAGGACTCCAAGTCTGTCAATGTCACTCTAAGCAACAATGATGGGGCATATGGGTATGGTAATCTGTTTAACATACTTTCAGTTTGTTAGTCCACCAATTGGTGGGTTGACACTGGGGCCAATATTCATGTGTGTGCTAATGTGTCTTTGTTTTCTTGCAGCATATAAATACGAAATCCATAGTGATGCTCATCTTGATTTTAGTGGAACTGCACAAAATGTTGAGATGGTTCGTGTCCTCAATAATACTTCATCATGCACAATACATTGAATGGTTCTCTAGTCATTCGTCGTCACCTTGAGCTACCGGACTATCAGCTGACAAACTGATGAAAAACCCTGCCCGTTCCACAATCATAGGCATTACATATTTTGAATGGGAATAGCTTGTCAAAGTTTAATCATTGATGTTAGCAAGAAGACATTAGTTTAATATATTGTAATTGGAAAACCTTGTCAAATTTTGCTCATTGATGTTAGCCAGAAGACATGCATTTGATATTTTCGAGTGGGACGCCCTTTGCTGCGAGCAGCGTCAATCATTTTTTCCTATTCCTCTGTTCAGTTTTGAAGTAAATAGTTACTCTGCTGAGATGCATAGTCACATGAATGTTGACTTATGTAAGGTATTTTAAGAGTTTGTTCTGAATATTGTCTTTGTAATGCCAGGCCTTGTGTGTTTGATTGCAAAGTTGAGCTTGGAATGTTGTGGCATGCGGCATCACGAGCTGTTCACCGTGCCTCCTGAGAGTAATGCTTCGTATTGTTTTGCATGTTGATCTAATGCCAGTGGATTTGCATGTTAAGAAGATCATCCTCTTCTGTTGTTTCTGTGCTTAAGAAGATCATCATATTATGTTTCATTCATAGCCTATACGACAAGTCGGGTAGGTTAGAGGTGAAACCATATGATCTTCCAACCAACTCATCATCTTAAGCTGTGATTGGATCGTCATTTTCCAACCAAAATCGCTTGTAAAACTGACGCTTGTAAATAAAAGCAGATGGTCTCGGGCGAAGCACTTGGTTGGTCGATTTCGACTAGTAAAATATACACTGGTCTCTCAAATTACATGCATAACCCGTCGGTTTTACTTACAGACCTCGGGCCTCGGTTTCATTACGCTTGTATTTTACAAGTTGTTTTCGATGACGAGTAAATTACACTTGTATCTTAATACATGTATGAAATAACCAGAGCTCCCAAGCGCGGCCTTACCGTTTCATGCCGTCTTAGTCTCTCGAAGGTGCTCATAGGTGTCCGATGATCCTGGCTTCCTGAATGAGCAGCGGGCGCTGTATCAGACCATCCGTAGGGCCCGCGAGGCCCTCTCCGTCGTCCTTCGAGTTGTTGCGCTCACCGTGGCGCCGAGCATTGTCAACATGGTCAACGAACATGAGGATTCAGGAGATGACTTTATTTTGACTCGATGACAATAGGGACCCACTAGGGCCATAGCCGTACGTACTCAAGTGCCTCCTTATTATGTACAACTATATTTTTTCTTCCTCCAGGTTTCCTGACATCACGGTCCCATACCATTGTCAACCTACGTAGTCAATAAACGAGAGAATTGCACAAGGAGCGGCCGACAGCTGGGACCAAGCAGCTCGAGCAGTATTTGTGTTTTTGAGGTGTGTGCACTGCAGAGTTTTTCTTGAGCGATGTTTTTGTTGTTGTTCAGAGGAGAGCAGTGTATTAACTGGACGGTTGTGGCCCGATTAGCCCAGGCCAGATATCCAGCCCAGATATCCATATTTCCGTGATCACCGTGTGTTTCTTTTGTGCTTGCTCTTTTATTTTTGCATTGCATCATTGTTGGAAATATGCCCTAGAGGCAATAATAAATTAGTTATTATTATCATATTTCCTTTTTTTGAGGTTGAAAGAGTAAACAAACAATCTACTCTTGGGCTGCACTGGTGTCAGCCTCCATCACTGCGATCAGGTCATCAGGAACATCTGCTATAAGATGCAAATCTCCAGCTCTTCTGGCTCACAAAGCTAAGCCATGGGCCAGCTTGTTTTTTCCCCGCCTAGCATGGATGACTTGCGCTGTATGATAGCACTTCAGCTCCTCCTGGACGTCATGTATCACTGGAAAACAGCCTGACATGTTTCTTGCCTCTGGTTGCAACTCCTTCACTAGGAATGAGCAGTCCGTTTCAGTGATTACAGGTCCTCTGTAAAAACTTGACAGGGCTTGCAGGCCAGCTAAAAGGGCTCGAGCTTCCGCGTCTTCCACACCCGAGCAGCAGGTAATTTTCACGGATAGCGAGAAGAGGACATGGCCCTGTGATCTCGTGCAACCGCGCCTATATGGGATAGGCCACCGCCCGTAAGAAACCTGCGTCGGAGTTCAGTTTGACAGTTCCCCTTTGGAGGGAGACCAATGAGCGGTCCTGCCAAAGATCGGGTTCACCCATTTGCCGGCCATATCTCTCCACAGGGGCGGTGCGGATGCACTTTCGCCCTCTGCCTTTACATTGTCCCGACTTTTGATAACCTCGTATTCTCCTCCATCTCCCAAAACACAGGTGCTCAGCTCTTTTTCATACTGAATCAAGAATAGAACAGAGCTATCAATAAGCTCCTTTCCATCGTTATGGATGCAGTCCTCTCTTAGGAACCAGCTTCTCCACAGCAACAGGAGAATTTTTGCTCTGGTTTCAGTCTTGCAAGGGCTAAGGAGGTTCTGCAGCCAATCCTCACCTGTGTACCTAAAGAGAATTTCACTAGGCAGATCCCAGACCCTTCTCATACTGTCTCTGAGAGCCTTACTTTTGGTGCATGAGATGACAGCATGGAACTCGTCTTCCTCGCTATTTCCACAGATGTTGCATATGCTATCAACTTCTAGCGTTCGTTTCCACTTGTTTCTCTTCGTAGCCAAAGTATTTGTGGCTACCCTCCATCCGAAGATCTTAATTTTTCCTGGCACTTCAGCTTTCCAAATCAAGTCCCAAATGCTACGATCATTGGCATTGTTGGTGGAACTCGAGGCTGGGAGATTTGCGCTGTCTGGAGGGAGGCCGCCACCAGACGCACTTCGTGACATAAACATACCGGATTTTTCATAGTGCCAAGCTAGCCTGTCCTCTCAGTAGCGGAAGATGGGAGTTTAATATTGCAAATAGCTTCGCATCAAATGGGAAAAATAGCTGATGAATCAAGTCAGAATTCCATCCACTTCCATCTGGCGCATCAACTGATTCACCCATCCGAGTGCTGAACGGCGAATGAAAGACGCAGGTTTTAGCCCCTCTTCCCTCGGAATCCAATTGTCCCGTTGTATATTAACACTTCTCCCATCTCCGATCCTCCAAACAAGGCCCGATTTGAGGAGTTCCAGGCCATGTTCAATGCCACGCCAAATAGGTGAAGCATCAGTGGCAAACACCGTGTCAACCAAATTGCCATTCGGGTAATATTTAGATTTCAACACCCTTGCACACAAGCTGTCCGGTCTTTGGATCAAGCGCCAAGCTTGTTTAGCGAGCAGAGCTTGGTTGAACAGTCTCATATCTTTGAAACCAATGCCTCCACCTCTCTTCGGTTTGGTCATGCGGTCCCAGGCCATCCAGTGAACTTTCCGGTGTCCATTTTCGTCCCCCCACCAGAAATCACGAATAAGTTTTTCGTACTTCTCGCAGAATCCCTGAGTCATTTTGAACATAGCCATGCAGTATGTGGGGAGGGCCTGAAGGACAGACTTCACCAAAACCTCCTTCACTGCATGAGACATAAATCTTTCGCACCAATCTGTACATCTCTTTATGAATCGCTCCATAATCGGTTGGAACATGGATTCCTTCATGCGACCTTCAGCGTGGGAAGCCCAAGGTACTTGCTCTCAAAGGTGTGGGCGTTTATCTCAAGCTCAGTTTTTACCTCCGCCGGGTCAGGTCCGCAGATTTCACTAAAGAGAAAAGAACATTTCTTGTTACTAAGCAGTTGGCCCGATCCTCGCTGAAAATTATTAAGGACTCGCTTGATGCAAGTCGCCTCCTCTTTGCACGCTTTGAAAAACAGGAGATCATCAAGAAACAATAGGTTTGAGATACCTGGCTCCCCTTGCAATTTTCAACGGGGTAATTCTTTTTTGGCGTATCTCTTTGTCCATCAAACTAGTGAGGCCTTCCGCAACAAATAGGAATAGATAAGGGCTGAGCGGGTCTCCCTGCCGGAGCCCCCTTGATGGGCAGAACATCTCAAGCAACTCACCATTGTATTTGACTGAATATCTTACCGATCTCACACGACATCACCCATCCAACCCACTTGTTATCAAAGCCGAGTTTGAAGAGAGCTTTTTCCATCAAGCCCCAATCTACCACTGTCGTATGCTTTTGCCAAGTCAAGTTTGAGAGCACAATGAGTATTAGCTGGTTGTCTCATCGTGCTGAATTTTGTGAAAACATTCAAACGCAATGGCAGCGTTGTCCGTGATCAGCCGTCACAGGATGAAGGCACTCTGTGTCTCGAGATATAATCTCCTCTAAAAGCGGACGCAGGCGGTAGACCATAAACTTTGAAATCACCTTGTAAATTACGTTTCATAGACTTATGGGTCTAAAATCTTTTAGAAATTCAGGGTTGTTATTTTTTGGGATGAGCACTATGACTGTGTCATTTGTCCCCTCCGCATGGCCCTCCTTTGAAAAATTCCAGAACAGCACTCACTACATCCTTCTTCACCGTGCTCCGGTTCCTTGGGAAAAAACTCGCCGGGAAACCATCGGGGCCCGGGGCTTTCCGGGGTCCGATCGCCAACACGGCATCACTAACCTCTTTCTCTGTGAACTCCTTAACCCTCCTCCCCCCCCCTCCCCCCCCTCTCCTAATTCTCTGGTTTTGATATTCCTGGAGAGGGGTTCATCTACATCATGATTCACTCTAACCCTGATGAACTCAAGCACGGATTCTACCCATTCTGTCAAGATTCTACCTCAATAACCTCTCCAAGAAGGGAGCCTAACTTTTCCCCTAGCTCTCTAGACAGGAACAGGAGGAGGTACATCATAAATCTGAGCCCAGTTGGCATGTGAGCGATCTCAACGCCGTCGGCGCCCTAGTGCCATCTGTCGGAGACGATCAGAAAGGCGTCACCAGTGAGTCCACGGCCCGTTGTCGAGGATGAAGCGGAGGTCGCCTTCCTTCTCGAACTCCAGGAGGTACCTGTTGTTCTTGATTGCGTGTAATGGAGCTTGCCCGCAAGCCCCATTTGTCCTTAAGCTCCTGAAGAGGGCCGGGCGGCGCTGAAAGCTTGCATGGAGAAGAACAGCCCGACCGCCAGCCACCTGTTCCGCATGGCCGCCCTCTCCCTCGAGAGATCTAGGAGGACCACATCAGGGGCCTGCGCGTCCATTGTCGCCCGGCCATTGGACCTGGACGAGCTCCCACGCAGCAGCTTTCGGCTCCCTCCTTCGCCGCGGCCGCACGAGTCCACCTCTTCGTGCTCGCGCATCGCCTCCTTCTCCATCCTCGCGCTCTGGTTCGCCATCAGGGAAGTCGATGTGTAGTGACTTTGGTGTGAGAGCTTTGTGGATCCCATCCCGTTCATGGCATCTTTTATAGGCCCCGGGTTGCATCCTTCCTTCCCCTTCGGAATCATATTTCCTTGTTCATGATAATCGTTTATTATCCATGCTATAATTGTATTGATAGGAAACTCAGATACATGTGTGGGTACATAGACAACACCATGTCCCTAGTAAGCCTCTAATTGACTAGCTCGTTGGTCAATAGATGGTTACGGTTTCTGACCATGGACATTGGATGTCGTTGATAACGGGATCACATCATTAGGAGAATGATGTGATGGACAAGACCCAATCCTAAGCCTAGCACAAAGATCGTGTAGTTCGTATGCTAAAGCTTTTCTAATGTCAAGTATCATTTCCTTAGACCGTGAGATTGTGCAACTCCCGGATACCGTAGGAATGCTTTGGGTGTACCAAACGTCACAACGTAACTGGGTGGCTATAAAGGTGCACTACGGGTATCTCCAAAAGTGGTTGTTGGGTTGGCACGAGTCGAGACTGGGATTTGTCACTCCGGTTGACAGAGAGGTATCTCTGGGCCCACTCGGTAGGACATCATCATAATGTGCACAATGTGACCAAGGGGTTGATCACGGGATGATGTGTTACGGAACGAGTAAAGAGACTTGCCGGTAACGAGATTGAACAAGGTATCGGCATACCGACGATCGAATCTCAGGCAAGTACAATACCGCTGGACAAAGGGAATTGTATACGGGATCGATTGAGTCCTTGACATCGTGGTTCATCCGATGAGATCATCGTGGAACATGTGGGATCCAACATGGGTATCCAGATCCCGCTGTTGGTTATTGACCGGAGAACGTCTCGGTCATGTCTGCATGGTTCCCGAACCCGTAGGGTCTACACACTTAAGGTTCGATGATGCTAGGGTTATAGGGAATAGATATACGTGATTACCGAATGTTGTTCAGAGTCCCGGATGAGATCCCGGACGTCACGAGGAGTTCCGGAATGGTCCGTAGGTAAAGATTTATATATGGAAAGTTGTTGTTCGGGTTCCGGGAAAAGTTCGGTTTTTTTCCGGTATTGTACCTAGAAGCTTCCGGAAGGTTCCGGAGGATTCCGGAGGGGTCCGGAGGTCTGAGAAATGTTCCACCACATCCAATACAGCAGCATGGGCTGTAAGGGGGCGCCCTAGCCTTAATGGGCCAGGGGTACCAGCCCCCCCAAGGCCCATGCGCATGGGAGAGGGGAAACCCTAAAGGGGAGGGCCTCCACTTGACTTGGGAGGCACTCCTCCCCCCTTGGCCGCCGCCCCCAACCCTAGATGGGATCTAAGGGGGCCGGGCCCCCCTCTCTCCCACCTATAAGTAGTGGAGGGATGGGAGGGCAGCCGCACCACAAGTTCTGGCGCAGCCGTCCCGCTCTCCCAAGTCCTCCTCCTCTCCCGCGGTGCTTGGCGAAGTCCTGCAGGATTGCCACGCTCCTCCATCACCACCACGCCGTTGTGCTGATACTGGATGGAGTCTTCCTCAACCTCTCCCTCTCTCCTTGCTGGATCAAGGCATGGGAGATGTCACCGGGCTGTACGTGTGTTGAACGCGGAGGTGTCGTCCGTTCGGCACTAGGATCTCCGGTGATTTGGATCACGGCAATCTGACTCCTTCAACCCCATTCTCTTGAACGCTTCCGCTTAGCGATCTACAAGGGTATGTAGATGCACTCTCCTTCCCCTCGTTGCTAGTTTCTCCATAGATGGATCTTGGTGACTCATAGGAAAATTTTGAATTTCTGCTACGTTCCCCAACAATCATGTCATCACGCCATCATGTCATTAATCTTTGCATCTCAACTCAACTAATAAATTGCATAGATGGTTGATCTATTTAAATCGAGGGAAGGGTGACTTCTCTTTATAACATATCGTCCCAATATCAGGGAGCTATATTAAATATTTCTTTAATTTGGAAATCACCATAACACACTTGCAAATTATCCCAATGCCTTTGTTATCTTAATTCTTGGTCTCCAACCTTGCCATATATTGTTTCATCATATTCCGGAGCTCCACCAAAAATCCGAACATTTTTGGACCTTCCCAACCCTCACTTCCTATTCAAATCATTTGAATTTAAATCAAATGAGTTTGGATTTAAATCTCTCAATCATGGCCTTTTCTATTTTCTCGGAACAAGCACATTTTTGTGAGTCCGGGAAAATTATCCGCGTGTCCAACTTCTTCCCCTAACCTCTCTTTCTTTTATTTCTTATCTCTGTTTTGTGTTATTTTTATTTAGAGGGAGAGAGAGAGCGCCCAGCCCAGCTACAACCTAAGCCCAGGCCGGCCCAAAGCCCAACCGCACCTATAACCCTAGCCCGATCCCACTTCTCTCCTCGATCCCCATCTCCCTCGCCCTCGTTCCCTCCAGTGCGCCGCCTCACTCACGCACACCCGCATCGCTCCAGGGAGAGGAGCTCCCCGCGCCTCCGCCTCCGCCCAAAGCCTCGCCCATGCCTCCCCGCCGTCCAACTGCGCCGCGCCCTCAAGCGCCTCGCCTCCACACGCCCCTCCGTCATCCGTCGTGGCACCCTTTTCCTTCCGCCATGGCGACAAATGCCTCGTATCATGCTCATGTCAACATTTTCATAAAAATTGCATAAAACTTGCATATATCATCCGCATCATGATAACAACAATTAAAATGCTTAAAATTGTTGTTGCATTAAATTGCTAAATAACATATGGGGATTTCCGGAATTGTTGTTTGTTGTTTCCGGCCTCATTTAAACTGCCTAAATAGTTAGTTTACCTATGCTTCACCTCTTGCCATGTTTAATAACATGTAATATTGTTGTGTTCCTAAACGAGAGAGAACTAAATAGTTGAATGTGGTGTTCCGTTAATATGCAACTTGTTGCATATTGAGCTCCACTTAACTTGTAGTGTTGTTTGTGCACTTTGCCATGCTATGCCTCATTAAACCGGACATGCATCATACTTGGTTGTGCATCATGCCTTGATTATGCTTGTGTGTTTACCATGTTGTATGCTTCTTTCCGGTTTGCTTCTCTCGTTAGCTTCCGTTTCGTTACGGAGTTGTGAGGATTCGTTCGACTACGTCTGTTTGTCTTCTTCTTGGACTCGTTCTTCTTCCTTGCGGGATCTCAGGCAAGATGACCATTACCCTCGATATCACTTCTATCTTTGCTTGCTAGTTGCTTCGTTCTATCGCTATGTTGCGCTACCTATCACTTCTTTACCATGCCTCCCAAATTGCCATGTCAGCCTCTAACCTTTTCACCCTTCCTAGCAAACCATTGCTTGGCTATGTTACCGCTTTGCTCAGACCCTCTTATAGCATTGTTAGTTGCAGGTGAAGTTGAAGATTGCTCCATGATGGACAGGATTATGTTGGGATATCACAATATCTCTTATTTAATTAATGCATCTATATACTTGGTAAAGGGTGGAAGACTCGGCCTTATGCCTGGTGTTTTGTTCCACTCTTGCCGCCCTAGTTTCCGTCATACCGGTGTTATGTTCCTTGATTTTGCGTTCCTTATACGGTTGGGTGATTTATGGGACCCCCTTGACAGTTCGCTTCGAATAAAAATCCTCTAGCAAGGCCCAACATTGGTTTTAACATTTGCCACCTAAGCATTTTTCCCTTGGCTTCTACAGACTGAAGGGTCATCTTTATTTTACCCCCCGGGCCAGTGCTCCTCCGAGTGTTGGTCCAACGTGTGGGACCATTCCTTGGCAACTTGGATTACGTTGGTACCTGTACGCTTAGCTTATCCGGTGTGCCCTGAGAACGAGATATGTGCAGCTCCTATCGGGATTTGTCGGCACAGTTGGGTGGTCTTGCTGGTCTTGTTTTACCATTGTCGAAATGTCTTGTAACCGGGATTCCGAGTCTGATCGGGTCTTCACGGGAGGAGGAATATCCTTCGTTGACCGTGAGAGCTTGTGATGGGCTAAGTTGGGACACCCTGCAGGTATAAACTTTCGAGAGCCGTGCCTGCGGTTATGTGGCAGATGGGAATTTGTTAATGTCCGGTTGTAGAGAACTTGACACTTGACTTAATTAAAATGCATCAACCGCGTGTGTAGCCGTGATGGTCTCTTCTCGGCGGAGTCCGGGAAGTGAACACGATCTTGGTGTTATGATTGTGCGTAAGCAGCTTCAGGATCACTTCTTGATCACTTCTACCTTCTCGACCGTTCCGTTGCTTCTCTTCTCGCTCTTACTTGCGTATGTTAGCCACCATATTTGCTTAGTGCTTGCTGCAACTCCACCTCATTACCACTTCCTACCCATAAGCTTAAATAGTCTTAATATCGCGGGTTTGAGATTGTTGAGCCCTCGTGACTCACCAGATACTATCACAACAGTTGCAGGTGCCGATGATACCAGTGCAGGTGATACAACCGAGCTCAGATGGGAGCTCAACGAAGATCTTGGTCGTTGCTATGTTTCGTTTCCTGATGATCAGTAGTGGAGCCCAGTTGGGACGATCAGGGATCTAGCAGTTGGGTTATATTCTTTTCTTTTGGCTTCGTCCGTAGTCGGACTATGTGTGTACTCTGAATGATGTATGATTTATTTGCTCATTGTGTGAAGTGGCGATTGTAAGCCAACTCTTTATCCCATTCTTGTTCATTACATGGGATTGTGTGAAGATGACCCTTCTTGCGACAAAACCACGATGCGGTTATGCCTCTAAGTCATGCTTCGACACGTGGGAGATATAACCGCATCGTGGGTGTTACAAGTTGGTAATCAGAGCCATCCCCGACTTAGGAGCCCCCTGCTTGATCGAATCGCTGGCGTTGTTGAGTCTAGAACAAAAATGTTTTGAGTCTTAGGATTATATATATCGGAGAGTAGGATTCTTTTTCTCCTCAGTCCCTTAAATACGCTCTGGTGAGGCTTCCCGACGTAGATGTTTTTCTTTCCTCTCCTCAAATTTCACTAATTTTTTAGGATCACGCGGGTATCTTGGGATCGTTCCGATATTCTTATGACGAGAACATTATTCTTGGTGCCTCCTGACATTTAGGGGTTGTGGCAGTGTCCCGGGGAGTTGAGCTCCGAGGTGTTATCGTCATAATTTTATCGTTGCAGTTCTGGAATACCTGAGTTTTGCCGACATCGAAAATCTCTTTTATGCAGTTGTTGGTGATATAACCTCGACTCCACCCAGTACTGGGGCGGGAGTTCGGGAGTATTGCCATATCTTGTATAACGGATGCTTTTCGAAGGTTGAGGTACACGATTTCTGAAGGTTTCTTGGTTATGTGTTGACGGATGGATACAGCTTGTATGTAGGGATTGTTAGTTTTGGGTGAGATATATATTGCTTCCCTTGTATCCCCAACACCAGATTGCATAACCAGAAAGTTTCGGGAGTTTTTTAGGTGGGAATTCAAGTAGCTCTAGTTTTTTTTCTTTCCGACAGATGCATGATATGAGATTGGGGTTCGACGTCTAGTGGTCCGCCTATCCACGGTCGTTTTTACAGTGGTCTCGTTGTGTCTTAAAGAACCCTTGGCTATGCTTTGGGTTCGGGACGCTCAGATGTCATGTGCACTGCCTTGTACATGATGGTGCTGTACAATCGATCCGTGTAGGGCCCCACCACGAAAACTTCGGACGGAATCTCTATCATATGTTTGTTCCGGCTTATTCTGCAAGCCAAATCCTTTGTTTTGTTTTATTTGTGGTATTCGAGTTGCTTCGAAGTCAAATGTTGAATCCATACCTTTCTTACACTGTGTTCTCATATTGCTATGTGAATACTAATCCTTCTTGATCATCGAGGTTGTCATGTTAATTCTTTCCAACCGGTGTGCTTCTTTTCAAGTGGATCCGATCATTTCAACATTCGCAAGATCAGTTCTAAGTTTTCTCAACGGTGTTTGTTTCATCCGTCCCAAGTTGTCTTTGTTTTCCCGCCCTCCCACCCTTTTTCTTCAAGGACTCAGATTTCTTAATCATGTATCCCTTTTATTTGTGAGAAGTCTCTTCACCCTTTTCAATCAATGTTCTGATCCGGTGATCCCTCGTGAAGATGCTCAACAGCTTCAAGTTCATCATTCTTCATTCACGTATTCTTTTCCGGTGGATTTAACTCAAGCTTTCAGTGTTGATCATATATCTTCCTTTTGTTTCACATATCTTCCCATGTGAGTTTCTTATCCAATGCTCTCTTATTTATTCACCTCTCCCACTTCATATCCGGCGTGTTGAAGATATCTCAGAAGATTCGTGTTTCCATTCTCAATCCATTCAAGTTATTTGGAGAATGTTATCTCATTCAAGCCATTTAATTCAACCGGTGCAATATCTCTGTGAAATCATTTCAACGGTGTTTCTCTTGAGTGGGCCCATAACCCACAGGTCTTTTCCCAGGATCTTACCTGACTCTTTTATTTTTCCGGAGCTATTCTCAAATTCATTTCCAAATTTGATGTAAGAATGAATTTTCATCAGTCACATGCCTTCTCCAAGGTCATTTTCAAATTCTTTTCATCTTTGGCTCAACCTTTTTTCTTCTAATCCTTCCGGAGTGTCTCACCAATTCATGGTGGTGCTTCTCGTCGTCATTCTCGAATTTTGAAGACCGAAGAAGAGTTCCTCTTAAATCCTTACCCGTTCTTCCACAGATTCATGGTTATAGCTTCATGCCATCCTCATAATTGTTTTGATTGTGACAATTCTTTTCTTACCATCCGAAGCATTTCATGAGTTGTTTCCATTTCTTTCCTCCGAAGGCCATCATGTCATAATTCTCTTTTCTCAGCGTGTAGCTATCATTCTCCAAATCTTATTGGTGCATCATTCAAATACCCTCTAATCAGTTCATGATCTCTTCGTTCTCATGTATCTAAATCCCCTCAAGTATCTTCATTCATTTTCCAATTCTTCCCGGTGAATTGTGCCTTTGCTATGTTCATTTCCAATTCTTACGGTGGTTCATTCAAGATTTCTCTTCCTTCATTATCGTATCAATTCATTCGTTCTTTCCAATCCTACCGGTGGCACTTTGAGTTGGCACTATATCTCTCTTCAATCCTTTCTACGAGAATAAGTAGTATGCCAAATCCAATGCTTCTCACCAATTTAAATTGGTGAAGGATATGCATAACATAATTCTTATTCTTGTTTCATCCAAGTGATTAATCCCTTCCTTCGGAGTTTGTTCATGAGGAATAAATTCTCGGTTCTAAGATGTTCATCTTTTCTTTCTGGAGTTCCAAGTTCTCTCGGTTATATCATCACGAAGCTCCTTGTAAATCATCGCGAGGCTTCACCTTGTGTTTTCAACTTCTCTTTCTTTCTATCATCCTTTTATTACTAGAGTTTTTCATGGAGGCTCTACATGGTGGTTCGTCAAGGATTTCTTTTCATTCTTCAATTGTTCTTCAAGATTTCTCTTGAAGTTAACATCCGCCAAGCTATACTCAAAATTAAACATGGTTCTCAACACATGTTTTGTTTTGAGGCATTCAAGCATTCTTCATCTTGCATTCCAAAGTGCAATTCTCCTACCTTATCTTTTGAGATGGTGTTATGTCACTCTTGACAATTTCCTTCATGTTTCGCGATTCACATGTTGTCAAGAATGAGGTATTTGAAATCCATTAATCTCTTCGTTGGAGTTATCTTGTGTCATATTTCACCTAAAGACTTCCCTAAGGAATGTTGCTATTTGTGGTGCTTATCAATGATCCAAGTTTTTTCCTATCCTCTCGGCAAAAGCAGTTTTCATCTCTTCGTTGATCTCAAGCAAGCATTTGTTTTCGGTAGTGTTGGAATTTCACCTCAAATTTTGAGAAGTTTTCCATAAGCCCACTACAAGCTTATTCGTTTCGTTGTTGGTTTTCCAACAACTCCGTTATAACCTTCTTGGAAGGGTGCTTTCCAAGCTCATTTGTGGCAGAAGTTGGCATTTTCTTCTCCATTCTGTTATTCCAATGATCTATCTTCTATTCTTTCTTCCGGAGGCATTGTGATGTTGCTCTTTTCACTCATCATCTCGATTGTGAGGATCGTGTTCTTTTCGTGCTTATCCATTTAACCGGAGTGTTGTGTTCTCCTTCAAGTTCTTTCATATTATCAAGTTTTGCCTCTCTTTTCAACCTGAGTGCTGTCTGAAATCCTTCTTACCCATTGTGCCATTCTTTAAATAATTCCAGAGGCAGTATGTTGTTGATTTCATCAAGTATCATCCCATCTTCTCAAGTTCATGTTCTATTCCTTCCATGTTCAACCGGAGTGCTGCCCGAATTCTTGCTCTCTCATCTTGTTTTAACCGGAGTGGTTTCAAATTCTATCTTGTCCATTAAACTCTTGATTCATGTCTTTGCAACCTTCAAGTTCTAATGTTGCTTGTTCCTCCTGTCTAATGGAGTGTTTTCAATCTTGTTCATCTCCCTTGTATTCTCTCTTTTAGTTTGTTCAATCTTTCAAGGTTCTTTGGTTTCACTCTTTTGTCGAAGAAGCAACTTAGCTTTACCTCTTCTCTTCATCTTCCGTTTTCTCTCCGGTGCCATCCTAGATCTCGGGACGAGATCCTCTTGTAGTGGTGGAGTGTTGTGACGCCCCGAGACCGACGCTCCAGAAGACTTCCATATTTTCGTGATCACCGTGTGTTTCTTTTGTGCTTGCTCTTTTATTTTTGCATTGCATCATTGTTGGAAATATGCCCTAGAGGCAATAATAAATTAGTTATTATTATCATATTTCCTTGTTCATGATAATCATTTATTATCCATGCTATAAGTGTATTGATAGGAAACTCAGATACATGTGTGGGTATATAGACAACACCATGTCCCTAGTAAGCCTCTAATTGACTAGCTCGTTGATCAATAGATGGTTACGGTTTCCTGACCATGGACATTGGATGTCATTGATAACGAGATCACATCATTAGGAGAATGATGTGATGGACAAGACCCAATCCTAAGCCTAGCACAAAGATCGTGTAGTTCGTATGCTAAAGCTTTTCTAATGTCAAGTATCATTTCCTTAGACCATGAGATTGTGCAACTCCTGTGTACCGTAGGAATGCTTTGGGTGTACCAAAGCGTCCTGGCAATAAGGGTGGCTATAAAGGTGCACTACGGGTATCTCCGAAAGTGGCTGTTGGGTTGGCACGAATCGAGACTGGGATTTGTCACTCCGGTTGACGGAGAGGTATCTCTAGGCCCACTCGGTAGGACATCATCATAATATGCACAATGTGACCAAGGGGTTGATCACGGGATGATGTGTTACGGAATGAGTAAAGAGACTTGCCGGTAACGAGATTGAACAAGGTATCGGCATACCGATGATCGAATCTCGGGCAAGTACAATACCGCTGGACAAAGGGAATTGTATATGGGATCGATTGAGTCCTTGACATCATGGTTCATCCGATGAGATCATCGTGGAACATGTGGGAGCCAACATGGGTATCCAGATCCCGCTGTTGGTTACTGACCGGAGAACGTCTCGGTCATGTATGCATGGTTCCTGAACCCGTAGGGTCTACAGACTTAAGGTTCGATGACGCTAGGGTTATAGGGAATAGATATACGTGGTTACCGAATGTTGTTCGGAGTCCCGGATGAGATCCCGGACATCACGAGGAGTTCCGGAATGGTCCGGAGGTAAAGATTTATATATGGAAAGTTGTTGTTCGGGTTCCGGGAAAAGTTCGGTTTTTTCCGGTATTGTACCGGGAAGCTTCCGGAGGGGTCCGGAGGTCCGGAAAATGTTCCACCACGTCCAATACAGCAGCATGGGCTGTAAGGGGGCGCCCTAGCCTTAATGGGCCAGGGGCACCAGCTCCCCCAAGGCCCATGCGCATGGGAGAGGGGAAATCCTAAAGGGGAGGGCCTCCACTTGACTTGGGAGGCACTCCTCCCCCCTTGGCCGCTGCCCCCAACCCTAGATGGGATCTAAGGGGGCCGGGCCCCCCTCTCTCCCACCTATAAATAGTGGAGGGGTGGGAGGGCAGCCGCACCACAAGTTCTGGCGCAGCCCTCCCCCTCTCCCAAGTCCTCCTCCTCTCCCGCGGTGCTTGGCGAAGCCCTGCAGGATTGCCACGCTCCTCCATCACCACCACGCGGTTGTGCTGCTGCTGGATGGAGTCTTCCTCAACCTCTCCCTCTCTCCTTGCTGGATCAAGGCATGGGAGACGTCACCGGGCTATACGTGTGTTGAACGCGGAGGTGCCGTCCGTTCGGCACTAGGATCTCCGGTGATTTGGATCACGACGAGTACGACTCCTTCAACCCCGTTCTCTTGAACGCTTTCGCTTAGCAGTCTACAAGGGTATGTAGATGCACTCTCCTTCCCCTCGTTGCTAGTTTCTCCATAGATGGATCTTGGTGACTCGTAGGAAAATTTTGAATTTCTGCTACGTTCCCCAACAGTGGTATCAGAGCCAGGTTTATTGCGTAGATTTTATGCACGAGTAGAACACAAGTTGTTGTGGGCGTTTATTTTATTCAATATGCTTACCGTTACTAGTCTTATCTTGATTCGGCGGCATCGTGGGATGAAGCGGCCCGGACCGACCTTACACGTACCCTTACATGAGACAGGTTCCACCGACTGACATGCATTTGTTGCATAAGGTGGCTAGCGGGTGCCAGTCTCTCCCACTTCAGTCGGATCGGATTCGATGAAAAGGGTCCTTATGAAGGGTAAATAGCAATTGACATATCACGTTGTGGTTTTGCGTAGGTAAGAAACGTTCTTGCTAGAAACCCATAGCAGCCACGTAAAACATGCAAACAACAATTAGAGGACGTCTAACTTGTTTTTGCAGGGTATGCTATGTGATGTGATATGGCCAAAAGAATGTGATGAATGATATGTGATGTATGAGATTGATCATGTTCTTGTAATAGGAATCACGACTTCCATGTCGATGAGTATGACAACCGGCAGGAGCCATAGGAGTTTTCTTAATTTATTGTATGACCTGCGTGTCATTGAACAACGCCATGTAATTACTTTACTTTATTGCTAAACCGTTAGCCATAGTAGTAGAAGTAATAGTTGGCGAGACAACTTCATGGAGACACGATGATGGAGATCATGGTGTCATGCGGTGACGATGATGATCATGGAGCCTCAAGATGGAGATCAAAAGGAGCAAGATGATGTTGGCCATATCATGTCACTATTTGATTGCATGTGATGTTTATCATGTTTATGCATCTTATTTGCTTAGAACGACGGTAGTAAATAAGATGATCCCTCATTAAAATTTCAAGAAAGTGTTTCCCCTAACTGTGCACCGTTGCGAAAGTTCGTTGTTTCGAAGCACCACGTGATGATCGGGTGTGATAGATTCTAACGTTCACATACAACGGGTGTAAGCCAGATTTACACACGCGAAACACTTAGGTTGACTTGACGAGCCTAGCATGTATGCACATGGCCTCGGAACACAAGAGACCGAAAGGTCGAGCATGAGTCTTATAGTAGATACGATCAACATGAAGATGTTCACCGATGATGACTAGTCCGTCTCACGTGATGATCGGACACGGCCTAGTTGACTCGGATCATGTAATCACTTAGATGACTAGAGGGATGTCTATCTGAGTGGGAGTTCATAAGATGAACTTAATTATCCTGAACATAGTCAAAAGGTTTTCACAAATTATGTCGTTGCACACACTTTAGTTCTACTGTTTTAGATATGTTCCTAGAGAAAATTTAGTTGAAAGTTGATAATAGCAATTATGTGGACTGGGTCCGTAAACTGAGGATTGTCCTCATTGCTTCATAGAAGGCTTATGTCCTTAATGCACCGCTCGGTGTGCTGAACCTCGAACGTCATCTGTGGATGTTGCGAACATTTGACATACACGTTTTGATAACTACGTGATAGTTCAATTAAACGGTTTAGAGATGAGGCACCAAAGACGTTTTCAAAACGTCGCGGAACATGTGAGATGTTTCGAGGGCTGAAATTGGGATTTCAGGCTCGTGCCCACGTCAAGAGGTATAAGACCTCCCACGATTTTCTTAGCCTGCAAACTAAGGGAGAAAAGCTCAATCATTGAGCTTGTGCTCAGACTGTCTGAGTATAACAATCACTTGAATCAAGTGGGATTTGATCTTCCAGATGAGATAGTGATGTTTCTCCAAAGTCATTGCCACCAAGCTGCTAGAGCTTCGTGATGAGCTATAACATATCAGGGATAGATATGATGATCTTTGAGATATTCGCGATGTTTGACACATGAAAGTAGAAATCAAGAAGGAGCATCAATTGTTGATGGTTGGTGAAACCACTAGTTTCAAGAAGGGCAAGGGCAAGAAGGGATACTTCATGAAATGGCAAATCAGCTGCTGCTCTAGTAAAGAAACCCAAGGTTGAACCCAAACCCGAAACTAAGTGCTTCTGTAATAAGGGGAACAGCCACTCGAGCAGAATTACCCTAGATACTTGGTAGATGAGAAGGCTGGCAAGGTCGATAGAATTATATTAGATATACATTATGTTAATGTGTACTTTACTAGTACTCCTAGTAGCACCAGGGTATTAGAAACCGGTTCGGTTGCTAAGTGTTAGTAACTCGAAATAAAAGCTACGGAATAAACGGAGACTAGCTAAAGGTGAGCTGACGATATGTGTTGGAAGTGTTTCCAAAGGTTGATGTGATCAAGCATCGCACGCCCTCTACCATCGAGATTTGGTGTTTATGCGTTGAGCATAGACATGATTGGATTATGTCTATCGCAATACGGTTATTCATTTAAGGAGAATAATGGTTACTCTGTTTATTTGAATAATACCTTCAATGGTCTTGCACCTAAAAGAATGGTTTATTGAATCTCGATCGTAGTGATACACATTTTCATGCCAAAAGATATAAGATAGTAATGATAGTACCACTTACTTGTGGCACTGCCTTGTAAGTCATATTGGTGTATAACGCATGAAGAAGCTCCATGTTGATGGATCTTTGGACTCACTCGTTTTTGAAAAGTTTGAGACATGCGAACCATGTCTATTGGTGTATACGCATGAAGAAACTCCATGCAGATGGATCTTTTGGACTCGCTTGATTTTGAATCACTTGAGACATGCAAATCATACCATATGGGCAAGATGACTGAAAGCCTCGTTTTCAGTAAGATGGAACAAGATAGCAACTTGTTGGAAGTAACACATTTTGATGTGTGCAGTCCAATGAGTCTTTGAGGTATGCTGATGAATATCGTTATTTCTTACTTCACAGATGATTTGAGTAGATGTTGAGTATATTTACTTGATGAAACAAAAGTCTGAATTATTGAATGGTTCAAGTAATTTTAGAGTGAAGTTGAAGATCATCGTGACAAGAGGATAAAATGTCTATGATATGATCATAGAGATGAGTATCTGAGTTCTGAGCTTTGGCACATAATTAAGACATTGTGGAAATTGTTTCACAATTAATACCGCCTGGAACACCATAGTGTGATGGTGTGTCCGAACATCATAGTTGCGCCCTATTGGATATGGTGCGTACCATGATGTCTCTTATAGAATTACCACTATCGTTCATGGGTTAGGCATTAGAGACAACCACATTCACTTTAATAGGGCACCACATAATTCCGTTGAGATGACACCGTATGAACTATGGTTTAGAGAAACCTAAGCTGTCGTTTCTTGAAAGTTTGGGGCAGCGACGCTTATATGAAAAAGTTTCATCCTGATGAGCTCGAACCCAAAGCGGATAAAATGCATCTTCATAGGACACCCAAAAGCAGTTGGGTATACCTCCTATTTCAGATCCGGAAGCAAAATGATTGTTTCTAGAAACGAGTCCTTTCTTGAGGAAAAGTTTCTCTCGAAAGAATTGAGTGGGAGGATGGTGGAGACTTGATGAGGTTGTTGAACCATCACTTCAACTAGTGTGTAGCAGGGCACAAGAAGTTGTTCCTGTGGCACCTACACCAATTGAAGTGGAAGTCGATGATAGTGATCATAATGCTTGGATCAAGTCACTACCAAACCTCGTGGGGCGACAAGGACAGTCTTTGCTTCGATTGTAGTATGGTGATCCTGTCTTGAAGGTCATGTTGCTGGACAAGAATGAACCTACGAGCTATGGAGAAGCGATGGTGGGCCCGGATTCCGACAAATGGCTTGAGGCCATAAAATCTGAGAGAGGATCCATGTATGAAAACAAACTTGGAAGAACTACTTGATGGTCGTAAGGCTATTGGGTACAGATGGATTTTAGAAGAAGACAGACAATGATGGTAAGTATCACCATTAAGAAAGCTCGACTTGTCGTTAAGATGTTTTCCGACAAGTTCAAGAAGTTGACTACGATGAGACTTTCTCACTCGTAGCGATGCTAAGAGTCTGTTGGAATTGAATTAGCAGTTACTGCATTATTTATGAAATCTTGCAGATAGGATGTCAAAACATTGTTTCATCGACGATATTCTTGAGGAAAGGTTGTATGTGATACAACCAGAAGGTTTTGTCAAATCCTGAAAGATGCTAACAAGTATGCAAAGCTTCAGCAATCCTTCTAAGGACTGGAGTAAGCGTCTCGGAGTTGGAATGTACGCTTTGATGAGATGATCAAAGATTTTGGGTTTAAACAAAGTTTATGAGAAACTTGTATTTCCAAAAGGGTGAGTGGGAGCACTATAGAATTTCTTATGAGTATATGTTGTTGACATATTGTTGATCGAAAATGATGTAGAATTTCTGGAAAGCATATAGGGTTGTTTGAAAGGTGTTTTTCAATAGAAAACCTGGAATAAGCTACTTGAACATTGAGCATCAAGGTCTATAGGGATAGATCAAAACGCTTAATAGTACTTCCAAATGAGCACATACCTTCACATGATCTTGAAGGTGTTCAAGATGGATCAGTCAAAGAAGGAGTTCTTGCCTGAGGTGTAAGGTATGAAGTTAAGACTTAAAGCTCGACCACGACAGAAGAAAGAGAAAGGACGAAGGTCGTCCCCTATGATTCAGACGTAGGCTCTATAGTATGCTATGCTATGTACCGCACCGGAAGTGTGCCTTGCCATGAGTCAGTCAAGGGGTACAAGAATGATCCAGGAATGGATCATTGGACAATGACAAAATTGTCCTTGGAGTAAATAAGGACATGTTTCTCGATTATGGAGGTGATAAAGAGTTCGGCGTAAAGGGTTACGTCGATGCAAGCTTTGACACCTATCCGAATGACTCTGAGTAGCAAACCGGATACGTATAGTGGAGCAACCATTTGGAATAGCTTCAAGTGTAGCGTGGAAGCAGCATTTACAATATGACCTAGAGATTTGCAAAATACATACGGATCTGAATCTTGCAAACCCGTTGACTAAAACCTCTCTCACAAGCAAAACATGATCAAACCCCAGAACTCATTGAGTCTTAATAACATGGTGATGTGAACTAGTTTAGTGACACTAGTAAACTCTTTGGATGTTGGTCACATGGCGATGTGACCTATCAGTGTTAATCACATGGCGATGTGAACTAGATTATTGACTCTAGTGCAAGTGGGAGACTGTTGGAAATATGCCCTAGAGGCAATAATAAATTAGTTATTACTATCATATTTCCTTGTTCATGATAATCGTTTATTATCCATGCTATAATTGTATTGATAGGAAACTCAGATACATGTGTGGGTACATAGACAACACCATGTCCCTAGTAAGCCTCTAATTGACTAGCTCGTTGATCAATAGATGGTTACGGTTTCCTGACCATGGACATTGGATGTTGTTGATAACGGGATCACATCATTAGGAGAATGATGTGATGGACAAGACACAATCCTAAGCCTAGCACAAAGATCGTGTAGTTCGTATGCTAAAGCTTTTCTAATGTCAAGTATCATTTCCTTAGACCATGAGATTGTGCAACTACCGGATACCGTAGGAATGCTTTGGGTGTACCAAACGTCACAACGTAACTGGGTGGCTATAAACGTGCACTACGGGTATCTCTGAAAGTGGTTGTTGGGTTGGCATGAATCGAGACTGGGATTTGTCACTCCGGTTGACGGAGAGGTATCTCTGGGCCCACTCGTAGGACATCATCATAATGTGCACAATGTGACCAAGGGATTGATCACGGGATGATGTGTTACGGAACGAGTAAAGAGACTTGCCGGTAACGAGATTGAACAAGGTATCGGCATACCGACGATCGAATCTCGGGCAAGTACAATACCGCTGGACAAAGGGAATTGTATACGGGATCGATTGAGTCCTTGACATCGTGGTTCATCCGATGAGATCATCGTGGAACATGTGGGAGCCAACATGGGTATCCATATCCCGTTGTTGGTTATTGATCGGAGAACGTCTCGGTCATGTCTACATGGTTCCCGAACACGTAGGGTCTACACACTTAAGGTTCGATGACGCTAGGGTTATAGGGAATAAATATACGTGGTTACCGAATGTTGTTCGGAGTCCCGGATGAGATCCCGGACGTCATGAGGAGTTCTGGAATGGTCCGGAGGTAAAGATTTATATATGGAAAGTTGTTGTTCGGGTTCCGAGAAAAGTTCATTTTTTTCCGGTATTGTACCGGGAAGCTTCCGGAAGGTTCCGGAGGATTCCGGAGGGGTCCGGAAAATGTTCCACCACGTCCAATACAGAAGCATGGGCTGTAAGGGGGCGCCCTAGCCTTAATGGGCCAGGGGCACCAGCCCCCCCAAGGCCCATGCGCATGGGAGAGGGGAAACCCTAAAGGGGAGGGCCTCCACTTGACTTGGGAGGCACTCCTCCCCCCTTGGCCGCCTCCCCCAACCCTAGATGGGATCTAAGGGGGCCGGGCCCCCCTCTCTCCCACCTATAAATAGTGGAGGGATGGGAGGGCAGCCGCACCACAAGTTCTGGCGCAGCCCTCCCCCTCTCCCAAGTCCTCCTCCTCTCCCGCGGTGCTTGGCGAAGCCCTGCAGGATTGCCACGCTCTTCCATCACCACCACGCCGTTGTGCTGCTACTGGATGGAGTCTTCCTCAACCTCTCCCTCTCTCCTTGTTGGATCAATGCATGGGAGACGTCACCGGGCTGTACGTGTGTTGAACGCGGAGGTGTCGTCCGTTCGGCACTAGGACCTCCGGTGATTTCGATCACGGCGAGTACGACTCCTTCAACCCCATTCTCTTGAACGCTTCCGCTTAGCGATCTACAAGGGTATGTAGATGCACTCTCCTTCCCCTCGTTGCTAGTTTCTCCATAGATGGATCTTGGTGACTCGTAGAAAAATTTTGAATTTCTGCTACGTTCCCCAACAATCATGTCATCATGCCAGCATGTCATTAATCTTTGTATCTCAACTCAACTAATAAATTGCATAGATGGTTGATCTATTTAAATCGAGGGAAGGGTGACTTCTCTTTATAACATATCGTCCCAATATTAGGGAGCTATATTAAATATTTCTTTAATTTGGAAATCACCATAACACACTTGCAAATTATCCCAATGCCTTTGTTATCTTAATTCTTGGTCTCCAACCTTGCCATATATTGTTTCATCATATTCCGGAGCTCCACCAAAAATCCGAACATTTTTGGACCTTCCCAACCCTCACTTCCTATTCAAATCATTTGAATTTAAATCAAATGAGTTTGGATTTAAATCTCTCAATCATGGCCTTTTCTATTTTCTCGGAACAAGCACATTTTTGTGAGTACGGGAAAATTATCCGCGTGTCCAACTTCTTCCACTAACCTCTCTTTCTTTTATTTCTTATCTCTGTTTTGTGTTATTTTTCTTTAGAGGGAGAAAGAGAGCGCCCAGCCCAGCTACAACCTAAGCCAGGCCGGCCCAAAGCCCAACCGCACCTATAACCCTAGCCCGATCCCACTTCTCTCCTTGATCCCCATCTCCCTCGCCCTCGTTCCCTCCAGTGCGCCGCCTCACTCACGCACACTCGCATCGCTCCAGGGAGAGGAGCTCCCCGTGTCTCCGCCTCCGCCCAAAGCCTCGCCCATCCCTCCCCGCCGTCCAACCGCACCGCGCCCTCAAGCGCCTCGCCTCCACACGCCCCTCCGTCATCCGTCGTGGCACCCTTTTCCTTCCCCATGGCGACAAATGCCTCGTATCATGCTCATGTCAACATTTTCATGAAAATTGCATAAAACTTGCATATATCATCCGCATCATGATAACAACAATTAAAATGCTTAAAATTGTTGTTGCATTAAATTGCTAAATAACATATGGGGATTTACGGAATTGTTGTTTGTTGTTTCCGGCCTCATTTAAACTGCCTAAATAGTTAGTTTACCTATACTTCACCTCTTGCCATGTTTAATAACATGTAATATTGTTGTGTTCCTAAACGAGAGAGAACTAAATAATTGAATGTGGTGTTCCGTCAATATGCAACTCGTTGCATATTGAGCTCCACTTAACTTGTAGTGTTGTTTGTGCACTTTGCCATGCCATGCCTCATTAAACCGGACATGCATCATACTTGGTTGTGCATCATGCCATGATTATGCTTGTGTGTTTACCATGTTGTATGCTTCTTTCCGGTTTGCTTCTCTCGTTAGCTTCCGTTTCATTACGGAGTTGTGAGGATTCGTTCGACTACTTCTGTTTGTCTTCTTCTTGGACTCGTTCTTCTTCCTTGCGGGATCTCAGGCAAGATGACCATTACCCTCGATATCACTTCTATCTTTGCCTGCTAGTTGCTTCGTTCTATCGCTATGTTGCGCTACCTATCACTTCTTTACCATGCCTCCCAAATTGCCATGTCAGCCTCTAACCTTTTCACCCTTCCTAGCAAACCATTGCTTGGCTATGTTACCGCTTTGCTCAGCCCCTCCTATAGCATTGTTAGTTGCAGGTGAAGTTGAAGATTGCTCCATGATGGACAGGATTATGTTGGGATATCACAATATCTCTTATTTAATTAATGCATCTATATACTTGGTAAAGGGTGGAAGACTCGGCCTTATGCACGGTGTTTTGTTCCACTCTTGCCGCCCTAGTTTCCGTCATAGCGGTGTTATGTTCCTTGATTTTGCGTTCCTTACGGTTGGGTGATTTATGGGACCCCCTTGACAGTTCGCTTTGAATAAAATTCCTCCGGAAGGCCCAACATTGGTTTTAACATTTGCCACCTAAGCCTTTTTCCCTTGGGTTACGCACACTCAAGGGTCATCTTTATTTTACCCCGGGCGGTGCTCCTCAGGTTTTGGTCCAAACTAGAGCACCGTCTTGGGACCATTCCTTGGGAACTTGGATTACGCTTGCACTGTACGCTTAGCTTATCCGGTGTGCCCTGAGAACGAGATATGTGCAGCTCCTATCGGGATTTGTCGGCACAGTCGGGTGGTCTTGCTGGTCTTGTTTTACCATTGTCGAAATGTCTTGTAACCGGGATTCCGAGTCTGATCGGGTCTTCCTGGGAGAAGGAATATCCTTCGTTGACCGTGAGAGCTTGTGATGGGCTAAGTTGGGACACCCCTGCAGGGTATAAACTTTCGAGAGCCGTGCCCGTGGTTATGTGGCAGATGGGAATTTGTTAATGTCTGGTTGTAGAGAACTTGACACTTGACTTAATTAAAATGCATCAACCGCGTGTGTAGCTGTGATGGTCTCTCCTCGGCGGAGTCCAGGAAGTGAACACGGTCTTGGTGTTATGATTGTGCGTAAGCAGTTTCAGGATCACTTCTTGATCACTTCTAGCTTCTCGACCGTTCTGTTGCTTCTCTTCTCGCTCTTACTTGCGTATGTTAGCCACCATATTTGCTTAGTGCTTGCTGCAACTCCACCTCATTACCACTTCCTACCCATAAGCTTAAATAGTCTTGATCTAGCGGGTTTTGAGATTGTTGAGTCCTCGTGACTCACCAGATACTATCACAACAGTTGCAGGTGCCGATGATACCAGTGCAGGTGATACAACCGAGCTCAGATGGGAGCTCAACGAAGATCTTGGTCGTTGCTATGTTTCGCTTTCACGATGATCGATAGTGGAGCCCAGTTGGGACGATCAGTGATCTAGCAGTTGGGTTATCTTCTTTTTTTTTGGCTTCGTCCGTAGTCGGACTATGTGTGTACTCTGAATGATGTATGATTTATTTTCTCATTATGTGAAGTGGCGATTGTAAGCCAACTCTTTATCCCATTCTTGTTCATTACATGGGATTGTGTGAAGATGACCCTTCTTGCGACAAAACCACCATGCGGTTATGCCTCTAAGTCGTGCTTCGACACGTGGGAGATATAACCGCATCGTGGGTGTTACAAGTTGGTCGGGAGGGGTGTGGCGTACCGCAAAACAGAGGAAACGGACTTGTGTTGGACCGCTAGAAACGGACTTGTGTTGGACAACTACGGTCGAAACGGGGGTCCTGTTCATCAGGAGGTGTGTGGCGTACCACAAAACGGGACTTCACAGGATACTGTTCATCTCCATCATCGACCTCCTCCAGCCTCCACGGGCTACTGTTCATCCACCGTCGACCTCCTCTAGCCTCCACCTGCGACTGTTCATCCACGGGCTCCTGTTCATCCAGCCTCCACAGCGCGCTCCTCCACCGGCTACTGTTCAACCAGCCCTCTCCACGGGGTCCTGTTCAACCACCCCTCCACAGGCTACTGTTCATCCAGCCCTCCACCGGCTACTGTTCAACCAGCCCTCCACAGGGTCTTGTTCATCCAGCCCTCCACGGCCTTTTCATCCACCCACAACCGGCTCGATCGGGGTCCTGTTCATCCAGCGGCAACGACCTCTCCTACCACGGGGTACTGTTCATCCAACCCCCACCAGAACTGTTCATCCACCCCCAACAACGCTCACTGTTCATCCAGAGGCAGCATCGATCGGCTTCAGTTAGCAATAGTAGCAAAGGAATCACTCGATCGGGTTCAGTTAACAGTCATCGATCGATCGCTCGGGTTCAGTAACGCGTAGCCTGCAGTGCAATCGCTCGGGTTCAGTAGGCGAACGCCTCGCTCGGGTTCAGTTAGAGCCCAACGCCTCGCACCCACGTGCGTGCGTGTACGAGAGAAACACGCAAACCTCCGTGCATCGCTCGGCCCCGACCACCCACCGTAACCGGGAACACCCCGATATTTTCCTTTCCCTCGCTTCTACCATGGTTTTTTCCGTCATGGACGGCCCAAAGAATGTCTTGCAGCTATGTCTCCGGCCTGCCCAGGATGAAAAGCCCATTTTCTGTCATGATTTTTTGTCATAGAAGTAGGATCCCACCACATCTACGATGATACCGGGTTTTGTCACAATTATCGCCATAGAAGTGTCATAAGCATGACAGGAATAAAAATCGTTCGGCCCAAAATGTCACGGATGTGTCTTTTTTTGTAGTGTGTGTCTAAACGTCGTAACCGTACTTTATTAGATATGATGCGATCTATGATGTCTCTTACCGATATACCACTATCATTTTGGGATTATGCATTAGAGACAGCGGCATTCACGTTAAACAGGGCACCATCAAAATCCGTTGAGACGACACCGTATGAACTGTAGTTTGGCAATAAACCTAAGCTGTCATTTCTTAAAGTTTGGGGATGCGGTGCTTATGTCGAAAGGCTTCAGCCTGATAAGCTCGAACCCAAATCGGAGAAGTGCGTCTTCATAGGATACCATAAGGAAACAATTGAGTACACCCTCTACCACAGATCCGAAGGCAAGATCTTTGTTGCTAAGAATGGAACCTTTCTAGAGAAGGAGTTTCTCTCGAAAGAAGTGAGTGGGAGGAAAGTAGAACTTGATGAGGTAATTGTACCTTCTCTCAATTTGGAAAGTAGCTCATTCGAGAAATCCATCTCGTGATGCCTACACCAACTGGAGAGGAAGCTAATGATAAAGATTATGAAACTTCAGATCAAGTTGCTACAGAACCTCGTAGGTCAACCAGAGCACGATCCACACCAGAGTGGTACGGTAATCCTGTTCTGGAAGTCATGTTACTTACCATGATGAACCTACGAACTATGAAGAATCTATGATGAGCCCAGATTCCGATAAATGTCTTGAGGCCATGAAATCTGAGATATGATCCATGTATGAGAACAAAGTATGGACTTTGGTGGATTTGCCCGATGATCGGTGACCCATAGAGAATAAATGGATCTTCAAGAAGAAGACAAATGCTGATGGTAATGTTACTGTCTATAAAGCTCGACTTGTCGCAAAAGGTTTTTGACAAGTTCAAGGAGTTGACTATGATGAGACTTTCTCACCTGTAGCGATGCTTAAGTCTGTCCGAATCATGTTAGCAATTGCCGCATTTTATGATTATGAAATCTGGAAAATGGATGTCAAAACTTTATTCCTTAATGGATTTCTTAAAGAAGAGTTGTATACGATGCAACCAGAAGGTTTTGTCGATCCTAAAGGTGCTAACAAAGTGTGCAAGCTCCAACGATCCATTTATGGACTGGTGCAAGCATCTCGGAGTTGGAATATACGCTTTGATGAGGTGATCAAAGCATATGGTTTTATACTGACTTTTGGAGAAGCATGTATTTACAAGGAAGTGAGTGGGAGCTCTATAGCATTTCTAATATTATATGTGGATGACATATTGTTGATTGGAAATGATGTAGAATTTCTGGATAGCATAAAAGGATACTTGAATAAGAACTTTTCAATGAAAGACCTCGGTGAAGCTGCTTATATATTGGGCATCAAGATCTATAGAGATAGATCAAGACGCTTGATAGGACTTTCAGAAAGCACATACCTTGATAAAGTTTTGAAGAAGTTCAAAATGGATCAGTCAAAGAAAGGGTTCTTGCCTGTGTTACAAGGTATGAAGTTGAGTCAGACTCAATGCCCGACCACTGCAGAAGATAGAGAGAAAATGAAAGTCATTCCCTATGCCTCAGCCATAGGTTATATCATGTATGTTATGTTGTGTACCAGACCTGATGTGTGTCTTGCTATAAGTTTAGCAGGGAGGTACCAAAGTAATCCAGGAGTGGATCACCAGATATCGGTCAAGAACATCCTGAAGTACCTGAAAAGGACTAGGGATATGTTTCTCGTTTATGGAGGTGATAAAGAGCTTGTCATAAGTGGTTACGTTGACGCTAGCTTTGACACTGCTCCGGATGACTCTAAGTCACAAACCGGATACATATTTTTATTTAATGGTGGAGCTGTCAGTTGGTGCAGTTCCAAGCAGAGCATCGTGGCGGGATCTACGTGTGAAGCGGAGTACATAGCTACTTCGGAAGCAGCAAATGAAGGAGTCTGGATGAAGAAATTCATATCCGATCTAGGTGTAATACCTAGTGCATCGGGTCCAATGAAAATCTTTTGTGACAATACTGGAGCAATTGCCTTGGCGAAGGAATCCAGATTTCACAAAAAGACCAAACACATCAAGAGACGCTTCAACTCCATCCGAGAATTGTTCAAGGAGGGAGACATAGAGATTTGCAAAATACATACAGATCTGAATGTGGCAGACCCGTTGACTAAGCCTCTTCCACGAGCAAAACATGATCAGCACCAAGACTCCATGGGTGTTAGATTCATTACAATGTAATCTAGATTATGGACTCTAGTGCAAGTGGGAGACTGAAGGAAATATGCCCTAGAGGCAATAATAAAGTTGTTGTTTTATATTTCCTTATTCATGATAAATGTTTATTATTCATGCTAGAATTGTATTAAACTGGAAACTTGATACATGTGTGAATACATAGACAAAACACCATGTCCCTAGTATGCCTCTACTAGACTGGCTCGTTGATCAAAGATGGTTAAGTTTCCTAGCCATGGACATGTGTTGTCATTTGATGAATGGGATCACATCACTAGTGGAATGATGTGATGGACAAGACCCATCCGTTAGCTTAGCATAATGATCGTTCAGTTTTATTGCTACTGCTTTTTTCATGTCAAATATATATTCCTCCGACTATGAGATTATGCAACTCCCGGACACCAGAGGAATGTCTTGTGTTCTATCAAACGTCACAACGCAACTGGGTGATTATAAAGATGCTCTACAGGTATCTCCGAAGGTGTTTTTTTGGGTTGGCATAGATCGAGATTATGATTTGTCACTCAGAGTATCGGAGAGGTATCTCTGGGCCCTCTCGGTAATGCATATCATATGAAGCCTTGGAAGGAATGTGACTTATGAGTTAGTTGCGGGATAATGCATTACGGAACAAGTAAAGAGACTTGCCGGTAACGAGTTGAACTAGGTATGAAGATACCGACGATCGAATCTCGGGCAAGTAACATACCGATGACAAAGGGAATAACGTATGTTGACATAGCGGTTCGACCGATAAAGATCTTCATAGAATATGTGGGAACCAATATGAGCATCCAGGTTCCTCTATTGGTTATTTACTAGAAAGGTGTCTCGATCATGTCTACATAGTTCTAGAACCCGTAGGATCCGCACGCTTAAATGTTCGATGATGATATGTATTATATGAGTTATGTGTTTTGGTGACCGAAGGTTGTTCGGTGTCCCGGATGAGATCACATACATGACGAGGAGTATCGAAATGGTCGAGAGGTAAAGATTGATATACTGAAAGGTAGTATTCGGATGCCAGAAGGGTTCCGGAGTGCATCGAGTACATACCGGAGTACCGGAGGGGTTACCGGAACCCCCCGGGAAAAGATATGGGCCATACGGGCCATAGGAGGGAGGCTAACCAGCCCACAAGGGGCTGGCGTGCCCTCCTCACGGGAGGATGCTAAATTGGACTAGGGAAGGGGGCGCCACCCCCCTTTCCTTCTCCTACTCCCTCTCCTTCCTCCTTTCCCCCTCCGGTAGAAGGAAAGGGGGTCGAATCGCACTAGGAGTCCAAGTGGGACTCCCCCCACTAGGGGCGTGCCTAGGCTGGCCTCCTCTCCCTCCCTCCTTTATATAGGGAGGTGCCCCTATGAGACACACCAATTGCTCCAAGCCGTGTGCGGCGCCCCCCCTCCACAGTTTACGCCTCTGGTCATATTCTCGCAGTGCTTAGGCGAAGCCCTGCACGGATCACATCACCATCACCGTCACCACGCCGTCGTGCTGACGGAACTAATCTACTCCTTTGACCCTTTGCTGGATCAAGAGCTCGAGGGACGTCATCGCACTGAATGTGTGCAGAACTCGGAGGTGTCGTACGTTTGGTACTCGATCGGTCGGAACGAGAAGACGTTCAACTACATCAACCGCGTTAAGCAAACGCTTCCGCTTTCGGACTACGAGGGTACGTGGACACACTCTCCCCCTTTCGTTGCTATGCATCTCCTAGATAGATTTTGCGTGAGCGTAGGAATTTTTTTGAAATTGCATGCTATGTTTCCCAACAGACTTTGCTTAGGAGAATAATTAGTCAGACAACTAATTTATACATAAGCGTGAGACGCACATGGAGATCATGGGGAGAGGAACTGGAGTGTCGTCCCGGAGTGGACTTGAGCACTAACTTGGAGAGACAGAAAGAGAGGGTTAGAATGGTAATGTACCCATGGAAGATATTTTATTGGGTTCAGGAAAATGTTGGGTATTTTATAAAAATTGTTTGAGAATATTTGGATAGGTTTGAAAATTACCAAGTTTGAATTCATTCAAACTGCTTGGAATTTTGAACCCATGAAGCTGAACTCAAAATTGAATGAGAATTTACAAGGTGGCTCAGCATATTAAATGTGAATTGTGCGCACATATGGAACATTTATTTGAGCAACTAAAATGTGACTTAAATAACCTATGTTCAAAATAAAGGAAGTTGGAAGTTGGCTTTGGGTTTAAAAGAAAGATGTGCATGGGCTTGGTGGAAGTTGACAATTGGATTATGAAAGGATCAATGAGGGAGTAAAAGAAGTTGCAATCACATGAACACATAAAAGAAAACAATCACAACAAGATGATGGAGATGATGCATGATGCGAAATAAAATAAAACCAACATCATATAACATGCAAGACAAAGAATATATAACAAAATATGGAAGGTCTTGCTCCTGGGCTGATACAACGATGCCGAGTGGCTACTAACCGCCTCCACCTTGCACGCGCCAGTTGAGACTGCCGATGTCGTCATCGTCTCCTCTAACTATGATTGGTAGATAATATCAGGGTTAGTAAAATTTAGAAAAACATGCCTATGTTTATTTCGAGCTATGTTGTAATTAGTCAACTTTAGATAAATATGCAATTTGTTTTAACAAAAGTGGTCATTCTCGGGTGTCCTTGTCGCACACGCTGCCATTGGTCCAGACACCTTGTCTGGACGAATATGAGGGCATCTGAACATGATAACGGGTGCGCGCTTGGGATGCCCTTAGGCTACACATGGTGGGGTTTCATAGGTAGTATCATGCATTTCATGCATGTAAAAAACTGACGTGTCACCGCTATTGAGAGCGTCGACACAGGTTGCCGGGCTATTGGGAGCAGCTGCCCCCACCGGGGCCTTCCAATGAACACTCCGAATTGCCTTTTTACCAATTTTCTCCGCAAATAAAAGAAATAAAATCATATTACATAGTTTAAAGTTTAAACACATAAAATAGTTCCATGATAAGAAATAAAATAATTCTTACAATAATTGAAATTAAATTAAATCACACACTCAATTGGGACGACTGCTTGTCCTTTGCGTGCCCACAGATGCGTAACTAAACCATTTTGCAGTTGCTCGTGAGTTTCTTCGTCACGGATTTCGGCATGCATGACGAGGGTGGCATGCTCTTATTAGTCTATGTTACTACCTAGAAAATAGAGAGTATCGAGTTAGAAGAAAACTTTGGCCTCAACTTTGCGTATTTCTTATGATAACCCCACTCCCAATGTAGCGACGTCATAGATGCGATGATGTCAGACAACCGTTGGCAGATTCAGATGAAGAAGATTCTCCTACGAGACTTTGGTGCGTATATAAATTTTCTCAGGGTATTTTGAATAAATATAGGGACAAGTATATAAATCTAGATGTGTTATTTATAACCGTTTTCCTTGGCCAATACAGTATAATCTAGATGTTAGCCTATTTGTCAAAAATATATCTACTCCTAGATGTTAACCTAAAAAAATCGCTGCAAAATATCGAGGAAAAAAAAGTGGTTGCCTAGTCACCCATACTGCAAAATTTCAGATCGATGCTTGTGGAACAACATGCAAGCGTAGATAGTTCACCAGGATAGAACATTCTGCCACGGCAGGCACAGCATGCGTGCAGGGCGCAGCTGTACACAAGACAGAATCTCCAGCATTTAACCGCCCACCCTCGCCCTGGGTAATGATAGCGACTGCAGTTCGTTGGTTACTTTTTGCCGTGCCCAACTCGTTTTCGCGCGGGATACAGTAGCTGCGCGCGTGCTTGCGCCTTGGTGACTCGCTGACTGGAGTGGCCCACCACCGTCTTCCTTCCGCCCTGCGGCGCACATGGCAGCGCTGGCACTGCACTGCATTGTATAGCCCTTCCAGTCGGTCCGCTACATCTCCCCGGGCAAACGCCGCCTCCACGCACACGAGCACCGCACAGCACGCGATCCGTCCGTCCGTCCCGTCCCTCCCTCCCCGTGACAAGTCACGCACGCGTCCATCCATCCTACCTAGCCACTCCTATATAATCCCCGCACCGGCGCCGGAGAAGTGCGCGGAGGGAGGAGCAACGTAGCCAGCGCGGCACACCTCCCCGGCCCCCCGGCCGCCGTCTCCACGCCCACGGTGAGTGGTTTTGACGAGCACGGTGGGCGTTGGCGTTCGTATGCGTGCGAATTGTTTGGCCGTTCTTCTGCCTGCCTACATGCGTGCATGCGTGCGTGCGAGGATTCCCGTCTCTCTCTGCTGTGTTCGATTCGGTTTTCCTCCTCAGTTCCGTTCCCTTGGCGTTTCGATTCGATCGTGACGAGAGGAGGCCTAGGCCTAGGCCTGGCACCGGGAGGGCGCATGCAGCAGCGCGGATCCGTTCGTACCGACCCACTCTGCTGCGTGATTCCATGGCAGGCTAAAGCTGCTTTGGTTTGGTTGACAGAGTGGGGCGTCTTCTCCTCCGTCTACCCTTTTCCGCTTACATGCAGCTGCTGCCGCAGCATGCAAGTCGATCCATCACACGCGCTGCTGTTGCTGCTGCTCTAGCTCGATCATCTAGTTCGCGCACCGTTTTTGGCCCGTGTTTGGATGATCCCGGGTGATGCATGCTCCTCCGAGGGTTCCTTGCTTTCCTGGTGTTTTCTGAGGTAGATCCGTTTTTCAATCCGCGTGTGCGTGCACTCATTCGATCGCGTGGAGACCAGGGCTGGGACTGGGAGGCGCATGCCGGATCAGTTCGTACCGCGCTTCTGCGCGACTCCATGGCAGGCCTAGAGCTAGATGGCTTTGATCCGGTGCAAAACCGATGTGTTGTTTTTCGCCGCGTTTCGAGGGTCTTCTTCTTTTGCGCTTTTTTGTGGATTTTATTTAGTTCATCGACGATGGGGTCAGGTGTTGCGGTGGTCTTATCATGTGTCCCGATTCTGTTGATGACGTTACGGTTGATATGATGACCACTGTTTAGATGCTACCGTGACGCATTGTTTCATTAGGCGGATTGCTAATTGTTGGCTGGCTGGCTAACTGTGTGTTAATGTCGGTCCCGCTGCTTAGCTTACTAGTATTACACATACATGGGACCGTCATTCCTGCGACATGTCTTCTTGCCAGAGTTAGTTAGAATCCGAGACTGCACTTGATCCGGGCACCCAAGCTAAAGTGGGATGTACTACGTGATTAGATTTGCCGATTAAGTGAGCAGAATGCCGTTGGGAAAACAATAATGTTGTTAAGTGGACCGGTAGTAGCTAGGAGTATATTACTCTAGTTGTTACTGAAGATGCTCCTGTTTAATTTGGTCTTACGTCAGTTAATTTTACTGATGATCCATTGATGAATCATGCACCGATAGATGCACCTTGGGTTGTCATATTTGTGCAACTGCTCCTTTAGTTTTTGACACGTACGAAATTTACTCAGCATCGATGATTTCAAAATCGTAGCCGAATGCGGCTAAATCTGCTTCACATTAGACAGAGAAAACAAGAGACTCACAACTAGGCCATATTCCTTTTGATGCACTAACAGATCTTAGCTACTCTCACTTTTAGCAACTACGGTAATTAATTTGTTACTTTATTGACACCATTTTTTGATGAGCAACTAGGCAGACTCTAGTACGTACTGTAGCTCTACATGTGTGAGCACCGTACGTGGACCATCTTAAGGATATTATTCTGCCCCTTTTTGTTTTTTGTTGATTGATTCGAGGCGATCTGTTGGATCCGTCTACTTTTTTTTTTGCGGGGGGATCCGTCTACTTTTGATCTGTTGACGTTACAGTTGATGATGCCTTTCTATATATGCCTGCCGCTACTACGGTGTAGATGCCCGCTGCTGTGTCCCGTGCTTTTTTCTTTTTGGAGCTAATCTTTTTTTTTTTTTGAGCTAAAGGTGGATCACTAATCAAGTGACGATTGCTGTCTAGTCTGTGCTGGGCTAACGTGGTCTCGCCGAATAATTACATGGGCCTGTTGGAAGCCCTGGAGTCAATTGATGAGGCCTTCGATTTTGGATTCACGTTCTGATTTTGACTGGGCCGTCGACTGGGTTCACGGGCCCCCGCTTGTTCACGCAGCGTCTCGATGCCCCGCGTGGCGCGTCGCTCCGCCCCACCCAAAGCCGGCAAGCCCCCAATCTCGCCTGCCCGACTGGCGGTGCCGCCACCCGCACCGCCGCCTGCCCGACCGACTGGGGTCGCCGCCGCCCGCGCCCTCACACCTCGCCCGCGCCGCCACCTGCCCCGCCTCACGTCGTCGGTGCCCCTCACGACCCTGGCCCACACCTCCCTCGCGGCGCTCCCAGTCCGCTTGCCGCCCTGCCTCATGGCGAGAGGGGAGGTGATTTGGTCAAGCCGTCTGCGGTCCAGGTTTCTGGTGGCGACTGCTGCAGGTGTGCCGCCGCTACGACTGCGCCTTGGGCGTGGTCGCTTCATCCCGGTGGCCCGCTGGCTTGGTGAATGCGTGCACATCCTGCTCTTCCCTCTCTTTGCGGGTGCGTATTTGCGCCTTTCTTCCGTGATTAACTCGGTGTGCCGGCGACGTGTTCAGGGATTGGATGTGTCATGCTTGGTGGGGCATTTGGTGAATTCTCCTTTTTTTTTAACCTTCAGCATTGCATTTTCTGTATGGAAAGAAAGCCTGGTTAAAATAGCTGCAGCCATCCCCATACATGATAAGTGGAACTGTTTTTTCTCAGTTTAGTGCTTAGTTGAGCTTTCTTTCTGCGTATTTTCCGTACTGGACAGTTCAAGGTTTGTTTCTCACTTTGGCTGCAGGGGTTCTGTGCAAACTTGGGTGCTCAATGCAGTGCTTGGCATTCTATGCACATCATACTTAATGCCTCAATCGAAAAGATTAGTTGAGAGTTTACTGTATTATATATGCAACCAGTCAATTCTCTTTGGTGTTGGTAAATATCTATCACTAGACTTGATTGAGGGGCTAATCACCATGGTAAAATCAAGGTTAAATGGAGGTACATCAAAGACTGCACAAGATGTACCCTTGCAGGTTAGAATCAAGGTTACAGGATGTACTCCTGCGTCAATCAGTCAATTATCTTCTGTATGATCTACGATGTACCCTTGCAGGATGCATTTTTTTCATTGAATAGATGCAACCCTGTTTAGATCGAATTCTCTATTTGTAGGAGATAGATTCAACATTTATCGGAACAATTCATAGGTTATTATTGTGCCTTCAGTAACATAAGGTATTACAGTTTTGGCTGCTTTTCATATAGATGTCCGCCTGATTTCCTCGCTTACTACTCCATGTGAATTGCACAATCGAGAAAGATTGCTCTTCTTTGGTTTTTCCACATGCTTTTGCATTATATCATTTTGCTTTTCCCCAGAGCATGTGCTTAAAAAATTAAACTTTTGAAACAAGGTGATAACATATTATAGAATATACAGATGGTGTTGATCCGCCTGTTCTTATTTATTTTCTACGGAAATGTGGTCATTTGGTTTTGGGGCATTGGAAATGTTCTTGTGGGTGGCGATTTTTATGCTTCGAGTTAGAATGACATTGTTTTTTTATTATACCATCACATACGCACCGTAAGAGAAAATGAGTCTACAAGACACTAAATGTGACCATCTATGACAATACCTTTATATTCTTTTGCACTATAGAGGAACTAGTAACACATGCATGCATATTACTAGTCTAAATTACTCCCCACTATGACCAGTCTAAAATGGGATGTGATCTGCCAATTAAATGAGTACTCCCTCCGTCCCATAATGTAAGACGTTTTTTTGACACTACACTAGTGTAAAAAAACGTATATTATGGGACGGAGGGAGTAGTTTACAAAACAATATTGTTACTTGGAGTAGTAGGAGTATAGTGGCTTACTTTGGTCTTACATCAGTTCAATATATGACAATCTTCCTTTCTGTAATAATCATAGCTAATCCTGTTTGAGCTACTAATTAATTTGTTGACTCCACTAATTACTGACGTAACAAGTACTGTAGTTCGACTTAGTTGCTTCATCTTCCATAGTCTGAACATATAACAGTACTAAATCGGAGTTATGAATCTTGGCCCGTGCTGAAAACTAAGAGACACCAAATAGGCAAGTCAGTTTTACTATTGTCACATTGTGCTACTATACTAAACCAGGAAAGCACAGACACGTGTGCGTGTTGTTTAGACGTATCTCTGTTTCAGTGCTCTGCTTGGTCTGTTTATGTGAGTATAGTATTCTGAAAGTAGAGTAGTACGTGCTCTGTTTCACTCTTACCATGATGAAGAAACAATATGGTATTCTGAATCCCAAGCACATACACCGCACGTCCACTCCCCAAAGAATTTTTACTTTAGTTTTAGTAGTGTGCTCAACCTGCTTCTATTTACACGCATCTGATCGAGTTTCCTTCCTTATGTGCAGCCTACACAGCCTGAAGGCTGGGGCGAGCTGCCATGTGATCTGATAAAGCGGATTGTCAAGGATTATCTGTCGTGTGGAATCGACAGACTACGCCTCTCATGGATCAACCCGCACTGGGGCAAGACCATCCGCGATATGAAGCTGCCAGAACTGCCGTGGATGTTCCTTCCTTCAAGCAGCACTCCGATGTTTTTTGAACCTGTGACTCGGTGCCTGCACAAGATCTGGCTTCCGGCTGCACTTAAGAGTGGGCGGCTGTGTGGGTCATGGGGGCCATGGGTATTCATCAGTACTAAGGACCCGGAGCCACAATTCACTCTATACAACCTATGCAATGGAGAGAAGAGAGGTCGCATTGACCTGCCGGTGACGATACTGGACAAGCAAGGGGTGACTCGCCGCGCCTGGGTTGAGATGGCAGCCCTCTCACGCCCCCCTTCAACCGCTGGGTACACGGTGGCTGCTGTGGTACACATTGGCCAATCCCTTGATTACACCATAGCGACGTGGGAGTTCAAGGAGGATCACTGGACCGAGATTGGAAGTGCAGCAGACAGGGTGTCGGACATTTTGTTCTATCAGGGCTCCTTCCACTTCCTCACGTCCAATGAAGATCTGATCAGGCTTGTTCCGGAGGGTCCCTCCTTCAGAATGGTGAGGTATCATGTTGAGTTACGCTCGAGCAAACCGCTGGATGATGTCTATGAAGCTCAGGATGGTACCATGCTGAGGAGGTACCTGGTGGAGTCCACAGCAGGACATCTTCTGTTTGCCGTGAAGAAGACTCATTGTAGCAAGAGGACAGTTGATATCAAAGTTTTCCGTCTGTCTGTTGACGATGCCGGCGGCCAAGCCACGTGGGTCCACTACAAGAACACAGCGGGTGAAATGATTTACCTAGGTCAGGCTTCTTCCATATCTTGTGTCACTCAGTCCGAGCCCACTATCCATTTTCTTGATGACCGTTTGGTGAAGAGTGAGGATGAGGCGGATCACTACTACAGGAGGGACATGGGAGGGTTGCGACCCCATGTCCTCCAGGTTAGTTGGTATAGTTACCGAACACCAAACGAGGAATCCAGGTTCAGCTATCGAGCACCAGACAACATAGGAGCGACTGACGTACCAACACCAGTTTGGTGCGAGCCCCGGTCTGATTGATCTACCATGTGACTGATTGCCACTCATGTGACCATCATCGTCAATGCTTAGTCCAGCTCCGCTTGTTTTCAAGGATTGACATTACCCTTTTCTCTCTTTACTCATTATATATAGAGAATGTGAATTCTGCTTTCTAGGATTGCAATTCCTGGAAAAGGGGAATTTCCGAGTATTGGTTCTACCACGTGAGTGACCGTCACTCCTGTGACTATCATCGTCTCTGTGCTTGTGTAGTCATAATGCGTCCTTTCAGATTTTGCTTGTATGAAAGGTGATTGTTACATGGTTAGTAACAACAGACAATTCTAGTGATTTTTGTTCCATTGGAGCTTGGACATCAACGCTTTAGTATGCTGACCAGAATCAAGTGTTCATGACTATAGAACGAATCTTGATGCCAGCTTGATATTTCTCGAGCATTTGACTCCCTTTCATGGTCATTCCTCATGGAGGTTCTGAGGCGCAAGGGATTCAATCAGGCTTGGATTAGATGGACGGAAATTCTGCTGTCTACTGCTAGTACCAAGGTGGTGGTCAATGGGACGCCCGGTAGGAAGATCACTCATGCGTGCGGGTTAAGTCAAGGGGATCCAATTTCACTGTTGCTTTTCGTGATTGCTATGGACATCCTCCCGGTGCTTTGCACCAGGGCGGCTGAAGCTGGAGTTCTGAGTAGGTTCCCGGGCATCAGGGATGGAGCCAGGAATTTGGTATAGGGGGGGCGACGGTGGAGGCGGGGGAGGCAGCAGCGGCGGCGAGGTTTTTCCGATCGCAGGAACTAGCAGATTGGAAACAAGCTAGAGAGAAAACTGCCGTGTACCTGCAACGTGCGTGAGCCAACTGGGTCCTCTTTCACGTGGGCTGTCTTTCTTTTCTTTTTCTTTTCCTAATATTTGGGCCACTACTACGTACATATATATGGGCTTTGACCTGCTGCTGCCTGCAATCACTACGTGATATATAGATGGGCTTTCATTACAGGAGGCACAGGAGGGGCGAGACAACCACAAATCGTATGCCTACACACAAAATATGCTAAAACCTCATCGATATTAGACCCCCCCTCGTTCCCCCTTGGAATCGTCCCTGCCGGGCATCACAGACATGCAAAGGATCTCCATTTATGCAGATGATGTGGTGTTATTCCTCAAGCACATCATGGAAGACTTGCAACTGGTGTGTTTTTTCTGAGGCATTTGGATTACAAATCGACTACAATAAGACCTTGGGTGGGGGCTTTAGTCCCGATTTATTTGTCTCATTTGGTGACTCGGGACTAAAGGCCCTTTCCAACCGGGACTAAAAGCCGTTCCTCTACTAGTGCGGTATCCTCTTTGTTCCTGTTGGCTACATTTTATGATTACTATGATAACCATGGATGGTCAATGATGTTTCTTGGACAACTCCTTGTCGCGGTGATCTTTCAGTTAGAACAGCCTGCCCTGTAGACACCATACTTACTTAGAGTTGGAACTGAACTGAAATATGCAGGAAGGCCTTGGAGTCCATGAAGATAAGTGGCAAAAAGGAAAAAAGGTTAGCTAGCCTAGCTGGGCCAGATTACTGCAAGTAGAAGTAGATGCCACAGATATATACTCTTACCAGAAACTTGTACGCATGGCACTTGATTTGGTCCACTCACTGAAGAAACGGAGGTGGCCTGTTTGGCTGAATTTGGCATGTAGCCGGTTAGGTTAATTGTTGGATGTCCTCTTGCTAATCACCATGAGCTAGCTGCCAGAAACGACCGGCCGGGACGCGAAACTGTTATAAGGGCGTGAGAGGGCTGAGAAGTGCGGCAAAAAACACATATTTAACCTGTGGACGAAATCAATTCATGATCTGAAATGCTCCTGAATTATTTTTATAAACTGACCGCTTTGTGTGGCGCCTGACGGCCGGGCGCTGCACTCCACCATGCAGCGCCTTTGGCTTAGGCGCCACATGCCCGGCCAGCATGGCAGCCCAGGGCCAGGCGCGGCCCCACAGCCAGTCGTGCAGCGCCCAAGGCATAGGCGTCACACTTGTAATGTGCAGCGCCTAGTGCGTAGGCGCTACACGTGCAATGTGCAGCTCCCGCTCCTTAGACGCTGCACTGTCTGTTTGTCACTTAGGCTGGCCTCACCCTCTCACCCACCCCCACCCCACCCACCCCACCGAGGGAGTCCACGAATTAAGGGTCCTCGGGCCCGCTGTTAGAAATGGGCGGATGGGCTGTGAAGATACGAAGACCGAAGACTTTCTCCCGTGTTCGGATATGACTCTTCTTGGCGTGGAAGGCAAGCTTGGCGGCCAAATATGAAGATTCCTTTCTCCGTAACCGACTTTGTACAACCCTAGTCCCCTCCGGTGTCTATATAAACCGGAGGGCTTAGTCTTAGAGATGAATCATCATAATCATAGTCATATAGGCTAGACTTATAGGACATCAACGCTTTAGTATGCTGACCAGAATCAAGTGTTCATGACTATAGAACGCATCTTGATGGCAGCTTGATATTTCCTGAGCATTTGACTCCCTTTCATGGTCATTCCTCATAGAGGTTCTGAGGCGCAAGGGATTCAGTCAGGCTTGGATTTAGATGGATGGAAAATCTGCTGTCTACTGCTAGCACCAAGGCGGTGGTCAATGGGACGCCCGGTAGGAAGATCACTCATGTGTGTTGGTTAAGGCAAGGGGATCCAATTTCACCGCTGCATTTCGTGATTGCTATGGACATCCTCCCGGTGCTTTGCACCAGGGCGGCTGAAGCTGGAGTTCTGAGTAGGTTCCCGGGCATCAGGGATGGAGCCAGGAATTTGGTATAGGGGGGGGCGACGGTGAAGGCGGGGGAGGCAGCAGCGGCGGCGAGGTTTTTCCGATCGCAGGAACTAGCAGATTGGAAACAAGCTAGAGAGAAAACTGCCGTGTACCTGCAACGTGCGTGAGCCAACTGGGTCCTCTTTCACGTGGGCTGTCTTTCTTTTCTTTTTCTTTTCCTAATATTTGGGCCACTACTACGTACATATATATGGGCTTTGACCTGCTGCTGCCTGCAATCACTACGTGATATATAGATGGGCTTTCATTACAGGAGGCACAGGAGGGGCGAGACAACCACAAATCGTATGCCTACACACAAAAATATGCTAAAACCTCATCGATATTAGACCCCCCCTCGTTCCCCCTTGGAATCGTCCCTGCCGGGCATCACAGACATGCAAAGGATCTCCATTTATGCAGATGATGTGGTGTTATTCCTCAAGCACGTCATGGAAGACTTGCAACTGGTGTGTTTTTTCTGAGGCATAAAAGCCGTTCCTCTACTAGTGCGGTATCCTCTTTGTTCCTGTTGGCTACATTTTATAATTACTATGATAACCATGGATGGTCAATGATGTTTCTTGGACAACTCCTTGTCGCGGTGATCTTTCAGTTAGAACAGCCTGCCCTGTAGACACCATACTTACTTAGAGTTGGAACTGAACTGAAATATGCAGGAAGGCCTTGGAGTCCATGAAGATAAGTGGCAAAAGGAAAAAGGTTAGCTAGCCTAGCTGGACCAGATTACTGCAAGTAGAAGTAGATGCCACAGATATATACTCTTACAAGAAACTTGTACGCATGGCACTTGATTTGGTCCACTCACTGAAGAAACGGAGGTGGCCTGTTTGGCTGAATTTGGCATGTAGCCGGTTAGGTTAATTGTTGGATGTCCTCTTGCTAATCACCATGAGCTAGCTGCCAGAAACGACCGGCCGGGACGCGAAACTGTTATAAGGGCGTGAGAGGGCTGAGAAGTGCGGCAAAAAACACATATTTAACCTGTGGACGAAATCAATTCATGATCTGAAATGCTCCTGAATTATTTTTATAAACTGACCGCTTTGTGTGGCGCCTGACGGCTGGGCGCTGCACTCCACCATGCAGCGCCTTTGGCTTAGGCGCCACATGCCCGGCCAGCATGGTAGACCAGGGCCAGGCGCGGCCCCACAGCCAGTCGTGCAGCGCCCAAGGCATAGGCGTCACACTTGTAATGTGCAGCGCCTAGTGCGTAGGCGCTACACGTGCAATGTGCAGCTCCCGCTCCTTAGACGCTGCACTGTCTGTTTGTCACTTAGGCTGGCCTCACCCTCTCACCCCACCCACCCCCACCCCACCCACCCCCACTGAGGGAGTCCTGAATTAAGGGGTCCTCGGGCGTCTGGCCTGTTAGAAATGGGCCGGACTGATGGGCTGTGAAGATACGAAGACCGAAGACTTTCTCCCGTGTCCGGATATGACTCTTCTTGGCGTGGAAGGCAAGCTTGGCGGCCAAATATGAAGATTCCTTTCTCCGTAACCGACTTTGTACAACCCTAGTCCCCTCCGGTGTCTATATAAACCGGAGGGCTTAGTCCTAGAGATGAATCATCATAATCATAGTCATATAGGCTAGACTTATAGGATTTTAGCCATTACGATCTCGTGGTAGATCAACTCTTGTAATACTCATATTCATAAAGATCAATCAAGTAGGAAGTAGGGTATTACCTCCATAGAGAGGGTCCGAACCTGGATAAACATTGTGTCCCCTGTCTCCTGTTACCATCGACCTTAGACGCACAGTTCGGGACCCCCTACCCGAGATCCGCCGGTTTTGACACCGACATTGGTGTTTTCATTGAGAGTTTCGTTGTGCCGTCATCAAGAGGTTTGATGGCTCCTTCGATCATCTACAACGATGTTGTCCAAGGGGAAGTCTTCCTCCCCGGACAGATCTTCGTATTCGGCGGCTTCGCACTGCGGGCCAACTTGCTTGGCCATATGGAGCAGATCGAAAGCTATGCCCCTGGCCATCAGGTCAGATTTGGAAGCTTGAACTGCGTCGCGGATATCCGCGGAGACTTGATCTTCGACGGATTCGAGACCACAGCAGCCGCTCCCTGCCACCACGAGGAACATAACGTAAATCTGTCATCGGACCATACCCAGGAGATATCACCTGTAACTGCTCTGGCCTTAGATCCGGAGCAGATCGCGTCATCCGAGGACGGGAAGCTCAACCCCGCCACGGAAGCCGCAGACTCAGCGGCGTTGGAGCCGCACACATACCTAACTTCAAGTGACATCTGTGTCGCCGGAACCATGGACTCGTGTCCGGCTACAGGTTCCGAACCATGTGTGTCCGCATACGTCGAGCTTGATCAGACATCGTTCGTCGAATTCAGCTCCGCGGACATCTTCCGGCACTCGCCCCTAGGCGACGTGCTAAACTCATTAAAAAATCTATCCTTAGAGGGGAACTCACAGCCGAATTATATCCGGTTTGAACTGGAGGCTAATGACGGAGAATTTTGTTTCCCACCCACCGCCCACTTCATAGCCACCGTCGAGGACCTAACCAACATGCTCGATTATGGCTTCGAAGACATCGACGTTATGGACAACGAGGCCGGAGAGGAGGAGGCCCAAAACCCGTCATTCACTGGACGATGGACGGCCACCTCCTCATATAAGGTATACATGGTGGATGCACCAAAATATAATAGCGGCGATGACAAGGAAAATCCAGTTGAGGATGAGCCTCCTAAGATACAACCAAAGCGCCGGCGTCAGCGGCGCCGCTCTAAATCACGCCAAGAAGAAAGACAGCAACACCGGCACAGGAGACGATAACACTCCGGACGGTGCCGAAGACAGAGAAGATCCCGACGAACAAACTGCCGAACAGGACGATCGGGAAGATGGGCAAGTTAGCCCTGATGAACAGGCCATAAACGAAGACTCGGAGGACAGTAATTATCTTCCGCTCTCCGAGGAGGAGGTGAGCCTCGGCAATGAGGATTTTATCGTGCCTGAGGAACCTCTCGAGCAGGAGCGCTTTAAGCGCCGGCTAATAGCCACTGCAAGGAGCCTAAAAAAGAAGAAGCGGCAGCAGCTTCAAGCTGATCAAGATCTGCTAAACGATAGATGGACTGATGTACTGGCAGCCGAGGAATATGGCCTCAAGCACCCAGCCAAAAGTTACCCAAAGCGTAAATTACTACCTCAGTTCGATGATGAGGCGCTGGAGCCCGTACCGTCATCGTGTAATGCGGCTGACCAACCACCACATGGTCGGGACAAAGCGGCAACTCAAGCCGAACACCAACCCGCCCCACCTCACCGTATTGGCAGAGATAAAACAGCTCGGGGACATACCTACGACCTGCGGCAGGGCTTGGACAATAGAGCAGGTCAGAATAGATCGATCTATGGATCCCGGGGACGTGCTCCGACACGCGACAACGGCTATCTAGCCGGACGCAACAATCACACTCATGCCCTGGCCGAAAACCGCAGACGGACTCCATCCGAGCTACGTCGCGATGTGGCCCGATATAGAGGCGCCGCACACCCCCTTTGCTTCACTGATGAAGTAATGGACCATGAATTCCCGGAAGGGTTTAAACCCGTGAACATCGAATCATATGACGGGACAACAGACCCCGCGGTATGGATTGAGGATTTTCTTCTCCATATCCATATGGCCGGTGGTGACGATCTCCATGCCATCAAATACCTCCCGCTAAAATTCAAAGGACCAGCTCGGTACTGGTTGAACAGTCTGCCCGAAAACTCCATTGGCAGCTGGGAAGACTTGGAAGAAGCCTTCCTCGACAACTTCCAAGGAACATATGTCCGACCTCCGGATGCAGATGACTTAAGTCATATAGTCCAACAGTCCGGAGAGTCAGCCAAGAAATTCTGGACTAGGTTCTTAACTAAAAAGAACCAGATCGTCGACTGTCCAGATGCCGAAGCCCTAGCGGCCTTTAAACATAGCATCCGCGACGAATGGCTCGCCCGACATCTTGGCAGGAAAAGTCGAAGTCCATCGCAGCCCTTATGGCACTTATGACCCGCTTCTGTGCGGGCGAAGATAGTTGGCTAGCCCGTTGCAATAATAATGCAAGCAAACCTGGCACCTCCGAAGCCAAGGACAGCAACGGCAAGCCCCGACGCAACAGACATAAGCGTCGAAACAACGATAACAATACCGATGACACGGTGGTCACCGCCGGATTCAGTGGCTCCAAGTTCGGTCAGCGGAAGAAGCCATACAATAGGAACAACTCGGGCCCATCCAGCCTGGACCGCATACTCGATCGTCCATGCCAAATCCACGGCACTCCTGATAAACCAACCAATCATACCAACAGAGACTGTTGGGTTTTTAAACAGGTCGGCAAGTTAAATGCCGAAAACAAGGAGAAGGGATCGCAAAGCGAGGACGATGACGATGAGCCCCGGCCATCAAACACAGGAGGACAGAAGAAGTTCCCTCCCCAAGTTAAAACGGTGAATATGATATACGCTACCCATATCCCCAAGAGGGAACGCAAGCGCGCGCTCAGGGACGTCTATGCGATGGAGCCAGTCGCCCCAAAGTTCAACCCATGGTCTTCCCATCCAATCACTTTTGATCGCAGGGACCATCCGACCAGTATCCGTCACGGCGTTTCAGCCGCACTGGTCCTTGACACAATCATTGATGGATTCCACCTCACGCCAGTCCTCATGGACGGTGGTAGCAGCCTGAACCTGCTCTATCAGGATACAGCGTGCAAAATGGGCATTAATCCCTCAAGAATTAAGCCCATAGAGACTACCTTTAAAGGAGTCATACCAGGTGTAGAGGCCCGCTGTACGGGCTCAATCACCCTCGAGGTTGTCTTCGGATCCCCAGACAATTTTTGAAGCGAAGAGCTGATCTTCGACATCGTCCCCTTTCGCAGCGGCTATCATGCACTGCTGGGGCGAACCGCATTCGCGCGCTTCAACGCGGTGCCACACTACGCTTATCTTAAGCTCAAGATGCTTGGACCACGCGGTGTCATAACAGCCAATGGAAATACGGAACGCTCCCTCCGTATAGAGGAGCACACCGCTGCGTTAGCAGCAGAAGTACAGAGCGGCCTTCTCAAGCAGAACCTTAATTCGTCGGCTGAACTCCCGGACACTGTCAAACGAGTCTGGACTACTCTGCTGCTGGACAGCCCAGCTCGTCAGGAGCTCGACTAGCAATTTGGCCTCCGTCCCAATCCCAACCAAGGGGCGGCATTCGTACCGCGCGTACATAACTATGCACTCAAAATACCATGGGTATAGACGGAGGCATAACTAGCTTGTGATCCATAATACGACTCGACCACACACATACTTTCAATTTTCCTTTTTTATCCTTTTCAGGTTTCTTTTCTGCAGGCTTCTTCGAACGACCTGATCATCGGTCCTCTCAACAGGACGGACACACCAAGATGGACCTGCACGCAGCTCTCCCTTGTTCGTGGCATGTTGAATAGCCCAGTTGCTTATCGCACCACTTGTACAAATACGCTTTGACGTATTAATCAAACTATAATGGAAACAGTTGGCGGCCCAAATTCTGCGGCATTAGCTTACTACCTCCTTTTTCCCTTTCCTGGTAATCTTCTCAAGTTGCACCCGTACACTTTGGTACGCTTTAATCTGCCAGGGGCTTCATTGCGGCCCATAATACGGCAACAAAGTCCGAACACTCTTTACAGTACAGTTCGGCACCCTGAATTTAGCATTATATGCATTGGCTCCGAATCATGTCTTTGGTCAATAGTTGGGTTGCCCGGCTCCTATGCTTACTACCTTACGTTCCGCTATATCGGCTAGGGTAGTAAAGGGAGAACTACTACGATTGTGTCCTGGTTTATTTAGATGAGCACCTCAGTAGAGAAAGCCGAAAACTGATTGTCATGATGCAGCGAGAGCCGGTCAGCTCTTCGGAGGTTTCAAATCTTTAGCAATTTTTTCCGCATTATGCGATGAATCGGCTTTTACCCGATCAGGTGTTTACAATACCCTAGTTCGGATACTAGGGGCTGCGCCTAAATTCTCATTGTCAAACTCCTATGGCTAAGTGAGGGTGATAAAGCCACATAGCCCGATTGTCTGGTTCATTGCTCTAAACACCTCCTTCAAGGACCAAACAATTGGATCAACAGTGTTTAGATTACATCCTGAACACCCACGTACTACCTACGTGGGGGCTGAAGCCGACGACTGGCCAACTCTCAAAATTTCATAAACATGGCCGCACGGGAGGTACAGTATTAAACAGGCATTATATTACATAGACGAACTTGTTTCATAATACAGGACGAGACAATATGAATATATTCATTCAAAGATTACATCCTTCACACATTGCTCCGCCACAATGCGGGATCCCTCCAGGACATCGCTGAAATATCGCTCCGGCGTGCGGTGCTCCTTGCCCGCAGGCGGTCCCTCGGTTGCGACCGTGACGGCGTTCATCTTCGCCCACTGCATCGTAACACGGGCGAAGGCCATCCACGCACCTTCAATACAGACCGACCGCTTGATGGTGTCAAGCCGATGCAGGCATTGACTAGCCGCTTCACGAGACCAAAGTAGCTGCTGGGTATGGCTTCGTCAGGCCACAACCGGATTATCAAGTCCTTCATGGCCAGTTCGGACACCCTATGCAGCTCGACCAGCTGTTTTAGCTGATCGCTAAAGGGCACCAGATGTTCTAGCGCAAGGTATTGCGACCAGAACAGTTTCTCCGTTGAGCTCCCCTCTTTGGCTTGAAAGAATTTGGCAGCGTGAGAGACACTGTGCGGCAGATCCGCAAACGCCCCTGGAGAACTCCAAATCCGGGTCAGCAAGAGATACCTCTTCCTCACATACTTGCTTTGCATAATAAAAGCCTTACCCGCCGCGGTCTTCTTGGCCTCCTGGATCTCCTCGAGGGCGCCTTGGGCTTCGGCCCAGGCCTCTTGTGTGCTTTGGCGGGCCTTTGCGAGTTCGGACTCTTGGTCCGCATGATGGCACTCCAAGGACTCGTCCTTCTTCAAGGCGTCTTGGAGCTCCTGATGGAACTCCCAAACCCGGGCCTCATGCTTCTTTCGGCTAGCTTGTTCCTTCGCCGCCCTCTCCTCAGCCTCGGCCAGCGCTTTCTTGAGGGTTTCAACCTCAGTAGGCACTCCTACAAATATCATAGCACTATGGTCAGCAAACATCATTTATTCTTTCTGAACATACAGCAAGTCATAACATACCTTGCTTCTCCTCTAGCTGTTTCCTTGCCTGGCCGAGCTCTTCTTCGCCCGCTCAGGACTACGCTTTAGTCCGGAGACCTCAAGAAGATGAGAGGTTGCGGCCAGCAACGACGCCTGCTTATTCACATAAGACATATTTAGTTAGTTTCCTGCGGAAATTATTTGATCCTCTGTCCGGCTTTTCTTTCCGAACACCGGACAATGTCTCAGGGGCTACTGTCTATACTAGGGCTCTCTCTTTTGCATCGCTTACCTCAAAGCCTGTTAGCAGGCTGGTGCAGGCTTCGATCAGTCCGTTCTTGACGGACTGAACCCTCTCAACCACCGTACCCATAAGGATACGGTGTTCCTCCACAATGGAAGCGCCTCGTAGCGCTTCCAGCAGATTATCCAGTGCCTCTGGATGGACAGAGGTCACCGGTGGCATATGCACACCTCCTCCCTTCGAAGGAGGCTGCTTGCTTGACTCCGGGGCCATGTAGGTCTCTGGGATGGTATCCGGCTGGGGGCCGAATTGGATATGGCTCCCATCGCCAGTCTCCATGGGGGCTTTCTCCCCCATGTGTCCGGCGGCCGAGGAGCCGTCCTCTGGCGCCACCCTAACGGCCTCCTGAACCTCTCCCTGGCCGGGGAAGGTCCTTCGGGACAGCACCTCGGCGTCGCCCTTGGCCTTGGGAGAGTGCGCCGTCGGTGGCGACCCGCTGGCCATCGCCTTTGAATCCAGCGAGTCCACCGATGAGGACCGCGGGGAGCTATTGCGGGCCGGACTGCAATTGCATAACTCAACATATTAAAACTATGAAGTAGAGAGGCCGGACTTATGGGCGCATCAGGGTTTTTAGCACTTACGATGCGGCCGGGGGCTTGTTTCGAGGGCGGCTCGAGCTGTCACAACATCCCACGCAGGGTTATCCGCGAGGGAACCCTTCCCCCTCTTGGACGCCCCTGCCTCCAGACTAGTGGAGGCCGCCATTTTCTTCCTTCCCCCTCAGGGGGAGAGTCTCTTTCTTCTTCCTCCTCGTCGTGGTCTTCGGCGGCAGAGGAGTGAGTCTTGTTGTCTTCAGACGACACGTCCGAAGCTCCCCTGCGGCGGAGGCCACCTCTGGCCCCCTTGGCCTTCTTCTCTGGCGCCTGGTAAGGCGCCGGCACCAGCATCTTCGTAAGAAGCGGGATGGCTGGTTCCTCGGGCAGCGGAGCCAGACACTTAATCCGCTCCGCTTTCTCCGTCCATACCTGAAAAAATAAATAGTGAGGTTCAGATATCTTCCTCGGCTAAGCAAGTAAAGTGTGCGCCTCGAAACATGAAATACTTACCGCATTGGCGGGACGGGCCAGGGCATGCTCGCGGTCCTCGGTTATCTCCAGCAGCGTATCGTTGCCCTTGAAGAGCAACTTCCAGATATCCTCGTGCGTGGTTCCAAAGAACTGTTGCAAGGTCTGGTGCTTGGCCGGATTGAACTCCCATAAATGGCAAGTCCGGCTCTGGCATGGAAGGATCCGGCGAACTAACATCACCTGGATCACATTGACGAGCTCAATGTCCTTGTCCACCATGCTCTGGATGCGCGTCTGCAGCGCTATCAGCTCGTCCGAGGAAGACCAATTCAGGCCCTTCTCTAGCCAGGAGGTGAGCCGCATTGGAGCTCCAGACATTAATTCGGGAGCCACGGCCCAGGTGGCATCGCGGGGCTCTATGATATAGAACCACAGTTTCTGCCACTCTTTGACGGTCTCCACAAACGTACCTTTGGGCCATGTGACATTGGGCATCTTGCTCACCATGGCACCTCCGCACTCCGCGTGTTGGCCATCCACCACCTTCGGCTTCACGTTGAAGATCTTGAGCCATAGTCCGAAGTGGGAAGGAATGCGGAGGAAGGCCTCGCACATGACAATAAATGCCGAGATGTTGAGGAAGGAGTTTGGGGCTAGATCATGGAAATATAACCCGTAATAGAACATGAGTCCGCGGACGAAAGGGTGGAGAGGAAACCCCTACCCGCGGACGAAATGGGGGATGAACACCACCCTCTCGTTGGGCTTCGGGGTGGGGACGATTTGCCCCTTGGCCGGAAGTCGGTGGGTCATTTCCTTCGCCAGGTACCCGGCCTCCCAAAGCTTGGTTATGTCCTTATCCTTGATGGAGGAAGCCATCCACTTGCCTTGCACTCCAGATCCAGACATGGTTGAGTGCTTTCTTGAGGCAGAAAAGATGAGGACTTGGGCGCTGGAGCTCGAGAATGGGAAGACAGAGATAGAGAGAAGGCGTGGGTGAAAGAAGGGAGTCCTTATCTCCTTATAAAGGCAGTGAATGTCAAGCGCCTCCCCACTCGCCTTAAAACTCGCCTGTTCCCAAGGGTCGTGCGAACGGCATGGTTGGATTACCCACGCCCGTATTGATGAGAAATCCCGCAATAAGGGGACACAATCTCTGCTTTGACAAGACGTGCCAATGAAAAACGCGTCTCGAGACATGGAATGACAGATGAAAATGGTTCGAAATAATGACCGGGCAGACGTGATGTCACCTTACAAAAAGTTGTTAGCGGATTGGACTCTTGAAATATTATACTCTCTGCAGTTGTGTGTGGTACTTGTGTTGCAGATCCGAACACGTTCGTTGCGTCCGAAGACTATCTTGGAGTATTCGGAAAGGGGAACCCACCTTGCAATTTCGAAGACAATCTGCGTGCCGGACACCTCGTAATTGAAGCCTAGTTCAGGGGCTACTGAGGGAGTCCTAGACTAAGGGGTCCTCGGGCGTCTGACCTGTTAGACATGGGCCGGACTGATGGGCTGTGAAGATACGAAGACGAAGACTTTCTCCCGTGTCCGGATGGGACTCTCCTTGGCAAGGAAGGCAAGCTTGGCGGCCAAATATGAAGATTCCTTTCTCTGTAACTAACTTTGTACAACGCTAGTCCCCTCCGGTGTCTATGTAAACCGGAGGGCTTAGTCCGTAGAGGATGTATCATCATAATCATAGTCATACAGGCTAGACTTATAGGATTTTAGCCATTACGATCTCGTGGTAGATCAACTCTTGTAATACTTGTATTCATCAAGATCAATCAAGCAGGAAGTAGGGTATTACCTCCATAGAGAGGGCCCGAACGTGGGTAAACATTGTGTCCCCTGTCTCCTGTTACCATCGACCTTAGACGCACAGTTCGGGACCCCCTACCCGAGATCCGCCGGTTTTGACACTGACACCCACCCCACCCAAACCCTGAGCCTTGCGCCCCTCCTCTCTCCCCCTCCCCCCCCCCCCCCTCTCAAATCCTTCTCAAATCTTGCAGATCCGGAGTATTTGGCCGTGGATTTCAAAGCCAACCCCTCCCTTAAGGTAATCTCCTCCGATCCCCTCTTTTTCATCCATAGGAATTGTCACATTTGCTCAAATCTTGCTAGTTTGGGGAAACCCTAGTTTTGGCTTGGATTTGGAAATTTGTGTTGAATCATGTTATGTTTCTTTGCTAATTTGATATGGTTAGGCTTCATACTATGCTAGGGTTAGGGTTATGTGTGTTTTATGTTGGTGTTAGGGTTGTTGTTATTTTTAAGTGGGGGTTAGGGTCATTGTTTCATATATATGTTAGGGCTTATGTATTTTGTGCAATTATTTTGTTAAGTACTTACTTGATATATGTGTGTTTTTGATTATTGTAGGGATGGGAAGAACATGTGCTTATGTCCATCATGTGGATAAAGAGGCCTTTTTGAAAGGCAATGTTGAGCCGGACCCGGATGAGCTTGACATGGTGTTTGAGAGTAGTCCTAGCTATGCGGAGCTCTTGGAACAAGTGAGGAAGGATTTGAATTGGATGGACCCAAATGACGTTGTTGAGTTCGAGGGAAGGCATAATGTTGGTTTTGGAATGCGCATCCATTGGAAGACAATGCGTGTGAACTCCGAGCAACGTTGGTTTGCATACAAGGAGACGATTGCCGAATCTCTAGACAAGGCTCTTGAGTTATTTGCCTCCAAGAAGGTTGAGTCTACTTTGCATTTGGACTTGAACCGGAACCCCTCCCCGTTGGTTGCTAGTACCCCCCACCCATGAACCAAGATGAAGTTAGTGAACCTCATTTGACACAACAAGTTTGGCCAACATTGAGCCCGGTTTCAAACTACCAAAATGAAGCTTTTGAAGAGGACAATTATGAGTACGAGGAGGATGACAAAAAAGTTGATCTTCATGACAACAATGTGGGTGATCTCGACCAATATCATGTGCAAGAGACAATGGACCAATCCATCCCTTTTTCCCGTGCACATGCATCGGACTCTGATGACGATGGTCCCGATGAAGAAGTTGATGAGGAGGGGTTCACGCCCAAGGAGGCCCAAGCATTCAAGAAGGTATTCGGGCGGGATCACAAGACACCATTGTTCAAGGATCTTAGTCTCGCGGATGAAACCGTTGTGGATGGTGGCAAATGTATATCTCTTGGAGCTAGGCCAAGTTCTCACCGTGATTTGGAAGACGGCAAGAACGGGATATTTCCCGGTTGTGAGTTTGAATCCTTCTTGTAATTGAAGATGACGAACTCCTCGGTGTACCCAATTCTGTCATTGGCGCCATATGGCTGCCATACCACCTATGAAATAGGGAAACAACGCAACATTGATGGCTATTTTTCAGGCAAGCATGAGAAATGACTGAAGTAATGTCCTCGTTACCTGCTCAGGCGTAATCATGTCCAACTCAGCAATGTACTTTTGGTACATGAGATTGACATTGTTCGTCATCTCGGATACCACATCCCACTTGTAAGCCCAAGTGGGGCGCTGTAATTCGTCATCTTCATCCCAAGGATTAAACTTGATGCTCTTCGGGCGTCCAACAAGCAGACGCTCCCAGCTCCATACAGAAAGTAGAAGCATATTACCACCAATGCCTGCACTATCTGTGATCCTGCAACACACATCGTCCAGCTGCATATGAAAGAAAACAATGTTAACTTGATAGCAAGGTTGCATTGCTAATGAAGAAATGACTTGATAACAAAACAAACCAACTACCTGTCGGTACAAGTAGGCAAGGGTCGCTGAACCCCAGCTTCATCCGCTATCGAAGATGGTCAATGCCTTCAGCCACATCCATGGAGCGCTCTTGCCTGTAGAGTCAGGAAACAAAGTCCTCGGGACAACGTACCACATATAGACACGAGCATGTGTCTGTATCACATCATCAGTGGCATCCGCAGGGCAATGCGAAAAGTTGTTTTGAATCCACGTGAAACCAGCTCCGGCTGCTTTCCTTTCCTTCTTCTTATTCTCTTCTCCCTCCTCTGCATCAGCCTCAGCCTCGGTAGGAGCCATACCGATAAGAGCAATCATCTGCTCGCGCCACCCATCAGAATCGGTGCTCATACATAGAGGCCTCCCGTCGATAGGAAGCCCAGTGATCAAGGCGACATCCTCGAGCGTCACGGTCATCTCCCTAGTCTGAAGATGGAAACTGTGCGTCTCCGGCCTACACCAATCAGCAAGAGAGGACACCAGTGGAGCGTTGAGGTTCGGCGTGGACCGGCTGACCAACTGAATCCACGGGAGGAGTCCTGCCTGCTGGATGTAGGGTGTGTACCGCTCATCGTAGGGCATGGCAGGACCAGAGACCCCGTGATACCGAATCTTCAGAGGTTCAAGCTTCTGCCAAAAACAAGTAATGGCAAATCTTAGGGCATGTCAATTTCAACCAAATGCAAATTTGCAAAATATTTACATTACTCATTATTACCATCTCCTTCTCGCGTATCTTGTAGGCCCGGTGTCGTGTGTCGTAAGCATCGTCAAGAAGCCAAACCATCCTTACAAAGTTCAAACAATAAACATATATGAGTTCATATTCATCTCAAATATCGGTATACACTAAACATCTCATATATGTTCAACTACAAGAATCTCAACATCTCCTTCTCACACAATGAATAAATGATTGTAAATTCTCATATATATATATATCTCATATGCCATATGTGTTCAAATAAACTCAACATCTCATATTTCAAATAAACTCAACATCTAATATATATCTAAAAAACTAAACATGTCATATATATCTACAAAACTCAACATCTCATAGTTATCTACAAAACTAGGCATCTCATATATATCTAAAAAAACTAAACAATCTAGGGTTTCACTAACAAGAATCAGATATTCTGAACTAATGAACAATACTAGGGTAGTACCACTATGACTACACATCCTAAATCAAGCAAATCAAGGGTTCCACCAAATCTTGGACAAATCACTAAAATAACAACGAATTTACGGAGAAAAAGAAAGGGAACGGAGGAGTTTACCTAGTAGGGGATTGGAGATCGAATCCACGGATTAAATCTTCAGATCTGAGAGGGATGTGGGGGTTGGGGGGGGGGGGGTCTATGGGGGCGCCGCCGCTGCTCTCTGTCCAGAGAGCAACTGCCTGGAGAGGGGGAAGAACTGTTCGGGAGGGCTGTGCCGATGCGCTTAAGTCACTGTGCAGCGCTTAGGCGCTAGGTGCTGCACATTACTGGTGTGGCGCCTATGCCTTAGACGCTGCACGGCTGGCTGTGGGGTCATGCCTGACCCCGGGCTGCCATGCTGGCCGACAGTGCGACGCCCAAGCCAAAGGCGCTGCATGGTGGAGTGCAGCGCCCGGCTTTCAGGCACCACACAAAAGGTCAATTTGTGAAAAAAAAAATCAGAAGCAGTTTAAATCTTGAATTGATTTCGTTCTTAGACAAATGTGTGTTTTCTACGAGAAGTGCTTCAGTTTTACTGAACTAAATGTTGTTAGCTTTTTCGATGGTTCTTGCTGACCATCTATCGTCTGAGCCCCTCGCCGGCCGGATCGCCTTTTGAGGGCGATCTGCAAATGAGATTTCCGTTTTTGTAGTGTGTTTGCCTCTCTTTACTTACTTATTACATCATGGATAGAAGAGTATTGACATGTGAACGCATTTGGTATGGATACCGCTACTACCAGTGTAATCGGCGAGTCGTAGTCTCGAGTTACACTGTACCTTTCATCCGTTCGTCTCATCCACAAGGGTTTATAAATGAAAAGAAAATCATGGGTGCAGTCTGTTGCCGGCCTCCCACGAAGAGAAGATTAATCCTTACAAGTTGATTATTGCCATTGTCCAAGTCGGCAAAAACAATACTCCCCCATTTCACAAATGTCGTGTGTCCGCGCTTTCCGAGATTTTAATTTGACCATAAATTTAACTACCGAGACTTATTGCGGCGGAAGCAAAAATTATAGCACTGAATTCGCATTTTCAATATAAATTCGGTGATATAATTTTTGTCCCCGCTGCAATCAGTCTTGTTGGTTAAATTTACGGTCAAACTTGGATTCCGAAAAGCACGAACGCAATACATTGTGAAACGGAGGAAGTAGTAATCAAATCCCTCCAAAAATAACAGTATCATACTAGTAGTACAGTATGTTTAAATTTCATTAATCTGACCAAACAAACTACTACCAGTAGCATCAATCATCGATTCATCACAACCAAACCAACACATTTCATGTGAATCATACGTACGCACCAACTCTACTGCGACCGTACGTGCGGAGGAGGATCTTCTTGGCGCCAATATTAACTATGGTTATGGTGTTCGGCGGCGGCGCGGACGTGCCGGAGTCGGAGGTGGTGACACTGCGGTTCGCCCGGCAGGTGGTGGCGGGGCGGTGGTTCATGGCGCTCGCGTGCCTGCTCATCCTGTCCGCGTCGGGGGCGACCTACGCCTTCGGCATCTACTCCACGGCGCTCAAGTCGTCGCTGGGCTACGACCAGCGCACGCTCAACACGCTCGCCTTCTTCAAGGACCTCGGCAGCAACGTCGGCGTCGTCGCCGGGCTCCTCAACGAGGTCGCGCCGCCCTCGGCCGTGCTCGCCGTCGGCGCGGCCATGAACCTCGCCGGCTACCTCATGGTCTACCTCGCCGTCGCCGGCCGGACCGCGCGCCCGCCGCTCTGGCTCATGTGCGCCTACGTCTGCGCTGGGGCCAACTCGCAGTCCTTCGCCGGCACCGGCGCGCTCATCACCTGCGTCAAGAGCTTTCCAGGGAGCGGCCGCGGGGTCGTGCTGGGCCTGCTCAAAGGCTACGTCGGCCTCAGCGGCGCCATCCTCACGCAGCTCTACCTCGCCATCTACGGCGGGGACGACTCCAAGTCCATCCTGCTGCTCATCGCCTGGCTCCCCGCAGCCGTATCCGTCGTCTTCCTCCCCGTCGTTCGCGTGAAGCCGCCGCCGCCGCCGCCTAGACGAAACGACGATGGCGCTTTCTTCTGCTTCCTCTACATCTCCGTCGCCCTCGCCTCCTACATACTCGTGATGATCGTCGTCCAGAAGCAGAGCAGCTTCTCGCACGCTGCCTACGCCGCGTCGGCCACCGCGCTGCTCATTCTCCTCATCCTTCCCCTGCTCTCCGTCGTCGTCCGGCAGGAGTACTACTACTACTACTACTGGCTCAACAAAAGAGAGCTCCAGCAAGAGCCTCCGCCGGAGCCCCCGACATCGACATCGACATGGGTGACCGCCGAGAAGCCAACCGCTCAAGTCGTGCAAGTGGCAGAGCATCCGCCGCCGACGTCGCCGTCGTCTTCTTCTTGCCTCGGCTCTTGCTTGAAGCACATGTTCAACCCGCCGGCGCACGGGGAGGACTACTCCATCCCTCAGGCGCTAGTGAGCGTGGACATGCTGGTGCTGTTCCTGGCCACCATCTGCGGCGTGGGCGGGACGCTGACGGCGATCGACAACATAGGCCAGATCGGGCAGTCGCTGGGGTACCCGGCACAGAGCATCAACACCTTGGTCTCCCTCGTCAGCGTCTGGAACTACGCCGGACGGGTCACGGCCGGGTTCGCGTCCGAGGCCCTGCTGGCGCGGCACGGCGTCCCGCGGCCGCTCGCGCTCACGCTGGTGCTCCTCCTCTCCTGCGCCGGCCACCTACTGATCGCCCTCGCCGTGCCGCGGTCGCTCTACGCCGCCTCCATGATCGTCGGCTTCTGCTTCGGCGCGCAGTGGCCGCTCATCTACGCCATCATCTCCGAGGTGTTCGGGCTGAGGTACTACGCCACGCTCTACAACCTGGGCGCCGCGGCCAGCCCCGTGGGCGCCTACCTGCTCAACGTGTGCGTCGCCGGGCGGCTCTACGACGCGGAGGCGGCGAGGCAGCGCGGGGACGGCGAGAGCAGGACGTGCATGGGCGTGCGTTGCTTCAGGGAGTCGTTCCTCATCGTAACGGCCGTCACCGTGGGCGGCGCGCTCGTGTCGCTGGTGCTGGTGTGGAGGACATGGAGCTTCTACAAGGGAGACATCTACGCCAAGTTCAGGGATGCCGTGGCCGTCCAGGACTCATCCGACGGTGGTTGCGCGGTTGAGCAGCGGCCGCACGAGCCGAGTCAACACCGGTAAACACAGGAGCTGCTAGACTCACGGACGGTTTTACGTGGCCAGGTCTCAATTGGCCGAGACTTACGCTGCGTTTGGATGTCCATATTGGAAGGCTCTGTAATGAATTGGTTGGAATACCATTTCAGTAAGGAAACTGAAATGGACATGAATACAAATTCACTTGTTTGGTTGTTCACTGAATGGCCTCATGAAATCTGTGAGGTTTCAATACCAAATCTTGTTTGGATGACAAACATTGAAATTACATATTCACATTGATTGTGAAGCTTTTATCCTTCTATCTACAGGAAACATCAAACTTGTCCATACACATACGCACAAGAATCATTAAATTTGCCCACATCCACGCACATAGAAACCGAAGAGTCGGCAAGCACGGTCAGGAAGCTTCAGCAGCGGCAGTCCTTCGTCGTCTACTCCAGCCCCCTAGTAGCCGCAGCTGCAGCAACTAAATGCACGGTGCGGGTCTGCTGCGCACGGTGACGTCTGATTCCCCTCGGTCTTGTGGCTCGACCGGAGCAGATCAGGGAAGTGAGGGGGCAGGGGGCGTGCGGCCGCGTCGCGCTTCTCAGGCTAGTGTGACCTCTCTTCAACACCGGAGGCGGTGCAATGCGCAGGTGGTGGAGGGGACCGGGCAGCGGCGGACACCCATAGTCGCCGCCGGAGGCGGTCGAGCGGACGGGCCTGTGGCGGACGCCCATGGCCGCCGAGCTGGAGGCAGTGCACGACGCGTCAGTGGAGGGGACATGTGAGATGCGGCGGTGCCGGAAGATGTTGCAGGAGGAGGGGGCCGAGGAGGGAACGCACTTGGACGCCGCCGAGCTTCGCAGCCGCCGCCCACCTCGGAGCTCGATATCTCCCTTCCTGCCTTTTCTCCTTATATCTGTTCGCGAGGGGGGGAAGGGAAGTGAACCGGTACGTTTTGCGGGATGGGCGATTTCAGCACAATTCGGAGCCGGAGGCCTCCGTATTGTGGGCAGGCTGTTTGCGTGGGAGTGATTTCAGGCTGAATTTAGTTTCATTACCGACCACCAATTCAGTGTCCAGACAAATAGGTGAAATGAAACTTACCAATAGCAAATCCAATACAAGCCCCCAATGAAGACATCCAAACGCAGTGTTAAGCAAATCTAAGTCAAATGGTATGGCATGTAAAAAGTGAAAACAAAAGCTAAACTTAAAAAATTGCATGGATCTTCACATAAGATCCCACAAATATAACATCGGCTAAGGCTTGTTTAAGTTTCAGTCGACTGAGATTTAACAAATTCTCTTCCCTGCTGCCCGCCTGGCGCCCTCATGCCTCTGACTGACCTAGCCTCGTCCACCCGTGCGTCATTGCCCTTGCCTACGCGATCAGAAGGGAAGTGACTCGTCCGCAACGGCCTCATGGGGGAGGAAGGAGGCATCAATCGTTGCCGCCCCGTCGCGTCGGGGAGACAAGAGTGATGCTCTATGTTTGATCTTTGTGTTTTTTGCTTTATGTTTGATGTCCGTGTTTAGGTGCATGTTTAATATTTATGTTATGTTTATTTCAAATCATTTGAACCATTTGTTATGGCTACTTTCAATCAATCACTGTATTTTTTATGTTTCAATTTTGATTTGCATTTTGAATCTAATTTCACAAATTTTGGTTATGAAATGATGCTCTATTATCTGTGATGCTCTGCCCATGGTGGCGAGTGTCTTGGTTAAAACAGGCGCAGTCCAGGGAGTATTTGCTGCTGGAAGGAGACAAGGAATAGAAAAGGACACGAATGTTGATAGACGTTCGGTAGTTTAGATCACTAAACTAGTGATCTAAACGCTCTTATATTAGTTTACAGAGGGAGTACTAAACAAAAGACAATTCTGGAGAGGAGTTTAATTTGACATAGTTTGACTATGTAGGAAAGCATATACTTCAGCGAATTTAATTTTACAAAATTAAAAAAGTCTCATAACTCTTATGTCATTTGATTTTGCTCGGAGATTCGTGTTGATTTTTCTATGTAAAAAAGCAAAATTTACTGATGGTTAAATATCAAATCAAACTAATCAAAGCAAAGACGGACACCAAAAATCCATGGTAGAACTTAAATTCACATTATGGTTTTCGAAGTCGTCGTCTCTAGTTTTACCTTTTACGTCTCGACTTCCCACCATGACTCGGGTGAAAATCCGAAAAATACCAAACATGCACAATCTACAGTAACCTCAAAGTTATTGAATAAACACTTGAGCTAGCCATATTAATAGGTGAGAACCTGATATCACTAAAGAAACCTCTACCTGGGAGAGACCCCTTTGCACGGCATTCGTGAAACAACTGATTAAATCGTAATATTGTCAATGGAGAAGATCGAGAGCCCAAGAATTGAAACGAGAGAAGCACTTGCCAAAACTCATTTGACACCATCATTGCCGCCAAGAAGGGCCTAAGCAGAGGACGAAAATCCAAAGGATTTGAGATCGTCAATTAGTGGGACCAAACACCACATGCTTTCTAGTGTTTGCAATGTTATCCGTAAAACTAATAGCCGTGTGACTTTATATGCGCGACACCGCTTTCATCATTGTGACACTGTAGTCAAAGACACACAAACCTAGCATTGCAAAAACTGAAATTTCATTTCAACGTGCACCCCTGGGTTCTCTTCACCTCCTATGATGGCTTAGAGGCCAACGAACACAAGCGAAAAAGAACGAAGAATAACTCTTCTTTTTCCAAGAGAACGAAGAATAACTCTTCTTTTTCCGAGAGAACGAAGAATAACTCTTTGACGGCTAGGTTCAGCACAAGCGAATCATCGCAGGAACGAGATAATCTCCCACATTCTAATTTAGAGCCTAGCATGATGCTTCGAGGTTTGGAAGATGTAGGGTAATTTCATTTTGTTTTGTCTGTATATACAATGAGAGGCCGGCATGAACTATGCTGACCAGGTCTTTTGCAACCGGAGCTACTCCTTTTTTTTCTTTGCGGCAACCGGAGCTACTCCTTAATTTTCTTCCAAACAATAAACTACATTAATTGGACTACATTTGACCAAAGTCTTACAACAAGTAATTGGCAGCTTGAAAAGAAAATTGCCACGTTTCCCTTCTCAATCCACACAAAGTAAATAAATTAGACACAACTCGTAGCAAAGATCTATTGGTATTTTTCTTTCATCAGGATAGTTTGACAGCCCTGCTAACTGCAGTCAATCTTGCTGATCAAATGGATGTGGGCAAAATTGAGTTGGATCAGGCCGGTTGGATCGGGTATCGTTCCAGTATCGTTCACCAAAGCATCGTGTGCAAAGTACTTTAGATTGAGTTTGAGACCGATTGTCTAGTACTGCAACAAGCTGTGTCTACTGATGCTTATGATCTGTCTTCTCTTGGACAAGCCTTCAGAGAACTCGAGTTTTGGTTATGCTACCTCATGCGCTGCTGGACTAATAGAGAACTCTTAATAGGTGAAATACACTATAGATCCTAATGACAGTAGCTCATTATCTAAAACAGAGCCATCAGACACACCACGGGAAATGGAGGCAACTTCCACCGGTGATCATGGGAAGGTTGTAAATTGGGTTGGAAGCGTTGAACCCTTTGTCTCGGGCCGCATGTTTATATATATTGGCAATGCCTTGGAGTACAAGAAGAGATCAAGAGATCGATCTTAGGTTGGTTCGGTTTGGTACAGGAGGTTAACGAGGAGAGGAAAGAAAGGAGATAGGGATAGATTACAATTTGAATGAAACTATCCTATACATATTCTAACACTCCCTCTCAATTTAAACCTCATGAACTTCGACCAAGGTTGAGATTGTACTTGAACTCATCTAACCTCCTCATAGTGAGAGGCTTTGTGAATCCATCAACAAGTTGATCTCCAGTAGGAATGAACTGAATCTCGAGGAGCTTTCTAGCTACTCTTTCTCTGACAAAGTGGAAATCAACTTCAATATGCTTTGTGCGTGCATGAAAGACAGGATTAGCTGACAGATAGGTTGCACCAATATTATCACACCATAGTCCGGCTGCTTTTGGAGTCTTAATTCCAAGTTCATAAAGCAGTGTCCGTATCCACATTACTTCAGTTGTGGCATTTGCCAAAGCTTTGTATTCAGCCTTAATACTTGATCTAGAAACTGTAGCCTGCTTTCTTGCACTCCATGACACAAGATTGGATCCCAGAAATACAACAAATCCACCAGTTGACCTTCTATCATCAATACATCCTGCCCAGTCTGCATCAGAGTAGGCAGTAACAAGCATAGAAGAAGACTTGGTAATTTGAAGTCCAAGTCCCTCTGAAAACTTAAGATACCTCAAAATCCTCTTAACTGCAGTCCAATGAGTAGTGCTAGGAGCATGTAAATACTGACATACCTTGTTAACAGCATAAGAAATGTCAGGACATGTAAGTGTCAAATATTGCAAGGCACCCACAACACTCCTGTAATTTGTTGCATCCTCTAACCCAAGTGGGGCTCCACTTTCAACAGAAAGTTTTTCAGAAGTTGAGATAGGTATACTCACAGGTTTACATTTTTCCAAACCTACTCTCCTGAGTATGTCAGCTGTGTATTTTTCCTGTGTCAGAAGTATACCATCTCTTATCTATTTGACCTCAATGCCAAGAAAGTAATGAAGATCTCCCAAATCCTTGAGGGCAAATTCCAACTTAAGATCTTTAAGCAAACAAGTAGTGGCACTTGAACTCGAGCTAGCAACAATAATATCATCAACATAAACTAGCAGAAAAATAGTGACATTTCCTTTATTGTAAAAGAACAGGGATGTGTCTGCCTTGGATGGTACAAACCCAAGTTGTTGTAGTTGCATGCTCAATCGTGAATACCAAGCTCTTCGCGCCTGTTTTAAACCATATAGAGCTTTATCCAACTTACAAACATAATGTGGTGTACCTTTGTTTTCATAACCTGGTGGCTGCCGCATGAACACCTCTTCCTCAAGAACACCATGAAGAAACGCGTTCTGAACATCTAGCTGTCTTAAGCTCCAACCTCTGGAAACAGCAATAGACAAGACAAGTTGAATGGCGGCTGATTTAACAACTGGGCTAAAAGTATCCTCATAGTCAATCCCAAACCTTTGCTTAAAACCTTTAGCAACTAATCTAGCCTTGTACCTGTCTATACTTCCATCTGACTTTCTTTTTATCTTGTACACCCATTTACAATCAATGACATTCATTCCACTTCTTGATGGTACTAGGTGCCACATTTTATTTTTCATAAATGCATCATACTCACTATCCATGGCCTCTTTCCAATCTTTGTGAACAAGAGCATCAACAAGATTAACTGGTTCACCGGTAGTAGTGAGAAAAGCACGTTTTTTATCATACCTAATGGTGCCATCTTTGTATTACTTTTCCTTAGTAATACCTGATTGTGACCGTGTATGACGTCTACGAATAATTTGTGCAGCAGAGGAGGCCGCCACAGAAGATCCAGCATCCTGAACACGCCCAGCGGCCACGGGATCGCGCGCCAGATCTTCTGCAGACAGGATCGGCCTCGGGATTTTTTCACCAGCAGAAACGGGCCGCGTGTCGCCTGAAGACTCCACACGGGTGGACGTGCGCATCGGGGCCCGTGGGCTGGACCCAGTCGCGGTCGCCCGGTCAGGCGGCTGGTTGGCCATCCCCGCGGACCGTGGACTCGTCGTGAGCGGGAATTCGCCCCCGGCCCCGCCTGGGCAGGTGGGCTCTGTGCGGTCGCTATCGGTCACCGGGTCATGTGCCATCTCCGCATGCAGCTGGGCAGGATCCTCCTCGGATCATGCGCCAATGATTGCGCTGGCGCTGGCGCTAGGATTCGCCTGGAATCGCGCGCCAGATCGCCTGCTGCCGCCAGAATCCTCCTCGCGATCAGCAACAGCTGTATTGGCTATTTCTGGACACATAAAATCATGAGCTGCATCTGTACAAATATCATTAGAGCTGCAATTTTCTGCGGATTTGTTCACATGGTCAGCTTCAGATAATTCACCCCCGTGATCAGATAGTGTGTCAAGATCCGGAAGAAGTGCTATTTCGGCACGGAGAAGAGCGCCTGCGTTGGGATGAAGCTTGGCAAATGGAAAAAGAGTTTCATCAAAGACTACATCTCGAGAAATATATATATCGTCGATTGGAAATTTCTAGGCACTTGTATCCCTTGTGTAGATTACTATAGCCAAGAAAAACACATTGAGTGGAGCGAATTCAAGTTTGTGATGATTATACGGACGTAAGTTGGGGTAGCAAGCATACCCAAAAGTTTTGAGAGAGTTGTAGTCTGGTTTTTGATGGTAGAGACGTTCCAAAGGAGTAGAGTTGCCAATAACTTCACTTGGAAGGCGATTAATGAGATACGTTGCTGTAATAAACGCTTCATCCCAATATTTTAGAGGCAGAGACACATGAGCAAGTAGGGAGATGCCAACTTCAGCAATGTGACGATGTTTGTGTTGGGGAACGTAGTAATTTCAAAATTTTCCTACGCACACACAGGACCATGGTGATGGCATAGCAACGAGAAGGGAGAGTGTTGTCTACGTACCCTCGTAGACCAAAGCGGAAGCGATCACAACGTAGAGGAAGTAGTCGTACGTTCTCCTCGCGATCCTGCCGATCCCAGTGCCGTTACTCCGGCACCTCCAAGTCGATGATGACGTAGAGGAAGTAGTCGTACGTTCTCCTCGCGATCCAGCCGATCCCAGCGCCGTTACTCCGGCGCCTCCGAGTTCTTGGCACACGTTCAGCTCGATGACGCTCCTCGGGCTCCGATCCAGCAAAGCTCCGGGAAGAGGGAGTTCCACAAGACGACGGCGTGGTGGACGATCTTGATGTTTCACCGTCGCAGGGCTTCGGCTTAGCTCCGCTACAATATGACCGAGGTGTAATATGGTGGAGGGTGGCACCGCACACGGCTAAGGAACGATCTCAAGGATCAACTTGTGTGTCCTAGGGTGCCCCCACTCCCCCGTATATAAAGGAGGGAGGGAGGAGGTGGCCGGCCCAAGGGGGCGCACCATAGGGGAGGAAACCTACTCCAAGTAGGTTTCCCTCTCTTTCCTTATCTTATTTGGAGGAAGGAAGGAGTACTAGTATTAGGAAGTAGTACTAGTAGTAGGAATAGGAAGAGGGGAAGGAGAAAGGAAAGGGGGCGGCCCCCCTCCCCAGTCGGATTGGGCTTGGGGGCGCCTCCCTCCTGTTCCTTCTCCCTTCCTCCTACATGGGCCCAATAAGGCCCATATACCTCCGGGGGTTCGGTAACCTCCGGAGCTCCAAACTTCTCCGGAACCTTTTCGTGTCCAAATATATCCGTCCAATATATTAATCTTTATGTCTCGACCATTTCGAGACTCCTCGTCATGTCCGTGATCATATCCGGACTCGAACAACCTTGGTACATCAAAATACACAAACTCATAATATAACCGTCGCCGAAACCTTAAGCATGCGGACCCTACGGTTCGAGAACAATGTAGACATGACCGAGACACATCTCCGGTCAATAACCAATAGCGGGACCTGGATGCCCATATTGGTTCCTACATTTTCTCTGAAGATCTTTATCGGTCGAGACCGCATAACAACATACGTTGTTCCTTTTGTCATCGGTATGTTACTTGCCCGAGATTCGATCGTCGGTATCCAATACCTAGTTCAATCTCGTTCTTGGCAAGTCTCTTTACTCGTTCCGTAATACATCATCTCACAACTAACTCATTAGTTGCAATGCTTGCAAGGCTTATGTGATGTGTATTACCGAGAAGGCCCGGAGATACCTCTCCGACAATCGGAGTGACAAAACCTAATCTCGAAATACGCCAACCCAACAAGTACCTTTGGAGACACCTGTAGTACTCCTTTATGATCACCCAGATTACGTTGTGACGTTTGGTAGTACCCAAAGTGTTCCTCCGGTAAACGGGAGTTGCGTAATCTCATAGTTATAGGAACATGTATAAGTCATCAAGAAAGCAATAGCAATATACTAAACGATCAAGTGCTAAGCTAACGGAATGGGTCATGTCAATCACATCATTCTTCTAATGAGGTGATCCCATTAATCAAATGACAACACATGTCTATGGTTAGGAAACATAACCATCTTTGATTAATGAGCTAGTCTAGTAGAGGCTTACTAGTGACTTATCTGTTTGTCTACGTATTCACACATGTATTATGTTTCCGGTTAATAGAATTCTAGCATGAATAATAAACATTTATCATGATATAAGGAAATAAATAATAACTTTATTATTGCCTCTAGGGCATATTTCCTTCAGTCTCCCACTTGCACTAGAGTCAATAATCTAGATTACTCAAGAATGATTCTAACACCCATGGAGTCTTGGTGCGATCATGTTTTTCTCGTGGAAGAGGCTTAGTCAGCGGGTCTGCAACGTTCAGATCCGTATGTATTTTGCAAATCTCTATGTCTCCCACTTGGACTTGGTCCCGGATGGAATTGAAGCGTCTCTTGATATGCTTGGTCCTCTTGTGAAATCTGGATTCCTTTGCCAAGGCAATTGCACCAGTATTGTCACAGAAGATCTTCATTGGTCCCGATGCACTAGGTATAACACCTAGATCGGAAATGAACTCTTTCATCCAGACTCCTTCATTTGCTGCTTCTGAAGCAGCTATGTACTCCGCTTCACATGTAGATCCCGCCACGACGCTTTGTTTAGAACTGCACCAACTGACAGCTCCACCGTTTAACAAAAACACGTATCCGGTTTGCGATTTAGAATCGTCGGATCGGTGCCAAAGCTTCGCATCGACGTAACCATTTACGACTAGCTCTTTGTCACCTCCATATACGAGAAACATATCCTTAGTCCTTTTCGTGTATTTCGGGATGTTCTTGACCGCTGTCGATGATCCACTCTGGATTACTTTGGTACCTTCCTGCCAAGCTTACAGCTAAGCATACGTCAGTGTCTGGTACACGGCATTGCATACATGATAGAGCCTATGGCTGTAGCATAGGAACATCTTTCATTTTCTCTCTATCTTCTGCAGTGGTCGGGCATTGAGTCGACTCAATCTCACACCTTATGTCTGAGTAAAAAACCTTTCTTTGCTCGATCCATTTTGAACTTCTTCAAAACTTTATCAAGGTATGTGCTTTGTGAAAGTCCAATTAAGCGTCTTGATCTATCTCTATAGATCTTGATGCCCAATATGTAAGCAGCTTCACCAAGGTCTTTCATCGAAAAACTCTTGTTTAAGTATCCCTTTATGCTATCCAGAAATTCTATATCATTTCCGATTAGTAATATGTCATCTACATATAAAATCAGAAATGCTACAGAGCTCCCACTCACCTTTTTGTAAATCTGAGGCTTCTCCAAAAGTGCATATAAACCCAAATACTTTGATCACACTATCAAAGCGTTTATTCCAACTCCGAGATGCTTGCACCAGTCCATAAATGGATTCTTTGGAGCTTGCACACTTTGTTAGCTCCCTTTGGATCGATTATACCTTCTGGTTGCATCATATACAACTCTTCTTCCAGAAACACATTCATGAATGCGGTCTTTACATCCATTTGCCAAATTTCATAATCATAAAATGCGGCAATTGCTAACATGATTCGGACAGACTTAAGCATCGCTACGGGTGAGAAGGTCTCATCGTAGTCAATCCCTTGAACTTGTCGAAACCCCTTTGCGACAAGTCGAGCTTTGTAGACAGCAATATTACCGTCGGCCGTCGGTCTTCTTCTTGAAGATCCACTTGTTTTCTATTGCTTGCCGACCCTCGGGCAAGTCAACCAAAGTCCACACTTTGTTTTCATACATGGATCCCATCTCAGATTTCATGGCCTCAAGCCATTTTATGAATCTGGGCTCACCATCGCTTCTTCATAGTTCGTAGGTTCATCATGATCTAGTAGCATGACTTCCGAACAGGATTGCCGTACCACTACAGTGCGGATTTTATTCTGGTTGATCTACGAGGTTACGTAGTAACTTGATCTGAAGTTTCATGATCAACATCATCAACTTCCTCACTATTTGGTGTAGATATCGCAGTAAACTGGTTTACGTGATAAACTACTTTAAAATAAGTGAGAATTTACAGTTACCTCATCAAGTTCTACTTTCCTCCCACTCACTTCTTTCGAGAGAAACTCCTTCTCTAGAAAGGATCCATTCTTAGCAACAAATGTCTTGCCTTCGGATCTGTGATAGAAGGTGTACCCAATTGTCTCCTTTGGGTATCCTATGAAGATACATTTCTCCGATTTAGGTTCGAGCTTATCAGGTTGAAGCTTTTTCACATAAGCATCGCATCCCCAAACTTTAAGAAAGCGACAACTTTGGTTTCTTACTAAACCACAGTTCATAAGGTGTCGTCTCAACGGATTTTGACGGTGTTCTATTCAGCGTGAATGCGGCCGTCTCAAGAGCATAACCCCAAAGCGATAGCGGTAAATCTGTAAGAGACATCATAGATCGCACCATATCTAGTAAAGTGCGATTCTGACGTTCGGACACACCATTGCGCTGTGGTGTTCGGGTGGCATGAGTTGCGTAAACTATTCCGCATTGTTTCAAATGTAGACCAAACTTCGTAACTCAAATATTCGCCTCCACGATCAGATCGTAGAAACTTTATTTTCTTATTACGATGATTTTCAACTTCACTCTGAAATTCTTTGAACTTTTCAAATGTTTCAGACTTATGTTTCATTAAGAAGATATACCCATATCTGCTTAAATCATCTGTGAAGGTGAGAAAATAACGATATCCGCCACGAGCCTCAACATTCATTGGACCACATACATATATTTGTTTGTTTTCCAAGAAATCTGTTGCTCTCTCCATAGTACCGAGAACGGAGTTTTAGTCATCTTGCCCATGAGGCACGGTTCGCAAGTGCCAAGTGATTCATAATCAAGTGACTCCAAAAGTCCATCAAGATGGAGTTTCTTCATGCGCTTTATACCGATATGACCTAAACGGCAATGCCACAAATAAGTCGCACTATCATTATCAACTCTGCATCTTTTGGTTTCAACATTATGAATATGTGTATCACTACTATCGAGATTCATTAAAAATAGACCACTCTTCAAGGGTGCATGACCATAAAAGATATTATTCATATAAATAGAACAACCTTTATTCTCTGATTTAAATGAATAACCGTCTCGCATCAAACAAGATCCAGATATAATGTTCATGCTTAACGCTGGCACCAAATAACAATTACTCAGGTCTAAAACTAATCCCAAAGGTAGATGTACAGGTAGCATGCCGACAGCGATCACATCGACTTTGGGACCATTTCCCACGGGCATCGTCACCTCGTCCTTTGCCGGTGTTCGCAATCTGTAGTCCCCTGCTTTGAGTTGCAAATATTAGCAACAGAACCAGTATCAAATACCCAGGTGCTACTGCGAGCTCTAGTAAGGTACACATTAATAACATGTATATCACATATACCTTTGTTCACCTTGCCATCCTTCTTATCCGCCAAATACTTGGGGCAGTTCCGCTTCCTGGACGATGCGCTTGCGGTAGAAGCACTCGATTTCAGGTTTAGGTCCAGACTTGGGTTTCTTCCTTGAGCAGCAACTTGTTTTGCTGTTCTTCTTGAAGTTCCCCTTCTTCTTCCCTTTGCCCTTTTCTTGAAACTAGTGGTCTTGTTGACCATCAACACTTGATGCTCTTTCTTGATTTCTACCTCCATGGCTTTTAGCATTGCGAAGAGCTCGAGAATTGTCTTAGTCATCCCTTGCATATTATAGTTCATCACGAAGCTCTTGTAGCTTGGTGGCGATGATTGGAGAATTCATCAATGACACTATCATCCGGAAGATTAACTCCCGGCTGAATTAAGTGATTATTATACCCGGACATTTTGAGTATGTGCTCACTTGTGAGAACTGTTCTCCTCCATCTTGCAGCTATAGAACTTATTGGAGACTTCATATCTCTCAATCCGGGCATTTGCTTGAAATATTAACTTCAACTCTTGGAACATCTCATATGCTCCATGACGCGTTCAAAACGTCGTTGAAGACCCGGTTCTAAGCCGTAAAGCATGGCACCTTGAACTATAGAGTAGTCATCAGCTTTGCTCGCCAGACGTTCACAACTTCGGCGTTGCTCCTGCAGGCACTGGCACCCAGCGGTGCTTCCGGGGCGTAATTCTTACTGTGCAGCAATGAGGATAATCCTCAAATTCTGGACCCAGTCCGTGTAATTGCTACCATCATCTTTCAACTTTGCTTTCTCAAGGAACGCATTAAAATTCAACGGAACAACAAAGACGAGCCATCTATCTACGATAAACATAGACAAGCAAAATACTATCGGTACTAAGTTCATGATAAATTTAAGTTTTTAATTAATCATATTACTAAAGAACTCCCACTTAGACAGACATCTCTCTAGTCATCTAAGTGATCACGTGATCCAAATCAACTAAACCATAACCGATCATCACGTGAGATGGAGTAGTTTTCAATGGTGAACATCTTATGTTGATCATATCTACTATATGATTCACGCCGATCTTTCGGTCTCCGTGTTCCGAGGCCATATCTGCATATGCTAGGCTCGTCAAGTATAACTCGAGTATTCTGCGTGTGCAAAACTGGCTTGCACCCGTTGTAGATGGACGTGAGAGCTTATCACACCCGATCATCACGTGGTGTCTCGACACGACGAACTTTGGCAGCGGTGCATACTCGTGGAGAACACTACTTGATAATTTTAATGAGAGATCATCTTAAAATGCTACCGTCAATCAAAGCAAAATAAGATGCATAAAGGATAAACATCACATGCAATCAATATAAGTGATATGATATGGCCATCATCATCTTGTGCTTGTGATCTCCATCTCCGAAGCACCGTCATGATCACCATCGTCACCGGCGCGACACCTTGATCTCCATCGTAGCATTGTTGTCGTTTACGCCATCTATTGCTTCTACGACTATCGCTACCGCTTAGTGATAAAGTAAAGCAATTACAGGGCGTTTGCATTTCATACAATAAAGCGACAACCATATGGCTCTTGCCATTGCCGATAACTCGGTTACAAAACATGATCATCTCATACAATAAAATATAGCATCACGTCTTGACCATATCACATCACAACATGCCCTGCAAAAACAAGTTAGACGTCCTCTACTTTGTTGTTGCAAGTTTTACGTGGCTGCTACGGGCTGAGCAAGAACCGTTCTTACCTACGCATTAAAACCACAACGATACTTCGTCAAATAGACTCCGTTTAACCTTCTCAAGGACCGGGCGTAGCTACACTCGGTTCAACTAAAGTGAGAGAGACAGACACCCGCCAGCCACCTTTAAGCACGAGTGCTCGTAGCAGTGAAACCAGTCTCGCGTAAGCGTCTGGCGTAATGTCGGTCGGGCGCTTCATCTCACAATACCGCTGAACCAAAGTATGACATGCTTTGGTAGGCGGTATGACTTGTATCGCCCACAACTCACTTGTGTTCTACTCGTGCATATGACATCAACGCATAAAACCAGGCTCGGATGCCACCGTTGGGGAACGTAGTAATTTCAAAATTTTCCCTCGCTTTTACGGGACCATGGTGATGGCATAGCAACGAGAAGGGAGAGTGTTGTCTACGCACTCGTAGACCAAAGCGGAAGCGATCTGGCGTAGAGGAAGTAGTCGTCGTTCTCCTCGCGATCCTGCCGATCCCAAAGGCCGTTACTCCGGCACCTCCGAGTCGATGATGACGTAGAGGAAGTAGTCGACGTTCTCCTCGCGATCCGGCCGATCCCAGCGCCCGTTACTCAAGCGCCTCCGAAGTTCTTGGCACACGTTCAGCTCGATGGCGCTCCTCGGGCTCCGATCCAGCAAAGCTCGGGAGAGGGAGTTCCGTCGGCCTGACGGCGTGGTGGCGATCTTGATGTTTCACCGGCGCAGGCTTCGCCTAAGCACCGCTTCTGATATGACCGAGGTGGAATATGGTGGAGGGGGCACCGCTGCAGCTAAGGAACGATCTCAAGGATCAACTTGTGTGTCCTAGGGTGCCCCCACCCCGTATATAAAGGAGGGAGGGAGGAGGTGGCCGCCACAAGGGGCGCACCATAGGGAGGGGGAAACCTACTCCAAGTAGGTTTCCCTCTCTTCCTTATCTTATTTGGAGGGGAAGGAAGGAGTACTAGTATTAGGAAGTAGTACTAGTAGTAGGAATAGGAAGAGGGGAAGGAGAAAGGAAGGGGCGGCCCCCCTCCCCAGTCGGATTGGGCTTGGGGCGCCCCCTCCCTTGTTCCTTCTCCCTTCCTCCTACATGGGCCCAATAAGGCCCATATACCTCCCGGGGGGTTCCGGTAACCTCCCGGAGCTCCAAACTTCTCCGGGACCTTTCCGGTGTCCAAATATATCCGTCCAATATATTAATCTTTATGTCTCGACCATTTCGAGACTCCTCGTCATGTCCGTGATCATATCCGGGACTCGAACAACCTTCGGTACATCAAAATACACAAACTCATAATATAACCGTCGCCGAAACCTTAAGCGTGCGGACCCTACGGTTCGAGAACAATGTAGACATGACCGAGACACATCTTCGGTCAATAACCAATAGCGGGACCTGGATGCCCATATTGGTTCCTACATTTTCTGAAGATCTTTATCGGTCGAGACCGCATAACAACATACGTTGTTCCTTTTGTCATCGGTATGTTACTTGCCCGAGATTCGATCGTCGGTATCCAATACCTAGTTCAATCTCGTTCTTGGCAAGTCTCTTTACTCGTTCCGTAATACATCATCTCACAACTAACTCATTAGTTGCAATGCTTGCAAGGCTTATGTGATGTGTATTACCGAGAAGGCCCAGAGATACCTCTCCGAGCAATCGGAGTGACAAAACCTAATCTCGAAATACGCCAACCCAACAAGTACCTTTGGAGACACCTGTAGTACTCCTTTATGATCACCCGATTCGTTGTGGCGTTTGGTAGTACCCAAAGTGTTCCTCCGTAAGCAGGGAGTTGCATAATCTCATAGTTATAGGAACATGTATAAGTCATGAAGAAAGCAATAGCAATATACTAAGCGATCAAGTGCTAAGCTAACGGAATGGGTCATGTCAATCACATCATTCTTCTAATGAGGTGATCCCATTAATCAAATGACAACACATGTCTATGGTTAGGAAACATAACCATCTTTGATTAATGAGCTAGTCTAGTAGAGGCTTACTAGTGACTTATCTGTTTGTCTATGTATTCACACATGTATTATGTTTCCGGTTAATACAATTCTAGCATGAATAATAAACATTTATCATGATATAACGAAATAAATAATAACTTTATTATTGCCTCTAGGGCATATTTCCTTCAGTTTGCGCTCGGCAGAACCGTTCTGTTGATGAGCATGAGGACGAGACACATGGTGCTGAATGCCTATGCTACGAAAGAAGGAGTTGAGTTTTTCTTACTCCCCTCCCCAGTCACTTTGGACTGTTAGAATTTTCTGTTAAAGTATCTTTCAACCAGTTTCTGGAATTCTTGGAAGATAGAGAAAACCTCAGATTTATATTTGAGTAAATAAATCCAAGTGAACTTGCTATAATCATCAATAAAACTAACATAGTATTTATTTCTCTTGCATGACCCCATACATCACTGAAAATAAGCTCTAAAGGAGCATGAGACACACTATTTGACTTGGGATAAGGAAGTTGGTGGCTCTTGGCACACTGACAAGCTTCACAAACTGACTCACTATTTTGACTATGTGACAAAGAAAGTTTGTCTTTATTGACTACTTGCTTAACTATGATTGATGATGGGTGTCCTAATCTTTGATGCCACCTTTCCAAGGAGGGTTTGGTGGCAGAATAAACTTGACGACGATTGTGACTGAGTGCTCCGGATGTGATGGGATAGAGCCCTCCAACGCATCTACCGTGATGAAGAAGTTCCCTCGTTGCCCGGTCCTTTATAAAAAAAGTAACGAGGGTAAGTTTCAAAGAAGATGTTATTATCAGTGGCAAGACGAGACATGGATGCAAGGTTTTTATCAGCTTGTGGGACATGAAGCACGTCTTTAAGAACTAGATCACGTTTAAGGTTGGGGGAATTAATGTAAGCTTGTCCAATGTGACAAATATCCATACCTCCACCACTTGCCGCAGTATGAATCTGGTCGACGCCGTGGTATCTCTCACGAAGTGCAAGTTGCTCTAACTCGCTGGTGACATGATCTTTTGCACCCGAGTCCACGTACCAAACGCCGTCTCCTCCTCCTCCTTCTTCACATATGGCTGCAGCAACATGACGAGCGTCGGGGACGAAGTCTTCATCATACCTGTGCCAACAATCCATGACCTCATGGCCTGACTCTTTGCACAGCTGACAACGAGGGCGTCGATTTGAGGAGGGGCGGCGGCTGTTGTTGTTGTTGAAGCCGACACCTCCCATGTTATTGTTGAAATGGCCGCCTCCGGAATTGTTGCCACCACCAGAACGAGCACCCTCGCCCTGGTAGTTGCTGTTGGAAATATGCCCTAGAGACAATAATAAATTAGTTATTATTATATTTCCTTGTTCATGATAATCGTTTATTATCCATGCTATAATTGTATTGATAGGAAACTTAGATACATGTGTGGGTACATAGACAACACCATGTCCCTAGTAAGCCTCTAGTTGACTAGCTCGTTGATCAATAGATGGTTACGGTTTCTCGACCATGGACATTGGATGTCGTTGATAACGGGATCACATCATTAGCGTAATGATGTGATGGACAAGACCCAATCCTAAGCCTAGCACAAAGATCGTGTAGTTCATATGCTAAAGCTTTTCTAATGTCAAGTATCTTTTCCTTAGACCATGAGATTGTGCAACTCCCGGATACCGTAGGAATGCTTTGGGTGTACCAAACGTCCTAACGTAATCGGGTGGCTATAAAGGTGCACTACGGTATCTCCGAAAGTGTCTGCATTGGGTTGGCGCGAATCGAGGCTGGATTTGTCACTCCGTGTGACGGAGAGGTATCTCCGGGCCCAGCGGTAGGACATCATCATAATGTGCACAATGTGACCAAGGGGTTGATCATGGGATGATGTGTTACGGAACGAGTAAAGAGACTTGCCGGTAACGAGATTGAACAAGGTATCGGGATACCGACGATCGAATCTTGGGCAAGTACAATACCGCTAGACAAAGGGAATTGAATACGGATTGATTGAGTCCTTGACATCGTGGTTCATCCGATGAGATCATCGTGGAACATGTGGGAGCCAACATGGGTATCCAGATCCCGCTGTTGGTTATTGACCGGAGAACGCCTCTGGTCATGTCTCATGGTTCCTGAACCCGTAGGGTCTACACACTTAAGGTTTGATGACGCTAGGGTTATAAAGGAAGTTTGTATGTGGTTACCGAATGTTGTTGAGTCCGGATGAGATCCCGGACGCCACGAGGAGTTCCGTAATGGTCCGGAGGTAAAGATTTATATATGGGAAGTCCTGTTTTGGTCACCGGAAAAGTTTCGGGTTTTTCGATAACGTCTGGGACCACCGGAGGGTCCCGAGGTCCACCAAGTGGGGCCACCAACCCCGGAGGGCTGCGTGGGCCAAGTGTGGGAGGGGACCAGCCCCAGGTGGGCTGGTGCGCCCCCCACAAGGGGCCCAAGGCGCAGGGAAGAGTGGGAGGGGGCAAACCCTAGGGCGGATGGGCCCTAAGGGCCACCCCAGGCGTGCCTCCCCTCTCTCCCCCTCTGGACGCCACCCAGATGGCATCTGGGGGCTGCCGCCACCCTTGGGGAGGGAACCCTAGGAGGGGCGCAGCCCCCTCCCCTTCCCCTATAAATACATGAGGTCTGGGGGCTGCCCAATACACGAGAACCTGTCTCTCTTGGCGCAGCCCTACCTCTCTCCCTTCTCCTCTCTTGCGGTGCTTGGCGAAGCCCTGCTGGATTGCCACGCTCCTCCATCACCACCACGCCGTTGTGCTGCTGCTGGATGGAGTCTTCCTCAACCTCTCCCTCTCTCCTTGCTGGATCAAGGCGTGGGAGACGTCACCGGGCTGTACGTGTGTTGAACGCGGAGGTGCCGTCCGTTCGCCACTAGGATCTCCGGTGATTTGTATCACGATGAGTACGACTCCTTCAACCCCGTTCTCTTGAACGCTTCCGCTTAGCGATCTACAAGGGTATGTAGATGCACTCTCCTTCCCCTCGTTGTTGGTTTCTCCTTAGATAGATCTTGGTGACACGTAGGAAAATTTTGAATTTCACACGTTCCCCATGATGGCATCATGAGCTAGGTCTATTGCGTAGATTCTTTGCACGAGTAGAACACAAAGTAGTTGTGGGCGTTGATTTTGTTCAATATGCTTACCGTTACTAGTCCAATCTTGTTTTGACGGTATTGTGGGATGAAGCGGCCGGACCGACCTTACACGTACACTTACGTGAGGCAGGTTCCACCGGTGACATGCACTTGGTGCATAAGGTGGCTAGCGGGTGCCGCCTCTCACACTTTAGTCGGAACGGATTCGATGAAAAGGGTCCTTATGAAGGTAAATAGCAATTGGGATATCACGTTGTGGTTTTGCGTAGGTAAGAAACGTTCTTGCTAGAAACCCATAGCAGCCACGTAAAACATGCAAACAACAATTAGAGGACGTCTAACTTGTTTTTGCAGGGTATGCTATGTGATGTGATATGGCCAAGAAGAATGTGATGAATGATATGTGATGTATGAGATTGATCATGTTCTTGTAATAGGAATCACGACTTGCATGTCGATGAGTGACAACCGGCAGGAGCCATAGGAGTTGTCTTAATTTATTGTATGACCTGCGTGTCATTGAACAACGCCATGTAATTACTTTGCTTTATTGCTAACCGGTAGCCATAGTAGTAGAAGTAATTAGTTGGCGAGACAACTTCATGGAGACACGATGATGGAGATCATGATGATGGAGATCATGGTGTCATGCGGTGGCGATGATGATCATGGAGCCCGAAGATGGAGATCAAAAGGAGCAAAATGATATTGGCCATATCATGTCACTATTTGATTGCATGTGATGTTTATCATGTTTATGCATCTTATTTGCTTAGAACGACGGTAGTAAATAAGATGATCGCTCATTAAAATTTCAAGAAAGTGTTCCCCCTAACTGTGCACCGTTGCGAAAGTTCATCGTTTCGAAGCACCACGTGATGATCGGGTGTGATAGATTCTTACGTTCACATACAACGGGTGTTAGCCAGATTTACACACGCGAAACACTTAGGTTGACTTGACGAGCCTAGCATGTACAGACATGGCCTCGGAACACAAGAGACCGAAAGGTTGAGCATGAGTCGTATGGTAGATACGATCAACATGAAGATGTTCACCGATGATGACTAGTCCGTCTCACGTGATGATCGGACCACGGACTAGTTGACTCGGATCATGTAATCACTTAGATGACTAGAGGATGTCTATTCGAGTGGGAGTTCATGAGATGAACTTAATTATCCTGAACATAGTCAAAAGATCTTTGCAAATTATATAAATGGCTCGTGCTTTAGTTCCACTTTGTTTAGATATGTTCCTAGAGAAAATATAGTTGAAAGTTGACAGTGGCGATTATGCGGACGTAGAAAGCTTATGTCCTTAATGCACCGCCAAAGGTGTTGAACCCCAAACGTCGCCCTGTGGATGTTGCGAACATCAGACATATACGTTTTGATAACTACGTGATAGTTCAGTTAAATGGTTTAGAGTAGAGGCACCAAAGACGTTTCTCGAAACATATAAGATGTTTCGAGGGCTGAATTGGGATTTCAGGCTTGTGCCCACGTCAAAAGGTATAAGACCTCTAACGATTTTCTTAGCCTGCAAACTAAGGGAGAAAAGCTCAATCGTTGAGCTTGTGCTCAGATTGTCTGAGTGCAACAATCACTTGAATCGAGTGGGAGTTGATCTTCCAGATGAGATAGTGATGTTTCTCCAAAGTCATTGCCACCAAGATGCTAGAGCTTCGTTATGAACTATATCATATCATGGATAGATATGATGATCCTTGAGGTATTCACGATGTTTGACACCGCGAAAGTAGAAATCAAGAAGGAGCATCAATTGTTGATGGTTGGTGAAACCACTAGTTTCAAGAAGGGCAAGGACAAGAAGGGATACTTCATGAAACGGCAAATCAGCTGCTGCTCTAGTGAAGAAACCCAAGGTTGAACCCAAACCCGAGACTAAATAAGGGGAACAACCACTCGAGCAGAATTACCCTAGATACTTGGTAGATGAGAAGGCTGGCAAGGTCGATAGAAGTATATTGGATATACATTATGTTAATGTGTACTTTACTAGTACTCCTAGTAGCACCAGGGTATTAAGATACCGGTTCGGTTGCTAAGTGTTAGTAACTCGAAATAAAAGAGCTACGGAATAAACGGAGACTAGCTAAAGGTGAGTGACGATATGTGTTGGAAGTGTTTCCAAGATAGATTTGATAAAACATCACACGAACCCTCTACCATAAAGATTAGTATTAAACCTCAATAATAGTCATTTGGTGATTGCGTTGAGCATAGACATGATTGGATTATGTCTATCGCAATACTGATTTATTCATTTAAGGAGAATAATGGTTACTCTATTTAATTTAATAATACCTTCAATGGTCTTGCACCTAAAGGAATGGTTTATTGAATCTCGATCGTAGTGATACACATTTTCATGCCAAAAGATATAAGATAGTAATGATAGTACCACCTGCTTGTGGCACTGCCATTTGAGTCATATTGGTATAGAACGCATGAAGAAGCTCCATGTTGATGGATCTTTGGACTCACTCGTTTTTGAAAAGTTTGAGACATGCGAACCATGTCTATTGGTGTATATGCATGAAGAAACTCCATGCAAATGGACCGTTTGGACTCACTTGATTTTGAATCACTTGAGACATGCAAATCATACCACATGGGCAAGATGACTGAAAGCCTCGTTTTTCGTGAAAGCGAAACAAGAAAGCAACTTGTTGGAAGTAATACATTCTCGATGTGTGCAGTCCAATGAATGCCGAGGCACACAGTGGATATCGTTATGTTCTTACTTCACAGATGATTTGAGTAGAATCTTGAGTATATTTACTTGATGAAACACAAGTCTGAATTATTGAATGGTTCAAGTAATTTCAGAGTGAAGTTAAAGATCATCGTGACAAGAGGATAAAATGTCTATGATATGATCATAGAGATGAGTATCTGAGTTCTGAGCTTTGACACGCTATTAAGACATAGTGGAAATTGTTTCACAATTAATACCACGGAACACCATAGTGTGATGGTGTGTCCGAACATCATAGTTGCACCCTATTAGATATGGTGCGTACCATGATGTCTCTTATCGAATTACCACTATCGTTCATGGGTTAGGCATTAGAGACAACCGCACTCACTTTAATAGGGCACCACATAGTTCCGTTGAGACGACACCGTTTGAACTATGGTTTGGAGAAACCTAAATTGTCGTTTCTTAAAAGTTTTGGGCTGCGACGCTTATGTGAAAAAGTTTCAGGTTGATAAGCTCGAACCCAAAGCGGATAAAATGCATCTTCATAGGACACCCAAAACAGTTGGGTATACCTCCGATCTCGATTAGGAAGCAAAAGGATTGTTTCTAGAATTAGGTCCTTTCCCGAGGAAAAGTTTATCTCGAAAGAATTGAGTGGGAGGATGGTGAGACTTGATGAGGTTATTGAACCGTCACTTCAACAAGTGTGTAGCAGGGCACAGGAAGTTGTTCCTGTGGCGCCTACATCAATTGAAGTAGAAGCTTATGATAGTGATCATGAAGTTTTGGATCAAGTCACTACCGTACCTCGTAGGGTGATAAGGATGTGTACTACTTCAGAGTGGTACAGTAATCATGTCTTGAAGGTCATGTTGCTAGACAACAATGAACCTACGAGCTATGGGGAAGCGATGGTGGGCTCATATTCCGAAAAATGGTTACAAGACATGAAATCCGGGATAGGATCCATATATCAGAACAAAGCATGGACTTTGGTGGACTTGCCCGATGATCGGCAAGCCATTGAGATAAATGGATCTTTAAGAAGAAGACGCACGTGGACGGTAATGTCACCGTCTATGAAGCTCGACTTGTGGCGAAGAGTTTTTCACAAGTTCAAGGAGTTGACTACGATGAGATTTTCTCATCCGTAGCGATGCTTAAGTCCGTCGGAATCATGCTAGCATTAGCTGCATTTATGAAATCTGGCAGATGGATGTCAAAACGAGTTTCCTTACCAGTCTTCGTAAGGAAAGGTTGTATGTGATACAATCGAAAGTTTTGTCGATCCTAAGGATGCTAAAAGGTATCGCTCCAATGATCCTTCTAAGGACTGGAGTAAGCATCTCGGAGTTGGAATATACGCTTTGATGAGATAATCAAAGATTTTGTGTTTATACAAAGTTTATGAGAAACTTGTATTTCCAAAGAAGTGAGTGGGAGCACTATAGAATTTCTGATGAGTATATGTTGTTGACATATTGTTGATCAGAAATGATGTAGAATTTCTAGAAAGCATATTGGGTTGTTTGAAAAAGTGTTTTTCAATAGAAAACCTGGATTAGGCTACTTGAACAATAAGCATCAAGATCTATAAGATAGATCAAAATGATTAATAATACTTTCAAATGAGCACATACCTTGACATAATCTTGAAGGTGTTCAAGATGGATCGATCAAAGAAGGAGTTCTTGCCTGAGTTGTAAGGTATGAAGTTAAGACTTAAAGCTCGACCACGGCAGAATAGAGAGAAAGGACGAAGGTCGTCCCCTATGCTTCAGACATAGGCTCTATAGTATGCTATGTTGTGTACCGCACCGGAAGTGTGCCTTGCCATGAGTCAGTCAAGGGGTACAAGAATGATCCTGGAATGGATCATTGGACAGCGGTCAAAATAGTCCTTGGAGTAAATAAGGACATGTTTCTCGATTATGGAGGTGATAAAGAGTTCGGTGTAAAGGGTTACGTCGATGCAAGCTTTAACACCTATCCGAGTGACTCTGGGTAGCAGACCGAATACGTATAGTGGAGCAACCATTTGGAATAGCTCCAAGTGGAGCGTGGAAGCAGCATTTACAATATGACATATAGATTTGCGAAGTACATACGGATCTGAATGTTGCAGACCCGTTGACTAAAACCTCTCTTACAAGCAAAACATGATCAAACCCCAGAACTCATTGAGTCTTAATCACATGATGATGCGAACTAGTTTAGTGATACTAGTAAACTCTTTGGATGTTGGTCACATGGAAATGTGACCTGTGAGTGTTAATCACATGGCGATGTGAACTAGATTATTGACTCTAGTGCAAGTGGGAGACTGTTGGAAATATGCCCTAGAGGAGATAATAAATTAGTTATTATTATATTTCCTTGTTCATGATAATCGTTTATTATCCATGCTATAATTGTATTGATAGGAAACTTAGATACATGTGTGGGTACATAGACAACACCATGTCCCTAGTAAGCCTCTAGTTGACTAGCTCGTTGATCAATAGATGGTTACAGTTTCCTGACCATGGACATTGGATGTCGTTGATAACGGGATCACATCATTAGCAGAATGATGTGATGGACAAGACCCAATCCTAAGCCTAGCACAAAGATCGTGTAGTTCATATGCTAAAGCTTTTCTAATGTCAAGTATCTTTTCCTTAGACCATGAGATTGTGCAACTCCCGGATACCGTAGGAATGCTTTGGGTGTACCAAAGCGTCACAACGTAATCGGGTGGCTATAAAGGTGCACTACGGTATCTCTCCGAAAGTGTCTGTTGGGTTGGCGCGAATCGAGGCGGGATTTGTCACTCCGTGTAGCGGAGAGGTATCTCTGGGCCACTCGGTAGGACATCATCATAATATGCACAATGTGACCAAGGGGTTGATCACGGGATGATGTGTTACGGAACGAGTAAAGAGACTTGCCGGTAACGAGATTGAACAAGGTATCGGGATACCGACGATCGAATCTTGGGCAAGTACAATACCGCTAGACAAAGGGAATTGAATACGGGATTGATTGAGTCCTTGACATCGTGGTTCATCCGATGAGATCATCGTGGAACATGTGGGAGCCAACATGGGTATCCAGATCCCGCTGTTGGTTATTGACCGGAGAACGTCTCGGTCATGTCTGCATGGTTCCCGAACCCGTAGGGTCTAAACACTTAAGGTTCAATGATGTTAGGGTTATAAAGGAAGTTTGTATGTGGTTACCGAATGTTGTTCGGAGTCCCGGATGAGATCCCGGACGTCACGAGGAGTTCCGGAATGGTCCGGAGGTAAAGATTTATATATGGGAAGTCCTGTTTTGGTCACCGGAAAAGTTTTGGGTTTTTTCAGACGCATCTGACCACCGGAGGGTCCCTGGGTCCACTAAGTGGGGCCACCAACCCGGAGGGCTGTGTGGGCCAAGTGTGGGAGGGACCAGCCCGGTGGGCTGGTGCGCCCCTCACAAGGGGCCCAAGGTGCGGGGATGAGTGGGAGGGGCAAACCCTAGGCGGATGGGCCCTAAGGCCCACCCCAAAGCGCCTCCCTCTCTCCCCCTCTGGCCGCCACCCAGATGGCATCTGGGGGCGGTCGCCACCCTTGGGGAGGGAACCCTAGAGGGGGCGCAGCCCCCTCCCATTCCCCTATAAATACATGAGGTCTGGGGGCTGCCCAATACACGAGAACCTCTCTCTCTTGGGGCAAGCCTACCTCTCTCCCTTCTCCTCTCTTGCGGTGCTTGGCGAAGCCCTGCTGGATTGCCACGCTCCTCCATCGGCCTGCGCCGTTGTGCTTTCTGCTGGATGGAGTCTTCCTCAACCTCTCCTCTCTCCTTGCTGGATCAAGGCGTGGGAGACGTCACCGGGTTGTACGTGTGTTGAACGCGGAGGTGCCGTCCGTTCGACACTAGGATCTCCGGTGATTTGGATCACGATGAGTACGACTCCTTCAACCCCGTTCTCTTGAACGCTTTCGCTTAGCGATCTACAAGGGTATGTAGATGCACTCTCCTTCCCCTCGTTGCTGGTTTCTCCTTAGATAGATCTTGGTGACACGTAGGAAAATTTTGAATTTCTGCTACGTTCCCCAACAGTTGACCGCGGCCGCGGCCGCCGCCGTTGGTGCTGCGGTTCTATCCCTGGTGATCGCGTCTGCGAGCCGCCGAGTTGACGGAGGACTGCCTGATGTTGGTGCCATGGAGGAGGGCGAGGCGAGCATCAAAGCTCAAGAGCTGGTTGTACAGCTCCTGAACCGAGACCGGCTCGACCCTAGCAGACAGAGCGGACACGACTGGATTGTAGTCCAGATGGAGGCCAACCATGATCTTGGAGACTATCTCTGGATCGGGAAGAGGAACTCCAGTGCAGCATGCAACTTCATCTGTAAGGGTTTTAATTTTGCCAAGATATTCTGCCATGGACATATTGCCTTTCTTCAAGTTCGTGCGCTCGATGCGGGTGTTGATGGCCTGACTCTGGCTCTTGGCGGCGAACATAGCATTGATGGCGCTCCAGACCTCTGCTGGCGTCTGAAGGGTGGCAACTTGAGCAAGGATCTCATGAGACAGAGATCCCATCAGATATCCCTGGAGTTGTTGCTGCTGCGAGTACCAGAGGGTTCGGGCGAAGTTGACGACCTGTTCGTCTTTTCCATCTTTGGTGATGGTGAGGGTGGCCGGTGGTTCCTGGCTCTTCCCGTCAAGGTGGTGCTCCATCTGTGCGCCTCGGATTTGCGGGAGCACGACGGCCTTCCATAAGAGGAAATTTCCCCTTGTTAGCTTCTCCTGTGGGGGCGGTCCGAGAGGAATAGAGCTGCTGCTAGATGATGATGCAAAGGTGGACGCCATGGAGGTCGAAAGCGCGCTCGTGGTGGAAGATAGGGATGCGGAGGAAGACATGATCTCGGCCGCGGGAAGGTAGCTAGATGCGATCTTCGATCTAAGAGGAAGATGCTCTGATTACCATGTAAATTGGGTTGGAAGTGTTGACCCCTTTGTCTCGGGCCGCATGTTTATATATATTGGCAATGCCTTAGAGTACAAGAAGAGATCAAGAGATCGATCTCAGGTTGGTTCGGTTCGGTACAGGAGGTTAACGAGGAGAGGAAAGAAAGGAGATAGGGATAGATTACAATTTGAATGAAACTATCCTATATACATATTCTAACAAAGGTATGTATTTCTGTGGGCTACAGCCTATTGTTATCTTGACATATCTAACATACTGTTGAAATGATATTTATTCCCTTTTCCATGGCTGAAATGAATAAATAACCAAGTATTTTTCATTGACTCGCTAATAATGTAAAGATGGACGAAGAAGATCACGAATCTGTCACTAATCATGTGAAGACGGACAAAGAAGACAACAGTTGTGTCAGTAATAACGTGAAGATGGACGACGAAGATCACAATTCTGTGGCTAGTACGGGAGATGTCAGTGCTGCTGTGCTGGTGAACGGTGATAGCGTGGCAAAAGATATACAGGCAAAGGCAGATATACATTTTGAGCTACAAAAGAAACAGATCCAGGTATTTGTAAAGTTCAAGCTTCTTTTCTGATTTCTGTTACTTTGCATTTCCACTATTTTCCTCTGGGTGTTGATGTTTTCTGTAGGATATGAAAAGTAACCTTTGTACTGCTAAGTCTGGGATAGAGCAGTTCAAATTGCAATACTCTGAAGACCTTGCTAAGCTTGGTAAACCAAATCCTGAGTTTTGGACGTTTATAATATTTTATACATTTTTCGTTGAATGGCACGTCTCAACTATCTGCTTAGATTGCAATATTTAGCGTAGTTAAATGATGGTATAAAATATTATATAGCCCCTTGAAACAAGTTCAGAAAACAAGTATTAAAAGTAGCTAATATTAATTTGTTTTTTCTAAGCCATTTAGTTTCTTATGTTCGTCCCGTGTCACGATAGATCTGTTATAAATTATTGTCATGGTTTATGAAGGGTTAACCTCCAAAATGTTTACATATGAGAGCGTTTGAAAATATTCATAGTTAAGAACCAAAACTAATTCATTCACTCCAGCATATTTTAAGAAGTTCCATTTATTTTTTTTAAACTAATTAAGGAGCCAAACAGCCCTTAACGCACATGGCCATCTGACCCAACCCACTTGTCACTCACTTACAATCACCAAGCATTATTTCCCTCGCCTTAGGTCAAACCTCACTATTTATTTAGGGCAGTAAAACTAAGTCTAAAGTGAGCTCTCTCACACCCCTGGCGATTTTAACCGTCGAATTACGCATTTAGTTTGTTTCTGGCCGCCAGATCATTGTTTTAGTGCCAGTTTACTGCGATTGGGCCGTCTGTCGTAATGGGCAGATTTTTTTTGTTTTGAAGGCCCGTCGATGCACTGCGGAACGTCGCCTGCTACGGTGCTGTGCTCCACCACGCCGCCATCTGGTGTCTACCCGCTTCTTTGTTTATCTCCCACGTGCACACGGGCCACCTCTATCGACCGCTCATCTCTTGTTCCATGCAGAGTAGAGGATGCAAATGCAGCAGTAGTATGTTGTTCCGTAGTAGTGCCACCTACATCTGACTGCACCCTAAAAAAAAGAACCTACTGTCCTTCAAATTATTCCCTTGAATATCCAGTTCAGACGTGCGTTAGTGGATGCGAGATGGACAACCTGGATGTACTTGGTTCGGAGATTGATTGAAGTTCGACTCTCCGACGTGCCAGACTCTACACAATGGAAGTTAACTAAAAATGGGATATTTACGGTGAAATCTTTTTATACGGATTTGATTAATTCTGGCCCTCTCTCAAGGTCACTTCATATATGGAAGATTAAAGTTTCTTTGCGGATTAAAATTTTCATATGGTTTGTCCACAAGCAAGTAATACTCACAAAGGATAATCTTCTTAAGAGGCGATGGGTAGGCAACTCGCGGTGTTGTTTTTGTGCTCAAGATGAGACAATACAACATTTATTCATTGAATGCCCACTTGCCAAGTTACTTTGGAGAACGATCCATATAGCTTTAGATATTGCGTCTTTGTTTGGGACGTGGTTAGCTAGGGTTGAACAGATCACGGCAGCTCGTATTCGGATTGGAATATGTGCATTACTATGGGCTATATGGAACTGCAGAAATGATATGATTTTTAACAGACAACACAACTTAACTTTTTTGCAGGTTATCTTCAGAGCTACAGCTTGGATTCGTACGTGATCCTTACTCACTCCTATGGACTCCAGGGAGCCTTTGGTTACTGGGTGCAACCAATAGGAGATGGTAACTCGGGCTATATTCAACCGGTTCGGATGGCGGTCGCATAACAGGATAGAGGGCTAGAGAGCTTGTCCTTATTATCACCGTATCGGTTGTTTTCTTTTAGGCCCTTTTTTTCAGATCTTTGTGCTTTGACTTTGCTCCATTTGCGAGCTATAAGACCTTTATGATGATATTTTCTGGATTTTTAATAAAAGGTAGCGTAAATCATCATGATCACGAGGTAGAGATATACCTCCATTTCCAAAAAGAAAATACTGCCCTCAATCTGTTCCTCATCCCGCTTTGCTCTTTCGTTCGTCTCCTCGTGAGATGGCAAAGAAACTCGGTGGGGGGAGTGGGACAAGTCGGAGACTTTCAGTATTTTATATCTTTTTATTTATGGATTTCATCCTTTAAAATTTTCATATATCAAGTCCTAATTTTGTCTTTTATTTCATATAAAAAATCCTATTTGGTCCTCTAGATTTAAAGGACAAAATAAGGATTTTATATATGAAAAATCTAAAGGACGAAATCCATGACAAAAGTTATCATTAATAATTGAAGGATTTTATATGGGCGACGCGTCATCCGACTCATTTCTCGCAGTAATCAGTCGGGCCATGAGCCCTTGGATCGAGCGCAATCAAGCGTCCAGCGACGGCTTGGCCTCGCGATGGAGTCGTCCTTTCGGGCGAAAGGCGCATGGCACCGGCCCCAGCTCTATCACAACCAAGAAATATCCCTGGCCCCAGCGCAATCGCAACCCACAGCCCACTGTCGTAGCAACCAACATGTTGTGGAAGCACCAGCCATGTTCCGCAGCGCCCGCGAAGCACCGGCCATGTCGTCGAAGCAACAACTGCACTAACGAGCATGCTGCAGAAGCACGACGAAGCGCTGACCATGTTGCCGCAACACCGGCGAAGTACCAACTATGTTGCCGCAACACCGGCCATGTTGTTGTAGCACCGGCCGTGGTGTCGTAGCACTGGGCATGTTGTCGAAGCAACGACCGCAACAACGAGCATCATGCGGAAGCATGGCGAAGCACCGGCCATGTTGGCACAGCACCGGCGAAGTACCAACTATGTTGCCGCATCACCGGCCATGTTGTCCTAGCACCGGCCATGGTGTTGTAGCATTGTGCATGTTGTCGAAGCAACGATAGCAGCAACGAGCATCGTGATCATCTTGCATTCATCGCGGCCCCCACGTCGTCCGCTTCAGGCGACACGGGCGACGTCTAGGGTTTCCCCACCGCGCCGCCGCTCCTTCCCCTCCCTCCCTCCCTTGCCGCCACCTAAGGAAGTCGCCAGATTCGCTCGCGCGGCCGCCGGTGATGGTGGCAGCGAGGCCTCGGTCGCTCCTTCCCTCGAGGAGGACCTCGAATCTGGGGCAGCGGCCCTTCTTGGCGAGGCAGCGGCGCCATCCGGCTAACGTCGTTCGCGGGTGCTCTCTGGCCGGCGGCCTCGACCACGCGGGTGGTGAGACGACGGCGGGTGGCGGCAACGGCGCGGAGTTCTTCCTCTCCTCGTCAGATCTGAGGCTTGGCTCTCTTCCCCTGTCCCCCTCATCCCCGCCGCTTCCAGCCGGCTGCCCTTCGTGCGCCGGTCTGGTGTTGGTGGGTGACCGGTGGATTTGTACGAAATCGTGGGTCGGCGTGGCCGGCCCTGCAGCAGCGACGTCCTTGACGTCGTGCTTCCTCCTTGGAGGTGCTGCAGAGGCCCTTCCCCTTTCCACCCCTGTTCCTCCTCCCAGGTGAAAGCCCAAAATCCGGCTTGGATTGGGCGGCGACGGCGCGATGTGCGTCGTATCTTCCTTGCGGGCGCCGCCTGGGGAGGGTTGCGTTCAGGTGAGGGGTTCAAAGTCGGAGCTTGGGGTGGCTTGGGTTGTCCGGTGACGGCGGTGCCAGCGAGGTTCGGCATGGCTGAAGGCGTCCCCGTTTCCTTCATGGGTGGTGTTTCTCTGCCGGTGTTGCGTCTGGTCCAGTTCCGGCGGTGCGACGCCTCAACCCAGCGGCAGGGGATAGGGTTCCCCTACCCGGCTGGACCTGCGCCTCGCCAGCGGCGGAACCCCGGGCCTCTTCTTCAACGGCTGCCAGGCAACGCTCCTCGGTGGCCTGTTTGGTTCTACTTGATGACCTTGCTGCCTTTCTTCAGTAGCTGCACCTGGTGGTTTTCCTGCAGTCCTCAGGTGGTCTAGGACGTGGCGGTTCAGCAGTCGCGGAGTGCTTGAATGTTTGAGTGGAGGTGTGTTGTGGCCGCTCCAGGTCTCGAAGCTAGCACTTCTCCAGCTCTAGGGTGAGCATCTCTCAAGTCCGGCGGTACGGCGCCTTGCGAGCCATGGCGAGAGGGAAGGGTCCCTCTGCGGCGAGAGAGACGGAGGATGTGTGTAGTACTTTCCCCTAGATGTTGGTCGGGCTCACTTCTACACTCTGCTGTAAGAAGATCCTCGTCGTGCTTGTGTGTCCCTTTCCTAGTTGTCTATTTGGTTGTAGTCTTCGGCTAGTACAAGCATTGAGCTTTTTCCTGTAATCTTTTGAGCTTGTGCGCACCGTTGAGTTGTAAGCTTCCTAGAGTGTCCCCTTGTGTCGTTTGGCCGAGGCGGTTTGTGTGTGTTTGTATTTCCTGACCGGTTGATGGCTTTGTTAATACAAAGCCGGGCTCTTCGCGAGCCTTCGTTCTAGAAAAAAGCAACGCGCATCGTGCGAAAGCACGGCGATGCACCGGCCATGTTGGCGCAGCACCGGAGAAATACCGACCATGTTGCCGCAGCACCAGCCATGTTGCTCAAGCAGCGGCAGCGGCAACGAGCATGCTGCGGAAGCACTGACCATGTTGCCGCAACACCGGCCATGTAAGACCAGGTTGCCAAAGCAGCGACCGCAACACCGGCCAGGTTGCCAAAGCAGCGACCGCAACATTGGTGAATCCAACGAGCTCGCAGCACCAGTAATGTGTTGAAATATGAGATGGGCCTAGAGCCCATATGACAATTTCAGATTTAATCTCTAAGGGCCCATGTAGGTGGCATGACAAGGTGGTGGGAAGTTTAGTCCCACCTTGGAAGTAGAAGGAGAGTTGGAGTGGTTTATAAGGGACTCTCTCCCTCATGCTATTGGAGCTTGAGAAGAGATGAAGCCCCCGCGCACTCCTCCTCCTCCGCTCGCCTAGCCACGTCATGACGCGACGCGGGTTGCGGGATTGAGCCCGAGCCGAGCCGAGCTCACTCCTATGCGCTTCTTTTTGCCGGTTAGGAACGGAGAGTCTTTGACAGGTGGGGCCACGATCTGAGACGTCGGATCATGGGCTACCGACTTGGACGAGGGTTCAGCCCACGTCTCTCCACGCCGCGCCGCCCATATATATGTGGGCGCTGCCAACCCTAGCCGTCACGAAAATGTAACGCATCTCCGCCTCCACGCCCGCATTGTTCCGCCACCTGCTGCCGCCGGCGCGACTCCGTCCGTTCACCGCGTACCACGGTTGGCGGAGAGAGCGAACCTCGAAACCACGCCTCTCCGGATCCTGTACGGGGAGAGGGGCGATTAGGTTTTTGGGTAGCGACTACGCTTCTGTTCATCTACGTCCGCACCACCATGTCGACCGACGCCGAACGTGCCGCAGCTGAGAAGGCCGAGGATGCCGCGGCTGCTGTCACCGCCACCGACACCGCATGGCCTATTGGAGGGTATACATCGCTTATCCCTCGTGTTTCTTTCTGTTGTAGCAGTACTAGCGATATGCGTAGATGTTTCTACTATATGCGTAGTACATGCTTTGTTAGATCGTAATCAGTGTGTTATCAATGCTGTTCATGTCATGCTCATGATTTATTCATGGATTAATTTAATCGAAAAACTGCCTATTTTCTTATCAATCCAAAAACCTAATTTGTGTAGGAGTTTTTCGAATTCTGGTTTTGTCTTTGCTGCTGAAACCGTCACCGTTTACGGGGCGTACTTTAAGCGTTATGCACTAAAACCACCTTATGGCTCACCGCCATGAACGTGTTCTCGGTCGCGGTGTGACTCCCACGAGAACGATCGCTCTGATCAGGAGAAAGGCGTTCAAGGAGGCCACCGTGGTGTTCCTCGAGGCAGTTCTGGCGTGATTGGAGATAAGCTGGTTGATGCATATTTACATATGCGGTCTGCCAGAGACTTGTGGGAGGCGCTCGAATCTAAGTTCGGGCTGCCGACGCTGGGAGCGAGATGTATATTATAGAGCAGTTCCACGATTACAAGATGGTTGAAAACCGTCTGTATTGGAGCAGGCTCATGAGATAATATGCATTGTTAAGGAGCTTGAGCTTCTTAAGTGCGAAGTTACCGGGCAAGTTTGTCGCGGGCTGCATAATCGCTAAGCTTCCCAATTCACGGAGGAACTTTGCCACCACTCTGAAACATCGAGGCGTGAATTCTCTGTGGAGGATGTCATTGGCCATCCGAGTGTTGAGCAGAATTCAAGGGCAAAGGACTCGCACGGAAAAGGGTCGAAGGAACTTCATGGCCACTATGGTGCATCAGAAGAACTCCAATTCCCACAAGCCCAAGGGAAAGAACGGTGTCCAACAGAGTGCCGACTTTAAGAAGAAGGGTAAGAAGACCTTCAAGAAGAACAAGAAGGATGAGGGCTGCTTTACTTGTGGTTCGGAACATTGGGCCAACAAGTGCCCAAACAAGTATAAGAAGCAAGGGCAGGACTCCAAGTCTGTCAATATGATTGTGAGCAACAATGAGAGTGGTGCATCTGGTACGGTAATTTATTTGTTGTATTTTCAGTTTGGCCGTCCACCGATTGGTGGGTCGACACAGTGCAGTGTTCATGTGTGTCTGACATTTCATTGTTTTCTTCTTACCAGGCCACGTGTCACGGGTCCGTCTTGATGGGGAATGGCGCGAGTGCTTCTGTTCTTGGTGTTGGCACGGTCGATCTGAAGTTTACTTGGGAAGGATCGTGCAGTGAAGAACGTGCAGCATGTCCCCGCCATCAAGAAGAACCTAGTTAGTGGCTCCCTTCTATGTAGAGAAGGGTTTAAGTTGGTATTCGAGTCTAATAAATTAGTTGTTACGAAATATGGACTATTTGTTGGAAAGGGTTATGAATGCGGAGGCATGTTCCGCCTTTCTCTTGCAGATCTATGTAATAAAGTCGTGAACAATATTCATTTGAGTGTTAATGAATCTGAAGTATGGCATTCACGTCTTTGTCACATTAGTTTCGGTGTTATGACGCGGCTAGCAAAATCGAATTTAGTCCCGAGTTTCACTTTAGCTAAAGGTTCTAAGTGCCATTCGTGTGTACAATCTAAGCAACCTCGCAAGCCTCACAAGGCAGCAGAGGAGAGACACTTAAGCCACCGGAACTCATACATTCGATCTTTGTGAGATTAATGGTGTGTTGACTAAAGGTAGAAAGAAATATTTCATGACTTTGATAGATGATTCCACTAGATATTGCTATGTGTATCTGTTAAATGCTAAAGATGAGGCTCTACACTACTTCAAAATCTATAAGGCAGAAGTTGAGAATCAACTTGAAAAGAAAATTAAATGAGTCCGGTCAGATCGTGGTGGAGAGTACTTCTCGAAAGAGTTTGATGCCTTCTGTGCGGAACACGTTATTATTCACGAGAGGACGCCTCCCTACTCACCCCAGTCAAACGGGGTTGCCGAGCGGAAAAACCGTACTCTAACTGATTTGGTTAACGCCATGTTAGATACGTCAAGTTTATCCAAGGCATGGTGGGGGGAGGCTATAATGACATCATGTCATGTCCTGAATAAAGTTCCGACAAAGGATAACGAGATCACTCCTTATGAGAAGTGGACCAAGAGAAGGCCAACACTCTCGTACTTACGTACTTGGGGCTGCTTGGCGAAAGTTAATGTGCCGATCCCCAAAAGCGCAAGCTTGGACCAAAGACTGTGGATCGTGTTAATTTGGGCTACGCTGTGAATAGTATTGGCTATAGATTTCTAGTAGTGAAATCTGAGGTACCTGACATGAAGGTTGGTACAATTATGGAGTCTAAAGACGCTACATTCTTTGAGGACATTTTCCCCATGAGAGATGTACAAAGCACTTCTAGACAGGAATGAGGAGACTCTGAACCTGCCATTCCGATGGAATATTATAATCAAACACATGATGAAAATCCGAGGAGGATAATGAGGAATCCCTTGGTAGGGGCAAGAGACAAAGGACTGTAAAGACCTTTGGTGATGATTTCTTCATATACCTCGTGGAGGATAATCCCACTTCTATTTCAAGCATATGCATCTCCGTGTCGACTACAGGAAGGATGCGGTCCGTGGCGAGATGGATTCCATCATGGCTAACGGGACTTGGGAGCTTCTTGAACGTCCTTATGGTTGCAAACCATTGGGATGCAAGTGGGTGTTCAAGAAGAAGCTTAGGCCTGACGGTACAATAGAAAAGTACAAGGCTAGGCTTGTGGCCAAGGGCTACACCCAGAAAGAAGAAGAAGATTTCTTCGACACTTATTCACCCATGGCCAGACTGACCACCATTCGAGTATTACTCTCGTTGGCGGCCTCACACGGTCTTCTCATTCATCAGATGGACGTTAAGACGGCTTTCCTGAACGGAGAGCTAAAGGAGGAAATCTATATGCAACAGCCTGATGGCTTTGTGATGGATGGTCGTGAAGGAAAGGTGTGTAAGTTGGTGAAATCTTTGTATGGCTCGAGACAAGCGCCTAAGCAATGGCATGACAAGTTTAATGAAACGTTGACATCTGTTGGCTTTGTTGTTAATGAGGCCGACAAATGTGTATACTATCGCTATGGTGGGGGCGAAGGAGTTATCTTGTGTTTGTATGTTGATGACATCTTGATATTTGGGACTAATCTCAAGTTGATCGAGGAGGTTAAGTCTTTCCTGTCTCGAACTTTGAGATGAAGGATCTTGGAGTAGCTGATGTTATCTTGAACATCAAGCTTTTGAGAGATGATGAGGGTGGGATTACACTTACGCAATCCCATTATGTTGAGAAGGTGTTGAGTCGTTTTGGATATTCGGACTGCAAACCATCTCAAACACCATATGATTCTAGTGTGTTGATTCGAAAGTCAAAAGGCACAGCTATAGATCAATTGAGATATTCTCAGATTGTTGGTTCACTCCAGTATCTAGCGGCTTAACGAGGCTCGACATCGCATTTGCTATTAGCAAACTGAGCCGATTTGTTTCCAAACCGGGTGATGTACATTAGCGTGCTCTTGAGAGAGTTATGCGTTATCTGAAAGGTACTATGAACTATGGACTATACTATACCGGATACCCGTCGGTACTTGAAGGGTATAGTGATGCGAATTGGATCTCTGATGCTGATGAGATGAAGGCCACAATCGGGTATATGTTTACTCTTGGAGGTGGTGCCGTTTCTCGAAGTCTTGCAAAGCAAACGATCTTAACAAGATCGACAATGGAAGCAGAATTAACAGCATTAGACACATCGGGTGGCGAAGCGTAATGGCTTCGAGATCTATTGATGGACTTGCCGGTGGTTGAGAAGCGGTTCCGCCATCCTTATGAACTGTGACAATCAAGCAGTTATTGTCAAGGTGAAGAGTTCAAAGGACAACATGAAGTCCAACAAACACATAAGAATGAGATTGAAAGCTGTCGGAAAATTGAGAAACTCCGAGTGATAGCGTTGGATTATATCCAAACGGCTAAGAATCTGGCGAATCCCTTTACTAAAGGGCTATCACGTGTTGTGATAGATAGCGCATCAAGGAGATGGGTATGAGACCCACATGAGTTGCCATGGTAGTAACTCAACCTATGTGATCGGAGATCCCGTGAAGTAGGACACAGGAAAACAAGCCGGTGGTGAACCGAGGAAAGTAATTTTACTAACCCACTCCGTTTGAGATGCAATACTTTCGGAAGCTGTATGGAAGGATGACTCTTTGTCTTCAGTGTTCCAAGGCTTATATGCATAAGCAAGATGCTATCCTACAGAGCGATCTTTGGAGGAACACACCTATATGAGCCCGATTGCTGGTCACAGTCTATGAGATTGGGGTGATCTCTAGCAAGCTCATGAACAGGCCAGGAGTGTGACTAATATGCTCCACCCGAGGGGTCGGCCTTGGCGATCTCGTGTCAGTGAGACTTGTGGTGAAACTTCTTGGCGTAAACCCGACAATTCAAGGCATAATCCATTGTTAGGTTGTGAAGGAGTGTAACTACTTGGTCTAGGTGGAGCTCAACCTTAATCGGTCTCCACCGATATGATGGTATATCAAAAGCAGTGTTTGGAACAAAGGACAAAGCTGGGCCCTTGAGATCTGGTGGGGATTGTTGAAATATGAGATGGGCCTAGAGCCCATATGACAATTTCAGATTTAATCTCTAAGGGCCCATGTAGGTGGCATGACAAGGTGGTGGGAAGTTTAGTCCCACCTTGGAAGTGGAAGGAGAGTTGGAGTGGTTTATAAGGGACTCTCCCTCATGCTATTGGAGCTTGAGAAGAGATGAAGCCCTCGCGCACTCCTCCTCCTCCGCTCGCCTCGCCACGCCACGCCACGCCACGCCTCGTCACGACGCGCCGCGGGTTGCGGGATTGAGCCGAGCCGAGCTCACTCCTATGCGCTTCTTTTTGCCGGTTAGGAACGGAGAGTCTTTGACAGGTGGGGCCACGATCTGAGACGTCGGATCATGGGCTACCGACTTGGACGAGGGTTCAGCCCACGCCTCTCCAACGCCCGCCGCCCATATATATGTGGGCGCCGCCAACCCTAGCCGCCACGAAAATGTAACGCATCTCCGCCTCCACGCCCGCATTGTTCCGGCCGCTGCCGCTGCCGGGCCGGCGACTCCGTTCACCGCAGACACGGTTGGCGGGAGAGCGAACCTCGAAACCACGCCTCTCCGGATCCCATGCGGGGAGAGGCGATTAGGTTTTTGGGTAGCGACTACGCCGATCGCCGCTTCGCTCATCTACGTCCGCACCACCATGTCGACCGACGCCGAACGCGTTGCAGCCGAGAAGGCCGAGGCCGACAAGAAGGCCGCCGAGGATGCCGCTGCCGTCACCGCCACCTACACCACATGGCCGATTGGAGGGTATACATCGCTTATCCCTCTCGTGTTTCTTTCTGTTGTAGCGATTAGCGATATGCGTAGATGTTTCTACCATATGCGTAGTACATGCTTTGTTAGATCGTAATCAATGTGTTATCAATGCTGTTCATGTCATGCTCATGATTTATTCATGGATTAATTTAATCGAAAAACTGCCTATTTTCTTATCATAATGTTGCCGAAGCAGCGTTCACAACATGGGAGATGTTGCGACCCCGCAAGCTCGGAGCGCCCGTAACATGGGCAATGTTGCGTTGACCGCTTGATGACAGTCGGTATGCAATAGCAATCGCGCTTACATAATGCAGATGGGTCGGTTGCAACTGTCGAGAAAGAGAGAGATACGTGTGAGAGACACAGAGGGGAAGTAGAAGAGGCGGCGACTCAAGCAGCCCAAAGTAAAACGAATGGACAAGAAAATTCGGAAAAGGAGACAAGGAAAAAGCCAGCCTGGGATACTTGCCAAACGCTGGAGGCGACGGACGTGGGATCAGCCAGCTATTTTGAATCATTTATTTATGTTAGAAATAGGTTATTTTGTCCAAAGCGCCGTACGGACGCCTGTGTCCGTATGGTCGCATCCCTTAACCTATACGGACCCCTGTGTCCGGTACGGATGCCTCTTCCTTCGTTGGTGCTCTCTTGAAGTACCCCTCTACTTGTAAAGAGAATTCTTTATTTGGCCCTTTCTTAAAATTTGATTCCCTATTTGACCCAAAAAACTATTTTCTTCCTTATTTGACACTCAAAGTAAAATTTGTTCCCTATTTAACACTTTCGTCTATTTTGACACCTAACGGTGTTAAGTGCAACGTAAAAAGACTATTCTACCCCTGATGTTATACATGGCTAAGAAAAATGGTTCGATTCTTCAGCATGACAGGCTTGCAACTCCTCGCATTCGGACATATACTACTGTACTGCAGATAAAAAACACGGTATGCATCCATGCATGCATGAGGGACTTTAGCAGGACCACCGTATCGTTCCTGCTGCATGTGTATTAACGTACGTACGTTACGTACCGTGAGCCTCTCACGAATGCATGTGCTAACGTACTAGCTACACTCTAGCTAGCTAGCTAGCTCTTTGACTTACCCAGATGCAAATACATATGCACCAGCGGCGGCCTGTTGGACTTAATCACAATTAACTTGAATTAGTTTGAGTTAACCATCTTAGCACACGTACTATACGCACGGAAAGATGGATGATTAGAAGCGGGCTATTTGATGAATCGATCCATGCATGAAATATACTAGTGAATATACATGTATGCAGGAAAAACTTTCAGCACAGCACGTACATCCGTCCAGCGACAATGTATACTTTTACTCATGAATTATTGCATCGTAGCCCGCTGGAGAGTCGGCCATCGAGCTGCTCTCTATTCTCTTTCTTTCGCCTTGAATAAACTGGTTCGGTGGAACGAATGGAAGATTGTTTTTCAACCTTGTATGGCATCAGGGATAGAATGGTCTTTTCATGTTGCACTTAACACTGTTATTAATCAAACTAGACAGAAGTGTCACGTAGGGAACAAATTTTACATTTAGGGTGAAATAGGGAAAAAAACTTTTTCAGGCCAAATAGGGAAGCAAACTTTAAGAGGGCCAAATAAGAAATTCTCTCCAACTTGTATATATACCCAATTGATCAATGGAAAGAACAAACTGATTCATTCAATCAATCACTTTTCGTTTTCACGCTAACACGTATCAGCACTTTGCTCTCCGAAGAGCGAGAAGGCCAAGCAACTCGCGGCGCTCCGCCCGCGGCCGCACCTCTCGTCCGGTAGCGCCCGCGCCCCGCCTTTGTTGTCCGGTCGCGCCGGCCGTTTGCCCGTCCGCCCGGCCTGGCCCGGCCGTAGTGCAGCCGCTCGGCCGCTGCCCTGCGCTCAGCCGCGCCGCGCCCGTGGCATCTTTCGCAGCCCCGTCCTCCCAGTTGGCAAACTCGTCGCCGGTGCGGGTCCTCACGACGTCCGGTGCCACGAGTGCAGAGGAGACGTCGGCCCCGACGCTGCTCCTCTCGAGACGGCACCGCGCCCGCTCGGCCGGCCGCCCGCGGCCGCGCCTCGGCCCCTGCACCGTCAGCCGTGCCCCTCGCCCAGCCTCAGCGCCGCGCCCCCATCCTCAACCTCAACACCTCCATGGGCGTGCAGATCGAGGACGAGGCGTCGTCCTCCGAGTCACCGTGCCCCCCGGCCCCAACGCCACCGCGCCCCCCCCGGCCCCGCTTCGCCGCCGCCGCCGCCAACAGCAAGCCCGCCGCCTCCACCGCCCTCCGCTCAGGCGCCTGGGGCCCGGCCGGCCTCAACTTCCCTGGCTATGTTGCGGAGGAGGGCGGCCCCTCCTAGAGCTCGCCGGCGCCGGGCTCGGGCGGCCACCGTCGTCGGGATCAGGTGGGGGTGGAGAGGTGGAGAGGCAGGGATGCGGTCAAACACGACCGCCCCCTCTCCACTCGCTCTCTTATCCATCCGCTGGATTAAGCGGCGGCCGGCCTGGGCCTGGTCCGAAAGACCAAGTGGGCTCCATCCCACTTTAGAAAAAAAAAACCACGGGCATAGGCTAATTTGCAGATTTTTTGCATTAGCCCAACTATCTATACTATTTAGTATTTATCAAGTTTTAGCCTTGTATATTTGTAATTTTATAATATAGATCCAACTACTAGTGTTCTAATAAGTACTTGTCATGTTTAGATTCTATATTTATGTATTTAAAGTTGTACCCAATTGTATTGTATATTGATCTTTTAGACAATATGATACATATGAATTATATGTTCAATGTGTTTGCACTTTGCAATCCCTACAACATATACACATGGTATAACATATTATTTTGCAATGGAGATCCTTATTAATTCATCTTAATTAAGTCTGAAATGCCTTTAAAAGGCACTAAATCGACTTGATTCGAGCAGAATTATCGTGCAAAATAAAATATCAATTCACCATTAATTAAGTCCAAAAAAGCTTGAAAAGCACAAAAAATGACTTAATTCGAATTGAATTGATGTGCAAAAAATAAAATTGTGAAGTTATCATCTCAAATTTATATATGGGATCACAAGGTAATGTGGCATCTACTGCGCAATATGCAGATTATCCACAATTACTATAAGGTCTACATTTTGTCAAAATTGACATTATGACTACCTTCATAGTGCTCTTCCATATATTTTAATCATATAATAACATAAGGTACTAAGACCAAGACATCAACTGACTATAGTCAGATTATGTTTCTTAGTACTGCGAGATATACCTCATAATAGATGTAATTATCTCCAAAGTGTATCATAGATGATTTGAGATCCACATTCAAGTCTTCACTTGAACTCACAACTTTGCAAAATTTTATTACAACATTACCATGATGACTTCTAATTTACTGACAAGTAAATAAAATAAAAAGTCTATGGTTTGAACCCCATGTAAGCCAAGATGACCATAATTCGATGAGCGAACTCTCGACGGTCACAACTAAATCTACATGGCATATGGATGTTGAGGTCAACAATGTGTCTCATGGAATTATAGCGGCACATCAACCACCCCATGGTGCATGCCCCGCTAGCAAATCAAAATTATGAGTCAACATGTGGCAAGTTATCAATAAGGTATGAACATCACGAGGCAATCATCTTGCCTAAAGCAAATCATGATTGAACACATCTCCGACTCCAAGGTTTAAATCCGTAGGAGAATACCATCATGAGGTTCATAAAATTTGCTTCAGCTTGCAATTTGCAAAAACAACCCACATTATGGTGAAAATAGAAGACATTGTCTACTATCTTTCTCGTTAATAGGATCTTAATTATAGCAACAATATCGTGCAAAAGATGCCTAGTTTATCTCCGATCTTCTGCATTTACTACTCTAGGAGGAGAAAAGTAATGAAATCCTTAGGAATCATCATTACAACCATGTCAGTGTTTCTCCTCTACATGTTGTATATGCACATTTTCGGGATATCAAGTTTGATTGCTCCCCTAGAAGTCAATCAACAAACTGCAAAGGGAAATGCAAATGCAACAAGAAGCACAAGCCACATGTGTCGGATCATGGGAAAGGCACTACAAAGACGAAGTTTCTTAAGAACTAATCTTTGTCAAAAATGTGTATGCTACCAGCATCCCGCAAAATGCCATACCCTACGACATATGATCAATTTGTTCAAACAATCCATGACACGACCGATCCGCTGAAGGGTAAAGATATGAAGCACACTTCAATCTTCAATCTGACTGTATCAAGGAAGCTATTGTTCACATCATGTGACAACAAAACACTCCAACAGTCATGAAATCCCATCAACAAGGAGAACATGGTCATCAAATATGCTTTGCATGACATGTTTTCAAGATTTCACTAGTCTCCCAACTCCTTATTAACATCCATTTATTGTTGTAATAAATACATTGTTGTCGTTGTCATTATATATTGTTCATCACAATATAATGTATCCGCACTTTGATACAAATTCATTTGTATGTATTCTATATATCAAATAAAGATTTTCGTATTGAGAATCTTCAAAACTATATATAGATTTCTATGGGAGTCAATCTTATGAAAGAGTATAAGTGCCTTGTGGACATATGCACCATGAACTCTATACTTTGGGCAGTAAAAAAACATTTACACTCTTTCTAAGAGAGAAAGAGATATTTTAACAATCGCTAGACGCGATGATGTAATTATTGGTTCCATTCGGATCATATTGATGTCCCTATGGATACTCAAGAACCATCAAGGATTTCTTTATTGAGTCCAGGTTCAACTCGTATCGCACTAAATTATAGAGATATCTGTCAAAATAGTTTCTATATAAAAACTCATGATGACAACAAAGAGAAATATATTATCTTTACCATATGCAACAAATATAAAAGCACATTCTCGGTGTATCATCGGAATTGCTCTATACATACTACAAAACCTGTAGCACATGTTGCATACAAGATAGTTTCCAAAATGTTATTTACATGACAAACTTAGCACACTCACCTTTGTCATTCTGGCATTGACTTGAAATGAAAACTATCAGCAATTTCATTAATCATGCCTAAAATGATGCTAAGTTCTAGCAATATTTGGATTTTATGTGCACTACATGTGACAAGGAAAGCTAATTTTAAGGTCCTGGCACCTTAAAGTGTTTAATCACTCAGATTCGTTGAACGCATCAAGCCAAGGTAAGTGGTACTTCTCAACCATTGATTGGACTATTCAGTTTGTTCCATGGTTCTAAAAGGCACATCTACATGATGGTCTTCTGTGTGCATCTACCCACATGAACCATTGACTCATTATCCTAAAAGATCAATTTAAATGAAATTCGAATGGACAATGTTGCAAATCTCTTTGCGTGCCATGAACATGGCCCTGTGATGTAAATTAAGCACTTTGTCCCATATGTCCAGTTTTAAAATGGTTTGATAACATCCTATATCCAAATAATTAAGCTCATTGCATGATCTTTACTTCGGAATTGTAGCTTACCAACTTGACGTTGGAGTCATGCGGTTTTACACACCCCTGACTTAATTCAGCTGTAACATACTACATATCGTAGTACACCCCCTCTAAAACTAGTACGTGCACACCAAAAGTATTTCCCATCTGCGATAATTCGGTTCCATACCGATATCACCACCATAGCATATATCAATGGCCCTTCAAAAAAAATTGGGATCTATGTGAGGAATAACAGTATTTCCGTCAACTATAAATACCTTAAGCCCCTCTCAGGTGGAGTTATTCATGGCTAGTATGCACAGTGAGGTACATTTCCAGGCATTAGGGGGAGATTTTAAGTATCAAAAAGAATGCCAGGAAATCACTTGGAATGTTCAACACATTTCTACCTCAAATCCACGTACTCAAAGATCTAAACCCAATGTTTAGAATATTTGGAACACATTGCAAATAACCTGCCAATCCCATTTACCGACTATAATGGTGTCACACAATCCTATAATCCTACAAAAATATGCCCAAAAGAGTGGAGGTACCAACAAAAACCACTCAACTCCCCATTCAAAACAAGAAGGGGAGAAGTCCGGCCACAATACATCAGGATTCAGCTTTCCGCAAGCAACAAAGGATATTGAGGCCTCTGACTCGGTAAATGCAAGTCAACTTCACGTTGATAGACACCTAATGGGTAGTATACGCCCAATGAGAGGGAAACCTCCATAACCCAGCTCAACAGTGCGCACAATGACTGGGACATTGGAAACCTAGACTCAACCGTATTAGGAAACACGAAGAGTCATCAAGGGTAACAAGATTTCACCAAAATTTTATACATTCTGGAGAATCATATAAATGAAAGCCTACAACTGTCGACATAAATTTCTCATGATTGCAAACAGCCTTTACAATGATCCGGATCCAAAGACCATGGCCATGGCAGAGTTTAAATAATATTCGCTCGGACTGGACTCAAACAAAGGATGTAATCCAAGAAGAAATAGCCTCGCTCAACAAAAGGAAGATATTCACAAAAGTAATACCTACACTAGTTTTCATCCTAAAGTGGAATAAGAACATAATGTGGTGAATAGCAAGGCTTGTAGCATAAGGGTTCACGCATATACCCAAACCGATTCTCCATATACAAATGAAATCAATTTCCTATAACTTATCTCAATGGCAGTACAAATCATCTATTTATATAGTTGATAGATGTAGTGACCACATATATTAATGTGTCACTTGATTCAGACATATAAGTTCCTCATGGGAATCTCAATTCTGAATCCAAAATGAAAGTGCAACATGTTTTGTGTAAACTCAATAAGTCACTACATGACTTATAATAGTCGAAATAAATTTGGTACAATCGACTTAGTGAGTTCCTTATGCAAAAGGATACTCCAATAATGATGATTTCCCATGCGTGTTCATCAATATATCCTCATTAGGATTCCACTACCAGTGCATGGTAATGATTATAACATCATTGACAACACACAAGATATTGATGAAGAACGTAATCATCCATAGACGGGATTTGAGATGAAGGATGTAAGTACAAACAAACTTTGCTTCAGCTGCAATTCGAGCCCCTTCACTCATATATTATGATACACCATGTTATCTATATCCAGAATATATTGGACATGAACAAGTCTTATCCACCTATAACTTTCATGGTTGTTCAATCTCTAAACATAGAGAAAGATCCATTTTAAACCATGAGAAGATGGAAATAAGATATTGGGACCCAAGGTTCCATACTCTAGTGCCACTAGATCCACCAAACGCAATTGGTCTAGACTCGAGAATATCTTTCGATATCTCCAAGGCATGCATCAAACACCTTGTCCTAATTTTCCTGGTAAATATGGACACCAATATCATCGGATACATAGATCAGGTCCCCACTAAGCAGATCGTAGACACACGTCGTGTACTCACTTGATGTGATGGCCATCCTATAGAAGTCTTTAAAATAGACCTTAGTGGCTAGATCTACCAATCATTCTGAAATACAAGACCTCATATTGATATATGTTGCTTTACAGAAGGATAAACCACATACAACATTCATGTGGAATTGGTTCTATCGAATCACCAACTATTATCCACAACGATAATAATACTTGTGTTGCTTAGATGCAAACGTGTTATATGATAAGCAATATCACTAAGCGTATTGCACCAAATTGCATGGAACAGGGGGAGTCCCTTCCTGAAATATAACCTATCCAAACATTGTATTATACTCCTTTTTCCTTTATGAGTTTACTCTCATGGTTCTCATCAAGGTTTTTAATGAGGTAATATCAACACAAGAATATATGTCATACCTCCTGTTTTTCCCCACCGGGGTTTTTAACGGATGTATACAAGGCATATTAATTGTCCTCTAAACTTACTAATTGAGTTTTGTCTTTCAAGGTTTTCTCATATAAGTTATCAAAGAGACAATTACCATCATATGTCATACCAATTCTCCTTATATTTTTTTCCACTGGGTTTTAAAGGAGTTTTCAATGACATATCATATCACACGCTTTTTCCTTATGAGCTTTCTCTCGAAGTCTCTCATAAAAGGTTTTAATGAGGTGATATATGCAATACTTTCAACATTCCCTAATAGGGATTTTAAATGAAAGTATATCAAGCATATATATTGTTCTCCAAACTCATCAACGAGTTTTTCTCCTTCTTCAAATATTTTTCTCATATGAGTTATCAAGGAGACAATAATCATTATATGTTGTATCATTTTCTCCTTATTTTTCCCACTAGGTTTAAAGGAGTTTTAGCAACATATCTGCACTATTCTCCTCATATTTTTCCCACAGGGTTTTTGGAGGAGTTATACAAGATGATCAATTATAAACACTAGACTTTCCGAAGATTGATGATTACTAATACAAGACGGCATTGTACAAGGGGGAGTGTTAGAAATAGGTTATTTTGTCCAAAGCGTCGTACGGACGCCTGTGTCCGTAGGGTCGCATCCCTTCCCCTGTACGGACGCCTGTGTCCGGTATGGGTGCCTCTTCCTTCGTCGGTGCACTCTTTAGGCACCCCTCTACTTGTATATATACCCAATTGATCAATGGAAATAACAGACTGATTCATTCAATCAATCACTTCTCGTTTTCACGCTAACAGTTTACCATTATATATTCACCTATTTATCTACATGATAAAATGATCAAAATAATAATAATACAACATTAAATGAGGCCTATCTACCGCACAAATTGTTGCATAAAGAACAAACCAAATAATTAAATGAGTATAATATATGCATATCTATCCTATCAATGTCACCCATTAATTAAGGTCTCGTCCCTTTTACACCATCTATATAAACCCACTGTCTTGATGTCCTCAAAGATGTCAAATCACCAACAACTCAAGTAGGAGTACTCAACAGCGTTCTTCTTTCTTAGCTAGCCATGGACCATTTTGTTCTCCTCATCATCCTCCCGCTCTTGGGCTTGGCCATGGCCTCCCAGGTTGCCACACCGTGCAACGCCGCTCGGCGCAAAGCGCAGCCGGTCTACGACACGGACGGCCATGAGCTGACGATCAACAGCCTCTACCACATCATGCTGCCGGCGAACGGCAACACGAGTGTCCGTTGTCTCAGTGCCGACACTTGGTGAGCTTACGACTGCCCTCTCCATGCGGCCGCTGGGCCGTGCGGGCGGTCCGGGTACCTGGGCGAGCCCGTGTAAGTGCATCTAGTGCCCCTTAGTGATTTTGGTGTATTGAAGACTTATAGGTTAAGGGTCTGATGCGTTTATGAGTGTACACAGGTCTATAAGTCTATGAGGAGTTTGATATTTACAGTGAAAGTCGAGCCCTAAAAATGAAGTTCTTCAACTGAAGACTTTGGTATTCTGAAGACTTTGAAAGTGAGGAAATTGGTGTAACCTTGAAGACTTGGTATTCATTTAAGGAACATGAAGCGTGAAGACTTTTGTTTTCGTAGTTTCATTTTCTCTTTCTTGAGTCATAGGAAACACCGTACTGTTAAAGGGGGTCGAGGAAATACTAAGGAAAAATTTCCATGTGATGCTCAACTCAAAATCCTACACCTACAAATCCCTTCGAGTGAAGCCATTGGAAATCTCATACAGTTCAGTCAATTTCTTCAAAGGATGAGACGAAGTTCTTCAGTTCTTGAGGAATTTGTTCGGCCGAGGACTTAGGAATTCGCCGGTGTGGATTGCCTACACAATGAGGAACATGATAGCCCCGAGGAATTTGAACCTCAAATTTCCGATCGTTCTTTGTCTTCTTGGCCACCGTCCCAAAATATCTTATCCACCTAACGGTCATATAATTGAAGGGCATTATGTCTTATCATGTCGGGCTGCTCCCTAGGCTATAAATAGCCGCCCCTACAACCACTAGCTGGTTGGCTGCTCCGAGAGAAACTGACACTTGTCAATTGAGAGCATCCCATCCTCCGAGGACTTTGAGTGAAAATCATCAAGTGAGGAAAATCCAAACCCAAACACCTACAAACCCAAAGTGATTGAGCATCACTGAAGAGATTGATCCTGCGTGGATCCAACGCTTGTTACCTTTGAAGATTGTGCTTCTTCCAGACGGTTAGGCGTCATGGTCTAGAGCATCCAAGAGGAATTGTGGATTGCCGAGTGACCGAGTCTGTGAAGGTTTGGAAGTCGCCTGAAGACTTACCACGAGTGATTGGACGAGGTCTGTGTAACCTTAGTTCAAGGAGAATACGGTGAGGACTTGGTGTCCTGAGCTGCGTGCTCAACGACTGGGTGTCCGGGACTGTGTGTCCTCGAGTTTAAATACTCAGCCGCTCCAGCCAGATGTACAACTGAGACATCAGTTGGAACTGGTTTACCAAATCATTGTCTTCACCAACCTTACTGGTTCTATTTCCTCAACTCTTTCATTTCCTCATTACTGTGTTGAGTGCTTCATCATATCTGTGTTTGAAGACTTTGACTGAAGACTTTCTCAATTTCCTCAGTTCAATTTCTTCAGTCTGTTTGTCTTCATCTTGTGTTATCCTGTGATTACGCTTTCTGTACTCTGTGCTTGTCTTCATTTCATCATGATGACCATGCCTGTATTCTGTTATGCTTACTTCTGAGTACTTATTCCGCTGCAAGTAGTTCTTCGCTAAGGAATTTCCTCACCGGCAAATTCCTCAGTGAAGAATTCATAAAAATCGCCTATTCACCCTCCCCCCTCTAGTCAATATAACACACTTTCAATTGGCAGAGCGAGGTACTCCCTTGTTCTGTGTGATTTTGGTTTAACCGCCTGGAGTTTAGTTATGTCGACCGCACGTACGATCAAGGTCTCTGCTGGCTGTCCTACCTTCGATGGGACAGACTACCCCTACTGGAAGAATAAGATGCGAATGCATCTTGAGGCAATTGATAATGATCTCTGGTACGTTGTGGAAAATGGTGTTCCCTCTGTCTCACCCTCACTGAACGCTACCGATGTGAAGAGATTCAAGCAACTCGATTCTCAAGCGAAGAATATCATATGTGGCCATCTGAGCAAAGGACAATATGGAAGAGTGAGTGCTTTGGAAACTGCTAAGCTTATCTGGGATAGGCTGTCCAAAGTAAATGAAGGAGTCTCAACTCAGCGTGACTCTTGAGTTGATGTTATTCGCAATCTCTTCAACCGCTTCAAAAGACTCGACAATGAAAATGTTCAACAAACCTTCGATCGCCTCACTGACATCTCAAATGAGCTTCAAGCGCTTGGTGCCACTGACGACACCGACCATGAGGTGGTGAAGAAATTATTGAGATTGCTTGATTCCTCATTTGATACCTTGGCATTGATGATACAAGAACGTGCTGATTACAAGTCACTTGATCCCGCTGATATCCTCGAGAGGCTAAATACTCATGAGTTCCAGCTTGCTGAAAAGAGAGATCTCTATGGTTCGAGCTATGACAGATCACGTGCCGTGAAGGCCAAGGCAGTGTCAGAATCTAAATGTGAAGATACTGGTAGCAGCCTAGCTGATCCTGAAGAAATGATCCAGGAGCTAGCACTTTCGTGAAGAAGTTCCAAGTTCTCAAGACGTGGTCGCTTTGGAAAATCCTCAAGGAATAGAGAGGCCTCATCCAGTGAGTACAAGAGAAGGCTATGCCACAAATGCAAGAAACCTGGTCACTATATTCAAGATTGTCCTCAGTGGGAAAAGGAATTAAAGAAGAAGAAATACAAGGATTACAGTTCTGATGACGCTAAGAAGAAGAAGAAGAAATCGTCAAAATCTTCATCATCAAAATCCTCGAAGTCTTCATCTCACAAGAAGAGCAGCTCCAAGAAGGCTCGGGCATTCATTGGTAAGGAAATGGACTCTGAGGCTGAATCTAAGGAACATGAGGATGAGGAGGCATCTGAGGAGTCTGAGTCTGGTGTGGCGAGCCTGGCTCTCGCTACTGCATTCGTCAGCAAGTCTATCTTCAACTCTGAAGAAAATGACCTCACCAACAAGGCTAATGAAGACAATGATGACTACGCTCCCACCTATTGCTTCATGGCAAAAGGTGCCAAGGTACTCAAATATACCTCCTCTGAATCTAGTGAGAATGAATCTGATGAAAACCTCAAGCCCAGCTACTCTAAACTTGCTAAGATTGATGTGAAACAACAAAGGGCTTTTGAAAAGGTTCAAAACATGCTAGACAAAAGTGATGATATGTTGGGTGAAGAAATGGATCGCACTAAAGCCTTGACTGAAAATCTTCAGAGACTTCAGTCTAGGTTTGATAGCCTTCAAGGTCATCATAACACTCTCTTATCTGATCATGAGAGGCTTTCTCATGAATCTCTTCAAAGAAAGCAAGATCTTGAGAAGCTAAGAGTGAGTTATGAAGATCTTCAGAAGGAGCGCGATTCATTACTTGCTCAACAAATCAGCGCTTCTCAGGAAGAATTTGTTCCTCCATGCTTAAAGTGCATTGAATGTGAATCTGGTAATTCTTCACCAGAATGTTCAAATGCTTCAATTGTTACAAATTCTTCACGTGTCTCTGCTATCACTAATTCCTCATCTGAGGACATTGCTAGTATCACTGACGATGCAAGGCTGAAGGACTTGTACGTGATGTGCATGTACAAAAGCCTCAAAGGGCATCAAACTCTTTGTGATGTGCTTAAAACCAGATCCTCAATGTAAACCCTAGGAAAGAGGGTATTGCCTTTGAGAGGAAAATCAATGCCGATGGTACATCTTTGGAAGCTTTGAAAGCGGTACCCCAAAATCTCATGGGTTGCTGCAAAGAGACCACCAGTTGATCCATCTAACTTATCTGGCTTTACATGTGAATCTCCTCATTCTTCTGATGAGTCATTTGACTCCAAGTATAAACTGTTAAAAAATCAGAATGGTGAAGTATTTGCTAGATATGTTGGCACTAACTGCAGGAACGGTTCCCCTATGAAGAAAATCTGGGTTCCCAAAAGGTGCCTTGAAAGTCTTCAGGTGAATGTCCTCATGACACCACCCGTGAAGAATAGGAACCCCAGATCAAACTCTTCATATGGACCAAATTCTTCATATGGATCCAAGTCCTCATATGGACCAAATTCCTCACATGGATCAAATTCCTCAAAAGGATCAAAGTCCTCATATGATTATCATCATGCTAACAACTCTGTTTCGCAGGGTAGAGCTAAGGGCTATGAATATGTGCATTATTCCTCAAACCATTATGTTCATAAGTCCTCGAAGAATTTCTCTGCTTATTCATATGCTTACCCTAACCCCTCTTATGTGAAACGAAATGGTCTGGCTTCTTTGCCACCATTCTCATATGGAGCTCACAGAGTGATGAACTCTTTGCCACCCCTTCGGATGTGGGTGGTGAAGAAAAAGAACTAATCTCTTCTGCAGGGTCAGGTCTCCAAACGTGCTTTAACGTCTGAAGAATTTGCTGGGGGCCTGACAAAATTGCCTGAAAGGACGCAGGCTAATCATGAAGAAATGAACTTTCATTTCACACGTCCTCATACTGCTATATCTGTTTTACTGCTTGATGAAATTCATTTGATGAATTTGATATCATATTCTTCACTGATGAAGTATATGAGTTCGTAAGCTGCACTAATTCGTCTGCAGGATGATCAACCCAAATCCACTTGAAAGATCGTGGATGTCGCCTAGAGGGGGGGGTGAATAGGTGCTTTAAAATAATTACGGTTGAGGCTTGAACAAATGCGGAATAAACCTAGCGGTTAATTTGTCAAGCACAAAACCTACAACAACTAGGCTCACCTATGTGCACCAACAACTTATGCTAAGCAAGAAAAACTACTTAGGTGATAGCAAGATATATGACAAGAAACAATATGGCTATCACAAAGTAAAGTGCATAAGTAAAGGGCTCGGGTAAGAGATAACCGAGGCACGCGGAGATGATGATGTATCCCGAAGTTCACACCCTTGCGGATGCTAATCTCCGTTTGGAGCGGTGTGGAGGCACAATGCTCCCCAAGAAGCCACTAGGGCCACCGTAATCTCCTCACGCCCTCGCACAATGCAAGATGCTGTGATTCCACTAAGGGACCCTTGAGGGCGGTCACCGAACCCGCATAAATGGCAACCCTTGGGGCGGTCACCGAACCCGTACACTTTGGCAACCCTTGGGGCGGTCACGGTACCCGTCAAATTGCTCAAGCGATCTCCACAACCTAATTGGAGACCCGACGCTTGCCTTGAGCTTTACACCACAATGATTGAGCTCCAAACACCACCAACTGCCTAGGGCGCCCAAGCACCCAAGAGGAACAAGCTCAAGGGCACCAAGCACCCAAGAGTAATAAGCTTCTCAACTTGTAACTTCCACGTATCACCGTGGAGAACTCAAACCGATGCACCAAATGCAATGGCAAGGGCACACGGAGTGCCCAAGTCCTTCTCTCCCAAATCCCACCAAAGCAACTAATGCTAGGGAGGAAAATGAGAGGAAGAACGAAAGAAGAACACAAAGAACTCAAAGATCTAGATCCAAGGGGTTCCCTTCACTAAGAGGAGAAAGTGATTGGTGGAAACGTGGATCTAGATCTCCTCTCTCTTTTCCCTCAACAACTAGCAAGAATCATTGGAGGGATTGAGAGATAGCAAGCTCGAAGAAGGTCAACAATGGGGGAAGAACGCGAGCTCGAAGATTAGGTCTCAAGGGGGAAGAAGACCCCCTTTGATAGGTGGGGAGAAATACCAACCGTTATCCCCTCACTCAGCCCAAGACGACGCGGTACTACATCAAGACGGAGCTGCGGTACTACCGCTGATCGGTCATGTACTACGCTGCAGGTTGCGGTACTACCGCAAGTGCAGCATCGCCGATGAAGGCTCATTGCAGTGGCAACGAACGGTAGAACCGCCGGAGCGATACTACCGCTGCCCTCTACGGTACTACCGTAAGGCAGGTAGCACTAGTCATGGAGAAAGCACGGAAGTAAAAATTACTTCCGCATCTACTTCCGCCGAGGGAGGACTCGCAGAAAATCCGCACGGTACTACCGCACACGAAGAGCGGTACTATCACAGAGGGCGCGGATGTAAAAATTACATCCGCCCCTACTTCCGCTCATGCTGCTAAGCCTGGCCAGAGCCCACGGTACTATCGCGCCCGCGGCACGGTACTACCGCGTAGGACACGGATGTAAAAAATTACATCCGCCCCTACTACCGCTCGAGTAGCTACGCCTGGCCTGAGGCCACGGTACTACCGCTCCCACAGAGCGGTACTACCGTGAGCACCTGCAGTACTACCGCGGTGGACAGCGGTACTACTGCAAGGGCCTGTGGTACTACCGCTCCGGAGAGCGGTACTACCGCATGCCCCAGATTAGCAACACTAGGAGTCCTTCATTTTGCAGAGAAGACAACAGAGGGAAACAATAAAACCAGAACTGCCATAACTTCTACAAATGAGCTCCGAATTGAGCAAACTCAAGCTTGTTGGAAACAAGACAACGAGTAGCATCGAAACAGCGAGGAGGTATGCCTAACAAACAAAGGAGTGAAACCTCCAACAGAGAAGAAACGGCATATCCTCCAACATCGAAAACATCATAGAAGATGCATGTGAACTCCGTTTTCGATGAGCTCGAGCTTGTCATAAAAATGACCATAAGCTCCAAATCTCACAAGGATAAGAACCAAACAAGAACCAAAAGATGATGCAAGGATGCAATGGTTTGAGCTCTCTCACGAATGATACGATCAAGCTACTCATCGAGAGCCCCCTTGATAGTACGACAATCGATCCTATAACCCGGTCTCCCAACTACCATCATGAGACCGGTAAAATAGAAAACCTATCAAGGGCAAACCTTTGCCTTGCACATGGTCCACTTGAGCTAGACGATGACGATCTTGACTCCCTCAAGATGGACCACCTTTCTTGATTGCGTTGGCTCGATGAAGTTTAGTTGATTGCTCCCCATACTCCACTATGGGTGAGCCACTCTTCCAAGACATCTTCACAAGTCCATTGTCACCACAATGGACGGCAAGCTTCAAGCATTTGATCTCTTCGTGATGCTTCACTTGAATTTGCACACCGCAACCTAACCCCACAAAGAACTCTCACGAAGACCATGGGTTAGTACACAAAGCGTAATGGACAATGCTTACCATACCATGGGATCACTTGATCCCTCTGTACATCTTGTACGCTTTGTGTGTTGATCAACTTGATTCACTCTTGACTTAGTCTTGATCAACCTTGATTCTTTCCAACTCTCTTCATATGGATGATGTCTTGAAGGTAAACATGAATGATCAAACAATCTTCTTCTTCAAGACATGCTATAAGCTCAACACTCACATGACCAATCTTTGGATAATTCCTTAATAGCACCTTGGACAACACATAAACTCCTTGAAACCAACACATGGACTTCAAGAAAAGCCTATGGACAAATCCTTCAAATGTAACTCAATGCAACCATTAGTCGATAGAGAATGTCATCAATTACCAAAACCACACATGGGGGCACCGCATGTCCTTTCACCACTGAGTGGGTCCTCGATAGTGGATGTACAAATCACATGACTGGTGACAAGAATCTATTGATAGATGCTCCCTTATCACCATCGCATCTGAAGCATATCATCTTCGCTGACAAAGGCAAAAGTCAGGTATTGGGTCTAGGTAAGGTTGCGATCACAAAGGATCGACACATGGACAAAGTCATGCTTGTCGAGTCCTTAAGATATAACCTTATGTCCGTCTCAATGCTTTGTGATCTTGATATGGTTGTTGTCTTTGGCAAGTATCGTTGTGTTGTGGTTATGGAAGCTGACAATTCCAAAGTCTTCGAAGGCTTTAGGAGAGGAGATTTGTATATTGTTGATTTCTCTACAGGACCACAACCAGCCGTGTGCCTACTTGGAAAAGCTTCAGAAGGTTAGCTATGGCATCGACGACTTGGTCACGCAGGCATGAGGAATTTGCACACGCTTGCGAAGAAGAAGCATGTCATTGGCATTGAGAATGTCAAATTCCTCAAGGATCACCTATGCGGAACCTGTGAAGCTGGAAAAATGACCAAGGCCAAGCATCCAGCGAAGACTATCATGACCACTACTCGACCATTCGAATTGCTTCACATGGACCTCTTTGGTCCTAATCATTACTCAGCAGTCACTAATGATGCATCTCTATATGGCTTTGTTATTGTTGATGATTACTCTCGTCACATATGGGTACATATTGTTACTTACAAACATGAAGTGCAGGAAGTCTTCAAACGATTTTCCTCGAGGGCTTCAACCAAATTTGGTGTGAAGATCAAGCACATCAGGAGTGACAATGGAACTGAGTTCAAGAATTCTGGTCTTGATGAATATCTTTATGAACTTGGTATTACTAATGAGTTATCTGCCCCTTATACTCCTCAGAAAAATGGCATCGTGGAGCGCAAGAACAGAACTCTTGTTGAGATGGCTCGCACTATGCTTGATGAATACAAAACGCCTCGTCCTTTTGGATTGATGCAATTGATACCGCGTGCCACATCATCAACAGAGTATATCTTCACAAATTCTTCAAGAAGATTGCCTACGAACTCCACACCGACAAGAAACCCAATGTGAGTTATTTCAAAGCCTTGATTGCTAAATGTTGGATTAGAGATCCTCATCACAATGCTAAATTTGCACCGAAAGCACATGAAGGTTTTATGCTTGGTTATGGAAAGGGCTCGCACACCTACAGAGTCTTCAACAATGTTCTTCACAAGATTGTTGAAACTGTAGATGTGCAGTTCGATGAAACTAATGGCTCGGAAAGAGAGCACCTACCTTCTGTGATAGATGAACCATCACCTGAGGATTCTATCAAGTTCAAGGCCACTGAGGATGTCATTCCTACTGAAGAATCTGCTGAAGAATTCATTCCAGAACATGAAGAACACTACAGGAATTAGCTACTTTGCCATCTGCCGCGGCGGACGGCAAAGGCATGGATGGCGGACGGCAAAGGTCTTTGCCGTCCGCCACGGACGGCAAAAGGGGACGGCAAAGAGCTACTTTGTCGTCTGCTTCGGGCGACTGACGGCAAAGGGTCCTTTGCCATCCGCAGCGGACGACAAAGAATGCAGACGGCAATAAATGCGCTGTTACTCCGTTAGGTGGTTAACGGCAGGCCTTTGCCGTCCGCCGCTGATGGCAAACTTCGGAAGGCCTTTGCCGTCTGCCGAATGATGTCAGCCGACGTCACTACACGGCAAGCCTTTGCCGTCCGCCGCTGTAGGCAAAGTTTTTTTCTCTTTACCGTCATTGCGGACGGCAAAAGTTTTGCCGGCAGCCATCAGAGGCAAACCGACCAAATTGGTCACCTCCCGAGAAGCACAGTTGCCTGCCATGTGGCCTCTTTGCCGTCAGCTAATGGCAAAGAGCCCTTTTGCCGTCGGTGGCGGCAATGAGAGAGCCCCATATTGTCTCTTTTTCTGTTTTTTAATCCAACAATTTTCACAGCAAATATATATGACATATATAGATATATTTCCATATCACATATCCAAGACATAAGTTTCATATCACATATCACATATCACATCAGTTTCATCCATACACATTGTTCATACATAAGCAAGTTCCATCCATACACATTGTTCCATCCATATACATATTACAATGCAAAGTTTCATCAAGATAGCAAGTTCCATCATAGCAAGCTAGATACAATGCAAAGTTTCATCAAAGGAAAATCAAGCACTCCATCATAGCAAGCTAGCTTCCATGAAGTGAATGAAATCTGCAAAATGGTAAATAAGAAAGTTAGAAATAGGTGACTAGAACAAGAAGAAGACTAGAACAAGAAGTATATGTCATTTATGAGCTAACTTAGGTGAAATGGATCGTATATGAGCTAACTAAGTTGAAATGGGTTGTTTATGAGCTAACTTAGTTGAAATGGATCATTTATGAGCTAATTTAGTTGAAATGGGTCGTTTATGAGCTAACTAAGGTGAAGGGCATCGTTTTTGAGCTAAGTAAGGTGAAATGGATCGTTTTTTAGCTAACTTAGGTGAAATGGATCATTTATGTGCTTTTATGAGCTAACTTAGTTGAAATGGGTCGTTTATGAGCTAACTAAGGTGAAATGCCACGTTTTTTAGCTAACTAAGGTGAAATTGATCATTTTTGAGCTAACTTAGGTGAAATGGATCATTTATGAGCTTTTATGAGCTAACTTAGTTGAAATAGGTCGTTTATGAGCTAACTAAGGTGAAATGCCCCGTTTTTTTAGCTAACTAAGGTGAAATGGATCGTTTTTAGCTAACTTAGGTGAAATGGATCATTTAAGAGCTAATTTAGGTGAAATGGATCGTTTTAGCTAACTTAGATGAAATGGATCGTTTAGGAGCAAATCTAGGTGAAATGGGTCATTTTGGAGCTAACCTAGGTGAAATGGGTCATTTTAAAGCTAACGTAGGTAAAATGGATCATTTAGGAGCTAATCTACGTAAAATGGATCATTTTAGAGCTAACTTGGATAAATTGGATCACTTGTAAGCTAACTAAGGTAAAATGAGTCATTTTAAAGCTAACTTAGGTAAAATGGATCGTTTATGAGCTAACTAAGCTAATTATGCAATTTTTGACATAAGTAAGCTAAGTACATATCGTTTTAGAGCTACCTTAGGTAGAATGGATGGTTTATGAGGTCAAGAAGCTTATTAAGTCATTTTGGAGGAAAAGAAGCTAACTCTAGGTCATTATGGTAAGCATATTGGAGGAAATAAAGCTAAGTCTAGGTCTTTATGCATTTGTTAAGCAAAACACTAGAGAAACTTACCGTGATCGGGGAGAATGCAGCGGGCTGGCTCGCGCCGGTAGCTGGAGAAGGATCGTTTCTGGAGTTAAGCTGCACCAAAGATCATTTCCAATGTCTCGTTAGCATTATGACACTCAAATGTTAAGACTAGCAAGTAATGTCCATTCTAATTAAACTCACCATGCTCCCGTGAGCAATCACTGCATCGGCGGAGCGGTCTCGACCGGACTTCTCGCACACGCATCGCACATTTGGTTTTCACAACAGAGTCATACTAGTTAATAATGAGACTCAAATGTTAAGACTAGCAAGTAATCTGCAGAAGAAACTTACCACAAGGAGCTCAGACATGGCCCTTGCACGCATGTCATTCCATGCCCTCTCCTCCTCTAACATCTTTGTCGTCCTCTCCTCCAACTCCCGCTGCCTCTCCGCCGCCTCTGCCAGAAGTTTCTCCGTTCTATCTCTCTCACTCTGTATAGCAGCCTGCAGCACCACTCACATGACCATTTGTAATCATTGATGGAAGCGCACACAATGTAATGGAGAAAGATAGCTGAGTACGTATAACTAACCTTGAAGGCGAATTGGACTGGCCGTTCACCAGGCCTTATCTCAGGAGCGGAGCTCGACTGGCGCGCCTTGATCTCTGGGAGAGTGCTAGGACAACGGATAAGTCCATCTCCCATGGCTATGGAGCCATGGGACCTCCCGCCACCAGATATCATCAGCAGCTAGGGCCGGGCGGGCAAAATCTGAGGCCCTGTGCGAAACAAAAAATTAGGCCCTATCTTGCTAAAAAAATGAACTAATAACAAGCAAAAAAATTGTGGGGAAAATTAACGAGCAATTATAATGGAAAGTATATATATCTCACAGAAATTTTTATAATGTAAATAATATAATGTCAATGTTTTGCAATTAGACGAATAGTCTAACTCACCTACTTTTGGGTCCTGTCGGTTGAACCGCAACACTGTGATCTTTAATCGAGGAGGTAAGAACCAATCTCTACCAAGTAACGATCCACGCCAAAAGTTAAATTAAGAATTAAAATTTAGGAGTAGGAACTGAAGGATTCGCTAAGCACCGGAGGCTGGAGTCGGTCGGTTGGTCACGGATTGATCCGACGAGACGACGAGTCTGAAAATTAGGAGAGGAAGCCACGAAGCCAACGACAGCGGCGGCCTGAATCCGACGACCGGCGAGGACGATCTCATCTCTTTTTTTCGCCTCGACTCCTGTAGTGGCGCCCGGACGGACTGTCGTTTACTGTTAGTTTCAGATCGAGGCGATCACGATTGACCGGTATAGCGATCCCTTTTTTGACCCACGATTCAGTTTCCATGGCTAGAGAGAAGTTTCCTTTTTTTGGAAAGATCGATCGACTCAAGCGACGAGCCGACGAGCTCCGGCCGATGGCCTCGACTCAGCCCAGCTCGGCGCCCAATGACCTAGTGCTGCAGCTGCTACGCTTTTTTCTAGAAATACTAGGCCTATATAAAAAAATTGGGGCCCCTCAAAATTACGGGCCCTGTGCGGGCCGCACATTTGGCACCACTATGGGCCCGGCCCTATCAGCAGCTCTGTATCAATGGGACCCTGGCTCGGGTTAAAGTCCTCCCCTTTCCTCGCCTTCCCCTGATCTCTATATTGCACGAGCTTGTCGTGGGCGGAGATGTTGGTGAAGTTCTTTGGATCATCGAGGTCGACGCAGAGAATGCCTTGACTTTCTTGTAAGGGCCAGTGTGGGCCATGGCATACAGGTCGTACACCTCTGGCACCTTATCCGCCTTATTGTAGCGTGCCTGAAAGAGAGAAACAAAGTAAATTAGTAATTAAAGGGCTAGAGCTAGCATGATGAATGAATTGCATGAATCATGAAGCAAACCACATACCCAGTTCCACTCGTACTGAAATAAGTTGGAGCTCCCTTGGTGGTGTGGCACACCTTCCATTTGGGAACGTTTGTCCTTGGCCTCGTTGTGGGTGGCCCGCCATTCTTTTGAGCACCACGCATTGACCAACACCTCCCAAAAATCCATCCGATCCGCACACCATCTCGGAGGGGCCTAAGTTAGCAAATAGAAACTTGAGCGCTACGGCTAAGAATTACTAAATGAAGGAAGTAAGTACAAGGCCTTAAGAATTACCTTCATGTACTACTCCTTACTCAAGAACTTATCACGGCACTCCTGCTTGGGCTTCTTGATACCATGCCCGGCGTAGTAGTCTCGAACAGCCTGCACCCGAACCTCATGCCGTAAGTTCTGAAGTAGACGCTTGCACTCCTTGTCGATAACATCTGCCGCCTCCTCCTCGTATCCCACCTCACACCTGTAGAATGTCTGCAATCAAATGAGACAATATTGATTAGTACAATTAATAACTAGCTAGTTGAAGATTTTTAATTGTATAAAGGAGAAATTACCCAGAACTTTCTCGATCACCACGCGCCCTCGTCTTGCACAAGACACCGTCGATAATCTCACCCGGCGGGGCAGCAGCCAAGTAGTGCTCCCAACTCAATCCAACCTCCGAAGCCGACCCTCACCAAGCAACGTGACAAACCACAGGAAGTTTTGCCGAATCGTAACTCCAAGGACGGAGTTGGCCGGCGGACACTTTCATGGTGGTCCCAACCCTGCAAAGCATGACAAGGCCAACACATTAGTTATTTGAAGAAATGTGAATGCGAAGGTACAAAAATATTAAATGCACTTACCTCTCCCCATCGTGGAAAATCAACCACCTCTGCTTTCATGGTCGCCGCAGACGCAGACGGGAGCCGTGTAGAACCACTGGTAGGCGTTGCCCCCCTCCTCCTCAATATCACCGGCTCCCGCCATCATCGGCATGGCCACTCGGCTCCCCGCCATCATCGGCCATAGCCACTCGGCTCCTCGGGCTGACCCGACCAGTACCCCATCCAGACGCGTGTGCTCCTCCGGGGTCTCGTGGGCCCAACTCTCGTGGGCCGAAGGCCCGTCGACCCGAGGCTCGTGGGCCGAAGACCCGTGGACCGGAGGCTCGTGGACCGGAGTCCGTGTAGCCTCCTCCTCGAACGAGTCCACCCTAGTAGTCACGTGCTCGGGTGAAACAGCTGGGGGTGGCGGCAAGGAAGGCGACGTAAGAGTCACCCTACCTCCTCTCCCGCGACCACGTGCTCCACCTCCTCTCTTCTTCTTACCTCGTCCCCTACTGGGCACCGCAGTCGACGAAGAAGGGCCCGGTGGTGTCGCCATACTGTCCAGCAACGCTCGGCGGGGAGGTGCGTGTGCAATGGAAGACCTCGCACCCACGCCGACGAAGAAGAGCCTCGGCGCGCTCCCGACCAGCGCCCACCATCTTTCAACACCTGCCATGACAAAGAATAAACGAAATTAGTACAACATAAAAAAGTACGTACATGAATAATAATATGTATATCACTTAAGTGTATCATCATCAAGTACAACATAAAAAATTGAATACCGACACTACTAATAATCTCAATCAAGATCATCAATAAATGCATAATCATCATCATCACTATAATCAGTGATGGGCTCATAGGCTTCATTGGCATCAACATGTGCAAGGCCACCTTGACGTAATCGGTCAAGCATTGACAGGTCATCCGCAGCAGTAACCTCTTCTTGTTTCGGCTCTTCTTGTTCCTCCTCTGGGGTGATGTCGGATTCACTGTCGCTGTCTACTTCAATGTTTTGGGGTGAAGTATAGCGGTTCTTGAAACACTTTTTGGAAAGACGTGTCTCTTGGAAGAATTCTCCTTCATATGTGTCTGGGTTAATGTGAGGTTCATAATCCTCTTCCTTTGGGGAGAAAGTCTAGCACGTGGCGGCACTTCATAAACGACATCCCAACCTTTCAGATTTGGATTAGTTTGGCAGGCCCACGGTAGATAGAATACTTGGGTCGCCTGTTGAGCCGTAATATAGACATCATGAACATCTAAATGGGTGCTTTGGTTGATTTCAACTAGCCCTATATGTTCATGAGTCCTTCTAGTCTCCTTCGGCTGAAACCAATAACATTTGAAGACTACGACATTCGTTGGGTTTTCACCATAGAACAGAAGTTCATAAATTGCTTCAACTCTCCCATAATACTCGGTACCTCCTTCACGATAGCAGATACACAACAATTTGTAGACTTTCGGTCGGCCATAGATAGCTCTTTGCCATAGGTACGAAAGTGATACCCGTTGATGTCGTACTTGTCAAATGAACGGACCTTATAGTCAAAACCATTAGCGACTTGTCTCAATTCGGCGTCCATAGACTCTGAATTAGCCTACAATTTTAATATGAAAGGATTGTTGCATTACGCACAAATTAGCGAATGAAATGAAATTGTCTAATAGAAATTACCGTTTGTTTGAAGCAAGAGATGAAACCGGGATAGCCGCCTCCTTGCTTTGCGAGAAGCTCATACTCTTTGACGGAATCCTTTTGGATCTCCGCTCCATACGAGAATATGGTGACGTATCGACTGTATGACATATCCAGGAATAAGAGCAGTTCAAAGGAAATAGAAGTTGCCAAACAATGTACCGAGAACTTACTCGATGTACGGCCGCACTTCTATCAGGTTGTTGAAGATATACAACGAAATGGTCCACCATTCTTCATTATCCAAAGATACCGGATGTGAAACACTAGTCGTGAGATTCCCTTTGAATAGGCTGAGGTTGGATCCACCCTTTTAGGGTCGTTAGCATTGTACCGAGTCTTGGATTATGTAAATGACGATTTTTGGCTTCAGAGTGTGCTGTTACGAAGTTTGCCGCCTCCTCTGTGATGAATGCCTCAGCCATCGATGCTTCAATTCTATGTTTATTTTTACATTTTTCTCGTAGCGTCTTCTGCATCCTCTCAGTTGGGTAGCACCAACGATTTTGCACGGGCCCCCCCAATCTTGCCTCGGTCGGGAGATGCAAAATCAAATGCTGCATTGGATTAAAGAAGCCCGGTGGAAAGATCTTCTCTAACTTGCAGATCAACTCCGGCGCCAACTCTTCCATTTCTTCTAGCACGCCAGGTGATAGTTCTTTCGCACAAAGAACATGGAAGAAATAGCTGAGTTCTGCCAAGATTAGCCACTCATCCTCAGGGATGAAGCCACGCAACATCACCGCATTACCCGCTCAATCCATATGTGCCAATCATGACTCTTGAGACCAAATATCTTCAATTTATCAAGATTCGCTCCCCTCTTTAGATTCGCTGCATACCCATCGGGGAACATCAACTGCTATTGCACCCACAAGATAATTTCCCTCATAGTTGGCCTTCCAAGATCGAACCATGCCTTTGGCTTCGTCCAGTTCTGCTTTCCTTTCGGTTCTTTCATGTTTTGTAATGGCCTATCACATAGCGCCTCCAGATCGACTCTAGCCTTAGTATCATCCTTTGACTTCCCATCTATGCCGAACAATGTACCAAAAACTGCCTCGGCGATATTCTTCTCGGTGTGCATCACGTCGATGCTGTGTGGGCAAAGGAGGTCTTTGAAGTAAGGCAGATCCCATAAGCATATTTTGTGAGTCCATGCGTGCTTAGTATTATACCCCTTGAAGTACCCTGGACGCTGTGGATCTGGCTCGAGAGCGTTTAACTGATCCAGGGTTTGTTGGCCTGTCAATGCAGGTGGTGCAGAAGTTTTGACAACTCTACCTCGATGAAGTTCTTCTTGTCTTTCCCGAACTTATGGCGAGGATCCAGGAACTGTCTATGCATGTCGAAGCAAGAAAACTTGCGACCGGCCTGAAGCCAACGAAACTCAAGAGCTCCCTTGCATGTGGGGCACGGAACCTTCCATGCACACACCAGCCAACGAATAGCGCATATGCCGGCAAGTCATGCGTCGAGTACATGTACCGTATACGCATTATGAAGTTTCGCTTGCTATAGGCGTCGTATGTCTTGAACCCATTATCCTAATCTTCTTGAAATTCTTCCTTGAGCGGCTGCATGTACACATTCATATTCTTCCCCGGATAGTTGGGCCCTGGAATTATCAACGTCAGGAAAATGTTCTTTCTTTGCATAATCTGTCCGGGGGGAGATTGAGTGGAAAGAAAAATACGGGCCAACAGCTTTATTGGGCTGCCATCAGACCAAACACACTGAACCCATCTGTCCGATGCCGACTCGAGGATGCCTCGGATCTGCCGCTTTGTCAAGATGTAATTCATCAAACTTTTTCCACGCAACACCATCCGATGTGTGTACCATCATCGATTCCCATCTCAGTATCTAGTTCGGTTCTTTTGCCTGCTTTGTGCCATGTCATCCGTCCGCCGCCTCTTCGACCATGAAAAGACGTTGAAGTCTTGGTACGATTGGCATATACCAAAGAACACTAACGGGGATTTTGGTCCGTGTCTTCTCACCCATACCGTTGTCTACCACAATATACCTGGAAGACTTGCAAATGGGACAATAGTTCAAGTCCGCATAGTCAAGCCTAAATAAGGCACATCCTTTCTCACGGGCATGTATCTTCTCATAGGGAATCTTCAAAGGCACGGAGGATTTTGTCCGACTGGTACAGGTTTGCGAGCATTACATGGCCTTTGGGTAGAAAGCGTCCAAATACTGTCATAATTGCGTCGTAGCATTCTCTGCCCAAGTTGAACTGAGCCTTCAGAGCTATTACTTGTGAGATGGCATCCAACTGACAAAGCTCAGTGTGCTCGTGGAGCGAACGTTTTGAAGACTCCAACATTTCATTGAAGGCCTTTGCAGATTCCTCCATCTCTTCGTCCGAATCCCAAGCATCATCATAGTCTTGCACCATGTTTTCCATCCCGGTACCATGCTCGTCGGTGCGATTTACGATCCACCTCAGCTCGGTCACGTTGGGCGGACTCACCATGAAATGTCCACATCAGATAATCAGGCGTAAAACCATTCTTCCGCAGGTGTTTACCCATTTCAGCCTCATCCTCTTTTCCCAATTGCCGATCGGAAACAGGGCACCAGGTTTTCCTCTAGCCATTTGCAATGCGGCTTGCACAAACCCCTTGGTTTTTGTGAACCATTCAGCGCTCCATTTGTTCTCGACCAGTGTGACCGTATACATCCACGCATCGATCACTCATCTTGACTTTCGTAGCTCTGGACACACAACAATTATATATATATAATTCACCATGTATATATTCATCAGTTGATCTACTTTGTCAATTTTATTACGTCCATGCAACCTACACTCTAATAGGTAATGATAGGTCCTAATCACACTAGTATAGTAGATTGGGTTCATTTTCCCATGCTATGCTCCGGATCCGGCGCAAAATTTGGCAGCACCTCCCGCTGTTCTCCCGATACACGCCTCTGCAATAAACAGAGAGGATGTGTACCAAGAACAACAGGGAGGCATCGACAAAATTTATGCGTCGGATCCGGAGCAAAGATATGGGAAAACGAACCCAATCTACACATACTGGCTGTCCATGGATAGCGTTGGACAATTCAAAGAATCAAGGTTATAAATATGCAAATGCATGCATATTTATAACTATGACGCTTTCGAGCGAGAGACACATATTGGTTACGACATCGATGATTCAAGACACATATATAGCTAGCTATCAAGTTCCATCGGAATAGATCAAATAATTAATGGGGGAGGAGGACATGTCATTTCTGCTCACCCACGAACAAAGGGGCACAGCTCGTCAAACGCACGGTGAGGTCGTCGAACACCAAACCTCGCAGCGATGAAACAAGTGCACATTTAAAACTACCCGATCAACACAATTATATATGATGTTTTTCATAACAAAATCGAAAAATATATGACCTAACTAATAATTCACAAATATATGACCCCGTCGGCCTCTGGAAGGCCAAAGAACACCTTTTCGGGAGGTGTCGGGGGTCGGGTGTCGGGTGGGTGTCGGGTGCCGTGGTCGGGTCGTGGATGCTGTTTGGGTCGGGGTCGGGTGTCGTGTCGGTGTCGGGGTGCCGTGTCGGTGGCGGGGTGCTGTGTGGGGGTGGGGGGGTCTGGGTGTCGTGTCGGGTCGGGCGTGTCGGGGTCAGTCGGTTGTCGGGGTCGGGGTGTCGGGTCGTCGGGCTCGGGGTGGGGTGTCGGGTCGGGTCGGTCTCGGGGTCGGGTGTCAGTCGGGTGCGGGTCGGGTTCGGGTCGGGTGCCGATGTCGGTGTCGGGGTCGGGTGTCGATCGGGTCAGGCTCGGGTCGGGGTGTCGGGTCAAGTCGGGTCGGGGTCTCGTGGTCGGGTGTCGTGTCGGGTGCGTGGTCGGGGTCGGGGTGTCGTGTCGGGTCGGGGTTTTTTTCCACTTTTTTCCTTTTCTTCTTCTTCCTCTTCTTCCTTTTCTTCCTTTTCTTCCTTTTTTTCCTTCTTCTTCTTCTTCTTCTTCTTCCTCCTTTCCTTTTTCCTCTTCTTCTTCTCCTCCTCTCCTCTTTTTTATTCTTCTTCCTCTTCTTCTTTTTCTTCTCCTCCTCCTCCTCTTCTTCTTCCTTTCCTTTTTCCTCTTCTTCTTCTCCTCCTCTCCTCTTTTTTTCTTCTTCTTTCCTAAACCTAAACCTAAAACTAAACCTAAATCTAAATCTAAAACTAAAACTAAAACTAAATCTAAACTAAACATAAACCAAAAACTAAAAAAACAGAAAAAAGGAAAAAAAACTAAATCTAAACCTAAAACTAAACTAAAACTAAACGTAAAACTAAAACTAAACCTAAAACTAAAACTAAAACTAAACCTAAACTAAACATAAACCTAAAACTAAAAAAACAGAAAAAAAAACAGAAAAAATAGGAGGTAGAGCTCACCTGGGGCAGGGCCGGTGGAGGAGGTAGCCCGTGGAGGAGGGGGGCGGGCGTTTAGGGTGGCGGCGCTGGCAGCGATGGCGACGGCCGAGGCCAAGGCGGGGCTGGGGGCAGGGCGGGCGCCGAGACGGCGGCGAGGCGGCGAGGCAGTGGGCGCCGGGTGGTGGCGACGGCAAGGGCAGTGGTGGCAGGCGGGCCGAGCGGTGGGGCGTGGGGGCAGGCGCGTGGCGCCAAGACGGCAGGGCGGCGGGCGACGGTGGCACCGTGGCACTGGGGGGGGCGGCGGGGTGGTGGGGCAGCGGCGAGTGGTGCTGGCGGCGGCGTGCGTGTGAAGAGGGAGAGAAACAGAGAGAGAAGGGCGGGGTGGGGCGCGGCCGCTGTTAGATAAGTTAAATCTTTGCCGTCCGCCCCCTTTGTCGTCCGCTTTTTTGCTCTTTTGTCGTCGCTAGCGTACGGCAAAGAAGGGCCGATAAGTTTTTTAAGCAGCTCGTCGGTGGGCCCTCCTCTTTGCCGTCCGCTAGCCGACGGTAAAAGCTTCTTTGCCGTCCGCTAGCAGACGGCAAAGAACGGGCTGATGGCAAAGATCATATTTGGAATCAGCCAGTTCATTGCCGTCTGTTTTTTGGAAACGGACAACAAAGACCTCCTTTGCCGTCCGCTAGCGTATCGCCAAAGAAGGGCTGATGGCAAATCCTCCGATTCCAAGAGTGGAACATCGAAATGATGCACCTGAATATAATCTTTGAAGAAAATGGTGTCAAGAAAATGATGATCAAATTCTCGACGACAACCAGCTCATCTTCGCGTTGCAAAAGAAGTGCAAGTTGACAAGATCATCGATGACATTGAAGCACCGTGTCCTCTCACACGCTCAAAAGCTTCACATTTATCTAACTTTTGTGGGCACTATGCTTTTGTCTCTATCACAGAGCCCACTAAGGTAGATGAAGCATTTCGAGCCCGAGTGGATTCAGGCCATGCAAGAAGAATTACATCAGTTAGAGCTCAACAACGTCTGGGAACTGGTCAAATGTCCAGATCCTCGCAAGCATAATATCATTGGCACAAAGTGGATCTACCGCAACAAACAAGATGAAAATGGCCTTGTGGTGAGGAATAAGGCACGAGTTGTAGCTCAAGGCTACACACGAGTTGAAGGAATTGATTTAGATGAAACTTTTGCACCTGTTGCTAGACTTGAGGCTATTTGCATATTACTTGCTTATGCTAACCATCATGATATCACTTTATATCAAATGGATGTGAAAATTGCATTCCTCAATGGTAAGCTTGAGGAAGAAGTATATGTTGCTCAACCCCTGTGTTTTGAAGATCCAAAGAATCTCGACAAAGTCTTCAGACTCAACAAGGCCCTCTATGGCCTCAAGCAGGCCCTCAAGCGTGGTATGATACTTTGAAGGAATTCCTCATGAAGAATGGCTTCACACCCTGTTCACTCGATCCTACTCTCTTTACTAAATCTTATGATGGTGAACTATCTGTGTGCCAAATATACGTTGATGATATTATCTTTGGCTGTACTGACCAACGTTATAGTGATGAATTTGCCTATATGATGAGTGAAGAATATCAAATGTCTATGATGGGAGAATTGAAATTCTTCTTAGGCCTTCAAATTCGTCAACAACGCAATGGCATATTCATATCTCAGGAGAAATACCTCAAGGATGTACTGAGGAAATTCGGCATGCAAGATTGCAAAGGCGTCAAAATTCCTATGCCCACTAATGGCCATCTATGCACTGATGAAAATGGTATTGACTTCGATCACAAGGTATACCGCACCATTATTGGTTCTTTATTGTACTTATGTGCATCTAGGCCAGATATAATGCTTAGTGTTTGCATGTGTGCCTGATTTCAAGCTACACCGAAGGAATCACACCATAAGGTCAGAAGCATATTCTTCGATATCTATCTCACACACCAACACTAGGATTATGGTACCCCAAGGGCTCGCTTTTGATCTCATTGGATATTCTGACTCGACTATGTCGGTGATCGTGTGGACCGCAAGTCAACATCGGTACTTGTCATTTCCTCGGAAGATCTTTTGGTCCGTTGGTCCTCGAAGAAACATAACTGCGTATCACTATCTCTGCGGAAGCTGAGTACATTCTGCTGGTTCTTCTTTGTGCTCAATTGTTGTGGATGAAGCAAACTCTCAAGGACTACGGCATCAACATGAAGAATGTGCCTCTCTACTATGACAATGAGAGTGCCATCAAGATTGCTCACAACCCAGTTCAGCACTCAAGACAAAGCACATTCAGATTCGTCATCATTTTCTTCGTGATCATGTGTTGAAGGGCGACATCTCCATCGAAAGCACGTGAAGATCAAGAACAGCTAGCCGATATCTTCACCAAGCCCTTGGATGAGAAGAGATTTAGCAAGTTGCGGTGTGAGCTAAATATCTTAGAATCTTTGAATGTTCTTTGAATAGGACACTCATCCTAACACTTATGCAAAAATTGATGACTTAGATGTACAACACATGAAGAAACGTTTTTCTTCAATCAATGAATAATAACACTCTAAGTGTGAAGAAATTAATGAAGAATTTGATTCTCAGAACCCTACGACAATTGTACACGGTGTCTGAAATCATCATTCTTATACGGTGGGTCACGGCACCACAAAAGTTGAAAATCTTCAATTTGAGTTCTTTTCAGTTTTGAAATTCCTCAATCGTTCAAATTCTTCAACTTTGCAAAATCTTCACTATTTCCGTCGTTTTCTACATTGGCTATATATATATATATATATATATGGGTTTATGTCCTCTACAACATTCACTTATGGCTATTTCTTCAAGTTGCATTTTCTGCTAAGTGAATGTGATCGGACCCTTCCCCCTCTATGCTATACTCAACCCAATCTATTCACAAATTCTTCCTGTGCGTTCTATTTTGAAACTCGTTCAAAATCTTCACTGTGTCCTTGTCAGCTGAAGAAATTGCGAATGGAACTTTAAAACTAATCTTATCCAAATTTTCGACTTTTACGCTCAAACCGTTCCGCATCCCACGATAGACTTATCTATTCACCCACGATCTAACACGATATCCACTTTTCAGGACGTGGGTGACACATGTCATGCGAATGAGAAGCGTCAGGGGCACGTTCGTCCTAAATCTTCGGGCGAACAGTTTTTGCACCGTGGCTATAAATACCCCTCTACCCTTCCTCACTTCCTTTACTCCGCTCGACCTCTCTCTCTCCCGCTCGAGCTTCTCAAACCCTAGAGCTGCCGCTACTTCATCGTCGCCGATGAGGAAGAACTTCACTGCCTCGACCTCGTCGTCGTCGTACTCACGCCAGCCGCGGAAATCTTCACTCCGCCGCCGTCGTAGTCGTCTTCCTCCGCCAATTTAGGGCGTGGAAGATCTGAACTGACGAACTTCAAATCTACACCTCACAGTTCGTCGTGTTCTTCGTCCAGGATAATTAAAATTTACTTTTACTGCCCTCTTTGATTCAAATTTTATCTACAAAATCTTCAAAGGTGTTTTATTCTTCAAATCCTCATACACAAAACACCTCACTAGTCATCTGTTCTTGATTCGTTTCTCTAAGCATCTTTTTTCTTCAAGATTCCTTAATTGTGTGGATCTTCAATCTATACAACTCTGGAACCTAAGACAAAGGACGCTTAGTGAAATTCTTCAAGACTCATCTGGTCAAATTCCTCAAACTTGTTCTTTTTGAAAAACCTTCTGAGAACGCATATGACCTCCCCAAATTCCTCGCAACTATACTGCTCACAGTACTCATGACCGCTCTTTGAATCACTAGGTTCTCATCAACTTAACTCACTTGCAGCGTTCCTCGAAGAAAAGTTGCATACTTCTTCAGAGAATTCGATTGTTCAAATTCCTCATCTGAAGAATATGGCAGACGTTAAGAAGCCGCAGAAAGGAGGAAAGAAACCTGAGGTCATGAGGACATTTACAAAGACTACTGCACACCTGATGAGGCCAAGTTCGGTAAGGAGAACAAAAATCAGCGCAAGGTGCGCATACAGAGGATTGAAAGGAGATGGGCAAGAGAATGGAGGGAGTACAGGTATGTTACTTCAAAGTATATGAAGAAATTCACACTTAATTCTCCATGCCCAAGAGCTCCATTGGCACCTGGCCAAGAAGCTTACCCCACCAGCATCATGCGTGGTGAGGATTTTCCTGAAGAATGGGCCAAGCGTCAAGCCAAGTTGGCTAGACAAGCCAAAGAAGCAGTGAGGAAATTCAATGAAAACTTTGTCTTCTTTGCCACCGAGGCCTCTGTCAAGCCTAGGAAATCAATGGCAAAGAAGCCCGCGCACAAGCCAAGTGCTTCACCAACAGTGCCCTCACGGCCAAGTTCCTCAGCAATGCCCTCACGGCCAGAATCTTCAAAGCCCTCAAGGCAAATTCCTCATGCTGCTCCTACTCCTCCAAAGTCCTCACCGCTCGGCAAAGTCCTCAAAGACTGTGCATCCGCCACGTGCCAAAGGACTGCAGGCATCTCTATTGCCTCTGGTGTCTCAAAGAAGTTCCTCGGCTACACCAAATTCTTCATCGTGCCCCACTGCTGAAGACAAAGGCAACGGCTGGATGAGGTCCTCGGCCAAGTCCTAAGAAGAAGCAGGTTGCCTTCCAAGTGCCATCGACGATGAAGGCGATGATGATGAACTTGCAGAAATCATCGAGAGCAGAGACAAGAACGGGCGCTAGAGCCAAAGGCACACTGTGCCACTGCTATTGGATCCTAAGTTGATCCTCGATTACATTGATCTCTGGCACAAGGACCCAAACACTCCTATGTCTGATTTCAAATTGACTCCTGGCCAAAGTCACATGCTGACCCATTTCATCTCTGAAGAAAAATGGAAATTTGAGAAGGCCAGGCAGATCAAGAAGGCTCAGTACAGGAAAGGGAAGTTGCCGAGGAAAAACGTTATCTCTTTGACGACTAATGAGTTTACAAAGATCCAGTCTGAAATCAAAGCCCTCAGCGATGACTTTGATGCTTATTATGCTGATTGGCAAGGAGCCAAAGTCAGGTTTGTTAAACTGACTGAGAAGTTCACCAATGTTGCAGCTCCATCGCGGCAAGAAGTTCCTCAGGTTGTAGCTTCGCTCGACCCTCTTGAAGAACATGCCAAAGACCACCGATGACTTTCAGGCTCTTTGAAGAAAATGTTAGTTCCAGGCTAATGACTCCATACCAGCCCTGAAGAAATTGCCGGGGCATCCACTAGTGGTGCACCTGAAGAAAATGAAGAAGTCAGGGCAACTGCATCAGTTGCGCCTGAGGAAATTCAATCAGATTCCTCAGCTCCTCCTGCCTACACCAACTCCTATCCTTCCATCTGCATCAGATGTTAAGAAGACCAAGGCTGCAGAGCGAGCTGCAGTGAAGAAAAGCAAAGTATCAGCTGCTTCAGATTCTTCGTCTCTGAAGAAAATGAAGCCTATGACCAGCTCGTTTGAAAATCCCATTGATGCTGTTCCGATCTCAACCATGCCATCAAAGGACCTTGTTCCTTTTCGTGAAGAATATGTGATCCCTAGCGGATCTAATGAAGAAAATCATTCTGCTGCTTCGTCGGAGCAGATTGATGAAGAAATTGAAGTGGATGTGATCCCTTAAACACCAGCTGTTTCCTCGCCAATGCCTTAGTTCACTGCTGAAGAGGCTAGCGTTGAAGAAATTGAAGATGAAGACGTGGATATTGGGAGTACTACTCCAGTGATGAATGATGACTTTTGGGAAAGTCAGCACCCCAATTCTCCACTCTTCATCCCACTACAACAAATACCTCAGTCCCCTGCACCAACCGTTCAAATGGGCTCTAAAGAAACTCACCCCACATCGACTATGCATGAAGAAATTCCAGCCACTAGTGCTGAAGAACCTGTTGCTGCTGATCACATGACAACGCAGACTGCCATTGAAGAGGAACCAGAAATTCCTCAGCCTGAAGAACCCGAGATTGCGATTCATGAGGTCGTGATGCAACTCACTGACACTCCACTGCCAAAGCCAAAGGATCCATTCTCATGCAAGCAAAAGTTCAAGGCTGAAGATTTCTTTAGCGAGCATGTATTCTTCACTGACTACAACCCATATGACTCTGCTCGCATAAGGAAGAGGCGTTTCTGGACTGCTAGTCAAGCCAATTTCTATTCCTCTATGCTGTTCAACAAAGACAAAGTCTTCGATCACACACACATTCCTCATGTGAACATGGAATCTCTGCCGGGCTTTGAGCCAGTCCTCAGTGTTCTTCACGACACTGTATTGTTAAACTTCTGCACTGACATATGTGGTTGGAATGAAGAACTCATTCTTCAGTTCTATGCGACGCTGCACATCACAGGAGATTCTGAAGATGTGAACTCATGGGTGCTGGACTGGATGTCAGAAAATACTCACTACAAGGCACCAAAGAATCGAATTGCTTCGTGCCCTCCCACTCGATCCTCCCCTTAACGGTGCTCGTTGCGTCTACAAAGTGAACCTGAGCTTACAAATCATTACATGCAAGTCTTGATGAAGCCTTTGAAGCAGCAGGCCCCACGAACCAAATTCCTCATCAAGGAATTATCAGATGTGCCTCGGACTGTCTATCGCATTCTGACGAAGACAATGAGTCCTATCAAAGGCCATGACTCAAATGATGAAGAAGTCGTTGGCATCATGAAGAATATGCTTTTCAATATCATTCATGGCGTTCCCGTCAACTTCCATGATTTCTTCATGAGGACTCTGGCAAATATTGCTATGTCACCATTTGAGCTGAAGCCTTATGCACCATGGATTATGAGATTCATCAGGACAAGGTCTTCACTCAATTACAAGGCTGACACTCTGAACCACTGCAGCTACTTGCCTCCAATTGAAGTCCTCAGACGGACATTTTCCTCAACTAATGACAAAGGCAAGGCAACTGTTGTGATAGATGAAGGCATTCGTCCATTGGATGGTCAATTTCGCAAGGCTGCATCCTACTCGACCAATGATGACTCTGCCACACATGACTCTGCCGCCAACAACTCTGCCAAGCAAAATCCTCAAGCCACAAAGACCGTGGTGATGACTGATCGTGAGTTACTCCTCAGTCTTCATCAGAAAGTTAATCGCAATCATAAATGTGTCAAGCGTCAGTTTGGTTCAATTCTTCACAACATGACCTCAACACACAATGCAGTGAAGAAAAACCAATACGACCTCCATGAAACCTTCAACCGTACCTGAGCTGTTACATCTCATGTCTCTACAAAGAAAGAAGATCTGAAGAAAATGGGTCTCAAGGAAGAATTTGACTGGTCTGCACCTCCTCCGAAGAAATACAAGAAGGTCAAAGTTCCTTCCTTGGTGACCAGCTCTTATTCTTCATCGCGCGACACAGATGAAAATGAAGACTTGGATGACACTGCGGCAGGCCCTACTACGACAAACGACCCCGACAACGCTGGCGCTCCTTCATCAACTTGATATTCTTCAGGGGCGTTAGTCCTCAGTTTCGATCCTTTTGGTCATTCGATGACAAAGGGGGAGAAATTTGAGTTAGTCTTCAAGCGGGTCTATTATATGGGCGTTTTTCTGCTAAGTTACAACTCTCGCTCTTCTGAAACTTTATTGGATCGAGTTGTAATCTTAAACCCGATGGTGCTCTGATACTTTTGATGTGTTCCTCTGCATGCTTATTCCTCGTTATATGTTAATACACGCATGCTGAATTACATCAGTCACCATATTTCATCATGCATTTCAAATTCTTCATACTATATGTCAAATGCGTGTGTGAATTACAAGATATAGGGGGAGATCTCCATGACCGAGTCTGTGAAGGTTTGGAAGTCGCCTGAAGACTTACCACGAGTGATTGGACGAGGTCTGTGTGACCTTATTTCAAGGAGAATACGGTGAGGACTTGGTGTCCTGAGTTGCGTGCTCAGCGACTGGGTGTCCGGGACTGTGTGTCCGGGACTGTGTGTCCTCGAGTTTAAATACTCAGCCGCTCCAACCAGATTTACAACTGAGACAGCAGTTGGAACTGGTCTACCAAATCATTGTCTTCACCAACCTTACTGGTTCTATTTCCTCAACTCTTTCATTTTCTCATTACTGTGTTGAGTGCTTCATCATATCTGTGTTTGAAGACTTTGACTGAAGACTTTCTCAATTTCCTCAGTTCAATTTCTTCAGTCCGTTTGTCTTCATCTTGTGTTATCCTGTGATTACGCTTTCTGTACTCTGTGCTTGTCTTCATTTCATCATGATGAACATGCCTCAGATTCTCATCATGCTTACTTCTGAGTACTTATTCTGCTGCAAGTAGTTCTTCGCTAAGGAATTTCCTCATCGACAAATTCCTCAGTGAAGAATTCATAAAAATCGCCTATTCACCCCCCTCTAGTCGATATAACGCACTTTCAACCCGTGATGGTCCAGGCGGCGGATGTGGGTGTTGGCTACGCCCCCCGCCTCTCAAACGACGTCTTCTTCGCCTTCAACAACATGGTCAGCCAATGCATGATGTATCTCCAGTGGCGCATCGAGCATGAATTCGTAACGCATCAGCAGCACGTGACCGTCGGCCACTTTATAGAGGCGCCGGCGACTGTGATGTCGTAGTGCACGCATGGAACCATATGCAGAGAACAGTCGTACCGGTTTCGTGTCGAGAGGCATGGCACAGGGTACAAGCTGGTATCGTGCCACAGGTCGCCGTGTCGTGATCTGGTATTGTACGAGTACCGCGGTGACCAGTGGCTGACCGTACGGAAAGAAAAGGATGGGCGCGAGCCTTTCATGGTCGTGTTCAAGAAGTGCCTTTTGCCGTGCGTGGACCGCCGAAGGCCTCCTGCGTTCATGCCTAACTAGGCCCGTATTCATGTACTTGCTCTTGATCGAACAATGCCAATCATAAAAACTATATGTGTTTGGGACTAATCCTCTTGCATGTCTTCTTGTGTGTGAAAAATCCTATCGCGTGTCTAAACATAAAAATCATGGTAAACATGGTTCTAACCGAGTTCAAATTTCTTTGATAATAGATCTGAATTATTTTCTCAAAATAAATAAATAAATCAAGTTCTCATGGACCTCCGCATCCCTCGCAGAGACGACTCAGGGGAACCCACGCCCCGCCGGCCGCCGACTTGGGGGATTCTGCCGGGCGAAGCCCAGGCAGTGCCGCCGGCAGCGGGTCCTCCCTTAGGCATGGTTCTCCTGTATCCCTAGCGGCTCCTGTCCGGTGGTGCTCCTGGTGGGGTGGTGCTGCGAGGCTTCAGCGGCAGCGATGTTCCTATCCAGGAATGATGGGGTGCTCTGCCCGGTGGTGCACCCTGGCTACCCTGGCAGCGACGGCTGGGGCTGCCAATCCCCCCAACCTAGACCTGGATCTGGGTGGGTTGGTGGAGCTTGGCCCATGGTTGCGGTCAGGCGATGGCAGGCTGGATCGGGGCGGCGTGGGGGCCTGCTACCGTGATAACAAAGGTGGTGGTCCTCGTGCTCCTATCGGTTTATGTGAACATCCTGCATGATCAGTCCTCCTTGTTTGGTCATCAATGTGTTTTGGAACTGTTGTCGGACATCTTGCCCAAGATATCTGGATCGGATAGAATTCGGTCATGCGCGTTCATTTCAACCTACGAGGTTCCACGAGGGCGTGACGCGAAACACTACTGTTTGTTCACATCATGGGACATGTCGGCTTCTTGATTTCTATGGTGTAGACAGCTGTGGAGAAGGTCATGGCGGCTGAGATTGGAGGATCAGTTAGACGGACGGAACCTTCGAGGCAATGGATCCATCTAGGTGTTTGATAACTCTCAGGAGTAGCAGTGTCAAGTGGGGGCGGTAGACTGGAGGAATTCATTTTGCGTGGTGCTCCTCGGGTGCCGAGCCAAGACTTTCAGGGTGAAATTCTAAGGTGTGGCCTTCATTGGTTGTGTCTAGCAATTACCTTCCGGAAGGAATTGTTTTGAGAGCTTAGACTTCTCTAGGTGAAAACCTAAGATCTTGGATCGGGCAACAACGATGTTTGTGCATAGTTTTCTTTTTGGAGGCGTTGTTTTTGGAGACCTTTTATGTTTTTCGGGTGTTGTATTTGTTGGTGGTTTGTCAGTGGCTACTGGCAGGAGTTGATCACTATGGCGGGACCTTTGTTTTTATTCTTTTTTATATTTTTTCTTTGGTTGTGCGCATCCATGATGTCTTTGCGACATCTTGTAGATGTAAAGGTTGGGTGTAATTAGTATCTTGGTGATGTTAATATATTTCCTTTTCAATAGAAATCTAGTTCTGATTTTGGAATTAGTCTCTCAACTACATCCAACTTTATAATAAATTGACGGCACTTATTTTGAAACGGAGGGAGTAGGTACATGAGTCCCCATCATGTATATCCTAAAAGTTAGATGTGCATGATCAATATCATATACTCTTGGTTCGTGGCCGCGCCATGGCAAAACTTATCATATACTCCTAGTATGTACATCTATAAAAAGAACTGATACTCCTAGTATGTACTCATACATTCATGATTGTTACTACATACTCCTAGTATGTACATCTATAAAAAGAGCTCATATTTTCCTAGGCGTGGCCGCCATGGCAAAACAAGACCTCCTCCATGCACCGCTCGTTAATTTCAGCATTCAACAAGTAATTTGGACCAGGTAAAGCTTATTTATCTATAGTTGGGTTAGTTTAAAGATGAGCACTATCATTAGTTGGGTATTGATTGGCAGTTGTATAACTCTTTCAGGCCTTGTTGGGACTTGTTTGGGCTATTTATATTTTGATTTACTTTGCTTTTAGTTGATCTGTACAACAGTTGGCAACACTACTACAGGCCAAGTTGCGAATCAAGGGGTGGGATTGCAGCCGAGACGACAACAACACCTCTGTGCCTAGTTGCGAGTTGACAGTGGACTTGTAACTGAGTTGGAAACAACTATGGTCCAAGTTGTGAGTCGAAGGGTGGGCTTGCAACCAGGAAGACAACCTATGGGCGTAGTTGTGAGGCGAAGGATGGACTGGCAAGTGGGACAAAGAGTTACTACAGGACCGGTTGCGAGTCGATGGGGGGGGGGGGGGCTTGCAACTGGTACAAGGACATGTACGGTCCCAGTTGTGAATCAAGGGAGGACTTGCAACTGGTACAAAACCAAGAAGTAAGGGCTCAGTTGTGAGTTGATGGTGGACTTACAACTGGGTTGAAAACAACTACGAGGCAAGTCGCTAGTCCGAGGGGTTGGCTCGCAACCGAGAAGACAACAACATCTTTGGGCCTAGTTGCGTGTCGGGGGGACATGCAAGTCGGACAAGAACAAAAAGCATGGGCCCATTTGCAAGTGAAGGGTGGACTTGCAACTAAGAAATTTTAAGAAAATGTTCATGAATTTTCATAAAAAAATGAAAATGAAAAAAAAAACATATGAATACCTTTTCAAATGTGGGCATACAACTGGCTAATAACCCTTCTACCGCCCCTAATTGCAGGCAGTTTAAAAAGTTGAGGGTGGATTTGCAACTGGAAAAAGGGGGTCGAGCCCAGTTGAGTGTCGCGGCGTGGACTTGCAATTGAGACAAAAAGGGGTCGAGCCCAGTTGCATGTTGATGGTGTACTTGCAACAAGGAAAAAATGAGCCAGGCCCCAGTTGTGTATCGAGGGTGGACTTGCAGCTGGGGCAAAAATTGTTTCCTCTCCTCCCCCAGTTGTGTATCGAGGGTGGACTTGCAACTGGGACAAAAAATGTTCGATCTCTCGGTTGCGTATCGAGGGGGGGGGGGACTTGCAACTGGCACAAAAAATGTGGGGGCTCCAATTGCATGTCAGAGATGTAGTTGGACTTGCAATTAAGATAAAAATGGGCTGGGCCCCAGTTGAATGTCGAGTATCGACTCGCAATTAGGACAAAAAAAGGCCAGCCCCAATTGTGAGTTGAGGATGGACTTGCAACTAGGACAAAAAAGATCGGACCATAGTTGCGAGTCGAGGGTGGGGTTGCAACTGAGACAAAAATTGTCGGACCCCAGTTGCGAATCGAGGATGGGATTGCAACTAAGATAAAAGTTGTCGGACCCTAGTTACGAGTCAAGGAGGGACTTGCAATTGGGGGAAAAAAGGTCTAGTCCCAGTTGCAAGTTGATGATGAGCTTGCAACTGGGACAGAAAAGATCGAGCCACAGGAACGACAGGGTGGAGATAGGGATTTGGATCTACTGCGGCGGGTGGGGGGGGGGGGGGTTGCGTAGAATGGACAATTCAATTCCAATGGGCAATTATCTGGCAGCCAAACAAGTTGAACGAGGAATCCCACAAACGTAAGTGTTTTCGTAAAATGTTCATGCTTTCAGAAAATGTTTTGAGTGTTCAAAACATGTGGCCATTTTCAAAAATTATTCACAAATTCAAGAAAGTTCATGTTTTCTTAAAAAAATTGACGTTTTCCAACAATTTCCGGGAATTTCAAAATATGTTCCCTTTTTTAAAAAAAATAGTGGTTTCGGGAGAGGTTTCATGTTTTCAGAAAATGTTTAATTTTTTAAAAAGTAATCACGTTTGAAAAACTGTTCAGAATTTCAAAAATAATTCATATTTAAAAAAATATACGGAATTACAGAATTACAAATATTGTTCACACTTTTCGGAAAAATGGTCAATTCTTTGCATTTTAATAAAATTTTGATATTTTAAAACTGTTCTCCAATTTTCAATAATTGTTCAGAAAAAGTTTCAAACCCGACGCTATAGTGAGTTCTTAAACTCTTGGGTTGATTATAGAACGCGCCAGGTCGATTCAAACACTCGCGTTGATTGTATAATGCGCCAGGTCGATTCCGAACAGGCACGCTGCATTTTTTTTTTGACTTTTTGTCTTGGATCATGGCCGTTGGTGGTTGTGTGCCCGTGCGCAACAAGAAATTGGACGAGACAACTTAAAAAAAAAAGAAACAGCGGGAGGGCTAAGTCGGGTGATGTCATGTTAGATCTAAGATAATATCTCATACTTAGATTTAACATAGTCACACTCATTTAACTTTTCCAAACCTTTACCCTAATAGAATGTTTACCATCGGTTTACGAGTAACGGATATTCATTGCCATGTTGACGTCGAAAGAGATACATGAGCTGACTATATCTAATATTTCCTTCGTTTTTTTACTTCGCATATAAGATTTGGTCAAAATCAAACTGCATAAAGTTTAATTAAATTTATATAAAAGATATGAACATCTACAATACTAAAACTATATAGTACTCCTAAACTATATAGTACTCCCTCCGTCCCAAAATTATTGTCTTATATTTATCTAAATACGGATGTATCTAATACTAAAACTTGACTTGATACATTCGTATTTAGACAATTTTAAGACAAGGATTTTTTGATAGAGGGAGTATGAACATACGTTTCATGGTGCATCTGATAATATTGATTTCATATCGTGAATGTTTATATTTTTTAATATAAAGTTAGTCAAACTCTACAAAGCTTATCTTTGATCAAATCTTATATGCAAATTAAAAAGAAATGGAGGGAGTACAAAACAAAGCCTAAAAAACAAACGAAAAATGTATTTGGCAACCGTGTGGCAGATTGCGAAACTGCTACACGCATCCAGCGCCGTCAGTTTCCTCCCGATCTCCTTCCTTCCTCGCATGTCCTCTCGATTTCTTTCCTTTCCCGCACGCCTCCCGATCTCCTTCCTTTCCCGCACGACCTCCCCCGATTTCTTTCCTTTCCCGCACGCCCTCCCCGATTTTATCGGGCACACCCGCTCGTGCCTTCCTAATTTTCGTAATCGTCAATTATGGCCCACGCGCCTTCCCGATTTTCAGCAAAAATAATGCTTGGACTAGGATTTGATCTCTGTTCTGCAGGTAATCAACAAAGGGAGATAACCACCTCATCTATGACACTCATTGTTGAGCAAGCTAAGGAAAATACTGTTTTTGACATGTTCGTGGTAACTTTGATCATTGGGAGTAAATTTGTTGAACCCGCCCCTCAATAATTTCTGTAAATAGCACGATAACATTCACGCCATAGACCTGATAATTTAGATACAAACATCAGGGTAACTTTAACTATTGGGGAAGACAAATGAGAAAAGATACTCGATAATTTATGTGTAAATAGATGGTAATATATGCAGCGCACATCTGATAACTGAGGTAGAAACACCATGGTAACTTTGACCATAGGGATTTTTTTTTTGAAAAGATACTCCGGCATCTTCTGTGTAAATAGCATGGTAGTATACCTCCCTCCCCTGGCATTTTTACGTGTAAATAGCATGAAAACATATGTACTGCGATAACTAAACACCATGATAAGTTTTTAACCCGTGGGGGAGGGGGATTTGCTAAAACATACCCCTGATAAATTTTTTGTAAATAGCATGATATTTTAAGCACTACGGGCTTGATAGGTTACCTAGAATCACCATGATAACTTTTTGTCACGGAAAAAAGTTGTTCAAAACATCCTCAATATTTTTTGTGTAAATAACATGATAATATAAGCACCGCATAACCGATAACTTGCAATATAAACATGATGGTAACTTTTTTATCAAAGGAAACTAAGTTGTTAAAAACACACACTCATCTCGCGCGTGGGCCTCTTGGATGAACAAAACGCATGGCGTGCCACGAGAAAGTCACATAATGTTTAGTGTCATGAGGGGCACACGTGCTATAGGCGTGATAAGTTACGCAAAAACTTTGTGGTAATTTTTGACCTATGAAAAAAGCTACCGAAACACACCCAAGTTTTTAGGTGCAAGTACCATGATAATATACGAACTATAGCCCCGGTAACTCATGTACAATCCCTCATGATAACTTTGACCGGGGGGAGGTTGATGTACATATACCCTGATAACTTATGTGTAAGTACCACGGTATTTTACACATCAAAGACCTTATAATCTGTGTACAAAACACAATGGTAACTTTGAAGGGATGTAGTTGTTGAAGCATAGATACCCGGTACATTCTATGTAAATAGCACGGTAAATTATGCAACACAGGCCTGATAACTTGCATACAAATACCATGGTAACTTTATCCTGAAAAGAAATCATGTGGTAGACGTGAAGAAGTGACAGTTTTCTCAGGGGTGGGCGCCAGAGATGTGCGTGAGAAGCAGGTTTTTCGGGCGAGCCTACAGGGTCGTTTGGGAGGAGGCGAGGTCAAAGGACGAGGAATCGTGTGGTACTTTGAAATGAAAAAAGTAAAGGTATGGCAGTTTTGCTTATATGGCACACGTGTGCCAAATATCACAGTCAAAAACAAATATCTTCGAAACTATCGAAGTTTTTTTTGTTGAGGGGCGAAACTATCGAAGTTGCTCAGACGACCACAGCGGAAGGGCCAAGAGTGAGCGGGCACGGCTTGAGACTTTTCGACCGGCTGCTCGCGGTCGCTTAAGCCAGCAGGGCGCTGGCTAGGCGCGTCCATAAATAAATAAATTAATAAAAATTAAACTCGTCGTCGTCGCCGCCTCCCTCGCCGTCGACGACTCACTGCGGCGGCGTCGGTGGCGGCCGGACACCTCGTCCCCGGCCCACCATGCCGGAGCCCACCAAACCCCTCTCCCCCCGCCCAAGCCGCGGCCGCTGCCGCCTCTGCGGCCTCTGCCTCGGCTCCGCCCTCCTCGCCATCGTCGTCTCCACCCTCGTCCACCTCCTCTCCCCGCCGCCTCAGCCGGCGCCCTCCCAGAGCTTCTCCGTCGTCATAGACGGCGGCAGCACCGGCACCCGGGCCCACGTGTTCTCCCTGGGGCCCGACGGCCGGCCGGATCTGGCGCGCTCCGCCGTGATGCGCGTCTCCCCGGGGCTCTCCTCTTTCGCCGCGGACACGGCGCGCGCGGGGGAGTCGCTGCGGCCGCTGATGGAATTTGCCAAGGAGAAGGTAGGGGGCGAGGGGGGCGCCGCAGCAACAGAAGTGCGGCTGATGGCAACTGCTGGCCTGCGGCTGCTCGAGGAGAGCGTCCGGGAGGCGATACTGGTGTCCTGCAGGAACGCCCTCAGGGCCTCCGGGTTCCGGTTCGAGGACTCCTGGGCCAAGGTGATCCCAGGTACCGCCAATTTCTTCATCACCTTACTAAAGGAAGTAAAGTATTGCATGTCTATTATTGTTGGCCTTTAACTTCTTAAAGCAACATAGTAAGCCTACGGCAACATGATCATTTCTTACTGGTTGTTGCTGCCAGCATGATCATTTCATCCCGGAGAAATGCCCCATTTTCCCCTCCATATGACCAAAGTGATGATGTGTCAAACTCCTAAGAAACTTCTGCCATGGATTATTGGAGGGGCCTAAGATAACATCAACAAACTGAGCAAATCATGGGGCATGGAAAACATTGATTGACTGATACAAATAATGTTGTGCGGTATGGAACTGACTGCGAATTAGTTTTTATTTTTGTCTGTGAGGGTGATTGTATGATGGATCTAGATGGTTATTGTGTCATTAGCTGAAATATGTCTGAGTTGGTTTTTTACGACTGGTATGTTCCTTATATAGGTTCTGATGAAGGCGTCTATGCTTGGGTTGCGGCAAACTATGCTCTGGGCACACTTGGAGGGGATCCTCACAAAACAATTGGAATAATTGAACTCGGGGGTGCTTCAGCTCAGGTTCTCTCATGAACACATACACGGTCTGCTCTCATGTGTTGATTCTGTTTTGTTTAACCATGATGCATGCTAATAAGATCATAGTGTAGTCGTGCCTAATTCAATATATATACACATGATGGCTTATTGTTCTGTTGTTTTGCAAGAAGTTGCAGTTTCCTGCTAATGTAACTGCTGCTATTTGTTTCAGTTGACGTTTGTTTCCGACGAAGCACTTCCTCCGGAACTATCAACTAATTTTACTTTTGGGGAAACAACATACACTCTCTATAGCAACAGCTTTCTAAACTTTGGACAAGTGAGTTATTTGATATATCAAATCCTGTTTCTCACGGTTCTTGTCAGAGATTGAATAGTTCCCAGGGATCTAAATGTCACCCGTATAACAGTGTGACTATGAGATTCGTGTGAATAGCAACCAAATACATTCCATTGCATGGTTCTTGTCAGCGATTGAATAGTTTCAAGGGATCTAAATGTCACCCGTGTAGCAATGTGACTATGAGATTTGTGTGAATAGCAACCAAACACATTCCGTTAAGCTATAATTTGTTTCACTAAGAGAAAGCTATAATTATTGGCACTGATTACTAACAGGTCATTGGACGAGGCATTTCATATCCGGAGCACTCTTAAATGCCCCAAACGTCATCAAATGGCGGCCCGCAGATGCATAGAATATGCTCGCAACTCATAAGAAAGAGAGTCATGCTTCATATCTAAAGTTCCGTCCTCTGGAACTCGGATATAAAGATTCAGATTTCTTGTCTCAAAGTTTCATGCTGGTTTTGAGTACAAGTAAAGTCTCAAAACTCAATTTTTGAAGAGTTCCTTGAGAGTTATTCCCTCCGTCCCAAATTACTTGTCACAGAAATGGATAGAAATGGATGTATCTAGAACTAAAAATACGTCTAGATACATACATTTTTGCGACAAGTAATTCCAGACGGAGTGAGTATAATTTTGATAATCAAAGTTCCAGCAAGTCTAAAATGTCAAAATATGATTCAAGCAAACTGTTATTGAGCTTGAAGTTTCAAAAGGCAGTTCTGAGCAAGTTTCCTGAAGTTCTAAATTTTCAAAATAATGTTTATGCAGTCTGTCAATGTTTCAGAAGAAATATCTATAACGCTATGTGCCAGTCCATTTGGTTATATATAAACAGATTGGTAGCTGCATGGTTTCCATGCAATGTGATTTAATGCGTTATTTGCACCTTAATTAAGTCACCTGCCAAAAATGTTGTGAAGTTCTTTTCTCTTTTCTTATTTCTTACGGTAACAGTGATCATTTGTTACGCATGCTAAACACATATCCTGGGATCTAATAGAGTCCTTCAATAGGGTGGTGGTGGGGGGGGGGGGGGGTGTCCCCTGTAATATACCGTATTGCTGATCTTGTGATATTGTGGTGTAGTTAAAAATCTGATTTACTCACTTATTTTCACAGAATGCAGCACAACACTCATACCGTGAAATACTGAAGTCAAGAGGTATTTGAACTCTCTCTCTTTCTCTCTCTCTTTGTTAAAACAGCCAATCCAGCCATTTGCCATCTGCTGCAATGAGGCAATTTAGCATCTGATGGACAAGGGAACACAAACTACCTGCAGATAGGAATATTAATTTAATATTAATTACAAAACCCTTTCTTAGTCCAGAGTAGAATGCCAACAACTAACTTTAGCTAAGGTTGCTGCCACAGTACAAATGTCCCAGGATTTTAGTTCAAAGAAAAAGTTTGTTGAAGGTGCTGTATCCTTTGTTATTTTTAGGAAGTTAACAGATGTTCTTTTAATTCTGCTGGTTAACTTTAAATTACAAATATAGTACCCTTTTGCAAGTACAACTACCGACCAGTGTTTCATCACGATTCGTGCGATTGAAGGATCTTCCAAAAACGCTACACTTGTTGATCCTTGTGCCCCTAAAGGACTTTCTCACAAAAGAAAAGTAATGGCGAGAGCAAGCGGTGCGTCAAGATCAAATTTAGAGGATCAATATGTTGATAATGGAAGCGGAAATTATAAAGAATGTAGATCTTCTTCACTGATGATGATGCAAGAAGGAAAGGGTAAGAAATGCATGTGAATTTTCATCCCTTTTTCTTTATCAGTATTTATGGTTATTTAGTCTACATATCCTTTTCTTCATGATTCCTGTGCTTAAAGTACCATCAGCTGAAGTTAGAAATTTTGGCACTGTCATGATGAACTCAAAACTGTAATGCATGATGAGGGATATCCATGTAAGGATGTAACTGTTTGATGTCAAGTTAGATGGAGGTTCTTGACTGCATTGACCTAATATCTTTTCCAAATCTTGGCACTTCAAATACTTTGTTGAGCTTGCTCTTTATCGTGACTTAAGAAAACAATTGAGCATGATGTTCTTAGATTTAGTACCATTTTATCGGAATTTAGATTTGCACTGTGAGCATTTGTATTCTATATCCATATCCACCTGCATACCCTTAACTTTTTCTTGAATGAATACAGAACGGTGCGAGTATCAGCAATGTCACCTAGGATCTAATTTCGTCCCTGAGCTGCTTGGGCATTTCCTAGCAACTGAAAATTTCTATTTTACGTCCAAGGTCCACTGCATGTTCTCATTTTTTTTCTTCCATTGGCACATACCATCCTTTTCTTAGGGCACTTCTGACTATACATCCTCTTCCAGTTCTTTGGACTAGACCGGTCTTCATCACTGTCTGATTTTGTGGTTGCTGGAGAGCAACTTTGCAACAAGGACCTGTCCATGCTGAGACAAAAGTATCTCAATCATTCAGATGAAGATTTCTCACGGTATTGCTTCTCGTCGGCATACATAGTAGCTCTACTGCACGACAGCCTTGGTGTACCAATGGATGACAAGAGGCAAGCATATCATATCAGGACACCATCATTCTTGTTGAGTGAAATCTACCTTTGACTAATCTTATGCGCTTGCTACTTAAATTTGCTCTGAGCAGGATCGAGTATTCAAATCAGATCGGCGACACTCATATTGAGTGGGCCCTAGGAGCTTTCATTGCAAATACAAAAGATAGGATTCTAGGGGCATCAGGGGCTGCGGCAACACGGGCTCCTAAGCATAGGCCACTGCTCGCCGTGCTGGGAGCGTTTGTTGCTTGCGGAGTATTTTTGGGGTTGAGACGGAGGAAGCCCAAGACAAAGATTATATATGATTTAGAGAAAGGCCGATACATTATGACACGCATCAGCTGACGCTGGGCGTTGTGCAGGTGGTGGAGCATGAAGGGTAGCACACTTGTATCTGGCATGTATTGAAATGCTGTAGAACATTTTGTTACATACTAATCGTATTATACTGTACAATTTTGTACTAAATCAGCGACACTTATTTTGGAATGGAGGAAGTATATTAATCTTAGCTCAAGTTGTGATCTTGTTATTTTGCATGCACGAGTACAGATTTTGAAGTTTCAGTGTCATCATATCGCTAGGTTTATAGTGGAGGCGAAAGGAAACTGGCCCTTTGAGCAATTGTACCAGATTCGTCATAAAGTGTTGATTGCCAATAAACCGCTTTTCTGGCGAAAATACTACTCCCTCCGTCCCATAATATAAGAGCATTTTTAACATTAGTGGAGTGTCAAAAACGTTATTATAATTTGGGACAGAGGGAGTACATAAAACCACTATAGCAGAGCCGTTAAAAAAGGATGGCGAAAATATATGTTTTTGTTGCAAGAATAAATTGGGGGATTTGGCTATGATTCATGCTGAAGAATGGAGTGAGATTTCTTACATTTGATGTGTGAGATCCATCATCAGCATCATGGTTCCCTGGCCCAGTACTGGATGGGACATGGGGTACCTTCACTACTGAATCAGAGAGGGAAACTTACTTGGTTTGCCTGGTTAAGAGTGCACCTTTAGGACTATCGATTGTTTCAATCACTTCAACCAACCCTGTTCTTAATCGTATCAAGGATTGATTTTGATTTGGCAGGCTATTGTGAAGTCTCTTATTGTGTTCCCGCAATTATTGCAAGAGGGCCATGCTCCTCCGGTGAACTTCAAGGTCAATAGACGTCGCTATAACAAACCTAGCAGTTGGCATCTATCTGAAATGGTCCACATTTGTGAAGACTATCTCACACCCTATGCGAGGAGGCAAGAACTCCTACTTTGCCAAGTGTCAGGAGGCTTGCAGGAAGGATGTCGAGTGGGCATTTGATGTGCTCCAATCTCGATTTGCTGTTGTCCGGTACCCTGCTCTGATTTGATCGAAATCGCAAATGTGGGAGGTGATGAATTGTTGTGTCATTTTGCACAACATGATCATTAAGAGCGAAAGGTGAAGAGTCGATGTTTGACATCGAACCATATTTCGTGCGTGGTCGTCTTTGCAACAGCTTGATCACTGTGCACCTAAGATGGGCTGCCTTCCTCAATGTGCGTCAGGAGATCCCGCTGGGCGCAGCGATCGCGAGGTTTCTTCGTTTTGTTGATCCGCCGTTGTCGGCATTTGTTTCTTTTGCTCTTTCTCTGTCGTTTTCTTTTGGGCGTGACTGTGCTGCTTCCGCCCTAGCACCTATCCTTGTATGGCCCGGTTGGTTGCCTTGTATACAAAGCGGGGGAAACCCTTTTTCGATAATATGCGTCAGGAGATCCGAGACCCATAAATGCATCAAGAACTGCAGCACGATCTGGTGGAGCACCTATGGAGACTCAAGGGCAACACCTAGTTCGATGTGTTTTGATTTGTTTTTTATTTGAATTATGAGTTTATTTCGTCAAACTATTTGATTTGTATTGATTTCTGCGATGAACTATGTGATAAAAATTGGTTTTTGTTAAATTTGTGCCAAACTTTAAGGCTGACGTTGAATATATCGCCGGTTAGCCCCCGAGCGGCGCTATTTCAAGCCCTCAGAAGGCCGAACGGCTAGAGATGCTCGGAGGCAGCTGACCAAGTGTGAACACAGCTTGTAAATTTTATTCTTATCCAGTTTTTGCCGAGCAAAAACATCAAGATCTTCCTTCTTGTGGAGCCCCAGTGTGATAATTGGATTGATCGAAAAACCTGATTCGAATCGGGAAAACGGTTACTAGTAGTAGATGTGCCAGATGTGTATATCGCACAACGTCAGGTACCGAAAGCAAAAAGATCCACATCCAAAATTGTATCGTTTCCTCTTTCCCCTCGCGCTGGCTGGCTTTGGTCGCCTCGCAGTCGCACCACCAACCAGATTCGTGACTCGTGAGCCACCTCGCGCCCACGCCTCCCCCCATTTCCCTTCCCTCCCTCCCTCCCCTCGCTTCGATTCCTTCCCTTCCACTCCAAGCAAGCAAAGCTCCCCTCGGATCCGACTCGCATCCCATGGCGCCGCTCAGCACCGGCGCGGCCGCGGCGGCCTGGGCGGCCGTGCGGGCGCGCGCGGTCGCCCCGGCGCTGACGGCCGCGGTGTGGGTGTGCCTCGCCATGTCGGCCATGCTCCTCCTGGAGGCCGCCTGCATGAGCCTCGTCAGCCTCGTCGCCGTCCGCCTGCTGCGGCTGCGGCCCCAGCGGCGGTTCAAGTGGGAGCCCATGCCCGGGGCCCTGGCCCCGGCGGTGGCGGGTGCCGAGGCCGACGTGGAGGACCCGGCGGGCCGCCGCGAGTTCCCCATGGTGCTCGTGCAGATCCCCATGTACAACGAGAAGGAGGTGAGGCGTCCTCCCAGATTTCCGTCACGGGGTGCTTGGCTGGCACCGCTTGAAAGTTGAAATTGCCTCGTGCTGCTCGCGCTGCTTTTGGCCTTTTGTGCGCGCCCCTGTCCGATTCAAAGTTGAAATGCCTCTGCAGCGCCGTACTCTCGAAACTTTCCTTTTGCGAAATGTAGCTTAGGGTGTTGACTGTTGACATTGTCGATAAACTGCTCTAGTCTACGAAAAAACTAGTACCACGCTCAGGACTAACTGGGGAATTGGGGCGGGGTTTGGATAAATGCGTCTCTGCATTGCCTTCACGGTGTCAAGCAGAGTAGAACTATTCTACACTATTACTGTTAAATCATTAGGTGAGATTCTTGTTTGTGTTGTTATAGGAAAAAAAAACAGTTGCCAGTACAGGTTTAGCGTTTTGTTTACATCTCTCTTTTTTTTTAGAAAAGGAGGATGACCCCCGGCCTCTGCATCTGGGAGATGCATACGGCCACTTTATTGATTATTCTCGAGGACCTTACAAAGTATTACAACAATGAGCCTGAATCCACCATCTTGGCAACACATGCCGCTACTCCTATCCAAAATGATGAAGGGGTGCTAGTTGGGCCACTACCCAAACCACTCACCTAAGCCTAACATCAAAAAGCCGGAAACCGAAACATATTCGGAAGCCCCAGCCGAGCCACATACCGGTGCAGGGCACAATCCGTCGAACACACTCGTGTCGTCGCCGCCATCTTCCATGTGTCCGTCCTCGAGATCATATTGATGCTTGTACCTTGTTCCGCCACTCGCCATCGACGCTACCATGACGCCAGACAACCTCCTCTGCGCGAGTCCATCTCCGCGCATCGGGCGGCGAGCCTCCACAGCGCCATGCCACCGATCTTTGCCGCCATCAATGAGTGAGATGAAGTACCGATCCACCACGGCATGTACAAGGTGAGGAAGGGCGAGGTCCCCATCGGAGACACGGCCGGAAGAGAAGCACCGCAGCCCCGAGACACTGCCCGGAGCTGCGACGCAGCAGATCAGGCAGGCCGCCACCGAGAACCGCATAAGCTCGCCATGCACACCCAGATCCCCATGCCCAAGTCGGCGCCTTCAAGAAGGTGACGACGCTGGCGCCGCCGCCGCTTAGCCACCGGGTTAGGGTTTTCACCCGGCGCAGGGAAGGGGAAGCGAGGAGGTTTAGCCTCGGCGCCGCCACCAAGGAGGAATGGCGTCCGAACGCCATCGACGCCGTGATCGCCACCGGCGCCAAAGATTTCCCCGCCAAACACCGCCGCCACCTCCAAACCAGCCACAACATCCATGGCGCGTGTACGCCGGAGATCCAGGCCGGCCGGAGGTCATGCATCACAAGTGGACCAGGATCGCCTCCGATCCGACGAGGGGAGCCCGGGGCCTCCCCGTGCCATGACCTGCGCCCACCGGGACCTCGCTGCCCACGCAACCGAGGGGAACCGGCCTACCTCACCGACGAGCACTCCCCGCCGCCGGAGGAGCGCCGTCCGCACCAGCGAGGCCGCCGCCTCGGATCCGGACCCTCACCACCGAAAGGGAAGCGGTCGGATTGGGGTGGAGTGCTGGATCCAGCAAATCGCCCGCCGCCACCATCCGGGAGCGGCGCCCGCCGGCCGTTCCTCCGGTGGCGGCGAGGTGGGGAGGGAGATGGGAGGGGTGTAGGGCCGCCGGATCTGGGTTCCCCCGTCGCTGCCAGGGAGGGGTGTAGGGCCGCCGGATCTGGGTTCCCCTGTCGCCGTCAGGGAGGGGTGTAGGGCCGCCGGATCTGGGTTCCCCCGTCGCCGCCAGGGAGGGCGACGCGGGGGACGGGTGGGACGGGACGGGTGGTTTGGCTAGTGCTTGCCTGCTGCGCGCGTTCTGCCTCGCGTGAATCACAAACAGATGCAAGTCTCTGGCAGCTGACTAGCAATGCCAGGTTTTGCCTCGCGATAGTTTTCTGCTAAGTTTGAAATGTGGCTGAACCTCAGAACGCTGTTCTTATGTGTCCTGTTGATTCATAGTATTTGACACAAGGATCGTTGCTTATTCTTATTTTACGCCTTTTGCAGGTGTACAAGCTGTCCATTGGAGCTGTTTGTGCTCTCACATGGCCGCCAGACCGTATTATAATCCAAGTCTTGGATGATTCAACTGATCCCATTATTAAAGTAAGCCTCGATTGCAGTGACAAGGTTTCTTGATTGAATGAAAATAAATGTCTGGTTAGTAAGTTTTGGATCAAAGGGTGGTTGCTGTGATGCTCATGTGAAATGATTCATGCACCAGAATGCTTGTCCCAAATAAACAATTAGTATATCTGCATCGACATATGAAAGTGTCTATGTGCAATTTTACACCTACTTCCAGCAAGGAGCTACCACTTTGCATTTGGTCCATGGAAAATAATCAGCACCCTTCAGATGTAGAGACAATGGTGTCAGAAACATGAAAGTACAGAAGAATGCATTACATTCAATGGTTATACCATCTACATTCAACATCATAATTCTGTGAAATGGTCAAGGTTGCATATTAATGTAAGCATGGGTAAAGTATTACTATGAACTGGATTTTGGCCCCATGGAGACAGTACCGTATCACTATGCCTCGTCTAGTTGAACAGCTGACATACGTACTAGTTATAAACCACTCTTGTTGAAGTCTTTATGACTTATTTTATGATCTTGTACTAAATTATGTTCTTGTCGGTTATTTTGTATTCAGTTACATTAATAGGATTATTTGATTGCTTGAATTGCTGTTGACTATGGCTTAATGCATGAGACACAATCTGATTAAATGTTTATGAAGTAGTCAAGGTTGCTCTATTTATCTTGGAAGGCAATAATAGGTGTGAGGACAGCTTGAATCCCACATGCTAAGAATGTTTATGAGTATACAAAGTGAAAGATAGTCTGTTTAATACTCCTAGCTATATTCAGATTACTGTGCCACTGTATGCTTTTAATCATCTTTTTGTAATCGCAGGAACTAGTGGAGCTTGAATGCCAGGAGTGGGCCAGCAAGAAAATTGACATAAAGTATGAAGTCAGAAATAACAGGAAGGGATACAAAGCTGGAGCTTTGAAGAAAGGCATGGAACATGTATATGCGCAACAGTGTGAATTCGTTGCTATCTTCGACGCAGATTTCCAACCTGAATCTGACTTCCTTTTAAAAACTATACCATTTCTTGTGCATAACCCGAAGATTGCGCTTGTGCAAACACGCTGGAAGTTTGGTGAGCATAACCATTATATTTTTTAGTATATGCACGTAGTTAAGACTACCTGATTGTGCATGTTCTGGAGTCAAGTACCTAGAGATCGATTTGCATGATATTTTTTCTGCTCCACGAAGTATTTGCTATTTAAGATCAGGAGTGTTTACTCAGAAAGTAATGGAGTCAGCACAAATGCTAGTCCTGTCTTGATAAAATGTGAGATTCTTGTCATTGGGATGTTTGAAGCTGAAATTTCACCTCAAAGCTCTCGTGCTTACCAATGGGTTGTCGTGCTCAAAGTCGGAACAATATCTTCATGACTTGAAGTGATACTGGTTAAAAATGAAAACTGTTTTGGATAAATATTTTGATATTTCTGAACCTTTGTCGTATCCTATGACAGAAATACCAGTCTTTCTACTCCGTAGTGGTCAGTACTGACATAATTTTGGACACAACTATTTTGTCCCATTCTGATTCTGTTGGCCCTCAAGGCCTCAACAATATTGGTGATTGCAGTAACAAAAGGCCGTGAAACTTTTTAACACGAAAAGATGGCTAACAAATTTCGCTCGAACTTCAGTTTAGCCACTTCGATAACTTTTTCCCTTCAGATTATTATTGAAGATTTGAAGTTTTGATGCAAGTCCCTTCTATATGAAAGTGATAATATTGATAACTTGAAGTGAGGATTTCTGTTTATTCTGGTTACAGGATGTTCCTGACCTGGCCTTTGCCCGGGCGATTTTGCAGTGAACTACGATGCTTGCCTGATGACAAGGATACAGAAGATGTCCCTGGACTATCATTTCAAAGTCGAGCAGGAATCAGGCTCATTTATGCATGCTTTCTTTGGTTTCAATGGTAAGAGCCAATCTTATAGCCATTTATTTGAGGCTTCAATGAAGCCTGACACTGTTAGTTTCTTGAAATGGTTCATTTGAATTTAAATATGTGATTAACAGAAATTCGTTTTTATCAACAGGTACAGCTGGTGTGTGGCGTGTATCTGCTATTAATGAGTCAGGAGGATGGAAAGATCGCACCACTGTGGAGGACATGGACCTGGCTGTACGGGCATGTCTCAAGGAATGGGAATTCTTGTATGTAGGTGATATAAGGGTATGTTTTGCAGTCTGTAATTCCAAATAGTTGTTTTTCATTGAGCATGCGCTATACTGTATTATATTCTGCCCTGCATCATTACAAGTACAAACCTGACACAGGTTAAGAGTGAACTCCCAAGTACCTTCAAGGCCTACCGTCATCAACAGCATAGGTGGACTTGTGGTGCTGCCAATCTCTTCAGAAAAATGGGATGGGAAATTGTGACAAACAAGGTGTGCCTTCTTGAACCTCACCGCAAAAGGCAATATGAATATCGTGTAATGTTTGTCATCTCATTATGCAGGGGGTATCAATATGGAAGAAATGGCACCTTTTATACAGCTTTTTGTTTGTACGGAGGGTCATTGCTCCCATTCTCACATTCTTGTTCTACTGCGTTGTCATTCCATTATCTGCCATGGTTCCTGAAGTCAATATTCCTGTATGGGGGCTGGTCTACATTCCTACTGCCATTACCATCATGAATGCCATCAGAAATCCTGGGTATGCACTGTTTGTTTGGTCCAGAGTACAGCTTCATGTGCTTGTTAATGTTGACATCTTTATATGATCTTATCTGGTACGCCAGGTCTCTCCATCTGATGCCATTCTGGATTCTGTTTGAAAATGTGATGTCCATGCACCGTATGCGTGCAGCTCTAACCGGTTTACTTGAGACTGCACGTAAATGATTGGGTGGTTACTGAGAAGGTAGGAGATGTGGTGAAGGACGATTTTGAAGTCCCACTCCTTGAACCACTGAAGCCCACTGAATGTGTGGAGAGGTACGTGAACAAACCTATAGCATACAGTTCAAGTTTGTAACTAATTATGTCAAATTGTGCAAGAACAAAACAAATGTTGAAGAATGTCCTTCAAACTCCAACAATTCGCCTTTGCAGGATTTACATCCCTGAGCTCTTGCTCGCGCTCTACCTCTTGATATGCGCCTCGTATGACTACGTGCTTGGAAGCCAGACATACTTCATGTACATCTACCTCCAGGCCTTAGCATTCATTGTATTAGGGTTCGGTTTCGTCGGCACGAAAACTCCGTGTTCATAGAGATTTGTTACCATTTCACAGTTCAGAGTTTGTTTGTTCCTAGGACTGCAATCAAGCTCGATTTAATCTGACAAGGGCAATCTATATGAAATGGGACACCATGCAGGTTGTATAGGTTTTGGTTCATACAGAATGGTAGATGAGTATTGGATTTTGGGTTCGTAGAATCCTAGTTGTAAAATGATGGATGGCCAGGTTGTATTCTTCTAACTGCTTTACAGATTTTTTTTTTCTTTATGATTATCTTGTGTAGATCCCAAGTTATTGAGACTGTAATCACACCATGAAAGGCAATGAAATACACACATGATACATTATCTTTTTGTACTAAGGTAGAGCAGCAATCATTTTATTTGCTCTCTTTCTCTTATTTGCTGTCTCGTGCCCATCATGGCAGAGCAGTGAGCTATTTGAACCATTGCTACCCAGCTAGAGAGGAGTCGCGCTCGCGCCCCCTGGCGCACACCCGTGGCGTTCTTTATTTCATTTATCAAATACCGTTGATACAAATATCGAATTCCTGCAACAGCTAGGTTATATTTTTTGAGTCAGATATGATGCGGTTCATAATAGCGCCGGGCTATATTCCCCATCTTGGTAGAAGTCTCGTGCATAATACACAAGTTAACTGGCGCGGGCCGGTTGTATTTTTATCCAATATATAGTCTACATTTGCCTGTTAATAAGCCTAAATACATCACTGGCAATGATAAAATGAACCAGCTCACTTCCAGCCAGCACCGCTGACTAATCGAGGCATTCCAAAAGCATATTCTGCCAGCCAGGACCTCTGACCAATCAAGGCATTCCAAAGGCACATTCCATAAAAAGAGAATCACGATAACCTGCAAGGAAAACATATAAGTAATACAATAAGCAGGGTTTTAACATTATTAGAAATGAGAAAGAGAAAAACAAGCCTATGTTTAATGAACAATGGTCCTTTATGTTTAATGCTATTATTGAGCAAGCAGGGTTAAGGGAGCTGCCTTTGAATGGAAGGCAGTACACCTGGGCTAATAATCAGGAGGACCCTACTTTTGAGAAACTGGATAGAGTTTTGATGTGCCCAACTTGGGAGGAAAAATACCCATTAACCATATTGCAGGCCTTTGCTAGATAGATATTTGATCATACCCCCTTGTTCCTGGATACAGGGGAGACTCATGATCACAAATATATTTTTAGATATGAAAATGCTTGGATACTGAGAGAGGGTTTTAAAGAGCTGGTGTATAACACCTGGAATGGGAGATACTTTGGGGACATGTTGGATAGATGGCAATCAAGGTTGAGAAACCTTAGGAAAAAAGCTAAAGGCTGGAACAGAAATATGGATGCTTGGTACAGAAAAATAAAAATGGAAATATTAAAAGAATTGGATGGTTTAGATAAGAGAGCTGAGATTATGGGGTTAGGTGTGAAGGATAGGGATGATCAGAAAAGGTTGAGAGCACAATTGAAAAAAGTAATGTTGCAAGAAGAGGTGAAGTGGTTGCAAAGATATAAAGATTCTGAGATTAAAGATGGAGACAAAAATACTAGATATTATCATGCCAAGGTAAATGGGAGGAGAAGGAAAAACAAGATTGTTTCCCTGGAACAGGAAGAAGGGATTATAGAGGGAGATGAGAATTTAATGGAATATATCACTAAATTCTATAAAGAATTATTTGGACATCCTGAAGAATCTAGTATTTCGTTGAAGGAGATGGAGATGAATAAAATTAATGGACAAGAGAAAGAGGAGCTTTTGGCTCCTTTCTCCCTAAATGAAATCCATCAGGTGGTCTTTGGGATGAAAAGAAACAAAAGCCCTGGCCCTGATGGGTTCCCCGCTGATTTCTACCAAGATTTTTGGGAAGTGGTTAAGTGGGATCTGAAATCCTTGGTAGAAGGGTTTGCAAAAGGTGAGATTAATATTGCCAGACTTAATTATGGCATAATTACTCTTGTCCCTAAAACTAATGATGCTAAACAAATTCAGAAGTTCAGGCCTATTTGCTGCTGAATGTCGATTTTAAAATCATTACTAAAATTTCGATGAATAGATTGGCCAAATGTGTGGCCTGTGATTTCCGTAACCCAAACTGCCTTTATTAAGGGTAGGTACATTATGGAGGGGATTGTGATCCTGCATGAGGCCCTGAACTCCTTTCACAAAAACAAAGAAGATGCCCTGGTTTTTAAAGTGGATTTTGAGAAAGCTTATGATAAAATCAAATGGCCTTTTGTGATACAGATGCTGAAAATGAAAGGATTCCCGATAAATGGTGTGGTGGGTGATGGAAACTATGAGAGGAGGACATGTAGGAATCAAAGTAAATGATGAAATTGGCCCGTATTTTAAAACCTTTAAAGGATTGAGACAGGGAGATGCTATGTCCCCTTCTTTGTTTGACATAGCTGCTGATGCCCTGCTTTTATAATGAGTAATGCCCTGGAGCATGATTTGGTTAAGGGGTGCCGAATGGAAATGGAGAAAAAGGGGTTAATATGTTACAATATGTTGATGATACTATCTTCTTGATCAAGGATGAGGTGGAAAGTGTTAAAAATCTTAAACTTATACTTGGGGCTTTTGAGCAGATGTCTGGGCTCAAAATAAATTTTCATAAAAGTGAATTGCTGTTATTTGGCAAAGCTAGAGAAAAACAATCGACCTATCGTGATATCCTAACGTGTAAGATGGGAGACTTGCCCATTAGGTACACAGGGGCCTTTGTTTCGAGAATAGAGTTGGGAACTCACACTAGGAATGTGTGACGAATAAAATTGAGAGAAGGTGTGGATGTTGGCGGGGAAGCTCTTTGGGCTCTATTCTTTGGAAGAATTACCTTGGTGCAAGCCTGCACGACTAACATGCCTTTGTTCATGATGTCCTTCTATGCTGTGCCTAAAGGGATCATAAAGAAAGCTGATTTCTTTAGATCCAGATTGGTATGGCAAGAAGATGAGAATGTAAAAAAGTACCATCTAGTAAATTGGAAAGAGTGTTGTCTGTTGGAAATATGCCCTAGAGGCAATAATAAAAGCATTATTATTATATTTCCTTGTTCATGATAATTGTCTTTTATTCATGCTATAACTGTATTATCCGGAAATCGTAATACACGTGTGAATACATAGACCACAACATGTCCCTAGTGAGCCTCTAGTAGACTAGCTCGTTGGTCAACAGATAGTCATGGTTTACTGAGTATGGACATTGGATGTCATTGACAACGGGATCACGTCATTAGGAGAATGACGTGATGGACAAGACAATCCTAAGCATAGCACAAAGATCGTGTAGTTCGTTTTGCTAGAGCTTTTCCAATGTCAAGTATCTCTTCCTTAGACCGTGAGATCGTGTAACTCCCGGATACCGTAGGAATGCCTTGGGTGTACCAAACGTCCACAACGTAATCGGGTGACTATAAAGGTGCATTACAGGTATCTCCGAAAGTGTCTGTTGGGTTGACACGGATCGAGGCGGATTTGTCACTCCGTATGACGGAGAGGTATCACCGGCCCACTCGGTAGTGCATCATCATAATGAGCTCAAAGTGACCAAGTGTCTGGTCACGGGATCATGCATTACGGCATGCAGTAAAGTGACTTGCGGTAACTTGAGACTAAACGAGGTATTGGGATATCGACGATCGAGTCTCGGGCAAGTAACATACCGTCGACAAAGGGAATGGCATACAGGTTGCTTGAACCCTCGACATCGTGGTTCATCCGATGGCAACATCGAGGAGGCGTGTGGGAGCCAACATGGGTATCCAGATCCGCTGTTGGTTATTGACCGGAGAGCGTCTCGGTCATGTTCTGCGTATCTCCCGAACCCGTAGGGTCTACACATAAGGTTCGGTGGCGCTAGGGTTAATAGGAAGACTTGTATGTGACTACCGAATGTTGTTCGAGTCCCGGATGAGATCCCGGACGTCACGAGGAGTTCAGAATGGTCCGGAGGTAAAGATTTATATATGGGAAGTCATCAAACGGACACCGAAAAGTTTGGTCATGTCGGTATTATGGAGGGTCCACCGAAAGGTTCCGGAGGACCACGGGAGGGCCACCCTTTTGGGGGGCCACTTGGGCTGCGTGGGGCAGCCAGCCCCTGTTGGGCTGGGCGCACCCCCTTCCCTTGGCCCATGCGCCTAGGGTTGAGGGGGAACCCTAAAGGCGCCCCTTGCTTGGGGGCAAGCCCCTCCCTTGGCCGCCGCCCCCTCTAGATGGATCTAGAGGGGCCGCCCTCCTCCCTTCCCCTATAAATAGAGGGTAGAGGGAGGGCTGCACCTACGATTAAAGGCGCAGCCCTCCCTCCCAACACCTCTCCTCCTCCGCATATGCTTGGCGAAGCCCTGTAGGAATCTGATCCCTCCATCGCATCACGCCCGTCGTGCTGCCATTGGAGTGATCTTCCTCAACCTCTCCTTCCTCCTTGCTGGATCAAGGCAGAAGGAGACGCCATCGCCTCGTGCGTGTGTTGAACGCGGAGGTGCTGTCCGTTCAGCACTTGGTCATCGGTGATCGGAATCACGTTGGGAACGTCTTCATCATCACCACTCCCTCGAACGCTTCCGTACTCGATCTACAAGTGGTATGTAGATACAAACTCTCTCTAGTAACTCGTTGCTTAGTAGAACTCATAGATGGATCTTGGTGAAACCGTAGGAAATTTTTTTTATTTTCTGCAACGTTCCCCAACAGTGGCATCATGAGCTAGGTCTATGCGTAGTTCTCTTTGCACGAGTAGAACACAATATAGTTGTGGGCGTGGATCTTGTCAATTTACTTGCCGCTACTAGTCTTATCTTGCTTCCGCGGTATTGTGGGATGAAGCGGCCCGGACCAACCTTACACGTACGCTTACGTGAGACCGGTTCCACCGACTAACATGCACTAGTTGCATAAGGTGGCTGGCGGGTGTCTGTCTCTCCCACTTTAGTTGGAGCGGATTCGATGAAAAGGGTCCTTATGAAGGGTAAATAGAAGTTGACAAGATCACGTTGTGGTTATTCGTAGGTAAGAAAACGTTCTTGCTAGAACCCAATTGCAGCCACGTAAAAGATGCAACAACAATTAGAGGACGTCTAACTTGTTTTTGCAGCAATTGACATGTGATGTGATATGGCCAAGTTGTGATGAATGATGAATGACATATTGTGATGTATGAGATCATGTTCTTGTAATAGGAATCACGACTTGCATGTCGATGAGTATGACAACCGGCAGGAGCCATAGGAGTTGTCTTTATTTTTTGTATGACCTGTGTGTCATTGAAGAACGCCATGTAATTTACTTTACTTTATTGCTAAACGCGTTAGCCATAGAAGTAGAAGTAGTCGTTGGCGTGACAACTTCATGGAGGCACAATGATGGAGATCATGATGATGGAGATCATGGTGTCATGCCGGTGACAAGATGATCATGGAGCCCCGAAGACGGAGATCAATGGAGCTTTATGATATTGGCCATATCATGTCACTACTATATAATTGCATGTGATGTTTATTATGTTTATACATCTTGTTTACTTAGAACGACGGTAGTAAATAAGATGATCCCTTACAACAATTTCAAGAAGTGTTTCCCCTAACTGTGCACCGTTGCCAAAGTTCATCGTTTCTAAGCACCACGTGATGATCGGGTGTGATGGATTCTTACGTTCACATACAACGGGTGTAAGACAGATTTACACACGCGAAAACACTTAGGGTTTACTTGACGAGCCTAGCATGTACAGACATGGCCTCGGAACACGGAGACCGAAAGGTCGAACACGAGTCGTATGGAAGATACGATCAACATGAGAATGTTCACCGACGAGACTAGTCCGTCTCACGTGATGATCGGACACGGCTTAGTCGACTCGGATCGTGTAACACTTAGATGACTAGAGGGATGTCCAATCTAAGTGGGAGTTCATTGTAATAATTTGATTAGATGAACTTAATTATCATGAACTTAGTCTAAAACTTTTGAATGATATGTCTTGTAGATCAAATGGCCAACGCTCATGTCAACTTGAACTTCAACGCATTCCTAGAGAAAACCAAGCTGAAAGATGACGGCAGCAACTATACGGACTGGGTCCGGAACTTGAGGATCATCCTCATAGCTGCCAGGAAACAATATGTCCTAGAAGGACCGCTAGGTGACGCTCCCGTCCCTGAGAACCAAGACATTATGAATGCTTGGCAGTCTCGTTCTCGATGATTACTCCCTCGTTCAAGGCGGCATGCTTTACGACTTAGAACCGGGCTCCAAAAGCGTTTTGAGCATCACGGAGCATATGAGATGTTCGAGGAGCTGAAACTTGTTTTCCAAGCTCACGCCGGTCGAGAGATATGGCATCTCCGACAAGTTCTATAGTTGTAAGATGGAGGAAAACAGTTACATCGGTGAGCATATTACGAAGATGTCTGTTGCACAACCGTATGACCCAACTGAATATTAACCTCCCCGATGAGGCGGTCATTGTGAGAATCCTCGATCGCTCCCACCAAGCTACAAGAGCTTTGTGATGAACTACAACATGCGGGGTGGTAAAGACCATTCTGAAGTGTTCTCTATCTTTGAAGTCAGCCGAGGTTGAGATCAAGAAAGAACATCAAGTGTTGATGGTCAATAAGACCACTAAGTTCAAGAAGGGCAAGGGTAAGAAGAACTTCAAGAAGGACGGCAAGGAGGTTGCCGCTACCGGTAAGCAAGTTGCCGGGAAGAAGTCAAAGAATGGACCCAAACCCGAGGACCGAGTGCTTTTATTGCAAGGGAGGGTCCTTTGGAAGCGGAACTGCCCCAAATACTTAGCGGACAAGAAGGCCGGCAATACCAAAGGTATATTTGATATACATGTAATTGATGTGTACTTTGCCGATTACTCGTAGTAACTCCTGGGTATTTAATACGGTGTCGTTGCTCATATTTGTAATTCACAACAGAGCTGCGGAATAAGCGGAAAGCGGCAAAGGACGAGGTGACGATGCGCGCGTCGGGAATGGTTCAGTCGATGTGATCGCCCGTCGACACGCTACCTCTTCATTTACCTACGGGATTAGTTATGAACCTTAATAATTGTTATTTGGTGCCAAGTTTGAGCATGAATATTGTATCTGGATCTCGTTTAATGCGAGATGGCTACTCATTTAAATCCGAGAATAATGGTTGTTCTATTTATATGAGAGATATGTATTATGGTCATGCTCCGATGGTCAATGGCTTATTCTTAATGAATCTCGAGCGTAGTATTACACATGTTTATAGCGTGAATGCCAAAAGATGTAAAATTGATAACGATAGTCCCACATACTTGTGGCACTGCCGCCTTGGTCACATTGGTGTCAAGCGCATGAAGAAGCTCCATGCTGATGGACTTTTGGAGTCTTTAGATTATGAATCATTTGACACATGCGAACCATGCCTCATGGGCAAGATGACCAAGACTCCGTTCTCCGGAACAATGGAGCGAGCAACCAACTTGTTGGAAATCATACATACCGATGTGTGCGGTCCAATGAGCATTGAAGCTCGCGGAGGGTATCGTTATGTTCTCACTCTCACAGATGACTTGAGTAGATATGGGTATGTCTACTTGATGAAACACAAGTCTGAGACCTTTGAAAAGTTCAAGGAATTTCAGAATGAAGTAGAGAATCAACGTGACCGAAAGATAAAATTCTTACGATCAGATCGTGGAGGAGAATATTTAAGTCACAATTTTGGTACACACTTAAGAAATTGTGGAATCGTTTCACAACTAACGCCGCCGAACACCTCAAGCGTAATGGTGTGTCCGAACGTCAGAATCGCACTCTATTGGATATGGTGCGGTCTATGATGTCTCTTACCGATTTACCGCTATCATTTTGGGGATACGCTCTAGAGACAGCTACATTCACTTTAAATAGGGCACCGTCTAAGTCCGTTGAGACGACACCGTATGAATTATGGTTTGGGAAGAAACCTAAGCTGTCGTTTCTAAAAGTTTGGGGATGCGATGCTTATGTCAAGAAACTTCAACCGAAAAGCTCGAACCCAAGTCGGAAAAATGCGTCTTCATAGGATACCCTAAAGAAACCATTGGGTATACCTTCTACTTAAGATCCGAGGGCAAGATCTTTGTTGCCAAGAACGGAACCTTTCTCGGAAAAAGAGTTTCTCTCGAAAGAAGTAAGTGGGAGGAAAGTAGAACTCGATGAAGTACTACCTCTTGAACAGAGAGTAGTGCAGCTCAGAAAATGTTCTGTGATGCCTACACCAACCGAAGAGGAAATTAATGATGATGATCAAGGTACTTGGATCAAGTTGCTACCGAACCTCGTAGGTCCACAAGGACACGTTCCGCACTGAGTGGTACGGCAACCCTGTCATGGAAATCATGTTGTTAGACAACAATGAACCTTCGAACTATGAAGAAGCGATGGCGGGCCCAGATTCCAACAAATGGCTAGAAGCCATGAAGTCCGAGATAGAATCCATGTAAGAAAACAAAGTATGGACTTTGACTGACTTGCCCGATGATCGGCGAGCGATAGAAAACAAATGGATCTTTAAGAAGAAGACGGACGCGGATGGTAATGTCACCATCTATAAAGCTCGACTTGTCGCTAAGGGTTATCGGCAAGTTCAAGGGATTGACTACGATGAGACTTTCTCTCCGTGAGCGAAGCTTAAGTCCGTCCGAATCATGTTAGCAATTGCCGCATACTATGATTATGAGATATGGCAGATGGACGTCAAAACAGCGTTCCTTAACGGATATCTTAAGGAAGAGCTGTATATGATGCAGCCGGAAGGTTTTGTCGATCCTAAGAAAGTCGACAAAGTATGCAAGCTCCAATGATCCATTTATGGGCTGGTGCAAGCATCTCGGAGTTGGAACATTCGCTTTGATGAGATGATCAAAGCGTTTGGGTTTATGAGACTTATGGAGAAGCCTGCGTTTACAAGAAAGTGAGTGGGAGCTCAGTAGCATTTCTCATATTATATGTAGATGACATACTTTTGATGGGAAATGATATAGAATTCTTGGACAGCATTAAGGCCTACTTGAATAAGTGTTTTTCAATGAAGGACCTTGGAGAAGCTGCTTATATATTAGGCATCAAGATCTATAGAGATAGATCGAGACGCCTCATAGGTCTTTCACAAAGCACATACCTTGATAAGATTTTGAAGAAGTTCAAAATGGATCAGTCCAAGAAGGGGTTCTTGCCTGTATTGCAAGGTGTGAGATTGAGCTCAGCTCAATGCCCGACCACGACAAAAGATAAAGAAGAGATGAGTGTCATCCCCTATGCCTCAGCCATAGGATCTATTATGTATGCCATGCTGTGTACCGGACTGATGTAAACCTTGCCGTGAGTTTGGTAGGAAGGTACCAAAGTAATCCCGGCAAGGAACACCGGACAACGGTCAAGAATATCCTGAAGTACACGAAAAGGACAAAGGACATGTTTCTCGTTTATGGAGGTGACGAAGAGCTCGTCAGAAGGGTTACGCCGACGCTAGCTTCGACACAGATCTGGATGACTCTAAGTCACAAACCGGATACGTGTATATGTTGAATGGTGGAGCGAAGCTGGTGCAGTACTGCAAAGCGAGCGTCGTGGCGGGATCTACATGTGAAGCGGAGTACATGGCAGCCTCGGAGGCAGCACATGAAGCAATTTGGGTGAAGGAGTTCATCACCGACCTAGGAGTCATACCCAATGCGTCGGGGCCGATCAAACTCTTCCGTGACAACACCGAGCTATTGCACTTGCCAAGGAGCCCAGGTTTCACAAGAAGACCAGGCACATCAAGCGCCGCTTCAACTCCATCCGTGAAAATGTTCAGGATGGAGACATAGAAATTTGTAAAGTGCATACGGATCTGAATGTCGCAGATCCGTTGACTAAACCTCTTCCACGGGCAAAACATGATCAACACCAGAACTCTATGGGTGTTCGATTCATCACAATGTAAACTAGATTATTGACTCTAGTGCAAGTGGGAGACTGTTGGAAATATGCCCTAGAGGCAATAATAAAAGCATTATTATTATATTTCCTTGTTCATGATAATTGTCTTTTATTCATGCTATAACTGTATTATCCGGAAATCGTAATACACGTGTGAATACATAGACCACAACACGTCCCTAGTGAGCCTCTAGTAGACTAGCTCGTTGGTCAACAGATAGTCATGGTTTCATGACTATGGAAATCGGAAGTCATAGACAAATTGATCACGTCATTAGGAGAATGACGTGATGGACAAGACCCAATCCTAAGCATAGCACAAAGATCGTGTAGTTCGTTTTGCTAGAGCTTTTCCAATGTCAAGTATCTCTTCCTTAGACCGTGAGATCGTGTAACTCCCGGATACCGTAGGAATGCCTTGGGTGTACCAAACGTCACAACGTAATCGGGTGACTATAAAGGTGCATTACAGGTATCTCCGAAAGTGTCTGTTGGGTTGACACGGATCGAGACAGGATTTGTCACTCCGTATGACGGAGAGGTATCACCGGGCCCACTCGGTAGTGCATCATCATAATGAGCTCAAAGTGACCAAGTGTCCGGTCACGGGATCATGCATTACGGCACGAGTAAAGTGACTTGCCGGTAACGAGACTAAACGAGGTATTGGGATACCGACGATCGAGTCTCGCAAGTAACATACCGTCTCGACAAAGGGAATGGCATACTGTGGTTGCTTGAACCCTCGACATCGTGGGTTCATCCGATGACAACATCGAGGAGCGTGGGAGCCAACATGGGTATCCAGATCCCGCTGTTGGTTATTGACCGAGAGCGTCTCGGTCATGTTCAAGATATCTCCCGAACCCGTAGGGTCTACACACTTAAGGTTCGGTGGCGCTTAGGGTTAATAGGAAGACTTGTATGTGACTACCGAATGTTGTTGAGTCCCGGATGAGATCCCGGACGTCACGAGGAGTTCCGGAATGGTCCGGAGGTAAAGATTTATATATGGGAAGTCATCAAACGGACACCGGAAAAGTTTGGTCATGTCGGTATTATGGAGGGTCCACCGGAAAGGTTCCGGAGGACCACCGGAGGGGCCACCCCTTTGGGGGGCCACTTGGCTGCGTGGGGCAGCCAGCCCCTGTTGGCTGGGCGCACCTCCCCTGGCCCATGCGCCTAGGGTTGAGGGGAACCCTAAAGGGGCGCCTTGCTTGGGGGCAAGCCCTCCCTTGTCACGCCGCCCCTCTAGATGGATCTAGAGGGGCCGCCTCCTCCCTTCCCCTATAAATAGAGGGTAGAGGGAGGGCTGCACACACGATTAAAGGCGCAGCCCTCCCTCCCCAACACCTCTCCTCCTCCGCATATGCTTGGCGAAGCCTCGCCGAGTACTGATCCTCCATCTGCATCACGCCGTCGTGCTGCCATTGGAGTGATCTTCCTCAACCTCTCCTTCCTCCTTGCTGGATCAAGACGAAGGAGACGCCATCGCCTCGTCACGTGTGTTGAACGCGGAGGTGCTGTCCGTTCAGCACTTGGTCATCGGTGATCGGAATCACGTTGGGAACGTCTTCATCATCACCACTCCCTCGAACGCCTCGTACTCGATCTACAAGTGGTATGTAGATACAAACTCTCTCTAGTAACTCGTTGCTTAGTAGAACTCATAGATGGATCTTGGTGAAACCGTAGGAATTTTTTATTTATTTTCTGCAACGTTCCCCAACATTGTCGACCTAAAGACATGGGGGGGTATAGGGATGCTGAATTTAGAGATTATGAATATTTCACTACTAGCAAAATGGTTTTGGAAAATGGAAAATGAAAAAGGTCTGTGGCAGGATATTTTGGAAAGAAAATATAGAAAAGGGAGATGCTTAGCTTTAGTAAGCAAGAAGCCTGGGGATTCCCAATTCTGGGCTAGCTTGTTGAAGATCAAGGAAATATTTTATAAATTTGTTAAGAAAAAAGTGGGGGATGGGAGGAATACTAGGTTCTGGGAAGATACCTGGGTGGATGATAAACCCTTGAGGGAGGCTTACCCTAGGCTGTATGATATATGCTTTGACCACAACATTACTGTGGAAGAGACTATACAGAAAGGGTGGGGTGGGTTCAAATTTAGAAGAACCTTGCATGGGGAAACTTTAGGGCTTTGGAATTGTTTGAAAAAAAGATGTGAGGAAATTCAAATGTAGGGAGGGGCTGACCAAGTTCTCTGGACTCAACTGCAGATCATAAGTTTTCTGTGGGGTCCTTGTATAGGAAATTGATAGCAGTTGGGATGAACTTCCCACAGAAATACTTATGGAAAACAAAGTTGCCTGCGAAACTGAAAGTGTTTCTTTGGTTAGTTAATAAAAAAAGTATATTAACTAGGGATGTGCTGCTTAGAAAAGGATGGAAGGGTGGGAAAGGGTGTGTGCTGTGTGGGAAAGATGAATCAATTGACCATATGTTCTTTTCCTGCTCCACTGCTTCACTGTTGTGGGGTTTGGTCAGATGTGTGTGTGGATTTAGAACTGTCCCATCAAATGTAAGGGACTGTTTTGGGGATTGGATTAGGAAATTTAATAAAGAGGAGAAAAAATGGTTACTGTGGGGATTGCAGCCTGCTTTGGGCAATTTGGAAAAGCAGGAATGCAATTGTCTTTGAAAACAAAAGGATAAATGATCCTTTGTATATTGTCAAACTATTATGCAGGTGGTTAACTGACCGTCCGTCCTGCAGATAAAGGAGTCGTCAAGAAAAACACTGGAGCTGGGAGCAAGGGTACTAGAACAGGCAGCAAATGAGGTGTTCACTGCCAAGCAAGGATGGAAGATCAATGTGGCAAGGCTGGAATGAAAGTTCTCTTGCGATGGTGAACCTGATGTTTGTTGCTCCTGCTGACAGAACCCTTGCGTCTTTTTGCTTCTTTTGCTCTAGTTGTAATGATGATTTGGCAGTTTGAACTTAGGGGTTATCTTGAACTCAGGTTGTAAGAATTGTGGCTGGCCTTGCTGCTAGGGATACCTAGTGGTTTTGGCAGCTATGTTTTTTCTTCTGTTCTTTTCTTTTTCGTTTTTTATCTCGCCTGTAGAACTCGGTGGTTTTCAGTAATGAAAATCGGAAGGGGCGAAGCCCTTCTTTGATCAAAAAAATAGTAATACAATAAGCTATGAAGAGCCAGGCATCGTTATTATTTTAGTAACAGTTTTGCTAAAGCACATCTAGATGTGCCATAAGTATTGCACATCTAAGTCCTATGTCATTGATCTTACGTGGAGATTCGTGTGCATATATTTTTTTCTTTTTTCTTTTCCTCTTTATGCTTGATTCACTCACTTAGATGTGTAATAAGTAGAGCACATCTAAATGTGACCTCTATGTCCGTCACGGTCGGCAACGCCTTCTACGTACGTCATGGACTTGCGGCCCAGTGCACATTACTTCAAGGTTCTCAGCTGCGGACGACCACTGCCCGGGTACTGCCGGCAGGAGGACTGGTACTGGAGTAACCAAGACGTACTATGCGGGGGGATTCATAAAAACTGTCTTTAAATTTGAACTAGCACGAGAGTGCTTGTGTTAAGATGAAAGAGTGATGCGTCAAAGAAAATGAATGATTAGCTAGTACACCATACATTACAAAATAGAATAATCAGTTTACAGAAAATAGACTTTAGCAAAGTTGCATCACTTTTCTCGGCAATGCAATTACAACTTGTCAATTACTTTATGAAGAATTTCACATGCAATAAGTGGATGGTTTCGCTTCAGTTGCTCCAACCCGCATCGTTTCCAGGATGCTCCTCTAGCTCGCATCTTGATCTACGCTGGAAGATGTGGACGGCGGCGACAGAGTCGATCTAGGGAAGAACGGCGGGGTTAGCGGCAAGCCGGCAAGGTGAGGTCGTGGTGGGGAGAGAATGCGGCGGGCTGAGGCCATGGTGGGGAGAGGAGGCGGCGGCCGACGGGGCGAGGCCGTGGTGGGTAGATGAGGCAGTGGGGAGAGCAGACGGGGCCACCATGGAATGGGGAGCGGTGGGGGAGGGAGTGAAGGTATGAGGAGAACAGGGAGGGAGCGTCTGGCGTGTCTTCCTTTTTTTTTCTTGATCGATGGCCCACTCATTTTGGTCAAGTATTTTTGTACTATAGGTTATCACAAAAAAAAAGTATTAAGTATGGGGGTTTCTTTGTCAAGAAAAAGTATAGGGGTTCCTCTCGCAAAAATATATGCTTTGTCCAATTCAATTTTTTACTTATGGATAGCCTTTTTGGTCATTTGGTTTATATTAGGGTCGGATGTTCTCCAATTCTTTTTTCTTATCGGGTGTGTCCGTATGGTTGTCTGGTTGTGATCTTTTTCACGGAATAAGGGTTTAACAAAATATTCAGTCATGATATTTGTAAAAAATGATTGTTCTTATTGAATATATTTAAATTCTGTAATCATGCAAGTCATCTTGTGGTCTGTGGATGTTATATTTTATGGAGTAGTATTTTGTCTGACACTCGAATATGTATTTTTCATTCTGTATCATTATGCTTATTCTATGTTGTACTATTATTTCAAAACTAACTATAATTATCGGTTAATAGGCTCATATGACATATTTTAGAAAAACTACTCCCTCCGTCCCAATATTAGTGACTCAACTTTGTACTAATTTTAGTACAAACTTGAGTCACATATTTTTGGACGGATGGAGTATTATTTTAGTGGACTCATAATTGAATGGTGATAATATAAGAAATCGAGACTTTGGAAGATGGCGAAAATTACACAGACGTCATGATTGCATGATTCTGGATAGATCCCCCTAAAAACCTCAAAACATCACATATATCATCTAAAGTTTAGCTCATCACGCAGGCATTTCTCCTTTGACCGTCTGTCAATTCAACAAACCGCGACTTGATAGATGAACTTTGCTTGTGCATCAGCATGCTCGATGATGTCCCTTTACTGGAGTAAGCCATATTTTTTAAATGGCTTGATAAAGGGACTCGCTAAAGGAGAAATAAGACTCAAATTAGATGTTCTTGTAAACTAGGATACGTGTGTTGCACATGCATGCTTACTAGTTAAGAGTAAGAAAAGGATGTAACTGACTTATTTCTGTAACTTCCCTCTTTCTTCTTGTCTGTTAGATATAAAAAGTTGAGATACTTATTTTGAATCGGAGGGAGTAGGTTTGAATCGTGATTGAAAAACAAATAGAAGCATTTGTTGGCTCAAAAACTGTGATGCTGGTATATTTCGTACCTATCTTAGTATTCGGCTCGGGCTCATCCACAAAGGTTGTCAGAGATAACGTTGCCGAGGCGGTACAACGTGGGTTGTTAGGGTACGTGCATAATCGATGCCATGTCTTGCGCCGCCTCTCTATTTCTGATGGAACAACGTGTGACTTGTCAACCGATCTCTCCAGAATGAGAGGAACGACCATGCTTCCCCGTGCTGTGAATCTGCTGGTCACTAAATCCGGCGACCGCCGCCCGCCCTTCGACCTGCAGATCTGGATGTCCATCGTGGGCGCGGGCACGTACTCGTTCAACGTAAAGAACGGCGTGTGGAGCAAGGCCGGCGAGTGGGCACTGCCGTTCAAAGACCGTGCGGTGTGCGCCCCAGAGCACGGCCTCTGGTTCGGCTTCTCGGCCAGCGACGGGCAGCTCTGCGCCGCTGACATGACGCAGGCGACGACGGTGCCGGCCCTGGTGCACGTGTGGGAAGAAGATCTGCCACCTCCAGAGGCATGGATCCCTACGGGGGAACACATCTTGCCGCTGGGCTCTGGAAAGTTCTGTGTCGCGAGGCTCTTCAGAAGAATTAAGCGAAGAAACTTGAGATTTGATAGCATTGCGTTGCTCGCCGGTGTGGAAGTTGTAAAGGATGTTGGGCAAGGAAGCCTCGAGATGATCAAGCACAAGTGTAAACGTTACTTCTTCAAGGACAATGAGGTGAAGCTGTTGTGACGCTCAACAAAAGCGTACTTTTAGATCAAACACCGTTTATACACTCTGAACCTGGCCTGTTGCAATAAGATCTGTCATGTAAGTGGTCGTATTCGTATCCTACTGAATGTGTGGAGCTGTGGGTGTGGTATGTTGTTCTGCTACATCAAGCCTGCCGCTCCTGAAAAAGGCATGTTACATGTAGCATTAGCCTCTTCTTTTTTCAGGGAAGACAATTTACAGCCGATTCCGGCTTCACCACGAGTAAGAGCATCAGCCAAACACCCCATACTTTTTCATACTTCCGTCCGGACAGCCCAGAGACTCCCCGGAGAGAAAAACGCATCCAACCGAACCCCCAAACCCGGCCCATTTGTTCGGGCTGTCAGGCACACCATTCACAGCCTAAATGTTAGGTGGATTTGGTGCTGCTTGAACGAGCCCGAACACGTCCACCGTGTTGGACTAATTGTCCAGAACGACGGGAAAACCGGTCGGTGGTAGTCCTTCTGTCAACGAAGACGAGGCCGGCGGTTCCACCTAGGGGTCATCAAGCTCTCCTGCAACGAGTAGGGTAGTTTGTAGCTTGTTAAATTTTGTAGTCTTCTTTTCAAATGTAGTTGTAGCTCGTTTTTATCTACCTATGAACGAACTATGATTAAAATCTACCTTGCATGTCTTTGTATGAATTTGAGCGTTTCCAAATGGGGGTGCGGTTGCCTAGGCGAACAAATGGGGTTCAGCCTGCTCCTGTCAACGGATGCATTCGGACACGTCCACATACATATATGGGGTCAAATTAGCCAAGTGTGGTTGGAGATGCTCTAAGGCTTCTGCTATTCGTTAGGATATCGGGCATGCTTCAGTATATTAATTCAAGCGAGCTATGCGCCTATGCCCATGATTGCATCTCCTGGAAGTTAATGACAGACGACGGAATTTATTTTGTATTCTCAGAGATGGAGTAGGTATATTCTCCGGTTCTCCACACCTTTCAGCTTTTAACTACGTGGGCATTGTGGAAAACAACAACCACTAGCTACTGCTACGTACTCCCTGGCCCCTGCGTTTGGGTAACCCCTCTTTAAATTCGCAGTAACCAAGACGTACTATTCAAGGTGTTTCATAAAAACTGTCTTTAAATTTGAACTAACACGAGCGTGCTTGTGTTAAGATGAAAGAGTGATGCGTCAAAGAAAATGAATGATTAGCTAGTACACCATATGCATTACTAAATAATCAGTTTACAGAAAATAGACTTTCGCAAAGTTGCATCACTTTACTCGGCAATGCAATTACAGCTTGTCTATTACTTTATGGAGAATTTCACATGCAATAAGTGGGTGGTTTTGCTTCAGTTGCTCGAACCCGCTGGTCTTTACAATGGCTCGTAACCTTTGGCTGTCTCTTACCATGTACTTGAGACAGTAATCCTTGAGCAGTTGGCAGTGATATTGCTCCGCGAGATCCAAAGTGAAACCCGCGGTGTTGACATCTAGCGCCTTTCCCAACTTGCCCTCACATATAAGCTTCAGCCTATCAATGGCGTACCTATCAGCCGTGACTAACAAATGTTGCGTCATGTTTATGGACAATTCTGTGGTCTCCTCCATGAACTCAGGGAGGCAATCGTTGTACATGTAATGAAGCAGGACCTCAAAAACTTTGGCGTCCATGTCCTTGATGCGGATAGTGCTTTTTCTGCTTTCCATCATCGCGCCACACAACTGTGCCCGAAAGACCGGTGACCGCGCAGCGAGCATGCACGCGTGCACCTCAAAACTCCTGAACCAGCCAATCTTGACCGTCAGGTCCGTCTTAAGGCCATTCTCTAGAAGATAGCCAAGATCTCTGCCTAGGTCCGAGGGTGGAGCGACGATGCCATCGTCGTCATCCTCACAGTCGTCGTCGTCGTCGTCGTTGAGTTTAGAGGCAATAACTCTGACGATGCACTTGATCACTAGGCAGTCGTCCTTAAGACACCCTGACACGGCCAAGTCAGCTTTACTCACAAACTTGGGGACACCCCAACTCGGAGACTCAGGCACGAACTTGTCGGTGTAGGGTCCTTTGGCCGGCAGTGTGGGGTCCTCCTTTAGGGAGAAACACCACTGGGCCGTGACCTCCTTCTCATCGGTGTTTATGTTTACCAGCCAGAGATAAACCGAGGTGAACTGATCGTCGACGATACTGCGGTCGCTATTCGGGTAGTAGTGGATATTCCAGTCGTGATCGCCGACCCGGAAGGTTTCTGACGTGAGGAAGGTATTGTTGCCGATGACCAGGGAGTGACCAGTAACCTTGAGCAGGTGCTCCCCGGCGTGGACGACCACCGTCGACGAGGTCTTGGTTACCGGCATGGCCTCTCGCGATCGCCTAATCGAGCAGCTAGCTGTGAGAAAAGAAATCGATCGTGGACGGCGCGCGGTTTCCTAACTCGTAAGCCTTTCCGTAGGATATATGTGCTTTTTTCTAGGATACAGTTTATATGTGTCCGTATTGACTAGCTGTAACAGACTCCTAGCACATCACGTACGTCCGTGAGGGCCAAGGCATCAGCTCGTGTCACGATCGAACTTAACGCGTATGATATATGACAACACTTTTACTAAAAATCAGTCATCTGTTTTTGATTTGGCTTCAGGTCGGATTTTATGGCTGTCCGATTCTAACGAATCTCAGTGCACGCTGTATGCAGTCGGGAGTGCTTTGGTAAAAATGTCAGCAAATTGGGCACTTGTAGGAACATGAAGAACGCGAACCTCGCCAAGAGCCACCTTTTCACGAACAAAGTGAATGTCAATCTCAATGTACTTTGTGCGACGATGTTGAACTGGATTGGAAGCCATGTATACTGCAGAGATGTTATCACAGTAAACAATGATAGCACGTGGGAGCGGACGATGAAGTTCAACGAGAAGCTGCCGTAACCACACCGCCTCGCCACAGCGTGAGCAACCGCCCTATACTCAGCCTCAGCAGAAGACCTGAAACTGTTACATTCGCCTTTTAGAACACCAAGAAACAAGATTATCACCCAAATAAACGCAAAATCCGGATGTAGATCGTCGAGTATCTGGACAACCTGCCCAGTCTGCATCGTAATAAACTGTCAAGCTTGTAGGTGAAGAAGAATTAATAAGGAGACCGTGATCAAGAGTGCCTTTTAAATAGCGGAGAATGCGTCGACATGAGCCGATGAGGAGCACGAGGATCATGCATAAAGAGACAGGCTTGCTGAACTGAATAGGAGATTTTAGGACGAGTAAGAGTGGCATATTGAAGAGCGCCAGTGATGCTACGATATAAAGTAGGATCACCATCAGCCGACAGTTTAGCACCAACGTCGGCTGGAGTACGAGAGGGTTGACAATCAGACATACCAGAACGAGAAAGCAAGTCCAAAATGTATGACTGTTGAGAAAGAAAGAGGGAAGATTTTGTGCGAGAAACATGAATACCTAGAAAATGATGAAGAGGACCAAGATCAGTCATGGAAAACTCCCGATTGAGAGAAGAGATGGTATGTTGAAGAAAACAATCAGAACTAGCCGTGAGAATGATATCATCAACATAAAGTAAGAGGTAGGCAGTGTGAGTAGAAGACTGATAAACAAAGAGAGAAGAATCAGATTTGGAGGGAATAAAGCCTATGGTTTGAATAAAAGTAGCAAAGCATTGAAACCATGCACGAGGAGCTTGTTTAAGGCCATAAAGAGATTTGTTGAGGAGACAAACAAAATTTGGAGATGAGGAATTCTCAAAACCAGAGGGTTGCTGACAATAAACAGTTTCATTGAGAGTGCCATGAAGAAAAGCATTTTTAATATCAAGTTGATGAATAGTCCAAGAAAAGGAAACAACAAGACTAAGAACAACACGAATAGTGCTTGGTTTAACAACAGGAGAAAAAGTCTCATCAAAGTCAATACCAGGCTGCTGTGAGAAACCACGACACACCCAACAAGCTTTGTAACGAGCGAGAGTGCCATCGGAATGAAATTTATGACGAAAAACCCATTTGCCAGAAACAATGTTATCACCAGGAGGTTTGGGAACAAGAGTCCATGTATTATTTTGCTGAAGAGCTTCAAATTCATCGCGCATAGCGTAAAGCCGTAGAGGGTCAAGAAGAGCTCGCTTATAACTGGTTGGAATAGGAGAGATGGTTGGGGTGGCGGTAAGATTGAGACGTTTGGTGGGGAGAAGAAATCCTCGTTTTCCATGGGTGCACATGACATGATCATTGGTGAGCGGTGGTATAAGAACGACATTGGGTGGCAGTGGGTTTTCGGTTGAAGAGGACGGTGAGGAAGAAGAATCAGAGGTGGTGGGTGTCGAGGGGGTTGTCGTGGTAGGATGTGGTGAGGGAAAGATGACTGGGTAGAGGATGCGATTCTGGAGAGGTGGGGGGACGGGCAGGAAGGTGGCTAACGTTGGGCGATTCCTACCTGAGAGACGGAACAAGATTCCATGGCAGCAGAGATGACCGAAGGCCGAACTAGGGAAGGGGTTTTGGTGGTGGCGGATTGTGGTGGAATTGGTGTTGTGGTTGTAGTGACGGAAAAAGGAAAAGTATTTTCATCGAATGTGACATGACGAGAGAGAATGATACGACCAGAAGATGGTTCAAACAACGATATCCTTTGTGATCATCGAAAGACCAAGGTGAATGCAAAGTAGTGAGCGTGGTTCTAGTTTGTTGGAGGTGGTAGAGGCGATGTTGGGAAAGCATAGACAACCAAAAACACGCAGAAAAGAATAGTCAGGGTGGGAGAGAAAAAGAGATTGGAAAGGCGAATAAAGAGGGCAAGTTTTAGTTGGTCGAATATTAAGAAGGAGTGTGGCGGTGCGAAGGGCTTCAACCCAAAAACAGGAAGGAAGAGAGGCTTGTAAAAGCAATGTGCGAAGAACATCATTAATAGAGCGAAGACAGCGTTCAGCTTTACCATTTTGAGAAGATGTATAAAGGCATGAAAAGCGAAGAAGAATGCCTTGGGAGAGAAAGAAGGTGCGGTTTTGGGTGTTATCAAATTCACGACCGTTATCACATTGAATAAATCGAATTGGCAAGCCAAAGTGTGTGATTACATATTGTCGAAAGTTGAGAAAGATTGCAGGTACTTCAGATTTAGCGCGGAGAGGAAAGGTCCAAGTATAGTGAGAATAATCATCCAAGATCACAAGATAATATTTATAACCAGAAACACTAGGAACTAGGGAGGTCCATAAATCACAGTGAAGTAACTCAAAAGGAAAAGTACTAATGGTAGTAGAGGTTCTAAAAGGTAATCTAACATGTTTGCCGCATTGACATGCATTACAGAGAGAGGGATTATGGGGACTGCTAGAACTAGGGATACAAAATTCTTGGAGTAAAGACGCCAAAGTGTTTTGCTGGGATGACCGAGGCGACGATGCCATAGATCAACGGATGCGAGCATGGCACGAGGGTGGATGTGGGCGCCATGAAGAGGATAAAGATCGCAGGTGCTATTGTACCGAGCGAGGACCGCCCGCTGTCGTGATTCTTCACAGACAAACCAAAAGGGTCAAAGGCCAGGATAACTTTGTTGTCAATGCAAAATTGTCTAACAGAAATAAGATTTTTGATGATGGAAGAAACCACAAGAATATTGCGGAAAAGAAAATTGGCATGAGAGGAAGGGATGTAAGAGTGACCGGTGCATGAAACAGGGATGGTGGAGCCATCGTCAATGATGATAGTGGAAAAAGCAGAAGGAAAACAAGCTGACAATAAATTCATATTTGAAGACATATGCATTGATGTACCAGAATCGAAAATCCAATCCATACCTGCGTCGTTGAGGACAAAATTGTTCATGGCGTTGATGAAGGCGGCTTGGTCCCAAGCCGGCTGTTGGGGAGGAGCAGAGGGGCCAGGAGCTTGCATGTTGACGTAGGGGATAGCGGATGGGTAGTATGCGATTGGGGCCTGCATGTTGCCGTGAGAAGACCGGCATGGTGTTGGAGGCGACGGCGGTCCCGGGCGTCGTCTTTGGTAGGCGGAGTGGGAGTGGCGGTGTAGACGTGCCGCGGCTGGGTCCAAGGAGTCCCGGAGAGCCGGTGGCTGGACGAAGACCGGGCTTCACGTGTCTGCACGCAGGAGGGGCACCATACGCGAGGGGCCGACCAAGGCATCGACCAAGCTCGACGAGGCCACCCAAGGATCATGCCGAGGAGGCCATGACGACGGAGCCGGTGGCGTGGAGCGGTGGATGACCGGGTTTGGGGGAGGTGTTTGGGTAGTTGTAGATGAAGAGGTAGGGATGGGCGCCCGGCGGGAACTCGGCCATGGAGAAGAGGGGCCGAATCGGCCGGGGCAGCGGCGCGGGTGGCGGAGCCATATCAGGTGCGGAAAATCTAGGCGTCAGATACCATGATAGATTGAGATATTGGAGAAGTAATTGTTGTATTGGTTAGGGCCTCAAGGGCTGTTTATATAGATTATAAAGCTTGGACTCCAAGACTAGACTAATAGAGATAGATTACAATACGAATAGACTTTATACTCTAAGTGTTTTGTCTGTGGGGTCCGTGACCATCAGTTGGGTGTCCGGGTTGCGGTTTTCATTTGCCGTGTCTTTGAACCCGAACCGGTTTCAAGCGGCGTGCCTGTTAGTCGTTGTGCCAGCGTAGCTTGAGAAGGGGAGTAGCCGGTGAGCAGCAAGAGGAGAGCGGAAGGGAGGCGAGCTCTCAGCGAGCTGCCGGCGAACAGCGGGAGGAATGACATGGATGAGATTGAGAGGTGGCCAGAGGGGATCTCGCGTGGGGCCCGCCGCAAGCGAGTGGTGCTCCGGCGGGGCGGAACCACCGGTCGCCGCCGGCTGCGAGGCAGGTACAGCGAGCCACTTCGCTCTGTGTCCCCCCTCTAGGCTCAGTGCGTTTCATCGTCTATATCGTTCTAGCATTGTCACCAACACGCCGTAATGTCAGAGCAACTCTCCGCGCATTTTGTCATCTTCGTCCTCTCGTCAAGTGCTCCACCCACGATTTTCTTCCAATGTAGTTATATGCCAGTGTCAGAGCTGCTGCAAGTGATCGATTTAAGTCTGCAAAAATCGATTCCCCCCCAAATGTTGAAATTTTGGGTTCAGTTATTTCATTGGTTAGTCTTCATTGTTTTTCAGTTTTTCTAGGAGGAGTCTGTCTATGTGTCTATGTGTTTATCATTTTCTTCAGTTTTCATTTTCTCGTTCAATCATGTTAGGTGTCAGTTATTCTCTGTCATTATTCTCTCATTCTTATTATCATTAGGCTCTGTCAGTTCTTCATTCTTTCATTATCGCTTTTTCATTATCATTGAGCCTATTCATTCATATTCAGTGTTCATGTTTCAGCCTCCATTAGTTCCCATGTCATTCAACCATTAGTTTTTCAGATGTTGTTTGTGTGCTAGTTGTCATCAGTCTTCAGACATTGATTATTATTTAGTAGTGTTTTTAGTCATTAGTCTCCATGTATTCTCTATTATCAGCCTCCATGATTTTAGTATTTCAGCGATTACTCTTCATTTTTTCAGTGATTATTCTCTATTGTCTCATGTCTGCTCAGCCCTCGTTTTTCATTGTTGATTCCATCATTAGTTTTCATTATTCTTCATTGTTGATTCCATCATTGTTTCGGTCATTTTTAGTATTTTAGTTATTTCAGTACATTCTTTTTCCGTCTGTATTTATCAGTGTATCAGTTTTTAATTGATTTTCAGTCTAGTGAGTTATTTTTAATTGTTTCTCGGTTTATTTTATTTTATCATTTCATTATTTATCCAGTGCCCCGGTTATGATTTAGGAGTGTTTTACTTTGTTCTCTCATTCTTTATTGAGTAGTATTCAGTCATCCCTCTACATGCATTTCTACTCATTTTCCCCCAGTAAGTATCTACTCATTTTCTTAGTTTTTCCAGCATCCTTCTTGAATTTAAGTGATTAGTTTTTCGCTATTTGTGTGTCTTCTACAGTTTTGTCTTCAGAATGTAGGCTTAGTTATGTGGTTTTGGTTCAGGTTTCAGTCATTTTCAGCAGTCAGCGACATCATTTGCATCAGTTTTCATAGTTCGACATTTTTTAAAATTTTAGTTTGGTTTAGACTAACACAATCCTTCTTTTTACCATGCGCGCAACAAAGAATGGCATGCCAAATCTGCATGTCTGACTGCGCAAACAACAATTCAACTGGCTTATCATTTGGGGTTTGGCTGACACTATCAATGAACTTCGAAAGATCAGTGGCAACAATCTTTTTGTGCAAACACTAATTTACCCTCTTTTTTCTTTCTCCCCTTTGTCAATCTTTTCACCACTGTGTTTATCTGCTTATCCTTTTTCCTGCACTTTATTTTGGAATTGGCCCATGCAACGCAAGGGTCGCAACAACATGGCCGGCGAAAGTTTGCTCTCTGAGGCCTATGAGGAGCTCACATTCGTTGCTGACCTGAAGTGCAGAAAAGGACATGCATACACGACGACGATAGCTTTAGTTAGCCACTGTGTTTCCAGTCTCTCCGTATTTTCACCATATGTAGTCCCCCTTAGTTTGTACTACTTTTATTTTGTTGTTGCTGTTTGCTACTTCATTCAGACTTCTCTTAGGTGAATCATATTTTTGTTGTGGCGCGTGTGTGCCTTTGTAGTCACTAGAACCTCTTTCAGAATAGTATCAACTATGAATATGAGTGGTCTGTTATCAGTGTTTCTCTTTTTTGTTCTGTTTTATCTACAAATTGTACCACCCTTTTTGTGTGTTTTTATGTTTTCCTGAGAGTTACAGTGATGATGATCAGAAAAATCGAAAGGATATTTGACCCCCTATCCCCTATGTAATACCCCCTTGGTATTTCCTTTTGTTATTACAGAGCACAGTAGGTTTCCAAAACAACCTCCCATTCTTCCCAATGTTGTTTCTTTGTAGGTCCTGTTCTTAATTTTTTGGCCTATTAGATTGTTGGCATATTCAATCCTTCTTGTTTTAGTTTCAGTCTTTTTTATTTATTTTAGTTTTCAGTTATAGTCATTATTAACTTTCAGTCATATTCTTTTCTTAAATTTTTAGTCATATTCAGAGGATAGAACATAGGATATATATGATATTTTTCATATTCAGTATTATTTGTTTAGTCTTACTCAGTTTTCCTCCTATTTGGGATTGAGGGTCTGCATGCTTATTATCAGTGTTTCACTTAGGTTTTTATCCTATCAGTGTGTTGGCCTTTGCAATCTTTAGTGTTGTTCAGACCTCTTTCTCATTCTGCAATAATTCTTTAGTCTTCTTTCATGATGTTTTCAGTTTTAATCTCCAGATTTCAGTATGGCCTGCATTAGATAAGTTGGTTTTGTCATCATTTTGTTGTTGAGTTGAGTTCAGTTCAGTCTATCAACCTATCAGCCACGTACACATTCCTTTGTACAAGATCATTTTTCAGTCTTTAATTCCATGGTGATCATCAGGATCGTATGCAACAGTGCAACACCATCCCCAGTTGCTCGCCATGGTACTTTTCTATCTATGATCCAGTGTTATCTTTTCCTCTTTATTTTTCTTTCTTACTAATTTTTCTGCAGTTTGACTTGGTTAGCTCTCTGCATGCCTGTGTTGTGCTCTGTGTATGTGAATGGACAATGGAGGGAGGGGTGGGGCGTGTGTGTTTAGTAGTATGAATGGATCGCTGTTGCTGGAGGAGGGGTGTGGGGATGGGTTGTTTTCACGGGTTCGAGTGTGAGCGGGTTTGGATCAGCACGCGTTTGGAGGGAAACGCTGATGGGCGGGCAGCAAGAGGCCATGTACAAATTTGACTGAAACACAGAAAGAAAACAGTCGTTTTCTATGGAATCAGGGACAAAACGCAGAAACTACTCGTACACATGTCACCATACTATAGGCCAAAAATTCGACCTAACCCAAAATGAAAATCAGACGTCTGAAGATTAGACAGTCCCTATGACAAAGATCCCACAAAGCACGTGATTGAACTCACATTTTGATTGAACAACTCACCCGATGATGATCGGAGGCTTAGTTTGTCGTTGCTAGGCTATGATGTGTTGAACTTATATACTCTCTCCGTCTCAAAATTCTTGTCTTAACTGAGAAAAATCATCACAAAAGTAGGAGAATTTCATAATCAGGCGCATGCATTGCATTACATCTTCCCAATGAAATCAAGGGTTTAGTAGTACGTGCGTATCAAACTTGCCAATCACTGCTGCAAAGGCTTTACATCTGATGATCTGAGCTTGTAAAAATATAAACAGTTTCAGATGTTTGGTTGATGGTGGCCATTACCCGCATCAGTTTCAGATGCAACGTTTCAACAGAAAATAACGTGAGCAGCAGAGCGTTGCGAATCAAGTTTGCCACGGAAGTTTCCTGAAGCACAAGCACAGCTCCTCGTTATATTTTCACCTTTCTTTGTCAAATTTTGCTGAAACACACATGAAATAGTTTTGACCACAACAAAACACTAGCTGTTCGCTGATGCTTTGAGCAGACGGCTGGATGCACTTCGACGCGGATCAGTGTGGTTAAAATATGCATGTGGTAGTTGTAGGTGGGCCCACCCAACTCCTGTGTGGCCAAAACTTTGAAAAGGTGGGGGTTATGAGCCATGCTACGCGTCGGCCGGCGGATAAGTAGAAAACTGAAGGAAATATGCCCTAAAGGTAATAATAAAGTTATTATTTATATTTCCTTATATCATGATAAATGTTTATTATTCATACTAGAATTATATTAACCGAAAACTTAGTACATGTGTGAATACATTGAAAAAACAGAGTGTCCCTAGTATGCCGACTAGATCATTAATTAAAAATGGTTAAGTTTCCTGACCATAGACATGTGTTGTCATTTGATGAACCGGATCACATCATTAAAAGAATGATGTGATGGACAAGACCCATCCGTTAGCTTAGCATTGTGATCGTTAAGTTTTATTGCTATTGCTTTCTTCATGACTTATACATGTTTCTCTGGTTATGAGATTATGCAACTCCCGAATACCGAAGGAACACCTTGTGTGCTATCAAACGTCACAACATAACTGGGTGATTATAAAGATGCTCTATAGGTGTCTCCGAAGGAGTTTGTTGGGTTGGCATAGATCGAGAGGGTGATTATAAGTCATGAAGAAAGCAATAGCAGTAAACTAAAAGGATCAAGTGCTAAGCTAACGGAATGGGTCAAGTCAATCACATCATTCTCCTAATGATGTGATCCTGTTTATCAAATGACAACTCATGTCTATGGTTAGGAAACTTAACCATCTTTGATCAACGAGCTAGTCAAGTAGAGGCATACTAGTGACACTCTGTTTGTCTATGTATTCACACATGTATTATGTTTCCGGTTAATACAATTCTAGCATGAATAATAAACATTTATCATGAAATAAGGAAATAAATAATAACTTTATTATTGCCTCTAGGGAATATTTCCTTCACTACATTCACATACAACGGGTGCAAGCCAGTTTTGTACACGCAGAATACTCGGGTTAAACTTGACGAGCCTAGCATATGCAGATATGGCCTCGGAACACTGAGACCGAAAGGTCGAGCGTGAATCCTATAGTAGATATGATCAACATGGTGATGTTCACCATTAAAAACTTCTCCATCTCACGTGATGATCGGACATGGTTTAGTTGATATGGATCACGTGATCATTTAGATGACTAGAGGGATGTCTATCTAAGTGGGAGTTCTTAAGTAATATGATTAATTGAACTTTCATTTATCATGAACTTAGTCCTGATAGTATTTGCATAACTATGTTGTAGATAAATAGCTCACGATGTAGCTCCCCATTTATTTTTGATATGTTCCTAGAGAAAAACTATGTTGAAAGATGATAGTAGCAATGATGCGGACTAGGTCCGTGATCTGAGGATTATCCTCATTGTTGCACAAAAGAATTATGTCCTTAATGTACCGCTAGATGACGGACCTATTGCAGGAGCAGATGCAGAGGTTATGAACGTTTGGCAAGCTTGGTATATATGATAACTACTTGATAGTTTAGTGCTCCATGCTTTACGGCTTAGAACCGGGACTTCAAAAACATTTTGAACGCCACAAAGCATATAAGATGTTACAAGAGTCGAAATTGGTATTTCAGACTCATGCCCGAGTCGAGAGGTATGAGACCTCTGACAAGTACTTTGCCTACAAGATGGAGGAGAATAGCTCAACTAGTGAGCATGTGCTCAGATTGTCTGAGTACTACAATCACTTGAATCAAGTGGGAGCTAATCTTCCAGATAAGATAGTGATTGACAGAGTTCTCTAGTCACTATCACCAAGTTACTGGAACTTCGTGATGAACTATAATATGTAAGGGATGACGAAAACGATTCCCAAGCTCTTCGGGATGCTGAAATCAGCGAAGGTAGAAATAAAGAAAAGCATCAGGTGTTGATGGTTGACAAGACCACTAGTTTCAAGTAAAAGGGCAAGGGAAAGAAAGGGAACTTCAAGAAGAATGGCAAGCAAGTTGCCACTCCCATGAATAAGCCCAAAGCTAGACCCAAGCCTGAAACTAAGTGCTTCTACTATGAAGGAAATGGTCACTGGAAGCGGAACTGCCCCAAATACTTGGCGGATAAGAAGGATGGCAAAGTGAACAAAAGTATATATGTTATACATGTTATTGATGTGTACTTTACTAGTGTTCATAGTAGCCCTGGGTATTTGATCTTTGGTTCAGTTGCTATGATTAGTAACTCAAACAGGAGTTACAAAATGAACAAAGACTAGTTGAGGGCAAGGTGACGATGTGTGTTGTAAGTGATTCCAAGGTTGATAAGATCACCATCGCACTCCCTTTATCTTCGGGATTAGTGTTGAACCTAAAATAAATGTTATTTGGTGTTTGCGTTGAGCATAATATGACTGGATCATGTTATTACAATACAGTTATTCGTTTAAGTCAAAGAATAATTATTATTCTGTTTACATGAATAAAACCTTCTGTGGTCATACACCCAAGGTGAATGGTTTATTGAATCTCGATCATAGTGATACACATATTTATAATTTTGATGCCAAAAGATGCAAAGTTGATAATGATAGTGCAACATATTTGTGGCAATCGCTGCTTAGGCCATATGGGTGTAAAGCGCAAGAAGAAACTCCATGCAGATGGGCTTTTGGAATCACTTGATTATGAATCACTTGATGCTTGTGAACCATGCCTCATGGGCAAGATGACTAAGACTCCGTTCTCCGGAACAATGGAGCGAGCAACTGACTTATTGAAAATAATACATACTGATGTATGCGATCCGATGAGTGTTGAGGCTCGTGGCGAGTATCGTTATTTTATGACCTTCACAGATGATTTGAGCAGATATGGTTATATCTACTTGATGAAACATAAGTCTGAAACATTTGAAAAGTTCAAACAATTTCAGAGTGAAGTGGAAAATCATCGTAACAAGAAAATAAAGTTTCCACGATCTGATCGCATAGACGAATATTTGAGTTACGAGTTTGGTCTTCATTTGAAACAATGTGGAATAGTTTCGCAACTCACGCCACCTGGAACACGACAGCGTAATGGTGTGTCCGAACGTCATAACCGTACTTTATTAGATATGGTGCGATCTATGATGTCTCTTACCGATTTATCACTATCGTTTTGAGGTTATGCATTAGAGACAGCTGCATTCACGTTAAATAGGGCACCATCTAAATCTGTTGAGATGACACCATATGAATTGTGGTTTGGCAAGAAACACAAATTGTCGTTTCTTAAAGTTTGGGGCTGCGATGCTTATGTGAAAAAGCTTCAACCTGATAAGCTCGAACCCAAATCGGAGAAATGTGTCTTCATATGATACCCAAAAGAAGCTGTTGGGTGCACCTTCTATCACAAATCCGGTGGCAAGATCTTTGTTGCTAAGACTGGATCTTTTCTGGAGAAGGAGTCTCTCTTGAAAGAAGTGAGTGGGAGGAATGTATAATTTGATGAGGTAGTTGTACCTTCTCCCTTATTGGAAAGTAGTTCATCACAGAAATCAGTTCCAGTGATTCCTACACCAATTAGTGAGGAAGCTAATGATGATGATCATGAAACTTCTGATCAAGTTACTACCGAACCTTGTAGGTCAACCAAAGTAAGATCCGCACCAGTGTGGTACGGTAATCCTGTTCTGGAGGTCATGTTACTTGACCATGACAAACCTACGAACTATGACGAAGCGATGATGAGCCCAGATTCCGTGAAATGGCTTGAGGCCATGAAATCTGAGATGGGATCCATGTATGAGAACAAAGTATGGACTTTGATTGACTTGCCCGATGATCGGCGAGCCATTGAGAATAAATGGATCTTCAAGAGGAAGACGGGCGCTGATAGTAGTGTTACTATCTACAAAGCTTGAATTGTCGCAAAAGAAGTTTTCGACAAGTTCAAGGTGTTGACTACGATAAGATTTTCTCACTCGTAGCGATGCTTAAGTCTGTCTGAATCATGTTAGCAATTGCCACATTTTATGAAATCTGGCAAATGGATGTCAAAACTACATTCCTTCATGGATTTCTTAAAGAAGAGTTGTATATGATGCAACAAGAAGGTTTTGTCAATCCTAAAGGTGCTAGCAAAGTGTGCAAGCTCCAGCGATCCATCTATGGACTGGTGCAAGTATCTCGGAGTTGGAATATACGCTTTGATAAGTTGATCAAAGCATATAGTTTTATATAGACTTGCGGTGAAGCCTGTATTTACAAGAAAGTGAGTGGGAGCACTACAGACTTTCTGATAAGTATATGTGAATGACATATTGTTGATCGGAAATGGTGTAGAATTTTCTGAAAAACATAAAGGAGTGTTTGAAAGGAGTTTTTCAAAGAAAGACCTCGGTGAAGCTGCTTAAATATTGGGCATCAAGATCTATAGAGATAGATCAAGACGCTTGATAAGATTTTTCAATGAGTACATACCTTGACAAGATTTTTGTAGTTCAAAATGGAACAGTCAACGAAGGAGTTCTTGCCTGTATTGCAAGGTGTAAAGTTGAGTAAGACTCAAAGCATGACCACGGAAGAAAATAGAAAGAGAATGAAAATCATTCCCTATGCCTCAGCCATAGGTTCTATAAAGTTTGCTATGCTGTGTACCAAAACTTTTGTGTACCTTGCCATGAGTTTGGCAAGAAGTGCGATATTGATCCAGGAGTGGATCACTTGACAGCGGTCAAAATTATCGTTAGAAGACTAAGGAGATATTTCTCGGTATGGAGGTGATAAAGAGTTCATCGTAAAGAGTTACGCCAATGCAAGCTTTTACATCGATCGAGATGACTCTGAGTCTCAATCTGGATACATATTAAAAGTGGGAGCAATTAGCTAGAGTACCTCCATGCAGAGCATTGTAGACATAGAAAATTTGCAAAATACATACGGCTCTGAATGTGATGTACCCATTGACTAAGCTTCTCTCACAAGCAAAACATGATCACACCTTAGTACTCTTTGGGTGTTAATCACATAGCGATGTGAACTAGATTATTGACTCTAGTAAAACCCTTTGGGTATTAGTCACATGGCGATGTGAACTAATCACATGGTGATGTGAACTATTGGTGTTAAATCACATGGCGATGTGAACTAGATTATTGACTCTAGTGCAAGTGGGAGACTGAAGGAAATATGCCCTAGAGGCAATAATAAAGTTATTATTTATATTTCCTTATATCATGATAAATGTTTATTATTCAAGCTAGTTAACCAGAAACTTAGTACATGTGTGATTACATAGACAAAACAGAGTGTCCCTAGTATGCCTCTACTAGACTAGCTCGTTAATCAAAGATGGTTAAGTTTCCTGACCATAGACATGTGTTGTCATTTGATGAACGAGATCACATCATTAGAGAATGATGTGATGGACACGACCCATCCGTTAGCTTAGCATTATGATCGTTAAGTTTTATTGCTATTGCTTTCTTCATGACTTATACATGTTCCTCTGACTATGAGAGTATGCAACTCCCGAATACCGAAGGAACACCTTGTGTGCTATCAAAGGTCACAACGTAACTGGGTGATTATAAAGATGATCTATAGGTGTCTCCGAAGGAGTCTATTGGGTTGGCATAGATCGAGATTAGGATTTGTCACTCCGAGTATCGGAGAGGTATCTCTAGGCCCTCTCGGTAATGCACATCACTATAAGCCTTGCAAGCAATGTGACTAATGAGTTAGTTGCGGGATGACGCATTATGGAACGAGTAAAGAGACTTGCCTGTAACAAGATTGAACTAGGTAAGGTGATACCGACGATCGAATCTCTGGCAAGTAACATACCGATGACAAAGGAAATAACGTATGTTGTTATGCGGTATGACCAATAAAGATCTTCGTAGAATATGTTGGAGCCAATATGACTATCTAGGTTCCGCTATTTGTTATTGACCGGAGATGTGTCTCGGTCATATCTACATAGTTCTCGAACCTGTAGGGTCCGCACGCTTAACGTTCGACGACGATTTGTATTATGAGTTATGTGATTTGATGACCGAAGTTTGTTCGGAGTCCCGGATGAGATCACAGACATGACGAGGAGTCTCGAAATGGTCGAGAGGTAAAGATTGATATATTGGAAGGTTGCATTCGCACATCGGAATGGTTCCGAGTGATTCGGGCATTTTTCCGGAGTACCGGGAGGTTACCGGAACCCCCTGGGAAAGATATGGGCCTTATGGGCAATAGGAGGGAGACTAACCAGCCCACAAGGGGCTGGTGCGCCCCCCACAAGGGAGGAGGCCGAATTGGACTTGGGAAGGGGGCGTCACGCCCCTTCTGTCTCCTACTCCCTCTCCTTCCCCTTATCCCCCTCCGGTAGAAGGAAAAAAGGGTGGGGCCGAATCCTACTAGGACTGGAGTCCTAGTAGGACTCCCCTCTCCCTGGTGCGCCCCTTGTTGGCAGGCCGCCTCCTCCCCTTCTTTATATACGGGGGCACCCCAAAGACACAAGTTGATCTTTAGCCGTGTGCCCCCCTCCACAGTTTTACACCTCGATCATATCGTCGTAGTGCTTAGGCGAATCCTTGCGCCGGTAACTTCATCATCACCATTGATGTCTACTACACAACCTTCTTCTTGTAGACGTTGTTGGGCCTGCAAGTGCACAGGTTTGTAGGACAGTAGCAAATTTCCCTCAAGTGGATGACATAAGGTTTATCAATCCGTAGGAGGCGTAGGATGAAGATGGTCTCTCTCAAACAACCCTGCAACCAAATAACAAAGAGTCTCTTGTGTCCCCAACACACCCAATAAAATGGTAAATTGTATAGGTGCACTAGTTCGGCGAAGAGATGGTGATACAAGTGCAATATGTATAGTATATATGGGTATTTGTAATCTGAAAATATAAAAACAGCAAGGTAACTAATGGTAAAAGTGAGCGTAAACGGTATTGCTATGATAGGAAACAATGCATAGGGTTCATACTTTCACTAGTGCAAGTTCTCTCAACAATAATAACATAGATAGATCATATAACAGTCCCTCAACATGCAACAAAGAGTCACTCCAAAGCCACTAATAGCGGAGAACAAATGTAGAGATTACGGTAGGGTACGAAACCACCTCAAAGTTATTCTTTCGGATCGATCTATTAAAGAGTTCGTACTAGAATAACACCTTAAGACACAAATCAATCAAAACCCTAATGTCCCCTAGATACTCCATTGTCACCTCAAGTATCCGTGGGCATGATTATACGATATGCATCACACAATCTCAGCTTCATCCAACCAATACAAAGTACTTCAAAGAGTGCCCCAAAGTTTCTACCGGAGAGTCAAGAAAACGTGTGCCAACCCCTATGCATAGGTTCATGGGCGGAACCCGCAAGTTGGTCACCAAAACATACATCAAGTGGCACGTGATATCCCATTGTCACCACAGATAAACACGACAAGACATACATCAAGTGTTCTCAAACAAAAGACTCAATCCGATAAGATAACTTCAAGAGGGAAACTCAATTCATCACAAGAGAGTAGAGGGGGAGAAACATCATAAGATCCAACTATAATAGCAAAGCTCGCGATACATCAAGATCGTGCCATAGAGAGAACACGAGAGAGAGAGATCAAATACATAGCTACTGGCTGGTACATACCCTCAGCCCCGAGGGTGAACTACTCCCTCCTCGCCATGGAGAGCGCCGGGATGATGAAGATGGCCACCGGTGATGGGTTCCCCCTCCGGCAGGGTGCTGGAATGGGCTCCCGAGAGGTTTTTGGTGGCTACAGAGGTTTGCGGCGGCGGAACTCCCGATCTATCTTGATTCTGGAAGTTTTAGGGTACGCAGGTATATATGGGTGCAAGAAGTACGCCGGTGGAGCTTCGGGGGCCCCACGAGGAAGGGGGCGCGCCCTAGGGGGGGGGGCGCCCCCACCCTCGTGGGCACCTCCCTTCGCTCCTGACGTGGGGTCCAAGTCCATCCGGTAGCTTTCCTTCCAAAAATAACTTCTCCTTTTGATTTCGTTCCGTTTCGACTTCGTTTGGTATTCCTTTTCTTCGAAACACTGAAATAGGCAAAAAAACAACAAATCTGGGCTGGGCCTCCGGTTAATAGGTTAGTCCCAAAAATAATATAAAAGTGGATAATAAAGCCCAATATCGTCTAAAACAGCAGATAATATAACATGGAGCAATCAAAAATTATAGATACGTTGGAGACGTATCAAGCATCCCCAAGCTTAATTCCTGCTCGTCCTCGAGTAGGTAAATGATAAAAAGGATAATTTTTGATGTGGAATGCTAGTTGACATAATTTCATTGTAATTCTTCTTAATTGTGTTATGAATATTCAGATCCGAAAGATTCAAGACAAAAGTTCATATTGACATAAAAATAAAAATACTTCAAGCATACTAACTAAGCAATTATGTCTTCTCAAAATAACATGGCCAAAGAAAGTTCATCCCTACAAAGTCATATAGTTTATTCATGCTCCATTTTCGTCACACAAGAATGCTCTCATCATGCACAACCTCGATGACAAGCCAAGCAATTGTTTCATACTTTAGTAATCTCAAACTTATAAATCCTCACGCAATACATGAGCGTGAGCCGTGGATATAGCACTATGGGTGGAATAGAATATGATGATGGGGGTTATGTGGAGAAGACAAAAAGGAGAAGATCTCACATCAACGAGGCTAATCAATGGGCTATGGAGATGCCCATCGATTGATGTTAATGCGAGGAGTAGGGATTGCCATGCAACAGATGCACTAGAGCTATAAATGTATGAAAGCTCAACAAAAGAAACTAAGTGGGTGTGCATCCAACTTGCTTGCTCACGAAGACCTAGGGCATCTGAGGAAGCCCATCGTTGGAATATACAAGCCAAGTTCTACAATGAAAAATTCCCACTAGTATATGAAAGTGACAAAACAAGAGACTCTCTATCATGAAGATTATGGTGCTACTTTGAAGCACAAGTGTGGAAAAAGGATAGTAGCATTGTCCCTTTTTTTTGGGCCTTCTTTTTTTCTTTGGCCTTTCTCTCTTTTTTTCTTTTTTTGGGACAATGCTCTATTGCATGATGATCATCACATTTCTATTTATTTACAACTCAATGATTACAACTCAATACTAGAACAAAGTATGATTCTATATGAATACCTCCAGCGGTGTACCGGGTTATGCAACGAATCAAGAGTGACATGTGTGAAAGAATTATGAATGGTGGCTTTGCCACAAATACTATGTCAACTACATGATCATGCTAAGCAATATGATAATGATGAATACATCATGATGAACGGTATGGTGGAAAGTTGCATGGCAATATATCTCGGAATGGCTATGGAAATGCCATAATAGGTAGGTATGGTGGCTGTTTTGAGGAAGATATAAGGAGGTTTATGTGTGAAAGAGCGTATCATATCACGGGGTTTGGATGCACCGTGAAGTTTGCACCAACTCTCAATGTGAGAAAGGGCAATGCAGTGCATCAAGAGGCTAGCAATGATGGAAGGGTGAGAGTGCGTATAATCCATGGACTCAACATTAGTCATAAAGAACTCATATAATTATTGCAAAAATCTACAAGCCATCAAAAACCAAAGCACTATGCGCAGGCTCCTAGGGGGATAGATTGGTAGGAAAAGACCATCGCTCGTCCCCGACCGCCACTCATAAGGAGGACAATCAAAGAACACCTCATGTTTCAAATTTGTTACATAATGTTTACCATACGTGCATGCTACGGGATTTGCAAACTTCAACACAAGCATTTCTCAAATTCACAACTACTCAACTAGCATGACTTTGATATTATCACCTCCACATCTCAAAACAATTATCAAGCATCAAACTTCTCTTAGTATTCAACACACTCATAAGAAAGTTTTTACTATTCTTGAATACCTAGCATATTAAGATTAAGCAAATTACCATGCTATTCCAAAGACTCTCAAAATAATATAAGTTAAGCATGAGAGTTCATCTATTTCTTCAAAATAAAACTACCACCATGCTCTAAAAGATATAAGTGAAGCACTAGAGCAAACGACAAACTACTCCAAAAGGTATAAGTGAAGATCAATGAGTAATCAGATAATTATGCAACTATGTGAAGACTCTCTAACATTAAGGAATTTCAGATCTTGGTATTATATTCAAATAGCAAGCAAAAAAATGACACTGCAAGGATAGCACAACCCATGTGAAGAAGCAAAAACTTAGGTTCAACCGATACTAACCGATAGTTGTTGAAGAAGAAAGGTGGGATGCCTACCGGTGCATCCCCAAGCTTAGATGCTTGAGACTTCTTGGAATATTATCTTGGGGTGCCTTGGGCATCCCCAAGCTTGAACTTTTGTGTCTCCTTAATTCCTCTCATATCATGGTTTCTCTATTTCTCAAAAGCTTCATCCACACCAAACTCAACAAGAACTCGTGAGATAGGTTAGTATAAACCAATGCAAAACCTTATCATTTTCTACTGTAACAAATCACTAAAATTATTATTCAACATTTCATACTGAATGCCTCTGCATATTTAATACTCATATCCTCAAATAGAATCATTAAACAAGCAAACATATGCAAACAATGCAAACATAACAGCAATCTGTCAAAACAGTACAGTCTGTAAAGAATGCAAGATTCATCATACTTACCTAACTCCAAAAATTATGAAATAATACTCCCACTGTAAAAGATTTATCAGAGCTCAATATGCAAAAAGTTTCAACATTATACCATGCTCTGACTTTTCTAGGGAATTTTTGCAACAACGGTAAACTTTCTGTTTTCAAACAGCAACATGTATACAAGCAAAATAAGCATGGCAAAGGCTATCCTTGACTTTTTTATTGAAACAAAAGATGCAAAACATTATTCTAAATAACATAAAGCTAATACTAACAAAATAAAATAACATGACGCTCCAAGCAAAACACATATCATGTGGTGAATAAAAATATAGCTCCAAGTAAAGTTACCGATGAAAGAAGACGAAAGAGGGGATGCCATCCGGGGCATCCCCAAGCTTAGGCCCTTGGTTGTCTTTGAATATTACCTTGGGGTGCCTTGGGCATCCCCAAGCTTAGGCTCTTGCCACGCCTTATTCCATAGTCCATCGAATCTTTACCCAAAACTTGAAAACTTCACAACACAAAACTTAACAGAAAACTAGTGAGCTCCGTTAGCGGAAGAAAACAAAACACCACTTCAAGGTACTGCAATGAACTCATTCTTTATTTATATTGGTGTTAAACCTAGTGTATTCCAACTTATCTATGGTTTATAAACTATTTTACTAGCCATAGATGCATCAAAATAAGCAAACAACACACGAAAAACAGAATCTGTCAAAAACAGGACAGTCTATAGTAATCTGTAACTAACGCAAACTTATGGAACTCCAAAAATTCTACCAAAATAGAAAGTCCTAGATAATTTGATTATTGATCTTCTGAAATTGGAATCAGTATTTTATCACGTTCTGGTGATTTTAAACAATTGTTTTTGTGAACAGAAAGTTTCTGGAATTTTCAGCAAGATCAAATAACTATCATCCAAGAAGATCCTATAGGTCTTACTTGGCACAAACACTAATTAAAACATAAAACCACATCTAACCAGAGGCTAGATGATTTATTTATTACTAAACAGAACCAAAAAAACAAGAAACAAAAAATAAAATTGGGTTGCCTCCCAACAAGCGCTTACGTTTAACGCCCCTAGCTAGGCATGATGATTTCAATGATGCTCACATAAAAGATAAGAATTGAAACATAAAGAGAGCATCATGAAGCATATGACTAGCACATTTAAGTCTAACCCACTTCCTATGCATAGGGATTTTGTGAGCAAACAACTTATGAGAACAATAATCAACAAGCATAGGAAGGTAAAACAAGCATAGTTTGAAGATTTTAAGCACATAGAGAGGAAACTTGATATTATTGCAATTCCTACAAGCATATGTTCCTCCCTCACAATAATTTTCAGTAGCATAATGAATGAATTCAACAATATAACCAGCACCTAAAGCATTCTTTTCATGATCTACTAGCATAGAAAATTTACTACTCTCCACATAAGCAAAATTCTTCTCATTCGAATAGTGGGAGTATCATAAGAGACTTGAACACTAAAATTGTTTCCACATTAAAAGAGTAATGTTCAGAGAAAGGGTAATCATAATCATGACAATTTTTATAAATATAATCATCACTACTCTTTATAGCATAAGTTTTATCACAATAATCATCATAAGTAGCAACTTTGTCCTCATCATAATCGATTGAAACCTCTTCCAAGATAGTGGAATCACTAAATAAAGTTGACACTCTTCCAAATCCACTTTCATATTCATCACAATAAAATTCAACATCCTCCAAAATAGTGGGATCACTACTTCCTAAAGTTGACACTCTTCCAAACCCACTTTCATCAATATAATCATCATAAATAGGAGGCATGCTTTCATCATAATAAATATTCTCATCAAAACTTGGGGACTAAAAATATCATATTCATCAAACATAGCTTCCCCAAGCTTGTGGCTTTGCATATCATTAGCATCATGGATATTCAAGGAATTCATACTAACAACATTGCAATCATGCTCATCATTCAAAGATTTAGTATCAAACATTCTATAGATTTCTTCTTCTAGCACTTGAGCACAATTTTCCTTTTCATCATACTCACGAAAGATATTAAAAAGACGAAGGGTATGAGACAAACTCAATTCCATTTTTTTGTGTAGTTTTATTTTGTAAACTAAACTAGTGATAAAACAAGAAACAAAAAGATTCGATTGCAAGATCTAAAGATATAACTTCAAGCACTCACCTCCCCGGCAACGGCGCCAGAAAAGAGCTTGATGTCTACTACACAACCTTCTTCTTGTAGACGTTGTTGGGCCTGCAAGTGCACAGGTTTGTAGGACAGTAGCAAATTTCCCTCAAGTGGATGACCTAAGGTTTATCAATCAGTAGGAGGCGTAGGATGAAGATGGTCTCTCTCAAACAACCCTGCAACCAAATAACAAAGAGTTTCTTGTGTCCCCAACACACCCAATACAATGGTAAATTGTATAGGTGCACTAGTTCGGCGAAGAGATGGTGATACAAGTGCAATATGGATAGTAGATATGGGTATTTGCAATCTAAAAATATAAAAACAGCAAGGTAACTAATGGTAAAAGTGAGCATAAACGGTATTGCAATGATAGGAAACAAGGCATAGGGTTCATACTTTCACTAGTGCAAGTTCTCTCAACAATAATAACATAGATAGATCATATAACAATCCCTCAACATGCAACAAAGAGTCACTCCAAATCCACTAATAGCGGAGAACAAACGTAGAGATTATGGTAGGGTACAAAACCACCTCAAAGTTATTCTTTCGGATCGATCTATTAAAGAGTTCGTACTAGAATAACACCTTAAGACACAAATCAACCAAAACCCTAATGTCCCCTAGATACTCCATTGTCACCTCAAGTATCCGTGGGCATGATTATACAATATGCATCACACAATCTCAGATTCATCCAACCAACACAAAGTACTTCAAAGAGTGCCCCAAAGTTTCTACCGCAGAGTCAAGAAAACGTGTGCCAAACCCTATGCATAGGTTCATGGGTGGAACCAGCAAGTTGGTCACCAAAACATACATCAAGTGGCACGTGATATCCCATTGTCACCACAGATAAACACGGCAAGACATACATCAAGTGTTCTCAAACAAAAGACTCAATCCGATAAGATAACTTCAAGAGGGAAACTCAATTCATCACAAGAGAGTAGAGGGGGAGAAACATCATAAGATCCAACTATAATAGCAAAGCTTGCGATACATCAAGATCGTGCCATAGAGAGAACACGAGAGAGAGAGAGAGAGAGAGAGAGAGAGAGAGAGAGAGAGAGATCAAACACATAGCTACCGGTACATACCCTCAGCCCCGAGGGTGAACTACTCCCTCTTCGTCATGGAGAGCGTCGGGATGATGAAGATGTCCACCAGTGATGGGTTCCCCCTCCGGCAGGGTGCCGGAACGGGCTTCCGAGAGGTTTTTGGTGGCTATAGAGGCTTGTGACGGCGGAACTCCCGATCTATCTTGATTCTCGAAGTTTTAGGGTACGTAGGTATATATGGGTGCAGGAAGTACGTCGGTGGAGCTTCGGAGGCCCCATGAGGCAGGGGGAGAGCCCCCCCCCCCCCACCCTCGTGGGCACCTCCCTTCGCTCCTGACGTGGGGTCCAAGTCCATCCGGTAGCTTTCCTTCCAAAAATAACTTCTCCAGTTGATTTCGTTCCGTTTCGACTTCGTTTGATATTCCTTTTTCTTCGGAACACTGAAATAGGCAAAAAACAGCAAATCTGGGTTGGGCCTCTGGTTAATAGGTTAGTCCCAAAAATAATATAAAAGTGGATAATAAAGCCCAATATCGTCTAAAACAGTAGATAATATAGCATGGAACAATCAAAAATTATAGATACGTTGGAGACGTATCAACCATCACCATGCCGTCGTGCTGATGGAACTCTCCGTCGGCCTCAGCTCAATCAAGAGTTTGAGGGACTTCACCGAGCTGAACGTGTGCAGACCGCGGAGGTGCCATGCGTTCGGTACATGATCGGTTGGATCACGAAGACGTTCGACTACATTAACCGCGTTACTAACGCTTCCGCTTTCGGTCTATGAGGGTACATGGACACACTCTACCCGCTCGTTGCTATGCTTCACCTAGATAGATCTTGCATGATCGTAGGCAATTTTTTTGAAATACTACGTTACCCAACAAAAACATCCACCGCCTAGCTGGCCGTTGGATGGACACGAGGATAGTCATCCGATCTACCCAGTCACGTGCACGACCCCCCTTGCAACAAGAGCGTTGTTAAAGAAAAAAAATTATAACATAGGTCGGGTTGCAGAAACCTTTGCAACAGAGGTGATGTTGCAGAATTTTTTTGCAACAAAGGTTGTGTTGCAGAAACATATGTAGATTTTTTTGCAACAGAGCCAATGTTGCATATTTTTTTGTCTTCACCTTTATATTGGTTTTTTGGAAGAAAGTTTTGCAACATCACTGATGTTACATAAAATCTTTCTTGCAACAGGGAAGATGTTACAAGAAAAAAAATCATAGTTAGTCGTTGGTCGTGAACTTTCATCGAACAATGGTGAGGAAGGAGCGCACTGGACCTCTGACGAGGTCGGCTCACTGTCATCCTCCTCTTCGATGAGGTAGGTGCACCGCGCGCGGCCGACTGTCATGAAGGAAGCGGCCGACAACGGCATCGACCGCGCCTGACCTCTGGTTGCTACCTCACCGCCATCCTCCTCTCTGGTGAGGTGGGTGGTTGCCGGCAAGGGCATCAACAGTGGTGACTTTTGGTAGAAACTATATTACATCGATTGGTGTTGGCAAGAAAAAATGAATGGGGATTTCCAAGGAAGAAGACTCATGGAGGAATGGCTAGTCGCATCTGTTGGGATAAGGTTGTGCGTGACAGCCATGGTGGACCCCCACTGGACATGCGTCGCACAACAGAGGTGGAGGAAGAAGCCCCAGGTATCCGTTGGTTGAGGGAAAGTATTTCCCTAGTACAAAGGGGCGTGCTATGCATCGAGATCTGCCGTCTCGCGAGCCATCCGATTCGTCAGTGGAGATGTGAAAGTGCGTTAAGTCGACTAGAGGGGGGTGAATAGGCGATCTTTATGAATACTTCACTGAGGAATTTCAGGGTGAGGAACTTCCTAAGTGAAGAACTACTTGCAACGGAATAAGTACTCAGATGCAAACATAACAAAACATAAGCACGGTCATCGTGATGAAATGAAAACAAGCACAGAGTACAGAAAGCGTAAGCACAGGATAAACAGGATGAAGACAAACAGATTGAAGAAATTGAACTGAGGAAATTGAGAAAGTCTTCAATCAAAATCTCCAAACATATATGAAAAAGCACACAACACAGTAATGAGGAAATGGAAGGGTTGAGGAAATAGAACCAGTAGGCTTGGTGAAGACAATGATTTGGTAGACCAGTTCCAACTTCTTTGTGGCGGTTATGCGTCTGGTTGGAGCGGCTAGGTATTTAAACGTGAGGACACAGAGTCCCGGACACACAGTCCTCACCGTATTCTCCTTGAGCTAAGGTCACACAGACCTCGCCCAATCACTCGTGGTAAGTCTTCAGGTGACTTCCAAACCTTCACAAACTCGGTCACTCGACGGTCCACAATTTCCTCTTGGATGCTATACACCATGACGTCTAACCGTCTGGAGGATGCATAGTCTTCAAAGGTAACAAGCGTCGGATCCACGCAGGATCAATCTCTTCAGTGATGCTCAATCACTTTGGGTTTGTGTTTTCCTCACTGGATGATTTTCGCTCAAAGTCCTCGGAGGATGGGATGCTCTCAATGAAAAGTGTCAGTTTCTCTCGGAGCAGCCAACCAGCTAGTGGTTCTAGGGGGCGGTGATACGTCTCCAACGTATCTATAATTTTGGATAGCTCCATGCTACTTTATTTACTGTTTAGGACTATATTGAGCTTTATTTTCCACTTTTATATTATTTTTGGGACTAACCTATTAACCGGAGGCCCAAATTTGCACTGTCGCTTTTTGCCTATTTCAAAGTGTTTGAAGAAGCGGAATATCAAACGGAGTCCAAACGGAATAAAACCTTCGAACGTGATTTTCTCACCGAGCGTGATCCGTGAGACTTGGACCCTACTCCAAGGAACAAAGAGGAGGTCACGAGGGTGGGGCGCGCCCCCTACCTCGTGGGCCCCTGTTGCTCCAAGCGTACTCCTTCCTCCTATATATACCTATGTACCCCCGACAGATCGAATACGGAGCCAAAACCTAATTCCACCGCCGCAACTTTCTGTATCCACGAGATCCCATCTTGGGGCCTGTTCCGGAGCTCTGCCGGAGAGGGCCGTCATCACGGAGGGCTTCTACATCATCATAGCCCCTCCGATGAAGTGTGAGTAGTTTACCTCAGACCTTCGGGTCCATAGTTAGTAGCTAGATGGCTTCTTCTCTCTTTTTGGATCTCAATACAATGTTCTCCCCTCTCTTATGGAGATCTATTCGATGTAATCTTATTTTTTGCGGTGTGTTTGTTGAGACCGATGAATTGTGGGTTTATGATCCAGCTTATCTATGAATAATATTCGAATCTTCTCTAAATTCTTTTATGTATGATTGAGTTATCTTTGCAAGTCTCTTCGAATTATCCGTTTGGTTTGGCCAACTAGATTGGTAGTTCTTGCAATGGGAGAAGTGCTTAGCTTTTGGTTCAATCTTGCGGTGTCCTTTCCCAGTGACAGAAGGGGCAGCAAGGCACGTATTGTATTGTTGCCATCGGGGATAACAAGATGGGGTTTTTATCATATTGCATGAATTTATCCCTCTACATCATGTCATCTTGCTTAAGGCGTTACTCCGTTTTTAACTTAATACTCTAGATGCATGCTGGATAGCGATCGATGAGTGGAGTAATATTAGTAAATGCAGAATCGTTTCGGTTTACTTGTCTCGGACGTGATGCCTATATACATGATCATACCTATATATACTCATAACTATGCTCAGTTCTATCAATTGCTCAACAGTAATTTGTTCACCCACCGTAGAATACTTATGCTCTTGAGAGAAGCCACAAGTGAAACCTATGGCCCCCGGGTCTATTTTCATCATATCAATCGCCATCACTTTAATACTTGCTTGTTTTCACTTTGCCTTTTTACTTTTCACTTTGCATATCTATATCAAAAATACCAAAAATGTTATTTAGTAGCTATCATTTTGTGCAGGTACGAGAGACTTGAGCGTGGCCTCCTACTGGATTGATACCTTGGTTCTCAAAAACTGAGGGAAATACTTACGCTACTTTGCTGCATCATCCTCTCCTCTTCGGGAAAATCCAACGCAGTGCTCAAGAGGTAGCAAGAAGAATTTCTTGCGCCGTTGCCGGGGAGTCTGCGCAAAAGTCAACATACCAAGTACCCATCACAATCCCTATCTCTCGCATTACATTATTTGCCATTTGCCTCTCGTTTTCCTCTCCCCCACTTCACCCTTGCTGTTTTATTCGCCCTCTCTTTCCCAATCTCCTCCTCTCTATTCCGTTTGCCTTTTTTTTGCTTGCCTTTTGTTTGCTCGTGTGTTGGATTGCTTGTTTGTCGCGATGGTTCAAGATACTACCAAATTGTGTGACTTCACCAATACCAATAATAATGATTTCCTTAGCACTCTGATTGCTCCTCTTGCCAATACTGAATCTTGTGAAATCAATACTGCTTTTTTAAATGTTGTTATGAAAGATCAATTCGCCGGCCTTCCTAGTGAAGATGCCGCTACTCATCTGAATAGCTTCGTTGATTTACGTGATATGCAAAAGAAAAAAGATGTCGATAATGATGTCGTTAAGTTGAAGCTATTTCCTTTTTCGCTTAGAGATCGTGCTAAAGCGTGGTTTTCGTCTTTGCCTAAAAATAGTATTGATTCTTGGAGCAAGTGCAAAGATGCTTTTATCTCTAAGTATTTTCCTCCCGCTAAGATCATCTCTCTTAGGAACGATATTATGAATTTTAAACAACTTGATCATGAACATGTTGCACAAGCTTGTGAGATAATGAAATTAATGATACGTAATTGTCCTACTCATGGTTTGAATTTGTGGATGATTATACAAAATTTTTATGCCGGATTGAATTTTGCTTCTAGAAATCTTTTAGATTCGGCCGCGGGAGGCACTTTTATAGAAATCACTTTAGGAGATGCTACTAAACTCCTAGATAATATTATGGTTAATTATTCTCAATGGCACACTGAAAGATCTACTATTAAAAAAGTGCATGCAATAGAAGAAATCAATGTTTTGAGTGAAAAGATGGATGAACTTATGAAATTATTTGCTATTAAGAGTGTTTCTTCTAATCCTAATGATATGCCTTTGTCTACTTTGATTGAGAATAATAATGAATCTATGGATGTGAATTTTGTTGGTAGGAATAATTTTGGTAACAACGCATATAGAGAGAATTTTAATCCTAGGCCTTATCCTAGCAATCCTTCTAATAATTATGGAAATTTCTACAACAACTCTTATGGAATTTTTAATAAGATGCCCTCTGAATTTGAGAATAGTATTAAAGAGTTTATGAATTCACAAAAGAATTTTAATGCTTTGCTTGAGGAAAAATTGCTTAAAGTTGATGATTTGGCTAGAAACGTTGATATAATTTCTCTTGAAATTGATTCTTTAAAGCTTAGATCTATTCCTCCTAAGCATGATATCAATGAGTCTCTCAAAGCTATGAGAATTTCCATTGATGAGTGCAAAGAAAGAACCGCTAGGATGCGTGCTTCCAAAGATGCCTTTATTAAAGCGTGTTCTTCCAATTCCTATGAAAATCAAGATGAAGATCTAAAAGTTATTGATGTGTACCCCATTAAATCTTTGTTTTGCAATATGAATCTTGATGAAACTGAATATGATCTTCCTTTACCTAGAAGGCGTTCTAAGAATTCGGAGTTTTTAGATCTTGATGAAATTGATAAGTGTGGGATTGAAGGAAATAAAAACCTAGATGATGTTAAACCCACTATTTTGGATCTCAAGGAATTTAATTATGAAAATTGCTCTTTAATTGATTGTATTTCCTTGTTGCAATCCGTGCTAAATTCTCCTCATGCTTATAGTCAAAACAAAGCCTTTACCGAACACATTGTTGATGCCTTGATGCAATCTTATGAAGAAAAACTTGAGTTGAAAGTTTCTATCCCTAGAAAACTCTATGATGAGTGGGAACCTACTATTAAGATTAAAATTAAAGGTTATGAGTTTCATGCCTTGTGTGATTTGGGTGCTAGTGTCTCTACTATCCCCAAAACTTTGTGCGATTTGCTAGATTTCCGTGACTTTGATGATTGCTCTCTAAATTTGCATCTTGCAGTTCCACTATTAAAAAGCCTATGGGAAGAATTAATGATGTTCTTATTGTTTCAAATAGGAATTATGTGCCCGTAGATTTTATCGTTCTTGATATAGATTGCAATCCTTCTTGCCCTATTATTCTTGGTAGACCTTTCCTTAGAACGATTGGTGCGATTATTGATATGAAGGAAGGGAATATTAGATTTAAATTTCCATTAAAAAGGGCATGGAACACTTTCCTAGAAAGAAAATAAAATTACCATATGAATCTATCATGAGAGCCACTTATGGATTGCCTACCAAAGATGGCAATACTTAGATCTATCCTTGCTTTTTATGCCTAGCTAGGGGCGTTAAACGATAGCGCTTGTTGGGAGGCAACCCAATTTTATTTTTAGTTTTTTTGCTTTTGCTCCTGTTTAGGAATAAATAATCAATATATCCTCTGGTTAGATGTGTTTTTATGTTTTAATTAGTGTTTGTGCCAAGTTAGACCTATTGGATCTTCTTGGATGATAGTTATTTGATCTTGCTGTAATTTCCAGAAACTTTGCGTTCTGTGCCCGAATTGTTCAAAAACACCATGACGTGATAAAATACCGATTCCAATTGCTTATGATCAATAAACAAATTTTCTAGGTCGTCTAATTTTGGTAGAGTTTTTGGAGTTCCAGAAGTTTGCGTTAGTTACAGATTACTACAGATTGTTCTGTTTTTGACAGATTCTGTTTTTCGTGTGTTGTTTGCTTATTTTGATGAATCTATGGCTAGTAAAATAGTTTATAATCCATAGAGAAGTTGGAATACAGTAGGTTTAACACCAATATAAATAAATAATGAGTTCATTACAGTACTTTAAAGTAGTCTTTTGTTTTCTTTCTCTAACGGAGCTCACGAGATTTCTGTTGAGTTTTGTGTTGTGAAGTTTTCAAGTTTTGGGTAAATTCTTTTGATGGATTATGGAACAAGGAGTGGCAAGAGCCTAAGCTTGGGGATGCCCATGGCACCCCCAAGATAATCCAAGGACACCAAAAATTCAAAGCTTGGGGATGCCCTGGAAGGCATCCCCTCTTTCGTCTACTTCCATCGGTAATTTACTTGGAGCTATATTTTTATTCACCACATGATATGTGTTTTGTTTGGAGCGTCTTGTATTATTTTCCTCTTTGTTTGTTAGTTTGCCACAATCATCCTTGCTGTACACACCTTTTGAGAGAGCCATACATAAATTGGAATTTGATAGAATACTCTATGTGCTTCACTTATATCTTTTGAGCTTGATAACTTTGCTCATAGTGCTTCACTTATATCTTTTAGGCGTGATAATTTTTGCTCTAGTGCTTCACTTAGATCTTTTAGAGCACGGTGGTGGATTTGTTTTATAGAAACTATTGATCTCTCATGCTTCACTTAAATTATTTTGAGAGTCATTAATAGCATGGTAATTTGCTTAATGTTAATATACTTGATATTCAAGATATGTGAAAATTTGTTTTGAGTCGTTGAATACTAAGAAAAGTTTGATGCTTGATAATTGTTTTGAGATATGAAGATGGTGATATTAGAGTCATGCTAGTTGAGTAGTTGTGAATTTAAAAAATACTTGTGTTGAAGTTTGTGATTCCCGTAGCATGCATTATGGTGAACCGTTATGTGATGAACTTCGGAGCATGATTTATTTATTGATTGTCTTCCTTATGAGTGGCGGTCGGGGACGGCGATGGTCTTTTCCTACCAATCTATCCCCTAGGAGCATGCGCGTAATACTTTGCTTTGATAACTTCTAGATTTTTGCAATAAGCATATGAGTTCTTTATGACTAATGTTGAGTCCATGGATTATACACACTTTTTCCCATCCTTCCACCATTGCTAGCCTCTCTAATACCGCGCACTTCTCGCCGGTATCATACACCCACCATATATCTTCCTCAAAACAGCCACCATACCTACCTATCATGGCATTTCCATAGCCATTCCGAGATATATTGCCATGCAACTTTCCACCGTTCCGTTTATTATGACACGCTCCATCATTGTCATATTGCTAGCATGATCATGTAGTTGACATCGTATTTGTGGCAAAGCCACCATTCATAATTATTTCATACATGTCACTCTTGATTCATTGCATATCCCGGTACATCGCCGGAGGCATTCATATAGAGTCATATTTTGTTCTAAGAATCGAGTTGTAATTGTTGAGTTGTAAGAAAAATAAAAGTGTGATGATCATCATTTTTAGAGCATTGTCCCAAGTGAGGAAAGGATGATGGAGACTATGATTCCCCCACAAGTCGGAATGAGACTCCGGACGAAAAATAAAAATAAAAATAAAGAAAATAAAAAAAGAGGCCATAAAAAAAGAGAAAGGCCCAAATAAAAATAAAAAAATGAGAGAAAAAGAGAGAAGGGACAATGCTACTATCCTTTTACCACACTTGTGCTTCAAAGTAGCACCATGATCTTCATGATAGAGGGTCTCTCAATTTTGTCACTTTCATATACTAGTGGGAATTTTTCATTATAGAACTTGGCTTGTATATTCCAATGATGGGCTTCCTCAAATGCCCTAGGTCTTCGTGAGCAAGCGAGTTGGATGCACACCCACTTAGTTTCTTTTGTTGAGCTTTCATATACTTATAGCTCTAGTGCATTCGTTGCATGGCAATCCCTACTCACTCACATTGATATCTATTGATGGGCATCTCCATAGCCCGTTGATACGCCTAGTTGATGTGAGACTATCTTCCCCTCTTTTGTCTTCTCCACAACCACCATTCTATTCCACATATAGTGCTATATCCATGGCTCACGCTCATGTATTGCGTGAAGATTGAAAAAGTTTTGAAAATGTTAAAGTATGAAACAATTGCTTGGCTTGTCATCGGGTTGTGCATGATTTAAATACTTTGTGTGGTGAAGATGGAGCATAGCCAGACTATATGATTTTGTAGGGATAACTTTCTTTGGCCATGTTATTTTGAGAAGACATAATTGCTTAGTTAGTATGCTTGAAGTATTATTATTTTTATGTCGATATGAACTTTTGTCTTGAATCTTTCGGATCTGAATATTCATACCACAATTAAGAGGATTTACATTGAAATTATGCCAAAGTATCACTCCGCATAAAAATTCTTTTTTATCATTTACCTACTCGAGGACGAGCAGGAATTAAGCTTGGGGATGCGTGATACGTCTCCAACGTATCTATAATTTTTGATTGCTCCATGCTACTTTATCTACTGTTTAGGACTATATTGGGCTTTATTTTCCACTTTTATATTACTTTTGGGACTAACCTATTAACCGGAGGCCCAGCCCAGAATTGCTGTTTTTTGCCTATTTCAGTTTTTCGAAGAAACGAAATATCAAACGGAATAAAACCTTCGGGAACGTGATTTTCTCACCGAACGTGATCCAGGAGACTTGGACCCTACTCCAAGGAACAAAAGAGGAGGTCACGAGGGTGGGGGGCGCCCCTGGCGCCCCCTACCTCGTGGGCCCCTGTTGCTCCACCGACGTACTCCTTCCTCCTATATATACCTCGTAGCCCGACAGATCGAATACGGAGCCAAAACCTAATTCCACCGCCGCAACTTTATGTATCCACGAGATCCCATCTTGGGGCCTGTTGCAGAGCTCACGGAGAGGGCCGTCATCACGGAGGGCTTCTACATCATCATAGCCCCTCCGATGAAGTGTGAGTAGTTTACCTCGGACCTTCGGGTCCTTAGTTAGTAGCTATATTGCTTTTTCTCTCTTTTTGGATCTCAATACAATGTTCTCCCCTCTCTAGTGGTGATCTTTTTGATGTAATCTTCTTTTTGAGGTGTGTTTGTTGAGACCGATGAATTGTGGGTTTATGATCCAGCTTATCTATGAATATTATTTGAATCTTCTCTGAATTCTTTTATGTATGATTGAGTTATCTTTGCAAGTCTCTTGAATTATCCGTTTGGTTTGGTCAACTAGATTGGTAGTTCTTGCAATGGGAGAAGTGCTTAGCTTTGGGTTCAATCTTGCGGTGTCCGTTCCCGATGTGAAGGGGCAGCAAGGCACGTGTGTATTGTTGCCATCGAGGATAACAAGATGGGGTTTTTATCATATTGCATGAATTTATCCCCCTACATCATGTCATCTTGCTTAAGGCGTTACTCCGTTTTAACTTAATACTCTAGATGCATCTTTGGATAGCGGTCGATGAGTGGAGTAATAGTAGTAAATGCAGAATCATTTCGGTTTACTTGTCTCGGACGTGATGCCTATATACATGATCATACCTAGATATCCTCATAACTATGCTCAGTTCTATCAATTGCTCAATAGTAATTTGTTCACCCACCGTAGAATACTTATGCTCTTGAGAGAAGCCACTAGTGAAACCTATGCCCCCCGGGTCTATTTTCATCATATCAATCTCCATCACTTTAATACTTGTTTTGTTTTCACTTTGCCTTTTTACTTTTCACTTTGCATCTCTGTATCAAAAATACCACAATATTATTTATCATCTCTATCAGATCTCACCCTCGTAAGTGACCGTGAAGGGATTGACAACCCCTAATCGCGTTGGTTGCGAGTAGCTATCGTTTTGTGCAGGTACGAGGGACTTGAGCGTGGCCTTCTCTTGGATTGATACCTTGGTTCTCAAAACTGAGGGAAATACTTACGCTACTTTGCTGCATCATCCTCTCCTCTTCGGGGAAATCCAACGCAGTGCTCAAGAGGTAGCAGGCGGCTATTTATAGCCTAGGGAGCAGCCTGCCATGATAAGACATAAATGCCCTTCAATGATATGACCGTTAGGTGGATAAGATATTTTGGGACAACTGGCGCATAGCACAGCATTGGTCGGAAATTTGACTATCAAATTCCTCAGGGCTACCATGTTCCTCACTTGTAGGCAATCCGCACTGGCGAATTCCTAACTCCTCAGTCAGAACAAATTCCTCAGAGACCAGAAGAACTTCGTCTCTGTCACTGAAGAAATTGACTGAACTGCATGAGATTTCCAATGGCTTCACTCGAAGGGATTGGTAGGTGTAGGATTTTGAGATGAGCATCACTCGGAAACTTTTCCTTAGTTTTTCCTCGACCCCCTTTAATAGTACGGTGTTTCCTATGACTCAAGAAAGAGAAAATGAAACTACAAAAACAAAAATCTTCATGGTCACACCAATTTCTTCACTTTCAAAGTCTTTAGAAATACAAAGTGTTCAGTTGAAGACAATCATTTTTAGGGGTCGACTTTCTCTGTAAATATCAAACTCCTCATAGACTTATAGACCTGTGTACACTCACAAACGCATTAGTCCCTTAACCTATAAGTCTTCAATACACCAAAATCACTAAGGGGCACTAGATGCACTTACGATCTCCCCCTTTTTGGTGATTGATGGCAATATAGGTTAAGTTTTCAACGGGGATAAACATATGAAGTGTAAATACCGATATTGAGGAATTTGATTGCAAGATATAAAAGAACTCCCCCTTAAGATGTGCATAGTGAGGAATATGCTTTTGAAGCAATGCACATTTGAGGAGTAGAATCATGGAGATATCACCCTATATCTTGTAATTCATACACGCATTTAACATATGATATGAAGAATTTGAAATGCATGATGAAATACCGTGACTGATGTAATTCAGCATGCGTGCATTAACATAAATGAAGAAATAGCATGCAGAAGAACATAGCAAAAGTATCAGACTACCATCTGAGTTAGGATTACAACTCGATCAAATAAAAGTCTTCAGAAGAACGAGAGTTGTATCTTAGCAAAAAAACGCCCATATATAAAGACCTGCTTGAGGACTAACTCAAATTTCTCCCCATTTGTCACCGAATGACCAAAAGGGACGAAAAATGAGGACTAACGCCCCTGAAGAATATCACGAAGTCGATGGAGGAGCGCCAGCGTTGTTGGGATCGGTTGTTGAAGTAGGGCCTGCCGCAGTGTCGTCCAAATCTTCATGCTCATCAGTCTCACGTGATGAAGAATATGAGCTGGCTACCAAGGAAGGAACTTTGACTTTCTTGAATTTCTTCGCCGGTGGCTGAGACCAGTCAAAGTCCTGCTTGAAGCCCATCTCCTCCAGATTTTCTTCACCATAAAGATGAGACAGAACAGCCCAGGTGTGACTGAAAACTTCATGGAGGTAGTAGTGGTTCTTCTTCGCTGAATTGTGTGTAGTAGTCATTTGTGAAGAATTGAACCAAAATGACGCTTAACCCATTTGTGGTTGCGATCGACCTTCTGATGAAGACTGAGGAGAAGCTCACGATCAGTCATCACCCTTGGAGCCGTGCCTTGAGGATTTTGCTTGGTGGCATTGGCGGCAGAGTCATGAGTGGCAGAGTCATCATTGGTGTAGTAAGATGCAGCTTTGCGGAACTGACCATCCAATGGACGAATGCCTGATGACCCGCAAGTATGCGGGATAGTTGTAGCCTCTTTCGATAAGTCAGAGTGTCGAACCCAACGAGGAGCTAAAGGTAGAACAAATACTCTCTCAAGTCACATCGACCCTTGATACGACTCTCACGCTTGACGTTAAGCTTTACCTAAAACAAGTATGAAACTAGAAGTACTTTGTAGGTGTGATAGGATAGGTTTGCAAGATAATAAAGAACACGTAAATAAAAGCTAGGGGCTGTTTAGATAAAGATGCAATAAAGTAAATATAGCGAGTGTGGAAAAGTGGTGGTAGGAGTTGTGGAAGTGTCCCTAAGCAATTGACTACATTACTAGACCGATAGCAAGTTTTATGTGGGAGAGGCATAAGCTAACATACTTTCTCTTCTTGGATCATATGCACTTATAAATGCAACTCTAGCAAGCGTCCGCAACTACTAAAGATTCATTAAGGTAAAATCCAACCATAGCATTAAAGCATCAAGTCCCCTTTATCCCATAGGCAACAATCCCCTTACTCGGGTTTATGCTTCCGTCACTCAAGAAACCCACCATAAAAGAATCATGAACATATTGCAACACCCTACAACGGGAATCCCTCACGCTTGCGCGACACGGAGGGCACAATAGGACAGCAACATAACCACAAGAAAATTAAATCAATCATAGCAATTCATCAACCACCAATAGGACAACGAAAATCTACTCACACATCATAGGATGGCAACACATCATTGGATAATAATATGAAGCATAAAGCACCATGTTCAAGTAGAGGGTACAACGGTTTGCGGGAGAGTGGACCGCTGAATATAGATGGGGGAAGGTGATGGAGATGTTGGTGAAGATGATGGAGGTGTTGGTGAAGATCGCAGTGATGATGATGGCCCCCGGCGGTGTTCCGGCGCCACCGGAAGCAAGAGGGAGAGAGGCCCCCTTCTTCTTCTTCTTCCTTGACCTCCTCCCTAGATGGGAGAAGGGTTTCCCCTCTGGTCCTTGGCTCCCATGGCGTGGGAGGGGCGAGAGCCCCTCCGAGATTGGATCTATCTCTCTGTTTCTGCGTTCTCTGATTCTACCCCTTCACCGTTTCTTAAATATCCGGAGATCCGTAACTCCGATTGGGGTGAATCTTTCGCCCAGACTTTTCTCGTGAAATTAGCTTTCTTGCGCCAAAAGAAGAGCGTAAACCGCCTTACGGGTGGCCCACGAGAGCCCAGGGCGCACCTGCCTCCCTGGGGCGCGACCCCCTGTCTCGTGGCCACCCCGGACACCATTTCATGTTGATTTTTCTTCCCAAAAATCATAAATATTCCAAAAAAAATCTCCGTCCTTTTTTATCCCGTTTGGACTCCATTTGATATTGGGTTTCTGCGAAACAAAAAACATGCAACAGTGAACGAGGCAGCCTTTGGGCCTTTGAATCAATATGTTAGTCCCAAAAATAGTATAAAAATTTGCCAAAAGTATATGAAAGTTGAAGAATATTGGCATGGAACAATAAAAAATTATAGATACGACGGAGACGTATCAATGCCTTCATCAATAAAAGCAGTGGCCTTGCCCTTTTCATCAGCTGAGGAAAATGTCCGCTTGAGGACTTCAATGGGGGCAAGTAGCTGAGGACCTTGATATGAGGAATCTCATAATCCAGGGAGCGTAAGGATTCAATTCAAAAGGATACAATGCAACATTTGCCAGAGTCCTCATGAAGAAATCATGGTAGTTGACAAGAACGCCATGGATGATATTGAAAAGAGATTCTTCATGATTCCAACGACCTCTTCTTCATTCGAGTCGTGGCCTTTGATTGGACTCAATCTCTTGGTCAGAATGCGATAGACAGTCCGTGGCACATACACCAATTCCTTCACGAGGAATTTGGTCCTTGGGGCTTGACCGGGCTTCAGCAGCTTCATCAACACTTGCATGTAGTGATCAGTGAGTTCAGGTTCATGATATATACAACGAGCACCTTCAAGGAAGGGCATGAAGCAATTCAGAGGCCGATGCTTTAAAGTGAGTGTTTTCAGTCATCCAGTCCAACACCCAAGAGTTCATGTCTTCAACATTTCCGATGATGTGCATCATTGCATAGAACTGAAGAATTAGCTCTCCATTCCAATCAAAGATATCAGTGCAGAAGTTGAGCAATCCAGCGTCGTGAAGAACGCTGAGGACTGGGATGAAACAACGCAGTGATTCCATGTCCACGTGATGAATATGCTCATGGTCGAAGAATTTGTCCTTATCAAAAAGCAGTGAAGAATAAAAGTTGGCTTGGATGGCAGTCAAGAAACGCTTCCTTTGCAGGCGAGCAGAGTCATGTGGGTTGAAATCGGTGAAGAACACATGCTTGTGGAAGAAGTCATCATCCTTGAATTTTTGCTTCTTGGAGAAGGGATTCTTCGGCTTGGGCTAAGGAGTATCAGTCAATTGCATCACAGCCTCAGGAATCATATTCTCAGAAACCACAGGCTGAGGAATTTCAATTTCTGCTTTAGTTGCAGCCTGGGTCTTCATTTCTTCAGCAGCATTTTCATCAGCGCTAGTGGCTGGAATTTCTTCATGAATGGAAGGAGTGGTGCACGGTTCGTCAGAGCCCATTTGAACTTCAGTGTGCACTAGGGACTGAGGAATTTGTTGCTGTGGCGTGCACAAAGGAGAGTTGGGGTGCTGACTTTCCCAAAAGTCATCATTCAGCACTAGAGTGGTGCTCCCAATGTCCACGTCTTCATCTTCTTCACTTAATTCTTCAACGCCTGCCTCTTCAGCTGGGAACTGAGGCACTAGCGATGAAACAATTGGAGTTGAAGGGATATCATCCACTTCAATTTCTTCGTCCAACTGCTCTGAAGAAGTAGAAGAAGGAACGTCATCATCAGACCCGCTTGGGATCACATATTCTTCACCAAAAGGAATGAGTTCCTTTGATAGCATACTGGAGACTGGAATAGCATCACTGGGATTCTCGAAAGAGCTTGTCAATATCTTCATCTTCTTCGGAGCTGAAGATTGTGATGAAGCAGATGCTTTCCTCTTCTTCACTGTTGCTCGCTCTGCAGCCATAGTTTTCTTAACCACGATGCAAGGAAGAACTAGACTTAGTGTTGGTGCGGGAGGCGGAGGAAATATGTTCATTTTCCTCAAGCACAAGCTGATGCGATTCGCTGGTTGGTTCGGTGTCTTGAGGCTCGATGTGATGATGCTTGGTTTGATGCAGCGAGTTCCTCAGGCGCAACACCAGTGGTTGCCCTGGTAATTTCATCAGCGGCTAGAATGGATGCATCAACCCTGGTACTCTCATTTTCTTCAGCAGCCTGATTTTCATCAATGGTGCTGGCATGTTCTTCAGTCGGCTGAGCAGAAGTCTCAGCCTGAGGAGATTCATGTTGCATTGGGGCTGCAACATTGGTGGTGAATCCCTTTGTCAGATTGATGAATCTGACTTTGGCTCCAAGCCAGTCAGCATAGTAGCGATCAAATTCATCATTGAGGTTTTTGATTTCAGATTGAGCTGCCACAAGTTCATCAGTTGTCATTGTGACAACGTTCTTCTTCAGAAAGAGCTCCTTTTTGTATTGAGCTTTCTTCAGCTGTCTGGCCTTCTCAAACTTCCATTTTTCTTCACCTATGAAGGCGGTCAGCATGTGACTTTGGCCAGGAGTGAGTTTGAAGTCAGGCATAGGGGTGTTGGGATCCTTGTGCCAGAGATCAATGAAATCGAGGATCAACTTTGGATCCAAAAGCAGAGGCACATTTGTGCCTTTGGCTCTAATGACCCGTTCTTTGTCTGTCTCTGATGATTTCAGCGAGTTCCTCATCATCAGCTTCGTCATCGCTGGACGGTACTTGGAAGGCAACCTGGTTCTTGTGAGGACTTGGTCTAGTGCCTCGTCTAGCAGTGGCCTTTGTCTTCAGCAAGGTGGGGCTTGTTGAGGAATTCGGAGGAGCTGAAGAACTTGCAGAGGCTCCTGAGGCAATTGGGATGCCAGTTGTCCTTTGGCACGAGGCAAAATGCACATGTGCTGAGGACTTTGGAGGAGCTGGAGCAGCATGAGGAATTTGCCGTGAGGGCTTTGAAGAGCTGGGCCGTGAGGGCATTGAAGCAGAAGCACTGGGCTTGTGTGCAGGCTTCTTGGGCATAGCCTTCTTAGGCTTGCTAGCAGAAGCCTCGGCGATGGCGATGTGAGAATCTTCATTGAATTTCTTCATGACTCTTTTTCCATTTTGGCCAGCTTACCTTGGCCTTGGCCCATTCCTTGGGGAAATCCTCACCTTTTACGATGCTCTGAGGATCGCTTCTTGGCTTTCTTGCCAAAGGGAGGTCTTGGGCATGTAGGATGTACATCGAATTTCTTCATGTACTTGGGAGTGACATACCGATATTCCCTTCATTCTCTGGCCCATCTCCTCTCTATCTTCTGAATGCGTGCTTTGCACTCATTCTTCGTTTCATGAGGAGGAGTGCAGTACCCTGCATAGATTTCATCAGGAATCTCAAACGCAGTGTTGACTTCAGGTTTCTTCCCTCCCTTCTGAGGTTTCTTGGCGTCAGCCATTTTCTTCAGCTGAAGAATCTGAACAATAGAATTCTCTGAAGAGGTATGCAACTTTTCTTCGAGGAACGCTGCAAATGAGTTAAGTTGATGAGAACCTAGTGATTCAGCAGCGGACATGTGTACCTGTGAACAGAGTATAGGTGTGAAGAATTTGGAGAGGTCATATGCATTCTCAGAAGTTTTTGTAAAAAGAACAAGTTTGAGGAATTCGACCAGATGTGTCTTGAAGAATTTCACTAAGCTTTCTTTAACTTAGGTTCCAAAGTTGTATAGATTGAAAATCCACAAAATTGAGGAATCTTGAAGAGAAATGTTGCTTAGAGAAATAGATCAAGAACAGATGATTTGGGTGAGGTGTTTAGAGTGTGAAGAATGAGGAATAAACACCTTTTGAAGATTTTGTCGAAATCAAAGGAATCAACAAGGGCAGTAAAAGTGACTTTTAATTACCCTTGACGAAGAACATGACGAACTGTGAATAGTAGATTTGAAGCTCGTTGGTTTAGATCTTCCACGCCCTAACTTGGTGGTGGAAGATAGCTACGGCGGCGGCGGAGTGAAGAAATCCGCGGCAGGCGCGAGTACGACGGTGACGAGGTCGAGGCAGCGAAGCTCTTCCTCACCGACGGCGATGGAAGTAGCGGCGGCGCTAGGTTTTGAGAGCTCGAGCGAGGGAGTGAGGTCGAGCGGAGTAAAACACAGACTGAGGAGGGTGAGAGGTACTTATAGCCGAGGTGAAAAACCGCTCGCGTGAGGAAAATGGACAAACATGCCCCTGACCCTTCTCATTCGTGCGACAAGTGTCACCCACGTATAGAGAGGTGGAGATCGTGGATGAATAGGATAATTATATCGTGGAATGTGGAATGGTTTGAGCGGCAACAGCCGAAAATTCAGATATAAAATTGTAATGTTCCGTTCACAACTTCTTCAGCTGACAAGGACATAGTGAAGATTACGAACGGGTTTCAAATAGAATCCACATGAAGAATTTGTGAATAGACTGGGTTGAGTTTAGCATAGAGGGGGAAGGGTCTGATCACATTCACTTAGCAAAAAAACAACTTAAATAAATAACAATAAGTGAATGCTGTAGAGGACATAAACTCATATATATATATATATATATATATATATATATATATATATATATATATATATATATATATATATATATATATATATATATATATATATATATATATATATATATATATATATATATATATATATATATATAAACAGTGAAGACATTGCAAAGTTGAAGAAATTGAACACCTAAGGAATTTCAAAAATGAAGAAAAACACAAATTGAAGATTTTCAACTCTTGTTGGTGGCGTGACCCACCGTCAGACGCCGCGTACAATTGTCGTAGGGCTATGAGAATAAAATTCTTTGTTAATTTCTTCACACTTAGAGGGTTAGTATTCATTGATTGAATAGAAACGTTACTTCGTGTGTTGCACATCTAAGTCATCAATTTAGCATAAGAGTTAGGATGTGTGTCCTTTTCAAAGGACATTCGAAGATTCTAAGATATTTAGATCACACCGCAACCTGCTAAATCTCTTCTCATCCAAGGGCTTTGTGAAGATATCGGCTAGCTGTTCTTCAGTCTTCACGTGCTCGATAGAGATCTCGGCCTTCAACACATGATCACGAAGAAAATGATGACGAATCTGAATGTGCTTTGTCTTCGATGGCTGAACTGGGTTATGAGCAATCTTGATGGCACTCTCACTGTCACAGTAGAGTGGCACATTCTTCATGTTGATGCCGTAGTCCTTGAGAGTTTGTTTCATCCATAGAAATTGAGCATAGCACGAACCAACAACAATGTACTCATCTTCAGCAGTAGACAGTGATACGCAGTTCTGTTTCTTCGAGGACCAACAGACTAAGGATCGTCCGAGGAAATGGCATGTGCCTGATGTTGAGTTTCGGTCCACACGATCACCAGCATAGTCAGAGTCTGAATATCCAATGAGATCAAAAGCCAAGCCCTTGGGATAGCATAATCCAAGTGTTGGAGTATGAGATAGATATCGAAGATTATGCTTCACAACCTTATGGTGTGATTCCTTTGATGTAGCTTGAAAGCGGGCACACATGCAAACACTAAGCATAATATTCGGCCTAGATGCACATAAATACAATAAAGAACCAATCATGGAGCGGTATACCATTTGATCGAAGTTAATACCATTTTCATCAGTGCATAGATGGCCATTTGTGGGCATAGGGATTTTGACACCTTTGCAATCTTGCATGCCGAATTTCCTCAGTACATCCTTGAGGTATTTCTCCCGAGATATGAAAATGCCGTTGCACTGTTGACGAATTTGAAGGCCTAAGAAGAATTTCAATTCTCCCATCATAGACATTTAATATTCCTCCCTCATCATATAACCAAATTCGTCAGTGTAATGTTGGTGAGTACAACCAAAGATGATATCATCAACATATATTTGGCACACAAACAATTCACCATCATAAGATTTAGTGAAAAGAGTTGGGTCAAGTGAACCGGGTTTGAAGCCTTTCTTCATGAGGAATTCCTTCAAAGTATCATACCACGCCCGTGGGGCCTGCTTGAGACCATAAAGGGTCTTATTGAGTCTGAAGACTTTGTGAGGATGCTTTGGATCTTCAAAACCTGGGGGTTGAGCAACATATACTTCTTCCTCAAGCTTACCATTGAGGAATGCACTTTTCACATCCATTTGATATAAGATGATGTCATGATGGTTAGCATAAGCAAGTAATATGCGAATAGCCTCAAGTCTAGCAACAGGTGCAAAAGTTTCATCGAAATCAATTCCTTCAACCTGTGTGTAGACTTGAGCTACAAGCCGTGCCTTATTCATCACCACAAGGCCATTTTCATCTTGCTTGTTGCGGTAGATCCACTTTGTGCTGCTGATATTTTGTTTGCGGGGGTCTGGTCGCTTGAGAAGTTCCCAGACATTGTTTTCCTCGAACTGATGTAGTTCCTCTTGCATAGCTTGAATCCACTCAAGCTCCAGAAAAGCTTCATCTACCTTAGTGGTCTCTTGTGACGCCCGGATAATCAAGCTACAGTAACCTCTGCTAATGATGCCACGTCACCTCCGTTACTGTCGCTAATCTCGCGTTAGTTCAAAATGATTCGAATCCAAATTTGAATTTTGGCAAACAACCAAAGTTTTCAAACATTAAAACAAAATGTTTGGAATGTGACTTAGTTAAGTTTACTAAATTAGGTACAACCTATGTACTTTTACAGAACTAAAATGTTAGGTAAATAAAGAGAAAACAAAAAATAAAATAAAGAAAAAGCAAAGTATATATAAAAAAAACTAACTAACAAAAATAAAAAGGAAAACACCCCCCTCCTGGGCCATGGCCTAGCAGACCACCAGGCCGCCCGGCCGACCCACCTGGCCCAACTGGCCGGCCCACCCCATTGCCCCTTGTCCTCACTTCCTCCCGAAACCCTTACCGGCCACCTCACTTCCCCCCACTCGCTCCCCACGTTCCCCCTCCCTGATCCAGATCTGGATCGGGGGAACAAATGCTCGCCGCCCCTGGACATCGCCGCCGCCACCTGGACCTCGCCGTCCTGCCTCCTCGCCTCCTCATCCCTCTCCTCGCCGGAACGTCGTCCTCGTCCTCCTCCCCGAGCACCGCTGCCGTTGACCCCACGGCCCCGCGGTGGGGCCCCGACCTCTCCTCCTTCCCCCTACCCGCGCTTACAGCACACCGCATGCCGCCGCTCTGCCCGCCTCTGCTCCCTCGCGCCGACATGCACGCTGTATCTCAGCCGCGCCACTCGCCTCATCGCGCCACAGCCCTTCGCCACGCTTCCTGCTCACGCGACGTCGCCCCTCGCCCAGCGCTCCCTCGCTGTTCGTGCCCCACTCGTCCCATCGCCATCGCGTGCGTCGGCGTGCACCATGGCGCCCAGCGCCTTCCCCGCTCTGGCCACCGAGGCCCGCGTCCGCCGTGGCCTCCTCCGGCCTCCCCTGTCCGCCTACACCACCAGTCATCACCGTCCCACGCCGCGCGGCTTGCCTTGGCCGCCGTGCTCGCCGCGGCTGCCTTCCGGCCGCGCTCCTGCTACCGCGCCGCTTTTCCCCTCCCACCGCTGCTCGTCGCCGCTTCCTCGCTGTCCTGCCCCGCCCTTGGTCACCGCCTTGCCGCCCCTCACCGGCCCAGGCCCTAGGCCACCGGCCTTCCCCTGCTCTGGTGCCCTGCTGGGTCCACCGCCCCGCGCGCCCCTGGGCGTGCGCTCGCTCGGGTGACGCCCGCACCCGAGCCCGTAAACCCCACGCCCGCTAAGGCCCCTGGCCCAATGACAGCCGGGGCCCAGCCCTAGAATGTTTTAATATTTTTTTAATAAAAACAGTAATAATAAAAATATAAATTAGAATTAAACTATTAATTAAAGCATTAATTAATTTAATTAATCATAATTAGATTAATCTATCACTAATTAACCTAATTAACTATTAGTTAATTAATCAGTTAATGACATGTGGGACCCTCACATCACTTTGACCAGTCAACACCTCTGTTGACTGCTACCATCATGCTGACATCATGCCGATGCAATAATACTAATTTCAAATTAATTTAATAATAATAAATTAGAAAATGATTTAAAACTTTAAAAATTAATAGAAAATAAACCGTAGCTCGGATGGAAAAACTTTGTACATGAAAGTTGCTCAGAACGACGAGACGAATCCGACTACATAGCCCGTTTGTCCACCACATATCCCTAGCATAGGAAACATGCAACTTTCCCCCTGCAGTTCATTTGTCCGAAAACGCGAAACACTGGGGATACTTTCCCGGATGATTCCCCCCTTCGCCGGTATCACCTACTACCGCGTTAGGGCACACCTAGCACCGCTCATTGTCATGTCATGCATCGTCATGCATATGTTTGCATTATATTTATTGTTTCTTCCCCCTCTTCTCTTGCTAGACACCGAGACCGACGTTGCTGCTACCCAGTATGACTACGGTGTTGACGACCCCTCCTTCTTGCCAGAGCAACCAGGCAAGCCCCCCCTCCCTTGATCACCAGATATCGCCTATTATTCTCTCTACTGCTTGCATTAGAGTAGTGTAGCAGGTTAATGCTTTCCGTTTATCCTATCCTAATGCATAGCTTGTCTTTGCTACTACTGTTGTTCCCTTTACATGCAATCCTAAATGCTTAGTATAGGATGCTAGTATTCCATCAGTTGCCCTACATTCTTGTCCATCTGCCATGCTATACTACCAGGCCATGATCAGATGGGAGGTGATCACGGGTATATACTTATATACATAATACATGATACATGTGGTGACCAAAGTCGGGTCGGCTCGTTGAGTACCCGCGGTTGATTCACAGATTGGGAGCTAAAAGGACATACTTTCTCGACGGCCCTCTGTGTGGATCTTTGTGGCGGAGCGACAGGGCAGGTTGAGACCGCCTAGGAGAGAGGTGGGCCTGGCCCTGGTCGGCATCCACTGTTACTTTAAAATAACATGCTTAACGAGATCTTGGTATTTGATCCGAGTCTGGCCATTGGCCTATACGCACTAACCAACTACACGGTAACAGTTATGGGCACTCGATGTCGTGGTATCAGCCGAAGTCTTCTTGACATCAGCGATTGAGCGGCGCGTGTCGGATTGGACTGGAACGCATGCTCTTTTATTAGGGAGGCTAGGTCTGTTTACCGGCCGCGTACACAACATGCAGGTGTGCAATGGGCCCAGACCCCTGCGCGCATATGATTTAGACCGGCGTGCTGACCTCTCTATTGTGCCTAGGTGGGGCTGAAACGTGTTCTTCCGAGGCCGGACATGACCCAGGAAAGTGTGTCCGGACAAAGGGGATCGAGCGTGTTGGAAAATGTGGTGCACTCCTGCAGGGAAGTTTATCTATTCGAATAGCCATGATCCTCGGTAACAGGACGACCCGGAGTTGTACCTTGACCTTATGACAACTAGAACCGGATACTTAATAAAACACACCCTTCCAAGTGCCAGATATAACCTGGTGATCGTTCTCACACAGGGCGACGAGGGGAGGATCGCCGGGTAGGACTATGCTATACGATGATACTTGGCGAGCTTACCATCTACTCTCTTCTACATGCTGCAAGATGGAGGCTGCAAGAGCATATTCTTCGAGAGGACTAGCTATCCCCCTCTTATTCTGGCACTCTGTAGTTCAGTCCATAGATACTACCCATTTCATTGACACCAATGCATATGTAGTGTAGATCCTAGCTTGCGAGTACTTTGGATGAGTACTCACGGTTGCTTTTCTCCCTCTTTTCCCCCTTTCCATTCTACCTGGTTGTCGCAACCAGATGCTGGAGCCCAGGAGCTTGACGCCACCGTCGATGACGACTCCTACTACACCGGAGGTGCCTACTACTACATGCAGGCCGCTGACGATGACCAGGAGTAGTTTAGGAGGATCCCAGGCAGGAGGCCTACGCCTCTTTCGATCTGTATCCCAGTTTGTGCTAGCAATCTTATGGAAACTTGTTTAACTAATGTCTGTACTCAGATATTGTTGCTTCCGCTGACTCGTATATGATCGAGTATTTGTATTCGAGCCCTCGAGGCCCCTAGCTTGTATTATGATGCTTGTATGACTTTATTTATTTTTAGAGTTGTGTTGTGATATCTTCCATGAGTCCCTCGATCTTGATCAGACGCAGCGTTTGCGTGTATGATTAGTGTGCGATTGTATCAGGGGTGTCACAAGTTGGTATCAAAGCCGACTGCATGTATGAATCCCCCTTCCACACTCCTTGGCCGAAGTCGAGTCTAGTCATTGCAAAACTTTTACTAACATGGATGTGTGGCTTACGGGACCACATCGCTGATACGTCTCCATCGTATCTACTTTTCCAAACACTTTTGCCCTTGTTTTGGACTCTAACTTGCATGATTTGAATTGAACTAACCCGGACTGACGCTGTTTTCGGAAGAATTGCCATGGTGTTATTTTTGTGCAGAAACAAAAGTTCTCGGAATGACCTGAAACTTCACGGAGATTATTTTTGGAAATAATAAAAAATACTGGCGAAAGAATCAAGGCCAGGGGGTCCACACCCTGTCCACGAGGGTGGGAGGTGCGCCTGCCCCGCTAGGCGCGCCCCCTGCCTCGTGGCCCCCCTGGTGCTCCACCGACCTCAACTCCAACTCTATATATTCACGTTCAGGGAGAAAAAATCAGAGAGAAGGATTCATCGTGTTTTACGAGATGGAGCCGCCGCCAAGCCCTAATCTCTCTCGGGAGGGCAGATCTGGAGTTTGTTCGGGGCTCCGGAGAGGGGAATCCGTCGCCGTCGTCATCATCAACCATCCTCCATCACCAATTTCATGATGCTCACCGCCGTGCGTGAGTTATTCCATCGTAGGCTTGCTGGACGGTGATGGGTTGGATGAGATTTATCATGTAATCGAGTTAGTTTTGTTAGGGTTTGATCCCTAGTATCCACTATGTTCTGAGATTGATGTTGCTATTACTTTGCTATGCTTAATGCTTGTCACTAGGGCCCGTGTGCCAAGATTTCAGATCTGAACCTATTATATTTTCATGAATATATGTGAGTTCTTGATCCTATCTTGCAAGTCTATAGTCACATACTATGTGTTATGATCCGGCAACCCCGAAGTGACAATAATTGGGACCACTCCCGGTGATGACCATAGTTTGAGGAGTTCATGTATTCACTATGTGTTAATGCTTTGGTCCGGCACTCTATTAAAAGGAGGCCTTAATATCCCTTAGTTTACGCTAGGACCCCGCCGCCACGGGAGGTTAGGACAAAAGATGTCATGCAAGTTCTTTTCCATAAGCACGTATGACTATATTCAGAATACATGCCTACATTACATTGATGAATTGGAGCTAGTTCTGTGTCACCCTATGTTATAATCAAGTTGCATGAATAATCACATCCGGCATAATTCTCCATCACCGATCCAATGCCTACGAAGCTTTTCATATATTGTTCTTCGCTTAGTTAATTTACCGTTACTCGTTACAATCACTACAATATATTGCCGTCACTTTTGCCACTACTACCATTACTATCATACTGCTTTGCTACTAAATACTTTGTTGCAGATATTAAGTTATCCTGGTGTGGTTGAATTGACAACTCAACTGCTAATAATTGAGATTATTCTTTGGCTCCCCTTGTGTCGAATCAATAAATTTGGGTTGAATACTCTACCCTCGAAAATTGTTGCGATCCCCTATACTTGTGGGTAATCAAGACCAATTTTCTGGCACTGTTGCCGGGGAGCATAGCTCTATTCTTTGAGTCAGTTGGGATTTATATCTGCTGGTCACTATGAATGTGACGCCCCCGATTCAATCGTACACTAATCATGCACGCAAATGTGTACGATCAAGATCAGGGACTCACGGGAGGATATCACAACACAACTCTAAAACATAAAATAAGTCATACAAGCATCATAATACAAGCCAGGGGCCTCGAGGACTCGAATACAAGTGCTCGATCATAGACGAAAGTTAAGGAAGCAACAATATCTGAGTACGTACATAAGTTAAACAAGTTGCCATAAGATGGCTAGCACAAACTGGGATACAGATCGAAGAGGCGCAAGCCTCACTGCTTGGGATCCTCCTAACTACTCCCTGGTCATCGCCGGGCTGCACGTAGTAGTAGGCACCTCCGGTGTAGTAGTCGCCATCGACGGTGGCGTCGCTCCCGGCTCCATCGTCTAGTTGCAGCAATCGAGTAGAGATAGGGGAAAAGGGGAACAAGGCAACCGTGAGTACTCATCCAAAGTACTGCAAGCAAGGAGCTACACTACATATGCATGGATATATGTGTAAAGGGCCATATCGGTGGACTGAACTGCAGAAGCCAGAATAAGAGGGGATATCTAATCACAGTCAAGACTACGCTGGCAGCCTCCGCCTTGCAAAGCATGTAGCGTAGAGTAGTCAAGTCCTCCAAGTAGCATCGCATAGCATAAACCTACCCGACGATCCCTCCTCGTAACCCCCGAGAGAGAGCGACCACCGGGTTGTATCCGCACTTGGAAGGGTGTGTTTTATTAAGTATCCGGTTCTAGTTGTCATAAGGTCAAGGTACAACTCCAAGTCGCCCTATTACCGAAGATCACGACTATTGAATAGATTAACTTCACTGCAGGGTGCACCACATTACCCCACACGCTCGATCCCATTTGGTCGGACACACTTTTTGGGTCATGCACGGCGCGGAAGATCAACACGCCGCAGCCCCACCTAGGCACAACAGAGAGGCCAAGACGCCGGTTCTAAACCTAAGCGCACAGGGTGCAGGCCCATCGTCCTTAGCACACCTGCACGCTATGACGTCTGTGAAAGCGTAACTAGCCCCCTTAATACAAGAGCAGGCTTACGTTCCAATCCGGCGCGCGCCACTCAGTCGCTGGCGTCACGAAGTGCTTCGGCTGATACCACGAATCCGGTTGCCCATATCTTGTCCCACGTGGCGGTTAGTGCGGATAAGGTCAACGACCCAACTCAGATCAAATACCAAGATATCGTTAAGCGTGTTAAGTATCCGCGAACGCCGACCAGGGCCAGGCCCACCTCTCTCCTAGGTGGTCTCAACCTGCCCTGTCGCTCCGCCACAAAGATCCACTCGCGGGTGCTCCACAAGCCGACCCGACTTTAGTCACCACATGTATCATGTATAAAGTATATAGTATATACCCGTGATCACCTCCCGAGTGATCACGGCCCAATAGTATAGCCCAGCAGACGGACAATTATGTAGGGCCACAGATGGAAATACTAGCATCCTATACTAGGCAAGTAGGATTGCAGGTAAAGGTATCAACAGAAGTAGCAAAGACATGCTATGCATATGGATAGGAATAACGGAAAGCAGTAACATGCTACACTACTCTAATGCAAGTAGTATAGAGGAGAGTAGGCGATATCTGGTGATCAAGGGGGGGGGGGGGCTTGCTTGGTTGCTCTGGCAAGAGAGAGGGGTTGTCAACTCCGTAGTCGAACTGGGCAGCAGCAGCGTCGGTCTCGGTGTCTATTGGAAGAAGAGGGGGAAGAAACAATGAATATTTAAGCAAACAGATGCATGACGACGCATGACAAAGCAAAGCGTGATGCTAGGCGTGCCCTAACGCGGTATGTGATGATACCGGTGACGGCGGAAAACATCCGGGAAAGTATCCTCGGGGTTCCGCGTTTTGGGCAGAGGAGCCGGAGGGGGAAAGTTGCGATTTTGATATGTTAGGGGTGTGTGGTGGATGAACGGGCTACGTATCCGGGTTCGTCTCGTCGTTCTGAGCAACTTTCATGTTGAAAATAATTTAATCCGAGTTACGGTTTATTTTATATGATTTTCTAAAGTTTTAAATCATTTTTAGAATTTATCTAATTAATTTATTTCAACATTATCCAGAACAGTGCATGCTGACGTCAGCATGACGTCAGCAGTCAACAGGGGTGCTGACTGGTCAAACTGACGGTGGGTCCCTCATGTCATTGTCTGCTAACTAATTAACCAGGTTAATTAGTTTAGTTAACAGATTAGTTAAGTTAATTAACAGTAGTTAATTAGTTTAATTAGTTATTAGGTTAATTAAACACAATTAATTTAGATAATTAATTAATAATTTTATTTTATTATTATTTTTATTCCTTTGTTTTCTTTTTATTTTAGTAATGTCGCTTTATTGCCTTATCTTGATGCTCATTTAATTTTGTTTTACAAAATATATACAAAAGCACCTAAATTAGTGTGACTAGTTTTACCACTGCCACAAAAAGTCCACACCTAATTAAAATAGTTTAATACTCTATAAATTATGAAAGGCATTTATTTAAACGTTTAAGCTACTGTTTTATTTATTTTAGAGCCTTTAAACACTTTATCAAAGTTTGGTTTCTCCGCCACAATTGCCTATGCAATATTTGGATTACTCCAAACATTTTAGTTTTAATGTTTGAAAACTTTTATTGTTTGCCTCGGTTTTAAATTTGAAATTCGAACTAGGTTTCGAACTAACGTGAGTTTATCCACAGTAACCGAGGTGACGTGGCATCATTAGCGGGGATCACTGTAGATTAATTATCCGGGCGTCACAATTCTCCTCCACTACAAGAAATCTCGTCCCGAGATTTAAGAGGGGAGTAAGGGGGAAAGTTCTGGTTATTCTAATCGATCTTCTCGAAGAAGTTAATCCCTTTCGTTGATGTCTTCAATTCTTTATTCCAAAGCATCATGATGAAGTTGTCGTCCTTTCTTCGGGGAACTCCATCGTATTTTACGAATAGGTAAGGGCAGCTCTACAATGATAGGATGTTATAAGGGAAATTCATCTGGGGGTATCCCAAGAATGAACATATGAGTATCTCTCGAGTTGAACAAATGACACACATCGAGAGCAAAGTAAGACGATGCAATAAGAAGTTTCAAGCGGATAGGAAATCGTTCATTTCCTGAAGCAGAGTGCGAAAGGGGTTCAGAGCAACGGGAATAAGTATTGTGTCCGATACTGCAATAGATCAACAGCAAGTGGCCCGTGAATTACATACAAAGTCAAGCACGAGGAATAACTTTGACATCAGGTTGTACAGGAGATTCAGGTTTCGATCCTGTGGAACTGTGGGTTATGGGTCCACCATGTGGGTTAAAAGTAGAAAGTGGGTTGACATCTTGTACGATCATGATAAGAAGGCATGTCAGAGGGTAGCCTATCAGTTATGTCGGCAACAACATTGATACCAAGGGCGAGGGACGAAGAGAACCATTTTCCTGCTCGTTGAACGAGGCGGGCCAATAGGCAAGGTTCTCGTCCATCGGTGGCTATCGGAATGTCATCAACAATAGTAACAGGGTCTTACTAACAGAGCGGTACCACGAGGTGTTTACATAAGCAGGAGGATATTACTGCTTAGGTCATATAGATCACAAGAAAGTTCAAACCAAACAATGGAAAGGAAAATATGATTATCAGATTAAACAGAACAATGGAATGGAAAATGTGTTTAACACATATTTCAGGGGTATATCCTTCCCAAGGACAAGCAGAGCATGATATCCATGACAGGATAGAAAATAGAGAAACCATTTAGAAAAGGGGAAGGAATTTCATGACATTACCCATACAACGGTGTTTGGATAATTGAGCAAGAAACATGTAGCATTGGCTTCAAATGTTCTTGTTGAAAATCGGAGTACCACAGACATGCTTCGAGATAGCATTGACATGGTCTTCAAGCAAAGGTCGGACTTTGGATACTCAATGGATTCATCAGGAAGAACTTATAGAATAAGTCTTTAAATCTCCTCATGGAAGAATGGTTAACATTGCTAAAAGGAAGAACTATAACAATAGGCCCTCCAGCCAAGTGTGCTAGGCATGACATCACCTTACCGGGTCATAATAAGACCAATTTTATAACTCTTGGAAAAATGTTCCAACCATCAAATCTGATAGAGAGATTCAAATCTGGTTGGTGTTAGGATATCTCAGGCTCAGGATGCCTGAGAGGAAGAGGTGCAACACAATTGACAAGATGACATTATATGATTCTCGGAAAATGAACTATGGGAGCGAGTTCCGAACAAGGGTTCATCATTAAGCCAAGGAGAGGATGAGGAGGTGGCTGATGGACTCAGCGATAATTCAACGAGGTATCCAAAAAGATGGATCTCCACAATTATGTGGATAAAGACATATCATTTGTCAGATCAAATGATATAATGAAGTATGCTCGAGGAAAACATACACAATTAAACATTGGGTGAAAGGTAAGCCCGAAATATGGTTGGGTTGCACGACCAATGTCAGAATGGTGATTCAATAATCAATAGTCTAAGAATGAATGGTCGACCATTAAGAGGGTTGCTAGAAGGGCAGAATCCAAACAACACCGTTCACTTGTTGGTACCCCGGTTGGAATCAACACGAGGACCAAGAATGGTGATGGTGAGAAGTATCACTATACCAAGAATTCTTAAGAGGTGGTGAAATTCTCACCACATTCTTGACAAAAGAGGTGGTAATACTTCCAAGGTAAAGAAGAACAATTGCTGGATAGCAAGGGTCTCAAGATATGTCACAAAGCACGAACAAGTTTGTGTTGGAGGGAAGGCAATAAGTGGCCGATGATAACGCAGATCATTGAGGGCAAGGATGGTATTTCTCATCATGAACTCAATTGATATCCTGGAAGAGCTCATACGGTTGATGGTGATCACGACACATTTTGTCGAGAGATTTCAAGATGTAATTGATCGGCGATGACATCAAGTTAAATGAATGGTGAACAAAAAGGTTATTGGAACCAAGGGTACGACACAAACCCGAAACCAAGTTTGTTGTTCCAGTAGAAATGATATGACGAGGAAGATCGATGTAAGATTAGCTCACCGTCGAAATTTGCGCTCCCGGATAAGGACCCAGTAGCAGCTTAAAATCGGCACGACAAGGATATAGCCAAACAGGCTAGGAATGGCGTGATCGGTTACAAACTCATACTTAAAGAAGATTATCAAGTGTCGTTGAACCGTAGTGCAGACTCGGTTCAATTATCGGTGTCTTTGAGTGTTTAATAACTCAGAGCCCATGAAAAATCGTAATCAGTGAGAATGTAGTACTTGATGAAGAACTCATAGGAAGTTATGCAGTTCCAAGATAATCTCGAGATACCAGGGGTAATACTACTGACGGATCAAAGTATAGGTTGTACCGGGGTATTGATCCACAGAAGACAAGTGCTTACACTTGCATCGAAAATGGTATTTAAAGGAGAACATGGTCGGAACCACGATTTTAAAACGCCAGACCCCAGATATAAGTTGAACTTATATCAAGGGAATAATTAATTTTAAAAGAAGCTTCGATGAGAAGATGTACATCGGGTCCATGGGCATGAACATAAAGTTCAAGGTCGACTCCCACTTCTTCAATGCATAACCTTTCATCCACTTCTCGCGTTCGATTAAGTTGCAGTGTTGAAACTTTATCCGCGAAGCACCGAAGAGTATGACTCGTGAAAACTTTCGGGTTCTCACGGATTAGGGGAAGGCATAGGTTTAACACATCGGGCGTCTTAGTAACATATACCACAAGTTTCAAAAGTAAAAACACATGCTCGAAAGCAGAGCATGGTTGGCCAAGCAGAGGATACAATTTACCAAAGGCATTATGTATCAGGGGAAGAACTCACAAGGTGATTGAATATGAAGGACACTGTCGGATAACAATCCAACAATGGATCGGGTGATCCACAACAGAGCTGATGTGAGTATCGATACTCACTCAGAGGAAGAAAGAATGCAAAGGCATCAGGTTCAAGAATCACCTGATTAGTCTGATGCTTAAATAGAACGAAATTAATGGTTTCCAAACAAAGGATCAGAAGCAGACGCTCTGATCAATGATGGATAAGTTGAAGTCACTTAGTTGGACAATCAATAAAGTTTTGAATTGTCGAGAACCAACTCATGTCTGGAATGACGTCTGAGCCGAAAAGATAATTTTAAAAAGGATAACCGGATGATTGCGTGCATAAACACACATTGAATCAATAGGCCCAAAATGGCTAAGACAAAGGATGTTAACGAAGACTACTAGTCATATGGAATTAACCATAATGCAAGCAGGCAAGAATTTCAAGAGTAACATGTTGCAGAGGATTTTTGAAAGATCAAATCCGAAGAATTTTGTGAGACACATGAATAATTGAGAAGAACGGATCCTCCATAAATGTGAGGAAATAAACGTAAGGGTTTTCATGCGAAATAAAACTACAAGTCTGTAAACTCAACGGATTCTCGGGACAACGGAGAGTATATCGAGGCATCTTGTAACGACAAGAGCGACGAGAAATGATCATGAGAATGACAAGTGCATGCAGATATACATAAGGATATATCGGTGGCCGTGAATTGCAAAGGCGACGAGCACAAGGGTCTCGAGAAAATATCGAGGGATGTCCTCAGAATCTTCTGACGAAGCAGGTGATCTTCCGGAATGAGGGCTCTCCGGGAGAAATAGTTACGAGAACCTAGAGTCAGTGTTAGTGAAATCTTTTAACCCGAATAGAAGAGAAATTAGAATCCCAGAGTATAGACGAGGAATAAAAGATCCTAATACCACCCAATGGCGACGTGGGCCCATGGGCCGCACAACCATGTTAGTAAAAGTTTTGTAAAGTCTAGACTCGACTTCGACCAAGGAGTGTGGAAGGGGATTCCTACAGGCAGTCGGCTCTGATACCAACTTCAGACGCCTTCGATTCAATCGTACACTAATCATGCACGCAAATGTGTACGATCAAGATCGAGGACTCACGGAAGATATCACAACACAAGTCTAAAACATAAAATAAGTCATACAAGCATCATAATACAAGCCGGGGCCTCGAGGACTCGAATACAAGTGCTCGATCATAGACGAAGTCAGCGGAAGCAACAATATCTGAGTACGGACATAAGTTAAACAAGTTGCCATAAGATGGCTAGCACAAACCGGGATACAGATCGAAAAGAGGCGCAAGCCTCCTGCTCGATCCTCCTAACTACTCCGGTGGTAAATCGTCGTGGCTGCTGCGTAGTAGTAGGCACCTCCAGTGTAGTAGTCGCCATCGACGGTGGCGTCGCTCACAGGCTCCATCGTCTGCAGTTGCGACAATCGAGTAGAGATAGGGGAAAAGGGGAACAAGGCAACCGTGAGTACTCATCCAAAGTACTTAAAGCAAGGAGCTACACTACATATGCATGGATATATGTGTAAAGGGCCATATCGGTGTGAACTGCAGAATGCCGTAATAAGAGGGGATATCTAATCCCGTCAAGACTACGCTCGGGCAGCCTCCGCCTTGCAGCATGTAGCGTAGAGTAGTCTCAAGTCCTCCAAGTAGCATCGCATAGCATAAACCTACCCGGTGATCCCTCCTCGTAACCACGAGAGAGAGAGCGACCACCGGGTTGTATCCGCACTTGGAAGGGTGTGTTTTATTAAGTATCCGGTTCTAGTTGTCATAAGGTCAAGGTACAACTCTAAGTCGTCATTACCGAAGATCACGACTATTCGAATAGATTAACTTCCTGCAGGGTGCACCACATTACCCGACACGCCGATCCCATTTGGCCGGACACACTTTTCTCGGGTCATGCCCGCCGCGGAAGATCAACACGCCGCAGCCCCACCTAGGCACAACAGAGAGGCCAAGACGCCGGTCTAAACCTAAGCGCCGAAGTGCAGGCCCATCGCCCTTAGCACACCTGCACGTTGCGTATGCGGCCGAAAGCAGAACTAGCCCCCTTAATACAAGAGCAGGCTTACGTTCCAATCCGGCGCGCACCACTCAGTCGCTGGCGTCACGAAGTGCTTCGGCTGATACCACGACGCTGGTTGCCCATATCTTGTCCCACGTGGCGGTTAGTGCGTATAAGGTCAACGACCCAACTCAGATCAAATACCAAGATCTCGTTAAGCGTGTTAAGTATCCGCGAACGCCGAAAAGGGCCAGGCCCACCTCTCTCCTAGGCGGTCTCAACCTGCCCTGTCGCTCCGCCACAAAGATCCACTCGCGGGTGCTCCACAAGCTGACCTGACTTTAATCACCACATGTATCATGTATAAAGTATATAGTATATACCCGTGATCACCTCCCAAGTTATCACGGCCCTTATAGTATAGCACAGCAGACAGACAAAATGTAGGGCCACAGATAAAAATACTAGCATCCTATACTAGGCAAGTAGGATTGCAGGTAAAGGTATCAACAGAAGTAGCAAAGACAGGCTATGCATCAGGATAGGAATAACGGAAAGCAGTAACATGCTACCCTACTCTAATGCCAGCGGGGGAGAGGAGAGTAGGCGATATCCGTGATCAAGGGGGGGCTTGCCTGGTTGCTCTGGCAAGAGAGAGGGGTCATCAACTCCGTAGTCGAACTAGGCAGCAGCAGCGTCGGTCTCGGTGTCTATCGGAAGAAGAGGGGGAAGAAAAAATGAATATTTAAGCAAACAGATGCATGACGATGCATGACAAAGCAAAGTGTGATGCTAGGCGTGCCCTAACGCGGTATGTGATGATACCGGTGAAGGGGGAAAACATCCGGGAAAGTATCCTCGGGGTTCCGCGTTTTCGGGCAAAGGAGCCGGAGGGGGAAAGTTGCGAGTTTGATATGTTAGGGGTGTGTGGTGGATGAACGGGCTGCGTATCCGGGTTCGTATCGTCGTTCTGAGCAACTTTCATGTTGAAAATAATTTAATCCGAGTTACGGTTTATTAAAGTTTTAAATCATTTTTAGAATTTATCTAATTAATTTATTTCAACATTATCCAGAATAGTGCATGCTGACGTCAGCATGACGTCAGCAGTCAACAGGGGTGCTGACTGGTCAAACTGACGGTGGGTCCCTCATGTCATTGTTTGCTAACTAATTAACCAGGTTAATTAGTTTAGTTAACAGATTAGTTAAGTTAATTAACATTAGTTAATTAGTTTAATTAGTTATTAGGTTAATTAAACACAATTAATTTAGATAATTAATTAATAATTTTATTTATTATTATTTTTATTCCTTTGTTTTCTTTTTATTTTAGTAATGTCGCGTTATTGTCTTATCTTGATGCTCAATTGATTTTGTTTTACAAAATATATACAGAAGCACCTAAATTAGTGTGACTAGTTTTACCACTGCCACAAAAAGTCCACACCTAATTAAAATAGTTTAATACTCTATAAATTATGAAAGGCATTTATTTAAACATTTAAGCTACTTTTTTATTTATTTTAGAGCCTTTAAACACTTTATCAAAGTTTGGTTTCTCCGCCACAATTGCCTATGCAATATTTGGATTACTCCGAACATTTTAGTTTTAATGTTTGAAAACTTTTATTGTTTGCCTCGGTTTTAAATTTGAAATTCGAACTAGGTTTCGAACTAACGTGAGTTTATCCACAGTAACCGAGGTGACGTGGCATCATTAGCAGGGATCACTGTAGCTTAATTATCCGGGTGTCACAATGAAGAACTTGAAAGACGAGAAAACTAAAATTTATCCCTCAACTACGAGGCAAACTATGTTAAAACTGCTTTATGTGATCTTGGAGTACCCACTATTCCATGCTCCATATAAAAAACTATGTTAAAACTGCTTTATGTGATCTTGGAGCCGGTGTTAGTGTTATGCCTCTCTCTTTATATCGTAGACTTGATTTGAATAAGTTGACACCTACTGAAATATCTTTGCAAATGGCTGATAAATCAACTTCTATACCTGTCGGTATTTGTGAGGATGTGCCTGTTGTGGTTGCAAACGTTACTATTTTAAAGGACTTTGTTGTTCTTGATATTCCCGAGGATGATAGTATGTCTATTATTCTTGGAAGAACCTTTTTGAATACTGTAGGGGCTGTTATTGATTGCAACAAAGGCAATGTCACTTTCATGTTAATGGCAATGAGCATACGGTACACTTTCTGAGGAAACAACCTCAAGTTCATAGTATAAACTCTATTGGAATAATTCCATCAATTATTTTTGTAGGTTTTGAATTTCCTCTTCCTACTGTCAAAAAGAAATATGACATTCTTATTATTGGGGACGTGCATATCCCCATTAAGGTAACTTAGCGATATTAAAAAATTCTCCGGTTTCATGCGATCCGGAATGAGTTTGTTAACAAGACTTGATCAACCTTGTTAGTGGATTCCTTTTGATGAGCATGAGATGGATGAAGTTAGAAAGAACAACTTTCTGTACCCTCCTTTTACTTTCTATTATTTAGATTAAATAAAGAAAAAATAGTATTTTCTGTTAGTTTTCTAAATTATCCGTGCAATAAAAAATACCCCGAAAATGAAAGTTCTTCAAATGGCCTGAAATTGAAATATGATTTTTTTCTGAAATATTTGACAATATCTAGCACTGAGAACACAACAGGGGGAGCAAGCACCTGGCCACAAGGGTCCAGGGCACGCCCACCCCCCCGGGCGTGCCCCCTGCCTCGTGGGCCCATGGTGGCTCCCCTCCACTTATTCCAGCCACCACACACTCCTTCCTCCAAAAAAAAAAATCACTAAACAGCTCAAGCATGAGTTCTTGCTCATCTTGCTGCGATTTTCGATCTCCTAGTTCAAAGCACCTCTCACAAAACTGCTTTGGGGGATTGTTCCTTGGTGTACTCCTCCAATGGTCCAATTAGTTTTTGTTCTAGTGCTTTATTCATTGCAAATTTTGCTGCCTAGGTGACCCTGTTATTGAGCTTGCATGTCAAATTTATATGGTCCCAAGTAGTTCTAATGCATGATATAGTCTCTAGGCACTTGTGGGAGTAGTTGCTATCATTTTTGTTGAGCTTGGTTCACTTTTTATTTGAAGTTACTAAAAATTTCAGAATTTTTTCAGAGGAAGAAATATGTTTAGGAAAATGTACCAAGGTGGTCCTTCAAGGAAGCTAGGGCCCAGGCTCGCAATACGCGATGTGGACAAGGAACCACCGTGGGAAGCTCAAGTGCGAGCTTGTGAATGGCCGTCAGAGGACTTTATGGATCGAGCAGGAATCAAGGAAGAATTTAACGCATATGTGCATAACACTGATCTTGAGAGCTTCAAAGCAGATAAGTGCTGCCAGTACCACTATCTCACTGATTCCTTTGTGAGAAGGTTTGAATTTTCATCATCACGCAATTCTCAAACTGTCCTGTTTGATCTCTATGAAAATTCTTATACTATGTACTTAGAGGACTTTAATACTGCTTGCAAACTTCCACAAGGTAGCACTAGTGAGCCTCGCAAGTCTGAATTTAGAGATTTGCTTGCTAGTATAACTATGGGGGAGTCTAGAGATATAACACAAGCTACCATAGGGAGCATTCGTTTTCCTGCTATACATTATTTTGCTCTCTTCATAGGTAGGTGCATAAATGGTAAGGATGAAGCATGTCACATGTGTGTCCCTGATCTCAGTGTTCTCAGGATTGCTGTATTAGGCGATAAACATTATAATTTGGGAGCCATTGTTGCACGTAGGTTGCATAATAATAGAATTGATGGAGATTTCTTTGGTGGAATTTATGCAACCTGTCTAGCTAATTTTCTTGGTATACCCATACGTGAGTATGATATTGAGTTGCCTCCTGTTTATTTAGATTATGAAGCTATGGTTCGTCATCAGTTTGTTGAGAGGAACAATCAGTACCTCCAGTACCGACTAATATTTGACAGACGACGCACCTATCACGTCTCTCTCCCTGCTCCTACTTTCTGTGACTTTCAGGCAAAGGGGAGATATGTCATAACCAGGGAGGAGGAAAATGAGTACGAGAGGAGGACGAGGGCAGATCGCCTCCAAGCTCCAGCCCATGATGCAATAGCCGTTGCATCTCAGTACGGCCCCAACTATAACTTTGGATATCTGCCAGGCCAACCGTGGCCCTAGACAAACTTAGGCCAAAAGCCTAAGCTTGGGGGAGTACGTATTTCCCACCGACATTACATTCATGTTCACACACTCATTGCTAGTTGTCGGTGCTCATACTTTTTCACTGTAATATCCATGCTAGTTTATTTTCCTTTTTATGCTTTCTTCTTGTGTGTTTGAAAAACCTTAAGAAAAACCAAAAAAATTAGTAGTAGCTTTTAGCTAGTTCACTTTCTTGCTGTAGTAGTTAAAAGAAAAACCAAAAAGATTTCTTGTTCTTCTTTTGTTTGTTGGGACCTTTCCCGTGTAAATAGTTTTATTTCTTTTCTTTTCTTTGGGAGTCGATAGGAGAAGACCATAATGAAATTGTTAAAGTGGCTTCTATATGCATTATTGTTGATTTAACCAAGAGCCCATATTGCCTTGTCTTCTCCTGTTTATTGAATTCCTGCAGATTCCAGCTTAGTCCAAAGCACGTGAACTATTATTATTATACACATCGTTCGGTCATGCAAGTGAAAGGCAATAATGATGATATATGATGGACCGATTGAGATGAGAGAAGCTGGTATGAACTCGACCACTCTTGTTTTTGTAAATATGATTAGTTCATCGTTCCTGATTCAGCGTATTATGAATAAACATGTTTGTAATGACAATTAGAGATTATAGTTGCTTATGCCATGCTTAATTAGATAGGAGTTTATAATGGTTTATCTTGCGTGCCAACATGCTATTAAAATGATTGTGATGTGGTATAGTAGGGTGGTATCCTCCTTTGAATGATTCGAGTGACTTGACTTGGCACATGTACACACATGTAGTTGAAACAAAATCAACATAGCCTCCACTATATTTATGTTCATCGTGGATTATATCCTACTCATGCTTGCACTCAATGTTTATTAATTTTAATGCATGTTCATGACTATTGTCGCTCTCTAGCTGGTCGCTTCCTAGTCTTTTTCTAGCCTTCACTTGTACTAAGTGGGAATACTGCTTGTGCATCCAATCCCTTAAACCCCAAAGTTATTCCACATGAGTCCATCATACCTTCCTATATGCGGTATCTACCTGCCGTTCCAAGTAAATTTGTATGTGCCAAACTCCAAACTTTCAAATGAAATTCTGTTTTGTATGCTCGAATAGCTCATATATCAACTAGGGCTGTCTTTATCTTCCATGCTAGGCGGGTTATTCAAGAGGAGTGAACTCCGCTCCTCACTCACGATAAAATTGGTAGTCGCCGGGATGCCCAGTCCCATGCTTTAAGCAAAATCAAATAAAAATAATTGCAAACAAAACTCCCCCAGGATTGTTGTTAGTTGGACGGTACCCGTTGTTTTGGACCAGCCGTGGAGTGTGCTTGTTGGTGGTGGGGGAGTATAAACTTTACCATTCTATTTGGGAACCGCCTATAATGTGTGTAGCATGGAAGATATCGCCATCTCTCGGTTATTATGTTGACAATGAAAGTATGCCGCTCAAAATATTATTTATCTCTATTTCAAAACCGAGCTCTGGCACCTCTACAAATCCCTGCTTCCCTCTGCGAAGGGCCTATCTATTTACTTTTATGTTGAGTCATCATCCTCTTATTAAAAAGCATCAGCTGGAGAGCACCGCTGTCATTTGGATCCATTACTGTTAATTTATATTGGGTATGACTATGACTGGATCTCTTTTACCATGAATTACAATGTTTAGTCAGTCCTTGATCTTCAAAGGTGCTTTGCATTTATGTTTTGCGGTCTTAGAAAGGGCTAGCGAGATACCATCTTGTTATATCATATCATGATTGTTTTGAGAAAGTGTTGCCATTCGAGATTTATTATTATTGCTCGCTAGTTGATTATGCCATTGATATGAGTAAACATGAGACCTAGGGGTTATTGTGAATATGGTTAGTCATAATTTTTGCTGAAAATTTGAATGCTGGCTTTACATACTTACAACAACAAGAGCAAACAGAGTTTGTAAAAGTTTTTCTTTATCACTTTCAGTTTGTCAACTGAATTGCTTGAGGACAAGCAAAGGTTTAAGCTTGGGGATTTGATACGTCTCCGTCGTGTCTACTTTTCCAAACACTTTTGCCCTTGTTTTGGACTCTAACTTGCATGATTTGAATGGAACTAACCCGGACTGACGCTGTTTTCAGTAGAATTGCCATGGTGTTATTTTTGTGCCGAAACAAAAGTTCTCGAAATGACCTGGAACTTCATGGTGATTATTTTTGGAAATAATAAAAATCTTGGCAAAGAATCAAGGCCAGGGGGCCCATACCCTGTCCACGAGGGTGGGAGGCGCGCCCCCTGCCTCGTGGGCCCCCTGGTGCTCCACCGACCTCAACTCCAACTCTATATATTCACATTCGGGGAGAAAAAAAGGAGAGAAGGATTCATCGCGTTTTACGATATGGAGCCGCCACCAAGCCCTAATCTCTCTCGGGAGGGCTGATCTGGAGTCCGTTCGGGGTTCCGGAGAGGGAAATCCGTCGCCGTCGTCATCATCAACCATCCTCCATCACCAATTTCATGATGCTCACCGCCGCGCATGAGTAATTTCATCATAGGCTTGCTGGACGGTGATGGGTTGGATGAGATTTATCATGTAATTGAGTTAGTTTTGTTAGGGTTTGATCCCTAGTATCCACTATGTTTTTAGATTGATGTTGCTATGACTTTGCTATGCTTAATGCTTGTCACTATGGCCCGAGTGCCATGATTTCAGATCTGAGCCAATTATGTTTTCATGAATATATGTGAGTTCTTGATCCTATCTTGCAAGTCTATAGTCACCTACTATGTGTTATGATCCGGCAACCCCAAAGTGACAATAATCGGGACCACTCCCGGTGATGACCATAGTTTGAGGAGTTCATGTATTCACTATGTGTTAATGCTTTGGTGCCGGTACTCTATTAAAAGGAGGCCTTAATATCTCTTAGTTTCCGCTAGGACCCCGCTGCCACGGGAGGGTTGGACAAAAGATGTCATGCAAGTTCTTTTCCATAAGCACGTATGACTATATTCGGAATACATGCCTACATTACATTGATGAATTGGACCTAGTTCTGTGTCACCCTATGTTATAACTGTTGCATGAATAATCGCATCCGGCATAATTCTCCATCACCGATCCAATGCCTGTGAGCTTTTCATATATTGTTCTTCGCTTAGTTACTTTACCGTTGCTACTGTTACAATCACTACAATACTGCTGCCGTCACTTTTGCCACTACTACCATTACTATCATACTACTTTGCTACTAAATACTTTGCTGCAGATATTAAGTTATCCAGGTGTGGTTGAATTGACAACTCAACTGCTAATACTTGAGAATATTCTTTGGCTCCCCTTGTGTCGAATCAATAAATTTGGTTTGAATACTCTACCCTCGAAAACTGTTGCGATCCCCTATACTTGTGGGTTACCTGTCGCCATTGGGTGGTATTAGGATCTTTTATTCATCTTATATACTCTGGGACTCTTATCTCTCTTCTACTCGGATTAAATGGTTTTACTAACTCTAACTCTAGGTTCTCGTATCTACTTTCTCCCGAAGAGCCTCTTATCACAGAGGATCACCTACTGTGCCAGAAGATTTCAAAGATACTCTACGATGTTCTCCCGAGACACTTGTGCCCACCGCCTTTTCAAATTCCCTACCACTATTATATCCTTATGGATAACTGCATACACCTACCAGTCTTACATTCAATCCCATTGATCTTATTATTACAAGGTGCCCCAAACTGCTCTCCTTGTTCCGAGAATCCTCTGAGCTTACTGCCTTACCGTTCTTTGCCACAAGAATACCCCTACGGATAATTCCTTGCACTTATCTCAGTTGTTCAGGTGTTTCACATAATCCTTCAAAATACTATTTGATCTTTCAAAAATCCTCAACAGCCTATTGTTCTTGGAATTCTTGCTTGCTTGCATTATGGTTAATCCCATAAGTATAGTAATCTTATTGGCATCCTTTGTCACTATCATTTTTGAGTCCATTGATTCAATAAGTTGTGAATGTTCACAATCATCAGTGGAATGCTAGGATTATCCTTCCAGCTCAGACGTCATTTGGATATGAGCTGGTTCTTGACCAATCAATGCCTTGATCGGTTGTGCTTCCAAGTCTATTAAACTTATTCATTTTCGATCAGAACGATTGCTTTTGATCCCCTGATTTGGAATTCATAAATTTGTTTGCACAGAGCTTTGAATTAGTCAGTTGTTTCTATAATACGATGTCTTTGCATTCCTTCTTCCTTTGATTAAGTACCGATACTCACATCAGCCCCGTTGTGGACCGCCATACCCATTGCCGGCTTATTATCCGACAGTGTCCTCCACAACCAAAATTCTTGTGAGTTCTTTACCTGATACATAATGCCTTTGGTAAATTGTAGCCTCTACTTTTGTCAACCATGCTCTACTTTTGAGCTTGTGTTATTTACAACTAAATTTTGTGGTATATGTTTCTAAGATGCCCCGATGTGTTCAACCTATGCCTTCCTTAATCTTTGTGAACCTGAAAGTTTTCATGGGTCTTACTCCTCTAGTAATTCACCAGGTGGGTTTTCACACTCAACTCATTTTGATAGAGCAGTGAATGAATGGTCATGCATTGGAGAAGTGGGAGTCGACCTTGAACTTTGTGTTCATGCCCATGGACACGATGTAGATCTTATCATGGAAGCTACTCTTAAATTTATTTTTCCCTTGGTATAAGTTCATCTTATATCCGGGATCTGGTCTTTTGCAATCATGGTTCCGGGCATATTGATATTCTTTGATTCCTTTTCTCGGACAAGTTGAAGTAATTGTCTTCTACAGATCAATGCACCTGTCCAACCATTACTTTATTCTACCGTTGAGTATTACACTCTGGTATCTCGAGTATATCATGGAACTACTTAACTCCTTATGAGTTCTTCATCGAGTATTGCTTCTCACCGATTTCAGATTTTCCTCGGGTTCTGAGTTATAAGTCACTCGAGAACACCACTAAGTGAATCGATTCCGCACTCCGATTCAATAAGTAATGTTCATTTCTTACGAGTTTAATAATCCTTCAAGTCATTCCTAGCCTGATCGGCTATATCATTATTGTGCTAAATTTTAACTGTGCTACCCGGTCCTTCTTCCCAGAGCACAATTTACGACGATGAGCTAACCTTACATCGATATTCCTCGTCATACCATTTCGCCTTGAACAACAAGCTTGATTTCGAGTTGTGTCATACCCTTGGTTCCAACAACCTTTCGCTTCATCATTCCTTTGACTTGATGTTGTCGCCGATCGATTACATCTTCATGAAATTTCTCGACAAATGTGTCGTGATCGTCATTAGTATTCCAAGCTTTCCCAGGATATCAATTGAATTCATGATGAGAAATGACATCCTTGCCTTGATGATTTGTGTTATCATCGACCACTTTATTGTCTTCCCTCCAACACAAACTTGTTCGTGTTTTGTGTTAAACCTTGAGTTCCTAGTTATCCAGCCTTTGTTCTTCTTTACCTTGGAGTATTACCATCTTTTATGTCAGGAATGTCATGAGAATTTCACCACCTCTTTAAGAATTCTTGATACAAGTGCTACTTATTACCATCACCATTCCTTTCTTGGTCCTCGTGTTGTTTCTAACTGTAATACCGACAAATGGTCTGTGATGTGTAAATCCTAAACTTCTAGCAACCCTATTGCTTTGAAGTTATTGGTCGATAGTTTCATTCTAAGTCTATTGCTTATTGAATCATCTTTCGAACATTGATCGTGCTACCTAGTCCAGATTTCCGGGTGCACCTTTCTATCATTGTTCAATTGTGTATGTTTCCCTCGAGCCTACATCATTATATCATTTGAACTGACTAATGTTATCTCCTTGTTCACATACTTGTGTAAATCCATCTTTTTGGAAACCTTGATGAATTGTCGCTGGTTTCATCGGCCACCTCCTCATCCTCTTGTTGGTTTACTGAAGAACTCTTGTTTCAGAACTCCCTTCCATAGTTCATTTCCAGAGAGTTTTACAATGTCATCTCGTGAAGTTGTGTTGCACCTTTTCTTCTCAGGCATCCTGAGTACGAGGTATTTTGACACCAATCAAATCTGAATCTTAGTCAGATATGATGGTAGGAACATTTTTCCAAGAGTTATAACACTGGTCTTTTATGACCCGGCAAGGTGATGTCATGCCCAGCACACCTGGCCGGAGGACCTACTGTTATAGTTTCCTTATTAACAAGGTTATCCTTTCTTCCATGAGGAAATTGTAAGACTAATTCTACAAGTTGTTCCTGATGGATCATTTCTGTATCCAAAGTCTGACCTTTGCTTGAAGACCATGTCAATGCTATCTCGAAGCATGTCTGTGGTAATCCGATTTTCAATAAGAGCATTTGAAGCACAATGCTAAATTTTCTTTAGCATTTATCCTAACACCGTTGTATGGGTATATCATGAGATTCCTTCCCCCTTACCTAAATGGTTTTCTACTTTCTATCCTGTCATGGATATCATGCTCCGCTTGTCCTTGGGAAGGATATACCCCCGAAATATGTGTGTATACACATTTTCCCTTCCATTGTTTTGTTTAAACCTGATAACCACTTTTCCTTTCCATTGGTTTTTTAAACCTTCATGTGATCTATATTATATAAGTAGTAATATTTCCATGCTTATGTAAACACCTCGTTGTACAATTCTGTCAGCAAGACCCTGTTACTATTGTTCATGACATTCTGGTAGCCACCAATGAACGCGAACTTTGCCTATTGGTCCGCCTCGATCAACGAGCAGGAAAATGGTTCTCTTCGTCCCTAGGCTAACCTTTGACATGCCTTGCTTGCATGATCACACAAGACGTCTCCGCCCTTCCTACTTTTAACTCACATGGTGGGCCCATAACCCACAGTTCCACATGATCGAAACCTGACTCTCCTGTACAACCCTGTTTCTAATGGTTATTCCCCACACTCGGCTTCATATTTAATTCACGGGCCACCTTCCTAGTGCTCTATTCTAGTGTTAGACGCAATACTTACTCCCGCTGCTATGAACCCCTTTCTCACTCTGGTTCAGACTTCGAGCAACTACCTATCCGCTTGGAACCTCTTATTGTACCTTTGTACCTTACTCTCGATGTATTTTATATGTTCAACTCGAGAGATAATCTTATGCGCATTCATAGGTTAACCCCAGATTATTTCCCTCAAAAGCATTCTGTCGTAGCTGAGTTCCCCCTTAACTATTCGTAAGTACGTTGGAGTTCCTGAAGAAAAGGACGACTTCACCATGATGACCTGAAGCAGAGAAATGAAGACGTCAATGTAATGGATCGATCTCTTCGAGAAGAGCAACCAAGGCCGAGAAGATCCATTAGAATTTCGTAACTAGACCTCCCCCCTCTACCTCTTAAATCTCGGGACGAGATTTCTTGTAGTGGAGGAGAATTGTGACGCCCGGATAATCAAGCTACAAACCTCTGCTAATGACGCCACATCACCTCCGTTACTGTCGCTAATCTCGTGTTAGTTCAAAATGATTCGAATTCAAATTTGAATTTTTCGCAAACAACCAAAGTTTTCAAACATTAAAACAAAATGTTCGGAATGTGACTTAGTTAAGTTTAATAAATTAGGTACAACCTATGTATTTTTACAAAACTAAAATGTTAGGTAAATAAAGAGAAAACAGAGAAGAAAATAAAGAAAAAGGAAAGTATAAAAAACAGAAAAACAAACTAACAAAAATAAAAGGAAAACACCCCCACTCACAGGCCATGGCCTAGTAGGCCACCAGGCCACCCGGCCGACCCACCTGGCCCAACCGGCCGGCCAACCCCGTTGCCCCTTATCCCCACTCCCTCCCGAAACCCTAACCGGCGACCTCACTCCCCCCCACTCGCTCCCCACATTCCCCCTCCCTGATCCAGATCTGGATCAGGGGAACAAACGCTCGTCGCCCCCTGGACATCACCCACTTGGACCTCGCCGGAGCCACCTCGCCGGCCTGCCTCCTAGCCTCCTCAACCCTCTCCTCGCCGGAACGTTGTCCCCATCCTCCTCCCCGAGCACCGCTGCCCTTGACCCTACGGCCCCGCGGTGACGCCCGGCCTCTCCTCCTTCCCCCTGCCCGCGCTTATAGCACACTGCACGCCACCGCTCTGCCCACCTCTCCTCCCTCGCGCCGACGTGCACGCGCGCGTGCAACCACAACCGCACCCACTTGCCTCGTCGTCGCTCCCACAACCCCGCTCGCTGCTCCTGCTCACGCTATGTCGCCCCTCGCCCGCGCGCTCCCTCGCGTTGCCTGTGCCCCGCTCGCTCCATGCGGCCACTGCATCATGTGTGCCGGCACGCACCACGGCGCCCCGCGCACCTTCCCCGCTCTGGCCATTGAGGCCCGCGCCCGTCGTGGCCTCCTCCGGCCTCCCCTGTCCGCCTACACCGCCAGTCATCACCGTTCCACGCCGCGTAGCTCGCCTTGGCCGCCGTGCTCGCCGCGGATGCCTTCCGGTCGCACCCCTGCTGCCGCGCCGCTTTGCCCTCCCACCGCTGCTCGCCGCTTCCTCGCTGTTGTTCGGCCCCACCGCGCGCCACCCCTCCCCGCCGCTTGGCCCTCACTGTCCCTAGGCCACCGGCCTTCCCTCTCGGTGCCTGCTGGGTCCACCACCTCAGCGCCCACAGGCAGCGCTGCTCGTTGGTGGCGCACCCGAGCCCGTAAACCACACGCCCGCTAAGGCCCCTGGCCCAATGACAGCCGGGGCCCAACCCCAGAATGTTTTAATAAAAAATTAATAAAAATTAGTAATAATAAAAATATAAATTTGAATTAAACTATTAATTAAAGCATTAATTAATTTAATTAATCATAATTAGATTAATCTAATCACTAATTAGCCTAATTAACTGCTAGTTAATTAATCAGTCAATGACATGCGGCACCCTCACGTCAGTTTGACCAGTCAACACCTCTGTTGACTGCTGACATCATGCTGATGCAATAATACTAATTTTGTATTAATTTAATAATAATAAATTAGAAAATGATTTAAAACTTTGAAAATTAATAGAAAATAAACCGTAGCTCGGATGGAAAACTTTGTACATGAAAGTTGCTCAGAACAACGAGACGAATCCGAATACATAGCCCGTTCGTCCGCCACACATCGCTAGCATAGCAAACACACAACTTTCCCCCTCCGGTTCATCTGTCCGAAAACGCGAAACACCGGGGATACTTTCCTGGATGTTTCCCCCCTTCGCCGGTATCACCTACTACCGCGTTAGGGCACACCTAGCACAGCTCATTGTCATGTCATGCATCATCATGCATATGTTTGCATTATATTTATTGTTTCTTCCCCCTCTTCTCTCGCTAGACACCGAGACCGACGCCGCTGCTACCCAGTACGACTACGGTGTTGACGACCCCTCCTTCTTGCCAAAGCAACCAGGCAAGGCCCTGTTGGAAATATGCCCTAGAGGCAATAATAAATTAGTTATTATTATATTTCCTTGTTCATGATAATCGTTTGTTACCCATGCTATAATTGTATTGATAGGAAACTCAGATACATGTGTGGGTACATAAACAACACCATGTCCCTAGTAAGCCTCTAGTTGACTAGCTCGTTGATCAACAGATGGTTGCGGTTTCCTGATCATGGACATTGGATGTCGTTGATAACGAGATCACATCATTTGGAGAATGATGTGATGGACAAGACCCAATCCTAAGCCTAGCACAAAGATCATAGTTCATATGCTAAAGCTTTTCTAATGTCAAGTATCATTTCCTTAGACCATGAGATTGTGCAACTCCCGGATACCGTAGGAATGCTTTGGGTGTACCAAACGTCTACAACGTGAACTGGGTGGTTATAAAGGTGCACTACAGGTATCTCCGAAAGTGTCATTGGGTTGGCACGAATCGAGACTGGATTTGTCACTCCGTAAACGGAGAGGTATCTCTGGGCCCACTCGGTAGGACATCATCATAATGTGCACAATGTGACCAAGGGGTTGATCACGGGATGATGTGTTACGGAACGAGTAAAGAGACTTGCCGGAAACGAGATTGAACAAGGTATCGGGATACCGACGATCGAATCTCGGGCAAGTACAATACCGCTAGACAAAGGGAATTGTATACGGATCGATTGAGTCCTTGACATCGTGGTTCATCCGATGAGATCATCGTGGAACATGTAGAGCCAACATGGGTATCCAGATCCCGCTGTTGGTTATTGACCGGAGAACGTCTCGGTCATGTCTGCATGGTTCCCTAACCCGTAGGGTCTACACACTTAAGGTTCGATGACGCTAGGGTTATAAAGGAAGTTTGTATGTGGTTACCGAATGTTTTTCGGAGTCCCGGATGAGATCCCGGACGTCATGAGGAGTTCCGGAATGGTCCGGAGGTAAAGATTCATATATGGGAAGTCCTGTTTTGGTCACCGGAAAAGTTTCGGGTTTTATCGGTAACGTACCGTTACCACCGGGAGGGTCCCGGGGGTCCACCAAGTGGGGCCACCGGCCCCGGAGGGCTGAATGGGCCAAGTGTGGGAGGGGACCAGCCCAGGTGGGCTGGTGCGCCCCCCTGAGGACCAAGGCACCTAGGGTGCAGGGAGGGGTCGCCACACCTAGCTTGGGGGGCAAGTTTCCCCCTCTTCCCCCCTTGGCCGCCACCCATAGATGGGATTGGGGGCTGCCGCACCCCTTGGGGTGGAAACCCTAGAGGGGGCGCACCCCCCTCCCTCTCCCCTATAAATACATGAGGTCTTGAGGGCTGCCAACACATAAGTTTCACCTCTCCCTGGCGCAGTGTCGGGGAAGGCTGATCTGACCCACGAACACCTATGGGACCGGCGGACCGAGCCCCTTTCGGTTCGGCGGGGGGCAGAGGTCGCACGAAGAGCAGATCGAGGCGAAGCACACGAGCCGTTTACCCAGCTTCGGAGCTCTCCGGAGAGATAACACTCCTACTGCTGCATGTCTGAGTGTATTGAGTTCTTGCTCAGGAGCGCTGAGTGCTACAGTACACACAAGCTGCTAACGAGACTGAGCGTGAGTGTTGTCTGGCTTCGAGCCTTTCGAACCCCCCTCTACGTTGCGCATGGGCCTCCTTTTATATGCTCAAGGGGTCTCCGACAGGTGGCAACGTAGACAAGGGTAAAAATGGAAAAGGAGTGGTTGGTACAGCTACTTGTACAAGTATCATACCTAACCTCGACGGCGGGGACAAAGGCATTAAATGCCCGCTCACGCCGCCCTAACAGGTAGAAAGGGACCGTCGGGCGCCACCGCTTGCCACGATGGCAATCTTGTCAGCGCCGCTTGCCACATCAAGGCGCTCCGGCCGCAGACGGCCTCTTGCCACGCTGGCGCTGGAAAGGTCCTGCGACACGTTAGTGGATGTGCTGGAGCGCAGTGCAGTGGTGGTCTGCTGCAAGCGCCTTTGCCGTGGTTGTTGTCTTGTCGCGTCCGGAAGCTTGTCGCTCATCGGGCCTTCCCGGCAAGCTCCTCTTGCCGGGCCTTGTCTCCTAGGTGCCTTGGGTGGCCTTCCCGCAAGCTCCTCTTGCCGGGCCTTGTCTCCTTGGCTTGAATACTTTGTTCTTAAATGGCTCCAAAGGAACCACAGAGGACCTTGGCGGTCACCCGGTAAGCCTTGCCGCGGAGGGTTGCAACTGCCCGTGCACAAGTTCGAGATACTAGGGTACCCCTACTCTAGTACACCGACACGCAGCCCTACCTCTCTCCCTTCTCCTCCCCCGTGGTGCTTGGCGAAGCCCTGCAGGATTGCCACGCTCCTCCATCACCACCAAGCCGTTGTGCTGCTGCTGGACGGAGTCTTCCTCAACCACTCCCTCTCTCCTTGCTGGATCAAGGTGTGGGAGACGTCACCGGGCTGTACGTGTGTTGAACGCGGAGGTGCCATCCGTTCGGCACTAGGATCTCCGGTGATTTGGATCACGCATTTAGCAATGCACTCCTTCAACCCCGTTCTCTTGAACGCTTCCGCTTAGCGATCTACAAGGGTATGTAGATGCACTCTCCTTCCCCTCGTTGCTGGTTTCTCCTTAGATAGATCTTGGTGACACGTAGGAAAATTTTGAATTTCTGCTACGTTCCCCAACAGGCCCCCCCCTTGATCACCAGATACCGCCTATTATTCTCTCTACTGCTTGCATTAGAGTAGTGTAGCAGGTTACTGCTTTCCTTTTATCCTATCCTGATGCATAGCCTGTCTTTGCTACTACTGTTGTTCCCTTTACCTGCAATCCTAAATGCTTAGTATAGGATGATAGTATTCCATCAGTGGCCCTACATTCTTGTCCGTCTGCCACGCTATACTACCGGGCCGTGATCACTCGGGAGGTGATCACGGGTATATACTTATATACATAATACATGATACATGTGGTGACCAAAGTCGGGTCGGCTCGTTCAGTACCCGCGGTTGATTCACGGATTGGGGGCTGAAAGGACATACTTTCTCGACGGCCCTCCGTGTGGATCTTTGTGGCAGAGTGACAGGGCAGGTTGAGGCCGCCTAGGAGAGAGGTGGGCCTAGCCCTGGTCGGCGTCCGAGGTTACTTTAAAATAACACGCTTAACAAGATCTTGGTATTTGATCTGAGTATGGCCACTGGCCTATAAGCACTAACAAACTACGTGGGAACAATTATGGGCACTCGTCGTCGTGGTATCAACCGAAGCCTTCTTGACGTCAGCGACTGAGCGGCGCGCGCCGGATTGGACTGGTACGCCTACTCTTGTATTAGGGAGGCTAGGTCTGCTTACCGGCCGCGTACGCAATGTGCAGGTGTGCAATGGGCGATGGGCCCAGACCCCTGCGCGCATAGGATTTAGACCGCGTGCTGACCTCTCTGTTGTGCCTAGGTGGGGTTGTGATGTGTTGATCTTCCGAGGCCGGGCATGACCCAGGAAAGTGTGTCCAGCCAAAGGGGATCGAGCGTGTTGCGAAATGTGGTGCACCCCTGCAGGGAAGTTTATCTATTTGAATAGTCATGATCCTCAGTAACAGGATGACCCGGAGTTGTAGCTTGACCTTATGACAACTAGAACCGGATACTTAATAAAACACACCCTTCCAAGTGCCAGATAAAACCCGGTGATCGCTCTCACACAGGGCAATGAGGGGAGGATCGCCGGGTAGGATTATGCTATGCGATGGTACTTGGTGAACTTACCATCTACTCTCTTCTACATGCCGCAAGATGGAGGCTACTAGAAGCGTAGTCTTCGATAGGGCTAGCTATCCCCCTCTTATTCTAGCATTCTGCAGTTCAGTCCACAGACACTACCCATTTCATTGATACCAATGCATATGTAGTGTAGATCCTTGCTTGCGAGTTCTTTGGATGAGTACTCACGGTTGTTTTTCTCCCTCTTTTCCCCCTTTCCTTTCTACCTGGTTGTCGCAGCCAGATGCTGGAGCCCAGGAGCTTGACGCCACCGTCGACGACGACTCCTACTACACCGGAGGTGCCTAATACTACGTGAGGCCGCTGACGATGACCAAGAGTAGTTTAGGAGGATCCCAGGCAGGAGGCATGTGCCTCTTTCGATCTGTATCCCAGTTTGTGCTAGCCATCTTATGAAAACTTGTTTAACTGATGTCTGTACTCAGATATTGTTGCTTCCGCTGACTCATCTATGATCGAGTAACTTGTATTCGAGCCCTCGAGGCCCCTGGCTTGTATTATGATGCTTGTATGACTTATTTTATTTTTAGAGTTGTGTTGTGATATCTCCCCGTCAGTCCCTGATCTTGATCGTACACGTTTGTGTGTATGATTAGTGTACAATTGAATCGGGGGTGTCACAGCTTTGTGACAGAGACAAAAGCAAAGTGCCCACAAAAGTTAGATAAATGTGAAGCTTTTGAGCGTGTGAGAGGACCTGGTACGTTGATGTCGCTGATGATTTTCTCAATCTGCACTTCATTTGCAACACGAGGATGAGCGGGTTGGCGACGCGGAATTGGATCAACATTTTCGTTAGAGCCATTTTCCTCACCAGCATGATGTTCTTCATGATCTGGAATGATTTATTCAGCAGATTCTTCGATGGGAATAACATCCTTAGTAGCCTTGAACTTGATTTTTTCCTTAGGAGACTGTTCATCTAGCACAGGAGGTAGGTGCTCTCTTTGTGAGCCATTAGTTTCATCGAACCGCACATCTACAGTTTCAACAACCTTTTGGTGAACGTTGTTGAACACTATGTAGGTGTGCCAGTCCTTTCCGTAACCAAGCATAAAACCTTCATGTGCTTTCGGTGCAGATTTATAATTGTGATGAGGATCTCTAATCCAACATTTGGCATCGAAGACTTTGAAATAACTCACATTGGGTTTCTTGTCAGCGAGGAGTTCACAGGCAGTCTTCTTGAAGACTTTGGGAAGATATACCATGTTGATGATGTGGCACGCAGTATCAATTGCCTCAATCCAGAAATGACGAGGCGTCTTGTATTCATCAAGCATATGCGAGCCATCTCAACAAGAGTCCTGTTCTTGTGCTCCACGACGCCATTCTGCTGAGGAGTATAAGGAGCAGATAACTCATGAGTAATACCAAGTTCATCAACATAGTCATCAAGACCAGTATTCTTGAACTCAGTTCCATTGTCACTTCTGATGTGCTTGATCTTCACACCAAAGTTGGTTGAAGCCCTCGAGGAAAATCGTTTGAAGACTTCCTCCACTTCACGTTTGTAAGTGACAATATGTACCCATGTGTAACGAGAGTAATCATCAACAATAACAAAGCCATATAGAGATGCTTCATTGGTGAATGCAGAATAATGATTAGGACCAAAGAGATCCATGTGAAGCAATTCAAATGGTCGAGTGGTAGTCATGATAGTCTTCGCTGGATGCTTGGCCTTGGTCATTGTCGGTGTCAAAACCGGCGGATCTCGGGTAGGGGGTCCCGAACTGTGCGTCTAGGCGGATGGTAACAGGAGACAAGGGACACGATGTTTTACCCAGGTTTGGGCCCTCTTGATGGAGGTAAAACCCTACGTCCTGCTTGATTAATATTGATGATGTGTGTTACAAGAGTGGATCTTCCACGAGATCAAAGAGGCTAAACCCTAGAAGCTAGCCTATGGTATGATTGTCGTTTGTCCTATGGACTAAAGCCATCCGGTTTATATAGACACCGGAGAGGGCTAGGGTTACACAGAGTCGGTTACAATGGTAGGAGATCTACATATCCGTATCGCCAAGCTTGCCTTCCACGCCAAGGAAAGTCCCATCCGGACACGGGACGAAGTCTTCAATCCTGTATCTTCATAGTCTTGGAGTCCGGCCGATGATGATAGTTCGGCTATCCGGACACCCCCTAGTCCGGAACTCCCTCAGTAGCCCCTGAACCAGGCTTCAATGACGATTTAGTCCGCAAGACGCATATTGTCTTCGACATTGCAAAGGCGGGTTCTTCCTCCGAATAATTTATAGAAGATTGTGAACACCATGATAGTGTCCGCTCGCAAAGATAAATTCCACGTACCACCGTAGAGAGAATAATATTACACAAGTTCAATCTGCTGACGTATTTAGTGGTGTGACGTCATGCCATTACCAAGCCTTTACTCGTTTTTATTTGTTCCACCTCCGTGCATTTAGCGAGGTGGTTTCCTTGGCACGTCTTGTCGGGCGGATCGTGTTCCCCTTATTCCGGATTCCCATCAATACGGACGTGGGTAACCCAACCGCGCCATTGATTGTGACGCTTGGGGATAAGCGAGTTTTACCGGGCGGCGGGGACACATGTTTTTGTCCGCCCATATAAGGGATAAAGATCCAACCCTTTTACTGCGCCTTCTTCCTCCTTGGCTTATCCATCTCCATGAACTCGAGCTCCAGCGCCCAAGTCCGCACTTCTTACCTCAACCTTCTCCAACTATGTCCGGAGCGGAGGAAAGTGGATGGCCTCCTCCGTCCACGGAGGGGCAGATCCAGAAGCTGCGCGATGCCGGATATTTGTCCAAAGAACATCGCCAAGATCGGGCTCCCCGACGAGGGAGAGCTCGTCCCCAACCCAGTGCCCCATGAGAGGGTAGTATTTCTTCCCCATTTCCTCCATGGACTGGGCTTCCCGCTTCATCCCTTTGTCCGGGGCTCATGTTCTACTACGGCCTAGATTTCCATGATCTGGCCCGAATTTCATCCTCAACATCTCGGCGTTTATCGTCAGGTGTGAGGCCTTCTTCGCATCCAGCCCCACTTGACGTGGCTCAAGACCTTCAGTGTCAAGCCAAGGTTGTGAAGGGCAGCCAAGCGGAGTCTTGAGGCGCCATGGTGGGTAGGATGTCCCACGTTATGTGGCTGGAGGGCACTTTCGTGGAAACCATCAAGGGTGGCAACCGGGTGGTTCTACATCACCGAGCCGCGTGACCCTGATTGGGCAGCGGCCCCCGAATTCAGATCTGGCATCCCTACACGGCTCACCTCCTAGAAAGAGAGTGGCCGGATTTGGGGGGATTCGAAGGAGCTGATCGGACTCCAAGCCAGTACCCAGAAGCTGGTGGACAAGAAGCTCAAGCTTGTCAACGTAGTCCAGGTCATGCTCATCCGCCGGATTCTCCCGTGCCAGTGATGGGGCTTCAACATGTGGGAGTTTGATCCGGCGCAGCACCAGACCCTGAGCGGGCTCTTCGACACTACGTACGAAGATGTCTGGAAGGTGCTGTTCAAGGGCGCCGAAGCTCCCGCATCCGCTACCGAAGATCGCGGATTCCGCTCGCAGCCTCCAGCTGACGAGGTAAGTGATTTCACCACTTGTTTTCCATAGTTTGGCTCTATGCGGGATCTAAGCTCCCTTTACCTTTGACAGGAATGGCTGGCGAAGGCCGAACGGACTATCTGTCCGGCCCCATTGCCAGAGGACCCAGCGGACGCCCGCCTAACGGGTTAGCTGGCTCCGGCACCACGTGGTGCCGTAGAAGAAGGCCAAGAAGACGGCCACGGGACTCGGAAGAGTTCCCGTTTTCAGGTGCTATCGGATGATGAATCGAGGCTGACTCCTCCCACCAAGGCGAGGAGGAGAAGAACAAAGCCTCTCCCCAGAGAGGGAAGAAAAGGAAGGCCTCCCAACACGGGAGGCCGAAGGGTCCAAGAAGGGAAAAACTCTTCCCCCGGACTGCTCCGCCAACGCCAGTGACGACGACTGGCCTCCAAGGGCCAAGCCCCTGGCGAGATCGTAAGTATCCGGACTCCCGAATAACTTCAAAGTTTTTTCTTTTCGCCACATAATGTCTTTCTAATGCCGCATACAACCCTGCAGTCCGCCCAAGGATGATCTTCCCGTTTCGTCGAGCGGGTCCTTGGGTGCGTCGGATATGGATTCCCTTTCGACTGCCTCCACCCCCCGTGCCGCGGACGACGCCGAGGTGGGATCCCAGGAAGGGACCCACCAGGAGGAGGAGGCCGAGGTGTCACAGACACCCTCCCGGACTTTGCACGGACTCGGCCGGAGGCCACGGTGGCTCGGGTCCGGCGAGCGACCCCTTCATAAGAAGGGCAAGACCGCTGACGCGGCTGCCTCCGGCCCAACCGGAGGTGCCGGATAATTCTTTGGAGGCGCCAACAGCGCCTCCATCGAAGAGGAACACCACACTGTTATGAGTGCGGTGATTCAGAAGGTTCAGCTCGCCAAGAGCGGGCTGACCGAAGCCTGCAGCATCCTTCTAACAGGCTTTGAGGTAAGAATTTCAATATATGTAAAAGGGTACCGCATAGACAGTAGCTCCTGATGCTCGGTTCGGTGTTCGGAAAGAAAAGCCGGACTGAGGATCTTTAGAAAGATAAACGCAGGAGTCATAAAAAATATGTCAATATGGGATTGCAGGCTGTGCTGCTGACCTCTGCCGCACTGAGTGCGGAGGTCAATACTTTGAAGGAAAACCTCGAGTGGTCCGAGAACGAGCTCGACCATGCCAAGAAGCAGCTCGAGGAAAAAGAAGGTGAGTAATGCCTTATGCAAATTGTACCTTACAGAAAAGGATTTGGTTGCAAGAAAAATGACAAGGATAACGTGGGTATTGTAGGGGCCACGAACGAGGTGGCGACCCTGAAGGAGGCGGTGGCCGCGGCCGAACGCAATGCGGTCGCGGAGCGCACCGAGCGAGAGAAGCAGGAGGCGCGGGTGGCGGAGGTACAACAAGAGCTCCAGGATCTCGTGAAAAAACATGAGAGCTTGGAGCGTGACTCGAAGACTCGAGAGTCTGAGCTTGCAACGGCTCTTGAGAGTGCCAAAGCCGCTAAGGCCGAAGCCTACAAGGCCCTCCAGGAGGTTGAGGCGGTGGAGAAAATAGCAGCGGGCAAGGCATTTTTCATGCAAAATAAGCATGTGAGTGTTAATTACCTGTTGCTTACCCGAATTCGGAGCTCTCCAGGAGCGTTCGCAGATCTTCCTCGCAGCGTGTCCGATGCTGCCGCATTCTACCGGGCCGAGGAGGGGAGCTCGACGGAGAAGGTCTTCTGGTCTCAGTATGCTGAGGCCGGACATCCAGTGCTTATAGCGACCAGTGAAGCAGCTGGTCGAGCTCCACAAGGCGGCCGAACAGGCCATGAAGGGCCTCATAGTTCGGGCTGTGGCCTAAGGAGGCCATGCACAGGAGCTACTTCGCCTGGTGCGGCGGCTGATGGATGCGTGCCCGTGGGTAGAAGTCATCAAGCATTCCGCTTGTATTGAGGGTGCCCGTCGGGCCCTTGCCCGCAAAGGTGCATCGGGCAAGATGGATGCCCGTAAGCTCGTGGACGGACCCGCCACCGTGAGGGCAAGGAGCATTGCACGCCCGAGATGTATTATAAGAGTGTCTTTGAAGGGCGCCGCACTATTGCGGGTGAGTGCTCCAAAGATGTAATATTTGAGTAGACTCGCATTTTGTTATCCTGTCTTGCTGAAAACTTAGTTCATATGCGCTAAGCAACGCTTGTTCATTTAAAATATTACCTTCCTGCGGCTGTTTATCAAATCTGAGAGATGGCAAGTCGTCGGCTTCAGCCCCCATGCCACGAGTGCCGGGGTGTTCGGGATAAACTTGAGCGCTCTTGTTCCCATTTTTGGGTCCATCTAGGGAGGCGCTCAACATAGCGAACAAGGCAACCGGACTTATAATGCTTGAACACTCTCACTTAGCCATAGAATTCTATAATTTTAAATTTCGGCGAAGCCCCTAGTCTTCGGAAGGCCGAATTTGGGGCGCTATCCACGCCTTGGCCGGACAGTATCCGGCTCCTCGCTCTAAGCGGCATAAGTCTTTAAGGACTCATAAAAAACCTCTCGAACAGCGATCGGCTCTTGCCTCATCATGACGGTCAGTTTTAGCTTTCTCCACTGAGGCGTTAACCCAGCTCAACTGGGGCGGAATCGCAGTGGTTCTCCCGGTGCTACCTTAGCCGATATAACGGAACGTAAGGTACCAAAACATGGGAGCCGGGCAAACCCAACTATTGACCCAAGACATGATTCAGAGCCGATGCATATAGTGCTATAAGTTCGGGGTGCCGCACTTGTGAAAGTGTTTGGACTCATCATACCATAACGCGGGAAACATAAGCCCCTGGTGTATATTAGCCGTACCAAAGTGTACGGATGCAACATGCCGTGAATGAACATATGTATGAAAAAGAAATGCAATTATAAGCAAAAAGGTGCTGCATTGTTTTATTCAATAAGTGCTGCTACGAATGCAGAACGATACAAATAGTGCGATAATCAAGGTATGGGACTGTTAAACATGTCCCCCTCCAGGGGTAGGCTGCAGATTGGTGTATAGAAATGCTCGTAATGGAAACCACCTGTATATTCGTTGTAGCCTTTATCCTTCCCTGGCTGTTGCATCGTGAGTTCGGCAGGTCTGCTGCCGGACAGGGCCTCTGACAAACGGAGTCCTGTGGGTAAAAAGTAAAAGGTAAAAAGAAAAGAAAAGGAACGACACACTTGAGAGCCCTGGTGTGGTTGAGCCGCAGCCGGGTTTATCATGGTCGTGCCCCTCTCCCCATGCCCATGGTATCTTCGAGCGTAATGGTGTACGCGAAGGACCTGCTGACGCTTTCGCAGAGCTGGGGTTGGGGCCGCTACTGGCGTGCTCGGGCGTGCCAGTGGTCTTGTTGTAAGTTACTCCGGCGCGCTTAATGTCCGCCGCTTAACGGCGGACTCGAGAATTGCCTTAAGAGGCTGCATTGCACTTCGCCGCGAGAGCTGCTGTATGTTCCTCCGCGCGAGAGAACGTTCGGTGTTTCCGTTGACCGTGATGACTCCTCGAGGGCTGGCATCTTGAGCTTGAGGTATGCATAGTGCGGCACCGCATTGAACTTTGCAAGCGCTGCGTCCGAGCAAGGCATGAAAGACGCTGCGGAACTGGACTATGTCGAAGATTAACTCCACGCTATGGAAGTTATCCGGGGATCCGAATACCACTACCAGTGTAATTGATCCTATACAATATGCTTCTACACACAGTATGGCGCCTTTAAAGGTCGTTTTGGTAGGTTTAATCCTTGAGGGGTCTATGCCCATTTTGCGCCTTTGTATCACTGGTAAAGCAGATTCAGCGCCGCCGTCCATCGAGGACTACGGTTAGGTGAAATCCATCGACAATTGGGTCTAAGACCGGTCTGGCGCGAATCCGCCCGTGGCGGATCTTTGGTGGGTGGTCCCTTCGATCATAAGTGATCGGGCAGGAGGACCATGGATTGAACTTCGGGGCAACTGGCTCCATCGCGTAGACATCCCAGAGTGCACGCTTCCGCTCCCTTTTGGGTATGTGCGTTGCGTATATCATGTTCACCGTCCGCACCTGTGGGGGGAAACCCTTCTGTCCTCTATTGTTCGACGGTTGGGTCTCGTCCTCGTCATCGCTATGCAGCCCCTTGTCATTGTTTTTGGCAATTAACTTGCTGCCTGCTTGAATACCCAACAGTCCCCTGTTGGTGTGGTTAGCTGGCTTTTGAAGTGCCGTGTATCCGCTGGCGGTCGAGTATTCGGTCCAAATTGGACGGACCCGGAGTAGTTCTTTTTGAATGGCTTTTTCCGCTGACCGGGTTTAGAGCCTCTGAATCCGGCATTGATTGCTGTATCCTCAATATTGTCGCCATTAATGCGGCGTTTGTTTTTGTTATGACGCAGCCTGCCATTTCGGTCCTTGAAGTCTGGACTGCCAGAATTTTTGCTGAGGTTGTTGCTGCATGCTAGCCAGCTGTCCTCACCCGCGCAGAAGCGGGTCATGAGTGATGTGAGTGCTGTCATGGATTTCGGCTTTTCCTGTCCTAGGTGCCGGGCAAGCCACTCGTCGCGGATGTTATGCTTGAAGGTCATGAGGGCCTCCGCATCCGGACAGTCGGCGATTTGGTTTTCTTGGTTAAGAACCGTGTCCGTAATTGTCCGGCCGATTCGTCTCTGCTGAATTATGTGGCTTAGGTCATCAGCGTCTGGTGGTCGCACATAAGTGCCACGGAAGTTATCGAGGAATGCGGCTTCCAGGTCCTCCTAGCTCCCAATTGACTCTGGCCGCAAGCTGTTGAGCCAATGCCGGGCTGGTCCTTTAAGCTTGAGGGGAGGTATTTGATGGCGTGAAGATCGTCACCGCGGGCCATGTGGATGTGAAGGAGATAGTCTTGATCCAAACCGCGGGGTCTGTTGTGCCATCATAGGATTCAATATTGACGGGTTTAAACCCTTCGGGGATTTGATGATCCATTACTTCGTCTGTGAAGCATAGTTGGTGTGCAGCGCCTCTGTACTGGGCGATATCACGACGGAGCTCAAAAGGGCTTTGTCTATTTTGTTCGGCCCGGCCGGACTTACTGTGTCCGGCGCGACGGTTGTCGTCACGTACCGTGGGGCGCCCACACGATCCATAGATCGATCTTGATTGTCTTGCCTTGTCCTCCAATATATCTCGCAGGTCCGGAGCGTTCCCCTGTGGCCGTGTGCTTTTTGAGCGATGCCGGGTGCGGTTCTAGTGAAGGGCCTAGAGGCCTCTGTCGCGACCACGGGTGGTCGGTCAGCCGTATTGTCTCCTGGTGATGCGGGTTCGTAAGCCTCCTCCTCTAATCGGGGGAGCAGCTTGCGTTTAGGGTAGCTTTTGGAGGGCGTTCGAGCTCATGCTCTTCGGCCGCGAGGACTTCAGTCCATCTGTCGGCTAGCAGATCCTGATCAGCTCTAAGTGTTGCTGCTTTTTCTTGAGGCTGTTCGCCGTGGCCATAAGCCTGCGTCTAAAAGCGCTCTTGTTCGACGGATCCTCGTGCACGACGAATTCATCGTCGTCGAGGCTTGCTTCGTCTCGGAGGGAGGCATATAATCCTCTACCTCTTCTTACGCCGCTCTCTCGTGAGGGCTGGCGTCTCCATCCTCCCCGCTACCGGATCTTGCTGGAGTGGATTGTCTTCGCACCTTTGTCCGTGTATTGTTATCTCCGGTGCGGAATCTTCATTCTTCTTGTGGCGGGATTTATAAGCGGCGCTTGGCCCTTGGCGCTTGGGCTGTTTCTTGGAGGGGCCATCCTCCTCTGTTCCTTCTCCATTCCCATCCTTTGGAATATCCACCATGTATATGTCATATGATGAGGTGGCTTTCCAGTGCCTGGTAGGCGCTGGTTCTTGTTCGTCTCCGGCATCGTCGTCCATACCGTCGATGTCTTCGGAGTCGTAGTCTAGCATGTCGGTTAGATCGTCGGCGGCTACCAAGTGGGTGGTGGGTGGGCTTTGAATTTCTTCGTCGTCCGCATCCCAACCGCCCCGACCGCAGTCCGCCAGGGCTCTCTCGATAACGAGAGGTACTTTAGCGAACTCAAGATGTCGCCAAAAGGTGAGAGTTGAAAGATGTCCGCTGCGGTGAACTCCATGACCGGGCGCCCAATCGGATTCGATCGGAGGCGCGGGAGGTTCAAGTCCGGCAAGGAGTCCAGCACCTCGGTCGCGAGCTTTATGAGGGACAAGATCAGTGTTCGGCTCTATCGCCGTAGAGGTTGCAGCCCCCGAGGCGGTGTCTAGCCATCCGTCCCCGATCTGCGCAGCCGGCTCCGAATTGAAGATCGGAGCGGGTTCGAGTGCGGCCTCCAGGGTATTGTCCGGCTGCAGAGCTAAATCATGCTCGTCGTGACAGTGCGGCATGCTCGGCTGTGGCTCGACTTCATCGAGGATCAAGTCCCCGCGGATGTCAGCCGTGAAGTTCAAACTTCCAAATCTGACCTGACGGCCAGGGGCGTAGCTTTCGATCTACTCCAGATGGCCAAGCGAATCGGCCCGCAGTGCGAAGCCGCCGAATTCAAAGATCTATCCGGGGAGAAAAGTCTCACCCTGGACTGCGTCATTGATGATGGTCGAAGAAGCCATCGAGCCTATCGGTGACGACACAGAGGAACTCTCAATGAAAGCACCAATGTCGGTGTCTAAACCGGCGGATCTCGGGTAGGGGGTCCCGAACTGTGCCTCTAGGCGGATGGTAACAGGAGACAAGGGACACGATGTTTTACCCAGGTTCGGGCCCTCTTGATGGAGGTAAAACCCTACGTCCTGCTTGATTAATATTGATGATGTGTGTTACAAGAGTGGATCTACCATGAGATCAAAGAGGCTAAACCCTAGAAGCTAGCCTATGGTATGATTGTCGTTTGTCCTATGGACTAAAGCCATCTGGTTTATATAGACACCGGAGAGGGCTAGGGTTACACAGAGTCGGTTACAATGGTAGGCGATCTACATATCCGTATCGCCAAGCTTGCCTTCCACGCCAAGGAAAGTCCCATCCAGACACGGGACAAAGTCTTCAATCTTGTATTTTCATAGTCTTGGAGTCCGGCCGATGATGATAGTTCGGCTATCCGGACACCCCCTAGTCCGGAACTCCCTCAGTCATCTTTCTAGCTTCACAGGCTCCGCACAAGTGATCCTTGAGGAATTTGACATTCTCAATGCTAATGACATGCTTCTTCTTCGTGAGCGTGTGCAAGTTCCTCATGCCAGCATGACCTAGTCGTCGATGCCATAGCCAGCCTTCTGAAGCTTTTGCAAGTAGACATATAGCTGGTTGTGGTCCTGTAGAGAAATCAACAATATACAGATCTCCTCTCCTAAAGCCTTCAAAGACTTTGGAATGGTCAACTTCCATGATCACAACACAATAATACTTGCCAAAGATAACAACCATATCAAGATCACAAAGCATTGGGACTGACATGAGGTTGAATCCTAAGGACTCAACAAGCATGACTTTGTCCATGTATCGATGCTTTGAGATCGCAACCTTACCTAGACCCAATACCTTGCTTTTGCCTTTGTCAGCGTAGCTGATATGCTTCAGATGCGATGGAGATAAGGGAGAGTCCATCAATAGATTCTTGTCACCAGTCATGTGATTTGTACATCCACTATCGAGGACTCACTCTATGGCTTTGGGTTGATCATCCTGCAGATGAATTAGTGCAGCTTACGAACTCATATACTTCATTAGTGAAGAATATGACATCAATTTCATCAAGCAATTGAACAGATAGAACAATATGATTACGTGAGAAATGAAAGTTCATTTCTTCATGATTAGCTTGCATCCTTTCAAGCTTATTCAGGTCTCCAGCAAATTCTTCAGACACTTAAGTACGCCTGGAGACCTGACCCTGCATAAGAGATTAGTTCCTTTTCTTCACCACCCACAACTGAACGGGTGGTAAAGAGTTCATCATTCTGCGAGCTCCATATGAGAAAGGTGGCATAGAAGCCAGTCCACTTCGTTTCACATAAGAGGAGTTAGGGTAAGAATATGAGTAAGCAGAGAAATTCTTCGAGGACTTATGAACATAATGGTTAGAAGAATAATGCTCATATTCATAGCCCTTAGATCTTCCCTGCAAAACTGAAGTGTTAGCACGATGATGTTCATATGAGGACTTTGATCCTTTTGAGGAATTTGATCCATGATACGTCTCCAATGTATCTATAATTTATGAAGTATTCATGCTATTATATTATCCATCTATGATGTTTTATATGCATTTATATGCAATTTTATATGATTTTTGGGACTAACCTATTAACCTAGAGCCCAGTGCCAGTTTCTGTTTTCTCCTTGTTTCGAGTTTTACAGAAAAGGAATACCAAACGGAGTCCAATTGACGTGCCAAATTTTGATGATTTTTTTATGGACCAAAACAAGACCATGGAGCATCGGACTTGGGCCAGAAGAGTCCCGGGCTGCCCACGAGAGTGGGGGGCGCGCCCACCCCCCTAGGGTGCGCACCCCTATCTCGTGGACAGCCCGGAGACCCCCCTGACGTGAAACCGACGCCAAAAATTCCTATAAATATAGAAACCTTCGGGAAATAACCTAGATCGGAAGTTCTGCCGCCGCAAGCCTCTGTAGCCACGAGAAATCAATTTAGGCCCTCTCCGGCACCCTGCCGGAGGGGGCCATCATCACCGGAGGCCATGGAGGAGTATCCCGGAGGGGCCATCATCACCATGAAGGCCAAGGACCAGAGGGTGGAGGCCATGGAGGAGGAAGCACAAGGGGGATAACCTCTCCTCCTCTCTCATGGTGGCACTTTGGAATGCCATCGGGAGGGAATCATCGCCCATGGTGATCGTCTTCATCAACATCACCATCATCATCACCATCCTCATCTCTTTTACGCGGTCCACTCTCCCGCACCCCGCTGTAATCCCTACTTGAACATGGTGCTTTATGCCGCATATTATGATTCAATGATGTGTTTCCATCCTATGATGTTTTGATTAGATATATTTTGTCCTTGGGTTGATTGATGGTCTAGATTGGTACGAGTTGTATGTTTTATCTTGGTGCTGTCCTATGGTGCCTCCGTGTCGCGCAAGCGTGAGGGATTCCCGCTGTAGAGTGTTGCAATACGTTCATGATTCGCTTATAGTGGGTTGGTGAGTTACTGAAACACAAACCCGAGTAAGGGGGTTGTTGCGTATGGGAATATAGAGGACTTGATTCTTTAATGCTATGGTTGGGTTTTACCTTAATGATCTTTAGTAAGTTGCGGACACTTTCTAGAGTTCCAATCATAATACATGGGTTGGTTGTGTTGGAAATATGCCCTAGAGGCAATAATTAAATGGTTATTATTATATTTCTTTGTTCATGATAATTGTCTATTGTTCATGCTGTAATTGTGTTATCCGGAAATCATAATACATGTGTGAATACATAGACCACAACACGTCCCTAGTGAGCCTCTAGTTGACTAGCTCGTTGACCAACAGATAGACATGGTTTCCTGATTATGGACATTGGATGTCAATTATAATGGGATCACATCATTAGGAGAATGATGTGATGGACAAGACCCAATCCTAAGCATAGCACAAGATCGTGTAGTTCGTTTTGCTAGAGCTTTTCCAAATGTCAAGTATCATTTCCTTAGACCATGAGATTGTGCAACTCCCGGATACCGTAGGAGTGCTTTGGGTGTGCCAAACGTCACAACGTAACTGGGTGACTATAAAGGTGCACTACGGGTAACTCCGAAAGTATCTGTTGGGTTAGCACGAATCAAGACTGGGATTTGTCACTCCGTATGACGGAGAGGTATCTCTGGGCCCACTCGGTAATGCATCATCATAATGAGCTCAATGTGACCAAGTGTCTGGTCACGGGATCATGCATTACGATACGAGTAAAGTGACTTGCCGGTAACGAGATTGAATGAGGTATTGGGATACCGACGATCGAATCTCGGGCAAATGGCATACCGATTGACAAAGGGAATTGTATACGGGATTGATTGAATCCTCGACATCGTGGTTCATCTGATGAGATCATCGAGGAGCATGTGGGAGCCAACATGGGTATCCAGATCCGCTGTTGGTTATTGACCGGAGAGTCGTCTCGGTCATGTCTGCATGTCTCCCGAACCCGTAGGGTCTACACACTTAAGGTTCGGTGACGCTAGGGTTGTAGAGATACTAGTATGCAGTAATTGGAAAGTTGTTCGGAGTCCTGGATGAGATCCCGGACGTCACGAGGAGTTCCAGAATGGCCCGGAGGTGAAGAATTATATATAGGAAGTCCAGTTTCGGCCATCGGGAAAGTTTTGGGGGTCACCGGTATTGTACCGGGACCACCGGAAGGGTCCCGGGGGTCCACCGGGTGGGGCCACCTATCCCGGAGGGCCCCGTGGGCTGAAGTGGGGAAGGGAACCAGCCCCTAGTGGGCTGGTGCGCCCCCCTTGGTCCTCCCCTGCGCCTAGGGTAGGAAACCCTAGGGGTGGGGGCGCCCCACTTGGCATGGGGGGCAAGCCACCCCCTTGGCCGCCGGCCCCCCTTGGAGATTGGATCTCCTAGGGCCGCCCCCCCAGGGGGCCTATATATAGTGTGGGGGGGAGGGAGGGCAGCCGCACCCTAGCCCCTGGCGCCTCCCTCTCCCTCTCCAACACCTCCTCCTCCTCCGTAGAGCTTGGCGAAGCCCTGCCGAGATCCCCGCTGCATCCACCACCACGCCGTCGTGCTGCTGGATCTCCATCAACCTCTCCTTCCCCCTTGCTGGATCAAGAAGGAGGAGACGTCTTCCCCAACCGTACGTGTGTTGAACGCGGAGGTGCCGTCCGTTCGGCACTAGGATCATCGGTGATTTGGATCACGACGAGTACGACTCCCTCAACCCCGTTCTCTTGAACGCTTCCACGCGATCTACAAGGGTATGTAGATGCACTCCTCTCTCTCGTTGCTAGATCACTCCATAGATTGATCTTGGTGAAGCGTAGAAATTTTTTATTTTCTGCAACGTTCCCCAACAGTGGCATCATGAGCTAGGTCTCTGCGTAGTTTCTATGCACGAGTAGAACACAAACTTGTTGTGGGCGTAGATGTTGTCAATTTTCTTGCCGCTACTAGTCTTATCTTGCTTCGGCGGCATCGTGGGATGAAGCGGCCTAGACTGACCTTACACATACGCTTACGTGAGACAGGTTCCACCGACTGACATGCACTAGTTGCAAAAGGTGGCTAGCGGGTGTCTGTCTCTCCCACTTTAGTTGGAGCGGATTCGATGAAAAGGGTCCTTATGAAGGGTAAATAGAAATTGGCATATCATGTTGTGGTTTTACGTAGGTAAGAAACGTTCTTACTAGAAACCTATAGAAGCCACGTAAAAACTTGCAACAACAATTAGAGGACGTCTAACTTGTTTTTGCAGCATGTACCGTGTGATGTGATATGGCCAAAAGGATGTGATGAATGATATATGTGATGTATGAGATTGATCATGTTCTTGTAATAGGAATCACGACTTTCATGTCGATGAGTATGACAACTGGCAGGAGCCATAGGAGTTGTCTTTATTTTTTGTATGACCTGCGTGTCATTGAATAACGCCATGTAAATTACTTTACTTTATTGCTAAACACGTTAGCCTTAGAAGTAGAAGTAATCGTTGGCGTGACAACTTCTTGAAGACACGATGATGGAGATCATGGTGTCATGCCGATGACGAAGATGATCATGGCGCCCCGAAAATGGAGATCAAAGGAGCAATATGATATTAGCCATATCATGTCACTATTTGATTGCATGTGATGTTTATCATGTTTTACATCTTATTTGCTTAGAACGACGGTAGCTTAAATAAGATGATCCCTCGCAATAATTTCAAGAAAGTGTTCCCCCTAACCGTGCACCGTTGCGAAGGTTCATTGTTTCGAAGCACCATGTGATGATCGGGTGTGATAGATCCTAATGTTCAAATACAACGGGTGTAAGCCAGATTTACACATGCAATACACTTAGGTTGACTTGACGAGCCTAGCATGTACAAACATGGCCTCGGAACACGGAAGACCGAAAGGTCGAGCATGAGTCGTATAGAAGATACGATCAACATGAAGATGTTCACCGATGTTGGCTAGTCCGTCTCACGTGATGATCGGACACGGCCTAGTTGACTCGGATCATGTTTCACTTAGATGACTAGAGGGATGTCTATCTGAGTGGGTGTTCATTGAATAATTTGATTAGATGAACTTAATTATCATGAACTTAGTCTAAAATCTTTACAATATGTCTTGTAGATCAAATGGCCCACGCTAATGTTTCCCTCAACTTCAACGCGTTCCTAGAGAAAACCAAGCTAAAAGATGATGGCAGCAACTATACGGACTGGGTCCGGAACCTGAGGATCATCCTCATAGCGGCCAAGAAAGATTATGTCCTAGAAGCACCGCTAGGTGAAGCACCCATCCCAGAGAACCAAGATGTTATGAACGCTTGGCGATCGTCTTGATGATTACTCCCTCGTTCGGTGCGGCATGCTTTCTGACTTAGAACCGGGCTCCAAAAGCGTTTTGAGCAACACGGAGCATATAAGATGTTCGAAGAGCTGAAAATGGTTTTCCAAGCTCATGCCCGGGTCGAGAGATATGAAGTCTCCGACAAGTTATTCAGTTGTAAGATGGAGGAAAATAGTTCTGTTAGTGAGCACATACTCAAAATGTCTGGATTGCTGGCAACGCTTGACTCATTGGAGTTAATCTCCGGATGGCCTTGATTATTGAGAATCCTTGATCGCTTCCACCGAGCTACAAGAGCTTTGTGATGAACTTCAATATGCAGGGGATGGAAAAGACCATTCTGAGGTATATTCAATGCTGAAATCAGCGGAGGTAGAGATCAAAAAGGAACACCAAGTGTTGATGGTGAATAAAACCACTAAGTTCAAGAAAGGCAAGGGTAAGAAGAACTTCAAGAAGGATGGCAAGGGAGTTGTCGCGCCCGGTAAGCCAGTTGCCGGGAAGAAGCCAAAGAATGGTCCCAAGCCTGAGACTGAGTGCTTTTATTGCAAGGGAAGTGGTCACTGGAAGAGGAACTGCCCCAAGTACTTAGCGGACAAGAAGGCCGGCAACACCAAAGGTATATGTGATATGCATGTTATTGATGTGTACCTTACCAGCACTCGTAGTAGCTCCTGGGTATTTGATACCGGTGCGGTTGCTCATATTTGTAACTCAAAGCAGGAGCTGCGGAATAAGCGGAGACTGGCGAAGGACGAGGTGACGATGCGCGTCGGGATTGGTTCCAAGGTCGATGTGATCGCCGTCGGCACGCTACCTCTACATTTACCTACGGGATTAGTTTTAAACATCAATAATTGTTATTTAGTGCCAGCTTTGAGCATGAACATTGTATCTGGATCTCGTTTAATGCGAGATGGCTACTCATTTAAATCCGAGAATAATGGTTGTTCTATTTATATGAGAGACATGTTTTATGGTCATGCCCCGCTGGTCAATGGTTTATTCTTAATGAATCTCGAACGTGATGTTACACATATTCATAGTGTGAATACCAAAAGATGTAAAGTTGATAACGATAGTCCCACATACTTGTGGCACTGCCGCCTTGGCCACCTTGGTGTCAAGCGCATGAAGAAGCTCCATGCTGATGGACTTTTAGAGTCTCTCGATTATGAATAATTTGACACATGCGAACCATGCCTCATGGGCAAAATGACCAAGACTCCGTTCTCCGGAACAATGGAGCGAGCAACCAACTTATTGGAAATCATACATACTGACGTATGCGGTCCAATGAGCGTCGAGGCTCTCGGAGGCTATCGTTTTGTTCTCACCCTCACTGATGACTTGAGTAGATATGGGTATGTCTACTTGATGAAACACAAGTCTGATACCTTTGAAAAGTTCAAGGAATTTCATAATGAGGTTGAGAATCAACGTGACCGAAAGATAAAGTTCTTACGATCAGATCGTGGGGGAGAATATTTAAGTCACGAATTTGGTACGCACTTAAGGAAATGTGGAATCGTTTCACAACTCACGCCGCCTGGAACACCTCAGCGTAACGGTGTGTCCGAACGTCGTAATCGCACTCTATTGGATATGGTGTGATCTATGATTTACCGCTATCATTTTGGGGATACGCTCTAGAGACAGCTACATTCACTTTAAATAGGGCCCCGTCTAAATCCGTTGAGACGACACCGTATGAATTATGGTTTGGCAAAAAACCTAAGCTGTCGTTTCTAAAAGTTTGGGGATGCGATGCTTATGTCAAGAAACTTCAACCTGAAAAGCTCGAACCCAAGTCGGAAAAATGCGTCTTCATAGGATACCCTAAGGAAACCATTGGTTATACTTCTACCTCAGATCCGAAGGCAAGATCTTTGTTGCCAAGAACGTGTCCTTTCTGGAGAAAGAGTTTCTCTCGAAAGAAGTAAGTGGGAGGAAAGTGGAACTTGATGAAGTACTACCTCTTGAAAGTAGCGCAGCTCAGGAAGATGTTCCTATGGTGCCTGCACTGACTAGAGAGGAAACTAATGATGATGATCAAGGTAATTCAGATCAAGTTACTACTGAACTTCGTAGGTCCACGAGGACACGTTCCACACCAGAGTGGTATGGAAACCCTGTCCTGGAAATCAAGTTGTTAGACAACGGTGAACCTTCGAACTATGAAGAAGCAATGGCGGGCCCAGATTCCGACAAATGGCTAGAAGCCATGAAATCCGAGATAGGATCCATGTATGAAAACGAAGTATGGATATTGACAGACTTGCCCGATGATCGGCGAGCGATAGAAAACAAATGGATCTTTAAGAAGAAGACGGACGCGGATGGTAATGTTACCATCTATAAAGCTCGACTTGTCGCTAAGGGTTATCGACAAGTTCAAGGGGTTGACTACGATGAGACTTTCTCTCCCGTAGCGAAGCCGAAGTCCGTCCGAATCATGTTAGCAATTGCCGCATACTATGATTATGAGATATGGCAAATGGACGTCAAAACGGCATTCCTTAACGGCCATCTTAAGGAAGAACTGTATATGATGCAGCCAGAAGGTTTTGTCGATCCTGAGAATGCTAACAAGGTGTGCAAGCTCCAACGCTCAATCTATGGGCTGGTGCAAGCGTCTCGGAGTTGGAACATTCGATTTGATGAGATGATCAAAGCGTTAGTTTACACAGACTTATGGAGAAGCCTGTGTTTACAATAAAGTGAGTGGGAGCTCTGTAGCATTTCTCATATTATATGTGGATGACATACTTTTGATGGGAAATGATATAGAACTTTTGGACAACATTAAGGCCTACTTGAATAAGTGTTTTTCGATGAAGGACCTTGGAGAAGCTGCTTACATATTAGGCATCAAGATCTATAGAGATAGATCAAGACGCCTCATAGGTCTTTCACAAAGCACATACCTTGATAAGATATTGAAGAAGTTCAATATGGATCAGTCCAAGAAGGGGTTCTTGCCTGTTTTGCAAGGTGTGAAATTGAGCTCGGCTCAATGTCCGACCACGGCAGAAGATAGAGAAAAAGATGAGTGTCGTCCCCTATGCCTCGGCCATAGGGTCTATCATGTATGCCATGTCATGTACCGCACTGATGTAAACCTTGCCGTAAGTTTGGTAGGAAGGTACCAAAGTAATCCCGGCATGGAACACTGGACAGCGGTCAAGAACATCCTAAGGTACCTGAAAAGGACTAAGGATATGTTTCTCATATATGGAGGTGACGAAGAGCTCGTCGTAAAGGGTTACGTGGACGCTAGCTTCGACACAGATCTGGATGACTCTAAGTCACAAACGGGATATGTGTATATTTTGAATGGTGGGGCAGTAAGCTGGTGTAGTTGCAAACAAAGCGTCGTGGCGGGATCTACATGTGAAGCGGAGTACATGGCAGCCTCGGAGGCAGCGCATGAAGCAATCTGGGTGAAGGAGTTCATCACCGACCTAGGAGTCATACCCAATGCGTCGGGGCCGATCACACTCTTATGTGACAACACTGGAGCTATTGCACTTGCCAAGGAGCCCAGGTTTCACAAGAAGACCAGGCACATCAAGCGTCGGTTCAACTCCATTCGTGAAAATGTTCAAGATGGAGACATAGATATTTGTAAAGTACATATGGACCTGAATGTAGCAGATCCGTTGACTAAACCTCTCCCTAGAGAAAAACATGATCAACACCAGAACTCTATGGGTGTTCGATTCATCACAATGTAACTAGATTATTGACTCTAGTGCAAGTGGGAGACTGTTGGAAATATGCCCTAGAGGCAATAATAAAATGGTTATTATTATATTTCTTTGTTCATGATAATTGTCTATTGTTCGTGCTATAAGTGTGTTATCCGGAAATCATAATACATGTGTGAATACATAGACCACAACACGTCCCTAGTGAGCCTCTAGTTGACTAGCTCGTTGATCAACAGATAGTCATGGTTTCCTGACTATGGACATTGGATGCCATTGATAACGGGATCACATCATTAGGAGAATGATGTGATGGAAAAGACCCAATCCTAAGCATAGCACAAGATCATGTAGTTCGTTTTGCTAGAGCTTTTCCAAATGTCAAGTATCATTTCCTTAGACCATGAGATTGTGCAACTCCCGGATACCGTAGGAGTGCTTTGGGTGTGCCAAACGTCACAACGTAACTCGGTGACTATAAAGGTGCACTACGGTATCTCCGAAAGTGTCTCTTGGGTTAGCACAAATCGAGACTGGGATTTGTCACTCCGTATGACGGAGAGGTATCTCTGGTCCCACTCGGAAATGCATCATCATAATGAGCTCAATGTGACCAAGTGTCTGGTCACGGGATCATGCATTACGGTACGAGTAAAGTGACTTGCCGGTAACGAGATTGAACGAGGTATTGGGATACCAACGATCGAATCTCGGGCAAGTAACGTGCCGATTGACAAAGGGAATTGTATACGGGATTGATTGAATCCTCGACATCGTGGTTCATCCGATGAGATCATCGAGGAGCATGTGGGAGCCAACATGGGTATCCAGATCCCGCTGTTGGTTATTGACCGGAGAGTCGTCTCGGTCATGTCTGCATGTCTCCCGAACCCGTAGGGTCTACACACTTAAGGTGCGGTGATGCTAGGGTTGTAGAGATACTAGTATGAAGTAACCCGAAAGTTGTTCGGAGTCCCGGATGAGATCCCGGACGTCACAAGGAGTTCCGTAATGGTCCGGAGGTGAAGAATTATATATAGGAAGTCCAGTTTCGGTCATCGGGAAAGTTTCGGGGGTCACCAGATTGTACGGGACCACGGAAGGGTCCCGAGGTCCACCGGTGGGGCCACCTATCCGGAGGGCCCGTGGGCTGAAGTGGGGTAGGGAACCAGCCCCTGGTGGGCTGGTGCGCCCCTTGGGCCTCCCTGCGCCTGTAGGAAACCCTAGGGGTGGGCGCCCAGCAACAGGGGCAAGTCCCCCCTTGGCCGCCGCCCCCCCTTGGAGATTGGATCTCCTAGGGCCGGCGCCCCCCCCCAAGGGGCCTATATATAGTGGGTGGGAGGGAGGGCAGCCGCACCCTAGCCCCTGGCGCCTCCCTCTTCCTCTCCAACACCTCCTCCTCCTCCGTAGAGCTTGGCGAAGCCCTGCCGAGATCCCCGCTGCATCCACTGCCATGCCGTCGTGCTACTGGATCTCCATCAACCTCTCCTTCCCCCTTGCTGGATCAAGAAGGAGGAGACGTCTTCCCCAACCGTACGTGTGTTGAACGCGGAGGTGCCGTCCGTTCGGCACTAGGATCATCGGTGATTTGGATCACGACGAGTATGACTCCCTCAACCCCGTTCTCTTGAACGCTTCTCCGCGATCTACAAGGGTATGTAGATGCACTCCTCTCTCTCGTTGCTAGATGACTCCATAGATTGATCTTGGTGAAGCGTAATTTTTTTTATTTTCTACAACGTTCCCCAACAGATTGATGGTCTAGATTGGTACGAGTTGTATGTTTTATCTTGGTGCTGTCCTATGGTGCCCTCCGTGTCGCGCAAGCGTGAGGGATTCCCGCTGTAGGGTGTTGCAATACGTTCATGATTCACTTATAGTGGGTTGGTGAGTGACTGAAACACAAACCCGAGTAAGGGGGTTGTTGCGTATGGGAATAAAGAGGACTTGATGCTTTAATGCTATGGTTGGGTTTTACCTTAATGATCTTTAGTAAGTTGCGGACACTTTCTAGAGTTCCAATCATAAGTGCATATGATCCAAGTAGAGAAAGTATGTTAGCTTATGCCTCTCCCTCATATGAAATTGTAATGACGACTACCGGTCTTGTTAACAATTGCCTAGGACAATTCCGCACACCGATCCACCATTATTCCACACTAGCTATTTATAATATTTAGTAATATATTCTAACTTTATGATAACAACACCTACTTTTATATTTTAGCTCTCCGATATCATGCAAAATTATCCTCTTTATACGGACACGAATTTTGAGGACATGCGGCCACGCGCTGCCGTAATCCTGTGTGTCCACGAGTGCATCGTGATTGCTAGCTAATATAGCCCCACGCGCCCCACTTGCAATACTAAACAGTGTTAATTGCTTAGCAAATGGAATACGCCCTGCTATACCCTCATGCGGGTGGGCCACAACCAATTTATGTTTGTATGAATACAACCTTGTCTGTTGGGTATCATTATTGGGCTGCAGGGGAGCTGGGTGTATTGATGGTGCACAGTGTCATCTTAAATTCGAGCATTTACACGAAATGGCGGGCGACGACTCGTCAATTATTTCCGTTGGGTGGGTCGGACGTGTGCATGGACACCAGTAATTCATGCCACCTCTGTTGTGTGGTGTATTGCGTATTGACATCACTGCTGTTCTCCCACTTCCAAGAACTGCACCCTTCGTGCTGCAACATGAAGAAAGATTAGCACAGCGTGATGCGATGAATGTGATGTTGAACTACTCTGGGACATGGACGAATACATGCTTTGGAACTTCAGCAAGGCTTGTAGGGATGGAGAAGGGGAAACAAATTAGAATGGCCATCTGAAGCAAGAGACTTTTGAGCACAATGCTGTCAGAGAGAGGGAACAAAATGAGCACACCTGAGCACAGAACGCAGGGCCCTGGTGGCACGCGTTGTAGGAGCCCTAGAGCACAGAGGGACAACATACTGGGAGATGAGCGACGAGGTCGAGCTGGTGGCGGTGAGAGGAGGAATCTGTGAAGAGGTTAAGCTTCCCCCATGCCACTCAAGTACAGCTGTAAGCAGCAGAGGCACAGCAGACCGTACCAGACACTGAGACGCCCGAGCAGCTTGTACGGAGAAATTTGGAGAGCTGGAGAAGCCATATATAGTGGAGCAGGCTAGGGGTGGTTTGACCTTTTGGCATTGGTTTTGACTTCTGAGAGCTATTTAGCTCATAAGCCTTCTTGCTAGAGCATTTTATCAGTGCCAAAGCACCATGCGTCATTTGGGATATTGCCAAAACCTTGAGAACATCATTCCAGGCAAAGGGCAAACTAAGATGAGGGACACGAATTTGATGAACATCAGTACGCGCATATCCTTTATGAATAGTAAATTCAAAAAAATGCTAGAAAAAATCAGAAAAATCTATTTTTTAATATACATAGTCAACTGGTATACTTGCATATGAAATTTCACGAAGAAATCACATCTGTGGTAATTGGGCAAAAATGATAAAATCGAAGCTATATTAAAAAACACTGCTTAATGAATAGTATGATCGCATTTGTATTTTCTTCACTAAAAATACCATGGATGTTAATACATCATGAAACTTCACACGTGAGTACAATGATCGACTAAGCTTCCTACCGTGAAATTTCAAATTTTTTTAATTTTTTTCTAGTATTTTTTATGGATTTACTATTCACGCGGGGTGCGCACACACCATGTTCACTTTTGTATATTCGCTAAGATGAGGCACTTTATCAAATCTCCTAATTAAGTACAAGCAGGTCGTCGTGCAGCTGTCCGTTGTGATTGAGGTGTGATCAACATGGGTCTCATTCCTACCTGGTGCAACTAGCCATTTGCACTGACTTGCAATCAATTCTCATCAACGCCCCTAACGTTTCAATGCGTGAGGCTTCCATGTTAGCATTTACTGGGACACAGAGGCGATACGAGCAATATACCAGCTGGTGTACGCTGACCAGGAAACATTATACGACAATGATGTATTGTAGTAGCACGAATCACGTGGGGACGAGTGGTGCTGATAACGACCTCGCGTGCCTGCATGTACACACGCGATTTAGCGTCTTTATACCCACAATGCAGTTTTATTTCTTATTTCTAGTTAGAAGCAAACGTTCAGTGCACGTAGAGTCGTATCAGTGGCAGATAGGGCTTGAGAGAATATTGATCTTACCTTTAGCTCCTTGTGGGTTCGACACTCCATACTTATCACTTCCACCTTTGGGAATTGCTACGATGATTCCCTGCACTTGGGGATTATCAAGCTCTTTTTCTGGCGCCGTTGCCGGGGAGCAATAGCGTGGGGTTGATATTCTCGTGTGTGCTTGTTTGCTTTCTTCACTAAGTAGATTTTGTTTTTCCTTTTTGTTTATGTTTAGTTGTGGGTTAAACATACAAAAAAAATTAAAAATAATGAAACTACAAAAAATATATATTTACTTGCCTCTCATGCCTAATTTTTTTTTCAAAAAGAGAAGTGATTGGAAAGTTATGCATTGAAGAAGTGAGGGTCGACCTTGAGCACTTGTGTTCATGCTCACGGAAACAATGTAGAATTTTTCATGGAAGTTTCTCTGTAAATAATTATCCCCTTGTATATATCCTTTGTATTATAAAATTAATGTGCCAAGCTTTGGTTTAGTATGATAAGATTGCTTGCTTACTAAGTGCAGAACAAAAACAGAAACTTTGGCTGTAGTGCATGAATTTACATTTTTTTACTGGAAAGTAAAATGGGTCTGAAACGTTTTGCACATTACTTATGTACAAATTGTTCAAATTGTGAAATTTATTTCATAATTTTAGGAGTTACAGAAGTTTACTAACTTCCAGATTACTACAGACTGTCCTGTTCTTGACAGATTCTGTTTTTCGTGTGTTGTTTGCTTATTTTGATGCATCTATGGCTAGTATGTAAGGGTATGAACCATAGATAAGTTGGAATACAGTAGGTTTAACACCAATATAAACAAAGAATGAGTTAATTACAATACCTTAAAGTGGTACTTTTCTTTATCACACTAACGGATCTCACAAGTTTTTGTTTAAGGTTTTGTGAATGAAGTGTTTGAAGAACGAGGAGTTACCGATGTGAGAAGAATAAAGAGAGAGAAGAGTTCAAGATTGAGGATGCCCAAGGCACCCCAAGTAAATATTTCAAAGGATACTCAAGCATCTAAGCTTGGGGATGCCCCGGTTGGCATCCCATCTTTCTTCTTCAACAAATATCGATATACCTCGGTTTTTGTTTTGTTCACATGATTTGTGTCCTTTGTGTTTTTATTTTTCTTTAAGAATCATGCTAGTATGAGATAGCTCTTCATTGATTATAGATTACTTCATGTTCTTCACTTATATCTTTTAAGTATGATCTTATACAATTGCTCTTTGTGCTTCACTTAAATCGTTTGAGTATGGTTTTATAGAATGTTTCGTGCGCTTCACTTATATATTTTGAGCTTGGATATTGGCTAGTCTATATTAATTGTAGAATGCTCCAGGAACTTCACTTATATATTTTGGAGTATGAATAATACTATAATTTAAAGTGGGTTTGGAAGAGTGTCAACTTTAGGAATTAGTGATCCCACTATCTTGGAGGGTGTTGAATCTTCGTACGATATCTATGAAAGTGGATTTGGAAGAGTGTCAACTTTAGTTAGTATTCCACTATTTTGGAAGAGGTTCCAATTGAGTATGAGAACAAAGTTTTTATCCATGATGCTACTGAAAACTATTACGAGGGAGAAATATATGCTTGTAGGAGTTGCCATAATATCAAGTTTCCTCTCTATGTGCTTAAAGTTTTGAAGTTATACTTGTTTTGCCTTCCTATGCTAGTTGACTTTTGTTCCTATAAATTGTGTTCTTACAAAATCCGTAGGCATAGGAAGTGAGTTAGATTTAAATGTGCTAGTCATATTCTTCATGATGCTCTCTTTGTGTTTCAACTCTTTTCTTTTATGCGAGCATCATTGAAATCATCATGCCTAGCTAAAAGGCATTAAACAAAAGCGCTTGTTGGGATACAACCTAATATTTGCCCTTACTGTTTTTGTGTGTCTACATGATTAAGCTACTGTAGTAATCATGTCTTATAGCTTTTGTTTCAATAAAGTGCCAAGTAAGACCTTTGGGAAGACTTGGGTGAAAGTTAATGTGATCTTGCTGTGAAAAAACAGAAACTTTGCGCTCACGAGATTAGCTGTCATTTTTTTACAGAAGAGTGCTTTTGAGTTGATTTTCTTGCAGAGGATTAATAAAGAAATTCCACACGTCCACCAATTTATTTCATAATTTTTGGAGTAGCAGAAGTATGGTTATTGTTCAGATTATTATAGACTGTTCTGTTTCTGACAGATTTTGTTTTCATTGCATAGTTTGCTTGTTTTCTAGTTTCTATGGCTTATATTTCTCAATATAAATTGTAGAAATGATATGGTATAGTAGGAATTATGTGAAAACAATTATGAACCTTGTCTTTTATAGTACCAAAGTGCATGGTTTACTCTTTATCATACTAACCCATCTCACGAAGTTCCATTAAGTTTTGTGTGATTGAAGTTTTCAAGTTTTGGGTGAGATATCGATATGAGGAGAATAAGGAGTGGAAAGACCCTAAGCTTGGGGATGCCCAAAGAACCTGAAGGTAATATTCAAGGAAGACTCAAGCGCCTAAGCTTGGGGATGCCCCGAAACGCATCCCCTCTTTCGTCTTCAAAACTATCGGTACATCTTACTCAGAGCTATATTTTTATTCGTCACATGATATGTGTTTTGCTTGGAGCGTATTTTCATTGTCACTTTCTGTTTGAATAAAATCATTGGATCTGAGATATTGAATAAAAAAGGAACCCTCCCATGGCTAGTTAATTATTTGACTACTCAGTGTCCTTCACTCATATCTTTTAGAGTAGTTTGTCATTTACTCATGTGCTTCATGTATATCCTTTGAGTAAATGGGGGAATGAATTGAATGTCATAAATCTGAATTTATATATGTTTCATATGCTTATAACATGGATAGTAATGGCTTCACATATAAAGAGTATGAGGCATAAAAGTTGTTGGGAGTTGACAAACATAGTTTTGGTCATCGTTGCAATTAATAGGAAGTAATAAGGAAAAAGAGGTTCACATACAAATATATTACCTTGGACATCTTTTATGATTGTGAAGCACTCATTAAGTATGACATGCTAAAAGAGTTGATGTTGGACAAGCAAGACAACATAATCATTTATGTTTTCTCACATCTCAGTTAAAGTATATTATCATTGGCCTTCCAAATATGTTGAGCTTGCCTTTCCCCTCGTGCTAGCCAAATTCCTTGCACCAAGTAGAGATACTACTTGCGCTTCCAAATATACTTAAACCCAGTTTTGCCATGAGAGTCCACCATACCTACCTATGGATTGAGTAAGATCCTTCAAGTAAGTTGTCATGTTGCAGGCAATAAAAATTGCTATCTAAATATGTATGACTTATTAGTGCAGAGAAAATAAGCTTTGTATGACCTTGTTGTGGAAGCAATAAAAGCGACGGACTGCATAATAAAGGTCCACATACAAGGGGCAATATAAAGTGACGTTCTTTTGCATTAAGATTTTATGCATCCAACCCTAAACACACATGACAACCTCTGCTTCCCTCTGCGAAGGGCCTATCTTTTACTTTATGTTTTTACTTTTTGCTTGAGTCAAGGTGATCCTCACCTTTCCCTTTTCCATTTTATCCTTTGGCAAGCTCCTCGTTTTTGAAAGATCATGATATATATATATACATATATATATATATATATATCCAATTGGATGTAAGTTAGCATGGTCTATTATTGCTGACATCACCTAAAGGTGAATACGTTGGGAGGCAACGCAATAAGCCCCTATCTTTCTCGATTAATAAATTTGAAACTCCATAACCACAAGTATTGCGTGAGTGTTAGCAATTGTAGAAGACTATATGATAGTTGAGTATGTGGACTTGCTGAAAAGCTCTATTCTTGACTCTTTCTCGATGTTATTATAAATTGCGATTTGCTTCAAAGGATCGAGGTTATAGTTTGTTAGCTGTCAATGAAGTTTCTGAACCATACTTGACATTGTGAATAGATTGTTACTTGATCATGGAAAGTTTTATGAGATAAGCTACTATTATGACACCTATTGATGCTAGAAAGGGTGATTGAAACTATCATTGATCAAACTTGTGCACCTGCTAGCATTCACACTTCATAAATTATTTCTTTTATCATTTACCTACTCGAGGACGAGCAGGAATTAAGCTTGGGGATGCTGATACGTCTCCAATGTATCTATAATTTATGAAGTATTCATGCTATTACATTATCCATCTAAGATGTTTTATATGCATTTACATGCCATTTTATATGATTTTTGGGACTAACCTATTAACCTAGAGCCCAGTGCCAGTTTCTGTTTTCTCCTTGTTTTTGAGTTTTACAGAAAAGGAATACCAAACGGAGTCCAATTGACGTGCCAATTTTTTATGATTTTTTATGGACCAAAAGAAGACCACGGAGCATCGGAGTTGGGCCAGAAGAGTCCCGGGCTGCCCACAAGAGTGGGGAGCGCGCCCACCCCCCTAGGGCGCGCCCCCTATCTCATGGACAGCCCGGAGACCCCCCTGACGTGACACCGACGCCCAAAATTCCTATAAATACAGAAACCTTTGGGAAATAACCTATATCGAAAGTTCCGCCGCCGCAGGCCTCTGTAGCCACGAGAAATAAATTTAGGCCCTCTCCGGCACCCTGCCGGAGGGGGCCATCATCACCGGAGGCCATGGAGGAGTATCCTGGAGGGGCCATCATCACAATGAAGGCCAAGGACCAGAGGGTGGAGGCCATGGAGGAGGAAGCACAAGGGGGAGAACCTCTCCTCCTCTCTTGGTGGCACCGGAGTGCCATCGGGAGGAATCATCGCCATGGTGATCGTCTTCATCAACATCACCATCATCATCAACATCCTCATCTCTTTTACGCGGTCCACTCTCCCGCACCCCGCTGTAATCCCTACTTGAACATGGTGCTTTATGCCGCATATTATGATTCAATGATGTGTTGCCATCCTATGATGTTTTGAGTAGATATATTTTGTCCTTGGGTTGATTGATGGTCTAGATTGGTACGAGTTGTATGTTTTATCTTGGTGCTGTCCTATGGTGCCTCCGTGTCGCGCAAGTGTGAGGGATTCCCGCTGTAGAGTGTTGCAATACGTTCATGATTCGCTTATAGTGGGTTGGTGAGTTACTGAAACACAAACCCGAGTAAGGGGGTTGTTGCGTATGGGAATATAGAGGACTTGATGCTTTGATGCTATGGTTGGGTTTTACCTTAATGATATTTAGTAGTTGCGGACGCTTGCTAGAGTTCCAATCAATAGTGCATATGATCCAAGTAGAGAAAGTATGTTAGCTTATGCCTCTCCCTCATATGAAATTGCAATGACGACTACCGGTCTTGTACAATTGCCTAGGACAATTCCGCACACCGATCCACAATTATTCCACACTCTCTATTTATAATATTTAGTAATATATTCTAACTTTATGATAACATCACCTACTTTCATATTTTAGCTCTCCGATATCATGCAAAGTTATCCTCTTTATACCCACAATGCAGTTTTATTTCTTGTTTCTAGTTGGAAGACAACGTTCGGTGCACGTAGAGTCGTATCAGTGGCAGATAGGGATTGAGAGAATATTGATCTTACCTTTAGCTCCTTGTGGGTTCGACACTCCATACTTATCACTTCCACCTTTGGGAATTGCTACGATGATTCCCTGCACTTGGGGATTATCAATCCACATGAGGATTTTGGTCCGTATGAGGACTTGGATCCATATGAAGAATTTGATCCATATGAAGAATTTGATCTGGGGTTCCTATTCTTCATAGGTGGTGTCATGATGACATTCACCTGAAGACTTTCAAGGCACCTTTTGGGAACCCAGATTTTCATCTTAAGGGAACCGTTCCTGCAGTTAGTACCAACATATCTAGCAAATACTTCACCATTCAGATTTTTGAACAGCTTATAGTTTGAGTCAAATGACTCATCATAAGAGTGAGGAGATTCACATGTAAAGCCAGATAAAGTAGATGGATCTACTGGAGGTCCCTTTGCAGCAACCCATGAGGTTTTGGGGTACTGCTCAGGCTTCTAGTATGTTCCATCAGCATTGAGTTTCCTCTCAAAGGCAATACCCTCTTTCCTAGGGTTCCTGTTGAGGATCTGCTTTTTAAGCACATCACAAAGAGCCTGATACCCTTTGAGGCTTTTGTACATGCCTGTCATATACAGTTTGTAACATCCCAAATTTTCAATTTGGAATGTTATACACTAGATCATCATTGCATATCATATTTTGTTTGCTTTTGGTTTTGATCCTAGAAATTCTACACAACTCAAGGACCCACAGAGAGAGTTGGGGATTTCGTTATTTTCATATTTGAGTTTTCTCAAATTTTGAGAATAGGATCATTTGATTTTTATTATTTTATCTTCAATTATTTCTATTAAAAAATATGAGAGAGGGAATAAAATGACTTTCCCAAAATAAAGAAATATTGAGGATTTAATAATAAAATCAAATAAGATTTTATTTCGGAGTTTTTCGCTATTTTATTTGAATTTAGGAAAGATATGCGTTTTCCAAAATTGCATTTAGGCCCCAAATAAATGTTCACTTTGTCCGGCTTGATTATAGAAGCCGGGGAAAATTTATTTCGGGATTTTTGGAGTCTGTTAAGTATTTCTTTCGTTAGTTTTTCTGTGAATTAATTTTATTTTTTTTAAAAAAAAGTCAGAACCGACCTTGGGCCGTAACCGACCAGGACTTCGCTTGGCCGAGCTTTATAAGCCGCCGCCCGGGGCCTCGAGCCAGCCCACCAGCCCGCAGCCGCCCGCGCCCCAAACCCTAGCGCGCCGCCACCGCCTCGTTCAGCGCCGCCCGCCCGCATCGCCGCCGCCTCGCCTCCGCGCCGCACCGCCCGCCCATTCCTTGGAACCGCCCGCCCGCCAGCCCCGCTCAGCCGCCCGCCGCCTCGCCCGGACCCGCCGCCCGAGGTAGCCGCCCGTCGTGGCGGTTTCCTCAACCGCCCGGTTTTTTTATTTAATCGCGGTTTATTTTTTTAGTTTCATTTTTTAGATCGGCTTTTCCGGTTTATTTATTTAGTGAGCGTTCGCTCGTTCGTTCGTTTTAACAAACGCGTTCATCATTTAGAACCAGATAACGAACGTTCGTTCGTTAATCTGTTAAATCGTTTTCTTTTCTCGGATTTTCCGCGATTATTTACGATCGCAATTTCTGATCCGATTTTCGTTTTTGTATAACTTTTCGCTCGTTTATCGGAATCAGGCGATTCAAGCGCCTGGAGTTTCGTATCGAAACCCTCTTTCTGTTTAACCAACTTAAACAAGTTTTTGCTTCTGTAAAATTTGAGTTAAGTCCAGATTAGTAAAACGAAGTTGTTTTCTTTCGCCGTTTGACTTTCGTTGCTTCGTTTGATTTGTTTCTTTTTGCAAACCGTAGTTCTTAAGTTGAACTTTCTGGTTAGATCTCTTATTTGAGTTTTACCTGTGCATTAGATGAGTACTTATTGTATGCTTGTTTGTTTGTTTGTTTGCGATAGAGTACCCCGAGTGCGCCGCCTGTTACTTCGAATCTCTAGGTTTCGCGGATCATCAGCAAGGCAAGTAACACTTTGATCATACCTTTCTACTGCCCAGTTTTTATTGCAGTAGATCAATCCTGAAACATTGCATGATTAGGATCTAATTAAATTGTGGGATGGGAAGTAGATGAGGTAGTACCTATTACCCGTTTTACTATTAAACCTTTGGGAGTTACTTCTACATTTGCTTCTTATGCCATGCTATGCTAGTAGACGTGGATTGGGTGAGTGATATCCATGACAGATGTGAGATTGTTAATAAATGGTTTATCTAAGGTGGCAACTTAAACACACATCTGGGTGGATTGAGGTACCTGGGTATTCCTGGATTGCCTGTTTCTTTTTGACCGCCACCCAGGCTCAAAGGGATCATGAGACTATTCATACTAGAAACTTCCGTGTGCAGCCACAAGCTACTATGGGCTCTAGCATAGTTGACTAAGTCGTGTGAACTCTTACAGTGGTAGACTAGCTGATGTAGGGGATGTAGGTTGGTACGGTCTACCCGATCGTAAGGTGCTAGCGCTTCTGAAAGACTATGTCTCGGTCATCCGTTTCTCAAACACCATGTAGCGCGAGAAATCCAACGGAGGAGATCGATCTTGTGGGGAAAAGTGCGCAAACCTCTGCAGATGTACAAACTAATCATGGTTAGCCGGACGTTTTGAGTATCTTGTAATTGGATTATCATGTGAATCTCATCATGTTACTTTAATTAATTTTGTTGGATTTTAATGATGATGCTTAATTGGGATTGAGGATGCTGTCAACCATTCTCAATGTTTAACAACCACCATGATAGTTAAATAAAATTTATTCCTTTGTAGTAAGGAAAATTGGCTTTACGCAAAACTGTAACCATAGAGCTTTCCACCAGCCATATATGCATGTAGTATAGCTTATTATTTCATTACTCTCTATGTGTTACATTGCCAACATATTCCATGTGCTGACCCGTTTTCGGGCTGCAATTGCAGACTTTTCAGACGACGAGTAAGGTGCCTTTAGGTCGTGGTTCTATACTCAGTGATGCCGTTGGAGTTGATGGACTTGCTTATCTTCCAAGCTTTCCGCTGTTATCGTTTTTAAATGGCCTTAAGACATTTTTATTGTAATAAGTTCTCTCTTGAGACATTCGATGTAATAAGTGTGTGATTGCTACTCTATTATAAATCCTTCAAGTACTGTGTGGTGTCAGCATTACTGATCCAGGGATGACACCTGAGCACAGAGATCAGACTGTTTGAGGTCTGGTCGCTACACAATTCCTTCATCCCTGCATTGTCAGTGATGCTAGCACTATCCTCAGATGAGGAATTAGTGATAGCAGAGACAGGTGAAGAATTTGTAGCAGTAGAAGCATTTGAACTTTCAGGTGAAGAATTAGCAGATTCACATTCAATGCACTTCAAACATAGAGGAATAAATTCTTCCTGAGCAGCGCTGATTATTTGAGCAAGTAATGAGTCACGCTCCTTCTGAAGATCTTCATAACTCTCTCTTAGCTTCTCAAGATCTTGCTTTCTTTGAATAAATGCATAAGAAAGCTTCTCATGATCCGATAAGAGAGTGTTATGATGACTTTGAAGATTATCAAACCTGGACTGAAGTCTCTGAAGATTTTCAGTCAAAGTTTTAGTGCGATCCGTTTCTTCACCCAACATATCATCACTCTTGTCTAACATGTTTTGAACCTTTTCAAAAGCCTTTTGTTGTTCCACAACAATCTTAGCAAGTTTAGAGTAGCTAGGCTTGAGTTTTTGATCAAATTCATCCTCGCTTGATTCAGAGGAGGGATATTTGAGTACCTTAGCACCCTTTGCCACGAAGCAATAGGTGGGAGCGTAGTCATCATCACCATCGTCAGCCTTGTTGGGGAAGTCATTCTCCTCAGAGTAGAAGATGGACTTGCTGACGAATGCAGTAGCAAGGGCTAGTCTTGCCACACCAGATTCTGACCTCTCAGATGCCTCCTCTTCCTCATGTTCCTCAGATTCAGCTTCAGAGTCCATTTCCTTGCCAATCAATGCCCGAGCCTTCTTAGAGCTGCTCTTCTTGTGAGATGAAGACTTCGAGGATTTTCATGATGAAGACTTTGAAGATTTCTTCTTCTTCTTTGAGTCATCAGAACAATAATCCTTGTGTTTCTTCTTCTTTGATTCCTTTTCCCACTGAGGACAATCTTGAATGTAGTGACCAAGTTTCTTGCACTTGTGGCACAGTCTCTTCTTGTAGTCACGGGATGAGGAATCATCACTTCTTGAGGATTTTCCGAAGCGACCACGTCTTGAGAACTTCTGGAATTTCTTCACGAGCATTGCTAGCTCCTGGCTCACTTCTTCAAGATCACCAAGGCCGCTACCAGAATCTTCACCTTCAGATTCGGACACTGCCTTGGCCTTCAGAGCGCGTGATCTGCCATAGCTCGATCCATAGAGATCTCTCTTTTCAGCAAGATGGAACCCATGAGTGTTTAGCCTCTCGAGGATATCAGCAGGATCAAGTGACTTGTAATCACCACGTTCTTGTATCATCAGTGCCAGAGTGTCAAATGAGGAATCAAGCGATCTCAGCAATTTCTTCACCACCTCATGGTCGGTGATGTTAGTGGCACCGAGTGCTTGAAGCTCATTCGAGATGTTAGTGAGGCGATCGAAGGTTTGTTGAACATTTTCATTGTCGAGTCTTTAGAAGCGGATGAAGAGATTGCGAAGAACGTCAACTCGAGAGTCACGCTGTGTTGAGACTCCTTCATTGACCTTGGACAGCCTATCCCAGATAAGCTTAGCTGTCTCCAAAGCACTCACTCTGCCATACTGCCTTTGCTCGAGATGGCCACATATGATGTTCTTCGCTTGAGAGTCGAGTTGCTTGAATCTCTTCACGTCAGCAGCATTGATGGTAGGAGTGACAGAGGGGACACCATTCTCCACAACATACCAGAGATCGTTGTCAATTGCCTCAAGATGCATTCGCATATTATTCTTCCAGTAGGGTTAGTTCGTCCCATCGAAGGTAGGACACCCAGCAGAGACCTTGATCATACCTGCGGTCGACATAACTAAAACTCTAGGCGGTTAAACCAAAATCACACAGAACAAGGGAGTACCTTGCTCTGATACCAATAGAAAGTGCGTTAAGTCGACTAGAGGAGGGGGGTGAATAGGCGATTTTTATGAATTCTTCACTAAGGAATTTCAGGTTGAGGAAATTCCTAAGTGAAGAGCTACTTGCAGCCGAATAAGTACTCAGATGCAAACATAACAGAACATAAGCACAGTCATCATGATGAAATGAAAACAAGCACAGAGTACAGAAAGCGTAAGCACGGGATAAACAGGATGAAGACAAACAGTCTGAAGAAATTGAACTGAGGAAATTGAGAAAGTCTTCAGTCAAAGTCTTCAAATAGATATGAACAAGCACACAACACAGTAATGAGGAAATGGAAGGGTTGAGGAAATAGAATCAATAGGCTTGGTGAAGACAATGATTTGGTAGACCAGTTCCAACTGCTGTGATAGTTGTACGTCTGGTTGGAGCGGCTAGGTATTTAAACCTGAGGACACACAGTCCCGGACACATAGTCCTCACTGTATTCTCCTTGAGCTAAGGTCACAGAGACCTCGCCCAATCACTCGTGGTAAGTCTTCAGGTGACTTCCAAACCTTCACAAACCCGGTTACTCTGTGATCCACAATTTCCTCTTGGATGCTCTAGACCATGACGCCTAACCGTCTAGAAGATGCATAGTCTTCAAAGGTAACAAGCATCGGATGACGCAAGATCAATCTCTTCAGTGATGCTCAATCACTTTTGGTTTGTAGGTGTTTGGGTTTGGGTTTTCCTCACTTGATGATTTTCACTCAAAGTCCTTGGAGGATCGGATGCTCTCAATGACAAGTGTCAGTTTCTCTCAGAGCAGCCAACCAGCTAGTGGTTGTAGGGGGCGGCTATTTATAGCCTAGGGAGCAGCCCGACATGATGAGCCATAAATGCCCTTCAATGATATGACAGTTAGGTGAATAAGATATTTTGGGACAGCTGGCGCATAGCACGGCAACGGTCGGAAATTTGACTATCAAATTCCTCAGGGCTATCATGTTCCTCACTTGTAGGCAATCCGCACTGGCAAATTCTTAACTCCTCAGTCAGAACAAATTCCTCAGAGACCATAAGAACTTCGTCTCTGTCACAGAAGAATTTGACTGAACTACATGAGATTTCCAATGGCTTCACTCGAAGGGACTGGTAGGTGTAGGATTTTTAGATGAGCATCACTTGCAAACTTTTCCTTAGTTTTTCCTCGACCCCCTTTAACAGTATATGGTGTTTCCTATGACTCAAGAAAGAGAAAATGAAACTACGAATACAAAGTCTTCATGCTTCATGTTCCTCGCATGAAATACAAGTCTTCATGGTCACACCAATTTCTTCACTTTCAAAGTCTTCAGAAAGTCTTCAGAAATACAAAGTCTACAGTTGAAGACAATCATTTTTATGGGTCGACTTTCTTTGTAAATATCAAACTCCTCATAGACTTATAGACCAGTGTACACTCACAAACGCATTAGTCCCTTAACCTATAAGTCTTCAATACACCAAAATCACTAAGGGGCACTAGATGCACTTACAAGATGTCTTATTGTTTCTCTTTTTTTATCTCTGCAACAAGACTTTTGTTTCAAAATCTTATATTTCTGCAACAAGACCTTCATTGCAAAATCTTTCTCTAATTTCCTGCAACAAGGCCCTTATTGCAAAATCTTCTCTTCTCTAATTTCCTGCAACAATACCCTTGTTGCAAAATCTCCTCTTCTCTAATTTTCCGCAACAAGATCCATGTTAAACAATCACCTCTCTATTTTTTTGCAATGTGGCCCTTGTTGCAAAAATTGCAACAATATCTCTGCCGCATCTAATAGTCTGCAACAAGACTCATGTTATAAAATTTACAACAACATCTCCGGTCACTCGCGCACTTGCGCAGTCGTCGTTCGCTGCCACTGTTTTGCAACAACACTATTGTTGCAAAGATAAAATGAGTGAGACGTGTGTGGTCATGTAGGCCACGTGTCAAGCAAGAAGTGGCGGACGCCCTGCGCTAGATCGGCCGGCTGATCAGAATCATTTCCCTAGTACAAGTTCATGCTCGTCGACTAATAATTAAAATTTAGTCAGAAAGAAAAACATATTTCAAACATAAATTAATTTGAATAGGACAAAACATAGTTCAGACATAAATTCTATTAGGTGAGGAAATTATGTAGTTCAAACATAAAATCTATTTAAAGTGTATAGTTTGAATTAAAGTTTGAGGGTCATGGCATCTTCAACGGTCTTTACCAAACCGAATGCCCCCAAATTTCCACGGACGCGTTCAGATGTGTTAACGGACATAAGTCGGTTGTTCCAACATATTCCTCCAATATTGGTTCGTCAGTATTTATATACTGTGGATAGTAAAAATAACCTAAGATAAATATCACAGTGCATTACTGACGCAAAGATAAATATTTGAATGCAACTATAATTATACAAATTATTACAATTGGAACATAAAGCTTTGAAGTAAAATGGTTCTAATTTGAATTCATTTATTCAAGACGTGTTATAATTGTCCATATGAAATGTCCACAAATGATCAATCAGATCATCTTGAATCTATATGAATTCCTCGATAGCAAATCAAATGGTGCATTTTGAGAAATTGCTCAAACAACATCGGATCTTGCTTTGGATGCTAGACAGGATCATCCGTATGTTTAATTTAAAGACCCTAGCAAACTGCATCACCCTCATCATCCATAGCCATGTTGTGTATGATCGCAAAAAGCTCTAGATCTCATTGTTTAGCAGGTCTCGAATGACGGTAAAACGGATTGCAACACTCCAAATGCCCTCTCCACATCCTTTCTAACACCTTCTTGCCTCGCTGAAAAGTGTCTTCTCTACCTATGGAATCAGAGATGGTGTTGACAAGGGTTGCCCATGAGGGATAGGTACCATCACAAAGATACGCTACTAGGGAAAACCCTAATAGTAGCGTTTGTTTTATAGCTAGCAGTAGCGCTTGTACAAGCACTACCACTAAGGCGCTGCAGCTAACTAGTAGCAGATGGCCGAAAGCAGCGCCATCGCTATACCTAGTTAGAAGTAGCGCTTTTTTGGGAAAGCACTACTGATAATAGTAAGTAGCAGTAGCGTTTCTTTTGAAAAGCGCTCCTGCTAACTTTTCCTGTATTTTTGAAAATGCAGCTTATTTTTGCTGTAGGTTTCATATACAGTACTTTCATCATATGATTTTATGACCATGATTAGTTATTATATATAATAGTGGTTGAAATGAACGTGGATTAGATTCAAGTGGAGGCAACATGTGGCGCATGTCGAAAGTACTACTAATCCAAACTTGATCTAGTTTGGATTAGTAGTACTTTCAAGGTGCACCACATATTGCCTCCACTTGAATCTAATCTATGTTCATTTCACCTACTGATATATATATATATATTAACTCATCATGCTCATATAACAACTTAGCATCATGCATCATCGATCATAATAATAAATAACTCATCATTGGTATCATAATAACAAGTCATACTCATCATCATAATACAACTTCTACTCATCATCATAATAACAAGCCATACTCATCATCTTCATAGTCATCTAAGAAACCCTACTTAATTGTTCTTAGCACATGATCATGAATATGAGCTAGGGGACCTAAATACCCTCTCTAAGGTAAGATAGCATAAAACAAGATAGGCCCTGACTCTCCATTATGGAGAATGGAGATTATCCTGTCTCCAATTCTTGCCCTTCACACAATGTTGGTTCCAAGTAGCTCCCTACGATTGACCATACATTTTTTCCAATCTTTAATTGTTATGTCTTCATCGGTTTTAGAAATCCGGTATGAACAACAGTGATGCGTAGGATGACCTAGCCGTAAGTTCATAACATCAAGGCGACCATTCGGAAACATTAGATGAGGCACACAATCCTTCGAGATTTTCTGTTGAAAAACATAGTAATAACTTCGTAGTTAGCAATGTAGTTGAGTTTTAGAAGAATTTATGCAAAAGATGCACGGATGTCATAATAGTAAAAAATCTTACCATGACATCTCCATGGATGTTACCATAGTTCAACACGTAGCAGTAGCGCTGGAAATAAGCTGTCAACTATTATGAGACAAACAATATGAATTACTTAATAACTATGTTTGAGAAACTCACACAGCCGTAGAATTGGAAGCGTATAAATAAGGACCCAAATGTCCATATTGTCTTGGCGCTGTCAGGATCACCAAGATCCATGGTGAGAAGCATACCCTCATGAAAATCATACATCTTGCAAAGTGCTTCCCAATTCGGGCAACCAAAATGGGATACGCTCTCAGAATTGTGTAGATTTACATCAAAATCCATACCATGATGGGTCCTTAGGTGAATTATCTGTGTTTAATTTCCATACTTTCATGATCTTCAAAATCCATCCTCCCGAAGACATAGCGTCTTGCATGGCATGGGATAAGATAGTCGAATTGTAAAAGACAAAAATTACACGTTGAAATAGCAATAGTCATGCTTAATTATGAAAAAACACTTGTCGTCGTTGCGTACCGTTTCATCATCGAAGGTCTCCTGGAGCTTAATGTTGAAGCGCCGACCTTCGTCCAGGTGAGGCCTGTCGCACAGACCCCGATCGTCTCCGCACGAGTGGGACTCCCCCGGGAGACTTTAGTCGTCCGACGACAACATTTCCTAGGTTCATAATTCACAGATTAAACTTGTACAATTAAATATATGTACAACAAAAACTAAATTAGATCATTATTATTCATCACGGGTTGACTATCGGTCTGCCGAGTCTTCGCTTGAAAACTCTCAGCTCACGTGGTGTATACATTCGACCGTTGGTGATGATCGCTCCTCCTTTCGTCCCCGAGTGCATTACACCAAAATGTCTAACACACGGGAATGAAGGAGAAGCGACCCCCATGACAACAATCGAGATTTTTCTTCCTCTCATATATGGTGGAGACTCTCTGAGGGAGTCCCGGACTAGGGGGTGTCCGGATAGCCCGGACTATCGTCATGGCCGGACTCCAAGACTATGAAGATACAAGATTGAAGACTTCATCCCATGTCCGGATGGGACTTTCCTTGGCGTGGAAGGCAAGCTTGGCGATACGGATATGTAGATCTCCTACCATTGTAACCGACTCTGTGTAACCCTAGCCCTCTCCGGTGTCTATATAAACCGGATGGCTTTAGTCCATAGGAAGCACAACAATCATACCATAGGCTAGCTTCTAGGGTTTAGCCTCTTTCATCTCGTGGTAGATCCTCTCTTGTAACACACATCATCAATATTAATCAAGCAGGACGTAGGGTTTTACCTCCATCGAGAGGGCCCGAACCTGGGTAAAACATTGTGTCCCTTGTCTCCTGTTACCATCCGCCTAGACGCACAGTTCGGGACCCCCTACCCGAGATCCGTCGGTTTTGACACCGACATTGGTGCTTTCATTGAGAGTTCCTCTGTGTCATCACCGATAGGCTCGATGGCTCCTTTGATCATCAACAACGACGCGGTCCAGGGTGAGACTTTTCTCCCGGGACAGATCTTCGTGTTTGGCGGCTTTGCACTGCGGGCCAATCCACTTGGCCATCTGGAGCAGATCGAAAGCTACGCCCCTGGACGTCAGGTCAGATTTGGAAGTTTAAACTATACTGCCGATATCCACGGAGACTTGATCTTCGACGGATTCGAGCCGCAGCCAAGCGCGCCGCACTGTCTCGATGGGCATGATCTAGCTCTGCTGGCGAGCGATTGCCACAGGCCGCACGAGAATCCGCTCCGACCCTCAATCCGAGCCGGATTTCCGATCGAGGACGAGTGGTTCGACACCGCCTCGGGGCTTTAATCTCTACGGCGATCGAGCGAACTCCATCCCTGTCGCCGCGAAGACCTCGACTCCAGTGGTGCCGGACTCCTCTCCGCCTCCAGACCCTCCGCGCCCTTGCCAATCGAATCCGATTGGGCGCCCGTTATGGAGTTCACGGCCGCGGACATCTTTCAGCACTCGCCCTTTGGCGACATCCTGAATTCACTAAAGTCTCTCTCTTTATCCGGAGAGCCCTGGCCGGACTACGAACAGGAAGGTTGGGATGCGGACGATGAAGAAACTCAATGCCCACCCACCACCCACTCCATAGTCACTGTCAAAAGCTTACACGACGTGCTCGATTTCGACTCCGAAGACATCGACGGTATGGACGACGATGTAGGAGACAACAATGAACCAGCACCTACAGGATGCTAGACAACCTCATCCCATGATGTATACATGGTGGATACACCTAAAGGAAATGAAGACGAGGAACAACGGGACGCCACGAAGGATAAATCCTCGGCAGTCAAAGCGGCAACGTAAACGCCCGAACAAAGTCCCGCCTCAACAAAGACCCAACCATAGAGCAGGGCGAACCGGTGGACAACGAACAAGCTATCGAGCAATCGTCCGAACAAGACAACTTGGATAAACAATCTGTCCCCGGCGAAGACAACAGTCCGGACGACCTCACGCTGGACAAACCATTGGAGCAAAATGACCTCCAGAAAAGGCTCGTCGCCCTTGGCGTAGCCCTGAAAAAGCGAAGCGAAGCTCAAAACAGCGGAAGATGCACTCAGGATTAGATGGAGCAAAGTATTCAGCACTGCAGATAAATACGGCGACAGTCGCCGAACAAAGAGCTACCCGAAAAGAAAGCTACTGCCCGAATTCGACGAGGAGGCCTTAGAGCCCCCACAATTAAAAAGCAAGAAGGCCACCCGGTTGGATGGACGACCTCACGGCAAAAAGAGAGCGGCGAATGGTGCCGCACACAAGCCAATATGCAATCCGCCTAAGGATTCACATCGAAAGGATGGCCCAGTTAGGTCCATCTATGGGCCAAGAAAGCACGCTCGTCAAAGAAATGCAACACGCCAAAATTCCGAAAACCACGGCACACCCCCCTATGTTTCACGGATGAGGTGCTGGACCATGAATTTCCAGCGGGATTCAAACCCGTAAACATAGAGGCATACGACGGAACAACATACCACAGAGTGCGGATTGAGGATTACATCCTCGACATACACATGGCTAGAGGAGATGATCTCCACGCCGTAAAATACTTACCCCTTAAACTCAAAGGGCCAGCTCGGCATTGGCTTAAGAGCCTCCCCGAAAACACCATTGGAAGTTGGGAAGAGCTCGAGGATGCATTTCGGGCAAATTTTCAGGGGACCTACGTCCGCCCTCGGGGCCTTGAACAATCTAAGTCACATAACTCAACAGCCCGGAGAGTCAGCACAAATTTAGGAACAGGTTCCTTACTAAAAGAACCAAATAGTCGATCGTCTCCGACGCGAAGCCTTAGCAGCTTTCAAACACAACGTCCGAGACAAATGGCTCGCCAGACACCTCGCCAAGAAAAGCCAAGAACAATGGCCGCATTAACAAGCCTCATGACCCGCTTTTGCGAGGGGAAGACAATCGGCTGGCTAGATGCGGCACCGGCTGACCAGTACATCCGAAATCAGGGATGGAAATGGGAAATCACGATGCGTAAATGATCAGCGCGGAATAAGGAAAATGGCCCAAATAGTACGGCGGTCAACACCGGATTCAAAAGCTCTCGGCGAACAACAAAATACTGCCCTAAAGGATAACGGTGACGAGCTATCCAACCTAAACAAGATTCTCGGATAGACTGTCAAATACATGGTACCTCCGGGAAGCCTGCAAACCATACCCACAGAGATTGTTGGGTCTTCAAGCAGTCCGGCCGACTTAACACCGAACACAAGGGGCTCGACACACCAAGTGAAAGTGACGAAACCCAAAAGCAGCACTCCGGAAAACAAAAGACTTTCCCACTAGAAGTCAAAACAGTGAACTCACTTCATGTGATAACACACAGCGGCACCTGCCATACCAGGACACCGTCCGCATAATGGGGATAGAACCTACCAAAATTTGCTATAGCAGCACTTCCTTCAAAGGAATGACGCTTGAGGCCTTCTTTATTATACAGGCTCTGTACCACTAGAGGTTGTGTTCGGTTCATCGACAACCCCGTCACGGAAAGCTCACTCCCCATCGCCCCATTCAGCAAGAGCCCTTAAGCACTCTTGAGGCGTACTTTCGCCCGCTTTAACGCAATACCGCATTATGCATCTCTAACAGTTAAAATGCCCGGTCCAGGCGGCATCATCTCGTTAAAAGGAAGTCTTAAGTGTCACTTGAGCACGGAAGAATGGGAGACTGCCTCGACAGCCCCACAGCTATCCGGCTCTGCTAGGCAAAGAACCTGAATCGGTCATTCAAACCCCGGACTCGGTTAGACGAGTCAGGCGCCTACTAGCGGCATACCCCCATACGAGGGGCCGCATACATGTATAACAAGAGACAATAAAGCTCAATTTTATTTAATTCTTCGAACCGTACTCTGTTTATTTAATATTAAGTACACCTTTCGCATGACCCTTTTTCTTTCAAACTAAGTTCCTCTCTTTTACAGATGAACAACGTTCTACACCCGGCCCGAGATACGGCACAACGGAGACACAGGCACAGACGTGCAGTAGGGACCCGTTGCAAGGATTCTTTTCAGATTAAGACCCTGCGTAAACCTTTTTTTACTGTCTCTTGTTGATATACAACCCCCGGTTCCTTATTATAACCGAGGAGGAGGCTGGCGTTTTGGCATTGGCCGCACTGAATTTTTTGCACGCATACCCTAGACACCGGGGCTTAGGGCATTATTCTGCCCATTTTCATAAAGACCGAATACCTTAGGGAGTATTCGGCGTCTCGAAGTTAGGCCTTATATGCATCAGCTCGAATCATGTCTTTGGTCAAATGTTGGGTTGCACGGCTCCTGTGTTTTCGTGCCTTACATTCCGCTTTCACGGCTAACGCAGCACCGGAGAACTATCGCGATTGTGCCCGGTTCGCCGGGCGAGCACCTCAAGAGAGAAAGCCGAAAACTGATCATTATGATATAGCGAGAGATCGGGTCAACCAACGATGACTCACAGGAATGTTTAGGATTCCTCCGCATTAACGAAGGACCGGTTTTCGTCGACACATACGCACCAATTCGGTAGAGTGCGGTGCCCCCAGGGGCTATATAGTAGCCCCACCCTCGAACTCCTATGGCTAAGTGAAAGTGATAAAGCATTATAGTCTGGTTGCCTGGTTTGCTACGCTATTACCTCCTTAACAGGACCAAGACGTTGGATTAAGTGTGAAAAAACGTTTTTTTTGCAAACACCCCCGCACTATGTGCGTGGGGGTTGAAGCCAAGGACTGCCATCTTTCAGGTTATATACACATATACATAAACGGCCGCACAGGGAGTAGTTTACTACTTGAACGCACAAGTATAAAAAGCACTTATATTACATTGAAACATTGTTTTCACAAATCATACATGTCATTTAAACATAATATCCTTCGAGCATTGCGTCTCTATTAAACGAGCGCCCGGCAGTACTTCTTCAAAGTAGTGCTCGGCGGTACTCGGCCTCTGTCCGAATCACGGGATGCAACGTCGGTGGCCTTCATCTCTCGCCAAGATGTCTTGACACGGGCAAGAGCCATCCGCGCTCCCTCAATACACGCCGATCGCTTCATTGCATCGATACGCGGCACTGCACCAAGAAACTGCTGCACTAAACCAAAATAGCTCTTGGTCAGTCCGTCCGCCACAAGTAAGTCAAGACATGCTTCATGGCAAATCCGGACAATCGATTCAGCTCGGCCCATTCGGCCAACCGATCGGTCAGCGGCAGAGGACGCTCCGGACTATGGAATTGCGACCAATATATCTCTTCCCTTCTGTGCCCCTTCTGGCCCCGGAAGTGCTCAACCGCATCCACAGCGCTCGCCGCCAAGTCCAGATAAGCATCCTCTGAACTCCACAATTTATCCAACTGAGCATACTTTGGATCTCAGATATTTCCTCCGCAGCGTAAACGGTTTTCCAGCCGCAATTGCCCCGGCGACTCAGCTCCTCCTTGGCAGCTCTCAAAGCCGATTGGGCATTCTTGGATTCGGCGGCGGCCTTCTTTAGACCCTCTTGTTCCGCTTTGACGCGTTCCTTTTCAAGAACTGCAGCGATCGGTAGTATTCCTTAACTTTTTGGCCATATCGGCCATCTCCTCTTTGCTTCGGGCGGTGAGCAGCCCGTTCAGCTTCTAGCTCTTGGTCGCCTTTTACCGCATTACTAATTCTGGCTTGCTCTTTCGCTCGGGCGAGTTACGCACGCAGCTCCTCCATGGCAGCGGCACCATCTGCATTAAGCATACAAACAAGAAGACATGGGCGTCAAGCTCCCTTACAAGGTGTCCGCATAGAGGTCGCATACCTTGTGACTCGTCAAACCGTTTATTGACCGGTAGCGATGTCCGCATCCGCCTCGTCAAGTTGCCGCTTTAGTTCGGCATATTCAGCAGTCCGGTGGCCTCCGGACGCCCGCCACCTGTTCAGAGCGGCGATATGTTATAATTGAGAATTTGATCCTCGGCACATTGTCAATTTTGACAACATACCAAGTCTCAGGGGCTACTATCTATACAGGGCGCATTTTATATGCATAACTGTCAGAAGGTACATCATTTTTGCGTACCTCAAACCCCGTCAGTAAGCATCTGACGGCTTCATGCAATCCGCTCTCTGTGGATGCAATTCTTTCAATCACCGTACCCATTAGAGCACGGTGATCGTCTGAAATAGCCGCTCGCCCGAGCAGATCCTTCAGCTCCTCCGACCGCACGCCACTTGGCGCCGGACCTTCCGGCCCCGCCGACATGGGGAACCCTCCGCGACGACACCTCCGGGTCGTCCGCCTCATGAGGGTGCGACAGTGGAGGCGTTCGCTCTCCATCATCTCCGGAAGAAGATCCCCAAGAGGAGCTCACGAGAAGGGCTGAAGTCCAAACTACAAGGTACAATTTCGGTTATCCTCATGAATAAATACAGCGATGTTCCTTATTTACAAGACCCCTTCTTTTACTTACGGCTGGCTGGAGGGTTGATCCCTTGGGGAAATAATGCGGCTGGGTTACTTCCAGTAGCCGGACTCTCTGCCGACGATTCCTTCCCCCTCTTTGAGGCCTTGACCTCCGGATCTTCCGAAGCGGTCCTCTTCTCTCCTTGGAAGGTGGGACCCTTAATCCCACCTTCCTTGATATCCTCCTTCGCAGAGGCGGTTGCTTCCCTGCTCCCCCCTTCGCCTTCTTCAAAAGGCGCGACCTTCAACATCTTGGTCAACATGGGATCCGGCGTGGTCTCTGGGATGGGAGCCGGACACCTTATTAACTTTGCCTTGGCTATCCACTCCTGTTCAAGAAACGGCTCCTTTAAAGGGCATATATATATGAAATAAATGAATGAACAGCTTGGGCGATTGCAGCTTAGTCCTGCGTCCTCGGTCAAGTCCGGACACTTCTCTTGTGATCCGAAGAACAGTTTATACATCTCCACAGGCGTCGTGCCCATAATATTTGGAGAGCTCGTGGTCCCTCCGGATTGAATTCCCACAGGCGGAGGGGGCGACGTTTGCAGGGCTGAAGGCGCTGGATCACCATAACCTGCGCCACTGCAACCAGATTGACCCCTCTTTCCTGGAGATCTCGAATACGGCCCTGCAGCAGGGGAACGTCCTTGGACGGCCCCCAGTCGAGCCCCTTGTTGACCCATGATGCCAGCCGCTGTGGTGGACCTGAAGGAAGGCAGGAGCGCCGCCCATTTGGTGCCCCCGAGCGGTGATATAAAACCACTCCCGTTGCCAACCAAGCTCCTCTTGAAAAGAGCCCTCGGGCCACGGAGCATCAGCACATTTGCTTATGACCGCCCCTCCGCACTCTGCTTGCTGCCCCTTGATCATCTTTGGCTCCACCTTGAAGGTCTTGAGCCACAATCCAAAGTGGGGGGTAATATGGAGGAATGCCTCACATACGACAATGAATGACGAGATATGGAGGATGGACTCCGGATTCAAGTCATGGAAATCAAGCCCATAATAAAACATGAGCCCCGCACAAAGGGGTCCGTCGGAAGCCTAAACCCCAAAGGAAGTGGGACACGAACACCACGTTCTCGCCCGGGCTCGAGTGGGAATGACCTGCCCTGGAACAGGCAGCCTATGCGAGATCTCGTCGGTTAGATACCTGGCGTCTCTCAGCTTTAGCACATCTTCTTCTGTGACGGAGGAAGACATCCATCGGCCGCGCTGGTCGGAGCCGGACATCGTCGAAAGTCCGAAGCGCCTGAATCTGAAGCTTTGGGTGTTGGAACTCGAAGCGCAAGGCGAACTCGGTGGAGGGTGTAAAGAAGAAGAGGGCCTTGGTCTCATCATAAAGAGATTGAATACCAAGAGCCCACCCCGTGGTCGATTAGGACTCGCCTTCGATAGAGAAGGCAGGCCAACGGGCATGGTTGGGTTACCCACGTCCGTATTGATGAGAATCCCGGAATAAGGGGGCACGATCTACGGTTTGATAAGACGTGCCGAGGAAACCGCCTCGCTAAACACGCTGAGGTGGAACAATAAAAAACGATTCATATAAAGGCCTGGCCATGGTGTGATGTCACGTCGCGGAATACGTCAGAAGATCTGTGCAAAAATAATTCTCTCTACGGTGTTATGTGGACCTTGTTTTGCAGAGCCGGACACTATCCTTGTGTTCAAAACCTTCTATGAAGTATTCGGAGGAGGAACCCGCCTCGCAATGCCGAAGACAATCAACGCGCGGGACTCATCGTCATTGAAGCCTGGTTCAGGGGCTACTGAGGGAGTCCCGGACTAGGGGGTGTCCAGATAGCCGGACTATCGTCATGGCCGGACTCCAAGACTATGAAGATACAAGATTGAAGACTTCGGCCCCGTGTCTGGATGGGACTTTCCTTGGCGTGGAAGGCAAGCTTGGCGATACGGATATGTAGATCTCTTACCATTGTAACCGACTCTGTGTAACCCTAGCCCTCTCCGGTGTCTATATAAACCGGATGGCTTTAGTCCATAGGAAGCACAACAATCATACCATAGGCTAGCTTCTAGGGTTTAGCCTCTTTGATCTCGTGGTAGATCCACTCTTGTAACACACATCATCAATATTAATCAAGCAGGACGTAGGGTTTTACCTCCATCAAGAGGGCCCGAACCTGGGTAAAACATCGTGTCCCTTGTCTCCTGTTACCATCCGCCTAGACGCACAGTTCGGGACCCCCTACCCGAGATCCGCCGGTTTTGACACCGACACTCTCCCTCACTGATTCCTCTCTGACATTTGCGACCATCGGTGATGGTCGTTACTCCTCCTTCCCCTAGTGCATAACAAAGGTCTAGCACAAGGAGAAGAAGGAGAAACTACCCCCACGACAACAGTCGGGATTCTTCGTCCTCTTTCATATATGGTGGACACACTCCCTCACTGATTTTTCAACCGTCGGTGATGGTCGTTATTCCTCCTTCCCCTAGTGAATAACAAAGGTCTAGCACAAGAAGAAGAAGGAAAAACAACCCCCACGACAACATTCGGGATTCTTCTTCTCTCATATATGATGCAGACTTTCTCCCTCACTCATTTGTTGACTGTCATGTATGGAGCTTTGAAAGCCTTAAAGTCAACCCGAAATGTCGTTTAATTATCATTCTAGAAAATCCAGGCCACTCGATATTTCCTACATATTCTAGCACAAGTCATGCCAAAATTCACGGAAAAATCCGGCATGACCTTTGCTAAAAAAGGACATATCGAGCGCCTGAAATTTGCCGAAACGGAAATTAATCAACACTCTGGCAAAACATAGGCCACTCGGAGGTGTTACCTGGAAACATGGCTGGCCACTTGGGCAAGCACATATCCTATTTGAGCAACACAAGATATCCATGGCCGGCTGGTCTCACCTCGAGGTCGGAGGGGGTCAGTGACGGGGATGACGACGGGGATGATGGAGGCACTACAGGAAACAGGTAATTTTCCGTCTGTGGATCACAGACGGCAAAGAGCTAATTCCAGACGGCAAAGACTTTGCCGTCAGGGAACAGACGGCAAAGTTAGACGGCAAAGATAAGTCGGCAAAGAATACTTTGCCGTCTGCTATTTGTCGGGATGACGGCAAAGAGTTTGCCGTCAGTCAATAGGGTTTGCCGTCAGCGGACTAGCCAGACGGCAAAAATATGCCAACTGACGGAGCAGTTGCGCTGACGGACGGCGTCAAGTACTTTGCCGTCAGCTAGGCTATGTCTTTGCCGTCATCCTCGTATACCCAGACGGCAAAGCAAATATTTGTTATTTAAAAAAAACAAAACAGCAATACAGGGTGCAGAGGCCGTAGATGGCCGAAGGCATAGGGAAAATCTTTCACAGCGATGACGAACGAAAGGATTTTTACAAGACAAAAGTACTGTATTTACATATCCATCATCACAGTATTTACACACAATATAATGTTCTCCATTTACAGTGGTGGACGAACAAACGAACGTAAATGTAAAAAAACTATTACAAAACGGATAACTGGCCCTTGCCAGCCGAGATCCGAGAGCGGGCGCCGAGCTTGAGGAGGCGAATGGTGGTCTTCAGCGGAGTTGACCATGGCGGCATGGAGCCCTGGATCGGGAGGAGGTGGTAGGGTCACGGAAAGGGACGAGGAGATCTCTGCGGCCTCCAGCTCGAGCAGCGGTGAGGCGGGTCGACCAAGGCGGGAGGTTGTCTTTGCAGAGGAGCTCCGTGAAGCTCTTGACAAAGCAACAGCGCCACCGTGTCAAAGGGCGGCGGCGGTTGACAAGCAGGGGAGGAGGCGTGGGGTCGCAGGCGGGGAGGAGCAGGATCCCGCACCGGCGAGGCAGGGTCGACAAGCGGCAGTTGCCGAGCAAGGAAGGAGGAGGAGGCACCGGGTCACGGGCGGGGACAAGGATGAGGATCCCGCGGCGGCCTCCGGCTCAGGCGATGGCGAGGCGGGGTCGAGCAGCGGGGGTTGACGAGCAGGGGAGGAGGAAGAGGATCCCGCGCTGGACTCGGCTCAGGCGACGGCGAGGCGGGATCAACCAGCGGTGGTTGACCAGCAGGGGACGGGGAGGAGCCTGGACCAGGCAGAGAAGAAGGGATCGAGGGAGAGATGTGGTCGGTGTGGAACTGTGGGAGAGGGACCGGGCAGAGAGAAGGGATCGAGGCAAAGATGCGGTCGCCGTGGGACTGTGGGAGACATATCGTGGTGGGGCCTTGTGGATAAGAGAGAGAGAGATGGGATGGGTGGTTGAGGCGTGCGTGGTGAGAAACATAGGCGGGTGCGGACGGCACAGATCATGCGATGTCATCGATCCGTGGGATCAATCCGCGTGTTGTGTTGTCTCTTTGCCGTCTGTGATTTTTTTTACAGACGGCAAAGAGCTCTCTTTGCCGTCTGTAAAATAAATCACAGACGGCAAATTTTTTGCCGTCTGTGATTTATTTTACAGACGGCAAAGAGCTCTCTTTGCCGTCTGTAAAAAAAAATCATAGACTGCAAAGAGTCTTTGCCGTTTGTGGTTTTTTTAATGACGGCGAAGTATTGATTTGCCGTTAGTTGGTCTTTGCCGTCAGTTGTTGTCGGCAAAATTTGTCTTTGCCGTCTGGCCCGACGAAATGCTGACGGCAAAGAACAGTACTGACGGCAAATCTCCTGTTTCCCGTAGTGAGGGGCTCCTTAATTTCTGCAAAAACAAAATATAAACAAAAACATTATTATCCTCATCTTAGGATTTAGTGAAACACGATAAGTTATCAACTAATCAAATACATACGCCTTGCATAGTGCTCTCCAATTTGAGCATTCAAAATAGGAGTAGTTCTCCTATTTGAGCATTCAATAAGCAAAAAAAATCATCAAATAAATTAGTATTCAAATTAGCATGCATTCAATAAGCAAAACAAAATCATCTCTTGCGTACGTACATCGTCGAATATTATCACTAATACATCTCAAATAGTATCATACATATAACATCACCAATACAACTAAAACCCTATCGAATGACGGGTATCGGCGCGGGCGGTGGACACCAAAAGAGAACGAACCATCACAGGAGCATAGCTCCAATGAGATCCCTGAAAAACCTGCCAGGTATTGTCGAACCTGCCCTCCAACGCAACCATGTAGCGACGGACCTGCTTGTCCTCCTCGCTAACACAGTGACGCACCACCTCCGCGGGGTCCTCAAGCCTCTACACCGTCACTGGCTGATGACCCACAAGTGTAGGGGATCTATCGTAGTCCTTTCGATAAGTAAGAGTGTCGAACCCAATGAGGAGCAGAAGGAAATGACAAGAGGTTTTGAGTAAGGTATTCTCTGCAAGCGCTGAAATTATCGGTAACAGATAGTTTTGTGATAAGATAATTTGTAATGGGTAACAAGTAACAAGTGTAAATAAAGTGCAGCAAGGTGGCCCAATCCTTTTTGTAGCAAAGGACAAGTCTGGACAAACTCTTATATGAAGGAAAATGCTCCCGAGGACACATGGGAATTATCGTCAAGCTAGTTTTCATCATGCTCATATGATTCATGTTTGGTACTTTGATAATTTGATATGTGGGTGGACCGGTGCTTGGGTGTTGTCCTTACTTGGACAAGCATCCCACTTATGATTAACTCCTATTGCAAGCATCCGCAACTACAAAAGAAGTATTAAGGTAAACCGAACCATAGCATGAAACATATGGATCCAAACCAGCCCCTTACAAAGCAACGCATGAACTAGGGTTTAAGCTTCTGTCACTCTAGCAACCGATCATCTACTTATTACTTCCCAATGCCTTCCTCTAGGCCCCAACAAGGGTGAAGTGTCATGTAGTCGACATTCACATAACACCACTAGAGGAAAGACAACATACATCTCATCAAAATATCGAACGAATACCAAATTCACATGACTACTTATAGCAAGACTTCTCCCATGTCCTCAGGAACAAAAGTAACTACTCGCTAAGCATATCCATGTTCATAAGCAGAGGAGTATTAATATGCATAATGGATCTGAACATATAATCTTCCACCAAGTAAACCAACTAGCATCAACTACAAGGAGTAATCAACACTACTAGCAACCTACAGGTACCAATCTGAGGTTTTGATACAAAGATTGGATACAAGAGATGAACTAGGGTTTGAGATGAGATGGTGCCGGTGAAGATGTTGATGAAGATTGACCCCCTCCCGATGAGAGGATCGTTGGTGATGACGATGGTGATGATTTCCCCCTCCCGAAGGGAAGTTTCCCCGGCAGAACAGCTCCGCGGGAGCCCTAGATTGGTTCCGCCAAGGTTCCGCCTCGTGGCGGCGGTGTTTTGTCCCGAGAGCTTGCTTATGATTTTTTCCAGGGTAGAAGACACCATATAGCCCAAGATGGGCACTTGAGGCCTGCCAGAGGGCCCATGAGGCAGGGGGCGCGCCCAGGGGGTAGGGCGCGCCCCCACCCTCGTGGCCTGGGTGTGGGTCCCCTTTGGTATTATCTTCGCTCAGTATTTTTTATTAATTCCAAAAATGACTTCTGTGGAGTTTCATGACTTTTGGAGTTGTGCAGAATAGGTGTCTAATATTTTCTCCTTTTCCAGCCCAGAATTCCAGCTGCCGGCATTCTCCCTCTTCATGTAAACCTTGTAAAATAAGAGAGATAGGCATAAGTATTGTGACATAATGTGTAATAACATCCCATAATGCAATAAATATTGATATAAAATCATGATGCAAAATGGACGTATCAACTCCCCCAAGCTTAAAACTCGCTTGTCCTCAAGCGGAAGCTGATAACGATAAATATGTCCACATGTTTAGAGATAGAGGTGTCGATAAAACAAAATACAGACATGAGAGCATCATGATCATTATTATAACAATAACATATATAAATATTGTCATATGCTTTCTTATGATAAAATAATAATCCATTCACAATGTCAAATATGAATCAGAAACTTCACTGAAAACTAACAAACTATAATCTCAGTCATTGAAGCAATTGCACTTTATCATAGCATCAGAAAGAGTCTATGTAATACCTTTTCAGCAAGTCCACATACTTAACTATCATTTAGTCTTTCACAATTGCTAACAGTCAAACAATACTTATGGGTATGGAGTTTTAATCGGACACAAAGAAAGATAGGGGCTTATAGTTTCGCCTCCCAACCTTTTACCTCAAGGGTAATGTCAACAATAATAGCTCATGCTAACTTACATCCAATTGGATATATGTATCAGGATCTTTCCAACAAAATGTGCTTGCCAAAGGATAAAATGTAAAAGGGAAAGGTGAAGATCACCATGACTCTTTGCATAAGTGTAGAAGGTAAAAGTAAAAGATAGGCCCTTTGAAGAGGGGAGCAGTGGTTGTCATGTGCTTCTAGGGTTGGATGCACAAAATCTTAATGCGAAAGAATGTCACTTTATATTGCCACTTGTGATATGGACCTTTATTATGCAGTCCGTCGCTTTTATTTCTTCCACATCACAAGGTCGTATAAAGCTTATTTCTCCCACACTAATAAATCATACATATTAAGAGAGCAATTTTTATTGCATGCAATGATGACAACTTACTTGAAGGATCTTACTCAATCCATAGGTAGGTATGGTGGACTCTCATGGCAAACTGGGTTTAAGGGTATTTGGAAGCACAAGTAGTATCTCTACTTAGTGCAAAGAATTGGCTAGCATGAGGGAGAAAGGCAAGCTCAACATGTTGGATGATCCATGACAATATACGTTATTTGAGATATAAGAAAACACAACCCATTACGTTATCTTCCTTTTCCAACATCAACTCTTTAGCATGTCATATTTTAATGAGTGCTCACAATCATAAAAGATGTCCAAGATAGTATATTTGTATGTGAAACCTCTCTTTCTTTATTACTTCCTATTAATTGCAACGATGACCAAAACTATGTTTGTCAACTCTCAACAACTTTTAATCATCATACTATTTATATGTGAAGTCATTACTCTCCATAAGATCAATATGATCTCTTTATTTCTTTTTATTCTATCTCTTTATTTTATTCACTCAAGATCATAGCAAGATAATCAAGCCCTTGACTCAACACTAGTCTTTATTATATATAGCTCACGGACTTGATTACATAGAGGCATCACAAAGCAAAACTCAAAGCTAAATCATACTAAAACTTTTACTCTACTAGATCACGTTATTACCAAAATGATCGAACTAAGGAAAACGGTGAAGATAGGAGTGTGATGGTGATACAATACCGGGGCACCTCCCCCAAGCATGGCAGTTGCCAAGGGGAGTGCCCATACCCATGTGATTATGTCTCTTTCTTCGGAGGTGGTGATGTGATATTCTTGGCGATGATACTCCTTAGGATATGATTCTCTTCCTCGAGCTTATCGAGTTGCTGCTTGAGATCCATTATCTCCTTACGGAGCTTACCCATGACGGTTAAAGATCCTTGCACCCATGGATATTGCATAGCTCAGGAGAACAAGTAACACTCTTCTTCATATTTTCATAAGAAAGAAATCAAACATTGGAAGGGATAACCGAGTTTGGAATAGCCGAGCTCTGTAGTTACCCCATCGTGAATCTGGCCCGGAAGCAAGAAGTGACTTCTTGATCCTCCTCCATGGCATCTATCCTTTTCAAATCGGCCTCCATCTCTTCCTCTGTTTCTGGCCCAAAGTGGTCAGCATCGCTGTTTGTTACTGGTCCCGGTGTCGGATGAGACACCCGACTGTCCCCGACCAGACATCTTGCTCTAATCTGCGGCAGAAACAACTCGAAACAAAAACAGAGGATATTTGCGTGATACGAGATTCAAAACCTTCGGGAGTTTACATAATGAATTTTTACCGACCAAAAGAAGTATCATGCAAGAAAACGGAGTCCGGAGAGCACACGAGGTGCTCACGAGGCAGGGGGGCGCGCCCAAGGGGGTAGGGCACGCCCTCCACCCTCGTGGAAGCCTCGTGTCCTTCCCGGACTACTTCTTATTTTCCTATTTTGTTTAATATTCCAAAACGGAGAAAAATTACCATTAGAACTGTTTTGGAGTTGGTTTACTTACCGTACCACAAACCTATTCCTTTTCGGAGTCTGAAACGTTCTGGAAAGTGTCCCTTATGTATTCCTCCGGGGTTACCGTTTCAATAACATTAGTTGCAACATTTATAGGACTACCTGAGATATAATGTTTGATTCTTTGACCGTTCACCACCTTCGGATTTGTGCCTTCGAATTTGTTGATTTTTATGGCACCGGAACGATAGACCTCCTCGATAACGTAAGGGCCTTCCCATTTAGAGAGAAGTTTTCCTGTAAAAAATCTTAGACAAGAGTTGAATAGCAACACATAATCACCTAGATTAAACTCACGCTTTTGTATCCTTTTGTCATGCAATCTTTTAACTTTTTCCTTAAACAGTTTGGCATTCTCATAGGCTTGGGTTCTCCATTCATCAAGTGAGCTAATGTCAAATAGCCTCTTCTCACCGGCAAGTTTGAAATCATAGTTGAGCTCTTTAATAGCCCAATATGCCTTATGTTCTAGTTCGAGAGGTAAGTGACATGCTTTTCCATAAACCATTTTATACGGAGACATACCCATAGAATTTTTATATGCAGTTCTATAGGCCCATAATGCATCATCAAATATCTTGGACCAATTCTTTCTAGATCTATTAACAGTTTTTTGCAAAATTAATTTAAGCTCTCTATTGCTCAGTTCTACTTGACCACTAGATTGTGGGTGATAAGGAGATGCAATCCTATGATTAACATCATACTTAGCAAGCATTTTACGAAAAGCACCATGAATAAAATGTAAACCACCATCAGTCATTAAATATCTAGGGACTCCAAACCTCGGAAAATTAACTTATTTAAGCATCTAAATAGAGGTGTTGTGATCAGCACTACTAGTTGGAATAGCTTCTACCCACTTAGTAACGTAATCAACAGCAACTAAAATATGTGTATACCCGTTAGAGGAAGGAAACAGTCCCATATAATCAAAGCCCCAAACATCAAATGGTTCAATAACAAGTGAATAATTCATAGGCATTTCTTGACGTCCACTAATATTACCAATTCTTCGACATTCATCACAAGACAAGACAAACTTACAGGCATCCTTCAAGAGAGTAGGCCAATAAAAACCGGATTGCAATACCTTATGTGCAGTCATATCTCCAGCGTGGTGTCCTCCATAAGCCTCGGAGTGACACTTGCGTAGGATCGGTTCCTGTTCGTGCTCAGGTACACAACGTCTAATAAAACCATCTACTCCTTTATAAAGATGTGGGTCATCCCAGAAGTAATGTCTCAAATCATAGAAAAACCTTTTCTTTTGCTGATATGTGAAACTAGGTGGTATAAATTTAGCAACAATGTAATTAGCATAATCAGCATACCATGGAGCAGTACGAGAAGCATTTATGACAACTAATTGTTCATTAGGAAAGCTATCATCAATAGGTAGTGGGTCACCAAGAACATTCTCTAACCTAGACAAGTTGTCTGCAACGGGGTTCTCAGCTCCCTTTCTATCAATAATATGCAAATCAATTTTTTTGTAGCAAGAGAACCCATATAATAAGTTTAGGTTTAGCATCTTTATTTTCCATAAGATATTTAATAGTAGCATGATCGGTGTAAATAGTTACTTTGGAATCAACAATATAAGGTCTGAACTTATCACAAGCAAATACAACTGCTAAGAATTCTTTTTCAGTAGTAGCATAATTTCTCTTGACACTATCTAGAGTTTTACTAGCATATTGGATAGCACTTAGCTTCTTATCAACTCTTTGTCCTAGAACAGCACCTACAGCATAATCGCTAGCATCACACATAATTTTGAAGGGTAAATTCCAATCAGGTGGCTGAACGATAGGTGCAGAAATCAAAGCTTTCTTAAGTATTTCAAATGCTTCTACACAATCATCATCAAAGACAAAAGGTATATCTTTTTGTAATAGATTAGTCAGAGGCCGAGAAATTTTTGATAAGTCCTTAATGAACCTCCTATAAAAACCGGCATGACCAAGGAAACTTCTTATAACTTTGATGTCCTTGGGACACGACATCTTTTCAATAGCATCAACTTTAGCTTTATCAACTTCAATACCTCTTTAAGAAATTTTATGCCCCAAGACAATGCCTTCATTAACCATAAAGTGGTATTTCTCACTATTCAAGACAAGATTAGTTTCTTCACATCTCTGCAAAACTCGATCAAGGTTGCTCAAGCAATCATCAAAAGAGGATCCATAAACGGAGAAATCGTCCATGAAAACCTCACAAATCTTTTCACAAAAGTCAGAGAATATAGCCATCATGCATCTTTGAAAGGTAGCAGGTGCATTACATAAACCAAAAGGCATACGTCTATAAGCAAAAGTATCGAAAGGGCAAGTAAAAGTGGTCTTTTCTTGATCCTCAGCTGACACGGGTATTTGAGAGAAACCAGAGTAACCATCTAGAAAGCAAAAATGTGTATGTTTGGATAATCTTTCTAGAATTTGATCAATAAAAGGTATAGGGTAATGATCTTTTTAGTAGCTTTATTTAATTTGCGGAAATCAATTACCATCCTATAACCTGTAATAATTCTTTATGGATCAATTCATCTTTATCATTAGGAACGACAGTAATACCTCCCTTCTTAGGGACACAATGGACAGGACTTATCCACTGACTATCAGCAATGGGATTAATTATACCTGCCTCAAGGAGCTTTAATATTTCCTTTCGTACCACTTCTTTTATCTTAGGATTTAGCCATCGTTGGTGATCAATAACTGGTTTGGCATCTTTCTCCAAATTTATTTTGTGTTGACATAGAGTGGGACTAATGCCCTTAAGATCATCAAGAGTATATCCAATAGTAGCACGGTGCTTCTTCAGAGTTTTCAATAATTTCTCTTCCTCCTTCTCTAAAAAGTTAGCACTAATAATAACAGGATATATCTTCTTTTCATCAAGATAAGCATATTTAAGAGTATCAGGTAATGGTTTAAGCTCAAACACGGGATCACCCTTGGGTGGAGGAGGATCCCCTAGGGTTTCAACAGGCAAGTTGTGTTTCAGAATTGGTCCCTGTTTAAAGAATACTTCATCTATTTCCCTTCTTTCGTTCATAAACAAATCATTTTCATGATCAAGCAAATATTGTTCTAAAGAATCATTAGGAGGCACGACAATAGAAGCAAGACCAATAATTTCATCCTTATTAGGCTATTTCTCATCACGGGGTTGTCTACGAAATTTAGCAAAGTTAAATTCATGAGACATATCTCCCAAACCAATAGTAACAATATCCTTTTCGCAGTCTATCCTAGCATTCACAATATTCAAGAAGGGTCTACCAAATACAATGGGACAAAAGCTATATTGTGGGGAACCAAGAAAAATAAAATCAGCAGGATATTTAACCTTCCCACACAAGACTTCAACATCTCTAACAATCCCAATCGGTGATATAGTATCTCTATTGGCAAGCTTAACTGTAACATCAATATCTTCTAACTCGGCAGTTGCAATATCATGCATAATTTCTTGGTATAAGGAATGAGGTATTGCACTTGCACTAGCACCCATATCACACAAGCCATGATAACAATGATCTCCTATTGTAACAGAAATAACAGGCATGCCTACAACAGGTCTATGTTTATCTTTAGCACCAGGTTTAGCAATTCTAGCAGTTTCCTCACATAAATAAATAACATGCCCATCAATATTATCAACCAAGAGATATTTAACCATAGCAATACTAGGTTCAACTTTAATTTTCTCAGGGGGTTTGGGTGTCCTAATATTACTTTTGTTGACTAAGGTTGAAGCTTTAACCTGATCCTTTATTCTAACAGGGAAAGGTGGTTTCTCAACATAAGCAGTAGGAACAATAGGATCATTATAGGTGATAGTCTTTTCTTAAACTTTAATAGGTGCAACTACTTTTCCTTCAATGGGAGGATTATGTTTAAACCACTTCTCCTTAGGGAGATCAACATGAGTAGCAAATGATTCACAGAAAGAAGCTACTATCTCAGAGTCAAGTCCATATTTAGTGCTAAATTCACGGAAAGAATCGGTATCCATGAAAGATTTAACACAATCAAACTTAGGTGTTATACCTGACTCTTTACCTTCCTCGAGGTCCCAATCTTCAGAGTTGCGTTTAATTCTTTCCAATAAATCCCATTTGAATTCAATAGTCTTCATCATAAAAGAGCCAGTACAAGAAGTATCGAGCATGGAGCGATTATTGAGAGAGAGCCGAGCATAAATTTTTGAATAATAATTTCTCTTTAGAGCTCATGATTGGGGAATGAATATAACATTGACTTAAGCCTCCCCAAGCTTGAGCGATGCTTTCTCCTTCGCGAGGACAAAAATTATATATATAATTACGATCACGATGAACAAGATGCATAGGATAAAACTTCTGATGAAATTCCAATTTCAATCGTTTGTAGTTCCATGACCCCATATCATCACATGGCCTATACCATGTCAATGCCTCTCCGTTCAAAGATAAAGGGAAGACCTTCTGCTTGATAACATCATCGGGCATACCTGCAAGCTTAAATAATCCACAAATTTCATCCACATAGATTAGGTGTAAGTCAGGATGCAATGTTCCTTCACCTGTGAAAGGATTAGCCAGCAGTTTCTCTATCATACCCGAAGGAATTTCAAAGTAGACATTTTCAGTAGGTTCAGTTGGTTGAGGAGCAACTATTTGCTCTACTGGTCGGGGTGAAGATACCCCGAACAAGCCCCTCAAAGATAACTTTCCATAGTGACAAGTGGCAGTAAATTTCAGCACACTATATAAACTTTTCCTTACCAAAGGCGCTTCACTCCCCGGCAACGGCGCCAGAAAAGAGTCTTGATGACCCACAAGTGTAGGGGATCTATCGTAGTCCTTTCGATAAGTAAGAGTGTCAAACCCAACAAGGAGCAGAAGGAAATGACAAGCGGTTTTCAGTAAGGTATTCTCTGCGAGCGCTGAAATTATCGGTAACAGATAGTTTTGTGATAAGATAATTTGTAATCGGTAACAAGTAACAAGTGTAAATAAAGTGCATCAAGGTGGCCCAATCCTTTTTGTAGCCAAGGACAAGCCTTGACAAACTCTTATATGAAGTAAAACGCTCCCGAGGACACATGGGAATTATCATCAAGCTAGTTTTCATCACGCTCATATGATTCGCGTTCAGTACTTTGATAATTTGATATGTGGGTGGACCGGTGCTTGGGTGCTGTCCTTACTTGGACAAGAATCCCACTTATGATTAACTCCTATTGCAAGCATCCGCAACTACAAAAGAAGTATTAAGGTAAACCTAACATGAAACATATGGATACAAATTAGCCCCTTACGAAGCAACGCATAAACTAGGGTTTAAGCTTCTGTCACTCTAGCAACCCATCATCTACTTATTACTTCCCAATGCCTTCCTCTAGGCCCAAACAATGGTGAAGTGTCATGTAGTCGACGTTCACATAACACCACTAGAGGAAAGACAACATACATCTCATCAAAATATCGAACGAATACCAAATTCACATGACTACTTATAGCAAGACTTCTCCCATGTCCTCAGGAACAAAAGTAACTACTCATGAAGCATATTCATGTTCATAATCAGAGGAGTATTAATATGCATAATGGATCTGAACATATAATCTTCCACCAAGTAAACCAACTAGCATCAACTACAAGGAGTAATCAACACTACTAGCAACCTACAGGTACCAATCTGAGGTTTTGATACAAAGATTGGATACAAGAGATGAACTAGGGTTTGAGATGAGATGGTGCTGGTGAAGATGTTGATGAAGATTGACCCCTTCCCGATAAGAGGATCGTTGGTGATGACGATGGTGATGATTTCCCCCTCCCGAAGGGAAGTTTCCCCAGCAAAACAGCTCTGCCGGAGCCCTAGATTGGTTTCGCCAAGGTTCCGCCTCGTGGCGGCGGTGTTTCGTCCCGAGAGCTTGCTTATGATTTTTTCCAGGGTAGAAGACACCATTTAGCCAAAGATGGGCACCGAAGGCCTGCCAGAGGGCCCACGAGGCAGGGGGCACGCCCAGGGGGGTAGGGCGCGCCCCCACCCTCGTGGCCTGGGTGTGGGCCCCCTCTGGTATTTTCTTCGCATAGTATTTTTTTATTAATTCCAAAAATGACTTCTGTGGAGTTTCAGGAATTTTGGAGTTGTGCAGAATAGGTCTCTAATATTTTCTCCTTTTCCAGCCCAGAATTCTAGCTGCCGGTATTCTCCCTCTTCATGTAAACCTTGTAAAATAAGAGAGAATAGGCTTAAGTATTGTGACATAATGTGTAATAACAGCCCATAATGCAATAAATAATGATATAAAAGCATGATGCAAAATGGATGTATCATTGGCCCACGCGACCGCCACCAAAGAAGGTTCAGGTCAACGACGGGCTGGCTCCTCACCAAGCTGCGCCCCCCGGAAGGTAGCACCTCCTAGTACCAGCCTGGCGGAGCCCAGTCCAGGGACATGGCCCCTCTGATCAAGTAGGCATCCTCCACCGAGTCGATGACGAGGATGCGAGATAGGCATCGTCGATGTCGATACGAGAATAATTGATTTAACTAAAAAAATAACAACAAATGTGACATGTTGAACATGGTTCGATCATAACTAGGGTTCATACTACATTATTCTAAGATTAAACACCTAAATTATATTAACTACACCTAATTAAAAACCTACATTTTGAACATGGTTCGATCATAACTAGCTAGGGTTCATACTACATTATTCTAAAATTAAACACCTAAGATCATAACCTACTGCATTATTCTAAGATTTAACCAAAAAATTCAACTAGTTGGGTTCAAAATTAACTAGGGAGGAGGAGGAAGGAGGGAGGAGGAGTACCTCTCGGTGGAGGACGGTCGACACGGAGGGGCGACCGGCGGGGGAGGAGGGCTGGCGCAAGAGGGTGGCCGGCGGTGGAGGAGGCCGGGGCGGGGGAGGGTGGTCGGCGGAAAGGAGAGCCGGCGGGAGAAGACCGGAGCGGGGGACGGCGGCAGTGACGGCGCACAGCGGAGTCGCGCGAGTGAGAGTGTGTGAGGGGGAGAGTGAGGTCGGGCGCGGGCCGGAGCGTGGATAAGGTGCCTGTAGTACACACGCTACCAGTATCCCTGGCCTGTCGGCAACGTTCTGGCAATTGTAGTAGTAGCATGATTTATGAATACAACGCTACTGGTAAATGCGTAGTAGCAGCGTTTTCTGAGGCCAAGCGCTACTGATAAATAGTAGCAGCGGTGCCTGCTAAAAATCGCTACTACTAAGCTCCTGTGTATAGGCATTTCCCTAGTAGTGATAGTGTCCCCGTTATACTCATGCCCCTTGATGGCATAGTTGCACGCAAGAGCTTCATCATGAGACTCTGACATGCCAAAGGAAGAGTGCCAAATTCAGAGGTCTTGCGTTGCAACCGGTTAAAGAATGATCATGTACTTTTTATGTTGGCCCGGGTATTACCCTTGTTGAACATATGGACAATTCTTCTATTTTCAATGCATGCAATCCGGAGATCTAAGCATATTTGGAAACCCTCTTGATTCGTGAAGTGCAGTGAGCCTTGATATGTTTTCAACATTTGATTCTCTCGAGTAGGGCGATGTTTCTCCTATTGTTCATATGCGTTTGTCACCTATTCCAATTTGTAATGCAACGAACTGCCTTATTAGGAATTCTTCATGATTACAAGATCCGAGGGGGATAGAGTGGAATATTGTTCAAGTGAAAGACATAATTGGTTCATGCTATTATTTGTCCAACAAATGTGAATAAAATAAGTAGCATGTGATTTATGTGTGTAATATTTGAGGCAAGATATAAGTTGAAAATGGTTACACTTGTCTATAGAGCAATGATGAAACTTCGAATCTATTTATCATGTTAAATGTATGCCAAACTTTTGATGCAAAAGTTGACGAATAACTTTCACTCGTTAACTCATACATCGAAGCTAGGCATCACTGGTAGAATAAGGGCCTATTGTCCCGGTTGGTAAGGGCCTTTATTCCCGGTTCCTGAATCGGGACTAAAGGGTCGGTACTAATGCCCTGGCCCTTTAGTCCCGGTTCAGTCTAGAACCGGGACAGATGGGCCTCCACGTGGCTTTGTCGCCGAGCCCAGCGAGAGGGCCTTTGGTCCCGGGTGGTGGCACCAACCGGGACCAATAGGCATCCACGCGTCAGCATTTCTGGGGCTTGGGTTTTTCTTTGAAAAGGGGGGGGGGGGGGGGGGTTGTGGGGGGTTAATTTAGGTGTTTCATATATTGTGTTAGCTAGCTAATTAATAGAGAGAAGTGTCCTCTCTTTTGTCCGTGCTTGGTCGATGCTACGTACTATACATACGTATAGAAAGGACTAGCTAGACACGCTAGCTAGCTAGTAAGCAAACGAAGGAAACAGAAGATTGTCATGAACATATATGCATACAGATAGAAGTGATATCGACCACCTCTCCTTCTCCGAGAGATTGGTCGAACAACAAGTTCTCGTATATCTATCCGACACTACCGGCTACATATATACAATAATTACGTTTTACAAATATAATCTCCTAACATACGGACGCGTGGTCCACATAGTATTCTCCGTCTTCAGCGATCACGTGGTCAAGAAAGAATGCCACTAATTCCTCTTGAATTGCTCGCATGCGATCTGGTGCTAGGAGTTCATCCCGCATCCGAAACATCTAATTTTAAGAAGGGGGTCAATACATATATATATGAATGAATGAAACTCAACACAAAAGATGGTAATAAAATAAAATTATGAATATTGTTATTTACGCACTTCATATTGTTTGTCGAGTAGCCCGCTCCACGTGTCTTGTGGCGGATGGACTGCAAATGTAGTATCCACGTAAATCATTCCCTTGTTCCTGCCACAACCACTTTACAAGAAATAGAGGTCAATCAAACTGATAATTAGCAAGCATGCTAAATGGTATTGATGAAACTAGCGCTTGAATCACTAGGAGATGCGTGGAATATGCTACTATAGTACTTACTTTCGGGTGTCTAAATTGCAGCTTCTTCGGCAGTCCCGGAGCTTTTCTGGTGAATTTTCACCGAACCCTGCCATACAAAGAAAACAATTACTTGATATAAGAAATGAACAAAGTTGCTGATATGGTGGATAATGATCGATTTGACTTACTTCTCGAGCATTTCAGTCATGTCCGCATACTCCTCCGGATTTTTTCGTTTGGAGTCTAAGACAGTTACTACTCCCTGCTCAAGCTTAATCTCTAGGAGAATATAGTGGTAGCTGCGCACGCATGCATAACTCATCAATATTACATTACTATAACCTGGACTAATAAGGGAAACCGAATATGCCACAAGACAGTGACAGTAACACTCACCTGAAGTTGTAAGGAAAGAGTATTATATCTTTGTGTTCATTTATTACCAATGATTGTAGCAAGTTGGCCTCGGTATTTTCGGCATGAAATTTAACCTCAGTTGGATCTATGAGATATGTGTTAATGAACCCAATATCACCCACTTGTCTTTTCTTCAATTCGGCGATCTTCAATCTGCATAATATAGTGAGGATAATTATAAATACATGCAATGAAAGAGCTGAGTTATATAGAGAGACTTAATGATGTAAGTAGTACTACTTACAGACAGATAGCAGGTGACCGTTGCTTTATCGAGGGCCAATTGATTAAAAACTGATAGAACTCCTCAAATGGAATAGGCAACAGTTCAATTCCAACGAGGTCATGCTCCTTTTTAACTCTCACATACAAAGTACTCCTCCCCTCACACTCTCTGCAGGTTTCCATGTACCAATCATGCGAACTTCACATCATCGTTGATAGAGATCTTTCATCTTTGACAAGAGGCTTCCCGTACTCGTATCTTTGTATCTGCACCTCCAAGAAATCATAATGTACATCGTCAGGTGTAATCTCCAGGATTGCTATAACCGGCACCATCCTCGGATCGACGATGTCGCTAGCAGGTACCTTGAGCGGGGGCACGATTGCTTTGCTTATTCGCCGAAAGCTGGGCAATTTGTTTCCCAGCTCGTCGTTCTTTCATCCTTTGATCATCGACAATACTTCCCGACCTCTCCGCTTCGCAAATGCCTTTCCAATAATGCGCTCATAGTTGCCTTTCGGCGGAGACTTGGGTGGTTTTGTCAGGGCAGCCAGAGTGCGCTTCGCTTTCACCGGATCTACCTTCTCCTCCGGAGGTGGATGTCTCTATGATTTCAACCCTTGAAACCAGTCCTTCACTTCGGTTCGCGCGATCTTCGCGTTCTCCTCCGTGGTCATCTCGTATGGTAACTTCTCTGGAGTCTTCAGAGAAGGACCGAATCTGTATGTCCTCCCGCCTTTGGCTGTACTGCTAGACGCCGGCAGAGCAGACGGAGCGGATGTCTTCTTTCCTTGCTTACGAGGCGGAGGAGAAGGACTACGACGCGCCGGAGCAGCCGGAGCAGCGGCGGGTCTCTTCCGCCCTTGCTGACGAGGCGGAGAAGGAGGAGGCTGGCTGCTCGGGCGCGCCGGCGCAGGCGGAGAAGGAGGCGGAGTGCCGCCACGCGCCGGAGAAGGAGCCGGCCGAGTGCCCTGATCTTCACTCGACAGAGGAGGAGGCGGTGGAGGAGACGGAGTGCCCTGACTCGCCGGAGGAGGAGGAGGAGGCGGAGGCATCCAGTTCGGAAGGTTGATGTGATCCTTCCGCCATAGGCATGGAGTCTTCAGAGCAGAACCCAGCCGAGTCTCCCCTTCACCGGTAGGGTGGTCAAGCTGGAGGTCCTCAAATCCCTCTGTGATTTCATCCACCATCACCCTAGCATATCCTTCTGGAATCAGCCGGCAGTGAAAAGTTGCGCCGGATTTAGTAGGATAAACAGAGCCAACAGCCGCCTTGACATTCAAATTCATCCATTGCGCCATAAGGTGGCAATTTCCAGCCTCCGTGATAGCATCCATGGGATAGCTGGCAGGAGCCGTCAAGGCATGCTCCGGCTGAAGCAGCTCGGTGGAAGCCATGCTGCTTCTCCGCTGAGATGGCGGGGTAGCTTCGGGGGAAGCTTCGGCAGGTCGTTTGCTGCGATCTGCTTCTCGTTCCTCTATCGCTTGTACCCTTGCATGCAGCGCCTGCAGTTCGGTCTGCTGCAATTTCTTCCTCCTCTCCTGGCATTTGTAACCGCCAGCATCCGGAAACCCGGCCTTCCATGAAACGGAGCCTGGCGTGCCTCGTATCCGTCCAGGGTGCTCAGGATTCCCGAGGGCCATTGTGAGCTCGCTGCTCTTCTCTCTGGAAAGAACGTCCCTTGCTGCGCTTCGATATATTGCTGAAGCCTCTTGGTAGTATGTCCAATTGATCGTCCGTCCAAATGCACTTCCTCGACAGGTCCAAGGTTCCGCCAGCCCGAAGAACCAAGTCCGGCAACAGTCTGGCCAGTTCATTATCTCCGGTTCGATCCCTTTATCAAGCAAATCATTCTCAGCCTTGGCCCACTTAGGCCGGGCTATGAGGTAGCCACCTGACCCCGTGCGATGGTGAAGCTTCTTCTTCGCAGCATTTTTCTTGTTTGTCGTCGACATCTTTTTACTCTTTTCCGATGTCTTGTGGGCCACAAATGCGGGCCAGTCATCTCTGATCTTCTCATATTTGCCCTTGAATTATGGGGTCTCTTTTTTATCGAAAAACTTATTCAGGTCTTTCTTCCAATTCCTGAATAGGTCTGCCATCTTCTTAAGAGCAAAATACTTGATTGATTGCTCAACTGGCTTCTCTGGATCATCCTCTGGCGGTAGGGTGAAATTTGACTTCAGCTCAGTCCAAAGATCATTTTTCTGCATATCATTGACATAAGACACCTTAGGGTCTTCGTTCTTAGGCTTATACCATTGCTGGATGCTAATCGGGATCTTCTCCCTAACCAGAACCCCGCACTAAGCAACAAATGCCTTCTTTGTCCAGATGGGTTCAATCGGTTGGCCGTCGCGCGCGACTTCTATGATCTCAAACTTTTCATCCGAGCTCAACTTTTTCTTCGGGCCTCGTCTCTTTACCGAAGTTGTGCTCGATCCGGAGGGCTAGAAAAAAGAACAAAGACGTGAGTTAATTAATATGTGTACATATCAAAACAATGAATGCATCAATTAGCTAGTCGACAGGCTTAACTAATATATATACCGGCCGGACTCGGTTCGGTTACCGGAGCCGCCCTCATGGTCTACTTCTTCTTGCACCGCATTGGGTCATCGGAGCCATCATAATCATAGCCAGCCGCTTCTTCACCCTCTCCTTCCGGACCATCGGTGTCGTTGAGAAACATCAACGAGCAGACGTCATCACTTCCTTCTGCGATTATGTCCCTCAACAACGCTTCTTGTGCTTCGCGGGGGGTGTCCATAGTTTCTACAAATATTTACAACATGGCAATTATTATTCAAACATGACAGATATGGACATACTAGTGGCAAACGTAGAACTAGCTAGCTAATCACAGTAAGGAATCATATTAATTAGTGGCTTCGACGCTGCTTCTCTAGGGTTTCGGGTGGCCTCGACAACGCTTCAAGGGTTAGGGGTGGCCTCGACAACGCTTCAAGGAGGGGGTAATATCGACAACGACGAGATACATACACGGGAAAATAATGTTATCGGGGAGGGGGTATATCGACCCCCCCCCCCATGTGTTGAAGTTATCAGGGAGGGGAGTATATCGACCCCCCTCCCATCTGTTGAAGTTACCGGGGAGGGGGCATATCGACCCCCCCACGTCTTGAAGTTATCGGGAGGGGGTATATCGACCCCCCTCGTGTTGAAGTTATTGGGAGGGGGTATATCGACCCCCCCCCCCCCACGTGTTGAAGTTATCGGGAGTTTATATCGACACGACATACGTACATGCATGGGAAAATAATATATATTATCGGGGAGGGGTATATCGACCCCCTACGTGTTGGCGTTATCGGGAGAGGTATATCGACCCACTCCCCACGTATTGAAGTTATCGGGAGTTTATATCGACCCGACATACGTACATGGGAAAATAATATTATCGGGGAGGGTATCCACCCCCTCGTGTTGAAGTTATCGGGAGGGTATATCGGCATTTACGGACCCGATAAAACATAAGAAAACAAAGAAGAAATAAAAAGAGGAGAAGAAGAAAGGAATAGCTAGAGGAGAGGATCGAAGAAAAAAAAGAAGAAAAAAAGAGGAGAAGAAGAAAGGAATAGCGTGGAGAAGAAGAAAAAATAGAATATTCTATTTTCTCTTCTTCTCCACTATTCCTTTCTTCTTATCCTCTTCTTTTTCTTCTTTTTTCTTCTTCTTATTTATTTCTCCTTTTCTTCCTCTCCTCTTGTTCTTTCTTTCCTCTTCTTATTTTCTTCTTTCCTATCCTTGTTTTCCTTCCTTCTTAATAGCACTTAGCAAATTTTGCAACGATAGGGAGGGGGTGCTCCCGTGGTCTAAAATCCGTCTATGCACGATAGAAAATTCTGAAAAAATACATCTATGATCCCTCAACGTCCCGCCTCTCTCATGAACAAAAAAATCTGTGAATTAAAAAACATCATGTTCTATGAACAAAAAACATTATATTTCATCCACATTCGTGCATACATCATATATGTGATCATCTATTAATAAAAAATAATATTATATAAAAAATCATAACATATATATATAAACAACCATATATATATATATATATATATATATATATATATATATATATATATATAACAAGCATATATATGAAAAAATTGCAAAGGGAGGCGCGGCCGGACCAAGCCGAGGAGAGGATCACAGCGTCTGGTCGGCGACGAGGATCATGTCGAGGCAGAGGCGCGGGCGACGGTGAGGGCGGGCTGGGCGGTGCGTTGGGGCAGGGCGCTGGCGACAGCGACGGGCGTGGGCGGGCGGCGCGTCGGGGCAGGCGCGGCGACGGAGGGCGGCAGCGGCGCGGCGCGGCAGCGGCACGACGACGGCGGCGGCGACGGCGGCAGGGCGGCGGGCGATGTCGGGGCAGCCTAGCAGCGTCGGCGTCGGGACGGCAACTGCGAGAGATGAGAGTGAAAATTTCCTAAGTGTGAACTTATATAGCAAAGTCTTTAGTTCCGGTTCGTGGCACAAACCGGGACTAAAGGTGGTCCCGGTTGGTGGCACCAACCGGGACCAAAGGCCTCTTTTCAGCAGCCCAAAGGGCGGGAAGCGGCGGCCTTTGGTTCGGTTGGTGGCACCAACCAGACTAAAGGGGCATTGGTCCCGGTTTGTGCCACGAACCGGGACCAATGCTCATTTTAGTCCCTGCTGGTGCCACCAACCGGGACCAAAAACCTTGTGCTGCCCAGCCCAAAAGTTTAGTCCCACCTCGCTAGTTGAGAGGGCTCGAGAGTGGTTTATAAGCGCTGCTGCGCCCACCCTCTCGAGCTCCTCTCAACTGCAGGCTTTCGGGCCTAATCTGTCGCTAGCTATTTGCCTGTGGGCCTACTTGGCCTCCTGCAGGCCTGAATCCCGGCCCGTGTAGGGTTTCTAGTCGTATTCAGGCCGTGAGGGCCCAGTAGGCGGCACTATTTTTATTTTATTTCCAATTTTTCGTTTTGTTTTCTGCATTACTTATTTTTTGTTGTGTTTTGCTTTATTTTTTAATTCTTTTTGCTTTTAGTTTTAGAAAAACTATAAACTTTCTGTTAGTGCCATTAGTTTTCAAATTTGGAAACACTTTTTTTGTTTTCTTTGTTGCTTTATTTATTTTATTTTGTTTCTACTTACAACAAAATACTTATTGTTGCTATTTTTTTCCAGTTTTTTTGTTTTGTTTTCTGCATTATTTATTTTTTGTTGTTTTTGCTTTATTTTTAATTCTTTTGCTTTTATTTTTAGAAAATTATAAACTTTCTGTTAGTGCCATTAGTTTTCAAATTTGAAAACATTTTTTTGTTTTCGTTGTTGCTTTATTTATTTTATTTTGTTTCTACTTACAACAAAATACTTATTGTTGCTATTTTATTTTTTTCTAGTTTTTTGTTTTGTTTTCTGCATTATTTATTTTCTTTTGGTTTTTTGCTTTATTTTTTAATTCTTTTTGCTTTTAGGTCAGCAAAATTATAAACTTTCTGTTAGTGCCTTTAGTTTTAGAAAAAAAAATATAAACTTTCTGTTTGTGCCATTATTTTTCAAATTTGAATAGTTAAAATTTGAATTCTTTGAAATTTGTGTGAATCACAAGTTTGTGATTAACTTTACTAAAAAATGAACATAGATGCACCTATAGAGAAAATTTGACCTAAACTCATAATCAATTTCTATGAATTTCATAGAAATTCACTATGAATTTAGGTCAAATTCCCTTTATAGGGGCATCTATTTTCACTTTGGGAGGAGCTCAACAAGGCAGAGAGGGACGAGCTTATAAACCGGTGTGAGCGCCCTTCGGTTGGCGAGGTGGGACTAAACTCTGAGCGCAACAAGGACCAACCCTTTTGTCCCGGTTTGTGGCACAAACCGGGACTAATGGTCATGGTCCAGGGGCGAGCCGCATGGGCCAGGGACTAATGAACATAGATGCGCCTATAGAGAAAATTCGACCTAAATTCATAGTTTTCAAATGAACTCTGGAAAAGTTGGCATAGCATGTGCATGTAGAAAACGGACAATGGTATCATACTAAATGCATTACAAAGTTGGCATGGTATCATCATAATAGTTGCGGAGAAAGTCTTCACTTTTTCTTCGCTTGTGTCATTTGCTTATTATTGCGCCGTAACCATGGATAATCTTCATCGTTTATCGGGATGCTTGGGTCAGCCTTGACTTTGAAGGAGGAATTTCATGAAACTTTTCATACTCTTGAGACATATCTGTCTTGCCCTCCACTCCGGGATGTCCCTTTTCCTGAAAGAACTATGTGGCGCTTTGGCTCATCGTATGATGTATTCGCTTCCTTATATTTTCTTTTTCTCGATGCAGTAGACATGTCCTTCACATAGATAACCTGTGCCACATCATTGGCTAGGACGAATGGTTCGTCGGTGTACCCAAGATTTTTCAGATCCACCGTTATCATTCCGTCTTTGTGGGTCTACACTGCACCCGCCTCTGACAGATTAACCCATTTGCACTTAAACAAAGGGACCTTAAAATCTACTCCATAGTCAAGTTCCCATATGTCCACTATGTAACCATAATATGTGTCCTTTCCCCTCTCGGTTGCTGCATCAAAGCGGACACCGTTGTTTTTGTTGGTGCTCTTTTGATCTTGGTCAATCGTGTAAAATGTATTCCCATTTATCTCGTATCCTTTCCAAATCATTACAGTCGAAGATGGTCCCCTGGACAACAGGTACAGCTCATCACAAACAGTGTTGTCACCTCACGAGACGTGTTTCCAACCAACTATTTGAAAGTCCTGATGTGTTCACATGTAATCCGATCGTCGCCTTTGCTCCCGTGTTTGGAGCGTAGATCGTTCTTGTGTTCATCGACATACGGGTCACCAAGGTAGGGTTACGTAGAACTGTGTAGTGTGCTTGAGACCAAGAATATCCGTCCTGCATATTATTGAGTCCCTTCCAAGCGTGCCTTTCCCTGGTCAGTCTCCCCTCATACCGCGATTTAGGGAGACCTAACTATAAGGCCAGGAATGAAGTCAACACAAAACCCGATGACATCCTCTCGCTTGATGGCCCATGGAGATGCTTCCTTCCGCCTAGCACGGTTCTGAGACATATTTCTTTAGGACTCCCATGAACCTCTCAAAGGGGAACATATTGTGTAGAAATACGGGCCCTAGAATGACAATCTAAATCGACTAGATGAACTAGGACGCAGCGTCATGATATTGAAGAAGGATGGTGAGAACACCAGCTCGAAACCGACAAGACATTGCGCCACATCACTCCTTAGCGTTGGTACGATTTCTAGATCGATCACCTTACGAGATATTGCATTGAGGAATGCACATAGCTTCACAATGGCTAATCGGACGTTTTCGGTAGAAGCCCCCTCCATGCAACCGAAAGCGCTTGCGTCATAATCACGTGGCGATCATGAGACTTTAGGTTCTGGAACTTTTTCTCCGCATATTTATTATTCCCTTTATATTTGACGAGAAGCCGCCGGGACCTTCATCTTGAGCAGGCATTCAAAGAAGATTTCTTTCTCTTCTTTCGTAAGACCGTAGTGGCGGGACCTTCATCTTGCTTGGAGGCATGCCCTCTTTTTCGTGCAAGCGTTGCAGGTCCTCCCATGCCTCAGGTGTATATTTTGTCTTCCCATACACGCCCAAGAAGCCTTGCAGGTTCACGCAAAGGTTCTTCATCACGTGCATCACGTTGATCGAAGAGCGGACCTCTAGGTCTTTCCAGTAGGGTAGGTCCCAAAATATAGATTTCTTCTTCCACATGTGTTGGGGATATTACTACTGGGCGTAAACCGGTCAGGAGAGGCCGGGTTAACTTCATCAGTAGTCAAGTATGCTTGAAGCCCGTGAGGATATTCTATAAGGGCCCAAGGCCCAGAACCGGTTTAAGGCTTGTAGCCGTGAACCGGCATTAGTATGTAACTTGTGTTGTAAGTTAGAAATACTAGAGACCGAACCGGACACGTCTATGAGCCGGTCTCGGGACTCCGCAAACCGACGGGCGTCACCCATGTATATAAGGGGACGACCCGGCGGCGATTCAGGACAACAGAAAACAACTCGAGACTTAGGCGAAGCTTGTTTGCTCCCTAGTCATCGAAACCCCCATCAATTCCATCACAACTAGACGTAGGCTTTTACCTTCATCGAAGGGGCCGAACTAGTATAAACTCTCTTGCATCCTTGTGTCCGCTTTAACCCCTTCAAGCTAACCCGTAGCGATGGCTCCACGACTAAGTCCTTTCATGAGGACATCTGCCGTGACAAAACCACGACAGTTGGCGCCCACCGTGGGGCTATCGCACGATCGTTTCAAGTTCTTGGAGGGCAACTTCGAAGGACTCAAGGGTTACGCTGTGGGCCGGATGACCAAGAGTCGTCGCGGCAAGCTCTATATCAACAATTCAGGCTAGGGCCCCGAGGCCGGCTCGATTGAGTACGGGTACCGCGTCCCCTTTGGTGGCATACACGTTTTCATTGGCAAGATCGGTGAACTGGTAATCGAGTCGACATCCTGCACCGACCTCGTCGAAACGGCTCAGCGTGCGAGATCTGCCCAGGTTAAACCGGCCGTGAAGCGTGCCTTCGTAGGAGTAATCCACGGAGGAGAATGTGAAGATGGATCAACATCTGGTAGCGAGACCGTCGTTTATTCCGGCGACGAGTCCTCGACCGGAGAAACCGAATCATTGTATCAGCTACAGGACGGCCGGATTGGGGGCTGTTCCGATGGTGACAGTATTCCGGACCCCTCTGATCTGCCCAACCGGGTTGGGATATTCATGGCCGGTACACAGGCGGCGGTCCACTCTTCGACCGCAGCAGCAATGTTCTCCGGATCAGCGGCGGCCGGGGCAGGAGGCTCTGTGCACCCACCGGCTCAAGTTTTATCTGATCTGTTTGATGCGTTGGCTGTGGTTATGGCAGAGGTTAACCCAGCGGATCAGGACGCCCACAACGCGGAGATTGCAAAAGTGAGGGAATAGATCACTCAGGCTAAGGCCGACCTGGCAGCTCAGAACAACAGGATGGCCGCCGAGCGGGCCGCTTTGGATGCGCAGGCCTATAGGCTTATGCTGGACCAGAACGCGTCACATGAAGTCTTGAAAAGGAAGCATCGGTCTACTTTGCCGACGGTTTTCGATCTGGAAACCTCTTTAATACCCGAGGCGAGGACTAGTAACCGCCGTGGCTAAACCGGGCGGAGGCACACAGGATGGGTGCGCCCGGTTCAGCCTCGCTGATGGAGCCGCCTCGACAGAATAACATCGTACCTCAGCCTGTCCAGACACCTCCAGGTCACTATTCCAATCCAATGGACAATCTTATCGCTGCCGCTTCACGGCTGGAGGCCATCCCGATTGAAGGTGATTCTCCGCAAGCGGTGGAGACGCGCCGGGTTAAGGAGCTTCTTCGAACAGCCTTGGTTCAGCAGGAAGCATATTCATATAGCCGTGACCGAATTCACTCCACCCCCCGTCCAAGCCGGAGTTACAGCAGGCGGATGGATGAACCGGCCGTATCCGAGAATGCACGGAACCGTGAAGCGCCCGTGGCCATAACCCGGCGGTGATGCTCGTGAAGTGGTGGACCGGGCCGAAACACGAAGGGATGCTGAGTTAGCAGCGCAACATGAGGCTCGTCAGCTTACGCCGGTTCGTACAACCACCTCGATCGAGCCAGGAGTTACTTCCAGTTCTTTGGGAGTGCCTTGTCTTGTCCCCGCTTTACGCAATGTGCGCCTGCCCAAGGATTTCAAGGGCCCATGCAAGGTGCCAAATTACACGGCCGATTTGTCTTCGGAAGCATGGGTAGAGAGTTATGAGATGGCCATGGAGATGCTTGACGTAGATGAAGCGGCATGTGCAAAGTATTTCACCATGATGCTTGAAGGGACAGCCCGTATTTGGTTAAAGAGCTTACCAGCCAATTCTATCGGTTCATGGGCCCGCTTGCGAGCCCGGTTTATCCAGAATTTCAAGGATACATGTAAGCAGCCCATGTCGATAGTGGATTTAGCGGCCTGTGTCCAGGAGGAAGGAGAGTCAACAACCCGCTGGGTACGCCGAGTCTCGGAAATTTTGCACTCATCAGACCGTATCAACGCTGACTCCGCGGTTATAACTTTGGAAAGCAACTGCCGATTTAAACCTCTGAAGTTGAACTTGGGACGGATGAAGCGCCATTGTAACGATATGGGGACCCTCTTGACTGCGTTAGTGAAGTATGCTGATTCTGATGGTACCAAGGATCCCGAGTCTGATGATGACAAGACATGGAAGGGAAAGAAGAACAGCAACTCCAAGGGGCAGTAACACAACACGGCAGGTCATGGTAACGGAGGCAAGCGCAAGACGGATGGCAGCATGGAATTTGTGGCTAATACTAGCGCACAGGACAGGGGCCAGCGACGGAAGGGTAAACCGCCAAATCACGGTGGAGCTCCAAACCCCAACCCGGACCGTCTGACTTATCTATTAAACCAGCCCTGTTCAAAGCACGGGAAGAAGGAGGCGCTAGCCACCCACCTCTGGAAGGATTGCTATATTATGCAGGAATTCAAAAACTCTAATGCTTTCTGGTATGATCACGGATCAGGTGGTGGCTCAGGATCCGGGTTCCATGGGCCGGGTCACGGTGGAGGAAATGTCGGTTCAGGCTTCAAGATCAGGGTGGACATAACAATCAAAACAATCAGAATAGCCAGGGTGGTTACAACCAGCAGCAGCAGCAGTCAGGCTATCAGAGCAATCCAAAGCAGTTGAATAGCGGGCAATATCATGTATTCACCACTAGCTTAGACAAGCGAGACCAGAAGCTTCATAAGCGAGCAGTGAATTCTGTCGAACCGGCCGTGCCTCGTTATTTACGCTGGTCCGAACAGCCAATCATATGGAGCAGAGAGGATCACCCGCCCCGGGTTGACAATCCGTGTCAGCTAGCGTTGGTGGTGGCACCTCAGGTGGGAGGTTATAAGTTCACCAAAGTACTCATGGATGGAGGAAGCAGCATTAATATCTTGTACTATGAGACCTTCCGTTGTATGGGGCTAACAGACAAGAATCTTAAACCGTCCAATACGGTGTTCCATGGTGTGGTACCTGGTAAGTCGGCATATCCCATTGGTAAGATAGCTCTGGAGGTGGCCTTTGGAGATGATCATGATTCCAGGTCAGAAACATTGGTTGTTGAGGTGGTCAAGATCCGGAGCCCGCATTTCACGCTTTGTTTGGGCGGCCGGCTTATGCCAAGTTTATGGCACGACCCTGTTATATTTATCTGCAGCTCAAGATGCGGGGTCACAAGGGGACCATAACCGTTCATGGAAGTCGCAAGATTGCCTTGGAGTGTGAAGAAGGTGATGTGGCCTATGCAGAGTCGGTTTGTGCCACGGAAGAGTTGAAGTACTACAAGGATAATGTTGATCCGGCTGACATGACTCTGTTGAAAAAGCCAACCACAGAGCATGATCCGGCTCTAAAGTTCAAATTGGCAGCTGAGACCAAGCTTGTTGACTTCGTACCGGGTGATTCGTCCAAGCAGTTTAGTATCAGTACCAACTTGGATCCGAAATAGGAAAGCGCGCTCATCGAGTTCATCCGTGAGAATCGGGACATTTTTGCATTGAAGCCTTCTGACATACCAGGTGTACCGAGAGAACTCGCTGAGCACACTCTTAATGTTGATCCTAAGTACAAAATGGTGAAGCAGTTTCTCCGCCGGTTCAACGAAGAAAGGCGCAAAGCTATTGGAGAGGAAGTGGCCAGGCTCTTAGCGGTAGCTTTATTGTTGAAGTGTTCCATCCTGAATGGCTGGCTAATCCGGTGCTGGTCCTTAAGAAGAACGGCACCTGGCGTATGTGTGTGGATTACACAGATCTTAACAAGGCTTGTCCAGCGGATCCTTTTGCCCTCCCCCGCATTGATCAGATTATTGATGCTACGGCGGGTTGTGAGCGTTTGAGTTTTTTGGATGCATATTCTGGTTATCATCAGATCAAGATGGCAGTTAAGGACCAGGAGAAGACGGCGTTCATAACTCCTTTTGGAGCCTTCTGCTATGTATCTATGCCCTTTGGGCTCAAGAGTGCCCAGGCAACTTATCAACGGTGTGTACAAAACTGCCTTCATAAGCAGATCGGCCGTAATGTGCATGCCTATGTGGATTATATTGTGGTTAAGTCCAGGGAGAAGGAGACTCTGGTTGATGATTTGAAGGAAACCTTTGATAACCTACGGACATACAAGATGATGCTCAATCCGGCCAAGTGTGTTTTTGGTGTACCGGCAGGCAAGTTATTGGGTTTTCTGGTGTCCAACAGGGGGGATTGAGGCTAATCCGGAGAAGATCATAGCTATCACCTCTCTGGCTAAACCAAAATGTATCAATGATGTTCAGCGCTTGGCAGGCCGGATTGCTGCGTTGAGCCGGTTTATCAGTCGCCTCGGTGAGAAGGCAATACCTTTGTATCGAATCTTTGAAAAAGCGGATCCCTTTGATCGAGTCCGGCCGATAAAGCATTGGAGGACTTAAAGCGGCAGCTAGCCAATCCGCCTGTTCTTGCTGCTCCGATTGACAAAGAACCATTGCTACTATATGTGGCAGCTAATGCTCCTGCAGTCAGCGTAGCTATTGTGGTAGAGCGCAAGGAGGCGGGTAAGGAGTATCCGGTTCAGCGCCCGGTTTACTATATCAGCGAGGTGCTTATTGAGTCCAACCAAAGATACCTGCATTGGCAGAAGCTGGTGTATGGAGTTTTCATGGCAAGCCGGAAGCTTAAGCAATACTTCCAGGGACATCCCATCACAGTGGTCAGCTCTGCTCCTTTGGGAGATATAATTCAAAACAGGGAGGCAACTGGCCGGATTGCCAAGTGGGCTATAGAGCTTGGGCCACACGATTTGAAATATGTGCCTCGAACGGCGATCAAGTCTCAAGCACTTGTGGATTTCATCAATGATTGGACGGAGCTACAAGCACCTGAAGAAAAACCGGATCACACCTATTGGACTATTCATTTTGATGGGTCCAGGCAATTGGAGGATCGGGGGCTGGAGTCGTATTAACTTCCCCACAAGGTGATAAGTTCTGTTATGTTCTCCGCTTAATGTTCCCTTGTACTAACAATGCAGCTGAGTATGAAGCTTTACTCCATGGTCTCTGGATGGCTAAGGAGATGAATCTCAGCCGAGTCAAGTGCTTCGGTGACTCGGACCTGGTGGCCCAACAAGTGTCTGGTACTTGGGATTCTAAGGACCCGCTCATGGCAGCATACAGTCGTGAGGTGGATATCATTGCAGGATACTTCAAGGGATATCAGGTGGATCATGTGGACAGACGGAAGAACGAAGCGGCGGACGCTTTCAGCCGGCCGGGCTCTCAGCATAAACCGGTCCCGCCTAATGTCTTCTTAGATGTCCTGCATAACCCGTCGGTCAAGCTCCCTGGCGAAGAGGATTTGGCTATTCCTGATCCAGAGGCTCAGTTGGTGGCGGCTCGCATGTCATTCGGATTGACGGTTCCTTATCTTGCGTACATGAACCGGGCGAGTTACCGAAGGATGAGGCGGCGGCGACAGATAATCCGGCAATCCAAGTCCATGACTATTGTCAATGGCGAGTTGCATCATTGCAGTGTATCAGGAGCGTTTCAACGTTGTGTATCGCCAGAGGAAGGTTGTGAGATCTTGCGCGAAATCCACGAAGGAGAATGTGGTCACCACGCCGGTTCAAATCTCTGGTGGCTAAGGCGTTTCGTCACAGTTTCTATTGGTTGATTGCTCATGCTGATGCGGAGGACCTGGTTAGGCGATGTGACGGATGTCAGAAGTTCTCAAGACGCGCTCATGTGCCGACTCAAGAATTGAGAATGATTCCAATTACTTGGCCGTTTGCAACTTGGGGGCTGGATATGGTCGGGCCTTTCAAACGGTCCAAGGACAAGAAGACCCACCTTTTGGTGGCGGTTGACAAATTTACAAAGTGGATAGAGGCGGAGCCCGTCAGCAAGTGTGATGCAGCCACGGCGGTTCAATTCATTAAGAAGGTGATTTTCCGGTTCGGATTTCCACACAGTATCATTACTGATAATGGTACAAATCTGTCTAAGGGTGCTATGAAGGAGTTCTATGAACGTGAGCACATCCGGCTTGACGTTTCATCAGTGGCTCATCCACAATCCAATGGCCAAGCAGAAAGAGCTAACCAGGAGATCTTACGAGGCATCAAACCCCGGCTTATGGTTCCTTTGCAGCGGACACCGGGTTGTTGGGTTGAGGAGTTACCATCTGTGTTATGGAGCATCAACACTACACCCAACAGATCGACAGGATACACACCGTTCTTCATGGTCTACGGAGCGGAGGCGGTTCTCCCCAGTGATATCCGTCATGATTCACCTCGTGTAGCAGCTTATGTTGAAGCGGACAACGAGGTAGCTCGGCAAGACGCTTTGGACCTGTTGGATGAGGAGCGTGACATTGCAACTGCCCGTTCGGTGATTTACCAGCAAGATCTTCGTCGCTATCACAGTCGCCGAGTTAGAACAAGAACCTTTCAAGAAGGAGATTTGGTGCTCCGGCTCATTCAAGACCAGACTGATATGCATAAGCTATCCCCACCTTTGGAAGGACCTTTCGTGGTCAGCAAGAATCTGCACAACGGGTCGCATTTATCTCGATTGATATTCGAGAGCATAAAGACTCACGTACATCGGAGGAGGAGACCAATGTGCTGTGGAACATAGCTCATCTTCGGCCCTACTATACTTGAGCCATAGGCTTTACTTATGTACATATTATGACAATGTATATATTATGATCAATACAATAAACCGGAGCCTTAGCTAAAGCGGGGTCTCTGTTATTTTTTACATCATGAGTGGTTACACGGAGTTTTTATCTTAAAGCGGTCTCCGGTTTACCCCTTGAGTTAGCTTCTTAACAAAGCTTTATATTATGTCACTTGGGGGCTTGGTCGTGTCCGAACCAATGCAACACCTTTTGACAGGCGAAAGCCACGAGATCACTTGGGGACTTGGTCACGCCTGAACCGATCCACGCCTCTTGGTCGGCCTAAGGCCACAGAATCACTTGGGGGCTTGGTCGAACCCGAACCATCGCTACACCTCTTGATCGGCGTAATGCCACTGCATCATTTGGGGACCTGGCTGACATGAACCATAGCTACGCCTATTGGGGGCTTGGTCGTGTCCGACCATGGTGATGCCACTTGATCGGCTCAAACAGCCTCTTTCCGCAAAAGATTTTGTCTTTGCCTTTGCTTGCAATTTGTTTGTCTTTTTGCATATTTCTCTTATTGTGTTCTTAAACCAACAATTGTTAAACCGATTCGACTGTCAGTTGACGGGACACGGTTTGTTTTTCATCCGGAGACACTTTTGCCCGGTTTGATTTTTGATAAACATCCTATTATGGAGTAACACCGGTGTTCATCTTAACCCGGAATGGTTTACCTGGTAAACCGACCCTATATACACAGGAGCTGTTTTCTCCTTCAGCAGAGCGGGTTTCTTACAACTCCGCTTCAAGATTGGCACAGCCAACTTCATGCCCTACGATGGCAGGTATCATATATTCCCATATTTTATCATATGTTTAATCTAAAGTATTATCTTTGGTTTCATATACATGGATATGATGACCCGCCTAGTGGTACACCCACAATGGCGTTTTAAGCTTTTTGCTGCAGACAACAGTTTAAAGTTGAAGATTCAACAAAAACATAAGTTGCAATAAATATGCATGAAGGCATATCAACACAAAGTGTGGCAGCTAGTCTATTACAAGGCAACACAGTGCCTAGATAAGATAATTGTTTTTGGCATAACATAAGGACGCAGTAATGTAGACCGGCCTCCGGTTTATGCTTGATCACCAGCTTGGCCTGATGGTTGCGGGTCATCCTGCGCCGCTTCAACTTCGATTCCCTACCCAAAGAATGGAAATCAACAATCGTCGATTCCCATTAATGCTTGAAATACGGCTTCATCATTGATCAGCACTGACGGTTCAATATCAGGAGCGTAAGTATGCTTACGGATTGGCGGTATAAGATTCTTCGCTTCAGGAATCGGTGCAGACACTCGTATATTTTCTTCGTCATATTGGGCCTGATAGTGAGACAGGTTTGCCTCTTCAACCAGCTGACAAGCCAAAGGGCGCACTTCCCGGTTTATAGCTCGAAGATCTTCTTCGCTGAATTCCGTCCCGTCTTCTTTCAAGCTTGGGAAGCCTTGGGCCGCTTCAACAGATCAAGTCCGCACCACGCTTTGGCCCGGATTAAGGCATTTATGGCACCAGTTCTAGCAGCAGATTTCTTTAATTCTTCAAACCGGGCAAGAAGCATTGACAACCTTTTAAGAGTGTCCTGGATCAAGGTCGGTGCCGGGTTGTTATGAGAAGCGGTGCTAATGATCCGATGCGCACCAGTATAGAGTTGCTCTATCAATGTGTAAGAGGCTTTCAATTTCTTCCGCACATCTGATCCCAAGTGGCCAATGTGTGTCCCTATATCATTCAAAGTGTTAATAACCGGCAATTAAATGAGAAAGCTTCATTATGTCAGAAATCAAAAAAGGCGTACCAAACACAGCGGCGGTCATGGCATGCACTTGCCGCTTTACACCGGACAGTTCATCCATCACCAGTTTAAGGGTAGCTTCAGCATTTTCTGCCCGTTGAGTTAAAGCGGCCTTTTCAGTGGCCCAATCCGCCCGCTCCTTGTTGAAGCTCTCCTTAAGCTTTTCCATGACACTTAAAGCGCTGGATAATTCATTTTTTGCCTTGGAAGTTTCAGCTGCTGGGATTTCAGGTTTTCTTGGAGATCAGCGATTTGGCTTTCTTTCTTGTTCACATCAGCCTACATACAGAAAATCATTAAGATGCAGACTTGAAGTACCAACCCCATAACAAGTTATGCCTTTGGTACTTGGGGGCTAATGCATATTTGCTGTTCATCCTAAAAATTTTACATATCAAAGTCCCAAGCTCAATACAAGTATTCAGTTTGGCACTTGGGGGCTAATGCTTATTTGCTCTGTCCTTGAGGGATACTGGATTTCTTATAAAAATCCCGGTTTAACTACATTAAAAGTTGAACCGGCCCTTGGGGGCTACTTTCCCAAAAGTATAGCCTTGCTCAGGATTATATTGGGAAGTCCCGGTTTAAGTTCATATTTTAAACCGTCACTTGGGGGCTATTAGAGTTGACAGATTGAAATGAACAAGCAGGGAGTTATAGAGTTTACCTCATATTTGTCCTTCATCATGTTCACCAGACCGGCTTCATAATCACGGCTGGTATATAACCGGTTCAGATAACCGGAATCTTGTGGATTCAAAGCGGCATAAGTTGCCAAATCGGCATTCCACTTGCCTTTACCAAATGCAGTAAATTCATCCTTGGCAGTGTGCTTGGACAAGGCGACAGGATTACCTGGCTCGGAATGGCCAAAGCCACTAATCACAACATCGTCATCCTTGGCTGCACCGGTTCGCACTGGGGTCGCCGGTTTATCCGTCTGCTTTGGTGGACTCGCTGTCTTGTCAGTTTGAGCAGGACTTGTGGGTTGATTTGAAGGACCGGTGGTATCAACGTACGCCTCTTCAACAGTAACGTCATGACCTTGCAATGGTGGGTCGGTCAGTATATCATCCTGGATGTGTTCCTCGGGTTTTGGTATTTGGGTCGGTTCAGGAGCATCGTCTTCTGCCGCTTTATCCAGGCGAGCTTTCTTGCTTGGCCTAGGCTTGGCTCTGAAAGGAAAAAGACAGATCAGTCCAATGAACATTGAAAGTGGTATACCAAACAGCATTATCAGGAATATGGCTCACCCAAGCACTGTCTTGAGCGGTGGGAGTTGGGTGCCTGTCGACTCGCCAGAGGAAGAATGAGAAGTAACCTGATAATCGGAGTCAGATGGATTAAGAGGTTGACGAAAGCAACCCGCTTTAGGATAATCATTGACGAAACAGTTAGAGACCTCTGAACGGCGTTTCTGAACCGGACTGTGCCGGGTGGAGGTGACTACCTGGCCGCTGTGCCGGGTTGCGCGACGAGCTTCATGCTGTTGTGTCTTCATAAGAAAGTTTCGATCCAAGTAAGCAAGAGGATGAGAAAACTTAACTTTCCGGTTTTCCCGACGGATTTTTACTGAAGGTAAAGGGTTTGAATCGGAAGAAAGGGCGATTACCTCTACAACATCAGCATGACTAGCTTCAGCATCATCCTGGCAATAATCATTATCAATAAGGTGTGTAAAAAATAGACCAAGTGAGTCAAGTTCTACCACAAGGTCCAGATTACCCACATCATCGTCAGCTGGTGGATCGGAGGAGGCAGTGGTTTTCTTTCTATAGGCTGGTTTCATCACAACTTTGGTGTTGGGTCGGGTTATTGCCACCGGTTTCTCTTGTGGAGTCTTCCTGCTCCAAAATGGATCATCACCCTGTTTGAAAGATGTTAACATCAACAAAGAGTACTTGAACATAGTCAGATCTTATAAAGGCACAAGATATGAGTCTTACGACTGGCAGTTTATTAATGGCGTAGAAGGGAGCCAGCCGGTTTCAAAGACAAGCGCTTCCGTTCGCTCAACATCCTCTTAATAACAGCCTCAAGAATTTATCGCCTGTCACCGGATCTCAATATGCCGTAGAGGGTCTTTCACATCTTCTGTGTATTTACACATCAAACCGGAGCGCAGGCTTAGGGGAAGTATACTCCAAGATATCCAGTAGCGAGCAAGATCAATTCCTGTCAACCCGTTGGCCATGAAGGCCCGGAGCTTGGATAGTTGAGGAGCATATTTGCTTCTCTCCTTAGCAGTTAGTCTGTGAGGGAGGGGATGCGTGTTGCTTAGCCGCTCCGGACGGTAACCCGGTAAGGGATTTTCTCCCTCAGGGGAGGTATCTTTGCAGTAGAACCATGTTGAATTCCACTCTTTGGGATGGCTATGCAGTTTGGCGTGAGGGTAAGTGACCTCTTTCCGTTTCTGAATCGCCACGCCACCCAACTCGGTGTTGGGACCATCAGAAAATTCAGTGCAGCGGTTTAGATGGAAGCAATCTCTGAACAATTCAACTGTGGGCTCCTCTTGAAAGAACACCTCACAGAGCACTTGAAAATGACAGATATTGGTTATGGAGTTGGGGCCAATGTCTTGGGGACGCAGCTGGAAGCTAGCCAAGACATCTCGATAAAACTTTGAACCGGGTGGACTAAAGCCCCGGGCTAAATGATCAGCAAACAAAACAACTTCTCCATCCTTGGGTTCTGGAGGACTCTCCGGGCCAGGGACCCTCCAGTGAATGACGTCTTTTTTGCCTAAGTCGCCGGTGCGGACTAAGTTATCCAATTGAGTTTCAGTCACTCGAGAAGGGGCCCAGTTACACTTGTACACTTGTTTGGCCATGATGCAATCTGCAAAGCAGTAATACCGGTTCAAGAGTATGTTGGAAGGTTATATATTGATACATTCATTGTTAAACCGGAAGAAGTTGCTTATAAACCGAAGTTTCGCAAGGTGGCAATACATAAACCGGAAAACCCTGGCGGTTCAACAAGGGGACTAATGGTATATGCCGAGTTGTCAGTTTCTCTACAAAGTCAAACCGCCTGGTCTGAAACATTGGTGAATCAAAAGTAGATGTGCGAAAACAGGTTTCACAAAAGATTATCACAGTTTTGGATCTGAAGCATATTCAGAAAAGAAATAAATATTCAAGATCTAAAACGGAGCGGTACAGAATCAATGAGAAAAGAGGCAAGGAGATCTATGACCTTGAGATGCGTGAGTGACAGCGGATGCTAAAAAACTACCGCTACGCGGAACAAAGATTCGCAGACTTAACTAAAAGTTAGCATATGAGCAAGAAGCAAGCGAGGAGTACCGAAGAACAGGGAAACCCTAGAACAGATCTATGGTGAAAGGATAGAAGACTTACCGGGGCTGAGGAAGAAGCGGAAGGTCGCCGCGATGCTCTGGTACGTTCAGGATGATGCAGCGGCCAAGGTTGATGCAGAAGTTGACGGAGGCGGCGGAGCTCCGAAGCTGGGCGGCGCGAGGAAGACGAAGCAGAGGGGCACGAAGGGGAAAAAGAAATGACCCTTCGGTCTATTTATAAAGGCAAAGGATATGTGTGTCAGGCGCAAAAATCAAGGGGCCACAAGATTGGAAGCAGAGCTGTCGCCTCGGTTGTTGCAGACTCATTAATGAAAAGATGTTATATACAGTTCTTTATGACAGATGACGTCAATCCGGTTCACCACAATCTGAGAAGATGACGTCACGGCGGTTCAACCAAGAAGATGTTGAAGAAGAAGTTTTTAATAAGGATTGACATGAACCTGTTCAAATCAATCTGGGCCTAATGTTGGGGATATTACTACTGGGCGTAAACCGGCCAGGAGAGGCCGGGTTAACTTCATCAGTAGTCAAGTATGCTTGAAGCCCGTGAGGATATTCTATAAGGGCCCAAGGCCCAGAACCGGTTTAGGGCTTGTAGCCGTGAACCGGCATTAGTATGTAACTTGTGTTGTAAGTTAGAAATACTAGAGACCGAAGCGGACACGTCTATGAGCCGGTCTCGGGACTCTGCAAACCGACGGGCGTCACCCATGTATATAAGGGGACGACCCGGCGGTGATTCAGGACAACAGAAACAACTCGAGACTTAGGCGAAGCTTGTTTGCTCCCTAGTCATCGAAACCCCCATCAATTCCATCACAACTAGACGTAGGCTTTTACCTTCATCGAAGGCGCCGAACTAGTATAAACTCTCTTGCATCCTTGTGTCTTCTTTAACCCCTTCAAGCTAACCCGTAGCGATGGCTCCACGACTAAGTCCTTTCATGAGGACGTCTGCCATGACAAAACCACGACAACATGGGTGCGTGATTCTCAGCGTCATTCGGAACATCTAGTCCGCCGAGACCCTTTCCAAAGATTACGTGTAAATCATTGACCATAGCAAGTACGTGATCACCGGTATGCATGGCGGGCTTCTTCCGATGATCTGCCTCGCCTTTGAAATGCTTGCCTTTCTTTCTACATTGATGGTTGGTCGGAAGAAATCGACGATGGCCCAGGTACACATTCTTCCTGCAGCTTCCCAGGTATATAATATCGGTGTCAAGTAAACAGTGCGTGCATCCGTGGTATCCCTTGTTTGTCTATCCTGAAAGGTTACTGAGAGTGGGCCAATCGTTGATGGTCACGAACAACAACGCCTTTAGGTCAAATTCCTCCTTTTTGTGCTCATCCCACGACGCATACACCGCTTCCATTCCACAGCTGTAAAAGTTCTTCAACTAATGGCCTTAGGTACACATCAATGTCGTTGCCGGGTTGCTTAGGGCCTTGGATGAGAACCGGCATCATAATGAACTTCGCTTCATGCACATCCAAGGAGGAAGGTTATACATACATAGAGTCACGGGCCAGTGCTGTGATTGCTGCTCTGCTCCCCGAAAGGATTAATGCCATCGGGCGCTTAAAGCAAACCACACGGTCCTTGGGTCCTTTGCAAACTCATCCCAGTACTTTCTCTCGATTTTTCTCCATGCGACCCGTCGTGGTGCTCTCAACTTCCGTCTTTTTACGGTCCTCACCGTGCCATCACATCAACTTGGCATGCTCTCCGCTTCAACAGACGTTTCAACCATGGTATTATAGGAGCATACCACATCACCTTCGCAGAACCCTCTTCCCGGAGGCTCACGTCAACATCACCAAGGTCATCTCGTCTCGATCTTATACCACAATGCACCGCATACCGGGCATGCGTTCAGATCCTTGTATGCATCGTGATAGAGGATGCAGTCATTAGGGCATGCATGTATCTTCTGCACCTCCAATCCTAGAGGGCATACGACCTTCTTTGTTGCGTATGTACTGTCGGGCAATTCGTTATCCTTTGGAAGCTTCTTCTTCAATATTTTCAGTAGCTTCTCAAATCCTTTATCAGGCACAGCATTCTCTGCCTTCCACTGCAGCAATTCCAGTACGGTACCGAGCTTTGTGTTGCCATCTTCGCAATTGGGGTACAACCCTTTTTTATGATCCTCTAACATGCGATCGAACTTCAGCTTCTCCTTTTGACTTTCGCATTGCGTCCTTGCATCGACAATGACCCGGCGGAGATCATCATCATCGGGCACATTGTCTGGTTCCTCTTGATCTTCAGCAGCTTCGCCCGTTGCAGCACCATCGTGCACATCGTCTAGTTCCTCTTGATCTTCAGCAGCCTTCTTGCAGCACCATTGTGCACATCGTCTGGTTCCTCTTGATGTTCAAGAGCATCACCGTATTCGGGGGCACATAGTTGTCATCGTACTCTTCTTCTTCGCCGTCTTCCATCATAACCCCTATTTCTCCGTGCCTCGTCCAAACATTATAGTGTGGCATGAAACCCTTGTAAAGTAGGTGGGTGTGAAGGATTTTCCGTCGAGTAAGACTTCAGATTCCCACATATAGGGCATGGACAACACATAAAACCATTCTGCTTGTTTGCCTCGCCACTTCGAGAAAATCATGCACGCCTTAATGTACTCGGAGGTGTGTCCGCCACAGTACATCCATTGCCGGTTCATCTGCGTGCATTATATATAATTAAGTGTGTCAAAAATCATTACAGAACATCATGAATAGATAATTAAGTGACCAAATTAATAGAAGTTCATCATCACATAAAAACCAAAGTACATACATAGTTCTCATCTAACAACATAAAGCTCTGCAGAGCATCTAAATTAATTAAACCATACATTGAAACTATGTAAAACATTTCAATGCGAAAACAAATGCGATCATAATCGCAACCAAGGTAACAACTGATCCAACGGCATAATGATACCAAGTCTCAGTATGAATGACATATTTTCTAATCTTTCTAATCTTCAAGCGCATTGCATCCATCTTGATCTTTTGATCATCACGATATCCGCAACATGCAACTCCAATATCATCTTCTCCTCCTCAAGTTTTTTTTATTTTTTACTTCAAGAAATTGTTTTCTTCTTCAACTAAATTTAACCTCTCGACAATAGGGTCGGTTGGAATTTCGGTTCAACAACCTCCTAGATAAATAAAATCTATGTCACGTTGGTGGCATAATTTTCATAAACAATAAATGAACCAATAGTTATGAAAAGATAATATATACCACATCTGAATCGAGAAGCAGGACGAGGGTCAAGGGCGGATACCAAAACCATCGCACTACATAAGATGCAATAATAAAAGTAAGAAAATAATACAAGTATCTATCTAAACATACAAGTAAGAATATTTTTCTTTTCAGAAAGAAGATAAGAACAAGAGGCTCACCACGGTGGTGTTGGCGATGAGATCGGCGCAGGTGATCGACGGCGGTGAAGACGGGGACGGGGCGTGACGGACCGCTAAACCTAGACAAATATTGAGGAAAATGGAGCTTGGAGGTCGAGCTTGGAGAGGAGAAAGCTTAAGTAGTGTGGCTCGGGCATTCCATCGAACACCTTGTGTGCATAGGAGGTGAGCTAGAGCACCACCAAGCCATCTCCCCTCGGGCGGAAAAAAGCAGAGCGGTGTGCTCTGCTCTCACGCCAAGGGGTATATATAAGCACCTCATTGGTCCCGGTTGGTGGCATGAACCGGGACTAAATGGGAGCCTTTGGTCCCGGTTCAAGACACCAACCGGGACCAATGGTGGTGGGCCCGGAGCGAGGACCATTGGTCCCGGTTCGTCCCACCAACCGGGACCAAAAGGGCAGATTTAACCGGGACCAATGCCCACGAGGCCCGGCCGCCCCTGAGATCATGAACCGGGACAAATACCTCCATTGGTCCCGGTTCGTGGCAGAACCGGGACTAATGGGCTGACCCGGCCTGGGCCATTGCCCCCTTTTCTACTAGTGCCTACATTTCGTGTATGTTCATAAGGTTCATTATGTTTCTGGAGGTTATTATATATCACTCTCTATTTGGTTCCATTGTCTACGCTTACCTAAGTTATAATATTTTGTATATTTCAATCATTCATTCAATTTTACTTCTATGAATAGGGATCGAGGGCCACTATTCATGCATAAGTTATATATCCATATTATGGCCCTAATGCATTCATCAAGCAAATTAGCAAACCATCAAAAAAATTGGTAGACAGGTTGCGGGTGACGGCGCACACATGATTCAGTGACGTTTACATTGATTAACGCATGATGGTGATTTTGTAACCATCATAGTTTGTGGGAATCATGACACTATGTACAAAACGTCATACTTTAGGTATTTCTGTGATGATTTCTTCGACCGCCTATGGGTTTTCGCCACGGTATTCCAATTTCTTGTAGTGAGCTCACTAACCGGGCACATACCCAATGACAAAAGACAAGTTGTGGTGGCCCTGAACTGCATATTAACAATGGCGCACGACATGTCCCAACGTAGTTGGTCCTAAAATTACACCACTTCTTTTTTGTATGCATGAGTCTACATCATCATCAAGTATTATCATCATAGTCGTCATTGTTGTTGTTATTTTTACCATAATAAATCATCGTCATCATTGTCCAATACCAATAATAATGTTGCAAGCGTCAAAGCGGAGAGAAAATACAAACTATGAAATATAAATAAATCCAATTTTCTCCATGTTCCGAAAGAAAATACAAACTATGAAATCTAAATAAATACAATACAAATAAAATCATCGTCATCATCATATAATGCCAATAATAATGTTGCAAACATCCAAGGTAGAAAGAAAATATAAACAATGGAAACATAAATTAATCGGATTTTCTCCATCAGTTCTCAAATATTACTGATTATAATGATCACTTCCTTCGGTCACGTAGAAGTGTCGAAGTTACAACTTGTCAATAACTTTACTGAGAATATCGTACACCACATGTGGACGGTTTTGCTTAAGCTGTTCGAACCCCTCTGTTTTCACAATAGTTCGTAGTCTATCACCGTCTCTTAGCATGTACTTGAGACAGCAAGCCTTGAGCTGCTGGCAACTATGTTTCTCTGCAAGATCCAAAGTTAACCCCACTGTGTTGACATCTATAGCCTTGCTAAGCTTGCTCTCACATATGAGTTTTAGCCTCGCTATCTCGTACCGTTCAGCGGCGACAAGCAAATGGCGCGCCATGTTTAAAGCATGTTCCGTGGTCTCCTCCATGAAGTCGGGCAGAGTCTCATTGTACACGTAGTGCAGCAGTACCTCGAAGACGTTGACATCCATATCGTCAACACGGATGTAGTTTCGCTTGCTCTCCACCAGGGCACGAAAGACCGGAGACTGTGCAACGAGCACGCGCCCATGCACCTTGAATCTCTTGAACCAACCGATCTTAATAGTCATGTCAGGCTTGAGCTCGCTATCGAGAAGGTTGTGGAGATCGAAGGGTGGCACGACAACGCTGTTGTCGTCGCCATCAACTTCATGGTCTTTCATGAGTTTGGTGGTAACAATCTTGACGGTGCACTTGATCACCAGGCAATCATCCTTGAGGCACCCGGACGCGGCCAGATCGGCTTTACTAACAAACTTAGGAGTACCCCAACCTGGCTGGTTGGACGAGAACTTCGCGGTGGCGGGTCCGCGTTTGTTCTTCTCTCCGGTCACGGGCGATGCAGGATCCTGGAGGCTGAAGGTGTAGGTCGCCGTGACCTCGTCCTCGCTGGCACTCAGCAACTTGAGAAAAACAGATGTGAACTGCCCGTCGACGACCCTGGAGTCACCGTTTGGAAAGTAGGCGATAGCCCAGTCATGACCGCCGACGCTGAAGGGCCCGGAGGTGAGCATGGTATCGCCTTCTTTGAGCATGGAGTGCCCCACAACCTTGAACGTGTGCTCGCCGGCGTGGATGACATCGTATGATGAGGGCTTGGGTGCGGTGGCCGCCGGCGATGGCTTAGTAAAGAAGTTCCTTGAAAAGAAATCGAGGAGGGTAGATGAATAGATTGACATAGCGACTTTCTAAAAGAAATCTGATGGACAAGGCACGCCTTATACTCTATATATGTGTACATACAGTTATTTGAGAACAAAACGGATACATGTTAGTAACTTCATTACCGGCCGATTTCCTAGATCATTACGTACGTCAAGCTTCTTATAGATCGGAAACATAGGTTAATAATCTGTTATTTACCGGCCGGCCGGCTTACAAGTAGGCCGAAGCATCAACTGATGTGTTCGTGTCACGATCGAACATCAATGGATGCAAAATTCAGAAGATTGAGGGGAGTATTTGATTAGTGTCTATATCGAGGACTCATCTAGATGAGAAGTAAATATGTCTCATCTAAATTTTGACATCAGCAACACGTCAGATGAGAGAAGCCCACCGTGTCCTCCACTTCTTTGTCTGTTTCCAAATGTCTACTAATGCAGCTGTGCTATTCAGCGTCGTCGAACGCGTGCGTGAGCCGTCCCATGCGGATGGACGGTTACCGCATCCGGTGCCCAGTGGAACGGCCGAGCCTTCCGACACACTCGGCCACGTAGGGGACGCCCGACGTGCGCTTAGTGGTTGGGTCCCGGACACTAATTTCGGGCCAAACCACTCCCTTTCAATGCTCCCTTGGTTTGAATTTCTTGGGAGACGCACAACTCCCTCTTCTATGTCGCGTGCGCATTTCTTCTCCTCTCCTACCATTCTGGGCGGTGTGCAGGATTCACCGACGTGGGAGGCCATCCACAGAAAACAACATGAAATAAGATGTCAAAGTTGCCGCACTAATAGCCAGTCAATTGCTTTCATTGATAGACACACCAACTGACACGATTCAAAGAGAGCCGAGAGATTTGGCGACACAAACTCTCACAAACCCTTCGTGGATGCTGGATTGGACGTCGTCGAGGTAGTTAGAGGCCCGAGATACCTCATTCAAACACGCCATCAGCACCTCTGCGGCCGTCAGACAATGAGAGGAAGGGGGACGGAGGCGGCGGCGGCTAGGGTTGAGAACAAGAATTGTTTTACCAGCAGAATGGAGCTATTGAGATCCATTAAAAGGGCAGCTCGGTGCACGTAGCGCCTGCTTGCGCAGGATTTGGAAATGACGAGGGTGCAGAAAAGTGTTCGACCGCTTTGGGTCTATAATATGCATCTTTTTCCTACATTTCTACAAGAGACTGTTTCCAGAACTCGAACCCGTGAACTCATGGTCACAAGACAATAGCTTTACCGCTATTGAGATCCATTGGGAGAGAAAAAAACTAGGAGTATTATCATAATATATGACAAGAAGCATGCATACTAATTATCTCTACTCCTAATGGAGCAGTTGGTAGCCTGGTACTTCGGTTTTATTTTCGTCTGGTTTTATTTCCTCCCACCACCAATCACCCTTACCATTTTGGTTTTCTTATCTATCGGTTTATTTTTCTCTCCACTCTTTTATTGCAAATCAGCACTTTCCTAACATACAAAAGATCACGGATCTAACTTTCCTAATTTCATACCATTTCACGCACCTTACTGATTGTCTATATTTATCTAGGATCTAGGAATTTGGTAAATTTTATGGTTTCTACATGCTCTTATTATTTTAATCCTTATATTTTTCAGAACTTGATTGATCTTGCTGGGTCTGAGAATTCCAAGACTGACACAACTGGATTACATCGTAAAGAAGGTTCACACGTAATCAAAAGCCGGTCTAGGGTCTGGTTGTGCATTTTTCACAATGCGGTTTGGCCACACCTATGTCTAGAAAGTTCTTTTACCTTATATTTCCTTCATGAGATTTTGACTTCTTATCTTGACTCGAATTATGGCATGCAGATTCTGGGTACAAACCCCCAATAATACTTCCATCTGGAGTAACAAACTTTGGTAGAGTTAGCTCGCGTCAGGATAACACATGAAGCTTTCAAGTTTGCAAAAGAAGTACTTGCATGAGGAGGTAATTTCCAGTTAGAATATATCCTCTATTTTTATTTAAGAACATGTTGTGATGCTACTTTTTATTTGTATATAACTCGTGTTTCGACCTGTATTAGTCAGAATGTAGTTCCTATTGTTAGCTACATTTTTTCTGGTAATTTTGTATATAACTTGTGTTTCAACTTGTATTAGTCAGAATGTAGTTCCTGCTGTTCGCTACATTTTTTCTGGTAATTTTGTATATAACTTGTGTTTCAACTTGTATTAGTCAGAATGTAGTTCCTGCTGTTCGCTACATTTTTCTGCTAATACCATTGTGTTTAAGAACATGTTGTGATGTTACTTCTGATTTGTATATAAAATTTTTGTAATTCTACAGCAAGCGTTTTTCGAGAAAATTTTGGTAATTCTGCAGCATGCCTTTCTCGAGGAAATTTTGGTAATTCTCCAACAAATTGTTTGTGTATACTTTGCAAGGTAAAAATGTGGCAAATTGCATTTCATTAGAGATGGCTTTGCAACAAATTGCATGAGTGAGTGGTTCATATATTTTTCATTAAGTCATACAATTTTTTGGTTATAATAGAAGTGTAAATGCATTGGTTGGCTGCTTCAAAATTAATAATGGACACGACCGGGTCGAGTGGGATTTCCTTAGGGCGATGCTGCAGAGACTTGGGTTCAGAAGGCACTGGGTGGACTTGATCATGAAGTGCGTAACCACTGTCCGGTACCAGATCAAGCTTAATGGAAACCTCATGCAGCAGTTTTGTCCCTCCCGTGGCCTGCGACAAGGTGACCCGGTGTCGCCGTACTTGTTTGTCATCTGTGCAGAGGGACTATCAGCTCTCCTTCATGATGCAGAACGTACCGGCAAAGTAACTGGGGTCAAGATCTGCCCAACCGCACCAGTGGTGTCCCACTTGCTGTTTGTTGATGATTCAATCCTCCTAATGAAGGCAAATCCCATGGAAGGCGCGGCGCTAAGAGAGGTTCTGGACCTATACGAAGATTGCTCAGGGCAATGTGTCAATCTCGAAAAATTGGCCAATATATTCAGTCCAAATACAAAAGAGGAGGTGAAATATTCAGTGAAAAAAAGTGTTGCAAATACACAGTGAGTCATGGAGCGAGAAGTATCTTGCGCTGCCTGTACATGTGGGTAAGTCCAAGAAGAAAGCCTTTGCGTATGTTAAAGGAGGCATAGCAGGGAAGGTTTATGGGTGGAAGGAGAAACTAATTGCAAAGGTTGGCAAGGAGACGCTGGTGAAAAGTGTGGCACAAGCAATTCCCACCTTCGCAATGTCGTGCTTTGATCTAACTAAAACCTTTTGCAAAGTAATTAGCTCCCTCATTGGCAATTATTGGTGGAGTCAGCAGGACAAGGAGAGCACGACACATTGGATTAGCTGGAAGAAACTCGATTTGTCCAAGGCCCAAGGTGGTTTGGGATTCCGGGATATGCATAGCTTCAATGTAGCGATGTTGTCCAAGCAAATTTGGAGGCTGATTCAGAACCCTGAAACGCTTTGTGCAAAAACTCTTGAAGCTCGCTACTATCCACAGGTTGATATCCTATAGGCTGTACCGAAGGATGGTATTTCTTACTCCTGGCGTAGCTTGCTAAATGGCCGCGATCTTATAAGAGAGGGCTACCTATGGAGAATTGGGGACGGATGTAAGGTCAGAATATGGACAGACCCGTGGATTCCAAGGCCATGGTCTCGACGCATTATAACACCCAGAGGAGGAAGTATACTGGAGTGGGTCTCGGATCTCATTGATCCAGCTACGAGTTCTTGGGATGAGAGATTGATCCACGAAACCTTTTGGACAATGATGTGAGACATATCCTAGAAATTCCCTTAAGGGAGGGGATACAAGACTTCATTGCCTGGCATTTTGATAGTAAAGGAAGGCATTCAGTCAAGAGCACGTATAAACTTCATGTGCAGCTGCAAAATCAGGAGCAGAATGGAGGACAAGGGCAGAGTACGGTGAGCGCGAGGAACCTGGATAGTACAACTGATGATTCCTGGAAGAGGCTGTGGAAATTGCCATGTCTAAAAACCATACAGATGTTCGTGTGGAGACTCAAGCATGAATCACTCGCTTTTCGGACAAACGTGGAACGAAGAAGGATCCCAACCGACGACAAGTGCCTTTTCTGTGGCCGAGATGATGAAGATGGTGCCCATCTTTTTATTAAGTGCAAAAATGTGAAGGCGGTGTGGAGGGAGTTGGCCTTGGAAAAAGAACGTCTGGACTTAGAGGAGATACATTCAGTGCGTGCAATGCTGGATTACTTATGGGGGCTGGATATGAAGAAACGCTTGCACGTGCTCACCTTCTGGTCGCTCTGGTGGTCTAACAGAAATAAGCTGCGGGAGTGAGAGATGCCATTTTCGGCTCCTGAGATCGCCAGTCGCACCAGGAGCATTGTTATCGAATACATGCAGATATTCATGCCACAGCCCAAGAAAGGTAATGAGCAGCAATGGAAGCCGCCGACAGGTGAAGTGGTCAAGATAAACTTGGATGGATCTCTCATTCCGGGGGAGAACCATGCTGGATGGGGCGTTGTGGCAAGAACACCTGGCGGCCATATTGTTTGTGCACGAGCAGGACGTCAGGAGAATGTCACTGATGCTTTTGCGGCCGAAGCTCATGCAATGACCCATGCTGTGGCACTTGCTGCTGATATGGGAATCATAAATGTGGAATTTAAAAAAGATTCTCAACTGTTGATGGAGGCTCTGGACATGAACAAAGCTGATTCCTCGGCATATGCGGCGCTCATTGAGGACACAAAATACCAACTTAAAATGTGGATTTCCCGCCATGTAATAAATGTGTGTAGGCGCTTTGCAAATGCTGTTGCACATGAATTAGCTTCCATTGGTCGTTTGTTTGAACCAAACCACTTTGCGGAGTGGGAATCTGATGTACCGGCCCGAGTGGTCGAATGTGCGTTGGGCGATATGTCTGAGCACCGTTAAGTTATAAAGCTTTTCTTTGATCTCAAAAATTAATAATGGACACGATGGCATATCAGTTGCATGCCTAACAACGAACATCATATTTTTCTTTCGTGGTAATGCACGACATTCAACTGTATGTATAACGTGGCGAGAAATCGGATATATCTTCTTGTCTTGGAGTGTGTCATGGACGGCACACTCCTCGGCTCCCGTGATGGCGGTGGCGGATAGACACAAACAGGGGGAAGGGGATCAGAGCGGTTGGCGGGCGAATCCTCCTTGGGGGTTCGTGAGGAAGTACAATGTGAAGGAGAGAGGGCGCCATAACGAAGGTGAGCTAGGCGTCATGTGGTTGAAAAGGGCTCCAACAATAAACATCTCACTACGATAGAAAACCGAGCGGGGAGGGAAGGGACCGTCAGGAAAAAGAAAATGTGTCTCATGGGGTGGGTTTTTTTGTGTTGCACCATGTGTTGGAGATAACATAGCAGATGGTAGGGACAACCATATTTCTCCCTCACATATGGGATGGATTTTAGGAGCCCTGCATGTCGAAATGGTTGGATTTTAGGAGCCCTGTTTGATGTCCGAACAAGCCCGGATGCATGAGGGAGAAATAAGATTTGACCTTGAAGACAACCTTAATTATTTTTTAATTCATTTATATGCATTATAGCCCGTACTAAAGCACGGGCATTCTACTAGTAATAAGTAGGGTTATATTTTGTGAGTAAATATGTAAACAGGAAAATGGATCGATAGATAAATGATTTGGTATCGAGAGAAAAATGTTGTAGCTCCATGCACACATGGATGGAAGTACAGAAAAACAACGCAAAATTTACGATAAATTATAATCCACTTCTCTCCCGGAGTATATCACTGCATGAGCTGCGAGAGCGTGTATTTTCTTTGGAGAATCGATTGGTTTATTTGTTCCGCGCCTTGCCTCCCTTCCTTTTCTTTTTCTTGTTCTGCTTACACCCGGGTTTGCCGAGAATATCACGCGCAAGGAGTGGGTGGTTGTGCTTTAGTTGCACAAACCCTCCTGCGTCTTCAATGGCTTGCAACCTCCCGCTGTTTTTCCCAACGTACCTGAGACAACGGGCCTTGAGCTGATGGCAACTGTATTGCTCCGCAAGATTCAAAATGGAACCCACGGTGTTCACGGCCACTGCTTTGCTCAGTTTGCACTCACACATCAACTTCAGCCTCTCCATGGCGTACCTGTCCGCCGCGACGAGCAGATGTGTCGCCATGTTCGTAGCCTTTTTCGTGGGCTCATCCATGAACCCAGGCAGGCTGTCATTGTACATGTAATACAACAAGACCTCGAAAGCCTTAGCACTCATGCCCTCCATGTGGATGCTGCTTTCTGTGCTCTCCGCCATGGAGCCACACAGCTGGGCTTGGAACACCGGCGATCGGGCCGCGAGGATGCAACCATGCACCTTGAAACTTTTGTACTTGCCAACCACGACAGTCAGGTCTGCCCTGAAGCCTCTTTCTAGAAGGTTGTGGAGATCCTCTCTTAGCTCGGAGGGCGGCACGATTGAACTGTCGTCAATAACATCGATGGTGCACTTGATCACTAGGCAGTCGTCCTTGAGGCAACCAGATGCAGCCAAATCAGCTTTGCTCCTGGAAGCGCTTGGACGTGAGGCATATGTTGCTGCCTTTGATCCGGGAGTGGCGGAAGATGGTGAACGGGTGCTCGCCGGTGTGGACGGACACCGAGGAGGAGGTCTTGCTCGCTATGGCCTCCGGCGGCGATAAATCGACGAGGCTGGGCATGGCAATCTTCGTCTGGGAAAAATTAAGCTAGCTAGATTGCCTCCACGTACGTACATCTAGTTTTTTTTCCCGTTGAATATGGAAGCTTTATTAACTGATAATCATGGTGTTACAATCCATCCGTAGGCAGGAATGGAGGAATTCAGGGCTCACATCGAGCCAACTCTCCGTCCACTCTATTGTGCTGGCTAATCTTGCACAAAGGTGAGCCGGAGTATTAATCTCCCTACTGACATGGGTAACAAAGAAAGAAGCAAAACTGGCACTAATCTCCTCTAACTCGGTCAAGATAGGCGCTGCAACAGACCTAGAATTGCCGCGCAACTTCCAGAGGTTAACCAAGTCCTGACAGTCAACCTCCATAATCACATGTGAGAATCCACGAAGCTGAGCAAAAATCATCCCTTCCCGTAGAGCAAGAAGCTCCGCGATGAACGGATCAGTCACGTCGTGGAGTGGTTTACTCCATGCTCCCAAGAAAGCGATGTGTGATCGGCTACACCACCGGCTCCCCCCTTCATGTCCTCAAATTAACCGCTCCATCGGTATTGATCGTGATCCATCCTGTTTCCGGTGGTCGCCACGGGCTTGCTGACTGAATCTTCTGTTTGGAGGGAAACTCTATAATTGCCAGAGTCTCGTGAACCCACTTCAACGCTTGTACCAGATCATAACCCTCGCGGTCATGTGTCCAGCAATTGCGAGACGACCAAATGCTATGCATTATTGTAATAACCTTGCTTCTGTCCACCTCTAGGAACATCTGGTCTAGTAAGATATCACGAGCCCATGTGTGTGGATGCAGTTTTGGAAGACGGAGATCAAATCTCTCTCGAGCTGCTATCCAAAATTCCTTTGCATGCGTGTATTGTATCAATGCGTGCTGCATATCCTGGTTCATCGCCTTGCATATATCGCACAAACCAGTAGTTTTAATATGGCGATATTGCAAATTGACAGAATCTGGGAGTATCCCACGGAGTACTCGCCACCAGAAGACTCAGACCTTGGGGATGACATTGAGCTTCCATAAGGCTGTCCACAACTGTTTATTTGATGATGATGCTTCGGTGATCGTCCCTTCCTCTAAAGAGCTATGCTCGTTGCGAGTCACAAGAGTACGATACGCTGATTTCACAGAGTAGATTCCTGATTTCTCCCTGGCCCAAGCCAAAGTGTCCTCACCACCAGCCGGGTTTAGCGGGATCTTCAGAATGGCTTCCACATCCGGCTGCAGAAAATTTTGGCGTACCAGCTGTTCATTCCAGTTTCCAGTATACTCGTCGATGAGCTCAGAAACTGTGAGTAGGGGCGCCGATCCCAAGCGTCCCCTGGGCTTCAGAGTGGGCGTGTTGGGTATCCAGCTGTCCGTACAAGTGGCGATGGTTGTACCATCACCCACCCGATGAATGAGTCCAACATTCAGGGCATCCCTCCCCGAAATGATGGCTTTCCATGTTGCCGACGATCTTGCCGGGGCTATGGCGTTGAAGAAGTCCGTGTGAGGGAAATATTTCCCTTTCAGCACCCTAGCACAAAGAGAGTCCAGCCTAGTAAGAAGGCGCCAGTCATGTTTCCCGAGCATTGCCAGATTGAAGAGGTGTAAGTCTCGGAATCCCATGCCGCCCTTCACTTTAGGTTTCGCAAGATTTGTCCAAGAGAGCCAGTGGAGAGATCGTTTATCGATGGAGCTTCCCGACCAGTACTTTGCCATAGGGGAGGTGATACTCTTGCAAACCTTCTTCGTCAGAAGAAAACAGCTCATACTAAACATGGGGATGGCCTGAATAACCATCTTCAACAAGACTTCTCGCGTAGCACAAGCCATGTTTCTTTCTGAATAACCTTGCATTTTGCCTCGGCATCTGTCCACAAGGTACTCAAAGCTTCCACTCGTTATTCTACCAGTGGCAGTGGGTAGCCCCAAGTAGCGTTCTGAAGACGCTTCAATATTAATCCCGAGAGACAACTTAAGTATCTGCCTTAGGGGTTGCGCCGTATTGCCACTGAAGTAAATGGTGCTTTTATCCCGGTTCACTGCCTGGCCCGAAGTATCAGCGTAGATCCGGAGAATCTCATTTAACCTCTCTGTACTTTGGGTGTTGGCACTGAGGAAGATCAGACTGTCGTTAGCAAATAGCAGGTGATTAACCCAAGGTGCGTGAGAATTAACTCTAATTCCTCTGTCAATGTATGCACCGCCAAAGTTGTTTAGCAAAGATGTTAGGACTTGTGCACATAACAGAAACAGGTATGGTGACATGGGACACCCCTACCGCAGCCCCCTCGATGGACTGAAAAAAGGAAGGAGTTCACCATTTACCCGGACCGTAAATCTCACCGAAGACACACACTTCATAATCAGACGGGCAAAATTATCATCAAAGCCCAGTCTTATGAGCATAGCTTCGAGGTAGTGCCACTCCACTCTATCGTAGGCTTTTAACATATCCAACTTGACTGCACAGCAGGCATTCTTACCCTTTTTCCGCCGTTTGATAGCGTGGATACTTTCATAAGCAACTAGTACATTGTCAGTTAATAAGCGTCCCGACACAAATGCACTTTGCTCCTCTCCAATTACCTCATCCAGAATCCCACGAACTCTATTAGCGATTGCTTTAACCGCAATCTTATAAAGAACGGGGCACAATGCAATAGGGCGAAATTGAGAAATCTTCTGTGGGTGTCGTACCTTTGGAATGAGGGTGATAGACGTGTTGTTGAGACCCAAAGGTAGCTCGCCGCCGTTCAAAAATTTCAGAACAGCCACTGTGATATCTTCTCCAAGCACATCCCAATGTCGTTGATAAAAGCCCGCCGTGAAACCGTCCACGCCCGACGCCTTTGACAGAGCCATGTCAAACAGCGCCTTCTTCACCTCGCTCGCCTCATACGATCTGTTGAGAAATTCATTCATGGCCTCAGTGACAGTCGGTTGGACGCAGTTTAATAGCTCATCCATCGGTTTATACCCTTGCGTTTGATACAGTTCATGATAGAAATCAGTGATCTCTTTTTTCACCTTCTCTGGATCCCGTAAAATCTGACCTTGAGCATTTTCCATAGACGTGATACAGTTGGTTCTTTTCCGTTGAGCAGCCTGGGCTGGGAAGTAACCAGTGTTGCGGTCGCCCTCGCGTAGCCACAGCACCCACGATCTCTGCTTGAGCCAGATCTCCTCCTGTCTCAAAGCTTCACGCAGTTGCGAGGCAACCGCTAATTCCTCTTGTGATGGACCTCTGCCCATCGAGGTGCCTCTCAGCCGCTCCAAGCGCTTCTGGAGTTTGCATACCTTCTTTGACAGATTGCCAAATTCGCGCTCACCCCATGCACCCCAGGTCCTTCTGAACAATTGTCAGAGCATCGACAATACCTTGTAGACCATCCCGGCCGGCACCCATGTGCCACAGATCACGCACTAGTTGATCAAACTGACCATGAGATTGCCACACATTTTCGTACCTGAAGGTTCGACGAGATCGTGGCCATTTGTTGTATGCACTGGTTCTGAATTCCACTTTGACAAAACAATGGTCTGAATCAATGCTGCTGATATGCTTTACAGTCGTGAACTGAAAGATGTATAGGAATCGGTCATTAGCGAGAGATCGGTCGAGACGCGCCTTCACGTTCGCCAAGCCCACTTGCCTGTTATCCCATGTGTATGGGACTCCTCTCCACCCCAGATCCTGGAGGGAGCAGTCTGACACCACCTCCCGAAACGCCCTCATCTGGTATTCCGGCCGTGGATTAACACTGTAATGCTCGTCCACCTGCAGAGTTTCGTTAAAGTCTCCCATGTAGATCCATGCATCGTGCGGGACAGCATACAAAGTACGTAGGAAGCGCCAGCTGTGGTGACGATTCTCCACCCTAGGCTCTCCATAGAAACCAGTAAAACGCCAAGTTTTATTTTCCTGTTTGATAGAAACATCAATGTGTGAACGGCTGAAATTTTCTGATATGACATCCACATCCTTTGACCAAAAAAGGCCTATGCCGCCACTAAGGCCGCTGCCATCGACGTAAAAAACACCCCGAAAAACCTAAAGAGAATTTCAAATCCTCCACTCTCTTGCCCTTGATTTTTGTTTCCATAACGAACAGAAGGGCGGGACCTTCCTGCTTCACTATCTTGCGAAGATCTCGAATTGTCTGAGGGTTCCCAAGCCCTCGACAGTTCCAACTTAAGGTGCTCATTGCGACTGGCAGCGCTGACTAGCAAGCGCTGCCGAGGATTCAGAAGATTGGGGGGGGGGGGGGGCGGGTTGTTGTTTTTTGGGTACTTTTCGACAATATCGTCCCCAAGATTGTCGATTTCGCAGGATAGGATCAAGCCCCAGCCCCGTAAGTCGCCGCCCTTCCCCATGTTCGTAATGGCGAGTGGAGCTGGCACCACTTGACGATAGACCTGTGTCTGTGGCCCTCCTTTCCTTTTATTCAGAGCGGGATTCTTCTTGACAGGAGAAGTCACCTCCACGCCCTTATGCTGCTTAGACCCCGACGATCGTGATTCCCTCGTGCTGTTCTACGTTTCTTGCTTCTCCTTCGACGAGTTGTCACCAGAAAAATTCTTCTTCCGTTCCTCTGGCGCCCGGAGACTCGCCTTGAAGGGAAGATCGCCGTTTGCATCCCGTGTCCCCGGCGTGGGACAAAATAGATCAGAGTGACCTAACGTCCACAAGAGAAGCAAAAGTGTGGGATCTGTTCATATTCAATGTCATAGCAGTCCACTTTGTCCCTCTTGGTCGACTCAATAACTATCCACCTGCGCAGAGGCTTGAGCACGTCAATGGTGACCCGTGCCCTCAAGAAGCCTCCCACCGGATCGATTTGGACGAAGATGCATGCTTGTCGATTTGCTGTGCTATCGCCAAACCCCTCTTGTCGTTCCTCAGATTGTAGGGTAGATTTACTACCCTAATCCATACTGGTAGCTTGTTGAATTACAGTTCAGAAGGTTGCATATGGTCATCGAACACCTCCAGTATTACCGTGTTCTTGCTGATATGCCACGGTGCTCCTTCCCAGACATGATCGAAATCGCGCTTGGTCTCGAATTCCGCTGCAAAAGTATTTTCTCCCAGGGGCCGGAAGGATAGGCCCTTAGGGTTTCCCCAGGCTGGGCGGAGAGCGTTGCTAATTGTATGGATATGGAGTAGATTGCGATGCAGAACTTTCCCCGCCAGCAGCCATCTCGTCGGACGACCATCGTTTGCGTCGTCGATCACCAATGGTGTCGCCTCCTCATCGGTGATGTCCAGTTTGCTAAGTGCTTCATCTGTGCCCGCGCGGAGCTGGGAGAGAGGTTGCCGCTGCGCTTCCAACCCTTGCCGGCGGACGGTGTCGCCATCGTTCCCCGTGCTTCAACCGGAGCGCCCCGCCAATGGGATCCGTGGGCGCTTGCCTATCCACCTAACCCTAATCGCCGCCAGGGAGAGTTAGGGTTTCCTACGTATATCTAGTTTTGGAGACCGAATCTGCAGGCAAACAGGTCGGCGTACATGTCTGCAAGAGGACTATGCATGTTGGCTATGGAAACGTATCCCTTGAAACAATATTGAAAGGAAACTCTCGATTTATCTTTCCTGATTTTCTGGTGTGTTTGTTACGTAGGTGACGAATATTTCTTGCCTATGAGCACCTCCGAGAGACTAAGCCGGCATATCATCTTGAGATTTACGAAGTCACCGTAGGCGCCTCGTCGTCGACGGGAACGTCTCCTCCCACTGAAAGCGCATCGCCGGAAATCCTGAAATAAATTCAGGAATAATGCGAGCACCAGGATTTGAATCCTGGTGGGTTGGGGATACCACTGTCCACCTAACCAACTCAACCACAGGTTGATTCGCCTCCGTTGTTTATATTTTGCTTTGTAACCACGCCGTCCCGTCCGCGCGCGCGTCTTCTACATGAAGAAGTCCTAAACCTACGGACTCAACGTATTTCTTTTCTTTATTTTTTGCGTTAATTATGATTTTTTGGGGGGTGAAAGCTTACCTTCAACCGGCCGATCGCGCGGTCCGTCCGTCGGCTCCGTGTCCGTCAGATCGTCAGCTGATCAGACGGATGAGATCAAGCCCACCCCCACATCTGTGTACACACCGTTTCTGCAACTGAGCAGTTGTTCCGAAAGAGAGCATTTGCAACTTCCTGGCCCTTTTTTGCAGCGGCGCTGACTCTTGCGGCTGGAGGGCAATGACGGCGAGCAATCTCACCGGATCCGACGAGGATGGGGCGCGGGCAGGAGGCGGGAACGACCGGGAGCCGTGAGGGGCGGTGACTCGTGCGGCTAGGAGGGCGACGACGGCAAGAATTCCAGCCAGATCTCGCCGGATTCGAGGAGGATGACCCGCGAGGAGGAAGTTGGAACGTCCTGGAGCGACGGGGGCTCGTCTCGGCAAGGTTCGTTGGGGTTGACGGCGAGCGTCATAACAAGGACCTGCGGCGGCAACGGCTCATGGTGCTCCTGCAGTGCACGGTGCTCTTTCAGTGGAGCATGTGTTTTCTGAACAAAGCTCTTGTTGCGATAGTAAGCGGTGTTTCTGAAACAATGCTCTTGTTGCAAAGAGAAACCATACACAAAGATGTTTTGACAACTTCATCAATGTGTCTGAAACAAAGTTTTTTTTTGCAATAGTCACTGATGCTTCTGAAACAAAGCTCTTTATTGTAATAGTCACCGTTATTTCTAAAACAACACTCTTGTTGCAAAGTAAGAAGATAGTATGTTGAGGAACTTATATCGGAAGGCTCGCGAGGCGGCGGATCTTTTAAAAAGATCCGCCGACCGATGCGTAGCACTCCCTTTTTTTGGATAATATACATATTTATTCTTTTTTGCAAAAAAACGTATGTATTTATTCGTAGGTCTAGCAAAACCCTCCTATTTGTAGAGTATACAAAAAAATGCAGGGGAAAAGGGATTTTTATATTAATAAACCTGAATAAAGCTGATCCAGTACACAAAGATTTACGGAAATGATAAAATCCGAACTTCGATTTTTATATTCTCAGCCTGAACACACTCATCGCCGTTGGTTTGTGCACATGAATCTCAATGCAGGGTTCTGTTCCACGTCAACTTGTGAAAACATTCAGGATATTAGGATTTCATCGCGAGCGAGAGCAGCCCAGAGACAGCCTTATTCTTCCCTTTCCCTCTCCCTCTCCCCCACCCCACACCCCACTCTCTATCCACACTCCCTGCACCATGGCAAATTAAACAATAAATTTGCCATGTCTCATTCCACACCATGGCAAACTTATTGTTAATGTATATTTCTTCCTTCAACCATGCCAAAGTTATTGTTTGGACATGGCAATTGGTAAGTTAGATCATGGCAAAAAAAATTGCCATGGAAAATTTACCTTTTTAAGGGAAACGTTTCGCTATGGTGGCCGGCCGAGCGTTTCGGCCGGTCGCGTGCGAGTCGGCCACGTGCAATCGGATCGTGTTGGATCCTTTCACGCAGGGGGTGCCACGACCACGGTCCACGTGGCTGGCTGGCCCACACCTGCGTCCCGCTAGCTTTATCCTTTCACGCGGGTGTCTCTACTTTCTTCGTCTCTCGATCCCATCTTTTCTTTTGCTTCATGGAGGCGGCGAGCCGTGGCAACCTCGGTGATGTGCGACGGAGGCGAGGCGATGTGCAATGGGGGAGCCACCATGCATCTAGTTCCAACCGCAGCTCTGGCGAGCTCCACCATGGCCGTTGTTGCCGCGTACTGGAACCAACGCCCACCCATGCTGGAACCAGCCACCGTGGTTGCTGGAACCGGCATCAGTTTTTGCTACAACCAATGAGTTTTTTGTTACCACCATCTTTTTCTTCATCGTTCATGAGAATTGGCTGGTCTTTTTTAGCTGCAACTGTCATCAAATTTTGCTATGACCGGCGAGTTTTTTTGCTACCACAGCCTTTTCTTTTCATCGTTCATAAGAAATTGGTGAGGTCTTTTTTGCTACAAGCACCAATGATTTTTGCTACATTCATCAATGATTTCTGCTGGAGCCGGCGACGAGGCGTTTTTGCTGGAGCCAGCGCCTCAAATGCATCCCGGTTTTTTGCTACATCCGGCATCATTTTTTTGTTGCTACAGTAGGCATCGTTGTTTGTCGGAACCAGTTAATTGTCGGCTACAACTGTCAGGCGTCCGGCAAGATCACTGGTGGAAAAACAGGCTTCCGTCCAGCCCCATAAGTCGCGAAGCTGTAGGAACCGCGACTAATGGGACCTTTAGTCGCGGTTCTGGAGGTGAACCGCGACCAAAGGCTGGGCCTGTGGCGCTCGGTGGCCAGTTGGTGCACGTGAGGGCTTTAGTCGCGGTTGGCGGGACAACCGCGACTAAAGGTTTTCGGCACCTTTAGTCACGGTTTGCCAGGCCAACCGCAACTAAAGCCCTCCCTATATATACCCATCCAAAGCAGCCAACACTTAGCCATTTGGAGCCATTCTCTTCACAAGTGGGTGTAGGTTTGCTTTTGGTTCCTCTTATGCACATAAGGTGTTTGATGAAATGCCCCAAGAGCATGAAACAAACATGACATGAAGTGTTGGAGCCACACTCTTCGATCGCGGTTAGCAACTTGATGAACCTTTGATGTGTCAATATGCATGTGTGTAGTTCATTGTTTAATTTATATATATTGTTTGTAGCTAGTTAGTTTAACAAATGCATGATGGTTAATTATATATTTTATATTATAATAATGCAGATGAATCGGCAATGGATGTACGGTACCCGACTCTCCGGCGAGTTCACTACGGGTTTGAAAGATTTCCTCGTAGTGGCTAATGCGAACAAGCGGGGATTTTGTTATCTGTCCATGTGTTATCTGTAAGAATGAGAAGGGTTACTCTTCCTCAAGAGTTGTTCACATGCATCTGCTTGAAGGGTTTCATGCCAAGCTATAATTGTTGGACCAAGCATGGAGAAAGAGGGGTTATAATGGAAGAAGATGAAGAAGGGATGATTTCATCGATGAAAGCTATCTTGCTCATTTCGGTGATACTTTCATGGAGGATCTTTGAAGGTGAAGGGAAGGTGAAGAAGAGGCACGTGATGATCCCGTTGATGATCTTGGTCGGACCATTGCTGATGCACGGAGACGCCAAGCTAAACCGAAAAGGAGAGGGAGAATTTGGATCGCATGTTAGAGGATCACAGAAAGGCGCTGTACCCGGATGCGATGATGGTCTGAAAAAGCTGGGCTGCACAATCGGATTTGCTGAAATGGAAGGCGAGGCAGGTGTAGCTGACTCGGCATTTGAAAACTTGCTGAAAATGTTGAAGAATATGTTTCCAAAGGATAACGAGTTGCCCGCCAAAGACGTCTGAAGCAAAGAAGGTTGTCCGCCCTCTAGGTTTAGAGGTTCTCAAGATACATGCATGCATCAACGATCGCATCCTCTACCGCTGGTGAATACGAGAATTTGAATGAATGCCCGGTATGCACCGCATTGCGTTATAAGATAAGAGGCGATGACCACGGTGACGATGTTGAGGGCCGAAACCCAGGAAGAGGGTTCCCGCCAAGGTGATGTGGTATGCTCCTATAATACCACGGTTGAAACGTCTGCTCAGGAACAAAGAGCATGCCAAGTTGTTGCGATGGCACAAAGAGGACCGTAAGTCGGACGGGAGTTGAGACACACCGCAGATGGAACGCAATGGAGAAAGATCGACGGATGGTTCAAAGATTTTGCAGCTGACGCAAGGAACATAAGATTTGCTCTAAGCACGGATGGCATGAATCCTTTTGGCGAAAGCGAGCTCCAGCCATAGCACTGCCCGTGACTCTATGCATCTACAACCTTCCTCCTTGGTTGTGCATGAAGCGGAAGTTCATTATGATGCCGGTGCTCATCCAAGGTCCGAAGCAACCCGGCAACGACATCGATGTGTACCTAAGGCCATTAGTTGATGAACTTTTACAGCTGTGGGGTGGTGTCCGTGTGTGGGATGAGCACAAACAAGAGGAATTTGACCTCTGGCGTTGCTTTTCGTAACCATCAACAATTGGCCTGCTCTTAGTAACCTTTCGGGACTGTCAAATAAGGGATACAATGCATGCACGCATACTGCTTACATGAGACTGAAAGTGTACATTTGCCAAATTGTAAGAAGAACGTGTACCTTGGGCATCGCCGATTTCTTCCGAAAATTCATCCAAGAAGAAAGAAAGGCAAGCATTACAACGGCAAGGCAGATCACCGGCGAAGCTCATGCGGAACGCTTGGTGCGAGGTATTTGATATGGTCAAGGATTTGAAAGTCATCTTTGGAAAGGGTCTGGCGGACAATCAGTTCGAAGGGAGCCGACGCACGCAGCCATGTGGAAGAAGAAATCTATATTCGGGAGCTAGAATATTGGAAAGTCCTAGATGTCCGCTCTGCAATCGACGTGATGCACGCGTTCTGAAGAATATTTGCGTGAACCTCCTAAGCTTCTTGGGCGTGTATGGGAAGACAAATGATACAAAGGAAGCACCGGCAGACCAAAGAACGTTTGAAAGACCACGATGACCGGCATCCGGAATGGTTTCAAGGTCGTGCGGCTACGCTCGACCAAAGAAGAGAAGGTCATCTTTTTGAATGCTCGAGCAGTATGAAGGTTCCGTCTGGATTCTCGCCCAATATAAAGGGAATAATAAACATGGCGGAGAAAAGTTCCAAAACCTGAAGTCTCACGGCCGCCACGTGATTATGACGCAATTGCTTCCGATTGCTTTGAGGGGCTCCTGCCGGAAAATGTTCGAGTAGCCATTGTGAAGCTATGTGCATTCCTCAATGCAATCTCTCGGAAAGGTAATCAATCCGGAAGTTCTACCACGATTCTGAGCGATGTGATCCAATGTCTTGTCGGTTTGAGTTGGTGTTCCCGCCATCCTTCTTCAATATTATGACGCACCTCCTGGTTCACCTAGTCGAAGAGATTTTCGTTCTCGGTCCTGTATTTCTACACAATATGTTCCCCTTGAGAGGTTCATGGGAGTATTAAAGAAATATGTTAAGAATCGTGCTAGGCGAGAAGGAAGCATCGCCAAGGGCTATGGAAATGAGGAGGTAATTGAGTTTTGTGTTGACTTTGTTCCTGACCTTAAGCCGATTGGTCTTCCTCGATCGCGGCACGAGGGGAGACTAAGTGGAAAAACACGATCGGAATGAAATCAACGATATGTATGGACGACCATTCTCTCGATGAAGCACACCACACTTTGTCTTGACCAATTCCAGCTTGGTGGCTCCGTACTTTGAGAAACACAAGAATATTTTACGTTCGACAACCCGGGAAGCTGAATCCTGGATTAGGAAGGCCCACATGGAGACTTTCGGCAGTTGGTTGAGAAAACATTTAATGAATGACAATGATGTTGTAGATCAGCTGTACATGTTGGCCAAGACACCATCTTCGACTATAACGACTTTCCAAGGGTACGAGATAAATGCGAATACATTTTACACGATCGCCCAAGATAAAAAGAGCACCAACCAAAACAGTGGTGTCCGCTTTGATGCAGCAACCGAGAATGGGCAAGAGGTCACATATTATGGTTACATAGAGGAGATATGGTTACTTGACTATGGACCCTCCTTTAAGGTCCCTTTGTTCCGGTGCAAATGGTTCAAGCTAACAGGAGGTGGGGTAAAGGTGGACCAGCAATACGGAATGACAATGGTGGATTTCAACAATCTTGGTTACCTTGACGAACCATTCGTCCTAGCGAAAGATGTCGCTCAGGTTTTCTATGTGAAGGACATGAGTAGCAAACCGAGGAAACGGAAAGATAAGAAAAGCGATCGATTACATCATGCGATGATCCAAAGCGCCACATTGTTCTTTCGTGGAAAAGAAACATCGTGGGAGTGGAGGACAAGATGACATGTCGGGAAGATTATAATATGTTTGCTGAAATTCCGCCCTTCAAAGTGAACACCGACCCAAGCATTAAGTTAAATGATGAGGATGCTCCATGGATACGGCAAGACAATCGTAAGCAAGCAGGGACACAAGGGAAGAAATGATGTGTAATAATTTATTGTACCAAACTTTGTTGAATGGATCATGTGAATTATATTACCCGTGATGTGTTTGGTGTCCATTTTCGAATTTGAAAACTAATGGCACTAACAGAAAGTTTATATTTTTCTAAAACTAAAAGCAAAAAGAATTAAAAAATAAAGCAAAAACAACAAAAATAAATAATAATGCAGAAAACTAAAATAGCAACAATAAGTATTTTGTTGTAAGTAGAAACAAAATAAAATAAATAAAGCAACAAAGAAAACAAAAAAGTGTTTTCAAATTTGAAAACCAATGGAACTAACAGAAAGTTTATAATTTTTCTAAAACTAAAAGCAAAAAAGAATTAAAAATAAAGCAAAAAACAATAAAAATAAATAATAATGCAGAAAACTAAAATAGCAAAAATAAGTATTTTGTTGTAAGTAGAAACAAAATAAAATAAATAAAGCAACAAAGAAAACAAAAAAGTGTTTTCAAATTTGAAAACTAATGGCACTAACAGAAAGTTTATAATTTTTTAAAACTAAAAGCAAAAAGAATTAAAAAATAAAGCAAAAAACAACAAAAATAAATAATAATGCAGAAAACTAAAATAGCAAAAATAAGTATTTTGTTGTAAGTAGAAACAAAATAAAATAAATAAAGCAACAAAGAAAACAAAAAAGTGTTTTCAAATTTGAAAACTAATGGCACTAACAGAAAGTTTATAATTTTTCTAAAACTAAAAGCAAAAAGAATTAAAAAATAAAGCAAAAAAAACAAAAAATAAATAATAATGCAGAAAACAAAACAAAAAAACTGGAAAAATAGTGCCACCTCTTGGACCCCCACGGCTGAATACGACTAGAAACCCTACATGGGCGAGATTCGTGCCCGCAGGAGGCCAAGTAGGCCCACAGCACATAGCTAGTAAATGTGATTAGGCCCGAAGCTGCAGTTGAGAGGAGCTCGAGAGGGTGGGCGCGGCGCTTATAAACCACTCTCGAGCTCTCTCAACTAGCGAGTGGGACTAAACATTTAGGCGCGAGGCGCGGCAGCCTAAGGCCTTTAGTCGCGGTTGGGCAGGCGACCAGCGACTAAAGGTACCCTTTAGTCATGGTCGCCGCCCAACCGCGACTAAAGGGGGGGCGGGATCGCAAAAACCGTAAACCCCTTTAGTCGCGGTTGGGCGGGCGACCATGACTAAAGGTACCTTTAGTCGCGGTCCTCGTGGCCACCGCGACTAAAAAAGGGTGGGGCTATAAATTCAAGCCCTCGACGCCGCCTTCGTTTCTCGTCTTCTCCGATTCCGCTTTGTTAAATCGCGCCCTCGGCGCCGCCCGCCGTCGCCCTCGCCCTCGACGCCGCCCGCCCGTCGCCGTCGCCCTCGGCCGCCGCCCGCCGTCGCCCTCGCCCTGTAACCCCTCACGACGCCCTAGGGTTTCCGCCCTCGCCCCGGCCCTAGCCGCCCGCCTCAAACCTCCCTCCCTCCCGTCCCCTCTCCACCCCGCCGTCGGCCCTCGTCCATGTGACCACCCTGCTTCCGATCCCCTGACCCTCCACGCCCGGCCTCCCAGCTCCTGCCCCCCCTCCGAGCAGCTGCGCTTTCTGCAAATCCGTCGCCGCCGCTCTGCATGGCGGCGCTGCGTCCCGACTCCCTGCGTCCGGTTGTCGCCCGTAGTAGCCTCTTCGCCTTGCCGTCTTAACGCTTGGCCTTCTCCTTGATTGGCACAGGCGGCCTTAGCGGCAGGCGCCAAGCCGCCCGTAACCCGACGCTGATAGGCCCCCTGTGCCTAAGACAGCGGGGTCCCACCCCAAAAACGTTAAAAATGATATAAAAAAAGAATAATAAAAAATATATTAATTAATTAATTAATTAATTAATTAACTTAAATAGTTGAGTTTAATTAACCTAATTAAAACTGTTATGTTAACACTAATAGTCTGTTAGTTAAAACTGTTATGTTAACACTAGTAGCAATTTAATCTTTATTCTCGAATTAGTTTTAATTACAATATATCAATAAAACTTTAGAAAATCATAGAAAATAAACCGTAGCTCGGATGGAAAAACTTTGTACATGAAAGTTGCTCGAGCAGCCAGAGGCGAATCCGATTCGCAGACCGTTCGTCCGCCACACACCCCTAACCTATCGAACCTGCAAACTTTCCCCTCCGGTTCATCTGTCTGACAGACGTCTGTAACCGGGAAAACTTTCTCGGATGTTTCCCCCTTCGCCAGTATCGCCCAGCGCTGCGTTAGAACACGCCTAGCTCATACATTGACCTGTTATGCACTTGCCTGCTATGTATTTAGAATTTTATAAGAGGGGCGGCGAGGGTTATACATGTGTGTTGTCCTCGCCTCCCTCTCTGTGGCGCTGTCTGCCGCCCCGTCTCGCGCTCTACCGCGACACCCTCTCCCACCCCTTCCTCGCCCCCGCCTTTTGCCACCGCCCTTTCGCCACCGCCACCGCCACCGCCCCCCATCTTCACTTAATTAATTTGTTTTTACTACATGTTTTAAGGACTGACATAATGGCGGACGACGTAGCTGACCGATTATGGACAACTATGATCCGGACGGTGAAGCACATATGTTCGGCATCATAAACGGCGATATTCAATATGTGCCGACCGGAGAAGAAGAAGATGATATCTCTTCTTATCTGAACCTTGACGGTGAAGATGAAGGGCGCCACAAGAAGAAGATGTCAAGAAAGCGTCGATAAACGCACGATCTTCAAATGGAAGTAGCAACCACCTCCGCGCCGAGGTATATATATACATTGAGCCTCCGTGATACAAACTAACTGATTTGAATAAATATGTGTGTACTAACGCCGACTCTCTTTCTTATTTTAGCCCTCGGCGGATCGTCAAACAATCGAGTACGTCGTCAAAGCGTGGCGCAACCAAGACGATGAAACAAGGAGAAACATGCACCATCGAGGTTGTCGACGGTGCAACCGGGCAGCCGGAGCCCCGCAAGAACGCCACCAAGTTTGTCGACCAATGCGGAGCCATTGTTAGAGACAACGTCTCGATCACCGGCCCGTGAGTGGAATGAGCCAAAGAAGGCACGAATTGATGGTTTCACTTTTGTCGATAAGAGAACAAAAAAGATTGCTTCAAGAAGCTTATGGAACATTTCGTTCTACCTCCGAATACAACAAATTCGATGAGGAGGATAACAAGATTGAGGAAAACAAGGAGAGGAGGAGGCTAGTCAAACAGTTCGCTCTTCATAAGATGGCCGGCGCATTAGGAAATTCAAGCAAAATCTAGCCCGTGACTTTGTCAAGGAACAAGACTCCGGATTTCAAAGGACAATATGAGAAACTGAAACATGATTGGCCAGAATTTGTGAAGCAAAAGAAATCGGAGCAGTTCATTGAAATATCGAAAAAATAAGGAAAATGCGGCTAAGAAGGAGTACAATCATGTTATGGGGCCAGGAGGGTATCGCATTTTGGTGCCTAGGTTGGAGAAGATGGAGAACGAGATGAGGCGCGAGAATCCGTCCAGTGCGGAGGATGGGACCCAAGGGCCAAAAAGTCGGTGGTACGGGCATGGGGAACGCTGAACCCGGAGATGGGGAGTGTGTTTACCGGGGCAAATTAATTAAACCCACCCAAGCCCTTATTGACGCAATGAAGGATGCTCAACAGGGGAAGATCAAGTTCAACAGAGAGAACGACGCTACCGACAAAAGCCCTCGGGAATCCTGAACACGGAGGGCGGTACGAGGCATGGGGCACATTCCGTGGAAAATAGGGTTCCCCGGGGCGATGACCCGTCTGATTCTGAAGCCGTAAGAGAAAGATGGATCGGGAATCAGATGTTGTGGCGCCGGTTGGCATCGGAAATGGATGTGATGAAGAAAACCATGAGTGTCTTGGTAGCGAAAGAGATGCAGCTCGGTGCAGCATGAAGATCATCCGGCGGATCTCGGAAGCCAATGAGAAGCAGCGTGGGTTTCCACGGAGGCCCCACCGGCTGGTGCGGATGCACCGACGATCGAAATTATCGCACCGGAGCCTCCGGTGGTCGAAATCTTGCACCGGAGCCTCTGGTGGTCGAAATTACTGCACCGGAGCCTCCTCGCTACCCGTGGGCGATATAAAGGAGATGAAAGAATGTCATCTGTATTATCCTATCGGGAACATGTCCATGAAGGTAGCCATCGGCGATGCTTTACCATGTTTACACGAGCACTCCACCACAACAACCCCATTCAAGATGGCTATGCTCGTGTCACGGTGGAGGACATAGTCCAAGGGTTTGAGGACACGGAGATTGACATTGCTACACACGAAGGGGAGAAAAGACTTGGAGATGTCAAGCGCCATTTCATTCTATGGCAAAAGAAGTTTATCAAGTTTCGAGGCGAGGCGCCAAGGACAACAAGTCCACCCCCTACGGTGGTGGTGGTGGCGGTGGTGGTGGTGGCGGTTCACCTACACCTCCGCCACGCCACCGACGCCGCCTCATCCACAACGTCCGCGGGTGATCAGCCGCCGCCCCGATCCTCGTCCGGCGGGTGATCGAGCCGCCCCAATCCACCTCCGACAAAGAAGCGAAGCAGTCCTGGATTATTAACCCGGACCCTTATGTACCTAAGAACACAAAGGTACCGGAGCCATCATCAAGCCTCTCCCCACACTGCCTTGGGAACGTAGTGCCGAGGATGTCGATGCGGCCGCGGCTGCTCATTATTAGAATTGGAAGGCGGACTGCAAGAAGCAAATTGAGCCCGAGCCCAAGCCAGTATATTCTGATGAGCACAAGAAGTGTGCTAAGTCTTTTTTGAGCACACCGTCCCAAGTCTGAAGAATCTGCACTGACGACTATGCACGTGAACTTGGCAGGCAGGCACTCATGTTCAAGGAGAACAAAGAGCGGGAGAAGGCGAAAGTAAAAAAAGCGGAAACAAGTTGCCCAGCTCGGGGAACAAAGTAAACAATCGATTGCCCGCTTATAGTGGAAGCCCGGATGCCCCGAGATCATACAAGCTGCGACAAAGACATGGATTGACTGTAACGAGTGCCGGAGAACAAGCGGCCAGCTTAGGTATTACTCTTCGTGAACTGTTAGGCCTTGATGAGGCGCCGATGAAGGATGTAGTAATTACATATGTCAAGAATGGGCCTCTCGTCGAGCCTCGCAGGAAAATGATCTACGACCAAATGAAAGGTCTGCTGAATTGGTACAAGGGTTACATAAAAATAAAAGCGCCAAAGAATATATTTATGCGGAAGTTAGACATGAGCATCGCTTCAAACATTACTATGTAACAATTGCACTGAGTGAATTGTTCCAGCTTTTCAATCTGCGCGAGCTCGACAAATCTATCATCAGTTGCTACGTTCTGTAAGTGATTTATTAATTTCTACCCCATCTCGTTCATATTGCCTGCACTATATATATGTCCTAACTATATTGTTGTGTCCGCTATTATACATGCAGAATGAAGATTAAGGAATGCGAGTAAGGAACATCCATGATGTTGGGTTCATTGACCCACACATCGTTAATGGATATGTGTTGGAGCGTCACCCCACCGACGTGGAGGCAGACCTGTGGCAGTTTCTTACAAAGCAGGAACTCAAAAGTGATATTCTATTTCCTTACCATTTTGGGTGAGTGTTTACATCTTGAGCACATTAATTCTCTTTTGTTTACTCCATGCATGGTATGTGGCGGCTAATCGATGAGTTATGCATGACGTCTTGTGCATGTATCGTGTCCGCAGGTTCCTTTGGATTCTCGCTAGTAATTAAAGTTAACACCTCGTAATGTCTCGTCCACGACTCTCTGAATATGGATCCAAAGCTTTGGGCCGACATGAGAAGAATGCTGCAGAAGTAATTATTTTCATTCATTTGCGCTCTATATCGATCGGCCTATTTCGTTCATTTCCTAATATCAAGTAACTAATAACTCTCTTGTTCACTTAATTTTCTTTGCCTCGTAGGGTTTGGAGACGGTTCATAGATACAAAGGTCGGTGAATTCAAAAAAGAGCTAGAATTCAAAATGTTAAAGCCTAAGAATGCTGGGGATATTCAGCCACCGGAGACCAATCTATGTGGATACTATGTTCAGGAGAGGATCCGGAGATACACCTCTGAGCGGGCCGTTCGAGTGATACCAATGCTCGGAGGAATAACCTCCGGATGATGCTTAGTCTAGAAGCTCGCTTCCGACCACTTCAAGAGGAACTAGCTGGATGGTTCAGCAGGAAGTCCTCCATCCTAAAGGAGAACACTATTACGAGGACGTAGAACTTTATATGGATTAAATCATGTATGGAAACTTGTTCAAAATTGTATATGGTCATCCGATGATATTGAATATATATTGTATATTCCTCTTGAATTCTTTTGGTTCTAATTTCAAATTTATTTGAGATTGTACATTCATATGCATGTATGTAGTACCGTAGAATATATGAAACTCCTTCAAAATTAAAATAAAGCACAAAAGAAATAAAACAATACAAATTAAACAGAATAGCAACAATAAAGCAAAAATAAGTATTTTGTTGTAAGTAGAAACAAAATAAAATAAATAAAGCAACAAAGAAAACAAAAAAGTGTTTTCAAATTTGAAAACTAATGGCACTAACAGAAAGTTTATAATTTTTCTAAAACTAAAAGCAAAAAGAATTAAAAATAAAGCAAAAAACAACAAAAAATAAATAATAATGCAGAAAACAAAACAAAAAACTGGAAAAAATAGTGCCCCCTCTTGGACCCCCACGGCCTGAATACGACTAGAAACCCTACATGGGCTGAGATTCAGTGCCCGCAGGAGGCCAAGTAGGCCCACAGCACATAGCTAGTAACAATTAGGCCGAAGCCTGCAGTTGAGAGGAGCTCGAGAGGGTGGGCGCGGCGCTTATAAACCACTCTCGAGCTCTCTCAACTAGCGAGGTGGGACTAAACATTTGGGCGCTGAGGCGGGCAGCACAAGGCCTTTAGTCGCGGTTGGGCAGGCGACCCGCGACTAAAGGTCCTCCGCCCGACGGCCTTTGGCGCCCACGTGGACGGGCCTTTAGTCGCGGTCCTTAAGCAGCCGCGACTAAAGGGGGGGCTTTAGTCGCGCTTATTTGGTCGCGGTTGCGCAACCGCGACTAATGGCAGTTGCGAACCGCGACCAAAGGCCTTTTTTCCACCAGTGGATGCTACAACCTTGTCTCCATTTTGCTACGACTGACAACAAAAAATGCTACAACGGGCAATTCTATTTGCTGGAACCAGTCAATCACCGGAGCTGCATCCATGGCGTGCGCGGGCGGCGAGGGCGGGATCCATCCATGGCGAGCGTGGGGGGCGGCGAAGTTGCATCCATACCAAGCGCGGGCGGCGGAGCTGCATCCAGGGGGTGCGAGACACATTGAGATGCAAAGGCAGAGCTGCATCTCACGAGCGCCCCCGGCGAGCGGCCCCGGCGACGAGGACGGCCGGCGAGGGCGCCAACCGGCGACAGGGACGTCGCGATGGTTCTTCAAGCTTGGTCGCTGGGGGATGGCGGGGGTGTCGAACATCGCTGTGGGCATTGTACATTTTTTCCAGGCGAATAACTGGGAGGAAGACAAAGCAGGGATCAGATCGAACGGCCCTTAATCGTGGTATCGGGTGGCTGGGGCTTGACCGGCCGAACAGTTCGGCCGGCGCGCCAGCGCCTATAAGCGGCCTTTTTTTTAACCATGGCAATGTTATTATTTCAAAAATGGCATTTTTTTTCCATGATTGTTAGCAAAACAAGAAAATAAATAAATTTTCCATGCATGTACAAAATTATTCTATGATTGCCACTGTTTAAGCAGTATCTTCTTGTAAGGCAAGTTGCCATTTGACCCCCTTTTTTTATTAAATCCTTATAAAGTTCATATAATTTGTCACATGACAACATAAATTTTCTGCATTTGCCATGCAAAAAACTATATCATTTAAAAAAATTACCATGTCAATGTAGTATGTTGTTCTACGAATTATCCATCAATTAGAAAATTATTTAATAAATTTGCCAGGAGATACTTTTTCTACATTTATCATGAATTATATATTGTTTAATTTCATATACCATGGCGTATTGGATTGCTAGGCATGGCAAATTTACTACCAAAGACATGGCAAATTTATTCCCATAGCCATGGCAAGGTAGTTTCCCCTAGACTGCGGCAAACTTATAAAAATTGTGTATGATGAACAACCCTATGCCATACAATTTTTTCTAGGCACTGTGCGTGATGTATTCGATAACACAAACGACAAAATTGTAAATATCGTTTCTGATGGCTTGCCCTATCACAGACGATGTGATGTAGAAAATTGTGTGTGATGTACCATTCAAATGGAAACGTTTGTTTTGAATTCACTGTGTGGTATGCCAAAAACATCTCACACGATTTGTCCCATATAATTGTTTGCAATGGCTCATCCGATCGCATATGAGTTTTTTTTTTGCACCGCATGTGTCACCAGAGAAACTATCGCAACCCCCCGCCTCCCTCCCTTGTAATCGGCCCGCACAAGTAAGGCGACGTTTAAAACTATGTCATGTAAAGGGGGTAAATACCGTTTGTAGGACCCGTATGCACTAGTGTGATACCGGTAATTGTGTATATAAGCGCTCCTTTTAGCTACCATAAAACATATATTGTCTATTCTATTGTTCCTCATGCTACTTGATAAGACACAATGAAGAACTACGAATAGCAAACACAAGCACAAGCAAATCAAGTTACAATTAAGCCAACAACAAGCTAATTAATACACAGGCGCAGCATGCCCCTGTGCCTTCGTCCGCTAGTAGTAATTAGTAAACTAAGAAAATTAAAATTTGATCCTTAACCAGCTCATTACACACGATAACCTCGACCCATCACCACTAGCTTGTTGTTGATATGGGCACCATATTATTGCACCCACTTGTAGTATATATTTGCTATGGTGCCATATCGCACACGATTGGGACAGGAGGATGACCGTGTGTGACACCCACACCGCACACAGAGCTCTAGGAAGGCTAGTTTGCATTAGGGGCCACATCCAGCCACGCCTTCTTTACAATAATCTGGTTTACATTATTTTATAATGTGCAATAAATGAAATAAAACAATTTCATAATTGTAATGCCTCGCATAAAAGTACATCAATCTCTCAAAGCAATCCAACATCTCTGCCATGCATGGGACCAACTGTGCATGAAGGAAAATCCTCATCAGAAAGAGAAGATGCATATGTCGACATGGAGGGAAAAAGAAACATACAACACATCGTAGGAGAAAGATATAGGAAATTCAGTAATTAAAAAGGTGTGTCTAGGGCACATCTAGATGTGCTTTAGTTATTGCACATTTAAGTGAGTGAATCAAGCATAAAGAGAAAAAGAAAAAATAGAAAGAAAATATCCACACAAATCTCAATGTAAGATCAATGACATATGACTTAGATGTGCAATACTTATGGCACATCTAGATGTGCTTTAGCAAAACTGTAATTAAAAATGCAAAGTTTAATGTCATACCGGCAAATACAATGGATTGTCCCTTTTACAGGTTAATTAGCAAAAGCTTTGTCAATAATCTCAGATCCAAGGCTTCCGAAATTCTGAGTTAACTGCATGAACGCTTTGGTCTTCATGATTTCTCTAAACCTCTCACGGTTCCGTACCATGTATTTGACGCAGCAATCCTTGAGTTGCTGGCAGTTGTTTCTCTCAGCAAAATCCAGAGTAAAACCCACGGTGTTGACATCAAGCGTCTTGCTCAGCTTGTTCGCGCAGAGCAGCTTCAATCTTTCCATAGCATACCGATCGGCTGTGACAAGCAGATGTTGTGCCATGTTTGTAGCCTCTTCGGTGATCTCCTCCATGAATGGAGGCAGGGAGTCCTTGTACATGTAGTGCAGCAGGACCTCGAAAACTTCAACTCGAATGTCCTTGATGCGGATGCTGCTTCTCCTACTCTCGAGCATGGAGCCACACAGCTGCGCACGGAAGACTGGCGACTGTGCGGCGAGGATGCAACCGTGCACCTTGAACCTCTTGAACAAGCCGATCTTGACGGTCATGTCCGCTTTGAGGCCGTTCTCAAGAAGTCCGCCGATATTCTTGATCAGTTCGGAGGGCGGCACGGCCACGACGTCGTCTTCTCCGTGGTCGTCGAAGCGCTCGGAGGTAATAACCTCGATGGTGCACTTGATCACTAGGCAGTCGTCTTTGATGCATCCAGATGCAGCCAGATCGGCCTTGCTTACGAACTTCCTGTAACCCCATGCCGATGCTTTCGACGAGAAGTCGGTCGTGCAGCCGCCTCTTCTGTTCTTCTCCCCCGTCGCCGGCGACGCAGGGTCTTGGAGGGAGAACCAGTAGTTCGCTCTGACATCGCCCTGGGTGGCGTTCTTCAGGTAGAGAAAAACCGACGTATGCTCTCCGCCGGCTGTCTTGTTGCCCGCTGCTTCCTTGTTGCCGTCGTCCTTCTCCTTCTGGCCGTAGGGGTAATATTGGATAGCCCAGTCGTGGCCGCCGACGCGGAAGGTCTTGGACATGATGTATAGGTCGCTGCCTTTGATCAGGGAGTGCCCGGAGATCTTGAACAGGTGCACACCGGTGACGGACGACAAGCGGTTCGTTGAGGCAGTCACGTTTTCCATGGCCACCGCCGCCGCCGGGAGATTGTGCGCGCGTAAGGAGAGAGTACACCACGAAGCCCCTAGGTTTCGACTTGTTACAAGGAAATTAGCTAGTCCTTTGGTGGATCATATATTCCTTCGGAGTAGTTACAACCGGCAGACTATGATGCGAGTACATCTTGATTTCTTTAAAAAAAAAGCCCCAATATGGCACGAACTTCAGATCTGTTAAAGCCCAGTTTGACTAAAAAAGCCTAGTTTCGGTCCTTGACTAATAAAGCCCAGGTGCTAAAAAAAATGACTAATAAAGCCCAGATTTTGTCATGCTCTGATTTTTTTTTTTTGCAGTGGTCCAAAACTGAAATGAAAATCAATTTGTCGTGATAGATAGATAATGAAAAACAAGGTAATACTAATAATCCTAGTTGTTCAAACAAAAAACTGCCATCGTCTTTATAAGCAAATTTTGCCATGGTTAAAGATATTCTTTTTGCAATGGCAGAAAAGAAAAAGTTCATGGCATTTTGCATCTGTACAAGGTGGCAAAAGATGTGGATTAAAATTGGTATGGTATCTTTAGTATATACATGAAGAGACAAAAAAATGTGGATTAAAATGTGTCATCATGTGAGAAACACAAACAAGTGTACCATATATTGTTTAGTAGTAATTTTCATGTTTTGTAAAGTAAATTTACCATATAGTCTATAAAAGAAAAATTCCCATGGACGGTGGTAAAGGCAAAATTTGCCACGAATGTAAAGTATTTTTTTGCCATGGCAATACAAGTAAACTTTCCATGAACCATAGAAGTAAATTTGCCAGCGACAAAAGTAAAAAACATCATATGTGTTAAAAAAATTGCCATGGCAATAATTTTACATGGCAAAAATAAAAGTAAAATTTCCATGGATAAAAGAAAAAATTACATGAAAATAAAAGCAAATTTACCGTGCTAAATAAAAGGTAACATGTTTTGAACATAAAAATTCATACATTTGTCATGTGACTATTCCAAAACAATGTTCCAAATTTTGTTATGGTATATGAGCACTGGCGGAGGCTCATTGGGACCACGACCCCCCTTTCAAATATGAAAAATAAAATCTAGTATTAAGGGGTCAGCCAATGAATAGACAACCTTAGCTTTTTTTTTTTTTTGAGGAACGGCCATAAGGCATTTTATTCATTCATAGACCGTACATAGTCTAAGTGCACCACCGCACTTAAGAAATCAGGGATTACATCATAAGTTACATTAAGCACCCTAGTAGACAGACAATGCTTAGCTAGAAAGTGTGTTGTTTCATTTGCTTCTCTTCGACAGTGTCTTACTTCAAATCCCTGAAAAGATGAGAGATACGAAGCCATCTCTCGAAAAGCAGGGCCACAGCTCGAGCAGTCTCGTCCGGCATTCCAGTCATCTGCCATATTTGTGCAATCAGTAACCAACTAAATCCGCTCCCACCCTTTTTCCTTTGCCAACAGCATGGCGTCTCTGCAACCTAGAGCCTCACATACATATGGATCATTTTGCCCAGTATACGTTGTGAATCTTGCCGAAAGGAAGTTCCTTTCATGATCCCTAGCGACAGCAGCCGTCCCTACTCTTTCTCCCTCCAGATCCAAAGCTGCATCGGAGTTGATTTTTATAGTTCCAACTTGTGGTTTAGTCCACCCAGATTTATGTATCTGAGACTGCTGCTTCTCGTTCGGAATTTCCAAAGCTCGAATGTGTTCTTGGATGATTTCCATCGACCGAATAGGCTGATACTGAACCTCGGCGTGCATATACTTATTTCTGTTGCTCTATACTGCCCACATAACAGAAACAATAACCGACGCCTCATCTTTGCTTACAAAATCTGGATCAAGAAGATCCTTCGCCCATGTGAGTGGATTCAGCCTTGGCAGTTCCACTTCAAAGAATCTATGAGCTTCTGTCCAATACAGACTAGCCTGATTACATGTTACCAAGGAATGGAAGAGCGTCTCCTCACATGTCCCACACATGCCGCATGTTACCAAGGAATGGAACAGCGTCTCCTCACCTTAGCTAAACAAAGTTGTTGTGTCTCATGTGCGTGAGTTCTCGCTGAGTTGTGCTACATTTTTGATAAAAGGGCGTACTTTTATTAACTCATAGAAAAGCATCAAGGAAATACAAAATACAATAAGTAGACACATGGACTTTGCATAACTAAGATGCACATAGCCAACACCAACACACACTAAGATCACACTCGCAAAGCAAAGCCGAAGAAGGCTGAAGAGGCGTAGGCGGATTAAAAAACAAAGAGAAAGGAGAGAAAAAATTGATGATCCACGTTGAGCAGACACTAAGCCAACCAAGATGATGAAGGTGGCCACGATCCGGACGTCATAACCATGCAATCTGGAACTGTGCACACACACTAGGCAGTCAATTGCCGGCCGCGGAGCCAGGAACATCCGTGTGGCTCCAGTCGCATCACAAACTGGCGAGAAGAGATCGTGTTGTCAAAATCTGGCCGAAATAACTGTTCTGACCTTGTCAGAATTTTTAGTCGCAAACTGAACCCGACGTGAAAGTATTTCATGATTTGACTCTTTTAGCAACGCCAGGGCCTGTGGCGTTTCTGATCAACACGGAAACGCCTACCAAGCTAGCGTTACTTTCCTGGCCCACTGCCAGGCCGAGTTGGCGTTGCTTGCTGATGTGGCGGGATGGAAACGCCGAGCCAGCTAGCGTTTCTAGAAACGCCAGCATCAATGGCGTTTCTGGTGCAGATATTTTAGGTGGCCGTGGGGCTTTCACCCACCACTCACCACTCAATCTCTTCTCCCCCATTGGCCTATCCCGAGCTCTTGCCCTTTTCCCCCTTTGTGTCCCTCACTTAGCCCCTCTCAAATCCTTGCAAATCGATTGGGTTGGTCCGTGGATCCGGTGTCATTTTCGTTCGTTGAGGTAACCTCCTTCATCTCACAAATTTTTATTGGTTGGATTTGCCCATTTGGATTGATTTGTTCTTGTCGTTCCTAACCCTAGTTTTGAACATGGATCTATAATGTGATGTTTTTAGTATTGTTGTTCCAATGGTGTTGCATTGTGATGTTGTTGAGCATACCTTATTGTTTGGTTTATGACTAATGTTAAGATTTAGGGTTAGGGTCATGCCTAATGTTAAGATTTAGGGTTATGGTTAGTGGTTTTGTTAGCAATGTGGTATATTTAGCATTGTACATTTCTTATACTTATGTTCCCTTTTTTAGATGGACAAGATTGTGAATATTCATTATGTTGACAAAGAGGCATTCATGAATGTGGATATTGTTGACAAGTATGAGGAAGTATTGATATTTCTTGAGACTCCTAGTTATGAAGAGGTTGTGGAAGAAACACGGATAAGATTAAAGTGGGTGGATGCAAGTGACCAAGTTGAAAATTAGTAGGAAGATATGATGTTGGGTCGGCACACAAGTGTTGAATGAAGACAATGCCTATCAAGTCCAATTTGCATTGGGTTGCATATAAGGAGGTTGTTGCATCCTCGGCAGTCAAGTCACTCAAAGTCTTTGCAAGTAAGGTGGTGAAGGCTCCTCTCTTTCATGTTGACTTGAACCAAACCTTAGTAGATGATGTGAGCCCGGTTAGTAGTGTGCCGCCTATTGTTGAGCATAAAGTTGAAGCTGAAGCCAATGAGTATCCCCAATATGAGTTCGGAGGTAGTGCACCGATGAAAGATGATGGTGATGACTCCGACGAAGAGTATGAGAGGCATCACAACATTGTTGGTGACGTAGAGGCCGAAGTAAGGCATCAGGACATGGATCCTGACATTATCTGTCAGCGTGCTTGTGTGCATGAATCGGATGATGAAGGCCCGGTGAATGAGTTGGACGAGGATGGCTTGACTGAGAAAGAAGCAGAGTGGTACACAAAATTCACCGGTAGGGATCACAAAGTTCCCTTGTTTTGTGATGTTAGCCTTGCAGATAAGGCTATAGTTGACGGTGGCATGAGCAAGACAATTGAGGCTAGACAGTTCCCAAGTAGTACACCCGACGCGATTTCGATGTCGTACGTGAGGAAAGGTTTGATGTTCGAGCACATGCTAGAAATGAAGGAAATATGCCCTAGAGGCAATAATAAAGTTATTATTTATTTCCTTATATCATGATAAATGTTTATTATTCATGCTAGAATTGTATTAACCGGAAACATAATACATGTGTGAATACATAGACAAACAGAGTGTCACTAGTATGCCTCTACTAGACTAGCTTGTTAATCAAAGATGGTTAAGTTTCCTAACCATAGACAAAGGAGTTGTCATTTGATTAACAAGGTCACATCATTAGTTGAATGATCTGATTGACATGACCCATTCCATTAGCTTAGCACCCGATCGTTTAGTATGTTGCTATTGCTTTTATCCATGACTTATACATGTTCCTATAACTATGAGATTATGCAACTCCCGTTTACGGAGGAACACTTTGGGTACTACCAAAGCGTCACAACGAATCGGGTGATTATAAAGGAGTACTACAGGTGTCTCCAAAGGCAGATGTTGGGTTGGCGTATTTCGAGATTAGGATTTGTCACTCCGATTATCGGAGAGGTATCTCTGGGCCCTCTCGGTAATGCACATCACTAAGCCTTGCAAGCATTACAACTAATGAGTTAGCTGTGAGATGATGTATTACGTAACGAGTAAAGAGACTTGTCAAGATGTGAGATTGAACTAGGTATTGGATACCGACGATCGAATCTCGGGCAAGTAACATACCGATGACAAAGGGAACAACGATGTTGTTATGCGGTCTCGACCGATAAAGATCTTCGTAGAATATGTAGGAACCAATATGGGCATCCAGGTTCCGCTTATTGGTTATTGACCAAGAATAGTTCTCGGTCATGTCTACATAGTTCTCGAACCCGTAGGGTCCACTTGCAACAAGGTTTCGATGGCGGTTATATTATGAGTTTACATGTTTTGATGTACCGAAGGAGTTAGTCCCGGATGAGATCGGGGACATGACGAGGAGTCTCGAAATGGTCGAGACGTAAAAATTCATATATTGGATGATATGTTTAGGCCAAGGGGTCAAGCCCATGAGGCTTTAGGTCGGTGCAAAAGGAGTTTTATGAGGCGGGGGCCAAACGCCGGAGACCACTGGCGTCGGCCTGGGCGACGCCGAGGCCCATGGCGTCTGGGCAGACGCCAAGGATTGTGGCGTTTGGTCCTGGAGTCCGAGTGGGACTCTTGCCTTTCGGGAAAAACCGACTTTGAGGAGGCTTTTGCTCCAAGTTTCGACCCCAGGGCTCAACATATAAATAGAGGGGCAGGGCTAGCACCAAAGGGACAACAATTGATCCCTTGGATCTCTTAGCCGTGTCAGCGGTGCCCCTCCACCATATTCCACCTCGGTCATATCGTCAGCGGAGTTTAAGCGAAGCCCTGCGATGAGAGCATCATCATCGTCCTGCGCCGTCGTCTTGTGGAACTCATCCCGACACTTTGCTGGATCGAGTCCGGGATCGCCATCGAGCTGAACGTGTCTGAACTCGGAGGTGCCGTGCGTACGTTCGGTACTTGGATCGGTCGGATCGTGAAGACGTACGACTACATCAACCACGTTGTCATAACGCTTCCGCTTACGGTCTACGAGGGTACGTGGACAATACTCTCCCCTCTCGTTGCTATGCATCACCATGATCTTGCGTGTTCGTAGGAAAATTTTGAAATTACTACGTTCCCCAACAATGGTATCAGAGCCTAGGTTTTTATGGTTGATGTTTTGCACGAGTAGAACACAAGTGAGTTATGGGCGATACAAGTCATACCGCCTACCAAAGCATGTCATACTTTGGTTCAGCGGTATTGTGAGATGAAGCGGCCGGACCGACATTACGCCAGACGCTTACGCGAGACTGGTTTCACCGTTCACGAGCACTCGTGCTTAAAGGTGGCTGGCGGGTGTCTGTCTCTCTCACTTTAGTTGAACCGAGTGTGGCTACGCCCGGTCCTTGAGAAGGTTAAAAGCGGAGTCTAATTGGCCGAAATGTCGTTGTGGTCTTGATGCGTAGGTGAGATTGGTTCTTACTTAAGCCCATAGCAGCCACGTAAAATTTGCAACAACAAAGTAGAGGGCGTCTAACTTGTTTTTGCAGGGCATGTTGTGATGTGATATGGTCAAGACGTGATGCTATATTTTATTGTATGAGATAATCATGTTTTGTAACCGGTTATCGGCAATCGGTTGGAGCCATATGGTTGTCGCTTTATTGTATGAAATGCAAACGCCCTATAATTGCTTTACTTTATCACTAAGCGGTAGCAATAGTCGTAGAAGCAATAGATGGCGTAAACGACAACGATGCTACGATGGAGATCAAGGTGTCGCGCCGGTGACGAAGGTGATCACGACGGTGCTTCGGAGATGGAGATCACAAGCACAAGATGATGATGGCCATATCATATCACTTATTTTGATTGCATGTGATGTTTATCTTTTATGCATCTTATCTTGCTTTGATTGACGGTAGCATTTTAAGATGATCTCTCACTAATTATCAAGAAGTGTTCTCCCTGAGTATCCACCGTTGCCAAAGTTCGTCGTGCTCGGACACCACGTGATGATCGGGTGTGATAAGCTCTACGTCCATCTACAACGGGTGCAAGCCAGTTTTGCACACGCGGAATACTCAGGTTAAACTTGACGAGCCTAGCATATGCAGATATGGCCTCGGAACACGGAGACCGAAGGTCGGCGTGAATCATATAGTAGATATGATCAACATAGTGATGTTCACCATTGAAAACTACTCCATCTCACGTGATGATCGGTTATGGTTTAGTTGATTTGGATCACGTGATCACTTAGATGACTAGAGAGATGTCTGTCTAAGTGGGAGTTCTTAAGTAATATGATTAATTGAACTTTAATTTATCATGAACTTAGTCCTGGTAGTATTTTTGCAAATTATGTTGTAGATCAATAGCTCGCGTTGTTGCTTCCCTATGTTTTTATATGTGTTCCTAGAGAAAATTGTATTGAAAAATGTTAGTAGCAATGATGCGGATTGGATCCGTGATCTGAGGTTTATCCTCATTGCTGCACGTAAGAATTATGTCCTTAATGTACCGCTAGGTGATGACCTATTGCAGGAGCAAATGCGTACGTTATGAACGTTTGGCTAGCACAATATGATGACTACTTGATAGTTTAGTGCACCATACTTAACGGCTTAGAATCGGGACTTCAAAGACGTTTTGAACGTCATGGACCATATGAGATGTTCCAGGAATTGAAGTTAATATTTCAAGCAAATACCCGAGTTGAGAGATATCAAGTCTCTAACAAGTTCTATAGCTAAAAGATGGAAGAGAATCGCTCAACTAGTGAGCATGTTCTCAGATTGTCCGGTACTTCAATCGCTTGAATCAAGTGGGAGTTAATCTTCCGGATAAGATGGTGATTGACAGAATTCTCTAGTCACCATCACTAAGTTACTAGAACTTCGTGATGAACTATAGTATGCAAGGGATGGCCAACGATTCCCGAGCTCTTCGTGATGTTGAAATCGACGAAGGTAGAAATCAAGAAAGAGCATCAAGTGTTGATGATTGACAAGACCACTAGTCTCAAGGAAAAGGGCAAAGGGAAGAAGGGAACTTCAAGAAGAACGGCAAGCAAGTTGCTGCTCGGTGAAGAAGCCCAAGTCTGGACCTAAGCCCGAGACTAAGTGCTTTTGCTGCAATGGAACTGGTCACTAGAAGCGGAACTACCCCAAGTATTTGGCGGATAAGAAGGATGGCAAAGTGAACAAAGGTATATTTGATATACAGATTATTGATGTGTATTTTACTAGTGTTCGTAGCAACCCTCGGTATTTGATAATGGTTCAATTGCTAAGAGTAGTAACTTGAAGCAGGAGTTGCAGAATGAACAGAAACTAGTTGAAGGGGAAGTGACGATGAGTGTTGGAAGTAGTTCCAAGATTGATATGATCATCATCGCACACTCCCTATACTTTCGGGATTAGTGTGGAACCTAAATAAGTGTTATTTGGTGTTGAGCATAAGTATGATTTGATCATGTTTATTGCAATACGGTTATTCATTTAAGTAAGAGAATAAATTGTTGTTCTGTTTACATGAATAAAACCTTATATGGTTACACACCCAATGAAAATAATTCATTGGATCTCGATCATAGTGATACACATATTCATAATATTGAAACCAAAAGATGCAAAGTTAATAATGATAGTGCAACTTATTTGTGGCATCGCCGTTTAGGTCATATTGGTGTAAAGCGCATGAAGAAAACTCCATGTCGATGGACTTTTGGAATCACTTGATTATGAATCATTTGATGCTTACGAACCGTGCCGTTTGGGCAAGATGACTAAAACTCCGTTCTCGGAACAATGGAACAAGCTACTGACTTATTGGAAATAATACATACCGATGTATGCGATCCAATGAGTGTTGATGCTCGTGGCAAGTATCGTTATTTTTCGACTTTCACAAGATGATTTGAGCAGATATGGGTATATCTACTTGATGAAACATAAGTCTGAAATAGTTGAAAGGTTCAAAGAATTTCAGAGTGAAGTGGAAAAATCATCGTAACAAGAAAATAAAGTTTCTGCGATCTAATCGCAAAGACGAATAATTGAGTTACGAAGTTTGGTCTTCAATTAAAATAATGTGGAATAGTTTCACAGCTCACGCCACCTGGAACACCACAATGTTATGGTGTGTCCGAACGTCGTAACCACACTTTATTTGATATGGTGCGATCTATGATGTCTCTTATCGGTTTACCACTATAATTTTGGGGTTATGCATTAGAGACAAATTGCATTCACGTTTAATAGGGCACCATCTAAATCCGTTGAGACGACACCATATGAACTATGGTTTAACGAAGAAACCTAAGTCATCGTTTCTTAAAAGTTTGGAGTTGTGATGCTTATGTGAAAAAGTTTTCACCGATAAGCTCAAACCCAAATCGAGAAGTGCGTCTTCATAGAATACCCAAAGGTAACTATTGGGTACACCTTCTATCACAGATCCGAAGGCAAGTTTTTCGTTGCTAAGATGGATCCTTTCTAGAGAAGAAGTTTCTCTCAAAAGAAGTGAGTGGGAGGAAAGTAGAACTTGATGAGGTAATTATACCTTCTCCCTTATTGGAAAGTAGTTCATCACAAATCAGTTCCAAAGTGATTCCTACACCAATTAGTGAGGAAGTTAATGATGATGATCATGAAACTTCAGATCAAGTTGCTACCAAACCTCGTAGGTCTTCCAGAGTAAGATCCGCACTGTAGTAGTACGGTAATCATGTTCTGGAAGTCATGTTACTAGACCATGACGAACCTACGAACTATGAGGAAGCGATGATGAGCCCAGATTCCACAAAATGGCTTGAGGCCATGAAATCTGAGATGGGATCCATGTATGAGAACAAAGTATGGACTTTGGTTGACTTGCCCGATGATCGGCAAGCCATAGAAAATAAATGGATCTTCAAGAGGAAGGCACGGACGATAGTAGTGTTACTATCTACAAAGCTAGAATTGTCGCAAAAGGTTTTCGACAAGTTCAAGGTGTTGACTACGATGAGAGTTTCTCACTCATATCTATGCTTAAGTCTGTCCGAATCATGTTAGCAATTGCCGCATTTTATGAAATCTGGCAAATGGATGTCAAAACTACATTCTTTAATGGATTTATTAAAGAAGAGTTGTATATGATGCAACCAGAAGGTTTTGTCAATCCTAAAGGAGCTAACAAAATGTGCAAGCTCCAGCGATCCATCAATGGACTGGTGCAAGCATCTCGGAGTTGGAATATACGCTTTGATGTGTTGATCAAAGCATATAGTTTTATACAGACTTGCGGTGAAGGCCTGTATTTACAAGAAAGTGAGTGGGAGCACTACAGCCTTTCTGATAAAGTATATGTGAATGACATATTGTTGATCGGAAATAATGTAGAATTATTCTGCAAAGCATAAAGGAGTGTTTGAAAGGAGTTTTTTTCAAAGAAAGACCTCGGTGAAGCTGCTTACATATTGAGCATCAAGATCTATAGAGATAGATCAAGACACGCTTGATAAGTTTTTTCAATGAATACATACCTTGACAAGATTTTGAAGTAGTTCAAAATGGAACAGTCAAAGAAAGAGTTCTTACCTGTGTTACAAGGTGTGAGATTGAGTAAGACTCAAAACCCGACCACGGCAGAAGATAGAAAGAGAATGAAAGTCATTCCCTATGCATCAGCCATAGGTTCTATAAAGTATGTCATCTTGTGTACCAGATCTATTGCATACCCTACCACTAAGCTTGGCAAGGAGTGCAATAGTGATCTAGGAGTAGATCAATGGACAGCGGTCAAAATTATCCTTAGTAGAATAAGGATGTGTTTCTCGATTATGGAAGTGAAAAGGTTCGTCAGTAAAGGGTTACGTCGATGCAAGTTTTAAACACTAATCTAGATGACTCGAGTCTCAATCTGGATACATATTGAAAGTGGGAGCAATTAGCTAGAGTAGCTCTGTGCTGAGCATTGTAGACATAGAAATTTGCAAAATACATACGGATCTGAATGTGGCAGACCCGTTTACTAAACTTCTCTCACAAACAAAACATGATCACACCTTAGTACTCTTTGGGTGTTAATCACATAGCGATGTGAGCTAGATTACTGACTCTAGTAAACCCTTTGGGTGTTGGTCACATGTCGATGTGAACTATGGGTGTTAACCACATATAGATGTGAACTATTGATGTTAAATCACATGGCGATGTGAACTAGATTATTGACTCTAGTGCAAGTGGGAGAGTGAAGGAAATATGCCCTAGAGGCAATAATAAAGTTATTATTTATTTCCTTATATCATGATAAATGTTTATTATTCATGCTAGAATTGTATTAACCGGAAACATAATACATGTGTGAATACATAGACAAACAGAGTGTCACTAGTATGCCTCTACTAGACTAGCTTGTTAATCAAAGATGGTTAAGTTTCCTAACCATAGACAAAGGAGTTGTCATTTGATTAACAAGGTCACATCATTAGTTGAATGATCTGATTGACATGACCCATTCCATTAGCTTAGCACCCGATCGTTTAGTATGTTGCTATTGCTTTTATCCATGACTTATACATGTTCCTATAACTATGAGATTATGCAACTCCCGTTTACCGGAGGAACACTTTGGGTACTACCAAACGTCACAACAACCGGGTGATTATAAAGGAGTACTACAGGTGTCTCCAAAGGCAGATGTTGGGTTGGCGTATTTCGAGATTAGGATTTGTCACTCCGATTGTCGGAGAGGTATCTCTGGGCCCTCTCGGTAATGCACATCACTAAGCCTTGCAAGCATTACAACTAATGAGTTAGCTGTGAGATGATGTATTACGGAACGAGTAAAGAGACTTGTCAAGATGAGATTGAACTAGGTATTGGATACCGACGATCGAATCTCGGGCAAGTAACATACCGATGACAAAGGGAACAACGTATGTTGTTATGCGGTCTGACCGATAAAGATCTTCGTAGAATATGTAGGAACCAATATGGGCATCCAGGTTCCGCTATTGGTTATTGACCAAGAATAGTTCTCGGTCATGTCTACATAGTTCTCGAACCCGTAGGGTCCGCACGCTTAAGGTTTCGATGATGCTTATATTATGAGTTTACATGTTTTGATGTACCAAGGAGTTCGGAGTCCTGGATGAGATCGGGGACATGACGAGGAGTCTCGAAATGGTCGAGACGTAAAATTCATATATTGGATGATATGTTTAGGCCAAGGGGTCAAGCCCATGAGGCTTTAGGTCGGTGCAAAAGGAGTTTTATGAGGCTGGGGCCAAACGCCGGAGACCCTGGCGAGGCCCATGGCGTCTGGGCCAGACGCCAAGGATTGTGGCGTTTGGTCCTGGAGTCCGAGTGGGACTCTTGCCTTTCGGGCAAAACCGACTTTGAGGAGGCTTTTGCTCCAAGTTTTGACCCCGGGGCTCAACATATAAATAGAGGAGCAGGGCTAGCACCAAAGAGACAACAATTGATCCCTTGGATCTCTTAGCCGGGTGCGGTGCCCCCCTCCACCATATTCCACCTCGGTCATATCGTCGCGGAGTTTAGGCGAAGCCTGCGCCGGTAGAGCATCATCATCGTCACGCCCGTCGTCTTGTGGAACTCATCCCCGACACTTTGCTGGATCGGAGTCCGGGATCGTCATCGAGCTGAGCGTGTCTGAACTCGGAGGTGCCGTGACGTTCGGTACTTGGATCGGTCGGATCGTGAAGGCGTCGACTACATCAACCGCGTTGTCATAACGCTTCCGCTTACGGTCTCACGAATGCGTGGACAATACTCTCCCCTCTCGTTGCTATGCATCACCATGATCTTGCGTGTGCGTAGGAAAATTTTGAAATTACTACGTTCCCCAACAAGAAATCAGGATGTGGTTGTGTGAGTATGCTGTCAAACACCACAGGACTTTCATAGTTGTTCACTCGGACTGCAACAAGCGATACACCGTGAAATGTGAGGTAGAAAGATGCAAATGGAAAGTCAATGGAAGACTCACGAAACATGGTTGGTGGATGATAACTAGTTGCAAAGCCACTCACCAATGCACACCGCCGGCCGTAGAAGCACGGAAGACACACCGTCAACTAACCTCAGAATTCATTGGTTATAAATACCAGAAACATATAGCCGAGGATCCAACCATTAAAGTGAAGTTGTTGATGAGTTGGATTGAAGATAAGTTCGGATATAAGGTCAAGTATGGGAAGACATGGAAGGCCAAGCAAGTCGTTCTCAGAATGTTGTACGGTGGATGGGAAGAGGCTTACAACATGCTACCCAGGTTGCTGGGAGCGATGTCGTATAGAAACCCAGGAATGTACCACTATGTCCAAGATATTGAAGGAGTGTTCCGTCGTGCCTTTTGGATGTTTGGCCCATGCATTGCAGCTTTTGAGCATTGTCGACCGGTTCTGTCTATAGATGGGACATTCTTGACAGGGAAATACAAGGGCACACTCATGATAACAATGGCACATGATGCTAACGATCAGGTGTTGCCTGTGGCATTTGCTTTGGTCTCCGTGGAGAACCAAGACAACTGGGAATGGTTCATGAGACTTGTTAGGAGCACGGTCATTCCTCCGAATAGGGAGGTATGCATCATATCCGATCGGCACCAAGGCATATTGAAGGCCGTGGATATTCATATTCTAGGGCATGCGAGGCTTCACCACCGATGGTGTATGAGGCACTTCGTTGCAAACTTTTACAGAGCTTGCAAAAACAAGGATCTTTGCAAGGATCTTAACTCCGCATGTGTAGCCTTCTCCGTTAAGTCATTCACGACACGCTTGAACAAAATCTATGAGAAGGCAAACCAAGGTGGGAAAGATTTCTTAGAAAGGAATATTGATGAGAGACACAAGTGGTCACGGGCATGTGACAAAGGAGGCATGAGATATGGTGACATGCAAGCAATCTTGTTGAGTACTTCAACTTTGTCTTGAAGGGTGCCCGTCAGTTGTCGGTGACGGCAATAGCGGAATATACCTTTTACAATCTAAATGAGTATTTTTCGAAGCACTCCGATGAAATCGACAAGTTGATTGCCGATAGTGAGAAGCCTCCCAATGAAATTTATCCGAAGAAGCTTGCCGAGTGGCTGGAGTTTCAGAGAGACAAGTCAGCCATCCAGCGAGTCACTTGTTTCGATAATGTAGAAATGAAATACCAAGTGGATGAGCCAAGTGGGACAACTAGAGATGGACAATCATATGGTGGTCGCTCATTTAAGGTGGCTATTAGGACAAGACATTGCACTTGTGAGCGGCCTAGTAAGTACCACTGGCCATGCTCACACATGATGTCGGCGGCCCGCATCAGGAATGTGGATATCTCCGATGGAGTAGTTGTAAGGTTGCATGAATTCAACTTGCAAACTCATAACTTAACATGGGCGTCTAGATTCCACCCTTTTCTGGACGCATCGTAGTGGCCAGAGTATCACGGTCCTAACATTAAGCCCGATCCGGAGTTGATGGTACAACCCAAGGGTAGAAGGAGAACAAAGCGATACAGGAATGATATGGATGACCTCATGAGCACCAGAGAGTTTGGTAGTGGACATTTCATGGAGCTACATGATAGGAACTAATGCGGTGGTTGCAATGAAACGACACACAACAAAAGGACTTGCAAAACAAACAAAACTTCAAAAGGGCACAATGCTTCTTCAAGTGGTGGCCGAGGTTCCGGTGATGGCCTTGGTGGTGGCCGAGGTTCCGTGGTGGCATTCGTGGTTGCCGAGGTTCCGGTGATGGACTTGGTGGTGGCCGAGGTTCCGGTGATGGCCTTGGTGGTGGCCGAGGTTCCGGCGGTGGCCTTGGTGGTGGCCGAGGTTCCGGTGATGGACTTGGTGGTGGCCTTGGTGGTGGCCGAGGTTCCGGTGGCCAAGGTTCCGGTGGTGGCCGAGGATCCAGGGGTGGTCGTGGTCGAGGATGAGTTACCGGTGATGGTGCTCGTGGTAGGGGTAGAGGTTCTGGTGGTGGTAGAGGAGGTTTCATGGGTAGAGGCCGTGGTAATGCTAGAGGAATGTTTGGATACCTAAATGGACCATTTCCGTACGTGGCTACACTTCATAATTATTTTCATGTTTCCCAATATTATTTTCATGTTGTTTTTGTCCTTACTAACTAATGTCTTACAATTTTTCATAGATATGGCGACTTCTCAACCCAACAAGGCAACAATGAAGGGGCTTGAGGATGGCGAAGGTGAGATGGCGAGGTGGTGGGAGAAGGTTGCGAAGAAGCTGAGAGAGGAGGATGAAGCCGCACTAAAGAAGAAGAAGGAAGAGGAGCTTGAAGAGAAGAGGAAGGAATTGTTGAGAGCGTCAAATGAGTGTCGCGCTAGGGATCAAGCATTGGTGAGGAAATGTGAGGAGGCACAAAAGAAGCGCCAAAAGGATTTTGAAGAAAGAACCATGAAGCTTTGGGCAATTGCAGCTGAAAAAAGAGAGAGGGACAATCAGATATTCATGGAGAGGGTGGTTAAGGAGGCTCATCTCATAAGGAAAAGGGAGGAGGAGGAAGAAGAAAAAGAGAGGAAGAAGAAGAAGGGAATGGGGCCTTGCTCTACACAATAGAGCAATGATGTGAACTGTGCCATGCTTTGGACCTTCGTGTGCATTTCATCTTGAACCTTGTTGTTGCCTAGACTCCTTTATGTGGTGATCTATGTGCACTCTAAATTGCTTTGGACTCCTCTGTGTACTCCTTTATGTGGTGAACTATGTGATGTCATAATTGGTTTGGACTCCTCTATGTGTACTCTTTTATATGGTGAACTATGTGATGTCACAATTGCTCTAGACTCCTCTATGTGTATTACTTTATGTGGTGAACTCTGTGTACCACCAAATTGCTTTGAAGTTTATTTTTGACTTCCTGTTCTAACGGAAACGCCAATCCAGGGGGCGTTGTACTGCACTTTGGCAACGCCAACGGCCCCGGCGTTCCAGACCTACATAGAAACGTTGAATTTGGCTTGGCGTTCCTTTAAGACACAGGCTTCCTGGGGTTTCTCCACGAAACGTTGTGGCGTACACTTGTAACGCCAAAGGACCTGGCGTTTCTGCTCTACATAGAAACGCTTCACGTGGCTTGGTGTTCCTTTAAGACAGAGGCTGCCTCGGACACGTACATGAAACGTTGCCGTTCACATCAGAAACGCCAGACACGGCCGGCGTTTCCAGGCCACATACAAACGCCAAAGTCTTTGGCGTTTCTGACCTTTTATGCAGAGCACAGCAAACCATGCCAAGTACAGCAACAGATTATTAGTAAATGATCCAACAGTTTTCACAATATAAATGCCAAGTACAGCAACAGTATAGCAATGAGACATTTTTTGGCAACGAACTTAACATGATCTAGCTTACATAATAATTAACAAGTCTTGGTGACATAGAAATAACAAGTCCATCAGATATAGAACTAACAAGTTCGCTCCATCTGAAAAGCTAACTACATTTCTAGTTCACCAGATATAGAACTAACAAGCTCGCATCAGTCATCACTTTACTTCTTGCCTCTTTTCGCAGCCATCTTCCCCCTGTTGACGTAGCCCTCTGGAGTGCTCTGCCATCTAGGACGTCGGATGTTCCTTGAGCTAACTCGGCGTGCTTCTTCGTAAAGGCTGAGAAGGTTGAGTTGGCTGTGGAGCATCTTCCATCTGCGAAGCCCCAAGCTCCACATAGTCCGGATCCGCATCGTGGTCTGTCTCCTCCTCTTCATCTTCCTGTTCATCAATCCGTGCTCGGCTCAAAGAAGCACCTCCTCGGCTGGAAGAAGGACGAGCGGAAGAAGCACGTGCTTGGCTCGAAGATGGACGAGCGGAAGAAAGAACATCCATTCTATGCTGAGCACGTGCACGCACATCCTTTGATGAACCGCCATGGCAAGAGAGTAAAGCGGCTAGTGTTCGGCAATGATTCACAACCTTCTGCAGAGGCAAAGGCATTGACATGTAAATATGCAAAAATAGTTCACATGATATAAAATAAATGTTCATATTAAAAAGGCCTCTAACCTGTAGAGTAATCCTAACGAGACCGTCCATTTCTCTACCAGGTGCGCGGCCAAGCACCACATTACTATCATTGATACATCTCCATAGCTCCGTGCCCTGAATAAAACTTAAGTGACACACCACTCATGAAGAAATGACACATGTTCAAAAAAGAGACAAAAAGACATACCACTCGGTCATGCAGAGGGCCATAATCTAGGTGCGCTCCAATGGTCTCCCTAATAGAGTTGTTGAATGCACCATCAGCAGCCTCACTTGGCATTACTTCCAAGCAATCGGCACGAGTCCAAGCACCCTTAAGGATAACTCTGTACTCTTTGCGAAGCCACTCCAAATGCCTTAAATATGCCCCCTCGTCGTTGTCAGGTGTGTGATCATCTTCAACTCGGGCATTCCTCTGAGCATTCCACATGTCCACCCACATAAGATGGTGATCCTCCCAATTAATGACATTCTTGTTGTGTTGCCGGCTCGGCCTACAAAGCATGAGAAGTATCGGTATAAATTTTGTTTTTCAGTGGTTACACATTGATCAACATATGGTACAAAAACTCTCACCTATGTAGCACCACACTTGTCTCAACATACTCCGGCGGGGTGCGTTGTTGTACTCCAAATTGCTTCGAAACACGATGTGGAAGATGCCACTCCACCGCAAAAAAGCATATCATGGGGCAACGCACATGCCAAAGATGTTGGTCACGAAAGCACATATTGCTCAAAGGGAACTGCCTAAGTACCATGTACAGCCTCCAATTAACCTACATCACAACATGTCACTAGCTCATGCACAACAACAAAAAATATGTAATGATAGCAAGGCATTTGATAATTACCTGGTTGTAAGTAAGCATGTCAAGCTCGCTTATGTATGCCTTGTATCGCCCCATGGCTGCGATACTAGACACTTGGACTTTAGCCCACGTGTATGCGATAGTGGGATACCGCTCCTCATCCCCGTCAAAAGGCCACTCCCAAGGTTCTTCCGGAGCAATGGTCAAGTTACGGCCCACAGGGATACGCTCCCACATCCAAATCTGTAGGGCCCAAACAAAACCACCAAGACAAGATTTCGGCTTACTCCTCATACATGCTCCGTCCAACTGCACATTTGTATACACATTAAACAATCACATGCAAAAAACTCTTTCATATAATGAAAATTCATCAAATTAGCATTACACAGCGGTACAAGAAGGCTAGTGCCGCCGACCCCCAACTCCACTTAACATCCCAGTTACGAAGAGGGTCCAAGAACATCCACGAGGCTGTGTCTCCCGTGCCGTCAGGAAACACCACTTGGGTCAAAAGATTCCATAAGTAAGCCCTGGCGTACCTCTCCACAACAGCCGGACTGGCATTCTCTGGGCACTCGTAAAAATGTTCTTGTAGCCACGAGAACAAAACACCAGATGGCCTAGGATCCTTCTTTGTTTCATGAATCCACGGGGGAGGTTCAACACCAACCAAACCTGCAACCCTTTGTCGCCACCCCTCGGACTTCACCTTCCCGGTAAGAGCCCTGCCCTCGATCGGAAGACCGGAGATCATCGCAATATCCTCCAAAGTGACGGTCATCTCACCAAGAGCAAGGTGAAAAGAGTGCGTCTCCGGCCTCCAACGGTCCGTAAGGGCGGTAATGGTCTTCAAGTTCAGCCATGGTGGTGTGCCTTTAAAGTTGAGCACAAACTGGAGAAGATCCATTCTTCTAAAATAAGGCTCGTAGCGACGGTCATACCTCAGTGACTCACATGGGTTGTGGCCTCTCAACCGAAGTACTGGAGGAACCTACAAAAATCACATGCACAATTTATATACTTCTCTAAACTACTCACAATATGAGAATCGACAATGTAGATACATAACTACCTCCCCTCTTTCCACTAGCACAGCACGATGCTTCTCCTCGTAATAATCATCAAGGCCGGGATATTTATCCGGCTCAAACATCCTACAAAATAAGGTAAATGGATTTGTTATGATATATGCTTAAAATTATGACCACATCATATACAAAATTGTGTGAGAACTACTACAAATTATCCCAAAGATATAAATCATGAACCACATTACCAACACCAATTCTTTTCAACCTATTTTATCCTAAAGAATCTATCACAACTAATTATTAATAAATAATAGGTTCAATCTAATCCAAAAAAATGGTCTCTCTCTAAATCCAATACTAAACAAGTTAACTAAGAATACTTCAACACAAGGAGTACAGGCCCGCCAGGAGTACATGTCTTCTTTCTAAACAGTATATCCCAAAAATATTCATCAAACAAATCACTAATAACTCATCTTAGGGTTCCACCATGTTTGAAAAAATGCATCTACAATAGTCAATCTTGACTGAAAATAAATGGAGGACTGGGAAGAGAATACCTCAAGCAACTCGGGGTGCTTCGATCTACTCGTTTTGATGATCAAAATAGCAGATCTGGGGGAGATTTGGTGAAGAAGAGGGAGGGGGCGGCCGCCAGTTCCTCACGGGACGAACTGCCCGAGCGGAGCTAAGATGGGCTGGGTCAGGCCCCCGCGGCCCCGCGCGCATTACTTCATACAGGGCAGAAACGCCAGGGACATTGGCGTTTCTGACGTGCCACGTCAGCGAAAACAGCGGGTTCGGACTGACTGTGGGCCAGGGCAGAAACGCAAGCTACCACGGCGTTTCCGTGTTGGCCAGGAACGCTAGCTGGCTCGGCATTTCAATGTTGGTTGGAAACGCCGCGGGCACTGGCGTTTTTAAAAGGGTCAAATCGTGAAATACTTTCACGTCGGGTTCAGTTTGTGACGATAAACGTTGACAAGGTCAGAACAGTGATTTCGGCCTCAAAATCTCACTCTAGAGATGCTCTGACCATAACACACCTCAAATGCAAGTGAATGTTGGATCTAAATCTAGGCATGGCTACAACCGCCTAGACAAAACACCATGCGTTGTCATTGCGGGCTATGGTGGCGACCTACTACCACCTCTGGGATGCGGTTTTTTACCATCGCGTTCCGTGTACAGTGCAAATCCAAGCCGCTCATCACATGCAGTCTAATCCAGTTCACTGTTGTGTCAGCCATGCACCAGCCCTATGCTTCTTTTCTGGCTAGGTCCTACGCATGCCTGCCCGTGCACTCTTTTTTAGTAGTTTCGTTTCCCTCCCATGCTCTCATGCTCGCGTTTAGGGATGCATATCTAAGATCGCTAATTACTGTGGTGATTATTACATATTAACGCACGGGCACCATTAATTGTGTTGTAAATAAAAGCACTAAAACATCACGCGCGTGCAATCCTTATGAAGGTGGTGTATGGACTTTATCACAAGTATAAATTTCTTAAAGAACTTTATGAAGGATGTGTATGAACTTTACAATAAAATCAGAATGACTTTTCCAAAAACCAATAAAAACCTAAAGTTCTTTGATATTTGACTATAAAGTTCCAAAAAAGTTAATAAAGTTCTCTATCTATTTTTTCAAAAGTTATGAGCTATTCCAAAGTTTTTCAAAAGTTCTTCTGTTTTTCATGGCAAAGTTCAGACACCAAACTAACAATCCTTGGCTCTATGAAACTATTTGAAGAACGTTCTTTCAGAACAATTTAAACAACAGGAAATTTTAATTTTGTTGTGTTTGAATTACTTCTAACACCGGCGGCTGGAGAGATAATCACGGTGATTACTACATCAGCTCGAGAGATAAAATGTACACATGCAAAGAATCTAGCAACAGTGCACCTATTATCTAACATGAATACCCTGGGTCCTAGTGGGGCTCTTGTCAGTTTTCTCACATGCATATCCGATCATGGGCAAGTATGGGCGGTGGAGATAGGCGTTGTGTATAGAACGCCTACGTAAAAGACTTTTTCGCTCTCGAATGTCTGTCGTTGCCGGATCGAGCGTGAGTGAGAGAGGAAGGACTTGCAAGAGAGAGTTTTTGCGTTGTGCAACTTCACAGCCTTTTCTGCGTCTGTTTCTCTTCTAGTTATTCTGTTACAACAGAAGCCACCCCCAGCTCGCTACCTCCCGGCGGGGTCGCCATGATCCGTGATGGCCGCGCCATCCCACGACCACATCACACAGCAACCAAGTCCTACCAGGAGTAAAGCTAGGGTAGAAAGAAAATACAAAGAGAAAACGTGAGGGTCGTGCGTAGTGCACACCACTCCTACTCCTACGTGCATGCGCCGGTCACATCACCATGCACACACACATTATTCAGCAGAAAAGAAACTACGACCTGCACTGCTCAGCTACCCAACTAGCTTAGTCTAACAAATCTTCCCCTTAAGTTTGTTGGCCTTTGATGATTTCACTGACGCCCATCTTCTGCCTCATCTCCACAAAGCGCACACGCCCAAGAGCTTTGGTCAAAATGTCAGCAAGCTGATGTTCAGTTCCAACATGATCAACCTCCACCTGTCCTTGCTCAATGCAATCTCTAATGAAGTGGAACTTCACATCGATATGCTTACTGCGATCGTGATGGACAGGATTCTTCGCCAAAGCAATGGCAGACTTGTTGTCAATCAAAAGTTTGAACTTCCTTGGATCTACTCCCTTCATCTCTGAGATCAGTCTGCTAAGCCAGAGACCTTGGCAAGTTGCTGCAGCAGCGGCCACATACTCAGCCTCACACGAGCTAATCGCCACCACTTTCTGCTTCTGGGAGGTCCAGGTAATCGGATTCTTACCAAGAAAGAAGATATGCCCCGAGGTGCTCTTGCGATCTCCCACATCTCCTGCATGATCGCTGTCACTGTATCCCAAAATGTCCCCACTCCCTCCACGCACATAACGACATCCATAGCTCAAAGTCCCTTGCACATACCTGAGGATTTGCTTAACAGCTGTCCAGTGTGTGTTTGTTGGTTTTTCCATGAATCTGCTCACAATTCCAACAACGTGTGTGATATCTGGCCTTGAGTGTACAAGATATCTTAGACTGCCAATTATGCTGCGGTAGAGGGCTGGATCAAAGGGTTTTGCATCATCTTCCTTCTTCAGCTTCAGTTTGCACTCCATGGGGGTGTTACAACGATTGCAGCCAGCCATCCCAGCATGTTCGATGATCTTCTCTGCATATCCTCGCTGACACAAGGTAATCTCTCCTTTGGACTGAGTTACTTCGATCCCCAGGTAGTAGGTTAGGAGACCAAGGTCACTCATCTTGAAAAGCTTCTGCATTTGATCTTTGAACTCTGCGATATGAGTTGTATCAGTACCTATGATGGTCAGATCATCAACGTACACTCCCACGAGCAGAAAGGATCGAGCATCTCCGCGCCGGTAAACTACATGCTCCAGAGGGCTTCTTCTGAATCCAAGTGTGCAGAGACTTTCATCCAGTTTAGCATACCAGGATCTGGGTGCCTGTCGCAACCCGTACGGAGCCTTGCTCAGCTTCAGCACCTCCCCCTCTCGCCCAGCGACAACATACCCCGGTGGCTGCACAACGTACACCTCTTCTGCCAGATCGCCATTCAGAAAGGCAGACTTTACGTCCATATGATGAACCTCCCACCCGGAGTGCGCGGCGAGAGCGAGGAAGATGCACACAGTCTCCATTCGCGCCACGGGTGCGAAGACTTCCTCAAAGTCCACGCCTTCCCATTGTGCGTAGCCTTTGGCCACCAGTCTGGCCTTGTGCTTGACACTGTTGCCATCGGGGTCGCGTTTCACCTTATAAACCCACTTGAGGCCGATCGGCTTGTGCCCGTGAGGTAGAGGGGTGAGATGCCAGGTGCCACTCTCCGCGATCACATCCATCTCTGCATCCATTGCTTGCTTCCAGGCCGCGGTGTCCAGGGCCTCAACAATGTCACCTGGTTCCTCCGCACTGAGAAGGCAGTGCTCCATGGCTTCCCTTACCGCATCCCCTTCTGTTTCATCGAGGATGCACGAGACACGCCGGTAGCGGATGTTGCCAGTGTCTACATCGCGCCGGTTCTCATCATGGGTGAGCGGCGTGGCCCAGCGGATCTCACGACCCCCATCAGGCATCGCTGGCTCGGACTGTGGTGTCCCGAGCGTGCTTCCCCCAGGCGTGGACGTCCCGGACGACGGTGGCGTCGCGAGCGCGCTCCCCCCGGGCGTAGACATGCCCGAGAGCGAGCCACTCGATGCAGGCGTAGAGGGAGTCGTTGGAGAGTGAGGCGTGCTGGGGGGGACCAGGCATGCCGCGGTCGACCTCATGGACACCGTGGTCCGTGGTGTAAACCACGGTGAACGTCGACGGTGCAGTGTGCACCTCCGCCGCGCTCGGCACACGCCACGCCCACGGCCTTGACTCTTCGAACACCACATCCCTGGTCACCTGCACTTTCTTGCTTGTTGGGTTGTAGACGCGATAAGCTTTGGAGCCCTCTTCGTACCCGACGAAAACCATGGGCGTGGAGCGGTCGCTGAGCTTGGTGATACCGGGGCCGACGCGCTTGACGTGGACTGTGCACCCGAACATGCGCAGATGATGCACTGCAGGCTTGCATCCGTGCCACGCCTCATACGGCGTGACCCCCTCCAGGCTGCGGGTCGGAGCGCGATTGAGCACGTACAACGCTGTCCGCACTGCCTCAGCCCAGAAGAACGTCGGCATCTCCATGCTCTTCAACATGCATCTCGCCATCTCGACCACCGTTTGATTGCGTCTCTCCACCACTCCGTTTTGCTGCGGCGAGTACGGAGCAGTGGTATAGTGCTTGACGCCCAGCTCCTCTGTCGCCTTTAATTCGCGGAGTTGAACTTCGCCGCCCGGTCTGGCGAACGCAGCTCAGTTTGCAGTTGCCGGTGGCCTCGGCCTGCACCTGCACCTTCTTGAAACGCTCAAAGGCTTCGTCCTTGGACCTCAGAAGCTCTATCCACATGTAACGGCTGTAATCATCCACGATCAGAAGAAAATACTTGTTACCTCCTGGGGTGATTGGCTCGATTGGGCCGCAGAGATCAGTATGCACCAGCTCTAGCCCGCGCTCTGCGCGGTACGCGGAGCACTGCGGGAACGGAGTGCGATGTTGCTTCCCAAGAGCACATCCGTCGCAGTATTTCTCGACCCGATCGATCACGGGCATTCCACGCACCATTTGCTTCGAAGACATGGCTCGGAGGGCGCGGAAGTGTAGGTGACCCATGCGTGCGTGCCAACGCCAGGTCGGGTCGTCTCCTTGCGCCAACAGGCAAGCTGGTGCGTCCATGGTGAGTACGCCGGTGTACAGACGGTTGCCGGACCGCCTGATGCTTGCCAATGTGCGCCGAGCTGGGTCTCTGATGACCATGAGCCCGTCCTGGATGCTGATGATGCAGCCCGCCTCATCCAACTAGCCAACTGAGACGATGTTCGTGCGAAGACTCGGGATGAAGAAGACGCCAGCGAGCGCACGCTGGTCACCACCCTGGCAGCGGAACACCACCGTGCCTCGTCCACGGATGGCCACAACAGAGCCGTTGCCGAACCTCACGGTGCCGTGTACAGTTTCGTCGAGGGACGCGAAGACGCCCCTGTCGCCCGTCATGTGGCTACTTGCACCTTTGTCAAAGAACCACACACCATCCGGAGAGGGCACGGGCATGACTTTTTCCTCGTTGAGGTACACCTCTTGGGGTGCCACGACCTGCGTAGCGTCGACGGTGGTGACCACGGCCATGTAGAGGCCCTGATCGTGCTCAGCGTTGGCCTCCGCAAGGTTGGCCTGCTCCTGATTGCCCTTCTGCTCCTGCTCGCGGAGCCAGGTTCGGCACTCCTTCCAATGCCCTGGAATGCCGCAATGATGGCACTTGCCCTTCTTTTTCTTGCTGCCAGATCCGCCGGGGCCGCCCGCGCTCGTGCTGCCTGGCGCGCCTTTGCCGCCGCCGTGAGGCTTGGCTTTGGCGTGCCCCTTGTTCTTGCCGGTGTTGCCGCCGCCGCCTCCAGACGACGATCCACCGCCACCGCCCACCCTCTCGCGGGCCAGCCACTCCTCATGAGTGAGCAGGAGGCGCCCGGCAGGCTGCGCGCCGTCGTCTAGATCGTAGTGGTCCTCGCACGCAGAGAAACGGCCGACGAGCTCCTCGATCGTCATGGCCTTCAGATCGAGAAGGGACTCGATCGCCATCGCCATCGGACGATAACGGCGCGGCACCACCCGGAGGAATTTCTGCACGGCCTTGTGCTCGGTGACGGGGTCGCCGAACAGCTCGAGATCGGAGATGAGGGCGGAGAGCCGCAGCCCGAAATCCTCAATGGACCCTCCGTCTTTGAATCGGAGATCCTCAAATTCTCACCGGCGCACCTGCGCCTTGGCCTCGCGGGCGCGCGCGCTGCCCATCCTCATCGTCTTGATCGTCTCCCAAGCCATCTTTGCCGTGTCCTTGGCAGCCAGCACGCGCGGCAGTTCCGGCGGGACGCCGGTGAGGATTAACTGCAGTGTGCGCCGGTCGTCGTTCTCGTCGGCGCCGTCTTCTGTCATCGCTGTCCAAACGCGAGCGAGCTGCAACTTGACTTGCATGAGGAGCGCCCACTCTTGGTAATTGGTGCGGGTGAGCATCAGTGACGATCCTGACTCCTCGCGCACGACGCGCTCCACCAAGCGGATCTCGCCGCTGCCGCTGCCAGTGAGGCGCGCGACCGGCGCCTTGGACGAAGGCGATGATGGTGATCTGGTGCCGCCCTTGTTCTTCCCGACCGACTCATCGCCCGACATCGTTGCCGCGGATCAAACACCGCCAGTCACCGGAGGATCGCACACCGCCGGGCTCTGATGCCAATTGTCGTTGCCGGATCGAGCGTGAGTGAGAGAGGAAGAAGGACTTGCAAGAGAGAGTTTTTGCACTGTGCAACTTCACAGCCTTTTCTACGTCTGTTTCTCTTCTAGTTATTCTGTTACAACAGAAGCCACCCCCAGCTCGCTACCTCCCGGCGGGATCGCCATGATCCGTGATGGCCGCGCCATCCCTCGACCACATCACACAGCGACCAAGTCCCATCAGGAGTAAAGCTAGGGTAGAAAAAAAATACAAAAAGAAAACGTGAGGGTCGTGTGTAGTGCACACAACTCCTACTCCTACGTGCATGCGCCGGTCACATCACCATGCACACACACATTATTCAGCAGAAAAGAAACTACGACCTGCACTGCTCAGCTACCCAACTAGCTTAGTCTAACAATGTCCTGGTCGACCACACCGGCACTGCCGCAATGTACCTCCTTCGCCTCGCCGCGCCACCGTGATGGATCACCGAAAACCGCCGCCACGCACGCTCAACCACCCAAGTGAGCGCTGAGTTGTGCGACTGTAGATTGATACGTGTTTGTTGAGTGGAGTTGATTGCTAAGCTTAGTTAGCTAAGCAAGCTACCCGTACGTGTGTATCCAGCAGAAGGAACTGATCGATCCACCTGCCTACCTGCTTAGCAAGGCTCGCTTTGTACGTATATGTGTATTGATGAAACCAACTCTACGTACATGCACGTACGTGCAGTTTGCGTATGGGCGGAAAGTACTCGGCCGACTCGACAACCGCGACAGTGCTTTGGGCATAAAGGAACTCGTCTATGAGCGACATACAAAGGACCTGGGCCAACAACGATAGCCGATCGATGAGCTGAAAAGTGACCTCCTGCCGAACGACTGAAGAAGCAAGGTGTCAAATTGGCATGGAAACTTGATTCACATATGTTATGATTGCTCTTTGTTGAAAAAAAACATGTTCAGATCATCAGATGTTAAACTCGTACCTTCTGGTTATATCAAAATTAAAGAGACTTGAATGTAAGAAGGAACAATGATTGCCAAATTATCGTTTCATGTAACGATGATTTTTTAATATCATTTTACATTGTGAGTCACCTGTTTTCGACTTTTTTGGCATATCTCTTTCCGCTTGAAAAAATAGCTTAGGGTAATAGTGATTTTTTTGCCCTTGGTTTTTTATTTGTTTTGCTTCATGCACTAGTAGAAAAAAGCTCATTTGTCCCGGTTTTAGAGGGCCTTTAGTCCCGGTTCTGGAACCGGGACTAAAGGGTTGGTACTAAAGCCCCCCCCAATCCCCTTTTAGTTTCGGTTCTTATACGAAACAGGACTAAAGGCCCTCCACGTGGCCTGGCAATACCAACCGGGACTAAAGGTTTTTTTTTTCTTGAAATTTTTTTTTGAATTTTTTTCTCGATTTTCAAATTTCTGAATTATTTTACAATTTAATCTCTAATCTCCACTCATCACTGCTCAATTTAATCTCTAATCTCTAATCACCCCTCATTATTCCAAATCATCTAACTTCCCGGCCGGTCACCCATCCTCTCACTACTCCAGCCTAAGCATGCTTAACTTCCGAGTTCTATTCCCCCTCGTTTCCCTGCACTTGTTATTTTCCGGACAATGGTAAGATGCCAATCCTATTAACCCTCAGGAGTTAAGCTTGAGCATGAAGTCACACGTTTCACTGTTTGAGTTTGACACTATTATTCTAAAAAACAATAATTATTTAGTAACACTCATATTTCTTGAATAAGTAGTTTGACCATAGTTTGACCACAGTTTGACCCGATTTGACCAAATTTCAAAATACTAAAATAATTATTTATTAACACTAATATTCTTGAATAATTATTTAGTACCACTAATACTTCTTGAATAAGTAGTTTGAAGTTTGACCAGATTTAATCAAAATTCAAAAAAAATCAAAATTTGAGCATAACTTTTTTTTCCTTTTAGAATTTGAGGATTCTAAAAATTTGCAAACAGGCCTACGGCGATCAAAATCGGAGGCGCATTTTCGTGCTGATTTTTTTGATATATTATGCGTTTTTTTGACATCGTATGCAAAAGATATGGCCGTTTTACTTTTTCATAACACTTTTTTTGCAAAACATGTCCAAAATTAAGTTTTTTAATTTTCCTAACTAATAGATGTATTAACATAACTACATCTCGAAGGATTTTAATTTTCAAATTTTTTATCATTTTGTTTTGCTTTTTACAAAACTGAAAAGGCGATCCACCGGGGGGTAGAGTTTGAAAATGGGATCTTTAGTCCCGATTTGAGACACGAACCGGGACTAAAGGGCCTTGCATCCTGTCTCGGTTCGTGTATCAAACCGAGACTAAAGGGCTCATTTGAACCGGGACTATTGCCTTTAGCCGCACGAACCGGGACCAATGCCCCCATGAGTACCGGTTCGTGACTGAACCGGGACTAATTGGCTTATCTGGCCCGAACGAAAGCCCTGTTTTCTACTAGTGATGGACTTTGATTGATCAAGGCTATGAAGCGGTATTATTCAAAGAGAATTCGGACACAAAGCCAGAATGATACAGGCACATCAAGGTCACCCATTAGACGTAGGCAAAGTGCATCAAATGTTACTACCGCTAGTCTTCCGAAGCCCACTATGACAACGAAATTAACTTAGATGAGTTGCCTTATGAACCGGTTGATCGAAAATTAATTTCAGAGCACAAAAGAAATCTAAAGATGCAAAATCAGATTAGGCGTAGATATTTAACGAGGAAACCTTACACGCCATCGTCTAATTTTAATTACCCATAGATGAAGATTGGAGATACTCAACGTAGAATTAATCCGGATTAGTTTGATGAATATGGTCGTTGGCTTGGGTATAGTGCCAAGTTGCATAAGGCCTTTTGTTTGTGCTGACACCTTTTTAAAGATTACAATGAGGAACAAGCTGGGAGTGATGCATTTGCAATTAAAGGTAGGAAGAAAAGAGTCAAATTCTCATAAAGAGTGAATGAACGAACTCAAATTTTCTGTCTCCGCCCCTGACACACACACGCTCCGCCACTGTGAGTTCTTCAGCTACTTCGGCGGCAGCGACACAGCCCAGACGACAGTGGTGTTATACCTGGCCATCCCTCGGGCTGGGCTGGGCATCGAGACGGGCCAGACAAAGCCTGACAAAGAAAATCTAGGCCCAGACCCGGCCCGGCACAGCCATCGGGCCTAAAATTCAGGCCCAAGCCCGGCCCATCAATGTAAAATCCCATCAGGCCTCGGGCCTCGGGCCGTGTCTCTTCAGTAAATGGCAAATATAAGGGCCCATGCCTGGCCCGACCTGACCTTCGGGCTCAATTTCCAGGCCCAGGCCCAGCCCGCGGGCAAGACCGGGCCGGGTCGGGTCGGGCTTTTCCGGGCCAGGTCGGGTCGGGCCGTTTGGGCCGGGTAGCCCATGCCCAGGTATAGGTGGCATCATTGACCTCTTCGGTAGTTCTTAGGGTTTCTGCTTTCTCTTTTGTTTTCGTTCGCCTTGTACAAATCATAAAAATTGAATGGAACTGGCTTGGCTTCTGATGTTAAACTTGATTGTGATGTTCAACTTGATTAGCTCTCTGGATGTTTAAATGCAATGCAATCAAGTGCATAAATTTCTTTGTGTTATCTAGCATAGAAAATTGTCTCATAGACCATTTAATCAAGTGCATAAGATACAACTAACTTCATTCAAAGTTGCATCACGGTTCAAACAACAATATCAAATTCCATCATCTCTTACTACTACTTCCTAAAGCAATCTCCATCATCTCTTAACAGTACTTCCTAGATCAAATTCCATCATCTCTTAACAGTACTTCCTAGATCAACTTGCATCATTGTGACGCCCAGATAATTAAGCTACAGTAATTCCTTGCTAATGATGCCACGTCATCATGACTACTGTTGTTAAACCCACGTCATCATGTGTGGAGTAATAGTAGTAGATGCAGGCAAGAGTCAGTCTACTTGTTGCGGACGTGATGCCTATATACATGATCATGCCTAGATAATCTCATAATTATTCGCTTTTCTATCAATTGCTCGACAGTAATTTGTTCACCCACCGTAATATTCATGCTATCTTGAGAGAAGCCACTAGTGAAACCTATGGCCCCCGGGTCTATCTCTTATCATATTTGCTTCCAATCTACTTTTATTTGCATCTTTACTTTTTGCATCTATATTATAAAATACCAAAAATATATTTATCTTATCATATTATCTCTATTAGATCTCACTTTCGCAAGTGGTCGTGAAGGGATTGACAACCCCTTTATCGCGTTGGTTGCGAGTTCTTTGTTTGTTTGTGTAGGTGCGTGGGACTTTTGAGGAGCCTCCTACTGATTGATACCTTGGTTCTCAAAAACGGAGGGAAATACTTACGCTACTATTGCTGCATCACCCTTTCCTATTTAAGGAAAACCAACGCAAGCTCAAGACGTAGCAAGAAGGATTTCTGGCGCCATTATCGGGGAGGTCTTCACTCAAGTCAAGACATACCAAGTATCCATCACAAACCCATCTCCCTCGCATTTACATTATTTGACATTTGCCTCTCGTTTTCCTCTCCCCCACTTCACCCTTGCCGTTTTATTCGCCCTCTCTTTCCCAATCTCCTTCTCTCTTTTTCGCTTGCCTTTTTATGCTTGCTTGTGTGTTGGATTACTTGTTGCCATGGCGCAAGATAATACCAAATTGTGTGATTTCTTGAATACCAATAATAAGGATTTCCTTAGTACTCCGTTTGCTCCTCTTAATGATGTTGAGTCTTGTGAAATCAATACTGCTTTGCTGAATCTTGTTATGAAAGATCAATTCGCCGGCCTTCCTAGCGAAGATGTCGTTACTCATCTAAACAACTTTGTTGATTTGTGTGATATGCAAAATAAGAAAGATACGGATAACAACATTGTCAAATTGAAGTTATTTCCGTTTTCACTTAGAGATCGTGCTAAAGTTTGGTTTTCATCTTTGCCTAAAAATAGTATTGATTCTTGGAACAACTGCAAAGAGGCTTTTATCTCTAAGTATTTTCCTCCCGCTAAGATTACTACTCTTAGGAACGATATCATGAATTTTAAACAACTTGATCATGATCCTATTACCCAATCTTGGGAAAGAATGAAATTGATGCTTCACAATTGCCCTACTCATGGTTTGAATTTATGGATGATCATACAAAAAATTTAGGTCGGTTTGAACTTTGCTTCTAGAAATATTTTAGATTCAGCCGCGGGAGGCACGTTTATGGAAATCACGTTAGAAGATGCTACAAAACTTCTTGATAATATTATGGCTAATTATTCCCAATGGCACACCGAAAGATCTTCTAGTAAAGAAGTGCATGCTATAGAAGAAATCAATGTTTTGAGTGGAAAGATGGATGAACTTATGAAATTATTTGCTACTAAAAATACTCCTCTTGATCCCAATGATATGCCTTTGTCTACTTTGATTGAGAATAATAATGAATCTATGGATGTGAATTTTGTTGGTAGGAATTGTTTTGGAAACAATGCTTATAGAGGAAACTTTAATGCTAAACCGTTCCCTAGTAATTCCTCTAATAATTATGGAAATTCCTACAATAATTCTTATGGTAATTTTAATAAGATGCCCTCTGATTTTGAGAATAGTGTGAAAGAATTTATGATTTCTCAAAAGAATTTTAATGCTTTGCTTGAAGAAAAATTGCTCAAAGTTGATGATTTGGCTAGGAACGTTGATAGTCTTTAAGCTTGATGTTGATTCTCTTAAAATTAGATCTTCTCCTCCTAAGCATGATATCAATGAGTCTCTCAAAGCAATGAGAATTTCCATTGACGAGTGCAAGGCAAGAACCGCTAGATTGCGTGCTAAAAAAGATAGCTTTATAAAAGCGTGTTCTTCTAGTTTCCATAAAAATAATGATGAGGATCTTAAAGTTATTGATGCATCTCCTATTAGATCTATGTTTTGCAATATGAATCTTGATAATAATGAGACTGATGATGAGTCAACTTTACCTAGAAGGCGTCCCAAGAATTCGGAGTTTTTAGATCTTGATGCTAAATTTGGTAAAAGTGGGATTGGAGAGGTCACAACTTTAAATAGCATTGAACCCACTATCTCGGATTTCAAGGAATTTGATTATGATAATTTTTTTTGGAAGGTTGTATTTCCTTGTTGCAATCCGTTTTTAATTCTCCTCATGCTTATAGTCAAAATAAAGCTTTTACCAAACATATCATTGATGCCTTGATGCAATCTTATGATGAAAAACTTAATTTGGAAGTTTCTATACCTAGAAAACTTAATGATGAGTGGGAACCTACTATAAAGATTAGAATTGAAAATCATGAGTGTTCTGGTTTATGTGATTTGGGTGCTAGTGTTTCCACGATTCCGAAAACTTTATGTGATAGTCTAGGTTTCCATGATCTTGATGATCGCTCTTTAAATTTGCACCTTGCGGATTCCACCATTAAAAAGCCAATGGGAAGAATCAATGATGTTCTCATTGTTGCAAATAGAAATTTGGTGCCCGTGGATTTTATCGTTCTTGATATAGATTGCACTCTTTCTTGCCCTATTATTCTTGGTAGACCTTTCCTTAGAACGATTGGTGCGATTATTGATATGAAGGAAGGGAATATTAGATTCCAATTTCCATTAAAAAAAGGCATGGAGCACTTTCCAAGAAAGAAAGTCAAATTACCTTATGAATCTATCATGCGGGCTACTTATAAATTTAGTGTCAAAGATGGCACTCGTTAGATCTATCTTCGCTTTTATGCCTAGCTAGGGGCGTTAAACGATAGCGCTAGTTGGGAGGCAACCCAATTTTCTTTGTGTTTTCTGTTTTTGCTCCTGTTTAGTAATAAATCTTGCATCTACCTTCTGTTTAGATGTGTTTTTATCTTTTAATTAGTGTTTGTGCCAAGTAGAACCTATAGGATAACCTATGATGATAGTTGATTGTATTCTGCTGAAAAACAGAAACTTTGCACGCACGAATTTAGTTTTGTTAAATCACATAAACATGCTTTTGCATTGATTATTTTTGCTGCTGATCAATAAACAAATTTTCCAGGACTTCCTATTTTGGTAGAATTTTTAGACTTCCAGAAGTTTGCGTTAGTTACAGATTGCTACAGACTGTTATGTTTTTGACAGATTCTGTTTTCCATGTGTTGTTTGCTTATTCCGATGCATCAATGGCTAGTAAATTAGTTTATAAACCATAGAGAAGTTGGATTACAGTAGGTTTAACACCAAAACAAATAAAGAATGAGTTCATTAAAGTACCTTATGTGGTGGTTTTGTTTTCTTTCACTAACAGAGCTTATAAGATTTCCTGTTGAGTTTTGTGTTGTGAAGTTTTCAAGTTTTGGGTAGAGCTTTTATGGACTATGGAATAAGGAGTGGCAAGAGCCTAAGCTTGGGGATGCCCAAGGCACCCCAAGATATTCAAGAATAGCTAAAATCCTAAGCTTGGGGATGCCCCGGGAAGACATCCCCTCTTTCGTCTTCGTTCATTGGTAACTTTACTTGGAGCTATATTTTTATTCGCCACATGATATGTGTTTTGCTTGGAGCGTCGTGTATTATATTAGTCTTTGCCTTTTAGTTTACCAAAATCATCCTTGCTGTACACACCTTTTGGGAGAAGCCTATTTGATTAGAATTTGCTAGAATACTCTATGTGCTTCATTTATATCTTTTGAGCTTGATAGTTTTTGCTCTAGAGCTTCACTTATATCTTTTAGAGCACGGTGGTGACTTACTTTTATAGAAATTGTTAGTCTCTCATGCTTAACTTATATCTTTTTGAGAGTCTTTTAGAACAACATGGTATTTGCTATGGTTATAATATTGGTCCTAGAATGGTAGGCATCCAAGTTGGGTATAATAAAAACTATCATAGGAAGTGAATTGGATGCTATGATCAATTTGATACTTGATAATTGTTTTGAGATAGGGAGGTAGTGATATTAAAGTATGCTAGTTGGGTGATTATGAATTTAAATAATGCTTTTGTTGAAGTTAGCAAGTCCCGTAGCATGCACGTATGGTTAAAGTTGTGTAACAAATTTGAAACATGAAGTGTACCTGGCTTGTGCATCCTTATAAGTGGCAGTCGGGGACGAGCGATGGTCTTTTCCTACCAATATATCCCCCTAGGAGCATGCGCGTAGTACTTGATTTTTGATGACTTCTAAAATTTTGCAATAAGTATATGAGTTCTTTTGACTAATGTTGAGTCCATGGATTATATGCACTTTTACCTTTCCGCCATTGCTAGCCTCTTGATGCAGTGCATTGCCCTTTCTCACCTTGAGAGTTGGTGCAAACTTAGCGGTGCATCCAAACCCCATGATACGATACGCTCTATCACACATAAACCTCCTTATATCTTCCTCAAAACAGCCACTATACCTACCTATTATGGCATTTCCATAGCCATTCCGAGATATATTGCCATGCAACTTTCCACCGTCCCGTTTATCATCATCATGACATACTTTACTTTTGTCATATTGCCATTGCATGATCATGTAGTTGACATTGTATTTGTGGCAAAGCCACCATGCATTATTTTGCATACATGTCACTCTTGATTCATTGCACCATCCTTACATCACGGAGGCATTCATATAGAGTCATATCTTGTTCTAGTTTCGAGTTGTAATTCATATGTTGTATTCAATAGAAGTGTGATGATTATCATTATTAGAGCATTGCCCAAAAAAAGAAAAAAGAAGAAGAAAGGCCAAAAGAAAAAAAGAAAGGCCCAAAAGAAAAAAAATAAAAATAAGAGAAAGAAAAAAAGAAAAAAAGAAAATAAATAAAAAGGGCAATGTTACTATCTCTTTTTCCACACTTGTGCTTCAAAGTAGCACCTTGTTCTTCATGTAGTGAGTCTCATATATTGTGCTTCAAAGTAGCACCATGTTTTTCATAAAGTGAGTCTCATAAGTTGTATTTTTCATACTAGTGGGAATTTTTCATTATAGAACTTGGCTTGTATATTCCTATGATGGGCTTCCTCAAATGCCCTAGGTCTTCGTGAGCAAGCAAGTTGGATGCACACCCACTAGTTTTCTTTTATTGAGCATTCGTTTATAGCTCTAGTGCATCCGTTGCATGGCAATCCCTACTCCTCATGTTGACATCAATTGATGGGCATCTCCATAGCCCGTTGATTATCCTCGTCAATCTGAGACTTTCTATTATTTGTCTTATCCACACAATTCCCATCATCATATTCTATTCCACCCATAGTGCTATATCCATGGCTCACGCTCATGTATTGCGTGAAGGTTGAAAAAAGTTTGAGATTATTTAAGTATGAAATAATTGCTTGGCTTGTCATCGGGGGTATAGAAGTTGGGAACATCTTTGTGTGACGAAAATGAAGCATAGCCTAACTATATGATTTTGTAGGGATAAACTTTCTTTTGCCATGTTATTTTGAGAAGACATGATTACTTTGATTAGTATGCTTGAAGTGTTACTATTTCTTTTATCAATATGAACTTTTATTTTGAATCATTTGGATCTGAACATTCATTCCACAATAAAGAAAATTACATTGAGAATTATGCTAGGTAGCATTCCACATCAAAATTTTCTTTTTTATCATTTACCTACTCGAGGACGAGCAGGAATTAAGCTTAGATGCTTGATACGTCTTCAACGTATCTATAATTTTTATTGTTCCATGCTATTATATTACCCCTTTTGGATGTTTATGGGCTTTATTTTACACATTTATATCATTTTGGGACTAACCTACTAACCGGAGGCCCAACCCATATTGCTGTTTTTTTTTGCCTATTTCAGTATTTCGAAGAAAAGGAATAACAAACGGAGTCCAAACGGAATGAAACTTCGGGAGCGTGAGTTTTGGAACGAACGTGATCCAGAGGACTTGGAGTGCAAGTCAAGAAGCAGCCGAGGACTCCACGAGATAGGAGGGCGCCCCCCCCCCCTATAGGGCGCGCCCCTGTCTCGTGGGCCCCTCGGGCGTCCACCGACGTACTTCTTCCTCCTATATAATCCTACGTACCCCGAAAACATCCAGGGAGCCAACAAAATACAATTTCCACCACCATAACCTTCTGTATCCGCGAGATCTCATCTTGGAGCATTCGCCGGCGCTCTGCCAGAGGGGGAATCGACCATGAAGGGCTTCTACATCAACATCCTGGCCCCTCAGATGAGTTGTGAGTAGTTTACCACAGACCTACGGGTCCATAGTTATTAGCTAGATGGCTTCTTCTCTCTTTTTGGATCTCAATACAATGTTCTCCCCCTCTCTTGTGGAGATCTATTCGATGTAAACTCTTTTTACGGTGTGTTTGTCAAGATCCGATGAATTGTGGGTTTATGATCAAATTTATCTATGAATAATATTTGAATCTTCTCTGAATTCTTTTATGTATGATTGAGTTATCTTTGCAAGTCTCTTCGAATTATCAGTTTGGTTTGGCCTACTAGATTGATCTTTCTTGCCATGGGAGAAGTGCTTAGCTTTGGGTTGAATCTTGCGGTGTCCTTACCTAGTGACATAAAGGGTTGCAAGGCACGTATTGTATTGTTGCCATCGAGGATAACAAGATGGGATTTATATCATATTGCTTGAGTTTATCCCTATACATCATGTCATCTTGCTTAGTGCGTTACTCTGTTCTTATGAACTTAATACTCTAGATGCAAAAGGCGAGAGTCGATTCGATGTGTGGAGTAATAGTAGTAGATGCAGGCAAGAGTCGGTCTACTTGTTGCGGACGTGATGCCTATATACATGATCATGCCTAGATAATCTCATAATTATTCGCTTTTCTATCAATTGCTCGACAGTAATTTGTTCACCCACCATAATATTTATGCTATCTTGAGAGAAGCTACTAGTGAAACCTATGGCCCCCGGGTCTATCTCTTATCATATTTGCTTCCAATCTACTTTTATTTGCATATTTACTTTTTGCATCTATATTATAAAATACCAAAAATATATTTATCCTATCATATTATCTCTATTAGATCTCACTTCCGCAAGTGGCCGTGAAGTGATTGACAACCCCTTTATTGTGTTGGTCGCGAGTTCTTTGTTTGTTTGTGTAGGTGTGTGGGACTTTTGAGGAGCCTGCTACTGGATTGATACCTTGGTTCTCAAAAATGGAGGGAAATACTTACGCTACTATTGCTGCATCACCCTTTCCACTTCAAGAAAAACCAACGCAAGCTCAAGACGTAGCAGGTCCCACTCCTGTTGACCCAAACGTTGGATCGGTCAATCGGGTCCCTCTGTCCACACACCGCCCATCGGGTACACTTTTTGTACACTGCTTGTCTTTGGGTGCGCATATCATTTTAGCATTTATTTTCAGATTAATTTTAATTTCAGAATATTAATAAAATCTTTGAAAAATAATAGAAAATAATCCGTAGCTCGGATGAAAATGTCTTCTACATGAAAGTTGCTCAGAAAGATAAGACAAATCGGAATACGCAGTCCGTTTGTCAACCACACAACCCTAACATATCGAACATCGAACCTTTCCCCTCCGTTTCAATTGTCCAAAAATGCCAAACCTGGGGAAACATTCCCGGATGTTATCCCCCTTCGCCGGTAACGTGTAGCACCGCGTTAGAACACGTCTAGCTTTGCATGTTGTCATATTATGCACTTGTTTGCCTTGTATTTACTGTTTCTTCCCCCTTTTCTCTCCGGTAGACCCCGAGACCGATGCTGCCGCTGTGATTGACTACGTACCGAAGACCCCTCTTCCCTTTCAGCGGAGCTTCTAGGAAAGCCCCCCCTTTGATCATCCCGATATCGCCCATTCTATACTCTCATGCTTGCATTAGATTTTGCTACTGTTATTGTTTGCTCCTATTCTGATGCATAGCCTGCTTTTGTACATGCTGTTGTACCTTGATATGTCTCCACCATATCTACTTTTCCAAACACTTTTGCCCTTGTTTTGGACTCTAACTTGCATGATTTGAATGAAACTAACCCGGACTGACGTTGTTTTCAGCAAAACTACAATGATGTTGTTTTATGTGTAGAGAAGAAAAGTTCTCGGAATGACCTGGAAATCAACGGAGGCACTTTTTGGAATTTACAAAAATCTTTGGGCGAAGAAATACACCGGGGGCCTGGGACTGCCCACGAGACAGGGGCGCCCCCAGAGGGCGCGCCTCCCTATCTCGTGGGCCCCCGACCTCCTCCGATCTCAACTCCAACTCCATATATTCCGTCTCAGGGAGAAAAAAATCAGAGTGAAAGTTTCATCACGTTTCATGACACGGAGCCGCCGCCAAGCCCTAATCTCTCTCGGGAGGGCTGATCTGGAGTCCGTTCGGGGCTCCGGAGAGGGGTATTCGTCGTCGTCGTCATCATCAACCATCCTCCATCACCAATTTCATGATGCTCACCGCCGTGCGTGAGTAATTCCATCGTAGGCTTGCTGGACGGTGATGGGTTGGATGAGATTCACCATGTAATCAAGTTAGTTTTGTTAGGGTTTGATCCCTAGTATCCACTATGTTCTGAGATTGATGTTGATATGACTTTGCTATGCTTAATGCTTGTCACTAGGGCCCGAGTGCCATGATTTCAGATCTGAACCTATTATGTTTTCATGAATATATGTGTGTTCTTGATCCTATCTTGCAAGTCTATAGTCACCTATTATGTGTTATGATCCGACAACCCCGAAGTGACAATAATCGGGATGCTTCTCGGTGATGACCGTATTTTGAGGAGTTCATGTATTCACTATGTGTTAATGCTTTGTTCCGGTTCTCTATTAAAAGGAGGCCTTAATATCCCTTAGTTTCCGCTAGGACCCCGCTGCCATAGGAGGGTAGGACAAAAGATGTCATGCAAGTTCTTTTCCATAAGCACGTATGACTATTTACGGAATACATGCCTACGTTACATTGATGAATTGGAGCTAGTTCTATATCACCCTATGTTATAACTATTACATGAGGAATCGCATCCGGAATAATTATCCATCACTGATCCGGTGCCTACGAGCTTTTCATACATTGTTCTTCGCTTATTTACTTTTCCGTTGCTACTGTTACAACTACTACAAAAACCCAAAAACATTTATCTTTACTTTTGCTATTGTTACATTTATTATTATACCACTTTTGCTACTAAACATGTTGCTGCAGATACTAAGTTATCCAGGTGTGGTTGAATTGACAACTCAACTGCTAATACTCAAGAATATTCTTTGGCTCCCCTTGTGTCGAATCAATAAATTTGGGTTGAATACTCTACCCTCAAAAGCTGTTGCGATCCCCTATACTTGCGGGTTATCAAGACCAATTTATGGCGCCGTTGCCGGGGAGCATAGCTCTATTCTCTGAGTCACTTGGGATTTATATATGTTGATCACTATGAAGAACTTGAAAGACGCTAAGACCAAGATTTATCCCTCAACTACGAGGGGAGGTAAGGAACTGCCATCTAGCTCTGCACTAGATTCTCCTTCCGTTATTAATAAGCTAGCGGCACCTAAACCTGCTACTGCTATGAATTCTGATATGTCGCATGTTATCGATGATGCCACTTCTGCTATGCATGATGAAACTACTTCTATGCGTGATACTACTTTGCCATTAGGTGAATTTCTAGATGAACAACTTGCTAGAGTTAGAGGGGATGAAATTACCGAAGATCCTATTACTGATGATAGTGATGATGAAGGTTCCCCCAATGATTATGTTTTACCTGTTGTTCCTAAGGGTTATGTTATGCATGAAAAAGCTGCTCTGGAAATCCTTGCCTGCAATGATAGGAATGATCTTAAGAAATTACTAGCTAAATGGAAGCAACAGTCTCTTAATGCTAGAATGAAACCCGATACTGCTTTTACTACTTCACCTATTTGTGTTACTGATAAGGATTATGAATTCTCTGTTGATCCTGACATTATTACTTTAGTTGAATCTGATCTTTTTTATGGCCTTGAATCTAAAACTGTTGTGGCACATCTTACCAAGTTGAATGATATAGCCACCCTATTTACTCATGATGAGAAGTCTCGCTATTTATATATCCTTAAGATATTTTCGTTCTCATTAAAGGGTGATGCTAAGACTTGGTATAATTCTCTTGCTCCTGTTGTGTGCGTAGTCCCTAGGATATGATTTATTACTTCTCTGCTAAATATTTCCCTGCTCATAAGAAACAAGCTGCCTTGCGGGAAATATATAATTTTGTGCAAATCAAAGAAGAGAGTCTCCCACAAGCTTGGGGGAGGCTTCTCCGGTTACTTAATGCTTTGCCTGATCATCCTCTTAAGAAAAATGAAATACTTGATATCTTTTATAATATACTAACCGATGCTTCCAAGGATCACTTGGATAGTTGTGCTGGTTGTGTTTTCAGGGAAAGAAACGATCAACTAAGCTGAAATATTATTGAATAATATGTTGACTAATGAAAATAATTGGACTCTTCCCGAGCCAGCTCTCAAGCAATTCTGAACCAATTGAGCCAACTCTGAGCCTATTCCTAAACCCACTCCAAAGAAGAGAGGTGTTTTATTTCTCAGTCCTGAAGATATGCAAGAGGCAAAGTGATGCGGAGCATCCTACGGTCATCACCATGTCAAGAGTCCGTTTGGCAAGTGACACGTGCGACCTCTACTTCACATACTCAAAGGTGAATCTTCTCCTTTATACGTGCTCACTTGACCCCTTCAAGGATGGTATACTACTTGACACTTCTCCCGTGTGCATGCATAGGTATTGCCGGAGCTTCACGGATGTTGAGAAGGAGTGCAAGCGCCAAGGAACAACTACACCATCCGCAAGGGAAGCACGAAGCGGCAGCGAAAGAAGATGGAGACAACCCCGGGACCGGACATCCAGCCAGACCCGGACATCCGGCCCTGAGCTTCACCCAGCAGCCGCCCGGCCGCCAAGTACCTACAGGCCCGGACATCCGCCCATAAGCCGGACATCCGGCGCCTCCCGACAGCGCGGACATCTGGCCACAAGCCCGGAAATCTGACGCCCCTATCCAGAGAGCACCGAGGCCGACCTCACCAGCCCGGACATCCGGCCCATGCCCCGGACATCCGGCCTCCCGCGAACGCCCGGACATCCGGCTCCCAGCCCGGACATCCGGCGCCTGCCTGCGCGCAGAGTCGTGCCAAAGGCCCATGTATCCCCTCCTCACTTACCCCTTCGTGGACTAGCCTATATATACTCCATCCCCTTCCTCTAGTTAGGGTTAGCAAATATGATAGCTCATTCTTAGGTGAGCTTTGCTCCTACCTCTACTCTTGAGAGAGAGAGACTACCACTCCCATGGAGTTCAAGACCTCCATGTGAGAAGATCCTGCGGGATATCATCAAGACCCCCTTTGCGGGAAGATCTGTTTAGGATATCATCAAGACCTCCTCTTGGAGATGAACCTTACCTTGTATCTTTCCCTTTGTTGTTCATGTACCTTGTGATCTTGTGTGTTTGATCGTCTAGTGGATGTGTGATTGGACTTGTTCTTGAGTGTTTCCCCTTGTGATTTCTCTCCGTTCTTCCCCGTGTTCATCGTGTTCTTCGAGGGATCCCACTCCAAACGTGAAAGATCGGCCTAGGCCTTCCACCATATCATCCGCATTACCACCACCGACTTCCGCAACCTAACCCATATTGCACCCCATTACATTTGAGGTTGTTAGAGTAGTGATTCGAGTCTCCTAAGGTGTGTAGGCTACTTAGGGACGATTGCTTCTTCATCAACCACCACCACCACTTCCGCATAGGCGTGCCCACCATACACTTCCGACAACCCAACTTAACCCAATAGTTGTTTGAGCTTGTTTGAGTTGTGGCTTGTGTCACTACAAGAAATATGTCAACTTATGACCTTCTGTCAGTGACCCTCGAAGAATTGGTCATAAATTTATGACCATTTTAGACCAATTGGTCAAAAGCTGTTCAGGGGGCTTCAAACCCTAAACCATTGCGACCATTTTGGTCGAAGGTCGTAATTTCCTTACGAAATGGTCACAAAGCAAGCGAGTGCTAGTCCATTGCCTTATTTCTAGTTGTTAATGACCAAATAGATGGTCATAACCTTGTAGATTGTGTGGTGGGTTGTGATGACTAGGCGCCATCTCATCAGTTTGCCTATGTGTCATGTCCATGTGGCAGTTTTTGCCCTAGGTTGTGAAGCAACCTATATTTCTATCATTCCCAAAATTCCCAAAAAAATCTCATAAATTCTTTGGGTCATATCTTCATCAAATATGTAAAAATCTTCCTTGCCTAGTTCAAAAATAATTCAAAAATATTCATTTTCCTATTCTGTTCAGAGTAATAGTTTGTGAAGGAAGTACCACTTTGGCATGTCCAAATAGTATCCATTTTCTACAGTGCTTTCCTATGACCAAATAACGATCCTCCACCAAATGCCAGCTCAATCCATTCATTATTTTGAGCCGAGCTTCAACATTCGTATTTATGTCCAGTGTGGTGGTTTGCAAAGAAAGTACCACCTAGGCTCCTCCTTTTGAGCTGGAAATTTGTGAAGACGGTCTTCTTGGTAACTTATCATCCTCAGCCAAAACTCACGCCCATTAGCCATGTACATTTCCCGTACTGCTAATCAAACACTTGGCCGCTAATTCATGTTTGAGCATCGATCGGTCTCCTCGTGAGAATCTTATGTTGTAATTTTGTTCCTAGCACCTACCCGGGAGTGCTCAACCCACTAGACATGCCTAGGCTGCCCAGAACACAAGGCAACGCCACGGTCACGCTTGGTGACCACTTGACGGGCATGCGAGTTCTGGCGCTCTAGAGTTGGGGCCCTCGGCCACCGCCCAAACCTCGACGTATCACCACCAAACAATGTATTTATGATTAAATAGGTACTTATGTAACTAGAAATGATTTTTGGAAAAAATAAATAGCAAACTATGAGGCAGCTGCAGTTCAAATTTGACCCGCTTCCAACTGAATCGGCAGAAATTTGTCTTTTTCACGAGAGGTGGATCAAAATTTTTTACACCAGACCATTTTGTCAATTGTGCATTAAATATGGCCTAGTATTTTATAAAAATGATTTGGTCCAATTTTGCAACAATTATTTGGTAGTTCCTTCACAAAAAAACCTCCTTTCGGGCACTCGAAAAATGGAAAATGGTTTTTTCGTCCAACGAAAATGAAAACTTCCTTAGGCAACATTGTTTGCCATTCCAATATGCACCCTTGTGCACAATATGAGATCATTTGAACAAACTATGCCATGAATGTGGCCATAAGATTGATCATTTGGCTTGAAAGCCATGAATCTTCACACTTGATAGCTCATTTCGAGAACACTTTTTAAAATAATTACCGTATTACAAGTTTATTATTTTTCCTGGAAACTTGGCCACATATGTTGACACAATGCGAAGGTTTCCCAATTTTTTGATTTTTTTAATTTTTTATGCCCGTTTGAAAATGCGGTCAAAATGGCGGGCTTGACCGTTCCTAGCTAGTGGTTGAATCTTGGAATTTTTTTGGTATTTCTATGATTAAATAGATACTTATGTACCTAGAAATGATTTTTGGAAAAAATAAAGAGCAAACTACGAGGCAGCTACAGTTCAAATTTGACCCGCTTCCAGCTGAATCGGCGGAAATTTGTCTTTTTCACCAGAGGTGGATCAAAACTTTTTTCACCCAACCATTTGGTCAATTGTGCATTAAATATGGCCTAGTATTTTATAAAAATGATTTGGTCCAATTTTGCAACAATTATTTGGTAGTTCCTTCACAAAAAACCTCCTTTGGGCACTCGAAAAATGGAAAATGGTTTTTTTAAGTCCAGCGAAAATGAAAACTTCCTTAGGCAACATTGTTTGCCATTCCAATATGCACCCTTGTGCACAATATGAGATCATTTGAACAAACTATGCCATGGATGTGGCCATAAGATTGATCATTTGGCTTGAAAGCCATTGATCTCCACACATGATAGCTCGTTTCTGAGAACACTTTTCTAAAATAATTGTCGTATTACAAGTTTGTTATTTTTCCTAGGAACTTGGCCACATATGATGACACAATGCGAAGGTTTCCCATTTTTTTGATTTTTTTAATTTTTTATGCCCGTTTGAAAATGCGGTCAAAACGGCCGGAATGACCGTTTCTAGCTAGTGGTTGAATCTTGGAATTTTTTTGGTGTTTCTCTGATTAAAAAGATACTTATGTACCTAGAAATGATTTTTGCAAAAAATAAAGAGCAAACTACGAGGCAGCTACAATTCAAATTTGACCCGCTTCCAACTGAATCGGCGGAAATTTGTCTTTTTCACCAGAGGTGGATCAAAACTTTTTTCACCCAACCATTTGGTCAATTGTGCATTAAATATGGCCTAGTATTTTATAAAAATGATTTGGTCCAATTTGCAACAATTATTTGGTAGTTCCTTCAAAAAAAACCTCCTTTCGGGCACTCGAAAAATGGAAAATGGCTTTTTCGTCCAACGAAAATGAGGACCACAAAATCATCATTGATTGAAATCCTAAAATACACATATGTGCAATATTGGGTCATTTAAACATACAACATGAAGCCAATATGTTGAGTGTTTACCTGAAATAAGAGGGTAAAAAATATAAAAGAAAAAAAAACAATTACATAAGCTGGATTCTGATTGGTGGAACCATCTATGACACGGATCGATGACATGGCAGACATCCTACCATCCATTGCTAGCCCTAACCCACCGCACGTCCATCCATCCATCCATAACCCACCGCACCCACTCCTCGTCCTCGCAAACCCTACCCAGCCACTCGTCGCCTCCTCCCCGTCCAGATCTCCGCCGCCAACCTCCTTCCCACCCCCTCCCCGCACCCGCAGCGGCTCCCACCCTCCCTCAAGACTACAAGACGCCGTTGGCTCCTCCACCTCCAGCGACACCGAGCCAAGGGTCTCCTTCCCCAAGATCGCGCCCAAGCCCGCGGTCTCCTTCCCCAAGATCGCGCCAAGCCGCGGTCCTCCTCCACCTACAGCTCGTCTCCTCTCGGTCAAGGCCCGCCCGACTGTTCGTGGTCGGGCTTGGCCGAGTGGCAGAGCACCGATGGCTCCTCCTCTCCCCTGCAGCCGCTGCCGCGCCAACCTCCCTCCCTCCTCCTCACTAACGAAACCCTAGCCAAGCAGCCATGGCTAGGGATTGTCTGATTCTCCCCATCCGATCTGGCGAGTCTCCTCCTCCTCCCTGCTCCCCAGACCTTAGCCACTCCAAACCCCTGACCCCTTCTTGTCTCATCTCTGCAGTAGACCCTTGTTGGCAAGCGACTAGGGCGACGCCTTGAGAGGAGAGGAGGGCCTTCTCCTCACCATGTAGTCAGACCTTGTCTCTGCTCGAGGAGGAGGAGCAGAGGGGCGCACCCAGCCACCACAGTCGCCTCCGTCAAGGGCTTCTTCCACCTAGACCTCTAAATCCACTCAGCCGTCGTCCAGCCACCCAAGGTGAAGGTGCCCCAACTCCCCACTCACGATGGCCTCTTTGCGCATTCTGCTTGGAAAGCCTTGGGGAGTACAATTTTGTTCGTTGCTTTGCTCAACTGTAACTGAGTCGGGCACCATTATAGTTGATATGTTATTGTGGATATTTGGTTTGGGTAGGAGTTGGTCCAGAGTGGAAAACTCTCTTGATGTACAGCAAACTCCTTGCTCCTCTCCATTCTAGCAACATAGTCAGTTTTTAGAGTTAATTCCCATAGCATTGAAATTCAGATTTGTTTTGTGTTGTCAGTGTAGATTGGATCCTCGACAAGAATAGTCCGGGCGAGTAGACCATCTATATAGTCTCTAGCCATGTTGATAAGAATTTTTTTAGAAGAAATCAAGTCAGATTATATACGTAAATTATTATGCGCATCTGAATGTTGTTTTCTCTGTTTTTATGTAATCCTAGATAGAACCATACAACTGTGGATGACAAGCACTGCAATTTAATCTGAAATTGTCATCATGATCCTAGCAAATACTCCTCAAATTACTATAAATTGTTGCATGATTAGGGGCAAGTGTAGATGCAAAATAAGGTTGCACTTTTAGAGGAGATAAGACACTGATGTTGGATGCTTGGTAGTTGTCTTGTGTTGTGTGCATGTCAAGATTAGCGGTATGTCCGCGAAAGCACCGTCTTTGGTGTTAGTCGCAATGATCAGCTTCAATAGCATGACCAGTACCCGAACATGATGCATCTTTATTAAAAAAAATGGTAATGCATTTTGCTCATACCAGGGTGCTCGATTAGTCTGTTGCGAATGCTAATAGATCATGATAACTTGTATATTGGACCTGCCCCCTCTCTCTGTTTGACTCGCTCAATCTCTCTCTATCTTCTGCGGTAGCGCCACGGATTAGAACTATACGGCTTAGCGGGTGGCCCTATTTTGCCGTCGGGAGAGGAGCTCTCGTCACTTACCCCTCTTCTCCACTACACGTGTTCAACAGAAACTGTTTTAGTTTGTCATACATAATTGACTATGTTTATGTTGGTTGTTATTGAGTGTATAATTCGTTAGATTAATTATTTGTTTTGAAGTATAACTGAAACTTCATATATGTATTTACATTCATTTGTTGGTTTGTTTACATTCATTGAAAGCATATAATCAATATCTGGTCTGATGATTTATGTACTGTTATCTCAAATAAAAAAAGCTAAATCCCATTAGAAACTACAGCAATAGTAATATTGGACTTGGAGTTTCTGCTATTTTTAGTTTGGGGTGCGCTGGGGTGGGGTAAACAGAGGACGATGCACTACCAAGTGCACAATTATGCTTGCTATTTATTACTCATTCTTACTGTCTTACAGCATGCACAATTATATCTTCTACTACAAAGTGCTACTAGTAGTTCCTAGGCCATTAGCTCCTGCTTGCTTTTTTTTGCACAATGCTCACTCGACCGACAATAATTGACCAACCAGACCTCATTTTATTCAAATTAAGTTTCAGCTTCACGACCAGCTCAACACTAGTCAGGGTTAATTTACTTCCATCCTTGGTTTTTAATTTTCGGTGTCCCTGAAGCCGCTCTTATTGACAGTGAACTATGGCACTCTTAATTAGCAAAACAATGAGCATGCATTCTTGACGAACATTGAAGCTCTTAATTAGCGACAATATTGAGATGACATCCACCTATTTCTATATTTTTGTGAATGGACAGAGTGATCTATATGCCCATCGCTACGGGTGATGGGCATAGGCTGGTCCATGCACGCTGGTGATGGCGGCTCACCAAGGTTGTCGTCATCGCCTGCACGCATGAGGCACCGGACGACCTCCTCCATCACCAGCCACGAGGACCGGGCACGAGCTGCAGTACAGGTCTCGTACACGAGGTATGCCATCTCCCGTCCTTCATTTTCCTTCCTTCCTTCCTGTCAAGTTAAGTGCTTGCTGGTGTGTTTGTTAATTCAGTAAGCTAGGGGCTGTCATCCATTAAATTCAGAGAAACCCCTGTCAAGCATGAGGTTCTCCTACATACCTACTACTATATGTTTGTATTGAATATATTGACATGCCATGACACTGTGAAGTAACAGAATGACTAGCAGAAGCTTTCACTTCTAAGATTGACAGCAGTAGGAAGAATCATTGTAGTCAAGTGACCATAATATCTATTTTATTGTGCTGAACTTTGTTGTTACTTGGATGTTGCAGCCCTTGATTGTTCTCATGATGTTGTACAGGAGGCCCTTGTGGTCGTCGCTGGAGGGGCTGGAGCTTGGCGGATTCTTCCACCAGCGACCCTCCCCTCTACGCCCAGCCTGTGGAACACTTTGATGCCATCTTTGGAGCCGCCAATGCCTTCCTGCAGGTAGCACCTCCTTGTCCCTCTCCATCCTCCATTCCCCTGCAGTTCCATTTTTTCTTGAAGTCATCCTACATACCTGCATAATTAGGCACATATGCTAAAGTGAAACTAGTGCTATATTGCATCGAGATGGTTATTTCGGATTTGGTACCAGTTTATTGTTGTCTGGCTGTGCTCCATACCTTGCTTTGGTTTTCAGAGCAAGTAGTGCCTTAGTACCTTTTCTATCATCCGTGTCCATGGATCAATTTTTGGCTATTATGTATTCAAGTAGTATCGAGAATGGCTCAAACCTAAAGTTCTTAGGCTGTACATATGGCTATGGTCCATTCTTTTGTGCATTTTAATTCAGTGTTGGCGTTGATTTGATGCCCATGTTTAGAAACAAATTACGATGGGCTAAATAGGTTAATCTTCTTGGTTTGTTCGCAGTGATGACCGATGAGCTGATCTTCTTCCACCACCGGTAGCGGGAGGTGATGCTTTGAGCAAGACATCGATCGCCAGATGGCGTGGAGAAGCTGGGACAGCCCTAATGCAAGAACATCACCATGTGACAAATCCAGAGATTGACACAACATTGGTGCTTGGGTGATGGGACAAAGTATGTGTACTAGTGATGGTACATGATATTCGTGCTTCTCATTGATGTTATGTGTGATCAGCTAAAATTTGTGCTTCTCGTCCAATTTATGTGGATGTGCGCTTGTGCACTTGTTGGGCCTTGAACCTTGCTGTGTAGAGGAGTCAATTGACGATGTATTGTATTTCATGTGATGTGTTCTTTGAAATGAAATATATGAAATATTGTATTATGTTGTATTTGTTTTCTAATGGGCCTATCCTTAAATGTGCATGCTTTTGACAAAATAATGCATCAGCCCAAATAAATCAAACCAATTCAATTAATAAAATAGGTATTGGGCTAGGCCCATCTCGGCTAGATTGGTGGATTGGGCTGTGAAATTTACGATGATTGGGCCAGGCTCATGTAGGCTAGATTGGTGGACTGGGCTATGAAATTTATGATGATTCCCTTTGGTCACTAACAATGCCACGTCAGCTCTGCCACGTCAGATCCTACGTGGCTCGTGCAAATGGGTAGTGACCTTTCTGAAATTTTGGTCGTTGGTCTAGCTATGACAAAATTCCAAAAAGGCCAAGTTTGTTCGTTCTTGACGGCCAACTGTTGACCTTCTGAATTTGGTCAAAAAAAGGTCAATAATCGATAAATATGACGAATCAACGACCAAAATAGGGAGTCATAATTGACCGTATTTCTTGTAGTGTGTCTCCTAAGGTGTTTCGGCTACTTAGGGACGGCAACTTCAACTCCGACACGTGTATAGCCCATCATTCCACTTCCGCATTGCCAAGTGCAAACCACCACCGCTTTCCGCTACCACCATTTGACATTTGCCTTTGAGATTTTGAGTTTGCGGTTTTTCCGTTTCCTAGGGTGTTTCGGCTAACTAGGAACGGCTCGACATCAAGAACACCGCCACTCATCATTTCCAAGGACGGTAACCTCGACGACACTATTGTATATTACCCTTGCAATTGCATTGATAACCCCTTATCCCATTTTGCGTTACTTGCCTATCGAGACTAGCCATTTGAGTATTGCCGCAACGTGACTTGTGCACATTAGTGGTCTACACCTTCCATTGCATACATACCATATCATATTGGTATCATATCATCTCTTGTGTCACAAGATTGTTCCCGCATATACACAATTGCTATCTTGGTTTGTGCATTTCGCAAAGTGACCATACATACAAAAAAAAGAGAATAAGCTTTTAAGCAAAGAAAGAGAGAGAGCAAAGAGCTGGTAAGCAAGAGCCATAGCATCATACCACAATACATCATATGGTATCATACTTGACAATCTTGGATCATTGTGTGAGAAACACCGGGAACCATACATACATAGCATACTTGGGATAGAGAGTTTATCCATTTTGCATCTTATAGGTTGTGCACAAGTGTCGTATCCGCCTATTGAGCAATCGTGCTAGTGTCTCTCTTGAGTTGTGCAACACGAGCATTTTGGTGGATTCCACATTTTGAGCTCATTCCTTGGTTGCACGGCCCCATTTATCTATCCGTGTGTGTGTTTCCGTGTGCCACATATTGCTATTGGTCTACTTGTCTCTCTTGCGAATTTGTGAATCTCTTTCAACATTATTGACTCTTGCTAACATTTTGCATCAATTTTTTGTGCCACTATCCTCACCGAGCTCTACCATAAGCTATACTTGATAGATGTGAGTGAACAAGTCCGGTACCAATTCCACTATTCTTTCATCCCACATTGAGTGAAACGGGATACATCCTCAACTTTGGGAAAAGGTAACTTGGTATTGTTTATCTCATTTCCTACTCACCTCTACTCGAGTCTTGTGATGGATAGGCAAGGCATTTCACCTTCGGGTCTACAACAACAACGACGAGTTCGATGCCACGAACAACAACTCCAACGCCAAGATGCAAGCTCAAATGGAGGAGATCAAAGCCCTCATCAAGTCCTACAAGCGATCTTCCTCATCTTCGAGAAGACGCTCAAGAGCACATGCCTCCGAGCTACCATCTCCGGCAAGATCACATCGTCATCGACACCATCACCATCAACAAGAATGTGAAGGTCATGAGCTCAACACCAACAACTGCTCAACGACTTCACCATCTCCCTTGGCATCTTCGCCAAGAAACTTCAAGGCATCTTCGCCTATGGACATACGGCATCTTCGCCAACAAGCACCCCAAGACTACGCTCAAGAGAAGCTCCCCAAGCTCAAGTCCGCGACTTCCACGAGCTACTACGACCTCGACACCGACCACAAGATTCCTTTCTATGGGACTCAAGAACCCGAGGAGTACCTCGAGTGGGAGCGTTTAATGGACGACTACCTCAAGCTACATCAAGTTCCTTCCGAAGATCAAGTGAAGTGCGCCACAAGAAACTTCCACGACTACGCCTCGACATGGTGGCTTCACACACCTTTGGAGTGCTACGAGATGAGTTGGCCCAAGATGAAGAGAGCTTTGCGGCGAGAGTTCGTGCCTCCAACCTACATGGAGCAACTTCGACGCCAATTGGAGAACACCATACAAGGATCCAAGTCCATCGACTCAGATTTCAAGGAGATGAAGATTGCCTTCTGACGAGTGGCGTGGACGACCCCATTTCGATGAAGTTTCACTTCATGATGGGATTGAACAACGACATCTCCAAGACTATCTTCCTCGAGAACTACAAGTCCATCGACGACTACTACATTGGTGCTCTCAAGGCTGAACAATAATTCATGAAGGCCAAGGCTTCTCCACCCCAAGCATACTTCATGCGACCAAGCTCTCGACAAGCATGAGGCTAGTACCACCACGATGTCCAAGCCCGACAAGCTCCAAGACGATGCTCCCAAGTGCGACTTCACCGCCATCCCTCTTTGTGGCATTGATGATGCCGAATCTACCTTGACTCTTTTTCAAGATGGTGTTGCGACAAGTACGACTACGGAGACCTTCAAGGACCAAGCTTTGGAGGCAAGCGACAAGGTGGCGAGCAAGGATGATGCTTCCATCTTAGGAGGCGAGAGTGATGTTGTGCCATCTTCGGCCTTCATCCATGGCGACGGCGATGAGATAGTTGAGTATTTCACCTCGACCACGGCGACGTATGATGACTTGAGTGACTTGTGCTACCATATTGAGAGTGAGAGTGACTTCACCACTAGCCCCATATATGACGAGTTGCCACAAATCCCATGTGAGGAGAGCCACAACACCCACCACTTGAGTGAGATGAGTGACTCCACCATACATGAGTTTGAGTGCACCTATTTTGAGGGAGTGAGTGAACCACCACATAGAGAGAGTGAGATAGTTGATAGGTCTCGTGAGGCCATTTCCATTTCTAACAACTTGACATCTACCTCTATTGTGTCTTCTCATTTGGTGCTAGGTCCCATATATGATGACGCGCCAATACTTGATGACTTCTTCCTCCCTTTGGACAAGACGATGGCCATGGTGGAATATGATGCACCCCCCACATGGTTCCATCAAGATGAAGATGACCACCATTTGGTCTTTCCCACCTCACCTACACCACTTGAGTGGAATGAACAAGGTAACATAGGTAAAGGTGATGCTCAAGTCCCACTAGTGGACATTCTTGACATTGATTGCTTGCATGATGTTGATCCACCTAGTACCTTGCTTCATGCTAGTATGATTTCCCCATGTGATGATTTGCCCATTTATGATGAATATGATGATTCTCATGTGGAGTCTATTAGTAGTGATGCCATGTTACATAGGATTTCTTGTGACAATTCTTTAGGTCACATCATGTTTGATAATCCGCTTGACTTGTCATATGCTATGCATGAGATCAACCATATGTCTTATTTGCAATCTCTTCATAGTGACTATGCATATGCCATTAAAATGAACCCAATTTGCACATATGGCATACATGACAAGCCCATGGTTATTGGCATTTGTTTTTCTTGTGATGATATTGATATGCTCCCTTTGTATCATTTATCTCATATGCCATGCCATGCCCACCTAGCTTCGGATATGCATTGTTTTGGATGTTGCCCATTTTCTCCAAATGATGTTTCCAATATTGCTCATGAGGAGACCCCCATAGTTTCCTCATACATGTTAGGAGAATTTGATCCATCCCATTCATTGCATGATCCCAATACTTGTGTGCACCATATTCTCCCCATGAACAAACATGTTATTGATCTGCCATATACTTGCATTCTCAATTTGTGTCCCCATCGTGTCATACATAATAACTATTCTTTCATGATGGATGACATGTTCTTATACCATGCATCAAATTTCTTTGAGCGATGCTTATCTTGTGCTAACTCACCTGTGCACATACACATCATGATGGATGATGTGTACATTTACCACGCACACAATTTCTTTGGTTTGTGCCCTTTTTGTGTAGGTACCCATGAATACTTGTCGACCTCGCAATCCCACGAGTTGACAAAACGAGCTCTAGAGAGCAACGATGATTTGGGATCCCATGGATTGTCTTTCCCACCGCTCTCTTCGCAAGAAAGACTTCACAAGCATTTCTTCTACATGGCCCTCACTTGGCTATGGGTTGTTCTTCATTATATATCTTTTGCCCATGTTGCCATGTTCACTTTGCATGATATGCCCATTCCTATGCCTTTGCCATGCATTTGTGACCCATGCTTTGCATTACACATGATGATTGATTCTAGTACTTGTATGTGTATTTGCAAGCTTGGTGGAGATATCACTTGTTATTGCCATGTTCTATTCATGACCCATTCCTATGATGATACTTTCATCTTGCTTTGTGTTCGTGCTTGTGATATGTCATGTGCATTCCCTATGCCTATTATTTGCTCACATGACATGATTGCCATCATTTACTCTAGTGTGTTGCATCTTCGCTCCACTAGTTTGCAGGACATGATTGATATGCTTGCTTGTCTTGCATCACCCATGATTCATACTTGCTCATTTCATGCGGTTGATGACAACCATTTCCATGCTTTGCACATGATTATTATTGCTTCTTGTCACATATCTCCATATGTTGCCTCTCTCATGCTAGATGATTTGACATGTAGTGAGTGCAACAATGATTCTAGTCTTGCTAATGAGATTGCCCCCATAGCATTCTCGCATATGATTGGAGATTTTGACATATTTCTCGTGAAGCATGCTTGTCTTACTTCTTTTCACCATATACCTAGTGCCATGAATATAGCCATTGTTGTATCATATTATTCATGCACTTGTACTTCTAATGGTTTTGTGCAAAAGATGAGAACCATCATGATGGATGATGTGTTTATCTACCATGCGCATATGTTCTTTGTTTTGTTTTGTGCATGTGTAGGATACTTGGACTTTGTGTCGACTTCCACTTCACGTGAGTTGACCATTCGAGCTCTTGGCCGAGCCTCATACATTCTACCACGACTCGCTTCTACACCGTATTTGCTTCCAGTTCGGCATTGTGAAGAATACACAAGGAAACGCTTTCAAGGTGACATCCTTCTTGAGCTTGGATATTGTGGATCATACTTCATGTGTTGCTTTCACCATTTGCACGCATGTTCGAGATGTTGCTTTCACCTATGATTGTCACATTTCCATGCTTCATCATATATATACCTTGTGTGTTGCATCCAATTCTTGGACTACTTGCCCCTATGATATGCTTGGTTGCACCAATGTCATTTCTTCAAATATGCCATGTCCCATTGCTCGTCTCATGCTTCACTTGATTGCCTCACACATGATGAACAATTGCTCTTTCTATTGTGTTGAGTGCCACACTATATTCACTACACCCTATGCACATTATGCTTGGATTGTCTTGCACTTGACCCATGTGTTTAGACATCTCATCTTATTTGGTGTTGTGAATGATTCCTATGCCTACAATCGACCATTTGTCAAGCGCTTTATGCATGCTTGCTATGACCTTGAGGTGGATGCTTATGCTCTTGTCACACATACTTGCATCTCTACCTCACATTTGCATACTTGTCCCCATGATATCTTTGATTTTGCTCAATTCATATGCTTACATGTCATGTCACAATCCTTTATCACACCCTATGCTATGCTTGATGACAACACTTGTTTGGTGAATCACCTCTTGAATGCTTGGTTTTGCGCTAACGCTAACCACATTTGTTTTTCCAAGTGTTTGTTCTACTTGCTCCTTTTGAAGGAATCACAAAATGGTGTGACATTGGCGAGTGCACATTTCGAGCTACTTGACGATGAGTGCTTGGTGATCGACCACTTTGACATGGCACCGCCATCTCTTTCCCATGGTGATTTGGTTTTTGATCCGAGGTCGGATCTTTTCCAAGGGGGAGGGGATGATGCAGAGCATCCTACGGTCATCACCATGTCAAGAGTCCTTTTGGCAAGTGACACATGCGACCTCTACTTCACATACTCAAAGGTGAATCTTCTCCTTTATACGTGCTCACTTGACCCCTTCAAGGATGGTATACTACTTGACACCTCCCGTGTGCATGCATAGGTATTGCCGGAGCTTCACGGATGTTGAGAAGGAGTGCAAGCGCCAAGGAACAACTACACCATCCGCAAGGGAAGCCTGGAAGCGACGATTTAAAGAAGATGGAGACAACCCTCAGACCCGGACATCCGGCCAGACCCGGACATCCGGCCCTGAGCTTCACCCACGCAGCCAGCCGCCAAGTACCTACAGGCCGGACATCCGCCCGCAAGCCGGACATCCGGCGCCTCCCGACAACGGACATCCGCCACAAGCCCGAATCTGACGCCCCTATCCAGAGAGCACCGAGGCCGACCTCACCAGCCGGACATCCGGCCCATGCCCCGACATCCGGCCTCCATGAACGCCTCGGACATCCGGCTCCCAGCCGGACATCCGGCGCTCATACAAGCAGTCGTGCCAAAGGCCCATGTATCCCTCCTCACTTACCCCTTCGTGGACTAGCCTATATATACTCCATCCCTTCCTCTAGTTAGGGTTAGCAAATATGATAGCTCATTCTTAGGTGAGCTTTGCTCCTACCTCTACTCTTGAGAGAGAGACTACCACTCCCATGGAGTTCAAGACCTCCATGTGAGAAGATCCTGCGGGATATCATCAAGACCCCTTTGCGGGAAGATCTGTTTAGGATATCATCAAGACCTCCTCTTGGAGATGAACCTTACCTTGTATCTTTCCCTTTGTTGTTCATGTACCTTGTGATCTTGTGTGTTTGATCGTCTAGTGGATGTGTGATTGGACTTGTTCTTGAGTGTTTCCCCTTGTGATTTCTCTCCGTTCTTCCCCGTGTTCATCGTGTTCTTCGAGGGATCCCACTCCAAACGTGAAAGATCGGCCTACACCGGGTTAGCCCCGTATCACAAAGAAATTAATGAAAGAAAAAGGTATTAAAGCTGAAGATGTTAAGAATTTACCTCCTATTGAAGAAATACATGGTCTTAATTTACCACCTGAAGAACCACATTGTCTTGATAACCCGACACAGGCAGTAAAGGTAAATTCTCTCTATAGATATGATAAAGTTGAAGTACCCTCTACAAAATTTCATAGCCCATGCTTAGATGAATTTGGTGACTTTATGGCTAGGCAAGAAAGTTTTAATGCTTATGTTGGTAGATAGTTAAAGAACGATGCTTTCGAAATAGGACGCGTAGGTGATAATCTAGCTAGAGTTAAAGATGAACTTCACCGCGTTAGCAAATATGCTTCTATGGTTGCTACTCAAGCTGAGCAATTACTTAAAGCTCAAGATGATTTGCTTGATGAATTAAATAATAAAAATGACTTTGCTATTAGAGTGGCTACTAGAACTGGTAGAATGACTCAGTAACCTTTGTATCCTGAAGGCCACCCTAAGAGAATCGAGCAAGATTCTCAGAGAAATAATTTAGAGGCACCTAGTTCTTCTAAGATGAAGAAGAAGGAAACGATAGAACTTTGCATGCTTCTAGTGAACCTACTGTAGACACACCTGAGAATCCCAATAATATTTCTATATCTGATGCTGAAACACAATCAGGTGATGAACATGAACCTAGCGAAAATGTTAATGATAATGTTCATGATGATGCTCAACCTAGCAAATACAATGATGTAGAGATTGAACCTGCTGTTGATCTTGATAACCCACAATCCAAGAATCAACGTTATGATAAGAGAGATTTTGTTGCTAGGAAGCACGGTAAAGAAAGAGAACCATGGGTTCGTAAACCCATGCCCTTTCCTCCTGAACCATCCAAGTCAAACGATGATGAGGATTTTGAGCGCTTTGCTGAAATGATTAGACCTATTTTCTTACGTATGCGCTTAACTGATATGCTTAAAGTAAATACGTATGCTAAGTATATGAAGGATATCATCACAAATAAAAGAAAGATACTTAAGCTGAAATTTCCACCATGCTTGCCAATTACACTTTTAAGGGTGGAATACTAAAGAAACTTGGAGATCCGGGTGTACCAACTATACCATGTTCTATTAAAAGAAATTATGTTAGAACTGCTTTATGTGATCTTGGAGCAGGTGTTAGTGTTATGCCTCTCTCTTTGTATCGTAGACTTGAATTGAATAAGTTGACACCTACTGAAATATCTTTGCAAATGGCTGATAAATCAACTGCTATACCTGTCAGTATTTGTGAGGATGTGCTTGTTGTAGTGGCAAATGTCACTATCTTAACGGACTTTGTTATTCTTGATATTCCTGAGGACGATAGTATGTCTATTATCCTTGGTAGACCTTTTCTTAATACTGCAGGGGCTGTCATTGATTGCAACAAAGGCAATGTCACTTTTCATGTTAATGGTAATGAGCATACGGTACACTTTCCGAGGAAACAATCTCAAGTTCATAGCATCAATTCAATTGGAAAAGTTCCAACTATCATTTTTGGAGGTTTTGAATTTCCTCTCCCTGTTGTCAAGAAAAAGTATGATATTCTTATTGTTGGGGATTTTCATATCCCCGTTGAGGTAACTTAGTGTTATTCGAAATTTCTCCGGTTCCGTGTTATTCGGAATGAGTTTGTTAACAAGACTTGATGAACCTTGTTAGTGGGTTCATTTCGATGATCACGAGATGGATGAAACTAGAAGGCACAACCTTCTGTATCCTTTTACTTTCTGTTAATTAGAATAAATAAAGCAAAAATAGTATTATCCGTCTGTTTTCTGAATTATCCGTGCATTAAAAAATAGCCCGAAAATAAAAGTGCTACAAATGCCCTGCAAATCTAGTATGTTTTTTCTGGAATATTTGAGGATTTTAGGCACTGAAAACACTGCAGGAGGGCCAAACACCAGGCCACGAGAGAGGAGGGCGCCCCCCCCCCTTGTAGGGCGCGCCCCCCTGTCCCGTGGGCCCCTGGTGGCTCCCCTCCACTTATCCCTGCACCCATCTTCTTCCTCTACCAAAAAAAATCCCCATCCAGCTCAAGCACTAGTTCTAGCTCATTTTGCTGCGATTTTCGATCTCCTTGCTCAAAGCTCCATTCACAAAACTGCTTTGGGAGATTGTTGCTTGGTATGTGACTCCTCCATTGGTCCAATTAGTTTTTGTTCTAGTGCTTTATTCATTGCAAATTTTTGCTGCATAAGTGACCATGTTCTTGAGCTTGCATGTTAAATTTATGAGGTCCCAAGCAATTCCAATGCATGATATAGGCTCTAGGCACTTGTAGGAGTAGTTGCTATCAATCTTGTTTAGTTCTATGCATTTTTATTTTGAAGTTACTAAAATTTCAGAAATTTTCAGAAAAATAAATATGCTTAGAAGAATGTACCAAGGAGGTTCCTCGGCAAAGAAAGGACCAAGGATTGCTATACGTGAGCAAGATGTTGAATTGCCGAGGGACGCAAATGTACGAGCTTGTGAGTGGCCATCCGATGATTTTATGGTCGAAGCAGGCTTCAAGGAGGAATTTGACGCATATGTGCGTAATGCCGAGCTGGAGGACTTCTTACAAGATAAGTGCCCGCAGTACTATCAGTTGACTGATTCTTTTGTGCGGAAGTTTAGATACAACTGCTCGCGTAATTCTCCTAGTGTCATGTTTGATATTTATGATACATTTTATACCATGGATTTAGAGGATTTCACAACTGCTTGCAAACTCCCGCAGTGGGGTAATATTAATGATCCTCCTAAATCTGAATTTAGAGATTTTCTTGCTAGTATTACTGTGGGAGAATCTAGGGACGTAGCACAAGCTACCATAGGGAGCATTCATTTTCCTGCTATACATTACTTTGCTCTCTTTATTGGTAGATGCATTAACGGTAAGGACGAGGTATGCCACATGTGTGCTCCTGATCTTTCTGTCCTCAAGAGTGCTGTGCCAGGTTATAAAGGTTATAACTTGGGGGCAATAGTTGCACGTAGGTTGCAAATTAATAGTAGAAAGGGAGATTTATTTGGAGGAATTTATGCAACCCGTGTAGCTACTTTCTTAATATAGCTCCACGAGAGGGGGATATGATTTTACCGCCTGTTTATTTGGATAAAGAAGCTATGTTCAGTCATCATTTCCTTGAGAGGAATGAACAATTCCTCCATTATCGACTAATCTATGATGACGCAATGTCGCCCCTCACTCTTCCCCGCCCCTACCTTTTTGATTATCGTGCAAGAGGAAGATACATTGTCACCAGGGAGGAAGCGACTGAGTATGAGAGCGGAATGGAGGCAGCTCGCCAACACGCTGCCGCTCAGGAGGCGATCGCCTCCGCATCTCAGTACAACTCCAGCTTCACTTATGGATATCAGCCAGGCGGTCCTTGGTACTAGACCAACTTAGGCCAAAAGCCTAAGCTTGGGGGAGTACATATTTCTCACCGACTTTACATTCATGTTCACACACTAGTCGTCGGTGCTCATACTCTTTCATTGTATTATCCATGTTAGTTTAAATTTCTTTTTCTAGTTTTCTTCTTGTGTGTTTGATAAACCTTAAGAAAAACCAGAAAAAAAATTAGTTAGTTTGATTTCCATGCTTGTAGTAGAAATTACAATGAAAACCCAAAAAGATTTCTAGTTCTTCTTCTTACTTGTTGGGAGTTTTCCCGTGTAAATAGTTTTATTTTCTCTTCTTTCTTTTGGGGGTCGAGAAGACCATATTGAAAATGCTTAGTGGCTCTTATATGCATGAATGTTTATTTAATTTAGAGCCAATATTACCTTGTCTTCTCTCTTGAGTTGAATGCTTGCAGATTCCAGCTTAGTCCAATGCACGTACACTCTTATTATTATTACACATCGTTCGGTCGTGCGAGTGAAAGGCAATAATGACGATATATGATGAACTTATTGGGATGAGAAAAGCTGGTATGAACTCGACCTCTTTTGTTTTTGTAAATATGATGAGTTCATCGTTCATGAGTCAGTCATTATGAAGTAAACATATTTGCAATGAAATTTAGAGATTATAGTTACTTGTGCCATGCTTGATTAGCTATGAGTTATAATGATTTACCTTGCGTGCCAACATGCTATTAGAATGATTATGATATGGTATGATGGGATGGTATCCTCCTTTGAATGAATTGAGTGACTAGACTTGGCACATGTTCACACATGTAGTTGAACCAAATCAAAATAGCCTTCATGACATTTATGTTCATGGTAGATTATATCCTACTCATGCTTGTACTCGGTGTGAATTAATTTTAGTGCATTTTTACGACTGTTCTCGCTCTCTCAGTTGGTCGCTTCCCAGCCTTTTGCTAGCCTTCACTTGTACTAAGCGGGAATACTGCTTGTGCATCCAAACTCCTTAAACCCCAAAGGTGTTCCATATGAGTCCACTATACCTTCCTATATGCGGTATCTATCTGCCGTTCCAAGTAAATTTGTATGTGCCAAACTCCAAACCTTCAAATGAAATTCTGTTTTGTATGCTCGAGCAGCTCATGTACAACTAGGGCTGCCTATATCTTCCATGCTAGGTGGGTTATTCTCAAGAGGAGTGGACTCCGCTCCTCATTCACGAGAAAGGGCCGATAACTGGGATGCCCAGTCCCATGATCCAAAAGATCAAAACTAAATCAAAATAATTGCAAACAAAACTCCCCCTGGGACCAGTTGAATGTTGGAGGCACTCGTTGTTTCAACCAAGCCATGGATTGATGCTTGTGGAGGAGGGGGAGTATAAACCTTTACCATTCTGTTTGGGAACTGCCTATAATGCATGTAGTATGGAAGATACAGCCATCTCATAGTTGTTACGTTGACAAATGAAAGTATGCCGCTCAAAATGTTATTCAATCTCTATTTTAAAAGCGAGCTCTGGCACCTCTACAAATCCCTGCTTCCCTCTGCGAAGGGCCTATCTATTTACTTTTATGTTGAGTCATCATCCCTTCTTATTAAAAAGCACTTGCTGGAGAGCACACTGTCATTTGCATTCATTACTATTAGTTTATATTGGGTATGACTTGACTGGATCTCTTTTACCATGAATTGCAATGTTTAGTCAGTCCTTGATCTTTAAAGGTGCTCTGCATTTATGTTTTGCGGTCTCAGAAAGGGCTAGTGAGATACCGTTTTGTTATATCATGTTATGATTATTTTGAGAAAGTGTTGTCATCCGAGTTTCATTATTATGGCTCGCTAGCTGATTATGTCATTGATATGAGTAAATATTGTGAGACCTATGTGTTATTGTGAGTATGGTTAGTTCATAATATTTGCTGAAACTTGAATGCTGGCTTTTCATGTTTACAACAACAAGAGCAAATAGAGTTTGTAAAAGTTTTTCTTTTTCACTTTCAGTCTATCAACTGAATTGCTTGAGGACAAGCAAAGGTTTAAGCTTGGGGGAGTTGATACGTCTCCAACGTATCTAATTTTCCAAACACTTTTGCCCTTGTTTTGGACTCTAACTTGCATGATTTGAATGAAACTAACCCGGACTGACGCTGTTTTCAGCAGAACTACCATGATGTTGTTTTATGTGTAGAAAAGAAAAGTTCTCGGAATGACCTGGAAATCAACGGAGGCACTTTTTGGAATTTATAAAAAATACTGGGCGAAAGAAATACACCAGGGGGCCCAGAGCCTGTCCACGAAACAGGGGCGCCCCCCTATAGGGCGCGCCCCCTATCTCGTGGGCCCCCTGGACCTCCTCCGACCTCAACTCCAACTCCATATATTCCGTCTCGGGGAGAAAAAAACTCGGAGAGAAAGTTCCATCGCGTTTCACGACACGGAGCCGCCGCCAAGCCCTGATCTCTCTCAGGAGGGCTGATCTGGAGTCCGTTCGAGGCTCCGGAGAGGGGGATTCGTCGTCGTCGTCATCATCAACCATCCTCCATCACCAATTTCATGATGCTCACCGCCGTGCGTGAGTAATTCCATCGTAGGCTTGCTGGACGGTGATGGGTTGGATGAGATTCACCATGTAATCAAGTTAGTTTTGTTAGGATTTGATCCCTAGTATCCACTATGTTCTGAGATTGATGTTGATATGACTTTGCTATGCTTAATGCTTGTCACTAGGGCCCGAGTGCCATGATTTCAGATCTGAACCTATTATGTTTTCATGAATATATGTGTGTTCTTGATCCTATCTTGCAAGTCTATAGTCACCTATTATTTGTTATGATCCGACAACCCCGAAGTGACAATAATCGGGATGCTTCTCGGTGATGACCGTAGTTTGAGGAGTTAATGTATTCACTATGTGTTAATGCTTTGTTCCGGTTCTCTATTAAAAGGAGGCCTTAATATTCCTTAGTTTCTGCTAGGACCCCGCTGCCACGGGAGGGTAGGACAAAAGATGTCATGCAAGTTCTTTTCTATAAGCACGTATGACTATTTACGGAATACATGCCTACATTACATTGATGAATTGGAGCTAGTTCTATATCACCCTATGTTATAACTATTACATGAGGAATCGCATTCGGCATAATTATCCATCACTGATCCGGTGCCTACGAGCTTTTCATACATTGTTCTTCGCTTATTTACTTTTCCGTTGCTACTGTTACAACTACTACAAAAACCCAAAAACATTTATCTTTATTTTTTCTACCGTTACCTTTATTATTATACCACTTTTGCTACTAAACACTTTGCTGCAGATACTAAGTTATCCAGGTGTGTTTGAATTGACAACTCAACTGGTAATACTCAAGAATATTCTTTGGCTCCCCTTGTGTCGAATCAATAAATTTGGGTTGAATACTCTACCCTCGAAAGTTGTTGCGATCCCCTATACTTGTGGGTTATCATACCTCATCTTCTTACCCTAAACTGCTTAGTATAGGTTGGTTAGTGATCCATCAGTGACCCCACCTTGTCCTTGTTACCCCTGCTTCATCATCGACGACTCGATCAACGTGATCGATGACCAGAGCCCGACACCTCACATCACATCACGCCCCTTTTGATGCTCGACTCTGCAGAGTTACCATCGAGTGCCGAGGGTGTAACCTCATACATCACTCCTGATGAGATCTCTTTAGTGTAGCTATTCGGTCGTGGTCAACGAGGGTGGTTCCTCTTTCACCATTCCCGATACGGCTGTCGTGCAACACCTCAAGTGTGAACCTCGAGGGTGGATCCTCATACGTTCACCTTGATGATTACATCAAGTGGAATCCTCCCTGGGTGATTCCTCGGGTTTTCCCCTTGATGTTTGGACACACGGTTACCTTGATTTACTTGAGACCATTGTCGAAGTCGGGTCGGCCCTAAGGGGTGCCCGCGAGTTGATGTGAAAGTCGGGCGGGCCCGTAGAGCACCCGCGAGTTTTCCACGTGGCACAGCCGGGCAGTCTGGGCCCTTGCCGTAAGTCCACGAGGCGGGGCGACGGAGTCACATTATCGTGAGTCTCTGCTCGTCTCCGCGAGCCCCCAATGCACTAACATGTTTGGGTATTTGTTCTGAGTTGGCCTCTGGCCTTTACGCACTAACCACCACGCGAGAATACATATGGGCCTCAACGTCGCAATATCAGCCGAAGCTTTGTCACACGTCCAGTTCAGCATGGCGGCACGGCCGGATCGTGCTGGCCATCCGAGGTGGTCTTTGGTATCCACCCGCGCCATAGAACGAATTCGGAGTGCGGGCGATGGGCCCAAGACCTCGGAGCGCTTAGGATGTAGACCGGCGGGGACCTCTCTGCTGAGCCTAGGTAGGGCTACGACGTGTTGATCTTCCGAGGCCGGGCATTGACCCCAGAAAGGTGTGTCCGGCCAGAGTGATCGAGCGTGTTGGGTAACGTGTTGCACCTCTGCAGGGAAGTTATATATTCGAATACCGTGTCCACGGTAATGGACGTTCAGACTTATATCCTGATCTTATATAACTAGAAATGGATACTTGAGTTATGTGATGGATATGTGGCTCCGAGATTGCTTTCTCGCAGGGAGTCGAGGAAGGATCTATGGGCGTTGATGCTACAACATGCTTGTTAAATATTAAAATGCTACTCTTTACTCTTCTACATGCTGCAAGATGCTTGGAGCTGCTTGAAAAGATGCTAGTCTTCGATAGGCTAGGCATTTCCCCTCTATTCTGGCATTCTGCAGTTAAGTCCACAGATACAAACCTTTCATTTGATACCAATGCATACTTAGTATAGCTCTGATGCTTGCGAGTACTTTGGATGAGTACTCACGGTTGCTTTGCTACCCCCTTTCCTCCTTCTTTCTTCTTTCCGGTTGATGCAACCAGATGGTGGATCCCTGGAGCCAGATGCCACCGCTGACGGATACTGCTACATGGAGACCGCCGACAACCAGGAGTAGTTAGGAGGTCCTAGGCAGGAGGCCTTGCCTCTTCGATCGTGTTGCTTTTGTGCTAGCCTTCTTAAGGCATCCTTGTTTAACTTATGTCTGTACTCAGATATTGTAGCTTCCGCTGACTCTTGTGTATCGAGCTATGTGTTCGAGCCCTCGAGGCCCCTGGCTTGTAATATAAAGCTTGTATTTTTTTATTTGTGTTTAGAGTTGTGTTGTGATATCTTCCCATGAGTCCCTGATCTTGATCGTACACGTTCGCGTGTGTGATTAGTGTACGATTGAATCGGGGGCGTCACAATCATCACTTAGTACCGCTGACTACATCAACTTGCATCATCACTGCGGACCAACCTATGGTTAGATGGTTTGATGGACAATGGTATTCCCAGCTCACCAGGGTTGAAATCCCGCTGCTCACATTTATCATGGATTTATTTCAGAATTTCCGGCAATGCGCGCTCAGTGGGTGGAGACGTTCCTATCGACTACGAGGCGCCTACGATGACTTCGTAAAATCCCAAGATGATATATCGGCTCAGTCTCTCGGAGGTGCTCATAAGGATAGGGTGTGCGTGTGTGTGTTCATATGGGTGAGTGTATGCGCGTATATATGAGCACTTGCGTCTGAACCGTGTTAGAAAAAACCTTGCACGATCACTTCTTCCATTCATCTGTAAAACAATGCATGTTAAAGAAAATAACAGTTTATAGTTCAAACTTATTTTCCCCCTAATTTTTAATCTAATATGTAAAACACTGCATGTTCAATAAGTTTAACTTTTTTTTCTAAGTGTGTGTAATAAACAGAATATAATTTGAACAATTTTTTCTAAATGTGTGTATGTAATTTTAACTGTATTTTAATATAAATGTGTGCAATAACAGAAATATAATTTTAACTATTTCTTTTCTAAATGTTTCTAATAACACAATATAATTTTAAGTAATTCTTTAAAATATGTGTTGCCTATGTAATTTTAACTATTTTTAATCTAAATGTGTGCAATAACAGAAATATAATTTTAACTATTTTTTTCCTAAATGTGTCTAATAACACAATATAATTTAAAATATTTTTTCTAAATGTGTGTATGTAATTTTAACTATTTTTAATCTAAATGTGTGCAATAACAGAAATATAATTTAACTATTTTGTTTTCTAAATGCGTCTAATATTACAATATATTTTTAACTATTTTTTCTAAATGTGTGTATGTAATTTTAACTGTTTTTAATCTAAATGTGTGCAATAACAGAAATATAATTTAACTATTTTGTTTTCTAAATGCGTCTAATATTACAATATATTTTTAACTATTTTTTTCTAAATGTGTGTTGTGTATGTAATTTTAACTAATTTAATCTAAATGTGTGCAATAACAGAAATGTAATTTTAACTATTTTTTCTAAATGTGTCTAATATCACAATATAATTTTAACTATTTTTTCCTAAATTTGTGATGTGTATGTAATTTTAATTATTTTTAATTTAAATGTGTGCACTAATAGAAATATAATTTTAACTATCTTTTGTGATGTAACTTTTTTTTCTAAATGTTTGTACTAAACCATAATACAATTTTTCGACCTCCACGGCGCGTTGGCGGAGCGTGCAATCCTCGGAGAGCGGCGAGGGAAGCGGGGGGAGCGACACAGCAGGGTCACCTCCTTTGCCCTTGTATGCATCCTCCTATGTAGGTTGTCTAACGAGGCACTAGGCAGCACGTCTAGAGCCGCATCACCATGACCGCGCTCGCCGTGGTCCTGGTCATCCTCACTCTCACCCTTGCCAACCACATGACCCGCACTCGCCGCGGCATGCGACGCCAAGATCTAAGACAGCTTGACTTGTATGCCCTCCAATGTAGCTCAAGATCGGATTCGCTCTTCGCCTCCATCATCGCCCAATAGAGGTACTTCATCGGAAGAGAGCGGTTCGGGCGCATGTGGGCCTTCTCATCGTCAGTGAGACAATTGGCGATGTCGACCGCCTCCTCGTAGAGCATCGCAAGGCCAGGGAACCAGGAGCATATCTCGCGCAGCTGGGAGAGCTTTTCCGCGTTACCGACATCCACCTGAACGAGGATTTGCGCCAGCGGAGGAGTAATCTCCATTGCCGATTGTAGATTCGAAGGCGACATCTGCAGATCGATTAGCGAGGGTGAGGAGATGGGTTAGGGATTTGGGGGAGATGAGGGAGAAGATGATGAAGAGATGGAGCGAGAGGAGTGGTGGCGTGGGAGGCCGCTAGCTTGGAGTGGTGGACTGGAGGCGGCTGGATTACTCCCTAAGCCTGCTAATTTGACTACTCAGTGCGGGTGGATGACAAGTGGGTCCACGTGGCAGGCGCATGGACCGATGAGCATGGGTTGCTTCCACAAAATGCGAGCGGGTTATACGCAAAAAGTAGCGACACACGGCGGCAGCAGAGCGGGGGACCATAGAGTGTCACGTAAAAGGACAATAAAGTGTTACACATTCACGTGTATAGAAATTGTACTGTAGTGTTTCTCGAGTATCGGGATAAATTGTAGTACGCCAAGAATTTGGAGGACGAATCATGTACTCCATCAGTTTCTTTTTAGTCTGTATATAAGATTTGGTCAAAGTCAAGCTTTGCATAGTTTGACTAACTTTATATTTAAAAAAATCAACATTCGCAATATGAAATCAACATTTTCAGATGCAACATGAAATGTATTTTCATATTATATAGTTTAAGTATTGTAGATGTTAATATTTTTTAATATAAACTTGGTCAAACTTTGTGTAGATTGACTTTGACCAAAACTTATACGCGGAGTAAAAAGAAACGGAGGGAGTAATTTTCTCCCTATGTGCCAGCCGGGTACGTGTCTTGTTGGTCCAGTTTATACGCTTTCGTCGAAAGAAGGCGTAATGCCATGAAAGCGCCTCCCACGGGCGGGAGGATAAGGGGAGGCAGCCGCAAACCCCTATCCGCACCGCATAAATCCCGAACCAAAACATCACCGCCAGCAGCAGCAGAGTGAGCGCCTCCGCCGCACTAATCTCGCTCGAATCCATCGGCCATGGCCATGGCGGCCGCGAGCATCGGCGGCGCACTGGGCTTCCTCGCCCCGCGCCGTCGCGGCGTGTCCTTCGCCGCGGCGGTGGGTCGGAGGAGGCCGTCGCTGGCGGTGGTGCGGGCGGCGTCCTACGAGGCGGGCGTCGGGGTGATGGCCACCAAGGTGGGGATGATGACCTACTTCGACCCGGAAAACGGGAAGCCGGTGCCAGTGACGGTGGTCGGGTTCCGGGAGGGGGGCAACGTGGTGACGCAGGTGAAGACCGCCGCCACCGACGGCTACGACGCCGTGCAGGTCGGGTACCACGGCGTGCGCGAGGACAAGCTCACCCGCCCGGAGTTGGGCCACCTCGGCAAGGCCAGCGCGCCGCCGCTGCGGCACCTGCAGGAGTTCCGGTTGGTGGCCGTCGACGCCTTTGACCCCGGCCAGGCGCTCGAGTTCAACGAGCTCTTCAAGGAGGGCGACCTCGTCGACGTCTCCGCCAAATCCATCGGAAAGGGATTCCAAGGTGAGCGATGCTTTGATCCCAATTCCGTTTCCTGTCAACGCTTGAACTATCCCGTGTACCAACGCCTGAAATTACCAACATAACAATGTCATTTCCTCAATGCCATTCATGTCAATGCAATGTATTGCTTTGTAATGCCTAACATCCGTTTCAGTGCTTGACAGCGTTTACAGTTCCTTTATTTGCCGCTTAATGCAAGCATTGGCATTGGCCTTGGTTTAATTTTCTGAATGTTAAGAACATTGGCAGTTTCTGACATGCCCATGTTTCATTTCAATTGATTTGTTTGTCTGAAGGTTAAGAATATTGACAGCTTGTAACATACCCATGGTTCAGTTTCTGAAGGCCAGCAACATCGATCATCATCCTTTGTGCTCTTAGTTTTGAATACTGACAGCTTGTGACATGCTTTTCTGATAGCTAACATGGGGCATCATCAATTGTGCCCTTGATACATTGATAGCCTGTGGCATTCCGATGCTCCATTTTTGGATGGCTAACAACTTGGATCAGCACTTATACTCTTAACTTTCGCCTCATGGTTTCTCATTGTTGTGCAGGTGGAATTAAGAGGCACAACTTCAAGCGTGGTCTGATGACTCACGGTTCCAAGAGCCACAGAGCCCTAGGTTCGATCGGTGCGGGGACAACCCCAGGGCGAGTGTACAAGGGGAAGAAGATGCCCGGGAGGATGGGCGGAACCAAGACCAAGATCAGGAAGCTTAAGATTGTCAGGATCGACAATGATCTCAAAGTTGTGATGATCAAGGGAGCCATTCCCGGGAAGCAGGGGAACCTTCTCCGCATCACGCCCGCGAAGATTGTCGGCAAGAACATCCCCAAGAGCTAGATCTGTGCTGCGTTTCACCTTGTAAGAGTTCATTCGTTTCCTTTTCCATGACTGGCACTGTTGTATTCCCAGGTCCAGGTTTTGTATACATGTTCAGTTTTCTAAAGCTAATCTTTGGATACAAATGCGTTCTCTCTTCTATGTTGACAACCACTTTTCACCTTCTTTTGGACTTGAAACGAAGCAGATTCACTCGGGATCAGATTTTTACTGTAATTATCGGTTGATTATAGATATTGGCATGCCCACAGGTGCATGTCAGGACCTCGCAAACAACCGATGGAATCCGAGCGGCAGCTGGCTTGCCGTGATACAGAGGTACAGAGTTATTTGCAGGGAAAAAAGTACAGACTGGAAGGGAAAATGGAAGAGAATGATAAATTTTTTTTTGATAGCTTGCCTCCCACCCAGCCTCTGCGCTGCCCTTTATATCAAAGAGGCAGTGCCTATGTTTGGTTTACAGTGGTTAAACTCTGCTGACATACTTAAGTAGAGTACTTTTTTAGGTGCAAAATTTACAATTAATCCGAACACCGAGTACGCAAGAATGTAGGCCATCAGATCGACGACTGGTAACACTAAGCTTGCATCCTGGTCGTTCCCTCTCTCCCTTTGCTGTTTAGCTCTGTTCTGAACATTCTGAACTTTTGAACACTTGCAAGTAGCTTCAGGCTTCAGGCACCAGGTTAGACCTGAGGCCTGTGACAGTGCATCACTGCTCAAACCACACATATGGAATGAAGGACAGTGCCAAAACAGTGACACAACAATAACAGTAATGAAACAGCAGTACTTAAGAAACGAAACACTGAAAAAATGTATGTCAGCTTATATCAAGCAAAATTTAGATCCCGTCTGTCAAATCCTTTGTTAAATCAGAAAGGACCCGAATATATATCCGAGTTCAGATTTTTGAAAATCTGACGACTTCAGATACGTTAGAGCAACTCCAATGCAGCGAATCAAATTGTCCGCCTGCGTCCATTCGAACCGACGCGGACAAAAGTTGATGCCCAACAGACGCGGACAAAAGTTGATGCCCAACGCGCCGACCCAAATCCAAAACGTGTCCGCGCAGACGCATTTGCAGCCGAAATGCGTCGGCTCGGACGCCTCGTGCGCCCTCTCGGTGTCCGTCGCGTCCCCATCTAGGGCCGTCCAACTATCCCGCGGCCAGTTTGGTCAGCTTAATTTATGACGACCGCCCACCTCGGGCCCGCTTGTCAGCGATGGTGATCGTCCTTTTTTAAGCCGAGCGTGCGGGGGGGGGGGGGGGTCCTCTTCCGCTTCCAAAAAGCCCTCGTCCCCATCTCGCCACCCTATGCTACCCCGTCGGCGGCAACCCTGGCCACCCTAGCCAACCCAGCCGAGGCTATTCTCCGGCGCCGGCAACGGCAAAGCCAAGGGCAAGGCCTCGCCACCTTCTCGCCTTCGCCGGCGCCAACTCACGGCCGAGGCAAAGACGTGAACGTGCTGCACCAGCGGAGGACACCGGCAAAGACCGCGTCCCTCTCCTGCACTTCTCGCCACCCCGCGCATGATCGACATTTGATTTGGAGAGGATCCTGCGTGGCGTGCGTATCAGCGGCCATTGCGGAGGCCATGGCGCTGTCCGCGGCAAGCGACTGTGTCATGCCGCCGGTGGCCCCGCCGTCCCCAGTCAAGGCCGAGCCGGAGCCGGCCCCAGTCGAGCGTTACTCCTTGACCGAAATGGTGAGCGAGTGGATCAGCGCCCCGCCTGTCTGGTACCGGGCGACGGAGGCACAGTAGGTGGCGTACCTCGAATAATGGCGCCAACAACGGCTGACCGAGGAGCGCCGCGACAGCGAGTACCTCGACCTGCTGGAGGGCGACGCCAAGGAGGAGCAGCGCCAGGCCGAGGAGGAGGAGCGCCGGGCCGTGGCGGCACAGGCCGAGAAGGACCCAAATATATAACTAACTTCAGATTTTTGAAAATCTGACAGACTTCAGATATGTTAGATCCCGATTGAATGCACGGCAATTATTCACTGCAGCATGTCAATGTTTTTGATAATTTTTACGCTACATGACAATTTTCATTTTAAAATATGGTAAATAAATCCTTATATACAAACATGACAAATTTAGCTGTTTACGCATGGCAAATTTGGACGCTCGGGCGATCTGAAAACATAAACTGCGAGGTGTCTGTCAGTTTTTTTAAAAACAATAACTTCGAGTGCCTCGGATCTGACAAACCCCTCGTCACCTATTTAGAGCATCTCTAGCAGATTCCTTAAAATGTAAGAAACTGTAAAATAACCATTAGTTTACAATCTTAGGCGGAAAAAGCGATTCGAATAAAACTCGTAAACTACTCTGATCCGTAAAAAAGAATTTAATGGGCACGGAAAACATTCTGGCAAAACCCGTGAAAGTAAGGATTTTGGAGGCAACTCGAGGGCGCCCTATATACATGAAAGACCGTTGACAAAAATCTAACTGCCATCGAAACCTTCATAAATCTCTTTCGTCCACCCGTCCTCGGCCGCCGCCCGCCCGCCCGGCCGCGTCCGTCCCGGCCGGCAGGCGTCCGCCCGACGGAGCTAGCTAGCTAGCGAGTGAGCTCGAATCGGCGGACGAAGGAGCTAGCTAGCTAGCTATTCGGCTTCATGCGCTGTATTTGGTCGTCGGCGGCTTCGTATTTGGTCGCTTCGAGTTTGCTGGACGTTGACGGCTTCGTATTTGGCCACTTCGTGTGTTGTCCGTCGGTTTTGTAGGAGCGAGCTAGCTGATTGCGGACAAAAACGAAAGGAAAAAGAAGACTTGAGAAAAAATATGTGAATATTCGATTTTACAGTTTAAATTTAAAAAATCTGTTTAGCCGCAACTTAAATCAATTCTTAAAACACGTTTTTCACGAACTAAAAACCGCATTTTCAGTTCCACGGTTTAAAGTCCTCGGGAAGAAAGAAAACGCGTCTATCCAACTTGGCCCGTTGTGTTGCCCTCCTCACGTTTGTGATTAGCAAGGAGACCGGCGCAGGAAACACATCCGTACCGATTACAGTAACTACTTAGTACTAGTATTCGGTTTCTATATCTATACTATTATTAAACAATTAAACAAAAACTATTTTAAGCACACCCCACAAAACATACACGAACTGATTACCACCGCATGATTAAATCTGTTAAACTTAATCTAACGACTAGATTTAACTTAATTTGTTTTTTGTGTGCACTTAGTAATTTGCCTTGGCTGACCATACTCTGCCCCATAGAGAATTTTTTACGTTGTCGCGTCCCATCTGAAGCAAATCTCGGGTGTTTACTTTTTCCTTTGATGGAGATTAACTGATGGCCCTGCATGCAAGGAAATCTTTAAAAGCTTGAGACGTTACAGGAGCTATATGCATGCAGCCCTCCGGTCCAAATATTACGCAAATTTGTTTCAGATCCCGACGCCGCCTTCCACCTGGGGTCCTGGGCAGAGGCCGCTTCCGGTCATCGCCAAGCTCCTCGACACCATAGGTAAGATGTTGTACCGATCCCTAGGGCGCCTTGCCGAACGGTACGGCCTGCTGATGACGCACCGGCTGGACACGGTCGTGGTGAATGTCGACCGCCTTCTCTGCGGCCACGGCCTGGGTCGGCGTCGAACACCTGCTGTCATCCACGCGGCTTCACGGAGACGCGCTGTGGCTGGCTAGCCGCAGCTGCGGGACGCTGTCCTTGGCATGCTCCGTCACAGACGGAGCCGGCGGGCGACGGCCCGCCCGAGGAGGTCGGCCACCCGACGTTCATCCATGATAGACCTGCAGTGGCACGTCATGTTCTCGACTGGCTTCGACGAGCTGACGTCCCGCGTTTTGCTGTGTGAGGCCATGGCGCATTCTCTCGGGCACAACGTCTTGGACTTCTTCCCTACTCTCGTCGTTGCCTGGCCCAGCGCGTCCGGCGCGGCTTTACCATACTTGGCGGCCTCTATGGCGTGTGCAACACCTACAAGGCTATAACAACAACATCAGCGCCCTCAACAGTGTTCGCCTTGAGTTGCTGATGTCGTACGCTTCAGTGCCCTCCTTGCATGAGGTCTTCTTTGGAGTGTGCCACGACGGCACCCTGGACAGCTTGTGCTTCAACACCCTCGATGACATGTGTGGCGTAGGGACGACGGCATATGTGTCCACTTGATTCCTTCAGCTATTTTTGTTTCTTTCTTCGGATTCCCGTGCGGGCACCATGGCACCATCTAATTCCTTTTGGCCGGTAGTTGCCAGTACGTAATGTTGAATTTGTAAAGTCATTTCTTCCACATGTATGGTTTGAGAGAAGGAGTGCAAAATTAACCTTTTGAACTTTGCAATATACAATTTTTATAGAGTCCAACTGTTAATGGTTTACAAAATGAAAGAATTATGTAGAAATTCTCTATGATGCTTAATTGGTTACTTATTTCTCTTCTTTTCCACTGTATTCTGATCGAGGAGATACTCTTGAGCCTATGAGAAGAACATCAACTCTTTAATTGCTGCTATGAAAATAGCGACAACTAACTTTACATGCAACATGATATTTCTAACAATCAAGCATGGTTCCTTTAATGCAACTTGGAGAAACTTGAATTGTACATGCTAATCAGATGATGCGGATACTCACGTGTAGTCATATAGGAGATGTATGCTATTGTCTGATGGAGAATATGCACACATTGATAAGATTCCACTTCAAGGAGCACCATTTATAAGATACTTGTTGCCAACACCATTGCGTATCAAAAGATTGTGAATTTGGAGCAATCTTGAGCGAGACAAAGAATAGAAAAATATATGATCATGTAATCATAGTTTGGATTTTGTATTGACTTGTTTATTTAAGAAAAACGTGCATTGCACTGCATACTAACTAGTAATCTCCGATAAATATACGCGCGACTAAACACATCGATCCTTTGTAGGAGTATAAGTACGTACGTGGCTCTGTCTGCACATCGATTCGCTTAGGTTAGATCGATTTTGCTTCTCGAAACCTCTTCGTTACAAGTCCGTCGGCTGGCCGCCATGGTAACCAAGTCCTCCTCGGCGGTGGTGGTTCACGCAGGCGAGCACCTCTTCAAGGTCGTCGGCCACTCCGACAGCAACACCAAGCTCATGTCCGACACCTTCCGCGTCGGTGATCACGACTGGGCAATCCTGTACTCAGGGCCGGGCCGGTAAAATCTGGGGCCCTGCGCGGAACTAAAAAATGGGACCCTATTTCATAAAAAATAACTAACGAGCAATTATAATGTATCTACCCTACTAATAAACCAGCGATCGCTTCCGGTCTTACGTCGCTGGCTTTTTTGCAAAAGGCCCCCCTGTTTATGAGAAATTAACCTGCAATCCTAACTTAAGTGTATATCTGAGTAAACGTTCTGGATTTTGCACACAACACCCTGGCGTTCGGAATATTCAACGCGCGGTACAAGCAGATTTGTAAAAAAACACAATCACACACGCACGGGCTCGCCTCCTCTCCCTCTCGCCCACGAAGTCACTGCCGCCCACCGCCACACGCTGGCCGCTTCCGCGAAGCTCTCGCGCTGCAGCAAAGACGCCCCGAGCTCTCCAAGCTCAAGGCTTCCTCCTCCAGCTAGATTCTCCGCTCCGGCCTCTACCGCCTGGCCGCAAGCACACCCCGCTGCTAGGGTTTCAGTGCAAGGCTTGTCGGCCTCTCCATGCGGCCCTGTGTTTGTCCCTCCTTTCTTCTTGGTCGGGATCCGCCACCCGTACACCTCACCTTATCTTCATATCTTTTGCTGCAGATGCAGATGGAGCACGCATGGGAGTTCCCCATCCACCATGGTCGCCTCGTCAAGGGCTTCTTCAAGGAGATGTGAAGAATGCCATGGACCTGCAGCTACTCAAAGGTTTTATTTCACCTTTCCTTTGATATCAAGTTCTAACTATACATTGGGGGGTGGGGGCGGACAAGGAACCCCACCTGAATTTTCATTTCTCAAGCCTCAAGCGACAACAGTACACGAGTACGGGGAGTGTTTTTTACTGGTTACGTCTAAAGTGGAGAGCTAAGGGCATCTCCAGCCGCGCCCCAGGAAGGCCTTCCCAGGCGTTTTTTTCGCGCCGGCACCGAAAAAACGGCCCAGTCGCGCCCCCAGGAGCCCGATTTTCGTCGGCTTGGGCCGAAAACAGCGCCGGCGGACCCAGCCCGAACCCAGCCTTGGGGCGCCGGCGAACTGTTTTGGCGCGAAAAAAGCCGCGAACGCCGCGTCGGCGACAGCTCTCTTCTCGCCCTTCGTCGTCCTCATCGCCTCGCTTCCGCGGCGAATCAATGCCAAAGCTGCCGCCGACGCTGCCGCCGCCGTCAGCCTGCCATTGGTGCTCACGGCGGCCTTGATGAAGACCGGACGACGGCCGTTCGCCCTCCCTCGCCGCCACGCAGCGTACACACACGGTGGCACGCGCCTCGGCCTATATATGACGTGCCCGGCGCACTCGGCGACTCATCACACTCTCCCGCCGCCGTTCCTCCCTCTCCTCTCCTCTCTTCGCCGTCTCAGCCACACCCATGGCTGAGCGCTTCCCAGGTGACGGCGGGCGGCGAACGGCTTCGGCCGCCGCCATCTTCATGAAGACGAGGCTCGCCTCCTTTACGAGGCCGAGTACCCGGTCCCGCCGGACATGCGGGTGCCCGGGGCGTGGAGGATCAGCGCGGGCGTGCGGCGTGCCCCGATACCCACCGGGCGCCCGGCGTGCGGAGATCGCACGATCTGCTGAACTCGCTGGGCAGCGAGGAGGCCACGGTACATCGAGGGCGGCAACACGCCGCGCCTCGAGTACCCCGCTCCTCCTTCCTTCTCGCGCCCGTCGAAGCTCCACGGACCCCGAGGCGCATGGAGACCGGGGGTCCTCCTCCTCGTCGACGGCTCGCCACGCCTCCGCCCGTCAAGCCGGAGCCCGAAGCGCGCCCGGTCGGCTGCCACCAGCAGCTCCGGCGTCGCGCGATCGGGCGCCAACGCCTCTCCACCCACCGGCCGCCTCGTCCTCGTCGAGCCCAAGCCGGAGCCCGACTTGCCCGCGGAGTACGAGGAGGTAGCCCGACACGGCATCTCCGACGAGGACGCCATGCGGTGGGCGCGGGACGACTACCTCCGCGACGAGATGGTCCGGCAAAGCGGCCTCGAGGAGATCGCCGCCGCAAGCGTGGGCGCGAGGGACGGGCGTCGTGGTCCTCGACAGCGACGACGACGACGCCCCCGGACCGTCCAACCCGCCGCGCCAACCGGGGGAGGGATGCAGCAGGGACGGCGGAGGCGTAGGCGGGGGCGGCGGCGACGACGACGACGACGATGACGACGACGGCGGTGACTACACGCGGTTCTACAGCCTCCTCGGCATGTAGAACCGCGTGGGCGGGCGGCCAGGCGGGCGGCGAGGGAGACGGCGGGGGTAGCCCGCGGTAGTTTTTTTTTTGTAAAATATGTTTAAGTTTGAATGAACTCGCCGACGTTTGCGTTAAATTTGAGTCGTTTTTGCGCCGTATTTGCCTTTTTTTTACTAACCGTGGGCGCCGCGACTGGGGGGCATCACGGCCCCAGTGCGCGGTTTAGCGCCGGTGCACCTCCAGGGGGCGATTTTTTGCCCCTCCTGGGGGGCCAACGGCTGGAGATGCCCTAAGAGCAACAGCCTCAAGGAAACTATATAGAGAGAGTTAGGATGATTGGTTTCCTATCCAGGAGCGAGCTCCTGTCTTTCGATTTGAGATGAAACACCCACTAGGAGAGATCTGCAGCCGATGTTTTCGTGAGGCTTGTCATGGAGGGGCGCATGCCCTGGAAGACCACCTAGGGCCGGTGGTTCCAGATCCTCCATAGCAGCAGAAGGCGCACCATATGATTATGATTATTGAGCTAAATTATAAGTGAAATAGATGATAATTGTCTTCTTTCTTGAAAAATATGATGATTAAAGCTGCAGTGTTACATATGATTGATGCTGATGGCGCTTCCATTGAGGGCAACAGAGGTGTCTAAAGCAGCCAAAGGCTGAGCTCCAAGCCTCCACCCGGCAGATGGATGGTGACCTGATGATACAAGGCCAGAGCTACTATAAGGTGATGTTATGCTACAGTGTGCAGTTTGCTTTATCTTCCTTTTGTTCATTTGATTGACCTTGAAAAAACTGATTCCACCGTATCTATTTATGACAGCATGTTGTCCTTTGGTTCACTTCATGTAATGTCTGTAAGGTTAGTTTTAAAGAGATGAAGGATTCTATTCAGTTCTAACTTTAAAAAGAACAAACAATGGTTAAAGAATGGCATTTGTCCATTTGATTGCTAAAGCCAACATCTAAATAGTGAAGGACGTAACTGATAAATCATCACAATAATTCCCGGCGCAGCAAAGCACGCATGTTCATCTAGATCCAAGCAACTCTTTTCAGATCAATTAAGGAATCAATCTCACGATGGTTTATGCTTGATGCAGCGGAGGATCACAGATGCACAGGTGTAAGGATTGGTACAATTGGGGCTTGCATTAATTTTTCCAGAATTGGGTGTGCATACTCTCTATACTGAACTGAGTGAGCTAAATCTGTGCAACTAAATTGTAGTCTTTAGCTTTATGTGTTACGTCTTAAGGTTCAACTTGAAGATTGCCTTTAGGACTAGTTTTAGTTGGTAGATGTTTCAGGCTACAAATACGCACACATTATGTGCTTAATGTGTGGCATAAACATGATCAGTTTTATGTTTAGAAACCAAATCACTGTCCACTCATTTTATTTCTTCATTAGTATTTTGTGTTGAAATCAGATCACTGTTCACCTGTTCTGGGTACTGTTGTCTTTAACTTTTTTTTGCTGATTCTCAATAAAATGCTCAGTTTCAGGATGTGATTTTCAGTTTTAGGCATTTGGTACTTGGCATCGAGAAAAAAATTGTTCCTCTGGGCGTGTACTTCAAATGCAAAGTTCTGACTATGATTTCGCGTGCAACCATAGCGCCGTCGGGCGCTCTGCCTACCGAGTGCCACCCCGCCGCCTCCCCCCACCCCACCCCCACCCGGGACCTCACCGCCCGCTCCCTTCCCGGCACACCCACAATGCTTGAGACTGAGCAGCCGCCATTGGACCGCTAGCACGGAAGCAGAGTTCGGGATGGTGATGGTGCAAAGGAGGACTCTCGGACGTCGACCGAATGCATCGTCGCTGCCATACCCATGGAGTGGCGCCGCTCCAACCACTCTGAGATGGTATTCCTCTGTCTTTCTTTCCTGGCAGAACTATTCTTGTGTCATCCCCTTTTTTTAAATAAAGTACAACCTGCTAGCTACCTGATGGGCACTGTCTCTGAACTTGTCAACCCCTTCAGTTTTGCCAATGCATTGTAGACAATGGTGGAAAGGAATCAGATTCCAATGAAACTAGCACTACTGTGATTTTACACAGTTGCCTTTTTTGCTAAATTAACTAGCTTCTTCATGGTAGAGTAGGTACAAAGATACTCTCTGATGAATTTGATTGGTATTGTGTAAAGTAGAAAGCCTGACGCTACTTTGTTGGTAACTGAGTTAACCAATCCCAGAACTAGAAACAGGTAGGTGATAGGAAGATTTGTGGATTGTGAAACTTTTACTCAATCTTATCCCCAGGCTGCACAACATTTTCTTTAGCAAAGGTGTCTCTGTTGCTGAGATTCTTACAAATAGCTGGGAGTCGGCGCAAAGTACGTGGGATACATTGGTGCTATATTTTAAAATTGTGAAACAGCCTCCAAGCTACTTGTGAAGGTGTCAATTTCTCCAGTGATAAAGATTCAATTATACTTCTGATGGGATTTTTTCTGTAGCTATCTGTACAAGAGAATGAACTTGAGAAATATTAATTTCTAGATAAATTTCTTTGGAAAGTGAAGCTTCCCCTGAAAATTAAAGTTTTTCATGGTTGGTTTTGAAAAAATAAACATACTTACTAAAGTCAATTTATTCAAACGATGTTTTCAGGGAGATAAACCTGTCAATTACGTGGTAGAGATGAGATTATTGACCACATAATTGCTGGTTGCTAAGTTGATCTAAGCCGTTTTGCAATGTGCATTGAACCCGAAAACTCTATCTGATACTGTTGTGACTTATTTAGCTCTTGGTTGTTGTATTATGTATTGTTCTGGAGGACATTAGATCTTTCAGAAGAAACTCCAATGCATCAAAGATTAAAAGCAAATCACGAAGACTCACATGCATATTGTTTACCAGACTCATCAATGGCATCATACGACTCATAACACCACCGGCTTGATCACAAATCAGTCGTTGGTTGCATGCCGTAGCACTATCAGCTCCTTGTGGTGATCGTGGTTACTGTTTGTTTGTGGTGCAGAGGAATCAGTACAACAACAGAACTTGAAGCTGATGAGGATGGATGACGTTTGGTTCTGGTGGAGAGATCAGGTGCTTTTTGGAAAGGTTATTAGTCATATAGGTTTGTCAAAATTTATTAGCACATATGAGGTTCTTTGTTCAGACCCCCTTTGGCTCTACATAATTCTTTGTAGTGGGATTCTAGATAGATGCTTTTTATATGAACCTCATAAAAAAGAAGTATGCCTTTGATCCTAACTGACTGTTTGTATGTCGGATGATTTCAACTTGCTATGCCCCAACATACTTTTTTCTAACAAAAACTGTAGGAGAGGTCCTAACAGTCTACACTTCTGCATTGTATCTTGAAATGTAGATCACCTCTCTAGCATTCAGACAAATGGTAGTTTGCAGATTGATGAGTTGGTTCCAGTTCCTTTGGCAGGTACATCACATCTCAATGATAATTCTGCCCCACTACCGAACAAAAAAAATGATGGTGATGTTCATTGGTGCTAGGCCGCCAGAAGTGGGTTTGTCAAGTTTTCATTTTCTTTGTATAATAAATGTAATGCATATACTCTGATGTAAAACCATCATGACACCATACCAAGATATTAATTTTTGTGACAGAATGGCTCTGCTTAGTTTAGTTTTTCTTGGACTACTTCCTGTTAATTCCTTCTTGTGTTGTGGTGTTGGGGAACATACTTATAGGTTAGGTTCATTTTGTTTTCTCCTAATCAAACTTGGGGTGTGTGCACAACTACAGAATTACCAAGGAGACTTTTTTGGGACACAAAGAAAATCTAATATTATGTTTCCATCCATTTTCTACTTGCATTAGCCTTATAAAACACAATGAATGTCCCAGTGATCAATGACAAATGATGCTCCGGTCTATCCATAGTAGCCTAACGGGCCAATACTCGAATAATTGACAAATCTAGAATCTTTTTTTTGTATTGGTGGTGTTATTTCTGCTAGAATGAATGTATTTTATGTAATAGTACAAATGTACACCCTGGTAGTTAGAAATGATATCTCCCTGTTTGGTCTCAGAACGAACAAATGCTCAATATCATTGTATTGGTGGTGTTATTTCCGCATTGCAGTGACGAATCCTCATGGTGCAAATAATATTTCTACTTCTACATAGTAAAATAATTGCAAACATGACATTGCGCAATGCCATGTTTTAAATATTTCTGCCCGTAGGGAGACTTGAGAATAGGGAACGATAAGAAAGATGAGTTTGTGGATCCTTCTGTCTACGTCAAGTGCTTTGTTTGGGCCAAGTCCAAATAGTTAACAAAAAGAATAAATCCTTCCTAACCAAACAAACATCTGTAAAAAAATTCCCTAAAACAAATGCCCTAAAAACCAGTGTAAAAATGTTCACAGCTTTACATGTGTTCACACTATTTTTATTTTTAAAAATATGTTCACACTTTTTTAAAAAGCTTTAAAATTTCCAAAAATAAAGTACAAATTTTACATTTTCCCGATTTAAAAATGTACAAAAAAGCATTCTTTTAGAAGACATCTATTCAAAAAAATAATTCTCTAATAAAAACGTTAACTATTCTCAAGTAAGTGTTCCAATTTCTATGAAAACGTTAACTTTCATTAAAAATAAAAAAAGGACCATGTTATAGCTTTTATCCATGTTTACTAAAATTGGATATAAAAAATAATGCACAATGACATATGAAGCAGGTTATGCCCCTTTTTTAGCCCGGTGCAACACACGGTCATTTGTACTAGTAATATATATATATATATATATATATATATATATATATATATATATATATATATATATATATAGGACAAATTTTATCTACAAGTAGTGGTAGTTACCCCCTAGGCATTTGTCCTCCACGTGTACCATCGCACCTCCACGTCTAAAGGGTTGTTGGGTTACGCTAGAATCCAATAAGGAGCAAGTAATTGTGATATGTTAATTAAATATTGTGGATAATGACGTGCTAGTGGAACGACCTCCTTATATCCTGGCCGAATGGATCAACTTGCTGCATGGATAGTTAGTTGCACGTTAAATGCGATGGTTCTTTTTTAACTGACGTGACGCATGTTTCTCTCAGTTATTGAATGGGAGAGTATGAAGTATATGCTAATTAGTATATTTGTTTCTCACAGCTAAGATGGAAATAGAGAGTATGAAGTATGTAGTATGTAAATATTTATAATTGTACTTCTAGTTTGAGTATACAGTATATGCATGGAAAAACATTTTGAGGGTTGTGTATATATGTAGTATATACTCCCTTGACGGAGATAGTAGTATATTGTATTTTTTAAAAGTACATGTATTATTTGTAGTATGGAGTATTTTGACAAACGCTGTATGGAGTATAATAAACCTTTTTGTACGGGGAGTATGTAGTATAGAGTAAGGAGTATATCGCTTTGAGAAAAACAAGTAGTATGGAGTATAATAATTCTTCTTTTACGGGAGTATGTAGTATATGGAGTAAGGAGCATATAATTTTGTGAAAAAGAACATGTAGTATGGAGTATGGAGTAGAGTATATGATATAAGAGTGTTATGTGCAGATTGCAAATATAAAGTATATGTTGGTATCTCCAAAGTCTTAGTGTATAGAAACTCATTGAGTACCTAGTGTAGTGTATTTTGTTTTACAAAAAGCATGTGTAGTATTTTGTATTTGCAGAAACAAGTATGTAGTATTGATCATGGTGATTTCGCAAAAAAAGGATTGATCATGGTGTTTACAAAATGAATTTACGTATGCGAAGTCGACCGGCCGGCCAGCAACAAAAGTGTCTTCCAATTCATTGGATGTAATCCATACTCCATACTACATGCACGTATTTCCAAAAAGAGAGGAGTGAATGGAATAATAAACATGTACACACATCACTTCAATCTTCAAACATTGCAAGGAGAATACAGAATGGAGTATATTTGACTATACTTTTAGTTGATGCATCGGTATGAAATACAAAAACATACATATACATGCACGTATTGTCATCCATGCAGCATGGGTTTGCCATTCATGCATGTGACCATGCATGCACGATAGTGTGGGAAATTGAGTTGTAATTGTATGTCATGGTTGTTTCGCTGTTGCCTCCACTGATGTATGTGCATGGTCGCCGGTGGCCGTAGAATACACGCAACAACGCCGACCCGTCGTCTGCAGCCGGCGATACATACGACACCGACGCCGATTGGGCAAGACACATGACGACGACGGCGATCCGCTGTATCCAGCCGGCGATACTCACGACACCAACGCCGATCTGGCGAGACTCACGACACAGACGCCGATCCGGCGAGATTCTCGCGATGACGGCGGAAAGGAAGTGTGGCCAAGGCACACCGCAAGCACACCTGGAGTACAATTTGTCGTTCCATCTTCCATGCTTTCCTCTTTATGGAACTCCTTTTGCTTGAGCGAGACCAATCCGAACCTTTTTTGCCGGATATTTGATCTTGCTTCTTAGCGCGCAGTGCAAAGATAGCTGGCGTGAAAGCAGAGTTGGATCTGCTGCCGCTCGGCTTGCCCATATCTATCACACAATAAATCAGTTTTGGGATGGAAGTCTCATCAGCCAATGATCTTGCTAATCATACTCAACAATAAACAAAAGCAGTGGATCATACGTAGGTACCTCCCTCGTGTGGTACTTAGAACGACGTCGGCCAAGCCGTTCATTCACTGTCTCAGGCGTGGTTGAAGAAATAGTCACGGCGGCGTTGAATCGTGGTCTCCAACCGGTGAGACCCACGGCGATGACGCCGCGAGGGAAGTGTCACCCAGGCAAAATGGTAGATCGAGAAAGTAAATCTGTTTTGGAACGTAACAAGAATATACGAACAATTCTATTTTTCTGTTGGTTAGTAGCGTACGAATAGATAGAGATGCATTCAAATTCTGGGATAAGCTCTCGGTCAGTACGCCGTGGATAACCACCCAATAAATTAATCAATATAATTAATAACAATCCAAACGGGTCCGATGGAAGCTAGTTTAACCCGTTAGGATTTTGTTGCGATCGAAGGAAAAAAGCACGCTCGGATCTAAGCATGTGAGATCAACGGTGAATTCTTAGGTGGTAGTTACCACTAGGTGGTAGAGTGTATTTTCCCTATATATATATATATATATATATATATGATGAAAAAAATTATAATGTATATAATGTAATGTCTTACATAACAATTGGACACATAAAAAGGTCATACCTATCCAACTCCAGTTTGCTAGTTATTTGAACATCCTCATTCTTGTAGTATTCTTTGAAATGAAATCTTCAATCATACCCTCGGAATCAATCTTCTCCAACACTTCACTCTCAAGTGCTATTATAGCCAAATCATTGAGTCTTTGTTGTGTCATAGTAGTACGCATATAGGACTTCAATAGCTTCAATTTAGAAAAACTTATTTCCGCCGATGCAACTGTCACAGGAATGGTCAACAGAACTCTATATGCAATACTTGCATTGGGAAAACAATCATGCCGCTTTAAAAAATTCAGAATTTCAACAGGTCCGATATTTTCTTTTGGCATGAAATTATGAAGAAACTTCAACTCAACAAATAGATCACTGGCATCAGTATCAGATTGTTTATCCTTCATAAGGGCTGTCTCAAGATTAACCCAAGAAGATTTCAATCTATCCTTATCCAATGAACGCAAGGTTTCAGAGGTAAATAAGAAACCAAATATTTTTTGGTAACCTTCATATTTCTCAAATCTCCTTGTGAGTGAGGAAATTGCTTGATCAACAACACATAGAAAATAGTTGACTCTAAATGATTCCTCTGCAGACCGTGTGGCAATATTTGTGTCCTCTGGGTTCTCATCAAATTGTTTCCTTCTTTTAATTTCTCATATTTTACGGAATGTTGCATCAATATCCATCTTAAGTGCAATTTCTTTGGCTATCTCCAATGCTTCTAAGAAACCAGTGTCTCTGTACCCCTCAAAGAAAGAAATCAGCCCTTTCACTTTCTCCATTACAACATCAATAAGCATATCCTTTGTTTGCAAGTTCTTGCTTACTAAATTAACAGCAAACAATACCTCATACCAAATGACTCAAATCTGTATTATTGAAACACAAGATAAAGAAGATGAATAAAATAAAATCAGATTTATACATAGCATATATCAATTGAAGATCATGTGTCAATGTTTAGCAATTGGACGAACCGTCTAACTCACCTAATATTCGGTCCTGTGATCTTTAACCGAGGAGGCAAGAACCAATATCTAATGAAGTAACGATCCCTGCCAATAATAAATTAGAAAATTAGGAATTAGTAGTAGAAATCGAAGTTAATCGAAAAGAATGACTCACTAAGCACCTGAAAGCTAGAGTCGGTCGCCGATCAATCCGATGAGACGACGTCAACGAGTTCGAAATTTGAGAAAGGAGACAAGGAACACAACGGCGGCACCGTGGCAGCGGCCAGCGGCCTGTCGCTTAGTCCGAATTTTGATTGATCTAAGGACCAGGAGTCAGGGACCGAGCCAGAGCCATCGAGGGAGGCGGCGAGGGACGAGGAGTCGACGTCAAGGGCTCGAGGCGGCGAGGGACGAGGGCTCGAGGCGGTGAGGGATAACGATCTGGTTTTTATTTTTATTGTTTATTAGGATAACGTAGCGATGGCCTCGTCGCCTGCAACCCTCCTAGCGATCGAATAGGAGCAGGAGTCCAGGATCGCGCTCGCCGCTCGATGGCCTGGTCGCTATCGCTTAAATGGGCCTGGTCGCACGATGCTCGGCCCAGTAGTGCTAACTATTACTAGAACTACATAAAAAATATGGGGCCCCTCAGAATTTTGGGCCCTGTGCGGGCCGCACCTTTTGCACCATCAGGCCCGGCCTGGCGGCAGCAATCGCGGTGGCTGCCGACGCCGCAGCAGGTTCCCGCTTGGCGCCTGGCGCGTGCATCTCCGGGAGGGCGCGGGGCGGCGCTGGCCGGTGGGGCGGGAGTGGGAGGGGGCGGGGGCGGCGACTCGCCAGAAGGAGGTGCGGGCGGCGACGCCGGGTGGAGGCGGGGTCAGGGGGAGGTGGGCGTCGTTGGGACGGGGGAGATCGGGAGGTTGGGGATCGGGCGAGGTGGTCGACGAGGGGGTGGGATTTTTTTTCTTCATGGGTTTCGGGAGTTTGTGGGTTTCGGGAGTTCGGGAACGTGTCTTCGGGCCTATATAGAGCTGACCGTGATCCGAATAACTATTCTGATCCTGATATCAGAATAGTGTTACTCTCTCTCTATATATATATATTATAATTGCTCGTTAGTTTATTTTTTGTGAAATAGGGACCCATTTTTTAGTTTCGCACAGGGCCCCGGATTTTACCGGCCCGACCCTGCCTGCCGCCAACAGTAGGCTTAGCCGGCGCGGCCCACCGCCGACCCCTCGCGCTACCAGGCGGATGCTGATCCCCCCAGCAACCACCTCCGTTCCCGTTTCCTGCTGGCGCCGCCATGGATCCTCCCCATCATGTTGCTATCCACGATCCAGAAGATGGGACGGGATGGCCTCCCCTGCGAACACGACGACCCCTCTCCCGACAGCCTGCCTTCCCATCCGGCGTCCCTTTCTTTCCCTCAGATCCGTTGCCGGACCCAACAAAAAAATCTCTTGTTGCTGCCCTCCAGCCCGACTACCTCCCTTCCACCCGCCCCAACCTTGGCGTGACCTTCCCTGCACTCCACCGTGACCTTCCCTCCCCTCCGACGCAGCCTACCCTCTGTCCCTATTTCTTGTTCTTTGTTCATCTTATTTGTCAAAAAAGAATGATCGAAAATGGATTCTGAACTTCTTGTGCCATGGACACTGAATCCCTGAAAAATTCTGACTCGAACAGAATTATTTTGCTCATGATTTCCTTGTCATGTTGATTTTTGTGCCCTTTACTAGTCTTTTATACACATCCCTACAAAGATGTCCAAACTGATGAAATTCAAAAATTGTGTACGCTCCAGTTCGTTGTACAGAAAAAAGAAAAAGTTATATATGGGGGACTTGATAGTTCATACTAGGCAAACAAGAAAAAATTCTGAGAGCAGTACACCTGTATTCGTGTTGCTGTCGAACTTTAGCTACTATTCTTTTTAATTTTGTGCTTGATTTTGATCCGGCCGTGGACCCCCTATTGACCTCTTTCTCTATTCTTTACTTGACATGAACTTTAGCTACTATATAAGTTTTTCCTTGAAGATTTCACCTCCGATTAGTGCTCTCTATGTGGTGAGAGAAGAAATTTCATTATACATAGAACGCAAAAAAGAAGGCTCGGAAATACCAATGATAGAAGTTCATGTATATAAAGGTTGATGCTTCGCATGTTGCGTGTATACATGGGAGCACACAAAGCAATCATGTTGGGCCATCACCGAGTAGCAATTCAACAAGAAAACCTACAGCAGTTCTATTAGTATAATTCGGTCCGAGAAAAATGTTGACAACAACAAAAAACAATGCCATTTTTGTGGCAAAATTATGCAAAAAATTACAGTGGAATATTGTGCTCTCAAAAAGTGTAGCGGTGTCCGTAAGAACACAACATTTTTTCTATTTCCCTTTCCTTTTTGTTTGTATATATAAGAATGCATAAAACTTGAGCCGGTCGGGGACATATCGTCTAGGAGTTCATGTATAAAAAGGACTTGTCTTAACTCTGAAAGTTCAAAATTAATAAAATGGAAAGGTAAAAGAAAATGACAAAACAAAAAAGTTCAAACAATTACCATGGATTACGATGGATTTTTCTAATTTATAAAAAAATAGAAGATCAATTTAAAATATATGAGCGTTATATGTTTATTACAAACCTAGAATTTATTGCGTTACTAAAAGAAATAAAACAAATAAGTTCAATTAAAAAAATGAAGAAGTTCAATTCAAAAAAGCATAGCAGTTTCATATTTATTTAAAAGCTCAGATTTTTTCGATTACTGAAAAATAAAAACAATAAATTCAATTCAAAATAACGAAGAAGTTAAACGTTTCAAACAAAACTCCAATTTTCACATTTCTAAAAAATATATATATATATAGAAGTTCAAATAAAAAAGTTAGAGCGGTTAGATGTCTTAAAAAACTCAGACTTTTTCTGTTATCAAAGCAAAATAGAGAGAAGTTCAAAAGTGATAACAACTAGAAGTTCATGTATAACATGATGTGTGTTTTCATATGAGAAAAAAAAGAATAAAAATGTGAAGTCCAAAATTTTGTTGCTTGAAGTTCAAGTGCTCGGCCCGAGAAAATTAAAAAATTCTTGTGAGAGAGGTTGAACAATAATACGTGACAGAAGTTCAAGATGAAAACAGCCGGAAGTTCAATTACTACACGAAATGCGTTTCAGATAGGAATATAAGAATAGAAAACAAAAGGCTTAAAAGGTTTGTTGCAAGAAGTTCACGTGCTCCTCCCGGTGAAGTTCAAGATCTCTAGTGCGAGACGTCCGACTTTCAATTACATGTAAAAAAGGCAAAAAACAATGTTCTTTTTGTCATTTTTAAAACTGCTCTCAAACAATAAAAATATGTAACATGTGTCTACATGAAAAAGATGCTCCTATTCATAAGCTTTCCAACGATATATTATATATGCTATATTCTGATGAATGGTTTAAAAGTTTTATGTACACCGTTTAAAACACATTTTTACGCATTCAAAAAAATATTTTGAACCGTCGTGAGTATGAAAAACTGATCAACATGAAAAAGTTGTGTGTTCAATAGCTTTCCATCGGTATATCATTTGGTCAATTCAGGTAAGTGGTTTGGGAGTTACGGGCAAAAAACAACACGTCAAAAACATAGTGAAGTTCAGAGTGATAACAACCAGAAGTTCACTTACTACATGGTGTGTATTTCATATAAGAAAAATACAATAAAGTGAAACAGACTGAACTTCAAACAGACATGCCCTAGAAGTTCAACTACTTCACGGAGTGCAAAAAACAGCACTAAAAAACAGAGTGAAGTTCAAACAGACATGCCCGAGAAGTTCACTACTTCACGCAGTGCATTTCCATTCGCGATGAAGGCAAAAATAATGATCTCGTCATGTTCTAATTTACTTCAAAACGCACGGTTAAAACATTAGCTCAAAAATATGAACTCGGTAGGACTTGGACCATTTTCTAAATTACTCTTAAACCATTCAAAATTAGAAAAAAACTTTCAAGATGAAAAAGTAGCGCATTTTCATAAGCTTTCCAACGCCGTATCATATGCCTTCATTGGATTAGCCGTTTAGAAATGACACCGAAAAAACAAACTCAGCTGTTCGGTTTACGAAATTTTACGTTTTTTCAAATTACTCTTTAACCATAGGGAATTGGAGAAAACTTTCAACATGTGGAAGGAGCGGTTTTGCAGCAGTTTTCCAACGCCATATTATATGCCTCATTTCAATAAACGGTTTAGAAATGCGATCGAAAATACGATTCACGTTTTTTGTATGAAGAAAAAACGGTTTTCAAAACTGCTCTTAAACCACTTACATTTTGCCAAAATTTGAAGTTGGGTCATGATAATGGTGTCCATAGCTTTCCAACAGTATATCGCAAGCCCCATTTGGGCAATGTTGACGGAAGTTCAACCTAGCACTAGGGGAAGTTCAGGTCGAACAACTCAGGCAGTAAAAATGCAAAAAACGCAATTTCATCACGACCCGAGAGCAAAATCCGCCAGCGTGCGAGATTTCTATTTAAAATCAGTATTTAGTTGCTAAAAAACGTTTCTTGATTACACTAACATCATATAGAACACTACTAACCAAAATAATTCGCGGGGGAAGCCACGGTTGCAAAGATAGCCCGAAGGTCGGGTTCGTACAGAGGGAAGTTCAGGCGCGTGTACAAACAAAAATACGTCACAGAAGTTCAACGTGAAAACAGCATGAAGTTCAACTACTATGTTGAATGAATTTCAGATGAAAAACTTTTAAAATCATTGCGAGTATGAAAAAATGATCAACACGGGAAAGTTGCGTGTTTACAACAGCTTTCCATCGGTATATCACTTGCTCAATTCCAGTGAGTGGATGAAGAGCTAAGAGCAGTGGATAGAGATATATGAGCAAAAAAAGGCAGAACGAAGTGCATGGGAAAAACAGAGTGAAGTTCAAGTACACGTGCCGAGAAGTTCAGGTTCTTCACGTGGTGCATTTTCAAAGAATCAGTTTCGTGATAAAGGCAGAACGAATGATCTCGCCATTTTCACAATTATTTGAAAACGGCTAGGAATCAGAGAAAACCATCAACATGAAAAAGTTTCGCATTTTCCGTAGCTTTTCAGCGGTATAGTATTCGCCCCATTCCGACAAAGTATGTACAAATTATGCCAAAAATACGTTTTTATTCATTTTCCAAATTGACTTAAAACTATAAGGAATTAGGATAAACAATATATACAAAAAAGTTTCGCATTTGCTTAAGCTTTCCAGCGCCATATCATTTGTTGCATTCGAACGTACGGTTAAAAAGTTATCTCGAAAATACGAAATCGGTGGAACTTGTACCGTTTTTTGAATTACTTTTAAACGGTTCCAAATTAGAAAAAACTTTTAACATGAAAAATTAGCGCATTTTCACAAGCTTTCCAATGCCCTATCATTTGCCTGAAATGGATTAGCCGTTTATAGATTACATTGAAAATAGCAACTCGGCTGTTCGGTTTGCGAAATTTTACAATTTTCGAAATTACTCTTTATCCACAGGGAATTAGAGAAAACTTTCAACATGTCGAAGGAGCGGTTTTGCAGCAGCTTTCCAACGATATATTATTTACCTCATTCCGATAAACGGTTTAGAAATGCGAGCGAAAATACGATTCACGTTTTTGTATGAAGAAAAAACGGTTTTCAAAACTTCTCTTAAACCGTTTACATTTTGCCAAAAATTTAAATTGGATCATGATATTGGTGTCCATAGCTTTCCAACGGTATATGGCAAGCCCCATTTGGACACTTTTTAGCTGAAGTTCAACCTAGTACTCGGGGAAGGTCAGGCGCGTTACTCGGGAAGTTCATGTTGTGATCAGAATGATATTCTGATCCCGTGATCAGAATAATGTTTATGTGTGTATATATATATATATATATATATATATATATATATATATATATATATATATATAGATATATATATATATATATATATATGATGATGATGATGAAAAAAATTATAATGTATATAATGTAATGTCTTACATAACAATTGGACACATAAAAAGGCCATACCTATCCAACTCCAGTTTGCTAATTATTTGAACATCCTCATTCTTGTAGTATTCTTTGAAATGAAATCTTCAATCATACCCTCGTAATCAATCTTCTCCAACACTTCACTCTCAAGTGCTATTGTAGCCAAATCATTGAGTCTTTGTTGTGTCATAGTAGTAATGCATATAGGACTTCAATAGCTTCAATTTAGAAAAACTTATTTCACCGATGCAACTGTCACAGAATGGTCAATAGAACTCTATATGCAATACTTGCATTGGGAAAACAATCATGCCGCTTTAAAAAATTCAGAATTTCAACAGGTCCGATATTTTCTTTTGGCATGAAATTATGAAGAAACTTCAACTCAACAAATAGATCATTGACATCAGTATCAGATTGTTTATCCTTCATAAGGGCTGTCTCAAGATTAACCCAAGAAGATTTCAATCTATCCTTATCCAATGAACGCAATGTTTTAGAGGTAAATAAGAAACCAAATATTTTTTGGTAACCTTCATATTGCTCAAATCTCCTTGTGAGTGAGGAAATTGCTTGATCAACAACACATAGAAAATAGTTGACTCTAAATGATTCCTTTGCAGACCGTGTGGCAATATTTGTGTCCTCTGGGTTCTCATCAAATTGTTTCCTTCTTTTAATTTCTCGTCTTTTACGAAATGTTGCATCAATATCCATCTCAAGTGCAATTTCTTTGGCTATCTCCAATGCTTCAAAGAAACCAGTGTCTCTGTACCCCTCAAAGAAAGAAATCAACCCTTTCACTTTCTCAATTACAACATCAATAAGCATATCCTTTGTTTGCAAGTTCTTGCTTACTAAATTAACAGCAAACAATACCTCATACCAAATGACTCAAATCTGTATTATTGAAACACAAGATAAAGAAGATGAATAAAATAAAATCAGATTTATACATAGCATCAATATAAGATCATGTGTCAATGTTTAGCAATTGGACGAACCGTCTAACTCACCTAATATTCGGTCCTGTGATCTTTAACCGAGGAGGCAAGAACCAATATCTAATGAAGTAATGATCCCTGCCAATAATAAATTAGAAAATTAGGAATTAGTAGTAGGAACCGAAGTTAATCGAAAAGAATGACTCGCTAAACACCTGAAAGCTAGAGTCGGTCACCGATCAATCCGACGAGACAACGTCAACGAGTCTGAAATTTGAGAAAGGAGACAAGGAACACAACGGCGGCACCGTGGCAGCGGCCAACGTCCTGTCGCTTAGTCCGAATTTTGATCGATCTAAGGACCAGGAGTCAGGGACCGAGCCAGAGCCACCGAGGGAGGCGGCGAGGGACGAGGAGTCGACGTCAAGGGCTCGAGGCGGCGAGGGACGAGGGCTCGAGGCGACGAGGGATAACGATCTGGTTTTTATTTTTATTGTTTATTAGGATAACGTAGCGATGGCCTCGTCGCCTGCAACCCTCTTAGCGATCGAATAGGAGCAGGAGTCCAGGATCACGCTCGCCGCTCGATGGCCTGGTCGCTATCTCTTAAATGGGCCTGGTCGCACGATGCTCGGCCCAGTAGCGCTAACTATTACTAGACCTACATAAAAAATATGGGGCCCCTCAGAATTTTGGGCCCTGTGCGGGCCGCACCTTTTGCACCACTGTGGGCCCGGCCCTGGCCGATGTTATACACGCGGCAAAGAATTTTACAGATAACTTTAATCTGGGCATGAAAAGTGTCCATTGGTATGAAGGGGCTGTTTGGCAGGGCCGGGCCGGCAAAATCCGGGGCCCTGTGCGAAACTAAAAAATGGGGCCCTATTTCACAAAAACTAAACTAACGAGCAATTATAATGTATAATATATATTAATATATATATATATATATATATATGATGACAAGAATTATAATGTATATAATGTAATGTCTTACATAACAATTGGACACATGAAAAGGTCATACCTATCCAACTCCAGTTTGCTAATTATTTGAACATCCTCATTCTTGTAGTATTCTTTGAAATGAAATATTCAATCATACCCTCGTAGTCAATCTTCTCCAACACTTCACTCTCAAGTGCTATTGTAGCCAAATCATTGAGTATTTGTTGTGTCATAGTAGTACGCATATAGGACTTCAATAGCTTCAATTTAGAAAAACTTATTTCTGCCGATGCAACTGTCACAGGAATGGTCAACAGAACTCTATATGCAATACTTGCATTGGGAAAAAAATCATGACGCTTTAAAAAATTCAGAATTTCAACAGGTCCGATATTTTCTTTTGGCATGAAATTATGAAGAAACTTCAACTCAACAAATAGATCATTGGCATCAGTATCAGATTGTTTATCCTTCATAAAGGCTGTCTCAAGATTAACCCAAGAAGATTTCAATCTATCCTTATCCAATGAACGCAATGTTTCAAAGGTAAATAAGAAACCAAATATTTTTTGGTAACCTTCATATTGCTCAAATCTCCTTGTGAGTGAGGAAATTGCTTGATCAACAACACATAGAAAATAGTTGACTCTAAATGATTCCTTTGCAGACCGTGTGGCAATATTTGTGTCCTCTGGGTTCTCATCAAATTGTTTCCTTCTTTTAATTTCTCGTCTTTTACGAAATGTTGCATCAATATCCATCTCAAGTGCAATTTCTTTGGCTATCTCCAATGCTTCTAAGAAACTAGTGTCTCTGCATTCTCAAAGAAAGAAATCAGCCCTTTCACTTTCTCAATTACAACATCAATAAGCATATCCTTTGTTTGCAAGTTCTTGCTTACTAAATTAACAGCAAACAATACCTCATACCAAATGACTCAAATCTGTATTATTGAAACACAAGATAAAGAAGATGAATAAAATAAAATCAGATTTATACATAGCATCAATTGAAGATCATGTGTCAATGTTTAGCAATTGGACGAACCGTCTAACTCACCTAATATTCGGTCCTGTGATCTTTAACCGAGGAGGCAAGAACCAATATCTTATGAAGTAATGATCCCTGCCAATAATAAATTAGAAAATTAGGAATTAGTAGTAGGAACCGAAGTTAATCGAAAAGAATGACTCGCTAAGCACCTGAAAGCTAGATTCGGTCACCGATCAATCTGACGAGACAACGTCAACGAGTCTAAAATTTGAGAAAGGAGACATGGAACACAACAGCGGCACCGTGGCAGCGGCCAGCGGCCTGTCGCTTAGTCCGAATTTTGATCGATCTAGGGACCAGGAGTCAGGGACCGAGCCAGAGCCACCGAGGGAGGCGGCGAGGGACGAGGAGTCGACGTCAAGGGCTCCAGGCGGCGAGGGACGAGGGCTTGAGGCGGCGAGGGATAATGATCTGGTTTTTGTTTTTATTGTTTATTAGGATAACGTAGCGATGGCCTCGTCGCCTGCAACCCTCCTAGCAATCGAATAGGAGCAGGAGTCCAGGATCGCGCTCGCCGCTCGATGGCCTGGTCGCTATCGCTTAAATGGGCCTGGTCGCACGATGCTCGACCCAGTAGCGCTAACTATTACTAGACCTACATCAAAGGCACAAGATGATGATGGCCATATCATATCACTTATATTGATTGCATGTGATGTTTATCCTTTATGCATCTTATTTTGCTTTGTTTGACGGTAGCATTATAAGATGACCTCTCACTAAATTTCAATGTACAAGTGTTCTCCCTGAGTATGCACCATTGCGAAAATTCGTCATGCCGAGACACCACGTGATGGTCGGGTGTGATTAGCTCTACATTCACATAAAACGGGTGCAAGCCAGTTTTGCACACGCAGAATACTTGGGTTAAACTTGACGAGCATAGCATATGCAGATATGGCCTCATAACACTAAGACCGAAAGGTCGAGCGTGAATCATATAGTAGATATGATCAACATAGTGATGTTCACCATTGAAAACTACTCCATCTCACATGATGATCGGACATGGTTTAGTTGATTTGGATCACGGGATCACTTGGATGATTAGAGGGATGTCTATCTAAGTGGGAGTACTTAAGTAATATGATTAATTGAACTTTAATTTATCATGAACTTAGTACCTGATAGTATTTTGCATGTCTATGTTATTGTAGATCAATGGCCCGTGCTACTGTTCCTTTGAATTTTAGTACTTTCCTAGAGAAAGCTAAGTTGAAAGATGATGGTAGCAACTACATGGACTAGGTCTATAACTTGAGGATTATCCTCATTAATGCACAGAACAATTACGTCCTAGAAGCACCGCTGGGTGCCAGGCCTGCTGTAGATGCTACTGATAACGTTAAGAACGCCTAGCAGAGCAAAGCTGATGACTACTCAATAGTTCAGTGTGCCATACTTTACGGCTTAGAACCGGGACTTCAACGATGTTTTGAACGTCATGGAGCATCTGAGATGTTCCAGGAGTTGAAGTTAATATTTCAAGCAAATGCCCGGATTGAGAGATATGAAGTCTCCAATAAGTTCTACAACTGCAAAATGGAGGATAATAGTTCTCACAAGGAGCATATACTCAAAATGTCTGGTTATAACAATCACTTGATTCAACTGGGAGTTAATCTTCCTGATGATAGTGTCATCGACAGAATTCTTCAATCACTGCCACCATGCTACAAGAGCTTCATGATGAACTATAATATGCAAGGGATGGATAAGAAAATTTCCGAGCTCTTCGCAGTGCTAAAGGCTGCGGAGGTAGAAATCAAGAAGGAGCATCAAATGTTGATGGTCAACAAGACCACCAGTTTCAAGAAAAAGGGTAAAGGGAAGAAAGGGAACTTCAAGAAGAACGGCAAGCAAGTTGCTGCTCAAGTGAAGAAGCCCAAGTCTGGACCTAAGCCTGAGACTGAGTGCTTCTACTGCAAAGGGACTGGTCACTGGAAGCGGAACTGCCCCAAGTATTTGGTGGATAAGAAGGATAGCAAGGTGAACAAAGGTATATGTGATATACATGTTATTGATGTGTACCTTACTAATGCTCGCAGTAGTACCCGAGTATTTTATACTGGTTCTGTTGCTAATATTTGCAACTCGAAACAGGGACTACGGATTAAGCAAAGATTGGCTAAGGACGAGGTGACGATGCGCGTGGGAAATGGTTCCAAAGTCGATGTGATCGCCGTCGGCACGCTACCTCTACATCTACCTTCGGGATTAATTTTAGACCTGAATAATTGTTATTTGGTGCCAGCGTTGAGCATGAACATTATATCTGGATCTTGTTTGATGCGAGACAATTATTCATTTAAATCTAAGAATAATGGTTGTTCTATTTATATGAGTAATATTTTTTTATGGTCATGCACCCTTGAAGAGTGGTCTATTTTTGTTTAATCTCGTAGTAGTGACACACATATTCATAACATTGAAGCCAAAAGATGAAGAGTTGATAATGATAGTACAACTTATTTGTGGCACTGCCGTTTGGGTCATATTTGTGTGTGCATGAAGAAACTCCATTCCGATGAACTTTTGGAATCACTTGATTATGAATCACTTGGTACTTGCGAACCATGCCTAATGGGCAAGATGAATAAAACTCCGTTCTCGGAACAATGGAGCGAGCAACAGATTTATTGGAAATCATACATACTGATGTATGTGGTCCGATGAACATTGAGGCTCGCAAAGGGTATCGTTATTTTCTGACTTTCACAGATGATTTGAGCAGATATGGGTATATCTACTTAATGAAACATAAGTCTGAAACATTTGAAAAGTTCAAAGAATTTCAGAGTGAAGTGGAAAATCATCATAACAAGAAAATAAAGTTTCTGCGATCTGATTGTGGAGGAGAATATTTGAGTTACGAGTTTGGTCTTCATTTGAAACAATGCAGAATAATTTCGCAACTCACGCCACCCGGAACACCACAGCGTAATGGTGTGTCGGAACGTCGTAATCGCACTTTACTAGATATGGTGCGATCTATGATGTCTCTTACTGATTTACCACTATCGTTTTGGGGTTATGCTTTAGAGACGTCTGCATTCACGTTAAATAGGGCACCATCTAAATCCGTTGAGACAACACCTTATCAACTATGGTTTGGCAAGAAACCTAAGTTGTCGTTTCGTAAAGTTTGAGGTTGTGATGCTTATGTGAAAAAGCTTCAACCTGATAAGCTTGAACCCAAATCAGAGAAATGTGTCTTCATAGGATACCTAAAGGAAAGTGTTGGGTACACCTTCTATCATAGATCCGAAGGCAAGACATTCGTTGCTAAGAATGAATCCTTTCTAGAGAAGGAGTTTCTCTCGAAAGAAGTGAGTGGGAGGAAAGTAGAACTTGATGAGGTAACTGTACTTGATCCCTTATTGGAAAGTAGTTCCTCACAGAAATCAGTTCCTGTGACTCCTACACCAATTAGTGAGGAAGCTAATGATGATGATCATGTAACTCCAGATCAAGTTACTACCGAACCTCGTAGGTCAAGCAGAGTAAGATCTGCACCAGAGTGGTATGGTAATCCAGTTCTAGAGGTCATGTTACTTGACCATGATGAACCTACGAACTATGAGGAAGCGATGATGAGCCCAGATTGCACGAAATGGCTTGAGGCCATGAAATCTGAGATGGGGTCCATGTATGAGAACAAAGTGTGGACTTTGGTTGACTTGCCCGATGATCGGCAAGCCATCGAGAATAAATGGATCTTCAAGAAGAAAACTGACACTGACGGTAATGTTACTGTCTACAAAGCTCAACTTATTGCAAAAGGTTTTTGACAAGTTCAAGGAGTTGACTACGATGAGATCTTCTCACCCGTAGTGATGCTTAAGTCCGTTCGAATCATGTTAGCAATTGCTGCATTTTATGATTATGAAATTTGGCAAATGGATGTAAAGACTGCATTCCTGAATGGATTTCTGGAAGAAGAGTTGTATATGATGCAACCCGAAGGTTTTATCAATCCAAAGGATGCTAACAAAGTGTGCAATCTCCAGCGATCCATTTATGGATTGGTGCAAGCATCTCGGAGTTGGAATAAACGTTTTGATAGTGTGATCAAAGCATATGGTTTTATATAGACTTTTGGAGAAGCCTGTATTTACAAGAAAGTGAGTGGGACCTCTGTAGCATTTCTAATATTATATGTGGATGACATATTGTTGATTGGAAATGATATAGAATTTCTGGATAGAATAAAAGGATACTTGAATAAGAGTTTTTCAATGAAAGACCCCAGTGAAGCTGCTTATATATTGGGCATCAAGATCTATAGAGATAGATCAAGACGCTTAATTGGACTTTCAGAAAGCACATACCTTGATAAAGTTTTGAAGAAGTTCAAAATGGATCAAGCAAAGAAAGGGTTCTTGCCTGTGTTACAAGGTGTGAAGTTGAGTCAGACTCAATGCCCGACCAGCAGAAGATAGAGAGAAAATGAAAGTCATTCTCTATGCTTCAGCCATAGGTTCTATCATGTATGCAATGCTGTGTACCAGACCTGATGTGTGCCTTGCTATTAGTTTAGCAGGGAGGTACCAAAGTAACCCAGGAGTGGATCACTGGACAGCGGTCAGGAACATCCTGAAATACCTGAAAAGGACTAAGGATATGTTTCTCGTTTATAGAGGTGACAAAAAGCTCGTCGTAAATGGTTACGTCGATGCAAGCTTTGACACTGATCCGGATGAATCTAAGTCACAAACCGGATATGTATTTATATTGAACGGTGGAGCTGTAAGTTGGTGTAGTTCCAAGCAAAGCGTCGTGGCGGGATCTACGTGTGAAGCGGAGTACATAGCTGCTTCGGAAGCAGCAAATGAAGGAGTCTGGATGAAGGAGTTCATATCCGATCTAGGTGTCATACCTAGTGCATCGGGTCCAATGAAAATATTTTGTGACAATACTGGTGCAATTGCCTTGGCAAAGGAATCCGGATTTCACAAGAGAACCAAGCACATCGAGAGACGCTTCAATTCCATCCGCGATCTAGTCAAGGAGGGAGACATAGAGATTTTCAAGATACATATGGATCTGAATGTTGCAGATCCGTTGACTAAGCCTCTCTCACAAGCAAAACATGATCAGCATCAAGACTCCATGGGTGTTTGAATCATTACTGTGTAATCTAGATTATTGACTCTAGTGCAAGTGGGAGACTGAAGGAAATATGCCCTAGAGGCAATAATAAAGTTGTTATTTATATTTCCTAATATCATGATAAATTTTTATTATTCATGCTATAATTTTATTAACCGGAAACTTAGTACATGTGTGAATACATAGGCAAACAAAGTGTCTCTAGTATGCCTCTACTTGACTAGCTCGTTAATCAAAGATGGTTAAGTTTCCTAGCCATAGACATGAGTTGCCATTTGATAAACGACATCACATCATTAGAGAATGATGTGATTGACTTGACCCATTCCGTTAGCTTAGCACTTGATCATTTAGTATGTTGCTATTGCTTTCTTCATGACTTATACATGTTCATATGTCTATGAGATTTTGCAACTCTCGAATACAGGAGGAACACTTTGTGTGCTATCAAACGTCACAACATAACTGGGTGGTTATAAAGATGCTCTACAGGTGTCTCCGATGGTGTTTGTTGAGTTGGCATAGATCGAGATTATGATTTGTCACTCTGATGGTCAGAGAGATATCTTTGGGCCCTCCCGGTAATGCACATCACTATAAGCCTTGCAAGAAATGTAACTAATGAGTTAGTTACGGGATGATGCATTACGGAACGAGTAAAGAGACTTATCGATAACGAGATTGAACTAGGTATTGAGATACCGACGATCGAATCTCGGTCAAGTAATATACCGATGGCAAAGGGAACAACGTATGTTGTTATGCGGTTTGACCGATAAAGATCTTTGTATAATATGTGGGAGCCATTATGAGCATCCAGGTTCCGCTATTGGTTATTGACCGGAGATGTGTCTCGGTCATGTCTACATAGTTCTCGAACCCGTAGGGTCCGCACGCTTAACATTCGGTGACGATCAGTATTATGAGTTTATGTGTTTTGATGTTCCGAAGGTAGTTCGGATGTGATCACGGACATGACGAGGAGTCTCTAAATGGCCGAGACATAAAGATTGATATATTGGACAACTATATTCGGACACCAGAAGTGTTCCGGGTGATTTCGGATAAAACCGGAGTGCCAGAGGGTTACCGAAACCCCCCGGGGAACTAATGGGCCTAGATGTGTCTTAGTGGAGAGAGAGAGGGGCGGCCAGGGCAGGCCGCCTCCCCTTGAGTCCGGGTGGACTACGAGGGGGGCGGCCCCCCCTTTTCCTTCCCCTCTCCCACTCCTTCCTTCCCCCTCCTAGTAGGACTAGGAAAGGAGGAATCCTACTCCTACTAGGAGGAGGATTCCTCCCCTCCTTGGCGCGCCATAGGGCCGGCCGGCCTCCCCCCTTGCTCCTTTGTACACAGGGGCAAGGGGCACCCTAGTATACACAATTTGACATTGTTTAGCCGTGTGCGGTGCCTCCCTCCACAGATTTCCAGCTCAGTCATATCGTTGTAGTGCTTAGGCGAAGGCCTGCGTCGGTAACTTCATCAACACCGTCACCACGCCGTCGTGCTGACGGAACTCTCCCTCGGCCGCAGCTGGATCAAGAGTTCGAGGGACGTCACCGAGCTGAACGTGTGCAGATCGCGGAGGTGCCGTACTTTCGGTAGTAGGATCGGTTGGATCGCGAAGACGTTCGACTACATCAACCGCGTCACTTGACGCTTCCGCTTACGGTCTACGAGGGTATGTGGACAACACTCTCCCGCTCGTTGCTATACATCACATAGATCTTGCGTGATCGTAGGAATTTTTTTGAAATTATTGCGTTCCCCAACAATTACATATACAATGATCGTCTGCCAGAGTCCATGGATGAGACAACTGAAGAGACCAAAAACATGACGCGACATTTGCTCGTCGCAGCTGATCGTTACGCAATGGACGCTCCTAGCTCCCACGCTCCCACGCTCCTAGCTCCCACGCCGGCGGCCACTCCGGCCCCGGCGTCCACCGCCCTTGGCGCCGGCCACTCCGGCCACGCCGCCCAGCTCGCCGCCATGGCCCTCTCCCCCTCCCCCTCCCACCGCCGTCGGGCGCTCCCGCAAGGATCGCTGGCTTGAGTCCAGCCTCTCCGCCGACGGATCTCTTCTCTCTCCTACCGCCAGGCCTTGTGCCGCTCGCCTGCTCCGGCGCCCCCCCTTCGGCGACGCGGCCCTCGTCCTCCCCACCCGCTGCGCGCCCATCGCCGCCCTCCGCTCGGCCCCCCGTCCGCTCCGAGATTTGCCGGATGCCATCGGGAGAGGGGGGCGAGAACGACGCTTGGCAGGTTGCTCGGGGACGCAAGCGCCCCCGCCCACGCGAGCCCCGCCACCAGCGTCGGGCTGCCGAGGCTCGGCCTCGCCCGCGCCCCTCCTGGCTGCGTGAGGAGGACTGCCCGCGCTGCCTCGACTCCCATCCGTGCTCGCAGTGCAGGAAGGACATCCGCTGTGCAAGGTGCCGTTTTTTGGCCACATCGCCAAGCAGTGTCATCTCCCCCGTGCCGCCCCTTCCTCTGTCGACGGCCGCTCCCCCCTCCCCTCCGGCAACGTGTCCCCTCCCCGATGGCGGTCGACGGCCGCCCTGTGTCGGCTGGCTCGGCGGCGTCCGCCCGCTCCTTGTCCGAGCTGCTTACAACCGCGTCCTCCGGGCTTGCAGGCAGCGCCGACCGGTGTCCCTCGTCGGCTTCCCCCATGTCCTCTGGGTGGAATGGTCAGGCCGGCTCAACGCCCCCTCTCCGGCGTCCTCGGCGCCTGCGACGTCCTCGCACCCCCCCTCGACGGCCTTGGTGGGTTCCTCCGTCGCCACCCGGCTCTCAGGTCACCCCGCTTCCCGCCCGACCGCGGCCGTCTGCTACCTTGGCTGTTCCTAGGAGGTCATTGCCACCGAGCGCGCTCTAGAGCGCATGCTCCTGGTCATCGTCGCGGGCCGGCACACTGGTGTTTCTCGCGAAGAGATTGCCGCGGCCCTTCGCTCCTAGTGCGGTCTTGCCGACGGCGACTTCTCCGTCCACCGGCACGCTCCGGAGGATTTCCTCGTCCGCTTCAACGACCCGTCGCTGCGCGCCCGCGTCGCCACCACCCGCGTGCTGTTGGAAATATGCTCTAGAGGCAATAATAAATTAGTTATTATTATTATATTTCCTTGTTCATGATAATCGTTTATTATCCATGCTATAATTGTATTGATAGGAAACTCAGATACATGTGTGGGTACATAGACAACACCATGTCCCTAGTAAGCCTCTAGTTGACTAGCTCGTTGATCAATAGATGGTTACGGTTTCTGACCATGGACATTGGATGTCGTTGATAACGAGATCACATCATTAGGAGAATGATGTGATGGACAAGACCTAATCCTAAGCCTAGCACAAAATCGTGTAGTTCGTATGCTAAAGCTTTTCAAATGTCAAGTATCACTTCCTTAGACCATGAGATTGTGCAACTCCCAGATACCGTAGGAATGCTTTGGTGTACCAAACGTCACAACGTAACTGGGTGGCTATAAAGGTGCACTACGGGTATCTCCGAAAGTGTCTGTTGGGTTGGCACGAATCGAGACTGGGATTTGTCACTCCGTGTGACGGAGAGGTATCTCTGGGCCCACTCGGTAGGACATCATCATAATGTGCACAATGTGACCAAGGGGTTGATCATGGGATGATGTGTTACGGAACGAGTAAAGAGACTTGCCGGTAACGAGATTGAACAAGGTACCGGCATACCGACGATCAAATCTCGGGCAAGTACAATACCGCTAGACAAAGGGAATTGCATACGGGATTGCTTGAATCCTTGACATCGTGGTTCATCCGATGAGATCATCGTGGAACATGTGGGAGCCAACATGGGTATCCAGATACCGCTGTTGGTTATTGACCGGAGAACGTCTCGGTCATGTTCGCATGGTTCCCGAACCCGTAGGGTCTACACATAAGGTTCGGTGGCGCTAGAGTTGTTATGGAAAATAGTATGTGGTTACCGAAGGTTGTTGAGTCCCGGATGGGATCCCGGACATGACGAGAGCTCCGGAATGGTCCGGAGGTGAAGATCGGTATATTGGACGAAGGGTATTGGAGTCCGGAATTTTCCGGGGTACCGGTGATGACCAGCGTGTCCAAAAGGGGTTTCGGAGGCCCCGACAAGTGTTGGGGGGCCTTATGGGCCAAGGGGAGAGGGCACATCAGCCCACTAAGGGGCTGAGCGCCCCTCCCACCCCATCTCACGTAACCAGGAGATGTGGGGGCGCCACCCCTAAGGCAGCCGCCCCTCCCGGCTTGGGGGGCAAGTTTCCTAGGGGTGGGAGGCGCCCAAACCCATCTAGGGTTTCCCCCTGTGGCCGCCGCCTCCCTAGGGAACCCTAGGGCGCCTCCCCCTCCTCCCTTCCCCCTATATATAGTGAGGGAGAATGAGGGCAGCCGCACCCTTCCCCTGGTGCAGCCCTCTCCCTCCTCCAACACCTCCTCCTCCTCCTCCGTAGTGCTTGGCGAAGCCCTACCGGAGAACCACGAGCTCCATCAGCACCATGCCGTCGTGATGTCGGAGTTCTCCCTCAACTTCTCCTCTCCCCTTGCTGGATCAAGAAGGAGGAGACGTCCCCGGGCTGTACGTGTGTTGAACGCGGAGGCACCGTTGTTCGGTGCTTAGATCAGAATCAACCGCGATCTGAATCTGTTCGAGTCTGACTCCTTCATCCCGTTCCTTGAAAGCTTCCGCTTAGCGATCTACAAGGGTATGTAGATGCACTCCCCTCTCTCTCGTTGCTAGTCTCTCCATAGATAGATCTTGGTGACTCGTAGGAAAATTTTGAATTTCTCTCTCTCGTTGCTAGTCTCTCCATAGATAGATCTTGGTGACTCGTAGGAAAATTTTGAATTTCTGCTACGTTCCCCAACAGTGGCATCATGAGCTAGGTCTATTGCGTAGATTCTATGCACAAGTAGAACACAAAGTAGTTGTGGGCGTTGATTTTATTCAATATGCTTACCGTTACTAGTCCAATCTTGTTTCGACGGTATTGTGGGATGAAGCGGCCCGGACCGACCTTACACGTACACTTACGTGAGACAGGTTCCACCGACTGACATGCACTTGTTGCATAAGGTGGCTAGCGGGTGCCAGTCTCTCCCACTTTAGTCGGATCGGATTCGATGAAAAGGGTCCTTATGAAGGGTAAATAGCAATTGACATATCACGTTGTGGTTTTTTGCGTAGGTAAGAAACGTTCTTGCTAGAAACCTATAGCAGCCACGTAAAACATGTAAACAACAATTAGAGGACGTCTAACTTGTTTTTGCAGGGTATGCTATGTGATGTGATATGGCCAAAAGAATGTGATGAATGATATGTGATGTATGAGATTGATCATGTTCTTTTAATAGGAATCACGACTTGCATGTTGATGAGTATGACAACCGGCAGGAGCCACAGGAGTTGTCTTAATTTATTGTATGACCTGCGTGTCAATGAATAACGCCATGTAATTACTTTACTTTGTTTCTAAACCGTTTGCCATAGTAGTAGAAGTAATATTTGGCGAGACAACTTCATGAAGACACGATGATGGAGATCATGATGATGGAGATCATGGTGTCATGCCGGTGACGATGATGATCATGGAGCCCCGAAGATGGAGATCAAAAGGAGCAAAATGATATTGGCCATATCATGTCACCTTTTGATTGCATGTGATGTTTATCATGTTTATGCATCTTATTTGCTTAGAACGACGGTAGTAAATAAGATGATCCCTCGTTAAAATTTCAAGAAAGTGTTCCCCCTAACTGTGCACCATTGCGAAAGTTCATTGTTTCGAAGCACCACGTGATGATCGGGTGTGATAGATTCTAACGTTCACATACAACGGGTGTAAGCCAGATTTACACACGCTTGAAACACTTAGGTTGACTTGACGAGCCTAGCATGTACAGACATGGCCTCGGAACACAAGAGACCGAAAGGTCGAGCATGAGTCATATGGTAGATACGATCAACATGAAGATGTTCACCGATGATGACTAGTTTGTCTCACGTGATGATCAGACACGGCCTAGTTGACTCGGATCATGTAATCACTTAGATGACTAGAGGGATGTCTATCTGAGTGGGAGTTCATTAGATGAACTTAATTATCCTGAACATAGTCAAAAGGTCTTTGCAAATTATGTCATAGCTCGCGCTTTAGTTCTACTGTTTTAGATATGTTCCTAGAGAAAATATAGTTGAAAGTTGTTAGTAGCGATTATGCGGACTAGGTCCGTAAACTGAGGATTGTCCTCGTTTCTTCGTAGAATGCTTATGTCCTTAATGCACCGCTCAGTGTGCTGAACCTCGAACGTCGTCTGTGGATGTTGCGAACATCTGACATACACGTTTTGATAACTACGTAATAGTTCAGTTAAACGGTTTAGAGTTGAGGCACCAAAGACGATTTCGAAATGTCGCGGAACATATGAGATGTTTCGAGGGCTGAAATTAGGATTTCAGGCTCGTGCCCACGTCAAGAGGTATGAGACCTCCAACGATTTTCTTAGCCTGCAAACTAAGGGAGAAAAGCTCAATCATTAAGATTGTGCTCAGATTGTCTGAGTACAACAATCACTTGAATCGAGTGGGAGTTGATCTTCCTGATGAGATAGTGATGTTTCTCCAAAGTCATTGCCACCAAGCTGCTAGAGCTTTGTGATGAACTATAACATATCAGGGATAGATGATCCTTGAGATATTCGCGATGTTTGACACTGCGAAAGTAGAAATCAAGAAGGAGCATCAATTGTTGATGGTTGGTGAAACCACTAGTTTCAAGAAGGGCAAGGGCAAGAAGGGATACTTCATGAAACGGCAAATCAGCTGCTGCTCTAAGTGAAGAAACCCAAGGTTGAACCCAAACCCGAGACTAAGTGCTTCCGTAATAAGGGGAACAGCCACTAAGAGCAGAATTACCCTAGATACTTGGTAGATGAGAAGGCTGGCAAGGTCGATACAAGTATATTGGATATACATTATGTTAATGTGTACTTTACTAGTACTCCTAGTAGCACCAGGGTATTAGATACCGGTTCGGTTGCTAAGTGTTAGTAACTCGAAATAAAAGCTACGGAATAAATGGAGACTAGCTAAAGGTGAGCTGACGATATGTGTTGGAAGTGTTTCCAAGGTTGATGTGATCAAGCATTGCACGCTCCCTCTACCATCGAGATTTGTGTTAAACCTAAATAATTGTTATTTGGTGTTTGCGTTCAGCATAGACATGATTGGATTATGTCTATCGCAATACGGTTATTCATTTAAGGAGAATAATGGTTACTCTGTTTATTTGAATAATACCTTCAATGGTCTTGCACCTAAAAGAATGGTTTATTGAATCTCGATCGTAGTGATACACATTTTCATGCCAAAAGATATAAGATAGTAATGATAGTACCACTTACTTGTGGCACTGCCATGTAAGTCATATTGGTATAAAACGCATGAAGAAGCTCCATGTTGATGGATCTTTGGACTCACTCATTTTTGAAAAAAAATTGAGACATGCGAACCATGTCTATTGGTGTATACGCATGAAGAAACTCCATGCAGATGGATCGTTTGGACTCACTTGATTTTGAATCACTTGAGACATGCAAATCATACCACATGGGCAAGATGACTGAAAGCCTTGTTTTCAGTAAAATGGAACAAGAAAGAAACTTGTTGGAAGTAATACATTTTGATGTGTGCAGTCCAATGAGTGCTAAGGCACACAGTGGATATCGTTATGTTCTTACTTCACAGATGATTTGAGTAGATACTGAGTATATTTACTTGATGAAACACAAGTCTGAATTATTAAATGGTTCAAGTAGTTTCAGAGTGAAGTTGAAGATCATCGTGACAAGAGGATAAAATATCTATGATATGATCATGGAGATGAGTATCTGAGTTACGAGCTTTGGCACGCAATTAAGACATTGTGGAAATTGTTTCACAATTAATACCACCTGGAACACCATAGTGTGATGGTGTGTCCGAACATCATAGTTGTACCCTATTGGATATGGTGCGTACCATGATGTCTCTTATCGAACTACCACTATCGTTCATGGGTTAGGCATTAGAGACAACCGCACTCACTTTAATAGGGCACCATGTAATTCCGTTGAGACGACACCGTTTGAACTATGGTTTGGAGAAACCTAAGTTGTCGTTTCTTAAAAAGTTTGGGGCTGCGACACTTATGTGAAAAAGTTTTAGGTTGATAAGCTCGAACCCAAAGCGGATAAAATGCATCTTCATAGGACACCCAAAACAGTTGGGTACACCTCCTAATTCAGAGCCGAAAGCAATAGGGATTGTTTCTTGAATCGGGTTCTTTCTCGAGGAAAAGTTTCACTTGAAAGAATTGAGTGGGAGGATGGTGGAGACTTGATGAGGTTGTTGAACCATCACTTCAACTAGTGTGTAGCAGGGCACATGAAGTTGTTCCTGTGGCACCTACACCAATTGAAGTGGAAGTTGATGATAGTGATCATGAAACTTCGGATCAAGTCACTACCAAACCTCGTAGGACGACAAGGACAGGTACTGCTTCAGAGTGGTACGGTAATCCTGTCTTGGAGGTCATGTTGTTATACAACAGTGAACCTACAAGCTATGAGAAGCGATGGTGGGCCCGGAATACGACAAATGGCTTGAGGCCATAAAAATCCGAGAGAGGATCCATGTATGAAAACAAAGTGTAGACTTTGGCAGAACTACTTGATGGTCGTAAGGCTATTGGGTACAGATGGATTTTAAAAGGAAGACGGACAATGATGGTAAGTATCACCATTAAGAAAGCTTGACTTGTCGTTAAGATGTTTTCCAACAAGTTCAAGGAGTTGACTACGGTGAGGCTTTCTCACTCGTAGCGATGCTAAGAGTCTGTTGGAATTGGATTAGCAGTTACTGCATTATTTATGAAATCTTGCAGATAGGATGTCAAAACATTGTTTCCTCGACGATTTTCCTGAGGAAAGGTTGTATGTGATACAACCAGAAGGTTTTGACAATCTTGAAAGACGCTAACAAGTATGCAAAGCTCCAGCAATCCTTCTAAGGACTGGAGTAAGCATCTCAGAGTTGGAATATACACTTTCATGAGATGATCAAAGATGTTGGGTTTATACAAATTTTATGAGAAACTTGTATTTCCAAAGAAGTGAGTGGGAGCACTATAGAATTTCTGATGAGTATATGTTGTTGACATATTGTTGATCAGAAATGATGTAAAATTTCTGGAAAGCATAAAGGGTTGTTTGAAAGGAGTTTTTCAAGGGAAAACCTGGATTAAGCTGCTTGAACATTGAGCATCAAGATCTATAAGGATAGATCAAAACGCTTAATGGTACTTTCAAATGAGCACATACCTTGACATGATCTTGAAGGTGTTCAAGATGGATCAGTCAAAGAAGGAGTTCTTGCCTGAGTTATAAGATATGAAGTGAAGACTTAAAGCTCGACCACGGCAGAAGAGAGAGAAAGGACGAAGGTCGTCACAATAGCTTTAGAGCGTAGGCTCTACGGTATGCTATGCTTTGAGTACCGCACTGAGGTGTGCCTTGCCACGTGTCCGGCAGGGGTACAAGAGTGATCCAGGAATGGATCATTGCACAATGATCAAAATCGTCCTTGGAGTAATAAGGACATGTTTCTCGATTATGGAGGTGATAAAGAGTTCGGCGTAAAGGGTTACGTCGATGCAAGCTTTAACACCTATCCGAATGACTCTGAGTAGCAAACCGGATACGTATAGTGGAGCAACCATTTGGAATAGCTCCAAGTGGAGCGTGGAAGCAACATTTACAATATGACCTAGAGATTTGCAAAGTACATACGGATTTGAATGTTGTAGACCCGTTGACTAAAAGCTCTCTCACAAGCAAAACATGATCAAACCCTGAACTCAGTGAGTCTTAATCACATGATGATGTGAACTAGTTTAGTGACACTAGTAAACTCTTTGGATGTTGGTCACATGGCGATGTGACCTACGAGTGTTAATCACATGGCGATGTGAACTAGATTATTGACTCTAGTGCAAGTGGGATACTGTTGGAAATATGGTCTAGAGGCAATAATAAATTAGTTATTATTATTATATTTCCTTGTTCATGATAATCGTTTATTATCCATGCTATAATTGTATTGATAGGAAACTCAGATACATGTGTGGGTACATAGACAACACCATGTCCCTAGTAAGCCTCTAGTTGACTAGCTCGTTGATCAATAGATGGTTACGGTTTCCTGACCATGGACATTGGATGTCGTTGATAATGGGATCACATCATTTGGAGAATGATGTGATGGACAAGACCCAATCTTAAGCCTATTACAAAGATCGTGTAGTTCGTATGCTAAAGCTTTTCTAATGTCAAGTATCATTTCCTTAGACCATGAGATTGTGCAACTCCCGGATACCGTAGGAATGCTTTGGGTGTACCAAACGTCCTGGCGTAATCGGGTGGCTATAAAGGTGCACTACGGTATCTCCGAAAGTGTCTGCATTGGGTTGGCACGAATCGAGGATCGATTTGTCACTCCGTGTGACGGAGAGGTATCTCTGGGCCCACTCGGTAGGACATCATCATAATGTGCACAATGTGACCAAGGGGTTGATCACGGGATGATGTGTTACCGAGCGAGTAAAGAGACTTGCCGTAACGAGATTGAACAAGGTATCGGCATACCGACGATCGAATCTCGGGCAAGTACAATACCGCTAGACAAAGGGAATTGCATACGGGATTGCTTGAATCCTTGACATCGTGGTTCATCCGATGAGATCATCGTGGAACATGTGCGAGCCAACATGGGTATCCAGATCCCGCTGTTGGTTATTGACCGGAGAACGTCTCGGTCATGTCTGCATGGTTCCCGAACCCGTAGGGTCTACACACTTAAGGCCCCCCAACGGCGATGTGGGGGCGCCACCCCTAAGGAAGCCGCCCCTCCCGGCTTGGGGGGCAAGTTTCCTAGGGGGTGGGGGCGCCCAAACCCATCTAGGGTTTCCCCTGTGGCCGCCGCCCCTCCCCTAGGGAACCCTAGGGCGCCTCCCCCTCCTCCCTTCCCCCTATATATAGTGAGGGAGAATGAGGGCAGCCGCACCCTTCCCTTGGCGCAGCCCTCTCCCTCCTCCAACACCTCCTCCTCCTCCGTTGTGCTTGGCGAAGCCCTGCCAGAGAACCACGAGCTCCATCAGCACCATGCCGTCGTGCTGTCGGAGTTATCCCTCAACTTCTCCTCTCCCCTTGCTGGATCAAGAAGGAGGAGACGTCCCCGGGCTGTATGTGTGTTGAACGCGTAGGCACCGTTGTTCGGTGCTTAGATCGGAATCAACCGCGATCTGAATCTCTGCGAGTACGACCCCTTCATCCCCGTTCTCTTGAACGCTTCCGCTTAGCGATCTACAAGGGTATGTAGATGCACTACCTTCTCTCTTGTTGCTAGTCTCTCCATAGATAGATCTTGGTGACTCGTAGGAAAATTTTGAATTTCTGCTACGTTCCCCAACACGTGCGCACGCCCCGCTTCCGCCTCATCTTCCACCCTTGGGGCCGGAACGCGGGGTCAGAGCCGGTGAAGGCCCTCTCCCTCGTATCACTGGAGCTCTTTGGCGTCCCCGACCACGCCTGGCATCGTTCCGCCGCCGAGTCTCTGCTCTCCCTGTTCTGCAAGATCGAGCACCTCGCGCCGGAGACGCGGGACATGTCCGACATGTCCGTCTTCAAGCTCATAGCTTGGACCATCAACCTCGACGCCATCCCGCGCTCTTCCGAGCTTCTCGTGCAAGATGACGACGCGGTGGATCTCGACGCCGACCCGGATTGTGCGGAGCGCTTCGCACTTGGGTTGGCGCGGTTCCCCGTCCGCATTCACGTCGCTTCCTGCCTCAACTACCGTCGCCCCTCTCTGCCTCCGCCTCCGTCGCCGTCCGCCGGTGACGCTGACCCGGGGCCGAGCTCTCCCCCTCTCCCCCCATGTTGGCCGCAGCAGCACGACTTCCCTCCCGCCCAGCCGGACTGCACGCGCCCTCCTCCTCGTCGGGACAGCCACCGGCGTGGTCGCCGCCGGGCGCACGCGCCACCGCCCTGCCGCGTTTCGGCGGGAATCCTGGGGCCCCACCCCGGCAGTCTCGCACCTTTTGACCGGATCCCCGCGCGTCAAAGGCTGGGGCTTGCGGCAGACGCTGTTCTGCCCCGCCAGCTGGCCCGCCCCGATAGCCCGCTGCCTTCTGTAGAGGCCCACCCATCCACTCATGTGCTTTCCTGCGGGACCCAGGAGGATGGAGACGTGCGCGATTCGAACGAGCCAATGGATGCTGTGGCTTCCTCACCAAGTCCCATTGGACCAGATGCTCCACCCCTCCCATCCACGCCTATCTCCAACTGCCACACCACCGCGCCCTCGGATCCCGCGTCGATCCCGCGTGGCCCGGATTGGATGGCCGGCCCGGCATTGGATGCCCCGCCCGACGTGGACCCAGCATCGAATGCCGCTCCTGCAACGGATCGGGCCCCTGGGGGCGACGTGCATGACTCCGTCACATCCCCCGGGCCCGCGCCCATCCCATCGTTGCTTGGCGCGTCCCCCGCCATCCCATGCCAGGAGACTTGCATGGCGCTCGTCCCATTGCCTGCTGCCGCCCCGCCCAGCCCCAGCTCTGGCCCACCAGCTCCTTTCGACGCGCCGCCACCCAACCAGGAGCCAGCTACGACTGCGTCCAACTTGGCCATGCAGCCCATGCAGATGGCCGCGAACGACGCCCCTCTTGCGTCCTTTGTCAACGCGATTTCCGTCAGGGCCTCTTCCATCTTGCCTGCCCCCAAGCCACGATGTCGACGAAAGGAGCTACCGGCTAACTTTACGCCACGACGTAGTTTCCGGATCGCCCGGGCCGATCTCGGTCTTAGCTCGGAGATGAAAGCTAAACGAGTTCTTCTCAGGCGCCTTGGCCTCATTGACGACGATGACTCCCCCATTCCCAGCGGCGTTCTCGACAAATATGCCCTTCTCTTTGAGCAGCCCCTGGCCATGGACGTCCTTAGGCCTTCACGGACTTCTTCGGTTGGCAGCTCCCGTCTGCGCTCCCTGCGACCGCCCGCGCGGCAAGCGCGCAGCTCATCGAGGCTTAGTGCTGTTGATCTTGTAACCCTAACGCCTTCATAATCCTTCTATGGATTACAACTTTAAAGCGATCTTCTGGAACGTTCGTGGCCTCAACTCCGGCGCCAAGCGAACGGTTGTTCGTAGCGTGATCACTGCTGCCACCCTGTCCATCGTTTGTCTACAGGAAACCAAACTTGCGCTCGTCACCGATTCCATTGTGCTTGACACGCTCAGCCCACTCTACGAGGACTACTTCTTCCTCCCCGCAGCCGGCACACTGGGGCATCTTCTTTCGCTGGCGACGTTCGGACCTCTCCCTCTCGAACCCAATCGTTGGCACGCACCATGTCACGGCTCTCGTTACCCCCCTCCCCCGACTGGCGAGGACCATTGGTGGATCACTAGGGTCTACGGGCCCCAAGACGATGATGCTAAGCTCGAGTTCCTGGCCGAGCTGCATGATGTGCGTGATTCCCGCATAGGCCCATGGCTCCTTGGCGGTGACTTCAACATGATCCTCTCGGCGGCCGAGAAGAGCAATGCAAACATCAACCATCGCATCATGGGTAGATTTCGACGATTCATTGCGGATGAGGAGCTCCGTGACTTATACATGCACGGCCGCCGTTATACGTGGTCTCATGAGCGCGACAACCCGACCCTAGTCCGCAACGACCGCATCCTTTGCACCTCTGGTTGGGAGACTGCCCACCCCCATTGCCTTCTTCAGTGCCTCTCTTTGGCTGCCTCGGACTACTGCCTGCTCCTGGTTGACTGTGTGGCACGACCATCCGGGGCTAGACGCTTCCACTTCGAGCGATTCTGGCCTAAGCTTCATGGCTTCCACGATGTAGTTTCTGAGGCTTGGACATCCTCCGCGCCTGACGCCGACCCTTTCAGAAGGATCGTCACACATCTCAAGGCCACGGCGAGACAGTTGCAGCGTTGGAGCGCACGCACGATTGGCAATGTCTCCTTGCAGCTCAAGGTTGCGCGAGAGCTCATCGCGCGTCTTGACGCCGCGCAAGACTCCAGTCAGCTCTCCCCCCTCGAGACCTGGTTGCGTCGGAAGCTCAAGGCTTCGTACCTGGGTCTTGCCTCCCTTGAGAGATCGATCGCGCGGCAACGGGTGCGCCTTTCCTGGCTACGTAGCGACGACGCCGCGCTATCCTACTACAAGATCCATGCGGCACACCGCAAGCAGCGCAACCTTATGACCAGCCTCCAGGTGGGATCCACAACTATCACTGATCACGACGCTATGGTCACCGCCGCCTTCGACCACTTCTCCGAGGTGCTCGGCACCGCTTCAGAGCGCGATATCACGCTTGATCTCCATGCTCTCCATGTTCCGCAGTTCGACCTACTCGGGCTGGACGCCCCATTCACTAATGACGAGATCTGGGATGCCGTCAAAAGCTTGCCGACCGGAAAGGCGCCCGGCCCCGATGGCTTCACCTCTGAGTTCCTTGTTGCTTGTTGGGACACGATCAAGCACGATTTCCGCGAAGCTTTTGACAAGCTATACTCCATGAATGGCCGAAGCTTCCAGAAGCTCAACGAGGCACTCCTCACTTTGCTCCCGAAGCGTGCAGACGCTAGATCACTCTATGACTACCGGCCGATTAGCCTCATCCACATCTTCGCCAAGCTTGTCGCCAAACTGCTCTCCCTTCGGCTGGCTCCCCATCTTGGATCCATGGTTTCCACTAACCAAAGTGCGTTCATCGGAGGGCGGTGCATCCACGACAACTTCATGCTCGTGCAGCAAACGACTCGTCTCCTCCACAACCTCAAGGCGCCGCGTATGTTTCTCAAGCTCGATATCGCGCGGGCCTTTGACAGTGTGTCCTGGCCGTTTCTGCTCTAGGTCTTGGCGCATCTTGGCTTTGGGCCACGATGGCGCGAGTGGATATCCATCCTTCTCTCCACGGCCTCGACGAGAGTGCTCATCAATGGACACCCAGGTCCCCCGATCGACCATGCCCATGGACTGCGACAAGGTGATCCAGTCTCTCCCATGCTCATGCTCTTCACGATCGTGATCGACGTCCTCAACTCCATGCTGCTGCGCGCTGTGGACGCCGGCCTCCTCCATCGCCTCACAACCCGGCATGCAGCATCCAGTATATCCCTCTACGCGGACGACGTCGTCGTTTTTGTCATCCGGATAGCCATAACATCGCTGCCGTGCGCACCCTCCTCCATGTCTTCGGCAAAGCCTTCGGGCTGCACACCAACTTCAACAAATGCTCGGCGACCCAATCCGGTGCACCGATGACCACATCGCCACGATCACCTCCGAGATGCAATGCCCAGTGGCACACTTCCCGATCACCTACCTGGGGCTGCCTCTTGCCATCCGCAAGGCCGGCTCGACGAGTTTGGAGCCGATCCTCGACAAGCTCGGCCGCAGGTTATCCACCTGGCGCGCCTCCATGCTCTCTCAGGGTGATCGCCTCGCACTCGTGCGACATGTCCTTTGTGCCATCCCCACGCACTTCCTCACGGCCATCGCCTTCAACAAATCGGCAATCAAGAAGGTGAATCGGATCATCCGCGGATTCCTTTGGGCGGGCCACAAGGAGGCCAACGGAGGCCAATGTCGCGTCAACTGGCAGCGAGTGTCCCGACCTATCTCTCTCGGTGGCCTTGGCATCCGCGACATCTACCGCACGGGCCTGTCCTTGCGTGTTCGATGGTTATGGCTCCAGCGCACTGACCCCTCGCGACCGTGGAGCCACCTCCCCATTCCTCACGCCGCCGACGCAAAGGTCATCTTCCGCGCCTCCACAAGCTGGCAACTTGGCTCGGGCGACACCTGCTGCTTCTGGACCGACCACTGGATCAATGGCAGATCCGTGGCTGAGATCGCACCTCTAGTCTATGCTCTCGTCCCGCGCCGCCTCCGAAAAGACCGCTGTGCAAGACGGGCTTCACCTGCGTTCCTAGGTCCACGACATCTGAGGCGCGCTCGGCCCGGCGGCCATGGTGCAATACGTCGACCTTTGGCGCCTCGTGCGCTACACACACCGCTCTCCTCCACGCCAGACGTGCTCTCCTGGCGTTAGACCGCTTCCGGCACGTACTCGGCGAGTTCCTGCTACAAGGCTTTGTTCTTTGGCGCATGTGAAGACCCTCACTGGCGGCTCACCTGGCGTCTTTGGGCGCCTCTTCGCGTCAGATTCTTCCTTTGGCTTGCCATGCAAGACCGCTGCTGGACCACGGAGCGACTTGCCCGCCACGGCTTGCCACACGAGGACTCTTGCGCGTTCTGCGATCAAGAGCTCGATCGAGTCCATGCATCACCTCCTCGCGGCCTGCTCCTTCTCGCGCCAGGTTTGGCATGAGATCCTCGGCTGGGCTCGCATGGCCGTCGATCTCCCAAATGCTGACACCCCCTTCCAGACTTGGTGGACTTCCTGCCTCGACCGCTCGCCGGCACCAGTTCGAAAAGGACTATCCTCCCTCATCATCCTCACGGCGTGGTGGCTATGGAAACACCGCAACGCGTGCATCTTCGACCGAGCCACCCCTTCGCTCTCGCTGATCTCCGACACCATCAAAGACGAGGCGCGCCTATGGGCAAAGGCAGGCGCCAATGGACTGCTTAACATCATCCCTGGCGAGTAGTTGCTAGCGTAGGCGCCTAGGGCTGAGCAGACCCCTTGTTCTAGTCTGCTCCAACGCTTGTGCACCATGCCTCTGCGTACATGGCCTTGTATGTGTTGTAATCTCATACTACATTCTCCTTCTATAAATATAAAGATACGCAGCTTGCGTATTCGCGAAAAAAAAGTTACGCAATGGAAAGGCTAAAGCTGGTGTGCGAGAGCAGGATGAGCAAGGGGTTATATGTCAACACGGTGGGGTTCACTTTGGATTTTGCAGGGCAATACCATTGTCAGCAGCTCAAGGATTGTTATCTCAGGTATCTGACAAGTGATGGTGAGATATTACGAGACATCGTAAACACCAAGGGGTTTGCTCAAATAAAGCGAAACCAACCACGCGTCCCATTCGATATTCTTGGACAAGTTATGGCCTTAGTGGCAACTTAGTCACGTCCTCGGGAGCAGAAACAGATACTAGCTTCTTCTTTTTTTTTAGAAAAAGAGGATGACCCCTGGTCTCTGCATCTGGGCGATGCATACGGCCACTTTATTAATTATTCTCACAAGATCTTACAAAGTAATACAACAGTAAGACTAAAGCCGCCGTCTAAGCCACTCTATTCAGTTGATGAAGGGGCACAGATAGCCTGTGCCTAATACCAAACAGGCATCGCAGCCAAACCTAACATCTAAAACCTGAGATCCCATCCAGGACGCCTGCCGGGCATGGGTCTCACCGGTCCGGCGTGCACTCAGAGGCCACCGCCACCAACTTCCACCGCTCCATCTTCAGAACTGTACTAATGCATCAACCTTGCTCGGTCTAGCTATCGTCGATGCCACCACGGCGCCCAACGGCACCTCCTCCCTGCGCGCAAACATCTGAGGATGTCGCGGTCGCCACTGATACACCTCAGCACCATGCTACCAAGTACCACCAGCCGACACAACTTGAAGTCTTTGGAAGATCTGTCGTGCGTAGCACCTGCCGACCAGACATGACAAAGCGTAGCACTTGTCGGCCAGGCATGACTTGACATCTCCACCAAAGCTCCGTGCAAGATGAAGCCGCTCAACATCCAGCCTCTCTGAACGGGACGGGAGCACCCCAGGAAGACACGGCGAAGAGTTGGGCACCACAATCACCACGAGAGCCGGACAGCCGGCCGCCATGGCAAAGCGACACCACTAAAGAGAACCGCCGCCATCAGAAACGCCTAGAACGCGCTGCAGCTGTCCCACCTCCCCGCGGACCCAAAGCGGCGCCTTCAAGAAGGTGATGGAGCCGGGCATCGCCGCCGCCCAACCAAAGTTGTGGGTTTTCACCCGGGTGCAGGGGGAGGACGAGGGGGAGGGAGCTGGATCTCGAAGCCGCCTTCAAGAAGGAAACAGCGCTGGGCGCCGCTGGCGCTGTGGCCGCAGCCGGCCAAGAAATTACTCCGATCGAGATCCCAACCCCACATCCGCGCAGTCCGCCACCGGATCCGGCGGATTGACGAGGAGGAAGCGGCAGACGGCAGGCGCCCGTCTTCAAATCTGGCGAAGGAGAGCAGCAGGGGATCCCTCCACGTGGCGCCCGCATCCACCGCCAACTCGCCTCCCGCACGTCCGAGAAGACGCGGTCCACAACTCCGGCGAGCGCCGCCCGCCGCCCGGACGCCGCCGCCCTCACCAGCAGAGGCCGCCGCCTCAAACCCTAGGCCTGGACCGGACGGATCTGGCGGATCCGATCCATGCGGCTGCCCGAGCGTGAGAAGCTCCCCGCCGCCACCGTCCTAGGCTGCGTCCAGGGCCTGCCCGGCGCTAGCCTCTGGCAGCGGTGATGAAAGGAGGAACGTGGTGACGACGAGGGGCGGCGGCGCGAGATCGCCCCCGTGTCGCCCAAGCGGGGCGACGCGGGGGTACGGGGGTGCAAAGAAAACTATGCTGAAAGGAAACTAGCTTCTTTTTTTAATGGAAACAGATACTAGGTTGATCTCTATGTATTTGCTGATATATCATGAATTTGGTAGTTTTTATTTTTTGAGAACTATGAATTTGGCAGCTTTGTCCTTGACGCACCACTTTAAAGCATCTCCGATAGCTTATGTTTTATTTTCTAATAGGAATATTAATTTTACAAGTCCACAATCGTTCATACAACTAGTGTAATACAGTGTATGGTGACTAAATATACAAGTTGGTTCTTTACATAGTACTACAAGCTTACTCCCTCTCCTCACACATAGGCGTGCTACATCCCTGTATCTCTTAAGCTTACCAAAGTCCAACGGTGAACAGTTTCCACTAATTCACCATGTTCACCACAGATGATTATAGATATTGGCATGACCAGAGGGTTCATGGACCTCGCGAACTACCCATACAAATTTTCATGCAGCTAGCTTGCCGTGATACAGAGAGTTGTTTGCAGGAAAAGTGAAGAACTTTTTCGATAAAGGACGCTTTTATTATTTTAAAATGTAGCATCAATCAGACACAAAACATTATGAAGAAAAGTGAAGAATTGAAAGGAAAATGAGCAGAATGAAATTTTTGGCTTTTTCATAGCTTGCTTCCCACCGGAAGAGGCAAGGCCCATGTTTGGTTTACAGTGATTAAACACTGTTCACACACTTAAGCGCATTTTAGGTTAACAAAAATTACAATTAATCCTAACACCGAGTGCGCAAGAATGTAGACCATCAGATCGACTGGCAGCACTAAGCTTGCATCAGGGTCACTAATAAGCTTGCATCATGGTCGTTCCCTCTCTCCCTTCTCTGTTTAGCTGTCTTCTGAGCATTCTGATATTTTGAACACTTGCAAGTAGTTTCAGGTTGACTGAAGGACAGTGTCAACAATAACAGTATTGAAAAAGCAGTACTTAAGAAAGGAAACACTGAAAAATGTACGTCAGCTTGTATCAAGCAAAAACTACTTGTGATCGTGATCCACCTCTGTGAAAACCCGCATTAAATCTGAAAGGACTCCAATATACATGTGATGTCAGATTTTTAGGGTTAAAAATTTGGTGCCCTCAGGTACATCGGATCCAGATCGGACGCATGGGAATTACTCGCTGGAGCATGGTAATTTTTTTGATAATTTGTTTACACTGCATGACAATTGTTCCTCTAGAACATGACAAATTGGTATACACAAGCATGAAAAATCCATCTGCTTTCAGATAGCAAATCTGGCGTTCGCTGTGAAACATTACAAATCTGATGTCAAATTTAATATTCCTGATCTGAAAAACATCAATTGCGAGGTGTCTACGTTTCAGCCTCACATTCGTGATTTTCTTTTGGCACGGTAACACATATCTCATTCATATAATATTATCAAAGGTGAAGCTATCCCCCGTTGAAAGAATCTTGCTAAGGTGGTACTCTGGAGAGCCAATTTCAGATCTGATACTCCCCTCGACTAAAACGACAGAGGAGAAAACCATACATGTCATCCACGAACCACGAACATAGTACACGATCCACTATCTTTCAGATATCGCCGATGCAGACCACAATCTACATCTGCTCCTGGACTACGTCGCAAGCTCTGCGTCGGGGCCGGAGCAAACGTCGTCGCAACGGCAGAGCCTAAAGACACATGTCCTCCACAAGGATGTCATCGCCGCCACGCCATCCTCGCTTGAATATACTGGTTTTCAAAACAATATCTAATCATAGAGCGATAGCCTCGTAGGGAAAAGATTAGCAGCTTCTTTATTTAGCGGTCCCTTTGCTGTCGTCGTAGCCAAGACGTCGAACGACACCGAAGCCTAATCTGCTAGGGACTAAAACCTAAAGCTACATGATTTGCCCGCACGGGTCCGCCGACCCTCAACATCGACGTCCGACAGTCGTCAGCGGAGGGGAGCCGCCTGACGGCGCCGGTAGGCCAGACTTGTCTTGCCAAGATCGCTTTCGTTTCTTCCTGATGAAGAAAAATGAAACGTATCTGTCCCGACGGCAGCGCCGGCGGCGTGGGCGGCTGCTGGGTCTGCGCCGGCTGCAGGTGCTTGGCTCGGCGCAGGCGAGGTGGTTTGCGCGGGCCTGCAGGGTGGTGCGTGTCTGCTGCGCTGGTGGTGGGCGGTGGCCTTCTTCGATCTGGCCTTCGGCAGCGGCAGAGGGCGCGGGCTGTGTGTGGCGAGGCTGGTGGCCCCTGCCCCTCACCTGCGGTAGCGGTGGTCGGCAGAGGTGGCTTGGAGGGTGGTTGGTGGCTCTAGTAGCGGTGGCTTGGAGCGTGCGCAGCGGACCTGGCCAGATCTGCCGGATTTTGGGCGGGTCTTGGTGCGCGGCGCGGTGGCTAGAGGCCTAGGGTGGTGCTACGGGTCGGCTTATGCGGCTTGCTGTGGTCCGGTTCGGTGGTGGCGCTCGCCGGCGAGGCGGCCACTGCGGCTCGGGTGGCGGTGGTTGGCGTTCGGTGGCGGGGTGTAGGTGGTGGTGCTCCTCTCTTCTCTTAGGTCCGGGGGCCGGCGGCGATGGCCAGGACTTGGGGCTCGTGCTCAGGCGGACCAGCTTGGGGCCCGGGGTGGGTCGGAGCTTCGGCTCCGGGTAGGCGATGGTGGGCGCGGTCCGGGTGGTGCCCGCGGGCAGTGGAGTCCTCTCCTTGCGGATACGGTGGTCGATGGTGGTGGTCGGGACAACGCTCCTTTGTCCGGCAAATTGGAGCCAGAGGCCACGGGCATGGCGTCGTGGGAGTCAGCTCGACGACGGCCGTCGGTAGCCACGGGGTCGTGTCTCCCCTGGTCAACTGGGACTAGGTGGGGACGCAGGCGTGGGCGCCTCCGACGCTGGAGGTGCTGACCCAGACTCTATGGCTAATGCCGGGCTAGGGGTGAAAGGAGACACCTTTCATTCTTCCTACCGTGGTGGGTGCTTCGTGATGTGGATGAGGGCGGGGTCTGCAACATGGATGTCAGGGTGGCTGCCTCGGATGGTGGTCCGCATGGTTGGCTCTCCGGCGGGCTTCATGGCGGTGGTGGTGGCTTCCTCTTGGTCGTGTGGGTGGAAAGAGGTGTTGTGGCGGGTAGCTCGGGTGCGCTCTCTATCATTGGCAGTGGGGACACCCCGATCCAGACCTGGGGACCGGACCTCATCGCGCGTGTCCTGAAGACCTCATGGTGACATGCTGGAGCTGCCAAGCAAAAGCTCCGCACTTTGTTGCCGATGACGGTGGCGCCCGCGGGCGCCGCTCTCTTCTTGAAGACATCGTCGTGGTACTCCTCTTCCTGTCAGGGTTCCGGGTGAAAATCCTTGTCCATGGTGGACTCGGCAGCGGCGTCGCTTTGCGTCGTTTTCCCTCCTGAGGGCGTTGTCGTGGAGCTTAGGTGTTTAGGGCGTTGCATGGTGTTGTACCTGAAGGAAATATGCCCTAGAGGCAATAATAAAGTTGTTATTTATATTTCCTTATATCATGATAAATGTTTATTATTCATGTTAGAATTGTATTAACCGGAAACTTAGTACATGTGTGAATACATAGACAAACAGAGTGTCACTAGTATGCCTCTGCTTGACTAGCTCGTTGAATCAATGGTGGTTAAGTTTCCTGACCATATACATGAGTTGTCATTTGATTAACGGGATCACATCATTAGAGAATGATGTGATTGACTTGACCCATTCCGTTAGCTTAGCATTTGATCATTTAGTATATTGCTATTGCTTTCTTCATGACTTATACATGTTCCTATGACTATGATATTATGCAACTCCCGAATACCGGAGGAACACTTTGTGTGCTACCAAACGTCACAACGTAACCGGGTGATTATAAAGGTGCTCTACAGGTGTCTCCGATGGTACTTGTTGAGTTGGCATAGATCGAGATTAGGATTTGTCACTCTGATTGTCGGAGAGGTATCTCTGGGCCCTCTCGGTAATCCACATCACTATAAGCCTTGCAAGCAATGTAACTAATGAGTTAGTTGCGGGATGATGCATTACAGAATGAGTAAAGAGACTTGCCGGTAACGAGAATGAACTAGGTATTGAGACACCGACGATCAAATCTCGGGCAAGTAACATACCGATGACAAAGGGAACAACGTATGTTGTTATGCGCTTTGACCGACAAAAATCTTCGTAGAATATGTAGGAGCCAATATGAGCATCCAGGTTCCGCTATTGGTTATTGACCGGAGACATGTCTCGGTCATGTCTACATAGTTCTCGAACCCGTAGGGTCCGCACGCTGAACGTTCGGTGATGATCGGTAATATGAGTTTATGTGTTTTGATGTACCGAAGGTAGTTCTGAGTCCCTGATATGATCACGGAGATGACGAGGAGTCTCGAAATGGTCGAGACATAAAGATCGATATATTGGATGACTATGTTTGGACTTCGGAAGGGTTTCGAGTGAGTTTGGACGAATACGAGAGCACCGGGGGGTTACCGGAACCCCCCGGGGAGTGTAATGGGCCTCATGGGCCTTTGTGGAGAGAAGAAGGGGTGGCCAGGGCAGGCCGCGCGCGCCCTCCCCCTCTAGTCCGAATTGGACAAGGAAGGGGGGGGGGGGCGGCGCCCCCTGACGAAGACATGTACCTAGGGTAGGGTCACAGGCCTGACGTAGATACCCTCCCCAAGGACATCACTTTATCACCAGAAGCATTCGAAGAAGAATCATCTTTCAACCGACCATGAAGTGTTCCACTCGACCGCCAGGAGATCTAAAGCCACTCCGCATTGCATCGGTCGGTCATTATGTAGCTTTAATGGTCATTATGTCACTTTATTCTTAGCGTTACCAGTAACGCCCTATCTTAATGTACTTTAAACCCTGCGTAACTTAGGGCCGAAGGGGTCTGGCGAACTCTATATAAGCCACCCCCTCCTTAGTGACAAGGGTTCGCACCCCCTGTAACTCACACGCATATAATCCAGTCGACCGCCTCCGGGCTCCGAGACGTAGGGCTGTTACTTCTTCTGAGAAGGGCTTGAACTCGTAAAACTCGCGTGTACAACTCCTCCATAGCTAGGATCTTGCCTCTACATCCCTACCCCCCATTCTACTGTCAGACTTAGAACCATGACAGTCGGCGCCCACCGTGGGGCCAGTGTCTTAGCAACTTGTGAGAAGTTGCGATTTTTTTGATCCCCATCAACATGGTTTCAGGCGGAGGTTTGGCCGAGGGCTGCGAGATCCGTCTCGGCGCGCTCGTGTTCGTCGCCGACGACTCAGCTTGGCTCCAAGAAGCTCCAATCGATGTCGAGGCGCTCCCCGTCCGTGGGGCAACGAACTTTCACGCGTGTGTCCTCCTACGGCGGCCGTCGACTCAGTATCAGTCGGCTCCTGTGGCGTCCTCCCTCCCTGTTGCCCGCCGGCGCAAGCGTTCCGGTCGATCGAGGCTTCAGCGGTGGGTGAGGCACGCGGTGGCTCGCCAGTCGGCCACCCCCCAAGTCGCGGCAATCGAGCCCGACGAAACTCTCTACGGCCTGTTCGACTGGCTCCGCAGAGACTGCATCCGAGTGCGACAGTAGTGACCCCGCGGCGGAAGTCCTGATGGTCAATGGACCCCGCAGTCCTCCTGGCTTCCCTCGCGTCGACGGTGGCGATGGCGGAGGCGATCCGTCGCGTGTCCACGAGGAGTACCTCCCCGAGCCCCTCTCTTCGCAGCAGAGGGAAGAACTTCGCCGCCGGAACATGGATGAACTTCACACTCCTATCGTTGGAGAAACCCTCGAGGCTTGATCCTTGGAGGAGGTACGCCTGGCCAACTTGGCTGAGTGCACTCGACTGGAGAACCTCCAGCACGCACTCGACGAGCGTGCTCGGCAGCGGATTCCTGAGTCCAGTCGACGTCAACTCTTTTTGCCTCCAACTCAGGTATATCGAACTCCGATTCAGAACCTAACAACTGCAGCCCGAATAGCAGAGTCAATTCAGCCTTCCCAGTCAGAAGCTGGCAGAGGTTTGATGCAGATCAGGGCTTTACTCCGGGCAGCGGTAGAACAAAATACAGCTGTGTCACAGTCGTGGAATAGGATCCATAGCAGATCCGTTGTTGCAGATTGATGACCCACAAGTATAGGGGATCTATCGTAGTCCTTTCGATAAGTAAGAGTGTCGAACCCAATGAGGAGCAGAAGGAAATGATAAGCGGTTTTCAGCAAGGTATTCTCTGCAAGTACTGAAATAAGTGGTAACAGATAGTTTTGTGATAAGATAAATTGTAACGAGCAACAAGTAAGAAGAGTAAATAAAGTGCAGCAAGGTGGCCCAATCCTTTTTGTAGCAAAGGACAAGCCTGGACAAACTCTTATGATAGGAAAAGCGCTCCCGAGGACACATGGGAATATCGTCAAGCTAGTTTTCATCACGCTCATATGATTCGCGTTCGGTACTTTGATAATTTGGTATGTGGGTGGACCGGTGCTTGGGTGATGTTCTTACTTGAACAAGCATCCCACTTATGATTATCCTCTATTGCAAGCATCCGCAACTACAACAAAAGTATTAAGGTAAACCTAACCATAGCATGAAACATATGGATCCAAATCAGCCCCTTACGAAACAACGCATAAACTAGGGTTTAAGCTTCACACTCTAGCAACCCATCATCTACTTGTTACTTCCCAATGCCTTCCTCTAGGCCCAAATAATGGTGAAGTGTTATGTAGTCGACGTTCATATAACACCACTAGAGGCTAGACAACAAACATCTCATCAAAATATCGAATGAATACCAAATTCACATGACTACTAATAGCAAGACTTCTCCCTTGTCCTCAGGAACAAACGTAACTACTCACAAATCATATTCATGTTCATAATCAGAGGGGTATTAATATGCATAAAGGATCTGAACATATGATCTTCCACCAAATAAACCAACTAGCATCAACTACAAGGAGTAATCAACACTACTAGCAACCTACTAGCACCAATCCCGGACTTGGAGACAAGAATTGGATACAAGAGATGAACTAGGGTTTGGAGATGAGATGGTGCTGGTGAAGATGTTGATGGATATTGCCCTCTCCCGATGAGAGGAGCGTTGGTGATGATGATGACGATGATTTCCCTCCCGGGAAGTGTCCTCAGCGTAACAGCTCTGCCGGAGCCCTAGATTGGTTCCGCCAAGGTTCCGCCTCGTGGCGGCGGAGTCTCGTCCCGAAGGTTGCTTTTTATTTTTTTCTCGACGAAAGACTTCATATAGGAGAAGATGGGCGTCGGAGAGCCACCAAGGGGTCCACGAGGTAGGGGGCGCGCCCTAGGGGGGGGGCCCCCACCCTCGTGAGCAGGGTGTGGGCCCCCTGGCCTTCATCTTTGGCAACGATTTTTCTTTATTTATTTTAAGATATTCCGTGGAGTTTCAGGACTTTTGGAGTTGCGTAGAATAGGTGTCCAATATTTGCTCCTTTTCCAGCCTAGAGTTCCAGATCGGCATTCTCCCTCTTCATGTAAACCTTGTAAAATAAAAGAGAATAGCCATAAGTATTGTGACATAACGTGAAATAATAGCCCATAATGCGATAAATATCGATATAAAAGCATGATGCAAAATGGACATATCAACTCCCTCAAGCTTAGACCTCGCTTGTCCTCAAGCGAAAAGCCGATAACAATAAATATGTCCCCAAGTTTAGAGGTAGAGGCGTCGATAAAAATAAAATACGGACATGAAGACATCATGATTGTTCTCATAACAACAACACATATATATTTTGTCATATGATTACTTATGTTCAAGTATGATCTTTTCACAATGCAAAAGTATGAATTAGAATCCTTATTGAGCAACAACAAACTATAACCTCAGTCATTGAAGCAATTGCAATTTATCATAACATCGGAAAGAGTCTATGTCAGAGCTTAAAAGCAAGTCCACATACTCAACTATCATTTAGTCCTTCATAATTGCTAACACTCACGCAATACTTGTGGTTACAGAGTTTTAATCGGACACGAGAGAAAGATAGGGGCTTATAGTTTTGCCCCACAACCTTTTACCTCAAGGGTAATGTCAACAATAATAATTCATGCTCCCCTACATCCAATTAGATATATATATCATGTTCTTTCCAACATGCTGGGCTTGCCAAAGGATAAAATGAAAAGGAAAGGTGAAGATCACCATGACTCTTGCATAAGGTAGAGGATAATAATAAAAGATAGGCCCTTCGCAGAGGTAAGCAGAGGTTGCCATGCGCTTTTATGGTTGGATGCACAAAATCTCAATGCGAAAGAACGTCACTTTATATTTCCCCTTGTGATATGAACCTTTATTATGCAGTCCGTCGCTTTTATTACTTCCACATCACAAGATCGTATAAAGCTTATTTCTCCCACACCAATCAATCATACATATTTAGAGCAATTTTATTGCTTTGCACCGATGACAACTTACTTGAAGGATCTTACTCAATCCATAGGTAGATATGGTGGACTCTCATGGCAAAACTGGTTTAAGGGTTTTCGGAAGCACAAGTAGTATCTCTACTTGGTGCTGAGAATTTGGCTAGCATGAGGGGGAAAGGCAAGATCAACATGTTAGAGGACCCATGACAACATACTTTATCTCAGATATAAGAAAACATAACTCATCACGTTGTCTTCCTTGTCCAACATCAACTCTTTAGCATGTTATATTTTAATGAGTGCTCCCAATCATAAAAGATGTCAATGATAATATATCTATATGTGAAACCTCTCTTTCCTTATTACTTCCTATTAATTGCAACTATGACCAAAGCTATGTTTGCCAACTCCCAACAACTTTCAATCATCATACCCTTTCTATGTGAAGTCATTACTCTCAATAAGATAAACATGAACTCTTTGTTTCTTTTTATTCTTTTTCTTCTTTTCTTTTATTCACTCAAGATCATGGCAAAATAATCAAGCCCTTGACTCATCACTAATCTTTATTATATAGCTCACGGACTCAATTACATAGAGAGATCATAAAGCAAAACTCAAAATTAGATCATGCCATGACTTTATTCTACTAAATCAAGATACTACTAAAAGGATCGAACTAAGAAAAACGGTAAAGGTAGGAATTGTGATTGTGATACGATACCGGGGAACCTCCCCCAAGCTTGGCAGTTGCCAAGGGGAGTGCCCATACCCATGTGATTATGTCTCCTTTGCTGGTGAAGAGGATGGTGGTGATGACGGATAGTCGCACATCAAACGTAAGAGGTCCTCCAGCTTGCGGATAATGCCCTTGAGTGCATCAATATGCTCCTTCAACAAAATATTTTCACTTGTGAGATACTTGTTCTGTATACGAGCTAACTCAATCATCTTGAAAGCTTCGATCTCAGTTGGAGTAAGAAGGTTATGATCAAATTGAAAGATGTCTTCTGCTGCCGGAACTTGGTCCTCCGTGGCCTTCTTGATCCCTTCATCCTTGTTGATCTCCATGGGTTCTTCCCTCTTCAGCTCTATCTTCATCAGCCAAGCATCGCTGTCACCATTGTTGAAGGAGGGGGATGACATGATGCCTGGTCTGGACAACCCTGACAGGAGACAGCTAGAAACAAGAAAAGAGGATATTTGCGTGATACATGAGTCAAAACCTTTGGGAGAATATATAATGAATTTTTACCGACCAAAATACGTATCGTGCAAGAAAACGGAGTCCGGAGGGCACACGGGGTGCTCACGAGGTAGGGGGCGCGCCCAGGGGGGTAGGGCGCGCCCACCACCCTTGTGGGGCCCTCGTGTCCTTCCCGGACTGCTACTTAGTTTTCTATTTTTCTAAATATTTCAAAACGGAGAAATATTGCCTTAAAAATTGTTTTGGAGTCGGTTTACTTACCGTACCACATACCTACTCCTTTTCGGAGTTTGAAACATTCCGGAAAGTGTCCCTTATGTATTCCTCCGGGGTTACGGTTTCAATAATATTGGTTTCTACATTTATGGGATTACCTGAAATATAATGTTTGATCCTTTGACCGTTTACCACCTTCGGATTTGTACCTTCGAAGTTGTTGATTTTTATGGCACCGGAACGATAGACCTCCTCGATAACGTAGGGACCTTCCCATTTAGAGAGAAGTTTTCCTGCAAAAATCTTAAACGGGAGTTGTATAGCAATACATAATCACCTACATTAAACTCACGCTTTTGTATCCTTTTTGTCATGCCATCTTTTAACTTTTTCTTTAAACAACTTGGCATTTTCATAAGCGTGGGTTCTCCATTCATCAAGTGAGCTAATATCAAATAACCTCTTCTCACCGGCAAGTTTGAAATCATAGTTGAGCTCTTTAATAGCCCAATATGCCTTATGTTCTAGTTCGAGAGGTAAGTGACATGCTTTTCCATAAACCATTTTATACAGAGACATACCCATAGGATTCTTATATGCAGTTCTATATGCCCATAATGCATCATCAAGTTTCTTGGACCAATTCTTTCTAGACCTATTAACAGTCTTTTGCAAATTAATTTGAGCTCTCTATTGCTCAATTCTACTTGACCACTAGACTGTGGGTGATAAGGAGATGCAATTCTATGATTAACGCCATATTTAGCAAGCATTTTACGGAAAGCACCATGAATAAAGTGTGAACCACCATCACTCATTAAATATCTAGGGACTCCAAACCTCAGAAAATTAACTTCCTTAAGCATTTTAATAGAAGTGTTATGATCAGCACTACTAGTTTTAATAACTTCTACCCACTTAGTAACGTAATCAGCAGCAACCAAAATATGTGTATATCCATTAGAGGCAGGAAAAGGTCCCATATAATCAAAGCCCCAAACATCAAATGGTTCAATAACAAGTGAATAATTCATAGGCATTTCTTGACGTCTACTAATATTACCAATTCTTTGACATTCATCGCAAGACAAAACAAACTTATGGGCATCCTTGAAGAGAGTAGGTGTCGGTGTCAAAACCGGCGGATCTCGGGTAGGGGGTCCCGAACTGTGCGTCTAGGCGGATGGTAACAGGAGACAAGGGACACGATGTTTTTACCCAGGTTCGGGCCCTCTCGATGGAGGTAATACCCTACTCCTGCTTGATTAATATTGATGATATGGGTAGTACAAGAGTAGATCTACCACGAGATCAGAGAGGCTAAACCCTAGAAGCTAGCCTATGGTATGATTGTTGTTGTATATATCGACTAGCCTGGCCTCGGTTTATACAATGCACCAGAGGCCTAGGATAACAAGAGTCCTAGCCGAATACGCCGGTGGGGGAGGAGTCCTTGTCTTGATCGCCAAGTCTTGTGGAATCTTCCTTGTATGCGGCAACTGTCCGGACTGGCCCATGAGTATACGACCGTGGGGATCCTCGGCCCAATCCAACTGATCGGGAGACGACGTGGTGAGTACCCCCTAGTCCAGGACACCGTCAGTAGCCCCCTGAACCGGTCTTCAAGTTGAGGACGCTCCTCGATTCTTCCGAACTGTTCTTCATCTTCGGTCGTCGGTCTTGAAAACTGGTTCAACAAATCTTCTCATCTTCGATCTTGAGGATCGCCTAAGTGCATATGAAGAGTTTACACGTTGGGTATCCGAGGAGCCCCTTTAAGTTTACGGCCTTTATCAATGCCTTGTTATTTTTATGCTACGCCTCGGGTTTGAAGTTATTCCCGGGAGGCAGTGTCCTCTTGCGTCCGAGCTCTAATGTCGGACTGCATTCGAGCTATCTTTTGCAGCCGAGCACCAACGCCGGACTACTTCCCAGCTCTATCGCCGGACTATGTATCTGAGCTCCAACGCCGGACGGTATCTGAGCTCCAACACCAGACTATGTATCCGAGCTCCAACGCCGGACTGTATCCGAGGTGTCATAAATCACCTTGGTTCAAAGAAGTTCGAAGGAGTTTAGCCGAGCTTAACACCGGAAATGCCCTCTATGGAGCCAGCCACTAGCGTCCGAGCTTTATGCCGGATTGCTTCCGAGGTGGTGCACCACCCTGAATGTGGGCCGATTTTTGTCAATATTTTTTATTGGTGCAATTTATTCTCTACCGAGATACATAGCCAAAGCCCTCAAGGTGGGTATGGGTCTAAAACCCGAGATGCACATGAAGGATGACATAAGACCGTTGATCCTCAGAGTCAGCTGAGACTCGGGTTGATTTGCAAAATCGGTCCGAGGATCAAGTCCAAGCTCGGCAGAATACTTGGGACACAAAAGCGGGCGTGCTCAGTCCTCGAGACTCGGGTTGGGTGCGGCCGACCAACCCGAGCATCAAAATCTCCTCGGAAACTATATTGCACTTAAAATTTTCTGCATAGAACAGGCAATGCAAGAGCCCCCGAGACACCGGTCGGGTGGCAACACCGCATCGAGGATTGATGTGCCCCTTTAATATTTGTAAATAATAAGCCCGAAGCCCAAGAGTTCCCGAGCCTTAATGCGGGCTCGGGTGGCCGATTTAAGGATCGATATCCATAGTAAAATCACAAATTATGTGTAATGACTCCATGTATCCAAGTACTTTACGTCATTTATGCTCGGATCCGCATTGTACAAAAACTTTGTTGACCGACCATCGGCTTCAACCTCCTCGGCCAAGATGGCGAGGAGTGTTTGTCCTACTTTATAAAGCCTTTATGAGGGCAAAGATTTACGACAAACAAGGCAATCTGTCCATACGGTTTTATAAACAAAGATACGCAGAGAGATATGTTATATTACTGTTTAACAGAAGAAATGTCTTCCAAAGAAAATAGTCCCGCTATCGGTTCCTTTATTTGGGTTGTCATGCTAAGCATGATCATGAAACCTCAGCTCCAATGTAAGAGCAAAATATTGAGGATTTAGTTTGGGAGGCCAGTTACTAGCCCCCGGTAGTGTTCGGCGACAGTTGAGGTCAATCCGGAAACACTTCGGCCAATTTTATGAATGGCCCTTCATTTAATATAGTCATCGGATTGTTGACCAGTTTACACCTATTGTGACAGTCAGTTTTCGGCTTTCTCCACTGAGGTGCTTGACCATGCGAGCTGGAAGCACAACCGTAGTGGTTCTCCCTTTGCACACCTAGCCGAACAAAGCAGAATGTAGGAGGCAAGCGCGGGAGCCGGGCAACCCAACTATTGACCGAAGACACATTTCGAAACAGATGCATATATACCAATATCCGAGAATGTTTTTGCCGAATCTCTAAAGGTGTCCGGCGTTGCACTGTGAGACTTGTGCTGAAAACACACAAATAGTTAAAAAGTGCCAAAAGCTTGGAAAACCAAAAAAACGTCAGTAAAAACATGACGTCCGAACAAGATCAAGTGTTCGATGCCAATCCGAAAATTGGACTTTAGAAAAAAAAAGTGCTTCTGCCGTGCTTTAACATGACACATCCTATCTCAAGACTTCAAGCGGGTCAGCCTACGGCTTTAGTCTCCCATCCCGAAGGCGGAGTACTTCTCATTAGGCCAGTTTAGAAAACTAAACTCTAGCGGTTTTGAGAGAGAAATTAGGCTCCCCGACTAGTGACCGCACACTCGTGTCGAGAAAAGGAGTGATAAATAATAATAAAAACTCTGCAACGACTAAGAAGAAAGACACTTATTATAAAACGGCTCAAATAAACATAAGAGCCCCCAAGTGACTTGGGTAAAAGAATGATTGTATGTACCTAAGTACTTATATCATATCTATGTTCAACCGAACTTTAAACGCGTCTTAACCGACCGTCAGCTTCTCCCTCTGTACTCCATCTGTCGAGAATATCGACGGTGTTTCCAATAACCAGGCAATCAGGTCATAAGGCTGTAACAGACAAAGCGCGCTCAGGGAACTTATGCTATATTACTAATAAGGTGTAAGAAGCATCTTCGAAGAAAATAGTACCCCCACCGATACCTTTCTTCGGTGCTCATTATTAATATGAGACTTGTGCAATAGATTTTTTGTACTCATGAGTTCCGTTGTGTGCCGACCATTATTGAAAACAGTAAGAGCGCTAGCTTTCGGCTTCACCCAGTCTGAGGTCCGGCTCAGGTGACCCGATCGTGACAATCGCAGAGGTGCTCCCTTTACTCCCTAGCCGAACAATCAGGATCGTAGGGGTAAACACATGAGCCAGGCAACCCAGCTTGCAAATCGCTTATGTCAATATGGTGCATATTGTGGCGTAATACACGAACAAGGAACGAAGCCGTACAAGTATAATCATATGCAAGAGGAAAAAGCTTCATGAAGGAAGCCCCCAAGTAAACGGGGTTTTGAATTTGCGCGTCACAAACAAAGTTTGGACAAGGAAAAATTTTACAAGCAACTTTTTTCCAAAAAAGTATAATGCTTGGTCGAGCCGAACACAAGTTAAAAATTTAAAAATTTGAGCATGAAGGCAACTTAGCTGGTTAAAGTGTTCGGTATTGATGACGCAGTCCGAGCTTTACGCGGGACAAGGTTCCATCCCCCAAGCCGGTCCGAGGTGGCGGAGCGAAGAGCTCGGCACTCCGAAGTGGTGACATAGCACGGTCAATGCAGGACGGCAGGGTGATGCCGAAGTCCCTGGCATGGTGTAAGGAAGTGTTGACGAAGCCCCCCGTCCAGCCGAGGTGACGCCAAAGGGTATAGTCCGGCTGGATCATTTTCCTGTGCACAAAAAATAGTGCAAACCGGAGATAATAGTAATAATAAAAAAAATCGTTGCATAACAAATAATTTATGCAAAGTGAGTAATAAAAGAAATATGGCCTGGCGCCGAAGTCAATGTCGATGCAGGTCATCGGCGTAATGCAATAAAGGCGTGGCAAAGCCTGAATTCACAGGTCGGTCCGAGTTCCGGATGCGGCGTTTGCCAGACTATGTACGGAAACTGACCGAACCACCATGCGATCGTTGTTAATGCGGCCACCATTTGATAGACCTGCGTATATATGATGGACAAGCCAGAGTAATAATTCCTTGGGAAAAATGAACCCAAACAAGCAAAAAATACTGGGATTAATTGCACCTAGTTTATTTGTTGTAGCAATCCGAAGGGAGGTGATTCCCAAAATTGGGACTCGATCCGCGCACCCATTGTCCGATGGGCGATAAAACGACGGCATGGCAATGTGGCAAAGGTTGGCTCGCCGAGGCAAAGCCCTCGGTCTAGCTAACGTGACGGAGCTGGTCGGCTAGCGACGCCGAAGCGTCCGGAGTAGGTTGATGAAGAGATAGCGAAGCCCCCGGTCCAGCCGAGATGTCGAAGTAGGTCGGCGTGATGGACACCAGCTTGAAGAAGCAATAGTGCGGCCATGCCGATGCAGGTCGTGACGTGGTCGATGCCGGCTTGATAAAGCGATCGCGGCGGCGATGCGGTATGCCCGCTCCGGGTAATCCGTGGGGCGGCGATGTTGGTGATGATTTATCCTTCGCGATGTCGGACTCTTGTTCGGCTTGCCGAGATGATGATCCAAAGAAGTTGAGCTCGGCTCAACAAAGTGACGACGTGTCTAGCATAGGTCGGCAGCCGTGGAGCAATATTGTCGGACTGGTTTGACACCAGCATGATATTGAAGATAGTGGGATGTGTTCGGAAACAAAACACAACACCCCATACAAAACTTCCTTCAAAAAGGATGTCCGAAATCCCGTTCACAAAAAAGACGAACTCGGGTCGGATTCGTTTTCGCGCAGAAAACAGATCCGAAAAGTGATGCACTAATAGGAGGGTTCCGGAGTTTGGGCCAGTCGGATCGAGCTGAAATTTTGAGGGGTGATAGATATAGGAATTCCGCAGCCGATCAACGGTTGGATCTACCAAAGGAAGTCCAAGCTAGAAGCTGGACACCATGCCCTAAACTCGTCGAGATTCTCATCCAGATTCAATGCGGCTCCGGTATATCGGAGATTGCCAAAGATTCCTCCATCGGAACTCGACGAAATTTTCGGGTTGTTGTAGACTCAATTCCGCACAATTCCACCGAACCAATCGTTAAAACGACGCTTGAGGAGGCGGTGGCGGCGGACACAAATCCGCTGTCCAGAAAAACAGTACGGTCGCCCGAGGGCAATGTTGACGTTGAGTCCCCGGGCTCCCTGGATGATTCCTCCATGATCTTGATAGAGATCGGAGTTGATGTTGACGAAGTTGATGTTGATGAAGGCCCTCATCCGAACATGACGATCGGAGGTAGGGCACAGTCCTTGGTCGAACCAAGGTGACCAATGAAATGGTGACGAAGATGCCAAGTCGCAGCTTGATCTGGCAGCGAGCCATCGACCTTTTGCCGAACACATAGCGAAACTCTCAATGAAAGCACCAATGTCGGTGTCAAAACCGGCGGATCTCGGGTAGGGGGTCCCGAACTGTGCGTCTAGGTGAATGGTAACAGGAGACAAGGGACACGATGTTTTTACCCAGGTTCGGGCCCTCTCGATGGAGGTAATACCCTACTCCTGCTTGATTAATATTGATGATATGTGTAGTACAAGAGTAGATCTTCCACGAGATCAGAGAGGCTAAACCCTAGAAGCTAGCCTATGGTATGATTGTTGTTGTATATATCGACTAGCCTGGCCTCGGTTTATACAATGCACCAGAGGCCTAGGATAACAAGAGTCCTAGCCGAATACGCCGGTGGGGGAGGAGTCCTTGTCTTGATCGCCAAGTCTTGTGGAATCTTCCTTGTATGCGGCAACTGTCCGGACTGGCCCATGAGTATACGACCATGGGGATCCTCGGCCCAATCCAACTGATCGGGAGACGACGTGGTGAGTACCCCCTAGTCCAGGACACCGTCAGTAGGCCAATAAAAACCGGATTGCAATACCTTATGTGCAGTTCTATCTCTAGTGTGGTGTCCTCCATAAGCCTCGGAGTGGCACTTGCGTAGGATCTGTTTCTGTTCATGCTCAGGTACACAACATCTAATAACACCATCTACTCCTTCTTTATAAAGATGTGGGTCATCCCAAAAGTAGTGTCGCAAATCATAGAAAAACTTTTTGTTTTGTTGGTATGTGAAGCTAGGTGGTATAAATTTAGCAACAATATAATTAGCATACTCAGCATACCATGGAGTGCTACGAGAAGTTCTTGTGACATTTAATTGTTCATCAGGAAAGCTATCATCAATAGGTAGTGGGTCATCAAGAACATTCTCTAACCTAGATAAGTTATCTGCAACGGGGTTCTCAGCTCCTTTTTCTATCAACAATATGCAAATCAAATTCTTGCAGCAAGAGAACCCATCTAATAAGTCTTGGTTTTGCATCTTTCTTTTCCATAAGATATTTAATAGCAGCATGATCAGTGTGAATAGTTACTTTAGAATCAACAATATAGGGTCTGAATTTATAACAAGCAAATACAACTGCTAAAAGTTCCTTTTCGGTAGTAGCATAATTTCTTTGAGCATTGTCTAGAGTCTTACTAGCATAATGGATAACAATTAATTTCTTATCAACTCTTTGCCCTAGAACAACACCTACATCATAATCACTAGCATCACACATAATTTCAAAGGGTAAATTCCAATCAGGTGGCTGAACAACAGGTGTAGAGACTAATGCTTTCTTAAGTATTTCAAATGCTTCTACACAATCATCATCAAAGACAAATGGTACAACTTTTTGTAATAAATTAGTCAGAGGCCGAGAAATTTTTGAAAAGTCCTTAATGAACCTCCTATAAAATCCGGCGTGACCAAGGAAACTTCTTATACCTTTGATGTCTTTGGGACATGGCATCTTTTCAATAGCATCAACCTTGGCTTTATCAACTTCAATACCTCTTTCAGAAACTTTGTGTCCCAAGACAATACCTTCATTAACCATAAAGTGGCACTTTTCCCAATTCAAAACAAGATTAGTTTCTTCACATCTCTGCAAAACTCGATCAAGATTGCTCAAGCAATCATCAAAAGAGGAACCATAGACGGAAAAATCGTCCATGAAAACCTCACAATCTTTTTCACAAAAATCAGAGAATATAGCCATCATGCATCTTTGAAAGGTAGCATGTGCATTACATAAACCAAAAGGCATACGTCTATAAGCAAAAGTACCAAAAGGGCAAGTAAAAGTAGTCTTTGATTGATCTTTAGCCGACAGTATTTGAGAGAAACCAGAATAATCATCTAGAAAGCAATAATGTGTATGTTTGCATAATCTTTCTAGCATTTGATCAATAAAAGGTAAGGGGTAATGATCCTTCTTAGTAGATTTATTTAATTTGCGGAAATCAATTACCATCCTATAACCTGTGATAATTCTTTGCAGGATCAATTCATCTTTATCATTAGGGACAACGGTAATACCTCCCTTCTTAGGGACACAATGGACAGGACTTACCCACTGACTATTAGCAACGGGATAAGTTATACCTGCCTCCAGAAGCTTGAGTATTTCTTTTCTTACCACTTCTTTCATTTTAGGATTCAAACGTCGTTGAGGATCACGAACTGGTTTGGCATCCGCTTCCAAATTTATTTTATGTTGGCATAGAGTGGGACTAATGCCGTTAAGACCATCAAGAGTATATCCAATAGCGGCACGGTGCTTCTTCAGAGTTTTCAATAATCTTTCTTCTTCATGCTCTGAAAGGTTAGCACTAATAATAACAGGATATATTTTCTTTTCATCAAGATAAGCATATTTTAGATTATCAGGCAAAGGTTTAAGCTCAAACACGGGATCACCCTTGGGTGGAGGAGGATCCCCTAGGATTTCAACAGCAAATTGTGTTGCGTAATAGGTTCCTGTTTAAAGAATACTTCATCTATTTCCCTTCTCTCATTCATAAACATATCGTTTTCATGGTCTAGCAAATATTGTTCTAAAGGATCACTAGGAGGTACGGCAATAGAAGCAAGACCAATAATTTCATCCTTACTAAGCAATTCTTCCTCACGATGTTGTTTACTAAATTTAGAGAAATTAAACTCATGAATCATATCATCCAAGCCAATAGTAACAACATTCTTTTCGCAATCTATTCTAGCATTGACAGTGTTCAAGAAAGGTCTACCAAATATAATGGGACAAAAGCTATCTTGTGGGGAACCAAGAATAAGAAAATCAGCAGGATATTTAGTTTTCCCACACAAGACTTCAACATCTCTAACAATCCAAATTGGTGAAATAGTATCTCTATTGGCAAGCTTAATTGTGACATCAATTTCTTCTAACTCAATAGGTGCGATATCATGCATAATTTCTTTGTATAAATCAATGGGTATAGCACTAGCACTAGCACCCATATCACATAAGCCATGATAACAATGATCTCCTATTTTAACAGAAATAACAGGCACGCCTACCACGGGTCTATGTTTATCTTTAGCGCCGGGTTTAGCAATTCTAGCATATTCACCATAGAATTGAATAACATGCCCATCAATATTATCAGACAAGAGATCTTTAACAATAGCAATATTAGGTTCTACTTTGACTTGCTCAGGAGGTGTATAAGTTCTAATATTGCTTTTACGAACCACGCTTGAAGCTTTAGCATGATCCTTTATTCTAACAGGAAGGGTGGTTTCTCAACATAAGAAGTCAGAACAATAGGATCATTATAAGTGACAGTCTTTTCTTCAACTTTAATAGGTGCAGCTACTTTTACTTCTATGGGAGGATGATATTTAAACCACTTCTCCTTGGGGAGATCAACATAACTAGCAAAAGATTCACAGAAAGAAGCTACTATCTCAGAGTCAAGTCCATATTTAGTGCTAAACTTATGAAAAATATCGGTATCCATAAACGATTTAACGCAATCAAACTTAGGTGTCATATCTGACTCCTTACCTTCGTCGAGATCCCAATCTTCAGAGTTTCGTTTAATTCTATCCAATAAATCCCATCTGAATTCAATAGTCTTCATCATAAAAGAGCCAGCACAAGAAGTATCGAGCATGGTGCGATTGTTATCAGAAAGCCGAGCATAAAAATTCTGAAGAATTGTCACTCTTGAGAGCTCATGATTGGGGCATGACTATAACATTGATTTAAGCCTCCCCCAAGCTTGAGCGATGCTTTCTCCTTTGCGAGGCCAAAAACTATATATAAAATTGCGATCACGATGAACAAGATGCATAGGGTAATACTTTTGATGAAATTCCAATTTCAATCTTTTATAGTTCCATGATCTCGTATCATCACATAGCCTATACCATATCAATGCGTCTCCCTTCAAAGATAAAGGGAAGACCTTCTTCTTAGCAACGTCATCGGGTATACCTGCAAGATTAAATAATCCACAAACTTCATCCACATATATTAAGTGCTCATCAGGATGCTTTGTGCCATCTCCTGTAAAAGGATTAGCTAGCAGTTTTTCCATCATACCCGAAGGAAATTCAAAAGGAGTTTCATTTTCAATAGGTTCAGTAGGTTGAGGAGCAACTCTTTGCTCTCTTGGACGGGGTGAAGATACCCGAACAAGCCCTTCAGAGAATTACTTTCCATAGTAACAAGTGACATGAAATTTCAGCACACTATATAAATTTTTCTTTACCAAATTCCACCTACCAAAGGCGCTTACACTCCCGGCAACGGCGCCAGAAAAGAGTCTTGATGACCCACAAGTATAGGGGATCTATCGTAGTCCTTTTGATAAGTAAGAGTGTCGAACCCAACGAGGAGCGTAGGAAATGATAAGCGGTTTTCAGCAAGGTATTCTCTGCAACTACTGAAATAAGTGGTAACAGATAGTTTTGTGATAAGATAAATTGTAACGAGCAACAAGTAACAAGAGTAAATAAAGTGCAGCAAGGTGGCCCAATCCTTTTTGTAGCAAAGGACAAGGCTGGACAAACTCATATGATAGGAAAAGCGCTCCCGAGGACACATGGGAATATCGTCAAGCTAGTTTTCATCACCCTCATATGATTCGCGTTCGGTACTTTGATAATTTGGTATGTGGGTGGACCGGTGCTTGGGTGCTCTTCTTACTTGAACAAGCATCCCACTTATGATTAACCTCTATTGCAAGCATCTGCAATTACAACAAAAGTATTAAGGTAAACCTAACCATAGCATGAAACATATGGATCCAAATCAGCCCCTTACGAAGCAACGCATAAACTAGGGTTTAAGATTCTGTCACTCTAGCAACCCATCATCTACTTATTACTTCCCAATGCCTCCTCTAGGCTCAAATAATGGTGAAGTGTTTTGTAGTCGACATTCACATAACACCACTAGAGGCTAGACAACATACATCTCATCAAAATATTGAACGAATACCAAATTCACATGACTACTAATAGCAAGACTTCTCCCTTGTCCTCAGGAACAAACGTAACTACTCACACAGCATATTCATGTTCATAATCAGAGGGGTATTAATATGCATAAAGGATCTGAACATATGATGTTCCACCAAATAAACCAACTAGCATCAACAACAAGGAGTAATCAACACTACTAGCAACCTACTAGCACCAATCCCGGACTTGGAGACAAGAATTGGATACAAGAGATGAACTCGGGTTTGGAGATGAGATGGTGCTGGTGAAGATGTTGATGGAGATTGCCCTCTCCCGATGAGAGGAGTGTTGGTGATGATGATGGCGATGATTTCCTCCCGGAGGGAAGTGTCCCCGGCAGAATAGCCTCTGCCGAGCCCTAGATTGGTTCCGCCAAGGTTCCGCCTCGTGGCGGCGGAGTCTCGTCCCGAAAGGTTGCTTCTTATTTTTTTCTTGACGAAAGACTTCATATAGGAGAAGATGGGTGTCGGAGAGCCATCAGGGGGCCACGAGGTAGGGGGGCGCGCCCTACCGGGGGCGCGCCCCCCACCCTCGTGAGCAGGGTGTGGGCCCCCTGGCCTTCATCTTTGGCGACGATTTTTCTTTATTTATTTTAAGATATTCCGTGGAGTTTCTGTTGGGGAACGTAGCAGAAATTCAAAATTTTCCTACGTGTCACCAAGATCTATCTATGGAGAAACTAGCAACGAGGGGAAGGAGAGTGCATCTACATACCCTTGTAGATCGCTAAGCGGAAGCGTTCAAGAGAACGGGGTTGAAGGAGTCGTACTCATCGTGATCCAAATCACCGGAGATCCTAGTGCCAAACGGACGGCACCTCCGCGTTCAACACACATACAGCCCGGTGACGTCTCCCATGCCTTGATCCAGCAAGGAGAGAGGGAGAGGTTGGGAAAGACTCCATCCAGCAGCAGCACGGCGGTGTGGTGGTGATGGAGGAGCGTGGCAATCATGCAGGGCTTCGCCAAGCACCACGGGAGAGGAGGAGGACTTGGGAGAGGGGGAGGGCTGCGCCAGGTGTCGCGGTTCTAAGTCTGACAGTAGAATGGGGGGTAGGTATGGAGAGGCAAGATCCTAGCTATGGAGTAGTTGTATACGCAAGGGATTTACGAGTTCAGGCCCTTCTCGGAGGAAGTAACATTCCTACGTCTCGGAGCCCGGAGGCGATCATTTGGATTATATGCGTATGTGTTACAGGGTGCGAACCCTTCTACCTGTGGAGGGGTTGGCTTATATAGAGTGCGCCAGACCCCAGCCAGCCCACGTAGTAGAGGGTGTAAGGTGCGTTAAAGCTAGGCGTTCTTGGTAACGCCTTACATAAAGTGTCATTAAGGTCATAAAGACTATTTAACTACTGCACCGCTTTGGACACGAGTGGCTCTTGGACTCTTGGTGGTCGAGTGGGTCTTCATAGTCGAGTGTCTTTGAACCTGTCGAGTGGAAGCCTACCAGGTCGACTGGAAGGCTGCTTCTCTTGTGAATGTCCTTGTGGAGGGTACCTTTGGGCAGGTCTATTACCTTACCCCAGGTACACGACTTCATCATTAGCCCCCAAATGGATCGAGGTTTGAGTGAGGAAGGAGTTGATAATCTTTCCGACCTGTTCTTCGTGTTGTGAGTGCGTCTTACTCTGGATCAACGACCTTTTAGTGACGGCATCAACTTCTCTTTCAGTCGCCTTGATCCATTCTTCACGTTTGTCGAGTGAACTTTGTGAACCTGAGGATTTTCGAGCGACGGATCTGAGGAAATCTGTTATCTGACGAGTTGCTCTGCGGTTAGCAGATTTCGCGGGATCCGAATTTTGGGGAGCGCGCGAAGCGGAGAAAACCGCGGCACTCGGATGGGATAAGACGATGATGCCTCGATCCTCGCGCCGCCTTTTTCGCCACGTATCATGCACGCTACCGCTATGCGGGATCGTGGACGGGATTGCTCGGGCCTACCGTCAGCCACCGGAAGCGACCCCATATAAAGCGTTGGACCGGGCATTTTGAACAAGGCGTCCTTAGACTTCTCCTCTCTCCGCCTCCAAAACTTTCTCGCCACGCTCTCCGCTTTGTCTGGCCAAGCTCGGTACTTTTCTCGCCGCGACCATGGTGAAGGACAAGACCGCCGCCTCGAACGGGTGAAGAAGAGGCGGCGAAGGCCAAGGGGAGAGCGCCCAGTCGGGGCGGTTCCTCTTCGCGGTCCAAGCTGCCGCAGGGCTGGGTCCAAAGAGACTGGATCCGTCGACCATCACCGAGAAAGATCTCACCGATCTGGCTAACGAAGGACTGATCCCCCATGGGTCGGCGAGGCTTCCGGCACGGAGTGGCAACCACAACTGAAGAGGGTGAGTCGTCCTCCGCCACCCACATAGATAGGGGTTTTCTCTGCCGCCAAATCCTTTTTTCCGGGGTTTCTGAACTTTTTGGAGCGCAACTCCACCATTTCACTCCAAACTCCATTGTGTATCTTGCTGCTTCGTTTAGCTCTGCGAAATTTCTTGGGTTGTCGACCACATTGGGGTCTTTTCAAGCACATATTCACCGTCGCTCTCAGACGGTGAAGAAAAGCGAGCCCGAATGACGAGAGGACCCAAGTAATCCAAATGTGTGGGGACTCGGGGTCCAGATGAGGGGAAGAGCGCCTTTCGGCTATGACTCTCCCGACTTCGGTTAGAGGGTGGCGATCGACCTGGTTTTACTGCCAAGACCAGACGACGGCCGGGCGATCGTGGGCTCCCTCCTTTCTCCATGAGTCGAGTGAACAAGCCATCTTCCCTGAAGGTATTACCGGAGGAGAAGGCCCAAGTAAAGTTGCTGATGGAGCGTGTAGTCCAGCTTATTCGCGATGGGGTGACCGCATGGATCTCCTGGAGGTTTTTCTCCGACGGCGTATTCAGCCACTCCAATACCGAGGTCATCCGATGTGGATGTACTCTGGTACGGATGATACCACTCGGGTCAATCTGGAGGAGGTTGATGACGCCATACTGGAGAAGCAGATGACTGCCATCACAGGAAATAAAGACAACCCTCGAGGAGCTAGGAGGATTCCACCACTCGACCAGAGTTATCAACCAGACAAGGTATCATCGCTTATCTCCGACTATGATTCTGCTGTATTCATTCTGTTTTGATGTCAATTTAAATCGATCGACTTTCACCTTGTTTTGTTGTCTTCTAGGTCACCATTGAGATGTACTCGATGCCCAACGGGGCCTCGGGAAACAGCCAAGAAGAAGAAGGAAGTGGAGGTGAGAGTCCGGAGGAATGGGAGTCCAACGGCGAGGAGGATGAGGAGGAGGATGACTCGATGATGAGGAGGAGGAGGAAGAAGAGGAGGAAGACGTCGACCCTCCTCGCCGGAGGGAAGGTCCAAGTTGACGCCTTACGACCCGGCGGCGGGCTGTAAAGCTGTTGTGCCCACCGGTCGATCGGTAAGCGACCTAGGACAACTTCTCCCGCGCCGACTGAGAAGCCGTCGAAGCAACCTCGAGCGACGTCGTCAAAGCCGGCGAAGGCCTTGCCAAAGATGCGAATGGTCATCCCCACCATCTCCGGGTAACCAATCGTAACCTTGTATTTCCTTTTCAACATGAGTGAACTTTTGGTCGACTTGATGACTGATCACCCGACTCTTGAAATCTTCACGCCACTACTGCGTAGACTTCAGCCAAGCACGATGATCGTGAAATGGAGGATGCGCCACTTCCAATCTTGGTAAGATCTCTAAGGTTTTACTTTTAGCCGATCGAGCTTTTTAGTCGATTGGGCTTCCATGTTTACTCGGATCTCTCTTGTAGTTCCACCTCACGTCATTGATCTCCCGATGATGACGAGGAAGCGCCATTGAGGAAGAAGAGGAACAAGAAAGGGCTCTTGGCAAGGCTGCTCAAGTCGCGGCGACTCCTGAGACACTGATTTCCGAGGGAGGCAATCCCACTCGGACTTCTGTATCTTTTGTTGTACCGCTGACGAGTGCCCGACCCACTTCGTCGACTGCTGATCCATCGTCTCTCTTTGCTACACACCACGTCCCGGAGGACCAAGTAAGTGCTGCTAAGGAGGCCATACGCCAGGCAGGGATCATGATGGAGCAGGTGAAAGCGGCTCGAGAGGCAAGTAAGGCGGCCTATGATGCCAGTTCAGCTCTCCAGAGCAATGTCCAAGTAAGTCAGTCGTTGCTTGCTTTGTTAGGATATACTATCTGAAACTGCTTTCTTCGAGATTTCCATATCTGTACACCTTTGGGTGTGTGTGTCGTTTGAACTTTTGTGGGGGCACGCTGAGTGCACCCACTGGGTGTAGTCCCTGAGACTATGGTCGACTGCGTGCAGTCGGCTATGGTCTTTATGATGTGATCTTCTTCACTCGACCAGGACGGACCAAGTCGAAAGGAACTGTAAAACCGGTGGGGGCACGCTAAGTGCACCCACTGGGTGTAGTCCCCGAGACTATGGTCGACTGCGCGCAGTTGACTATAGTCTAAAGAACTTCTTCTTCTTTTCTTTGCGGTGACTCATCGACAATTAGCCATGTTTTTAGAATCATAGCCTTTTTGCCTCTTTTGGTCGATCGATCGAACCAAATTGGTAAACCAGTGGGGGAACGCTGAGTGCACCCACTGGGTGTAGTCCCGAGGCTACCGTCGAATGTTTTTATTCGACCGTAGTCTTAGAAATGCTACTATTTTTCCTTAGTCACCGGAAGTGATCTGTCTTTGATGTGTTTCGTTGGTTGACTCTTTGTAGAAATCTTGCGAGCTTGTGGCTCGCTATCTTGAGTTAGAGAAAAGCAGATTCAGCTCAACCTCGATTTGAAGCTTGCTCGGGAGAATTTGCGTAAGGCAAAGGATGAAGCAAAAGGTATGGCTGGTGAGAATTTTGACGACTTCCTCGCTTTTCGCTCATTCTCAACTCTGTTCTCATTGTTGCTTTGCGGATAAACCGAAGAGACTTTGAAGAAGAAGGACCTTGACCTTGCAGAGAGGCACGTATATGGCTTTGGAGAAAACAAAGCTCGTGAAGAGAAGCTTGACTCAGTCGACAAACTTGAAGATGAAAATGCCAAGCTGAAAGCCTCTCTTGACGCTGACTAACAAGGAAGTCGGTCGGATGAAGAACGACAAGAATGTTACGTCGACAAGGTTGGCGGTGGCGGGAAGCGAAACGACCTGGAGATTTATCTTGGAGGGTTCGCCAAGAAGTTGTTTCTCATGCTTGAAGGTAATCTCTTTTATCCAACTGTCTTGCTCTCACCGGCTCATCACATGATCTTCATTTTGAGTTTGAGTTGTGTTTTCAGAATTCTGCCAAAACTTTGAAGAAGAAACCCGAGTGGAAACCAGCTTGGACCCCATCAACTCTCTGTGAAGGACGAAGCTGCTATGAATGTGTTCCGACTGAAGTCTCGTGTTGCTAGCGTATTGGATTATCTTGCTCGACTGAAAGTTGCAGTGTCGCGGATCGACTCGACTCTCTGGCCAGAACAGACTCTCCAGAATGATCTTGTATCCCTTATGACTCGTCTGAATGAGATTCCAAGTCGAGTGCAAGAATGGAAAAAGTCATCTGCCAGGTGTGGTGCTGATGTTGCTCTATCTCTGGTTCGTGTCCACTGCAAAGAAGCGCAAGAGGACAAGCTGGTGTCTCTCAAGGTTGCCAATACCAGGAAGCACGACTTCAGATCTTTCATGGAGACTTTCATCGCTGCTGCTACCTGTATTCTTGTGGAATCGACCTCGATCAGTTTGTTGCACCTTCCAGTCCTCCGCCGGAGGAGTAAAAACTTCTAAGTCCCACTTTAAATTTGCCTCGGAATGCCGAGTGGTTTCTATAACCGATAAACTTTAATGTGCTTAACGCCTGGCGCCTTTGGATCCGTGGGACATTTATCCGAACTTAGTTTTTCCTTTAACATGCTTTGCTTGCATTCGAGAGAACTTTATTCCTCATTCGGAAGATATTCTTTTGAAATTCCAATCGACTTGTGCTTCATCTGTCCTGCAGGTAGAGGTGAAACACAGACTGCGACTGACCTTGTCGTCCTTACGGATCGGGACGAACCGCACGTTGTCCTTGTGGCGAAGCTCCGAAGGAGGAGGTAGCAGTCGACCTGCACCTCGTCGTGTGTAACATCCCAAATTTTCAATTTGGAATGTTATACATTAAGTCATCATGCATTACATATTTTCTTGCATTTTTCCGATCCTAGAAATTTCACGCAACTCAAGGACCCTTGGAGAGAGTTGGAGATTTCGTTATTTTCATATTTGAGTTTTCTCAAATTCTGAAAATAGGATCATTTGAATTTTGATTTATTTTATCTTCAATTATTTCTACTATCAAAATATGAGAGAGGGAATAAAATGACTTTCCCAAAATAAAGAAATAATGAAGATTCAATAAAAAAATCAAATAAGATTTTATTTCAGAGTTTTTCACTTTCTATTTGCCTTAGGGAAAAATGCGTGTTTTCAAAAATTGCATTTTAGGCCCCGTGTAAAAGTCCATTTTGTTCGACTCATTTTTAGGAGTCGGGAAAAATTTACTTTGTAAATTTTGGAGTTCATTTAGATTTTATTTTATTAGTTTTTCTACACGCTATATATTTTTTTTTAAAATTGCATGGCGCCAAGCTCGCCAAGGGCCCAGCCGCCCTCCCTCAAGCCCTCGCGCAAGCCTTCGCCGCCGCCCGGCCGAATCCGAGGAGGATTTCTCCTCCTCCTCCTCTTGCTTGCCCCTCCCCAAGCTACCCTCCCCTTTAAATACCCAAGACCCCTCTCCTCCCCAACCCTTGTGCCGCCGCCCCTCTCCTCACCGCCGCCCCAACCAGCAGCCGCCGCCGCCCCTTGCGCCGCCGCCACGTGACGTTGTCGGCTCGCCGCCTAGCCACCACCCCGCCGGAGCCCCACCTCGTCGAGGTAGCCGCGCCACGCCACCCTCCCCTCGGTTCGGTTTTTTTAGTATAAAAACCATTCCGGTTTTCTTTTCCGATGTTTGGTTTTTTTCAAAACCCTATTTTTCTGATTTTATTGTTTAGCGAGCGTTCGCCGGACCGTTCGTCTTACCGAACGTGATCACCGGTTATTCCCGGTTAACGAACGTCCGTCCATTTAACTGTTCGTCGTTTTTCCTTTAATCGGATTTAATCCGCTATTTTTCTGATCACGATTTCAGATCCGATCTTCGTTCTAGTTTATCTTCTCGCTCGTTTATCGGAATCAGGTGATTCAAGCGCTGGAGTTTCGTTTGAAACCGCCGTTCGACTAATCAACTTAAACAAAGTTTTGCTACTGTAAAATTTGACCTAGTTTCAACTTGCTAGAACCGAGCTGTTTTCTTCCGCCGAATGTTTTCCGTTGTTTTGTTTGATTCGTTTTATTTTGCAACCAGGGTTTTAAGTTGAAATTTCTGGTCAGATCTTTTATTCGAGATTTATCCGTGCATTATATGAGTACTTATTGTATGCTTGTTGTTTGTCTGCGATAGATCACCCGGAGTGCGCCGCTTGTTATTTCAATCTCTAGGTTTCATGGATCATCGACAAGGCAAGTAACACTTGATCATACCTTTTCATACCCAGTTTTATGCATTAGCTCAATCCTCAAACACTTGCATGATTAGGATCTAATTAAATTGTGGGATGGGAAGTAGATGAGGTAGTACCTATTACTGCTTTTATTACCAAACCTTTGGGAGTTACTTCTACGTTTGCTTATTTGCCATGCTATGCTAGTAGACGTGGATTGGGTGAGTGTATCCATGATGTATGTGAGATTGTTAAATTAATGGTTTATTTAAGGTGGCAACTTAAACACACATCTGGGTGGATTGAGGCACTGGGGTATCCGATGATTGCCTGTTTTTTGGGACCGCCACCCGGGCTCAAAGGGATCATGAGATTATTCAAACTAGAAACTTCCGTGTGCAGCCACAAGCCATTATGGGCTCTGGCATAGTTGACTAAGTCGTCATGCGAACTCTTATAGTGGTGGACTAGCAGATGTAGGGGATGTAGGTGTACCGGTCTACCCGTCGTAAGGTGCTAAGCGCTTCGAAAGACTATGTCTCGGTCATCCGCTTCTCAAACATCATGTAGTGCGAGAAATCCAACGGAGGCGATCGAGTCTTGTGGGGAAAAGTCATAAACCTCTGCAGAGTGTATAAACTAATCATGATTAGCCGTGTCCCCGGTTATGGACATCTTGAGTATCTAGTACTTGAATATCATGTGAATCTCAACATGTTACTCTAACTAATATTGTTGGGTTTTTAATGAGTACTTTTAATTGGGATTGAGGATGCTGTCAACCATTCTCAATGTTTAACAACCACCATGATAGTTAAACAAATTTATTCCTTTGCAATAGGGAAAAACTGGCTTTATGCAAAACTGTAATCAGAGAGCTTTTCCACCAGCCACATATGCATGTAGTACAGGCTTATCATTCATTACTCTCTATGTGTTACATTGCCAGGCATATTCCATGTGCTGACCGTTTTCGGGCTGCAACTTTCATGTTGCGTACTTTTCGCATTTACGATTAAGGTGCTTTAGGTCGTGGTTCTATACTCAGTGATGCCGATGGAGTTGATGGACTCACTTATCTTCCAAGTCTTCCGCTGTTATCGTTATTAGATGGCCTTAAGCCATATTTAATGTAATAAGTCCTCTTTTGGACAACGATGTAATAAGTGTGTGATTGCTACTCTGTTATAAATCCTTGAAATCTGTGTGGTGTCGACATTCGATCCGAGGATGACACCTGAGCATAGAGACTTGATCCATTCGGGTCGGGTCGCTACAGAGATGGTATCAGAGCACACGCTGACTGTAGGACACGACCACTAAGTTAAAGCCATAGATCACTACTCTCTTCACATTTTCTAACTCCTCATCTTTTTCTACACTTTAGGATGAAGGACGCGAAGATCAAGTACGCCCAACCAGATGAAGGCACACCTTTTGGATTTCACTTGAAGGAAGTCACCAAGTACCTGAACGTTGGACTATCAAGTTTCACCAGGACTTTCAACGCCACTCGCTGAAGAAGAGCTGGAAGATTCAAGCTCACGTTCGAGAAGGACATTCGCCCCAATCACCAAGCCTATAGATAGTGTTTTCAATGCACCAACCTGGAGTCTGGGAAAGAGCATGGCAGCTCATATCACCATGGGACGCATTGGAGAAGTTTACCAAGAAGACCTCAAGGACACCATCTATCAGATTTGTGGACGCCGAGATGAACAATGGGAGATAGTCAGCACCAAGAAGGATAGATCCATTGCAGCTTTCATCCAGGAGTTAAACCAGCACATTCGACGCCAGGAGAACCAGATGTGCAATGATATGATCAAATTGAAGGATGCGAAGGGAAGGCTCCTCGAACTTGAAGAAGAACTAAAGTCTACACGTAAGGACTACATGGACGAGATCGTAGCTGTAGCAAGACACAATAACGATCTTAAGTATGAGATTGAAGAACTCAAGAAGAAATTGACACTCAAGAATGAAGACAAGTACGTCGACTGTCCAAGCAACTACATCATCATCGATTTACACCGATTCGGATCCAAGTGAACCCGACTTTGAAGACGAAGTGGAAGCGGACATCATGGAGTCTTCCATCGGTTCAAATTAATAGATGACCCCCACATATTAGTAGTATTCCTCCATGTAACATTTTAGTTCACGCACTTTTGCGATAGTTAGACCGTTGTAAGCCCTTTGTTTGAATTGAATGAAGTGATTTTGTGTGCATTTGCTCATGTACATTTGGGGTAGTGTTTCTCCTTAGACCTCCTTCTATTCTTAATTTCTCGTCTTTTCTAAACCCATCAGATGCCTACGAGACGCGACCCCGGGTTCGTTTTTCCTCCGGAGATCACCCAGTTGATTTAGCAGCAGAACACTTTGATCCAAACACTGGTACAGAACCAAGGCAACAACAACAACCCACCGCCACCACCACCAGTTGACCATCTAGCTCGTTTCTTAAGGCTGAACCCGCCGGTGTTTTCCAAAGAGCACCGAGCCGATAGTAGCAGATGATTGGCTCCGTAAGGTAGGGAGGAGTTGACCACTGCAGGATGTACAGATGGAGAGAAGGTGAAGTTTGCTGCACACCAGCTTGAAGGACCCGCAGCAGCATGGTGGGAGAATTTTACAGCCACTTACCACCTGTAGACACCGGTCACATGGGATCAGTTTCAGCAATCTTTCCGCACTGCCCATGTCTCGGCAGGAGCTATGGCCATGAAGAAGCGTGAGTTTCGCAATTTACGCCAAGGAGGAAGGACTGTTGGCCAGTATGTGGATGATTTTAGTAAGTTAGCACGTTATGCCCCAGATGACGCGTTACATGATGCCGCTAAGGTGAGAAGTTTCTGGAAGGACTGAATGATGGGTTAAGCATGCAGTTGATGGTAGAAAGTTTCAATAACTACCAGGAGTTGGTAGACCGTGCCCTCATGATTGAAGGAAAGCAACAGCAAATTGAGAATCGCAAGAGGAAGTATGGGCAGGGGAAGTATAACTCTGGAGCCCAATGAAGCCCGTTATACCCCTAAACAGGTTCAGTTTCAGCATACCCATGGAGGAGGTAATTCGCACAACCTTAATGGCCACAAAAATGGAAATAGGAATGGAGGAAGCAACGGCCAGAACCGGACCACGCCATCAACCCCAACCAAAAAAGACCTGAGCCATGTCACCTGTTACAAGTGTTCCAAGACCGGACATTATGCAAATGACTGTCCCGAAGGCCAAGGTGGAAATGGAAGCTCTGGAAAGAAGCCAAACCCTTTCAACAGGGGACAGGTGAACCACATTGATGTGGAGGAGGTTGAAGATCAGCCCGATGCAGTAATCGGTAAGTTTTTGGTTAAGTCATTTACTGCACTAGTTCTTTTCGATACCGGTGCAACGCATTCATACATATCAAGGATTTGTAGAAAAGTATAGCCTGCCTACTCAGATCCTTAAAACCCCTATGCTAGTAAGCTAACCAGAGCGGAGTATATGGCCAGACAAGGATGTTTTCAAGTACCATTAAGTATAGGAAGGCATGTGTTCCCGACGGATTTGATCATTTTGGAATCCCAAGGATTGGAGGTGATTCTCGGTATGGATTGGCTGTCGATGTATGGGGGAAACATCGATTGCGCAAGTAAGACGATTTTGCTGACAACACCAGAAGGAAGAAGGATTAGGTATGTATCACGACATGGACCAAATAGGAATCAAGTAAATTCCTTATCAGGAGTTGTGCAGGAAGAGGTGCCAGTGGTGAAGGATTTCCCTGATGTATTTCCTGAGGAATTGCCAGGAATGCCACCGGATAGAAACATTGAGTTTTTGATTGAACTTTTGCCAGGCATAGGCCCAATATCAAAGCGACCATACAGGATGCCCGCACAGGATTTGGCGGAAATCAAGAAGCAGATTAAGGAGTTATTGGATAAAGGTTATATACGCCCAAGTTCTTCGCCTTGGGAATCACCCGTACTTTTAGTAGAGAAGAAGGACGGATCGTTAAGGATGGTTGTCGACTATCGTGGTTTAAATGAAGTAACAATCAGGAACAAGTACCCTCTACCAATGATAAATGATCTGTTTGATCGTTTGCAAGGAGCTAGAGTGTTTTCCAAGATCGATTTGCGATCAGGGTACCATCAGTTGAAGATTCGAGAGCAGGACATACCCAAGAAAACATTTACCACGAGATATGGATCAGTATGAATATACCGTTATGTCATTTGGACCGACTAACGCCTGCCTATTTCATGAACCTGATGAACAAAGTGTTTATGGAGTTTTTGGATAAGTTAAATGTGGTGTTCATAGATGATATTTTGGTTTTCTCAAAAATGAAGAGGAACATATGGAACATTTGCGATTGGTTTTGGAGAAACTAAGGGAACATCGATTATATGCCAAGTTCAGCAAATGTGAGTTTTGGCTAAAGGAAGTTGGATTTCTTGGACATGTTATATCCGGAGAAGGGATAGCAGTTGACCCCACAAAGGTTGATACCGTAACCAAATGGGAAGCACCAACGACAGTTGGAGAGATCCGGAGTTTCCTTGGACTCGCAGGATACTACCGAAGATTCATTGAGAATTTCTCAAGGATTGCAAAGCCTATGACGGAATTGCTGAAAAAGGGTACCAAGTTCATATGGACTGAGGATTGTGAGGCAAGTTTTCAGGAGTTGAAGAAAATATTGGTTACCTCACCAGTGTTAATTTTGCGGATCGGACCAAGGATTATGAGGTGTATTGCGGCGCTTCACGCCGAGGACTTGGAGCAGTGCTTATGCAGGAAGGAAGAGTTGTTTCAGATATGCTTCACGACAGCTAAAGCCTCATGAGTTGAATTATGCCACACATGACTTGGAGTTAGCAGCCGTTGTGCACGCATTGAAGACCTGGAGACATTTTCTCATTGGAAATCATTGTGAGGTGTACACGGATCACAAGAGTTTGAAGTACATCTTCACGCAAAAGGAATTAAATCTCAGACAGCGCAGATGGCTGGAGCTTATTAAGGATTATGATATGAGATTGCATTATCACCCCGGGAAGGCTAACGTCGTAGCAGACGCATTGAGCCGTAAGAGCCACGTCAATACACTAATGATGGGAGGAATACCCAAGGAGTTAGTCGAGGACCTTTGAGGGCTATGTTTGGAAATAGTTCCGAGAGGCTATGTAGCAGCATTGGAGATTCAACACGTTGATGGACAAAATCAGAAGCTCAAAAGGCGGATAGGGAAGTTGCCTCTATAAAGGAGAAAATGAGCAAAGGAAAAGCTAAGGGATTTCGTGAGGATGAGCACGATACCCTATGGTTTGAGGGCCGTGTTATGTGCCAAATGACCCGGAGATCGTGAAGTTGATTCTGCAAGAAGCACATGATTCGCCCTACTCGATTCACCACAAATACCAAGATGTATTTGGATTTGAAGAATACTTTCTGGTGGACCGGAATGAAGAAGGATATCGCAGAGTATGTAGCAGTTTGTGATGTATGTCAAAGGGTGAAGGCAGAACATCAGAAGCCAGCAGGATTGTTGCAACCATTGCCGATACCCGAATGGAAGTGGGATAAACTAGGCATGGATTTCATCACAGGTTTGCCAAAGACTCGTTAAGCTATGACTCGATTTGGATTATAGTCGACCGCTTGACGAAGGTAGCTCATTTCATTCCAAATCAAGACTACCTATAGAAGTGCTAAGTTGGCAAAGATATACATGACCGTAATTGTGTGTTTACGGAGTTCCGAGGAGTATCGTGTCGGATAGAGGAACCCAATTTACCTCAAATTTTTGGAATCGGTTGCACGAAACATTGGGAACCAGGCTGGAATTCAAGATGACTTTCCACCCACGCAGACCGATGGACGGTCGAGAGAGTCAATCAGATTACGGAGGATATGCTTTGAGAGCTTGTGCACTAGATTATGGATCTAGTTGGGATGATAACTTGCCGTATGCAGAGTTTTCTTATAACAACAGTTACCAAACTAGCTTGAAGATGGCACCTTTCGAGGCTTTATGCGGAAGGAGGTGCAGGACACCGTTATCATGGGACTAAGCCGAGACCGTCGCTTGTTTGGACCAGATTTGATTAAGGAGTCCGAGCGAAGGTTAAGTTGATTCGCGATAGGCTCAAGGTAGCCCAGTCCAGACAGAAAAGCTATGCGGATTTAAAACGCAAGGCGATAGAATATGAAGTTGGAGACAGAGTTTATCTTAGAGTATTCCCACTTCGCGGAGTTAAACGTTTTGGAGTTAAAGGAAAATTGGCACCACGTTTCGTTGGACCGTATAGGATCTTGCAACGCATGGGAGAAGTTGCTTATAAGCTGGAATTGCCAGAGGGACTGTCAGGAGTTCATGATGTATTCCATGTTTCTCAGCTGAAGAAATGTCACTCCGAGATAGCAGAGATACCGTTAAGAGATACAGTGCCACTTGAAGCAATTCAGTTGGAGGATGATTTGACATATGAGGAGAAACCAGTCAAGATTCTCGATTATGCCAGCAGAGTTACTCGCAGCAAGGTTATCAAGTTTTGCAAAGTTCAGTGGAGCCACCACACTGAGGATGAAGCCACCTGGGAAAGAGAAGAAGATTTGCTCAAGGACCACCCTCACCTATTTTCTAGCCAACCCGAATCTCGAGGGCGAGATTCATCTTAAGGGGGGTAGGTTTGTAACATCCCAAATTTTCAATTTGGAATGTTATACATTAAGTCATCATGCATTACATATTTTCTTGCATTTTTCCGATCCTAGAAATTTCATGCAACTCAAGGACCCTCGGAGAGAGTTGGAGATTTCGTTATTTTCATATTTGAGTTTTCTCAAATTCTGAAAATAGGATCATTTGAATTTTGATTTATTTTATCTTCAATTATTTCTACTATCAAAATATGAGAGAGGGAATAAAATGACTTTCCCAAAATAAAGAAATAATGAAGATTCAATAAAAAAATTAAATAAGATTTTATTTCGGAGTTTTTCACTTTCTATTTGCCTTAGGGAAAAATGTGTGTTTTCAAAAATTGCATTTTAGGCCCCGTGTAAAAGTTCATTCTGTTCGACTCATTTTTAGGAGTCGGGAAAAATTTACTTTGTAAATTTTGGAGTTCGTTTAGATTTTATTTTATTCGTTTTTCTGCACGCTATATATATTAAAAAAAAATTGCCTGACGCCCGCTTTGGGCCAAAGACCGGCCCACCGCCCTCCCTCGCGCGCCCTCACGCCACGCAGCCGCCGCCGCCGCCCGGCGAATCCGAGGAGGATTCCTCCTCCTCCTCCTCTTGCTTGCCTCCTCCCCAAACTACCCTCCCCTTTAAATACCCAAGACCACCCCCTCTCCTCCCCAACCCGCCGCTTGCCGCCCTCTCCTCGGCCGCCGCGCCCCAACCCTTGGCGCCCGCCCCTTGCGCCGCCGCCGCCGCCAGGGCCGCCGCCGCCACGTGACGTCGTCGCCTCGCCGCCTAGCCACCACCCCGCCGGAGCCCCACCTCGTCGAGGTAGCCGCGCCACGCCACCCTCCCCTCGGTTCGGTTTTTTTTATATAAAAACCGTTCCGGTTTTCTTTTCCGATGTTCGGTTTTTTTTAAACCCTAGATCGGTTTTATTTTTCCGGTTTTATTGTTTAGCGAGCGTTCGCCGGACTGTTCGTCTTAACGAACGTGATCACCGGTTATTCCCGGTTAACGAACGTCCGTTCATTTAACCGTTCGTCGTTTTTCCTTTAATCGGATTTAATCCGCTATTTTTCTAATCACGATTTCAGATCCGATCTTCGTTCTAGTTTATCTTCTCGCTCGTTTATCGGAATCAGGTGATTCAAGCGCCTAGAGTTTCGTGTCGAAACCGCCGTTCCGACTAATCAACTTAAACAAAGTTTTGCTACTGTAAAATTTGACCTAGTTTCAACTTGCTAGAACCGAGCTGTTTTATTCCGCCGAATGTTTTCCATTGTTTTGTTTGATTCGTTTTCTTTTGCAACCAGGGTTCTTAAGTTGAAATTTCTGGTCAGATCTTTTATTCGAGATTTACCCGTGCATTAGATGAGTACTTATTGTATGCTTGTTGTTTGACTGCGATAGATCACCCGGAGTGCGCCGCTTGTTATTTCTAATCTCTAGGTTTCGCGGATCATCAGCAAGGCAAGTAACACTTGATCATACCTTTTCATACCCAGTTTTTATGCATTAGCTCAATCCTCAAACACTTGCATGATTAGGATCTAATTAAATTGTGGGATGGGAAGTAGATGAGGTAGTACCTATTACCTGTTTTATTACCAAACCTTTGGGAGTTACTTCTACGTTTGCTTATTTGCCATGCTATGCTAGTAGACGTGGATTGGGTGAGTGTATCCATGATGTATGTGAGATTGTTAAATTAATGGTTTATTTAAGGTGGCAACTTAAACACACATCTGGGTGGATTGAGGCACCTGGGGTATCCAGTGATTGCCTGTTTTTTTTGGGACCGCCACCCAGGCTCAAAGGGATCATGAGATTATTCAAACTAGAAACTTCCGTGTGCAGCCACAAGCCATTATGGGCTCTGGCATAGTTGACTAAGTCGTGCGAACTCTTATAGTGGTGGACTAGCAGATGTAGGGGATGTAGGTGTACCGGTCTACCCGTCGTAAGGTGCTAGCGCTTCTGAAAGACTATGTCTCGGTCATCCGTTTCTCAAACATCATGTAGTGCGAGAAATCCAACGGAGGCGATCGAGTCTTGTGGGGAAAAGTCGCTAAACCTCTGCAGAGTGTATAAACTAATCATGATTAGCCGTGTCCCGGTTATGGACATCTTGAGTATCTAGTACTTGAATATCATGTGAATCTCAACATGTTACTCTAACTAATATTGTTGGGTTTTTAATGAGTACTTTTAATTGGGATTGAGGATGTGTCAACCATTCTCAATGTTTAACAACCACCATGATAGTTAAACAAATTTATTCCTTTGCAAGAGGGAAAAAGCGGCTTTATGCAAAAAACTGTAATCAGAGAGCTTTTCCACCAGCCACATATGCATGTAGTACAGGCTTATCATTCATTACTCTCTATGTGTTACATTGCGGCATATTCCATGTGCTGACCCGTTTCGGGCTGCAACTTTCATGTTGCAGACTTTTCGCAACGACGATTAAGGTGCTTTAGGTCGTGGTTCTATACTCGGTGATGCCGATGGAGTTGATGGACTCACTTATCTTCCAAGTCTTCCGCTGTTATCGTTATTAGATGGCCTTAAGCCATATTTAATGTAATAAGTCCTCTTTTGGACAACGATGTAATAAGTGTGTGATTGCTACTCTGTTATAAATCCTTCGAAGTACTGTGTGGTGTCAGCATTACTGATCCAGGGATGACACCTGAGCACAGAGACTTGATCCATTCGGGTTGGGTCGCTACATCGTCCTTGCGGATTGGGATGGACCGCACGTTGTACTTGTGGCGAAGTTCCGAAGGAGGAGGTAGCAGTCGACCTGCACCTCGTCGTCCTTGCGGATTGGGATGAATTCCTTACTTAGGCGAGCACTGGCTGCAGCTAAGCCTCCGAGTGGGAGGCTTGCTCTCCACTCGGTAGGATTTCTATTTCTTAGGCGAGCACTGCGCTGCAGCTAAGTCCCCGAGTGGGAGGTGTGCTCTCCACCCGGTAGGATTTCTATTACTTAGGCGTAGCACCTGGGTTGTGCAGTTAAGCCCCCGAGTGGGAGGTTTGCTCTCCACTCGGTAGGATTTCTATTACTTAGGCGAGCACTGGCTGCAGCTAAGCCCCCAGTGGGAGGTTTGCTCTCCACTCAGGATTCTATTACTTAGGCGAGCAAGCACTGCTGCAGCTAAGCCCCAGTGGGAGGTTTGCTCTCCACTCGGTAGGATTTCTATTACTTAGGCGAGCACTGGCTGCAGCTAAGCCTCCCGAGTGGGAGGTTTGCTCTCCACTCGATAGGATTTTTATCACTTTGGATGTTTAAGGCGAATCTTTGGGAAGTTATAAGCCCCGAGTGGGAGACTGGCTCACCACTCGGCAGGTTTGAATACTTAGGCAAGTACTTGGACTGCAGCTAAGCCTCCCGAGTGGGAGGCTGGCTCGCCACTCGGTAGGATTTTGGATACTTAGGCGAGTACTTGGACTGCAGCTAAGCCTCCGAGTGGGAGGCTGGCTCGCCACTCGGTGGGATTTTGGATACTTAGGCGAGTACTTGGACTGCAGCTAAGCCTCCGAGTGGGAGGCTGGCTCGCCACTTGGTAGGATTTTTGGATACTTAGGCGAGTACTTGACTGCAGCTAAGCCTCCGAGTGGGAGGCTGGCTCGCCACTCGGTAGGATTTTGGATACTTAGGCGAGTACTTGGACTGCAGCTAAGCCTCCGAGTGGGAGGCTGGCTCGCCACTCGGTAGGATTTTGGATACTTAGGCGAAGCGGATTCGCAGCTAAGCCCCCGAGTGAGAGACTAGCTTGCACTCCGAAAAGGATTTTGGATACTTAGGCGAAGCGAATTCGCAGCTAAGCCCCCGAGTGAGAGACTGGCTCGCACTCGGAAAGGATTTTTTTTACAAACTTAGGCGAATCGGATTCGCGACTAAGCCACCCACTGGGGGTAATTTCAACAAAAAGTAATAACAATCACGGGAAAATTATAACATTCTTATCTTGGATAAACAAACTACAAAAGTACTTTTATTACATCTCAACCGAGTGAGTTTTTAAGTGTAAAAGGGGCGGAGCAGCTCCGTGTTCCAAGCTCGAGGCTCGTCGATCTGGCGATCAACGTTGTAGAGATGATATGCCCCGTTGTGGAGGACTCTCGTGACGATGAAGGGACCTTCCCAAGTGGGAGCAAGCTTGTGGGGTTTCATGATCCACTCGGTGGACCAAATCTCCCTCTTGGAAGGCTCGACTCTTCACATTTCGGCATGGAATCGACGCAAGTCTTGCTGATAGATAGTCGAGCGGATCAAGGCCATCTCTCTCCTCTTCCAAGAGGTCGATTGCATCTTGCCGGGCTTGTTCCGCTTCTTCTTCGTGAGTATAGCTCGACTCGAGGCGCATTGTGAAGCAGGTCACTCGGCGAGAACTGCTTCAGCTCCATAGACCAGGAAGAATGGAGTTCTCCCAGTCGACCAATTAGGAGTGGTCCTCAATCCCCAGAGAACTGATGGAAGTTCGTCGACCCAAGCTCCTGCTGCGTGTTTGAGATCACGCATCAGCCGAGGTTTTAGCCCTTTGAGAATGAGGCCGTTTGCACATTCTGCTTGTCCATTCGACTGAGGATGAGCCACTGAAGCATAGTCGACCCGCGTGCCTTGAGAGGCGCAGAAGGCTTTGAACTTGTCATTATCAAAGTTTAACCCATTGTCGGTGATGATGCTATGCGGAACTCCATATCTAAATATCAACTCTCTGATGAAACTTATAGTAGTGCATGCATCGAGGTTCTTGATGGGCTTGGCTTCGATCCACTTGGTGAACTTGTCGACTGCTACTAGCAAATGGGTGAAACCGCTTCTGCCAGTTCTCAACGGTCCAATCATGTCCAATCCCCAAACAGCGAAGGGCCAAACGAGTGGAATGGTCTTCAAGGCTGAGGCTGGCTTGTGCGACATGTTGGAATAGAACTGACATCCTTCACACTTGTCGACTATTTCTTTTGCCATTTCATTTGCTTTCGGCCAGAAATCCCCTCGGTATGCTTTAGCCACGATGGTCCAGGAGGACGCATGATGGCCACAGGTCCCAGTGGATATCCTCAAGAATTATCGACCTTCTTCCGGCGTGATACACTTCGCCGACTCGATGGCGCTTTCTCTCATAATTGTCCCTTGATCACCGTAAAGGCCATGGATCGACAGACGATCTGTCGAGCCTCTTCTTCATTCTCTGGGAGCTCTTTCCTTAGGATATATGCGATGTACGGCACTGTCCAGTCGGGAGTGACGACCACAACTTCCATAATCAGGTCGACCACGGCTGGGACCTCAACTTCAGTCGGATCATTGGCACTCTTTTGCTGCGGGCTTCTTCTGTGAAAGGATCCTCCTGCACTGATGGAGCATGAATGTGTTCCAAAAATACATTATCGAATGGCTTCCCTCTTGGACCCTATCTTCGCCAAATCATCCGCGACTTGATTTTTCGATCGAGGTATACGATGAAGCTCTAACCCCTCGAATTTCTTCTCCAGCTTTCTTCTTTGCATTACAATAACTTTGTCATAGCTGGGCTTGTGACATCCCACTCCTTCATCACTTGATTAACAACCAGATCCGAGTCGCCATAGACCATAAGGCGGACGCCGAAAGTGAAATGGCCATGCGCAACCCATACAGAGTGCTTCATATTCTTCTTCGTTGTTGGAAGAATCAAAGTGAATCTGGAGAACATAATTGAGCCTATCTCCTCGGGGAAACCAATACAACCCCTGCACTGAACCGTTCAGCATCTTGGAACCATCAAAAACATAGTCCAATGTTTCGAGTGAACTTGGGTCGGAAGTTGTGTTCAGTCCACTCGGCGAGGAAATCTGCTATTGCTTGGGACTTGATAGCTTTCTTTGCCTCGAATTTGATATCAAGGGGAAGGAGTTCAATCACCCATTTTGCCACTCGACCAGTTGCATCTCTGTTATGAAGAATTTCCGACAAAGGGCGTCACGACGATCGTAATGGAATGATAAGAGAAATTATGAGCAACCTTCTTCGTTGTGTTATAGATCCCATAAACAAGCTTCCGATAGTGAGGGTATCTTTGCTTTGATGGGGTCAATTCGATGCTTCAAAGATAATAAACCGGGTGTTGAACTTTGAAGGTTTTTCCTTCTTCTTCCCTTTCGACCGTAAATGCAGTCTTGACGACTTGTCCAGTGGCTGCAATGTAAAGCAGCAAAGGCTCCTTGCTGATTGGAGCAGCAAGCACCGGCTGGGTGGAGAGCAGAGCTTTGAGCTATGCAAACGCTGCATTAGCTTCTCAAGTCCACTCGAACTTGTCTGACTTCTTCATCAGTCGGTAAAGAGGCAATGCCTTTTCACCGAGGCGAGAGATGAATCGACTTAAAGCAGCCAAGCATCCAGTAAGTTTCTGGACATCGTGCACGCGCGAGCGCTTCATTTGGAGTATGGTGCCAACCTTTTCTGGGTTAGCATCGATTCCTCGCTCGGAAACGAGAAAACCGAGTAACTTTCCACCAGGAACTCCAAATGTACACTTTGATGGATTAAGCTTGATATCATACCTCCTGAGATTGTCAAATGTTTCAACAAGGTCAGTCAACAGGTCGGAACCCTTTTGTGACTTGACCACTATATCATCCATGTATGCTTCCACATTCCGACTGATTTGAGTGAGCAAACACTTCTGAATCATCCTCATGAATGTGGCTCCGGCATTCTTGAGACCGAATGGCATGGTGACATAACATAAGCATCCGAATGGACTGATGAACACTGTTTTAATCTCATCGGGTCCATACAGACGGATCTGATGGTACCCGGAATAAGAGTCTAAAAAATACAACCTCTCGCATCCCGCAGTTGAGTCGACTATTTGGTCGATGCGAGGAAGAGGGAAATAATCTTTCGGGCAGGCCCGATTGATATGCTTGAAATCAATGCACATGCGCAACGACTTGTCCTTCTTGGGGACCATGACAACGTTGGCGAGCCACTCGGAGTGGTAGATCTCTCGGATGAACTCTGCTGCTAAGAGTCGAGCCACCTCCTCGCCAATGGCCTTTCTCTTCTGGACGGCGGACCGCCGAAGATACTCTTTAACTGGTTTCAATTTCGGGTCGACTCGTAGTCGATGCTCAGCCAGCCCCATGGGAACACCCGGCATGTCAGCAGGCTTCCATGCAAAGATGTCCCAGTTCTCACGGAGGAACTGGATGAGCGCTTCTTCCTATTTTGAGTCGAGTGTTGTTAAGATGTTGGTCGGAGCAGCATCGGGATCAGTCGGGTGAATGTGAACCTGTTTCGTCTCGCCGATCGAATGTCGACTCCGTAGCGGGCTTCTTAGCTCGCAACAAATCACTCAGATCCGCAGTTTTCTGATACTCTTGTAGCTCTACCACTTCCAACTGAGCATCGGCGATCTTAGATCCTTTCTGGAAGCACTCTTCTGCCTTCTTCCAATTGCCCGTGACAGTGATCACGCCCTTGGGACCAGGCATCTTCAGTTTAAGATACACGTAACATGGTCGGGCCATGATTCGTGCATAAGCTGGTCTTCCCGAATAGCGTGATAAGCGCTCTGAAATCCACGACCTCAAAGGTCAACTTTTCTTTCCGGAAATGCTTTGAATCACCAAAACTACATCAAGAGCAATTTGGCCGAGTGACTCAGCCTTCTTTCCGTGAATGACTCCGTGGAAGCTCATGTTCTTTGATCGGTAATGCGGACATCGGAATGCCCATCCCTTTCAACGTCTCTGCGTATAATATATTCAAACCACTACCACCATCCATCGGGACTTTGGTCAGAAAGTGCCTTCGACAACTGGGTCGACCACCAACGCTTGCCTCCCAGGGGTGGCAATGTGCGTCGGGTGATCAGACTGATCGAATGTGATGGCGGTCTGGGACCATTTCAGATAATTGGGAGTCGCCGAAGCAACCAAGTTTACTTCCCGATTGATAACCTTCAATCGACTTTTGCTTTCGACGTCAGCAAAAATCATCAGGGTGGAATTGACCTGGGGATAACCACCATCACTGTCATCTCTATCCTCAACTTTGTCTGTCTCCTTATCCTTATCCTTGGGATGTTTCCCTTGGAACTGCTGAATCAAGAGCCGACACCAGTCGAGTGGTATGTTTCGGGTAAATGAGTTTACCCTCTTCATCTTTCTTTGTATGAATATGACATGGTAAATCCACCACGTCGTTCCCATCCTGGTCTTTCACCTTCTTAGGGTTCCAAGGACCCTTGGGTTTCCCCTTGAACTTTCCTGGGGGTCACTGCCAAGGCCTCTCCAGGAGCCGCTGGCTCGGCTTTGCGCTTCTGCTTCCGACTAGAATTTCCTCCGCCGGTCTCATTGGCGGCCGATTTATGTTTACCACTCTGGAGTCGATCCTCTTCTTCACCATTTGCATATTTGGTGGCAATCTCCATCATCCGACTCAGGGTCATATCTCCGGTTCGACCAAATTTCAAACTCAATTCTCTGTTCTTGACACCTTCCTTGAAGGCATGCATCGCTCGATGATCGAGATACATTCTCGATCGTGTGGTGCAAAGTGATCCACCTCTGGATATAATCTCTCAAGGTTTCACTCGACTTTTGCATACGCATCGCAACTCTGTCAAACCTGCTGGTCGCTTGCAAGTTCCTTCAAATGTCACGACAAACACTCGGGCAAGATCTTCCCAAGTGTAAATCTTCTTTGGGTGCTAACTGATTCAACCACGCCCTGGCTGAACCCTCCAACATAAGAGGTAAATGCTTCATGGCTACCTCATCGTTGCCACCACCGATCTGAACTGCCACTCGGTAATCTTCAAGCCAAGTGTCAGGCTTGGATTCTCCAGTGAACTTGCTGACTCCAGTCGCCAACCTGAAGTTGGGAGGAATCACCGCGGCCCTGATGGCTCTGCTGAAACACTCTGGTCCCGAGACATGAACTCTACTACTGGAAGGAACATCTCTATCGTGGCCGTCTCGGTGAGCTCTGTTCCTGTCGACCAAACCTTGAACGATAATGGATCTCGCATCAAAACCTGGTTCCCTGGGGTCGACTGGAACTCTTCGCCCAGCACTGTTTTGGCGTCTGTCGTCCTGCTGCCGAGGAGCGTATGATCCACCCCTTGGGGGAGGAGAGGGCACTCGACGTCGATCGTTGCGATCGAATCGGTGCTCATACTGCTCGCGGCCCTTATATTGATCATCACGCCGGCCTCCACGTTCCTCACGCCTCGGGGGCGATCTTGGACTATGGGCCGATGGAATGAATTCGCATGACGGATCGTTGTGAACCCTGTTCCTTGGCCCGATACAACTGAGTTATGATCTCCTGCCGCTCGGAGCAAATCTCTGATTTGCTGCAAACCTCTACCTGCCTCCCGTGGGAAGGCTGAATTGATTCTGTCTGACGGGCGGCAATGCTAAATTCTGAATCGGAGTTCGATATACAGGTTGGCGGTTGAAAGAGTCAAGGCGTCGACTGGATTCTGGAACCCTCGGTCGCAGTCGCTCGTCCAAAGACCCGCTGAAGATTCTCGATCGAGTGCGCTCAGCCGGGTTGGCTGGCCAGCGCGCATCCTCCAAGGCACGAGCCTCGGGGTTTCTCCAACGATAGGAGTGTGAAGTGCATCCATGTTCCGACGATGAAGCTCCTCCCTCCGAGGCGAAGTGAGGGGCTCGGGCAAGTACTCTTCGTGGGCTTGCACCGGATCGCCTCCACCGCCACCTTCGTTGGTGCAGGTGAATCCAGGGGGACTGCATGGTCCATCGACCATCAGAACCTCTGCCGCCGGGTCACTGCTATCTCATTCGGACACGGTCTCTACGGAGCCAGTCGACAGGTCTAACAGGTCGTAGAGAGATTCGTCGGGCTCGATCGCCGCGTCTTGGGGGATGGCCGACTGGCGGGCCACCGCATGTCTCACCCACCGCTGAAGCCTCGACCGACCGGAACGCTTGCGCCGGTGGGAGACTGGGAGTGAAGATAGCGAGAGCCGACCCATACCGGGTCGACGGTTGCCTTGAGGACGCTGTGGACACACGCGCGAAAGTGCGTCGCCCCGCGGATGGGGAGCGCGTCCACGTCGAGTGGAGCCTCCTGAAGCCAAGCGGAGTCGTCGGCGATGAACGTGAGCGCATCGAGACGGAACTCGTGGCCGTCGACCAGAACTCCACCTAAAACCATGATGCCGGAGATCGAGAGAATCGCAACTTCTCCAACAATTCGCTAGAACACCTGCCCCATGGTGGGCGCCAACCGTCGTGGTTCTAAGTCCGACAAAGAGAATGGGGGGTAGGTATGGAGAGGCAAGATCCTAGCTATGGAGTAGTTGTATACGCAAGGGATTTACGAGTTCAGGCCCTTCTCGGAGGAAGTAACAGCCCTACGTCTTGGAGCCCGGAGGCGGTCGACTGGATTATATGCGTATGTGTTACAGGGGTGCGAACCCTTCTACCTGTGGGGGGGGGGGTGGCTTATATAGAGAGCGCCAGGACCCCAGCCAGCCCACGTAGTAGAGGGTTTAAGGTGCGTTAAAGCTAGGCGTTACTGGTAACGCCTTACATAAAGTGTCATTAAGGTTATAAAGACTATTAAACTACAGATCGTTTGGACACCGAGTGGCTCTTGAACTCTTGGTGGTCGAGTGGGTCTTCATAGTCGAGTGTCTTTGAATCTGTCGAGTGGAAGCCTACCAGGTCGACTGGAAGGCTGCTTCTCTTGTGAATGTCCTTGTGGAGGGTACCTTTGGGCAGGTCTATGACCTTACCCCAGGTACATGACTTCATCACCAGGGGCAAGGGTGCAGCTGCCCTCTCTCTCCCTCACTATATATAGGGGGAAGGGAGGACGGGGAGGCGCCCTAGGATTCCCTAGGGGAGGGGCGGCGGCCACAGGGGAAACCCTAGATGGGTTTGGGCGCCCCCACACACTAGGAAACTTGCCCCCCAAGCCGGGAGGGGCGGCTGCCCTAGGGGTGGCGCCCCCACCTCTCCTGGTTACGTGAGATGGGGTGGGAGGGGCGATCAGCCCCTTAATGGGCTGATGTGCCCCCACCCCTTGGCCCATAAGGCCCCCCAACGCTAGCCGTGGCCTCAGAACCCCTTTCGGACACGCTGGTCATCACCGGTACCCCGGAACAATTCTGGACTCCAATACCTTTCGTCCAATATACCGATCTTCACCTTCGGACCATTTCGGAGCTCCTCGTCATGTCCGGGACCTCATCCGGGACTCCGAACAACCTTCGGTAACCACATACTATTTCCCATAACAACTCTAGCGTCACCGAACCTTAAGTGTGTAGACCCTACGGGTTCGGGAACCATCTGAACATGACCGAGACGTTCTCCGGTCAATAACCAGTAGCGGGATCTGGATACCCATGTTGGCTCCCACATGTTCCATGATGATCTCATCGGATGAACCACGATGTCAAGGATTCAAGCAATCCCATATGCAATTCCCTTTGTCTAGCGGTATTGTACTTGCCCGAGATTCGATCGTCGGTATGTCGATACCTTGTTCAATCTCGTTACTGGCAAGTCTCTTTACTCGTTCCGTAACACATCATCCCGTGATCAACCCCGTGGTCACATTGTGCACATTATGATGATGTCCTACCGAGTGGGCCCAGAGATACCTCTCCGTTTACACAGAGTGACAAATCTCAGTCTCGATTCGTGCCAACCCAACAGACACTTTCGGAGATACCTGTAGTGCACCTTTATAGCCACCCAGTTACATTGTAACGTTTGGTACACCCAAAGCATTCCTATGGTATCCGGGAGTTGCACAATCTCATGGTCTAAGGAAAAGATACTTGACATTAGAAAAGCTTTAGCATACGAACTACACGATCTTTGTGCTAGGCTTAGGATTGGGTCTTGTCCATCACATCATTCTCCAAATGATGTGATCCCGTTATCAACGACATCCAATGTCCATGGCTTACTAGGGACATGGTGTTGTCTATGTATCCACACATGTATCTGAGTTTCCTATCAATACAATTATAGCATGGATAATAAACGATTATCATGAACAAGGAAATATAATAATAACCAATTTATTATTGCCTCTAGGGCATATTTCCAATAGTCTCCCACTTGCACTAGAGTCAATAATCTAGTTCACATCGCTATGTGATCAACACTCATAGGTCACATCTCCATGTGACCAACATCCAAGAGTTTACTAGTGTCACTAAACTAGTTCACATCATCATGTGATTAAGACTCAATGAGTTCTGGGGTTTGATCATGTTTTGCTTGTGAGAGAGGTTTTAGTCAACAGGTCTCCAACATTCAGATCTGTATGTACTTCGCAAATCTCTATGTCATATTGTAAATGCTGCTTCCACGCTCCACTTGGAGCTATTCCAAATGGTTGCTCCACTATACGTATCTGGTTTGCTACTCAGAGTCACTCAGATAGGTGTTAAAGCTTGCATCGACGTAACCCTTTACGCCGAACTCTTTATCACCTCCATAATCGAGAAACATGTCCTTATTTAATCCAAGGACAATTTTGACCGATGTCCAATGATCCATTCCTGGATCACTCTTGTACCCCCTTGCCAGACTCATGGCAAGGCACACTTCCAAAGGCGGTACACAGCATAGCATACTACAGAGCCTATGTCTGAAGCATAGGGGACGACCTTCGTCCTTTCTCTCTCTTCTGCCGTGGTCGAGCTTTAACTCTTAACTTCATACCTTACAACTCAGGCAAGAACTCTTTTGACTGATCCATCTTGAACATCTTCAAGATCATGTCAAGGTATGTGCTCATTTGAAAGTACCATTTAGCGTTTTTTATCTATCCTCATAGATCTTGATGCTCAATGTTCAAGCAGCTTAATTCAGGTTTTCTATTGAAAAACACTTTTTAAATAACCCTATATGCTTTCTAGAAATTCTACATCATTTTCGATCAACAATATGTCATTCACATATACTTATCAAAAATTCTATAGTGCTCCCACTCACTTCTTTGGAAATACAAGTTTCTCACAAACTTTGTATAAACCCAAAATCTTTGATCATCTCATCAAAGCGTACATTCCAACTCCGAGATGCTTACTCCGGTCCTTAGAAGGATTGCTGGAGCTTTGCATACTTGTCAAGATCTTTCAGGATTGACAAAACCTTCTGGTTGTATCACATACAACCTTTCCTCAAGTATAACATCGAGGAAACAATGTTTTGACATCCTATCTGCAAGATTTCATCAATCATGCAGTAATTGCTAATCCAATTCCAACAGACTCTTAGCATCGCTTCTGGTGAGAAAGCCTCACCGTAGTCAACTCCTTGAACTTGTCAGAAAACATCTTTAACGACAAGTCGAGCTTTCTTAATGGTGATACTTACCATCATTGTCTGTCTTCCTTTTAAAATCCATCTTTACCCAACGTCCTTACGACCATGAAGTATTTCTTCCAAAGTCATGGGTCCTCTCTTGGATGTTATGGCCTTGAGCCATTCGTCGGAATCCGGGCCCACCATCGCTTCTTCATAGCTCGTAGGTTCATTGTTGTCTAGCAACATGACCTTCAAGACAGGATTACTATACCACTCAGAAGTAGTACGCATCCTTGCCACCCTACGAGGTATGGTAGTGACTTGATCCAAAACTTCATGATCACTATCATAAGCTTCTACTTCAATTGGTGTAGGCGCCACAAGAACAACTTCCTGTGCCCTGCTACACACTTGTTGAAGTGACGGTTCAATAACCTCATCAAGTCTCCACCATCCTCCCACTCAATTCTTTTGAGAGAAACTTTTCTCGGGAAAGGACCTAATTCTAGAAAGAATAATTTTTGCTTCCGGAACTGAGACTGGAGGTAGACCCAACTGTTTTGGGTGTCCTATGAAGAAGCATTTTATCCGCTTTGGGTTCGAGCTTATCAACCTGAAACTTTTTCACATAAGCGTCGCAGCCCCAAACTTTTAAGAAACGACAATTTAGGTTTCTCCAAACCATAGTTCAAACGGTGTCGTCTCAACGGAATTACGTGGTGCCCTATTAAAGTGAGTGTGGTTGTCTCTAATGCCTAACCCATGAACGATAGTGGTAATTCAATAAGAGACATCATGGTACGCATCATATCCAATAGGGTGCAACTATGATGTTTGGACACACCATCACACTATGGTGTTCCAGGCGGTATTTATTGTGAAACAATTTCCACAATGTCTTAATTGCGTGCCAAAGCTCGTAACTCAGATACTCATCTCTGTGATCATATCATAGACATTTTATCCTCTTGTCACGATGCTCTTCAACTTCACTCTGAAATTACTTGAACCATTCAATAATTCAGACTTGTGTTTCATTAAGTAAATACACTCAGTATCTACTCAAATCATCTGTGAAGTAAGAACATAACGATATTCACTGCATGCCTCAGCACTCATTAGACCGCACACGTCAAAATGTGTTACTTCCAACAAGTTGCTCTCTTGTTCCATCTTACTGAAACCGAGGCTTTTCAGTCATTTTGCCCATGTGGTATGATTTGCATACCTCAAGTGATTCAAAATCAAGTGAGTCCAAATGATCCATCTGCATGGAGTTTCTTCATGCGTACACACCAATAGACATGGTTCGCATGTCTCAAACTTTTCAAAAACGAGTGAGTCCAAAGATCCATCAACATGGAGCTTCTTCATGAGTTTTATACCAATATGACTTACATGGCGATGCCACAAGTAAGTGGTACCATCATTACTATCTTATATCTTTTGGCATGAAAATGTGTATCACTACGATCGAGATTCAATAAACCATTCTTTTAGGTGCAAGACCATTGAAGGTTTTATTCAAATAAATAGAGTAACCATTTTCTCCTTAAATGAATAACCGTATTGCAATAGACATAATCCAATCATGTATATGCTCAACGCAAGCACCAAATGACAATTATTCTGGTTTAATACTAATCTTGATGGTAGAGGGAGCGTCCGATGTTTGATCACATCAAACTTGGAAACACTTCCAACACATATCGTCAGCTCACCTTTAGCTAGTCTCCGTTTATTCCGTAGCCTTTTATTTTGAGTTACTAACACTTAGCAACCGAACCGTATCTAATACCACTGGTGCTACTAGGAGTACTAGTAAAGTACACAATAACTTAATGTATATCCAATATACTTGTATCGACCTTGCCAGCCTTCTCATCTACCAAGTATCTAGGGTAATTCTGCTCCAGTGGTTGTTCCCCTTATTACAGAAGCACTTAGTATCGGGTTTGGGTTCAACCTTGGGTTTCTTCATTAGAGCAGCAGCCGATTTGCTGTTTCATGAAGTATCCCTTCTTGCCCTTGCCCTTCTTGAAACTAGTGGTTTCACCAACCATCAACAATTGATGCTCCTTCTTGATTCCTACTTTCGCGGTGTCAAACATCGCGAATATCTCAAGGATCATCATATTTATCCATGATTTGTTATAGTTCATCACGAAGCTCTAGCAGCTTGGTGGCAATGACTTTGGAGAAATATCACTATCTCTGGAAGATCAACTCCCACTCGATTCAAGTGATTGTTGCACTCAGACAATCTGAGCACAAGCTCAATGATTGAGCTTTTCTCCCTTAGTTTGCAGGCTAAGAAAATCGTCGGAGGTCTTATACCTCTTGACGTGGGCACGAGCCTGAAATCCCAATTTCAGCCCTCGAAACATCTCATATGTTCCGCGACGTTTTGAAAAACGTCTTTGGTGCCTCAACTCTAAAACGTTTAACTGAACTATCACGTAGTTATCAAAACGTGTATGTCCGATGTTCGCAACATCCACAGACGACGTCACGGGGTTCAAAGACACCTGTGGCGGTGCATTAAGGACATAAGCTTTTTCTGTCCGCATAATCGCCATCATCAACTTTCAACTATATTTTCTCTAGGAACATATCTAAGCAGTGGAACTAAAGCGCGAGCTTTACATAATTTGCAAAGATCTTTTGACTATGTTCAGGATAATTAATTTCATCTCATGAACTCCCACTCAGATAGACATCCCTCTAGTCATCTAAGTGATTACATGATCCGAGTCAACTAGGCCGTGTCCGATCATCACGTGAGACGGACTAGTCATCATCGGTGAACATCATGCTCGACCTTTCGGTCTCTTGTGTTCCGAGGCCATGTCTGTACATGCTAGGATCGTCAAGTTAACCTAAGTGTTTCGCGTGTGTAAATCTGGCTTACACCCGTTGTATGTGAACGTAAGAATCTATCACACCCGATCATCACGTGGTGCTTGAAGCAACGAACTTTACATAGCGGTGCCGCAGTTAGGGGAACACTTTCTTGAAATTTTAATGAGGATCATCTTATTTACTACCGTCGTTCTAAGAAAATAAGATGTATAAACATGATAAACATCACATGCAATCAAATAGTGACATGATATGGCCAATATCATTTTGCTCCTTTGATCTCCATCTTCGGGCTCCATGATCATCATCGTCACCGGCATGACACCATGATCTCCATCATCATGATCTCCATCATCGTGTCTCCATGAAGTTGTCTCGCCAACTTATTACTTCTACTACTATGGCTACCGTTAGCAATAAAGTAAAAGTAATTACATGGCATTGTTCAATGACACGCAGGTCATACAATAAATTAAGACAACTCCTATGGCTCCATCGGTTGTCATACTCATCGACATGCAAGTCGTGATTCCTATTACAAGAACATGATCAATATCATACATCACATATCATTCATCACATTCTTTTGGCCATATCACATCACATAGCATACCCTGCAAAACAAGTTAGACGTCCTCTAATTGTTGTTTGCATGTTTTACATGGCTGCTATGGGTTTCTAGCAAGAACGTTTCTTACCTACGCAAAACCACAGTGTGATATGCCAATTGCTATTTACCCTTCATAAGGACCCTTTTCATTGAATCCGTTCCGACTAAAGTGGGAGAGACTGGCACCCGGTAGCCACCTTATGCACCAAGTGCATGTCAGTCGGTGGAACCTGTCTCACGTAAGTGTACGTGTAAGGTCGGTCCGGGCCGCTTCATCCCACAATACCGTCGAAACAAGATTGGACTAGTAACGGTAAGCATATTGAACAAAATCAACGCCCACAACTACTTTGTGTTCTACTCGTGCAAATAATCTACATAATAGACCTAGCTCATGATTCCATGTTGGGGAACGTGGCGAGAAATTCAAAATTTTCCTACGTGTCACCAAGATCTATCTATGAAGAAACTAGCAACGAGGGAAGGAGAGTGCATCTACATACCCTTGTAGATCGCTAAGCGGAAGCGTTCAAGAGAACGGGGTTGAAGGAGTCGTGCTGTCGTGATCCAAATCACCGAAGATCCTAGTGCCAAACGGACGGCACCTCCGCGTTCAACACACGTACATCCCGGTGACGTCTCCCATGCCTTGATCCAGCAAGGAGAGAGGGAGAGGTTGGGGAAGACTCCATCCAGCAGCAGCACGGCGGTGTGGTGGTGATGGAGGAGCGTGGCAATCCTGCAGGGCTTCGCCAAGCACCGCGGGAGAGGAGGAGGACTTGGGAGAGGGGGAGGGCTGCGCCAGGGGCAAGGGTGCGGCTGCCCTCTCTCTCCCTCACTATATATAGGGGAAGAGAGGAGGGGGAGGCTCCCTAGGGTTCCCTAGGGGAGGGGCGGCGGACACAGGGGAAACCCTAGATGGGTTTGGGCACCCCCACACCCTAGGAAACTTGCCCCCCCCCCCAAGCCGGGAGGGCGGCTGCCCTAGGGGTGGCGCCCCCACCTCTCCTGGTTACGTGAGATGGGGTGGGAGGGGCGCTCAGCCCCTTAGTGGGCTGATGTGCCCTCTCCCCTTGGCCCATAAGGCCCCCCAACGCTTGCCAGGGCCTCCGAAACCCCTTTCGGACACGCTGGTCATCACCTGCTACCCCCGGAACAATTCCGGACTCCAATACCCTTCGTCCAATATACCGATCTTCACCTCTGGACCATTCCAGAGCTCCTCGTCATTTCCGGGATCTCATCCGGGACTCCGAACAACCTTCGGTAACCATATACTGTTTCCCATAACAACTCTAGCGTCACCGAACCTTAAGTGTGTAGACCATACGGGTTCGGGAACCATGCAGACATGACCGAGACGTTCTCCGGTCAATGACCAACAGCGGGATCTGGATACCCATGTTGGCTCCCACATTTTCCATGATGATCTCATCGAATGAACCACAATGTCAAGGATTCAAGCAATCCCATATGCAATTCCCTTTGTCTAGCGGTATTGTACTTGCCCGAGATTCGATCGTCGGTATGCCGATACCTTGTTCAATCTCGTTACTGGCAAGTCTCTTTACTCGTTCCGTAACACATCATCCCGTGATCAACCCCTTGGTCACATTGTGCACATTATGATGATGTCCTACCGAGTGGGCCCAGAGATACCTCTCCGTTTACACGGTGACAAATCCCGGTCTCGATTCGTGCCAACCCAATGTACACTTTTGGAGATACCTGTAGTGCACCTTTATAGCCACCCAGTTACGTTGTGACGTTTGGTACACCCAAAGCATTCCTATGGTATCCGGGAGTTGCACAATCTCATGGTCTAAGGAAAAGATACTTGAGATTAGAAAAGCTTTAGCATACGAACTACACGATCTTTGTGCTAGGCTTAGGATTGGGTCTTGTCCATCACATCATTCTCCAAATGATGTGATCCCGTTATCAACGACATCCAATGTCCATGGTCAGGAAACCGTAACCATCTGTTGATCAACGAGCTAGTCAACTAGAGGCTTACTAGGGACATGGTGTTGTCTATGTATCCATACATGTATCTGAGTTTCCTATCAATACAATTATAGCATGGATAATAAACGATTATCATGAACAAGGAAATATAATAATAACCAATTTATTATTGCCTCTAGGGCATATTTCCAACAGTTTCAGGACTTTTGGAGTTGCACAGAATATGTCTCCAATATTTGCTCCTTTTCGAGCCCAGAATTCCAGCTGCCGGCATCCTCCCTCTTTATGTAAACCTTGTAAAATAAAAGAGAATAGCCATAAGTATTGTGACATAACGTGAAATAACAGCCCATAATGCGATAAATATCGATATAAAAGCATGATGCAAAATGGACGTATCGCAGATACAGTCTAGTCGGCTCATAGCCCAAGATCGCCCCCGAGACGTGAGGGACGTGGAGACCGGCGAGATCAGTATAGAAACCGTGAGCAGTATGATTACCGACTCGATCACGATGATCGTCGTCGTGTGCCCACGCCTCCCCCAAGGAGTGGGTCGTACATGCCTCGGCAGCATGATGACAGACGCCCTCATAGTGGTGGGCGAAGGATTCCAGTCGACCCCAGGGAACCGAGATTTGATGCGAGATCTATTCTCGTTCAGGGTCTGGTCGACAGAAACAGAGCTCATAGAGAAGGCCATGATAGAGATTTTCCGACCAGCAGCAGAGTGCAAGTCTCAAGTCCAGTGCTTCAAAGAAAGCCATCGTGGGCATGGTGATTCCTCCCAACTTCAAAGTTGGCGACTGGAGTCGATAAGTTCCTTTGGTGAGTCCAATCCTGACACTTGGCTTGAGGACTACCGAGTAGCTGTGCAGATTGGTGGAGGCAATGATGAGGTGGCCATGAAGCACCTTCCTCTGATGTTGGAGGGCTCAGCCAGAGCATGGTTAAATCAGTTAGCACCTGGCAGTATTTATAGTTGGGAAGAACTTGTCTGAGTGTTTGTCAGAACATTCGAAGGAACATGCAAATGGCCAGAGGGCTAATGAGCTGCAATCTTGTGTGCAGAAGCCAAATGAAACTTTGAGGGATTATATCCAGAGATGGATCACGTTGCACCACACGGTGGAGAATGTGTCTGATCACCAAGCAGTTTGTGCCTTCAAGGAAGGTGTCAAATGAAGTTCGGTCGGACCAGAGATATGTCTCTGAGTCGAATGATGGAGATTGCCACCAAGTATGCCAATGGTGAAGAGGAGGATCGGCTCCGGAGTGGCAAACACAAAACAGTCGCCCACGAAACCGGAGGAGGAAACTCCAGTCGGAAGCAGAAGCGCAAAGCCGAGCCAGCTGCTCCTGGAGAAACCTTAGCCGTGACTCAGGGAAAGTTCAAGGGGAAGCCCAAAGGAACGTGGAACCCCAAGAAAGTAAAAGATCAAGACGGAAATGATGTGTTGGATTTGCCGTGCCACATTCACACAAGGAAAGATGAAGAGGGTAATCTCACTTACCCGAAGCATACCACTCGACAGTGTCGGCTCCTAATCCAGCAGTTCCGAGAGAAACATCCCAAAGAAAAGGAAAAAGATTCGGACAAAGTTGAGGACAAAGAGGAAAGTGATGATGGTTACCCCCACGTCAATTCCACTCTGATGATTTTTGCTGATGTTGAGAGCAAAAGCCGACTGAAAGTCATCAACAGAGAAGTAAACATGGTCGCTCCAGCGACGCCCAGTTATTTGAAATGGTCTCAGACTGCCATTACGTTCGACCAGTCTGATCACCCAACACACATAACCACCCCTGGGAGGCAAGCGTTGGTGGTCGACCCAGTCGCTGAAGGCACTCGATTGACTAAGGTTCTGATGGATGGTGGCAGCGGCCTGAATATACTGTATGCAGAAACGTTGAAAGGAATGGGCATTCCGATGTCCAGACTCAGTGAAAGCAATATGAGTTTCCATGGAGTTATTCCTGGCAAGAAGGCCGAGTCACTCGGCGGATCGCATATGATGTAGTTTTCGGTGATTCCAAGAATTACCGCAAAGAAAAGTTGACATTTGAAGTTGTGGATTTCCAGAGTGCTTATCATGCTATTCTGGGCAGGCCAGCTTATGCACATTTTATGGCTCGACCATGTTACGTGTACCTCAAATTGAAGATGCCTGGTCCTAAATGAGTGATCACTATCACTGGCAATCGAAAGAAGGCAGAAGAGTGCTTCCAGAAGGGCTCCAAGATCGCCGATACACTAATGGCAGTAGTGGAATTGCAGGAGTATCAAAAAAATGCAGATCTGAGTGATTTGTTGCGAGCTAAGAAGCCTGCCACAGATTCAGCATTTCAAGCGTCTGGTGAAACGAAGCCGATTCATATTCACCCGACCGATCCCAATGCTGCTCCGACTCACATTTTAACCACACTCGACTCCAAATAGGAAGAAGCGCTCATCCAGTTCCTCCTTGAGAACTGGGGCATCTTTGCATGGAAACCTTCTGACATGCCGGGTGTTCCCAGGGGGCTGGCTGAGCATCATTTGCGAGTCGACCCAAAAGTGAAACCAGTCAAAGAACATCTTCGACGGTCCGCCGTACAGAAGAGGAAGGCAATCGGTGAAGAAGTGGCTCGGCTTCTAGCAGCTGAGTTTATCCGAGTGATTTACCACTCTGAGTGGCTAGCTAATGTTGTCATGGTCCCTAAGAAGGACGACTCACTTCGCATGTGCATTGACTTCAAGCATATCAATCGGGCCTGCCCGAAAGATCACTTTCCTCTCCCTCGCATCGACCAAATAGTCGACTCAACTGCGGGGTGTGAGCGTTTGTCCTTTTTGGATGCTTATTCTGGGTATCATCAGATCCGTCTGTATGGACCCACGAGATAAAAACAGATTTCATCACCCCATTTGGGTGCTTCTGTTATGTCACTATGCCATTCGGCTTGAAGAACGCTGGAGCCACATTCATGCGGATGATTCAGAAGTGTTTACTCACTCAAATCAGTCGGAATGTGGAAGCGTACATGGATGACATTGTGGTCAAGTCACGTAAAGGTTCCGACCTACTGTCTGACCTTGCTGAAACCTTTGCCAACCTCAGAAGGTATGATATCAAGCTTAAACCATCAAAGTGCACATTCGGAGTTCCGGACGGAAAATTACTCGGTTTTCTCGTTTCCGAACGAGGGATCGACGCTAACCCAGAGAAAGTGGGTGCCATACTCCGATGAAACGCCCTGTGTGTGTGCATGATGTCCACAAGCTTACTGGTTGTTTGGCCGCCCTAAGTCGATTAATTTCTTGACTCGGTGAAAAGGCACTGCCTCTCTACCGACTGATGAAGAAGTTGGATAAGTTCGAGTGGACTCCTGAAGCTGATGCAGCATTTGCAGAGCTAAAAGCCCTGCTTTCCACCCAGCCGGTGCTTGCTGCCCCAATCAGCAAAGAGCCTTTACTGCTTTACATTGCAGCCACTGGACAAGTCGTCAGTACAGTACTTACGGTCGAGCGGGAAGAAGAAGGAAAAGCCTATAAAGTTCAGCGCCCAGTATATTATGTTTCTGAAGTTTTGACTCCATCAAAGCAAAGATATCCACATTATCAGAAGCTTGTTTATGGGATTTATATGACCACGAAGAAGATTGCACATTACTTCTATGACCAGTCCATTACAGTCGTCAGCGACACTCCATTGTCAGAGATTCTGAACAACAGAGATGCAACTGGTCAAGTGGCAAAGTGGGTGATTGAACTCCTTCCCTTGGATATCAAGTTTGAGGCAAAGAAAACTATCAAGTCCCAAGCAATAGCGGATTTTCTCGCCGAGTGGATCGAACAGCAACTCCCGACTCAAATCCACTCAGAGCACTGGACCATGTTCTTTGATGGTTCCAAGATGCTGAATGGTTCCGGTGCTGGGGTGGTACTGGTATCCCCCCGAGGAGACAAGCTCAGATATGTCCTCCAGATTCACTTTGATTCCTCCAATAACGAAGCAGAATACGAAGCACTCTTGTATGGGTTCGTATGGCCATCTCACTCGGTGTCCGTCGCCTCATGGTCTATGGCGACTCAGATTTGGTAGTCAATCAAGTGATGAAGGAGTGGGACGTCAGAGGCCCAGCCATGACTGGTTACTGCAATGCAGTGAGGAAATTGGAAAAGAAGTTTTTGGGGTTAGAGCTCCATCATATACCCCGAATGAAAAATCAAGCAGTCGATGATTTGGCAAAGATAGGTTCCAAGAGAGAAGCCATCCCCAGCAATGTGTTTTTGGAACACATTCACACACCATCAGTTCAAGAAGATCCTTTCACTGAAGAACCCCGCAGCCTAAGAGTGCCACAGATCCGAATGAAGTCGAAGTCCCAGCAGTGGTCGACCTGATCATGGAGGATTTGGTCATCACTCCCAACTAGACAGTGCCATACATTGTGTATATCCTTAGGAAGGAACTCCCAGAGGAAGAAGAAGAGGCTTGACAGATCGTCCGTCGATCCAAAGCCTTTACTGTGATAAGAGGACAACTGTTCAGGGAAAGCGTAACCGGAGTCAGCCAGAAATGCATCACACCAGAAGAAGGTCGAGTGATCCTCAACGACATCCACTCGGGGACCTGTGGTCACCATGCGTCCTCTCGAACCATTGTGGCTAAAGCATACCGAGCTGGATTTTACTGGCCACAAGCAAATGAAATGGCGAAAGATATAGTCGACAAATATGAGGGCTGCCATTTTTACTCCAATATGTCTCACAAGCCTGCGTCAGCCCAAAAGACAATTCCACTCGTCTGGCCCTTTGCTGTTTGGGGATTGGGTATGGTTGGACCGCTGAGAATTGGTAGGAGTGGCTTCACTCATGTGCTTGTAGCAGTTGACAAGTTTACCAAATGGATTGAAGCTAAGCCTATCAAGAATCTTGAAGCCGGCACTGCCATCAGTTTGATCAGAGAGTTGACATTCAGATACGGGGTTCCGCACAACATCATCACTGACAACGGATCAAACTTCGATTCTGATGAATTCAGAGCCTTCTGCGCTTCTCAAGGCACACGAGTCGACTATGCTTCAGTCGCTCACCCCCAGTCGAATGGACAAGCAGAAAGAGCAAATGGCTTAATTCTCAAAGGACTAAAACCCCGACTGATGCGTGATCTCAAGCACGCAGTAGGCGCCTAGGTCGGCGAACTTCCATCAGTTCCTTGGGGATTGAGGACAACTCCCAATCGGTCGACTGGCCGAACTCCTTTCTTTTTGGTCTATGGAGCTGAAGCTGTTCTACCAAGTGACCTGCTTCACAATGCACCCCGAGTCGAACTCTTCTCTGAAGATGAAGCAGAACAGGCTCGGCAGGACGCAGTCGACCTCCTAGAGGAGGAAAGAGAGATGGCCTTGATCCGGTCGACCATTTATCAACAAGACTTATGTCGGTTCCACGCCAGAAACGTGAGGGGTCGAGCTTTCCAAGAGGGAGACTTGGTTCTCCAAGTGGATCAGCAAAAACCACACAAGCTCGCCCCTGCTTGGAAAGGTTCCTTCATTGTCACCAAAGTTCTCCACAATGGAGCATACCATCTGTACAATGTCGAACATCAGAAACACAAGCCACGGGCTTGGAACGTGGAGCTGCACCGCCCCTTTTATACTTAAGTACTCATTCAAATGAGATGTAATAAGAAATACCTTTGTAGTTTGTTTATCAAAGACAAGAGCTTTATAATCTTCCTAAACGATTGATGATGCTTTTGTTTGTGTCTAAAAACCCCCAGTGGGTGACTTAGTCGTGAATCCGTTCCGCCTAAGTTTAAAAAAATCCCACCGAGTGGTGAGCAAGCCTCTCATTCGGGGACTTAGTCTCGAATCCGTTTTGCCTAAGTTTTAAAAAAAATCCTACCGAGTGGTGAGCAAGCCTCTCACTCGGAGGCTTAGCTGCAGTCCAGTACTCGCCTAAGTTTAAAAAACATCCTACCGAGTGGTGAGGAAGCCTCTCACTCGGGGGCTTAGCTGCAGTCCAGTACTCGCCTAAGTTTGAAAAATCCCACCGAGTGGTGAGCAAGCCTATCACTGGGGGGCTTAGCTGCAGTCCAAGACTACCTAAGTTTGAAAAATCCTACCGAGTGGTGAGCAACCCTCCCTCTCGGGGACTTAGCTGCAGTCCAGTACTCGCCTAAGTTTAAAAATCCCACCGAGTGGTGAGCAAGCCTCTCACTTGGGGGCTTAGCTGCAGTCCAGTACTCATCTAAGTTTGAAAAATCCTACCGAGTGGTGAGCAAGCCTCTCACTCGGGGGCTTAGATGCAGTCCAAGACTCGGCCTAAGTGTGAAAAATCCTACCGAGTGGTGAGCAAGCCTCTCACTGGGGCTTAGCTGCAGTCCAAGATGCTAGCTAAGTTTAAAAAAATCCCACCGAGTGGTGAGCAAGCCTCTCACTCGGGGCTTAATTGCAGTCCAAGACTACTAAGTTTGAAAAATCCTACCGAGTGGTGAGCAACCCTCCCACTCGGGGGCTTAGCTGCAGTCCAGTACTCTCCTAAGTTTGAAAAATCCTACCGAGTGGTCAGCAACCCTCCCACTCGGGGGCTTAGCTGCAGTCCAGTACTCGCCTAAGTTTAAAAAATCCCACCGAGTGGTGAGCAAGCCTCTCACTCGGGGGCTTAGCTGTAGTCCAGTACTCGCCTAAGTTTGAAAAATCCTACCGAATGGTGAGCAACCCTCCCACTCGGGGGCTTAGCTACAGTCCAGTACTCGCCTAAGTGTGAAAAATCCTACCGAGTGGCGAGCAACCCTCCCACACGGGGGCTTAGCTGCAGTCCAGAACTCGCCTAAGTGTGAAATATCCTACCGAGTGGTGAGCAACCCTCCCACTCGGGGGCTTAGCTGCAGTCCAGTACTCGCCTAAGTTTGAAAAATCCTACCGAGTGGTGAGCAACCCTCCCACTCGGAGGCTTAGCTGCAGTCTTGTACTCGCCTAAGTTTGAAACACATCCCTATCCGCAAGGACGATGAGGTGCAGGTCGACTGCAACCTTCTCCTTCGGAGCTACACCACAAATACAATGTGCGCTCCATCCCTATCCGCAAGGACGACGAGGTGCAAGTCGACTACAACCTTCTCCTTCGAAGCTGCGCCACAAATAGAACATGCGCTACATCCCTATCCGCAAGGACGACGAGGTGCAAGTCGACTGCAACCTTCTCCTTCGGAGCTACGCCACAAATACAACGTGCGCTCCATCCCTATCCACAAGGACAACGAGGTGCAAGTCGACTGCAACCTTCTCCTTCTGAGCTGCACCACAAATACAACATGCGCTCCATCCCTATCTGCAAGGACGACGAGGTGCAAGTCGACTGCAACTTTCTCCTTCGGAGCTGCACCACAAATACAACATGCACTCCATCCCTGTCTGCAAGGACGATGAGGCGCAGGACTATTGAAGTCTCCACTTCAGGGCTGCATCTCAAACACAAAGGTCATTCCAAATAAAGAACAAATTCCAAAAGCAACTGCAAGCATATCCTGAGATAAATCAAGTTCAGATGAACCCTAAAGGTTCAAGACCATGGATCAAAGTACTCGGACATTGAGCCCGAAGGAGTTTAACGATTACAGAAATCACTCGGCATCCCGAGGCAAATTTAAGGTGGAACATAAAAGTTTGTTCACTCCGCAGGAGGAGGGCTGGCAGGCTCGACGAATTCGTCCAGGTCAATGCCGTCGGCAATCCGAGTGGCGGCAGCAATGAAAGTCTCCATAAAGGATTGGAAATCATGCCTCTTGGTGTTGGCAACCTTGATCGCTGCCAGCTTCTCTTCTCGCGCTTCCTTGCAATGGACGCGAACCGAAGACAGAGCCACATCAGCATCGCACCGGGCAGAAGACTTATTCCACTCCTGCACTCGACCGGGGATCTCGTTAAGTCGATTCATTAGAGACTCGAGGTCATTCTGGAGCGTTGCCCTCGGCCAGAGTGCTGCGTTGATCCGTGACATTGCGACCTTCAGTCGGGAAAGGTAGTCAATGACACCGTCGATGCAGGATTCCAGTCGGAGCACATTCATGGCAGCTTCATCTTTCACGGGGGAGTTGATGGGGTCCAAGCTTGGTTCAATTCGCCCGGTCTCCTCCTCTAAGTCCCGGAAAAACTCTGCATGCACGATCCGAGGGTGAGTCAATACTTGTATGCCGAGTTGACGAGGACAAACCAGTCGGAACAAAGAATATACCTTCAAGCTTGACGAACAACTTCTTAGCAAGGCTCCTCACATAACTCTCCAGATCGTTCCTCCTGCGGGCAATACCTTCCATCTTCTCGTTCAGATTGACCTTGTCCTTCTTCAAGCGAGTTACTTCCTTATTGGCTTCGTCCAGAGCAGATTTTATCTTGGCGTTTTCTTCCTCCAATTTGCCGACTCAAGCCAGCTTCTGTTCAGCCAGGGCGGTTTTCTCATCAGCCTTTTTCTGCGCGGCAGCCAGATCCTGATCCTTTTTCGCCAGAGCCTAGTTCAGTTTCTGTGAAAAGAAATAAGGCTTGATTCAGAAAAAGCAGAATGAAATCCAGATCAAGGACAAACCAGTCGACAAGTCTTTCTTACCAGTGGCGTCATCCTTGGCTTTCTGCAGTTCTGTCTTGGCCAACTCTAGATCGAGGTTGAGTTGAATCTGTTGTTTCTCCGAATTGACCAAGCGAGCTCCAAGATCACAAGATTTACGCAACCAAAGAAGCGAATTGATCATTTGGGGAAAAAGATTGGTTATTTCGGAGAGGTAAAAGGATAAAGCCAACAAATTTTAATACTACTACCGAATCAAACATCCAACAGTAGTCTCAGGGACTACACCCAGTGGGTGCACTTAGCGTGCCCCCACTGGTTCAGTTTACACTCGACAAGGCCTTTCCAGCGCGAGTGCAAAAAAAAGAGAGAGACAACAACAAACAGAGTCTTCAGACCATAATCGACTGCTAGCAGTCGACCACGGTCTCAGGGACTACACCCAGTGGGTTCACTCAGCGTGCCCCCACTGGTTCAAAATTCCACTCGACATGGCCCGACCAGACCGAGTGAAGAAATTCAATCGACGACAACATCGAATTCAGCTCAAAGAACGAATTTGTTCAGTGACAAATCGAAACACCCAGTGGGTGTACAGAAGCAAAGATCCTTGGAAAGAGAGTTTTTAGGTACCATATCCTAAACAGAACAAGCCAAGAGAGTCAGTTGACAATCTGCTAACCTGAACGTTGCTCTGAAGAGCGGAGCTGGCATCATAAGCAGCCTGGCTGGCATCCCGCACCATCTTCATCTTCTCCATCACAATGCCCGCATGGCGTATAGCTTCTTTGGCTGCACCCACTTCGTCCTCTGGGACGTGATGTGTAGCAAAAACTTAAGGTGGATCGGCAGGAGCATGTGCAGCTGACGCAGAAGGTCGAGCACTCGACAGCGGTATGGCGAAGGAGACAGAAGTCTGATTGGCATCACCGGAGTCCTGAACTACCGGTTCCGCCACCGGCGTCGACTGAAGCGTCTTGCCAGCGGACGTTTTCCTGTTTTTTCTCCCCAAAGGCCTCTGTGGCTCGTCATCATCGTCGTCGGGGAGGTCAATGACGTTGGGAGCTGTAAAAATATCAGTCGCCAAAATTTCATCGCCTGATTGGATATATCACAGTTCAGTCGACAAAGGGAAGACAGAATAACGAAGATCGTACCCAGATTGGAGGTGACCGCGTCTTCCATTTCCTGATCCTCGTTTTTATAAGCTGATGTCCCAGAGTTAGCGGCACTGCAAGTTTCAAGATTCATTCGGTCAAACCAAAGGAAAGATAAACAGTACAGAACGTTGAGTAAAAGCGAAAGAAAAACACTCACGCAGAAGCAACGAGAATGTCAATCTTGATTTTTGGCAGCGCCTTCCGTGTCTTCTGCACTACAACCTTGGACTGCTTTGGGGCCTTCCCAGTCTGAGCGATCGCCTTGTCACGGGCGCTCGCCGGATCTTGAGCAAGCTTGGACCGCCTTTCCCTGCGGGGAGGAGAGTCGACCTCTTCTTCGTCACTCGGGTCGTCGCTCTCCTAGTTCCCCTCTCCATCAGAATGCCATTCGCCACTTTTACCTCCGCTTGCCTCCCCCTCCGGATCCTGCTCCTGCTCTCCGTTGGGCATCGAGTACATTTTGGTAAGAGCCTGGAAGAAAACAAGCAGGACAAAGTCAGTCGGTGAAGCATAAACGGTTGTACGAATAAATCAAGATTACAGTCGGTAATTCAGAATTGGACCTTGTCTGGTTCGTAAGATTGGTCGAGCGGAGGAATTCTCCTGGTTCCCCTGGGGTTGTCTTTGTTTCCAGTGATACTCATCAGCCACCCTTCCAACGTGTGGTTTCGTCGACCTCCTCCGGATGAGTCCGAGTGGTGTCATCTGTGCCTGAATACATCCACATTGGATGGTCACGAGCTTGAAGTGGTTGGATGCGTCGCCGGAGGAAGACCTTCAGAAAATCCATACCAGTCACCCCATCACGGACAAGTTGAACTACTCGATCGACCAGCACCTTGACTTGGGCCTTCTCCTCTAGGATCACCTTCAAAGTGGAGGGCTTCCCCACTCGGGCCATTGAAAAAGGGGGAAGACCAGTCGACTGCCCTGGAGTCGGCTGGTCTTTGCAGTAGAACCAGGTCGACTGCCACCCTCGGACCGAATCGGGAAGAGTCATGTCTGGGAAGGAACTTTTGCCTCTCATCTGAATCCCGAGACCCCCACACATCTGGATCACTTGTGTCTTCTCGTCACTCGGATTAGCCTTTTTGACCGACTGCCAGCGGCATGTGAAAATATGCTTGAAAAGGCCCCAGTGGGGTCGGCAACCCAAGAAATTTTCGCACAGAGACACGAAGGCAGCGAGGTACACGATGGTGTTTGGAGTAAAGTGGTGGAGTTGCGCCCCAAAGAAATTCAAGAAGCCTCGAAAGAAAGGGTAGGGAGGCAAGGAAAACCCGCAGTCGATGTGAGTGGCGAGGCGAACACACTCACCCTAATGTGGTTGCGGCTCGGTCTCGTTCCCCGGGAGCCACACAGATTCGTGGGGAATCGGTCCTCCCTCGACCAGGTCGACGATGTCGTCCTGACGGATCGCCGAGCGAATCCAGTCGCCCTGGATCCAGCCCGGTGGCAGGCCAGACCTCGAGGAAGATCCGCCCCGGCTGGACTTCTTTCCCTTCGCCTTCGCCATCGCCTTCTTCGCGCGCTCCAGAGCCACCGTCTTCTCTTTCCCCATCGCCGCAGATGGTGCTCGAACGGAACGGCGGCACTAGGACGAGAGCAGGCACATCAAGGAAATCTGAGGAGGAGGAAGAAGAATGAGGGCGCACTGTTCAAAAGCCCCGGTCCGGCGCCTTATATGAGGTTACTTCCGAGTGACTGACTTGTAGGCCCGGGCGATCTTATCAAATCCCGCAACAATCGCACGCGCGATACATGGCAAAAAAGGCGGCGCGGAAATCAAGGCGGCCCTGCCTTATCCAGCCCGATTACCGCGGCCTCCTCCGCCCCGCGCGCTTCCCGAAATTCGAATCCCGTGAGATCCGCGGACAGCAGAACAACTTGTCAGACAGAAGATCTCCACCACATCAGCACTCGGAGCTCTTCCAGTAAAAACTCACTCGACAAAAACAAGAATGGATCAAGGAGACTGAAAAAGAAGTTGACGTCACCACCTCGATTCATTGATCCAAGACCAGACACACCCGAAGTGCAAAAAATGAGTCGGAAGTATTTTTCAACTTCTTCCCCACTCAAACCCTGATCCATTCGGGGCCTAATGACGAAGACATGTACCTAGGGTAGGGTCACAGGCCTGACCTAGATACCCTCCCCAAGGACATCACTTTATCAGCAGAAGCATTCGAAGAAAAATCATCTTTCAACCGACCATGAAGTGTTCCACTCGACAGATTTGAAGTCACTCGACCATGAAGACTATCACTCGACCGCCAGGAGATCTAAAGCCACTCTGCATTGCAACGATCGGTCATTATGTAGCTTTAATGGTCATTATGTCAATTCATTCTTAGCATTACCAGTAACACCCTATCTTAATGTACTTTAAACCATGCGTAACTGAGGGCCGGAGGGGTCTGGCGAACTCTATATAAGCCACCCCCCCTCCTCAGTGACAAGGGTTCTCACCCCCTGTAACTCACACGCATATAATCCAGTCGACCGCCTCCGGGCTCCGAGACGTAGGGCTGTTACTTCCTCCGAGAAGGGCCTGAACTCGTAAAACTTGCGTGTACAACTCCTCCATAGCTAGGATCTTGCCTCTACATCCCTACCCCCCATTCTACTACCAGACTTAGAGCCACGACACCCCCCTTTTTCCTTCCCCCTCTCTCGTTCCTTCCCTCCTACTCCTACTCATGGAAGGGGTGGAATCCTACTCCCGGTAGGAGTAGGACTCCCCTTGGGGCGCGCCTAGGAGGCCGGCCTCCTCCCCCTCCTCCACTCCTTTATATACAGGGGAGGGGGCACCCCATAGACACACAAGTTGATCATTGATCTCTTAGCCGTGTGCGGTGACCCCCTCCACCAAAAATCCACCTCGGTCATATCGTAGCGGTGCTTAGGAGAAGCGCTGCATCGGTAGCTTCATCATCACCGTCATCACGCCGTCGTGCTGACGGAACTCTCCCTCGAAGCTCTACTGGATCGTGAGTTCGTGGGACGTCACCGAGTTGAACGTGTGCAGATCGCGGAGGTGCCGTATGTTCGGTACTAGGATCGGTCGATCGTGAAGACGTACGACTACATCAACCGCGTTGTCATAACGCTTCCGCTTACGGTCTACGAGGGTACGTAGACGACACTCTCCCCTCTCCTTGCTATGCATCACCATGATCTTGCGTGTGCGTAGGAATTTTTTTGAAATTACTACGTCACCCAACAGTGGCATCCGAGCCAGGTTTATGCGTAGATGTTATATGCACGAGTAGAACACAAGTGAGTTGTGGGCGATACTAGTCACACTGCTTACCAGCATGTCATACTTTGATTCGGCGATATTGTTGGATGAAACGGCCCGGACCGACATTACGCGTACGCTTACGCGAGACTGGTTCTACCGGTGTGCTTCGCACACAGGTGGTTGGCGGGTGTCAGTTTCTCCAACTTTAGTTCAATCGAGTGTGGCTATGCCCGGTCCTTCTTGAAGGTTAAAACAACACATACTTGACGAAATATCGTTGTGGTTTTGATGCGTAGGTAAGAACGGTTCTTGCTCAGCCCGTAGCAGCCACGTAAAACTTGCAACAACAAAGTAGAGGATGTCTAACTTGTTTTTGCAGGGCATGCTGTGAAGTGATATGGTCAAGACATGATGCTAAATTTTATAGTATGAGATGATCATGTTTTGTAACAAAGTTATTAGCAACTGGCAGGAGCCATATGGTTGTCGCTTTATTGTATGAAATGCAATCGCCATGTAATTGCTTTACTTTATCACTAAGCGGTAGCGATAGTCGTAGAAGCAATAGTTGACGAGACGACAACGATGCTACGATGGAGATCAAGGTATCGCGCCGGTGACGATGGTGAACATGACGGTGCCTTGGAGATGGAGATCAAAGGCACAAGATGATGATGGCCATATCATATCACTTATATTGATTGCATGTGATGTTTATCTTTTATGCATCTTATTTTTCTTAGATCGATGGTAGCATTATAAGATGATCTCTCACTAAATTTCAAGGTATAAGTGTTCTCCCTGAGTATGCATCGTTGCGAAAGTTAAATGCGTGCGAGACACCACGTGATGATCGGGTGTGATAAGCTCTACGTTCACATACAACGGGTACAAGCCTGTTTTGTACACGCAGAATACTTGGGTTAAACTTGACGAGCCTAGCATATACAGATATGGCCTCGGAACACTGAGACCAAAAGGTCGAGCGTGAATCATATAGTAGATATGATCAACATAGTGATGTTCATCATTGAAAACTACTCCATCACACGTGATGATTAGACATGGTTTAGTTGATATGGATCACGTGAACACTTAGATGATTAGAGGGATGTCTATCTAACTGGGAGTTCTTAAGTAATTTGATTAATTGAATTTTAATTTATCATGAAGTTAGTACTTGATAGTATTTTGCATGTCTATATTGTTGTAGATAGATGGCCCATGTTGTTGTTCCGTTGAATTTTAATGCGTTCCTAGAGAAAGCTAAGTTGAAAGATGATGGTAGCAACTACACAGACTGGGTCCGTAACTTGAGGATTATCCTCATTGCTGCAAAGAAGAATTACGTCCTGGAAGCACCGACAGGTGCCAAATCCACTGCAGGAGCAACGCCAGATGTTATGAACGTCTGGTAGAGCAAAGCTGATGACTACTCGATAGTTCAGTGTTCCATGCTTTACGGCTTAGAACCGGTACTTCAACGACGTTTTGAACGTCATGGAGCATATGAGATGTTTCAGGAGTTGAAGTTAATATTTCAAGCAAATGCCCGGATTGATAGATATGAAGTCTCCAATAAGTTCTACAGCTGCAAGATGGAGGAGAATAGTTCTTTCAGTGAGCATATACTCAAAATGTCTGGGTATAACAATCACTTGATTCAACTTGGAGTTAATCTTCCGGATGATATTGTCATTGACAGAATTCTTCAATCACTGCCACCAAGCTACAAGAGCTTCGTGATGAACTATAACATGCAAGGGATGGATAAGACAATTCCCGAGCTCTTCACGATGCTAAAGGCCGCGGAGGTAGAAATCAAGAAGGAGCATCAAGTGTTGATGGTTAACAAGACCACCAGTTTCAAGAAAAAGGGTAAAGGGAAGAAGGGGAACTTCAAGAAGAAAGGCAAGCAAGTGATAAATCTCCAACGTATCTATAATTTTTGATTGCTCCATGCTATATTATCTACTGTTTTGGACAATATTGGGCTTTATTTTCCACTTTTATATTATTTTTGGGACTAACCTATTAACCGGAGGCCCAAATTTCATTGCTGTTTTTTGCCTATTTCAGTTTCAAAGAAGCAGAATATCAAATTGAGTCCAAACGGAATGAAACCTTTGGGAACGTGATTTTCTCACCGAATATGATCCAGGAGACTTGGACCCTACGTCAAGAAAGAAAGGAGGTGGGCACGAGGTAGGGGGCGCGCCCTCCACCCTCGTGGGCCCCACCTTGCTCCACCGACGTACTTCTTCCTCCTATATATACCTACGTACCCATAAGCGATCGGATCACGGAGAAAAACCTAATTCCACCACTGCAACCTTCATGCCCACAAGATCCCATCTTGGGGCCTATTTCGAGCTCCACGGAGGGGACATCCATCATGGAGGGCTTCTACATCATCACCATAGCCTCTCCGATGAAGTGTGAGTAGTTTACCTCAGACCTTCGGGTCCATAGTTAGTAGCTAGATGGATTCTTCTCTCTTTTTGGATCTCAATACAATGTTCTCCCCCTCTCTCGTGGAGATCTATTCGATGTAACCTTCTTTTTGCGGTGTCTTTGTTGAGATCGATGAATTGTGGGTTTATGATCAAGATTATCTATGAACAATATTTGAATCTTCTCTGAATTCTTTTATGTATGATTGGTTATCTTTGCAAGTCTCTTCGAATTATCAGTTTGGTTTGGCCTACTAGATTGGTTTTTCTTGCAATGGGAGAAGTGCTTAGCTTTGGGTTCAATCTTGCGGTGTCCTTTCCCGATGTGATGAGGGGCAGCAAAGGCACGTATTGTATTGTTGCCATCGAGGATATCAAGATGGGTTTTTGATAATATTGCATGAATTTATCCCTCTACATCATGTCATCTTGCTTAAAGCGTTACTCTGTTTTCTTAAACTTAATACTCTAGATGCATGCTGGATAGCAGTCGATGAGTGGAGTAATAGTAGTAGATGCAGGCAGAAGTCAGTCTACTTGTCTCGGACGTGATGCTTATATACATGATCATACCTAGATATTCTCATAACTATGCTCAATTCTATCAATTGTTCAACAGTAATTCGTTCACCCACCGTAAAATACTTATGCTCTTGAGAGAAGCCACTATTGAAATCTATGGCCCCCGGGTCTATCTTCATCATATTAATCTTCCATCACTTTATTATTGCCTTTGCTTTTTACTTTGCTTTTATTTTTACCTTGCATCTTTATCACAAAATACCAAAAATATTATCTATTATCTCTATCAGATCTCATTTTCGTAAGTGACCGTGAAGGGATTGACAACCCCTATTCGCGTTGGTTGCAAGGAGTTATTTGCTTTGTGTAGGTACGAGGGACTCGCGCATGGCCTCCTACTGGATTGATACCTTGGTTCTCAAAAACTGAGGGAAATACTTACGCTACTTTGCTGCATCATCCTTTCCTCTTCAAGGAAATCCAACGCAGTGCTCAAGAGGTAGCAGCAAGTTGCTGCTCAAGTGAAGAAGCCCAAGTCTGGACCTAAGCCTGAGACTGTGTGCTTCTACTGCAAAGGGACTGGTCACCGGAAGCGGAAATGCCCCAAGTATTTGGCGGATAATAAGGATGGCAAGGTGAACAAAGGTATATGTGATATACATGTTATTGATGTGTACCTTACTAATGCTCACAATAGCACCTGGGTATCTGATACTCGTTCTGTTGCTAATATTTGCAACTCGAAACAGGGACTACAGATTAAGCAAAGATTGGCTAAGGACGAGGTGACGATGCGTGTGGGAAATGGTTCCAAAGTAGATGTGATCGCGGTCGGCACGCTACCTCTACATCTACCTTCGGGAATAGTTTTAGACCTGAATAATTGTTATTTGGTGCCATCATTGAGCATGAACATTATATCTGGATCTTGTTTGATGCGAGATGGTTATTCATTTAAATCAGAGAATAATGGTTGTTCTATTTATATGAGTAATATCTTTTATGGTCATGCACCCTTGAAGAGTTGTCTATTTATATTGAATCTCGATAGTAGTGATACACATATTCATAATATTGAAGCCAAAAGATGCAGAGTTGATAATGATAGTGCAATTTATTTGTGGCACTGCCGTTTAGTTCATATTGGTGTAAAGCACATGAAGAAACTCCATTCTGATGGACTTTTGGAATCACTTGATTATGAATCACTTGGTACTTGCGAACCATGCCTCATGGGCAAGATGACTAAAACGCCGTTCTCCGGAACTATGGAGCGAGCAACAGATATGTTGGAAATCATACATACTGATGTATGTGGTCCGATGAATGTTGAGGCTCGCGGCGGGTATCGTTATTTTCTCACCTTCACAGATGATTTGAGCAGATATGAGTATATCTACTTGATGAAGCATAAGTCTGAAACATTTGAAAAGTTCAACAAATTTCAGAGTGAAGTGGAAAATCATCCTAACAAGAAAATAAAGTTTCTACGATCTGATCGTGGAGGAGAATATTTGAGTTACGATTTTGGTCTTCATTTGAAACAATGCGGAATAGTTCCACAACTCACGCCACTCGAAACACCACTGCGTAATGGTGTGTCCGAACGTTGTAATCGTACTTTACTAGATATGGTGCGATCTATGATGTCTCTTACTGATCTACCGCTATCGTTTTGGGGTTATGCTTTAGAGATAGTTGCATTCACGTTAAATAGGGCACCATCTAAATCCATTGAGACGACACCTTATGAACTATGGTTTGGCAAGAAACCAAAGTTGTTGTTTCTTAAAGTTTGGGGCTACGATGCTTATGTGAAAAAGCTTCAACCTGATAAGCTCGAACCCAAATTGGAGAAATGTGTCTTCATAGGATACCCAAAGGAGACAGTTGGGTACACCTTCTATCACAGATCCTAAGGCAAGACATTCGTTGTTAAGAATGGATCCTTTCTAGAGAAGGAGTTTCTCTTGAAAGAAGTGAGTGGGAGGAAAGTAGAACTTGATGAGGTAACTGCACCTGCTCCCTTATTGGAAAGTAGTTCATCACAGAAATCTGTTCCTGTGACTTCTACACCAATTAGTGAGGAAGCTAATGTTGATGATCATGTAACTTCAGATCAAGTTACTACCGAACCTCGTAGGTCAACCAGAGTAAGATCCGCACCAGGGTGGTACGGTAATCCTGTTCTGGAGGTCATGTTACTTGACCATGACAAACCTACGAACTATGAGGAAGCGATGATGAGCCCAGATTCCGCAAAATGGCTTGAGGCCATGAAATCTGAGATGGGATCCATGTATGAGAACAAAGTGTGGACTTTGGTTGAATTGCCCGATGATCGGCAAGCCATCGAGAATAAATGGATCTTCAAGAAGAAGACTGACGCTGAAGGTAATGTTACTGTCTACAAAGCTCGACTTGTTGCAAAAGGTTTTCGACAAGGTGAAGGAGTTAACTACTATGAGACCTTCTCACCCGTAGCGATACTTAAGTCCGTCCGAATCATGTTAGCAATTGCTGCATTTTATGATTATGAAATTTGGCCAATGGATGTAAAGACTGCATTCCTAAATGGATTTCCGGAAGAAGAGTTGTATATGATGCAATGCTACCTCTTGAGCACTGCGTTGGTTTTCGCTTGAAGAGGAAAGGGTGATGTAGTAAACTAGCGTAAGTATTTCCCTAAGTTTTTGAGAACTAAGGTATCAATCCATTAGGAGACCACGCTCGAGTCCCACACACCTACACAAACAAATAAGAACCTCGCAACCAACGTGATAAAGGGGTTGTCAATCCCTTCACGGTCACTTACGAGAGTGAGATCTGATAGATATGATAAGATAATATTTTTGGTATTTTTATGGTAAGGAGTAAATAAAGATACAAAGTAAAATAAACGGCAATAGAAATAGCTAAGTGTTGGAAGATTAACATGATGTAAAATAGACCCGAGGGTCATAGGTTTCACTAGTGGCTTCTCTCAAGATAGCATAAGTATTACGGTGGGTAAACGAATTACTGTCGAGCAATTGATAGAATTGAGCATAGTTATGAGAATATCTTGGTATGATCATGTATATAGGCATCACGTCCGCGACAATTAGACCAAAACGATTCTGCATCTACTACTATTACTCCACACATCGACCGCTATCAAGCATGCATCTAGAGTATTAAGTTCATAAGAACAGAGTAATGCTTTAAGCAAGATGACATGATGTATCATGCAATATGATATAAACCCCATCTTTTTATCCTCGATGGCAACAATACAATACGTGCCTTGCTGCCCCTGCTGTCACTGGGAAAGGACACCGCAAGATTGAACCCAAAGCTAAGCACTTCTCCCATTGCAAGAAAGATCAATCTAGTAGGCCAAACCAAACTGATAATTCGAAGAGACTTGCAAAGATAACAAATCATACATAAAAGAATTCAGAGGAGATTCAAATGTTGTTCATAGAAAAACTTGATCATAAACCCACAATTCATCGGATCTCGACAAACACACCGCAAAAGAAGATTACATCGACTAGATCTCCAAGAAGATCGAGGAGAACTTTGTATTGAGATCCAAAGAGAGAGAAGAAGCCATCTAGCTAATAACTATGGACCCAAAGGTATGAGGTAAACTACTCACACATCATCGGAGAGGCTATGGTGTTGATGTAGAAGCCCTCCGTGATCTATGCCCCCTCCGGCGTGAGCGCCGAAAAAGGCCCCAAGATGGGATCTCACGGGTACAGAAGGTTGAGGCGGTGGAAATAGGGTTTTGGCTCCGTATATGATGTTTCCAGGGTATATGCGTATATATAGGAGGAAGAAGTACGTCGGTGGAGAAACAAGGGCCCCATGAGGGTGGAGGGCGCGCCTGGGGGAGGTGGGCGCGCCCCCCTACCTCGTGCCCTCCTTGTTGATTACTTTACGTAGACTCCAAGTCCTCTGGATCACGTTTGTTCCAAAAATCACGTTCCCAAAGGTTTCATTTCGTTTGGACTCCGTTTGATATTCTTTTTCTGCGAAACACTGAAATAGGAAAAAAAACAACAATTTGGGCTGGGCCTCCGGTTAATAGGTTAGTCCCAAAAATAATATAAAAGTTTACAATAAAGCCCATTAAACATCCAAAACAGAATATAGTATAGCATGGAACAATAAAAAATTATAGATACATTGGAGACGTATCAAGCATCCCCAAGCTTAATTCATGCTCGTCCTCGAGTAGGTAAATGATAAAAATAGAATTTTTGATGTGGAATGCTACTTAGCATAATTTTCAATGTAATTCTCTTATTTGTGGTATGAATATTCTGATCTTAAAGATTCAAGATAAAAGTCTAATATTGACATAAAAATAATAATACTTCAAGCATACTAACTAAGCAATCATGTCTTCTCAAAATAACATGGCCAAAGAAAGTTATCCCTACAAAATCATATAGTCTGGCTATGCTCTATCTTCATCACACAAAGTATTTAATCATGCACAACCCCGAAGACAAGCCAAGAAAATTTTTCATACTTTTGATGTTCTCAAATTTTCTCAATCTTCACGCAATACATGAGCGTGAGCCATGGACATAGCATTATATGTGGAATAGAATGGTGGTTGTGGAGAAGACAAAAAGGAGAAGATAATCTCACATCAACTAGGCGTATCAACGGGCTATGGAGATGCCCATCAATAGATATCAATGTGAGTGAGTAGGGATTGTCATGCAATGGATGCACTAGAGCTTATAAGTGTATGAAAGCTCAACAAAAGAAACTAAGTGGGTGTGCATCCAACTCGCTTGTTCACGAAGACCTAGGGCATTTTGAGGAAGCCCATCATTGGAATATACAAGCCAAGTTCTATAATGTAAAATTTCCACTAGTATATGAAAGTGATAACATAGGAGACTCTCTATCATGAAGATCTTGGTGCTGCTTTTGAAGCACAAGTGGGGTAATACGAAGTAACATTGTCCCTTCTCTCTTTTTCTCTCATTTTTTTGTTTGGGCCTTTTATCTTTTTTATGGCCTCTTTTTTTCGTCCGGAGTCTCATCCCGACTTGTGGGGGAGTCATAGTCTCTATCATCCTTTCCTCACTTGGGACAATGCTCTAATAATGATGACCATCACACTTTTATTTACTTACAACTCAAGAATTACAACTCAATACTTAGAAAAAAAATATAACTCTATGTGAATGCCTTCGGCGGAGTACCGGGATATGCAATGAATCAAGAGTGGCATGTATAAAAATTATGAACGGTGGCTTTGCCACAAATACGATGTCAACTACATGATCATGCAAAGCAATATGACAATGATGAAGCGTGTCGTAGCAAAAGGAACGGTGGTAAGTTGCATGGCAATATATCTCGGAATGGCTATGGAAATGCCATAATAGGTAGGTATGGTGGCTGTTTTGAGGAAGGTATATGGTGGGTGTATGATACCGGCGAAAAGTGTGCGGTATTAGAGAGGCTAGCAATGGTGGAAAGGTGAGAGTGCGTATAATCCATGGACTCAACATTAGTCATAATGAACTCACATGCTTGTTGCAAAAATCTATTATTTATTGAAACAAAGTATTACGCGCATTCTCCTAGGGGGATAGATTGGTAGGAAAAGACCATCGCTCGTCCCTGACCGCCACTCATAAGGAAGACAATCAATAAATAAATCATGCTCCGACTTCATCACATAACGGTTCACCATACGTGCATGCTACGGGAATCACAAACTTTAACACAAGTATTTCTCAAATTCACAATTACTCAACTAGCATGACTCTAATATCACCATCTTCATATCTCAAAACAATTATCAAGCATCAAACTTCTCATAGTATTCAACGCACTTATAAGAAAGTTTTTACTAATCTTGGATGCCTGTCACTTTAGGACTAATTTCTCAATTTAAGCAAATTACCATGCTGTTTTGTAGGACTCTCAAAATAATATAAGTGAAGCATGGAAGAACAATATTTTCTATAAAACAAAACCACGGCCGTGCTCTAAAAGATATAAGTGAAGCACTAGAGCAAAAACTATATAGCTCAAAAGATATAAGTGAAGCACATAGAGTATTCTAATAAATTCCGAATCATGTGTGTGTCTCTCAAAAGGTGTGTACAGCAAGGATGATTGTGGTAAACTAAAAATAAAAGACTCAAATCATACAAGACGCTCCAAACAAAACACATATCATGTGGTGAATAAAAATATAGCTCCAAGTAAAGTTACCGATGGATTTAAGATTTAAAGAGGGATGCCTTCCGGGGCATCCCCAAGCTTTGGCTTTTTTGTGTCCTTAGATTATATTGGGGTGCCATGGGCATCCCCAAGATTAGGCTCTTGCCACTCCTTGTTCCATAATCGATCAAATCCTTACTCAAAACTTGAAAACTTCAGAACACAAAACTCAACAGAAAATCTCGTGAGCTCCGTTAGAGAAAGAAAACAAAACACCACTTCAAGGTACTGTATTGAACTCATTCTTTATTTATATTGGTGCTAAACCTATTGTATTCCAGCTTCTCTATGGTTTATAAACTCTTTTACTAGCCATAGATTCATCAAAATAAGCAAACAACACACGAAAAACAGAATCTCTCAAAAACAGAACAGTCTGTAGTAATCAGTAACTAACGCAAACTTATGGAACTCAGAAAAATCTACTAAAATAGTAAGACATAGATAATTTTTTTATTGATCTACTGCAATTAGAATCAATATTTTATCAAGTCGTGGTGATTTTTAATAATTGTTTTCGTGAACAGAAAGTTTCTGGAATTTTCAGCAAGATCAAATAACTATCATCCAAGAAAATCCTATAGGTTTCACTTGGCACAAACACTAATTAAAACATAAAAACAAATCTAACCAGAGGCTAGATCAAATATTTATTCCTAAACAGAAGCAAAAAGCGAAAAACTAAAATAAAATTGAGTTGCCTCCCAACAAGCGCTTTTCTTTAAAGCCTTTTAGCTAGGCATTGATAATTTAAATGATGCTCACATGAAAGACAAGAATTGAAGCACAAAGAGAGCATCATAAAACACGTGAAAAACACACCTAATTTTAACATACTTCCTATGCATAGGCATCTTATAGGAAAACAAATTACAAAGGCAAGCAAAAACTAGCATATGCAAGAAAGCGGAAAGAAACAATAGCAATCTCAACATAACGAGAGGTAATTTAGTAACATGAAAATTTCTACAACCATATTTTCCTCTCTCATAATAATTACATGTAGGATCATAAGCAAATTCAACAAAATAGCAATCACATAAAATATTTTGAACACGATCCACATGCATGCAAAGTTGACACTCTTCCAAAATAGTGGGATTAACATTAACTAAAGTCATGACCTCTCCAAACCCACTTTCAATATTATTGCAAACACTATTATCAATCTCATATTCATCATGGGGCTTAAATAAATTTTCAAGATCATAAGAAGAATCACCCCAATCATGATCATTGCAACAAGTAGTAGACATAGCAAAACTAGCATCCCCAAGCTTGGGGTTTTGCATATTATTAGCACAATTGACATCAATAGAATATATAGTAAAATCATTGCAATCATGCTTTTTATTCAAGGAGCTATCGCGAATTTCTTCATAAATTTCTTCATCATAAATTTCAGATTCACGAATTTCAAGCAAAACTTCATAAAGATAATCTAGTGCACAAAACTCACTAGCGATTGGTTCATCATAATTGGATCTCTTAAAAAGATTAGCAAGTGGATGAGGATCCATAAACTTTTAGCAAGAGAAGATGCAAGCATAAAAGAAGGCACATGGTAACACAAGATCGAACGGAAGGAGGGCGAATAAAATGCCAAGGGTGAAGTGGGGGAGAGGAAAACGAGAGGCAAATGGTAAATAATGTAATGCGAGGGATAAGAGTTGTGATGGGTACTTGGTATGTATTGACTTGTGCAAAGACTCCCCGGCAACAGCGCCAGAAATGGCTCGTTGTCGGGAGTCAAATCTTGATTTGACTTGGCGCAAATCTCCTCGGCAACGGCGCCAGAAATCCTTCTTGCTACCTCTTGAGCACTGCGTTGGTTTTCCTTGAAGAGGAAATGGTGATGCAGTAAAGTAGCGTAAGTATTTCCCTCAGTTTTTTAGAACCAAGGCATCAATCCAGTAGGAGACCACGCTCGAGTCCCACGCACCTACACAAACAAATAAGAACCTCGCAACCAACGTGATAAAGGTGTTGTTAATCCCTTCACGGTCACTTACGAGAGTGATATCTGATAGATATATGATAAGATAATTTTTTTGGTATTTTTATGGTAAAGAGTAAATAAAGATGCAAAGTAAAATAAACGGCAATAGAAATAGCTAAGTGTTGGAAGATTAATATGATGGAAAATAGAACCGGGGCCATAGGTTTCACTAGTGGCTTCTCTCAAGATAGCATAAGTATTACGGTGGGTAAACGAATTGCTGTCGAGCAATTGATGGAATTGAGCATAGTTATGAGAATATCTAGGTATGATCATGTATATAGGCATCACGTCCGCGACAAGTAGACCGAAACGATTCTGCACCTACTACTACTACTCCACACATCGACCGCTATCCAAAGATGCATCTAGAGTATTAAGTTCATAAGAACAGAGTAATGCTTTAAGCAAGATGACATGATGTAGAGGGATAAACTCATGCAATATGATATAAACCCCATCTTTTTATCCTCGGTGGCAACAATAAAATACGTGCATGACTGCCCCTTCTGTCACTGGGAAAGGACACCGCAAGATTGAACCCAAAGCTAAGCACTTCTCCCATTGCAAGAAAGATCAATCTAGTAGGCCAAACCAAACCGATAATTCGAAGAGACTTGCAAAGATAACCAATCATACATAAAAGAATTCAGAGGAGATTCAAATATTGTTCATAGATAAACTTGATCATAAACCCACAATTCATCGGATCTCGACAAAGACACCGCAAAAGAAGATTACATCGAATAGATCTCCAAGAAGATCGAGGAGAACTTTGTACTGAGATCCAAAGAGAGAGAAGAAGCCATCTAGCTAATAACTATGGACCCGAAGGTCTAAGGTAAACTACTCACACATCATCGAAGAGGCTATGGTGTTGATGTAGAAGCCCTCCGTGATCAATGCCCCCTCCCGCGGAGCGTCGGAAAAGGCCCCAAGATGGGATCTCATGGGTACAGAAGGCTGCGGCGGTGGAAATAGGGTTTTGGCTCCGTACATGATATTTCCAGGGTATATGGGTATATATAGGAGGAAGAAGTATGTCGGTGGAGAAACAAGGGCCCCACGAGGGTGGAGGGCGCGCCTGGGGGAAGTGGGCGCCCCCCCCTACCTCGTGCCCTCCTCGTTGATTACTTTACGTAGACTCCAAGTCCGCTGGATCACGTTTGTTCCGAAAATCACGTTCCCGTAGGTTTCATTCCGTTTGGACTCCGTTTGATATTTTTTTCTGCAAAACACTGAAATAGGCAAAAAAATCAGCAATTTGGGTTGGGCCTCCAGTTAATAGGTTAGTCCCAAAAGTAATATAAAAGTGTATAATAAAGCCCATTAAACATCCAAAACAGAATATAATATAGCATGTAACAATAAAAAATTATAGATACGTTGGAGACGTATCATGCAACCTGAAGGTTTTATCGATTCAAAGGGTGCTAGCAAAGTGTGCAAGCTCCAGCGATCCATTTAAGGACTGGTGCAAGCATCTCGGAGTTGGAATAAACTTTTTGATAGTGTGATCAAAGCATACGGTTTTATACAGACTTTTGGAGAAGTCTGTATTTACAAGAAAGTGAGTGGGAGCTCTATAGCATTTCTAGTATTATATGTGGATGACACATTGTTGATTGGAAATGATATAGAATTTCTGGATAGCATAAAAGGATACTTGAATAAGAGTTTTTCAATGAAAGACCTCTGAAGCTGCTTATATATTGGGCATCAATATCTATAGAGATAGATCAAGACGCTTAATTGGACTTTCACAAAGCACATACCTTGATAAATTTTTAAAGAAGTTCAAAATGGATCAAGCAAAGAAAGGGTTCTTGCCTGTGTTACAAGGTGTGAAGTTGAGTCAAGCTCAATGCCCGACCACTACAGAAGATAGAGAGAAAATGAAAGGTGTTCCCTATGCTTCAACCATAGGCTCTATCATGTATGCAATGCCGTGTACCAGACCTGATGTGTGCCTTGCTATTAGTTTAGCAAGGAGGTACAAAAGTAATCCAGGAGTGGATCACTGGATGCTACGTCTTGAGCTTGCGTTGGTTTTCCCCGAAGAGGAGAGGATGATGCAGCAGAGTAGCGTAAGTATTTCCCTCAGTTTTTGACAACCAAGGTATCAATCCAGTAGGAGGCCACGCGTGAGTCCCTCGTACCTGCACAAAGCAAATAACTCCTCGCAACCAACGCGATAAGGGGTTGTCAATCCCTTCACGGTCACTTACGAGAGTGAGATCTGATAGAGATGATAGATAATATTTTTGGTATTTTTGGTATAAATATGCAAAGTGAAATAAAAGGCAAAGTAAAAAAAGCAAAGCAATAATAAAGTGTAGGAAGATTAATATGATGAGAATAGACCCGGTGGCCATAGATTTCACTAGTGGCTTCTCTCAATAGCATAAGTGTTTTACGGTGGGTGAACGAATTACTATTGAGCAATTGACAGAATTGAGCATAGTTATGAGAGTATCTAGGTATGATCATGTATATAGGCATCACGTCTGAGACAAGTAGACCGACTACTGCCTGCATCTACTACTATTACTCCACTCATTGACCGCTATCCAGCATGCATCTAGAGTATTAAGTTAATGAAAACAGAGTAACGCCTTAAGCAAGATGACATGATGTAGAGGGATAAATTCATGCAATATGATAAAAAAACCATCTTGTTATCCTCGATGGCAACAATACAATACGTGCCTTGCTGCCCCCATCACACTGGGAAAGGACACCGCAAGATTGAACCCAAAACTAAGCACTTCTCCCATTGCAAGAACTACCAATCTAGTTGGCCAAACCAAACGGATAATTCGAAGAGACTTGCAAAGATAACCAATCATACATAAAAGAATTCAAAGAAGATTCAAATATTGCTCATAGATAATCTTGATCATAAACCCATAATTCATCGGTCTCAACAAACACACCGCAAAAAGAAGATTACATCGAATAGATCTCCACGAGAGAGGGGGAGAACATTGTACTGAGATCCGAAAAGAGAGAAGAAGCCATCTAGCTACTAACTATGGACCCGAAGGTCGGAAGTAAACTACTCAAACTTCATAGGAGAGGCTATGATGATGATGTAAAAGCCCTCCGTGGTGGATTCCCCTTCCGGCGGAGCTCCGGAACAGGCCCCATGATGGGATCTCGTGGATACAGAAAGTTGCGGCGGTGGAATTAGGTTTTTGGCTCTGTATCTGATCTGTTGGGGGTGCGTAGGTATATATAGGAGGAAGGAGTACGTCGGTGGAGCTTCGGGGGGCCCACGAGGCAGGGGGCGCGCCCTAGGGGGGGCGCCCTCCACCCTCGTGGCCGCCTCCCTCCTTTCTTGACCAAGGGTCCAAGTCTCCTGGATCTTATCTGATGAGAAAATCACGTTCCCGAAGATTTCATTCCGTTTGGACTCCGTTTGATATTCCGCTTTCTTGAAACACTGAAATAGGCAAAAACAGCAATTTCAGGCTGGGCCTCCGGTTAATAGGTTAGTCCCAAAAGTAATATAAAAGTGGAAAATAAAGCCCAATATGGTCCAAAAAATAGATAATATAGCATGGAGCAATCAAAAATTATAGATACGTATCAGGCATCCCCAAGCTTAATTCCTGCTCGTCCTCGAGTAGGTAAATGATAAAAAGAGAATTTTTGATGCGGAGTGCTACTTGGCATAATTTCAATGTAACTCTTCTTAATTGTGGTATGAATATTCAGATTCGAAAGATTCAAGACAAAGGTTTAATATTGACATAAAAATAATAATACTTCAAGCATACTAACAAAGCAATTATGTCTTCTCAAAATAACATGGCCAAAGAAAGTTATCCCTACAAAATCATATAGTCTGTCTATGCTCTATCTTCACCACACAAAGTATTTAAATCATGCACAACCCCGATGACAAGCCAATCAATTTTTTCATACTTTTGACATTCTCAAAACTTTTTCAATCTTCACGCAATACATGAGCGTGAGCCATGGATATAGCATTATATGTGGAATAGAATGGTGGTTGTGGAGAAGACAAAAAGAGGGAAGATAGTCTCACATCAACTAGGTGTATCAACGGGCTATGCAGATGCCCATCAATAGATATCAATGTGAGTGAGTAGGGATTTCCATGCAACGGATGCACTAGAGCTTTGAGTATATGAAATCTCAACAAAAGAACCTAAGTGGGTGTGCATCCAACTCGCTTGCTCACGAAGACCCAGGGCAATTTGAGGAAGCCCATCATTGGAATATACAAGCCAAGTTCTATAATGAAAAATTCCCACTAGTATATGAAAGTGACAAAATGAGAGACTCTCTATTATGAAGATCATGGTGCTACTTTGAAGCACAAGTGTGGTAAAAGGATAGTAACATTGTCCCTTCTCTCTTTTCTCTCATTTTTTATTTGGGACTTTTCTCTTTTTTATGGCCTCTTTTCTTTTCTTTTTTTATTTTTAAATGCAGAGTCTCATCCCGACTTATGGGGGAATCATAGTCTCCATCATCCTTTCCTCACTTGGAACAATGCTCTAAAAATGATGATCATCACACTTTTATTTACTTACAACTCAACAATTACAAATCGATATTTAGAACAAAATATGACTCTATGTGTATGCCTCCGGCGGTGTACCGAGATATGCAATGATTCATAAGTGACATGTATGAAATAATTATGAACGGTGGATTTGCCACAAATATGATGTCAACTACATGATCATGCTAAGCAATATGACAATGATGGAGCATGTCATAATAAACGGAACGGTGGAAAGTTGCATGGCAATATATCTCGGAATGGCTATGGAAATGCCATGATAGGTAGGTATGGTGGCTGTTTTGAGGAAGGTTTATGGTGGGTGTATGATACCGGCAAAAAGTGCACGGTATTAGAGAGGGTAGAAATGGTGGAAGGGTGAAAAAAGTGTGTATAATCCATGGACTCAACATTAGTCATAAAGAACTCATATACTTATTGCAAAAACCTACAAGTTATCAAAGCAAAGTATTACGCGCATGCTCCTTGAGGGATAGATTGGTAGGAAAATACCATCGCTCGTCCCCGACCGCCACACATAAGGAAGAAAATCAATAAATAAATTATGATCCGACTTCATCACATAACGGTTCACCATACGTGCATGCTACGGGAATCACAAACTTTAACACAAGTATTTCTCAAATTCACAACTACTCAACTAGCATGACTCTAATATTACTACCTTCATATCTCAAAACAATTATCGAGGATCAAACTTTTCTTAGTATTCAACGCACTCAAAAGAAAGTTTTACAAATCTTGAATACCAAGCATATTATTATTTTTAAGAAAATTACCATGCTATTTAAGACTCTCAAAATAATCTAAGTGAAGCATGAGAGATCAACGGTTTCTATAAAACAAATCCACCACCGTGCTCTAAAAGATATAAGTGAAGCACTAGAGCAAAACTATAAAGCTCAAAAGATATAAGTGAAGCACATAGAGTATTCTATCAAATTCCAATTCATGTATGGATCTCTCAAAAGGTGTGTACATCAACGATGATTGTGGTAAACTAACAAGCAAAGACGCAAATAATACAAGACGCTCCAAGCAAAACACATATCATGTAGTGAATAAAAATATAGCTAGAAGTAAATTTACCGATGGAAGTGGACGAAAGAGGGGATGCCTTCCGGGGCATCCCCAAGCTTTGAATTTTTCGTGTCCTTGGATTATCTTGGGGGTGCCATGGGCATCCCCAAGCTTAGGCTCTTGCCAATTCTTGTTCCATAATCCATCAAAAGATTTCACCCAAAACTTTAAAACTTCACAACACAAAACTCAACAGAAATCTCGTGAGCTCCATTAGCGAAAGAAAACAAAAGACCACTTCAAGGTACTGTAATGAACTCATTATTTATTTATATTGGTGTTAAACCTACTTTATTCCAACTTCTCTATGGATTATAAACTATTTTACTAGCCATAGATTGATCAAAATAAGCAAACAACACATGAAAAACAGAATCTGTCAACAACAGAACAGTCTGTAGTAATATGTAACTAACGCAAACTTCTGGGACTTCAAAAATTCAGTAAAAATAGGAAGACCTAGGAAATTTGTTTATTGATCAGAAGCAATTGGAATCAATATTTTATCACGTTGTGGTGTTTTTTAACAATTGTTTTCATGAACAGAAAGTTTCTGGAATTTTCAGCAAGATCAAATAACTATCATCCAAGAAAATCCTATAGGTTTAACTTGGCACAAACACTAATTAAAACATAAATCAACATCTAGACAGAAGGTAGATGGATTATTTATTCCTAAACACAAACAAAAACAAAAACTAAAAATAAAATTGGGTTGCCTCCCAACAAGCGCTATCGTTTAACGCCCCTAGCTAGGCATAAAAGCAAGGATAGATCTAGGTATTGCCATCTTTGGTAGGCAATCCATAAGTGGCTCTCATAATAGATTCATATGGTAATTTTATCTTCTTCCTAGGGAAGTGTTCCATGCCTTTCTTTAATGGAAATTGGAATCTAATATTCCCTTCCTTCATATCAATTATTGCACCAATCGTTCTAAGGAAAGGTCTACCAAGAATAATAGGACATGAAGGATTGCAATCTATATCAAGAACGATTATATCTACGGAACATAATTCCTATTTGCAACAATAAGAACATCATTAATTATTCCCATAGGTTTCTTAATAGTGGAATCCGCAAGGTGCAAGCTTAGAGAGCAATCATCAAAATCACGGAAATCTAGCAAATCACACAAAGTTTTGGGAATAGTGGAAACACTAGCACCCAAATCATATAAAGCATAAAATTCATGATTCTTAATCTTAATTTTAATAGTTGGTTCCCACTCATCATAAAGTTTTCTAGGGATAGAGACTTCCAACTCAAGTTTTTCCTCATAAGATTTGATCAAGGCATCAATGATATGTTTGGTAAACGCCTTATTTTGACTATAAGCATGCGGAGAATTTAGCACGGATTGCAACAAAGAAATAGAATCAATTAAAGAGCAACTTTCATAATTAAATTCCTTGAAATCAAAAATAGTGGGCTTAGCAACATCTAGGGTTTTACTTTCTTCAATCCCACTTTTATCAATTTTAGTATCAAGATCTAAAAACTCCGAATTTTTGGAACGCCTTCTAGGTAAAGGTGGATCATATTCAATCTCATCATTATCAAGATTCATATTGCAAAACAAGGATTTGATCGGGGACACATCAATAACTTTTAGATCTTCATCTTTATTTTCATGGAAATTGGAAGAACACGCTTTAATAAAGGCATCTTTCATAGCACGCAGCCAAAATAGGAAGACCTAGGAAATTTGTTTATTGATCGAAGCAATTGGAATCAATATTTTATCACGTTCTGGTGTTTTTAACAATTGTTTTCATGAACAGAAAGTTTCTGGAATTTTCAGCAAGATCAAATAACTATCATCCAAGAAAATCCTATAGGTTTAACTTGGCACAAACACTAATTAAAACATAAAACAACATCTAAACAGAAGGTAGATGGATTATTTATTCCTAAACAGAAACAAAAACAAAAACTAAAAATAAAATTGGGTTGCCTCCCAACAAGCGCTATCGTTTAACGCCCCTAGCTAGGCATAAACGCAAGGATAGATCTAGGTATTGCCATCTTTGGTAGGCAATCCATAAGTGGCTCTCATAATAGATTCATATGGTAATTTTATCTTCTTCCTAGGGAAGTGTTCCATGCCTTTCTTTAATGGAAATTGGAATCTAATATTCCCTTCCTTCATATCAATAATTGCACCAATCGTTCTAAGGAAAGGTCTACCAAGAATAATAGGACATGAAGGATTGCAATCTATATCAAGAACGATAAAATCTACGGAACATAATTCCTATTTGCAACAATAAGAACATCATTAATTATTCCCATAGGTTTCTTAATAGTGGAATCCATGCAAGGTGCAAGCTTAGAGAGCAATCATCAAAATCACGGAAATCTAGCAAATCACACAAAGTTTTGGGAATAGTGGAAACACTAGCACCCAAATCATATAAAGCATAAAATTCATGATTCTTAATCTTAATTTTAATAGTTGGTTCCCACTCATCATAAAGTTTTCTAGGGATAGAGACTTCCAACTCAAGTTTTTCCTCATAAGATTTCATCAAGGCATCAACGATATGTTTGGTAAACGCCTTATTTTGACTATAAGCATGCGGAGAATTTAGCACGGATTGCAACAAAGAAATAGAATCAATTAAAGAGCAACTTTCATAATTAAATTCCTTGAAATCAAAAATAGTGGGCTTAGCAACATCTAGGGTTTTACTTTCTTCAATCCCACTTTTATCAATTTTAGTATCAAGATCTAAAAACTCCGAATTTTTGGAACGCCTTCTAGGTAAAGGTGGATCATATTCAATCTCATCATTATCAAGATTCATATTGCAAAACAAGGATTTGATCGGGGACACATCAATAACTTTTAGATCTTCATCTTTATTTTCATGGAAATTGGAAGAACACGCTTTAATAAAGGCATCTTTCATAGCACGCAGCCAAAATAGGAAGACCTAGGAAATTTGTTTATTGATCAGAAGCAATTGGAATCAATATTTTATCACGTTGTGGTGTTTTTTAACAATTGTTTTCATGAACAGAAAGTTTCTGGAATTTTCAGCAAGATCAAATAACTATCATCCAAGAAAATCCTATAGGTTTAACTTGGCACAAACACTAATTAAAACATAAAACAACATCTAAACAGAAGGTAGATGGATTATTTATTCCTAAACAGAAACAAAAACAAAAACTAAAAATAAAATTGGGTTGCCTCCCAACAAGCGCTATCGTTTAACGCCCTAGCTAGGCATAAAAGCAAGGATAGATCTAGGTATTGCCATCTTTGGTAGGCAATCCATAAGTGGCTCTCATAATAGATTCATATGGTCATTTTATCTTCTTCCTAGGGAAGTGTTCCATGCCTTTCTTTAATGGAAATTGGAATCTAATATTCCCTTCCTTCATATCAATAATTGCACCAATCGTTCTAAGGAAAGGTCTACCAAGAATAATAGGACATGAAGGATTGCAATCTATATCAAGAACGATAAAATCTACGGGAACATAATTCCTATTTGCAACAATAAGAACATCATTAATTATTCCCATAGGTTTCTTAATAGTGGAATCCATAAGGTGCAAGCTTAGAGAGCAATCATCAAAATCACGGAAATCTAGCAAATCACACAAAGTTTTGGGAATAGTGGAAACACTAGCACCCAAATCATATAAAGCATAAAATTCATGATTCTTAATCTTAATTTTAATAGTTGGTTCCCACTCATCATAAAGTTTTCTAGGGATAGAGACTTCCAACTCAAGTTTTTCCTCATAAGATTTCATCAAGGCATCAATGATATGTTTGGTAAACGCCTTATTTTGACTATAAGCATGCGGAGAATTTAGCACGGATTGCAACAAAGAAATAGAATCAATTAAAGAGCAACTTTCATAATTAAATTCCTTGAAATCAAAAATAGTGGGCTTAGCAACATCTAGGGTTTTACTTTCTTCAATCCCACTTTTATCAATTTTAGTATCAAGATCTAAAAACTCCGAATTTTTGGAACGCCTTCTAGGTAAAGGTGGATCATATTCAATCTCATCATTATCAAGATTCATATTGCAAAACAAGGATTTGATCGGGGACACATCAATAACTTTTAGATCTTCATCTTTATTTTCATGGAAATTGGAAGAACACGCTTTAATAAAGGCATCTTTCATAGCACGCAGCCAAAATAGGAAGACCTAGGAAATTTGTTTATTGATCGAAGCAATTGGAATCAATATTTTATCACGTTACGGTGTTTTTTAACAATTGTTTTCATGAACAGAAAGTTTCTGGAATTTTCAGCAAGATCAAATAACTATCATCCAAGAAAATCCTATAGGTTTAACTTGGCACAAACACTAATTAAAACATAAAACAACATCTAAACAGAAGGTAGATGGATTATTTATTCCTAAACAGAAACAAAAACAAAACTAAAAATAAAATTGGGTTGCCTCCCAACAAAGCGCTATCGCTTAACGCCCTAGCTAGGCATAAAAGCAAGGATAGATCTAGGTATTGCCATCTTTGGTAGGCAATCCATAAGTGGCTCTCATAATAGATTCATATGGTAATTTTATCTTCTTCCTAGGGAAGTGTTCCATGCCTTTCTTTAATGGAAATTGGAATCTAATATTCCCTTCCTTCATATCAATAATTGCACCAATCGTTCTAAGGAAAGGTCTACCAAGAATAATAGGACATGAAGGATTGCAATCTATATCAAGAACGATAAAATCTACGGGAACATAATTCCTATTTGCAACAATAAGAACATCATTAATTATTCCCATAGGTTTCTTAATAGTGGAATCCAAGGTGCAAGCTTAGAGAGCAATCATCAAAATCACGGAAATCTAGCAAATCACACAAAGTTTTGGGAATAGTGGAAACACTAGCACCCAAATCATATAAAGCATAAAATTCATGATTCTTAATCTTAATTTTAATAGTTGGTTCCCACTCATCATAAAGTTTTCTAGGGATAGAGACTTCCAACTCAAGTTTTTCCTCATAAGATTTCATCAAGGCATCAACGATATGTTTGGTAAACGCCTTATTTTGACTATAAGCATGCGGAGAATTTAGCACGGATTGCAACAAAGAAATAGAATCAATTAAAGAGCAACTTTCATAATTAAATTCCTTGAAATCAAAAATAGTGGGCTTAGCAACATCTAGGGTTTTACTTTCTTCAATCCCACTTTTATCAATTTTAGTATCAAGATCTAAAAACTCCGAATTTTGGAACGCCTTCTAGGTAAAGGTGGATCATATTCAATGTCATCATTATCAAGATTCATATTGCAAAACAAGGATTTGATCGGGGACACATCAATAACTTTTAGATCTTCATCTTTATTTTCATGGAAATTGGAAGAACACGCTTTAATAAAGGCATCTTTCATAGCACGCAGCCAAAATAGGAAGACCTAGGAAATTTGTTTATTGATCAGAAGCAATTGGAATCAATATTTTATCACGTTCTGGTGTTTTTTAACAATTGTTTTCATGAACAGAAAGTTTCTGGAATTTTCAGCAAGATCAAATAACTATCATCCAAGAAAATCCTATAGGTTTAACTTGGCACAAACACTAATTAAAACATAAAACAACATCTAAACAGAAGGTAGATGGATTATTTATTCCTAAACAGAAACAAAAACAAAAACTAAAAATAAAATTGGGTTGCCTCCCAACAAAGCGCTATCGTTTAACGCCCTAGCTAGGCATAAAAGCAAGGATAGATCTAGGTATTGCCATCTTTGGTAGGCAATCCATAAGTGGCTCTCATAATAGATTCATATGGTCATTTTATCTTCTTCCTAGGGAAGTGTTCCATGCCTTTCTTTAATGGAAATTGGAATCTAATATTCCCTTCCTTCATATCAATAATTGCACCAATCGTTCTAAGGAAAGGTCTACCAAGAATAATAGGACATGAAGGATTGCAATCTATATCAAGAACTATAAAATCTACGGAACATAATTCCTATTTGCAACAATAAGAACATCATTAATTATTCCCATAGGTTTCTTAATAGTGGAATCCAAGGTGCAAGCTTAGAGAGCAATCATCAAAATCACGGAAATCTAGCAAATCACACAAAGTTTTGGGAATAGTGGAAACACTAGCACCCAAATCATATAAAGCATAAAATTCATGATTCTTAATCTTAATTTTAATAGTTGGTTCCCACTCATCATAAAGTTTTCTAGGGATAGAGACTTCCAACTCAAGTTTTTCCTCATAAGATTTCATCAAGGCATCAATGATATGTTTGGTAAACGCCTTATTTTGACTATAAGCATGCGGAGAATTTAGCACGGATTGCAACAAAGAAATAGAATCAATTAAAGAGCAACTTTCATAATTAAATTCCTTGAAATCAAAAATAGTGGGCTTAGCAACATCTAGGGTTTTACTTTCTTCAATCCCACTTTTATCAATTTTAGTATCAAGATCTAAAAACTCCGAATTTTTGGAACGCCTTCTAGGTAAAGGTGGATCATATTCAATCTCATCATTATCAAGATTCATATTGCAAAACAAGGATTTGATCGGGGACACATCAATAACTTTTAGATCTTCATCTTTATTTTCATGGAAATTGGAAGAACACGCTTTAATAAAGGCATCTTTCATAGCACGCAGCCAAAATAGGAAGACCTAGGAAATTTGTTTATTGATCAGAAGCAATTGGAATCAATATTTTATCACGTTCTGGTGTTTTTTAACAATTGTTTTCATGAACAGAAAGTTTCTGGAATTTTCAGCAAGATCAAATAACTATCATCCAAGAAAATCCTATAGGTTTAACTTGGCACAAACACTAATTAAAACATAAAACAACATCTAAACAGAAGGTAGATGGATTATTTATTCCTAAACAGAAACAAAAACAAAAACTAAAAATAAAATTGGGTTGCCTCCCAACAAGCGCTATCGTTTAACGCCCCTAGCTAGGCATAAAAGCAAGGATAGATCTAGGTATTGCCATCTTTGGTAGGCAATCCATAAGTGGCTCTCATAATAGATTCATATGGTAATTTTATCTTCTTCCTAGGGAAGTGTTCCATGCCTTTCTTTAATGGAAATTGGAATCTAATATTCCCTTCCTTCATATCAATAATTGCACCAATCGTTCTAAGGAAAGGTCTACCAAGAATAATAGGACATGAAGGATTGCAATCTATATCAAGAACGATAAAATCTACGGGAACATAATTCCTATTTGCAACAATAAGAACATCATTAATTATTCCCATAGGTTTCTTAATAGTGGAATCCATAAGGTGCAAGCTTAGAGAGCAATCATCAAAATCACGGAAATCTAGCAAATCACACAAAGTTTTGGGAATAGTGGAAACACTAGCACCCAAATCATATAAAGCATAAAATTCATGATTCTTAATCTTAATTTTAATAGTTGGTTCCACTCATCATCATAAAGTTTTCTAGGGATAGAGACTTCCAACTCAAGTTTTTCCTCATAAGATTTCATCAAGGCATCAACGATATGTTTGGTAAACGCCTTATTTTGACTATAAGCATGCGGAGAATTTAGCACGGATTGCAACAAAGAAATAGAATCAATTAAAGAGCAACTTTCATAATTAAATTCCTTGAAATCAAAAATAGTGGGCTTAGCAACATCTAGGGTTTTACTTTCTTCAATCCCACTTTTATCAATTTTAGTATCAAGATCTAAAAACTCCGAATTTTTGGAACGCCTTCTAGGTAAAGGTGGATCATATTCAATCTCATCATTATCAAGATTCATATTGCAAAACAAGGATTTGATCGGGGACACATCAATAACTTTTAGATCTTCATCTTTATTTTCATGGAAATTGGAAGAACACGCTTTAATAAAGGCATCTTTCATAGCACGCAGCCAAAATAGGAAGACCTAGGAAATTTGTTTATTGATCAGAAGCAATTGGAATCAATATTTTATCACGTTCTGGTGTTTTTTAACAATTGTTTTCATGAACAGAAAGTTTCTGGAATTTTCAGCAAGATCAAATAACTATCATCCAAGAAAATCCTATAGGTTTAACTTGGCACAAACACTAATTAAAACATAAAACAACATCTAAACAGAAGGTAGATGGATTATTTATTCCTAAACAGAAACAAAAACAAAAACTAAAAATAAAATTGGGTTGCCTCCCAACAAGCGCTATCGTTTAACGCCCCTAGCTAGGCATAAAAGCAAGGATAGATCTAGGTATTGCCATCTTTGGTAGGCAATCCATAAGTGGCTCTCATAATAGATTCATATGGTCATTTTATCTTCTTCCTAGGGAAGTGTTCCATGCCTTTCTTTAATGGAAATTGGAATCTAATATTCCCTTCCTTCATATCAATAATTGCACCAATCGTTCTAAGGAAAGGTCTACCAAGAATAATAGGACATGAAGGATTGCAATCTATATCAAGAACGATAAAATCTACGGGAACATAATTCCTATTTGCAACAATAAGAACATCATTAATTATTCCCATAGGTTTCTTAATAGTGGAATCCATGAGGTGCAAGCTTGGAGAGCAATCATCAAAATCACGGAAATCTAGCAAATCACACAAAGTTTTGGGAATAGTGGAAACACTAGCACCCAAATCATATAAAGCATAAAATTCATGATTCTTAATCTTAATTTTAATAGTTGGTTCCCACTCATCATAAAGTTTTCTAGGGATAGAGACTTCCAACTCAAGTTTTTCCTCATAAGATTTCATCAAGGCATCAATGATATGTTTGGTAAACGCCTTATTTTGACTATAAGCATGCGGAGAATTTAGCACGGATTGCAACAAAGAAATAGAATCAATTAAAGAGCAACTTTCATAATTAAATTCCTTGAAATCAAAAATAGTGGGCTTAGCAACATCTAGGGTTTTACTTTCTTCAATCCCACTTTTATCAATTTTAGTATCAAGATCTAAAAACTCCGAATTTTTGGAACGCCTTCTAGGTAAAGGTGGATCATATTCAATCTCATCATTATCAAGATTCATATTGCAAAACAAGGATTTGATCGGGGACACATCAATAACTTTTAGATCTTCATCTTTATTTTCATGGAAATTGGAAGAACACGCTTTAATAAAGGCATCTTTCATAGCACGCAGCCAAAATAGGAAGACCTAGGAAATTTGTTTATTGATCAGAAGCAATTGGAATCAATATTTTATCACGTTGTGGTGTTTTTAACAATTGTTTTCATGAACAGAAAGTTTACGGAATTTTCAGCAAGATCAAATAACTATCATCCAAGAAAATCCTGTAGGTTTAACTTGGCACAAACACTAATTAAAACATAAAACAACATCTAAACAGAAGTTAGATGGATTATTTATTCCTAAATAGAAACAAAAAAAAACTAAAAATAAAATTGGTTTGCCTCCCAACAAGCGCTATCGTTTAACGCCCTAGCTAGGCATAAAAGCAAGGATAGATCTAGGTATTGCCATCTTTGGTAGGCAATCCATAAGTGGCTCTCATAATAGATTCATATGGTAATTTTATCTTCTTCCTAGGGAAGTGTTCCATGCCTTTCTTTAATGGAAATTGGAATCTAATATTCCCTTCCTTCATATCAATAATTGCACCAATCGTTCTAAGGAAAGGTCTACCAAGAATAATAGGACATGAAGGATTGCAATCTATATCAAGAACGATAAAATCTACGGGAACATAATTCCTATTTGCAACAATAAGAACATCATTAATTATTCCCATAGGTTTCTTAATAGTGGAATCCATGAGGTGCAAGCTTAGAGAGCAATCATCAAAATCACGGAAATCTAGCAAATCACACAAAGTTTTGGGAATAGTGGAAACACTAGCACCCAAATCATATAAAGCATAAAATTCATGATTCTTAATCTTAATTTTAATAGTTGGTTCCCACTCATCATAAAGTTTTCTAGGGATAGAGACTTCCAACTCAAGTTTTTCCTCATAAGATTTCATCAAGGCATCAATGATATGTTTGGTAAACGCCTTATTTTGACTATAAGCATGCGGAGAATTTAGCACGGATTGCAACAAAGAAATAGAATCAATTAAAGAGCAACTTTCATAATTAAATTCCTTGAAATCAAAAATAGTGGGCTTAGCAACATCTAGGGTTTTACTTTCTTCAATCCCACTTTTATCAATTTTAGTATCAAGATCTAAAAACTCCGAATTTTTGGAACGCCTTCTAGGTAAAGGTGGGTCATATTCAATCTCATCATTATCAAGATTCATATTGCAAAACAAGGATTTGATCGGGGACACATCAATAACTTTTAGATCTTCATCTTTATTTTCATGGAAATTGGAAGAACACGCTTTAATAAAGGCATCTTTCATAGCACGCAGCCAAAATAGGAAGACCTAGGAAATTTGTTTATTGATCGAAGCAATTGGAATCAATATTTTATCACGTTCTGGTGTTTTTTAACAATTGTTTTCATGAACAGAAAGTTTCTGGAATTTTCAGCAAGATCAAATAACTATCATCCAAGAAAATCCTATAGGTTTAACTTGGCACAAACACTAATTAAAACATAAAACAACATCTAAACAGAAGGTAGATGGATTATTTATTCCTAAACAGAAACAAAAACAAAAACTAAAAATAAAATTGGGTTGCCTCCCAACAAGCGCTATCGTTTAACGCCCTAGCTAGGCATAAAAGCAAGGATAGATCTAGGTATTGCCATCTTTGGTAGGCAATCCATAAGTGGCTCTCATAATAGATTCATATGGTAATTTTATCTTCTTCCTAGGGAAGTGTTCCATGCCTTTCTTTAATGGAAATTGGAATCTAATATTCCCTTCCTTCATATCAATAATTGCACCAATCGTTCTAAGGAAAGGTCTACCAAGAATAATAGGACATGAAGGATTGCAATCTATATCAAGAACGATAAAATCTACGGAACATAATTCCTATTTGCAACAATAAGAACATCATTAATTATTCCCATAGGTTTCTTAATAGTGGAATCCGCAAGGTGCAAGCTTAGAGAGCAATCATCAAAATCACGGAAATCTAGCAAATCACACAAAGTTTTGGGAATAGTGGAAACACTAGCACCCAAATCATATAAAGCATAAAATTCATGATTCTTAATCTTAATTTTAATAGTTGGTTCCCACTCATCATAAAGTTTTCTAGGATAGAGACTTCCAACTCAAGTTTTTCCTCATAAGATTTCATCAAGGCATCAATGATATGTTTGGTAAACGCCTTATTTTGACTATAAGCATGCGGAGAATTTAGCACGGATTGCAACAAAGAAATAGAATCAATTAAAGAGCAACTTTCATAATTAAATTCCTTGAAATCAAAAATAGTGGGCTTAGCAACATCTAGGGTTTTACTTTCTTCAATCCCACTTTTATCAATTTTAGTATCAAGATCTAAAAACTCCGAATTTTTGGAACGCCTTCTAGGTAAAGGTGGATCATATTCAATCTCATCATTATCAAGATTCATATTGCAAAACAAGGATTTGATCGGGGACACATCAATAACTTTTAGATCTTCATCTTTATTTTCATGGAAATTGGAAGAACACGCTTTAATAAAGGCATCTTTCATAGCACGCAGCCAAAATAGGAAGACCTAGGAAATTTGTTTATTGATCAGAAGCAATTGGAATCAATATTTTATCATGTTCTGGTGTTTTTTAACAATTGTTTTCATGAACAGAAAGTTTCTGGAATTTTCAGCAAGATCAAATAACTATCATCCAAGAAAATCCTATAGGTTTAACTTGGCACAAACACTAATTAAAACATAAAACAACATCTAAACAGAAGGTAGATGGATTATTTATTCCTAAACAGAAACAAAAACAAAAACTAAAAATAAAATTGGGTTGCCTCCCAACAAAGCGCTATCGTTTAACGCCCTAGCTAGGCATAAAAGCAAGGATAGATCTAGGTATTGCCATCTTTGGTAGGCAATCCATAAGTGGCTCTCATAATAGATTCATATGGTAATTTTATCTTCTTCCTAGGGAAGTGTTCCATGCCTTTCTTTAATGGAAATTGGAATCTAATATTCCCTTCCTTCATATCAATAATTGCACCAATCGTTCTAAGGAAAGGTCTACCAAGAATAATAGGACATGAAGGATTGCAATCTATATCAAGAACGATAAAATCTACGGGAACATAATTCCTATTTGCAACAATAAGAACATCATTAATTATTCCCATAGGTTTCTTAATAGTGGAATCCATGAGGTGCAAGCTTAGAGAGCAATCATCAAAATCACGAAAATCTAGCAAATCACACAAAGTTTTGGGAATAGTGGAAACACTAGCACCCAAATCATATAAAGCATAAAATTCATGATTCTTAATCTTAATTTTAATAGTTGGTTCCCACTCATCATAAAGTTTTCTAGGATAGAGACTTCCAACTCAAGTTTTTCCTCATAAGATTTCATCAAGGCATCAATGATATGTTTGGTAAACGCCTTATTTTGACTATAAGCATGCGGAGAATTTAGCACGGATTGCAACAAAGAAATAGAATCAATTAAAGAGCAACTTTCATAATTAAATTCCTTGAAATCAAAAATAGTGGGCTTAGCAACATCTAGGGTTTTACTTTCTTCAATCCCACTTTTATCAATTTTAGTATCAAGATCTAAAAACTCCGAATTTTTGGAACGCCTTCTAGGTAAAGGTGGATCATATTCAATCTCATCATTATCAAGATTCATATTGCAAAACAAGGATTTGATCGGGGACACATCAATAACTTTTAGATCTTCATCTTTATTTTCATGGAAATTGGAAGAACACGCTTTAATAAAGGCATCTTTCATAGCACGCAGCCAAAATAGGAAGACCTAGGAAATTTGTTTATTGATCGAAGCAATTGGAATCAATATTTTATCATGTTGTGGTGTTTTTAACAATTGTTTTCATGAACAGAAAGTTTCTGGAATTTTCAGCAAGATCAAATAACTATCATCCAAGAAAATCCTATAGGTTTAACTTGGCACAAACACTAATTAAAACATAAAACAACATCTAAACAGAAGGTAGATGGATTATTTATTCCTAAACAGAAACAAAAACAAAAACTAAAAATAAAATTGGGTTGCCTCCCAACAAAGCGCTATCGCTTAACGCCCTAGCTAGGCATAAAAGCAAGGATAGATCTAGGTATTGCCATCTTTGGTAGGCAATCCATAAGTGGCTCTCATAATAGATTCATATGGTAATTTTATCTTCTTCCTAGGGAAGTGTTCCATGCCTTTCTTTAATGGAAATTGGAATCTAATATTCCCTTCCTTCATATCAATAATTGCACCAATCGTTCTAAGGAAAGGTCTACCAAGAATAATAGGACATGAAGGATTGCAATCTATATCAAGAACGATAAAATCTACGGAACATAATTCCTATTTGCAACAATAAGAACATCATTAATTATTCCCATAGGTTTCTTAATAGTGGAATCCATGAGGTGCAAGCTTGGAGAGCAATCATCAAAATCACGAAAATCTAGCAAATCACACAAAGTTTTGGGAATAGTGGAAACACTAGCACCCAAATCATATAAAGCATAAAATTCATGATTCTTAATCTTAATTTTAATAGTTGGTTCCCACTCATCATAAAGTTTTCTAGGGATAGAGACTTCCAACTCAAGTTTTTCCTCATAAGATTTCATCAAGGCATCAATGATATGTTTGGTAAACGCCTTATTTTGACTATAAGCATGCGGAGAATTTAGCACGGATTGCAACAAAGAAATAGAATCAATTAAAGAGCAACTTTCATAATTAAATTCCTTGAAATCAAAAATAGTGGGCTTAGCAACATCTAGGGTTTTACTTTCTTCAATCCCACTTTTATCAATTTTAGTATCAAGATCTAAAAACTCCGAATTTTTGGAACGCCTTCTAGGTAAAGGTGGATCATATTCAATCTCATCATTATCAAGATTCATATTGCAAAACAAGGATTTGATCGGGGACACATCAATAACTTTTAGATCTTCATCTTTATTTTCATGGAAATTGGAAGAACACGCTTTAATAAAGGCATCTTTCATAGCACGCAGCCAAAATAGGAAGACCTAGGAAATTTGTTTATTGATCAAGCAATTGGAATCAATATTTTATCACGTTGTGGTGTTTTTTAACAATTGTTTTCATGAACAGAAAGTTTCTGGAATTTTCAGCAAGATCAAATAACTATCATCCAAGAAAATCCTATAGGTTTAACTTGGCACAAACACTAATTAAAACATAAAACAACATCTAAACAGAAGGTAGATGGATTATTTATTCCTAAACAGAAACAAAAACAAAAACTAAAAATAAAATTGGGTTGCCTCCCAACAAGCGCTATCGTTTAACGCCCCTAGCTAGGCATAAAAGCAAGGATAGATCTAGGTATTGCCATCTTTGGTAGGCAATCCATAAGTGGCTCTCATAATAGATTCATATGGTAATTTTATCTTCTTCCTAGGGAAGTGTTCCATGCCTTTCTTTAATGGAAATTGGAATCTAATATTCCCTTCCTTCATATCAATAATTGCACCAATCGTTCTAAGGAAAGGTCTACCAAGAATAATAGGACATGAAGGATTGCAATCTATATCAAGAACGATAAAATCTACGGGAACATAATTCCTATTTGCAACAATAAGAACATCATTAATTATTCCCATAGGTTTCTTAATAGTGGAATCCGCAAGGTGCAAGCTTAGAGAGCAATCATCAAAATCACGGAAATCTAGCAAATCACACAAAGTTTTGGGAATAGTGGAAACACTAGCACCCAAATCATATAAAGCATAAAATTCATGATTCTTAATCTTAATTTTAATAGTTGGTTCCCATTCATCATAAAGTTTTCTAGGGATAGAGACTTCCAACTCAAGTTTTTCCTCATAAGATTTCATCAAGGCATCAATGATATGTTTGGTAAACGCCTTATTTTGACTATAAGCATGCGGAGAATTTAGCACGGATTGCAACAAAGAAATAGAATCAATTAAAGAGCAACTTTCATAATTAAATTCCTTGAAATCAAAAATAGTGGGCTTAGCAACATCTAGGGTTTTACTTTCTTCAATCCCACTTTTATCAATTTTAGTATCAAGATCTAAAAACTCCGAATTTTTGGAACGCCTTCTAGGTAAAGGTGGATCATATTCAATCTCATCATTATCAAGATTCATATTGCAAAACAAGGATTTGATCGGGGACACATCAATAACTTTTAGATCTTCATCTTTATTTTCATGGAAATTGGAAGAACACGCTTTAATAAAGGCATCTTTCATAGCACGCAGCCAAAATAGGAAGACCTAGGAAATTTGTTTATTGATCGAAGCAATTGGAATCAATATTTTATCACGTTACGGTGTTTTTAACAATTGTTTTCATGAATGTAAAGTTTCTGTAATTTTCAGCAAGATCAAATAACTATCATCCAAGAAAATCCTATAGGTTTAACTTGGCACAAACACTAATTAAAACATAAAACAACATCTAAACAGAAGGTAGATGGATTATTTATTCCTAATCAGAAACAAAAACAAAAACTAAAAATAAAATTGGGTTGCCTCCCAACAAGCGCTATCGTTTAACGCCCCTAGCTAGGCATAAAAGCAAGGATAGATCTAGGTATTGCCATCTTTGGTAGGCAATCCATAAGTGGCTCTCATAATATATTCATATGGTAATTTTATCTTCTTCCTAGGGAAGTGTTCCATGCCTTTCTTTAATGGAAATTGGAATCTAATATTCCCTTCCTTCATATCAATAATTGCACCAATCGTTCTAAGGAAAGGTCTACCAAGAATAATAGGACATGAAGGATTGCAATCTATATCAAGAACGATAAAATCTACGGGAACATAATTACTATTTGCAACAATAAGAACATCATTAATTATTCCCATAGGTTTCTTAATAGTGGAATCCATGAGGTGCAAGCTTAGAGAGCAATCATCAAAATCACGGAAATCTAGCAAATCACACAAAGTTTTGGGAATAGTGGAAACACTAGCACCCAAATCATATAAAGCATAAAATTCATGATTCTTAATCTTAATTTTAATAGTTGGTTCCCATTCATCATAAAGTTTTCTAGGGATAGAGACTTCCAACTCAAGTTTTTCCTCATAAGATTTCATCAAGGCATCAATGATATGTTTGGTAAACGCCTTATTTTGACTATAAGCATGCGGAGAATTTAGCACGGATTGCAACAAAGAAATAGAATCAATTAAAGAGCAACTTTCATAATTAAATTCCTTGAAATCAAAAATAGTGGGCTTAGCAACATCTAGGGTTTTACTTTCTTCAATCCCACTTTTATCAATTTTAGTATCAAGATCTAAAAACTCGAATTTTGGAACGCCTTCTAGGTAAAGGTGGATCATATTCAATCTCATCATTATCAAGATTCATATTGCAAAACAAGGATTTGATCGGGGACACATCAATAACTTTTAGATCTTCATCTTTATTTTCATGGATATTTGAAGAACACGCTTTAATAAAGTCATCTTTCATATCACGCAGCCATAATATGAAGACCTAGGAAATTTGTTTATTGATCAGAAGCTATTGGAATCAATATTTTCTCACGTTGTGGTGTTTTTTAACATTTGTTTTCATGAATGTAAAGTTTCTGGAATTTTCAGCAAGATCAAATAACTATCATCCAAGAAAATCCTATAGGTTTAACTTGGCACAAACACTAATTAAAACATAAAACAACATCTAAACAGAAGGTAGATGGATTATTTATTCCTAAACAGAAACAAAAACAAAAACTAAAAATAAAATTGGGTTGCCTCCCAACAAGCGCTATCGGTTAACGCCCCTAGCTAGGCATAAAAGCAAGGATAGATCTAGGTATTGCCATCTTTGGTAGGCAATCCATAAGTGGCTCTCATAATAGATTCATATGGTAATTTTATCTTCTTCCTAGGGAAGTGTTCCATGCCTTTCTTTAATGGAAATTGGAATCTAATATTCCCTTCCTTCATATCAATAATTGCACCAATCGTTCTAAGGAAAGGTCTACCAAGAATAATAGGACATGAAGGATTGCAATCTATATCAAGAACGATAAAATCTACGGGAACATAATTACTTTTTGCAACAATAAGAACATCATTAATTATTCCCATAGGTTTCTTAATAGTGGAATCCATAAGGTGCAAGCTTAGAGAGCAATCATCAAAATCACGGAAATCTAGCAAATCACACAAAGTTTTGGGAATAGTGGAAACACTAGCACCCAAATCATATAAAGCATAAAATTCATGATTCTTAATCTTAATTTTAATAGTTGGTTCCCACTCATCATAAAGTTTTCTAGGGATAGAGACTTCCAACTCAAGTTTTTCCTCATAAGATTTCATCAAGGCATCAACGATATGTTTGGTAAACGCCTTATTTTGACTATAAGCATGCGGAGAATTTAGCACGGATTGCAACAAAGAAATAGAATCAATTAAAGAGCAACTTTCATAATTAAATTCCTTGAAATCAAAAATAGTGGGCTTAGCAACATCTAGGGTTTTACTTTCTTCAATCCCACTTTTATCAATTTTAGTATCAAGATCTAAAAGCTCCGAATTTTGGAACGCCTTCTAGGTAACGGTGGATCATATTCAATCTCATCATTATCAAGATTCATATTGCAAAACAAGGATTTGATCGGGGACACATCAATAACTTTTAGATCTTCATCTTTATTTTCATGGAAATTGGAAGACACGCTTTAATAAAGGCATCTTTCATAGCACGCAGCCAAAATAGGAAGACCTAGGAAATTTGTTTATTGATCAGAAGCAATTGGAATCAATATTTTATCACGTTCTGGTGTTTTTTAACAATTGTTTTCATGAACAGAAAGTTTACGGAATTTTCAGCAAGATCAAATAACTATCATCCAAGAAAATCCTATAGGTTTAACTTGGCACAAACACTAATTAAAACATAAAACAACATCTAAACAGAAGGTAGATGGATTATTTATTCCTAATCAGAAACAAAACAAAAACTAAAAATAAAATTGGGTTGCCTCCCAACAAGCGCTATCGCTTAACGCCCTAGCTAGGCATAAACGCAAGGATAGATCTAGGTATTGCCATCTTTGGTAGGCAATCCATAAGTGGCTCTCATAATATATTCATATGGTAATTTTATCTTCTTCCTAGGGAAGTGTTCCATGCCTTTCTTTAATGGAAATTGGAATCTAATATTCCCTTCCTTCATATCAATAATTGCACCAATCGTTCTAAGGAAAGGTCTACCAAGAATAATAGGACATGAAGGATTGCAATCTATATCAAGAACGATAAAATCTACGGGAACATAATTACTTTTTGCAACAATAAGAACATCATTAATTATTCCCATAGGTTTCTTAATAGTGGAATCCGCAAGGTGCAAGCTTAGAGAGCAATCATCAAAATCACGGAAATCTAGCAAATCACACAAAGTTTTGGGAATAGTGGAAACACTAGCACCCAAATCATATAAAGCATAAAATTCATGATTCTTAATCTTAATTTTAATAGTTGGTTCCCACTCATCATAAAGTTTTCTAGGGATAGAGACTTCCAACTCAAGTTTTTCCTCATAAGATTTCATCAAGGCATCAACGATATGTTTGGTAAACGCCTTATTTTGACTATAAGCATGCGGAGAATTTAGCACGGATTGCAACAAAGAAATAGAATCAATTAAAGAGCAACTTTCATAATTAAATTCCTTGAAATCAAAAATAGTGGGCTTAGCAACATCTAGGGTTTTACTTTCTTCAATCCCACTTTTATCAATTTTAGTATCAAGATCTAAAAGCTCCGAATTTTTGGAACGCCTTCTAGGTAACGGTGGATCATATTCAATCTCATCATTATCAAGATTCATATTGCAAAACAAGGATTTGATCGGGGACACATCAATAACTTTTAGATCTTCATCTTTATTTTCATGGAAATTGGAAGACACGCTTTAATAAAGGCATCTTTCATAGCACGCAGCCAAAATAGGAAGACCTAGGAAATTTGTTTATTGATCAAGCAATTGGAATCAATATTTTATCACGTTGTGGTGTTTTTAACAATTGTTTTCATGAATGAAAGTTTCTGGAATTTTCAGCAAGATCAAATAACTATCATCCAAGAAAATCCTATAGGTTTAACTTGGCACAAACACTAATTAAAACATAAAACAACATCTAAACAGAAGGTAGATGGATTATTTATTCCTAAACAGAAACAAAACAAAAACTAAAAATAAAATTGGGTTGCCTCCCAACAAGCGCTATCGCTTAACGCCCCTAGCTAGGCATAAAAGCAAGGATAGATCTAGGTATTGCCATCTTTGGTAGGCAATCCATAAGTGGCTCTCATAATAGATTCATATGGTAATTTTATCTTCTTCCTAGGGAAGTGTTCCATGCCTTTCTTTAATGGAAATTGGAATCTAATATTCCCTTCCTTCATATCAATAATTGCACCAATCGTTCTAAGGAAAGGTCTACCAAGAATAATAGGACATGAAGGATTGCAATCTATATCAAGAACGATAAAATCTACGGAACATAATTACTTTTTGCAACAATAAGAACATCATTAATTATTCCCATAGGTTTCTTAATAGTGGAATCCGCAAGGTGCAAGCTTAGAGAGCAATCATCAAAATCACGGAAATCTAGCAAATCACACAAAGTTTTGGGAATAGTGGAAACACTAGCACCCAAATCATATAAAGCATAAAATTCATGATTCTTAATCTTAATTTTAATAGTTGGTTCCCACTCATCATAAAGTTTTCTAGGGATAGAGACTTCCAACTCAAGTTTTTCCTCATAAGATTTCATCAAGGCATCAACGATATGTTTGGTAAACGCCTTATTTTGACTATAAGCATGCGGAGAATTTAGCACGGATTGCAACAAAGAAATAGAATCAATTAAAGAGAAACTTTCATAATTAAATTCCTTGAAATCAAAAATAGTGGGCTTAGCAACATCTAGGGTTTTACTTTCTTCAATCCCACTTTTATCAATTTTAGTATCAAGATCTAAAAGCTCCGAATTTTTGGAACGCCTTCTAGGTAACGGTGGATCATATTCAATCTCATCATTATCAAGATTCATATTGCAAAACAAGGATTTGATCGGGACACATCAATAACTTTTAGATCTTCATCTTTATTTTCATGGAAATTGGAAGACACGCTTTAATAAAGGCATCTTTCATAGCACGCAGCCAAAATAGGAAGACCTAGGAAATTTGTTTATTGATCAGAAGCAATTGGAATCAATATTTTATCACGTTCGTGTTTTTTAACAATTGTTTTCATGAACAGAAAGTTTCTGGAATTTTCAGCAAGATCAAATAACTATCATCCAAGAAAATCCTATAGGTTTAACTTGGCACAAACACTAATTAAAACATAAAACAACATCTAAACAGAAGGTAGATGGATTATTTATTCCTAATCAGAAACAAAAACAAAAACTAAAAATAAAATTGGGTTGCCTCCCAACAAGCGCTATCGTTTAACGCCCTAGCTAGGCATAAAAGCAAGGATAGATCTAGGTATTGCCATCTTTGGTAGGCAATCCATAAGTGGCTCTCATAATAGATTCATATGGTAATTTTATCTTCTTCCTAGGGAAGTGTTCCATGCCTTTCTTTAATGGAAATTGGAATCTAATATTCCCTTCCTTCATATCAATAATTGCACCAATCGTTCTAAGGAAAGGTCTACCAAGAATAATAGGACATGAAGGATTGCAATCTATATCAAGAACGATAAAATCTACGGGAACATAATTACTTTTTGCAACAATAAGAACATCATTAATTATTCCCATAGGTTTCTTAATAGTGGAATCCGCAAGGTGCAAGCTTAGAGAGCAATCATCAAAATCACGGAAATCTAGCAAATCACAAAAAGTTTTGGGAATAGTGGAAACACTAGCACCCAAATCATATAAAGCATAAAATTCATGATTCTTAATCTTAATTTTAATAGTTGGTTCCCACTCATCATAAAGTTTTCTAGGGATAGAGACTTCCAACTCAAGTTTTTCCTCATAAGATTTCATCAAGGCATCAACGATATGTTTGGTAAACGCCTTATTTTGACTATAAGCATGCGGAGAATTTAGCACGGATTGCAACAAAGAAATAGAATCAATTAAAGAGCAACTTTCATAATTAAATTCCTTGAAATCAAAAATAGTGGGCTTAGCAACATCTAGGGTTTTACTTTCTTCAATCCCACTTTTATCAATTTTAGTATCAAGATCTAAAAGCTCGAATTTTTGGAACGCCTTCTAGGTAACGGTGGATCATATTCAATCTCATCATTATCAAGATTCATATTGCAAAACAAGGATTTGATCGGGGACACATCAATAACTTTTAGATCTTCATCTTTATTTTCATGGAAATTGGAAGACACGCTTTAATAAAGGCATCTTTCATAGCACGCAGCCAAAATAGGAAGACCTAGGAAATTTGTTTATTGATCGTAAGCAATTGGAATCAATATTTTATCACGTTACGTGTGTTTTTAACAATTGTTTTCATGAATGTAAAGTTTCTGGAATTTTCAGCAAGATCAAATAACTATCATCCAAGAAAATCCTATAGGTTTAACTTGGCACAAACACTAATTAAAACATAAAACAACATCTAAACAGAAGGTAGATGGATTATTTATTCCTAAACAGAAACAAAAACAAAAACTAAAAATAAAATTGGGTTGCCTCCCAACAAGCGCTATCGTTTAACGCCCCTAGCTAGGCATAAAAGCAAGGATAGATCTAGGTATTGCCATCTTTGGTAGGCAATCCATAAGTGGCTCTCATAATAGATTCATATGGTAATTTTATCTTCTTCCTAGGGAAGTGTTCCATGCCTTTCTTTAATGGAAATTGGAATCTAATATTCCCTTCCTTCATATCAATAATTGCACCAATCATTCTAAGGAAAGGTCTACCAAGAATAATAGGACATGAAGGATTGCAATCTATATCAAGAACGATAAAATCTACGGGAACATAATTCCTATTTGCAACAATAAGAACATCATTAATTATTCCCATAGGTTTCTTAATAGTGGAATCCAAGGTGCAAGCTTAGAGAGCAATCATCAAAATCACGGAAATCTAGCAAATCACACAAAGTTTTGGGAATAGTGGAAACACTAGCACCCAAATCATATAAAGCATAAAATTCATGATTCTTAATCTTAATTTTAATAGTTGGTTCCCACTCATCATAAAGTTTTCTAGGGATAGAGACTTCCAACTCAAGTTTTTCCTCATAAGATTTCATCAAGGCATCAACGATATGTTTGGTAAACGCCTTTATTTTGACTATAAGCATGCGGAGAATTTAGCACGGATTGCAACAAAGAAATAGAATCAATTAAAGAGCAACTTTCATAATTAAATTCCTTGAAATCAAAAATAGTGGGCTTAGCAACATCTAGGGTTTTACTTTCTTCAATCCCACTTTTATCAATTTTAGTATCAAGATCTAAAAACTCCGAATTTTTGGAACGCCTTCTAGGTAAAGGTGGATCATATTCAATCTCATCATTATCAAGATTCATATTGCAAAACAAGGATTTGATCGGGGACACATCAATAACTTTTAGATCTTCATCTTTATTTTCATGGAAATTGGAAGAACACGCTTTAATAAAGGCATCTTTCATAGCACGCATCCCAGTGGTTTTTTCCTTGCACTCATCAATGGAAATTCTCATGGCTTTGAGAGAATCATTGATATCATGCTTAGGAGGAATAGATCTAAGCTTGAAAGAATCAACATCAAGAGAAATTCTATCAACGTTCCTAGCCAATTCATCAACTTTAAGCAATTTCTCTTCAAGCAAAGTATTAAAATTCTTTTGAGAATTCATAAACTCTTTAACACTAGTCTCAAATTCAGAGGGCATCTTATTAAAATTTCCATAAGAATTGTTGTAGGAATTTCCATAATTATTAGAGGAATTACTATGATAAGGCCTTGGATTAAAGTTTCCTCTATACGCGTTGTTACCAAAATTATTCCTAAAAACAAAATTCACATCCATAGATTCATTATTATTCTCAATCAAAGTAGACCATGAGTAGGGCAATTACGTATCATTAATTTCATCCTCTCCAAAGCTTGTGCAACATGTTCATGATCAAGTTGCTTAAAATTCATAGTATCGTTTCTAAGAGAGATGATCTTAGCGGGAGGAAAATACTTAGAGATAAAAGCATCTTTGCACTTGTTCCAAGAATCAATACTATTTTTAGGCAAAGACGAAAACCAAGCTTTAGCACGATCTCTAAGAGAAAAAGGAAATAGCTTCAATTTAGTCACATCATTGTCAACATCTTTCTTCTTTTGCATATCACACAAATCCACGAAGCTATTTAGATGAGTAGCGGCATCTTCACTAGGAAGGCCGGCGAATTGATCTTTCATAACAAGATTCAATAAAGCAGCATTGATTTCACAAGATTCAGTATTGGCAAGAGGAGCAATCGGAGTGCTAAGGAAATAATTTTTTTTTGGTATTGGTAAAGTCACACAATTTGGTATTATCTTGAGTCATAGTGACAAGCAAGCAATCCAACACACGAGCAAACAAGCGAACGAGAAAAAGGCAAACGGAAAAGAGAGGGCGAATAAAACGGCAAGGGTGAAGTGGGGGAGAGGAAAACGAGAGGCAAATGGCAAATAATGTAATGCGAGAGATAAGGGATTGGGATGGGTACTTGGTATGTTGACTTTTGCGTGGACTCCCCGGCAATGGCGCCAGAAATCCTTCTTGCTACATCTTGAGCTTGCGTTGGTTTTCCCCGAAGAGGAGAGGATGATGCAGCAGAGTAGCGTAAGTATTTCCCTCAGTTTTTGAGAACCAAGGTATCAATCCAGTAGGAGGCCACGCGCGAGTCCCTCGTACCTGCACAAAGCAAATAACTCCTCGCAACCAACGCGATAAGGGTTTGTCAATCCCTTCATGGTCACTTAAGAGAGTGAGATCTGATAGATATGATAGATAATATTTTTGGTATTTTTGGTATAAATATGCAAAGTGAAATAAAAGGCAAAGTAAAAAAGCAAAGCAATAATAAAGCGTAGGAAGATTAATATGATGAGAATAGACCCGGGGGCCATAGATTTCACTAGTGGCTTCTCTCAAGAGCATAAGTGTATTACGGTGGGTGAACGAATTACTGTTGAGAAATTGACAGAATTGAGCATAGTTATGAGAGTATCTAGGTATGATCATGTATATAGGTATCACATCCGAGACAAGTAGACCGACTCCTGCCTGCATCTACTACTATTACTCCACTCATCGACCGCTATCCAGCATGCATCTAGAGTATTCAGTTAATGAAAACAGAGTAACTCCTTAAGCAAGATGACATGATGTAGAGGGATAAATTCATGCAATATGATAAAAAAACCATCTTGTTATCCTCGATGGCAACAATACAATAGGTGCCTTTGCTGCCCCCTCATCATCCGAAAGGACACCACAAGATTGAACCCAAAGCTAAGCACTTCTCCCATTGCAAGAACTACCAATCTAGTTGGCCAAACCAAACGGATAATTCAAGAGACTTGCAAAGATAACCAATCATACATAAAAGAATTCAGAGAAGATTCAAATATTGCTCATAGATAATCTTGATCATAAACCCACAATTCATCGGTCTCAACAAACACACCGCAAAAAGAAGATTACATCGAATAGATCTCCACGAGAGAGGGGGAGAACATTGTATTAAGATCCAAAAAGAGAGAAGAAGCCATCTAGCTACTAACTATGGACCCGAAGGTCTGAAGTAAACTACTCACATCATCGGAGAGGCTATGATGATGATGTAGAAGCCCTCCGTGGTGGATTCCCCTTCCGACAGAGCTCCAAAACAGGCCCCAAGATGGGATCTCGTGGATACAGAAAGTTGTGGCGGTGGAATTAGGTTTTGGCTTCAGATTCGATCTGCTGAAGTACGTAGGTATATATAGGAGGAAGAAGTACGTCGGTGGAGCTTCGGGGGGCCCATGAGGCAGGGGGCGCGCCCTAGGGGGGCGCGCCCTCCACCCTCATGGCCGCCTCCCTCCTTTCTTGACCGAGGGTCCAAGTCTCCTGGATCTTATCTGATGAGAAAATCACGTTCCCGAAGATTTCATTACGTTTGGACTCCATTTTATATTCCGTTTCTTCGAAACTCTGAAATAGGCAAAAAAACAGCAATTCTGGGCTGGGCCTCCGGTTAATAGGTTAGTCCCAAAAATAATATAAAAGTGGAAAATAAAGCCCAATATGGTCCAAAACAATAGATAATATAGTATGGAGCAATCAAAAATTATAGATACGTTGGAGACGTATCACTGGACAACGGTCAAGAAGATCGAGAAATAGCTGAAAAGGACTAACACTACTAGGAAAAGGGCTATAGATGAAATGGACTCTAATGGCGCACCTGTCATTTGGTGCGCCACTACTATATAGCAGTGGCGCACCATGTGCAGGTGCGCCATTAGTGTGGAAGACACTAATGATGCACCAGGCACATGGTGCGCCACTAGTAACAATTTTTTTCCAAACATACTAATGGCACATCATGGCACGGTGCGCCATTACTAGTGCTAACTAGTAATGGCGCACCCACACAAATCTTGCCACTACTGTTGTTTTTTTATTCTTTCTTTTGCAAAACTACTAATGGCGCACCGTAGCATAGTGCGCCATTACTAGTTTAAACTAGTAATGGCGCACTATGCCACGGTGCGCCATTAGAATATTTTTTTATTTTTTTGCAAAACTACTAATGGCGCACCAGCAGCAGGTGCGCCATTAGTAACTAGGGTTACTAATGGCGCATTTGCAGGTGGTGCGCCATTAGTAACCTGGGACCAACAAGATATTTTGGACAGCCCACCTACCCACTCACTTTCCCCACTTCATTCTGCACCTCCTCCTCCAAGCTTGTCTCGGTTGCCTCCTCCTCCTCACCTCATTTGCACCATAGATTCATCCAAATTAAGTGGTTAAATTACCTTTTTTGATAGGTAAGTAAGGGGGGAAGCTATCTTTATGTTGTTCTCCCTCTCCAACAACATGCACATGCACTTTTTGTGGCCTAGCTAGATCTATGTATGTTCGTGGTGTTGCATATGTTTGTGGTGTTGCATATATGTTTGTGTTTGCAGGTACCGGTATTTGAAATGCGATAGTTGCCAATATTTTGCCGGAATGTTGATTCATTTCCGTTTAGAGAATTTTGGCACTATGCATTCTTTTGGTCCTATTTTTAGGGAATGTCATGCCAAATTTTTCTTGGTTCCAAAATATCGCTTTTGCTCTACCCAAGAAAGTAACCATTGTCCGCATACGATGACCAAAGGCATCGTGAATAGGTTTTTGAGCTCCGCAAGGCCGAGATGCTTCAAAAGAACGAGACGGAGATAAGATGTCCATGTCGAAGATGCAAGCTGAAGAGCCTTATTGCGGACCCGGATTCCGGGCAGGTGCGGAACCACCTGCTCTTGCGTGGTTTCATGGATGGCTATCGGTGGCAAGGTGATGAAGATAACTATGAAGTCGTCCATGGGGGCCGGGCAAGAAATGAGGAAGGGCAGCAAGACAACCACCGCGGCTCGGGCGGGCAAGAAGACGAAGAATCTCTAGGACATGATCACGACGGTGATCTTTGTACGATCATCATGTAGAAGATGCCGGACATGATGATGAGGAAGATGCGGAGCAGACGAAGGGTATGATCATGAAGAGGAAGATGCCGGCGGAGCATACGACGATGGACCATCGACGGGCTGGGTGCAGGACCTTCATATTCAAGAGCTGCTTCTCAAGCAGACGGATAACGCAAGAGCTGCCGCCCGAGAGAAAGCCAAGCTGGATCAACTGGAGATAGACGCGGTTACTCCATTGTATGAAGGATGCAGGCCGAGGATACCTGCACGAAAGTAATGCTCATGGCTCTGGAGATGAAGGTAAAACACAAAATGACCGACGCATGCTTCGATGAGAACATGTCATTCTGGCACGAACGTCTTCCCAAGGGGAACAAGTGCCCGACCAGTTTCGAGGAGGCGAAGCAAATCGTGTGTCCTCTGGATTTACCGCACATGAAATACCATGTGTGCATGAACAATTGCATCATTTATCGGGGCGAGCATGCGGAGTCTACCATATGTCCGGTGTGCGGCGTCACTCGATACAAGAAGAGGAAGAAAGCTCCTCGAAAAGTGGTGTGGTACTTTTCGATCACTCCTCGTCTGCAGCAGTATTTCGCGGACCCTAAGGTAGCAAAGCTCCTGCGTTGGCACGTGGATAGGGAGGAGAAGAAGCGAGAAGATGACACAAATGATCCGGAGATAAATAAAAAAGACAAGATGCTGAGTCACCCAGAGGATGCGAGCCAGTAGCAAGCGTTGAACTTTGAACACCCAGAACATGGGAAGGATCCAAGGAACATTTTGCTGGGCGCGAGCACCGATGGAGTCAATCCGTTTGGCAGCAAGAGAAGCGCACATAGCACCTGGCATGTGTTTGTGTGGATGTACAACCTTCCCCCCTGGTTGTGCATGAAGAGGAAGTACATTCACATGAGTATGCTAATTGAAGGGCTGAAACAACCAGGGAACGATATCAATCTGTATCTGGGGCTGTTGAAAGAGGAGCTAGACACGCTGTGGAAAACGCCAGCCAATACGTGGGATGCCGCAGAGAAAGAATATTTCCCTATGAGAACCGTGACTGCTCACGACGGTGCCACGACTATCTCGATTCTGGATATCTCTCGGGGCAGGTGGTCCACGGATTTTCTGGATGCGTCAGGTGCATGGATGACACAACGTATTGCCAGCTAGATAGAGATCCCGGGTCTTCGAAAACCATGTTCATGGGACATCGAAGGTGGCTTCGCGATGATGACCCGTGGAGGAAACGCAAGGATCTGTTCGATGGTGAAACCGAACCCTGAAGACGCCCGCGTACGAGGAGCGGCGAGGAAATAGACGAGCTGTTGAAAAATTGGAAAGATTGCCCACTGCCGGGAAAGAAGCAAAAGGCGCCAGAGCCGGGAAAGAAGCGAAAGGCGCCAGAGCCGCTGCTAAAGGTATGGAAAACGAGGTCTGTTTTCTGGGACTTGCCGTACTGGAAGATCCACCGTCTGCCTCACAGCCTTGATGTCATGCATATCACGAAGAACGTGTGCGAGTCTGCTTGGTACCCTGCTCAACATGCCGAGAGGACCAAAGATGGGCGAAAGCAAGGGCAGACTTGAAATCAATGGGCATCGGGGAGGAGCTTCACGCTAATGATGATGATGATGATGATGAGGCGAAGCAGACACGGAAATTAAATCGCCAAAGGCAAAAAGGCCAAGAAGACCGGAAATGACTACCCTCCCGCATGCTTCACTCTAAGTCGAGGAGATCGAGTAGTTTTCCCTGCCTCGTAGGAGTAAAACTTCCTTCTGATTCTGTGAGGAAGATAAGCAGATACCTAGACCCAGCGAAGCAGAAGTTCAGCGGGATGAAGTCTCACGACTGTCATGTGCTGATGATGCAGATACTTACAGTTGCAATCCGTGGGATCATGGACGTGCACGTTCGTGAAACGCTATTTGGCCTATGCAACTTTTTCGAAGTCATCTCTCGGAACTCGGTTGGCGTGAGGCAACTCAGAAGGCTACAGGAAGAGATCGTGGTGATACTATGCGAGCTTGAGATGTACTTCCTGCCCGCATTCTTCGATGTTCTGGTGCATCTGCTGGTCCATATCATGGAGGATATCATCCAACTCGGGCCGACGTTCCTGCACAGCATGATGCCGTTCGAAAGGATGAATGGTGTCATCAAAGGATACGTTCGCAACATGTCACGTCCAGAGGGAAGCATAGCCAGGGGCTTTCTGACTGAAGAGTGCATCTCCTACTTCACAAATTATCTAGGCATCGAGGAGAGCACCTCGGCAGGCTCACTGGATGGGGTCACCGTGAGGGTCGCCGCGAAATGCATGTCGACTTTGAGGGTCGACTCGCCGACTTTGAAAGAGCAAACCTAGTCGCACTACAACACATAGACGTGGTCGATCTTTGGGTGGTAGAGCACAAAACCTTTATTGAGAAGACGTATAATGACCGAGGCCAACAGAGGACGGACGGAGATATAATCAAAGAGCACAACTCATGTTTCACGCGTTGGTTCAAGCGAAGCTTCGCCGTACCCTTTACATGAGGATTCTTCCGGAAGAACAACTCATATTCGCCTTGTCAGGCGCCGAGCACAACCTGATGACCTATGAGGCGTCATTTATATCAACGGCTACACATTCTACACCGAGGACAAGGACATGAAGAGCGATGATTATCGAACTCCGGGTGACGATGGAATCCTACACCGTAACGACAAGGACAGATACTACGGAAGGATCGAGGAGATCTGGAGCTGAGCTACGCTGGAGAGAAGGTCCCGATGTTCCGTGCCGATGGGCCAAGAGCATCCTAAAAGAAGACCGGTATTTCACCACCATGGTTATACCCGAAGCCAAATCCAAGACCCGCGGCATAAGCGTCACCGTGAAAAATGAGCCATGGGTACTGGCTTCCCAAGTGGACCAATGCTTCTTCATTACCGACCCGTCAAAGCCCGGTCGTGTTGTTGTCGTGAGGAGAGGCAAAAGGAAGATCATCAGAATGGATGGAGTAGCCAATGAGCAAGACTTCGACAAGTACGGCGACCCGAAGATGGAACATGACGACGACGATGAAGTATCAGCATACACTACAAGAAGAAGCAGGACCACCCTCCCTAAAGGACGTCCGTTCCACAGAAGAACTCCATTTGCAAAAAATAAGGGCAAGAAGATCGTGAACAGATAGCTAGCTAAGATCGATTGTATTTAAATTGTAGCCTTCATTTCTCGATTGTATTTCATGGGCACTTTAATTTTGAACTCATTAATATTTTTTAAATTTCAATGACACTCGATCTCGATCCCCCTCCATCTTGATCGCTATCCCCCCTCGCCAGATCCGGTCCCCCCTCGCCGCCGAGCACCCCCCGCACCATCTCCCCCGCTCCACCGGCCGCCGCCGACCCCCCGCACCCTCCCCCACTCCACCGCCGCTGACGACCCACCGCACCCTCCCCCGCTCCACCGCCGCCGAGCACCCCCCGCACCCTCTCCCCCGCACCCTCCCCGGCCCGCTCCACCGTCACAAATGAATGCAACTAAAATTGCAAAAAAAAAACAAATTTGATTATATTTTCAAATAAAAAATTTGATGATATTTTCAAATAATAAATTTGATGATATTTTTTCATATTCATAAATATTTTCAAATAAAAATTTGGTGATATTTTATAAAAAAATATTACTGTTTTTATAAAAAAATATTACTGTTATGATTTCAACAAGTTTGAACATATTTAAACACAAATAAATATCAAACAACATTTTAAATGTTGTTAACATGGCAACAAACTGCATATTATTTTTATACATGAAATTCTGAGCATCTAGCGTTATATTTGGATGCATGGATAAAAAGATGTGTGCAAAGAAAAAAATGCATAAAAACAAAAACTGGGGAGCCTGGGAATCGAACCCAGGACCTCCTAGTGTGTGTGTTGCGTGCTGACCAATCGGGCTAGTGTGTGTGTTATGATGGGGATACGGTTAGGGGGAATATAACCTGGGTGCTCGAACTGTAATCAAAACAAAATTCTAATGGCGCACCAGGGGGAGGTGCGCCATCGCTATCGTCGTACTTATGGCGCACTAGGGGGAGGTGCGCCATTGCTAACCCTCCCCCACTCCACCTATTCCCCTCCCTCGCCAGATCCCCACTCGACCTAACTTTGCCTTGCTCCGCCCCAACCGTACGCCGCTGCCCCGCCTTGCTCCGCCCCCTCCGTCCGCCGCGCCTGCACGCCATCGCCGACGACGCCGCCTCTCCTTCCCCGCCTTCTTCTTCCCTGCCTCTCCTTCCCCGCGAAGAAGCCGCCCGTCCAGGCCCAGATCGAGCCCACCCCGCCTCGCCCCTCAAGGCCCCCACCACTGCAGCTCCCCCGCGCCGCCACCCCCGCGCCCCCTTCACCGACCTCGCCGTCCGCACGCGGCTGCGCCTCCTGGCTGTGGTCTTGCGCAGGCCCCGAGCCCTAGGGTTCCGGCTCCAAGGTGGGTGGCAAGCTCGCCGGCGCAACCCCGGCGCCGTGTACGACCTCGACTACATATTCGCAGGTGAGCCCCTCCCCTCTCCTCCCCCTTCCCCTTCCTTCTTCTTCGGGAACAATCAGTCATTCGGGAACAACAAATAGGTTTTTGGTGATAAATGGCCTGTTCATGTAACTGTGCATATAATCAGTCATTCGGGAACAATCAGTCAGATCTTTTGTATCCGTGCATATAATCAATACTACCCTAATCCCCAATCTGGTACCTAATTGGTGATAAATGGTCTGTTCATGTGTTGTGCTTGACTGACTGATGTGGGAAAACATCAAGAACATGGAGGTGTTGGCACTGAGCTGTGATGTACTAGTATTCAAAGATATGCCTGTACTGAAATGTATTAACATGAAATTTTTTGGCGTTGGAACCGTGCAGTACTTGGATGAGAACAAGAAGCTGATCCTGGCCATTGTCGACAAGCGGAGCAAGGGGAAGGTGGATAAGTGTGCACGGTGAGCCCGATCTCTGATCTGATCTGGTATCCTTGTGAACTAGTAGCAACTGTGCTGTTGTAGCTGTGCACTCATGATGGAATGCTGCAGTGCTTTATGTAGTTTTTGCTATCTTAGCTCTTATGGTAACATCAGTTAGGAGTAGTGTTAGCAACAACTAGAATATGCTAGGAGTACTATGTTTGGACAATCAAATGTGTTCACAAATGAAATGATCCACGTAGGTCTTAATGGTGACAATACTAATTTTAGTATGTTGGTTGAGACCTGAGTTGATTTGTGCTAGTTCTAGGCTGATGAAAAAGTATCCTTCTGATATACACGTGATTACTGTGTAGAAAAGTACTACTGTTTCTTGTTCAGTGCACTGCTTCTCTGCTTCTCTACTGTCAATACCGCAGAACAGTTTCATCTTTATTTTTCAATCATAGGTAAGTGTCACGTGACAGCATGCATGTTCATGTGCTGCATATGCTTGCTCGCTGCTTTGTGGTGACAGGAAGGGCATCTTTGGTTACCGTAGTATTGCTTGAGATGATTTGTGGTGCAAGATATCACGCATCATTTCCTGACACTCAGAAACAGAGATGTGTGCATGTTTTGAAATATTAGTGTAGAAGTAGTACTGACTACAAAATATTACCACTGGCCTTTTAAGGTCCATTGTATCTAGAAGTAATAATACGTACTCGTTATTTATCATATATATTACTACATCAAATCTTATTGATGTCAAATCTCACTGACAAACAACAGATAGTGTTCAATGATCAGTTACCGCTCAGTTTTTTGGTAAAAGCCGCACAAATATATCTGTCAAGGTGTTCGCGGTAGTGCCCAAACAACAGATAATGGGCTGTAGTGCTTTCTGTTCTACCTTAGTATGCTGTCACTTAGCATGGCAGATTAATCTGCCCTATGTATGTGTTTAATTATATTCATGGTTGCTTTATGTGTTTGTTGATTATGCAGGTTCCCTGCCTAGGCCTCTGGGTGAGTGCATCATCGGCTCCTGCTACAGCTGCTCCTGCTGCTTCCAAGGTTTGCTCCTACATGTCCCTTTGAGAGTTTGATCACTTGAAATGTGGCTTTATTTGCCCCGAAGGCTTTTATTGTTACGTTAATGACTTCTATAGTGGCTGCAACATGTGCTATAAATACAGATTGTACTTTAGTTCCAGATTTCTATGCATGCCACCTTGTTGTGATTAGTTAGGTTAGTTTAGTTCCAGATGTCTGAAATATACTCTACTTATTGTTTAGGGTTGATTGCAAATATGTTCTGGTGCCTCCAGTGGAGTAGAGTGTGGAGAGCCAAGAAGCTTTATCTCTTTAAATTCAGCTAATTTCCTTACTGAAATTAAGTTGTTGCCTTGATACAGTATTGTACAGTGGCTCTGCCTCTGGAAATTTTATTTGATTGTGAGATGATTGGATTTTGAAATGTAGGCATATGGTACTGAACTATAGTACTGCTGTTGTATATAAATGGGCTGTTGTAGAACTGTTCTTCATCTTTACAGTGCTGTTGTATAGAAATATGCTGAATTCTCTGCTCTGATTGTTGCAAAAAAATGGGGTCCTGGGAGACGCCGCTGCTGCTTGAGGCCCTTGAGAGGCCCTTCGTGTCGTGATGAATTTGCAGGTACCCTGAGAGGCCCTTGAGTTTGCCGGAATGTCGATTAATTTCCGTTCCGGCAAATTTGGGTACTCCATATGTACTATTTTCAGCAAAGGTCATGCTGAAATTTTCCATGAATTTTAGCATGACTTCGCTAAAATCCGGACATATGGGGTACTTGCGACTAATGCATGGGCCGGGGTATCTTTGTACTTAGTTAAGTAGGATCAACTGCCCCGCCATTCTTGCTGCATTAAACCATAGGTGGCAACAGAGCCAAGTGATTTGGCCCAACTTAGAATTCTCCTTAGCATCGATAAACCCTAGATGATAAACCCAACATAGGTGGCAATAGAGCCAAGTGATTAGTGTCAAGTGATTAGGCCCAACCTAGGGTGCATCGGCATCAATAAACCCTAAATGATGAAAACTTAACTTAGCATTTAAGGTGCCTCGGCGTCGACAAATCCTAAATGATGAAACCTTGGCTTCTATAGGGTGCCTCGATGTCGATGAGAACCTAAATGATGTACGCTTAGGCTTTTAGGGTGCCAATAACCTAAATGATCTTGTTCCTTGAAAATAACCAACTTTTTGACCAAACTTTTTTCCTATTTAGAGCGAAACATGGCCCACAACGATGAGGCCGGCGGTTTGGGCGGCAAGTAATTCTGGGAGCTGTCCCAGGAGATGGAGGAACAACCTCACCGCTATGAGGACGCCGCGGAAGACACCGATCCTGACTACACAACCCCTAGTGGCGTCGGGGATGACACCACTGACGGTGCCGCCGAGGATGCCACCACTGATGATGGCAACGCATTTACGTATGGCAGCCAATCGAAGAGGCAACGGAAGGACCGGCGCTGACGCGCCCGCTCCGCGTCAAGGAGGAATTTACTCAAGTGGACTCGACGGGCATCCAACGGAGCCCAAACATATAGTCAAGGGGTACTCGGTTCAGCTCGGGTGCATTCTCCGAGCACCGTCTCGATCAACACCGAGAACCTTAGGCATAAGGACCGAGGAATTTGCGCAACCTCCTCTTCACGAAGCTGCACGAACAATACAAGTTCCCCGCTGAATTTGAAAACACACGCCTCTCAGGGAATAAAGTGAACAGTGCCGCCCTCACGAGGATGAGCACGGCCCTGTCTACTTGGAGAAGTGCGGTGAAGAGAATGATTGAGAAAGGTGATAGTTATGAGAAGATCAAGGCGAAAAATCCTTTGATCAGCAAAGATGACTACAAGGAGTTCAAGATAAAGTGCGAGAGCAGTGCAACCTCTGAATCAAGTCAGTGGGGGAAAGAAATGCGGGATTTGAACTTAGGGGAACACAAACTCGGTCCCGGCGGTTACAGAGTGGCGGAGCCTATATGGGACAAGGAGGACGCGGAGCGTGCCGAGCAAGGCCTACCGCCCCGCTTCGAGAAATACAGCAGTGACAAGCAGACCAGGAACTATGTTAGGGCCCAGTACAAGGAGGACCCGATAACAAAGAGCTTACCACAGATCCGAAGACCAGGGCGCTTGAGCTTGTTCTGGGGAAGGAGACTGAAAGCAGTAGCGCGGGGTCGTCTTAGAGCACCCCTGCTTGGGACAGCACTCTAAATAGGGCGTTGAACGTAATGAAAAAGAAGGATAAGCTCAGTAAGCCATCGTCAGCTGGTCGTGTGGCCGGCAAAGGCTTGTCCACAAAATGGTCGTCATACTATACCGCTGGTGGGCGAAAGGAGAAAAAGACCAGCTCGGAAAGCGAGTCGCGCGAGGTTCAAGAACTCAAGACACAAGTGGCGCGGATTCCGGAGATTGTCCAAGAGCAAGTGCAACAACAACTGGGATCGACGCTCACCGGCATTATGCCTACCTTGATTCATGGGCTGACGATGTGGATTGCGGGTGGCCAACACGGGCCCCCCCCCCCCTTATTCCCAGCTTCATGGCCAGCAACTCGCACAACACGCAAGTGGCGCCATTGGTTTCTCCGGCGGCGGTGGTATTGGTGTCTACGATGCCGGCACGGCCGGCATTGGAGCTTAATGCACCCGGGTGTACGCCGACCGGCACCTCGGCAGCAAGCGGCCCTCCGTCGGTTACTGCATCGCCGTTGCTGGCGGTGCCTCGACATTAGCCGAGCTCGACGCCATCATCACAAGAACTAATTAAGCCTCTCGGTGAGGACTTCATCTCCTTTTGCCTTTGGTGGGCATCCTCGACGCCCTACATGTTTTCGCGGTATTGCCGACGTTCGTGCACTCTCACGCACTTCGTGAACGACGAGTTGGTCGATGTCGCCAAGGGAAAAATCGTTCAACTGGCAACACCGTGTTCCACGGTAAACCGATGCCACCCACCATGTTTAGGGTTCAACTGGTTCGGTGCTGCCAAAGGCGACGAGTTGTTACCTCCGATTCGACCGCCGGGGCGGCGAAGATGATCTGATGACCCTCAGCGCCTGCCTAAGCTGGCCCCTGCTTTGGCCGAAGAGCCAGATTTGTTTGGGGGCGGGGGACACCACCCCAAAGACAACACCGCCAGTCGTGCCGGCGCCAAGCCATGGCAAGACCGCCGCAACGCTACCGGACATGCCGGACATCCCTATGGCACAGGATCCGAACACGCATATGGCATAGGATCTGGACGACGACGACAACGACGACGGCCGTACATTTAGCAACGTCGATAAGTACTTTGCCGAACATGGGCACGATGACGAATTATGCGGGCCTCTTTCTCAAGAACCCAACCCTACAAAAGATGACCGTGGTCTAGCTGGTATGGCGGAGAAACCAAATTGCAACAGGCGTCGTCTGGCATTCAGTTCTCAGGAGACGCCTCCAGCTGCCGACTTCACCGAGCCTCAGATAGCCGAGGTGCCAAATATTATCAGCCCCAACACACTCAAGAAGGCGGTCTATGAGCAGAACTCGGTCCCATTACAACAGAAGAAGAAGGGACAGAAAAGAAAGAGTAACAAGGGTGCGAGCCACCCGGCACCGAGTACGATCCGTGCTCAGGACGGGCCACCTTCACCTAAGGATATCTCGAGGAGGGTGCATGTGGCGGGTATGGTGATGCTACCGACAAATATGCTCAATGCTGCAACCGGTGCTATGCGGAGTCTGCATGACAGTGTTCTTTCTTTGGAGAAGCGGCGTCTCAGAGAGAATGATGTGGCATACTCGGTTTTCGTGGCCAAGGTGCCAGAGGGCAAGGCTTTGTGGATGGCGCCATCGGGGTTACAATCGTCCTGCGGTTTGATGACATCTTTGCTATGTTTAACCTTCATCCGCTGCACTACACCTTTGTTCGGCTGTTTTCGCTGAGTATGGAGATGCAGATCATTAGAGACAAGACCCCGGACATCGTGATAGTAGACCCCTTCTACATGCGTGCCAAGAACTTGTGCAGCGCTGGGGAACGGCATGTCGCGAGTTCTTACTCGAAGGCGTCACTCTGGCAAACCCAGATAAGGATAACTTCCTCGTGCCTTACTTTCCCGAGTAAGTCATCCCCTAACCGCCCCGTAACATATGATTTCTTAGATTCCGATCGTTCTTTTTTTTCTAACATTTCGTGTTCTGTGCATTGACACACATTGCATACTCATCCTCTTAAGCCCGAAATATTCCATGGCCACGTATTTCGACCCGGACCGTGACTCCAAGATAGACTACACAAATATCAAGAAATTTCTTGATGATCTTCTCCCCGGCTATGCCAAATCTGGAGGCACCTTCACCAAGCCAGTTCGTAGGTGGTACGGCGCTCACGTGTTCGCCCACAATACAAAGTTCTCGTGCGTCAAGCAGCCGCCTGGCGGTCAGAAGGATGCCTACTACGCCCTCCATCACATGCAGGCGATCGTGCGGGACCATCATCACCTTCGCTACCGGATAATCTCAAAGATTGGGCCGCGAGCTTGTCGGAAATCCAGGACGCGGACATCAAACAAGAATTCTTTCGCATCCAGTCGGAGTTTGCGGAAATTATCCAACAAGATGTCCTTCGTACCTCGGGGCAGTTCTACCTCAGATATCAACCATCCGACAGTAAGATAGACACAACGCTACAAATGCAGGCTGACAACGCCCGCGATTTCATGACCATCACAATAGACGGCGGCTTCATCCACGCTCCGGTCCCATGAGTCGAGTCGAAAGTAGTGATGATATGTGTAGTTCTAAAACATTGATTGGCTCATGTTGTAATTAAACTTTAATGAACTTGTATATCTCTTTGGTTTGGACAGTCGTTCAACTTAGATGTAATCGATGCTATTTATTAGTAGGACCATGAATCGTGCTATTAATGTCTTTGCTTTTCTCTTCCGATCCTTTTGTTGCATACTTATATATTGCTTATGTATTGTCTGTTGTTTGGCTTGTGCATAGAGATGCCGTCGTATGTCGTGTACAAGGGTAAGGTTCCCGGAGTCTCTGACGATCGGGAGGAGTGTCGGAGACAGGTTCACCGTTTCAGCGGTAACAGTTACAAAGGTTACACCACTAGGGCGGAGGCAGAATCTAGATACACCCGCTATCTAGCGGGAGAGAGGAGGGAGCGTTGGAGGAACCGGATGAAGGCCAGTTTCATCACGATGATGCTCATCGTGATGACCGCAGCTCTCTTCTATGTGATGGTAGTTTAGATGATCAATATCGACTTGTAATGTGAAGACAAACTCGCTACTCGCGGTCTCGAGACTTGTAATGTTCTATCTTTGTTCGGTCTTTTGAATTCGGAGACTAATATGATAAATTGTATTCGGAGACTAATCTTGTATTGTATTCGATGAATCTGCTGTTGTTGTGTGGTGTTGTCTAAATTCTGTCCGATAATATATTTTGTAACCTGTGAAAATATCAGAAAAGAAAAAAAATCCCTAATATTCATACTAGTGGCGCACCACACAAGACATTAATGGCGCACTGTGATTATCACACTAATGGCGCATCACCCACTAGTGCGTCACTAGTATGCCAAAGCACATGGGTACATATGGCACCCTGGGAGGCATTCTAATGGCGCACTATGGGCTATACTAATGGCGCACTACATGGTGCACTATTATAACACCAGATACTAATGGCGCACCAGTGGTGCGCCATTAGAATTTAATTCTAATGGCGTGATGCTAGTGGCGCAACAGTAGTGCGCCATTAGTAAGCAAAACTGGTGCGCCACTAGCATGCCTTTTCCTAGTAGTGTAAGGATATGTTTCTCGTTTATGGAGGTGACAAAGAGCTCATCGTAAATGGTTACGTCGATGCAAGCTTTGACACTGATCCGAATGACTCTAAGTCACAAACCGGATACGTGTTTATATTGAACGGTGGAGCTGTCAGTTGGTGCAGTTCTAAGCAAAGCGCCGTGGCGGGATCTACGTGTGAAGCAGAGTACATAGCTGCTTCGGAAGCAGCAACTGAGTGAGTCTGGATGAAGGAGTTCATATCCGATCTAGGTGTCATACCTAGTGCATCGGGTCCAATGAAAATCTTTTGTGACAATACTGGTGCAATTGCCTTGACAAAGGAATCCAGATTTCACAAGAGAACCTCGCACATCAAGAGGCGCTTCAATTCCATCCGCGATCAAGTCAAGGAGGGAGACATAGAGATTTGCAAGATACATACGGATCTGAATGTTGCGGAACCCGATTGACTAAGCCTCTCTCACGAGAAAAACATAATCAGCACCAAGACTTCATGGGTGTTAGAATCATTCTTGTGTAATCTAGATTATTGACTCTAGTGCAAGTGGGAGATCAAGGAAATATGCCCTAGAGGCAATAATAAAGCTGTTATTTATATTTCCTTATATCATGATAAATGTTTATTATTCATGCTAGAATTGTATTAACTGGAAACTTAGTACATGTGTGAATACATAGACAAACCGAGTGTCACTAGTATGCCTCTACTTGACTAGCTCGTTGAATCAATGATGGTTAAGTTTCCTAACCATAGACATGAGTATTCATTTGGTTAACGGGATCACATCATTAGAGAATGATGTGATTGACTTGACCCATTCCATTAGCTTAGCATTTGATCGTTTAGTATATTGCTATTGCTTTCTTCATGACTTATACATGTTCCTATGACTATGAGATTATGCAACTCCCGAATATCGGAGGAACACTTTGTGTGCTACTAAACATCACAACGTAACTGGGTGATTATAAAGGTGCTCTATAGGTGTCTCCGATGGTTCTTGTTGAGTTGGCATAGATCGAGATTAGGATTTGTCACTCCGATTGTCGGAGAGGTATCTCTGGGCCCTCTCGCTAATGCGCATCACTATAAGCCTTGCAAGCAATGTAACTAATGAGTTAGTTGCGGGATGATGCATTACGGAACGAGTAAAGAGACTTGTCGGTAACGAGATTGAACTAGGTATTGAGATACCGACGATCGAATCTCGGGCAAGTAACATACCGATGACAAAGGGAACAATGTATGTTGTTATGCGGTTTGACCGATAAAGATCTTCGTAGAATATGTAGGAGCCAATATGAGCATCCAGGTTCCCCTATTGGTTATTGACTGGAGACGTGTCTCGGTCATGTCTACAAAGTTCTCGAACCCGTAGGGTCCGCACGCTTAACATTCGGTGACGATCGGTAATATGAGTTTATGTGTTTTGATGTACCGAAGGTATTTTGGAGTCCCGGATATGATCACGGACATGACGAGGAGTCTCGAAATGGTCGAGACATAAAGATAGATATATTGGATGACTATGTTTGGACTTCAGAAGGGTTTCGAGTGAGTTTGGACGGATACCGGGGTACCGGGGGGTTACCGAAACCCCCCGGGGAGTGTAATGGGCCTCATGGGCCTTGGTGGAGAGAGGAAGGGGTGGTCAGGGCAGGCCGTGCGCCCCCTCCCCCTCTAGTCCGAATTGGACAAGGAAGGGAGGGGCGGCGCCCCCCCCCCCTTTTCCTTCCCCCTCTCTCCTCCTTCCTTCCCTCCTACTCCTACTCACGGAAGGGGTGGAATCCTACTCCCGATGGGAGTAGGACTCCCCTTGGGGCGTGCCTAGGAGGCCGGCCTCCTCCCCCTCCTCCACTCCTTTATATACGGGGGAGGGAGCACCCCATAGACACACAAGTTGATCATTGATCTCTTAGCCGTGTGCGGTGCCCCCCTACACCATAATTCACCTCGGTCATATCGTAGTGGTGCTTAGGCAAAGCCCTGCATCGGTAGCTTCATCATCACCGTCATCACGCCGTCGTGCTGACGGAACTCTCCCTCGAAGCTCTACTGGATCGTGAGTTCGTGGGACGTCACCGAGCTGAACGTGTGCAGATCGCGGAGGTGTCGTACGTTCGGTACTAGGATCGGTCGATCGTGAAGACGTACGACTACATCAACCGCGTTGTCATAACGCTTTCGCTTACGGTCTACGTGGGTACGTAGACGACACTCTCCCCTCTTGTTGCTATGCATCACCATGATTTTGCGTGTGCGTAGGATTTTTTTTGAAATTACTACGTTACCAAACAGTACGCTGATCTTCCTGTGCTCTCTTTCGGTAGCGTAGTCGCGTGCGTCTTGCGTGAGATCCTGGGGTCGGCGTTTGAGGGCTACCCCATCACCTTGTATTGTTCGGCCATGTACTATGTTGGTTTTTTTAGGCAATCTAGCGAAGCTTTTATTTAAACCGTCACAATGTTTACAGGGATGAAGGACATTCCTTCTGGCTGACCGAGCCATACATGACGACCAGGATGTAAATTTAAAGCATGCTTCGCTAGATTGTGAGCCTCCTTATTGGAGCTCCTATACTCATGAACTATGTTACATGAAATAAAAGAAGTGGTTGTCACCCTAATCTCCTCGATGACAGCTCTGTACGCCGATCCACTTCCCGTTTTGATTTACGACACCACGCATACAGCAATCGACGCTAGATGTATACGGTTAAGATTCAAATCTTGAGCCAGAGCCAAGCCTTCCCTAATCGCCATTGCTTCAAGAGTTGCTGCTTCACCTTGATTTTTTAAGACAAAAGCCGACGCACCTAGGAACATGCCATCTCTACTTCTGCAAATTGTGCCCACTGCTCCATGTTTTCCTCCTCTGCTCACGGCTGCGTCCACATTTACCTTCACAAAAAGCTCAGGTGGCGCTAACCATCCCGTCGCTCTGGTAACTGCAGTTCCCTGAGAATCTCCCTTTTGAGATAAGGCAAGAAGCTCTCCCAGGTAAGTGTTAACAAAACCATGAACTGCAAATGGGCTTTTGAAGATATCTTCATATATTGCCTTGCGCCGAGCCCCCCAAATGGCCCATAAAATTATCGCAAATCTGATAAACTCATCCGATGATAAAGATATGCTCATGGCAAAATTCCACTCCTTGGCACAATCTTGTTGATTGGTACTGAGCTGGTCCAGAATTGGTTCGGTAGAGAGTGCCCACGTGCAACGAGACATAGAACAATCCAGTAATGCATGCCTCCATGAATCATGAACTTCACATAAATTACATGCTGCCAATGTGGCCATGTTTCTCCTATGTAGCAGTGCACTCGACAGAATAGAGCTCTTTGCCAATCTCCACATAAACACCCTGATCTTTGATGGGACCTGCACCTTCCACAATGCCTTCCATTCCGCTCCTAGTGCTTCTTCATTTGATGAACCTTCACGACCCTCCAGCCATGCCTCTTTGTTTAGCTTTGTGCGTACAAGCATGCGATACGTTGAGATTACGGAAAAGTGGCCACGGGGCTCCTCTCTCCATGCCCAGAAGTCGGAAATCCTCCGAGTGCATAAAGGTATCTTTACAATTTCCTCCGCATCAAAAGGTGTGAAAACAGTCCGCACAAGCTTCTCTTTCCACGAAGTTGTTGCTGTTTCTATGAGTTCTGCAACACGCCGAGGAGGATCCGCAACCAAAGAAGTGATCGGCCTCTTGAAGCTCTTTCTTGGGATCCAATTATGGTTCCAGATGTCTGTATCTTCTCCATCTCCTATTCGCGAATAATGCCATGTGCCACTATATCTCTTCCATCAAGTATTCCTCTCCAGATTTGTGAGGGATGAGATCCCAACTCTGCATCCAAAAGAGACCGATCTAGGAAGTAGATAGCCTTCAAAAATTTTGCACTCAAGGACTCTGGATCGTGCAACACCCTACATGCTTGCCTAGCCAAGAGAGACAAGTTAAATAGTTCCAAGTCTCGGAATCCCATACGCCCATATATTTTGGCATGGTCATTGTATCCCATGCAACCCATGCTGGTTTTCTTTTACCTCCCTTGCTTCCCCACCAGAACTGCCGGATTATAGTTGTGACACTCTCACACAGCCCCCTTGGAGCCTAAAACACGACATAGAATATACCGGTATTGCCTGGGCCACTAATTTTATGAGTATCTCCTTACCAGCTGCCGATAGTAATTTTCCCATCCAACCCTTCACTTTCTCCCAAACTCTATCCCTCAGGTATTTAAACGCACCGTTCTTAGAGTCTCCCACTTCAGTTGGCATGCCCAGATAACAATCACTAAGAGACTCATTATGTACCTGAAGTTTGTCCTTCACTCCATCCCTTAAGGTTTGAGGACAACCTTTGCTGAAGAAAATGGATGACTTTGCATTGTTCACTTTCTGCCTGAAGCCCCACAATAGGAATTGAGTAGGTTTGATACCTGCTCTGCACCCTCCACACTAGCCTTGAATAGCAGCAGGCTGTCATCTGCAAATAAAAGATGGTTAACGGCAGGAGCCGTAGGTGCCACCTTAATACCTGCCAACAATGATGACTGAGAACTAGATTTCAGGAGGCATGAAAGGCCCTCTGCTGCAATCAAGAAAATGTAAGGGGAGATAGGATCTCCCTGCCATAGCCCTCTAGATGGGTTGAATTTCTCAAGTTTCTCCATGTTGAATAAAACTGAAAAAGAGACGCTGGAGATCATAGACATGACTGTGTCAATCCAGACTTGTGCAAAACCCAGTTTTCCCATGATAGCTCTTAAATAGTCCCACTCCAGTCTGTCGTAAGCTTTCATCATGTCCAATTTTAGAGCACAAAAACTATTGTTTTTTGATTTTCTCCGTTTCATAAAATGCAGACACTCGTAAGCACAAATTATGTTATCTGTTATCATTCTCCCTGGCACAAAGGCTGACTGCTCCTGAGATATGATATCTGGTAGAACTTGCTTCAATCTATTGGTAACAACTTTTGAAGCTATTTTGTACAAAACGTTGCATAAGCTTATTGGTCGAAATTGCGAAAGGAGAGTGGGCTTATTCACCTTCGGGATGAGAACTAGGATGGTCTCATTAATGCATTCGGGGCTCTCCTCCCCTCTCACAATCCTTAAGACAACACTGGTCACATCATCTCCACACACATCCCAGTGTTTCTAGTAAAACTGAGCAGGGAATCCGTCCGGGCCCGGAGCCTTTGTTGGGAACATCTGAAAGAGTGTTATTCTTACCTCTTCCCGTGTGTACGGAGCACAAAGGTCTGCGTTCATCGCTGTTGTCACCTTGCATGGTACATGTTGAAGCACATCCTCTACCCCTTGCACCCCTTCTGACATATAAAGAGTCTGATAAAAATCATTCACCATCTCCTTCAACTCAGCTGGGTCACTAACTCCTACACCCAACGCATTTTCAAGGGCCCTTATCATGTTCTTCTTTCTTCTTAAGCTAGCTCGAAGATGAAAAAACTTTGTATTCTTGTCACCCGATGACAGCCATTCGACCCGGGCCCACTGCCTCCACATGATCTCTTCTCGGTGATAAAGCTCTACCAGCCTTTCATTAGTCTTGAGCTCGAAGTGTGATGGTGTCGTGCGCAACGGATCCCCACGTAACTCCTCCAGTTTAAGTTTAGATCCTTGATCTCCCGCCTCACACTTCCAAAGGATTGCCTGCTCCATCTAGTGATCCCCTTGGAAACAGCATCTAGCTTATCATGCAACTCCTGGACGGTCGAACACGGGATCGTTGCTAACCATTTTGTGCTTACAGTTCCTCCAAATCCTTCGTGTTTTTCCCACATAGCCTCATAACAAAATGATCTTGTTGGTGTTGCTTGTTGAAACCGACCGAAATCTAAGAAGATTTGCCCATGGTCCGATGTAGCCGCTGTATGGTTCTCCAAGCTCGCCGATGGGAATCGGGCCAGCCACTGAGGATTAACCAAAGCCCTGTCTAACCTGCATCTGGTGTAGGTACCTCCAACCACCTTCTTCTCGAAAGTCCAAAAACTCCCTTTATAACCAATGTCCATTAACATGCAAACATCCGTGGCTTCGCGGAAAGCTTGGATTTGTTCATTGTTGCGTTGTCCCACCCCTCATGTTCGTTTGGACGTAACACTTCGTTGAAATCACCCATGCAAAGCCAGGGCAACGAGCTCAAAGTGCTTATGTTTTTTAGTACTGTCCACATTTGATGCCGCAAGTGAGTCTGGGACTCTCCATATACAAACGTCATTCTCCACATCTCCTGTCCTGGCTCCTCAACAGACACATCAAGATGATAACAAGATTAACCCAAAACTTCGATCTTTATTTCATTATTCCAAGACAAACCTAAACCTCCACTTCTACCCTGACTATCAACTGCATAAGCTTGATCATAACCCAAAGTGCTTGCCAAATTTTCTACCCTAGATCCTTCGATCTGTGTCTCAACAATACATAAAAGGGTAGGGGAAAACTTCTTCACGTAACCACAAAGTTCTTGGACTGTCGCCGCGTTGCCCACACCGCGACAGTTCCAACATAAAGCACTCATTGGGCCCGGCGGCGCTCCTCGAAGGAGCCCGCCAAATTCTTGACTGGAATGCTAGAGCTTCCCTCTCTTCACCTTCTGTCCTTGAGCGCTTCGGATCTCTGATTGGAGGTGGGCTAACAATGTCAGTGCCCCCCGGAACAATAGCTAGAGCATCAACCTTTGGATCTACCTTCTGTTGCTCCCTCATCATATTGCTTCCAATTAGGTCGTCCCATTCCACCCTCTTTCTGCTTGGATCATCTAAGGTCATGTCATCCATCCCCGAGTACTGTGCTTCATCAAGTTCTTCATCTCTATCAAAAACAGGCTCGTCCGCTCTAGCTGCATCTCTGTTACCTCTACCCCAACCGCCTCTATGGCCTCCACGGCGTCCCCTTCCACCTCCTGGACCTCGTCCACTCCTCATGGACCATGAAGCACGCAGGTCCTTGAACACCAGAGCAGATTTGGGATGGATACCATCTCCGTGCTCCTTGAAAGTATGGCCCAAGTGACCACAAACTGCACACCAATCCGGCAATCTTTCATACTTTACCCTGTAAATTTGTCTCCGTGTGTCCCTTATTATTGACACCGCATTCTTCAGGGGCCTGTGTACATTGATCTTTACCCAAACACGGTAAAAATTGCCCGTGAAATCATGTGAAGCTTTCTCCGAGAACAAAACTTCCCCAACTTTGGCCGCCAGAGAAGGAACTAGATGAGCATACAGATCCGGGACATCATGTATCTGGATCCATATGTCCAAAGTATCAAGCTTAACCTGGGATGGTGGAGTCACACCATCGTAGGGGGTTATGATCACAGCATGACCCCTGAAATTCCACGGCCCTTCCTGCATCACTCTTTCCCAATCGCCGAGGCATCGAAACTGAAGTGTATGGCGGTTCGCCTCCAGGGGCTTGAAGTTCACTTCCTGCGCCAAATCCCAAGCTGCTCGCATATTTCTGAAAAACCAGCCTTGACTGTAGGGTTTATCAATATGAACCCTAGCCACCGCCATCCATCTAGCAGCGTCCTGAAGAATCGTTCCCTCATCGACCACGACGTCATCCATGTCATCCTCGCGCAGCCCAAGCTCCGCCATCATCTTCTCTATCTCCGACGCTGATGAGGAGGCATCGGCCGACGCCGATCCATGTCCTGTCTTTGCCGCCATGTGTCAAACCCTAGCCCGCAGATGTGAATCGCCAGGCTTCCAAACCTCCAGAGGTGCCCTAACCCGAGCCAATCTTCCAGGAGAAGGGCGGCAGGGACTGGAGCCCCAGCCGCGCCTCGCGGACCGATCGGCGGGAGGGAACAAGGTCGATCTCAACGGCGGTGGAAATCGCCTCCGAGAGCAAAAAAAAACCCTAACTAGAGGGAACCTCTTGATGTCTTGCTTTTGGCGGGAACCTCTTGATGCCTCGCTTTTGATGTCTTGCTTCAATCCATAATAAGTGTACTGTGTTGGTTGTTGCTTTATTTATAAAGCGGGGCGAAAGCCTGTTTCGAGGAAACATGTCTGTCCCTCTTGGCCCGTTCTGTTGCCCTCACGTTTGTGATTACGAAGGAGACCGGCGCCAGAAACACACCCATGCCAATCAACTAGTACTAGTATCGATTTTCAAAAAAAAAAGAGAGAAGTGCATATTTCAACCCCGAACTTTTGCCCTAGTCTAATTTACAACCCGGAACTTCAATACCATCAAAATTACAACCCTCAACTCTCAAAACCGGTCACGATTCAAACCTTCCCTCCTTGTTGACCGCTTTTGACCAAGGGTGACCAGTTTTGACCAGTCAACGGGTCCAATCAGCATGGCATGTTAGAAAAAAATTCAAAATTTCAAGAAAACAAAAATAAAAGTCTGTAAGATCGGGAAAAAATCAAAAAAAATAAAAAGACAAATTTCTAGAAAAAATGCGAAAAAATAAGAAAACTCTTCCTGTAATTTTCAAGGAAAAAAATCAAAATTTTAACTTTTTTGGAAAATACTTTTTCTAGAAATTTTAATTTTTAAAATTTTACAGTTTTTTTATAATTTCCTTAGGAAAAAAATCAAAAATTTTCTTTTTTTATTTTTTTTAAATATTTTTTGCTGACGTGGCATGCTGACTGGACCTGTTGACTGGTCAAAACCGGTCAACAGAGAGGGGAGGGTTGAATCCTAGCCGGTTTTGAGAGTTTGGGGTTGTAATTTAGACAGTATTGGAGTTCGGGGTTGTAAATTAGACCAGGGCAAGAGTTCGAGGTTGAAATATGCACTTCTCTTAAAAAAAACTAGTACTATTATCCGGGTAAATCTCCGATAAATATGGGCGCAGTTAAAAACTTCAATTCGCTGTACGTACGTGGCTCTGTGCCTGCCCATCGATTCGTTTAGATCGATTTTGTTTCTCGAAACCTCTACGCTACAGGTCCGCCGGCCGGCCGCCATGGTTACCAAGTCCTCCTCGGCGGTGGTAATTCACGCCAGCGAGCACCTGTTCAAGGTCATCGGCCACTCCACGATCACGGGCAAGATTACGCTCACTTCCGACACTTTCCGCGTTGCTGACCACGACTGGGCTATCCTGTACTACCCGAACGGCGACGCTAGGGTCGTCGACGATCAGTTCAGTTCGATTTTCCTTAAGCTGATGAACGCCGGCGAGGATGAGATCACGGTCTGCTATTCCTTCTGTCTCCAGGACCCGCTGCGCCGGCGACAGGGGAAAAGCACATATACCAAAGCGGATCCCAGAAGTTCTCATCCACAAATTCGGCCTGGGGTAGGAGCAATTTTGTGAGTAAAGCCGATTTGTCCGGGTGCCTCGACGATGGCTGCCTAGTGATCAAGTGCACCGTCGAGGTCCCAAGACTGATGGACGACCGACAGGAGGGCGATGATAACGACGGCGTCATCGTGCCGCCCGCAGACCTAAGCAAAGATCTGGCTAATCTTCTAGACAGCGGGCTCAAGGCGGACCTGACCGTCAAGATTGGTTGGTTCAAGAGATTCAAGGTGCACGCGTGCCTGCTCGCTGCGCGATCGCCCGTCTTCCGAGCCCAGCTGTGCGGCGCCATGATGGAGAGCAGAGAAAGCAGCATCCGCATCGAGGACGTGGATGCCAAGGTTTTCGAGATCCTGCTGCATTACGTGTACAATGATCGTCTGCCGGAGTCTATGGACGAGACAACGGAGGAGACCACAAACATGGCGCAACATTTGCTTATCACGGCTGATCGTTACGCAATGGAAAGGCTAAAGCTGATATGCGAGAGCAGGCTGAGCAAGGCGCTGGATATCAACACGGTGGGTTTCACCTTGGATCTTGCGGAGCAATACCATTGTCAGCAGCTCAAGGATTGTTGTCTCAGGTATATGACAAGAAACAGCAAGAGATTACAAGAAATTATAAACACCGAGGGGTTTGCTCAACTAAAGCGAAACCACCCACAGGCCGCATTCGATAGTCTTGGACAAGTTATTGCCTTACTGGCAACTTAGTCTTGCATGTCATACTGACATGAATCAAGTGACGATACATCTTGAAAGCAGAAGCTAGCACATACCAGCTCGATCTCTATGTATTTACTGGTGTATCATGAATTTGGTTTGTCTAATTGGGCTGTGTGAATGTCCTTGACGCACTACTTTAAAGTACCTTCCATGGCTTGTATCTTATTTTCTGGTAAGAGTGTTTATTTTACAAGACTACAACTAGTATAATACAGTGTATGGTGATTAAATATAATAGTTGGTTCTTTACATACAAGCTTACTCCCTCTCCTCATATATGTGTGCTACATCCCGGTATCTGATACATCCCCCCCCCCCCCCTGCGTCGTCTTCTCAGAGGCGACTCGGGGGCCAACCCTAGCCGCCACACTTTAGCCCCCTCCCCTCCCTCCCCCCCCCCCCCTCCGCCGCCGCCAGAGGAGCACCTCGGCGAGCCCTGCTGACTCGATGAAGGTGGCGGCGGGATCTCGTGACTTCACACTGTGTGGAGGGCCTCGGCTTCGGGCGGCGGCCCAGACGGGCGGCGCGACATGGCCTGTGCGGCGGGTGGCGTCGGCGGGTGTAGGTGGGCCGCCTCCCTGGCCGTGAGGGCGGCGCGGAGGCGGCGGGCGTCGGCTGCTGTGGTGACTCCTCGCCAGTCGTTTGTGCCCTGGAGAAGTGGCGTCTTCAACTTCGATCTACTCCGGTTCGCGCTGATCTCGGCTTCTGGCGGCTCTGGTCGCTATATCTCGGTGTCGGGTACGCGGATCTGGTGCTTGGGGGCGGATCTGGTACTTGGGGCGGATCTGGGGGAAACCCCTGGCCAGCGCGGCGGCCACACCGAAGGCGGCGCCTTTGTGCGCCGTTTACCTTGCTGGAGGCTTCGGTGGGACTCCTCCTTCCATCCCATCCAAGAGCTCAGGTGAAAGCCTCAGGTCCCCTTTTCCTGGCGACAACGGCATTTTGGTGGCGTGTTCCTTCCTGAGGGTGTCGTCCGGGGATGGCTCGAGTGGTGGTGGAGTTGGGTGTGGTTCAAGGGCGGCATGTGGTGGCCTGATATCATCAACGGCATCCTTCTCTGGTCCAAGTGTGGAGGGTTCCAACCGCTGGTTCGAGGGGACTGGGGTCCCTGCCTCCATGCCGGCGGTAGGCCTTCGGCGTGGTGATTCCTATCCTTGACCAGGGGCATGGTGTCGCATCCTTCTGGCCTTCTCTGAGGTTTCAGCGTCTGCGCCTGATAACTCTCGTTCGGTGTTTTGCCTTGCTGCTGCCGACGACGGTGTTTTGGTGGTCGGTTCTCCGTTTCATGAGGGTCTGTCCATTATTCCTCTCCTTTGGCAGTCGGGGCACTCTGATTTGGATTCTAGTGTGAATCACTCTGTCGGCCGCCGGTGGGGCACCCGTCGAACCCGGGTGGTAGGGTAGGGGCCCTTTGCGGCGGCGGAGTCAGATCATATTTGCCCTGTTTGATCCTTTGGTGGCAACCAGCGACACAAATCATGAATGGTGGTGCCCTCCTCCTGGCGCCTCCGTAGGTTAGCTAGTTTTTGGCTTTGTGTCATTCGATGGCAAGAGTGGTGTGTGCTCTTTGCCTTCGAGTTGTTCTGCTGAGCACATTGTATCTTTTTTTTCCGCTTTCCTCTTTTTTGTTGTAAGTTGCAGTCTTGTACTCCTAGCCGGTTGATGGCTTTGTTAATTCAAAGTCGGGCTCTTCTTGAGCCTTCATTCCAAAAAACCATCCCGGTATCTTGACCTTTTTCGTGATCAATAATATTTTACTTGATGTAAATACTTTTTTTCGAGAAACTTTTGATATATCCATCTTCAATCATGACAGTTCATCAAATATCAGACATAATAAAAATTAATCCCATATTCATAGACACCCAGCGACGACCAAAGCAGTGAACCGTGCCTGTCGTCATCACCCGTCACTCACCGGAGCGGAGCAAACTTGTTATAGTAGACAGTCAGGAAGTCATCGTATTATAGATAATGATGGATTTGACAGCGACAGCTAGGGTTTGAGAGGTATTTATAAGAGCTCTCCCCAAGCTTCCTCGGTAGATGTTGGTTCTCTCCTTTGATCCAAGGGCTCAAAATGAGTCAAATCCTCTCCCCAACACATCTGACTGTCCTTGGATATTTGTGGGCATTGGGTTTGGTGAAGATAGTTGCAGATGCCCTGACCCTCATACTTTAATTCGAACTATACACTTTGAATAAATTTTATGCTTGAACTTAATATTTTCTCACCTAGTACTCCCTTTGATCCATAATAAGTGTATCAGTTTTGAACTAGACGTATATTTAACCGTAGTTCAAAAGTGTGACACTTATTTTGAATTAAAAGGAGTAGAATTTATGTCTAAAGTATATTCTTTCCTATCTGTATTAATTTATGTTTGAAACATGCTTTTTCTTTCTGAATAAATTTTATTTATTGAAAGGCATCCATGAATTTGTACTAACCCCGCCTTTCAAAGTTTCAGCCACACAGGAGTTGGGTGGACCCACCTCCAATTGCCACATGCATAAAAATTCCTGTACGACCGGGTCGTACAGCCCCGACGGTGAGACCCATCTCCCGCAGATAACATGTAGCAGAACTGATCTCAAAGCAATATCCTTAGGGCAATTTCAACGGGTGACCCAAGTTGGTCCGGCCGCGTCCATTTGGGTGAAATGGACACAAATCGCTGAAGGAAATAAGCCCTAGAGGCAATAATAAAGTTGTTATTTATATTTTCTTATATCATGATAAATGTTTATTATTCATGCTACAATTTTATTAACAGAAAACTTAGTACATGTGTGAATACATAGACAAACAGAGTGTCACTAGTATGCATCTACTTGACTAGCTCGTTAATCAAAGATGGTTGTGTTTCCTAACCATAGACATGAGTTGTCATTTGATTAACGGGATCACATCATTAGAGAATGATGTGGTTGACTTGACCCATTACGTTAGCTTAGCACTTGATCGTTTAGTATATTGCTATTGCTTTCTTTATGACTTATACATGTTCCTATGACTATGAGATTATGCAACTCCCAAATACCGGAGGAACACTTTGTGTGCTACCAAACGTCACAACGTAACCCCCTCGTAAGTGTATGGGCCTTATTGGGCCATAGTGGAGAGAGAGAGAGAGAGAGAGGAGACCAGGGCAGGCCGCGCGCCCCCTCTCCCTCTGGTCCGAATTGGACTAGGAGGGGGGCGGCGCCCCCCTTTCCTTCCTCCCTCTCTCCCCCTTCCTTCTCTCCTAGTCCAACTAGGGAAGGGGAGGGATCCTACTCCCGGTGGGAGCAGGACTCCTCCAGGGCGCGCCATAGAAGGCCGGCCTCCCCCCCTCCTCCACTCCTTTATATACGGGGAAGGGGGCACCCCATAGACACACAAGTTGATTGTTCCAAGCCATGTGTGGTGCCCCCCTCCACCATATTCCACCTCGGTCATATCGTAGCGGTGCTTAGGCGAAGCCCTGCATCGGTAACTTCATCATCGCCGTCATCACGCCGTCGTGCTGACGGAACTCTCCCTCGAAGCTCTACTAGATCGTGAGTTCGTGGGACGTCACCGAGCTGAACGTGTGCAGATCGCGGAGGTGTCGTACATTCGGTACTAGGATCGGTCGATCGTGAAGACGTACGACTACATCAACCGCGTTGTCATAACGCTTCCTCTTACGGTCTACGAGGGTACGTAGACAACAATGTCCCCTCTCGTTGCTATGCATCACCATGATCTTGCGTGTGCGTGGGAATTTTTTGAAATTACTACGTTCCCCAACAGTGGCATCCGAGCCAGGTTTATGCGTAGATGTCATATGCACGAGTAGAACACAAGTGAATTGTGGGCAATACAAGTCATACTGCTTACCATCATGTCATACTTTGATTCGGCGGTATTGTTCGATGAAGCGGCCCGGACCGACATTACACGTACGCTTATGCGAGACTGGTTCTACCGACGTGCTTCACACACAGGTGGCTGGCGGGTGTCAGTTTCTCCAACTTTAGTTGAATAAAGTGTGGCTACGCCCGGTCCTTGTGAAGGTTAAAATAGCACATACTTGACGAAATATCGTTGTGGTTTTGATGCGTAGGTAAGAACGGTTCTTGCTCAGCCCGTAGCAGCCACGTAAAACTTGCAACAACAAAGTAGAGGACGTCTAACTTGTTTTTGCAGGGCATGTTGTGATGTGATATGGTCAAGACATGATGCTAAATTTTATTGTATGAGATGATCATGTTTTGTAACAGAGTTATCGGCAAATGGCAGGAGCCATATGGTTGTCGCTTTATTGTATGGAATGCAATCGCCATGTAATTGTTTTACTTTATCACTAAGCGGTAGCGATAGTCGTAGAAGCAATAGTTGGCGAGACGACAACGATGCTATGATGGAGATGAATGATAACCCACAAGTATAGGGGATCGCAACAGTTTTCGGTAAGTAAGAGTGTCGAACCCAACGAGGAGCTAAAGGTAGAACAAATATTCCCTAAAGTTCTATCGACCGCCGATACAACTCTACGCACGCTTGACGTTCGCTTTACCTAGAACAAGTATAAAACTAGAAGTACTTTGTAGGTGTTTTTGGGTAGGCTTGCAAGAAAGTAAAGAGCACGAAAAGACTAGGGGCTGTTGTAAGTAAAGAAGCAATAAAGTAAATATAGCGAGTGTGGAAAAGTGGTGGAAGGAGTTGTGGAATTGTCCCTAGGCAACTGACTACGTTACTAGACCGGTAATCACTATTGCAATTCTATTTGAGGGAGAGGCATAAGCTAACATACTTTCTCTACTTGGATCATATGCACTTATGATTGGAACTCTAGCAAGCATCCGCAACTACTAAAGATTCATTAAGGTAAAACCCAACCATAGCATTAAAAGTATCAAGTCCCCTTTATCCCATACGCAAACAACCTACTTACTCGGGTCTGTGCTTCTTTCACTCACGCCACCCACCATAAGCAAATCATAAACATATTGCAAACCCTACAGCGGGAATCCCTCACGCTTGCGCAACACGGAGGGCACAATAGGACAGCACCAATAATAGAATATGCAATTCAAACCAATCATAGCAATTCATCAATCACCGATAGGACAACGAAAATCTACTCATACATCATAGGATGGCAACACATCATCAGAAAATAATATGAAGCATAAAGCACCATGTTCAAGTAGAGGGTACAGCGGGTTATGGAGAGTGGACCGCTGGATATAGAAGGGGAAGGTGATGGAGATGTTGGTGAAGATGACGGTGGTGTTGGTGAAGATCGCGGTGATGATGATGGCCCCGGCAGCCTCGGCGCCACGGAAGCAAGGGGAGAGGGCCCCCTTCTTCTTCTTCTTCTTCTTCTTCCTTGACCTCCTCCCTAGATGGGAGAAGGGTTTCCCCTCTGGTCCTTGGCTCCCATGGCGTGGGAGGCGGCAGCCCTCCGAGATTGGATCTATCTCTCTGTTTACGCGTTACATTACGGCTCTGTTTCACCGTTTCGTGTATATATGGAGATCCGTAACTCCGATTGGCCTGAAACCTTCGCTGTGATTTTTTTTCGAATATTAGCTTTCTTGCGGCAAAAGAAGAGCATCAATCGCCTTACGGTGGGCTCACGAGGGTAGGGGGCGCACCTGGGGGGGCAGGCGCGCCCCCCTGTCTCGTGACCACCTCGGGCACTGGTTCGCGTTGATTTTCCTTCCAAATTTTCCATATTTTCCAAAAATAAGCTCCGTCCGTTTTATCCCGTTTGGACTCCGTTTGATATGGATACTCTGTGAAACCAAAAACATGCAACAGACAGGAAATGGGCACTGGATCAATATGTTAGTCCCAAAAATAGTATAAAAAGTTGCCAAAAAGTATACGAAAGTTGAATAATATTGGCATGGAACAATCAAAAATTATAGATACGACGGAGACGTATCAGCATCCCCAAGCTTAATTCCTGCTCATCCTCGAGTAGGTAAATGATAAAAAGATAATTTTTGATGTGGAATGCTACCTAGCATAATCTTGATCATATGTCTAATCATGGCATGAATATTAAGACACGAGTGATTCAAAGCAATAGTCTATCATTTGACATAAAAACAATAATACTTCAAGCCTACTAATAAAGCAATCATGTCTTTTCAAAATAACAAGGCCAAAGAAAGTTATCCCTACAAAATCATATAGTCTGGCTATGCTCCTTCTTCACCACAAAAAATATTCACATCATGCACAACCCCGATGACAAGCCAAGCAATTGGTTCATACTTTTTAACGCGCTTCAACTTTTTCAACCCTCACGCAATACATGAGCGCGAGCCATGGACATAGCACTATAGGTGGAATAGAATATGATGATGGGGGTTATGTGGAGAAGACAAAAAAGGAGAGAAAGTCTCACATTGACGCGGCTAATCAACGGGCTATGGAGATGCACATCAATTGATGTCAATGCGAGGAGTAGGGATTGCCATGCAATGGATGCACTAAGAGCTATAAGTGTATGAAAGCTCAACAAAAGAAACTAAGTGGGTGTGCATCCAACTTGCTTCCTCATGAAGACCTAGGGCATTTGAGGAAGCCCATCGTTGGAATATACAAGCCAAGTTCTATAATGAAAAATTCCCACTAGTATATGAAAGTGACATCATAGGAGACAATCTATATGAAGAACATGGTGCTACTTTGAAGCACAAGATATGAGACTCACTACATGAAGAACATGGTGCTACTTTGAAGCACAAGTGTGGAAACAGAGATAGTAACATTTCCCCCTTTTATTTTCTTTTTTTTTGCGGGCTTCTTTGGCCCCATTTTTTTATTTAGGCTTCTTTGGCCTCTTTTTTTTTGGATGGGGCAATGCTCTAATAATGATGATCATCACACTTTTATTTACTTACAACTCGATATTACAACTCGATACTAGAACAAAGATATGACTCTATATGAATGCCTCCAGTGGTGTAACAGGATGTGCAATGATCTAGCATAGCAATGACATCAAAAACGGACAAGCCATGAAAACATCATGCTAGCTATCTTACGATCATGCAAAGCAATATGACAATAAATGCTCAAGTCATGTATATGATGATGATGGAAGTTGCATGGCAATATATCTCGGAATGGCTATGGAAATGCCGTTATAGGTAGGTATGGTGGCTGTTTTGAGGAAGATATAATAAGGCTTATGTGTGACAGAGCGTATCGTATCACAGGGTTTGGATGCACCGGCGAAGTTTGCACCAACTCTCAAGGTGAGAAAGGGCAATGCACGGTACCGAAGAGGCTAGCAATGACGGAAGGGTGAGAGTGTGTATAATCCATGGACTCAACATTAGTCATAAAGAAATCACATACTTATTGCAAAAGTTTATTAGCCCTCGAAGCAAAGTACTACTACGCATGCTCCTAGGGGGATAGATTGGTAGGAAAAGACCATCGCTCGTCCCCGACCGCCACTCATAAGGAAGACAATCAATAAACACCTCATGCTCCGACTTCGTTACATAACGGTTCACCATACGTGCATGCTATGGGAATCACAAACTCCAACACAAGTATTTATACAATCCACAACTACCCACTAGCATGACTCTAATATCACCATCTTTATATCGCAAAACTATTGCAAGGAATCAAACATATCATATTCAGCGATCTACAAGTTTATGTAGGATTTTATGACTAACCATGTGAATGACCAGTTCCTGTCATCTCTCTAAATAGATATAAGTGAAGCAAGAGAGTTTAATTCTTTCTACAAAAGATGTGCCCGTGCTCTAACAAATATAAGTGAAGCAAAAGAGCATTCTACAAATGGTGGTTGTCTATGTAAAGAGAAACAGGCAATCCAAACTTCAAATGATATAAGTGAAGCACACGAAGCATTCTATAAAGCCATACTCAAAATATATAGTGAAGTGCATAGAGCATTCTATAAATCAACCAAGGACCATCTCATACCAGCATGGTGCATAAACGAAAAATAAAAATCTAATTTCAAAAGATGCTCCAAGACTTGCACATATCGCATGAACGAAACGAATCCGAAAACATATCGATATTTGTTGAAGAAAGAGGTGATGCCTTCCTAGCAATCCCAAGCTTAGACGCTTGAGTCTCCTTGAATATTTACTTGGGGTGCCTCGGGCATCCCCAAGCTTGAGCTCTTGCCTCTCTTCCTTCTTCTCACATCAAGACCTTCTCGATCATCGAACACTTCATCCACACAAAACTCCAACAGAAAACTCGGTAAGATCCGTTAGTATAATAAAGCAAATCACTACTCTAAGTACTGTTGCAAACCAATTCATATTTTGTATTTGCATTGTGTCTGCTGTAATATAACTTTTTCATGGCTTAATCCACTAATATAAATTGATAGATTCATCAAAACAAGCAAACTATGCATCAAAAACAGAATCTGTCAAAAACAGAACAGTCTGTAGCAATCTGAACATTCACCATACTTCTGATACTTGAAAAATTCTGCCAAAATTAGGAAAAATAAAAAATTTGTACAGAAATACAGTGCAAAAATAATCAGAACCATTTGACGTTCCAGTAAAAAATTAAAATTTGCGCACTACAGCCAAAGTTTCTGTCCTGCACCGTACAAACCAACAAGCATTGTAAACATCCTAAAGGCAAACCTTGGCACATTATTTTTATAATACAATGGAATTGTACAAGGGGATAATTATTTTTGTTGAAAAGTTTCTGTAATCAAGATTCACAAAGTTGCCCTGAGCATGAACAAAGTTCAAGGAGCTCTCCCACTTCAACAATGCTTGTCTTTCTCACTTTCGCTTTCCTTTTTGAAAAAGTTTTGGGTTTCCCTCTTTATTTTTGTTGTTTTTAAACTATATGAAAGCACTCAACAGAAATAAATGACTCTCTAAAACTTCCGGGTTGTCTCCCTGACAGCGCTTTCTTTAAAGCCATTAAGCTAGGCATTTAGTGCTCAAGTAATGAATCCACCCGGATCCCAAGGTATATCAAAGCCAATTTTAATTAGCAATGATTTGTAATTTAGTAGTGAGCACAAAGTAACATATATCATGTAATGACGAAGTCTAACTCTCTTCCTATGCATCGGCATGTCATAAAAGAACAATTCATGCACACATAGTAAAGACCAATGCATAGTATAAACAGTTTCTTGCAATTTTATTGTATTGGAAACATAGAGAGGTGGAGATATAGTTCCTCTCTCATAATAATTGCAAGTAGGAGCAGCAAGCACATGCATATTATATCTATCAAAATCATCATGTGCAACAGTAAAAGGCACCCCATCAATATAATCCTTAATAAGTGCAAACTTCTCCGATATAGTATAATCGGGAGAATTCAAAAAGATAATAGGACTATCATGTGTGGGTGCAATAGAAACAATTTCATGTTTAACATAAGGAACTATAGCAAGTTCATCTCCATAAGCATAGTTCATATTGGCATCTTGGCCACAAGCATAGCAAGCATCATCAAAAAGGGATATTTCAAGAGAATCAATGGGATCATAATAGTCATCATAGCAATCATCCTTCGGTAAGCACGAAGGGGAATTAAACAATGTATGAGTTGAAGAGTTACTCTCATCAGAAGGTGGGCACGGGTGATCAATCCGCTCTTCCTCCTTTTGTTCTTCGCTCTCCTCATCATATTTTTCATCCAATGAGCTCACAGTTTCATCAATTTCTTCTTCCATAGCTTCCTGCAAAATATTAGTCTCTTCTTGGACAGCATTAACTTCTTCAATAAATGCATCAATATTGGCATTGAATTCATAATTTTCATAGCAATATCTAAGTATAGCAAAAATTTCAGGTCTGTAAATAGCATCATCAAAATTTTCACATGTTTTAAACAAAGATTCTATTTCATAAGCACCCATAAAAGCAACAAATTCTTCTATTTGTTCCCCATCATAGTAATCATATATACCTTTAGCATAAGAAGCTAAGGTTTTATTATCATTAAATTTGCATGAGAAGTCAAGGTGTGGAGACTTCATCCTAGAGCAACAAGTATAATCATATCTCAAGCATAGTTCCCGAGCATACCAATACAACATATTAATTTGACCCCATCATAGTTTCCCTTTTTGTGTCGAGCGATAATCCCTAAAGTATTCATGTTGATCCAACGTGTCTCCCATTATAAGTTTGAATGGGGTTTTCTCAAGATTATCAAAGTAGTATATAATATCTCTCGCATAATGAGAATCGAGGGTTTTAGGAGTTACCCCATCCTCATGAGTAGCAAGTACAGCTAATGTTTTTGGTATTTTATGTTCCATATCCATAACTAAAGATAGAGAACAACTTAGAACAGAAAATAAAAATTACTTAGTGATAAAGCAAACAAGCACACATGAGAATATTCACCCCACGCTATGACTCCCCGACAACGGCGCCAGAAAAAGGTCTTGATAACCCACAAGTATAGGGGATCGCAACAATTTTCGATAAGTAAGAGTGTCGAACCCAATGAGGAGCTAAAGGTAGAACAAATATTCCCTAAAGTTCTATCGACCACCGATACAACTCTATGCACGCTTGACGTTCGCTTTACCTAGAACAAGTATAAAACTAGAAGTACTTTGTAGGTGTTTTTGGGTAGGCTTGCAAGAAAGTAAAGAGCACGAAAATAAAGACTAGGGGCTGTTGTAAGTAAAGAAGCAATAAAGTAAATATAGCGAGTGTGGAAAAGTGGTGGACAACGAAATCTACTCAGACATCATAGGATGGCAACACATCATCGGAAAATAACATGAAGCATAAAGCACCATGTTCAAGTAGAGGGTATAGCGGGTTGCGGGAGAGTGGACCGCTGGATATAGAAGGGGGAAGGTGATGGAGATGTTGTTGAAGACGACGGTGGTGTTGGTGAAGATCGCGGTGATGATGATGGCCCCCGGCAGCGCTCCAGCGCCACCGGAAGCAAGGGGGAGAGGGCCCCCTTCTTCTTCTTCTTCCTTGACCTCCTCCCTAGATGGGAGAAGGGTTTCCCCTCTGGTCCTTGGCTCCCATGGCGTGGAAGGGGCGAGAGCCCCTCTGAGATTGGATCTATCTCTCTGTTTCTGTGTCCTGTTCTGGCTCTGTTTCACTGTTTCGTGTATATATAGATATCCGTAACTCCGGTTGGCCTGAAACCTTCGCCGTGATTTTTTTCCAAATATTAGCTTTCTTGCGGCAAAAGAAGAGCATCAACCGCCTTATGGTGGGCTCACGAGGGTAGGGGGCGCGCCCAGGGGGGCAGGCGCGTCCCCCTGTCTCGTGACCACCTCGGGCACTGGTTCGCGTTGATTTTCCTTCCAAATTTTCCATGTTTTCCAAAATAAGCTCCGTCCGTTTTTATCCCGTTTGGACTCCGTTTGATATGGATACTCTGTGAAACCAAAAACATGCAACAGACAGGAACTAGCACTGGGCACTGGATCAATATGTTAGTCCCAAAAATAGTATAAAAAGTTGCCAAAAAGTATAGGAAAGTTGAATAATATTGGCATGGAACAATCAAAAATTATAGATACGACGGAGACGTATCAATGAACGTGTCGCGCCGGTGACGATGGTGATCATGACGGTGCTTTGGAGATGGAGATCAAAGGCACAAGATGATGATGGCCATATCATATCACTTATATTGATTGCATGTGATGTTTATCTTTTATGCATCTTATTTTGCTTAGATCGACGGTAGCACTATAAGATGATATCTCACTAAATTTCAAGGTATAAGTGTTCTCCCTGAGTATGCACCGTTGCAAAAGTTCGTCGTGCCGAGACACCACGTGATGATCGGGTGTGATAAGCTCTGCGTTCACATACAATGGGTGCAAGCCAGTTTTGCACAAGCAGAATACTCGGGTTAAACTTGACGAGCCTAGCATATGCAGATATGGCCTCGGAACACTGAGACCGAAAGGTCGAGCGTGAATCATATAGTAGATATGATCAACATAGTGATGATCGGACATGGTTTAGTTGATATGGATCACGTGATCACTTAGATGATTAGAGGGATGTCTATCTAAGTGGGAGTTCTTAAGTAATTTGATTAATTGAACTTTAATTTATCATGAACTTAGTACCAGATAGTATTTTGTGTTGGGGAACGTAGTATTTCAAAAAATTTCCTACGCACACACAAGATCATGGTGATGCATACCAACGAGAGGGGACAGTGTTGTCCACGTACCCTCGTAGACCGAAAGCGGAAGCGTTAGCACAACGCGGTTGATGTAGTCGTATGTCTTCACGATCCAACCGATCAAGTACCGAACGCACGGCACCTCCGAGTTTAGCACACGTTCAGCCCGATGACGTCCCTCGAACTCCGATCCAGCCGAGTGTTGAGGGAGAGTTTCGTCAGCACAATGGCGTGGTGACAATGTTGATGTTCTACCGACGCAGGGCTTCGCCTAAGCACCGCTACAAGATATCGAGGTGGACTATGGTGGAGGGGGGCACCGCACACGGTTGGGAGAGATCAACTGATCAACTTGTGTGTCTAGAGGTGCCCCCCTGCCCCGTATATAAAGGAGCAAGGGGGAGTGCGGCCGGCCAAGGGGAGAGGCGCGCCAGGAGGAGTCCTACCCTACTCCTACTGGGAGTAGGACTCCCCCCCCCCCCTTTTCCATGTTGGACTAGGAGAGAGAGGGGGAAGAGGTGGAGGGGAGGAAGGAAAGGGGGGGCGCCGCCCCCTTCTCCTTGTCCTATTCGGACTGGGGGGAGGGGTGCGCGGCCCTGCCCTGGCCTCCTCTCCTCTCTTCCACCAAGGCCCACTAAGGCCCATTAAGTTCTCGGGGGGTTCCGATAACCTCCCGGTACTCCTGAAAAATCCCGATTTCACCCGGAACACTAACGATATCCAAACATAGGCTTCCAATATATCAATCTTCATGTCTTGACCATTTCGAGACTCCTCGTCATGCCCGTGATCGCATCCGGGACTCCGAACAACCTTCGGTACATCAAAACATATAAACTCATAATATAACTGTCATCGTAACGTTAAGCGTGCGGACCCTACGGGTTCGAGAACTATGTAGACATGACCGAGACACGTCTCCGGTCAATAACCAATAGCGGAACCTGGATGCTCATATTGGCTCCCACATATTCTACGAAGATCTTTATCGGTCAGACCGCATAACAACATACGTTGTTCCCTTTGTCATCAGTAAGTTACTTCCCTGAGATTCGATCGTCGGTATCTCAATACCTAGTTCAATCTCGTTACCGGCAAGTCTCTTTACTTGTACTGTAATACATCATCCCGCAACTAACTCATTAGTTGCAATGCTTGCAAGGCTTAAGTGATGTTTATTACCGAGAGGGACCAGAGATACCTCTCCGACAATCGGAGTGACAAATCCTAATCTCGAAATACGCCAACCCAACAAGTACCTTTGGAGACACCTGTAGAGCTCCTTTATAATCACCCAGTTAAGTTGTGATGTTTGGTAGCACATAAAGTGTTCCTCCGGTAAAGGGTAGTTGCATAATCTCATAGTCATACGAACATGTATAAGTCATGAAGAAAGCAATAGCAACATACTAAACGATCGTGTGCTAAGCTAACGGAATGGGTCATGTCAATGACATCATTCTCCTAATGATGTGATCCCGTTAATCAAATGACAACTCATGTCTATGGCTAGGAAACATAACCATCTTTGATCAACGAGCTAGTCAAGTAGAGGCATACTAGTGACAATCTGTTTGTCTATGTATTCACACATGTATTATGTTTCCGGTTAATACAATTATAGCATGAATAATAAAAATTTATCATGATATAAGGAAATAAATAATAACTTTATTATTGCCTCTAGGGCATATTTCCTTGATCTCCCACTTGCACTAGAGTCAATAATCTAGATTACACAGTAATGATTCTAACACCCATGGAGCCTTGGTGCTAATCATGTTTTGCTCGTGGAAGAGGCTTAGTCAACGGGTCTGCAACATTCAGATCCGTATGTATCTTGCAAATTTCTATGTCTCCCACCTGGACTAGATCTCGAATGGAATTGAAGTGTCTCTTGATGTGCTTGGTTCTCTTGTGAAATCTGGATTCCTTTGCCAAGGCAATTGCACCACTATTGTCACAAAAGATTTTCATTGGGCCTGATGCACTAGGTATGACACCTAGATCGGATATGAACTCCTTCATCCAGACTCCTTCATTGGCTGCTTCCGAAGCAGCCATGTACTCCGCTTCACACGTAGATCCCGCCATGATGCTTTGTTTAGAACTGCACCAACTGACAGCTCCACGGTTCAATGTAAACACGTATTCGGTTTGCGATTTAGAATCGTCTGGATCAGTGTCAAAGCTTGCATCAACGTAACCATTTATGATGAGCTCTTTGTCACCTCCATAAACGAGAAACATGTCCTTAGTCCTTTTCAGGTATTTGAGGATGTTCTTGACCGCTGTCCAGTGATCCACTCCTGGATTACTTTGGTACCTCCCTGCTAAACTAATAGCAAGGCACACATCAGTGTCAGGACACAAGATTGCATACATGATAGAGCCTATGGCTGAAGCATAGGAACATCTTTCATCTTCTCTCTATCTTCTGCAGTGGTCGGGCATTGAGTCTTACTCAACTTCACACCTTGTAACACAGGCAAGAACCCTTTCTTTGCTTGATCCATTTTGAACTTCTTCAAAACTTTGTCAAGGTATGTGCTTTGTGAAAGTCCAATTAAGCGTCTTGATCTATCTCTATAGATCTTAATGCCCAATATGTAAGCAGCTTCACCGAGGTCTTTCAATGAAAAACTCCTATTCAAGTATCCCTTTATGCTATCCAGAAATTCTATATCATTTCCAATCAGTAATATGTCATCCACATATAATATCAGAAATGCTACAGAGCTCCCACTCACTTTCTTGTAAATACAGGCTTCTCCAAAAGTCCTGCATAAAACTGAATGCTTTGATCACACTATCAAAGCGTTTATTCCAACTCTGAGAGGCTTGCACCAGTCCATAAATGGATCATTTGGAGCTTGCACACTTTGTTAGCTCCCTTTGGATCGATAAAACCTTCTGGTTGCATCATATACAACTCTTCTTCCAGAAATCCATTCAGGAATGCAGTTTTGACATCCATTTGCCAAATTTCATAATCATGAAATGCGGCAATTGCTAACATGATTCGGACAGACTTAAGCATCGCTACGGGTGAGAAGGTCTCGTCGTAGTCAATCCCTTGAACTTGTCGAAAACCTTCCGCAACAAGTCGAGCTTTGTAGATGATAACATTACCGTCGTCGTCAGTCTTCTTCTTGAAGATCCATTTATTCTCAATTGCTTGCCGATCATCGGGCAAGTCAACCAAAGTCCACACTTTGTTCTCATACATGGATCCCATCTCAGATTTCATGGCCATTTTGCGGAATCTGGGCTCACCATCGCTTCTTCATAGTTCGTAGGTTCGTCATGGTCTAGTATCATAACTTCCAGAACAGGATTACCGTACCACTCTGGTGCGGATCTTACTCTAATTGACCTACGAGGTTTAGTAACAACTTGATCTGAAGTTTCATGATCATCATAATTAACTTCCTTACTAATTGGTGTAGGTATCGTAGAAACTGGTTTCTGCGATGAACTACTTTCCAATAATGGAGTAGGTACAGTTACCTCATCAAGTTCTACTTTCCTCCCACTCACTTCTTTCGAGAGAAACTCCTCTAGAAAAACTCCGAATTTAGCAACAAAAGTCTTGCCTTCGGATTTGTGATAGAAGGTGTACCCAATAGTCTCCTTTGGGTATCCTATGAAGACACATTTCTCCGATTTGGGTTCGAGCTTATCAGGTTGAAGCTTTTACACATAAGCATCGTAGCCCCAAACATTAAGAAAGACAACTTTGGTTTCTTGCCAAACCATAGTTCATAAGGCGTCGTCTCAACGGATTTTCATGGTGCCCTATTTAACGTGAATGCAGCCGTCTCTAAAGCATAACCCCAAAACGCTAGCGGTAAATCAGTAAGAGACATCATAGATCGCACCATATCAAGTAAAGTACGATTACGACGTCCGAACACACAGTTACAATGTGGTGTTCCGGGTGGCGTCAGTTGCGAAACTATTCCGCATTGTTTTAAATGTAGACCAATCTCGTAACTCAAATATTCTCCTCCACGATCAGATCGTAGAAACTTTATTTTCTTGTTACGATGATTTTCAACTTCACTATGAAATTCTTTGAACTTTTCAAAAGTTTCAGACTTATGTTTCATTAAGTAGATATACCCATATCTTCTTAAATCATCTGTGAAGGTGAGAAAATAACGATATCCGCCACGAGCCTCAACATTCATTGGACCACATACATCTGTATGTATGATTTCCAACAAATCTGTTGCTCTCTCCATAGTTTCGGAGAACGGCGTTTTAGTCATCTTGCCCATGAGGCACGGTTCGCAAGTACCAAGTGATTCATAATCAAGTGGTTCAAAAAGTCCATCAAGATGGAGTTTCTTCATGCGCTTTACACCGATATGACCTAAACGGCGATTACCACAAATAAGTTGCACTATCATTATCAACTATGCATCTTTTGGCTTCAACATTATGAATATGTGTATCACTACTATCGAGATTCAATAAAAATAGACCACTCTTCAAGGGTGCATGACCATAAAAGATATTACTCATATAAATAGAACAACCATTATTCCCTGATTTAAATGAATAACCGTCTCGCATCAAACAAGATCCAGATATAATGTTCATGCTCAACGCTGGCACCAAATAACAATTATTTAGGTCTAATATTAATCCCGAAGGTAGATGTAGAGGTAGCGTGCCGACCGCGATCACATCGACTTTGGAACCATTTCCCACGTGCATCGTCACCTCGTCCTTAGCCAATCTCCGCTTAATCCGTAGCCCCTGTTTCGAGTTGCAAATATTAGCAACAGAACCAGTATCAAATACCCAGGTGCTACTGCGAGCATTAGTAAGGTACACATCAATAACATGTATATCACATATACCTTTGTTCACCTTGCCATCCTTATTATCCGCCAAATACTTGGGGCAGTTCCGCTTCCAGTGACCAGTCTGCTTGCAGTAGAAGCACTCAGTTTCAGGCTTAGGTCCAGACTTGGGTTTCTTCTCCTGAGCAGCAACTTGCTTGCTGTTCTTCTTGAAGTTCGCCTTCTTCTTCCCTTAGCCCTTTTTCTTGAAACTAGTGGTCTTGTTGACCATCAACACTTGATGCTCCTTCTTGATTTCTACCTCCGCAGCCTTTAGCATTGCGAAGAGCTCGGGAATTTTCTTTTCCATCCCTTGCATGTTATAGTTCATCACGAAGCTTTTGTAGCTTGTCAGCGGTGATTGGAGAATTACATCAATGATGCAATCATCCGGAAGATTAACTCCCAGTTGAATCAAGTGATTATTATACCGAGACATCTTGAGTATATGCTCACTGACAGAACTATTCTCCTCCATCTTACATACTTCATATCTCTCAATCTGGGAATTTGCTTGAAATATTAACTTCAACTCCTGGAACATATCATATGCTCCATGACGTTCAAAACGTCGTTGAAGTCCCGGTTCTAAGCCGTAAAGCATGGCACACTGAACTATCGAGTAGTCATCAGCTTTGCTCTGCCAGACGTTCATAACATCTGGTGTTGCTCCTGCAGCAGGCCTGGCACCCAGCGGTGCTTCCAGGATGTAGTTCTTCTGTGCAGTAATGAGGATAGTCCTCAAATTACGAACCCAGTCCGTGTAATTGCTACCATCATCTTTCAACTTTGCTTTCTCAAGGAACGCATTAAAATTCAATGGAACAACAGCACGGACCATCTATCTACAATCAACATAGACAAGCAAGATACTATCAGGTACTAAGTTCATGATAAATTTAAGTTCAATTAATCATATTACTTAAGAACTCCCACTTAGATAGACATCCCTCTAATCCTCTAAGTGATCACGTGATCCAAATCAACTAAACCATGTCCGATCATCACGTGAGATGGAGTAGTTTCAATGGTGAAGATCACTATGTTGATCATATCTACTATATGATTCAGCTCGACCTTTCGGTCTCCGTGTTCCGAGGCCATATCTGTTATATGCTAGGCTCGTCAAGTTTAACCTAAGTATTCCGCGTGTGCAACTGTTTTGCATCCATTGTATTTGAACGTAGAGCCTATCACACCCGGTCATCACATGGTGTCTCAGCACGAAGAACTTTCGCAACGGTGCATACTCAGGGAGAACACTTATACTTTGATAATTTAGTGAGGGATCGTCTTATAATGCTACCGTCAATCAAAGCAAGATAAGATGCATAAAAGATAAACATCACATGCAATCAATATAAGTGATATGATATGGCCATCATCATCTTGTGCTTGTGATCTCCATCTCGAAGCACCTCCATGATCATCATCGTCACCGCGCCGACACCTTGATCTCCATCGTAGCATCGTTGTCATCTCGCCAATCTTATGCTTCTACGACTATCGCTACCGCTTAGTGATAAAGTAAAGCATTACAGGGCGATTGCATTGCATACAATAAAGCGACAACCATATGGCTCCTGCCAGTTGCCGATAACTCGGTTACAAAACATGATCATCTCATACAATAAAATATAGCATCACGTCTTGACCATATCACATCACAACATGCCCTGCAAAAACAAGTTAGACGTCCTCTACTTTGTCGTTGCAAATTTTACGTGGCTGCTACGGGCTTTAGCAAGAACCGTTCTTACCTACGCATCAAAACCACAACGATAGTTTGTCAAGTTGGTGTTGTTTTAACCTTCGCAAGGACCGGCGTAGCCACACTCGGATCAACTAAAGTGAGAGAGACAGACACCCGCCGGTCACCTTTAAGCAACGAGTGCTCGCAACGGTGAAACCAGTCTCGCGTAAGCGTCTGGCGTAATGTCGGTCTGGGCCGCTTCATCTCACAATACCTCCGAACCAAAGTATGACATGCTGGTAAGCAGTATGACTTATATCGCCCACACTCACTTGTGTTCTACTCGTGCATATGACATCTACGCATCAAACCAGGCTCTGATACCACTATTGGGGAACGTAGTATTTCAAAAAAATTCCTACGCACACGCAAAATCATGGTGATGCCTAGCAACAAGAGGGGAGAGTGTTGTCCATGTACCCTCGTAGACCGAAAGCGGAAGAGTTAGCACAATGCGGTTGATGTAGTTGTACGTCTTCATGATCCGACCGATCAAGTACCGAAAGCACGGCACCTCCGAGTTCAGCACACGTTCAGCCCGATGACGTCCCTCGAACTCCGATCCAGCCGAGTGTTGAGGGAGAGTTTCGTCAGCACGACGGCGTGGTGACGATGTTGGCATTCTACCGACGCAGGGCTTCGCCTAAGCACCGCTACAGTATATCGAGGTGGACTATGGTGGAGGGGGCACCGCACACGGTTGGGAGAGATCAACTGATCAACTTGTGTGTCTAAAGGTGCCCCCTGCCCCCGTATATAAAGGAGCAAGGGGGTGCGGCCGGCCAAGGGGAGAGGCGCCAGAGGAGTCCTACTCCTATCGGGAGTAGGACTCCCCCTTTCCATGTTGGACTAGGAGAGAGAGGGGGAGAGGTGGAGGGAGGAAGGAAGGGGCGCCGCCCCTTCTCCTTGTCCTATTCGGATCGGGGAGGCGCGCAGCCCTGCACTGGCCTCCTCTCCTCTCTTCCACCAAGGCCCACTAAGGCCCATTAAGTTCACGGGGGGTTCCGATAACCTCCCGGTACTCCGGAAAAATCCTGATTTCACCGGGAACACCTCCGATATCCAAACATAGGCTTCCAATATATCAATCTTCATGTCTCGGCCATTTCGAGACTCCCTGTCATGTCCATGATCACATCCGGGACTCCGAACAACCTCGGTACATCAAAACATATAAACTCATAATATAACTGTCATCGTAACGTTAAGCGTGCGGACCCTACGGGTTCGAGAACTATGTAGACATGACCGAGACACGTCTCCGGTCAATAACCAAATGCGGAACCTGGATGCTCATATTGGCTCCCACATATTCTACGAAGATCTTTATCGGTCAGACCGCATAACAACATACGTTGTTCCCTTTGTCATCAATATGTTACTTGCCCGAGATTCGATCGTCGGTATCTCAATACCTAGTTCAATCTCGTTACCGGCAAGTCTCTTTACTCGTTCCGTAATACATCATCCCGCAACTAACTCATTCATTGCAATGCTTCCAAGGCTTAAGTGATGTGCATTACCGAGAGGGCCTAGAGATACCTCTCCGACAATGGAGTGACAAATCCTAATCTCGAAATACGCCAACCCAACAAGTACCTTTGGAGACACCTGTAGAGCTCCTTTATAATCACCCAGTTACGTTGTGACGTTTGGTAGCACACAAAGTGTTCCTCCAGTAAACGGTAGTTGCATAATCTAATAGTCATAGGAACATGTATAAGTCATGAAGAAAGCAATAGCAACATACTAAACGATCGTGTGCTAAGCTAACTGAATGGGTCATGTCAATCACATCATTCTACTAATGATGTGACCCCGTTAATAAAATGACAACTCATGTCTATGGCTAGGAAACATAACCATGTTTTATCAACGAGCTAGTCAAGTAGAGGCATACTAGTGACAATCTGTTTGTCTATGTATTCACACATGTATTATATTTCCGGTTAATACAATTCTACCATGAATAATAAACATTTATCATGATATAAGGAAATAAATAATAACTTTATTAATGGCTCTAGGGCATATTTCCTTCATTTTGCATGTCTATGTTGTTGTAGATAGATGGCTCGTGCTGTTTTTCCGTTGAATTTTAATGCGTTCTTGAGATAGCAAAGTTGAAAGATGATGGTAGCAATTACACGGTCTGGGTCTGTAACTTGAGGATTATCCTCATTGCTGCATAGAAGAATTACGTCCTGGAAGCACCGCTAGGTGCCAAACCCGCTACAGGAGCAACGCCAGATGTTATGAACGTCTGGCAGAGCAAAGCTGATGACTACTCGATAGTTCAGTGTGCCATGCTTTACGGCTTAGAACCGGGACTTCAACGACGTTTTGATCGTCATGGAGCATATGAGATGTTCCAGAGTTGAAGTTAATATTTCAAGCAAATGCCCGAATTGAGAGATATGAAGTCTCCAATAAGTTCTACAGCTGCAAGATGGAGGAGAATAGTTCACAAGGAGCATATACTCAAAGTGTCCGGGTATAAAAATCACTTGATTCAACTGGAGTTAATCTTCCGGATGATAGTGTCATTGATGTAATTCTTCAATCATCGCCACCAAGCTACAAGAGCTTCATGATGAACTATAATATGCAAGGGATGGATAAGACAATTTCCGAGCTCTTCGCAATGCTAAAGGCCACGGAGGTAGAAATCAAGAAGGAGCATCAAGTGTTGATGGTCAACAAGACCACCAGTTTCAAGAAAAAGGGTAAAGGGAAGAAGGGGAACTTCAAGAAGAACGGCAAGCAAGTTGCTGCTCAAGTGAAGAAGCCCAAGTCTGGACCTAGCCTGAGACTGAGTGCTTCTACTGAAAAGGGACTGGTCACTGGAAGCGGAACTGCCCCAAGTATTTGGCGGATAAGAAGGATGGCAAGGTGAACAAAGGTATATGTGATATACTCCCTTCGGTCCTTTTTACTCTGCACATTGGATTTGCCGAAAGTCAAACTTAGCTAAGTTTGACCAAATTTATATTAGAAATTATTAGCATCTATAATATCTAATAAATATAATATGAAAATATATTCCGAGATGAATCTAATGATATTGGTGTTGTTATGTAAATGTCAATAATTTTTTATATAAACTTGGTCAAAGTTGGATGAGATTGACTTAAGACAAACCTAATATGCAGAGTAAAAAGGACTGGAGGGAGTACATGTTATTGATGTGTACCTTACTAATGCTTGCAGTAGCACCTGGGTATTTGATACTGGTTCTGTTACTAATATTTGCAACTCAAAATAGGAACTACGGATTAAGCGAAGATTGGCTAAGGACGAGGTGGTTCCAAAGTCGATGTGATCGCGGTCGGCACGCTACCTCTACATCTACCTTCGGGATTAGTTTTAGACCTGAATAATTGTTATTTGGTGCCAGCGTTAAACATGAACATTATATCTGGATCTTGTTTGATGCGAGACGGTTATTCATTTAAATCTGAGAATAATGGTTGTTCTATTTATACGAGTAATATCTTTTATGGTCATGCACCCTTGAAGAGTGGTCTATTTAGAACATGGTGGCTTGAACTTGGTTACAGTAATTCTTGCACATGATGCCAGAGTGATACCTTGCATCTTTCTCAATATAATTAATTATTAGTTAGCTGCTATACCATTGTGTTTTCTGCCATGGGTGTCTTCGAAGTTGTTGTGTTTTCTGTCATGGGTTACTTTTTATTTTCCATAATGTATTTTTTAGTTGCATGTATATATCACATTGCCAATATTTGCAGGTGAGTTAAATGATGCACTTGGTAGGATCAAAGGGTTCAAAATTTCTACATGTTCTGCTCCAACATAGCATTAATTTATCCCAAAGAAACCGTAAAATCGAACAATTCCTTTGTTCCTAGCTGATTGTGATGTGCATTAACACCAGTGAAAGGAAGGAGGAAGAAGAAGGGGGAATTAGTTGCAGCATGACCATATATCTCCCTCCTCGCTGTAGAATTATATGTTGGTGTGAGCTCAGTTTGATTTGACCTGGTTTTGATGTCTCTGTTGTGTGTACGCGTGCAGGTGCCAACAGTGTCTGATCAAACTCAGGTGGAACCAAGGAGGTTCGGCTCTCGGACATTGCACCAATGACGCTGGATGATACCGACGTGCATACTGTAAGTTTCATTTGTTCAGATTGGAACCTTTCTTCCTGTTACTTTGCCGTCAAAACTGAAAAAGAGTGATGCTAATCTATTTGTTCAGCATTTACATGATATATTTCTTCTAGCCAATGAAATTTGGTTCACATTTGTGTGTGTATGCATATCCTATACGGGAACCCAGATTTTTCGGACCAACCAGTAAGTATCAATTATGCAAAACATGTGAAACAACCAGTAAGTATGGGTACTGATTGTAAGAAAATAAATATCAACAGGGAGGAAGGAACTGGAGCCTGTAGTGGTTACAGGGAGCCAACTGTCTGTTTTGACAACATGGAATGAACATTTAATCGATGTATCTAAATGTATATATTTTTAACTCACCGTGCCCCTCCTCCTACAGACCCTGTTCAACCTCATGAAATCAACTCGCATGTCGAGGAGCCTAGCTCAGCAAGCTGTTTGTGTGCTCTGTAGTTCCTATTCTGAACATATGGGTTAACTTCCTGAACCCATGCTTACGGCATCAAGTATTACATACAGTTTTTTCTTTAATCTACTTGTCTATAGAAGAATCTGGATGTTTCCGAATGTAGATGCTATGTTTTAACAATTTCAGAACACATATGATTGCTAATGTGATAACTTATTCATTTTAGATAGTGTGTTCCCATCGATCCATCCATGCACTGAACCGATAATTTTCTTACTCTGTTCAGGTTGCAATCACGAACGAGCAGCAAATTTTGCACTGAACTACTGGCATAAGGCAGTGAAATACTTTTTGCTCACGTGAGTGGAAGTTTGGAACATAAGAAGAACAGATAACAAAGTGTATGCACTACACATATGCTACTACTTAGATCCTTATTGCTTGTCTTGCAATGAAAGAGTACATGTCCTTCCATATATATAGGACTTACAAACTAACTAAGGACCGAGTATTTCTACTAGCAGCTTATTACTCATCTTTGCAATTTTATTGTCTCGGAAGCATAAAGGTAAAATTTAATAAATCTCTTTCTTTTAAATGGGCTCTGTTCTGAATCTGCATTAGCATATCAAGGCCATAGACCATAGATATGAATAATTGACAGGTTACTCTTTTCTCATATTTTAAGTTGATAGGGAAATTTTACAGATCACATGCTTATAGGAATGACTCAATATTCTCATGGCAGAATGAGGATGGGGTATTCTGTGATCCAACATATGTTCTACCATCAGGGCTGATGGCATTCTTTGGCAATGCTAAGCCGCTTGATAAATCATGGCATGAGATGGGCCTTGGATATAATCCAAGCATCAGCCCTTGGTGATCTGTGGTGATGCAGTGACGCACCTTACTGGAAATATGAACCATAGCTTGATGTTGCTTTCAACCTATACAAGGCTATGTGGAGAAAGTATGTAGAGATTGAAATGGAATTCTTGACACTATGTAGCTTTGGTTTCTCGAGTAATTAAAGAAATGCTCCAAGAATAAGGCCACCATCGATATATTTGTTCTTTTATGGACAAAAGAGTTTACATGTGAATTATCACTTTTTATTTGTTGGCAAGTTTCTTACCTTTGTGCTGGTCAATTCTTTTTATGTAGATTTTGATAATATATATTTAGCTAAGATGCATTAGATCATTGTAGTATAGTCGAAGGGGATGTTATAGATGAACATTTGTGTACTATTTGTAGCGAACATATCTCCAATTGTATTATTGGAAATTAAGGAAAATTTTGGCATTTGCTACGTAGCGAAGCACTAAAATGGCATATGGGGACACGCACATGACTCACCCCCCCTCTCCATGAAAAAGTCCACAACATTACAACTCAAAAGCGAGCGGGAGTATCATGGCAGTATATGGACTTGATGCAGGAGTAGATCAGTGTATTATAGACTAGGTGGAGGACTAGCTCACATAGGGCGACTCTCATATCTAGCTTGAAAAGATTATTTTTTGAAGTTTTAAACATTTCCTTGAGTAGTTCAATGACAAGTGTGTCATGCAATGGTTGACCTCATCACCTTGGAATTGATCATGTTCCAACGTGATTTGATCAGGTAAACAGCACGACCATCATCGTTGTCAAGGGCTTAATGAAGGATAAGTGGCAACACGGACGGGCTATCGTGTTGACATAGATGTCATGTTCAACTATACACGGACGCTGCCCCCGGGCCGGGCTCGGGCCTAGATTTTGAGCCCGAATGCCGAGCTGGGCTGGGCCCGGGCCCATCATTTTCGCGTTTGTCTAAAGGTCAGGCTGGGCCTGCCCGGAGCCCGATGGGCTTTTACATGTTCGGGTCGGGCTCAGGCCCAGAAAACAGGCCCGATGGCCGGGCCGGGCCCGGGCCTAGGTTTTTTGCATCGGGCTTGGCTAGGCCCGGCCCGAAGCCCGGCCCGGCCCGAGGTATGGCCAGGTATGTGTTGAACATTAAAAATATGGACGAAACGAGCATGTAAACATACTTTATTAGGTTATATATAGAGAGGATTTTTTTTCCCGTTGCAACGCATGGGCATTTTTTATATAAACTTGGTCAAAGTTGGATGAGATTGACTTAAGACAAACCTAATATGCAGAGTAAAAAGGACCGGAGGGAGTACATGTTATTGATGTGTACCTTACTAATGCTTGCAGTAGCACCTGGGTATTTGATACTGGTTCTGTTGCTAATATTTGCAACTCAAAATATGAACTACGGATTAAGCGAAGATTGGCTAAGGACGAGGTGGTTCCAAAGTCGATGTGATCGCGGTCGGCACGCTACCTCTACATCTACCTTCAGGATTAGTTTTAGACCTGAATAATTGTTATTTGGTGCCAACGTTAAACATGAACATTATATCTGGATCTTGTTTGATGCGAGACGGTTACTCATTTAAATCTGAGAATAATGGTTGTTCTATTTATACGAGTAATATCTTTTGTGGTCATGCACCCTTGAAGAGTGGTCTATTTATATTGAATCTCGATAGTAGTGATACACATATTCATAGTATTGAGGCCAAAAGATGCAGAGTTGATAATGATAGTGCAACTTATTTGTGGCACTGCCGTTTAGGTCATATTGGTGTAAAGCGCATGAAGAAACTCCATTCTGATGGACTTTTAGAATCACTTGATTATGAATCACTTGGTATTTGCAAACCATGCCTCATGGGCAAGATGACTAAAACGCCGTTCTCTGGAACAATGGAGCGAGCAACAGATTTGTTGGAAATCATACATACTGATGTATGTGGTCCGATGAATGTTGAGGCTTGCGGCGGGTATCGTTATTTTCTCACCTTCACAGATGATTTGAGCAGATATGGGTATATCTACTTGATGAAACATAAGTCTGAAACATTTGAAAAGTTCAAAGAATTTCAGAGTGAAGTGGAAAATCATCGTAAGAAGAAAATAAAGTTTCTGCGATCTAATCATGGAGGAGAATATTTGAGTTACGAGTTTGGTCTTCATTTGAAACAATGCGGAATAGTTTCGCAACTCACGCCACCCGGAACACCACAGCGTAATGGTGTGTCCGAGCGTCGTAAACGTACTTTACTAGATATGGTGCGATCTATGATGTGTCTTACTGATTTACCGCTATCGTTTTGGGGTTATGCTTTGGAGAGGGCTGCATTCACGTTAAATAGGGCACCATCTAAAACTGTTGAGACGATGCCTTATGAATTGTGGTTTGGTAAGAAACCAAAGTTGTCGTTTCTTAAAGTTTGGGGCTGCGATGCTTATGTGAAAAAGCTTCAACCTGATAAGCTCTAACCCAAATCGGAGAAATGTGTCTTCATAGGATACCCAAAGGAGACTGTTGGGTACACCTTCTATCACAGATCCGAAGGCAAGACATTCGTTGCTAAGAATGGATCCTTTCTAGAGAAGGAGTTTCTCTCAAACAAAGTGAGTGGGAGGAAAGTAGAACTTTATGAGGTAAATGTACCTGCTCCCTATTGGAAAGTAGTTCATCACAGAAATCTGTTCCTGTGAATCCTACACCAATTAGTGAGGAAGCTAATGATGATGATCATGTAACTTTAGATCAAGTTACTACCGAACCTCGTAAGTCAACCAGAGTAAGATTCGCACCAGAGTGGTACGATAATCCTGTTCTGGAGGTCATGTTACTTGACCATGACAAACCTACGAACTATAAGGAAGCGATGATGAGCCCAGATTCCGCAAAATGGCTTGAGGCCATGAAATCTGCGATGGGATCCATGTATGAGAACAAAGTGTGGACTTTGGTTGACTTGCCTGATGATCAGCAAGCCATCGATAATAAATGGATCTTCAAGAAGAAGATAGACGCTGACGATAATGTTACTGTCTACAAAGCTTGACTTGTTGCGAAAGGTTTTCGACCAGTTCAAGGAGTTGACTACGATGAGACTTTCTCACCCGTAGCGATGCTTAAGTCCGTCCGAATCATGTTAGCAATTGCCGCATTTTATGACTATGAAATTTGGCAAATGGATATAAAGACTGCATTCCTGAATGGATTTCTGGAAGAAGAGTTGTATATGATGCAACCTGAAGGTTTTATCGATCCAAAGGATGCTAACAAAGTGTGCAAGCTCCAGCGATCCATCTATGGACTGGTGCAAGCATCTCGGAGTTGGAACAAATGTTTTGATAGTGTGATCAAAGCATATGGTTTTATACAGACATTTGGAGAAGACTGTATTTACAAGAAAGTGAGTGGGAGCTCTGTAGCATTTCTAATATTATATGTGGATGACATATTGTTGACTGAAAATGATATAGAATTTTTGGATAGCATAAAAGGATACTTGAATAAGAGTTTTTCAATGAAAGACCTCAGTGAAGCTGCTTATATATTGGGCATCAAGATCTATAGAGATAGATCAAGACGCTTAATTGGACTTTCACAAAGCACATACCTTGATAAAGTTTTGAAGAAGTTCAAAATGGATCAAGCAAAGAAAGGATTCTTTCCTGTGTTACAAGGTGTGAAGTTGAGTCAGGCTCAATGCCAGACCACTACAGAAGATAGAGAGAAAATGAAAGGTGTTCCCTATGCTTCAGCCATAGGCTCTATCATGTATGCAATGCTGTGTACCAGACCTGATGTGTGCCTTGCTATTAGTTTAGCAGGGAGGTACCAAAGTAATCCAGGAGTGGATCACTGGACAGCGGTCAAGAACATCCTGAAATACCCGAAAAGGACTAAGGATATGTTTCTCGTTTATGGAGGTGACAAATAGCTTGTCGTAAATGGTTACGTCGATGCAAGCTTTGATACTGATCCGGATGACTCTAAGTCACAAACCGGATACGTGTTTATATTGAACGGTGGAGCTGTCGGTTAGTGCGCTTCTAAGCAAAGCGTCGTGGCGGGATCTACGTGTGAAGCGGAGTACATAGCTGCTTCAGAAGCAGCAAATGAAGGAGTCTGGATGAAGGAGTTCATATCCTATCTAGGTGTCATACCTAGTGCATAAAATCTAGGAGTTCATATCCGATCTAGGTGACAATACTGGTGCAATTGCCTTGGCAAAGGAATCCAGATTTCACAAGAGAACCAAGCACATCAAGAGACGCTTAAATTCCATCCGCGACCAAGTCAAGGAGGGAGACATAGAGATTTGCAAGATACATAAGGATCTGAATGTTGCAGACCCGTTGACTAAGCCTCTCTCACGAGCAAAACGTGATCAGCACCAAGACTCCATGGGTGTTAGAATCATTACTGTGTAATCTAGATTATTGACTCTAGTGCAAGTGGGAGACTGAAGGAAATATGCCCTAGAGGCAATAATAAAGTTGTTATTTATACTTCCTTATATCATGATAAATGTTTATTATTCATGCTAGAATTGTATTAACGGGAAACTTAGTACATGTGTGAATACATAGACAAACATAGTGTCACTAGTATGCCTCTACTTGACTAGCTCGTTGAATCAAAGATGGTTGTGTTTCCTAACCATAGACATGAGTTGTCATTTGATTAACGGGATCACATCATTAGAGAATGATGTGATTGACTTGACCCATTCTGTTAGCTTAGCACTTGATCATTTAGTATATTGCTATTGCTTTCTTCATGACTTATACATGTTCCTATGACTATGAGATTATGCAACTCCCGAATACCGGAGGAACACTTTGTGTGCTACCAAACGTCACAACGTAACTGGGTGATCATAAAGGTGCTCTACAGGTGTCTCCGATGGTACTTGTTGAGTTGGCATATATCAAGATTAGGATTTGTCACTCCGATTGTCGGAGAGGTATCTCTGGGCCCTCTCGGTAATGCACATCACTATAAGTCTTGCAAGCAATGCAACTAATGAGTTAGTTGCGGGATGATGCATTATGGAACGAGTAAAGAGACTTGCCGGTAACGAGATTGAACTAGGTATTGAGATACCGACGATCGAATCTCGGGCAAGTAACATACCGATGACAAAGGGAACAACGTATGTTGTTATGCAGTTTGACCGATAAAGATCTTCGTAGAATATGTAGGAACCAATATGAGCATCCAGGTTCCGCTATTGGTCATTGACCGGAGATGAGTCTCGGTCATGTCTAAATAGTTCTCGTACCCGTACGGTCCGCACGCTTAACGTTAGGTGACGATCGGTATTATGAGTTTATGTGTTTTGATGTACCAAAGGTAGTTCGGAGTCCCGGATATGATCAATAACATGACGAGGAGTCTCTAAATGGTCGAGACATAAAGATCAATATATTGGAAGCCTATATTTGGACATCGGAATAGTTCCGGGTGAAATCGGGATTTTACCGGAGTACCGGGAGGTTACCGGAACCCCCGGTAAGTGTATGGGCCTTATTGGGCCATAGTGGAGAGAGAGAGGAGACCAGGGCAGGCCGCGCCCCTCTCCCTCCGGGTCCAAATTGAACTAGGAAGGGGGCGGCCCCCGTTCCTTCCTCCCTCTCTCCCCCTTCCTTCTCTCCTAGTCCAACTAGGGAAGGGGAGGGGAATCCTACTCCCGGTGGGAGTAGGACTCCTCCAGGGCGCGCCATAGAGGGCCGGCCCTCCGCCCTCCTCCACTCCTTTATATCTGGGGGAGGGGGCACCCCATAGACACACAAGTTGATTGTTCCAAGCCGTGTGCGGTGCCCCCCTCCACCATATTCCACCTCGGTCATATCATAGCGGTGCTTAGGCGAAGCCTTGCGTCGGTAACTTCATCATCACTGTCATCACGCCGTCGTGCTGAAGTAACTCTCCCTCGAAGCTCTACTGGATCATGAGTTCATGGGACGTCACCGAGCTAAACGTGTGCATATCACGGAGGTGCCGTACGTTTAGTGCTAGGATCGGTCGATCGCGAAGACGTACGACTACATCAACTGCGTTGTCATAACGCTTTCGCTTACAGTCTACGAGGGTACATAGACAACACTCTCCTCTCTCATTGCTATGCATCACCATGATCTTGCGTGTGTGTAGGATTTTTTTGAAATTACTACGTTCCCCAACAATCGCAGCCCAACACGCGACCGCAAACGGATGGGCATACATTTTTCGTTCGCTGTTGACCCATTTTTAGCCCAAATTTGTGTCGCATTTGCGTCGAAATGGACAGCACACGAATGCATGTGGGCGCTCTCTTTGTCCTCCACCTGACTTGCGCGTCGGTGGAACATAGCCCCTTCCCTATGCGGCCTGCACCTCTCCCCACCCCGCCATAGCCACCACCGCCCATTTTTCTGGCTACACAATAGCCTCGCAGCATCGACACAAATCCCCCGCCCCTCGCCGACTTACGGAGGAATTCTTGCTGGTGTTTGTGGGCTTTCTTCGCGGCCTCAGGTACTAGAGGAACCACGGCCGCCAGCAACCCCCATCTGCCCCAACACCGCCCGCCTCGCGCTACAAGGCCACCCGCCACACTCGTCTCGCTACTACAAGCCTACTTCCTATACGGGGAGGCCGAGGTGCTCTTCACCGGCTGCGTCTCCACCACGAACGCAAGGTGTTTGCCACTTTGGTCATAAAATCCCATTTACCCTTGGAAAAATCACATAAAATCTTCAAGACTTTATGTCACCGTCTCTGAGGTGGAAACTAAGCAGAAAACTTTTTCTCTCCGACAGAGTGATTCTCCCGAGGAAACTTTTCTTCGGGAGGGGGAAATCGAAGTCATCATCATCACCAACACTTCGTTCATCATTGGGATCATCATATTCATCAACATCTTCACCAGCACTATCTCATCTCCAAACCCTAGTCCATCCCTTTTGTTCAATAATTGTATTAGACCTCCCATTGACTTTTTACTAGGAGTACTTGCATGTGTTGATTACATCTTGTAGTTGATGCATATGATATTTATTGATGAAAAATATTTATGTGAAGATTGTTTATCAAATATTTATACCCACTAATCAAGATCCATAAGATGTCTTGTGAGTAGATCCATTAGTTCTCGAGGACATGTGAGAAGTCCTGTTGCTAGTAATCATGTGAAGTTGAATACCATTTAATGTTTTGATGATATGGTGTGTTGTTATTCCTCTAGTGGTGTCATGCAAACGTCGAGTACATAAGACTTCATCATCTTGGGCCTAGGGGAGGGACGCGCCCCGCCCCGGCCACCTCTCGGGGAGGCGGCGCAAGGGTGGGGCCGGGAGAAGGGAGAGGGGGCGGGACCTGGCCCGCGTGACCGGCGGGCGGGGCCCTAGAGGGGCTGGGACAGCCAGCGGCGGCAAGGGTGGACCTGGGGAGGAACTCTAGCGGGGAAGCCTGGTTACATGGCACTTCGGGCGTTAACTATAGCTTTTTTAAAGAAAACTATAGGTTTTTGCTGCATTTAGGGGCTAACTATAGTATTTTGTGGACTAAGTGTTTGAATGAAATGGCCTATTACGTAACATAATTGGATGATTGCTCATTGGCAATGCTTGTTGCCATAGAATTCGAATGATATATCATGAAAAAAGAAGAAGAGTTTGGAATGATATGCTTTACAATTTACACTGTCAATGTCAAGTGCTTGAAAATTTCGGTGTAATGCTATTGAGTTGTATGAATGCCAAATGCTTACGAATTTCAATGTTATTTCGTTCATATTTCAGTGTTTTCAAAATTTCAGTGATATGCTAGAGATTGTACACTGAATATTAAGTGCTTGTGTGAATCCTGAGCGTTGGATGTAGAATGAGTGGCTGATATTGGAGGCAAGGCCACTTAAGCTGCGTCCGCGTGAGTGACTTGACCTCGCAAAGTCACTGAAGCTGCGTCCGCGATGGAGGCCGCCTCTTCCTGATTCCCCAAACCGCTTGCCCCTTTCCCTGTAGCGAATCTCACCTCCCGAACCAACTCGGGCTCGCCGGCGGCGACCGCCGCCGCGCCGGCTGCGTGATGGAGCTGTCGTCTGCTTTCGAGGAGCGCGTCCGGCAGATGGAGGACGCGCGCAACCACTGCATGACCCGTCTCCAAGCCGAGAAGGAGATCCAGGCCGCCAAGTCCCGCCTCCTCGCCGCGAAGGTCGCCGCCGCCCGCCGCCTCGAGCGCCGCCGCCTCCTCCTCGATCGCCGCGCTGCGGACCTCGCCTCCCGCGCCCTCGCCGCCCGCGCCGGCATCGAGGCCACCCGCGCGCGCCGCCTCGCCGTCGCCCGCGACATCAGCTCGACCAACGGCGAGATCGAGGAGGCGCAGCGGAAGGCGGAGGAGTGGGACCGCTTCTACGAGTCCAAGAGGAAGGAGATGGAGGAGTTCCGGGCGATGTCGCAGCAGTTCGAGGCGGGGACTCGCCAGGAAGTGCAGAGGCTCAAGGCCTCTGTGTCTCAGCTGCAGGCAGCCCTGCAGGAGCTGCAGAGCAGCGGGTTGCACTCGGACGACGCCGGGATCGGGGCTGCGGAAGCCAGGAAGGCCGACCTCATGGCTAAGAAGGCCAAGCTGGACGAGACCCTGGCTGCAGCCCGACAGTTCAGAGCACTGCTTCGGCAGCAGCTCCAGAAAGCCTTCGCGTCACAGGTTAGGGATCAAAAGGGGGCACAAAACTGACTAGTGTGTGGTACAAGCAAAACGGCATTCATTAGCTAGCTCAATCGCTATGGATTAAGGATGCAAGTGTCGCGGGATAGCGGACCATAACATGGTACAAATGTAGTGTTAATTTTAGGCAATTGTTTAGCAAATTTTAAACTAATGGAGGAGTTTCGCAGGACGAAGCGGGCTGCCGCTTGGACCCCTACTGCAGATGAAACGAACTTTAAATGTCTACAGGCAGATACATGCTTTTTATTTCAGTCTTGTTTAGAACACCGAAATTCTCCGGATTCCAATCTTTGCCACTCACTGTGCCAGCGGCATGTGGGTCTGAGACCAAATATTGTAGATAACATGTTGTAATTCAAACGCTAGATGATCAACAGCTAACCCATCATTGAGGCCACAGCAGCTTAGTGCTTCCTCGGCTTCTCTCTCTAGACTAAGATGTTTTACTTGTTGCATTGGTTCTTCGGCGCTGCTATACACACGACGCCTGCACACCGACGCCGTCGCAATGCCAACAGCGAGCATGCTCGCAAGAGCGTTGTTGGGGAGGGAGCATCGTTTGTAGGTCGTCCGGAGACTGTCGTGTGTGAAGCAATTTCCTTGGTTCTTCTTGTTCTTACTTCCGTTGTCCTGGCATATGTAGGACAAGATGTTTTCCTCATTGCAAACCGAAAGTCGTCTGAATTCTTAACATATCTTATTTTCATCAATTCCAAGTAAGTTGGATGTGCCTGAATATATGTAGCTAGTGCTGCCATTTTCTTCTTAACGAACCCCATTAGAGGTTCTCCCCTATGCTATTGTGAATATTCTATTTGTGATTACATACATTGGGTTTTCTTTTTAATTGGCTTGTATCATGAATTACACCAGGGTTATTTACTCTGGAATGCTTTCTGGCTTATTTTCTTTCTTGCTAATTTAGTTGCACTGATTGCCAGTAGAACAATGACAATTGCTATATTTCAATACCTAAATCAGTCCATTGGTTGCATTCCTCGCCTCAAAATTGTTAATACGTCTTGAAATTTTATGGCCAATATATGCATTCCAGTCATAAACTGGTTTCTGTTGGTTTCGTGTTTGCGCTTTATTGTGCTCTTTAGAAGCAATGTCAGCAATGCATACAGCAAATAATATTTTACTGCATATGCTAATATTTCACTTTATCGTGCTCTTCAGAAGCACATCTTGAACAGCTTGGGGTGATGATAATGGCGATGATGTATGTTAATTACAATCCTAACACTTTATAAGGAGAGAAGTTTTTGTAACTTCAACTTTTCCAATACAACCATTGGATCCATCATGAGTCCATGGTACATTTAGCTAAGAGTCCATAACTTTGCTTTAGGTTGCGAAAATTCGAATCTGAGCCCAGTCCCAGCTGCTCCTGATATCCCCGCCATCCAGACACGTGTGGATCTGTGCCATAAGTAGTATTCCCAGCCGTATATGCTTGGTATTGAGAGGGGGAAAAGGAGTGGGCCAGCGACTCATTAATGGGGCAGGCTCATCACACTGGCCGGATCAGGTGTTTTCTCACGGTCCGGATGTATTCCTGTGCCTTCCTAACTTGGACGCCCGGCCAGCAGCGCTCGTCAATGTTGGCCCAGAGAACGCCATCACAATGGGGACTGAGGAGAGATTTGTGAGACCACACTCTGATCTTTCGAAGTCCATCCAATCGAAATACCACGCCTGCACAAACATGCAAGGGTAGCACATTCAGTAAAAATTCAGAAAATAATTTTCCGCTGGGTAACGGTTGGTGCAACCAATTACCTCCAGGGCCAGGTGGCAAACCCCAATGATTAGTGCTTTCATGCCTCCCGCCAAGTTCTGGTGCATCTTGTTCATAGCAAAAATTGCTTTTGGAGCTCGGCCACCATGCATGGAGGCCGGTTTTTGAAATATTTAAAATTCAACAAAATTCATAGTTTTACATTTTAAAAAAAATCTGAAAAAAATACAGACATACATGAAGGCATAACGCACGTGTGTGTAAATTTTCAAGACGAAATACTTTGAAATGAGGGCTCTGCAAAAAAGACAAATATGTGGCTTTTCAACACATGATATTATTCATATTAAAAGTCCTTGAATTTGTTCTGTTTGCACTGATCGCATCTCAAGGTATTTCATTCTGAATTTTTACATACACATCACATCCTTGTATACCTGTTAAATTTTTAAACCAAAAGGTATGTTGTTTGATATATTTTTTCAAACAAATCGGCCTCCATGGAGGCTGAGCTCCAAACATCGGTTCTCCTCGGCAGCTCGCCTAATTACTTCGAAAGCCCATTCGGCATGTTCAACCCCCCCCCCCCCCCCCCCCCGAAATAGCACACACAACTGTCGGGCTATGAAACAAAAGCCATTTTATGTGTACAGAAGGATTGATTGGTACTCCCTCTGTTTTTATTTACTCTGCATATTAGAGTTGACTGAAGTCAAACTTAGTAAAGTTTGACCAAGTTTATAGAAAACAATATAAACATTTATCATAACAAATCTATATGATGTGAAATTAAATTCAATAATAAATTTAATGATGTTGATTTGTTATTGTATAGGTTAATATTTTTATTTATAAACTTTATCAAAGTTTACAAAGCTTGTCTTCGGCCGAAGCTAATACGCGAACTAAATAAAAATGAAGAGAGTATCTCCTCCGGCTTTTTTTTTTGGGTCCTCGGGGGAAAAAAAGTTCCAGCATGTAAAAGGCTGAAAATCCATATTTTATTTTGAGGGTATGTACATCCTAGAGAGCTAGTTCATTCAGCCCGTGAAACACTTCCACGATAGCTGGAATATTCAGCCTTCCATCCATGGCATGCTTTTTTTTATGCCAAAGACGTTGGCGCGCAACCATCGCGATTCGCGAACGGGGACAAGATTCTGAGGGCGGACCCTACGCACAAAGCTGCCCCACGCATGTGCATGCAGCACGACGTCCGTCGAGCTCAGTAAATTTTTGCACGTTCAGGGCCGTGGCTCAGGAACACCCCGTCACGGGATCACGCAGCTGTCTACGGAAATGGCCCACCAGCGACCACTGTAGCGCTTTGTATACCTTCTGTATTCATCTTTTCCAGCGGATCAGCTCTGTCGCGTCAGAGCCCATTTCTACCATCCCAAGGCACCATTGAACGACGGGGATTTCAGCTGAGCCCGAGCACCAAATTGACCTGTCCTTTAGGCTGTTGCTAATATGGATATGTTCATCTCTTGGTGGAAAGAAGGTAATTGAACAGCGCATCTACAATAGGTGGTATCTCCAAGTGAAACAACTATGCGAGGGAGTGGTCAATCGATAACGGTCGCTGGACATGGCGGTCTGCTTGATTGAGTTATTAGATCATATTGTTGCATTTCGGCAATGACGTTATGTGAAATAGAGAGCATGTCATTTGCTCACTGTATTGTTTTTCTGAAATTGGAGAAGCAAGTAGCTTCCTCGAGGAGGGGCAATGCCACCGATGGCATGATTGCCACATAGCATAATGAAGTTTGGTTTGTTTTCGCGGCAGTTGTTGCAGCTGTATGGACGATTTGTTTGATGTTTTTTGGTCGTTCTTACAATAGATGTGCGGTATGGTAGAGGTCCTGGGAAGCATGAATACCATAGAGGTTATAACAAAACTGCATTGTTATGTCTTTCAAATTCGAAATGTGGGTGCGGGTTGGTCAGGGGATTGTGAGTCTGGTGTGCCATTGATGGTGGTGCCGAGCTTCGATTCGGTAGGCAGATATAGGGGTGGAAGAGGGAGCAGGAAGAAAAAGAAGAAGAGTGATTTATAACAATAAAAAAGGGTCGACAATGATGTTTGATGCGCATAAGGATTCTAAAGGTATATTTGACATGATTGTTATTGAACCACTACAATATCTATGTTCTCGCCACAAGATATGCATAATTAATTACTCCCTCCGTCCCAGGCTCTTGTATTATGAGACAGAGGGAGTAGTTTTTAGCTCAAAAGTTTGTAATGTGTAGCGGTTACATGAGCCTTGAAAGTAGACATCAGTTCGATAAGAGATGCGGTCTCCTGTCTAGCTCAGTGCACGAGTCGCTCTCCATCGGTTGTCCTAGTTCACTCATGGTGTAGCGCAAGACAACTAACGCTGGCGTCCTGCTGGAATTTCCATGCAACATGCATGAATGATGTTTGAAGCGATCGTGTGGACGATGTTTGAAGCGATCGTGCGCACAAGGGCATCGATGATGAGGATCAAGGAGGGCATCACCGGCGTCGACATTGCTGCCCCACGCGGCCGAGCTGAGGTGGGCCGGTGGGCCGGCGTCTCCCACGCGGAGCCACGAGCCGCTTCCCAAAGGTGGCTGTGTCGGCGTCGTATGTGTAGTGATTTCATGTGTCAGATGTGCTAATTGAGCATCAAGTTCACATGCCCGATCGTGTCATGAATCACGATAAAAAATCACGATCAAATATGTTCAACTTTATACATGGGTAGCAGGGTTAACTGATACCCAACAATGCATATATGCAGTGCGCGGAGTCAAGATTTAAGCAAACCCCAGGCCAAATTTTTTGTCAGCAAAATGAAAAAAAAATAGCACTATAACTATCCAAGAAATACATCATAACATTTCAAAAAATATACCCCATATGAAAACATACAGAACAGAGTTTAATTGCTCAATAAATCAAGAATTTTAACTCAATGCTTAACGATCTAGCAATATAAATAAATACTAGAAAAAGAGCCCGTGCGTTGCAACGGAAGAGAAATCATAACACAGGCTCTTAATCCAACAATCATCACTCAAGAACACAATAGATCCATCTCCTTTATTTTTGTGAGGCATCATATTTGTGTTGCCGCTTATCCTCCTTCTCATCCTCGCCGGCGATTGCCTCGGTGTTCACACAAAACAAAACAAAAACGTGTTTAAATATGGTTAAGGCGTCTCTCTCTCCCTCTCTCCTCCCTCTTCCTCCCTCCCTCTCTCTCCCGCTTTCTCTCACTCTCGCGATGAGAAATCTGTTGTTTTCCCCTACGACATTTTTCAGAGGTATGCATGTGTAGTATCGATGTTTTCTTTTCCCTATATTATTATAGTGGGGTCTTTATTTGCAATCCGGATCACCAACGGTATGAAAGGAAAACAGATCTTACGCTATAAATTATAAGTTTGCTCCCAAAATAATATTAAAAAAATATTTAACAGGTAAATTAACATCATATTTAGATTACACACATTTTTATAATAAAATTCCATATATAATATGTTAAAATCAAAGTTACGGTTTAAAAGATACGGATAATTTAAAAAATCATTTGGTTTGACTCAAATATATTCAAAAATAATATTTAAAGAATACTTAAAAGGTAAAAATAATCTCATATTCATATTCTACATATTTTTCTAATCAAATTTCATATATAACATGTTCAAATCGGAGTTACGTTTTAAAAGATATGGATGATTGAAAAAACATTATTTGACTTAAATATGATCCGCGGATGAATTACTTAAAACATTAGGGGGTTTTTGAAAAATGTAAAATAACGGTTCGGGTGTCACTTAAATCCGGATGGCGGGTTGATTTCAAGAAAAGACAAGGACTTTTATGTAAAATATGAAAAACGTTTCGTTTTAACTTAAAACAGGACCGCGGGTTGAATTCTCTGAAATGGAGGGACTTTTCTGAGAAATGTCATGACAGACGAAAGAAACCCAATTTGCTTTATTATTAACTAGCAAAAATGCCCGTGCGTTGCACCGGAAGAAAATAAATCAGACCCCTTAATAAGCATAGCTACATGAGTAATTGTTTGATTTATGACCCACATCAACTATTGTGACCAGCTTGCTTAGAAAATAAATAAAAACTATTGTGACCAGCTTATTAACCAAGATCCGAAAATATGGATAGTTAATTTCCTAAACTTGGGACATTTTTCTCATGGATCTGTAACAATCTTCTCAAAATCTAGAACAATTTTATCCTAAACCTAAAAATTTCTCCATTTCATATGTTGTTGCCAAAAGAAACATAATTTAAGCAACGCCATATACTTCTAAAAGGCTAAAACATCAACTACATGTGAACAGAAACGCAGAGGCAAACTCTTTAGGACTACTATAATCATAGTGATCAACGACCACTCTTGCCAGATATTCTTTTGAAGTGTCCATGTTAAAACGATATGGCACATCATTTATATACAAACTGCTTGTGCGATTCCGAAGTCTGAATGCTTGTATGGCATCTTGGTGCAAAGAAAAAGAGATGACCACTCTTTCTTCTGTTGCTTGATGTATTATTCGTTTAGATGTAAATTCCAACTTCTGACTAATTGCGCTGAGAATTGCTTGAACCGATTGCTGACCAAAATGTGATAGTGGCTCGATGACAAAAGGGTAGTGCCATACGGTGCACATTCTTGTGGATCCCTGTATATCTCCCATGAATATTTCTTTGCTTGACTGATTGTTGATATGCATGGCTGTGCCAGAAAAGGAAAAATTTAAATTAAGAACTGTGAAAATCATATACTCTACTGTGATATATATGGGCCAAAGAAGCACAAATCTTTTGCTGATAAGGCATGACAACTTTGTACTCCATAAGTTTGACAGAGAAGGGCAATTTATTACTGTTTTATCTGTGACCATGAATACCGTGAGCGAAATTTGACGCTAAAATAAGCATATAATATTTGTTTTCCGTTCTAGTGAGCATAGAGCTGGAATGGATCTTACTAAAATAGCATGAGCGATTTACGCTATGGCATAAAGTAGCTAAAAGAAATACTACTAATGGAAGAATAAAAAATCCAGGAAATGGAGAGATTATATCTGCGAGTGCAGGAAAAAGTGGCAAATTCAAAGAATGTACTTTCATTTAGCTAACAGATAAAATGTTTCTGTTCTCGTGAGCAAACGGCTAGAATGAACCTCATTAAAATAGCATGAGTGATTTATCCAAGGGCAAATAGTAGCTAAAAGAAATACTACTAACGGAAGAACAAAAAATAAGGAAATGCAGATATTATACCTGTGAGTGCACGAAAGATTATTCCAAAGGAAGTACTTTCTTTTAGCTATCGCTCAAAGCAAAAGATTAGTGCAACGGGTAAAAAGTACACACCTTGACAAAATATCTTGTTCTTGTAAATCATGTGCTCTACAAATTTCTGAAATCTGCCACTGTAATTGTACAAAAATCTCGCCACCGAAATCTGCGAGACTGTCCACATAAATTCTTCACTTCGGTCATAATCCAATTGATAATAATAAGAAACTCTGCTAGTTGCATATCTTTTAAGGCAAAAAATTAATTAATAATTACACCTCTCTGTAGTCCGTAATTTCATCCCGTTGGGCTTCTGCACAAGTGTCAACTGAAGAATTGACGTCAAAAAGAGAGGAGTATATCTTCTAAACTCAAATTATAGCTACAGCAAAACAATGCTCTACTTTCTCTAGCAATGGCAAAATTCAGAGATGTACATATTGAGGAGGTGTTCATGTTGGGCAGACGCAAGGCACCGGATATCGAGGGGTACAGGGGTGTACAGCACCAGCGGCGCTGGGGGTTTGGCCGCTGCTGATGAAAGTATGCCGTCTCTGCTCTCAAGCACCACCAGATGGTGGTAGAACTTCAGTAGTAGAGGACACCCGACCGACAACATCTAAAGAAAAACAAATCGTTAATTCACTCTAGTTTACTTTCCATAGGAAAACATAAGCAATAGTATTTTAAAATAAAACGAATTTTCAAAATTAGTAGCTTCATATGAGAAATAAGACAAACGATAGTACGCGGTAATCATGGCCAGGAAAAAATAAGAGGAAGAAAGGTCCCAGTCTGAATATATGAAACTTACAGTCTGCACGTCGGTATCATCCAGCATCATTGGTGCAAGGTCCGAGAGCCGAACCTCCTTGGCCTCCACCTGAGTTGGATTGGACGCCTTTGACACCTACACGTGCATACACAGAAGAGACATGAAAACTGGGCCAAATCACTTTTTTATTTATTGCATGCATGGCAGGGCAATTCTGAATATGAAGTGACTCCAGACACTTAATTCTATTGATGTATCTTACTATGCCAGCAACAATCCCAAAGGCATTTGCCTGTTTAGCAAACTGTTACTTAAAAGCAGGCTAATTACCAGTGACTCCTCAATCCTAACCATCAACTCCCCAATTAATTAGCAAATGTTTGTTAATTAGGAATTACCCTGATGCATGCTAATTCAAATCTGAAAACTCTGAACTACTGTGGCAAAAGCAGCTCCCCAATTAATACTGAACCTGAGAACACATCTATTTGATAGTAACCTCTGAATTAACTCATCTAGAAGAAAGTAATTGGCCTAGAAGAAATATGCTAGATTGCAGCATAATCTCTAGTGTATTTGCCAACATCATGTCCAGCCACAGTGCATGCAAAAAGTCAAACAATACAGATAACAACCTACTGCTCAGTTACCATCTCTAAATAAATCTCTGAACACACAAAGGCTTGAGGGAAGGGGCAACAGCAGGGCTGTTTTTGAGGGAGGTCGAGGCATCACATACCTCTGTTGTAGCCACCGTTGGACTCATAGTGCTTCTCTGGACCAAGAATTCTGGCGAACACGGTGCTGGTTCCTCCGGCGTACTCAAAGGCGAACTCGGTGCCTGTTCCTCCGACGTACTCAAAGGCGACATGATGGTGATCATGGTGTTACGACTGGCGAATCATTATCAAGCAAAAAATCATCCAAAGCACAATTTAATTGTTGTCATAAAACAGTGCAAAATAGCAAGTTCACAAATGCATCAGCTCAGCCCCAAATAAGCGTCAGTTTTGCTCAAATTAGGGACCGCAGGTAGCAACACAGCAACACAAACCGACCAAATTATATATTACCACACTGTAACAGAGCGACAACCAAAAATCATCTTACATAAACGGCAATTGCAAGATCACATTGTAGCAGGTGAATTGCAACATTATACAGCAGGAAACAGGAGAAGCAAGGTAAGAAGATCTGTATCATACCCCAAGCGACGGTGCACTGCTCGCTGGTGGCGCTGGCCTGGTTCACGATTCCAGCCAAGAACAATTCAACTTATAGCAGCGAACTCCAATCCGGGTCGGGACGGTTTCTTTGTTTGAGAAGGACACGGGAGCAGGAGTTTGAGAAGGACACGGGAGCAGGATTTCCGTCAGATATTCAAATCAAACAAGGGAGCAAAAGTCTGTCAGAGATTCAGAAGCGTACAGCTCACAGCTTTGCCTCCTCGCGGCCACAGGTGCAGGCTCGCGCTCACCGCGGCACGACGAGGGCGGAGGCCAGCTGCAGGGCGTGAGCAAAGGCAAGCGCGGCAGGTAGAGGCGGTCTCCCGGCGCGGTTGGGACGCGGCAGGACGCGGGCGGAGGCGAGCTGAAGGGCGCGGCGGGCGGAGGCGAGCTGAAGGGTGCGGACGGAGGCGAGTACGCGGGCGCGCGCAGACAGCAGCGCTCCGGCGCGGGCGCGTACGGAGGCGAGCACGGGGGCGTGCGCGGACAGCAGCGACGGCGGGAGCTGTTGTCCTCTCTCCGGCATCCTCCATCCTCCCCCGCGACGCCACTGCCCCGCCTCGCCGCGCGCCGTCTCCGCAGCACCTGCCCCGCCTCGCCGCACAACCGCCACTGCCCCACCTCGCCGCGCCGTCTCCGCAGCACCTACCCCTCCTCGTCGCGCCGTCCCCGCCGTCGCCGTCGCCGTCGCCAGAGAAACCCGTCGCCGTCGCCATCGCCACGCCATCGCCAGAGAAATGGATAAGACTATGAGGACAGCGGACGCAAATCTAATGAATACAGGGGGTTTTCTGTAAAATGTAACATTATATACAGGCTTACTAAAACAGGGATTGCGGGTTAATTTCATATAAACCGAGGGGCTTTTATGCAAAATCGCCGCGACTTAGATAAAGATAAAGATAAAGATTAGTAAAGATATAATAAAGATAAAGATATCAAAGTACAAAGAATAGTACGTGGACACCAAATCAATTGTTTGCTTTATTTATGCCTCCCATAACTACAGAAAACTGGTAAAAAAGATCTTTTATGTTCGGTTCTAATTTCAAGCCGTCTGGCCCTAGCAAATAAGATCTTTTAGATCACAAAGAGGCAGTAGTAGCAGGGAGAGGCGGTGGCGGGGCCAGCCTGGCCTCCTGGCCGGGGGAGAGCTCAGAGCAGGTAAGGTACACGGCACCACCGAGAAGAAACGGCAGCGGCACCAAGGTCGGCACAGATCGCCGGAGCGGCGGAGGCAACGGATGGCGGACGTCGACAACTAGGCGTAGGCGGGCAGACGCCACGGCGTCCGAGCGTAGATCCTCAAGGTCTGCGTGGCTAGGTCGACTCGTTGACTGGGCTCTTTGTGCCTGGGCCTAGGCCGTGTTGTCTGTTGTATCCCGGACCAGGTACAAAACCTACATTCATTCATCCGTCACAATGTTTACAGGGACGAAGGGAATTTCATTGGGATGGCCAAACCAAACATGGCGACCACGCCCAAGAGTTAAAGCATGTTTCGCTAAGTTGTGAGATTCGACATTTGAGCTCCTAAACTCATGATCTAAAAAACACGAAGTAAAAGAAGAAATTTGTTGATTGATCTCCCGAAGAATTGCTCCATACGTGGCTGCACTTCCATTCTTGATCTCTTGGACCACCCCCTTGCAGTCGGACGCCATACATATCATGTCCAGTTCAAATCCATCGCCATGAAAAGCCCTCTCGAATTGCACATGCCTCCAATGTGGTGGGTCGCCCAAGTTGAACACCATAGCAGATGCTCCCCGGAATCCTCCTCCCGAATCCCGACAAATTGTAGCAACTGAACCATAGCGACCTCCCCGGCCTACAGCTGCATCTACATTAATCTTGGAATGGTATGCTCGGGGTGGTAACCAACCAGTGGGGCGTGTAGTCGGAGTCACCCTCATCTCTTTCTCTGTTGAAAGCACGTGAATATCTTGCAAGTAGGAATTGATAAAACTGTGGATGGCGTGTGGGGTTTTATGGATGTCTTCATGGATAGCTTTCCTTCGCGCCCCCCAAATCGCCCAAAGTGACACAGCCGCCCTGACGAATTCTTCTGTAGGTAGCTCTTCCTGTATCTTGAACAGCCACGTCTTCGCACACTCGCCCGTTCACACTTAACTGATCAAGAATAACATCTGATGATAGTGCCCAAGTACTCCGTGAGACAGGGCAATCTAGCAAGGCATGTCTCCAAGTATCACGAACTCCGCAGAGATGACAAGCCGCCATGGTCGCCATATTGCGCCTCATCAATAGCTCACCCGAAGGAATAGAGTGTTTCGCCAAACGCCATAAGAAAACTTTGATCTTTGACGGGACTTGTAGTTTCCAAACTGAATTCCATTCTCTGCTTTCCCCCTGAGCTGTTGATACTTCTTCTCTTCCTTCCAGCCAAGCCTCCCGATCGGTCTTCGTCTGGACAAGCATACGATAGGCAGAACTAACTGAGAAATTTCCCCTAGGCTCCTCTCCCGAGGCCCAGAAATCTGTTGGGGAACGCAGTAATTTCAAAAATTTTCCTACGATCACGCAAGACCATGGTGATGGCATAGCAACGAGAGGGGAGAGTGTCTGTCCACGTACCCTCGTAGACCGAAAGCGGAAGCGTTATAACAACGCGGTTGATGTAGTCGTACGTCTCCACGATCCGACCGATCCAAGCACCGAACGTCTGGCACCTCCGAAGTTCTCGCATCGCTCAAATTTCGATGACGATCCCGGACTCGATCCAAAGAAAGTGTCGGGGATGAGTTCCACAAGACGACGGCGTGGTGACGATGTTGATGCTCCACCGACGCAGGGCTTCGCCTAAGCTCATGACGATATGACTTCTCCGGCGAGGCTTCGCCTAAGCTCCGCGACGATATGACCGAAGTGGAATATGGTGGAAGGGGCACCGCACACGGCTAAGGAAAGATCCGTAGATCAACTTGTGTGTATTGGGGTGCCCCGCCTCAGATATAAAGGAGACAAGGGGGAGGTGGTCGGCCCTAGAGGAGGCGCACCAAGGAGGAGTCCTACTCCCACCGGGAGTAGGACTCCCCCCCCCTTCTCCTAGTTGGAGTAGGATTGGGGAGGAAAGGGGAAGGCGCCCCCTCTCCTTGTCCTATTCGGACCGGAAGGGGAGGGGCGCGCAGCCCACCCGGCCGGCCCTTCTCCTTCTCCCTCAAGGCCCATGAGGGCCCATATACCCCAGGGGTTCCAGTAACCCCGGTGTTACGTAACATCCTGCTTTCACTCGGAACCATTCAAGTCCAAACATAGGCTTCCAATATATCAATCTTTATGTCTCGACCATTTCGAGACTCCTCGTCATGTCCGTGATCACATCCGGACTCGAACAACCTTCGTGCATCAATACTTATAAACTCATTATGAACTCGCCGAAGCGTTAAGCGTGCGGACCCTACGGGTTCGAGAACTATGTAGACATGACCTAGAACCATTCTCGGTCAATAACCAATAGAGGAACCTGGATGCCCATATTGGTTCCTACATATTCTACGAAGATCTTTATCGGTCAAACCGCATAACGACATACGTTGTTCCCTTTGTCATCGGTATGTTACTTACCCGAGATTCGATCGTCGGTATCCAATACCTAGTTCAATCTCGTTCTTGGTAAGTCTCTTTACTCGTTCCGTAATACATCATCTCACAACTAACTCATTAGTTGTAATGCTTGCAAGGCTTAAGTGATGTGCATTACCGAGAAGGCTGGAGATACCTCTCCATAATCGGAGTGACAAAACCTAATCTCAAATACGCCAACCCAACAAGTACCTTTGGAGACACACCTGTAGTACTCCTTTATAATCACCCATTACGTTGTGACGTTTGGTAGTACCCAAAGTGTTCCTCCGTAAACGGGAGTTGCATAATCTCATAGTTATAGGAACATGTATGGGTCATGAAGAAAGCATTAACATACTAAACGATCAAGTGTTAAGCTAACGGAATGGGTCACGTCAATCGGATCATTCAACTAATGATGTGACCTTGTTAATCAAATAACAACTCCTTGTTCATGGTTAGGAAACATAACCATCTTTGATTAACAAGCTAGTCAAGTAGAGGCATACTAGTGACATACTGTTTGTCTATATATTCACACATGTATTATGTTTCCTTAATACAATTCTAGCATGAATAATAAACATTTATCATGATATAAGGAAATAAATAATAACTTTATTATTGCCTCTAGGGCATATTTCCTTGATCTCCCACTTGCACTAGAGTCAATAATCTAGATCACATCACCATGTGATTATTATCGATAGTTCACATCATCATGTGATTAACACCCATAGTTCACATCGCCATGTGACCAACACCCAAAGGGTTTACTAGATTCAGTAATCTAGTTCACATCGCCATGTGACTAACACCCAAAGAGTACTAAGGTGTGATCATGTTTTGCTTGTGAGAGAATTTTAGTCAACGGGTCTTTCATATTCAGATCCGTTATGTATTTTGCAATTTTCTATGTCTACAATGCTCTTGCGGAGCTACTCTAGCTAATTGCTCCCACTTTCAATATGTATCTTAGATCGAGACTTAGAGTCATCCGGATCGGTGTCAAAACTTGCATCGACGTAACCTTTTTCTGACGAACCATTTGTCACTTCCATAATCGAGAAACATATCCTTATTCCGCTAAGGATAATTTTGACCACCGTCGATGATCTACTCCTAGATCACTATTGTACTCCTTGCCAAACTCGATTGTAGGGTATACAATAGTTACGGTACCTGACATGGCATACTTTATAGAACCTATGGCCAAGGCATAGGGAATGACTTTCATTCTCTTTCTATCTTCTGCCGGTCGGGTTTTGAGTCTTACTCAATTTCACACCTTGTAACACAGGCAAGAACTCTTTCTTTGACTGTTCCATTTTGAACTACTTCAAAATCTTGTCAAGGTATGTACTTATTGAAAAAACTTATCAAGCGTCTTGATCTATCTCTATAGATCTTGATGCTCAATATGTAAGCAGCTTCACCGAGGTCTTTGTTTGAAAAACTCCTTTCAAACACTCCTTTATGCTTTGCGGAATAATTCTACATTATTTCCGATCTACAATATGTCATTCACATATACTTATCGAAATGTTGTAGTGCTCCCACTCACTTTCTAGTAAATACAGGCTTCCTTTGTAAGTCTGTATAAACTATATGCTTTGATCAACTTATCAAAGCGTATATTCCAACTCCGAGATGCTTGCACCAGTCCATAGATGGATCATTTGGAGCTTGCACACTTTGTTAGCTCCCTTTGGATCGATAAAACCTTCGTTGCATCATATACAACTCTTCCTCCGTAAACCCATTCAGAATGCAGTTTTTACATCCTTGCCAAATTTCATAAATTGTGGCAATTGCTAACATGATTCGACAGACTTAAGCATCGCTACAGTTGAGAAAATCTCATTGTAGTTAACACCTTGAACTTGTCAAAACCTTTTTGCGACAAGTCGAGCTTTGTAGATAGTAACACTACTATCAACGTCCGTCTTCCTCTTGAAGATCCATTTATTTTCTATTGCTTGCCGACCCTCGGGCAAGTCAACCAAAGTCCACACTTTGTTTTCATACATGGATCCCATCTCAGATTTCATGGCTTCTAGCCATTTAGCGGAATCTGGGCTTACCATCGCTTCTTCATAGTTTGTAGGTTCGTCATGATCTAGTAGCATGACTTCCAGAACAGGATTGCCGTACCACTTTGGTGCGGATCTCACTCTGGTTTACCTACGGGATTCGGTAGTGACTTGATCTGAAGTTACATGATCATCATCATTAACTTCCTCACTAATTGGTGTAGGAATCATCGAACTGATTTCCGTGATGAAATACTTTCCAATTCGGGAGAAGGTACAAATTACCTTATCAAGCTCCACTTTCCTCCCACTCACTTCTTTCGAGAGAAACTCCTTCTCTAGAAAGGATCCATTTATAAGCAACGAATGTTTTTGCCTTCGGATCTGTGATAGAAGGTATACCCAACAATTTCCTTTGGGTATTCTATGAAGACGTACTTCTCCGATTTGGGTTTTAGCTTATCAGGTGAAAACTTTTTCACATAAGCATCAGAACTCCAAACTTTAAGAAACGATGACTTAGGTTTCTTTGTTAAACCATAGTTCATACGATGTCGCCTCAACGGATTTAGATGGTGCCCTATTAAACGTGAATGCAGCTGTCTCTAATGCATAACCCCAAACGATATTGGTAAATCGGTAAGAGACATCATTGATCGCACCATATCAAAATAAAGAAATCTGATTCTGACGTTCGGACACACCATAACGTTGTGGTGTTCCGGTGGCGTGAGCTGTGAAACTATTCCACTTTGTTTTAATTGAAGACCAAACTTCGTAACTCAAATACTCATCTCCACGATCGGATCGCATGAAACTTTATTTTCTTGTTACGATGATTTTCTACTTCACTCTGAAATTCTTTGAACTTTTCAACTATTTCAGACTTATGTTTCATCAAGAAGATATACGCATATCTGCTCAAATCATCTGTGAAGGTCGAAAATAATGATACTTGCCACGAGCATCAACACTCATTGAATCGCATACATCGGTATGTATTATTTCCAATAAGTCAAGAGCTTGTTCCATTGTTCCGAGAACGGAGTTTTAGTCATCTTGCCCAAAAGGCACGGCTCGCAAGCATCAAATGATTCATAATCAAGTGATTCCAAAAGTCCATCAGCATGGATTTTCTTCATGCGCTTTACACCAATATGACCTAAACGGCAGTGCTACAAATAAGTTGTACTATCATTATTAACTTTGCATCTTTTGGTTTCAATATTATGAATATGTGTATCACACGATCGAGATCAAACAAACCATTTTTATTGGGTGTATGACCATAGAAGGTTTTATTCATGTAAACAGAATAATAATTATTCTCTAACTTACATGAATAACCGTATTGCAATAAACATGATCAAATCATATTCATGCTCAACGCATAAGCGCCAAATAACATTTATTTAGGTTCAACACTAATCCCGATAGTATAGGGAGTGCGATGATGATCATATCAATCTTGGAACTACTTCCAACACTCATCGTCACTTCCCTTCAACTAGTTTCATTTTATTCTCAGAACTCCTGCTTTGAGTTACTAATCTTAGCAACCGAACAAGTATCAAATACTCGGGGCTACTATAAACACTAGTAAAGCACACATCAATAACCTGTATATCAAATATACCCTTGTTCACTTTGCCATCCTTCTTATCCACCAAATATTTGGGATACTTCCGTTTCCAGTGACCAGTTCCATTGCAGCAAAAAACACTTAGTCTCAGGCTTAGGTCCAGACTTGGGCTTCTTCACTCGAACAGCAACTTGCTTGCCGTTCTTCTTGAAGTTCCCCTTCTTCCCTTTGCCTTTTTCCTTGAGACTAGTGGTCTTGTCAATCATCAACACTTGATGCTCTTTCTTGATTTCTACCTTCGTCGATTTCAACATCATGAAGAGCTCGAATCGTTTCGTCATCCCTTGCATACTATAGTTCATCACGAAGTTCTAGTAACTTAGTGATGGTGATCGAGAATTCTGTCAATCGCTATCTTATCTGGAAGATTAACTCCCACTTGATTCAAGCGATTGAAGTACCTGCACTATCTGAGCACATGCTCACTAGTTGAGCGATTCTCCTCCATCTTTTAGCCATAGAACTTGTTGGAGACTTCATATCTCTCAACTCGGTATTTGCTTGAAATATTAACTTCAACTCCTGGAACATCTCATATGGTCCATGACGCGTTCAAAACGTCTTTGAAGTCCCGATTCTAAGCCGTTAAGCATGGTGCACTAAACTATCAAGTAGTCATCATATTGAGCTAGCCAAACGTTCATAACGTCAGCATACGCTCCTGCAATAGGTCTGTCACCTAGCGGTGCATCAAGGACATAATTCTTCTGTGCAGCAATGAGGATAAACCTCAGATCACGGATCCAATCCGCATTATTGCTACTAACATTTTTCAATACAATTTTCTCTAGGAACATATATAAAAATATAGGGAAGCTAAAACATAGGGAAGCAACAACGCGAGCTATTGATCTACAACATAATTTGCAAAATACAACCAGGACTAAGTTCATGATAAATTTGATTAATCATATTAAAAACCTCCCACTTAGACAGACATCTCTCTAGTCATCTAAGTGATCACGTGATCCATATCAACTAAACCGTGTCCGATCATCACGTGAGACGGAGTAGTTTCAATGGTGAACATCACTATGTTGATCATATCTACTATATGATTCACGTTCGACCTTCGGTCTCCGTGTTAGAGGCCATATCTGTTATATGCTAGGCTCGTCAAGTTTAACTGAGTATTCCGCGTGCAACTGTTTTGCACCCGTTGTATTTGAACGTAGAGCCTATCACACCCGATCATCACGTGGTGTCTCAAAGACGAAGAACTTTCGCAGCGGTGCATACTCAGGAGAACACTTCTTGATAATTTTAGTGAGAGATCATCTTATAATGCTACCGTCAATCAAAGCAAGATAAGATGCATAAAGGATAAACATCACATGCAATCAATATAAGTGATATGATATGGTCATCATCATCTTGTGCTTGTGATCTCCATCTCCGAAGCACCGTCGTGATCACCATCGTCACCGTCGCGACACCTTGATCTCCATCGTAGCATCGTTGTCGTCTCGCCAACTATTGCTTCTACGACTATCGCTACCGCTTAGTGATAAAGTAAATCAATTACAATGCGATTGCATTTCATACAATAAAGCGAAAACCATATGGCTCCACCGATTGCCGATAACTCGGTTACAAAACATGATCATCTCATACAATAAAATATAGCATCACGTCTTGACCATATCACATCACAACATGCCCTGCAAAAACAAGTTAGACGTCCTCTACTTTGTTGTTGCAAGTTTTACGTGGCTGCTACGGGCTGAGCAAGAACCGTTCTTACCTACGCATCAAAACCACAACGATAGTTTGTCAAATAGACTCCGTTTAACCTTCTCAAGGACCGGGCGTAGCCTTTTCGGTTCAACTAAAGTTGGAGAGACAGTCTTCCGCAAGCCATCTATGTGCAAAGCACGTCGAGGGAACGGTCTCGCGTGGAAATGCAGCGTAAGGTTGGTCCGGATCGTCTCGTCCAACAATACCGCTGAACCAAAGTATGACATGCTGGTAGGCGGTATGACTTGTATCGTCCACAACTCACTTGTGTTCTACTCGTGCACATGACATCAACGCATAAAACCTAGGCTCGGATGCCACCGTTGGGGAACGCAGTAATTTCAAAAATTTTCCTACGATCACGCCAAGACCATGGTGATGGCATAGCAACGAGAGGGAGAGTGTACGTCCACGCGTACCCTCGTGAACCCGAAGCGAAGCGTTATAACAACGTGGTTGATGTAGTCGTCGTCTCCACGATCCGACCGATCCAAGCACCGAACGTACGGCACCTCCGAGTTCTCGCACACGTTCATTTCGATGACGATCCCGGACTCCGATCCGGCAAAGTGTCGGGATGAGTTCCGTCGGACGACGGCGTGGTGGCGATGTTGATGCTCCACCGACGCGAGGCTTCGCCTAAGCTCGCTGACGATATGACTTCTCCGTGCGCGAGCTTCGCCTAAGCTCATGACGATATGACCGAAGTGGAATATGGTGGAAGGGGCACCGCTGCACGGCTAAGGAAAGATCCGTAGATCAACTTGTGTGTATTGGGGTGCCCCTGCCTCAGATATAAAGGAGACAAGGGGAGGTGGCCGGCCCTAGAGGCGCGCAAGGAGGAGTCCTACTCCCAGGAGTAGGACTCCCCCTTCTCCTAGTTGGAGTAGGATTGGGGAGGGAAAGGGGGAAGGCGCCGCCCCCTCTCCTTGTCCTATTCGGACTGGAAGGGGAGGGGGCGCGCAGCCCACCTGGCCGGCCCTTCTCCTTCTCCCTCAAGGCCCATGAGGGCCCATATACCCCGGGGTTCAGTAACCCCGGTGTTACAGTAACATCCTGTTTTCACTCGGAACCATTCCAAGTCCAAACATAGGCTTCCAATATATCAATCTTTATGTCTCGACCATTTTGAGACTCCTCGTCATGTCCGTGATCACATCCGGACTCGAACAACCTTGATTGCATCAATACTTATAAACTCATTATGAACTGTCATCGAAGCGTTAAGCGTGCGGACCCTACGGGTTCGAGAACTATGTAGACATGACCTAGAACCATTCTCGGTCAATAACCAATAGCGGAACCTGGATGCCCATATTGGTTCCTACATATTCTACGAAGATCTTTATCGGTCAAACCGCATAACGACATACGTTGTTCCCTTTGTCATCGGTATGTTACTTACCCGAGATTCGATCGTCGGTATCCAATACCTAGTTCAATCTCGTTCTTTGGTAAGTCTCTTTACTCGTTCCGTAATACATCATCTCACAACTAACTCATTAGTTGTAATGCTTGCAAGGCTTAAGTGATGTGCATTACCGAGAAGGCACGGAGATACCTCTCCGACAATCGGAGTGACAAAACCTAATCTCGAAATACGCCAACCCAACAAGTACCTTTGGAGACACCTGTAGTACTCCTTTATAATCACCCGATTCGTTGTGACGTTTGGTAGTACCCAAAGTGTTCCTCCGGTAAACGGGAGTTGCATAATCTCATAGTTATAGGAACATGTATGGGTCATGAAGAAAGCATTAACATACTAAACGATCAAGTGTTAAGCTAACGGAATGGGTCACGTCAATCAGATCATTCAACTAATGATGTGACCTTGTTAATCAAATAACAACTCCTTGTTCATGGTTAGGAAACATAACCATCTTTGATTAACAAGCTAGTCAAGTAGAGGCATACTAGTGACATCTTGTTTGTCTATATATTCACACATGTATTATGTTTCCGGTTAATACAATTCTAGCATGAATAATAAACATTTATCATGATATAAGGAAATAAATAATAACTTTATTATTGCCTCTAGGGCATATTTCCTTCAAAATCATCAACCCTTCGCATGCATGGTGGGATCTGAAGTATAGCTTCTACATCTATGGGTGTGAAGACCGATCTTATCAACTCCACCCGCCACGCCGCTGTAGTTGTTTCAATAAGCTCCGACACATGCAGCGGTGGCGACGGGACTAAGGAAGTAATCGGCCGTTTATAACTTTGCCTCGGAATCCAGTTGTCGGTCCATATATTAGTGGACTCACCATGACCAATTCTCCTTATAATGCCCTGGGCCATGATATCCCTTCCGTCGAGGATAGCTCTCCAAATTTGCGAGGGATGCGTTCCCAGCTCTGCATCAAGTAAAGAACAGTCTGGATGATAAATAGATTTTAGTATCCTAGCGCTCAATGACTGTGTCATTTTGTATCCTCCATGCCTGCCTAGCAAGAAGAGCTAGATTAAACAACTCGAAGTATCGAAAACCAAATCCTCCCATATATTTTGGTCTGACCATAATATCCCAAGCGACCCAGGCTGGTTTCCGTTTTCCTCTTTTGCTACCCCACCAGAACTGTCTGATGATTGAAGTAATATTCTCACATAGTCCTCTTGGAAGTCTAAAACATGACATGGAGAACACCGGGATTGCTTGGGCAACTGATTTGATCAACACCTCCTTGCCTGCTGCGGACAATAGTTTCTCCATCCATCCTTTAATCTTTTCCCCACACCCTATCACGCAAATATTTAAAAGTGCCATTCTTGAGTGGCCGGCGTCGGTTAGCATCCCCAGATACTTCTCACTCAAAGACTCATTCTGCACCTGCAATTTATTTTTGATCTCTTCTCTTATACTCGGGGGCAGCCCTTGCTGAAGAAAATAGATGATTTTGCATTATTGATACGCTGCCCTGATGCCCTGCAATAAGTATCCAACAAGTTTGATACTCTTTCTGCACCCTCCACACTAGCCTTGAATAGCAGTAGGCTGTCGTCTGCGAATAAAAGGTGGTTGACGGACGGAGCCGTGGGAGCCACCTTGATACCCTGCAAAGACGATGATGGAGAACTAGATTTTAGGAGGCACGAAAGGCCCTCTGCTGCAATCAAGAAAAGGTAAGGGGAGATAGGATCTCCCTGCCGAATCCCTCTTGTTGGGTTGAAATATTGGAGCTTCTCTCCATAAAACATGACTGAAAAAGAGACTGAGGAAACCATAGACATCACAATATCTATCCAAGACTGTGCAAAACCCAATCTCTCCATGATTGCTCTTAAATATGACCATTCTAGCCTGTCATAGGCTTTCATCATATCCAACTTTAGCGCACGGTAGCTATTGCTCTTCGACATGTTGCGCTTCATAAAATGTAAACATTCGTAAGCACAAATGATATTATCTGTTATAAGTCTGCCGGGCACGAAAGCGGACTGCTCTTGTGATATTATCTCTGGCAACACGAGCTTTAACCTGTTAGCCACCACTTTTGAAGCAATCTTGTACGAGACGTTACAAAGACTTATAGGCCTGAACTGTGAGAGAAGAATTGGGTTTGTCACCTTGGGGATCAAAACAAGAATCGTATTGTTAATGCACTCCGGGTTCTCTTCCCCTCTGACGATCCTGAGGACAATTTCAGTAACATCTTCCCCACACACATCCCAGTGTTTCTGGTAAAATTGGGCTGGAAAACCATCTGGACCCAGGGCCTTGGTGGGAGACATCTGAAAAAGTGCTGTCTTAACTTCTTCCCCCGTATATGGAGCACATAAACTAGAGTTCATAGCCGTTGTTACCTTCCTTGGGACGTGTTCGAGCACATCATCTATGCCTTGAACCCCCTCAGAAGCATAAAGATCATTATAAAAATTGTGCACCAAAGTCCTCATCTCATCTGGGTCCTTTGTCAACACTCCCAAAGTGTTTTCCAGCGCCCGAATCATATTCTTTTTCCTTCGCATACTCGCCCGGAGATGAAAAAATTTTGTATTCTTGTCACCAGAAGAAAGCCAATCAATCCGTGCCCTTTGTCTCCACATTATTTCCTCTCTGTGGTAAAGTTCAATGAGCCTCTCATTTATTTTCACCTCGACGTGGCTAGGCGCTGTCCTCAAAGGGTCGCCCCTCAGCTCATCCAATTTACTTTTAAGCTCCTTGATTTCCTTGCGTACGCACCCGAAAGTATTCTTGTTCCACCTGGTTAACCCCTTGGAGACCTGAACCAGTTTATCTTGGAGCTGCTGGACACTAACGCAAGGGCCGCCGGCCGTCCACTCCTCTGTTACCACATCACCAAAACCGTCATGCTTTTCCCACATCGACTCGTACCGGAAAGACCGGCTTGTCACGCCCTCGTTACTTCTTCCCAGGCTGAGCAATAACGCGCTGTGATCGGAATTAGCCGCCGACAGATGCTCCAAACAAGCCAAAGGAAAACGAGCAGCCCATTCTGCATTGGCTAGCGCCCGGTCCAACCTGCACCTGGTGTACGTACCTCCTGCGACCTTTTTCTCAAAAGTCCAAAACGGCCCCTTATACCCAATATCCAGCAACATGCAAACGTCCGTGGCATCTCGAAAAGCTTGAATCTGAGCATTGCTACGTGTTCCAATACCTTCATGTTCAGTTGGACGTAGAACTTCGTTGAAATCGCCAATACACAGCCATGGGAGTGCGCTCAAAGTGCTAATGTTTTTTAAAACCGTCCAAGTCTGGTGACGCAAATGGGTCTGAGCCTCACCATATATGCACGTCATTCTCCACTTCTCATGTCCGTCTTCTTCCACAGACACATCAATATGATAACACGAATAACCCAAAACCTCTACTTTTATTTCATTATTCCAAAAGATACCAAGACCACCACTTCTACCTTGACTATCAACTGCAAAAGAACTATCGTAACCCAAAGTACCAGCTAGAGCTTCTACCTTGTGACCATCAATCTGTGTCTCTACAATACACAAGAGGGTAGGGGCAAACTTCTTCGCAAATTCGCGAAGCTCATGAACTGTCGCGGCGTTGCCCACACCGCGGCAGTTCCAACAAAAAGTACTCATTTGGCCTGGCGGCGCTCCTCGAAGGAGCCCGCCAAATTCTTCACAACAGCACCTTGGCTTGCAATATTCTCGTCTTCCTTCCTTGTTCTCTTTGGGTCCCTCTGTGGCGGTGGACTGGTGATGACAGGACCTGATGGAAAAATCGCCAGGGCCAAATCTTCCCCCGCTTCCTGAGCATGGTCCCGTGCTGTAGCTGGATAAGTACTCACTTCAGTTCTTTCAGATCTCTTCCTGCTTGGATCATCAATATGCATGTCATCATCTGCTGCCTGTTCCTCATCCCCATATTCTTCCATAGTATTCTGCTTTCCGACGCCCCAATTCCCACCGGACTTTCTTCCATCCGAGCGTCCTCCTGTTCGATCTCCATCAAAGCGGCCTCCAGACCGGTCTCCACGACGACCACCACGGCGCCCACGTCCCTCACCAGGACCCCTCCTACTGCGCATAAACCAGTCAGCCCTGAGTTCCTTGAAAACTAGAGCAGATGGTGGGTGAACCCCACTACCATGCTCTTTGAATAGATGGCCCAGCATGCCACAAACAACGCACCAATCGGGAAGCCTTTCATACTTCACTTTGTATATCTGTCTCTTCCCATCTCTGATCATCGAAACAGCGTTCTTGAGTGGTTTGTGGACGTTGATACGCACCCACACACGGTGAAAATTTCCGGTGAAATCATGGGATTGGGTCTCAGCAAACAGGACTTCACCAACCTTGGCAGCGAGGGGCTGGATGAGATGAGCATATAAGTCCGGCACATCATGGATCTGAATCCATATATCAATTGTCTCCGGTTTGACTGTAGAAGGTTTTGTAATCCCATCATATGGTGCAAGGAGCACCGCATCACCTCTAAAATTCCAAGGCCCTTCTTGCATGACAAAACCTACAAGATCTATGGAGATCGATTCCCTATTATATAAAATAAAAAAAAGGTGGAGATCGATATCCTCCTCGATTTCTTTTCCCTGGAAGCTCTTGATCATGCCTTCGGCGGCGGCGGCGGCCATGGCAACCTGCAAGACCTCGTCAACGGTGGTCGTCCACACCGGCGAGCATCTGTTCAAGGTCGTCGGCCACTCCCTGGTCACAGGAAGCAACACCATCCTCACGTCCGAGACCTTCCGCGCCGGCGGCCACGACTGGGCCATCGCCTACTACCCAAATGGCCGCGTCCCGAGGGTTGATGAGCAGTTCACGTCTGTGTTCCTCAAGCTGATAAGCCCCGGCCATGGTGAGGTCAGGGCGTCCTACTCCTTCTGCCTCCAGGATCCTGAATCGCCATCGACCAACAGATTTATTTTTAGCAAAACATCATGTAAGTTCTTGTTCGGCGGTAAGGGTTTGGGCACCAGCAGCTTTGTGAGCAAAGCCGATTTGGCCGCGTCCGGGTGCCTCAAGGATGACTGCCTGGTGATCAAGTGCACCGTTGAAGTCTACAAAGTCATCAACCACGCCGCTCATGATGACGAAGATCACGGTGACATCGCCGTGCCGCCCTCCAACTTGAGCATAGATCTCAGCGATCTTCTAGAGAGCGGCCTCAAGGCAGACCTCACTGTCAAGGTCGGTTCATCCAAGAGTTTCAAGGTGCATGCGTGCGTGTTGAGTGCGCGGTCACCGGTCTTCCGCGCACAACTATGCGGCTCCATGATGGAAAGCAGGCAGAGCAGCATCTGCATCGAGGGTATGGATGATAAGGTTTTCGAGGCCCTGTTGCACTACATGTACAAGGACTCCCTGCCGGCATTCATGGAGGAGACCACGGAAGAGGCGACAAACATGGCGCAACATTTGCTCGTCGTAGCTGATCGATATGCGGTAGAAAGACTGAAACTGATGTGCGAGAGCAAGCTGAGCAAGGCGCTGGATGTCAAGACCGCGGGCTTCACTTTGGATCTGGCTGAGCGGTACAACTGTCAACGGCTCAAGGGTTGCTGTCTCAAGTATATGGCAAGAGACTTTGAGAGGCTGCGAGACATAAAAAGAACCGAGGGATTTGAGCAATTGAAGAAGAACCACCCACTTGCCGTGTGTGATATTCTCGATGAAGTTATTGACAAACTGAATCAACAGGCTGTAATTACTTCGCCTCCGTGATCTGCAAGAAGTGACAATACAATCTTTGAGAAGAGATTGGTGAGAAGTCTATTTCAACACATTCATATGAATCATATATCATAAATTTGGTTTTCCTTTCCTATTCCCTCTCTTCCAAAATTCTTTAAGTTATAGATACGCCCGAAGTCAAACATTTTTAAGTTTGGCCAAGTCTATTGGAACGGAAGGAGTACGTGATTGACATATTTATTTTTCTTTGTGCTTGCACTCCATGGCTAAAGACAAACTCATCATAGCTAATCCTATTCTATTTTCCTCATCCTATTATACAACATTATATTATTATACTTTGCCTCTCTTTGTACATTAAGCACTCATGCAAACTTAAGTGACAAATTCTAAGGATGAAGCACTAGTAGAGAGAACACGACTTTAGAGGCGGTTTGCTACACAGCTTCTAGGCGGTCTCACTTACCATATCTACCCAACGGTCGCTAATACTCATAATACCATGGCCGGGTTCTACATAGCCTCCAATAACAACCATCTCGGGGGTTTATACTATTCCAGTTGAAGAACCAATTTGAATACTTGAGTTGTTTAGGAGGTTCCTACTAGTGAGCCGCATAAATTATATATCACATAGATATACACATCTTATAAGTCTCGCACGTGTTTCATTAAAATAATTGACCACTGACTTGGTCAATAAAATCTATTAGTTACAAGTCACAAAAGGGTATACTCCATGATTCGTCACGTCGGGACGTCGTCCCCTAGTAGATGGACTTGATGCCATCTTAACATGTATCCTCAACATGCATCAGGGAGGATCATCAAGCAACGGGAGCTCGCGGATCTGGCTGCATGAAATCATGCCTCGCATCCTCAGCTGATCTACTTTGTTGTCAACGAGGACCTTGGCTAATGGTGCATCGTTGTTACAGCCTGGCTCCGTCCATGCCACTCCTTATTGATGTCACTCACCACGTGACGATGCTCACAATGAGAAAGAAGCACGACCATCATCACAACGAAGCATCATATTATAGTTTCTTTGGAAGGAATAGTTGCTTTTGTTTTAAACCAATGTAATTTCGGTGATAAATAATTCTGCTAGAGAAAAAAAAATTGTTTCCTTGAAAGAAATTTAACGGCACAATGAAAACACTTCGCTGGTCCTCTAGAATACATCTTCATCGCGCCACAAAGAAAAAATAATACACTTGAAATTTATGCCGCTTTGTTTCATATATATTGACGTATAAATGTATTGCCTAGCTTTTTTCATCGGACCGGTCTTTGGGTTGCATTGGTCAGAGCATGCACTTCGACAATATAAGAAAGAAACAATGCATCATGCAAGAAAACGAAGTGACCTCTTGGTGTGCATTTTGTTGCATTCTTGGCAGGACAACGTCCGCATTGTCGCGGTATGCATGGATATCTAGAGAGGAGAGCCAGGAATAGAAGCATAGAACGAGCAATCTATAGCAGTACTCTCCTCTCTTTTATTCCTTTGTTGTATATAGCAATGCATACATGGAGAAAAAGCTCTAGAGCAGTTTGGAGGTTTGAGCATCTACAACCGTGACACCCAATCTGACCCCTCAACACTCGTGGGCGCGACCGGACGCGTCCGCACGCAGTAATCGATCACACCTCATACTTTCTCCCCTGCATCTGAGTGCCTCATATTTCATCTTTTAGATTCATACAAAGCACGCAAAAACAAATCCTATGTACTATGCAAATCACACTAGCCTAACCACGCTTCGTTGTCGGAGATGCCACAATGTCCATGTCGGGCGCTGAGTTATGGGCGTGTAGGAGGGCTCCGGCTCCTCCTACTCATCCATATAGGAAAGTGTGTCATCAGCGTCCGCTTCCTGCTTCGTCTGGAGGATACGGCGGTTGGCCTTCGCCTTCGCTTTCGACTGAAGGGAATAGAGGATTGCATGTTGCTTCGCATACAGATTGAGTGTCGCCCGCGTCCTCCTCCTACTCTGCGTCCTCCTCATCCCCCTCCTCCTTCTTCGGATCCACCGTGTCCGGAGGTAGCCATGCAACGATCCGGGCTTTGGGCGTTGCCTGGATCTGCTCAAGGAGTTGAGGACGGCGCTTCGGCATTAGATAAGGGTAGCTCCTAACTCATCAGCGTGTGGCATGGACACTTGATTGTGGTGGCGGTAGGGCAGTGAAATGTGGAGGTGGATGGCGATTGGAAAGCAGCGACGACAAAAGGGAGGAGAGGAAATGTGAACGGGTAGGGTTTCGGTGCCGGCGTCCGCCTTAAATAGTCGTGCTAGGGGCCTTGCCCGGCGCGCCAAAGCGCCGACGCGCATCATCATCGGTCCGTCAAAGAAGACGAGCTTCGGACCGTCAGGTTTTGTAGTGTTTTCTTATGGGGCCCGCATGTTAGTTCGACGTGACGGACGCGCCTGGGCCTCCCCATATCTGCTCCAGATTTGAGCTGGGTATGAGGGTTGCCTGTCAGCTCGGGCGTTTGTGGCGCCCATCCTGGTCACTTTTTTCTTGACCGTCAAGTGACCAGGTCGTCTGTCCGGTCGTTTGAGGGGGCTTTATGGCGCCCAACTGTAGATACTCTTACGACGAGATGTTTGCCATGCAAGATTTTGTAGCTAACTTTGTGGCGAAGGTATAAAAGACTAAAATTACTATATTGACAAGCCGTGTTTTATGTTGAAAGTGAGAACGGCTTTAGAGCATCTCCAAATCGGACTCCCAAATCATATGCAAGTGTCTGAACTGAGCTTCCGTACGCACTTTGCCATCCAACGCCGTCACGCGTCTGCCCATAGACTGGTCCATCTGTTTGAAATCCTGCAAATCAGAAGCAAACAAGGAAGGCTTTGCGGGAGCCTGAACATCGGCCTGGCCAATCAAAAGCCACCCCGTACCTCTCTCTCCTCTTTGTCCGAAAGATGATTAACTTGGTGTTTGGCCAAAGGCTGCTACCGGTTGCGAGCATGTTTAACGGAATCATTAATCACACGATCACCAACACTAACTTTGGCGGAAGGTTGCTAAACTATTTGAAGCTTCAAGTGCTTCAAGGTGGTTGCTAGCCAAACATTACTAGCTTTGGCGAAAGGTTGCTAAAACTTTTTGTGCTTCAATGGCAGAAGGTTTAGTGCTTTGGCTGAAGGTTGCCAAGTGCTTTGGCAGAAGGTTGCTAGCCACGGTGGAAAGTTGCAAAACTATTTCCTTTTTCCTATTAAGTTAATAGAAAAAGATATTTGAGGTATAGGTTGGATGAACGACTCCTATCCCCATGTCCGGAAACCATCCGGATCGGTCCACGGACAAATATCATGTCTGTTTTAGGGGTCCGCCGTTGGAGATGCCAGATGCCTCTAGAGTTAGATATTTTAACATAGTAGAAAAGTGTGAATTTTATTTTTACCTCTAGTTTCATGTTTGTGAGAGAAATTAACCCATTTAACAGTTTTTCCCACATTTTTACGCAAATTAAGCAAATTTGTGGCACAAATCACCCCATTCATTTTCCCATTTTAGTGATCCATGTAGGCAGTGAATTTTCCCTTATTTTCCCCTGTTTTGCTCTTGGTGTCATGATCTTCTCATTCTCCATAGTGTCAGCGCCATTGACTTGTACAGCGAGGTCGTCCTTCTCCACCATAGCCCGCTGCTCCATCGACAACCTCTCGCACGTCCGGTTCGAGCCCTTCTGCGCTGACCTCTAACGTCGATGGTTCAACCTCACATGGCGCATTTTGTACAAAGAAAATCTTAAGCACTTCGCTGATAAGTGCACAAATTTTGCAAGAGCAAAATCGAGGGAATTCCAGTGCTTTTCACACCGCAATGCGAAAGAAAAATAGGAAGATCCTTTTTTTGGGACTAAAATAGGAAGACTTCAAGTCTTCAACCAACTTGAAATTTGATTTTTTTAAGAGAAGAAAAATATTTCATGTTTTCACGAATGAAAGAAAAGAAAGAACCTTTGGACTAGAATAGAAAAGACTTCAAGTCTCAACCAACCTGAAATTTGGAATTTTTTAAATGAAAAAAATTGTTCCTTGTGTTTTCTCGTGTGTGAACAAAAAAATGGTTCCAACCACCCATATGTTCACAGAAAAAGAAATTCTCTCACGTGTCCTGGCCTTATCGGGTCCACAAGAGTTTAGAGAATCTTTAGTATTGCGGTACCACGGACGGCGAGAAAGAACTGATTCGGTAATACATACGACATAATTTAAACTAGCAGTTCGCGCCACATATTACATCGCCGGAGTTCATTCATACTAGCTAAACATAATAAAAACTTAAATCTACGCAGAATCATCATCACCGGACTTCTTGACGTGGAGCTGGTACTCCACCGGCGAGTTGGAGAGGACGGAGGCCAGGGCCTGGCCATACTCCTCCTTCAATGCCGCTTCGTCTTCGGCGGCGGCCGCCTTCTTCGAGTCGAACAACGCGCGCTCCGCCGCCCGGAGTCGCTTGTGCGCGGGTGAGAAGATCCAGTTGAGGCGGTCGAAGTTGCTCCGCGCCTGCTCGGCGAAGCTACGAGACAGTGCGCCACGCTTCCACGGCTGCTCCTTGCGTGACTCCTTCACCGGCAGGCTGAGGGAGGAGCTCCCGGCCTCGTCGTCGTTGCGGCGCTTGCGCGGCGTCGAGCCGCCACGGCCCCCTTGGCCACCCCTCTCGCAACCGGAGCTTGACATCGGGGCGAGCTTTGGTTGCCCGCACGCACGGTAAATCACGACAGGTGGAATGAGGATTTACCGCTGGAGCTAAAGAAATGCGGCGGAAGGGGAAAGGGGTAAAAGTGAACCCTAAACGCCGGTCCCCCCGGAATATATGAGGGAATCGAGGGCGGTTTACAGGCCGCTCTAAATTTTACAGGCCGGGCCGGGCCGGGCCGGGCGGTTTATTCGGTATGGGGGAGGGGGGGGGGGGGGGGGTGTTTTTTTGCGTGTACTGTAAATCCACCCGGGCCCGCCAGGCGACCGGGACGCACGCAGCGCGACTCCTCACCCTCCCTCACCATCTCCTCGGGCTGAACGCCTCTCGCCGCCGGCGATCGGAGCAGCGCCAGCGCCTCCTTCCGGCGCCCGCGGGGGCCTTCTGTGGACATGGGGACGCGCCAGCTCATCACCGGCCAGAACAACTGCGCCCCGGACGGGGCGTCCTCCTCCAACCCATTCGGTGCCCTCGCCAACACCCTCCTCAGCCAGTCCAACAAAGCGGAGGTAAACCCTAAGTCCGTCGCCGCCCCGTCGGTCAAGACTCTCGAGCTTAAAGGCTTACCCTCTGCATCTGCGGTGGCCTGGATCAATTGGCGCCCTGTAGATCGTATGTGCTCATATGCTGCTTCCGTTACGCGAAGCAAGTGCTGTATCCCGCGCGGTCTAGATGCGCTGAAGAATACGGTTGATTCGTGGGTTGTACTGTCACATGTCTCTGATTGCTTGGTGTACTGATTTAGACTGACTAGACGGGCCAGAGCTATTACTGGTTCAAGGTTCCGTGTCTGGTCCCTTTCACCTTACTCTGAAACCATGCTCTGAAGTGCTGGGCGAGATACTTGAGCCAGTGCTTTGTAAAGTATAAGCTACCAAGTTCGCTATAGTATCGGTAGGCTTCTCTATTCCTAAGCTGTTATCTTGTTTAAAAAAAGAGAGTAAAGGGTTAAAAGAGCTCATCGTGCTAGGATTCTAACCTTTAGCACACTCATTTCACCAGTTTAAGTAAAAGTACTCTGTGAATTAACTTATCTGAGAATCTCTGATTGACCTTATTCTGACCATACCAGTCATGAGGTATATGTGAAGACATTTTTTTTTGTCTCCTACCAGTTTCCATGTTCCTTTATAAGAATTTGTGTGGATTAAATTGGAAATATGGGATGTTTAACATCGAAATGCATTGGAAAATTGTAGCTGAAGTCCAAGAAAATATTGGTTATAACATTTTCTTTTGTGCAGTCACTAAAGGGGCTTCCTGGAGCCTCAGTTGATGTTCCAACTACGTTTGATTATAGCGCAGCTCCACTGTCTACTCTCCCTGGCTCTGAGAATGAGTTCAAGCAAGATCAACGGCCATTTGCACGGGTAATGGCGATTCTCCAAAACTTTCTTTTGGTGTCCCGTTTGGCCATTCCTAACTCTTGTTGAACACTTGCAGGGTGCCGACTTCATTCGTGGTGGTCCTGCTAATGATTGGGTTGAATCTTTTTGCCCTCCAAGGCATTCTGCATTTGGAGGGCCAGAAGTAAACTTTGCAGAGTTTGAGAAAATTTATAACAATGCAGGCCCTACCTTGGGACCGGCCTTGGATGGTAGATTTCTGTGTCTTAGCATTTCTGTCTACTGTGAATGGTTATCTATTAACCACACATTGCAATGACTCGTAACTTTTGTTCCAGGTCCACCACAAAGGGTCTTATCTGGTGTTCTGCATTCTTTTATTTCAAGTGGCCGAGCTGGTGTGCCATTTCAAGCTGTCCCAGTACCAGCTCTTGGTTTGTCCGAAGCCGACAAGCAATGTATACGTGATCGCAGCTTCATAATGGCACACCATATTTTTGCCAATCAACCTGAAGAATATATACAAGCACAGGTTAACTTTTCTTACATTTGTGACTGGAATAGCCATGGATCATACAAATTTTCCCACAACACTTCTGTCCTTTCTTCATTAGCTTAGCTCAGTAGTTTCCTGTTGACTTGCTTGACATTCTAAGTTCCATGTGCTGCCTATGTTTCGTTGATGAATGTTTACTAGAAGAACATTCATGAATGTAACACTTTTATCCGTATATCAGGTAAATACATTGCTGCATTCTCTTGATATTGACAATAGTGATCGAATGAAAAATGCCCTGCATGGGCCGTACCCAGAGATGGAGGAGTACTGGAATCAATCCCAATGTGCTTTGAGATCTGGCCCAATGCACAATGCTGCAAATAATTGGATTACTGAGTTCGGCAAGCAAAATAATAACCCTGAGGGTTGGATCACTGAGTTTGGCAAGCAAAATAATAACCCTGAGGGTTGGGCGCACTCTTTTGAGCAGCAATATGGTCCCAATCGATGGGCCTCTGAATTTGAACAGGTCAGAGCCTTCTAAAAGCCTGTTTGACATCTTCACAACCATCAATTGTGAAGCATGTTTTTTCATTGTTTATACTAATCATATTAGCAGACAACGCATCCTAGAACGAAGTTCAGCCATGCTGAAGATAATGTTTAGCTTCTAGGCCAGTATAACTATGTTGCAATTGATACCCTTTTATCTGGATAATCTGATTGCCCAATAAATGATGATATCTGGCTATCTATGTATCCAAATGCAATTCTGGATTTCATTTGTATCTGCACCATGGGCTGCAGTATTCTTGAGTTTGTTCTGTTTCTACTGGAATTTTCTCGTAAACATTAGAAAATTATGTTTTCCATTTTCGTGAGTAAATTGCCAATATCCAACAGGAAACACAATCCAATAAGAAAGTTTGTTTGAGAAGGATATGTGGGTTTGGTATGCCATTACCCAGTTGTAATCTGATAGTTTCCCTACCCTACCCATTATCGAGATATTATGGTATCTATGAGTAATTGTATGCTGTATTTAGAAATAAAGTTTAAGATATTCTTTATATATGTATGTGTGTTTATTTTAGACAGTCTTATGTAAACATAGAATTCTTACTTTTACTAAATGTAGCTATTCTAGAACATGAGGTGACAAAGGATCACATTCTTTCAATATATCTGTTAAATATTAACTAGTTTTAGTTGGCTTATAAAGTGAAAAAAAACAAAGCCTTGTAATTCGTATGGAAATCAGCATACTCGTCATAATTTAGTTTCCTTCTGCACTAGCATGTTCATTTGTGGGATACATGGCTTAAATTATGCTATGTACTTTATGTTGTCTCAGCATCAGTCTCAGATGGCCATGGGTCAGATGGGAGGAGCGAACATGGCGAATCTCGCAGCTATGCAGCAATCCTGTATGATTGCAGAAACATTATCAAGTAATAATGACTCAAAGTTCCAGGTATTAATGATGGCCTGGTTGTACATGTAACTCTATTTTGCTTGCACATTGCTTTTACCCACAGTGAAAATTTGTTTGAACAACAACTCATCATAATTTATTTTTCTTCTTCATAAGGAAATATCCTACTCATGTATTGATTTGATTGCAGTTGCATCTTGATATGATAGGCTAAACCTAGATGTTCTAGATTAGGTCCAACATGCCTAAAGTATCTCAATGAATCCTAAAAAAGTCAGACCAAACCTCCTAAATAGGATCTTGCTTTCCAGACTGATAGAGAAGAACCTCTATTGGATATGCAGAAATGAACTAACATATATTGTGAATAAGTGTTGTATTGTTTCTTCATATTGACGTACGACACACTATTGATATATCGTGTTATACTCTCATGTGTCCAATGTTTCTGTTTATGTCAAAAACACTATTTTTTAGTGGCAATTGGGGTGATATGAAATCCTATTTATTTATTATATATGTTCTGCTAGATATTCTACGGATGAGTGGGCTCAAAGAGAAGTGGGTCGATGAGTTCTCCAAATTGAATGTGGATGATTGGGCAGAGGAGTTCAGTGGAGGAGCTTTTGGTGAGAGCTCGGCTGATCCATGGGCAGATGAGTAAGTACAAGTCTCTTGTTTTTGTGTCTTTACTAATAGTATTAAGGTTGAGCCGACCTCTGTTGCTTCTTTCTTGATATGTTATCTGACCAATCTCTCTGTCAGATTACTAAAAGAACTTAGGGTTTGGTTAATATTCATTGAGAAGTCATTTGTTTTTACCATTGGTTGGTTATGTTCTGTTTTACAGAAGGCCCTTACGTATAGCAATTACAACTTATCATTAACTATTATTGTACATTGTTTGTAGGTTTCAGAACCAACTGTCAGCTTCCAAAAGTTCTGGCGTTTCTCGAGGGGTTTATGTTTCTTCCGAGATGAACCCATATGTTGGTCACCCTAGTCCAATGCAGGAAGAGCAGGAGCTCTTTCGGAAGGGCCTCTTAAGTGAAGCTGCTCTTCCTCTGGAGGCTGAAGTTTTAAAGAACCCTGATAATGCTGAAGGTTCGAGGTTGCTTGGAGTAACACATGCCGAAAATGATGATGACCAGCAGGTAATTGTGCCTCTCATTAATTTTAGTGATGTTCTGATGTTCATATGCTGAGTCAGGGATAAAAATGGAGCGGAAACAGCTGGAATTGAGTGATATCACATTTGTTTTCATATTTTTTAGTGGGAGCAGAAACAAATACAGATACCCGAAGGAGGTATGGAGCGAATACGGTATGGACGTGTACACTCTCGCTGGAGGAAAAAGAACCCTTAAACTATGCAGGCGTGGCGCATCGGTGTCAGAAAGGTTTACCGGCATAGAAGGGTGGAAAGTGGCGGTGGAAAATTTGAAATATCCGATAGTCATATTCAAGAAAACCATATATTGCAAGTCAACATTGGCATCCGAACTAAAATGAAAATGGGTATGGAAAATATCTGGATTCTTTTTACAAATACAAATGTTGTATGGGATTTTGAAAAATGTGGATATGGAATTGGATATATCCGTATCCGAAAAAAAGTTAGCCAATTTAAACAATTCTAGCCCTATATGCTAAGTACTCCCTCCATTTCTTTTTAGTCTGCGTATAAAATTTGTTTGAAGTCAAACTTCGTAAAGTTTGACCAACTATATTAGAAAAATATCAATATTCACAATATGAAATCAATATTAGTAGATGCATCATGAAATTAATTTTCATACTATAGAACTTTTTTATTGTAAATGTTGATATTTTTAAGATAAATTTGGTCAAACTTTACGTAGTTTGATTTCAAACAAATTTTATACGCAGAGTAAAAAAGAAAGAGAGAATTCCTTATTTGACCCATTCTTAAAATCTAGTTCCCTTTTTGACCCTAAAAATTTTATTTTTCCTTTTTTGACACCACAACTTCATTTTCTTCCTTCTTTGACACATCTGTCAGTTTTTGCCGTTAGCAACGTTAACTGTGACTGGAAATGTCGTTCTTACCCCTGCTAGGACGCTGGAAAAAAAACTGGTTGAGCGAACCGTCAGGCGCTGCGCTGGGTCAACCCCCCGATCCCCTCCCTACTCTCCTCGATTCCCCTTTCCCTCGATCCCTAACCCTAAAAAAAATCGCGGATGGAGGAGGGCGTGGCCGATGCTGCTACTGGTGGCGGGATGGACGGCGCGGTGGAGGGCGTGGCCGACGCTGCGCCGGTCTCGGCCTCGGGCGGCCATGGCGGGGAGGCGACGGGCGGCCATGGCGGGGACAGGGCCGGCCCTATGTTTCGAAGGGCCCTTGGGCGAACTCGATGACGTGGGCCCCTAATACTATATGTATATGTTTGTGTTTGCACACTATATAAACATGTGTATGTCTAACTACATTGGCAAAATATTAATCGTAAATTTTCATCCATACATCCTCAGTTTGAAATGTCTAATAATAATTGTTAGGAATGTCATATTACGATAGAAAAACTAAAAAGATAGGAAAATGAAATTGCCATGATCACCTCAAATGAGAACCAAATTCTAGTGACTCCTGATCGGGATTAGTTTCTTGCCCCCCTTCTTCATTGACATCAACATTTCTTGAAGATGAAAAACTTTTCTAAAGAACCCTTTTGCTTTTCAATTAAGAGATTGTTCCTTTCTTTTTCTCCGTTTTGCAGCACCCGACAAATGCTCCAGAGGCAACATTCTAAGACTAATGACCTAAAATTATGAGGAAAAAAATAGTAAATAGAAATAGAAATTTGAGTTCAACATCTTAACAACCCTATACTAAAATTGAGTATTGGATGAATCATGTACGTACTGTTTTAAACTGGGAGGGCGATGATAGATGAACTCGCCCGTAGCACCATCGCAGCCTCATGACGCCCGGGCAGCAAGAGCAAGGGGGGCCAACAGCGACACGACGCAAGACGGCGAGAGCAGTCAACAGCCTGCTGCACCAGCGGCAACCTGCAGGTCCTTGAGCGGCGGAAAGAATAGGGAGCGGCGGTTGAGAGACGAAGAAGAGATCATGATGGATTTTAAAGCGATCTCCGTGGAGCGATGAGTGCAGATGCGGCCGTCGTAAGAGAGCAACACTTGATTCTTAACGCTACCAATCAATTGGGCCAGCCCATCACATTGTCCGTTCCTTCTTTCTTCTCTGTTTTACTGGGCTATACACATAGATAGATACCAGATCATGGGCCCCCTGCAGGGCTGGGCCCTAGGCCGCCGCCCCCTGGCCATACCCCCAGGGCCGGCCCTGGGCGGGGAGGCGAAGGGCGTCCATGCCGGGGAAGCGGATGGAGTTCCAGGCGCGCCACTGGAGGGCGTCCATGGCGGGGAGGCGGAGGGAGGTCCAGGTGCGGCGCCGGAGGGCGGCCATGGCGGGGAGGCAGAGGGAGGTCCAGGTGCGACGGCCTCGGATGCAAGTGCTCCGGCATGGCTACAAGGGTAAGTGCCTGTTTTCTCTATATTTGAGTATTTGCTGCCATGATACGTCCTTGAACGAACAGATTACTTAGAGATGGATCCAAAATGCAACTATTTGCTTCACCTTCCTTGACATGATTTTTCTCAAAATGCAACACTATGTTCATATTAAACAGTGTACTTGAGATGGATCGAAGATGCAACAGAGTAGTTAGAGATGGATATTTGTTGCTGCCAAATCTACAATGAAACAATAGACAAAGACTATGTTCATATAAAGCAAATATGTTATATTGGATAATCTGTTTACACATGTCATATTTTTTATTTAAAACACGAAGCAAGTATGTTCATGCACAATTGATCTTTTGCTTTTACAGGATGGGCATCATTGGCACAAATGCAAGAAGGGTAACCCAGATGACATTGCTGCTATTTTAGCTGTGAGGTAATGAATTTTATTGTATATTGCATCACTTGCATTTTTTTGTAAAAACCATACATATTAACTACTTTTTTGATGCTCATGTAGAGGACCACCAAAGAAGAGGGCAAAGACCACCAAATCAGCTCAATCATCAATTGTGCCTTGCGAGGATGATGCTCCATCAGCCATGCGTTTTCCGCCAAGGTTAGCAACAACCATGCTCATAATTAAATATAATTAATTGTGCCTTTGTGTTCTAAGTGCATTCTTCTCACCATAGCCAAATCTTGGAGAAAACAACCAAGGAAAAAGGGAAGGTGGTAAATCTGGATCCGGAGGAGCAAAAAGGTAACCTATGGTAGTTTCGAAGTTCTAATGTTATGTTATGCATTGTTCTATTGTTAACTTGGGCTACCTGTATGTCATGTATGTGTATGTCTAGATCAAGAACACAACCCGTTTGTGGCGAACATGATGTCACTAAAAAGAAAACACATGTTGCTGTGAAGGTACATGCCAAAAGAAAAAGCAAAGAGGTTGCTGAAATTACTCCGCACCTTCCTATGGTGCCACTTGACAGCCCTGCAATGGGTACACGCAGCAAGAAATTCAACCCTGCTAGCCCTGCAATTTGCACACGAAGCAAAAGGAGACTTAGTTTGTGATTCTCATGTCATTACTTTCCGTATCATGTTTCATTTTGAAAACTGAGCTGTTTATGTGATATATGTGTGGCCCTTGGCTCTTTACGTGCTATATGCGACCTGTTGTGAACCCTCTTTACGTGCTATATGCGACCTGTTGTGAACCTGGGCTATTATATCATCTTTATGTGAACCTGGACTATTGTATGTCACTTTTATGTGAACCTGAATGTGTATAGATGACCAGCTATGTGGGATGTTTGCATATATGTGAACCTGGAGCAATTATGTGTGTTTTTTGTGCATATGTGTACTGTACAGGGGATATGCCTCCAAAATACAAGGGAGGCTCTGTCCAAATTTTCAATTGAAATTTGTGCATGTGTGTACTGTACTGTACAGGGGATAATTGCAGATTTTGTTTCATTTGGTAATATATTCCAGTTCATATTGCCACTGTTTTGGCTTCCATTTTGGTCACAAAATACATCAGGGGTAAAATGGACTTTTCATGTTGTATTTAACGGTGTTAGTTGGCAAAACTGACGGAAATGTCATAGAGGGAACAAAATGAAGTTTGAGTGTCAGAAAAGGAAAAAAAAAAAATTCTTTTAGGGCCAAAAGGAACCAAATTTTAAGAGAGGGCCAAATAAGGAATTCTCTCAAAAAGAAACCGGGGGCGGGGAGTATCCAACATAAGAGCATCTCCAATAGGTGCCCTAAAATAGTGCATTATCACTTTTTCATCACGAGGGGAAAACGCTGCTCCAACAGGTGCCATATATGCAAAAGTTTTACTCAAAATATACAATACCTACACCAAGTGTTGCGAATTTTGCAACACCAGGGGAACCACTCGGGACCACACAATTTGGTGTTGTTAAAAAGCACTTGGAAGGAGGTTTTTGCTGTTGTAAAAAAAAGCACTTTTAGGTGTTGCAAATTTTGCTCCAACCATAATTTGGTGCCTTATGGGCACGTATTGAAGATGCTCTAAAGGCCTAAAAAGTTGTCGAATCCTAATACATACTACTATAATTTGGTGCCTTATGGGCACGTATTGGAGATGCCTAGATGCTCTAAAGGCCTAAAAAGTTGGAGATACTTTTTTTGTATGATTCAACTTAGAAACTATTATGCATTATAGTAGTATGTATTAGGTCTCACGCACCAACCAGTTGCTCCAAAAGTCCAAACTGATGGAGAAGGTTGGGCATTCCACATATACTTCAACACCCCCACTCGTGTGCAGTCTCTCTGTCTTGCTGCGTGCCTCAAACGTGGAAGGAAGCGAGCAGCAATTGTAGAAAACAATCACACTAGCCAGGACTCGAACTCGAGACCTCTGTCTCTGATAGCATACCTTCATGCACCAACCAACTTATTTCTTGTACCTAATATGTCACTAAATTATAAGATATTTGTATCGGCTCTGAATTGAGAAAACACCTGATCCGTATCCATATTCAAGTATCATCCGCTCCGTATTCGTATTCAGCATTCATCTTTGTTTTTGAGATATGAAAACGGAAGTGGGAAGGGCACTATCCAATCCGTTTCCACCCCTATCGGCATAGGGCATTGAGTCAACGGAGGAGGGCTGTGAGCCCGCGGCAGACAATGGTGATGGAGGTGCTCTGGTTGCCATCGCACCGCAGCAAGGATGGACGGGTGGCAGCTTGTGGGCTCGGGATGATTGGATGGCCCCACGGCGGCGTGCTCGCCTGCTCTGTCCTTTGTCAATTAGGGATAGAGGATTAGGTTAAGGTTGTATTTACATTTTGGTGGCCCACACATTGCATGTGTGCTTGTTCATTGTTGCCTGCTCGATTATTGGGCCACACACAGCCATGATAATAACGGAAATTTCCGTATTTATGGAAACAGATATTTCATTTTCGTGTCTGCTCCGCCGAAAAATGTTGTACCGTTTTTGTTTCCCTTTCTGCCTAAGAAATTCCGTTGCGCAAGATTTTCGTTTCCACATTTTTTTTTCCGTTTTTCTGCAGACCAGACGGAAAGATTCCGCTCCTTTTTCATCCCTACCAAGTATTATACTACATGTTTGGCATATGTTGAACGGATTATTGTCACTATGGTAGTCCAGCATGGATGTATTGGATGCATCATATTTGTTCATTACCGAGTTTAGATCATTTTCAAGGAATATTGTTTTATCTTGTCTGAAAGGCCAAAGCAATATGCTAATTCTCGTGACTAATGATGTGAACCATTCTCTAATGTAGTTTACCTCACAAGAATTAGATATTCATATATACAAAATAAATAAAGAATGTTAGTTCTAAGAATCTTGGGGTATGTGGGATGGGCTCCATGCTTCTTCTTTGCTAAAAGAGTCTGCTATTATTAATTTATTTCCTTGCTTTCAGGCCATTGCTGCAATGCTGCGTGCCCAGGAGGCCAATCCTACCAACTTGGAAGTTCTTGCTCTTGGTGCCAGTCACACAAACGGTGAGTGTTATTTATGTGAGCATTTCAGTGACCTGCTTAATCTGCTGAAGTTGCTCTTATAAGAAATGAAGTGGTAGAAGGTAGGATTGGAAGGTAACAGGTATCTGCATTGTGCAAGCTAGTTTCAATTGTAAAAACTAAGCCATCTTCCAGGTTTTTCAATTTTCATTTACAGTTAGAAAAACTTCCCAATGCTCCAATCCTCCTCCTCCCCAGTGTGTAATAATGCTGCAATAGTTGTGCTCATAACATGTTCTAATATATTTTGAATTTCTGTTAAAGCAGGAAATTTGTCGAAATAGCCCTACTTCCGGTTTTTATATTTCAATATTTGTGTATACCATCATGAGAGGATCTATTTATCTTATATGATCACTGCAGAGTTGGAACAGGAGAAGCATTAAGATATCTTACGAGGTGGCTCCAGATTCCAGAATCAGCCAAAGTATGGAGGTCTCGCCCCTCCCCACCAACACCATATGGTCCAGATGTAAGTGAGGGATATGTAATTCATAATGATGGTGTATCAAACAAACAATTTTAACTTGTTAAACCCTTTCCATCTCCAGCTTCCAAATGGTATTCTGTATAACTGTCTCAGTTTATTGTACCTTTTTATGAGATATTGTTAACTGTAATCATGTGTCTGTACAATCTGTTTTCTGATCTTACTAAAGTTTATTAGTTTAGGATACTAAACAACCTACCTCTCACAATGTTGTTAGATTGTTTAATGAAGCTGCTCAGATGTCGCCTGAGGATTCTGATGTCCACATAGTTCTAGGTGTCTTGTACAACTTATCAAGAGAATAAGATAAAGCTATAGCTTCATTTAAGATGGCACTACAGCTGAAACCACAAGACTATTCTCTCTGGAACAAGCTCGGTGCGACCCAAGCAAACAGCATCCAGAATGCTGATGCCGTACTGGCATACCAGCAGGTAATTATTTTTTGGAACGTGCTTGAACTTCAACTTTGGTGAAAGCTTCGTTCTGTTTTTTAAGTATATTTATATGCTTGGTTTAAGAAGTATAGCACTTTATCTCTACCACAGGCTCTGGTTATTCCTTTTTAAGGAATGCTCTGGCAGTTGTATTTGCGGTGCAAACTGCGAAAGCTAGCAGCATGATTCTTGTCTGACAAAAATAGTTTTATAATATAGTGTCTCTATACATGTTGGAACAAAAAAATTTGAAATGATCAACTAATAGACTGATTGGCGTATGGAAAGTAATGTCGCATATCACAAGCATTGGGATTGGGGCAGCTAAATCCCTCTCTGTGGAGTGTGGATAAGTTTCTGTGTGATTGACACCAAGATTGTGTTTGCTGCTGAATGTATGCTACATCCCAAGTGCTTCTTGCATCATAATCAAATTATTTGTGATGCAGTGTAATCCCATTGATTTGGTGTCCAATCCTACAAATACATGTTTATTTGCATCCTTCACTTATTTTATTAGTATAAATAAACTATAAAGTGGATGACTGATCAAAACCATCTTAGCGCTCATTATAGAAAATACGGGTATACTAAAGAGTTCCCGAGGTCTTTGGCTTATTACTTTAGATGTTGATTGTGGTATACTAAAAAGTGCCTGGAAGTAACCCCAAATTGTTGCTTGTTATTTCAGGCTCTAGATTTGAAGCCCAACTACGTCCGTGCATGGGCTAATATGAGAAATAGCTATGCTAAACCAGGTAATTCTTGTGTATCACAATGATCACTCGATCATGTTGTTAACTGTATAATTGCATTTTTCGCAAATACCCTGCGATTGCGAAATAAGAAACCTTATATTGAGTTAACATTACTCCACTGGTCCACTAACATGCTTGTCATCATTACATAAATGAGTTTATGTTCTTTCACTTTTAGTATTGAAATGGTTATCTTATTATCATGCTCTCTCAGTATTATAAAAATTCTAAGTGAGTTTATGGTTATCTTTGTACAATGAATGTCACCTAGTGAATAATGTTGATTAAGCACAGACGGTTATAATGTGAACTACTCATTTACCTAACTTACTATAACGATGAACACTGAAATCTACCTTTACCGAAAAAGGATTTCCCCCCGCTTTGTATACAAAGCAACCAACCGAGACAACCAACGATAGGTGCTGGGGCGGAAGCAGACGCCCAAAAGAAATGAAAGAGAAAATACAAGAGAAATAAATGCCGACAACGGCGGATCGACAAAAAACGAAGAAGCCTCGCGACCGCTGCATCCATCTGTGATCGCCCCTTGCAGGAGGAGCACGCGCGGGTATTGGAAACCCGCCGCCGCCGACACCACCCGGCCAGATCCGGGGGCGACCGCCGGCGGCGGCGGGAGGGCAGGAAGGAGGGTGAGGGACAAGGGGGAAAGGGGCGCTCGCCGCCCCAGGCCGCCTCCCCGGGGAGACGGCGCAGGGGAGGAGGGGAGAGGGGAGCGGGCCGGGGCGCATGCGGCGGCGGCCGGCGGCGGTGGGAGGGGGCTAGGGTGGCGGCGGCGGCGGGAAAACCCTAACAGGAGAGGTTCTGTCGGGAGCGAGCGGGGAGGTTAGCTATTTGAGTGTTTCACTCGGCCCTGAAATCTATCTTTATCCAATGGTGTGATAACTCAGCACAGAAATTCATTGTGATAATATATAACAGTTATTCACATATAACCCCTGTTGCAAGATTGTTTTCTAAGTTGCTTTCTATGCATGGTCTGTACGAAGAATCCATTCGGTGCTATGTAAGGGCGGTTTCCATGAATTCAAAAGAGGACAATGCCTGGCAGTACTTGATAATCTCACTTGGGTATGTCCAATTCGCTTCCTTTTATCTACATGTGAACATGAACAATTTTCTTTTATGATGATTTTACCTTACCAACACCTTTTCCCCTTTCCAACCAGTAACGCTTCATGCACTGATATGATGTGAGCAGATTTTAAGATTTGGAAAAAAGATAAAGAAAGATGCCACCTAATTTGATGGCTCTCTTTCACTTGTGTTGGTTTCTATTTGTTGTGTTAACCGTAATGGCCTCCTGACTTGTAGCTGGGTAATGTTGATGACTAATATGCAGAGAAGTGTTAGGAATTGTTGTTATAAACTAAAATAATGCAGAGTTGAGGGTTCTGAACTAATAGTTTGCCTTGAACATTCTACTTTTCTCATGTCTTTGATTAGTGTCATGATTTTGGTTTGTTGCTTATCAAATTGATTTTTCAGAAGGGAATGTTCTTCTCATTGGTGTCTCTTGAACAAATAGTTTTCCTTGAACATTCTACCTTTCTCATATCTTTGATTAGTGTCATCTTCGCTAAATATGATTCTGGTTTGTTGCTTATAGAATTGATTTTTAAGAAGGGAATGTTCTTCTCATTGGTGCTTCTTCAGTGGAATCTGGATCATGGAATCTTCAGTATCTGTCCACACATCTTGTGATCCTCTGACCGTTCACTTGGCTAATTTGATCACTATGCTTTGTACATATGCCAGTTTATTTTGTACTTCGTCCATCTGGATTTTAACACACAAAGCATCTTTCAACACAATCTTGCAGTCTTCTGACAGTTCACTGACTAATTTGATCTCTATTACGGAATCTTCAGATGCATATTCTTTGTTTGCTGGGGAACTTCTAATTTAATTGACAACTATAGACTGACTAATTTGATCACTATTACGGAATCTTCAGTTGCATATTCTTTGTTTGCCGGGGAACTTCTAATTTAACTGACAACTATAGACTTATTTGATCACTATTACAGAATCTTCAGTTACATATTCTTTGTTTGTTGGGGAACTTCTAATTTAATTGACAGCTAGTTAAACACTGATTTGATAATTCCCGCCGATTGCATTTTCCTTACATCCTGGATTTTTAGGACAAGGTATCTGTTCATATGTCGTCATGTAACTGCGAAAGCTTTTTCTGTACGTAGTGATGAAGATAATCGGGCTCTACCTTCCTATTTTCGAGACCTTCAGGTTCTAGATTTTGTGTACTTAGGTCTTGCTAACAATTTGTTCGTGGCCCGGACTGTTTTGTGCCATTGTGTGTGTGGCTGTGTGAATATTGTTGTGTGTCATTGTGTGTGTGTGTGTGGCTGTGTGTGAATATTGTTGTGTGCCATTGCGCGCGCGCATGTGAATATTGCCTTGGTTTGTAATTTGTGTTTTGTCCTGTTGCAGTTTAACACTGCCTTTGCCGGTCCCAAGCCCGGATGAGAAAATGTGGAGGAACTGAAGTTTAGCTCAGTGTTTGCATTATAAGTTTATTTATGGTCCAGTTATTGAGTAGCAGTGAATGAAGTGAATAGAAATTAATCAGTTTCCAAATAGTGAATCGTCACATAATGCTGTAGCATACAAGCTGTGAAATTCATCCTTTCTAGGCAAGTTTAGCTCTAGTTACAACAGACTGCCCTCGAGGAACTGCTCTTCCTATTTGAAGCTGTACAAGGCCGGTCTTTCTCTTAAGACCCGAAAGCGAAGTGAGTGTATAGGAAACTCCGAAGCCTGGGCCTCATGTAATGTTCGTGAAGCCCACTTGAGGGGAAACCCTAGTCGCTGGCTTAGCTTACCTCTTTCCCTTCCCCGCTCTCATTGCCGTTGTAGGCACACGTGGATGGGTGAAGCCCTGTCAATGTCGTTGCCGACGGGGCCTCCCTTCCCCTTCCCGATGGCGGCCGGCGCGGGCTAGTGTCGTCGGGCGGCGGTCCGAGGCGATGGTGGTGGGGACGGCGCCTGGCGGCGGTGGGCTCCGTGGTGGTGGTGGTCTGTGCGTGGAGTGCCAGGAGACGTGGCGGCGGCCACGGTCGGGTGGCGCCTCATACTAGTGGCCGGTGGTGGGCGCAGATGCGGGGGTGCTCCGCCCTTGGCCATGCGGGCAACAGGTTGGCGTCTACTCCTGGGACCTCCTCGTCTGTCCTTGGAGCGGATCTGGAGAAGGTTGTCTCTTCCTCGGGCGAATAGCTCCCATGCGAGGTCGTTGGTGTGAATTGTCTCTGATGAGACGTAGTTGGTTGTAATAGCTCGAATGCGACATCTGCATTGGAAAAAATAGCTCCCATACGACACTGCTGCCTAATCCAAAGACACATGTTTAAAACTTGAATCAGGTGAGCGGGACCCACAGCATGGGACCCACTAACTTATCCAACTCAGCATTGGTCAGGTGAGCGGGACCCTGGCGTGGGACCCACTAACTTTTCAAGTCAGCATTGGTACAAGAGGACCCCGAGCCGTGCAGCACCGAGCCCATCCTCCCCCCTCCCGACCGTTGTTCTTCTTCTTCTCCGTGACGACGGGCAGCAACGCCGTTCGGGCGCGACCTAGCAATGTCGAGCTCCGCTTCAGCCTCCTGCCGCTCATGGCGGCGCTATGGCGTAGTGCCCATGACAAGGTGCCCTGCATGCCCACGTGTCGCACCCTGGCGGCTAGTCACAACGACCAAACAAGAATGGCAACCTTGGCGGGAATTAAGAAATGCGAGAGCAAATCAGAGCAGGGAAAGGTGAGATTTTACTTCTCAATATGCCAATTTTGGTTTTTGTCTCCCAATTTCAAATTTGCCCATTTTTCCCCATCGGATTTGGGATTTAGGGTTCATCTTTCCGATTTCAGAAATTGAAGCAATGCACCCATTTTGAGTGGCTAGATGAGTACATAGAGCGGATTCAACCGGAGGGTGCATCGGGGAGCTCGATTTACCGTTGGAGGCGGAGAAGTTGGGCAAGTTTGGATCGGGCGCATCTGGATCTGGCAATTCCATTGGGCGCCCGCCCTTCCATGGAGTGCTACTTGTGGGGGATGCAGGAGTGACGGCAGAGCTGAAGAAGCTGAACAAGCAGATGAAGAAACTCATCGAATTGCGAAGCGAGGGCAATTTGATGGGGCTGATGGCGGACTTTTTTATGTTTGTGTAATTGCTCTCGCATTTGTTTATGTGATGATAATTAGTAAATGGCGAATAGATTGGGCATCATTTGTAATCGTAATGATATGTACATTTGAATAAAAGTGTTGCGCTATACGAATTCGGCATGTCTTCTCCACTCTGTTTTGTTTGTTCTTCAGTTCGTCATCAGTTTCAGTTTCAGTTTCAGTGGTAGAAGGAGAAAAGGAAAAAAAAGTTGCCCGAAAAGGCCCGGCCCATATAGAAGTTAGGCAGGGCCGAATAGAACATATCCAGGCCCATTGATAAAAGAAGTGTAGCTACTGCAAAAAAAAGTGCAAACGGTCATTGACATCGATATATCTTTTCGGCTTTAGGTTATTTCACAAATGTTAAGTTTCATGCCTTCACCTTTTTTTAGATAACTCATCTGGTAATTATTTGAGCTATTTTTATGCATAAGCTATCGTGTCCGATTGAAGGGGCCCGTGTTGTTTCGGCTAAAACAAAATGTTGGTTCTAGTTTATTTCAACCAAGGTTGGTTCTAGTCTTTGTGAACCAAAAAAGTTGCAATTGTTTGGTTCTAGTTTATTTCAACCAAGCACCATTTTTTAATATTTTTTCTGACTTGTGCTATGGTGTTTTCAAAGTTTTTACTCGTGTGTTTCAACCGAAAAAGGTTGTGCCCCTCTCAAAAAAAGAAGACATCTAGTGTGCCCCTAGTAGCATCTCCTTACAACATAGAGGGGCATCCCCTTACAACATATAGTGCATAAAACATAAAAGGAAGATAATTAACTAGACATGTGCTAACAACAACTTATATGATTGGATCATGTTTTACTGCATTTTTTAGTACACATGGCCACATAAATAAAATGCAATGGAGAAACTTTAGGACCGAAAAACATATAGATAGATAGAGGGCATCGGGTACCCTAGTAGCATAGATAGATAGAACATATAGAGGGCATCCCCCACTACATATAGTTCATAAAACATGAAAGTAAAATAATTAAAACTAGATATATAGAAGACACGGGCACACACGCCCGAACCAACACAAACACAAACTAGATAGATAGAAGACTCGCACTTGAACAACTCCTTGGACCCTCCTCCTTGCCACTCCTTGGCTCCTCCTCCTTGGGCCCCTCACTCATCGTTCTCCGGCATCTGGTAGGGGAGGGTGTGCATGCCGTTGGGGTGAGGGAAGATGTTGTGGAAGTTGGTGAAGATGTTGTAGGTCGTGAACGCGATAAACTCGCATCCACACTGTAACACCTCCCGAGGAGGTGGTGAGCGTCGTAGGGGTTAGTGAAGGTGACGTGAGGCCGATGGCGATGCCGTTGGGCCCGGCGTTGCCATCGTCTTGCTCGTGGAGGAGGAACATGGGCGGAGTGCCGGAGGGAGGTGGCGGTAGCCGGCTTGGAGGAAGAAGCGAGCCAACTCTCTAGGGCCCCTCCACCTAGAGATGGCCCACACCCTCGGGCTATTCTCGGCGGCGACTCCGGCTGGGTACTGCCTCTCCGGACGCAGTCTGAGGCGACGGTAGGTAGGGCCGCTGAACTGCATGGTGGCTCGAGTGGTGGATTTGGCTCGAAAAGAAGAAGGGGAGGAGGCTTGAGAGATGAGTGTGAGAGGATGAGGAAATGGTGCCCTTTTATAGCCGCGTTGTAGCCATGGTCAATGTGTACACGGTGCCCCTTCTCGATCGTTTTCTCTTCTCCGTTCGCACTGGCATAAGTAATTGCGGGCATCCAAAGAGGCACGGGCAGCACAGGCGAGATGCATCGTTTCGTGCACTTGCATCGGCGGTGACGCCACGTGGGAAACAGGCCCGTTCATCCGCGCGTGACACTGAAAAAGGAGCTGCACCACCGATGCGTCCGTCTCGTTCAAACATGCATTTGTTAAAATAGCTTAGATGCGACGTACGTACCATACGCTGTGGCCCTGCCATGCTTTACTGCATCGATGCGTGCATGCAATCCCGCATGCAAATGGCTAGGTGTTCACGAGCAAAGAATAGCTAGGCTGCGACGTTGCGTGGCATGCATGGGACAGGGATGGCCCAGATGTCATTGACCCTCTCGCATGCAGCCCATCCCCCCCTCTCGACGGCCGTGCGCACGCATGCCAGACTCTGCCGGGCCCGATCCGCTTGGCCCAACGGTCACTTAGATGCTCCCCCGCTCAACGTTATCTGTCTCAAAAAATAAAAATCTGTTCGTCAGAGAGAGAAAACGGTGGCCAATCAGATTGGAGCCCACGGATCGCCCCCGCGGAATCCTTCTAGAAGGTCTATCCGACGGCCGCAGTTTGGCGTTAGGGTTAGATCGACGGTGGACGTTTGGCGCTAGGGTTACATGGGGTTTGGAGGCAGTCAACGGGGTTTTGAAAGGTTTGACCGAACATTCAAATGTGTATAACTAATTCAAAAAACATCTAAAAAATGAAAAACCTGCGCATATAGCCTTTTTATGTTACATAGTTATGACACAAAATGATAAACTTGATCTAATGATCTTTGCATGAAAAAACCTTCACAAATTGGACTATCTCACTGAGGTTGCATAGAGTTCAAAGGAGTGAGAAGAGGGTTTGAGGTTTTGAAAATGCAAAAAAATCAAAAACATCACCTTAGATTCATTTTAGAGTGACTAAGGAGGATCTGAAGTTATTTTTGCATTTTAAATTTTTAAACTTGTTTTATTGCTGACTTTGTATTAAAGGGTGTTTTTCAAAAATAAATTAAATAATATGAATACTTATTCAAAAAAAGGTGAGACTTCGTATTGATCCTATATAGGTATAATATAAGCTAAGAAAATCTTTTTTGGGTGATTTTGAGAAGGTCGAAAAAACTTGCTTAGAAATGGGGCCGTTTTCCCTTACTTTGGAGCCTGTTTGGACAACATTTTCAAAGTGACTATGAGTTGGACTTCACAAAAGGGTTGGATTTATGAACTAAAGTGCATAGTAGTACATAAAAGCGATGCAACATCATAGAACAAACAAATGAACTCAAAAAATATTGGAGATAGGTTCAAATTTGAATGTCGGTTCAAATTTGAATTTTATTTCAAGTCAAATCAACATCATAGCACATAAGTTTTCACATGAAAGAACATAAGTTTTCACATCAAATGACAACAAACTTAAGTTTTCACATCAAATTTGAATGATTTCGACTCTATTTCTTTTGCTTCTTTCTACCACTCGATTTCTTCTGCTTTTTTCCACCGTTTGGTTCCACGGCGCATAGTTTGTTGATGCTGATGCTCTTTCTTTTTGGCCCCTTGCAAACTCCACTAGGCCCCCTCAACTTTTGGGGCCCCAACTTTTGCACCTGACCATGTCCAACTTCTTCAGTTTGCACTTCTGCAGATTGAGTAGATGGCATACATTGTTCAACTACTTCAGTTTGCAACTCAACACTTGGCAGCACAACCTCCAAACATGGCAACACAGTTGTCAAAGCAGATTCGCATGGCAGCACAACAGTTTCTTCATCTGCAACAGTTTCAGATTGCCCTAAGCGTCGCAAAACAGATTCAAGATGCATCACATCGTCCAAAACAGTAAACACTTAACTCATGTTCAGCGATATGATTTGATTAGCTCCATATCTTTGTCACCAAACATTATCTCGCTTAGTGCTCTTCCTTCTATAGCCATTGAGTCTTGCTTTTTTCATCGGCCAGCATTGTTCAACAACAAGAGGTGGGGCTTTTACGCACGCTTCCTCCTAAAAAATAAAGCATTTGACTTGGTTAGATACTAGAACAAGTAGCAAAATCAAAAACTTGCAAAAGCAGTAACATAAACATACTTTGGCCTCTGAGGAGTGTAGATGCACTTGGATGAACCAATTTTGTGCCCAAGTACCTTACACAACTTGCACCTATTTTTGTTACCTTTTTGAGCCCTTTTGGGCTTATCATTCTTTTCCTTTTCCTTTTTCCCCTTCTTACTACAACCACCTTTCTCAAACCAAGCTTTGAATCTGCTCTGTTTAGGCCTCCCAGCCTTTCTTCTAGTGATGGGGGACACAAGGTAAATTCTATTTCCACCTCAGGCCCTTTGAGATTGGTCGATCAGTGCAGGAATTGGACTTGCATATGCAGCTTTGAATTTTTGTCTTGAATAATACTCATGCAAATATGGGTGCATATTTAACCTGGGTTTAGATGCCAAAAAAAGTATGGAATGCTCACATGGTTTTCCAGTGTGTTGCCACTCTTGGCAAGTGCACTCATGCAACTTAGTATTTACCACATGCCTCTTGCCACTCTTTGTATCTCTAACTTCAGCACCCCACAAGGAAGATTTCTCAACAGACAGATGTGAAAGATTTCTACTCCTGTTGACCACCTGTTGTACCTTCTTTGGAAGCTTGTCCCCTTCAAAATATTAGCAATTTTTCCTCTTAACTCCCACAAACGCATGATCATGATCCTTATTTGATCCACCATGTCATGCACAGGCAAGTCTTTCAAATCCTTCACTTTGTTGTTAAAACTTTCTGCCAAGTTGTTATTGATATGATCACATTTTATGGCAGTATTAAAACCTGATCTATACCACAACAGAGAATGGTGGGTGTTCAACCATGAAGCAAATTCATTATCACTACATGATGCCAATATCTTACCAAGGTGATAGGAATGTGTGCATGCGGTGTAGGATCTTGCTGCTGGCCACATGCGCCCAAATTCATCTCCTCTGATTTTTTTATCAGATTCATCCACATATGTCCAAAGCACTCCCTCTGCTCAGCATGGGGGAAAACATTTTTTACTGCATTTTCCAACCCCTCACATGCATCTGTGTGGATGGCCAAAGGAGAAACTGGCCCTATGCATCTTTTCAGTTGCATCATGAACCATATCCATGATGCCTCTGTCTCTGATTGAAACATTCCTATTGCAATTGGGAACATCCAGTTGTGTCCATCTAGAGCATTGCATGCAGCCAACTGACCATTCCACTTTCCAAAAAAAGATGAGTCTATGCTCAAATATGGACGACAACCTGCTTTGAATCCATCTATGCAAGGCTTCAAACACATAAAAACTTGCTGAATAAAACCTTGCCATCCTCGATTACCTCTGTATCTATCTCCACCACACTCCCAGTGACCTCTTCTCCACCTCTGCTTTAAAACTATACAACATCCTAAATGTATTTGCCCAGTCACCATACAATGATTTCATGGCCCTTTGTTTTACTTTCCACACTGTGGTATATTGCAGCTGGATGGGGTACAGCTTCTCCAAGTCAACTTTAAGCCTCTTTGCAGTAGTGTTTGGAGTCTTGGCTAAAATAGGAGTAATCTTCTCTGTAACCCAAAGCTGTGATGTCATCTTTGAAACTCTCTGTGGAGTGGTCATACATGTATGCTGGTGTGGTATTTGATTTACCCTTACTGTACTTCCATCAGGTTGTAGGCTGGCAGACAAGTACCATTTGCAAGGATTGCCACCACCATCATAACCTTTGCACCGAGCATAAAATTTCTTTCGATCAGTCCACATAGTCTTGGCATCAAACTCTTTTTTCACTGCATAGGTCCCGAAGACATCCTAAACTCCTTCATGCTTGGCCACAACTTTCCCACCTCAATAACTGGGTTCTCTTTGTCATACAAACAAACCAGCTCATTATCATCTGCATCATCCACATCATCTGCAACCTCTCTCATTAGCTGTTCTTCATCCTCATTTGCATTTCTAGGGGCTCTGTTACCTTCAGCAGGCAAAGAACTGTCATCCTTCTCCTTATCTTTGTCATCAACTTGAATGCCAAACATTTCGGCAATATCAATGTCGATATTGGTGTAATGACCAAATCTGTTTTTTCACTCAACTCTACTACATTCCAGTCAACAACAATCTTCCTAGCACCATGGGTTCCCTCCTCTCCATCTGCATCAATCCCTGTATCTTCAGCTACTACTACAGTCGGTTCAGTCAACAATGCCAACATCTTCTTTTGTGAAACCCACTCATCATCTTCCATCTGTGCAGCCATCTTTGATGGCACATAACCAACTCTGGAATGAGTTTGCAGATCAATTAGCTCTGCATAACATGTTACTTGTTTGCTTGCCCACCCTTCTTGCTGATCAATTTCAGCAACCATAGATTCTCCATCTTCAATTCTCACATATTCACCATTATAGTTATCGAAACGTTGCAGAGATACCTCTTGTTCTGGACCCCAAACAATACTCTCCCCAATTCTCTCCACCAAATTGCCCACGGCCTTCTCCTTCATGCTCTCCAATTCACAGGGATCAACATTAGCAAATTCGACATCCAACCTCACGGTGGTATCTCTATCAATCTCTTGGACACTGCCATCATCGAGCTTGGCTTTACAGGAAAACATTCCACTATCATTGCGTATGTTGTGGCAGTACCTGATCCTCCCCTTTTTTGTCATTGGCAGGCAGCGGCGGCTGTATCTTCCAAATCGAGTTCGATTCTTAATTGGTCTCAGAGAAAAGAGGGTGGCATTACCGATTTGAAGCACTGTCTCCTCGCTCCATCTCATCCAGCCCTCGCTCCATCTCCTATCCAATCGAGATTCTAAAACGCCAAGCAACAGGGGCAGCATGAGGTCACAGATTTATCCAAAATTCAGTGGAATGGGAGTAGTGTTTGGAAAATACTCACTCGCAATAGCCGCTGCCCGCAGAGATAGGCGCTCCACCACCGGGCCGCGGAGAAGAAACAACCTCCGGATCCAATGGATCCCGATTCTAAATCGCCAAGAAACAGAGGGCAGCATGAGGCCACAGATCCCCCAAAATTCTGGGGAGTGGGACTAGGGTTTCGGGCTCACCTCGTAATAGCTCCACCACCGTGGAGAAGAAACCGCTGCCGGAGAAGATGCTTACGGCGGCGCCCGCCGTCCAGCTCAGGCGAGTCGAGCACGGTCACGGGCGCCCACGGTCACACACGATCACCGGTCGAGTCGTGGGACGGTTGACTCTTGACTACGTGGCCATAGGTGGACCCCACCAGTCAGAGCACATAACCCCCAGTGTCCTAACCAAATCTCAGCCTAACGGACAGCCAACTAGCCGCGTAAATGGTGTGTCGCATGGGAGCTATTTTTTCCAACGCGATGTCGCATGAGTGCTATTACAGCCAACGACGTCGCATGAGAGACAGTTCACACCAACGACGTCGCATGGGAGCTATTCGCCCCTCTCCCTCGATCCACTTCCTTTCCTGCCGGCCCACAATGTGGTGCTGGAGGCTACGGATTGGGGGAATCTCTTGGATGGCTGCAACGGCCACGATGTCGGTGGCACTTTAGGCGCCATTCCCCTGCCTGTAGGTTGTATCGAAATCCGGCCCATGTCCCCACCTCCAAGTTCGGGGTGAATACCCAAATTCCCCGGATTGGATGGCGACATCGCTCTGGCGTTGTTTTACTTCTTAAAGGCGCTACCTTGGGACTGTGGAGTGTTGGTCGAGGCTTCGTTCTTGGAGAGTGACTGTCGGGATCAGAGGTGCTCCCCCTCGTCTGCTTCCGGTTGACGATGATCCTTGTTGAAGGCGGTGGCAATGTAAAGGGTGTTGCTTTGCAAGGTGAGGGAGCCATGTTCGTCGTCCTCTCCGCGGAAACCTGTTGGTCCAGGTCATATATATGAGTTTGGGGTGAGCGGCTCTGCCCGTCGACGGCGCGATGTCCTTCGGTCCAGGACGAGAGGGCAGGGGGCCATCTTCGGAGGCATGCACTGATTGCGGATAAACTATGGTTGGCCTAATGGGAATTGACAAAGCATGGTTTTCCTCTGGCGGAGGGCTACTGCCAAACAGGAGCTTGGTTCAACGAGGGTCTCAATGCCCAAGCTTGTTCTTGGTGCACTCGAATCTTGTTAGTGGCTCGTTCGGTATCATGTATCTTTGTCGTTTTCTTTTTTACTTTCTGTTGTATGGTCGTTGTATTCTGGGCTGTGCATTTATCTATAAAATGGGACAAATGCCTTTTTTCTACAAAAAGGTCCCGGCTGCATCCTGTAGACGTGAAAGACACAAGTGATATTTCTTGTATGTGAGTAATATTAACTACAGTAGTGGCATGTATAGTTATATATATAAGGGCGTTAATTTCTTGTATGACATGGAGCCATTACGTGATCTATCGGTGCTGGCGCACTGAACACGTCTTACCACCTACATGCAATCTGATTCATGCATGATAGGGAGATTAAGGCCAGATAGTGCAATTCCTTCCATCATCCCCAGTAGTTCAATTTCGAGAGCCTTATGACAAGACTGATATTGCCTGCTGAAAGTACCATTCACTACTGAAATTTTCGAGTTTCCCGAGTACCAGGAAACTTTGCACGAAAGCCGTTTCGCACTTGGCAGAAAGTTTCCCTAGTATAGATCTCGGCTAAGGGTACTCGGCCCAAAACCTACCGGCAAAGACTACTTTGCTGAGAGCCGTCCATCAGGGACTCGGCAAAATCTTTGCCGAGCACTACAAGGAGGACTCAAACTCAACAAAAAAAAAAAGCTTGAGGGGCCTTACGCAGACGGCGGCTGCCACATGACATTTTTGCCAAGAGCCAAGGTAGGGGACTCGGCGTACTTGGAAGGCCAGCAGTGAGGCGGCACGTGGCTGCCATAGTTTGCCAAGATTGGCCCCCATGGCTAACTTGGTCTTTACCAAGTGTAGTGTTTGCCGTGTACTCCCAATCGGTGATCACGTGCCCAAGCAAAGCCCCAGCAGCCAAGGTTTGCCGAGACCCTCTTACGTGTACTCGGCAAAGTTCTGTCAAGGCTACCAGAACAGGACACGTGGACTATTCACCGAGCTTCGTTCTCGACAATTAGTGTTTACTGAGTTGTGTACTTGACAAATATTAAATGATATGTTCAGTTTCATTTGTTTCTGCATCGGCCCTGCAACAAAAATATGTACATACAGTAAAATGTGTCCGTAGAAGCAAATGCACAGGAATCATAACAAGTCCCAAATTCTTCACCAAACTAACTAAAGAATCATAACAAGTTCCAAGTTCTTCATCAATCAAACTAACTAAAGCATCAAAACAAGTTCCAAGTTCTTCAAGTTCTCAATATGACCAATTGTGTTACATGGACCACACAAGCATCACACTAAGAATGATCACAACTAGGACACAGAAGTTCTTCATCCAACTCCACCCGATCTGATTTCTCTCGACTTGGAGCGAATACGTGGAGTAAGCATACTCTGCCTCCTCTCTAGTATCATAACCGTTGTAGCAATTGTCTCATTAAGTCCACAACCGTACGCATCCCCCCCTAGAAAGCTAGATCCCTCGTGGGGGAAGGTCATGTTTTCACATGACCTCCGTGAAGGCGTATTTGAAACAACCTCAAATTTTTACCACGGCCTCCAGGGGCTGTGTGAATACGCCGTGCCAGGTCCCGTCAATTTCTGGGCTCTCGTGAATTTCCGGAGATTTAAACGGCAGCATACGCGCGTCGACGACCTTCTCGTGCCCCCCCCCCCCCGGGCGGGGTCCACCCTCTCGGTTGTGTGTGCAGTGCCTGGGCATGGACCGAAGATCGCGGTCAGAGACTCCCAGCCATTTCTATCCATGATTTCATCTGGTCGGTGCTCCATTTTTTTGAATTTTTGGCATAAACCCCTGAAAATGCAGGAAATGCACGGAATATGGCTGGCGGCCCCCGAAAAAGCCCAGGAATTGACACTTGTCTTAGACCGGAACTGTATGAGCGTAGAAAAAGTTTCGAGGCCAGCGGAGGAACGGGCCCCGCACCCCTTCATAAACCGAACGCATCCCCCTACAAATCTAGATCCCTCGTGGGAGAAGGTCACATTTTCACACAACCTTCGTGAAGGGGACGAGCCACGACCTGTCCTTGTCGATTGAACTATGCAAGGGTGGTGGCTTAAAAATAGCATAGTTTGTTGAGTATCTTCTGTCGGATTCTCGGCAAAGGTTACCCACGGTCACGGGCTCGCCAGCTATGCCACATGGCCCCTATTTGTCGGGTGCCTTCGACTTCATTCTCAGCATATTACGACTAAGTCGAGTTCTTTTGGCAAGTTTCTCGGCAATGGTTTCCCACCGTCACGGAGCCGTCCGCTATAAACGGCCGTGCAAGATGGGGCATACTGCACATAACCCGAGTTTTTTCGTGTTTGCTGAGCACGTGATGGGGCTCGGCAAACTGCAAAGAACTCGGGAACAACGATTTTTCCAGTAATGGTAGTACAATAGTTGGGCCCTCAAACGGTCAAATTAATCATCATGGTGCACCTTTTTTTTTTGAAAAAAGATCTAGGTGCACTTCATCACCATGTGTCCTCGTTTGTTTTTCATTTGATTGCAAATTTTTTGTACTCAGGTAGCTTACCAAGCTGACCGCTTGTTTTTTTTGACGGGAAGCTGACCTCTTGGTTGATCACCAGGCGTCCTCGTTATAGGTAGGTGAGGTCAAATCATCAAGATCATAGATACCGTTGATTATGCGCTCTCAATCAAATCACTGATTCAACCGGCACGGTTATCTTGGTTAATTTTCAACAATGCGCGCGTAATTAAAGGCCTAGTAATAGCTAACGATATATATATGGAGATCGATTCCCTACAATAAATGGGGATCGATACTTGATCATGCCATCGGCGGCGGCGGCCATGGCAACCTGCAAGACCTCCTCAACGGTGGTCGTCCACACCGGCGGGCATCTATTCGAGGTCGTCGGGCACTCCTTGGTCTCAGGCCAAACCCAGCTCACGTCGACCTTCCGCGTCGGCGGTGCCAACTGGTGCATCCGCTACTACCCAAACGGCGAGAGGGGAGTCGCGGACAGCACCTCCGTATACCTGAGGCTGTTGAGCCCCGACGAGGTCATGGCGTCCGGCTTCTTCTGCCTCCAGGACCCTGTCCATCTCCATCCAAGGGGGAGAAGAACAAACGAAGCGTCGGGCCTAGAAAGTTCTCGTCCAGCGAAATTGGCGGCTGGGGTTACGCTAGATTCGTCATTAAAGCCGATTTGGCCGCGTCCGGGTGCCTCAAGGATGACTGCCTGGTGATCAAGTGCGCCGTCGAGGTCTCCGAGTTCATCGACAACGACGCCCACCGGAACGAGGGTCAGATCATCGTGCCACCCTCCAACTTGGGCACAGATCTCGGCTATCTTCTAGAGAGCGGCCTCAAGGCAGATCTCACTGTCAAGATCAGTTCCTCCACGAGTTTCAAGGGGTCTCGCAAAAAAACCAAGAGTTTCAAGGTGCACGCCTGCGTGCTGGGTGCCAGGTCGCCTGTCTTCCGCGCGCAACTGGGTGGCTCAATGAAGGAAAGCAAGCAAAGCAACATCTGCATCAAGGATATGGATGATAAGGTTTTCGAGGCCCTCATCCATTATATGTACATGGATTGCCTGCCTGATTTCATGGAGGAGACCACAAAAGAGGCCACAAACATGGCGCAACATCTGCTTGTCGTGGCTGATCGATACGCGATAGAAAGGCTGAAACTGATGTGCGCGAGCAAGCTGAGCAACGTGATGGATGCCGATACGGTGTGCTTCACTTTGGACATGGCACAGCAATACAATTGTCAACAGCTCAAGGATTGCTGTCTCAAGTATATGGCAAAAGACCGTCATAGGTTGCAAGACATTAAAAAAACCAAGGGATTTGAGCAATTAAAGAAAAATCACCCACTTATTGTGTGTGATATTCTCGATGAAGTTATTGACAAGATGTGATTGCTTCGCTCCCTCTGTACCACCACACCGCTACGATCAGCAGAGAGCTCTCCGAATGTCATGTTTTTTCCTTATGTCAATGATGAACTTCTATTTGGCCAGAGTTTGTGTAAAATACTAAATTTTCATTCACTATGCTAATCCAATCATGCACACGCGTCCTTTTTAATTGCCTCTCTTCGACTCCCTATCTTTTGTAGCATGTAGCTCAACCTACCGAAAACCACACTCTTTGTCCTAACTCCAACTCACAATCTCTTGTCTTACAGCTCTTTTGATATCTGGATTTAATCCCTGATTTTGTTGTTGATATGTTGCTGCCCATAATTTCTGTATTGATAGACATGATTATCTTTAGGAGTGGATATCTTGGAAAAATGGAGTGGCAATAATTGTTGTACTGAAGATTTGATATGTGATACTTTTTATCGCAGATTTTTTGATTTCTAGGTTAAGAGTTTTTGCTCTCTGGTGTAATGGTGTGTTTCCATCTTCATAAAATGCTCATGTTGGCAGGTTCAGAGTGTAGAAGTTACATTATGTCATGCAAAGTTACAAAATACTTCTGGAAGAGGAAAACTACAATGGATAGGTGTATCTTTCAAGTATGAGGGTTGTATATATTTTTATTGAATGTTTAGTGTAGTTCCGAAATAGCATCACACATTTCATCAGTGCACAATATTCTTCATTGCAGAATTGCAAGCTATCTTAATTCTTCAGTGTAGTTCTGAAATAGGTTTTAGATTTTTCTCTCTTCCCCCATGATTTGTGCACGGCTTGCCAGATGCATGTGTCCTGCAAATATAGCCATACTTTTCTTGTTTGTTGTTCGCTTTAATGCTCATTATATTCAAATCAAGATGATTCAATAACATATTTTTTATGCAGTACATCACAGTATTATAAGAGGACGAACAAATAGTTCTGCAGGGAATCCTCTCTCAACATCCAGGTAAGTTCAAACAGTGCAATCGCTGCTCCACTTGTCAAGCTTCCCTTGTAGCACTTTTGCATATCTTGCGGGAAGAAGCTCAAGAAGCTTCATTCAATTTCTTAATCCTTTGTGTTGGATTAACAAGATGTATTGCTTCATTGTTGCATTGCATTGAGCACCTAAAACATCAATTATATTGTAATGAAGGATGTGCTTCGAATTTTATGGCCTTACCATGAGTATATTGTATACCAAAATTCATCACTACATACCATTGATAGATGAAGTTAAAAATGAGAAAAACACCGATAAGGATAGATAATTCTATTGTGTTGCTATATGTCCTATTATTCCTCTTTATTTAAAGTTATTCAGTGAATATGTACGGGCGCGGCAACGCGCACATCTCCGTTCTAGTAATTATATATATAAGGGACTTAATTTCTTGTATGAGGGAGCCATTACGCGATCTATTGGTGCTAGCGCACTGGACATGACTACCACCTCCATGAAATCCAGTTCAAGTAAGATAAGGAGATCAAGGCCAGATAGGGCAATTCCTTCCATCATCGTCGGTAGTTCAATTTTCAGAGCGTTGTGACAACACCGATGTTGCCTGCTGAAAGTACCATTGTGCCATTTATTATGTCTTGGTGTTGATGACACATACTTATAAAACCATATCTTCGCGCCACCCGTTTCCCGTCAACCCCTTCCCGCCATATGTTCCCGCCAACCCTTTCCTGCCATATCGCAGTCGTTCTTTACCGCCATTTTCTCCTCTCTACCTATAAAACCCCCTTCAGACGGAGGTGGATAAGTGTCGGTGTCAAAACTGACGGATCTCGGGTAGGGGGTCCCGAACTGTGCGTCTAAGGCGGATGCTAACAGGAGGCGGGGGACATGATATTTACCCAGGTTCGGGCCCTCTCGATGTAGGTAATACCCTACTTCCTGCTTGATTGATCTTGATGATATGAGTATTACAAGAGTTGATCTACCACGAGATCGTAGAGGCTAAACCCTACAAGCTAGCCTATGGTATGATTGTTGTTGTCCCTCTGGACTAAACCCTCCGGTTTATATAGACACCGGAGGGCTAGGGTTACACAGAGTCGGTTACAAGGGAGGAGATCTACATATCTGTATTGTCAAGCTTGCTTTCCACGCCAAGGAGAGTCCCATCCGGACACGGGACGAAGTCTTCAATCTTGTATATTCATAGTCCAAAAGTCCGACTAAAGGATATAGTCCGACTGTCCGTGGACCCCTTAATCCAGGACTCCCTCAGTAGCCCCTGAACCAGGCTTCAATGACGATGAGTCCGGCATGCAGATTGTCTTCGGCATTGCAAGGCTGGTTCCTCCTCCGAATACTCCATAAAAGATTTTGAACACAAGGATAGTGTCCGGCTCTGCAAAACAAATTCCACATACCACCGTAGAGAGAATAATATTTCCACAAATCTAATCTGCTGACACATTCGGCAGCATGACATCATATTACGGCCCGGTCATTATTCGAACCGTTTTTCTCAACCAGCTACTGCACACATTGCGAGGCGGTTTTCTTGGCACGTCTTGTCGAAGCAGAGATCGTGTCCCCTTATCATGGGATTCTCATCAATACGGGTGTGGGTAACCCAACCGCGCCATCAATTACGGCGCTTGGGGAATAAGCGAGTTTACCAGGCAGGTGGGGAGGCATATAGTTTCCTCCGCCCTTATAAAGGGACATGGATTCCTCTTTTTACCCACGCCATCTTCCTCCTTGCTCATCCATTCTTGCGCACTTGAGCTCCAGCACCCAAGTTCGCATTTCCTCCTCAAACCACTCCAAGCATGTCCGGAGCAGGAGGCAAGTGGATGGTCTCCTCCGTTTTGGAGGAGCACATCACAAAGCTACAGGGAGCAGGATATCTGGCCGCGGATATCGCTGCTTGGCTGCCGGATCTTGGGCAGATCGTCCCTACTCCAGTACCCCATGAGAGGGTGGTTTTCCTTACCCACTTTGTCCGCGGACTAGGATTTCCCCTCCACCCGTTTGTCCGCGGGCTCATGTTCTACTACGGGCTGGATTTTCACGATCTAGCCCCCAATTTCATCCTCAACATCTCGGCGTTTATCGTCGTGTGTGAGGCCTTCCTCTGCATTAAGCCCCACTTCGGCCTGTGGCTGAAGACCTTCAATGTTAAACCAAAGGTGGTGGTCGGCCAGCAAGCAGAGTGCAGAGGCGCCATGGTGGGCAAAATGCCTAACGTCACCTGGCTCGAAGGACCCTATGTGGAGACCATAAAGGGGTGGCAATCGGGGTGGTTCTAAATCACCAAGCCGCGCGACACCAACTGGATGGCGGCCCCCAAATTTCGACCCAGAATCCCCATGCGGCTCACCTCCTGGAAAGATAAGGGCCTGTCCTGGGGTTCCTTGGTAGAGCTGACCGGACTCCAGACCTGCGTCAAAAACATGATGAGCAAGAAAATCAAGCTCGTCAACGTGGTCCAAGTCATGCTCTTCCGCCGGATCCTCCCGTGTCAAAGACGGGCATTCAATTTGTGGGAGTTCGACCCGGCCGAGCACCACACGCTGCGAGAGCTCTTCGACATGACGCACAAGGATGTCTGGAGGGTGCTGTTCAAGGGTGCTGAGGTACCTCCTCCCCTTACCGAGGACCGCGGACTCAGCGCAAAGCGTCCTGCCAATCCGGTAAGCCTTTTTTACATTTCATGAGATGTTCTTTTCCCCAGTATAACTGCGCGCGAGATCTAAGCCTCCACGCCATTTAACAGGACTGGGTAGAGACAGCGGAGCGGATCGATTGTCCGGCTCCCCTGCCCGAAGATCCGGCAGACGCTCTCCTAACGGAGATGCTGGTTCCGGCGCCTTATGAGGTGCCGGAGAAGAAGGCCAAGAAGAAGGCCACGGGGACCAGGAAGGGTCTCCGGCGCAAGGTTATATCAGACTCATCGTCCGAAAACACCGAGGCGCACTCCTCCCATGAAAATGAGGAGGAGGCAGAGGAAAGTTCTCCCCCCAGCCGGGGGGACAAGAAAAGGAAGTCCGCCCCATCCGGGGAGGCCGAAGGGTCCAAGAAGGGAAGGACCCTCCTCCCGGACTGCTCCACGACGGCCGCCTATAGCGACGACGAGTGGTTGCCCTGGGACAAGCCCCTGGCGAAGTCGTAAGTATCCGAATACCATAATAATTCTTGGCACGTCTTATTGTACCGTTTCTTATTACGTTGCGCGTGATTATGCAGCCCCTCCCGAGCCCGCATCGATGTATCTTCGTCGGATGATTCTTTGGGCCCGTCGGACCTGAACAACGATACACTTCCGACCGCCTCCTCCCTCGCCCTACGGACAACGTCGAGGTGTTGTCTCAAAGGGCACCGAACCAAGGGGAGGTAGTCCTGGAGGCGCCTCAAGGCGACCTTCCGAAACTAGGCGCAAGGGGAGCAAGACTCCCATGGGCTCCGATGACGGGGGCAGCAAATTCGGCCCCCATACTGTGTCGGAACCTCCAGTGGTTCCGGACTCTGTCAGGCGACCTCTCGCTAAGAGGGGCAAGCCTCCTGTGCCGATGGCCTCTGTCCATCCAGAGGCGTCGTACAACTTACTGGAAGCGCTTCACGACGCTTCCATCGACGAAGAGCACCGCACTATCATGAGTGCGGTGATCGAGAAGGTTCAGTCTGCCAAAAGCAGACTGACTGAAGCCTGTGCCAGCCTCCTAACAGGCTTTGAGGTAAGTGATCAAATTATGAGAAAATGTTACAGCATAGACAGTAGCCCCTCATGCTCTGTTTGGTGTTCTCAAAGAAAGGCTGAACAGAGGATCAATCAATAACCACAGGAGTCTAATCAAAATATGTCTATGTGCATATGTAGGCTTCACTGCTGGCCGCTGCCGCACGTACTTCGGAGGTCGCCGCACTGAAGCAGGACCTTGAGCTGTCTAAGGAAGTGCTCGGCCTTACAAAGAGGCAGCTCGAAGAGAACAAAGGTAAGGATACCCTGTCTGTATATATATAAAAAAAGTTGGTTGTAAAATAATAGGATCATCATGAATTTGCTAGGGGCCACGACCCAAGTGGCGGCCCTGAAAAAGGCGCTATCCAAGGCCGAAGACAAAGCAGCCAAGGAGCGCACCGAGCGCGAGAAACAAGAGGCCAGAGTTGGCGAGGTGCAGCAAGAGCTCTAGGACTTTGCCGAGAAGTACAATTCCTTGGAGCGTGACTCTAAGATGCAGGAGTCCGAGCTTGCAAAGGCACTCGAGAGCGCACAAAACGCCAAGGCCGAAGCCCAAAAGGCCCTCCAGGAGATTGAGGCGGTTAAGAAGATAGCAGCGGGTAAGGCATTCATTATGCAAAGCAAGCATGTGAAGGAAACTTTCCTTTTACTTACCCGAGTTCGGAGCTCTCCAGGAGCATTCGCAAATCTGCCCCGCAGTGTGTCGGATGCCGCGGAATTCTACCGGGCTGAGGAGGGGAGCTCAACGGAGAAGTTGTTCTAGTCTCGATTATCTTTGGGACCCGAACACCAAATGCCCTTGAGCGACCAGCTGAAGCAACTGGTCGAGCTCCATAAGGCGGCCGAATAGGCCATGAAGGGTCTTATAGTCAGGATGTGGCCTGGTGATCCCCTGCCTGGCAGCTACTTCGGTCTGGTGAGGCGGCTTGTGAATGCCTGCCCACGGCTTGAAGTCATAAAGCGATCCATCTGCATCGAGGGTGCATGCAGGGCTTTTGCCCGGGCGAAGGTGCACTGGGGGAAGATGGATGTGGAGAAGCTGGTGACCGAGGGGCCGCCAGAGGGGAAGGAGCACCGCAAGCCCGAATTATATTATGACAGTGTCCTGAAGGGTGCTCGCCTTGCGGCGGAGGAATGTGCTAAGGATGTAATATTTGAATAAATGTACTGTAATATGAAACGAGTTCATTTGCGCTATGCAACGCTTGTGAATTTAAAATATTACCTTCTGTGCGGCCATTTATAAAATCTGAGAGTTGGCCAGTCGTCGGCTTCTGCCCCCATGTAACTAATCTTGAGGTGTTCGGGACAAACCACGAGCACTCTTTATCCCAATTTTGGGTCCTTGAAGGAGGTGTTCAAAGACAACGAACTGTGCAATCGGACTATAAGGGTTTATCACTCTCACTTAGCCATAGAAGTCTACAATTTTAAATGTTGGCGAAGCCCTAGTATTCGGAAGACCGAATTTGGGGCGCTATATACGCCTAGGTCGGGCAAGGCCGACTCCTCGCCCGAAGCGGAAAAAGTCTTTAAGGACTTGAGACCTCTCGAACAGCGACCAGCTCTCGCCTTATCATGACAGTCAGTTTTCAGCTTTCTCTACTGAGGTGCTCGTCCGAAAGAACCGGGACACAATCGCAGTAGTTCTCCCAGCGCTACCTTAGCCGATATTGCGGAACGTAAGGTACCAAAACATGGGAGCCGGGCAAACCCAACTATTGACCTAAGACATGATTCGGAGCTGATGCATATAGTGCTATAAGTTTGGGGTGCCGCACTGTCGAAAATTTTCGGACTTCTCACGCCGTATTTATGGGGTATACTGAAGCCCCTGGCGTACTGGTCGTACCAGAATGTACGGGTGAAATTTGTCGTAAGTAAGCAGACAAGAAAAAAAGAAAGGGTGATGCAGTAATAGACTAACGCTATGCATTGTTATGAAATAATACGCCAAAGCGTACGGGTACAAATAGTGCAATAAGAAACAAGTAGGACTATTTGACATGTCCTATCCAAGGGCAAGCTGCGTATGGGTATCAAAAACAGGTATTTCGATCGTTATCAGAGACCACCTGGGGATTCCCTTGTACGTCAGAACTTCTTGCTTCCTTGGTATTTCCTTCCTGTAATGCGTCCAGCAATCAGACTGCCGAAAAGGGGTTCCAGAGAGGAAGGTCCTGAAAGAGAGAAAATGAATAAAGGTATACAGCCCCTGGGGCGGTTGAGCCGCATTGTGGGACGTGCCTTGGCCGTGCCCCCGCCTATGCCCATGGTATTTTTTTATAGTGCGTAATTATGTATGCGTGGCACATATTTTGTCGCTTGACTGGGACTAGGACGGAGGCCGCATTGCTAGGCGAGCTCTGAACGTGCCAGGCGATCTTGTTGCAGATTATTCCGGACTTGCTTGAAGGTGTCCGGGGGATTTATCGCCGAATTGGGGGTTTGCCTTAAAAGGTTGCTTTGTGCTTCTGCTGCGAGGGCTGCAGTGTGCTCCTCTGTGCAGAGTGAGTGTTCTGTGTTTCCATTGACTGTTATAACCCCACGAGGTCCTGTCATTTCGAGCTTAAGGTATGCATAATGTGGTACCGCATTGAATCTAGCAAATGCGGTTCGCTGAAAGCAGATGCGTGATAGCCATCATGAACGGGACGATGTCGAAGATTAATTCCTCGCTTCGGAAGTTGTCCGGAGATCCGAAGACCACTTCCAGTGTGATTGAGCCCGTGCAATGGGCCTCTACACCTCCGATGACACCTTTAAAGGTGGTTTTAGTGGGTTTGATCCTCGAGGGGTCTATACCCATTTTGCGCACTATATCCTGATAGAGCAGGTTCAGGCTGCTGCCGCCGTCCATAAGGACTCGAGTGAGGTGAAATCCGTCGATGATGGGGTCAAGGACCAATGCGGCAGAACCGCCATGACGGATACTAGTGGGGTGGTCCCTGCGATCGAATGTGATCGGACAAGAGGACCATGGGCTGAATTTTGGGGCGACTGGCTCCATCGCATAGACGTCCCTTAGTGCGCGCTTCCGTTCCCTCTTGGGAATGTGAGTTGCGTATATCATGTTCACCGTCTTCACTTGTGGAGGGAACCTCTTCTATCCTCCTGTGTACGGCGGCCAAGGCTCCTCCTCATCGTCGCTATGCAGCCCCTTGTCCTTGTTTTCGGCATTCAATTTGCCGGCCTGCTTGAACATCCAGCATTCTCTGTTGGTGTGATTGGCTGGCTTGTCGGGGGTGCCGTAAATTTGGCACGAGCGATCGAGTATGCGGTCCAAACTGGACGGGCTCGGATTACTTCTTTTGAACGGCTTTTTCCGCTGACCGGATTTAGGGCCACTGAATCCGGCATTGACTGCCGTGTCTTCGGCGTTATCGCCGTTGCTGCGACGCTTGTGTCTATTACTATGTGGTCTGCCGTTAGTATCTTTGGTATCTGAAGTGCCAGGATTTCTTGATGTGTTGTTGCTGCGAGCCAGCCAGCTATCCTCGCTCGCGCAAAAGCGGGTCATGAGTGTCGTGAGGGCTGCCATAGACTTCGGCTTCTCCTGGCCGAGGTGCCGGGCGAGCCACTCGTCACAGATGTTATGCATGAATGCCGCTAAGGCCTCTGCATCCGGACAGTCGACAATTTGGTTTTCTTGGTTAGGAACCTGGTCCAGAATTTTCGGCGATTCCCACAGCTGCTGAATTATATGGCTCAAGTCATCAAGATCCGGTGGTCGCACATAAGTGCCCTGGAAGTTGTCAAGGAACGCATCTTCCAAATCCTCCCAACTACCAATGGAGTCTGCTGGCAAGCTATTCAGCCAATGTTGAGTTGGTCCTTTGAGTTTTAGTGGGAGGTACTTGATGGCATGTAGATCATCACCGCGAGCCATATGGATGTGGAGGAGGAAATCCTCGATCCATACCGCGGGGTCTGTTGTACCATCATATGATTCAATGTTTACGGGCTTAAAACCCTCGGGAATTCGTGATCCATTATTTCATCAGTGAAGCATAGGGGGTGTGCGGCGCCTCTGTGCCGGGCTATATCACGACGCAGTTCATACGAGTCTTGTCTGCTGTATTCGGCCCGACCGGATTTGTTTTTGTTATATCCTGCGTGACGATCATCGTCCCGCGTTGGGGCGCGCCCCCGTGATCCGTAGATCGATCTCGCATGTCCTGCTTTGTTTTCCAATACGTCTCGCAGGTCCCGCGTGTTGCCCCGGGCCTTGGTATTGTTGTTTGAATGGCGGCGGGGTGCGGGCTGGTATGCCCCTCTGTCTCGGCCATGAGGTGGCCAATCAGCCGCATCATACGCTGGTGATGTAGGTTTCAATGCTTTCTCCTCGAGTTGGGGTAGCAACCTGCGCTTTGGGTAACTCTTGGTTGGGCGCTCGAGTTCGTATTCCTCGGCCTCCAGGACTTTAGTCCATCTATCCGCTAGCAGATCTTGATCAGCTCGAAGCTGTTGTTGCTTTTTATTTAGGCTATTTGTTGTGGCTATAAGCCGGCGCTTGAAGCGCTCCTAGTCGATAGGATCCTCAGGCACGATAAATTCTTCGTCGCCGAGGCTCACTTCGTCTTTGGAGAGAGGTATGTAATTGTCCAGCGCCCTGTGGGCGGTGGTTCCTGTTCGTCTCCTACATCGTCGTCCATACCGTCGATGTCTTCGGAGCCGAAATCAAGCATGTCGGTTAAATCGTCGACAGTGGCTACTAAGTGGGTGGTGGGTGTGGAACAATTTCTTCGTCGTCCGCATCCCACTCTAGCCAGACATAGTTCGGCCAAGGTTCTCCCGACAAGGAGAGGGACCTTAATGAATTTAGCACATCACCAAAAGGCGAGTCTTTGGAAGATATCCATGAGGTGAACTCCATGATTGGTGCCCAATCAGATTTGATAGGCATGGGCCTTGAGCGTTTGAGGGCAGATGGCGAGGATGAATCCGAGGATCCGCGGCACAGGTCTCATAGGAGGTGAAGTCGGTATTCAGCTCTATCGCCCATCGAGTGTGTGACCTCCGTGGGGTCCGTCCACCCGTCCTCGGACGGCATAATCGACTCCGGATCTAGGGCCGGAGTAGGCACATGTGTGATCTCCCGAACACCGTCCGGCGGCAGAGCTAAGTCGTGCTCGTCGTGACTGTGCGGCGCACCTGGCATGTGCTCGAATCTGTCAAAGATCAAGTCTCCACGGATATCGGCAGTATAGTTCAAGTTTCCAAACCTGACCTGATGGCCAGGGGCGTAGCTCTCGATCTGCTCTAGATGGCCAAGCGAGTTGGCCCGCATTGCGAAGCCGCCGAATATGAAGATCTATCCGGGGAGGAAAACCTCACCCTGGATCGCATCGTTGTCGATGATCGAAGGGGCCATCAAACCTTGTAGTGACGGCACAGTGGAACTCTCAATGAAAGCACCATTGTCGGTGTCAAAACCAGCGGATCTCGGGTAGGTGTCATGAACTGTGCGTCTAAGGCGGATGGTAACAGGAGGCGGGGGACACGATGTTTACCCAGGTTCGGGCCCTCTCGATGGAGGTAATACCCTACTTCCTACTTGATTGATCTTGATGATATGAGTATTACAAGAGTTGATCTACCACAAGATCGTAGAGGCTAAACCCTAGAAACTAGCCTACGGTATGATTATTGTTGTCCTACGGACTAAACCCTCCAGTTTATATAGACACCGGAGGGGGCTAGGGTTACACAGAGTCGGTTCCAAGGGAGGAGATCTACATATCCATATTGCCAAGATTGCTTTCCACGCCAAGGAGAGTCCCATCCGGACACGGGACGAAGTCTTCAATCTTGTATCTTCATAGTCCAATAGTCCGGCTGTCCGAGGACCCCTTAATCCAGGACTCCCTCAATAAGAATTCGAGTGTAGTGTAGTCGAGATGTCCCATTATCCTTCCTATCGTAGTTTTCACCCTGGGATGAGCAAGACTCTTCTGAGGCTAGCTACCGATTTCAGGATGGACAATAGGATAGTTCCATGGGACGAACTCACCGGTAGTGACACCATAATGAATGAGTTGGCTCACGAATTACGTAGATTTGGGTGGCTTGAAAGGACCTATTGAAAGATCGTGGATGTCGCCTAGAGGGGGGTGAATAGGCGCTTTAAAATAATTATGGTTTAGGCTTGAACAAATGCGGAATAAACCTAGCGGTTAATTTGTCAAGCACAAAACCTACAACAACTAGGCTCACCTATGTGCACCAACAACTTATGCTAAACAATATAAACTACTAGGTGATAGCAAGATATATGACAAGAAACAATATGGCTATCACAAAGTAAGGTGCATAAGTAAAGGGCTCGGGTAAGAGATAACCAAGGCACACGGAGACGAGATGTATCGCGAAGTTCACACCCTTACGGATGCTAATCTCCGTTTGGAGCGGTGTGGAGGCACAATGTTCCCCAAGAAGCCACTAGGGCCACCGTAATCTCCTCACGCCCTCGCACAATGCAAGATGTCGTGATTCCACTAAGGGACCCTTGAGGGCGGTCACCGAACCCGTACAAATGGCAACCCTTGGGGCGGTCATCAACTCGTACACTTTGGCAACCCTTGGGGGAGGCCACCGGTACCCGTCAAATTGCTCAGGGCGATCTCCACAACCTAATTGGAGACCCCGATGCTTGCCCGGAGCTTTACACCACAATGATTGAGCTCCGAACACCACCAACCGTCTAGGGCGCCCAAGCACCCAAGAGGAACAAGCTCAAGGGCACCAAGCACCCAAGAGTAAAAGCTTCTCAACCTGTAACTTCCACGTATCACCGTGGAGAACTCAAACCGATGCAAAAAATTAGATGGCAAGGGCACACGGAGTGTGTCATGGATCTAAGACTGACAGTAGAATGGGGGGTAGGTGTTGGAAATATGCCATAGAGGCAATAATAAAAGGATTATTATTATATTTCCTTGTTCATGATAATTGTCTTTTATTCATGCTATAATTGTATTATCCAGAAATCGTAATACACGTGTGAATACATAGACCACAATATGTCCCTAGTGAGCCTCTAGTTGACTAGCTCGTTGATCAACCGATAGTCATGGTTTCACGACTATGGACATTGGATGTCGTTGATAACGGGATCACATCATTAGGAGAATGATGTGATGGACAAGACCCAATCCTAAGCATAGCACAAGATCGTGTAGTTCGTTTTGCTAGAGCTTTTCCACTGTCAAGTATCTTTTCCTTGGACCATGAGATCGTGTAACTCCCGGATACCGTAGGAGTGCTTTGGGTGTACCAAACGTCACAACGTAACTGGGTGACTATAAAGGTGCACTACAGGTATCTCCGAAAGTATCTGTTGGGTTGACACAGATTGAGACTGGGATTTGTCACTCCGTATGGCGGAGAGGTATCAGTGGGCCCACTCGGTAGTGCATCATCATAATGAGCTCAAAGTGACCAAGTGTCTGGTCACGGGATCATGTATTACGGTACGAGTAAAGTGACTTGCGATGCTAGATTGAACGAGGTATTGGGATACCGACGATCGAATCGCGGGCAAGTAAAATATCGATTGACAAAGGGAATAGTATACGGGGTTGATTGAATCCTCGACATCGTGGTTCATCCGATGATATCATCGAGGAGCATGTGGGAGCCAAAATGGGTATCCATATCCCGCTGTTGGTTATTGCCCGAGAGCCGTCTCGGTCATGTCTGCATGTCTCCCGAACCCGTAGGGCCTACACACTTAAGGTTCGGTGACGCTAGGGTTGTATGAATATGAGTATGCAGCAAACCGAATGTTGTTCGGAGTCCGGATGAGATCCCGGACGTCACGAGGAGTTCGGAATGGTCCGGAGGTAAAGATTTATATATAGGAAGTCTTATTTTGGTCGCGGAAAAGTTTCAGACGTTATCGGTATTGTACCGAGTGCCGAAGGGGTCCGGGGTCCACCGGGGTCCACCTGCCCGGGGCCACATGGGCTGTAGGGGGTGCGCCTTGGCCTATATGGGCCAAGGGCACCAGCCCCAAGAGGCCCATGCGCTGGAGATAAGAGAGAGGAGAGTCCTAAAGGGGAAGGCACCTCCGAGGTGCCTTGGGAGGATGGACTCCTCCCCCTCTTGGCCGCACCCTTCCTTGGAGGAAGGGGCAAGGCTGCGCCTCCCCCCTCTCTTGCACCTATATAAAGGGAGGGAGGGAGGGGTGGCCGTGCCACTGAGAGCCCTTGGCGCCTCCCTTCTGCTACACCTCCTCCTCCTCCCGTAGTCGCTTAGCGAAGCCCTGCCGGAGTTCTGCTGCATCCACCACCACGCTGTCGTGCTGCTGGATCATCATCAACCTCTCCTTCCCCCTTGCTGGATCAAGAAGGAGGAGACGTCATCCGCTCCGTACGTGTGTTGAACGCGGAGGTGCTGTCCGTTCAGCACTAGGTCATCGGTGATCTGAATCACGGCGAGTACGACTCCATCATCCCGTTCCATTGAACGCTTCCGCCTGCGATCTACAAGTGGTATGTAGATGCAATCACTCTCCCATGACTCGTTGCTAGATGAACTCATAGATGGATCTTGGTGAAACCGTAGGAAATTTTTAATTTTACGCAACGTTCCCCAACAGTGGCATCATGAGCTAGGTCTATGCGTAGTTCTCTATTGCACGAGTAGAACACAATTTTGTTGTGGGCGTAGATCTTGTCAACTTGCTTGCCGCTACTAGTCTTATCTTGCTTCAGCGGTATTGTGGGATGAAGCGGCCGGACCAACTTTACACGCACGCTTACGTGAGACCGGTTCCACCGGCCGACATGCACTAGTTGCATAAGGTGGCTGGCGGGTGTCTGTCTCTCCCACTTTAGTTGGAGCGGATTCGATGAAAAGGGTCCTTATGAAGGGTAAATAGAAGTTGACAAAATCACGTTGTGGTTATTCGTAGGTAAGAAAACGTTCTTGCTAGAACCCAATTGCAGCTATAAATGATCATTAAGTCTATGAGTAACGCCCGACCGTTGCTGTGCAGAGTGGCTTTAAATCTTCTGTCTGTCGAGTGGTTTCTGTTACGGTCGAGTGACATAGGACCTTCCGAGTGGAAAGCTTCTGGTTGAGTGGATGTTGTTATCCTTTGAATACTTCTGACTTTAAGGTGATGTCCTAGGGGAGGGTGTCTAGGTCAGGCCTATGACCCTACCCTAGGTACATAGCTTCATCATTAACCCCCGAATGGTTCAGGGTTCGAGTGGAGAAGGAGTTGAGAATACTGCCGACTCAATTTTTGCGCTTCAGAAGTGTCTTGCCTGGTCTAATGAATCAACATGATGACTCCAACTTCTTTTTCAGTCGCCTTGATCCATTCTTGGTTTTGTCGAGTGAACTTTCATTGTTAAGCTTCGAGTGCTGATATGGAAATAATCTTCAGTCTGACAGGTTGCTCTGCCGTTCGCGGATCTCCCGGGATTCAAATATTCGGAAGCGCGTGAGGCGGAGGGGGCCGTAGTAATCGGGTTGGATTAGGCAGGGCCGCCTCGATTTCTGCGCCACCTTTTTCGCCACGTATTGCGCGCTTGGCTGTTGCGGGATTTGATAGGATCGTCTGGGCCCACGGGCCAGCCACTCAGAAACGACCTCATATAAGGCGTCGGACGGGGGTTGTCGCACAGTGTGTTCCCATTCTTCCTCTTTCTTCTCTGTTATCTCCACCGCATCTACTTCTGCTCCCAGCGCCGCCGCTCTGCTCGAGCTCCGCACACCGTAATGGGGAAGTAGAATACGGTGGCCTTGGAGCACGCGAAGAAGGCGACGACGAAGGCGAAGGGGAAGAAGTCCAGCCGGGGCGGATCTTCGTCGCGGTCGGCCTACCGTGCGGCTGGATCCAGGGCGATTGGATCCGGTCGACGATTCGTCACGACTTCCTCGATGATCTAGCCGAGGGGGGATTGATCCCCCACGGATCCGCGTGGCTCCCAGAGGGCGAGACCGAGCCGCAGCCGCAGGAGGGTGAGTGTGTTCTCCTCGCCACTCACATCGACCGCGGGTTTTCTTTGCCCCCTCATCCTTTCTTCCGAGCTTTACTGAATTTCTTCGTAGCACAACTCCACCACTGGGGCCTCACTTCTTGGGTTGCCGACTTCACTGGGGCCTCTTCAAGCACATTTTCACGTGTCGCTCTCAGTCGGTCAAGAAGGCCAGTCCGAGTGATGAAAGGATGCAAGTGATCCAGATGTGTGGGGGTCTTGGGATTCAGATGAGGGGTAAAAGCTCCTTCCCAGCTATGATCCTCCCCGAGTCGGTCCGAGGGTGGCAGTCGACCTGGTTCTACTGCAAAGACCAGCTGACTCTAGGCCAGTCGACTCGACTTCCTCCCTTTTCCATGGCTCGAGTAGACAAGCCCTCCGCCTTGAAAGTGACCCGGGAGGAGAAAGCGGAGGTGAAGGTGCTGGTCGAGCGAGTGGTCCAGCTCGTGCGTGATGGTGTGACCGACATGGATCTGTTGGAGGTCTTCCGTAGACGCCGATTCGGCCACTTAAAGCTCGTGACCATCCGATGTGGATGTATTCGGGCATTGATGATTCCACTCAGATCCACCTAGAAGAGGTCGACGAGGATACGGTGGAGAAGTGGTTGAGGGGTATCACTGGCAACAAAGATAATCCCAGGGGATCTAGGAGAGTCCCTCCACTCGACAACTCGTACAAAACAGACAAGGTCCAACTCTAAATTGCCGAGTGTTATCTTGATTTATCATGTAACTGCTTGTAGTCAACCGACTGACTTTTGTCTTGCTTGTTGTCTTCCAGGCTCTTACTGAGATGTATTCGATGTCCAACGGACAGCAGGAGCAGGACCCGGAGGGGAGGCGGCGGAGGCGAGAGCGGCGAGTGGCATTACGATGGTGAAGAGGACGAGGAGAGCGACGACCTGGGTGATGAAGAAGAGGTCGACTCACCTCCCCGTAGGGAAAGGCAATCCAAGCACACTCACGATCCGGCAAGCGTCCGCGACAAAGCGACTGTTTAGACCGGGCAGTCGTCAAAGCGTCTTCGGACGTCTTCTCCGGCGCCGGCTGAAAAGGCCCCAAAGCAGTCCAAGGTTGTAGCGCCGAAGACTCAGAAGGCTCTGCCCGAAATCAAAATCGACATCCCTATTGCCTCTGCGTGAGTGTTCTGTGTTCAGTTTTACCCGAGGTTCTGTGTTGTCTACTTTTTCCTTGGTTTGACCGGATGAATCTTGAAACTAGCAGTGCCACTACCTCTGGGACTTCTGCTTACAAAAACGAGGACGAGGACATGGAAGATGCGGTCACCTCCAACCCAGGTATAACCTTCGTGATCTTGTCTTTGTTTTGTCGATTGAATTGCGGTATAACCAGCGAGGATGAATTTTTGGCGACTGGTCTTTTTACAGCTCCTCCCAACGTCATTGATCTCCCAGACGACAACGAGGACGAGCCACTGAGGCCCTTGGGAAGAAGAAGCAGGAAAACGTCCACTGCCAATACGCCTCAGTCAACGCCGGCGGCGGAACCGGTAATCCAGGAGGCCGGCGATGCCAATCGGACTTCTGTCACCTTCGCCATACCACTGTCGAGTGCTCAGCCTTCAGTGTCAGCCGCGCAGACTCCAGCCCATCCACCTTCTCTTTTTTCTACATATCACGTCCCAGAGGACCAGGTGGGTGCTGCCAAAGAGGCTATGCGCCAGGCGGGCATTATGATGGAGCAGGAGCAGATGAAGATGGTTCAGGAAGCCAGCCAAGCTGCTTATGACGCCAGCTCTGCTCTCCAGAGCAACGTCCAGGTTAGCAGATTGCCGACTGACTCTTTTAGCTTGTTGCTTGTTCTGTTAGGATATGCTACCTGAAAACTTTCCTTGAAGAATCTTTGCATCTGTCTGTGTTTCACATTCGTACACCCACTAGGTGTTTTGACTTGCCACTCAAACAAATTGGTATCTTGAGTCGACTAGGTTGTGCCGATTGGATCTTTGAACTAGTGGGGGCACACTGAGTGCACCCACTGGGTGTAGTCCCCGAGACTATAGTTGACTGCAGGCAGTCGATTGTAGTCTTAGAATCGGAATTTCCTCACTCGGCCTGGTCGGACCATGTCGAGTGGAACCTGAACAAGTGGGGGCACGCTAAGTGCACCCACTGGGTGTAGTCCCCGAGACTGTGGTCGACTGCGGACAGTCGACTATGGTCTGAGAACTCTCTCTTCTTCTTTTTTGCACTCGGGTAGACAGACCATATCGAGTGGAAACTGGACCAGTGGGGGCACGCTAAGTGCACCCACTGGGTGTAATCCCCGAGACTACTGTTGGATGTTTGATTCGACAGTAGTCTTAGAATTTGCTGAATTTATCAGATTATTGTTCTGAAGTAACCAACCTCTCCATCCGTTGATTGACCGTCTTTTGATTATAGAAATCTTGTGAACTTGGGGCTCGTTTCGCCGATTTGGAGAAGAAGCAGATTCAGCTCAACCTTGACCTGGAGCTGGCCTAGACAAATCTGCAGAAGGCCAAGGATGAGGTCACTAGTAAGAAGAAACTTGTTGACTGATTTGCTTCCGAATCTGGATGTTATTTGCCCTTTCTGAACCGAGTGTTTTTTCTTCCAGAAACTCTGAACCGAGCTCTGGCCAAGAAGGATCAAGACCATGCGGCCGCACAAAAAACAGCTGAAGAGAAAACTGCCCTTGCTGAACAGAAGCTGGCTTCAGTCGGCAAGCTGGAGGAAGAGAATGCTAAGCTGAAAACTTCTCTTGATGAGGCCAACAAGGAGGCGACTCGTCTGAAGAAGGACAAGAAGAACCTGACTGAAAAGATGGAAGGCATTGCTCGCAAGCGAAACGATCTGGAGGACTTTCTGGGGTGCCTTCCGAAGAAGTTGTTCATCATGCTTGAAGGTGCTTCCTTTTACTCGACTGACTTGTCACCGTCGACTCGTCAGACTCGTCTTTGAATTGTGCGTGCAGAATTTTTCCAGAACTTCGAGGAAGAGACTAGGCGAGTTGAGACAAGCCTGGACCCCATCCTCTCTCTCCAGTGAAGGACGAAGCTGCCATGAACGTACTCCGACTGGAATCTCGCGTTGCTGGCGTTGTCAACTATCTTGCTCGACTAAAAGTCGCGATGTCGCGGATCAACACAACACTCTGGCCAAGGGCGACGCTCCAGAATGACCTTGAGTCTCTGATGACTCGACTTAACGAGATCCTCGGTCGAGTGCAAGAATGGAAGAAGTCTTCGGCTCGGTGCGGTGCCGATGTGGCTATGTCCTTGGTTCGTGTCCACTGCAAGGAAGCGCGAGAGGAGAAGCTGGCGGCGATCAAGGTTGCCAATACCAAGAAGCACAACTTCCAGTCTTTCATGGAAACCTTTATCGCTGCTGCCACTCGGATTGCTGATGGAATTGACCTGGACGAGTTCGTCGAGCCTGCTAGCCCTCCTCCTGTGGAGTGCACAAACTTTTACGCCTCACCTTAAATTTGCCTCGGAATGCCGAGTGATTTTGTAACCGTTAAACTCCTTCGGGCTGGATGCCCGAGTACTTTAATCCGTGGTCCAGAACCTTAGGATTTATCTGAACTTGGTTTATCTCTGAATATGCTTGTGTTTGCCTTCGAGTGGAACTTGTTCTTCACTCGGAATAATCTTTGTACTTGAGATGCAGCTCTGAGGAGGAGGTTCCAATCGACCTGCACCTTGTCGTCCTTGCGGATGGGGATGGAGCGCACGTTGTATTTGTGGCATAGCTCCGAAGGAAAGGTTGCAGTCAACCTACACCTCGCTGTCCTTGCGGATGAGGATGGAGCGCACGTTGTATTTGTGGCGTAGCTCCGAAGGGGAGGTTGTAGTCGACCCGCACCTCGTCGTCCTTGCGGATGAGGATGGAGCGCATGTTGTATTTGTGGTGTAGCTCCGAAGAGAAGGTTGCAGTCGACCTGCCCCTCGTCGTCATTGCGTATAGGGGTGTGCTTCAAACTTAGGCGAGTGCTGGTCTGCAGCTAAGCCTCCGAGTGTGAGGGTTGCTCACTACTCGGTAGGATTTTTTGAACTTACGCGAGTCCTAGACTGCAGCTAAGCCCGCGAGTGAGAGGCTTGCTCACCACTCGGTAGGATTTTTTTTAACTTAGGCGAGTACTGGTCTGCAGCTAAGCCCCCGAGTGAGAGGCTTTCTCACCACTCGGTAGGATTTTTCAAACTTAGGCGAGTACTGGACTGCAGCTAAGCCCCCGAGTGAGAGGCTTGCTCACCACTCGGTGGGATTTTTCAAACTTAGGCGTAGCATCTTGGACATAGCTAAGCCCCCGAGTGAGAGGCTTGCTCACCACTCGGTAGGACTTTTCAAACTTAGGTGAGTACTGGACCGCAGCTAAGCCCCCGAGTGAGAGGCTTGCTCACCACTCAGTAGGATTTTTCAAACTTAGGCGAGTATTGGACCGTAGCTAAGCCCCCGAGTGAGAGGCTTGCTCACCACTCGGTTGGATTTTTCAAACTTAGGCGAGCACTGGACTACAGCTAAGCCCCCGAGTGAGAGGCTTGCTCACCACTCGGTAGGATTTTTCAAACTTAGGCGAGTACTGGACTGCAGCTAAGCCCTCGAGTGAGAGGCTTGCTCACCACTCGGTAGGATTTTTCAAACTTAGGCGAGTACTGAACTGCAGGTAAGCCCCCGAGTGAGAGGCTTGCTCACCACTCGGTAGGATTTTTTAAACTTAGGCGAGTACCGGACTGCAGCTAAGCCGCGAGTGAGAGGCTTGCTCACCACTCGGTAGGATTTTTCAAACTTAGGCGAGTACTGGACTGCAGCTAAGCCCCCGAGTGAGAGGCTTGCTCACCACACGGTGGGATTTTCAAACTTAGGCGTCTTGGACTGTAGCTAAGCCCCTGAGTGAGAGGCTTGCTCACCACTCGGTGGGATTTTTCAAACTTAGGCAAGTACTGGACTGCAGCTAAGCCCCCGAGTGAGAGGCTTGCACACCACTTGGTGGGATTTTTTAAACTTAGGCGAGTACTTGGTCTGCAGCTAAGCCCCTGAGTGAGAGGCTTGCTCACCACTCGGTAGGATTTTTCAAACTTAGGCGAGTACTGGACTGCAACTAAGCCCCCGAGTGAGAGGCTTGCTCACCACTCAGTAGGATTTTTCAAACTTAGGCGAAATGGATTCGTAGCTAAGCCTCCGAGTGAGAGGCTTGCTCACCACTCGGTAGGATTTTTCAAACTTAGGCAAAACGGATTCGCAGCTAAGCCCCCGAGTGAGAGGCTTGCTCACCACTCGGTAGGATTTTTCGAACTTAGGCGAAATGGGTTCGCAGCTAAGCCACCCACTGGGGGATTTAGAGAATAAAAAAGGAACAACAATCATTTATGAGATTGCAAAAAACTGTGTCTTTAATAATCAAACTAGAAGGTATTTCTTATTACATCTCAACAGTCTGAAAACTTAAGTGTAAAAGGGGTGGAGCAGCTCCGCATTCCAAGTGTGTGGCTCATCTTTCTCGTGTTCGACGTTATAGAGGCGATACCCTCTGTTGTGGAGTACTTTGGTGACGATGAAGAGACCTTCCCAAGCAAGAGCAAGCTTGTGTGGTTTCTGCTGATCCGCTCGAAGAACCAAGTCTCCCTCTTGAAAAGCTCGACCCCTCACATTTCTGGCGTGGAATCGGCGCAGGTCTTGCTGATAAATGGTCGACCGGATCAGGGCCATCTCTCTTTCCTCTTCCAGGAGATCAACTGCGTCTTGCCGAGCCTGTTCTGCTTCATCTTCTGAGAAAAGTTTGACTCGGGGTGCATTGTGAAGCAAGTCACTCGGAAGTACAGCTTCAGCTCCATAAACCAAGAAGAATGGAGTTCGGCCAGTCGACCGATTAGGAGTTGTCCTCAGACCCCAAAGTACTGACAAAAGTTCGTCGACCCAGGGGCCTACTGCATGCTTGAGGTTACACATCAGTTAGGGTTTCAGTCCTTTGTGAATCAATCAGTTTGCTCTTTCAGCTTGTCCATTCGACTGGGGATGGGCGACTGAAGCATATAGTCGACTCGAGTGCCTTGGGAAGAACAGAAAGCTCTGAACTCATCAGAATCGAAGTTCGACCCATTGTCAATGATGATGTTGTGCGGAATGCCATATCTGAATGTTAACTCTTTGATGAAGCTGACAACAGTACTGGCTTCAAGATTCTTGATGGGCTTGGCTTCAATCCATTTAGTGAACTTGTCGACTGCCACGAGCACATGAGTGAAGCCGCTCCTACTAGTCCTCAGAGGCCCAACCATATCCAATCCCCAAACAGCAAAGGGCCAAATGAGTGGGATGGTCTTCAGGGCTGATGCAGGCTTGTGTGACATGTTGGAGTAAAACTGGCAACCTTCACATTTGTCGACTATTTCTTTCGCCATTTCATTTGCTCGTGGCCAATAGAATCCCGCTCGGTATGCTTTGGCCAAAATGATCCGAGAGGACGCATGGTGACCACAGGTCCCCGAGTGGATGTCGTTGAGGATCACTCGACCTTCTTCTAGTGTTATGCATTTCTGGCTGACTCCAGTCACACTTTCTCTGAATAGCTGTCCTCTTATCACAGTAAAGGCTTTGGATCGACGGATGATCTGTCGAGCCTCTTCTTCATCCTCTGGGAGCTCTTTCCTAAGAATGTATGTGATGTACGGCACTGTCCAGTCGGGAGTGATGACCAAAACTTCCATGATCAAGTCGACCACAGCTGGGACCTCGACTTCAGTTGGATCAGTGGCACTCTTTGGTTGTGGGGGTTCTTCGGTGAAAGGATCTTCCTGAACTGAAGGTGTGTGAATATGCTCCCAAAACACATTGCTGGGAATGGCCTCCCTTCTGGAACCTATCTTTGCCAAACCGTCAGCTGCTTGATTTTTCAGTCGGGGTATGTGATGGAGCTCTAACCCTTCAAACTTCTTCTCTAACTTTCTCACTGCATTACAATAGCCAGTCATGGCTGGGCTTCTGACGTCCACTCCTTCATTACTTGATTGACCACCAAATCCGAGTCACCGTAGACCATGAGGCGACGGACGCCGAGTGAAATGGCCATACGCAACCCGTACAGAAGTGCTTCATATTCAACTTCGTTGTTGGAGGAGTCAGAATGAATCTGGAGAACATAATTGAGTTCGTCACCTCAGGGGGATACTAATACCACCCCAGCAACGGAACCATTCAGCATCTTGGATCCATCGAAGAACATGGTCCAATGCTCCGAGTGAATCTGAGTCGGCAGTTGCTGTTCAACCCACTCGGCGAGGAAATCTGCTATTGCTTGGGACTTGATAGCTTTCTTTGCCTCAAACTTGATATCCAAGGGAAGGAGTTCAATCGCCCACTTTGCCACTTGACCAGTCGCATCTCTGTTGGTCAGGACCTCTGACAATGGTGCGTCACTAACGACTATAATGGACTGATCAGAGAAATAGTGTGCAACCTTCTTTGTGGTCATGTAAATCCCATAAACAAGCTTCTGATAATGTGGATATCTTTGCTTGGATGGAGTCAGAACTTCAGAAACATAGTATCTTGGTATTTGAACTTTATAGGCTTTTCCTTCTTCTTCCCGCTCGACCGTGAGTATTGTAATGCGACAACTTGTCCGATTGGCTGCAATATAAAGCAAGAAAGGCTCTTTCTTTGATTGGGGCAGCGAGCACCGGCTGGGTTGAAAGCAGGGCTTTGAGTTCTACAAACGCTGCATCAGCTTCAGGAGTCCACTCGAACTTATCAGATTTCTTCATCAGTCGGTAAAGAGGCAATGCTTTTTCACCGAGGCGAGAAATGAATCGACTCAAGGCGGCCAAACAACCAGTAAGCTTCTGGACATCGTGCACACGCACAAGGCATTTCATCTGGAGTATAGCACCAACTTTCTCTGGGTTAGCGTCGATCCCTTGTTCGGAAACGAGGAAACCGAGTAACTTCCCGCCAGGAACTCCGAATGTGCACTTTGATGGATTAAGCTTGATATCATACCTTTTGAGGTTGGCAAAAGTTTCAGCAAGGTCAGCCAACAGGTCGGAACCTTTACGTGACTTTACCACAATGCCATCCATGTATGCTTCCACATTCCGACTGATTTGAGTGAGCAGGCACTTCTGAATCATCCTCATGATGTGGCTCCAGCGTTCTTCAGGCCGAATGGCACTGTGACATAACAGAAGCATCCGAATGGAGTGATGAAAGCCGTTTTTATCTCATCGGGTCCATAAAGTCGGATCTGATGATACCCGGAATAGGCGTCCAGAAAAGACAATCGACCACACCCCGCAGTCGAGTCGATGATTTGGTCGATGCGGGGGAGAGGAAAATGATCTTTCGGGCAGGCCCGATTGATATGCTTGAATTCAATGCACATGCGAAGTGAATCGTCCTTCTTGGGGACCATGGCAACATTGGCGAGCCACTCGGAATGGTAAATCTCTCAGATGAACTCAGCTGCCAGGAGCCGAGCCACTTCCTCACCAATTTCTTTTCTCTTCCGTACGGCAGACCGTCGAAGATGTTCCTTGACTGGTCTAATTTTGGATCGACTCGCAAACAATTCTCAGCCAGTCCCTTGGGTACACCCGGCATGTCAGGAGGTTTCCATGCAAAGATGTCCCAGTTCTCGCGGAGGAACTGGATGAGCGCTTCTTCCTATTTGCTGTCGAGTGATGTTGAGATATGAGTAGGAGCAACATTGGGATCGGTCGAGTGAATATGAATCGGCTTGGTTTCACCGGACGACTGAAATGCAGAATCTGTGGCTGGCTTCTTGGAACGCAGCAAATCACTCGGATCTGCATTCTTCCGGTATTCTTGCATTTCAACTGCTGCCATTTGTGCATCAACGATTTTTGAGCCCTTCTGGAAGCACTCTTCTGCCTTCTACGGATTGCCAGTGATAGTGATCACTCCTCTGGGACCAGGCATTTTCAATTTGAGGTACACGTAACATGGTCGAGCCATGATACGTGCATAGGCAGGCCTACCCAGAATAGCATGGTAAGCTCTCTGGAAATCCACTACTACAAATGTCAACTTTTCCTTGCGGTAATTCTTGGAATCACCGAAAACCACATCAAGGGCGATCTGGCCGAGTGATTCAGCCTTCTTGCCACGTATAATACCGTGAAGACTCATATTACTTTCACTGAGCTTGGACATCGGAATGCCCATTCCTTTCAAGGTTTCAGCATAAATGATATTCAGGTCGCTGCCACCATCCATTAGCACTTTGGTCAGTCGAGTGCCCTCAACAACTGGGTCGGCCACCAGCGCTTGCCTCCCAGGGGTGGCTATACGCGCTGGGTGATCCGACTAGTCGAATGTGATGGCAGTCTGAGACCACTTCAAATAACTGGGTGTTGCCGGAGCAACCATGTTTACATCCCTGTTGATAACTTTCAGTCGACTTTTGCTCTCAACATCAGCAAAAATCATTAGAGTGGAATTGAAGTTGGGAAAAACATCGTCGTCTTCTTCCTTATCCTCATCTTTGTCCAACTCTTTTTCCTTCTCATTGGGTTGCTTTTCTCGGAACTGCTGGATCAAAACTTGACACTGTCGAGTGGTATGTTTAGGATAAATCAGATTACCCTCTTCATCCTTCTTGATGTGAATGTGACAGGGCAAATCCAACACATCATTTCCGGCGTGATCTTTCACTTTCTTGGGGTTCAAGGGCCCTTTGGGCTTCCCCTTGAACTTTCCTTGAGCCACAACTAAAGCCTCACCAGGAGTAGCTAGCTCGGCCTTGCGCTTCTGTTTCCGATTGGAATTCCCTCCTCCGGTTTCCTGGGTGAATGTTTTGTGTTTGCCATTCCGGAGTCGGTCTTCCTCTTCACCATTAGCGTACTTGGTGGCAATCTCCATCATCCGAGTCAGGGACATATCTCATGTCCGACCGAATTTCAGATTCAACTCTCGATACTTAACACCCTCCTTAAAGGCACAAACTGCTTGGTGATTTGACACATTCTCCACTGTATGGTGCAATGTGATCCATCTCTGGATGTAATCTCTCAAGGTCTCATTCGGTTTTTGCACACAGGACTGCAATTCTGTTAACCCTGCTAGCCGTTTGCAAGTACCCTCAAAAGTTCTAACAAACACTCGGGCGAGTTCCTCCCAACTGTAAATGCTGCCAGGTGCCAACTGAGTCAACCATGCTCTGGCCGAGCCTTTCAACATCAGAGGAAGGTGCTTCATGGCCACTTCATCATTGCCACCATCGATCTGTACAGCCACTCGGTAATCCTCCAGCCAAGTGTCGGGCTTGAACTCACCAGTGAACTTGCTGACTCTTGTCGCCAACCTGAAGTTGGGAGGAATCACCGTAGCCCTGATGGCTCTGCTGAAGCACTCTAGACCTGAAACATGCACTCTGCTGCCAGTCGGGTGATCTCTGTCATGACCCTCTCTGTGTGCTCTGTTCCTGTCAACCAGACCTTGAACGAGAATAGATCTCGCATCAAAGCCCGACTCCCTGGGGTCGACTGGAATACTTCGCCCGCCACTGTGAGGGCGTCTGTCATCGTGATGTCGAGGCACATACGACCCACTCCTCGGGGGAGGTGTGGGCACTCGACGACGGTCATCATATTGCTCGTAGTTTCTGTACTGATCTTGCCGGTGCCCACGTCCCTCACGCCGCGGAGGCGATCTTGGGCTGTGAGCCGACTGGACTATATCTGCCATCACAGATCTGCTATGAATCCTATTCCGCGACTGAGATACTGCTGTGTTCTGCTCCCCGGGTGCCCGGAGCAAAGCCCGGATCTGCATCAAACCTCTGCCAGCTTCCGACTGGGAAGGCTAAATTGACTCTGCTATTCGGGCCGCTGCTGTGAGATTTTGGATCGGAGTGCGGTATACCTGAGTTTGAGGCGGAAAAAGCTCCCGTCGACTGGATTCAAGGATCCGCTGTCGAGCACGCTCGTCGAGTGCGTGCTGGAGGTTCTGCAGTCGAGTGCGCTCAGCCAAGTTGGCCAGGCGCGCCTCCTCCAAGGCCCGGGCCTCGGGGGTTTCTCCAACGATAGGAGTGTGAAGTGCATCCATATTGCAGCGGCGAAGCTCTTCCCTCTGCTGTGAGGAAAGGGGCTCGGGGCGGTACTCTTCGTGAACGCGCGACGGGTCGCCGCCGCCATCGCCACTGTTGTCACGGGGGAAGCCAGGAGGACTGCGCGGTCCATTGACCATCATGACTTCCGCCGCGGGATCGCTGCTGTCGCTCTCGGATGCGGTCTCGACGGAGCCAGTCGACGGGTCAAACAGGCCGTAGAGAGTTTCGTCGGGCTCAATTGCCGCGACTTGTGGGGTGGCTGACTGACGGGCCACCGCGTGTCAGAGCCGTGACCGACCGGAACACTTGCGCCGGCGAACAGCGGGGAGCGAGGACACCACAGGAGCTGACCGATACTGGGTCGACGGCTGCCGGAGAAGGACACCGCGGACGCATGCGCGAAAGTTCGTCGCCCCACGGACGGGGAGCGCCTCGACGTCGAGTGGAGCCTCCTGAAGCCAGGCGGAGTCGTCGGCGACAAAGACGAGTGCGCCGAGACGGATCTCGCGGCCCTTGGCGAATCCACCGCCAAAAACCATGATGATGGGAATAGGAGAAAACACAACTTCACCAAAAAGTCGCTAAGACACCTGCCCCACGGTGGGCACCAACTGTCGTGGATCTAAGACTGACAGAAGATTGGGGGGTAGGTATGAGGAGGCAAGATCCTAGCTATGGCGAAGTTGTACACATGAGTTTTACGAGTTCACGCCCTTCACGGAGGAAGTAATAGCCCTACGTATCGGTGCCCGGAGGCGGTCGACTGGATTATGCGTGTGTGTGTTACAGGGGGTGTGAACCCTTGTGCTAGTGGAGGGGTGGCTTATATAGAGTGCGCCAGGACCCCAACCAGCCCATGTTACAAGGAGTTCAATGTACATAAAGAGGGAGCGTTACAGGTAACGTCCGTAATAAAGTGTTATAAATGATCATTAAGTCTATGAGTAACGCCCGACCGTTGCTGTGCAGAGTGACTTTAAATCTTACATGCATCGAGTGGTTTTCATTGCGATTACGAGTGACATAGGACCTTCCGAGTGGAAAGCTTCGTCAGTGGATACTGTTATCCTTTGAATACTTCTGACTTTAAGGTGATGTCCTAGGGGAGGGTGTCCAGGTCAGGCCTATGACCCTACCCTAGGTACATAGCTTCATCAGAGTGCCCAAGTCCTTCTCTCCCAAATCCCACCAAAGCAACTAATGCTAGGGAGGAAAATGAGAGGAAGAACAAGAAGGAGAACACCAAGAACTCCAAGATCTAGATCCAAGGGGTTCCCCTCACATAGAGGAGAAAGTGATTGGTGGAAATGTGGATCTATATCTCCTCTCCCTTTTCCCCCCAAAACTAGCAAGAATCCATGGAGGGATTGAGAGATAGCAAGCTCGAAGAAGGTCAACAATGGGGGAAGAACACGAGCTTAAAGGATAGGGTTCATTGGGAAAGAAGACCCCCTTTTATAGGTGGGGAAAATCCAACGGTATGCTCACAGCCCGCACAGAGCGGTACTACCGCTCATTGGAGCAGTACTACCGCTAGGGCGGTGGAAGCCCTTTGAAAAACAACAGCGGGGAGGTAAAAGGCCAGTAGAACCGTCGGAGCGGTACTACCGATCGTCCTCACGGTACTACCGCTAGGGGTAGCTGTACTACCGCTAAGGGTAGCGGTACTACTGCTTGCGAGCGGTACTAAAAAAATACATCCGTGGCTACTTCCGCTGAGTTTCACTCAGTGCAAAAAATCCGGCACGGTACTACAGCTCACAGGGAGCGTTACTAAAAAATTACATCCCCTCCAAGCGGTAGTACCGCTCCCATGAGCGGTAGTACCGCTGCAGCTTTTTTAAGGACACCAAAACTAACACAACTTCTGCAAATGGACTCCGAATTCAACAAAACCAAGTTTGTTGGAAAGCTAGAGACAAGGGCTAAAACAATTTTGATAAGAATAACAATAAGAAGGAAATAATAAAAGTCCCATAAGAAAATGGTGAGAATCCTTCCTCGAATAAGACCGGTAAAACCTCCAACACCGAAAACGCAATAGAAGAAGCATGTGAACTCCGTTTTCAATGAACTCAAGCTTGTCAAGAAGATGACCAAAAGCTCCCAATCTCACAAGGAGAAAACCAAACAAGAACCAAGAAAGATGATGCAAGGATGCAATGGTTTGAGCTCTCTACGAATGATACGATCAAGCTACGCATCGAGAGCCCCCCTTGATAGTACGTCAATCGATCCTATAACCCGGTCTCCCAACTACCACCATGAGACCGGTAAAATATAAAACCTATCAAGGGAAAACCTTTGCGTTGCACATGGTCCACTTGAGCTAGATGATGACGATCTTGAAGGAAATATGCCCTAGAGGCAATAATAAAGTTATTATTTATTTCCTTATATCATGATAAATGTTTATTATTCATGCTAGAATTGTATTAACCGGAAACATAATACATGTGTGAATATATAGACAAACAATATGTCACTAGTATGCCTCTACTTGACTAGCTTGTTAATCAAAGATGGTTATGTTTCCTAACCATGAACAAGGAGTTGTTATTTGATCAACAAGGTCACATCATTAGTAGAATGATCTGATTGACATGACCCATTCCGTTAGCTTAACACTTGATCGTTTAGTATGTTAATGCTTTCTTCATGACCCATACATGTTCCTGTAACTATGAGATTATGCAACTCCCGTTTATGGAGGAACACTTTGGGTACTACCAAACGTCACAACATAACTGGGTGATTATAAAGGAGTATAACAGGTGTCTCCAAAGGAACTTGGGGGGTTGGAGTATTTCGAGAGTAGGTTTTGTCACTCCGAATGACGGAGAGGAATCTACAGCCCTACTCGGTAATGCACATCACTTAAGCCTTGCAAGCATTACAACTAATGAGTTAGTTGTGAGATGATGTATTACGGAACGAGTAAAGAGACTTACAGGTAACGAGATTGAACTAGGTATTGGATACCGACGATCGAATCTCGGGTAAGTAACATACCGATGACAAAGGGAACAACGTATGTTGTTATGCGGTTTGACCGATAAAGATCTTCGTAGAATATGTAGGAACCAATATGGGCATCCAGGTTCCGCTATTGGTTATTGACCGAGAATGGTTCTAGGTCATGTCTACATAGTTCTCGAACCCGTAGGGTCCGCACGCTTAACGCTTCGATGACAGTTCATTATGAGTTTATAAGTGTTGATGCACCGAAGTTTGTTGAGTCCCGGATGTGATCCACGGACATGACGAGGAGTCTCGAAATGGTCGAGACATAAAGATTGATATATTGGAAGCCTATGTTTGGACTTGGAATGGTTCCGAGTGAAAGCAGGATATTACCGGAACACCGGGGTTACGGAACCCCGAGGTATATGGGCCCTCATGGGCCTTGAGGAAGAAGGAGAAGGGCCGGCCAGGTGGGCTGCGCGCGCCCCTCCCCCTTCCAGTCCGAATAGGACAAGGAGAGGGGGGGCGGCGCCCCTTCCCCCTTTTTCCCCCTCCCCAATCCTAATCCAACTAGGAGAAGGGGGGGGAGTCCTACTCCCGGTGGGAGTAGGACTCCTCCTTGGTGCGCCTCCCTAGGCTGGCCGCACCCCCCCTTGGCTCCTTTATATACGGGGGCAAGGGGCACCCCATGACACACAAGTTGATCTACGGATCTTTCCTTAGCCGTGTGTGGTGCCCCCTTCCACCATATTCCACTTCGGTCATATCGTCGTAGAGCTTAGGCGAAGCCCTGCGCCGGAGAAGTCATATCATCGCGGTGCTTAGGCGAAGCCCTGCGTCGGTGGAGCATCAACATCGTCCTGCCTTGCCGTCGTCTTGTGGAACTCATCCCGACACTTTGCTTTGGATCGGAGTCCGGGATCGTCATCGAGCTGAGCGATGTGCGTAACTCGTAGGTGCCGTCGTTCGGTGCTTGGATCGGTCGGATCGTGAAGACGTGCGACTACATCAACCGCGTTGTTATAACGCTTCCGCTTCGGTCTCACGAGGGTACGTGGACGGTCACTCTCCCCTCTCGTTGCTATGCCATCACCATGGTCTTGCGTGATCGTAGGAAAATTTTTGAAATTACTACGTTCCCCAACAGTGGCATCCGAGCCTGGTTTTATGCGTTGATGTCATATGCACGAGTAGAACACAAGAGACATGTGGACGAAACAAGTCATACTGCCTACCAGCAAGTCAAACTTTGGTTAAGCGGAATAGTTGGGCGAGACGATCCGGACCAACCTTACGCCAGACGCTTCACGCGAGACCGGTTCCCTCGGCGTGCTTTGCACATAGATGGCTTGCGGAAGACTGTCTCTCAACTTTAGTTGAACCGAGTGTGGCTCGCCCGGTCCTTGAGAAGGTTAAAAGCGGAGTCTATTTGACAAACTATCGTTGTGGTTTTGATGCGTAGGTAAGAACGGTTCTTGCTCAGCCCGTAGCAGCCACGTAAAACTTGCAACAACAAAGTAGAGGACGTCTAATTTGTTTTTGCAGGGCATGTTGTGATATGGTCAAGACGTGATGCTATATTTTATTGTATGAGATGATCATGTTTTGTAACCGAGTTATCGGCAACTAGCAGGAGCCATATGGTTGTCGCTTTATTGTATGCAATGCAATCGCGATGTAATGCTTTACTTTATTACTAAGCGGTAGTGATAGTCGTGGAAGCATAAGATTGGCGAGACGACAACGATGCTACGATGGAGATCAAGGTGTCGCGCGGTGGCGATGGTGATCATGACGGTGCTTGGCGATGGAGATCACAAGCACAAGATGATGATGACCATATCATATCACTTATATTGATTGCATGTGATGTTTATCCTTTATGCATCTTATCTTGCTTTGATTGACGGTAGCATTATAAGATGATCTCTCACTAAAAATTATCAAGAAGTGTTCTCCACGAGTATGCACCGTTGCCAAAGTTCGTAGTACCCGGACACCACGTGATGATCGGGTGTGATAAGTTCTCGATCCATCTACAACGGGTGCAAAACAGTTGCACACGCGAATACTCGAGTTAAACTTGACGAGCCTAGCATATAACGAGATATGGCCTCGGAACACGGAGACCGAAGGTCGAGCGTGAATCATATAGTAGATATGATCAACATAGTGATGTTCACCGTTGAAACTACTCCGTCTCACGTGATGATCGGACACGGTTTAGTTGATATGGATCACGTGATCACTTAGATGACTAGAGAGATGTCTGTCTAAGTGGGAGTTTTTAATATGATTAATTGAACTTAAATTTATCATGAACTTAGTACTGATAGTATTTTGCTTGTCTATGTTTCTTTGTAGATAGATGGCTCGTCTTTGTTGTTCCGTTGAATTTTAATGCGTTCCTTGAGAAAGCAAAGTTGAAAGATGATGGTAGCAATTACACGGACTGGGTCCGTAACTTGAGGATTATCCTCATTGCTGCACGTAAAAATTACGCCCCTGGAAGCACCATTTGGGTGACAGGCTGCTGCGGATGCTTGAGCGAAGTTATGAACGTCGGCAAAGCAGAGCTGATGACTACTCTATAGTTCGATGTGCCATGCTTTACGGCTTAGAACCGGGTCTTCAACGGCGTTTTGAGCGTCATGGAGCATATGAGATGTTCCAGAGTTGAAGTTAATATTTCAAGCAAATGCCGGATTGAGAGATATGAAGTCTCCAATAAGTTCTATAGCTGCAAGATGGAGGAGAATAGTTACGTCGGTGAACACATACTCAAAATGTCCGGGTATAACAATCACTTAATTCAGCTGGGAGTTAATCTTCCGGATGATAGTGTCATTGATGAAATTCTCCAATCACTACCACCAAGCTACAAGAGCTTCGTGATGAACTATAATATGCAAGGGATGACTAAGACAATTCACGAGCTCTTCGCGATGCTAAAAGCATGGAGGTAGAAATCAAGAAAGAGCATCAAGTGTTGATGGTCAACAAGACCACTAGTTTCAAGAAAAAGGGCAAAGGGAAGAAGAAGGAAACTTCAAAAGAACAGCAAGAAAGTTGCTGATCAAGAGAAGAAACCCAAGTCTGGACCTAAGCCTGAAAGCCCGAGTGTTTTCTTTACCGCAAGCGAGACCGGACCTTTGAGCGGAACTGCCCCAAGTATTTGGCGGATAAAAAGGATGGCAAGGTGAACAAAGGTATATGTGATATACATGTTATTGATGTGTACCTTACTAGAGCTCATAGTAGCACCTGGGTATTTGATACTGGTTCTGTTGCTAATATTTGCAACTCGAAACATGGACTACGGAATAGACGAGCACTGGCAAAGGACGAGGTGACGATGCCCGTGGGAAATGGTTCCAAAGTCAATGTGATCGCGGTCGACACGCTACCTCTACATCTACCTTCGGGATTGGTTTTAGACCTAAATAATTGTTATTTGGTGCCGGCGTTGAGCATGAACATTATATCTGGATCTTGTTTAATGCGAGACGGTTATTCATTTAAATCAGAGAATAATGGTTGTTCTATTTATATGAGTAATATCTTTTATGGTCATGCACCCTTGAAGAATGGTCTATTCTTGTTGAAACTCGACAGTAGTGATACACATATTCATAATGTTGAAGCCAAAAAGATGTAGAGTTGATAATGATAGTGCAACTTATTTGTGGCACTGCCGTTTAGGTCATATCGGTGTAAAACGCATGAAGAAACTCCATCTTGATGGACTTACGGAATCACTTGATTATGAATCACTTGGTACTTGCGAACCGTGCCTCATGGGCAAGATGACCAAAACGCCGTTCTCCGGAACTATGGAGCGAGCAATGATTTATTGGAAATCATACATACTGATGTTTGTGGTCCAATGAATGTTGAGGCACGCGGCGGGTATCGTTATTTTCTCACCTTCACAGATGATTTGAGCAGATATGGGTATATCTACTTAATGAAACACAAATCTGAAACATTTGAAAAGTTCAAAGAATTTCAGAGTGAAGTGGAAAATCATCGTAACAAGAAAATAAAATTCCTACGATCAGATCGTGGAGGAGAATATTTGAGTTACGAGTTTGGTTTACATTTGAAACAATGTGGAATAGTTTCGCAACTCACGCCACCCGGAACAACACAGAGAAATGGTGTGTACGAGCGTCGTGTCGTACTTTACTAGATATGGTGCGATCAATGATGTCTATTTCCGATTTACCGCTATCGTTTTGGGGTTACGCTTTAGAGACGGCCGCATTCACGTTAAATAGGACACCGTCAAAATCCGTTGAGACGACGCCTTATGAACTGTGGTTTGGCAAGAAACCAAAGTTGTCGTTTCTTAAAGTTTGGGGCTGCGATGCTTATGTGAAGAAACTTCAACCAGATAAGCTCGAACCCAAATCGGAAAAATGTGTCTTCATAGGATACCCAAAGGAAACTGTTGGGTACACCTTCTATCACAGATCTGAAGGCAAGATTTTTGTTGCTAAATTCGGATCCTTTCTAGAGAAAGAGTTTCTCTCGAAAGAAGTGAGTGGGAGGAAAGTAGAACTTGATGAGATAATCATATCTGCTCCCTTATTGGAAAGTAGTTCATCACAAGAAATGGTTCTGTGACAACTACACCAATTAGTGAAGAAACTAATGATGATGATCATGAAGCTTCAGCATCAAGTTACTCTTGAACCTCGTGGGTCGACCCGAATAAAATACGCACCAGTGGTACGGTAATCCTATTCTGGAAGTCATGTTACTTGACCATGGCGAACCTACAAACTATGAAGAAGCGATGGTGAGCCCAGATTCCGCGAAATGGCTGGAAGCCATGAAATCTGAGATGGGATCCATGTATGAGAACAAAGTTTGGACTTTGGTTGACTTGCCCGATGATCGGCAAGCCATTGAAAATAAATGGATCTTTAAGAAGAAGACTGACGCCGATGGTAATGTAACCGTCTACAAAGCTCGACTTGTTGCGACAGGTTTTCGACAAGTTCAAGGGGTTGACTACGATGAGACTTTCTCACCCGTAGCGATGCTTAAGTCTGTCCGAATCATGTTAGCAATTGCCGCATTTTATGATTATGAAATATGGCAAATGGATGTAAAACTGCATTCTTGAATGGATTTCTAGAAGAAGAGTTGTATATGATACAACCAGAAGGTTTTGTCGATCCAAAAGGTACTAACAAAGTGTGCAAGCTCCAGCGATCAATTTATGGTCAGTGCAAGCCTCTCGGAGTTGGAATAAACGCTTTGATAATGTGATCAAAGCATATGGGTTTATACAGACTTTTGGAGAAGCCTGTATTTACAAGAAAGTGAGTGGGAGCTCTTGAGCATTTCTGATATTATATGTGGACGACATATTATTAATTGGAAATGATATAGAATTTCTGGATGGCATAAAAGGATACTTGAATAAAAGTTTTTCAATGAAAGACCTCGGTGAAGCTGCTTACATATTGGGCATCAAGATCTATAGAGATAGATCAAGGCGCTTAATTGGACTTTCACAAAGCACATACCTTGATAAAATTTTGAAAAAGTTCAAAATGGATCGTGCAAAGAAAGGTTTTTTGCACTGTGTTGCAAGGTATAAGATTGAGTAAGACTCAATGCCCGACCACAGCAGAAGATAGAGAGAAAATGAAAGATGTTCCCTATGCTTCAGCCATAGGCTCTATCATGTATGCAATGCTGTGTACCGGACTGACGTATGCTTAGCTATAAGCTTGGCAGGAAGGTACCAAAGTAATCCAGGAATGGATCATCGGACAGCGGTCAAGAACATCCTGAAATACCCGAAAAGGACTAAGGATATGTTTCTCGTATATGGAGGTGACAAAGAGCTAGTCGTAAATGGTTACGTCGATGTAAGCTTTGACACTGATCCGGACGATTCTAAATCGCAAACCGGATCGTGTTTTTATTAAGCGGTGGAGCTGTCGGTTGGTGCAGTTCTAAACAAAGCGTCGTGGCGGGATCTACATGTGAAGCGGAGTACATAGCTGCTTCGAAGCAGCAAATGAAGGAGTCTGGATGAAAGAGTTCATTTCCGATCTAGGTGTCATACCTAGTGCATCGGGACCGATGAAGATCTTCTGTGACAATACTTGGTGCAATTGCCTTGGCAAAGGAATCCAGATTTCACAAGAGGACCAAGCACATCAAGAGACGCTTCAATTCCATTCGGGACCAAGTCCAAGTGGGAGACATAGAGATTTGCAAAATACATACGGATCTGAATGTTGCAGACCCGTTGACTAAGCCTCTTCCACGAGCAAAACATGATCGCACCAAGACTCCATGGGTGTTAGGATCATTACTTTGTAATCTAGATTATTGACTCTAGTGCAAGTGGGAGATCAAGGAAATATGCCCTAGAGGCAATAATAAAGTTATTATTTATTTCCTTATATCATGATAAATGTTTATTATTCATGCTAGAATTGTATTAACCGGAAACATAATACATGTGTGAATATATAGACAAACAATATGTCACTAGTATGCCTCTACTTGACTAGCTTGTTAATCAAAGATGGTTATGTTTCCTAACCATGAACAAGGAGTTGTTATTTGATCAACAAGGTCACATCATTAGTAGAATGATCTGATTGATATGACCCATTCCGTTAGCTTAACACTTGATCGTTTAGTATGTTAATGCTTTCTTCATGACCCATACATGTTCCTGTAACTATGAGATTATGCAACTCCCGTTTACCGGAGGAACACTTTGGTACTACCAAACGTCCACAACGTAATCGGGTGATTATAAAGGAGTATTACAGGTGTCTCCAAAGGTACTTGTTGGGTTGGCGATTTCGAGATTAGGTTTTGTCACTCCGATTGTCGGAGAGGTATCTCGAGCCTTCTCGGTAATGCACATCGCTTAAGCCTTGCAAGCATTACAACTAATGAGTTAGTTGTGAGATGATGTATTACGGAACGAGTAAAGAGACTTACCGTAACGAGATTGAACTAGGTATTGGATACCGACGATCGAATCTCGGGTAAGTAACATACCGATGACAAAGGGAACAACGTATGTTGTTATGCGGTTTGACCGATAAAGATCTTCGTAGAATATGTAGGAACCAATATGGGCATCCAGGTTCCGCTATTGGTTATTGACCGAGAATGGTTCTAGGTCATGTCTACATAGTTCTCGAACCCGTAGGGTCCGCACGCTTAACGCTTCGATGACAGTTCATTATGAGTTTATAAGTGTTGATGCACCGAAGTTTGTTGAGTCCCGGATGTGATCACGGACATGACGAGGAGTCTCGAAATGGTCGAGACATAAAGATTGATATATTGGAAGCCTATGTTTGGACTTGGAATGGTTCCGAGTGAAAACAGGATGTTACGGAACACCGGGGTTACGGAACCCCGGGGTATATGGGCCCTCATGGGCCTTGAGGGAGAAGGAGAAGGGCCGGCCAGGTGGGCTGCGCGCCCCCTCCCCTTCCAGTCCGAATAGGACAAGGAGAGGGGCGCGCCTTCCCCTTTCCCTCCCCAATCCTAATCCAACTAGGAGAGGGAGTCCTACTCCCGGTGGGAGTAGGACTCCTCCGTGGTGCGCCTGCCCGAGGCTGGCCGCACCCCCCCTTGGCTCCTTTATTTACGGGGCAAGGGGCACCCCATGACACACAAGTTGATCTACGGATCTTTCCTTAGCCGTGTGCGGTGCCCCTTCCACCATATTCCACTTCGGTCATATCGTCAGAGAGCTTAGGCGAAGCCTCGCGCCGGAGAAGTCATATCGTCAGCGGTGCTTAGGCGAAGCCCTGCGTCGGTGGAGCATCAACATCGTCCTGCCACGCCGTCTTGTGGAACTCATCCCGACACTTTGCTGGATCGGAGTCCGGGATCGCCATCGAAATGAACGTGCGTAACTCGGAGGTGCAGTACGTTCGGTGCTTGGATCGGTCGGATCGTGAAGACGTACGACTACATCAACCGCGTTGTTATAACGCTTCCGCTTTCGGTCTACGAGGGTACGTGGACGGTCACTCTCCCCTCTCGTTGCTATGCCATCACCATGGTCTTGCGTGATCGTAGGAAATTTTTTGAAATTACTACGTTCCCCAACAGATCTTGACTCCCTCAAGTTGGATCACCTTTCTTGATTGCGTTGGCTCGTTGAAGACTAGTTGATTGCTCCCCCATACTCCACTATGGGTGAGCCACTCTTCACAAGTCCATTGTCACCACAATGGACGGCAAGCTTCAAGCATTTGATCTTTTCATGATGCTCCACTTGAACTTGCACACCGCAATCTAACCCCACAAAGAACTCTCACATAGACCATGGGTTAGTACACAAAGCATAATGGACAATGCTTACCATACACACCATTGCCTCTCGGTACTTCTTCTACACTTTGTGTGCTGATCAACTTTATTCATTCTTTGACTTAGTCTTGGTCAACCTCTCACAAGACCAATCTTTAGGTAATTCCTTGAATAGCACCTTGGTCGACACAAACTCTCCTTGAAACCAACACATGTACTCCAAGAAAAGCCTATGGACAAAACCTTCAAATATAACTCAAGGCAACCATTAGTCCATAGAGATTGTCATCAATTACCAAAACCAAACATGGGGGCACCGCATGTTCTTTCACCTATGAGGAGGTACGTAAAGAACTTCTTAGGTTGCATGCAAGGTGGAAGAAGGTAGTGGAGCCGAAGAATGAAACTTTCAGAAGGACTGCAACAAAGCATCCATTTTTATGGACTGAGGACAGCGAGGACGAAGATGATATCTTCATGTTGCCGCTTCCGGGTTCTGAATCGTCAAAGGGCAAGAGTACTGCATCCTCGGAGGGCAAGAGTTCTGCATCGTCCAAGGGTAAGAGTTATGCATCCTCGAAGGGCAAGAGTTCTGCATCGAGGAGGATGACGATGATGCCTTCATGTAGCTTTTAAGTTGTATTCTACTTCTACCGTTTAATTCAGATGTACTTGAATTATTAGTTTGTACTCTCTTATTGTACGGAATTATGTTCTATCTTAATTTCATTTTGTAGTTGTTGCATGATGTTTCATAATTAGTGGAGGGAAATAAAATGCCACTAATTTATTCTAAAACTATATACGGGTGGATCTTCCTCATAATTGGCGCAGATGAAAAACTTCATGCCCAACCAATCTGAAAAATCTGTCACCTCGTTCACCTTGCAAAGATTGCCACACCAACACCGCAGGACTGCCACCCCGGAGGAAAACTTGCATTTTTCATTTTTCTTAGCCTAATGCTTTGATCCGAGCAAGGCAAACTCATACCGACTGAAAAAATGTGTTACACACTTTGCGCAGTGGCGATTTCAAGGATGGCTGGACGAGGATGACGAGAGCCTCGGTGTCTCCTTCTATAGGCTCAAACGACAAATGATGGCAAAAAAATAGGCGCGAACAGACGAAATTTTAGGCGAGATACGCGTGATCCAAAACTGTGTTGACTGATTGATGCGGTCGCATCCTCTAAAGCAAAAGCAGAGGTGAGTGACTGATGCGGTCGCGTCCGCTAAAGCAAAACCAACCAGCACCGCTGAGTGTCGGCACAAGCGGTAAAAAATGCACAGATTCCCGCCCGTGAAAATCAGCGTCGTCAGCACGGGAATCAGCGCCGTCTGCGTTGTTGTCGCGCGTGCAGCAATAGGTAAGCTGCCTGCTACGGTGGCGGTGTGGCCCATAGGCTGGGCCCGCAAGCAGCACGACCTGTCGGCATGCGAGCGACAGCGGCAACCGAGGCCGCCTCGCAAGGTGGCGGCAGGGCCCACCTGGCCTCGCCCGTTCCGTCCCGGCTCGGGGCACTGTGTGATTGACATTATAGCCGACTCGCCGCCTGCAGGCGTGGCGGCAGGTGACACGTGCCGCCTGCCGCGCCTGCCGCCACAGTCGAGGGGGTCCTTTTTGTCAATGTTCTCAACGAGTGGTCCTTTTTGGCAATTCTGTTCGCCAGGGGGTCCTTTTGGACAAAAAATCCTAAAGGGAAAGAGGCAATCAGCTGGATTGTCTGGCTTGCATCATAATGAGAAGAAGTGAGTCTTTGTGGAGTAGGTTTTGCTTTGTTGAATTCTCATCTCTCCGAGGGTGAGCAACTCCCCTTCAAGGGAGTGAACATCGGGATATATCTTTGTCTTCGTGTGCTTTATGTTATCCCTAACTTTTTAAAAAATATTTACACACTGTAAAAAAAGATATTCAAGTAATTAAAAAACTATTTGTAACATTAAAAAATGTTCGTGACATTTAAAAAAATATTCACACGGTTTCAAAGAAATGTCCATGACATTTTGAAAAACCATTTATATAATGTAAAAAATGTTTCATCAAAAAATGTTCAACGTGTATTTGAAAAATGTTTAACATGTATTTTAAAAACATACACCATATATTTAAAAAGTGTTCTCAGTTACTCCCTCCGTCCCATAATGTAAAACGTTTTTGGATACTACACTAGTGTCAAAAAACGTCTTACATTATGGGATGGAGGGAGTATTTGTGTTTTACTTTGGTCCATTGACCTTGCAAGTGCCATATAGGTTGTTGTCTCACCATAGCATATTTAGGCACACACACGTTATATTATGCACATCGTAAATTGCTAATAGGTGGTGTAAAATTGTAGTTGCCCCTATTGACCCCCGCATCTAGGTCCATCTCGATCCTTTCATCTGCAAGCATAGATGATAATGCTGCATCAGTGATCTCGTAGAACCATTCCAGCTCATGTGGTTTTTTTTTTGTTTTATCCCAACCTTCAGGTGGCGGAGACCAAGCCATTGGTGGTTGTTGATGCGTTGTTCTACAGACGACGCAAATGTATTTCCATGGGACATAACCCCCCTTACCATTGGGATGTTCTAAAAAAAGGATCCAGTTTGCCATGAACAATTTCATTCAAGCATGCTATATGTGCCACATGGTAATATAGAGTGTGACGTGCTCCTTCTCCGGGAGGTCACTTGAGTAGTGGAAGAGACATTCTTTGCCATGTGATGAATATGAGCTGGGTCAGGTAGTCGTCAAACTATAGAGGGTTGCACAAAGGGAAAGACTGAAACTGATGTGCACGAGCAAGCTGAGCAACACGATAGATGCCGATTCAATGTGCTTCACTTTGGACCTGGCACATCAATACAATTGTCAACAACTCAAGGATTGCTGTCTCAAGTATATGGCAAAAGACCGTCATAGGTTGCGAGACATTAAAAAAACCAAGGGATTTGAGCAATTAAAGAAAAATCGCCCACTTTTTGTGTGTGATATTCTCGATGAAGTTATTGACAAGATGTGATTGCTTCGCTCCCTCCGTACCACCACACCGCTACGATCAGCAGAGAGCCCTTCGAGTGTCATATTTTTTCCTTATGTCAATGATGAACTTCTATTTGGCCAGAGTTTGTGTAAAATACTAAAATTTCATTCAGTATGCTAATCCAACCATGCACGTGTCCTTTTCAGTTGCCTCGCTTCAACTCGCTATCTTTTGTAGCATGTAGCTCGACCTACCAAAAATCACTCTGTCTTAACTCCAACTCACAATCTCTTGTCTCTTTTGATATCAGGATTTAATCCCTGATTTTGTTGTTGATATGTTGCTGCCCATAATTTCTATATTGACAGACACGATTATCTTTAGGAGTGGATATCTTGGAAAAATGGAGTGGAAATAATTGTTGTACTGAAGATTTGATATGTGATACTTTTACCGCAGATTCATCGATTTCTAGGTTAAGAGTTTTTGCTCTCTAGTGTAATGGTGGTGCGTTGCCATCTTCATGAAATGCTCGTTGGCAGGTTCAGAGTGAAGAAGTTACATTATGTCATGCAAAGTTACGGAATACTTCTGGAAGAGGAAAACAATAATGGAGAGGTGTATGTTTCAAGTATGAGGGTTGTATATTTTTTTGGATGTTTAGTGTAGTTCTGAAATAGCATCACATTTCATCAGTGCACAATATCCTTCATTGCAGAATTGCAAGCTATCTTAAATCCACAAAGTTAGCTTCTTCTACATGTTTGCCAATATTTAATCAATTCATTTTGTTAATTAAGATAGCAGGTTTTAGTTTTTTCTCTCTTCCCCCATGATTTGTGCATGGCTTGCCAGATGCATGTGGCCTGTAAATATAGCCATACTTTTCTATTTTGATCTCTCAAAATTTTCATTGAAATAAACTCTCTACCCAACTAAAAGATGCTTAATCTCCATCACTAAATGTCCATAAGCTGAACGGTAAGACTACTAGAGAACAAAGTATTGTGCACCGAGTTAAATAGACCAAACATAAATTTTGGAGAAGCTGATCACAAATCAGACTATTTTTATTTTTATTTTGCCAACACCTAAAAATGAGATTTAGATGTGTGTTTTGTCCATGTATTACAATGTATAAAATCTAAATCGATGTCTAGCAATAAAGACAGATTGTCTGACAAACATGTCCACATAAATTTTACCATAATATGTCCTCACAACATCGTGTCACAGATAGTAGTTTGCGTTGAGTTAGAGATCCGTATTGGTGTACTGGCAGTCGAACTTTTTCTGAAAATCATACATACCCTTTGATCCAGATTTATATAACATCAATTTAAAAATTCTTTAAAAAAATACTTCCAATTAAAGGTATTAGATGCACCAAACAACTTTTGCTTCGTTTAAAATTATAATATCAATAAAGACAAAAAAAGATGGATCCTAGTAATTAACAGAACGTCGAGAAATTAAATCACTTTCGAGTTCTTTAAAACCCTCTAGTTTTTTTTTAGACAATTTAAAACCCTCTAGTGATGATTAGACATGGCCGATGGGCTTGTTGGCCTATGGACTATCATAGTGAGCTCAGGCTCTTTTTTTAAGATCCGCTCAACCACTTATTCTTCACCCTCTTTGGACCCAGTGCAAGTATCGAAATGCCATAATGTTTGACGGAGCCAGTGTCACAGCTTAAAATTGCCACCACAATTGAGAGGAGGAAGGTCATGGAGGCAAGCAGGCATTTTGAAGGGAGAGTTGGACTACTTTGGCTCAATGTCAAGGTGGGTAAGTGATTGAGGGTATAGTTACTCTAGTCGTGGTGGAGGTGGGTTGTGTTGCATGTAAACTGCAACACAACGAGGTGACGGGGTTTTCGTCCCCGGTCTCTTTTTTAATATATGATATGCTCGTTCTTGAATTCGAAAAAAAATAGGGGAAATAAAGACCAATAGTGTAATATACTACCCAAAGACATATCGCAATTATCATAAGAGCAGCTCGTCGGTCGGATAGTAAAATGGGGAAGAAAAAATCTTACCAACCATAAAAGGAGGTCACTAATGATCTTCAGTTTGAATGGAAGTGGAACAAGTGCGTCAGTTAAGAACACTCTTTATACAAGATTCTCACAGATGATAACTCAACCACCATACGGGGGGGCTCCAACCAAACCTAATGCTATCTTAAGTAACTGAAACAGTTACAGAAGGCTTCTACAATACCATCAGCAAGGATACGCGAACATAGGCTTCTTGCATCCCCTTCTACTACAGCACAGAACCGCAAGCCCAACGATGAACAGTTTCCGCAAATTAGCTGTGTTCACTGCAAATGATTATAGAGGTTTGCCTGCCCAAAGGACACTGTACAAATGGCGCATCACTGCTCAAACTGCACACATAAATGGAGAACGAAATATGTTAGAACAGTGAAGATCTTGGTCAACTTAAAACGGTATCGGCTAAAGGTAAACACTTCTCTAGCCAGCTGGGTTATGGAAAAAATATGCAAGTTCAAACAACGGATTCACCTCCGGCAAGGGCATTGCCACACACCACACAGCACTATCATGTCATCAAAAGATGATATCCATGTGTCCCCAATTAAGAAATAGTTTCCTTGTACCATCTTAAGTTACTCAACCATGGCAATCTTACAATTTATTTATTTTTGGCAAAAGAGCAATCTTACAAGTTACGAGCATGCCATTTACTCTCATTCAGTTTCCACAGTTTTAATATAAAAGGTCATGTGCTATTTTTTCTTTTGTTCCTATGTACTCCCTCCGTCCCATAATATAAGAGCGTTTTTTACACTAGTGTAGTGTAAAAAACACTCTTATATTATGGGACAGAGGGAGTACTAACTACCAAGCCCGCGTAACGACTAATGGTGTAGTGAACTCACATTCAGCTACAATCTTCTTGAACTTTACATGAAACATGGCAGGATGTAGTGATTAAAGTCTCATGGTGCAAGTAAAGTGTAACGCAAACACGCTATACTCGCTCTATTCTCTCTACACAGATTAATTCCAATGGCAATAACTTCAACCCTGTCTCTACTGAAGAAGATATCCATCGAATGTGCCAGTACAGGTTTCAGCTTAGACATGGGAAACAAGGTCAGTTGTAGGTTAACCATTTATGCCAGGTCCCCAGCCAATCAAATCCACACGAAGACCAGGAAATTACATGAAAATAAGAAATCTATCTATTCGTGAATTTACCTAGCAGCTGTTAAAACCTATTTCTGGTCACGAAATTACCTCAGGCAGTATGATGAAAAGCTGATTAATCACTTCCAAAATCTTCATAACTAACACCCTCAGATATGGAATCTAGCCGTATATTTCCTATTTCTGACAATAGCAGGAGAACCATTAGCTAGATCTAACATTGCATCAATGCATAGTGCTGTAATTCAGAGGAATACTCTGTTTATCTTGTTGCCTTATTTAGGGTGGGTGAGCATGAAAACGAGGAATGTGGACGGAAGGAGGATGTTTAACCTGTATGTCCTCCAGCAGTAGACTCTGAGAAGTTGTTCGTCTCAGAAGGGATGAAAGGGGATCTGCCATAATTTTCTAATATTTCTGCAGAGAACCCAAAGAAAAAGGTATTACAAATACATAATAACAGTATTGTAACAGCAGGACTTAAGAAAGCAACAGAAAGAATAAATATCAGAAATGTCAATCAGAAGTACCTGTACTATGACTGAAATCCTCCGTTAAATCTGAGAAACTGAAATTGCGAGGAATCTGGCTCAAGAAACCATATGATGACGTATCCATGTCAAGAATTGTATCACCAAGTGGTTGCCCATTCAGTTCAGAGCTACTAAAGGACCCACCAGAGGCATCCCCAATTGATTGGCAAGGCTCTAGGTAAGTGTTCTCGTTGCAGAATGCAAACTCTGGATTGCTCGAAAAGCTAGACTCTGCCTTTATTGTTGTGCCATTGTCCCCATTAAACTGTCCACCAGTCGAATTATGCGCTGATAGTAGACTAACTGAAGCATCCATACCACTAGGAAGACCATGGACAACTTTACCACCATAGATAAACTGGTCAGTAGCAGGAGCGCCATTTATTACACCACTAGAATTTCCATTGTGTAGGAAGCTATCTGGAATTGCAGTGCTAGTAGTGTCTTGTAAAAAACATGTATTTTGGTTCACTGAGGAAGTAAGAAAAAGACTGCTTTAGAGCATAATAAAATAGGGTTGTGACGTAGCTAAAATTAAAAGCAAGCTACTAATGCATAAATCAATAATCAAGACTTGCAAAAACCAGAAATAGTGATCTTGATCTGTAATGAATGAATAAAAGGAATCTTTATCAAACTATCACTGGAGATGAGATAACTACCATACAATTATACAAATGAGTTTGCATTGGCTCTGTATGGGCAACATATTAAATATATTAATCTAACTGCACTGCCACTGGAAAATTTCAGGAGATAGCAAGTGGACTCCCAGTTAACTTAGCTGTATAAAAGCTACCCGGGAAAAAAACTTACATGTGCTCGAGTCAGAGCCATTAGGAGCAGTAGGGGTAATTGAAAGCGCTCCAGAAGGATCTTTATTCATAAGACGACACTGATGCGCAAGGAGCTTGTTGAACACATTTATTTGATTCTTAAGCATCAACCTCACATAATATGCCTTAAAAAACTCAGGGTTCTCTTCTTCAAGTTTCTGCCAGACTGGAGGAAATAAGGATGAGAAAGAGAGGGCCAAATCATCCATACATGTACCAGTAAAGACACCAAATGAAGATTCAATTGTTTATGAACAAAATAGAATCATTATGTTCTCAATGTCAGAAAAGAATCACTATGTTCTCCAAAATTCTGATAGAAAGACAAATATTCCTTTCATCATAAGCTGATTGCCGGGATTCATTCATCATGTTAAATTGTAATGAAATGGCATTAAATTCAAAAGATAAGGCCGTTTAGATTCAACGCGCAGCATGGAATTTACTTTGACACATGAAAGTCCTACGTGACTCTGTCATTAATTTTAGGTATCAGAGAGCCTCATGGAGTCACGGTGTGAAATTTTTTCTACTTTATAGAAAATCCACATTTTGCTCAAGTTGCTATACTTTATTCAAGGATGGGGAAACTGCAAAGATCATGAAGGCATTGCATTCTGCAATCATATTAACAAAAACATAGAGCTGGTGATGTTTTCATTCTGTGACAAGGTAGTCAAAACAAGGAAAAAGACTAACAAGCTGACACCATCATGCCAATAAAGCTAGGACTACATAATATATACATACAGCATTCAAATACAATACAAAACTGTGCTTTCAATCTTAAGCACCATGTATGCTATGTAAAAAGTTGGGAAAAAAAGGAGTCCATGGGATCTAACTATTAAGTGTTGCCAGTTGTGATACCTCACTCAACTAAATCAAGCAAAAGTGCAACATAAGAAGTAAGCGAACTTCTGAGTTCACGAGTATTACCGAGCTCAGTAAAGCTGGGTTCTATTTTCGCCTGGAAAGATAGAGTCTCAACCACTTCTTTCTGGTTCATGTAAAGCTGAAGACAACGTTCGATGAGATTCTGGACCTGTAAAGTAGTTTCCGCATGAGAACTCATTGCTTCAAGGAAATATGCATGCACAAAAGAACTAACAAAGAATCTTAAATAGATGCAAAGAAACTCCAGTCACAACTTTATGTCAAACAAACACATACAGTGCCATATACAGTAACCACAATTGACTCTGCATACAATGTGATAAACAGACTCAGACACATAGGAGACACATAACAAGGAAGATATAGGTCTGCGAAAATGGCAGTAACTAAAGAGCCAACCGCAATGTAGGAAATGACATCGAACACATTTTATCAAAATCAAAAAATAAAATACAATGGAAAAACAAGAGTGTGTAGTCAGTGCGAATTATTAGGGTCTTGAGGAGCTAACATCTTGCTTCAAACTTAGTGTCTTTGGAGGGAAACAGAACTCTGTTAGTAGCACAATCCTGTGCAGTGAAATTCGAATTCGGAAGAAAATCGCATGTGTCCCATTGATGAACTATGATTATGACTTCAGAACAAGGATATAATCACGCACAAATTTGACCAAGTGTAGGTGACGACCAACTAGATATAATAATTCATGTTAAGAAATTTCCTAGTTTGCATTTCAGTTCAGTTGGTTACAATGGGGGCCACATATTCCCCCCCTCCATCCTTCGTTTACCCATTTATTACCCTCACCTGTACCCTTGCGTCAACACAGCCATAATGTTCCATTCTCAAGGGCCAACACTAATCAGAATCAAATACTCCCTCCATCTTAAAATAAGTGTCTCAACTTTATACTAGCTCTAGTACAGATTTGTACTAAGCTCAAGACACTTATTTTGGGACGGAAGGAGTACACGAATAAGAAATAAAACTGCAACGGCGAGCAGTTCTAATCAGTCCGGCCTGGAAGCACCGCACAACCTAAAAGACCTTTTCCGGAAGAAAAAAATGAGAAAAAAAAACAGAGCCTGTTCGGATTCAGTTCAGCGAGAGGACAAAATCATGCGAAGAGGAAAACCGAAGGCCGGGAGGGATGATGGGGGGTGGGGGCTCACGAGCTGTATGTCCTCGCGAGACACCTTGCGCCCTTCGCCTTCCTCTCCCCCGGACATGCCGCCTCCTGCCCTAGCCTCCCTACTCCTGTCGCCCCTTTCCTGCGACACCAACCCAATAAAAAAACAATTAATCAACAGAGCGCAGGCAGAGCGCCGGTTCCAAGAGCAGGCGAGGAGAGCACGGAGCAGCGGCGAGAAGCGGATCTTTCGACCCCGCCGGCCGCCGGCGAGCGGGCGCGCGGAGGGGGGCGGAAGGGGCCGGTCGAGCGAGAGCGCTGGCAGCCTCCCGTACGTACCTCGGCCTGCTCGCGGGAAGGGAAGGGAAGGGAAGCGCGGACGACGAGGGCGCGCGCGCGCGCGCGCGTGTATGATCGGATCACGGTGGTGAGGGCGACGGCAGGAGCGAGAGGGGTCGGGGGCGTTTGTCCGCTTGCTTGCTTGCTGCGGCTCGTTAACCCGTTGGGGTTATCGATGGATGCGTGATCTTATCCGGTTTTGTTTATATATTACATAAAGGCGGATGGGATGGTGGTGGGAGGATGCTGGGTGGCCACTTGGCTCGGCTGATTGGGTGGGTTGGCTCCCATAAACACGTTATCTGACACTGTTGTGTCCGATATGCTTGCTTTTCTGTTTTAAAAAAGATGATTTTAGCTGCTGTGTTTGAGTTGGTACTGACTTGTAAGTTGAAGGGTTAAAGTGGGTAGATAGAAACGCAAGGAATGGCATGTTCGCATGCAAAAACAGGAGGAAAGCATGCCCAAGGTTTTTGTTTGTGAGTGCATTTTTTTATAACATGTTAATTAACATGCGAAGATAGAACCTCCCGCAAAAAAAAAAGATTGCAAAGATGGAAGTAGAAATTTTCCGGGTCGCGCTGGCACATAATAAAGGTGGATCTTATGTAAAGCTTTCGAGTTGTTCTACCGCGGTGACATGTGGGGCCTATCGGCAATCAATAAAGTGTTTACGAGTATGATTATTGTCAAGTTTTAGACCAGGTTCATATGAACATGTAGCATTTCTTTTTCAAAATTTCACTAACCATCATGGAGGTCACACTGGTGAGGGGAAAAGGTAAATATTTCATTGTAATGTCCCTATTTTCAACTAAAAATATATATCCCTGTTTTTGGTGCATCATGCAAATGTGAGGATATCCACCCAACGGCCGGCGAGGGACGTCCTCCTTGAATGATAAGGAGTTTCCAAATTCCGAAGTACTACAAGTTTCTTAAGAGCATGTACACTCAGACTAGTCAAGTCCGCCTCATTAAACGTCCGCGGACCCCACCCCCACCCCCTCCGGATGTGACCCCGGACAGCACCGAACGACCCCTCCAATGTCCTCCACTGCATTCACGTCTTTCATTTTTCAAATCCTCAAATGTAAACACATGCACGTCGATCATACACATGAATATCACGCGTAAACAACATTTGTTCGTAGAGACAAAATACATGGTTCAACCATAAAAATTGTTCCGAGTGCACAGTTCAAACATTAAATTCCTTGGTTTCCATTGTGGGTCCATGTATGCTCCACAAGATCATTAAATAGTTGCATGTGCACTTTTTGATCCCGAAGATTCTGATGCGTCTCTAGAATTTCACAACATGCTTGACATCTTATTCTGGGAGGAGGACATTTACTTCGGAATTCTCAAAATCATGTGTTTGGGCTACCCCTTCACCCTCATCCTCGACAAACATGTTATGCAAGATGACACAAAACGTCATCAGTTGCCACAATGTATCCGATTCTCACATCACCGTAGCTCCACAAACAATACTCCAACAAGCATGGAGCACTCAATGCTCTCGCATATTCTTCCTAGTCGCTTCTTGTATTGTTGCAAAGTGGCGTTTTTTGTCACCATGGGGATCGGACATGGTCTTGATAAATGCGGGCCACTAAGGATAGATACCATCGGCAAGGCGGTACGTCATGTTGTAGTTATACCCATTGTCGGTGTTGTTGCATGCGGAGCATCCACATCACAAAGTCTCTTGAACAGTGGAAATCGCTAGAGCACATTGTGTTGGGGAACGTAGTAATTTCAAAATATTTCCTACGCACACGCAAGATCATGGTGATGCATAGCAACGAGAGGGGAGAGTGTTGTCCACGTACCCTCGTGGACCGAAAGCGAAAGCGTTATGACAACGCGGTTGATGTAGTTGTACGTCTTCACGATCGACCGATCCTAGTACCGAACATACGTCACCTCCGTGATCTGCACACGTTCAGCTCGGTGACGTCCCACGAACTCACGATCAGTAGAGCTTCGAGGGAGAGTTCCGTCAGCACGACGGCGTGATGACGGTGATGATGAAGCTACCGATGCAGGGCTTCGCCTAAGCACCGCTACAATATGAACGAGGTGGATTATGGTGGAGGGGGCACCGCACACGGCTAAAAGATCAATGATCAACTTGTGTGCCTATGGGGTGCCCCCTCCCCCGTATATAAAGGAGTGGAGGAAGGGGAGGAGGCCGGCCTCCTAGGCGCGCCCCAAGGGGAGTCCTACTCCCACCAGGAGTAGGATTCCACCCCTTCCAAGAGTAGGAGTAGGAGGGAAGGAAGGAGGAGAGAGGGGAAAGGAAAAAGGGGGGAACCCCCCCCCCCCCTTCCTTGTCCAATTCGGACTAGAGGAGGAGGGGCGCGCGGCCTGCCCTGGCCGCCCCTTCCTCTCTCCACCAAGGCCCATGAGGCCCATTACACTCCCCGGGGGGTTCCGGTACTCCGGTATTCGTCCGAACTCACTCGGAACCCTTCCGAAGTCCAAACATAGTCATCCAATATATCGATATTTATGTCTCGACCATTTCGAGACTCCTCGTCATGTCCGTGATCATATCCGAGACTCCAAACTACCTTCGGTACATCAAAACACATAAACTCATATTATCGATCGTCGCCGAACGTTAAGCGCGCGGACCCTACGGGTTCGAGAACTATGTAGACATGACCGAGACACGTCTCTGGTCAATAACCAATAGCGGAACCTGGATTCATACTGGTTCCTACATATTCTACGAAGATCTTTATCGGTCAAACCGCATAACAACATACGTTGTTCCCTTTGTCATCAGTATGTTACTTGCCCGAGATTCGATCGTCGGTATCTCAATACCTAGTTCACTCTCGTTACCGTCAAGTCTCTTTGCTCGTTCCGTAATGCATCATCCCGCAACTAACTCATTAGTTACATTGCTTGCAAGGCTTATAGTGATGTGCATTACCGAGAGGGCCCAGAGATACCTCTCCGACAATCGGAGTGACAAATCCTAATCTCGATCTATGCCAACTCAACAAGTACCATCGGAGACACATGTAGAGCACCTTAATAATCACCCAGTTACGTTGTGACGTGTAAGGGCATATTTATACCTTAGTTGTTTTGGTGATTGATGACAATGCTTTTGCGGACTAATCGTGTGCGTTGAGTATTTCAGACATCTCATCACTATGCACAAGACAATTTGGTGCCCCTCGAAGACTATTGAAGACGGCGTTTCTCTACGTTTCTTTTCAGTGGATTTGAGTCGTATGAAAGCCGTACTATTAAGAGGGGGTCTGCTTTGGAAAGGTTTGGGTAGAACCATCACGTACACGTCTACTCCTTTTGCACCTCCTTTCCTCTGGCACTTTGGAGCATCCTCCGTCTTTTCTCGTCTATGCAAATTGTCGTGCTTGCTGAGCTTGGGCATGTGGTAGTACTACTCCTAAGAGCGGTAGTACCGCAAGCCCTTGCGGTAGTACCGGGCCCAGGCGCGGTAGTACCGCAAGCGCACACGGTAGTACCGCTCCTTTGGAGCTGTAGTACCGTGGCCCTAGGCCAGGCGCTGCTGCGGCTGCAATAGTAGGGGCGGATGTAATTGTTTACATCCGCGCCCTACGCGGTAGTACCGCGCCCGGTGCGTGGTAGTATCGTGCGTTCTAGCTCGCTCAAGCCTTATGCCGGGCAAGAGGAGTGGATGTAATTTTTACATCCGCATTCCCCGCATGCAGTACCGCCTCCCCGGCTTGCGATTACCGTGTCGGATTTTTGCATAGGTCCCAACTCAGCGGAAGTTGCCACGGATGTATTTTTATATGTCTGTGCCCTTCCAATATCCAGTCTATCCCTGCCTTGCGGTAGTACCGCACCAGCGGTTCTACCGCCCTCTACTTCAGTGCATTTGGGCTGTCCTGGTTTGTGCTGCTCGGGCGGTAGTACCGCGGGGCCCTGCGGTAGTACCGCGTGCCCGTGCGGTAGTACCACGTCCCCGGCGCGGTAATACCATGCTGCACATGCTGAGTTGGTGGATGTCGGTGTCAAAACCGGCGGATCTCGGGTAGGGGGTCCCGAACTGTGCATCTAGGCGGATGGTAACAGGAGACAAGGGACACGATGTTTTTACCCAGGTTCGGACCCTCTCGATGGAGGTAAAACCCCTACTCTTGCTTGATTAATATTGATGATATGGGTAGTACAAGAGTAGATCTACCACGAGATCAGAGAGGCTAAACCCTAGAAGCTAGCCTATGGTATGATTGTTGTTCGTCCTACGGACTAAAACCCTCCGGCTTATATAAACACCGGAGAGGGCTAGGATTACACAGAGTCGGTTACAATGGGAGGAGATCTACATATCCGTATCGCCAAGCTTGCCTTCCATGCTAAGGAAAGTCCCATCCGGACACGGGACGAAGTCTTCAATCTTGTATCTTCATAGTCCAGGAGTCCGGCCAAAGGCTATAGTCCGGCTATCCGGACACCCCCTAATCCAGGACTCCCTCAGTAGCCCCTGAACCAGGCTTCAATCACGATGTGTCCGGCGCGCAGATTGTCTTCGGCATTGCAAGGCGGGTTCTTCTCCAAATTCCGTGTACCTGTTGAATAGTGTCCGGCTTCTCGTGAACATTGTGCTCCTTGGCTTCCATGCCCAATAATGGTCGTCTTCCACGTGTCAAACGAATGCGAAAAGCCAGGGTGTTTTTACATTTACCCCCCTAGCTGCGCAAATAAGCTGCCTTATAAAAGAGACGAGGATTTAGATCCGAATCACACCATCTTCCCTTCGCGAGCATTCATCGGAGCGCATCCGACAGAGATCCATTCCACCATGGCCAGTCGACGCAGCTCCTCCTCTCGCCGTCCCAGTCCTCAGCCTAGAGGTTGGGAGAGATGTTCGATCCCTTCAATGAGCTAGTGACGCTCCAAACCAAGGGATTCCTTCCCCCCAGCCTTCTTGGTCCCGGTTCGAGCCGGACTTGCCACCTATAATGGCGGAGAGCGTCCCCAGTCCCTCCAAAGGAGAGAGGGTATGCCTTGTCCCTTATCTGATAAGAGGGCTCGGATTTCCAATTCATTCGTTTCTCAGGGCTCCTCGGAGTTCTCTGACCTCCACCGCACAACCTTACGCCTGCCTCCATATTGCATATTGCAGGCTTCGTTGCCCTTTGCGAGCTGTTCTTGGGCGTCGAGGCTCATTTCGCGCTGTGGAAGAAGTTGTTCTGCCTTGTGCCCCATTCTCAGGAGGGGTCGATATATCAAGTGGGCGGAGCCGAACTATGGCGCATCGCGGGACCGGATATCTATCCGGAACCCCAAGGAAGGCGTCCGAAGTCTGGCCTTCAGAATGGTTTTATATAGAAGATGTCCCCTACGGACCCTGTTGGATCGGCCTCCCGAAGTTCAATAATGCTCCCTTAAGGAAGCGCCTAAGCTGGCGTCCACGGAGCCCTCAGAGGGAAAATGACAAGGACGTCCTTTACCTGATGAGCTGGATAAGGTTGTTAGCTCATTCCGGATTGACCATGATCGGGGTCATGGCCACATGCATTATGTGGGGGGGTGCAGTCGCTTCAGTATAGAGGCCACCCCCAGTGGGAATTAAAAAGGGAGGATGATTCCAACCGCTGCGGCCGTAAGGGGCCGGATCGATTCTTTGCTCGACGAAGGCTTTGTCCGCATTGTACAAGGGAGAAGAGGAGGAGTTCATCCACGTCAATCCACAGGGCGGATTTTCTATGTACAGTCCTCCAAGCTGGGTAAGCGGACACTTCTTTTGCCCATCCGATCCATACTCCCGTAGTTAAATATATCATCTTGTGATTTCGACGCAGGAACTGCGCCAGGCCGTAAAAGATATAAACAGCCCCCCTCCACAACCCGAGGATCCGGAACGTTTCCTCGATCCGGCCTCCCAAGAGGATCTGAACATATCCGTGGAGCTGATCGATGGGGTATTTTACCAACTGAGCATCGACAATGCCTTGGTCGCCATTACGGCCGATTACCCCGGAATACTTCCAGCCTCACAGGTAACCTAGACCGAAGTCCCAATACTTTGAAAATGATCCATCCGTGCTTATTTTTGATCACCGTATATCAATGGTGTTTTGAAGGTCGAGCCCTTGAGGCGGAAGGCCGAGCTGTGGTGGCTAGCCAACAAGGGCGCGCAAGGCCCAAAGAGGTGAAAAGAAGTGCGGTCCGGATTGAGACGCCGCGCAACAGTATGGCGTGCCATCTTATTCCCGTGTTTTATTCCCGGAAGGCATACTAACGCCGTGCTCTCTTCAGGAAAAAGCGCTCGCCGGACTATATCCGGAGAGGTTGCCAATCGAGCCTCCACCAGCCGTGCTCCAAAGCCGAGTCCGTAAGAGGAGGCGAACACGAGGCGTGCGTCGGACACTCCTCCGACAGAGGATGCCGACAGACTATCTGCCACCAATTCCGAGGTGGAGAGTGCCATGAATCATAGGCATCGCCGGACAGTTCTTCGTGACGCATGTTTATCCCAAGAGGCATTGGATGCCTTCAATTCGGGAGATGCGCACCTCTGTGCCGCTCAAAATGGTCTAGCCAGAGCCACGGAGCAGTATGTGAAAGACATACGGGTGAGAAAATTTGATGGTTATATATACTAGTAGCCCCCGAGACTTGAAATAGTTAGAATAACTGATTTAAGGATCATTTGTTATGCATGATCTTACAAAAAAAGAATACCCAACTGTCCCAGGAGCTGGAAGAGTGCAAAGCCCAACTTGAGGCCGCACTAGCCGCTGCGAGGGAGGCCAAGGAGACCCCTCTGGTAATATAAGCTTGAAAGATAAGTATGTTGTGAAGCGCGATAATGTGTAAATCGACAATATCATTGCGAGATGGCGCCGGAGTAGATCCGGACAAGCAACAACTCTTGCGCCGGTTAAAGGCCGGCAAGAGCGTGCTTACGAGGGTGAGGCAGGAGAAGAATAATTTCCAAGAAGCCAACACCCAGCTGGGCGAGGAACTGAAGGATGTTCATGCCCAGCTGTCGGACTCCGTGAAGGAGAATCAACGGCTTCGACGCGGCATTTTTAGTAAGTGCTTGAACGAACTTTGGAAAAGAATTCGGCGAGGAAGTCGAATAACAGAGTTATGTCTGCAGGTATGCTCACAGTCGCCCCTGCAGAGGAACTGCCCGGTTCTACGGTGACCTTCTTCCCGAGCTCTTACAACTGCACAAACGAGTTCGGCAGGTGATGAAAGGCGTCGCCCAGGCCTTGTGGCCATCTGTCTCCCTGCCCCTAGGCCTTGGAGAGCTTGCAGAGAGGCTTAAGGGAGCGTGGCGGCGCTTCCGATTATGGAAGATATCGGCCTGCCGTCAAGGCGCCAGGGAGGCCTGGGCCATGGTGAAGACGCGGTACACGAAGGCTGACCTGTGGGGCCCAAACCACATGGCCAAGGTCGGACCTGTGGGGCCCGATGGGAAGGAGATCCCTGTGAGCTTAGTGTACGGCCAAGTAGAATTAGCTGCAAAATATTCCCAACAAGACTGTAAACTAGACAACCTATTAGATGGTATTGAGGAGGAATACACCCAGTCAAATTGACTATGTAATTTAAGATGACATGTAAAAATGCTTCTAGCCGGATTGTAGATCGTTTGTCATGGCGGACCTTTTCGCTTCAACCTCGGGACCCTATAGTCCGGAGTGTGTCCGAATACCCTCGCGGTTATGTAAGAACCGGGGCATGCGTGGAGACCAGGCGTAGGGGTCATTAGTGCTTGAACAGACAAGTGCCCAACTATAGATGTTATATTACATGGTTAGTAAGAAACATCTTCCAGGGAGAATAGTTCCATTAGGGGTTCCTTTCCCTAGGAGGCATGCCTTAAAGTGCATGTTCGGACTGCGAAAAAAGCAGAAAAGCATCTGGGGGTAGATAAATAAATAAGTGAGAAATCATCTTTAGTTCACCGACCGAATATTCCCTTAAGAACGCTAGCTTTCGGCTTCACCCAGTCTGAGGTACACATCTGGCTGACCCGGCAGTAACAATCGCAGAGGTGCTCCCTTTACCGCCTAGCCGAACAATCGAGAACGTAGGGGTAAGCACAGGAGCCAGGCAACCCAGCTTGGCCAAAACGTAAGTCATATCGATGCATATAATGGTGAATAAAAGGTACATGCGAAAGTGTGACGCATGTGTTGGGCATGAAACCTGTATAAATAAGCTTCTGTTAAAGAAGCCCCCAGGTATAATGAGCACGGATAGCGCGTAAAGTGTGTGCGAATAATGTGCGAACGAGGCTTTAAAGGTTGTAAGAGAAAAGGAGGGAGAAGGAGAGAGATATAAGACAGCTAATGTGTAAAAAATAGACAGAGGAAGGAGACGAACTCAGAATCCGGCGCTAGGCGTAGAATCTTCGGAGACAGGCTGCATTCCATGGGTTCAGCTCGAGTCGGTTATCCGATGCACCTCCCAGACGGTACGCTCCACCGGTCAGGACTTCGTCGATAATAAGGGACCTTCCCATTTGGGCTTGAGTTTGTCCTTTTTCTTGTCCGGCAGGCGTAGAACTAACTCGCCAACATTGTAAGTTTTGGCCCGTACTTCTCTGCTTTGATATCTTCGAGCCTGCTGTTGATAGAATGCGGAACGGGATTTTGCCACGTCACGTTTCTCCTCCAAGGCGTCCAAACTGTCCTGCCGATCGAGCTCGGCTTCTCTTTCTTCGTACATGCGCACACGAGGTGAGTTATGAATTATGTCGCAGGGCAGAACTGCCTCTGCGCCGTATACCATAAAGAATGGTGTGAATTCGATGGTGCGATTCGGCGTGGCCCGCAGCCCCCAGAGTACGGAGTCGAGCTCCTCTACCCAGTGAGTGTTAGATTCCTTGAGGGACCGCACTAATCTGGGTTTGATGCCGCTCATGATTAGACCATTTACTCGCTCGACTTGACCGTTATTTTGAGGGTGATAGACTGAAGCATACTTGAGCTTGATGCCTATGTTTTTGCACCAGAGTTTGACCTCGTCGTCCGTGAAGTTCGTGCCGTTATTAGTGATGATGCCGTGGGGGACGCTGTAACGGTGTACGACCCCTGATATGAAGTCTATCACCGGTCCGGATTCGGCCGTCTTAACAGGCTTGGCCTCTATCCATTTGGTGAATTTATCCACCATGACCGAGAGGGTATTTTTGCTTGTTGGTTCCTCCTTTAAGGGGTCCAACCATGTCAAGCCCCTGCACTGAAGGGCCAGGTGATGGGTATAGTTTGGAGGGCGGTGGGTGGCATGTGGCTTTGATTAGCAAAGAGCTGGCAACCGACGCACCGTTGGACTAAGTCCTGAGCATCTGCCCGGGCCGTCAGCCAATAAAATCCTGTACGGAAGGCCTTGCTTACAAGGGCCCGGGCTGTGGCGTGGTGCCCGCCGAGCCCGGCATGAATTTCAGCCAGAAGATTCCGCCCTTCCTCTTCGAAGATACACCTTTGAGGGACTCCGATGGTGCTTTTCTTATAAAGCTCTCCCTCATGGACTTTATATGCTTTAGATCGCCGCACTATGCAGCGGGCCTCGTTTTGGTCCTCGGGAAGTTCATGCCTGGTTAGGTAGGCTAGGAATGGTTCCGTCCACGGGGCAATGACTGCCATTATTACGTGGGCTGAAGAGGTTACTTCGTTGGCAGAGCCTCCAGTTGTGTCAGAATATTCGGTGTCGGGCAAAGGCGGTTGGGTCCGGCTGTTATTTTCGGACTCCTTCCCATAATACGGATGGCTTGAACAACCTTTTTAAGAAGATATTGGGGGGACGGCATCGCTTTGCCAATGCGTGCCAAGACGTCTTTGCTGATTGTTTTCCCGAGCTATATGGTGAAATTCGAGCCCTTCGAACCGAGCTGACATTTTTAGGATGGCGTCGCGATATGCTGCCATTTTCGGATCCTTGGCATCAAAGTCTCCATTTATTTGGGATATCGCGAGGTTCGAATCCCGGCGCACCTCTAGGAGTTGAATGCTCATGGATACTACCATCCAGAGACCATGTAGAAGGGCCTCGTATTCGGCTGCGTTGTTGGAGTCCGTATACATTATCTCGAGTACGTATTGAATCAGATTCTCCTGCTGGGACGTCGAGCGATGCCAGCCCCAGACCAGCCAACATTTTGGAGCCGTCGAAGTGCATGATCCAGTTGGAATATGTGCCGTACTCTTTAGGGAGTTCGGCTTCAGTCTATTCGGCGACGAAGTCGGCCAAAACTTGCGACTTAATAGCTCACCGTGGCTTATAGGTTATGTTAAACGGGAGGAGCTCAATGGCCCATTTGGCAATCCGGCCCGTCGCGTCGCGGTTGTTATAATGTCGTTAAGAGGTACTTCAGAGGCTACTGTTATCGAACACTCTTGAAAGTAGTGTCGCAGCTTCCGGGATGCCATAAACACCGCGTACGCTATCTTTTGATAATGCGGATACCGTGACTTGCATGGAATGAGGACAGTGGACATGTAGTAAACTGGTTTTGAAGGGGAACTTGTGTCCGTCCGTTTCTCGTTCGACAACGAGCACCGCGCTTACAACTTGATGAGTTGCCGTGATGTATAATAGCATTGGTTCGCATATGTTGGGCGCGGCCAGGACCAGGTTTGTTGCGAATATGGCTTTTATTTCTTTGAGTCCGGCCGTGGCGGCATCCGTCCACTCGAAGTGTTCGGTGCGCCGGAGGAGGCGATAAAGGGTAATGCCTTTTCTCCCAAGCGGAGATAAAGCGGCTTAGAGCATACGCATCCGATCAATTTTTGTATTTGTTTGAGGTCCTTTGGGATATCCAATTGTGACAGAGCTCGGATCTTGGCTGGGTTTGCTTCAATTCCTCTCTTTGGATACAATGAAGCCCAAGAGCTTTTTAATTTGATGCAGAAAACGCATTTTTCCGGGTTAAGCTTGATGTCATATGTTTGGAGATTATCGAATGTGAGCCTCAAGTTGTCTACTAGAGTTTCGACATGCTTGGTTTTGAAGACCACATCATCTACGTATGCCTCCACTGTTTGCTGATCTGGTTTGCCAGACATGTCTGAATCATGCGCTGATATGTTACGCCGGCGTTTTTGAGCCCGAAGGGCATTGTGTTGAAGCAGAATGGGCCGTATGGGGTGATAAATGCCGTTCTATGCTTGGTCAGGCTCTGCCATCTTAATTTGATGGTAGTCGGAGTATGCGTCGAGGAAACACAATGAATCGTGTCCTGCGGTAGCGTCGATAATTTGATCGATGCGGGAGGGGAAGGATCCTTTGGGCAAGCCTTGTTGAGGTCCTTGAAATCGACGCATAGGCGCCAGGATTTGTCCTTCTTTGGTACCATCACCAGGTTTGCTAGAAAGTTCGGATGTTTTATATCGCTGATGAATCTGGCCTCCAATAGTTTGGCTAGCTCCTCTCCCATGGCTTGTCTCTTAGGTTCGGAGAAACGCCGAAGAGCCTGTTTGACTGGCTTGAATCCTTTTAGGATGTTTAGGCTGTGCTCACTTGACGGCGTGGGATTCCTGGCATGTCTGAAGGGTGCCAGGCAAAAATGTCCCAATTTTCGCGTAGGAATTCTCGTAGTGCGGCGTCTACATCAGGGTTTAATTGTGCCCTGATGGAGGCCGTTTTTGTAGGATCTGTCGGATGGACTTGGAATTTGACTATTTCGTCCATTGGTTTAAAGGAGGTGGACTTGGATCTTTTATCGAGTATCACGTCGTCCCTGTTCACCGTGGAGCGCAGCGCAGTCAGTTCCTCGGCCGCTAGGGCTTCGGATAGTGCCTCAAGGGCCAATGCGGCTGTCTTATTTTCGGCGCGGAGTGCTATGTCCGGGTCACTAGCAAGAGTGATGATTCCGTTGGGCCCAGGCATTTTGAGCTTCATGTACCCGTAATGGGGTATAGCTTGAAAAATTGTGAATGCCTCTCGCCCTAATAGAGCGTGGTATCCGCTGCTGAACAGGCCACTTGGAACGTGACCTCCTCGGACATGTAATTATCCGGCGTGCGAACACCACATCCAAGTGTGATTTTTCCTGTGCAGACGCTTCCCAACCGGGTATTATTCCTCTAAAGGTTGTGCTGCTTCGCTCAATGCGGCTCCAGTCTATTTCCATTTTTCAAGGGTTTCCTCATAAATGAGGTTCAATCCGCTGCCACCGTCCATGAGTACCTTGGTAAGGCGAAGCCGTCCACTATTGGACTGAGGACCAATGCTGCTGGTGCTCGGGCTGTTCGGAATTTAGGTTCATCACTGGCATTAAAGGTAATAGCCGTGTCACTCCATGTGTTTATTGTTGCTACTTGGTAGACTTCGGCAAGGCTGCGGAGTGTTTGTTTTCGCATCTTATTTGATGCGAAAGTCTCGAAGACTGTTAATACCGTACTGGTATCCCTGGGCTGGTGCTCTATGGGCGCTGGGGTTAGAAGCTCTTCGCCACTTTTGGCCACCTGCCGGAGTATCCAACATGCTCTAAGGCTATGAGTTGGTGTGGCGCCCTCTGTACTATGAATTTTATAGGGTCCGTTGAGCCATCCCTCCAGTACGGTTCCATGCCCTATAAAGGGTTTTTGCTTTTTGGTAATTAACCTGGGTGACTGGTGACAATGCGCCCTTTTATTTCAGACTGGGTTTGTATTCAGGGACGGATTGTCCCAAAATCTTACTTCGGTTTTCCAGGCGCTTTCCATCGCACAGTACTTTCGTACTATGGACGCCAAGTCAGCAGAGCGTGTAATTTCACGGCGACTTATGGTGTTGAGGATTCCGTTGTCCATGCAATTATTGCAGTAGAATGAAATTGCGTCCTCCTCGCGGCAGTCCTTTATCCTGTTCATGACCAGGAGAAATCTGGCCCAGTAATGGTGTACTGTTTCTGCGGGCTCTTGCCGAATTTGGGATAGATCGCTTATGTTTGGGTGGGCGGGTGGAATTAAATCCGAACTTCGCCCAATTTAAGACTCAGGGCCAAGGAGTTTCCGAACTCGGAAGCTTGGGTTCTTGGATGTTGTCCAATGAATCTAGCCCACTGCCTGACTTTAGGTTCAGGGCTTGAGTGACGTCCTCCCCTCCGCAGGTATCCGGCTTGGAGGGATCGGGAATCCGGACATAACTCGTCCTTAAGATATATGAAGGTTTGCCGCATTGTTCCTCCACCACTGCAACGTGATGGGTGACCTGGGGAGAGTTAATCTCCCTCGGATCGGGTTTAGGCCCAATCTGATCATAGTCTGTAGCGACTCCCAGGGCGGCGATGCGATCCAAGAGCTCATTTAAAGAAGAGAGCTCCATCGGATCTAACTGCTCGGCAAGTTCTGAGTTGACGTGAAGATTGTTTTCGATGACCCGAGAAGTCATCGTCGGCCAGTGGCGAACAGCGGTCATAAGAAAACCGCCTTAGCCGGAGAGTTTGGCCGATAGCCAAAGCTCCTTTAGCAACAAATGCCGTCTTTTAAAGACGGGATGAGGCATCCTTCCCGATGGCGATAGCAGAGGAACTCTCAATGAAAGCACCAATGTCGGTGTCAAAACCGGCGGATCTCGGTAGGGGTCCCGAATCGTGTGTCTAGGCAGATGGTAATAGGAGACAAGGGACACGATGTTTTTACCCAGGTTCGGGCCCTCTCGATGGAGGTAAAACCCTACTCCTGCTTGATTAATATTGATGATATGGGTAGTACAAGAGTAGATCTACCATGAGATCAGAGAGGCTAAACCCTAGAAGCTAGCCTATGGTATGATTGTTGTTCGTTCTACGGACTAAAACCCTCCGGCTTATATAAACACCGGAGAGGGCTAGGGTTACACAGAGTCGGTTACAATGGGAGGAGATCTACATATCCGTATCGCCAAGCTTGCCTTCCACGCCAAGGAAAGTCCCATCCGGACACGGGACGAAGTATTCAATCTTGTATCCTCATAGTCCAGGAGTCCGGCCAAAGGCTATAGTCCGGCTATCCGGACACCCCCTAATCCAGGACTCCCTTAGTGGATAACGGTTGGATTTGTCCCTCCACTATATAAGGGGTGTCTTCTTCTCCGAGTTGACCACCTCTTCCATCCCCAAGCCCCATTGTTGCTCCAAGCTCCATTTTCGCCCGATCTTTGTCCCTAGCCAATCAAACTTGTTGATTTTCTAGGGATTGGTTGAGAAGGCCCTGATCTACACTTCCACCAAGAGAAATTTGACTCCCCCCACTAATCCCTTGCGGATCTTGTTACTCTTGGGTGTTTGAGCACCCTAGATGGTTGAGGTCACCGCGGAGCCATATTCCATTGTGGTGAAGCTTCGTGGTGTCGTTGGGAGCCTCCAATTAAGTTGTGGAGATTGCCCCAACCTTGTTTGTAAAGGTCCGGTCGCCGCCTCCATGGGCACCAATAGTGGAATCACGGCATCTCACATTGTGTGAGGGCGTGAGGAGAATATGGTGGCCCTAGTGGCTTCTTGGGGAGCATTGTGCCTCCACACGGCTCCAACGGAGACGTACTTCCCCTCAAAAGGAAGGAACTTCGGTAACACATCCTCGTCTTCACCGGCCCCACTCTTGGTTATCTCGTGTTATATCCCTTGTTTGCTTGTGTGCTTGTTGTTGTTGCATCATATAGGTTTCCCACCTAGTTGCATATCTAGACAACTTACTTTGATGCAAAGTTTAAATTGGTAAAGAAAAGTTAAAAATTGTTAGTTGCCTATTCACCCCCCTCTAGTCAACTATATCGATCCTTTCAATTGGTATCAGAGCCCCGTCTCTTTATTAAGGACTTTGCCGTCCGAAGAGTATGGTTGACACCGTAGACGGTGTGGAGGAGCACTCCAGTGTGAATCTGGTCTCGTCTACGACCGATGGGGGAACCGCAGTCTCTCGTGAGGAATTCAATGTGGCGTTGGGCACATTGAAAACCTCCATGACGACCGAGGTTGAAAGCATGTTTATTAAATTCATAGAAGGGCTTAAAGTATCCACCACACCGATGAAAGTAGGTGATCCCACTAACAAGGTGACAGATGCTAACTCCGACAAGGGGGGAGCTACTAGTGAAAAGGCTCCTTCTTCTAGTGGTAAAAATGGCACCAGCATCTTTGCCCATGTGGAACCACCGCTTGTTAATGGTGGACCGATTCCCTCCACTCATTTAAATCATGCCGGTCCTCCCCCGAAGATTGTGAAAACTGAGGACTTTGATTCTTGGGTTTATCGCTTTAAGCGTCATTTAAACCATGTTAATACTAATCTTTGGAGAATCATTGAAGAAGGTTTTTATCCGCATGACCGAAGCAACTTCACTCCTAGAGAAGCCACGAATAATCAATTCAATGAGAATGCTCTCTTCATCATCCAAGATGCAATTCCACCCGAAGATCTTGCTCATCTCCGACCCTTCACCATGGCCAAGGATGCATAGCGCCATGTTGTCTCGTTCTATAGGGGAAGCGCAAGAATTCAACGCTCCAAATATGAAGTGGTGCAAGATGAACCCGATGAGTTTGCAATGAAAGAGGATGAAGAACCTCGTGAGCTCTATCGGAGATTAACTACTCTCGCAGTCTCACTCCGAGATCATAGGAGCAAGGATACGGATGAGTATTGGATCAAGCGCAAATTCCTCAACGCAATGATGCCTTACCACAAGGCCATGTCCTCCATCATTCGTCGAAGGCCGGACTTCCACACCTTGTCCTCAAGTGAAATGTTGGATGAGTTTGTGTGTCAGGACCCCGATTCCAAATCACATTGACCTAGCCGGTAACACCTCATATCACATTGCGGCCTCACGCACGGTATTCCCACGGGTGTCACCTTACCATGGCCCGGGACTGTTTGCGCCTGTTGGCTCACGTATATGATAGTGTCGCTAGCATCCACATGACAGAGAACCCGGGCCGACATGGCTAGTCGTGAACCCAAAGCGGCGCTAACCCATGGGGACAGGCATACATGAATCACATCGAGCATGTCGGTCATCAACGTATGAATTCGGGCCGTATGCAGGCTAACAGGACTCCGGCATTCCGGGCATGCAGGCTAGGCAGGACTCGAATATCATCGCGTGACATTTCCCGAAGGGACGTACATAGGAACGAAGTGAAACACATGCTGGCCGATCAAGTGTCCAACGCAGTAGTCTTTGGGCTAGCAGGACTCCGGTGAACCGGGCAGAAGCGGACTACTATCGCCAGAAGCACGAGACTACATTTCCCCATATGAGAGGCTGCCAAGGATAAACAACTAGATTGTCGGATCCCACTCATACCAAGCATTTCAAGCATACACACAATATGCCCGATATGAGTACACACAACATGGCATCACAACAAAACTCTACAACTCAAAGTACTTTATTTAAGAGGCTCCGAGGAGCCATACATAACATATCCATACAGATAGGGGTCACATGACCCAACACTCAAGTCATACAAACATACAAGCACATGCGGAAGCAAACTAGTCTGAGTACAAACTCTAGAAACAAAGAAATCTTGATGAAGCCCTTCTATCTACAGTGGCCCTTCACAAGCCTTGGATCACCACCTGGGTGGCTAGATCACTCGTCAACGTCAAGGTCTACATAAAACCCATCGGAGGGGGCGGTGTTGTCGTCTGAAAACATTAATTAAGCAAACATGAGTACGGAGGTACTCAGCAAGTCTTACAACAGAATCCTATCATACATGCACATTCTCAAGAAGGTAGTGGAGTTATTGCAGCAAGCCAACTTTGAGTCTTGGCTAAGCTATCCTACGTGACACCACTTTAAAAGCATTTGTCGCACACGAGTCCACTAATCACCATCACAATACTCCACCGTTGATCCTCTCTCGTCAACCCACGAGAGGGCCATCCGCGGTACTCACACTTATCTTGAGGCTTTTAGTAGTATCCATTTACTTGTCTATGAACTATATAGGTGACCAAGTAGTCCTTTACCGCAGACGCGGCTATTCGAATAGTTTCATACCCTGCAGGAGTGTACTTCTTCACACGCTCTCACCACTTATCGCCGCCACACGACATGTACTCGGCAACCTTCAAGCGGAAGCCCAATGAGGGTGTCGGCCATGACCTGACTAAACACACGAGTCCCTAGTCCGGGTTTATCGCCTATTCGGGTTCCATCCATGGAGTCCGCCGAGGTTTCCACTAACGGCCCCGAACGATGTGTGCAGGGTTCCCGAGACACCAAACGGGTGAATCGGTACAGACCACGTGCCTCAAAGAACCCAACCCACCCCTAAGGTCAGCGCTGCGTGCGGCCCCCAGCATGCTACAAACACCAGAAACTACTTGCAACTCCCGGACTGAGGACAAGAGTGGTTAATAAGTCGGGAGGGTCCATTGGTTTCGGGCCCAATGCGAGGTAGTAGCTAAGTCTTAAATCACACACACAGATCTCAGTTCTTAGGGACGGCTTCAATGAAACAACCCACCATGTACTCCTACATGGCCTCTCATTGATACCTTTACCAAAACGTGTTCAACACTTTCACTCTCGAACCCGACACAACCTTTCACTCCAGTTCATCATCCCGATGAGCCGGACTGACAGAACTCTAAGCATAGCAAGCATAGCATGGTAGGAATCACAAACATGGCTCAATCAACTCCTACACATACTAGTGGGTTTCATCTAGTTACTGTGGCAATGACAGGTGATGCAAAGGAAGTGGGTTCAGCTACCGCGGCACACAACAATTTGAATCGCGTTGTCTTAATGCAGTAAACAAGAGCAGAAGCGAGAACATGGGTTTGTAACGGAATGATCAATGGTTTCTTGCCTGATGTAGTGGTAGTAGGATACTGCCCTTCAGACGGATATTCGGGGTTATCCTCGGAGGCAGAACCTATCACGAAAGACACACCGAACATAAACAACACATGACAATATGCAACAATATGATGCATGCTATGACATGGCAATATGAATGTGTGTTGGCCTAATGCAAGCTAGAACAGAAAGGATGAACTCATTTGAATCAAAGATTCAAATGTTAGCTCATTTAACATAGCCATAAAGGTGCATTATATTATTCTGCTTAAACAGCAAGGTTAACTTGTTCTGTCATGCATGAAACCATTACCAATGGATAGATTGAATTTTTCTGATCAAAATTCATATATAAAACTTTGCATTTGGAGTTACAGATTAATTTCTATAATTTTTTGAAGTTTGCAACAATTTCTGGAATTTCCTGTGAACAAACAAAACCAGAAATTAATTATTGCATCAAGGCGTCGAGTGACGCGTCGAGGGGTCAACGGGGGCGTCCAGGTCAACCTGACCAGTGGGTCCCGCATGTGAGTAGCTAATTAGACTAACTAATTTTGATTAAACCTAAACTAGGTTAATTAGCAGAGGCCCCCACCTAGTCAACTGTGTCAGCAGGGTCAAACCCGCCGGTCAACGGGTCAAAGCCTGCCGGCGTTTAGCCGCCGGCGAGGCCAGACGCAGCGGCGTGCTGCAGGTTTAGCCCACAGGGCTTCATTTGCTAAGCGGAGAGCAGCTACGGGCAGCTCGTGCTCGCCCGCATCCAGCCGTGGTGATGGCTTGGCCGGGGAGTGGCCGGAGCATCGCCGGCGACGAGTTTGGCGGAGGCCGAAGCTCGGGTCAGCTCGTGCGCGTGGCTGCAGTGGCCTAGGCGGTGTGGCACTAGCACCTACAGACTCTACGCGGTGCGAGGAGTGTGATGGACACAAGCTCGTGACCAAATGGTCACCGGAGCAACGCCGGCGACGAGGTCAGGCGGCAGCGTGTTCGGGCACAAGAGGCGCGGCGTCTACGGTAAGCTAGGGGCGAAAAGGAAAACATGGGGAGGTTCAGCAGCTCACAGAGAAGCCGCAGAGGTGGTCAGCGTGCTCGGGGAGGGCTCGGTGCGGTCGAACGGCGACGGCGATCTGGGCGGCCCGAGGTTGAAGACGACGGCAGCGGGACGGGGCGATCTGATGGCTCGGCGTCTTGGCTAGTCGACGTAGCTGGCCGTGGCGAAGCGGCGGCCGACGACGACGCCTCGGGCGACGCCGGGAGGGCGAGAGAGGAGCCAAGGGAGGAGCGGTGTCTGCGGGGTCGGGGAGAGAGAGCTCGTCCCACGCCGGCACCGGATGAGGGGAGCGGCGAGGCGGCGGGCGATTGCGTGGCATGCATCTTTGTGCTCGCCGTCGAGCAGCTACTGCTGCTGGCCAAATAAGCTTCATTGGCCGGGGTGCTGGGGCTGGGCAGTGGGCTCTTTGGGTGGCGCCAGTAAGGTTTTTCGTTTCATTTTCTTTTCTATTTTACGTAACTTTGTTGCATTTCTAAAAATACCTAGGCAACTCCAAAAATCACCAAACTGCACTGGTCCTTAGTTGGAATATAACCAGCATGGAACATTATAGTTTGGGATTATTTGAGCAATTGAAATATTTTATATAATTTAAATGCCCAAAAACAAATAGCTAGAGATTAAATATAGAGACAATAGAGTGACCTATAAATTTGTGCATCACTTCTGACAGTGGTTTAGGACCAAGGCAAAGGTGATGAACATTTTAGAAGGGCATTTCTGGTTCATTGAAAATATTTTTAGTAAACCCTAGTTGGATTCAGAGGGGTTACGGGGGTTCTGTCTTCCCCATTTCAAATTTACGATGAAAGATAAACATGATGCAACACTCTAATGCATGGACTAGCTAGGATGTGACAACTCACCCCACTCAAAAGAATCTCGTCCCGAGATTTAGGATCCGTCGGGAAGAAGGTGGGATACTCAAGTCGAAGACGATCCTCCCTTTCCCAAGTTGCTTCTTGATCGGAATGGTTTGACCATTGAACCTTGAGAAACTTGATATTCTGACGTCGAGTGGTACGCTCGGCTTGATCAAGGATACGAACGGGATATTCTCGATAGGTGAGGTTATCTTGGAGATCAAGCGTTTCATGGTCCACTCCACGGATAGGATCCGAGAAGCAACGCCTGAGTTGAGAAATGTGGAAGACATCATGGACTCTGGAAAGATGCAGAGGTAGTTTCAATTGGTAGGCAACTTCTCCTCGTTTGGCAAGAATGCGAAAGGGTCCAATGTAACGAGGAGCCAACTTGCCTTTCATACCGAATCGATGGGTTCCCCTCAAAGGAGTAACCCGAAGGTAAGCCCTCTCGCCAACTTCATAAGCCATAGGCTTATGCTTGCGGTCGTATTGGCTCTTTTGACGAGATTGGGCTATTTTCAATTTCTCACGAATAAAGCGAACCTGCTCTTCTGCTTCCTGGATCATATCCGGGCCAAAGAGTTGTCTTTCCCCGGTTTCCGACCAGTTAAGAGGCGTTCGACATTTCCGTCCATAGAGAACTTCGAAAGGAGCTTTGGCCAAGCTGGCTTGATAACTATTGTTATAAGCGAACTCGGCGAATGGAAGGCATTTCTCCCAATTCATGCTGAAAGAGATGATGTAAGCTCAAGCATATCCTCCAGAATTTGATCGACTCGTTCTACTTGACCAATTGATTGAGGATGGTAGGCGGTTCTAAAGGAGAGACGAGTTCCCATAGCCTTTTGGAAACTTGCCCATAATCGAGAGGTGTAGAGTGTTCCAGGGTCTGAGTTAATTTCCAATGGAACACCATGAAGAGACACTATTCGAGAGATGTACAAATCAGCTAGCTGGCTAGCGGTTATACTCTCACGAACGGGTAGGAAGTGGGCTACTTTAGAAAGACGATCGACAACGACGAAGATAGCATAATTCCCTCTCTTGGTCCTGGGAAACCCGGTAATGAAATCCATACCGATTCTATCCCATTTCCATTCAGGAATAGCCAAAGGTTGAAGGGTGCCAGCAGGCCGTTGATGCTCTGCTTTAACTCGGCGACAGACGTCGCAATTAGCAATGAATTGAGCGATTTCTCTCTTCATCCTAGTCCACCAAAACCTCTGGCGTAGGTCTTGATACATTTTAGTACTACCGGGATGAATGGTGAGAGGAGATTCATGAGCTTCCTTAAGGATCAATCACCTCAAGTTGCGTACCTTGGGAACCACTAGACGGTCTCCAAAGAACACGACACCTTGTTCATCAATGGAGAAACAATCTGCGACTCCTTTCTTGATGTTTCTCTTGATACGGGAGATTCCCGGATCTACCTTCTATGCCTTGACGATCTGATCCGTAAGGGTAGGTTTCGCCACCAGGGTGGAAAGGAATCCTCGAGGAACAATGTGAAGGTTAAGCTTACGAAATTCCTCGTGGAGAAATGGTTGACCTTGTTGTAACATCAGATTGTTACAATAAGATTTGTGACTTAGTGCGTCAGCCATGACATTGGCTTGGCTTGGGGTGTAAGATATTCCTAAGTCATAATCCGTAATCAACTCGACCCAACGTCTTTGTCTGAGATTCAAATCCGGTTGGGTGAAGATGTATTTCAGACTTTGGTGATAAGTGTAAATTTCACAACGATTACCAAGAAGGTAATGTCGCCAGGTTTTGAGTGCATGGACCCTTCTTTGCAAGCTCTAGATCGTGTGTGGGATAATTATCCTCATGTGGGCCGAATCGTCGAGAAGCGTGAGGCAATCACATGACGATCTTGCATGAGTATGCAACCTAGTCCTTGTCGCGAGGCGTCACAATAGATAATAAAGTCTTTAGAAAAATCTGGTGGTACAAATGCAGGTGCGGATGTCGAGCGTCTTTCGGTTCTGAAAGCTGAACTCGCCTTTGTGGGGTCCACTCGAACTTTTATCTTTCTTGAGGAGTTTGGTTAGAGGCTTAGCAACCTTGGAGAAATTCTCGACGAAGCGGCGGCAATAGCTCGCTAAACCGAGGAAACTCCGAACTTGCTTGACCGATTCAGGTGGAGTCCAGTCAAGGACGGCTTGAACTCACTCGGGATTGACGGCAATGCCCTTACCAGAGATTACATGGCCTAGATAGGTCACTTACGGTAACGAACTCACACTTAGAGAATTTGGCATAAAGGCGATGCTCTCGAAGTTTCATCAATACTAGCCTTAGATGTTCGGCATGTTCTTCCTCATTCTTGGAGTAGATGAGTATATCATCGAGTTATACCACAACGAATTTATCCAAATAGTCCATGAAGATCGAGTTCATTAACCGAGAGAAAGTGGTTGGAGCATTGGTTAATCCGAAGGACATGACGTTGTACTCGTATTGGCCATAACGAGTAACAAAGGCCGTTTTAGGAATGTCCCCGTTCTTGATTTTGATTTGATGGTAGCCCAACCTCAAATCCATCTTGGAAAAGATCGAGGATCCAGCGAGCTGATCATACAGATCGTTGATCACGGGAGCGGATACTTGTTCTTGATAGTGACCAAATTGACAGGTCGGTAATCTACAACCATCCGATCCGTTCCATCCTTCTTCTTGACGAAGAGGACGGGGCAACCCCATGGAGATGAACCAGGACAGATGAAACCCTTTTGCAAGGACTCATCGAGTTGTTTCTTAAGCTCGGCTAGTTCTAGGGGTGCCATCCTATAAGGTCTTCTAGAGATTGGGACGGTTCCTGGAACAAGATCTATCACGAACTCGACATCCTGTCGGGTGGAACACTGGCAGTTCTTCTGAAAGACATCCGGAAAATCACGGACTACCGGAATATCTTGAGGTCCGGAAGGGGTTGGCATTTAAAGAGTAGAGCTGACGCTTAGACACTTTCGAATTGAAACATTTACGGTCTTGCCGAAGGATGGGTGAGTTGAACAGTTCTAGTAGAGCAATCAATCTTAGCATAATGAGTGACATCCAGTCCATACCCAAGATGATGTTTATGTCCAAGGACTTGAGAGCTATTAGAGATGCAAGGAAGACTAATCATCGACAAGGATTTCATTCCCATGACTTATTCTAGAGGTTTGCCATCTAGAACCAGAGTCTGAATTTCCATGGAGGTGTGCATGTCACGAATGTGGTGTTGTGCAATTGAGCATAGCTCTCGAAATAAATGAATGAGATGCTCCAAGATATCAAAAAGAACAGTTGCGGATGGCAATTAACAAGGAGCGTGCGAGAACGGCGTTGGGATCCTCATGGGTTTCCTTAGCTGAAAGCGTAGTTGACGTGGCCCACGAAGTGGCGGTGGTTTGGCGTGAAGCACCTTTCCTGCTGTCTTACCACGGCCAACAGACTTTCGATCTGGCTGGGGTTGATTCAGGGACACTCACGGATGTAGTGACCCGTCTCTCCACACTTGAAACAGGTTATCACATTGGGACGTGGAGAAGCATTAGCGGCCAGGGGCCACCATAGGCCTTGGGCGGTGCAAAGCTATTTGGTTGGGGCGAGGCGCCTCAAAGGATGGCCTCGGAGTGAATCTGGGTGGCAGAGCGGTGCTTGGAATCCAGACCCGGCGCTCGAGATCGAGCCGGATGAAGAACCAAAGTCACGGAGTGCTTGCGTGAAGCTTCAAAGTCGGTATCCGGTTTAAAGACCGATAGCCTTGTTGACTAACTTCGAAAGGAGGTGCACTCGTGCAGATGAAGATCACCGAAGCTTCGGGCTAAGTCCCTTGTGGAACCTTGCACGCTTCTTGGCGTCGGTGGATACCTCTTCAGAGCATAACATGCTAGATTTCCAAACTTCATGTTGTATGCATCCACAAATCGACCTACAGGTGAAATTGCAGAATTCTTCCCTCTTGCGATCCATGAGACCTTCCGGATGTGATGCTCACTGAAGCCGCACTGAACTCAGCCCAGGTAGTGATTTGGCCAACCGGGCGCATAGCCTTGAAATTCTCCCACCAAAGGCTAGCAGGGCCTTCGAGGTGGTAGGCAGCAAAGGTAACCTTATCAGCTTCAGCCACGTTGGTAGAACGTAGCTTGTGGGTGATGCTGCGAAGCCAGTCATCCGCATCGAGAGGCTCAACGGAATGTTTGAACTTCGGTGGATACAGCTTGACAAAGTCATTGAGTGACACTAGATCATTCTTTGGCTGGCGTGCGGTATTACGCTCAATCCGCTCCGAAGCGATTGGTCTCACGCTTGTTGCGTTACGCCTCCATCATAACCCGGCCAAAGAAGGCGGTTGAGGCAGATTTACATTCCTAAAGCTGGCTTCTCCCTGCTCCGAGCGGCAGGATTATTATGCGGTGTTGACCATCCTAGGAAACAAAACAACGGTTTAAACAAGGATGGCAAAATTTGGCAAGGAAGTGCGGAATGTAATGGATAACACGGAATGCAGAGATGTTCATCCGTATGACATGGTAATATAGAAACTGCCATATATATACCAACGGTCATACACACCATTCATAGTTTAGTACAAGCCCGGCTAGAGTACAACTACAGTGAAAGGCGTTACATCTCATCGGAAGCATTCCAAACTCCTATACATTATTTTTCTACACTTCCGGAAAGATACACACTAAGTCATATTCCACAGGTCACGCAGGACGGTGGAAATACAACTATTACAATACTAGGGATACTACTACTAACTCAGACATCTCCATAGTAGTCCTCATAGAAGTCACCTCCATGGCCTGGAAGCTCAACATGATTATCCGGAAACAGACGGTCCTGAGGAGCTTGTGGACCATAGGGGCTAGGATGAGGTCTTGGACCAACAAACGGTGGCCTGCGGGGACCACGGGGTGGGGTGATGCCTCCCACATCACGCCAATCCATCATGTCTGGCAGAGCAGACCTCACAGGATACAGATCCCTCGTATCCATACATCCAGCTTGCACAGCCGGTGCAAACCGAGTCAAAGTGGCCCAATGATCGGCACGGGTGTTGAAAAGCTCCATTCTCAAGGCCCGATTCTCTCGGTCCTTATCCTCGAGCATCTCAGCAGTGGTGTGGGTTAGTGAGTCCTCCCGGTCGGAATCGGCATAGATGGCCTGAAGATACCCTTGCGCCCCACAGGAGCGAAGGCGGCATATAACGGAACTCGGTGTTCAAGCGAGGCCGATCTGACTCGCATGATGGTCATCATAGAGTATGCAGCATCCTGCATAGCCATCTCAATAGTTACCCCGAGTCCATAGGAGTGGTGAAGAGGCTCAGTCGATCCAGGATATGAAGGAAATATCCTGACGGCAGTAGGTATTGGCTTTGATTAAAGTCTCAGAATTGCTCTTCGACGGTGTATTCGGGATACCAACGGTAACCCGTCTCAATCATAACCCGGACTAACATAGCCGTATGACCGGGCACATCGATGCACCTGGTCAGACAAACCACTTGGTTTTGAGCACGAGTGGCCATCTGAAAGCACAGCCACAATGCAAAGACATTAGAATATCTAGGGAAAATCGGACAGCATAACATCTGTAAATGCTCAAGAACAGATTTGAGACATTCAAAATCAGATTGCAAAGCCACTCAACAACATCATATCAAGGTTCTGGTTCAACTGATAACATACTAAAAGTGGTAGAAACTGAACTGAGGCTGTAACCAACAATCCTATAAGTTACTACGGATTAGTAACACGTGAACCTGATAGAGAGAAGAGAGCCTAGTCCTATACCCACGTAGAATGAGAAGAGGATGACTCAGATCGAGGGCATAAGGTAAAGGAGTAAAAAGAGCCTTACGTCCCTTCCACAATCAATTCCCCTACATATAACTAAAGCATTTCTAGACTCGACATCGACCAGTTTGGCTTAGCAAACCTACAGGCAGTCCGGCTCTGATGCCAACGCTGTCAGGACCCCGATTCCAAGTCACATTGACCTAGCCGGTAACACCTCATATCACATTGCAGCCTCACGCACGGTATTCCCACGGGTGTCGCCTTACCATGGCCCGGGACCGTTTGCGCCTTTTAGCTCATGTATATGATAGTGTCGCTAGCATCCACATGACAGAGAACCCCGGCCGACATGGCTAGTCGTGAACCCAAAGCGGCGCTAACCCATGGGGACAGGCATACATGAATCACATCGAGCATGTTGGTCATCAACGTATGAATTCGGGCTGTAGCACTGGGCTAACAGGACTCCGGTATTCCGGGCTGTAGCAGGCTAGGCAGGACTCCGAATATCATCGCGTGACATTTCCCGAAGAGACAGGACATATAGGAACGAAGTGAAACACATGCCGCCGATCAAGTAACCAAAGCGGTAGTGCTTTGGGCTAGCGAGGACTCGGTGAACCGGGCAGAAGCGGACTACTATCGCTCAGAAGCACGAGACTACATTTCCCCATATGAGAGGCTGCCAAGGATAAACAACTAGATTGTCGGATCCCACTCATACCAAGCATTTCAAGCATACACACAATATGCCCGATATGAGTACATACAACATGGCGTCACAACAAAACTCTACAACTCAAAGTACTTTATTTAAGAGGCTCCGAGGAGTCATACATAACATATTCATACAGATAGGGGTCACATGACCCAACACTCAAGTCATACAAACATACAAGCACATGCGGAAGCAAGCTAGTCTGAGTACAGACTCTAGAAAGAAAGAAAGCTTGATGAAGCCCTTCTATCTACAGTGGCCCTTCACAAGCCTTGGATCACCACCTGGGTGGCTAGATCACTCGGCGACGTCAAGGTCTACATAAAACCCATCGGAGGGGGCGGTGTTGTCATCTGAAAACATTAATTAAGCAAACATGAGTACGGAGGTACTCAGCAAGTCTTACAACAGAATCCTATCATACATGCACATTCTCAAGAAGGTAGTAGAGTTATTGCAGCAAGCCAGCTTTGACTCTTGGCTAAGCTATCCTACGTGACACCACTTTAAAAGCATTTGTCGCACACGAGTCCACTAATCACCATCACAATACTCCACCGTGGATCCTCTCTCGTCAACCCACGAGAGGGCCATCCGCGGTACTCACACTTATCTTGAGGCTTTTAGTAGTATCCACTTACTTGTCTATGAACTGTATAGGTGACCAAGTAGACCTTTACATGGACGCGGCTATTCGAATAGTTTTATACCCTGCGGTGTACTTCTTCACACACGCTCTCACCACTTATCGCCGCTACACGACATGTACTCGGCAACCTTCAAGCGGAAGCCCAATGAGGGTGTCGGCCACGACTGACTAAACACTCGAGTCCCTAGTCCAGGTTTATCGCCTATTCGGGTTCCATCCGCAGGGAGTCCGGCCGAGGTTTCCTCTAACGGCCCCGAACAATGTGTGCAGGGTTCCCGAGACACCAAACAGGCGAATCGGTACATCGGGCCACGTGCCTACCGCAACACAACCCACCCCTAAGGTCAGCGCTGCGTGCGGCCCCAAAGATGCTACAAACACCGAAACTACTTGCAACTCCGGACTGAGGACAAGAGTGGTTAATAAGTCGAGAGGGTCCATTGGTTTCGGGCCCAATGCGTGGTAGTAGCTAAGTCTTAAATCACACACAGGGATCTCAGTTCTTAGGGACGGCTTCAATGAAACAACCCACCATGTACTCCTACATGGCCTCTCATCGATACCTTTACCAAAACGTGTTCAACACTTTCACTCTCGAACCCGACACAACCTTTCACTCTAGTTCATCATCTCGATGAGCCAGACCTGACACAACTCTAAGCATAGCAAGCATATCATGGTAGGAATCACAAACATGGCTCAATCAACTCCTACACATACTAGTGGGTTTCATCTAGTTACTGTGGCAATGACAGGTCATGCAAAGGAAGTGGGTTCAACTACCATGCACACAACAGTTTGAATCGCGTTGTCTTAATGCACGATAAACAAGAGCGAAGCGATAACATGGGTTTGTATCGGAATGATCAATGGTTTGCTTGCACGATGTAGTGGTAGTAGGATCGCCCTTCGCACGGATATTCGGGTTATCCTCGGAGGCAGAACCTATCACGAAAGACACACCGAACATAAACAACACATGACAATATGCAACAATATGATGCATGCTATGACATGGCAATATGAATGTGTGTTGGCCTAACGCAAGCTAGAACAGAAAGGGATGAACTCATTTGAATCAAAGATTCAAATGTTAGCTCATTTAACATAGCCATAAAGGTGCATTAACTTATTCTGCTTAAAAAGCAAGGTTAACTTGTTCTGTCATGCATGAAACCATTACCAATGGATAGATTGAATTTTTCTAATCAAAATTCATATATAAAACTTTGCATTTGGAGTTACAGATTAATTTCTACGATTTTACGAAGTTTGCAACAATTTACGGAATTTCACGTGAACAAATAAAACCAGAAATTAATTATTGCATCGCAGCAGTGCGTCAGTGACGTCGAGGGTCAACTGGCGTCCAGGTCAACCTGACCAGTGGGTCCCGCATGTCAAGAGCTAATTAGACTAACTAATTTTGATTAAACCTAAACTAGGTTAATTAGCAGAGGGCCCCACCTAATCAACTATGTCAGCGGGGTCAAACCCGCCGGTCAACGGGTCAAAGCCTGCCGGCGTTTAGCCGCCGGCGAGGCCAGACGAGGCGGCATGCTGCGGGTTTAGCCCACACGGCTTCATTTGCTACGCGGAGAGCAACTACGGGCAGCTGGTGCTCGCCCGCATCCAGCCGTGGTGATGGCTTGGCCGGGGAGTGGCCGGAGCATCGCCGGCAGTTTAGTTTGGCGGAGGCCGAAGCTCGGGTCAGCTCGTGTGCGTGGCTGCAGTGGCCTAGGCGGTGTGGCACTAGCACCTACAGACTCTACGCGGTGCGAGGAGTGTGACGGACACAAGCCCGTGACCAAATGGTCACCGGAGCAACGCTGGCGACGAGGTCAGGCGGCGGCGCGTTCGGGCACAAGAGGCGCGGCGTCTACGGTAAGCTTGGAGCGAAAAGGAAAACACGGGGAGGTTCACCAGCTCACAGAGAAGCCGCAGAGGTGGTCAGAGTGCTCGGGGAGGGCTCGGTGAGGTCGAAACGGCGACGGCGATCTGGGCAGCCCGAGGTTGAAGACGACGGCGGCGGGGACGATGCAGTGGCTCCGGCGTCGTGCGGCTTGGCTAGTCGACGTAGCCGACGACGGCGAACCGTCCGGACACGGTGAGAGGGCGCGGGGACGGCGTTGGACGCGGCTGTGGCGAGCGGCGGCGACGACGACGTCTCGGGCGACGTCGGGGAGGGCGAGAGAGAGGAGCCAGGGGGAGGAGCGGGTGTCTGCGGGGTCGGGGAGAGAGAGAGAGAGCTCGTCCCACGTCGATAGCTGGACGAGGGGAGCGGCGAGGCGGCGGGCAGCTGCGTGGCATGCATGCTGTGCTCGCCGTCGAGCAGCTGCCTCCTGCCTGGCCAAGCCAAGCAGCTCGGCCTTGATGGCTGGGCTGGGCGGCAGTGGGCTCTTGGGTGGCGCCGAATGGAGGTTTTCGTTTACATTTTCTTTTCTATTTTACGTAACTTTGTTGCATTTCTAAAAATACCTAGGCAACTCCAAAAATCACCAAACTGCACCTGGTCCTTAGTTGGAATATAACCAGCATGGAACATTTTAGTTTGGGATTATTTGAGCATTTGAAATATTTTATATAATTTAAATGCCCAAATTCAAATAGCTAGAGATTTAATCCAATGACCTTAGAGTGATCTAGAAATCTGTGCATCACTTCTGACAGTGGTTTAGGACCAAGGCAAAGGTGATGAACATTTTAGAAGGGCATTTCAGGTTCATTGAAAATATTTTTAGTAAACCCTAGTTGGATTCAGAGGGGTTCTGTCTTCCCCATTTCAAATTTCTGATGAAAGATAAACATGATGCAACACTCTAATGCATGGACTAGCTAGGATGTGACATTGTGGCTATGAGCATCTTGGACAAGACCGTCGACAATGCGGTGTTATGCTCTCAAAGAGCAAAGAAGCCCAACCTTGCCTTGAAGGCCAAGGTTAGTGTGGAAGAAGAGGATGAAGAGGAAGAAGAGGAGATGAACCCTGAAGATACAAAGTATGCTTATCATGAACACATGGCTCTTCCTTCAAGGTAATTTTGGAGCAAGAAGAACACAAGGCCCAACTTCAACAAGAACAACTCAAGTGGCGCGAAGGTCAAGCAACGAGTGACGACTTGCTATAATTGTGGCAACGTGAGCCACTTTATTGCGGAATGTCCTTATGAGAAGAGGGAAGACTGGTGGCAAGCTCATCCAAAAGGACAAGGCCAAGTCTTTCCCCAACAAGAGCAACTTCACCAAGAAGACTCCTCCCAAGGGCTTGGTGGCACAAGAAGAGTACAATGAGGATGATGATGATGATGATGAAGATGGTGAGTCGGTTGCCGTGGCCCCCATTGGCATTGCGAAAACTCCACGGGTGTCTCTCTCTTCGACTCACCCAATGAGAACATCACCGCCAAGTGCCTCATGGCTAAAGCCACCAACAAGGTAACCCCCAACATCAAAACTACCATCATTAATAATCCTTCTTTGATGGATTGCATTGATGAACATTAGGGGTCCAATGTGGAGGAGAATGAATTTGAGTCTTTTATGAGTAAGCTCAAGGGTAAATCCAAGAAGCACTTCGTTGCTCTCTTGTAACAACTTGGTGAAGCCAATGACATGATCGAGGCTCACGAAGATACCATCTCTAAGATGGAGGGGCATAGTCGTGACTATGCCGATGAGATTTCAGATCTTTCCAATGCTCTTGAGGAAGATCGAGGTCTTCGTTTGGCTCTTGAGGAGTCATACAACGATGACCACGCAAAATTAAAGAAAGATCTTGATCATGCTCTTGTTGTATCTCGTGTGCTAAACTCCGAGAAGGCCAAGCTTGGGGTTGATATTGCTAGACTCAAGGAGGAGTTTTATATACTTGACAAGGCTCACAAGGCCTTGAAAGGTGCTCATGCTAATCTCAAGGAGTCTCATGATCAACTCCAAGTGAAGCTAACCAAGGAGAAAGCCACCTTTCTCCACATGGTTTTAATTGATAATGCAAATGCTACTAACCCATGTTGTGAGCATGTGCATCTTGTTGAGGAGAATGCAAAGTTGAAGAAGCAACTTGAGAAAGGCCTTGTGTCGTGCATACAAGGTGAGAAGAATCTCAACAACCTTTTGAGCAATCAAAAGGAAGTTGTGGCCAAGGAAGGGATTGGGTTCGCCCCCGTGTCCAAGAACAAGAAGAAGAATGAAAAGACCAAACGACCTCCTCCTCACAAGCAAACTTTTGTGAAGGAGGGAGAGGGTGCTTCCAAGGAGAAGAAGAACAGTGTGAAGGGTGGTAGTGTCAAGAAGGGCAATGCCACCCCCTCCAACAAAGCCGACGACTTTAATCCTTCTTATGTGTTGTGTCGTGCTAGTGATGGGCATGTTTATGCCACATTTGTTGGTTCTCCTTATGAGTACATTGAATGGTCTATTTGGGTTCCTAAGACCCTTGTCACTAACATCAAAGGACCCATTACAAAATGGGTACCTAAAACCAAGCATTGATCTCTTGTAGGTGTTTGCTTCGGTGGGGATCATGGTTGCTCGATAGTGGAGCTACAAATCATATGACCGGAAGCAAGGACTTGGTGGTGGACGTTCACAAGATTCCATCTATGCCCACCAATGTCGAATGGGGTGATGCCTCGTCCTCTAAGGTATTGGGACTTGGCAAGGTTGTCATTTCTCATGATCTCACGATCGAGAAGGTCATGCTTGTCGAGTTCCTTGCATACAATTTACTTTCTGTTTGTCAACTTGCACTCATGGGCTTTGCCACTTTCTTTGATGTTGATACCGTGGCCCTCTTGTGGAGCAAGACTCTTAAAGTAGCCTTTGTTGGGCATGTCGAGAACGGTCTCTATGTGATTAACTTTTTGGAGCGACCCACTAAGACCGCGACATGCCTATTGGCTAAAGTTGACATGGGATGGCTATGGCATCACCGTTTAGCCCATGTCAATATGAGATCTTTGCAAAGTCTTCTCAAGGGGGACCATGTCCGTGGACTAACAAATGTTAGTTTTGCTAAAGATCGTGCTTGCAGTGCTTGTATCAAAGGAAAGCTACATGAAAAGGCTCACCTCCCACGACTATCATTTACTCGAAGAGGCCTTTGGAGCTCCTTCACTTGGATCTCTTTGACCTCCATCTTTTGATAGCCTTGGGGGTAGAAAATATTGCTTGGTGATTGTGGATGATTATTCAAGATACACTTGGGTATATTTCTTCAAGAGGAAGAGCGAGACCCAACAAACCGTCATTGACTTTGCAAATGAAGCCCAACGTCAACACAATGTAAAAATCTTGACAATAAGAAGTGACAACGACACCGAGTTCAAGAACTACACCTTGGATGAGTTTCTTAGTGATGAGGGGATCAAGCATCAATACTCCGCACCATACACCCCTCAACAAAATGGTGTTGCGGAAAGGAAGAACCAGATGTTGATGGATGCGGCAAGGACCATGATGGCGGAGTTCAAATCTCCATATGATTTTTGGGCCGAAGCCATCAACACCGCGTGACATGCATCAAATCGGCTCTATCTCCGCAAAGGCTTGAACAAGACTCCATATGAGATACTCACCGGTAACAAGCCCAACCTCAAGTACTTTCGGGTGTTCGGGTGTAAGTGTTTCATTCTCAAGAAAGGTGTTCGATTGTCTAAATTTGAGGCTAGAGCTTATGAGGGCATATTTGTTGGTTATGCTACAAACTCTCATGCTTACCGTGTCATCAATAAGTCCACGGGACTTGTCGTGGATTTGTCACGGCAGATGTCCTAGTGTGAGGACTTAGTCGTGAGGCCAACGCATCTATGCGGTAGCTTGAAGGGGTTGGTTGGAATCGAGAGACGCGAGGCGGATCAACACACAAGACAAAGATTTAGACAGCTTCGGGCCCCGGGAAACATCATCTGGTAATAGCCCTACGTGCTGTTTGTGGCTAGGTCTCATTATGCTCATGAGAGAGTCGCCGGTAAACCGGCTCTCCTTTAGTTGTGTCTAGCCCTAGAGATTATTGCTTCTTGCTTGTCCCCCTTTTGGGGAGCCCTGCCCCTCCTTATATATGTTGAAGGGGCGGGTTACATGTGGAGTTCTATTAGGATTAGGACTAGTCTATCTCTAATACAAACCGGATACAAGTCCAGGTCTTAACTCCTTGTAAGACAAATATTCCTTATGCCTTTCCTCTTAAACCGGCCCACCACAGTACGAACCGGCCTTCATGAACCGCTCGTTGGGCCACCAGGTCTTGTCGCTCCTCGCACCCGCCTGCCGGATTACCAATGAGTCGTGAACCGCCAGGTCCAAACGAGTCGCCGGTGAACTGCCAAGAGTCAGCGGGGTCTCAAAAATACCGCCAAGTCCGGCCGGGTTATACTTCCGGCCGGTTTACGCCGCGGGGTATATCCCCGACATTAGCCCCTAGTTTAATTTGGATTTATCCATGTTAAACTGATCCTGTGAAATAAACACAAGAACAAACTTGACAGATTATGCCCGGGTTAAGAATTCTTGTAAACCGGCATCTGATCATCCTTAAATCCTTGTCATTTCCTCCTTCTAGAAAATCCGGGTCAACAAGCCAGCTTCATACTCAATTTGCTGACATTGGTTTCTCACAGAGAAAATTTGTGAAGAGTAATCAACTTGAGTCGGCCTTCAATGCTCTGATTTGACAAAAATATTGGTCTTCAAATATTCAACTGATATCTGCCGGTTTGAAAATGTAGAACTTGCCGGTTTATCATTGCCAAAGTTACCGGGTCAATCTGGTTTGCTCAGAACTGAGAATTTGAAGATTTTTCTCCCTTATATCCATATTACCTGTAGCCTCCAAGTCTTGAGCAGAACAAAGTGATGGCTTAAGACTTGTTTCCATATAATTACTGCCACTTTGAAGAGATCTCATCTCAGTCACTAGTAAAAACTGAATACTCCATATATGTAGCCCCCAAGTGCAGGGTCATTATGCAATAATGAACAGGGACTTTACAAATATGATCATGTAAATTTGAACAATAACTTGTAGCCCCCAAGGGCCGGCTTAGTAAGATAATACTGAACCGGAACTTGATATATACTTGAATGTTTACAGGAGCAATTGGTAACCCCCCAAGGGCCGGCTCATTATGATATGATGAGTCGGGTCTTCAATAAGATGAGCAAAAAATGACTTTGCATTAGCCCCCAAGTGTCATGGTGCATGCTTGCAGCGACATGAGACTTGTATATTTGATATAATCTCAACTTTGAATAATGTAGCCCCCAAGTGCCGGGTCATAAGCCTGCAGCGACTCAGGACTATTCCTTCCATTGCAGAATAAATCATATTCATCGACAAAATAATATCCATTGTGCTAAAGCGACTTTGAAAACCTCAATCATAATATTAATAACCATAATAAAAATCCAGCCATGTTGACTATTCAAGATAATATAATCCGGTATAAAAACCTTATTCATCCAATATCATAATGAAAATTCAGCCAAGTTTGGCTATTTGAATAATATAACCCAATCATTTATAAGCGCATGATCCCAATGGCGCAATCCAAATATATACTAGCGAATTATAGTCCAAAGCCAGGCCGGTTTAATAAACACCAGATAATTTCTCATCATATACTGGCGACTTATCGTCTTAAAGCCAGGCTGGTTTAATAAACACCGGATAATTTCTCAACATATACTGGCGACTTATCGTCTTAAAGCCAGGCCGGTTTAATAAACACCGGATAATTTATAATCATGCTTTATTCAACCTGTTTCTGCATACAACAAGTTTAAAGTGTCCTGGCGGTTTACCGCCGGACGGGTCATAATGCCCAACATATAACCCGGGTTTATAACCAAGGCTGCACTTAAGAATAATTAAATATGTAATATATCATACCTGTGACATTGAATCACATCATTGGTTTACCAACTTTTTGTAGCAAGGGTGATAACCCCAATCTTGAATCTTGATAACTCCTTCCATATTGTGCGGTTTATGATAAAACCGTGCCGGGTTGTGATAAACACCGAATTAACCATATATAATACTGGTGACTTTGAGTCAAAGCCAGGCCGGGTTGATAGTCTCCGGATTAAGATTTGAGCATGTTCCATCAATTTGTAATTGACAGTCGAACCGGTTTAATAATGTCGGTTTGTAAACGCAACAAAAGAAATGTTTATCAAAAAAGAAAACAGAATTCAAGCAAAGGCAAAGATAAAACCATTGCAAATGAGGCTTTGAGCCGATCAAGAGGCATTACCATGGTCGGACCCGACCAATCTCCCAAAAAGGCGTAGCTATGGTTCGAGTCAGCCAGGTCCCCAAATGATGCTTTGGCATTACGCCGATCAAGAGGTGTAGCGATGGTTCGGGTTCGACCAAAGCCCCCAAGTGATCTTTGTGGCACTAGGCCGATCAATAGGCGTGACTATGGTTCGAGACTTGACCAAGTCCCCAAGTGATCTTTGTGGCATTGAGCCGATCAAGAGGTGTGACTATGGTTCGAATCGACCAAAGACCCCAAGTGATCTTTGTGGCATTGAGCCGATCAAGAGGTGTAGCTATGGTTCGGATACGACCAAGCCCCCAAGTGATCAATAATATGATAAGCCAATAAGGCATGATACCCATGTTTGAACCGCGCATCATGGCAGCAGGTCCTCTTTGGCACCCTTTAACTTTTGCAAGAGATAAATCCTTCTTGAACCGGATGTTAAACCGGATATTGAGAGCTTCAAAGCTTTGTGGGAGACATCTTTCCTTGAACCGGATTTTAAACCGAATCTTCATTTCGATCGGAAATTTTCTGACGGCCTTTAAACTCGAACTTGCGAGAAGTTAATTCCTTTTTGAACCGGAAATTCTTAAACCGGATTTGAGAGATTCAGAGCTTTGTGAGAGAACAGATTTCCCTTGAACCGGATTGTAAATCGGATATTTGAGAGCTTCAGTGAGACTGACTTCCCTTTAGCCGGATCTTAAACCGGAATCCTTTCTGATGACCCGGAACTTCTTCATTGAGCCGGGATTTTGTAACTGTTATATACTTTCTAAGCCAGAAATTTTCTGACAGCCCTTAAATTTTCATCAATATAACAGTGGCCTCCGGGACCGGGTTATCTTTCCCTCCATCGTCACCGGGTTTTAACTTTCTTTGAAATCGGCAAGATTTGCCGAGTCATGTCATCGTAGCCCCCAAGTCTCAAAGGTGACTCGAGGTGTTGGATTGAGACTCTTCATATTTGACCGTGATATAAACCGGCATAACTTGTATATCATTGATGTTGATAGCATGATGTGAATCCACAGAAGGTTGAGGTGACTGCGGCGGGTTGTAAATGATCCCGTATGAGCCGTGTCAAGAACCTTTCGCCAATGGTTCCTTCCAACTGGCAATTTGAAGTTAACCAAACTGTAGTGGCGGCGACCCATGCGCCTGCCCATTGAGCCATCCAGTGCAGACGGCGGTTGATGATAATTTGCCTCCAATTTGAAAGAAAACCGGGCTACCAAGCTATGACTTGCTTTATACTCAATAAACAGCTCATGCAGATAGGTGCGGCCTGGTATGTTGATGTAGACCAGGCCGCGAGAGATGGACGACAAGGACGACCGCAACATCAGAAGCAGCTTGGATAGATGAGTCGGCCGCGGCATTGTAAGCTGGTGCGGACGGGGAGCAACGGCACCGGTGTCGTAAACCGGCATGGACGGGCGAATTAATCGCGGGCGCGGTCCCAGCAATGCTGATGTAAACCGGGCCGTAAGAGCGGCGTCTTGCACTCGTCCATTCTCCGTGTAATGTGATATGGACGAACACCGGGCAGGATATTGCCAGCGCGTGCTCTGTACCCATGGTATAAACCATGTTTATAATGAATAATTGTCCTGCATATCAAAATATACGGTCCAAAGTAATTGTTCTTTTGACAAAAAACAATGTGTCAAAAATAGACTTAGATAGATATCACCTGATATGTTAAGCCGGAATTTATCCGCCGTGGAGTTGATGATCACCATAGTGAAAAATCAACCACAGACAAGCTGGCCGCGTCATTGTTGATGTAGTCCGGACGGTGAGGCGGTACATGTCGCGCTTTCGAGGCGGTGGTGTTGGAACTAACATATTTCACTTGCAACCTCGAGGGCTGATTTTTTCACTCCACACGCGCTAGGGAAAACAGCAGTAGAGGAAAACGATGTTCTTGGCGGTTTGTGATTTGACCGTTCCCCAATCACATGTCTGTTGCAAAAATTTCCAATCGTTTCTGCGACGTGATCCTTGCACCGATCGGCCGTCGGTTTGTAATGGTGACACACCGACGCCATTTTGCACTCAAAATCTCCATCCATCAAACTATGGCGAGCAGCGACCATAGCTCGGCGGGTCAACAGGCGTGCCACAATGGCAGCTCTCGGTGGCCGCCTACATCTTAGAGAAAAAATCGTGTATCCCTTGCGTAAAAACTTCCGGGCTTCAAAGACAAATTCTTATCCAAGGTTTCTTCCAAGCCCTTCCTTCCTTGTTCTCATTCATTTGCAGAATAGGGCCATAAACATTCGATGCCATTACATGGGTTTACGGGACAGATTCCACAACGTCTTTGAGGCACATCTTTTGTCACTTGAGCTTTTCTCCATACGGCTGAGTATGCTTGAACACCGGTTCGCATGCGGCGCAACTTGGCCTACGTCTGAATTTCAGTGAGATAACAGGCTGGGGATGATCCGTCACCCGTCGCGGCTCATCACGAAGCCACTCGGGCGGCTGTCAACGCGGAAAGTAGGCCGCCTAGGCAATGACAAAAACAGCGAATACAGCCGGCCCGGGCATCACGGGCGCGTGCAAAGTGATCCGGAGCTGCGGCTTAGGCCCGACAGCTTGGTGCATGCGGGCTGCAACAGAAGGACGCCGGTGAGGTACAACGGCGACTCAAAACTCGGCGGTGGATCAAGACCATAGTAGCGGGGAATCAAGGCGCGGCGGATCGCTGCGGCGGCTTTACGCATTGCAGGGCGACTCCGGTGGAGGCAGCAGCTCCTGGCGGGGTGGCCGAGGCCTACTCCGGCGAGGGGCCGGCTGAGGCATCAGCGAGTTGGAGAGGTGCCGGTCCAGCAAGGCCACGAGGACGGGCGGTAGTCAGAGACGCGCCTGGCGGTGGAGGTTCAGAGATGAAAACGGAAGCCGAGATTCAGCCCGTGGCCTCGTACAAGCTTGGTGTTGACTTGTCAAATCGATCAGGTGTTGGGATCCTGTATGTTCACGTAAGGCAAATCATGCTTTTTTTGACTTAACCTCCTGATAGATTCCTTGTAGCAATCAGAGTTGACCAAAGAAAACCGATTTGGCTTCAGGTGATGTACTAGTCGAGAAGTACACCAGTCTATGAAACCATTAAGTTGTGATGCTTGATGTGATGGAAACAATTTGGTATCTCGCCAAATCACATGCAGCGGTAGCGACAACTTTCGTGAATCAGACCCAAAAATAACCGCAACTTAATGTTTTTCATCCGCATGAGATGGACTCCTTTTGCACTTGGCCTCTTGCAGCGGTGCTATAGAAATTGATTTAGCTCGACGAACGCCAGTCGCACGCCTTGGCGCATGCATTGAACCCTAATTTTTATTAAACTCAAATCTCACAGATTATAAATCTGAACCAATAAACTTGAAGTTGATGCATGCTCTTCTTTATCCGGAAGATCACAAATTCCTCGATCCCTGGGAGAGATCCCTCCAAGAACTCAACACCACCGTGCGCGGGCCCCACGGTGGGCATCAACTGTCGTGGATTTGTCACGACAGATGTCCTAGTGTGAGGACTTAGTCGTGAGGCCAACGCATCTATGCGGTAGCTTGAAGGGGTTGGTTGGAATCGAGAGACGCGAGGCGGATCAACACACAAGACAAGGATTTAGACAGCTTCGGGCCCCGAGAAACATCATCCGGTAATAGCCCTACATGCTGTTTGTGGCTAGGTCTCATTATGCTCATGAGAGAGTCGCCGTAAACCGCTCTCCTTTAGTTGTGTCTAGCCCTAGAGATTATTGCTTCTTGCTTGTCCCCTTTAGAGCCCTGCCCCTCCTTATATATGTTGAAGGGCGGGTTACATGTGGAGTCCTATTAGGATTAGGACTAGTCTATCTCTAATACAAACCGGATACAAGTCCAGGTCTTAACTCCTTGTAAGACAAATATTCCTTATGCCTTTCCTCTTAAACCGCCCACCATAGTATGAACCGGCCTTCATGAACCGCCCGTTGGGCCACCGGGTCTTATCGCTCCTCGCACCCGCCTGCCGGATTACCAATGAGTCATGAACTGCCAGGTCCAAACGGGTCGCTGGTGAACTACCAAGAGTCAACGGGGTCTCAAATAAACCGCCAAGTCCAGCCGGGTTATACTTCCGGCCGGTTTACGCCGCGGGGTATATTCCCGACAGGACTTATTGAGGAGACGTGTAGCGTGGAGTTTGATGATAATACACTACAAAAAAAGACACATCCGTGACATTTTGGGCCGAACGAAAAAAAATTATGTCATACTTATGACAGTTCTATGTGGATAATAGTGACAAAACCCGGTATCATCATATATGTGGTGGGGTCCTACTTCTATGACAAAAAAACATGACAGATGATACGTCTCCAACGTATCTATAATTTTTGATTGCTCCATGCTACTTTATCTACTGTTTTGGACTATATTGGGCTTTATTTTCCACTTTTATATTACTTTTGGGACTAACCTATTAACCGGAGGCCCAGCCCAGGATTGCTGTTTTTTTGCCTATTTCAGTGTTTCGAAGAAACGGAATATCAAACGGAGTCCAAACGGAATGAAACCTCCGGGAACGTGATTTTCCATCCGAACGTGATCTAGGAGACTTGGACCCTACTCCAAGAAGTGCCAGAGGCGGTCACGAGGGTGGAGGGCGCCCCCCTGGGCGCACCCCCTACCTCGTGGGCCCCCTGATGCTCCACCGACGTACTCCTTCCTCCTATATATACCTACGTATCCCCAAACGATCGTAAGGGGAGCCAAAACCTAATTCCACCGCCGCAACTTCCTGTATCCACGAGATCCCATCTTGGGGCCTATTCCAGGAGCTCACGGAGGGGGCATCCACCATGGAGGGCTTCTACATCAACACCATAGCCCCTCCGATGAAGTGTGAGTAGTTTACTTTAGACCCACGGGTCCATAGCTAGTAGCTAGATGGCTTCTTCTCTCTTTTGGATCTCAATACAATGTTCTCCCCTCTCTCGTGGAGATCTATTCGATGTAATCTTCTTTTGCGGTGTGTTTGTTGAGACCGATGAATTGTGGGTTTATGATCCAGCTTATCTATGAATAATATTTGAATCTTCTCTGAATTCTTTTATGTATGATTGAGTTATCTTTGCAAGTCTCTTGAATTATCCGTTTGGTTTGGCCAACTAGATTGGTAGTTCTTGCAATGGGAGAAGTGCTTAGCTTTGGGTTCAATCTTGCGGTGTCCTTACCTAGTGACAGAAAGGGTTGCAAGGCACGTATTGTATTGTTGCCATCGAGGATAACAAGATGGGGTATTTATCATATTGCATGAATTTTTATTCCTCTACATCATGTCATCTTCCTTAAGGCGTTACTCTGTTTTTAACTTAATACTCTAGATGCATCTTTGGATAGCGGTCGATGAGTGGAGTAATAGTAGTAGATGCAGAATCGTTTCGATCTACTTGTCTCGGACGTGATGCCTATATACATGATCATACCTAGATAACCTCATAACTATGCTCAATTCTGTCAATTGCTCAACAGTAATTTGTTCACCCACCGTAGAATAATAATGCTCTTGAGAGAAGCCACTAGTGAAACCTATGGCCCCCGGGTCTATTCTCATCATATCAATCTCTATCACTTTAATTACTTGTTTGTTTTTACTTTGCTTTTACTTTTCACTTTGCATCTTTATACCAAAAATACCAAAAATATTATCTCTATCAGATCTCACTCTCGTAAGTGATCGTGAAGGGATTGACAACCCCTAATCGCGTTGGTTGTGAGTAGCTATCGTTTTGTGCAGGTACGAGGGACTTGCGCGTGGCCTCCTACTGGATTGATACCTTGGTTCTCAAAAACTGAGGGAAATACTTACGCTACTGAGCTGCATCATCCTCTCCTCTTCGGGGAAAACCAACGCAAGCTCAAGACGTAGCAACAGAAAATGGGCTTTTCGTCCTGGGCGGGCCGGAGATGCAGCTGCATGACATTCTTTGGGCCATCCATGATGGAAAAAACCGTGGTAGAAGCGAGGGCGAGGAAAATATCGGGGTGTTCCTGGTTACGGTGGGTGGTCCGGCCGGCGATGCGCTGCTTTCTCTCGTGACACGCACGCTGCGTGGAGTGCGGCGTTGGGCTCTAATCAACCCGGCGATTACCGCAGGCTACGCGTTACTGAACCCGAGCAATCGATCGATGGCTGTTAACTGAACCTGATCGAGCAATTCTTTCGCTACTGCTGCTAACTGAAGCCGATCGATGCTGCCTCTGGATGAACAGCGAGCGTTGCTGGGGAGGTTTGGATGAACATTTCCCGGTGGGGGTGGATGAACAGGACCCCGTGGTGTTGCCTCTGGATGAACAGGACCCCGATCGATCGAGCCGGTTGGGGCTGGATGAACAGGACCCCGTGGAGGGCTGGATGAACAGGACCACCCCGTGGAGGGCAGGATGAACAGTAGACGGTGGAGGGCTGGATGAACAGTAGCCCGTGGAGGGGTGGTTGAACAGGAGCCCGTGGAGAGGGCTGGTTGAACAGTAGCCGGTGGAGTAGCGCGCGGTGGAGGCTAGATGAACAGGAGCCCGTGGATGAACAGTCGCAGGTGGAGGCTGGAGGAGTTCCACGGTGGATGAACAGTGGCCCGTGGAGGCTGGAGGGGGTCAACGGTGGAGATGAACAGTATCCCGTGGAGTCCCGTTTTGCGGTACGCCACACCCCTCCCGGTGAACAGGACCCCCGTTTCGACCGTAGGAGGCCCGTTTCTTCCGTTTTGCGGTACGCCACACCCCTCCCGATCAACAGGACCCACGTTTCGACCGTAGGAGGTCCGTTTCCTTCGTTTTGCGGTACGCCAGACCCCTCCCAATGAACAGGATCCCGTTTCAACCGTGGCCGGTCGAACACAAGGCCGTTTCCTCCGTTCTACTGTACGCCAGGCCTCGTTTCCATCGGCTGTTCCGTCCAAGCCCTCCCGATGAATACGACGACGCATTCCGTTTCGACCCAGGCGGTTGGCTCCCCATGAACACGATGATGACGCAATTTCTCTGTTCCGACCCAGCCATGTACACGAGCCCTGGCCATACGTATGTGTGAGTAGGCATTCGAGACCCTGCCCGTATGTACGTACGTGGCCATATTTTCTTTCTTGCACACTTGTCGTTGTACATATGTGTACATGCTACGAGCGCACCTCTACTACGACACGTGCGCGCCTCTACATCGACCAGTATGTACGTACATGTTCGCGACCAGAATGACAACGCTACGTACGCTTCGACCAGGTGGGTCCCGACTGTCAGGCACTTCCTTGCCTGCGAAGATGTAGCTGGTGGCTCCCAGCAGTCAGGGGGCGAATTGTTTTTTTTTGCCCGGACGCACTTGCGTGCGAAGATGTAGCTGGTGGGTCCCAGCAGTCAGGGGGAAACATTTTTTTTTGTGAAATACGGTGGCCCGTCTAGTGGGTCCCCGCTGTCAGGTGGAGGAATAATTATTTTGCGCGTAATAAGGAGGCACTTCCTTGCTGCGGCCGTGGACCCAGCTGTCAGCCTCTCCACGTACAGTACTCTTCCGATGGAAGTTGTTCCTTGACCACATTGACCACGCCACGTGATAACCCACAAGTATAGGGGATCAATTGTAGCCTCTTTCGATAGGTAAGAGTGTCGAACCCAACGAGGAGCTAAAGGTAGAACAAATATTCCATCAAGTTCTATCGACCACCGATACAACTCTACGCACGCTTAACGTTCGCTTTACCTAAAACAAGTATGAAACTAGAAGTACTTTGTAGGTGTTGTTGGATAGGTTTGCAAGAAAATAAAGAGCGTGTAAATAAAAGCTAGGGGCTGTTTTAAGTAAAGAAGCAATAAACTAAATATAGCGAGTGTGGAAAAGTGGTGGTAGGAGTTGCGAAATTGTCCCTTAAGCAATTGACAACTTTACTAGACCGATAGCAAGTTTTATGTGGGAGAGGCCACTGCTAGCATATCATCCCTGACTTGGAATTCTATGCACTTATGATTGGAACTATTAGCAAGCATCCGCAATTACTAACATTCATTAAGGTAAAACCCAACCATAGCATTAAGATATATTGATCCCCCTTCAATCCCGTATGCATCAATTTCTATGCTAGGTTGAAGCTTCTATCACTCTTACCCTACAATACATAGTCCTATCAACATACAACTAACCCTATGGTGTGATCCACGCGCACGCTCATATGATGAGCACCAAAGGACAGCAACATAACCACAAGCAAATTAAATCAATCATAGAAATTCATCAACCACCGATAGGACAACGAAAATCTACTCAGACATCATAGGATGGCAACACATCATTGGATAATAATATGAAGCATAAAGCACCATGTTCAAGTAGAGGGTACAGCGGGTTGCGGGAGAGTGGACCGCTGTAGATAGAGGGGGGGAAGGTGATGGAGATGTTGGTGAAGATGGCGGAGGTGTTGGTGAAGATCGCGGTGATGATAATGGTGGCCATGGCAGCTTTCCGGCGCCCCCAGAAGAGAAGGGGAGAGGGGGCCCCTTCTTCTTCTTCTTCCTTGACCTCCTCCCTAGATGGGAGAAGGGTTTCCCCTCTGGTCCTTGCCTCCATGGCATGGGAGGGGCGAGAGCCCCTCCGAGATTGGATCTATCTCTCTGTCTCTCTCTATTTCTGCGTTCTGGTGTTCTGCCCTTTCACTGTTTCGTATATATATATGGAGATCCGTAACTCCGATTGGACTGAAACCTTCGCCGAGATTATTTTTTCCGAAAATTAGCTTTCTTGCGGCCAAAGAAGAGCAGCAACCGCCTTACGGGGGCCCCAAGAGGGGGGCAGACGCGCCCCCTGCCTCGTGCCCCCCTCGGGCACCGTCTCGTGTTGATTCTTCTTCCCATATTCTCCAAATATTCCAAAAATATTCTCCATCCGTTTTTATCCCATTTGGACTCTGTTTGATATGGGTTTTCTGTGGAACATAAAACATGCAACAAACAGGAACTGGCACTGGGCACTGGATCAATATGTTAGTCCCAAAAATAGTATAAAAAGTTGCCAAAAGTATATGAATGTTGCATAATACTGGCATGGAACAATAAAAATATAGATACGACGGAGATGTATCAGCATCCCCAAGCTTAATTCATGCTCGTCTCCGAGTAGGTAAATGATAAAAAAATTATGTGGAATGCTACCTAGAAAAATCATCATGTATCTAATCATGGCATGAATATTAAGACACGAGTGATTCAAGGCAATAGTCTATCATTTGACATAAAAACAATAATACTTCAAGCATACTAACCAAGCAATTATGTCTTATCAAAATAACATAGCCAAAGAAAGCTCATCCCTACAAAATCATATAGTCCGCTATGCTCCATCTTCACCATACAAAGCATTCAAATCATGCACAACCCCGATGACAAGCCAAGCAATTGGTTCATACTTTTAACGCGCTTCACCTTTTCAACCCTCACGCAATACATGAGCGCAAGCCATGGACATAGCACTATGGGTGGAATAGCATATGATGATGGAGGTTGTATGGAGAAGACAAAAATGAAGAAAGTCTCACATCGACGTGGCTAATCAATGGGCTATGGAGATGCCCATCAATTGATGTCAATGCAAGGAGTAGGGATTGCCATGCAACGGATGCACTAGAGCTATAAGTGTATGAAAGCTCAAACTGAAACTAAGTGGGTGTGCATCCAACTTGCTTGCTCATGAAGACCTCGGGCATTTGAGGAAGCCCATCATCGGAATATACAAGCCAAGTTCTATAATGAGAATTCCCACTAGTATATGAAAGTGATAACTCAAGAGACTCTCTATATGAAGAACATGGTGCTACTCTGAAGCACAAGTGTGGTAAAAGGATAGTAACATTGCCCCTTCTCTCTTTTTTCTCATTTTTTATTTTTTCCCTTTTTTTCTCCTTTTTCTGGTGGGCTTCTTTGGCCTCTATTTTTTGGCTTCTTTGGCCTCTTTTATTTTGATAACCTCACATGGGACAATGTTCTAATAATGATGATCATCACACTTTTATTTACCTACAACTCAATATAACAACTCGATACTAGAACAAAGATATGACTATATTGTTGGGGAACGTTGCATAAAATAAAAATTTTCCTACGTTCACCAAGATCCATCTATGAGTTCATCTAGCAACGAGTGTGAGAGATGCATCTACATAACCTTTGTAGATCGCGTGCGGAAGCGTTCAAGAGAACGGGGTTGAGGGAGTCGTTCTAGTCGTGATCCAAATCACCGGAGATCCTAGCGCCGAATGGGCGGCACCTCCGTGTTCAACACACGTCACGGTCAGCGTGGCGTCTCCTCCGTCTTGATCCAGCAAGGGGAAGGAGAGGTTGATGAAGATCCAAAGACGACGGCGTGGTGGTGGATGCAGCCGATCACCGCAGCGAGGATTCGCCGAGCTCATGCGAGGGAGAGGTGTAGCAGGGAGAGGAGGCGCCAAGATGCAGTGCGGCTGCCTCCCTCTCCCTCCTTTATATAGGCCCCAGTGCGCCGCCCCGAGATCCAATCTCCAAGGGGTGGCGGCCAAGGGGAGACTTGCCCCCAAGGCAAGTGGGCGCCCCACCATAGGGTTTCCAACCCTAGGCGCAGGGGGGCCCAAGTGGGGGGCGCACCAGCCCACCAGGGGCTGGTTCCCTCCCACTTCAGCCCATGGGGCCCTCCGGGATAGGTGGCCCCACCCGATGGACCCCCGGGACCCTTCCGGTGGTCCCGGTACAATACCGGTAACCCCCGAAATTCTCCCGATGGCCGAAATAGCACTTCCTATATATAATTCTTTACCTCCGGACCATTCCGGAACTCCTCATGACGTCCGGGATCTCATCCGGGACTCCGAACAACATTCGGTTTGCTGCATACTCATATTCATACAACCCTAGCGTCACCGAACCTTAAGTGTGTAGACCCTACGGGTTCGGGAGACATGCAGACATGACCGAGACGGCTCTCTGATCAATAACCAACAGCGGGATCTGGATACCCATGTTGGCTCCCACATGCTCCTCAATGATCTCATCGGATGAACCACGGTGTCGAGGATTCAAGCAACCCCGTATACAATTCCCTTTGTCAGACGGTATGTTACTTGCCCGAGATTCGATCGTCGGTATCCCAATACCTCGTTCAATCTCGTTACCGGCAAGTCACTTTACTCGTACCATAATGCATGATCCCGTGACCAGACACTTGGTCACTTTGAGCTCATTATGATGATGCACTACCGAGTGGGCCCAGTGATACCTCTCCGTAATACGGAGTGACAAATCCCAGTCTCGATCCGTGTCAACCCAACAAACACTTTCGGAGATACCTGTAGTGCACCTTTATAGTCACCCAGTTAAGTTGTGACGTTTGGAACACCCAAAGCACTCCTACGGTATCCAGGATTTACACGATCTCATGGTCTAAGGAAGAGATACTTGACATTGGAAAAGCTCTAGCAAAACAAACTACACGATCTTGTGCTATGCTTAGGATTGGGTCTTGTCCATCACATCATTCTCCTAATGATGTGATCCCGTTATCAATGACATCCGGTGTCCATAGTCGTGAAACCATGACTATCTATTGATCACCGAGCTAGTCAACTAGAGGCTCACTAGGGACATGTTGTGGTGTATCTATTCACACGTGTATTACGATTTCCGGATAATACAATTATAGCATGAATAAAAGACAATTATCATGAACAAGGAAATATAATAATAATCCTTTTATTATTGCCTCTAGGGCATATTTCCAACAGTCTCCCGCTTGCACTAGAGTCAATAATCTAGTTACATTGTGATGAATCGAACACCCATAGAGTTCTGGTGTTGATCATGTTTTGCTTTCATGGAAGAGGTTTAGTCAACGGATCTGCGACATTCAGATCCGTATGCACTTTGCAAATTTCTATGTCTCCATCTTAAACATTTTCACGAATGGAGTTGAAGCGGCGCTTGATGTGCTCTGGTCTTCTTGTGAAACCTGGGCTCCTTGGCTAGTGCAATAGCTCCGGTGTTGTCACGAGAAGAGTTTGATTGGCCCCGACGCATTGGGTATGACTCCTAGGTCGGTGATGAACTCCTTCACCCAAATTACTTCATGCGCTGCCTCCGAGGCTGCCATGTACTCCGCTTCACACGTAGATCCCGCCATACGATGCTCGCTTGGTACCGCACCAGCCATCGCTCCAACATTCAACATATACACGTATCCGGTTTGTGACTTAGAGTCATCCAGATCTGTGTCGAAGCTAAGCGTCGACGTAACCCTTCTGACGAGCTCTTCGTCACCTCCATAAATGAGAAACATGTCCTTAGTCCTTTTCGGTACTTCAGGATATTCTTGACCGCTGTCCGGTGTTCCTTGCCGTGATTACTTTGGTACATTCCTACCAAACTTACGGCAAGGTTTACATCAAGTCTGGTACACAACATGGCATACATAATAGAACCTATGGCTGATGCATAGGGGATGACACTCATCTCTTCTATATCTTCTGCCGTGGTCGGACATTGAGCCGAGCTCAATTTCACACCTTGTAATACATGCAAGAACCCTTTCTTGGACTGATCCATTTTGAACTTCTTCAATATCTTATCAAGGTATGTGCTTTGTGAAAGACCAATGAGGCGTCTCGATCTATCTCTATAGATCTTGATGCCTAATATATAAGCAGCTTCTCCAAGGTCCTTCATTGAAAAACTTTTATTCAAGTAGGCCTTAATGTTGTCCAAGAGTTCTATATCATTTCCCATCTAAAGTATGTCATCTACATATAATATGAGAAATGCTACAGAGCTCCCACTCACTTTCTTGTAAACGCAGGCTTCTCCATAAGTCTGCATAAACCCAAACACTTTGATCATCTCATCAAAGCGAATGTTCCAACTCCGAGATGCTTGCACCAGTCCATAAATGGATCGCTGGAGCTTGCATACCTTGTTAGCATTCTTAGGGTCGACAAAAACTTCCGGCTGCATCATATACAGTTCATCCTTAAGATAGCCATTAAGGAATGCCGTTTTGACGTCCATCTGCCATATCTCATAATCATAGTATGCGGCAATTGCTAACATGATTCGGACGGACTTCAGCTTCGCCATGGGAGAGAAAGTCTCATCGTAGTCAATCCCTTGAACTTGCCGATAACCTTTAGCGACAAGTCGAGCTTTATAGATGGTAACATTACCATCCGCGTCCGTCTTCTTCTTAAAGATCCATTTATTTTCTATTGCTCGCTGATCATCGGGCAAGTCTGTCAAAGTCCATATTTTGTTTTCATACATGGATCCTATCTCGGATTGCATGGCTTCAAGCCATTTGTTGGAATCTGGGCCCGCCATCGCTTCTTCATAGTTCGAAGGTTCACCGTTTTCTAACAACATGATTTCCAGGACAGGGTTGCCATACCACTCTGGTGTGGAACGTGTCCTTGTGGACCTACGAAGTTCAGTAGTAACTTGATCCGAAGCACCTTGATCATCATCATTAATTTCCTCTCCAGTTGGTGTAGGCACCACAGGAACATTTTCCTGAGCTGCACTACTTTCCGGTTCAAGAGGTAGTATTTCATCGACTTCTACTTTCCTCCCACTTACTCCTTTCGAGAGAAACTCTTTTTCAAGAAAGGATCCGTTCTTGGCAACAAAGATCTTGCCTTCGGATCTGAGGTAGAAGGTATACCCAATGGTTTCCTTAGGGTATCCTATGAAGACGCATTTTTCCGACTTGGGCTCGAGCTTTTCAGGTTGAAGTTTCTTGACATAAGCATCGCATCCCCAAACTTTTAGAAACGACAGCTTAGGTTTCTTCCCAAACCATAATTCATACGGTGTCGTCTCAACGGATTTAGACGGTTGCCCTATTTAAAGTGAATGTAGCTGTCTCTAGAGCGTATCCCCAAAATGATAGCGGTAAATCGGTAAGAGACATCATAGATCGCACCATATCCAATAGAGTGCGATTACGATGTTCGGACACACCGTTCTACGCGAGGTGTTCCAGCGGCATGAGTTGTGAAACGATTCCACATTTCCTTAAGTGTGTACCAAATTCGTGACTTAAATATTCTCCTCCACGATTTGATCGTAAGAACTTTATTTTTCGGTCACGTTGATTCTCTACCTCATTCTGAAATTCCTTGAACTTTTCAAAGGTCTCGAGACTTGTGTTTCATCAAGTAGACATACCCATATCTACCAAAGTCATCGGTGAGAGTGAGAACATAACGATATCCTCCATGAGCCTCAACGTTCATTGGACCGCTTTTACATCGGTATGTATGATTTCCAATAAGTTGGTTGCTCGCTCCATTGTTCCGGAGAATGTAGTCTTGGTCATTTTGCCCATCGGGCATGGTTCGCATGTGTCAAATGATTCATAATCGAGAGACTCTAAAGTCCATCGAATGGAGCTTCTTCATGCGCTTGACACCAATGTGACCAAGGCGGCAGTGCCACAAGTATATGGGACTATCGTTATCAACTTTACATCTTTTGGTATTCACACTATGAATATGTGTAATATTACGTTCGAGATTCAGTAAGAATAAACCATTGACCATCGGAGCATGACCATAAAACATATCTCTCATATAAATAGAACAACCATTATTCTCAGATTTAAATGAGTAGCCATCTCGTATTAAACGAGATCCTGATACAATGTTCATGCTCAAACTTGGCACTATATAACAATTATTGAGGTTTAAAACTAATCCCGTAGGTAAATGTAGAGGTAGCGTGCGGCGGCGATCACATCGACCTTGGAACCATTTCCGGACGCGCATTGTCACCTCGCCCTTCGCCAGCCTCCGTTTATTCCGCAGCTCCTGCTGTGAGTTACAAATATGAGCAACGACACGGTATCAAATACCTAGGAGTTACTACGATCTTGGTAAGGTACACATAAATTACATGTATATCAAATATACCTTTAGTGTTGCCGGCCTTCTTGTCCGCTAAGTATTTGGGGCAGTTCCGCTTCGATGGCCCTTCCCTTTGCAATAAAAGCACTGTCTCGGGCTTGGGTCCATTCTTTGACTTCTTCCCGGCAACTTGCTTACCGGGCGCCGCAACATCTTTGCCGTCCTTCTTGAAGTTCTTCTTACCCTTGCCCTTTTGAACTTAGTGGTTTTATTGACCATCAACACTTGATGTTCTTTCTTGATTTCAACCTCTCACGACTTCAGCATTGAGAATACTTCAAGAATGGTCTTCACCATCCCCGCATATTGTAGTTCATCACAAAGCTCTTGTAGCTTGGTGGGAGCGATCAAGGATTCTGTCAATGACTGCCTCGTCCGGGAGGTTAATGTCTAGCTGAGACGGCGACAGCAACCCAGACATTTTGAGTATGTGCTCACCGATGTAACTGTTTTCCTCCATCTTACAACTATAGAACTTGTCGAAGACTTCATATCTTTCGACCCGGGCATGAGCTTGGAAAACCATTTTCAGCTCCTCGAACATCTCATATGCTCCGTGTTGCTCAAAACGCTTTTGGAGCCCTGGTTCTAAGCTGTAAAGCATGTCGCACTGAACGAGGGAGTAATCATCAACACGCGACTGCCAAGCGTTCATAATGTCTTGGTTCTCTCAGGATGGGTGCTTCACCTAGCGGTGCTTCTAGGACATATTGTTTCTTGGCTGCTATGAGGATGATCCTCAGGTTCCGGACCCAGTCCGAATAGTTGCTGCCATCGTCTTTCAGCTTGGTTTTCTCTAGGAACACGTTGAAGTTCATGGTGACATGAGCGTTGGCCATTTGATCTACAAGACATTTTGCAAAGATTTTAGACTAATGTTCATGATAATTAAGTTCATCTAATCAAATTATTTAATGAATTCCCACTCAGATTTGACATCCCTCTAGTCATCTAAGTGTTACATGATCCGAGTCGACTAGGCCGTGTCCGATCATCACGTGAGACGGACTAGTCATCGTCGGTGAACATCTCCATGTTGATCGTATCTTCCATACGACTCATGTTAGACCTTTCGGTCTCTTGTGTTCCGAGGCCATGTCTGTACATGCTAGGCTCGTCAAGTTAACCCTAAGTGTTTTGCATGTGTAAAACTGTCTTACACCCGTTGTATGTGAACGTAAGGATCTATCACACCGATCATCACGTGGTGCTTGAAACGCATTTAACTTTAGCAACGGTGCATAGTTAGGGGAACACTTTCTTGAAATTATTATAAGGGATCATCTTATTTACTACCGCCGTTCTAAGTAAACAAGATGCATAAAACATAATAAACATCACATGCAATTATATAAAGTAGTGACATGATATGGCCAATATCATATAGCTCCTTTGATCTTCATCTTCAGGGCTCCATGATCATCTTGTCACCGGCATGACACCATGATCTCCATCATCATGATCTCCATCATCGTGTCTCCATGAAGTTGCTCGCCAACTATTACTTCTACTACTATGGCTAACACGTTTAGCAATAAAGTAAAGTAATTTACATGGCGTTGAATCAATGACACGCAGGTCATACAATAATTAAGACAACTCCTATGTCTCCTGCCGGTTGTCATACTCATCGACATGCAAGTCGTGATTCCTATTACAAGAACATGATCTCATACATCACAATATATCATTTATCATTCATCACAACTTCCGCCATATCACATCACATGACAATTGCTGCAAAAACAAGTTAGACGTCCTCTAATTGTTTGTTGCATCTTTTACGTGGCTGCAATTGGGTTCTAGCAAGAACGTTTTCTTACCTACGAATAACCACAACGTGATTTGTCAACTTCTATTTACTCTTCATAAGGACCCTTTTCGTCGAATCCGCTCCAACTAAAGTCGGAGAGATAGACACCCGCTAGCCACCTTATGCAACTAGTGCATGTCAGTCGGTGGAACCTGTCTCACGTCAGCGTACGTGTAAGGTCGGTCCGGGCCGCTTCATCCCACAATACCGCTGCAGCAAAATAAGACTAGTAGCGGCAAGAAAGTTGACAACATCAACGCCCACAACTGATTGTGTTCTACTTGTGCAAAAGAAAACTACGCATAGACCTAGCTCATGATGCCACTGTTGGGGAACGTTGCATAAAATAAAAATTTTCCTACGTTCACCAAGATCTATCTATGAGTTCATCTAGCAACGAGTGTGAGAGATGCATCTACATACCCTTTGTAGATCGCGTGCGGAAGCGTTCAAGAGAATGGGGTTGAGGGAGTCGTTCTCGTCGTGATCCAAATCACCGGAGATCCTAGCGTCGAACGGACGGCACCTCCGCGTTCAACACACGTACGGTCAGCGTGACGTCTCCTCCGTCTTGATCCAGCAAGGGGGAAGGAGAGGTTGATGAAGATCCGGCAGCACGACGGCGTGGTGGTGGATGCAGCGATCACCATGCAGCAGGCTTCGCCGAGCTTCATGAGAGGGAGAGGTGTAGCAGGGAGAGGGAGGCGCCAAGATGCAGTGGTGCGGTTGCCTCCCTCCCTCCTTTATATAGGCCCCTGTGGGGGCGGCCTGGATATCCAATCTCCAAGGGGCGGCGGCCAAGGGGGAGACTTGCCCCAAGGCAATCGGCGCCACCCTAGGGTTTCCAACCCTAGGCGCAGGGGGCCTGTGAAGCGCACCAGCCCACCAGGGGCTGGTTCCCTCCCACTTCAGCCCATGGGGCCCTCCGGGATAGGTGGCCCCACCCGGTGGACCCCCGGGACCCTTCCGGTGGTCCCGGTACAATACCAGTAACCCCCGAAATTCTCCCGATGGCCGAAATAGCACTTCCTATTCTTTACCTCCGGACCATTCCGGAACTCCTCGTGACGTCCGGGATCTCATCCGGGACTCCGAACAACATTCGGTTTGCTGCATACTCATATTCATACAACCCTAGCGTCACCGAACCTTAAGTGTGTAGACCCTACGGGTTCGGGAGACATGCAGACATGACCGAGACGGCGGGATCTGGATACCCATGTTGGCTCCCACATGCTCCTCGATGATCTCATCGGATGAACCACGATGTCGAGGATTCAAGCAACCCCGTATACAATTCCCTTTGTCAAACGGTATGTTACTTGCCCGTGATTCGATCGTCGGTATCCCAATACCTCGTTCAATCTCGTTACCGGCAAGTCACTTTACTCGTACCATAATGCATGATCCCGTGACCAGACACTTGGTCACTTTGAGCTCATTATGATGATGCACTACCGAGTGGGCCCAGTGATACCTCTCTCATGTCACGGAGTGACAAATCCCGCCTCGATCCGTGTCAACCCAACAGACACTTTCGGAGATACCTGTAGTGCACCTTTATAGTCACCCGATTACGTTGTGACGCTTTGGAACACCCAAAGCACTCCTACGGTATCCAGGAGTTACACGATCTCATGGTCTAAGGAAGAGATACTTGACATTGGAAAAGCTCTAGCAAAACAAACTACACGATCTTGTGCTATGCTTAGGATTGGGTCTTGTCCATCACATCATTCTCCTAATGATGTGATCCCGTTATCAATGACATCCAATGTACATAGTTAGGAAACCATGACTATCTATTGATCACCGAGCTAGTCAACTAGAGGCTCACTAGGGACATGTTGTGGTCTATCTATTCACACGTGTATTACGATTTCCAGATAATACAATTATGGCATGAATAAAAGACAATTATCATGAACAAGGTAATATAATAATAATCCTTTTATTATTGCCTCTAGGGCATATTTCCAACATATATGAATGCCTCCGGCGGTGTACCGGGATGTGCAATGGTCTAGCGTAGCAATGACATCAAAAAACAGACAAGCCATGAAAATATCATGCTAGCTATCTTACGATCATGCAAAGCAATATGACAATAAATGCTCAAGTCATGTATATGATGATGATGGAAGTTGCATGGCAATTATCTCGGAATGGCTATGGAAATGCCATGATAGGTAGGTATGGTGGCTGTTTTGAGGAAGATATAATGAGGCTTATGTGTGATAGAGCGTATCGTATCACGGGGTTTGGATGCACCGGCGAAGTTTGCACCAACTCTCGAGGTGAGAAAGGGCAATGCACGGCATCAAGAAGCTAGCAATGATGGAAGGGTGAGAGTGCGTATAATCCATGGACTCACATTAGTCATAAAGAACTCATATACTTATTGCAAAAGTTTATTAGCCCTCGAAGCAAAGTACTACTACGTATGCCCCTAGGGGGATAGATTGGTAGGAAAAGACCATCGCTCGTCCCCGACCGCCACTCATAAGGAAAGCAATGAAAGAACACCTCATGCTCCGACTTCGTTACATAACAGTTCACCATACGTGCATGCTACGGGACTTGCAAACATCAACACAAGTATTCCTCAATTTCACAATTTCTCAACTAACACGACTCTAATATCACCACCTTTATATCGCAAAACTATTGCAAGGAATCAAACATGTCATATTCAGTGATCTACAAGTTTTATGTAGGATTTTATGACTAACCATGTGAATGACCAATTCCTATCATCTCTCTAAATAGATATAAGTGAAGCAAGAGAGTTTAATTCTTTCTACAAAATATATGCCCATGCTCTAACAAATATAAGTGAAGCAAAATAGCATTCTACAAATGGCGGTTTTCTATGTGAAGAGAAACAGGCAATCCAAACTTCAAATGATATAAGCGAAGCACATGAAGCATTCTATAAAGCCATACTCAAAAGATATAAGTGAAGTGCAAAGAGCATTCTGTAAATCAACCAAGGACTATCTCATACCAGCATGGTGCATAAAAGAAAAGTGAAAATTAAATGCAAAAGACGCTCCAAGATTGCACATATCGCATGAACGAAACGAATCCGAAAACATACCGATACTTGTTCAAGAAAGAGGGGATGCCTTCCGGGGCATCCCCAAGCTTAGACACTTGAGTATCCTTGAATATTTACTTGGGGTGCCTTGGGCATCCCCAAGCTTGAGCTCTCGCCTCTCCTTCTTCTCCTCACATCGAGACATCTCGATCTTCGAACACTTCATCCACACAAAACTTCAACTGAAAACTCGATAAGATCCATTAGTATAATAAAGCAAATCACTACTCTAAGTACTGTTGCAAACCAATTCATATTTTTTTGGCATTGTAGTTCTGTAATATAACTTTTTCTTGGCTTAATCCACTGATATAAATGGATAGTTTCATCAAAACAAGCAAACTATGCATCAAAAGCAGAATCTGTCTAAAACAGAACAGTCTGTAATAATCTGAACATTGACCATACTTCTGATACTTCAAAAATTCTACCAAAATTAGGAAAAATAAAAAAATTGTATAGAAAGACAGTGCAGAAACATTTGATGTTCCAACAAAAAAATGTAAAATCGCGCACTACAGCCAAAGTTTCTGTCCTGCACCGCACAAACCAACAAGCATTGTAAACATCCTAAAGGAAAACCTTCACACATTATTTTTATAATACAATGGAATTGTACAAGGGGATAATTATTTTTGTCGAAAAGTTTCTGTAATTAGATTCACAAAGTTTCCATGGGCATGAACAAAGTTCAAGGACGTCCCCCACTTTCACAATGCTCGTCTATCTCACTTTCACTTTTCTTTTTGAAAAGTTTTTGGGTTACCCTCTTTATTTTTTTGTGTTTTTAAACTATATAAAAGCACTCAACAGAAATAAATGACTCTCTAAAACTTCCGGGTTGTCTCCCTGGCAGCGCTTTCTTTAAAGCCATTAAGCTAGGCATAAGGTGCTCAAGTAGTGAATCCACCCCGATCCCAAGGTATATCAAAGCCAATTTTAGTTAACAATGATTTAAAATTTAGTAGTGATCACAAGGTAACATATATTAAGTAATGACGAAGTCTAACTCTCTTTCTATGCATCAGCATGTCATAAAAGAATAATTCATGCACACGTAGTAAAGGCCAATGCATATTATAAACAGTTTCTTGCAATTTTTTTCGTGTTGGAAACATAAAGAGGTGGAGATATAGTTCCTCTCTCAAAATAATTGCAAGTAGGAGCAACAAGCACATGCATAGTATATTCATCAAATCATCATGTGCAACGGTAAAATGCAACCCATCAAGATAATCCTTAATAAGTGCAAACTTCTCCGATATAGTGTAGTCGGGAGAATTCAAAAAGATAATAGGACTATCATGCGTGGGTGCAATAGCAACAATTTCATGTTTAACATAAGGAAAGCAAGTTCATCTCCATAAGCATAATTCATATTGGCATCTTGGCCACAAGCATAGCAAGCATCATCAAAAAGGGATATTTCAAGAGAATCAACGGGATCATAATAGTCATCATAGCAATCATCCTTCGGTAAGCACGAAGGGAAATTAAACAATGTATGAGTTGAAGAGTTACTCTCATTAGAAGGTGGGCACGGGTGATCAATCCGCTCTTCCTCCTTTTGTTCTTCGCTCTTCTCCTCATCTTTTTCATCCAATGAGCTCACAGTTTCATCAATTTCTTCTTCCATAGACTCCTGCAAAATATTAATCTCTTCTTGGAAAGCGGAGACTTTCTCAATAAATGCATGAATATCGGCATTATATTCATAATTCTCATAGCAATATTTAAGGATAGCTAAATTTTCAGGTCTATAAACTGAATCATCAAGATCTTCAAACTCTTTAAACATAGATTCAATTTCATAAGATAAAAGCAACGAATGCTTCTATTTGTTCCACATCATAGTAATCATATATACCATTAGCATAAGAAGCCAAGGTTTTATCATCATTAAATTTGCATGAAAAGGGAAGGTGTGGAGCCTTCATCCTAGAGCAACAAGTACTTGCCGAGCATACCACTTCAACATATGAATTTGATTCCATAATAGTTTCCCTTTTTGAGTTAAGCGATAATCCCTAAAGTATTCACGTTGATCCAACGTATCTCCCATTACATAATTGAATGGGGTTTTCTCAGGATTATCAAAGTAGTGCATCATATTTTTCACATAATGAGCATCGAGGGTTTTAGGAGGTTCCCCATCTCCATGAGTAGGAAGTACACCTAATTTTTTTGGTATTTCATGTTCCATATCCATAACTAAAGATAGAGGACAACTAAGAACAGCAAATAAAAATCACTTAGTGATAAAGCAAACAAGCACACACGAGAATATTCACCCCACGCTATGATTCCCCGGCAGCGGCGCCAGAAAAAGGTCTTGATAACCCACAAGTATAGGGGATCAATTGTAGCCTCTTTCGATAAGTAAGAGTGTCGAACCCGACGAGGAGCTAAAGTGATGGTGGCCACGACAGCGTTCCGGCACCACCGGAAGAGAAGGGGAGAGGGGGGCCCTTCTTCTTCTTCTTCTTCCTTGACCTTCTCCCTAGATGTGATAAGGGTTTCCCCTCTGGTCCTTGGCCTCCATGGCATGGAAGGGGCGAGAGCCCCTCCGAGATTGGATCTATCTCTCTGTCTCTCTCTGTTTCTGCGTTCTGGTGTTCTGCCCTTTCACCGTTTCGTATATATATATGGAGATCCGTAACTCCGATCGGACTGAAACCTTCGCCGAGATTTTTTTAATGAAAATTAGCTTTCTTGCGGCCAAAGAAGAGCAGCAACCGCCTTACGAGGGGGCCACGAGGGGGGCAGGCGTGCCCCCTGCCTCGTGCCCCCCTCGGGCACCGTCTCGCGTTGATTCTTCTTCCCATATTCTCCAAATATTCCAAAAATATTCTCCATCCGTTTTTATCCCGTTTGGACTCCGTTTGATATGGTTTTCTGCGAAACATAAAACATGCAACAAACAGGAACTGCATCGGGCCTTTGGATCAATATGTTAGTCCCAAAAATTGTATAAAAAGTTGCCAAAAGTATATGAAAGTTGCATAATATTGGCAGGGAACAATAAAAAATTATAGATACGACGGAGACGTATCACCGCGGCGAGAGCACCAGGGCGGTGGACGACGGCGAGGCCTAGGAAGGGGACTGTAAGTGCATCTAGTGCCACCCCTAGTTGGTTTTGGAGTATTGACGACAAACCTGGTTGAGGGACTAATGTGTTTATGAGAATTGCAGGATAACACAGGTAGTAGTCCCTCCTTGATTTGGTTTACCTACCGGAGATGACCCCTAAAAATGTGTGAAGACATTGAAGACAAGGGTGGTCTGTGAAGATATTCACATTGAAGACTATGACACGGGAAGACATTGAGTGAAGACTATGGAGCGCGAAGACTTAGTTGTTTTGTTGTTTCCTTTTCTTCATTGTTGAGTCATAGGAACCACCGCACTGTTAAGTGGGGTCCAAGTGAACAAAGTCAGAGTGACTGAAGTGATGCCAAAACAAATCCTATGTCTTCGAGCGAAGACAATGAGAGCAAATCTTATCCTGTGTCGGATAAGTCAGCTTTACTTGTATCCCAAGTTAAGCTGCCGCGTGTGTTTGAAATCTGACCGTTGCAACACGTGTCAGTTCCTTAGTGACCCAGGGTCATTTCGGACAAATCCGGTCGGGTTGCCCAGTGGCTATAAATAGCCCACCCCCTACACCATAAATAGGTGGCTGCTCAGAGTTAGTACACGACTTTTGTCGTTTGAGAGCAACCCATCGCCAAAGCTTTTGAGAGAGAATCCTTGCGAGGACAAAGCCCAAACCACCCAGAGCCCAAAGAGTGTCTGGCATCACTAAAGTCTTTCTGTCCGGGTGATCTGAAGACTTGTTACACTTGAGGACTGTGAATCATCCAGCCGGTTAGGCGTCGCATTCTGAGCATCCATGAGCCATTGTGGATTGCCGGTGAACAAAGTCTGTGAAGGTTCGGAAGTCTACCTTGAAGACTTACCAGAGTAATTGGGCGAGGACTGTGTGTTCTTAGCTCAAGGGGAATAAGGTGAAGACGCGGTCTTCTGAGTTGAATCTCAGCCTCCCTAACCAGACGTATAGTTGTCACAGCAACTGGAACTGGTCCAACAAATCATGTGTCCTTCTAAAGCTACTGGTTCTATCTCTTACTCCTCTGTACTTATAGGTTGTTCTCGTGAAGTCATTGCCTGCTTGTATTATCTGTTTGACTTCACTGTGTGACTATCTGTTCTGATTGGCTTCATACTATCTTCCATCCTGATCTTTACTACCTAGCTGCTATTAGTCTTCATGCTTTCACTTCATTGAATACTTGACTATGGCTTGTCTAGTGTAGTCTACCTTCCGCTGCATTAGAATAGTGTTGTGTATATTGTCTGTCTTCAAAACTCCCATGTTTTGAAGACTTTCATAAAAATCGCCTATTCACCCCCCCCCCTTTAGTCGATAACTAGTCCTTTCAATTGGTATGAGAGCAAGGTGATCCCTTGTTCTGTGTGATTCGGTTCAACCACCTGGAGTTTAGCTATGTCGACTGCAGGGATACAAAGTCTCCGCTGCGTGTCCCATCTTCAATGGCACTGAATATCCCTACTGGAAGAATAGGATGCGCATGCATCTTGAAGCCATTGATGTCGATCTATGGTATGTCGTCAAGAACGACATTCCCAAGACTGGTGAAGGTGTCACCCCTGCTGATGTCAAGAAGTTCATTCAACTGGACTCTACTGCCAAGAACATCATCTGTGGTCACCTTACCAAAGGACAGTATGGCAATGTGAGTGCTCTGAAAACATCAAAGCTAGTCTGGGACTGGCTATCCAAGGTCAATGAAGGCGTCACAACCCAGCGAGATCAACACATCAGTACTCTCTGCAACCTCTTCAACCGCTTCAAGAGACACGACAATGAGAATGTCCAGCTCACATTTGATCGGCTCACTAATATCACAAATGAGCTCCAAGCACTTGGCGCCACTGAGATCAGGAAGCATGAGATAGTGAAGACACTACTGAGATCTCTTGACAGCTCATTTGACACCTTAGCCCTGATGATACAAGAACGCCTTGATTCCAAGACTCTCGATCCGTCTGACATACTTGAGAGGCTCAACACACATGAGTACCAAATATCGAGAAACGAGATATCTATGGCCCCAACTATGGCCGAACTCGAGCTTTGAAGGCAAAGGCTGCCGCTTCCTCATCTCAAGAAGAATCATTGCAGTTACGGTGATCCTGAAGACATTGGAAAGGAGCTTGCTATGCTTGTGAAGAAGTTCCAGAAATTCACCAAGAAGAAAGTCTTCAGAAAGTCTTCACGATCCAGCTCAAGAAATGATGAAGCTTCTGCCTATGATCACAAGAAGAGAACCTGTCACAAGTGCAAGAAACCTGGTCACTACATCTCCGAGTGTCCACAGTGGGACAATGAGAAGAAGAAGAAGAAGAAGAAGAGCAAAGAATATGATTATGATGACAAGAAGAAGAAGAAATCCTCAAAGTCTTCTTCCAAGTCTTCTTCTAGATCTTCATCACACAAGAAGAGCTCATCTGGCAAGGCCCGATCTTCATCACACAAGAAGAGCTCATCTGGCAAGGCCCGTGCTTTTGTTGGCAAGGAGATGGATTTAGAAGAGGAGTCTACTTCAGAGGAGGCGGAGGTGGAATCTGAGGGGGAGTCTGACTCGGGTGCGAGTCTGCCCCTAGTTTCTGCCTACGTAGCCAAGTCCATCTTCAACACCGAAGACAATGGCTCCGTCACCAACACTGATGATAATGACGAGGACGACTCGCCTCCCACCTAATGCTTGATGGCACGTGGTGCCAAGGTAAAATCACGCGACGCTTACTTTCAAACATCAAGTGAAGATGACTCTGATTGTGAATCCAAACCCAGCTACAAAACACTTGCTAAAATTGCAACTGAACAACAGAAAGCTATGGAACATACTCAAAAACTATTAGACAAAAGCGATGACATGCTGGACGCGGAAATGACCCGCTCTCAGTCCTTAGTTGAAGACATTAAAAATCTTCATGCTAAGTACCAGGAACTTGAAAGTCGTCATGAAACGCTCACAACCACTCACGAAAAGCTATCCTATGATTATCTTCAAAGGAAGCAAGAGCTTGAGAAATTGAGAGCGGCTCATGAAGATCTTCAAAAAGAGAATGAGTCACTACGCGCTCAACAGATCAGTTCCGCTCGGAAAGGATTTGAACCACCTTGTCTAAAATGCCTTGAGCATGATAACGCTATACATTCTTTGAATGTTCTCTTGCTGCTACTATTGCAATATCTTCAAGCTGCTGATGTGGTAACTAACCCCTCTCTGAGAGGATACCGCTACTATTGCCGATGAAAATGCTAGGTTGAAGACATTGCTTGAAACAGGATGTACAAAAGTCTCAAAGGGCATCGAGACAACTTTGTGTGATGTCCTCAAAAGCAGATTCTGAACCGAAACCCTAGGAAAGAGGGTGTTGGGTTGAGAGGAAAATGAATGTTGATGGCTTCTCTTGGAAGCCCGAGCATCTCCAAAACCACATGGGTTGCCGCAAAGGGACCTTCGGTGGATCCATACAACTTATCCGCTTAGCCTGTGCTAACCCTATTATCATTGATGAATCCTTTGATGCAAACTATAAACTGTTTAAGAATCAGAATGGTGAAGTGTTTGCCAGGTATATTGGTACTAACTGCAGGAACGGGCCACCTATGAAGAAGATCTGGGTTCCCAAAAGTTGTCTTGAGAATCTTCCTGTGATTGTTATCATGACACCACCTAGGAAGAAAAAAGTCCCAGACCAAAGGCTTCATATGACCCAAAGGATTCATATAGACAGAGGACTCACTTGAGTCACCCTAACGCCAATGTTTTGCAGGGAAACCATACTCAGACTTATGAATATGAGCGTGTGTCTTCAAACCGCTATGTTCATAGAACTAAGAACTTTTCTGCTTATTCATATGAGTATCGTTCTTCTCCTACAAGGCTATTTGCTAGGGCTCCAAAGCCGAAGTTCTCAGATGCTGCACTTAGACTCATTACTTCTAAGCCACCCCTGAACATGTGGGTGGTTAAGAAGAATTAACTTTCTTTTGCAGGGAAAGGTCTCCAGCAGGAAATCAAAGGCGTCTGATGCTATTCTTTGGGGACCTAAAACATCTTGTAGGGCGTAAGATCAAATGCCGAATGGTCTTACTATGTATTTTGTTCTGAATCGTTTGCCAAACATCCTATCAGTCCTAATCTTGATCTGAGCTTTGATAATCCTCTTGCTCGTCAAATGTTTATGCTTCACAATACTCATGGTGAAGCCTATCCCCCTAACTGCACTGTAGGCTACGACACCTCGTGCTTCAGAATGGATTATGGATAAGGGATGCACTAATCATATGACTGGTGATCGAAGTCTTCTCATGGACCCAACCTTATGTACATCAGACAAAAGTCACATCACATTTGCTGACCCTGGTAAAAGCAAGGTATTGGGTCTAGGTAGAGTTGCAATCTCAAAGGATCAACACATGGATAAAGTGATGCTTGTTGAATCCCTTGGTTTCAACAATGTCCTGCCTCAATGCTTTGTGACTTAAACATGATTGTGCTATTTGGAAAATATCGATGCCTTGTACTAATGGAATCTGACAAGTCTCTAGTCTTTGAAGGGTATCGAAAAGATGATCTATATATGGTAGATTTCTCAGCAGGACCACAGATGGCCGTATGTCTTCTAGCAAAGGCTTCAGAATGCTGGCTCTGGCATCAAAGGCTAGGGCATGCTGGCATGAAGAACTTGCACACTCTCGCGAAGAAGAAGCATGTCATGGGCATCGAAGGCGTCAAGTTCAAGAAGGACCATCTGTGTGGCGCCTGTGAAGCTGGAAAGATGACTAGGGCCAAGCATCCCTCGAAGACAATCATAACTACATCTCAACCCTTTGAGTTGCTTCACATGGATCTATTCGGCCCTACTCACTACTCTACTCTCAATGCTACTGCTTGCCTCTATGGCTTCGTAATTGTTGATGATTACTCTAGATATACTTGGGTACATATAATCCTCTACAAGACTGAAGTGCAGGTTGTCTTCAGACGCTTTGCCAATCGTGCCATGACGAACTATGACGTCAAGATCAAGCACATCAGAAGCGACAACGAAGCTCAGTTCAAGAACACTGGCCTCTACCTCTATCTGGATACACTTGGCATCACACATGAGTTCTCTGCTCCTTATACACCTCAGCAGAATGGCATCGCCGAGCGCAAGAACAGAACTCTCATTGAGATGGGACGAATGATGCTTGATGAGTACAAGACTCCACGGAAGTTCTGGCCTGAAGCCATTGACACTGCTTGCCACATCATCAACCGTGTTTATCTTCACAAGCTTCTGAAGAAAATATCCTATGAGCTCCTAACTGGTAAGAAGCCAAATGTAAGCTACTTCAGAGTATTTGGTGCTAGGTGCTGGATCAAGGATCCACATCACACTTCAAAATTTGCACCGAAAGCACATGAAGGTTTTATGCTTGGTTATGGAAAGGATTCGCACTCCTCGAGTCTTCAACCTCTTTCACTATAAAGTGGTTGAAAGCGTGGATGTCTTGATTCGATGAAACTAACGGCTCGCAAAGAGAGCACCTGCCAAATGTGCTAGATGAAGTACCTCCAAGTGAATCTATCAAGCAGATGGAATTGGAGATATCATACCCTTTGAGAATCAATCTGAAGAGGAACTTGTCATTTCTGCACCTAATCAACTTTCAAGACAATGCCCGGTCAAGACAATCCCCCAAATGATGACATTGATCAGCAAGAGCAAAATCTTCGTCCTGCTCATCCTCATGTTGCAAATGAAGTTCAGATTGAGAAGATAATTGACAGCTTGAATGCACCTGGTCCACTCACTAGTTCAAAAGCAGCTCAAAGAGCATCACAGCTAACCAACTTCTGTGGGCATTTTGCATTTGTCTCAATCACTAAACCCAAGAAAGTTGATGAAGCCTTCATGGAACCTGAATGGATTCAAGCTATGCAAGAAGAGCTTCAACAGTTCGAGCTTAATAATGTGTGGGAATTGGTCAAGCGTCCTGATCCTCGGAAGCACAATATCATTGGCACCAAATGGATATATCGCAACAAGCAAGATGAGCTTGGTCAAGTTGTCAGAAACAAGGTTCGTCTAGTTGTGCAAGGTTACACTCAAGTGGAAGGAATTGACTTCGATGAAACATTTGCTCCGGTAGCAAGACTTGAAGCCATACGCATACTGCTAGCCTATGCAAATCATCACAACATTCTTCTGTATCAAATGGATGTGAAAAGTGCTTTTCTCAATGGAAAGATAGAAGAAGAAGTATATGTCGCACAACCTCCAGGCTTTGAAGATCCAAAACATCCTAATATGGTATACAAGCTCAACAAGGCATTGTATGGCCTCAAACAAGCCACTCGTGCTTGGTATGACACACTCAAAGACTTCCTGAAGAGCAAAGGCTTCAAACCTGGTTCACTAGATCCTACACTCTTCACGAAGACATATGATGGTGAACTATTTGTGTGCGAAATCTATGTGGATGACATTATCTTCGGCTGCACCAACAAGAAATACAGTGATGAATTTGGTCACATGATGCAAGAGCAATATCAAATGTCCATGATGGGCGAGCTGAAGTTCTTTCTGGGTCTCCAAATCCGTCAACAACGCAACATCATCTTCATATCTCAAGAAAAATACCTCAAAGATTGCCTGAAGAAGTTTTGAATGCAAGACTGCAAAGGATACACGACGCCAATGCCAACCAAAAGTCATCTGGGTCCCAACGACAATGGTAAAGAGTTCGATGAAAAGGTATATCGTTCCATGATTGGTTCTTTGCTTTACTTATGTGCATCTAGGCCAGATATAATGCTTAGTATTTGCATGTGTGCCCGATTCCAAGTGGCACCAAAGGAATCTGTCGGTGTTCTGGGAACGGGGGTCCCCAGACTTGCCTGCCTGCGGCCTACGGCGTGGCTCAAGGGGTGGCCCAGCAAGGCCCATCTTCATCAGCACAAGCTCAAGAGCCTCGCGAGGGGCCAAGCCTCATGAGGCGGACGACGAAGCTTCCTCGAGCCACGACCTCGTCAGGCTGGCTCGCGAGGAGGCGGAGAGATCAAGGCGGGGTACCTCACAAGGTGCCCATGACGCAAGCCATGACGACCAAGGGCGCCAGGCGGGCACCAGCCCACGCAGTGTCCTCCTTTCCTCTTTGGTGCAAAGGGAGCAAGCGCAGGCAAAAGTATGAAGCAAAGGCATCCGTTTCGGTGCAACAAGACCAAGACCGTCGCAACGGCAGGAAGGAAGTCATTGTGGAGCCACCACTAGAGCCTTTGACAGGAGAGGACCAACTTTAGTCAGGATAAGTGTACTGGATGTTCCCATTCAAAATGGCCAATTGTTGGCGCCCTTCCCGCTCAATATTTGGGGAGAGGCCCAGGGCCCTTGCCTATAAATAGGACTAGCCACCCACAGGATAGGGGCAGCTTCATCCGGCGTCAAGAAATCAATCTAGAGAGAGGATCCAGCATCTGGGATCGTGAGAGAGAGCGACTCAACTCCCCTAGCAGTTCATCGCACCCAGAAAACAGATGACCCTCGCGAGGCTGTTCTTCCTTGTATTGTTCATCATCAGCCCAAGAGGCAATCCACCACACCACAAACTAGAGTAGGGTATTACACCACAATGGTGGCCCGAACTAGTATAAACCCTGTGTCTCTTGTGTTGTTCCTTTCATAGTTTAGATCCTAGCGAGGCGGCGAGGTGCAGGTAGGTAGAGGGCGAGATCTCTGCACGCACCCCAGTGTTCGAAACTAGAGGGTCTGCCGGAACCCGAAATCCGACATTTGGCGCGCCAGGTAGGGGTGCGCCGGAGCTTTCCCTTCCGCCGACCCGCTCTCCGCCAACACTGCGACTTCGCCTGCGATGAGCAGCGCGCCGCCCGCTCGATCGCCCGGCGCCAGCGAGGCCGAGGGCTCGAGCCTTGGCCCCGGCCTTGCGACAGGTGCGGTGGCCGGACAAGTTCAAGCCGGAGATGCCTCCGCGCTACAAGGGCACAACTGATCCGCTAGCCTTCCTGTTGGCGTACGAGGAGGCCATCCTCGAGGCGGGAGGCGACGACAGGGTCATGGCTAACTGGCTTCCCATGGCCCTCACAGACGCCCCGCACATGTGGCTGCTTCACCTACCGGCGGCTTCCGTGGCTTCTTGGGAAGAGTTGCGCAACCTCTTCCTCGCCCAGCACGCAGCGCTGGCGCCCCCAGTCGTCACGGCTCTCCTGGGCGGCTCGCAGGCGCCACCTTCAGGCTGCCACGTCAAGCCATTCGTCCGCCAGTCGGCGCTGCCTCCACGCGGCGAGGCTCCCCAGTCGGTCGGCGCCCAAGGCCGATCTGGCCTTCAGCTCGGAGGACCACCCCTCCAACTCAACCTGCTCGGGCGCGCTCCCAATGCTGTGCACCCCCACCATCTGCCAGGTGGCTGTCACCAGGACACTTATCGATGGCGGCGCGGGCCTCAGCGTGCTCTCGGTTGAGGCCTTCAGCCTCCTCTACATACCACCGGAGCGGCTTCAGCCCAGCCGGCCCTTCTTGGGCGTCGGGGGCTGGTCATCAGGCTCCCTGGGGCAGATCCGACTCCCGGTAACCTTCGGCACCTACGGCAACTTCCGCACGGAGCTAATCGACTTTGACATCGCCCCCATCGGCCTCCCATACAACGCCATCCTCGGCTACCCAAAGCATCGCCCGATTCATGGCCGCGACTCACCCAGCGTACAACCTCATGAAGATGCCCGGGAGCAACGGCGTCCTCATCGTGTCCAGAGACACCGGGGATGCGTTGCAAGTCCTCAAGCTCGCCTTCAAGACGGCGGCGTCGGCACAGCCTGCCGACTCAAACGCCCCCGAGCCCAAGGGGGTTGCGCCAACCAAGAAGAAGCAGTTGTTCACCCAAGACAAGGCGGAAACCAAGCAGATACCGGTCGACGAGGACGGATCCACTAACGCCACCTTCACCATAGGCGCCAACCTCGAGCCCGAGCAGGAGGAAGCCCTGGTCAAGTTCCTGCGCGCAAACAAGAAGGTGTTCACCTGGGAGCCTGATCGGTGGCGGGGATCCCTAGAGGCGTGTCGAGCATCACCTCAACGTGTGCCCCAACGTCATACAGAAGGTGAAGCGAGACGGCAGTCCACTGAAAAGCAGGCTTTCATCATCCAAGAGACCCGCAAACTGGAAGCTGCAGGGGTCATTCGCGAGGTCCGATATCCAGATTGGCTGGCCAACCCTGTTGTTGTGCCGAAGAAAGGGGGGAAGGAACGCATGTGTGTCGACTTCACCAACCTCAACAAAGCTTGCCCGCAAGATCCATTCCCGCTCCCTCGCATCGATCAGATTGTCGATTCCACCGCCAAGTGTGACCTGTTATGTTTCTTGGATGCCTTCTCCGGGTATCACCAGATCAAGATGGCGGTAGAAGACGTGGAAAAGACGGCTTTCCTGACCCCGTGTGGGGTGTACTGCTACACATGCATGCCGTTCGGGCTGCGCAACGCAGGGGCGACCTTTCAGCGGCTGATGCACATCACCTTGGGCCCGCAGCTCGGGAAGAATGTGGAGGCTTACGTCGATGACATTGTGGTGAAGTCTCGCGAGGCCAAGACCCTGATACAAGACCTGGAGGAAACCTTCGCGAGCCTCAATGCAGTGAACCTGCGGCTCAACCCAGAGAAGTGTGTGTTTGGGGTCCCCTCAGGCAAGCTCTTGGGTTTCCTCGTGTCCCACCGAGGCATCGAAGCTAACCTGGAAAAGGTCAAGGCGGTCGAGGACATGAGCCCACCGAAGACCCTCACAGAAATGCAGAAGCTCACTGGGCGGCGTGTGAGCACTAGGATGCTTCATCTCCAAGTTGGGGAGCGGGCGCTGCCTTTCTTCCAAATGATGAAGAAAAAGGGCCCTTTGAATGGACTGAAGAGGCCGGCGTATGCTCCAAGATCTCAAGAGGTACCTAACCAGCCCTCCGATGTGGTGGCTCCGCGCCCTAAGAACCCCTGGTGCTCTACCTTGCAGCCACTCCCTACTCCTTGGCGCTGCCACAGTGGCGGTTAGGGAGGAGCGTCAGACCAAAGCTACGGCAGCTGCCCGGGTCAAGGCGAAGCAGGATCAAGGAAGACCCACAGAGACCACTACCACAGCCGAGAAGGATCAGCCGCCGCAAGGAAACGCACTCGGGACAGAAGAGATCCCTCCCCCTGGCGACCAGCCTCAGGAGGCGCCGCGGTCTCCGGAGGGCGCCATCGACACCAGCACTCCAAACCCCGTTGAACACCCTGTGTACTTCGTCAGCACGGTGTTGCGGGACGCGAGGGCGCGGTACCCCATGCCTCAAAAACTCCTCCTCGCACTATTGGTGGCCTCGCGCAAGCTGCGGCATTATTTTCAGGGCCACCCCATCAAGGTTGTCTCAGCACCCCTTGGAAAGGGTGCTCAGGAGCCCTAACTCAGCTGGAAGAGTCATTGAGTGGAACATTGAAATGCAAGCGTTTCAACTCGAATTCAGCACAACTAGAGTCATCAAGGGGCTGTTAAGCGGATTTCTCACAGAATGGGCCGGAGGCGCGGGCCTCAAGGCTGATGAGGATTGATCCCTCTCCCGGAAGCGAGGCGCCCGGAAGGTTGGGTCATGTACTTCGACGGGGCATTCTCCAGGCACGGCGCGGGGGCTGGAGCAGTGCTCATATCTCCTACTCAGGACAAGCTCTACTACGCCGTGCAGCTCTGTTTCCAGCATGGAGAAAAGGTCTCTAACAACATAGCAGAATATGAAGGCCTAATAGCAGGCCTGAAGGCCGCGGCTGCCCTAGGAGTGAAGCGCCTTACCATCAAGGGTGATTCACAACTCCTCTTCAACTTCTCCAACAAGGTGTACGAGCCGAGGGATGAGCACATGGAAGCCTACCTTGCGGAGGTCCGCAGGATGGAGAAGCAGTTCTGGGGCCGGAGTTGCAGCATGTGCCCGTGGCACCAATCAGGAGGCTGACGACATCGCCAAACGAGCATCCAGGCGGCTACCTCAGGAGCCTGGCATCTTCGAGGAGCGGCTCTTCAAGCCCTCGGCCATGCCATCACTGTCAAGCACGGCGCAGCCTCGGGAGGAGCTCCCCCAGCCACCGGCCTCGGGAGCCCCGGTCTATGGCCCGGCCTCAGGAGCGCGCCTGCTCTTGATGATGGAGCCTCAGGAGGGGTGCTGGATCACATAGCTCCGGAGCTACTTGACGCAAGGGACCTTGCCGGAGAAGGAGGAGGAAGTGGAGCGTGTGGCGCGGCAAGCCACAACATACTGCATCAGGGATGGAGAGCTCTATCGAAAGCGACCAAATGATGTGTCCCTACGTTGCATCTCCAGGGAGCAAGGGAAGGAACTGCTGGCAGATATACACGGTGGAGACTGTGGGCATCATTCATCATCGCGGACCCTCATGGGCAAGGCGTTCCGCAGCGGTTTGTATTGGCCTACTACGCTCAATGATGTCGTCGAACTGGTGAAGGGTTGCGAGGCCTGCCAATTCCATGCCAAGCAGATCCATCAGCCGGCGGGAGGTCTGCAAACTATACCCCTCTCGTGGACATTCGCGGTCTGGGGGTTGGATATCCTGGGCCCGTTCCCTCGGGCGCCAGGGGGCTATCACTACATCGCCGTGGACAAGTTCACCAAGTGGGCTTAAGTGGAAGCCGTCCGCACCATCCCCGCAGGTTCTGCGGTCAAGTTCATCAAGGGCATCGTGAGCCGGTTCGGGGTGCCGAACCGCATCATCACCGACAACGGTTCGCAGTTCACCAGTAACCTTTTCAAAACATATTGTGCTAACCTTGGGACGCAAATATGCTACGCCTCGGTAGCGCACCCACGAGCAATGGTCAAGCCGAGCGGGCCAACGCGGAGGTCTTGAGAGGCCTCAAGACCAGAACCTTCAAGAAGAAGCTGGAGGCCTGCGGCAGAGGCTGGTACGACGAGCTGCACTCTGTGTTTTGGTCCATCTGCACAACCGCGACCAAGCCAACCGGCGAGACCCCGTTCTTCCTGGTCTATGGAGCTGAAGCAGTCCTCCCTCACGAGGTCAGACGTTGTTCCGCACGGGTCCTGGCGTTCGACGAGGCACAGCAGGACGCCATGCGAGGGACAGACCTCGTGCTGGGGGAGGAGCATCGACGGGAAGCCGCGCTGCGAGCGGCAAGATACCAACAAGCGCTACGGCGATATCACTGCCGCAACATCCGCCCCAGACTCTCGAGGTAGGAGACCTCATGCTCAGGCGGGTTCTCTCCAGGGAGGGACTGCATAAGCTCTCTCCCATGTGGGAGAGCCCGTTCAAGGTTGTTCATGTTTCCAGGCCCGCCCGCCGCTTGAGACTCGGGAGGGGTGCCCGCCCGTAACGCAGCGTGGAACATCCAGCACCTCCGGAGGTTTTACCCCTAAAAAGGCCAAGAGCCTGTGAAGAAGGCGAACGCCTGTGAAGCCGCTGCGTTTTGGAAAAGGCCCAGAGCCTGTGAGGAAGGCGAACGCCTGTGAAGCTGCTGCGTTTTGGAAAAGGCCCAGAGCCTGTGAAGAAGGCGAACGCCTGTGAAGCCGCTGCGTTTTGGAAAAGGCCCGGAGCCTGTGAAGAAGGCGAACGCCTGTGAAGCTGTCGCGTTTTGGAAAAGGCCCGGTGCCTGTGAAAAAGGCAAGCGCCTGTGAAGTTTATCTTTCTGAGAAAGCCCCGGAGCCTGTGAAGAAGGCCAATGCCTGTGAAGCTCGCCGCCCGTGACACTCTCATGTAATAATGAGTTGGGGCTGTACACGCCCCGGAGTCTCAGGAGCGTCGGCCTCGGGCTCTGGGGCTCCCTCCCACGCCCAGTGACAGCACTTAGCTCCGCGCTGGTGAGAAGACGTCGAAGACTAGATTGGGTGCCGGACGCGGCTTTTCCAATTTGCTTTCTGCGGTTGGCTTGTTCATCCCCATTCGAGGTTTTGTTGAAGTTGTTGCTGTCTTTGGCTTGTGACTCTTTGCCTTTTCGCTCTCCTGCCTTGATTTCTCTCGCAAGTCTCGCGAGGGAGCAACGCGGGCACCCTCGCGAGTGTTTTCTGCCCTTATCGTTTGAGGCTTCCCTACCCGGGTCCACTACAGGAGCACCCCTCCAGTCCGTGCCCCACGGGCACCGCGACACGAACACAGGACCTGGGTCGGTCGCCTCCACAGCTGAGGCCGGGAGCTACCTCTCTAGACTAACCTTCGCAGGACATGAAGCGTTCGACGAGGCCTCGGCCTCGGGAAACGAGGGCCACGACAGGCGCCCCCGAGCTAAGTAATTTCTACGCGCAGGCGTGTGGCACAAAGGTATAATACCGAGATAGCGGAAATAGTACGATAATTGACAGCAATAGTCCAAGCATGCCCACGCGGGGCCCTACACTACGGTCTCTTTGCGCAGGAAAAGGAAAAAGAACAAAACGGGCGCGGCTCGCCTGACACCAACTCGCGGGGGAGACTCGAACTTCCTCCGGAGCTCAGCCGGACTCCCTCTCGCGCTTCACTGGGGCGAGACGGCGGGCGGACCCGCTACCTCCCTCCAGCCGGGCGCGTCGGCGCGGAGGCTGGTCGCGGCCACCGCTGGAGGAGCCGCTGCCCGAAGAAGTGTAGTCAAAGCTCGACGAGCCCCGAGCGCCGCCGACCACGCGCGCGCTGTCGTCTTCATCGTCGCTGGGGCTGGACCCACGGCCACGGTCGTCGTTCTCAGGGCAGCACCCAGCGCGGCGACCATCTTCCCCGAACAACCTCACGTAGAGGATGGCATCGCCGTCAAACTTGAAGTGCAGGGTGCACCGCCGGCTCAGACAACGCACACGGGCAAACGTCTGCCAGCCGCGGGTCAGGGCCAGGCTCCCGGCTGCAGAGACCTCCAGCGAAGCCCAGGAGGCCCGGCTGCAGCAACCATCTGCCTGAAGCCAGAGGCCGCCCGGGGCACCAGCCGGGAGCTCACCTAGGAGGAAGCGAGGAAGCTGAAGCTGGTGTCTTTGGTAGGCTCCGCCGACCACAACGAACTCCGCAGCACCTCTGCCGAGTGGAAGCGCGGCCTAGGGGTCGCGCGGCCAGAAGGCCGCCCCTAGCAACGGCCCGCCGCCCGTCACCGCACGGGAGATCACCTCCACGACCGCGAGGAGCCACCATGGGAGCCACAGGGTTTGCGAGGACGGCCTCGACCGCGCTTGGGCGGGGGAGAGTCAGGCTCCACCTGGCGAGCCTTCCCCTTCTCCGCGGTCGAGAACCTCTTTAGCGGAGCCATGGAGAAGAAGAAGAAGCAAGAGGAGATGGACTAGAAGGGCAGGCGCCGTCCCGTACTTATAGCCGGGGAAGGCCAACCACCGGCCTCCACGATCACAGGTAATCATGACCCGCTTTGCATGCAGGGACTTGTCAACTTGTCCAGTCACCGAGGCGTCGTGGGGGAGCAGGGCCGCCCACGTCCAATCAACCGCCACGCGGCGCCCAAGGCCGCAGGCTGTTAGGGCCCGCGGCGCTTCGCACTTGCCCCTTCGCTTCTCTGCTCAGCCAAGACCAGGCGCGCCTTGGGCCCGGGGGCTACTATCGGCGTTCTGGGAACGGGGGTCCCCAGACTTGCCTGCCTGCGGCCTGCGGCATGGCTCAAGGGGTGGCCCAGCAAGGCCCATCTTCATCAGCACAAGGTCAAGACCCTCACGAGGGGCCAAGATGGGCGGATTTACGTGAAGCTTCCTCAGGCATGGCCTCGTCAGGCTGGCTCGCGAGGAGGCGGAGAAATCATGGCGGGGTACCTCACGAGGTGCCCATGACGCAAGCCATGACGACCAAGGGCGCCAGGCGGGCGCCAGCCCGCGTAGTGTCCTCCTTTCCTCTTTGGTGCAAAGGGAACAAGCGCAGGCAAGAGTATCAAGCAAAGGCATCCGTTTTGGTGCAACAAGACCAAGATCGTCGCAACGGCAGGAAGGAAGTGATTGTGGAGCCCAAGCCGGCGTCACCACCAGAGCCTTTGACAGGCGAGGACCAACTTTAGTCAGGATAAGTGTACTGGATGTTCCCCTTCAAAATGGCCAATTGTTGGCACCCTTCCCGCTCAATATTTGGGAGAGGCCCAGGGCCCTTGCCTATAAATAGGACTAGCCACCCACAGGATAGGGGCAGCTTGATCCGGCATCAAGAAATCAATCTAGAGAGAGGATCCAGCATCTGGGATCAGCAGAGAGAGAGCGACTGAACTCCCCCTAGCAGTTCATCGCACCAGCCGAGAACAGACCCTCGCGAGGTTGTTCTTCCTTGTATTGTTCATCATAAGCCCAAGAGGCAATCCACCACACCACAAACTAGAGTAGGGTATTACACCACAATGGTGGCCCGAACTAGTATAATCCCTGTGTCTCTTGTGTTGTTCCTTTCATAGTTTAGATCCTAGCGAGGCGGCGAGGTGCAGGTAGGTAGAGGGCGAGATCTTCGCGCGCACCCCAGTGTTCGAACCTAGAGGGTCTGCCGGAACCCAAAATCCGACAGAATCGCATCACTTAGCTGTGAAGCGAATTCTTTGATATTTGGCTTACACACCAACACTAGGATTATGGTATCCAAAGGGCTCAGAGTTTGATCTAGTTGGATTTTCATATGCTGATTATGCTGGTGACAAGGTTGATCGCAAGTCCACGTCAGGCACATGTCACTTGCTGGGACGATCTCTTGTCTGTTGGTCTTCAAAGAAGCAGAACTGTGTATCTCTCTCTACTGCTGAATCTGAATACATTGCTGCTGGATCCTGCTGTGCTCAACTTCTCTGGATGAAGCAAACTCTCAAAGACTATGGTATCCATCTGAAGAATGTGCCTCTCTATTGTGACAATGAGAGTGCCATCAAGATTGCCAACAACCCAGTTCAGCACTCGAAGACAAAGCACATTGAAATTCGTCATCACTTTCTCAGAGATCATGTTATGAAGGAAGATATTGATATCATTCACGTCAAGATAGAAGAACAGTTGACTGATATCTTCACAAAGCCCTTGGATGAGAAAAGGTTTTGCAAGTTGCGGTGTGAGCTAAATATCTTGGAATCCTCAAATGTCCTGTGAATGGACACACATCCTAACACTTATGCATTTTAATGACTTAGATGTGCAACACATTTAAGTAATGTATATCTTCAATCAATGAAGACATACACTCTAAGTGTGAATACATTAATGCGGAATTTGACTTCAGAGTGCCACGATAATTGTGCGCCGTGTCTGGGTCTAATACTTCCTATACGGTGGGTAACGCCACCACCAAACTTTTGTTTGAAGTGTTTCGATTAGCATTATATTTGCATAGTTCATCCTTGGCTTATATTCAAGTTTATCTTCAATTGGTTGAATTGGACTAGTACTATATATATTTATCTATGTTCTGTCCTCTACAACATTCACTTATAGCTATGACTTCGTGTTGAATCTTTTGAACTAAGTGAATGTGATCGGACCCTAACCTATCTATGCTTCTACCTCAACTCTATATGTCCAAGTCATATGCATTCTATTGAAAACTGTCGATTTTCTTCACTGAGACCTTGTGAGCTGAAGTCAATCTAACAAACATTTATATCTTTTTTTCTTAATACTTTATCCTATTTGCTTGAAACCCGGAGAATTCGGAACGACCATCCCGACAATCCAGGCGTGCGTGAGAACATGGAACAACTCCCAAGGTGTTGCATGTTTGCCACGTGTCCGTCAGATGTGAACCGCCAGGGGCACCTGCGTAATTGTGCTGTGTCGTCTCTATCCTTATAAATACCCGTCACATCTCGGTCAAAAATTCTTCTTCCTCCTGGCCACCTCTCGCAAACCCTAGCGCCTCCGCTAGCTCTTGACGACGCTGATCACGAAGCGCTTAGCTGCCGCGACTTCTTCGACGCCGTCCTCATGCCGGCCGCGGACCTCGTCCTCTCCGCCGTTGCTGTAGGTGTCTTCCGTCACCAAATTTGGGCACGGGAGATCAAACTGCTCAGCCTCTTCCTTCACTCCGTCTAGCAGTTCTTCGTGTGGTAATTAAATTTTACTTTTTACCGTATTTTCGATCTGATAGATTCACCCGTTTTTGCCAAAAGTGGTTTCTATATCTCCAAACTTGAATCTATCTCATTCTGCATCTCATATTCTGCCTAGTATATTCACTTATGCTTCTTTACAAGTTAGATTCCTCACTTGTACTTATTCTTGGATTTGTACAACTCTGGAACCAACTCTCATCAAATAAGTGAATGTCTTCACATTATGAGGTCAATGTCTTCAAACTGATTTATCTTCAAAATCTTCTGAGAATGCATATGACCTCTTCCCTTCCCTCGCACCTCTAATGATGTCACAGTACATGTCCATGGGAGAATCCCTTGGTTCTCATAGTCTGCATTCGCTTGCAGAATTCTTGCAGAGTCACATCAATTCACCAAGCCAGTTCTTGTTTGACCAGTTGTCTGAAGCCATTGCACGTACTGAAGCCCTTCAGTTTAAACTTCATGGCAACTGTGAAGTCAGCACGAAAGGGAGGTAGACAGCGCGTGGTAACACTTCCAAGGATTTGCCTCCAGATTTGCACGAGCTGTACAAAATAGACCCTGAGGAAACCTATACCGGCCGCAAGAATTGAATCCAGTGGATTTGAATATATTGGGCAGAAGAATGGTTCAAATACCGCTTCGTCACTGAAGAATATGCAGAGAAGAATGCCATCAAGGGACCCTGGGGAGATATTGTGTACAAAAATCTTCAACCCCAGTCCCTTCCTGAAGCCATCCAACGAGAATTCTATCCATGCATGATTCACGGACCGCAGCCAGAGAACGCTGATCCTTCTTCTCTGCTGCGGTGCCGTGAGGACCATCTGTTCAAGTGCAACTACTAGTTCGCCAAAGACTCAGCTGTGAAGAACAAGAAGGCTCTAGGGCTTGACTTCAACCCTAGTCCTTCCTCACCTCGGGACGATGGCACCCGTGAAGCGAATGAGAACAGGATCGGCCCCTTCTACAACCTTGCTGGCCTCATCACTCGCATTGCTGTCCAAGGTGCCAAAGTGGATCATTCTGATGATGGTGCTGACACTGATGAAGCTCCAGCTCCTACTCCAAAGCCGCAGAAGCAAAAGAAGGCTAAAGCTTCAAAGTCATCTGCTGCTCCAAAAGCTTCGCGAGTGAAGCCATTGGCAACTGCCCCTCCTGCTCCCAGTAACAACTCTGAAGATCTCTCTTGCATCTCCAAGAAGCGTGAAAAGCCACAGAAGAAACCTGTTCAGCGACACAGTCAAGCATCGACACCGCCGCCGTTCTAAGGAACGAATCTGAAGCCATTGATTTGTGTTCAGATGAAGAATTTGGCAATGATGCTCTCGAGCAGTCGATCAAGAGCAAGCAAGAGGCGGAGATCTTCAATGATCTGCCCCTCTTTGATGTAAACATCTTGCACAATTTCATTGATGAATGGTTCGACAATCAAGATATCAGCTTTGATAATCTTCAACTCCCTATTGGCATCAACATCTCCTTTCAAGGCGCCATTGCTCCTGAGCTGGCTCTGGCTCAGCGAATTGTTGAACTGAAGCACAAGATTGATTTTGAGAAGGAACAATTCAAGAAGCATGTGGCCAAGCTGAGTGTGGCTGATGTCCAGAAATTCAAGGTGATGCTCAATGACCTCAAGGAGGCGTTTTGCAAGAAACGAGAGGAAGCCAAAGGCTCAAGAGAGCACATGAAAACTTTAGCTGCAGGCTTACAACGAAGCTTACAACGAAGCCGAAAAGCGCAAGGCTCTTGGGCGTCCTGGCATTGACCCCAAGATGGCTGCCAAGCAGAAGAAGAAGCATACTGTGGCCCAGACTGAAGCTCCACGGCGGGAAGAACCTCACATTGTCTTCCCAGCCAGCATGACAGCTCGAAGCCTAAGGTCTCCACAAAGTGGCTTCAGATCAGCAGAAACCAAGGCAGTGAAGCCGGGCCGTAAAGCACAAAATCAAGCACACTACTGATGATGCACCACCCCCCAAGAAGAGAAAAACTAAGAAGAGAGATCGGGCTGCTCCCACAGAGCCCCTTATAGTTGAACCCATTGCTGTCGCTCACCCTGACCCTAACAATCAAGAGCGTCAATTGATAGTCCATGAGTCTGCTTCCACAGAGGCTCCTGAGGCTCAAGAAGTTCCAGTAGTTGACCCCATCGCGACTGAAGACATTGGTCCTCACGACAATGTAGAAGATGATGAAGTCCTTCCTCAAATTGAGCGCCCAACGGTATCGTTGCCTGTTCTCACGAACAACGAGCTCATTAGCATTGGTCATCCTTTGACGCCAATCTCTCAAGATGACTCGTGGGCTGATCGTCCCCAACCAGCAACTCCAAGTCAAGATTCACCAAGCACTCCCCGTCCTCCACCAGCGCAAGCCACCAGTCCGTTGGTGAATGATGATAATTACATGGAGACAACACCTTCGCCAAAGGCGTCGCCCGTGTTTCTACGGCTTCGCAAAGGTCTCAAGCCCTCTGTCTCCATGACCACCATCACAGAAGGAGACTCAAACCAGACTAGCTCAGTGGCACGTCAAGTGTTCCCTGAAGATAATCCTTCTGTGACGGTTCCCTCGTCTGAAGCAAATGTTGTTGAAGACAATCCGGCTGCATCAGCCGAAGAAAGACAAGAAGAAGAGCATGTTGCTACTCCCCCTACCACCCAAGAAGTTGTTCTCGAGGAGAACGTATCTGTGCCCGACCCTCCAGCTCCTCAAGTGGAGGTTGAGAATCCTGAGGCGGCCACCAACAACATCTCTGAAGCCAATGACGTTGTCATGGCTGAAGACAATGTGGCGCCTACAATGAACACTGTGCTTGAAGCCACTGTTGCTCCTACCATGAATGTGCAGCCTGACGCCTCTGTTGATGCCACTGCTCCTGTTCCGCCACCAAGGCCCCACACCATTGAGCATGCAATCTACCAAGGCGAGCTTGTTCCTGTCAGATGGCCTATTCTGGTTCATCCGCCTGCTCCTGGACCACAATTTGACTATCATGTGGAGAACAGGCCTCAGATTCAGAAGCCAAAACCAAGGCTGCCAAGGTTCCCGTGAACTGCATCGGCACGTGCTCATTCAATGTCAATGGCTTCATTGCACACAACACCTTCTTCAGTACTGGCAAGAACCAATATTCCAAGCCAAGAATATCATCCGATCGGTTCTGGAGCTATCAACAGCACAGCTACTACTCCTGTATTCTATACAATCAGGAGCGCATATTTCCTCATATGCGTCGACACCGGCCATTGCTGGTCTGCCCTGTCTTGAAGAAGCCCTAGGCTGCTTTCGTGATGCTGGCCTTCTGCAGTTTGTCACCGACAAGGAACATTGGAATGAAGAGCTTCTCCTGCAATTCTATGCAACCCTCCACATTCGCGGCTACAACAGGGATACAACGACATGGGTCCTTGAGTGGATGACGGGCAACGTTCATCATGTCATGGTTTTGTCACGGCAGATGTCCTCATGAAAGGACTTAGTCGTGGAGCCATCGCTACGGGTTAGCTTGAAGGGGTTAAAGCGGACACAAGGACGCAAGAGAGTTTATACTAGTTCGGCCCCTTCGATGAAGGTAAAAGCCTACGTCTAGTTGTGATGGAATCGAAGGGGGTTTCGATGACTAGGGAGCAAACAAGCTTCGCCTAAGTCTCGAGTTGTTGTCTGTTATCCTTAAACCGCCGCCGGGTCGTCCCCTTATATACATGGTTGACGCCTGCTGGTTTGCGAGAGTCCCGAGACCGCTCATAGACGTGTCCAGTTCGGTCTCCAGTATTTCTAACTTACAACACAAGTTACATACTAATGTCGGTTCACGGCTACAAGCCTTAAACCGGTTCTGGGCCTTGGGCCCTTATAGAATATCCTCACGGGCTTCAAGCATACTTAACTACTGATGAAGTTAACCCGGCCTCTCCTGGCGGTTTACGCCAAAGAGTAATATCCCCAACATTAGGCCCTGCATCGATTTGAACAGGTTCATGTCAATCCTCAGCAAAAAACTTCGTCTTCAGCAACTTTGTGTAATTGGGTGAACCACCATGATGTCATCTTCTCTGGTCATCGTAAACCGGCGTGACGTCACCTGTCATAAAAACTATCCACAATACCTCTTTTTTTATTAGACCTGCGACAATTGAGGCGACAGCTCCGTTTCCAAACTTTTGGCTCCTTGATTCTCGCGCCTGGCACATGTCCCTTGCTTTATAAATAAGACCGAAGGGTCATTTCTTTTTTCCCCTTCGTGCCACTCTGCTTCGTCTTCCTCGCGCCGCCTAGCTTCGGAGCTCCGCCACCACCGTCAACTTCTGCACCAACCTTGGCCGCTGCATCACCCTGAACGTACCAGAGCAGCGCGGCGACCTTCCGCTTCTTCCTCAGATGGGGTAAGTCTTCTATCCTTTCACCATAGATCTGTTCTAGGGTTTCCCTGTTCTTCGGTGCTCATCGCTTGCTTCTTGCTCATATGCTAACTTTTAGTTAAGTCTGTGAATCTTTGTTCTGCGTAGCGGTAGTTTTTTAGCATCCGTTGTCACTTGCGCATCTCAAGGTCATAGATCTCCCTGCATCCTTGCTCATTGATTCGGTACCGCTCCGTTTTGGATCTTGAATATTTATTTCTTTTCTGAATACTCCAGATCCAAAACTGTGACAAGCTTTTGTGAAACCTGTTTTCGCACATCTACTCTTGATTCATCAATATTTCAGACCAGGCGGTTTAACTTTGTAGAGAAATTGACAACTCGGCACATACCATTAGTCCCCTTGTTGAACCGCCAGGGTTTTCCGGTTATGTATTGCCACCTTGCAGAACTCCGGTTTATAAGCAACTTCTTCCGGTTTAACAATGAATGTATCAATATATAGCCTTCCAACATATTCTTGAACCGGTATTACTACTTTGCAGATTGCATCATGGCCAAGCAAGTGTACGAGTGAAACTGGGTCCCTTCTCGAGTGACTAAAACTCAACTGGATAACTTAGTCCGCACCAGCGCTTTAGGCAAAAAAGACGTCATTCACTGGAGGGTCCCTAGCCTGGAGAGTTCTCCAGAACCCACGGATGGAGAAGTTGTTGTTTTTGCTGATCATTTAGCCCGGGGCTTCAGTCCACCCGGTTCAAAGTTTTATCGAGATGTCTCGGCCAGCTTCCAACTGCGTCCACAAGACATTGGTCCCAACTCCATAACCAATATCTGTCACTTTCAAGTGCTCTGTGAGGTGTTCTTTCAAGAGAAGCCCACAGTTGAATTGTTCAGACATTGCTTCCATCTAAACCGCCGCACTGAATTTTCTGACGGTCCCAACACGGAGTTGGGTGGTGTGGCGATTCAAAAGCGGAAAGAGGTCACTTACCCTCACGCCAAACTGCACAGCCATCCCAAAGAGTGGAACTCAACATGGTTTTACTGCAAAGATACCTCTCCTGAGGGAGAAACTCCTTTACCGGGTTACCGTCCGGAGCGGCTAAGCAACACACATCCCTCCCTCACAGATCGATCGCTAAGGAAAGAAGCAAATATGCCCCTCAACTATCCAAGCTCCGTGCCTTCATGGCGAACGGGTTGACACGAGTTGATCTTGCTCATTGCTGGATATCCTGGAGTATACTGCCCCTGAGCCTGCGCTCCGGTTTGATGTGCAAATACACAGAAGATGTGAAAGACCCTCTACGGCATATTGAGATCCAACTGACAGACGATGAAGTTACTGAGGCTGTTAAGAGGATGTTGAATGAACCGGAAGCTGCTTGCGCCCAAACCGGCCTGGCTCCTTTTACGCCATTAACAAACCGCCAGCCGTAAGACTCATATCTTATGCCTTTATAAAATCTGACTATGTTTAAGTACTCTTTGTTGATATTAACATCTTTCAAACAGGGTGATGATCCATTTTGGAGCAGGAAGACTCCACAAGATAAACCTGTGGCAATAACCCGGCCCAAGACCAAAGTTGTGAAGAAACCAGCAAATAGAAAGAAAACCACTGCCTCCTCCGATCCACCAAATTTGGCGATGATGTGGGTAATCCGGATCTTGTGGTAGAACTTGACTCACTTGGTCTATTTTTTACACGCCTTATTGATAATGATTATTGCCGGGATGATGCTGAAGCTAGTCATGCGATGTTGTAGAGGTAATCGCTCTTTCTTCCGATTCAAACCCTTTACCTTCAAGAAAACCCGTCGGGCAAACCGGAAAGTTAAATTTCTCATCCTCTTGCTTACTTGGATCGAAACTTTCTTATGAAGACACAACAGCATGAAGCTCGTCACAAGAACTCCGCACACAATGACGTGTAGTCACCTCCACCGGTTTACCGAGCAGTCCGGTTCGGAAACACCGTTCAGAGGTCTCTAACTGTTTTGTCAATGCTTATCCTACAGCGGGTTGCATTCATCAACCTCTTAATCCATCTGACTCTGATTATCAGGTGACTTCTCATTCTTCCTCTGGCGAGTCGACAGGCACCCAACTCCCACCACTCAAGACAGTGCTTGGGTGAGCCATATTCCTGATAATGATGTTTGGTATACCACTTTCAATGTTCAGTGGACTTGATCCATCTTTTTCCTTTCAGGGCCAAGCCTAGGCCAAGCAAGAAAGCTCGCCTGGACAAAGCGGCAGAAGACGATGCTCCTGAACCGACCCAAATACCAAATCCCGAGGAACACATTCAGGATGATATGCTGACCGACCCACCATTGCAAGATCATGATGTTACTGTTGAATAGGCACATGTTGATACCACCGGCCTTCAAATCAACCCACGAGTCCTGCTCAAACTGACAAGACAGCGAGTCCACCACATCATACAGATAAACCGGCGAGTCCAGTGTGAACCGGCGAAGCCAAGGATGACGATGTTGTTATTACTGGCTTTGGCCATTCCGAGCCAGGTAATCCTGTCGCCTTGTCCAAGCACACTGCAAAGGATGAATTTACTGCGTTTGGTAAAGGCAAGTGGAATGCCGATTTGGCAACTTATGCCGCTTTAAATCCCCAAGATCTTCATTCCGGTTATCTGAACCGGTTATACACCAGTCGTGATTATGAAGCCGGTCTGGTAAGTATGATGAAGGACAAATATGAGGTAAATTCCATGACTCTCTGCTTGTGTATTTCAATCTGTCAGCTCTAATAGCCCCCAAGTGACGGTTTTAAGATGTGAACTTAAACCGACTTCCTAATATAATTCGAGCAAAGTCATACTTTTGGGAAAGTAGCCCCCAAGGGCCGATTCAACCTAATGTAGTTAAACCGGGACTTCTATAAGAAATCCAGTATCCCTCAAGGATAGAGAAAATAAGCATTAGCCCCCAAGTGCCAAACTGAATACTTATATTGAGCTTGGGACTTGATATAGAAATTGTAGGATGAACAACAAATATGCATTAGCCCCCAAGTACCAAAGGCATAGCTTGTTATGAGGTTGGTACTTCAAGTCTGCACCTTAATCTTTATTAAATGATTTTCTGTATGTAGGCTGATCTGAGCAAGAAAGAAAAACAAATCGCTGATCTCCAAGAAAACGTGAAATCCCAGCAAGCTGGAACCTCCAAAGCAATGAATGAATTAACCGGCACTTTAAGCGTCATGGAAAAGCTTAAGGAAGGCTTCAACAAGGAGCGGGCGGATTGGGCCACTGAAAAGGCCGCTTTAACTCAACGGGCAGAGAATGCTGAGGCTGCACTCAAACCGGTGGTTGACGAATTGACCAGTGTAAAGCGGCAAGTGCATGCCATGACCGCCGTTGTGTTTGGTAAGTCTTTTTGATTTTTGACGTAATGAATCCTTCTCACGTAATTGTCGGTTTATGAACCATTTGAATGATACAGGGACACGTATTGGCCACTTGGGATCAGACGTGCAGAAGAAATTGAAAGCCTCTTATACATTGATAGAGCAACTCTATACTGGTGCGCAGCGGATCATAAGCACCACTTCTCATAACAACCCGGCACCGACCTTGATCCAGGACACCCTTAAAAGGTTGTCAATGCTTCCTGCCCGGTTTGAAGAATTAAAGAAATCTGCTGCTAGAACCGGTGCCATAAACGCCTTAATCCGAGCCAAAGTGTGGGTGCCGGATTTTGATCCTGTTGAAGCGGTGCAGGGCTTCCCAAGCTTGAAGGAAGACGGGACAGAATTCGGCGAAGAGGATCTCCGAACGATAAACCAGGAAGTGCGCCCTTTGGGTTGCCAATTTGTTGAAGAGGCAAATCTGTCTCACTATCAAGCCCAATATGATGGAGAAAATAAACGAGTGCCTGCACCAATTCCTGAAGCGGAGAACCTTATACCGCCAATCTGTAAGCATACTTATGCTCCTGATATTGAATCGTCGTTGCTGATCAATGATGAAGCCGTATTCCAAGCATTAATGGGAATCGATCGACAAGCTGTTGATTTCCGGCCGGTAGGGAATCGAGAAGTTGAAGGGGCGCAGGATGACCCACAACCATCGTGCCAAGTCGGCGATCAAGCATAAACCGGAGGCCGGTTTACATTATCGCTTCCTTACGTTATGCCAAAAACAATTATCCTATCCGCAATCGTGTTGCCTTGTAATAGACTAGTTGTCACACTTTGTGTTGATATGCCTTCGTGCATATTTATTGCAATTTATGTTTTTGTTGAATCGTCAACCTTAAACTGTTGTCCGCAAAGAAAAGCTTAAAACGCCATTGTGGTTGTATCACCAGGCGGGTCATCATATCCATGTATATGAAATTAAAGATAATACTTTAGATGAAACATATGATAAAATATGGGAATATATGATACCTGCCATCATAGGGCATGAAGTTGGTTGTGCCAATCTTGAAGTGGAGTTGTAAGATACCCGCTCTGCTGAAGGAGAAAACAGCTCCTGTGTATATAGGGTCGGTTTACCAGGTAAACCGTTCCGGGTTAAGATGAACACCGGTGTTACTCCATAATAGGATGTTTATCAAAAATCAAACCAGGCAAAAGTGCCTCGGGATGAAAAACAAACCGTGTCCCATCAACTGACAGTCGAAACGGTTTAATAATTGTCGGTTTAAGAACACAACAAGAGAAATATGCCAAAAAGACAAACAAATGTCAAGCAAAGACAAAGACAAAATCTTTTGCGAAAGAGGCTGTTTGAGCCGATCAAGTGGCATTACCATGGTCGGACACGACCAAGCCCCCAATAGGCGTAGCTATAGTTCATGTCAGCCAGGTCCCCAAATAATGCAGTGGCATTACGCTGATCAAGAGGTGTAGCGATGGTTCAGGTTCGACCAAAGCCCCCAAGTGATTCTGTGGCCTTAGGCCGATCAAGAGGCATGACTGGTTCAGACGTGACCAAGTCCCCAAGTGATCTCGTGGCTTTCGCCTATCAAAAGGTGTTGCATTGGTTCGGACACGACCAAGCCCCCAAGTGACATGATATAAAGCTTTGTTAAAAAGCTAACTCAAGGGGTAAACCGGAGACCGCTTTAAGACAAAAACTCCGTGTAACCACTCATGATGTAAAAATAACAGAGACCCCGCTTTAGCTAAGGCTCCGGTTTATTGTATTGATCATAATATATACATTGAGCATAAGTAGAGCCTATGGCTCAAGTATAGTAGGGCTATGTTCCACGGCCTGTTGGTCTCCTCCTCTGATGTACGTGAGTCTTTATGCTCTCGAATATCAATCAGATAGTACGACCCGTTGTGCAGATTCTTGCTGACCATGAAAGGTCCCTCCAAGGTGGGGATAGCTTGTGCATATCAGTCAGGTCTTGGATGAGCCGGAGCACCAAATCTCCTTCTTGAAAGGTTCTGGTTCTAACTTCGGCGATCGCGGATAACGACGAAGATCCTGGCCGTAGATCGCCGAACGGGCAACTGCAATGTCACGCTCCTCATCCAACAGGTCCAAAGCATCTTGCCGTGCTACCTCATTGTCCGCTTCAACATAAGCTGCTACACGAGGTGAATCATGACGGATATCACTGGGGAGAACCGCCTCCGCTCCGTAGACCATGAAGAACAGTGTGTATCCTGTCGATCTGTTGGGTGTAGTGTTGATGCTCCATAACACAGATGGTAACTCCTCAACCCAACAACCCGGCGTCACTGCAAAGGAACCATAAGCCGGGTTTGATGCCTTGTAAGATCTCATGGTTAGCTCTCTCGCTTGGCCATTGGACCGTGGGTGAGCCAGCGATGAAACGTCAAGCCGGATGTGCTCACGCTCACGTAACTCCTTCATAGCACCCTTAGATAGATTGGTACCATTATCGCATGATACTGTGTGGAAAGCCAAACCGAAAATCACCTTTTAATGAATTGAACCGCCATGGCTGCGTCACACTTGGCCGACGGCTCCGCTTCCACCCACTTTGTAAATTTGTCAACCGCCACCAAGAGGTGGGTCTTCTTGTCCTTGGACCGTTTGAAAGGCCCAACCATATCCAGCCCCCAAGTCGCAAACGGCCAAGTAATTGGAATCATCCTCAATTCTTGAGCCGGTACATGAGCGCGTCTTGAGAACTTCTGACAGCCGTCACATCGCCTAACCAGGTCCTCCGCATCAGCATGAGCAGTCAACCAATAAAAACCGTGGATTTAAACGCCTTAGCCACCAGAGATTTTGAACCGGCATGGTGACCACAATCTCCTTTGTGGATTTCACGCAAGATCTCACAACCTTCCTCTGGCGACACACAACGTTGAAACGCTCCTGACACACTGCAATGATGCAACTCGCCATTGACAATAGTCATGGACTTGGATCGCCGGAATATCTGTCGCCGCCGTCTCATCCTTCCGTAACTCGCCCCGGTTCATGTACGCAAGATAAGGAACCGTCCAATCCGGAATGACATGCAGAGCCGCCACCAACTGAGCCTCCGGATCAGGAATAGCCAAATCCTCTTCGCCAGGGAGCTTGATCGACGGGTTATGCAGGACATCTAAGAAGACATTAGGCGGGACCGGTTTATGCTGAGAGCCCAGCCGCTTAAAGCGTCTGCCGCTTCGTTCTTCCGTCTGTCCACATGATCCACCTGATATCTCTTGAAGTGGCCTGCAATGGTAACCACCTCATGACGGTATGCTGCCATGAGCGGGTCCTTAGAATCCCAAGTACCAGACACTTGTTGGGCCACCAGGTCCGAGTCACCGAAGCACTTGACTCGGCTGAGATTCATCTCCTTAGCCATCCGGAGACCATGGAGTAAAGCTTCATACTCGGATGCATTGTTAGTACAAGGGAACATTAAGCGGAGAACATAATGTAACTTATCACCTCGTGGGGAAGTTAATACGACTCCAAATTTCGAGCCCTCCAATTGCCTGGACCCATCAAAATGAATAGTCCAATAGGTGTGATCCGGTTTTTCTTCAGGTGCTTGTAGCTCCATCCAATCATTGATGAAATCCACAAGTGCTTGAGACTTGATCACCGTCCTAGGCACGTATTTCAAACCGTGCAGCCCAAGCTCTATAGCCCACTTGGCAATCCGGCCAGTTGCCTCCCTGTTTTGAATTATATCTCCCAAAGGAGCAGAGCTGACCACTGTGATGGGATGTGCCTGGAAGTATTGCTTAAGCTTCCGGCTTGCCATGAAAACTCCATACACCAGCTTCTGCCAATGCGGGTATCTTTGCTTGGACTTAATAAGCACCTCGCCGAAATAGTAAACCGGACGCTGAACCGGATACTCCTTGCCCGCCTCCTTGCGCTCTACCACAATAGCTACGCTGACTGCACGAGCATTAGCTGCCACATATAGTAGCAACGGTTCTTTGTCAATCGGAGCAGCAAGAACAAGCGGATTGGCTAGCTGCCGCTTTAGGTCCTCCAATGCTTTATCAGCGGCCAGACTCCAGACAAAGGGATCCACTTTTTTCAAAGATTCGATACAAAGGTATGGCCTTCTCACCGAGGCGGCCGATAAACCGCTCAACACGGCAATCCGCCAGCTGTTACCGGACATCATGGATACATTTCGGTTTAGCCGGAGGTGATAACTGTGATCTTCTCCGGATTAGCCTCAATTCCCTGTTGGACACCGGAAAACCCAATAACTTGCTCGCCGTACACCAAAAACACACTTGGCCGGGTTGAGCATCATCTTGTATGTCCGTAGGTTATCAAAGGTTTCCTTCAAATCATTAACCAGAGTCTCCTTTTCCCTTGACTTAACCACAATATCATCCACATAGGCATGTACATTATGGTCGATCTGCTTATGAAGGCAATTTTGTACACACCGTTGATAAGTTGCCTGAGCACTCTTGAGCCCAAAGGGCATAGATACATAGCAGAAGGCTCCAAAGGGAGTTATGAACGCCGTCTTCTCCTGGTCCTTAACTGCCATCTTGATCTGATGATAACCAAAATATGCATCCAGAAAACTCAAATACTCACAACCCGCCATAACATCAATAATCTGATCGATGCGGGGGAGGGCAAAAGGATCTGCTGGACAGGCCTTATTAAGATCTGTGTAATCCACACACATGCGCTAGGTGCCGTTCTTCTTAAGGACCAGCACCGGATTAGCCAGCCATTCAGGATGGAACACTTCAACAATAAAGCCAGCCGCTAAGAGCCTGGCCACCTCCTCTCCAATAGCTTTGCGCCTTTCTTCGTTAAACCGGCGGAGAAACTGCTTCACCGGTTTGTACTTAGGATCAACATTGAGAGTGTGCTCAGCGAGTTCCCTCGGTACACCTGGCATGTCAGAAGGCTTCCATGCAAAAATGTACCAGTTCTCACGGATGAACTCGATGAGCGTGCTTTCCTATTTCGGATCCAAGTTGGTGCTGATACTAAACTGCTTGGACGAATCGCCAGGTACAAAATCAACAAGCTTAGTCTCAGCCGCCGATTTGAACTTTAAAGCCGGATCATGCTCTGTGGTTGGCTTCTTCAACGGAGTCATGTCCGCCAGATCAACATTATCCTTGTAGTACTTCAACTCTTCCGTGGCACAAACCGACTCTGCATAGGCCGCATCACCTTCTTCACACTCCAAGGCAATCTTGCGACTTCCATGAACGGTTATGGTCCCCTTGTGACCCGGCATCTTGAGCTGCAGATAAATATAACAGGGCCGTGCCATAAACTTGGCATAAGCCGGCCGCCCAAACAAAGCGTGGTACGGGCTCCGGATCTTAACCACCTCAAAAACCAATGTTTCTGACCTGGAATCACGGTCATCTCCAAAGGCCACCTCCAGAGCTATCTTGCCAACGAGATATGCTGACTTACCAGGTACCACACCATGGAATACCGTATTGGACAGTTTAAGATTCTTATCTGTTAGCCCCATACGACGGAAGGTCTCATAGTACAAGATATTAATGTTGCTTCCTCCATCCATGAGCACCTTGGTGAACTTATAACCTCCCACCTGAGGTGCCACCACCAACGCTAGCTGACCCAAATTGTCAACCCGGGGAGGGTGATCCTCTCTGCTCCATATGATTGGCTATCTGTTATGACTAGCGTAAATAACGAGGCACGACCGGTTCAACAGAATTCACTGCTCTCTTGTGAAGCTTCTGGTCTCGTTTATCCAAGCTAGTGGTGAATACATGATACTGCCCACTATTCAACTGCTTTGGATTGCTCTGATAACCCATTCTTTGCTGCTGGTTGTAACCACCCTGGCTATTCTGATTGTTTTGATTGTTATGTCCACCCTGATCTCCATTGAAGCTTGAACCGGCATTTCCTCCACCGTGACCCGGCCCATGGAATCCGGATCCTGAGCCACCACCTGATCCGTGATCATACCGGAAAGCATTAGAATTTTTGAACTCCTGCATAATATAACAATCCTTCCAAAGGTGGGTGGTCATGCCTCCTTCGTCTCCGTGCTTTGGACAAGGCTGGTTTAATAGATAAGTCAGGCGGTCCGGGTTGGGTTTGGAGCTCCACCGCGATTCGGCGGTTTACCCTTCCGTCGCTGGCCCCTGTCCTATGCGCTAGTATTAGCCACAAAGTCCATGCTGCCATCTGCTTTACGCTTGCCTCCGTTACCATGACCTGTCGTGTTGTATTGTTGCCCCTTGGAGTTGCCATTCTTCTTTCCCTTCCCTGTCTTGTCATCATCAGACTCGGGATCCTTGGTACTATCAGAATCAACATACTTCACTAACGCAGTCATGAGGGTCCCCATATCGTTACAATGGTGCTTCATCCGTCCCAATTTCAACTTCAGAGGTTTAAACGGCAGTTGCTTTCTAATGTTATAACCGCGGAGTCGGTGTTGATACGGTCTGATGAGTGCAAAATTTCTGAAACTCTGCGTACCCAGCGAGTTGTTGACTCTCCCTCCTCCTGGACACAGGTCGCTAAGTCCACTATCAACATGGGCTGCTTACATGTATCCTTGAAATTCTGGATAAACCAGGCTCGCAGCTGGGCCCATGAACTGATAGAATTGGCTGGTAAGCTATTTAACCAAATACGGGTTGTCCCTTCGAGCATCATGGTGAAATACTTTGCACAAGCCGCTTCATCTACGTCAAGCATCTCCATGGCCATCTCGTAGCTCTCTATCCATGTTTCCGGAGACAAATCGGTTGTGTAATTTGGCACCTTGCGCGGGCCCTTGAAATCCTTGGGCAAGCGCACATTGCGTAAAGCGGGGACAAGACAAGGCACTCCCAAAGAACTAGAAGTGACTCCTGGCTCGATCGAGGTGGTTGGACGAACCGGTGTAAGCTGACGAGGCTCCTACTGTGCTGCTAACTCGGCGTCCCTGCGCGCGCGGGCCCGGTCCACCACTTCCTGAGCATCACCTGCCGAGTTATGGCCACGGGGCGCTTCACGGTTCTGTGCATTACTGGATACAGCTGGTTCACCCATCCGCCTGCTGTAACTCTGGCTCGGACGGGGGGTGGAATGAATTCGGTCACGGCTATATGAATATGCTTCCTACTGAACCAAGGCTGTTCGAAGAAGTTCCTTAACCCGGCGCGTCTCCACCGCTTGCAGAGAATCACCTTCAATCAGGATGGCCTCCAGCCGTGAAGCAGCAGCGATGAGATTGTCCATTGGATTGGAATAATGACCTGGAGGTGTCTGGACAGGCTGAGGTACGATATTATTCTGTCGAGGCGGCTCCATCAGGTGAGGCTGAACCGGCGCACCGGCCTGTGTGCCTCCGCCCGGTTTAGCCACGGCGGGTTACTAGTCCCTGCTCCTGGGGTATTAAAGAGGTTGGCATCGAAAACCGTCGGCAGGCGAGACTGATGCTTCCTTTTCAAGACTTCATGCTACGCGTTCTGGTCCAGCATAAGCTTATAGGCCTGCGCATCCAAAGCGGCCCGCTCTGCAGCCATCCTGTTGTTCTCAGCCGCTAGGTCGGCCTTGGCCTGAGTGATCTGTTCCCTCACCTTTGCGATCTCCATGTTGTGGGCGTCCTGATCCGTCGGGTTAGCCTCTGCCATAAGCACAGCCAACGAATCAAACAGATCAGATAAAACTTGAGCCGACGGGCGCACAGAGCCTCCTGCCCCGGCCGCTGTCGCCGCTGCTGATCCGGAGAACATTGCTGCTACAGTCGAAGAGTGGACCGCCGCCTGCGTATCGGCCATGAATATTCCAACCCGGTTGGGCAGATCAGAGGGATCCGGAATACTGTCACCATCGGAGCAGCCCCTAGTATGGTCGTCTTGCAGTTCATACAATGATTCGGTTTCTCCGGTTGAGGACTCGTCGCCGGAATGAGCGACGGTCTCGCTACCAGATGCCGATCCATCTTCATATTATCCTCCGTGGATGACTCCCACAAAGGCATGCTTCACGGCCGGTTTAACCTGGGCAGATCTCACACGCTGAGCCGTTTCAACGAGGTCGGTGCAGATGTCCGGCTCAGGGCCCGGTTCACCGATCTTGCCAATGAAGAAGTGTATGCCACCAAAGGGTACCCGGTACCCATACTCAATCGAGCCAGCCTCGGGGCCCCAGCCTGAATCGTCGATGTAGAGCTTGCCGTGGTGACTCTTGGTCGTCCGGCCCACAGCGCAACCCTTGAGTCCTTCGAAGTTGCCCTCCAAGAACTTGAAACCATCATGCGATAGCCCCATGGTGGGCGCCAACTGTCGTGGTTTTGTCACGGCAGATGTCCTCATGAAAGGACTTAGTCGTGGAGCCATCGCTACGGGTTAGCTTGAAGGGGTTAAAGCGGACACAAGGACGCAAGAGAGTTTATACTAGTTCGTCCCCTTTGATGAAGGTAAAAGCCTACTTCTAGTTGTGATGGAATTGATGGGGGTTTCGATGACTAGGGAGCAAACAAGCTTCGCCTAAGTCTCAAGTTGTTGTCTGTTATCCTTAAACCGCCGCCGGGTCGTCCCCTTATATACATGGGTGACGCCCGTCGGTTTGCAGAGTCCCGAGACCGGCTCATAGACGTGTCCGGTTCGGACTCTAGTATTTCTAACTTACAACACAAGTTACATACTAATGCCGGTTCACGGCTACAAGCCTTAAACTGTTACGGGCCTTGGGCCCTTATAGAATATCCTCACGGGCTTCAAGCATACTTGACTACTGATGAAGTTAACCCGGCCTCTCCTGGCCGGTTTACGCCTAGTAGTAATATCCCCGACATTCATCATGAAGCCAAAGCCCTTGATCTCATTGAGCTTACCGGCCTCTCCATTCCAGGCGAACTGTATGAACCTGGTTGTCAGCTTCATCGCGATGCATTGGAGAGTCTCTTCCGTGGCTGTGAGCCCAACATGAGCGGATGCTTAGTATGATGAAGCCACTGCCCCAGGATGCTGAGTATCCCAAGGAATTCCTTGTTGAAGACCTAGAGTATCTGCCCCGAACTATCTATCATATCATTAGGCGAACTCTATGGCCCATTAAAGGGCATTCCTCCTCAGCAAAGCTTGAAGGTGCAATGAAGACATTGGTCTTCTACATTCTGAATGGCAAAAGCTTCAATACTCAATATTTCTTCATTCGCCAGTTTGCTGCATCTGGGTCTGACATTTTTGGTCCGAAATTCTATGCTCCTTGGATTATGCGTCTGATCAAGCTCCACTCTGCCATTGACTATCAGCCCTCTGCTCGTAACCATCTCATATTTTTACCAGAGGTTGATATGTCCATTGAGGCCATTTACCCAGAGCCTGCCAAGGAAGCACTATATCTTCATAATATAGATCGTCAGAGGTTTTCCCAGCATGTTGAAGGTATTCAGGTTGCTTCTCGTGTTTATCCACTGGCCGGCAACACTCGCCGTGTACGCACTAAAGCCACTAAAAGCACCATTGCTCCAAGGCCTCGGAAGCGCACTCGTGTGCTCACTGACCGAGAGCTTCTCGTGGCCTTGCATCAAAAGCATGACAAGCATCACTACTGGATGAAGCGTCAAATGCAAAGCCTCTTGGTGGATGTCAATTGCATTCGCAATCTTGCCACCAAGAATGCATTTGTCACCCATGAAACGTGTCGGAGGTCTTGGAAGAGTTTGACATTGCTAAGTGCTGAAGCTGATCTTCAAAATGATGGCTTCACTGAGAGATTCAAGTTCGACTCCACTCCTCCCAGGAATGATGTCTTACGTCGAACCCCATCTCTTGAAGACTCAGAGTACTCCTCCTTCACAGCAACTGTGAATGCCAGAGTCTTGGATGACGCAGATGATGCTACCTCACCACCTCCACCGTCAGCGCGTGTAGACACTGCACCAAGTTCTTCTGCACCATCAAACCTCAACGACGACCCTGCTACTTCACCTACTCCTTATGGGTACGAGTAGAGCCTATGTCTTCAAACCTTTTTGGTCCTTACTGACAAAAGGGGGAGAAGCATTAGGTTGATAGTCTTCAAGCGGGTCCTGATGGGTGGTTGATATACTTTTTGCCTAGTGTTTACAACTCTCGTTTTGCTAAATTTGGTTCTTTGAGTTGTAACACTTGAACTTGATGGTCTTCTGCTACTTTTTCTGCTATTCTGTGTGATGCGATGATAAATTCCGCATATGCGATGATAAATCCCGCATGAACTCATTCGGCAGACGTCCATTTTTCATTATGTATATCATTATTCCTGTTTATTTGTTCATGCATGATGTATTGTCTTCATATGGTGAAGAAGATCTCCACAAGTACAACCTTCCATGTGCATTTGCATTCCAACGCAAAACAATTATATGCACATCTTTGGGGGGAGCCTTTTTGCCATCTATGAAGACAATATCTTAATCCTTACAATTTCACATACTTTTATCCCCGTTGAAAACTTCGACCAATTTGTCATCAATCACCAAAAAGGGGGAGATTGTAAGTGCATCTAGTGCCACCCCTAGTTGGTTTTGGAGTATTGACGACAAACCTGGTTGAGGGACTAATGTGTTTGTGAGAATTGCAGGATAACACAGGTAGTAGTCCCTCCTTGATTCGGTTTACCTACCGGAGATGACCCCTAAAAATGTGTGAAGACATTGAAGACAATGGTGGTATGTGAAGATATTCACATTGAAGGCTATGACACGAGAAGACATTGAGTGAAGACTATGGAGCACGAAGACTTAGTTGTTTCGTTGTTTCCTTTTCTTCTTTGTTGAGTCATAGGAACCACCGCACGATTAAGTGGGGTCCAAGTGAACAAAGTCGAGTGGTCAAGTGATGCTCAAACCAAATCCTATGTCTTCGAGCGAAGACAATGAGAGCAAATCTTATCCTGTGTCGGATAAGTCAGCTTTACTTGTAGCCCAAGTCAAGTCGCCGCGTGTGTTTGAAATCTGACCGTTGCAACACGTGTCAGTTCCTTAGTGACCCAGGGTCATTTCAGACAAATCCGGTCGGGTTACCCAGTGGCTATAAATAGCCCACCCCCTACACCATAAATAGGTGGCTGCTTAGAGTTAGTACACGGCTTTTGTCGTTTGAGAGCAACCCACCGCCGAAGCTTTTGAGAGAGAATCCTTGCGAGGACAAAGCCCAAACCACCCAGACCCCAAAGAGTCTTTGGCATCACTGAAGTCTTTCATGCTCACGTGATCTCAAGACTTGTTACACTTGAGGACTGTGAATCCTCCAGCCGGTTAGGCGTCGCGTTCTGAGCATCCAAGAGCCATTGTGGATTGCCGGTGAACGAAGTCTGTGAAGGTTCGGAAGTCTACCTTGAGGACTTGCCAGAGTAATTAGGCGAGGACTGTGTGTCCTTAGCTCAAGGGGAATAAGGTGAAGACGCGGTCTTCTGAGTTGAACCTCAGCCTCCCTAACTGCACGTCACGGTTGTCACAAAGAATCGAACTGGTCCAACAAATCATGTGTCCTTCTGAAGCCACTGGTTCTATCTCTTACTCCTCTGTACTTATAGTTTGTCTTCGTGAAGTCATTGCCTCCTTGTATTATCTGTTTGACTTCACTGTGTGACTATCTGTTCTGATTGGCTTCATACTATCTTCCATCCTGATCTTTACTACCTAGCTTCTATTAGTCTTCATGCTTTCACTTCATTGAATACTTGACTGTGACTTGTCTAGTGTAGTCTACCTTCCGCTGCATTAGAATAGTGTTATTTATATTGTCTGTCTTCGATACTCCCATGTTTTGAAGACTTCCATAAAAATCACCTATTCACCCCCCCCCCCCTCTAGTCGATAACTAGCTCTTTCAGGGATGACGTGGAGCTGGGGAAGACGCGGCAGTGGAAGCCCGCACGGAGAGGATTACGAGGGTTCACTGGTTCGGCTGCGGTGTGAGGCTGCCATCGCTGCAGAATAACAGGGGGAGTGGGTGAATAGAGGGATGGCCTGGCCAGCTGTGGGAGTAGTAGGGGCGGTGAGGCCTCTGCGGCATCGCAGCTGGCCACGGGAGGCAGGAGCACGAGGCACGACCGGCGCTGGTTTGGGCGGCTGGAGCAAGAAGACCAGAGGTTGAAGAAGCACTACGGCTGTTGGATGGACATCATACAGTCAATGGAGCTAGAATTGTGCATATTGACTAAGTTGGCAAAGCCCTCCGTCCCCGTCAACTTAGTAGGCCCACAAGTCAGCCTCCCACTATACTGGGTCCCATCTAGCAGGGGGAGTATTCATTTTTTGTGCGTAATAAGGAGGCACTTCCTTGCGTGCGAAGATATAGCTGGTGGGTCCGAGCTGTCAGCGGCGGTAACATTTTTTCGCGAAATCTGAGGCCCTTTCGGTGGGTCCCGGATGTCGTGGAGGAATCATTATTTTACGCGTAATAAGGAGGCATTTCCTTGCGCGGCCGTGGACCCAGCTATCAGCCTCTCCACGCAAATTCCACTTCAGATGCATGTCGGTCGTTGACCATGTTGACCAGGCAGCGCCGAGAGCACCAGGCGGTGGACGACGGCGAGGCCTAGGAAGGAACGACACGGAGCGAGGAAGACTTCGGCAGCTTGTTTCCCCACGCGGAGGGGAGTACGATCGCACGAGGGTTTATCGTCTGCTTTGTCAGCCGGAGAATAACAGCAGTGTGGGTGAGTAGAGGATGGCTAGGCCAGCGATGGGAGTATGGTGGGGCGGTGAGGCCTGCTTGGCAGCCTTACCTGACCCGGGAGGAGGGAGCAGGCAGTCCAGCCAGCGCTTGTTTGAGCGGCTGGAGCAGGAAGAGCAGAGATTGAAGAAGCACGATGGTCGTTCGATGGACATCCAACAGTCATTGCTTGTGCGTCAACCTTTTTTTAGGAAAGCCTCAAATCTGTGGAAAACAACATACATCACATCTGCCATTATTTCTAATAATTTACAGCCCATTTGCTAATTCTTAAGGTTTTTTTTGGAGCCCATATTCTTTTTCTTAGTATTACAGCCCATATTGTGGCCACGGTTAAAAAATTATACGAATTTTTGCATATTTCGGTGCGGTCCGAACTGTTTTTAATCCCGAAATTTCGAGTCACGTTCAAACTGATTTTAAAAATACATATATATCAATATAAAATCCAACAAAATGTCCATGCATAAAAATCAATGCAATTTAAAATCTCGAAATGAAAAAAATGAAAATTGAAACTAATTGTCGGTTTGATGTGTTTTAAAAATGTACAACCCATTTCTCATTACAGATAGGCCATTTTCTCGGCAGCCGAATGAAGCTCTCCTCATCTTGAAAGATTTGCAGCCCAACAGGCCTGACAAAGCCACTTACTTGGCAAATCACAAAAAAACTGGGCTGCGGCCATGGACCCAGCTGTCAGCCTCTCCATGTATAGTACTCTTCCAGTGGAATTCGGTCATTGACAACATTGACCACGCCGCGCCGAGAGCACCAAGGCGGTGGACGACGGCGAGGCCTAGGAAGGGGACGACGCATAGCCAGGGAAGACGCGGCAGTGGATGCCCACGCGGAGAGGAGTATGATGGTTCACTGGTTCGGCTGTGGTGTGAGGCTGTCGTCGCTGCAGGGCCTGGCTAGCAGTGGGAGTAGTAGGGGGCTGTGAGGCCTCAACGGCAGCACAACCGGCCACTGGAGGCAGGAGTAGGCGGTCTCGCCGGTGTTGGTTTGGGTGGCTGGTGCAAGAAGAGCAGCGATTGAAGAAGCAACGGGACCATTCGATTCAAATCCAACGGTTACTGCTGCTAGAATCGTTTGTTGACTAAGTTGACAAGCCCTGCGTACACATCAACTCAGTAGGCCCACAGGTCAGCCTCCCAACCGGTGCGCCCCAGATGTCAGTGGGAGGAATCATTTTTTTGCGTAATAAGGAGGCAGTTGATTGTGTGCGGTCAGCCCAGCGAAGGGAGTAGGGTGGGCCGGGGAAGCCTGCGCGGCATCACAGTGGGCCACAAGAGGAGGGAGTAGGTAGTCCCGCCGGCGCTAGTTTAGGCGGCTGGAGTAGGAAGATCAGAGATTGAAAAAGCACGTCGGCCATTGGATGGACATCCAACAATCACTGCTGCTAGAATCGTGTGTTGACTGACAAAGCCTTGCGTAAACAAGTCAGCCTCAAAATATTTGGCATGTACAACCCATTTGCTATTATTTTTATAATTCTTACTCATTTTCTAATTCATATGGAATTTATTGCAGCCCATTTTCCATTTTTAGAATTGCTGCCCATTTTTTGGTCAGTACCAGGGTTAAAAAAACTAACTAAATATGTGGGAAATTTTGAAAATTTGCAAATTTTTGCTGGGGAACAAAATATTCTTAATCCAAAAATTAGTAGTCATACTAAAACAAATTTAAAAATAAATTAGTACTATGTCATGTTAAATCCAATGAAATACATATAAGATATCAGTGAACAACAAAAATAAAAAAAGAAGCTAATATCCCATTTGCTATAATTTTTTTTTGGAATTTTCAACCCCTTTTGATATTACTTTTAACAGACACTGACCATACTCTTCGGCCAGGCCGGAATGCATCCCTCCTTGTCTTGAAAGATTTGCAGCCCAGTAAGTCAGAGAAAACAAATAGGCCTAACTTGGGTATTCTTCAAAAAGAAATACTGGGCTACCTATTTTCCAAAGAAAAAACTGTTGGGCTGGTCATGTTGTTAGACGGGCCACAGAGACCGCACAACCCAGTGTATAGCTTGCTCCTCCGAATTACTACTAAAAAAAGTTGTGCAATTCTGTCGTTAATTGACTATACGTTGAAAATGATGTGGGTCCCAGTTATCAGCAGGGTGGATTAGAGTAAAAAACGAGGGGTTAATCTAAGTAGTAAAAGAGGCGCTTGCTTGCCCTAAAAAATTGCCCTAAAAAGGCACTTGCTTGTGTTCAGGAGTGGACCTGGTGGGTCCGTACTGTCATACTCACAACTACAGTCCTCTCCCGATTCACTATGTTGACAGGGACCGTTTCGAAAAAAACTATGTTGACAGGGCCGGACGGCGGCGCCGCGGCGAGCGCACCAAGGCGGAGGATAAAGTGTGGCGTTTTGGTCACTAGCAACCTCCCCAGGCCACGTAGGCATCCAGCGTGGCAAACTGATGTGGCACAAGATTCAGCCCGGTCCAGTTCGGTTTTCTACATGGGCCTAGCCCATTTATTCAGCCTTTTAATATTTATTTATTTTCTGTAAGTTACACGGGCCAAGCCCATTTCAGCCTTTTATTTATTTCTGGGCCGAGGCCTTTTAACATTGTTTGGGCCATTATATTTTGGAGCTGGTCCCACTTGTCATCTTCTCACACATTGGGCCCACTTGACAGAAAATTCAAAACTGCTTAGATTATTTTCATAAGTGAATCCCACAAGTTAGGTTTCCATTCCACACGTTTTCAAATCACTTACATAATCAGTATTTCAAATGTAACTGCATAAACATAGTTCATCAAATAAAACTAACTAAGTCTACTACAATCAGATATAGTTATTACAACCCAGATATGCCTACTATTACAATATTACAATATTTACATTCTATTACAATCAAATGTAAGAGACAACTCTTTGCTGAGTAGAGCTATATGGTTTCGAACTTCAAATTTTGTAGACCTCGAGCTCCCGAACACAAAGACAAACATCATTAGAGATTAGAGTGTACACATTCGGCATATCCTTGAAGGAACAATTCTCATAACAGAACACAAGAGAGGGCTGTTGATTTTGATGAGAACTAAATCAGAGCACTACTAATGCTATTCTGTTATAATTCAAACGGCACATAAAACTAACCACCAATCCAAAGGCAAAAAATTGCATGTACAGATCCAAAAAAATTATCATCTATTCAAATTTGTGAATGTACAGGTTTGTGTTTTAAGAAAATAGTGTATATACAGATCCAACCCAAATAAACTTTAAGCAATTTTGTTATTTCCTGTGAATTTACAATACTTCTCTATGCTTTTTGCAGAAAACCACTTGGCCTCTTGAGAACAAATGACAGGGTGCAACACTACATAAAAACTATCAACACACATGCAGCAGGAAAAAATAGAATCCAAGAGGGCATGCAATCAATTAATATAACACAATCTTATCTCTGCTTCATTACTAGGATAATGGCATCATCCACAATGCTGTAAATCTGTTGAATTTTTGCATATGCAGGCAACAGCCCCAACTCAACATTAACCTAGCAAAATCTGTTGAATTTTTTGCATGTGAGATCTATTGGCTTGTATTGCCATCAGTAGCAGAACAACTCAACTTAACCCAGCCTTGTTTAAGTGACTAATATAAATGTGAAAACTAGGATAATGGCATCATCCACAATGCTGTAAATAAAATGGCAACCACCAAAATGACAAACAGGAAGTAAGCTACATGAACTAGCCCTCCTGCCCTCCTGCACAACCTGGTACGACGACACCCTGACGGTGCCGCCGACGGATGCCGCGAATCGGAGGATCTCCTCCATGGCGATGGTGACCAGGCCCGGCTGCTCCTGCGACCCTCGAGATGCATGCAGAGAGCAGGAACAATGTTCAGACACTCAAAATTACAGATGCGTCCATATTGACTGATGCATATGGTCTCTCTGAAATGGCAAGGATGGCGGGCGCGTTGTGTGCGTACCTTGAAGAGGTGGTCCTTGGCGGCGGCGGCGCCGCAGGCCACGACACATGCATTGTCGGTGGTGGCGGTCTGGGTCTGAAGGTGGTTGGCGAGGATGGGCTGGAGCTCATGGAGGAAGATCGCGGTGAGGCCGGCGAGCGCGACCCTGGCGTGGTCAGCGATGCAGAAGACCTTGCGCTGGTCTGGAAGATCCCTGCCGGCGGCGGAGGCGGGGTCTTGGACTTGGGCGGCGGAGGCGCCTACCTTGCCGACGCTCGATCTGGAAGATCCCAGCGCCATGTGAGATGCGGTGAGGGAGGAGGGAAAGGGTGGTGGTGGAGCACGGAGACGGCCGTCCTTGAGGAGGACATGGGCGTCAACCGCGAGGACGACGGAGATGGATCGATCTGGGAGCGCCGCTGCTCGATCTGGTGCGTGGATGCGACGTACGCTGCCTCCCCTTCTCGATCTGGAGGTGGATTCGCCACGGCAGAGGGTGGCGGGGAGGAGGATAGGGCGGTGGCTGAGCGGAATGCGAGGGAAGGCGGAGGACGGCGGCGCGTCGGGAGGTGCGGACGGCGGCGCGTCGGGGGAGAGAGAGCGGTCGCATCGGGAGGGGGGGAAGATGGAGAATGGGTGCGTCAGGAGTGGGTGGGTGGGGGGTGGCGGCGGCGGGTATCGAGGAGGGTGGGTGGGTGGGTTAGAGTTTTTGTTACTCGGGAGAAGCTCCACCGTTGGACGGGTGCGCGATAGACGGCTCATATTGCGTCCAATCTGATGATCCGCGTGAAGGTGATTCGTCGCGTCTCATTGGTCGGCTGTCTCGCGCTTGAATTTCAAAAAAATGGACTCAAATCTCTCATTCTTTTAAAAATGTAACGATGGCATAGTTCATCAAAATGATCTCAGATTTGCATAAGTGTGCATATTGAAATGGCAAACAATGTTGCCAAATAGAGCTTTAATTTTTATTGCATAAAAAATATTTTTCTATTTTCCGAGTGCATAAATGCTTTTTAAGAACCTACCAAATATTTGTTCCAAAATAGCACCACTCCATTTTTTTAAATATTAGACCATATTTTATGTAAAATTGACCAAATAGTTGCATGTCAAAAGCTTTTGATCCACCTCTTCTGGAAAAAAAAAACAATTTCCATTTTTTGAGTGCCCAAAATGAGTATTTTTGAGAAGGAGCTACCATATATTTGTTGCAAAATTGGACCAAATAATTTTGCTAATATTAGGCCATATTTAATGCACAATTGACCAAATGGTTGGGTGTCAAAAACTTTGATCCACCTTTCGTGAAAAAGACGATTTTTTCCGATTCAACTAGAACCGGGTCAAATTTGAACAGCAGCTGCCTCATAGTTTGCTCTTTATTTTTTCCAAAAATCATTTTTAGGTACTTAAGTATCTATTTAATAAGAGAAACACCAAAAGTTTTCCAAGATTCAACCACTAGCTAGGAACGGTCAAGCCCGACGTTTTGACCGCATTTTGAAATGGGCATAAAAAATTCAAAAAAATTCAAATAATTGGGAAACCTTCTCATTGTGTCATTATATGTGGCCAAGTTCCCAGAAAAATAATAAACTTGTAATACGGCAAATATTTGAAAAAAGTGTTCTCAGAAATGAGCTATCATGTGTGAAGAGTCATGGCTTTCAAGCCAAATGATCAATCTTATGGCCACATTCGTGGCATAGTTTGTTAAAATGATCTCATATTGTGCACAAGGGTGCATATTGGAATGACAAACAATGTTGCCTAAGGAAGTTTTCATTTTCTTTGGACGAAAAAACCATTTTCCATTTTTCGATTGCCCCAAATGAGGTTTTTTTGTGAAGGACCTACCAAATAATTGTTGCAAAATTGGACCTAATCAATTTTATAAAATACTAAGACATATTTAATGCACAATTGACAAAATGGTTGGGTGTCAAAAGTTTTGATCCACCTCTGGTGAAAAGACAAATTTCCACCGATTCAAGAGGGAAGCGGGTCAAATTTGAACTGTAGCTACCTTGTAGTTTGCTCTTTATTTTTTCCAAAATCATTTCTAGGTACATAAGTATCTATTTAATCATAGAAACACCAAAAAATTCCAAGATTCAACCACTAGCTAGGAACGGTCATTCCATGATTTTGACCGCATTTTGAAACGGGCATAAAAAATTCAAAAAAATCAAAAATTGGGAAACCTTCAGATTAAGCGTCATTATATGTGGCCAAGTTCCCAGCAAAAATAACAAACTTGTAATACGGCAATTATTTTAAAAAAGTGTTCTCAGAAATGAGCTATCATTTGTGAAGATTCATGGCTTTCAAGCCAAATGATCAATCTTATGGCCACATTCGTGGCATAGTTTGTTAAAATGATCTCATATTGTGCACAAGGGTGCATATTGGAATGACAAACAATGTTGCCTAAGGAAGTTTTCATTTTCTTTCGATTTAAAAACCATTTTCCATTTTTCGATTGCCCCAAATGAGGTTTTTTTGTGAAGGACCTACCAAATAATTGTTGCAAAATTGGACCTAATCAATTTTATAAAATACTAAGACATATTTAATGCACAATTGACAAAATGGTTGGGTGTCAAAAGTTTTGATCCACCTCTGGTGAAAAAGACAAATTTCCACCGATTCAGTAGGAAGCGGGTCAAATTTGAACTGTAGCTACCTTGTAGTTTGCTCTTTATTTTTTCCAAAAATCATTTCTAGGTACATAAGTATCTATTTAATCATAGAAACACCAAAAAAATCCAAGATTCAACCACTAGCTAGGAACGGTCATGCCCGCCGTTTTGACAGCATTTTGAAACGGGCATAAAAATTCAAAAAAATCAAAAAATTGGAAAACCTCCGCATTGTGTCATTATATGTGACCAAGTTTCCAGGAAAAATAATAAACTTGTAATGCGGTAATTATTTTAAAAAAGTATTCTCATAAATGAGCTATCATGCGTGAAGATTCATGGCTTTCAAGCCAAATGATCAATCTTATGGCCACATTCATGGCATAGTTTGTTCAAATGATCTCATATTGTGCATAAGGGTGCATATTGGAATGTCAAACAATGTTGCCTAAGGAAGTTTTCATTTTCTTTGGACGAAAAAACCATTTTTCATTTTCCGAGTGCCCAAAAGGAGGTTTTTGTGAAGGAACTACCAAATAATTGTTGCAAAATTGGACCAAATAAATTTTCTAAAATACTAGGACATATTTAATGCACAATTGACAAAATGGTTGGGTGCAAAAAGTTTTGATCCACCTCTCGTGAAAAAGACAAATTTTCGCCGATTCAGCTGGAAGCGGGTCAAATTTGAACTGCAGCTGCCTCTTAGTTTGCTATTTATTTTTTCCAAAAATCATTTCTAGTTACATAAGTACCTATTTAATCATAAATACATGGTTTGGTGGCGATACGTCGAGGTTTGGGCGGTGGCTGAGGGCCCCAACTCTAGAGCGCGCAAACTTGCATGCCCGCCGCGTGGTCACCGTTAGACCGTGGCGTTGCCATGGGTTCTGGGCGGCCTAGGTATGTCTAGTGGGTTGGGCACTCTCCAGGTAGGTGCTAGGAATAAAATCACAACATAAGATTCTCACGAGGAGACCGATCGATGCTCAATCATGAATAAGCAGCCAAGTGTTTGATTTGCAGGCAGGAAATGCACATGGCTAATGGGCGTGAGTTTTGGCTGAGGATGATCGATACTAAGAGGACCGTCTTCACAAATTTTCAGCTCAAAAGGAGGAGCCTATGTGGTACTTGCTTTGCAAACTACCACACTGGACATAAATACGAATCTTGAAACTCGGCTCAAAATAATGAATGGATTGAGCTGGCATTTGGTGGAGGATGGTTATTTGGGCATAGAAAAGCACTGTAGAAATGGATACTATTTGGACATGCCAAAGTGGTACTTCCTTCACAAACCTGTTGTTCCGAGCAGAATAGGAAAATGAATATTTTTGAATTATTTTTGAACTAGGCAAGGAAGGTTTTTACATATTTGATGAAGATATGACCCAAAGAATTTATGAGTTTTTTTTGGGAATTTTGGGAATGACAGAAATATAGGTCACAACCTAGGGAAAAACGGCCACATGGACATGACACATAGGCAAAACTAATGAGGTGGCGCCTAGTCATAGCAACCCACCACAATCTACAAGGCTATGACCATTTATATTGGTCGTTAACAACTAGAAATAAGGCAGTGGACTAGCACTGTTTGCTTTATGACCTTTTCGTGTAAGGAAATTACGACCTTTTTGACCAAAATGGTCGCAATGGTTTAGGGTTTGGAGCCCCTCGAACAGCTTTTGACCAATTGGTCTGAAATGGTCATAGATCTATGACCAATTCTTCCAGGGTCACTGACAGAAGGTCACTAGTTGACATATTTCTTGTAATGCGTGCAACGACTTCCAAAACATTGTGTTTATCATTCTAACAACACATTTATTCAACCAACAAACGAAATATACTACTGATTGTACATTGAAAACAAAGAGCGGCAAAGAACTGTATCGGGGTGCAATGTATAGCGAAGCGAGCCGTAAGAGTGAAGACGCAACTCTCTTCCAAACCAAACATCAGCCATCATTACAAAAGGGCTACCAAAAAAGAACAAGTGTATGCATCAAACTAAATAAAGATCCTACTACACCAAGTGTATGCATCTAACTAACTGGCTCAGTTAGACGTTACTATTTATTAAGCTGTGGAGATTGGCTAACGGCTTGAACCAGATGGGTGCCTGACGGGGGAAACTCCAGCCAGCAGGTCGAAGTCTGATACTTGCGACCCTCTCTCCTACTTTGGGCTGCAGAGCGTGGCGGCACATATCAGGTATGGTGCATGCAGAGATGCATGGTACTGCAGGTACACACGCTTTTGCTCGATGAACGAAACCGCGCTGCCATCATGATCCTTGCCGTCGGTTATCTCCTGGTTAATTGGATAATTCAGTCTAACAAACATAAAGCGTGTACCAAGGCTACTTACCAACCTCCAGTCAAAAATCCTAAAGGCCCAAAGAAGCTGGGATCCTGCTCAAAGACCTTGCAGTGACTGTGATTGTATTCCGCAAAACAACACGTCCGGTATGTGCGAACGATCATCAATCATTCGCCGTTGTCTGATCGAGCCAGGAACCACCTGCAACTGCCATGCCGCTTTTATTTGACTGATGATGCATGTCACCTAAAATTATATCATTGAAAACTATGTTCAAATACGAATCCAACGGTATTGTTTTTGTTGACATGCACTAACATTTTGTCAGTTAAATCTTCAGTCAAATTCAATGGGGGATAAACCACGACCGATGTAGTAGTACTAGTGTAGAGGGTGGCACCGCATGGGAGTCTCACCGCTCATTAACGCAGCGATAAAGCTGTCATATCACAAAACCCAACCACTCCCAAAGAATAAGTGGCCTGGTAAAATAAATGGACAAGCAACCATCACATCCCTCTGTCTTTTTGCATTTCATCTCTCGCATTTACTTTCTCTGGTTCATCTCAAGACACTCAATTCCTAGCTACTACTCCTAGTATCCCTAGCTACTACTCCTAGGGCCAGTTCTTTTGGCGGCTTCCCCAGCTTTTCCCATAAGGCTAGTCACAGTGGAGAGTAACATTAAGGCGCCTCACTCATTTATTTGGGCTTCTAAATTACTACTTGTAGTACCTCCGTTCTGGTTTATTCCTCACAATTGTAATTTGTGCTAAATTTTGACCAAAGATAACATTTCATTAGTTAAATTTATGATCAAAATTTGACACAGATTATAATTGGGACCAATAAACTAGGACGGAGGTAGTAGTTATGGGATTACTAATCTAGAAGCCTAAACGAACTGGCCCATGGTACTCCTACTAGTAGTAGTACTCAAGTTGGAATTCCAATTGCACGGCACAACTTGCTAGGAAACAAATTCGATACAGGGTGTAGGAAGCGGTTTGGGAATTTGCATGCCTTTCCGACCAGTGAGATACTCCGTACAAAGTACGACAGAGAAATAACCACAGAGAAGGAAGCTAAAAGTAAACAATCAAACGAGCATTTTTGCATTTGTTTTGCATTGAATCGATTCACAAGCTTGACTAGTGATGTTTTTCTACTTTTAAAAAAACCGCATCGTAATGTTAAAACGTGCCTTTGCATGTACATAAGTAATAGTAGTACTCCCTCCGTCTAGGTGTATAAGTCTTCCCTCCTTCTTGGTCACGGTGCACAACCAGAGATGACTTATTGACCTGGACGGAGGGAGTAGCACAGTCTGCAAGCATATATAGAGAGAGACGTGTAGTGCGATAGTATATAGTAAAGTTTGTGCTATATTCACGTACTTACAAAATGCGTACGAATACACAACGTTTCCAAACTTTACCTTTTACATACTTAATTAAGGACGCTAATAATTCCTGAACGTTCAGGATTTATCATTTGCATCCCAAAACTAATGCGACCGCCTTACGAAACAAAAATTATACTCCTACTAAAAGCCACGGTGCTCGCAGGAGCGCTTGCGGCAGGCCACGATTGCCCTGGTGCGTGGTTGTTTCCCAGCGCGCCGACACAACGCCTCTTCCTCAGCCTCGCAACTCTCGAGGTGCTGATTGGCGGCTTGCCGGCGGGCGAGCGCGATCTCACCGGTGTGGTGATCCGGCGCCAATAGGTACTCCTCCTTGCTGGAAGCGTGCACCAGGTCCATGTACCGCCAAGCGTAGATGAGGCGCTTGGGCCAGACTGCACTCAGGGCTTCGGCGCGGGCGTCCTCCGCCACCCTCACGGCCCTCGCACGAGCCTTCTGCCAAAGAGCCAATTGCTTGACTCTCTCAGACTCGACATAGGCCTGCCAGGCAGCTTGTTCTGTGGTGCGCTTCTCTTCCTCGTCCTTCTTCTCCGGCTCTATTTTGGGGCGCTCTCCTGGAGGCAAAGCCTCCCACAAGGCGACATCCATTTCTTTCCAAAGCTCCTCAAGGCTGGGGGGCTCGGCGGGCGGTGCGGCGTTCTCCTCGTAGCAGGGAGCCGACGCATCCTTCGACGCGCATGCTGGCAAGATTGGGAACGCCGACGCATCCACCTCAACGCGTCGCGGCAAGGAGCGGAACACCGACGCGTCCTCCTCGACTAGTGGCGGCGAGGAACGGAACGGCGACGCATCCACCTCGACGCGTCGCCGCGAGGAGCGGAACGCCGGGGCATCCTCCTCGACTAGTGGCAGCGAGGAACAGAACGGTGACGCGTGACCGTCCGCGCGGTGCAGCGAGGGGCGCCTAGGGCTTGGGAGGGGTGATGCCATGGTGGTCGACGTGAGAGGGAGGGGGAGGAGATAGCAATGAACGTGAACGTGAGGGGGAGGAGATAGCGATGTCGTGGGAGGCGCAGTATTTATAGCGAGCAATGGCACACCTACGTAAGATATGGATCGAAGTTGCATCGACTTAATCGCAGGTCCGCCATGCCACTGACATGTGGGCCAGACCACTATTGGGCCCATATGTCAGTGACCCAATGCACCTGCAGTTAAGTAACTGAAGCAGTGTCCCGTAAGATATGTTGTGTGATTAACGTACTGCTACGTGGGCATATTTATTGGAGTAAATTAAGGGGGGGGGGGGAAGGGGTGGAAATATTGCTGGTCATAACGAATTAGACGAGCGCGGGGGGAGGAGAGTCATGCATGCAGATTTTTTCCACACGGAGTGGAGTGGTGGGACCGCCGGAGGGAGAAGGAGAGTCTGGCAGGCATATTTTTTCCACACATGGAGAGGAAAAGATGTGGAGACGAACGGGCTTCCTGCAGGTATGGGGAACGGTGCATAACAAGTCTCATCTTGCATGCCGAAGCATTGGACATGGTATAGTTCACGCGCAAGCCTGATAACCCACAAGTATAGGGGATCGCAACAGTTTTCGAGGGTAGAGTATTCAACCCAAATTTATTGATTCGACACAAGGGGAGCCAAAGAATACTCTCAAGTATTAGCAGTTGAGTTGTCAATTCAGCCACACCTGGATAACTTAGTATCTGCAGCAAAGTATTTAGTAGCAAGGTAGTATGGAAGTAACGGTAGCAAAAGTAATATTTTTTGGTTTTGTAGTGATTGTAACAGTAGCAACGGAAAAGTAAATAAGCGAAGAACAATATGTGAAAAGCTCGTAGGCATTGGATCAGTGATGGAGAATTATGCCAGATGCAGTTCATCATGTAACAGTCATAACATAGGGTGACACAGAACTAGCTCCAATTCATCAATGTAATGTAGGCATGTATTCCGAATATAGTCATACATGCTTATGGAAAAGAACTTGCATGACATCTTTTGTCCTACCATCCCGTGGCAGCGGGGTCCTAGCAAAAACTAAGGGATATTAAGGCCTCCTTTAATAGAGTACCAGACCAAAGCATTAACACATAGTGAATATATGAACTCCTCAAACTATGGTCATCACCGGGAGTGGTCCCGATTATTGTCACTTCGAGGTTGCCGGATCATAACACATAGTAGGTGACTATAGCCTTGCAAGATAGGATCAAGAACTCACATATATTCATGAAAACATAATAGGTTCAGATCTGAAATCATGGCACTCGAGCCCTAGTGACAAGCATTAAGCATAGCAAAGTCATAGCAACATCAATCTAAGAACATAGTGGATACTAGGGATCAAACCCTAACAAAACTAACTCGATTACATGATAGATCTCATCCAACCCATCACCGTCCAGCAAGCCTACGATGGAATTACTCACGCACGGCGGTGAGCATCATGAAATTGGTGATGGAGGATGGTTGATGATGACGACAGCGACGGATTCCCCTCTCCGGAGCCCCAAACGGACTCCAGATCATCCCTCCCGAGAGGTTTTAGGGCTTGGCGGCGGCTCCGTAACGTAAAACGCGATGAATCCTTCTCTCTGGGTTTTTTCTCACCGAACACGAATATATGGAGTTGGAGTTGAGGTCGGTGGAGCATCAGGGGGCCCACGAGGCAGGGGGGCGTGCCCAGGGGGGCAGGTGCGCCCACCACCCTCGTGGACAGGTGGAGGCCCCCCTGACGTGGATTCTTCTTCCAGTATTTTTTATATTTTCCAAAAATAAGTTCCGTGGAGTTTCAGGTCATTCCGAGAACGTTTGTTTTTGCACATAAATAACACCATGGAAAGTCTACTGAAAACAGCGCTAGCCCGGGTTAGTTCCATTCAAATCATGCAAGTTAGAGTCCAAAACAAGGGCAAAAGTGTTTGGAAAAGTAGATACGACGGAGACGTATCAAAGCCCGACATTCCAAGTTCAACTTCCACATCAAACTCATGTTCACAGATATCTCCACATTCATACATAATTTCCACAACCATGATTCATTTCAAAGCCAAAAAATGAGGAGAGCTATGAATAAAGAAAAACCTCTAGTTCCTGCTACCAATGTGAGCACAACAAGTCAAGACCATGCGTAATTAATTATATTTTGGTCATTTTTTGTGTTCTAAAATGCCGGCCGGCTCACGGAAGGACGTGTTGCCGGCACACGCGCGGATTCAATGAAGGCAGGCGGGGCAGTCTGAAGCCGGTTGCATGCGGCGAGGAGGCGTGTTCAGCCGGGCCTGCAGCGAGTGGGGCCCTCTTGGCCGGCGCGCCGGTTCAATGCCTGCGCTATGAGAGGTCGCGTTCGTGTCAGAGCAATCACTCCCTCCAGTCCTTTTAGTTTATGATAACAAAATCTCGTTTTCCATTTACATTTTACAAGTAAAATTCATGGACAAACTTTGACCCAAAATACGATGGGGACTAGTAAACCAGAACGGAGGTAGTAGTTTTTTAATCGAAGAAGGGTTTCCCCCTTCCGATTTTCATTACTGAAAACCAACATCTAAATCTAAACCATAGTATTTTCCCTAGAACTGGCAGGTTCAACATCTCGCAACATTAACCCGTACAACCATACGCCAAGGAGGTACGTAGTACTCCCTCCGTTTCTTTTTAGTCCGCATATAAGGTTTGGTCAAAGTCAAGCTTTGTAGAGTTTGACTAACTTTATATTAAAAAATATAAACATTCACAATATGAAATCAATATTATCAGATGCACTATGAAAGGTATGTTCGTACTATATAGTTTTTGTATTGAAGATGTTCATATTTTTTTATATAAATTTGGTCAAACTTTGTGCAGTTTAACTTTGACCAAATCTTATATGCGAAGTAAAAAGAAATGGAGGGAGTACTATGAATTCCATTTTCGCTCCATACCAATCGTTCTAAAAACTACTTAGTACTTATAACGCACCATTGAAAATCGGAACTCTTAACCCCGCTAAAAATGATATTTTAAACGTGGCTACTCGATATGTGGCAACTGGCGAGCCACCGCCTCCAAGTCGTTCACCTATGGTCCCGAACATCAACTCCTACGGATCAAATTATCACGCGAGCTGACTATTCCTACAAAGGTGCGCTCCACCACGCATTGCATCGGGCGAATGCAGCAATCGTGCACCTAGGGTTTTAGGGTTTATTTGTTAACGTTGCCTTTTACGTAACACTCATGTGTGCGAGACAATGAGAGACCGATCAAGGCGTCGCCTATTCTCTTCGTATATGTACTCCACCGTTTGTCTCGTGTCCAAAAAATTATAATAGCTACTAGCAATGTGCCAATGCGTTGCCACATGATCAGAGTAGATTAATACATATTCACCGATTTGATAGAAAAAAATGTCTAGTTTTGAAATACGTATATCACTAAAAAAATGTTATGTTTCACTCAAAATATATTCCTTTGGCGGTTTTGATGAGATAAGGGAGGAATGTTGTTGGTTTCAAGATTCGAGAAGTGGTATATGTCTAATTTCTACTCTTACTAGCAAGATGCATGTGCGTTGCACGGAACATCAAGATCTTGTGGGAGAAAAGGATGAACGAGGGAAGGCCTTATCAGCAAATGTGAAGAGGAGTGCGGGTAAATTGCCATAGTTTCGTTCCTATCCGTCAGATATAAATTGGATGGCCTATATTGCAGGATGGCAGGCCCACTGTCATCACCAACTCTATTTTTTATCCCTACTCTTATAAAAAGCATAGTCGGTGATGATCGTGTGCCTGCCAGCCTGCAATATAGGTCGTCCGATCTATATCTGACGGATAGGAAGGAAACTATGGCAATTTTGCAAAAAGATAGCCACACCCCTCTCCACACTTGCAAATAAGGCCTTCCCTTGTTCATCCTTTTCTCCCACAATATAAACTACTCATACAAATGCATCTTCATGTTCCGTGCAACGCATGGGCATCTTGCTAGTTGTTGCACAAAGCCCATGGGTGTGTGAGAGAGAGGGAAAGAGGAGGAGGACGGAGTGCGTGTGTGACAAAGACACAAAGAGAGTGTGTGCGAGAGGTATCAGCTTAAAATGAGGCTATAGTGTGTGTGTGCACGATCGAGAGGGCGTGTCTCAAGAAGGGAAGAAAAATCTACATAGATACAAGGAGCGGGAGAGAGACATATATGCGATAGTGGAAGCATGAGTGTGCGGGTGTCTAAACCTATGTAGAGGCTAGTCGATAAATGTTTGTGAGAGAAATACGAGTCGGGGGTGCAAAAGCGAGAGTTTTGTGTGTGAGATAGAGAGACACTAGTCGGGAAGGGGAGTGGAAGCAGGAGTTTTGTGAGAGAGAGAGAGAGAGAGAGAGAGAGAGTGGGGGGGGGGGAGTTTGTCTGATCGGTAAACAGATGAATAATGTTAGTCTGGGATGGAGACAGAAAGGAGACCGCAACAAATGTTGTGTCTACGGGAGAGAGAGAGAGAGAGAGAGTAAATTTAGTGGTATGATTCATATCTAGAGACATATAGGGTGTGTGAGAGAATCCCATAGAGAGAAAGACAAAGTGAAAGATGAGTGGAGACTGTGTGTGTGGCGGTGAAAAAGAAAGCTTAGGTACCTAGTGATACGAGAGAACGGTAGAGACGTGAGAGATAATGAAAACCGTGTAATGTATAATGATAGGGAGAGTGCGACACTTCTCAAGGGAGACGTCGAGAGACCATGTTTGCGAGGATAGGAGAAACATGAACTGAGCGTGCGGGTGAGCTGGAGAAAAGAGAGTGATAGCTACATGAAGGAGCATGCATGCGAGAGAGATGGGCGTGAAAGGAGTGAACATAAAAGGGATTCAAATATTTGAATTCGAGATGATGATACATGTAATCCATACTCGGACCAAAATTGATCTATCAAACATGCATACTCATATGAATTCACGCGCATCTATGTTATTTAATATGTAGATATTACTGATCCATACATTTTAGTAGAACATAATTTGGTTTATTTTTTTGAATTCAACCTTATGATTTTGAGATCATTGTATTTGTAAATCATATTATACATATAAAGGAGCAGAATTCTTTGTTGTGCTTTTGAAAGTATATATAAAAAATGACGTATATAGAATTTTATTCCAATCAAAAAATGGATCCTGCCCGAAAAAAATAGAATACAAACAGGATTCGAATTGAGTTGGCACGGTAAACGTGCACTCTGCAAAATTTGAACGAAGCGGGGAAAGTCGCAAGAATCACCGAAACCAAAATCTTCGAGATGGAAATTACTACTGCCTATCCCTGCAACGCAAAGCCTATCTGCTCGATTTCTATAGGTTTCGATAGGGGTAGGTTTGTAATTTCACTAAAACGTGACATAACCGCCTCTCACCCGGATTCATACACGGTGGGCGCCAAAACACAGTGTGTCCTCGGCCGAAATCGACTCCCTCCCCGATTCATACACGCTGGGTGAGGGAGTCCTGGATTAGGGGGTGTCCAGATAGCCGGACTATGACCTTTGGTCGTACTCCTGGACTATGAAGATACAAGATTGAAGACTTCGTCGCGTGTCCGGATGGAACTTTCCTTGGCGTGGAAGGCAATCTTGGCGATACGGATATGTAGATCTCCTACCATTGTAACCGACTCTGTGTACCCTAATCCTATTCGGTGTCTATATAAACCGGAGGGTTTTAATCCGTAGGACGAACAACAATCATACCATAGGCTAGCTTCTAGGGTTTAGCCTCTCTGATCTCGTGGTAGATCTACTCTTGTACTACCCATATCATCAATATTAATCAAGCAGGAGTAGGGTTTTACCTCCATCGAGAGGGCCCGAACCTGGGTAAAAACATCGTGTCCCTTGTCTCCTGTTACCATCTGCCTAGACTCACAGTTAGGGACCCCCTAGTCTTGATCCGCCGGTTTTGACACGGACATTGGTGGTTTCATTGAGAGTTCCTGCAGTAAATGGCCGTCGGGAAGGATGCCTCATCCCCTCTTTAAAGACGGCACGTTGCTAAAGAAGCTTTGGCTGTCGGCCAAACTCTCCGGCTAGGCGGTTTTCTTATGACCGCTGTTCGGCGCCATACCGACGATGACTTCTCGGGTCATCGAAAGCAATCTTCATGTTAACTCGGAGCTCGCTGAGCAGTTAGATCCGATGGAGCTCTCTTCCTTAAATGAGCTCTTCGATCGCATCACCGCCCTGGGAGTCTCTACAGACTATGATCAGATTGGGCCTAAACCCGATCTAAGAGAGATTAACTCTCCCCAGGTTACCCACCACGTTGTTGTGGTAGAGGAACAATACGGCGACCCTTCTCCCATCTTAAGGACTAGCTACGTCCAGATTCCCAATCCCTCCATGCCGGATTCCCGCGGAGGAGAGGACGTCACTCAAGCCCTGAACCTAAAGTCAGGCAACGAGCTAGATTCATTGGACAACATCCAAGAATCCAAGCTTCAAAGTTCGGAAGCTACTTGTCCCTTAAGTCTCAGATTGGGCGAGGTTCCGGAGTTAATTCCACCCGCCCACCCAAACATAAGCGACCTATCTCAAATTCGGCAAGAGCCCGCAGAAACAGTACACCATTACTGGGCCAGATTCCTCCTGGTTATGGACAGGATAAAGGACTGTCGCGAGGAGGACGCAATCTCATTATTCTACAATAATTGCACGGACAACGGGATCCTCAATGCTATAAGTCGCCGTGACATTACACGCTTTTCGACTTGGCGTCCATAGTACGAAAGTACTGTGCGATGGAAAGCGCCTGGAAAACCGAAGCAAGATTTTGGGACAATCCGGCCTTGAATACAACCCCAGTCCGAAATAAAAGGGTGCATCATCGCCAGGCACCTGGGTTAAATACCAAAAAGCAAAAACCCTCTATAGGACATGGAACCGTACTGGAGGGATGGCTCAATGGACCCTGTAAAATTCATAGTACAGAGGGCGCCACTCCAACTCATAGCCTTAGAGCATGTTGGATACTACGGCAGGTGGCCAAAAGTGGCGAAGAGCTTCTAGCTCTAGAGCACCAACCCAGGGATACCAGTACGGTATTAACAGTCTTCGAGACTTTCGCATCAAATAATATGCGGAAACGAACACTCCGTAGCCTTGCCGAAGTCTACCAAGTAGCAACAATAAACCCATGGAGTGACACGGCTATTACCTTTAATGCCGCGATTTAACCTAAATTCCGAACAGCCCGAGCACCAGCCGCTTTGGTCCTCAGTCCGATAGTGGACGGCTTTCGCCTTACCAAGGTACTCATGGACGGTGGCAGCGGATTGAACCTCATTTACGAGGAAACCCTTCGAAAAATGGAAATAGACTGGAGCCACATTGAGCGAAGCAGCACAACCTTTAGAGGAATAATTCCCAGTCGGGAAGCACGCTGTACAGGAAAAATCACACTGGATGTGGTGTTCGGCATGCCGGATAATTACAGGTCCGAGGAGGTCACGTTCCAAGTGGCCCCGTTCAGCAGCAGATACCACGCTCTATTAGGGAGAGAGGCATTCACAATTTTCCAAGCTATACCCCATTATGGGTACATGAAGCTCAAAATGCCCGGGCCCAACGGAATCATCACTCTTGCTAGTGACCCGGACATAGCACTCCGCGCTGAAAATAAGACAGCTGCACTGGCCCTTGAGGCACTATCCAAAGCTCTAGCAGCCGAGGAACTCACTGCGCTCCGCTCCACGGTGAATAGGGACGATGTGATACTCGATAAGAGATCCAAGTCCACTTCCTTCAAACCAGCAGACGAAATACTCAAATTCCAAGTCCATCCAACGGACCCTACAAAAATGACCTCCATCGGGGCACAATTAAATCGTGATGTAGACGCCGCACTAAGAGAATTCCTACGCGAAAATTGGGATATTTTTTCCTGGCACCCTTCAGACATGCCAGGAATCCCACGCCGACCGGCCGAGCACAGCCTAAACATCCTAAAAGGGTTCAAGCCAGTCAAATAGGCTCTTCGGCGTTTCTCCGAACCCAAGAGACAGGCCATGGGAGAGGAGCTAGCCAAACTATTGGAGGCCGGATTCATCAGAGATATAAAACATCCGGACTGGCTAGCAAACCTGGTGATGGTACCAAAGAAGGACAAATCCCGGCACCTATGCGTCGATTTCAAGGACCTCAACAAGGCTTGCCGAAAGGATCCCTTCCCCCTCCCCCGCATTGATCAAATCATCGACGCTACCGCAAGACATGATTTATTGTGTTTCCTCGACGCATACTCCGGCTACCACCAAATTAAGATGGCAGAGCCTGACCAAGCTGCAACGGCATTCATCACTCCATACGGCCCATTCTGCTTCAACACAATGCCCTTCGGGCTCAAAAACGCCGGCGCAACATATCAGCGCATGATTCGTACATGTCCGCAAACCAGATCGGCAAAATAGTGGAGGCATACGTAGACGATGTGGTCGCCAAAAGCAAGCACGCCGAAATTCTAGTAGACGACTTGAGGCTCACATTCGATAATCTCCGAACATATGACATTAAGCTCAACCCGGAAAATGCTGCGTTTTGGCGTGCAGCGGAAAGCTCTTGGGCTTCATTGTATCCGGTAGAGGAATTGAAGCAAATCCAGCCAAGATCCGAGCTCTGTCACAATTGGATATCCCAAAAGACCTCAAACAAATACAAAAATTGATCGATGTGTGGCGGCTCTAAGCCGCTTTATCTCCGTTTGGGAGAAAAGGCATTACCCCTTTATCGCCTCCTCCGACGCACCGAACACTTCGAGTGGACGGATGCCGCCACGGCCGTACTCGAAGAAATAAAAGCCATATTGGCAACAAACCCGGTCCTGGCCACGCCCAACATGGGCGAACCATTGTTATTATACATCGTGGCAACTCATCAAGTTGTAAGCGCGGTGCTCGTTGTCGAACGAGAAACGGACGGACACAAGTTCCCCCTTCAAAAACCAGTTTACTACGTGTCCACTATCCTAACTCCATGCAAGTCACGGTACCGCATTATCAAAAGATAGCGTCTGACGGTGTTTATGGCATCCTGAGCTGCGACACTACTTTCAAGAGTGTTCAATAACAGTAGCCTCTGAAGTACCCCTTAACGACATTATAAACAACCGCGACGCGATGGGCCGGATTGCCAAATGGGCCATTGAGCTCCTCCCGTTCGACATAACCTATAAGCCACGCAGAGCTATTAAGTCGCAGATTTTGGCCGACTTCGTCGCCGAATGGACCGAAGCCGAACTCCCTAAAGAGTACGGCGCATATTCCAACTGGATAATGCACTTCGACGGCTCCAAAATGTTGGCTGGCCTGGGAGCTGGCGTCGTTCTGACGTCCACAACCGGAGATACAGTTCAATACGTACTCCAGATAATGTACTCCAGAGCTTTATAATACGTACTCCAGAGCTTTATAAGAAATGCACAACCGGAGTCCTTCAAAGGTGTATCTCCGAAGAGGAAGGGCAGAATCTTCTGGCTGAAATTCATGCTGGACTCGGCGGGCACCACGCCGCAGCCCAGGCCCTTGTAGGCAAGGCCTTCCGTCTGAGATTTTATTGGTGATCGCCGGGCAGATGCTCAGGACTTAGTCCAACAATGCGTCGGATGCCGCTTCTTTGCTAATCAAAGCCACATGCCACCCACCACCCTCAAAACTATACCCATCACCTGGCCCTTCGCATTCTGGGGGCTTGACATGGTCGGACCCCTTAAAGGGGGAACCCACAAGCAAAAATACCTACTGGTCATGGTGGATAAATTCACCAAATGGATAGAGGCCAAGCTGTCAAGACGGCCGAATCCGGACCGATGATAGACTTCATATCGGGGTCATACACCGTTCTGATGTCCCCACAGCATCATCACTGATAACGGCACGAACTTTACGGCCGATGAGGTCAAACTCTGGCGCAAAAACATGGGCATTAAGCTCGACTACGCTTCAGTCTATCACCCTCAAACTAACGGTCAAGTTGAGTGAGCAAATGGTCTAATTATGAGCGGCATCAAACCCAGATTAGTGCGGTCCCTCAAGAAATCTAACACGCACTGGGTAGAGGAGCTCGACTCTGTACTCTGGGGGGCTGCGGACCACTCTGAATCACACGACCGGATTCACCCCATTCTTTATGGTATACGGCGCAGAGGCAGTTCAGCCCTGCGACATAATTCATGACTCACCTCGCGTGCGCGTGTACGAAGAAAGAGAAGCCGAGCTCAATCGGCAGGACAGTTTGGACGCCTTGGAGGAGGAGCGTGATGTAGCAAAAGCCCGTTCCACATTCTATCAACAGCAGGCTCGAAGATATCAAAGCAGAGAAGTACGGGCCAAAACTTACAATGTTGGCGAGCTAGTTCTATGCCTGCCGGACAAGAAACAGGACAAACTAAAGCCCAAATGGGAAGGTCCCTTTATCATCGACCAAGTCCTGACCGGTGGAGCGTACCATCTGCGAGATGCATCGGATAACCGACTCGAGTCGAACCCATGGAACGCAGCACGTCTCCGAAGATTCTACGCCTAGCGCCGGATTCTCGAAGTTCGTCTCCTTCCTCCGTCCATATTTTACATTTTAGTTGTCTTCTATTTTATCCTTCTCCCTCCTTTTTCTTTCAAGCACAGGAAGGCTCGTTAGCGCATTGTTCGCACACACTTGACGCGCTTATCAGCTCATTGTACCTGGGGCTTCTTTCACGTGCTTAATTATAAGGGCTTCATGCCCAATACATGTGTCACACTTCCGCATGTACCTTTTATTCACCATTATATGCATCGATATGACTTAAGTTTTGGCCAAGCTGGGTTGTTCGGCTCTGTGCTTACCCTACGTTCCCGATTGTTCGACTAGGTGGTAAAGGGAGCACCTCTGCGATTATTATCGCTGGTCAGCCGGATGTGTACCTCAGACTGGGTGAAGCCGAAAGCTAGCGTTCCTAAGAGAATATTCGGTCGGTGAACTAAAAGAAGATTTCTTACCTGTTTATTTATCTGCCCCCAGATGTTTTTCTGCTTTTTTCGCACTCCGAACATGCACTTTAGGGCATGCCTCCCAGGGAAAGGAACCCCTAACGGAACTATTCACCACCGAAGATGTTTCTTACTAACCATGTAATATAACATAACTAGTTGGGCACTTGTCTGATAAAGCACTAATGACCCCTACGCCTGGTCTCCACGCATGCCCCAGTTTTTATATAACCGCGAGGGTATTTGGACACACTCCAGACTATTGGGTCCCGAGGTTGAAGCGAAAAGGTCCGCTATGACAAACGATCTACAATCCGGCTAGAAGGAATTTTACATGTCACCTTAAATTACATAGTCAATTTGACTGATTGTATTCCTCTTCAATGCCATCTAAAAGGCTGTCTAGTTTACAGTCCTGTTGGGAATACTTTGCGGCCAATTCTACCTGACCGTACACTAAGCTCACAGGGATCTCCTTCCCATCTGGCCCCACAGGTCCGACCTTGACCATGTGGTTTGGGTCAGCCTTCGTGTACCGCGTCTTCACCATGGCCCAGGCATCCCTGGCGCCTTGACGGCAGGCCGATATCTTCCATAATCGAAGCGCCCGGGCTCCCCCTGGAGCCTCTCTGCAAGCTCCCCAAGGCCTTCGGCAGGGAGACAGATGGCCACAAGGCCTGGGCGACGCTTTCATCACCTGCCGAACTTCGTTAAATGCGGTTGTAAGAGCTCGGGAAGAAGGTCACCCGTAGAACCGGGCATTTCCTCTGCAGGACGGCCTATGAGCATACCTACAGACATAACTCTGTTAGTCGACTTCCTCGCCTAACTCTTTTTTCAAAGTTCATTTAAGCACTTACTAAAAATGCCGCGTCGAAGCCGCCGGTTCTCCTTAACGGAGTCAGACAACTGGGCACGAACATCTTTTAGTTCCTCACCCAGCTGGGTGTTGGCATCTTGGAGATCATTTTTCTCCTGCCTCACCCTCGTAAGCATCGCGTTCGCCGGCCTTTAACCGGCGCAAGAGCTGTTGCTTGTCCGGATCTACCCCGGCGCCATCTGCAATGTTATTATCAGATCTATATACACGCCGCACTTCACAACATACTTATCTTTTAAAAAAGCGTATGTTACCAGAGGGGGTCTCTTTGGCTTCCCCTGTCGCGGCTTGTGCGGCCTCAAGTTGGGCTTTGCACTCTTCAAGCTCCTGGGACAGTTGGGTATTCTTTTCTGTAAGATCCTGCACAATAAATGATCCTTAAATCAGTTATTCTAACTATTTCAAGTCTCGGGGCTCTTTGGTATATATAACCATCAAATTTTCTCACCGTATGTCTTTCACATACTTTGCTCGTGGCTCTGGCTAGACCATTTTGAGCGGCATGAGGTGCGCATCTCCCGAATTGAAGGCATCCAATGCCTCTTGGGAGAAACATGTGTCACGAAGAACAGTCCGGCGACGCCTGTGATTCATGGCACTCTCCACCTCGGAATTGGTGGCAGATAATCCGTCGGCATCCTCTGTCGGAGGAGCGCCTGACGCACGCCTCGTGTTCGCCTCCGCTTCTGGACCTGGCTTTGGAGCCTGGCTGGTGGAGGCTCGATTGGCAGCCTCTCCGGATATAGTCCGGCGAGCGCTCTTTTTCCTGAAGGGAGCACGAGCATTAGTATACCTTTCGGGAATAAAACCTGGGAATAAGGCGGCATGCCATACCGTGGCGCCGGCGTCTCAATTCGGACCGCACTTCTTTTCAGCCTGTTGGGCCTTGCTGCCCCTTGTTGGCTAGCCGCCGCAGGTTCGGCCTTCCGCCTCAAGGGCTCCCCCTGCAAAACACCATTGATATACGGTGGTCAAAGATAAGCACGGAGGGATCATTTCTAAAGTATTGGGACTTCGGTCTCAATTACCTGTGAGGCTGGAAATATTCCGGGGTAATTGGCCGTAATGGCAACCAAGGCATTGTCGATGCTCAGTTGGTAAAATACCCCATCGATCAGCTCCACAGATATGGCCGGATCCTCTTGGGAGGCCGGATCGAGGGACCGTTCTGGATCCTCAGGTTGTGGAGGTGGGCTGTTTATATCCTTTACGGCCCAACGCAATTCCTGCGTCAAAATCACAAGATAAGGTACTTAACTATGGGAATATGGAACGGATGGGCATAAACAAGTGCCCGCTTACCCAGCTTGGAGGATCGTACATAGAAAATCCGCCCTGTGGATTGACGCGGAGGAAATCCTCCTCTTCTCCCTTGTATAATGCGGACAAGGCCTTCGCCGTATCAAAGAACCAATCCCGCCCCTTACGGCCGCAGCGGGTGGCATCATCCTCCCCATTGAAATCCCACATGGGGTGGCCTCTATCTTTGAAGCGGCTGCACCCCCGCATGATGCATGTGGCCATGACTCGATCATGGTCAGTCCGAATGAGCTAGTAATCTTATCCGGCTCATCAGGTAAAGGACGTCCCTGTCATTTTCCTTCTGAGGGCTCCGTGGGCGCCAGCTTAGGCGCTTCTTCAAAGGAGCATTATTGAATTCAGGAAGGCCGATCCGAACGGGGTCCGGCAGGGGGACATCTTCTATATAAAATCATTCTGAAGGCCAGTCTTCGGACGCCTTCTTTGGGGTTCCGGATAGATATCCGGTCCCGGCGATGCGCCAAAGTTCGGCTCCGCCCACTTGATATATCGACCCCTCCTGAGAAGGGGGCACAAGGCAGAACAGCTTCTTCCACAGCACGAAATGAGCCTCGACGCCCAAGAACAGCTCGCAAAGGGCTACGAAGCCCGCAATATGCAATATGGAGGCAGGCGTAAGGTTGTGCAACTGGAGGCCGTAGAACTCCAGTAGCCCCCGGAGAAACGGATGAATTGGAAATCTGAGCCCTCTTTTTAAGTAAGGGACAAGGCATACCCGCTCTCCTTTGGAGGGATTGGGGACGCTCTCCGCCTGCTTTCCGCCATTATAGGTGGCGAGTCCGGCTCGAACCGGGACCATGAAGGCTGGGGGAAGAAACCCCTTGGTTTGGAGCGTCACTAGCTCGCTGTGTGGGACGGAGCATCTCTCCCAATCTCCAGGCTGAGTACTGGGAGGGCGAGAGGAGGAGCCGCGTCGACTGTCCATGGTGGAATGGGTTTCTGTCAGATGCGCTTCGATGAAAACTCGTGAAGGGAAGATGGTGTGATTCGGATCTAGATCCTCGTCTCTTATATAGGCAGCTCATTTTGCGAAGCTAGCGGGTAAATGTAAAAATACCCTGGCTTTTCGTATTCGTTCAACACGTGGAAGATGGCCATTATTGGGCGTGGAAGCCAAGGAGCATGATATTTACAAGAAGACAGACACTATTCAACAAGTACACAGGATTTGGAGAAGAACCCGCCTTGCAATACCGAAGACAATCAACGCGCCGGACTCGTCGTCATTGAAGCCTGGTTCGGGGGCTACTGAGGGAGTCCTGGATTAGGGGGTGTCCGGATAGCCAGACTATGACCTTTGGCCTGACTCCTGGACTATGAAGATACAAGATTGAAGACTTCGTCCCGTGTCCGGATGGAACTTTCCTTGGCGTGGAAGGCAAGCTTGGTGATACGGATATGTAGATCTCCTACCATTATAACCGACTCTGTGTAACCCTAACCCTATTCAGTGTCTATATAAACCGGAGGGTTTTAGTCCGTAGGATGAACAACAATCATACCATAGGCTAGCTTCTAGGGTTTAGCCTCTCTGATCTCGTGGTAGATCTACTCTTGTACTACCCATATCATCAATATTAATCAAGCAGGAGTAGGGTTTTACCTCCATCGAGAGGGCCCGAACCTGGGTAAAAACATCGTGTCCCTTGTCTCCTGTTACCATCCGCCTAGACGCACAGTTCGGGACCCCCTACCCGAGATCCGCCGGTTTTGACACCGACAGTGGGCGCCAAAAACAAAATCTCGTCGGCAAATATTCGGTGTATGCGAGATTACCGTCCTATCCCCAACCGACTAATATTGTTGTGATGTAGGAAATTTGAAACGGGAGCTAAGTTTGTGGATTTCCTCGCATTTGAGATAAGCGTGCCCTGAAGACATGGTTCCCCCCTTCCTCTCCACCTCCATTTCCCCATTCGTACTCTGTGGGTGCCAAAACACCCTCTCCACCCCAGCCTCCTCCGTCCGCCACCCCATCCACCGCCGTCCTCCTCCACCATGCCGGAGCTGATACCCCGACGCCGCCGTCCATTACAAGAGATCGACCTCTCTAATCCACAGCTTCAGACCGGGATCCTTGCATCCCGTTCTCTCGCTTCATCCCCGCCATCGTCCACCTTGCCGGCGCCGCTCCTACGGCCGTCTCGTCCACTGCACTCTGCCGCCACCGTCTACCCTCCTAGATCTGCTTCCACGCCGCCGACAGCCATCGCTATCGCAGCACTGTCAAATTCTTAGCAGATGCATACACGACGCCACACCAGAGGTGGTACTCTTTCGTATCTGCTCAACTTATTTATCACAACAAGAAAATAGATCGCCACTGCTTTACTCTGATTTCTTGTCCATCACTTACTTGCTTGTTGAGAGCAAACACTGGTTGCGAAGTTTCCGTTGTCCGTTTGCACCTTCAGATCTGCCATGGCACACTCAACACTATACTCCCAATGCTTATGGTTTTCCCCTTCTATATTCCACACTAGTTAAACCACAGTATACTAAATTTCAAAATTGGGTCAGTCGATTTTTCAGAGCTCGTCGGAGTTCGCCGGTGCGAACGAAGGGGCTCGGGTGGGGACTTTGGTTGTGGGGGGCGGTGGTGGGGCCTCGCCGAACGAAGAAAACTCGACGCGGGTGGGGGCGGGGGTGGGGGTGGCGGAGGAACACAGGCGGTGGGGGCCGATGGTCCGGTCGGCGGCCCGTGCGGTGTTCTGTATGGGAAGAATCAAAGACGAGGAAGAAGAAGGGTTAGGAGACGTAGGATCTTCATCCAACCGCCCGAAATGGTCGACTGACCCAAATTTAGGCATGCCTTTATATTCAGTACCATCATCGTACCTGCTTAGCACTGCTCCTGAATCCATCAAACTAAACAACGTGCCACTCATAATTCCAAACTTGTTGCTCAGGTACGAATCTGATATGATGCTGATATTACGAAAAAAGATAACATTTAATTGGTTAGCTAATGTTCCTACTTTACTTTTGAAAAAGCACGTGCACCACATATAGAGAGACAGCAGGGAGTTTCTTTCTTAATGCGCTCTGGTTCATCAACTGTGGGCACTGCGCAACGAACATTTTATTATCCAAAATCTGCTTGCTCTTCTTTAGCATGTTCCTCTTTCGTTCTTCTTTAATAAGTACTCTCTCCGTTCCTAAATACAAGTCTTTGTATAGATTCCACCATGGACTACATATGGAGCAAAATGAGTGAATGTACACTCTAAAATGTATCTGGATACATCTGTATGTGATCCATAGTGGAAATCTCTACCAAGACTTATATTTCGGAATGGAGGGAGTATGATAGTAGTACAGTATGTTCCTTGTAGTGAAGATGAGCAGGGACATTTGCAGTGTAGAGGTCTATACGGTCGGTTGGTATGGACACTTTGAACTCTTCGGCCTCTTTGATTCATAGGATTTTGTAAACATGGGAATAGGATTTGTAGTGGCCTGCCCACTTGAATCCTATAAGAATAGCAAGGAAATGCGGGGAGTTGTGTCGCCTTTGAGAGTTACACTGATATTAACAAGACCGCACCTTCAGTTGAAGAGAGCTGGTATCCGAAGCCTTTCTAGCCATACCGGCAATACTAGCACATATATTCCAGCAAGTTCCACTTTGCTGATTTTACTCTGATGCTTACGGTTTTCCTGTTATATCTACACTATGATCTGTGTAGCTGCTTTGTGTCGCACTAGCAGCAGTCCACTCTTGAAGCTAAACACCGCAATGACTTACAAAATTGGCACCAAGGCATTGAGTGCCATTCTAGATGCAATGAAACTCATATGCTCCCCACCTGTTGATTCTCGTTCAGAATATGATCCTAATGACTATTCTAACCTCAAGGAGTCAAAGGCAGATGGCCTGTCCTGTTCACCCATCAAGGTGCATGTTCTAATTTGGCAAGGTTTTATTGATTTCGCGTATCTTGCATATGTTGTCTTGCATTTCTTCTACTTTGTTGCACCGCCATCTGCTTAGTTTACTCATCATATATGTCGAGTGTTGGGGAACGTAGCAGAAATTCAAAATTTTCCTACGTGTCTCCAAGATCTATCTATGGAGAAACTAGCAACGAGGGGAAGGAGAGTGCATCTACATACCCTTGTAGATCGCTAAGCGGAAGCATTCAAGAGAACGGGGTTGAAGGAGTCGTACTCGTCGTGATCCAAATCACCGGAGATCCTAGTGCCGAACGGACGGCACCTCCGCGTTCAACACACGTACAGCCCGGTGGCGTCTCCCATGCCTTGATCCAGCAAGGAGAGAGGAGAGGTTGGGAAGACTCCATCCAGCAGCAGCACGACGGTGTGGTGGTGATGGAGGAGCGTGGCAATCTGCGAGGCTTCGCCAAGCACCGCTGGAGATGAGGAGGACTTGGGAGAGGGGAGGGCTGCGCCCGAGGCAAGGGTGCAGCTCCCATGCGCCTCCCACTATATATAGGGGTGGAGGGGATTATTTTTTGCCCTCCAAGTCCATTGGGGCGTTGGCAAAGGTGGGAGGAAAGAAATCCCATCCTTTCCTTTCCCCATCGATTGTTATCCCCCCCTTTTTAGGGATCTTGATCTTATCCTTCGGGATATGATCTTATTCCTTCTAAGGGGGATCTTGGTGCGCTTGACCAGGGGTGTGGGACCTTGCCCCCACTACCCACGTTCATGTGGGTCCCCCATGCAGGTGGGCCCCACTCGGAACCTTCTAGAACCTTCCGGTATAATACCGAAAATTCCGAACATTTTCCGGTGGCCAAAATAGGACTTCCCATATATAAATCTTTACCTCCGGACCATTCCGGAACTCCTCGTGACGTCCGGGATCTCATCCGGGACTTCGAACAACATTCGGTAACCACGTATATCTATTCCCTATAACCCTAGCGTCGCCATCGAACCTTAAGTGTGTAGACCCTACGGGTTCGGGAACCATGCGCATACATGACCAAGACGTTCTCCGGTCAATAACCAACAGCGGGATCTGGATACCCATGTTGGCTCCCACATGTTCCACGATGATCTCATCGGATGAACCACGATGTCAAGGAGTCAATCGATCCCGTATACAATTCCCTTTGTCTAGCGGTATTGTACTTGCCGAGATTTGATCGTCGGTATGCCAATACCTTGTTCAATCTCGTTACCGCAGAATCTCTTTACTCGTTCCGTAACACATCATCCCGTGATCAACCCCTTGGTCACATTGTGCACATTATGATGATGTCCTATCGAGTGGGCCCAGAGATACCTCTCCGTTACACGGAGTGACAAATCCCGATCTCGATTCGTGCCAACCCAATGACACTTTCGGAGATACCGTAGTGCACCTTTATAGCCACCCGATTATGTTGTGACGTTTGGTACACCCAAAGCATTCCTACAGCATCCGGGAGTTGCACAATCTCATGGTCTAAGGAAATGATACTTGACATTAGAAAAGCTTTAGCATACGAACTACGATCTTTGTGCTAGGCTTAGGATTGGGTCTTGAACATCACATCATTCTCCAAATGATGTGATCCCGTTATCAACGACATCCAATGTCCATGGTCAGGAAACCGTAACCATCTGTTGATCAACGAGCTAGTCAACTAGAGGCTTACTAGGGACATGGTGTTGTTTATGTACCCACACATGTATCTGAGTTTCCTATCAATACAATTATAGCATGGGTAATAAACGATTATCATGAACAAGGAAATATAATAATAACTAATTTATTATTGCCTCTAGGGCATATTTCCAATGACTTACAAAATTGGCACCAAGGCATTGAGTGCCATTCTGGATGCAATGAAACTCATACGCTCCCCACCTGTTGATTCTTGTTCAGAATATGATCCTAATGACTATTCTAACCTCGAGGAGTCAAAGGCAGATGGCCTGTCCTGTTCACCCATCAAGGTGCCTGTTCTAATTTGGCAAGGTTTTATTGATTTCACGTATCTTGCATATGTTGTCTTGCATTTCTTCTACTTTGTTGCACCACCATCTGCTTAGTTTACTCATCATATATGTCGAGATGCCATGCCCATCCACTATCAATACATTTTCCATCTATCATCATACCATGTTTTTTCACTCAAATGTTGTTCTTGTGCATCAGACATCAAAAAGGAAGAGGGTGATTGCCGAACCTAAAGGAGCACCAGCAAAGTCCTTCAAAAATGTGGTTGTGCCGGAGAAATCAGACAGCACCCCACTTATATTGGATGTACAACCAGTGACACAAAACATAGGACCGACTCCAGCAGACTGTACTCATACTTCACTAGCCACACCACTAGCCGCACCACATAGGACCTGCACTCCAGCAAAAGGTATGCCAATTTCAGTTGCCATAGCACCAGCCATACCACAGAAAAATCCCACTCCAGCAAAAAGTACAGCAAGTCCACCGGCCGGAGACCTATCCCAACTGCAGAGACGGCCAATTCCTGCAGATTGGAACCCCATTCCAGTTATTCCCAGTTTAAAAGACAATGCTTTCAATGTTGTTAGGGACTACGTGCATATATTCCCATCATGGGAAGATTATAGTGAAGACAAACACCATTTTCACATCTTCCTGTCCCGCTTACGTGTAAGTGCTATTATTCATGGTGATTATTTTCCTGTTTTCTGTTGATTGAACACATCAATGATTTATATTACATTGTTGTAAGTAGGCGAGGGTCAATCTGGATAGTCATGACGAGCAAAACTTGCTTGCGCTTTTCAAGGAAGCATTGCAGCAGTATTGGTGTTACCTGAGGAAATCACACTTTGATGGCAAGTCTATAAACGAATTTCTGGCGAAGTCTCCTGTGCTAAATTTAGAAGACATTGAATGGAAAAACCTTGTTATGCAATGGTCTCGTTCGAGGATGAGGTATCGTCTATGATATCGCATGACAATTTGAACTTCTACTTTTTCGCATGTGCCTTACGGATCTTTTTTGCAGGAAATCTGCTCGAAAAAGAATTCCGGTTTGAAAAGAACGACAGGATATCACAAATATGCTGCCCGCTGCTTTGTTCTTGTTAGTACCTGTTGTCCTGTATCACTGTACTTGCATACATACCTGGTTCATTATGTGACACCAGTATGCATGATAGCTTGCTTATCAATTGTTTGCTCCAAATTATCTGATCTGTATGAATGGTTACATTAGTGTAGAATATATCCAATGCCAATGAAATTTTTTAGCTCTGCATTGTTCTTATAAGTACCTGCTGTTCTTTATCAGTGTACTTATTGTAACAGCCTGGATTTTGGCCCTTTTCTTTTTCTTTTTGTTTAATTGGTTTTTTGCTCTGTTTTTCTTTTTGGAGTGGTTCTGTGGCCTTGCCACCTGGGAAATCATCCTCATTCCCTCTCCCAAGTGGCTCATCATTCTCAAAACCTTTCCAAGATCATGTCACTCCACTGCTTGACCAAACCCTAATTTCTTTTTCTAGGGAAAAATCATTTTTCTATTAAAGGAATAATCCTATCTGCCCTAGGTTGTGAAGCAACCTATATTTCTGTCCATCCATAAATTCCCAAATAATTCTCATAATTTCTTTGGGTCATATGTTGCTCAAATATGCCCAAACTTTCCTGTCCTAGCCCAAGAATAGTCCCCCAATAATTAATCTTCATTTCTGTCCAGTGTGCCTTTCTGTGAAGGAAGTGCCACCTATCCAATCTTGTTGGCTCCCAAACTTGTTGTGCATTCTTTTATGTCCAAACAATTGCCTCATTCCAAAATTCAACTTTATTTGCCTAGCCAATCTTCCTCAGTGATATTTCAAAGTTTCTGTCAAACAGAAGCCAGTGTGAAGGAAGTGCTAGCTAGGAGTACCCAAATGAGTTGAAATTTTGCATGCCTCTTCATGTGCTCATATAATTAGCCTCCTCCAAATTTAAGCTCCATCCCTTGATCTATGTGAGCACAGGACCAAATCTTTGATCCTGGCAATATTTTCAGATTATGAAGCAAGTGCATTTTATATTGCTTCATTAATTTTGAGAAAATACCAGATTATTCTCCTATCCAAATAACCTCTCTCCACCTAATTTGGCACCATTTCATTGAGCCAATATTTCTCTAGAATTTTTGCAAGTTTCTGGACAGGGAGAATAGTTGTGAAGCAAGTACCATTTTGGTGAATCCAATTGGTATTAAATCTTTACAGCATCTCTATATGTCAAAATCATAAAGCCTTGCCAAATTTCAGCTCAATTTGCCTCACCATATGAGTGCATCATCCACATCTTGCTTCTGGACCAATTTATGTGGTTGTACAGAAACTACATTAAATCTTGATCCAAATCTTCTCAAAGTTACAAGGATGAAAGTACTTCTTACCCTAAACCTCGCAGACAGCTCCATTGCTCCCAAACTCCTTCCTGTTGGTCACCAGTGCTCACCCAAGTTTATTGCAGTAAACCTCAGAGGGCGATTACCATTTAACCAAAGCCTTTTTCACCAAACTACCACCGCAGTAGGAACCTACCCAGGAAGGACTTACCACTAGACAACATGTTCAAGCCCATCTACCCCGCTACATGCCAGTGCACGCGGTGACCGCGTTAATGGCGTCACAGTGCACGCGCTCTGTGTGAAGTGGTCGTGCCCAGTGGTTGTTTGTGCTTCGGCACCTCCTCCTCTCGTCGCCTTCACGCGCGTGAGCGTGTCCAGCAGCTGGCGCGCGTCGTCGCCGTTCCCCTGGACCCCTATCCCCCTCCGTCCGTTTCCTCACCGACGCTCGCCACCGAACGCCCACGGGGGCACAGTGCTCCGTTTGGCTCTGAGCTCACCTCGGCCTCTTCCTCTGCTCTCCGGCGTCGCCTACCCCTCCGTGAGCTCTGAATCAATAGCTCATCGTGTTCCCGTGCCCTCCCATGCTCACTGGCCATCGCAAGAGCCTCGGCCGGACATGCCCGGCGGCACCCGAGCCCATCCCTCTCGCCCGCCTATATATAGGCCTCTCCCGAGCCATTCACCACACCAGCAGCCTCGCCTCACTCTCTCGGTCCTCCCCGACCCCTCCCTTGAGCTCCAAGAGCTCCCGAGCCCCCAATGGCCGCCATGGCCGCCGCCTCTGCCCCTCCTCGGTTCAGGCAAGCCGTGCCTCTTCCCTTCCTCTCTCCATCACCACTAGCTCCCCTAAGCTCCGGCCAGCTCTCCCATGCTTTTCCCTCATTCTTAGAGCAACCCAACGCCCTGAACCCACTCGTGCCCGAAAGCCACCCTGCCGGAGTCCAAACTGTCGTTGCCTCGACCCGTCCCGGCGTCCGCGACCTGTCCCTCTCGATGCGGCTCTCCTCGACGAGCTCATCCATGGGCGTAGCCTCACGGAGGTGCCTCAGCAGCCCGGCGGCCGTCGCCGGTGCGCTCAGCCTCCTCTGCTCTATGGGCGCGCGTCGGGGAAGAAGAAGGAGAAGGCCAGGAGGAGAGAGAGAGCCAGTGGGACCCGCCTATAAGTATCACAGCCGCCTGGTCCCGCTTTTGCAGCATGCTGGATAAGTGGAGGCGTAATCCACTTGATTACGTCTTCGCTTACCGAAAGCGTATTCCTCTTCTAGTTCAGCCCAGAATGCGTTTTCACTTCTAGAAAACGTATTCCTTCTAATACGCTTTCTGTTTTTCTTTCCAGGCCATGTGTGAAAATATTTTCATTATAGATAGGTCTCTGGCAGAAAACACTGTATAACTTTTCAATCACAACTCCAAATAAGGTGAATCCAAAGCCCACTTCTTCGTTTCGTCGAGCCCATTCTGTTGGTATCATTTTTATTATGTTTCAACATTTTGAAAATGACCATTTTTCCCTTGCCATTAACCAGCCCCTTTCGAGAGAGAAGTGTTTCCGGCGAATCTTTCTGCGATCTTTCCGCACAACTTCCCGGTGATTTCTTCCACCCCAGGCAAGCCACACCCTCCATTTGCATCACTGTAATGTAGTGACATGGTTTAATCTATTTGAACTTGTTTAAAATATTGTTTTAGCTACATGACTTTGTGCATGCCATTTTCTCGGAGTATTATTTTGATCTTGTTGTTGCCATGCTATTGTTTGGATTACTAGGAGTTATGTTTGTAGTTGATGAGTATCATGTTGCTAGTGGAATATTAGTGGCTGATATTATGATTGTTTTCATGATGATATCTGTTATTATATTTTGGAATATTACTTTGGATGTCATGCTGCCTTTGGATTATTAGTGGTTAGTATGATTATTTTCATGATGCTAGTTGATGTTCTGTTACTATTGCTTGGAGTATTAATTTCGGAGATGATGTTTACGTGTGGATCTTAGCTGGATAGCTTTGTTCTTGTTATTGGAGTAGTAGAGTTATTGTTTTCAGATTCATCATGATAGAAATGTTATGATATCCTTGGAGTATTTTGATATGATGATATTATGCTCAGATTATTTGTTGGATATTGCTATGACTTGGATTATAGTTTGATAGTTGATATCGGAGTATCAGTTATCACAATTATATTTTTGGGGATAAATTCCGTCATTAAGTTGGTCAGGTGCCACCGAACCGGGCTTTTCCAGTGCAACCACATTTGCCTTTATGGGAAGTCCCTAATGCGATGTTATTGGCATGCCTCTCGCCGGTGCCTCCAATGAGGGAAGGTTATGCTCGGGCGCTACCCTGATCAGGTAGGACGGCATAAGCCTTGTGTGCCCGTTGTTGTGATTGGTATACCTTTGTCCCTGTTTGGGACTGTTTTTGTTTTGGCCACGACGATGGCCGTTGGTGTCTTTGGTAGACACGGGGCCACCCAGGACTAGCCCAGTGGGGAGTGAGTCGGAGTGGCCGGGAGAGTGTCATGGCAGTAGATCGGTTTTGTCGGAACGTCGTTGGTCCACCCAAATGGGAGTGTGAGGCCATGGGTTCCGTGGTGTGGGTAAAGTGCGCTACCTCTGCAGAGTGTGTGTGTTTAATCTATCGATTGTCGCGTCCTCGGTCATGGGCATAAGTTCGTACTAGGTCACACTGTTCGATCAACACTCACATGACGGAATGACTTATAGGTGATTTATATGTTGATATTTTGAGCTGTACAGATTGGCAGGATGCTGATGATGATGTTGAGATGATCTTGAGAATGATCATTCAGTTTGTGATGTGGTCACGAGGTGACCGTGTGGATATGTTGGTCACAAGGTGACCGTGTGGATATGTTGGTCACGAGGTGACCGTGTGGATATTTTGATCACGAGGTGATCATTTGGACCACGAGGTGGTCGAGATGGTATTTGCTTGGCCGGTTAGCCAAGAATGATATTGTTGTTGCTATTGAGATGTTGGTTTATCAGTATTGTAGTAGTTTCATATCATGCTTAGTAGTTGTTGTATCCTGGTAGCTATTAATTTAATTAACATGCTTAATGCTATGTTGTTGTCTTGCTTTGATGTTTTTGGTTGTTGTGAGCTTGCAAGTACATTCAATGTACTGACTTGGCGTGTCATGCCAGATTGCAGGTGATGTCGTGGTTGCTTGATTGCTTGTCGGGGTTTCCGTTCATGCGAGCTAGATCGTGTCCCAGCCAGAGTCCCTGCGGAGTGGAGTTCACCACCATTGTTCCGCTGCTAGAAGCTTTCCGCTGCTTCGAGTTGTTCCGCTGCTAGCATAGAGCAAGTGTACTATCACAGGCGTAGTGTCGCCGTGCTGATGTGCTCCTTTCTAACAACAGACATTTGTATTTATTCTTGTAATAAGAGCTGATTTGTTCTATGTCAAGAAGTGTCGTATTCCAGAGACTTCTCCTCGATCTCTGGGCTGGAATACGGGGCGTTCCGGTTTCTCCGAGCTGGGGTGCCACACTTATATTGACAGGTAGTTGTTCATGTACCATCACTCTGCAGCTTATTTTCCTTTGACCTCCATTTTCTACACATAAGATCTATATTTACTCTTACCATAAGGTTGGATAACACCGATGGTACTGAAGAAGTTTAGCTCTGCATTGCTCTTGGTTGTACCTTTTGCCTGTAACGTTGTACTTACATTTATAGCTACTTGGTTATGTAGCATCACTCTTCATCTTATCTTAAATATTCTCCATTTTTTATTATATTGTAACATCTATATTTACTCTTAACAAAATGTAGAATAAATGCAATGCGTATGAAGAAGATTCTGTGGTAAACTTCTGGAATTGCCCCCCACCCATCAGCATGGGCAAGGGTTTTATAGATCCTGCCTTCACCAATAATGTAAGTTTGTCCTTCTCAAGCCTTCAAACTTTGTTGTGTATATTTGGTTAGGCATGACTGCAACAGCTGTTTATTTTTGGTGTTTGCATTAAATTGCATGTTTAAAGTTTATTGTGTAGTTCATAAACAAAAGTTTGTCCTTCTCAATTTAAGTTTTTAGTTGTACAACCAAGTTCCTTCTTCATACCATGTAAATTGAACTATACAGAGCAAGTGATCTTCTTTTGCACTGCATGTATGCTTCTCTTGATCCGTAATCCAAAGGTGTGGTGAACCTACCCACTACAAAGACAATGTCATATTCTGCAATGTCTTAACTATGAACAATGTCATATCATTCTACTATTATTTAAACCGTCTGTTTATTTGCCAATCTGGAATGGGATAAATTGACGGCACACTAACCATTGATACTTATGAGTTCTTGATCTGTAATTGAGTGGTGTCATGAAGCTGCCAACTCCTTCACAATGTCATTTCCTGCCATGTCTTGACCTGAACAATACAATATTGTGTTAATGCAATTTTAAGTTGTGTCACTTTATTCGTCAGTAAGAAATGTGATGAATTGTCAGCACTGATACTTTTATGTGCAAAACCTGTCATCTGTCTGCTTGTTTATCTTTCAGAGTGAGGAGGATATAAGTGTTAAACAAGCGCAGTCTCATCAGCTTGCTCAGCTGCTTGCGCTGCAGCTCCCCAGCAGGGCTAAACTTTCTTGAACTCTATTGAAGTGTTGCCGGTTTTGTATATTATTTTGTCGGCGTGTTTAGTTGCACAGATGGCGATCTTTGATGCCCCGTGTATGTAATCTGTTGTCTGCTTGTGCTTTATTATCATAGTGGCGTACTTTGATGCCCAGTGGATGTAATATGCCGTAAATTCTTTATTGTATAGCCTAGGTTTTTTCTTATTCACGATGCTGCAGTTATTTTACTGTATATATATCCTGTCTTCGCAGTAAACCGGCCAAACCGTAAAATTACAGTACATAATCGGGCCGTCATGCAATCACGATGTATGATCCGCATCATGGGCCCCGTCATCTTGGTCCGTTAGAAGGCCTAAATGTAAACTGGCCCACTAGTAGATTCGGGCCTTTTAATAGGCCGAGTAAACCGCCGGCCCTCTTTTTGCAAGAAAACTCAATGGGCTTTTAGTAGGCTGAGAAGTAGGTTGGGCCTGAAAAGTGCCGAACAGCTCACGGGCCGGCAGAAGCCCGGAATGGACCCCGGCCCATGATTGTGCCAATCAAATCATGGGCTTTTAATATGCCAAAATTGTCTCGGTCCTTGTTTGGCCCAATCAGATTATCGACTGCGAGCAGGCCGGATGAAAACTGGGCCATAGTTAGGCCCAACTATATGACAGGCTTTTAACAGGCCAAAATTAATATAGGGCCGAAATTTTAAGCGGGCCCTTAACAGTCAAACTAATATCGTGTCAATTACTAAATGGGCCTTTAGCAAGTGGGCGTAAAAGCATAGCGTCCAGCTTGATGGGCCAAATCGATATGGGCCATAATTTAGCCCAAAGCCTCTTAAAGGGCGGACCGATCCGGGATGTAATTTGGCCCAGAACGTGGTAGGCTTTTAACGGGCCGGATCTCATATGGGCGATTGTTAGGCCCGGAACGTGGCAGGCCATTAATGGACCGGATCAAATATGGGCCGGCATTTGGCCCAAAACATGGCAGACAATTAATGGGCCGGCCTACTAGGGTCCTCAAAATTTTGTGGGCCTACATCTGGGCCGGCCCATTAATGTCGGTGAAATCTCGTGGGCCTTTAGCTGGGCCGGCCCATTATGGTCCATAAAAATCTTGTGGGCCTTCACCTGGGCCAGCCCATTATGGCCCGCAAAAATCTTGTAGGCCTTTACCTGGGCCGGCCCATTATGGCCCGCAAAATCTTGTGGGCCTTTAGCTGGGCCAGCCCATTATGGTCCGCAAAATCTCATGGGCCTTTAGCTGGGCCGGGCCATTATGGTTCGCAAAATCTTGCGGGCCTTTAGTTGGACCGGCCCATTTAAACTTTATGGGCCACTTTTGGGCCGGTCCACGTGTCAACATATCATAGGTGCATCTCGCCCATTGGATGAGTGACACCTATGCCAACGCGGAGCTGACACGTGTTTCCGTCAGCCAATCAGAATTTTACACGTGGAAAATCCCCATTGGTCCGGGCTGTTAACGGGTTATCGGATCCAAAACCGGACCCGATAACTTAACGGCATTCCGTTATGGTGGATGCCACGTGTCAGTCACCCTTGACGAAAGCACTTCTGTGACGGGCGATTTATCGTCATGGAAGTGGACACTTCCGTGATGATAATTTTGGTAATGTCATGGAACACTTTTTCGATAGCACAGGTATGACTATCTTGATTCTGTCATAGAATTTTCATGGATGTACATTCATGACAGAAAACGTGACCTACTGTGACAAACACGTATCATCACGGAAGTGTATTTTTTTGTAGTGATAACGGCTCCCAAGTGGAGCAAAGTGGCACTTGTGATGTAGGTGATGAAATTCCTCCTCAAGCCATAAGAAGAATGGGAGTTGGTTTAATCCTACCCATTGACGAACCCATTGTGGCCGAAGGAGAAGGACAATGCTCCACTCAAGTGGAGCCATCACCAACCCAAGGCCCACACGCTTCCGAAGAACAAAGTGAAGGCTCTCAACCTCATGAACAAGACCAAGGGCAAGATCAATCTCAAGACGGTGTTGAATCACCAAGTGATGCCTAAGATCAAGTTCTCTCCTCCGAGCAAGTTCAAGATCAAGAGCACCCTCAAGATCAAGAACAAGCTCATGACGGCGCTCAAGATGATCAAGTGACCGCTCCTCGACTCACCCCCAAGGAATTGGAGCGCCGTGCCACCAAGATTGCATCCAAGCTCTCCACCAAGGGTCATCTCATGAAGAATGTGCTTGGAAGCATTCAAAAGGGGGTAAGCACTCTAGATAATTGGAAAACTATTGTGAACATCACGCGTTTGTCTCTTGTGTTGAACCCCAAAAGGTCTATGAGGCGCTCAAAGATCCGGATTGGCTCAATGCCATGCATGAAGAACTCAACAACTTCGAGTGCAACAAGGTGTGGAGATTGGTGCCAAGGCCAACGGGGAACCACAATGTCATTGGAACCAAGTGGATATTCAAGAACAAGCAAGATTGGGACCATCGTTCGCAACAAGGTAAGATTGGTAGCACAAGGCTATTCCCAAGTCGAGGGTATCGACTACGGTGAAACCTTTGCTCCCGTTGAGGGAGTCCCGGATTAGGGGATATCCGGACAGTCGGGCTGTATACATCGTCCGGACTATGGAAGCGTGAAGATACAAGACTCAAGACTTCGACCCGTGTCCGGATAGGACTTTCCTTGGTGTGGAAGGCAAGCTTGGCGATCCGGATATTGTATTTCCTTCCTTGTAACCGATTCCATGTAAACCCTAGCCCTCTCCGGTGTCTATATAAACCGGAGAGGTTGGTCCTTAGAAGGCTGATCACAATTACATTCATACCATCATAGGCTAGCTCCTAGGGTTTAGCCTCTACGATCTCGTGGTAGATCTACTCTTGTACTACGCATATCATCAATATTAATCAAGCGAGAAGTAGGGTTTTACCTCCATCGAGAGGGCCCGAACCTGGGTAAACATCTGTGTCCCTTACTTCTTGTTACCATCAGCCTTGACGCACAGATCGGGACCCCCTACCCGAGATCCGCCGGTTTTGACACCGACATTGGTGCTTTCAGTGAGAGTTCCTCTGTGTCATCGCCGTCAGGCTCGATGGCTCGTCTTATCGTCAAACACAACATTACTTCGGAGGGGGCTCTGGCTGTAGGCCAGACGCTCCGGCTCAGCGGCTTTATCATGGCCGCCCCATCGGCGGTGGCGCCGATGATGACTCCTCGGGTCATCGATCATAACCTCCGCGTCAGTTCGGAATTTGCCGAACATATGGATCCAATGGAGCTCTCCTCCCTTAACGAACTCTTGGATCGCGCCAGCCCGGGAGTCGCTACAGACTATGACCGGATTGGGCTTAAACCCGACCCGAGGGACATCAGGTCCCCGCCGGCCACCCACGAGATAGCGATGGTGGAGGAACCACACGCGGATTGCCCCTCAACTTTGAGGACAAGCTGTATTTGGATCACCGAACTCCTTGAGCCAAAGACCTGCTCAAAGGAAAACCTGACCCAGGTCCCGGATTTAGAATCGGGCATCGGGTCGAAGAGATTGGGCACCCCAGATCCTGAGCTGTTTAGCTCGGGACCGCCCGCGCCCTTGGGCGTTAGATCGGATAAAAATCCGGACTTTAAACTAGACCTAAACTGTCTCTCCCGCATCAGGCAAGAGCCCCAGGAAACCGTACATCGCTACTGGGCCAGATTCCTCCTTGCGCTTAACAAGGTCAGGGACTGCCGCGAAGAGGACATGGTCTCACTTTTTTGCAAAAACTGCACGGACGAAGGACAACTCAATGCTTTAAGCCGCCGCAACATAATATAGTACGCTTTCATGGACTTGGCAACCATAGTACAGAAATCATGCGATGGAGAGCGCTTGGAAGACCCAAACAGAATTTTGGGATAATCGCTCTCGCCAAAACCTTTGTCCGAACTAAATGGACGAACTCTCGTAAGTCGTCCGACCCAATCCCCAAGAAACCGAAGCCCACTCAGGGGCAGAGATCCGTGTTGGAAGATTGGCTCGACGGGGCATGTAAGCTCCACAGCACTCCGGATACGCCACCTACTCATAGCCTCAAGGCATGTTGGATACTCCGGCAGGTGGCAAAAAGTGGCGACGATCTTCTTATGGGCCACACAACGGGACAACATCCTGCCAGCAAACACAATATGGTACTAACAGTCTTCGAGACTTTTGCCTCGAACAATAGGCGCAAGCGAGCTCGTCGAAGCTCTGCTGAAATTTACCATGTGGCAAAAATAAACCCTTGGAACGACACTGCTATAACTTTTAACGCCGGTGATGAACCTCGATCCCGGACTGTCCGGGCGCCGGCCGCTCTGGTTCTTGGCCCAATCATGGACGGATTTCGGCTCACCAAAGTGCTCATGGACGGTGGAAGCAGATTAAATCTGATCTATGAAGAGACACTCGGCAAGATGGAAATTGACAAAGGCCGTATTGAACAAAGCAGTACAACCTTCAGGGGAATTATCCCTAGTCGGGAAGCACGGCGTGCGGGAAAAATCACACTTGACGTAGTGTTCGGCACCCCGGAGAATTCTAGGTTTGAAGAAATCACATTCCAAGTAGCCCCCTTCAGCAGCGGATACCATGCCCTTTTAGGGCGGGACGTGTTTGCAAGCTTTCAAGCTATACCCCATTACAGGTACATGAAGCTTAAAATGCCCGGGCCCAATGGAATGATCACTCTAGCCAATGACCCAGACGTCGCGCCCGCTACCGAAAATAAAACCGCAGCACTAGCCCTGGAGGCACTATCCGAGGCCCTAGCAGCCGAAGAGTTGGCAACACTGCAGGCCACCGTGGACAGGGATGACGTGATACTAGACAAGCGACCCAAGTCCACCTCATTTAAACCTGCAGACGAGATAATCAAATTCCAAGTCCATCCAACGGACCCCACGAAGACAGCTTCCATCGGGACACAGCTGAGCCCCGCGATTGACGCCAAGACAAATGAGATTTCTTACGCGAGAATTGGGACATTTTCACTGGCACCCATCGGACATGCCAGCATCCCGCGCAGACCGGCGAACACAGCCTCAATATTCTAAAAGGATATAAACCACCAAGCAAACCCTAAGGCGATTCTCGAGCCCAAACGGCAGCAATGGGGAAGAGTTAGCCAAGTTACTCGAGGCCGGATTCATCGTGAGATATCAAACATCCGGAGTGGTGGCAAATTTGGTGATGGTACCAAAGAAGGACAAATCCTGGCGCCTATGCGTCGACTTCAAAGACCTCAATAAGGCTTGCCCCAAGGATCCCTTTCCCCTCCCTCGCATCGATCAAATCATCGATGCCATAGCAGGACACGACTCGCTGTGTTTTCTCGACGCATACTCTGGATACCATCAAATAAAGATGGCAGAGTCTGACCAAGCTGCAACAACTTTTATAACACCATATGGCCCTTTTTGCTTCAACACTATGCCCTTCGGGCTCAAGAATGCCGGCGCAACCTATCAACGCATGATTCAAACATGCCTGGAAAAACAAATCGGCAAAACAGTAGAAGCATGTGTGGACGACGTGGTCATAAAAACTAGACACGTCGAAACCCTGATAGATGACCTAAGACTCACATTCGAAAACCTCCGGACATACGACATCAAGTTGAATCCGGAAAAGTGCGTCTTCGGCGTCCCATCGGGCAAATCATGGGCTTCATCGTTTCCAACAGAGGAATTGAGGCGAATCCGCAAAAATCCGAGCTCTATCACGATTGGCTATACCAAGAGACCTCAAGCACATCCAAAAGCTAGCCGGATGCATGGCTGCTCTCAGCCGCTTTATCTCCAGGTTAGGAGAAAAGGCACTACCGCTTTATCGCCTTCTTCGGCGCACCGAACACTTTGTATGGACGGAGGCAGTCGTGGCTGGACTGGATGAAATAAAGACCTTACTGGCCAGTAATCCAGTGTTAACAGCGCCGAAGATCGACGAACCTATGCTGTTGTACATAGCGGCAACGCATCAAGTCGTAAGCGCGGTGCTCGTCGTCGAACGAGAGGCCGACAAATACAAATACCCGCTCCAGAAGCCGGTCTACTACGTGTCCACGGTCCTAACCCCATGCAAATCCCGATACCCACACTATCAAAAAATAGCATACGCGGTGTTCATGGCATCCCAGAAGCTACGACACTACTTTCAAGAGTTTTCGATTATGGTGGCCTCCGAAGTACCACTCAATGACATAATAAATAACTGCGATGCTATGGGCCAGATTGCCAAGTGGGCTATTGAGCTCCTTTTGTTCGACATAACATACAAACCACGGCGGGCCATCAAGTCGCAAGTGTTGGCTGACTTCGTTGCCGAATGGACAGAAGCTAAACTCCCTAAAGAGTACGGCGCATACTCAAACTGGATCATGCACTTCGACGGCTCGAAAATGCTGGCCGAATTGGGAGCAGGGGTAGTACTGACATCTCCCACCGACGACACGGTCCAGTACGTCCTCCAAATATTATACACAGACTCCAACAATGCAGCCGAATATGAGGCTCTGTTGCACGGTCTTCGGATGGCAGTCTCTATGGGCATTCAATGCCTAGAAGTGCGCGGGGACTCGAACCTCGCAATATCACAGATAAACAGAGTTTTGATGCCAAGGACCTGAAAATGGCGGCCTAACGTAATGTCGTCCTCAAAATGTCAGCTCGGTTTGAGGGGCTCGAATTCCACCTTGTGGCTCGAGAAAACAATCAAGCGGCGAATGTCCTCGCTCGCATCGGCGCTAAACGCGACCCTGTCCCACCTAACATATTCTTGGAACGGCTGTTCAAGCCATCCGTAGTATGGGAAGGAGTCCGCAACACTAGCACGGACCGAATACACCCCGGATTCGAACCATCGAGACACCGGAGGTTCTACCTGAAATAACGCCCTCATTACGGAATCATGGTTGTAATCGCCTCGTGGACCGAGCCCTTCTTGGCCTACCTAAATAGGCGTGAGATCCCGAAGACCAAAAGCGAAGCCTGTTGCATTGTCCAGCGCTCTAAAGCTTACAAAGTCTATGAAGGGGAACTCTACAAGAAAAGCGCTACCGGAGTACTTCAAAGATGCATCTCCGAAGAGGAAGGGTGGCAACTCTTGGCTGAAATCCATGCCGGCCTGGGCGGGCACCACGCCGCGACTCGAGCATTAGTCAGCAAGGCCTTCCGTACAGGTTTCTATTGGCCGACGGCCCGAGCATACGCACAAGACCTTGTCCAACATTGTGTCGGTTGCCAGCTCTTTGCCAATCAGAGTCATATGCCCCCTACCGCTCTACAAACAATGCCCATAACTTGGCCCTTCGCGGTCTGGGGGCTGGATATGGTCGGACCTCTTAAAGGGGTAATCCATAATAAAAAATACTTATTGGTCATGGTGGACAAATTCACCAAATGGATAGAAGCTAAACCAGTCAAAACGGCTGAATCCGGACCAGTAATTGACTTCATATCCGGGGTCGCACACCGACACGGTGTCCCCACAGCATCATCACCGATAATGGCTCAAATTTCACGGTAAATGAAGTGAAAACTTGCGCGCAAAATGGGCATCAAGCTCGATTACGCCCGCCTACCATCCACAAACTAACGGCGAGATAGAGTGGGCAAATGGTCTCATTATGAGCGGTATCAAACCCAGGCTAGTGCGATCCTTAAAGAGTCGACACGCCTTTGGGCGGAGGAGCTCGACTCCAGACTGGGGCTACGGACCACGCCAAATCGCACCACCGGATACACACCATTTTGTATGGTGTACGGCGCGGAAGCAATTTTACCCTGCGACATAATACATGATTCGCCACGCGTACGCATGTACGAAGAGAAGGAAGCCGAGTTAGATCGGTAGGATAATTTGGACGCCCTGGAGGAGGAGCGCGATGTCACAAAAGCCCGTTCCACATTCTATCAGCAGCAGGCTCGACGATACCAAAGCAGAGAAGTGCGGGCCAAAACTTACAATATTGGCGAGCTCGTTCTACGACTACCGGAGAAGAAGAAGGACAAACTCAAACCCAAGTGGGAGGGTCCCTTCGTCATTGACAAAGTTCTCACCGGAGGAGCGTATCGCTTATGTAATGCATCCGATAACAGACTCGAGCCGAACCCATGGAACGCGGCAAGACTACGGAGATTCTACGCCTAGCGCCGAACACAGTGTTCGTCTCCTAACCCCTCCCTTTGAATTATGCCCCATCCCTTTTTCCTTTCTCGACCTTTTTCTATCTTCACACAAAGTATTCAATACAGTGCGGATTTCCGGATCGCTCCGGCCACACTAAGTGTGTAAGCAATACCTCGGGGCTTCCTATACGGAAGCTTAAAATGATTACCCACATGGCTTTTTGCCCGTCGCATATGCATTCTTTTTCCATATGTGCCTTTTCTTCACCATTATATGCATCGATATGACTTAAGATGTTGCCAAGCTGGGTTGCCTGGCTCTTGTGTTTATGCCTTACGTTCCCGTTAATTCGGCTAGGGCATAAGGGGAGCACCTCTGCGATTATTCTTTGCAGTTCAGCCGGATGTGTACCTCGACTGGGTGAAGCCGAAAGCTAGCTTCCTTAAGAGAATATTCGATTCGGTGAACAAAAGATGTGTTCGTTTATTATAACATGAATCCCCAGAAGTCTTGTATTCTGCGCCATCGTTCGCAGTCCGGACATGTGCATCGTCGCATGAGTACCCAGGGAAAGGAACCCCTAACGGAACTATTCTCTCTGGAAGATGTTTCTTACTACCCATGTAATATAACATAACTAGTTGGGTACTTGTCTGTTCAAGCACTTATGACCCCTACGCCTTGTTTCCATGCATACCCTGGTTTTGTATAACTGAGTGGGTATTTGGACACACCCCGGACTATAGGGTCCGGGGTCAAGTTAAAAGGTCCGCCATGACAAATGATTTTAATCCGGCTAGGGCTAATCATGCCCATTAATTTACAAAGTCATTTGGACTGATTACATTCCTCTTCTATACCATCCAACAGGCTATCTAGCTTACAATCCTATTGAGAATACTTAGCGGCTAACGCTACTTGGTCATACACCAGACTAACGGGAATTTCTTGCCCATCAGGCCCCGCCGGTCCCACTTCGGCCATATGGTTCGGGTCCAACTTGGTGTAGCGTGTCTTCACCATTGCCCAGGCTTCTCTTGCTCCTTGTCGGCATGCCGATATCTTCCATAGACGGAAGCGCCGTCGGGCTCCTTGCAGCAGGTCCACAAGTTCCCCCATGCCATTTGGCAGTAGGCTTGATGGCCACAAAGCCTGAGCAACACCCTGCATCACTTGCCGAGCTAGCTCGTGCAGTCGCGAAAGGTCTTGCAGTAAATCATTTGCAGATGAGGGCATCTCCTCCTCGGGCGACCCGTTAACATTCCTGCAAGCAAAATTCTTTCAATATACTTCCTCGCCGAACTGCATACAGTTCGTCTAGGCACCTCATAAATGCCGGCGTCGAAGCCTCTTGTTCTCCTTCATGGAGTCCGCCACGGTGGCGCCGGAGATCTTTTAACTCCACGTCCAGTGTACTTTGGCATCTTGAAGATCGTTTTTCTCCGCCTAACTCAGCGTAAGAATGCGCCGCTAGCCTCTAGCTGCTTTTTGAGATGCGGTGCGTCCTCTCCTCGCCCTCCGGATTCACCCGGGATTGTCTGCAGAATTTTCTGTTAGACTTGACATATTTACTCACTGGTGCATCTTCGCACAATTGTGATAATTGTTACTAGATGAGGGCCTTTGGGGTTCCTCTAACTTGGCAACTGCGGCCCTCGGTTCGGCCTTGCAGTCCTCCAGCTCCCGAGACAATTGCTCGTTCTTCTCTACAAGGACATGTACATAAATTGATCCTTAAAACTGTTGTTTCAACCGTTTTAAGTCTCAGGGGCTACTACTATACATACTTATCAAAATTTATCACCCGTATGTCTTTGGTATACTGGTTTGTCGCTTGGGCAAGCCCGCCTCGAGCAGCTTGGACGTAAGCGTCTGCCAAATTGAAGGCATTAAACGCCTCTATGGAAAAGATGTTGTTCCGAAGTATGACCCGTCGGTGCCTGTGATTCATGGTGCTCTCTACTTCGGAATTCGTGGTTGAGAGCATGTCCGCACTCTCTGCTGGAGAGCCATGCGGCGCTGGCCCCGTGTTCGCATCCACCCCTAAAGCTGGTTCTGCAACCTGGCTGGTGGAAGCGTGATGGGTAGGGTCTCCGGATATAGTCCGGTTATTCTTCTTCCTGCCAGACACAAAGGGCGTTGTCATACTTTAAATTCTATAATTACAGGACAGGTTATTGTCTTACCTCTGTGGCGGCGAGTCGACCCTTACCGCCTTCCTCTTGAGTCTGCCCGATCCGGACGCCCTTGGCCGACGAGTCCCTAGGGGCTCGGCCCCACGCTCTGATTGACGTCTCTGCAAAAAACACGACACTTCAAGGGTAAGGCATGACATCTGAAGGGAATCCTCTTCGGAGGATAGGGTTTTTCGAGTTGGCTTACGCGCGACGTAGGAAGCGGTCCGGGATAGTCGGCAGTAATGGACACTGAGGCGCCATCACAGCTTGCTTGATAAAATATCCCGTTGACGAGCTCCACGGTAATATCCGGATCTTCTTCGAGACCTGGATCTAGGGCCCTTCCGGGGTCCTCCGGTGAGGGAGGGGCTGGAGATTCCTTCACGGCCCTCCTCGGTTCCTCGCCGGGAATATCGAGGCGAGATGATCTTAGCAAAGAACGCCACAATAAGTGGCGTAGGGAAAGGAACGACAACTTACCCGGTTTGGGGGTTGTACATGGAGAATCCCTCTCGCGGTTTGATGTGAAGGAATTCCTCCTCTTACCCTTTGTACAAATCGGACAATATCCTTGCCAGAACAATGGCGGAGTCCGGACCTTACGGCCACAGCGGGTGGCATCATCTTCCCCGTTGAAGTGCCACATGGGCTTCCCCCGATATTTAAGTGGTTGCACTCCCCGTATTATGCATATTGCCATAACCTCGACTATCATCAGTCCGGAGTTGGCCAGTAACTTTATCCTGCTCATCAGGTAATGTATTTCCCTGGTATCCTCCTCTTGAGGGCCTCGGGGGCGCCAGCTTAGACGTGCCCTCGGCGGCGTTCTTGAGCCCAGGGGAGACTTGTCGACCGGATCCGGAAGGGGAACGTCGTCAATGTAGAACCACTCTGAAGGCCGGTTCTCTGGTACCTTCTTGGGAGTGCTGGATAGGTATCCGGTCTCGGCAATGCGCCATACTTCGGCCCCGCCCACCTGACATAGGGATTCTCCCTGGTTGCGGGGGACAAGGTAGAACAACTTCTTCCTTAACCCGAAGTGAGGCTCGCAGCCTAAAAATAGCTCGCAAGAAGCAACGTACTGCTATATGTAGTATAGAGGCAGGTGAAATTGTGTAATCGGAGGTCAGAGAACTCAAGGAGCCCGCGAAGGAACGAGTGGATAGGAAACCCGACGCCCCTTATCAGATGCGGGATGAGGCATATTCGCTCCTCTGGAGACGGATTCGGAGATCTCTCCGCTTGCTCCCCGCCATTATAGGTGGCTATTCCGGCTCAGACTGGGACCATGAATCTTTGGTGGAAGAAACCCTTGGATTTGTAACTCGATCAAACGGCTATGGGGAATCGAACACTCTTCCCGCCCCCGACTTGGGCCGAGGAGAGCGGCGTAAGAGCCGTGACGACCGGCCATGTTGGAATGATTTTTCCGGAGCGCTCTGTTGGATGCTTGCTCGAGGGGGAGGAGTGAGGTTTGGATCTGAGAATCCCCGTCTCCTCAAATAGGCGGTCAGCCCAAAAGATTGAGGGTGGTAAATGCGAAAAACACCTCGGCTCCTTGCATTCGCTCGACACATGGAGATGGTCATTATTGAGGCACTGAAGCCAAGGAGTACAACATTGATGGAGTTCCAGACACTATTCATCGTAACAAGTACTTTGGAGTATTCGGAGATGGAACCCGCCCTGCAATGTCAAGACAAGATCAAGGCTACGGACTCATCATCATTGAAGCCTGGTTCGAGGGCTACCGAGGGAGTCCTGGATTAGGGGTATCCGGACAACGGACCGTATACATCGTCCGGACTATGGAAGCGTGAAGATACAAGACTCAAGACTTCGATCCGTGTCCGGATAGGACTTCCCTTGGCGTGGAAGGCAAGCTTGGCGATCCGGATATTGTATTCCTTCCTTGTAACCGACTCCATGTAAACCCTAGCCCTCTCCGGTGTCTATATAAACCGGAGAGGTTGGTCCTTAGAAGGCCGATCACAATTACATTCATACCATCATAGGCTAGCTCCTAGGGTTTAGCCTCTACGATCTCGTGGTAGATCTACTCTTGTACTACCCATATCATCAATATTAATCAAGTAGGAAGTAGGGTTTTACCTCCATCGAGAGGGCCCGAACCTGGGTAAACATCTGTGTCCCTTACTTCTTGTTACCATCAGCCTTGACGCACAGATCGGGACCCCCTACCCGAGATCCGCCGGTTTTGACACCGACACACGTTGCTCGCCTTGAATCCATTCGTTTGTTGATTGCTTATGCTTCTCATCATAACTTTAAGTTACAACAAATGGATGTGAAGAGTGCTTTTCTTAATGGTCCTATTAATGAGTTGGTGTATGTCAAGCAACCCCCCAGGTTCGAGGATCCCTACTTCCCCTATCATGTGTATCAACTGCGATAAGGCACTCTATGGCCTTAAACAAGCCCCACGTGCGTGGTATGACCACCTTACCGAGTTTTTGCAAGATCGTGGATTTGAAGTTGGGAAAATCGACCCCACTCTTTTTACTAAGAAGGTCAAAGGGGAGTTGTTTGTGTGCCAACTATATGTTGATGATATTATCTTTGGTTCCCCTAACAAAGCTTTCAATGAGGAATTTGCCGCTCTCATGACCTCAAACTTCAAGATGTCTTCAATGGGAGATTTGAAGTTCTTTCTCGGGTTCGAAATCAAGCAAAGAAGAGAAGGAACCTTCATCAACCAAGCCAAATATACTCAAGACATGATCAAGAGATTCAAGCTAAGTGATGTCAAGCCGGCCTCCACTCCAATGCCCGTCAAATGCCAACTTGACATAGATCCCAATGGTAAAGCAGTGGATCAAAAGGTATATCTCTCCATGATTGGCTCCTTGCTTTACCTTTGTGCATCTAGACCGGATATCATGTTGAGTGTGGGAATTTGTGCACGGTTTCAAGCCGCACCTAAGGAAAGCCACTTTGTGGCGGTCAAGCGAATCTTTCGATATTTGGTTCATACCCCAAACTTTGGCTTATGATATCCAAGAGGTGCAAACTTCAAGCTTGCAGGATATTCGAATTCTGATTGGGCGGGAGACAAAGTGGATAGGAAGTCCACTTCTGGAGGGTGTCAATTTCTTGGTTGCTCTTTGGTAAGTTGGTCTTCCAAGAAGCAGAGTTGTGTGTCTCTCTCGTCCACCGAAGCGGAGTATGTGTCCGCCGGTAGTTGTTGTGCACAACTTCTTTGGATGAGGCAAACTTTAAAGGATTACGGTGTCATTTGTGACAAAGTTCCTCTTTGGTGTGATAATGAAAGTGCCATCAAGATTTCTCTCAACCCGGTGCAACACTTCAAGACAAAGCATATTGAGATTCGGTGACCTCGAGACATGTGCTTCCCCCAATCCGGACCATCTCACCAACATCATTTGTGGGTTACCTAATGCAATCATTCTCAGAGAGGTTCATGCATTTCTACAAAGGAGAGTTCGCAACAATCCTTTCGGAGATTAGACTAGGGATCATATTGTTAGGATGATCTCCATCATGTGGGCCCAACGGCCCATGTCGGGCCCTTAGATCCACGCCCTGATCGGGGGCGCTCAACACACTATGGTTGACGGGCCCCTGTCACATGCACTATATAAAGAGGTGGGGGCCGCAGCTTGCAACACGAGGTTTGTTGCGGCACCGTACACCCCACCTACATCCCCTACCGGTCTAGGGTTAGTGCAGTGCTGACGGGAAGCACCATCACCACTACTCTCTGCCATCACCGGCCACCGTCACCATGGCTGGCACCGGGAGCTCAAGGAGAAGGTAGGTTTACCAAAATAACTAGCCCAATCTGATCCACAGCATCTACCAATGGTATCAGCCAGATTGGATTTAGACTTTTGGGTAGAAAGAAATCAAAGAAAAAGTTATTCCCCTCCCCAAAGAACCCCACTGACAGGGCAAAGAAAAATTCCTCTCCGGAGAAAGTAGCGTCGCCGTTATGGTCGCGCCATTCCTCTCGATCCAAATGGGCATCGGCATGCCTCCGCCACTACCAAAAGAACAGACCCCATCGGGGCAAAGGGCACCCCACCGAGCCGTTTGACGGCGGTGCGTCCACCCTTAGAGGTGCTCGCGCACGACGGCAAAGGGGCCAGCGGGGGCGCCACCTTCTCATCCACGCCGGCCAGAGGGAACAGAGGAGGGATTTGCTAGAGTCTCTCTCTCTCTTTCTCTCATAGATGCAGTGGGATGGAGGGAGAGAAGGTAGCACAGAAAAGGGGGGAGGAGAAAGAGACAGCGGCTGGCCGCTCGACGCCGTCGCAGGCAACCGGCCTGGCCGGACTCGCTGCTGCGCCATCTGTGGAGAGCGCAGAGGAGGGCTCGACCTTACCTCTCTTCCACTAGAAACGAAGAAAGAGGGAGGAAATGAGGTGAAAGGGAAGCAAAAGCGGGGGGGAGGCGCGCCGCAGCGGTTCGTCGCCAGCGACCACCGAACCCCGACACCCCGTGCGGGACAGAGGCGAGCAGCGTGTTTTTTTCCCCGGTGGATGGAGCCAGGTTTTGTTCGGCCGATCCGCGCGCTGGACCGTCGGATGAAATCCGACGGCCAGGCCGCAAACCCTAACCCGGCTGGGTCTTTGGGCCGAAAGGGGGAGCCGGCTGGGCCCGGGCCACCAGTAGCCGCGCGCACTGGACGAGGCCGCAGTCGCGTGCTAGGCCGAGGCCGCAGCAACGCGCGCTAGGCTCTGCTGCAGTTTTTTTTTTGATTTTTTAGAAAATAGAAAAGTTTCTAAAAAGTTACTGCTGTTAACAAAATTTTATACAGTTTTAATTCTTTTTTCTATTCCGTTTTATCTAATGAAAAAAAATTAGAAAATAGAAAAGTAAAATAAATGACTCTGAAAAGTAAAAGTAAAAATAAAGTTCATGAATTTTTATTTTGTCAAATAAAAGTTTCTGCAAAGAATAAAAAGTTCATGAATTTTTTACTCATGTTTTTTCGCTGCAAATAAAAATAAAAGTGCTCTTTTAAAAGTGAATAGAACTACAGTAAAAGATTAAATTGTTGCTTCTCTAATGCATTTTTGAACCAACTGGTTAAAATTGCTTAGAGAGTAAAAGAGTACGGAATTGTTTCTGAATAGAATATTGTAAAGTTTCCGCTGCAAAGTAAAAGTTTTATCCTCCAATTAAATTGGAACCAACGGGGAAATTTAATAGGAAGAACTGTTCTTAGCAATGTTTTTCCCCTGTGGGTGAAATAAGATTCACGTAGTTTCCTTTATGACAAAAGAAAGATATTTGTTTTAAAGTTAAAATATGGTATTGTTATTTTTTACCAACGTTGATGATAACAGTACTATAATTCTATGAGTCTTGTGTTCAAAGCTTAAATCTCTGATAAATTTTGTATCAAAGTGATCAATTTTCAGAGAACAGATAAAGATCAAAAAAATTCTCTTGAGCTAGAGAAATGTATATTTCTTGTTCCCGCTGCAATAAAGTTGTTGATGATTATTATTTTTTAGCAAAATTGTTTAATAGAAATACTATCATCACATTGTTTATGAGTTATATGCATTATTTCCATTTCCACCCAACGGTGATATGGAATTGATGTAGAAGGATGATGTTTTATTCTAATTTTGCCACAACGGTGATTTAGAATATAAAAAGAAAGTCTTAAAAAGTTTACTGTGCATATTTTTTAACCAGACCAAAGTAGGGTTATTTTTTTATGCTCATTATTGTTGATTATTGGCTAAGTTTTCTCAGACTAAATTTTTTCCATGCTTTCATTCTTGAAAGCAAATGGCTGGGTACTTGTGACCCGAAAGATGACCAAGAAAGGTCATAACATGAGGGAGTATGTTGTCTCTAAAGAATGGCTTCAAAAGAAAAGAGATAGGTCATTGAGAGTCTTGGTTGACGAATGCCTTTCATGTACTCTTTATGAAGAAGATTTTTCAGTCAACATGATTTGAAATGAAACAAGCAACATGCGTGTTTAATTTGACCAACGTCAGATCAAGCATGTGTGTCAAAGAGCATTCGGATTTATTTCTGAATTTGATGATTGAATATGCAGTCAAAAGAGCCAATTCTGGCATTTATGTCCCTTACAGGGAATTACCCGCATAGCAGGAAAAGATGATTATGATAAAAACCGCATGGTGGGAAAAGTCTGGGAAAATACCTGCATAACTGGGTAAAGTTGACATAGTATTCTGTCAAAAATCCTGTATGGCGGGAGAAATTTAGGCAAAGGACTTATCCTGTATGACAGGAGAAAGATATGATGACTCATGTGCGTTTAATGTGTCCCACTCTGGGAGAAAAGTATGGAGTAGCTATTATGCTTTCCTAGTATCGACCGTACACCTTATGTGTAACGATCATTAAGCACTCAATAAATCCAAAGAGAATAAAAGTTACAGATGAACCTAAAGATAAGAATGATATGCAAGTGTGTGACTTGCAAAAGTACTAATGTAAAGAACTCTGTTGAGTTTCTGAAATGAAATGAGGAAAAAGTACTCCCATACCAGTTAATAGATAACTTCATATCGTATTAAGTAATCAGATAAATGAAGTAGATAATCAAAGTTTCCTCAATTCACCAGAGTTATGAATGTTTTTTTTTAAATTATGGCAGAAAAGTTCTTGCCACATTTCGAAGGGGAGAAAGAAACATGAGATAAATTATGAATAAAGAAACTCCCCTATACTTCAGATAATGTGATGCAAATTATGCATCTAAAGTGATCCATTAATAAAGAATGTGATCGTCTGGGGGAGTACGACGGTCATAATAATACCCCTAAAGAAAAGAAACAGTTGTATTCCTGGATCTTTTACAGTTCCGAAAGCAGACTGAGGAATACTAAGACGGTGCTTAAAGTGCCATAAAGAAGAAAGTTTTAACATAATAAGCCCAAATAATAAGGTTTAAAGATATGCCATTTTTAGTGAAGATGGATTTATCTGGGGGAGCATGTTGTATGACCTATACAACAGCTGTTGTTAGCTCTATAAGGGAGGAATGAGTAAACATGGATTTTCTGATAAAGGTCCCTGTAAAACCTATTGCCTCTTGGAAATAAAAGACTATAGAATTAATTTGCCTCTTGGCAATGACATAGCAACAACAACCCCATATGAAAGAAGTGCCAGTAACTGAGACACAGATGGTCTCAAGGAATGAGGAAATCAGATACTTTTGATTACTCTGAAGTCTATGTTAGTGAAATTCAAATGGAGGTTGATCCCACACTCATTTAAAGCGCTCAATCGAGCTTAGAGAAGTGTTTGTTTGTCTAAATGATAAGAGACTATGTGAGATGAAATAAAATTGGTGAACCCCGACGATGTTTGGGACTCATAAGTAATTTCCAATGGAGCCAAAAAAGTAGGTTGTAAAGGGTCTACAAGGTCAATGTGACTCCAAAGGAAATATGTAAAGGTGTAAAGCGCGACTTAAATCAAAAGACTTTGTGCAAAGGGAATGAATAAATTACAATGAGTGTTAGTGGCACATCATGACCGACATCATGATCTAAGTTACATCAGATGAAAGTAAAGAACACAAGGGATACTGCTTCAAGAAGTTTTTTTATGGACTAGAGCAAGTCTCTAGACAGTGGCATTTAAAGTTAAAAGAATCAGATGTTATTTTGGGTTAAAGAAAATGAGAGGACAATTGTATTCATGCAAAGTTATAGAATGGGAAATTCATTTCCTAATCCTGTGCATGTGGATGACGTCCTACTTGCTAGTGGTGATGTCAATCTACTGCAGGAGGAGAAAAGAAGTTCTTATCCTCAAAGTTCAAAAGAATGTTCTCGGTAGAGTGTCTCTCGTTATAAATATCGAGATTCACCAAGAAAAGAATAAAATGGGGTATTAGGAATGTCACATGGACATGCTAAGAAAGGTCTCTAAAGTATGCATGCGAGAAAACCTATGCATGTTCTTATAGTCAAGGGTAATGGAACTAGAAACTATGGTGTTCCAAAAGTTGATGAGAAAATATTGAAAACAGATATGGTACCATATGCTTCAGCTATTGGAAGCTCAATATATTACCCTGACACAGTTCACGTATCCGGGTTGTTTTGGCAATATCCAGTCCATATATAGATCACTGGAATAGAGCCAAAGATATCGGCCTCATGCTGAAAGAAATAAGTGCTCTCAAAAGATTGTGAGTACAAAGAAGGACTTGTGAAATGTATAGCGAAATCCACAATTATCGCTAACTTTCACACTTGGAGTTTTTGTGTGGAAAAGCTCCAAAGAATGAAACAATTATCATCAATGTGATGCAAAGATATGTTATAGCTTGATATGAGGCTGAGGGACAGGCAAAATGGTTAAGGAGACCTGTACCCGGAGTTGATAATGGTTGACAACAGCGATAACCATTTTAAGTTTTTCACTCCTATTACAACGAGTCAAGTGTTGATGCCAAACACACTGACACAGAGTTATGCGTTGTAAAGGAGAAAGTCCAGAATTATGTAGAAATGCTTGAAGCATAAAAGCAATAGACAAATGTTTGCAGATCTGCTTATTAAAGGCTTACCGCCCAGTGTGTTCGGAGAACATACAGACGACATGGGTTTTATGATAGAATCTAAGATTTCTGGACAATAAAGGGCCCAAGGTTAAGGAATTTGTTTCAAAACAGAAAGGTACGTTGTGGCTGTCTGATTCTATCGGCAATTGAGCTGTGACGATGAAACATGTTCTATGTATTGATCTGTTATGAAACGAGTAAAGTAAAAGTATAAGGTCAAAAGTAAAAGTTGAGATCAAGGAGGAGAATGTTAGAATGATCTCCATCGTGTGGGCCCAACGGCCCACGCCGGGCCCTTAGATCCGTGCCCTGATCGGGGGCGCTCAATCCACTATGGTTGACGGGCCCCTGTCACCTGCACTATATAAAGAGGTGGGGGCCGCGGCTCGCAACACGAGGTTTGTCGCGACGCCGTACACCCCACCTACATCCCCTACCGATCTAGGGTTAGTGCAGTGCTGACGGGAAGCACCGTCACCGCTACTCTCTGCCATCACCGGCCACCGTCACCATGGCTAGCACCGGGAGCTCAAGGAGAAGGTAGGTTTACCGGAATAACTAGCCCAATCCGATCCACAACATCTATCACATATGTCTCCACACCCTCCACCACACGCAAGAATAAGGGTTTGCGCATCCGAAAGCGGCGCCGAAAAAACCCATCTGGGTTGGAAGTAGTACTCGTAGAGCAGTTGTGCGTCAGTGATCCTATCATGGTGTACAACTCTCCGTCTTTTGATCGAATCCTTGAAGTTCAAAAAATGTTCCATTTCCTCCTGAATGCTCATCATCATCATCATGAGCTCATCATCACGAACTCTTCTTGAAGAATTCACCAAGCTGATTGTTTTGAAACTCCCCATCTCACGAATCCATCGGTTTACCTACAAAAGAATTGAAAAAGTTAGCTCAAACATTTTGTCGAACGTAGGGAAGGAAATATTGCGACAACGTCCAGGACGACGATCATGTCATGGGCGGTGAGGAGGGATTTTGTGCCGATGGTGGTGCAGTTTTTTTTTAACATCAGTACAGACACAAGCGCTCATATACACGCGCATACACTCATCCCTATGAACGCATACACACCCTACCCCTATGAGCACCTCCGAAAGACTGAGCCGGCATATCATCTTGAGATTTACGAAGTCATCATATGCGCCTCGTCGTCGACGGAAACATCTCCTCCCCCTGAATGTGCATCGCCGAAAATCCTGAAATAAATCCAGAAATAAATGCGAGCACCAGGATTTGAACCATGGTGGGCTGAGAATACCATAGTCCCTCTAACAATCCAACCACAGGTTGGTTCGCCGATGGTGGTGCAGTTGTTGGGTCAGGATAGCGGCAAAGTTAGGGGTGCAGTTGTGGGGTCAGGATAGCAGCAAAGTTAGGGTGGCAAGAATAATCAGGCTAGTTTGAAAAAAAATGAAGGCATGTCAGGGGATGGCCAGCGTAGGAAGAGGGCATGTCAGGCTAGTTTGAAAAAAAATTGAAGGGATTTGGGTGTGGGTCCGCTCTATCAAATCCCAGACGCTTCCGGGCCTCCTTGAACATGTATGGCCAATTTAAGGGCCTTGGTTGGGTTGCATTTTCACGACCAGACACTGACTGAGCCATCGGCCCGAACTTACAGGGGCTTAGGGGGTCGGGCTGTAGATGCACTAAGTACCATAAAAAAATGTAAGTTCCCTAAAACAAAATATACAAGGTTGATTTACACATATGTTGCTAATCCACCGGTTGATAGTGCCGGGTCAAGGCACGTGAAACATTTTCCCAGATTGAACAGATATATGTTCTGCAAAACAAGTGTAGTAATCTCTGCTAAAAAAATGATATATTCTGGTTAAATCCACTGCGCAGTCGCTCGCTCAACTCATCACATAAAATTTACATTACTGGTACAAGAAAAAAACAGTGCCAACAGTTGTCACCTACAATACAACATCGCATGTATATTCCTTTCCCCTATATCGCAAAAACTGTTTCTTCGATGCCTGGGTAGCGTACCACGCAACACTCTGCTCAGCATCCAGCACTGAGCAGATCGTGATGAAAAGCTTCACACAAAATTTTGACAATTACAGTTGCAGACCGGATGTCGAGCCTCAGTTCATCCGCAAAACTTGTGTCAAGCCTCAGTTCACAATTGGTTCCATATCCATGCAAAGATGAATCAGTTTCTGCTGGTACTGCCCGAAGACCTCGCTGACGGCGATCAGGTTCTCGTCACTCACATTCTTTGATGGGAACAGGAGCTTTTGACTCCGCTCCGTTGCTGATCCAGGCACCTCATCTGATCCAGGCACCTCATCGGCAGGCTTAGACTCTGTGGTAATTTGTGAATAGATCTCATGGCAGGCAAGCAAGAACAGAGCGGCAGTGTCTGGTCGCTGGTTGCTGCGGAGCGTCTCTAAAGCCTCCGGGAGTGCTCCAGCAGCAACATATAGTATTAGAGCTCTAGTAAAGAAACAAACAACATATTGATACCGGGCCGGATAAATAAGCAATTAACTAGTGTCACTGTGTGTGCGGGATCAGTTACCTCCACATATTTTGTTCACCACGAAGAACAAAACCAGCCCACCTCTGCAGTACCCTGCGTGAGTCAGGCAAAGGACAGAAGGGAATACCTTAGCGGATTAATAAAGTGAAACAGAAAAACTAACATTTTAGCTACCCAAAAAGGCATTTGCACCCATTTATCTGCTATTCAGAGACTGACATGAACAGATGACTAAACCAAACTAAATTACTGCCATCTTCTGCCTTTCTAGTCCCTGCCATGTGCGGACAGGCTATACAGGGCCATAGTGGTCCATCGACATGTGATTGTGTGTTGAGACAAGACAAGGCATACAATTGAAGTAGTACACTGGAGAGTGAAAAAATAATTAATAAAGTTACCTTGCATAGTCAGATCCACGCAAATGAGTTGCAGCCAAAGTAGCAGCATCAATCCAGCAACCAGCATCTTGAAGCTGAACCATTCAGGTGAATTCCATTATGCACAAATCTAACTTAGAAAATTCAAACATCACGATAATAGAATGTCCCTCGAATTAAGTGCCTACAGGCATCTCCAACGCTATCCCCTAAAAGTTGATTAATCTACACTGCAATGTAAAGGAAATAATTAAAAAGCGAATGCTGTTAGTTCAGAGAATGCTTGTATCTTCCCTTGATTCTTTTCGTTGTGCAACCACAATGGTGTTTATCTAGACATTTATAGAAATAGGAAATGACAACTTTCATTTTTAGAGAGGCTTATCTTTTCTTAGCAGTACCCTCAATATATTCCAAGCTTTGTCAGCGCATCTCAACGCGGGACCCTCAAAATGCCCGCAAATGTCTGGACCAAGGTGTCCGGACGTAGTTTGCCATCCGACGCGGACCCCTATCCACGTGTCTGTTTCCCCGCAAACCGGACGCAAACCAGGGGGAGGTTTGCGGGCATCCGGACCGCCGCCACGTACCCGTGCCCACTCCGGCTTCACCATGGACTTCAACGCCGTATGGCGGCGGAGCAGCCAGCGCCACCGGTGTCGGCGTTGCGGCTGGCGCAAAAGGAACAACACTACAACCTCCCCCTCCTCACGCATCATCGGCTGGCAGAGGGGCAAATCTACGGCGAGTTCGCAAGCGAGGAGATCATGGCAGCCATGGTCGCGAGGACCGAACTTCGTCGACTAGCAGTGGGCGTTCTACGAGGCCGCGTGCAGTGTCAGCTGCAACGCGATCATGGCGGAGGTGATCGCGGACGGGAACGTGAGCAGCTCCGCGTCGGGCTGCGATAACCACGAGGCCGGCACGTCCACGTCAATCGTGGAGCTCACCTTGACCGGCGACGTCCACACGGCGGACCCTTCCTTGCGGGAGTTCAGAATTTTCAGAACTATCATTAAATAAGTTCAGAATTTTTGAGAAAATCCATTTTTGTTAAACATGTACATGTTCGTGTATTTTGTGTGTGTGTGTGTGTAAAGTTTCATGGAAAACAATATAATTTATTACTCCAAAAAGCAATTTTGTAAGCACCACACTTGTCTTCTCTCCATGTAAGTTTACATGCACAAAGGACAGACAATTATTTCTTTCACTCCCAGGTGCAGCTTTGATTTATTGAAAAATATCAGCTGGGATGTTACCTGAGAGCATGCTTCCTGATATTTCCCCACAGCACACAGAAGATGTGTTCCAGATAATGATTTGTCCGTTCTAACCATATTGGCTGCAACAACCTACAAAAGATCATAACTTAATTAAGGTCCCCTCCATGAACAAACAAGCATAGCCCATAGGGTTTTTACCAAGAACATTCTTAGCTCAAATCTGAGGACAAACTGACACTAAATATGGAAGCTCATGTCTTCTAGATTAGTGGGAGTACACAGAAATTTAAACCTAACATCACAAAGACTATTAACTATTAAGAACTAAAAGTAAGATCCATGGACACTAATAAGATGTACACCAGGTTTCTACAGTACAACCGAAGTATGCATGTATTCTGCTCCCTCTGTAAACTAATAGAAGACGTTTTACTATTCTATTTGAGCTTTAGCACTATTCTATTTTATATCTTTACAAATATTAATTTAAAATTGACGTCATTGCTGCAAGCCAGCAAGTAAACTCTACTCCCTTCAGTCCAAAAAAGTGCTATTTTCCTTTGTGGCTTGACGTATCTTTGGTTGTTATTTTGTATCTTCTCCCTCTGTAAAGAAATATAAGAGCGTTTAGATCACTAACTAAAGTAGTGATCTAAACGCTCTTATATTTCTTTATGGAGGGAGTATATTTTATTTACGTTCATCACGGCAATACCACAAAATACTTTTGATAGCACATTTTCTTATATTAACTTCTCATAATTATGAGAAACATACATGACTCGAAATGTACTGATGCTCAAAATTGTGAAGGTGGGTCCAAACATCCTTTGCAGACAATTATATAATTATGTAAATTGTTATTTTCGTCGACCTTTCACTTTACCCTTTAAGCCAAGTTGGTACGCTGTTGCACTATGTGTCATGTCCTAAACAAGCTATGTTCCATACTGAAGAAAAGAGTATGGTTATCTTTTACGGCTGTTCACCTTCACTGCAAGTTCATGTAAAGATCTTGACACTGCAGATGACAATACAACTGCTCTTAATGCATTAGGGTAAAAATTTGTTCCTTCAGGAGGAGTTGAAAGTAGCAAGGACACCGCAGCTTCCAAATTTCCAAGAGAGACAAGCCTGAGTTGGCAGAAAAACATGCGGCACAAGGAATTAGATGGATGTGCTTAGTTTCATAATAAACTACTGGTTTACATATTTGATTCTTACTCATGAATACGCTTTTGCAAAGCATCTTCACTATCAAGCTTGTCATGCCAAGGTATCCTTTCATTCGCATTGAACCACAATTGCTCTTGCTTAAATGCCATTGTACTTAATTGCCCACAACTCTGCAGAATGGATAGATTACTAAATGCGGAAGTATGCATATATGGACGCTGGAAATTACCGACCATCAGATTCAAATATTACCGCAGTATCGTTGCCCACATTTCTGGCTGCAGACCTCTCGCTTGAAGCTATCCTATTTAATGTGGAAGTTTGTTCAGAATCAGCGCGTACACTTGATTCGAAGCCCTTCTCACTTGATCTACTTGTCGATTTATCCAGGGAATGCTGAAGGGCTTGCGGAAGCTGTAACCAGAAAAGTGCTTCTTGGGAATCACCAAAAATAGCAGCAGCAAATGCAAACCTTGCACAAGTTCCTTTATTTACTATAGCTGAATATAAGCTGGCTCTTCCATCATCAAGGATGCAACCTTCTCAACAAAAGGAAAAAGGAAATATCTCCATCATTTATGCCAAATCATCTGCTAAAGAAAATATATTGTTGACATTACCATCCTTTCTGTATGGCTCCAACACTTTAAGCAGCAATTCAGCCACTACAGAATCACCAATAGGAGGAAGTGTTGTCTCAATCATGTATGAACGAAGATCCCCGAAGGTTGCCGGTCCTTCCTTAAAGCTGTTAGAGGCTAATTTATCACTATTATTGCATTCAAACCAAGAAGGCTTCACACCGAGCTGCAGAATCATACGCAGAGCCTGAGACAACAACAAAAAAAAAAGGATAAGTGTTTGTGTTGCGTCGCAATTCAATCTTCAGAAGGTGGAAAGTGCATATCCAAAATGGCCATTCAAGGAGACTGATTAGAAACACTAGTTACTTTAAAGTTTAAAGGCTTGGTTCTTTAAATGAAAGAACGTAACCATATCTGCCAGCAGCATTTTAAGCAAAAGCAATGAAATGGAAGTCTTTTGAAAGCTAACTTCAAGAAATATATAGTAAAATATAGAGTTCATACATGATTATATCAAAAGATGAGTTCAAATATTACGATACCACATCCATCTTACCAAAGCATGTGCTGTGGGGAATAGTATTGGTAGGCATAATGGCATTGGCCTAAATCTCTCTTTTGTAGTCAGCAGCCTAGAAGCAGAATTGATCTTTGTATCACTGGTGCATGAAGAACAGATGTTACAAACAAAATTACATACATGGTATCTAAAATGGAAACTAGAGCATCAGACGTCTGCCGCATAAAAAGCATCATGCGACGAACTGAATAAGGTCTAGAGCATCCCAGAGCATTGGACAATAGTTTTGAGTTACAGAAAACTAAATTAGAGAACAAGCATTACCATGCCCAGCTACCTTTTTCTGTTCGCCCCCACCAGACACCAACAGCATATATATTATTGATTAAAAAGCAAAGGGAAAGGAAAAACAATAGACCGGTGGATAAATAAATTAGATGGAAGAGAAACAAATTTACTACCCATTCACGCTGGCGGTGCCTTGAATAATGGGTAGGAGGCTACTCTGAAATCACAAATTGTGCAAGTGCGCCTGAATAGTGCTTACGGGCTAGGCCAAATTCAATTCAGATTACCAACCAAATGCCATTTAGATATTATTCTTGCCCTTTCCTGTTCAATGGCTTGTTCCCCTTTATTTTCTTAAGTTGGGTTCAGTTTTTGTTTACAGATTATTCTTCTAATCCACCTTTATGTTGACAATTTCTCAGTGTTTAACTGGTATGTCCTAACTGGGAGAATTATATGATTGACATAATTATTTTAATATTATTGATAACAAGCTACATTAGTTCGAATACCATATCAGAAGTTCCTTGTGAGTTCATACGCATGCATGCTATGTGAAGAGTTCAGGAAATTAACGAGCCATCTTGACAGCACATGAAGAGAATCAAAAACTATGGGGCACAACATTGGTCGCATCGGTTCATTCATAGAGATTGACGGAATTTTAATACAGTGACAAATCTAAACATCATAAATAAATAGAATATCCATACAATACAGTGGAATAAGAAAAGGTTGTGCATTCTTAAAATGACATACGTGTTAACTTCAACCAGACGAAAGCTACTATCAGCTCCAGCGATGCATAATACAAGTGGTTCATCCTTCCTTGTTCGGGTTGATAACCAATCAAGCTCCAAGACGAGTGTGCCAGGAGATTGTGGATGGAGAAGGGCATTTGCCAAGGGATCTGCACTATCCTAAAACATAGTTCCTGAATTCAGTGGCACACTACTATTTTGAACTTGTTCCATCATGGCACAGTATGAGATATAGTTTATAGACATGGTAAGAAATACAAAAGGATCAGATGTATACTGGAAATGGAAATAAAACATGCATGGTTTACAATGAGGATGAAAGAAGAGCGCAAGTAACTTATTCAATATAACAATCTTTTCTCTACTCCAGTGAAAATAACAGCTTCTTATAAATATTCTTAGCATAATTTTTTTGCACAAAATACACGTGTTTCATATAACTATTTAAAAATCATACATTTGATATCAGACTCCAATAACAAGTATCACATGATGTAGGTAATGAGTCTTGAGCAAGACAATGACATGATAGGCTGTTAGCTAATGCTTCTTTGTACTTACCAGGTCAAATATAGAGAATGTATTATCATAGAAGAGCACAGCAATGCGTCCTCTACTCCGATCACCGTGAACAACAGGAGAAAACTTAATCCTCCTAATGCCTTCCCTGTGAGTGCTAAAAGAAGAAGAAAGGCCTGTTATAACGTCCCACCATCGAATGTTGCCTGATCTATCACCCATCACCTATTTTTTATTAAAAATAGTAGTTTTAGGTCAGAATGTGTCCCGGGATAATCTACCTTACACATAAAAAATACTGCAAAATGGAACTTATAAACTACAAGTGGTGGCACAATGTACATACAACATGGGGAAGACGATAAGCCATAGCAGTAACCAGGCCATCTGAAGAGGCAAATGATGATGACGGCCACTTTGGCCTGAAAAACACAATAAAACCACATAATTAATATGGATGGACATTTAAAACGAGGGAAGTAGTGGTTAAACATCAAATAAACTGTAGCTCAACACATACAAAGAAACTACGTCAACAAAGATATGGGCCAGCAGTGGAGGGGGTGGGGCACAAAATTTTATTTTGATCTCTCATTCTAGGCCAGTTAGAATTCATAAGATCTCAACTCTGAGAATCAAACCTAATAAAAGTAATTAGCTTCAATTATAATCAAATTACTCGAATGGCATCACTAATAACAATCTGTACTTGATGTCCTAATTCTACAAGCACCAAGTATCTCCCACCTTATTCTGAGGTAACTCAAGGCATACTTATCATTTGGAGAAATACAAACACAACACTGCATGCAATCAAGCAATCACTACCAAAAAGCCCACTGTTTTCTGACTCCAATACAGAAAGAAAAAAGCAGGAAACACGATGGATCAGAAAATTGCCAGAAAAAAAACTAGCATCAAATAGTAGAGGTCGCAGAAAGAATTCAAGAATAACATATTAGTTTTACTTGCCTATCAAATATTGTGATGATCTAGCACGATTAGGTAGAGGACTAGAATAAAATGAATAACATAGATTTCTGCAATGTATAAACTGATGATCTGATCAAGTGTGCATGTGAGTTTCTTTTCATTGCTGAAAGATATAAAGTCAGCCATTCAAGTACCTAAAATCTCGTATTCGCCGTCCGTGCACTTCAAACACACCAAGAGCACCATTGACTAATGCAAAAGCAAAACTTTCAGATGTTTCATCAGAACTTTCTGCAGCAGTACCCTCTGCAACCAAATAATTCTATCATAGTATCATCTTGCAATAATATTGCAAAAATGCAACCAGAGAAGAGTAGAAAGCTTAAATAGATAGTATATATGATTCAAGTATGGAACCTATAACGTTTCCAATAATATGACTTTGCTAGTGAGTTAAAAGTGCACCTTTGGAGGGAGACGATTGCTTAGATGCATTCTGACTTGGTCGTGGTGCCGCTGGCAATGTCCATTCTAACACCGTAAAAGGAAGAGCCAAGGATCTAAGCTACAAACAGTTCAGAAAATTTACAAATATCATGCTTCCAGAACTTCTACGACAAGAAAGAACTGATTCACACATGATACAGCAAAAGTGGGGCAATTTACGGAGATAAATTATTACTGTAATGGTCTTCAAGATACAGTTACTGAATGTAACAACAGTATAGCCTCTGGATTCTCATTACGATATGGAAGTGCAAATTTAGCACAAAAGTATTGCTGCTTTAAATTCATTCCTTGGTTGTAGCCTGAGTTACTTGAAATAGTATTTTCCCTAGCACTTCAAAGATAATTGATTTGTTTGGCACTACATCAAACAATGTTAACATAATTATTCTGGTGCCTTGTTACAGATCATTTACAACACTCCAACCACCTTTTGTCAAAACTGATTTGGTAATTGGGTTTTAAATGGCTATGCAAAGTAAACAACAATTCCCTATTCCAGAGATAGTTCCCTTTCAGGGCTGCCAAAAACTGACACAACTGAAAAAAAAAGAGGCTGCAACCTTGATTCCTGAGGTTAATATCTGTTTATCAAAACTACTCGAGGCCCCCACACCAATGGAATCCTTTTGTGAAATTCAGTGCACAGATTAAGATAAATAATGGTAAATATACCTCCCCAGAGGCATAATAGCTCAGTTATATGACAGCATATTATGGATGCTATTCCAGTCTGATAAACATGACCATGTCTAGCAAAGTTTGAGCATAAATGTATATAGGCCAAATTTCCATGCACAAGACGACAGCGAGTGACTTAAAAATATGCATCTAAATTCATGTGCATAACATTTGAAATATGGAAATCAAAATTACAAAAGGTAACACTATGATTAATGGAGGAAAAGCCGACTTTAAGCTCTTTCTCTTGTTTTTTTTGGCCGTGCCGTGAAGTGCAATGCGTTTTAGAGAGGTTGTCGAAAAAACAATCTATAGAGATTCCCCATCTATATCCAATCAAGAATAGAAGCAAGTCGCTTTAGGCGTCAGCTTGTAACTGGGTAAGAATAAATAATTGCTCTAAAACTTGCATAGATACAGGCAGAGAAATAAGTACCATAATCGGGTTCTTTGTCATGGCCCACACTTCAACAGGAGCATCACGAAACATAATCAGAAGGTACCTGGTAAAAAATATTATGCTTGAGAAACCAAATATTGAGCTTGAGAAATCACAGCAAGCACAACGGCGATAAGATTATGTGCACTGAATTAGCAAACTGTAAGGGGTAATAAGAAGTTCTGGACAGATGAAAGATATTATCACAGGTCAAAACATGAAACCAACCTTCCAGATGAAGATGCCCTCAATGCTCTTATTGCTGCACGCTCAGGCTTTTGGAGCACACGGAATGGGCGATTTAGCCCACTTCTCAGGCATGTGATAATAAGCTTATTATTGAATCCTCCACTCTTATCACTAACCTGTACCAGTCAAATCAATGAGAAAATTAACTATCTTTGGCTCTTTGCTGTTGGTGGATTGAAAGCCTAATTAGGAAAGTAGACAGGCATTTAATTATCAATCACAAATTCACAATATACTAGATGTATAAAGCACCTGATTATATGAGAAGGAAACAAGGCGCGAGTTTCCTAGCCATCTTAAGCCTCTGACTGTGCTGCTATGAACAGCAAAACTGACAGAAACTGCATTAGCCAATACGTCAACAACTTCAATGGTCCCATTTTGAGTTCCTAGAGCAACAAGTGGTACTGCTGGAGCAGGATTGTTTCCACCACCTTTAGATAGAAATGTTGTTCAATGTTATAAACGTGTGAAATTTTAAAACCTGAAGAGAAGAAAACAGCTAGCAGTACTATGAGCATCAGGGACATACGGGCTACTGTGGCAAGTAAAGAAGGGGATGGCACCGCTAGAGTAGTCACAGTAGAGGACAAAAGATGAAGCTGGCCCATCAAATTAATCTGCATAGCAAAGCAAACATGAGAAAACCCGCAAAGGCAAGCAATAGTGCACCAGCGTTAAGGGATATGAACCAAATTTAGATCACTAAACAGGTACATCCTAGTCCCAGAGATCTAGAAGGATCAAGTTATGCAAAGCAGCACAAAGATTTCGCGTTTGACTGGAACTATGATCCCTTACAATGGTCAACGAGAGAGAGGGGGGGGGGGGGGGGTTATAACACAACCTTTATTGTAAAATCAAGCCCATTGGAGCGCGGGTTGGAAGTTCCAGCATCACTATGGTTCGATGTACCTGGTTCCTTCCCGACATTAGTGACAGAAATGGAATCATCAGTCGATTTAATAGCTGGGCTAGGAATAGGATTTATTTATTTATTTGCTGTCTTGACAACACTGATTCGCACCTAGATTAATTTTCTTGGAAGATACTGACTTGTCAAAAGTTAAATGCCATGACCAGATCTTGCCATCTTCAGATATCGATGTTAGATATGTCATGGTCCCTTGATACATGTTCTGGTTCGACTTTGTATCAAAGATCATAGACTGTGAAGATCGCATATGTGCCAAATCCTGAGATTGTTTGTCGATGTTACGAAAAATAGACTCTGACTGCCAGATCGTAGTAGCAAGAACGGCCGGGGGAGGAACAACGGTACCAATTGAAGGCATGAGCTCTTCCACTGCATGCAACAAATGCACTTGTTCACCCCTAGAATAAAAAAAGAAACAAGGTTGAACTTAATATGTTACAATAAAAAACTACTCATACCTCTTAGCCATTTATGTACAATACTGAAACTATATCTATATTGGTGTGCAAATTGTTAAGAATGTATGCCAGCAAACTAGCAGAGCAGGTTACACACTTTCAATGAGGCATACACAAATGGCAAAATGACATCTACAAAATGCGTGGCAAGAAAAATATTCTTCCAATTAGTACACATATCGCTGACTGTTCATTCCTTTTAAATGTCAACTACATGATACCCCAATGGTTATAACTTATAAGGCCATCTATGTTTGTCAGCACATTCCCAAGGATGTAAAGTTACATAATATCTTATTTAATTGCACCCCTCTGTAAACTTTTATAAGAGGGAGTACATTCTAAATTGTTCTCTCCTTTTTAGATAAAATGACTAAAGCTACTGGTTGCAATTTTTTCTATGGCTGTAGTCAACCATCAAAATGTCCATTATGACAGTTGTCTTTTCAGAGATTGGGCATTCAGTCAAGTTCTCAGATAGGTGTTCTTCCTCAATTATTATTGTAAAAAAATATTTGCAAGATGCGCAAACTTACTCCTTGCGCTTCCAGATGCTCAGCTTGCCATCAGCATGTGTGCAATAGAGCAGGTCAAGATCAGTATCGGCCATAACATCCGTGAACTTGCCGAACCCCCTTGGCAATGTAGCAACAGAGAGCGCAATGCTGTAGTTAAGTTCAAAGACGACGAGCTCCCGAGGGTACACGGCATATAGGATGTGTCTCCACAGTGGGGAGAAGCACAGCCTCGCCGCAAAGAGCGGGAAAGCAGCGAGCGCCGGGGCTGGCGCCGGCGCTGATATGTCCTTCTCCAGCCTCTGCAGCTCTGCCACGTCCCCGGCGCCGCAAACGATCCTATGCTCCTTCAACGAGATGTCGGAGTCATGCCGTGGTACAGCGGAGAGAAGGAAGCCCTTGAGACCGAGCGCGCAGAGGTGGCGGTCGTCGAAGGGGTCCCGGCGGAGGCAGGAGAGGTACTCGGGCGAGGCGTCGAACATCCAGAGCACGCGGGGGTTGTTGCTGGTCTCCCAGATGCAGAGCATCGAGGGCCCGTGGATGGAGGCGAGGAGCCAGCCAGAGGCGTGGTGGATCCAGCAGAGGTCCTGGACGCCGCCGCTGGTGCCGGGCGCGACGCTGCGGGACTCGTCGAGGCTGAGCAGGCGCAGCACGGCGCGCGCGCGGGCGTCCCAGACGGCGACGCGGCCGTGGCGGTCGCCGGCGGCGAGGCGGAGCGGGCGGTGGTCGTCCTCGGCGGCGGCGGCGTCCTCGGCGGCGGCGAGGGAGGACGCGCTGGCCGCGGGCGCCCAGCGCACGGCGGTGACGAAGGAGGCGGGCGAGGTGGCGGAGGAGGAGGGCATGGGGAGGACGCAGACGAGCTGCATGGAGCGCGGGTCGGAGACGACGACGCTGCTGCCGGCGCCGTGCGCGAGGAGGCCCGAGGTGCTGAGGTCGATGCAGCCGCCGTTGCCGCGGCTGGCCGGGCCCGGGAGCATCGTCGTCGTGGCGCTGCCGCCGCCGGCGGCGGCATTGCCGCGCGATCGCGCCGCCGGGGAGGCGGCCGGCGCGGCCATCATCGCGCGAGGCTGGCTGGGGCGAGGCGGCGAGGCTCCCTCTCTCTCTCTCTCTCTCTCAGATCTCGCCGCGGAGCACCATGTGGGATTGGGGATTGAGATTTGAGAATTGAGGGAGCGTCGATCTACCCAGTGCGCGTGGGAGGAGACCGGGAAGGAAGACTGGTGCGGCCTGTCGGGTCAAGGGGGCCGGAGGAGATCTGGTCCGTCGCAAGCGGGTCGGTGCTTTGAGATTTGCACATGCCCTCAGGGGCAAAGAGGTGATATACCGCGTGTGGGACCCATGAAGGTTCTTCTTCCTTGCCTAGTTGGCGGCTCGAGGACCACAATGGCTCCAACTAGACGACTCGAGGATCACAATGGCGGCGACAAGGGGCGTGAATGGTACTGGAAGGATTCAGACTCTTCTTGTGCTTCCGCTGTCGAGCGAGAGCGAGGAGGTCAGTGAGAGATGCTACCTTTTGAGTATGCGTTGGTTTTTCCTTAAAGAGGAAAGAGTGATGCAGCAAAGTAGCGTAAGTATTTTCCTCGGTTTTAGAAGCCAAAGTTAATTCGAGAGAGACAACACATAAGTCATCTAGTACCTGCACAAACAATCAAGAACCTTGCAACCAACGCGATAAAAGGGTTGTCAATCCCTTCACGTTCGCTCGCAAAAGTGAGATCTAATACAGATAGTAAAGTAAATGTTTTTATTATTTTTGTTGCATAGATTGGAAAGTAAAGATTGCAAAATAGTAAACGAGATGTGATATAAATAAAAGAGATGCAATATAATAGGAAAGAGACCCGGGGCCATAGGTTTCACTACTGGCTTCTCTCAAGATAGCATGTATTACGGTGGGTGAACAAATTACTGCCGAGAAATTGATAGAAAAGCGCATAGTTATGAAGATATCTAAGGCAATGATCATGAATATAGGCATCACGTCTGTGTCAAGTAGACCGAAACGATTCTGCATCTACTACTATTACTCCACACATCGACCGCTATCCAGCATTGAAAGTGCTAGTTATCGACTAGAGGGGGGGTGAATAGGCGATTTTTATGAAAGTCTTCTAAACATGGAAGTTTCGAAGACAAACAATAGAATTGACCTAATTGATATGCAGCGGAAGATAGACTACAACAAGCAAACCATAGTCAAGTATACGATAATGTGAAAGTACAAAGACTAATAGCAGTTTAGTACTAAGGATCAGGATGGAAGATAGTATGAAGCCAACCAACGATAGTAGTCAAGTAATGAAGTCAAACAGATACGACAAATAGCCAATGACTTCACGAAGACAAACTCTAAGTAAAGAAAAGGAGAGGATAGAACCAGCCATTTGTTGAAGACATAGGATTTGTTGGACCGGTTCGATTCTTTGTGACAACTATGACGTCTGTTAGGGAGGTGAGATTCAACTCGAAGACCGCGTCTTCACCTTATTCCCCTTGAGCTAAGGACACACAGTCCTCGCCCAATCACTTTGGTAAGTCTTCAAGGTAGACTTCCGAACCTTCACAGAACTTCGTTCACCGGCGATCCACAATGACTCTTGGATGCTCATAGCATAGCGCCTAACCGGTGGAGGATTCCACAGTCCTCAAGTGTAATAAGTCTTGTGTCACGCAGATGTAAAGACTTCTGATGCCTAACACTCTTTGGCTCTGGGTGTTTGGGCTTTGTCCTCAAGGATTTCTCTCTCTCTCAAAGGCTTCGAGGTGGGTTGCTCTCAAACGACAAAAGCCGTGCACTAACTCTGAGCAGCCACCAATTTATGGTGTAGGGGGTGGCTATTTATAGCCACTAGGCAACCCGACCTGATATGTCCGAAATGACCCTGGGTCACTAAGGAACTGACACGTGTTCCAACGATCAGATTTCAAACACACGCGACAGCTTGACTTGGGCTACAAGTAAAGCTGACTCATCCAACTCTGGCTAAGATTTGCTCTCATTGTCTTCGCTCGAAGACATAGGATTTGGGTTGAGCATCACATCAGTCATTCTGACTTTGCTCACTTGGACCCCACTTAACAGTACGGTGGTTCCTATGACTCAACAACGAAGAGAAAGGAAACAACGAAACGACACGCCTTTCAAGGCTCCATAGTCTTCACTCAATGTCTTCTCATGTCATAGTCTTCAATATGAATATCTTCACATACCACCATTGTCGCCAATGTCTTCATACATTTTAGGGGTCATCTCCGGTGAGGTAAACCGAATCAATGAGGGACACTACATGTGTTATCCTGCAATTCTCACAAACACATTAGTCCCTCAACCAAAATTGTCGTCAATACTCCAAAACCAACTAGGGGTGGCACGAGATGCACTTACAATCTCCCCCTTTTGGTGATTGATGACAAAGCTGGTTGAAGTTTTCAACGGGATAAAGTATGTGAAATTGTAAAGGATAGGTATTGTCTTCATAAGTGGCAAGGGCTCCCCCTGAAGATGTGCATATAAGTAATTTGCTTTTGGAATGCAAATGCACATGGCAGGTTGTACTTGTGGAGATCCTCTTCAACTTATGAAGATAATTCACCATGCATGTAATGATACAACTAAGAGAATGACATGCATAATGAAAAATGGATGTCTGCAGAATGATCTAAGTGCGGAAGTTATCATCGCACATGCGGAATTTATCATCGCATCACAGAAAAGCAAATAAGTAGCAGACGGCCATCGAGTTTAAGTGTTACAACTCAAAGAACCAAATGTATCAAAAGCGAGAGTTGTAAACACTAGGCAAAATATAAAGCAACCGCCCATATGAACCCGCTTGAAGACTATCAAACTCATATGCTTCTCCCCTTTTGTCAGAAAGGACCAAAAGGTTTGAAGACATAGAGCATCTACTCGCTTTCATGAGGAGAAGGTGAAGCAGCGGGGTTGTCGTTGTTGTTTGGCGGTGAGCATTTAACTTGGTGCGGTGTCGATGCGTGCGTAAGTAGGGTCGGTGAAGTAGCATCGGCTTCATCATCGATCACTCTGGTATTCACAGTTGCCGCGGAGGAAGAATAGTCAGAGTCTTCAAGGGAGGGAGTTCGACGTAGGACCGCATCCGTGGAGGAGTGGAGTCAAACTTGAATCTTTCGGTGAAGCCATCGTCTTGAAGATCTCGCTTCAAAGACCGAAAGCGTCAAACTCTTCCATGATCGACGAGGTCTCGTGAGCGACAAAAGCGTTCTTGGTGGCAAGATTTGAATGCGATTGACATCCACCAAGAGGCTTTGCATCCGCCGCTTGAGCCAAAAGTGATGCTTGTCTTGTTTACGATGCGATTGCCACAAGAAGTTCTCGGTCATTTAGGACACGAGCGCTTCTTTGGCCTTTGGGCAATTGTGCTCTCAAGAGCTTCAGGTTATGCACGGTGAGGCATCTGAGTGTTCCCAGCCATTGGATAGACACGAGTTCTTGCTTGGACGCCTTCCATGGGTTGAGAGAAGCTATGGTGATCTGCATTTTGAAGACAAAGATGCGTTTTGGCAGGCTCAGGGTATATGGCTTCAACTGACATATCAACCTCGGGTAGAAAGATCAGATGATTGCGAGCAGAGGGCTGATAGTTGATAGCAGAGTGTAGCTTGATGAGGCGCATGACCCATGGAGCATAGAATTTTAGGCCAAAAAGGTCGAACCGAGCCTTGACGGTTGCCGGATGAAGAATTCTTGTGTATTGAAGTTGATGCCATTGAGGATGTAAAAGACCAATGTCTTCATGGCTCCTTCAAGTTTTGCAGATGACGAATGCCCTTTGATAGGCCACAGAGTTCGCCTAATGATGTGATATATTGTGCGAGGCAAATACTCAAGGTCATCAACAAAGAACTCCTTTGGGTATTCAGTCGGTGGCAAAGGCTTCATCATGCTCAACATCTCGCTCATCTTGGGCTCGACTTATGGAAGATGCTCTCCGGTGCATTGCGTGGAGTTGACAATTAGGTTCGAACAGCTCTCCGGGAGTGGGTAGGCCTGTAAGCTCAATGACGCCAAGAGCTTTGGCTTCATGATGAACATTTCCTGTCATCCACTCGAGAACCCATGTCTTCATATCCCTGTAGTAGCCGCGAATGTGGAGGGTAGCATAAAATTGAAGCAAAAGTTCCTCATTCCAATGTTCTTTGTCTGTCACAAAGCTGAGCAGCCCTGCATCACGAAAGCAGTCAAGTTGTAAGTGCATCTAGTGCCACCCCTAGTTGGTTTTGGAGTATTGACGACAAATGTGGTTGAGGGACTAATGCGTTTGTGAGAATTGCAGGATAATGCAGGTAGTGTCCCTCATTGATTCGGTTTACCTACCGGAGACGACCCCTAAAAATATATGAAGACATTGGCGACAATGGTGGTATGTGAAGATATTCACATTGAAGACTATGACATGAGAAGACATTGAGTGAAGACTATGGAGCACGAAGACTGTGTTGTTTCGTTGTTTCCTTTTCTTCTTTGTTGAGTCATAGGAACCACCGTCGTTAAGTGGGGTCCAAGTGATCATAGTCGAAATGACCGATGTGATGCTCAACCCAAATCCTATGTCTTGGCCGAAGACAATGAGAGCAAAACTTATCTAGAGTTGGATGAGTCGGCTTTGCTTGTAGCCCAAGTAAAGTTGTCGTGTGTGTTTGAAATCTGACCGTTGGAACACGTGTCAGTTCCTTAGTGACCCAGGGTCATTTCGGACATAACAGGTCGGGTTGCCTAGTGGCTATAAATAGCCCACCCCCTACACCATAAATTGGTGGCTGCTCAGAGTTAGTGCACGACTTTTGTCGTTTGAGAGCAACCCACCTCGAAGCCTTTGAGAGAGAGAAATCCTTGCAAGGACAAAGCCCAAACACCCAGAGCCAAAGAGTGTTAGGCATCATCAAGTCTTTACTGCACGTGTGACTGAAGACTTATTACACTTGAGGACTGTGGAATCCTCCAAATGGTTAGGCGTCGCGCTCGAGCATCCAAGAGTCATTGTGGATTGCCGTTGAACGCGATCATGAAGGTTCGGAAGTCTACCTTGAAGACTTACCAGAGTGATTGGGCGAGGACCGTGTGTCCTTAGCTCAAGGGGAATAAGGTGAAGACGCCGGTCTTCGAGTTGAATCTCAGCCTCCCTAACTGACGACATAGTTGTCACAAAGAATCGAACTGGTCCAACAAATTCTATGTCTTCAACAAGTGACTGGTTCTATCCCTTCCCTCCTTTACCCTGAGTTTGTCTTCGTGAAGTCATTGCTCATATGTCTTATCGGTTTGACTTCACTGCTTGACTACTATCGATGTTTGGCTTCATACTATCTTCCATCCTGATCCTTACTACATAGCTGCTATTAGTCTTGTCCGTTCACATTATTGCATACTTGACTATGGCTTGCTTGTTGTAGTTTATCTTCCGTTGCATATCAATTAGGTCATTTCTATTGTTTGTCTTTGAAACATTCGTGTTTTGAAGACTTTCCTAAAAATCGCCTATTCACCCCCCCTCTAGTCGATAACTAGCACTTTCAATTGGTATCAGAGCAAGGTACTCCCTTGTTCTGTGTGATTCGGTTTAACCACCTGGAGTTTTAGCTATGTCGATTGCGGGGATAATCAAAGTCTCCATTGCTTGCCCGTGTTCGATGGGCCGGACTATCCCTCTTTGGAAGAATAAGATGCGCATGCATCTTGAAGCCATTGATGTCGACCTTTGGTATGTCGTCAAGAACGGCGTTCTAAATCTGGTGAAGGTGTCACCCCTGGCGATGTCAAGAAGTTCATTCAACTGGACTCAACCGCAAAGAACATCATATGTGGTCATCGACCAAAGGACGGTATGGCCGTGTGAGTGCTCTGAAACGCCGAAGCTAGTCTGGGACCGGCTATCCAAGGTCAACGAAGGCGTCTCAACCTGCAGAGATCAAAGGATCAGTGTTCTTCGCAACCTCTTCAACCGCTTCAAGAGAAACGACAATGAAAATGTCCAGTTCACGTTTGATCGCCTCACTGACATCACAAATGAGCTTCATGCTCTCGGCGCCACTAAGGTCACTGAGGGAGTCCCGGACTAGGGGGTGTCCGGATAACCGGACTATCGTCACGGCCGGACTCCAAGACTATGAAGATACAAGATTGAAGACTTCGTCCCGTGTCCGGATGGGACTTTCCTTGGCGTGGAAGGCAAGCTTGGCTATTTGGATATGTAGATCTCCTACCATTGTAACCGACTCTGTGTAACCCTAACCTATCCGGTGTCTATATACACCGAAGGGTTTTAGTCCGGAGGACGAACAATAATCATACCATAGGCTAGCTTCTAGGGTTTAGCCTCCTTGATCTCGTGGTAGATCTACTCTTGTACTACCCATATCATCAATATTAATCAAGCGAGTAGGGTATTACCTCCATCGAGAGGGCCCGAACACAGGTAAAACATCGTCTCCCTTGTCTCCTATTACCATCCGCCTAGACGCATAGTTCGGGACCCCTACTCGAGATCCGCGGTTTGACACCGACATTGGTGCTTTCATTGAGAGTTCCTCGTGTCGTCACCAATAGGCCCGATGGCTCCTTCGATCATCAACAACGACGGTCCAGGTGAGACTTTTCTCCCGGACAGATCTTCGTGTTCGGGCGGCTTTGCACCGCGGGCCAATTCGCTTAGCCATCCGGAGCAGATCGAAGCTACGCCCCGCCATCGTGTCGATTTGGAAGTTTAAACTATATGGCCGACATCCGCGGAGACTTGATCTTCGACGAATTGAGCCGCAGCCAAGCGCCGCCTTGTCTCGATGGGCATGATCTAGCTCTGCGTAACGGTGCCACGGAGGCCGCGATATCCGCTCCGACCCTTAATCCGGTCGGATTCCCCGATCGAGGGCGAGTGGTTGGACACCGCCTCGGGGCTACAATCTCTGACGATCAAGCCGAACTCCATCCCTGTCCTTTGCGAAGACCTCGACTCCAGGGTGCCGGACTCCTCTCCGGACTCCGAACCCTCCGCGCCCTTGCCAACCGAATCCGATTGGGCGCCCGTTATGGAGTTCACGGCCGTGGACATCTTTCAGCACTCACCCTTTGGCGACATCCTGAATTCACTAAAGTCTCTCTCTTTATCCGGAGAGCCCTGGCCGGACTACGGTCAGGAAGGTTGGGATGCGGACGATGAAGAAATTCAATGCCCACCCACCACCCACTTCATAGCCACTGTCGAAAGCTTACACGACGTGCTCGATTTCGACCCCGAAGACATCGATGGTATGGACGATGATGTAGGAGACAACAATGAACCAGCACCTATAGGATGCTGGACAACCTCATCCCATGATGTATACATGGTGGATACACCTAAAGGAAATGAAGACGAGGAACAACGGACGCTTCTGAAGGATAAATCCCTCGGCGATCAAAGCAGCAACGTAAACGCCCGAACAAAGTCCCGCCTCAACAAAGACCCAGCCATAGAGCGGGGTGAATCGTGGACAACGAACAAGCTATCGAGCAATCGTCCTAACAAGACAACTTGGATAAACAATTCGTCCCCGGCGAAGACAACGATCTGGACGATCTCACGCCGGACAAACCATTGGAGCAAAATGACCTCCGAAAAGGCTCGTCGCCATCGCGGCGCAGCCTGAAAAAGCGAAGCGGAAGCTCAAAACAGCGGAAGATGCACTCAGGATCGATGGAGCAAAGTATTCAACACCGCAGACAAGTACAAATGATCGCCGAATAAAGAGCTACCCAAAAGAAAGCTACGCCCGAATTCGACGAGGAGGCCTTAGAGCCCCCACAATTAAAAGGCAAGAAGGCCACCCGGTCTGATGGACGACCTCACGGCAAAAAGAGAGCGGCGAATGGTGCCGCACACAAGCCAATATGCGGTCCGCATAAGGATTCACGTCAAAAGGATGGCCCAGTTAGGTCCATCTATGGGCCAAGAAAGCATGCTCGTCAAAGCAATGCAATACGCCAAAATTTCGAAGATCACGGCACACCCAAATATAGGGGCGCCGCACACCCCTATGTTTCACCGATGAGGTGCCGGATCATGAATTTCAGCGGGATTCAAACCCGTAAACATAGAGGCATACGACGGAACAACAGACCACAGTCTGGATTGAGGATTACATCCTCCACATACACATGGCTAGAGGAGATGATCTCCATGCCATAAAATACTTACCCTTAAACTCAAAGGGCCAGCTCGGCATTGGCTTAAGAGCCTCCCGAAAATACCATTGGAAGTTGGGAAGATCTCGAGGATGCATTTCGCAAATTTTCAGGGGACCTATGTCCGCCCTGCGGGCCTTGACGATCTAAGTCACATAACTCAACAGCCCGGAGAGTCAGCCCGAAATTTTGGAACGTGTTCCTTACTAAAGAGAACCAAATAGTCGATTGTCCAGGACGCCAAGCCTTAGCAGCTTTCAAACACAACGTCCAGGGACGAATGGCTCGCCAGACACCTCGCCAAGAAAAGCCAAGAACAATGGCCGCATTAACAAGCCTCATGACCCGCTTTTGTGCGGGAGAGGATAGTCGCTAGCAAGATGCAAAGACGAAGCGACCCAAGTACATCCGAAATCAGGGATGGAACGGGAAACCACGGGCGCAACAAGGACTAGCGCCGGATCAAAAGGAACAGTCCAAACAAAGACGATACCAACGCGGATTCAAAAGCTCATGGCGTAACAACAAAAACTGCCCCTTAAGGACAATAGCGATGAGCTATCCAACTTCAACAAAATCTTGGACAAGATATGTCAAATCCACAAGACTCTGGGAGGCTCGCTAACCATACCCACGTAAATTGTTGGGTCTTCAAACAGTCCGCAGATCGAACGCCCGAACACAAGGGCTCGACACACGAAGTGAAGATGACGACGAGCACCACAAGCGAGCCTCTAAAACAAAAACTTTCCCACGGGAGGTCAAAACAGTAAACTCACTTCACGTGATCAAAGGGAAAAGCAGCGGCGCCCACTAAAAGCGCGCCACACACTAGTTGTCAAAACCAATCACCTTCGACCATCGTGACTATTCCGATAATATCCTAACGCAGGATGGATCGCCTTGATATTGGATCCTATAATCGACGGATTCCAATTTACACATGTCCTCATGGATGGCGGCGATGACTTAAACCTCGATATATCGTGACACAATCCGCAGGATGGGGATAAACCCAACCAAAATTCGCCGTAGCAACACCTCCTTTAAAGGAGTAATGCCAGCCCATATGCCCTTTGCACGGGCTCCATATCGCTAGAAGTTGTGTTTGGTTCATCCGACAACTTCCGTCGCGAAAGGTTACTCTTCCATGTCGCCCGCTTAAAAGTAGCCATCAAGCACTATTGGGACGTGAAGCTTTACCGCTTTAACGCCATACCGCATTATGCATCTCTAACACTTAAAATGCCGGTCCACGCGGCATCATCTCGTTAAAAGGAAGTATTAAGTGTCACTTGAGCACGGAAGAACGGGAGACTGCCTTGACAGCCCCACAGCTATCCGGCTCTGCTAGGCAAAGAACCTTAATCGGTCATTCAAACCCCGGACACGGTTAGACGAGTCCGGCGCCTACTAGCGGCATACCCCCATACGAGGGGCCGCATGCATGTATAACAAGAGACAATAAAGCTCAATTTTATTCAATTCTTCGAACCGTACTCTGTTTATTTAATATTAAGTACATCTTTCGCATGGTCCTTTTTCTTTCAAACTAAGTTCCTCTCTTTACGGATGAACAACGTGCTACACCCGTCGAGGATACAAAGACAACGGAGACACGGCGGCAGACGTGCGGTAGAGGACCCGTTGCAAGGATTCTTTTCAGATTAAGACCCTGCGTAAACCTTTTTTCAATGTCTCTTGTTGATATACATCCCCCCGGTTCCTTAATATAACCGAGGAGGAGGCTGGTTGAGGGAGTCCCGGACTAGGGGGTGTCCGGATAGCCGGACTATCGTCACGGCCGGACTCCAAGACTATGAAGATACAAGATTGAAGACTTCGTCCCGTGTCCGGATGGGACTTTCCTTGGCGTGGAAGGCAAGCTTGGCGATACGGATATGTAGATCTCCTACCATTGTAACCGACTGTGTAACCCTAACCTATCCGGTGTCTATATAAACCGGAGGGTTTTAGTCCGTGGGACGAACAACAATCATACCATAGGCTAGCTTCTAGGGTTTAGCCTCCTTGATCTCGTGGTAGATCTACTCTTGTACTACCCATATCATCAATATTAATCAAGCGGAGTAGGGTATTACCTCCATCGAGAGGGCCCGAACACAGGTAAAAACATCGTGTCCCTTGTCTCCTGTTACCATCCGCCTAGACGCATACAGTTCGGGACCCCCTACCGAGATCCGCCCGGTTTGACACCGACATTGGTGCTTTCATTGAGAGTTCCTCCGTGTCGTCACCGATAGGCCCGATGGCTCCTACGATCATCAACAACGACGCGGTCCAGTGAGACTTTTCTCCCGGACAGATCTTCGTGTTCGGCGGCTTTACCGCTGCGGGCCAATTCGGCCATCTGGAGCAGATCGAAGCTACGCCCACGCCATCGTGTCGATTTGAAGTTTAAACTATACGGCCGATATCCGCGGAGACTTGATCTTCGACGGATTCGAGCCGCAGCCAAGCGCCGCAAGACCGCCTTGATGAGCATGATCTAGCTCTGCGAAATTACAAAGGCTCGGAGGCCGCACCAGCATCCGCTCCGACCCTTAATCCAGAGCCGGATTCCCTGATCAAGGACGAGTGGTTGGACACCGCCTCCGGGGCTACAGTCTCTATGGTGATTGAGCCGAACTCCATCCCTTTCCTTTGCGAAGACCTCGAATCTAGGGTGCCGGACTCCTCTCCGGACTCCGAACCCTCCGCGCCCCTGCCAATCGAATCCGATTGGGCGCCAGTCATGGAGTTCATCACAAGGACATCTTTCAAAGACTCGCCCTTTGGCGACATCCTGAATTCACTAAAGTCTCTCTCTTTATCCGGAGAGCCTGGCGGACTACAGGGGAAGGTTGGGATGCAGACGACGAAGAAATTCAACACCCACCCACCACCCACTTTGTAGCCACTATCGATGATTTAACCGACATGCTAGACTACGACTCCGAAGACATCGACGGTATGGACGACGATGCCGGAGACGAACAAGACCCAGCGCCTACAGGGCACTGGAAGGCCACCTCGTCATATGACATATATATGGTGGACATCCCAAAAGATGGGAACGGCGATGGAACAACGGAGGATGACCCCTCCAAGAAACAAAAGCGCCCACATCAGCGCCGCTCTAAATCCCGCCACAATAAAAGCGGTGATTCCGCACGGAGATAATAACACCCCGCATAAAGGTCAAGAGAACCCCTCCAAGAGGGACTCGGAAGGAGGGAGAAGCAAGCCCGCCTGACGGTCTTGTGAAAAAAAGAGGTTGAGGACGATAATTATGCGCCTCCCTCCGAAGATGAGGCAAGCCTCGACGACGACGAGTTTGTCGTGCCTGAGGACCCCGCCGAACAGGAGCGTTTCAAACGCAGGCTTATAGCCACGGCAAGCATCCTCAAGAAAAAGCAGCAATAGCTTAGAGCTGACCAAAACCTGCTAGCTGACAGATGGACTGAAGTCCTTGCAGCTGAAGAGTATGAACTCGAACGCCCCTCCAAAAGCTACCCCAAATGCAGGCCGTTGCCTCGACTAGAGGAGGAAGCGCCCAAGTCACCAGCGCACGACATGGCAGACCGGCCACTCCGTGGCCGTGATAGAGAGGCCTCTAGACCCTCCGCTCAAGCCACACCCCGACGCTGCTCAAAAAGTACCAAGGCACGGGAAAACGCACGGACTTAAGTAGATATATTGGAGGATAAGGCAAAACATACAAGATCGATCTATGGATCGCGTGGGCGCCCAGCAATGCGGGATGATTACCGTCGCGCCGGACACAGCAAAATCGGCCGGGCCGAACACAGTAGACAAAGCTCATATGAGCTACGTCGTGATATAGCCCAATACAGAGGCGCCAAGACACCCACTATGCTTCACGGATGAAGTAATGGATCATCAAATCCTCGCGGGCTTCAAGCCCGTAAACATTGAATCATACGATGGTACCACAGATCCCATGATGCGGATCGAGGATTATCTCCTCCATATCCACATGGCCCGCGGTGATGATCTACATGCCATCAAATACCTCCCACTCAAGCTTAAAGGACCAGCTCGACATTGGCTCAAGAGCTTACCGAGAATCAATTGGTTGTTGGGAGGACACGGAAGCCGCATTCCTTGATAACTTCCAGGCACATATGTGCGACCACCAGACGGCGATGACCTTAGCCACATAATTCAGCAGCCGTAAGAATCGGCGAGACAATTACGGACTCGGTTCCTAAAAAATAAAAATGAATTCGTTGACTGTCCGGATGCAGAGGCGCTTGCAGCCTTCTAACGTAACATCGGCGTCGAGTGGCTTGCCCGACACCTAGGACAGGAAAAGTCGAATTCTATGGCAGCCCTCACAACCCTCATGACTCGCTTTTGTGCGGGAGAGGACAGTCTGGCTAGCTCGAAGCAACAACTTGGCCAAACATCCCGATAGTCCGGATACCAAGGACAGCAATGGCGGTCGCGTCGCAACAAGAACAAGCGCCCGCGATTAACGGCGATAATACTCAAGATACGGCCCGTCAATGCCGGATTCAGAGGCTCTAAACCCGGTCGTGGAAGAAGCCATTCAAAAGAAATACCCATGGCCCGTCCAACTTGGACCGCATACTCGATCGCTTGTGCCAAATACATGGCACCCGAAAACCAGCCAATCACACCAACAGGATTGTTGGGTGTTCAAGCAAGCGAGCAAGTTAAGTGCCGAACCCAATGACAAGGGGCTGCATAGCGATGACGAGGAAGAGCCCCGGCCGCCAAACAATAGAGGACAGAAAGGTTTTCCCACACAAGTGCGGACGGTGAACATGTTATACGCAACCCACATACCCAAAAGGGAGCGAAAGCGTGCACTACGGGGCGTATATGCGATGGAGCGGTCGCCCCAAAGTTCAACCCATGGTCTTCTGCCCGATCACCTTCGATCGAAGGACCACCCCACTAGCATCCGTCCACGGCGGCTTCACTCCATTGGTTCTTGACCCAATTATTGACGGATTTCACCTCACGAGTCCCGATGGACGGCGGTAGCAACTGAACACCTTTATCGAGGATCTGATCGCAAAATGGGCATATACCCCTCAAGGATTAAACCTACAAAGACGACCTTTAAAGGCGTCATACCGGTGTAGAGGCCAATTGTACAGGCTCGATCACACTCGAAGTGGTCTTCGGATCTCCGGATAACTTCCGCGAAGAGTTAATCTTCGACATCGTCCCATTCCGCCGGCTATCATGCACTTTGCTGGACGAACCGCATTTGCAAAGTTCAATGCGGTGCCGCACCACGCATACCTCAAGCTCAAGATGCCAGGCCCTCGAGGAGTAATCACGGTCAATGGAAACACCGAACGCTCTCTCCGAACGGAGGAGCATACGGCGGCCCTCGCGGCGGAGGTGCAAAGCAGCCTCTCACGGCTATTCCCGAGTCCAGCCACTAAGCGTCCGGACACCGCCAAGCGCGCCCGGAGTAACCTGCAACAAGACACCTGGCACGATTCAAGCACGAGTAGCAATCCGGTCCCAACCCCAGCCCTCGCGAAATTGCGATGCTAGTAGTACGCGTACATAATTACGCTTTGGAGATACCATGGGCATATGGGGAGGGGCAAGACAACGGCACGCCAAGAATGCGGCTCGACCGCACCAGGGGCTCCCGTTTGTGTCACTTCTTTTTTCTTTTTTCTTTTTTTTCTTTCCTTTTTTTTACTTTCAGGACTCCGTCTTTGAGAAGTCCTGTCCGGCACTCGAATCGCCGAACTCACGATGCAATAGCCAGGGAAGCGGAAAGCCACGTCGAGTGTTCAGGTGGTCTCTATTACGAGCATTATACCTGTTTTACATATCATCCAACAGCTTACCCCTGGAGGGGGACATGTTAGATAGTCCCATCCCTTGCTTATCGCACTATTTGTATCGTTCTGCTTCCATTGCAGTACCTTTTTGAATAAACAATACATAGCTTTTGCTTATTATTGCTATACTTCCTTTATATATACATATGTTCATTACACGACATGTTGCAACCGTACACTTTGGTACGGCCAATACACCGAGGGCTCAAGTATCCCAAAATTATGGTGTGATAAGTCCGAACACTTTCACAAGTGCGGCACCCCGAACTTATAGCATTATATGAATTGGCTCCGAATCATGTCTTGGGTCAATAGTTGGGTTTGTCCGGCTCCCGTGTTTTGGTACCTTACGTTCCGCTATATCGGCTAAGGTAGCACCGGGAGAACCATTGCGATTGTTCCCCAGTTATGCTGGGTCGAGCACCTAAGTGGAGAAAGCTAAAACTGACCGTCATGATAGGGCGAGAGTCGGTCGCTATTCGAGAGGTTTTTTCGGGTCCCTAAAGACTTATGCCGCTTAGAGCGAGGAACCGGAGTTGTCCGGCCAAGGCGTGGAAAGCGCCCCGAACTCGGTCTTCCGAATACTAGGGGCTTCGCCGAAATTTAAAATTATAGAATTCTATGGCTAAGTGAGAGTGTTCAAGCATTATAAGTCTGGTTGCCTTGCCTGTTGTGTTGACCGCCTCCCTAGATGGACCCAAAAATGGGAACAAGAGTGCTCAAGTTTATCCCGAACACTCCAGCACTCGTGGCATGGGGGCTGAAGCCAATGACTTGCCATCTCTCAAATTTGATAAACGGCCACACAGAAGGTAATATTTTAAATTAATAAGCGTTGCTTAGCGCATATGAACAAGTTTTCATTCTGAGGATAACAAATGCGAGTTTATTCAAAAATTACATCTGGAGCACTCATCCGCTATTCGGCGGGCACCCTTCAGAGGCCCTCATAGTACATTTCGGGCGTGCGATGCTCATGGCCCTTGGTGGCCCGTCCGTCACAAGCCTCTCGCATCCGGCTTGCCCGGTGCACTTTAGCACGGCGCAAGGGCCCGACGGACACCTTCAATGCAGACGGAGCGCTTGATGACTTCAAGCCGCGGACAGCATCCACCACCACGCACCAAGCCAAAGTAGCTCCCGGCATGGCCTCCAATGGCCACGGCCCGCTTATAAGGCCCTTCATGGCCTGTTCGGCGACCTTATGGAGCTCGACCAGCTGCTTCACCGGTCGCTCGAAAGGCACCAGATGGTCGGCCTCACCATCTTGAGACCGTAACACCTTCTCCGTGGAGCTCCCCTCCAGGTGCGATAGAATGCGGCAACAGACGCCTCTACGGGCAAATCTGCGAATGCTCCTGGAGAGCTCCGAATCCGGGTAAGTAATAGGTAATTCACTTTCACATGCTTGCTTTGCATAAAGAATGCCTTACCCGCCGTTATCTTCTTTAAAGACTCAATTTCTTGGAGGGCTTTTTGGGCCTCGGCCTTAGCAGCTTTGGCACTCTCAAGAGCCGAGGCAAGCTCGGACTCTCGAGTCCTCGAGTCACGCTCCCAACTCTCGTGTTTTTCCACGAGAGCTTGGAGCTCTTGCCGTACCTTGGCCAGCTGCGCCTCCCCTTCTCTCTTGGGTGTGTTCCCTTGAGCAGCTTTGTTTTCGACCCACGGACACACGTTTCCTTCAGTCGCCACCTCGTTAAATGGCCCTGCAGTACCAAGTTATTCCTGTTATTTTTGCAACCAAAGCCTTTTCTATAAGGTATTTCTTTAATAAGGTATTACTTACCTTCCTTGTCCTCGAGCTCCTTCTTGGCTTGTCCGAGCTCGTTCTCGGACCGCTTCGAGGTTACCTTCAATGCATTGACCTCCAGCGATCGGTCTTGGCCGGAGGTCGGCCAGCGCCTGCATTCCCATATTGACATCCTTATGTTAGACTCTGTGTATATCTTTTTAGATCCTTAGTCCGGCTTTTCTTTCCGAACACCGAACTAAGCATCGAGGCTCTTGTCTATGCGGTTATATTTTTACATATTCTAAAACTTACCTCAAAGCCTGTTAGAAGGCTGGTACAGGCTTCGTCGATCTGCCTTTGGCGGGATCGAACTGTCCGATCACCGCACTCATAACAAGGCGGTGCTCCTCCTCGATGGAAGCGCCGTTAAGCGCCTCCAGAGCTATCCGGTGCCTCCGGTTGGACGGAGGACACGGCGTCACCCTTCTTCTTGTGAAGGATCCGCTGTCCGGACTCCGGAACCGCTGATGGTTCCGGCATGGAGTCCGGACGAGGGTCGGGCTTAGAGCCCCTGGGGATCTTGCCCCCCGCGCGCCTGGAGTCCGGGAGGTCGCCTTGTGGCACCTCCTGTGCTACCTCCTCTTGACCAAGCCCCTCTTGGGGCCCCTGGCCACAAGGCGTCGCCCGCATGGCGTGAGGCGAGGAGGCGGTCGGGCGAGGTACTCTCCATTTCCGACAAGCCCGGGACCCTTTCGATGAATCGGCGAACTTCGCCCTTGGGCGGGCTGCATTGTTCAACATTAGAGAACGCCTGCAATAATAAAAACCATGGGTATCTGGACACTTACGATCTCGCCAGGCTTGGCCCTTGTAGGCCGATCCTCCTCGTCGTCGTCGGCGTTGGTGGAGAAGTCCGGAGGAAGGGTTCTTCCCTTCTTGGACCCTCCGGCCTCCCGGTTAGGCGCCTTCCTTTCTTCTTCTCCTCCCCGGGCGAGGAGCTTCTTCTTCTTCCTCCTCGTCTTGGAGAAGATTCCGCTTGAATCGACAAAGACTGGCGTCGGGAGCTCCTTTGAGTTCCCGTGGCCTCCTTCTTGGCCTTCTTCTCCGGCACCACGTACGGCGCCGGAGCCAGCAATCCCGTCAATCGGGCGTTCTCCGGATCTTCCGGCAAAGGAGCCGGACAGTTAATCTGTCCGGACGTCTTCAGCCAGTCCTGTCAAAGATTAGGGAGTTTTAGATCCCGTGTAGAGTCAATCTATGAAAAAAAAGTCCCGTAAAGGGTAAAATAACTTACCTCGTCGGCTGGACGCTGCGAGCTATATCCGCGATCTTTGGTAGCGGATGCTGGGGCTTCGACGCCCTTGAACAGCACCTTCCAGGCGTCTTCGTATGTAGTGTCGAAGAGCCGGCTCAAGGGTTGTTCATGTGCCGGATCGAACTCACACAAGTTAAAAGCCCGTTGTTGGCATGGGAGAATCCGGCGGATGAGCATCACGGATTACGTCGACCAGCCTAAGATTGTTGGCCACCAGGTTTGGACGCATGTTTGAAGTCCGGATGTCTCGTCCGAATTCCCCCACGTCGGCCCGTCTCTTTCCATGGCGAGAGCCGTGTGGGGAAGCCAGATCTGAATTTGGGGCGCCGCCCATTTGGTGTTGCGGGGCTCGGTGATGTAGAACACCCCGATTGCCACCCCTTTATTGTCTCCACGAAGGCGCCTTCGAGCCATGGGACTTTGGCCATCTTGCCAACCATGGCGCCTCCGCACTCCGCTTGACGGCCGCCCACTACCTTTGGCCGGACGTTGAAGATCTTCAGCCATAGGCCGAAGTGGGGCTGGATGCAGAGGAAAGCCTCGCACACGACGATAAACGCCAAGATGTTGAGGATGAAATTCGGGGCCAGGTCGTGGAATTCCAGGCCGTAGTAGAACATGAGCCCCCGGACAAATGGGCGAAGAGGAAAACCTAGTCCGCGGAGGAAGCGGGGGAGAAACACCACCCTCTCACGGGGCCCAGGGGTCGGAATGAGCTGCCCCTCGTCGGGAAGCCTGTGCGCGATGTTGCCGGACAAGTATCCGGCCTCCCGCAGCCTTGCGATGTGCCCCTCCGTGACGGAGGAGGCCATCCACCTGCCTCCCGCCTGACATGATTGGAGAAAGGTTGAGGTGGGATGTGCGGACTTGGGCGCTGGAGCTCGAGTGCGCGGAAATGGATAAGCAAAGGAGGAATAAGGCGTAGGTGAAAAGGTGGATCCTTATCCCCTTATATAGACGGACGAAGCTATGTGTCCCCCACCAGCCTGGTAAAACTCGCTCATTTCCCAAGCGCCGTAATCAATGGCGCGGATGGCTTACCCATGTCTGTATTGATGAGAATCCCGGAATAAGGGGGCACGATCTATGCTTTGATGAGACGTGTCAAGGAAACCGCCTCGCTAAACACGCTGAGGTGGAAACAGTAAAAAACGATTCATATAAAGGCCTTGCCATGGTGTGATGTCACGCCGTGGAATACGTCAGCAGATCTGTGCAAAAATTATTCTCTCTACGGTGTTGTGTGGAACTTGTTTTGCAGAGCCGGACACTATCCTTGTGTTCAAAACCTTCTATGAAGTATTCGGAGGAGGAACCCGCCTCGCAATGCCGAAGACAATCAACACGGCGGACTCATCGTCATTGAAGCCTGGTTCAGGGGCTACTGAGGGAGTCCCGGACTAGGGGTGTCCGGATAGCCGGACTATCGTCACGGCCGGACTCCAAGACTATGAAGATACAAGATTGAAGACTTCGTCCCGTGTCCGGATGGGACTTTCCTTGGCGTAGAAGGCAAGCTTGGCGATACGGATATGTAGATCTCCTACCATTGTAACCGACTACGTGTAACCCTAACCTATCCGGTGTCTATATAAACCGGAGGGTTTTAGTCCGTGGGGACGAACAACAATCATACCATAGGCTAGCTTCTAGGGTTTAGCCTCCTTGATCTCGTGGTAGATCTACTCTTGTACTACCCATATCATCAATATTAATCAAGCAGGAGTAGGGTATTACCTCCATCGAGAGGGCCCGAACCTGGGTAAAAACATCGTGTCCCTTGTCTCCTGTTACCATCCGCCTAGACGCACAGTTCGGGACCCTCTACCCGAGATCCGCCGGTTTTGGCACCGACACTGGTGTTTTGGCATTGGCCGCACCAGAATTTTTGCGCGTACCTGGACACCAGGGGCTTAGGGCATTATTCTGCCCATTTTCATAAAGACCGAATATCTTAGGGAGTATTCGGCGTCTCGAGTTAGGCCTTATATGCATCAGCTCCGAATCATGTCTTTGGTCAAATGTTGGGTTGCCCGGCTCTCGTGTTTTGCTGCCTTACGTTCGTTTTCACGGCTAACGCGGCACTGTGGAGAACTATCGCGATTGTGCCCGGTTCGGCCGGGCGAGCACCTCGAGAGAAAGCCGAAAACCGACCGTCATGATATAGCGAGAGACCGTCAACCACTCGGCGACTCACGTGAATGTTTAGGATTCCTCCGCATTAACGAAGGACCGGTTTTCGATCAGGCACATACGCACCCTGAATTCGGGAGAGTGCGGTGCCCCCAGGGGCTATATAGTAGCCCCACCCTCGAACTCCTATGGCTAAGTGAAAGTGATAAAGCATTATACTCCGGTTGCACGGTTTGCTACGCTATCACCTCCTTAACAGGACCAAGACGTTGGATTAAGTGTGAAAAAGTGCTTTTTTTGCAAACACCCCCGCACAATGTGCGTGGGGGCTGAAGCCAAGGACTGCCATCTTTCAGGTTATATATACGTATACATAAACGGCCGCACAGGGAGTAGTCTGCTACTTGAACGCACAAGTATAAGAAGCTCTTATATTACATTGAAACATTCTTTTCACAAATCATACATGTCATTTAAACATAATATCCTTCGAGCACTGCGTCTCTATTAAACGAGCGCCCGGCAGGACTTCTTCAAAGTAGTGCTCGGTAGGTACTCAGCTTCTGTCCGAATCTTGGGATGCAACGTCAGTGGCCTTCATCTCTGCCCAGTATGTCTTGACACGGGCAAGAGCCATCCGCGCTCCCTCAATACATGCCTATCGCTTCATTGCGTCGATATGCGGCACCGCACCAAGAAACTATTGCACTAAACCAAAATAGCTCTTCGGCTGGGGTCCGTCCGGCCACAAGTGAGTCAAGACATGCTTCATGGCAAATCCGGACAATCGATTCAGTTCGGCCCATTCGGCCAACCCATCGGTCAGTGGCGGAAGGACGCTCCGGACTATGGAATTGTGACCAATATAGCTCTTCCCTTACGTGCCCCTTGGCCCCGGAAGTGCTCAACGCGTCCATGGCCTTCGCCGCCAAGTCGAGATAAGCATCCTCCGAACTCCACAACTTATCCAACCGAGCATACTTTGGATCTGTATATTTCCTCCATGGCGAAATGGTTTTCCAGCCGCAATTGCTCTGGCCTGACTCAGCTCCTCCTTGGCATCTCTCAAAGCCGATTGGGCACTCTTGGATTCGGCGGCGGCCTTCTTTAGGCCCTCTTGTTCTGCTTGACGTTCTTTTTCAAGAACCTCGCAGCGATCGGTAGTATTCCTTAACTTTTTGGCCATATCGGCCATCTCCTCCTTGCTTGGCGATGAGCAGCCCGTTCACTTCTAGCTCTTGATTACGCCTTTAAAGCGGCCAGACATTAATTCTGGCTTGCTCTTTCGCTCGGGCGAGTTCTGCCCGCAGCTCCTCCACGGCAGCGGCACCATCTGCATTAAGCATACGAATAGTAAGACATGGGCGTCAAGCTCCCTTACAAGGTGTACGCATAGAGGTCGCATACCTTGTCACTCGTCAAACCGTTTATTGACCAGGTAGCGATGTCCGCATCGCCTCGTCAAGTTGCCGCTTTAGTTCGGCATATTCATCGATCCGGCTGGCCTCCGGACGCCCGCCACCTGTTTAGGAGCGGCGATATGTTATAATCGAGATTTGATCCTCGGCACGTTGTCAATTTTGACAACATACCGAGTCTTAGGGCTACTATCCATACGAGCGCATTTTATATGCATAAGCGCCGAAGGTACATCATTTTGCGTACCTCAAACCCGTCGATAAGCTTCGACGGCTTCATGCAATCCGCTCTCCGCGGATGCAATTCTTTCAATCACCGTACCCATTAGAGCACGGTGTTCTGAAATAACCGCTTCGCCCGAAAGCAGATCCTTGACTCCTCCGACCGCACGCCACTTGGCGCTGGACCTTCCGGCCCGCGGACTTGGGGAGAACCCTCCGTGATGACACCTCCGGGTCGTCCGCTTCACATGAGGGTGCGGCGGTGGAGGCGTTCGCTCTCCATCATCTCCGGAAGAAGATCCCCCGAAGACGAGCTCTGCTGAGAAGGGCTGAGGTCCGAACTACAAGGTACAATTTCGGTTATCTTCATGAATAAATACATGGATGTTCCTTATTTACAAGACCCCTTCTTTTTACTTACGGCTCGCTTGAGGGCTGATCCCCTCGGGGAAATAATGCGGCTGGGTTACTTCCCAGCGCCAGACTCTGCCGAAGATTCCCTTCCCCTCTTTGAGGCCTTGACCTCCGGATCTTCCGAAGCGGTCATCTTCTCTCCTCGGAAGGTGGGACTCTTAATCCCTCCTTCCTTGATAGCCTCCTTCGCGGAGGCGGTTGCTTCCCGCTCCCCCTTCGCCTTCTTCAAAAGGCGCGACCTTCAACATCTTGGTCAGCATGGGATCCGGCGTGGTCTCGGGGAGGGGAGCCGGACACCTTATTAACTTTGCCTTGGCTATCCACTCCTGTTCAAGAAACGGCTTCTTTAAAGGGCATATGTATAAAATAAATGAATGAACAGCTTGTTCGGTTACAGGACTGCTTACTTGAGTATTTGAGCGATTGCAGCTTAGTCCTGCGTCCTCGGTCAAGTCCGGACACTTCTCTTGTGATCCGAAGAATAGTTTATACATCTCCACGGGCATCGTGCCCATAAAATTTTGGAGAGCTCGTGGTCCCTCGGATTGAATTCCCACAGTGAGGGGGGCGACATTTGCAGGGCTGAAGGCGCCGGATCACCATAACCTGCGCCCATCGCGACTAGATTGATCCCTCTTTCACGGAGATGTCGAATACGGCCTGCAGCAAGGGAACGTCCTTGGGCGGTCCCAGTCGAGCCCCTTGTTGACCCATGATGCCGGCCCACTGTGGTGGACCCGAGTGGAAGGCGAGGCGCCGCCCATTTGGTGCCCCCGGGAGCGGTGATATAAAACCACGCCCGTTGCCACAAACCAAGCTCCTCTTGAAAAGAGCCCTCGCCACGGAGCATCAAGACATTTGCTTATAACTGCCCTCTCGCACTCGCTTTGTCCCTCGATCATCTTTGGCTCCACCTTGAAGGTCTTGAGCCACAATCCAAAGTGGGGGGTAATATGGAGGAAGGCCTCACATACGACAATGAATGACGAGATATGGAGGATGGACTCCGGACTCAAGTCATGGAAATCAAGCCCATAATAAAACATGAGCCCCCGCACGAAGGGATCCGTCGGGAAGCCTAAACCCCGAAGGAAGTGGGACACGAACACCACGTTCTCGCCGGGCTCAGGAGTGGGAATGACCTGCCCTAGAGCAGGCAGCCTATCACGAGATCTCGCCGGTTAGATACCGGGCGTCAGCGTAGCTTTAGCACATCTTCTTCGTGACGGAGGAAGACATCCATCGGTCGTGCTAGTCGGATCCGGACATCGTCGAAAGTCCGAAGGCGCCTGAATCAAGCTTTGGGTGTTGGAACTCGGCCGAGGCGAACTCGATGGAGGGTGTAAAAAGAAGAGGGCCTTGGTCTCATTATAAAGAGGTTGAATACCAAGAGCCCACCCCGTGGTCGATTAGGACTCGCCTCTGATGGAGGAGGCAGGCCAACGGGCACGGTTGGGCAACCCACGTCCGCATTGATGAGAATCCCGGAATAAGGGGGCACGAACTATGCTTTGATAAGACGTGCCAAGGAAACCGCCTCGCTAAACACGCTGAGGTGGAACAATAAAAAACGATTCATATAAAAGCCTGGCCGTGGTGTGATGTCACGCCACGGAATACGTCAGCAGATCTGTGCAAAAATTATTCTCTCTACGGTATTATGTGGAACTTGTTTTGCAGAGCCGGACACTATCCTTGTGTTCAAAACCTTCTATAAAGTATTCGGAGGAGGAACCCGCCTCGCAATGCGAAGACAATCAACGTCGGACTCATCATCATTGAAGCCTGGTTCGGGGCTCTTGAGGGAGTCCCGGACTAGGGGTGTCCGGATAGCGGACTATCGTCACGACCGGACTCCAAGACTATGAAGATACAAGATTGAAGACTTCGTCCGTGTCCGGATGGGACTTTCCTTGGCGTGGAAGGCAAGCTTGGCTATACGGATATGTAGATCTCCTACCATTGTAACCCGACTGTGTAACCCTAACCTATCCATTTGTCTATATAAACCGGAGGGTTTTAGTGCATAGGACGAACAATAATCATACCATAGGCTAGCTTCTAGGGTTTAGCCTCCTTGATCTCGTGGTAGATCTACTCTTGTACTACCCATATCATCAATATTAATCAAGCAGGAGTAGGGTATTACCTCCATCGAGAGGGGCGAACACAGGTAAAAACATCGTGTCCCTTGTCTCCTGTTACCATCCGCCTAGACGCCTTGCAGTTAGGAGCCCCTACCCGAGATCCGCTGGTTTTGACACCGGCGGTCACCAAGCATGAAATCGTCAAGACACTCGAGATCACTTGACAGCTCTTTTGACACCCTTGCCCTCATGATACAAGAACGTCCCGACTTCAAGACACTCGATCCGTCTGATATACTTGAGAGGCTCAACACACATGAGTTCCAAATTTTTCGAGAAAAGAGATATCTATGGTCCTAACTATGGCCGAACTCGCGCTTTGAAGGCAAAAAGTTGTTTCCTCATTTGAAGAAGAATCTAATCAAGGGTTACGATGATCCTCAAGACATTGGAAAGGAACTTGCTATGCTTGTGAAGAAGTTCGAAGTTCACTAGGAAGAAAGGCTTCAGAAAGTCTTCACGATCCATCTCAAGAAATGATGAAGCTTCCACTCATGACTACAAGAAGAGAACCTGTCACAAGTGCAAGAAAACTGGACACTATATCTCTGAGTGTCCACAGTGGGACAATGAGAAGAAGAAGAAGAAGAAGAGCAAAGAATATGATTCTGATGACAAGAAGAAGAAGAAATCTTCAAAGTCTTCTTTCAAGTCCTCATCAAAGTCTTCATCTCATAAGAAGAGCTCATCTGGCAAGGCTCGTGCTTTTGTTGGCAAGGAAATGGATTCAGAGGAGGGTGCATACGAGGAGGTGGAGGTGGAGTCTCAAGAGGAGTCCGACTGGCGTTGCAAGTCCGGCTTTAGCCACGACCTATGTTGCCAAGTCCATCTTCAACATCAAGACAATGACTTCTACACCAAATGAAGCTGATGACAAGGACCACTGCTCCCACCTCTTGCTTCATGGCACGCGGTGCCAGGTAAAATCACGTGATGCTTACTTTCAAACATCAAGTGAAGATGACTCTGATTGTGAATCCAAACCCAGCTACAAAACACTTGCTAAAATTGCAACTGAACAACAAAGAGCTATGGGACATACTCAAAAACTGTTAGACAAAAGCGATGACCTGTTGGACACGGAAATGACACGTTCACAGTCCTTAATTGAAGACATTAAAAATCTTCATGCTAAGTACCAAGAACTTGAAAGTCGTCATGAAACGCTCTCAACTACTCATGAAAAGCTCTCCTATGATTATCTTCAAAGGAAGCAAGAGCTTGAGAAATTGAGGGCTCATGAAGATCTTCAAAAGAGAATGAGTCACTTCACGCTCAATGTATCAGTTCCGCCAGATGGATTTGAACCACCATGTCTAAAATGTCTTGAGCGTGATATCGCTACCTCATTGCCGAATGTTCAACTGCTGCTACTGTTGCATTGTCTTCAACTACTAATGTGGTAACTAACCCCTCTGCGGAGGATATCACTGCTATTGCTGATGAAAATGCTAGGTTGAAGACTTTGCTTGAAACAGGGATGTATAAAAGTCTGAAAGGGCATCAGACACTTTGTGATGTCCTCAAAAAGCAGATTCTGAACCGAAACCCTAGGAAAGAGGGTGTTGCTGGAAGCCTGAGCAGTATCCCAAAACCACATGGGTTGCTGCAAAGGGACCTTCAGTGGATCCATCCACCTTATCTGGCTTTACCTGTGCTAACCCTATTATCATTGATGAATCCTTTGATGCAAACTATAAGCTGTTCAAGAATCGTAATGGTGAAGTGTTTGCCGTATATTGGTACTAATCTGCAGGAATGGACCGCCCATGAACAAGATCTGGGTTCCCAAAAGCTGTCTTGAGAATCTTTCGTTGAATGTCATCATGACACCACACAGGAAGAAGACAAATCCTGCACCTAAGGCGTCATATGGTCCAAAGGCTTCATACATGCAGAGGACTCACCTGAGTCACCCTAACGCCAATGTTTTGCAGGGAAACCGTACTCAAGTTTATGAATATGAGCGTGTGTCTTCAAACCGCTATGTTCATAGAACTAAGAACTTTTCTGCCTATTCATATGAGTATCATTCATCTCCTGCAAGGCTATTTGCTAGGGCTCCAAAGCCGAAATTCTCATATGCTGCACTTAGACTCATTGCTTCTAAGCCACCCTCAAGATGTGGGTGGTTAAGAAGAATTAACTCTCTTTGCGAGGAAAGGGTCTCCAAGCAGAAAATCAAAGGCGTCGATGCTATTCTTTGGGGACCTAAAACATCTTGTAGGGCACAAGATCAAGTGCCCAAATGGTCTCACTATTTATTTTGTTCATGAATCGTTTGCCATTCATCCTACCAGTCCTAATCTTGATTTAAGCTTCAATAATCCACTTGCCTGTCAAATGTTTATGCTTCACAATGTTCTTGGTGAAGCCTATCCCCTAACTGCATCAGAGGGTATGACACCTCATGCTTCATAATGGATTATGGACAGTGGATGCACTAATCATATGACTGGTGATCGAAGTCTTCTCATGGACTCAACCTTACGTCCATCAGACAAGAGTCACATCACATTTGCTGACACTGGTAAAAGCAAGGTATTGGGTCTAGGTAGAGTTGCAATCTCAAAGGATCAACACATGGATAAAGTGATGCTTGTTGAATCCTTGGTTTCAACTTGATGTCTGTCTCAATGCTTTGTGACTTGAACATGATTGTGATATTCGGAAAATATCGTTGCCTTGTACTAATGGAATCGACAAGTCTCTAGTCTTTGAAGGGTATAGGAAAGATGATCTATACATGGTAGATTTCTCAAGAGTCCACGACTTGTCAGTATGTCTTCTTGCAAAAGCTTCGAATCTTTGGCTCTCGGCATCGGAGGTGGGGCATCTTTGGCATGAGGAACTTACACGCACTCGACAAGAAGAAGCATCTCATTGGCATCGAAGGTGTCAAGTTCAAGAAGGATCATTTGTGTGGTGCCTGCGAAGCTGGAAAGATGACTAGGGCAAAGCACCCCTCGAAGACAATCATGACCACATCTCAACCCTTCGAGCTGTTACACATGGATTTGTTTGGCCCTACTCATTACTCTACCCTCAAAACAATTGCTTCTCTCTATGGCTTCGTCATTGTTGATGACTACTCAAGATACACATGGGTGCACATAATTCTCTACAAGACTGAAGTGCAAGATGTCTTCAGACGCTTCGCCAATCGAGCAATGAACAATTATGGCGTCAAGATCAAGCATATCGAAGTGATAATGGCAATCAATTCAAGAACACCGGACTTGATCTTTATCTGGATACCATGGGAATCACTCATGAGTTATCTGCTCCATACACACCTCAGCAAAATGGCATCGTGGAGCGCAAGAACAGAACCCTCATTGAGATGGCTCGAACGATACTCGACGAGTACAAGACACCAAGAAAGTTCTGGCCTAAAGCCATTGATACATCTTGTCAGGTTATCAACCGTGTTTATATCCATAAGCTTCTGAACAAAACTTCCTATGAGCTCCTTACTGGCAAGAAGCCAAATGTCAGCTACTTCAGAGTATTTGGGGCTAAGTGCTGGATCAAGGATCCCCATCACAAGTCAAAATTTGAACCCAAAGCTCACGAGGCTTCATGCTCGGTTACGGAAAGGACTCACACTCTTCTGAGTCTTCAATCTCTATCTCTACAAAATCATCGAAATCAGATGTGTGATTTGATGAAACCAATGGTTCACAAAGAGAGTTCCTACCAAGTACACTAGACGAAGCTCCGCCCGAATCTATCAAGGCGATGGGAACCGGTGAAATCATGCCAAATGAAGCACAACTGAAGAGGAACTTATCATTTCTGCACCTAACTAACACGAAGACAATGCTCACTGAAGACAATCCTCCCAATGAAGACAATGATCCGCATGAGCAAAGTCTTCGTCCGATTCATCCTCGAGTTGCAAATGAAGTACAGATTGAGAAGATAATCGATAGCATCAATGCACTGGTCCGCTTACTCGCTCAAGAGCAACACAGCCTAGCAAATTTCTGTGGGCACTTTTCATTTGTATCAATATCGTAACCCAAGAAAGTTCTTGAAGCTTTTATGGAACCAGAATGGATTCAAGCTATGCAAGAAGAACTTCAACAGTTCAAGTTGAATAATGTTTGGGAACTTGTCAAGCGCCCTGACCCTTGCAAGCATAACATTATTGGCACCAAATGGATATATCAAAACAAGGTAGATGAGCATGGTCAAGTCGTCAGAAACAAAGCACGGCTTGTGGCTCAAGGATATACTCAAGTTGAAGGAATTGACTTCGATGAAACATTTGCTCCTGTAGCTAGGCTTGAAGCCATTCGCATACTACTAGTCTATGCTAACCACCACAACATCTTGCTCTATCAAATGGATGTGAAGAGTGCATTTCTCAACGGCAAGATTGAAGAAGAAGTATATGTCGCTCAACCACCGGCTTTGAAGATCCAAAACATCCCGATATGGTGTACAAGCTAAATAAAGCATTGTATGGCCTCAAACAAGCTCCTCGCTACCGGTATGATACAATCAAAGACTTCACGAAGAGCAAAGGCTTCAAACCTAGATCCCTTGATCCCACACTCTTCACGAAGACATATGATGGTGAACTGTTTGTATGCCAAATATATGTGGATGACATTATCTTCTACCGCACCAACCAGAAGTATAGTGATGAATTTGGATACATGATGCAAGAACAATATCATATGTCCATGATGGGAGAGCTCAAGTTCTTCCTTGGTCTTCAAATTCATCAGCAAAGAAATGGCATCTTTATATCTCAAGAAAAATACCTCCAAGATTGTCTGAAGAAGTTTGGAATGCAAGAGTGCAAAGGATACACGACGCCAGTGCCAGCCAAACACCACTTGGGTCCCGACGACAATGGTAAAGAGTTCGATCAAAAGGTATACCGCTCCATGATTGGTTCCTTACTTTACCTATGTGCATCTAGGCCAGATATTATGCTTAGTGTTTGCATGTGTGCTCGATTCCAAGCGGCACCAAAGGAATCGCATCACTTAGGCGTGAAGCGAATTCTTCGATATTTGGCTCACACCCCAACACTCGGATTATGGTATCCAAAGGGCTCAAAATTTGATTTGGTTGGATTTTCGGATCTTGATTATGTTGGTGACAAGGTGGATCGCAAGTCTACATCGTGCACATGTCACTTTCTCGACGATCACTTGTCTGTTGGTCTTCAAAGAAGCGTAACTGTGTGTCACTCTCAAGCTGCAGAATCTGAATACATTGTCTTTGGATCTTGCTTGTGTTCAGCTTCTATGGATGAAGCAAACTCTCAAGGACTATGGCATCAATCGACACAAGTACATCTCTTCACGACAATGAAAGCGCCAAGATTGCCAACAATCCAAATTCCAGACTCGAAGACAAAGCACATTGAAATTCGTCATCATTTTCTCGGGGATCATGTCATGAAGAAAGATATTGACATCATTCACGTCAACAAAGAGCAATCGCGGATATCTTCACCAAGCCCTTGGATGAGAAAAGGTTTTGCAAGTTATGGTGTGAGCTAAATATCTTGGAATCCTCAAATGTCCTGTGATTAAGCACACATCCTAACACTTATGCATGTTGATGACTTAGATGTGCAACACACGAAGTAACGTATGTCTTCAATCTAATGAAGACTTACATTACAGTGTGAATACATTAACGTGGAATTTGACTTCGGAGCGCCACGATAATTGTGCGCCGTGTCTGGGTCTAATACTTCCTATAGGTGGGTAACGCCACCACAAAATTTCTTTGTTTGAAGTGTTTCACTCATGGCGTTATTTCTCAATATCTTCGCATGTGATTTGTCTTCAACTTCAACTTATCTTCATGATTTTCTTCACTATGTTGATTTGGTTGCTGTCTGATATATATATATATATATATATATTGTTCTGTCCTCTACATCATTCACTTATAGCTATGTCTTCAAGTTGAATCTTTTGAACTAAGTGAATGTGATCAGACCCTAATCTCTCTATGCTTTCTATCTCAAACTCTATCTGTCCAAATCATATGCATTCTATTGAAACTGTCGAATGTCTTCTCTGCGTCCTTGTCAACAGAAGACACAGAGACAAACTTTAAGTCTGTTTTAAATGATTCATCTCATCTGTTGAATTCGGAGAAGCCGGAATGACCATCCGACAAACTGGCGGCGTGGGAACGTGGGACAACTCAGAGCATGTTGCATGCTTGCCACGCGTGCCCCTCGGATGTGAACCGCCAGGCACTGCGTAATTGTGCTGTGCACACCCCTTATAAATACCTGTCCCTGCGGTAAAGAAAATCTTCTTCCACCTCTCCACCTCGTCAAAACCCTAGCGCCACCGCTAGCTCTCGACGACTCCGGCGACTACTCCGACGCCGTCTTCACGCCGGTCGCGAACATCTTCATCTCCGCCGCCGCCGTAGGTGTCCTCCGTCGCCAAGTTAGGGCACGGTGGATTGAACTGCTCGGCCTCCTTTCCTCCCGTCTAGCAGTTCTTCAAAGCGGTAAATATAACTCTATTTTTACCATCTTTTTGATCTTCAAGATTCATCCTACTTGCCAAAATTGGTTTCTGCCCATACTATGTTAGATCTGTTCTGTCTGCATCTCGTACTGCCTAGTATATTCACTTAAGCTTCACAACTAGTTAGATTCCTCACTTGTACTTATTCACGGATTCGTACAAATCTGGAACCAACTCTCGGCGTATAAGTGAATGTCTTCGCATCATGAGGTCAATGTCTTCAAACCGATTTATCTTCAAAATCTTACGAGAATGCATATGACCTCTTCCCCTTCCCTCGCATCTCTAATGCTGTCACAGGTACATGTCCGTGGGAGAATCCCTTGGTTCTCATAGTCTGCATTCGTTTGCAGAATTCTTACAGCATCAAACTAACTCTCCCGAAGCTAGTTCCTGTCTGTCCAGCAAACGCAAGCCCTTGAAGCCTTTGAACGTGAAGCCATTCAGTTTGAAACTCATGGTTGCGGATAAATCAGTCTGGAAGGGCGGCAGATAGCGTCTTGAGGGAACCTTAAAAGATTTGCCTGATGACCTCGCAGAGCTGTACAAAACAGATCCCGAAGAGACTTACAATCAGCGCAAGACGTGAATCCAATGGATTCGTCGATATTGGGCTGAACAGTGGTTCAAGTACAATTTAGTCACACAGGAATATGCCGAGAAGAATGCTATCAGAAGCCCTTGGGGTGATATTCTCTTTCGAGGCCTTCCTCCCAAGAACATGGCTGAAGCTATTGCACAAGGTTTCTATCCTTGCATGGTCCGTGGACCTCAGCCTGAGAATGCCGACCCAACGTCTTTGCTCTGGTGTCGTGACGATTATCTCTTCAAGCGCAACTTCCAGCACGCAAAGGCTCCTGCAAAGGAAAACAAGAAGTCATTGGGATTAGACTTCAACCCTGGTCCCTCTGCTCCCCGTGCTGACGGCTCACATGATGCTGAACCAAATGTCATCGGTCCCTTTTCAAACCTTGATGGCCTCATCACTTACATCTTGGTCCAAGGTGCCAAAGTGGATCACTCTGATGACGATGCTGAGTCTGATGAAGCCCCAGCTCCAGCTCCTGCTCCTGCTCCAAGGCCGCAGAAGCAAAAGAAAGTCAAGGCTTCAAAGTCAGCTGCTCCTCCAAAAGCTTCACGTGTGAAGCCACTGGCCACTGCACCTCCTGAAGCCAGTGCACATTCTGAGGATCAATCCCGCATCTCCAAGAAGACGGAGAAGAGAAAGAATATTGTCAAGAACACTGAACTGGCACTGACCCCTGCTGCTATTCTGCGTGAAGAGCACATTGATCTGTCAAGTGATGACGATCTTGCAGATGATGCCCTTGAGCAACTTATCAAGAGCAAAGAAGAAGCAGAAATCTTCAACAATTTGCCTCTCTTTGATGTGGCAATCATCCATCACTTCATTGATGAATGGTTTGATACCCCAAACATCAGTTTTGAAGATCTCGCAACTTCCTATTGGCCTCGGCGTCTCTTTCAATGGCGCCATTGCTTCGAGCTAGCTCTAGCTCAGCGCATTGTTGAACTGAAGCACAAGATTGACTATGAGAAGGCTCGGTTCAAGAAGCATATGGCTGCACTCAGCGTGCAAGACGTCAAAACTTCAAGGTCATGCTGCACGACCTCAAGGAAGCCTTTGTCAAGAAGCGTGAAGAAGCCGGAGGCTCTCGTGAGCGCATGAAGGCTCTGGGCGACAAGTGCGTGCTTGCCTACAATGAGGCCGAGAAGCGCAAGGCTCTTGGCCGCCCTGGCATCGACCCTGTGATGGCTGCAAAGAAAAAGAAGTCTTCAATGACCAAGCTGCACCTTCAAGGCGGGAAGAACCCCGCATAGTCTTCCCAAGCGCATGATCGGCTCGAAGCCAAAGGTCCTGGCCAACCGCTTCGAGCAAGAAGACGAGGGCTGCCGAGGTGAAGCCGTAAAAAGGAAAAATCGACACCTCGATGCTGCTCCTCCAAGAAGAAGCTTAAGACCAAGAAGAATCGGATGCTCCCACAGAGCCCTTGGTTGTTGAACCCATTTCGTGGTTCGCCCCACGCCCGCAACCCAAGAACTTCAGATGATCGTTCATGAGCCTGCTTCCACAGGCTCCTGAAGTTGAAGAGATTCCAGCGGTGATCCCATCACTGCCGAAGACATTGGTCACCATGACAATGTTGAAGATGATGAAGTTCTTCCTCAAATCGAGTACAATGTGGTATCATCGCTTTGTTAAATGCGAACAACGAACTCATCGGCATTATTGGTCGCCCTCGATGCCAATTGCTCGGGATGCTTCATGGGCTGATCGCCTGCAACAACAAGACTCCCCAAGATTCCCCCAACATCAAGTCACTCCCTAACAACAAGTCACTCCCCAACAACAACAGCAAGAAGAAGAGGAAGACTTTGAGGCCCAGGCAACCCCATCTCCAAAGGCGTCGCCAGCATTTCGCAGGCTTCGCAAAGGTCAAAGGCCTCAAGTACCTCTCTCGAGCGTTCCAGAAGGAGAAGTGCAACACCAACCTGTTGCACGTCAAGTGTTCTCAGAAGCCACTCCAACTGTGAATGTCTCTGAGTCTGAAGCTAAAGCTGCTGAAGACAATCCGGCTGCATCAGCCGCAGACACCCAAGAAGAAGAAGAATGTGTCCCTACACCCCCTGTAACTGAAGAAGTTATACCTGATATCAACGTGCCAGTGTCCGACCCTCCAGCTCCTCAAGTGGAGGTTGAAAACATTGAGGCTGCCACCTCCAACACCAATGAAGCCAATGACGTGGTCATGGCTGAAGCAAATGTGGAGCCTGCACCAACAGCTCCTGAAGCCAATGAAGGAACTGTGCCTGAAGCCAATGAGGCTACTGCTCCCGAAGCATCTGCTGAGCAGCCTGAAGCCTCAGTTGTTGCCACTGCTCCAGTTCCGCCACCAAGGCCCTACACAATTGAACAAGCATACGACTATGGTGAGCTAGTCACAGTAAGATGGCCCGTTCTGGTCCCTCCGCCTCATGCCTCACGGTCCTCGGTTCGATTATCATATTGCGCATAGGCCTCGTGTCCGTAATCCGAAGCCAAGATCGCCAAGGTTTCCGAACGCGCCACCTCAACAGGTTCTTTCAATGCAAATGGCTTCAAGGCCCACAATACTTTCTTTGACAAAGGCAAAGAACCCCTACACAAGGCCAAGGATATCATCGGCGTTTCGAGCTATCCGCAACGGCTATTACTCCCGTGTTCGTATGATCAAGGCCGCATTTTCCCTCATATGCGCCTCGACACCGAAGCCATTGCGGACCTGCCGTGCTTAGAAGAAGCACTTGATTGTTTTCATGATGCAGTGTCTGCTTGGTTTCAAGCATGCATAAAGAACACTGGAATGAAGAATTAGTGCTTCAATTCTATGCTACCCTCCACATCCGCGGCTACAACAGAGATACGAAGACATGGGTTCTCGAGTGGATGACAGGAAATGTCCATCATGAAGCCAAAGCTCTTGACATCATTGAGCTCACAGGCCTACCCACTCCCGGAGAGCTGTTTGAACCTGGATGTCAACTCCACCGCGATGCAATCGAGAGCATATTTCATAAGCCGAGAACCGACATGAGTCGATCTTTGAGCATGATGAAGCCACTGACCACGATCTTTGAATACCCTCAGCACTTATTTGTTGATGACCTTGAGTATCTGCCCCGTACCATATATCACATCATCAGGCGAACTCTATGGCCTATCAAAGGGCATTCATCGTCTGCAAAGCTTGAAGGAGCAATGAAGACATTGGTCTTCTACATCCTCAATGTCATCAGCTTCAACACGCAAGAATTCTTCATCCGACAATTGGATGCGTCTGGATCTGATCTGTTTGGTCTGAAGTTCTATGCTCCATGGGTCATGCGCCTCATCAAAATGCACTCTGCTATCAACTATCAACCCTCCGCCGCAATCATCCGATCTTTCTACCAGAGGTTGATATGTCCATTGAAGCCATATACCCTGAGCCTGCCAAAACGCCACGAAGTCTTCAGAATGCAGATCACCATAGCTTATCTCAACCCATGGAAGGCGTCCAAGCGGTATCTCGTGTCTATCCCCTGGCTGGGAACACACGTTTGCCTCATCGTGCACGGACTGAAGCCACTGAGAGCACAATTGGCCAAAGGCCTCAGAAGCGCTCTCGAGTCCTCAATGATCGATAACTTCTTGTGGCGCTGCATCAAAAGCAAGATAAGCATCACTCCTGGCTCAAGCGTCAAATGCAAAGCCTCTTGGTGGACGTCAATCGCATTCGAAACCTTGCCACCAAGAATGCTTTCGTCACTCACGAGACACATCGGCGATCATGGAAGAGTTTGACCACTGCCGATCTTTGAAGCAGATCTTCAAGATGATGGCTTCACCGAACGCTTCATGTTTGACTCCACTCCTCCACGTAATGCACGTCCTCTGACGAACTCCATCACTTGAAGACTCTGACTATTCTTCCTCCGCGGCAACTGTCAATGCCAGAGTGATCGATGATGAAGATGATGCTACTTCACCGCCCCTACTTCTGCACGAATCGACACTGCACCAAGCTCGCTCGCACCACCAACCAACAACGACAACCTGCTGCATCATCTACTTACAAGAGGGCGAGTAGATGCTCTATGTCTTCAAACATTATTGGTCCTTACTGACAAAAGGGGGAGAAGCATATGAGTTTGATAGTCTTCAAGTGGGTTCATAAGGGCGGTTGCATAAATATTTTGCCTAGTGTTTACAACTCTCACTTTTGATACATTTGGTTCTTTGAGTTGTAACACTTAAACTCGATAATTCGCTCTACTACTTATTTGCTTTACTCAGTGCGATGATAAATTCCGCGTAATGTGACGATAACTTCCGCACTTAGATCATTCTGCAGACGTCCATTTTCCATTATGCATGTCATTCTCTTAGCTATATCATTTCATGCATGATGAATTATCTTCATAAGTTGAAGAGGATCTCCACAAGTACAACCTGCCATGTGCATTTGCATTCCAAAAGCAAACTACTTATATGCACATCTTCGAGGAGCCTTTGCCACTTATGAAGACAATTCCCTATCCTTTACAATTTCACGTATTTTATCCCCGTTGAAAACTTCAACCAGTTTGTCATCAATCACCAAAAAGGGGGAGATTGTAAGTGCATCTAGTGCCACCCCTAGTTGGTTTTGGAGTATTGACGACAAATGTGGTTGAGGGACTAATGCGTTTGTGAGAATTGCAGGATAACGCAGGTAGTGTCCCTCATTGATTCGGTTTACCTACCGGAGACGACCCCTAAAAAGATATGAAGACATTGACGACAATGATGGTATGTGAAGATATTCACATTGAAGACTATGACATGAGAAGACATTGAGTGAAGACTATGGAGCACGAAGACTGTGTTGTTTCGTTGTTTCCTTTTCTTCTTTGTTGAGTCATAGGAACCACCGTCTTTGTTAAGTGGGGTCCAAGTGATCATAGTCGTAATGACTCAAGTGATGCTCAACCCAAATCCTATGTCTTCGACGAAGACAATGAAAGCAAAACTTATCCAGAGCCGGATGAGTCGACTTTGCTTGTAGCCCAAGTAAAGTTCCCTGTGTGTTTGAAATCGACCGTTGGAACACGTGTCGGGTTCCTTAGTGACCTGGGTCATTTCGGACATAACAGGTCGGGTTTCCTAGTGGCTATAAATAGCCCACCCCTACACCATAAATTGGTGGCTGCTCAGAGTTAGTGCACGGCTTTTGTTGTTTGAGAGCAACCCACCTCAAGCCTTTGAGAGAGAGAAATCCTTGCGAGGACAAAGCCCAAACACCCAGAGCCAAAGAGTGTTAGGCATCATCAAGTCTTTCTGTCTGTGTGACTGAAGACTTATTACACTTGAGGACTGTGAATCCTCCACGGTTAGGGCGTCGCGTTCTGAGCATCCAAGAGTCATTGTGGATTGCCGGTGAACGCAGTCTGTGAAGGTTCTGAAGTCTACCTTGAAGACTTACCAGAGTGATTGGGCGAGGACTGTGTGTCCTTAGCTCAAGGGGAATAAGGTGAAGAAGCGGTCTTTTGCGTTGAATCTCAGCCTCCCTAACCAGATGTACAGTTGTCACAACAACTGGAACTGGTCCAACAAATCCTGTGTCTTCAACAAGTGACTGGTTCTATCCCTTCCCTCCTTTACCTCGAAGTTTGTCTTCGTGAAGTCATTGCTTATATGTCTTATCTGTTTGACTTCATTGCTTGACTACTATCGATGTTTGGCTTCATACTATCTTCCATCCTGATCCTTACTACATAGGTGCTATTAGTCTTGTCCGTTCACATTATTGCATACTTGACTATGGCTTGCTTGTTGTAGTTTATCTTCCGCTGCATATCAATTAGGTCATTTCTATTGTTTGTCTTCCAAACATTCGTGTTTTGAAGACTTCCCTAAAAATCGCCTATTCACCCCCCTCTAGTCGATAACTAGCACTTTCACAAGTGCTTCTTCTAAGCATGGCAGTCCTGCAATGGCTTCAGTGTCGAGACGCATATGAGGGAAAATGCGCCCTTGATCATACAGAACGCAGGAGTAATAGCTTCGTTGTTGATAGCTCCAGAAACGATCTGATGATATTCTTGGCCTTGCATAGGGGTTCTTTGCTCTGTCAAAGAAAGTGTTGTGGGCTTTGAAGCCATTTGCATTGAAGGACCCTGTAGAGGTGGCAGTACCTGGGAACCTTGGCAGTCTTGGCTTTGGTTTCTGGACCAGAGGCCTATGCTCAACATGATAATCAAACTGAGGACCAGAGGCATGAGGCGGAGGGACCAGAACGGGCCATCTGACAGTGACTAACTGACCATAGTTGTAAGCTTGCTCAATTGTATAGGGCCTTGGTAGCGGAACGGGAGCAAAGGGCAACAACCGAGGCTTCAGTTGCACAACAGTGCTTCAGAGCGATTGCATCATTGGCTGTCACATTGGTTGGTGCAGGCTCCACATTTGCTTCACCATGACTATGTCATTGGGTTCATTTGTGTTGGTGGTGGCAGCCTCAAGATTTTCAACCTCCACTTGATGAGCTGGAGGGTCAACCTTTATCACGTTCACTTCAGGAACAACTTCTTCAGTAATGGGGGGAGTAGGGACTCGTTCTTCTTGGTTGTCATCGGCTGATGCAGCCGGATTGTCTTCAGCAGCTTTGGCTTCAGACACGGAGACATTCACAGTTGGAGTGGCTTCTGGAAACACTTGACGTGCAACAGATTGGTGGTGCACTTCTCCTTCTGGAACGCTCGAAAGAGGGACTTGAGGCCTTGGTCCTTTGCGAAGCCTGCGGAATGTTGGCGACGCCTTTGGAGATGGAGTTGGCTGGGCCTCAAGGTCTTCCTCTTCTTCTTGCACAGGTGGTGTGACTTGTTGTTGTTGGGGAGTACTTGGGGAGTCTTGTTGTTGTGGGTGATCAGCCCATGATGCATCCTAAGCAATTGGCGTCATAGGACGACCAATCTTGATGAGTTCATTGTTCGTGAGAACAAAGCGATGATACCAAGTTGTGTTCAATCTGAGGAAGAACTTCATCATCTTCAACATTGTCATTGTGACCAATGTCTTCAGCAGCGATGGGATCAACTGCTGGAATGTCTTCAGCTTCATGAGCCTCTATGGAAGCAGGCTCATGAACTATCATCCGTCGTTCTTGGAGTTCAGATGCAGGTCGAACCATTGAGATAGGTTCAACAACTAAGGGCTCTGTGGAAGCAGCCTGATTCTTCTTGGTTTTGCGCTTCTTCTTGGAGGGAGCAAGATCGGAGGCTTCAAGATTTTTCCTTTTTTCGCTTCAGCCTCGGCGGCCCTCGTCTTCTTCTGCTTTGAAGCGGTTGACGACCTTTGGCTTCGATCCAGTCATGCCGCTTGGGAAGACTATGCGAGGTTCTTCTTGCCTTGAAGGTGCAGATTGGTCGATTGATTGCTTCTTCTTCTTGGCAGCCATTCTGGGTCAATGCCAGACGACCAAGAGCCTTGCGCTTCTCAAATTTCATTGTAGGCTAGTACACACTTGTCGGCCAGACTCTTCATGCGCTCCACGAGAGCCTTTAGCTTCGTCGCGCTTCTTGTGAAAGGCTTCTTTGAGCTCGTACAGCATGGTCTTGAAGTTTTTGACATCTTGCACGCTGAGCTTTGCCACATGCTTCTTTAACTGAGCTTTCTCATAGTCGATCTTGTGCTTCAGTTCAACGAGACGCTGAGCAAGAGCTAGCTCATAAGCAATGGCGCCATTGAAGGAGACGCTGAGGCCAATGGGAAGTTGCAGATCTTCAAAGCTAAGATTTGGGTTGTCAAACCACTCACCAATGAAGTGATGGATGATTGCCACATCAAAGAGAGGCAAATCATTGAAGATCTCTGCTTCTTCCTTGCTCTTGATCGCTTGCTCAAGAGCATCATCCGCAAGATCTTCATCATTGGATAGATCAATGTGCTCTTCTCGCAGAATGGCAGGAGTCAATGGGCGATCGGTATGTTTGACGATTTTCTTTTGCTTCTCCGTCTTCTTGGAGATACGTGATTGATCTTGACCGCATATTGTCTTCGTGGAGGTGCGATGGCGGTGGCTTCGCACGTGAAGCTTTTGGAGGAGCGGTGATCTTGAAGCCTTAGCCTTCTTTGGCTTCTGCGGCTTTGGAGTAGGAGCAGGGCTTCATCGATGTCGGTGTCATCATCGTAATGATCCACTTTGGCACCTTGGACCGAGATGTGAGTGATTAGGCCATCAAGGTTGTAGAAAGGACCGATGACATTGGGTTACGCATCACGGGAGCTGTCGACGCAGGGAGCAGAGGGACCAGGGTTGAAGTCTAATCCCAATGACTTCTTGTTTTCCTTGGCCGATGCCTTTGCGTGCTGAAAGTTTCGCTTGAAGAGATTATCGTCACGACACCAGAGCAATGACGATGGGTCGACATTTTCAGGCCGAGGTCCACGGACCATACAAGGATAGAAAGCCTGTGCAATAGCTTCAGCTCTGTTCTTGGGTGGAAGGCCTCGGAAGAGAATATCACCCCAAGGACTTTTGATAGCATTCTTCTCAGCGTATTCCTGGGTCACGAACTTGTATTTGAACCAGTTTTCAGCCCAATATCGTCGAATCCATTGGATCCGTGTCTTGCGCTGGTTATAATTCTCTTCAGGATCTGTCTTGTAAAGCTCTGTGAGGTCATCAGGCAAATCTTTTGATGTTCCCCCACGACGCTGTCTGCCACCCTTCCTTACTAATCTCTCTGCAGCCATGAACTTCAAACTGAATGGCTTCAACATGTTCAAAGGCTTCAAAAGCTTTCGCTTGCTGGACAAACAGGAACTGGCGTCGGGAGAGTTAATGTGATGCTGTAAGAATTCTGCAAACGAATGCAGACTATGAGAACCAAGGGATTCTCCCACGGACATGTACCTGTGACAACATTAGAGATGCGAGTGAAGGGGAAGAGGTCATATGCATTCCTAGAAGATTTTGAAGATAAATCAGTTTGAAGGCATTGACCTCATGATGCGAAGACATTCACTTATACGTTGAGAGTTGGTTCCAGATTTATACGAATCCGTGAATAGGTACAAGTAAGGAATCTAACTAGATATGAAGCTTAAGTGAATATACTAGGCAGTATGAGATGCGCAGAATAGATCTAACATTGTATAGGCGTAAACCAACTTTGGTAAACAGGATGAATCTTTGAGGATCAAAAAGATGGTAAAAATAGAGTTATATTTACCACACGAAGAACTGCTAGATGGAATGAGTAGGAGACCGAGCAGTTCAATCCACCGTGCCCTAACTTGGCAACGGAGGACAGCTACGGCGGCGACGGAGAGGACGATGTTCGCGGCCGGCGTGAGGACGGCGTCGGAGAAGTCGCGGTAGCTAAGCACTTCGTCGCCGGTGTCGTCGTGAGCTAGCGGTGGCGCTAGGGTTTTGACGAGGTGGAGAGGTGGAAGAAGGTTTTCTTTACCGCTGGGGACATGTATTTATAAGGAGGTGTGCGGCACAACACAATTACTCAGGTGCCCCTGGCGGTTCACATCTGAGGGTACGTGGCAAGCATGCAACATACTCGAGCTGTCCCATCGTTCCACGCCCTCGTGTTTGTCGGATGGTCGTTAAACTTCTCCGGATTTCAAATAATAAGGATGAATCATTTAAAACAGTCTTAATGTTTGTCTCTCGTGTCTTCACGACAAGGACGCAGAGAAGACATTCGCGCTTCAATAGAATGCATATGATTTGGACAGATAGAGTTTGAGGTAGAAAGCATAGAGAGATTAGGGTCCGATCACATTCACTTAGTTCAAAAGATTCAACTAGTAAGACGTAGCTATAAGTGAATGTTGTAGAGGACAGAACACCAGTATATATATATATATATATATATATATATATATATATGTATATGTATATATATATATATATATCAGAAAGCAGTCAAAAAAACATAGTGAAGAAAATCATGAAGATAAGTTGAACTTCGAAGACAAACCAATTGTGAAGACATAGCTAAAATAACGCCATGAGTGAAACACTTCAAACAGAGAAATTTGATGGTGGCGTTACCCACCGTATAGGAAGTATTAGACCCAGACACGACGCACAATTATCGTGGCGCTCGAAGCCAAATTCCATGTTAATGTATTCACACTCGTAATGTAAGTCTTCATTGATTGAAGATATACTTTACTTCGTGTGTTGCACATCTAAGTCATCAACATGCATAAGTGTTAGGATGTGTGCCCGATCACGGGACATTTGAGGATTCCAAGATATTTAGCTCACACCGTAACTTGCAAAACCTTTTCTCATCCAAGGGCTTTGTGAAGATATCTGCGATTGCTCTTCAGTGTTGACGTGAATGATGTCAAGATCCTTTTTCATGACATGATCTCTGAGAAAGTGATGACGAATTTCAATGTGCTTTGTCTTCGAGTGATGGACTGGATTGTTGGCAATCTTGATGGCGCTTCCGTTGTCGCAGAAGAGAGGTACTTGTTTCAGATTGATGCCATAGTCCTTGAGAGTTTGCTTCATCCATAGAAGTCGAAAGCGCAGAAGATCCAAAGACAATGTATTCAGATTCAGCGATTGAGAGTGATACACAATTCTTCTTCTTTGAAGACCAATAGACAAGTGATCGTGCGAGAAAGTGACATGTGCATGATGTAGACTTGCGATCCACCTTGTCACCAAAGCATAATCAAGATCCCGAGAATCCAACCAAATCAAATTCTGAGCCCTTTGGATACCATAAACCGAGCATTGGGGTGTGAGCCAAATATCGAAGAATTCGCTTCACCGCTAAGTGATGCGATTCCTTTGGTGCCGCTTGGAATCGAGCACACATACAAACACTAAGCATAATATCCGCCTAGATGCACATAGGTAAAGTAAGGAACCGATCATGGAGCGGTATACCTTTTGATCAAATTCTTTACCATTGTCGTCGGGACCGGATGGTGTTTGGTAGCATTGACGTCGTGTAACCTTTGCAATCTTGCATTCCAAACTTCTTCGTACACTCTTTGAGGTATTTTTCTTGAGATATGAAGATGCCATTCCTTTCTTGTGAATTTGAAGACCAAGGAAGAACTTCAGCTCACCCATCATGGACATCGATATTGCTCTTGCATCATGTATCCAAACTCATCACCGTACTTTCCGGTTGGTGCACCAAGATAATGTCATCCACATATATTTGGCACACAAACAGTTCACCATCATATGTCTTCGTGAAGAGTGTTGGATCAAGGGATCCGTGTTTGAAGCCTTTGCTCTTCGTGAAGTCTTTGATCGTATCATACCAAGCGCCGAGGAGCTTGTTTGAGGCCATACTGATTGCTTTGTTTAGCTTGTACACCATATCGAGGATGTTTTGGATCTTCAAAGCCGGTGGTTGAGCGACGTATACTTCTTCTTCAATCTTGCCGTTGAGAAATGCACTCTTCACATCCATTTGATATAGCAAGATGTTGTGGTGGTTAGCGTAGGCTAGCAGTATGCGAATAGCTTCAAGCCTAGCCACAGGAGAAAATGTTTCATCGAAGTCAATTCCTTCAACTTGAGTATATCCTTGAGCCACAAGTCGTGCTTTGTTTCTGACGACTTGACCATGCTCATCTTGCTTGTTTCGATATATCCATTTTGTGCCAATAATGTTATGCTTGCGAGGGTCAGGACGCTGACAAGTTCCCAAACATTGTTCAGCTTGAACTGTTGAAGTTCTTCTTCCATAGCTTGTATCCATTCAGTTCCATAAAGGCTTCACTACTTTCTTGGGTTACGATATTGACACAAAAGAAAAGTGTCCACAGAAATTTGCTAACTGTGTTGCTCTTGAGCGAGTAAGTGGACCAGGTGCATTGATGCTATCAATTATCTTATCAATTTTTACTTCATTTGCGACTCGAGGATGAATTGGATGAAGACTTTGCTCTTGCTGATCATTGTCATCATTGGGAGGATTATCTTCAGACTGAGCATTGTCTTTAGGTTGGTTAGGTGCAGAAATGATAAGTTCCTCTTCGTTTGTGCTTGAAGGCATGATTTCTCCATTTCCCATCAGCTTGATAGATTCACTGGGTGGAGCTTCGTCTAGTGTACTTGGCAGGAGCTCTCTTTGTGAACCATTGGTTTCATCAAATCGCACGTCCACAGTTTCGACGATTTTGTAGAGATAGAGGTTGAAGACTCAGAAGAGTGCGAGTCCTTTCCGTGAATGGCATGAAGCCTTCATGAGCTTTAGGTGCAAATTTTGACTTGTGATGGGGATCCTTGATCCATCACCTAGCTCCGAATACTCTAAAGTAGCTGACATTTGGCTTCTTGCCAGTAAGGAGCTCATAGGATGTTTTGTTCAGAAGCTTATGGATGTAAACACGGTTGATGACGTGACATGCTGTATCAATAGCTTCAGCCGAACTTTCTTGGTGTCTTGTACTGCCGAGCATTGTTCGAGCCATCTCAATGAGGGTTCTGTTCTTGCGCTCTCTGATGCCATTTTGCTGAGGTGTGTATGGAGCAGAGAACTCATGAGTGATTCCCATTGTATCCAGATAAAGATCAAAGTCCGGTGTTCTTGAACTCAGTGCCGTTGTCACTTCTGATATGCTTGATCTTGACGCCATAATTGTTCATGGCTCGATTGGCGAAGCGTCTGAAGACATCTTGTACTTCAGTCTTGTAGAGAATTATGTGCACCCATGTATATCTTGAGTAGTCATCAACAATGACGAAACCATAGAGACAAGCAGTTGTTGTGAGGGTAGAGTAGTGAGTAGGGCCAAATAAGTCCATGTGTAACAGCTCGAAGGGTTGAGATGTCGTCATGATTGTCTTCGAGGGGTGCTTTGCCCTAGTCATCTTTCCAAATTTCGCAGCACCACACAAATGATCCTTCTTGAACTTGACACCCTCGATTCCTATGACATGCTTCTTCTTGGCGAGTGTGTGTAAGTTCCTCATGCCAAGATGCCCCACCTCCGATGCCAGAGCCGGCGATTCTCAAGCTTTTGCCGTAAGACATACGGCAAGTCAGGACCTGCCGAGAAATCTACCATGTATAGATCATCTTTCCGATACCCTTCAAAGACTAGAGACTTGTCGATTCCATTAGTACAAGGCAACGATATTTTCGTAATAGCACAATCATGTTCAAGTCACAAAGCATTGAGATGACATTAAGTTGAAACCAAGGGATTCAACAAGCATCACTTTATCCATGTGTTGATCCTTTGAGATTGCAACTCTACCTAGACCCAATACCTTGCTTTTACCAAAGGTCAAGAATGTGATGTGATTCTTGTCCGATGGACGTAAGGTTGAGTCCATGAGAAGACTTCGATCACCAGTCATATGATTAGTGCATCCGCATCCATAATCCATTCTAAAGCATGAGGTGTCATACCCTCAAGATGCAGTTAGGGGGATAGGCTTCACCAAGAGTATTGTGAAGCATAAACATTTAACGGTCAAGAGGATTACTGAAGCTCAGATCAAGATTAGGACTGATAGGATGAATGGCAAACAATTCAGGAACAATATACATAGTGAGACCATTTGGGCATTTGATCTTGCGCCCTACAAGATGTTTTAGGTCCCCAAAGAATATCATCGACGCCTTTGATTTTCGGGCCGAGACCCTTCCCCGCAAAAGAAAGTTAATTCTTTTAACCACCCACATCTTCGTGGGTGGCTTAGAAGCAATGAGTCTAAGTGCAGCATCGAGAACTTGACTTTGGCGCCCTAGCAAATAGCCTTGCAGGAGATGAGTGATACTCATATGAATAAGCGTAAAAGTTCTTAGTTCTATGAACATAGCGGTTTGAAGACACACGCTCATATTCATAAATTTGAGTACGGTTTCCTGCAAAACATTGGCGTTAGGGTGACTCGGTGAGTCCTCCATGCATTTGAAGCCTTTGGACCATATGATGCCTTAGGTGCAGGGTTTGTCTTCATCCTGTGGTGTCACGATCACATTCACTGGAAGATTCTCAAGACAACTTTTGGGAACCCAGATCTTCTTCATAGGTGGTCCATTCCTGCAGTTAGTACCAATATACCTGGAAAACACTTCACCATTATTATTTTTGAATAGTTTATAGTTTGCATCAAAGGATTCATCAATGATAATAGGATTAGCACAGGTAAAGCCAGATAAGGTGGATGGATCCACTGAAGGTCCCTTTGCAGCAACCCATGTGGTTTTGGGATCTTGCTTCAGCTTCCAGAGGGAACCATCAACATTCATTTTCCTCTCGAACCCAACACCCTCTTTCCTAGGGTTTCGGTTCGAATCTGCTTTTGAGGACATCGCAGTGTCGATGTCCTTTCGGACTTTTATACATCCTGTTTCAAGCAATGTCTTCAACCTAGCATTTTCATCAACAATAGTAGTGATATCCTCCGCAGAGGGGTTAGTTACCACATCGATAGTTGAAGACAATGCAACAATGGCAACAATTGAACATTCAAGAACAGAGGTAGCGATATCACGCTCAAGGCATTTTAGACATGGTGGTTCAAATCCATCCCGAAGGGACTGATCTGTTGAGCGCGAAGTGACTCATTCTCTTTTTGAAGATCTTCATGAGCAGCTCTCAATTTCTCAAGCTCTTGCTTCCTTTGAAGATAATCATAGGAGAGCTTTTCATGAGTGGTTGAGAGCGATTCATGACGACTTTCAAGTTCTAGGTACTTAGCATGAAGATTTTTTATGTCTTCAACTAAGGACTGTGAACGTGTCATTTCCGCGTCCAACGAGTCATCGCTTTTGTCTAACAGTTTTTGAGTATGTTCCATAGCTTTTTGTTGTTCGATTGCAATTTTAGCAAGTGTTTTGTAGCTGGGCTTGGATTCACAATCAGAGTCATCTTCACTTTATGTTTGAAAGTAAGCATCACGTGATTTTACCTTGGCACCACGTGCCATGAAGCAGTAGGTGGGAGCAGGGCCGTCCTTGTCATCAGCTTCAGCATTGGTGTGGAAGTCATTGTCTTCATTGTTGAAGATGGACTTGGCAACATAGGTTGTGGCTAGAGCCAGACTTGCAACACCAGGGTCGGACTCCTCTCCAGACTCCACCTCCGCCTCCTCGAAGCGAGACTCCTCCTCTGAATCCATTTCCTTGCCAACAAAAGCACGAGCCTTGCGGATGATCTCTTCTTATGAGATGAAGACTTTCTTTGAGGACTTGGAAGAAGACTTTGAAGATTTCTTCTTCTTCTTGTCATCGTAATCATATTCCTTGCTCTTCTTCTTCTTCTTCTTCTTCTCATTGTCCCCTTGTGGACACTCGGATATATAGTGTCCGGGTTTCTTGCACTTGTGACATGTTCTCTTCTTGTGGTCATGAGTGGAAGCTTCATCATTTCTTGAGCTAGATCGTGAAGACTTTCAAGCCCTTCTTCTTAGTGAACTTGGAACTTCTTCACAAGCAAAGCAAGTTCCTTTCCAATGTCTTCGAGGATTATCGAACGGGCAATGATTCTTCTTCGGATGAGGAAACAACTTTTGCCTTCAAAGCGCGAGTTCGTCCATAGTTGGGACCATAGATATCTCTTTTCTCGTAAAGCTGGAACTCATGTGTGTTGAGCCTCTCAAGTATATCGACGGATCGAGTGTCTTGAAGTCGTATGCGTTCTTGTATCATGAGGGCAAGGGTGTCAAAGGAGCTGTCAAGTGATCTCAGTAGTGTCTTGATGATTTCATGCTTGGTAATCTCAGTGGCGCCGAGAGCACAAAGCTCATTTGTGATGTCGGTGAGACGATCAAACGTGAAATTTGGACATTTTCATTGTCGTTTCTCTTGAAGCGGTTGAAGAGGTTGCGAACAATACCGATCCTTTGATCTCTCCGGGTTGAGACGTCTTCGTTGACCTTGGATAGCCATCCCGCACTAGCTTCGACGTTTCCAGAGCACTCACACGGCCATACTGTCCTTTGGTCAGATGACCATAGATAATGTTCTTGGCAGTTGAGTCCAGTTGAATGAACTTCTTGACATCAGCAGGGGTGACACCTTCACCAATTTTGGGAACGCCGTTCTTGAAGACATACTAGAGGTCGACATCAATGGCTTCAAGATGCATACGCATCTTATTCTTTCAGTAGGGATATTCAGTTCCATCGAACACGGGGCAAGCAGCGGATACTTTGATTATCCTTGCAGTCGACATGGCTAAAACTCCAGGTGGTTAAACCGAATCACACAGAACAAGGGAGTACCTTGCTCTGATACCAACTAAAAGTGCTAGTTATCAACTAGAGGGGGGGTGAATAGGCGATTTTTATGAAAGTATTCTAAACATGGAAGTTTCAAAGACAAACAATAGAATTGACCTAATTGATATGCAGCGGAAGATAGACTACAATAAGCAAACCATAGTCAAGTATACGATAATGTGAAAGTACAAAGACTAATAGCAGCTTAGTAGTAAGGATCAAGATGGAAGATAGTATGAAGCCAACCAACGATAGTAGTCAAGTAATGAAGTCAAACAGGTACGACAAATTGGCAATGACTTCACGAAGACAAACTCTAAGTAAAGGAAAGGAGAGGATAGAACCAGTCACTTGTTGAAGACATAGGATTTATTGGACCAGTTCCAGTTGCTGTGACAACTGTACGTCTGGTTAGGGAGGCTGAGATTCAACTCAGACGACCGCGTCTTCACCTTATTCCCCTTGAGCTAAGGACACACAGTCCTCGCCCAATCACTCCGGTAAGTCTTCAAGGTAGACTTCCGAACCTTCACAGACTTCGTTCACCGGCGATCCACAATGACTCTTGGATGCTCAGAGGCCACGCCTAACCTACCGGAGGATTCACAGTCCTCAAGTGTAATAAGTCTTCGTGTCACAGACAGAAGACTTCAAAGTGATGCCTAACACTCTTTGGCTTTGGGTGTTTGGGCTTTGTCCTCGCAAGGATTTCTCTCTCTCAAAGGCTTCGAGGTGGGTTGCTCTCAAAGCGACAAAAAGCCGTGCACTAACTCGAGCAGCCACCAATTTATGGTGTAGGGGTGGGCTATTTATAGCCACTAGGCAACCCGACCGATATGTCCGAAATGACCACTGGTCACTAAGAAACTGACACGTGTTCCAACGGTCAGATTTCAAACACACGCGACAGCTTGACTTGGGCTACAAGTAAAGCTGACTCATCCAGCTCTGGATAAGATTTGCTCTCATTGTCTTCGCTCGAAGACATAGGATTTGGGTTGAGCATCACTTCAGTCATTCTGATTTTGTTCACTTGGACCCCACTTAACAGTACGGTGGTTCCTATGACTCAACAACGAAGAGAAAGGAAACAACGAAACGACACACGCCTTTCAAGGCCCATAGTCTTCACTCAATGTCTTCTCATGTCATAGTCTTCAATATGAATATCTTCATATACCACCATTGTCGTCAATGTCTTCATACATTTTTAGGGGTCATCTCCGGTAGGAAAACCGAATCAATGAGGGACACTACCTGCGTTATCCTACAATTCTCACAAACACATTAGTCCCTCAACCAAATTTGTCGTCAATACTCCAAAACCAACTAGGGGTGGCACTAGATGCACTTACAAGCATGCATCTAGAATATTAAGTTCATAAAAACATAGTAACGCATTAGGTAAGATGACATGATGTTGAGGGATAAACTCAAGCAATATGATATAAACCCCATCTTTTTATCCTCGATGACAACAATACAATATGTGACTTGCTGCCCTTGCTGTCACTGGGAAAGGACACCGCAAGATTGACCCAAAGCTAAACACTTCTCCCATTGCAAGAAAGATCAATCTAGTAGGCCAAACTATATAATTCGAAGAGACTTGCAAAGATATCAAATCATGCATATAAGAATTCAGATAAGAACCAAATAATATTCATAGATAATCAAGTTCATAAATCCACAATTCATCGGATCTCGGCAAACACACCGCAAAAGAGTATTACATTGAATAGATCTCCAAGAACATCGAGGAGTATTTTGTATTGAGAATCAAAGAGAGAGAAGAAGCCATCTAGCTAATAACTATGGACCCGAAGGTCTGTGGTAAACTACTCACGCTTCATCAAAGAGGCTATGGTGTTGATGTAGAAGTCCTCCGTGATTGATTCTCCTCCCGCAGATCGCCGGAAAAGGCCCAAAATGGGATCTCATGGGTACAAAAGGCTGTGGCGGTGGAAAAGTGGTTTCGTGGCTCCCCCTGATGTTTTTAGGGTATAAGAGTATATATAGGCGAAGGGAGTACGTCGGTGGAGCTACGAGGGGGCCACGAGGCAGGAGGGCACGCCTTTCAAGTCTTCTGGATTGCTTTCGGTCCAAGAAAGATTATCGCGAAGGTTTCATTCCATTTGAATTCCGTTTGATATTCCTTTTCTGCAAAACACTGAAATAGGCAAAAAACAGAAACTGACACTGGGCCTCCAGTTAATAGGTTAGTCCCAAAAATAATATAAAATAGTATATTAAAGCTCATTAAACATCCAAAACAGATAATATAATAACATGAAACAATCAAAAAATATAGATATGTTGGAGACGTATCAAGAGACAATGACTTTGCACAAAATAGATGTTAGGTTACAGAGCCATGGAGAGGCACGAACCAACATCCACTATCAGTGGATTCTGGACCGAATGAGATAAAGGATGCCAAAAATGCGAATAAGTATGGTCATGGTGAAGGAGAAGGGTGAGAGGCATGATGGTATAGAATCCATCAGTGGAGTAGAAGAGGGTGGCGCCACGTAATAGGTACATTGGCACATTGTAAATAAGGTCGCTCAAACCCAACAGCATGACCTCGTTGCGATATTATGTTATACATCAGTTTTCGTCCAATTTTCCTTATAAACTGGCAAAGCTCCTACAGTTTGCTCAAAAAAATTATGTTAGACATGCAATGACTTTGTTTTAAAACACTCTATACAGCTTGAAAAAGATGTCAGTTCAATTCACCGATTTATGCCTCCAATGTCAAGGTGCACGGATTTGTTTGTCTGTGGATCATACCTAAGACGCAATATGTTGGTATGTTAACAAACGATCTTAGTCCCTGTTGGCACCTTCCTTTGGAGTAGATCCTTCTTTGATTGAATAATGATGCAATGAAAGAAATTACTTTCCATAGGAATTTTGCAACAAAGCAATTTAAGGGGGCAAAAAAATTATGTGAGGTTCAGGTGTAGACATTGGGTCCGAGAAATTGAGATGGCGCAGGGTAAGTGAGTTGGGGTGGAGCACGGAGGCAAAATCAGTCGAAACCGACAACATGCACACTGAATTCGTAGAAGGGCACGCAAGTGTTCACGCACAATATAGAGGTTAAATCTTACAAACTTCAAAAAAAAAATCTCACATACAATTATTTTTCTTTTTAAGAAACATAGACGCTCACATGCACTCACCTCAACAAACGTAGGTACATACACCTACCTCTACGAGCACCTCCGAGATAAATCTAGAGATTGACAAAGTCAAACGTCACCTTTCCTTGAAAGAATATTCCATCTGTATAACATACGTACTCTCTCCTTTTCGGTTTATAGGGCTTATCTTAAAATTTTATTTTTTCCATTTTATAAGGCTCTATTTGATTGTTCCCCATCACATGCTCAGAATTCAAGATGCATTAAATCATTGCATGCAAGCATTAAGAGAAAATTGACCAATGCATGTACTTTATGCATGCATGCATTGTAATTAGTGCATTGATAAACATAATTTTTTAAGAAAAACAAAAACATTAATTAGATGCTTTTGCAAACTATAAAAAATATTTCACCACTCACCATCTATCTTGGTTGATGAGATTTTTGAATTAAGCCATATAAACCTGAAAGGAGGGAGTATGTATCAAACCTAGATCTACAGTGGGTCCGGGGTACAATAACCCTCATAACCATCCAACATAAGTCGGTTCCCACTGACAAAATCTAAGACCACCACAGCGAAACAGTGGCATCAGGGTTGGCAAATACTCTCGCCATTCACAAATATAATATATTTTGGACTATATACGGACTGAAATGAGTGAACAAACACACTCAAACATGTCTATAAATCTATGTACATCTGATTTTTTTTTCTTTTCAAAATGGCTATATACATCAGATTTAGAAATAAAGTTAAAAAGATTTAGGAATGGAGGGAGTACCAATTGGCAATTGCAAATTCTAGCACTGAATGTCTATCTGAAAGGGGCATCACAGAATTTCTAAAACTGCATTTGAAGGAAAAACAATTCATCTAGGTCTAGAGGTCTAGATCACAAACATGAAAACAGGGTATAACTTGGCCGCAGCCGCACCAGGATTCGTACAACGATAAGCATACTGGCAACTGAGCAAAACGCACCACCATTACTGTCTTCTAGGTCACGGTGAATCTCCCGGCACAAAACTTACGAACTAGTGGTAAAACAAAGTCACCTTGGTTACAGCATCATGTCTTGCTTAAACACGCCTAACAGCCCTAGCGAAGTACATGCCGACCGATTTCTGATACCAGCTTAAGCATTCTCGGTCTATACTCTATGGCACCAGATGCGTGGGTGGGCAGCGTGGCCCAAAGAAGTGACCCCCAAAGCAAGTAGCTCAACCCTGCAGGTATACTTAGTCTGAAAACCGACATGCATGTAAAAAACCTTTGCTTATGTGTGTGTTTTTTTAGAAGGCCCTGTGTGCGGGAAGTATGGGCGACTTCACATGATAAGAGGATAAGCTGCTAATTCATGATTGGAAGAATCACAAAGCCGTCTTATAACAGGTTGGTGAGCAATGCACACAGAAATTAAGTCTTATATGCAAAATTTAAAAGTATACTACGACCTCCGTTTTAAAATGTAAGATGTTTTGGAAGTTTAAATTGAACTGCCAAAACATCTTATATTTAGGAACAGAGGGTGTACAACTTAAGAGTAAAAGGCACATGAGCTGCCCATCATGCTTCAGGAGAGTCTCGAGAAGATATAATTCCAGTTTTGAAGAAATAAACACATTAATTAGCAGAAACATAATATCTAAATGGGAAATAAAAGCTTCGGGCCCTCAAACACTAACTCTGATGCACAGGTTATGCAACATTCTTCTTTGGAATGTCATTGGTTCCATGAATTATGTATATAGAATACCAAGACCTAAACATGTAGCGTAAGCCCAAGACATTTCACCCGTATAAATTTCCAAAGATCTTTATTATACATAGCAAAAGACAAACAAGAACCGGCAGGAAAAGAGTTTTGTGTACAGATGAGCCCTCTAATTAGAATAGTGGAGGCTCCACTGCCGCACAAAGTGCAGAAGACATATCACTCACTACCTGTGATGCTACTAGGTAGGACTCTGATTGTTGCTTGGCGCTGCCCAATGTAATTGTTCATGGGCAAGCAAAACCATCTGATCCTCATCTATGAAAAGACGCCTATTGTGTTTTTTTTTTACATACATTAAACCACATATGTAGCAAACTTTCGACACACAAATAATCTGAGCAGCATGATATTGAGCAAGTACGATATACCCAAGAAGATTGAGACTGCCTCCAATGAACTAGGTTTTTCTACAACATGGTTAAATACTACTCCCTCCATTTCTAATTATAAAATGTTTCAGATATTGCAATATGGACTACATACGGGTTAAAATGAATGAATATACACACTAAAACGCGTCTAGATGCATACAAATCTGAGAAAATAGAGAAAAGCCAAAACATCTTATATTTAGGAAGGGGGGAGTATTTGATAATTCTTTCAAGAATGTAACTTCTTAGAGGTTGCAATCAAGCATGAGATTAACTTGAATAGTTCAGCTGAGTCACTGAGACCAGCACCGTCAGAGCCAGCTTGGTCAAACAGTTGCACCAGAGAAACTCAAACGCAAGGACCGAAATTATCTGGCTTACGTCACAGGACCAGGACAGGAAAATCAAGCCAACTTGAGAGTGGGTTTAAACTCAACCTGAGTGAATTTGCCAAGCTGATGGGTATTGGTTGTGGGATAAAGATGTGAGTGAAACCTGCATGTCTTACCATATAATTTCACTGTGAATTTATGTTGTCTACTTTCCACTCTTGTTCTTCAGAGATGTTAGCTAAAATTATGCACACTACGAATCTAGGTTATCATAGATTAGTTGGATATTTCACAACAGTAGATGGATAAATGCATTCCTGAAATTGTTTTGATCTTTATTTCCAGAGTCACATGGCAATGCTGATCAATAAAGAAGAAACCATGCAATCTTTCCTGGTTTGACAAGTTCTTTCCAGTAGCATGAACCATTAACTTTCTACATTATAAAGACAACAAAGCACCATAATTCTTAAATACAAATAGCATAAGCTTGCCAGGAGAGAATCCCCAACAGTATAAGCACTACTGTGACAACAGGCTTACCTCTTCGTAGTTCATAGACTCGGTTTCGACAATGATGGTGGGAAGCCAAAGTAGGAGTGAACTAGATTGGGGGGATAATAGTGTTTTGCCCTACAGACCTTCTTAAGTTCTGAGGTCTTGACATCCAGAGAAAACAAATCAAACTCGTTATCCTCGGGCAACAACCCATGTGCATTATCATCCCACTGAGCTATTCGAATACATCGAAGGAATAAGAATCTCTCAGTTGCACCCACAGCGAAATAGCGACATTGAGGAGGCAATGCTATAACATTTTTCAGCTGCCACTCTTTGGGAGATTCTCCGTTGTTTTGTTGAGTGGTATGATAGAGATGAAACGTGGCATAGCTGTAACTACCGACAAGAGTAAACATCTCAAGGGCCCCTTCTGTACCATCAACAATAGTAAACATGCATACACTCTGTCCAGGCTGGTTTATAAGCTGCACATGGTAGCCGGTGAGAATGTTGACAATGGAGAACTCCATTAAGCGCGTGTCCAGCATGAGCAACTTGTCCTTCCAAAGAGCCGGCCAATAGAAGCAGCCACGCACGTAGTTGAAATGGGACAAGCCATTCCAAGGGGGCTCAACTATGCCCAAAGAGCTCCAGCTGGGAGATGCAGCAATACACCATTGTCCGGTGATGGAAGAGAAGACAAACATGACCAACTTGCTTTTGTAGCGTGCCGTGCAGATGACCCTGAACGAGGTCTCCTCCTCCTCCTCGCCAATGGGAACCAGCATAGGCGCAAATTCAACAAGGCGCTCCTGCTGGACGGTCATTTCCTCAGGTATGGGCGGGAGCAGCACGTATCTCCGTGACAAGGGATCGCACACCGCGAGATTTGTGAAGACTGGATCAATGTCAAACCGGCAACTGCACTCGAGGAGGACGCGGCGGTCGCGCACGTCGCGGAGGTACCAGGGGGTGAGCGAAGCCTTATCGGGCTTGGGGACGAAGGAGTAGGAGAAATCTGCGCCGTCGGCGAGGGCACGGGCGAGCGGGGGGGAGGGATGATGTTCCTCCGCGCGATGAAATCCGCCTTTGTCGATGGCTAATCCCAGGAGTGGCGGCGGATGGAGAGCGCGGAAGCGGCGGAGGAAGGAGCGCTCGGCGATGATGCGGCGGAAACGGGGGCTGGCGGTTGATGCGCGGGCGAGCCCGGTCGGGGTGGGCAGGCGAAGGAAGATCTCCTCCAGGATCTCGTCGAAGAGATGCGGCGCCGTCGCGGCCATGGTCGGGCGCCGGCGGCCGATCTACCGCCGGGGGAGGTGGAGAGGAAGGGGATTAGGGTTAGCGGAAGGTGTTGTGCGAAGTGAGCGAGCGGGCAGAGCAGAGGATGTTGTGCTAAGATGACAAAATGGTTTGTACTAGTATAATTTCAACTAGATGATACCCCAACACATGCTAAAAAGTAATTGAACACATCTTTAAATAGATGTACATAACAAACTATTCTTGAGAAAACCTATGTTTGGAAAAATCATGAAGCATGAAGCACAAATAATTGCATTCCTTCAAATCATGGTTAGTAGTAAAACAATGGTATCACGTGACAATACAAATATGAAAAAAAACCTAGATATCACAATATAATACATTTTGTATTAAATAAATTAGTTAAGCATTCCCTCGTAAACAAAGGGACATACTATAGACCAAAACTTGGCTCTGTAGACAACACAAACTATGACTGATTTCACACCTCTTTAGTAAACAAAGAAGGGTTCAAATATCAGAGCAATACAACAGAAAACATGTATGGGCAAAGCATGATTACTTTTGCCAAAATCACATGCATTATTAAATGAAACAAAGTTAAGTACTTGTGACTTGTCAGTTTAAATAAAATCACACACAAAATCTTCCAAGGAAAATAATCCTCGTCATTCCACTTAATCATCATATTTTCATTAAGTATATATAGAAGCATGCTTTATCTTACAAACAAATGTTTTATATGCAAACAAACAACAACAAAAAGTGCGCTTGTTTCTTAAACTGCCAGCAAGAATTTTGTTATCATAACCACATTTTATTCTTGATTCCTATTTCCCCTGCGTATGTAAGACAAAAGTTAAGAATAAATACATGGTAAACATGAAGACTTTTATCCAAATATTAAAGAAAATCGCAAGCCTTTGGTGCCCCTATAAAAACAATTGATAGTAGTAAATGTGAACATATGGGTAAAAGAAAAAAGCATGAACCCTCGTCCAAATATTATCAAAAAAAGGAGAGAGAGATGTGCGTCTCACTGATGCTTGCCTTTCTCAGCTTCACTGTATGTTTGCTCCACGAAGAAGAATTTGAGGGAGTCCGTGGAGGTACGAAGGAGGCTGGGAACCTGCAAAGAAAAAAGCATGAACCCTCGTCCAAATATTAAAAAAAAAAATGAAGGGCAAGGGAAATGCAAATGAACGATCGTAGCCTGTCTTGATCCAAAAATAGGCTAGAAAATATTTAAGAACAAAAGATGGTTTCCACTAACAGTACTCCGCAACATCAAGAACTGAAATTAGTTCTCCTTCCTATAAATTCCGGTAATAAAAATATAGCACAAGACTACAAGAGGTTGCACACTGCCTGACACCATCAACGGCCTGTGCTGAATTGGAACCGCCAAGGTTGTGGACTGGTCAGCGGCGTCGATGATGCACTGTGATGCAATCGATCAAGGCAGTTAACAACGACGGCAATGCTTAGTGAGTTAGCGAACCATAAACACCCTTCACGAGAACACGTACCTTAGTCGTGCTGTCCCAAGGGATGTGCTTCTCATCTTGATGGCGGATCTGGCCGATACGTGTGGATCCAGGGACGGGGTGGCTTCCGGCTGCGCTAGCGACGACGACCTGCAGTGGAGGGCGGGGTGGCGGCCGGTTGCACTATCAACGATGGCCTGCAGTAGAGAAATTCCATCCCAGTCGGTCAGATGTGGTGGCACTGCTGCGGGAAAAGTAACAACGCAACAAAACGTCTGATGGGCTAAACGCATCACTTATGGAAGACAAAAGCGCACCACTGCATGCTGGAACCTCATCTCCGTGTCTTCCATCTGCGGGAGCGGTGGACGAAGCAGGGCCCGGCGGAGGCCACCAAGGACTACAGCGGGGCGGAGGAGGGGAGGCCGGCGCGTTGCCGGGAGGGGGGGCTCACGCCGGTCAGACCAGCGACCCTGGTTAGCCTAGGGGGATCCTTGAGATTGTGAACGAAGATGGAAGCTTAAAGGGGAAGAATCACTGCATCGGTTACTCAGTGGAGAAGATGAATTAGAAAGTTATGAAAATAATGGACGGTGGATTTAATTGGGGAGATGTGTTGGCCTATTGGAGAGTTAATTGGGGGAGATGATTGGGCCAACGCGAAAGAAGATGCACGCTTACATGCAGCGTCGAGATGTGGTGGGTGACCTGGTAGCTGAACACTGATGTGGCCATTGTGTGCGCTGGTCAATTAGTGATGGGTCCCGCCTGTAAGCCAGTAAAAGAACGCTGATGTGGCTGATCTACTGATGTGGATAGGCTGCATGTTTAGAGAATTAGGATAGTGGGGATGAACTATTTAGGTATTATAGATGTGAGGCATTGAGGCGGCTTATTTCAAGCTAAAACAATTTGTAGATGCCAGCCTAGCTCGCTCCGGCATGGGGGGTTCTGCAGCAGCCGTATGTAGAAACGCAGACGGTCTTTTCTTGAGCAGTTCGGCCATAATCATCCATAGAGTCAAGGAGGTTGTGGCGCTAGAAGCGATCGCCTGTCGTGAAGCTCTCAGATTCTTTGAGGATTTGCTACTTCAAGATTTTATTATTGCTTCTGACTCAAAACAAGTGATAAACGGCATTGAGAAGGGAATGAATAATACCTATGGACACATTATTAAGGAGGTCAAGCATCGAGCATCAAACTTCAATTGCAAATTCATTTTCGAAGGTTGAGCAACGAACACAGATGCAGATAGACTAGCTAAAACTTTGAATTCTTTGGACGAGGGGCGTCATGTTTAGTTTCTGAAGGAAATATGCCCTAGAGGCAATAATAAAGTTATTATTTATTTCCTTATATCATGATAAATGTTTATTATTCATGCTAGAATTGTATTAACCGGAAACATAATACATGTGTGAATATATAGACAAACAAGTATGTCACTAGTATGCCTCTACTTGACTAGCTTGTTAATCAAAGATGGTTATGTTTCCTAACCATGAACAAGGAGTTGTTATTTGATTAACAAGGTCACATCATTAATTGAATGATCTGATTGACATGACCCATTCCGTTAGCTTAACACTTGATCGTTTAGTATGTTAATGCTTTCTTCATGACACATACATGTTCCTGTAACTATAAGATTATGCAACTCCCGTTTACCGGAGGAACACTTTGGGTGCTACCAAACGTCACAACGTAACTGGGTGATTATAAAGGAGTACTACAGGTGTCTCCAAAGGTACTTGTTGGGTTGGCGTATTTCGAGATTAGGTTTTGTCACTCCGATTGTCGGAGAGGTATCTCCAGCCTTCTCGGTAATGCACATCACTTAAAGCCTTGCAAGCATTACAACTAATGAGTTAGTTGTGAGATGATGTATTACGGAACGAGTAAAGAGACTTACCGCAACGAGATTGAACTAGGTATTGGATACCGACGATCGAATCTCGGGTAAGTAACATACCGATGACAAAGGGAACAACGTATGTCGTTATGCGGTTTGACCGATAAAGATCTTCGTAGAATATGTAGGAACCAATATGGGCATCCAGGTTCCGCTTATTGGTTATTGACCGAGAATGGTTCTAGGTCATGTCTACATAGTTCTCGAACCCGTAGGGTCCGCACGCTTAACGCTTCGATGACAGTTCATAATGAGTTTATAAGTATTGATGCACCGAAGGTTGTTCGAGTCCCGGATGTGATCACGGACATGACGAGGAGTCTCGAAATGGTCGAGACATAAAGATTGATATATTGGAAGCCTACATTTGGACATCGGAAGTGTTCCGTGAAATCGGATTTTACCGAGTACCGGAGGTTACCGGAACCCCGGGAGGTCCATGGGCCTTAATGGGCCATGGGAGAAGAGGAAGGGCAGGCCAAGGTGGGCTGCGCGCCTCCCCTCTAGTCCGAATAGGACAAGGAAGGGGGGGCGCGCCTCCCTCTTCCCCTCCTCCAATCCTAGTCCAACTAGGAGAAGGGGAGTCCTACTCCCGGTGGGAGTAGGACTCCTCCTTGCGCGCCTCCCCTAGGGCCGCCACCTCCCCTTGGTTCCTTTATATCACGAGGCAGGGGCACCCCAAGACACACAAGTTGATCTACGGATCTTTCCTTAGCCGTGCGGTGCCCCCTTCCACCATATTCCACTTCGGCCATATCGTCGTAGAGCTTAGGCGAAGCCCTGCGCCGGAGAAGTCATATCGTCGCAGTGCTTAGGCGAAGCCCTGCGTCGGTGGAGCATCAACATCGCCATCACGCCGTCGTGCTGACGGAACTCATCCCCGACACTTTCTTTGGATCGGAGTCCGGGATCGCCATCGAGCTGAACGTGTGCGTAACTCGGAGGTGCCGTGACGTTCGGTGCTTGGATCGGTCGGATCGTGAAGACGTCGACTACATCAACCGCGTTGTTATAACGCTTCGCTTTCGGTCTCACGAGGGCGTGGGACGGACACTCTTCCCTCTCGTTGCTATGCCATCACCATGGTCTTGCGTGATCGTAGGAAATTTTTTGAAATTACTACGTTCCCCAACAAAGGGCATCCGAGCCTAGGTTTTTATGGTTTGATGTTATTTGCACGAGTAGAACACAAGTGAGTTGTGGATGATACAAGTCATACCGCCTACCAAAGATGTCATCATACTTTGGTTCAGCGGTATTGTTGGACGAGACGATCCGGACCAACCTTACGGACCGGTTCCCTCGACGTGCTTTGCACATAGATGGCTTGCGGAAGACTGTCTCTCCAACTTTAGTTGAACCGAGTGTGGCTACGCCCGGTCCTTGAGAAGGTTAAAACGGAATCTATTTGACAAACTATCGTTGTGGTTTTGATGCGTAGGTAAGATGAGTTCTTGCTTAAGCCCGTAGCAGCCACGTAAAACTTGCAACAACAAAGTAGAGGACGTCTAACTTGTTTTTGCAGGGCATGTTGTGATGTGATATGGTCAAGACATGATGCTAAATTTTATTGTATGAGATGATCATGTTTTGTAACCGAAGTTATCGGCAATCGGCGAGAGCCATATGGTTGTCGCTTTATTGTATGCAATGCAATCGCGATGTAATGCTTTACTTTATTACTAAGCGGTAGTGATAGTCGTGGAAGCATAAGATTGGCGACGACAACGATGCTACGATGGAGATCAAGGTGTCGCGCCGGTGGCGATGGTGATCATGACGGTGCTTGGCGATGGAGATCACAAGCACAAGATGATGATGACCATATCATATCACTTATATTGATTGCATGTGATGTTTATCCCTTATGCATCTTATCTTGCTTTGATTGACGGTAGCATTATAAGATGATCTCTCACTAAAAATTATCAAGAAGTGTTCTCCACGAGTATGCACCGTTGCCAAAGTTAAGTAGTACCCGGACACCACGTGATGATCGGGTGTGATAAGTTCTACGTCCATCTACAACGGGTGCAAAACAGTTGCACACGCGAATACTCGAGTTAAACTTGACGAGCCTAGCATATAACAGATATGGCCTCAGAACACGGAGACCGAAAGGTTGAACGTGAATCATATAGTAGATATGATCAACATAGTGATGTTCACCGTTGAAACTACTCCGTCTCACGTGATGATCGGACACGGTTTAGTTGATATGGATCACGTGATCACTTAGATGACTAGAGAGATGTCTGCCTAAGTGGGAGTTTTTAATATGATTAATTGAACTTAAATTTATCATGAACTTAGTACCGATAGTATTTTGCTTGTCTATGTTTCTTTGTAGATAGATGGCTCGTCTTTGTTGTTCCGTTGAATTTTAATGCGTTCCTTGAGAAAGCAAAGTTGAAAGATGATGGTAGCAATTACACGGACTGGGTCCGTAACTTGAGGATTATCCTCATTGCTGCACGTAAAAATTACGCCCCGGAAGCACCGCTGGGTGACGAACTGCTGCAGATCTTGAGCCGAAGTTATGAACGTCTCGCAAAGCAGAGCCGATGACTACTCTATAGTTCGATGTGCCATGCTTTACGGCTTAGAACCGGGTCTTCAACGACGTTTTGAACGTCATGGAGCATATGAGATGTTCCAGGAGTTGAAGTTAATATTTCAAGCAAATGCCCGGATTGAGAGATATGAAGTCTCCAATAAGTTCTATAGCTGCAAGATGGAGGAGAATAGTTACATCGGTGAGCACATACTCAAAATGTCCGGGTATAACAATCACTTAATTCAGCTGGGAGTTAATCTTCCGGATGATAGTGTCATTGATGAAATTCTCCAATCACCGCCACCAAGCTACAAGAAGCTTCGTGATGAACTATAATATGCAAGGGATGACTAAGACAATTCACGAGCTCTTCGCGATGCTAAAAGCTGCGGAGGTAGAAGTCAAGAAAGAGCATCAAGTGTTGATGGTCAACAAGACCACTAGTTTCAAGAAAAAGGGCAAAGGGAAGAAGAAGGGAAACTTCAAAAAGAACAGCAAGAAAGTTGCTGATCAAGAGAAGAAACCCAAGTCTGGACCTAAGCCTGAAACTGAGTGTTTTTACTACAAGCAGACCGGACACTGGAAGCGGAACTGCCCCAAGTATTTGGCGGATAGAAAGGATGGCAAGGTGAACAAAGGTATATGTGATATACATGTTATTGATGTGTACCTTACTAGAGCTCGTAGTAGCACTGGTATTTGATACTGGTTACATTGCTAATATTTGCAACTCGAAACAGGACTACGGAATAGACGAGCACCGCAAAGGACGAGGTGACGATGCGCATGGGAAATGGTTCCAAAGTCAATGTGATCGCGGTCGGCACGCTACCTCTACATCTACCTTCGGGATTAGTTTTAGACCTGAATAATTGTTATTTGGTGCCAGCGTTGAGCATGAACATTATATCTGGATCTTGTTTAATGCGAGACGGTTATTCATTTAAATCGGAGAATAATGGTTGTTCTATTTATATGAATAATATCTTTTATGGTCATGCACCCTTGAAGAATGGTCTATTCTTGTTGAATCTCGACGATAGTGATACACATATTCATAATGTTGAAACCAAAAGATGCAGAGTTGATAATGATAGTGCAACTTATTTGTGGCACCGCCGTTTAGGTCATATCGGTGTAAAACGCATGAAGAAACTCCATCTTGATGGGCTTCGAATCACTTGATTATGAATCACTTGGTACTTGCGAACCGTGCCTCATGGGCAAGATGACCAAAACGCCGTTCTCCGGAACTATGGAGCGAAAGCAACCGATTTATTGGAAATCATACATACCGATGTTTGTGGTCCAATGAATGTTGAGGCACGCCTTGGGTATCGTTATTTTCTCACCTTCACAGATGATTTGAGCAGATATGGGTATATCTACTTAATGAAACACAAATCTGAAACATTTGAAAAGTTCAAAGAATTTCAGAGTGAAGTGGAAAATCATCGTAACAAGAAAATAAAATTTCTACGATCTGATCGTGGAGGAGAATATTTGAGTTACGAAGTTTGGTTTACATTTGAAACAATGTGGAATAGTTTCATGACTCACGCCACCCGGAACACCACAAAGAAATGGTGTGTCCGAACGTCAGAATCGTGTCGTACTTTACTAGATATGGTGCGATCAATGATGTCTATTTCCGATTTACCGCTATCGTTTTGGGGTTATGCTTTAGAGACGGCCGCATTCACGTTAAATAGGACACCGTCAAAATCCGTTGAGACGACGCCTTATGAACTGTGGTTTGGCAAGAAACCAAAGTTGTCGTTTCTTAAAGTTTGGGGCTGCGATGCTTATGTAAAGAAACTTCAACCGGATAAGCTCGAACCCAAATCGGAAAAATGTGTCTTCATAGGATACCCAAAGGAGACTGTTGGGTACACCTTCTATCCACAGATCTGAAGGCAAGATTTTCGTTGCTAAATTCGGATCCTTTCTAGAGAAAGAGTTTCTCTCGAAAGAAGTGAGTGGGAGGAAAGTAGAACTTGATGAGATAATCAGATTCTGCTCCCTTATTGGAAAGTAGTTCATCACAAGAAATGGTTCTGTGACAACTACACCAATTAGTGAAGAAACTAATGATGATGATCATGAAGCTTGAGATCAAGTTACTCACTGAACCTCAGAGGTCGACTGTAATAAAATACGCACCGAGTGGTACGGTAATCCTATTCGGAAGTCATGTTACTTGACCATGGCGAACCTACAAACTATGAAGAAGCGATGGTGAGCCCAGATTCCATAAAATGGCTGGAAGCCATGAAATCTGAGATGGGATCCATGTATGAGAACAAAGTATGGACTTTGGTTGACTTGCCGATGATCGGCAAGCCATTGAAAATAAATGGATCTTTAAGAAGAAGACTGACGCCGATGGTAATGTAACCGTCTACAAAGCTCGACTTGTTGCGAAAGGTTTTCGACAAGTTCAAGGGGTTGACTACGATGAGACATTCTCACCCGTAGCGATGCTTAAGTCTGTCCGAATCATGTTAGCAATTGCCGCATTTTATGATTATGAAATTTGGCAAATGGATGTAAAAACTGCATTCTTGAATGGATTTCTAGAAGAAGAGTTGTATATGATGCAACCAGAAGGTTTTGTCGATCCAAAAGGTGCTAACAAAGTGTGCAAGCTCCAACGATCAATTTATGGTGCAGTGCAAGCCTCTCGGAGTTGGAATAAACGCTTTGATAGTGTGATCAAAGCATATGGGTTTACATGACTTTTGGAGAAGCCTGTATTTACAAGAAAGTGAGTGGGAGCTCAGTAGCATTTCGATATTATATGTGGACGACATATTATTAATTGGAAATGATATAGGATTTCTGGATAGCATAAAAGGATACTTGAATAAAAGTTTTTCAATGAAAGACCTCGGTGAAGCTGCTTACATATTGGGCATCAAGATCTATAGAGATAGATCAAGACGCTTAATTGGACTTTCACAAAACACATACCTTGATAAAATTTTGAAAAAAGTTCAAAATGGATCGAGCAAAGAAATGTTTTTTGCACGTGTTGCAAGGTGTAAGATTGAGTCGACTCAATGCCCGACCACAATGAAGATAGAGAGAAAATGAAAGATGTTCCCTATGCTTCAGCCATAGGCTCTATCATGTATGCAATGTCTGTGTACCGGACTGACGTATGCTTAGTCTGTAAGCTTGGCGGGAAGGTACCAAAGTAATCCAGGAATGGATCATCGGACAGCGGTCAAGAACATCCTGAAATACACGAAAAGGACTAAGGATATGTTTCTAATATGGAGGTGACAAAGAGCTAGTCGTAAATGGTTACGTCGATGTAAGCTTTGACACCGATCCCGGACGATTCTAAGTCGCAAACCGGATACGTGTTTTTATTAAACGGTGGAGCTGTCGGTTGGTGCAGTTCTAAACAAAGCGTCGTGGCGGGATCTACATGTGAAGCGGAGTACATAGCTGCTTCGAAGCGACAAATGAAGGAGTCTGGATGAAAGAGTTCATTTCCGATCTAGGTGTCATACCTAGTGCATCGGGACCGATGAAGATCTTCTGTGACAATATCGTGCAATTGCCTTGGCAAAGGAATCCAGATTTCACAAGAGGACCAAGCACATCAAGAGACGCTTCAATTCCATTCGGGACCAAGTCCAAGTGGGAGACATAGAGATTTGCAAAATACATACGGATCTGAATGTTGCGGACCCGTTAACTAAGCCTCTTCCACGAGCAAAACATGATCAGCACCAAGACTCCATGGGTGTTAGGATCATTACTTTGTAATCTAGATTATTGACTCTAGTGCAAGTGGGAGACTGAAGGAAATATGCCCTAGAGGCAATAATAAAGTTATTATTTATTTCCTTATATCATGATAAATGTTTATTATTCATGCTAGAATTGTATTAACCGGAAACATAATACATGTGTGAATATATAGACAAACAAGATGTCACTAGTATGCCTCTACTTGACTAGCTTGTTAATCAAAGATGGTTATGTTTCCTAACCATGAACAAGGAGTTGTTATTTGATTAACAAGGTCACATCATTAATTGAATGATCTGATTGACATGACCCATTCCGTTAGCTTAACACTTGATCGCTTAGTATGTTAATGCTTTCTTCATGACACATACATGTTCCTGTAACTATAAGATTATGCAACTCCGTTTACGGAGGAACACTTTGGTGCTACCAAACGTCACAACGTAATCGGGTGATTATAAAGGAGTACTACAGGTGTCTCCAAAGGTACTTGTTGGGTTGGCGTATTTCGAGATTAGGTTTTGTCACTCCGATTGTCGGAGAGGTATCTCGTGCCTTCTCGGTAATGCACATCACTTAAAGCCTTGCAAGCATTACAACTAATGAGTTAGTTGTGAGATGATGTATTACGGAACGAGTAAAGAGACTTACCGTAACGAGATTGAACTAGGTATTGGATACCGACGATCGAATCTCGGGTAAGTAACATACCGATGACAAAGGGAACAACGTATGTCGTTATGCGGTTTGACCGATAAAGATCTTCGTAGAATATGTAGGAACCAATATGGGCATCCAGGTTCCGCTATTGGTTATTGACCGAGAATGGTTCTAGGTCATGTCTACATAGTTCTCGAACCCGTAGGGTCCGCACGCTAACGCTTCGATGACAGTTCATAATGAGTTTATAAGTATTGATGCAATCAAGGTTGTTCGAGTCCCGGATGTGATCACGGACATGACGAGGAGTCTCGAAATGGTCGAGACATAAAGATTGATATATTGGAAGCCTACATTTGGACATCGGAAGTGTTCCGTGAAATCGGATTTTCTGAGTACCGGAGGTTACGGAACCCCGGGAGGTCCATGGGCCTTAATGGGCCATGGGAGAAGAGGAAGGGCAGGCCAAGGTGGGCTGCGCCCCCCTCCCCTCTAGTCCGAATAGGACAAGGAAGGGGCGGCGCCTTCCCTCTTCCCCTCCTCCAATCCTAGTCCAACTAGGAGAAGGGGGAGTCCTACTCGGTGGGAGTAGGACTCCTCCTTGCGCCTCCCCTAGGGCCGCCACCTCCCCTTGGTTCCTTTATATCAGGCAGGGGGCACCCCAAGACACACAAGTTGATCTCTGGATCTTTCCTTAGCCGTGTCAGGTGCCCCTTCCACCATATTCCGGTTCGGTCATATCGTCAGAGAGCTTAGGCGAAGCCTCGCCGGAGAAGTCATATCGTCAGCAGTGCTTAGGCGAAGCCTGCGTCGGTGGAGCATCAACATCGCCATCACGCCGTCGTCTTGTGGAACTCATCCCGACACTTTGCCGGATCGAGTCCGGGATCGTCATCGAAATGAACGTGTGCGTAACTCGGAGGTGCCGTGACGTTCGGTGCTTGGATCGGTCGGATCGTGAAGACGCACGACTACATCAACCGCGTTGTTATAACGCTTCCGCTTTCGGTCTCACGAGTGCGTGGACGGACACTCTTCCCTCTCGTTGCTATGCCATCACCATGGTCTTGCGTGATCGTAGGAAATTTTTTGAAATTACTACGTTCCCCAACAGTTTCAACCCCATTATATTTTTTGTATCCCATTTCATGTGGCTTTTTATCAATAAGATTTAGCTATTACCCTAAAAAAATGCTAAAACAATTTGTGAAAAGAAAACACCATTTGTAGAAAACCCATTTGGCTCTAGGGCGGGCCCAAAATGTATCTTGCAGATGTAAAAAAAATCAAGAATACTGAGTATTTGTTTATAATGTCAATGAAATGAGAATACTAAGCCTCTGCCCCTGGCCAAACCTCCCCGCCCGCTCTACCCCCTCCTCCCCACCGCCGTCAATGGACCTCGCAGGGCAAAGCCCGCACGGATCTGGCGTCGGTGGGTCGTCTTTCCTTGTGTGTGCGTGTGTGTGTGTGTGTGTGTGGGGGGGGGGGTGCTCCATGTGGAGGCGCGCGGCGCGGCGTGACTCCGGCACACGTCTTCTCTATTGGTGGTGGTCGGGGGGCGAAGGTGGAGAGGCGCTCACGGCCTCCTCCTGATGGCTTTCTTCAATTCATCTGCATCCTCCTGCTACGCTCTGGTGGGCGTCGGGAGGCTTGCCGGATAGGATATGTCTGGAGGGGGTGATCTCTGGGAGGCACGCGTGGTTGTACTGGCCCCTCCCTCCAACATGGCCAGCTGGTGGTGGTGCCTGCTGGTGCCAGGCGTGCTTGCCGGCTTCGGGTTGGCACGAGTCTGGTGGGGGTGCGGCGTGGGCAGGCTGGATTCTGCGGGATTTGGCTGCGGTGGCCCAGATCTAGTCATGTCTTGGCGGGCTGTAATGGCCCTTGCTACTGTGGTGGTGCAGAGGTGTCGTTCATGTATATCAATGCTCTGCGGAGGTGGTTTGCCCACTTGGGTGAAAGCCGTGCTCCTGATGATGCCTGCGGGCACCGCTTACCTCCTTGGAGGCTTCGATGTTATGGTGACTCCCCTTCAAGACTCTAGGGGAAACTAGGGGAAACCATGTTCCTGGTTCGCCCCGGAATGGTCGATGGCGGCGTGTTTCACGTTGCATCCCTTCTTGAAGGCATTAAGTAGAAGTCGGCTCGATGTTTTCGTGTGGTGGCTGCTTAGTGTGTGACAGTGGTGGTGGCGCGGCTGGCTTGGGGTCAACGGTGGTGTGTTTCTATGTCGGCGAGGAGGTGGTGCTCTGTCAACGTCGTCTTGGCTCGACCTTTCGTGGAGTTGGTCTCAATTTTTTTCTCCCGAAGCTGGGTTAGTGGGAGGCGTGGTCCTCTCTATCCACCTCGTTCCTGTAGAACACCTCCCCCCTTTTTGCGGGTGTTGTTGGGTGCGACCAGACGACCAACGTTCAAGACTCATCTTGCTTGGTCAGGTGAAGATGGAAGCTGAGGTCCCCCTCTGTGTTGGTTGTGCTGATGATATTTGTAATGGCGGCCGATGGTTGTGTATGGCCACTCGTCGTCGATGGTTGAGCTTCTCGGGGTCCGACAGCGACACCGCTTGGTGTTGTCAAGCGGCCATTTTCTCCATGTGTGCTCTTCTTCGATGGTTTCTGGGTTCGGCTGTAGACCTCGGTCCTCTTCGGTTGTTTCTTTTCTCTTGTTTTCTCTGTATACTCTGGTTCACTTGAACCTATCTTGTATGAAGCCGCGAGGCTTCTAGGAAATTCAATGAATATATTCATGTGGGGATTCGCTCCCCCCAGGTGAGCATTAAAAAGAAGGAACACTGAGAAAATTTTAAATGCACCACTTTTCAGTCGAAGATCCTTGATTTTTCTTAAAGTTCGATAATGGCTTGTAGATTTCGTACCTGAATGTTTTTATTATTATCTCTACTCCTAATGGAGCAGTTGGTAGCCTGGTACTCTGGTTTTATTTTCGTCCGGTTTTATTTTCTCCCACCTCCCACCACCACCCACGGGTTTTTTATCCATTGGTTTATTTTTCACTCCCCTCTTTTCTTTCCAAAATCAGCACTTTCCTAACATACAAAAGATCATGGATATAACTTTCCTAACTTATCCAAATCAATTGATCCTTCCCATTAATGCAATTTACATTAGGAAACAAATAATAGATTTTCGAGAAACAAATAACGGATTTTAAAAAAATTAACAAGTAAACCATGACAAACAAATCTTATTGTGAAATTGTTATATCTCTACTTCTAATAAACGGGTACGTACGTCGTTTCGTTCGTTCGTGCGTTCCACCCATCCCATCGAAGGAAATCCCACCGATATCGATTGGGAAATCAGTCCTCCGATTTTTATCAAAAAACCCCACCTCCCGGTTGCTCACTTTCTCTGGTTTTTGCACGGTAAGAAAAAGCAAAAAAAGGAGGTGCATGCGCCGTGCACCGCATAGGAAGGTACTCCCTCTTTTTCCTATTTGTGTGCAATTTGTTTCCTTTTTCTCATATAGTGTGTGATCCGCGCACAGAATCTTTTCCAACTATAAGCTCCTGATCTACCGCACCGCATTCAACGCTAGCCTTCCTATTTGTCAACTTCTCTCCTTACTCTTCACTTCCTGATCCCCATCGTCCCTGGTATTCTCCGGCCACCATCAAATCAACGTAGCTGTCATCGACCATGTGTGGGACGATCGTGCCCGCGCCTGATGTCTTGGCCGAGTCCGGCATGAGAGAGACGACATCATCCTTGCCGAGTCAGGCGAAGTTCATGATCCCCGTCCGGCAACGCACCCTTTGAAAGGATCGATATGGTTGACTAGAGGGGGGGGGGTGAATAGGCAACTAACAATTTTTAAGCTTTTCTTTACCAATTTAAAACTTTGCAATAATAAAGGTTGTCTAGATGTGCAACTAGGTGGACAACCTATATGATGCAACAACACTAGCACATGAGCAAGCAAGGATAAGAACACAAGTAAGCTTGCACAAGTAAAGGGATGAGATAACCAAAAGTGGAGCCGGTGGAGACGAGGATGTGTTACCGAAGTTCCTTCCTTTTGAGGGGAAGTACGTCTCCGTTAGAGCGGTGTGGAGGCACAATGCTCCCCAAGAAGCCACTAGGACCATCAGATTCTCCTCACGCCCTCACACAATGCGAGATGCCGTGATTCCACTATTGGTGCCCTTGAAGGCGGCGATCAACCTTTACAAGCAAGGTTGGGGCAAACTCCACAACAACCAAGGCTCCCAACAACAACAACGACACCACGAAGCTTCACCACAATGGAGTATGGCTTCGAGGTGACCTCAACCGTCTAGGGTGCTCAGCACCCAAGAGTAACAAGATCCGCAAGGGATAAGTGGGGGGAATCAAATTTCTCTTGGTGGAAGTGTAGATCTGGGCCTTCTCAACTAATCCCGAGCAAATCAACAAGTTTGATTGGCTAGGGAGAGAGATCGGGCGAAATGGAGCTTTGAGCAACAATGGAGCTTGGGGAAAGAAGTCAGTCAACAAGGAGGAAGAAGACCCCTTTATATAGTGGGGAACACATCCAACCGCTGCCCCACTATGCAGCTCAAGACAGAGCGGTACTACTGGCTAGGGAGGGGCGGAACTATCACGAGGGCGGTACTACCGCCTTCCCTACCCAGCGGTACTACCGCTACCGAAGAGAAGGGCAGGCCAAAGGCCCCAGAGCGGTACTACACGGGAGCAGAGCGGTACTACCGCTCAGAGCGGTACTACCGCTGCTAGTGCCGCAAAACCCGACACGAGAAAACATCGTCTCGAATCGAGGCGGTAGTAGGCGCGGAACTACTGAGGTACTACAGCCGAAGCCTGCGAGCGGTACTACCGCTCAACCGAGCGGTACTACCGCTGGGAGCGGTACTACCGCTCTGAGGAGCGGAGCGGTACTACCGGGAGGCTTCGGTACTATCACAGAGGTCGCGGTACTACTACCGCACAGGCGAAGATGAAACGGACTATCGGAGCAGCTCCAAAGAAGCGGCAGGAAGACGATGGGTGAGAAAAGGATGTGTACGTGTGATTCCACCCAAGACTTACCAAAGCGGATCCCTCTTAATAGTACGGTGACTCCTCTGAAACTAGTCCACCAACAACGAAATGCAGGAGCTACACCGCCTTGAATAAAAACACCGAGGGAGGAAATCGTCTCGTGCCAATGGATGATCCTCTCAAAGAACTTAACGCACACGATTAGTCCGCAAAAGCATTGTCATCAATCACCAAAACCACTAGGGAATAAATATGCCCTTACAATCTCCCCTTTTGGTGGATTGATGACAATACGGATTTGCTTAAACATGATATATAGAAGGCATACAAACCGACGGTCCTAACATGTAGAAGGGCTCCCTTGATGTGTGCTATTTTAGATAAGTGCTTTGGATTGCACAACACACATACTCGGATCAAAGCTCCCCCTACATTTTAGAGACCAATAAACTAAGCATGGTGTATGAGAGCAGCATAGATGATATAACAAGGAAAGCACGCAACTCATGAGCTAGATAGACATATATAATGATACTGAAAGGGTAAGGTAGCATATGTCTCACACCATATGACTCGAACTTAAGTCTTACACGAACTTAGGTCTCACAGACAAACCAAAGCAAGCAAACCAACCAAAACACGAACAAGACACGACATACGAAACGAAAGAGACGAAAGAGACACAACTCAAGAATCCTAAGCTCTCTCCCCTTTGGCATCGAGACACCAAAAGGAGAGGGAGCGCTGCTACGGCCCCAGGTGAGAGCAAAAGAGGGACACACGCATCAGAGCCCAGCAGAATCATCGGCACCACCGTCGTCAGTCTGGAAGTGCTCGGCCTCAGAATCGGTCCATGGGCAGTGCTGCTGAATCCACTCCTCCTCCTCAGTAAGGTGATCCTCAGATCCACTCGATCAGAGCACCCAACCGACGCATGAGCTCCTTGTGACGACCTCGAGCCTTCTTCTCAGCCACGTGAGCCATGTCTTGACCGTGAGACTCCATGAAAAAGCTTCTTTACCTTGGCCTTGAGTTTCTTGGCCCAAGATGGCTCTGTCCCAGAGGGCATGTAGTCATCATCCTCATCCTCAGCACCAAACTCCTCTTCAGACTCCATAGCAGCAGCAGAGGACGGAACACCAGTCCTAGGGGCTTGAGTGCCCCAGTTATCCTTCTTCCTCAGACGCTTGACATCGTGAGAAACCAAGTCTCCAAGCTCCAGCGCCTCCTTGGGATAGACATGATCCTGTGCCTTCTCAATGAGCAGCATAATGAACGGACCATAAATCGGGCATTTGCGCTCGGAGATGGCGTAAACCAGCTCGAGACCACATAACATGAGAGATATCCAAGGTCTCTCCGGTGCTCGCCCTTCTCCCGACGATGTAAAATAAGCATGTCCACAAGATAAGAGTGAACCTGGTCCAGATTCGATGCGAGGGAAAAGAGTTTCTCTGAAGATACGGTGAAGTATATCCAGATAGGCGGTGCAGCTCATAGGTCTCCTTCTTTGTCTCGTGGTTGATCTTCGTGAGTACAAGAGGGCCACAGAGCTTGCTTGTGAGTGGCAAAGTGGCTCGAAGGTGGGGGCGCGAAGTTTGACAGCAGACTCAAGTCCAAGATCTTCTACCCCAATCAACTGCATGAAAGCTTTCCACTTGACTGACAACAACTTGCCATTGGTCATCCATGTCAGAGTCCTGTCCTCATCGGTCCCAAGGTGAACCGTGGCATAGAACCGAGCCACAATATCGACATCATAGTCCTTGTTGAATTGCATGATCCCGAGAATGTTCACCGAGTGCACATCTCAAGAGCTTCACCAAAGTAGTCGATCACTCTTCATATGCTCGATGTCGATGGAGTGCACGTTGACATAGAGATTCTTCTTGGCCTTGAGAACATCAAAAAAGGTGGCAAACTGGAACTTGTTCCAGAACGGACGGTTGACCAAAGTGGGATCTTGGTCGACCTCATACGGGTTGCGGCGGCGCCTTGCCCAGAACTCCTTGGGCGGCATTTCTGGCACTGTCTTGCCCGGCTTGGACTTGGCCCCAGGCTTCTTCTGCATTTGGGGAGGAGGTGGAGCACTAGAAGATCCTCCGGCAGGCTCAGTGGTGCGGTAGCGCTTGGACGTTGCACGACCGGGGTTGACACGACGAGCTTGAGGCTCAGGAACCTCATCACCTGGAACCACACACGAGAAACACGCAAACAACCAGAAAGAACGAGCATAAGCCACAAAAACGAACAAAGAGGATCAAGGAGAGGTAAGAGTAGGATGGAATTTGGTAGAGGGCGGTAGTACCGTGAACCTGGAGCGGTAGTACCGCTCCAAGCGGTAGTACCGCTCGCAGCGGTAGTACCGCTCGGGAAGAGCGGTAGTACCGCTCGGGGCGGGGAAACAGCAGTTTCCTACTACCGTGGTCAGATCCGGTACTTCCGTCCTACCAAATTCAAAAATACTCCAACCAAACACTAATCCAAACTGCCTAGAAGCATTCTTCATCCTACTCAAGCCTAGATTTGGCCAAAAATCTAAGGATGCAACCGCTATTGCCCCTAAGAAGCTAGATTGGAAATCTAGACAAAAACAACAAGAGAACGGGACAATACCGCATCCATGGCAAGAGGACGAGGTGGGGATCGACTCCACCGAAGGGAATGGAGAGGGACGGCCCGAGAGAGAGATCCACGGAGCCCTCCCGTGGCGCCCGATTCTTTGAGAGAGACAAAGCGAGGGGACGAGCGAATGGGTATGGGGAGAAGAAACTCCCCCTGCCCAAAATAACCCCGCCATCGCCTCCGAGCGGTAGTATCACTGGAGGGCGGTAGTACCGCTTGGAGCGGTAGTACTGCTACCAAAGAGCGGTAGTACCGCCAAGAACCAAAGAGGGCCTCTTAGGCACACAAAACACACGAAAAGAACAGGACGGCAAAGACAAGAGAGAGACCAGCAAAACAAAACACACGAAACACGAACGGGAACCCACTCCTTCAAAGCAAACAACACAAAAGGAGCAAGCTCAGGCCTCTCTCAAGAGAGGGCGGTGGCCAGAGCCACCTATGTTTGAGTCAATTGGTATGGCACCGCGAAGAATTATCCTTGGGTCCATGACCAAAACTCCTCTTTGAAGCACAAGCGCCATGAACAATGGCTAAAGTGAAAGAGTTGATCGTTTTATGCATAAAGGGGGGGGAGGGAGAGTTCATTAAGAGAACAACACTCCCCCTATGTCCATGCCTACACCTAAACTAGACATCACATTGAGTGTGGTGGGAGTTGCACGGGTTCAAGTCACATTGCTCAAATCAATGATATTTAGCTCATGCCTTAACTCATGTAAATCTTGCTTCATCCAAGGGCTTCGTGAAAATATCTACAAGGTTATCATGAGTGTTGACATACTTGAGCTCGATCTCCCTCGCCTAATGTGATCCCGGATGAAGTGATACCGAATCTCAATGTGCTTCGTCTTGAAGTGTTGCACCGGGTTGAGGGAAATCTTGATGGCACTTTCATTATCACACCAAAGAGGCACTTTGTCACAATTGACACCGTACTCCTTTAAAGTTTGCCTCATCCATAGGAGTTGAGCACAACAACTACCGCCGCCACATACTCCGCTTGATTGGGCCAGAGAGACACACAACTTTGCTTTTTGGAAGACCAACTTACCAAAGAGCAACCAAGAAATTGGCACCCTCCTAAGTGGACTTCCTATCCACTTTGTCTCCCGCCCAATCGAATCAGTAAATCCTTCAAGCTTGAAGTTTTCTCCTCTTGGGTACCATAAGCCAAAGTTTGGGGTATGAGCCAAATATCGAAGATTCGCTTGATCGCCACATAGTGACTCTCCTTTGGTGCGGCTTGAAACCGTGCACACATACCCACACTCAACATGATATCCGGTCTAGATGCACAAAGGTAAAGCAAAGATCCAATCATGGAGCGATATACCTTTTGATCCACCGCTTACCATTGGGATCAATGTCAAGTTGGCACTTGGTGGGCATTGGTGTAGTAGCCGGCTTGACATCACTTAGCTTGAATCTTTTGAGCATGTCTTGAGTGTACTTGGCTTGGTTGATGAAGGTTCCTTCTCTTCTTTGTTTGATATCAAAACCAAGGAAGAACTTCAACTCTCCCATCGAAGACATCTTGAACTTGGAGGTCATGAGAGCGGCAAATTCCTCATTGAAAGCTTTGTTAGGAGAACCAAAGATAATATCATCAACATATAGTTGGCATACAAACAACTCCCCATTGACCTTCTTAGTAAAAAGAGTGGGATCGATTTGCCCCACTTCAAAGTCGCGATCTTGTAGCAACTCGGTAAGGTGGTCATACCAAGCACGTGGGGCTTGTTTAAGGCCATAGAGTGCCTTATCGAGTTGATACACATGATCCGGAAAGTAGGGGTCCTCGAACCCGGGGGGTTGCTTGACATAGACCAACTCATTAATGGGACCATTAAGAAAAGCACTTTTCACATCCATTTGTTGCAACTTAAAGTTGTGATGGGAAGCATAAGCAATCAACAAACGAATGGATTCAAGACGAACAACGGAGCAAAGGTTTCACCGTAGTCGATACCCTCGACTTGAGAGTAGCCTTGTGCTACCAATATTGCCTTGTTGCGAATGATGTTCCCATGAGCATCTTGCTTGTTCTTGAAAATCCACTTGGTTCCAATGACGTTGTGGTTCTCCGATGGCCTTGGCACCAACCTCCACACTTTGTTGTACTCAAAGTTGTTGAGTTCTTCATGCATGGCATTGAGCCAATCCGAGTCTTCAAGCGCCTCATAGACCTTTTGAGGTTCAACACAAGAGACAAACGCGTGATGTTCACAATAGTTTGCCAATTCTCTACGAGTGCTTACCCTTGTCTTAGGCTTCCAACCACATTCTCCATGAGATGGCCTTTGGTAGTGAGTTTGGAAGCAATCTTGGCGGCACGACGCTCTAATTCCTCCTCGGAGGTGTGATGAGGAGGAGTCACTTGATCATCTTGAGCGCCGTCTTGAGCATGATCTTCATCATGAGCATGCTCGGGGGAGAGAACTTGACCTTGGGCATCATTTAAGGTGATATCATCGTCTTGAGCACGATCTTGCCCTTGGTCATGTTCTAGAGGTTGAGGGCCTTCACTTTGTTCTTCGGAAGCGTGTGGGCCTTGGGTTGGTGATGGCTCCACTTGAGTGGAGCATTGTCCTTCTCCTTCGGCCACAAGGGGTTCCTCAATGGGTAGGATAAAGCCAACTCCCATTCTTCTTATGGCTTGGGGAGGAATTTCATCACCTACATCACAAGTGCCACTTTGCTCCACTTGGGAGCCGTTATTCTCATCAAACTCCACATTACACGTCTCCTCAATAAGTCCCGTGGATTTATTGAGGACACGGTAAGCATGAGAGTTTGTAGCATAACCAACAAATATGCCCTCATGAGCTCTAGCTTCAAATTTAGACAAACGAACACCTTTCTTGAGAATGAAACACTTACACCCGAACACCGGAAGTACTTGAGGTTGGGCTTGTTGCGGTGAGTATCTCATAAGGAGTCTTGTTCAAGCCTTTGCGGAGATAGAGCCGATTGGATGCATGACAAGCGGTGTTGATGGCTTCGCCCAAAAGTTGTATGGAGACTTGAACTCCGCCATCATGGTCCTTGCCGCATCCATCAACGTCCGGTTCTTTCTCTCCGCCACACCATTTTGTTGAGGGGTATATGGTTCATAGTTTTGATGCTTGGTTCCCTCATCACTAAGAAACTCATCCAAGGTGTAGTTCTTGAACTCGGTGCCGTTGTCACTTCTTATAGTCAAGATCTTTGCATTATTTTGACGTTGAGCTTCATTTGCAAAGTCGATGACGGTTTGTTGGGTCTCACTCTTCCTCTTGAAGAAATATACCCAAGTGTATCTCGAATAGTCATCCACGATCACCAAGCAATACTTTCTTCCTCCAAGACTATCAAATGATGGTGGCCCAAAGAGATCCATGTGAAGGAGCTCCAAGGGTCTCTTTGAGTATATGATAGTTGTGGGAGGGTGAGCCTTCTCATGAAGCTTTCCTTCAATACAAGCACCGCAAGCACGGTCTTTGGCAAAACTAACATTTGTTAGTCCACGAACATGGTCCCCTTGAGAAGACTTTGCAAAGATCTCATATTGACATGGGCTAAACGGCGATGCCAAAGCCATCCCACGTCAACTTTAGCCATTAGGCATGTCGCGGTCTTAGTGGGTCGCCCGAAAAGTTAATCACATAGAGACCGCTTTCGACATGCCCAACAAAGGCTACTTTAAGAGTCTTGCTCCACAAGAGGGCCACGGTATCAATGTCAAAGAAAGTAGCAAAACCCATGACTGCAAGTTGACGAGCGGAAAGCAAATTGTATGCAAGGGACTCAACAAGCATGACTTTCTCGATCGTAAGATCATGAGAAATGACAACCTTGCCGAGACCCAATACCTTAGAATGTGATGCATCACCCCACTCGACATCGGTGGGCATAGATGGAATCTCTTGTACGTCCACCACCATGTCCTTGCTCCGGTCATATGATTTGTTGCTCCACTATCTAGCAACCATGACCCCCCACCGGAAGCAAACCCCTACAAGAGATCAATGCTTGGTTTTAGGTACCCATTTGGTAATGGGTCCTTTGATGTTAGTAACGAGGGTCTTAGGTGTTGGGGAACGTAGTAATTTCAAAATTTTCCTACGATCACGCAAGACCATGGTGATGGCATAGCAACGAGAGGGGAGAGTGTCCGTCCACGTACCCTCGTAGACCGAAAGCGGAAGCGTTATATTAACGCTGCTGATGTAGTCGTCGTCTTCACGATCCGACCGATCCAAGCACCGTTACTCGGCACCTCCGAAGTTCTTAGCACACGTTCAGCTCGATGACGATCCCCGAGCTCCGATCCAGCAAAGCGTCGGGGAGGAGTTCCACAAGACGACGGCGTGGTGACGATCTTGATGTTCTACCGTCAGCAGGCTTCGCCTAAGCACCGCTACAATATGACCGAGGTGGAATATGGTGGAGGGGGCACCGCACACGGCTAAGGAACGATCACGTAGATCAACTTGTGTGTTCTAGGGTGCCCCCGCCTGTGATATAAAGGAGCAAGGGAGGGCCGGCCAGCCTTGGGGCGCACTAAGGGAGGGGAAGTCCTCCTCCTAGTAGGAGTAGGACTCCCTTTCCTAGTCCTACTAGGAAGAGGGAAGGGGAAAGGAAAGAGAGGAGAGGAGAGGGAAGGGGCTGCGCCTCCCTAGTCCAGTCGGACTCCCCATGGAGGGGGGGCGCACCACCTCTGGTGCAGCCCTCTCTCCCCTCTTGGCCCAATAAGGCCCATAACTTCCCTGGGTTCCGTAACCCCTCCGGCACTCCGGTTTTCTCCGAAACTTCCGAACCTTTCCGTGTCCGAATATAACCATCCAATATATCAATCTTTATGTCTCGACCATTTCGAGACTCCTCGTCATGTCCGTGATCACATCCGGACTCCGAACTCCTTCGGTACATCAAAATACATAAACTCATAATAACCGCTATTGAAACCTTAAGCGTGCGGACCCTACGGTTCGAGAACTATGTAGACATGACCTAGAACTATTCTCGGTCAATAACCAATAGCGGAACCTGGATGCTCATATTGGTTCCTACATATTCTACGAAGATCTTTATCGGTCAAACCGCATAACAACATACGTTGTTCCCTTTGTCATCGGTATGTTACTTACCCGAGATTCGATCATCGGTATCCAATACCTAGTTTAATCTCGTTACCGGAAAGTCTCTTTACTCGTTCCGTAATACATCATCTCACAACTAACTCATTAGTTGCAATGCTTGCAAGGCTTATGTGATGTGTATTACCGAGAAGGCCTAGAGATACCTCTCCGACAATCGGAGTGACAAATCCTAATCTTGATTCATGCCAACTCAACATATACTTTCGGAGACACTTGTAGAGTACCTTTATAATCACCCGATTAAGTTGTGACGTTTGGCAGCACAAAAAGTGTTCCTCTTGTAAACGGGAGTTGCATAATCTCATAGTTGTAGGAACTTTGTATAAGTCATGAAGATAGCATAAGCAACATACTAAAACGATCAAGTGCTAAGCTAATGAAATGGGTCATGTCAATCACATCATTCTCCTAATGATGTGATCCATTAATCAAATGACAACACATGTCTATGGTTAGGAAACATAACCATCTTCGATTAATGAGCTAGTCTAGTAGAGGCATACTAGTGACTATCTGTTTGTCTATGTATTCACACATGTATTATGTTTCCGGTTAATACAATTCTAGCATGAATAATAAACATTTATCATGATATAAGGAAATAAATAATAACTTTATTATTGCCTCTAGGGCATATTTCCTTCAGTCTCCCACTTGCACTAGAGTCAATAATCTAGATTACATAGTAATGATTCTAACACCCATGGAGTCTTGGTGCTGATCATGTTTTGCTCGTGGAAGAGGCTTAGTCAACGGGTCTGCAACATTCAGATCCGTATGTATTTTGCAAATCTCTATGTCTCCCACTTGGACTTGGTCCCGAATGGAATTGAAGCGTCTTTTGATATGCTTGGTCCTCTTGTGAAATCTGGATTCCTTTGTCAAGGCAATTGCACCAGTATTGTCACGTAAGATCTTCATTGGTCCCGATGCACTAGGTATGACACCTAGATCGGAAATGAACTCTTTCATCCAGACTCCTTCATTTGCTGCTTCCGAGCAGCTATGTACTCCGCTTCACATGTAGATCCCGCCATACGACGCTTTGTTTAGAACTGCACCAACCGACAGCTCCACCGCTTAATAAAAATACGTATCCGGTTTGCGATTTAGAATCGTCCGGATCGATGTCAAAGCTTGCATCGACGTAACCATTTACGACTAGCTCTTTGTCACCTCCATATACGAGAAACATATCCTTAGTCCTTTTCGTGTATTTCAGGATGTTCTTGACGCTGTCCGATGATCCACTCTGGATTACTTTGGTACCTTCTGCCAAGCTTACATTAAGCATACGTCAGTCTGGTACACAGCATTGCATACATGATAGAGCCTATGGCTGAAGCATAGAACATTTTCATTTTCTCTCTATCTTCTGCGTGGTCGGGCATTGAGTCCGACTCAATCTTACACCTTGCACTACAGGTAAAAACCTTTCTTTGCACGATCCATTTTGAACTTCTTCAAAACTTTATCAAGGTATGTGCTTTGTGAAAGTCCAATTAAGCGTCTTGATCTATCTCTATAGATCTTGATGCCCAATATGTAAGCAGCTTCACCGAGGTCTTTCATTGAAAAACTTTTATTCAAGTATCCTTTTATGCTATCCAGAAATTCTATCTCATTTCCAATCAATAATATGTCGTCCACATATAATATCGTAAATGCTACAGAGCTCCCACTCACTTTCTTGTAAATACAGGCTTCTCCAAAAGTCTCAGACAAACCCATATGCTTTGATCACACTATCAAAGCGTTTATTCCAACTCCGAGAGGCTTGCACTGCACCATAAATTGATCGCTGGAGCTTGCACACTTTGTTAGCACCTTTTGGATCGACAAAACCTTCTCGTTGCATCATATACAACTCTTCTTCTAGAAATCCATTCAAGAATGCAGTTTTACATCCATTTGCCAAATTTCATAATCATAAAATGCGGCAATTGCTAACATGATTCGGACAGACTTAAGCATCGCTACGGGTGAGAAAGTCTCATCGTAGTCAACCCCTTGAACTTGTCGAAAACCTTTCGCAACAAGTCGAGCTTTGTAGACAGTTATATTACCATCGCCGTCGGTCTTCTTCTTAAAGATCCATTTATTTTCAATGGCTTGCCGATCATCGGGCAAGTCAACCAAAGTCCATACTTTGTTCTCATACATGGATCCCATCTCAGATTTCATGGCTTCCAACCATTTTGCGGATTACTGGCTCACCATCGCTTCTTCATAGTTTGTAGGTTCGCCATGGTCAAGCAACATGACTTCCGTAATAGGATTACCGTACCACTCAGTGCGTATTTTACTCTGGTTGACCCTACGAGGTTCAAGAGCAACTTGATCTGAAGCTTCATGATCATCATCATTAGTTTCCTCACTAATTGGTGTAGTTGTCACTGGAACCGTTTATTGTGAAGAACTTCCTTCCAATAAGTGTGCCTATACAGTTATCTCAACAAGTTCTACTTTCCTCCCACTCACTTCTTTCGAGAGAAACTCCTTCTCTAGAAAGGACCCGAATTTAGCAACGAAAATCTTGCCTTCAGATCTGTGATAGAAGGTGTACCCAACAGTCTCCTTTGGGTATCCTATGAAGACACATTTTTCCGACTTGGGTTCGAGCTTATCTGGTTGAAGTTTCTTTACATAAGCATCGCAGCCCCAAACTTTAAGAAAGCGACAACTTTGGTTTCTTGCCAAACCACAGTTCATAAGGCGTCGTCTCAACGGATTTTGACGGTGTCCTATTTAACGTGAATGCAGCCGTCTCTAAAGCATAACCCCAAAAGCGATAGCGGTAAATCGGAAATCGACATCATAGATCGCACCATATCTAGTAAAGTACGTTCTACGACGTTCGGACACACCATTTCTCTGTGGTGTTCCGGTGGCGTGAGTTGCTTGAAACTATTCCACATTGTTTCAAATGTAAACCAAACTCAGAACTCAAATATTCTCCTCCACGATCAGATCGTAGAAACTTTATTTTCTTGTTACGATGATTTTCCACTTCACTCTGAAATTCTTTGAACTTTTCAAATGTTTCAGATTTGTGTTTCATTAAGTAGATATACCCATATCTGCTCAAATCATCTGTGAAGGTGAGAAAATAACGATACCCGCCACAAGTGCCTCAACATTCATTGGACCACAAACATCAGTATGTATGATTTCCAACAAATCAGTTGCTCGCTCCATAGTTCCGGAGAACGGCGTTTTGGTCATTTTGCCCATGAGGCACGGTTCGCAAGTACCAAGTGATTCATAATCAAGTGATTCCGAAGCCCATCAAGATGGAGTTTCTTCATGCGTTTTACACCAATATGACCTAAACGGCGATTGCCACAAATAAGTTGCACTATCATTATCAACTCTGCATCTTTTGGCTTCAACATTATGAATATGTGTATCACTACTGCCGAGATTCAACAAGAATAGACCATTCTTCAAGGGTGCATGACCATAAAAGATATTACTCATATAAATAGAACAACCATTATTCTCTGATTTAAATGAATAACCGTCTCGCATTAAACAAGATCCAGATATAATGTTCATGCTCAACGCGGCACCAAATAACAATTATTTAGGTCTAAAACTAATCCCGAAGGTAGATGTAGAGGTAGCGTGCCGACCGCGATCACATTGACTTTGGAACCATTTCCCACGCCGCATCGTCACCTCGTCCTTTGCCGGTGCTCGTCTATTCCGTAGTCCACTGTTTGAGTTGCAAATATTAGCAATGTAACCAGTATCAAATACCAGGTGCTACTACGAGCTCTAGTAAGGTACACATCAATAACATGTATATCACATATACCTTTGTTCACCTTGCCATCCTTTTTATCCGCCAAATACTTGGGGCAGTTCCGCTTCCAAAGGTCCGTCTGCTTGCGGTAAAAACACTCGATTTCGTGCTTAGGTCCAGACTTGGGTTTCTTCTCTTGATCAAGCAACTTTCTTGCCGTTCTTTTTGAAGTTTCCTTCTTCTTCCCTTTGTCCTTTTTCTTGAAACTAGTGGTCTTGTTGACCATCAACACTTGATGCTCTTTCTTGATTTCTACCTCCATGACTTTTAGCATTGCGAAGAGCTCGGGAATTGTCTTAGTCATCCCTTGCATATTATAGTTCATCACGAAGCTTCTTGTAGCTTGGTGGCGATGATTGGAGAATTACATCAATGACACTATCATCCGAAGATTAACTCCCAGCTGAATTAAGTGATTGTTATACCCAGACATTTTGAGTATGTGCTCACCGACGAACTATTCTCCTCCATCTTGCAGCTATAGAACTTATTGGAGACTTCATATCTCTCAATCCGGCATTTGCTTGAAATATTAACTTCAACTCCTGGAACATCTCATATGCTCCATGACGCGTTCAAAAGCGTCGTTGAAGACCCGGTTCTAAGCCGTAAAGCATGGCACACTGAACTATAGAGTAGTCATCAGCTCTGCTTTGCGACGTTCACAACTTCTCGCTCAAAGATCTGCAGAGGCTCGTCACCCAGCGGTGCTTCCAGGGCGTAATTTTTCCGTGCAGCAATGAGGATAATCCTCAAATTCTGGACCCAGTCCGTGTAATTGCTACCATCATCTTTCAACTTTGCTTTCTCAAGGAACGCATTAAAATTCAACGGAACAACAAGACGAGCCATCTATCTCTACAAGAAACATAGACAAGCAAAATACTATCGTGTACTAAGTTCATGATAAATTTAAGTTCAATTAATCATATTAAAAACTCCCACTTAGATGTACATCTCTCCGGTCATCTAAGTGATCACGTGATCCATATTAACTAAACCATGTCCGATCATCACGTGAGACGGAGTAGTTTCAATGGTGAACATCACTATGTTGATCATATCTACTATATGATTCACGTTAGACCTTTCGGTATCCGTGTTCCGAGGCCATATCTGTTATATGCTAGGCTCGTCAAGTTTAACCTGAGTATTCGCGTGTGCAACTGTTTTGCACCCGTTGTAGATGGACATAGAACTTATCACACCCGATCATCACGTGGTGTCCGGGTACTACGAACTTTGGCAACGGTGCATACTCAGGAGAACACTTCTTGATAATTTTAGTGAGAGAACATCTTATAATGCTACCGTCAATCAAAGCAAGATAAGATGCATAAAGGATAAACATCACAAGCAATCAATAAAAGTGATATGATATGGTCATCATCATCTTGTGCTTGTGATCTCCATCGCCAAGCACCGCCATGATCACCATCGTCACCGGGCGCGACACCTTGATCTTCATCGTAGCATCGTTGTCGTCTCGCCAACTATTGCTTCTACGAATATCGCTACTCCTTAGTGATATAGTAAAGCTATTACATGGCGTTTGCATTTCATACAATTAAGCGACAACCATATGGCTCCTGCCAGTTGCCGATAACTCGGTTACAAAACATGATCATCTCATACAATAAAATATAGCATCACGCCTTGACTATATCACATCACAACATGCCCTGCAAAAACAAGTTAGACGTCCTCTACTTTGTTGTTGCAAGTTTTACGTGGCTGCTACGGGCTGAGCAAGAACCGTTCTTACCTACGCATCAAAACCACAACGATACTTCGTCAAATAGACTCCGTTTTAACCTTCTCAAGGACCGGGCGTAGCTACACTCGGTTCAACTAAAGTTGGAGAGACAGTCTTCCGCAAGCCATCTATGTGCAAAGCACGCGTCGAGGGAACGGTCTCGCGTAAGAGTACGCGTAAGATTGGTCCGGATCGTCTCGTCCAACAATACCGCTGAACCAAAGTATGACATGCCGGTAGGCGATGACTTGTATCGTCCACAACTCACTTGTGTTCTACTCGTGCATATGACATCAACGCATAAAACCAGGCTCGGATGCCACTGTTGGGGAACGTAGTAATTTCAAAATTTTCCTACGATCACGCAAGACCATGGTGATGGCATAGCAACGAGAGGGGAGAGTGTCCGTCCATGTACCCTCGTAGACCGAAAGCGGAAGCGTTATATTAACGCGGTTGATGTAGTCGTACGTCTTCACGATCCGACCGATCCAAGCACCGTTACTCCGGCACCTCCGAGTTCTTAGCACACGTTCAGCTCGATGACGATCCCCGAGCTCCGATCCAGCAAAGCGTCGGGGAGGAGTTCCGTCAGCACGACGGCGTGGTGACGATCTTGATGTTCTACTGTCGCAGGGCTTCGCCTAAGCACCGCTACAATATGACCGAGGTGGAATATGGTGGAGGGGGGCACCGCACACGGCTAAGGAACGATCACGTAGATCAACTTCTGTGTTCTAGGGTGCCCCCTGCCCCGTGATATTAAGGAGCAAGGGGGAGGGGCGGCCAGCCTTGGGGCGCACCAAGGGTGGGGGGTGTCCTCCTCCTAGTAGGAGTAGGACTCCCCTTTCCTAGTCCTACTAGGAAGAGGGAAGGGGAAAGGAAAGAGAGGGAGAGGGAGAGGGAAAGGGGGGCTGCGCCCCCCCCTCCTAGTCCAATTCGGACTCCCCATGGAGGGGGGGCGCACCACCTCCTGGTGCAGCCCTCTCTCTCCCTCTTGGCCCAATAAGGCCCATAACTTCCCGGGGTTCCGGTAACCCCTCGGCACTCCGGTTTCTCCGGAAACTTCCGGAACCTTTCCTGTCCGAATATAACCATCCAATATATCAATCTTTATGTCTCGACCATTTCGAGACTCCTCGTCATGTCCGTGATCACATCCGGGACTCGAACTCCTTCGGTACATCAAAATACATAAACTCATAATAACCGTCATTGAAACCTTAAGCGTGCGGACCCTACGGTTCGAGAACTATGTAGACATGACCTAGAACTATTCTCGGTCAATAACCAATAGCGGAACCTGGATGCTCATATTGGTTCCTACATATTCTACAAAGATCTTTATCGGTCAAACCGCATAACAACATACGTTGTTCCCTTTGTCATCGGTATGTTACTTACCCGAGATTCGATCGTCGGTATCCAATACCTAGTTTAATCTCGTTCTGAAAGTCTCTTTACTCGCTCCGTAATACATCATCTCACAACTAACTCATTAGTTGCAATGCTTGCAAGGCTTATGTGATGTGTATTACCGAGAAGGCCTAGAGATACCTCTCCATAATCGGAGTGACAAATCCTAATCTTGATTCATGCCAACTCAACATATACTTTCGGAGACACTTGTAGAGTACCTTTATAATCACCCGATTCGTTGTGACGTTTGGCAGCACACAAAGTGTTCCTCTGGTAAACGGGAGTTGCATAATCTCATAGTTGTAGGAACTTTGTATAAGTCATGAAGATAGCATAAGCAACATACTAAAACGATCAAGTGCTAAGCTAATGAAATGGGTCATGTCAATCACATCATTCTCCTAATGATGTGATCCATTAATCAAATGACAACACATGTCTATGGTTAGGAAACATAACCATCTTCGATTAATGAGCTAGTCTAGTAGAGGCATACTAGTGACTATCTGCTTGTCTATGTATTCACACATGTATTATGTTTCCGGTTAATACAATTCTAGCATGAATAATAAACATTTATCATGATATAAGGAAATAAATAATAACTTTATTATTGCCTCTAGGGCATATTTCCTTCATTAGGAACCCAAATAGACCATTCAATGTACTCATAAGAAGAACCAACAAATTTAGCATAAACATGCCCATCACTAGCACGGCACAACACATAAGAAGGGTTAAAGTCGCCGGCTAAGTTCATGGGAATGACGTTGTCCTTCTTGGCATTGCCACCCTTAGCACGGTTCTTCTTCTTCTTGGAAGCACCCTCTCCCTCCCTCACAAAAGTTTGCTTGAGAGGAGGAGGTTGCTTGGTCTTGTCATTCTTCTTCTTCTTGGGCTTGGGCCAACCCTATCCCTCCTTGGCCACAACTTCCTTTTGATTACTCAAAAGGTTGTTAAGGTTCTTCTCACCTTGAATGCATGTGACAAGGCCCTTTTCAAGTTGCTCCTTCAACTTAGCATTCTCCTCAACAAGATGCACATGCTCACAACAAGGGTTAGTAGCATTTGCATTATCAATCAATATCATATGAGGAAAGGTGGCTTTCTCCTTGGTTAGCTTCACTTGGAGTTTATCATGAGACTCTTTGAGACTAGCATGAGCACCCTTCAAGACTTTGTGAGCCTTGTCGAGAGTGTCAAAGTCCTCGTTGAGTCTAGCAAGATCAACTCCAAGCTTTGCCTTCTCGGAACTAAGCACACGAGACACAACAAGAGCATGATCAAGGTCTTTCGTTAATTTAAGCGTGATCATCGTTGTGTGACTCCTCAAGAGCCAAACGAAGGCCACGCTCTTCCTCAAGAGCATTGGAAAGATCCGAAATCTCATCGGCATAGTCACGACTATGCCCTTCCATCTTAGAGATGGTTTCTTCATGAGTCTCGATCATGACATTGGCTTCACCAAGTTGTTCCAAGAGAGCAACGGAGTGCTTCTTGGATTTGCCCTTGAGTTTACTCATAAAGATCTCAAATTCATTTTCCTCTACATTAGTCCCCTCATGTTCATCAATGCAATCCACAAAGAAGAATGATTGACGATGGTAGTTTTGATGTTGGGGTTACCTTGTTGGTGGCTTTAGCCATGAGGCACTTGGCGGTGATGTTTTCATTGGGTGAACCGAAGAGAGACACCCGAGGAGTCATTGCAATGGCTACGGAGGCCATGGCACCCGGTTCACCATCCTCATCATCATCATCATCATCCTCATTGTACTCTTCTTGAACCACCAAGGCTTTGTGAGGAGTCTTCTTTGGAAAGTTGTTCTTGTTGGGGAAAGACTTGGCCTTGTCCTTACGGATGAGCTTGCCACCATTGTCTTCCCTCTTCTCATATGGACATTCCGCAACAAAATGACTCACATTGCCACAATTGAAACACGTCCTCACTCGTTGCTTGCCCTTAGAGCCACTTGAATTGTTCTTGTTGAAGTTGGGCCTTGAGTTCTTCTTGCTCCAAAATTGTCTTGAAGCAAGGGCCATGTGTTCATGATAATCATACTTAGTATCTTCGAGGTTGCTCTCTTCTTCTTCCTCCTCTCCATCTTCTTCGACACAAATCTTGGCCTTCAAAGCGAGGTTGGGCTTCTTTGCTCTTTGGGAGCGAAGTATCGCATTGTCGGCGGTCTTGTTCAATATGCTCATAGCCACAAACTCATCCAACACATCACTTGAGGACAAGGTGTGGAAGTCCAGTCGTTGACGGATGACGGAGGACATGGCTTTGTGGTATGGCATCATTGCCTTGAGAAATTTGCGCTTGATCCAGTTGTCATCAGTGTCCTTACTTCCATGATCCCGGAGGGAGACGGCAAGCTTGGTTACTCTCCGATAGAGCTCACGAGGTTCTTCTTCTTCCTTCATCGCAAACTCATCGGCTTCGTCTTGGACCACTTCATAATTGGAGCGTTGAATGCTTGCGCTTCCTCGATACATGGAAACCACCTTGAGCCAAGCATCTTTGGCAAGGGTGTAAGGCCGGAGATGAGGGAGGTCTTCGGGAAGGATTGCTTCTTGGATGATGAAGAGAGCATTCTCATTGAATTGATGATCCACGACCTCTCTAGGGGAAAAGTTGCTCGGATCATGCGGATAGAAACCTTCTTCAATGATTCTCCAAAGGTTAGTGTTCACATGATTTAAATGACGCTTAAAACGATAAACCCAAGAATCAAAGTCCTCCTTTTTATCAATTTTAGGTGGTGGACCGGCATGATTCAAATGAGTGGAAGGAATTGGTCCACCATAAACGGGAGGTTGCACATGGACGAAGATGCCGGTGCCATTCTTACCACTAGACGAGGGGGCTTTCTCACTAATAGCTTCCCCCTTATCGGAGTTAGCATCCGCTCCCGTGTTGGCGGGATCACCCACTTTCACGGGTGCGGTGGAAAGTTTAAGCCCTTCTAGGAATTCCTTAAACATGTCCTTGACCTCGCTTCGTCATGGAGGTTTTCAATGTGTCCAACGCCACATTGAATTCCTCACGAAGATCGAGGTACTCCCATCTCCCGTAGATGATGTCGGATTCAAGACGGAGTGCTCCCCACATCATCTACGACGTCAACTATACTCTACGGACGGTAAAGTCCTTAAAAGAGACGAGGCTCGATACCAATTGAAAGGATCGATATGGTTGACTAGAGGGGGGTGAATAGGCAACTAACAATTTTAAGCTTTTCTTTACCAATTTAAAACTTTGCAATAATAAAGGTTGTCTAGATGTGCAACTAGGTGGACAACCTATATGATGCAACAACACTAGCACATGAGCAAGCAAGGATAAGAACACAAGTAAGCTTGCACAAGTAAAGGGATGAGATAACCAAAAGTGGAGCCGGTGGAGACGAGGATGTGTTACCAAGTTCCTTCCTTTTGAGGGGAAGTACGTCTCCGTTAGAGCGGTGTGGAGGCACAATGCTCCCCAAGAAGCCACTAGGACCACCGTATTCTCCTCACGCCCTCACACAATGCGAGATGCCGTGATTCCACTATTGGTGCCCTTGAAGGCGGCGACCGAACCTTTACAAGCAAGGTTGGGGCAAACTCCACAACAACCGAAGGCTCCCAACAACAACAACGACACCACGAAGCTTCACCACAATGGAGTATGGCTTCGAGGTGACCTCAACCGTCTAGGGTGCTCAACACCCAAGAGTAACAAGATCCGCAAGGGATAAGTGGGGAATCAAATTTCTCTTGGTGGAAGTGTAGATCTGGGCCTTCTCAACCAATCCCGAGCAAATCAACAAGTTTGATTGGCTAGGGAGAGAGATCGGCGAAAATGGAGCTTTGAGCAACAATGGAGCTTGGGGAAAGAGGTCACCAACAAGGAGGAAGAAGACCCCTTTATATAGTGGGGAACACATCCAACCGTTGCCCCACTATGCAGCTCTCAAGACAGAGCGGTACTACCGCTAGGGAAGGGCGGTACTACCGAGGGCGGTACTACCGCCTACCCAGCGGTACTACTGCTGAAGAGAAGGGCAGGCCAAAGGCCCTAGAGCGGTACTACCGGGAGCAGAGCGGTACTACCGCCAGAGCGGTACTACCTGCTATCGCCGCTAGTGCCGCAAAACCCGACACGAGAAAACATCGTCTCGAATCGAGGCGGTAGTAGGCGCGAACTATCGAGGTACTACAGCCGAAGCACTGCGGCGGTACTATCAACCGAAGCGGTACTACCGCTGAGAGCGGTACTACCGCTTCGTGGAGCGGTACTACCGCTGGGAGGTTTTGCGGTACTATCAGTAGGTCGCGGTACTACCGCCGCACAGGCGAAGATGAAACGGACTATCGGAGCAGCTCCAAAGAAGCGGCAGGAAGGCGATGGGTGAGAAAAGGATGTGTGCGTGTGATTCCACCCAAGACTTACCAAAGCGGATCCCTCTTAATAGTACGGTGACTCCTCACGAAACTAGTCCACCAACAACGAAATGCAGGAGCTACACCGTCTTGAATAAAAACACTGAGGGGAGGAAATCGTCTCGTGCCAATGGATGATCCTCTGAAAGAACTTAACGCACACGATTAGTCCGCAAAAGCATTGTCATCAATCACCAAAACCACTAGGGAATAAATATGCCCTTACACCCTTCCATCTTCTTCATGGTCGAAGACAGTAGTGTCGTCCTCATCAAGGCATGCCTGCGGCCTGTGAATCCAAGGTGGGTGTGCCCCGCTCAGCCTCGTGCGCGTGACCACCATAGTTGATGGGTCCGGCGTCATGCACGGGCACGGTTATAGCAGGATGAGGACGGCGGCCAGGAGGACGACGGGAAGTTCGTGGCGCGCGTTGGAGATATTGCCGTGTTTTTTCCAAGTTGTGAGGATGCCCGGAAGGTCCCTCATCGACGGCGGATGACCTCATCCATGTCAATGGCGCTGGAGACCCTTTTTCAGGTGGTGAGGATGCCCGGAAGGCCCCTCATCGACGGCGGATGACCTCCTCCATGTCAATGGCGCTGGAGCCCCTTCTTCTTCGACTCCGCCAACCGTGCAAACCCACACCGTTGATCTCCTCCGCCATGTGGTTGATTTTCTACAAATCTTTCTGGACTAACTACAGACCATTTGGTTGTATCAGGATGGGTATTGATATTTTGGACAATGTGAAGGTCGGTAGGTGGTTGCCTTGACAGGCATTTGCCATGGTGTTTCCAGCGGAGATCTCGGGTTCAAGCCCAACGGAAGTGCAAAATTTTGGTAAGATAATCGCCTTTTGGGTTCCTGCTTGTGGCTATCTTTTTAAGGACACATTTGAGAGTTGTCTCAGTCCATAGGAAATTACTGTTTTTCATGTCGATACATACTAATTCTACGGTGAAGGTTGATGGAAATGATTTTACTTGAGCAGATGCTTTTTCTCACGTCGATTTACCATCGATGTCGGATCTCATTCCTATTACACAATAAAATGGGCAAGGCGTGTTTAGTAACTGTTCGTGCTTTAAATTATATGCCCGTGTTTGATTACTTGAGGACACATATGCATACTAGAGAGCAATGCCATGCGTTTGACCTCTGAGTATTGTTGATAAAGCACTTTTTAATAATACTAAAACTAAAACTCAGTCGCTAAAACATGTAATCATTCAGCTTCTTTGCAGCTACATCTATGACCACCATGCTACACACCAAAGTGATATTTTCGTATTTAACCCCTACCGTTGACTACTTTAAGTTTAGTGTAGGGAAAATGGATGAAGTCTCCTAATGGTGATAGTGGTGCAGACAACATTTTCTACAGACTTTAAAGTTCAAAATGGACATCTTAGTATGTGCGGATTATCATGTTCTTGTAGTTTGTCTCCACATCGGTTGCCCGCAAGGAGTATCTTTTTGTCTTATGTATTGATCTATAATTTGCTTTTCTCTAATGTACAATTTCTCAAGTTCAACAAGAGCGTGGTTAGTGCCTTTTTCCATTCTATCAAAAAAAGGATTGGGTTATACTATAGAAAGCGATAACGGAACAAAACAAGAAAAGATCAACCAGTTTAGTTCCTTTTCTTGCTTAGATTTACCGTTAAAGTCAAATTAGTATTTAAGTAAGGAAAGTCAAACTTTTGTCCGTACTGATTTTTTTTTCTGGTTCACAGGAGAAAGGGAGGAATTGTCCAGCATGGGGTCATGAGTGGTACAAACAGGAAGATGCATGCCCATCGGTTCTGTCGGTTCAGTTTACGTTGGATTTTCAGTTCTTTTCACCTCATAATTATCTTTTATTTCTGTGGTAGTGCAATTAAGCTTATTTATCTTTTATTCCATCCCACTAGAGGCCTCTTGTGCACCTTGATTTAGTTCTGGTGTTTATTTGGTGCCAATGTCTTAGGACAATACATTCATGCATGGATTTATTCCAGCATTCAAATTTCAAGATCTTTGTGCCACTGGTTCACTGCATTCACCTTAATGGAGGTAATAAACTCTTCTTGAGGAACATGCGTAATGATGGAGGAACGGCCGTCAAAGTTAAAGGTGCATATTATTCAGCTTCAGGAGTTTTGGACATATGGCTTCTAATTCCATCGGCCAAGAACCTAATTCATATTCTAAAAATTGAAGGGGAGGAAGAGGAATTTTGTCGGTCATGTCCGGAAACAATGCTCTTTTTCTTTGTTCAGTTGATTTGTTTCTTCTGTGCTTCATCAATTGAGTATTTGAGTTGGAACATAAGTATATTAGTTTCTTAGAATTTGCACATATGCTTTATCCAGTTGTCAGTGTTATGTACAAACATATATTTATATTTGGACTATAGATTCTTTATACTTATTGCGGTACTTCGTGTTTTCTACTAAGTGTGGTACCTCTTGAAGGAGGGGAAAAAGCTAGGAGTCACTGCTGATTAAGGTGCGGAAGTTGGTGGACACATACAAGGACGAGGATGTGAGCATCACCGTGATGGGGCACAACCTCTGGGTGGCGTTGGCCATCCTAAGTGTGTTCTGCATCGAAGAGAATGGTCAGTCACGGTGTTCGCGCGTGGGAGCAGCCGACTTCAAGAAGCGATTCGACGTCGCCATGGCCTCCGCGTCGCAACGCCTGAGACATCGTTCCCTGGCACTCGGCGCTATTGTGACATGACATGCGCTTTGAGCTAGCCGTCAACATCGGCACGTCGCAATACCTGATGCCTGAGGAAGTCGCCGCCCGGTTCGTAATTGTTGATGAGGTCGCCGCAAGGTGAGTTGAAGCAATCTCATACGCCATAGCTGATGCCCCCAACTTCTTATCATGGGTGCTAGCCGTAAATTCGAATGCATATATTGGTGAGCTGTGTGATCCAAACACCGAGAAGATAGTAGATGCAATTTACTACTCTTAGCGGGCAAGTTGTTTTTAACTTTTTAAAAAGTAAGGTCATGTAGGCGCATGGAGCTCTCCATTTTGGTCATTTTCTACTCAATTGTAGAGTTTTATTGCAGTATCATAATTTTCCATATCTCAGTAGTGTATGTTTTTAAAATTAATAGTAAATGCATGTCAGTACCTCCAAAAGGAAAAATTAGTACTCCTTCGTCCCATAATATAAGAACGTTTTGGCACTACACTAGAGTCAAAAAGCGTTCTTATATTATGGGACAGAGGTAATAGAAAATTGTTCTGTCCTGATGGTAATCATTTTCATACAAACTACCATGGTTTCTTGTCCTTTTAGTTTTGCATGGTGTCCATCCCAGAACCTCTATGGAATAATGAACGTTGTTGAATTCCTACAGTTTTCTTATTATTTTCAAGCTTTAATTGTTGATTCCTTTAGGTTAACATTATGCTCGAGATGAAACTTTTCATGGAGATACATTTTTGATATACAACTTTACTTGATTCTTAATCCATGTGGTAATGTCATTAGCATACATGATACTTTATGCATACCATACACCGTTCTCTCACAACAAATGATTAGTTTCTAAATTATAATCATCTTTTGGTTCAGGTTATAGAATTACATGATGATGTAGGACAGAGCCATCCTTAGAAAAATTGTATAGAACTGGGAAAAAGTAGTAACAACATATCTTGTTCAAGTGCCAAATCAGCATTGGACGCGCTGACTCATGTATGGCATCCGCCCATTTCCTTATTGAACCGTTGGTAATTAGGATTCCTATGATAATTAGGAGATGTCTGGTACAATTTTTGTCCAGGTGTTGTAGTTAATTTATCAGTTTTGCTAAAGCACATCTAGATGTGTCATAATGATTGCACATCTAAATCCTATGTCATTGATATTACGTCGAGATTCGTGTGAATATTTTCTTTTTCTTTTTTCTTTTTCTCTTTATACTTAGATGTGCAATAACTAGAGCACATCTAGATGTGCCCTAGACACATCATCATAGTTTAATGTGTGTAGCATAATAAAACAGAACAAATTTAACTAAGAAGACTATGTCGACGATCAAAAAGAATTCATCGACAAGGGTCCCAAGGCGTTGTGGTGGGAATGTGCCAAAAATCCACCAAGTATTAAATGTATGCAATGAGAAAAAATAAATTAAAAGGCCCGTAGCAATGCACGGGCATTCTACTAGTTGTACTAAAGCTGCGACAATCTCTACTATCTAAAAAAACGGAGTGTTCCGTTTCTCTTCTCTACTATCTAAAATCTAATCTAAAAATCTAAAAATCTAAAATCTAATCTAAAAATATCTAAAAAGACGGAGTGTTCCTTTTCCCCTCTTACGTTCCGTGCTCTTCGTCCAACCCTCTCGCACGAACCCCTGTCCCCTCCAGCGATTTTCTTTCTCCCTCTGCCGGTTTTCTCTCCCTTCCGATTTTATTCTCATCTCGCCGGACAAACCGACTCTTATCTTTGGTAAGCATATAATTCACGTAAGGTAAACGCAATCAATCTAAACGCAGTCAATTCATTCCTGACGGTGATCAATCTCCTTCTAATTAATCAAGACCATGTCACGCCGAAGTTTCCTCGTAATTAATCAGTTCATGGCACGCCGTTTTCCACCACGCTGCAGCCGCCGCGGGCGCCGCCTTCGCATCGACCCTTTCAAAGGGCACCGCCTCATGGTCGCCTTCGCCTCGGACCTCCCGCACTCCTAGGCACCGCCGCAGGTCGTCGCCTTTCCTTCTGTGTTGGGTTTTTCCTCGCCGGATTTTCCATTAAAACCAGGGCATGCATTCCACCTCTCAACCCTAGCGTCGCCTTGTCGCGCGCCATGCTACAGTACAACGCCGGTAACCAACTCCTCACGATGCGAGGCCCTCCCGCCGCGCCGCCGCCGCCAGCCCACCTCCTCGTGACTTAGCCAAGACCTTCCCCAGTGAGTCCCCGATCCCCTCGCACGAATCTTGTCCTGCTCCACGCCTCCTGCAGCCGGTCTCGCCGTGTGTTGCAGACTTGCAGCAGTCCTGCCCGGTTTCGTGTCGCCTCGCCGAGATCCTACCAGTCTCGCATCCCCGGCGGCTTCCCTTCTCGGCTGCAGTTTGAACAGGTTGCCTTTTTCTTCTTCGTTAGGAAAGGATTTTCTTGTACGTAATGTGTGTTTGCATGTTCCTTTCAAGCACTAAATTGATGATATATTTCTATTAAGACATTTGTAGAAGAAATTCTGCACCTTGTCAGTTCAACATTAGGATTGGCACTTTCCTTAAGAAATATCCCCAAACTTTTTAGACTTATGTGCACCTGTTTAAAAGGGATCGTTGTTGTACAATGACCCGAAATATGGCTGGCTGATTTGGTGGCAGAAGGTTTTCTCATCAGAAAAAACGAGGTTGCTGTAGTTCAGCGACTGAAGAACTTGGATTCCATGATTGCAACTCTGAATAGGCATGCATTATGGCCATGTAATGTACGTGTGTGATTATCAAGTTATCCCTGCACAGGTCGAAAGCGACGGTGACCAGAAACGGTGCGAGGCGACGGCGGAAGTGCGTCAGTGATTGTGGCGATGCTGGGCCCAAGATGAGGGTGAGGTGCCGCAAGCGGCTAACTAGCCAAGGTATACATCTCTTTAGTTGTGTGAAGATTTCTACTTTATACATCAATTTTAGCTCCACAAACCCAATGGTATTGTCCATCAGTATCCATTGTATGCTTGAGGAGAATGTTGGAATGACATAACACGGCAAAGTGAGAAACATAGAAAGCAAGCTGAAAGCTTGAAAACTTCAAAGATTTTGTGACACTAGAAAAATATTTATACACATTAATTTTTGCTTGAAATTTTAAAGAGGAATATTTTTATTTAATATGTAGTGCAGTTGTCGTAGGCACCATTGCAGGTCGCTGCCTTTACCGCCACCGGGCAAGGCTAGCGAGGAGTGGCGACGTGTCGTCGGTTCCTTGAAGTGAGACGAGTTTCATTGGCCGATTAATTGTTAGACAAACTTTGCTAGAAATAGCTATGAGAGGACTTGGGGATGGATCAAGGTCTGAACGAAATGTCTATCAGTTGTGAGACTTTTCTCAACATTCAAGGTCATCAAGTCTTGGGGATCGGCCATCTAGGTCTATCTATGAGAGGATTTGGTGATGGATCAAGGTCTGAACGTGATGCTAGATGTAGGCATGCAGCTATGAGAGGACTTGGGGATGGATCAATGTATGGGATGGATCAAGGTCTGAACGCCTTCACAATCTTGGTTCAGCACCCTATGCCTCCTGACCATTTGTCAATGGCGCTGCTCGAGATTTGGATCGGTGACATCGCCTTTGGAGCAATGGACGAAGTGGTTCCAAGAGGTTGAGAGGTCGGTGGAGAATGTTTTGGAGAGAGTCGTTGAATGGGGATATGTGATATGTCCATATCTGCCGCTGGAGCTGGAGTCCCGGTACACAGAGATCAGGGGGAAGGTGGGCATCGTCGAGACTCGAGACCCACTTAAGCCTCATGCAGGAGGACCTCTCCCAACTCCTAATAAGAACACATCCACATACTTGCATAACAATCTGTCGGAGAAGTTCTCTGCTCTTTAGCTCAAAGTGAAGGAGGTGGTTCATTGTTCGCCATGAAGCATAATCAATCCGCCAACAGGACAACTAATTGATTTACATTGTCTTCTCTTTGTAGTTTCTTCATGCCAAGTTCCTGGTCGAAAGGGAGGATATGAACGGAGGGTAGATGAAGTAGAAGCATATAGCAGTCAATTATCATGTTGTCTTTCAATAGGATTGCTTTTCAGGTAATATGTGAGACTAAGATGTTTTTAGTAAAATTTCTTAGTTTTGAAGATTTCATAAAAACTTGCATCCGAGTTTTGCATTAAAGTGCTAAGGAAGATCGTGTACTCCATATGTTGGAAAATACTTGTTGGAGGAGTGGATAAAAATGGATGTATATAGATCTAAATACGTCTAGATACATCCATTTCTCCTACAAGTATTTCGGGATCGACGGGGTACTTGTTCAATTTCTTGGACCATGAGAAGAACATATCAAACATGACAGTGTTGCCTACGTGGACAATGTACGTTATAGCATATCAGTCTACGTCAATAGCATTGTAAGAACGAATTTTATGGCGGCTTTATAGGACTATCTTTTATTACTGCCTAGCAATTGCCTTCGTATTTTAGATGTTTGTCGACCGCAACTCTTGATGATATGCATAGCAAGCGCGCAAGCATTCTGTTGGGATCAAATCTTGCATTGGCTGAGCGTGCAAGCATTTTGTTCTGATTAAATCTTGCATTGGGTGAGCCTTCACACTTCGACGGGTTAGACAGAGATTATGGGTGGAGAAATATATATTAATCACCATCGGTGTGATTAGCATATGTATGCCCCGATGCAACGCATGGGCAATTAACTAGTTCATCTAAAAAAACCCAGTATAACATACTACCATATTGTGACTCATGAAACAGAAAAAACTATGCTTTCTGCAATAGCGACAAGCGCAATCAAGCATTGTTAAATCAATTCAACCAAACTGGAATTCGTACAATCCTCACCGGATCATCTGAGCTACAATGGATTCATGGAACATAGGAAAAGCAGCAAGCACGAACTTAGTGTCTGACCTTTGCAGCACCCACCAAATATGAAGAAGCAGAACTACATAGCTACTGCCTTGTTTCAAGTTCTTAACTTGGCTGGAGCAGGGAGGTCTGCACTGGCACAAGCGCCGACATTGGCAAGGTGGGCAAGAGGCATGCCGGTGCCCTCCACGAGGCCGGAGGATTCGATGCTCTTGGTGAGAGTTGTAGACTGTTGTACCATCTCTAGTGCTTGTATTCTGAGCTCCATTGGATAGTCCTTCACACAACCAATTCTTGGACCATTCCCAGTGCTCCATTTCAGGGACAGCCTATGGCCGAGCTGGTAGGATTTTGTCTTGTTCATGGAATTCAACCTCTCAAGAATTGCCTCCTGTGAGACGCCGGCATCTCTGGGGCTTTGCAGGCCACCTGATAAGGTTGTTTGGTAGGTTGCCCTTGCTTGCTCCAAGACGGACATTATTGCCCTCATCAGCTTCAGTCTGTGAAGATGGCCCAGATGCCTTGTTGGAAGGGAGAATCGGTTGTGGAGGATTGGATGCCATGGTAGCAGCAGTAGGGTTCTGTTTGGTATTAGGCACTGGATCTTCATAGTAGTCTTCCTTGACGAATGAGCACACCTAAATATGCAAAAATTAAGTTCATGAAGTGAACCGTGTTAGATTTGTTAACATAGGAGCGTGTTTATTATTTAGATTCCACTGATCAACAAATATTATACCTCAACTTCTTTCAGATCAACTCCATTCTCTTCTAGAAAGCTCAGGAAGTTGCTAAGGTTTTCCGCACTCGGTTTGTAATGTCCACTATAGGCCCAGATGGACTGAAATCAGAACAGATCATCAGAAAATCAAATTAGCATAATGCATCCAATGAGAAAGCACAGTAACAGAATTATGAGTATGAAACGACTAGTAAATCTTTTGGAACATGGATGCAATATTAAGTAACAATTCACTGAGTGGGCCTCTGCCGTGCTGCCTAGACCCTTTTCCGCGGCTCGCTCTCCCAGGAAACTACTGGTACGTAGTATAGAGCGGCGATGGAGGCGGAGGAGCTGCTGACTGCTGAGGAAGATACGGGAGCTGGAGGAGGGCCAGGCCGAGCTCCTGCGAGAGATGGGCAGGCTCGCACCGGAGCCCCGCGGCGCGCAGCCCGGGCCCAGCCGCCGCCGCCGCGGCCGCCCCCTTCCCCCGCGTCCTCGTCGCGGCGCCCCGTCGCCGCGCTCCCGGACTCGTCGCCGCGGCCGCTCCGCGGCAACCGCGCCAGGCTCTCCGACAGGCACTGCCACTGGATCCTGCAGTCGCTGGGCCAGGCCGTGCACATCATCGCGCTCGACGGGAAGCTCCTCTACTGTTTGCCGAGGTTCCCGTCCCCGATCTGGCCATCTTCGAGGAGGTCGGTCGTGGGATGCTGCTCGGCGGCTTGGTTGGCGCTGCCGGCAGTGTTGGCGGATGTGTGGCTTGCTTCTGGCTTGGGGCTGCCGGTCGTGATGGCGGACGGCCCGGGGGCCGTCTCGGGTCCTATGCGGCGGTGCTCTGGGAGAAATCCCTGCTCACCCCTTGGGTGAGCTGACCACGACAGCGCCAACCCGGCGTCGTATACCTTCCTAGAGGCGTGGTCTCCGAGCTCTTCCGCGTGGATCTGCCTCGGCGTGGTTCAGGCCTCTTGTTGTAGGGATGTGCTCAAACTCCGGGTGAGAACCTTGCATCGACTATGTCTATGTCGGCGGCAGTGGCGTCTATGGACATTGTCTTCCTCGCAGGAGGTGCCGCTGTGGAGCTCCAGCACCTACGACACTTGCTTTGTGGTCTCCGGATGAAAACCTGAGATCTGGCTCGCCGGATCGGATGATGGTGTTGTGTCTTTGACAACACTACCTCCTTGGAGGCGTCATCTTGGAGGCCCAACGACGGCTCCGGTTGCTGTGCGTGGTGGTGGGTGGTGCGGCCGGCTTAGGGCCGACGGTGGTGTGTTTCTTCTTCATGTGTTTCTCTTCGGCTGTCCTTCGTGTGGTCTCCGTCCTGTTGCTGTGCATGCTCAAGACCCTCCCATGGTTGCCGTTGTGCTGCGGCGAGCTTCGGGTTCTTGGTGTTGTCTTGGTTCACCTTTGCTCAAATGACGACGCAATGATGCCTCCCCAACCTGCTAATCGTTTCGACCGCCTGTGGTGGATCTCCCAGTCAAGGTTCGTGTTAAGGTTTGGCGTTAAAGTTTGGCACTCGTTGATTATGGTTGATCCTCAGTTGTGCCATGGGGCTCGGTATGCACGCCGGTGCGGTGCGTTAGGTTGTTTGCAGAGTCTTGGTATTGTGATCCCTCGACAGTATCCCACATCTACTTGTGTCTCTCGTGGTGTTGGTCTTTTTGCCTGCTAGCTAGGTTGATGTCATGCCTTCTCTGGGTGGCAATTTTTTCTCATCTTCTGTAACCTTGTTACCTGTATGGTTTTCGGCCCGGTTTCCCTCATAAACGGGGTCAACTTGTTTAGGTTTTTGATCCGGTTTTTCTTATAAACTGGATCAGCCAAAGCTTAAGTCACCTGGCTTTGGCAGCTTTTTGAGCAATATATTCAGGTGGGGATCCTCTCCCTCCGGTGACCGTTCAAAAAAAACAATTCACTGAGTGTAAAATCTTTGTGTAAGCAGAACCAACTTGTACGATGGGTGCCTCTCGACAATACCTTGATAACTCCATTTTCTGCAATAAACCTTCCAGCAGCTATTGTAGCACCTCCTGCTAAAAAGCTGGAGTGCTGGAATACACCTCTCTCTTTCTGGATATAGAAGTAAGCATACAATTAAACACTTATAGAGAAGCTAAACTTCCAAAACATGACATAACATTGCTCAGTAGCAATAGTCAAACTACCTTCCCAGCATAAAGTTTCTTTGCTGTGCTCATAACAAAAATCCATTTCGTCCCTTTAGGGCCCTGGCTTGTATCAAGTGGTTCTCCAGACATCTTATGGGTAATCTTTCCCTCTGTAATGATGTATTCATAGTACTCGCGCTCTTGCTGCAAAACATCAGACAACTGTTAGAACCATCTGGTAGGCTTAGCGCTACAAAACATGGTTCATGCAGAACAATCTTCTTCTAAACTTCCATGTGGCAACTTTTTAGCAACTAATTTGGACATGTTTCAAGAGTTGTGGAACTTTTGGCAGTAAAATATATCTTCCATAACTCTGTCCAAAAATTGAAGGCGTGCACGTACGTTTCCCAAGTGTGACTTTGATCAACCAGTTTCCCGGCTATATGTGGATTATCTCAATATAAATTGTTACGATTGAAAGGAGCATTTTTATGAATCCAACGATATCAATTTTGTATCAACTAATCCAAATATGACCAGTCAAAAAAATCGAAATATGGTTGAACAATTTGTCCATCAAAGATAAATTTGAGAAGAGTGTGTGTGCCTTATAATTCCCGAGAGAGTATTGAGCGTTGTGGATATATCTCAGTTTGCAGATCAGACTGGTATTTTGAGGGGCGAGATTTGGTTTGAGGTCGAGGGATATGACTACCCTCCACTTGATGCAGATCCACATTTTTTTGAAAAGAAGGTTTAACCCCCGGCCTCTGCATCATTAATGACGCGGATCCACATGATGACAACGCACAAGAATAATAAGAAGAACGCCGATGAGGAGGGGGCGAGCGCAACTGGAAGCGTGCAAAGGGGTATTCTTCTACAAACGCCTCCACCTCGGCCAGCTCGTCAGCACGCCGCCACAGTACTGTGGTGACACTGCAGGTGTGAGTACGCAGGCGGTAGCTTGCCGCCTGCACCGGAGCCTCTGGTGCAGTCGACATCACCACTTCTCCTCCTCGACTGCAACACATGTGTCGAGAGGAGCCCCGTTGCTGCTAGGCCCTGCTTTGACACCGACCTTGAGGCCTCCCATGCTCGTGCATGCTTCTCCACTCCAGTACACTCGCCTTTGCAAGGACTGCCGGAGTGCGGCATATGTGTGGTCCACCATCGCCTCCGACGGACCGAAGCCGATTGCGTCGTGACGAAAATTATCTTTGGCGACATCCCTGATCCCGTGACTTCCATTCCAGTGCTCGTACCTGTATCCAGGCTCAGTCGGATGCGGATGACTTGCCGACGGGCAGGACCTCGCATGCGGCAAGGTCACACCTGACAGCCTGCCCCTTCTGCGACCAAGAGCCCGAGACCATCAATCACATCGTTCTAGGGTGTGTTCTCACCAGGCAAGTTTGGACTGTCATCGCAACAAACTGGGGCAAACAAGACTGGATACCACACCGAGACGCGGGGCTGGTTGAGTGGTGGACCATGATAAACCCTCAAAGGCAGTCAAGAAAGGAAGTTTGGACGGTGTTCACGCTCGTGGCTTGGACGCTATGGAGGCATAGGAATGACATTGTGTTCAATGGTACCACACACTCGGTTGATGATGTGATAAATCAAATTGAGGATGAAGGCCAAAACTGGAGGGCGGCTGGGCTACTACGGTCTACGGGTAGCAGGATCGCTTCCGGTTAGGGTAGGTCGGGTAGATAGTGGTAAGTAGTCTGCTTGTGGTTCTTTGGCACTCTATGCCGTGGATGAGTTGTAACTAAACTTCCGCCTTCTTAACATCTTCTATCTATGATGTCGATACGTCCTTGAAAAAAAGATTTCCAGTTTATATTGTTTGGAAGATGATGTTGTGGAAATCTTCGAGGTTAAGGGTTAGCTTAGTACTCCGTGTGTAAAGTAATATAAGACGTTTTGGATCACGTTTTGGAGTAAGTAATAATGGTAGGGAGGTTGCCTCTTCGATCAATGAGCTTTTGACAACGAGGTGAATCACGCTTTGGTTATCCTAAAGAAAACAACATCTGGGTTGTCGATTTTGATAAAAAAATATGTGTTTGTAAATAAAAGAAGTTTTTCAGCCACAAGTCGTAGTTCCTCTGTTTGTAGACAAAAGAAGGTTTTTAGATGAAAGAGATTTTTAGAATGGCAGAGGCCTTTGTGACTTGGCTAAGCATAATTTTTTGGTAGAATCTCCTAGGGAGCATAAGTTGGACTTTATCGCCTTGATGGAGAACGGCAGAGCCAATTTTTTAGCTCCCTTCTTAAACCATTTGTGTGGTGATCTTGATTTTGCTTGGCACTGCCTCCATCCACATGGGAGATCAAGCGGTATCCTTCTTCAGGTCAATAGGACTATGTTTTTGGACGTCAGGAACATGGAGATGGGTGGCTTCTGTGTCAAGTTCCATGTTCGTTTATGGAGATGCCCAGGCAGAGCTCAAACCTGACTTACCCTCTGAGCTTGTTCATCTTTGTGATTCAGAGTCTCTACCCATGTTGGTGGGTGGAGACTTCAACATTATCAGGTAGCAGAGCGAAAAGAATAATGATAATTTTAATGTGATTGTTTTTAATGCCATTATTGAGAGCTTGGACTTGAAGGGCGGGCCAGGCGCAGTGGTAGTTTCTCCACTTGTGACCTAGAGGTCCTGAGTTCGAACCAGACTCCTTGTAGAATTATTACGCAAGGGTAAGGCTGTCTAGAAATTCCCTTCCCCAAACCTCACCTTGTGTGGGAGCTTTCAGCACTGGGTACCCGTTTTTATCAGGCTTTCGTCCCGCTTTATATTATAAAGCTAACCGGCCACACGATACAAGGTATTGAAGAAATCCTCATAAGTTGATCAAAAGAAAATACGACAAAACTAGTAGAGAGCAATAATAGAACACACTGGGGTGTACTACTAAACGCTCCCAAACGAGCCACCGAGGAGAAGCACATGTGACCTATCGTCACGCCCGAGGAGCATCCCCACTCATCGCCACCATGTCAGCCAAGGCAAACCGAGGTTTTCACCCCAAGTGATGATAAGGAAAGGTGGGGAGACCAGGCGGTGCCCCTAAGAGGAACACAACATCCACATGCATTTCTACCGCCGGCTTCGAGACGCAAATCTTTCACTTGACCCCACCTCCCACCGTGCCGCGTGAGCAAGCCACAAGCCCCTCCACGACGGGGACCCCACCACGACAGAACCAGGAGCACCATATCCAGATCAGGATTTGGTCGTCACCGACGGAGGCAGCTTCTTCAGGAACACCCACCATAGTGCACCATGCCACCCACATGGCCGAGGCACACCGTCAACATCAGCCACCACGCGGCCCGCCGACGAGCCAACCCATGTAGCTTGCCATCCAGGTCCGCCGCCCCGGCATCCTCGGCCCCGAGACCGCCCCTGTGCCATGCATAGAGCCACCAACCACCACGGGAGAGGAAGAGAAGTCCACTCCTTCCCGTTCATGAACAACTCCTCACTTCGTGTCCGTCGATAGTAATGAACCCCACCCCATTGGCCGCCGACCACCAACTATCGCAGCAATCATCGAGATCCAAATGAGGCCCTGCCTGGAGGGCCCAATCTGAAATGGGGAACACCCCATCACCACCCCCAACCCTGCCCTGCTTGGACAAAAGGGTGAGCCCCCGGTGGCAACATCCATCACACGGCGGAAGCAAGGAGACTGCAGCCCTTGTGGCGGTGAATTTGCATCCCTAGCAGCAACCAGACCCCGAGGAACATCCAACCCGCTGGCGCCGGCCCGCTCAGGCACGGTTAGGGTTGGAGATGAGGCCGCATCTCGGACCGGCGAAGCTACAACAGGTCGAGGAGGAGAGCGTCGCGCCGCGAGGACCAACACCACCGCTGACTAAGCCGGCTAACCATCCCCGCCTGCCTACACCCACCATCCACCGCCACCAGCCTGGATCAGCCATGCAGGACATGGCCGTGGCGGGGCATGTCACCACAGAAGATCCACACCACCACCACCCTGCAACGCTGCCACCAGAGCCCCGCGCCTCCGCCGCTGGAGGCCTCGCCGCCTAGCGCCCCCGCAAGGACGAGCCGCCTTGCGTCGCCCAAGCACCATGCTGGAGAGGGGGAAATACCCAGCGGCCGGCAGCGCCCTCCGGCGGCAGCGAGGTGAGGAACCTAGGGGCAGCAGCGGGGCAAACCCTCCCTTGGCGCACACGGGGTGTGTCGCGGGAGTGGGAGGGGGCAAAATGTAAAAGTTGGTACCCGTTTTTATTGAGCTTGGACTTGAGGGAGTTGGCTCTTTCGCGCAGGCATTTACCAGGCCAAAGACTTACCAACTCCAATGTATGAGAAGCTTAACCGTGTGGTGATTAGTGTCGAGTGGGAGCAAAAATTTCCTCTGGTCACGGTTCGGTTTGTGCATTGAATAGAGGGTACGCATTCCCCTAAATCTGCAAAATGAAGATAAAATTTGATAGTCGGGTTTTAAACCCCCCCCCCCCCCCCTCCCATCCTCTTCGATCCTTTCACAACTGGGCCTTGATTTGACACCCACCCATCACAACATAATCCATGTTTTCACTATGAGCAACACATATTCTAGAAAGTGAACATGAGAAGCACAAAGCTAGTGGTATTTCTTAATCGTATTTGAGGCTTGCTGAAGAAACTTGAGCATTGAATGAATTTAGCACTCTGAAGTTCTAATGCAGCTCTCCTTTGGATATTTTAAGTAAGAACAATATGAATTCAAAATAAGGATAGCATCCATTAAGCAAATGATCTTACTGGACCAAGATATCTTATGCATTGCTTCTTCAACAGAGCCCTTGGACATTCCGGAAGATCTACATCTTTCCCCTCACCAATATCAAGCCTGAATATGCAAAATAAAAGAGGCCAATTTATATGCAACATCAATGGACTTATCTTGCAGAAAAATGACGAATATCTACATATGATTGCATGATTTCATTCGAACAAGAAAAATATCATATACACAATCACATTCATGTTGTTACCAGTAGAAGAACGGCTGGCCAGCCTGGGTCTGGCACCAGACATCATAGTAGAAATACAGGTTGTGCCCGCGTCTGTGTCTTGGATCAATCTATAAGACGACAGATGAACTTCAGAAAATTATTGCAAATAGAAATCCAAGTCAACAGATCTGTTAGATCATCGAGAAGTTTCGACGACAACAAGATGTGCAACTTTTATGATCAGTGTTCACAGCTAACAAAAACTCCCAAGTCAACTGATTCTTTTCACACACGTACAGTTGAGAGCAAGTGTCCAGAAAATGCAATAATACGAAAATTAGATTAAAACAAGCAGTGGATGTGTACTCACAGCCTCGATCCAGTGCTGGAAAGCCAGCTTGAGAGCCTTACCATCCCTGGATAAACCCTGACCCACCTGCATCAAGCTCAGGAACAAGTGTTAAAATAAAGGAGAACTCCAATCAAAATTATCGTTTTCTTATGGCGGCGATATATGCAGGGCGGCAAGACACCTTGGATGCATTGAGGCCGACGCGCCTCCAGCGCGAGGCAGCGGTCTCCGGCTCCGGATCATCGTAGAAAGAGACGGTGTTGTGGTTAAGCCGCGCGAAGTCCAGCGCTTGCCACCTTGATGAATGAATCCCACCCAGAAAACAGGTTAATTTTCAGCAGCCGTAACCATGAACTCAAACCAAATCAGGCACCGCCTACACCAAAATCTCCATTCATGGAAGCCAGCTCAGGAGAGGGCAACAACCAATAAAAAGGGCAGCAGAAATAAGCGCATAATCCAAGAAATGGGGACCAGACCAAATGGATGAAAAGAAGCAAAAGGGTTTGTTTTTCTGTAGGATCTGGTTACCAGAGCTCCTCGACGACGACGGCGGAGTCGGCGAGGTTGCGCCTAGTTCGGTAGCTCCGGTACACCTTCTGCACCTTGGTCGCCGCACCATTCGCGTCGCTTCCAGACAGCGAGGAGAGCTCCGTGTGAGCCAGCTCCAGCATGGCAGAGTCCACGTAGTCCAGCTCGGTCGCTGGAGGAGGCGTCGCCGTTTCCACCTCCATCTATCGCGGCAATGGTTAGTCTTGTCGAGGAGGAGTAAGAGGATGAGGAGGCAGGAATTTATGCCCTTGCACTGCAGTGTTTAACACGATAGATAATTGGAGAATAATTTGAGGACATGAATAGACACCTGACAGTAACTGGATGCGAGTATTCTGTTCCCAGAATAATTTAATGCGTTGGTATTCTATTCCCAGAATAATTTGGTATTCTGTTCTGGGAATAATACTAGTGGAGTGGCTTCTAGATACATAAAGCGTAAACAAGCGCTCACCTCGATCTGTACTCATCTCATGGTTGAGCATCCTCCATCTCTACTCAACATGGCCCTGTGTGCATCCCTGCGGATATATTTAGAACGCCGATGTGGAAGTAAAAATCTTTGCTTCCACGCTACCAAAAATAAGGCCATGTGTGCGGAAGTATGGCCAACTTCAGATGAAAAGAGCCATCTTGTAACAGTTTTGGAAGCAATACACATATTAAGTCCTATGTGCCAAATTGAAAAGTACAATACGACTTGAGAGTAAAAGGAACATGCATGAGCTGCTCATTCAGCTTCAGGAGAGTCTCGGGAAGATATAATTCCAGTTACTAACATAAATTGGCAGAAACATAATATCTGAATGGAAATAAAAGCTTCAAGGCCCTCAAACATTAACACGAGTAACACTGATGCACAGGTTATGCAACATTCTTCCTTGGAATATCATTGGTTCCATGAATTATGTGTAAAACATCAGGACCTAAAGATGTACCGTAAACCCATGAAATTTCAACCCTGTAAATTTCCAAAGATCTGTATTATACTTATACATAGCATTTTCGAAAATCAAGAACTGCAGGAGAACTTCCATTTGTTCGGAGAAGAGTTTAATTATACAGATGAGACCTCCAGTTAGGATGGTGGGGGCTCCACTCCCTTGTAATTAAGTACAGAAGACAGATCACCCAATACTTGTGACGCTACTAGGTAGGACTGTGATTTGTTGCTTGGCGGCGGCGCTGCCTGCTGTAATCGTTCATGGGTGAGTAAAAGTAAAACCACCTGAACCAAGAGCACTCCTTGGCTGCTACTCCTACCAAATCTCTTCCGAAGGAAGACGAACATCCCCCCCCCCCCCCCCCCCCCCCCCGACCTCCTCTTGCGCGACTGCGTCATCCCCATGAGCGACCCGGCCCGGCGCCCTCCTCTAGAGCCCCCTTCCTCCCTCCCCGCCCGTCGCCGGCACCAGCCGGCCGGGCCTGGCCCCTGGTCGCTGGCGGCGGCCTCCAGCCCTTCCTCTCGGTGCTCCCGGCAGGCGGTGTGCGTCGGGAGGTGCTCTTCAGCGGCGTTGCTTGAACCAGCCGCCGACCCAGATCTGGGCCTTTCGGGTCCCATCTGGGTTTGGGCGGGCCGGCGGCGTGGCCTCCAGGAGGCGGGAGAGCGGCGTTGACGGCTGGGAGCGGGCGGCGCTGGTGCCGGGTTGCTGCAGCATGGCCGACGGGGCTTTGCGGTTCTATGGACTGGCTGGGCCAGGGTGGCGTCTTTGTGCTGCCACGTCCGGACGGCGACCGCGACGTCGCCGGGGCTCGGGCCTCCGGACGTCGGCGGGGAGGTGGTTCCTCCCGCTTGGCTTCGGTGTGGTTCCTCCGCCGCTTGGCGCTTCTTTCCGGTCTCCTTGGCCTTGTGGTGGTGTTCGCGGCGGGTGGTGTGGATGTGTCCAAGACTGTGGTGGCGCGTGCTTGCGGGTGGCAAGATGGTTGGATGGCCCCGGGTCGAGTGGGTAGCGGTGCTTGGGGATGCGGGAGAAATCTCTGCCGGTTCTTCCGGCTCCGACGCGGTGACACCTGAGGGTGTCATCATTCCTTCCTGAAGGGCGTCAGCGCTACCCATCCCCCGCTCCCCTCCGTATGCCGGGGGAAACCCTAGGACATGTCCGGGAAGCAGCGTCGTTGGCGTCGCATTCCTTCTTGGAGGTGCTGCTTGGTATGCGGCGGTCCAGTGCCATGGCGTGTGATGGGACGCAGATGGAGGGCGCAGCGGTGGCGGATCATCTGTGCTTGCCGAGCTGCCGTTGTTGGCTTTTATTTCTTCTTCTTTTTCCCTTTTGGGCTTGTTGTGCCATTCGCCCCGGCAGTTACCCTGTGATCGGTGTGTGGTGCTTTATAATATAAAGCGGGGAAAAACCCTTTTTCGGTAAAGTAAAACCACCTCATCAAGGAACTCATCTATGAAAATATGCCTATTGTGTTCTTTCCATACATTAAACCACACGCATAGCTAATATTCAACAAGCCACACGAGTCCTAACTCACAAGGCCAGAATTATGAAGTTTTCAGTTCCCACTACAAAATTGGGTCAGCATGATATTGAGCAAGACCCATATACCTAACAAGATTGAGATTGGCTCCGATGAACTAGTTTTTTCACCTTTGCAACGTGGCTACATATATAATTTGACAGATCACAAGAGATTGTAATCAAAGTATAAGATTAGCTTGAATAGGATCAAAGTCAAACAGTTGCACGAAAGAAACTCAAACGCAAGGTCTGGTTTACCTCATAAGACCGGAATGGGAAAATCCAGCCAACCTGAGTGAATTGCAAAACTGATGGGCACTAGTTGTGGGATAGAAATTGACTGAAAACTTGCTTGTCTTACCTTATTACTTTACTGCGGACGTATGTTTGTCTAGTTTCTACTTTCTACTCTTGTTCTTCAAAGGTGTTAGCTAAAACTACGAACTGATCTAGGTTATCATAGATTGGTTGGGTACTCCAAAACAGTAGATGGATAAAATGTATTTCCTGAAATAGTTCGGTCTTTTATTGCGCAGGCACATGGCAGTGCTGATCAATACAGAAACAAACCATGCAACCTTTCCTGATTTGACAAGTTCTCCCTGTAGCATGAACCGTTAACTTTTCACATTGCAAATTGGGACAGCAAAGCACCATAATTCATAAAAACAGAAGGGATAAGCTTGTCATTTACGACTTTACATGAGAGAGACACCAACAGTATAGCACTACTATGACACCAGGCTTACCGCTTTGTAGTTCATAGACTTGGTTTCGACAATGATGGTGGGAAGCCAAAGTAGGAGTGAGTTCGATTGGGACGATCAAAGTTCGCTAACCTAGAGACCTTCTTAAGTTCTGAAGTCTTGGCATCCAGAGAGAGAAAAACAACATTATCCTTGGGCGACTTCCGATGATATGCGTTATCCTGAGCCACTTCATCACCTTGAAGGAATAAGAATCCCTCGGTTGCACCCACAATGGAATAGAGATATCGGCGAGGCAAGGCTATAACATTTTTCAGCTGCCACTCGTTGGAAGATTCGCCGCTGTTTTGTTGAGTGGTATGACAGAGATAAAACAAGGCATGGACGTTGTCGAGAGTAAGCATCTCAAGGGCTCCTGCTGTACCATCAACAATGGTAGAGCTACATACGTTCTCGCCAGGCTTATTTATGAGCTGCAGATGATAGCCGGTGAGAATGTTGACAGTGGAAAACTCCATTATGCGTGTGTCCAGCACGAGCAGCTTGTCCATCCAAAGATTTTTCCAGTAGAAGCAGCCATGCAAGTAGTTGAAACGGGACAATCCACTCCAGGGGCCGGCTCAACTGTGCCCAAAGTGCTCCAGCTGGGAGACGCAGCCACACACCATTGTCCGGTGACGCAAGAGAAGACAAAGGCGACGAGCTTGCTTTTGTAGCGCTTTTCCCAGATCACCTTGAACGAGGTCTCATCCTCATCCTCGCCGGTGGGAACGAGCATTGTCCCAAATTCGACGAGGCTCTCTTGCTGGACGGTAGCTTCCTCAGGTATGGGTGGCAGCAGCACGTAAGTCCGTGACAAGGGGTCGCACACCGAAAGGTACATTGCATTGGTTTCAGCTAGGGAGAAGCACGCAAGGAGGACGCGGCCGTCGCGGACGTCGCGGGGATGCCAGGGGGTGAGCCGCCAACCATTATTGGGCACGGGGACGAAGGAGTAGGAGAAATCTGCGGCATCGGCCAGGGCGCGGGCGAGCGGGGCGGAGGGGTGAGGCGCTTGGGCGGGGTGGAAGCCACGTACGTCGTCCACGAACCCAAGGAGCGGCGGCGAGTGGCGTTTGCGGAAACGGCGGAGGAAGGAGCGTTCGGTGACGATGCGGCGGAAGGAGACGCAGGCGGTGGAGGCGCGGGCGAGCGCGGCCGGGGTGGGCAGGCGGAGGAAGATCTCCTCTAGGATCTCGTCGACGAGGTGCGGCGCCGTTGGGGCCATGGTCGGCGGCCGATCGACCGCCGCGGGAGGTGGAGACGAAGGGGATTAGGGTTAGCGGGAGGTGTTGCGCGAAGGGAGCGGGCTGGGAAAGCAAAGGAGATGGGAAAAGGTTTGAATGGTCTGGATACCATTTCAATGTACGACGGCTTATTCCAAGAACGTAAGCTAAAACAGTTTATAGAGAAACAAAAAAAAACAATTTGTGGAAAAGAAACACCATTTGTGCCGATAATTCAATTTGGAGCCCATGCTCATCCACACCCAGTGCACAATAAACCAAATAAGTAGTAAAAAGTTAAAAACAAATCTGTATTTTTGCATGCAAGATGTTTGAGTGGACAGGTACATGCAAAAATTCATGGAAAAATGACATTCGAGGAGCTCGCACACAAAAAGACAAAATAGACTATGAACAGTGCATTTTTTCCAGACTTTTTCACAAGCTCGAAATCTGTCTTTTTAGCCACGAGCTCTTCGAATGTCCAAACTCCACTAAATTCCACATGGGCATCACACATTTAATCATCTTGCACACAAAAAACTTTTGAATTTGTTTACTATTTTAAACAATTTTACTGTTCGCATCCAGGAGCATCTAGACCTGGGTGCAGAAACCCTGCGTCCCATTTGTTTCCATCTATTTACCTTGAATATTTTAACCATACCCACAAAAAATGAAGAACTTATTTGAAATGCACTGTTTGTTTATTTTTTTCAAGAACATGTAAGAATTTTGCTTGCATGTCTTTTGTATTACGAAGAGGAGAACAGAGTTGATTGCATGTTACTCACTCTGTTTTTAAATATAAGTCTTTTTAGAGATGTCAATGCAGATTACATACAGATGTATATACACATATTTTAAAGTGTAGATTCATTCATTTTGCGTGTATATAAGCTCTTATTGGAATCTCTGAAAAGAATTATATGTAGAAACGGAGGAATTACATGCCAGGCCACCACTATCGGCTACCCAACTTCACACAACGCACACCAGCTGCTACTCCATCTCGCGGAAATTTCTGCTATCCACACAAGCGGCTTTTCAAAGCGCACACTCAGCTCTGGGTGAAGTGACGGCTTGTGCAGGCTGCGAGGAAGTGTTATCCAAAAACTGCCTATTTCGCTCAAGACCAGATCGAAGCATAACGATAACAAGGGAGTTCAACTCCTTGCAGCCACTGGTCACCGGTCTTTGAGGTTCATTCAACCCTAAGGAGTGAAGCAGTGCGACCTATATAAGACAACAAAACGTGGTAGTGTGGACCGTGTGGTACCAAACCTCATGAGCAAACGAGCAACCAAGCAACATGTGATTGGCATCCTCCTAGTCTTCGCAACATAGTTTGCAACAGGACGGATGCGGCACAGAGCGGCAAGCCAGTCAGTTCGTGGTTCAGAGGCGATTTCGAGGGTCAGCCAAACAAAGATCTTGATTTGCAAGGGTTCTCAGGAGTTTCACAATTCTCTAACACCCGGGCGAACACCCTGCCGAAGAAGAAGGCCGCATAGTTTTCCCTCGACGAGTATGAGCCTCTCACACTGAAAGCCTATAGGAAGATATATCCAGTGCGGGTGGTGAGTTGTTGGTTTTGCAGCAAGTTCCATAGGTCAAGGTATTTCGTTTTTTTGCGAGTAGGTCAAGGTATTTCCTGATCGTCGGGACAGAGCGCAGACCCCGCAGATGTCATTGACCCATGGCGAGTCCGGAGTGAATCCATCACTAGGTTTTTGTGAGCCGCCGACCTGACGAATTGGAGGGAACGCGCGAGGCGATGCTACGCCAATGTTTGTTGATAATAAGCCATATATTCCTAGACAACGGGTACATGTTACGATGAGACTTGGTAAAAAATATATTGCTTCGAAATTTTATGTTAGTACTATGAACAATATAATTGAAAGGCATGACTTGTTGAACAGTACACACAAAGTCTCTTCAAATATTCCACAAGAACTTTGCCGAATTTTTTAGAACCAAGGTGAGGACACAAATGGATTTTATATGTCAACATGATGCAAGAGATCATTCATGAACTCAAGCGCACTAGGGAACCGGCTATCTTACTAAAACTTGATTTCGAAAAGGCGTACGATCGAGTCAATTGGGACTTCCTGCGCTAGGTCCTGCTAAGCCGTGGGTTCTCGGCCATGTGGGTCCACCGAGTGATGCAGTTGGTCTGGGGGGGGGGGCAGACTGCCATCTCTGTCAATGGGGAAGTAGGGCACTTCTCCCGGAACAAACGTGGGCTTCGTCAGGGCGACCCGATGTCCCCGATTCTATTTGAAAGAATTCCTTATTTGACCCTTTCTTAAAGTTTGGTTCCCTATTTGACCCAAATAAAATTTTCTTCCCTATTTGACAACAAAAGTAACTTTTGTTCCTTATATGACACTTTCGTCCATTTAGACACTAACGGTGTTAAGTGTGAGGTGAAAAGACCGTGTTGCCCCTGTAATATTTTTTGTACCCTGATCATCATCAATACAAAGAAGAGGTTGCTACACATCAACGCTACAGACCAAGGCAGGGTACGCACTCACGCATGCAAAGGGAGGACAGAGTATGCACGCATGCACATAGCACCCAACAAAGCCAGCACTGCATTTACACAAACAGTTGCTGGGCACGAGGAGGAAAGTCACGCCGACATCTCTTCCGAGCTCCAGATTGCAGCACCCAAGAGAGAAGGGGATCAACATTAGTCGCTACCCCGTTTGTGCAGCCGCCGCGCCCAGGAAGTCACACGCTGCCATACGCACGAACAAGCAAGCACGTCAGCAGCCTTGCTAGCAAGCCACATGCACACGTTCGGCCAACCTTAGCAAGCCACAACCCTTACCCGAGGGAGCGTGCATGCAGCACCAGGCTAGCAGCACCGCTGCCTGCGCTGGTCGGTCTCTCCGCCGGGCGCCGGCCCCGCCGCTGCATCATGGCTCCACCGCCCCACCACCCAGCGTTGTATCTGGCTATGTCCGACTACCGCAGGCTCATCTTTAATCACGACTGCCACGAACCGCAGGCCATGCCAGCGCCGTCCGCAACTCATGTAGACGCGCCATGTCTGGGTGGACGCCCAAGGCTGAGCCCGCCTCAGCGTCGTGGAACATATTCACTCTGCAGCCGCATTCACGAATGATGAACTAACCAAAATATTGGAGCATACATCCCTAAAACATGGATAAACTGATTGCCTTTTTCTTTTTACTACAGTCAGGATAGTCACACAATACACTAGGGGCAAAACGGTCTTTTCACCTTACGCTTAACACCTTTAGTGTCTAAAATGGACGGAAGTGTCATATAAGGAACAAACATTACTTTAGGTGTCAAATAGAGAAAGAAATTTTATTTTGGGCCAAATAGGGAACCAAAGTTTAAAAAAGGGCCAAATAAGGAATTCTCTCATTCTATTTAACTTTGTGGTGGACGCCCTTGCGGCGATGTTGCGGAAATCACATCAAGGGAGTGGTCGACCACCTGATCGCCGGGGGGGGGGGGGGGGAACTCTCACCTGCAGTACGCAGACGACACACTGCTGCTGTTTCAGCCTGACACACATAGCATCGCTACGGTCAAGGCGCTCTTACTAAGTTTTGAACTGATGTCAGGGCTAAAAATTAACTTCCACAAGTGTGAAGTGCTACCTATGGGGGTAGATAGTGACGAGGGACGTCGCATCGCTGACCTTCTAAATTGTAAAGTGGGAAATTTCCCTTACACACAGAGGCGGAACCAGGATTTGTCAAAGCCTAGGGCAAAAACTAACTGACTAAATATAATGTCAAATGCCACTCACATCAATGTGCGTTATATGAATGCCACAAAATCACAATCAAAACAAAATATAAATTCATTATTATCACGAAAGGAAATTCCATTAAACAAATAGTTTAACAAATTGCATCATTGCAAAAATGGTTTGGTACCAAATTAGTGAAGACTTGCTTCATTCAAGGTCATCGTTTCTTCACCAACAATAGCAAAAGGACCTGGACCTGCAACCATAAAATCAAGTATTTAAAATCAAGACAGTACAATGGACATAGAATAAATCAGTTGTTAATATGAAATTTTGCAAAAAAACAAACATATTATATACCATTAACACGAAGTCGAGGTAGTAGCCCCTTGCATTTTGTCATTTTTTTATAGCACTGTATGATCTTTTATATCATCAACACTTCAATTGTACGGGTCCTCTTCATATTTGATTTCTAATCTCCTTATGATAATGAAATAGAACTGACTAAGCAATATAATTTAACACCACCAATTCACTGGGTTTGCCTGATATAAAGAAACTAGGGAAAAGAATTAGATGACACAGAGTTACAGATTACTTATTACCTGTGCGTGCATTGTAGTTTAGCAATAGTTCGAGAAGATCAGAAGGAGACTAGGAGAGGCAGATGGTCAGGACGCCGGATCCGGCAGCCTTCGCGGCGGGGAATCGCGGCTCGAGGATTGACGGCCGCGGCGCAGCGCATGGGCGCTCCATTTGAGAGAGGCAAGGGTTTCTCTGCCGATCCGGAGAGGTATTTTTTTTCTTGGCGAATGAGCGAGCGACAGATCGAAGCCTCAACTTGTTCTCGTCGATTGATTTTCTGTTCTGATCGATTCACTTGAGTTGGGCTAATGGGCTGAAGCCTTGTACATCTACGTGAAGCCTGGGGCTAATCTTCTCTGTATCCCAAATTCTCAAATATTTGCTACTATATGTATAAAGGCTAGTTGGGCCATGCCTGGGTTTACAGCCCCAGTTGCCCCAGGCCCAATTTCGCCCCTGCCTACACATACCTAGGTCTGTCCCTTGCGCCGCGGATGCTGACGATTGATGATTGGGCACCTCTTTGCGGCAAAGTGGGAGGAAAAGTGAGCCCCTGGCGAGGCAAGTTCATGTACTTTGTGGCACAACTGGTTCTGACCAATTCAAACCTCTCCTTGCTTCCCATGTTTGCCATGGGCCTCTTCCTATTGACGGAAGGGGTACACGCTAAAATGGATACTCCGAGGGCCTGTTTCTTTTAGGAAGGAATGGGACTCAAGCGCAAATACCATATGGTCAAATGGGCTGCTGTTTGTAGGCCCAAGTTCTTGGGAGGACTTGGGATCAGACTCCAAAATATTGCTTTGATGTGCAAGTAGATCTGGAAGCTTTCGCAAGGGGCGACGGGTCTTTGGGCCGACATCCTAAGAGCGAAGTATTTCCCAAATGAGAATTTCTTTGAAGGGGATGTGAGGGACTCCCCCTTCTGGAATGATCTTCATGCCATCAGACCAGCCTTCGCCTAAGGGGCCAAATTCGCGGTCGGCAACGGTCGCTCCACCCGCTTGTGGCTCGACCTTTGGGTGGGCACCCGACCACTATGGGAGGAATACCAAGACCTGTATACGATTGCGATGCACCCGAACCTTTTGGTGGCCGATTCCTTGGTATCAACCCCCCCTGTTGTTTACTTTCGCCGTGAACTAAACAACCAGGAGACAGCTAGGCTGGGGTCTATGCTGGATCTTGTTAACCCTGTTGCCTTGTCCAACGAGCCCGACAGGGTGTCGTGGTACCTAAACGCCTCCGGAAAGTTTTCCGTCAAGTCGTTATACTATAAACTGTGCCAAGGGACGACACAAACGATGTTTAAAGGACTTTGGCAAGATTGTATGCCGCTGAAGATCAAAGTTTTTCTTTGGCAGATGTTTAACTTCCCACGTCTATAAACATTGCCAAACGGAATGGTCCGGCCTCGGGCCCGTGCGCGTTATGTGGGAACCCTGAGAACGCGAACCACCTTTTCTTTTTATGCCCGCTCACACGGTTTTCTTGGAGTGCAGTGCGTGAGGCGGCCGGCGTCCAGTGGGACCCGCGATTTTCTCTGAACTAGCAGGTCTAGTCGATTCGGTTCAGGGTCATGGCAAGAGAGTGATGTGGACTATTGTTGGGGCATTGCTTTGGTCCTTATGGCTTACTCGTAACAAATTTACAATTGAGGGCATCTTCCCGTCGCACCCTGCTAACACTATATTCAAATGCTCTATCATCATGTAGTAGTGGAGTCCGTTGGCGAGGCGGAAGGACTCTGAGATGTTGAAGCAAGTGCAAGATCGACTCCACCAAATGCATGTGACGGCAAGGGCGCCGACGACGCCTTCCTAGGGTGGGAGTGCACTTTTGTTTTGCGAGCCTGCGTGCTTTGCTGTTCGGGCTTCGACCTTGTAATTTGCTCGCTGCCCGGCTAGGACCCCAGACTTTTGGTTTTATCTCACCGCGCCTAGGGCTTTTGGTCTCTAGTACCTGTTAATTTGGTTTATGCTACTTTGCATGTAGTGTGGGTTTTATTAATTTAAAGCCGGACACTCCTAGCGTCTTCGTTCTAAAAAATATATATCAACATGATGCAGATTGAAACCCTATTTTGAAGATAGATTGATCCCTACTACATAGGTGAGAAAACAAATGGATTTTATATATCAACGTAGTTGACTACATCGGTGGCGCTGGGGGTATTCTTGGGACTTCCGTGGAATACTCAAGATTCTCGTGTAAAAAGATATACATGTATTATACGGTGCTGATTTGGCCCATGACTCAATTGCAGCCCAAACTGCAACAGCGGCAGCCACGCACGAAGCGAGACACGGCCGAGCGGGCGTCTGGTTAGGCGCGCGACTCGTCTCCAGCCACTGCTCGTCTCCCTCCCCAATCCCAAATCGATCCCCTTTCCCCTCTTCGAGCACTGAAGCCTGAAGGCGGCGGCGGCACTGCTCCAGCGCCCAGGTCTGGCCGGCCCTCTCCTGCGCCGCCGCCTCTCCCTCAACCTCTCCAAGGCTCCCTCTCCCTCCCCAGCTCCCCTGCCCTCGCCCCTCGGCCTCTAGCCCTCTCCTCCGCGGCTCCGCCAGGCAGAAAGCGCCAGCCGGCGGACAGCGGGACATGCACATCCACTGCACAGGCAGACCGCATCCAGCGTCCACGGCGCGACAACGCCCTCCACGGCCTCCGTCCAGTCTGCTGTCTGCAGATACATCCATCCATCTACTAGGTATTCTTTCCCTCTGTTCTCAAACAAATTTGAAGTTTTTTCACTAATTGCTTGTAAATTGAAACTGAACTATCAAATGATTGCTAGATGGACCACAAATGATTGCTACATGGACACTGAACTACTTCTCTTGTTTGTGATAATGTGATGTAGATGAAGAAAAAGAATGTTAGCTTGTTTGAATTGTGGGACAAATCTTCGAAGGCAAGGAAAATAACTTCTACATCCACACCAACTTCTCTTTACGTTGAGGTTGAGAGCAATCTGCAACTAGCATTAGTGCACACACATGATGAAGCTCCGCAACCGGAGAGGGAGAGAGGCTCCCCAACCCCAATTGTAGATGATGAAGCGGTTGATGAAGATGACGAATCAATGCCCCAATTTGAAGAAGATTTGGCTGCTCTCGAACGTGATCCCGGCAAGCGACTTCCTATATCTTCATATCATGTCAATGACCAGGATAGAGTTAGAAGGAGATGCATTGACTTGGGAGCTTGTCAACCAAATGATCATAAGTTTGAAATCAGAGATTTTAGTGGACATTCTCGTCGCTTTTCCCCTACTTGGTTTAAAGATCATAAGTGGTTTGAGTACAGCGTGGAAAAAGAGGCTGCTTTTTGCTTTGTTTGCTACTTGTTCAAGGATAAAACAAAAAGTCCCGGAGGAGATGCATTTGTGAATGGTGGATTTAATAATTGGAACATGAAAGCAAGATTTAAGAGGCATATTGGAGCTGTTAGTAGTGCTCACGCTGAAGCTCAAGAAAAATATGATATGTTCACTACACCTACAACATCAATTAGGGAGTCTATTGCTTCAAACACCTCACGATACAAGGCTTTATATAAACATTGTTTGACATGGACACTCAAGTGTGTGAGATTTCTATTGAGCCAAGGCCTTGGCATTTAGGGGGCATGATGAAAGTGAAGACTCGCTAAATAAAGGAAATTTCCTTGAGCTTCTAAATTGGCTAGCAGGAAATTTTGAAGAGGTTGACAGGGTTGTTCTCAAGAATGCTCCACAGAATTGCAAGATGACTCACCATGATATACAACAAGAGGTGATAACATGTTGTGCACAAGAGACTACTAAACTAGTCATTGAAGAACTTGATGGTGGTCATTTTGCAATACTTGCGCATTTAGTCTAGTGATGTGTATCAAAATGAACAGTTGGCTGTTTGCTTGCGTTATGTTGATAAGAAAGGAGGGGCGGTTGTAAGATTTCTTGGTCTTGCTCATGTTGAAGATACCACCTCTTTGACACTAAAAGATGCAATTCAGAAAATGCTTATGGACTACAATTTGACCTTTGCAATGGTTAGTGGGCAAGGATACGATGGAGCTAGTAATATGAGAGGTAATGTTAATGGCCTGAAAAAACTGATTATGGATGAGTCCCCTTCTGCCTACTATCTTCATTGTTTTGCCCATCAATTACAGTTAACTCTTGTTGCTGTTGCTAAGGAGAGTGGCGATTGTACTTGGTTCTTTCAGCAGCTTGCACACTTGTTAAATGCTCTTGTCATGTCTTGTAAAAAGATGACAATGCTTCGGATAGCTCAGGCTGAAGAACTCATTGATGCACTGGAATTGGAAGAAGTAGAAATGGGGACTGGGCTGAATCAGGAAATGGGTTTGGGAAGGCCATGTGATACACGTTGGGGATCTCACTTCAAAACTGTGAACCATGTCATCTCTATGTATGGTGCACTACGACGAGTCCTTCGCAAGATTGGAGACGAGTACCATGGTGCGGAGGCACAAGCAGCTCTATCCATAGAGACAATATTTCGATCATTTGAGTTTGTTTTCATGGCACACTTGATGCAAGAAATATTTGGATATACGGATGGTTTGTGTAGAGCTTTGCAAAAGCAAGACGAAGATATTGTTCATGCTATTGAGCTTGTTAATGACATAAAGTATTACTTGGAGGCTTTGAGGACCGATGTTGGATGGGATGATTTTCTCACAAAGGTCACATCTTTTTGTACAAAGCATAAGATCAAAGTTGTTGATATGGAGGGTCCTTACTTTCCCGTTGGCCGTCCCAGAAGGGGTTTATGTAATGGTGTGACCAATTACCACCGCTTCAAGGTTGATATGTTTGTGGGTGTCATTGATAGGCAAATCAATGAGCTGAATAGCAGGTTTGATGAGGTAAACACGGAGCTACTTTCTTGTATGGCAGCATTTTGTCCACTTCATCTATTTGCTGCTTATGACCAAGAGAAGTTGGTTAGGCTTGCTACAAAGTTTTATTCTTCCGATTTTACAAGTGATGAACTGGCAAGACTTCCATGGCAACTAAACATGTATGTTACTAATGTGCGTAGAGATGAAAGGTTTCAAAACCTGAAAAATCTGTGTCAGCTTTCAGTTATGCTTGTTGAGACAAACACACATGAACTAGCATTAATAATAAACCTTTATCATGAATAAGAAAATATAAAATAACAACTTTATCATTGCCCCTAAGGCATATTTCCTTCATGTTCCACAAGCATAAAAAGTATTAGGACGGGAATGTCCTGTCTGTTGAACAATGAACAAAAAGGATTTTTCAATTTAGTCAAAAAGAAAAGGATTTTTCAGATCTCCACAAGGATTTTATGAATCGAGGAGATAAAGTTCAGGTAGGACAGAAATGGATTTTGGAAGATGTCCGAAATTTTTCCAGAATTCATACAGCTCAAGCTATTCCACATTCAAATTATGGAAGTCCAACAGCCTGCCTCCCGTGGACAAATTTCCTATCAATCGAAATTGTACAATTTCTTTAAACCATACAGTCCAAAAGTGACCCTAGAGCATATAAAACTAGCTGATGAAGTTGTTCATCAGAGGAGTACAACAAGTCAACAATAAGTAGCGATTTCTCCCAGCACAACAACAATATGTCTCTTACATATTAATGTTAGATAGAGTGACCTTGCTTGCAGCATCTCTTTGCTCAAATACGTTTAACATATGATTATTTTTTGATAAATAGTACTACATCCAGCCAGCATATTCCTAGCACCAGATGGCCAGATGCATGCCCGAATAACAGACCCCAAGCAAGTTCATCCCTGCATTCATACATATTTAGTTACAACAAAGAAGCAACCGACATGGATGCAAGAAAAATAAAGCCTCCTAGAGCCGTGTTACAACCGTTTGGGAGCAATGGAGAAAAAGAAATGAGGTCTTCTTTACACAGTTGAAAATTACAGTCCAGCCTAAGAGCAAAAGGCACATATGCTGCACATTATAGGTGGCCAAACGGGCCGGAGTAGCTGGGCCGGCCCGGTAGCACGGTCGGCATGGCACGGGCCTGACACATCACGACATGTGCTAAACGGGCCAGGCCCAGCACGCGGCACGCTAGGGGCCGTGCCTGGACCTGAAGGCCGAGCACGCGGGCTGGCACGGCACAACCCGATTTTTTTCATGTATACTAATGTGGCCCAACAGGTAAAAATAGGCTAAAAACTCCTAGTACGCAAAATAGGAGGCAGATTAGCGGGCCTAGCGTGCCGGTGGGCCGGCCCGATTAGCATATGGGCCGTGCCTGGGCTGCAGGCTGCAGCACGCGGGCCGGCACGACACGGCCCGTATAATAATCATGCCTCGGCGGGCCGGGCCGTGCCAGGCACGATTAAGATGGGCCGTGTCGTGCCGGGCCAGCCCGGCCCATTTGTGTCACGACCGGATTTTCAATAAAAATATTTATTGAACAACCGACCCATGAAATCCAATATGAGGATAAATCCTCCATATCGGTAGACAAAACTTTGATACAAGAAGCGGTAGCATTACACTATTACAAGGGTCGGACTAAAGATGCCCAACCAATAATTACAACACGCCAATAATTATACATGATGGCGGATATGGCACAAGGTGTAGGGTGGAAATACTACTGACTTGGAGTATGCGTGGTTGGTGGAATAACACGATTGGGGTGGTTAATAAGTCTCATCGTGATCGGCGGCTAATCGAGCGTCGAGGTGAGGCTCGATGAATTTATTTGGGTAGCGGAAGCGGATATTTTACAAGGACTAATCCAGGGGTCGCACGAGCCTGACTGGGATTCCTCTAGGCGTCGGACTGCTATCGAACTCTTCATCCATGAGATCGCCTTCGTCAGCATCTGCCCAAATCAACAAGCCAGGTGAATACTATGAAAGTACTTGCAAGACAGTTCGGACAAAAGATACAACAAATGGAAGCATGAATGCGACATAGTTAATCTTAACAATGCTCAATTAAAGCAGTATAGAAAAATAATTAAAATGGGAGTCGGCGGTAGTCCGCTCGAAAACCCAAGGAGGCAAACTTAAAACCGATCGGGTGTCTGAAGCGACGCCACGAAAGGTGAATAAATAAGCAAAATATTGCCACAGTCGGACGTCTGAGCGACACCTCATAAAGGGCTTATATTGAAATAAAAATGCATGCGTGCCGCAGTCGGACGTCTGAGCGACATCACAGAAAGGGCTTATAATAAAATAAGTAACATCAATGCCGCAGTCGGACGTCTGAGCGACATCACAGAAAGGGCTTATAAGAAAAATAAGTAACGACAATGCCGCAGTCGGACGTCTGAGCGACATCACAGAAAGGGCTTATAATAAAAATAAGTAACGGCAATGCCGCAGTCGGACGTCTGAGTGACATCACAGAAAGGGCTTATAAGAAAAATAAGTAACGGCAATGCCGTAGTCGGATGTCTGAGCGACATCACAGAAAGGGCTTATAAGGAAAATAAGTAACGGCAATGCCGCAGTCGGACGTCTGAGCGACATCACAGAAAGGGCTTATAATAAAAAATAAGTAACAGCAATGCCGCAGTCGGACGTCTGAGCGACATCACAGAAAAGGGCTTTCATCACAAAGATATAGCACTCATAATAAATATTCAACACATGAATATAAACGGGTTAGTCCATCCACAGGAATAAACATTTAACTGGACTCAGTACTCATGTGATTCACCGAGTATTCATCACCAAACCGACACTTGTCAGGATAAGATAATACAGAACTTGGACATGGATAAGATGATTCGAGGATTTATGACTCTGCAGAGTACTAAAATTACCCACAGCCAACGGATTTCCGTAGTCCTGAAGGACTAGTTCCGTTTATGGTATTTCGGAAGAAACACAGCTAACCAGTACACACCCATCCTACCTCACGATGCCAGGAATCACCCTAGACATCGTCCAAGAAAAACTTTTGAGACGGGAGATCACAATCTCGAATAGCATGGGATCAAATTTATATTCAGCGCTCTAAGGGGTGCCCCTCTCGGTCCCAACCGAAACACCCATGCCCCGACCGGATGACTGGCTTTAATCCAGGGCCATGGAACCATCATCACGGCCTCTCCATTTGGTGTGTACCAGAAAGCGGTTTGCTACTTACTAAGCCATATCCCTTGCGGAAAACATGTGGTAGTACGGAAGGGAAATGGATGGGAACCAAACTGATACGGGTTGACATCAAGTCAAATAGTATGGCATAAGACTGACATGCTACAACACTGCCATCTTACCCATCCTCATGCCAACACATGGCCGTGCACATTCACATCCAACACGTATGGATTATCGAACTCACTTGCCTCAACTTTGCATGAAAAATAACATTCATCGGTATGCTCACAAACATGCCATGAAACTACTTAATGCAAACCTGCCAGAAAACTCATCATATCAAAAGTTCAAACATGCTTGCCTGGTTCAGAGTAGTCGGAGCCTAGCTCGGTGAAGTTTATGTCCCGTCACCTCCTTCGGTATCTACGGTATAAAGAAAATATACGCGCTAACGTAAATACCGTGAGGTGCACAAAAATTACTCCAAATATTTTTCAAATAAATCTGATAAAAAACTAGAAAAAATTCTAGAGAGGACAGAAAAAGAATCAATCAAAAATACTTTTCTGATTAAAAGTTATAAGAATTTTGGTCCAAGGACCCATTTGTAATGAAACAGAAAGTTTCTAGGGGGTTTTGTGGAAAAGTCCAGATAACGTTTCGTTTAAAAGAAACGGCTGAGAGATCGACAAAGCGGGCTCCACCCGTCAGGTTTGAATTTTCAAACAAGGGAAAACAGAGCGACGGGCGCCGAGAGGTGCGGTGGCCGGGCGGCGATCCACGACGAGGTAAGGTGATCGGGGTGTACCTTCGTGATCAGTGCGCCCTTCCGCGTCTGTGGGTGGTGGCAGAGGTCGTCGGCGAGCACCACGTCAATGGCGGCCCTTGCTCCGGCGGACGGCGGTTCGGACGGTCATGGATCTCGCCGGAGAGAGCCGCGGGGCCAAAATTGAGGTGGGGGTTATCCTACTAGAGGTGGTACGAGGCTACGGGTGAAAGTAGGGCGGCGGAGGAGTTCTCACCGGAGACAACGATGCCGGAGCCCGAGGCGGACGGAGGTGGCCGGAGTCGAGGAAGAAAGGCCCCTCGAGGCCCCTCCAGTGGCTAGGCGGGATCTGGTGAGGTGGTGGAGTCGTGCGGAGGCGAGAGCAAGCTCGGGGTGCTATATATAGCCGGCCCGAGTCGGTTGCCGTGAACGGATAAGTCCGGCGAGTTGATTACGGCGGCGCTGGGGCTGGACGGTCGGCTTAGGAGCTTGAGCATCGCCTAGGAGGAGTATTGGAGCCGTTCCCATGTCCAACTCAGCACGTGAGGGCTGGTTACGGTCTGCCATCGATGGAACGGCCGCACGGTCCGTCGGCGGCAGAGAGCGCGCTCTGCGCGTGCCAAGCCACAACGACGGTGCCGCATGTGTGCGCTGGCAAGGAGGTGGCCACGCGGAGCCACCAGGACGCTTGGGCGGCGCCGAACGGCGTTGCGCCGCAGTTTTGCCCCCTGTCGTCCGTTACGGTGGTGCAGCCGCCGCAAAGCACGCCGGCCTTAGCGGCCAGGCGGCGCCATCGACGCTGTGAACGCGCCAAGCGCCGTGTGAAGCTCCGGACAAGAGGGATAGGCTGCGAGCAACGTGCCAAACACTGTGGACTCGTGACTGAAGTTCTTGTGGAGATCGACACTGAACTTCTGAATTTTCTGAAAGTGAACAGTACTAGTGCATGCAAGGTGTTCGACAGAATGATCTAGGCATGTAGGGATTTTTCCTTGAGCTGGTTTTTTGTTTTTTGGTGGAGGGGCCTCTCATTGCATCTAGATGCTGCCTGAATATTTGTGGAATTTTTGGAGTAATGTAGATATGAATTTCACCAAATTTGGCAAATCTGGTCCAAACTTGCAGGGACTATAATTTGAAATTTTTGAACAGAAGAGGAGTGGATCTTGATATTTCTAGGTTGTGGGTACCAAGGACTATCCAAGGGAGTTGGTTTGAGGTCAAAATTCAAATGCATTAAGGTACTTGCTTTGCAAATTACCTAGGCTCAAAATAATAGATGTAAAAGATTTGGGAGAGAATTAATTGAAATAAAAATTCAGAAGAGGGTTGAACTAGTAGAGATAGAGTGTTTGGATTGCCCAAAGTGGAAGGAGATATATTTGGGAAGATTTTACCATGTGGTGTATGGCCAAATCATGAATGATTTCAAATATGGGAGAGAATGAAAAACTCCTAGATTTTCTTTTTGAAAGAAAAAATAAACTTCAAAGATTTTTCTTGAATCCTTGAGAAGAGAGCAATTAGAGGAAAAATTTAAAAACTAAACACCAGAGTTGAAGGAGATGCAAAAGTAAAATATTTGCCAGAGGGAAAAAGCTTTTGATAGAGATTTTTTTGGAAGGGTTTTGGTGACCTCCTTCAAATCCAACAAAGTTTTGAAGAAAACCAAAGAATTTTTTTTGGAGTGTCACAACACCTCCCCCTTAGGAAAAATCTCGTCCCCGAGATTCCAGTTGATCCTCAAATAATTGTGGGTGCTCCGCTCAAGGAAATCCTCTCTTTCCCAAGTGGCTTCACTATCGGTGTGGTTGCTCCAATCGAACTTTGAAGAACTTGATGGTTTTCTGTCGGGTTCTCCTTTCTGACTCTTCCAAGATTTTTATCGGATGCTCCCGATACGTAAGGTCTGGTTGCACGTCAATGTTTTTATGGGGTACTTGTTTCTCTGGGTTGCTTACGCACTTCCTCAATTGGGAGACGTGGAACACGTCATGGATGTCGGATAATTCTTGGGTAAGTCCAAATTGGTAGGCCACCGTGCCTCTTCGTGCTACTATGCGTAAAGGTCCGATGAATCTTGGTGCTAGCTTCCCTTTAATCTTGAATCGGTGCAGGCCTCTCATGGGTGATACTCGTAGGTACACAAATTCACCGGGTTCAAAATGAACTCCACGATGCTTCTGATCGTAATAACTCTTTTGTCGACTTTGGGCTGTCTTGAGTCGGTCCTTAATTACCTTGACTTTATCTTCAGCCTCTTTGAGCAGGTCTGTGCCGAAGATATGACTGTCTCCAATTTCCGACCAATTTAGCGGGGTACGACATCTTCGTCCGTCTGTAGCTTCAAATGGTGCCATCTGCAGTCGGACTGATAGCTGTTCTTATATGCGAATTCTGCGTATGGTAAGCTGTCCTCCCAACTGGTCCCATAGGTGAGGACACATGCTCTCAAAGATATCTTCTAGAATCTGGTTTACTCGCTCGGTCTGCCCATCCGTCTGGGATGGTATGCGGTCTTGAATGCCACCGAGTTCCCAGAGCTTGTTGTAAGTGATCCCAAAACCGGGAGGCAATTGAGTGCCTCTGTCCGAGATTATTTTCTTTGGGACTCCATGTAGGCAAACGATACGGGAGAGGTAGAGCCTAGCAAGCTTCTCGAGTGGTGTGTGTTGTCTTCACGGGATGAAGTGAGCTACTTTAGTCAGTCTATCGGTGATTACCCATATGGCATCATGTCCGTGTCGCGACCGAGGTAGTCCAACAATAAAATCCATTCCAATCTCGCCCCATTTCCACTCGGGTATCTTATTTGGTTGCAATAGCCCGGCGGTTTACGGTGCTCGGCCTTGATGCGTTGACAAGAGTCTCTACATTCAATAATCGTGGCTATGTCTCTTTTTATACCATGCCACCAAAATATTTCCTGAAGATCTTTGTACATTTTTGTTCCTCCAGGATGGATTGAATATGGAGCGGTGTGGCCTTCAGCTAGGATTTGCTGTTTAAGGTCATGGATATTTGGTACGCAAAGCCTATTCCCGTACCATAATATTCCTTGCTCATCAATAATGAATTCCGAGGCCTTGCCCAACTTCATCTTCCGTTTTATGCCTTCAATGCTGGGGTGTCCACGTTGAGCCTCTTTAACCTTCTCTATCGTGGTAGGCTGTACTTCTAAGTTTGACACACTGCCTTCGGTGACCACCATCAAGTTGAGCTTTGCGAATTCCTGCTGGAATTCAGGTCTTAAGTCTGGCATGCCGTTGTTATCCGGACTGGGGTTCCGACTCAGAGCATCTGCTACAACATTTGCCTTGCCCGGGTGGTAGTGGATCCCAACATCATAATCCTTTACTAATTCCAACCAGCGTCGCTGCCGTAAATTTAGTTCTGGTTGTGTGAAAATATACTTGAGGCTTTTGTGGTCCGTGTATATTTCTACAACGATTACCAAGTAAAAGTGTCTCCATTCCTTGAGTGCATGAATAATCGCTGCTAATTCCAGGTCTTGGGTAGGGTAATTTTCCTCATGCTTGCGAAGTTGTCTGGAAACATATGCGACAACCTTGCCCTCTTGCATCAATACGCACCCGAGGCCCTTTCGAGATGCATCACAAAATACCTCAAATTTTTTGTGTATATCCGCACAATTAATCTTTGGTCTTTGTCGTCGATTTCCTTTTAGTTCTTGGAAACTTTTCTCGCAAGCTTCCGTCCATTCAAACTTCCTGTCTTTCTTGAGTAGTTGTGTCATTGGCTTTGCTATGGTGGAGAATCCTTCAATAAATCTTTGGTAGTATCCTGCCATACCCAAGAAACTTCATGCATCCGTCACGCTGGCTGGCGGCTTCCAGCCAAGTAATGGCCTTAACATTTTCCGTGTCTATGGCGATACCTTCTTGAGTCAGTACGTGGCCCAGAAAACCTACTTGCTTTAGCCAAAATTCACACTTGCTGAATTTAGCGTACAACTGATGTTTCCTGAGTTCTCCTAGTACAATTCGGAGATGTTCAGCGTGTTCTTCTGGTGTTTTGGAGTATACCAGAATATCATCGATAAATACCACAACAAACTTATCCATAAACTTCATGAATACTTGTTCATGAGGTGAACAAAATATCTTGATGCGTTTGTTAGTCCGAATGGCATCACGGTGAACTCGTACAATCCGTATCTGGAGGTGAAAGCGGTCTTGGGAATATCCTCGGTTCGTACTTTCAGTTGATGATATCCCGATCTCAAGTCAATCTTTGAGAACACCTTGGCCTTAGCGAGTTGATCGAATAAATCATTTATTCGCGGCATCGGATATTTGTTCTTGATTGTGACCATGTTTAGCGCTCGATAGTCTATGCACAATCTCAGTGTTCCATCCTTCTTTTTGGCGAATAAAATTGGTGAACCCCAAGGTGAGGAACTGGCTCGTATGTACCCTTTTTCCAACAGTTCCTTTATTTGCTTCTTTAGTTCCACCAATTCGGATGGTGCCATTCTCAGTATGGTTTCTTGTATATGGGAGCGGTTCCGGTGCTAGCTCAATGCTAAATTCAATCTCTCTATCTGGTGGCATGCCCGGTAGTTCTTCGGGAATACATCCGAAATTCACACACCATCGGCACTTTGCTCAATTCAGTAAATATCTACCTTGTTCAATCTCGGTTGCGGCATATTTTTCTTTCCTTGGCTGAAACCTTTATGGTCTTCCCGTGGTGATGGGTGAGAATTACGGTCCTGTTGAAGCAGTCAATAAAACCTTTGTTGGTGGTTAACCAATCCATCCCTAAGATGACATCCAGCCCTTTATTTTCCAATACGATAAGATTTGCGTGGAACTTCAACCCTTCAAACTCGATAACCACATCCTGGCAATAATTCTGGGTAACTTGCTTGATTCCATGGGACTTGACGATCATAGATTTTCCCAAGGGAAGCATCGAAAAATTATTTTGCAAAGCAAAACTTTTTCAAACGAACGAGTGAGAAGCTCCGTAATCAAACAAAACCATGGCAGGTATTGTGTTGACAGGAAACGCATGGAGTCACGATATCTGGGGCATTTTGTGCTTCCTTTTTGGTCACATGGTTCAGATGACCCTTCCTGTGGTTGTTATTTGGGTTGAAATTGCTGCGCTTTGGTGCCGAATTATTGCCTCCGTTGTTTGGCTTTGGGGCCGAGTTCCTTGGCTTGGGGCACTGCTTGGCATAGTGCCCTTCTTCTCCACAAGCGTAACAGGTAACGCCTGGGCGGTATGTGAACTCCTTGTCCCTTGCATGGAAATTCTTGCTTGGGCGTGAGATGTTTGTCGTGGGTTTGGGTGTCCAGTTTTTACGAGCGTCTGTCGTCATTGCGGTGGTTGCGGGTGTGTTTAGACTGGTCCCTCTTCCGCTTATGGAAATCTTCTAAATTGCGTCTCTCATTTTCCAAGGTAATGGCCTTATCTACCAGCGTCTTAAAATCTGGAAATGTGTATACGACCAACCGACATTTAAGCGCGGGTGTCGATCCGTCTAGGAACTTCTCCATCTTTTGTTTTCGACATTCGTTCCTCGTTGGCGTAGCGAGACAGGGTAAACCGACTGTTATATTCGGACACCGCCATTGTTCTTTGCTTGAGGTCATCAAATTCTCTCTTTTGATCTTCATCAGACTCTTAGGAATATGTGCCCCATGAAAACCTTCTTTAAATTCCTCCCATGATATATTATTTTCGTTGGGGTGCATGTGTAGGAAATTTTCCCACCACGATGCGGCTGCTCCAGTGAGATAGTGCGGAGCATAAAGCACTTTCTCAAGGTCTGAACACTGGGCGATAATTAATTTTCTCTCCATGTCTCGAAGCCATTCCTCGGCTTCCAGAGGTTTGTCAGTGTGAGAAAATGTTTGGGGACGCGTCTTCTATAGCTCTGATACCAAGCTTGTCACGACCGGATTTTTAATAAAAATATTTATTGAACAACCGACCCATAAAATTCAATATGAGGATAAATCCTCCATATCGGTAGACAAAACTTTGATACAAGAAGCCAGTAGCATTACACTATTACAAGGGTCGGACTAAAGATGCCCAACCAATAATTACAACACGCCAATAATTATACATGATGGCGGATATGGCACAAGGTGTAGGGTGGAAATACTACTGACTTGGAGTATGCGTGGTTGGAGGAATAACACAGTGGGGTTGTTAATAAGTCTACTGCACTGGCGGCTCATCGAAAGGCCGAGGTGAGGCTCGATGAATTTATTTGGGTAGCGGAAGCGGATATTTTACAAGGACTAATCTGGGGTCGCACGAGACTGACCGGGATTCCTCTAGGCGTCGGACTCGCTATCGAACTCTTCATCCATGAGATCGCCTTCGTCAGCATCTGCCCAAATCAACAAGCCAGGTGAGTATTATGAAAGTACTCGCAAGACAGTTCGGACAAAAGATACAACAAATGGAAGCATGAATGCGACATAGTTAATCTTAACAATGCTCAATTAAAGCAGTATAGAAAAATAATTAAAATGGGAGTCGGCGGTAGTCCGCTCGAAAATCCAAGGAGGCAAACTTAAAACCGATCGGGTGTCCGGCGACGCCACGAAGGTGAATAAATAAGCAAAATATTGCCACGATCGGACGTCTGAGCGACACCTCATAAAGGGCTTATATTGAAATAAAAATGCATGCGTGCATGATGGACGTCTGAGCAACATCACGTAAAGGGCTTATAATAAAATAAGTAACATCAATGTCATGATCGGACGTCTGAGCGACATCACGTAAAGGGCTTATAAGAAAAATAAGTAACGGCAATGCATGATCAGACGTCTGAGCGACATCACGTAAAGGGCTTATAATAAAATAAGTAACGGCAATACCGCGATGGACGTCTGAGCGACATCACGTAAAGGGCTTATAAGAAAAATAAGTAACGGCAATGCCGGTCGGACGTCTGAGCGACATCACGAGAAAGGGCTTATAAGGAAAATAAGTAACGGCAATCTTTGCGATGGACGTCTGAGCGACATCACAGAAAGGGCTTATAATAAAAAAGAAGTAACAGCAATGCCGCAGTCGGACGTCTGAGCGACATCACAGAAAGGGCTTTCATCACAAAGATATATCACTCATAATAAATATTCAACACATGAATATAAACGGGTTAGTCCATCCACAGGAATAAACATTTAACCGGACTTAGTAATCATGTGATTTACCGGAGAAAATGTCACCAAAACCATACACTTGTCGATAAGATAATACAGAACTTGGACATGGATAAGATGATTCGAGGATTTATGACTGTGCGTAGTTTGTACTAAAATTATCCACAGCCAACGGATTTCCGTAGTCCTGAATGACTAGTTCCGTTTATGGTATTTCAGAAGAAACACAGCTAACCAGTACACACCCATCCTACCTCACGATGCCAGGAATCACCCCAGACGTCGTCCAAGAAAAAACTTTTGAGACGGGGAGATCACAATCTCGAATAGCATGGGATCAAATTTATATTCGCGCGCTCTAAGGGGTGCCCCCCTCTCGGTCCCAACCGGAAACACCCATGCCCCCTGATCGGACGACTGGCTTTAATCCAGGGCCATGGAACCATCATCACGGCCTCTCCATTTGGTGTGTACCAGGAAAGCGGTTTGCTACTTACTAAGCCATATCCCTTGCGGAAACATGTGGTAGTACGGGAAGGGAAATGGATGGGAACCGAACTGATACGGGTTGACACTGAAGTCAAATAGTATGGCATAAGACTGGCATGCTACAACACTGCCATCTTACCCATCCTCATGCCAACACATGGCCATGCACATTCACATCCAACACGTATGGATTATCGAACTCACTTGCCTCAACTTTGCATGAAAAATAACATTCATCGGTATGCTCACAAACATGCCATGAAACTACTTAATGCAAACCTGCCAGAAAACTCATCATATCAAAAGTTCAAACATGCTTGCCTGGTTCAGAGTAGTCGGAGCCTAGCTCGGTGAAGTTTATGGTCCCGTCACCTCCTTCGTATCTACGGTATAAAGAAAACATCTGCCGCTTAACGTAAATACCGTGAGGTGCACAAAAATTACTCCAAATATTTTTCAAATAAATTTGATAAAAAACTATACAAAATTTTAGAGAGGACAGAAAAAGAATCAATCAAAAATACTTTTCTGATTAAAAGTTATAAGAGTTTTGGTCCAAGGACCCATCTGTAGTAAAAAAAAAGTTTCCAGGGGGTTCTGCGGAAAAGTCCAGATAACGTTTCGTTTAAAAGAAACGGCTGAGAGACTGACAGGCGGGCTCCACCCGTCAGGTTTGAGTTTACAAACGAGGGAAAACAGAGCGCGACGGTGCCGAGAGGTGCGGTGGTCGCCAGCGGCGATCCACGGCGAGGTAAGGTGATCGGGGTGTACCTTCGTGATTAGTGCGCCCTTCCGCGTCTGTGGGTGGTGGCAGAGGTCGTCGGTGAGCACCACGTTGACGGCGGACCTTGCTCCGGCGGACGGCGGTTCGGACGGTCGTGGATCTCGCCGGAGAGAGCTGCGGGGCCAAAATTGAGGTGGGGGTTATCCTACTAGAGGTGGTACGAGGCTACGGGTGAAAGTAGGGCGGCAGAGGAGTTCTCACCGGAGATAACGATGCCGGAGCCCGAGGCGGATGGAGGTGGCCGGAGTCGAGGAAGAAAGGCCCCTCGAGGCCCCTCCAGTGGCTAGGCGGGATCTGGTGAGGAGGTGGAGTCATGCGGAGGCGAGAGCAAGCTCGGGGTGCTATATATAGCCGGCCCGAGTCAATTGCCGTGAACGGATAAGTCCGGCGAGTTGATTACGGCGGCGCTGTGGCTGGACGGTCGGCTTAGGAGCTTGAGCATCGCCTAGGAGGAGTATTGGAGCCGTTCCCATGTCCAACTCAGCACGGGAGGGCTGGTTATGGTCTGCCCTCGGACGGAACGGCCGCACGCCCGTCGGCGGCAGAGAGCGCCGCTGCGTGCCAAAGCCACGGCGACGGTGCCGCATGCGTTTCGGCAAGGAGGTGGCCAGCGGAGCCACCAGACGCTTTGGGCGGCGCCGAACGGCGCGTTGCGCAGTTTTGCCCCCCGTCTGTTACGGTGGTGCAGCCGCCGCAGCACGCCGGCCAAGAAGCGGCTGTGGCGCCACCGACGCCAGAACGCGCCAAGCGCCGTGTGAAGCTCCGGACAAGAGGGATAGGCTGCGAGCAACGTGCCAAGGGCACTGTGGACTCGTGACTGAATTCTTGTGACGGAGATCGACCACGTAACTTCTGAATTTTACGAAAGTGAACAGTACTAGTGCATGCAAGGTGTTCGGCTGTAATGATCTAGGCATGTAGGGATTTTTCCTTGAGCTGGTTTTTTGTTTTTTGGTGGAGGGGCCTCTCATTGCATCTAGAGGCTGCCTGAATATTTGTGGAATTTTTGGAGTAATGTAGATATGAATTTCACCAAATTTGGCAAATCTGGTCCAAACTTGCAGGGACTATAATTTGAAATTTTTGAACAGAAGAGGAGTGGATCTTGATAGTTCTAGGTTGTGTGTACCAAGGACTATCCAAGGGAGTTGGTTTGAGGTCAAAATTCAAATGCATTAAGGTACTTGCTTTGCAAATTACCTAGGCTCAAAATGATAGACAGAAAAGATTTGGGAGAGAATTAATTGAAATAAAAATTCAGAAGAGGGTTGAACTAGTAGAGATAGAGTGTTTGGATTGCCCAAAGTGGAAGGAGATACATTTGGGAAGATTTTACCATGTGGTGTATGGACAAATCATGAATGATTTCAAATATGGGAGAGAATGAAAACTCCTAGAGTTTCTTTTTGAAAGAAAAAATAAACTTCAAAGATTTTTCTTGAATCCTTGAGAAGAGAGCAATTAGAGGAAAAATTTAAAAACTAAACACCAGAGTTGAAGGAGATGCAAAAGTAAAATGTTTGCCAGAGGGAAAAAGCTTTTGATAGAGATTTTTTTTGGAAGGGTTTTGGTGACCTCCTTCAAATCCAACAAAGTTTTGAAGAAACCAAAGAATTTTTTTTTGGGGTGTCACAATTTGGCCAGCTATACTGCGCATTCATGCACCATGAGAGATACCAGGGCAATGAATTCCAGTTTTGTACCCAAGAATTGGCAGAAAAAAGAACATTTGAATGGTGAAGGAGAAGCATCAAGGCGACCAAACACATACACCAACTTTATGGCAGGTAATGGCACATTCTTCTTGAGAACATAATCTATCCCACTGAATTACTAAACAGTATAACAGGGCAAGCTGGGAGCCTCCACAAAGCTTTGGCGTTGCTAGCCGTACGATCGCCTGCCTGGATATCTCTTGGGCTGCTGCTCCACGGAACTATCTACTTCACCTGTGGTTGATTGGGCCTGGATTGTTTCTTGGGCCGGTGGACTAGTTTAAGCAGACAAAGTGTATATGAAACACAAACGTAAGTAGATGTTTCCTAAATTTTGCTAAAAAAGTTGTTTCTGAAATAAACAATTAGGTAGCTGCGTGTGAGCGGGGCATTATCTTCTGCCTTTGATAGTAATGTTGAGGCTCACAATCTTGTGAAAGTCGTGCCTTCTTTGTGGGCGGGCCATCTTGTCTGGCTAACATCTCCACCATCTATTATCTGTATTCCCCAAAACATTTTGCAATAGACGGTGGTTTAAAAAAATGTTGCTCGTGTTGGCGTCGCAGCACCACACAACATTGACACCCCACTGCCTAACTCCCTCACGTGCGCGTGGCAACAATGACAAGGTCTACCAATATGGGAATCAAGCAGCGCTAATTCTTTTTTTAGGGGAATAAGTGACACTATTTTTTAAACAACGATAAAAGATTTGTCTCATAGATTAATTAAGTAGAAAAGATTGCCCGGTTAATTTATCTTACCAATCGTGCTATTTGATTATCATGTATGTTCTCTAAACCTATGTTACTTATTCATGTTTTTGTTTCCAAGATATCTTTCATAGACACTATTCATTTAAAAGCTAGAGCAATCACTTGACTAATTCTATTTCCCGAGAAAATCACAATATTACATTTTTTACCATTGTCTAATATACGGGTTAGTTCATGCAAGTTTAATTTCTATATTTTATATTAAAAAAATTACATGGTATTTCATCATTCTATCATAAAATTGGCGGACGCAGCAACGCGCGCCATCATGGTCTAGTGGAATGTACAAGATATCTACAATTCCAATAGACCTTTACCCTCCTATATCTTTCGAAATATTTAGCTTCTAACACGAACAACCTGTCTTGAAAAAAAAGAAAAAGGCAAAAGGCCTAAGAGAGTGAATCCTACTCGTAAGGCAAATCTTGTGTGAAGACTCATGCTTAAAGCCAGATTAGTACCACTAGGCTAATGAGCAACCTAAGCCGGATTGATCTAGACTCTAACCGTAGCAGTGAAAACAACGTCAGCTGGAGGGAGCTAAACAAGAGATCAACACAAATATAGAATTAATACACTAGTGCAGAACCGGGCTTTAGCGCCGGTTCGTAAGAGCCTTTAGTGCCGGTTCTGCAACCGGAACTAAAGGGTGGAGACTAAAGCCCCCCCCCCCCTTTACTACCGGTTCGGCACGAACCGGCGCTAAAGTGCCATCACGTGGCACGAGCCAGGCCCGGGTGCTGGTAGACCATTAGTACCGGTTGGTAGCACCAACCGGTACTAAATGTTTGGGGGGTGGCGGGTTTGGTTTTAATTTTTATTTTTCCATTAATTTTGTGTTTTTCATTTAATTCTTTTTTGTTTGCTGGTATTTTACGATACTACATATTATACACGTTATGCATATATATAAATAGATTTTCTCGTAGAACCGATCATATATATATATATAATCGAATGTTTCACAACCACCATTAATTATTCACACATACACATGTACATATATACAATTTCTCCTACATGTTGCCTTGGCACCTTCGGAGCACGATGACAAGTGGTTCATGGGGCGGTAGCGGCTAATAGTATTCTCCTTTGGGATTTATGACCTGGTCGAGCAAAAATCCCGCTATTTCCTCTTGAAGTGCTCGTATGCGCTACGTTGATAGGAGCTTCTCCCGCACGTCTTTGAACTGTTAATAAGGAGATCAATATGCATCTGTATTAGTTGTGTGACTAGATATCGACAATCATGTAAGATTTGCGAATAGTGTTCTGGCAAACGTATCCATTGCTGTCTATCAGATCTGCTCATTTCGGACGCCATCATGCGAATGTTCTCGCAAACGTAGTATGCACACACTTCAGTCCCCGGCACCTGCTTCAGGACCTTTACGAGAATAGAATTTAATCAAATACTAATTAATTAAGCATGTTAATTAATTAATGGTATTGAAACAAGAATTAAAGAGATGGTAGCTAGCTAGCTAGTACTACTTAATTACTTACCTTGGATCGATACCAAAATAGCTTTTGTCACCATTTTCCTGGAGTCACCTTGATGTACTTTGCCCAAGCCCTGCCCGCCGACAAAGAAAAGTAATAAAGGGGTTATTAAAAATAGTTCATATCAGGAAATGACGAACTAAATAGGCCGAGATATAGTTAATAATGATTGAAGTTACCTGTTGACTATCCCCTTCACAATGCTGTAGTCACTATCTTTTTTAAGTAGTGAGTCCAGTACTTCAACTTTTCCTTCGTCAACTTTAATGTCTAACAAGATCCAGTTGTACCTGCATGCGCATACGTTTGCATGTATAAATTAAGCGGGCATGTGCATAACACTAATCAACTATAACCCTAAACCCTATACACTTATTAACATCTAGCTAGTAAGCAAGAACAAAATTTGTTGTACAAGACAGTGTGACTCACTCGAAGTTGTAAGGAAGTAGTATATCTTCATTGCTATTGAGGCGCTTCAAGAACTCTAGCATGTTTTTCTCTACATCTTGTCTACAGTATTCCAATTTCCATGTGCATTCATTAACGGTATTTGGGTCAATAAACCCAATGCCATAGCGTCCAACTTTTTTCATTTCATACATCTTCATCCTGCATAATACCACAGAAAAGAATATATAGTGAGGATATATAATTACAGGTAATTAATGATCAATCAATGAGCACTAGAGCTAGCTTGAGACTTAAATTACAGAAAGAAATCATTTATAGACAATAGCAACTGACGATAGATTTGTCGAGTGCATCTTGATTGAATAATTGAAATAGTTCTGAATACTCAACGTACAGAGCTTTCTTATTGAAGTAATGATCTTCCTCGACTTGCACCATGAGGGACTCTCGATTGAAAATCTTGGTAATTTTCATGTACCAATCATGCAATTCATACATTCTCATTGGGAGGTTCTTGACCTCGTTTGGCTCGACCAAAGGTTGGCCCCGGACATATTTCCGTTTTATTTCCTCCTCTCTAAGCAGAGACATGGGCTCGATATCGAGGAGTTGTCCAACAGTGATCTTGAGCATTTGAGCCTGCATTATATGATCCTCGGTTATTACCACATTGCCCTCCCCGGGAACGTAAACGGTTTGCCCACAATAGTATTGGGCGCGCGTACTCTCATGTGTTGTTGGCACAACAAGCGGGGGGATCGATTGCGCCGCCTGTTCTCCCAGCTGGGGACAGTTTTCCCGCATTTTTTGACAGCTGCTTGTTGGCTCGAGCTCGAGCTTGCTTCTTTCTGTAGTCGTGCTCGATGTGCCTTCCTGATTTGGCACTCATAGTCTGAGTCAACAGGCTTGGGAGCTGGTGGTCTAGCCATACGAATGAAGTGGTGAATCTTTTCCTCAGGCACTTTCTCCCTCGGCAGCATTGCCGGTTTCGGTCCAAATTGGGTGTCCACTTGGGCCTTCACTATGGCTCCGTTTTGCTCCCCGGTCATGTCATAAGGCCTCTGAGGAAGAGGAGCAAGGCTGCTTGGACCATATTTATATCGCTTGTCTCCGCCTGTACTTCTTGTACTACCTCGACTCGTACCGCTACGCACCATAGCTGCAGCGTGTCTCTTCTGCGATTGCTGAGGCGGCGGAGATGGCTGACGTGGCTGAGTTGAAGCAGGAGGTGTGGCCTGACGCTGTGCCGGACTTGAAGCAGGAGGTGTGGCCTGACCCGGTGTCGGACTTGAAACAGGAGGAGTGGCACGATCGTGCTGCACTTGAAGCAGGAGTTCCGCCACGCGTTCGTGGACTTGGAGGAGCGGGAGTCTGCTAACATGGTGGCAGACTTCGAGGAGGAGTCGGCAGACGCGGTGTTGGTGGACTTCGAAAGATGATGCAATCCTTTCTCCATAGGATGATACGATCACTACAAAAAAATACACCTCCGTGATGATACGTGTTTGTCACAGTAGGTCGCGTTTTTTGTCTTGCATGTACATCCATGACAAATGTACGACAAAATCAAGATAGTCTACATGTGCTGCCGTAGAAGTATTCCATGACATTACGAAAATTATCATCACGGAAGTGTCCATTTCCATGACGATAAATCGCGCGTCACAGAAGTGCTTTCGTCAAGGGTGACCGACACGTGGCATCCACCGTAGCAGAACTCCGTTAAGCTATTGGGTCGGGTTTTGGATCCGATAACCCGTTAACAACCCCGACCAATGGGAAATTTCCACGTGTAAAATTCTTATTGGCCGGACGAAACACGTGTCGACTTGTCGATTGGGTCGAGATAGGCGCCTATGATATGTCGACACGTGCCCACGGCCCACCATCGCCCATTTAGCTTACAAAGCCGTCCCGTTTGACTTGGTCAAAGTTCACGGGCTGGCCCATGAAAAGCCTGTTAACGGTCTCTTCGCAAATAGCCCATTTTACGGCCCGTTAACTCACGGCCCGTTAGGCCCTAAAGGAAATCGGCCCAACAACGTCATGTGGGCCATCCAATATAACACCAGCCCATTTCACTTTCGGCCCATGTATGGCCCACGGCGTCTTCGGCCCATATGAGGCCTTTCAGATCTTCGGCCCTTCTGGGCCCACGGTGACTCTAGCCCATAATGAACAGTAATTTTCTTTGTACCCGTTAACGACCCGTGATTTACATGGGCCGTTTCCAGCCCGTGTTAGCTTTCGGCCTATTGACGTCCCATACGTTCTTGGGCTCCTTTCCAGCCCTCAATTACTTCCGGCCCGTTACTGGCCTGTTCCCCTAATGGGCCAAATTCGGCCCATGGCAAGAGTCAGCCTGTTACTGGCATGTTCCCCAAATGGGCCAAACTCGGCCCATGGCAAGAGTCGGCCCGTTCTTGGCTGTTACCCTAATGGGCCAAATTCGGCCCATGGCAAGAGTCGGCCCGTTTCTGGCCTGTTAACCCGTTGCGCATTATCCAGCCCGTCCTACATTCTGGCCCATTAATGACCCGTTATGCCTGTGACAGAATTAAGCCTTTGCAGTCCTACGGCCTGTTAACGGCCCGTTACCGTCTTTGAGCCGATACCAATTACGCCCGATTACGGTCCATGTAGACCCATTTATCCGACGGCCGAGGCCCACGATTCTGAGCCCATATATCGACGGCCCGAGGCCCACCGATTATAGGCCCATTTATCGACGGCCCGTAGGAGACCCATGGATCCTATGGCCCGTATATGGCCCATCGTAGTTGCAGCCACTAGCAAACCAGGGAAAAAGAAGACTAGGAAATAAATAAGGCCGAAACTAACGCTAGGCTATTAAAGGCGATTACCTGATTACATCCACTCAACATCAAAGATCGCCACCAGTGCAAATATAGGGAACACCCTACACTATACAAAAATGGCTTGCTGTTTTCTTCAACCAGTGGTTGCACGTTAAGAATAAATTTTGTATCGCACCAAAACAAATTACAACTATATAACAAAAGGAAGGTTGGCATAAAACTTAACAGTCTAGCAGATAAATGCACCACCAGAAGTTCAGAAGCTCAGTTCATTTTACCTGACTGTTACATTTTCATGCAGTATTGTCCAATGGAGCACCATAACCGTCGCCTTCATTTCCCCTAGGCTCCTGAACAACATAGCAAATGTCTGATAGTCTGGTTTCAAAACCATGCATATCTTGACGACATTGAGCAATGTTTCTCCTTGTTTCACAAAGGGCCTCTGTTAGGGAATGGACTTGTGTCTGAGCGCACATACAACATTGCTTTGAGCTTGCATATCTTGATCATGAGGAAGTTTGGGACGATATTGCCTTAACAACCAACCTAGTATTACGCAGAACATGCTTTTAGCCTTTGTTAGTGGACAGGTATTGACCCACCGCAGCAAGAGCCGACATTGCGGTTATAGTTGCCTCGCCACCTTCGTAAGGTGGTGGTTCCACCATTTTTCCATAGCTCGCTGAAAAGTTAAGGTTTTACATTAGTAGTACCAAAATGTAAGATATTAAGGAGGCAGCAAAACCAAACAAAATAGCTTTGGTCTACATACGTAACTTATTCGTGAACCCATGTAAAATATTAGTTGTATTTTATTGCAAAGTACATAATAAAACCAGGTTCCAAACATATGACCATGTACCATCGCTAATGTATTGTATATTTCTTCACATTGTATTGAGGGATAAGGATAAAGAGACAAAGTTTATAATACGGTAAGCATAGTATGACATCATTCATATCACAAAACAACCGAGAACAGACAAACAGGCAATTGTAACATTGTGTGGGCAAGTCCAGCACGGAACTAGATTACGGGTCAAGATCAAAGGAACATCACTCCTCTCTTTTAAACCTTGTAAGGTGCAATGATACGCTAAGACAATTGTGTATAAAATTGAAAAGAGTAATAGACATTGGCTGCAAACCATGCGATTCAAGGCACAAGTCAGAGTAAGTAGTAGTTAAAAGGCATGAGGATTAAGGACTTACAACAGCGGCTTTGACCGGTGTAGTCATGCCCTTCTTCTTGCTGGTGTGACAGTCCTTGAAGATTTCCACAACATTTGGTTCAGGTACTTTTTGGTCCTTGCGGGCTTTCCTCTGCATTTCGAACAAGTCAATATAGATCTGATAATATGGTACAGCGAAAAGAGTGAAACAGCAGCTAATTACAAGAGCCTTGCGATTGTGCAATATAGCTACGAGATCCCGTAAATGCATTGGAATTTCACTTTTGTACAGTTGGCCTTGTTCTTTGAACGGTTCACCTACAAGAAGATAGATTTTTGTGACACATGCGTAAATAGGACTTCAACATGTGATCTGATCACATATATATAATGTACCTGATACTTCGGATCGGACGGTGTTTAACAAGGCCCCTCCGGTCTTCATCCGATATATTTTCCACTTTGGAGATGTTTGGGAAAGTTCATCGTTAGCCTTGCCTTGAAAGTGAGTTTTCCTCAAGTTGTACCGATCTTGTCATGAAAGCGCAGACTTGAAAACATGGGTGCAAGCTTGTCTGGTTGCATCATCTTGGCTATCCAACTTGAACCTCATATGTTGAAAATTATGGGAGTCTCATTATCAACAACCTAGAAAGTATGGGACAGAGCAAGACGATATTACTAGTTTCCATACATAACCATACTTACAGATAAATGGTCGAGGAAGGTGTTGAACCGGGTTTCGTCTTTGTCATTCTTGTACTGAATCCATATTGGGAGGATACGTACATGACACCTAACGGCAACCGCTGCCTCTGATACTAACTTGGCTGACTCTGTAGCATCACGTGGCCTTTTTGAACCTGCCTCAAAACGGATCTCCATTCTTCCTCCTCTAGATTTAGTTAACCTATCGAGCATTATCCCTTATGTTTGTTTCCTCTTGCGCCTAGGTGCTAGTCCAACAATGAACATTGGAAGTGTTAGTGTACATCAAACTGTGAGACTACATATAAAGAAGCATGGAATCAGAACTTGACTCAAGCAACTACCTTCTTGCTGTTGAAGCTCACAAGGTTCATCTGATATTGCCAACTCGTCTTGTGTCAAGAGTGCTTGGGAAGTAGTGTCAGGTGGCAAGGGAGCTTGGGAACGTGCTGCTAGCTCGATTGGCCACGCAGTATGTCGTGCAGTACCGGTAGTAATCTTGTGGTAGGTGTTGCAAGAACTAGGGCTGTCTCTGCTTGTTTGGTGGCAGCTATTTGTTTCTGTTTGGCTTTTTTTGCAACTCGTGTAGCATGGGATGCTGTGTTTGTAGAATTTTCCGCTGGACTTTGACCTTCTATCGCACCATCAGTATCAACAGAATCTGCAGGATTCATCCGCTTCTCATTCCCTGCCTTTCTGTGTTTCTTCGTCTTTCTCTGTGCCATGTTAAGTCAAGCCGACAAGAAAAACGAATAACAATTTAGTTCTTCAAAACAAATTGATGCGTGATGCAGATGAACTGAACTTTGATGTTAGACAACCACATGATAGGAGGATGTAATATGTATGGAAAACAGGACGGAAGAGATAACCAGAACTATGATGTGTAAACTAAGAAGAAGACATTTCACCAAATTAGAAGCAATGCAATGGAAGGTAGACACCATATGAAAGATGCTACAAATATCGCTCTGCCAAGTTAACAGTGTCTCATCATAAATGGCGTTTAAACAAATGTGAAGCAGTAAAAGAAATAAATCATATGCAAGATGCAAACAACATCACACTACCATGTTAGAGGTCTCTCCTCATTAGTGCCATTGCATATTCACAACATTGCATATTCACAGCTTATGATGTGTAAACTAAGGAGAAGGCATTTCAACAAATTAGAAGCAATGAAAGCTAGACACCATATGAAAGATGCAACGAATATCACTCTACCAAGTTAAAACTGTCTCGTCATAAGTGCCATTTCAACAAATTAGTAGTACAAGCTAGAAAAGAATGTGAGATGTAACCTATATCACACTCAAGTCAAACGTGTCTTATGATAAGTGATTGTTGCAGGTTACACAACAGTAGTAATTTGATGTAAGAACATGGTGTGATAGATGATATTGTATGTTCTAGAAACAGGAACACATGTCTTATTCAAGTATAATGTGTAAAGTAAGCAGATGGAATTCAACAACATTAGAAGCAATACAAGCTAGACATCACACATAACATGCAACCACATATAACAGGGACAAGTTAGAGGGAGCACCAGTGATGCTCCACTAGGGGAGACGTGCTCATCATAAACACAGCTTTGTTGAGTGTCTATGCATGTGTTGTCTTGGAAATCATCTTGGGGGTGTGGAGGAGTAGAAACTGTAGAGGCCCTCCGTTGGAAGGAGCACCTTTATCCGCTGCCTTGCTAACTTCCTTCCGCTTTATTGATTTTGAATTGTCAAGTAAAACCGACAAGAAAAAGCAATAAAATTCTCTCTTCGTAACTCATTCATGCATGATCTTGACAATCACTACTTTGATGTAAGGCAAACACATGGTACCAGGATGGAATATGTACGAAAAACAGGGCGGCATGGCATGTTCACAACTGTTTGTGTAAACTAAGCGTAAAACCATTCCAGCAAATAAGAAGCAATGCAAGCTAGACACCACATGAAAGATGCAACCAATATGACTCTGCCAAGTTAGAAGCATCCCATCATAAATGGAACTTCAACAAATTAGAAGCAGCGCATGCTATAAATCATATGAAAGATGCAACTAATATCGCACTGCATATACTAAATGTGTCTTGTCATATTGATTGATGCGGGATACAAAAAAAAACAATAGTTTTATGTAAGGACATGCTTAATAGGCAGATGTACTATGTACTAAATACTGGAAGGCATGTCACATTAACAGGTATAATGTACTATAAGCTAAGCAGACTAGCACATGCAGTTTAACCAGATTGGAAGAATTACAATCTAGACACCATATGCAACATGCAACCACATATCACGCCAAGTTAGAGCAAGCACTGCGATGCTAGTGTAGGGAAATGTTGTAATCAACTACTGAGCTACGTTCACTATCTTCATCTAGCATTTCTGTTTCTTGAGAATCATGTCGGAGGCCGACGCTGCATTCTTTAAATGAGTAGTCCCCTTGCACCTGCCTCGTCATAAGTGATTGATGAGGGAACACAAGAACATTAGTTTGATGTAAGAACATGGTTAATACACGGATGTACTAGTATGTACCAAAAAATGTAAAGGCATGTCATATTCAAATGTATAATGTGTAAGCTAATCTGATGAAATTTAACCAAATATGAAGAAATACAAGCTCATACGGCTGGATTGGAGAGAATGATCATCTAGGACATGAGAGCACGGTGGGAGGCGGGCTGCTTCGCCACCATCACAGCTTTTAGTTGGCTTCGGTGATGGCTATCTTTGCTAGGCTTGTCACCTTTGGCTCGGCCGATGCCACGACTAGCTATTTGTTTTCTGGTGCTCCCGAGATGGTGGTTCATGTAAAAAATATCTTTCCTTATCTTGATAAAGACTGACTTCGACCTTTCGAATACAAGCTAGACACCATATGCAACATGCAACCACATATGACACCGTGAAGTTAAAGCAAGTACCTGGGATGGTGGTTCACGGCGAGCGAGATCATCAACTCCAGAGCTACGTTCCTTGTCTCCATCTGCTGACACTACACCCTTTAAAGTCCTGAAACGTGTCTGGCCTAGCCGCGTACCACGCTGGAGCGACTTCTCTCTTCTCTTCCTGCTTCTATGAAGGCAGGGTCTGAAATACCCTTGCATAAAAACACAATAGTGAGAGTATGGGTGAAGTGTGTGCAGAAGTAGTGCACTGTAAAAGTAGCAGATAGCAGGTGGCAGAAAAATAAATGACAGGAGACATATGATAGCTTTACAATATTGCATGGCAAACAAAATTAGATTCTACTCCATATGTTTTTGTAATATATGAGCACAGGAAGTGCAGGTACTCCTCCAGCACACCACCACATGTGGTCCTATCAAGATAACAATCGACTAAAAATAAATAGGTCAGTCTATTTTTTTATGAATCGTCCGATCTATAAGGAACGGGCAGATGGCCTTCGTCTACCTCCCGCCAGTCACTGTTGATGATCTTTCTCAAACCGCCAGCGACCACCGGCCCAGACCCCTGCCTCTGTCGCCCCACCATCCCATCGACCTCACACCACCGCCGTGCTTGGCAGCGCCCCCAGGCCATCCCTTTAATCTCGGCCGACCTCCAGATCGGGCGCCAGTAGCTCTAGGCCGCACACGCCCTTAAGATAAACACCAAGGCGCTGCTTCCCCGGCGTAATAGTCGTACTAGCGCTTGTTACGCCGGGGAATGCTTCCGTTAATTGGGAATCAACTGGCCAGAAATTAAAATTCAGGGGGCGACGGACCTCTAGCTAAGGTGAAATAGTATATGAGGAGAAACCTTGTGCATCGCGAGTTACTAGGAACATCTAGTATCAAAAAGAAGCGGTCAACTAGTGTCTTCTGTGGGATGAATACCGTGGAAGCAGTGACGTAAGATTTGCACGAATAAGGGAAGAGGAGTACCTTCTTCGGTTGCCGGTGTTGTCACCTCCACATGTCGCGCCGATCTTCTTCTTTTTACCGGGGAAACCGATGTTACGGAGGGTGCGAGCTTGGATGAACCCATGGCCAAATTGTTGACTGTGTTCTTTGTAGGTGTCAAAACCGCGGATCTCGGGTAGGGGTCCCAACTGTGCGTCTAGGCGGATGTTAATAGGAGACAAGGGACACGATGTTTTTACACAGGTTCGGGCCCTCTCGATGGAGGTAAAACCCTACTCCTCCTTGATTAATATTGATGATATGGGTAGTACAAGAGTAGATCTACCACGAGATCAGAGAGGCTAAACCCTAGAAGCTAGCCTATGGTATGATTGTTGTTCGTCCTACGGACTAAAACCCTCCGGTTTATATAGATACCGGAGAGGGCTAGGGTTACAGAGTCGGTTACAATGGGAGGAGATCTACATATCCGTATCACCAAGCTTGCCTTCCACGCCAAGGAAAGTCCCATCCGGACCACGAGGCGAAGTCTTCAATCTTGTATCTTCATTGTCTAGGAGTCCGCCAAAGGTCGAGTCCGCCATCCGGACACCCCCTAATCCAAGACTCCTCAAGAGCCCCGAACCAGGCTTCAATGACGATGAGTCCGGCACGCAGATTGTCTTCGGCATTGCAAGGCGGGTTCTTCTCCAAATTCTGTGTACCTGTTGAATAGTGTCCGACTTCTCGTGAATATTGCGCTTCTTGGCTTCCACGCCCAATAATGGTCGTCTTCCACGTGTCGCATTTAATGCGAAAAGCCAGGGTGTTTTTACATTTACCCCCCTAGCTGCGCAAATGAGCTGCCTATAAAAGAGACGAGGATTTAGATCCGAATCACACCATCTTCCCTTCACGAGCATTCATCGGAGCGCATCCAACAAAGATCCATTCCATCATTGCCAGTCGACGCAGCTCCTCCTCTCGCCCTCCCAGCCCTCAGCCTGGAAGTTGGGAGAGATGTTCCGTCCCGCACAGCGAGCTAGTGACTCTCCAAACCAAGGGATTCCTTCCCCCAGCCTTCATGGTCCCGGTTCGAGCCGGACTTGCCACCTATAATTGCGGAGAGCAAGCGGAGAGCGTCCCCAACCCCTCCAAAGGATAGCGGGTATGCCTTGTCCCTTATCTGATAAGAGGACTCGGATTTCCAATTCATCCGTTTCTCTGGGGGCTCCTGGAGTTCTACGGCCTCCAGTTGCACAACCTTACGCCTGCCTCCATATTGCATATTGCGGGCTTCGTGGCCCTTCGCGAGCTGTTTTTGGGCATCGAGGCTCATTTCGCGCTGTGGAAGAAGCTATTCTGCCTTGTGCCCCGTTCTCAGGAGGGGTCGATATATCAAGTGGGCGGAGCCGAACTATGGCGCATCGCCGGGACCGGATATCTATCCGGAACCCCAAGGAAGGCGTCCAAAGACTGGCCTTCAGAATGGTTTTATATAGAAGATGTCCCCCCGCCGGACCCTGTTCTGATCGGTCTCCCCGAGTTCAATAATGCTCCTTTGAAGAAGCGCCTAAGCTGGCGTCCACGGAGCCCTCAGAGGGAAAATGACAAGGACGTCCTTTACTTGATGAGCCGGATAAGGTTGTTAGCTCATTCCGGACTGACCATGATCGGGTCATGGCCACATGCATTATGCGGGGTGCAGCCACTTCAAAGATAGAGGCCACCCCATGTGGGATTTCAACGGGAGGATGATGCCACCCGCTTCTACGGCCGTAAGGGGCCGGATCGGTTGCCGCTCGGCGAAGATCTTGTCCGCATTGTACAAGGGAGAAGAGGAGGAGTTCCTCCGCGTCAATCCACAGGCGGATTTTCTATGAACAATCCTCCAAGCTGGGTAGCGGACACTTCTTTTTGCCCATCCGTTCCATATTCCCATAGTTAAGTACCTTATCTTGTGATTTCGACGCAGGAATTGCGTCGGGCCGTAAAGGATATAAACATCCCTCCTCCACAACCCGAGGATCCAGAACGGTCCCTCAATCCGGCCTCCCAAGAGGATCCGGACATATCCGTGGAGCTGATCGATGGGGTATTTCACCAACTGAGCATCGACAATGCCTTGGTGGCTATTACAGTCGATTATCCTGGACTGCTCCCCGCCTCACAAGTAATCGAGATCGAAGTCCTAATACTTCGAAGATGATCCATCCGTGCTTATTTTTTATCACCGTATACCAATGGTGTTTCGCAGGGGAGGATCCCGAGGCAGAATGCCGAGCCTGCGGCGACTAACCAACAGGGGACCGCGAGGGTGGGTAGGCTAAAGAGACACGCAGTCCGGGTCGAGGCACCGGCGCAGCAGTAAGGCGTGCTGCCTTATTCCAAGGTATTATTCTTACGATGCATACTAACGCCCGTGCTCTCATTTTTTAGGAAAGAGGGCTCGCCGGACTATATCCGAGAGATTGCCAATCGAGCCTCCACCAGCCAGGCTCCAAAGCCGAGTCCGAGCGAGGCGAACACGAGGCGTCGTCGGACGCCTCCTCCGACAGAGGATGCGGACAGACTGTCCGCCACCAATTCCGAGGTGGAGAGTGCCATGAATCACAAAGCGTCGGGACAGTTCTTCGTGACGCTTGTTTCTCCCAAGAGGCATTGGATGCCTTCAATTCTGGAGATGCGTATCTCCGTGCCGCTTAAAATGGTCTAGCCAGAGCCACGGAGCAGTATGTGAAAGACATACATGTGAGAAAATTTGATGGTTATATATGTCAGTAGCCCCCGAGACTTGAAACAGTTAGAATAACTGATTTAAGGATCATTTTTATCTGAGGATCTTACAAAAAGAATACCCAACTGTCCCGGGATGCGGAAGAGTGCAAAGCCCAACTTGAGGCTGCACTAGCATGATAGGGGAGGCCAAGGAGACCCCCTCTGGTAATATATGCTTCGAAAGATAAGTATGTTGTGAAGTGCGGCGTGTGTGCAAATCTGACAATATCATTGCAGATGGCGCCGGAGTAGATCTGGACAAGCAACAACTCTTGTGACGGTTAAAGGCCGGCGAGAGCGTGCTTACGAGGGTGAGGCAGGAGAAGAATAATCCCCAAGATGCCAACCCCCAGCTGGGCGAGGAACTAAAGGATGTTCGTGCCCGGTGGCCGGACTCTGTGAAGGAGAATCGGCGGCTTCGTCGGCATTTTTAGTAAGTGCTTGAACAAACTTTGAAAGAGAGTTCGCGAGGAAGTCGGTAGACAGAGTTATGTCTCAGAGGTATGCTCACAGGTCGCCCCGCAAAGGAAATGCCCGGTTCTCTGGTGACCTTCTTCCCGAAGCCAGATAACCGCATTTAACGAAGTTCGGCAGTGATGAAAGGCGTCGCCCGTGCCTTGTGGCCATCTGTCTCCATGCGAAGGCCTTGGAGAGCTTGCAGAGATGCTTAAGGAGTCTTGCGGCGCTTCCGATTATGGAAGATATCGGCCTGCCCGTCAAAGGTGCGAGGATGCACAGGCCATGGTGAAGACGCTGCACACGGTTGTCGACCCAAACCACATGGCCGAGGTCGGACCTGTGGGGGCTGATGGGAAGGAGATCCTTGTGAGCTTAGTGTACGACCAAGTAGAGTTGGCCGCCAAATATTTTCAATAGGACTGTAAATTAGACAGCCTGTTGGATGGTATTGAAGAGGAATATGCTCAGTCAAATTGACTATGTAATTTAAGATGACATGTAAAATGCCTTCTAGCCGGATTGTAGACCGTTTGTCATGGCGGACCTTTTCGCTTCAGCCTCAGGACCCGATAGTCCGGAGTGTGTCCGAATACCCTCTCGGTTATGTAGGAACCGGGGCATGCATGGAAACTAGGCGTAGGGGTCATTAGTGCTTGAACAGACAAGTGCCCAACTAGTTATGTTATATTACATGGTTAGTAAGAAACATCTTCCAGGGAGAATAGTTCCGTTAGGAGTTCCTTTCCTTGGGAGGCATGCCCTAAAGTGCATGTCCCGACTGCAAAAAGCAGAAAAGCATCTGGGGCAGATAAATAAACAAGTGAGAAATCATCTTTACTTCACCGACCAAATATTCCCTTAAGAACGCTAGCTTTTCGGCTTCACCCGGTCTGAGGTACACATCCGGTGACCGGCGATAACAATCGCAGAGGTACTCCTTTACCGCCTAGCGAACAATCGGGAACGTAGGAGTAAGCATAGGAGCCAGCAACCCAGCTTGGCCAAAACTTAAGTCATATCGATGCATATAATGGTGAATAAAAGGTACATGCGGAAGTGTGACACATGTGTTGGGCGTGAAGCCCGTATAAATAAGCTTCATTAAAGAAGCCCCGGTATAATGAGCGGATAGCGCATCGGTTGTGTCTTGAACAAGGCGCGAACAAGCCCTTAAGGCTGTAAGGGGAAGGGAGGAAGAAGGAGAGAAATGTAAGACAGTTAATGTGTAAAAAATAGACAGAGGAAGGAGACGAACACTGAGTCCGGCGCTAGGCGTAGAATCTTCGGAGACGGGCTGCGTTCCATGGGTTCGGCTCGAGTCGGTTATCCGATGCATCTCGCAGATGGTACGCTCCACCGGTCGGGACTTGGTCAATAATAAAGGACCTTCCCATTTGGGCTTGAGTTTGTCCTTTTCTTGTCCGTGACGTAGAACTAACTCGCCGATATTGTAAGTTTTGGCCCGTACTTCTCTGCTTTGATATCTTCGAGCCTGCTGTTGATAGAATGTGGAACGAGCTTTTGCCACGTCACGCTCCTCCTCCAGGGCATCCAAACTGTCCTGCCGATGAGTTCGGCTTCTCTTTCTTTGTACATTCGCACGCGAGGTGAGTCATGAATTATGTCGCAGGGCAGAACTGCCTCTGCGCCGTATACCATAAAGAATGGTGTGAATCCGGTTGTGCGATTTGGCGTGGTCCGCAGCCCCCAGAGTACGGAGTCGAGCTCCTCTACCCAGTGCGTGTTAGATTCCTTGAGGGACCGCACTAATCTGGGTTTGATGCCGCTCATGATTAGCCATTTGCTCGCTCGACTTGACCATTAGTTTGTGGGTGATAGACTGAAGCATAGTCGAGCTTGATGCCCATGTTTTTGCACCAGAGTTTGACCTCGTCGGCCGTAAAGTTTGTGCCGTTATCGGTGATGATGCTGTGGGGGATGCCGTTGTTGGAAATATGCCCTAGAGGGAATTATAAAAGTATTATTATTATATTTCCTTGTTCATGATAATTGTCTTTTATTCATGCTATAATTGTATTATCCGGAAATCGTAATACACGTGTGAATACATAGACCACAATATGTCCCTAGTGAGCCTCTAGTTGACTAGCTCGTTGATCAACTGATAGTCATGGTTTCCTGACTATGGACATTGGATGTCGTTGATAACGGGATCACATCATTAGGAGAATAATGTGATGGACAAGACCCAATCCTAAGCATAGCACAAGATCGTGTAGTTCGTTTTGCTAGAGCTTTTCCAATGTCAAGTATCTTTTCCTTTGACCATGAGATCGTGTAACTCTCGGATACCGTAAGAGTGCTTTGGTTGTACCAAACGTCACAACGTAACTGGGTGACTATAAAGGTGCACTACGGTATCTCCGAAAGTATCTGTTGGGTTGACACGGATCGAGGCGGGATTTGTCACTCCATTATGACGGAGAGGTATCTCTGGGCCGACTCGGTAATGCATCATCATAATAAGCTCAAAGTGACCAAGTGTCTGGTCACGGGATCATGCATTACGGTACGAGTAAAGTGACTTGCCGGTAACGAGATTGAACGAGGTATTGGGATACCGACGATCAAATCTCGGACAAGTAAAATACCGATTGACAAAGGGAATAGTATACAGGGTTGATTGAATCCTCGACATCGTGGTTCATCCGATGATATCATCGAGGAGCATGTGGGAGCCAACATGGGTATCCAGATCCTGCTGTTGGTTATTGCCCGAGAGCCGTCTCGGTCATGTCTGCATGTCTCCCGAACCCGTAGGGTCTACACACTTAAGGTTCGATGACGCTAGGGTTGTATGAATATGAGTATGCAGCAAACCGAATGTTGTTCGGAGTCCCGGATGAGATCCCGGACGTCACAAGGACTTCCGGAACGGTCCGGAGGTAAATATTTATATATGGGAAGTCTTATTTTGGTCGCCGGAAAAGTTTCGCACTTTATCGGTATTGTACCGGGAGTGCCGAAAGGGGTCCGGGGGTCCACCGGGGGGCCACATGGGCTGTAGGGGGTGCGCCTTGGCCTATATGGGCCAAGGGCACCAGCCCCAAGAGGCCCATGCGCCAAGGAGACTTGGGGAGGGGAGAGTCCTAAAGGGGGAAGGCACCACTCCTCCCCTCTTGGCCGCACCCTTCCTTGGAGGAAGGGGCAAGGCTGCCCTCCCCTCTCTTGCACCTATATAAAGGGAGGGAGGGAGGGGTGGCCGCACCACAAGCCTGGCGCCTCCCTCCTCCCTGCAACACCTCCTCCTCCTCCCGTAGTTGCTTAGCGAAGCCCTACCGAAGTTCTGCTGCATCCACCACCACGCCGTCGTGCTGCTGGATCATCATCAACCTCTCCTTCCCCCTTGCTGGATCAAGAAGGAGGAGACGTCATCCTCTCCGTACGTGTGTTGAACGTGGAGGTGCTGTCCGTTCAGCACTAGGTCATCGGTGATCTGAATCACGGCGATTACGACTCCATCATCCCCGTTCCATTGAACGCTTCCGCACGCGATCTACAAGTGGTATGTAGATGCAATCACTCTCCCATGACTCGTTGCTAGATGAACTCATAGATGGATCTTGGTGAAACCGTAGAATTTTTTTATTTTTCTGCAACGTTCCCCAACGGTGGTATCGAGCTAGGTCTATGCGTAGTTCTCTATTGCACGAGTAGAACACAATTTGTTGTGGGCGTAGATGTTGTCAACTTTCTTGCCGCTACTAGTCTTATCTTGCTTCAGCGGCATTGTGGGATGAAGCGGCCGGACCGACCTTACACGTGCGCTTACGTGAGACCTGGTTCCACCGACATGCACTAGTTGCATAAGGTGGCTAGCGGGTGTCTGTCTCTCCCACTTTAGATGGAGCGGATTCGATGAAAAGGGTCCTTATGAAGGGTAGATAGAAGTTGACAAATCACGTTGTGGCTTTCATGTAGGTAAGAAAACGTTCTTGCTAGAACCCTATTGCAGCCACGTAAAACTTGCAACAACAATTAGAGGACGTCTAACTTGTTTTTGCAGCAAGTGTTTTGTGATATGATATGGACAAAGTTGTGATGAATGATGAATGATATATGTGATGTATGAGATCATGTTCTTGTAATAGGAATCACGACTTGCATGTCGATGAGTATGACAACCGGCAGGAGCCATAGGAGTTGTCTTTATTTTTGTATGACCTGCGTGTCATTGAAGAACGCCATGTAAATTACTTTACTTTATTGCTAAACGCATTAGCCATAGAAGTAGAAGTAGTCGTTGGCGTGACAACTTCATGAAGACACGATGATGGAGATCATGATGATGGAGATCATGGTGTCATGCCGGTGACAAGATGATCATGGAGCTCCGAAGATGAAGATCAAAGGAGCTATATGATATTGGCCATATCATGTCACTACTTTATATAATTGCATGTGATGTTTATTATGTTTTATGCATCTTGTTTACTTAGAACGACGGTAGTAAATAAGATGATCCCTTATAATAATTTCAAGAAAGTGTTCCCTAACTGTGCACCATTGCTAAAGTTAAATGCGTTTGAGCACCACATGATGATCGGGTGTGATAGATCCTTACGTTCACATACAACGGGTGTAAGACAGTTTTACACATGCATAAACACTTAGGGTTAACTTGATTTGAGCCTAGCATGTACAGACATGGCCTCGGAACACAAGAGACCGAAAGGTCGAACATGAGTCATATGGAAGATACGATCAACATGGAGATGTTCACCGACGATGACTAGTCCGTCTCACGTGATGATCGGACACGGCCTAGTCGACTCGGATCATGTAACACTTAGATGACTAGAGGGATGTCAAATCTGAGTGGGAGTTCATTAAATAATTTGATTAGATGAACTTAATTATCATGAACTTAGTATAAAGTCTTTGCAAAATATGTCTTGTAGATCAAATGGCCAACGCTCATGTCACCATGAACTTCAACGCGTTCCTAGAGAAAACCAAGATGAAAGACGATGGCAGCAACTATTCGGACTGGGTCCTAACCCGAGATCATCCTCATAGCAGCCAAGAAACAGTATGTCCTAGAAGCACCGCTAGGTGATGCACCCATCCTGCAGAACCAAGACATTATGAATGCTTGGCAGTCTCGTCTTGATGATTACTCCCTCGTTCAGTGCGGCATGCTTTACAGCTTAGAACCGGGCTCCAAAAGCGTATTGAGCGACACGGAGCATATGAGATGTTCGAGGAGCTGAAAATGGTTTTCCAAGCTCATGCCCGGTCGAGAGATATGAAGTCTCCGACAAGTTCTATAGTTGTAAGATGGAGGAAAACAGTTCTGTCGGTGAGCACATACTCAAAATGTCAGGTTGCACAACCTTTGTCCCAGTGGACATTAACCTCCGGACGAGGCGGTCATTGACAGAATCCTTGATCGCTCCCACCAAGCTACAAGAGCTTTGTGATGAACTACAATATGCAGGGATGGTGAAGACCATTCCTGAAGTATTCTCAATCTTTGAAGTCGTGAGAGGTTGAAATCAAGAAAGAACATCAAGTGTTGATGGTCAATAAAACCACTAAGTTCAAAAAGGGCAAGGGAAAGAAGAACTTCAAGAAGGACGGCAAAGATGTTGCTGCGCCCGGTAAGCAAGTTGCCCGGAAGAAGTCAAAGAATGGACCCAAACCTGAGACAGAGTGCTTCTATTGCAAAGGGAAGGGTCACTGGAAGCGGAACTGCCCCAAATACTTAGCAGACAAGAAGGCCGGCAACACTAAAGGTATATTTGATATACATGTAATTGATGTGTACCTTACCGATGCGTAGTAACTCCTGGGTATTTGATACGGTGCCGTTGCTCATATATGTAACTCACAGCAGAGCTGCGAAATAAGCGGAGGCTGGCGAAGGGCGAGGTGATGATGCACGCGTCGGGAATGGTTCCAAGGTCGATGTGATGGCCGTCGACACGCTACCTCTACATTTACCTACGAGATTAGTTTTAAACCTCAATAATTGTTATTTAGTACCAAGTTTGAGCATGAACATTGTATCGAGGATCTCGTTTAATCTGAGATGGCTACTCATTTAAATCCGAGAATAATGGTTGTTCTATTTATATGAGAGAAATGTTTTATGGTCATGCTCGATGGTCAATGGTTTATTCTTAATGAATCTCGAACGTAATGTTACACATGTTCATAGTGTGAATACCAGAAGATGTAAAGTTGATAACGATAGTCCCACATACTTGTGGTAATCGCCGCCTTGGTCACTTTGGTGTCAAGCGCATGAAGAAGCTCCATCTTGATGGACTTTTAGAGTCTCTCGATTATGAATCATTTGACACATGCGAACCATGCCTCATGGGCAAGATGACCAAGACTCCGTTCTCCTAACAATGGAGCGAGCAACCAACTTATTGGAAATCATACATACCGATGTATGCGGTCCAATGAGTGTTGAGGCTCATGGAGGATATCGTTATGTTCTCACTCTCACCGATGACTTGAGTAGATATGGGTATGTCTACTTGATGAAACACAAGTCTGAGACCTTTGAAAAGTTCAAGGAATTTCAGAATGAAGTAGAGAATCAACGTGACCGAAAGATAAAATTCTTGCGATCAGATCGTGGAGGAGAATATTTAAGTCACGAATTTGGTACACACTTAAGGAAATATGGAATCGTTTCACAACTCACGCCGCCTGGAACACCTCAGCGTAACGGTGTGTCCGAATGTCGTAATCGCACTCTATTGGATATGGTGCGATCTATGATGTCTCTTACCGATGTACCGCTATCATTTTGGGGATACGCTCTAGAGACAGCTACATTCACTTTAAATAGGGCACCGTCTAAATCCTTTGAGACGACACCGTATGAATTATGGTTTGGGAAGAAACCTAAGCTGTCGTTTCTAAAAGTTTGGGGATGCGATGCTTATGTCAAGAAACTTCAACCTGAAAAGCTCGAACCCAAGTCGGAAAAATGCGTCTTCATAGGATACCCTAAGGAAACCATTGGGTATACCTTCTACCTTAGATCCGAAGGCAAGATCTTTGTTGCCAAGAACGGAAGATTTTCTCTCGAAAGGAGTAAGTGGGAGGAAAGTAGAACTCGATGAAGTACTACCTCTTGAACCGGAAAGTAGTGCAGCTCAGGAAAATGTTCCTGTGGTGCCTACACCGACTGGAGAGGAAATTAATGATGATGATCAAGGTACTTCGGATCAAGTTGCTCTTGAACTTCAGTGGGTCCACAAGGACACGTTCCACACCCAGTGGTATGGCAACCCTGTCCTGGATATCATGTTGTTAGACAACGGTGAACCTTCGAACTATGAAGAAGCGATGGCGGGCCCGGATTCCAACAAATGTCTTGAAGCCATGCAATCCGAGATAGGATCCATGTATGAAAACAAAGTATGGACTTTGACAGACTTGCCCGATGATCGGCGACGATAGAAAACAAATGGATCTTTAAGAAGAAGGCGGACGCGATGGTAATGTTACCATCTATAAAGCTTGACTTGTCGCTAAGGGTTATCGACAAGTTCAAGGGATTGACTACGATGAGACTTTCTCTCCCGTGGCGAAGCTTAAGTCCGTCCGAATCATGTTAGCAATTGCCGCATACTATGATTATGAGATATGGCGGATGGACGTCAAAAGCGGCATTCCTTAACGGTTACCTTAAGGAAGAGCTGTATATGATGCAAGCGGAAGGTTTTGTCGATCGTAAGAATGCTAACAAGGTATGCAAGCTCCAGCGATCCATTTATGGGCTGGTGCAAGCATCTCGGAGTTGGAACATTCGCTTTGATGAGATGATCAAAGCGTTTGGGTTTATGCAGAGAAGCCTGCGTTTAAAAGAAAGTGAGTGGGAGCTCTGTAGCATTTCTCATATTATATGTAGATGACATACTTGATGGGAAATGATATAGAACTCTTGGACAGCATTAAGGCCTACTTGAATAAGAGTTTTTCAATGAAGGACCTTGGAGAAGCTGCTTACATATTAGGCATCAAAATCTATAGGGATAGATCGAGACGCCTCATAGGTCTTTCACAAAGCACATACCTTGATAAGATTTTGAAGAAGTTCAAAATGGATCAGTCCAAGAAAGGGTTCTTGCCTGTTTTGCAAGGTGTGAAATTGAGCTCGGCTCAATGCCCGACCACGGCAAAAGATAAAGAAGAGATGAGTGTCATCCCCTATGCCTCAGCCATAGGATCAATTATGTATGCCATGCTGTGTACTAGACCTGATGTAAACCTTGCCGTAAGTTTGGTAGGAAGGTACCAAAGTAATCCCGGCAAGGAACACTGGACAGCGGTCAAGAATATCCTGAAGTACCTGAAAAGGACAAAGGACATGTTTCTCGTTTATGGAGGTGACGAAGAGCTCGTCAGTAAAGGGTTACATCGACGCTTAGCTTCAACACAGATCTGGATGACTCAAAGTCACAAACCGGATACGTGTATATGTTGAATGGTGGAGCGATGCTGGTGCAGCTGCAAGCGAAGCGTCGTGGCGGGATCTACATGTGAAGCGGAGTGCGTGGCTGCCTCGGAGGCAGCACATGAAGCAATTTGGGTGAAGGAGTTCATCACCGACCTAGGAGTCATACCCAATGCGTCGAGCCGATCAAAATCTTCAGTGACAACACCGAGCTATTGCACTTGCCAAGGAGCCCAGGTTCACAAGAAGACCAGGCACATCAAGCGCCGCTTCAACTCCATTCGTGAAAATGTTCAAGATGGGGACATAGAAATTTTGCAAAGTGCATACGGATCTGAATGTTGCGCATCCGCTGACTAAACCTCTTCCATGAGCAAAACATGATCAACACCGTAACTCTATGGGTGTTCGATTCATCACAATGTAACTAGATTATTGACTCTAGTGCAAGTCGGAGACTGTTGGAAATATGCCCTAGAGGCAATAATAAAAGTATTATTATTATATTTCCTTGTTCATGATAATTGTCTTTTATTCATGCTATAATTGTATTATCCGAAATCGTAATACACGTGTGAATACATAGACCACAATATGTCCCTAGTGAGCCTCTAGTTGACTAGCTCGTTGATCAACTGATAGTCATGGTTTCTTGACTATGGACATTGGATGTCGTTGATAACGGGATCACATCATTAGGAGAATAATGTGATGGACAAGACCCAATCCTAAGCATAGCACAAGATCGTGTAGTTCGTTTTGCTAGAGCTTTTCCAATGTCAAGTATCTTTTCCTTTGACCATGAGATCGTGTAACTCCCGAATACCGTAAGAGTGCTTTGGGTGTACCAAACATCACAATGTAACTGGGTGACTATAAAGGTGCACTACAGGTATCTCCGAAAGTATCTGTTGGGTTGACACGGATCAAGACTGGGATTTGTCACTCCGTATGACGGAGAGGTATCTCTGGGCCCACTCGGTAATGCATCATCATAATGAGCTCAAAGTGACCAAGTGTCTGGTCACGGGATCATGCATTACGGTATGAGTAAAGTGACTTGCCGGTAACGAGATTGAACGAGGTATTGGGATACCGACGATCGAATCTCGGACAAGTAAAATACCGATTGACAAAGGGAATAGTATACGGGGTTGATTGAATCCTCGACATCGTGGTTCATCCGATGATATCATCGAGGAGCATGTAGAGCCAACATGGGTATCCAGATCCCGCTGTTGGTTATTGCCCGAGAGCCGTCTCGGTCATGTCTGCATGTCTCCCGAACCCGTAGGGTCTACACACTTAAGGTTCGATGACGCTAGGGTTGTATGAATATGAGTATGCAGAAAACCAAATGTTGTTTGGAGTCCCGGATGAGATCCCGGATGTCACGAGGAGTTCCGGAATGGTCCGGAGGTAAAGATTTATATATGGGAAGTCTTATTTTGGTCGCCGGAAAAGTTTCGCACTTTATCGGTATTGTACCGGGAGTGCCGAAGGGGTCCGGGGTCCACCGAGGGCCACATGGGCTGTGGGGTGTGCCTTGGCCTATATGGGCCAAGGGCACCAGCCCCTAGAGGCCCATGCGGCAAGGAGACTTGGGGAGGGGAGAGTCCTAAAGGGGGAAGGCACCTCCGAGGTGCCTTGGGGAGGATGGTCTCCTCCCCCCTCTTGGCCGCACCCCTTCCTTGGAGGAAGGGGCAAGGCTACGCCCTCCCCCCTCTCTTGCACCTATATAAAGGGAGGGGAGGGAGGTGTGGCCGCACCCTGAAAGCCTGGCGCCTCCCTCCTCCCTGCAACACCTCCTCCTCCTCCCGTAGTTGCTTAGAGAAGCCCTGCCGGAGTTCTGCTGCATCCACCACCACGCCGTCGTCTTTGCTGGATCATCATCAACCTCTCCTTCCCCTTGCTGGATCAAGAAGGAGGAGATGTCATCCGCTCCGTCTGCGTGTGTTGAACGCGGAGGTGTTGTCCGCTCAGCACTAGGTCATCGGTGATCTGAATCACGGCGAAGTCTGACTCCATCATCCCCGTTCCATTGAATGCTTCCGCACGCGATCTACAAGTGGTATGTAGATGCAATCACTGTCCCATGACTCGTTGCTAGATGAACTCATAGATGGATCTTGGTGAAACCGTAGAAATTTTTTTAATTTTCTGCAACGTTCCCCAACAGCCGTAACGGTGTACGACCCCTGATATGAAGTCTATCACCGGTCCGGATTCGGCCGTCTTAACAGGCTTGGCCTCTATCCATTTGGTGAATTTATCCACCATGACCAGTAGGTATTTTTGCTTGTGTGTTCCTCCTTTAAGGGGTCCAACCATGTCAAGCCCCCAGACCGCGAAGGGCCAGGTGATGGGTATAGTTTGGAGGGCGGTAGGTGGCATATGGCTTTGGTTAGCAAAGAGCTGGCAACCAACGCATCGTTGGACTAAGTCCTGAGCATCTGCCCGGGCCGTCGGCCAATAAAATCCTGTACGGAAGGCCTTGCTTACAAGGGCCCGGGCTGCAGCGTGGTGACCACCGAGTCCGGCATGAATTTCAGCCAGAAGATTCCGCCCTTCCTCTTCGAAGATACACATTTGAAGGATTTCGGTGGTGCTTTTCTTATAAAGCTCTCCCTCATGGACTTTATAGGCTTTAGATCGCCGCACTATGCAGTGTGCCTCGTTTTGGTCCTCGGGAAGTTCCTACCTGGTTAGGTAGGCTAGGAATGGTTCTGTCCACAGGGCAATGACTACCATTATTACGTGGGCTGAAGGTGTTACTTCGTTGGCAGAGCCTCCCGTTGTGTCAGAATGTTCTGTGTCGGGCAGTGCGGTTGGGTCCGGGCTATTATTTCCAGACTCCCCTTCCCGTAATACGGATGGCTTGAACAGCCTCTCCAAGAAGATATTGGGGGGGGGGGGGGGACGGCATCACGCTTTGGGCCAATGCGTGCCAAGACGTCCGATGCCTGATTGTTTTCCCGAGCTATATGGTGAAATTCGAGCCCTTCGAACCGAGCTGACATTTTTAGGACGGCGTTGCGATAAGCTGCCATTTTCGGATCCTTGGCATCAAAGTCTCCATTTATTTGGGATATTGCGAGGTTCGAATCCCCGCGCACCTTTAGGCGTTGAATGCCGATGGAGACTGCCATCCGGAGACCATGTAGAAGGGCCTCGTATTCGGCTGCGTTGTTGGAGTTTGTATACATTATCCTGAGTACGTATTGAATCAGTATCTCCTGTTGGGGACGCTGTAACGACGCCAGCCCCCAGACCAGCTAACATTTTGGAGCCGTCGAAGTGCATGATCCAGTTGGAATATGTGCCGTACTCTTTAGGGAGTTCAGCTTCATTCCATTCGGCGACGAAGTCGGCCAAAACTTGCGACTTAATAGCTCGCCGGGGCTTATAGGTTATGTCGAACGGGAGGAGCTCAATGGCCCATTGGGCAATCCGGCCCGTCGCGTCGTGGTTGTTTATAATGTCGTTAAGAGGTACTTCGGAGGCTACTGTTATCGAACACTCTTGAAAGTAGTGTCGTAGCTTCCGGGATACCATAAACACCGCGTACGCTATCTTTTGATAATGCGGATACCGTGACTTGCATGGAGTGAAGACAGTGGACACGTAGTAAACTGGTTTTTGAAGGGGGAACTTGTGTCCGTCCGTTTCTCGTTCGACAACGAGCACCACACTTACAACTTGATGAGTTGTTGCAATGTATAATAGCATTGGTTCGCCCATGTTAGGCGTGGCCAGGACCGGGTTTTTGCCAATATGGCTTTTATTTCTTCGAGTCCGGCCGTGGCGGCATCCGTCCACTCGAAGTGTTCGGTGTGCCGGAGGAGGCGATAAAGGGGTAATGCCTTTTCTCCCAAGCGGGAGATAAAGCGGCTTAGAGCCGCCATGCATCGATCAATTTTGTATTTGTTTGAGGTCCTTTGGGATATCCAATTGTGACAGAGCTCTGATCTTGGCTGGGTTTGCTTCAATTCCTCTACCGGATACAATGAAGCCCAAGAGCTTTCCGGCTGGTACGTCGAAAACACATTTTTCCGGGTTAAGCTTGATGTCATATGTTCGGAGGTTATCGAATGTGAGCCTCAAGTCGTCTACTAGAGTTTCTACATGCTTGGTTTTGACGACCACATCATCTATGTATGCCTCCACTGTTTTGCAGATCTGGTTTGCCAGACATGTCTGAATCATGCGCTGATATGTTGCGCCGGCGTTTTTGAGCTCGAAGGGCATTGTGTTGAAGCAGAATGGGACATATGGGGTGATGAATGCCGTTGCGGCTTGGTCAGGCTCTGCCATCTTAATTTGATGGTAGCCGGAGTATGCGTCGAGGAAACACAATGAATCGTGTCTTGCGGTAGCGTCGATAATTTGATCGATGCGGGGGAGGGGGAAGGGATCCTTTGGGCAAGCCTTGTTGAGGTCCTTGAAATCGACGCATAGGCGCCAGGATTTCTCCTTCTTTGGTACCATCACCAGGTTTGCTAGCTAGTCCGGATGTTTTATATCTCTGATGAATCCGGCCTCCAATAGTTTGGCTAGCTCCTCTCCCATGGCTTGTCTCTTAGGTTCAGAGAAACACCGAAGAGCCTGCTTGACTGGCTTGAATCCTTTTAGGATGTTTAGGCCATGCTCGGCCAGCCGGCTTGGGATTCCTGGCATGTCTGAAGGGTGCCAGGCAAAAATGTCCCAATTTTCGCGTAGGAATTCTCGTAGTGCGTCGTCTACATCAGGGTTTAATTGCGCCCTGATGGAGGTCATTTTGTAGGGTTCGTTGGATGGACTTGGAATTTGACTATTTCGTCCGCCGGTTTAAAGGAGGTGGACTTGGATCTTTTATCGAGTATCACGTCGTCCCTGTTCACTGTGGAGCGCAGCGCAGTCAGTTCCTCGGCCGCTAGGGCTTTGGATAGTGCCTCAAGGGCGGTCGGCTGTCTTATTTTCGGTAGCAGTGCTATGTCCGGTCACTAGCAAGAGTGATGATTCCGTTGGGCCGGGCATTTTGAGCTTCATGTACCCGTAATGGGGTATGGCTTGAAAATTGTGAATGCCTCTCGCCCTAATAGAGCGTGGTATCCGCTGCTGAGCAGGGCCACTTGGAATGTGACCTCCTCGGACCTGTAATTATCCGGCGTGCGAACACCACATCCGATGTGATTTTTCCTGTCAAGACGCTTCCGGTAGGGATTATTCCTCTAAAGGTTGTGCTATTTCGCTCAATGCGGCTCCAGTTTATTTCCATTTTTTGAAGGGTTTCCTCATAAATGAGGTTCAATCCGCTGCCACCGTCCATGAGTACCTTGGTAAGGCGAAAGCCGTCCACTATTGGACCGAGGACTAATGCGGCTGGTGCTCGGGCTGTTCGGAATTTAGGTTCATCACTGGCATTAAAGGTAATGGCCGTGTCACTCCATGGGTTTATCGTTGCTACTTGGTAGATTTCGGCAAGGCTGCGGAGTGTTCGTTTCCACATATTATTTGATGCGAAAGTCTCGAAGACTGTTAATACCGTACTGTTATCCCTGGGTTGGTGCTCTGTGGATTCTGGGGTTAGAAGCTCTTTGCCACTTTTGGCCACCTGCCGGAGTATCCAACATGCTCTAAGGCTATGAGTTGGTGTGGCGCCCTCTGTACTATGAATTTTACAAGGTCCATTGAGCCATCCCTCTGAAGGAAATATGCCCTAGAGGCAATAATAAAGTTATTATTTATTTCCTTATATCATGATAAATGATTATTATTCATGCTAGAATTGTATTAACCGGAAACATAATACATGTGTGAATACATAGACAAACAGTGTCACTAGTATGCCTCTACTTGACTAGCTCGTTAATCAAAGATGGTTATGTTTCCTAACCATAGACATGAGTTGTCATTTGATTAACGGGATCACATCATTAGGAGAATGATCTGATTGACATGACCCATTCCGTTAGCCTAGCACTTGATCGTTTAGTATGTTGCTATTGCTTTCTTCATGACTTATACATGTTCCTGTAACTATGAGATTATGCAACTCCCGTTTACCGGAGGAACACTTTGGGTGCTACCAAAGCGTCACAACGTAATCGGGTGATTATAAAGGAGTACTACAGGTGTCTCCAAAGGTACATGTTGGGTTGGCGTATTTCGATATTAGGTTTTGTCACTCCGATTGTCGGAGAGGTATCTCTGGGCCCTCTCGGTAATGCACATCACTATAAGCATTGCAAGCAATGTAGCTAATGAGTTAGTTACGGAATGATGCATTACGTAACGAGTAAAGAGACTTGCCAGTAACGAGATTGAACTAGGTATTGGATACCGACGATCAAATCTCGGGCAAGTAACATACCGATGACAAAGGGAACAAAGTATGTTGTTATGCGGTTTGACCGATAAAGATCTTCGTAGAATATGTAGGAGCCAATATGGGCATCCAGGTTCCGCTTATTGGTTATTGACCGAGAATAGTTCTAGGTCATATCTACATAGTTCTCGAACCCGTAGGGTCCGCAACAAGGTTTAGATGTGATGCTATATTATGAGTTTATGAGTTTTGATGTACCGAAGGGCAGGCCGCGCGCCCCCCCATGGCCTAGTCCGAATTGGACTAGGGGGAGGGGCCGCATCCCCTCCTTCCTTCCCTTCTCTCTTCCCCTTCCTTGTCTCCTACTCCTAATACATGGAAGGACTCCTAGTTGGACTAGGAAAGGGTGAATCCTACTCCCGGTGGGAGTAGGACTCCCCATAGGCGCGCCCCTCCTAGGGCCGGCCTCCTCCTCCCTCCCTCCTTTATATCTGAGGGCAGGGGCACCCCATGAACACACAAGTTGATCTACGGATCGTTCCTTAGCCGTGTGCGGTGCCCCTCCACCATATTCCACTTGGTCATATCGTCATGAGCTTAGGCGAAGCCTGCGCCGTGAAGTCATATCGTCATGAGCTTAGCGAAGCCCTGCGCCGGTGAAGTCATATCGTCAGCGGAGCTTAGGCGAAGCCCTGCGCCGGTGAAGTCATATCGTCGCGGAGCTTAGGCGAAGCCTGCGTCGGTGAAACATCAAGATCGTCCTGCGCCGTCGTCTTGTGGAACTCCCTCTCCGGAGCTTTGCTGGATCGGAGCCCGAGGAGGCGTCATCGAGCTGAGCGTGTGCCAAGAACTCGGAGGCGCCGGAGTAACGGCGCTGGGATCAGCTGGATCGCGAGGAGAACGTCGACTACTTCCTCTACGTCATCATCGACTCGGAGGTGCCGAATGCAACCTTTGGGATCGGCAGGATCGCGAGGAGAACGTCGACTACTTCCTCTATGTTGTGATCGCTTCGCCACGGTCTCACGAGGGTGCGTGGACATACACTCTCCTCTCGTTGCTATGCCATCACCATGATCTTGCGTGTGCGTAGGCAAATTTTTTGAAATTACTACGTTCCCCAACAGTGGTATCCGAGCCTAGGTTTTTATGGTTTGATGTTTTGCACGAGTAGAACACAAGTGAGTTGTGGGCGATACAAGTCATACCGCCTACCAGATGTCATACTTTGGTTCAGCGGTATTGTGAGATGAAGCGGCCCGGACCGACATTACGCGTGCAGCTTACGCGAGACTGGTTTCACCGTTACGAGCACTCGTGCTTAAAGGTGGCTGGCGGGTGTCTGTCTCTCTCACTTTAGTTGAACCGAGTGTGGCTGCGCCCGGTCCTTGAGAAGGTTAAAACGGAGTCTATTTGACGAAGTATCGTTATGGTCTTGATGCGTAGGTGAGATTGGTTCTTACTTAAGCCCATAACAGCCACGTAAAATTTGCAACAACAAAGTAGAGGACGTCTAACTTGTTTTTGCAGGGCATGTTGTGATGTGATATGGTCAAGACGTGATGCTATATTTTATTGTATGAGATGATCATGTTTTGTAACCGGTTATCGGCAATCGGTGGAGCCATATGGTTGTCGCTTTATTGTATGAAATGCAAACGCCCTGTAATTGCTTTACTTTATCACTAAGCGGTAGCGATAGCCGTAGAAGCAATAGATGGCGTAAACGACAACGATGCTACGATGGAGATCAAGGTGTCGCGCCGGTGACGATGGTGATCACGACGGTGCTTCGGAGATGGAGATCACAAGCACAAGATGATGATGGCCATATCATATCACTTATATTGATTGCATGTGATGTTTATCCTTTATGCATCTTATTTTGCTTTGATTGACGGTAGCATTTTAAGATGATCTCTCACTAAAATTATCAAGTAGTGTTCTCCCTGAGTATGCACCGCTGCCAAAGTTAAATGCGTCTTGAGACACCACGTGATGATCGGGTGTGATAAGCTCTACGTCCATCTACAACGGGTGCAAGCCAGTTTTGCACACGCAGAATACTCAGGTTATACTTGACGAGCCTAGCATATGCAGATATGGCCTCGGAACACGGAGACCGAAAGGTCGAGCGTGAATCATATAGTAGATATGATCAACATAAGATGTTCACCATTGAAAACTACTCCATCTCACGTGATGATCGGTTATGGTTTAGTTGATTTGGATCACGTGATCACTTAGATGACTAGAGAGATGTCTGTCTAAGTGGGAGCTCTTAAGTAATATGATTAATTGAACTTAAGTTTATCATGAACTTAGTCCTGGTAGTATTTTGCAAATTATGTTGTAGATCAATAGCTCGCGTTGTTGCTTCCCTATGTTTTTATATGTGTTCCTAGAGAAAATTGTATTGAAAATGTTAGTAGCAATGATGCGGTTTGGATCCGTGATCTGAGGTTTATCCTCATTGCTGCTCATAATAATTATGTCCTTAATGCACAGCTAGGTGACAGACCTATTGCAGGAGCAAATGTAGACGTTATGAACGTTTGGCTAGCTCAATATAATGACTACTTGATAGTTTAGTGCACCATACTTAACAGCTTAGAATCGGGACTTCAAAGACGTTTTGAACGTCATGGACCATATGAGATGTTCCAGGAATTGAAGTTAATATTTCAAGCAAATACCCGAGTTGAGAGATATGAAATCTCCAACAAGTTCTATAGCTAAAAGATGGAAGAGAATCGCTCAACTAGTGAGCATGTTCTTAGATTGTCCTGGGTACTTCAATCGCTTGAATCAAGTGGGAGTTAATCTTCCGGATAAGATAGTGATTGACAGAATTCTCTAGTCACCAACACTAAGTTACTAGAACTTCGTGATGAACTATAGTATGCAAGGGATGACGAAAACAATTCCGAGCTCTTCGTGATGTTGAAATCGGCGAAGGTAGAAATCAAGAAAGAGCATCAAGTGTTGATGATTGACAAGACCACTAGTCTCAAGGAAAAGGGCAAAGGGAAGAAGGGGAACTTCAAGAAGAACGGCAAGCAAGTTGCTGCTCGAGTGAAGAAACCCAAGTCTGGACCTAAGCCTAAGACCAAGTGCTTTTGCTGCAATGGAACTGGTCACTAGAAGCGGAACTACCCCAAGTATTTGGCGGATAAGAAGGATGGCAAAGTGAACAAAGGTATATTTGAGATACAGATTATTGATGTGTATTTTACTAGTGTTCGTAGCAACCCCTCGGTATTTGATACATGGTTCAGTTGCTAAGAGTAGTAACTTGAAACGGAGTTGCAGAATGAATGTAAACTAGTTGAAGGGGAAGTGAAGATGAGTGTTGGAAGTAGTTCCAAGATTGATATGATCATCATCGCACACTCCCTATACTTTCGGGATTAGTATGGAACCTAAATAAGTGTTATTTGGTGTTGAGCATAAGTATGATTTGATCATGTTTATTGCAATACGGTTATTCATTTAAGTAAAAGAATAAATTGTTGTTACATTTACATGAATAAAACCTTATATGGTTACACACCCAATGAAAATGATTCATTGGATCTCGATCATAGTGATACACATATTCATAATATTGAAACCAAAAGATGCAAAGTTAATAATGATAGTGCAACTTATTTGTGGCACCGCCGTTTAGGTCATATTGGTGTAAAGCGCATGAAGAAAACTCCATGCCGATGGACTTTTGGAATCACTTGATTATGGATCATTTGATGCTTGCGAACCGTGCCGCTTTGGGCAAGATGACTAAAACTCCGTTCTCAAACAATGGAACAAGCTATTGACTTATTGGAAATAATACATACCGATGTATGCGATCCAATGAGTGTTGATGCTCGTGGCAAGTATCGTTATTTTCTGACTTTCACAAGATGATTTGAGCAGATATGGGTATATCTACTTGATGAAACATAAGTCTGAAATAGTTGAAAGGTTCAAAGAATTTCAGAGTGAAGTGGAAAAATCATCTTAACAAGAAAATAAAGTTTCTGCGATCTAATCGCAAAGACGAATAATTGAGTTACGAGTTTGGTCTTCAATTAAAATAATGTGGAATAGTTTCACAGCTCACGCCACCGGAACACCACAATGTTATGGTGTGTCCGAACGTCAGAATCAGCACTTTATTTGATATGGTGCGATCTATGATGTCTCTTATCGGTTTACCACTATCATTTTGGGGTTATGCATTAGAGACAAATTTGCATTCACGTTTAAGAGGGCACCATCTAAATCCGTTGAGACGACACCATATGAACTATGGTTTAACAAGAAACATAAGCTGTCGTTTCTTAAAAGTTTGGAGTTGTGATGCTTATGTGAAAAAGTTTTCACCGATAAGCTCAAACCCAAATCGGAGAAGTGCGTCTTCATAGAATACCCAAAGGTAACTATTGGGTACACCTTCTATCACAGATCCGAAGGCAAGTTTTTCGTTGCTAAGATGGATCCTTTCTAGAGAAGAAGTTTCTCTCGAAAGAAGTGAGTGGGAGGAAAGTAGAACTTGATGAGGTAATTATACCTTCTCCCTTATTGGAAAGTAGTTCATCACGTAAATCAGTTCCAGTGATTCCTACACCAATTAGTGACGGTTAATGATGATGATCATGAAACTTCAGATCAAGTTGCTACCAAACCTCGTAGGTCTTCCAGAGTAAGATCCGCACTGAGTAGTACGGTAATCATGTTCGAACTCATGTTAATAGACCATGATGAACCTACGAACTATGAGGAAGCGATGATGAGCCCAGATTCCGCGAAATGGCTTGAGGCCATAAAATCTGAGATATGATCCATGTATGAGAACAAAAGTATGGACTTTGATTGACTTGCTCGATGATCAGCAAGCCATGTTAAATAAATGGATCTTCAAGAGGAAGACGGACACTGATAGTAGTGTTACTATCTACAAAGCTCGACTTGTCACAAAAAGGTTTTCGACAAGTTCAAGGTGTTGACTCAATAAGATTTTCTCAATCAGAAGCGATGCTTAAGTCTGTCCGAATCATGTTAGCAATTGCCACATTTTATGAAATCTGGCAAATGGATGTCAAAACTACATTCTTTAATGGATTTATTAAAGAAGAGTTGTATATGATGCAACCGTAAGGTTTTGTCAATCCTAAAGGAGCTAACAAAATGTGCAAGCTCCAATGATCCATCAATGGACTGGTGCAAGCATCTCGAGTTGGAATATACGCTTTGATGTGTTGATCAAAGCATATGATTTTATACAGACTTTTGGAAAGGCCTGTATTTACAAGAAAGTGAGTGGGAGCACTACAGCCTTTCCGATAAAGTATATGTGAATGACATATTGTTGATCGGAAATAATGTAGAATTATTCTCGCAAAGCATAAAGGAGTGTTTGAAAGGAGTTTTTCAAAGAAAGACCTCGGTGAAGCTGCTTACATATTGAGCATCAAGATCTATAGAGATAGATCAAGACGCTTGATAAGTTTTTCAATGAATACATACCTTGACAAGTTTTTGAAGTAGTTCAAATGGAACAGTCAAAGAAAGAGTTCTTACTGTGTTACAAGGTGTGAGATTGAGTAAGACTCAAAACCCGACCACGACGAGAAGATAGAAAGAGAATGAAAGTCATTCCCTATGCATCAGCCATAGGTTCTATAAAGTATGTCATATCAGGTACAGATCTATTGCATACCCTACCACTAAGCTTGGCAAGGAGTGCAATAGTGATCTAGGAGTAGATCAATGGACAGCGGTCAAAATTATCCTTAGTAGAATAAGGATGTGTTTCTCGATTATGGAAGTGAAAAGGTTAAATCGTAAAGGGTTACGTCGATGCAAGTTTTAAACACTAATCTAGATGACTCTGAGTCTCAATCTAGATACATATTGAAAGTGGGAGCAATTAGCTAGAGTAGCTCCGTGCGAGCATTGTAGACATAGAAATTTGCAAAATACATACAGATCTGAATGTGGCGGACCCGTTGACTAAACTTCTCTCACAAACAAAACATGATCACACCTTAGTACTCTTTGGGTGTTAATCACATAGCGATGTGAGCTAGATTATCGACTCTAGTAAACCCTTTGGGTGTTGGTCACATGTTGATGTGAACTATGGGTGTTAACCACATATAGATGTGAACTATTGATGTTAAATCACATGGCGATGTGAACTAGATTATTGACTCTAGTGCAAGTGGGAGACTGAAGGAAATATGCCCTAGAGGCAATAATAAAGTTATTATTTATTTCCTTATATCATGATAAATGTTTATTATTCATGCTAGAATTGTATTAACGGAAACATAATACATGTGTGAATACATAGACAAACAGAGTGTCACTAGTATGCCTCTACTTGACTAGCTCGTTAATCAAAGATGGTTATGTTTCCTAACCATAGACATGAGTTGTCATTTGATTAACGGGATCACATCATTAGGAGAATGATCTGATTGACATGACCCATTCCGTTAGCCTAGCACTTGATCGCTTAGTATGTTGCTATTGCTTTCTTCATGACTTATACATGTTCCCGTAACTATGAGATTATGCAACTCCGTTTACGGAGGAACACTTTGGTGCTACCAAACGTCACTGGCAATCGGGTGATTATAAAGGAGTACTACAGGTGTCTCCAAAGGTACATGTTGGGTTGGCGTATTTCGAGATTAGGTTTTGTCACTCCGATTGCTCGGAGAGGTATCTCTGGGCCCTCTCGGTAATGCACATCACTATAAGCCTTGCAAGCAATGTAGCTAATGAGTTAGTTACGGAATGATGCATTACGTAACGAGTAAAGAGACTTGCCGTAACGAGATTGAACTAGGTATTGGATACCGACGATCAAATCTCGGGCAAGTAACATACCGATGACAAAGGGAACAAAGTATGTTGTTATGCGGTTTGACCGATAAAGATCTTCGTAGAATATGTAGGAGCCAATATGGGCATCCAGGTTCCGCTATTGGTTATTGACCGAGAATAGTTCTAGGTCATATCTACATAGTTCTCGAACCCGTAGGGTCCGCACGCTTAAGGTTTCGATGACGATGCTTATATTATGAGTTTATGAGTTTTGATGTACCGAAGGAGTTCGGAGTCCCGGATGAGATCGGGGACATGACGAGGAGTCTCGAAATGGTCGAGACGTAAAGATCGATATATTGGACGACTATATTCGAGTTCGGAAAGGTTCAATGATTCGGTATTTTTGAAGTACCGAGAGTTACGGGAATTCGCCGGGAGAAGTATTGGGCCTTATTGGGCCCTGCGGGAAAGAGAGAGGGGCTGCCTAGGGCAGGCCGCTGCTTCCCCCATGGCCTAGTCCGAATTGACTAGGGGAGGCCGCATCCCCTCCTTCCTTCCCTTCTCTCTTCCCCTTCCTTGTCTCCTACTCCTAATACATGGAAGGACTCCTAGTTGGACTAGGAAAGGGTGAATCCTACTCCCGGTGGGAGTAGGACTCCCCATGGCGCGCCCCTCCTAGGGCCGGCCTCCTCCTCCCTCCCTCCTTTATATACGGGGGCAGGGGGCACCCCATGAACACACAAGTTGATCTACGGATCGTTCCTTAGCCGTGTGCGGTGCCCCCTCCACCATATTCCACTTCGGTCATATCGTCGCGGAGCTTAGGCGAAGCCTGCGCCCGGTGAAGTCATATCGTCGCGGAGCTTAGGCGAAGCCCTGCGCCGGTGAAGTCATATCGTCGCGGAGCTTAGGCGAAGCCCTGCGCCGGTGAAGTCATATCGTCGCGGAGCTTAGGCGAAGCCCTGCGTCGGTGAAACATCAAGATCGTCACCACGCCGTCGTGCTGACGGAACTCCCTCTCCCCGGAGCTTTGCTGGATCGGAGCCCGAGGAGCGTCATCGAGCTGAACGTGTGCCAAGAACTCGGGGGCGCCGGAGTAACGGCGCTGGGATCGGCTGGATCGCGAGGAGAACGTACGACTACTTCCTCTACGTCATCATCGACTCGGAGGTGCCGGAATGGCAACCTTTGGGATCGGCAGGATCGCGAGGAGAACGTCTGACTACTTCCTCTACGTTGTGATCGCTTCGCCACGGTCTCACGAGTGCGTGGACATACACTCTCCCCTCTCGTTGCTATGCATCACCATGATCTTGCGTGTGCGTAGGAATTTTTTTGAAATTACTACGTTCCCCAACACCCTCCAGTACGGTTCCATGCCCTGTAGGGGGTTTTTGTTTTTTGGTGTTTAACCCAGGTGACTGTCGATAATGCACCCTTTTAATCCGGACTGGGTTTGTATTCAGGGCCGGATTGTCCCAAAATCTTACTTCGGTTTTCCAGGCGCTTTCCATTGCACAGTACTTTCGTACTATGGACGCCAAGTCAGCAAAGCGTGTAATTTCACGGCGACCTATGGCGTTGAGGATTCCCTTGTCCGTGCAATTATTGCAGAAGAATGAAATTGCGTCTTCCTCGCGGCAGTCCTTTATCCTATTCATAACCAGGAGGAATCTGGCCCAGTAATGATGTACTGTTTCCTCGGGCTCTTGCCTAATTTTGGATAGATCGCATATGTTCGGGTGGGTGGGTGGAATTAAATCCGAAACCTCACCCAATCTGAGACTCGAGGGCCTAGGAGTTTTCGAACTCGGAAGTTTGGATTCTTGGATGTTGTCCAATGAATCTAGCCCGTTGCCTGATTCTAAGTTCAGGTCTTGAGTGACGTCCTCCCCTCTGCGGGTATCCGGCTTGGAGGGATCGGGAATCCGGACATAGCTAGTCCTTAACGTAGATGAAGGGTCGCCGCATTGTTCCTCCACCACAACAACGTGATGGGTGACCTGGGGAGAGTTAATCTCTCTTAGATCGGGTTTAGGCCCAATCTGATCGTAGTCTGTAGCGACTCCCAGGGCGGCGATGCGATCGAGGAGCTCATTTAAGGAATAGATCTCCGTCGGATCTAACTGCTCGGCGATTTCCGAGTTGAAGTGAAGATTGCTTTCGATGACCCGAGAAGTCATCGTCGGTGCGGCGGCCGAACAGGCGGTCATAAGAAAACCGCCTAGCCAGAGAGTTTGGCCGATAGCCAAAGCTCCTTTAGCAACAGTGCCGTCTTTAAAGACGGGATGAGGCATCCTTCACGATGGCGGCAACGCAGAGGAACTCTCAATGAAAGCACCAATGTCGATGTCAAAACCGGCGGATCTCGGGTAGGGGGTCCCGAATCGCGTCTAGGCGGATGGTAACATGAGACAAGGGACACGATGTTTTTACCCAGGTTCGGGCCCTCTCGATGGAGGTAAAACTCTACTCCTTCTTCATTAATATTGATGATATGGGTAGTACAAGAGTAGATCTACCACGAGATCAGAGAGGCTAAACCCTAGAAGCTAGCTTATGGTATGATTGTTGTTCGTCCTACGGACTAAAACCCTTCGGTTTATATAGACACCGAAGAGGGCTAGGGTTACACAGAGTCAGTTACAATGGGAGGAGATCTACATATCCGTATCGCCAAGCTTGCCTTCCACGCCAAGGAAAGTCCCATCCGGACACGGGACGAAGTCTTCAATCTTGTATCTTCATAGTCTAGGAGTCCGCCAAAGGTCATAGTCCGCCATCTGGACACCCCTAATCCAGGACTCCCTCGATTGCCGTGGCCGTATGTCGGCGGAGGGAAGCAGATCCGAGGCGGCGGGCGACGGCGAAAGGTGAACAACTCCGGTGCGGTGGAGGGTGGCGAAGTTGGAGCGGCAGCGGTGAGGCGCAGGACGGCGTGGTTGAACTGGCTCGGGTACGGACGGCTCGGCCTCGGCTTCAACTACTAGCCGTGGAGGGCGTTGTGGTTGAGGTTGCGGTGGACGACGACGTCGGGGTATCGGCTCCGGCGTGATGGAGGAGGGCGGCGGTTGATGGGTGGGATGGGGTGGTGGATGGAGGACGCCGGGGTTTCGCGGCTGGTGGAGAGGTAGTTTTGGCGCCCACAGAGTACGAATGGGGAATCAGACGGGTGGGGGGAACCATGTTTCGGTCTGGGACGCGCTTATTTTTGTCTTTTTTGAACAGAAGATGGGATGCACTTGTTTGAAATTTGGGGAAAGTACAAACTTTGCCCCCTCTTAAATTTCGGACCTACTGCGGGTCGGGGGTAGGATGGTAATCCCAGGTGTCCCAAATAGTGGGCGGGAGCGATTTCGGCCGTGCACATGTGTGCTTAGGCGGCCATTGTGTATGAATGTTTTTCGGAGGCGGTTGCGTGTCGCCTAGATGAAGCTACAAACCTACCCCGGTTTAGACCTTTGGACCTCGAGCCGGCGGGTTTCACGGGTTGGAGTTATTAGAAAAGTAATTTCCTTGTACTACCAAACATTGGTCTCACGCGGTTTCGGGCGAGTAGAGGCTCTTTTGGCACTTCGTTCGAAATTTTGAAACACAAGCATTCACGTTTAGAGTACTCTTGAACTATGAGGATTGACCTAAATAGACAACGTTATATTTGACCTTGTATGTTTGAAAACCTCATTAAATTATCAGCTTCTTTTTGAAATTTTGACACTTGAAAATCCTATAACTACGATTATTTTGGAATGGAGGATCTAAATTTGAATCTATTTTGTACACGACTACAAATGCTATTATGTACAAAATCAGACCAAAGATTGGTGCCCCCATAATTTAGGTATGGTTTACAAATGCCATGATATCAAATTCAAATAATTGAATGGACTTCATGTTGAATTCGATTTTTTAAACCACCTTAAGTTGAATTCAAATGTATGCTAGTTCATATGTAGCTATTTATAATGTCCATTGTGTAACTTTCATATGTATAACGTGCTTTACACACACAACATGAACTATACTCACGTTTATATTCGATTGCTAAAGCGATGCATTGTCTGGAGTTCAAAATACTAACTATGTGGATCAATTGTGTCGAATAATAACGTAGACATGCTCAAATTCGATAGAATCTAGATGTCTGATGGATCAATGACCGCTCCTTACGCGAATTGCAAATATCATGATCCCATCCTATTATTTGGATACAATTTATATCTTTAATCAATGTGTAGAGCAGTCTTTTTACGTGTAGTTTCACTCTCCATCGGTGGTCTCTCACACATGCTCAAACACTCTCTCCGAGGTGTCTTTCTCGCACACATGCTCTAGATATAACCCTCCCTCCCTCTCGTAACCATTTACAACTGTTTTCACTAACCTTTATCACAAGCACTCTTCCTCTACTTAAACATACACGCGCACAATCCTCATCGACCCTTTCTATATACATGGACCTGCATACGTGTCTCATGTACGCACATTATCTTCGCTTTGTCTCTCACACATTGTCTCACACCTCTCTTCCTAATCGATTTGTATGATTCTAGCAGAGAATTCTGTAGGATGCCCCTTAAAGTTAGGTTGGATGAATAGTAATATCAGAGATAAAGGGGTTACCTTAGTCCGAGAACCTAGGGTTAGAAATCCTAGACGGCTTTGTCAGTGGACACAGAGTCCTTCACAATTCTTCTATCTTTGTCTTGTACGACTAGTCATCCATGGGTCTTCCTAAATGTGTCATGGGCCGACCAATGTGGCGCAGGACGGAACCGAATGAAGGGCCTCACCTCGACCCACCGGACCTCACGCGGTGACACACCCTCTACCACCACGTCTCATTATCTTCTCACACCCACACATACCAACACAAACACCACACACGCAGAAAATTTCTCCTGGTGCCTCTATTCCCTCCCCCCTTGCATATACACACTCAAGGGAATGGAATCTCTTATCGTGACGTCATATTCGTCTCTCTCTCCAGACCACTCTCATTTTTCGTGCTATCTCTCCCACGCCCCCCCGTCGGCCCCTCTATCCATGCCTCTCTCGAATACGTAATACACACACATACCTCTCTAGGCCCCGCCAAATGCATCAACTACACATTCACACATGTTACATCATGTACCCCATTGATCTAAAGAGCCCTCTCTTCACGTTTATTTCGCATACAACATTCCTTTTGAATAAAGTGTGGCCAAAAATTATTTTAGAGTTTCTACATATATACAACATTACAAAGTTATATGGAGGAGTACTGACGCTAATTTGCATTGCATGGTGCCCACAATGATATTTATTCCAAGACCGTGAATTTGTATATTTCTATATTATATATAAAGTTAGTCATAATGAAGAGAAACGAAGAGCATCTCTCTCTCCATCGCATACACCCCTGTCGCCCTTTCACGTATGCACACAAAACTATCTCCGTGTCCTCTAAAAGTAAGCCCCCAGAAAATTCACGTGTGTTTCATCTTTCTCTCGCGATATATGCAATGACGATCATTGTATTCGAAGTGAAAGCACGATACATACATTGGACTTCATAATCCACTCATTACAGTCACCGTTTACGTTTAGTGGTTATTATACAGTCACAGGCTCACCGTACAACTCTGTATTTGCTCATGACATGACTAGTTGACCAGTTAAACGCTCCACGTGGCACCTCTAGTGTTGCATCACATTATCTCACTACCATCGTGCCCACCTGTTGACTTGTATCTACTCTACATCTACACTTTTATAAAATACATAAAATATACTCTTATAAAAAACAGAGTTGGTGATGATGGTGTGCCTGCCATCCTGCAATATAGGCCGTCCGATTTATATCTGACGGATAGGAAAGAAACTATGGCAATTTTGCAAAAGGTACCCACACACCTCTCCACATTTGCAAATAAGGCCTTCCCTCGTTCATCCTTTTCTCTCACAAGATAAACAAGTCATACAAATGCATCTTGATGTTACGTGCAACGCACGGGCATCTTGCTAGTAAGAAACAACAAAAAAATATTTTGATGGTGGTTCGAAGTCATGACCGCGGGCACAGCGGACAAGGTGGCCTTGTATTGGTATGCTGAGCCGTCTATTTTAACACACAGGAGCTGGTGTGGTGATTATACACACACGCACGCATGCACACAAACTGCATCCACGCAACACTCACACAAACACATGCACCCATGCACGCACGCAACACTCACACGCATTACACGCAGCCACACACGCACGCAACACTCACACGCACACACGCACGCATGCATGCACACACCAATACACCACACGACCAACACACACTCTCACGTCAAGTGCTCAACCTACACGTGCATGCGCACATCAGGCCCTGACAGACACATACACAACCAGGTGATTCCCGCGCACGGGTTGGAGCCTTGTCGCGCCTGCGTAAATTTGTGTTTATCTGACCTTTTGCCTATGCGAACTGAAAGGTGGGACCCACAAGGAACATGGTCAACATGGCGCCACGCAGAATATTTGGCCGGTCAACAGAGTGCAATCCGATGCTGAACTGTGAGCAAGTGACCATATAATCACCGCAAAACGTATATAGTGACCGTAATCAGCTTATTCTGAAGTTCGGTGACCGTATTACGCTTTTCTCTCTGTAGGCCCTCCAAAACTACATCTCTACACATTCTCGCATGTTACATCTAACAACTATGCAATACAGCACTACTACTACACTCTAACACAATAAATCATATGTGTTTTAGTTTTACTAGATATCATATTGTTACTTATAATTATTCAGTTTGCATACATTAAATTTGCCTTTGAAATGTATGGCCAGTATCATCTACCGCGCGGGAAAAATCCGCCCTTTCCTGTTTAACCGGGTTTGTATCGATGGATCGTGCGAAACAGCAAAACTATAGTACTATACAGTACAAGTGACAGTTCACTGGGCCATCGTGTCGTCTACTCCTCCGTCGTAAGAGTGGAGCGCTCGCTTTCATAAATCTTCTAGTCCCTTTTGCCGACATGTGGGACATCAAGCTACCGGGTCCACGTGCCATACCGGAATACAGTGCAGAGCAGCCGGGGTGAAGCACCCCAGTCATGGCGCCAGCGTAGTAATGAGCAATGAGGCGTCAAATCACAAAGTTGCACCTTTCCGCAGCTTAAGTTGGAGGGGCGAAGTAATAATGCTAAAAAGAAGTTGGAGGGACGAAGCAACCATCATTTCACTCGTTCTTTGAATCCGCTTCTCCCTCATCTTCTTCAACTTAACCACGTGTTGCTTCTGCCATTGTTCTACCTCATGTGGGACGCGGATCGGCTTCGTAAAGCACTGACACGTGGGACCGCATGTTAGCAAACCGCCATCCGCGCGGCAAAATCGCCTCCTTTTTACTAATCTTGATTCTATAACTTTTTAGATCAATATAATTGAGATTTGTATAGATAGCACACAGGAGAAAAACCAAGTGGTACGGTTAAGGGCATCCACAATGTGTAGCCAAATGTGAAAATAGCTTTTGGCGTCGTGGGAACCATTGTGGACGGTGTTGCCAAAGCCAAAAAGATGGAACCGAAGCTCCCTGATTGATTGATTGAAGGAATAGAAAAATGCAATGTCTCTCCTCTTTCTCCCATGCTTGGACGCATGTAGTACAGTATAGAGCATAGAGTCTACTCCCCTGTCCCTTCTATCACAAATCACAAAGCAGTGAGGCGTCAAATCACAAAGCACGGACGAAGCAACCATCATTTCACTCTTCACCGACTCCGCTTCTCCATCATCTTCTTCGAGAAACCATCTCACCGCACTAGTACTCCTAGTAGTAGTACTAGTAAAGGACTTCCTGGATGCAAATAAGGCGGTTGTCTCGGCTTGCAGGCGGCACTTGCGAACGACTTACCGTGGTCTCCCTCAATGGTGTTCTCCATCGAACGCACTTCGCCAAACCACAAAAAAAAAAAGAAATCGTCGACGTCACCGCAATGGGGAAGGAAGTCAAATATAGTTACTACCTCCATTTTTTTTGTACACAAGGCCAGTATTATCAAAATTACAATTTGCAAAGGGCCACTAACACTAATCGAGGCAAAATTGATGGGGTTAGCAACCAAGGACATTAATATCCCCTGCATGCATGCGGAAGTGAGAAGGTTGGTTTGCATGGCGCTGCATTAATCAAGCGATGATGAGTGAGATGGTTAGCTCTTTGGTCTTTTGAAAAAAATACGCATTAATTGACACGTGAAACGAGGATTTGTATCGATTAAATCCCGCGAAGGAAAAACCCGCCTTTCTTTTTTAACACTAGTACTCCTAGTACGTACGTACTTATCCTGTTTGGGTCTAGGCCTTGCATTGCCAAACTTCGCCACACATTTTTGCCAAGCTTGCCTAAAGTTTTCAAAATGAGAAGGAGGTACACTTGCGCACGGCTGTCGCGGTCGCACCGCACCCTCACACGATCGCTCCTGCACGCCGCGGTCGCACCGCACCCTCACACAGTCGCTCCTGCATGCCGCAAACCCAACCAAGGGAACGCACCCTCACTGACACGTGATGTCGCATGTGAACAAACCAAACTCAGCCATGCTATCGCTGACACATAATTTTCGTTCATAGAGTATTTTTATCCAACCGCATGTTGGGCAGTATCCGTAAGGCCTGTGCGGTGGTCTATTGGGGAAGAAGAAGAGGTGAGGAAGAAGGAAAGAAGGGTTAGGAGACGTAGAATATTCGTCCAACCGCCTTATGGTAGACTGACCCAAGTCAGGCGACTTGTATAACAAATATAGTACAGTATGTTTTTACACAGCAAAAGATTCATAAAAACAACAACATAAAGAAAAACTATCACTGCTCGCAGAAAGAGACGGCCTCGTCGTCTTTGGCTGCCGGCACGAGCCAGCCGTCGCTGCCGACGTGTGTCTCCGCACCGTGGTTGTCCTCGGCCTCCAGCTACTCATTCAAGCGGAGCGTGTGGGCGCTCTACACAGACGAGAGCACAGCCCGGTTCAAGTCGAGGATGTCCGGTTCCGCCTGCAGGAGGGCATCGATGAGAGCGGCATCCGCGCGCTCTGCGTCGAGTCGAGCCTCTGCCGCCCGGTTCATGTCCGAGATGTCGGTTTACGCTGCAAGAGGGCCTCGATGGCAGCGGCATCCGCGTGGTCCGCGTCGAGTCGAGCCTCCGCCGCCCGGTTCAAGTCCAGGACGTCCGGTTCCGCCTGCAGGAGAGCCTCGATGTCAGCGGCATGCGCGCGCTCCGCGTCGAGTTGAGCCTCTGCCTCCCGGTCCTCCTTTAGTATCGCCATGTTGAACCGCTGGTCCGCTTTGCACCATGGGGACTCGGACGCCGCACGAAGTCGACGTCCATCGCCTCATACCCATCGGGGCCTTCAGTACGCGAACTCCGCGATGAACATTGGATCGGCTTCCTCCTCCTCGTAGCTTGGCTCTAGAGAACTCGAGGATTGGCCCGCCGCAAAGAGAGCTTGGGAACGGAGGTGCAGTGGCGCCGACCGCCGCGCGATTTTTGCGCGGTGCTCCGGCGTCAGCATCTTGTAGTAAGTGATCTTGCGGCGCACCATGGCTTTCCGGCGAACTAGGGGACGCTTGATGCGGGCTAGGGGATCGAAAGGTGGGGGAATGGGCTGGAGATTCGGTGTGTTTTTAGGGTAGTGGCTGGCGTAGGCCGAGCAGCGAAGGTTCTGGTGTGAATAGTGGTTCAGGTGACGACCGGGCAATCGGTTTTGACTGTACATCGCTCTTGTCGCGTTCGCGTTGCAGCCTGGCACGCTGGACCCTCCACGTCGCTCACCGAATGGAGCAACGCCGTCTTGCGTTTTCGCTCGCTTGTGGGACCGCAGCTGAGAGCAAACCGACATCCCTCCCCCTCCCCCGCCCGCGTCATTTATTATACCACCACTCCCTCCGTTTTATGCGGAGTAAATAAAAATAGAGGGAGTATACTACGGATGAGGATCCCCTGACGTGGTCGAACCCATTGAGTAACTGACATACGGGGCCTAGCAAGCATGGGGTCCGCCAGTAAGTGACTGAAAGGGACGGTAAGGCAGGGATACCTACGTCAGAGGATCCACTTCCACTATACTACTTTGACCAAATGTTAGAGTAATAATATATGACATGCAACTTACACAAATGTTAGAGTAATTATATATGACATGCAACTTACACAAAGCATACATGGTCTAATGCGTTTTTCGAGGCTAACTTTGACCAAATATTAGAATAATAATATATGACATGCAACTTACACAAAGCATACGGTCAATTTTGTATGTGAAAGGAGTTTCCAATGATATAATTTTCACATTATACATCTCATGTACTATTAATCTTGTCAATAGTCAAATTGGAAACCATCTTGAGTACAAATCTAGGAGTACGTATGAATCTAACAATATTGATTGGGCGTTGTTGAATGTTCATACCTTTTTGATCATAGTAGAGATACTTTGACTACACATAAAACATATATGTAAAGTAGAAAAGATAGGAGGGAGTATATTGTATGTTCAAAAACAAAACGAACATTGAATACCCTTTATATATGATTTGCGGATGCTATGATCACCGGTTCAAAATTTTGAATCCGCCTTAGGTATAACGTTCCCCCACTCGTTCCCTCTCGATTTCATCTCCGGGTCCGGAGATCTATTGAAAGAGGACTAGGGTGGGTACAAGCGAATGATACTCGGCGGAATGTTCAAATGAGGCATGCGGGAGGATGGACTCGACTGGAGGGCGACATGATCGATGGAGAAGAGGGTTGGAGAGGAATGAGAAATAAGCAAACGCCACATGATTACACTTGAACGGCTCAAATGAACAATAAGTTGTCTCGCTTGGCCTACATAGTGAAAGACCTAATGCGCAATGCGGAGCACTGATGCTCGAATATGGCCGGGATAGGGAAACCGACATGTGGGGCACACCCGTCGGGACAATGTAGCGCAGACTAGTCCAATGGAGGGGCTGGCCCACGACCTCCTCGCCACCGACAACCGTTCATGTGGGTCGTTGGGGCCAACAACGGGGCGCAGATCCAGCACCGCCTCTGGACACGGCGACTGCGGTGAGCAACACACTCATATCGTCGCTAGACACGGTCGGTTTCAGTGTGTCGAGGGTGGCGTTAGTGTTGTGGCACGACCGGGTATGTTTTGTTTGTGCCCAAGGTTGCCCCATCAAAGCATTGGGAAGCCAAAATTTTGGTTGAGGTATTGGTTGCCCATGATTTGGCCGACATTGGCAAGAAAAATGAACTAGAGTTGGCAAGAGTTCATTGGCATGCCAAAGAAATGGCAACCATCCAAACAAAGAACAATCTTTGGGTCATGACCAAAATTTTGGTTGAGGTATTGGTTGCCCATGATTTGGCCGACATTGGCAAGAAAAATGAACTAGAGTTGGCTAGAGTTTATTGGCATGCCAAAGAAATGGCAACCATCCAAACAAAGACCAATCTTTGGGTCATGACCAAAATTTTGGTTGAGGTATTGGTTGCCCATGATATGGCCGACATTGGCAAGAAAAATGAACTAGAGTTTGGCTAGAGTTCATTGGCATGCCAAAAAAATGGCAACCATCCAAACAAAGACCAATCTTTGGGTACGACCAAAATTTTGGTAAGGTGCACTTTGGCCACAGTCCAAACATACCCCAACACCCGGCTCGTCGAGGATGCACGGGGCGCCGCGACGCGTCTGCGGAGTGGTGTAGCGCGGCCAACTGCATCCTCTAGACCTAAGACCATGCCGGGTCGTCTTGCTTTTTCAATGACATGCGGGGATCGCATTTGAGCAAAGGGCATCTCCAACGTTGCCACGACCGCAGCTGACTACCCTGTCACACCAAAGCCCTCGTCCCTCGCGCCGTCGCGCGGTGCGTTCCCAGCCGGCGCCAGCTGCCCGCATTCATGCCGTCCGTTCGTATGTCGTTGTTAAGAGGCTCGGTGCCCGAGGAACCAACTCCGGCGACTTAATGACGCACCCGGACGCTTGGCCTCACCGGAATGCGCTACTTAAAGCGGCAACGCCTAGCTAACCTCCACACCGTAGCGCATCGTCCTCCTACCTGGCACCACATCCTCCATGACCGCAAGTGCGAACGCTCTACGGGAGAGCTTGTCTTCGGGGATGAAGCTCGAGGTCGCCGCCCTCGCTCAAGTCGCCTCTCGCGACGCAATAGTGGTGTAGCCGGACGCGGACGCGACCGTACAAGCGGTGGCCACGCTGGCGGCCGACGACGGGAGCACCGTCAGCCACGCGTCCTACTTGTCACCGTCCAACGTCCGGCACCGCCGAGGTCGGGGGCTCCTCCGAGGATTACTAGGGCATGGGAGGCGGCAGGGCATGGTGTGCCAACTGGCCGGTCTGTATCCCGTGTTCTACTCTTCCTCGCCGGAGACCGCACCTTCACTTCACGGGTCTTGAACCCCGCCCCCGTACATAGAGATCGCAGATGGAGGACGTCGGTCGCCGCCGTAGAATAGGTTTAGAGTCGTGTTTCTTTTATTTTTCTGTCCTATAAAAGTTGGAAATATAATGAAAATGTGTCGTGTTTGCATTAATCTCGGCCGGTGTATATGAACTTTCACAACAATATACATATTGTGGGAGTACTAGCAAGATGACCGTGCGTTGCACGGAAGATCAAGATCTTGTGGGAGAAAAGGATGAACGAGGGAAAGCCTTATCTGCAAATGTGGAGAGGAGTGCGGTAAATTGTCATAGTTTCCTTCCTATCCGTTAGATATAGATCGGACGGCCTATATTGCAGGATGACAGGCACACCATCATCACCAACTCTGCTTTTTATTGAACCGAGACAAATCTAAAAAACCCAACTAAGCCAACCTCCCAGCATATTGCGCGGGAAAAGACCCGGCCGCGCCGTTTTAGTTGGGATTACCGGATTACTAGTAGTAGTATCGATGGATCGCGCGAAGCAACAATTTTTTTTGAGGGGGCGAAGCACCTACTAGTTTAAAAGGAAAAAGGCGGTACACTCACAGCACTCCTGTCGCGGTCGCATTGCACCCCACACACGTTCGGTCCTGCACACGGCTCACACAAACGGAACGCGCTTCGGCTTGCCTCTTCACTGACACGTGGGACTGCACTTGGAGAAACCGACCATGCGCCAAACTTCCCTCGCCCAGCGCGTGAAAATCCTGCCCCCCCCCCACACACAAAAATTCCCCCCAAATTCGATTCAACCGCCCTTCGGCCAAATATTCCCCAAACCCCCCTCCCCCGTCCCCCTCCACTCCATTCGCTCCGCCAAAGCCGCCCTCCCCGCCGCGCCGATACGTCGGCGCCGCGGTTCATCGAGGGGACGCACGGCGATCCTCTCGCTCCCACAGTACGCTCTCGTAGACTGTCGTCCTCTAGCCGCGCCGCCACCTCTGGCTACGTTCTTGTGGAGGCGCACGGCGGTCAGCGCCGCCACCGCTGGCGACGTTCGTGTGGAGACGCACGGCGGTCAGCTTCTCCCACGGTACGCGCATTCTAGACCAAGGCCCCGTTCATGTTGGTGTAGCACTGAATGTTAGCTGATAGACGCTGTTAATCTCACTGTTTGCCGAAGTAGTTTACTGTCAATATGCTCTACTTAAGAAGCTTCATTGCCCTGTTCTGCACTCAATCTGCTTAGCTGAGATGGCATGCCAAGGCCGATTAGTTGCTAAAATATCTTGCCATATATTTATTGTGACATAGATTGCCATGGTCTAGTAGCCAATCTGTTAGGTGAAATAGCTCTACACCGTTTTATACTCGATCTTTGTTGCTGCGATGGCCTTCGATAGTTTGATGGCTGTGTGCTTGGCCTCATTGACTGCTGAAACAGCCTGCCATAATTTAGCACTCAAATCTGTTTGCTGAATTAGCTTTACATATAGTTTGTTACTTAGATCTGCTCGTCCAAATATCTTGCCATAGCTTTAGACATCGACCTAGGTATTTTTTTTCTGGACTTCATAAAAAAGCATATATGTTTTTCCTGTAATATCTAGTAGAAGAACTAATTTGTATGTCTAACAGATGGACAGGACTTGGATAACTTCTGCTCGAAGATTCTCCGCTGCATATGTCGAGGGGGTTGGAAACTTCATGAACTTTATCAGAGCTGAGTACGGTGGTCCGAAATAAGATGTGCTCTGCCCGTGTAGCAGTTGTATGAATTCAGTTACAAGACCCCAGTCAACTGTGCAAAATCATCTACACTTGTATGGGATGTCGGTCACATATACTAGGTGGGTTCATCATGGTGAAGCTGTGAACGTCAATGTTATTGACTACGTGGAAGCAGCAGATCACCATCTTGATCCGCCTCGATGCTCGGTGGAAGAGGAGGAGGAGGTGGTGGTGGCGGAGCCAGTGAGTTTGACCAACATTGAAACAATGCTACGAAATGCTCGTGCATTCCGTGAACTTTCACTTGCAGAAGAAAAACGGGGTGCCCGCATGTTGGAACAATGCAACGTTGCTGTCACCCCAGGAAATAAGATGTCAGTATTCTCAGCTATGGTCACCTTTCTTCAGGTGAAGACATCTGAGCGGATGACCAACAAATCATTCGGTGCGATGTTGGCTGCTTTCTGCAAATCTTTCCCAGATGCGTCTGAGCTGCCACACACCTACAGTAAAATGAAGAATTTCCTTTGTGTAGTTGGAATTGGATATGATATGATCCATGTTTGTAAGAATAATTGTGTTCTATTCCGGAAGGATTATGCCAACTTAAGTGAATGCCTGAAATGCAAATAATCAAGATGGAAAGATGGCGATGCTGTGAAGAGGATTCCTCATAATGTTCTGAGACATTTTCCAATTACACCAAGTTTGCAGAGGTTGTTTCATGATGCTGAAACAAGAGAGGATGTACTGTGGCATTCTAGGAACCAGGAGTATAGAGATCAGAATGTAATGAGCCATCCATATCATTGTAGTGAGTGGAAAAGCTTCAATAATAAACACAAAGAGTATGCTGCTGACCCAAGAAACATTAGACTTGGCTTAGCTTCAGATGGATTTTACCCATTTGGCCACCAGAGCGCCACATATAGCATGTGGCCAGTGCTTGTTATCCCTAACAACATGCCTCCAAATGTCTGCACCAAAGAATCAAACTACATGATGGCCTTACTCATCCCAGGTCCAAAAAGTCCTGGAAAGGATTTTGATTTGTTCATGGAGCCTCTTGTGGAGGAACTTCAACAGCTACGGAAGGGTGTTCTCACTTTCGATACCTATATAGCAGCCCACCAGCTGATTTCTTTCTGCGTGTTGTTGTAATTTGGTGCATCCATGATTATCGGCTTTGGGCACTATGTCGTAGGCGAACAACACATGGTTACAATGCATGTGTTTGTGGACAGGAATCATTGTCATACACAATACTTAGCAAGATCTTTTACATTGGACACCGCCGTTTCCTTCCCAAGGACAAGCCGCATCCTGGAAAATATCGAAGACATGTGTTCAATGCAAAGCATGAAAACCGTGATGCGCCAAAGAGGCTCACCGCCGATGAGTTGCAAGTGGAATTAGAGAAGGCCAGGCATATTACACCAGGAAACCATCCACGGTAATGGTAGCGGGAAAAGGAAGCGTGTACGGTAGAAGAGAGATTATTGTTTACTCGCAGGTCCACTTTGTGGGACTTGGAGTATTGGAAAGATTTGGATCTACGGCATAATCTTGATGTGATGCACATCGAGAAAAATATATGTGACAACATTATCGGCACACTTCTTAACACTGAAGGCAAGACGAAAGATACCTTAAAATCTTGTATTGATTTGACACACACAGGTATCGAGAAAGGATTTGCAGGTGCAAGATGAAGGTAAACCACGGGATATGGCACCAGGTATGCGTCTTGGACAAGGTAAAAAGAAAAGAATTCTGCGAGGTCCTGTCACGTGTGAGATTCACACATGGATTTGCTTCCAACCCTGAAAGGAGAGTCAGTGCAGATGGGAACAAGGTACAAGGGTTGAAAACTCATGACTGCCATGTCCTACTTCAAAGGGTTTTACATGTTATCCTTAGAGGATTGGGCATACGACTTATACTGAGCAGTTGCGAGTTGGGACAATTCTTGAGGAACTCTGCAGTAGAAATATCAGGATAGATGCTTTGGAGCGTCTTAGAGACAAGATACCAACTATCCTATGCGACCTTGAGAAGATATATCCTCCAGCCTTCTTTGATGTGATGGTGCATTTGGCTGTTCATCTACCTGATGAGTCATCTAGGGATGTAAATGGTACGGATAATTTCCGCGCTGAATCCGCATCCACATCCGTTTTTGAGGATATGGTACGCAATTATGTGTATCCACCGGATATGGATGCGGATACGGATTTCGATCAATCGGATATCCGACGGATATCGTAGCGGATATGGTATCCCTAGTATCCGACGGATGTGGATTATCCGCTATTTTTTGCGGTTTATCCGAGGAAGAAAACCGGATTATATCCGATAAAATAAGCCCGCACCTGCATTTAGACGACCGGTCCATATGCCAACTTAAGTTAGTAATTGTTGATTTGCAATCTCCCCTAGGATATACTCTACCATAATCTAAATGCGCAATCACCGCTTGTAAAATTGGTAGCACAACGACGATAGCGCATACTTATCCCTCTCTCGGTCTCTCCATTGCCATCTTGCATTGTTGCTTTTCCCGCCGCCGATCGCATCTCTGATCTCTCCGATAGTCCGGTACTCGGTGGTTCAACCATGGTGAAAGATGCCCGTGGCCGTGGGCAGTCAGTTGGTGCCAAAAACGGAGGTAAGTGAATTCGTAGATGCACATAGTCCCGCGCAAGGTAAAGCACCGATGATCTATGATCATGTCCGGCTATCAATGGACGCCATGAGCTATTGCACGCCCACACCACGCCAAAACGCACGCCAGCGTCGTAGAGCCTCGACGGGCGTGGCCGGCGCTTCTCACGGCCATGATCAGCAACCCAGAGGCGACGATGGTCAACGTCCGCCGTCTTGATGGCGGTCTCCATGGATCCAACGTGGGTCCGCGTCGACGTAGTTCGCCATCAGTAATACGCCGATAGAACGTGACCATTAGCATGTACGCACATACTCCTCTAAACTCACCAGGTTGGAAGCAACGAATACAGTAGATAGCTCTAGAAATCAATCTGATTGCTTGCTTGCTTGGGCCTTGGGGTTAGCTTCTTGCACTTACACGTCTTGCTGAATCAATGTATTTATGGTCAGACCCTCACAATCTCTCTTGCCTCTGTCTACTTTCTGTGGACTCACACACATGCTGTATTTCAGAAAGATGTATGCTTCAAACTTCCAAAGAAAAACAGAGTAACTGAAAAACAGAGGAGACAGAAAGAAACAGTAGTATTTGGTTCCGGCCAACACTTGCCCTTTTCTTATTCGATTTTCAGCCAACCTTTTCTGTAGAACAAATTTCTGAACATTTATGCAAGTCCACTTGTCAACACAAACCTGACTTAAACACTGAACCAACACACCCAGCTAGTTCAACTTATCAGGATAGAAAAACATTCTACCACATGTGTAAGTTGGCTTGATTCTGCGAACAAACTGCAGCATGCCACTTCACTTCGGCACCAACGTATTATTCAGTTTAGATTCGCGCGGAGCAAAATCAGTGTTGCTCACGGCCATGATCGACACCCATACATGACAATGGCAAGTTTGTAGTAGTCAAGTAGGCTTTATCTTAATAGACTACAAAACACTGAATTTATGATGTTTAATGTCTTTCTTGCTGATCCTTCTCATATATTAATTCCTTTGATCATTAAAAAGTGACCGATTACTTTTGTATTGTTATTTTTTTTATAGATCGTCTGAATAAGATATTGGGGAAAAGATCAACATCTGAAAGAACAAGTGCAGGTTCAGTTCACAGTATGGTTGTATCACCCCTAGCTGGAAGTCAAGATGAAGAGCCGCTGAATATTGGCAGTGGAAATGAAGTTGCAAATGAAGTGATTGATCTGGAGGGCGATATTCAGGATGCAGGAGTCGATGAGCCTGTAGGGAAGAAACAAAAGAAGACCACATCAGAATGTTGGGACCATTTTGATAAGTTTTTCAAGATGGTGGTGGTAGATGGCAAGAAAGTTAAGGAAGAATGGGATAAATGCAAGTACAGCACTTATGATGCAAAGAGAAATAGCAGGAATGGGACATCAGTCTTCTTGAACCATATTAAGATGCATAGTGTGAAGTCGGGCCAACAATTGCTCAAAGTAGAGAAGAAGGAACATGGTTCTGTTGCTGTTGAGGCTTATAAGTACGATCAAGAGTCTTCCTTGAGAAAGCTCCACTTGGCAATAATCATGCATGAATATCCCTTCAATATTGTTGAGCATGAATACTTCCGTGACTTCATCAAATCCTTGCGCCCTTCATTTAATCTGAATAAACGTAACACTGTTAGAAATGAAATAGTGCCTATGTTTGAAACAGAAAAGGATAAGCTGTATGAGTATTTCAAAACAATTAAATGTCATTTTAGCACCACAATGGACATGTGGACATCAAATCAGAATAAAGGGTACATGTGTGTCACTGTGCATTGGATTGATGATGAATGGATTATTCAGAAAAGGATCATCAAATTTATGCATGTAGAAGTGCGCCATACTGGTCTTAACATGTCTGGAGAATTTATTGCTTGCATTTTGCGCTGGTTTATTGAGAAAAAAATGTTTTCTCTTACTTTGGACAATGCATCTTCAAATGAAGTTTGTGTTAAACATGTCATTAGTAAACTGAAAGAGTATTCCCTCTAGTATGTGATGGTGAATTCTTTCATGTGAGATGTGCAAATCATGTTCTTAATTTGGTTACTAGAGATGGTCTTGATCAGATTTCAAATGCAGTTTGGGGTGTTAAGGCATTTGTTTTGGCAGTAAAATCATCGCCTCAGTTGGAGGAGGAATTCTATAAGTGTGCATCTGACTGTGGGTTGTCCACAGAAAAAGGTCTACGGCTGGATGTCCAAACGAGGTGTAATTCTACATACCACATGTTGAGTGATGCCCTATTTTATAAGAAGGCCTTTGATAGGTTGCATGAGATTGACAAAAAGAAGTTTGATAAGTTTGCTCCAACAGCTGATGATTGGGACAAGGCGCTTACTCTTTGTAGATGCTTGAAGAAGTTTGATGATCTCACTACTCGCTATCGTGTAATCAATATCCAACAGCAAACTTGTTCTATAAAGGCTTCGTGATATCAAGGGTTTAATTTCTGGTTGGAGTAAAAGTAGTGATACTACTATTAAAAGATGGAAGCTTCTATGCAAACTAAATTTCATAAGTAAAGGAGGAAGTCAAATCTTGCTCTTGCGGTTGCCTTCTTTCTTGACCCTAGATACAAGAGAAGTGGAATTGAACATTACATGAGAAAGGTTCATGGGGAACTAATGTATCGTGGTAAAGTAGAAGAGTTGATTATTGCTGTGAAGCAGATGTACCAAGCATATGCTTGTAAGTATTCACAGAGCACTGATGGACCTAGCTGTACTACCACTTCCCAAGAAGGTGTGACTGATCTTATGGTAGAAGATGAAGATGATTATTTTACATCTCGTGAGGGCACTCATGGGGATAATGATGGCGACACCGACTTGGATAAGTACATGGCGAAGCTACGATAAGGCTTTCAAAGGTTGCTTTTGAGAACTTTGATATCTTATCATGGTGGAAAACACATCAAGATGTATATCCTATGTTATCAATGCTTGCTCGTGATGTTTTGGCCATACAAGTGTCCACTGTTGCCTCGGAAGCAGATTTCAGTGCCGGTGGTCGTGTTATTGATCCATTCCGCAGTCGTCTCGACCCCCATGTGGTAGAAGCATTAATATGTACAAAGGACTGGGTTGCTGCATCTAGGAAAAATGACAATAAAAGAGGGGATAGACTTGGTTCTATTGTGAACGATCTGGAGGTTGTGGAAACACTTATTGCTAATATGAGTCTTGAGGAACAGCTTGACGAAAAGGTAAGGCCCTGCCCTCTCTACCGCTCTTACTAATTTTTCAAGGGACTTGCCTTTATGATCATTAATTCCCTATACATCATCTAATGCTAATATATTTCCTGGACTTTGTAGTCACAAGCGTGTTGGTAGTGATGATGACAATTTCCATTATACCATGAGTACTTCAACTTTAGGGAGAGGCTAGCTATGCAAGTATGTCTGATTGCCTCTTGAACATTACTGCCATTTTATTTCTTTTAAGTAATAACAATATTTTCCTTAAATTTCATGCTGCTGATACATAGGATAATCAAGGAACGGATCTTGAATAAGAGGTCGATAAACAGCATCGAGAGCAAGAAGTTCGTGTATGCAGTTATACCGGCAATTCTCATATGTATGTTAGTATATATTACCAGCATGTATCCTCTTTGCACGTATGGATTAGTTTTACTAATATATGCCTTCTATATGTGTGCTGCTACTTGCTAGTTATGATTCACATGCCGATCATGTTAGATTTACATTTATATATACATCTGTACTCCTGATTGAATATGTATGTTGCTAGTTACCGATCAGATATCAATATAATTGAATTAGTCATGTATGTATAGTACGTGCATCAATGAATATCTGGTGCTTGATGTTTCTCTTCTCTCTATACACACACACAAAGAAGTTACAGATTAATCATGTGGATATATACACCTCAGAATTGACGCATGTGTATTCGAACTACTTAATTGTCCACAGCTAAGTATCAATAATTTCTCTGATTGTCAAGTGTAGCATCTAATATCTCTTTTCATTCCCACACGGTGATGCCAATGGATTGGAAGAACACCATGTTCAAGAGAAATCAAGGATGATTACCGGCTTCTACTTGATCGGATACTTGCCTTTCATAATAAATAAAAACTTCGATTGAATTAAGTATTTCTTACGTACGACCATTGTCTTGGACTCTGTGTGTAATGCTATCCACATCTTATCGGCACTACATATTATTGCTATACTGGTGATTTATAACTTTAAAATGCCACTCTCTACTGTTATGCGCTTGGATGAAAACGTGTTTTCATATTGTTTGCTTAGTAGAAATAAATCATGTCTTTGCAAGTATCATCCGATAATTATAGTCCATTTCCGGTCCGAATTTACTCCGCTTCCGCTCCGAATCCGTAGTCCAACATAATCCGCATTCGAATCCGCATCCGGTCATTATCCGCTCCGCTCCGAATCCGACCAGAAAATATGGTAAAGGATATGGTAAAAGCATTATCCGATCCGATCCGATCCGTTTACATCAGGCACTACTTAGAGGTCCAGTACAGTATGGCTGGATGTACCCTATTGAAAGGCGGCTAGGCACTTTCAAGGGCTATGTTAGGAACAGAGCTAGACCCGAAGGTTCCATTGCAGAGGCCTACATTGCTACAGAAGCGTTGACATTCTGCTCAAAATACATTGAAACAGTTGATCAGCATAGCAAAGAGGTGGGTGAAGACAATCCCGGGCTCAATGTTTTCGATTATTCTGTTCGAGTTACAGGAAGAGTCGACAAGAGGACAAACCTAAAGATTTGGACAAAATGGTTTGGTATGTGTTGAATAAGCATCACGAGATACTACCTTATATCACGTAAGTGCAGTACTGCAGCTTATACATCATAATCTACTAAACTTGCAGCACATTCTTATATATTTAGATGTTTGACGCGATCACTATGTTACTGCCGCAAAATCCAAGAAACATTGACAAACTAATTATGGCAGGATTTGCGAAATGGTTCAAGAACCATGTAAGCTTTTGAAGTGCACTATCAATTTTTTAAATATATTGAGTACATAAGATGATCAGCTTGTCTATTTTCTAACCATAGGTTAAGAAGATGCGGGAGGATGGGCAGGCAGTTGATGATGCCCTCACTAGCAATGGGTCCTGATACTCGGGTAAGACATTATGAATCTTGTGTTGTTGGAGATGTGCGCTACAACACCCTTGCACGAGACGAAGGCAGGAAGACACAAAACAGTGCCATCATGAGCACGGATACGTATGACAAAGAGATAACTGAAATGTATGCTAACATAACAGACATTGTTCAGTTGCAGTATATCTCCAGTTTCGAGGATCATCGGTGTGTGGTTCTGTTGTGCTGTCGTTGGTATGACCTGTTTTCCAGGATCGCAAAACCTAGAGCTGATGATTATTTCAAATCCATCGATGTCAAGGCGGTGTACCAGACCAACGAGTCTTTTATTTTGGCAAATCAAGCAACACAGATATTTTTCTTGGACGACACATTTGCACATAGCGATGACTGGAGAGTATTGCAAAGGTTTGAGCAGAGGAATTAGTTTAATGAAGTTGCACAACAAGATGATGCTTACACTGCTCTTGATGTACAAGATAACACAGATGTTCCTAATATCTTTGAGAACCATCACGTCAATCACGCTGGCGAAAAGATTGCCTGTCGTGCTATGGACATACAAGAGTTGATCAAGAAGAAGCCAACGTTCGAGGACGTTGAGGACGAAGAAGAAGATGACACCGTGGGGAATAACGATTCAGACTGATACACATGGAGAAGATGTTGACGCTGCTGCTGCGGATGATGATTACATTGCTTTTGTCGTATTTGCACAGCCGAAGACGCGTTTTTATCTACTATGTGAAATTGTGTTTGCTATGACAACTGAAACCCGATGAACATGTTGTTTAGTATTTTGCTGTGAGAACATCACTTGTTATGTATGCTGATTTGTGTTTGGTGATTGTATGGCAACTAAAACATGATGACATTGTTGTTTATTTGTACTCATATTTGGCTGTGAAACTTGAATTTGATGACATAGTTTGCTGTTGGACTGCAATTTGCTCGACGTCTTCGAATGAGAACAAAGATGACACGACAGGGCCTCTGCTATTTATTTATTTATATGAGCAAAAGGGGATACCCCCTGATTTCCGTTAATAGAAATCATTAGATGTTCATAACACTACACCCAGCCTACTACACAGGTTTCATTCATTACTAGTTTCAGCAAAGTGCTCATGTCGTAGCTAATTTGAATACATCACGAGTGCTACATACACCGCAAATAAAGAGACAATCATCCCTCTGAGCACATCAATTTTGCTCAATATCTTCACAAGCTCTTTCATCTCCTCATTCTTTGTCAAGGCCGTTCGAAGAGTTGTTGCTTGGCCATGATCGTGAGGAACTGCATCTTTAACCTTCGCTCGCATCTTCCTCTTTTGTCGTTCCTTCGCCATTTGTCCAACACCCCAACCTGCTGGTATTGGGATTCCTCGGCTAACCAAATAATCAGCGTAGTTGCATTCCCCCACATCAGCAACTTCCCAGAAATACAAATCACACAAATCTTCCCTTTTCTGCACGAATCATATTGGGAGATCATCAACTGAAAGCAGCAGAACAACACTTAAACATATTATTACCCCATGATTCAGGCATTTGTAGAAGACTCGTCCAGGGTTGCGGATTGTGGTTGAGACGCCGAGATGACTCTGCGTGATTTGCAGCGGTGGCACCACACCAACCGCAGCGGGTTGCGATGAGCAATCGGCTGCGGTCTTGCGTGTCGAGGGTGTGATGAGACCCACAGCGATGGTACGGGTGGCGACTTGGTGCATATCTGGTTGTTGCGTCTTTGAAGAAGCGGTGGATGAGCAGCCAGCGGACATGGTTGCTGCGGCGAGCTTCCGATGCTAGGCGAGTAAGTAGAGAAGAGGAGAAGCGAATGTTGGATATGTCGGTTTCATTACTTGCGAGTAACATAGCACCATATATAGTCATAGTCTAGGTTTGGATTCGAGACCAGCTACGAGAACGCGTCTTTATTTTTTCTAAAACTCGACAACGTCTCTTTACTGGTACACTAGCTTGTTCTGTACGCCTTCCCAAGTCTTTGATTTTCTTTCCCTTTCTTTTGCAAGGAAGGAAGGAGGACAAAATTGAGAGTTCCTCGGACTCGAACCCAAGACCTCTCGGTTGAAAACCAAGGGTGCTAGTCACTTATGTGGCGAACATTCCCTGTGAGGAGGACGGCGCATTTAACGCATTTTCCTCGCAGTTTTCTTCCTATATATAAAAACGTATGCTACTTGGTGTCCGCTTAGTCAGAAAAACGATTGTGCCAACCTTGACCGTTTGATTGACATTCAATGTCTGTTGCGTTTCTTCAGTCTCTTCTTCCTCGAGCCACCAAAGCCAAACCAGCGCCGGCGGGACTGCCTGCTCCCGCCTCCCACGGCTGGCTGTGATCTTCCCCGGCTCCTATTCGCTCCCATCCAAGGCCTCACCATCGTCCTCCGCCTTGGTTCGCTCGCCGCAGCGCCACCCTCCGGTGTTGTCAACATGGTCAACAACCGAGAGGAATAAGGAGATGACTGTACATGGTGAGGATGATGAGGGACCCAAAGAAATACAAGAAAGTAATTTGGTTTTTTTTGGGACGGAGAAGGGTATCAACTGGGTTGTGCGGGACACGTGGCCCGTCTAGCCCAGGCTTTTATTTCATATGTTTAGCACATGACCAGCTCAGTTTGTTTTTTTCCTTTCTAAAAAATGGCTAGCCGGCTATTTTTGTTTTTTTGCAGAATAACCAACATAGGCCTACTTGCTTTTCTACACCCTGCTGGGCCGGAAATCTTTCAAGACGAGGAGGGATGCATTTTGCCCAGAAAATGGGCTATAAGTAATAAGAAATGGGCTATAAGTAATAAGAAATGGGCTATAAGTAACAATAAATGGGCTGTAAAATGAAAAAAAAATACAGCAAACAGGCAATTAGTTCCAAAATACTGTTTTCTTTCGGATTTTGATATTTTAAATTTCATTGTTTTTAAAGCGGTAAAATTTCATTGAATTTAAATTAAGGTATATTTAGATTTAAAATTAATTTGAATCTGGCTAGAAATTTCAGTTGTATCTTTGTTTGGGATAGATTTGGAGGCTGACTTGTGGGTCTACTAGGTTGGCGTGTACTTTGGCTTTGTCAACTTAGTCCAACGATTCTAGCAGCAAAGGACCATTGGATGTTAATCCAACGGCCATGCTGCTTCTTCAATATCTGATCTTCTTGCTCTAGCCGCCCAAACCAGCTCCGGTGGGACTGCCTGCTCCCGCCTCCCGTGGCCGGCTGTGCTGCCGCACATGCCGCACCACCCCACCCTACTTCTAGCTAGCCAGGCCATTCCTCTACTCACCCACACCTCCTGTTATTTTCCGGCGACGGCAGCCGGACCAGTAACCCTCGTACTCCCCACCGCGTGGGCAACCATTGCCGAGTCTTCCCCGGCTCCCTGTCGTTCCCTTCCTAGGCCTCGCCGCCGTCCACCGCCATGGTGCTCTCGGCGTGGCCTGGTCAACGTGGTCAACGAACGACATCCATCGGCCGTGGTATCAGACGCAAAATAATGATTCCTCCACCTGACAGCTGGGACCCACCGGAAGGGCCTCTGTATTTCACGAAACCCCCGCCTGACATGTCAGACCCACCAGCTATATCTTTGCACGCAAGGAAGTGCCTCCTTATTACGCGCAAAAAAATGAATACCCACCCTTCTAGCTGGGACCCACCATAGTGGGAGGATGACTTGTGGGCCAACTAAGTTGACGGGGACGGAGGGCTTTGTCAACTTAGTCAATATGAACGATTCTAGCTCCAGTGACCGTACGATGTCCATCCAACGGCCGTAGTGCTTCTTCAACCTCTGGTCTTCTTACTCCAGCCGCCCAAAGCAGCGCCGGTCGTGCCGCATGCTCCTGCCTCCCGTGGCCATTGTCTTTGCGAGGCCTCACCATGCCCTACTATTCCCACCGCTGGCGGGCCTGCGGCGACAGCAACCTCACACCGCAGCCGAACCAGTGAACCCTCATACTCCTCTTGATGCGGGCTTCCACTGCCGCGTCTTTCCCGGCTCCGCGTCGTCCCCTTCCTAGGCCTCGCCGTCGTCCACCGCCGTGGTGCTCTCGGTGCGGCCTGGTCAACATGGTCAAGGAACGACTTCCATCGGACGTGGACTGTACGTGGAGAGGCTGACAGCTGGGTCCACGGCCGCAGCAAGGAAGTGCCTCCTTATTACGCGGAAAATAATGATTCCTCCACCTGACAGCTGGGACCCACAGGACGGGCCACTGTATTTCATGGAAAAATCATTTCACCCTGACTGCTGGGACCCACAGCTTCATCTTCGCACGCAAGGAAGTGCGTCCGGGCAAAAAAAACGATTCGCCCCCCTGACTGCTGGGACCCACCAGCTACACCTTCGCACGCAAGGAAGTGCGTCCGGGCAAAAAAAACGATTCACCCCCCTGACTGCTGGGACCCACCAGCTACATCTTCGCAGGCAAGGAAGTGCCTGACAGTCGGGACCCACCTGGTCGAAGCGTACGTAGCGTTGTCATCCTGGTCGCGAATGTGTACGTACATACTGGTCGATGTAGAGGCGCGCACGTGTCGTAGTAGAGGCGCGCACGTAGCATGTACACATACGTACATCGGCCAGGGTGCAAGAAAGAAAATACGGCCATGAATGTGTACATACGGGCGGGGTCTCGAACGCCTACTCGCGCATACGTACATGGCTGGGTCGGAACGGAGAAACAGCGTCGTCGTAGGGTTCATGGGGAGCCAACCGGCTGGGTCGGAACGGAATGCGTGGTCGTGTTCATCAGGAGGGCTTGGACAGAACATGCGATGGAAACGAGGCCTGGCGTACCGCAGAACGGAGGAAACAGACCTCCTACATTTGGAACGGGGTCCTGTTGATCGGGAGGGGTGTGGCGTACCGCAAAACGGAGGAAACGGACCTTCTACGGTCGAAACGGGGGTCCTGTTGATCGGGAGGGGTGTGGCATACCGCAAAACGGATTTAAACGGACCTCCTACGGTCAAACGGGGTCCTGTTGATCGGGAGGGTGTGGCATACCATAAACGGATTTAAACGGACCTCCTACGGTCGAAACGGGGTCCTGTTCATCGGGAGGTGTGGCGATCGCAAAACGGGACTCCACGGGATACCGCTCATCTCCACCGTCGACCTCCTCCAGCCTCCACGGGCTCCTGTTCATCCAGCCTCCACCGCCGCTTCTCCACCGGCTCTGTTCAACCACCCTCCACGGGCACCCTCCACCGTCTCATCGATCATCCAGACCTCCACACCACGGGGTCCTGTTCAACCACCCCTCCTTGGGCATCCCTCCACCATCTACGGTTCATCCAGCCCTCCTCCCCACGGGGTCCTATTCATCCAGAGGCAAACGCCACCGCCACTGTTCATCCACCCCCGCAACGCCATCGCTCATCCCAGAGGCAGCATCGATCGACTTGATTAGCAGCAGATGGCGGCGAATCGCCGATCGGGTTCGATTAACAGCCATCAATCGATCGCTCCGTTCAAGAACGCGAGTTCGCGCAAAGTGCAATCGCTGGGGTTCAGTTATGCCTCGCTAGGGTTCAGTTAGAGCCAATGCCTCGCACACACGCGCGTACGTGTACGAGAGAAACGCGCATCGCTTGGCCCTCGACCTCCCACCGTAACCGGCAACTCCCCGAAATTTTCCTTGCCCTCACTTCTACCATGGTTTTTTCCATCATGGACGGCCCAAAGAATGTCATGCAGTTGCGTCTCCGGCCCACCCAGGACGAAAAGCCCATTTTCTGTCATCATTTTTTGTCATAGAAGTTGGAGCCCACCACATCTATGATGATACCGGGTTTTTTCACAATTATCGTCATAGAAGTGTCATATGTATGACAGGAAAAAAATTCGTTCGGCCCAAAATGTCATGGATGTGTCTTTTTTTGTAATGGATGTATTGTCTCTCCCAGTGTGTGCTCGTCGTCACCTTCAGGAATGTCAAGTTGTAGCCCCGAATATGGGTCCACCACCTCATCAGCCAAGACACGAGCATAGCCCGCTGGAATCGGGGCACAATGGAAGGTTGCTTCGGGGGTAATTGTAAAAGCAACGGCGTCCGCCACCTTCATGGATATGTTCTTCATTTTGAAGTGTAGCTCACAGTTAATGTTCTCTATGATGTCATTCACAGGGTATGTATCCAGCAGGTCGTCGCCTCAGAACCAACGCTGCTTCTCGGCATGGATGGGACGGTGCTATCCAATGTTGGATGATCATCCGCTTGCTACTGCCGCTGTTGAGACCCCCTTTGCTAGCTAAGTGAGTCGATCTGCTACTGCTGCTACTGTAATTTGAGTGCCAAGTCTGTGTGCCTTGCTTCTAGGCCTTGAAGGCGTTCCGCGTCCTGCTTCCTCTGCTCCTCCTTCAGCTTCCTCTTCTTCTGCTCCTCCATCATCTTTCTTGCACGAGTCCTGTAGTCGTTGTTCCATTCTGAAAAACCCTCATACCAGGGAATAACACCCTTGCCTCATGTTCTTCCCGGGTGTTCAGGATTTCCCAGGGCGCGCGTAAGCTCGTGTTCTCTCTGTTGGACGTGAACACCCCCTTTCGAGCATCTTCTGTTGCATCAAGTAACTTTTGTTCTGCTCCTTTTAGACTTGCCTTCTTCGAAACCAGGCATGTCCTCGGGTCCAACGCCCCCCCCCCATGCACATAGAACCAAGTTCTGCACCTGGGGGGGGGGGGGCAGCTCCTAGTAACCGGAGTGACCCCTGCATCCTCCATCTCTTGCTCAGACTTATCCCACTTAGGCATTGCCACCGCATAGCCACCTGGACCCAGCCTATGGAACTACGTCTTTTTTGCGGCATTGGCCTTATTTTTTCTCGAGCGTTCCTTAGATAATTCTGATTCCTTGAATTTCACGAAAGTGGGCTGGTGTTCTCTTTGCTTCTCCAGTGTTCGCTTGAATTCTGGAGTCTTCCTTTCTGCAGCGAGGTAGTTGGCCCATACAGTTTTCTTGTGGGTGTTGAATGCAATTGCCATATTCTTAAGAGCAACGTCCTTGACTTTCTGCACATCTGCATCAGTGAAATAATCTGGTAGGGTGAAATGTTCCATCAGAGATTCCCAAAGCTTTTGTTTTGCTCTGTCATCGACCCAAGTAACATCTGGGCGTTTAGTTTTTGGCTCTTTCCATTCTTGAATGGAGATTGGGAGTTGGTCCTTCACAAGAACTCCGCACTGACGAACGAACTTGTTCGCAATGTTCTTAGGCATGAGGGGTTCGCCACTAGCTTTGATGGAATCAATGTTGTAATTTACACCCTCCTTCAACTTTTTGCCCGGGCTGCGCTTTGTCCTGCTGTCTGTAGAAGCAGATTTGCTCGATCCGGAGGGCTGAAAGAAGAAAGATCGATTCATTAATATATCTTCAAATAAAAAAACATGTGATGATCACTAGATGCCTGCTTATATAAATATACCTCGCCGGTAGTCTTTGTTATTTCAAGATCAACATTGTATTCGACATCATAATCATTGTCTGCATCATCATAATCATAATCATAGTTCATGACTTCATCAGCTCGGTCGTCGAGATCGAATATGTTATCATCACCCTCCCCGGTATTGTTCAGATATTGGGAGCCGTCATTTGCTTCATTCAGATCATCTGGCCTGTTAGGGCTGCGTATGATCTCGAACAGGGCCTCTTCTCCCTCTCTGCCGGTATTGTCCGCCATAGCTTTTATTTAACTAATACAAAAGAAATATAAAACAATTTAGTATTCAAATTACAATGCATGGATGCAATCAATAAGGAAAAATTGAATCATATAGTACATAATATGCATTGTCTCGAATAATATATAATCTCGAATACATCGTCTCGAATAATATATAATCTCGAATACATCACTCGCTAGGTAGCTAATAAAGATCGAATACTACAAAAGAATCTAGGCCACTCGCGGTTCCTGGGGAGCGGGCGGTGGACACCCAAAGACAAGGAACCATCACAGGATCATATCTCCGGTCATCTGCCCAAAGAACCTGTCAGGTATTCGAGAACCTGACGTCCATAGCAGCCATGTAGCGATGGATGTGCTCGTCCTCCTCCCTGACACGATGATGCACCATCTTCGGCGGGGCCGGCTCCCTCTGCACCGAATGTGGCCCACGCGAACGCCACCAAAGGAGATCAGGGTCGACGACGGGACCCGAGGCCGGGTTCCTCACCAAGCGGCGCGCCCCTCCAGGTAGCACCTCCCAGTGCCAGCCCGGCGGAGCCCAGTCCCGGACATGGGTCAGCCGGACGTCGTCGCGAACGGGTCGACGGCGAGGATGCGGGCCGGGCATCGTCGAGAACAAATACTATATGCCCGCAAAAAGTAACATTTTTTAAATGATTGTATTGTGATAACTAAAATTCTATATGCAAATTCTAACAATTTGACATTAATCTAATTCATCTAGCTAAAACTAACTCTAAAATTTCTAACATTTCTATATATAGAACTAACATTTCTAATATTTCTATAACTAAAAAACATAAAAATTGCTAACATTTCTATAAATATTTCTATAACTAAAAAACAGAAAAAATTTATAACATTTCTATATACCTAATATTTATATAACTAAAAAACAAAAAAAATTGCTAACATTTATATAACAATGTGTGTGTGTGTGTGTGTGTGTGTGTGTGTGTGTGTGTGTGTGTGTGTGGACATGGTGGCCAGGGCAGGAGCTCACCGGCGAGGTGCGGCGACAGGGGGCGGCGACGGGGACGGAGACGGACGGTGACGACGGGGATGGGGACGGGGCAGCGACGACGGGACGGGACGAGCCAAGGGACGACGGAGGACGGGCGGGCGTATGACGGGCGGTCAAGGCGACGGGACGGCGACAGAGGCGATTTACGAGGGGTGGCGGCGACGGGGCAGAGGAGAAAGAAGTAGAGGGAGAGATGAGAAACTTATTTTTTGAAGTGTTTCTAATATAGAACAACCTTTAGTACCGGTTGAAGCCACCAACCGGTACTAAATGTCTGTTTTGGCCAGGCCAAACGGCGGGAAGTGCACATCCTTTAGTACCGGGTGGTGGCTCCAACCGGTACTAAAGAGCCCCCCTTTAGTACCGGTTTGAGCCACCACCCGGTACTAAAGGGGGTGCGCTGGCGCAGGTGCGGTGCGTCATGTTTAGTCCCACCTCGCTAGCCGAGGGGCGTCCGCACTGGTTTATAAGCCCTAGTGCGGTAGCTCTCTCGAGCTCCTCTCCAAAGCAGGCCTACTGGGCCTAAATGTTCTGTGCTGCCCTGTGGGCCTACCGGGCCTGCATCCTGGCTCAACAACAGGTTGGGTTTCTAGTCGTACGCAGGCCGCTGTGGCGTAATAGGCGGGCTTTTTTATTTTCTTATTTTTTTGCTTTATTTATTTTTGTTTTATTTATTTTTAAGTTATTTTTTTGCTGTATTTAGAGATTCTTTGTGAATATTTTTGCTTTAGGTACAAAAAATTACAAACTTTCTATTAGTGTCGGTACTTTACAAATTTGAATAGTTTACATTTTGAATTATTTAAATTTGTGTGAATCACTAGTTTGTGAATAACTTAACTTTGAAAATAGTTTTTCAGTGATTCTTATTTCTTATGTTTAATATTAGTGTGTTTTATCATTATATTCAATTTGGTAATGCTGGTTATTTAAAAAATGAAATGCCTTTGTAACGGATGAGTTTTCGTCCGAAACCCTGATACTTCGAAAGAGATTGTCCATTTTGTACACGAAGTGCATCCAGTTTTTGCGGTAACCCTCTCTACTTTTTTGCACATGCTATATGGGTGAAATTGTGATACCATGCCAACTTTCAACCTTTTCTGAGTTCATTTGGAATGCTTTTCAATTTCAGGGTCATTTAGCTGAAAAAATCAGTAAATGCATGAAAGAATTTGTTTGCACATAAAATTTCTTCGTGTTTCAAATGCCAAAACACATAACTACCCTAACTATTACAGAGATTCTCTCCTGGGCGTGAAACACGGAAGAAAGTGATGATAGTGAAGCCGATCACATCCCATATCTTTGGGTGTGAAACTTTTTCTTCGCGTGTGTCCCTTTGCGCCGTAGCCATGGAAAATTTTCATCATTTAACTGGATGCTCGGGTCAATATTCAGTGTGAATGGAGCAATTGCATCAAACTTTTCATAATCTTCTGACATGTCTGTCTTGTCATCCACTCCCACGATGTTTCTCTTCCCAGAAAGAACTATGTGGCACTTTGGCTCATCGTATGATGCATTCGCTTCCTTATCTTTTCTTTTTCTCGGCTTGGTAGACATATCCTTCACATAGAAAACCTGTGCCACATCATTAGCTAGGACGATTGGTTCATCTGCTTATGCAAGATTGTTGAGATCCACTATTGTCATTCCATACTGTGGGTCTTCCGTTACCCCGCCTCGTGTCATATTGACCCATTTGCACCAAAACAAAGGGACCTTCAAACCACGTCCATAGTCAAGTTCCCATATCTCCTCTATGTAACCATAATATGTTTCCTTTACCATCTTGGTTGTTGCATCAAAGCGGACACCACTGTTTTGGTTGGTGCTCTTCTTATCTTGGGCGATCGTGTAAAATGTATTACCGTTTATCTCGTACCCTTTGAAAGTCATTATATTCGAAGATGATAACTGGGACAGCGAGTACAGGTCATCTTCAATAGAGGCGTCATGCATGGTACATGTCTGCAACCAGCCGGCGAAACTCCTGGTTTGTTCACATGTAATCCAGTCATCAGACTGCTCCGGGTGTTTGGAGCGTAGAAAATTCTTGTGTTCGTCTATATACGGAGCCACCAAGGCGGAATTCTGTAGAACTGTCACTACTAGAAAAACCACTACTAATGGCGCACCAAATTTGGCTATTAATGGCGCATCTGTGGTGCGCCATTAATAGCACGCCATTAGTAATATTTACTAATGGCGCACCACCATATGAGCCATTAGTATCTGGTATACTACTGGCGCACCACCTGGTGCGCCATTAGTATATGCGAGGGTGCGCCATTAGTATGCCTCCCAGGGGGCATGTATACGCAGGTGCTTTGGCATACTAATGGCACACCACCTCTGGATGTGCCATTAGTAACCGGGGCATACTAATGGCGCACTACCCAGTGATGCGCCATTAGTATCCACTGTCATACTAATGGCGCACTGTCATGTGATGCGCCATTAGTATGAATATTAGGTTTTTTTTATTTTTTTATTTTCTGTTTTTTGCACAGGTTACAAAATGTATAATTTGACAAAATATAGACAGCACACATCAACAATAGATTCATCAGATACAATAGAAGATTAGTCTTTGAATACAATTCATCATATTAGTCTCCGAATACAGTTCATCATATTAGTCTTCGAATTGAAAAGACCGAACAAAGATAGAACATTATATTACAAGTCTCGAGACCGCGAGTAGCGAGTTTGTCTTCACATTACAAGTCGATATCGATCATCTAAACTACCATCACATAGAAGAGAGCTGCGGTCATCACGATGAGCATCATCATGATGAAACTTCGTCTTCATCCGGTTCCTCCAACGCTCCTCCCTCTCCCGCTAGATAGAGGGCGTATCTAGATTCGCCTCGGCCCTAGTGGTGTACCCTTTGTAACTGTTACCGCTGAATCGGTGAACCTGTCTCCGACACTCCTCCCGATCATCGTAGAATCCGGGAACCTTACCCTTGTACACGACATACGCCGGCATCGCTATGCACTAGCCAAACGTAAACGTTAGTACCAATTCACAGACAATACATAAGCAATATATAAGTATGCAATGTAACGATCGGAAGAGAAAAGCAAGACATTAATAGCATCGATTACATCTAAGTTGAACGACTCTCCAAACCAAAGAGACATACTACAAGTTCATTAAAGTTTAATTACAACATGAGCCAATCGATGTTTCAGAACTAGACAACTCGACTCAAGGGACCGGAGCGTGGATGAAGCCGCCGTCTATCGTGGGAGTCATGAAAGAACGGGCGTTGTCATCCTGCATTTGTAGCATTGTGTCGATGTCACCGTTGGACGGTTGATTTCGAGGTAGAACTGCCCCGAGGTACGAAGGACATCTTGATGGATGATTTCCGCAAACTCCATTGGATGCGAAAGAATTCTTGTCGGAGGTCCGCGTCTGGATTGCCGACACGCCGCAGCCCAATCTTGGAGTTTACTCGGTAGCGAAGTTGATGATGGTCCCGTCGATCGCCCGCATGTGATGGATGGCGTAGTAGGCACCCTTCGACCGCCAGGCTGCTTGACGCAGCAGAACGTCAGACATTGTGGGAGAACACGTGCTTGCCGTGCTTACGAATAGGCCTGGTGAAGGTGCCTCCAGATTTGGCGTGGCAGGAGAACATCATCAAGAACCTTCTTGACATTTGTGTAGTCTACGTTCGATCGACGGTCCGGTCGAAATACGTGGCCATGGAATATTTGGGGCTTAGGAGGATGAGCGTGCAACGTGTGTCACCGCAGAAAACACGGAATGTTAAAAGAAAAATGATCGAAATGTAAGAATTCATATGTTACGGGTCGGTTGAGGAGGACTTACTCGGGAAAGTAAGGCACGAGGAAGTTATCCTTATCTTGGTTTGCCAGAATGACGCCTTCGAGGTAAGAACTCGTGACTTGCCGGTCCCCAGCGCTACCCAAGATCTTGGCACGCATGTAGAAGGGGTCAACTATCACGATGTCCGGGGTCTTGTCGTGAATGATCCGCATCTCCATACTCAGCGAAAATAGCCGAACGAAGGTGTAGTGCAGCGGATGAAGGTTCAACATAAGCGTGGATGTCATCAAAACGCAGGACGATCGTGACGCCCGATGGAGTTATCCACAAAGCCCTTGCCCTCGGCACCTTGGCCGCGAAAACCGGGTATGCCACATCCTTCTCCCCGAGACGCCGCTTCTCCAAAGAAAGAACACATCATGCAGACTCCGCATAGCACCGGTTGCAGCATTGAGCATATTTGTCGGTAGCATCGCCCTACCCGCCACATGCACCCTCCTCGAGATATCCTGCGGTGAAGGTGGCCCATCCCGAGCACGGATCGTACTCGGTGCCGGGCTGGCTCGCACCCTTCTTAGTCTTTCTTTTGCGTGCCTTCTTCTTCTCCTGTAATGGGACCGAGTTTTGCTCACAGACCGCCTTCTTGAGTGTGTTGGGGCTGATAATATTTCGCACCTCGCCTATCTGAGGCTCGGTGAAGTCGGCAGCTGGAGGCGTCTCCTGAGAGCTGAACGCCAGACGGCGCCTGTTGTAACTTGGCTTCTCCGCGGTACGAGCTCGATCGCACACGTCTTTGGTGGGGTTTGGTTCTTGAGGCGGCGGCCCCATGACGGCGCCATCGTACCCCTGCTCGGCAAAGTACTGATCGACGTTGCCAAATGTATCATAGTCGCCGTGCCGTCGTCGTTACGATCCCTGTGCCATATGCATGTTTGGATCCAGTGGCATAGGGATGTCCGACACCGTTACGGCGGTCTTGCCATGGGGCCGACTTGGCGCCGGCACTACTGGCGGTGTTGTCTTTGGGGTGGTGTCCCCCGCCCCCAAACGAATCTGGCTCTTCGGCCAAAGCAGGGGCTAGCTCAGGCAGGCGCTGAGGGTCATCACGTCATCATCGTCGGCCCCGACGGGTCGATTCGGAGGTAACAAGTCGTCGCAGCTGGCAGCACCGAACCAGTTGAACCCTAAACAAGTTGGGTGGCATCTGGTACCGTGGAACAAGGTTGCCGGTTGAACGATTTTGCCCTTGGCGACATCAACCAACTCGGCGTTCACGAAGTGCAGGAGAGTGCACGGTACGTCGGCGGCGCCTTACGAAAACATGTAGGGCGTCAGGGATGCCCAATCAAAGGCAAGGAGATGAAGTCCTCGGCGAGAGAGGCTTAATTAGTTACCGTGATGATGGCGCCGAGCTCGGCTAATGTAGAGGCACCGCCAACGGCGGGCGCAGCTGACGGAGGGGCCGCTTGTTGCGGAAGGTGCCGGCGGGCGACACCCGGTGCATTAAGCTCCGTGCGGCGCCGGAGACACCAATGCCGCCTCGCCGGAGGCACCAATGGCCCCGCCATCGCATTATGCGAAGTTGCTGGCCATGAAGCTAGGAATCGGGCGGCCTCGTTGGCCGCCCGCAATCCACGCCTCAACCCCGAGATCAAGGTAGGCACAAGGGCGGTGATAAATGCGCTCCGAGTCGTTGTTCCACTTGCTCTTGGACAATCTCCGAATCCGCGCCACTGTGCCTTGAGTTCTTGAACCTCTCGCTACCGCTTTCCGAGCTGGTCTTTTTCTCCTTCCGCACACCAGCGGTATAGTATGACCCCCATTTTGTCGACAAGCCTTTGCCGGCCACACGACCAGCTGACGTCGGCTTACCAAGCAGACTCTCGCACACGTTCTTCGTGATATGCATGACATCAAGGCTGTGAGGCACACGGTGGATCTTCCAGTACGGCAAGTCCCAGAAAACAGACCTCGTTTTCCATACCTTCAGCAGCGGCTCTGGCGCCTTTCGCTTCTTTCCCGGCAGTGGGCAGTCTATCCAATTTTTCAATAGCTTGTCTATTTCCTCGCCGCTCCTCGTACACGGGCATTTTCAGGGTTCGGTTTCACCATCGAACAGATCCTTGCGTTTCCTCCACGGGTCATCGTCGCGAAGCCACCTTCGATGTCCCATGAACACGGTTTTCGAAGACCCGAGATCTCTATCTAGCTGGCGATACGTTGTGTCATCCATGCACCTTACGCATCCGGAAAATCCGTGGACTACCTGCCCCGCGAGATATCCGTAATCGAGATAGTCGTGCACCGTCGTGAGCAGTGCGGCTCTCATAGGGAAATATTCTTTCTCTGCGGCGTCCCACGTATTGGCTGGCGTTTTCCACAGCGTGTCAAGCTCCTCTTTCAGCAGCCCCAGATACAGATTGATGTCGTTCCTTGGTTGTTTCGGCCCTTCAATTAGCATACTCATGTGAATGTACTTCCTCTTCATGCACAACCAGGGGGAAGGTTGTACATCCACACAAACACAGGCCAGATGCTATGTGTGCTTCTCTGGCTGCCAAACGGATTGACTCCATCGGTGCTCGCGCCAAAGACGATGATCCTTGGAACTATCCCAAATTCCGAGTCTTCGAAGATAAACGCTTGCCACTGGCTCGCAACCTTAGGGTGACTCAGCATCTTGTCTATTTTATCTATCTCCGGATCATTTGCGTCATCTTCCCGCTTCTTCTCCTCCCTATCCGCGTGCCAACGCAGGAGCTTTGCTACCTTAGGGTCCGCGAAATAGCGCTGCAGACGAGGAGTGATCGGAAAGTACCACACCACTTTTTGAGGAGCTTTCTTCCTCTTCTTGTATCGAGTGACGCCGCACACCGGACATATGGTAGACTCCGCGTGCTCGTCCCGATAAATGATGCAATTGTTCATGCACACATGGTATTTCACGTGCGGTAAATCGAGAGGACACACGATTTTCTTCACCTCCTCCAAACTGGTCGGGCACTTGTTCCCCTTGGGAAGACGCGTTCGTGCTGTAATGACATGTTCTCGTCGAAGCATGCGTCGGTCATTTTGTGTTTTACCTTCATCTCCGTGAGCCATGAGCGTTACTTTCGGCGGTATCCTCGGCCTGCATCCTTCATACAATGGAGTAACCGCGTCTAACTCAAGTTGATCCATCTTGGCTTTCTCTCGGGCGGCAGCTCTTGCGTTATCCGTGCAGCTTGAGAAGCAGCTCTTGAATATGAGGGTCCTGCACCCAGCCCATCGATGGTCCAGCCGTCGTCGCTCCGCCGGCATCATCATCTTCATGATCATGCCCGTCGCCTGCTCCGGCATCTTCCTCGTCATCATGTCCCGCATCTTCTACATGATGATCAGGTATGCAAAGATCACGATCGTGATCATCTCCTGGGGATTCTTCGTCTTCTCGCCCGCCCGAGCCGCGGTGGTTGTCTTGCTGCCCTTCCTCATTTCTTGCCCGGCCCGCATGGACGACTTCGTAGTCATCTTGATCACCTTGCCACCGATAGCCATCCATGAAACCACGCAACAGCAGGTGGTCCCGCACCTGCCGGAATCCGGTCCGCAATAAGGCTCTTCACTTGCATCTTCGACACGGACATCTTATCTCCGTCTCGTTCTTTTGAAGCATCTCGCCTTCAAGGACCTCAAAAACCTATTCACGATGCCTTCGTCATCGTGCGGACCATGGTCGCCTGCAGGGTAGAGCAAAACGATATTTTAGAACCAAACAAAAATTTGGCATGACTTTCCCTAAAAATAGGACCAAAAAGAATGCTTAATGCCAAAATTCTCGCCGAAACGGAAATGAATCAACATTCCGGCAAAATATTGGCAACTATCGCATTTCAAATACCGGTACACCTCCAAACACAAACACATATGCAACACCACAAACATATGCAACACCACGAACATACATAGATCTAGCTAGGCCGTAAAAAGTGCATGTGCACATTGTTGTAGGGAGAACAACCTAAATATAGATTCCCCTTACTTACATATTAAAACAAGGTAATTTAACCACTTAATTTGAATGAATCTATGGTGGAAATGAGGTGAAAAGAGGAGGCACCCGAGACAAGGAGGAGGTGGAGAGAATGAAGTGGGGAGAAAGTGAGTGTGTGGGTAGGAGAGGCTGTCCCAAATATCTTGTTGCTGCCCACTTACTAATGGCGCACCTCTTGCATGGTGCGCCATTAGTAGTTACAACTACTAATGGCGCATTTTAAGCAGGATGCGCCATTAGTATGTTTGGATAGGCGCACTAGTTCAAAAAAAATTCTATACTAATGGCGCACCACCGCACAGTGCGCCATTAGTATTTACAACTAATACTGGCGCACTTGGGCAGGATGCGCCATTAGAAAGTTTGGATAGGCGCGCTAGTTCAAAAAAAAAAATTATATACTAATGGCGCACCCACTGCCTGGTGCGCCATTAGTAGTTACAACTACTAATGGCGCCTTTGGGGCAGGATGCGCCATTAGTATGTTTGGACAGGCGCTAGTTAAAAAAATTGATACTAATGGCGCACCCTTTGCCAGGTGCGCCATTAGTAGTTTAAACTCTAATGGCGCATCAGATGGTGGTGCGCCATTAGTATATACTAATGGCGCACCAACTTTCTGGTGCGCCATTAGTGTCAATCCCATCTATAGCTCTTTTTCTAGTAGTGTGTGTAGTGTGCTTCAGTGAGAGAATGTCCGTCCATCCATATTTTTTGATTCCCTTCTAGCGTGCCTTTTCCATCCAGTCTGCCCTTATGCCGCGATTCAGGAACACCAATCGGCTTAAGGTCAGGAATAAAGTCAATACAAAACTCAATGACCTCCTAATTATGATGGCCCTTGGAGATGCTTCCTTCGCCTAGCACGGTTATGAACATATTTCTTTAAGACTCCATGAACCTCTCAAAGGGGAACATATTGTGTAGAAATACAGGACCCAAAACGTTAATCTCTTCAAGATAGGTGAACTAGGACGCAAGGCCATGATATTGAAGAAGGACGGTGGGAACACCAACTCGAAACTGGCAAGACATTGCACCAAATCATTCTCTAACCTTGGTATGATTTTTGGATCGATTACCTTCTGAGAGATTGCATTGAGGAATGCACATAGCTTCACAATGGCTAATCGAACGTTATCCGTAGAAGCCCCTCAATGCAACCGTAAGCGATTGCGTCATAATCACGTGGCAGTCATAAGACTTTACGCTCGAACTTTTTCTCTGCCATGTTTATTATTCCCTTTATATTCGACGAGAAGCCGATGGTACCTTAATATCGAAAGGTGCATTCAAAGAAGATTTCCTTCTCTTCTTTGGTAAGAGCGTAGATGGCATGACCCTGATGTATGCCGTCTTTTCCATGCATACGTTGCTGGTCCTCCCGTGCCTCAGGTGTATATTTTGTCTTCCCATACACGCCCAAGAAGCCAAGCAGGGTCACGCAAAGATTCTCCGTCACGTGCATCACGTCGATTGCAGAGCGGACCTCTAGGTCGTTCCAATAGGGCAGGTCCCAAAATATAGATTTCTTCTTCCACATGGGTGTGCGTCCGTCAACGTCATTCGGAACAGGTTGTCCGCCAGGACCCTTTTCCAAAGACTACCTTCAAATCCTTGACCATATCATGTACATCAGCACCAGTACGGTGGCGAGGCTTCGTCCGGTGATCCGCCTCACCTTTGAAATGATTGCCTTTCTTTCTTACGGGATGCCTGCTCGGAAGAAATCGACGATGTCCCAGGTACACATTCTTCCTACAATTGTCCAAATATATACTGTCGGTATCATCCAAACAGTGTGTGCATGCACGGTATCCCTTGTTTGTCTGTCCTGAAAGGTTACTGAGAGCAGGCCAATCATTGATGGTCACGAACAGCAAGGCCTTTAGGTAAAATTCTTCCCCCATGTGCTCATCCCACGCGCATACACCTGTTCCATTCCATAGCTGTAAGAGTTCTTCAACTAATGGCCTTAGGTACACATCAATGTCGTTGCCGGGTTGCTTAGGGCCTTGGATGAGCACTGGCATCATAATGAACTTCCGCTTCATGCACAACCAAGGAGGAAGGTTATACAAACATAGAGTCACAGGCCAGGTGCTATGGTTGATGCTCTGCTCCCCAAAAGGATTAATGCCATCTACGCTTAGACCAAACCATACGTTCCTTGCGTCATCTGCAAACTCCTTCCCGTACTTTCTCTCGATTTTTCTCTACTGCGACCTGTCAGCGGGTACTCTCAACTTTCCGTCTTTCTTACAGTCTTCTCTGTGCCATCGCATCGCCTTGGCATGCTCTTTGTTTTGGAACAAACATTTCAACCGTGGTATTATAGGAGCATACCACATCACCTTGGCAGGAATCTTCTTCCTGGGGCGCTCGCCCTCGACATCACCAGGGTCATCGTGCCTGATCTTATGGCGCAATGCACCGCATACCGGGCAAGCGTTCAAATCCTCGTACTCATCGCGGTAGAGGATGCAGTCATTAGGGCATGCATGTATCTTCTGCACCTCTAACCCTAGAGGGCATACTACAGCCTTCTTTGCTTCATACGTACTCTCGGGCAATTCGTTGTCCTTTGGAAGCATATTCTTTATCATTACCAGCAACTTTCCAAATCCCTTGTCAGATACACCATTGTCTTCCTTCCATTGCAGCAATTCCAGTGTGGTGCCCAACTTTTTCTTGTCAGCTTCGCAATTCGGGTACAACAATTTCTTGTGATCCTCTAACATGCGCTGCAACTTCTTCTTCTCCAAATCACTTGTGCAGTTTCTCTTTGCATCGGCAATGGCCCGACCTAGATCATCAGCGGGCTCATCTGATGCCTCTTCTTCAGCTTCTTCCCGCATTGCCGGCTCAGCTTCTTCCCCCATTGTTGTATCATCGTATTCAGGGAACCCATGGCCAGGATAGCTGTCGTCGTCCTCTTCTTCTTCATTGTCTTCCATCATAACCCCTCTTTCTCCGTGCTTGGTCCAAACATTATAGTGGCGCATGAAACCGGACTTAAACAGGTGGACGTGAATGGTTCTTGATGTAGATTAATTGTGATCATTCTTACAAACTAAACATGGACAAGGCATAAAACCATCCGCCCGCTTGTTTGCCTCAGCCGCAAGCAGAAAAGTTTGCACGCCATTAATGAACTCGGGAGAGCATCGGTCATCGTACATCCATTGTTGGCTCATCTTCATTACACAACACCGAAAAGACCAAATTAATACAAGTTCATACATAAAGTTCATATAAGACTTAAATGCAACAAACAAATAACTCTCTAACTAAAGCATTTAAATGCAACAACAAATGCGATCAAGATTGCAACTAAGGTAACAATTGATCCAACAGCATAATGATACCAAGCCTCACCATCAATGGCATATTTTATAATCTTTCTAATCTTCAAGCGCATTTTCTCCATCTTGATCTTGTGATCATCGACGACATCGGCAACATGCAACTCCAATTCCATCTTCACCCCCTCAATTCTTTTCAATTTTTCTTTCAAATACTCGTTTTCTCTTTCAACTAAATTTAACCTCTCGACAATAGGGTCGGTTGGAATTTCCGGTTCACAAACCTCCTAGAAAAAAATATCTATGTCAACCTGATGGGCATAATTTGTCATAAACACGAAATGCAACAACTATTTTTAAAAGAGAATATACCACATCCGAATCATAACAAGGACGAGGGCCGACGGGGACGGATATCAAAACCATGTCACTATGTATAACAAAGAACGTACGGGTAAGATAATTATACGAGTAACTATATATCCAAATCACACAAACATCAATTTGGTAATGTAAAACATTCATGAACAAGAGGCTCACCACAAGGTGGTGCCGGCGACGGAACGGTGCGGGCGATCGACTGTGGTTACGACGGAGATTTAGAAGGCACTAAGTAAACCACACCTACATATGCAAACTAAGTGTTATTTTTTACCTCAAATTGCATATAAATCAAATACTAGCACATATATTTCCTCCCAAATTACTAAACTCATAAATTAATCACTATACAAAGCATTGCAAGAGCTAATCTAGCAATGAGAGATGAAAGGACAAAGTTGCTAACCTTTATGATCATTTGAATGGATGGGGGCCTTCAAATCTTGACAAATTTTGGGCAAAATGTGTGATGAGCTCGAGAGGAAGAGGGGAAGAACAGATAGGAGAGGGGAAAGGGGAAGAACAGAGCGAGCTCGGGTGGACGAAGGGTTTATGTAGGACGACCTTTAGCACCGGTTCGTGCCACGAACCGGTACAAAAGGTGCTGGAGCGGGCCCAGACTGACAACATCCTGCCACCACTCACTTTAGTACCGGTTCGTGGCACGAACTGGTGCTAAAGGTTCGCCACGAAGCGGTACTAATGAGAGCGGCCGGCTAGCCGTTGGAACCGGCAATAATGCACACATTAGTGCCGGCTCAAAATCAAACCGGCACTAATGTGCCTGACATTTGACCCTTTTTGTACTAGTGATACCATTGGGCTAATGTTTGAACAAAACCTGAGACTTTTATATAACATCAAAACTGGCAAACTCCAACAGGGTCTGATGAATAACTCAAGTCAGAGATTTGGCTAGCATAGGTTCAATGGTGGCATTCGAACCCGCGCGATCAGACCCAACATGGACCGATAGTTGGACAGGAAAAGGAAGAACCAAGGACCAAATCAGCATGGGTCCAAGCAGGTTTTAACCCAAACTTGGCATAATATCGTGTTTATAACTGGCTAGTGTGAAGTCACCAACAATTAAGAGAGCAAGGTAACTGAATGTTGGTAAATTGTATACTGGATATCAATGTTAAGTTCGGGAGCTAATAGCCACATGTTGATCAGGACGGTCTCTAATTCATTCTCCAACAATTATAATTTGTTTCACAAGTGGATTTACATCATTTAACATTTACATTAGTTTTGCAAAAATAGTGCGATCCAATTCACCATCATAATCATCTTGACACAATGCTTTGATTCTATTTTCAATTTCACGATCGGTATCATGTATATATAACTGAGAAAATTTGGGCTTACCATCATGTGGAACTAATGTACCCGTTTTGTGGTGCACTTGACCGCTCATTGGGAAAACATATGAACATTTACCATTGTTGATACTTTTGCCTACATGGGCTCCAAAAAAGTTAAATTAAATAGGCAATTATACTGCCTTATGTGGGTCATGAATTCTCTACTCTCACAACCACCATTGAAACGCATAAGTTGTGCAGTATAATTGCCTATTTAATTTCACTTCTTTTGGAGCCCATGTAGACAAAGGTATCAACGATGGAAAGGTCCATATGTTTACCGAATATAAGAGGTCAAGTGCACCACAAAATGGGTACATTAGTTCCACATGATAGTAAGCCCAAATTTGCTCAGTTATATATACATGATACCGATCATGAAATTGAAAATAAAATAAAAACATTGTGTAAAGAAGATGATTTTGATTGTGAATTGGATCGCACTATTGTCGCAAAACTAATGCAAATGTCAAATGGTGTAAACCCACTTGTGAAACAATTTAGAATTGCTGGAGAATGAATTACAGGATGTCCTAATGTAAACCCACTTGTGAAGCAATTAGGCTATTAGCTCCTCAACTAGACACTGATATACAGTACAATAATTTACAAACATTCGATGACCTTGCTCTCTTAATTGTTGGTGGCTTCACCCCAGATAGTTATAAACACGATATATTGTGCATGATAGAGATCTGCACCCTGCTCTTATGGCCTTGCAATATCCTCTATTATCAGCATGAATAATAAGCATTTATCATGATATAAGAAAATATAAATAACAACTTTATTATTGCCTCTAGGGCATATTTCCTTTCACTTTGCGCATTATTTTAGCTTCTATTAACTTGAATGAGCAGGTTGCAGACTTGAGAATTAGCAGGGCTGATGGTAAGCCTATCACCACCAAGACAGCATACAAAGCCATCTGGACTTCATCGCCGGTTGATCATCTTGCACTGGCGATATGGAAGAACTACACCCCTAACAAATGTTGACTGTTCATCTGGTTGGCACACAAGGATCATGTTTACACGAATGAACGTCGCTTCCGAAGATCTGTAGCTACTACTGACAAATGTCCACTTTGCCGGCAATGCGGGAGTATTGATCACCTGCTCTTCACCTGTCGGTGGCTTCAACCACTTTGGGATCAGCTATGAAGCCTTCAAGATGAAAGACCTAGAAACCTTCTTCACATATGGCAGATTTCTGTTCATGACAAAGTTCGCTCCACTGCGATCATGGCTTTACTCTGGAACATCTGGAAGAGACGCAACTCCAAGGTTTTCCGGAACAACAATCAAGGGATTCACTACATCGCCCGGGCCGCGGCCGACGACCTGGTTCTCTGGTCCAATAGATGTGCCAATATTCAGAGACAAAACCTGTTGCGTGACTGGGCCTCCATGTTGTTTCATCTTGCCGCGAGATTGTAACCCTAAACCACCACCTTTTTTGTTTCTCTTGCTTCCCAAAACTCTCAACTCCTCTTGTAACTCTGTGCTACTCTTTGTAACTGGATGTTGCTGTGATAATATATGTTCAGGCCGGCGTAAGCATGCCGTTGACGCGTAAAAAAGACACAAATGGATTTTATATACCAACATGATGCAGATTGGAACCCTTTTTTTCTAGGGTCGATTGGAACCCTATTTTGAAGATAAGATTAACCCCTGCTACATAGGCGAGGAAAAAAATGGATTTTATATATCAACGTAGTTGACTACCTCAATCTTTCATCCCCCAAAATGGACTTTTTTATTAGACTTAATTTCTTCATATAGCTCAAGCTATTCCAAGAAAATTATGGATTCCTACAGTTGGATTCCTGTAATCTACCACAACTGGTCAATGGACGATCATTTGAAAAATGCATTATGCATTTCCAAAAGCTGTGAAGTCTATATTTTGTGAGGGTATGATTACCCGAATTGGGTAAAATATAGGCTTCACAGATTTTGGAAATGCTATATAGTTTCAGGCTTTCTTCATTCATATACAAGCAGCCCAACTACTATTCCTCCGTCCGGAAATACTTGTCATCAAAATGGATAAAAAGGGATGTATCTAGACGTATTTTAGTTATAGATACATCTCTTTTTATCCATTTTGATGACAAGTATTTTCGAACGGAGAGAGTACATTACAAGGCGGTAAATAGGCTTGAACCACATCAAGCAAGCATGCCATATCCATCATCCAAGAGGTTCCAAAGACAACTCAGGGAACGGAGTAAAGCTCAACATTACAGCTACTAAGAGCATTTCCAATAGATAGTCCAAATGTAAAAATAATTAACTTTTGGACCGTCTGGGGTGAAAAACGCTGTTTCAACATACTGTCCATATGCAAAAAAAATTGAACCGCGTCTTCCTCGTGATGTAAAATGCAACACCTCGCGATGCAAATATATATCACGAGATGCATCTGGTCCAAAACCAGCCGCCGCCCGTAAACGCCCAACCGCCACTTCATTTCCGTTCTCGCCCGCCCGCCACGACCTCCCGCCCGTCCGCCGCTGAATGGTTCAGGATGTTGAATGTGCCACACGAAGTTTTCGTCTATCGCTGCTTAATTACACTCCATGACACTCGCTCTGCGCGCATCACGTGGATGAATAGGAGTAGTGTATTGCCGTTTGAAAGGTGGCTATCTTTTTTTGGAAAGAAACCCATTCTGCAGGCCAAAGGCCTTAGGGCATAACCTGTTGAGAAGATCAAGTACGACCAAGAGGTGAAAGCGACCGTTGCAACAACAGAATGTCTCTAACATATTATCACTAGACAGAGTCGCCACAATTGGTCAATCTCCTAGTACAAACAACAAAATGTCTCTCACATATTAGTGCTACAGAAAGTGACCTTGCTTACAGCATATGCCTTTCTTAGGTAAGGCTCCACTTTAATTAGGGACAAGAAGGATCAAGGAAGATTATGAGGAAAACTCAAGGTATGGATGTGAAGCGAAGGCAGTGAAGTCATAGTATAAAAAGGGCAACGGCGACGCTCAAAGAAGAGATCTAATTAATCCATGTAATTAGTGAGTATACAAAAGAGAAAATTTAAGAAGATCGTAGCGATAAATAGATTATCACTAAGGCCTAAAATCTACCATGAGCCCAAGACAATTTCCCCTCCTGTATATTTCCAAGATATGCACTATACATAGCCAATTTTTTAGAAACCACACCATGAGAGTCCAAACTCATCAGGCCAAAGTTACAAAGTCTCTTCCACGAAATCTACATGGGAAAGAGCTGTAAGTGTCAATAAACTGATCAGTCTAGCATTGAGCAAGCCCCATATGCCCAACAAGATTAAGAGTGGATGCAATGAACTACTCCCTCCGTCCCATAATGTAAGACGTTTTTTTTACTCTAGTGTAGTGTCAAAAAACGTCTTACATTATGGGACGGAGGGAGTAGTTTTTTTCACCTTTTCTATGAGTGGCTCCAATAAACACATAGTCTCCTCCAACATACAACTTAATAAATCCATATAGGCTCTTTCATTACCATCTATAGTTTGACAAGCACATCCAGTAGCATAGAGTGATTAACTTTCTACATTACAAATTAAGACAGCAAAGCACCATAATAATTCATCAAAACAAACTATATAAGCCTGCCACTTCCCACTGCACAGGAAAGAACCCCCAACAAAATAAGAAATACAATGACAACAATCTTACCGCTTTGTAGTTCATAGACTTGGTTTTGACAATGATGGTGTGAAGCTAAAGTACAACCGAAAACAGGCAGCAATGCATTTATTCTTAAGTTCAGATGTCTTGACTCTTGACCTCCAGTGAAAAAACATCTGCACCCTGATCATCAAGCAACCCCTCTGCTCTGGTGCATTTTTATTCCACTGAGTTTCTTGAATCCCCGAGCAAAAAGAATCCCTCTGCTGCACCCACAGTTAAAAAGCAATACCTGTGAGGTAACTTGTGCCCCATAAACAAATGGAAGGTTCACCCATTTGTTGAAAGGTATGATAGATGTAAAAAAGGGTAAGATCACACAAAAGTAATGCCGACCACAAGGAACAAAGAGGTTCCAAAGCCGGCCAGAAGGAACATAAGTAATGCCTAACATATTATTGCTAGACAGAGTCACCACAATGGGTCAATCTCCCAGTACAAACAACAAAATGTCTCTTACATATTAGTTGCAATAGAAAGTGACCTTGTTGAGAGCATGCCATGCTTAGCTAAGGCTTCACTTTAGTTAGGGACAGGAACAATCAAGGAAGATGAGGAAAACTCGAGGTAAGGATGTCAAAAACAGTCGGTGAGGTTATAGCATAAAAAGGGCAACCACGACGCTCAAAGACAAGATCTAATTAATTCATGTAATTAGTGAGTATACAAAATAGGAAATTTCAGAAGATCATAGCGCTAAATAAATCATCACTACACACACTTGACACATTATACCATCCTCCAATAAAAGACTCCAAAAGCGAAGTGAGCTACACACAACTACTAGCTGTTTCAGGATGTTGAATCAGCAGAGGGCTAAGTGGGCAACCAGCCCAAGGAAAAAGAAAGCATACAGCAGGCCAAATGCCCTAGGGCATAACTTGTTGAGCAGATTAAGTACAACAACAAGAGTGTCTGATAAATTATTGCTAGACAAAGCCACCACAATTGGTAATGACCACTCTCCCGGTACAACAGTATGTTTCTTGCACATTACTGCTATAGAAAGTGTCTGCTTAACAGGTTACTATTTTTTGATAAATAGTATGGCACAACCAGCCAGCATGTCCACAGCACCATCTTGACCATCCTTCAATTCTCCACGAAGGCACCAGAAGCATGGCCCAAATAAAAGCCTCCAAAAACAAAGTGAGCTCATCCCTGCATATGTATTTAGTTACAACAGTGCGATAAAAAATCTATGATTCTGCAGTTTCAAAATAAGACTGCCCAAAATTGATAAGTACAGTAAAGATATATGACTAGAGGGACATAAACTGTTCACAGAGCCATTTCACAACTGTTTAGGAGTGGAACAATATCAAAAAGTAGGTGCAGAATTGAGACATATGGTACATCTGAAGAGTAAAAGGCAACATGAGCTACTGGTTCATGCTCCAGGATCGTCTCAGGAACATGTAAGTACAGTTTTGAAGCAAATAAACAAAAAAATTACATAGCATTTGAATGGTAAATATAAAGCCTCAATGCCCTCAAACAATAAATAACTGATGCACATGTTATGCTTCATGAATTGTGTAAATGCTAAGAACAATAAATAACTGATGCACATGTTATGCTTCAAGAATTGTGTAAAATACTAAGACCTAAAATTTTAACATAAGCCCAAGACATTTCCCCTCCTATATCTTTCCAAAGATATGTACTAGACATAGCCGATTTTTAAGCAGCCACACTATGAGATTTCAAACTTATGAAGCCAAAATTACAAGTCTCCTCAACAACATACCAAGCCAATAAATCAAGCCCACGACTAATAACTTGGAATCACGGCATTGGCAGAATAAATGCCTAAGACGGAGTAAATATATAGAGAAACTAAGATTTTAGCTCAGTAACAAGTAATATTATGACCACACAGGTATCTAGACTAGTTTCCGTCCATTATTTGTGCAAGAATTTGTTCAAGCGTTGACAACTACAAAGATACTTTCCAGGTTTCATGTAGTCAAATATTTGGAGATAGTCGAAATAAGGATATAAGCAAAATTCGAGGATGTGCGTAATTAATGGGTTGGGCAACCATCAAGAATTTTAGACCATTAACTATCCACCTAAAGAAATAGACTATCACAAAACTAACTTGATATCAATGCTACATTTTATATGCATATGCAGATATGCTCTGCTGGCTAAAGATGTGCATAAAGCACATACAATGAAGTTGGAATTTCATATACACCTATTATGATGGAGGAGATCCAACACATTTCTTCACACATCTATTTCAGAAAGTTGATGACTTGGGGCAGCTGTCAAGTTAATACAATACCAGAACCTCAAGTCTTCCATTGAAAATGGAGTAGAAACTCAGTTCAAGAATCAGATTTCATATTTCATGATACATTTTTTTAATACACAAAGAATTGTGTATCATTTCATTGATATGTAGGAGAGAACTGTTACAAAGAGAAGAGGGGGGGAGGGGGCACCACACCAACAAGCAACATATCCTAAAGAATCGCCTAGCCCAAACTGAAGCAACGAAAGGCAAAGAGAAGGGACACAAGGCACGCAGACCGTGTCACGACCAACACAAGGAACTTCCGTCGCGCGGCCACCACTCCATCACAGACCGAATCAACGTTCCCCCACCTTACGCGCCTAGGAGATGGCAAGCGGGATGCAGGACCCGACCGTGCAGGAGGACGGAGGAGAAAGGCCTGGAGAAAGCGCTGGCGATGTCATACATTGCGCCCCGGATGCCCACACCTTGGGAAGCAGCCAAAGACCAAGTACAACGTCCAACATCACATTCAACACCGGGGACTTCTGCGAGCACCCAAGACAACACCTTCATGAAGGGGGCAACGCTGAGACGCCGCCATTGTCCCCTTCATCAATGTGTTGTCTTGGGTGTCTAATTCACCTTTTCTATAACATTAGTAGCCAGGATGAATACTGGGAGTAGAAAACTCCATCCTGTGTGTGCCCAGCACAAGCAACACAACTGCTGCCGCCACTGTTGTCACCTTAATGTTATAGGAAAGGCGAATTGACTAGAGGCTCTAATCAAGGATGAGATTAGCTTCAATAGGCTGAATTGGACACCAAGATCAGCACTATTAGACCCAGTTGGGTCCAGCACTTGACCAGAGGAGCTCAAATGGAAGGACCAGAATGGATTGGCTTAGAGCATCTCCAGCCGCGCCCCCAACAGGCCCCCCAAGGCGACTTTTTTCGCGCCGGCGCCGAAAAAACACCCCAGTCGTGCCCCCAAGATGCCGAAATCCGCCGGCTCGGCCCATTTTTGGGCCCGGCGATCCCAGACCACCGCTAGATAGGCCATCCCCCGCCGGAAAACTGAGAGGGTTCCACCGCGGCATCCTCAACCCCGTTCCTGGGCGAGCTTTTCGGCGCTCCGGCCGCGCAGGGCGGGATACCGGCAGCTGCGGGCCTACCACGCCCGCCAGGTGTTCAGCGATTTGTCTGCTCGGCGATGGACTCGAACGACGAGGAGGCGCTCGCGGCGCTGCTGGAGGACAAAGCCGATGCCGACGCCCAGGACAAAGAGCATCTCATGGTCGTCGCCGCCCTGGCCAGCCTGCTCGCGAGCAATGCAAAGCCGCTGCAAGGTGGCTCGACGCCGGGCCGGCTGAAGGCAAAGCAGAGGCATCGACTGGAAGGCTATTGCTTCCTCTACTCCGACTACTTCGCCGACGCTCCACTGCACGGTGGCAAAGTATTTCGGCGCCGTTATCAGATGAGCCGAAAGCTCTTCCTCAGGGATTGTGAATTCCATCAGGGAGTTCAACGGCTACTTCAAGTGCAAGAAGGATTGCACCGGTACATTTGAATTCACCTCACTCCAGAAGTGCACGGCAGCTATGAGGATGCTTGCATACGGAGCTCCCGGTGATTCACTGGAAGACTATGGGCGCATGGCCGAGTCCACGACCATTGAGTGTTTCTACAAGTTCTGCAGAGCAGTGGTGGCAGTGTTTGGACCGCAATACTTGCGATCACCCAATGCTGAAGACACTGCTCTGATCCTAGCACAGAATGCAGCAAGAGGATTTCCTGGGATGCTTGGAAGCATCGACTACATGCATTGGAAATGGAAAAACTATCCATTTGCTTGGTAGGGGATGTACAGAAGCGCCAAAGGCGGTTGCAGTATGGTACTTGAGGCAGTGGCCACACACGACCTCTGGATTTGGCACTCCTTTGGTATGCTAGGAACTCGCAATGACATCAACATACTGCAGTGCTCCCCTGTCTTTGCCAAGCTTGTTGAAGGTCATTCTCCTCTGGTGAACTTCGAGGTGAATGGGCGGCACTACAACAAGGGATACTACCTAGCAGATGGATCTATCCGAGATGGTTCACATTTGTGAAGACTATCTCAAACCCTGTGCCAGGAGGCAAGAACTCCCACTTTGCGAAGGTTCAGGAGGCTTGCAGGAAAGATGTCGAGCGGGCATTTTGTGTGCTCCAATCTCGATTTGCTGTTGTCCGGTACCCCGCTCAGACTTGGTCAAAAGATCAAATGTGGGAGATCATGACTTGCTGTATCATATTGCACAACATGATCACTGAGAGCGAGCGGGAAGAGCCAGTGTTTGACACTGAACCATATTACAGGCAGGGTCCTCTTGCCCAAGTTGATCACCACCTACCGGCAACCTAGACCGCCTTCCTCAATATGCGTCAGGAGATCCGAGACCCACTGGTGCATCAACAACTTCAGCAGGATCTGGTGGAGCACCTATGAAGGCTCAAGGGCAATGCCTAGCTCGACGTGTGATGAAATGAGTTTTTATTTGTTGAACTATTTGATTTCTATTGATTTTCTGTGATGAACTATGTGATAAAAATAACTTATGTTCAATTTGTGCCGAAGCACGCCAAATATAGGCTGAAATTGGACAATTTGCGCCGATGGTGGGCCAATTTGCGTCAAAAATGGGCTGAAAAGTGGGCGAATTTGCACCAATAGTGGGCCGAAATCGGCGCCTGGGGGCGACTTGGGGGCAGCGGCTGGGAACCCAATCGCTCCCACGCCAATTTTTAAGTCGGCGCGCCCCCGGAGCGGCGCTATTTCAAGCCTCTGGGGGGCCGAACGGCTGGAGATGCTCTAACCTCAGGGGATCTGGATGGGAAAACCCAGGCAAGACAGGTTTTAAATCAACTTAAGTGGACTTTGCACAGCTGATGGTGATGGGCACTGATTGTCGATAAAAGTGGGACTAAACACCGAAAAGTGTGTGCCCTTTATAATTTTATATGGAAAACATTATTTCTGCACCTCAAAAAATTCTGACAAAAAGTGTATACACACACACACAAACATATAGGTGTGTGTGTAGTATGTAGTGTACACACGAAATTTCATCAAAATATATCTTTATATGTGGTTTAAACAAAAAGGACAAATACATAGATCAACACATGCCTTTTTCTTGTTGTATTTGGGCCGGAGTTTGTCTTTTTTTTTGCAGCCTACAAAATTATCGTATTACTTAATAAAACTTTGCAGATCCATAGAGAACATGTATATGTATTCATATAATATTTAAAAGACATTTCCTTTAAAAAATCTAGGCTCACTGGAGCCCAGTATCTGTCGCTGTCGAGGCGATCGAGTACTACAAGAGAGAGATCGAAGAGAGGAAGAAGACAGTGAGTTTTGCGCTGGGCGGACTCCCCAGCTTTTTCGTGTGTTCTATTTCTCTTAGTTATTTTGTTACAAGATCAACCTAGCTAACTAACCCGGCCAGCCCGCTGCGATCCGGAGATGCCGCGCCATCCCACGACTTCCAGCTCGCACGTGTGCCACGCTGACCGGGTGGATCAAAACAGAAAGAACGAGACAGGGCGATCTTGTGTAGACTCGGCCCCTCCACTACTACTACGTGCATGCTGCATGTGCACATCACATCAACAGCCATGCATTGCTTATTCTAAGCAAAACAAACTAGAACTAGCACACACTCACGTGTGATGGAGCTTAGGCTAACAATTCTCTCCCTTAAGCTCCATTCCCCTTGCTGATCTCCCTGACGCCCAGCCTCTGCCGCATTTCAACATGCCTCACACGACCCAAAGCCTTTGTCAGTATGTCAGCAAGTTGATCATTAGTACCAAAATGATCAAGCTCTAACTGTTTCTCCTCCACACACTTCCGTATGAAGTGATACTTCACGTCTATGTGCTTGCTTCTGTCATGGTGGATGGGATTCTTTGCCAGTGCAATTGCTGATTTGTTGTCCACCAGAAGTTTGAACTTGGTTGGCGCTTCGCCCTTCATCTCGGCAAGCAGACGGCTCAGCCAAAGACCTTGGCAAGTTGCTGCCCCAGCTGCCACATATTCTGCCTCACACGAGCTCATAGCAACTACCTTTTGTTTCTGCGAGGTCCATGAGATGGGATTGCCACCGAAGAAGAACACCTGACCAAAAGTGCTTTTTTTGTCCCCAAGGTCACCGGCGTGGTCACTGTCACTGTAACCGAGCAGTCCACCAGCTCCTCCTCGTGCGTAGCTGCAGCCGTAGCTGAGCGTGCCCTGAACATACCGCAGAATCTAGTTTTACAGCCGTCCAGTGTGTCATTGTCGGTCTCTCCATGAACCTGCTCACCAAGCCTACTGAATAAGTGATGTCAGGCCTCGTGTGAGTTAAGTACCTTAGGCTTCCAATGACACTGCGGTAGAGAGAGGGATCAAAAGGCTTGGCTTCATCTTCCTTTTTCAGCTTCAGTCCACATTCCATCGGAGTATGACAGCTATTGCAGTCAGTCATTCCAGCCAGCTCAAGAATCTTCTCCGCATAGCTGCGCTGGCTCAAAGTGATTGAACCTTCAGACTGAGCTACCTCAATCCCCAAGTAGTAGCTTAGGAGACCAAGATCGCTCATCTTAAAGAGCTGCTGCATCTGACTCTTGAACTGAATGATGTGATCTCTGTTGGTGCCTGTGATTATCAAGTCATCGACATACACTCCTACAAGCAGGTATGAGTGTGCATCCCCCTTCCGGTAGACAGCATGCTCCAGAGGGCTTCGAGTGAACCCAAGAGTGCTCAGTGTCTCGTCAAGCTTTGCATACCACGCCCTCGGGGCTTGACGCAGACCATAGAGTGCCTTATTCAGCTTCAATACTTGTTCTTCCTTCCCAACAATGACATAGCCTGGTGGTTGTCCAACGTACACCTCCTCAGAGAGATCACCATTCAGGAAGGCTGATTTCACATCCATATGGTGCACCTCCCAGCCTGAATGCGCGGCCAGAGCCAGAAAGATCCGGACTGTTTCCATCCTTGCAACAGGAGCGAAAACCTCTTCAAAATCGATTCCTTCTCTCTGTGCATAACCCTTGGCCACTAAGCGTGCCTTGTGTTTGATCACTTTGCCATCTGGATCACGCTTTACTTTGTAGACCCACTTGAGCCCAATCGCCTTGTGCCCGCGTGGAAGAGCTGCTAGCTGCCAAGTGTTGTTCTCGGCAATGGAATCCATCTCCGCGTCCATGGCAGCCTTCCAGGCGGCGTTAGCCATGGCGTTGGCGACGTTCGCTGGCTCCTCGGCACTGAGAAGACACAGCAGCATCGCCTCGCGCACTGCCTCTCCCTCCGTCTCATCAAGGACGCAGGAGATACGCCGATACCGAATGTTTCCGGTGTCCACATCGCGACGGTTCTCATCGTGACTCAGTGGCGTGGCCCAGCGGATCTCCCGCCCCGCAAACTGCGTCTCCGTCCCGCCTTGAATGAGCCGAGCACGCTCGACTCGGGTGAGGAGTCGCTCTCGCTCGTTTCTGGTGTGAGCTGCGAGGACGATGCCGCTGACGATGCTGGCGCCGGGGTCTTGGGGCTGGCATGCGGCGAGGGCGTTGGGGATGCCGCGCCACTGTCCAGCTCGTGCACTCCATGCGCCGTGGTGTAGACCACGCTGAAGGTTGCTGGAGCGGTCACGCTCGCGCCCGTGCTCTGGGCGCTCCACGTCCACGCCTGCCTTCCTCAAAGACCACATCCCGCGTGATCTGCACCTTCTTCGTTGCAGGATTGTACACTCTGTAGGCCTTGGACCCCTCCTCGTAGCCAACAAAAACCATCGGCGTCGAACGATCGCTCAACTTGTTGATCCCCGGCCCGGCTCTCTTGACATGAACCGTGCACCCAAACGTACGCAGATGATGCACGCTGGGTTTACGGCCGTGCCACGCCTCATATGGGGTGACACCATCCAAGCTGCGTGTGAGGGCGCGGTTCAGAATGTAGACGGCTGTCTTGACTGCTTCTGCCCAGAAGAACGATGGCATGCTCATGCTCTTCAACATGCACCTGGCCATCTCCACCACGGTTTGATTTCGCCGTTCTACGACCCCGTTTTGCTGGGGTGAGTAGGGGGCCGTGGTGTAGTGCTTGACTCCAATCTCCTCGCAGTACGCCCTGAAGTCACCGGAGTTGAACTCCCCCCCGCAATCTGAGCGGAAGGCGCATAACTTGCACCGGCCGTCCGCTTCTGCCAAAGCCTTACCTTTTTGAAGCGTTGAAATGCTTCGTCCTTGGTCTTCAGGAGCTCTACCCACATGTAGCGACTGAAGTCATCAACTATCAGCAGAAAATAACGGTTATCTGCGGGTGTAGTTGGCTCGATCGGCCCGCAAAGGTCCGTGTGCACCAGCTCCAGTGCGCGCTCTGCGCGGTATGCAGTGGCCTGAGGAAATGGTGCTCGGTGCTGCTTCCCAAGTGCACATCCATCACAGTATTCCTCCATACGATCAATGATGGGCATGCCACGCGCCATCTGCTTCGTAGACATGGTGCGTAGTGCACGAAAGTGCAGGTGTCCCATGCGTGCGTGACACCTCCAGGTTGCATCATCGCCTTGAGCCATCAGACAGGCGGGAACGTCGATGATGAGACGCCCTGTGTAGAGCCGGCTGCCGGATCGGCTGACACGCGCGAGGATTTGCCGCGCCGGATCCCGAATGGCCATGACGCCGCTCTCAATGGTGATGGAGCAGCCGCCCTCGTCCAGCTGTCCCACAGAGATGATGTTGCTCCGCAGGCTTGGGATGAAGAAGACGCCCGCGAGCGCTCGTTGGTTCCCACTTTGGCAGCGAAACACAACAGAGTCGCGCCCTTGAATGGCAACATGCGACCCGTCGCCGAACTTGACAGTGCCGTGCACACTCTCGTCGAGCATGGAGAACACGGTCCTATCTCCTGTCATGTGACTTGAAGCGCCAGTGTCAAAGTACCAGAAGCCCTCGGGCGAGGGGACAGGAATTACCTTCTCTTCATTGAGAAAAACAGCTTGTGGCGCCACAATCTCCGGCGTGGTGACAGTGGTGACCACGGCCATGAGCAGGCCCTGATCATGATCATCGCCCGCCTGGGCCAGGTGCGCCTGCTCGTTCCTGCCCTTCTGCTCTTGCTCCCGAAGCCACGTGCGGCACTCCTTCTTCCAATGACCTGGGATCCCGCAGTGATGACATTTGCCCTTTTTCTTCTTGCCGCCGGAGCCACCCGTGCCCGAGGCGCCCTTGCCACCGCCAGGCGGCTTACCCTTCGCAGGTGACTTGTTCTTGCCTCCGCTGCCGCCGCCGCCGGACGACGATCCACCACCGCCGCCCAGCCTCTCTCGGGCCAACCACTCCTCGTGTGTGAGCAGCAGGCGACCGGAGGATTGCGAGCCGTCGTCGAGCTCGTAGCTGTCCTCGCAGGCAGACAAGCGGCCGACGAGCTCCTCAATCGACAGCGTTTTCAGGTCGATCAAGGACTCGATCGCCATGGCCATCGGACGGTACCTACGCGGCACCACTCGGAGGAATTTTTGTACCGCTTTGTGCTCGGTGACGGAGTCGCCGTACAACTCCAGGTCGGCGACGAGGGCGGAGAGGCGCAGCCCGAAGTCCTCGATGGATTCCCCGTCCTTGAAGTGGAGATCCTCGAACTCCCGCCGGCGCACTTGTGCCTTGGCCTCGCGTGCGCGCTCGCTGCCCATCCGCATGGTTTTGATCGTCTCCCACGCGATCTTCGCCGTGTCCTTGGCAGCCAGCACGCGCAGCATCTCCGACGGAACGCCAGTGAGAATAATGCTCAGCGCATGCCGCTCGTCATTTTCGTCGGCGCCGTCGTCGGTCACCGCGGACCAGACGGGGGCAACCTGCAGCTTGACCTGCATCACCAACGCCCACTCCTGATAATTGGTGCGCGTCAGCATCATGGAAGCCCCTGACTCCTCTCGCACGACGCGCTCCACCACCCGATACTCGCCGCTGCCGTCGCCGGTGAGGCGAGCGAGCGGCGCCTTGGATGTGTTGGCTTTTGATCCTTAGATCAAATCACCCAGGATCTCACACATACGTAGTGCAAAGCTAGCAAGCAAACAAGCTAGCAGCTTGATGGATTTTGCATGCAACGTAGCGACCTGGACGCCGGCTCTTCGAAGCTAATCGATTTACGTTGGCCTGGTCGACGGAACTCTCGCGTAACTTGGCAGGAAACAAATCGATGTGATAGCCACAGGACCTTGTCGGTCCTGTTGAATACTTCTTTATATTGCTTTCTTTTCGTTGGTGATACAAGGGTTGGGGCTACACGCATATATATATATATATATATATATATATATATATATATATATATATATATATATATATATATATATATATATATATATATATATATATATATATATATATATATATTGAAGATAGCCTATTAGCTAACCGAATCGGTGTAGTACTGCTAATCATACTCGGGTACACATATGAACTCTCTAGTACTACACGTCGTGCTTACCTAATATTCACCCCCTAAGCATGACATGGTCATCACTACCAACCTGGGTCCCAAATGCGACTACTGCTACTCGTAGTCTTTATCTTTGGCATTGCTTTTGCCGTTTCTCGCAGCATTTCAAGGACCCTCTTTGCTGTCGTCGGCTCGTCCATAGCTTGACGCCAGCGCTCTTTTTTGGTCGTGTCTTCAACTTTCACCTGTTCTTCGTCTTTCTTCTCGTAGTCGAGGGGTTGTTCCACGTACACTTCTTCTGTGAGGTTACCGTTAAGGAAAGCGGATTTAACATCCTTATGATGAACCTTCCAATCCTCTTGTGCTGCCAAAGCTAGGAGCACTCTCACCGTCTTGATTCGAGCAACCGGTGCAAACACCTCCTCATAGTCAACTCCTTGACGTTGTACATAGCCCTTTGCGACGAGTCTTGCCTTGTGCTTCACAATGGCACCCTTCGTGTCCTTCTTCAACTTGTAAACCCACTTCAAACCTATGGCCTTTTGGTTCGGAGGTCGGGTTACCAAATTCCACGTGTCATTGCTCTCGATCGCCTTCATCTCCTCATCCATGGCGTGCATCCAACTTGAACTTTTGCTCGCCTCTACGAAGTTCGCCGGCTCCTCAACTCCGAGTAAACACAAATCGGAGTACTCGAGCGTAACTGGCTTTGCGTACTTGTAGACTTTCTTGAGGGGCTTGTAGCGACGAGGCCCGGAAGAATTCGTCATGGCTTGCGAAGGAGGCGACACAAATTGTGTCGGCGTCGATGCACTTGAGGAAGACCGTTGAGTCTCGGGCATGGTAGATGCCGGATCGTTGGCATCCGCATCATCGGCGTAGTCGTTGTGATCGTGACCATCATCTTGATTGTCATCATCACTATGCGCCTCGTTGTCGAGATCTCCGCCTGTGTCGTGCGCGTCGTTGTCGCTATCACCTTGCGACCCATGCGCGTCGTCATCGGTGTCGGCACCATGATGATCACTACCATTGCGGTCACCTTGGTTGTGCGTCTTGCCAACCACCTGGATGTCTTCCCCTGCATCATCATCAGCTGGAAATTCAACTGTGAATATATTGCCGTTTGGAGCATCGTCGGCTACTGCGCTCCAATTCCATGCTTGATTTTCCTCAAACACGACGTCACGTGAAATCCGTAGACGCTTGGTTCGTGGATCGTAGAAGCGGTATGCCTTGGTGCCGGAACTCCTCTCGTATCCGATGAACACCATCTTGGTGCTACGATCGGCAAGCTTTGAGAGATGCGGCTCCGCCGTCTTCACATGCGCCACGCACCCGAACGTCCGTAGATGAGACACATTCGGCTTACGTCCGTAAATTGCTTCATACGGAGTCTTGCCGATCACTGCCTTCGTTGGAGCCCGGTTGAGAAGATAGACCGCCGTCGAGACAGCTTCTCCCAAAATGTCCCCGCAAGTTCTTGCTCTTGAGTAAACTTCTCGCCATGTCAACGACGGTTCGATTGCGTCTTTCAACAACCCCGTTCTGCTGTGGCGTATAAGGTGCAGTGAGGAACCTCTTTATGCCAATCTTCTTGCAGTAGTCGTTGAAATCGTTTGACGTAAACTCTCCGCCGCGATCTGTCGTAGAGCGCGAACCTTCAGCTTGTGTTCCATCTCCGTTGCAGCCTTCAGCTTCTTGAACGCTTCAAACGCCTCATCTTTAGATCGTAGGAGAACGACCCACATGTATCTCGAGTAGTCATCTACCACAAGGAAGAAGTACTTCTTTCCTCCATGAGTTGCTGGGGTGATAGGGCCACATAGATCACCATGGAGCAGCTCGAGTGCATCACTTGCACGATAGGTAGACTGAGCAGGGAACGGCCTGCGGTGATGTTTTCCAATCAAGCACCCGTCACATACTCGATCAATATGGTCGATAAACGGCATCCCATATACCATCTCCATCTTCGACATCTTCAAGGCGTAGAAGTTAACATGTCCAAATCTAGCATGCCATAACCATGAATCATCATCACTCTTGGCGAGCCAACACTCCGGTTGAGATTGATCAAGGTTGAGGATATAGAGCCTGTTCCGCGTGCGATTCACACGCGCTAGCACGTTTCGGAGGTTGTCGAAGATCGTCATCACTCCGTCCTCAATATCCACCTTGCATCCATTCTCATCAAGTTTCCCGACAGAGATGATGTTGTTGCGAAGCCGTGGGATGTAGTATACTCTGGTGAGTATGCGATGTTCTCCTGTGAGACCCTCGAAGAGGACAGAACCTTGCCCGCAAATCTCCACATTCGAACCATCACCGAACTTGACCGAGCCTTGAACATTATATTCTAGCTCGAGGAACTTCTCCTTGCACCCCGTCATGTGGTTACTGGCACCCGTGTCTAGATACCACGACACGCTGGCTCCCGGATAACTTTGGTGTTACTTTTTTCTCATGAAGTAGCACCTTCCGGTTTGGTTTTACAACCATCGTTTGGACGAGATCACAAACTTCGGCCATCAGAAGACCTGGACGTTCATCTTCCTGCTTCGCCAAATTTTCCTTGATCTCCCGCTTGTTAGTCTCCACGAGATCACAAACTTCGGCCATCAGAAGACCTGGACGTTCGTCTTCCTGCTTCGCCAAATTTGCCTCGATCTCCCGCTTGTTAGGCTCCACGAGATCACAAACTTCGGCCATCAGAAGACCTGGACGTTCGTCTTCCTGCTTCGCCAAATTTGCCTTGATCTCCCTCTTGTTAGGCTCCGGACAATCCTTCATAAAGTGACCCATCTCGTTGTAGTTATAGCACTTGACCTCGGACATATCCAAGTTCCGTGGCTTCCGCTCTTTAGATCGGTCCGCCTTACCACGACCTTGTGGCTTGCCTTTTCCTTTGCCTTCTTCGGTTTGTCCGCCGCGCTTCGTGTTGCTTGAGCCTTCGCCAACGTTGCGCCTTCCTTTGCTACTTGGGGACTCCCAGTCTGCGCGTGAGTACATGAGTTGGTCACCACCTCCTCCTTTGCCTTTCCGACAACCACGAGCATTCTCTTCCCATGTCCGCAAGCGTCCGATCGCCTCCATTATGGTCATGTCGTCAATGTCATAAAGCTGCTCGAGCGTGCCGATGATGTACGTGAATTTATCAGTCACCGAACTGAAAAACTTCTCCACAATCTCGGTCTCCTCGAGCTTTGCACCAAGCGCGCGGATCTCTCCCACCAATGTAGTCAGACGCATGGCATAGTCGTTCACCGATTCAATTTCCTCCATCTGCAACTTGTGAAATTGGCGCTTCAGCACTTGTGCCCGAGCCTTGGTGACGCGATCTTCTCCGATCCTCATCTCTTTGAGTGCGTTCCACGCCTCTCTTGCTGTCTCGAACTCCGCCAATGTCATCAGCACGGAATCCGCATGACCGGGCTATGGCGGCCATGGCACCTTCGTCGCACTCCTTGTCGACGCTGCCGTCCGTGATGGCCTCCCACACTCGAAGGGTTCGGAGGATGATCTTCATCTTCACCGCCCACACGCCGTAGTTGGCGTCGGTGAGCATCGGATACTGGATGGGGATGTTGCGATGCTCCTGTACGTTGGCGCCGCCCGTTCCGCCATCACTAATCGCTGACTTGCCGCCCTTCTTCACCTTGTCGCCGTTCTTGTTCGCCTTGAAACCGCCGTTGCCGGACTTGACCGACTCAGCGTCGCTATCCGTCATCTTAGATCGTAGATCGTCGAAGCTCTGATACCAATTGTTGGCTTTTGATCCTTAGATCAAATCACCCAGGATCTCACACATACGTAGTGAAAAGCTAGCAAGCAAACAAGCTAGCAGCTTGATGGATTTTGCATGCAACAGTACACGCACGTAGCGACCTGGACGCCGGCTCTTCGAAGCTAATCGATTTACGTTGGCCTGGTCGACGGAACTCTCGCGTAACTTGGCAGGAAACAAATCGATGTGATGGCCACAGGACCTTGTCGGTCCTGTTGAATACTTCTTTGTATTGCTTTCTTTTCGTTGGTGATACAAGGGTTGGGGCTACACGCATATATATATATATATATATATATATATATATATATATATATATATATATATATATATATATATATATATGCTGAAGATAGCCTATTAGCTAACTAAATCGGTGTAGTACTGCTAATCATACTCGGGTACACGTATGAACTCTCTAGTACTACACGGACACGGACACAACATCCAGATACGTACTACATGTCGTGCTTACCTAATAGGATGAAGGCGTCCTCGGCAACGACTTGCCGCCGCCCGTGTTCTTCCCGTCCGACTCGTCATCGGACATCACCACGGCGGATCAAACACCGCCGCCTCGCCAAGGATCAAACACCCGGGGCTCTGATGCCAATTGTCGCTGTCGAGGCGATCGAGTACTACAAGAGAGAGATCGAAGAGAGGAAGAAGACAGTGAGTTTTGCGCCGGGCGGACTCCCCAGCTTTTCCGTGTGTTCTATTTCTCTTAGTTATTCTGTTACAAGATCAACCTAGCTAACTAACCCGGCCAGCCCGCTGCGATCCGGAGATGCCGCGCCATCCCACGACTTCCAGCTCGCACGCGTGCCACGCTGACCGGGTGGATCAAAACAGAAAGAACGAGACGGGGCGATCGTGTGTAGACTCGGCCCCTCCACTACTACTACGTGCATGCTGCATGTGCACATCACATCAACAGCCATGCATTGCTTATTCTAAGCAAAACAAACTAGAACTAGCACACACTCACGTGTGATGGAGCTTAGGCTAACAGTATCCAAAACACCACACATGACTAAACAGTTGCATGTCTCTTACCAGATTATGTCCAGTTTTATTCTTGTTTTCAAAGATAATATTTTAGCTGAAACTTGTAGAATGGTGGGATATTCCAGAATAGTACAAGGATAAATGACTTTCCTAGTACGTGAGTTATTTTCTTTACGTGTACAGATACATGGAAATGTTGATCAGGACAGAAACAAACCATGACTACCTTCGATAGTTTGACAAGTACTTCCAGAAGCAGAGTGATTAACTTTCTACATAACAAGTTAGGACAGCAAAGCACCATAATTCATAAATACTAAGCCTTCACTTCCCATTTCACATGAGAAAATCTCCAACAAAATAAAAAGTGTGACAGCAGGCTTACCGCTTTGTAGTTCATAGGCTCGGTGTTGACAATGATGGTGGGAAGCCGAAGTACGACTGAAAACAAAAGACAGTGGCGTTTGTTGCTCTACAGACCTTCTTAAGTTGAGAAGTCTTGACCTCCAGTGAGAAAACATCTGCACTCCAATCATCCGGCAACCCCACTGGCTGAGTTTTTCCAATCCCTCCAAGGAATAAGAACCCCTCAGCAGCACCCACAGTATAGTAAGAATATCCGAGAGGCAACTCCATAACATTTAACAGCTGCCATGCACTGGAAGATTCTCCCTTTTGTTAAAAGGTATGATAGATGTAAAATGGGGTAAGATCGTAAGGACCACCGATGAGACCAAACGGGGTAGATTCAAAAGGATCACCAACGAGATTAAACACCTCAAGGGCTCCTTTTCTATCCTTAACAACAGTAGGCATGCATCTGATGTGTTCAGGCTGACCTATAAACTTCATATAGTAGATAGGATGATGAATACTGAGAGTGGAAAACTCCATCCTGTGTGTGTCCAGCACAAGCAGCTTGTGCTCCCAAATCCCAATCCAAGGACCAGTAGAAGCAGCCGCGAAAGTAGTTAAAACAGGAGAACAATCTCCTGAAGGGGTCAACTACGCCCAAAGAACTCCAGCTGGTAGACGCAGCTATACACCATTGTCCGGTGACAGAAGAGAAGATGAATGTGACCAACTTGCTTCTGTAGTATGCCAGACAGATCACCTTGAGCGATGTCTCATCTTCATCCTCGCGAATGGGAATGAGGAAATGCCGCAATTCATAGAGGCGCTCTTGCTCGATGGTATATCCTCAGGAATGGGTGGGAGCAGCAGGTACCTCCGCGACAGGGGGTCGCACACACCGCCAGGTCTGTGAAGAAAGTGTCAGCTCCGAACTGGCGGTGCTCGAGGAGGACGCGGCCGTCGCGTACGTCGCAGGGAGACCAGACTCTGTGATTTTTACCGAGTGGCTTTGGGACGAAGGAGTAGGTGAAATCAGCCCCTTGGACAAGAGCACGGGAGAGCGGGGCGGAAGGGTGGGGCGCCTCGGTGGGCGCGAAGACACCTTCGTCGTCGATGATGCCGAGGAGGGGAGGCCGGTGGAGTTTGCGGAAGCGGCGGAGGAAAGAGCGCTCGGTGATGATGCGGCGGAAGGCGGCGCAGGCGAGGGAGGCGCGGGCGAGCGCCGCCGGTGTGGGCAGGCGGAGGAATATATCCTCCAGGTTCACATCCGGAAGCGCCAGGAGCGAGGACTGTGTCGGACATTCGGCGACTGGCGGCGTCGGCGAGGCCATGGCCGGGGCAATTGGCGGCGCCGGCGAGGACATGGCGGGCAGCCGTTCGGCCACCGGCAGGGTGGAGATGGTGGGGATCGGTGGTTAGGGTTTGGTCGGCAGGGGAGTGAGTTCTTTTTTCCTGAAATCTTAAAAGTGCGCGCCCGCTCGTTGAAAAGAACGAGCGGCCGCTCTGTCATCACTTGTATTGTCTGCTAGTGCATGTGACTATTAATATTAAATACGGTTAGACATGTCACATGTGACGAAAAACAGATCCACGTCTATTTATTTCGGTTTTTCAAATTTTTAAAAAGCCATATCTTTCAAACCATGTGTCGGAATCTAGATCCGTCTTCACCGTTGAATTTCTCGTGACGAGATCTTTGAAACTAGATCCCACATGGGTATGTTTCGACGAAATTTTTTTGATGCTAACTTTCGTGCTATATGGTGCAACTAGTCTACTGTCCCGACCAACTACCTAGTAGTCGTTGTGCAACCCTTCTCCCTACTCGTGGATGCGTAGTTTTTCACTATTGGCACACCCTACCCCACCTGCCCTGCAAGGGATATGTGCAATTTAGTCTATTGTTCAAGCCAACTGTCTATTAGTCAATGTGCAACTCCTTACGCTCTCTACTTGTGGACCTGTATTTTCAGTTGGCGGGACCAACAAACAGAGTTGCACATAGTCTGCTAGGTAGTTGGCCAGGGGCAATATACAAAGTTGCACATTTCACAGGCAGGGACAGTTGAATGGTAAAAAATTGACATTCATGAGGGTAGTAAAAAGTTTGCATATAAACAGAGTGCTAAAGTTGCAAAACTCACTAGGGGATGGTTTGGGCCGTGTGCTAGCAGGAAAACTACACATCCATGGAGTACGAGAGAAAGTTGCAAATCACAGTTAGACAGTTGGACGTGACAGTATACGAAGTTGCACATCCACTGTTAGGTTGTTGGTCAATGCAGCAAATAGTGAAGCACATCCACGGGCAGGGAAAAGTTGCAGATCAACCACTATGCAGTTGGTCTGGGTAACAGACGAAGTTGCACATCTCATTGGAAGGAGTTAGTTTTGCACCATCATTGAAATTTGCATGTTTACGGTATAGGAGAAAAGTTGCACATCCCTGTCAGGTAGTTGCACACCGACGACTAGGCAGTTGCACAAAACGGGGAGAAAATTGCACAATTATTTTTCGTTAAAACATAGCCATGCGGGATCTAGTTTCGAAGAGCACGCCACGAGGGTTCCAAAAGTGAAAACGAATCTTAATTTCGACGCGCGGTTTGAAAGTTATGGTTTTTTTAAAAAACTAAAAACACAAATTAAATGCGTTCACATTTGTTCACATGGATGCTTTGCAGTTATTTATCCTCCTCACACATGTCCACACCTGTTTACTTTTTCTAATATGAGTCAGGGAGACAAAAACTTACCTTTTTGGACCGGCCACCATGGAATGTTAGTGGACGGCCGGCCGCCGACTAGACGCGTCCTTTTTTTCTTCGAGTCAAAAGGAGTAGTGATGTGATTGAGCGACCGGCGACAATGGTGCGGTTCAAACTCAGCCCATTTACATAATCTTTTCTATAGTCTGGCCCAAAATTTAATACTAGAAGTGTATGCATAGTTACAGACAATAGATTATAGAACTCCTCGAAAAAAGTTGCATAACCAAAACTAATGGGTATTTAAAGGTAGCATCACCGCCGGCGCGACATCAGCACGGGCGGTGATCAAGGCGAGTCTGGATCAAGGCAGAACCACCGGTCACCTGCAGAGCGCGTTGGTGAACACGAAAGAGGAGATGGAAAGCTCATGCGAGTGAGTGGTTATGATTGGGGATGGTTAGGGTGGGCGTCCGCTATAATCCAAGGAGTTTAGATGGAATGCTTTACTTGAATTAATGGCGGAAGGTATAGCGAGCATCGGCGTAGCCATATTGAGCAAGTCATGGATGTATCGGAGGAAGAAGATGGAGAAGCAAGAAGAAAGGGCGCGGGTTGTTTGATCTTGATCTAGCGGACCACATGAGGTACTTTTTGAAACATTGGGATCTAAATAAATCCTTGTGGTTTGGAACATTTTGAAGTGAAAACATTCTATACAAACAAAATGTACTTGTTTATTATCAAAATCCACGGGGAAAATGGTCGGAAAGAAACACCATGAGTACCCTTGTCTAGTTTTTCTATATTTGTTTAATTTTTGTATCTACTCCCCCCGTCCGAAAATACTTGTCATCAAAATGGATAAAAAGAGATGTATCTAAAGCTAAAATATATCTAAATACATCCCCTTTTATCTAGTTTGATGACAAGTATTTCCGGACGAAGGGTTAACAAAAATGTTATGAAGCCGACAATCCTATTAGCCATTTTCTAGGGAACACTCTATGGTCGTGTAATCTTGATCGTGAATCTCAATACGATGACAATATGGTAATCCCATGGGCGCACGATTCACTCCCATTCACCATCCTAATGGAACGACACAAACGTTCTCTCTTATCCATCCTCCTGAGAGAACGGCCCCGTGTGTAGCATGACACTCACTTATGATGTAACATGACAATTACTGAAACTATATATGGTAACCTATTTGCATACATGGCAATTCGTCCTGCCGTAGAATGACAAATTATTGGAGATACATGTCAACTCTCTCTATTATATCTAAATATTAAAATTGCGAGCAAAATTAGCATCACGGCCGAAGAGTCTCCACGCGACGCAATGCCCATTTTTCCGTGATCTACCACTACAAGTGATCACTACACGAAACATCACTAATGGCTTAGTGGTTGCTACAATTTTGCTAGAACGTCTGGGATTCCATTTTAGCAGGCCGAAACAGAGACCAGACGAATCTCATCCTAAAGCTCCTCTGATAGAATAGCTCGTTCAGAATCCTATCTTCATTTTATCATCTTCCCTCCCATCTGAAGTTTACAGTGGTTGTTGTGGAGCAGGCAAGAACTGATAAGGGAACTGAGGTTGTTGTGGCCACTGCCCCATATGGGTTGGTACTGATTATTCCATCCACCAGGTAGATAACCAGCAAACATCTGTCTAGGAGGCACCATTGGAGTAGGATGTGCTATACGTACAATTGGAGGCTTGAGTAGATAGAAACTGGCGGCGCTTGAGGGATCACAAGGGGGCGAACCGGCTGATTCTCGTTATTAAAACCCACAGTATTGGGATTGGGAGCAATAGTCCTACCAGTTTCATTATAGCTTCACCCGCAGCATATCTCCCCCCTTCACGCGAGCTCTGATCTCTCGCACCTCCAGCCATACCTTTAACAATAGCGGCAAAGGGTATTTTTGATCGTCGGTATTTTCATACCTAGTTCAATTTTGTTATCGGCAAGTCTTTTTACTCGTTCTGTAATACATCACCTTGTGACTAACTCCTTAGTCATTTGCTGGCAAGTTTATGATGTGTATTACCGAGAGGACCCAGAGATACCTTTCCGATATTCGGAGTGACAAATCCTAATCTTGATCTATGCCAACTCAACAAACACCTTCGGAGATACCTGTAGAGCATCTTTATGATCACCTAGTTACGTTGTGACGTTTGATAGCACACAAGGTATTCCTCCGATATCCGAGAGTTGCACAATCTCATAGTCGAAGGAGTATGTATTTGACATGAAGAAAGCAATAGCAAAAAACTGAACAATCAATATGCTAAGCTAACGGATGGGTCTTGTTCATCACATCATTAATGATGTGATCCCGTCATCAAATGACAACTCATGTCTATGGTTATGAAACCTTAACCGTCTTTGATCAACGAGCTAGTCTAGTAGAGGCTCACTAGGGACATTGTATTTGTTTATGTATCCACACATGTATTTAAATTTCCGGTCAATACAATTCTAGCATTAATAATAAACCTTTATCATGCATAAGAAAATATAAAATAACAACTTTATCATTGCCCCTAGGGCATATTTCCTTCATGTTCCACAAGCATAAAATGTATTAGGACGGGAATGTCCTGTCTGTTGAACAATGAACAAAAAGGATTTTTCAATTCAGTCAAAAAGAAAAGGATTTTTCAGATCTCCACAAGGATTTTATGAATCGAGGAGATAAAGTTCAGGTAGGACAGAAATGGATTTTGGAAGATGTCCGAAATTTTTCCAGAATTCATACAGCTCAAGCTATTCCACATTCAAATTATGGAAGTCCAACAGCCTGCCTCCTGTGGACAAATTTCCTATTAATCGAAATTGTACAATTTCTTTAAAACCATACAGTCCAAAAGTGACCCTAGAGCATATAAAACTAGCTAATGAAGTTGTTCATCAGAGGAGTACAACAAGTCAACAATAAGTAGCGATTTCTCCCAACACAACAACAATATGTCTCTTACATATTATTTAGAGAAAAGGCCTTAGCCCGACTTTATAAACAAAGCCACACGACAGCGTCACAAACAGAGAGCCTGGAACAGGCGAACAAAGGTTCTAAGAGATACATGGCAACCTGCCATACACGGCGCACAGGCCGGAAGAAGAAAGAAGACTACCACCAGACGGACATAACCGCAACAAACGAGATCAAACGATAGGACCGAGCCCTGAGATGTGGGATGCCGAAGCCCGAATTTTGGCGATGAGCACGTCCAGGGCATCCCGATCTTCATCCTTAGTCAATAATCTCCACTGCTGCAATAGAATACATGATTTGAAAAGAACGTCAGCAGGTTTAGATGGAAAGGTATGCTCAATAGTAAACTTGTTCCTAATGGTCCATAGAGCCCAGCATAAGCCACCCAAGCCAACCCAGAACACCCTCTTGGTGACCCCAACCAAAACTTTGGCTAAGATTCTAAGCTCAGAGAAGGAAGAGGGATTCCAAGAAACCTGGAGCCAAGACCTGACACAACTCCACACCAACTTAGCCAACACGCGGTGAAAAAAGATGTGTTCCGTGTTTTCCAGAGCGCCGCAGAGGTGACAGAATTCCGAGCCCGGCCCATTGCGCTTGCGAATCTGGTCGGCCGCAGGAAGGCGGCCTCTGAAGGCTTGCCAAAGGAAAATCTTAATCTTAGGCGGCACTTTGGACTTCCAAACGTAAGAAAATCTATTCGAGGGGGTACCACCGATAAGCCTAGAATAAAGCGACTTAACCGAAAACCTGTCAGACGACGAATGGCGCCAAACAACATAATCCGGCGACTCCGAGAGCACAGGGAAGAGGGCAGAAAGGCTTTGCCAGTCTTCCAACTCTTCAGGAGACAGGGAACGACGAAAAGCCAGATCCCAATTATCCTCCGCCACCTCTGTGATGGAGATGTCTGGCTTAGGACAGTACGAAAACAAAACCGGGAAACTAACAGCCAGAGAGGCATCACCACACCACCAACACGCTTAAAGCGAACCAAGTTCCATTACCCACGGTAAACTTAACATGATCCAAGAAAATAGGTCTGACTTTGACAAGGTTCTTCCAGAATTGAGATCCGCGTATAGCAGAGGCAAACAAGGGGCTAGAGTGAGGGAAGTACTTGGCCTTGAGAATAGAGTACCAAAGAGAATCGGCCCCAGTAGTCATAATTTTCCATCACCACTTAATTAACAAGCATTTGTTCATCACCAGCGTATTAATAATGCCTAACTCCCCAAGGTTTTTAGGCCTACACATAAGTTGCCACTTGACCAGTCTATATTTCCGCTTATTATCCGCAACGTTCCAACAGAAAGCACCCCTGTGTTTGTCAAAGCCAGCATGAATGCCAGCCAATAGGAGATAAAAACCCATAAGGAACATAGGAAGGGAAGATAGACATGAGTTAATTAAAGCAACCTTGCCAGTGTTAGTATTATATCTCCCGCGCCATGGAAGAACCCTGTTTCCCACCTTAGCTACAGCCGGAGCAAAGTCCTTAGCATGAAGCAAGACAGGAGAGATTGGAAGGCCCAAATACTTGAAGGGAAAGGAGCCCAAGGAGCAATTAAGAAGCCTAGCCACACGCAAGGCTTCCGCATCATCAACACCAGTAACTAAGACCTCACTCTTGGAGAAGTTAATATTCAGGCCTGAGACCGCATCAAAGCAAAGCAGGATGAACTTAAGGTTGGCAATACAAGCATCATCCAATTCAACCATAATGATCGTGTCGTCGGCATACTGCAAGTGAGAGACCCCATCCGGGAGTAAATGGGAGACCACTGGAATGATATGACCGCACTGGGTCGCCCTAGCGAGAATGCATGAGAAGGCATCGACCACAAAGTTAAAAAGAACAGGGGAAGCAGGGTCCCCTTGACGGAGGCCTCTACCATTGGCAAAAAAATTACTAATATGCCCATTCACCGAAACAACAGTATGGCCACCCGAGACCAACTGCATGATACGATGCACGTAAGCGCTGTCAAAACCTTTCGCGAGCAGGACCTGCTTAAGAAACGACCAACTAACCGAGTCATAGGCTTTCTCAAAATCTAACTTAAGAATAATCGCTTTAGAGCTCCGAGAGTGAAGGTCGTGCACAATTTCATGCAAAGACAGGATGCCATCTAAGATGAAACGACCCTTAATGAAAGCAGATTGGAAGGGGCTAATAACTCTATGAGCAACAGGAGACAGGCGGTTAGCATTTTCCTCAGCCGAGACTTTTAAACCCATGTTCCAAAGAGAAGGGGAGATCGAGAAGCCTGAAGGAGGTTTAGCCCCAAGCAGAGTAGAGAAGAAATCCCGCACGTGATTCATAATAACAAATTGGTCCGAAGACCGCACACCATTGATAATCAGACTGTTGATACCACAGCGCCTCCTCCTACCGTTCGCGATGGCAAAGAAATAAGCAGTGGGGGAGTCGCCTTTGAGAGTCCAGTTGAGCGTGCCCCTCTGCCGCCAATAAACCTCGGCCTGGTGGTGCAACTGCATTAAGGCGGCCTCAAGGTTATACCGCACCGCCCAGCCATCATCAGATAGCCCAGTAGAATCGGCCGTCAAATCGAGAGCCATGATCTGGGCCTCAAGGAAATCTTTGGATCGACGATCCTCCGCCGCAAGGTTGCGAGACCAACCTCTAAGAAATTTCCGCAGGTTGTAGGAACACGAGTGCCAGTCATCCAGAGGGCCGAAAGAGCGAGTATGAGAAGAAAGTAGGCGGGATATCTTCGTGGCCACCACATCAATAAAACCATCAACGAGCAGCCACTAGGCGTCAAATTGGAATCTAGCCGGGGATCTAAGATTAACCGAACCGTCATCAACAATAAGAGGGGTATGGTCAGAACCAACAATGCATTTGGCGCCAAGGGAAGCCCTAGGAAACAGGGAGTCCCACCTGGGACATATGAACACTCTATCAAGAATTGATCTAATGGGGTTAGCCTGGTGGTTGGACCAAGTAAAGCGGGCTCCAACCCGGGGAAGTTCATGAATAGCGTTGGTGCTAATAAAGTCGTTAAAGGCGTTCGCCAAAGGCCAGGAGAAGATACCGTTACTTTTATCAGAAGGACAGCGAAGGAGATTAAAATCACCCCCGATAACCATCGGGAGGTTGCAAGATTCGGTCATCACAGAGAGCTCATTAAGAAATAAAGGAGACAGAGAATGATCAGCAGGCCCATATGAAGGAAATATGCCCTAGAGGCAATAATAAAGTTATTATTTATTTCCTTATATCATGATAAATGTTTATTATTCATGCTAGAATTGTATTAACCGGAAACATAATACATGTGTGAATACATAGACAAACAGAGTGTCACTAGTATGCCTCTACTTGACTAGCTCGTTAATCAAAGATGGTTATGTTTCCTAACCATAGACATGAGTTGTCATTTGATTAACGGGATCACATCATTAGGAGAATGATCTGATTGACATGACCCATTCCGTTAGCCTAGCACTTGATCGCTTAGTATGTTGCTATTGCTTTCTTCATGACTTATACATGTTCCTGTAACTATGAGATTATGCAACTCCCGTTTACGGAGGAACACTTTGGTGCTACCAAACGTCACAACGTAATCGGGTGATTATAAAGGAGTACTACAGGTGTCTCCGAAGGTACATGTTGGGTTGGCGATTTCGAGATTAGGTTTTGTCACTCCGATTGCTCGGAAAGGTATCTCTTGGCCCTCTCGGTAATGCACATCACTATAAGCCTTGCAAGCAATGTAGCTAATGAGTTAGTTACGGAATGATGCATTACGTAACGAGTAAAGAGACTTGCCGGTAACGAGATTGAACTAGGTATTGGATACCGACGATCGAATCTCGGGCAAGTAACATACCGATGACAAAGGGAACAACGTATGTCGCTATGCGGTTTGACCGATAAAGATCTTCGTAGAATATGTAGGAACCAATATGGGCATCCAGGTTCCGCTATTGGTTATTGACCAAGAATAGTTCTCGGTCATGTCTACATAGTTCTCGAACCCGTAGGGTCCGCACGCTTAAGGTTTCGGCGATGCTTATATTATGAGTTTACATGTTTTGATGTACCGAAGGAGTTCGGAGTCCCGGATGAGATCGGGGACATGACGAGGAGTCTCGAAATGGTCGAGACGTAAAGATTCATATATTGGATGATATGTTTAGGCCAAGGGGTCAAGCCCATGAGGCTTTTAGGTCGGTGCAAAAGGAGTTTTGTTGAGGCCAAGGGCCAAACGTCGGAGACCTGGCGTCGGCCCCGGGCCGACGCCGAGGCCCATGGCGTTCGGGCCGACGCCAAGGATTGTGGCGTTTGGTCCTGGAGTCCGAGTGGGACTCTTGCCTTTCGGCAAAACCGACTTTGAGGAGGCTTTTGCTCCAAGTTTCACCCGGGCTCAACATATAAATAGAGGGGCAGGGCTAGCACCAAAGACACAACAATTGATCTCTTGGATCTCTTAGCCGCAGCGGTGCCCTCCACTATAGTCCACCTCGATAATATCGTAGCGGTGCTTAGGCGAAGCCCTGCAACGGTAGAACATCAAGATCGTCACCACGCCGTCGTGCTGACGGAACTCTCCCTCGACACTCGGCTGGATCGGAGTTCGAGGGATGTCATCGAGCTGAACGTGTGCTAGAACTCGGAGGTGCCGTAGTTTCGGTGCTTGATCGGTCGGGCCGTGAAGACGTACGACTACATCAACCGCGTTGTCATAACGCTTCCGCTTACGGTCTACGAGGGTACGTGGACAATACTCTCCCCTCTCGTTGCTATGCATCACCATGATCCTTGCGTATGCGTAGGAATTTATTTTTGAAATTACTACGTTCCCCAACACCATATACCACGATAAACTCAATTAAAGTATTCAGGGCTTTATGACAAAGTACAGAACTGACCCAAAAGACCCCATGATCATAGGTGCTACCTCTTGAGCACTGCGTTGGATTTCCCCGAAGAGGAGAGGATGATGCAGCAAAGTAGCGTAAGTATTTCCCTCAGTTTTTGAGAACCAAGGTATCAATCCAGTAGGAGGCCACGCACAAGTCCCTCGTACCTACACAAAACGATAGCTCCTCGCAACCAACACAATTAGGGGTTGTCAATCCCTTCACGATCACTTACGAGAGTGAGATCTGGTAGAGATGATAAATAATATTTTTGGTATTTTTGGGTATAGAGATGCAGAGTAAAAAAGTAAAAGGCAAAGTAAAAACAAAGCAAGTATTAAAGTGATGGAGATTGATATGATGAGAGTAGACCCGGGGGCCATAGGTTTCACTAGTGGCTTCTCTCAAGAGCATAGGTATTCTACGGTGGGTGAACAAATTACTGTTGAGCAATTGATGTAATTGAGCATAGTTATGAGTATATCTAGGTATGATCATGTATATAGGCATCACGTCCGTGACAAATAGACCGAAACGATTCTGCATCTACTACTATTACTCCACTCATCGACCGCTATCCAGCATGCATCTAGAGTATTAAGTTAAAAATAGAGTAACGCCTTAAGTAAGATGACATGATGTAGAGGAATAAATTCATGCAATATGATAAATACCCCATCTTGTTATCCTCGATGGAAACAATACAATACGTGCCTTGCAACCCTTTCTGTCACTGGGCAAGGACACCGCAAGACTGAACCCAAAACTAAACACTTCTCCCATTGCAAGAACTACCAATCTAGTTGGCCAAACCAAACGGATAATTTGAAGAGACTTGCAAAGATAACTCAATCATACATAAAAGAATTCAGAGAAGATTCAAATATTATTCATAGATAAGTTGGATCATAAACCCACAATTCATCGGTCCCAACAAACACAACGCAAAAAGAAGATTACATCGAATAGATCTCCACGAGAGAGGAGGAGAACATTGTATTGAGATCCAAAAAGAGAGAAGAAGCCATCTAGCTACTAGCTATGGACCCGTAGGTCGGAAGTAAACTACTCACACTTCATCGGAGAGGCTTTGATGATGATGTAGAAGCCCTCCGTGGTGGATGCCCCCTCCGGCGGAGCTCCGGAACACGCCCAAAGATAGGATCTCATGGATACAGGAAGTTGCGGCGGTGGAATTAGGTTTTTGGCTCCTGTTCTGATCTTTTGGGGGTACGTAGGTATATATAGGAGGAAGGAGTGCATCGGTGGAGCAACAGGGGGCCCACGAGGCAGGGGGCGCCCCTCACCCTCGTGACCGCCTTTGTTACTTCTTGGAGTAGGGTCCAAGTCTCCTGGATCACGTTCGGTGAGAAAATCACGTTCCCAAAGGTTTCATTCCGTTTGGACTCCGTTTGATATTCCGTTTCTTCGAAACACTGAAATAGGCAAAAAAACAACAATTCTTGGTTAGGCCTCAGGTTAATAGGTTAGTCCCAAAAATAATATAAAAGTGGAAAATAAAGCCCAATATAGTCCAAAACAGTAGATAAAGTAGCATGGAGCAATAAAAAATTATAGATACGTTGGAGACGATCGTGCATCCCCAAGCTTAATTCCTGCTCGTCCTCGAGTAGGTAAATGATAAAAAGAGAATTTTTGATGCGGAGTGATACTATGGCATAATTTCAATGTAAATCCTCTTAATTGAGGTATGAATATTCAGATCCGAAAGATTCAAGACAAAAGTTCATATTGACATAAAAAAATAATACTTCAAGCATACTAACTAAGCAATTATGTCTTCTCAAAATAACATGGCCAAAGAAAGTTATCCCTACAAAATCATATAGTCTGGCTATGCTCCATCTTCCACACACAAAATATTTAAATCATGCACAACCACGATGACAAGCCAAGCAATTGTTTCATACTTTTAACATTTTCAAAACTTTTTCAATCTTCACGCAATACATGAGCGTGAGCCATGGATATAGCACTATATGTGGAATATGATGGTGGTTGTGGAGAAGACAAAAAGAGGGAAGATAGTCTCACATCAACTAGGCGTATCAACGGGCTATGGAGATGCCCATCAATAGATATCAATGTGAGTGAGTAGGGATTGCCACGCAACGGATGCACTAGAGCTATAAGTGTATGAAAGCTCAACAAAAGAAACTAAGTGGGTGTGCATCCAACTCGCTTGCTCACAAAGACCTAGGGCAATTTAAGGAAGACCATCATTGGAATATACACGCCAAGTTCTATAATGAAAAATTCCCACTATTATATGAAAGTGACAAAATGAGAGACTCTCTATCATGACATGGTGCTACTTTGAAGCACAAGTGTGGTAAAAGGATAGTAACATTGTCCCTTCTCTCTTTTTCTCTCATTTTTTTATTTGGGCCTTTTCTCTTTTTTTATGGCCTCTTTTTTCATTTTTCTTTTTTTATTTTTCATCCGGAGTCTCATTCCGACTTGTGGGGGAATCATGGTCTCCATCATCCTTTCCTCACTGGGACAATGCTCTAATAATGATGATCATCACACTTTTATTTTTCTTACAACTCAACAATTACAACTCGATACTTAGAACAAAGTATGACTCTATATGAATGCCTCCGTGGTGTACCGGGATATGCAATGAAACATGAGTGACATGTATGAAAGAATTATGAACGGTGGCTTTGCCACAAGTACGATGTCAACTACATGATCATGCTAGCAATATGACAATGATGGAGCGTGTCATAATAAACGGAACGGTGGAAAGTTGCATGGCAATATATCTCGGAATGGCTATGGAAATGCCATAATAGGTAGGTATGGTGGCTGTTTTGAGGAAGATATATGATGGGTGTATGATACCGGCGAAAAGTGCGCGATATTAGAGAGGCTAGCAATGGTGGAAGGATGGGAAAAAGTGTGTATAATCCATGGACTCAACATTAGTCATAAAGAACTCATATACTTATTGCAAAAATTTAGAAGTTATCAAAGCAAAGTATTATGCGCATGCTCCTAGGGGGATAGATTGGTACGAAAAGACCATCGTCATTCCCCCGACCGCCACTCAAAAGGAAGACAATCAATAAATAAATCATGCTCCGAGTTCATCACATAACGGTTCACCATACGTGCATGCTACGGGAATCACAAACTTCAACACAAGTATTCTTTAAATACACAACTACTCAACTAGCATGACTCTAATATCATCATCTTCATATCTCAAAACAATTATCAAGCATCAATCTTTTCTTAGTATTCAACGCACTCAAAAGAAAGTTTCACATATCTTGAATACCGAGTATATTAACATTAAGCAAATTACCATGCTATTAACAACTCTCAAAATAATCTAAGTGAAGCATGAGAGAACAATAGTTTCTTTAAAACAAATCCACCACCGTGCTCTAAAAGATCTAATGAAGCACTAGAGTAAAAATTATCACGCTCAAAAGATATAAGTGAAGCACTATGAGCAAAACTATCAAACTCAAAAGATATAAGTGAAGGTATTCTATCAAATTCCAATTCATGTATGACTCTCTCAAAAGGTGTGTACAGCAAGGATGATTGTGGTAAACTAACAAACAAAGACGCAAATAATACAAGACACTCCAAGGAAAACATTTATCATGTGATGAATAAAAATATAGCCCCAAGTAAATTACCGATGGAAGTAGACGAAAGAGGGGATGCCCCGCCCCAAGTAAATTACCGATGGAAGTAGACGAAAGAGGGGATGCCTTCCGGGGCATCCCCAAGCTTTGACTTTTTAGTGTCCTTGGATTATCTTGGGGGTGCCATGGGCATCCCCAAGCTTAGGCTCTTGCCACTCCTTGTTCCATAATCCATCAAAAGAATTTACCCAAAACTTGAAAACTTCAGAACACAAAACTCAATAGAAATCTCGTGAGCTCCGTTAGAGAAAGAAAACAAAAGGCAACTTTAAATTACTGTAATGAACTCATTCTTTATTTATATTGGTGTTAAACCTACTGTATTCCAACTTCTATATGGACTATAAACTATTTACTAGCCATAGATTCATCAAAATAAGCAAACAACACACGAAAAACAGAATCTGTCAAAAACAGAATAGTCTGTAGTAATCTGTAACTAACGCAAACTTATGAAACTCAAAAAATTATACCAAACTTAGACGACCTAGACAATTTGTTTATTTATCAGCAGCAATTGGAATCAGTATTTTATCACGTCCTGGTGATTTTTAATAATTCGGGCACTGAGCGCAAAGTTTCTGGAAATTACAGCAAGATCAAATAACTATTATCCAAGAAGATCCAATAGGTTTAACTTGGCACAAACACTAATTAAAACATAAAACCACATCTAAACAGAGGCTAGATGGATAATTTATTCGTAAACAGGAGCAAAAGCAAAAAAACTAAAATAAAATTGGGTTGCCTCCCAACAAGCGTTATCGTTTAACGCCCCTAGCTAGGCATAAAAGTAAGGATAGATCTAGGTATTGCCATCTTTGATAGGCAATTCTTCAATGAGGCGTCTACCTTCTTTAGAATTTTCTTTATTTCTAGTAATTATCAAATTTTTAGGCAAAAGATCAAAAAATTCATTCATAGCAAACGGTTCCTTAATGATGGAAAAAAGATTGGGATGAACACTTATAGATTTAAGATCCGCGGTTTCCTTACTAGATGATTCACCCTTATTCTTAGGAACATAAATAAGATTGGTATTTTTAGTAGACGGACTTGGAGTGTTCTTTACGGAAGAAAAAGCGGTTCCCAAGTTGGTAATGATACCCTCAAGTTTATCGATTCTAGTGGAATCTAGATTTATTTTCTCATTAACTATGGGTTCCTTTTCTTTAATATTTTTCAAAGTCATTCCTACCTTAGATCCATATTGGGTAATTTGATTGTGGATCTTTTATCAAGATTCTCAATTGATTCAATGGTAGCAACTTTATTCTCAATAATTTCAAGTCTTTGCATAACATGCTCCAAAGTTAATATAGTTCCATTAACCAAAAGAGGTGATGAGCCAAATAAATCTATTAAAGCATTATACGAATCAAAAGTATGGCTACCCAAGAAATTCCCTCCGGTAATGGTATCAAGGATATATCTATACCAAGGATTAGCACCTACGTAAAAATTAAGAAGAAGAACTGAAGTAGATTGCTTCCTGGTAGATCTATTTTGAGCATTGCAAATTCTATACCAAGCGTCTTTTAGATTTTCTCCCTCCCTTTGCTTAAAATTTAGAACTTCATTCTCGAGAGATAACGGAGAAGATATGAGACTAGTCATGACGACAAGCAAGCAAACTAACACACGAGCAAACAAGCGGACGAGGAAAAGGCAACGGGAAAAAGAGGAGGAGATTGGGAAAGAGAGGGCGAATAAAACGTCAAAGGTGAAGTGGGGGAGAGGAAAACGAGAGGCAAATGGCAAATAATGTAATGCGAGAGATAGGGATTGTGATGGGTACTTGGTATGGTTGACTTGCTCTTGCGCGAGCCTCCCCGGCAACGGCGCCAAAAATCCTTCTTGCTACCTCTTGAGCACTGTGTTGGATTTCCCCGAAGAGGAGAGGATGATGCAGCAAAGTAGCGTAAGTATTTCCCTCAGTTTTTGAGAACCAAGGTATCAATCCAGTAGGAGGCCACGCACAAGTCCCTCGTACCTACACAAAACGATAGCTCCTCGCAACCAACGCGATTAGGGGTTGTCAATCCCTTCACGGTCACTTACGAGAGTGAGATCTGATAGAGATGATAGATAATATTTTTGGTATTTTTAGGTATAGAGATGCAAAGTAAAAAGTAAAAGGCAAAGTAAAAACAAAGCAAGTATTAAAGTGATGGAGATTGATATGATGAGAATAGACCCGGGGGCCATAGGTTTCACTAGTGGCTTCTCTCAAGAGCATAGGTATTCTACGGTGGGTGAACAAATTACTATTGAGCAATTGACAGAACTGAGCATAGTTATGAGTATATCTAGGTATGATCATGTATATAGGCATCACGTCCGTGACAAGTAGACCAAAAGAATTCTGCATCTACTACTATTACTCCACTCATCGACCGCTATCCAGCATGCATCTAGAGTATTAAGTTAAAAACAGAGTAACGCCTTTAGCAAGATGACATGATGTAGAGGAATAAATTCATGCAATATGATAAATACCCCATCTTGTTATCCTCGATGGCAACAATACAATACGTGCCTTGCAACCCTTTTACATCCTTTGGGTAAGGACACCGCAAGATTGAACCCAAAACTAAACACTTCTCCCATTGCAAGAACTACCAATCTAGTTGGCCAAACCAAACGGATAATTCGAAGAGACTTGCAAAGATAACTCAATCATACATAAAAGAATTCAGAGAAGATTCAAATATTATTCATAGATAAGCTGGATCATAAACCCACAATTCATCGGTGTCAACAAACACACCGCAAAAAGAAGATTCCATCGAATATATCTCCACGAGAGAGGGGGAGAACATTGTATTGAGATCCAAAAAGAGAGAAGAAGACATCTAGCTACTAGCTATGGACCCGTAGGTCGGTAGTAAACTACTCACACTTCATCGGAGAGGCTTTGATGATGATGTAGAAGCCCTCCGTGGTGAATGCCCCCTCCGGCGGAGCTTCAGAACAGGCCCCAAGATGGGATCTCGTGGATACAGGAAGTTACGGCGGTGGAATTAGGTTTTTGGCTCCTGTTCTGATCGTTTGGGGGTACGTAAGTATATATAGGCGGAAGGAGTACGTCGATGGAGCAACAGGGGGCCCATGGGGCTGGGGGCGCGCCCTAGGGGGGCCCACCCTTGTGACCGCCTCTGTTACTTCTTTGAGTAGGGTCCAAATCTCCTGGATCACGTTCGGTGAGAAAATCACGTTCCCGAAGGTTTCATTCCGTTTGGACTCCGTTTGATATTCCGTTTCTTCGAAACACTGAAATAGGCAAAAAACAACAATTCTGGGTTGGGCCTCCGGTTAATAGGTTAGTCCCAAAAATAATATAAAAGTGGAAAATAAAGCCCAGTATAGTACAAAACAGTAGATAAAGTAGCATGGAGCAATCAAAATTTTTAGATACGTTGGAGACGTATCAATAGGCAACAACATCAAAAATGTCTTTATTAGAACCTATCAAGATCCCACCCGAGTGACCCGAGGAAGGTAACACAGGCCAGTAAAATCTATCCATGCCCACGATAGCAGAGAGTTTATTAGGGGAAAAGGATTCCTTAAATGTTTCAACCAGCCCCACGAAATCAATATTATTCGAGCGGATCAGATCTTTTATTTGGTCACGACGCCCCCTAGCACCGAACCCTCTAATATTCCAAAATAAAGCCTTCATTTATAGGACAGATTTTTAATGCAGAGACTCGACCTGCTAGGGGCCGCGCGGGTTTTAACTCTTTTAGTAGTGCCCCTCCTGGAAGAACTAGGCTGGGGCTGGCCACTACCAGCTCCCACACCCGCCTCCGAACCCTGAATATTACTAGAATCAATAGCGACGGAGGCAACGGCCTCTTTAGCTTTAGCAATGGCCGCCTGAGCCACCTCGTTAGCCCGAATAATTGCAAGGAGAGAACTAGGGGAACCAACATTAGAATCAACCACCACACCAACATCCGACATAATATTTAAAAGATGCTTGTCCGAAAGAGATGGTAAAACCAGCCGAACCGGAGAAGAGCCAATGGAGTGGGTGGGATGAATACCTGGGGTAGGAAGATCCTTCGCCGCAGCCCGCTTTTCCGCCCGCTCCAAGATAGAACCGCCCGAGTTAGCCACCTGCCTACCTTTGCGAGTCGTGGACGCAGGCGACCGGATCGCTGGCGACCGAGGCACGGGTGAAGCCGGAGAGGGACCCGAGCGAGACATAGACCCGAGATCCTTGTCGAGGCGGCGACAGACTCGATCATGGATTGTTTCGAGCCCAACGAGTTCCTGCTTAGCCGAGAATTTGCGCACTGAAGACTTCTTCTTCCTCTGAGACTGGGCTCCCACCACATCGCGAACAGGGGAGGCAGGCAGGTCCTCAATCCCGAAGCGAGTGGGGGAAATAGGACGAGCCGGGAGGTTGGAGCAAGCACCAGACATGGGAGTAGCCGACAGAGGCGGGTTCTTCAGAGGATCAACACCAGCAACAGCAACCATAGGATCAACAGGTGGAATCACCACAGCCTCACGGGGAGCAATGCCAGAAGGGGCTTGAGATTGGAACAACTCCCGTTCAGAATCAGCCAAGCCATCCCACTCGGATTGGGTGAAGCGTAGGTTAGAGCCACCACTCGGATTATTACCACCCATAGATCCATCCCCTTCCTTATCACGTTTATCCGAGGGGTTAGAGGGAGGAGAAGGGGGAGGAGGGGGTTGAAAGGCAGCCGCCCCCTCCACCCGCACCCGGAGCCTAATACCATTGGGAGAGGGGAAAACATCAATCACTCCATGGACACGACCCGGATCCACACACCAAATCTTCATCCTTGCTGGGCCAACCTTGTTCAGAGATTCCAAATCCACCTCCACGGGCTTCCCAATCAGAACCCCAAACGCCAGAAGAAAGGTAGACGATCGGAGCCCAGCTGGCAAATCGTCAACCAAAACCCAGACCTGAGAAAGAGGACCAACCGTCGTACCACTGCAAGTAGCCGGCTTGAAAGAGACCACCAACTGATTGAGGGGAAGAGTAAAGCTAGTGCACGAGGCAATCATCCGCAGGCACTCCTTGGAAGGAAACACGGCAGAAAACTCATACTCAGAGATTTGGGCAACTTGCCAATCCCACCCTGCCTCGTCCCAGATACGGAGCCCTTCGAGTAAAGTCTGGGGAGAGATCTTCTGGTCCTTCACAGAAACAATAGCAGCATTGGAAAGCGAGGGAGCCACCTCCAGGACAGGCAGATCACTGTCAAAAGCAAAGAAGGCGCAGCCGGGGAGGCCAGAGCCAAACTGGAGGACCGTGGGGGTTTTTTGTCTGTTCGAGCAGTTGACCGTGAGATGCCCATCAGAACGACAAATCAGGCAGAACGGAGGGTTGGTGCATCGAGATTGGAAATGACCAGGCTTGTGGCAGGCGAAGCAAGTGAGCGCAGATGGGTTGCTTTGGGATGCAGAGGTGGGGCGAGGATGCGGGAGGGACGGGGGAGGAGGCAGGATCCCGTCCCCCACCCCCGACGAGGAAGGAGCCCCGGAGAGAGGACCGGAGGGCCGCCGCACCACCCCCACGAAGGACCGAGGCGGCGGGTGAGACCCCATACCCGCACCAGTCGGGCGAGGAGGAGGGGGGAACCGTGCCGAAGCAGGCGCACCGCGCCCCGCGCCAAGCACAGGCAGGGAACCCGAGGAGGAAGAGACCCCACCACAGGAGGCCGCCGCCGCCTCCCACAGATCCATCACCGGAGAGAGCGAGGGACCAGATCCAGACCCCTGAGGACCAGAACCAGGGGCGCGCTCCCGCTCCGAACGTTGCAGCCACTCCGGACCCGCAGCCCAGGCCGCACGGTCACGAGCCACCTGCTCGCGCACCGCCTGCTCCGCCTCCAACTTGGAGCGGAGCGAGGCCTCGAGCTCCAGATCCACCGCAGAAGCAGGAGAGTCCTCGCGCCGGCGCTTACTGCCCGAGACCGCCTCGCAAGACGAACCCCGAGACTTATCCATGGCGAGCACCGCGGCAAAGGAGATGAGAAGGGGAGGAGGAGGGCTAGATCTGACGAGGCGACGAATGGGAAAACGGTGGCGGCGCAGATCGGCAGCGGAAGCCGGAAAACCTAGCAGAGGGGGGGAAGAGCCACGGGGGATCCATATATAGCCGGACCGAGCCGTACCCACCTGGGCCTGACAGGTAGGATGGGCCGAAGAGGGGGGGAGCAGGCAGCAAAGCGGGGGCCCTAACTGGGCCTGTAGCGACTAGAGAAGGGAAATCATCAGCTGACGAGAGAGGAGGGAGAGTGGGCCCACAGGATGGATCAGAAGCGGGAGGCCCAACAAGCCCAACAGAGGGCCCAGCCCGCGACCCACTAGCCACCGAGGCGGCCACCAGATCTAGGGCACGCGAATCCAGCGCCGCCACCTTCCCCAGTGACACCGCCGCCGGTGACGAGGCAGCCGAGGCAACACCAAAGGAGGAAGATGGAGAGCCTCCAAGCTCCCCATCAGGAGCGCCGCCCAGAATCCCCGGCCCAGGAGAGACAGCCGAGATCTTACCGAACTTGCACCGACAATGAGAAACCCGGATCCAACCAGCATCGGGCGACGCCGCAGCCACAGGCCGGCCCCGGCCACCAGGAGCAAACTTGCGGGGGCGAGGCACAGGAGGTGGGGGCACAGCCCGCCCCGGGCTCGCCGGCGAGCAGCGGGGGGAGGAGGCAGCAGACCACGGCTCCTCCTCATCGGAAACGAGAGCCCAAAAGCGAGATCCAAGCGCAGGCAGAGGAGAAGGCGGCGGGGAAGGCAGCAACGGCATGCGAGCAGGGGAAGGGAGGGAAGGAGCAGCGGCAGGAGGGGAGGGGGGCGCCCGAGCCACGGCCGGCGAGAAAGGGAGACGGGCTGGGATGGGCGAGGAGCGACTAGGGTGAGAGGGAGAGGAAGGAGGAAGGGGATCCATTCCACTCTGTCTCTTACATATTAATGTTAGATAGAGTGACCTTGCTTGCAGCATCTCTTTGCTCAAATACATTTAACATATGATTATTTTTTGATAAATAGTACTACATCCTGCCAGCATATTCCTAGCACCAGATGGCCAGATGCATGCCCGAATAATAGACCCCAAGCAAGTTCATCCCTGCATTCATACATACTCCCTTCTTTTCGGTTTATAAGGCTCAATTCAAAAATCTCACCAACCAAGGTAGATGATGAGTGGTGGAATACTTTTTGTAGTTTGCAAAGGCACCCAATTAATGCTCTTGTTTTTCTCAAAAAAGTATGTTTACCAATGCATTAATTGCAATGCATGCATGCATAAATTACATGCATTGGTCAATTTTCTCTTAATACTTGCATGCAATGATTTAATGCACCTTGGAATCTGAACATGTGATGGGAAACAACCAAATTGAGCCTTATAAAATAAAAAAACTAAAATTTTGAGATAAGCCCTATAAACCGAAAAGGAGGAAGTATTTAGTTACAACAAAGAAGCAACCGACATGGATGCAAGAAAAATAAAGCCTCCTAGAGCCGTGTTACAACCGTTTGGGAGCAATGGAGAAAAAGAAATGAGGTCTTCTTTACACAGTTGAAAACTACAGTCCAGCCTAAGAGCAAGAGGCACATATGCTGCGCATTATAGGTGGCCAAACGGGTCGGGGTAGCTGGGCCGGCCCGGTAGCACGGTCGGCACGGCACGGGCCTGACACAACATGGCACGTGCTAAATGGGCCAGGCCCGGCACGCGGCACGCCAAGGGTCGTGCCTGGGCCTGAAGGCCGAGCACGCGGGCCGGCACGGTACGGCCCGATTTTTTTATGTATACTAATGTGGCCCAACAGGTAAAAATAGGCTAAAAACGCCAGTGCGCAAAATAGGAGGCAGATTAGCGGGCCTAGCGGGCCGGTGGGCCGGCCCGATTAGCATATGGGCCGTGCCTGGGCTGTAGGCTGCAGCACGCGGGCCGGCACGGCACGGCTCGTATAATAATCATGCCTCAGCGGGCCGGGTCGTGCCAGACACGATTAAGATGGGTCGTGCCGTGCCAGGCCGACCCGTTTGGCCAGCTATACTGCGCATTCATGCATCAAGAGAGATACCAGGGCAGTGAATTCCAGTTTTGTACCCAAGAATTGGCAGAAAAAAGAACATTTGAATGGTGAAGGAGAAGCATCAAGGCGACCAAACACATACACCAACTTTATGGCAGGTAATGGCACATTCTTCTTGAGAACATAATCTATCCCATTGAATTACTAAACAGTATAACAGGGCGAGCTGGGAGCCTCCACAAAGCTATGGCGTTGCTAGCCGTACGATCGCTTGCCTGGATATCTCTTGGGCTGCTGCTCCACGGAACTATCTACTTCACATGTGGTTGATTGGGCCTGGATTGTTTCTTGGGCCGGTGGACTAACTTAAGCAGACAAAGTGTATATGAAAAACAAACGTAAGTAGCTGTTTCCTAAATTTTGCTAAAAAAAGTTGTTTCTCAAATAAAAAATTAGGTAGCTGCGTGTGAGCGGGGCATTATCTTCTGCCTTTGATAGTAATGTTGAGGCTCACAATCTTGTGAAAGTCGTGTCTTCTTTGTGGGCGGGCCATCTTGTCTGGCTAACATCTCCACCATCTATTATCTGTATTCCCCGAAACATTTTGCAATAGACGGTGGTTTTAAAAAAAATTGTTGCTCGTGTTGGCGTCGCAGCGCCACACAACATTGACGCCCCACTGCCTAACTCCCTCACGTGCGCGTGGCAACAATGACAAGGTCTACCAATATGGGAATCAAGCGGCGCTAATTCTTTTTTTAGGGGAATAAGTGACACTATTTTTTTAAACAACGATAAAAGATTTGTCTCATAGATTAATTAAGCAGAAAAGATTGCCCGGTTAATTTATCTTACCAATCGTGCTATTGACTATCATGTATGTTCTCTAAACCTATGTTACTTAGTCATGTTTTTGTTTCCAAGATATCTTTCATAGACACTATTCATTTAAAGCTAGAGCAATCACTTGACTGATTCTATTTCCCAAGACAATCGCAATATTACATTTTTTATCATTGTCTAATATACGGGTTAGTTCATGCAAGTTTAATTTCTATATTTTATATTTAAAAAAATTACATGATATTTCATCATTCTATCATAAAATTGGCGGGCGTAGCAACGTGCCATCATGGTCTAGTGGAATGTACAAGATATCTACAATTCCAATAGACATTTACCCTCCTATATCTTTTGAAATATTTAGCTTCTAACACGAACAACCTGTCTTGAAAAAAAAAAAGAAAAAGGCAAAAGGCCTAAGAGAGTGAATCCTACTCGTAAGGCAAATCTTGTGTGAAGACCCATGCTTAAAGCCAGATTAGTACCACTAGGCTAATGAGCAACCTAAGCCGAATTGATCTAGACTCTAACCGCAGCAGTGAAAACAACGTCAGCTGGAGGGAGCTAAACAAGAGATCAACACAAATATAGAATTAATACCATTGGGCTAATGTTTGAACAAAACCTGAGACTTTTATATAACATCAAAACTGGCAAACTCCAACAGGGTCTGATCAATAATTCAAGTCAGAGATTTGGCCAGCATAGGTTCAATGGTGGCATTCGAACCCGTGCGATCAGATCCAACATGGACCGACAGTTGGACAGGAAAAGGAAGAACCAAGGACCAAATCAGCATGGGTCCAAGCAGGTTTTAACCCAAACTTGGCATAATATCGTGTTTATAACTGGCTGGTGTGAAGTCACCAACAATTAAGAGAGCAAGGTAATTGAATGTTGGTAAATTGTATACTGGATATCAATGTTAAGTTCAGGAGCTAATAGCCACATGTTGATCAGGACGGTCTCTAATTCGTTCTCCAACAATTCTAATTTGTTTCACAAGTGAATTTACATCATTTAACATTTACATTAGTTTTTCAAAAATACTGCGATCCAATTCACCACCAAAATCATCTTGACACAATGCTTTGATTCTATTTTCAGTTTCACGATCGGTATCATGTATATATAACTGAGAAAATTTGGGCTTACCATCATATGGAACTAATGTACCCGTTTTGTGGTGCACTTGACCGCTCATTGGGAAAACATATGAACATTTACCATTGTTGATACTTTTGCCTACATGGGCTCCAAAAAAGTTAAATTAAATAGGCAATTATACTGCCTTATGTGGGTCATGAATTCTCTACTCTCACAACCACCATTGAAACGCATAAGTTGTGCAGTATAATTGCCTATTTAATTTCACTTCTTTTGGAGCCCATGTAGACAAAGGTATCAACGATGGAAAGGTCCATATGTTTACCGAATATAAGAGGTCAAGTGCACCACAAAATGGGTACATTAGTTCCACATGATAGTAAGCCCAAATTTGCTCAGTTATATATACATGATACCGATCATGAAATTGAAAATAAAATAAAAGCATTGTGTAAAGAAGATGATTTTGATGGTGAATTGGACCGCACTATTGTCGCAAAACTAATGCAAATGTCAAATGGTGTAAACCCACTTGTGAAACAATTTAGAATTGCTGGAGAATGAATACAGAATGTCCTAATGTAAACCCACTTGTGAAGCAATTAGGCTATTAGCTCCTCAACTAGACACTGATATCCAGTACAATAATTTACCAACATTCGATGACCTTGCTCTCTTAATTGTTGGTGGCTTCACCCCAGATAGTTATAAACACGATATATTGTGCATGATAGAGGTCTGCACCCTGCTCTTATGGCCTTGCAATATCCTCTATTATCAAGTGAAGAGCAGAAAATTCATCAAGTTCAGACTAGGAACAGTTGTGCCAGGTAAAAAGAGGGAACATCAACAGGAGGAGAGAGAGTATGCATCATGCAAAAGTTTCCAGAAGTCGAATGCAAAAGTCGAGAGAGAGAGCTGGTCCATGCAAAGCCTTTTGGGGAGTTTTGTAAGAGGTGTTTTCATAGGGAGAGTGTGCAAAGTTCAGTGGAGAGAGAGACGTCCAGTTATTTGAGTTGACTGGTGAGGGGACTACAGCAAATGGCCTCACAAACCTGTTCGGAACAGTGACCAAGATAAGCATGCAGCTACTGCAAATGATCTGTTGTTCGACACAACACCGCACGAATCTCAGCGGGACCAAACAGATAGGATAACCGGGGGTCGGAACCCCCGGGAGCTACCACGTCTTTCCGTTATTCCCATATATGGTCATGTTGGGTTCCATTTAGGTATGGGATTTGATACACCGATGCCCAGTTATTGTACGAAAAAGCATTTAAAACACTTACCAAGTTGGATTATCACGCATATTGCTGTCATTATAGGCCTGACCAGTACTCCTTACACGTGTTGTGGAAGGGTTACTTTCCAGTTACAAGTTGATTGTTATGCTTGCTTAGAAGACAATCGCCTTTGGTTTATAATCGCAGTCGATGTGCGCCACTAGCCGGCAACCAATTATTGGAGGTCGGTTATGATTCTTATTCAGTTTCTCCCTTTATTCGATTCATCTTCTTCCTTTATTTGATGCGCGTCTATATAATCTCCACCCTTCTACTGATCATTCCCCTCCCTACTCGGCAATGTCACCTCTGCTAGACATGCTTCTCGCCCGGTTGCCGCTGCAGTTTACCGCCCCTCCTTCCTCGCATCTTCCATCCAGTTACTTACTGATACTGAATCGGATCCCTTCTGATTGATATTGTTTTTTTGGTGTGTGTTTTGCTCCCAATTCGCAGGACACTGGTTCTGCTGCAGGTGCTCTCACATCTCAGTTGAGGTATTGGAACTGCTGAACTGGTTCTCGTGGTTAGTTCGGGCAATTCAAGCTCACGATTTGCATTGGTTGCTGCCTGTGTTAGAGCGACTCGTAAGAGGCGCCCTTGAGGCGGCCGGCGGAATGCAGTGGTGCTACGCGGTGCGCTCCTGTCGGTGACACTCTGCCTTCTCCCTGTCGGACGGCTGTTGGTCTGCACCGCACAGAGAAGAGCGGAGGGCTTGCGATGGAGAATGACGAGGAGGGGTGCGCCCCCCCAACCGCCGATGTCGCAGACTTTGAGGTCGCTGTTCGTGGGGATTTAGATCGAGGTCCTTTACTGTGAACGGCGACAAGCGGGAGCAGCAACTGCAGACCACGCACCTCCAGCACATGCCGACGCGCTAGGAGGCTGCGCGCAGCAGCCTGCAGCCTCACCGCCGCCGACACATGGCGGGTACCGATCCAAGCCGGAAGCGGTGACGGCGACGGCGGGAACTTGATCTGCTGGATGGGGACGCCCTGGGAAAGCGGTGATGGCAACAGCAGGAACTTGATCTGGTGGATCGGGAATCTCGCCGGCGTGGTCGATGAGGCCGGAGCGACCGGGGGCGATGCAGGCCTGGCATTGCGGTGTCGCGCCGGCAATGCGCGGCGGCGGAGCACCGGCACGGCGAAGGCCACCAGAGCAAGCGATGGCTACCATCGTAGCTGTGGCGGGACGGTGGATGGCAGCAGCGGTCGGCGAAGCGCGGAGGCTGCCAGAGCGGCGGCTGCCATCGCAGCCTGTGGCGAAGGCGGTGGATGGCAATGCAGCGGCCGCCGCTGAGCGGCGGCTGCCACTGCAGCCAGGGTGGGGCGGTTGATGGCAGCTGCGGCCCGGCGAAGCGCGGGCGGAGGTCAGCCGCGGCAATGCCACGGCAGCCACGACGGTGCGGTGGCGGCGATGGGCAGCGCAGCCTGGTGCGGCCCGTAGGACCCATCCAAGAACAGACGGATCTCCTGGACCGCCTGGATTAGGTCCCGCAGCGCCCCAGACACCTCCTCCGGGGTGAGGACGGCAGGGCGGGCGCGACGGAGGATCCCGGCACGGGTAGGAGCGGGGCGACGGTCGTGGTGGTCGCCGGAGGCGACGAGGTGACCGGCAGCAGGAGAGACGGGTTGGGCGGCGGTGAAGACATGATCGAACCGAAGCTAGCTGATACCAAATTGTTATGGCGCTGCTAGAAGAAGGGCGCGAGAGGGCCGGCCGGGGGCCTTTTGCCCACGGCTGGGCAAGAGGGAAGGGATTTTCTTCTTAATTTTCGCTTGATTAGATTGATACATCTCCTCTCTTTATATAAAAAGATTTACTTAACTCCCAAGCAAACGACCCTTATCTTTAATTAACCGTAAGACTAATGGGCTATGCCACCAGCCTAGACCCATTACGTACTTTAACAGTGAGTAATCTCAGTTCATTTGTTCCCTAGCTACCGACAACATGTATTGATCAAATACTATAGGTTCAGTGTATGCATAAATTTAACTGCCTCAATTGTGTGCTCAGTTTTTCTTCTGGCGCTAGTCTTCCTCACCTGCGATGACATACACTGAAAGGAGAAGAAGATATAGGAAAGTTGACCTTTTCAAATTAGGTTGTTCTAAGCTTCATGCTGTCAATAAGGTGGGCAAATCTCAGAGCTGTTCCATATGAATCTTTTTCCCAATACACTACCTATGGAGGCTCTCAATTAAAAGTTTGATTTTCCAAACAGAGCATTCAGAGCTAGGCTTGAACGTAGTGTATTAAAGTTAATTATGGGTTTCTGTTTGTCTAGTTTATTTTCCAGTTATGTTCATTAAAGGTAATATATTACCTACACAAATGATCAACGGTATGCTCAAGGATTCCTCGTCAGTCGCTTTTCAAAGCGCCTATGCCCAAAGCAAGGCATTATGCCAACGCCCCGCGCTTAAGCACACCCAGGTGAGCACCTAGGAGCGTTTTTTTCATTGGGTATACTAGAGGGATATAAATGCCCTTTCCAAGTATGAAACTGAATTTTCCTTATTTTCTTAGCCACTACGAAATTGTCGAACAGGACAGAAAACAACCATGAGTACTTGACTACTTACACAACTTACATGAACAATTAAGATTGAGAAATCTACCACAAACATAATTGAAATAAGATTTTCACTTCAGAAGATGGAACCTAAAGAAAATATATGCAAACACTTAGTACGGCGACAAACTTACCACTTCATAAAGTTGGTTTTGACAATGATGGCGGGAAGCCAAAGTATGGGTAAACAGGCAAGGCAGCATTAACAGTGCATGGTGCTCCTCCATGAACCTTGTTAAGTTCAGAAGTCTTGACATCCAGCGAAAATAAATCTTCATACCTTCGTAAATCGTCATCGCACTGAGCTTGTCGAACACCTCGAAGAATAAGAATTTCTCAGTTGCACCCACAATATAATAATGTGATCCATGAGGCAATGTTATGACAATTTTTAGCTGACAATTGTTGGAAGAGTGGCCATCATTTTGCTGTCGTATGATGGAGATAAAACGAGCCGTTTGGACTGCGATCCACAACTAGAGTAAACATCTCAATGGCTCCTTCTGTAGCCACAACAATGGAAGACATGCATCCGCTCTGGCTCTGCTCCGGCTGATCTATAAGCTGCTTATGGGAGGTGTTGAGGATGTCGACAGTGGAAAGCTCCAACCTGCGCGTGTCAAGAAACAGCAGCTTGTTCCCCCAAGGTGCCGTCCAGTACAAACGGCCGCAGAAGTAGTTAAAATAGGACAATGATTCCCAAAATGTCTTAACTGTACCAAATGAACTCCAACTGGAAGAAGCAGCTACACACCATTTTCCGGTGGCAGACGAGAAGACAAACATGACGAACTTGCTTTTGTAGTCCGCCCAGCAGATCACCTGGAACGACGTCTCATCCTTGCTGTCACCGGTGGGAGCGAGGACAGGCTCGAATCCACGAAGATGCTCTTCATATGTGTGGGAGCAGAAGTATCTCCGTGACAGGGGATCGCACACCGTGAGGACTGACCCGCTGATGGTCATGGCGGCCCACCGGCGAAGCCAGCGGTTGCACCAAGGGCGGGGGCGAGCGGGGCGGAGGGGTGGGGATCCTGGGCCGGGCGGAAGCTTCCTTCTTCGGTGGCGAACCCGAGGAGTGGCGGCGGGTGGAGGGCGCGGTACCGGCGGCGGCCGAAGGAGGCGCAGGCGGTGGAGGCGCGGGCGAGCGCGGTCGGTGTGGGAAGGCGGAGGAAAATCTCCTCCAGGATCTCTTCGACGAGGTGCGGCGCTAGCTGGGCCATGGCGGGCGGCCGCCGCCTGGGTGGGGGAGGAAGGGGATCGTCGGGGTTAGGTTTTGGTCGGAGTTACCGGCGGCCGGGGGAATGAGCGGGTGCTTTGAGTTTTTGACACACAAAATTCTTCTTGGGCCAAAGAAACGATGCCACTACTTATTGGGCTAATTTCATACCGTACATTGCAATTCTACAAGGTTTCTTGATTGATGCCATTCTACAGGGTTTTTAGCAAGATCCTGCATTCTCTCTTACAAAAGCAAGATGCTAGCATGAAACAATACTTTCTTACTAATGTCACAAACGTTCTTATATTACTAGTAAATACGCACGTGCAACGCACGTTAATGTTTAAGCAATATAGTAATTGCACGCGGAATTAGGTATGCTATTATTTGTGTGTTAATCCTGTGATTAGTGCAATAGTTGGTATGATATTAATTGCACGTTAAACATGTTTAACGCTCGCCATTGAAGCAGTCTAGGTCGTTGGATTGACTTAGTTCGATGGTCGAGATAAGTTGGATCTGCCACTTTGGGTCTTTTTATATTGGTATAGATGAGACGGAGGAGTATTAGTTAAAGGATACCCTTCACGAAGCACATGTGTGCTCGTGCGGGAGCACACCTTCTTTTTCTCGTTTTTGGTTTTGATGTGCTCAACACGCATGAAGCACACATGTGTTGTGTCTATGTGAGCACCGGAGTGATTCTCACATGAGCACACCTACCCTTTTCCTCTCCGGGTTGGTTGTGGTCCACCACGCGTGAAACACATCTTTATTCTCAAATCGATGTTATTAAGAACACCATCCAAGATCTAAAACATAAGAAATCAAAAATGAAAATTCCAACAATATATATGGAAATAACAAAAAAATCATGACAGTGGGTGATATGCTACCAATTATGTTTGCTCATTCATTTTATATTAATGGGTGCCCAAAATATGGCCATGTAAGTCCGACGCGGATTTTTGGGACATGGTGGCACGTGAGGATGATATCCAGGCAGTCCACTGAAGCTTTGAGATGCATACTTAATATAGTGATTAATTGAATACGAGGGGATACACAATCATAAAGTTGCAAATACACATGTAAATACATAGAGTGGGCCAGCACACATAATTGGCAATAAATGTTGCCGAACATCAAGTGAGATGTGATAGGATATGTGTCTCTCGTCTCCACCTCTCTCCCTCTCACGCAAGTGGAACCGCGAGCAGGAGCACTGTGATTGTGAGGAGAAGAGTTGGGTGTTGTCCTTGATGCTGACAAGATGGATCCAGTGAGATATGTTACCACTGAAGAAGAAGCTCCTCTTGATGTCGACTACCACTTCCATTCATTCTCTTCCGGAGGGACTCTGCTAGTTCATCTCATGGCTGAAGCTCTAAGTTCATGAGCTGCTCCATGTTGCACTCTGGTTAATCATCTCCTAAAAGAATCAGTTATATCTAAGTATTGTATATTACTGTCATGTGCATCAATGTTGAAAAGAATGCAGCAATCCAATTCATACAGGTTTTTATGCTAAACTAACTATAATGTCCATTTGAAATGCTTACCACTTAATAATATTGACCCACGTACTGTATCAACCATTAAGGAGATTGCATGCATTTTCAATGCACTGGCAGAAAAATTAATTCACCAACAACATGCACTTCACCATTTAATAGGTGGACTTACTCGCCAATACGTTTCAACCACCTAGTATGAATGAATCAAGCTCCATGTTCTGTTATGGGCAGCTATTCCTACTCCCACCTTTACTGTTGCCTCTTCGCATCATGCTAATTGATTCATGTCGTAGAGTAGCTTGTCCTAAGTCAAATAGTCTATTTTAATCGATGTGAGTTATTTGTTTTATTTTTTGTATTTAGCACTCCAGATGCTAGTGAGCACACCGGACAACGTAATCCAGGATTGGAAGAAAATGTTGAGTGTCCTTCATAGCCAATTATAAAAAATATCTAACTGATGATATAGTCAGCAGCTAAGTCTTGATTACTACCTAGCACAAGTAGGCAGACCTTAATGAAAATACTAATTGGATGATTAGCTGAACAAGAAGAGCTGGATCCTCATGTAGAACAAACTAGTCTATCTTCCCTGTCCTGTACTATGCACAGCGCCACACAGTTGCTCAATCACAAGAACAAAAGAGAATGGCTAAAGGGGAAGAGGAGGAATGAGGGGGGAGGAGCTATGAGCTGGGCCGGGGGATTTTTTTTTCAAAAGGGACTCCATATCACCATGGATGAGTTCTAGCTAGCCATGCATATGAATTAGAGCAGCAGGATGAGTGAAGCTGCGTGATGGATAAGGGATGGTCTGCATGTTCCCTTTATGCCCGTGGTGCAGGTTGCTGTTGGAGTGTTGGTGACCTGCTACAAATAAATGAGCTGCTCTTGTCAGTCTGATGGGCACGCCTCCATTCAATGCCTGGCCTGCCATGTGGGCCATATACTGCATCTGTCAGCAGCTATACCAGATGCTATACAGGGAGGCGGAAATCATTATACAGCCCGCGGGTATTTAAGTTGCACGAATCACGCGGTAGAGTGCGGTGTGGATACCGACCGCGCGTGGCCGCATGTCCGCTCGGGATTATTCGCATGTAAGTCTTGCTTTTTCTAAATACATTTGTGTGTTTCAAAAGTTCCAACTTAGTCTGTGAGTTCAAACTTTTTGTGAGAGCTAGATACAAAATGAAGAAAAACTTAGTCTGTGAGTTCAAACTTTTTGTGAGAATTCCTCCATATTATCGTGTTAAATTAAATTCCTTCAATTTATATGGATTGAGCCGCTCCATGGGTATCTTACAGAATTCACACGACTACATCTTCATAACAAAGGTAATTCGTATGGATAGAAACTCTGCAAAGTTCCTTTGAAAAATCCTACCTTTCAAAGGGGCTCCAAGCCACAAAAGCTACTTCCTCGGCCCCACAATGTAAGACGTTTATTAACACTACATTTGTTAGGAGCTAGGGTTCTGCCGGTTCTAGGGCGGAGATTGTAGGGGAAAGATGGAGGAAGACGAGGTCGAGAGCGCGGCGGCTGGGCGCCGTCCTTGCGTGGTGGAGAAGAGGCGGCTAGGGTTTGGTCTCCCGGCTCCCTAAGGGAAGCCGAGCAAATACTGATTGCTTCTTGCTTGATTAGATTGATACATCTCCTCTCCTTATATAGAGAGGTTTACTTGACTCCTAAGCAAACGACCCTAATAACGATAAGATAATTGGGCTAAGCCCCTAGTAACGATAAGATAACTTGGGCCACAACCCACTGGGCTAAGCCCCTAATATGCCGGTCATAACACTTCTCCCCACTTGCACAAACAGCTCGTCCTCGAGCTGTAAGGCGGGGAAGCGCTTGTTGAACTCCTCGAGGTGATCAACTAGCGTCAAACACCTCCGCGACAGTTGGGGCAGCCAGGTCGCCGAGCCCGGTGGCAACGGCGTCCTGCTCAATGTAGTCTGCAGCCTCTAGGTAGAAGAGTCGAGGGCAGACGTGGTCGGGCATGTAGGTCTCGTCGTAGTTGAAGCACAACCCTTGGCGGCGATGCTCGAGTAGCTCGACCGAGGTAAGCCGGCGGAACGGGCGCGCCGCAGTCGCGGCAAGGGGTGTCGCGGAAGCCTGAGCAGGCCGACCCTGCGTGGGAACATCCGCCAGGTGGCGCCCAGCCGCCCGGACGGTGATGCTCGCTGGATGGCCACCGCTGGGCGCCAACGCTGGGCGTAGTACATGGTCGTCTGGAGGTCCCGGGGTCCCCGCAGCCGACGCCCACGCGATATGATCCGCGCACCGCCAACGAAGAGTTCGGCCCGCTGGTGAGCCGTCACGCCAGACGCGTGGCACGCCAGGGCCTGAAAGCGGTCGGTGTAGTCCTGCACCGTAGAGGTGAAGGGAAGGCAGCCCAACTCCGCCAGCCGGCTCCCACGTATTGGCAGTCCCAATCGAAGGAGGCAGAACTCGCGAAAACGCTCCCATGGGGGCATGCGACTGTTGTCCTACTCGAGGGCGTAGTGCCACGTCTGTGCGGCGCCACGGAGGTGATAAGAGGGAGCCAGGTGCGGTCCGACGCGAGCGTCCGTTGCCCCCGGAAGAATCGCCGCCTTTGGTTGAGCCAGTTGAGGGGGTCCTCGGCGACGTCGTAGGTGGCGAAGGCGAGCTTGGTGAAGCGCGGCGGTGTCTGAGCATGACCGCCGTGAGTGTACGGCTCGGCGGTACGGACCAGTGAAGAGGATGGCGTTAGTCCGGTGTGCACAGGTGGTCCACAGGAAAGCGGTGGCCCGTCGAAGCCAGTGTGGAAACCCGCGGAGCCGGAGGGCCCGTCATACGGCAGGGAGGGCGCCGGCTGGTCCACGACCATGGTGTAGACTAGCGACGGTGACGTCCTGGCCAACCAGGGAGGAAGCTGGGACGGCGAGGGCGGGAACCGCACTTGCTGAATCGGCACGCCGCCGGGCGCAGCTTATAGTCGACTGGTCTTTGGCGGTGGAGGCGCCGGCGGTACCGCCGAAATGGCGGAGGCGGCGGGCGCGGCGATGGCCGCGGTCGGCCATTGTGGCTAGATCGGGGCGGTGGCGGGGCTGGTAGCTGCAGCTGACCAGCGTCCGCAGCGGCTCCGGGTACGGCGGCCGATGGCGGTGGCGGCGAGACCCGGTGGCGTGGGTGACGCGGCGAGGCGGCGCCGCCAATGCGACCATTGGGGCGGACGGCGGCGGCGGCGATGGTGGTGTAGAGGTCGGCGCCGCTGGTGCCGAATACCACGGCAGGCGGCCGTCGTGGTGGCAGGCGGCAAGGGCGGCGGCGGCCCGGAAGGGCCGGCTAGGTATAATTGTATCCCCTGGATGACGGTGACGAGATCGTTGAGGACCCCTATGATCTCCGCCGGGAAATAGACGGCGGTCGGTGGTGCAATGGAGGGCGCCGTCATCAGAGTGGTGGCGGCGCCGGAGGATGCGACCAGCGACGCGGACGGGGAGGGCAGCGGCGCGGTGAAGAAGGCCAGCGGCGCGGTGGTGACAGTCGGCAGCGGAAGCGACGGGATGGGCGACGGCGCAGACATGATCGGAACTGAGCTACCTGATACCAAGGTATTAGGAGATAGGGTTCTGCCGGTTCTAGGGCGGAGATTGTAGGAAAAAAGATGGAGGAAGACAAGATTGAGGGCGCGGCGGCTAGGCGCCGTCCTTGCGTGGTGGAGAAGAGGCGGCTAGGGTTAAGTCTCCCGGCTCCCTAAGGAAAGCCGAGCAAATATTGATTGCTTCTTACTTAATTAATTAATACATCTCTTCTCTTTATATACAAAGGTTTACTTGATTACTTGACTCCTAAGTAAATGACCCTAATAACGATAAGATAATTGGGCTAAGCCCCTAGTGACGATAAGATAACTTGGGCCACAGCCCACTGGGCTAAGCCCCTAATATACCGGTTATAATAACACTAGAGTTAGAAAATGTCTTACATTATGAAACAGAGGAAATAGATCGTAAATAAGCTGAACACTACAGAGAGTGACAATGAGAACCATACAATAACAAGCAGAGAGTGACAATGCACACCACCGTAATACTAGGTCACAGGAAAACAGTACGTCCCTTACATATTATAGTGCTAGACAAAGTGACATTGCCAACACCCCAGTACTAAATCCAGCCAGCATATTGGTCGCACCGCATCATCTTAAGCATCCTCCGTCTCTACTCAATATCGCCAGATGTGTGGCCCAGATAAGAGATCCCAAAAGCAAGTGAGATTCACCCCTGCAGATATATTTAGTTAGAAAGCCGATGTGGATGTAAAAATCTTTGCTTCTGCGGTTTCAGAATAAGACCCGCTAACCGTAATTGATAAGTACAGATGGCACAAAATGACAAGCAAACTAATTCATGATTGGAGAAGTCTCACAGCCATCTTATAACAGTTTTGGAGTAAAACATCCAGAAACTAAGTATTAAAATTTCCAAAGATCTGTATTATGCATAGCACAATAAAAACCAAGAACCAGCAGGACAACATCGATTCACTAGTAACCGTCCATGTGCAACACACATCCAATTCGATAGTAATATTATTTCGAAGATTAGCTACATTTACTCCAAGATTGATTACAATTAATGTCATTTCGGAATTATGATTAATGTTCCATATTATGGATGATGTGATGGATACATCATCGGACCAGCTGCGTGAGACGTTGGATAGGTGGTTGAATGGCTGACATCATTTCGATTCATCAAACTCATGCTTTTATAAGTAGTACTCCCTCCATTCCTAAAAGTCTTTGTAGAGGTTTCACTACAAATTACGTGCGGATGTATATAGACATATTTTAGAGTGTAGGTTCACTCATTTTGCTCCGTATGTAGTCCATAATGAAATCTCTAAAAAGACTTCTCTCATGCTGTATGGGCTGTTATCTGTGAGGCTTTGGGCAAGATGCAATGGACATCGACGGCCCAAGACACGCTGGATGCTTGGCTGCGGGACAAGCAAGGACCGAACAATCTACGGCGCAAGGATCTGCATACTATCTTCATTCTCACTATTTGGGAGTTGTGGAAGCATCGCAATGCTGCTGTGTTTGAAGGGGCATCCCCCTTCATGGATGTGCTTATAGCTAGGATCAAGTCCGAAGGGAAGATATGGTCGTTGGCGGCAAGTTCAAAGGGATGTTGAACCCTTCTTTGGTAGTTTAGAAAGGTGGGCGCGTAGGGAAGGATAAGTGTAACGGGAACCTTGTAAAACATGGTGGAGGCATTCTTTGCCTTTCTTCTTTAATATATAATATGCACGCTCGTGCATATTCGAGAAAAAAAAATGTCTAAAATGACTTATATTTAGGAACAGAGGGAGTAGTAGATAGTACGGAAATTCACAGGGGCACGTAAGTGCGGGGGCACTCACCTGCCAAGCCCTGTCGCCCGCTCGATTTGCCTCGCGATTCGCGAAGTAGTTGAATCCCGCACAAGTGCACCGTAAAAAAGAAAATCCCTCAAAAAGCTTTAAGTTTCAATGATGAAACTTACGGTTTTTGCATCTAAAAATGCAAAGTTTCAACAAGTTTCAGAGATATAATTTTAAGCAATTTTTTCTGTCAGTCGTAGACACAAAATAATTGATTTTTATTGGTCGCTCGTACTAAGTTTCAACATTCAAAACTTAACAATTTTTATAAGTCATCGAAATATATTTAAAATGGATCTTATTTCAAGGAGCTGCTCATGAGAAACACAAATATGAAAACATAACTTAATTTGGATTTTTCGTTTAAAAGATATAGAACTTTGAAAAGCGGAAGCCAAAATAAAAAGCTGGCATCAGGGCCCTGAGTGCCCCCGCACTTGCATGCCGCAAATCCTCATCCGTAGATAGTAGAGTATTAGATATATAGTGGATAGTCGATTCAGAGGAGAAGAGTTTTAATGTACAGATGAACCCTTTAATTAGGACAGTGGGGGCACCCCTCACAAAGTGCATAAGATAGATCACTTGCTACCGGTGACACAACTAGGTAGGACCATTGATTGTTGCTTGGCGCTGCCCAGTGCAATCGCTCATCAGAGAGGAAAACCACCTGATCCTCTTCAAGGAATCCATCTATGAAAAGACGCCTATTGTGTTCTTTCCATAAATTAAACTATATGTAGTAGCTAACTTTCAACAAGACACACCATGAGAGTATTAACTCCTAAGGCCAGAATTATGAAGTTTTCAGTTCCAACTACAAAATCTCCAGGGGCTGAGGGCTATCAACAATCTGATCAGCATGATATTGAGCAAGACTCATATACCCAACAAGATTGAGATTGGCTCCAGCAAACCAGTTTTTCACCTGTTTGACAACATGGTTACATATAATTTGACAAATTCCTAGAGGTTGTAATCAAGCATGAGATGAGCTTGAATAGGATCAACTGTGGCACTGAGAGCAGCGTCATCAGATCCAGCTTGGTCAAACAGTTGCCCCTGAGAAACTCAAATGCAAGGACCAAAATGGCCTGATTTACTTCAGGGGGCTGGGACGGGAAAATCCAGCCAGCTTGAACGGGTTTTAACTCAACCTCAGTAAATTTGCAAAGCTGATGGGTATTGGTTGTGGGATAAAGATGTGACTGAAAACTTGCATGTGTTACCATATTATTTCACTGCGGATGTATGTTTGTCTAGTTTCTACTCTTGTTCTTCAAAGGTCTTGGCTAAAACTATGCACTCGAGGAGTGTTATCATAGATTTGTCAGATATTCCGTAACCTTTCTTGGTTTGACAAGTTCTAACAATCGCATGAACCGTTAACTTTCTACATTCTAAATTAGGACATCAAAGCTCCATAATTCATAAGGACGAACAGAATAAGCTTGCTGTTAATCTACAACTTTACAAGAGAAAACCTACAAAAGTATAAGCAATACTATGAAAACAGGCTTACCGCTTTGTAGTTCATAGGCTCGGTTTCGACAATGATGGCGGGAAGCCAAATACTGGGTGAGCACGATTGGGACAATCAAAGATTGTTGCCCTGCAGCTGCAGACCTTCTTAAGTTCTGAAGTCTTGACATCCAGAGAGAAAAAATCGATATCATTATCCACAGGAAAGACCCCATGTCTATTGTCATCCCACCGAGCTTCTCGAACACCTCGAAGAAATAAGAATCCCTCAGTTGCACCCACTGTATAATAGAGACATCGGGGAGGCAATGCGATAACATTTTTCAGCTGCCACTCTTTGGAAGGTCCGCCGTTGTTTTGCTGACTTGTATGATAAATATAAAACGAGGTAGGCTTGCAATGACCAACAAGGGTAAACATCTCAAGTGCTCCTTTTGTACCATTAACAGTGGTAGACATGCACACACTCTGTCCAGGCTGGTTTATAAGCTGCACATGGTAGCCGGTGAGAATGTTGACAGTGGAGAACTCCATTGTGCGTGTGTCCAGCACGAGAAGCTTGTCTTTCCAAAGAGAGCTCCAGTAGAAGCAGCCACGCAAATAGTTGAAATGTGAAAAGCCTTTCCGAGGGGGCTCATCTGTGCCCAAAGAGTTCCAGCTGGGAGATGCAGCTATACACCATTCAACGGCGACGGAGGAGTAGACAAACGTGACCAGCTTGGTTTCGTAGCGCGCCGTGCAGATCACCTTGAACGAGGTCTCATCCTCAACCTCATCCTCATCCTCGCCAATGGGAGCAAGCATTGGCTCGAACTCGATAAGGCGCTCTTGCTGGACGGTCATCTCCTCTGGTATGGGAAAGAGCAGCGTGGATCTCCGTGACCAGGGATCGCACACCGCCAGGTGTGTAAAGACTGGCTTGATGTCCCACAGGTAGCTGCACTCGAGGAGGACGCGGCCGTCGCGAACGTCGCGGTGGCACCAGGGGCTGAGGCCGCTGAACCAATCATCATTGGGCATGGGGACGAAGGAGTAGGTGAAATCTGCGCCCTCGGCAAGGGCGCGGGCAAGCGGGGCGGAGGGATGGGGTTCTTGGGCGTGGTGGAAGCCACGTTTGTCAAGGGCGAATCCCACGAGTGGAGGCGGATGGAGAGCGCGGAAGCGGCGAAGGAAGGAGCGCGCCGTGATGATGCGGCGGAAGCGGGGGCTGGCGGTTGAGGCGCGGACGAGCGCGGCCGGGGTGGGTAGGCGAAGGAAGATTTCCTCCAGGCTCTCGTCGACGATGTACGGCGCCGGCGGTGCCATGGTGGGCGGCAGATCGACCGCCGCCGCCGGGCGGAGAGGAAGAGGATTAGGTTGGGGGGACTCAGGGTGCTGTGTTGTGCTGTGCGAGGTGAGCCAGCGGGCTATAATTTCGCACTGAGTCAATTACACGGATAGTGCTAGAACTTGACGCAAATAGTCATTTTAGTACTAAAACTTGTAGGGAAACCCTTCCTATCTATAGTCTGATAGGAAACGAGCGCCAGACTAGTCGACGGCCGCCGATTCAATTTAATCCGACGGTCACAACGTGCTCTTCATATATGTTAAAAAAGGAGAAGAAAATCCCAACATCCGGGCATTAACTTCCCGCAACCCCCGCATCTAACCTCTTCCTAATTTCTCGCCCCACATTCCTCCCGATTCCATTCGCCGCCAACAGCACGCACAGGCCCAAGCTCGCCTCGCCCAGATCCCTTCCACCCCCGGCCTCCATCGCCCATCGTCGTTGTGTATTGTGGGCACCTCATCGGTCAGTCCTCTTCCTCTACTCCTCCCCACCACATCGTCTGTTCATTGATCTACCGAGCTGCTAATTCTGCATGACAATCATGGCCGTGATCTGCCGAGGTGCTAATTCTCCACGACACCACGACCGTGATCCGCCAAGGCCGATGTGAGCGGGCACCAACAATCGTGAGCAAGAAGTTTGATGGCCGTTCCCTTTGGCATGGTGAGCGTCACAAAGAGTTGATTCCAATGTGTGTTCCTCACTGATTTTGCTGGTTGCGTCACAATGATTTAATTCTCCTATGCTTGATTCATATGTGCTTGATTAGTAGGTGGCCGTGATGCCCATCCCAGCAGGGAGGATGGATAGGCATCGGGCAATCACCAAGTGACAGGATAATGGTCCCTTCTCCTGGAGTGCCATCCCTTCTCGACAGCGACCAGAGCACGCCCGGCCGGTTGCACATCGGCTTCACGTCCTCGGTTGACCTCATTTTAATTTGATATTCAGCTGTACTACTTTGCGGTAAAGGAGGTTTCGGCTAATGGTTCATCGTTGTTGCAGCGCCGCTCCATGCATGCCAATCCTTCTTAGTGCCGCTAACCATGGCGATAAAGGAAGCATGCCTACCATGCACTTCAAGCATTGGCAGGATGCACGCCCGACATCAAATAGAAGCACGATTACAATTGCAACAAAGCACGACCAACTTCTCAATACCAAGTTCCCTAACGTTGAGTTTCCATATTTTCATGCATATAATTATATGGTGATGAATTTTGGCCATAACCGAGTTCCCATAACATGTTTTTACTCTAGTGTGTCTTTTATATATGTTGTGAGAAAATGAAGATATTACATCCTAGCAACCATGCTTCATAGATTATTGCATATGATTCTATGGTGATGAATTTTTGCTTCCACCATTGTAAGTGTGTGCTACTCTGACTGTACATTTTTTTTGCTTCAACCATTATCCGATACTAGTGTCTCTTCAACCACTACTACTCTCTGCTTCAACCATTTGCTTTTGTTTATGAATTTCATTATACAACCATATTGCTTTATTTAGTGGATTTTTGTACAAGCTACTAAATTTTGTGCTTCCTTCTTTCTCACTGAATGCTTCAGTTGTACAGATTCCCAATAATGATGCAATGTGTGTTGATTACTAGACCAACCGGGCTCTAAGTTGTCGGTTCTACGACGAGCGATGCAGAGCTCATGGCAAACACAGACATTGTCGTGATCGGATTGCCGCCCTCCGCTATGACGACTACAACAAAATGAAATTATTGTTGTAATAGTATTTTACTATTGTTGTAAATGAATTTGTAAATTTGTGTTCACAAAGTATTAGTCTGTTTCAATGTATCATCATACATGTCCTGCTGCCACATGGTTTGTGAAGCAGAAAAAATCTGTATACGAAAAGATCGTTCCATTTGCAATTTTATTACTACTTTGGTTGGAAGCAATTTTATAGTTGATGGAAACAAGAGATTGATGCTTTTGAAACAGGTCTAAATAATTTTTCTTTTTGATGGAAGCAAATCACTGTTTGGTTGATGAAATCTCTAGTCCATGGAACAATGCTTCCGACAGAAAATATTTGATACTATGAGATAGTTTTATATGGCAATATTACAAACGAAGATGGAAGCAAATATTGGTGTGCGGAAGATGCTCAATGTCATACATTATGCTTCCTTGATCGACGAAACTCTGTTATGCACTAGCAGCAAAATTTCCAGTATCTAGAAAAAACAAAGTTGAATATAAGCAAGTGCACGAAGCATATAAAATTGTGTATGAAGCAACTAAAATTATAGTAAACCAAATAAAATGTGCCCACAAAACATAGTTTTGCAAACCAAGCAAATTAATCTATCTATGGAAGCATAGTTTTTTTTCAGGGATGCACGGGAACATACAGTGTTGTGCTGGAAGCAAAATAACGAAGTAGGAAACATGGGCATGGATAGAGGACGGAGAATACGGTAGTTCACACGTGATTGACGGAAGCCGAGATCCATGCATCATGCATGTAAGCTAACTACCGTCCCACGTTACCTCAAGCCTACGTATTACTCGCGTAAAAGCCGGAAGTGTGATGGATGAGGGACAGTTATGACGAAGCACTCAATTAACGAAACAAATTAGCTAAACTCACGGCCTGACTAGTAGTACTACTTACATCGGACGTCTACCGTGCCTTGGATCGAACGGACAAGGACTGGTCTGACAGGGAGCCAAACATCAGTAGTCTGATGCCTAGCGGTGCCCAAACTTGTAACATACATTGAACTGGTGAAATAACTTGGCTCAGGCGTGCAAATATAGTGCAAATCACGTTTGATACGAAAAGATCAACGACTTGGCGCGCCAACATGGCATTGGGGCCCGCTGTCGATGAGTCGAAAGCAAAGAGAAATGAATGTGGCCTATTTTTTTACGAAAACACCCTTGAATTTTTTATTTGTCACAAAAAAACCTTGTCTACGCCTTAAAATGCATTTTATTTTTCCGATTCAATGAGTCATGGGTCCCGGGTTTCAGTATTGAAAAATTAACAAGAAAAAGAAGCCCCCACAGGTCGAACTCATGAACTACAGCAAGAATGCTAGCTGACTTAAACCACTCAACAGTCCTTCATGTAGTATATGAACCGGACGCATGTGAGGCTTAAATGGGTTGCAAATAGTGTTTCCCATTTTGCTCGCACTAGGTTTTTCTTTTAAGATATTTCTAAAACGTATGTAATAAAAATGATGTTTGAATATCATGAGCTGTAAATATTATAATTTTTTGTGTGGATATAAATATTATACATAACGATGATGATTAGTAAATAAAAACATTTAAATATACACCCATGTATTATATAAAAATGTTTAGTAAATACAAACATTTAAAATATTTATATTAAATAAAAATGCTTAATGAATACAAAAAATTATACAGTTGCAGCTTATATTTAAATTATACAAAACGATGAATACAAACATTTACTAAATATTCACCTGTGTATAATTTTAACTCATGACTTATATTAAAAAACGTTATATATTTTATATATTAGCCATGATTAAATATTCATACGAACATTGTAAAATTTAAATTACAAATATTTTTATTATACGAATGTTGAACTATACAAATGTGTGTATAATTATTGAAAATTTTAATTATACCAACATTTTTATTTGTATGTATACAATTGTATTATACAAAAAAAATTAAATTACCTGTATTTATATTGTATTTTTTGAATTATATAAACATTTTCATAATTCATAAATATTATTTCATATATATATATATATATATATTGAAAATAATGCCTGATTAAAAAAAATAAGTTAGTTAGTTTGTATGTATATAATATTTATATGTCACAAATATTTGAACTTTTTTTATTACAGATATTATAATTTACATACCTTTTACAAATTTCTAAAAGATACAAGCAGATGCAAATGGCCGCACTGACAGCAGCTTATTTCAGCTCCTAGAACGCCTTCGTTATTTACTAAAAATAAAAAAGAGCGTGTCTTTGTTCAACTACATTATGCGTACTTATCCAAGACATGAATGCGTTACGGGTGAATTTGCTAGTATAGACTATTTGCTACTTACGTGTCGCTGGTTCGAGGCGGAGCTCTTTTTAAGTTTTATTTTTTTCAGAAAAATTGAGATGCCGCCTCACCAATAATGACAGGGTCTTTTTTGTGCTAAAAAATCGAGGTTGTTTTTGCAAAAAGTGGCCACACGCCCCCTCTCTGCTATCGAGTCACTGACAGCGGGCCCCACGTCAAGCTGGCATGCCTATCAGCAGTCCGGGCGTACACAATCAACATTTGCACCGTATTTGCACGCTTGAGCTAAGTTATTGCACCAGTTCAATGTATGTCGCAAGTTCTAACACCAAAGTAACCGTTTGCGTCAAGTTCTAACACCACCGATGTAATTGACTCTTTCGCAATTTGAGGCGACCCATTAAAAATTGGAGATAACATCCACAGTCACTATAATTGCGTCGAAAGCACGATACGCTCATCCAACTTTGAAATACGCTCGTTATGGTCACTGAGTACGATGGGACGTGAAAATACAGTCACTGTAGCGCGTATGGCCTAGTTTGACCAACTATTGACCGCCACGTAGTGGTCTCTCATTTGGCCAATGATTCATGGAGGGTTTTTTTAAGAACCAAAATCCCCAATCCCTCAAATCCCTAACCCGTGGCGCCCCTCTCAAATCCCTAACCCCCTCGCCCCCTCCGCTTCTTATCATCTTTGATAAGATGATCAAAGATTTTGGGTTTATACAAAGTTTATGAGAAACTTGTATTTCCAAAGAAGTGAGTGGGAGCACTATAGAATTTCTGATGAGTATATGTTGTTGACATATTGTTGATCAGAAATGATGTAGAATTTCTGGAAAGCATATAGGGTTATTTGAAAGGTGTTTTTCAATAAAAAAACCTGGATTAAGCTACTTGAACATTGAGCATCAAGATCTATGAGGATAGATCAAGAACGCTAAATGGTACTTTCAAATGAGCACATACCTTGACATGATCTTGAAGGTGTTCAAGATGGATCACCAAAGAAGGAGTTCTTACTCGAGATGTAAGGTACGGGTTAAGACTTAAAGCTCGACCACGGCAGAATAGAGAGAAAGGACAAAGGTCGTCCCCTATGCTTCGCACGTAGGCTCTATAGTATGTCAGTCAGTGTACCACACCGGAAGTGTTCCTTGCCATGAGTCGGTCAGGGGTACAAGAATGATCCAGAATGGATCATTGGACAATGATCAAAATTGTCCTTGGAGTAAATAAAGGACATGTTTCTCGATTATGGAGGTGATAAAGAGTTCGGCATAATGGGTTACGTCGATGCAAGCTTTAACACCTATCCGAATGACTCTGAATAGCAAACCGGGTACGTATAGTGGAGCAACCATTTGGAATAGCTCCAAGTAGAGCGTGGTAGCTGCATCTAGGAGATGACATAGATATTTGTAAAGCACACACGGATCTGAAAGGTTCGCACCCATTGACTAAGAACCTGTCTCACAAGCAAAACATGATCAAACCCCGTAACTCATTGAGTCTTAATCACATGATGATGTGAACTAGTTTAGTGACACTAGTAAACTCTTTGGATGTTGGTCGCATGGCGATGTGACCTGTGAGTGTTAATCACATGGCGATGTGAACTAGATTATTGACTCTAGTGCAAGTGGGAGACTGTTGGAAATATGCCCTAGAGGCAATAATAAATTAGTTATTATTATTATTATTATATTTCTGTGTTCATGATAATCGTTTATTACCCATGCTATAATTGTATTGGTAGGAAACTCAGATACATGTGTGGGTACATAGACAACACCATGTCCCTAGTAAGCCTCTAGTTGACTAGCTCGTTGATCAATGTGATGGTTACGGTTTCCTGACCATGGATATTGGATGTCGTTGATAACGGGATCACATCATTAGGAGAATGATGTGATGGACAAGACCCAATCCTAAGCCTAGCACAAAGATCGTAGTAGTTCAGTATGCTAAAGCTTTTCTAATGTCAAGTATCTTTTCCTTAGACCATGAGATTGTGCAACTCCCGGATACCGTAGGAATGCTTTGGGTGTACCAAACGTCCACAACGTAATCGGGTGGCTATAAAGGTGCACTACAGGTATCTCCGAAAGTGTCTGGCGGTCGACACGAATCGAGACCGGATTTGTCACTCCGTAAACGGAGAGGTATCTCTGGGCCCACTCGGTAGGACATCATCATAATGTGCACAATGTGACCAAGAGGTTGATCACGGGATGATGTGTTACGGAACGAGTAAAGAGACTTGCCGGTAACGAGATTGAACAAGGTATCGGTATACCGACGATCAAATCTCGGCAAGTACAATACCGTTAGACAAAGGGAATTGAATACGGGATTGATTGAATCCTCGACATCGTGGTTCATCCGATGAGATCATCGTGGAACATGTGGGAGCCAACATGGGTATCCAGATCCCGCTGTTGGTTATTGGCCGAAGAGTTGTCTCGGTCATGTCTACATGTCTCCCGAACCCATAGGGTCTACACACTTAAGGTTCGATGGCGCTAGGGTTATAAAGGAAGTTTGTATGTGGTTACCGAATGTTGTTCGAGTCCGGATGAGATCCCAGACGTCACGAGGAGTTCCGGAATGGTCCGGAGGTAAAGATTTATATATGGGAAGTCCTATTTTGGCCACCTAAAAAGTTCTCGGGATTTCTCGGTATTGTACCGGAAGGTTCTAGAAGGTTCGAGTGGGGCCCACCTGCATGGGAGGACCCACATGAACGTGGGTAGTGGGGGCAAGGCCCCACACCCCTGGTCAAGGCGCACCAAGATCCCCCTTAGAAGGAATAAGATCATATCCCGAAGGGATAAGATCAAGATCCCTAAAAAGGGGGGATAACAATCGGTGGGGAAGGAAATGGTGGGATTTCTTTCCTCCCACCTTTGCCAACGCCTCAATGGACTTGGAGGGAAAGAAACCAGCCTCCTCCACCCCTATATGTAGTGGTGAGGCGCATGGGAGCTTCACCAAAGTTCTGGCGCAGCCCTTCCCCTCTCGCAAGTCCTTCTTCTCTCCCGCGGTGCTTGGCGAAGCCCTGCAGGATTGCCACGCTCCTCCATCACCACCACGCCGTTGTGCTGCTGCTGGATGGAGTCTTGCTCAACCTCTCCCTCTCTCCTTGCTGGATCAAGGCATGGGAGACGTCATCGGGCTGTACGTGTGTTGAACGCGGAGGTGCCGTCCGTTCGGCACTAGGATCTCCGGTGATTTGGATCACGACGTGTACGACTCCTTCAACCCCGTTCTCTTGAACGCTTCTCCTTAGCGATCTACAAGGGTATGTAGACGCACTCTTCTTCCCCTCGTTGCTAGTCTCTCCATAGATAGATCTTGGTGACTCGTAGGAAAATTTTGAATTTCTGCTACGTTCCCCAACAGAAGGCACGCGGCGGCGCCGCCTCCTCAACCACGCACGAAATCTAGCCGTCGCCTCCTCAATCCTCCGATGATCGTAGGGGTCGTCACCTATGCAGCGCCCCCTTTCTCTAACGACGAAGACGAACATGCGAGTTGTGTGGAGGAGGGATGAATGGGGGATGCGGTGATGCCTGAGGGCTTTTTTGCTTATTTCCACAGCCGTGCCTCCACGGTTCGCCACCTGTCCCCAACGAGCGGCCAACACGTGGTCAAACTGCGTGTATGCACCACGTACGCGCTACAGTGACCATATTTTCACGTCCCGTCGTATTCAGTCACCGTAAGTCCGTAACGAGCGTATTTCAAAGTTGGGTGACCGTATCGTGCTTTTGACGCAATTACAGTGACCATGGGTGTATTTATCTCTTAAAAATTGTTACCCAAGGTTCGTTTTTTATTGAATAATTTGGATTACTTACCACATGTGTCACTTGTATGTTCCGAAGCTATTTGTGGAAGCACAATGCTGGTCAACCGACTAGAAACAACTCTCGCACCGTCATGCATATGGGTGTATCGTGGTTTGATCGACGCATCACATTGCGTACATCTTTCATAAAAGTCTGGATTCGTTTCGAGTAAGGCTCACCTGAGGCCGCTTGTAAACATAAGTGAAAGAGAGTTGGAAGTTTAAAGGGATCATTTTGAAAGTTCATTTGGATCACCTTTCAAAAAATTTCTCTTTGGAGTTCTCCCATGTGAGTTTCAAAATCATTTTTATTTATTAAAATAAAATAAAGAGAGAAGGAAATATGACTCCTTCAAACATCAGTCAGAATATTGGGAAAATGAATTATGAAACAAACAGATAAAATTTGAAATCATTTGCATAGCTATTTTCTTGATTTATTGAATATTTGCTTATTTGGGTTTTATTCAAAATATTTTTCCTCTAAAAGATATTAAATAGGGGTGAGGGTAAAATGACTCCCCCCTTGAGATAAATAGTTGAAAATTATTTTGGAGCCATTTGATATTTTCAAAAAAGTCATCATGAATTTATTTTTAGCACGGATTGCTTCTGCAATTTTTTACAAATATTTATATATTTTATTTTTGAAAATAAATAATTCGCTAGGATCTACATATCGCCTAGTATTTTTGTGCAAAATTTCAATTTTTTCTGAGTTCGTTTGCTATTTATTTCTAGCACTTTGTGCTTCATAAAAAACAAATGGAAAACACAACTCAGGCAGCCCCCCCCACCACCACAAGCACGACCCAGTCCAACCGCCCTCCCCTTTTTTCCTCCTGGCGGAGCCCATTGCCCTTCCTTCCCTTTTTTCTTTCCTTTCTTCGTCCTTCCTTCTTTCTCCGTTCTTTCCTTCTGTACACGAACCGGATCTCATTCTTCGTTGGATTCGATCTTTGGATCATCATTTCCTTCTAATAAGATGCCTATAAATAGTCGAGCCGTCCCTTGACCGATTTCCCCAAAACCCTTCACCCAAACCCTCTTGTATCAACCGCAACAAGTTGGATCTCTCCGTGGTTCATCGAAGTTCACCGGCCGTTCCCGACGCTGGTAAGCCACTCTGTGCCTTCTTCTTCTGCCAATCAACTTCTTTCGTCGCAACTCACCCGTTTGATATCCACTTGTCGCTTCTGGGGTATGTGCTCTTGATAAGCAGTGATTGCAGTCTAGCTGTGTCAAATCGGCTATGAAGTGTCCTTCTAAGTTCTGACTGGTAGAGCAGAGGACTGAAAACCCTCTTTAGTTTCACACATGGGACTCTAAATGTCAATTGCGCTAGTTCTGTGGTTCGATTCCACAACAAAACGAACAATGAATGAATCTGGGCGTGAAAGTGCGTTAAGTCGACTAGAGGGGGGTGATAGGCAATTTTTATGAATTCTTCACTGAGGAATTTCAGGGTGAGGAAATTCCTAAGCAAAGAACTACTAGCAGCGGAAAGTACTCAGATGCAAGCATAACAGAACAACAGCACAGTCATCATGAAGCACAGAGTACAGAAAGCATAAACATAGGATAAGCAGGCTGAAGATAAACTGACTGAAGAAATTGAACTGAGGAAATTGAGAAAGTCTTCAGTCAAATTCTTCAAACAGTAACGATCAAGTACACAGCACGGTAATGAGGAAATGTAAGGGTTGAGGAAATAGAACCAGTTAGCTTGGTGAAGACAGTGATTTGGTAGAATAGTTCCAACTACTCTGACAGTTGTACGTCTGGTTGGAGCGGCTAGGTATTTAAACCTAAGGACACACAGTCCTCACCGTATTCTCCTTGAGCTAAGGTCACACAGACCTCGCCCAATCACTCATGGTAAGTCTTCAGGTGACTTCCAAACCTTCACAAAACTCGGTCACTCGGCGATCCACAATTTCCTCTTGGATGCTCTAGACCATGACGCCTAACCGTCTGGAGGATGCACAATCCTCAAAGGTAACAAGCATCGGTTCCACACAGGAACAATCTCTTTAGTGATGCTCAATCACTTTGGGTTTGTAGGTGTTTGGGTTTGGGTTTTCCTCACTTGATGATTTTCGCTCAAAGTCCTCAGAGGATGGGATGCTCTCAATGACAAGTGTCAGTTTCTCTTGGAGCAGCCAACCAGCTAGTGGTTGTAGGGGGTGACTATTTATAGCCTAGGGAGTAGCCCCACATGATAAGACATAAATGCCCTTCAATGATATGACCGTTAGGTGGGTAGATATTTTGGGACAGCTGGCGTATAGCACAGCAACGGTCGGAAATGTGAGGTTCAAATTCCTCAGGGCTATCATGTTCCTCACTTGTAGGCAATCCGCGTTGGCGAATTCCTAACTCCTCAGTCAGAACAAATTCCTCAGAGACCAGAAGAACTTTGTCTCTGTCACTGAAGAAATTGACTGAAATGTATGAGATTTCCAATGGCTTCACTCGAAGGGATTGCTAGGTGTAGGATTTTGAGATGAGCATCACTTGGAAACTTTTCCTTAGTTTTTCCTCGACCCCCTTTAACAGTACGGTGTTTCCTATGACTCAAGAAAGAGAAAATGAAACTACGAAAACAAAAGTCTTCACACTTCATGTTCCTCGCATGAATATCAAGTCTTCAGGATCTCACTGATTTCTTCACTTTCAAAGTCTTCAGAAAGCGAACGTCTTCAGTTGAAGACATTCATTTTTAGGGGTCGACTTTCTCTATAAATATGAAACTCCTCATAGACTTATAGACCTGTGTACACTCACAAACACATTAGTCCCTTAACCTATAAGTCTTCAATACACCAAAATCACTTAGGGGCACTAGATGCACTTACAATCTCCCCCTTTTTGGTGATTGATGACAATATAGGTTAAGTTTTCAACGGGGATAAACATATGAAGTGTAGATACTGATATTGAGGAATTTGATTGCAAGATATAGAAGAACCCCCCCTGAAGATGTGCATATGTGAGGAATTTGCTTTTGAGAAGCAATGCACATTGAAGAGTAGAATCATGGAGATCTCCCCTATATCTTGTAATTCATACACACATTTAACATATAATATGAAGAATTTGAAATGCATGATGAAATATGATGACTGGTGTAATTCAGCATGCGTGCATTAACATAAATGAGGAAATAGCATGCAGAAGAACATAATAGAAGTATCAGAGACCACCATCGGAGTTAAGATTACAACTCGGTCCAGCAAAGTTTTCAAAAGAACGAGAGTTGCAACTTAGCAATAAAAACGCCCATATATAGACCCACTTGAAGACTAACTCAAATTTCTTCCCCCTTTTATTGAATGACCAAAAGGGATGAAAAATGAGGACTAACGCCCTTGAAGAATATCATCATGAAGTCAATGGAGGAGTGCCAGCGTTGTTGGGGTTGGTTGTTGAAGTAGGGCCTGCCGCAGTGTCGTCCAAGTCTTCATGTTCATCAGTCCCATGAAATGAAGAATAAGAGCTGGCCACCAAGCGAGGAACTTTAACCTTATTGAATTTCTTCGAAGGTGGCTGAGACCAGTCAAAGGCTTGCTTGAAGCCCATCTGTTTTAGATCTTCTTCACCGTAGAGATGAGATAGAACAACCCAGGTGCGATCAAACACTTCATGGAGGTAGTAATGGTTCTTCTTCACTGAATTCTGAGTGATGGCCATGTTCTGAAGAATTGAGCCAAACTGTCGCTTGACCCACTTGTGGTTGCGATCGACCTTCTGGTGAAGAGTGAGGAGAAGCTCACGATCAGTCATCACCCTTGGAGCTGTGTGTAACGCCCAAGATGCGGCTATATCTCTCACGTGTCGAGGCACGACTTAGAGGCATAACCGCATTGTAGGTTTTGTCGCAAGAAGGGTCATCTTAACACAATCCCATGTAATGAACAAGAATGGGATAAAGAGGGTTGGCTTACAATCGCCACTTCACACAATACTTAAATAAATCATACATCATTCAAAATACACACATAGACCGATTACTGTCAATCCAAATGAAAAGAAGATAACCCCAAATGCTAGATCCCCGATCGTCCTAACTGGGCTCCACTACTGATCATCAGGAAACGAAACATAGTAACGACCAAGGTTCTCATCAAACTCCCACTTGAGCTCGGTTGCGTCACCTGCACTGGTATCGTCGGCACCTACAACTGTTTTGGTAGAATCTGTGAGTCACGAGGACTCAGCAATCTCACACCCGCGAGATCAAGACTATTTAAGCTTATGGGTAGGAAAGGGGTAATGTGGTGGAGTGCAGGAAGCACTAAGCATATATGGTGGCTAACATGCGCACGTGAGAGCGAGAAGAGAAGCAACGTACGGTTCAGAAGCTAGAAAATGATCAAGAAGTGATCCTAAAGCTACTTACGTTCAAGCATAACACAAGACCGTGTTCACCTCCCAGACTCCGCTGAGAAGAGACCATCACGGCTACACACGCGGTTGATGTATTTTAGTTAAGTCAAGTGTCAAGTTCTACAACCGGACATTAACAAATTCCCATCTGCCACATAACCGCAGGCACGACTCTCGAAAGTTTATACCCTACAGGGGTGTCCCAACTTAGCCCATCACAAGCTCTCACGGTCAACGAAGGATATTCCTTCTCCCGGGGAGACCCGATCAGTCTCGGAATCCCGGTTACAAGACATTTCGACAATGGTAAAACAAGACCAGCAAGACCACCCGACTGTGCGACAAATCCCGATAGGAGCTGCACATATCTCATTCTCAGGGCACACCGGATAAGCTAAGCGTACAGGTACCAACGTAACCCAAGTTGCCAAGGGACGGTCCCGCACGGTGCTCTAGTTTGGACCAACACTCAGAGGAGCACTGGCCCGGGGGTTTAAAATAAAGATGACCCTTGAGTCCGCGGAACCCAAGGGAAAAAGGCTTAGGTGGCAAATGGTAAAACCAAGGTTGGGCCTTGCTGGAGGAGTTTTATTCAAGGCGAACTGTCAAGGGGTTTCCATTATCACCCAACCGCGTAAGGAATGCAAAAATCAAGGAACATAACACTGGTATGACGGAAACTAGGGCGGCAACAGTGGAAGAAAACACCAGGCATAAGGCCGAGCCTTCCATCCTTTACCAAGTATATATATGCATTAATTAAATAAGAGATATTGTGATATCCCAAAATATCCATGATTCTACATGGAACCAACTTTATCTTCACCTGCAACTAGCAACGCTATAAGAAGGGCTGAGCAAAAGCGGTAACTTAGCCAAACAACGGTTTGCTAGGAAAGGATGGTTAGAGGCTTGACATGGCAATATGGGAGGCATGATATAGCAAGTGGTAGGTAGCGCAGAATAGCGATAGAGCAAACAACTAGCAAGCAAAGATAGAAGTGATTTCGAGGGTATGATCATCTTGCGTGAAATCCCGCTAGGAAGAAGAACGAGTCCATGAAGAAGACAAACGGATGTAGTCGAATGAATCCTCACAACTCCGGAACGAAACCGAAGCTAACAAGAGAAGAAAACCGGAAATAAGCAAACAAAAAGTAAACAATCATCACATAAACATGGCATGATGCACAATCAAGTATGATGCATGTCCGATTTAATGAGCATGTCATGGGAAAGTGCAACAAACAACACTACAAATTAAGTGGAGCTCAATATGCAACGAGTTGCATATTGACGAGACACCACATCAACTATTTAGTTCTCTCTCGGCTATGTACCCAACAATATTAAATGTAATTAAACATGGCAAGGGGTGGAGCATAAGTAAACTAACTATTTAGGCAAGTTTAAATGAGGCCGGAACAACAAATAACAATTCCGGAAAATCCTCATATGCATATTTTGAATTTGCTACTGTTCTGCCCTAAAACATACATTAATGTTGTTAGACAGTAAACAAAGTGCACCAAGTTAAACTAGGCATTTTTCTACCCCATTTACATATAAAATTTATTAAATTCGGAGCTACGGTTAATTAGTTATGAAATAAAGCATTTTAGCATGACATATTAGCAAAATAATTGCAAACAACAAGTTAAACATTTTAAACATGGATGAAAGTTGCATATTATGAAACTAGACAGAATTCTAATCATTTTGCATATATAAAACATTTTAAACCGATGCACCGTTATGGAGGTATTAAATGCATGAACATGAGGGTTTATTTGTAAAACAACAGTCTCTGGATATTGGGACAAATTCGCAGAACGGAAAAAAACATAACATGGGCTGAATCTGGCTGGGCCAACAGGAGCAGGGGCGCTGGAGGCTCACCATGGGCCTTGGCCCGTTCGGTGGATAGGGGAGGCAGGGCGAAGTGGGGCTGGAGACGTGCTCGGCCTTGGCGCATTTGCAACCCACGCACGCGACGAGGAGGCACGAGGAAGTAGGCGTCGCCCTTCTCTGCTCGATGCAGAGACTGGAGCCGGGCGCGGTGGCTTCAGGTGAGACAGGGGACGACGACTATGCAGGGAACGCAAGGAGGCGGCGGAGACGAGCGGTTCCGGGCTTGTGACGGTGTTCTCCGGCGAGGTGGCGCGCTGGCGAAGCTGAAGGAGGCGGCACATGTTCTCTATTCAAACACAGAGAAAGTTTCAGAGAGAGAAACAAATCGGGGAGGAAACAAGGAGGCCGCGAGGGGGCTTGCTGACCGACGAAGGAATGGCCAGGATTCGGCGGATCCTGATGCGGGCAAGGGTGGGGGACGGCAAGGGGGAACCACGGCGGCGCAGCGGATCCAGGCAGAAGGCGAGGATCTCCGGCGAGGCAGGGCATCCATGGCGCAGACATAGCTCCTCCTGTGAAAACAACAAGAGAGGGAGGTTACACGGAGAGGCAGGGGTCAACGGGAAGAACTAGGGGAAGAAGGGAGGAGCAGCGTGAGGAGGAAAGGAAAGAGAAGGCGCAGAGGGACAGCGACGTGACCTGGGTGTCTCGCCTTCCCTACACGAACGGGAAGATGGAGGCGTGACAGCTCGGGAGGTCGAGGAGAAAGGGCTGGTTCGGGCGACTTGAGGAAGAAGCAGAGGAGGAGCCTGACTTGCTCCGGTCTGGTGGCTGCGCTAGTTGGGTAGGTGTGGAAACTGGGGAGGAGCGGGAGCGGCCGTGGTTGGTGGTTTTGGATCGGGAGGGGGATCCCAAGGAGGGAGATAAAGTGGGCTGGCGGCGGCGGAGGGGTTCGGAGGATGGGACAGCTCTCCTCAATTTTAGGGTTGGTCAATATATATCTCATGGGGATTAGATTAGAGGCTATTTGGGCCCTCCGATTTAAATCGGACGATCGAGAAAAATAGGCTAGGAGAGTCCAATAAAGAAAACGGTGATGTTTTATAGATGTTTGGGGATGATCTGGATCCAATGGTCACGACTGAGAGGTTCGGGTTCGGGACAGCTTCGGACGCGCACACAAGGGGTCTATGCACTATACAGAGAGACTCCGATCTAGGCCAGAGGGCAAATGAAGAACAAGGTTGGTCTCGGAACGGTCAACGAAAGCAAGGGGGGACGCGACAACTACGAGCAGATGCAAGTTTAAAACAATAACGGCAACGAGTGCTGATGCAATGCAAAAGATGACATGATGAAATGCAACAAAAAAATAAAACACACGGTGACAACAAAACATGGAAAGCATCTGAAGCGTCGGTCTCGGGGCGTCACACTGTGCCTAGAGGATTTTGCTTTGAAGCATTGGCGGCAGAGTCATGAATGGCAAAGTCATCATTGGTGGAGTAAGATGCAGCTTTGCGGAACTGACCATCCAATGGACGAATGCCTAATTGTTGTTGCCTTGCCCTTCTCATCAGCTGATGAATATGTCCGCTTGAGGACTTCAATAAGGGGCAAGTAGCTGAGATGATTTTGAAAGTTAGCCTTGTAATAGATTGAAGACCTTGATATGAGGAATCTCGTAATCCAAGGAGTGTAAGGCTCCAACTCAAAAGGTGACAATGCAACATTTGCCAGAGTCCTCATGAAGAAATCATGGTAGTTGATTGGAATACTATGAATGATGTTGAATATCAAATTCTTCACTATGCCAACGACTTCTTATTCATTAGAATTGCGGCCTTTGATTGGACTCAGTGTCTTGGTCAAAATGCGATAGATAGTCCATGGCACATACAACAATTCCTTCACAAGGAATTTTTTCCTTGGGGCTTGACCAGGATTCAGAGGCTTCATCAAAACTTGCATGTAGTGATCGGAGAGCTCAGATTCATGATAGATGAGACGTGCACCTTCAAGGGGAGGTCTGACAGGCAGGGCATGAATCAATTCAGAGGCCGATGCTTTGAAGTGTGTATTTTCTGTCATTCAGTCGAACACCCAAGAGTTCACATCTTCAGCATTGCTGGTGATGTGCAGCATCGCGTAGAACTGAAGAATTAGCTCTTCATTCCAATCACATATGTCAGTGCAGAAGCTGAGCAACCCAGCGTCATAAAGAACACTGAGGACTAGGGGGAAGCAAGGCAGCGATTCCATGTCCAGATGAGGAATATGCTCATGGTCAAAGATTTTGTCCTTATTAAAAAGCAGTGAAGAGTAGAAGTTTGCTTGGCTAGCTGTCCAGAAACGCTTCCTTCAAAGACGAGCAGAGTCATACGGGTTGTAGTCAGTGAAGAATACATGCTCGTGAAAGAAGTCATTAGCCTTGAACTTCTGCTTCTTGGAAAAGGGATTCTTCGGCTTGGGCCGAGGAGTATCAGTCAATGCCTTCACAACCTCAGGAATCACAATCTCAGGAACCACAGGCTGAGGAATTTTAGTTTCTACTTCAGTAGCAGCCTGAGTCTTCATCTCTTCAGTGACATTAACATCAGCACTAGTGGCTGGAATTTCTTCAGGAATGGAAAGAGGTGTGGCTTGAGGTTCGTTAGAGCCCATTTGAACTTCTTCAGTCAGGAATGGGGACCGAGGAATCTGTTGTAGTGGTGTGAACATGGGAGAGTTGGGGTGATGACTTTCCCAATAGTCATCATTTAGCACTGGAGTGGTGCTCCCAATGTCCACATCTTCCTCTTCATCATCCAATTCTTCAAGCCCGCCTCTTCAGCTGTGAACTGAGGCATGGGCTATGAGACCACTGGGGTTGAAGGGATATTATCCATTTCGATTTCTTCGTCCAACTGCTCTGAAGAAGTAGCAGAAGGAACATATTCATCAGATCCGCTTGGGATCTCATAATCTTCACCAAAAGGAATGATTTCCTTTGATGGCATACTTGAGACAGAATAACACCAATGGGATTCTCAAAAGAGCTGGTCATTGTCTTCATCTTCTTCGGTACTGAAGACTCTGATGAAGCAGATACTTTCCTCTTCTTCACTGCTGCTCGCTCCGTAGCCTTTTTTTCCTTTGCTTCTGATGCAAAAGGAAGAATGGGACTTGGCGTTGGTGCAGGAGGAGCAGAGGAAATTGGTTCAGTTATCTCAGGTGCAACTGATGCAGTTGCCCTGGTTGTTTCAGTTTCTTCAGGAACAACGGTTGATGCTTCAGTTGGACTGGCTTGTTCTTCAGGCGCAACACTAGTGGTTTCCCTGGCAATGTCATCAGCGGCTGGAATAGTTTCATCAGCCCTGGTACTAGCAGTTTCATCGCCAGTGATTTTCATCGGTAGTCTTTGGCATGTTCTTCGATTTGGCGGATGCTTCAGCCTGAGGGGATTTGTGTTGCGATGATGCAGCAACATTTGAAGTGAATTTCTCCGTCAATTTCATGAATCTGACTTTGGCTCCAAGCCAATCTGTATGGTAGACGTTGAATTCATCACTGAGTCCTTTGATCTCAGTTTGTATAGCAACAAGTTCATCAGTTGTCATTTGGACAACATTCTTCTTTAGAAAGTGCTCCTTCTTGTATTGAGCTTTCTTTAGTTGTCTGGCCTTCTCATATTTCCATTTCTCTTCGCTTATGAAGGCGGTCAGCATGTGACTTTGGCCAGGTGTGAGCTTGAAGGCAGGCACATGTGTGTTGGGGTCCTTGTGCCATAGATCAATGTACTCAAGGATCAGCTTGGGATCCAGAAGAAGAGGCACTTCACTTCCTTTGGCTCTAGCGGCCCTTTGTTGTCTGTCCCTGATGATTTCAGCGAGTTCTTCATCATCAGCTTCGTCATCACTGGACGGCACATGAAAGGCAACCTGCTTATTGTGAGGACTTGGTCTTGAGCCTCGTCCAACAGTGGCCTTAGTCTTCAGTAGAGTGGGGCCACTTGAGGATTGCGAGGGGCAGAAGAACTTGCAAAGACTCCTGAGGAAATTGAGATGCCAGTTGTCCTTTGACACGAGGCGAGATGCACATGTGCTCAGGACTTTGCCGGAGGAGCTGAGGACTTTGCAACTTGAGGAACTGGAGCAGCTTGAGGAATCGGCCGTGAGGGCATAGACGAGCTTGGCCGTGATGGCATTAGTGAAGAACTGGGCTTGCGAGCTGGCTTCTTTTGCATAGACTTTCTGGGCTTGCTAGCAGAAGCCTCAGCGGCAGCGGCAACAGCGTCTTCATTGAATTGCCTCACTGCTTCTTTAGCAATTTTGGCTAGCTTCGCTTGCCGTTTTGCCCATTCATCAGGATAGTCCTCACCGTGCTTGAGGCTGGTGGGATCAGTTTCTTGGCCAGGTGCCAATGGAGGTCTTGGGCAAGGAGGGTGAAGAGCAAATTTCTTCATGTAGTTTGGAGTGACATACCTGTACTCCCTCCATTACCATGCCCATCTTCTCTCTATCCTTTGTATGCATATTTTTCGTTGATTCTTGTTCTCCTTGCCATGTTTGGCCTCATCAGGAGTACAATATGTTGGGGAACATAGTAATTTCAAAAATTTTCCTACGCACACGCAAGATCATGGTGATGCATAGCAACGAGAGGGGAGAGTGTGTCCACGTACCCTCGTAGACCGAAAGTGGAAGTGTTAGCACAACGCGGTTGATGTAGTCGTACGTCTTCACGATCCGACCGATCAAGTACTGAACGCACGACACCTCCAAGTTTTGCACACGTTCAACTCGATGACATCCCTTGAACTCCGATCCAGCCGAGCTTTGAGGGAGAGTTCCGTCAGCAAGACGGCGTGGTGACGATGATGATTTTCTACCGACGCAGGGCTTCGCCTAAGCACCGCTACGATATAATCGAGGTGGGTTATGGTGGAGGGGGGCACCGCACACGGCTAAGAGATCAAGAGATCAATAGTTGTGTCTCTAGGGTGCCCCCTGCCCCCGTATATAAAGGACCAAGGGAGGATGAGGCCGGCCCTAGGAGGGGCGCGCCAAGGGAGTAGGATTCCTACTCCTAGTTGGAGTACGTATCCTCCTCTCGTAGTCCAACTAGGAGAAGGGGGAAAGGGGGGAAGAGGAGAAGGAAGGGAGAGGGGGGCCGCGCCCCAAACCCCTTGTCGATTTCGGACTCGGCTTGGGAGGGGCGCGCGCCACCTCCTGGCTGCTGCCTCCCCTTCCCACTAAGGCCCATTAAGGTCCAATACTTCTTTCCCGTATTCCCGTAACTCCCCGGTACTCCAAAAAATACCCGAATCACTCAGAACCTTTCTGATGTCCGAATATAGTCATCCAATATATCGATCTTTACGTCTCGACCATTTAGAGACTCCTCGTCATGTCCCTAATCTCATCCGGGACTCCGAACTACCTTAGGTACATCAAAACACATAAACTCAGAATATAACCGTCATCAAACTTTAAGCGTGCGGACCCTACGGGTTCGAGAACAATGTAGACATGACCAAGACACGTCTCCGGTCAATAACCAATAGCGGAACCTGGATGCTCATATTGGCTCCCACATATTCTACGAAGATCTTTATCGGTCAAACCGCATAACAACATACATTGTTCCCTTTGTCATCGGTATGTTGCTTGCCCGAGATTCGATCATCGGTATCTCAATACCTAGTTCAATCTGGTTACCGGCAAGTCTCTTTACTCGTTCCGTAATACATCATGCCGCAACTAACTCATTAGTTGCAATGCTTGCAAGGCTTATAGTGATGGGCATTACCGAGTGGGCCCAGAGATACCTCTCCGACAATCGGAGTGACAAATCCTAATCTCGAAATACGCCAACCCAACAAGTACCTCCGGATACACCTGTAGAGCACGTTTATAATCACCCAGTTACGTTGTGAAGTTTGGTAGAACACAAAGTGTTCCTCCGGTAAACGGGAGTTGCATAATCTCATAGTCATAGGAACATGTATAAGTCATGAAGAAAGCAATAGCAACATACTAAACGATCGAGTCCTAAGCTAACAGAATGGGTCAAGTCAATCACATCATTCTCCTAATGATGTGATCCCGTTAATCAAATGACAACTCATGTCGATGGTTAGGAAGCATAACCATCTTTAATTAACGAGCTAGTCAAGTAGAGGCATACTAGTGACACTCTGTTTGTCTATGTATTCACACATGTATTATGTATTCGGTTAATACAATTCTAGCATGCATAATAAATATTTATCATGATATAAGGAAATAAGTAATAACTTTATTATTGCCTCTAGGGCATATTTCCTTCAGTCTCCCACTTGCACTAGAGTCAATAATCTAGTTCACATCACCATGTGATTTAATACCAATAGTTCACATCACCATGTGATTAACACCCATAGTTCACATCACATGTGACCAACACCCAAAGGGTTTACTAGAGTCAATAATCTAGTTCACATCGCTATGTGATTAACACCCAAAGAGTACTAAAGTGTGATCATGTTTTGCTTGTGAGAGAAGTTTAGTCAACGGGTCTACCACATTCAGATCCGTATGTATTTTGCAAATTTCTATGTCAACAATGCTCGCATGAGCTACTCTAGCTAATTGCTCCCACTTTCAATATGTATCCAGATTGAGACTTAGAGTCATCTGGATCAGTGTCAAAACTTGCATCGACGTAACCCTTAACGACGAACCTTTTGTCACCTCCATAATCGAGAAAACATATCCTTATTCCACTAAGGATAATTTTGACCGCTGTCCAGTGATCTACTCCTAGATCACTATTGTACTCCCTTGCCAAACTCTTGGTGAGGTACACAATAGGTCTGATACACAGCATAGCATATTTTATAGAACCTATGACTGAGGCATAGGGAATGACTTTTCATTCTCTTTCTATTTTCTGCCGTGGTCGGGCTTAGAGTCTTCACTCAACATCATACCTTGAAACACAGGCAAGAACTCCTTCTTTGACTGTTCCATCTTGAACTAATTCAAAAACTTGTCAAGGTATATTCTCGTTGAAAATCTTATCAAGCGTCTTGATCTATCTCCATAGATTTTGATGCTCAATATGTAAGCAGCTTCACTGAGGTCTTTCTTTGAAAAACTCCTTTCAAACACTCCTTTATGCTTTGCAGAATAATTCTACATTATTTCCGATCAACAATATGTCATTCACATATACTTATCAGAAATGCTATAGTGCTCACACTCACTTTCTTTGTAAATACTGGCTTCACCGCAAGTCTGTATAAAACTATATCCTTTGATCAACTTATCTAAGCGCATATTCCGACTCCGAGATGCTTGCACCAGTCCATAGATGGATCGCTGGAGCTTGCATATTTTGTTAGCACCTTTAGGATTGACAAAACCTTCTGGTTGCATCATATACAACTCTTCTTTAATAAATCCATTAAGGAATGCAGTTTTGTTTATCCATTTGCCAGAATTCATAAAATGCGGCAATTGCTAACATGGTTCGGACATACTTAAGCATAGATACGAGTGAGAAACTCTCATCATAGTCAACACCTTGAACTTGTCGAAAACCTTTTTGCCACAATTCTAGCTTTGTAGATAGTAACACTACTATTAGCATCCGTCTTCCTCTTGAAGATCCATTTAATCTCAGTGGCTCACCGATCATTTGGGCAAGTCAATCAAAGTCCATACTTTGTTCTCATACATGGATCCCATCTCAGATTTCATGGCCTCAAACCATTTCGTGGAATCTGGGCTCATCATCGCTTCCTCATAGTTCGTAGGTTCGTCATGGTCAAGTAACATGACCTCCAGAATAGGATTACCGTACCACTCTGGTGTGGATCTCACTCTGGTTGACCTACGAGGTTTGGTAGTAACTTGATCTGAAGTTACATGATCATCATGATTAGCTTCCTAACTAATTGGTGTAGGAGTCACAGGAACCGGTTTATGTGATGAATTACTTTCCAATAAGGGAGCAGGTACAGTTACCTCAGCAAGTTCTACTTTCCTCCCACTCACTTCTTTTGAGAGAAACTCCTTCTCTAGAAAGGATCCAAATTTAGCAACGAATATCTTGCCTTCGGATCTGTGATAGAAGGTGTACCCAACTATCTCCTTTCGGTATCCTATGAAGACACATTTCTCCGATTTGGGTTTGAGCTTATCAGGATGAAACTTTTTCTTATAAGCATCGCAACCCCAAACTTTTAAGAAACAACAACTTTGGTTTCTTGCCAAACCACAGTTCATATTGTGTCGTCTCAAACGAATTTAGATGGTGCCCCTTTTTTACGTGAATGCAGCTGTCTCTAATGCATAACCCCAAAACTATAGTGGTAAATTGGTAAGAAACATCATAGACCGCACCATATCTAGTAAAGTACGATTACGATGTTCGGACACACCATTACGCTATGGTGTTCCGGGTGGCGTGAGTTGCGAAACTATTCCGCATTGTTTCAAATGAAGACCAAACTCGTAACTCAAATATTCTCCCCCACGATCAGATCGTAGAAACTTTATTTTCTTGTTACGATGATTTTCCACTTCACTCTGAAATTATATGAACTTTTCAAATATTTCAGACTTATGTTTCACCAAGTAGATATACCCATATCTGCTCAAATCATCTGTGAAGTTCAGAAAATAACGACACCCGCCGCGAGCCTCAACACTCATTGGACCACATACATCAGTATGTATGATTTCCAATAAGTCAGTTGCTCGCTGCATTGTTCCGGAGAACAGAGTTTTAGTCATCTTGCCCATAAGGCATGGTTCGCAAGCATCAAGTGATTCCAAAAGCCCATCAGCATGGAGTTTCTTCATGCGCTTTACACCAATATGACCTAAACGGCAGTGCCACAAATAAGTTGCACTATCACAATTAACTTTGCATTTTTTTTTGTTTCAATATTATGAATATGTGTATCACTACGATCGAGATCCAACGAACCATTTTCATTGGGTGTGTAACCATATAAGGTTTTATTCATGTAAACAGAACAACAATTGTTCTCTAACTTAAATGAATACCGTATTGCAATAAACATGATCAAATTATATTCATGCTTAACGCAAACAACAAATAACAGTTATTTAGGTTCAACAATAATTCCGAAAATATAGGGAGTGTGCGATGATGATCATATCAATCTTGGAACTACTTCCAACAGACATAGTCAACTCGCCCTTAACTAGTTTCTGTTCATTCTGCAACTCCCGTTTCGAGTTACTACTCTTAGCAACTGAACCAGTATCAAATACCGAGGGGTTGCTACGAACACTAGTAAAATACACATCAATAATCTGTATATCAAATATTCCTTTGTTCACTTTGCCATCCTTCTTATCCGCCAAATACTTGGGGCAGTTCCGCTTCCAGCGACCAGTCCCTTTGCAGTAGAAGCACTTAGTCGCAGGCTTAGGTCTAGACTTGGTCTTCTTCACTTGAGCAGCAACTTGCTTGCCGTTCTTCTTGAAGTTCCCCTTCTATCCCTTTGCCCTTTTCTTGAAACTAGTGGTCTTGTTAACCATCAACACTTGATGCACTTTCTTGATTTCTACCTTCGTCGATTTCAGCCTCGCGAAGAGCTTGGGAATTACTTTCGTCATCCCTTGCATATTATAGTTCATCACGAAGTTCTAGTAACTTGGTGATAGTGACTAGAGAATTCTTTTAATTACTATCTTATCTGGAAGATTAACTCCCACTTGATTCAAGCAATTGTAGTACCTGCACAATCTGAGCACATGCTCACTGGTTGAGCTATTCTCCTCCATCTTGTAGGCAAAGTACTGTCAGAGGTCTCATACCTCTCGACACGGGCATGAGTATTAAATACCAATTTCAACTCTTAGAACATCTTATATGCTCCGTGGCGTTCAAAGCATTCTTTGAAGTCCCGGTTTTAAGCCGTAAAGCATGGTGCACTAAACTATCAAGTAGTCATCATACCGAGCTTTTGTCAAAACGTTCATAACGTCTGCATCTGCTCCTGCAATAGGTCTGTCACCTAGCGGTGCATCAAGGACATAATTCTTCTGTGCAGGAATGAGGAAAATCCTCAGATTACGGAACAAGTCCGCATCATTGCTACTATCATCTTTCAACTTAGTTTTCTCTAGGAATCATATCAAAATAAACGGGGAGCTACATCGCGAGCTATTGATCTACAACATAGATATGCAAATACTACCAGGACTAAGTTCATGATAAATTAAAGTTTTCCTTACTTAAGAACTCCCACTTAGATAGACATCCCTCTAATCATCTCAGTGATCACGTGATCCAAATCAACTAAACCATAACCGATCATCACGTGAAATGGAGTAGTTTTCAATGGTGAACATCACTATGTTGATCATATCTACTATATGATTCACGCCGACCTTTCGGTCTTAGTGTTCCGAGGCCATATCTGCATATGCTAGGCTCGTCAAGTTTAACTCGAGTATTCTGCGTGTGCAAAACTGGCTTGCACCCGTTGTAGATGGACGAGAGCTTATCACACCCGATCATCACGTGGTGTCTGGGCACGACAAACTTTGGCAACGGTGCATACTCAGGGAGAACACTTTTATCTTGAAATTTAGTGAGAGATCATCTTATAATGCTACCGTCAATCAAAGCAAGATAAGTTGCATAAAATATAAACATCACATGCAATCAATATAAGTGATATGATATGGCCATCATCATCTTGTGCTTGTGATCTCCATCTCCAAGCACCGTCATGATCACCATCGCCACCGGGCGCGACACCTTGATCTCCATCGTAGCATCGTTGTCATCTCGCCAATCTTATGCTTCTACGACTATCGCTACCGCTTAGTGATAAATTAAAGCATTACAGGGCGATTGCATTGCATACAATAAAGCGACAACCATATGGGTCCTGCCAGTTGCCGATAACTCGGTTACAAAACATGATCATCTCATACAATAAAATTTAGCATCATGCCTTGACCATATCACATCAAAACATGCCCTGCAAAAACAACTTAGACGTCCTCTAGTTTGTTGTTGCAAGTTTTACGTGGCTGCTACGGGCTGAGCAAGAACCGATCTTACCTATGCATCAAAACCACAACGATAGTTTGTCACGTTGGTGCTGTTTTAACCTTCGCAAGGACTGGGCGTAGCCACACTCGGTTCAACTAAAGTTGGAGAAACCGACACCCGCCAGCCACACCGTGTGCAAAGCACGCCGGTAGAACCAGTCTCGCGTAAGCGTCACGCTGTAATGTCGGTCTGGGCCGCTTCATCCAACAATACCGCCGAACCAAAGTATGACATGCTGGTAAGCAGTATGACTTATATCGCCCAGAACTCACTTGTGTTCTACTCGTGCATATGACATCTACGCATAAAACCTGGCTCGGATGCCATGTTGGGGAACGTAGTAATTTCAAAAAATTTCCTACGCACAGGTAAGATCATGGTGATGCATAGCAACGAGAGGGGCGAGTGTGTCCACGTACCCTCATAGACCGAAAGCGGAAGCGTTAGTACAACGCGGTTGATGTAGTCATACGTCTTCACGATCCGACCGATCAAGTACCAAACGCACGACACCTCCGAGTTCTGCACACGTTCAACTCGATGACGTCCCTCGAACTCCGATCCAGCCGAGCATTGAGGGAGAGTTCCGCCAGCACGACGGCGTGGTGACGATGATGATGTTCTACCGACGCAGGGCTTCGCCTAAGCACCGCTACGATATAATCGAGGTGGATTATGGTGGAGGGGGGCACCGCACACGGCTAAGAGATCAAGAGATCAGTTGTTGTGTCTCTAGGGTGCCCCCTACCCCCGTATATAAAGGAGCAAGGGAGGAGGAGGCCGGCCCTAGGAGGGGCGCGCCAAGGCAGTAGGATTCCTACTCCTAGTTGGAGTAGGTTTCCTCCTTTCCTAGTCAACCTAGGAGAAGGGGGGAAAGGAGGGAAGAGGAGAAGGAAGGGAGAGGGGGGCCGCGCCCCAAACCCCTTGTCCAATTCGGACTGGGCTTGGGAGGGGCACGCGCCACCTCCTGGCTGCTGCCTCTCCTTCCCACTAAGGCCCATTAAGGTCCAATACTTCTTTCCTGTATTCCCGTAACTCCCCGGTACTCCGAAAAATACCCGAATCACTCAGAACCTTTCCGATGTCCAAATATAGTCATCCAATATATCGATCTTTACGTCTCGACCATTTTGAGACTCCTCGTCATGTCCGCAATCTCATACGGGACTCCTAACTACCTTAGGTACATAAAACACATAAACTCATAATATAACCGTCATCGAACTTTAAGCGTGCGGACCCTACGGGTTCGAGAACAATGTATACATGACCAAGACACGTCTCCGGTCAATAACCAATAGCGGAACCTGGATGCTCATATTGGCTCCCACATATTCTACGAAGATCTTTATTGGTCAAACCGCATAACAACATACGTTGTTCCCTTTGTCATCGGTATGTTACTTGCCCGAGATTCGATCGTCGGTATCTCAATAGCTAGTTCAATCTCGTTACCGGCAAGTCTCTTTACTCGTTCCGTAATACATCATGCCGCAACTAACTCATTAGTTACAATGCTTCCAAGGCTTATAGTGATGTGCATTACCGAGTGAGCCCAGAGATACCTCTCCGACAATCGGAGTGACAAATCCTAATCTCGAAATACCCCAACCCAACGAGTACCTTCAGAGACACCTGTAGAGCACCTTTATAATCACCCATTTACGCTGTGAAGTTTGGTAGAACACAAAGTGTTCCTCCGGTAAATGGGAGTTGCATAATCTCATAGTCATAGGAACATGTATAAGTCGTGAAGAAAGCAATAGCAACATACTAAACGATCGAGTGCTAAGCTAACATAATGGGTCTAGTCAATCACGTCATTCTCCTAATGATGTGATCCCGTTAATCAAATGACAACTCATGTCTATGGCTAGGAAACATAACCATCTTTAATTAACGAGTTAGTCAAGTAGAGGTATACTAGTGACACTCTGTTTGTCTATGTATTCAACATGTATTATGTTTCCGGTTAATACAATTCTAGCATGAATAATAAACATTTGTCATGATATAAGGAAATAAATAATAACTTTATTATTGCCTCTAGGGCATATTTCCTTCACAATATTCTTCATAAATGTCCTCAGGGATCTCAAATGCTGTGTTGACTTCTAGTCTCTTTCCTCCCTTTTGAGGTTTATTGCCATCTTCCATATTCTTTAGCCGAGGATTTTGAACAATTGAGTTCTCTGAAGAAGTATGCAATTTTTCTTCGAGGAATGCTGCAAATGAGTTAAGTTGATGAGAACCTAGTGATTCAGCAACGGACATGAGTACCTGTGAACAGAGTATAGGTGTGAAGAATTTGGAGAGGTCATATGCGTTCTCAGAAGTTTTTGCAAAGCGAACAAGTTTGAGGAATTTGACCAGAGGTGTCTTGAAGAATTTCACTAAGCATTTTTGACTCAGGTTCCAGAGTTGTATAGATTGAAAAACCACACAATTGAGGAATCTTGAAAAAAAGGTTGTTTAAGAGAAATAGATCAAGAACAGATGATCGTGTGAGGTGTTTAAAGTGTGGGAGTTGAAGAATAAACACCCTTCGAAGATTTTGAAGAAATCAACAGAATCAACAAGGGCTGTAAAAGTAACCTTTAATTACCCTTGATGAAGAACACGACGAACCGGGAATAGTAGATTGGAAGTTCGTCAATCCAGATCTTCCACGCCCTAACTTGGCCGAGGAAGACAGCTACGGCGGCGGCGGAGAGAAGAAATCCGTGGCCGACGCGAGTACGACGGCGACGAGGTCGAGGCAGTGAAGCTCTTCCTCACCGGTGACGGTGAAGGTAGCGGCGACACTAGGTCTTGAGAGCTCGAGCGAGGGAGTGAGGTCGAGCGGGGTAAATGAAGTCTGAGAAGGGAAGGGGTATATATAGCCGAGGTGAAAAACCGCTCGCCCGAGGAAATTGGACGAACGTGCCTCTGACTCTTCTCATCCTCGCGACATGTGTCACCAACGTACATAGAGGTGGAGATCGTGGGTGAATAGGATAATCATATCGTGGAATATGGAACAATTTGAGCGGCAAAAGCCAAAAATTCAGATAGGAAAATTTTAATGTTTCGTTCGCAAATTCTTCAGCTGACAAGGACACATTGAAGATTTTGAATGGGTTTCAAATAGAACGCACATGAAGAATTTGTGAATAGATTGGGTTGAGTATAGCATAGAGGGGAAGGGTCCAATCACATCCACTTATCAAGAAAATGAATTGAAGAAATAGCAATAAGTGAATGCTGTAGAGGACTTAAACTCATATATATATATATATATATATATATATATATATATATATATATAGTCAATTAAGAACAATGACAGAAAGAGTGAAGACTATGCAAAGTTGAAGAAATTGAACAACTGAGGAATTTCAAAAACAGAAAAAATTGAAATTGAAGATTTTCAACTTTTGTTGGTGGCGTAACCCATCGTATAAGAATGATGATTTCAGACACCGCGTACAATTGTAGTAGGGCTCTGAGAATCCAATTCTTCATTAATTTCTTCACACTTAGAGGGTTAGTCTTCATTGATTGAAGAAAAAGTTACTTCGTGTGTTGCACATCTAAGTCATCAATTTTGGCGTAAGTGTTAGGATGTGTGTCCTTTTCGAAGGACATTCGAAGATTATAAGATATTTAGCTCACACCACAACTTGCTAAAATCTCTTCTCATCCAAGGGCTTTGTGAAGATATCGGCTAGCTGTTCTTCAGTCTTCACGTGCTCAATAGAGATGTCGCCCTTCAACACATGATCACGAAGAAAATGATGACAAATCTGAATATGCTTTGTCTTCGAGTGCTGAACTGGGTTATGAGCAATCTTGATGGCAACCTCATTGTCATAGTAGAGAGGCACATTCTTCACATTGACGCCGTAGTCCTTGAAGGTTTTCTTCATCCATAGCAATTGGGCACACCAGAAACCAACAACAATGTACTCAGCTTCAACAGTAGAAAGTGATATGCAGTTTTGTTTCTTCGAAGACCAACAGACCAAGGATCGTCCGAGGAAATGACATGTGCATGATGTTGACTTGCGGTCCACACGATCACCAGCATAGTCAGAGTCTGGATATCCAATGATATCAAAAGCCGAGCCCTTGGGATACCATAATCCAAGTGTTGGAGTGTGAGCTACATATCGAAGAATATGCTTCACAGCCTTATGGTGTGATTCCTTCGGTGTAGCTTGAAAGCGGGCTCACATGCAAACACTAAGCATAATATTTGGACTAGATGCACATAAATACAATAAAGAGAAAATCATGGAGCGATATTGTTGGGGAACATAGTATTTCAAAATTTTGCCTATGATCACGCAAGATGTATCTGGGAGAAGCATAGCAACGAGCGGGGAGAGTGTGTCCACGTACCCTCGTAGACCGAAACTGGAAGCGTTTAGTAACACGGTTGTTGTAGTCGAACGTCTTCGCGATCCAACCGATCAAGTACCGAACGCATGGCACCTCCGCGATCTGCACACGTTCAGCTCGGTGATGTCCCTCGAACTCTTGATCTAGTTGAGGCCGAGGGAGAGTTTCGTCAGCACGACGGCATGGTGATGGTGATGATGAAGTTACTGGAACAGGGCTTCGCCTAAGCACTACGACAATATTACCGAGGTGTAAAACTGTGGAGGGGGCACCGCACACGGCTCAAGATCAACTTGTTTGTCTTTGGGGTGCCCCCCTGTCGGTGTCAAAACCGGCAGATCTCGGGTAGGGGGTCCCGAACTATGCGTCTAAGGTCGATGGTAACAGGAGGCAGGGGACACAATGTTTACCCAGGTTCGGGTCCTCTCTATGGAGGTAATACCCTACTTCCTGCTTGATTGATCTTGATGAATATGAGTATTACAAGAGTTGATCTACCATGAGATCATAATGAATAAAACCCTAGAAGTCTAGCCCGTATGACTATATGTCTGTTCCGGACTAAGCCCTCCTGTTTATATAGACACCGGAGGAGCTAGGGTTGTACAAAGTCGGTTACAGAGAAAGGAATCTTCATATTCGGTTGCCAAGATTGCCTTCCACACCAAGGAGAGTCCCATTCGGATACGGGTGGAGTCTTCGATCTTCGTATCTTCACAGCCCATCATTCCAGCCCATGTCCAACAAGCCGGACGCCCGAGGACCCCTTAGTCCAGGACTCCCTTAGTAGCCCCTGAACCAGGCTTTCAATGACGAGGTGTCCAGCGCGTGAATTGTTTTCGGCATTGCAAGGCGGGTTCTCCTTTCCGTACACTCCAAGATAGTCTTCGCCCGAACATGTCCGGATCTGTAACACGAGTATCACAAAAGAATATAATATTTCGCGAGTCCAATCTGCCGATGACTTCATAACGTGACATCACGCTCGCCCAGTCATTATTTTGAACCATTTCCTGCCCTGCCGTTCCATGTTTCGAGGCGAGGTTTTTATTGGCACGTCGTGTCGAAGCAAAGATCGTGTCCCCCTATCGTGGGATTTTTGTTAATACGAGCATGGGTAACCCAACCGTCCCATTGGAAAGATTCCATGGGAATAGGCAGGTTTTTAGGCTTAGGAGGAGGCGTTGACGCCTCGCCTTTTATAAAGGCGCAAAGGGTCGTCTTTATTTACGCCAAACTTCTCCTCAGCCTCCCCAACCTCGAGTTGTAGCACCCAAGGCTCGACTCCGTTGCTTCAATCCTCCCAGTCATGTCCGGATCCAGCCCGCAGGGCCGATGGATGGCTTCCTCTGTCACAGAGGAAGATATTGCGAAGCTCCGGGCGGCTAGATACCTGACTGCGGAGAACCCCCACAGGCTTCCTGCTCAGGGACAGGTTATTCCGACTCCCAAATTCGGCGAGAGGGTCGTGTTCATCTCTCACTTCCTCCGAGGGTTATGTTTTGCTCTGAACCCCTTCGTCCGGGGGCTCATGTTTTATTACAGACTAGATTTTCACCATCTGGCCCCAGATTCTTTCCTTCACGGTACGGCGTTCATCATCACTTGTGAGGCCTTCCTTCGAATTCCCCCACACTTCGGCTTGTGGCTCAAGACCTTTAGTATGAAGCCAAAGGTGTTCAATGGGGAACAGGCGGAGTGCGGCGGCGCTGTACTAAGCAAGCTTACCAATGCTCTTTGGCCAAAAGGTTCTTTCACTGAGACTTCCAATCAATGGCAGCGGGAGTGGTTTTACGTCACAGAACCCCACGGTACCAAGTGGGAAGCTACACCTACGTTCCGTTCGGGTCCCCCGTCACAGCTTGCATCGTATGTTAATAGGGGACTGGACTGGGGATCGGTTGACAAAGTACAGACCCTGCAGAACCGCATTCGAACTCTCCTTGAGAGGGACATTGATCTTGACAATGTGATTCAAGTAATGCTAGTCCGCCGAGTCCTGCCATGCCAGCGTAGGCCTCTTCGCCCGTGGGAGTTTAATCCGGAGGGACCACGAACCCTTCAACACTTCTTTGTCACTACGCACAAAGGGATGTGGAAGTTGCTTTTTGGGAAACGAAAACAGTGGCCGGACACCACCGAGGACATCGACCTCGACTGCAACCATCCGAATACCCCGGTAAGCGCTCAATTCACGGACACTTTGTAGTTAAGAATGTCGGAATACGTTACTGAGCAATGATACGTCTCCGTCGTATCTATAATTTTTGATTGTTCCATGCCAATATTATTCAATTTTCATATACTTTTGGCAAATTTTTATACTATTTTTGGGACTAACATATTGATCCAGTGCCCAGTGTCAGTTCCTGTTTGTTGCATGTTTTATATTTCGCAGAAACCCCATATCAAACGGAGTCCAAAAGGGATAAAAACGGACGGAGATTATTTTTGGAATATTCAGAAAATTCTGGAAGAAAAATCCACGCGAGACGGGGCCCGAGGTGGCCACAAGGCAGGGGGGCGCGCCCCTGACCCTCGTGGGCCACCCGTAAGGCGGTTGCTGCTCAACTTTGCACGCAAGAAAGCTAATTTTTGGTAAAAAATCACGGCGAAGGTTTCAATCCAATCGGAGTTACGGATCTCCATATATACACGAAACGGTGAAAGGGCAGCAACCGCAATCTTCACCAACAACTTCACCGCCATCATCACCAACCCTTCCCCCATCTATGCAGCGGTGTAACCTCTCTCTTACCCGCTGTAATCTCTACTTAAACATGGTGCTCAACGCTATATATTATTTCCCAATGATGTATGGCTATCCTATGATGTTTGAGTAGATCCGTTTTGTCGTATGGCTATTTGATGATTAAGATTGGTTTGAGTTCCATGTTTTATTATTGGTGCTGTCCTATGGTGCCCTCCGTGTCGCGCAAGCGTGAGGGATCCCCGCTGCAGGGTTTGCAATATGTTCATGATTTGCTTATGGTGGGTGGCGTGAGTGACAGAAGCCAGACCCGAGTTAGTAGGTTGTTTGTGTATGGGATAAAGGGGACTTGATACCTTAATACTATGGTTGGGTTTTACCTTAATGATCTTTAGTAGTTGCGGATGCTTGCTAGAGTTCCAATCATAAGTGCATATGATCCAAGTAGAGAAAGTATGTTAGCTTATGCCTCTCCCTCAAATAAAATTGCAATAATGATTACCGGTCTAGTTATCGATTGCCTAGGGACAAATAACTTTCTCGTAAGAAAACACTCTTTACTAAAACTAATTTAGTTGTGTTTTCATCTGAACAGCCCCTAGCTTTTATTTACGCTCTCTTTATATTCTTGCAAACCTATCCAAAAACACCTACAAAGTACTTATAGTTTCATACTTGTTCTGGGTAAAGTTTAACGCGTCAAGCGTATGAGAGTTGTATCGGTGGTCGATAGAACTTGAGGGAATATTTGTTCTACCTTTAGCTCCTCGTCGGGTTCGACACTCTTACTTAACGAAAGAGGCTACAATTGATCCCCTATACTTGTGGGTTATCAAGACCTTTTTCTGGCGTCGTTGCCGGGGAGCAATAGCGTGGGGTGAATATTCTCGTGTGTGCTTGTTTGCTTTATCACTAAGTAATTTTTATTTGCTGTTCTTAGTTGTTCTTTATCTTTAGTTATGGATATGGAACATGAAATACCAAAAAAATTAGGTGTACTTGCTACTCATGGAGATGAGGAACCTCCTAAAACCCTCGATGCTCGTTATGTGACAGATATTATGTACTACTTTAATAATCCTGAGAAAACCCCATTCAATTATGTAATGGGAGTAACGTTGGATCAACGTGAATACTTTAGGGATTATCACTTTACACAAAAAGGGGAAACTATTATGGGATCAAATTCATATATTGAAGTGGTATGCTCGGCAAGTATGCTTGAGTTATGATTATACTTGTTGCTCTAGGACGAAGGCTCCACACCTTCCTTTTTCATGCACATTTAATGATAATAAAACCTTAGCTTCTTATGCTAATGGTATATATGATTACTATGATGTGGAACAAATAGAAGAATTTGTTGATTTTATGGGTGCTTATGAAATTGAATCTATGTTTAAAGAGTTTGAAGATTTTGATGATGCTGTTTATAGACTCAAAAATTTAGCTATCCTCAAATATTGCTATGAGAATTATGAATACAATTCCGACATTAATGCACTTATTGAGAAAGTCTCCGCTGTCCAAGAAGAGACTAATATTTTGCAGGAATCTATGGAAGAAGAAGATGATGAAACTGTGAGCTCATTGGATGAAAAAGATGAGGAGGAGAGCGAAGAACAAAAGGAGGAAGAGCGGATTGATCACCCGTGCCCACCTTCTAATGAGAGTAACTCTTCAACTCATACATTGTTTAATTCCCCTTCGTGCTTACCGAAGGATGATTGTTATGATGACTGTTATGATCCCGTTGATTCTCTTGAAATATCCCTTTTTGATGATGCTTGCTATGCTTGTGGTCAAGATGCCAATATGAATTATGCTTATAGAGATGAAATTGCTATAGTTCCTTATGTTAAACATGAAATTGTTGCTATTGCACCCACACATGATAGTCCTATTATCTTTTTGAATTCTCCCGACTACACTATATCAGACAAGTTTGCTTTTATTAAGGATAATATTGATGGGTTGCCTTTTACCGTTGCACATGATGATTTTGATGAATGTAATATGCATGTGCTTGCTGCTCCTACTTGCAATTATTATGAGAGAGGAACTATATCTCCGCCTCCCCATGTTTCCAACACGAAAAAATTGCAAGAAACTGTTTATACTATGCATTGGCCTTTACTATATGTACATGAATTGTTCTTTTATGACATGCCGATGCATAGGAAGAGAGTTAGACTTTGTCATTACATGATATATGTTTCTTTGTGCTCACTACTAAACTACAAATCATTGTTAATTAAAATTGGCTTTGATATACTTTGGGATCCGGGTGGATCCATTACTTGAGCACTATATGCCTAGCTTAATTGCTTTAAAGAAAGTGCTTCTAGGGAGACAACCCGGAAGTTTTAGAGAGTCATTTATTTCTGTTGAGTGCTTTCATATAGTTTAAAAACAACAAAAATAAAGAGGGAAACCCAAAACTTTTTCAAAAAGGAAAGTGAAAGTGAGAGAGACAAGCATTGTTGAAGTGGGAGTTAGCCTTGAAATTTGTTCATGCTCACGGAAACTTTGTGAATCTTGATTACAGAAACTTTTCAACAAAAATAATTATCCCCTTGTACAATTCCATTGTATTATAAAAATAATGTGCCAATGTTTGCCTTCAGGATGTTTACAATGCTTGTTGGTTTGTGCGGTGCAGGACAGAAACTTTGGCTGTAGTGCGCGATTTTTAATTTTTTATTGGAACGTCAAACGGTTCTGATCCTTTTTGCACTGTCTTTCTATACAAATTGTTTATTTTTCAAAATTTGTGTAGAATTTTTCATGTATCATAAGTATGGTGAATGTTCAGATTATTACAGACTGTTCTGTTTTAGACAGATTCTGTTTTTGATGCATGGTTTGCTTGTTTTGATGAAACTAACAATTTATATCAGTGGATTAAGCCATGAAAAAGCTATATTACATTAGAAAAAATGCAAAAACAAAATATGAATTGGTTTGCAACAGTACTTAGAGTAGTGATTTGCTTTATTATACTAACGGATCTTACCGAGTTTTCTGTTGAAGTTTTGTGTGGATGAAATGTTCGATGATCGAGAAGGTCTCGATGTGAGGAGAAGAAGGAGAGGCAAGAGCTCAATCTTGGGGATGCCCAAGGAACCCCAAGTAAATATTCAAGGAGACTCAAGCGTCTAAGCTTGGGGATGGCCCGGAAGGCATCCCCTCTTTCTTCAACAAGTATCGGTATGTTTTCAGATTCGTTTCGTTCATGCGATATGTGCAATCTTGGAGCGTATTTTGCAATTAGTTTTCACTTTTCTTTTGTGCACCATGCTGGCATGAGATAGTCCTTGGTTGATTTATAGAATGCTCTTTGCACTTCACTTATATCTTTTGAGTATGGCTTTATAGAATGCTTCATGTGCTTCACTTATATCATTTGAAGTTTGGATTGCCTGTTTCTCTTCACTTAGACAACCGCCATTTGTAGAATGCTCTTTTGCTTCACTTATATTTGTTAGAGCATGGGCATATATTTTGTAGAAAGAATTAAACTCTCTTGCTTCACTTATATCTATTTGGAGAGATGACAGGAACTGGTCATTCACATGGTTAGTCATAAAATCCTACATAAAACTTGTAGATCACTGAATATGATATGTTTGATTCCTTGCAATAGTTTTGCGATATAAAGATGGTGATATTAGAGTCATGCTAGTGGGTAATTGTGGATTGTAGAAATACTTGTGTTGAGGTTTGTGATTCCCATAGCATGCACGTATGGTGAACCGTTATGTAACGAAGTCGGAGCATGATTTATTTATTGATTGTCTTCCTTATGAGTGGCGGTCGGGGACGAGTGATGGTCTTTTCCTACCAATCTATCCCCCTAGGGGCATGCGCGTAGTACTTTGTTTTGATGACTAATAGATTTTTTCAATAAGTATGTGAGTTCTTTATGACTAATGTTGAGTCCATGGATTATACGCACTCTCACCCTTCCATCATTGCTAGCCTCTTCGATACCGTGCATTGCCCTTTCTCACCTCGAGAGTTGGTGCAAACTTCGTTGGTGCATCCAAACCCCATGACATGATATGCTCTGTCACACATAAGCCTCCTTATATCTTTCTCAAAACAGCCACCATACCTACCTATTATGGCATTTCCATAGCCATTCCGAGATATATTGCCATGCAACTTCCACCATCATCATATACATGACTTGAGCATTCATTGTCATATTGCTTTGCATGATCGTAAGATAGCTAGCATTATGTTTCCATGGCTTGTCCGTTTTTTTATGTCATCGCTACGATAGTCATTGCACATCCCGGTACACCACCGGAGGCATTCATATAGAGTCATATCTTTGTTCTAGTATCGAGTTGTAATATTGAGTTGTAAGTAAATAAAAGTGTGATGATCATCATTATTAAAGCATTGCCCCAGTGAGTAAAGGATGATGAAGACTATGATTCCCCCACAAGTCGGGATGAGACTCCGGACAAAAAAAAAAGAAAAAGAGAAAGGCCAAAAAAAGAGAAGGCCCAAAACAGAAGAAGAAAAACAAAAAAATGAGAGAAAAACAGAGAAGGGGCAATGTTACTATCCTTTTACCACACTTGTGCTTCAAAGTAGCACCATGTTCTTCATATAGAGAGTCTCTTGAGTTATCACTTTCATATGCTAGTGGGAATTTTCATTATAGAACTTGGCTTGTATATTCCAACGGTGGGCTTCCTCAAATGCCCTAGGTCTTCATGAGCAAGCAAGTTGGATGCACACCCACTTAGTTTCCAGTTTGAGCTTTCATACACTTATAGCTCTTAGTGCATCCGTTGCATGGAAATCCCTACTCCTCACATTGATATCTATTAATGGGTATATCCATAGCCCGTTGATTAGCCGCGTCGATGTGAGACTTTCTCTTTTTTTGTCTTCTCCACACAACCTCCACCATCATATTCTAATCCACCTATAGTGTTATGTCAATGGCTCACACTCAGGTATTGCGTGAAAGTTGAAAAGGTTTGAGAACATCAAAAGTATGAAACAATTGCTTGGCTTGTCATCGGGGTTGTGCATGATTTGAATATTTTGTGTGGTGAAGATGGAGCATAGCCAGACTATATGATTTTGTAGGGATAACTATCTTTGGCCATGTTATTTTGAAAAGACATGATTGCTTTATTAATAGGTTTGAAGTATTATTGATTTTATGTCAAATGATAGACTATTGCTTTGAATCAGTTGTATCTTAATATTCATGCCATGATTAGATACATGATCAAGATTATGCTAGGTAGCATTCCACATCAAAAATTATCTTTTTTATCATTACCTACTTGAGGACGAACAGGAATAAAGCTTGGGGATGCTGATACGTCTCCGTCGTATATATAATTTTTGATTGTTCCATGCCAATATTATTCAACTTTCATATACTTTTGGCAACTTTTTATACTATTTTTGGGACTAACATATTGATCCAAAGGCTCAGTGCCGCCTCGCTTGTTGCATGTTTTATGTTTCGCAGAAACCCCATATCAAACGGAGTCCAAACGGGATAAAAACGGACGGAGATTATTTTTGGAATATTTGGAAAATTTCGGAAGAAAAATCCACGCGAGACGGTGCCCGAGGTGGCCACGAGGCAGGGGGCGCGCCTGCCCCCCTAGGCGCGCCCCTGACCCTCGTGGGCCACCCGTAAGGCGGTTGCTGCTCAACTTTGGACGCAAGAAAGCTAATTTTTGGTAAAAAATCACGGCGAAGGTTTCAATCCAATCGGAGTTACGGATCTCCATATATACACGAAAGGGTGAAAGGGCAGCAGAAAAGAACGCAGAAACAGAGAGAGACAGAGAGACAGACCCAATCTCGGAGGGGCTCTCGCCCCTCCCACGCCATGGATGCCAAGGACCAGAGGGGAAACCCTTCTCCCATCTAGGAAGGAGGTCAAGGAAGAAGAAGACGAAGGGGACCCCTCTTCCCTTCTCTTCCGGTGGCGCCAGAACGCCGCCGTGGCCATCATCATCACCGCAATCTTCACCAACAACTTCACCGGCATCATCACAACTCTTCCCCCCTCTATGCAGCGGTGTAACCTCTCTCTTACCCGCTGTAATCTCTACTTAAACATGGTGCTCAACGCTATATATTATTTCCCAATGATGTATGGCTATCCTATGATGTTTGAGTAGATCCGTTTTGTCCTATGGGCTATTTGATGATCAAGATTGGTTTGAGTTGCATGTTTTATTATTGGTGCTGTCCTATGGTGCCCTCCGTCGCGCAAGCGTGAGGGATCCCCGCTGTAGGGTTTGCAATATGTTCATGATTTCTTATGGTGGGTGGCGTGAGTGACAGAAGCACAGACCCGAGTAAGTAGGTTGTTTGCGTATGGGATAAAGGGGAATTGATACCTTAATACTATGGTTGGGTTTTACCTTAATGATCTTTAGTAGTTGTGGATGCTTGCTAGAGTTCCAATCATAAGTGCATATGATCCAAGTAGAGAAAGTATGTTAGCTTATGCCTCTCCCTCAAATAAAATTGCAATAATGATTACCGGTCTAGTTATCGATTGCCTAAGGACAAATAACTTTCTCGCAAGAAAACACTCTTTACTAAAACTAATTTAGTTGTGTCTTCATCTAAACAGCCCCTAGCTTTTATTTACGCTCTCTTTATATTCTTGCGAACCTATCCAAAAACACCTACAAAATACTTCTAGTTTCATTCTTGTTCTGGATAAAGCGAATGTCAAGCGTGCGTAGAGTTGTATCGGTGGTCGATAGAACTTGAGGGAATATTTGTTCTACCTTTAGCTCCTTGTTGGGTTCGACACTCTTACTTATGAAAAGAGTCTACAATTGATCCCCTATACTTCTGGGTTATTAAGCAACCTACTATTTCACACGGCTGGGTAAAGAAAGCGGAGCGAATCCGGTGTTCGGCCCCCCTCCACGAAGACCCAGCGGATCCCGTAATAACAAGGATGCCGGCCCCGGCACCATACCAGGTACCTAGGGAGGATGACAAGGTGGAGAGTGGGAAGGCCGAGAGCGGCCCCCATCCCAGAGGTGTATCGAACATTTTGTCCGGAGGAACCAGAATTCCATCGTCCGAGGACAAAAGCGAAGGAGGAGTCGACGTCTCTCCGTCCCATGGCAAGAAAAGGGCTGATTTCGAAGACTGGGAGCGAAAGGCTCCTAAGCGAGGCAAGGTGCCCCCGTCAGGCGGCTCGGGCTTGAAGGGTGACGCCTTCGCACAGTCCCATGATGAGGACAAGCCTCTAGCCAAATTGTAAGTGATCCAAAGGGTGTTCTTTAAACATACCCCGTTCCTTTCTTGTTACCAGGGTAACATCTAGATTATTTGTTTTTGCAGCTCGACAGATAGTCTTTCTCGCCAATCCTCTTCCTCGACGGATCTTCTTCCGGAGATGATGGAAAGCGAGACACCTCCTCCGGTTTCCTCGCCCAATAAGGCGGACGACTTTGAGGTATCGTCCCGGAGGGTCTCCCCTGATCAACAAGTGGGGCGAGGGGTGATGAAGATACTGCCCGAAGGCGTTACTTTGGTAGCCCAGGATCCAGGGGCCAACAATAAAGGCCCCGGACTATCCAGCTTACAGCCGGAGACGACTCTGGGGACGGATGAGCGGATTCCTTCAAAGGGAGGCCGTACTCCCACAGCAGCTTCCGGAGGCCCAGAAGCGCCGGATATATTGACGAACATGCTACGACAGGCGTCCGTCTCGGAGGATCATCGTACCTTGATAGATATGGTGGTTGAAAAGGTTCTGTCCGCAAAAGGCGGATTGAATGAAGCTTGCGTGAGCCAGTTAAGAGGCTTCGAGGTGTGTATTCAAAAAAATCATTGAGTGCGTTTTCATTCCCTAACTGCGCTTGTGTATAGGTGGTAGCCCCTGAGACTCTGATTGGCCTCCCAAGGGGGGCGGTCAGAGGATCAAAAAATATTTCTGCAGGAACTAACCTGATGAATTGTAATACAGGCTGTTACCCCCCCCCCCCGGCGACTGCCCGAACTACGGAGATTGCAGAGCTACAGTGGAAGCTTGATGTAGCGGATGATGACATTATGCTTATCAACAGGCGGCTCGACGAGGTGCAAGGTATGTCTCGGGGGTGGTCATTACATGCACGCGCCTGTTATTTGATCATGACGCTAATGACTATATACTGAAATATGCATGACTGTAGATGGTGCTGCCGCAGTCCAGGTCCTCCGGGCTGAGCTGGTCTGGGCCAAGGAGCATGCCCGGATTAGTAATGCGGCTGCCGAGAAGGCATCTGCTGAGCTAAAGGCTGAACAGGCTGCTCGGTGCCAATGTGAGGAGAGAGTATCCACGATGGTGCATGAGCTAAAGGATGCCGCTAGCCGCTGTGGAATCCTCGAGAAGGATAATAAAGCAAAAATGGATGATCTTGACAAGGCCTTGCGAGAGGCGAAAGAGGCGCGGTCCAAGTCTAGAGCGGCTCAAGAGGAGATCCGACAAGCTGGGGAGATCGCGGCTGGGAAGCCCTTTTTATTGCAACCAAGTTTAGCGATCCGAGTTATGCTCCACTTAATAAGGTGTGGAGTTCTCCAGATGAATTGTTGGACTTTCTGAAGAGTGCTTTCGATGCAGCGCAGTTTTACTAAGCGCAAGAAGGGTATGCAACGGAGAAGCTTTTCTGGTCACAGTTTGGTGCATCAAAACACCCACTGTTGCTGAACGAACAGATGACCCAATGGGCCGAACTCCATAGACTATCCAGTTCTGCCATGAAGGATGTTGTGGCTGGGCTGTGGCCGAACGAGCCAATTCTGGATAGTTATTTTGGTTTGGTGCAGCGACTTGCTGATGCGGTGCCATGTATCAACGTCATTAAGCGGTCGGCGTGCATTGAAGGTGCACGGATGGAATTTGCCTGTGTCAAGACATATTGGGCGAAGATGAAGGACACTGATGTTGCGGTGAAGGGTCCACCCAAGGGCAAGGACCATTACGCACCAGAGCATTATTTCGAAGATGTCCTGGAGGGTGCCCGCTTGATAGAGGGTCAATGTTCGAAAAACATGATATTCGAGTGAAATGTACTGGAATTTGTAAAAGACAAAAATATGATAAGGCTATATATTTTAGTTTCGCCTAAAACTTTTGTTCCTCCTGTGCAGCCATTTTTGTATTAATCTGAAAGTTTTCCAGTCGCCGGCTTCAGCCCCCTCGTATAAAGTATGGGGGTGTTCGGAAAAGCATTTGATCACTCATGACCCAACATATTGGTCCGTTAAGGAGGTGTCAATGCGGTGAACTAGGCAATCGGACTATACGGCGTTAACACTTTCACTTAGCCATTGGAGTTTTATAGGAGGGGACTACGATATAGCCCCTGGTATGTGTACGGCTTATTCCAATATGGTCGTTACATATATGACCTGAAGAAAAAGGTCCTTCATATAATACGGAGGGAATCGCGAAAGATTCCGATAAGTCAGTGGTTGACCAGCTCTCGCCGCATCATGACAGTCAGTTTTCGGCTTTCTCTACTGAGGTGCTTGACCAGATGAACCGGAAGCACAATCGCAGTAGTTCTCCCTTTACTACCCTAGCCGATAGAACATAACGTAAGGTAGCAAGCATAGGAGCCGTGAAACCCAACTATTGACCCAAGACATGATTCGGAGCTGATGCATATAAGGCCAAACTCGCGACGCCAAAGTACGCTATAAAGCTGTTTGGACTTGTTGGCAACTCATTTGTTCCCATACCGAGTGAGGGAGTCCTGGATTAGGGGGTATCCGGACAGCCGGACTGTGTACAATGTCCGGACTATTGAAGCGTGAAGATACAAGACTCAAGACTTCGGCCCGTGTCCGGATGGTACTTTCCTTGGCGTGGAAGGCAAGCTTGGCGATCCGGATATTATATTTCCTTCCTTTTAACCGACTCCATGTAAACCCTAGCCCTCTCCGGTGCCTATATAAACCGGAGAGGTTGGTCCTTAGAAGGCCGATCACAATTACAGTCATACCATCATAGGCTAGCTCTTAGGGTTTAGCCTCTACAATCTCGTGGTAGATCTACTCTTGTACTACCCATATCATCAATATTAATCAAGCAGGAAGTAGGGTTTTACCTCCATCAAGAGGGCCCGAACCTGGGTAAACATCTATGTCCCTTGATTCTTGTTACCATCATCCTTGACGCACAGATCGGGACCCCCTACCCGAGATCCGCCGGTTTTGACACCGACATTGGTGCTTTCATTGAGAGTTCCTCTGTGTCGTCGCTGTCAGGCTCGATGGCTCCTTCAATCATCATCAACGACACTGTCCAGGGCGAGACTTTCCTCCCCGGACAGATCTTCGTGTTCGGCGGCTTCGCACTGCGGGCCAACTCGCTTGGCCATCTGGAGCAGATCGATAGCTATGCCCCTGGCCACCAGGTCAGGTTCGGAAACCTGAACTACACGGCGGACATCCACGGAGACTTGATCTTCGATGGATTTGGGCCTATGCCAGGAGCACCGGACAGTCACGACGAGCATGGCTTAGACCTGCCGTCGGACGAAGCTCGGGGCATCATCCCCGTACTGTCCCCGGACCTAGATCCGGAGCAGACTGCGTTGCCTAAGGACGGAGGGATGGACCCCGCCCCCAGGTCGCACACTCATCAGCGGTGGAGCCGAACAAGGGCCTTACCTCTACGGTGGCCTGTGACTCCGAATCCCCGGATTCGTATCCGGACGTTGGTTCCATTCCGCACGGTCCCGAGCCCGTCGGGCCAGGATGGGCTCCGGTAATGGAGTTCACCGCTGCGGATATCTTCCAGCACTCACCCATTGGCGACATGCTGGACTCATTAAAGTCTCTCCCTTTGTCAGGAGGCTCTTCGCCGAACTATGCCTGGCTTGAGTGGGAGGCAGGCGACGAAGGAATTTGTTGCCCACCCACCACCCACTTCATTGCCATGGTCGATGACTTAACCGAGGTACTGAACTTCGACTCCGAAGACATCAACGGTATGGACGACGATGCAGGAGAAGAACATGAACCACCGCTCACTGGGCGGTGGACATCCACCTCTTCTTATGATATATATATGGTGGACACTCGGAAGGAAACAAATGGCGATGAGGCAACGGAGGATAAAACCTCAGGGAAAAAAGCAAAGAATGGGCGTCACCGGCGCCACTCCAAGCCCCGCCACATCTATACCGGCCCAGGAGACGAAAACAATCCGAATGGTGTTGAAGAAGAATACAACCCTAAACAGCCCGCCTTCGAGCAGGCCGAACAGGAGGATGAGCAGGTCAGCCCAGATGAACAGGCGACGGACGAATACCCGGAGGAGGACAACTACATGCCCCCCTCCGAAGACGAGATTAGCCTCGGCGACGACGAGTTCGGCGTGCCTGAGGATCCCGTAGAGCAGGTGCACTTCAAGCGTCAGCTTATAGCCACTCGAAGAGCTTGAAAAAGAAGCAGCAACAACTCCAAGCTGATCAAGACCTGCTCATAGACAGATGGACTGAAGTCCTGACAGCCGAGGAATACGGACTCGAGCACCACACGGCTAACGGGCCACCTCGTTGCCGGGATAAAGCGGCATACCAGTCTGCATACCAGCCAACACCCCCACACCAACATACTACGACCCGGGGCAACAAATCAGGACAGCCAAGATCGATCTACAGATCGTGGGGGCGCGCCTCGGTACGCGACGAGGACCGTCACGCCGGACACACCTTCAACAAGTCCGGCCGGGCCGAATATAGCCATCCAGAGCAATTCGACCTGCGTAGCCACATAGCCCGCATGTAGGTGCCGCCACCCCTCTCGCTTTCACCGACGAAGTAATGGATCATGAATTCCCGGAAGGGTTCAAACTCAGAACATCGAATCATACGATGGCACAATAGACCCCGCAGTATGGATCGAAGATTTTCTTCACCACATTCACATGACCCGCGGAGACGATCTGCACGCCATCAAGTATCTTCCCCTTAAGCTCAAAGGACCAGCCCGACACTGGCTAAACAGCCTGCCAGCAAACTCCATTGGCAATCGGAAAACCTGAAGACACATTCCTCGACAACTTCCGTGGCACATACGGCGACCACCGACGCCGACGACTTGAGCCACATTACTCAACAGCCCAGAGAGTCAGCCAGGAAATTCTGGACTCGGTTCCTAACTAAGAAGAACCAAATAGTTGACAGTCCGGACGCCGAAGCCCTGGCGGCTTTCAAGCATAATATCCGTGATTAGTGGCTCACTCTACACCTCGGCTAGGAAAAACCCAAGTCCATGGCAGCTCTCACAACACTAATGACTCGCTTTTGCACGGGCAAGGACAGTTGGTTGGCCTGCGGTAGCACTACGCCACAGTCTGGCAATTCGGATGGCTGCGACAATAACGGCAAGCCACGGCGTAACAAACATAAGCGACAGAACAACGGCGACAACAATGAAGACACGACAGTCAATGCCGGATTCAGTGGATCCAAGCCCGGTCAGCAGAAGAAGCCGTTCAAAAGGAATAATCAGGGACCGTCTAGTCTGGACCGCATACTGGAGCGCTCGTTCCAAATTCATGGCACCCCGGACAAGCCAGCCAACCACACCAATAGAGATTGCTGGGTATTCAAACAGGCTGGCAAGATAAACGCCGAAGACAAGGACAAGGGGCTGCACAACGACGATGACGAGGAGCCCCGACGTCCGAACACGAGGGGACAAAAGAAATTTCCCCCCCAGGTGAAAACGTTCAACATGATCTATGCCACGCACATCCCCAAGCGGGAACGTAAGCGGGCACTAAGGGACGTCTATGCGATGGAGCCAGTCGCCCCCAAATTCAACCCTTGGTCAGCTTGCCCCATCACCTTTGATCGTAGGGATCACCCTACTAGCATCCGTCACGACAGCTCGGCCGCATTGGTCCTAGACCCAATCATTGACGGATTCTACCTCACGCGCGTCCTTATGGACGGTGGCAGCAGCCTGAACCTGCTTTACCAGGACACAGTGCGCAAAATGGGCATTGACCCTTCAAGGATCAAGCCCACTAAAACCACCTTTAAAGGTGTAATTCCTGGAGTAGAGGCCCGCTGTACGGGCTCTATAACATTGGAAGTGGTCTTCGGATCTCCGGATAACTTCCGAAGTGAAGAGTTAATCTTCGATATCGCTTTCCGCAGTGGTTACCATGCAATCGCCGGACGAACCGTGATTCGCCAGATTCAATGTGGTACCACACTACGCATATCTCAAGCTCAAGATGCCAGGACCACGCAGGTCATAACGGTGAATGTAAACATGGATCGCCTCCCCACGAATGTAAGAACGTCTCGCAGCCCTTGCGGCGGAAGTACAATGTGGCCTTCTCCGACAAACCAATCCAGCGACAACAACTTCGAGCACAGTCAAGTGAGTCCGGAGCACCCCGCAACAGGATCATCAGGCACGCCAAGAGCGTGACTAGCAGTCCGGCCTCCGCTTAAGCCCCATCAAAGCAGCATTTGTGCTACGTGCACACAATTACGCACTTAAAATACCATGGGCATAGGCGGAGGCGCATCAACGACTCAGTCAATAGTGCGGGTTACCGCCAAATACTTTCATACTCTTTCCCTCTTACCTTTCAGGACACCGCATCGGCGCAACATCCTCAAAAGAGACATCCAAGGAGGCAATAGACGTTGTGCACAGAAGAAAATACCAAGGTGGAATCTATTTACGATCATTATACCTGCTTTATCTACCTGAACACAACCTGCCCCTGGATAGGACATGTAAAATAGTCCTATTTTATATCTGCTTAACGCATCCATTGTAAATGTATGCTTAAACGTATTTTTTGTCAATGAGATATTATATATAGCGTCAGCTTATTATTCTCATCTGAGCATTTTTCTCTTATAAATGTTTATTTGATATTGCATCCGTACACCTTGGTGCGGCCGGTTTGCCAGGGGCTTCTTATGGCGCCCCGCTATATGGCAACTAAAGTCTGAACACTTTCAACAGTGCGGGACCCCGAACTTATAGCACTATATGCATCAGCTCCGAATCATGTCTAGGGTCTACAGTTGGGATAGCCCGGCTCCCTTGTTTTGGTGCCTTACGATCCGTAATATCGGATAAGGTAGCGCAGGGAGAACTACTGCCATTGTGTCCTGGTTCTTCCGGACGAGCACCTCAGTAGAGAAAGCCGAAAACTGACCGGCATGATGTGGCGAGAGCTGGCCGCTGTTCGAGAGGTTTTAAAATCCTTAAAGATTTTCCGCTTTAGGCGATAAATCGGCTTCGTCCGATCTAGGCGTGTATAGCGCCCCGATTCGGTCTTCCGGATTCTAGGGGCTTCGCCGAAATTTAAAATTGTAGACTTCTATGCCTAAGTGAAAGTTATAAAGCCGCATAGTCCGATTGCCTGGTTCGATGCGCCGGACACCTCCTTAAGGGACGAAACATTTGGGTAAAGAGTGTCCGAGTTTTCCACGAACACCCCAGTGCTAGTCACGCGGGGGCGGAAGCCGACGACTGGCCTACTTTCAGGATTTTATAAACAGCCGCAGAAGGTAATATTTTAATAACAAAAGCGCTACATAGCGCAAGTAACTTCGCCTTTAATTACAAACATGATGTAAGTGAATTCATTCAAATATGGCGCCCTTGGTACACTCATTGGCGATTTAGACGAGCACCCTTCATCACGCCATCGTAGTACATTTCGAGATGGCGATGCGCCTTGCCCTCCGGCTGCCCGTCCCTGACCGCTTCTCCGCATCCAGCTTTCCCCAATGCACCTTGACGCTGGCAAAAGCTCGCGGGCACCTTCGATGCAAACGGGTCGCTGATCACTTCAAGCCGCGGGCAGGCATCCACCATCCGCTGATCAGGCCAAAGTAGCTCGGGCAGTAGCTCACCAGGCCACATCCTGACTATGAAGTCCTTCATAGCCAGTTCGGCCGCCCTATGGAGTTCGACCAACTGCTTCAGTTGGTCGCTCAAAGGCATCGGATGTTCAGCCCCAGCATACTGGGACCAGAACAGCTTCTCCGTTGAGCTCCCCTCCTGGGCACGGTAGAACTCCACAGCATCTGAGGCGCTGCATGGCAGATCTGCAAATGCCCCTGGAGAGCTCCGTATTCGAGTAAGTAAAAGAAACGCCTCCTCCACATGTTTGCTTTGCATAAAGAATTTCTTACCCGCTGCTATCTTTTTGGCCTCCTGGATCTCCTTCTGTGCTTTCTCGGCTTCGGCCTTGGCATCCTTCAAACTTACAAGGGGCTCCGCAAGCTCGGCCTCTTCATCTTCAGATTATGCTCCACGGACTCGTACTTCCTACCGAGGTCCTGGAGCTCCTGCCGTACCTCGCCCACTCTAGCACTTTGCTTTTCGCGCTCCTTGCATTCGAAGGCCGCTTTGTTTTCGGCCTCGGACAATGCTTTCTTCAGGGACGCCACTTCGGTGGTCGCCCCTGTTACACAGTCACGACGCTTTGGCGTTAGATTGAATTTTTTTGCCTATCTTTAAATACACAAGAGTGGGAATTACTTACCCATGTTCTCTTCGAGCTGCCTCTTCGCGAGGACGAGCTCTCCATGCGCCTGCTCCAGGTCCCGCTTCAGTTCGGCAACCTCGGCAGTACGGGCAGCAGCAGCAAGCAGCACGACCTGCTTATTCACAACAATGCTTATTATTAGACTCCTGCGGATTATAGTTGACCCTCCGTTTGGCTTTTCTTTCCGAACACCAAACAGAGTATCAGGGGCTACTACCTATCGGGTGATAATCTCATACATTTTTTACTTACCTCAAAGCCCGTCAGGAGGCTTGAGCAGGCTTCGGTCAGTCTGCTTTTGGCGGACAGGACCTTTTGAATCACCGCACTCATAAGAGTACGGTGCTCTTCTTCCATGGAAGCGCCTCGAAGCGCTTCCACCAGACTATCCGGCGCCGTCGATGCGACGGAAGTCTTCGGCACGGGCGGCTCGCCCTCCCTAACGAGGGGCTGCCCGCCTAAGTCCGGAACCGTCGAAGGTTCCGGAGCAGTGTTCGGTCGGGAGCCCGCCTTGTTGCAGCTCTAATCGACGCGATCCGCGGGGACCTTGAACCCCGCATGTCCGACATTCGGAAGTCCGCCTTGGGGCGTCTCCAGTGCCACCTCCCCCTGCTCAGGGAACCTTCAGGACAACACTTCCGTGTCATCCGCAGGCTGAGGACTGGTGGCCGTCGGGAGCGAGTTCATCTCTGAAGCGCTCAGAGACCCGTCCAAAGATGACTCCTCCAGATGAGCCCAGGCCGGACTGCATATATGCTCGGTGTTACTAAACAATTATGACTTAAAACCACGGTAGAGTGTGGACACTTATGATCGCGCCAGGGGCTTCCCCCTGGGCAGCCACCCTTCATCGCTGTAGGCGGCCGTGGTGGAGTAGTCCGGAAGGGAGGTTTCCCCTTCTTGGACGCCCCAGCCTCCCCTTCCGGGGCGGCTTTTCTCTTCTTCTCCTCCCCAATACGGGGAGGTGGAATTTCTTCTTGCTTTCCCCCGCCTCCACGGGAATAATCTGTTTCATCATCGTCGGACGACGTAGGTATGACGGCCTTGCGTCGAGGGCCTCTCTCGGCGCCCCCCGCCCGTCCCCTCGGGCCTCTCATCCTTCCCGGATGGGGCGGCTTCTTCTTCTTCCTCCTCCTCCTCGGGGGAGGAGTGCACCTCGTCGTCTTCGGACGAGGTTTCTGGCACGACCTTACGCCGGAGACCCTTTCGGGTCCCCGGGGCCTTCTTCTCGGCCTTCTTCTCCGGCACCTTGTACGGTGCCGGGACCAGCAACTCCGTTAGGAGAGCATCCGCCGGGCCTTCTGGCAGCGGAGCCGGGCAGTAGACCTGCTCCGCTGTCTCCACATAGTCCTGAAGCAAATATGCATGATTACTTAAGGACTCTGTGAATATATTGGAAAAAACTGGGTCCTTGGCAGTCTGAGGACTCACCTGGCTAGGAGCCCACGCGGCATGAAGCCCGCGGTCCTCGGATGTGGGAGGAGGTACTTCGGAGGCCTTGAACAGCACTTTCCATGCACCTTCGCGTCATGCCGTAGAGAGCTTCCGAGCGCGTTTGGTGTTCAAATGGACGAACTCCCATGCATTAACTGCCCGCATTTGGCAGGGCAGGATCCGGCGAACGAGCATGACCTGGATCACGTTGACAAGCTTGATGTTCTTGTTCTTCATGCTTTTGATGCATGTCTGGAGTCCGGCCAGCTCTGTGGAATCGCCCCAGGACATACCCTTCTTTTCCCAGGAGGTGAGCCGCATAGGGGTTCCGGATCGAAACTCGGGGGCCGCTGCCCAGCTGGCGCCGCGCGGCTCGGTGATGTAGAACCACCCCGATTTCCATCCTTTTACGGTTTCTGCAAAGGAACCGTCCAGCTAGGGGACATTAGGCATCCTGCCCACCATGGCTCCTCCAAGACTCCGCTTGTCGGTTGCCACAACCTTCGGCTTCACGCAGAAGGTTTGCAGCCATAGGCCGAAATGAGGCCGGATGCGGAGAAAGGCCTTGCATACGACGATGAACGCCGAGATGTTGAGGATGAAATTCGGGGCTAGATCATGGAAATCTAGCCCATAGTAGAACATGAGCCCGCGGACGAAGGGATGGAGTGGAAATCCCAGTCCACGGACAAAGTGGGCGACGAACACGACTCTCTCGTGGGGTCCTGGGGTCGAAATGACCTGCCCAGCGTCCGGTAGCCGGTGTGCTATGTCTGCGGCCAAGTATCCGGCCGCCCGAAGATTTGTGATGTGCTTCTCCTCGACGGTGGAAGCCACCCACTTTCCTCCTGCTCCGGACATGTTTAGCTGTGCGGAGGAGATTTGGGCTTGGGCGCTGGAGCTCGAGGGGGCAAGAATGGGCAGAGAGGGAAGAAGGCGTGGGTAAAAATGAGGAAATCTTATCCCTTTATAGAGGCGACGAAAGCGGTGCGCCTCCCCACTTGCCCGTTGGAAATCGCTTGTTTCCCAAGTGCCACGATTAATGATGTGGTGGGATTACCCGTACCCGTATTGATGAGAATCTCTTAATGAGGGGGCATGATCTCTGCTTTGACAAGACATGTCAAGGAAATCGCCTCGCAATATGCGTTGTGGCTGGTTGTGGAAAGACGGTTCGAATAATGACCTGACCATAGTGACACGTCGCGTTGCCTAAAAGTTGTCAGCAGATTGCATTTGTGAAACATCATTCTCTCTACGGTGGCATGCGAAGATCATCTTGCGGATCCGCACACGGTTTGAGTGTTCGATAATTACCTTGGAGTATTCGGAGGAGGAACCCGCCCTGCAATGCCGAAGACAATATCGCTACCGGACTCATCGTCATTGAAGCCTGGTCCAGGGGCTACTGAGGGAGTCCTGGATTAGGGGGTATCCAGACAGCCGGACTGTGTACAACGTCCGGACTATTGAAGCGTGAAGATACAAGACTCAAGACTTCAGCCCGTGTCCGGATGGGACTTTCCTTGGTGTGGAAGGCAAGCTTGGCGATCCGGATATTATATTTACTCCTTGTAACCGACTCCATGTAAACCCTATCCCTCTCCGGTGCCTATATAAACCGCAGAGGTTGGTCCTTAGAAGGCCGATCACAATTACAATCATACCATGATAGGCTAGCTCTTAGGGTTTAGCCTCTACGATCTCATGGTAGATCTACTCTTGTACTACCCATATCATCAATATTAATCAAGCAGGAAATAGGGTTTTAGCTCCATCAAGAGGGCCCGAACCTGGGTAAACATCTGTGTCCCTTGCTTCCTATTACCATCAGCCTTGATGCACAGATCGGGACCCCCTACCCGAGATCCGCCGGTTTTGACACCGACACCGAGCCCCTGGCAAGTTATGCCGAGGTATGTGTGTGAAACAACCATATGGGCCAAATTCAGTTTTTTTGGAAAAAAGCGAATGCTGAATGTGGATTTATGTTTACTGGGACCTGAGTGATATGCCGATATTTATTTTATAGATAACAAAGCCGCAACCCTGGCTATTTGACATGCCCGGGGTCGAAGGTGGAGGAAAAAAGGCACATTACAGGCTCGAAATAAAGAGGGCGGTCTACAAAAAGTTGTTTTGGACCTCCTGTCGCACGTCTGCGCCGCCTGTCCTCGGTGAGGGGACTCCTTGACGGAAATAGCCCCCTAGGTGAGTGTACGGATACGAACTCCGCTAGAGTCCGTTAGATGTTTAGCCTTTGCGTCACCTGTAGTAAAGGATAATGAAGTTGAAAGAGTAATTAGAAAAGAAACAAAGGTTACGGGAGTGTTTACAGGCTCGTCCGTGTTGTGCTTCTGCCGATGCCCAGGATATCTTAAGTACATAGTTATGTATGCGCGGTACAGATGTCGAAGGTATATGAGGTGGGCGGCGGAAGCCGAATTGCTAGTTCCGCTTCGGAATTGGTCGATCCTGTTGAAAGGAGACAGGTGGCGTAAGGGCCGACAAGGTATGCGGTTTAATAAGACCGCTTTGTGATTCGGCTAAGGTAGCCGTAGTATGATCTTCAATTCATAGGGAGTGCTTCTCCTGCTCCCTTGTAGTGTTGTGTGTCACGTATACCATGTTTACTGTTTTTACTTCGGGGGGAAATTGCTTCTAACCCCCGGTAGTTGGTTGGTGAGTCTATTCGTCGTCGCTATCACCGGGCAGCCTCCTCCCCTTGTGTTCGGCGTTGAGCTTGCCGGCCTGCTTGAAGACCCAACAACTTCTGTTGGTATCACTACTAGGGAAAAGGCTAGCAGCAGCGCGGGTTTTAGGTGTATCAGTAGCGCTGGGAGTGGCGCTACTAATAAGGCGCTACAGCTAACACATAGCAGTAGCGCGTGCTCACCAGCGCTACTGCTACACAAGTGTAGCACCAGCGTGATTGCTGGAAGCTCGCTACTGCTAGTAGCTCTAGCACGCTTTGCCTGGACGCGCTACTGCTATCGCGGTGCTGCTGCTAACTTTTGTACACTCTCTACTACTAATTTTAGTAGTTTTTTGTTTTTTTTCGACATATTTGTTTTGTATTTGAACATGCTTTATAGAAGAATCTTTAGCATATACAAATGTCATCATGATACACATACAAATGCCTGCGAGACCACAAATGTAATCATAGCATATACATACAAATAGTCTCATCATAATCATCATCCAACACAAAGTGGTCTCTCGTCATCATCTCAAAAATAGCGATACAAGTCTCGATTACTTGCAAATACATCGTCATCCATCTAAACAATGATATACGCGAGAAGAGCTATCACTTTGAGTACATGAGTTCGTATCCCTCTATTGCATTAGCGTGAACCTAAACTAACTACTGCTTGTCGCTCGGAAACCGGAAACCGGTACACTGGGCCGCATACTCCGCCACTTGTCGATATATACTTCTGGCGTAGCACTTATTCACCATCGATGATCTATGCACCTGCATCGTCACATGAGTCGATGATATGCAACATATATAGTTGAGCAACGGAAAGAGACAGACTTGGCAAAAATAGAAACAACATATCATAAGCATAAATAACAAAGTTCATCATACCCCAAAATGCCCTAACTAGAGTGATTTTCTCTAGTCGAGGAGGAGGACGGTTTAATTACATCACAAATAAAGTTTCACCGTGCATAACTCAAAGTTTTGCCATACAGAAAGTATGGACTAAACGGACACATTGTCATATATCGACAATCACTCCAACATGTTGTTCCATCCATCCATGTCAGGGAGATAGTCCCCAAGCCTAGTGAAAGGCTTCAGGTCGAGACGCTGAGCGGCTACCCATGTTCGGACGTCTTCCTGTGACAATTGTCCTTCTTCGTAGAACATCCCTGTTTTTCCAACGACCTCCTTCATGATGATTTGGGCAAGTTCGCGCTGGATGTGATAGAACTCGGCTCGAAGTCGATGATCCTCGATATCTCCTACGTTCTTTGCCCATTGCAGAATATGGGCATCGCCAGATGTAGGTGACATGCGAAGGTTCTGGTGATCCCGTCTGTACTCCAGCATGTGGTGTAGGACATAGAATCCATCATTAAGAGAATCGTTCAGTTGCTGGATGCAGCAGAAGTCGGTCTTATGGCCGAAGGCGACCCTGCCGCCCCTTCTCTTCTTGTCCCTAACCTCTCCACTCCTTGCTTGGTAGTAAAACATAGCACTATCGAGAACATCCTTGATGTGGGTGTAATCCTTTTTGTGAATGTTCTTCGACGAGTCCAAGTCTCCTTAGATCGCCGAATCTGGCCCCTAGCGCTCTTACTGGTAGGATTGGTTAACCGGGGATATGCCATTTATCCGCATCGGGGATATCTATATGGTCCTGAAGCCGAGGCTGCTGAGGCGGCTGGATCATAGAATCAGGTCTTTTGCCTTTCCTCGCTCTCTTCCTAGACTTCTTTACTACCGGAAGTTCGTCCATAATACGTTGAGACGACAATTTAGGCACCGACTCATGACGCTCAAACCCTGAGGAGGCGCCAGTATAGACATACTGTTCAGCGCCACCCTCGTCCTCATCCTCATCCATGGCGACGCCATCAGCGACTAATGGAGCCTCCTCTTTACCCCGTCCGCTATCAACCAACCCGACACCCGACACTAATTAGGTAGGTGGGGTGTTGATGTTCATACCTTGCTGAGGCTGCGTGCTCGTGGGTGTGCTTCCGACCACCTCTAGACGAAGTAGACTCTTTGGCCACAACAGGACCCACTCATTGCAACAATCACCAAGCCGCCGCGGTGTCTCCTCGTTATCCACCAGTAGTATTGGAGGAGGCAAATTCTCGTGGCCCGGTTTGATACTAGCCACGGAAACCTTGAACACGTTCGGGGGGATCGGCCGGCTGTGGAACAATGGTTCCTTCGGCTCCATTATCGTCGCCTTCCCCACGTCCACCTTCTGGTCGCTGATGGTGTACAATATGGTGCACGGGGTTTCGTCGGCCTGCAAAGAAAAGTCTGCGACGTGAGACATCCGAAAGGCAACGAAAACGGGAGATTATACATTTATATTGAAGGGGGCCGGTGTGATAGATATCGTGAAGGCGTCGAGCTCAGCCAAAGACAAAGCACCGCCGAGCACGTCCGTTGCGGGAGCCGGTGCGGGAGCAGGTGCTCCCAAGAAGTCAGCAAGGGGAAAGTCCTCTGCATTTTTTTCTGGATTTTGCCTTGTCCAAGTGAAAATGCCCGTCACCAAGGAAGTAGACAAATCTGCAACCACCTGTTTTGCGGCAGCTACCGCTGTTGCGACTGTCTGAGATGATTTCTTCTCAACCGCAATCTCAACCTTCTTGTCGATGTTTTCTTCAGTTAACCTCCGTCTTTCCTTTCTCTCCTCCAATGGTCTCACGGTAGTACTTCTTACATGTGGCGCCGTCTTCGACACCGTGCACGCGTCCATACGACGGTCAAGTATCCACCGGTTGTCGTTTCAATATGTTCAACGCTCGGTTGAATGGAGTGTCCCACTTGGGCCTCGCCAATGCCTCAGACGACGAGTCGGTTTCAGCCGCAATCCGGTGCTGCTCTCTCTGCAAAAGTCACAAGGATTGTTTACAAATATGACTAACGTGTGCAAATGAATTGATCGTAAACTAAAATTACCATCGGTCTCATGAACTCCGTAATGAACGGTGTTGTCTCGTAAACCTTCTTCACTTTGGGTCCCAACGGTGCCGGGCCCTCGTGGGCGCCACGCTCCTGCGGACGGTGAAATCCGCCAAGGGGTGCAGGATGCCCGGACTTCGGCTTCTTCGTTCTCCTTGGCCCATTTGGACCTCTTTTCCGCCCGTAACCACGGCTTCCGAGGTGGTGGCTCCCAATGTTTCTCTCTTGAAGCCCCTTCATGTACGTAGACTTTTTTTGGCAGCTTCAGCCTCGCAAGCCTCCTTGAATATTTGAAACAGCTCTTCCGTGATTGTCGGATTATCCTTTACAATCTCGGAGTAGGGTTCCTTCTTGTCGATGATCCTTGCTTTCACTCGAGTTTTCCAGGAGGCCAACGCGTCGCTAAACTTGGTCATGCCGTGTTTGTTTATCTTCTTCATTGCCGGGTTCTCGTCTGGATCTTCATAATCCTTCTCATTCCAGCCCGGGAACAAGAATATCTGGTGAAACTTCTTTAGGAGGGAGCTCCTCATATTTTCTATCTTCTGTAGTTTCTCATCGTTGATGGTGGCGGTTGTCCGTGACGATGCAACCTATTTGATTGCCGTAGCATCGACGCGCTTCCTCGGGCGCCTTTGGCTCAAAAATGCCGTCGTCCACCTCCGTGACCACCAGTCTAGTAGTCCTGAGTTTGTTAGGAAGTTGTTGCCTCTTTGCTTTCGGTTCTACAGTACCGGCTCCGCTCCCCGAGGCAGCACCAGTCTCAGTCTCAGCGCCAGTCTCGATGCCGGTCTGAGTCTCAGCGCCGGTCTCAGTCTCAGCACCGGTCTGCGTGTCGGTCTTAGTCCCCGATGCCACTGGTGGGCCCAGCAACAACATCGGTTGATCGTCGGTAAGGCTAAAAATTAAATACGCCACCCGGTAGACGTCGTCGCCATCACCAGAACCCTGTCCTTCATCGTTGCTAGCCATGTTTCTTATGATTAAATCTAGTCAATTAATTCTAGACCTAATAAAATGAATAATGGCATAAAAAGGCCTATTGTTTTGCAGGAATGTTGACTCCTTCCTGGTGCGGCAAATCCCGGGCACTCGATATGTCCCAGTTTGTAGCACAAGTCATGCCGAAATTCACGGAAAATTTCGGCATGACCTTTGCTAAAAAGTGGACAAATCGAGAACCTGAAATTTGCCGGAATGTAAATGAATCAACATTCCTAAGAAAACATAGGCCACTCAAAGCATCATTCCTCGGAAACAAGGTTCAAATATCCCTCTTCGACACCGCAACACATGTCCAAATATACACGAGCAACCACATGTCCAAATTTCACAAGATAATTCAAAAACAAAGTGTAGAAGAAAATTCATTTAACTACTAATAGAACAAAATTCAGTTAACTTTAGTGCTCTATAGTGATGAAAGGAAAAAAATTTCAGTTAACTACTAATTTCATTCATTTAGGTTATTCATTTAACATCACCTAATTAACCTACTGTACCACTACTACTAGCAGCACTACTAAGCTAATTAACCTAGCAAAACTCTAGTGCCCTAACTGAAAAACATCTAATTAACATCTACTAGTACCACTATCGCCCTAACCTAATTAACATCTACTAGTATCACTATTTATATACTATACAAGCAACATCTACCCTAATTAAACCCTACTGCCCTAACTAACTTTTGTTGTAAACCAAATTTTTGCTCTAAACTAATTTTTACTCTAACATCTACTACTAACATCCTTTGCTCTAAACTAATTTTTTTGCTATAAACAAACTTTTTCTCTACTAATTTTTTCTCTAAAATGCTGAGAGAGAGAGAGGAGTGGGGGAGGGGTGGGGGACTTACAGAGAGGGGAGAGACAGTGGCGGGGAGGTGCTCGGTGACGGAGGTAGGGGCGGAGAGGGCGGGCTCGGGCACGGGCAACAGCGGTCCTGGGCGGGCTTGGGCGGCGGTGAGGTGGAGGGCGCCGACGGTGACATCGAGGGCGGCCTTGGGCGGTGGCGGTGAGGCTGAGGGTGGCCCCGAGCGGCGGCGGTGAGGATGACGGCGGCCTCAGGGGGATACAGTGAGGTTGCGGCCGTCCACGCCGGCAGGAGACGACGGCGAAGTGGGACGACAGCGAATTGGGGGAGACGGCGACGAGGACGAGGGATTTGGGGGAAGAAGTGTGGTGGCCGGGGCGGCGGCGGGGGGGGGGGGGGACCACTGTTTAAGTGAAACGTAACGGTAGCGCGTTTCCAAAAACGCGTTGTAGCTAAGTTAGCTACAACACGTTTCCTGAAACCCGCTACTGCTATTCCTTTCTCCTTTTTCCCTTTCTTCTTTTATTTTTCTTTACATTTTATTTTTTCCCTTTCTCCTTTTTCCCTTTATTCTTTTATTTTTCTTTACATTTTATTTTTTCCCTTTCTCCTTTTTCTATTTCTTTCATTTTCATTTACTTTTCTACTTGTTTTTCACTTTATTTTATTTCCGTTAGCGATGGCGCGTTACACATAAGCGCCGCTTACAGCTAAGGAGAGTAGCAGAGCTACTGGTCAAGATCACTATCGCTAAGTTGGGCTAGCCATGTGCGCCCAGTTCAAGCATAGCAGCAGCGCTTTTTGCTAGTACGCACTACTTCTAAAGTCATAGCAGTAGCGCGGTTTATTTACGCGCGCTGCTACTAAGTAGCAGTAGCGTTTGATTTTGTACAGCGCTACTGGTAACATTTTGTGTATAAGGTTTTCCCTAGTAGTGTATGATTAGCTGGCTTATTGGGGCGGCCATGAATCTGGCAGGGCCGGTCCAATATCTTGTCTAAATTGGATGGTCTGTCTCTGTTTGCCTTGAATGGTTTTTTCCGTTGACCGCGTTTGGGACCGCTGAATCCGGCATTGACCGATGTGTCGCGCGTTCTATCATTATCATTGCGACGTTCGTCCTTGCTGCGCCATGGCTTGCCGTTGCTGTCTCGGACTTTGGAAGTGCCCGGATCACTAGCGTTGTTGCTTCTACGAGCGAGCAAGCTGTCCTCTGCCGCGCAAAAGCAGGTCATCAGAGCGGTAAGGGCTGACATGGATTTTGGTTTTTCTTGACCGAGGTGGCGGGCAAGCCATTCGTCCCGGACGCCGTGTTTGAAGGCCGCTAGGGCTTCCGCGTTCGGACAGTTGACGATTTGGTTCTTTTTGACTAAGAACCTAGTCCAGAGCTTCCTGGGTGATTCTCCGGGCTGCTGGACAATGTGACTTAAGTCGTCGGTGTCTGGTGGCTGGACATATGTACCTTGGAAGTTATCGCGGAAGGCGTCTTCCAAGTCCTCCCAGCTGCCAATAGAATTTTCTGACAGACTATTTAACTAGTACCGATATGGACCTTTGAGTTTTAATGGTAGGTATTTGATGGCATGAAGGTCATCTCTGCGGGCCATGTGGATATGGAGGAGGAAATCTTCGATCCATACCGCGGGATCGGTTGTTCCATCGTATGATGCAATATTCATGGGTTTAAATCCATCTGGGAATTCATGCTCCATTACTTCGTCTATGAAGCAAAGAGGATGTGCGGCGCCTCTATATTGGGCCACACTGCGACGTAGCTCTGATGGATTCCATCTGTGGTTTTCGGCCCGGGCATGACTAGGCTTGTCGTGTCAGAGTAGATAGTCGTTGCCGCGCATCGGGGGACGTCCTCGTGATCCATAGGTTGATCTAGTGTGTCTTGCTCCGCCGTCCAGGCCCTGCCAGAGGTCATATGTATAACCCTGAGCTATTTTATCTCTGCCTTTATGGTGAGGTGGGGCGGACTGGTGTTCGGCTGGAGATGCCGCTCTGTCGTGACCGCGTTGTGGTCGATTAGCCGCATTGTGTGATGATGGTATGGGCGTCGGCACCTCATCACCGAACTGGGGTAGCAATTTGTGCTTCGGATAATTATTAGTTGGGCCACTAAGGCCGTATTCCTCGGCGACTAGGACTTCGGTCCATCTATCATTGAGCAGATCTTGGTCAGCTTGAAGCTGCTGCTGCTTCTTTTCCAGGCTCCTTGCAGTGGCTATTAGCGGGCGCTTAAAGCGCTCCTGCTCAAGGGGCTCCTCAGGCATGATGAAATCCTCGTTGCCGAGGCTCTCTTCGTCTTCGGAGAGTGGAAGATAACTATTGTCCTCCGAGTCTTCGTTTATGGCCTGTTCATCAGGGCTAACGTGCCCGTCTTCCCATTCATCCTGTTCGGAGGTTGTCCCAACAGGGTCTTCGTTGTCTTCGGCTTCGTTCGAAGTATTGTTTTCTCCGGTGCCGGTGTTGCTGTCTTTTGCACGACGTGACTTAGAGCGGCGCCGCTGGTGCCGGCGTCTGGGTTGTGTCTCAGGAGGTTTATCGTCAACTGGATCCTCTTTGTCGTTGTTAGTTTCTTTAGGTGTATCCACCATGTATACGTTGTACGAAGAAGTGGCCGTCCAGCGTCCGGTAGTCGGCGGGTTTTGGCCATGCTGCTCATCTGCATCGTCGTCCATACCGTCGATGTCTTTGGAGCCGTAGTCGAGCATGTCTGTTAGGTCATCGACAGTGGCTATGTAGTGGGAGGCGGGTGGGAAGCGAAATTCCCCATCATCAACCTTCAGTTCGAACCGGACATAGTTCGGCTGTGAGTCCCCTGCTAAGGACATATTTTTTAGTGAGTTCAGCACATCGACGAGAGGTGAGTGCCGGAAGATATCTGCGGTGCTGAATTCGAAGATCGATAACTGATCAAGCTTTGGAGCCGTGGACACACATGGTTCGGAGCTTGTAGCCGGAGACGAGTCCGAAGTTCCGGTGACATAGACATCACAAGAGGTTAAGTCTGTGTGCGGCTCCAACGCCGCAGAATCTGCGGCCTCTGTGGTGGGGTTGATCCTCCCGTCCTCGGATGGCGCGGTCTGCTCTGGATCTAAGGCTGGAGCGGTTAAAGGTGCAATTTCGTAAGTACGGTCCAATGAAAGATTTAGATCATGTTCATAGTAGGGATAGGGAGCGGCTTCCATGGTCGAATCCGTCGAGGATCAAGTCTCCGTGGAAGTCTGCGACGTAGTTCTGGCTCCCAAATATGACCTGATGTCCAGGGGCGTAGCTGTCGATCTGCTCCAGATGGCCAAGCGAGTTGGCCCGCAGTGCGAAGCCGCCGAACATGAAGATCTGTCCGGGGAGGAAGGTTTCTTCTTGGACAGTATCGGTGCTAATGATTGAAGGAGCCATCGAACCTTTTGGGGACGGCATAGTGGAACTCTGAATGAAAGCACCAATGCCGGTGTCAAAACCGGCGGATCTCGGGTAGGGGTCCTGAACTATGCGTCTAAGGTCGAAGGTAACAGGAGGCGGGGGACACAATGTTTACCCAGGTTCGGGCCCTCTCTATGGAGGTAATACCCTACTTCCTGCTTGATTGATCTTGATGAATATGACTATTACAAGAGTTGATCTACCACGAGGTCGTAATGGCTAAAACCCTAGAAGTCTAGCCTGTATGACTATATGTCTGTTCCGGACTAAGCCCTCCGGTTTATATAGACAGCGGAGGGGGCTAGGGTTGTACAAAGTCGGTTACAGAGAAAGGAATCTTCATACTCGGTCGCTAAGCTTGCCTTCCATGCCAAGGAGAGTCCCATCTGGATAAGGGTGGAGTCTTCGATCTTCGTATCTTCACATCCCATCAGTCCGGCCCATGTCCAACAGGCTGGATGCCTGAGGACCCCTTAGTCCAGGACTCCCTCACCCCTGCCCCCGTATATAAAGGAGGGGAGGAGGAGGCCGGCCAACAAGGGGCACGCCAGGGAGAGGGGAGTCCTACTATGACTCTAGTTCTAGTAGGATTCGGCCTCACCCTTTTTTCCTTCTACCGGAGGGGGAAAAGGGGAATGAGAGGGAGTAGGAGAAGGAAAGGGGGGTGGCGCCCCCTTCCCAAGTCCAATTCGGCCTCCTGCCCAAGGGGGGCGCACCATCCCCTTGTGGGTAGTGTGCTTCCCTCTTATGGCCCATAAGGACCATAACTTCTCCCGGGGGTTTCCGGTAACCTCCCGGTACTCCGAAAAAATGCCCGAACCACTCGAAACTATTCGGATGTACAAATGCAACCTTCCAATATATGAATCTTTACCTCTCGACCATTTCGAGACTCCTCGTCATGTCCGTGATCTCATCCGGGACCCCGAACAACCTTCGGTTCATAAATTCACATAACTCATAATACAAATCGTCATCGAACGTTAAGCGTGCGGACCCTACGAGTTCGAGAACTATGTAGACATGACTGAGACGCATCTCTGGTCAATAACCAATAGTTGAACCTGGATGCTCATATTGGTTCCTACATATTCTATGAAGATCTTTATCGGCCAAACCGCATAACTACATACGTTTGTTCCCTTTGTCATTGGTATGTTACTTGCCCGAGATTCGATCATCGGTATCACCATACCTAGTTCAATCTCGTTACAGGCAAGTCTCTTTACTCGTTCTGTAATGCATCATCCCGCAACTAACTCATTAGTTACATTGCTTGCAAGGCTTATTGTGATGTGCATTACCGAGAGGGCCCAGACATACCTCTCCGACAATTGGAGTGACAAATCCTAATCTCAATCTATGCCAACTCAACAAACACCATTGGAGACACCTGTAGAGCATCTTTATAATCACCCGATTCGTCGTGACGCTTGATAGCACACTAAGTATTCCTCCGGTATTCGGGAGTTGCATAATCTCATAGTCATAGGAACATGTATAAGTCATGAAGAAAGCAATAGCAATAAACTAAACGATCATAGTGCTAAGCTAATGGATGGGTCTTGTCCATCACATCATTCTCTAATAATGTGATCCCGTTTATCAAATGACAACACATGTCTATGGCTAGGAATCTTAACCATCTTTGATTAACGATCTAGTCAAGTAGAGGCAAACTAGGGACACTCTGTTTGTCTATGTATTCACACATGTACTAAGTTTCCGGTTAATACAATTCTAGCATGAATAGTAAACATTTATCATGATATAAGGAAATATAAATAACAACTTTATTATTGCCTCTAGGGCATATTTCCTTTAGTCTCCCACTTGCAGTAGAGTCAATAATCTAGTTCACATCACCATGTGATTTAACACCAAAAGTTCACATCACCATGTGATTAACACCCATTGTTCACATCGCCATGTGACCAACACTCAAAGGGTTTACTAGAGTGAATAATCTAGTTCACATCGCTATGTGATTAACACCCAAGAACATTAAGGTGTGATCATGTTTTGCTTGTGAGATAAGTTTAGTCAACGAGTCTGCCACATTCAGACCTGTATGTATTTTGCAAATTTTCTATGTCTACAGTGCTCTGCCTGGAGGTACTCTAGCTAATTTCTCCCACTTTCAATATGTATCCAGATTGAGACTTAGATTCATCTGGATTGATGTAAAAGCTTGCATCGACGTAACTCTTTACGACGAACTCACTATCACCTCCATAACCGAGAAATATTTCCTTAGTCTTCTAAGGATAATTTTGACCGCTGTCAAGTGATCTACTCCTAGATTACTATTGTACTCTCTTGCCAAAATCATGCTAAGGTATACAATTGGTCTGGTACACAACATAGCATACTTTATAGAACCTAGGACTGAGGCATAGGGAATGAATTTTCATTCTCTTTCTATTTTATGCCGTGGTCGGGTTTTGAGTCTTTACTCAACTTCACACCTTACAACTCAGGCAAGCACTCCTTTGACTGATCCATTTTGAACTTCTTCAAAATCTTATCAAGGTATGTACTCATTGAAAGTCTTATCAAGCATCTTGATCTACCTTTATAGATCTTGATGCCTAATATGTAAGCAGCTTCACTGAGGTCTTTCTTTGAAAAACTCCTTTATGCTTTCCAAAAAAATTCTACATCATTTCCGATCAACAATATGTCATTCACATATACTCATCAGAAATACTGTAGCGCTCCCACTCACTTTCTCGTAAATACAGGCTTCACCGCAAGTTTGTATAAAACCATATGCTTAGATCACCTTATCAAAGTGTATATTCCAACTCCAAGATGCTTGCACCAGTCCATAGATGGATCACTGGAGCTTGCATACTTTGTTAGCACCTTTAGGATTGGCAAAACCTTCTTGTTGCATCATATACAACTCTTCTTTAAGAAATCCATTAAGGAATGTAGTTTTTCATATACATTTGCTAGATTTCATGAAATGTGGCAATTGCTAACATGATTCAGACAGACTTAAGCATCATTACGAGTGAGAAAATCTTACCGTAGTCAACACCTTGAACTTGTTGAAAACTTTTTGTGACAATTCGAGCTTTGTAGATAGTAACACTACTATCAGCGTCTGTCTTCCTCTTGAAGATCCATTTGTTCTCAATGGCTCGCTGATCATCGGGCAAGTCAATCAAAGTCCATACTTTGTTCTCATACATGGACCCCATCTCAGATTTCATGGCCTCAAGCCATATCGCGGAATCTAGGCTCATCATCGCTACCTCATAGTTCGTAGGTTTGTCATGGTCAAGTAACATGACCTCCAGAACAGGATTACCGTACCACTCTGGTGCGGATCTTACTCTGGTTAACCTACGAGGTTCGGTAGTAACCTGATCAGAAGTTTTATGATCATCATCATTAGCTTCCTCACTAATTGGTGTAGGAATCACTGGAACTGATTTCTGTGATGAACTATTTTCCAATAAGGGAGCAGGTACAATTACCTCATCAAGTTATACTTTCCTCCCACTCACTTCTTTCGAGAGAAACTCCTTCTCTAGAAAGGATCCATTCTTAGAAACGAAAATCTTGCCTTCGGATCTGTGATAGAAGGTGTACCCAACAGTCTCCTTTGGGTATCCTATGAAGACACATTTCTCCGATTTGGATTCGAGCTTATCAGGTTGAATCTTTTTCACATAAGCATTGCAGCCCCAAACTTTAAGAAACGACAACTTGGGTTTCTTGCCAAACCACAGTTCCTATGGTGTCGTCTCATTGGATTTAGATGGTGTCCTATTTAACGTGAATGCAGCTGTCTCTAATGCATAACCCCAAAACGATAGTGATAAATCGGTAAGAGACATCATAAATCGCACCATATCTAATAAAGTACGGTTATGACATTCGGACACACCATTACACTGCGGTGTTCTAGGTGGTGTGAGTTGCGAAACTATTCCACATTGTTTCAAATGAAGACCAAACTCGTAACTCAAATATTTGTCTCCGCGATCAGATCTTAGAAACTTTATTTTCTTATTACGATGATTTTCCACTTCACTCTGAAATTCTTTGAACTTTTCAAATGTTTGATACTTATGTTTCATCAAGTAGATATACCCATTTTTGCTCAAATCATCTGTGACGGTCAGAAAATAACGATACCTGCCGCGAGCCTCAACACTCATAGGATCGCATACATTAGTATGTATTATTTCCAATAAGTCAGTTGCTCGCTCCATTGTTCCGGAGAATAGAGTCTTAGTCATCTTTTCCATGAGGCATGGTTCGCAAGCATCAAGTGATTCCAAAAGCCCATCAGCATGGAGTTTCTTCATGCGCTTTACACCAATATGACCTAAACGGCAGTGCCACAAATATGTTGAACTATCATTATCAATAAACCATCCACCCTGGGTGTATGACCACATAAGGTTTTATTCATATAAACAGAATAACAATTATTCCTTGACTTAAATGAATAACTGTATTGCAATAAACATGATCCAATCATATTATGCTCAACGCAAACACCAAATAACATTTATTTTAGGTTCAACACTAATCCCGAAGGTAAAGGGAGTGTGTGATGGTGATCTTATCAACCTTGGAATCACTTCCAACACACATCGTCACCTTGCCCTCAACTAGTCTTTGTTCATTTTGTAACTCCTGTTTCGAGTTACTAACCATAGCAACTGAACCAGTATCAAATACCCAGGGTGTCGTGAAATTGTCACGACAGATGTCCTAGTATGAGGACTTAGTCGTGAGGCCAACACATCTATGCGGTAGCTTAAAGGGGTTGGTCGGAATCGAGAGACGCGAGGCGGATCAACACACAAGACAAGGATTTAGACAGCTTTGGGCCCTAGGAAACATCATCCGGTAATAGCCCTACATGCTATTCGTGGTTAGGTCTCATTATGCTCATGAGGAAGTCACCACATAAGCCGGCTCCCCTTTAGTTGTGTATAGCCTTAGCGATTATTTTCTCTCCCCTCTTGGGGTGCTCTGCCCCTCCTCATATAAGTTGAAGGGGTGGGGTACATGTGGAGTCCTATTAGGACTAGGACTATTATAAAACAAGCAGAATCCTAGTCTTGCCCCCTTAAGGGAATACTCCTTATGCCTTTCCTCATAAGCCGGCCCACCATAGCATGAGCCGGCCTTCTGGGCCTTGGGCCTTGTCATCCATTTGAAACACCTGCCGGGTCACCAATGAGCCACCAGGCCCGGCCGGGTCATCATTGAGTAACCACTCTTGGGGAAGCTTACTAATGAAACACCAAGTCTCGGGCGGGTCATATATCCGGCCGGGTCATACCGTAGGGCATATCCCCGACACATGGGCTACTATGAACACTAGTAAAGTACACATCAATAACATGTATATCATATATACTTTTGTTCACTTTGCCATCCTTCTTATCCGCCAAGTATTTGGGGCAGTTCCGCTTCCAGTGACCATTTCCTTCACAGTTCAAGCACTCAGCTTCAGGCTTGGGTCTAGCTTTGGGCTTCTTCATGAGAGTGGCAACTTGCTTGCCATTTTTCTTGAAGTCACCTTTCCTTCCCTTGCCCTTTTACTTGAAACTAGTGGTCTTGTCAACCATCAACATTTGATGCTTTCTTGATTTCTACCTTCGTCGATTTTAGCATCATGAAGAGCTCGGGAATCGTTTTCGTTATCCCTTGCATATTATAGTTCATCACGAAGTTCCAGTAACTTGGTGATAGTGACTAGAGAACTCTGTCAATCACTATTTTATCTGGAAGATTAACTCTCACTTGATTCAAGCGATTGTAGTACTCAGACAATCTGAGCACATGCTCAATGGTTGAGCTATTCTCCTCGATCTTGTAGGGAAAGTACTTGTCAGAGGTCTCATACTTCTCGACTCAGGCATGAGTCTGAAATACCAATTTCAGCTCTTGGAACATCTTATATGCTCCGTGGCTTTCAAAACATTTTTGAAGTCTCGGTTCTAAGCCGTAAAGCATGGCGCACTAAACTATCAAGTAGTTATCATACCGAGCTTGCCAAATGTTCATAACGTATGCATCTGCTCCTGCTATAGGTCCGTCACCTAGCGGTGCATCAAGGACATAATTCTTCTATGCAGTAATGAGGATAATCCTCAGATCATGGACCTAGTCCGCATCATTGCTACTATCATCTTTCAACATAGTTTTTCTCTAGGAACATATCAAAAATAAACGGGGAGCTAGATCGCGAGCTATTGATATATAACATAGTTATGCAAATACTACCAGGACTAATTTCATGATAAATTAAAGTTCAATTAATCATATTACTTAAGAACTCCCACTTAGATAGACATCCCTTTAATCATCTAAGTGATCACGTGATCCATATCAACTAAACCATGTCCGATCATCACGTGAGATGGAGTAGTTTTCAATGGTTAACATCACTATGTTGATCATATCTACTATATGATTCACGCTCGACCTTTCGGTCTCAGTGTTACAAGGCCATATCTGCATATGCTAGGCTCGTCAAGTTTAACCCGAGTATTCTACGTGTGCAAAACTGGCTTGCACCTGTTCTATGTGAACGTAGAGTTTATCACACCCGATCATCACGTGGTGTCTCAGCACGAAGAACTGTCGCAACGGTGCATACTCAGGAAGAACACTTATACCTTGAAATTTTAGTGAGAGATTATCTTATAATGCTACCGCCGTAGTAAGAAAAATAAGATGCATAACGGATAAACATCACATGCAATCAATATAAGTGATACAATATGGCCATCATCATCTTGTGCCTTTGATCTCCATCTCCAAAGCACCGTCATGATCACCATCTTCACCAGCTTGACACCTTTATCTCCATCGAAGCATCGTTGTCGTCTCGCCAACTATTGCTTGTACGACTATCACTACCGCTTAGTGATAAAGTAAAGCTATTACATGGTGATTGCATTTCATACAATAAAGCGACAACCATATGGCTCCTGCCAGTTGTCGATAACTGTTACAAAACATGATCATCTCATACAACAATTTATATATCATCATGTCTTGACCATATCATATCACAACAAGCCCTGCAAAAACAAGTTAGACGTCCTCTACTTTGTTTTGCAAGTTTTACGTGGCTACTACAGGCTTCTAGCAAGAACCGTTCTTACCTATGCATCAAAACCACAATGATTTTCATCAAGTGTGCTGTTTTAACCTTCAACAAGGACCGGGCGTAGTCAAACTCGATTCAACTAAAGTTGGAGAAACAGACACCCACTAGCCACCTGTGTGCGAAGCACGGCGGTAGAACCAGTCTCATGAACGCGGGCATGTAATGTCGGTCTGGTCCGCTTCATCCAACAATACCGCCGAATGAAAGTATGACATGCTGGTAAGCAATATGACTAGTGCATATAACATCTACGTATAGACCTGGCTCGGATGCCACTGTTGGGGAACGTAGTATTTCAAAATTTTGCCTACGATCACGCAAGATCTATCTAGGAGAAGCATAGCAACGAGCGGGGAGAGTGTGTCCACGTACCCTCGTAGACCGAAAGTGGAAGCGTTTAGTGACGCGGTTGATGTAGTCGAACGTCTTCATGATCCAACCGATCAAGTATCGTACGCATGGCACCTCCGTGATGTGCACACGTTCAGCTCGGTGACGTCCCTTGAACTCTTGATCCAGTTGAGGCCGAGGGAGAGTTTCGTCAGCACGACGGCGTGGTGACGATGATGATGAAGTTATCGGCGCAGGGCTTCGCCTAAGCACTATGACAATATTACTGAGGTGTAAAACTGTGGAGGGGGGCATCGCAAATGGCTCAAGATCAACTTGTGTGTCTTTGGGGTGCCCCTGCCCCTGTATATAAAGGAGGGGAGGAGAAGGCCGGCCAACAAGGGGCGCGCCAGGGAGAGGGGAGTCCTACTAGGATTCGGCCCCACCCTTTTTTCCTTCGACCAGAGGGGGAAAAGGGGAAGGAGAGGGAGTAGGAGAAGGAAAGGGTGGTGGCGGCCCCTTCCCAGGTCCAATTCGGCCTCCTGCCCAAGGGGGGGGGGGTGCACCAGCCCCTTGTGGGCTGGTGTGCTTCCTGAGGGAGTCCTGGATTAGGGGGTATCCGGACAGCCGGACTGTGTACAACGTCCGGACTATGGAAGCGTGAAGATACAAGACTCAAGACTTCGGCCCGTGTCCGGATGGGACTTTCCTTGGCGTGGAAGGCAAGCTTGGCGATCCGGATATTATATTTCCTTCCTTGTAACTGACTCCATGTAAACTCTAGCCCTCTCCGGTGCCTATATAAACCGGAGAGGTTGGTCCTTAGAAGGCCGATCACAATTACAATCATACCATCATAGGCTAGCTCTTAGGGTTTAGCCTGTACGATCTCGTGGTAGATCTACTCTTGTACTACCCATATCATCAATATTAATCAAGCAGGAAGTAGGGTTTTACCTCCATCGAGAGGGCCCGAACCTGGGTAAACATCTGTGTCCCTCGCTTCCCGTTACCATCAGCCTTGACGAACAAATCGGGACCCCCTACCCGAGATCCGCCGGTTTTGACACTGACACTTCCTTCTTATGGCCCATAAGGCCCATAAGTTCTCCCGGGGGGGGGGGGGTTCCGGTAACCTCCCGGTACTCCGAAAAAATGCCCGAATCACTCAGAACTATTCCGATGTCCAAATGCAACCTTCCAATATATGAATCTTTACCTCTCGACCATTTTGAGACTCCTCGTCATGTACGTGATCTCATCCGGGACTCCAAACAACCTTCAGTTCATCAAATCACATAACTCATAATACAAATCGTCATCGAACGTTAACCGTGCAGACCCTACGGGTTCGAGAACTATGTAGACATGAACGACACACATCTCCGGTCAATAACAAATAGCGGAACCTAGATGCTCATATTGGTTCCTACATAATCTACGAAGATCTTTATCGGTCAAACCGCATAACTACATACGTTTGTTCGCTTTGTCATCGGTATGTTACTTGCCCGAGATCCGATCGTCGGTATCACCATACCTAGTTCAATCTCGTTACCGGCAAGTCTCTTTACTCGTTCCATAATGCATCATCCCGCAACTAACTCATTAGTTACGTTGCTTGCAAGGCTTATAGTGATGTGCATTACCGAGAGGGCCCAGAGATACCTCTCCGACATTGAAGTGACAAATCCTAATCTCGATCTATGCCAACTCAACAAAACACCACCGGAGACACCTGTAGAGCATCTTTATAATCACACAGTTACGTTGTGAAGTTTGATAGCACACTAAGTGTTCCTCCGGTATTCGGGAGTTGCATAATCTCATAGTCATAGGAACATCTATAAGTCATGAAGAAAGCAATAGCAATAAACTAAACGGTCATAGTGCTAAGCTAACGGATGGGTCTTGTCCATCAGATCATTCTCTAATGATGTGATCCCGTTTATCAAATTACAACACATGTCTATGGCTAGGAAACTTAACCATCTTTGATTAACGAGCTAGTCAAGTAGAGGCATACTAGGGACACTCTGTTTGTCTATGTATTCACACATGTACTAAGTTTCCGATTAATACAATTCTAGCATGAATAATAAACATTTATCATGATATAAGGAAATATAAATAACAACTTTATTATTGCCTCTAGGGCATATTTCCTTCAGGTATACCTTTTGATCGAAGTCAATAACATTTTCATCAGTGCATAGATGGGCATTTGTGCGCATCGGGATTTTGACGCCTTTGCAATCTTGCGTGCCAAATTTCGTCAGTACATCCCTGAGGTATTTCTCCTAAGATATGAAGATGCCGTTGCGCTGTTGACGAATCTAAAGACCTAAGAAGAATTTCAATTCTCCTAACAGAGACATTTGATATTTTTCACTCATCATATAGGCAAATTCATCACTGTAACGTTGGTCAGTACAGCCAAAGATGATATCATCAACAATATATTGACACACAAATAATTCATCATCATAGGTTTTGGTGAAAAGAGTTGGGTCAAGTGAACCGAGTTTGAAGCCTTTCTTCATGAGGAATTCCTTCAAAGTATCATACCACGCCAGAGGGGCCTGCTTGAGGCCATAGAGGGCCTTATTGAGTCTGAAGACTTTGTCAGGATGCTTTGGATCTTCAAAACCTGGGGGTTGAGCAACAAATACTTCTTCCTCAAGCTCACCATTGAGGAATGCACTTTTCACATCCATTTGATATAAGATGATATTACGATGGTTGGCATAAGCAAGTAATATGCAAATAGCCTCAAGTCTAGCAACAGGTGGAAAAGTTTCATCGAAATCAATTCCTTCAACCTGTGTGTAGCCTTGAGCCACAAGCCGTGCCTTATTTCTCACCACAAGGCCATTTTCATCTTGTTTGTTGCGGTAGATCCATTCTGTACCGATGATATTGTGCTTGTGAGGGTCTGTCGCTTGACAAGTTCCCAGAAATTATTGAGCTCAAACTGATGTAGTTCCTCTTGCATTGCTTGAATCCACTCAGGCTCCAGAAATGCTTCATCTATCTTAATGGGCTCTGTGATAGAGATGAAAGCAAAGTGCCCACAAAAGTTAGATAAATGTGAAGCTTTTGAGTGTGTGAGAGGATCTGGTGCGTTGAGGTCGCTGATGATTTTCTCAATCTGCACTTCATTTGCAATGCGAGGATGTGCGGGTTGACGACGAGGAATTGGATCAGCATTTTCTTCAGAACCATTTTCTTCAGGTGCACCAGCATGATGTTCTTCACGGTCTGGAATGGTTTCTTCAGCAGATTCTTCGGCAGGAATGACATCCTCTGTAGCCTTGAACTTGATGGTTTCCTCAGGTGATTTTTCATCTAGCACATGTGGTAGGTGCTATCTTTGCGAGCCATTAGTTTCATAGAACCGCACATCTATAGTTGCAACAACCTTGTGGTGAACGTTGTTGAAGACTCTGTAGGTGTGCAAGTCCTTTCCGTAACCAAGCATATAACCTTCATGTGCTTTCGGTGCAAATTTAAAATTGTGATGAGGATCTCTAATCCAGCATTTAGCACCGAAGATTTTGAAATAACTCACATTGGGTTTCTTGTCAGTGAGGAGTTCATATGCGGTCTTTTTGAAGAATTTGTGAAGATATACCCTATTGATGATGTGGAACGCAGTATCAATTGCCTTAATCCAGAAGTGATGAGGCGTGTTGTATACATCAAGCATAGTGCGAGCCATCTCAACAAGAGTCCGGTTATTGCGCTCCACGATGCCATTCTGCTGAGGAGTATAAGGAGCAGATAACTCATGAGTAATACCAAGTTCATCAAGATAGTCATCAAGACCAGTGTTCTTGAACTCAGTTCCATTGTCACTTCTGATGTGCTTGATCTTCGCACCAAAGTTGGTTGAAGCCCTCGAGGAAAATCGTTTGAAGAATTCCTACACTTCACGTTTATAAGTGACGATATGCACCCATGTGTATCGGCAGTAATCATCAAAAATAAAAAAGCCATATAGAGATGCTTCATTGGTGAATGCATAATAATGGTTAGGACCAAAAGATCCATGTAAAGAAATTCAAATGGACGAGTGGTAGTCATGATAGTCTTCTCGGGATGCTTGGCCTTGGTCATCTTTCCAGCTTCATAGGTACCGCATAGGTGATCCTTGAGGAATTTGACATTCTCAATGCCAATGACGTGCTTCTTCTTCGCGAGCATGTGCAAGTTCCTCATGCTAGCATGACCGAGTCGTCGATGCCATAGCCACCCTTCTAAAGCTTTTGCAAGTAGAGATATAGCAGGTTGTGGTCCTGTAGAGAAATCAACAATATACAGATCACCTCTCCTAAAGCCTTCGAAGACTTTGGAATGGTCAGCTTCCATGATCACAACACAATATACTTGCCAAAGATAACAACCATATCAAGATCACAAAGCATTGAGACTGACATGAGGTTGAATCATAAGGACTCGACAAGCCTGACTTTGTCCATGTGTCGATCCTTTGAGATCGCAACCTTACCTAGACCCAATACCTTGCTTTTGCCTTTGTCAGCGTAGGTGATATGCTTTAGATGCGATGGAGATAGGGGAGCATCCATCAATAAGTTCTTGTCACCAGTCATGTGATTTGTACATCCACTATCAATAACCCACTCAGTGGCTTTGGGTTGATCATCGTGCAGATGAATTAGTGCAGCTTACGAACTCATATACTTCATCAGTGAAGAATATGACATCAAATTCATCAGATCAATTTCATCAAGCAACATAACAGGTATAACACTACGAGGACGTGAGAAATGAAAATTCATTTCTTCATGATTAGCTTGCGTCCTTTCAAGCATATTTAGGTCTCCAGCAAATTCTTTAGACGTTTAAGTCCGTCTAGAGACCTGACCCTGCATAAGAGATTAGTTCTTTTTCTTCACCACCAACATCTAGAGGGGTGGCAAAGAGTTCATCATTCTGCGAGCTCCATAAGAGAAGGGTGGAATATATGCCAATCCACTTTGTTTCACATAAGAGGGGTTAGGGTAAGCATATGAATAAGCAGAGAAATTCTTCGAGGATTTACGAACATAGTGATTTGAAGAATAATGCACATATTCATAACCCTTAGACTTTCCCTGTGAAACAGAAGTGTTAGCATGATGATGTTCATATGAGGACTTTGATCCATATGAGGAATTTGATGCACGTGAGGAATGTGGTTGTGAGGACTTGGATCCATATGAAGAATTTGATCTGGGGTTCCTATTCTTCAGAGGTGGTGTCATGATGACATTCACATGAAGAGTTTCAAGGCACCTTTCGGGAACCCAGATTTTCTTCATAGGGGGACCATTCCTACAGTTAGTGCCAACATATCTAGCAAATACTTCACCATTCTGATTCTTGAACAGTTTATAGTTGGAGTCAAATGACTCATCAGAAAAATGAGGAGATTCACATGTAAAGCCAGATAAAGTAGATGGGTCTACTGGAGGTCCCTTTGCAGCAACCCATGAGGTTTTGGGGTACTGCTCAGGCTTCAAGTATGTTACATCAGCATTGAATTTCCTCTCAAAGGCAATGCCCTCTTTCCTAGGGTTCCTATTGAGGATCTTCTTTTTAAGCACACATCACAAAGAGCCTGATGCCCTTTGATTCTTTTGTACGTGCCTATCACATACAATTTCTTCAGCCCTGCATTGTCAGTGACACTAGCAATATCCTCAGATGGGGAATCAGTGATAACAGAGACAGGTGAAGAATTTGCAGCAATAGAAGCATTTGAACTTTCAGGTGAAGAATTAGCAGATTCACGTTCAATGCACTTTAAACATGGAGGAATGAATTCTTCCTGAGCAGCGCTGATTTGTTGAGCAAGTAATGAATCACGCTCCTTCTGAAGATCTTCATAACTCACCCTTAGCTTCTCAAGATCTTGCTTTCTTTGAAGAAATTCATAAGAAACTTCTCATGATCAGATAAGAGAGTGTTATGATGACTCTAAAGATTGTCAAACTTGGACTGAAGTCTCTGAAGATTTTCAGTCAAAGTTTTAGTGCGATCCATTTCTTCACCCAACATATCATCACTCTCATCAAGCATATTTTAAATTTTTTTTAAAGCTCTTTGTTGTTTAGTGGCAAGGGAAGCAAGTTTGGTATAGCTGGGTCCAAATTCATCACCAGATTCATCATCACTTGACTCAGACAGGTAGCATTCAGTTACCTTGGCACCTTTTGCCATAAGGCATGGTGCAGAGGATGATGATTCTGAATCGAAAGTCGCAGCCTTGCGCGATTCCATGAAATCCTCAAACCAGGGATCACGATGAGTTCGATGACCTTCATAGACCTCAGAGAGTCAGTCCTAGATAAGCTTCGCATGGCTGAGATGCATAATGTTCCTGAACTGATTTTGAGACAGACAGGAGCAGATGATGTCCTTCGCCGTGAGGTTGAGAAGAGTGTACTTGCGAATGTCATCAGCCTCCGCCATCTTGCACAGATCGGTAAGACCAATCTCAGTGACGGTCCACAGCTTTCTGTTCATCTCCATGAGTAGCTTCTTCATCATGGCCTTCCACTTGGGATAATCATGACTGTCAAAGATGGGGCATGACACAGTCTTCATTCCTGCAGTCGACATGACTAAAACTCCAGGCGGTTAAACCAAAATCACACAGAACAAGGGAGTACCTTTCTTTGATACCAATTGAAAGTGCGTTAAGTCGACTAGAGGGGGGGGGGGTGAATAGGCGATTTTTATGAATTCTTCACTGAGGAATTTCAGGGTGAGGAAGTTCCTAAGCAAAGAACTACTTACAGCGGAATAAGTACTCAGATGCAAGCATAACAGAACAATAACACAGTCATCATGAAGCACAGAGTACAGAAAAAGGCAAACACAGGATAAGGAGGCTGAGATAAACTGACTGAAGAAATTGAACTGAGGAACTTTAGAAAGTCTTCAGTCAAAGTCTTCAAACAGTAACGACCAAGTACACATCACAGTAATGAGGAAATGGAAGGGCTGAGAAAATAGAACCAGTTAGCTCGGTGAAGACAGTGATTTGGTAGACTAGTTCCAACTGCTGTGACAGTTGTACGTCTGGTTGGAGCGGCTAGGTATTTAAACCCGAGGACACACAGTCCCGGACACACAGTCCCGGACACACAGTCCTCAACATATTCTCCTTGAGCTAGGGTCACACAGACCTCGCCGAATCACTCGTGGTAAGTCTTTAGGTGACTTCCAAACCTTCACAAACTCGGTCACTCGGTGATCCACAATTTCCTCTTGGATGCTCTAGACCATGACGCCTAACCGTCTGGAGGATGTACAGTCCTCAAAGGTAACAAGCATTGGTTCCACATAGGAACAATCTCTTCAGTGATGTTCAATCACTTTAGGTTTGTAGGTGTTTGGGTTTGGGTTTTCCTCACTTGATGATTTTCGCTCAAAGTCCTCGGAGGATGGGATGCTCTCAATGACAAGTGTCAGTTTCTCTCGGAGCAGCCAACCAGCTAGTGGTTGTAGGGGGCGGCTATTTATAGCCTAGGCAGCATCCCGACATGATAAGACATAAATGCACTTCAATGATATGACCGTTAGGTGGGTAGATATTTTGGGCCAGCTGGCATATAGCACAGCAACGGTCGGAAATGTGAGGTTCAAATTCCTCAGGGCTATCATGTTCCTCACTTGTAGGCAATCCGCACTAGCGAATTCCTAACTCCTCAGTCAGAACAAATTCCTCAGAGACCAGAAGAACTTCGTCTCTATTACTGAAGAAATTGAATGAACCGTATGAGATTTCCAATGGCTTCACTAAAGGGATTGATAGGTGTAGGATTTTGAGATGAGCATCACTTGGAAACTTTTGCTTAGTTTTTCCTCGACCCGCTTTAACAGTATGGTGTTTCCTATGACTCAAGAAAGAGAAAATGAAACTACGAAAACAAAAGTCTTCACGCTTCATGTTCCTTGCATGAATATCAAGTCTTCAGGATCTCACCAATTTCTTCACTTTCAAAGTCTTCAGGAAGCCAAAGTATTCAGTTGAAGACATTCATTTTTAGGGGTCGACTTTCTCTGTAAATATCAAACTCCTCATAGACTTATAGACTTGTGCACACTCACAAACATATTAGTCCCTTAACCTATAAGTCTTCAATACACCAAAATCACTAAGGGGCACTAGATGCACTTACAGGGTGGTCAACCAGGTAAGCTTGTGCTCAGGAAAGAAAAGACTAGGGAGGGATTGAGAGAAGATTTCACACTGGCAAATGAAAAAAAAACACCACAATAGCCTACCCGAGCTCGTCCTCGACACTGGAGCACGTGAGTTCACCAGAGAAATGAGCACGCCCCGCTCTGCACCGACGTCCCCGAGGAGCAACTCCTGTCGGTATCAAAACCGGCGGATCTCGGGTAGGTGGTCCCGATCTGTGCGTCTTAGGCTGATGATAACAGGAAGCAAGGGACACAATGTTTACCTAGGTTCGAGCTCTCTCGATGGAGGTAAAACCCTACTTCCTGCTTGATTAATATTGAAGGTATGGGTAGTACAAGAGTAGATCTACCACGAGATCGAAGAGGCTAAACCCTAGAAGCTAGCCTATGATGGTATGATTGTAATTGTGATCGGCCTTCTAAGGACCAACCTCTCCGGTTTATATAGACACCGGAGAGGGCTAGGGTTTACACGGAGTCGGTTACAAGGAAGGAAATATAATATCCGGATCGCCAATCTTGCCTTCCACGCCAAGGAGAATTCCATCCGGACACGAGATGAAGTCTTGAGTCTTGTATCTTCACGCTTCAATAGTCCGGACGCTGTATATAGTCCGGCTGTCCAGATACCCCCTAATCCAGGACTCGCTCAGTAGCCCCTGAACCAGGCTTCAATGACGATGAGTCCGGCGCGCAGTCTTGTCTCAGCATTGCAGGGCGGGTTCCATCTCTGAATACTCCAAAGTAATTATCGAACACTTAGATCGTGTCCGGATCCGCGAGGTGATCCTCATGCACCATTATAGCATAAACCTGATCTGCTGGTAGTCTTTGTACGTCGTGTCTTCACATTGTGGCCCGGTCCAACATGAACCGGTGTTTTTCGCCCTACCTCGACTCGTGTTGCGAGGCGCTTTTATTGGCACATCCTGTCGAGGCAGAGATCGTGTTCCCCTTATTATGGGACCTTCCGTCAACGTGGGCGTGCGTAGTCCCACGACGGCTGTTGGCATGACTCCGTGCGCCATTGGGCAAACCTCAAGCGGTCACCCTAAGGACTCTTGATATTCACCCCCTTTATAAAAGGGGCCGAGGCCTAAGCCTTTTTTCCACCTCCCTCGCGCCTTCTCGCACATCGAGTTCTAACACCCGAGGCCTAAGCTCCAACACCCTAGATCCTCCAATATGTCCGGATCCAACCCTCAAGGCCGGTGGGTGGCCTCCTCGATTCAAGAGGAGGACATTGTGAAGCTTAGAGCGGTTGGATATTTGACCGCCGACATCCAGCACAGGCTTCCTGCTCCAGGGCAGGTCATCCCTATATCGGAGCCCAATGAGAGCGTCGTATTCGTCCCTCACTTCCTCTGCGGCTTGGCCTCACCCTTGATCCTTTTGTGAGGGGGCTCATGTTCTATTACGGGTTGGATTTCCATGATCTAGCTCCGGACGCTATCCTCCACATCTCGTCGTTCATCATAGCACTACTAGGAAAAGGCCTACTAATGGCGCACCTAATTTGGCCATTAATGGCGCATTAGTGGTGCGCCATTAGTGCCACGCCATTAGTATATTTTACTAATGGCGCACATTAACGCCATTAGTATCTGAGTACTAATGGCGCACCTCAATCGCCATTAGTATATACAACGTGCGCCATTAGTATGCCTCCTGTGGGGCCATGTATACCAGTGCTTTGGCATACTAATGGCGCCGCGACAACAAGATGTGCCATTAGTAACTTCGGCATACTAATGGCGCACTGTTTAATGAGGCGCCATTAGTATCCTTTGGCATACTAATGGCGCACTATGATGTGATGCGCCATTTGTATGAATATTAGGTTTTTTTTATTTTTTAATTTTCTGTTTTTTGCACAGGTTACAAAATGTATAATTGGACAAAATATAGACAGCACACATCAACAACAGATTCATCGAATGCAATAGAAGATTAGTCTCTGAATACAATTCATCATATTAGTCTCCGAATACAATTCATCATATTATTCTCCGAATTGAAAAGACCGAACAAAGATAGAACATTATATTACAAGTCTCGAGACCGTGAGTAGCGAGTTTGTCTTCACATTACAAGTCGATATCGATCATCTAAACTACCATCACATAGAAGAGAGCTGCGGTCATCACGATGAGCATCATCACGATGAAACTTCGTCTTCATCCGGTTCCTCCAACGCTCCCTCCCTCTCCCGCTAGATAGCGGGCGTATCTAGATTCGCCTCGGCCCTAGTGGTGTACCCTTTGTAACTATTACCGCTGAATCGGTGAACCTGCCTCGACACTCCTCCCGGTTGTCGAGACTCCGGGAACCTTACCCTTGTACACGACATACGACGGCATTGCTATGCACTAGCCAAACGTAAACGTTAGTACCAATTCACCGACAATACATAAGCAATATATAAGTATGCAACAGAACGATCGGAAGAGAAAAGCAAGACATTAATAGCATCGATTACATCTAAGTTGAACGACTCCCGAAACCAAAGAGACATACTACAAGTTCATTAAAGTTTAATTACAACATGAGCCAATCAATGTTTCAGAACTAGACACAGCATCACTGCTTTCGACTCGACTCAAGGGACCGGAGCGTGGATGAAGCCGCCGTCTACCGTGGGAGTCATGAAATAACGAGCGTTGTCAGCCTGCATTTGTAGCATTGTGTCGATGTCACTGTTGGACGGTTGATTTCTGAGGTAGAACTGCCCCGAGGTACGAAGGACATCTTGATGGATGATTTCCGCAAACTCCAGCTGGATGCGAAAGAATTCTTGTCGATGTCCGCGTCTGGATTGCCGACACGCCGCGGCCCAATCTTTGAGTTTACTCGGTAGCAGAAGTTGATGATGGTCCCGTACGATCGCCCGCATGTGATGGATGGCGTAGTAGGCACCCTTCAGACCGCCAGGCGGCTGCTTGACGCAGCAGAACGTCGTATTGTGGGAGAACACGTGCTTGCCGTACTTACGAATAGGCCTGGTGAAGGTGCCTCCAGATTGGGGAGAACATCATCAAGAACCTTCTTGACATTTGTGTAGTCTACGTTCAATCGATGGTCCGGGTCGAAATACGTGGCCATGGAATATTTGGGGCTTAGGAGGATGAGCGTGCAATGTGTGTCACTGCAGAAAACACGGAATGTTAAAAGAAAAACGATCGAAATCTAAGAATTCATATGTTACGGGCCGGTTGAGGGGAGGACTTACTCGGGAAAGTAAGGCACGCAGAAGTTATCCTTATCTTGGTTTGCCAGAATGACGCCTTCGAGGTAAGAACACGCGACTTGCCGGTCCCTAGCGCTGCCCAACATCTTGGCACGCATGTAGAAGGGGTCGACTATCACGATGTCCGGGGTCTTGTCGCGAATGATCCGCATCTCCATACTCAGCGAAAATAGCCGAACGAAGGTGTAGTGCAGCAGATGAAGGTTCAACATAGCGTGGATGTCATCAAACCGCATGATGATCGTACGCCCGATGGAGTTATCCACAAAGCCCTTGCCCTCTGGCACCTTGGCCATGAAAACCGGGTATGCCACATCCTTCTCTACGACGCCGCTTCTCCAAAGAAAGAACACCATCATGCAGACTCCGCATAGCACCGGTTGCAGCATTGAGCATATTTGTCGGTAGCATCGCCCTACCCGCCACATGCACCCTCCTCGAGATATCCTCGGTGAAGGTGGCCCGTCTGAGCACGGATCGCATTTCGGTGCCGGCTGGCCCGCACCCTTGCTAGTCTTTCTTTTGCGTGCCTTCTTCTCCTGTAATGGGACCGAGTTCTGCTCACAGACCGCCTTCTTGAGTGTGTTGGGGCTGATAATATTTCGCACCTCGCCTATCTAAGGCTCGGTGAAGTCGGCAGCTGGAGGCGTCTCCTGAGAGCTGAACGGCGCAGACGCGCTGTTGCAACTTGGCTTCTCCGCGGTACCAGCTAGATCGTGCACGTCTTTTTGTTGGGTTGGGTTCTTGAGAAGGAGGCCCCATGAAGTCGCCACCGCACTCCATGATCGGCAAAGTACTGATCGACGTTGGCAAATGTATCGTCGTCGTCGTCGTTCTGATCCTGTGCCATATGCATGTTTGGATCTAGTGGCATAGGGATGTCTGGCACCGTTGCGGCGGTCTTGCCATGGGGCCGACTTGGCGCCGGCACGATCAAGGTGTTGTCTTTGGGGTGGTGTCCCCGCCCCAAAGCGAATCGCTCTTGACCAAAGCGAGGGGCCAGCTCGAGCGGTACCGAGGGTCATCACGTCATCATCTTCGCCCCGACGGGTCGAATCGGAGGTAACAACTCGTCGCAGCCTGGCAGCACCGAACCAGTTGAACCCTAAACAAGTTGGGTGGCATCTGGGTACCGTGGAACAAGGGGTTGCCCGGTTGAACGATTTTTCCCTTGGCGACATCGACCAACTCGTTGTTCACGAAGTGCAGGAGAGTGCACGAAACGTCGGCGGTGCCCCGCGAAAACATGTAGGGCGTCAGGGATGCCCAGTCAAAGGCAAGGAGATGAAGTCCTCGGCCGAGAGAGGCTTAATTAGTTACCGTGATGATGGCGTCGAGCTCGGCTAATGTCGAGGCACCGCCAACGGCGGGCGCAGCTTGACGGAGGGGCCGCTTGCTGCAGAGGTGGCGGCGGCGTACACCCGGTGCATTAAGCTCCCGTGCGGCGTCGGAGACACCAATGCCGCCTCGCCCGGAGACACCAATGGCCCCGCCATCGCGTTCAGCCGAAGTTGCTGGCCGTGAAGCTAGGAATCGGCGGCGCTGTTGGCCGCCCGCGATCCACGCACTCAACCCCTCGATCAAGGTAGGCACAATGGCGATGATCGTCGCTCCGAGTTGTTGTTGCACTTGCTCTTGGACAATCTCCGGAATCCGCGCCACATGTGCCTTGAGTTCTTGAACATCGCGCGCCTGGCTTTCCGAGCTGGTCTTTTTCTCCTTTCGCCCACCAGTGTTATAGTATGACAACCATTTTGTCGACAAGCCTTTGCCGGCCACACGACCAGCTGACGTCGGCCATCGAGCTTATCCTTGTTCTTCATTACATTCAACGCCCTATTTAGAGTGGTGTCCCAAGGGTTGCTCTTAGTCGACCCAGCGCTCGCTTTCGATGCGCTGCGGAAGGAATGTGAACCATTTAGAAATTTGGCTTCATTAATTAGAATGCAACCATATGGAGCTAATTACTTGGGGGTGTATTCCTTACCAGAACAAGCTCAAGCGCCCTGGTCTTCGGATCCGTGGTAAGCTCCTTTGTTTTCGGGTCCTTCTTGTACCGGGCCCCCATAAAGTTCCTGTCTGCTTGTCACCGTATTTATCGAAGAGGGGCGGTAGGCCTTGCTCAGCACGGTCCGCCTCCTCCTTGTCCCATATAGGCTCCACCACTCTGTAACCGCCGGGACCAAGTGTGTGTTCCCCTAAGTTCAGCTCCCGCATTTCTTTCCCCTACTGACTTGATTCGGAGTTTGCGGTGCTCGAGCAATTGATCTTGAAGTCGTTGTAGTCATCTTCGGTGATCGAAGGATTTTTTCTCCTTGATCTTCTCATAACTCTCACCTTTCTCGATCATTCTCTTCACATTGCTTTTCCAAGTAGACAGGGCCTTGCTCATCTTCGTGAGGGCAGCATTGTTCACTTTATTACCCTTGAGGCTTGTGTTTCCAAATTCAGCGGGAACTTGTATCGTTCGTGCAGCTTCGTGAAGAGGAGGTTATGCAAATTCCCTCGGTCGGGATGCCTCGGGTTCTCGGTGTTGATCGAGACGGTGCTCCGGAGAATGCACCCGAGCTGAAGCGAGTACCCCTTGACTATTCGTTCGGGCGCGTTGGATTCCGTCGGAGTCCACTTCAAGAACTTCCTCCTTGAGGGTGCGGAGCACGGTCGGGCGCCAGTCCTTCCGTTGCCTCTTCGGGTGGCTGCCATCTCAGTCGCGCCCGCCATCATCGATGGTGGCATCCTCGGCGGCACCATCAGTGGTGGCATCAGTGGGGTCATCCTCGGTGGTACCATCAGTGGTCTCACGATCGGTGGGGAAGGCGGCGTCCTCATACAAGTGAGGTTGTTCCTCCATCTCCTGGGACAGCTCCCAGAAAGCCTTGCCGCCCGAACCCCCGGCCTCATCGTTGTTGGCCATGTTTCTCTCTAAATAGGAACAAAGTTTGGTCAAAAGTTGGTTATTGTCAAGGAACAAGATCATGGTCTCATCATTTAGGGTTTGTCGACACCGAGGCATCCTAAAAGCTAAGCTTTTATCATTGAGGGTTTTTCGACGCCGATGCACTCTAAAAGCCTAAGCTTTCATCATTAGTCACAAGTACCCCGGCCCATGCATTAGTCACAAGTACCCCATATGTCCTATTTTTAGCAAAGTCATGCTAAAATTCACGGAAAATTTCAGCATGACCTTTGCTGAAAATAGGACATATGGAGTACCCAATTCTTTGGAACGGAAGTTAATCGACATTCGGTCAACTCAAGGGCCTCTCGGTGGACAAGGCAAAAAGGCCTTCATCACAACATGGAAAATACATTGGCATGTGAAGAGGTGAAACAATATATGCATCTCCAAGCAGTATCATTCAACATTTTGGACAAACCACTACAAGCAATCTTTGGATCGTAATAACTTTCTTTGTGTATTAGAGTTCTACTTGCTTTTATTGTTTCCACCCTTTCTTGTATGTGGTTTATAGTGTCCTGTAAAAGCTCGCTTTTTGAGTATGTGTGAAGAGAAACTTTCCTAGTATTTACTCCCTCTGTTCCAAAACACTTGTCGTTGTTTTAGTTCAAATCTGAATTAAAACCAAGACAAGTATTTTGGAATGGAGAATGTAGTAACTTAGTAAGTACTACCTCTGTTTTTAAATGTAAGACGTTTTGACAGTTTAGTTGAACTGTGAAAACATCTCATATTTAGGAACAGAGGGTGTGCCGCTTAAAGGAAGGTCATTCGTGTTCCGAAGCAGACACAAGACAATGCATAATTGTGCTAGTAGTAAAACACAGAATCTTGCAAAACCAAAATACTTTCTTATTAACTGCAAGTGGGGAACACCAGAGCAGAATTAATTGGCGGCTGCTCATGTCTAACAGCCTGCGGCATTGATCCTCAAGATGCATAAGTCTCACCAGATGAAATAAACGGGTTTCTAATAAGTGTGTAAAGAGTGATGATTCTTCTAGAGACATAATAGCAGTTTCTAACATATTACACTGACAACTGAACTGTCACAAGTAAGAGACCTCATTAGGCTAAAAGCCAAAGCCCACAAGTACTTGTGAACTGAATCTTGCAAGTCCAAACCGATTGCTTGAATCCAGAGAAATACAATTAGAATGCTCACAGGAAGAATAAACTCACACTAACACATAATTATTACCGATAGGCTAACACCACACATCTTCAAATAATTCCAATATAATGAGTTTGAGTAGAAAATGTCATTTCTATTACAACCAAATCCATTTACAAAGACGAGTCTAAGAAAAGCTACAACACATCTTCTAACCATGAGAAGTAACCAACAAGCGGGAGACAAGTACACTAAAAGAAGACATGTCGAGAAAACAGCTCAAAATCCCCACAGCCCAACGCAATCAATACCAATCGACCTCAAAGTCTGCTGACGTAAATAACGATAGATTGAAATAGTTGAGTCTTGTTGAAAAATGACAGGTTGAACTGACCTCAAAGTCTGGCGACAAAATCCTGCTAATGCTATGGCGAGCCCGGTACTTGAGAGATACACTGCTGCCAAAACCTATATTGGGATACACCTGCCGTCAGCCAAAACCTACTAAACGGAAGGAACAAAAGTAAATAAATATCCATCATTGCTTTGTTCGAAGCTAAAAGTTCAGTTGTGCACTTAAACTACAATATATAATGAGAAAGGAATCCTCGAACAGAAGGATGATCTCGAGATTTCACTAAGCGTGAAAGGTAGATATGTGCATCTATCTTGCGTAGGCGTCCGGTAACCACCCTAGTAACTAAATTGGTTGATCTTTAACTTAATGGGAGCGATTGCGAATGGACTCAAATATCGATTAACTGGTATTTTCACCCACAACTCATTGTAAGGTGATATGCCTAGCAAATAAGAACTACAACGGTAAAAATCCACCAATGATGGACCTCACAGGCACTACGCTTAATTGATCCCGGCAATAAAGCTAGCACCACTTGTCCCGATACATACAGGATTACGAGATACCAAGACCAAACTTGCGGCATAGGGCGTGAATCCATCGATTGAATGATCTTACGAAATATGGATGCTCTGGCAGCTTTGGGTCGAGGCCTCAGCATTGACTAGTTTCGTTCATGAGATACTAATTAGTTCTCTTGCTGATTAGTTGGTCCCTCTATCTGTGATTGTCATTTCTCTTGCTGATTAGTTGGTCTCTCATTCCGATTAAATAAGTAGATACCGGTTCTTTGTATATATCTATTTCCTCTTGCTTGGAACTTGGCGGTCTTCAAGATATGCTTGGTTTTGCGGTGCTTCTCTTGGTAGTCTTTGTTTCAGAATTTTTCTTAGGTTGCCCTAGTCAGCTTTGGTGTGAACTTGTTCTAGTCAATACTCATCTCAATATCGTGGATCGATCCTAATATGCCCTTGTAGCCGGATTTTGCCTTGAGTCTTTACCGTCAGTCCACAGTCATGTTTCTAGTCATTTGAACACCGTTAGCATCACAATCAACTCCAGCAGGAACTCCACATTGTTGAAGATTTCTATAACCAAGCATTTGCTTATACTGAATCACAGGAACGCCGTGTTTCCGAAAATCAAAACTAAGACAATGGTCAATTTCCACTAAATAAACTTCCAAACAGTTTCCTAATAGGCAGAAAATTTATGAAAACCAAAACTAAGCAGGCACATGCTTAAGAAGAACAAAACGGCTCACAAACATGACACGATACTTAAGTCTCCCAAGCACAAAGCACAGCATGATTCTTCATGTCGATGGATCCCACCCATACTTTTATAAAACAACTTTATCATCATGCGCTCCACATACTTATCTACAAATACTAAGAAACTTGCAACACTTACCTAGAAGGGAGGTGGTCGGGGAGGAGCTCCGGGAGGGAGAGGTCGAGGGCGGCGTCGCGGAGGTCGGAGAGGTCGAAGGCGCCGGGCGACGACGCCAGTGAGCCCCAAGAGCGAGAGCTGGCTGCGCGACGGGCTCCACATCATGCGGTGCCCTCGTCCCACGGCGGAGGCGGAGCGGCCTTGGGCTTGGGCTGGGCGGAGAGGCGCCGGAGGAGGAGCGGGGCGGGCGTCGAGGCGGCGGGGCAGCGGCGTCGGGAGAGGAGAGGGGAAGAGGATCGAGGGCGAGGGAGAGGAGAGGGGAAGGGGATCGAGGGCGAGGGAGATGAGAGGGGAAGGGGATCGAGGGCCGGGGAGGAAGTATGGATGGTGGGGGCGGCACAATACTAATGGCGCACCACACCACAGTGCGCCATAAGTACATCCATACTAATGGCGTACCTCGCCCTGGTGCGCCATTAGTATTTTTTTTGATTTCTGCTTGAGCCAACAGGTTATCTTCCACCTGACCTGATCCACATCAAGCTCCCTCTACTAGCTCGACTGGTCAGCAGCCAGTTCTCACACCAGGAGGTCCTGGGTTTGATTGGCTAGCAGCCAGTTCCACCTGACCTGATCCACATCAAGCTCCCTCTACTAGCTCGACTGGCCAGCAGCCAGTTCCACCTGACCTGATCCACATCAAGCTCCTTCTACTAGCTTTCTTTATAAGACAGTAATAATTTTTTTTAAATATCATCAAACAGTAATGCTGGTGGAGCGGGGGAGGGTGCGGGGGGTCGGCGGCGGCGGTTGAGTAGGGGAGGGGTGCGGGGGGTCGGCGGCGGCGGTTGAGTAGGGGAATCGAGGGTGCGGGGGGTGCTCGGCGGCGAGGGGGACCGGATCTGGCGAGGTGGGATAGCGATCGAGATGGAGGGGGATCGAGATCGAGTGTCCATGAAATTTAAAAATATTCATGATAGTTCAAAAAGTGCCCATGAAATACAATCGAGAAATGAAGGCTACGATTTAAATACAATCGATCTTAGCTAGCTATCTGTTCACAATCTTCTTGCCCTTCTTTTTTGCAAATGGAGTTCTTCTGTGGAACGGACGTCCTTTAGGTAGGGTGGTCCTGCTTCTTCTTGTGGTGTATGCTGCTACTTCAACATCGTCGTCATGTTCGATCCTCGGGTCGCCCGTACTTGTCGAAGTCTTGCTCATTGGCTACTCCATCCATTCCGATGATCTTCCTTTTGCCTCTCCTCATGACAACACGACTGGGCTTTGACGGGTCGGTAATGAAGAAGCATTGGTCAACTTGGGAAGCCAGTACCCATGGCTCATTTTTCGCGGTGACGTTTGCGCCCGCGGTCTTGGATTTGGCTTCGGGTATAACCATGGTGGTGAAATACCGGTCTTCTTTTAGGACGCTCTTCGCCCATCTGACACGGAACATCGGGACCTTCTCTCCAGCGTAGCTCAGCTCCCAGATCTCCTCGATCCTTCCGTAGTATCTGTCCTTGTCATTACTGGTGTAGGATTCCATCGTTACCCCGGAGTTCTGATAACCATCGCTCTTCATGTCCTTGTCCTCTGTAGAATGTGTAGTCGTTGATATCGTGCGCCTCATAGGTCATCGTTGTGCTCGGCGCCACAGACAAAGGCGAATATGAGTTGTTCTTCCACGGAAGAATCCTCATGTAAAGGGTAATGCATGTAAGCTTCTGCTTGAACCAACGCGTGAAACATGAGTTGTGCTCTTTGATTATATCTCCGTCCGTCCTCTGTTGGCCTCGGTCATTGTACGTCTTCTTAATAAAGGTTTTGTGCTCTACCACCCAAGGATCGACCACGTCTATGTGTTGTAGTGCGACTAGGTTTGCTCTTTCAAAGTCGGCGAGTCGACCCTCTAAGTCGACATGCATTTCGCGGCGACCCTCATGGTGACCCCATCCAGCGAGCCTGCCGAGGTGCCTGTTGACAGGCAGACCAACGGGGTTCTCAATGCCTATATAATTCGTGGAGTAGGAGATGCACTCTTCGGTCAGAAAGCCCCTGGCTATACTTCCCTCTGGACGTGACATGTTGCGAACGTATCCTTTGATGACACCATTCATCCTTTCGAACGGCATCATGCTGTGCAGGAACGTCGGCCCAAGTTGGATGATATCCTCCACTATATGGACCAGCAGATGCACCATAACGTCAAAGAATGCGGGCGGGAAGTACATCTCAAGCTCGCATAGTATCACCACGATCTCTTCCTGTAGCCTTCTGAGTTGCCTCACGCCAATCGACTTCCGAGAGATGACGTCGAAAAAGTTGCATAGGCCAAATAGCGTTTCACGGACGTGCGCGTCCATGATCCCACGGATTGCAACTGGAAGTATCTGCATCATCGACGCGTGGCGATCATGAGACTTCATCCCATCGAACTTCGCCCTTGGGTCTAGGTATCTGCTTATCTTCCCAGCGTAATCGTAAGGAAGTTTTACTCCTAGGAGGTAGGTGAAAAACTGCCGATCTCCTCGACTTAGAGTGAAGCACACGGCGGGGTAGTCATTTCCGGTCTTCTTGGCCTTTTTGCCTTTCTGACGACTTCATCGTGTCCTGCTTCGCCTCATCATCATCATCATCATCATCATCATCATCATCATCATCATCATCATTAGCGTGAAGCTCCTGCACGATGCCCATTGATTTCAAGTCTGCCCTTGCTTTCGGCCCATCTTTGGTCCTCTCGGGCATGTTGAGCAGGGTACCAAGCAGACTCTCGCACACGTTCTTCGTGATATGCATGACATCAAGGCTGTGAGGCACACGGTGGATCTTCCAGTACGGCAAGTCCCCGTAAAAGCAGACCTCGTTTTCCATACCTTCAGCAGCGGCTATGGCGCCTTTGCTTCTTTCCGGCTCTGGCGCCTTTTGCTTCTTTCGGCGTTGGGCAGTCTTTCCAATTTTTCAACAGCTTGTCTATTTCCTCGGCGCTCCTCGTACACGGGCGTTTTCGGGGTTCGGTTTCACCATCGAACAGATCCTTGTGTTTCCTCCACGGGTCATCATCGTGAAGCCACCTTCGATGTCCCATGAACACGGTTTTCGAAGACCCGGGATCTCTATCTAGATGGCGATACATTGTGTCATCCATGCACCTTACGCATCCGTAAAATCCATGGACTACCTGCCCATGAGATATCCGTAATCGAGATAGTCGTGCACCGTCGTGGCGGTCACGGCTCTCATAGGGAAATATTCTTTCTGCGGCGTCCCACGTATTGGCTGGCGTTTTCCACAGCGTGTCAAGCTCCTCTTCGGTAGCCCGGATACAGATTGATGTCGTTCCCTGGTTGTTTCGCCCTTCAATTAGCATACTCATGTGAATGTACTTCCTCTTCATGCACAACCAGGGGAAGGTTGTACATCCACACAAACACAGGCCAGGTGCTATGTGTGCTTCTCTGGCTGCCAAACGGATTGACTCCATCGGTGCTCGCGCCCAAGACGATGTTCCTTGGATCCTTCCCAAATTCTGGGTCTTGAAGTTCAACGCTTGCCACCGCTCACATCCTTAGGGTGACTCAGCATCTTGTCTTTTTATCTATCTCCGGATCATTTGCGTCATCTTCTCGCTTCTTCTCCTCCCTATCCGCGTGCCAACGCAGGGAGCTTTGCTACCTTAGGGTCCGTGAAACACCGCTGCAGACGAGGAGTGATCGGAAAGTACCACACCACTTTTCGAGGAGCTTTCTTCCTCTTCTTGTATCGAGTGGCCGCCAAACCGGACATATGGTAGACTCAGCGTGCTCGTTCCGATAAATGATGCAATTGTTCATGCACACATGGTATTTCACGCGCGGCAAATCCAGAGGACACACGATTTTCTTAGCCTCCTCCAAACTGGTCGGGCACTTGTTCCCCTTGGGAAGACGTTCGTGCCAGAATGACATGTTCTCGTCGAAGCATGCGTCGGTCATTTTGTGTTTTACCTTCATCTCCAGAGCCATGAGCGTTACTTTCAGGCGGGTATCCTCGGGCCTGCATCCTTCATACAATGGAGTAACCGTGTCTAACTCAAGTTGATCCATCTTGGCTTTCTCTCGGGCGACAGCTCTTGCGTTATCCGTCTGCTTGAGAAGCAGCTCTTAAATATGAGGGTCCTGCACCCAGCCCATCGATGGTCCAGCGTTGTCTCCTCCGCCGGCATCATCATCTTCATGATCATGCCCGTCGTCTGCTCCGGCATCTTCCTCATCATCATGTTCGCATCTTCTACATGATGATCGTACGACATCACCGTCGTGATCATCTCCGGGATTCTTCGTCTTCTCGCCCGCTCGAGCCGTGGTGGTTGTCTTGCTGCCCTTCCTCATTTCTTGCCCGGCCCCCATGGACGACTTCGTAGTCATCTTCATCACCTTTCCACCGATAGCCATCCATGAAACCACGCAAGAGCAGGTGGTCCTGCACCTGCCCGGAATCCGGGTCCGCAATAAGGCTCTTCAGCTTGCATCTTCGCCACGGACATCTTATCTCCATCTCGTTCTTTTGAAGCATCTCGGCCTTCGCGGACCTCAAAAACCTATTCACGATGCCTTCGGTCATCGTGCGGACCATGGTCGCCTGCGGGGTAGAGCAAAACGATATTTTAGAACCAAGAAAAAATTTGGCATGACTTTCCCTAAAAATAGGACCAAAAAGAATGCTTAGTGCCAAAATTCTCGCCGAAACGGAAATGAATCGACATTCCGGCAAAATATTGGCAACTATCGCTTTTTAAATACTGGTACACCTCCAAACACAAACACATATGCAACACCACAAACATATGCAACACCACGAACATACATAGATCTAGCTAGGCCATAAAAAGTGCATGTGCACATTGTTGTAGGAGAACAACATAAATATAGCTTCCCCTTACTTACCTATCAAAACAAGGAAATTAAACCACTTAATAAGAAAGAATCTATGGTGTCAAGCAGGTGAAAAAGATGAGGCAACCGAGACAAGGAGGAGGTGGAGAGAATGAAGTGGGGAGAAACTGAGTGTGGGTAGCGCAGAGGCCGTCCAAAATATCTTGTTGCTGCCCACTTACTAATGGCGCACCAACCCTACATGCGCCATTAGTAATCCAGGTTACTAATGGCGCACCTTCCGTGGTGCGCCATTAGTAGTTTTGCAACAAAAAACATACTAATGGCGCATGTTCCACGAAGCGCCATTACTAGTTTAAACTAGTAATGGCGCACGGTGGAACAAAGGCGCCATTAGTAGTTTTGCAAAAAAGGAATAAAAATATAATAAAAAACAACATTAGTGGCGCACTTTCCGATAGGCGGCGCCATTACTAGTTACAACTAGTAATGGCGCCTTTGAGTCTGAATGCGCCATTAGTATGTTTGGACAGGCGCACAAGTTCAAAAATTGATACTAATGGCGCACCTCGGCCCAGTGCGCCATTAGTAGTTTCAACTCTAATGGCGTATCCTAAGGTGGTGCGCCATTAGTATATACTAATGGCGCACCGCTTGTCTGGTGCGCCATTAGTGTCAATCCCATCTATAGCCCTTTTTCTAGTAGTGTAGTGTGCGAGGCCTTCCTCCACGTCACCCCACACTTCGGCTTATGGCTCAAGACCTTCAATGTGAAGCCGAAGATGATCGAGGGGAAACACACGGAGTGCGGAGGTGCCATAATAAGCAGGAACACCGACGCCCCATGGCCAGAGGGTTCTTTTCCCGAAGTATTCGATGTATGGCAACGGAGGTGGTTTTATGTTACGGCTCCCAGAGGCACAAAGTGGATGGCCGCCCCCGAGTTCCACTCGGGCCCCCCATCACAACTGGCGTCTTGGACCGACGTAGGACGGAATTGGGGGCCCGCTGGTGATGTAGATGTACTGCAGAGCCGCATACAGGAGCTTCGAGAGAGACATATTAATCTCGTCAACATAATGCAAGTGATGCTAATCCGACGGATGTTGCCGTGCCAACGCCGGCCTCTCCGGATGTGGGAGTTCAACCCAGAGGGTCCGCGGACTATTAAGCACTTCTTCGGCTTGAAGCTCGAAGGGATGTGCAAATTATTCTTCAGACCGAAACTAGAGTGTCCGTACACTACCGAGGATGCGGGCCTAAGCTGCAATCGCCTAGATACCCCAGTAAGTAACCTTGATACTGGACACCTTGTTTTGTATTTATCATAGTTTTTATTCTAAAACTCATCCGTGGCCAGGAATGGCTTACCAAGGCGGAGAGAATCAGGTGTCCGGCGCCACTTCCCGAAGGCTCGCCTGGCCCCACCATGGCCAAGATGCTTGACCGGGTACTCAGCAGGATGCCCTCAAGGAAAAAACAAGGAGAAGAACGAAGAAACCGAACTTCACACGCTATGCATCCGAACCGGGGGAATTTTTACCTCCTCTAAGGAGGATAGTCGGGAAGGGGAGGCCAAAGCCTCCTCCCCGCGTGTTAAGAAGAGGGCCGCCTCCGCAGACTTGGAGACGGAGATGCCCAAACCAGGGAAAAATGTATCACCAGGGGGCTCTGCCCCGACGGGCACCCTTACCGCGTCATGCCCGCCAACGAGCTGTAAGTCAATCATTAACTCAAAGGTGCTGCGTTTCTCCTAGATCAATAACCAGGATCCGTCTTTTGCAGTCCGGTTAGCAGCTCTTCTCAACAGAGTTCGTCTTCGGGGGATCTTCCTCCGGAGATGATGGAGAGCGAAACCCCACCCAGCTCTCCGACTCATGAAGCGGGCGACACCTAGGTATCGTCATGGAGGAGTCCGAACCTGTCGAAGCCGGAAGCCGATGCGTCGGCCGCCCTGAGCCCGGAGCATTTGGCTCCCACGGGGGGTGATACGTCTCCAACGTATCTATAATTTTTGATTGCTCCATGCTATATTATCTACTATTTCGGGCAATATTGGGCTTTATTTTCCACTTTTATATTATTTTTGGGACTAACCTATTAACCGGAGGCCAGCCCAGAATTGCTGTTTTTTTGCCTATTTCAGTGTTTCGGAGAAATGGAATATCAAATGGAGTCCAAAAGACCTGAAACTCCACGGAACCTATTTTTGGACCAGAAGAAGCCCATTGAGTAAACGAAGCTCACCAGGGGAGTCCCGGGCTGCCCACGAGGGTGGGGACGCGCCCCCCTACCTCGTGGCCAGCCCGGAAGTCCACCGACGTCCTCCCTGCACCCATATATACTCTCGTACCCTAAAACTTCCAGAACGGAGATTAGATCAGAAGTTCCGCCGCTGCAAGCCTCTGTAGCCACGAAAAACCAATCGGGGCCCTCTCCGGCACCCTGCCGGAGGGAGCCATCATCACCGGTGGCCATGGAGGAGTATCCCGGAGGGGTCTTCATCACCATGAAAGCCAAGGACCAGAAGGCGGAGGCCATGGAGGACGAAGCACAAGGGGAGAACCTCTCCTCCTCTCTTACAGTGGCGCCGGAGTGCCATCGGGAGGAATCATCGCCACGGTGATCGTCTTCATCAACATCACCATCATCATCACCATCCTCATCTCTTTTACGCGGTCCACTCTCCCGCACCCTGCTGTAATCCCTACTTGAACATGGTGCTTTATGCCACATATTATGATCCAATGATGTGTTGCCATCCATGATGTTTTGAGTAGACATCCTTTTGTCTTTGGGTTGATTGATGATCTAGATTGGTATGAGTTGTATGTTTTACTTTGGTGCTGTCCTGTGGTGCCCTCCGTGTCGCGCAAGCGTGAGGGATTCCCGCTGTAGGGTGTTGCAATACGTTCATGATTCACTTATAGTGGGTTGGTGAGTGACTGAAACACAAACCCGAGTAAGAGGGATTGTTGCGTATGGGAATAAAGAGGACTTGATGCTTTAATGATATGGTTGGGTTTTACCTTAATGATCTTTAGTAGTTGCGAATGCTTGCTAGAGTTCCAATCATAAGTGCATATGATCCAAGTAGAGAAAGTATGTTAGCTTATGCCTCTCCCTCATAGAAAATTGCAATAGTGATTACCGGTCTTGTTAACAATTGCCTAGGACAATTCCGCACACCGATCCACCATTATTCCACACTCGCTATTTATAATATTTAGTATTATATTCTAACTTTATGATAGCAGCACCTACTTTTATGTTTTAGCTCTCCGATATCATACAAAGTTATCCTCTTCATACCCACAACGTAGTTTATTTCTCGTTGCTAGTTGGAAGCAAACGTTCGGTGCACATAGAGTCGCATCAGTGGCAGATAGGGCTTGAGATAATATTGATCTTACCTTTAGCTCCTTGTGGGTTCGACACTCCATACTTATCACTTCCACCTTTGGAAAGTGCTACGATGATTCCTTGCACTTGGGGATTATCAAGCTCTTTTAAGGCGCCGTTCTTGGGGAGCAATAGCGTGGGGTTGATATTCTTGTGTGTGCTTGTTTTCTTCCTTCACTAAGTAGATTTTGTTTTTCCTTTTTGTTTCCGTTTAGTTGTGGGTGAAACATACAACAAAATTTAAAAATGAAAATACAAAAAAAATTATTACTTGCCTCTCATGCCTAAAAAGTTTTTCAAAAAGAGAAGTGATCGGAAGGTTTTGCATTGAAGAAGTGAGGGTCGACCTTGAGCACTTGTGCTCATGCTCACGGAAACAATGTAGAATTTTTCATGGAAGTTTCTCTGTAAATAATTATGCCCTTGTATATATTCATTGTATTATAAAAATAATGTGCCAAGCCTTGGTTTTAGGATGATTATATTGCTAGTTTACTATGTGCAAAACGAAAACAGAAACTTTGGCTGTAGTGCGTGAATTTTAATTTTTTACTGGAAAGTCAAATGGGGCTAAAACTTTTTGCACATTACTTCTGTACAAATTTTTCAAATTTTAAAATTTATTTTATAATTGTAGGAGTTACAGAAGTTTGCCAAACTTCCAGATTACTACAGACTGGTCTGTTTTTAACAGATTCTGTTTTGCATGTGTTGTTTGCTTATTTCGATGAATCTATGGCTAGTATTGTTGGGTATGGACCATAGAGAACTTGGAATACAGTAGGTTTAACACCCATAAAAATAAATAATGAGTTCATTACAGTACCTAAAGGTAGTGATTTGCTTTATTACACTAACGGATCTCACAAGTTTTTGTTAAAGTTTTGTGTGGATGAAGTGTTCGAAGGTCGAGGAGCTATCAATATGAGAAGAATCAAGAGAGGCAAGAGTTCAAGATTGGGAATGCCCAAGGCACCCCAAGTAAATATTCCAAAGATACTCAAGCATCTAACCTTGGGGATGCCCCGGTTGGCATCCCATCTTTCTTCTTCAACAATTATCGGCATACCTCGGGTTTTGTTTTGTTCACATGATTTGTGTCCTTTGTGTTTTTCTTTTTCTTCTAGAACCATTCTAGCATGAGATATCACTTCAATGATTCATAGAATACTTCATGTTCTTCACTTAAATCTTTTAAGTATGATCTTATAAGAATTGCTCTTTGTGCTTCACTTAAATCTTTTGAGTATGGTTTTATAGAATGCTTCATGTGCTTCACTTATACATTTTGAGCTTGGATATTGGTCAGTTGTAGAATGCTCCATGAACTTAACTTATACCTTTTGGAGTATGAATAATAATATCATTTAAAGTGGGTTTGGAAGAGTGTCAACTTTAGGAATTAGTGATCCCACTATTTTGGAGGATGTTGAATCTTAGTGTGATATTTATGAAAGTGGATTCGGAAGAGTGTCAACTTTAGCTAGTAATGATTCCACTATTTCGGAAGAGGTTCCAATTGAGTATGATAAAAAAGTTGCTATCCATGATACTACTGAAAATTATTATGAGGGAGGAATACATGCTTGTAGGAGTTGCAATAATATTAAGTTTCCTCTCTATGTGCTTAAGGTTTTGAAGTTATACTTGTTTTGCCTTCCTATGCTAGTTGATTCTTGTTCCCATAACTTGTGTTCTCACAAAATCCCTAGGCATAGGAAGTGTGTTAGATTTAAATATGCTAGTCATATTCTTCAATATGCTCTCTTTGTGTTTCAATTCCTATCTTTAAAGTGAGCATCATTGAAATCATCATGCCTAGCTAAAAGGCATTAAAGAAAAGCGCTTGTTGGGAGACAACCCAATATTTACCCTTACTGTTTTTGTGTGGTTACATGATTAAGATACTGTAGTAATCATGTTTTATATCTTTTGTTTCAATAAAGTTCCAAGTAAGACCTTTGGTAAGACCCGGGTGAAAGTTAATGTGATCTTGCTGTAAAAAACAGAAAGTTTGCACTCACGAGAATAGATGTCATTTTTTACAGAAGAGTGATTTTGAGTTGATTATTTTTGCAGAAGATTAATAGAAAAATTCCTCACGTCCTCCAATTTATTTCATGATTTTTGGAGTAGCAGAAATATGGTTATTGTTCAGATCATTACAGACTGTTCTGTTTCAGACAGATTCTGTTTTCATTGCATAGTCTGCTTGTTTTCTAGTTTCTATGGCTTATATTTCTCAATATAATTTGTGGAAATGATATGGTACAGTAGGCATTGTGTGAAAACAATTATGAACCTTGTCTTTGTCAGCACCAAAGTGAATGGTTTGCTCTTTATCATACTAACCTATCTCACGAAGTTTGGCTAAGTTTTGTGTGATTGAAGTTTTCAAGTTTTGGGTGAGATATCGATATGAGGAGAATAAGGAGTGTAAAGACCCTAATATTGGGGATTCCAAGGCACCCCAAGTTAATATTTAAGGAAGACTCAAGCGTCTAAGCTTGGGGATGCCCCGGAAGGCATCCCCTCTTTCGTCTTCAAAACTATCAGTACACCTTACTCGGAGCTATATTTTTATTCGTCACATGATATGTGTTTTACTTGGCACTTCATTTTATTTTGTTAGTATTAGCTAGCTGCTATTTAGAATAGTGTTTTGCATCTTTACTTTCAATAAAAATGTCAAGGATAGCCTTTACCTTGCTTATTTTGCTATTATACTTGTTGCTGTTTGAAAACAGAAAGTTTACCGCTGTTGCAAAAATTCCCTAGAAAAGTCAGAGCATGATATAATGTTGAAACTTTTTGCATAATGAGCTCTGATAAATATAATACTGTGCGAATTTTCTCTCATAACTTTTGGAGTTAGGGAAGTATTGATACTCTTGCATTCTTTATAGGCTGTACTGTTTTGACAGATTGCTGTTATGTTTGCATTGTTTGCATATGTTTGCTTGTTTAATGATTCTATTTGAGGTTAGGAGTATTAAATATGCAGAGTCATTTAGTATGCAATTTTGAATAATAATTTTAGCGGGTTATTACAGTAGAAAATGATAAGGTTTTGCATTGGTTTATACTAACCTATCTCACGAGTTCTTGTTGACTTTGGTGTGGATGAAGCTTTCAATAAAAAGAGAAACCATGATATGATAGGAATTAAGGAGATATAAAAGTTCAAGCTTGGGGATGCCCAAGGCACCCCAAGATAATATTCCAATAAGTCTCAAGCATCTAAGCTTGGGGATGCCCCGTTAGGCATCCCACCTTTCTTCTTCAACAACTATCGGTTAGTATCGGTTGAGCCTAAGTTTTTGCTTCTTCACATGAGTTGTGCTATCCTTGCAATGTCATTTTATTTTACTTGCTGTTTGAATAAAATCATTGGATCTGAAATTTTGAATAGAAAAGGAACCCTCCCATGGCTAGTTAATTATTTGACTACTCAGTGTCCTTCTCTCATATCTTTTGGAGTAGTTTGTCATTTACTCATGTGCTTCATGTTTATCCTATGAGTAAATGGGGGAATGAATTGAATGTCATAAATCTGAATTTTTATATGTTTCATATGCTTATAACATGGTTAGTGATGACTTCACACATAGAAAGTATGAGGCATAAAAGTTACTGAGAGTTGGCAAACATAGTTTTGGTCATCGTTGCAATTAATAGGAAGTAATAAGGAAAGAGAGGTTCACATACAAATATATTATCTTGGACATCTTTTATGATTGTGAAGAACTCATTAAGTATGACATGCTAAAAGAGTTGACGTTGGACAAGGAAGACAACGTAATGGTTTATGTTTTCCGACATCTCAGTTAAAGTATATTGTCATTGACCTTCCAAACATGTTGAGCTTGCCTTTCTCCCTCATTCTAGCCAAATCCCTTGCACCAAGTAGAGATACTACTTGTGCTTCCAAATACCCGTAAACCCAGTTTTTCCATGAGAGTCCACCATACCTACCTATGGATTGAGTAAGATCGTTCAAGTAAGTTGTCATCGGTGCAAGCAATAAAAATTGCTCTCTAAACATGCATTACTTATTAGTGCAGAGAAAATAAACTTTGTACGAACTTGTTGTGGAAGTAATAAAAGCGGCGGACTGCATAATAAAGGTCCACATAGAAGGGGCAATATAAAGTGACGTTCTTTTGCATTAAGATTTTGTGCATCAACCCTAAACGCAAGATGACAACCTCTGCTTCCCTCTGCGAAGGGCCTATCTTTTACTTTATGTTTTTTACTTTATGCTTGAGTCAAGGTGATCCTCACCATTCCCTTTTTCATTTTATCCTTTGGCAAACTCCTTGTGTTTGAAAGATCATGATATATATATCCAATTGGATGTAAGTTAGCATGGGCTATTATTGTTGACATCGCCTAAAGGTGAATACGTTGGGAGGCAACACAATAAGCCCCTATCTTTCTCAGTATCCGCTGAAACTCCATAACCACAAGTATTGCGTGAGTGTTAGCAATTGTAGAAGACTATATGATAGTTGAGTATGTGGACTTGCTGAAAAGCTCTATTCTTGACTCTTTCTGATGTTATGATAAATTGCAATTGCTTCAATGACTGAGATTATCGTTTGTTAGTTCTCAATGAAGTTTCTGAACCATGCTTGACATTGTGAATAAATTGTTACTTGATCATGAAAAGTTTTATGAGATAAGCTGCTATTATGACACATATTGATGCTAGAAAAAGTGATTGGAATTATCATTGATCAAACTTAAGCACTTACTAGCATTCCGCATCAAAATTATCTTTTTATCATTTACCTACTCGAGGACGAGCAGGAATTAAGCTTGGGGATGCCTGATACATCTCCAACGTATCTATAATTTTTGATTACTCCATGCTATATTATCTACTGTTTCGGGCAATATTGGGCTTTATTTTCCAATTTTATATTATTTTTGGGACTAACCTATTAACCGGAGGCCCAACCCAGAATTGCTGTTTTTTTGCCTATTTCAGTGTTTCGAAGAAAAGGAATATCAAACGGAGTCCAAAAGACCTGAAACTCCACGGAACCTATTTTTGGACCAGAAGAAGCCCATTCAGTACACGAAGCTCACCAGGGGAGTCCCGGGCTTCCCACGAGGGTGGGGGGCGCGCCCACCCCCCTGGGGCGCGCCCCCCTACCTCGTGGCCAGACCGAAAGTCCACCGACATCCTCCCTGCACCCATATATACTCTCGTACCCTAAAACTTCCATAACGGAGATTAGATCAGAAGTTCCGCCGCCGCAAGCCTCTGTAGCCACGAAAAACCAACCGGGGCCCTCTCCGGCACATTGCCAGAGGGGGCCATCATCATCGGTGGCCACGGAGGAGTATCCCGGAGGGGTCTTCATCACCATGAAGGCCAAGGACCAGAAGGTGGAGGCCATGGAGGAAGAAGCACAAGGGGGAGAACCTCTCCTGCTCTCTTCCGGTGGCGCCGGAGTGCCATTGGGAGGGTAATCATCGCCACGGTGATCGTCTTCATCAACATCACCATCATCATCACCATCCTCATCTCTTTTCGCGGTCCACTCTCCCGCACCCCGCTGTAATCCCTACTTGAACATGGTGCTTTATGCCACATATTATGATCCAATGATGTGTTGCCATCCTATGATGTTTTGAGTAGATATCCTTTGTCTTTGGGTTGATTGATGATCTAGATTGGTATGAGTTGTGTGTTTTACTTTGGTGCTGTCCTATGGTGCCCTCCGTGTCGCGCAAGCGTGAGGGATTCCCGCTGTAGGGTGTTGCAATACGTTCATGATTCGCTTATAGTGGGTTGGTGAGTGACTGAAACACAAATCCGAGTAAGAGGGATTGTTGCATATGGGAATAAAGAGGACTTGATGCTTTAATGCTATGGTTGGGTTTTACCTTAATGATCTTTAGTAGTTGCGGATGCTTGCTAGAGTTCCAATCATAAGTGCATATGATCCAAGTAGAGAAAGTATGTTAGCTTATGCCTCTCCCTCATAGAAAATTGCAATAGTGATTACCGGTCTTGTTAACAATTGCCTAGGACAATTCCGCACACCGATCCACCATTATTCCACACTCGCTATTTATAATATTTATTATTATATTCTAACTTTATGATAGCAGCACCTACTTTTATGTTTTAGCTCTTCGATATCATACAAAGTTATCCTCTTCATACCCACAACGTAGTTTATTTCTCATTGCTAGTTGGAAGCAAACGTTCGTGCACGTGAAATCGTGTCGATGGCGAATAGGGCTTGAGAGAATATTGATCTTACGTTTAGCTCCTTGTGGGTTCGACACTCCATACTTATCACTTCCACCTTTGGAAAGTGCTACGATGATTCCTTGCACTTGGGGATTATCAGGGGGCAATGAGAAGGGTCCGGCACAGTGCGATGTCCAGCCGGACATACCGACAGGCCTACTAGAGCGAGCTGCGCTCTCGGAGGAGCACCGCTCATTAATGAGCGCGGTGCTGAAGAAGATTTCATCTGCCATAAGCGGTTTGAATGAAGCATTTACAAGCCTGCTCAGAGGCTTTGAGGTATGTAGTGAAAAATACACTATTGTTCGGCAGTGAGGCACGCACCAGGTGTGCTCCATATAGATAGTAGCCCCTGAGACTCTGGTTGCCCGCCATAGGCGGCAAACGGGGGATCATATATAAATGATTGCGCTGTACAGACGCGTGGGTATCAGTGGGTCCGGCCGCCGACCAGTCCGTTGAAGTTGCCAAACTAACGAGGCAGATCGGATCTATCGATGCGGATATCACGCTGTTGAACGAGCGGCTGGACAAGTCGTATGGTATGTGCTCTGCCTTCCTTATTGTGTTGTATAGGAAAATATGAGAGCGGCATAATGTAATATGTTCGGACTGCAGATGGTGCTGCTGCCGTGGAGGCCCTGAGGGCGGAAATTGCTCAGGTCAAGGAGCAAGCTCGGGTTAGCAATGCGGCTGCCCTAAAGGCGACCGAAGAGTTGATAGCCGAACAGGCTGCCCATCGCCGAAGCGAGGAAAAGATAGCCGAAATGGCTGTGGAGTTAAAGAATGCCGCCGACCGTTATGAACTCCTTGAAAAGGAGAATAAGGCTAGTTCGGCCGACCTGAACAAGGCCCTTAATGCCGCCAAGGAGATGCGGACCGAGGTCAGGGGTGTGCGGGAGGAGCTTCAACAGGCCTGTAAAATCGCGGCTGGCGAATCCTACTTACTGCGGATGAAGTTTTTAGATCCGCAGTATGCTCCCCTGGATGGACGCTGGAGTCCTGCAGATGTGTATGTGGACTTGGCGAAGAGTACAGCTGATGCAGCCAAGTTTTTCGAGGATCAAGTTGATAAAGAAGTGGAGAAGCTTTTCTAGTCGCAATTCAATGCTCCCGCGCGCCCGCTGCCGTTAAGTGACAAGATGGCTGCTGTAGCGGAACTTCATAGGTTGTCCGGACTAGAAATGCGGTCTGTGATAGACCATCTTTGGCCAAAGGAGCCTAAGCCGGACAGTTACATTGGCTTTGTGCAATAGTTCCTTGGGGCTGTGCCTCAGATTGATGCCATGAGAAGGTCGGCGTGCATAGAAGGTGCACGGATGGCCCTTGCTCGTGTTAAAGCATTTTGGACAGATATGGAGGCCACCATTGTGGCGACCCATGATCCGGAGGGAGGCCAATATTCGGCAAGGCACTATTTGGCGCAGGTAACAGAAGGTGCCCGCCTAATAGAGGCGTAGTGCTCGAAGGATGTCTTGTTCGAGTGACAAATCATATAATTGTAAAAACAATGATATTTTGGTTATAAGGCTATATTTATACTTTGTGCCTGAAAGTATTATTGTGTCCCCTGTGCGGCCGTTTTGTATAGATATATATACATTTAATCTGAAAGTTAGCAGTCGTTGGCTTCAGCCCCCACGCATATAATGCGGGGGTGTTCGAGAAAAATATGCATAATCACACTTGATCCAACGTCTTGGTCCATTAAGGAGGTGATCGCACGTCGAACTACGCAACCGGACTATATAGCTGTAACGCTTTCGCTTAGACATGGGAGTCTAATGGTGGGGCTACTATGTAGCCCCTGGTACCTTCGCTTGCATCCGAATACAGCCGCGTGTGTACATGACCGAGAAACGATCCTTCATTAATGCGGAGGGATCCTAAAGATTCCAATAAGTCTTTGAGTGGTTGAACAGTCTCTCGCTGTATCATGATAGTCAGTTTTCGGCTTTCTCTACTGTGGTGCTCGTCCGGAATAACCAGGGCACAATCGCAGTAGTTCTCCTTTGGCCACCTTAGCCGATATAGTAACGAACGTAAGGCAAGAAACCTGTGGAGCCGCAAACCCAACATTTGACCAAAGACATGATTCAGAGCTGATGCATATAAGGCCAAACTCGTGACACCGAACACTCCCAAAGGTATTCGGACTTTATAACAGACGATGGGCTCAAGAATGCCCATTCATTATAAACCCTGTGTTTCCAGGTATGTGCATTGATCTGTCATGGCGAAATGCCAATAACGGCAGTATCCTCTGTGGGTATGGAACCCCTGGGATGGTTAAACAACAAGAGGCAATAGAAAAGGTTTACACAGGGGCTTAATCTAAAAAGAAACCTGTTGAGCGGGGCCCTGCTGCACGTCTGCGCCTTTGTCTCCGTTGTGCCGTATCCTGGAAGGGTATCGCGTGAACGTTGTCTGTGAAAAAGAGAACTCGTAGGAGAGTACAACGTAAGTATGCGATGAATAGTAAAAAGTGTGAAATGCTGGCCTGCCAATAAGGTTGAGCCAAGTGTGGGGCTATATTAAATATCTACAGCCCCTGGTGTCCTCTATTGGATTACATATACGGTTCCCTAGTTCAGTTTTATCCAGGCTGCCGGACTCGTCTAACCGATTCTATGGTCTTGATGACCAGTCATGCTTTCTGATATTGGAGTCCGCTTATAATTCGGCCGCTAGGGCCGTTGCGTATTCCTCCGCGCGTGAAGGGCGCTCTGTCTTTTCATTAACGGTGATGATGCCATGTGGACCAGGCATCTTGAGTGTAAGGTAGGCGTAGTGCGGTAATGCATTGAAGCGGGCGAAGGTCGTTCTTCCGAGCAATGCATGGTAGTCGCTTCGGAAGGGTGCGATGATGAAGAGTAATTCTTCGCTCGAGTTCCCCGGGAGCCGAATGTTACCTCCAAAGATGACGGAGCCCCCGTAGGCTTCAACGCCTGGTATCACCCCTTCAAAGGTGGTGTTGCTTTGCCTAATTCTGGATGGGTCTATCCCCATCCTGTGGACAGTGTCCTCATATATTAAATTGAGACTGCTGCCACCGCCCATGAGGACGTGGGTGAGATGGTATCCGTTGATTATTGGATCAAGCACCAAGGCCTCTGATCCTTCGCGCCGAATACTAGTCGGGCGGTCCGTGTGATCGAAGGTGATCGGACTGGTCATCCAATAGCAAGGTGTGGGTACGATGGGCTGTATAGCGCACGCGTTTCCGAGCGCGTGTTCGTGCCTTCTCGTGGATGTATGAATCGTGTGGATCATGTTTACTGTTTTAACCTCTGGTGGGAATTTTTTCTGTCCCCCAGTGTTCGGCTGACGAGGTTCATCCTCGTCTTCACTTGGTGTTTCCCTTCCCTTGTGTTCGGCATTTAATTTTCCGACCTACTTGAAGACCCAGCACTCTTTGTGCGTGTGGTTCGCAGGTTTGTCGGGGGTGCCATGAATTTGGCACATTCTGTCCAGGACTCTGTTCAGACCGGACGGTCCCTCTTTACTGCCTTTAAGTGGCTTCTTTTGCTGATCAGGTCGAGAGCCCCTGAATCCGACATTAACTGTTGTGTTGTCCGGGCTCTCTTCCTTGTTTTGGCGTTAGTTTTTATTACGCCGTGGCTTCCTGTTGCCATCCCTCATTTCGGATGTGCTGGGATCGCTGGTGCTTTTACGGGCCAGCCAGCTGTCTTCACCCGCGCAAAAGCGGGTCATGAGGCTTGTTAAGGCTGCCATTGTCCTCGGCTTTTCTTGGCCGAGGTGTCTGGCGAGCCACTCGTCACGGATGTTGTGTTTGAATGCCGCTAAAGCTTCGGCGTCCGGACAATCGACAATTTGGTTCTTCTTAGTGAGGAATCTGTTCCAAAGCTTGCGGGCGGACTCTCCGGGTTGTTGGATTAGAGCATTACTAGTAGAACCCTCAAACCCTCAAATCCTTAAAGCAGTTTTAAGGGTTGAGAAGTGCCACTTTTTGACACTTTTAAGGGTTGAAAAACAGGGGCAAATACTAGAACCCTCAAACCCAACCCTTAAACTGCTTTAAGGGTTGGATTTGAAGGTTCTAGTCTTTGCCTCAACCCCAACCTTTAAAACTGTCATTTCACATATCACAATTTATGACAACAAGAACACAATCAACTTCCAAACAAACTACCAAATGACAAACATTGATGCATGATTTAATAGTTCACATCACAAAATCATCATCGTCCTCCTCTCATCGGCACCATCACAAAAAGTTGCACCTCGGCGCCATCTTCTAGACCATAAGCGGGCTCCATCAAGCATATCCATCGGCACCGGTGGAGTCGTACACACCGCCATCACCACAACTACTCATCGGAGTGTCACCTCGAAAAGTAGAGGACGCAACACGGAACATCCTCTTCCTCTCCGCGATGTCCTCCTTGTAGTCCTTCCACCATTGCAATTGGTCTTGATCCATGCCCTTCTTGGACATCATCATGTGCTCTTTCTCTTCCACCATGAGTTCTTTCCATACCTTTGCCTCTTTGAGCTTGATCATCCTCTCCTCCAACTCGGCCTTGCGCTTTGCTTCTTCACGCTTTGCTTGAACTTGTGCAAGCTTGACCTCTTTCTTCTTCTCGGTGATAAGAAGCTTCATCTCCAATGTCTTCGTTGTCAATTCCTCTCTTGCCTTCATCATGTGGTCCATCTTCTCCCTTAGGCTTGATGCCTCTTCTTCCATCTTCACCCTTAGCTTTCCCTTCTTGTTTCCCTCGGGCTTGCCCAAGTTCCTCTCCTCCTTATCTTCACTATCGTCCATCCTTAGCATTGCCGACCTCTTTGCCAATACAGTTTACCGGTTTGATCGGTGCCGGTGGTTGCATCCATTCCCACAGCTGCCCAAGCACGAACCAAGAGGACATCTTCCGCCTCGGTGTAGTTTGTCGACCGCGCGTGTGGGCGGGAAGCGGCGGTGAATGCCTCCACCCCTATCTCGGCCACCTCCTCCTCGTCATCCCCTTCATCCTCCTCATCTTCCTCCTTTTCCTCCAAGTCGTCACCAACCCTAAAGGGGTCTAGAGGCGGAGCTCCGAGGTCCACCTCCGTGTTTTGGAGGAGGTCCATGAACGAGGATGGGGTTGCCATTTCCTCGAACACCTCGTGCGCGATGGGAGGAGGTTTGGCGACGGTGGCGGGCGGGCGTCCATGTGGCGGCGGGCTTCTTCCGCGGCTTCTTCACGGCCGGGACGAGCAGCGACCTTGGAGGAAGCCCCACGAGGCCTGACGGCCGCCGCCGCCGGCTCTTCTTGGGGCGGCGCGCGGCGGTGGCGGGGCGCGCCGGGAGGCGGACGAGGCGCTGCGAGGTTCGCCGCCCGCTGGCCTCGACAGGTCGCCGCCACCACGTCGGCCATGGTCGGGTGGGCGGGGCGGGGCGGGCGAGGCGGTTGGGCTGCCCAGCTGCCGTGGGGCGGGGGCAGGCGGGCGAGGCGGCCGGGGCTTGCGCGGCAGCGGCGGGGCCCTCCATGGCCGGCGCGGCTGGAGGCGGCGGGAGAAGGAGGCCGGGAGGAGGAGCAGTTGGCTCCCGCGCGAGCGAGGAGCGAGCGAGCGAGCGAGTGCGGGTTGGGGGGGCGATTTTCCTCTCAACCCCTACTTCTACGGATTGCAAACTGGTTTGAGGGTTGGACCTCTAAATTTTTTTACGGGTTTAAGGGTTTAGAGGTTCTAGTCTACGGCGTTTTTTTCGCGAAAACTGTATAAAAGCAGTTATTTTTAGGGGTTTGAGGGTTTGAGGGCTCTACTAGTAATGCTCTTATGTGACTTAAATGGTCAGCATCCGGAGGCCGGACATAGGTCCCTTGGAAATTGGCCCTGAAAGCGTCCCCGAGTTCCTCCCAACTCCCAATTGAATTTTCGGGGAGGCTTTTCAACCAGTGTCGAGCTGGTCCCTTCAGTTGGCAGGGAAGGTATTTGATGGCGTGGAGGTCATCCCCACGAGCCATATGTATATGCAGGATAAAATCCTCGATCCGCATACACTGGTCTGCTGCTCCGTCGTATGCCTCTATATTCACAGGTTTAAAGCCCTGTGGAAATTCATGGTCCAGTACTTCTTCGGTAAAGCACAGGGGGTGAGCAGCCCCTCTGTGTCTGGACGTGTTGTGGCATGCCGTCGGCTGTTGTTGTGTCCGGTGTTTATTCCGAACTGGTGTTCGATTGGCATAATCGTTTTGGTGACCATAGTCCCTCGCCGGGGTGTGTCCTTTAGATCCATAAATAGACCTGGCCGCGCCAGCTTTCTTATGCAGGTGCTCACGTAGATCGTGCGCGGCGTCGGTAGCCGCTTTGTTGCGGTTATGAAGTGGCACGGCTTCATCGTCGAATTCTGGCAGTAGCTTGCGTTTTGGATAGCTCTTTGTATGGCGATCATCGCCGTATCTTTCTTCAGTGTCTAGCACTTTATTCGATATACGGTTGAGCGTTTCCTGTGCGGCTTTGAGCCGTTGCTTCTGCTTCTTTAGACTTCTTGCGATGGCCATAAGCTTTCTGTGGAGGTTATCTTGTTCCACGCGTTTTTTCGGGATGATGAATGCATTGTCATCCGGGCTGTCTTCTTGTGCTGGTTTGGTTTGATGACCTCGTCCGTCGGGATCATTGTCCTCGGGCGTCTGCTCCGAACTGTGTTCAGAGTGGCCTGGTTCGCCCTGCTCCATCGCTGGGTCCGTATGGTCGTTGTTGCCTTCGGAGTTGACTCTAGTATCGATCCTTCTGGTGCTCTTGTCGCTATTTTTACTATTGCTGGACTTAGAATGGCGTCTGCGCCCTCGCTTTGGCTTTTGCCTGGGTGTTTTATCTTCCAGATTGTCGCCTTTGTCCTCTTTGGGCGTATCCACCATGTATATGTCGTGTGACGAGGCAGAAGTCCAGCGCCCCATAGATTCCGAATCTTCTCCTGCATCGTCGTCCATACCGTCGATGCCTTCGGAGTCGAAGTCAGGCACGTCGGTTAAATCATCGACCGTGGCTATGAAGTGGGTGGTGGGTGGGTAACGAATTTCTTCGTCGCCTGCTTCCCACTCGAGCCGGACATAGTTTGGCCCGGAATTTTCTGTCAAAGAGAGAGTTTTTAACGAGTTCAGCATGTCGCCAAAGGGCGAGTGCTGGAAGATATCCGCAGCGGTGAACTCCATTACTGGAGCCCAACCTGGCTAGACTAGCTCGGGAGTGCGCGGATCGGAACCAACATCCGGATACGAATCCGGGGGTCCGGAGTCACAGGCCACCATAGAGGTAAGCCCCGTGTTCGGCTCTACCGCCAATGAGTGTGCGACCTGGCGGGCGGGGTCCAGCCCTCTGTCCTTAGGCAACGCAGCCTGCTCCGGATTTGTCCGACGGCAGGTCTAAGCCGTGCTCGTCGTGACTGTCCAGTGCTCCTGGCATAGGCCCGAATCCGTTGAAGATCCAGTCTCCGCGGATGTCCCCCGTGTAGTTCAGGTTTCTGATCCTGATCATGTGGCCAGGGGCGTAGCTATCGATCTGCTCCAGATGGCCAAGCGAATTGGCCCGCAGGGCGAAGCCGCCGAACACGAAGATCTGTCTGGGAAGAAAGGTCTCACCCGGGACCGTGTTGTTGACGATGGTTGAAGGAGCCATCGAGCCCCTGTGACGACCACGGAGGAACTCTCAATGAAAGCACCAATGTCGGTGTCAAAACCGGCGGGTCTGGGGTAGGGGGTCCCGATCTGTGCGTCTTAGGCTGATGGTAACAGGAAGCAAGGGACACAATGTTTACCCAGGTTCGGGCCCTCTCGATGGAGGTAAAACCCTACTTCCTGCTTGATTAATATTGAAGATATGGGTAGTACAAGAGTAGATCTACCACGAGATCGAAGAGGCTAAACCCTAGAAGCTAGCCTATGATGGTATGATTGTAATTGTGATCGGCCTTCTAAGGACCAACCTCTCCGGTTTATATAGACACCGGAGAGGGCTAGGGTTTACACGGAGTCGGTTACAAGGAAGGAAATATAATATCCGGATCGCCAAGCTTGCCTTCCACGCCAAAGAGAATTCTATCCGGACACGAGATGAAGTCTTGAGTCTTGTATCTTCACGCTTCAATAGTCCGGACGCTGTATATAGTTCGGCTGTCCGTATACCTCCTAATCCAGGACTCCCTCAACTCCAACAACCCGTGAACACCCTCGACGCGCCTCCCCCAACCCCGTCCTCGCCAATCGCTGTTGCTTGCCGGAGCCGCCGCCACGCCGTCGCCCTCTTCCCTGCTAGGCCACGCTCCCCACGGTGAGCACACCCCTTCGTTTCTTTATGTTGATTAACCGGACGGTTCACTGTAGATCTAAACCGATCTGGTTTTTAGTCAACTAACTCCAGATTTCTTAAGTGTCGTCCATCCACTAGTAACCCCTGAGCAAATACTATTTCAGCCAACCAAAACGTGACACGTTTCCCTGGTCTTTTTTTTGTGAAGTTTTTCATTCAAATCACAATGCACTACAAAGTAGTTGACCTTTACAAGCACACTGAAACGCAAACACAAAGGACCATGAACACCTAGAGTACCCTAAGTCAACCATAACACAAGAAGATCTCCGGAGCCCTGTGACATCATCCCTGAATCTTGAGAGAAGACCTCTGCAGCAGAAGGATCTGCAACCAGGCGCAAGCAGGTCATCATCTTCGACCACGGTACAATTGCCGCCACGCTGCTTCCTCCTTTCTTGACACCAGTGTTGAGAGGGCATGGACATCAATCCAACACACCTGCAACAGCCGTCGCCATCTTTGGCTTTGAGTACCGCGAAAAATGTCCCTTCCGGAAGGAAGAGAACTCGAGTCATCCGACCGGTCCAGCACCGCGGCCGGGCCATCCGCCCGGGCAAAGCAGAATCTCCCTCCAGCATCAGCGCAGAGGAAGGAGAAGAACAGCAGCAGCAAATCATACCGACAAGGAAGAAGAAGGGTCTTCGTCTCCCTGCATCCAACACCCATCTGAGGACCCAAATGGCCAGTGCCGATGGACCTCCAGTCACCATAGCCCGCGACCTCGACGAGATCCGGGGATCCCCCACCCCGCTGGCTCCTAGACGAAGGCAAAAGCCTCGCATGACCGCGAACGGAGCCCGGAGAAACTTATTCCGACGCGACACTACCGCAACGGTCTCGGCAGCGTCACCCTTAACCCTAACCCTACCACGCACCCACCTAGCGGACAGACCCGAGGTTCCCCCTCCCTCCCGCCGCCGAAGCGGCCGACGGAGAGAGAGGGAACAGGCGGCGCCACCGGCAGCGCGCAAGGGAACCGGCCTCGTCGCCTCCTTTGATCGCCCGTGCGATCCGACTTTCCCGGGAGCGAAACGGTTTAGTGCGTTGTATCGTTGTGGGGTCGTGGGTTACGTTTCCCTGGTCTTCCCCTAGTAAAATCCCGTTTTCACATAAGTTCTGTTTTTAATATAGCCACAACTTTTTCATAATAAATCCAAATTGAGTGATTCCAAAGCCCACATCTCCAAAATTTTGGCATCCTTCCAGTGGACCAAAAAGTGTTTATGTACGAGAGTTTTAAATTTGAATTTGATCAGATTTGATCTAAACACTAAATTTGGCCTAACTTTTATATAAAAAGATTATTTTTGAGTAACTATTTTTCCTACTGTTTATATATGTTATATACCTATCCAGTAGATCAATAAAAGTAATTTTTTAAAACTATTTAAAATTGTTTTGGAACAGATCCATGTTTCAACTTGATTAGGCCATAACTTTGGTTTTATAAAAGCTATTAATTTGTTCTTTTTGTAAATTAAACTTTGAGCAAAATACTTTTTGTTAAACTAGTAAGTTTATATTTTCGTTTCCGTTAAAATACTTTCTGTTAATTTGGTTTTTGTTTGATGTTATTGAGTTTTTCCCTAAGTTCTTCATAGTTTCTTTTAGTTTTCTTTATGTTTCTTTATGCTTTCTTTCAGTTTTGGAGTGATTGTTTATATGTACGTAATTGTTTGGTTACAATAGATTTCTCGGAGTGTGACGAATAGAATTATCAGGAATTGTGAGTGCGATGAACTTCACCAACAAGTACCAGGCAAGTCACTTTGATCATACTTTTACTATACCGATGTTTTATTGCATTAGATCCACCCTTAAACTTGGATCAAGTAGGTATATGGAAATTGTGCCCTTGAGTAGTATCATGAGGTAGGAACCAAATACCTTTGTTACCAAGCCCGAAGAACCGATGAATTAGTTATGCTGCTATGCTTTAGTAGATAGGATTGGCATGAGTGAATTTTATGAAAGTTGTGAGAGTAAAAAATTGGGTTAACCTTAAGGTGGCAATGATGTCGGCTAGGACTACGTTGGTATTTTCCCAAAGAGGAAGGGATGATGCAGCACAGCGACGGTAGGTATTTCCCTCAGTTATGAGATCTAGGTTATAGAACCAGTAGGAGAACCAAGCAACACTACGTAAACAACACCTGCACACAAATAAAAAATACTTGCAACCCGGTGTATTAAAGGGGTTGTCAATCCCTTTCGGGTAGCGGCGCTAGAAATTGGCAAACGGACGTGAGAGAGTTGTATATATTGATAGATCGAACACCAAATAAAATTATGTGCAGCAAGGTATTTTTGTATTTTTGGGTTTAATAGTTCTGAAAATAAAAGGCAAATAAAATAGATCGCAAAGGCAAATAATATGAGAAAGAGACCCGGGGGGCGTAGGTTTCACTAGTAGCTTCTCTCGAGAAAAATAGCATATGGTGGGTAAACAAATTACCGTCGGGCAATTGATAGAACTTCAAATAATCATGACGATATCCGGCCAATGTTCATTATATAGGCATCACGTCCAAGATTAGTAGACCGACTCCTGCCTGCATCTACTACTATTACTCCACACATCGACCGCTATCCAGCATGCATCTAGTGTATTAAGTTCATGGAGAAATGGAGTAATGCAATAAGAACGATGACATGATGTAAACAAGATCTATTTATGTAGAAATAGACCCCTTCATTTTATCCTTAATAGCAACGATACGTACGTGTCGGTTCCCCTTCTGTCAATGGGATCAAGCACCGTAAGATTGAACCCACTACAAAGCACCTTTTCCCATTGCAAGATAAATAGATCAAGTTTGCCAAACAAAACCCAAATATCGGAGAAGAAATACGAGGCTATAAGCAATCATGCATATAAGAGACCAAAGAAACTCAAATAACTTTCATCGATAAAAAGATAGATTTGATCATAAACTCAAAGTTCATCCGATCCCAATAAACACACCGCAAAAAAGAGTTACATCATATGGATCTCCAAGAGACCATTGTATTGAGAATCAAACGAGAGAGAGGAAGCCATCTAGCTACTAACTACGAACCCGTAGGTCTACAAAGAACTACTCACACATCATCGGAGAGGCACCAATGGAAGTGGTGAAACCCTCCGTGATGGTGTCTAGATTGGATCTGGTGGTTCTGGACTCTGCGGCGGTTGGAATTGATTTTCGTTGCCTCCCCTAGGGTTTCTGGAATACTGGGTATTTATAGAGCAAAGAGGCGGTTCAGGGGGCACCCGAGGTGGGCACAACTCACCTAGGAGCGCTTGGGACCCAGATGCGCCCTAGTGGGTTGTGCTCCCCTTGGAGCACCCCCAGGTGTTTCTCCGGCCCACTGGATGTCTTCTGGTAAAAAGAATCCACAAAAAGTTTTGCTGCGTTTGGACTCCCTTTGGTATTGATTTCTTGCGATGTAAAAAACATGCAGAAAATAGCATCTAGCATTTGGCACTAAGTCAATAGGTTAATACCAAAAAATGATATAAAATGACTATAAAATGATTATATAACATCCAAGAATGTTAACATAACAACATGGAACAATAAAAAATTATAGACACATTGGAGACGTATCAGCATCCCCAAGCTTAATTCCTGCTCGTCCTCGAGTAGGCAAATGACAAAAACAGAAATTTTGATGTGGAATGCTGCCTAACATGTCATCTCATATTCTTTTCTTTATAGCATGGACATTTGGACTTTTATATTGTTCAAAGCAATAGTCTAGTTTTGACATGATAACTTAAATACTCAAGCATACCAACAAGCAACCATGTCCTTCAAAATAGCAGCGCTAAAATAAATTATCCCTAGCACATCATGCTCAATCATTGATCCATTCATGAAACACACTCGCATATTAGCTACACCCAATGCTCAAGTAAGATCATAGTGCCCCCTAGTTGGTGCTTTATAAGAGAAGATGGAGACTCAAATAAAATTAAAAATTGCATAAAGTAAAAGAAAGGCCCTTCGCAGAGGTGCGAGAGCTCAAAGCGAAAATTGAGAGATAAAAACATTTTGAGAGGCATATTTTTCCCACCAACGAAAACGAGTTAGAGCTCCCAACACTTTCCATGATAGATATATCATAGGCGGTTCCCAAACATAAATTAAGGTTTATTCCTTTTTCCACCATACTTTCACTTTCCATGGCTAACCGTATCCACGGGTGCCTTCCATACTAACACTTTCTGAGGAATTTACTATTTGACAACATAAAGTAAATTTATTTTTTATTTTGGGGCTGGGCATCCCTATTACCTTTGCCTTACTCTCATGCAATGACAAGTGAATAAACACTCATCATGAGAATAACACATCTGGCATGGAAAATATTAGCTACCCCTCACCGCCTCGCGAGCGGTACGAGCACACAAAAGAGAATTTAGTTAAAAAATTAGAGATGGCACATACAAATTTTCTTAGGATGGCGAAAGAATACCACATATAGGTAGGTATAGTGGACTCATGTGGCAAAACTGGTTTAAAGGATTTTGGATACACAAGTAGTGATCATACTTAGTGCAAAATGAAGGCTAGCAAAAGATTGAGGAGATCCATAAGATGCCCTCACGATTGATTCATATGGTGGCCTAATTCTTGTTCTAGGGAAGTGTTCCATACCCTTCCTTAGTGGAAATTGGAACTTAATATTGCCGTCTTTCATATCAATCACGACACCAATAGTGCGTAAAAACGGTCTACCAAGAATAATTGGACAAGACAAATTTCAATCAATATCTAAAACACTAATATCTATGGGCACATAATTCCTATTTTCAAGAATAAGAACATTAATTCTTCCCATAGGCTTTTTAATACTAGAATCCGCCAAGTGCAAATTTAAAGAACATTCTTCAATATCGGTAAGACCAAGCACATCACATAAAGATTTCGGAATTGTAGAAACACTAGTACCCAAGTCACACAAAGTAAAACACTCATAATTTTTTATCTTGACTTTGGTAGTAGGTTCCCGTTCATCATGAAATTTTCTAGGAATTGAAACTTCTAATTCCAACTTTTCTTCTAAAGTTTTCATCATAGCATCAACAATATGTTTAGTAAAAGCTTTGTTTTGTTCATAAGAATGGCGTGAATTTATCATGGATTGCAACAAAGAAATACAATCAATCAAAGAGAAACTATCATAATTAAAGTCTTTGTAATCCAAAAGAGTGTGCACATCACTAGTTAAAGTTTTGACCTCTTCAAAGCCACTTTCATCAAATTTTCTAAATACGATTTTCAACCTCCGAATTATCGGGACGCCTTCTAGCTAAAGTTGACTCTTCTCCAGTCCCTTTTTCATCAATCTTAACTTTACTAAACAAGGAGTCAATAGAAGAAACACCAATCATTTTAAGATCTTCATCATTTTTGTGAAAGCATTCACTAGAAAACGCTTTTTCTAAAAATTCTCTTTTAGCTCTAAGCATAGCGGTTCTTTTCTTACTTTCATCCATAGAAACATAAAGAGCTTTAATTGATTCCTCAACTTTAGGCACACAAAATTTCATCTTGAGATTTTCTACATCATGAGAAATTTTATCAACACTTCTAGACAAATCATCAACCTTATTCAACTTTTCTTCTATGGTAGTGTTGAAAACTTTTTGTGTGCTGATAAATACTTTAATATTATTCTCAAGATCAGAGGTGTTCCTATTATTATTATAAGAAGGATTTCCATAGGAATTACCATAATTATTCGAGGAATTACTAGGAAAAGGCCTAGGATTAAAATTACCTCTATAAGCATTATTGTTGAAATTGTTGCGCGAGGTAAAATTTACATCTACAGCATCACTATTTTGCTCAATAAAAGTAGACAAAGGCATATCATTGAAATCAATAGGAGCACTTTTACTAGCAACCAATTTCATAAGAGCATCAACTTTTTCACTCAAAAAAGAAATTTTTTCAACCGAATTAACTTTTTTTACTAGTAGGAGCTTTTTCGGTATGCCGTTGTGAATAATTTGCCATAATATTATCAAGCAATTTGGTGGCTTCACCCAAAGTAATCTATCTATTTATATATAAAAAGTTCTTTACGGGCTAACCAAAAAAAAGAAAATTAAGCTAGATAATCTGATAATAATTAGAAACATCCAACCGTGTATTTTTTGGATCAAAGATTAATGACCATTAGATTTAACTTAAGTCATAGAAATTTACCCACCATTGCCATTACAGAAAACGTGCCCTTTTCCTATTATATATAGAAAAGTTAAAAATAATTACGCACATATGCCATTATAGAAAACCCTATCCTTTCCCTGGAAGAAAAAGGAAAACGAACTCCTAGATTTGTGCCCGTGACATCTATGTGCAGTTTACACAGATTGTGCCGGCGGCCAGCGGAAACCTAGACTCTCATCACGGATGCTTTGCCATGTACGGGAGCACAAATCTCATCACCGATGCTTGCCATGCCATGTACAGGAGCATGAATCGGAGCAGCCGTGAGGAAGTAGGTAAGCCGCGTCCCTTCTCTTATGTATCATGGTCAACAATCGACAAACATAATTTGCATCTTCATCAGTATACACGGCAGGAATCGGCATCGTCTAGACGTGCGACTACGTTTCCGCTTCCGCCAACCTGGATGAGATCGCGCACTACATGCAACCACTACCTGATCTGCTGCGTCACGACTCACGATCCACTTCGATGTTGTGATGTACCAGGTCTTTTTCCCAGCGTCAAGGCACTCTACTGTGTCATCGGAGCACATGGGCAAGATCTACTGCAAAATTCAACGAGGCAACGCCTTATCTCATGTTCTTCCGTTTCACAGCCAACCGCATCATACCAAGGAAAGGAGAGGAGCCTTCGATGATTGCCATGTACGTAGGAGGATGGATCAAAGTAGCATTACGGGATCAGGTAACTTACAAGAGATGATTTACATCTTGATCTCTCCCATACACCATTGTCGTATTGTGAGGAGTAGCAAGCTTACCCTTTTCCGTATCAAAATCGTAGCATGACAGCTATGGCAGAATTATTTTAGTCGTCAGAATACCTCTCCAGCAGCCCATGCCAAGCACGAGGTGTTAATGCCGTCCTCGTCTCTCAGGGGCAAACCTTGCTAGCCTCAATAAAGTAAAGGCCAGGCTGCAACACAAGTACATGCCATCCGAATCTAATGAGCGACTAAAGTTCGAGCCTTGTATGATGATGAGTTCGGCAACACCATGACAAGAGTATCTCTTATCGTCGACAATGCTTGATAGCCTACATCCACTATGATTCACTTGCACGGGCTTAGGAATTGGCAGCCCCAACTTATTTATGCATGATCCATGATGCAAGGATGGATTAGCTGGTAAGATTTCTGCTTCCATGCAATGAGCAGATGGGTAGCACAACAGTTGAAAAAGAAAAATCCCTTTTGCTTAATTCTTGAGTTACTATTCAATGTATCTTATTCAAATAAGTCTCATCATGAGTCAGGCAACAAGCACTTTAGATGATCTGTCGAAGGTTACAACTTCTTGTCATTCAGTACAACGATTTTATTTTATGGAGAATTAACTCTTCCGGCCTCTGCATCTGAAGTTGCACACAACTAAATCATGTACAAAAATAAGGTAGGTGAAGCTGAAGACTTGGACAATGGTAAGAGTGAAGCCTACGTGAAATATAGTGATTAACTGCTATCCGCAGTATGGATGTTTACATTGCGTCTGATCTTCATTTAAGTGGAATGATCTATCATTTTTAGTTGGAATTCACACTCCATCATATTGCGGTGCCTTGCTTTTCATAAGAATTGGTAAGTGTAAATGAAATCGTTCTAATCATACATAAACATGTTCTGTTATTTCCAAATGATTCCACTAATGATGCCATAAAAAGGCCTAGCAATCATATTTTCTCTTGTGTATATTGCACTGAAAATGTCCACATGTACAATGGTATGATTGCCGACTCATACCGATCTTTTTTGGCAAGAGTATAGGACTACTGCTACATCTGCTTGCTATCTATGCTCGACGAAACAACTAATGCTTGCTGCCTCCGTTCATGTCAAACAGTAGTCTTTGTTTACATATATTATTAGTTTTTGCAGGTGTGAGATCTCATCTGGATTATCATTTGCCTAATGCATAACAAGGGGCCTCAATAAATGTAACACCCCGGATGTAACTTTCCATATTTGTAACTCCAACTCTTGCCATTTTCGGCATTGTGATATGATATTCCCTCCGTGGTTGGGTTTTTCTTCTTTTTGCATTTTGTCCGTGTCATGCATCTCATATCATGTCATCATGTGCATCGCATTTTCATACGTGTTCGTCTCATGATTCCGAGCATTTTCCCCGTTGTCCGTTTTGCAATCCGGCGCTCCTATGTCCCCCGGCGTCCCCTTTTACGTTTTTCCGTGAGCGGGTACTAAACTTTCTCGGAACTGACTGAGGTTTGTCAAGTGGCCTTGGTACACCACCAGTAGACCACCTGTCAAGTTTCGGGTCATTTGGAGCTCGTTTGGTACTCCAACGGTTAACCGCACTCTCGCAAAGGCCTCTTTTAAGTTGCAGCCCAACACCCTTCAAAACAGCCCAATAACCCATCTAAGTCACTTCCATGCTCTCCGTCGTTCGATCACGATCGTGTGGGCGAAAACTACACCTCATTTGGACTCTCCTAGCTCCTTCTATGCCTATTTAAACACCCCCCATTCCAAATCGCGGTACAACCCTAGCAAATCTCAGATCCGCCGCCGCCGGACGTGTCCGGAGCGGGCCGGACAACGTCCGCCGCGCCCGCAGCCTCTCAGCGCACGACACGTGTCACCCGGGTCCCCACTTCGCCGCCGCCAGCGGGGCCACAGCCCCGGCCGCCGCGCCCGCGGCCAGCGTTCCAACTCCGCCGCCTCGTCGCCCGGCCCGGCCCGGCCGCCGCCGCCCGCACCGGCGGCGCCGTCGCCGCCTCCCCACCACCATGACCACTGCCACCGGCCTCTCCCTCGACCCGGCCTCGCCGATCCTCACGCCGCCTCACTCGCCCGTGGCGTCCTCCTCTCGAGGCCGGCCCGGCCCGCCGACCTGCCCCTCCTCCGGCCACCGCCCGGCCCATCTACTCCGCGAGCAGCCTCGCCTCGGACCCGGGCCGATCTAGATCGGGAACCCGAGGGTTGACTTCTCCCCCCCCTTAATTTCGTCTAAGTTTTGTCTCGGTGATTAATTTGTGGCTTTTTCAACGCAGCATAACTTTGCATCTGTAGCTCCGTTTTGTGCGTGTAATATGTCAAAAAGTTCGCCTCGAAGAGTAGATCATTTCATCTCATTGAATCATTTTCATTTGAGCTCATCTTGATGCAAGAAATGCTGTTGGAAGAGGGCTATGTGATGTTAGTTTCTGTTTCTTAACAGAACATGCACTTTTGTTATTTTTGCTATGATTGATGTGTGCAACCTATGAATTTGAGTCCTACATGTGTTTTGTAATATGCCATGCCATCTTTCCAGGGGTATATGCCATGTATTTTTGTGATCTATGTGGTGACTAGCACAAGCATGCAAAGTAGGCTTCCTGATGTTGCTGATTTCAGCCCTGTTTAGCTGATATTTTGATGCCATGTTACCTTGATGCTACCGAGAGATCCATGCATATTTTGAGATACTTATGTAAGGATGTTTTGAACATATGGTTATTATCTATCCATCTATGCCTTTGTTTGCAATTATGGAGTGCCATAGCATGAGCCAATCGAGCTCTACTTTTACTATAAAATGTTTCCTGGCAGATTGTTTACATGTTATTCAATTTTGTCAAGGTTGTTGTGGTCGATCCGTGTATGATATGATATTGTTCTTGCCATGTATGTCTTCTATGCCATGTCTTCTTTATGTATGGATGCTTAGTTTATCATGAAAGGCTCTGTAGTGAGTGCTTTGAGCTCTTAAACATGCCTACTAGTTATCTGTTTTTGACATGCCATGTTGCTGAATCTGTTAACGAAACTTGCGATATTGACATGGACGTTACTATATTTTCTCATCCTTTTTGGATTATGGTCAGTAAGGGACTTTTGTTCTATGTTTTGAGTAGACTCGTGACATGCCTTGTTTTGCTACTATAAGGTCCTGTAGCATGTAGTTTTCTTGCTCTGAACATTGCTACCTGATGCTGTTTTTGCCATGTTCAGTAATTTCACTAAGTCTGTGAAGCTGATATGTTTTGCATTTTTGCTATGCTTGTTTGAACCTGTTATGTTGTGATTTAGCCGTAGCTCAGTGTTCATATTTTGTCAAGCATCTTGAGTAGATCTCTGCCATATACTTTGTTGGTACGTTTGGGTGCAGCAGCTTAATTTCTTGTTGCTTGCTAAGTGGCATCATGCTGTTAATGGCAGATTTGGGCCATTCTTGTTTTGCTTGTCATTTGCAAACCGTGCATCCGATTCCGGTGATCTTTATATCGATTTCAACCGAAATCATCTCATCTTTCCAGGGGCATACTTGGTTTGCCAAGTTGATGCCTGGTTCATCATTTTCCTTCCGGAGCACGCATACGCATTGCATATCACATCTCGCATATCATGTCATGTTTTGCATCATGTTGCTTGTGCATTGCACCTTGATTTATTGTGGTTCCTTTGCTTGTGTTCTTGCTTTGGGTAGAGCCGGGAGACGAGTTCATGAACGAGGAACCTGTTGAGAACGCTTACGAGGATCAAGCTTTCGACAACTCTGAGAACATTGCAGGCAAGATGACCATACCCTCGAAATCACTTCTATCTTTGCTATGCTAGATGCTCGCTCTTTTGCTATGCCTATGCTGCGATGCCTATCACTTGCTATATCATGCCACCCATATTGCCATGTCAAACCTCTAACCATCCTTTCCTAGCAAACCGTTGATTGGCTATGTCACCGCTTTGCTCAGCCCCTCTTATAGCGTTGCTAGTTGCAGGTGAAGATGAAGTTTGTTCCTTTTGGAACCTGGAGATGTTGTTCCTTATTGGGACATGTTTACTTGTTGGGGATATCACAATATATCTGCTATAATTAATGCATCTATATACTTGGTAAAGGGTGGAAGACTCGGCCTTATGCACGGTGTTTTGTTCCACTCTTGCCACCCTAGTTTCCGTCATACCGGTGTTATGTTCCTTGATTTCGCGTTCCTTACACGGTTGGGTGATTTATGGGACCCCCTTGACAGTTCGCTTTGAATAAGACTCCTGCAGCAAGGCCCAACATTGGTTTTACCATTTGCCACCTAAGCCTTTTTCCCCCAGGTTTTCGCGAGCCCGAGGGTCATCTTTATTTTTAACCCTCTCCCCCCCGGACCAGTGCTCCTTCGAGTGCTGGCCCGAACCGAGCAACTGCAGGGGCCACCACGGGAAACTTCAAGGCTTGGTTTTACTCGTAGCTTGACTTATCCGGATGTGCCCTGAGAACGAGATATGTGCAGCTCCTATCGGGATTTGTCGGCACAATCGGGCGGCTTTGCTGGTCTTGTTTTATTGCTGTCGAAATGTCTTGTAGTCCGGGATTCTGAGACTGATCGGGTCTTCCCGGTAGAAGGAATACCCTTCGTTGACCGTGAGAGCTTATTATGCGCTAAGTTGGGACACCCCTGCAGGGTATTATCTTTTGAAAGCCGTGCCCATGGTTATGAGGCAGATGGGAATTTGTTAATGTCCGTTTGTAGAAAACCCGAAGTTGACCTTAATTAAAATACACATCAACCACGTGTGTAACCGTGATGGTCTCTTCTCGGCGGAGTCCGGGAAGTGAACACGGTGTTGGAGTTATGTCTGACGTAAGTAGTTCAGGATCACTTCTTGATTGCTACTAGCTTCACGACCGTGCCTTGCTTCTCTTCTCGCGCTCTTTTGCGAATGTAGCCACCATATATGCTAGTCGCTTGCTACAGCTCCACCTCACAACCCTGTCCTTCCTATAAGCTTAAATAGTCTTGATCTCGCGGGTGTGAGATTGCGGAGTCCCCGTGACTCACAGATTCTACCAAAACAGTTGCAGTGCCGACGATGCGGTGGGTGGCCTTGGCCCGAGCTCAAGTGGGAGTTCGACGAGGAACGTGGTCGTTACTATGTGTCTTTCCCTGATGATCGATAGTGGAGCCCAGTTGGGGACGATCGGGGATCTGTGTAGCATTTGGGGTATCTTCTTTTATTTTGGTTCCGTAGTCGGACCTTGAGTGTATTCTGGATGATGGATGTTTATTTATGTATTGTGTGAAGTGGCGACTGTAAGCCAACTATGTATCTCTTTCCCTTATGTATTACATGGGTTGTGTGAAGATTACCTCACTTGCGACATTGCTTTCAATGCGGTTATGCCTCTAAGTCGTGCTTCGACACGTGGGAGATATAGCCGCATCGGGGGCGTTACAAGTTGGTAATCAGAGCCTTCCCCGACTTAGGAGCCCCCTACTTGATTTTTTGCTGGTGTTGTTGAGTCTAGAACGGAAAATATTTTGAGTCTTAGGATTATATATATCGGAGAGTAGGATTCTTTTTACTCCCCAGTCCCTTCGTCGCTCTGTGAGGTCTCCTGACGTAGAAGTTTTGACTCTCCTCACCTCAAATTTCACTAATAAAAATTTTAGGATCACGTGGGTATCTTGGGATCGTTCCGATGGTTTTGTGACGAGAACATTGTTATTGGTGCCTCCTGACATTTAGGGGTTGTGGCAGTGTCCCGGGGAGTTGAGCTCCGAGGTGTTGTCGTCACAATTTTATCGTTGTAGTTCTAGAATACCTGAGTTTTGCCGACATCGAAATCTCTTTTGTGCAATTGTTGGTGAGATAACCCCGATAACCCAGTACTGGGGCGAGCTCGGGAGTATTGCCATGACTCGTATAACGGATGTTTTTCGAAGGTCGAGGTACACGATTTCCGAAGGTTTCTTGGTTATGTGTTGACGGATGGATACAATTTGGATCTAGGTATTGTTAGTTTGGGTGATATATTTTGTGTCCCTGTATCCCCAACACCAGATTGCATAACCAGAAAATTTCGGGAGTTTATAGGTGGGAATTCTAGTAGCTTACGGGATATCTTTCCGACAGATGTATGATTTGAGATTGGGGTCCAACGTCTAGTGGTCCGCCCATTCACGGTCGATTCTACGGTGGTCGAGGCGTCTTAAAGAATCCTTGGCTATGCTGATTCGGGACGTCTTGTTTGTCATTCGTGATTTGCCGTCAGACGTCGTGTCGTGCAGGGCCCCACCACGAACACTTTGGGCGTAAATCTCTATCATGTGTTTGTTCCGCTTATTCTAGAAGCCAATCTTTTGTTTTGTTTACAGTTGTGTTATTCGAGCTGTTTCAAAGGCAGATGATGATTCCATACCTTTATCTAAGTGGCTTCTCACCTTAATGGACGTGTGATGTTAGCTTTTGGAATTCATTCGTTCATCCTTGTTCGAATGTTTATTGTGAAGACTATATGTTGCAATTTCTATCCGTTGATTCAACTTGTCTATCTGTCTATCAAAGTGCTAACGGTTGTCACCCTCTTCAGGATGGCTCCGCCAACGCGTCTGAATCCGGGTCGCAATGATGAGAGTCAGTCGAACCCTCCACCTCCACCTCCGCCTCCGGAGGCCTGGAAAGCTATCATGGAAGCCACCAATGCCAATGCTCAGATGATTTTGCAGCTCTTGCAAGAGCGTACTCAAGGGCAAGGCAATCAAGGCCAAGGCAACAACCAGCCGCACTTTGCTACCCTCAATCAGTTCCTCGCTAATCAGCCGAAGTCTTTCAGTTTCTGTGTCGAGGCCACAGACGCCGACGATTGGCTTGTGGACATCTGCAAACATTTTGAATGTAGCAATGTCAGACACGAGGACTTTGTCAAGTTTGCTTCGTTTCAACTCAAGGACCAAGCTGCTGAGTGGTTCCAAGAATACAAAGATTCCAGAGGAGGTCGTGTCATTACTTGGGATGAGTTCCGCCGAGACTTGAGCTCACCACATTCCGAAAAGTGTTGTTGAGAGCAAGCGTGAGGAGTTCCGCAATCTCAAGCAAGGCAACATGTCTGTATCAATACAATATCGAGTTCCAGAAACTCGCTCGCTTTGCTAAGCAAGACGTCCCTGATGAAAAGAGTATGATCTATCAATTCGGAGGTGGTCTCAGAGAAGATCTGCAATTAGCTCTCGTGCTTTTTGAGCCAGAAAAGTATGATGAATTCTACAACATGGCACTGAAGCAAGAAGCTGCCCAGCTCAAATGTGAGGCTTCTAAGAAAAGAATCAGGGATGCAGTTCAGTCTTCTTCTTCCTCTCAAGTGGCAGCTAAGCGTGAAGTTCTATCTTCCTCCTCCTCCCGTTAAAATCGGCCTTATCGTGAGAAGAACTCGGTGGTCGTGGATCTTCCCACCCGCCCAACCCAAGCTATCGTAACAAGTCTAATTCTCAAGCTCCAAGGTCAAATGCTCCTTATCACCGTCCGCTCTCAGAGGTGACTTGCAACAAATGTCGCAGAAAGGTCACTATGCGAACAAGTGCTTCAACCAAAGGCGCCTTCCGCCTCCTCCTCTGTGAAATCTTCCAGCAATGCAAAGTGGTCAAGCATAATCCAAAGCATGCCAAGGTGAATATGATGAATGCAGCTCAAGCGGAGGAATCTCTTGATGTGATAATGGGTAATCTTCCGATTAATGATATTCCTGCAAAAGTTTTATTTGATACTTGGTGCATCGCATTGTTTCATGTCAAGACCGTTTTTGCCAAGCATGAATTCACTTCTTCACATTTGGGTAAACCCATGGATGTCGTTTCTCCGTAAACGGTTGAGCTCCGATTTGGTGGTTCGGATACCACAATCAAGATGGGCGACTATAGATTTCTGGCTAAACCAATTGTCCTTGGTGACTCGGATATTGATCTTATTCTCGGAATGGATCGGCTTTCTCAGCACAAAGCTCAGCTTGGTTGTGCTGCCCGAAATTCAATTGACTCACTCTTCTAATGATGTGATCATCTATGCCGCTCGTGATGAAACCATTCGGTTCTTTTCTCTCAATGAGAAGGGCGAATTGGATGCTATCTCTCAGATTCCAGTCGTTTGTGAGTACCAAGATGTCTTTCCAGAAGAGCTTCCAGGAATGCCTCCTCATCGGCCAGTTGAGTTCGTTATCGATCTTGAGCCTGGCACTGAACCCGTTTGCAAGCGTCCATACAAGCTTGGACCTAATGAGCTGAAGGAATTGAAGAAGCAGCTCGATGAACAAGAGCGTCTGGGTTTGATCAGACCGAGTTCATCTCCTTGGGGTTGTGGTGTTCTTTTGTCCGTAAAAGGATGGCACGGACCGACTTTTGTCGATTACCGTCCATTGAATAAGAAGACTATCAAGAACAACTATCCACTTCCTAACATCAATGAGCTTTTCGAGCAACTCAAAGGTGCTAAAGTGTTCTCCAAGCTTGACCTTCAGATGGGTTATCATCAGATTCGCATTCGTGAACAAGATATTCCCAAGACAGCATTCAGAACAAGCTTTGGTTCTTATGAATATACTGTCATGTCTTTCGGCCTTGTCAATGCTCCTCCAACTTTCTCTCGGATGATGAACTTAATTTTCAATCCCTACACCAATGAATTCGTCTTGGTCTATCTTGATGATATTTTGGTCTTCTCCAAGAATAAGAAGGATCATGCCAAACATTTGCGATTGGTGCTAGACAAGCTCGTAGAGCATCAATTCTATCTAAGTTTTCCAAATGTGAATTTTGGCTTGATGAAGTTCTTTACCTTGGTCATATCATCTCCGCCAAGGGCATCGCTGTTAACCCCGAGAAGGTGTCCGCAGATGTGAATTGGGAACCTCCTCAGAATGTCAAGCAGCTCCACAGTTTTCTTGGTCTTGCAAGCTATTGCCGAAGATTCGTTGAGAACTTCTCCAAGATTGCAAAGCCTCTTTCCAACCTTCTCCAGAAGCATGTGAAGTATGTCTGGTCTCCTGAGTGTGACGTTGCTTTCAATACTCTCAAAGAGAAACTCGTCACAGCTCCTGTCTTGACTCCTCCTGATTAATCCAAGCCATTTGAAGTTTTCTGTGATGCTTCTCTTCAAGGTCTCGGTGCTGTGTTAATGCAAGAGAAGAGGGTTGTGGCCTATACCTCTCGCCAGTTGAAGCCCAACGAAAAGAACTACCCCACTCACGATCTTGAGTTGGCGGCAGTTGTCCATGCATTGATAACGTGGAGACATCTCTTGTTGGGAAGGAAAGTGGACATATTCACCGATCACAAGAGCCTCAAGTATATCTTCACTCAACCCAACCTCAACCTCAGGCAAACTCGATGGGTCGAAATGATTCAAGAGTACAACCCAAGTATTGAATATACTCCGGGCAAGGCCAATGTGATTGCAGATGCTTTGAGCAGAAAGGCTTACTGCAACAACTTAATTCTCAAGCCCTTCCAACCGGATCTTTGTGAAGCTTTCCATAGCTGAATCTTCAAGTTGTTCCTCAAGGCTTTCTTGCCAACCTCATAGTCTCTCCTACTTTGGAAGATCAAATTCGTGAGGCTCAACTTCTGGATACCATGGTGAAAAAAGTGAAACGTGGTATCGACAAGGGCATTTCCAAGTACAAGTGCTTCCACGTTGACGACAAAGATACTCTTTTCTTCGAGGACCGGATTGTGGTTCCAAAGGGTGATCTACGTAAAGTCATTATGAACGAGGCACACAATTCGCTTCTATCCATTCATCACGGAAATGCGAAGATGTACCATGACCTCAAGCAGTCATATTGGTGGACTCGAATGAAGCGAGAAATTGCTCAATTCGTGAATGAATGTGATGTCTGCAGAAGAGTGAAAGCAGAACACCAACGACCAGCTGGTCTCCTCCAACCTCTTGCTATTCCGGAATGGAAGTTTGATCATATCGAAATGGACTTCGTGACTGGTTTTCCTAAGTCCAAGCGTGGAAATGATGCTATCTTTGTTGTCATTGACAAGCTTACTAAAGTGGCTCATTTTCTTCCTATCAAAGAATCTATCACAGCAGCTCAGTTGGCAGAGTTATACACCTCCAGGATTGTCTCCTTGCACGGCATTCCACAATTGATCTCTTCAGACGTGGCAGCATCTTTACCTCCAAGTTTTGGGATTCTTTTTAGAAGGCCATGGGCACCAACATTCGTTTCAAAGACAGCTTTCCATCCTCAAACAAGTGGCCAAGTCGAGCGAGTCAATCAAATCCTTGAAGATATGCTCGGGGCTTGTGTCATTTCCTTCGGGATGAAGTGGGAAGATTGTCTTCCATATGCGAGTTCTCCTACTACAACAGCTTCCAAGCGAGTTCGGTCAAGGCCCCATTCGAAATTCTCTATGGCGTAAAGTGTCGTACTCCTCTCAATTGGTGCAGAGATGTGAACGCCAACTTCTTGGCAACGACTTGATCACATAAGCGAAGAAATGTGCAAAGTCATTCGTGAGAATCTCAAAGCAGCATAATCGCGCCGGAAGAGCTATTATGATGACAAGCACCGTGATGTGACTTTTGAAATCGGAGACCATGTCTACCTCCGCGTCTCTCCAATGAAAGGCACTTTCATTAAACCCGGTATCAAAGGGAAGCTTGCCCCTAGATACGTGGGTCCTTTCAAGATCATTGGCAAAGAGGCGATCTCGCCTATCAACTTGAGCTTCCATCCAACTTTGCAAACGTGCACGATGTGTTTCACGTATCACAGCTTCGCAAGTGCTTCAAGACTCCTGAACGCACCATCAACTTCGAAGAAATTGACCTTCAAGAAGATCTCTCTTATCATGAGCACCCCGTTGCTATTCTTGAAGAAACCGAGCGCAAGACTCACAACAAGTCAATCAAATTCCTGAAAGTGAAGTGGTCACACCATTCCGACCGAGAAGCCACCTGGGAGCGCGAGGATCACCTCCGTTCGAATATCCAGAGTTCTTTCAGTCCTAGATCTCGGGACGAGATCCTCTTGTAGTGGTCGAGTGTTGTAACACCCCGGATGTAACTTTCCATATTTGTAACTCAAACTCTTGCCATTTTCGGCAATGTGATATGATATTCCATCCGAGGTAGGGTTTTTATTCATTTATGCATATTGTCCGTGTCAAGCATCTCATATCATGTCATCATGTGCATCGCATTTGCATACGTGTTCGTCTCATGATTCCGAGCATTTTCCCCGTTGTCCGTTTTGCAATCCGGCGCTCCTATGTCCCCCGGCGTCCCCTTTTACGTTTTTCCGTGAGCGGGTACTAAACTTTCTCGGAATGGACCGAGATTTGTGAAGTGGCATTGGTATACCACAGGTAGACCACCTGTCAAGTTTCGGGTCATTTGGAGCTCGTTTGGTACTCCAACGGTTAACCGCACTCTCACAAAGGCCTCTTTTAAGTTGCAGCCCAACACCCCTTCAAAACAGCCCAATAACCCATCTAAGTCACTTCCATGCTCTCCGTCGTTCGATCACGATCGTGTGGGCGAAAACTACACCTCATTTGGACTCTCCTAGCTCCCTCTATGCCTATTTAAACACCCTCCCCCCATTCCAAATCGCGGTACAACCCTAGCAAATCTCAGATCCGCCGCCGCCGGACGTGTCCGGAGCGGGCCGGACAACGTCCGCCGCGCCCGCAGCCTCTCAGCGCACGACACGTGTCACCCGGGTCCCCCGCCGCGCCACCGCGCCCGGGCCCGCGGGGCCCAGCCCGGCCCCGGCCGCCCGCGCGGCCGCGTTCCGCTCCGCCCGCCTCGTCGCCCGGCGGCCCGGCCGCCGCCCGCCCGCACCGGCCCGCCGCTGCCCTCGCCCGGCCGGGCGCCATCGCCGCCTCCCACCACCGCGGCCCGCCACCCTCTCCCTCGCCGCCCGACCTCGCCCGATCCTCCCCGCCGCCTCCGCCGCCAAGCGTCCTCCTCCTCGAGGCCGGCCCGGCCAGCGCCGACCTGCCCCTCCTCCGCCACCGCCCGGCCATCTACTCCGTGAGCCGGCCTCGCCTCGGACCCGGGCCGATCTAGATCGGGAACCAGAGGGTTGACTTCTTCCCCCCCTTAATTTCGTCCAAGTTTTGTCTCGGTGATTAATTTGTGGGTTTTTCAACGCATCATAACTTTGCATCTGTAGCTCCGTTTCGTGCGTGTAATATGTCAAAAAGTTCGCCTCGAAGAGTAGATCATTTGATCTAATTGCATCATTTTAATTTGAGCTCATCTTGATTTTTGCTATGATTGATGTGTACAACCTATGAATTTGAGTCCTACATGTGTTTTGTAATATGCCATGCCATCTTTCCAGGGGTGTATGCCATGTATTTTTGTGATCTATGTGGTGACTAGCACAAGCATGCAAAGTAGGCTTCCTGATGTTGCTAATTTCAGCCCTGTTTAGCTGATATTTTAATGTCATGTTAACTTGATACTACCGAGAGATCCATGCATATTTTGAGATACTTCTGTAAGGATGTTTTTAACATATGGTTATGCTCTATCCATCCATGCCTTTGTTTGCAATTATAGAGTGCCATAGCTTGAGTCAATCGAGATCTACTTTTTCTATAAAATGTTTCCTGGCAGATTGTTTACATGTTATTCAATTTTGCCAAGGATGTTGTGGTTGATCTGTGTATGATATGATATTGTTCTTGCCTTGTATGTCTTGTATGCCATGTATTCTTTATGTATGGATGCTTAGTTTATCATGAAAGGCTCTGTAGTGAGTGCTTTGAGCTCTTAAACATGCCTACTAGTTATCTGTTTTGACATGCCATGTTGCTGAATCTGTTAACGAAACTTGCGATATTGACATGGATGTTGCTATATTTTCTCATCCTTTTTGGATTATGGTCAGTAAGGGGCTTTTGTTCTATGCTTTGAGTAGATTCATTCCATGCCTTGTTTTGCTATTATAAGTTCCAGTAGCATGTAGTTTTCTTGCTCTGAACATTGCTACCTGATGCTGTTTTTGCCATGTTCAGTAATTTCACTAAGTCTGTGAAGCTGATATGTTTTGCATTTTTGCTATGCTTGTTTGAACCTGTTATGTTGTGATTTAGCCGTAGCTCAGTGTTCATCTTTTGTCAAGCATCTTGAGTAGATCTCTGCCATATACTTTGTTGGTACGTTTGGGTGCAGTAGCTTAATCTCTTGTTCCTTGCTAAGTGGCATCATGCTGTTAATGGCAGATTTGGGCCATTCTTGTTTTGCTTGTCATTTGCAAACCGTGCATCCGATTCCGGTGATCTTTATATCGATTTCAACCGAAATCATCTCATCTTTCCAGCGGCATACTTGGTATGCCAAGTTGATGCCTGGTTCATCATTTTCCTTCCGGAGCACGCATACGCATTGCATATCACATCTCGCATATCATGTCATGTTTTGCATCATGTTGCTTGTGCATTGCACCGTGATTTATTGTGGTTCCTTTGCTTGTGTTCTTGCTTTGGGTAGAGCCGGAGACGAGTTCGTGAACGAGGAACCTGTTGAGAACGCCACGAGGATCAAGCTTTCGACAACTCTGAGAACATTGCGTGCAAGATGACCATACCCTCGAAATCACTTCTATCTTTGCTATGCTAGATGCTCGCTCTTTTGCTATGCCTATGCTGCGATGCCTATCACTTGCTATATCATGCCACCCATATTGCCATGTCAAACCTCTAACCATCCTTTCCTAGCAAACAGTTGATTGGCTATGTCACCGCTTTGCTCAGCCCCTCTTATAGCGTTGCTAGTTGCAGGTGAAGATGAAGTTTGTTCCTTTTGGAACACGGAGATGTTGTTCCTTATTGGGACATGTTTACTTGTTGGGGATATCACAATATATCTGCTATAATTAATGCATCTATATACTTGGTAAAGGGTGGAAGACTCGGCCTTATGCCTGGTGTTTTGTTTCACTCTTGCCACCCTAGTTTCCGTCATACCGGTGTTATGTTCCTTGATTTCGCGTTCCTTACACGGTTGGGTGATTTATGGGACCCCCTTGATAGTTCACTTTGAATAAGACTCCTCCAAAGAAGGCCCAACATTGGTTTTACCATTTGCCACCTAAGCCTTTTTCCCCGGGTTTTCGCGAGCCCGAGGGTCATCTTTATTTTAACCACCCCCGGACCGGTGCTCCTTCGAAAGTGCTAGCCCGAACCGAGCAGCCTGCGGGCCACCACGGGAAACTTCGAGGCTTGGTTTTACTCGTAGCTTGACTTATCCGGATGTGCCACGAGAACGAGATATGTGCAGCTCCTATCGGGATTTGTCGGCACAATCGGGCGGCTTTTTGGTCTTGTTTTATTCTTTGTCGAAATGTCTTGTAGTCCGGGATTCTGAGACTGATCGGGTCTTCCCGGTAGAAGGAATACCCTTCGTTGACCGTGAGAGCTTATTATGCGCTAAGTTGGGACACCCCTGCAGGGTATTATCTTTCGAAAGCCGTGCCCGCGGTTATGAGGCAGATGGGAATTTGTTAATGTCCGGTTGTAGAAAACCCAAAGTTGACCTCAATTAAAATACACATCAACCGCGTGTGTAACCGTGATGGTCTCTTCTCGGCGGAGTCCGGGAAGTGAACACGGTGTTGGAGTTATGTCTGACGTAAGTAGTTCAGTATCACTTCTTGATCGCTACTAGCTTCACGACCGTGCCTTGCTTCTCTTCTCGCTCTCTTTTGCGAATGTAGCCACCATATATGCTAGTCGCTTGCTGCAGCTCCACCTCACAACCCTGTCCTTCCTATAAGCTTAAATAGTCTTGATCTCGCGGGTGTGAGATTGCTGAGTCCCTGTGACTCACAGATTCTACCAAAACAGTTGCAGGTGCCGACGATGCCGGTCAGGTGGCGCAACCGAGCTCAAGTGGGAGTTCTACGAGGAACGTGGTCGTTACTATGTGTCTTTTCACGATGATCGAGAGTGGAGCCCAGTTGGGACGATCGGGGATCTGTGTAGCATTTGGGGTATCTTCTTTTATTTTGGTTCCGTAGTCGGACCTTGAGTGTATTCTGGATGATGGATGTTTGTTTATGTATTGTGTGAAGTGGCGTGTAAGCCAACTATGTATCTCTTTCCCTTATGTATTACATGGGTTGTGTGAAGATTACCTCACTTGCGACATTGCTTTCAATGCGGTTATGCCTCTAAGTCGTGCTTCGACACGTGGGAGATATAGCCGCATCGGGGGCGTTACAATAAAATAGTTTGGGGGTGAGATCTCATGTAAGGTAGCCTATATTTCTTCCTTTTTCTCCTTTAACTAATGTTTGTTGGTACTGCACTCTCTTGTAAACACGAAATATCCAGAGGGAGGAAATACTGAAACATTTTGTAATAAGATAAGCAGGACAGATGCATTATCTCATAATAAATTAGCATTCTATATTGCTGTCTTTGAAAAGAAGAAGTATCGTGTACAATGTACTTAGTAGGTACAATATATAACGGTGTACAACACTTGAAAATATTTCTTTTTTCATATATTAGGGATGTGCCACTTTTACATGATAAAGTACTTCAAATAGAGCGCTAAAGAAATTCATACATGTATGGCGGAGAAAAACATATGATGTTTGCATAATGTGCACGATTTAATAGTTGAAGCGTCGGTGGAAGTGCATATCCGATAAGAAGGGACCAGCAAGGGAAATTTCTATTACAAGGGAATTTCTATTAAAAATGTACTGCACAATTCACCTTCATTCTTGAGGTTCTCCTGCTACATACTGTCTTGGCTAGCCGATTAAGCCTATGGGAGGCCTGCAGCACACCAACGAAATTAAGCTCAGTTAGAACCATAAACGGATTGCTCGATAAACCTCTTTGGGCAAATTCCCATATCCATGAGCATGCACATGATGCCCTTGGCGTCCTGGTCTCTTGGAGCTGTATTCATTAACGGACGAAAACCCCAATCGATGTCAGTTACCGGGTGAAAAGCCCAAGACAAATCTAGGCCACGGCATCTACGAAAGCTGGACATGGCTGATTTCGACAGCACCTTCCCTCGCGCCAAGTTGAAACTAAAAAGTGAAAGTAATCCAGATTATTACCTTCCAGTCCCATGTTTAGATTATGTGGTTGCTGTCCATTAACTTTTGACTGTAGAATTACAATTTTTGTCATGACTGAATTATAGATTGCCTTACAAGTTCCATGACTGAATTGATCTATAGTTGGTGACTTTCCCTTATTAGTACAAATTTCAACTATACAGATGCAAATCTTCTCAAAGACCCCCGCTAGCAAGATAATAACCATTCTTCCTCATTTCCTCCTTGATTACAGTTGCGTTGGGGTTGTTAGGTCCCGGTTTAGTATAAAATGGAGGTTCAGATGGTGTCATGTAACCAGTCAAGACAGAAAAGTGAAATCGTCCATTATGTTGTGTAGTGTCTGGTGCACCCAAGTGGTCTCCTTCATACTGAACCACTATTTGCGACTTATAGTGATTATGCAGTACTTACAGGGAGCACACCGAACCAGAATCCCCACTGTTTGTGACTTTTTGATTTTTTTTCATTCTTATTCATTTCATGTTGTATTTTCCTTTTCCAGCTGTGCTGTTGTGCAGTGTCCGGGCACCACGATGACTATCCCGTTTTCACATTTTGGAGAACATGATGTATTCACTTTAGTTTATGTTTCAGAGTGAACCACAAAAGTCCATCCATGAAAGATTTAGTCTATACCCTGGCTCGAGCAAGGTTCATGGTTCTGCTGCAACCACTGCAAAACAAACAGAGGGACGCTCCGGAACAGCAAGCTGCTCCATAGCTCACTGAGATCTTACTATGCAACACAAACTGTGACCTCATCGACACTGCTTACGGTGCAATGACGCACCCATTAGTCACGGCTGCACAACGATGTTGCTCCTATAATCCTAGCAAGGTATGTGTTTTTTCTTTCTAACCTTCCAATTATAGCTGGTGCTAATAGGTCCCAATTCTGTATAAACATAGTACGTACATCAATGGATGGTTATCTTTCTAGGAATACTTACATGGTACTATGTTTTTTTATTCCAGAGAGATCATTCGTGCATCAGAACAGTGAGGATATTACAATTAAAGTGAGTATCTCGGAATAAAATACATATTACCTGTAAAGAGAAAATCATATAATTGACCCCATGTATGATATAAAAGAATTGTCCACTGTTAGTGAGTAAAACAATTTCCCGGATTAAAAAATGAAAATGATAGTACAGAAAAAAAACTCGGCCCTCTTGCACAAAAGAGATGACTCCCTGTGAGGCGCTTCACACGTGTAAGCGCAGGATCATCCGCTCGCACACTTTGCCAGCAGTTAACATACACATACTAACTATCAACTTAGGATCAAACTGATATTTGGCAGATTGATCTTATAATGTACAAAAATATGTCAGTGATATTATGTGTTCACTAATGACATAATTATGAGAGATATATTCATAATTTCTTTAAATAGTATCATGCATCAGAGCACTAATATCGCTAATGTAATCATTTTTAATATCTCTCTCTCTCTCTCTCTCTCAAAATTGAGTGGGATCAATCAATATGATTAAATAGAATTTGGATGTCATTTACTCGAATGGAACTTATAAATTGTTGACTTTTTAGCTTGATGGTCTTTAATTATAACCAGAATGGTTCGAGAAACAATATTGTTTTCAGGACGAACCATATACTTGACAGGCAAGAAAATAATTGTGGTCAGAGAGGGCACACTTGAGAAGTTGTCGATTGGCAAAATCACTTTCAGTTGTACTTTCTGTCATTTAGTAGAAATTGAGGATCATCATTTGCTAAATCAAAAAGATTTATACCCTTTGTGTTGCTCCATACAGATGAGCAATTTTTCCAGGGAAATAGGTTTATAAGTAGATGATACCAACCAATATTTTGTGGCCTTGCAATTTAGATGTTTTCAGATACATTATGAAATTTTGTAATTTATTCATGAAGAAACAAGACCCCATGAAATTTCATAGACATTGAAAGCACCGGCCAGTTGAGATAATAAGCTTCATGTTGGAGGTGTCATGAATGTTATCCTTAAGACAAAGTGTACATATGTAGTTATCAAAAAAGAGGCTTGCTTCTAGACATCCTTATTTCTTATGTGGTTGCACTGCAGTGATGGTCTATCAACTACTCTACGTTAGTAGAGATCATGTTCATGTAGTAAGGTTAGAAACTGATGAGACCAAAAGGTGGCATATTTTAGGAGGGAAAAAACTGTGACTGAAAATGTAAAGCAGTTAAAGTCCTATGTAATGTTCATTTTTCCTCTCTGATATAAACTATGAAAGTATTAAGTAATGAAACATGTATGTTGTTCTGTCATTTTAATTTTTCCTGGCATGTTACCCTTTACAAAATCACAAACAATGTGCCAGTCATGTACATTTTCCTCTCTAATACAAATTATGAGCATAGAAAGGATTTTAAATATGTATGTAGTTCTACATACTCCCTCGGTTCCTACATATTTGTCTTTCTAGAGATTTTAACAAGATTACCACATACGGATGTATATAGACATATTTTACAGTGTAGATTCACTCATTTTGCTCCGTATGTAGTCATTTGTTGAAATCTCTACAAAGACAAATATTTAGGAACGGAGGATGTACTTTTTAATTTTTCTGCCCAATTGTCATTTGCGTGATATGATAACAAAATGTTTTAAATCTTCATTTGCTTCTTTTATTACTTGATGCACATTCTAAAGTCCCCATACAATACTTGAAATACCATTATTGCTCTATTAGGGACATCACATGGACTTTCACATATGAAGTAACATTCATGTGAAAGATTGCCAACAACTATATAAATATGCACTTCGATTCATTATTTTTGCTTTCTAGGTTGCCAAAAATTCAAGAAAGTGGTTTTCTTCCTGCAATATGATAAAAATGCACAAAACCACTAATCATAAAAAAAATTAGTCTAGCATGACTAATGGGAAGGAACATGGAAAATGGATGACATATACATTTATATGTAAATAAATAAATAAATAAACATACCTAAGACAACATTATGTTCACAGAACTCTTATATTGTAAATGTCAAAACATTTAGTTACAGTTTCTCTTTGAATAACTCATTATTAAACTTCTCAAAATTCTAGCCTGCGCATCGAGCGGGCCACTTTGCTAGTTTCCATAAAAGTCCTACCTGCGGAGGAATCTAAAAGATTACGAGAAACAAAATTCAACCCCGCATAAATTTTTTGTATGATCATCCAAAGATTTAACCCATGAGTTGGGCAATTCCTTAGCATCATTTTCATCCTTTCCCAAGATTGTGCAACATGCTCATGTTCAAGTTGCTTGAAATTCATGATCTGGGTTCTAAGGGAAATGATTTTTGCGGGCGGAAAATACTTAGTGATAAAAACATCTTTGCACTTATTCCAAGAGTCGATACTATTGCAAGGCAAAGAAGAAAACCATTTTTTTGCAGAATCATGCAAAGAAAACGGAAATAATTTCATCTTCACAACATTATTGTCCACATCTTTTTTCTTTTGCATATCACATAATTCCACGAAGGCATTAAGATGGGACGCGGCATCCTGATTAGGAGTACTGGAAAATTGATCTTTCATGACAAGATTCAGCAAAGCAGTATTAATATCACAATATTCCGCACTAGTGACGGGAGGAGAAATAGGAGTGCCAATAAAATCATTGTTGTTGGTATTTGAGAAATCACACAACTTGGTGTTCTCTTGAGTCATGGTGACTACGCAACAAGATTGCACTCAAAAATAGATCCGGCAAGAAAATGGCGAATGAAAAAGAGGGCGAATAAAACGCAAATTTTTGTGAAGTGGGGGAGAGGAAAACGAGAGGCAAATGGCAAATAATGTAAATTGCGAGGGGAAGAGATTTGTGATTAGGAACCTGGTATATGTTGACGATGTCTCCCCGACAACGGCGCCAGAAATTGGCATGTTGCCGGGAGACTATCTTGACTTGATCCTCCCTGGCAACGGCGCCAGAAATTCCTTTTGATGTTGGCTAGGACTATGTAGGTATTTCCCCAAAGAGGAAGGGGTGATGCAGCACAACGACGGTAGGTATTTCCCTCAGTGATGAGACCGAGGTTATCGAAACAGTAGGAGAACCAAGCACCTGCAGACAAATAACAAATACTTGCAACCCGATGTATTAAAGGGGTTGTCAATCCCTTTCGGGTAGCGGCGCCAGAAATTGGCAAACGGGCGTGAGAGATTTGTAAATATTGATAGATCGAACACCAAATAAAATAATGTGCAACAAGGTATGTTTGTATTTTTGGGTTTAATAGATCTGAAAATAAAAGGCAAATAAAATAGATCGCAAAGGTAAATAATATGAGAAAGAGACCCGGGGGCCTTAGGTTTCACTAGTGACTTCTCTCGACAAAAATAGCAAACAATGGGTAAACAAATTACTGTTGGGCAATTGATAGAACTTCAAATAATAAATGATGATATCCAGGCAATGATCATTATATAGGCATCACGTCCAAGATTAGTAGACTGACTCCTGCCTACATCTACTACAATTACTCCACACATCGACCACTATCCAGCATGCATCCAGTGTATTAAGTTCATGGAGAAATGGAGTAATGCAATAAGAACGATGACATGATGTAGCAAGGTCGAGCGCGAATCATATAGTAGATATGATCAACATAGAGATGTTCACCATTGAAAACTACTCCACCTCACGTGATGATCGGACATGGTTTAGTTGATTTGGATCACGTGATCACTTAGATGATTAGAGGGATGTCTATCTAAGTGGGAGTTCTTAAGTAATATGATTAATTGAACTTTAATTTATTATGTACTTAGTCCTAGTAGTATTAGCATATCTATGTTGTAGATCAATAGCTCGCGTTTAGCTCCCCTGTTTTATTTTTGATATGTTCCTAGAGAAAACTAAGTGGAAAGATGTGAATAGCAATGATGCGGATTGGATCCATGATCTGAGGATTATCCTCATTTCCACACAGAAGAATTATGTCCTTGATGCACCGCTAAGTGACAAACCGATTGCAGGAGCAAATGCAGACGTTATGAACGGTTGGCAAGCTCGATATGATGACTACTTGATAGTTTAGTGCACCATGCTCTACGGCTTAGAATCGGGGCTTCAAAGACGTTTTTCAAACGCCATGGAACATATGAGATGTTCCAAGAGTTAAAATTAGTATTTCAGACTCACGCCCATGTCGAAAGGTATGAGACCATTGACAAGTACTTTGCCTACAAGATGGAGGAGAATAGCTCAACCAGTGAGCATGTGCTCAGATTGTCTGAGTACTACAATTGCTTGAATCAAGTGGGAGTTAATCTTCCAGATAATATAGTGATTGACAAAGTTCTCTAGTCACTATCACCAAGTTACTAGAACTTCGTGATGAACTATAATATGCAAGGGATAACGGAAACGATTCCCAAGCTCTTTGTGATGCTGAAATCGACAAAGGTAGAAATCAAGAAAAGCATCAAGTGTTGATGGTTGACAAGACTGCTAGTTTCAGGAAAAGGGTAAAGGGAAGAAGGGGAACTTCAAGAAGAATGGCAAGCAAGTTGCTGCTCAAGTGAAGAAGCCCAAGTCTGGACCTAAGCCTGAGACTAAGTGCTTCAACTGCAAAGGGACTGGTCACTGGAAGCAGAACTACCCCAAGTATTTGGCGGATAAGAAGGATGGAAAAGTGAATAAAGGTATATTTGATATACATGTTATTGATGTGTACTTTACTGGTGTTTATAGCAACCCCTCAGTATTTGATACTAGTTCAAGTTGCTAAGATTAGTAACTCGAAATGGGAGTTGCAGAATGAACAGAGACTAGTTAAGGGTGAAGTGACGATGTGTGTTGGAAGTGGTTCAAAGATTGATATGATCATCATCGCACACTCCCTATACTTTCGGGATTAGTGTTGAACCTAAATAAGTGTTATTTGGTGTTTTGCGTTGAGCATGAATATGATTTCATCATGTCTATTGCAAAACGGTTATTCATTTAAGTTAGAGAGTTGTTGTTGTGCTTACATGAATAAAACCTTCTATGGTCATACACCCAATGAAAATGGTTTGTTGGATCTCGATCATAGTGATACACATATTCATAATATTGAAGCCAAAAGATGCAAAGTTAATAATGATAGTGCAACTTATTTGTGTAATCGCCGTTTAGGTCATATTGGTGTAAAGTGCATGAAGAAACTCCATGCTGATGGAATTTTCGAATCACTTGATTATGAATCAGTTGATGCTTGCGAACCATGCCTTATGGGCAAGATGACTAAAGACTCCGTTCTCCGTAACAATGGAGCGAGCAACTGACTTATTGGAAATAATACATACTGATGTATGCGATCCGATGAGTGTTGAGGCTCGCGGCGGGTATCATTATTTTCTGACCTTCACAGATGATTTGAGCAGATATGGGTATATCTACTTGATGAAACATAATTCTGAAACATTTGAAAAAGTTCATATAATTTCAGAGTGAAGTGGAAAATCATCGTAACAAGAAAATAAAGTTTCTACGATCTGATCATGGAGAAGAAATATTTGAGTTACGAGTTTGGTCTTCATTTGAAACAATGCAGAATAGTTTCACAACTCACGCCACCTGGAACACCACAGCATAATGGTGTGTCCTAACGTCATAATCGTACTTTATTGGATATAGTGCCATCTATGATGTTTCTTACCGATTTACCACTATAGTTTTGGGGTTATGCATTAGAGACAGCTGCATTCATGTTAAAAAGGGCACCATCTAAATCCGCTGAGACGACACCTTATGAACTGTGGTTTGGCAAAAAAACCAAAGTTGTCGTTTCTTAAAGTTTGGGGTTGTGATGCTTATGTGAAAAAGCTTCAACCTGATAAGCTCGAACCCAAATCGGAGAAATGTACTTCATAGGATACCCAAAGGAGACTGTTGGGTACACCTTCTATCACAGATCCGAAGGCAAGACATTCATTGCTAGGAATGGATCCTTTCTAGAGAAGGAGTTTCTCTCGAAAGAAGTGAGTGGGAGGAAAGTAGAACTTGATAAGGATACTATACCTGCTCCCTTGTTGGAAAGTAGTTCATCACAGAAATCTGTTTGTGTGACTCCTACACCAATTAGTGAGGAATCTAATGATGATGATCATGTAACTTCAGATCAAGATACTACCGAACCTCATAGGTCAATCAGAGTAAGATCCGCACCATAGTGGTACGGTAATCCTGTTCTGGAGGTCATGTTACTTGGCCATGACAAATCTACGAACTATGAGGAAGCGATGATTAGCCCAGATTCCGCGAAATGGCTTGAGGCCATGAAATCTGAGATTGGTTCCATGTATGAGAACAAAGTGTGGACTTTGGTTGACTTGCCCGTCGATCGGCAAGCCATAGAAAATAAATGGATTTTCAAGAGGAAGACGGGCGCTGATAGTAGTGTTACTATCTACAAAGCTAGACTTGTCGAAAAAGGTTTTTGAAAAAGTTCATGGAGTTGACTACAATGAGACTTTCTCACCCGTAGCAATGCTTAAGTCCGTTCGAATCATATTAGCAATTGCCGCATTTTATGATTATGAAATTTTGCAAATGGATGTAAAGACTGCATTCCTGAATGGATTTCTAGAAGAGGAATTTTATATGATGCAACCTGAAGGTTTTACCGATCCAAAGGATGCTAACAAAGTGTGCAAGATCCAGCGATCCATCTATGGACTGGTGCAAGCATCTCGGAGTTGCAATATACGCTTTGATGAGTTGATCAAAGCATATAGTTTTATACAGACTTGCGGTGAAGCCTGTATTTACAAGAAAGTGAGTGGGAGCACAACAACATTTTTGATAAGTATATGTGAATGACATATTGTTGATCGGAAATAATGTAGAATTTTCTGGAAAGCATAAAGGAGTATTTGAAAGGAGTTTTTCAAAGAAACACCTCGGTGAAGCTGCTTACATATTGAGCATCAAGATCCATAGAGATAGATCAAGACGCTTGATAAGTTTTTCAATGAGTACATACCTTGACAAGATTTTGAAATAGTTCAAAATGGAACAGTCAAAGAAAGAGTTCTTGCCTATGTTACAAGGTGTGAAATTGAGTGACTCAAAGCCCGACCATGGCAGAAGATAGAAAGAGAATGAAAGTCATTCCCTATGCCTCAGCCATACGTTCTATAATGTATGCCATGATGTGTTCCAGATCTATTGTATACCCTACCACTAAGTTTGGCAAGGGAGTACACTAGTGATCTAGGAGTAGATCACTGGACATCGGTCAAAATTATCCTTAGTGGAATAAGGATATGTTTCTCGATTATGGAAGTGACAAAAGGTTCGTCGTAAAGGGTTACGTCAACGCAAGTATTGACACTGATCCAGATGACTGTAATTCAAATCTGGATAGATATTGAAAGTGGGAGCTATTAGCTAGAGTAGCTCCATGCAGAGCATTGTAGACATAGAAATTTGCAAAATACTTACGGATCTGAATGTGACAGACCCGTTGACAAAATTTATGTAGCGACCCGACCTCAGATGGTCAAGTCTACGTGTTTGATGTCATCCTCGGATCGATGTCTTGACACACACAGTACTCGAAGGATTTATAACAGAGTAGCAATCACACACTTATTACATCAAAGGTCTCAAAAGAGAACTTAATACAATAATATGGCTTAAGGCCATCTAATACGATAACAGCGGAAGGCTTGGAAGATAAAGTGAGTCCATCAACTCCAACGGCATAGCTGAGCTGCAACAGCGACCTATCGAACCTTACTCCTCGTCTGAAAAGTCTGCAACATAATACGTTGCAGCCCGAGAACGGGTCAAGACATGGAATATCTTTGGCAATATAACACTGATGAAAGAACAGAATAATGCTATCACTACATGCATATTTGGCTGGTGGAAAAGCTCTATGGTTATAGTTTTGCGAAAAGCCAATTTTTTCCTACAACAAAGGAATAAATTTTATTTAACTATCATGGTGGTTCAAACATTGAGAAGGTATAACCCCAACTCAATCCCAATTAAAGTAGTTAACAACCCAACAATATTATTTAAGAGTGATGAGATACATGTGAATACTCAAGTACTAGATACACAAAATTGTCCACAACCGGGGACACGGCTAACCATGATTAGATTGTACACTCTGCATAGGTTTGCGCACTTTTCCCCACAAGACTCGATCGCCTCCGTTGATTTCTCGCACTACATGGTGTTTGAGAAACGGATGACCGAGACATAGTCTTTCAGAAACATTAACTCCCTACTCCGGGTAGACCATACCAAACCTACAAAACCCACTACCTGCTGATCTACCTCTTCAAGAGCTTCACGTAACTTACTCAACTATGCTAGAGCCCATAGTAGCTTGTGGCTGCACACGGAAGTTTCTAGCATGAATAATCTCGATTCCTTTAAGCACAGGTGGCGGTCCATAGGAAGATCACGCAGGTACCCGGGATTTCCAAAATAAAATGCAGACAACCTTTGGGTTCCCTAGGTGCCTCAATCCACCCAGATGTGTATTAAAGTTGCCACCTTAAAATAAACCTTAATTAACAATCTCACATCTGTCATGGATTCACTCAAACCCAAACCACGTCTACGAGCATAGCATAGCAATAATAGCAACACGTAGAAGTAACTCCCAAGGGTTTGATAGTAACAGGGCAATAGGTTCTACCTCAACTTACTATTTCCCAACCCACAAGTTAATGACATCCTAATCATGCAATGTTTGAGGATTGAAAATAATGCATAAAAACTGGGTATGAAAAGAGCATGATCAATGTGTTACTTGCCTTGCTGACGATCCGTGAATCCTAGAGACTCGTAGTAACACGCTTCGCACTCCGGGAATTCTATCGCAAGCAAACAATAAAATACTTAAGCAACAAGCAATGATGCACAAGCAAACTCCACTAAAAGAAGTTGACCAGAAAGTTCAACTTAAGAACTCCGGTTCGCCAAAAGAATCAAACCAAACAAAGCAACGAAACTCAAATGGCGAAAGAAATAAGATTCGTTTACTTATCTGAACTAGAGTCAAATTTTACAGAGGCAAAAACTTGTTTGAGTTGGTTATTCGGAAAGAGGGTTTCAAGGCGAAACTCTAGGCGCTTGAACCACCTGACTCTGATAAACAAGCGAGAAGTTATACTAGATCGAACATCGGATCAGAAATCGCGATCAAAAAAATCGCGGAATAAATCCGAGAAAAGAAAAGCGACGAACAGCTTAAAGAACAAACGTTCGTTATCTGAACCTAAATGAAGAACGTGTTCGTTAAAAAAACGAACGAGCGAACGCTCGCTAAATAAATAAACCGATCTAAATAAAAAAAAATGAAAAACCTAGGGTTTCTAAAAAAACCGAAACGGGTTTTTGTCGGAAAACCGGGACGGCTACCTTGCTCGAGTCCGGCGGGGTTCTAGCAGGGCTCGGGCTCGGCGGGGTGGCGGCGGGAGGCGGCGGCGGCTAGGGAGGGGCGTCGGGGCTCGGGCGGTGGCGGCGGGGCTCGGGCTTCGGCTCGGGGGCGGCGGTGGCGGTGGTGGTGACGAGAGGGGGGGCTCGGTATTTAAAGGAGGAGGGGTCCGGTGGTTTGGGAAGGGGGCAAGCGGCGTCGGCGGTGGCATTGTCCGCCTCGGACACGGCGGCAGTGCGGGAGGAAGGCGGCGGCGGCGGCTTGGGACGGCCTGGCCTGGCTGAGCTTGCACGGTGGGCGCCAAGACGCTGCTTTTTTAAATTGTTCCACGATGTAAAATTCCTATAAAATAAAATAAAAAAACTAAAAATGCCAAAACAAATTTTCACCGTCTAAATGAAATATTTAGAACGAGATGAACATTTTATTGGCCCTAAAATGCAATTTTAAAAACGTGCAATTTTTCTAACGCAAATAAAATCCAAATAATGATTTTAACATTTTTCCTCCAATATTTCAACTGTTTTGGAGAAGTCATATTATCTCCCTCATTTATTTTTAATATGAAATATTTTTCCGGAGGAAAAATAATTAAAATAAAAATCCTCGTTCTCGATTTGATAAAATCAAATATGAAAACCGGAAAATTCCCAACTCTCTCCGAGGGTCCTTGAGTTGCTTAGGATTTCGAGGATTGCGGAACGAAGATGTAATAAAATATGATATGCATGGATGACCTATGTATAACATTCCAAATTGAAAATTTGGGATGTTACAAACCTACCCCCCTTAAGATGAATCTCGTCCTCGAGATTCAGGTTGGCTAGAAAATAGGTGCGGGTGGTCCTTGCGAATATCCTCTTCTCGTTCCCAGTGGCTTCCTCTTCGGTATGGTGGCTCCACCGAACTTTGCAAAACTTGATAACCTTGCTTTGCTGCGTGACTCATTTGTCAAAGTCAAGAATCTTTCTTGGCTTCTCTTCATAGGTCAAATTCTGTCCAACTGAATCGCCTCCGAGACCTTTGTATCTCTTAACGGTATATCGGCCATCTCGGCATGACACTTATTCAAGCGTGATACGTGGAACACATCGTGAACTCGACAATCCTTCGTGTAACTCACCTTGTAGGAAACTTCTCCCATCCGTTCCAACACACGATACGGTCCTACAAATCTTGGAGCTAACTTTCCTTTAACTCCAAAACGTTTCACTCCTCGCAAGGGTGATACTCGCAGATAGGCTCTGTCTCCAATTTCATAGGTTACCTCCTTGTGTTTTGAGTCTGCATAACTTTTCTGCCTGGACTGAGCAATCTTCAATCTATCACGGATTAGTTTAACCTTCTCCTCCGACTCTTTGATCAAATCTGGTCCAAACAACTGACGGTCTCCTACCTCATCCCACATCAGAGGTGTTCTACATCTGCGTCCATACAAAGCTTCGAACGGTGCCATCTTCAAACTGGCACAGTAGCTATTGTTGTATGAGAACTCTGCGTAAGGCAAATTGTCATCCCAACTAGATCCATAGTCTAGCGCACAGGCTCTCAACATGTCCTCCAAAATCTGGTTGACTCTCTCTGTCTGCCCATCTGTCTGTGGGTGAAATGTTGTACTGAACTCCAATCTTGTTCCCAAAGTCTGGTGTAGTTGATGCCAAAACTTTGAAGTAAACTGTGTTCCTCTATCTGATACGATGGTCCTCGGAACTCCATGCAAACATACGATCCTGGACATATATATCTTGGCCAACTTTGCACTTGTATAGGTTGTTTTAACTGGGATGAAGTGAGCCACTTTGGTCAAGCGATCCACTACTACCCATATTGAGTCATATCCTGCTTTGGTTCTGGGCAATCCGGTGACAAAATTCATGCCAAGTTTATCCCACTTCCATTCAGGTATCGGCATAGGCTGTAACAGTCCTGGCTTCGATGCTCTGCCTTCACTCTCGACATACATCACATACGGCTACATACTCGGCAATATCCTTCTTCATACCAGTCCACCGTAAACGTTCTTTCAAATCCAAATACATCTTGGTGTTTCCGGGTGTATCGGTATGGTGCGTCATGGGCCTCTGAAGTATTAACTTTACGATCTACGGGTTATTGGGCACATAAACTCGGTCCTCAAACCATAAGGTATCGTGCTCATCCTCACGAAAACCTTTGGCCTTTCCTTTGCTCATCTTCTCTTTTATCTCAGCAATCTCTTTGTCTTCCTTCTGAGCTTCTCGAATCTTGTCCAACAATGTAGACTAAACCTCCATTGTTGCAATGAAACCTCTTGGAACAATCTCCAACCGAAGTTCCATGATATCCTCAGCTAACTCCTTTGGCAATCCCTTACTTTCAAGGATATTAGCATAACTCTTGCGGCTCAACGCGTCTGCTACGACATTGGCCTTTCCTGGATGATAGTGCAGCTTCATATCGTAATCCTTTATAAGCTCCAGCCATCTCCTTTGTCTAAGGTTCAACTCCTTCTGTGTGAAAATGTACTTCAAACTCTTATGATCCGCGTACACATCACAACGGTTTCCAATAAGATAATGTCTCCAAGTCTTCAATGCATGCACTACCGCTGCTAGCTCCAAATCATGCGTGGCATAGTTCAACTCATGGGGCTTCAGTTGTCGTGAGGCATACGAAACAACCTTCCCGTCCTGGATAAGCACACATCCAAGTCCCAAGCGTGAGGCGTCACAATACACTTGAAACTCCTTATGTATATCTGGCAATGTTAGCACTGGGGCTGTAGCCAATCGTTTCTTCAACTCCTGAAAACTTGCCTCGCAATCATCGGTCCATTTAAACTTAGTATCCTTCTTCAGCAATTCAGTCATTGGCTTAGCAATCTTGGAAAAATTCTCAATGAATCTCTGATAATATCCTGCGAGTCCAAGGAAACTGCGGATCTCGCCAACTGAAGTGGGTGCCAACCATTCGATGATTGTTGAACCTTCTTTGGGGTCCACTGCTATACCTTCCCCTGATATAACATGCCCAAGAAATCCAACTTCCTTCAACGAAAACTCGCACTTGCTGAATTTGGTGTATAACTGGTGTTCCCTGAGTTTCTCGAGAATTAAACGCAAATGTTCCTTGTGCTCCTCTTCGTTCTTCGAGTATACCCTAATATCATCAATAAACACCACAACAAACTTGTCCAAATACTCCATGAACACCTTGTTCATCATACTCATGAAATAGGCAGGGGCGTTAGTCAGTCCAAACGACATGACCATATACTCGTATAATCCATACCGCAAGGTGAACGCTGTCTTTGGTATATCCTTCTCTCGAATCTTCAACTGATGGTATCCCGACCGTAGATCAATCTTCAAAAACACCTTAGCTCCTTGCAACTGATCAAACATATCATTGATCATCGGTAATGGATACTTGTTCTTTATCGTTACTCCATTCAAGGCTCGGTAGTCAACGACCATCCTCAGGGATTTACCCTTCTTCTCGACCAAAAGTACTGGTGCTCCCCAAGGTGATGAGCTCCTGCGAATATAACCTTTCTCCAATAACTCCTTGATCTGTTTCTTAATTTCCTCTAGATCATTTGCGGGCATCCGATAGGGTCTCTTGGATATTGGCCCTGTACCTGGCAATAGCTCTATCAGGAACTCGATGTATCGATCCGGTGGCATGCCTGGTAACTCCTCCGGGAAAACATCCGGAAAATCCTTTACTACAGGCACTTCCTCCTGTACAACTCCCGTGAGGGCATTCACTTAGCTCCTCCTAGGCACATGCCTAGATACATACTTAATCCTTTTTCCCTCTGGGGTGGTGAGATAAATTGATTTGCTAGCATAGTCAATGCTTCCTCCATACTTCGACATCCAGTCCATACCTAATATCACATCCAATCCTTGCGACTCCAAGATAATTAGGTCAGATGGAAAAACATGCGTGCCAATGGTTAGGGGTATCTGGGTGCACCATCGGCTAGCCATGTACTCTGCTCCAGGCGAGCTCACTAAAAGAGGGGTCCTAAGGGTTTGGGTTGGTAGCTTAAACTTATCCACAAATCCCCTTGAAATGTATGAATGCGATGCACCAGTATCGAAAAGAACAAGAGCGGTAAATGACTTGACCAAAAACTTACCTATTACCGTGTCCGGCTGCTCTTCAACTTCCTCCATGTTAACGTGGTTCACTTGTCCTTTGTTGAATGGATTAGGCTTCTTTCCCGCGCTCCCATTTCTGTTTCCATTCCTTCCTTCAGGGCAGTCATTGGCATAGTGCCCAGTCTTCCCGCACTTAAAGCAAGTAACTTGACTTAGGTCCCTTTTGGCGGGTGTAGATGGGTTGGAGCGGTTCTGATTGTTGTTAACTCCATTCCCATTTCCATTCTTAGCACCATTGTGGTTATGCGATCCTCCCCCAGTGTGGTTGTGACCTCCATGGTTATGAACAAGTCCTCCCGAGTTTGGGGTTAAGCGGGGCTTCTGTTGAGCTCCTGAATTATACTTCCCTTGTCCATACTTCCTCTTACGGCTCTCAATCTGCTGCTGCTTTCCTTCTATCATAAGGGCCTTGTCTACCAACTCCTGGTAGTTGTTGAATGTTGCCACCATCAACTGCATGCTCATCTCATCATTCAACCCTTCCATAAACTTCTCCTACTTCGCGGCATCTGTGGACACATCATCAGGAGCATAGCATGATAACTTGCTAAACTCATCCACGTACTGAGCCACAGTACGGTTCCCCTGGCGCAGGTTGCGGAACTCCCGCTTCTTTATCTGCATGGCTCCAGTTGAGACATGGGCTGTCTGAAAGCTTGTCAAACTGGTCCCACGTGACATTGGCTATAGGAAAAGTAGCGTGTAATTCTCCCCACCTGCGGCTGCTGGTCCATCCAATTGATGTGCGGCAAAGCGCACCTTCTCGACATCCGTGCATCCAGCGGTGGTTAACTCCCTTCCAATACGGCGTAGCCAATAATCAGCAACTATTGGCTCGGTGCTACTGGAAAACACCGGCGGTTGTAACCTCAGGAAACGGGCTAAATTGTCCACTGGCGGCGGTTTCTTGTTGTTGTTGTTGCCCTGGTTCTGAACTAGCAATTGCATCAAAGCATTCTGCTGCTGGATCAACTGGGTGAGCTCCGGTGGGAAAGCAAAACCGGTGTCACGTCTCGGAGGCATCTGATGGGTTTAGATGGAAGAGATTAGAATAGAAAGAAGGTCTAATGAGAAAACACTACCCATATGCATATGAGGCAAACACGATCATTTCACTCAATCAATCAAGCAAGGTCATACAAACGATCTAGAACTATCGCAAAAGTGCTCAACTACTATTAGATACATGGGGGAAGTACTACTAATATATGGTGGTCATCTAAAATTTTTGATCGGTGGAAGACTCCATGATGTCTGCTCCAGCTTCGTCTTCGTAGTCATCATCACTTGGATTGGAGTCTGTGTCGTCGATGATCATGTAGTTGTCCGGGCAAGTGGGGTCGTCGTCTTCTTCTTCCGGTGCTGGTCCTCCCATGAATACTCCGATATTCTTAACCAGGTCGTCGTTCTTCTCCAGTAGTGTCTTGATTTCCTCCTCATATCCATCACGCGTAAACTTGAGTTTCTTCCTCCAGTTCGATGATCCTGGTCTTCGCCTTCTTCAACTCCATCATATCTGCGCACATCTGGTTCTCCTGACGTCGAATGTGCTGGTTTAGCTCCTGAATGAAAGCTGCAATGGATCTGTCCTTCTTGGTGCTGATTACTTCCCATTGCTCGTCTCGGCACCCACATATTTGATAGAAGGTGTCTTTAAGCTCCCTGTTGTAGACTTCTTCAATACGTCCTATGGTAATGTGAGCTGCCATACTCTTGCCTAGACTCCAGGTGGGTGCTTCAAAAGAAAACTCTATGGGCTTAGAAGTTGGCGAGAACGTCCTTCCTGTAACTTGTACTTGAATCATCCAGCGCTCCTCTTCTGGTAAGGTGGCGTTGTACGTCCCGGTGAAGCTTGGTATACCAATGTTCAAGTACCTAGTGACTTCCTTCAAGTGGCATCCAAAAGGTGTGTCTTCATCCGGTTGTGCAAACTTGTTCTTCATCTCCGCCATTCTAAAGAGTGGAAAAATGGAGAGGAGTCAGAAATGAGTAGACAAGAGTGACCTATGGTTTATCTTAATGGTCGTGTCCTACACTCAGCGTGTGCTCTGATACCATCTTGTAGCGACCCGACCTCGGATGGTCAAGTCTCTGTGTTTCAGTGTCATCCACTGGATCGATGTCTTGACACACAGTACTCGAAGGATTTATAACAGAGTAGCAATCACACACTTATTACATCGAAGGTCTCAAAAGAGAACTTATAATACAATAATATGGCTTAAGGCCATCTAATACAATAACAGCAGAAGGCTTGGAAGATAAAGTGAGTCCATCAACTCCAACGACATAGCTGAGCTGCACGGCAACGACCTATCGAACCTTACTCCTCGTCTGAAAAGTCTGCAACATAATACGTTGCAGCCCGAGAATGGGTCAGCACATGGAATATGCTGGCAATATAACACAATAGAGCAAGAACAGAATAATGCTATCACTACATGCATATTTGGCTGGTGGAGAAGCTCTATGGTTATAGTTTGGGAAAAACCAATTTTTCCCTACAACAAAGGAATAAATTTTATTTAACTATCATGGTGGTTGAAACATTGAGAAGGTATAACCCCAACTCAATCCCAATTAAAGTAGTTAACAACCCAACAATATTATTTAAGAGTGATGAGATACATGTGAATACCGAAGTACTAGATACTCAAAATTATCCATAATCGGGGACACGGCTAACCATGATTAGATTGTACACTCTGCAGAGGTTTGCGCACTTTTCCCCACAAGACTCGATCGCTTCCGTTGATTTCTTGCACTACATGGTGTTTGTGAAACGGATGACCGAGACATAGTCTTTAAGAAACATTAACTCCCTACTCCGGATAGACCATACCAAACCTACAAAACCCACTACCTGCTGATCTACCTCTTCAAGAGCTTCACGTAACTTACTCAACTATGCTAGAGCCCATAGTAGCTTGTGGCTGCACACGGAAGTTTCTAGCATGAATAATCTCAGTTCCCTTTAAGCCTGGTGGCGGTCCATAGGAAGATCACATGGGTACCACAGGATTTCCAAAATAAAACAGAAGACTTTGGGTTCCCCAGGTGCCTCAATCCACCCAGATGTGTATTAAAGTTGCCACCTTAAAGTAAACCTTAATTAACAATCTCACATCTGTCATGGATTCAACTCAAACCCAAACCACATCTACGAGCATAGCATAGCAATAATAGCAACACGTAGAAGTAACTCCCAAGGGTTTGATAGTAACAGGGCAATAGGTTCTACCTCAACTTACTACTTCCCAACCCACAAGTTAATGACATCCTAATCATGCAATGTTTGAGGATTGAAACTAATGCATAAAAACTGGGTATGAAAAGAGTATGATAAATGTGTTACTTGCCTAGCTGACGATCCGTGAATCCTAGAGACTCGTAGTAACACGCTTCGCACTCCGGGAATTCTATCGCAAGCAAACAATAACATACTTAAGCAACAAGTAGTGATGCACACGCAAAACTCCACTAAAAGAAGTTGACCAGAAAGTTCAACTTAAGAACTCCAGTTCGCAAAAAGAATCAAACCAAACGAAGCAACGAAACTCAAATGGCGAAAGAAATAAGATTCGTTTACTAATCTGAACTAGGGTCAAATTTTACAGAGACAAAAACTTTTTTAAGTTGGTTATTCGGAAAGAGGGTTTTGAGACGAAACTCTAGGCGCTTGAATCGCCTGATTCCGATAAACAAGCGAAAAGTTATACTAGATCGAACATCGGATCAGAAATCGCGATCAGAAAAATCGCGGAATAAATCCGAGAAAAGAAAAGCGACGAACAGCTTAACGAACGACCGTTCGTTATCTGAACCCAATGAAGAACGCGTTCGTTAAAACGAACAAACGAGCGAACGCTCGCTAAATAAATAAACCAAAGAAATAAACCGATCTAAATAAAAAACGAAAAACCTAGGGTTTCTAAAAAAACTGAAACGGTTTTTTGTCGGAAAACCGGGACGGCGGGGCGGCTACCTTGCTCGACTCCGGCGGGGTTCCGGCGGGGCTCGGGCTCGGCGGGGTGGCGGCGGGAGGCGGCGGCGGCGGCTAGAGGTGGCGACGGCGGCTCCGGGTGGCGGCAACTAGGGAGGCGGCGTGGCTCGGGCGGCCCAGTGAGGCTCGGGCTTCGGCTCGGGCTCAGGGCGGCTTCGAGGCGGCAGTGGCGGTGGTGGTGACGAGAGGGGGCTCGGTATTTAAAGGAGGGTCCGGTGGCTTGGGAGGCAGGCGGGCGGCGGCGGTGGCGTGTCCGCCTCGGACACGGCCGGCCGGCTTGGGACGGCTGGCCTGGCCGGGCTTCGCCCAGGTCTTGAGCGCATGATTTTTAATTTTAAAAACGTGCAATTTTTGTAACGCAAATAATATCCAAATAAAATCAAATAAAATCCAAATAATGATTTTAACATTTTTCCTCCAATATTTCAACTGTTTTGGAGAAGTCATATTATCTCCCTCATTTATTTTTAATATGAAATATTTTTCCGGAGGGAAAATAATTAAAATAAAAATCCTCGTTCTCGATTTGATAAAATCAAATATGAAAACCGAAAAATCCCCAACTCTCCGAGGGTCCCTGAGTTGCTTAGGATTTCGAGGATTGCGGAACGAAGATGCAATAAAATATGATATGCATGGATGACCTATGTATAACATTCCAAATTGAAAATTTGGGATGTTACAAATTATGTGACAAGCAGAACATGATCACACCTTAGTACTCTTTGGGTGTTAATCACATGGCGATGTGAACTAGATTACCGACTCTAGTAAACCCTTTGGGTGTTGGTCACATATCGATGTGAACTATGGGTATTAACCACATAAAGATGTGAACTATTGATGTTAAATCACATGGCGATGTGAACTAGATTATTGACTCTAGTGCAAGTGGGAGACTAAAGTAAATATGACCTAGAGGCAATAATAAAGTTATTATTTATTTCCTCATTTCATGATAAATGTTTATTATTCATGCTAGAGTTGTATTAACCGGAAACGTAATACATGTGTGAATACATAGACAAACATAGTGTTACTAGTATGCCTCTACTTGACTAGCTCGTTAATAAAAGATGGTTAAGTTTCCTAACCATAGACATGAGTTGTCATTTAATTAATGGGATCACATCATTAGGAGAATGATGTGATTGACTTGACCCATTCCGTTAGCTTAGCACTTGATTGTTTAGTTTGTTGCTATTGCTTTCTTCATGACTTATACATGTTCCTATGACTATGAGATTATGCAACTCCCGTTTACCGGAGGAACACTTTGTGTGCTACCAAATGTTACAATGTAACTGGGTGATTATAAAGGTGCTCTACAGGTGTCTCCGAAGGTACTTGTTGGGTTGGCGTATTTCGAGATTAGGATTTGTCACTCCGATTGTCGAGAGGTATCTCTGGGCCCACTCAGTAATGCACATCACTTAAGCCTTGCAAGCATTGCAACTAATGAGGTTGCGGGATGATGTATTATAGAACGAGTAAAGAGACTTGCCGGTAACGAGATTGAACTAGGTATTGAGATACCGATGATAGAATCTCGGGCAACTAACATACCGATGACAAAGGGAACAACGTATATTGTTATGCGGTTTGACCGATAAAGATCTTCGTAGAATATGTAGGAGCCAATATGAGCATCCAGGTTCCGCTATTGGTTATTGACCGGAGACGTGTCTCGGTCATGTCTACATAGTTCTCGAACCCGTAGGGTCCGCACGTTTAAAGTTCGATGATGGTTATATTATGAGTTTATGTGTTTTGATGTACCGAAGGTAGTTCCGAGTCCCGGATGTGATCACGGACATGACGAGGAGTCTCGAAATGGTCGAGACATAAAGATCGATATATTGGACGACTATATTTGGATACCGGAATGGTTCTGGGTGAGATCGGGATAATACCGAAGCACCGGGAGGTTATCAGAACCCCCTGGGAGGTATATGGGCCTTAATGGGCTTTAGTGTAAAGGAGGGGAAAGGAGCAAGGGAGGGGGCGCCCCCCCCAAGCCCAATCTGAATTGGGAAGGGGGCCGGTCCCCCTTTCCTTCCTTCCTCCCTCCTTCCTCTTCCTTCCCTCTCCCTCTCCAAATAGGAAAAGGAGGAGTCCTACTCCCGGTGGGAGTAGGACTCCCCCCTTGGGCGTGCCTCCTCCCCTTGGCCGACCCTCTCCTCCCCCCTTTATATACGGAGGAGAGGGGCACCCCATAGACACAACAATTGATCTCTTGGATCTTTTAGCCGTGTGTTGTTCCCCTCTCCACCATAGTACACCTCGATATTTGTCACGCCCAATATGCGACCCTATCCAAAAGGAACTCGAAGGTCCCACCAAGGATAGACCCGCATATTGAAACGCTTTTGCAAGGTGGATATCAGTACATCAACATTACATAATACATAGGGATACATACATAAGGCACGAATGCCACAAGAATACATCATCATCATACAAGATCAACATCCGACTACGGATGAAACATAAACAGAAGCTCAAACGACATCCACCCTGCTAGCCCAGGCTGCCGACCTGGAACCTATCCCCTGATCGAAGAAGAAGCAGAAGAAGAACTCCAAAACAAGCAAACATCGCTCTCGCGTCATGATCATCGCATAACCTGTACCTGCAACTGTTGGTGTAGTAATCTGTGAGCCACGAGGACTCAGCAATCCCATTACCATGGGTATCAAGACTAGCAAAGCTTAAAGGGAAAGGAAGGGGTAAAGTGGTGAGGTTGCAGCAGCGGCTAAGCATATATGGTGGCTAACATACGCAAATGAGAGCGAGAAGAGAAACAAAGGAACAGTCGTGAAGCTAGCAATGATCAAGAAGTGATCGACCTCCTTCTTCGTCGGACATAACCCGAAACCGTGTTCTCCTCTCGATCAACCCGAAAAGAGACACTCACGGTTACGCACACGGTTGGTGTATTTTAGAAGAGTTTGCTTCAAGTTTACTACAACCGGATATTAACAAATTCCCATCTGCCACATAACCGCGGGCACGGCTCTCGAAAGTTTATACCCTGCAGGGGTGTCCCAACTTAGCCCATGATAACCTCTCGCGATCAACGAAGGATATTCCTTCTCCCCGGGAAGACCCGATCAGTCTCGGAATCCCGGCTACAAGACATTTTGACAGTAATAAAATAAGACCAGCAAGCGCCGACAATCCCGATAGGCGCTGCACATATCTCGTTCTCAGGGCAACACCGGATAAGCTAAGCGTACATGTATCGACGTAACCCAAGTTGCCAAGGGATGGTCCCGCAGGGTGCTCTAGTTTGGAACTCCGAAGGAAGGTCTTCATGAACCACCGGTATGATTAAAAAGAACGAATGAATTAAAATGATAGTGAAGGAAAAATAATCTTGAACGAACCACCGTTAGAAATGAAAATGAACGAAGAGAATAGAACGAATCACCGGAAAGAATTAGAAAAACACGAAGATACTTGAGGGAATTTAGAGAAAAGAGATCGAAGAGATCGCGAACTGATTAATGAATGCTTGAACGCAGCACCGGAAGAATATTGAGACGAAGAAAGGGGCACGGATATAGAATAATTGGAGAACATCTTAGAAAACTTGGAACAAAGAAATGTTCCGAAAAGATGGCCTCCGGATGATCGAGACGGAAAGTAACTCTTGAAATACTCCGGATGGATGAAAAGAATTGCCCAACTGGAAACAAATTGATAGGATAACATCGAGCTAGCACCACAAATCTCCGGGAGAATGGACAAGATTTAGAAGGAACTCTTCTTTGGTCTTCAAATGACGACGAGAAACACCATCAAAATTACTGAGATACACCGGGAGAATAAAAGCGAAGAGGTTGATCCAACAATGAAAATGATTTGAAATCGATCCTGGAAAAGGCATGTGACTGATGAAATTCATTCTTACGTCAAACTCCGAAAAGAATTGAGAATAACTCTGGGGAAATTAGAAGAGTCAAGTAAGATCCTGGGAAAAGACCTGTGGGTTAGGGCCCACTGAAGAGAAAAACACCGTTGGAAAGGGATGTTGAACAGATAGATGATGCACCGGAAGAACTGAAATATTTGACTGAGGTGACAACCTCGAATTAATTGGAACACAGAAGAATCTCCTGAGATGTCTTCTGAACTCCGGAATGATTAACTGGCGAGAGGCGAATGAGCAAGGAGAACACTTCGAGGAAAAGAATATGATGAACCCTAAAAACTTGAATTGGGTGCACCGGAAAAAGAAAGGGATGAAGAATGACGAACGAGACGAGAATTCACCGGTTGAAATAATTGAGGGAAGACTGAAGAGGTTCCGCATGAATGAAATTGATGCTCGAAACAGACTCAGACTCCGGGAAGAAAAGGGTGGCTGGGCGGGAAAACAAAGACAACTCGGGAGGGGAAACGACGAATATCTTGAAGAGCCAACACCGGTTGAAAACATTGAGGAGAGAGAGAAAAAACTTTACACGAGTAGGATGGATACTCGATTACGGACTCCGGTTCCGAGAGGAAGAAGGGAGGGCGGGTGGGAAAAAATAGGGACAACTGAGGATTGAACTTGCAAAGATGAAGAGGCTCGAGTCAACTTGACGAGAAATGCACCGGATGAAAAGAGCTGAGGAACAACGATCGAAAAACCAACTGCGTGATCCTAAAGAAAAATTTGAAGGGGAAGAGGAGTAGTTCAAAACACCTACGTCAAGATTCCTCACCAGAGTGACGAAGGGGCTGAGGAGTAAAAAGAATTCCTACTCTCCGATATAACTAGACTCTGAAAACAGTTTTCTTCTAGACTCAACAACGCCCCAACTACACGATCCATCAAGGGGGCTCCTAGGGTTTGTCGAGGCTCGATACCAACTTGTCACGCCCAATATGCGACCCTATCCAAAAGGAACTCGAAGGTCCCACCAAGGATAGACCCGCATCTTGAAACGCTTTTGCAAGGTGGATATCAAGACAGCAACATTACATAATACATAGGGATACATACATAAGGCACGAATGCCACAAAATACATCATCATCATACAAGATCAACATCCGACTACGGATGAAACATAAACAGAAGCTCAAACGACATCCACCCTGCTAGCCCAGGCTGCCGACCTGAAACCTATCCCCTGATCGAAGAAGAAGCAGAAGAAGAACTCCAAAACAAGCAAACATCGCTCTCGCGTCATGATCATCGCATAACCTCTACCTGCAACTATTGGTGTAGTAATCTGTGAGCCACGAGGACACAGCAATCCCATTACCATGGGTATCAAGACTAGCAAAGCTTAAAGGGAAAGGAAGGGGTAAAGTGGTGAGGTTGCAGCAGCGGCTAAGCATATATGGTGGCTAACATACGCAAATGAGAGCGAGAAGAGAAACAAAGGAACGGTCGTGAAGCTAGCAATGATCAAGAAGTGATCCTGAACTCCTACTTACGTCAGACATAACCCAGAAACCGTGTTCTCCTCTCGATCAACCCCGAAAAGAGACACTCACGGTTACGCACACGGTTGGTGTATTTTAGAAGAATTTGCTTCACGTTTACTAAAACCGGATATTAACAAATTCCCATCTGCCACATAACCACGGGCACGGCTCTCGAAAGTTTATACCCTGCAGGGGTGTCCCAACTTAGCCCATGATAAGTTCTCGCGATCAATGAAGGATATTCCTTCTCCCCGGGAAGACCCGATCAGTCTCGGAATCCCGGCTACAAGACATTTCGACAGTAATAAAACAAGACTAGCAAGCGCCGACAATCCCGATAGGCGCTGCACATATCTCGTTCTCAGGGCAACACCGGATAAGCTAAGCGTACAGGTACCGACGTAACCCAAGTTGCCAAGGGATGGTCCCGCAGGGTGCTCTAGTTTGGACCAACACTTAGACAAGCATTGGCCCGGGGCTGAATAAAGATGACCCTTGGGTTAATTACTCCCAAGGGAAAATAGGTGGTGGTGAGGCAAATGGTAAAACCAAGGTTGGGCCTTCTTTGGAGGAGTCTTATTCAAAGCGAACTGTCAAGGGGGTCCCATAAATCACCCAACAAGTTAGGGACGCCAAATCCGGGAACATAATACCGATATGACGGAAACTAGGGCGGCAAGAGTGGAACAAAACACCAGGCATAAGGCCGAGCCTTCCACCCTTTACCAAGTATATAGATGCATTAATAATATAAGATATATTGTGATATCCCAACAAGTAAACATGTTCCAGCAAGGAACAACATCTCCATGTTTCAACAAGGAACAAACTTCATCTTCACCTGCAACTAACAACGCTATAAGAGGGGCTGAGCAAAGCGGTAACATAGCCAAACAACGGTTTGCATAGGAAAGGTGTCAAATGTTAGAGGCTGACATGGCAATTTGGGATGGCTTGATAAACAGGCAATAGGTAGCGCAGCATAGCGATAGAACGAAGCAACTAGCATAACAATGATAGTAGTGAGATCCAGGGTAGTGGTCATCTTGCCTGAAATCCATAAGGAAGAAGAACGAGTCCATGAAGAAGGCGAGCGGATGAAGCCACGAAGGCGAATCCAAGTGTAGACGAGCGATCCTCACGATCATAGCGAAGCGAGGAACTAACAAGAAGAAGCACACAACATAGGTAAACACACCACACATGAACATGACAAGATGCACAACAAACATGATGCATGACAAATCTATATGAAGCTACTCATGGCAAGAGATGATGCAAACAAGAGCAACACATCAAGGCAAATTTAAATGAGGCCGGAAACAACATAGAACAATTCCGGTAAGTCCTCGTGCAAATTTCGAAATTGTACCAGATCTAAATAAACCTTATATTCAAGTTGTTAAACAGCAGGTTAAGATGCACCATGATGATCTACACGAAATTCTAGTCAAGTTACATATAAAGTTCATTAGATTTGGAGCTACGGCCTAGAAGATATGAGCAAAACAAGTTAAACATGGCATTGATGCAAAATGCATACAAACATCAAGCAAACACCTCAAAACAAGGATGCAACATGATAATATGAAACTAAATGCAAAATCAAGCAAGTTTCATATAGAGCACACTCAAAACGGAGCAACGGTTCAACACATACACACCATACAAGTTTAAAGGACAAGCTGTCCAAAACAGCAACTAGGCATATTGCAAGCATCAAAACAATATGCTACAGGACCTCAATATCAAAACAAAAGGCATGGACATGATGTACAGGTAAATCATTACAAAGCATGAACACTGAGATATCTCCAGAAACTACTAGAACATGCTCAACATGACATGGCAAGATTGCAAATAATAACAGTTTGACTTTAGCAGAAATAACATCAGGTTGCAATGTTTAGAGCTATCAAACAACATGCTACAGGAACTTAACATGGCAAACAAATGCATGGCATGATACTACTAAATGCATAGAACAAAAGTCCCTTACTTACCATAAGCCAAAAAGGATCAGAAAATATGATGGCACCCATGTAAACATGGCAAGTTGTATTACAGATTCAAACATGGCAGGAACAACAATAAGTAGGCATGTTGGTGAGCTTGAACCACTCCCCACAGAGCAATACATGGCATGGCAAGGCAACTCACAGTAAGAAGACATGGCATAGAGGCTATACATGGCAAGAAAAACATCATAGCGTACACGGATCAACTAAAACAACCTTGGCAAAATTGAATAACATGTAAACAACCTGCCAGGAAACATTTTATAGCAAAAGTAGAGCTCGATTGACTCAAGCTATGGCACTCCATAATTGCAAACAAGGGCATGTATGTATAGAGCATAACCATATGTTCAAAACATCCTTACTTAAGTATCTCAAAATAAGCATGGATCTCTCGGTAGCATCAAGTTTACATGGCATAAAAATATCAGCAGAACAGGGGCTGAAATCAGCAACATCATGAAGCCTAGTTTGCATGCTTGTTCTAGTCACCACAGAGATCAAAAACAAATATGGCATACATCCCTAGAAATATGGCATGGCATAATACAAAACACATGTAGGACTCAAGTTCATAAGATGCACACATCGATCATGGCAAAAATGACAAAAGTGCATGTTCTGTTAAGAAACAGAAACTAACATCACATAGCCATCTTTTAACAGCATTTCGGGCATCAAGATGAGCTCAAATATAAATTATGCAATGAGATGAAATGATCTAATCTTCGAGGCGAACACTTTGACATATTACACGTACGAAACGGAGCTATGGATGCAGAGATATGATGCGATGAAAATGCATGATAATTTCACAGATAAACGGGACTTAGCAGAATTTGGAGGGGGGAAAATCAACCTCATGGCACGGACTTCGAGGCGAGGCGGATCTCGCCGGAGATCGACCGGAGGGAGGCCGGAGGAGGCGGGGAGAGGCGCCGGCGTGGTTGAGGCGGCCGGATCCGGTCCGGCCCGACCGGATCATGGCCAGCGAAGCTTCGGCCGAGGCGGCGTGGCGAGGCGAAACTCCGGCGGGTTGGGCCGGGCGAGGGAGGCGGCGCCAGCAGCCGAGGTTGGCGAGGCGGAGGCGGCGGGCAGCGCTAGGAAGGCAGGAAAAGCGCGGCGGCAGCGAGCGGCCGCTGGCGGCAGCCGGCCATGTGTGCGGCGGCGGGCAGCCTTCAGGCGGCAGCAGCGTTGTGGGCCCAGATGGGCTCAAGCGAGCAGCCTTGTGGCGGACGGTGGCGGGACAGGTGTCGCGCGCCGGTTGGAGGAGAGCGGCGGCGGGGAGCGGGTCGGACATGTCCGGCCGGGGGCGGACGTGTCCGGCGCGGAGAGGGGGGAAATTTAGGGTTTGAACTGCGATTTTCGGGAGGGGAGCACATATTTATAGGTAGAAGGAGCTAGGAGAGTCCAAATGGGGTGCGGTTTTCGCCCACACGATCGTGATCGAACGACCGAGAGCATGGAGGAGAGTTTGCTGGGTTTTGGCCCACTTTGAAAGGGGTGTTGGGCTGCAAAGAGAAGGGGGTTTTACGGTTACCCCGTTAACCGTTGGAGTATCAAAAGACCTCCAAATGATCCGAAACTTGACATGCGGTCTACCGGTGCTATACCAAGGCCGCTTGACAAACCTCGGTCCATTCCGAGAACGTTTAACACCCGCACACGAAAAGAGGTAAAAGAGGGCGCCGGGAGACATAGGAGTGCGGATTGCAAAAGCGGACAACGGGGAAAATGCTCGGATGCATGAGACGAACACGTATGCAAAATGAAATGCACATGATGACATGATATGAAATGTAGATGATGACATGGCAAAGTGCAACACGGAAGCACATGACGTGGCAAGGACGGCGGATAACTGGCGGACACCTGGCGCATCGAATCCGGGGCGTTAAAATAATACTGTAGCGGTGCTTAGGCGAAGCCCTGCGTCAGTAGAACATCATCATCGTCAGCACGCCGTCGTGCTAACGGGACTCTCCCTCAAAGCTCGGCTGGATCGGAGTTCAAGGGACGTCATTGAGTTGAACATGTGCAGAACTCGGAGGTGCTGTGCGTTCGGTACTTGATCGGTCGGATCGTGAAGACGTACGACTACATCAACCGCGTTGTGCTAACTCTTCAACTTTCGGTCTACGAGGGTACGTGGAGACATTCTCCCCTCTCGTTGATATGCATCACCATGATCCTGTGTGTGCGTAGGATTTTTTTTGAAATTACTACATTCCCCAACAGGCTCTGTGGTCAAGGAGAAGTGCACCGGTGAGGACCCTTAGCGGCAATCATTCAGAAGAACCCGTTGAGTGAGTCCTAGATTATGGGGTCCCCGGGCATCAGGGCTATGTGACATGGGCAGGACTGGTGGGCCGTGAAGATACAAGATAGAAGACCTTCCCCCATGTCCGGATGGGACTCTCCTTTGCGTGGATGGCAAGCTTGGCATCCAGATGTGTAGTTTCCTTTCTCTGTAAACCGACTCTATACAACCCTAGGCCCGTCCGGTGTCTATATAGACCGGAGGGTTTAGTCCGTTGAGACAATCATAGTCATACAGGCTAGACATCTAGGGTTTAGCCACTACGATCTCGAGGTAGATCAACTCTTGTAATCCCCTATACTCATCAAAGTCAATCAAGCAGGAAGTAGGGTATTACCTCCATTAAGTGGGCCCAAACCTGGGTAAACATCATGTCCCCTGTCTCCTGTTACCTTCGATCCTTACACGCACAGTTCGGGACCCCCTACCCGAGATCGGCCGGTTTTGACACCGACATTGGTGCTTTCATTGAGAGTTCCACTGTGACGTCGACAGAAGGTTCGATGGCTCGTTCGATCATCAACAATGATCCCGTTTCCGGGGAAGCTTTCCTTCCCGACCAGATTTTTGTGTTCGGCGGCTTTGTTCTGCGTGCCAACTCAATTGGCCACCTCAAATAGATCGACAGCTACACCCCTGGTCATCAGATCTGTTTCAGGAACCTAAACTATGTCGCCGATATCCGAGGAGACTTGATCTTCGAAGGGTTCGCGGCCCCGATCACTGCACTGGCCTTAGATCCGGAGCAAACCACCAGTTCCGAAGATGGGAGTTTGGAGCCCACCGGACCCTCCGCTGCAAACTGCACTATCGAGGATCCGGAGGTGATTCTGTCCGCGGCGAACTCGGAATCAGACCAGGTTCCCCCTATCATTGAAAGGCCGGACTCACACCCGGACTCCAGATCCAAACTCTTGAAGTACGCGCCAAGCAAGCATGGCCAGGAGGCCTTCGCCCCGGCCAGCCCCGCGGACTCTCGTTTCCCCGTCCAAACCTTGCTCTTAAACGAGGCTCTGGACTTAATGCGATCCCTCGCCATTACAGAGGAATCACTTCCGAACTACGCCCAACCCGGACTAGGAGTTGAGATGGGGAATTTTACATCCCACCCACCACCCACTTCATAGGAACTGTCAAAGATTTAACCGACATGCTGGACTACACCTCCGAAGACATCGACGGCATGGATGACGATGCCGGAGACGAACAAGGCCAAGACCCGCCGATCATCGGACGTTGGACGACCACTTCCACATATGACGTGTATATGGTGGACACACCCAAAGAGGATGACAATGACGGCAGGAAGGATCCAGTATAGGAGAAACCTCCTGAGGCACCTCCAAAGTGTCGACATCAGCGGCGCCGCTCAAAATCGCATCTCAAAAAGACAGCAATACCGACACCGGAGACAATAATACTCCGAAGAACGCTGAAGACCCTGAAGCCCCCGTCGAGCCCACATCCGAACAGGACGATTGGGGGGAAAGGCAAGTTAACCCTGACAATCCGGTTGGGAACGAGGACTCGGAGGATACCTATCTACCAAACTCCGAGGATGATGTGAGCCTCGGCGACAAAGACTTCATCATGCCAGAGGAACCACTCGAGCAGGAGCGCTTTAAGCGTCAGCTAATCGCTACTGCGAGAAGCCTAAAAAGAAGCAGCAACAGCTCCAAGTCGAACAGGATACACTCAACGACAGATGGACTCAGGTCCTTGCTGCCGAAGAGTATGGCCTTCAACGCCCAGCAAAGAATTATCTGAAGCGTCGGCTACTACACAATTTGACGATGAGGCCCTCGAGCCCATACCTTCAAGACATGACCGGGCTGATGAACCAGACCACCCACCACGTGGGCGAGATAAAGCGGCCACCTTCGCTGAACATCAACCCACACCACCTCGCCGTATAGGCAGAGAGACAGTGGCATCAGGATACACCTACGACCTACGACAGGACCTGGACAATAGAGCAGGCCAAGCCAGATCAATCTATCGATCAAGGGGGTGTGCCCCAACGTGAGAAGATGGCCATCAGGCGTGGCGCGACAGGCACAACCTAACCCAGGCCGAAAACTGTATAGAGACTTCATCTGAACTGCGTCGTGACGTCGCCCGAAATAGAGGCGCTGCACACCCCTTATGCTTCATCGATGAGGCAATGGAGCACCAGTTCCCAGAAGGATTTAAACCCGTGAACATTGAATCATACGATGGAACGAAGGACCCCGGATTATGGATTGAAGATTTTCTTGTCCACATCTACATGGCTCGCGGTGATGATCTCTGTCGGTGTACAAAAGTAGGGGCTCTGCTTTTGACCCCTTTAATTGTGCACGGCCAGTCAGAACCTCCCGCCACGGCCACGCATAGACATGGCGGGAAAGGGGAGCTGGAGAGAAGCCAAAGCCACGAGGTCAAATGAAGAAACAACAAGGACCAAGGCCACAAAGATCAGATAGGTGTAGCAGGTTCCCCCGGCAAGGACCCTTGCAGGGGCAGCCTCAGCAGCCCTGGTAAGACCCTTGCTGGGGCAGCTCGCCCACGCCGGCCGAAGTGAGCCGCCCTTGAGCCCACCAACGCTCGCAAATGCATTGGGACAGGGCTCAGGAGGCACCTTCGTGGTGGCATGCAGATCTTTGTGAAGACATAGAATGCTCAAGATCAAATGAGGATAAGAGGGCAACCATCCTCACCGAAGAAACCCACAAGACCCCCGGCAAGACCCTTGCCGGGGAGGCCAGCGTGCCACGGCAAGACCCTTGCCGGGCCACCCGGCAAGACTCTTGTCAGGCCACCCGACAAGGCCCTCGCCAAAGCGCACCGGCTGGGCCACTGCCAGGCCCGCACCAGATAAGTTTTCACTGACGTTCGCATGCAGCTACCGACCCAACCAGCTGGGCAGGCACCTGCGTGGCAGGATGCAAACCTCCTTGGAGGCTCCACCACCGCGCCACCTCAGTTGCCTGCCTACATGCCACCGCATGCATCACTGGCCAGGGCACGTTTCAAAGCGGGGAAGAGCAGCGACGGACGGGACGTGCCTCTCCCCCGTCCCCAATAAAGCGAAGGGACACATAAGCCTCGCATTAAAGGCGTCTTGTCCTGTAATACTAGCGAAAGACTCGCGACACTGTAGCACTTTCCACCTCCTACGTGCCACTGTGGCAGCCCCTTTCGCCTACAAAAGGAGGCCCATGGCACACAGAGAAAGGATTCGGCTCTTTGGAACCTCGCAGCACCTAGAGCTAGTTCAGGAGCTCAAGAACACTAAATACATCCACCAAAGCAGGACTAGGGTTTTACGCATCCTCGCGGCCCGAACCTTGGTAAAATCCCTTTGTGTTGTCTGCTGGTCCCGCTCTTCTCATGATCCCCGTGCCCCGCAACTGTAGAAGGGATTCAAGTGATCCCATCGGTGTCGATTCCCACCGACATCTTTGGCGCGCCAGGTAGGGAAGCGCTGTTGTGAGAATCTGGTCTAGCAGTTGACCTAGTTGTTCTTCATCACCATGGCTCCTAAGAAGAAGGCAACCACGGCGATCGGTTCGTCCGGAGCCGGGGTGGTACCGGCACGGACCGACAGCGGGCCAGTCGCGGAGAGGACCCGTGGCGCGGCCCGCAAACATTCATATCGCCCTGATGGTCCGGGCCTGGCGAGCGGCATCGTTCGCGCGCCGGGCGGCGAAACCACCGGTCGCGCTCCGGAGACGAGTCGGGGCCCCCCGCGATCTGTGCAGGGGCCCTCGAAGTGCCGCCGTCCACGCCCGGTGTTGGCCAGCGATCTCCAAAGACGCCAACACCGGCGCCCACGGCGCGCTCTTCTCATGTTGTGCGTGATGAGCAGCGTCATCCTGCTGGTGCCCCTGCGCGCCGCCCTGGAAAGAGTCCCGTGCGTCCGTCACATGAAGGAGAGGGCCAGCATGCGCGCCGAGGTACTGATGGAGGTGCCGAACGGCTGCGGAGCCGCGACGCGGCTCCTTCTAACATGGTGAGAAGTCGAGGCGCATCGCGGTCCACCCAGCTCTCACCGCCACCCATGCCAGCGGAAGCCCTAACGCGCGCAGCTGCTCCTCGATTTTCCTACTGCCACGGAGAAGCTCGACAAATGGAGGGCCACCGTCCGGAGCCTCGTCGGCATACCAACGATGACATGCTGCGGCCGGCGGAACCCGTCGGCCGTCGCTCCGCCGGGCTGCCACCCGCTAGCGGAGGCGATGCGGCCACGGTGTACTCCCCACATCCATCCCGACCGCCCCAGGCGTCGGCCCGTCGTGGTGACGCTCGTGATGATATCTCCATCGCGTCGTCCGACCCGCGGACCAACCACGAACAGCGCCAAGTCCTTCGGGAGCGGGCTCACGAGGACGCTCAAACTAGGATCGAGCACCGACGTGACGCGCGCCACCAGTCGGACAGGTGGGCAGGGCCCGCTACAGACCACCCAGCGTCGGGAGGCTACGGTGGCCTACCTTATGAGGTGGGTTGTCCAGCCTTCACCCGTGAGCTGCGGCAGTTCTAGTGGCCCTCCCACCATACGTTCAAACCCGACGTTGGCGAGAAGTACAACAGCAAGACTCACCTGTCAGAGTTCCTCAGTGTCGGTGTTAAAACCGGCGGATCTCGGGTACGTGGTCCCGAACTGTGCGTCTAGGCGGATGGTAACAGGAGACAAGGGACACAATGTTTTTACCCAGGTTCGGGCCCTCTCGATGGAGGTAAAACCCTACTCCTGCTTGATTAATATTGATGATATGGGTAGTACAAGAGTAGATCTACCACGAGATCGGAGAGGCTAAACCCTAGAAGCTAGCCTATGGTATGATTGTTGTTAGATCCCTACGGACTAAAACCCTCCGGTTTATATAGGCACCGAATAGGGTTAGGATTACAGTGTCGGTTAAAATGGTAGGAGATCTACATATCTGTGTCGCCAAGCTTGCCTTCCACGCCAAGGAAAGTCCCATCCGGACACGGGACGAAGTCTTCAATCTTGTATCTTCATAGTCCGTGAGTCCGGCCAAAGGTCATAGTCCGGCTATCCGGACACCCCTAATCCAGGACTCCTCGGTAGCCCTGAACCAGGCTTCAATAACGACGAGTCCGGCGCATATTGTCTTCGGCATTGCAAGGCGGGTTCCTCCTCCGAATACTTCATAGAAGATTTTGAACACAAGGATAGTGTCCGGCTCTGCAAAATAAGTTCCACATACCACCGTAGAGAGAATAATATTCACACAAGGTCAATCTGCTGACGTATTCCGTAGCGTGACATCACACCACGGCCAAGCCATCATTTGAATCGTTTTCACTGTCCCACCTCAGCGCGTTTAGCGAGGCGGTTTCCTTGGCACGTCTTGTCAAGGCAGAGATCAAGCCCCCTTATTCCAGGATTCTCATCAATACGGGCGTGGGTAACCCAACCGTGCCATTGATTACGGCGCTTGGGAGATAAGCTAGTTTTATCAGGCCGGTGGGGACGCATAGCTTTGTCCGCCCATATAAGGGGATAAGGATCCACTCTTTCACACACGCCTTCTTCCTCCTTTGCCTATCCATTTCCGCGCACTCGAGCTCCAGCGCCCAAGTCCGCACATCCCACCTCAACCTTCTCCAACCATGTCCGGAGCGGGAGGCAAGTGGATGGCCTCCTCCGTCACGGAGGGGCACATCAAAAAGCTACGGAAGGCCGGATACTTGTCCGACGACATCGCGTGTCAGCTCCCCAACGAGGGGCAGCTCATCCCCACCCCCAGGCCCCATCAGAGGGTGGTGTTCCTCCCCCACTTCCTCCGCGGACTAGGCTTTCCACTTCACACATTCGTCCGGGGGCTCATGTTCTACTACGGCCTAGATTTCCATGACCTGGCCCTGAATTTCATCCTCAACATCTCGGCGTTTATGTCGTGTGCGAGGCCTTCCTCTGCATCCAGCCCCACTTCGGCTTATGGCTGAAGACCTTCAATGTCAAGCCGAAGGTAGTGGGCGGCCGCCAAGCGGAGTGCGGAGGTGCCATGGTGGGCAAGATGGCCAACGTCCTATGGCTCGAGGGCTCCTTTGTGGAGACCATAAAGGGGTGGCAATCGGGGTGGTTCTACATCACCGAGCCGCGCGACTCCCAATGGGCGGCGGACCCCGAATTCCGATCTGGCTTCCCCACATGGCTCACATCATGGAAAGAGACGGGCCTGACGTGGGGCGATTCAGAAGAGCTGACCGGACTCCAAACCTATGTCCGAAACCTGGTGGACAAGAATCTCAAGCTTGTCAACGTAATCCAGGTGATGCTCATCCACCGGATTCTCCCATGCCAGCAACGGGCCTTCAATTTGTGGGGGTTTGATCCGACACAACACTGAACCTTGAGCCGGCTCTTCGACACTACGTACGAAGATGCCTGGAAGGTGCTGTTCAAGGGCGCCGAAGCTCCCGCATCCGCTACCGAAGATCGCGGATTCAGCTCGCAGCATCAAGCCAGCGAGGTAAGTTATTTTACCCTTTACGGGACTCTTTTTTCATAGTTTGACTCTATGCGGGATCTAAAACTCCCTTACCTTTGACAGGACTGGCTGAAGACGTCCGGACAGATTGACTGTCTGGCTCCCTTGCCAGAAGACCCAGCGGACGCCCGATTGACGGGGCTGCTGGCTTCGGCACCTCACGTGGTGCCGGAGAAGAAGGCCAAGAAGAAGGCCACGGGAACTCGAAGGAGCTCCCGGCGCCAGGTGCTGTCGGACTCATCATCCGATGACACCGAGGCGGACTCCCCCCGTGAAGACGAGGAGGAGGAAAAAGAGGCCTCTCCCCCAGCGGGGGAAGAGAAGAAAAGGAAGGCCGCCCCAACTGGGGAGGCCGGAGGGTCCAAGAAGGGAAGGACCCTCCCTCCGGACTACACCGCCAACGCCGACGATAGCGAAGAGGGGTGGGCACCGAGGACCAAGCCCCTGGCGAAATCATAAGTGTCCGGACACCAGAATAACTCATGGCGTTCCATTTGTCGCACAGTATTTTCTAACGCAGAATATAACCATGCAGCCCGCCCAAGGATGGGCTCGACGATTCGTCGAGCGGCTCCCTGGACTCGTTGGATGTGAATAGCGCCTCACTTCCGACCTCCTCGTCTCCTCCCGCTGTTGATGACGCCGAAGTGGAGTCCCAAAAGGGGCCCAACCAGGAGGAGGTGGCGCTGGAGGCGCCGCAAGGCGACCTCCCGGACTCCGGGCGCAAAGGGATAAAACCCCTAAGGGCTTTAAGTCCGGCCCTATGCCAGACTCCATACCGGAACCTTCAGTGGTTCCGGAGTCCGGTGGGCGACCCCTTCATAAGAAGGGCAAGACTACGACGCCGGTGACCTCCGTCCAACCGGAGGCACCGGATAATTGGATGGAGGCGCTCAACGACGCTTCCATCGACGAGGAGCACGACACTGTTATGAGTGTGGTGATCCAGAAAGTTCAGTCCGCCAAGAGCGGGCTGACTAAAGCCTGTGCCAGCCTTCTAACAGGCTTTGAGGTATGTATTTAAGATATGTAAAAATATTACCGCATAGACAGTAGCCCCTGATGCTCAGTTTGGTGTTCGGGAAGAAAATCCGAACTGAGGATCTAAAAGATATACGCAGCCTTCTAACAGCCGCACTGACTGTGGAGGTTGATGAATTAAAGCAGAGCCTCGAGCGGTCCGAGAACGAGCTCGGACTTGCCAAGAAGCAGCTCGAGGACAAGGAAGGTAAGTAATACCTTATGGGAGTATTTAAAAAATGTGGTTGCAAAAAATGACAGGATAATCGGAATATTGCAGGGGCCACGAGCAGGTGGCAACCACGAAGGAAGCGGTGTCCAAGGCCGAAGTAATGTCTGACATGGAGGCGTACCAGTGGGAGAAGCAGGAGGCGCGGGTGGCGGAGGTGCGGCAAGATCTCCAGGCTCTCGTGGAAAAACACGAGAGTTTGGGGCGTGACTCAAAGACTCGAGAGTCCGAGCTCGCCTCGGCCCTTGAGAGCGCCAAGGCCGCTAAGGCTGAAGCCCAAAAAGCCTTCCAGGAGATTGAGGCGATGAAGAAAATAGCGGCGGGTAAGGCATTCTATATGCAAAGCAAGCATGTGAAAGTGAATTATCTGTTACTTACCCGAATCCGGAGCTCTCCAGGAGCATTCACAGATCTGCCCCGCAGTGTGGCTGATGCTGCCGCATTCTACCGAGCCGAGGAGGGAAGCTCGACGGAGAAGGTGTTCTGGTCTCAAGATATCTTTGAGGCGGACACCCAGTGTTTTGAGCGACCAGCTGAAGCAGCTGGTCGAGCTCCATAAGGTGGCGGAACAGGCCATGAAGGGCCTCATAGGTCGGCTGTGGCCCAAGGAACCCATGCCTGGGAGTTACTACGGGCTGGTGAGGCGGCTGGTGGACGCCTGTCCGTGGGTTGAAGTCATCAAGAGCTCCGTCTGCATCGAAGGTGCCCGTAGGGCCCTTGCCCTTGCTAAGGTGCACTGGGGCAAGATGGACGCTGAGAAGCTTGTGACGGACGGACCACCACCGAAGAAGGAGCATCGCAAGCCTGAAATGTATTATGAGGGCGTCCTGAAGGGTGCCTGCCTTATAGCGGATGAATGCTCCAAAGATATTATTTTTGAGTAGACTCGCATTTGTTATCCTGTGCGCTGAAGACTTGTTCATATGCGCGAAGCAACACTGTTGAATTTAAAAATTACCTTCTGTGCGGCCGTTTATTAAATTTGAGAGATGGCGAGTCGTCGGCTTCATCCCCCATGCCACGAGTGCTGGGGTGTTCGGGATAAACTTGAGCGCTCTTGTTCCCATTCTTGGGTCCTTCGAGGGAGGCGCTCAACGCAACGAACAAGGCAACTGGGCTATAATGCTTGAACACTCTCACTTAGCCATAGAATTCTATAATTTTAAATTTCGGCGAAGCCCCTAGTATTCGGAAGACCGAGTTCGGGGCGCTATCCACGCCTTGGGCCGGACAATGCCGACTCCTCGCTCTAAGCGGCATAAGTCTTTAGGGACTCGAAAACCTCTCGAACAGCGACCGGCTCTCGCCCTATCATGACGGTCAGTTTTAGCTTTCTCCGAGGTGCTTAATCCAGCTCAACCGGGCACAATCGTAGTGGTTCTCCCGGTGCTACCTTAGCCGATATAACGGAACATAAGGTACCAAAACATGGAGCCGGGCAAACCCAACTGTTGACCCAAGACATGATTCGGAGCCGATGCATATAATGCTATAAGTTCGGGGTGCCGCACTTGTGAAAGTGTTCGGACTTATCACACCATATTGCGGGGTACTTAAGCCCCTGGTGTATTGCCCTTACCAAAGTGTACAGTTGCACAATGTCATAAATGAACATATATATATATATATATATATAGAAAAAAGGGAATTCAATAATAGGCAGAAGCTATATATTGTTTATTCGAAAGAGCTGTAGTAAGAGCAGAACGATACAAATAGTGCGATAAGCAAGGGACGGGACTTTTTAACATGTCCCCCTCCAGGGGTAAGCCGCGGGATGGTGTGTAAAACAGATATATTGCTCGTAATAGAGACCACCTGGACACTCAACGTAGCTTTCTGCTTCCCTGGCTATTGCATCGTGTGTTCGGCGATTCTAATGCCGGACAGGGCTTCGTAAGAACGGAGTCCTGAGAAAAAAAACAAAAAGAAAAGAATGACACAATGGGGAGCCCCTAGTGCGATTAAGCCACATTCTGGGCATGCCATGGTCGTGCCTTCCCCCTATGCCCATGTAATTTCCAGAGCGTAATTATGTACGCATAGTACTGGTTTCGCAATGTCGCGAGGGCTGGGGTTTGGGCCGCATTGCTATGCGTGCTCGGAACGTTCCAGGCGGTCTTGTTGTAGGTTACTCGGTAGCGCCGCGGTGTCCGGGCGTTTAATAGCCGGACTCGAGAATTGCCTTAAGAGGCTACTTTGTACTTCCGCCGCGAGGGCCGCCGTATGCTCCTCCATTCGGAGAGAGCATTCGGTGTTTCCATTGACCGTAATGACTCCTCGAGGACCTAGCATCTTGAGCTTGAGATATGCGTAGTGCGACACCGCATTGAATTTTGCAAATGTGGTTCGTCCGAGCAGTGCGTGATAGCCGCTGCGGAACGGGACTATGTCGAAGATTAACTCCTCGCTTCGGAAGTTATCCGGGGATCCGAAGACCACTTCAAGTGTAACTGAGCCTGTACAGTTGGCCTCTACACCTGGTATGACGCCTTTAAAGGTCGTCTTCATGGGTTTAATCCTTGATGGGTCTATGCCCATTTTGCGCACTGTATCCTGATAAAGCAGGTTCAGGCTGCTGCCGCCGTCCATTAGGACTCTAGTGAGGTGAAATCCGTCAATGATTAGGTCTAAAACCAATGCGGCGAATCCACCATGCGGATGATGGTGGGGTGGTCCCTTCGATCAAAAGTGATCGGGCAGGAAAACCACGGGTTGAACTTTGGGGCGACTGGCTCCATCGCGTATACGTCCCTTAGTGCACGCTTCCGCTCCCTTTTGGGTATGTGGGTTGCGTATATCATGTTCACCGTCCGCACTTGTGGGGAAGCCCTTCATCCTCTATTGTTCGGCGGCCGGGGCTCTTCCTCGTCATCGCTATGCAGCCCCTTGTCATTGTTTTCGGCATTTATCTTGCCTGCCTGCTTGAACACCCAACAATCCCTGTTGGTGTGGTTGGCTGGCTTTTCGGGGGTGCCGTGTATCTGGCACGAGCGATCGAGTATTTGGTCCAAATTGGACGGGCTCGGAGTATTTCTTTTAAATGGCTTTTTCCGCTGACCGGGTTTAGAGCCTCTGAATCCGGCATTGACTCCCGTATTCTCAGCATCATCGCCGTTAATGCGGCCCTTGTGCTTGTTGCGACGCGACCTGCCATTGTTGTCCTTGATATCCGAATTACCAGGGCTCTTGGTCATGTTGTTACTACGAGCTAGCCAGCTGTCCTCTCCCGCGCAAAAGCGGGTCATGAGTGATTTGAGGGCTGCCATGGATTTCGGCTTTTCCTGTCCTAGGTGCCGGGCAAGCCACTCATCGCAGATGTTGTGTTTGAAGGCTGCAAGGGCCTCTGCATCCGGACAGTTGAAGATTTGATTTTTCTTGGTTAGGAACCGTGTCCAGAATTGTCTGGCCGATTCCTCTGGCTGCTGAATTATGTGGCTTAGGTCATCGACGTCTGGTGGTCGCACATATGTGCCCTGGAAATTGTCGAGGAATGCGGCTTCCAGGTGTTCCCAACAACCAATTGACTCTGCTGGCAAGCTGTTAAGCCAATGTCGGGCTGGTCCTTTAAGCTTGAGTGGGAGGTATTTGATGGCGTGTAGATCATCACCGCGGGCCATGTGGATGTGAAGGAGATAGTCCTCGATCCAAACCACAAGATCTGTTGTGCCATCGTATGATTCAATATTTACGGGTTTGAAACCCTCGGGGATTTGATGATCCATTACTTCATCTGTGAAGCATAGTGGGTGTGCGGCGCCTCTGTATTGGGCTATATCACGGCGCAGCTCAAATGAGCTTTGTCTATTGTGTTCAGCCTGGCCGGAGTTGCCATATCCGGCGTGACGGTTATCGTCACGTATCGTGGGGCGCCCACGCGATCCGTAGATCGATCTTGTTTGCCTTGCCTTGTCTTCCAATATATCTCGCAGGTCCGGCGCATTTCCCCATGCCTTTGTATTTTTTGAGCGGTGCCGGGTGTGGCTTGAGTTGAGGGCGAGAGGCCTCTTCGTCATGCCACGAGGTGGCCGGTCAGCCATGTCATGCACTGGTGATGTAGGTTTGGGTGCTTCCTCCTCTAATCGGGGTAGCAACCTACGTCTTGGGTAGCTCTTGGAGGGGCGCCCGAGTTCATACTCTTCGGCCGCAAGGACTTCATTCCATCTGTCAGCTAGCAAGTCTTGGTCAGCTCTAAGCTGTTGCTGCTTTTGTTTGAGGCTGCTTGCCGTGGCCATGAGCCTGCGTTTGAAACGCTCTTGTTCGACGGGATCCTCGGGCACGACGAATTTGTCATCGTCGAGGCTTGCTTCATCTTTGGAGGGAGGCATGTTATTATCGTCCTCTACCTCTCTTTCTCCTGCTCTCTCATGAGGGCTGGCTTCTCCATCCTCCTGCGCTGAATCCTGCTGGAGGGGTTTGTCTTCGGCACTGTCCGGGGTGTTATTGTTTCCCGTGCCGGAATCGCCGTTTTTGCTGTGGCGGGATTTAGAGCGGCGCCGCTGACGCCGGCGCTTAGGCTGTTTCTTGGAGGGGTCATCCTCCGCTGTACCATCGCCATTCCCATCTTTTGGGATGTCCACCATGTATATGTCGTATGACGAGGTGATCTTCCAGTGCCCTGTGGGCGCTGGTTCTTGGTCGTCTCCTGCATCGTCGTCCATACCGTCGATGTCTTCGAAGTCGAAGTCTAGCATGTCGGTTAAATCATCGACAGTGGCTACGAAGTGGGTGGTGGGTGGGCTTTGATTTTCTTCATCGTCCGCATCCCAACCTTCCTGACCATAATCCGCCAGGGCTCTCCCGATAAAGAGAGAGACTTTAATGAATTCAGAATGTCGCCAAAGGGCGAGTCTTTGAAAAGATGTCCGCGGCAGTGAATTCCATGATCGGCGCCCAATCGGATTCGATTAGCAGGGGCGCGGAAGGCTCGGAGTCCGGAGAGGAGTCCGGCACCTTGGAGTTACGAGCTCGCAAAGGACAGCGTAGGTGTACGGCTCAATCGCCGTAGGTATCGCAGCCCCCGAGGGGGTGTCCAGCCACCCGTCCTCGATCGGCGCGGTCGGCTCCGAGCTAAAGGTCGGAGCGGACTCTGGTGCGGCCTCCAGGACACTGTTCGGTGGCAGAGCTAAATCATGCCCCTCGTGACAGTGCGGCGCGCTTGGCCGTGGCTCGAACCCGTCGAAGATCAAGTCTCCGCGGATGTCAGCCGTGTAGTTCAAACTTCCAAATCTGACCTGATGGCCAGGGGCGTAGCTTTCAATCTGCTCCAGATGGCCAAGAGAATTGGCCCGCAGTGCAAAGCCGCCGAATACGAAGATCTGTCTGGGGAGGAAAGTCTCACCCTGGAGCGCATAGTTTTTGATGATCGGAGGAGCCATCGGGCCTAAAGGTGACGACGAAGGAACTCTCAATGAAAGCACCAATGTCGGTGTCAAAACTGGCGGATCTCGGGTAGGGGATCCCGAACTGTGTGTCTAGGCGGATGGTAACAGGAGACAAGGGACACGATGTTTTTACCCAGGTCCGGGCCCTCTCGATGGAGGTAAAACCCTACTCCTGCTGGATTAATATTGATGATATGGGTAGTACAAGAGTAGATCTACCACGAGATCAGAGAGGCTTAACACTAGAAGCTAGCCTATGGTATGATTGTTGTTCGTCCAACGGACTAAAACCCTCCGGTTTATATAGGCACCGAATAGGGTTAGGGTTACACAGAGTCGGTTACAATGGTAGGAGATCTACATATCCGTATCGCCAAGCTTGCCTTCCACGCCAAGGAAAGTCCCATACGGACACGGGACGAAGTCTTCAATCTTGTATCTTCATAGTCCAGGAGTCCGGCCAAAGGTCATAGTCCGGCTATCCGGACACCCCCTAATCCAGGACTCCCTCGCATCTACACCATCGCGACGCAAGCTGCCGGTGCCCGCGACGACAAGGTGCTTGCCAACTACTTCCCGTTGGCACTCAAGCCTAATGTTATGTCATGGTTGATGCACTTGCCGGTGGATTCCATCTCTTCTTGGGTGGATCTGTGCCATGAGTTTGTTGGCGCCTTTACCGGAGGTCACCAAGCTCATGGCCAGGCGAGTGATTCATATCATCCCCCAGAAGGAAGGAGAAAACTTGTGCAAGTACATCCAAAGGTTCAGCCAGGTGCAGTACAGCATCCCCGAAATTCATCCCGCCGTTGTGATCAGTGCGTTCCATCAGAACGTGCGCAATCGCAAGACGCGTGAAGAGCTGGCGATGAACAAGGTTAAGGATGTGGCCGAGCTCTATGTTCTGGCCGATCGGTGTGCTCGTGCCGAGGAAGGAATGAAGTACCCCGGTGAAGATGTCGGTGCGGAAACTGACTCCACTGGCGATACCGCCACCCCAGCAAAGAAAGGCCGACACCGTAATAGGAAGCGCAAGGGCAAGGCTGTGCTTGCCGTTGAGGGATCCGACGACACCGGTACCACCAAGAAGACCAAGGCGAGCGACCCCGGCAAGGAGATTACTGGGTGTGACGCTTGTCGGGCCTTGGCGGCTGCCGACAAGCTAGGAGGCTCCGACAAGCAGTACTGCAAGATCCACCGCGCCAAGGGACACGATCTCCAAAACTGCCGGCAGGTAGAGCTGCTCGCCGAGAGGCAGAAAGCCGAGTATGAGCGGCGGGACAAGGAGAAAGGCCCAGACGGTGCCGAAGGATCCGGCAAGAAACATGGCGGCCAAGGAGGCCGCCGCGGCAAGGAGAGTCAGCAAGAGAGGCCCGCCCGGGGCCGCGACAAGAAGCAGGAAGACGATGATCATGACGAGGACGACGAGTCCGGCGACCACGAGTTTCAGAAAGCCAAAGAGGCCATGTGCGTCGATGGTGGCGCCTCGCTGCATTCATCCCACCGCCAACTCAAGCAGTGGGCGCGGGAGATTACAGCGGTCGAGCCATCGTTCGACGCACGGAAGCCGCTGAAATTGTCCAGCACGCCCATCATCTTCGACACCGAGGATCACCCTGACCGCACTACTACGGTCGGGTGCTTGCCGTTGTTGGTTTCACGAACAATCCGCAACCTCAAGGTGACAAAGATGTTGGTCGACGGCGGGGCCGGCCTGAACTTGATCTCACCTGTCGTGGTCAAAAGGCTGTAGACCCTCGATGGAGACCTTGAGGAGACGGGTACGTTCCAAGGGGTTAACCCGGGGAGAAGCTAGCCAAAGTGAAAGATTACGCTGCCCGTGACATTCAGAGGCGAGCTGAACCACAGGACGGAGAGGATTGTTTTTGATGTAGCCGAGATCCCCTTGCCTTACAACGGGATCCTCGGCCGCCCAGCACTGGCCAAGTTCATGGCGGCTTCACACTACGCCTACAACATGCTGAAGATGACCGGTCTGATGAACATCATCACCGTCCCCTCCGACAAGAAAGATGTGTTGATTTGCGCTGACCAACTCTACCGGGAAGCAGTTGCAGAAGCTGCCGCTAAGGTACCTGTTCTTGCCAACGGAGCCCCGGGGCGGAAGAAGACCGGAGAGACTCCTAGCACCCACGCCGGCAAGTGCACCTCTTCGGGGTGTTGCGCTCCCGTTGAGGACATGCCAGAGAGCTCCACCGGCAAGAGCAAGAAGTCCAGAGCCACGCCACCAGAGACCAAGAAGGTGCCCGTCAAGGAGGACGGTACGGGAGGAGTTTTTACCATAAGCTCCACCCTCGGCGGCAAATAGGAAAGCGAAGCTCGTCGCCTTCCTGCGGGTGAATGTCGATGTGTTTGCATGGCAAGCATCCGACATCCCGGCGTTCCCAGGAGGTGATTGAGCACCACCTTGCTGTCTGTCCTCATGCGCGGCCCGTCAAGCAGAAGGTCAGGAAGCAAGCTCTGGAGAGGCAGGAGTTCATCACGGAGGAAATCAGAAAGCTAGAGGCGGCAGGCTTGGTGAGAGGAGTACTCCATCCAACGTGGTTGGCCAATCCGGTAGATGAGGAGACAGCAACAGCGGCAGAGTCGACGGTTGGCGGGCCGGAACCCTCGGCGGGGCTCAAAGCCCCTAAGAAGGCCGAGCCCCGGCAGGGTTCGCCCGGCAAGAAGACTGGCGCCCTGCGGCGACGGACCCACACGACCAGGTGAAGAAGCACAGAAGAAGAAAATGGTGCAGCACCCAGTTTACTTCGTCAGCTCCCTTTTGCAGGGGGCTAGGTCGAGGTACTCAGGTGTGCAAAAGCTGCTCTTCGGCCTCCTTATGGCTTCAAGGAAGCTGCGCCATTACTTCCAAGTGCATGAGATCACGGTGGTCACCCGCCTCCCATTGCAACGGATACTGCATAACCCAGATGCAACGAGGATGATCGTGGAATGGGCCCTGGAGCTGTCAAGTTTCAGTTTAAAGTTCGAAAGTACCTCGACGATTCATAGCAGAGTCTTGGCAGAGTTTGTTGCAGAATGGACCTCGACGCCCGACGAAGAGGTACGAGAGACCACTCTCCCCGGCAAGGAAATGAGTACGAATCGATCATGTACTTTGATGGTGCCTTCTCGCTGCAAAGGCGCCGACGCTGGTGTGCTGCTTGTCGCACTCCACCGGAGAGCACCTCAAGTACGTCGTCCAAATGCACTTCCCGGAGATGTCAACCAACAACACCGCCGAAAGTACGAGGGTTTGCTTGCCGGTCTCGTGGATCATGGCCGGACCTCGGGGTTAAAAAGCTCATCGTCAGGGGCGAATCACAGCTCGTCGTCAGGCAGATGAACAAAGATTATAAAAGCCCGTTGATGGAAGCTTACATAGATGAGGTGAGGAAACTGGAGGAACGCTTTGACGGTATACAAGCGGAGCATGTCCCTCGGGCGGAGAACGACATCGCCGACTACCTGTCAAAGCACGCTACCCTCAAGCTACCTGTGGAACCAGGTACTTTTGTGCTTCAGTTAACTCAGCCATCCGTTGAGCCGTCGACCGGGCAGAACAAGAGGAGGAAGCTAGGCCCCGGCAAGTACTTCCCCACCGAGCTCCTCGGAGCCGCGGGTGAAGATGTTGCCGTGGATGCCGATCCTGCCACGGGGCGACCGACTCCGGCAGGACCTCAGGTCAGGACCATGGAGGCGGCCGCCCTAGTAGCAGAAGAAATGCTTTTGGTCCTTGTCGTCAAGCCACAGGCTCCGGCATGCGCACAACACACCGTCCGATTCCTTCAAAAGGGAGAGCTTCCTGAGGAGCAGGAAGAGGCGGAAAGAGTAGCTCGCCGGTCTGCCCTATACCAGTTTGTTGATAACAAGCTATGCAGAAGAAGACCAAATGGGGTGAAATTGAAGTGCATCTCCCGAGAGGAAGGACTAAAGCTGTTGGCACATATACATGGAGGCATATGTGGCTCCCACATAGGGTCGAGGGCCCTTGCCGGCAAGGTTTCTTCTCGCCCACCACCCTCCAGGATGCGACGGCACTAGTAACCAAGTGTGAAGCGTGCCAGCTCCATTCGAAGAAGCTCCATCAACCAGCTCAAGCCCTTCAAATTATCCCTCTCTCATGGCCCTTCTCGGTCTGGGGGCTCGACATATTGGGCCCTTTCCCCCGCGCTGTTGGGGGCTTTGAGTACTTGTACATCGCAATCGACAAGTTCACAAAGTGGCCAGAAGTGGACGTAGTGAGGAAGGTGACAGCGCAGTCAGCCATTAAGTTTTTCAAGGGACTAGTGTGCCGTTTTGGGGTGCCCAACAGGATCATCACCGACAACGACACGTAGTTCACAAGCCATGCCTTCATGCAATACATTGAGGATCTCGGCAGCAAGGTCTGTTTTGCTTCCGTGGCACATCCACGAAGCAACGGCCAAGTGGAGAGAGCAAATGCTGAAGTCCTGCGAGGCTTAAGAACGAAGACTTTCGACAGGCTGCGCAAGAGTGGAAGGCGCTGGATTGACGAGTTGCCAGCGGTTCTTTGGTCGATCAGGACGACGCCAAATCGAGCCATCGGCCAGACACCCTTTGCCCTGGTTTACGGGGCAGAAGCAGTTCTCCCCATGGAACTCATATACGGGTCACCTCGAGTGCTCGCTTGATGAGCTTGAGAACAGCGGTTGCGGCAAGATGACGCGATGCTCCTTGAGGAAGATCGTCTCCAGGGGGCTGTGAGAGCAGCATGCTACCAGCAAGCCTTGCGCCGCTACCATAGCCGCAAGGTTCATGCCCGGAGCTTTGAGGAAGGCGACCTTGTTCTTCGGCACGTTCAGTCGGCCAAGAATTCCAACAAGTTGACGCCGAAGTGGGAAGGCCCTTATCGGGTAACACGAGTCACCAGGCCCGGCGCAGTCCGGCTGGAGACCGAAGATGCCACTCCAGTGAGCAACTCCTGGAACATCGAGCATCTCCGCAAGTTTTACCCATAAGGCACGGCTTGCCGGGCCTCCCGGCAAGCTACCCTGTTGTACAAGCCTTGCTGGCAAGGCATGTAACCCTTTGTACAAAGCCAGGCGCAGATCCTGAGCATAAATAAACCAAGCGCTGGCGCCCTAAGTTATTGCGTGCATGCTAGGTTGAGTCTCTTCCTTGGTTAGGGTTGATAGTGCTTAGCGGCGGCTAACCCCTAGCTTAGAGGTCAAGTGCGCGTGTCTCTGTTCTTCTCTGTCTTCTTTGGTTCATAGGGCACGTAAGTATTCTTGCCGAGCTGTTTTGGAAGAAAGGGAACAGACCGGCGCCGGGGCCCCGGCAAGCCAGAATTGCTGGGGGCTGCAAGAACAAGGATCCCTCCGTGGCAAGCCAAGATCGCCGAGGGCGGCAGATCCAGATAAGTCCTTTATCCTCTATCATGCATTTCGTTATGGAGTGGGATACACGAAACCCCGTTCTATCTCTGAGCTACCGTGCTCCCCCTTTTCGGCACCCAAGGATTATCCCCTGGGTCTGGATTTGGTCGTAGCCGCGGCAGCAAAAAGAAGGAACGGGGGGCCTAAGCCCACCTCATCCCTGCCTCCGCCAAGAGAGTGAGAAAGGTCGAGCAAAGTGGGGAAACGGCAAGGCCTGTTGCCGGGCGAGGAAACATTTTTCTTAAAGATAACAAGGATTCACTCCTTGTCGTGGGTTCCTCCCGTGAACGAAAATCCCGGCAAACATCCCTTTTTCATTAAAAAACATCCCGTACAGGTACAGTTCATACGAAATGAAAAACATGAGCATACAAGCTTTAAGTTCTACTAAGGCCCGAGGGCTTACAAACTAAAAAGAGATAAGGTGCCCGTAATCCCTTTCTTGTCCCTCTCCTCAGGAAATGGAACAAGAAAAGCAGGAGGGCAAAAGGGGCGCCTAGGCGAGCTACGGGTGGCAGAAGACACCAAGAGAACATCTTGGTGGCCATCCAAGGTCTGGATGATGATGGCGGTGCCGGAGGCAGAGCTCGAAGACGAGGCGGCAGGACGTTAGTACGCGGCGAAGGCGTTGGTGCCCGCGTACTCCGACTTGATGGCCCTGCCGCCCGCCCTCTGCCTCTTCCGCAGCCTCCCTACGCCAGCCTCCAAAGGAGACGACCCCGAGAAGTTCAAGGAGCCGGCGACACGGATCATGGGGTCACCGGTGCCGCTCGGAGCGGTGCCCGACGCCTAGTCGGACCCGTCATCCTACCACTCGCTGCCCTCGTCGTTGCTGCCGTTGTCTTCCTCGCCACTCTCGCTTGAGGAGGAATCTTCATCATCAGAGGAGCTCTCCACGCAGCATCTCACGCGGGTCCCGAAGTGCCCGAAGATCATGACGGAGAGGAGGCCGCCCTCCATCAGTTTGAAATGGAGAGCGAGCCCATCCGTCAAGCTGTGGAGGCGAGCGAAGGTCTTCCACCCTCGGTGAAGATACATGACGTGAGGGGTGGGGAACTCGACGTCGACCCATGTTTTATTGTTCCCACAACCCCTCATGTGCAGCCGCATCGCTTGCGGCGGATCCAGCTCCATCTCCCACGCAAATGGGGTCGGGAGGCGAAGGCAACGGCGCGGTGGATGGCGCAGCCTGACGAAGAATTCACAGGGGTTGTCCCCGGTGTGGCCCTCCCTTGGAGGAGGGGCTGCTGGGGGAGGCAAGGCCAATCTGCCGCCCCGTCCTCCTCTCCCTCGAGCACCGCGGCAGCCTCGACCTCACCCCCTCCCCTCCCTCTAGCGGCCGGCTCCACCGCTACGAGCTCTTGGGGAGGAGCAATGCGCTCTCTGGCCGAAACTCTCGCCGGCACCAATGAAGCGTCGCCACGCCCCCTCGCCATGGCAGGAGAAGAAAGGAAGCAGGAACGGAGAGAGCCAAACGGCGAAAGATTGAGGGGCACCGCTCCTCCCGCTCCCCTCTTTATAAAGGGGCGGGGGCGGGGCTCGGCCGCCCCCTCTCGGCCAATCCAACTTCTTGAAGTGACAGCAAGCGGGGCTGTCGACCGCCCTCTCCGCTCCATTGAAGGCGCGTGGGAATCGACCCGCACGCGCGCGACTACCCACGTCCCGTGCGCCTGTCACTTTCTCTACGTTATGCATGCGGCGAACGTGGCGCAAGGGGCGGGCACAGTGGGACACGTGGAACAACGGTTCCCGAGCGAGGGCAGTAAATGGGAGGCGGCCCTGCGGTTTCGAAGAGACATGCAAGCCGCCTCTTTACTGTCCACCACAAGGTGACACCAGCATGCTCCCGTCATGCGCGCGCGCACGACCCCCACACCGCGCGTTCAGCACGGGTCGTAGGGAAGCACGGCGGATGGAACAGTGGCCACGGTAAAAATCCGCCCTAACTACCCGCGCACCGTTCTGGGCCTGGCCCAACAACGTGCCGCGCTTATGTGTGGCCCATGCCCAGGGGCTCCTGTAGGCATACAAAAGTAGGGGCTCTGCTTTTGACCCCTTTACTTGTGCACAGGCAGTCAGAGCCTCCCGCCACGACCACGCATAGACATAGCTGGAAAGGGGAGCTGGAGAGAAGCCAAAGCCACGAGGACAAACGAAGTAACAACAAGGACCAAGGCCACAAAGATCAGATAGGCGTAGCAGGTTCCCCCGGCAAGGACCCTTGCTGGTGCAGCCTCAGCAGCCCCCGGCAAGACCCTTGCCAGGGCAGCTCGCTCACGCCGGCCGAAGTGAGCCGCCCTTGAGCCCACTAACGCTCGCAAATGCGTTGGGACAGGGCTCGGGAGGCACCTCCGTGGTGGCATGCAAATCTTTGTGAAGACATAGAATGCTCAAGATCAAATGAGGATAAGAGGGCAACCATCCTCACCGAAGAAACCCTCAAGACCCCCGAAAAGACTCTTGCCGGGGAGGCCAGCGTGCCATGGCAAGACCCTTGCCGGGCCACCCGGCAAGACTCTTGCTGGGCCACCCGACAAGGCCCTCGCCAAAGCGCACCGGCTGGGTCACTGCCAGGCCCGCACCAGATAAGTTTTCACCAACGTTCGCATGCAGCTGCCGACCAAACCAGCTGGGCAGGCACCTGCGTGGCAGCATGCAAACCTTTCTGGAGGCTCCACCACCGCGCCACCTCAGCTGCCTGCCTACATGGCACCGCATGCATCACTGGCCAGGGCACGTGTCGAAGCGGGGAGGAGCGGCGACGGACGGGACGGGCCTCGCCCCCGTCTCCAATAAAGCGAAGGGACACCTAAGCCTCGCATTAAAGGCATATTGTCCTGTAATACTAGCGATAGACTCGTGACACTGTAGCACTTTCCACCTCCTGTGTGCCACTGTGGCAGCCCCTTTCGTCTATAAAAGGAGGCCCATGGCACACAGAGAAAGGATTCGGCTCTTTGGAACCTCGCAACACCTAGAGCTAGTTCGAGAGCTCAAGAACACTAAATACATTCACCAAAGCAGGACTAGGGTTTTACGCATCCTCGCGGCCCGAACCTGGGCGAAATCCCTTTATGTTGTCTGTTGGTCCCGCTCTTCTCACGATCCCCCCGCCCCGGAACTGTAGAAGGGATTCTAGTGATCCCATAGGTGTCATTTCCCACCGACAATCTCCATGCCATCAAGTACCTCCCCCTAAAACTCGAGGGACCAGCACGACACTGGTTAAACAACCTCCTAGAAAACTCCATTGGTAGCTGGGAAGATTTGGAAGATGCCTTTAGAGAGAACTTCCAAGGTACCTATGTTCGGCCTCTAGGCGCCGATGACCTTAGTCACATAGTACAGCAACCCGGAGAGTCAGCCCGGAAACTCTGGACCAGGTTATTAATTAAAAAGAACCAAATTGTCGATTGTCCGGACGCAGAAGACCTCGCGGCCTTTAAACACAACGTCCGTGATGAGTGGCTCGCCCGACAACTCGGCCAAGAAAAACTGAAGTCCATGGCAGCCCTCACCGCACTCATGACCCGCTTTTGTGCAGGAGAAGATAGCTGGCTAGCTCGTAGAAGCAACAACAACAGCAACCCTGGCACCTCCAAAGCCAGGGATGGCAACGTCAAGCCACGACGCAACAAACACAAGCGTCAAAACAACAACGAAGATACCGAAGATACGGCGGTCAACGCCGGATTCAGTGGCTCTAAGCCCGGTCAGCGGAAGAAGCCATTCAAAGGAAACAAAGATGGTCCATCTAGTTTGGACAGAATACTAGATCGGCCCTGCCAGATTCATGGCACCCCGGACACGCCCGCCAATCATACCAATAGAAATTTTTGGGTATTTAAACAGGCCGGTAAGATAAACACCGAACATAAGGGCAAAGGGCCGCCTAGCGAGGATGATGACGAGCCTCGCCCATCAAACACAGGGGGCAAAAGAAATTTCCCCCCGAGGTAAAAATAGTGAATATGATCTACGTCACTCATATCCCCAAGCGGGAGCTGATAACCCACAAGTATAGGGGATCGCAATAGTTTACGAGGGTAGAGTATTCAACCCAAATTTATAGATTCTACACAAGGGGAGCCAAAGAATATTTGAAGGTATTAGCAGCTGAGTTGTCAATTCAACCACACCCGGAGATTAATTATCTGCAACAAAGTGATTAGTAGCAAAGTAGTATGATAGTTTTGATAGTAGTGACAACAGTAACGGTAATAGTAACAGTGATAGCAGTAATTTGTAGCAAGTGTAACAGTGATGATAGCAATAGTAACGCAGCAAAAACAATATAGGATAAATTCGTAGGCATTGGATCGGTGACTTGTTGGATGATATTCATCATGTGGCAGTTATAACCTAGGGCGATACAACACTAGCTCCAATTCATCGATATAATGTAGGCATGTATTCCGTAAATAGTCATACGTGCTTTATTAAAAGAACTTGCATGCCATATTTTGTCCTACCCTCCCGTGGCAGCGGGGTCCATATTGGAAACTAAGGGATATTAAGGCCTCCTTTTAATAGAGAACCGGCACAAAGCATTAACACATAGTGAATACATGAACTCCTCAAACTACGGTCATCACCGAGAGCGGGCTCGATTGTTGTCACTCCGGGGTTGTCGGATCATAACTGTAGTAGGTGACTATAACTTGCAAGATCGGATCTAAAACATGGATATAATGATGAATTCATAAACGGTTCAGATCTGAGTTCATGGCACCCGGGCCCAAAGTGACAAGCATTAAGCATGGCAAAGTCATAGCAACATCAATCTAAGAACATAGTGGATACTAGGGATCAGGCCCTAACAAAACTAACTCGATTACATGATGAATCTCATCCAACTCCTCACCCACCAGCAAGCCTGCGAAGGAATTACTCACTCCCGGTGGGGAGCATCATGGAATTGGCGATGGAGATGGTTTGGTGATGACGAAGAACAAAGATCCCCCTCACCGAAGCCCCAAACGGACTCCAGATCTGCCCTCCCGAGGAAGAACAGGGCTTGGCGGCGGCTTTGTCTTGTGGATCATGATAATTCTGTCTCCCTTATTTTTTCTGGAAATATGTGAATTTATAGTATCAGGGGGTCGTCAGCGGGGCCACCAGGTGGGTACAACCCACCTGGGCGCGCCGGGAGAGGGGGGCGCGCCCTAGTGGGTTGTGTGCAACCAAGGGCCCCTCTCTGGTGGGTCTTGGCTCCAGAAATTCTTATTATTGGTATAAAAAATCCTCGCAAAGTTTCGTTCCATTCCGAGAACTTCTATTTCTCCATAAAATCAACACCATGGTAGTTCTGCTGAAAACAGCACCAGTCTGGGGTTAGTTTCATTCAAATCATGCAAATTAGAGTCCAAAACAAGAGGAAAAGCGTGAGAAAAATTAGATACGTTGGAGACATCTCAACTCCCCCAAGCTTAAATCTTTGCTTGTCCTCAAGCAATTCAGTTGATAAATTGAAAGTGAGAAAGAAAAACTTTTATGAACTATTTTGCTCTTGTTTGCATAAATAAGCTTAAACAGCACCAAGGTTTTCAGCAAACATTATAACTAACCATGTCAACAATAACTATCAAAGATTATAATGATTCATATCAATGACATAATCAGCTAGCGAGCAATAATAAAATATCTCAAATAGAAACATGTTGTCAAAACAACCATGATATAATATACAATAGTGGTATCTCGCTAGCCCTTTCTGAGACCGAAAAACATAAATGCAGAGCACCTCCAAAGTTCAAGTAGCGACTAAACATTGTAATTCATGATAGAAAAGATCCAGTCATGATGCAACCAACATTAGCTATACACAATGCATAAATCATGACAGTTGTGCTCTACTCAGTTTCTGGTGCTTGTTTTTAGAAGGTGATGACACAACATAAAAGTAAATAGAAAGTCCCTTCGCAGAGGGAAGCAGTGATTTGCAGAGGTGCCAGAGCTCAATTTTTAAAACAGAGATAAATGATGTTTTGAGACATGCACCCTTCTCATTCACTTTACGACCATCAGTTATCAACATCTTCCATGCTAAGCACGCTAGTGGTGGTTCCCAAGCGGTAATGGTAAAGGTTTACTACCCCTCCACCATCAATCACACTCCACGGCTTGTCCGAAACAACGGGTGCCGTTGATACGTCTCCAACGTATCTATAATTTTTGATTGTTCCATGCTATTATATTACCCCTTTTGGATGTTTATGGGCTTTATTTTACACATTTATATCCCTTTTAGGTCTAACCTACTAACCGGAGGCCCAGCCCATATTACTGTTTTTTTGCCTATTTCAGTATTTCGAAGAAAAGGAATATCAAACGGAGTCCAAACGGAATGAAACCTTCGGGAGCGTGATTTTTGGAACGAACGTGATCTAGAGGACTATGAGTGCAAGTCAAGAAGCTTCCGAGGAAGCCACGAGATAGGAGGGCGCCCCCCCTATAGGGCACGCCCACCTATCTTGTGGGCCCCTCGGGCGGCCACCGACGTACTTCTTCCTCCTATATATACCTACGTACCCCGAAAACATCGAGGGGCACCACGAACACAATTTCCACCGCCGTAACCTTCTGTATCCGCGAGATCCCATCTTGGAGCCTTCACCGACACTCTGCCGGAGGGGGAATCAACCATGGAGGGCTTCTACATTAACACCATAGCCCCTCCGATGAGTCGTGAGTAGTTTACCACAGACCTACGGGTCCATAGTTATTAGCTAGATGGCTTCTTCTCCCTTTTTGGGTCTCAATACAATGTTCTCCCCCTCTCTTGTGGAGATCTATTCGATGTAAACTCTTTTTGCTGTGTGTTTGTCGAGATCCGATGAATTGTGGGTTTATGAGCAAGTTTATCTATGAATAATATTTGAATCTTCTCTGAATTCTTTTATGTACGATTAAGTTATCTTTGCAAGTCTCTTCGAATTATCAGTTTGGTTTGGCCTACTAGATTGATCTTTCTTGCCATGGGAGAAGTGCTTAGATTTGGGTTCAATCTTGCGGTGTCCTTACCCAGTGACAGAAAGGGTTGCAAGGAACGTATTGTATTGTTGCCATCGAGGATAACAAGATGGGGTTTATATCATATTGCATGAGTTTATCCCTCTACATCATGTCATCTTGCTTAATGCGTTACTCTGTTCTTATGAACTCAATACTCTAGATGCATGCTGGATAGCGGTCGATGTGTGGAGTAATAGTAGTAGATGCAGGCAGGAATCGGTCTACTTGTTATGGACGTGATTCCTATATACATGATCATGCCTAGATAATCTCATAACGATGCGCTTTTCTATCAATTGCTCGACAGTAATTTGTTCACCCACCGTAATACTTATGCTATCTTCATAGAAGCCACAAGTGAAACCTATGGCCCCCGGGTCTATCTCTTATCATATTTGCTTTCAATCTACTTTTATTTGCATCTTTACCTTTTTGCATCTATATTATAAAATACCAAAAATATATTTACCTTATCATACTATCTTTATTAGATCTCACTTTCGCAAGTGGCCGTGAAGGGATGGACAACCCCTTATTGCGTTGATTGCGAGTTCTCAGTTTGTTTGTGTAGGTGCGTGGGACTTTTGAGGAGCCTCCTACTGGATTGATGCCTTGGTTCTCAAAAACCGAGGGAAATACTTACGCTACACTTGCTGCATCACCCTCTCCTCTTCGAGGAAAACCAACGGAAGCTCAAGACGTAGCAGCCGTCCATACCAACATCAGTCCCGGCGGAGTTTTGTTTAATTATTTGCATTTTTGAGTTCGGGACTGGGAATCCCTATTACCACCCATTTCCTCGTGCGATAGCGAGTGAATAAACACTCAACCTGAGGATAACATGCTTAGCACGGAAGATATCGACCACCTCCTATCGTTCCATGAACGATCTAGGCACTCAAAACGGATAATTTTTTAGAAGTTTTTAGAGGTGGCACATGCAAATTTACTTAGGACGGAAGGGTAATACCGTATATAGGTAGGAATCATCTGGAATAACTTTGGGTTCATGTTTTTTGATGTACAAGCTCAATCCCCACTTAGTACAGGCGAAGGCTAGCAATTTAAGATTGGGAAGCGGCCAGCTAGAGAGCAACAACGATCATGACCAGGCATTATGCATAAGTAACATTGGACACTAGCATGAGTAGGATATGAACACCATGAACATAAGTATTATAGAAGCTATGTTGGTTTTGATTCAAGTACATGCATGAACATGTACCAAGTCAAGCCACTCGAACATTCAGAGGAGGATACCATATCATCATACTACATCACAATCATTTTAACGCTATGTTGATATCCAAGATAAATCATTATCAACTCCCAGCTACTTATGCATGGCATGAGAACCTATAATCTCTAATTGTCATTGCAAACATGTTTTCTCATAATGGGCTGAATCATGGGCACTAGGTTAAACATATTTACACAACAAGAACAAGTCGAGTTCATACCAGTTTGTCTTTGCCACGGCCAGCTCATCAAATATCATCATTATTTCCATTCACTTGCACGCCCGAATGATAACAAAATAATAATAGTGGAAGAGTGCCATGGACTAAGCTCGAATCTGCAAAACATTTTATTCAACAGGAGAAGACAAAGTAAAATATGCTCTTTATTAGTTCAACAGTTATTCATATGAGAGCCACTCAACATTTTCATCGTGGTCTTCTCCTTGGTAAGATTCGAATAAAAAGAAAATAATTCAGATAAACACATTAAAATATTTTTGGAGTTTTTGGTTTTCTTCAACAAGCAAATAAAAAGCAAAAGCGAAAACGAGAAAAACTATTTACATGGGAAATCTCCCAACAAGCAAAAGAAGAACAAGGAATTTTTTTGGATTTTCTTTTTAATACTACTACTAAGCACGCATAGAAAGTAAATTACTACAACTAATTTTTTTGGTTTTTCTAAAGTTTTCAAACACACAAGAACAAAGCAAGAAAATAAATCTAAGCATGGGTGATACAATGAAAAAGCGTGAACACCGACAGATAGAATGATATGTGAACATGAATATAATGTTGGTGAGAAACACGTACTCCCCCAAGCTTAGGCTTTTGGCGTAAGTTGGTAATCGATCAGTATCCTGGAGGGTACTAGTCGGCGTGGTAGCTCACGGAGGCTCTCGGTGCGGATGTCTCAGCATGACGTGCCGCCAACACTGCTGTGTCATGAGCTCGGGCCTCGCTCTCAAGAACAAAATATCTTCCCCTACTGTTACAGTAAAAGAAAGGAGGCGCAGGCAAATATGTGTCCACAACATGTGATTGGTTAAACAACAAATTATAAGTGAAGTCATCAACACTTCCCTTTAGAATATTATGATTTTTTAAGGCATCAAAATCTAAGTATCGAGTGGGTAGGATAGGATCAAAAGACAAAGGTGAAACACCCAGGCCTCGTGTTAGACGTGTGGCATAAATTCCACCATAGAACCAGCAACTTTTGGCGTTATGTTGAAGTCTACATGAAACAATTGCTCCAAGGTTATATGTCCTTTCACCAAAGAGAGAAGTGTGAATGAGGCTCAAGTCTGGCGAGCAAAGTATGCTGCAATATTGCTTGCCTACTATCACTACAAAAAAAATACACTTCCGTGATGATACGTGTTTGTCACAGTAGGTCGCGTTTTTTGTCATGCATGTACATCCATGACAAATTTATGACATAATCAAGATAGTCATACCTGTGCTGTCGTAGAAGTGTTCCATGACATTACCAAAATTATCATCACGGAAGTGTCCACTTCCATGACGATAAATCGCGCGTCACAGAAGTGCTTTCGTCAAGGGTGACCGACACGTGGAATCCACCTTAATGGAACACCGTTAAGCTATCGGGTCCGGTTTTCATCCGATAACCCATTAACAGCCTCGACCAATGGGGATTTTCCATGTGTGAAATCATCATTGGCTGGAGGAAACACGTGTCGGCTCACCGTTGGGACAGAAGTCATCCACTCATTGGACCCAAAGCGCCTATGATACGTCGACACGTGGCACGGGCCAACAGAGGCCCATTATTGTGAAAAGGCCGGCCCGTTAGACTTGGTCAAAAGGTGGCGGGCCGGCCCACGGCAACCGTGTTAGTGGCATGTTCGCATATAGCCCATTTACAGCCCGCTAACCCAGGGCCCGTTTACGGCCTATCCGAATTAGGCCCAGTAGCGTCATCTGGGCCGTCCAATATAATTCCATCCCGTTTTAACTTCCGGCCCATGTATGGCCCATGACGTCTTTTGGCCCATCTGAGGCCCTTAGTAACCCTCGGCCCGTTAACAGCCCGTGGTAAAACTGGCCCGTGATGAACAGTGTATCACTTTATACCCATTGACGGCCCATTATACCATTGGGTCGTTTCCAGCCCATGTTATCTTTCGGCCTTCTCAGGTCCCATTTATTCTTGGGCTCATTTCCAACATTCGTTTACTTACGGCCCATTACAGGCCTTTTCTGCTTGTGGGCCAAATTCAGCCCGTGGATACAGTCGGCCCGTTTGTGGCCCGTTAATCTGTTGGGCCATTTTATAGCATCATCAAATACGGCCGTTTAATGACCCGTTATGGTCAGCCCATAAAACGTACGATTTCCACTCTAGCCCGTTTACGGCCCCTTATACGGCCCGTACAAGGCCCATAGATGAGACGGCCCGTACAAGGCCCATAGATGACACGGCCCGTACAAGGCCCATTAACCCGACGGCCCGTAGAAGGCCCATTGACCCGACGGCCCATAGAAGGCCCATTGACCCGACGGCCCATAGAAGGCCCATGGATCCGCCGGCCCATGGATCCGACGGCCGATAGAAGGCCCACGGATCCGACAGCCCATAGAAGGCCCACAAATCCGACGGCACAGAAGGCTAGGGATTGTCCGTCCTGTAGATGGCCCATGGAACGTACGACCTGTGGAGGGCCATGGTCACTACAACGTTTGGGCGAGTTGGCCCCCATTTGAACGATTTAGCATATTCAAATAATTATCCTACTCTATACTATCACCTCTAAAAATCATACACTATATACAATAAAGAGACTAAGGCATAGAAACGTAGAATAATCCTACACTATACACTAAAGAAATTACAGCCGATTATACCCACTGGGCATTATGGTTCGGCACCAGTGATAATAAAGCATACACAAACAGCAAATTACATACACTGGGCAAATACAGCTCATACATCATGGACGCGCATCAACATAACTTACCATTTGAACTATAATCTCTTTAGAAAATAGGATTGGCCGGATTTAGATAGTAGAAATTTCAGTCTGCAAAATCTCCAATTCCTTCGTTATTACCTCAGTGTCTTGTTTCATTTTTTTTTGACTCATGCATCTAATACCTGCATGTCCAGTCTCAACTTGTTGGTTGTACGTTCAGAATCATGTACACGTTGTCTGGCCACCTCTAGTTGATGCTCGAGAACATCAGCACATTCCAATTCCAATCCATAATCATTCGGTAACGGCCATGCCGCATCGCTTTCATGAGATCTTTATGTTGATTTCACTTCATCCTGAAATGTTTCTGTAAGTACACATGACTAGGGCAAAAATATAGTTACAAGAGTGAAGCGAGCAAGACAGACTATTTTGTACATGGCAAAATAGGACTAACAATAATGTTACACATTATGAAGCATAAGCAGGTGATATTTTAAAAATTATAAAAAAGGTAGTCTATGCAGCTTGCATACAGAAATATCTCTTAGCTCACCAGAGGAGCATGATGTTGGGGCCCAATCCAAAACACAGACAAGTTAAAAATTTAGGCAGCACGTTGCATAGAAGTAAGCAAGCAGTTGGCCATTCTGTAGCTCAATTAAAGTCTTAGGGAGCATAATGAACAACAGAGGATTTCATACAAACATACTACAGCAAGAAAAACTATGCAATCATCAGCCTAGTATAAACTAGATTGTGAGCCTCATTCAATAATAGTTGGTTAATAGACTTCAAAGCTTCAGGCACTCTTCGGCAGAGTAATTAAATGGTAAGGCCTTTAATTATGTCAACTAATAGTTATACAAGTACCCAACATCAGGCATCATTCTTTGGGCATCTCATTAACTGAGGACAAATAAAGCAATTGAAAAGAGCAAATTAACTATGCCTGAAACAAACAAGGAATTGAACTGTTGAGTTGGATACAGTGACTTACCTTAACAGGTTGAAGAGGCTCAGCGCAGCTCCTACTTCTCTTGCAAGGCTCCTTCCTAACATCTTGTACTTGGAAATACTCAATCTTATCTTCATTGCACCCCCTCTGCAAGGTGACACAAACTAGTTACTCGTCTCCTTGGAAGATAAATATGCATACTTTCCAGTCTGTGAACACAAAAGGATGAGACTATAACAAAACAACACCACATAGTGAAACATGCCACATCTCTTGCACTTGCACACAATGAAATGAGCATTTACTATGTGTGCACTATGTAAAAACTAGGCATACCTTTGAACCAGACCTCCGGGTACTCTTGGAGAGCCTACTTTAGTGTACAACCAAACCTTTATGTCACCTATGAGTTAGAAAAGGCCCCACTACAGCAGCCCTTAGTGTTTACATCGTTGACAAGCTCTGTTAGAGTGTTAGGTCAAGAACAACAAGTAATCAAAGCAAACAGTCCTAGTATGGCTGGCTTATGCAAACAAGCAATTGAACAGATGTGTGAGCAAATCTTACATATCAAGAAAAGAAGCAAAGAAGGAGGCTTAAAGACCATCACTTGACTGACCAGATTTAAGGGGCATTTAAACATCATGTGCAACGTATGAACTAACGTAAACATTGCATATTCCAAATTCTACAATGGAATGCACATGTATTAGGTTGTGCCATGTATGATGATGCCTAAATGTACACCATAGCAGGCAAGAGTGGTTCATCATTGCACGCACAATTGAATTGCAGGTTAAGGGCCAGTTCTATTCCGCCTTTTCAGGGCATATTGTCAAAATAAGCCATAAAAGATGTAAAGAAGTCATTTTTGAGTTATGGGCTTGGGCTTAACTAATTTTGCTTTGGAGGGGGTGTTTGGTAGAACCTCACTAAAAATTGAAGGGAAGGGAATAGTGAAATGACTCATTGTCTGCCTATATTACACTCAAAATGCAACTGGTGATGCCCGCGTCACACCTTACCCTCAAGTAAAAACAAACACGCAAGCGTTCATTGCCCCGCCTGCTTGCATCTCCTCTCCCCTTTCCCTCTACCTCGATCCCCTGCCTGCAGCACTAGGGTTCCTCCAGCAAGCTGTCACCACTGGTCCCATCTGGCCTGGTCCTCGACGACGCTCTGTCTAGCTAGGCTACATGGCCGGCGGGTAGGGGCAAATCTCCCTGGCTGATCCTCCCTCTGGTGCCGCCCCTCATTCTCATGGTCTCCAGCAGCTGCTCCATTGTGGTTCGTCAAACACACTACTCCGGCGGGCGCTGCACAAGTACGGCTGATGCCACACTACGGCAGAAGGCACCTTATTCCCCCTCCCCTCCTCCTAGGCCATGGCCTTGAGGTGCTGTTGAAGGATGAGCTCATCCAACAAGGTCAGGATCACCTCTGATTTCTGCCAAATTTTCATTCTGATCCACTATACGATGAATTGCTATGAGCTGCTTCTGTTGCTGCTATATGATGCATTGCTATGAGCTGCTCCTGCTGCTGCTATATGATGAATTTCTATGAGCTGCTGCTGCTATATGATAAATTGCTATGAGCTGATGCTGCTGCTATATGATGAATTGCTATGAGCTGTTGCTACTGCTATATGATGAGTTGCTATAAGCTGCTCCTGTTGCTGTTGTATGATGAATTGCTATGAGCTGCTCCTGCTGATGCTATATGATGAATTGCTATGAGCTGCTCCTGCTGCTACTATATGATGAATTGCTATGAGCTGCTCCTGCTGCTGCTATATGATGAATTGCCATGAGCTGCTCCTACTGCTGCTATATGATGAATTGCTATGAGCTGCTGCTAGTATATGATGAATTGCACACTGCTGTTGTTGCTATATGATGCTTTCAGGTGGTGTTGCTATATGATAATAACCATCCACTTGGACCATCGAATTTCAATAAATAATTGTTCTTCATTTAAATGTGGGTCATGCGTTTTTCGTTTAAATTAGGCAATGGGATCTCTATGGAAAACATTGACCAAAGTAGATTGTGCCAAGTAGATGGTATCTTTGTATTTCCATTTTGAGCAAATAGTGATGGTCTGTTTTCCTATCATATTAACACTACTAGGAAAAGGGCTATTAATGGTGCACCAGTTTTGCCTACTAAAGGCGCATCACTGGTGCGCCATTAGTATCACGCCACTAGATTTTTTTTCTAATGGCGCACCACTGGTGCGCCATTAGTATCTGGTATACTAATGGCGCACCGTGCAGGCGCCATTAGTTTTGCCCATGGTGCGCCACTAATTAGTGCTATACTAATGGCGCACCACACCGTAATGCGCCATTAGTAACAATTTTTTAATTTTTTTCTTAATCTCAGGTCACTATTTCACCTATGAGATATCCAACACATATATATACAACAAGCATCCATATAACAATCATAGCCAACACACAAGTTCCATCATATATACATACATAGCCAACACACAAGTTCCATCATATATACATACATAGCTAACACACAAGTTCCATCGTTACATATTACAAAAGTTTCACATTGTTCATCCAACACCGTTATCCATCAATTCACAAAAGTTTCACATTGATACAAAATAAAAACACAAATGGAAAAGAAGCACTCCATCCATGCAAGCTTCCGTGAATTAAATCAAATCTGCAAAATGATAAACAAGAAGTTAGAAGAACAAAAAGAAGAAGACTAGAAGAATACTAGAAGAAGAAGAACACTAGAAGAAGAATAAGAAGAATTTTGGAAAAGAAATAAGAAGAAGACTATAAGCTTATTATGTAAACTTGATCATTTTGTGCTAACATAAGTTATTTTGGAGCTAACCTATAGGAAACTAAGCATATAAGCTCTAAGTTAGTATATTAGAGCCAACTTAGGTAAAATGAAGCTAACCTATGTCATTTTGGAAAAGAAGAAGAATAAGAAAAAGACTATAAGCTTATTATGTAAACTTGATCATTTTGTGCTAACATAAGTTATTTTGGAGCTAACCTATAGGAAACTAAGCATATAAGCTCTAAGTTAGCATATTAGAGCCAACTTAGGTAAAATGAAGCTAACCTATAGGAAACTAAGCATATTAGAGATAACATAGGTAACTAAGTATATATATATCATTTTGGAGATCTGACATACCTGACAAAGTTCAGTTCTCATGCATTGTTCTTCATCTTCTCCTTCCTCAGTCTGATGCGCCAAGAGCGGCGAGGCGGTGGAGGCGGTGGAGACAGTGGGATGTAGTCTTCTACCTCAATTGGCGTGGTCATGTCGCCCAGCCGTGGGATCGCCGGCGCCACCACCGGTGCGTGGTCATTGTCGAGCACCACCACCATCGCGAGGCCACCTTCGTGCACAACCATCACTAGGTCATCCTCAGCCACCTCCATCTCTTGCCCATGGTCAGCCACCACCATCTCTTGCCCATGGTCAGCCACCACCATCTCTTGCCCATGGTCACCCACCACCATCTCTTGCCCTTGGTCAGCCACCACCAGCGCTAGGTCATCCTCACTTGATGCCCATCGTCATCCTGCAGCTCCACATCCCCACTCTGCTCCTCTTCTCCGCACTCCAGTCCGGATCATCCTTCTTGTTGTCTATGCTGCTGCCAGAATCGCTGCTTGCTTCGCTCTGACCAGAATCGCCATTGCTTCGCTACATACCATGGTCATTTCTTTGCTTCGCTACATGACCATGGTCTCTCTGCTTTGGCTGTAGCCATTGTCATTCTTCTTTGCTCCCATGACCTATCCAAACGCAACAATGACTGTTAACAATTGATGTGAGACAAAGCCAAATGTAGAGGAATAAGAAGAGGCAGAACGTACCGGCATCATAATCTTCAGCGTAGCGCATGTGACACATAGTCGCGTTGAACACCTTCACGATGAGCATGGTGGAGTCGTCGTCGTACGTGAAGAGAAGGAAGTACCCCAGCTGCAGGTCGTAGGCACGGTAGAACTTCTCCCACCCACGAGACAAGTACATGTGGCCCTCCTTGATAACCAACTCCACATCCCACAGCCTGCGAAACCCGCTGCCGGCCTGTCGTACCTTCACATTATTTGGCGGATCTTCACCCATCGGCATGTTCTTAAAACTGTCGGGCAGCCTCTGCAGCTTTGGGACAATGAGTGATGTAGGCAAACAACAGATATCATAATGAGATGGGTGAAGCTAGGGAGATCTCTCATTTTATATACATGCGTCATGGATGATAATCTTTGAAGTCCCAAGTATGATAGTGAAGAACTGGAAGCATCCAACTCAGATGCTGTGTCGCAGAAGGCGGTGGCTGCTTCCCGCCATCTCCGATAATTAAGCAGCGAAGAGACCAATTAGTACCCTTACAACAGATCATAAAACATGCATGATAACAGGCATTAGTCGCAAGTACCCCATATGTCCTATTTTTAGCAAAGTAATGCTAAAATTCACGGAAAATTTCAGCATTACCTTTGCTGAAAATAGGACATATGGAGTACCCGAATTTGCAGGAACGGAATTTAATCGACATTCCGGCAAACTCAAGGGCCTCTCGGAGACGCACATTGGTCATTGCTGGCCTTCATTATATGCGTGTGTAGTGTAACTGCTTGTAAGACCTGGATGGTGTGCTGGAGTGTTATGCTATTTACTGATGTACTACTATTAACACTGCAGAATAAAATGCCTGTGGTCCATGGTATTTATATGTTCCATGCTATTCTTTGTTGTTCTACAAATAGACAAACTTAGACTATAAAGAGGTAGCAAGGAAAATGATTTTAGCCCACCTCCGATGCAAACAATACTAAAAATGTAAAAGTTTTACACAGTGCAGTTGAGCTAAATATGGAGTCTTTATACCATGACACAGTTTTACACAGTATATCTTCACCATATAAGAAAATAGCATCATCATCTTAGCTTCACAACACAGTTTTACCTGGCTGTTTACTGCTGCTGCTGCGCTGCAGGGGTGGAGGAATGGGCGCCGCCGGTGGAGAGGGCGAGGCCGAGGACGGCGTGGGGCTTGAGGGCCTGTGGCCGGGTGAGGCCGACGAGTTGGTCGTCCCCGACGCCGGCGGAGATAGGGTTCGGGGAGACGGCGGGCGGCGCTGAGGGGACGGGGCGGTGGAGAGGGGGTAGGGTCGAGGTCACGGGAGAAGAGAGGAGGAGGCGGACGGTGGCGCAGCTTCGGGGCTGGAGGGGCCTGTACCGGAGGCGGGCAGGAGGGTTCGCCGGTTGCGCCAAGGCGGGCGGGCCTCAGCGGTGGCGGGTCGGGTGGCGGCGCCAGGGACGGAGGCGTGGGGCGCGGGGCGATGGGGTCGGCGGCGCGCCAGGGACGGAGGGGCGGGCGCCAAGCAGCATACGGTTGGGGCGGGCGTAAAGGGCGCACGGTTGGAGTGGGGAGGAAGGAGGAGGTAATAAGCTTTTTTGCCAAAAAGAAAAAAAATTTACTGGCGCACTCTGTCTCCAGTGCGCCATTAGTAGTTCTAACTACTAATGGCGCACTTTGCCCGGATGCGCCATTAGAATGTTTGAAAAAATGAAAGAAAAAAAAATTGTTTTACTAGAGGCGCACCTTCTGCCTAGTGCGCCATTAGTGTATTCCACACTAATGGCGTATCTCCACCAGGTGCACCATTAGTATATAGTAGTGGCGCACCACTTCTCTGGTGCGCCATTAGTGTCAATCCAATCTTTAGCCCTTTTCCTAGTAGTGTAATTACTGCACTGGGTTCAATTTGTGATGTTTGCAAGTCAAATTAATTTTCATATAGGCAGCAAAATGAAAAAATATAATGCAATCTAGACTTTTCACTTATCATACCAAAGATAAGCTGAAAACGCAATGAAAAGAACTGGTTGGCTTATTACATGGAGCTTATATTCACAGGTGCTTATTTTCTTAGGATAACTCGTAATAATTGTCCCTAAGAAACTTGGCCAATAGAACTAACATACAAATAACATGTCACGATGATTGCAATGGAGGAGTGACGTACCATAGCACTGCTTGTATAGGCTCACCGCTGGCTCTCCTTTTTCTGCGATGTTCCATGAAATTGCCACATACATCTTGTACTTTTTCATTGTGTAACCCAATCTGCAAGTTGGCACGGCTAATTTCAGACATCTCTACATGATAATACATTGCATATCCCTTGCATATCTAAACCACCAATTAATGATTGTGTGCGTAGCATAAACTAGCCATGACTCTGTGTGCTGGACTAGCAGGCACTCTAAGGGAGCCTAATGTAGTGTACTGGAATTCCTACATGCCACCTATGATTTTGTGTAATGTACTGCCTCTGTTCCTAAATATATGTCTATTCAGAGATGTATATAGATGCATTTTTGAGTGTAGATTCGCTCATTTTGCTCCGTATGTAGCCTATATTGGAATCTGTAGAAAGACTTGTATTTAGGAACGGAGGTACGAGGTAGTATCATGTATGACATCTACATATCTAATTTAGCAGCCAGTAGTAGAAATCATTGTCTGCACAAAGGAATTACTTGTCGAAAATCCGAGCAAAGCACGCTGGCAGGCCCAGAACAATACAAGAGAGAGTGACACACTTACAAGATCATAGCAATGCCTTGGTCCAGGATCTTGGTTGGCCAAGCTATTAGATCCAGAAGAAACATCGTCCTTGTAGTTTTTGCCAGCTGCATAACAGGTAAAAGCGACCTGTTAGTATATTTGAAGTACATCGGGCAGGTGATGCTGGACGGGTTTAAAGGTGACAAGTACCTAGGCCGTGGCGGGTGCTTGGCATCTTGCCAGACGGTGGGAATCAGGTTAGAAACGTCAAGGGTGATGACGCCTTACCGGGTTGTCGAGGTCCGTAAGGAGATCTAGAACCGCCGAGTAGGGTGTTTGTGGAGCGGCTCCGGTAGGGTGGACTACGGTGTGGGCGAAGCGGATCTGTGGCCGTGGACGAGGGCGTAGGTGAAGCTGCTCTGGTGGTTGGGTTAAGGATGGTGCCGACGATGCGGATCTGCGGTCGTGGATGGGGCGTCAGAAGCTGCTCCGGTAGGTTGGATGAGGGTGCGAGGAAGCGGATCTGAGGCCGTGGACTTTTGAGTTGGCAAAGTGGCCCTGGTAGGGTTGAAAATGGTATAGGCGAAGCTACTCCGATGGGGTTGACGATGTTGTCGGCGAAGCTGCTCCGGTAGGGTTGAGGAAGGTGTCGGCGAAGAGGATCAGAGGCCGTCGACGGGGGCGTCGGTGGGGCGGCCGGGGAGGGTGTGGACGAGCGTCTCGGTGGGGAATCTGAACGAGCAGCTGCAGATCTTATTTGCAGTTGACGAGAGTACCGGCGAAGCAGATCTGGTACCATGGACAAGGCCGACACTGAATGGGCTGTGGTACAGTGGTGGATGAGCAGTCTACTTGTTTCTAGGGGAGGTGGGAGGGGTAGATGCGGCTGCAGAAGCAGATCCGGCGAGGTGGACGCTTGTTGGCGATGAATGGGCTCTGCACGCCGGTGGATGAGCAGTCTAGGGTTTCGAGAGGGAGGGAGAAAGGCCAATGAAATACGGACGGCGTGATGTGAGATGCTCTGGTCTTTGTGGAGTTATTCGTTTTTGCGGGAGGGAGAGGAAATGGGGTGCCGTGTAGTGGGGAACCGAAGTTACCAAAGCAGCCCCGACCTATTATGTAGATGAGTGCGGTATTGTAACTATTGGTCTCCATGCACCAAGGACAAAAGGGGAATTTCGCATGCTAAAGACTAAGGTGGCGGAAATTTTAGAAGGAGGCGGGAGATTTTTCCCCCCGCGGGATCGTTCGTATCCAGTTTCAACTAATTCTGGACCGTGCTAGCGGGAAGGTCTTGCGAGACTGTGTACACGGGGCATACGTCAGCAGTTAATAACTAGTGTGTCCATCCCAGAAAAAAGACAATAACGCGGGATGATGCGCCGATAACTTGGACGTTCACACGGGCGCGGCCAATTGTACGGGTGTAGTGGCGCGTTCACAAAAAAAGGGATCAAACGCTCATCATATGTATTTCTCGGGTAAATAGATAATTTAGTGCAATTGGTTATTTACTTTAAACATAATGCATTGACGTGTTAGTGTAGAGGCGCACAAAAACAAGTCCGCTACTTAAAAGTGTTACCTCATATGATTACATAGCCTCCATTTCATAAATTATGCGTGCCGTTGAATTCATATATGAATATTACATATATTACTTCATAATAGAACCTTAAATCATCCAAGACTAATGATTTTGAATGCAAGAGTAACAATGGTGCATGTACATGATAGCTACATTGGTTGTTTGAAGAAACATCACTGTAACTTTGGCATGCACAACTGAAAAGGTTTATTTAAATAGAAAAAATGTGATATGTGAGTGCCCAATTTTTATAGCGTTGAATCGATATTGTACCTTTGGCCACGATACGAAGTAGATATTGATTTATGTTCAAGCGATGCACGTCCCGATCGCTAGATAGTGTTACGTGAATGAATTGTGCAATCTCTCTCACACACATACATATCTCATTTCCCTGTGGTCATTAAAATAACACACGCGCACTTTGTGTATTTCTCTCCCTCCGTCAAGGTTAGAATTCAACTTTCTACCCCGTCCTACAAGTCTTTCACACAGAAACACACATGCTCTCTCTGTCGAACACGCCCACCCATTTAATTCCGCCCACCCACAGCCACTAATGTCTCAAAGTATAATAATGTCTCTCACACATATGCCTAAGGTTAACTCGAGTTCAGGAACCATATGAATAAATACAATGGGATTCCAACAGAGCACCTTTTGTTTTGATATTTCTCTCTCTCTCTCTCTCTCTCTCTCTCTCTCTCCAACACATTGTTTCTTGCTTCATTTTTTCCGGCACTTGCATGCACACAATTTTGTTTATCTTCGTGATGCTTTAAGTATGCCTCGCACAAATGCTATCTACCTATCCCTTAATATAGCTAGATATGTGTCACACAAACTCCTTCTCCCTACTAGCAAGATGCCCATGCGTTACCTTGAACATCAAGATGCATTTGTATGAGTAGTTTATGTTGTGGGAGAAAAGGATGAACGAGGGAATGCCTTATTTGCAAATGCGGAGAGGGGTGTGGGTATCTTTTTGCAAAATTGCCACAGTTTCCTTCCTATCTGTCGGGTATAAATCGGATGGCCTATATTGCAGGATGGCAGGAACATCATCATCACCAACTCTGTTTTTATAAGAGTGGGGATATGTAAGTGTCACTGCCCCCCACCCCCCCGACACACACACCCACACCCACACAACCACACACACACACACACTTCCCAACACCGAAGGAGTAGGGTGACACCTCGATCTTGATACTAATCTATCGACTGGCTTCTCTCTCAAACACACACACACGCACACACACTACCCGGCACCGAAGGAGTAGGGCGGCACCTCGATCTTGACAGTAATCTATCTACTCCTCTTTCAAACACATACACGCATACACACACACTCGCTAGTTGTGCTTCTACATGCCTACAGCACACTCTCGAGCACGTGTTCTCTCCTCCCTCCCCCACCCCAACAATGACAGCAGAAGGGTGACAACTCAATCTGATCGTAATCTGTCAATTGGTTTCTCTCTCAAACATTGTGTCTCCGTGCCTCGCTCAGTAGCCCCCTCGATATGTAGACTTCTCGTGTGTGCACAGCTGTAGTGACGATGATGCTGAACCCAGTGTGCCTCGTTTTTACCGGCCTCATGTGATAGTTTTCACCCTGTTTTCTGTTAATTAACAAAGCAACCTTTTCTTTGTTACTACTAGTGAATCCAAAATCATTCGGGGCAGACATAAAATATATCACTTCAACCTAATTATTACAGTAACTATTTTAAAAGAAACTGGCTAGATGCTCGTGCGTTGCACGGAAAATCAAGATGCATTTGTATGAGTATTTTATCTTGTGAGAGAAAAGGATGAACGAGGAAAGGCCGTATTTGTGAACGTGGAGAGGGGTGTGGGTAAATTTTTTCTAAATTGCCATAGTTTTCTTCCTATCCGTTAGATATAAATCTGATGGCCTATATTGCAGGATGGCACGCACACCATCATCACCAACTCTGTTTTCTACTCCCTCCGATCCTAAATATTTGTCTTTTTAGAGATTTCACCAAGTGACTACATATGGAGCAAAATGAGTTAATCTACACTCTAAAATATGTCTACATACTCATCCGTATGTGGTAGTCCATTTGAAATCTGAAAAAGACAAATATTTAGGAACTGATGGAGTATAAGAGTAGACATGGAGATATATCAGCAGCATGGTCTACAACAAAAATGTGCTGGACTGGGTAGCGCCAAATGCTCGCAACGCGATGACATGAGTTCAAATTTTGTCTTTAACTTTAGATTTTTATATTATATATTACTTATTTAATATATACTTCTTTCGCTTATTGACAGTGGAACCCACCGAGTACTTAGAATACAAGATTGAGGATGGAATTCTTTCTTTTTAACTTTCTGTACGAAGCTCTAGCCACCCTGCAAGTCACGTGTACACTGTACATGCAATTAACTTTTTATAGAGGGACAATCATACACGCAATTAACTCAAATGGATTGGATGTCACTCTATTATTTCCAGCATAAGAGCATCTCCAACGGCAGCCAACAAATTTCCTCCCGTTTCCTTCCCCGGAGGACGACATCAAACGCCAGCGGCACACATTTTCACAACTCTAACCAACCTGATGAAATTCATGCAAACACGGATTGATGTGATATAAGCATGAATGATTTCGTATAAAAAAGCCGGATCTTCATATAAACATGATGGATTTCATTACATTTACATGAACTAAGCGGTGCCAATCTGGCTATCTTGGTATAATTAATACTCCCTCTGTCCAGAAATACTTGTCCTAGAAATGGTTGTATCTAGACTTATTTTAGTTATAGATACATACAATTTATCCATTATTAGAACAAAAATTTCCCGCCAGCCGGAGAGGGAGCACATAATCTAAATGGGGGCCCGCGGATCCCTTTGTCTACCTCATGTCTGGCAGACACTTTGCGGGGTCGACGAAGGTCCTCGGAAGAGACGAAGAAGCAAAGAAACCACCTGAATACGCAGTCGTCACCTCGGCAGTGGCCCTCATGGGACCCGAGTGGCGGCGGCCTCCCGTGTTCTACTTCTCCTCGATGATGGCGGCGGACAGGGAGAAGCTGGCCACCGACTCGTCGCTGTCCACGCACCCGGCTTCTGTCTTTGCCTGCATGGCGCTGCCACAAGCACGGGAGGCGCTGCCACAAGCACGGGAGGCGCGCCCACAGACACGGGAGGCGCGGTACGACGCGGCAGCGACGATGCCCGTACCGGTGTGCTCGCCACCGGGCCGGCCTGGAGCAACTCGCCACTCCTCATCGACCTGAACTGGAGCGGCGAGTTGCTGAACCACGCACCTACTTGGGGCGGCAACTGGCTCCGTCGGGCCAAGCTAGGTTGGTGAAGCACCGAGCGGCCTCGCGCGTATCCGGAGGGCTCGACGGGCCACCCAGCCGGGTAATATGCCGGAGAATGGCTCCTAGGAAGCCATCGGAAGAGTGGATAAATTGGTGAAGGCGGAGATGGGGGAGCGGCGGAGGGGTGCTATTCTTGCCCGATGTCTGTCGGGCCTCGTGTAAATAGAGGCTGGACGGCAGGAGCTTGGCCGGCGTCTGGCCTCGTTTAAACTGAGGGCGGACAGGAGGAGCTCGGCCGGTGTTGCATTTAATTTCGGCCCGCTCATGAACGGACGTGTGGCCGGAGTAGGTTTCTCGGTGTGCATGCGGGTTTAGTGGAGGGGTTTGATGGAGGCGAGGAGGTGTGTTCAGCCGGGCATGCAGTGGACGGTGCAATACTATTCGATTGGACAACTACAACTAGTATATTATAAAACACAAAGAAGAGTAGTAGAGATAGAGATAAGAATAGAGACTAGGGAGGAGCACCATCTACTGCTTCGTGGGCTACTCCTATGCTCCATTCGGCGGCCGCAATGTCCCCTACAGCCACTCCCTCCCGCGCTCCATTCGGCGGGCGCTGTTGAAATTTGGGGAGCGCACTCTCGTGACTGCTAGCAGCGATGACTTAACCGATGGCGACTTCTTCCCCGACCTCAGCAACCTCTTCCTCAACGACATGGGCGACAACCTCAATGCCAAGGGTGCTGCTCCCGTTGCACCGTATGTGTTTATGTCCTTCCTGTTCGAAATCATGGTAGAATTCATGTTTCTAGTCTGTGTCCTAGATTCGATCTGTTCATCTACTATGCTAGTTCGCAGGATTAGTTTTATCTCTGTTATAACCGTCATGATTTATTTTGTAGTAAATCTCGTAGTAACTTGCTCATATATTCAACTGGCGGAACGTCCCCTACAGCCACTCCCATTTCATGGACGGCCTGGTCGATGCCTCCAAGGAGCCCTTCGTCTACTGCTATGACTGCCCGGTGCCGTTTTGGGGCTCACCGGCGGACATCGTGCATCACCTGACGCAGGCGTGCGGCAATCACTACTGGCCCTTGGCGAAGTACATCAAGTACGAGACGTGCTACCCATTCACCATGCCGGTGTCGCTGGAGGATCAGCGCCACCTGCTAGTCTTGGAGGATGACGGCAGCTTCTTCCTCTTGATCGTGGCCACCGGCGAGGCCCGCGCAGGCTGCCGCCACATCTCTGTAGTGTGCGTCAGGGGCGACACCGCTGAGATGCTGTCACTGACACGAGGCCGATGTACGCATGCGTGCTCACTATTACTACCCCTCGGAGGTACGTGGACGGCGACACTGGCTACGCCAAGCATACTTGGACTCTGCCGAGCTAGGACCTTTCAGTCGACGTCGACATGGAAAACCCATGGTGTTATTTGAACTCCAACAATGTGCACGGGGACTCCAAGGAGGTTCACCTGGACATCTGCATTTTCAAGTTAAATATTGATCATTAGTCTTCGCTCAATGTAATCTGCTGTCTAAGCATGTGGAGACTTCCATGCATGATCTTGCTCTATTGGAGTATCGCGCATGAATAAAAGTGTATCCATTTATGGTATAGTCTAGAATCTTCCATGTACGAATTTTTACTACAATATTGGTGAAAGACTTATGATGAACCATTTCTTACATATCCTCTGCCCCCTCCCAAGTCATCCTGATTTAATCCCTAAGTTTAGGTGTATAAGGGCATGGTTAATACTTTAATAGTATAGCCAACTGTTGACTATAAGAAAGTGCCATGTCATTTGTAGCCAACATGTATAACAATGGATACTCAAAAACTAATTCTTGAAGATCATTTCATGAAAAGCACAGTAAGAGTTATTTCTTCACAAGTTTTGGATGCAGGTTGAACAGTTGAATGCTTTTGTTTGCAAAAGATACTTTTTTATCTATTTCACCCGGATGTTTTTGAACTCTAGTGATGAAATAATATCCGAACAAACCTATCGATACCCGTTACACATGAGATAACTCCCACATCCTTTGTCAAAATAAACAACTCTCCGATCAATGCATTTCACTCTTCCGTGCAACGCACGGGCACTTTAATATAGATCAGTACGACCAAAAATTATACTAACATTATATATAGTACAATAAATGATGATGCATGTCACCTAAAATTATAGGAGTATCATGGAAAACTATGTTCAAATACGAATCCAACGATATTGTTTTTGTTGACATGCACTAACATTTGGTCAGTTATATCTTCAGTCAAATTCAATGGGGGATAAACCACGACCGATGTAGTCGTACTAGTGTAGAGGGCGGCGCTGCACGGGAGTCTCACCCCGCTCGTGGCGTGGCAGTAAAGCCATCATATCACAAAACCCAACCACTCCCAGTAATAAGTGGCCTAGTAAAATAAACGGACAAGCAACCATCACATCCCTCCATCTTTTTTGCATTTCATCTCTCTGCATTTGCTTTCTCCGGTTCATCTCGCACACTCGATCCCTAGCTACTACTCCTAGTATCCCTAGCTACTACTCCTAGGACCAGTTCTTTTGGCGGCTTCCCTAGCTTTTCCCATAAGACTAGTCACAGTGGAGAGTAACATTAAGGCGCCTCACTCATTTATTTGGGCTTCTAAACTACTACTAGTAGTACCTCCGTCCTGGTTTATTTCACACCATTGTAATTTGTGCTAAATTTTGACTAAAGATTTAACTGATAAAATGTTAGTGCATTTGACATGCACTAACATTTCATTAGTTCAATTTATGATCAAAATTTGACACAGATTACAATGGGGACCAATAAACCAGGACGGAGGTAGTAGTTATGGGATTACTAATCTAGAAGCCTAAAATAAATGGCCCCTGGTACTCCTACTAGTAGTAGCACTCAAGTTGAAATTCCAATTGCACGGCACAACTTGTTAGGCAAAAAATTCGATACAGGGTGTAGGAAGCGGTTTGGGAATTTGCATGCCTTTCCAACCAGTGAAATACTCCGTACAAAGTACGACAGAGAAATAACCACAGAGAAGGAAGCTAAAAGTAAACAATCAAACGAGCATTTTTGCATTTGTTTTGCATTGAATCGTTTCACAAGCTTGACTAGTGATGTTTTTTTACTTTTACAAAAACCGCATCTTAATGTTAAAACGTGCATTTGCACGTACATAAGTAATAGTAGTACTCCCTCCGTCTAGGTGTATAAGTCTTCCCTCCTTCTTGGTCACGGTGCACAACCAAAGATGAATTATTGAGCTGGACGGATGGAATAGCACTTACAGTCCACTTCTAAATATTTGTCTTTCTAGAGATTTTTCAATAAGTGACTACATACAGAGCAAAATGAGTGAATCTACACTTCAAAATATGTCTATATAATCAATATGTGATAGTCCATTTGAAATATCTAAAAGTCAAATATTTAGGAAACGAGGGAGTAATATATTAGGAGTATATCAAAACAAGAGTGATTTCTTTCAAGTTTGTGAACAAGTACTACTATTCTACTACTTTGGATCCGTCGCAACGCACGGGCACATTGCTAGTAAAAGGAAAAGGCCTGCCGCGTACGCGTCGCACTCCCCCCCACACATGCCCGGGAATCAGGAGTACTCCACGACCCGTCCGGCACGACACATAGCTTAGGGAAGGCGTGTTGCCTAGCATTTTCACTTTCATGTGGGACTGCCGTTGAGCAAACTGACTATTGGCAAACCGGACCCCGCCCGCCGCCGGGTTGGAAAACAGAAACGAGGGGAAGATCTAGCTATAGCACGGAAGTCAAGAAAATTGGTGTCAGATGGGGCTCATTGATAGAGTAGGAGCATTCCGTACTACTCTGCTCCTACTAGTACCAAGTTTGTACTATACAACTAGTACTACCACTATACAACTGTATGTGCACGACACAACATCGTAGGAAAAAAATGGGAAGATCTTGTTTTGGGTGATTTATATTTTTTTTTTCTGTCAACGTATTATGAATAATATGATGTGGGGGCACCCATGAAGCTTATGTGGCTTGGTTGCATGGCTATGAAAGGTTAGAGAAAAATAAATAGATAATGTGTTTAGAGTGCACTCCACTAAACAGATATACTTTGGATCCATTGCAGCGAATTACGGCACATCTATATCAATACCCCCTATATAGTGTGTGAATAACTTTGAAAGTTGATCGTTGGATGAAGCCAATCCGACGGTACAAAGATGGCAAATCCGAGCACTACTGCCCGTTGGATATCATTTGCATTCGACCAGATTCTGCCACATGTAGAATCTAGAAGACTCCATGGTTGAACTTCATCCATGACTAACTTTGCCACAACTAAGCTTAGGAAAAGTGTGTCTGAAACAAAAAATGTGGCTAACAAAATGGCCACCACAAGTGTGGCAAGATTTGGCAAGAAGTTGAGTCTATGACATCTGGACCATGTAGCTAGAAAAGTGTGGCAAGCCACAAGTGTAGAAATGAACCAAACACATGCCTGGTGTGTTTGGTAGGGTGTGTGAAGGGTGCATGATCCCAAGAGTTCCCTTCTCGACCCATTTTTGGGTGTTTGGTAGAGTGTATGGAGGGTGCATGAGTCCACACTAGATTAGCACAAATACACGAGAAGCATGCATGAAGAGAGAATACATGAAGAGGGGTGTTGAGTTGAGCATGCATGAAAAGGGAACAACTATGCTGAGACGAGAACGCAACCAAACACACTTGTGTCACGCCTAAGCTTAGGCATGGCAACCTTAGGCTGCAAACCAAACCATAACTTTGAAAGTTGGTCGTTGGATGAAGCCAATCCGACGATACACAGATGGCAAATCCGAGCACTACTGGCCGTTGGATATCATCTACATTCCACCAGATTCCGCCACATGTAGAATCTAGAAGACTCCATGGTTGAACTTCATTCATGACTAACTTTGCCACAACTAAGCTTAGGCAAAGTGTGTCTGCCACAAAAAATGTGGCTAACAAAATGGCCACCACAAATTTGGCTAGATTTGGCAAGAAGTTGAGTCTATGACATGTGGACCATGTACCTAGAAAAGTGCGGCAAGCCACAAGTGTGGCAATGAACCAAACACATGCCGGCATGCCTAAGCTTAGGCGTGGCAACCTTAGGCTGCAAAACAACCCGTAACTTTGAAAGTTGGTCATTGGATGAAGCCAATCCGACGGTACAAAGATAGCAAATCCGAGCACTACTGGCCGTTGGATATCATCTACATTCCACCAGATTTTGCCACATGTAGAATCTAGAAGACTCCACATGTAGAAGCATAATGCACAAACCACCAGAATCTCATGCGTGCAATGCACGTGTACCTTACTAGTAGTTGGTAGTAGTAAGAAACAAATTCCGGGTTTGGCACGAGCTCGTACTGCGGGAGCACCACAAGGCCTGCCGCAGGAGTTACATTTCCCTCTCGGGGCCCACGGGACCGAACTTCAGTGGCTTAGTGCCCGGCCTATGAGAGCAAGTACAATAAGGTGATGTAGGCGGGCTGTAAGACATTAAATATTATATTTTTGCTTAGTTGGACGAGAGAGAAGATGAAAGAGAAGAGAAGCGGGCTACTAGTTAACAGCCGGCTACAGCACGTGCTCCTAGGCATTTTATGAGAGAGCGAGGTGGGTCATGTAACAACAAAGTAGTACATATTAATATTCAACTATTGTACTTGTTGGCTACAAGCTTGGCTATATGTGACGTGGCAACATCATATAGCCAGCAGCAAGCTATATTATTAACCATGCTTTGAGTCAATGACATGCGGACGTTAAATGTGGCTGGCCCACATGTCATTCTCATGGTGGTGGTGTGGTTCACGGCTCATTCGTTCGAGATGAACCGGCCGGTGGTGGCGTGGTCGTGGCGAGGGTGCCCTAGCTGGGCGTTGGGGCGTTACGAGGCGTAGATAGCCACACCGACGGGTACAACCTATAGTATAGAAGTACTCTAGCTGAGGATTGATGCCCGGGACGAAATGTGTCATAGCCGCTGGATGAAAATTCGATGGTGCGGGATGTGTGGTGTCATGGGTTCATGCGGCATCGTGGGAATCGCGTGTGGCTGTGGTAGAAACTTGATGCTCGCCGCATTTAAGGTGGCCCACATGTCATGCACACAAAGGCAGAGGGGTGGTGCGGCCGAGAGGGGTGAGGCGCACGTCGGGGGACGTGGTGCCGTGGGTTGGAGCGGCGTCGTGGGAATCGCGAGTGGCAGTGGATGAAACATGATGGTCGCCGTAGTTGAACTTCCATGGACAAGTTGTCATGTCTACGGACACATGCATTTCATAACGATCACTAGAAGGAGTAGTAGAGAAAGCTAGGCGGATAAATAGTTCCTTATAGGCAAGCGGACCCATGCTACTACTTGTTCCAAAGACATGCACACCATCGAAATAGTCCATCTATATCAATATACATAGAGAGGGAATATTTTTTTTACAAGAGTGGAAATAGTTCATCCATCCATAATGCCTTACTGCTGGTGCAACATCTTCTTCTTCTTTTTCTTGTTCTCATTTTCTATGGGAGACGGCTTCGCAACAAGCTCTCTGGACCTTGCAGCTATCTCGAAACTCACACGGGCATCGAGGGCAGCATATTTTATCCGCTCGGACGTCAAGGGATAATTCTCCCATCCAGACGACCTTAATGCCAGCGTCTCGTCACCCTTCTGAAGATTTGTTCCTAGCACAAAATTTGCTACGTCGAATAGGGATGCTATCGGTTTATCACAATCTTCTACATGAATTTTTATTCTAGTTTGTAGGTCAGCGATGCTTTTCAAATCAAGGTTGTATGGCTCCAATTTCTGTTTGTCCCCTGCGATGGCTGCCCCACAGAAGTATATGTCCTCCTGAGACAAGAAATCATGAAGCTCACATGGTATGGAGGGCGCGTGTATGATGTGGTACACAAAAACATCATCTTTGAGGCACAGTTGAAGGACAGCGGCGCGTTGGTTCTTCCCAGTGCCACGCTCCGTGTACTCTGCGTCGACACCGATGACATTCATCTCCACCTTTTGGAGGGAGTTGGATACATTGTTGATCCACTTCCGAACAACCCTTGGGTGGTCGGTGACTGTGGCAACTATGCTCAACGAGCCTTCGACGCGGACATGTTGGACGCTAAAAACCTGCATCTTGATCTCTTTCGCTATTTGGAACCGCTGGACAGGAGGGCTATGGTTTGGAGAATTAGGATTAGATGGCTAATCTAACTGAAGAAGATGATTATTTATAGGGGCTTCGGAATTACTCCAGGAGGATGTGAAGAGGTTAAAACAATAATGTGAATGCAGTGCGGTTTGGATGCAAATGATGATCAAGGAGTAGTGAAAAAGCCGAGGAAAATCGGTTCCCGATGGAGAAATAAATGGGAGAAGTTATGCGCATGCATGAGGAGAGGTGCGGTGGTTTGACTGCTGCATGCAATGGATTGGACGGGCTCTTCGGTTGCCTTCTCTCTCTCGCACGCGCACAGAGCGGCCCACTTGCATGCTGCAGTTTATTGGCTGGAGTTGGGCTGCAGCTGCTCATGCGTACGCTAATTAATGTCGTGAACGCGGGGCATGGAGGGAAATGGGCGCATGCAAAAGGGTATATACCCAGACTAACTAGTGAAATACTGAAAAAAGTTATGCGCGGAACAAGAGGACCGGAGGGAGTACTACTCATGTTCCTACTACGGTTAAGGAATATGCGGTTATCCTCAAAAAAGAAAAGTCCTTCTTCGCGCTTCCGCATGCACGAGAATTTGGTTCTGCTTGCAATATGGATGATAGCTGGAGGATGAAGTGAACCCAGAGGCATGCTAGCACGGGAGTGTACTCATGTTCCTACTACTCCTACTAGTAGTAGTAGTAGTAGTACAACTGTGGTACACTTGATGGTCAAAATACTATTATTCATCCAGTCCTCACAGTGAAGTGACAAGACCCTGCGCCCGAGGTGACACCAGTCCAGGCGGCGTGTCCGGGTTACCAAAGTCAGCCTCACCTTGTGCACTATGCAGTCACTGTCACCGCCGCTGTATAGCATGCCTCGCCTCGTCTCCCTCTCCCCTAGCACCACTCCATCTCCATCTCCGTCTCGCCGGAGATCCTGAGGTCACTCTTCATTATCTCACTGTGCCCCCGCATACCCTCGCCTCGCTCGCCTCCCCCAGTACCACTATTCCCTCGCTAGCCGCTCCAGCACCGACAACCTTCTCCCCCGTAAATCAAGCCCCCCAAAACCCCACCTTCCAAACTCCACCATGGCCGAACGCGAACCGCGCAGGATCCATATGAGCCGCGATTGGAGCTATCTCCCCAGTGACGTCCTCGACCTCTGTTGTTCGTGTATGGATATGTTGAGCACCCTGCGGCTGGCTGCATGCTCGAGAGGCATGCACACGGCCATCGTTGAAGCGAGGCCTAAGCTTTTCAAGACACCCTGCTTGCTGCTATCTGGTCTTGCGAGATTGGCTCACCATGATATGGAGGCGTACATGATGCCCTCAACTTCAATCCGATCTCCATTAGCCGAAACTTCTTTGCAGGTATGTAGTGGGTCGCCGTACATCATTTCCCTCGACTTCGATCCGATCACCATTGCCCGAAACTTCTTAGCAGGTATGTACTGGGTCGGCATGAACTCCCACTAGATGGCTGCCGTCAGAGAAGACGGTAAAAATTTGGTGCTCGTGAACTTCCAGACCTCCCATGAGAGTATCCTTCCTCCGTTGGATTATATAGAGTATTACCATCGCGGTCCTAGTCATCTAGATTACCGCGTCAGTTGGACGGACCTTCTTATGCAGAAGATTGTAATCTGACAAGTGCCCACACGACATGCGGGTTATGCAGACTTCAAGCTAATTGCCTTGTTCGACAAGGGACTCGCCTATCTTTACGTTGGTGCCTTCTCTAGATGGAGACAACTCAGCTCCCAGTGGATCGTCGTCAAAGCCGATACACACTTCTGTGATGCTATTGAACTCAATGGTATCATCTACACGATCCACAAAGCAGATGGCACCACGTATTGCTGGGACGGCGCGTGTAAGTTGTTTCCGTCTCATGTTAATGATGACGCCATGACACTGTTTGAACTTTTTGTGATGATTGGCATATCCCTGTTTGAGCAGAATTTGAGAACTATGGTAATGTATTAGAGACGTCATAAATCAGCTATATTTGGAATGAGTTAATTCATGCGATTGTGATCATGTCATTACAGCCAATTTGTACCCCTGAATAATCAAAATGTTAGGAATATATGGATATTCTCCTTATTTTACAGTAATCTATATACTACTACTAAATATGAGTGTGTATCAATGGCCATGTTAGTTTCCTCATTTTCATGATATAGAAACATGCACCACACTGTTGGTTTCATCTAACCATACATTAGGGAAGTAAATGTGCATGGAGAACTCTATATTTGGAAGTAGTGAAATCCTGTAATGCTTACCATGTGTACATACCTATATTCACCCTTCAGCAATCAATGGCTAGAATAATATCCTCACAAAATTTTGCCCACAGAACACGAGTATATAAAAATGCGTGGTCTATTAGTTACCTTGAAGAATTTGTTTGTGAGGACAGAACATGATTCCATAACATGCATGACATGGTAGTTTCCTGTGAAGAATCGATTGCGAGATAACATGAGTATAACCATGCATGGCACTTCTATATTTTCAAACCCAGTATACATTTCCCTGTATTTTCCTCCAAGTTCCAACAAGGACATATCAATGATGTTTATTGCATTATCCTACTCATACTCTGAACAATACTGATCTTACATTAACAATGCCTGTCCTTTTTGATATGATGCAGTATCGCTACAGTTACTGCCCTTTGTAATCACACCACCTTTGCCAAAACAGGGAAGCACAACTGGTTCCTTGCTCGATCAGACGACGGCAAAAGACTGGTGATAATTCAGACACATGAGCCGGAAAAGTTATATTGCAAAACCCCCACTGTATACAAGCACCGTGAAATACGTGAGTATCCGGACAGTGGCTGTTACGTCTATGAGCAGGATACCAGCTTGTTGGGGCCTTCAGGATTTTTAGTTGGAGGCGGGTAAACAACCTTGGTTCACACTCTCTGTTTCTCGGACTCAATTATCCAATTAACCAGGAGATCACCGTTGGCAAGGACCTTGATGGAAGAGAGGCTCTGTTTGCTATGAAAAACTATGTCTACACGGCGAGCCCTAGGAGTTCGGGAGCAAAGTCCCCTGATTGTCAACAATACAGCCTGCAGCCAAAAGAAGGTGAGAATGACAAAGGCATCCGGATTAACTTTGATCCTTGGATGTCTCAATTACGACAGGCAGTGATGTGGTTCAAGCCTTCAGGTTGATAGGTAATTGGGCTGTTGCGTCAAAAGGGTGGAATCTTGGTGTCTCCAGATCATTGGTCGCTGTAGCGTGGCTGCAAATTATGATGGTGTTGGATCATCTCTTTGAATGACTTTGTTGTCTTTGCTGCTTGTTCTGGATGGGTAGTTCCTTCTTTTGTTATGCATATTCCTTGTCATTTGGTCATCCTCATCTATGTCACTCTTACTATGTAAAAGTTGGCTCTGTTTAGAATGTCATTCTCGTCTGGATCACGAGAGTCTGAGCGCTGCAGATGGGTGTGTTTTGGTGGCGGAGCAAGACTTCTTATGAACTATCATGTCTTGTTGTTTATGTCAATAGTAGTCACTAGTCAGTGTTTGAATGTTGTATATATCGTTGTTTCGAACTGTTTATTGTCTCGAACTACTGGTGGGCTAAATGAGGACATCACCATTCTCAAGTGTTCAGAGTGTATCTCCTTTTTTCAAGTTATATAATTTGAGCTCAGTGTCTTTTCGATGATGTACACTTGTTTGGGCCAGTGAGGTGTCGTTGAATATAGGCCGAGTAGTAACGCAAGCCGGACAGGTCAATTATGACTCTCAGGCCGGGCTCTCAAAAGATCCTAAAAAAAGACTGGGCTCTCCAAAAAAGAAAGAATGAGGACTCTTAGGCTGACATGTGGGCGCCACCGGTGTTTTCGTGCGCTTGCGCGCTGAGAGCATATTGGCACGTGTTCAAAATTCAAGCTACCTTTTCATCCCCAATCTCCCGCCTCTCCCCCACCTCTGGAATCTCAATTCCTACTCCAGTTCCCCCAAATCCCCCTCCTGTACTCCCTGTACTCAAGCTCATTATCATGTCGCCGGTCAACGCGGATCTCCGAGCTGGAGATCCCGAGGTCCGTCCTGCCTTCGGTCGTTGCATGCTGTCGCTCAACAGTGGCATGGCGGCGCTTGACGACCAGTTTGCCGGCAAAGTGCTGATGGTAACCATCAACGGCGACCGACCTCCCGTCTCGCCGGACAACCTTGTCAAAGCTCTTGGCATTGCACACGGCATCCAAATAAGTGACTTGCTCGTCGAAGTCTGTCCGCCACCGGCTGATTTCTTCGTCAGGTTCCAGACAACTTTCATTGCGATCGTGTGTTCGAATCTTCCCGGCGTTTGTTTTGCGATGGCGCGCTGGTGAGCTTTGATAGGTAGCACCCAGGATGGGGCTCGGTGCCCTCTGAGCTTGAGTTTTAAACAAATCTTACCTTCCACGGCATGCCTCGACGTGCTTGGAACAACAAGTCCATGAATGAGCTTATCAACGACCTTGGAGGTGAGCTCGTAAGTATGTTCCTCCAGACAGTTGGGCTCTGACGGTTATGGCATGGATGAAGAAGCCGTCCACCATACCAAAGGTGATTGGTGTTGAGATACCGGTGCAGGAACCGGGGTTGTACTATTCGTCACCACCAAGGCCGCCGCGGACCACGTTAGGGATGTACCTATATCGAGTGTTCGTGCATGTCGAAGAAGTGGTCAACCCATCAATCGAAGTCTTGCCGCCGCCGCTGGTGCCAGGGTCCGTCAACGATGTCCATTACAAGAGTCAACGTCAGACTTTCCCCGTGTTGCTCAGAACGATGGATGGCACAGGGCCTACTCCATCGCGCGGCGGAGGCCACTGCTTCTTTGGGAGAAGAGGCAGGGCTGGCTGCCTGTATGTGCTCTAATTTGAGGTAACAACTGAATCTTGTTAGATACTCCCTCCGTCCCTAAATTCTTGTCTTAGATTTGTCTACATACGGATGTATCTATTCACATTTTAGTGTTAGATACATCTGTATCTAGATACATCTAAGACAAGAATTTTGGGACGGAGGGAGTACTAGTTAAATCCGAGCTATGGGTGTGAAGCACTGATGTGCCAGTACATTTGATTGTGACCTGTTCTAATTTTGTACCTGAACTTTTTTTAGAAAGGGATGTACATCAACTTAATGTGCTAGCAGAACTTATTGTGTTGTCTGTCTGTTTTCTTTACACGGCATTCAAGATATTTCCCTATCTTTGATAAAGTAGATGAACCGTTATGTACGAGTTCGTTGGTTTCAGCATAGCCCTACCCGTAGCGATCCACTGCTTCCATCCTGATTGTGTCGCCTGCGTGAAATTTTTGTATGCAAGTTAAGTGTTCTATGATGTTCTATATGATTTTGTCAACTATATAAGTTTTTACTGAGCATCAACAATGCATATGGCTGAACGATGTATTTACGAGCATCGACCGATGGGTCTCTCTCTCTCTCTCTCACACGCACACACACACGCACACACGCACAAGTGGGACCCATTGAATTATCTCTTTGCTCGTGACAGCTTTTAATTAGGTTCCATTGTAATCTAATTTTTTTCTTAAGTTATTAATTAAGCTCAGTGACTTCAAAAAGTTGTATAGAAGCCTTGTTTGGGCCTTTCCGGCGCCGCTGGATGTGGTCTGAGTAGCCATGTTAGGTTGTACTATACTACTCAGGCCTTTTTTCAACATCGACAATGCAATCAAGCGCATAGCTTGTACACAATATCCGGGTCAACTTGTTATTCTCCGCCACGCTGGGCTGCAAACTTTCCTAGGAGGTATGCATTAGGCTTAACAAGAAAATGGACTTTAAGAAATAATAAATGGGATATAATTATAATAACTGGGCAGTAACTATAAAAAGGTGCACCAAACGCGTAATTAGTTTTAAAAATATATTATTTTTGGAATTTGAAAATTTTAATTTCCTTACTTGTTGCGCGTGCAATATTTCGTTGGATTTTAACGTAATACAACTTTATTTTGAAATTATATTTAATCTAACTAGAAATTTCGGATAAAAATATTTGGGATCCCATAAAAATGTGGGAATTTTTTTGAATTCTATTTTGAGCGGTTGGTTGAAATTATTAATCGTTGTCCTAGCTAGAAAATGGGTTGTACTTTTAACAAACTGTAAATGGGTTGTAGTAAATTCCATTAGAATTAAAAAATTGGTTGTACATTCTGACAAATCGCAAATGGGCTATATGTTCTCTGCCACACACTTGTGGGCCTTCTAAGTTGACGCGTACCCTAAAAAAACTAAGTTGACGCGTATCCAAGGCTTTGTCAACAACACACCGTTCTGGCAGCTGTGGCCGTTGGATGTCCATCCAACGGATGTCGTGCTTCTTCTTCAATCTCGGATATTCTTGCTTCAAATTACCAAAAATGATTCATCCCCACGACATGTGGGCGCACCGTTTGAGAGGCTGACTCAGGCCTACTAAGTTGACGCGTACCAAGGGCTTTGTCAACTTAGTCAATATAAACGATTCTAGCTGCAGTGTCCGTACGATGGCCATCCAACGGTCGTAGTGCTTCTTCAACCTCTGGTCTTCTTGCTCCAGCCACCCAAAGCAGCACCGGTGGTGCCGTGTGCTCCTGCCTCCCGTGGCCGGCTGTGATGCCGTGGAGGCCTCACCGCCACCTACTACTCCCACCGCTGGCCAGGCCATCCCTCTACTCACCCACACCCCCTGTTATTCCGCGGCAACGGCAGCCTCACACTGCAGCCAACCCAGTGAACCCTCGTACTCCTCTCCGCGCGGTCTTCCACTGCCGCGTCTACCCTGGCTCTGCGTCGTCCCCTTCCTAGGCCTCGCCGTCGTCCACCACCCTGGTGCTCTCGGCGCGGGGTGGTCGACGTGGTCAAGGAACGGCTTCCATCGGACGTGGATCAGACGTGGAGAGGCCGATACCGGGTCCACGGCAGCAAAGAAGGAAGTGCCTCCTTGTTATGCGGAAAATAATGATTCCTCCACCTGACAGCAGGGACCCACCGGACGGGCCACCGTATTTCGTGAAAAAAACGTTTCGCCCCTGACTGCTGGGACCCACCGGACGGGCCACCATATTGCGCAAAAAAAAACGTTCCCCCCGCTGTCAGCTCGGACCGACCGGAAGTGTCTCCTTATTACGCACAAGAAAAATGAATACTCCCCCTGCTGGTTGGGACCCACCTTGGTGAGAGGCTGACTTGTGGCCCTACTAAGTTGATGGGGACAAAGTGCTTTGTCAACTTAGTCAATATGAACGATTCTAGCTCCAATGACCGTACGATGTCCATCCAACGGCCGTAGTGCTTCTTCAACCTCTGGTCTTGTTGCTGCAGCCGCCCAAAGCAGCGCCGGTCGTGCCGCATGCTCCTACCTCCCGTGGACGGCCAGGTCTTTGCCATGGAGGCCTCACCGCCCGACAATTCCCACCACCGCTGATCAGGCCATCCCTCTACTCACCCACACCCCTGTTATTCTGCGGCGACGGCAGCCTCACACCGCAGCGAACCAGTGAACCCTCGTACTCCTCTACGCGTGGGCATCCACTGCCGCGTCTTCCCCGGCTCCGCGTCGTCCCCTTCCTAGGCCTCGCCGATGTCCACGGCCCTGGTGCTCTCGGCGCTGCGTGGTCAGCGTGGTCAAGGAACGGCTTCCATTGGACGTGGACTGTATGTGGAGAGGCTACAGCTGGGTCCATGGCCGCAGCAAGGAAGTGCTTACTTATTACGCGCAAAATAATTATTCCTCCACCTGACAGCGGGGACCCACCGCAAGGGCCACCGTATTTTGCGAATAAACATTTCCCCCTAACTGTTGGGACCCACCAGCTACATCTTCGCACGCAAGGAAGTGCGTCCGGGCAAAAATGATTCGCCCCCCTGATTGCTGGGACCCACTAGCTACATCTTCGTAGGCAAGGAAGTGCCTGACAAGCGGGACCCACCTGGTCGAAGCGTACGTAGCGTTGTCATTCTGGTCGCGAATGTGTACGTACATACTGGTCGATGTAGAGGCGCGCACATGTCATAGTAGAGGCGCGCACGTAGCATGTACACGTACGTACAGCGGCTAGTGTGCAAGAAAGAAAATACGGCCACGTACATACATACGGGCAGGGTCTCGAACGCCTACTCGCGCTTACGTACGGCCATGGCTCGTGTATATGGCTGGGTCGGAATGGAGAAACAGCATCGTCATCGTGTTCATGGGGAGCCAACCGGCTGGGTCGGAACAGAATGCGTCATCGTGTTCATCGGGAGGGCTTGGACGGAACAGCCGATGGAAACGAGGCCTGGTGTACCGCAGAACGGAGGAAATGGACTTGTGTTCGACTGGCCATGTTCGAAACGGGATCCTGTTCATCGGGAGGGGTCTGGCGTACCCCAAAACCGAGGAAATGGACCTCCTACGGTCGAAACGGGGATCCTGTTGATCGGGAGGGGTGTGGGTACCACAAAACGAAGGAAACGGACTTGTGTTGGAGCGCTACGGTCGAAACGGGGTCCTGTTCAGCGGGAGGGGTGTGGCGTACCGCAAAACAGGACTCCACGGGATACTGTTCATCTCCACCATCGACCCCCTCCAGCCTCCACGGGGCTACTGTTCATCCACCGTTGACCTCCTCCAGCCTCCACCTGCGACTGTTCATCCACAAGCTCATGTTCATCCAGCCTCCACCACGCGCTAGTCCACGACTACTGTTCAACCAGCCCTCTCCACGGGCTCCTGTTCAACCACCCCTCCACGGGCTACTGTTCAACCTGCCCTCCACCGTCTACTGTTCATCCTCTCCCTCCACGGGTTGGTCCTGTTCATCCTGCCCTCCATGGGGTCCTGTTCATCCAGCCCCAGCCGGCTCGAACGATTGGGGTCCTGTTCATCCACCCTCACCGGAAACTGTTCATCCAAACCCCCCAGCAACACTCACTGTTCGTCCAGAGGCAACGCCACGGGGTCCTGTTCATCCACCCGCACCGGGAACTGTTCATCCAAACCCCCCAGCAACACTCACTGTTCATCCACAGGCAGCAACGATTGGCTTCAGTTAGCAGCAGTAGCGAAGGAATCGCTCGATCGGGTTCAGTTAACAGCCATCGATCGATCGCTCGGGTTCAGTAACGCGTAGCCTGCAGTGCAATCACTCGGGTTTAGTTAGAGCCCAACGTCTCGCTCGAGTTCAGTTAGAGCCCAATGCCTCGCACACACGCACCTACGTACAAGAGAAACGCGCATCGCTCGGCCCCCGACCACCCACCGTAACCAGGGACTCCCCGATATTTTCCGCACCCTCGCTTCTACCACGGTTTTTTCCGTCATGGACGGCCCAAAGAATGTCATGCAGCTGCGTCTCCGGCCTGCCCAGGACGAAAAGCCCATTTTCTGTCATGATTTTTTTCATAGAAGTAGGACCCCACCACATCTATGATGATACCGGGTTTTGTCACAATTATCGTCATAGAAGTGTCATAAGTATGACAGAAAAGATTTTCGTTCGGCCCAAAATGTCACGGATGTGTCTTTTTTTGTAGTGTATGCATTTCTCGTTAAATAATGGAAAGTACTGAATTGCGGGAAAGTGAATTCTCTTTATTCTTCTTTGTCTCACTCCTCTGTTTTCACCGTAACAAAGGCTAGTCAAGAAAGACTCATACTCAGCCTTTGATGGCTCATCAAGTGAACCCCAAAATGGAAGTTTTCAATGGTAAGAAAAATTCTCTAATGAGATGGTAAATGGTTCATCATAAAGCATAAAAGCCACCGTAGCCTCAAGTGGAAAATATTTAAATCCTTTGACAAATGATTCAGTGAGAACATGTCGCTATTCACACTTATCAGAGAGGTAGGTGATACGTCCATTTTGCATCATGCTTTTATATCGATATTTATTGCATTATGGGCTATTATTACACATTATGTCACAATACTTATGCCTATTCTCTCTCTTATTTTACAAGATTTACATAAGGAGGGAGAATGCCGGCAGCTGGAATTCTGAAATTTGGAAAAGGAGCAAATATTAGAGACCTATTCTGCACAACTCCAAAAGTCCTGAAACTCCACGGAAGTTATTTTTGGAAATAATAAAAATACTGAGCGGAAGAAATATGTCAGGGGGGCCACCACATGCCCACAAGGGTGGGGGCGCCCCATAACCCCCAGGGCGCCCCCCCCCCCTGCCTCATGGGCCCCATGTTGGCTCTCCGGTGGCCATCTTCTGCTATATGAAGTCTTTCGTCCAGGAAAAAATCATAAGCAACCTTTCGGGACGAGACTCCGCCGCCACGAGGCGGAACCTTGGCGGAACCAATCTAGGGCTCCGGCAGAGCTGTTCTGCCGGGGACACTTCCCTCTGGGAGGGGGAAATCATCGCCATTGTCATCACCAACGCTCCTCTCATCGGGAGAGGGCAATCTCCATCAACATCTTGTTGGGGAACATAGCAGAAATTCAAAATTTTCTATGCATCACCAAGATCAATCTATGGAGATTCTAGCAACGAGAGAGAGACGAGTGCATCTACATGCCCTTGTAGATCGCTAAGCGGAAGCGTTGCAAGAACGCGGATGAGGTAGTCGTACTCGTGGCGATTCAGATCACGGTCGATTCCGATCTAAGCGCCGAACAACGGCGCCTCCGTGTTCAACACACGCGCAGCCCGATGACGTCTCCCGTGCCTTGATCCAGCAACGGGAGAGGGAGAGGTTGCGGAAGACTCCGTCCAGCAGCAGCACGACGGCGTGGTGGTGGTGGAGGAGCCCGGTACTCCAGCAGGGCTTCGCCAAGCACTACGAGAGACGAGGAGGGAGAGAGGTAGGACTGCGCCAAGAGAGAGTTCATCTCGTGTGTTTTGCAGCTCCCAATACCTCAAGTATATATAGGGGAAGGGGAGGGGTTGCGCCCCCATCTAGGGTTCCCTCCCTAGGGGTGGTGGCAACCCCCAAAACCCATCTAGGGTGCGGCCAAAGGGGGAGAGAGGGGGGCGCACCTAGGGTGGGCCTTAAGGCCCATGTGGACCTAGGGTTTGCCCCCTCCCAGTCTCCCTGCGCCTTGGGCCTTGGTGGGGGCGCACCAGCCCACCTGGGGCTGGTCCCCTCCCACACTTGGCCCACGCAGCCTTCTGGGGCTAGTGGCCCCACCTGGTGGACCCAGGACCCTCCGGTGGTCCCGATGCGTCTGATAGCACCGAAACATTTCCGGTCACCAAAACGGGACTTCCCATATATAAATCTTTACCTCCGGACCATTCCGGAACTCCTCATGACGTCCGAGATCTCATCTGGGACTCCGAACAACATTCGGTAACCGCGTACATCTATTCCCTATAACCATAGCATTATCGAACCTTAAGTGTGTAGACCCTACGAGTTCGGGAACCATGCAGACATGACAGAGACAACTCTCCGGCCAATAACCAACAGCGGGATCTGGATACCCATGTTGGCTCCCACATGTTCCACGATGATCTCATCAGATGAACGACGATGTCAAGGATTCAATCAATCCCGTATAAAATTCCATTTGTCTACCGGTATAGTACTTGCCCGAGATCCGATCGTTGGTATCTCGATACCTTGTTCAATCTCGTTACCAGCAAGTCTCTTTACTCATTTCGTAAAACATTGATAACCCACAAGTATAGGGGATCGCAACAGTTTTCGATAAGTAAGAGTGTCGAACCCAACGAGGAGCTAAAGGTAGAACAAATATTCCCTCAAGTTCTATCGACCACCGATACAACTCTACGCATGCTTGACGTTTGCTTTACCTAGAACAAGTATGAAACTAGAAGTACTTTGTAGGTGTTTTTGGATAGGCTTGCAAGAAAGTAAAGAACACGTAAATAAAACTAGGGTCTGTTTAGATAAAGACACAACTAAAGTAAATATGGCGAGTGTGGAAAAGTGGTGGTAGGAGTTGTGGAATTGTCCCTAGGCAACCGACTATGTTACTAGACCGATAATCGTTATTGCAATTCTATTTGAGGGAGAGGCATAAGCTAACATACTTTCTCTACTTGGATCATATGCACTTATGATTGGAACTCTAGCAAGCATCCGCAACTACTAAAGATTCATTAAGGTAAAACCCAATCATAGCATTAAAGCATCAAGTCCCCTTTATCCCATACGTAAACAACCTACTTACTCGGGTTTGTGTTTCAGTCACTCACGCAACCCACTATAAGCGAATCATGAACGCATTACAACACCCTACAGCGGGAATCCCTCACGCTTGCGCGACACGGAGGGCACCATAGGACAGCACCAATAATAAAACATGCAACTCAAACCAATCATAGCAATTCATCAATCACCGATAGGACAACGAAAATCTACTCAGACATCATAGGATGGCAACACATCATCGGAAAATAATATTAAGCATAAAGCACCATGTTCAAGTAGAGGGTACAGTGGGTTGCGGGAGAGTGGACCGATGAATATAGAAGGGGGGAGGTGATGGAGATGTTGGTGAAGATGACGATGGTGTTGGTGTAGATCGCGGTGATGATGATGGCCCCGGCGGTCTTTCCGGCCACCATCGGGAGCAAGGGGAGAGAGCCCCCTTCTTCTTCTTCTTCCTTGACCTCCTCCCTAGATGGGAGGAGGGTTTCCTCTGTTCCTTGGCTCCCATGGCTTGGGAGGGCGAGAGCCCTCCGAGATTAGATCTATCTCTGCTTTTACGCATTACATTACGGCTCTGTTTCACCGTTTAGCGTATATATGGAGATCCGTAACTCCGATTGGCCTGAAACCTTTTCCGTGACTTTTTTCCGAAAATTATCTTTCTTGCGACAAAAGAAGAGCATCAACCGCCTTATGGTGGGCTCACAAGGGTAGGCGGCATGCCCAGGGGGGAGGCACACCCCCTGCCGCGTGACCACCTCGGGCACCGTCTCGCGTGGATTTTTCTTCTGGAATTTTCCATATTTTCCAAAAATAAGCTCCGTCCGTTTTTATCCCGTTTGGACTCCGTTTGATATGGATATTCTACGAAACATAAAACATGCAATGACGAGGAACTGCACTGAGCCTTTGGATCAATATGTTAGTCCCAAAAATAATATAAAAAGTTGCCAAAAAGTATATGAAAGTGAATAATATTGGCATGGAACAATCAAAATTATAGATCTGACGGAGACATATCAGCATCCCCAAGCTTAATTCCTGCTCGTCCTCGAGTAGGTAAATGATAAAAAGAATAATTTTTGATGTGGTATGCTACCTAGCATAATCTTGATCATATGTCTAATCATGACATGAATATTAAGACACGAGTGATTCAAAGCAATAGTCTATCATTTGACATAAAAACAATAATACTTCGAGCATACCAATAAAGCAATCATGTCTTTTCAAAACAACAAGGCCAAAGCAAGCTTATCCCTACAAAATCATACAGTTTGGCCATGCTTCATTTTCATCACACAAAATGCCCCCATCATGCACAACCCCGATGACAAGCCGAGCAATTGGTTCATACTTTTTAACGCGCTTCAGCTTTTTCAAAACTCACGCAATACATGAGCGCAAGCCATGGATATAGCACTATAGGTGGAATAGAATATAATGATGGAGGTTATGTGGAGAAGACAAGAAAAAGGAGAAAGTCTCACATCGACGCGGCTAATCAACGGGCTATGGAGATGCCCATCAATTGATGTCAATGCGAGGAGTAGGGATTGCAATGCAAAGGATGCACTAAGAGCTATAAGTGTATCAAAGCTCAATAAAAGAAACTAAGTGGGTGTGCATCCAACTTGCTTGCTCATGAAGACCTAGGGCATTTGAGGAAGCCCATCGTTAGAATATACAAGCCAAGTTCTATAATGAAAATTCCCACTAGTATATAAAAGTGAAAGCATAGGATACTCTCTCTATGAAGAACATGGTGCTACTTTGAAGCACAAGTGTGGTAAAAGGATAGTAACATTGCCCCTTCTCTCTTTTTCTCTCTTTTTTTTGTTTTTTTTGGGCCTTCTCTTCTTTTGTGGCCTTTCTCTTTTTTTATTTTTTTTTATTTTTTCCTTACGTAGTATCATCCCGACTTGTGGGGGACTCATAGTTTCCATCATCCTTTCCTCTCTGGGGCAATGCTCTAATAATGATGATCATCACACTTTTATTTACTTACAACTCAATATTACAACTCGATATCTAGAACAAATATATGACTCTATATGAATGCCTCCGTGATGTACGGGATGTGCAATGATCTAGCGTAGCAATGACATCAAAAAACGGACAAGCCATGAAAACATCATGCTAGCTATCTTACGATCATGCAAAGCAATATGACAATGAATTCTCAAGTCATGTATATGATGATGATGGAAGTTGCATGGAAATATATCTCGGAATGGCTATGGAAATGCCATAATAGGTAGGTATGGTGGCTGTTTTGAGGAAGATATAATTAGGCTTATGTGTGACAGAGCGTATCGTATCACGGGGTTTGCACCGGCGAAGTTTGCACCAACTCTCGAGGTGAGAAAGGGCAATGCACGGTACCGAAGAGGCTAGCAATGATGGAAGGGTGAGAGTGCGTATAATCCATGGACTCACATTAGTCATAAAGAACTCATATACTTATTGCAAAAGTTTATTAGCCCTCGAAGCAAAGTACTACTACGCATGCCCCTAGGGGATAGATTGGTAGGAAAAGACCATCGCCGTCCCCGACCGCCACTCATAAGGAAGACAATCAAAGAAACACCCCATGCTTCAAATTTGTCACTAGCAGTTTACCATACGTGCATGCTACGGGACTTGCAAACCTCAACACAAGTGTCTCTACAATCCACAACCACCCACTAGCATAATTCTAATATCACCATCTTTATATCGCAAAACTATTGCAAGGAATCAAACATATCAAATTCAGCGATCTACAAGTTTATGTAGGATTTTATGACTAACCATGTGAATGACCAATTCCAGTCATCTCTCTAAATAGATATAAGTGAAGCAAGAGAGTTTAATTCTTTCTACAAAAGATATGCCCACGCTCTAACAAGTATAAGTGAAGCAAAAGAGTATTCTACAAATGGCGGTTGTCTATGTAAAGAGAAATAGGCGATCCAAACTTCAAATGATATAAGTGAAGCACATGAAGCATTCTATAAAGCCATACTCAAAATATATAAGTGAAGTGCAATGAGCATTCTATAAATCAACCAAGGACTATCTCATGCCAGAATGGTGCATAAAAGAAAAATAAGAACCTAATTGCAAAAGACGCTCCAAGACTTGCACATATTACATGAATGAAACGAATCCGAAAACATACCGATACTTGTTCAAGAAAGAGGGGATGCCTTCCCAGCATACCCAAGCTTAGACGCTTGAGTCTCCTTGAATATTTACTTGGGGTGCCTCGGGCATCCCCAAGCTTGAGCTCTTGCCTCTCTACCTTCTTCTCACATCGAAACCTTCTCAATCAAACACTTCATCCACACAAAATTTCAACAAAAAACTCAGTAAGATCCATTAGTATAATAAAGCAAATCACTACTCTAAGTATTGTTGAAAACCAATTCATATTTTTTTTGCATTGTGTCTACTGTAATATAACTTTTTCATGGCTTAATCCACTGATATAAATTGATAGTTTCATCAAAACAAGCAAACTATGCATCAAAAACAGAATCTGTCTAAAACAGAGAAGTCTGTAGCAATCTGAACATTCACCATACTTATGATACTTGAAAAATTGTTCCAAAATTAGAAAAAATAAAAAGGTTGTACATCAAGACAGTGCAAAAAGTGTCAGAACCATTTGAAGTTCCAGTAAAAAAATTAAAATTCACGCTTTTCTGACCAAAGTTTACATCCTGCACCGCACAAACCAACAAGCATTGTAAACATCCTAAAGGCAAACCTTGGCACATTATTTTTATAATACAATGGAATTGTACAAGGGGATAATTATTATTTTTGAAAAGTTTCTGTAATCAAGATTCACAAAGTTGCCGTGAGCATGAACAAAGTTCAAGCAGCTCTCCCACTTCAACGATGCTTGTCTTTCTTACTTTCACTTTCCTTTTTGAAATTTTTTTAGGTTCCCCTCTTTATTTTTGTTGTTTTTAAAGTATATGAAAAGCACTCAACAGAAATAAATGACTCTCTAAAACTTCCGGGTTGTCTCCCTGGCAGCGCTTTCTTTAAAGCCATTAAGCTAGGCATTTAGTGCTCAAGTAATGAATCCACCCGGATCCCAAGGTATATCAAAGCCAATTTTAATTAGCAATGATTTGTAATTTAGTAGTGAGCACAAAGTAACATATATCATGTAATGACGAAGTCCAACTCTCTTCCTATGCATCGGCATGTCATAGAAGAACGATTCATGCACACAAAGTAAAGGCCAATGCATAGTATAAGCAGTTTCTTGCAATTTCATCATATTGGAAACATAAAGAGGCGGAGATATAGTTCCTCTCTCATAATAATTGCAAGTAGGAGCAGCAAGCACATGCATATTATATTCATCAAAATCATCATGTGCAACGTAAAAGGCAACTCATCAATATAATCCTTAATAAGTGCAAACTTCTCCGATATAGAGTAATCGGGAGAATTCAAAAAGATAATAGGACTATCATGCGTGGGTGCAATGGCAACAATTTCATGTTTAACATAAGTAACTATAGCAAGTTCATCTCCATAAGCATAATTCGTATTGCCATCTTGGCCACAAGCATAGCAAGCATCATCAAAAAGGGATATTTCAAAAGAATCATAGGGATCATAACAGTCATCATAGCAATCATCCTTCGGTAAGCACGAAGGGGAATTAAATAATGTATGAGTTGGAGGGTTACTCTCATTAGAAGGTGGGCACGGGTAGCTAATCCGCTCTTCCTCCTTTTGCTCTTCGCTCTCCTCATCATCTTTTTCATCCAATGAGCTCACAGTTTCATCAATTTATTCTTCCATAGCTTCCTGCAAAATATTAGTCTCTTCTTGGACAGCGGAGTAGTTCTCAATATATGGTTTAACATAAGGATTAGAAGCATAATTATCATAGAAATATTGAAGTATGGCAAAATTATCAGATTCGTAAAGAGTAGCACCATACTTTTCAATGAAAGAAGCAATTTCGTAAGCACCCTTAAAAGCAACAAATTCTTCAATTCGTTGAAGATCATAGTAATTATAAACACCCTTAGCATACGAGGATAAGATTCCATTATCAATAAACTCACATTGGTAGGGAAGGTGTTTCTTAGGGTTTTCAGAACAACAAGTAAAATCATAATAATCTCATAAATTCCAAGCATAGCATTGCAAACGTTGAATTTGACTACATAATAGTTTCCCTTTTTCAGATATACGGTTTCGCACATAACAAGCATGCTCATCTAAAGATTTTCCCTCAACTAAGCTAGTTGGGGTTTCAGCATGAGCACAAAGGGATCGAAGATGATCCAAGTAAAAAGCTTCAGGAGTGTGATAGATTTTGAGTGGTTCTTCAACCATTGGAGCAGTAGGTACAACTATTTTTTTTGGTATTTTGCGTTTCCTACCCATAACTAAAGATAGAAAACAACTAAGAAAAGAAAATAAAAATTACTTAGTGATAAAGCAAACAAGCACACACGAGAATATTCACCCCACGCTATTCCTCCCCGACAGCGGCGCCCGGAAAAAGGTCTTGATAACCCACAAGTATAGGGGATCGCATAGCAGTTTTGGTAAGTAAGAGTGTCGAACCCAACGAGGAGCTAAAGGTAGAACAAATATTCCCTAAAGTTCTATCGACCACCGATACAACTCTACGTACGCTTAACGTTCACTTTACCTAGAACAAGTATGAAACTAGAAGTACTTTGTAGGTGTTTTTGGATAGGCTTGCAAGAAAGTAAAGAACACGTAAATAAAACTAGGGGCTGTTTAGATAAAGACACAACTAAAGTAAATATGGCGAGTGTGGAAAAGTGGTGGTAGGAGTTGTGGAATTGTCCCTAGGCAACCGACTATGTTACTAGACCGATAATCGTTATTGCAATTCTATTTGAGGGAGAGGCATAAGCTAACATACTTTCTCTACTTGGATCATATGCACTTATGATTGGAACTCTAGCAAGCATCCGCAACTACTAAAGATACATTAAGGTAAAACCCAACCATAGCATTAAAGCATCAAGTCCCCTTTATCCCATACGTAAACAACGTACTTACTCGGGTTTGTGTTTCAGTCACTCACACAACCCACTATAAGTGAATCATGAACGCATTGCAACACCCTACAGCGGGAATCCCTCACGCTTGCGCGACACGGAGGGCACCATAGGACAGCACCAATAATAAAACATGCCACTCAAACCAATCATAGATATTCATCAATCATCGATACGACAACGAAAATCTACTCAGAGATCATAGGATGGCAACACATCATCGAAAAATAATATGAAGCATAAAGCACCATGTTCAAGTAGAGGGTACAGCGGGTTGCGGGAGAGTGGACCGCTGAATATAGAAGGGGGAAGGTGATGGAGATGTTGGTGAACATGACAGCGGTGTTGGTGTAGATCGCGGTGATGATGATGGCCCCTGGCAGCGCTCCGGCGCCACCGGGAGCAAGGGGGAGAGAGCCCCCCTTCTTCTTCTTCTTCCTTGACCTCCTCCCTAGATGGGAGGAGGTTTCCTCCTGCTCCTTGGCTCCCATGGCTCTATCTCTCTGTTTCTGCGTTACATTACGGCTCTGCTTTCACCGTTTCGCGTATATATGGAGATCCGTAACTCCGATTGGCCTGAAACCTTTTCCGTGATTTTTCGGAATATTATCTTTCTTGCGGCAAAAGAAGAGAATCAACCGCCTTAAGGTGGGCTCATGAGGACAGGTGGCGCGCCCAGGGGGGAGGCGCGCCCCCCTGCCTCGTGACCACCTCGGGAACCGTCTCGCGTGGATTTTTCTTCTGGAATTTTCCATATTTTCCAAAAATAAGCTTTGTCCGTTTTTATCCCGTTTGGACTCCGTTTGATATAGATATTCTGCGAAACATAAAACATGCAACAGACAGGAACTGGCACTGGGCACTGGATCAATATGTTAGTCCCAAAAATAATATAAAAAGTTGGCAAAAAGTATATGAAAGTGAATAATATTGGCATGGAACAATAAAAAATTATAGATACGACGGAGACGTATCACACCTCATCCCGTGATCAACTCCTTGGTCACATTGCGCATATGATGATGTCCTACCGAGTGGGCCCAGAGATACCTCTCCGTCACACGGAGTGACAAATCCCAGTCTCGATTCGTGCCAACCCAACAGACACTTTCGGAGATACCCGTAGTGTACCTTTATAGCCACCAATTACGTTGTGACGTTTGGTACACCCAAAGCATTCCTACGGTATCCGGGAGTTGCACAATCTCATGGTCTAAGGAGATGATACTTGACATTAGAAAAGCTTTAGCATACGAACTACGATCTTTGTGCTAGGCTTAGGATTGGGTCTTCTCCATCACATCATTCTCCTAATGATGTGATCCCGTTATCAACGACATCCAATGTCCATGGTCAGGAAACCGTAACCATATCTATTGATCAACGAGCTAGTCAACTAGAGGCTTACTAGGGACATGGTGTTGTCTATGTATCCACACATGTATCTGAGTTTCCCATCAATACAATTATAGCATGGATAATAAACGATTATCATGAACAAGGAAATATAATAATAATAACTAATTTATTATTGCCTCTAGGGCATATTTCCAACAAAGATCCCACTTGCACCGGAGTCAATAATCTAGTTCACATCGCCATGTGATTAACACTCACAGTCACATCGCCATGTGACCAACATCCAAAGAGTTTACTAGAATCAATAATCTAGTTCACATCACTATGTGATTAACACTCAATGAGTTCTGGGTTTGATCATGTTATGCTTGTGAGAGAGGTTGTAGTCAGCGGTTACGCAATATTCAGATCCCTATGTATTTCGCAAAACTTTATGTCATATCGTAGATGCTGCTACCACGTTCCACTTGGAGCTATTCCAAATTGTTGCTCCGTTATACGTATCCGGTATCTCTACTCAGAGCTATCCGGATAGGTGTTAAGCTTGCATTGACGCAACTCTTTACGTCGAACTCTTTATCACCTCCATAACCGAGAAACATATCCTTATTCCTCTAAGGATAATCTTGACCGCTATCTGGTGATCCAGTCCTTGATCACATTTGTACCCTCTTGCCAGACATGTGGCAAGGCACACATCAGGTGCGATACTCAGCATGGCATACCGTATAGAGCCTATGACAAAAGCATAGAGGAGGACCTTCGTCCTTCCTCTTTCTTCTTCCGTGGTCAAGCTTTGAGTCTTACTCAACTTCACACCTTGTAACTCAGGTAAGAACTCCTTCTTTGGTGATCTATTTTGAACTCCTTCAAAATCATGTCAAAGTGCGTACTCATTTGAAAGTACTATCAAGCGATTTTGATCTATCCTCATAGATCTTGATGCTTAATGTTCAAGCAGCTTAATCCAGGTTTTCCATTGAAAAACACTTTTCAAATAACGCTTTATGCTTTCTAGAAATTCTACATCATTTCTGATCAACAATATGTCAACAACATATACTCATCAGAAATGATATAGTGCTCCCACTCACTTCTTTGGAAATACAAGTTTCTCATAAACTTTGTATAAACCCAAAATCTTTGATCATCTCATCAAAGCGTATATTCCAACTCCGAGATGCTTACTCCAGCCTTTAGAAGGATTGCTAAAGCTTTGCATACTTGTTAGCATCTTTTAGGATTGACAAAAACTTCTGGTTGTATCACATACAAACTTTCCTCAAGAAAATCGTCGAGGAAACAATGTTTTCACATCCTATCTGCAAGATTTCATAAATAATGCAGTAACTGCTAATATAATTCCAACATACTCTTAGCATCGCTACGAGTGATAAAGTCTCATCGTAGTCAACTCCTTGAACTTGTCGGAAAACAACTTAGTGACAAGTCGAGCTTTCTTAATGGTGACACTTACCATCATTGTTTGTCTTCCTTTTAAAATCCATCTGTACTCAACAGCCTTACGACCATCGAGTAGTTCTTCCAAAGTCTATACTTTGTTTTCATACATGGATCCTCTCTCGGATTTTATGGCCTCGAGCCATTCATCAGAATCCGGGCCCACCATCGCTTCTCCATAGCTCGTAGGTTCATTGTTGACTAGCAATATGACCTCCAAGACAGGATTAAGTACCACTCTGAAGTAGTACGCATCCTTGTCGACCTACGAGGTTTGGTAGTGACTTGATCTGAAGTTTCATGATCATTATCATCAGCTTCCACTTCAATTGGTGTAGGCGCCATAGGAACAACTTCATGTGCCCTGCTACACACTAGTTGAAGTGATGGTTCAATAACCTCATCAAGTCTCCACCATCCTCCCACTCAATTCTTTCAGGAGAAACTTTTCCTCGAGAAAGGACCCGATTCTAGAAACAATCACTTTTGCTTTCGGAACTGAGACAGGAGGTATACCCAACTGTTTTGGGTGTCCTATGAAGATGCATTTATCCGCTTTGGGTTCGAGCTTATCAGGCTAAAACTTTTCACATAAGCGTCGCAGCCCCAAACTTTTAAGAAACGACAGCTTAGGTTTCTCTAAACCATAGTTCATACGGTGTCATCTCAACGGAATTACGTGGTGCCCTATTTAAAGTGAATGTGGTTGTCTCTAATGCCTAACCCATGAACGATAGTGGTAATTCGATAAGAGACATCATGGTATGCCCCATATCCAATGGGGTGCAGCTATGATGTTCGGACACGCCATCACACTATGGTGTTCCAGACGGTGTTAGTTGTGAAACAATTTCCACAATGTATCAATTGTGTACCAAACTCGCAACTCAGATATTCATCTCTATGATCATATCATAGACATTTTATCCTCTTGTCACGACGATCTACAACTTCACTCTGAAATTACTTGAACATTCAATAATTCAGACTTGTGTTTCATCAAGTAAATATACTCAGTATCTACTCAAATCATTTGTGAAGTAAGAACATAACGATATCCATCAAGGCCTCAAAGACTCATTGGACTGCACACATCAAAATGTATTACTTCCAACAAGTTGCTTTCTTGTTCCATTTTACCGAGAATGAGGCTTTCAGGTCATCTTGCCCATGTGGTATGATTTGCATGTCTCAAGTGATTCAAAATCAAGTGAGTCCAAAGCGGTCCATCTGCATGCGCTTTCTTCATGCGTATATACCAATAGACATGGTTCACATGTCTCAATCTTTTCAAAAGCGAGTGAGTCCAAAAATCCATCTACATGGAGCTTCTTCATGCTTTTATACCAATATGACTCAAATGGCGATTGCCACAAGTATGTGGTACTATCATCACTGCTCTTATATCTTTTGGCATGAACAAGTGTATCACTACGATCGAGATTCAATAAACCATTCATTTTAGGTGTAAGACCATTGAAGGTATTATTCAAATAAATAGAGTAACTATTATTCTCCTTAAATGAATGATCGTGTTATGATAGACATAATCCAATCATGTCTATGCTCAAAGCAAACACCAAATAACAATTATTTAGGTCTAACACCAATCTCGATGGTAGAGGGAGTATGCGATGCTTAATCACATCAAGCTTGGAAACACTTCCAACACATATCGTCATCTCACCTTTAGCTAGTCTCCATTTGTTCCGTAGCTTTTATTTCGAGTTACTAATACTTAGCAACCGAACCGGTATCTAATACCCTGGTGCTACTAGGAGTACTAGTAAAGTTCACATTTAATACTATGTATATCCAATATACTTCTGTCTAACTTGCCAGCCTTCTCATCTACCAAGTATCTAGGGTAGTTCTGCTTCAATGACTGTTCCCCTCATTACAGAAGCACTTAGTCTCGGGTGGGTTCAAACTTTGGGTTTCTTCACTAGAGCAGCAACTGATTTGCCGTTTCATGAAGTATCCCTTCTTGCCCTTGCCCTTCTTGAAACTAGTGGTTTCACTAACCATCAACGATTGATGCTCCTTCTTGATTTCTACTTTCGCGGTGTCAAACATCGCGAATATTTCAAGGATCATCATATCTATCCCTGATATGTTATAGTTCATCATGAAGCTCTAGTAGCTTGGTGGCAATGATGTTGGAGAAACATCACTATCTCATCTGTAAGATTAACTCCCACTCGATTCAAGTGATTGTTGTACCCAGACAATCTGAGTACAAGCTCAACGATTGAGATTTTCTCCCTTAGTTTGCAGGCTAAGAAACTCGTCGGAGGTCTTATACCTCCTGACGTGGGCACGAGCCAGAAATCCCAATTTCAGCCCTCGAAACATCTCATATGTTCCGCGACGTTTCGAAATCGTCTTCGGTGCCTCAACTCTAAACCCTTTAACATTACTAAACTATCACGTAGTTATTAAAACGTGTATGTCAGATGTTCGTAACATCCACAGACGACGTTCAAGGTTCAGCACACCGAGCGGTGCATTAAGGACATAAGCCTTCTACGAAGCAACGAGGACAATCCTCCGTTTACGGACCTAGTCCGCATAATTGCTACTATCAACTTTCAACTGAATTTTCTCTAGGAACATATCTAAAACAATAGAACTAAAGTGCGAGCTACGACATAATTTGCAAAAACCTTTTTGACTATGTTCAGGATAATTGAGTTCATCTTATGAGCTCCCACTCAGATAGACATCCCTCTAGTCATCTAAGTGATACATGATCCGAGTCAACTAGGCCGTGTCCGATCATCACGTGAGACAGACTAGTCATCGTCGGTGAACATCTTCATGTTGATCGTATCTTCTATACGACTCATGTTCGACCTTTTGGTCTTCTGTGTTCCAAGGCCATGCATGTACATGCTATGCTCGTCAAGTCAACCTAAGTGTATTGCGTGTGTAAATCTGGCTTACACCCGTTGTATTCGAACGTTAGAATCTATCACACCCGATCATCACGTGGTGCTTCAAAACAACGAACCTTCGCAACGGTGCACAGTCAGCAACAAGTGCATGTAAGTCGGTGGAACCTGTCTCACGTAAGCGTACGTGTAGGGTCGGTCCGGGCCGCTTCATCCCACAATGCCGCCGAATCAAGATAGGACTAGTAACGGTAAGCAAATTGTACAAACCATCGCCCACAACTACTTGTGTTCTACTCGTGCCAAGAATCTACGCAATAGACCTAGCTCATGATGCCACTGTTGGGGAACGTAGCAGAAATTCAAAATTTTCTACGCATCACCAAGATCAATCTATGGAGATTCTAGCAATGAGAGAGAGAGGAGTGCATCTACATACCCTTGTAGATCGCTAAGCGGAAGCGTTGCAACAACGCGGATGAGGTAGTCGTACTGTCGGGGAGGCTGATCGTACCCACGGACACCTATGGGGCCGGCGGACCAGGCCCCTTGTGGTTCGGAGGGGGGCGGAGATCGCACGAAGAGCGGATCGAGGCGAGGCACACGAGCAGTTTACCCAGCTTCGGAGCGCTCCGGAGAGATAAAACTCCTACTGCTACTTGTTTGATCTATTGTGTTCTTGCTAGGGAACAATGAGAGCTACAAAACCTAACGTGAGTGTATCTAGTCTCTGGTCAGTCGAATGAATCGAACCAGCCGAACCCCCTCTACGTTGCGCATGGGCCCCCTTTTATATGCTCAAGGGGTCTCCGACAGGTGGCACATAGGCGGGGGTACAAATGTAAAAACAGGAGTTGGTACACCTACTTGAACAGTGTACAAGGCAAAATACCTAACTCGACGGCAAGGGACAAAAGCAATAAATGCCCGTCATTGTCGCCCAAACAAAGGCAACAGAGGCCGTCAGTGCGCCTCCGCCGCCACGATGGCAAGCTTGTCAGCCGCTTATCGCTGCTCTCCGCTGGCTGCACAAATGCTCGACACGCAGCGCATGGAACGGTCCCATGGCGACACGTGTTGGGTGAGCTGGAGCGGAGACGGAGAGAAGTTGCATGCCGCGGCAAGCTCCTTGCCGCGGCCGAATCCTTGTCGCGCCCGGAGGCTTGTCGCGCTCCGAGCCTTCCCGGCAAGCTCCTCTTGCCGGGGCCTTGTCTTCTGCGTGCCTGGAGTGGCCTTCCCGACAAGCTCCTCTTGTCGGGGCCTTGTCTTCTCAATCAAATACTTTGTTCTTGAATGGCTCCAAAGGAGCCACGGAGGATATTGGCGGTGACGAGGCAAACCTTGTCGCGGGGTGCTGCAACTGTCCGTGCACGAGTACGGGATACTAGGGTACCCCTACTCTAGTACACCGACAGGAGCCCCGGGCCTGGGCCGTACACGGTGCCGAGCGCTTGTCGGGCCAGGCCCGTAATCGTGCACGGACACGCGCGGCCTCGACCACGCCGCAACTTCGCCCGGACCCACCACGATCCCCACTAACGGCACGCGCACGGGCGTGGCGTCGTGCGAGAAGATCGTGGGGCGCGGTCGTGGGGGTTCTTTATTAATATAAGCGGGCGTCCGCCCCTCCTCCCCTTTATAAGCGGAGAAACAGAGGCAGGCCGACCACCCCTGCCATTGCTGTCTTTTCAAGAAACCACCGCCGCTCCCCTCTTCTTCTCCGGCGCGAAGAGAGCAGCGCCCCGCCCCCCTTTCGCCACAAGCACACTCACCACCGTTGACCTCCTCCGCCCCCCTCGCCATGGCTCCGAAAGCCGATAAGGAGAAGGGCGTCAAGTCGGCCGAGGCGCAGCGGCTCGCGGCGCTGCGCAAGGAGCGAGCCATCTTCCCCCGCAGCTCGGCGCACGGGAGCTGCGGGATGGCGTCTACCTTTTCTGGTCGACGGCGACTCGGGCGCATCCGCCGCGAGGGTGCTCCCGCCTCCGCCGCTGATTTGGCCCCAACAGGTACCCTTTCTTCGCCCTTTTCTTCTATTGCGGGCTTTGCCCGCCGTTTTCCGAGTTCTTTTGCGACATAATGAACACCTTTAGCCTCCGCCTCCTTGATTTCACCCCCAACGCCATCTTGACCATGGCAGTTTTCGCGCATGTGTGCGAAAACTTTGTCGGAGTCCACCCGAACGTGGCACTCTTCCGCCATTTCTTTGTTCCCCGCGTCGAGAGAGGAGAGCCACTTGCCAGAGGGATAGCCTGGGTCTCTAGGATCGGCAAGAAAGAGGCCTACCTAGAGGGGGAGTCCCGGAACATGTGGGAGGAGTGGAGAGCCAACTGGTGCTGGGTAGTAGAGGAGAATCCGCAGCCCTTCACCGCCGTGCGCCAAACCCCAATAGTGCGCGGCAGGGATTGGAGCAACTTGGCGCCGGAGGATGCGAAGCTGAAGATAGTCGTGACCCGAATCCTGCGCCTCAGGCTTGCCGGGCTGACCGTAGGCGCAGTTGGCGCAGACTTCATTCGCCGCCGCATCGCTCCCTTGCAGGAAAGGAGGAGGCCTGCTTGGGAGTTCCAAAATGCGGCGGACATCATGAGGCTGCGCCGGGCCTGATTGGAACTTCACCGTCATGGAGCTGGACTCGGTGCTGCTCGAGCTGTTCAAGAACGACCCGACCATCCAGAGTGGTTTAGGTTGCCGCGAAGTCGTCCCATTGTGCAACAACTCGGCGCCGACCGCATCCGGCGCCATGATGCCATTGTGCGACTCCACGGAATCGTCCCAACATGGCGAGAGCCCCGACGAGATCGTGCAGCAATTCTTTGATGACTTAGAAGAAGTGCCGATCCGCGCCGACGGGCGTAAGAGGCTCACCCGCGACACCACCGACCGGGAGATGGCGAGGATCGCCACCAGGGTGGAGGCGGCAGCCGCTGCCGCTGGAGCCTTCGGGTTCACCGTGGAGGAGGCGGACGCGGCGAGGGCGGAAGCTCTGCCGAGCGAGGGGAGGTCACCGGCGAGGACGAGCTTGTCGAGCCCGAGGCCGGGACGAGTGGACCCGCCGAGGGCGCTTCTTCCCCACCGCCAAGCGACTTGCCGCCAGCGGAGCACCCGGCTCCACCGAGGAGGCGTCTCCGCAAGGTTGGAGACGAGTCGGGGCGGCAGACCGGCCCACAGCAGCAGCGCCGCTCGACGCGCTCCACCGCGGCAAGCGAGGTTGCCGCGGGAGCACCCCACACTGCAGCGACAACTGGGGCGGAATCTTCTCAGGCCACCGCCGACGCCTCCGCCAAGCGGCCCAGAGAGCCCACGCCTCCGCCTCGTCGCACCGGAGGCGAGCCGGAGTTCGACTTCTCCGCTCAGCTCCGAGGAAGAAGGCGAAGAGTAAGCTTCTCGGGATTGTGCTTGTGTTTCTTCAATTTTATTGCTTCATCTTGAATCTGATTTGCTTGCTTGGACTCTTTCCTTTTCAGGGGCTGGCCCGTAGAGCGGCGAAGAGGGCCAAGATCCCGACGGTCGTCGTTGAGGACGATTCTCCTGTGGCGACAGGGGACGCGTCCGAGACCGCCTTGCCGGACCCGGCAACCCTTCCCCAGAGCAGCCCCCGGCACAGCCCCCAGAGTAAGTGTGCAGTTTTCTTCTTACTATTAGGTGTGCAGGGTGCCCTTCTTCGTTGATGTCTGACTGTTTGTTTGTGTAGGAGCAGAGCAGCCTCATCAGGAGGGCTCGGAAGCCGCCTCCGAGATCTTGCCCGCTGCCACTACGCCGCCAAGGGAGAACTCCCCGGCAAGGGAGCTCCCTCCGACAAGGGAGGCCACCCCGACAAGGGAGGCCACTCCGGCAAGGGAGGCTACCCCGGCAAGGGACGGCGCCAGTGACCCTCCAGCGGTCGAGGCCATGGCTGCGGATCCCGTTGCAGGTAACTCCCTTACACGAAAATTTCCCTTGGGTTTGCTTTCTTTTGTTTATCTCTTTGAACATCTGCTTGACTGCCCCTTCTTCGTCTGACGCAGACCCGATGGAGGTCGAGGCCGCCGGCGAGGAGGAAACGCGCGGCAACACCGACGAGGCCGCCGTCGAAGAAGAAGAGGTCGTCGTCATGGAGGAAGAGGCCGTCGACGAGCCTGTTGGCGAGGAGGCCACCGAGGCTGCCGACGCAGAGGCCGGTGAGGGTCGGGCGATCGTCTTGACGGCCGTGGAGGCCGCAAGAGCGGCAAGCGCTACACCGACAGCCGATTTCCCCCGCTGCCGCTGCATCATCGTTCGAGGAGCCCCAGCCCGGGGCCTACCTGAAGGCCGGCGAAGGCGTCTTCATCAAGCTCCCCTAGGAGCCGAGCTCCAGGGTGCCGGTCGAGGGAGAAACCTTCGACGGCGAGCTACTCGCCTCCGCTGGGCTGGCGTTGGTGGGCCAGCGCCAAGCAGCAGCGGCGAGTCTGAGGAGGAGCAGCTGCTGAAGAAGCTGCTGTCGCTCTACCGCACCCGGCAGGCCAAGTTAGAGACCCGGGAATCCCTTGTCGCAAGGGCGGGAGCGCATATGGAGAAGCGCGCCGAGGAGCTCCGGAGCGCCAACAAAGAAGTCCTCCGCGATGTGGCGGAAGCGCGGGGGCAACTCGCAGAAGAGCGCACGGCCTTCATCCTTGAGAAGGCCGCAGCTGATGAGGAGCAGCGGCTGGCTGCCGAGAAGCTCGCCACGCAGGAAAGCGAGCTGGCGCAGCGGAAGGTCAACCTGGACAGCCACGAAGAAGACCTTGCCGCGCGCGAGGAGTCGCTTGGCGGGGCGCTTCAGGAAGCGAAGGACGCTGCCGCAGCCGCCGAGGCCGCCAAGGAAGAGCTGAAGGCGAAGGTGGCACAGCTGGAGGCCACCCTCAAGAAGAGCGGCGAAGAGCTTGCCGTGCTCAAGCGTGAGCGCGAGAAGGACGCCTACACCCTTGGCGAGCTGCAGAGCCGTCTCGCTGACAGGGCCAAGGAGCTCGACGCCGCCAAGGATTCCAAGGCGGATCTGGAGTTGAAACTGACCACTCTGACGCAGACGTTGGATGGCGCCAGAGAGCGGGAGGTGGGCTTGTTGGAGGCGATCAAGGCCAAGGAGGAGCTGCTGGCGAATGCTTTCTCCGTCCAGAACACCTTGAGGGAGAGCGTGGAGCACTAGACCGAAGGTCTTGTGGACACCGCCGCCGACATCCACAACGAGCTGATGGAGCTGGGGATGGCGGACCTTGCGTACTCCTCCGACGAGCATCTCCAACCCAGCGCCAAGCTCAGCTTATTCTTCAAAGGCGTGGCGACGGGCCTTCAGCGACTCCTGGAAGAGGTCCCAAAGCAGCTAGCCGAGGAGTCACGCCAGGTCTGTGCAGGAGCCCTCGAGAAGGTGTTGATCAAGGTGGCCTTCCGCAATCCGGGCCTCAACCTTAACGGCGTCCTCAGATCCCTGCCGCCCGAAGCCAACGTGGAGGAGCTCAAAGCCCTTGTCGCACCCATTGTGCACAAGGTGAACAAGATCAAGCGGATTGAGGGCGACCGTGTGGACTAGGCCGCCAACCTTATCTTTCCCTTGTCGCTGCTGATCATGTTTAGAAAACTTTGTTAGATCAGCGACAAGTTATTCTGTAATATACTCTATCTTAGGTGAACGATCAATGCAACGTTATTTCCTCTACTTGATTCCTTCCTTTGTACGTTTCTGCCTTACGCATTTAGGGGACTTGTCGGTGCGGGCACTTTTGCTGCGAGCGCTGAGTGCGGAACGTCAGCAGCCTGCTGGCAGTGCCGCCTCCGACAAGCAACCTTGTCGCGACTAGCCGCAGCTCACTTAAGTTGTTGAGCGGACTCGAAACAAAGTAAGGGCGCAACTAGCCTGCGAGTTGGTTCCTCTGCGCATGTGTTTTCCATACAAAGTACTACCGTTCGAGGAAGATAACTTAAAAATTTAAAATTGATTGCTCAAACTCTGCAACTTAGCTTTTACATCTCTTGCTTCCCGATGAGGTGAAGCTTCCTCGGCAGTGCCTGGTCCATAATATTATCTCCTCCTTCCCCTGGTTAACTTGTGCGCGAGGGAGCCTTCCTTTCTTTGAGAAAAGAAAAAGAAGAGGAAATAACGTTATGGAGCCTAACGGCTCGATTCTGCTTACCGGGTGTGGTTGCTGCACAAAGTGTTAGCCAAAACATGCAATAAAATAATGAAAGCATGAATTTGACAAGTTGTGCGCAACACATGAGCTTTACTGATGCACGGGGTCTGCGCCCGGCTTTGTACAAAGGATTACATGCAACTGCGGCAAGACTTGTACAAAAGGTGGTTGCTGGAACGGGTTCTGACAACCGCGCCCTATGGGTAAAACTTATGAAGATGCTCAATGTTCCAGGAGTTGCTCACCGGAATGCCATCTTCAGTCCCAAGGCGGACAGCACCAGGCCTAGTGACTCGTTTCACCCGATAAGGCCTTCCCACTTTGGCGTCAACTTGTTTGAATTCTTGGCGGACTGAACGCGCCGAAGAACAAGGTCGCCTTCCTCGAGACTTCTGGCATTAACCCTGCGGCTATGGTAGCGACGCAGAGCTTGCTGGTAGCAAGCAGCTCGCACAGCGGCCTGAAGACGATCCTCCTCAAGGAGCAGCGCGTCATCTTGTCGCAGTTGCTCTTGCTCGAGCTCATCATAAGCGAGCACTCGAGGCGATCCGTATACGAGTTCCGTGGGGAGAACTGCCTCTGCTCCATAGACTAGAGCAAAGGGTGTTTGGCCAGTGGCTCGATTTGGCGTCGTCCTGATCGACCAAAGAACCACCGGCAGCTCCTCGATCCAGTTTCTTCCGCACTTGTGCAGCCTGTCGAAAGTTACGGTCTTGAGCCCGCAGACTTCAAAGATTTGCCCTCTCTCGCTGACCGCTGCTTCTCGGGTGAGCAAGCGAAGCAAAAGCAGACCTTGGCGCCAAGGTCTTGGGCGTCTGCATGAAGGTGCGACTCGTGAATTGTGTGCCGTTGTCGGTGATGATCTGGTTAGGGATTCAAACGGCAAACAATTGACTGAAGAACTTGATCACGATCGTGCCGTCACCTTCCTCATCGCTTCCACTTCCGCCACTTTGTGAACTTGTCGATGGCGGCGTACAAGTACTCAAAGCCCCGACAGCTCGGGGAAGGGGCCGAGGATGTCGAGCCCCGGACGAAAATGGCCGGGATAAAGGGATCGTCACGGAGAGCTTGAGCTGGCTGGTGTATCTGTTTGGAATGGAACTGCACGCTTCACACTTGGTTACTTGTGCGCTTGCATCACGGAGGGCTGTCGGCGAGAAGAAACCTTGCGGAAAGCTTTGCGGCAAGTTCTTCTTGCGCCAATGTGGTGACCACATATGCCTCCGTGTATCTCCGCCAACAGCTTCGCCCATCTTCCCCGGGAATACACTTCAAATTCACACCGTTGAGTCTTCTTACATGCAGTATGCTGTCGACAAACTGGTACATACTTGGTGACAGGCTACTCTTTCCGCTTCTTCTTGCTCTTCGGAAGTTCTCTGTCTGAAGGAAATGGACAATCTGCTGCGCCCATGCTGGAGCTTGCGGCTCGACAACAAGGACCAATGGCGCATCTGCTGCTGCGGGAACATCAGCTTCCATGGCAAGGACCTGCGGCCCTGCCGAAGCTTGATGCTCCCCGACAAGCTTGCCGGAGCAAGACTTGTCGGGAGTGTCTGCTTCAATGAAACAAACCACAGGTCTGCTTGAGCAGATCGCTCCTCAAAGACTGTTGGTGTTGATCTTGGGGACCTTTGCAACGACGGCTTCGGAAGCTCACGGAAAGTAGTCACCAGAGGCCAACTTCCTCTTCTTGCTTTGTCCTGTTGATGGTGTTACGGTTGCTATTTCGAGTCAGCTTGAGCACGAAAATCCCTGGTTCCACAGCAACTTAAGTGCAGCGCACTTTGACAAAGTCGACAATATCATTCTGAGCTCTTGGAACATGTTCCATTTGCAGGCCGTCAAAGTGCTCTTCTAGCTTCCTCACTTCATCGACGTAGGCTTCCATCAACGGACTCTGGTAATCTTTGTTCACTTGGCGGACGACGAGTTGTGAGTCACCCCTGACAATAAGCTTCTTGATCCCAAGGTCCACTGCGATCCTGAGACCGGCAAGCAAACCTTCATACTCTGTAGTATTGTTTGTTGCCTGCTCCTTGGGAAAGTGCATCTGGACTACGTACTTGAGGTGCTCTCCGGTGGGTGCGATAAGCGACGCCAAAGACCGGGCGCCTTGCAGCGAGAAGGCACCATCAAAGTACATCAGCCACTCTTTGCTTGCTTCTTTGACGGGAATGCTCGTCTCTAGAATCTCTTCATCTGGCGTTGGCGTCCATTCTGCTGTGAATTCTGCCAATGCTCTGCTTTGGATAGTTGATGTGCTTTCAAACTTGAGACCAAAGCTTGACAGCTCCAATGCCCACTCGACAATCCTGCCTGTCGCTTCTGGATTCTGCAGTATCCTCTTCAGCGGAAAGCGAGTGACAATTGTGATCTCATGTGCTTGGAAGTAATGGCGCAACTTTCTCGAGGCCATGAGGAGGCCGAAAAGCAATTTCTGCACGCCAGAGTACCTCGATCTAGCCCCCTGCAGGAGGGAACTGACAAAGTAGACTGGGCGCTGCACCATCCTTTTCTGTATCTGCTCGTGTGTCTGCGCGGATTCATCCTTGTCGGGACCAGAGCTTGTCGGCGAAGCCCCCTGCTTGTCGCTGGATGTGCTTGCCGTGGCTGCTGGCTCGTCATCCGCCTCCCTCTCCGCTACTAACGCAACACTAACCACTTGATTGGTTGCCGCTATATATAGCAGCAACTTCTCTTGTGGCCTAGGTGCGACAAGTGTTGGAGTGGAGGACAGGTATCTCTTCAAGTCCTGCAGCGCAGCCTCCGCTTCGGGAGTCCATTTCATTGGACCTGCATTTTTCAAAATCTTGAAAAATGGCGAGCGCGCCAGCAGAACCTAGAAATAAACCTGCTGAGAGCAGCCACGCAACCGCAAGTCTTCGTGACATCCTTGATGCGCTTTGGTGCTTCAATCTGCTCAATGGCCTTGATCTTGTCGGGATTAGCTTCAATCCCTCGCCGAGACACGAAGAACCCGAGAAGCTTGCGGAAGGGACTCCAAACACGCACTTCTCGGGGTTGAGCTTGAGGTTGATCTTGCGCAGATTTGCAAAGGTCTCGTCCAAATCTTGAACCAAAGTTGCTTTGTCCTTGCTTTTGACCACTATGTCATCCATGTAGGCTTCTACATTTCTGTGCATTTGCGGCTCAAAAGCGTCGTGGACTACCCTTGCAAATGTTGAACCAGCATTCTTCAAACCGAAAGGCATCCGTATGAAACAGTATGTGCCACATGGTGTAATGAATGCGGTCCTCTCTTCATCTTCTTCAGCCATGAAGATCTGATGGTATCCTGAGTATGCATCAAGAAACGAAAGCAAATCACATCCAGCCATGGAGTCAACAATCTGGTCAATGCGCGGCAAGGGAAATGGATCTTTGGGACAAGCTTTATTAACATCCGTGAAGTCAATACAAAGTCTCCATTTCCCATTTGCCTTGCGCACGACTACAGGATTGGCCAACCACGTAGGATGGAGCACTCCTCTGACGAGGCCTGCTGCTTCCAGTTTCTTGATCTCTTCTGCTATGAATTCTTGGCGCTCCACTGCTTGCTTCCTGATTTTTTGCTTGACGGGCCGCGCATGAGGACAAACGGCCAGGCGGTGCTCAATCACTTTCCTGGGAACACCGGGGATGTCAGACGGTTGCCATGCAAACACGTCGACATTCACCGCAGAAAGCAACGAGCGCGCCTTCCTATTTAGGGTCGAGAGAGGCACTGATGGTGAAGGTACCACCAGTGCCATCCTCCTTGGCGGGCACCTTCTTGGTCTTCGGCGGAGCCACCATCTTCTTGCACTTGCCGGTGGAGCTCGATGGTGCGTCCTCGACGGTAGGGTAGCACTCCGAAGAGGTGCGCTTGCTGGAGTGAGCATCAGAGCCCTTGCCAGACTTGGACTTGGTCTTCTTCCCCCCAGGAGCTTCAGCGGCAAGTGTCTGGCAATCTGTCGCGGCTGCTGCATCCCGGTAGATCTTGTCGGCACAGATAAGGGCGTCCTTCTTGTCGCCGTGGACAGAGATGACGCTTATCGGGCCTGGCATCTTGAGTAGATTGTAAGCGTAGTGAGAGGCTGCCATGAACTTGGCGAGTGCTGGACGGCCAAGTATCCCATTGTAAGGCAACGGGAAGTCGGCAACGATGAATGTGACCCTCTCAGTCCTAAAGTTCAGCTCGCTTCCAAATGTGACCGGCAACGTAATCTTCCCCTTCGGCTTTCCCCTTCCCGGATTGATTCCTTGGAAGGTACCGGTCTCTTTGAGCTCGCTGTCAGGGATTTGAAGCTTCTGGAGCACCGCGGAGGAGATCAGATTCAAGCCGGCCCCGCCGTCAACTAACATTTTTGTGACCTTGAGGTTGCGGATGGTTGGTGAGACCAACATCGGCAAGCACCTGACCGCAGTCACGCGTCGTGGTGGTCCTCAATATCAAAAATGATAGGCGTGCTGGACCACTTCAGAGGCTTGCGTGACTCCACGGATGGTTCCGCTGCATTGACCTCCCGCATCCATTGCTTGAGTTGGCGGTGGGAGGTATGCATGGAAGCACCTCCGTCAACGCAGAGAACCTCTGTGGCTTTCTGAAACTCCTGCTCACCGCGCCGCTGCCTTCCATATCTTCGCTGCCGTCATCATCTTCATCCTTGTCGCGCCGCTGGAGGTCGATCTCCTTGCCGCTGCTTGGCCTTGCCGCTGCGTCCTCCCCGCCGGACGCTTCTTGCTTGCTCCCAAAGACCTTCCCTGGGCCTTCTCCTTGTCGCTACCGCTCAGACTCAGCTCTCGATGTTCGACAAGCTGCTCGACCTTCTTGCAGCTCTGGAGGTCGTGGCCCTTGGTGCGGTGGATCTTGCAAGATTACTTGCCGGAGCTGTCACCGCTTGTCGGCGGCCGCCACCGACCGGTGGTTGGCGTCGGCAACCTCCTTGCCGGAGCCACCAGCCTTGGCATTCTTGTCGCCACCTCCATTGCCGGACTGCTCAACAGCTAGCACTTCTCTGGCCTTCTTCTTCCTGTTGCCTCGCCGCCGGCCCTTCTTTGCCGGGGCGGTGTCCTCACTGTCAGATCCTGCTTCTGCATTCTCTCCTGGGAGTCTCCTCCCTTCCTCAGCGCGTGCACACTTGTCGGCCAAGGCGTACAGCTCACTGACGTCCTTGACTTTGCACATCGCCATCTCCTCCCTCATCCTGCGGTTCCGCACATTCTGATGAAATGCGCTGATCACCGCGGCAGGGTGGACGTCTGGGATGTTGTAGTGCACACGGCTGAATCTCTGGATGAACTTGCGCAGGGACTCTCCTTCCTTCTGGGCGAGCAGATGAAGGTCACTTTCCTGGCCATGAGGCTTGTGGCCACCTGTGAAGGCGCCAACAAACTGATGGCACAGGTCTGCCCAAGAGGATATGGAGCTGTCCGGCAAGTGCATGAGCCAAGATCTGACATTGGATTTGAGCACGAGCGGGAAGTAGTTGGCGAGGATCTTGTCGTCCCGTCCCCCCGCAGCCTGCACCGCGATGGTGTAGATGCTAAGGAACTCCGACAGATGCGTCCTGCCATCATACTTCTCCGGCACGTCTGGTTTGAAGTTTTTTCTGGTTGGGCCATCGACTTGCCGCAGCTCACGAGTGAACGCAGGGCAACCTACGCGTCTGACCAAGTCGCTGGCTCCTCCGCGCGCGCATGTCGACAGAAGGCCCAGCGGCTTGTCGGACCGACGTCGCGCTTCTCTTCGGGCGCCGATGCGAGTTCGAGCGTCTTCTTGTTGTCGCTCATGAAGAACTTGGCGCTGATCGCGGCGAAGCTCGCGGATCCGGCACGACGGTGGAGTCGCCGCCGAGGTGGATCCGTGAGTCGGCGATCTTGGTTTTCGTGGCGGAGAGTGCATGTGGTTGCACCTCCGACAGTCTGCCGCCACCGGCTCGTGCCTTTTGTCGCCACGCCGCGGCAATGATGGCGTTAGTTGCCGCTGAGCGTCGCCGTTAGCAAAGCCGATGAGGCTCGATAGTGGCCCTCCACTCGTCGACCTTGTCGGCCGTTGGAGGGTAATCGAGAGCAGCCGAGCTCTCGCCGAAGCTTCGCTGGAGTAGTGGGTGGCATTGGAGAACGGTGCGAGGAGCGGGACACGCTCGGACTTCTAACTACGTTAGAAGGAGCAGCACCCCGTCCGGGCGACCGTATCTCACTCGTGCCAGCATGTTGGTGCGCATGCTGGTCTTGAGGGTCTCGATCCAACGAACGTATGGCGTTGTGAACGCCATGACGTTGTTGGTCCCGCGTCTCCTGAGATGGGCGCGGGGGATGCGCGGACGCCGAGGTTTGTGGCGCCTTGTCCTTGGACTTGGCAACGTCGCGAACACCTTCGTCGGCGCCCGTTCCTCCGCCAGCGTCTGCCCCACCACCCGTTTGCTGTGGTGAGGGTGGGTACGACGCGGACGGCTCTGCTGCCGCCGAAGCCTTCTTCTTCGGTGGCATGCTGAGGAAGATGTTGATGACGATGCTCGTGTGAACGCCGGATCAGATTCACACGGCCTCGACTCCCCCTACCTGGCGCGCCAAAGATGTCGGGGAGGCTGATCGTACCCACGGACACCTATTGGGCCGGCGGACCAGGCCCCTAGAGCTTAGGAGGGGGGCGGAGATCGCACGAAGAGCGGATCGAGGCGGGCACACGAGCAGTTTACCCAGCTTCGAGCTCTCCGGAGAGATAAAACTCCTCGCTACTTGTTTGATCTATTGTGTTCTTGCTAGGGAACAATGAGAGCTACAAAACCTAACGTGAGTGTATCTAGTCTCCAGTCGGTCGAATGAATCGAACCAGCGAACCCCTCTACGTTGCGCATGGGCCCCCTTTTATATGCTCAAGGGTCTCCGACAGGTGGCACATAGGCGGGGTACAAATGTAAAAACAGGAGTTGGTACACCTACTTGAACGATTATAAAGGTAAAATACCTAACTCTGACGGCAAGGGACAAAAGCAATAAATGCCCGTCATTGTCGCCCAAACAATGCAACAGAGGCCGTCATGTGCGCCTCCGCTCGCCACGATGGCAAGCTTGTCAGCGCCGCTAATCGCTCCTCTCCGCTAGCTGCACAGCTGCTCGACACGCGCGCATGGAACGGTCCCATGGCGACACGTCGCTGGGTGAGCTGGAGCGGAGACGGAGAGAAGTTGCATGCCGCGGCAAGCTCCTTGCCGCGGCCGAATCCTTGTCGCGCCCGGAGGCTTGTCGCGCTCCGAGCCTTCCCGGCAAGCTCCTCTTGCCGGGCCTTGTCTTCTGCGTGCACAGGGCCTTCCCGACAAGCTCCTCTTGTCGGGGCCTTGTCTTCTCAATCAAATACTTTGTTCTTAAATGGCTCCAAAGGAGCCACGGAGGATATTGGCGGTGACGAGGCAAACCTTGCCGCGGGGTGCTGCAACTGTCCGTGCACGAGTATGGGATACTAGGGTACCCCTACTCTAGTACACCGACAGGTACTCGTGGCGATTCAGATCACGGTCGATTCCGATCTAAGCGCCGAACAGCGGCGCCTCCGCGTTCAACACACGTGTAGCCCGATGACGTCTCCCATGCCTTGATCCAGCAAGGGAAGAAGGAGAGGTTGGGGAAGACTCTGTCCAGCAGCAGCACGATGGCGTGGTGGTGGTGGAGGAGCGCGGTACTCCAGCAGGGCTTCACCAAGCACTACGAGAAACGAGGAGGGAGAGAGGTAGGGCTGCGCCAAGAGAGAGTTCATCTCGTGTGTTTTGCAGCCCCCAATACCTCAAGTATATATAGGGGAAGGGGAGGGGCTGCACCCCCATCTAGGGTTCCCTCCCTAGGGGTGGCGGCAGCCCCCAAAACCCATCTAGGGTGCGGCCAAGGGGGGGAGAGAGGGAGGCGCACCTAGGGTGGGCCTTAAGGCCCATCTGGACTTAGGGTTTGCCCCCTCCCACTCTCCCTGCGCCTTGGGCCTTGGTGGGGGGGGGGGGGGCGCACCAGCCCACATGGGGCTGGTCCCCTCCCACACTTGGCCCACGCAGCCTTCTGGGGCTGGTGGCCCCACCTGGTGGACCTCGACCGTCCCCTGGTCCCAGATGCTACCGATACCACCAAACTTTTCCGGTCACCAAACGGGACTTCCCATATATAAATCTTTACCTCTGGACCATTCCGAACTCCTCGTGACGTGCGGGATCAGATCCGGACTCGAACAACATTCGGTAACCGCGTACATCTATTCCCTATAACCCTACCATCATCGAACCTTAAGTGTGTAGACCCTATGGGTTCGGGAACCATTCAGACATGACCGAGACAACTCTCTGGCCAATAACCAACAGCGGGATCTGGATACCCATGTTGGATCCCACATGTTCCATGATGATCTCATCAGATGAACCACGATGTCAAGGATTCAATCAATCCCGTATACAATTCCCTTTGTCTACTGGTATAGTACTTGCCCGAGATTCGATTATCGGTATCTCGATACCTTGTTCAATCTCGTTACCGGCAAGTCTATTTACTCGTTTTGTAACACATCATCCCGTGACCAACTCCTTGGTCACATTGCGCATATGATGATGTCCTACCGAGTGGGCCCAGAGATACCTCTCCGTCACACGGAGTGACAAATCCCAGTCTCGATTCGTGCCAACCCAACAGACACTTTCGGAGATACCCGTAGTGTACCTTTATAGCCACCCAGTTACGTTGTGGACGCTTTGGTACACCCAAAGCATTCCTACGGTATCCGGGAGTTGCACAATCTCATGGTCTAAGGAGATGATACTTGACATTAGAAAAGCTTTAGCATACGAACTACACAATCTTTGTGCTAGGCTTAGGATTAGGTCTTGTCCATCACATCATTCTCCTAATGATGTGATCCCGTTATCAACGACATCCAATGTCCATGGTCAGGAAACCGTAACCATCTATTGATCAACGAGCTAGTCAACTAGAGGCTTACTAGGGACATGGTGTTGTCTATGTATCCACACATGTATCTGAGTTTCCCATCAATACAATTATAGCATGGATAATAAACGATTATCATGAACAAGGAAATATAATAATAATAACTAATTTATTATTGCCTCTAGGGCATATTTCCAACACATCTTCACTAGCACCATCTCCTCTCAAAACCTTAGTTCATCTCTTGTATCCAATTCTTCTCTCCAAGTCCGGGATTGGTACTAGTAGGTTGCTAGTAGTGTTGATTACTCCTTGTAGTTGATACTAGTTGGTTTATTTGGTGGAAGATCATATGTTCAGATCCTTTATGCATATTAATACCCCTCTGATTATGAACATAATATGCTTTGTGAGTAGTTACGTTTGTTCCTGAGGACATGGGAGAAGTCTTGCTATTAGTAGTCATGTGAATTTGGTATTCGTTCGATATTTTGATGAGATGTATGTTGTCTATCCTCTAGTGGTGTTATGTGAACGTCGACTACATAACACTTCACCATTGTTTGGGCCTAGAGGAAGGCATTGGGAAGTAGTAAGTAGATGATGGGTTGCTAGAGTGATGTGCTTAAACCCTAGTTTATGCGTTGCTTCGTAAGGGGCTGATTTGGATCCATATGTTTCATGCTATGGTTAGGTTTACCTTAATACTTTTGCTGTAGTTGCGGATGCTTGCAATAGAGGTTAATCATAAGTGGGATGCTTGTTCAAGTAAGAACAGCACCCAAGCACCGGTCCACCCACATATCAAATTATCAAACTACCGAACAAGAATCATATGAACATGAAAACTAGCTTGACGATAATTCCCATGTGTCCTCGGGAGCGCTTTTCTCTATATAAGAGTTTGTCCAGGCTTGTCCTTTGCTACAAAAAGGATGGGGCCACCTTGCTGCACTTTATTTACTTTTTTTACTTGTTGCTCGTTACAAATTGTCCTATCACAAAACTATCTGTTACCACTTATTTCAGTACGTGCAGAGAATACCTTGCTGAAAACCGCTTATCATTTCCTTCTGCTCCTTGTTGGGTTCGACACTCTTACTTATCAAAAGGACTATGATAGATCCCCTACACTTGTGGGTCATCAAGACTCTTTTCTGGTGCCTTGCCAAGGTGTGAAGCGCCTTTGGTAGGTGGAATTTGGTAATGAAAAATCTATATAGTGTGCTGAAATTTACTATCACTTGTTACTATGGAAAGTAATCCTCTGAGGGGCTTGTTCAGGGTATCTTCACCCCGACCAGTAGAGCAAAGAGTTGCTCCTCAACCTACTGAACCTACTGAAAATGAAAATGAAAATGAAAATGTCCACTTTGATATTCCTTCGGGTATGTTAGAAAAACTGCTAGCTAATCCTTTTGTAGGAGATGGAACAAAGCATCTTGATGAGCACCTAATATATGTGGATGAAGTTTGTGGATTATTTAAGCTTGCAGGTATACCCGATGATGTTGTTAAGAGGAAGGTCTTCCCTTTATCTTTGAAGGGAGATGCATTGACATGGTATAGGCTATGCGATGATATGGGATCATGGAACTACAAACGATTGAAATTGGAATTTCATCTGAAATTTTATCCTATGCATCTTGTTCATCGTGATCGCAATTATATATATATTATTTTTGGCCTCGCGAATGAGAAAGCATCGCTCAAGCTTGGGGAGGCTTCAATCAATGTTATATTCATGCCCCAATCATGAGCTCTCAAGAGAAATAATTATTCAAAAAATTTATGCTCGGCTTTATGAAAACAATCGCACCATGCTCTTCTTGTGCTGTCTTTTTTATGATGAAGACTATTGAATTCAAATGGAATTTATTGGATAGAATTAAACGCAACTCTGAAGATTGGGATCTCGACGAAGGTAAGGAGTCAGGTATGACACCTAAGTTTGATTGTGTTAAATCTTTTATGGATACCGATGTTTTCCGTAAGTTTAGCACTAAATATGGACTTGACTCTGAGATAGTAGCCTCTTTCTGTGAATCTTTTGCTGCTTATGTTGATCTCCCTAAGGAGAAGTGGTTTAAATATCATCCTCCCATAGAAGTAAAAGTAGCCGCACCTTTTAAAGTTGAAGAAAAGACTATCACTTATAATGATCCTATTGTTCCTACTTCTTATGTTGAGAAACCACCTTTCCCTGTTAGAATAAAGGATCATGCTAAAGCTTCAATTGTGGTTCGTAAAAGCAATATTAGAACTTATACACCTCCTGAGCAAGTTAAAGTTGAACCTAATGTTGCTATTGTTAAAGATCTCTTGGCTGATAATATTGATGGGCATGTTATTTATTTCTGCGGTGAAACTGCTAGAATTGCCAAGCCTTGGGCTAAAGATAAACATACACCTGTGGTAGGCATGCCTGTTATTTCTATTAAAATAGGAGATCATTGTTATCATGGCTTGTGTGATATGGGTGCTAGTGTTAGTGCAATGCCTTCTGACTTATACAAAGAAATTATGCTTGATATTGCACCTGCTGAGATAGAAGATATCGATGTCACAATTAAACTTGCCAATAGAGATACTATTTCACCAATGGGAATTGTTAGAGATGTTGAAGTCTTGTGTGGGAAAACTAAATATCCTGCTGATTTTCTTGTTCTTGGTTCCCCACAAAATAGCTTTTGTCCCATTATATTTGGTAGACCCTTCTTGAACACTGTCAATGCTAGGATAGACTGCGAAAAGGATGTTGTTACTATAGGCTTGGGTGATATGTCTCATGAGTTTAATTTCCCTAAATTTAGTAGACAACACCGTCAAGAAGAATTTCCTAGTAAGGATGAAATTATTGGTCTTGCTTCTATTGCCGTACCTCCTAGTGACCCTTTAGAACAATATTTGCTAGACCATGAAAATGATATGTTTATGAATGAAATAAGGGAAATAGATGAAGTATTCTTTAAACAGTAACCTATCCTGAAGCACAATTTGCCTGTTGAAATCCTAGGGGATCCTCCTCCACCCAAGGGTGATCCCGTGTTTGAGCTCAAACCTTTACCTGATACTCTTAAATATGCTTATCTCGATGAGAAAAAGATATATCCCATTATTATTAGTGCTAACCTTTCAGAGCATGAAGAAGAGAGACTATTGAAAACTCTGAAGAAGCACCGTGCTTCTATTGGATATACTCTTGATGATCTCAAGGGCATTAGTACCACTCTATGTCAACATAAAATAAATTTGGAATAAGATGCCAAACCAGTTCGTGATCATCAACGAAGGCTGAATCCTAAGATGAAAGAAGTGGTAAGAAAGGAATACTAAAGCTCCTTGAGGCATGTATAATTTATCCCGTTGCTGATAGTCAGTGGGTAAGTCATGTCCATTGTGTCCCTAAGAAGGGAGGTATTACTGTCGTACCTATTGATAAAGATGAATTGATTCTGCAAAGAATTATTGTAGTTTATAGGATGGTAATTGATTTCCGCAAATTAAATAAAGCTACTAAGAAAGATCATTACCCCTTACCTTTTATCGATCAAATGCTAGAAAGATTATCCAAACATACACATTTTTGCTTTCTAGATGGTTATTCTGGTTTCTCTCAAATACCTGTGTCAGCCAACGATCAATCTAAAACCACTTTTACTTGCCCTTTTGGTACTTTTGCTTATAGACGTATGCCTTTTGGTTTACGTAATGCACCTGCTACCTTTCAAAGATGCATGATGGCTATATTCTCTGACTTTTGTGAAAAGATTTGTGAGATTTTCATGGACGACTTCTCCATTTATGGATCCTCTTTTGATGATTGCTTGACCAACCTTGATCGAGTTTTGCAGAGATGTGAAGAAACTAATCTTGTCTTGAATTGGGAAAAGTGCCACTTTATGGTTAATGAAGGTATTGTCTTGGGTCATAAGGTTTCTGAAAGAGGTATTGAAGTTGATAAACCCAAGGTTGATGTTATTGAAAACATGCCATGTCCCAAGGACATCAAAGGTATAAGAAGTTTCCTTGGTCACGCCGGTTTTTATAGGAGGTTCATTAAGGATTTCTCAAAAATTTCTCGGCCTCTGACTAATTTATTACAAAAAGATATACCATTTGTCTTTGATGATGATATTGTAGAAGCATTTGAAATATTTAAGAAAGCATTGATCTCTGCACCTATTGTTTAGCCACCTGATTGGAATTTACCCTTTGAAATTATGTGTGATGCTAGTGATTATGTTGTAGGTGTTGTTCTAGGGCAAAGAGTTGATAAGAAATTAAATGTTATTCAATATGCTAGTAAAACTCTAGACAGTGCTCAGAGAAATTATGCTACTACTGAGAAAGAATTCCTAGCAGTTGTATTTTCTTGTAATAAGTTTACACCTTATATTGTTGATTCCAAAGTAACTATTCACATGGATCATGTTGCTATTAAATATCTTATGGAAAAGAAAGATGCTAAACCTAGACTTATTAGATGGGTTCTCTTGCTACAAGAATTTGATTTGCATGTTGTTGATAGAAAGGGAGCTGAGAACCCTGCTGCGCATAACTTGTCTAGGTTAGGAAATGTTCTTGATGACCCACTACCTATTGATGATAGCTTTCCGATGAGCAATTAAATGTCATAAATGCTTCTCATACGCTCCATGGTATGCTTGATTATGCTAATTATATTGTTGCTAAATTTATACCACCTAGTTTCACATACCAAAGCAAAAGAAAAAGTTCTTCTAAGATTTGAGACATTACTTTTGGGATGACCCACATCTTTATAAAGAAGGAGTAGATGGTGTTATTAGACGTTGTGTACCTGAGCATGAACAGGAACAGATCCTACGCAAGTGTCACTCCGAGGCATATGGAGGATACCACGCTAGAGACAGAACTGCACATAAGGTATTGCAATCCGGTTTTTATTAGCCTACTCGCTTCAAGGATGCCCGTAAGTTTGTCATGTCTTGTGATGAGTGTCTAAGAATTGGTAATATTAGTAGACGTCAAGAAATGCCTATGAACTATCCACTTGTTATTGAACCATTTGATGTTTGGGGCTTTGATTATATGGGACCTTTTCCTGCCTCTAATGGATACACACATATTTTAGTTGCTGTTGATTACGTTACTAAGTGGGTAGAAGCTAGTCCAACTAGTAGTGCTGATCATAACACTTCTATTAAGATGCTTAAGGAAGTTATTTTCCGAGGTTTGGAGTCCCTAGATATTTAATGACTGATGGTGGTTCACATTTTATTCATGGTGCTTTTCAAAAAATGCTTGCTCAATATGATGTTAATCATAGAATTGCATCTCCTTATCACCCACACTCTAGTGTCCAAGTAGAATTGAGTAATAGAGAGCTCAAATTAATTTTGCAAAAGACTGTCAATAGATCTAGAAAGAATTGGTCCAAGAAAATTGATGATGCATTATGGGCCTACAGAACTGCATATAAAAATCCTATGGGTATGTCTCCGCATAAAATGGTTTATGGTAAAGCATGTCACTTACCTCTCGAACTAGAACATAAGGCTTATTGGGATATTAAAGAGCTCAATTATGATATCAAACTTGCCGGTGATAAGAGGTTATTTGACATTAGCTCACTTGATGAATGGAGAACCCAAGCTTTTGAGAATGCCAAGTTGTTTAAAGAAAAAGTTAAAAGATGGCATGACAAAAGGATATAAAAGCGTGAGTTTAACGTAGGTGATTATGTATTGCTATACAACTCTCGTTTAAGATTTTTGCAGGAAAACTTCTCTCTAAATGGGAAGGCCCTTACGTTATCGAGGAGGTCTATCGTTCCGGTGCCATAAAAATCAACAACTTCGAAGGCACAAACCCGAAGGTGGTGAACGGTCAAAGAATCAAACATTATATCTCACGTAATCCTATAAATGTTGAAACCAATGTTATTGAAACCATAACCCCGGAGGAATACATAATGGACACTTTCCGGAACGTTTAAGACTCCGAAAAGGAATAGGTATGTGGTACGGTAAGTAAACCGACTCCAAAACAATTTTTATGGCAATATTTCTCCGTTTTGGAATATTTAGAAAATAGAAAAATAAGAAGCATTCCGGGAAGGACACGAGGCCTCCACAAGGGTGGAGGGCGCGCCCTACCCTACTGGGTGCGCCCCCCTACCTCATGGGCACCTCGTGTGCTCTCCGGAGTCCGTTTTCTTGCATGTTACGTATTTTGGTCGGTAAAAATTCATTATATAATCTCCCGAAGGTTTTGACTCCTCTATCACGCAAATATCCTCTATTTTCGTTTCGAGTTGTCCTGATGCAGATTAGAGCAACATGTCGTCCTAGGATTCTGAAGGAGAAAGCTATGTGGCTGATTACCTTGCAAATCCTAAGGTCTATGGAGATGTGGAGCATTGTGGTTGGACTACCGAAGAAGAAGAGGACTATGAACCCAAGATAACGGAGGAGACGAGCTCAGATGAAGATGAAGTCTCATTACCTCAACCTGGAGACATGCATGTGCAGTTCAAAAAGTCAAGCCTCCCTGGTAGAACAAAGAAACTTAAGATCGAGTTTATCCCTTTTCGTCTCTTGCAGGAAAACAAGCAGGAACTATGCAAAAAGATATTAAGCCTGGAGCACGAGATTGATGACTTGAGGGATCAAAATTCTGTCCTCACGTGCAAATTAAGGAAGAAGCCTACGCCATCAACTAAACCATCACCACCATCTTCTTCCCCGAAGAAGGAGACATAATCACATGGGTATGGGGACTCCCCTTGGCAACTGCCAAGCTTGGGGGAGGTGCCCCGGTATCATATCACAGCCACACTCCTATCTTTACCGTTTTTCTTAGTTCGATCCTATTAGTAGTATCTTGATCTAGTAGAATAAAAGTTTTGGTATGATCTAGTTTTGAGTTTTTCTTTATGATCCCTCTATGTAATCGAGCCCGTGAGCTATATAATAAAGATTAGTGTTGAATCAAGGGCTTGATTATTTTGCCATGATCTTGAGTGAATAAGAGAAAAGAGAAAAGAATAAAAATAAACAAAGAGATCATATTGATCTTATTGAGAGTAATGACTTCACATAGAAAAAGTATGATGATTAAAAATTGTTGGGACTTGGCAAACATAGCTTTGGTCATCGTTGCAACTAATAGGAAGTAATAAGGAAAGAGAGGTTTCACATATAAATATACTATCTTGGACATCTTTTATGATTGGGAGCACTCATTAAAATATGACATGCTAAAGAGTTGATGTTGGACAAGGAAGACAACGTAATGAGTTATGTTTTCTTATATCTGAGATAAAGTATATTGTCATGGATCATCCAACATGTTGAGCTTGCCTTTCCCCCTCATGCTAGCCAAATTCTTTGCACCAAGTAGAGATACTACTTGTGCTTCCAAAAACCCTTAAACCAGTTTTGTCATGAAAGTCCACCATATCTACCTATGGATTGAGTAAGATCCTTCAAGTAAGTTGTCATCGGTGCAAGCAATAAAAATTGCTCTCTAAATATGTATGATTGATTGGTGTGGAGGAAATAAGCTTTATACGATGTTGTGATGTGGAAGAAATAAAAGCGATGGACTGCATAATAAAGGTTCATATCACAAGTGGCAATATAAAGTGACGTTCTTTCGCATTAAGATTTTGTGCATCCAACCCTGAAAGCACATAACAATCTCTGCTTCCCTCTGCGAAGAGCCTATATTTTACTATTATCTTCTACCTTATGCAAGAGTCATGGTGATCTTCACCTTTACTTTTTTACATTTTATCCTTTGGCAAGCACAGGGTGTTGGAAAGATCCTGATAGATATATCTAATTGGAGTAAATTAGCATGAGTTATTATTGTTGACATTACCCTTGAGGTAAAAGGTTGGGAGGCGAAACTATAAGCCCCTATCTTTCTCTATGTCCGATTAAAACTCCAGAACCACAAGTATTGCGTGAGTGTTAGCAATTATGAAAGACTAAATGATAGTTGACCACGTGGACTTGCTAGAAAGCTCTGGCATAGACTCTTTCTGATGTTATGATAAATTGCAATTCCTTCAATGACTGAGATTATAGTTTGTTAGTTCTCAATAAAGTTTCTGATTCATACTTGGCATTATGAATAGACTATTACTTGAGCATAAGAAATCATATGACAATATCCATTTATGTTGCTGTTATGAGAATAATCATGATGCCCTCGTGTCCATATTTTATTTTATCAACACATCTACCTCTAAACATGTGGACATATTTATCGTTATCGGCTTCCGCTTGAGGACAAGCGAGGTCTAAGCTTGGGGGAGTTGATACGTCCATTTTGCATCATGCTTTTATATCAATATTCATTGCATTATGGGCTGTTATTACACATTATGTCACAATACTTATGCCTATTCTCTCTTATTTTACAAGGTTTACATAAGGAGGGACAATGCCGACAACTGGAATTCTGGGCTGGAAAAGGAGAAAATATTAGAGACCTATTCTGCGCAACTCCAAACGTCTTGAAACTCCACGAAAGTTATTTTTGGAAATAATAAAATATACTGAGCGGAAAAAATACGTCAGGGGGCCACCACCTGTCCACGATTGTGGGGGCGCGCCCTACCCCACAGGGCGCGCCCCCCTGCCTCGTGGGCCCCCTGTTGGCTCTCCGGTGGCCATCTTCTGCTATATGAAGTCTTTCGTCCAGGAAAAAATCATAAGCAACCTTTCGGGACGAGACTTCGCCGCCACGAGGCGAAACCAATCAAGGGCTCCGGCAGAGCTGTTCTGCCGGGGACACTTCCCTCCGGGAGGGGGAAATCATCGCCATTGTCATCACCAATGCTCCTCTCATCGGGAGAGGGCAATCTCCATCAACATCTTCACCAGCACCATCTCCTCTCAAAACCCTAGTTCATCTCTTATATCCAATTCTTGTCTCCAAGTCCGGGACTGGTACTAGTAGGTTGCTAGTAGTGTTGATTACTCCTTGTAGTTGATACCAGTTGGTTTATTTGGTGGAAGATCATATGTTCAGATCCTTTATGCATATTAATACCCCTCTGATTATGAACATGAATATGCTTTGTGAGTAGGTACATTTGTTCCTTAGGACATGGGAGAAGTCTTGCTATTAGTAGTCATGTGAATTTGGTATTCGTTCGATATTTTGATGAGATGTATGTTGTCTATCCTCTAGTGATGTTATGTGATCATTGACTACATAACACTTCACCATTCTTTGGGCCTAGAGGAAGGCATTGGGAAGTAATAAGTAGATGATGGGTTGCTAGAGTGACAGAAGCTTAAACCCTAGTTTATGCGTTGCTTTGTAAGGGGCTGATTTGGATCCATATGTTTCATGCTATGGTTAGGTTTACCTTAATACTTTTGTTGTAGTTGTGGATGTTTGCAATAGAGGTTAATCATAAGTGGGATTCTTGTTCAAGTAAGAACAGCACCCAAGCACCGGTCCACCCACATATCAAATTATCTAAGTACCGAACGTGAATCTTATGAACGTGATGAAAACTAGCTTGATGATAATTCCCATGTGTCCTCGGGAGCACTTTTCTCTATATAAGAGTTTGTCCAGGCTTGTCCTTTGCTACAAAAAGGATTGGGCCACCTTGCTGCACTTTATTTACTTTTGTTAATTGTTGCTCGTTACAAATTATCCTATCACAAAACTATCTGTTACCACTTATTTCAAGATTTCTGCAGAGAATACCTTGCTGAAAACCGCTTATCATTTCCTTCTGCTCCTCGTTGGGTTCGACACTCTTACTTATCGAAAGGGCTACGATAGATCCCCTACACTTGTGGGTCATCAGTAGGTACCGAGCTCGGCATTGTGAACATATTGCTCAAATTCCTCCTTGAGGCCCACCTGCATCATATATTCATCGCAAGGCCATAAGCATGTTTAGGTGGCGGCATCTCGCGTGGAACTTTCACTTGGTTCAACGTAGAAACGACGGGCAGAACTGTCACTAGAAGATGCCCCCGAGGATCGTCTCCTCAAGGACCTCCTTCCAAATAGGTTCATCATGTCCGTGTACAATTTTTCCTATGAAAAAAAATCTGAATTTTTAGTTCACAAATTTTTTCCAACAAAACTAATAGCAACTACTCATAGGGATACATAGAGGCCATAGCAAGCATTCAAACTACTTAGAACACTAAGAATTGAACATGCAAGCACATGTACATCAGCACCAAGAGTAGCTATTTATTGAAAGTATAAACCACTAAAACAAAAACTAATTGGACAAATGATGGAGTCAAATACCAAGAAACAATCCCCCGAAATAGTTTTGGAAACGGAGCTTCAAGCAAAGAGATCGAAATCCGCGGGTTTGAGCTCAAGAACACGGGAGGGAGAGAGTAAGAGTGATTTTTTTCTGGAGGTAGGTGACTATGTGGGACGAAGAGATAAGTGAGGGGGCCCACGTGGGGACCACAACCCCCCACGGCACGCCAGGGGGTGCTGGCGCGCCCTGGTGGGTTGTGCCCACCAGGCACCCCCTCTGGTATTATTTGCACCAAAAATTCTTAAATATTCAGGAAAAATCATATAAAATTTTCAGGGCATTCTGAGAACTTTTATTTTTGGGTCATTTTTTTATTGCACGAGAAATTCAGAAAACAGACAAAGCATAGCATTTTATTTTATTTAACTAATAAAAACAGAAAACAAAAAATAGAGACAGAAGGTAGTGCTTACTAAATTCATCAACTTCATACCGCTCAAAAATGATTCATTAATAAGGTTGATCAGGTCTTATTAACAACCACTTTCGATTAGCATGAAACCGAAGAACTTTTGTAAATCACTAAGTTACCTCAATGGGGATATGCATTTCCCCGACAATAAGTATTTCATATTTCTTTTTGACAGTAGGTAGAGATATTTGAAAATTTCCAATAGTGATTGTCGGAGATTTTTCAATAACATTAATAACATTCACTTGGAATTGTTTCTTCGGAAAGTGCACCGTATGCTCATTACCATTAGTATGAAAAGTGACCTCGCTTTTATTGCAATCAATAACAACGCCTGCAGTATCTAAGAAGGGTCTACCAAGGATAATCAACATGTTGTCGTCCTCGGGCATCTCAAGTATAACGAAGTCAGTCAAAATAGTAACATTGGCAACAACAACGGGCACATCCTCACAAATACCGATAGGTATGGAAGTTGATTTGTCAGCCATTTGCAAAGATATTTTAGTAGGTGTGAGTTTATTCAAGTCAAGTCTTTTATATAAAGAGAAAGGCATAACACTAACACCAGCTCCTAAGTCACACAAAGCAGTTTTCACATAATTCTTTTTGATGGAGCAAGGTATAGTTGGTATTCCCGGATCTCCAAGTTTTTTAGGTACTCTATCTTGGAAAGTATAATTAGCAAGCATAGTGGAGATTTCATCTTCCGGTATTTTTCTCTTATTTGTGATGATGTCTTTCATGTATTTTGCATAAGGAGGCATTTTCAAGATATCAGTCAAGCGAGTACGCAAAAAGACTGGCCTCGGCATTTCAGCAAAGCGTTCAAATTCTTCATAATCATTCTTTTTAGTTGACTTGGGTGGAAAATGCATAGGTTTTTGAACCCACGGTTCTCTTTCTTTACCGTGTTTCCTAGCCACAAAGTCACTTTTATCATACCTTTTATTCTTAGGTAGTGGGTTATCAAGATCAACAGGTAGTTCTATCTCAACATCATTATCTGGTTCCTTATCATTATTTGGTTGGGCATCTTCATGAACCTCATCATTATCTTTTTCATTATCACTAGGTGAGTGTTCATTACCAGATTGAGTTTCAGCATCAGAGATAGAAGTTTTCTTATCTTTGTCAGGAGGTTTTTCTATTTCAGGTTCACTAGAAGTGTGCAAAGTCCTATCATTTTTCTTTTTCTTTTTCTTTCTAGAAGGACTAGGTGCACTAGTGTTATCTCTTTGTGAATCTTGTTCTATTCTTTTTGGATGTCCATCAAGATAAAGTGGTTCCTGAGTCATTTTACCTCCTATAGTTGCAACTCTAACAGCAAAGTCGTGCATATTGATACGTCTCCAACGTATCTATAATTTTTTATTGTTCCATGCTATTATATTATCTGTTTTGGATATTTATGGGCTTTATTAAACACTTTCATATTATTTTTGGGACTAACCTATTGACCCAGAGCCCAGTGCAAGTTCCCGTTTTTCGCCTTGTTTCAGTGTTTCGAAGAAAAGGAATATCAAACAAAGTCCAAACGGAATGAAACCTTCTGGAGAAGTTATTTTTGGAAGGAAAGCAACCCGGGAGACTTGGAGTCCACGTCAAGAAAGCAACGAGGAAGGCACGAGGTAGGGGGGCGCGCCCACCCCCCTGGGCGCGCCCTCCACCCTCGTGGGCCCCTCGTGGCTCCCCTGACGTACTTCTTTCACCTATATATACCCATATACCCTAAAACAATCGGGGAACAGAATAGATCGAGAGTTCCGCCGCCGCAAGCATCTGTAGCCACCAAAAACCAATCGGGACCCTGTTCCGGCACCCTGCCAGAGGGGGGAACCCTCACCAGTGGCCATCTTCATCATCCCGGCGCTCTCCATGACAAGGAGGGAGTAGTTCACCCTCGGGGTCGAGCGTATGTACCAGTAGCTATGTGTTTGATCTCTCTCTCTTGTATTCTTGATTTGGCATGATCTTGATGTATCGCGAGCTTTGTTATTATAGTTGGATCTTATGTTGCTTCTCTCCCTCTACTCTCTTGTAATGGATTGAGTTTTCCCTTTGAAGTAATCTTATCGGATTGAGTCTTTAATGATTTGAGAACACTTGATGTATGTCTTGACGTGCGTATCTGTGATGACAATGGGATATCACGTGATTCACTTGATGTATGTTTTGGTGATCAACTTGCGGGTTCCGCCCACGAACCTATGCATAGGGGTTGGCACACGTTTTCGTCTTGATTCTCCGGTAGAAACTTTGGGCACTCTTTGAGGTTCTATGTGTTGGTTGAATAGATGAATCTGAGATTGTGTGATGCATATCGTATAATTATACCCACGGATACTTGAGGTGACATTGGAGTATCTAGGTGACATTAGGGTTTTGGTTGATTTGTGTCTTAATGTGCTATTTGTGACACTTATAGGAATAGCCCAACGGATTGATTGGAAAGAATAACTTTGAGGTGGTTTCGTACCCTACCATAATCTCTTCGTTTGTTCTCCACTATTAGTGACTTTGGAGTGACTCTTTGTTGCATGTTGAGGGCTAGTTATATGATCCAATTATGTTATTATTGTTGAGAGAACTTGCACTAGTGAAAGTATGAACCCTAGGCCTTGTTTCCTAGCATTGCAATACCGTCTACGCTCACTTTTATTACTTGTTACCTTGCTGTTTTTACATTTTCAGATTACAAATACTTATATCTACCATCCATATTGCACTTGTATCACCATCTCTTCGCCGAACTAGTGCCCTATACAATTTACCATTGTATTGGGTGTGTTGGGGACACAAGAGACTCTTTGTTATTTGGTTGCAGGGTTGTTTGAGAGAGACCATCTTCATCCTACGCCTCCCACGGATTGATAAACCTTAGGTCATCCACTTGAGGGAAATTTTCTACTGTCCTACAAACCTCTCCACTTGGAGGCCCAACAACATCTACAAGAAGAAGGTTGCATAGTAGACATCAAGCTTTTTTCTGGCGCCGTTGCCGGGGAGGTGAGTGCTTGAAGGTATATCTTTAGATCTTCCAATAGAATCTTTTGTTTCTTGTTTTAGCACTAGTTTAGTTTATAAAAGAAAACTACGATAAAATGGAATCGAGTTTGCTTCATACGCTTCATCTTTTTAATATTTTCGTGAGTATGATGGAAAGGAAAATTGTGCCACAGTGTTAGAAGAAGAATGCATTAAAATGTTTGGCACTAAATCGTTGAATGATGAGCATGATTGCAATGTTGTTAGTATGAATTCCTTGAATATCCATGATGCTAATGATATGCAAAGCCACAAGCTTGGGGAAGCTATGTTTGATGAAGATGATATTTTTGTCCCCAAGTTTTGATGAGCAAATTTACTATGATGAAAGCATGCCTCCTATCTATGATGATTATTGTGATGACACGTATGCTATAAAGAATATTGATAACCATGAAACTTGTCATCTTGATCTTAATTTTCAATCACATGATAGTTATTTTGTTGAGTTTGCTCCCACTATTGTTAATCAGAATAAATTTGCTTACGTGGAGAGTAGTAAATTTTCTATGCAAGTAGATCATGAAAAGAATGCTTTAGGTGCTGGTTATATTGTTGAATTCATTCATGATGCTACTGAAAATTATTATGAGGGAGGAACATATGCTTGTAGGAATTGCAATAATATCAAGTTTCCTCTCTATGTGCTTAAAGTTTTGAAGTTATGCTTGTTTGGCCTTCCTATGCTAGTTGATTATTGTTCCCATAAGTTGTTTGCTCACAAAATCCCTGTGCATAGGAAGTGGATTAGACTTAAATGTGCTAGTCATATTCTTCATGATTCTCTCTTTATGTTTCAACTCTTATCTTTTATGTGAGCATCATTGAAATCATCATGCCTAGCTAGGGGCGCTAAACGTTAGCGCTTGTTGGGAGGCAACCCAATTTTATTTTAGTTCCTTGATTTTTGGTTCTTTTTAGGAATAAACAATCCATCTAGCTTCTGTTTAGATGTTCTTTTATGTTTTAATTAGTGTTTGTGCCAAGTAGAACCTTTGGGAAGACTTGGGTGAAGTCTTTATGATCATGCTGTAAAAAACAGAAACATAAGCACTCACGAGATTAGATAAAACTTTTTACTGGAGAGTGATATTTAGTTGATTCTATTTGCAGATGATTACTAGACAAATTACTCAGGTCCAAAAAAATTATTTTAGAATTTTTTGAGTTCCAGAAGTTTGCGTTAGTTACAGATTACTACAGATTGTTCTGTTTTTGACAGATTCTGTTTTTCGTGTGTTGTTTGCTTATTTTGATGACTCTATGGCTAGTAAAATAGTTTATAAACCATAGAGAAGTTGTAATACATTAGGTTTAACACCAATATAAATAAAGAATGAGTTCATTACAGTACCTTGAAGTGGTGTTGTGTTTTCTTTGGCTAACGGAGCTTACGAGTTTTCTGTTAAGTTTTGTGTTGTGAAGTTTTCAAGTTTTGGGTAAAGATTCAATGGACTATGGAATAAGGAGTGGCAAGAGCCTAATCTTGGGTATGCCCAAGGCACCCCAAGGTAATATTCAAGGACAACCAAGAGCCTAAGCTTGGGGATGCCCCGGAAGGCATCCCCTCTTTCGTGTTCGTTCATCGGTAACTTTACTTGCAGCTATATTTTTAATTCACCACATGATATGTGTATTGCTTGGAGCGTCATTTCCTTGTGTTAGTATTTGCTTTCTGTCATTTAGATTAATGTTTTTCATCTCTAGTTTCAATAAAAATTTCAAGGATGGCTTTTACCATGTTTATTTTGCAAGTATACATGTTGCTGTTCAAAACAGAAAGTTTACCGCTGTTGCAAAAATTCTCTAGAAAAGTAAGAATGTGATACAATGTTGAAACCTTTTGCATAATAAGCTCTGATAAATTTAATACAGTGGGAATTTTCTTTCATAATTTTTGGAGCTAGGGAAGTATGGATCTAGCTGCATTCTTTATAGACTGTCCTGTTTAGGCAGATTGCTGTTATGTTTGCGTTGTTTGCATATGTTTGCTTGTTTAATGATTCTATTTGAGGATAGGAGTGTTCAATATGCAGAGGCATTTAGTATGAAATGTTGAATAATAATTTTAGTGATTTGCTACAGTAGAGTATGATAAGGTTTTTGCATTGGTTTATACTAACTTATCTCACGAGTTCTTGTTGAGTTTGGTGTGTATGAAGTTTTTGTGATTTAGGGAAACTGTGATATGATAGGAATTAAGGAGACACAAAAGCTCAAGCTTGGGGATGCTCCAGGCACCCCAAGATAATATTTCAAGAAGTCTCAGGCATCTAAGCTTGGGGATGCCCCGGTAGGCATCCCACCTTTCTTCTTCAACAATTATCGGTTAGTATCGGTTGAGCCTAAGTTTATGCTTCTTCACATGAGGAGTGCTATCCTTGAAATGTCGTTTTATTTTTCTTTGCTTGCTGTTTGAATAAAGTACCAAGATCTGAAATTCTTAAATGTTAGAGAGTCTTCACATAGCTACATAATTATTTAACTACTCATTGATATTCACTTATATCTTTCGGAGTAGTTTGTCGTTTGCTCTAGTGCTTCACTTATATCTTTTAGAGCACAATGGTGGATTTATTTTGAAGAAATAGATGAACTCTCGTGCTTCACTTATATTATTTTGAGAGTCTTAAACAGCATGGTAAAGAAGATTTTGGACTTTCTGCCCACGAAGAAATAGTAGCATTTGAAATTTGCTTCGGTTATGAAATTAGTCTTAATATGATGGGCATCCAAGAGGGATATAATAAAAAAATTCATATAAAGTGCATTGAATACTATGTGAAGTTTGATTCCTTATGATTGTTTTGAGATATGAAGATGGTGATATTATAGTCATGCTAGTTGAGTAGTTGTGAATTTGAGAGATACTTGTGTTAAAGTTTGTGATTCCCGTAGCATGCACGTATGGTGAACCATTATGTGATGAAGTAGGAGCATGATTTATTTATTGATAGTCGTCCTTATGAGTGGCGGTCGGGGACGAGCGATGGTCTTTTCCTACCAATCTATCCCCCTAGGAGCATGCGCGTAGTACTTTGTTTCGATAACTAATAGATTCTTGCAATAAGTATGTGAGTTCTTTATGACTAATGTTGAGTCCATGGATTATATGCACTCCCACCTTTCCACCATTGCTAGCCTCTCTAATACCGCGCACCTTTCACCGATATCATGCACCCACCATATACCTTCCTCAAAACAGCCACCATACATACCTATCATGGCATTTCCATAGCCATTCCGAGATATATTGCCATGCAACTTACCACCGTTCCGTTTATTATGACATGCTCCATCATTGTCATATTGCTTTCCATGATCATGTAGTCGACATTGTATTTGTGGCAAAGCCACCGTTCATAATTCTTTCATACATGTCGCTCATGAGTCATTGCACATCTCGGTACACTGCCGGAGGCATTCATATAGAGTCATATCTTGTTCTAAGTATTGAGTTGTAATTCTTGAATTGTAAGTAAATAAAAGTGTGATGATCATCATTATTAGAGCATTGTCCCAGTGAGGGAAGGATGATGGAGACTATGATTCCCCCACAAGTCAGGATGAGAATCCGGACGAAAAATAGAAAAAAGGGAAAAAGATGCCAAAAAAAAGAGAAGGCCAAAAAAACAAAAAAATGAGAAAAAAAAGAGAGAAGGGGCAATGCTACTATCCTTTTACCACACTTGTGCTTCAAAGTAGCACCATGATCTTCATGATAAAGAATCTCCTATGTTGTCACTTTCATATACTAGTGGGAATCTTTCATTATAGAACTTGGCTGGTATATTCCAATGATGAGCTTCCTCAAAATGCCCTAGGTCTTCGTGAGCGAATAAGTTGGATGCACACCCACTTAGTCTCTTTTTGAGCTTTCATACACTTATTGCTCTAGTGCATCCGTTGCACGACAATCCCTACTCACTCACATTGATATCTATTGATGGTAATCTCCATAGCCCGTTGATACGCCTAGTTGATGTGAGACTATCTTCTCCCTTTTTGTCTTCTCCAGAACCACCATTCTATTCCACCTATAGTGCTATGTCCATGGCTAACGCTCATGTATTGCGTGAAGATTGAAAAAGTTTGAGAACATCAAAAGTATGAAACAATTGCTTGGCTTGTCATCGGGTTGTGCATGATTTAAATATTTTGTGTGATGAAGATAGAGCATAGCCAGACTATATGATTTTGTAGGGATAACTTTCTTTGGCCATGCTATTTTGAGAAGACATGATTGCTTTGTTAGTATGGTTGAAGTATTATTGTTTTCATGTCAATATTAAAATTTTATCTTGAATCTTATGGATCTGAACATTCATGCCACAACAAAGAAGATTACATTGGTAATTATGTTAGGTAGCATTCCACATCAAAAATTATGTTTTTATCATTTACCTACTCGAGGACGAGCAGGAATTAAGCATGGGGATGCTGATACGTCTCAAACGTATCTATAATTTTTTATTGTTCCATGCTATTATATTATCTGTTTTGGATGTTTATGGGCTTTATTAAACACTTTTATATTATTTTTGGGACTAACCTATTGACCCAGAGCCCAGTGCGATTCTGTTTTTTTTTCTTGTTTCAGTCTTTCGAAGAAAAGGAATATCAAACGGAGTCGAAACGGAATGAAACCTTCTGGAGAAGTTATTTTTGGAAGGAAAGCAACCCGGGAGACTTGGAGTCCACGTTAAGAAAGCAACGAGGAAGGCACGAGGTAGGGGGCGCGCCCACCCCCCCTGGGCGCGCCCTCCACCCTCGTGGGCGCCTCGTGGCTCCCCTGACGTACTTCTTTCACCTATATATACCCATATAACCTAAAACGATAAGGGAACAAAATAGATCGGGAGTTCTGCCGCCGCAAGCCTCTGTAGCCACCAAAAACCAATCAGGACCCTATTCCTGCACCCTGCCAGAGGGGGAACCCTCACCGGTGGCCATCTTCATCATCCCAGCGCTCTCCATGACGAGGAGGGAGTAGTTCACCTTCGGGGCTGAGGGTATGTACCAGTAACTATGTGTTTGATCTCTCTCTCTCGTGTTCTTGATTTGGCACGATCTTGATGTATCTCGAGCTTTGCTATTATAGTTGGATCTTATGTTGCTTTTCTTGTAATGGATTGAGTTTTCCCATTGAAGTAATCTTATCAGATTGAGTCTTTAATGATTTGAGAACACTTGATGTATGTCTTGCCGTGCGTATCTGTGGTGACAATGGGATATCACGTGATTCACTTGATGTATGTGTTGGTGATCAACTTGCGGGTTCCGCCCATGAACCTATGCATAGGGGTTGGCACACGTTTTCGTCTTGATTCTCCGGTAGAAACTTTGGGCACTCTTTGAGGTTCTATGTGTTGGTTGAATAGATGAATCCGAGATTGTGTGATGCATATCGTATAATCATACCCACGGATACTTGAGGTGACATTGGAGTATCTAGGTGACAATAGGGTTTTGGTTGATTTGTGTCTTAAGGTGTTATTCTAGTACGAACTCTAGGGCTGTTTGTGACACTTATAGGAATAGCCCAACGGATTGATTGGAAAGAATAACTTTGAGGTGGTTTCGTACCCTACCATAATCTCTTCGTTTGTTCTCCACTATTGGTGACTTTGGAGTGACTCTTTGTTGCATGTTGAGGGCTAGTTATATGATCCAATTATGTTATTATTGTTGAGAGAACTTGCACTAGTGAAAGTATGAACCCTAGGCCTTGTTTCCTAGCATTGCAATACCGTCTACGCTCACTTTTATTACTTGTTACCTTGCTTTTTCCATATTCAGATTACAAATACTCATATCTACCATCCATATTGCACTTGTGTCACCATCTCTTCGCCAAACTAGTGCACCTATACAATTTACCATTGTATTGGGTGTGTTGGGGACACAAGAGACTCTTTGTTATTTTGTTGCAGGGTTGTTTGAGAGAGACCATCTTCATCCTATGCCTCCCACGGATTGATAAACCTTAGGTCATCCACTTGAGGGAAATTTGCTACTGTCCTACAAACCTCTACACTTGGAGGCCCAACAATGTCTACAAGAAGAAGGTTGTGTAGTAGACATCACATATTATGATTGATTTAGCAACTTGTTCTAGTTGAGTTTCAACCATAGAAACATGTTTTCCAACACCTCTAACATCATTTGAAATTCTAAATAACAAGTCACTCAAGCGAGCAATCATATCAGAGTTATATTTCAATTGTTCCATAACATTTGCATTGAAGTGAGCTTGTTTTCTAATGTAGTTTTCAAACTCATAAAAGCATTGACTAGGATGCATATTGTGAGAATTATCATTTTCATTGAACTTCATAAGAGAATTTACCTCTACCACCTTAGGCAATGGTGGTGTATTAAGCCCATGTATTTCTTCAATAGGAGGTAAATTTTTAACGTCCTCGGATTTAATACCTTTTTCTTTAATAGATTTCTTTGCCTCTTGCATATCTTCAGGACTGAGATATAATATACCCCTCTTCTTCGCAGTGGGTTTAGGCGGTGGTTCAGGAATAGTCCAATCATCATAATTTTTCAATATGTTATTCAGTAATTCTTCAGCTTGAGCAACAGTTCTTTCCCTGAAAACACAACCAGCACAACTATCTAGGAAGTCCCTAGAAGCATCAGTTAGTCCATTATAGAAGATATCAAGTATTTCATTTTTCTTAAGAGGATGATCAGGCAAAGCTTAAGTAACTGGCAAAGCCTACCCCAAGCTTGTGGGAGACTCTCTTCTTTAGTTTGCACAAAGTTAAATATTTCCTATAAGGCAGCTTGTTTCATATGAGCAGGAAAATATTTTTCACAGAAGTATCATATCCTGGGGACTACGCACACAACCAGGAGCAAGAGTATTGTACCAAGCTTTAGCATCACCCTTTAACAAGAATGGAAATAATTTGAGAATAAAGTAGTACCGAGTTTTCTCATCATGAGTGAAAAGGGTGGCTATATCATTCAACTTAGTAAGATGTGCCACAACAGTTTCAGTTTCATAACCATGGAAAGGATCAGATTCAACCAAAGTAATTAACTCTGGGTCGACAGAGAAGTCATAATCCTTATCAGCAATACAGATAGGTGAAATAGCAAACTTAGGATCACATTTCATTATAGCATTCAAAGATTTTTCTTTGTACGTGCACAGTAATTTCTCTAGATCATCTCTATCGTTGCAAGCAAGAATATCTCTAGTTGCTTCTTCACTCATAACATGACCTTCCGGTATCTTAGGCAATTCATATCTAGGAAGGCTAGTTCTAGCAGGTGTTTCAGGAGTTTCAGTTTCAAGCTCATCATCAGATTCAACAACATCATGTTGTATTACTCTAGCAATTTGTTCATAAAGAAAATCACCAAGTGGCACATCATCATTATCAAGCAAGGTACTAGCATCATCATAAGCATCATTCATGGTAGAAGTAGCATCAATAACTTGCGACATATCAGAATTAATAGCATGTGGTGGTATTGCAAGTTTACTCATAATGTATAGGTGAATCTAAAGCGAGAATCGATGGCGGTTTCTTACCTCACCACGTACTTGAGGGAAATATCTTTGGTTTAGGATCCTTCAGATTCTTCATAGTGATAATATGATAATAATCCCAAGTGACTCAACAAATATAGCTATGCTCCCCGGCAACGGCGCCAAAAAAAGGTCTTCATAACCACAAGTATAGGGGATCGCAACAGTTTTCAAGGGTAGAGTATTCAACCCAAATTTATAGATTCGACACAAGGGGAGCCAAAGAATATTTGAAGATATTAGCAGCTGAGTTGTCAATTCAACCACACCTGGAGATTAATTATCTGCAACAAAGTGATCAGTAGCAAAGTAGTATGATAGTTTTGATAGTAATGACAGCAGTAACGGTAACAGTAATAGTGATAGCAGTAATTTGTAGCAAGTGTAACAGTGATGATAGCAATAGTAATGCAGCAGAAACAATATAGGCATTGGATCGGTGACTTGTTGGATGATATTCATCATGTGACAGTTATAACCTAGGGTGATACGGCACTATCTCCAGTTCATCGACATAATGTACGCATGTATTCCGTAAATAGTCATACATGCTTTATTAAAAGAACTTGCATGACATCTTTTGTCCTACCCTCCCGTGGCAGCGGGGTTCATATTGGAAACTCAGGGATATTAAGGCCTCCATTTAAAAGAGAACCGAAACAAAGCATCAACACATAGTGAATACATGAACTCCTCAAACTACGTCATCACCGAGAGTGGGCCCGGTTGTTGTCACTCCGGGGTTGTCGGATCATAACCGTAGTAGGTGACTGTACCTTGCAAGATCGGATCTAAAACATGGATATAATGATGAATTCATAAATGGTTCAGATCTGAGTTCATGGCACCCAGGCCCAAAGTGACAAGCATTAAGCATGGCTAAGTCATAGCAACATCAATCTAAGAACATAGTGGATACTAGGGATCAGGCCCTTACAAAACTAACTCGATTACATGATGAATCTCATCCAACTCCTCACCGGCCAGCGAGCCTATGAAGGAATTACTCACTCCCGGTGGGGAGCATCATGGAATTGGCGATGTAGATGGGTTGGTGATGACGAAGAACGAAGATCCCCCTCTCCGGAGCCCAAAACAGACTCCAGATCTGCCCTCGCGAGGAAGAACAGGGCTTGGCGGTGGCTCCGTCTCGTGGATCGCAATAATTCTTTCTCCCTAATTTTTTTCTAGAAATATGTGAATTTATAGTATCAAGGGGGTCGTCAGCGGGGGGCACGCCCAGGTGGGTTGTGCCCAACCAGAGGCCCCTCTCTGGTGGGTCTTGGCTCCAGAAATTCTTATTATTGGTATAAAAAATCCTCGCAAAGTTTCGTTCCATTCCGAGAACTTTTATTTCTGCACAAAAACAACACCATGGTAGTTTTGCTGAAAACAGCATCAATCCGGGGTTAGTTTCATTCAAATCATGCAAATTAGAGTCCAAAACAAGAGGAAAAGCATGAGAAAAAGTAGATACGTTGGAGATGTATCAGGAGCTCAAGTGTGCACTAAGGGATGTTTACGCCATAGAGCTAGTCGCCCCAAAATTCAACCCATGGTCAGCTTGCCCGATGACTTTTGATCACAGAGACCATCCAACCAGTATCCATCAAGGAGGTTCGGCAACATTGGTCCTCGACCCAATCATCGACGGATTCCACCTCACACGAGTCCTCATGGACGGCAGCAACAGTCTTAACCTGCTCTATCAGGACACTGTCCGTAAAATGGGTATTGATCCGTCAAGAATCAACCCCACTAAAACTACCTTTAAAGGAGTAATACCCGGTGTAGAAGCCTGCTGCACAGGGTCAATAACACCGGAGGTAGTCTTCGGCTCACCAGATAACTTCCGAAGCGAAGATTTAATCTTCGACGTCGTCCCCTTCCGTAGTGGTTACCATGCACTTCTCGGACGAACCGTGTTAGCCCGTTTCAATGCGGTCCCGCACTATGCTTATCTCAAGCTCAAGATGCCCGAACCACGCGGCGTTATAATAGTCAATGGAAACAAGGAGCGCTCCCTCCGTACTAAGGAGCATACCGCGGCCCTTCCAGCCGAAGTACAGGGTGGCCTGATCAAGCTGAACACTACATCGGCAGTCAAGCCCCCGGACACTATCAAACAAGTCCGGTCTACCCTGCAGAATGACAGTTTGGCTCGTCTAGAACTTGATTAGCAATTCCGCCTCCGTCAAAACCCCAACCTGATTGCGGCATACATACCGCGCGTACATAACTACGCACTAAAGATACCATGGGTAAGGACGGAGGCATACTAAAAACAAAGTCCACAATATGGCTCGACCCTACCCGGACCCTCATATTCTTCCCTTTTTCTTCTTATTTTTATTTTTCTTTTTCAGGCTCTTTACAACCCGCATCACTTTTCGATGGTACCAAGGGCCTTTTTTAGGTCCCTTATGTATACTCGATTGTTGATCCTCTCAATGGATCATACACCAAGGCGAAAAGCGGCGCAGACGTGCGGCAGAGTGTCCAAAGGATTTTCAATATCACCTTTTCCTTTTAGGACCTGTATACAGCTTTCCCTTGTTCTCAAAATTCTTGGCATGTAAAATAGCCTTGATAAAAATGGCATTCTCTGAAAGAGTACGTTTAATGTATCAATCAGAGTATAGCGAAAACATTTTTGTCCTACCTTATTCTGTATTGGCCTACTCAATAATCTATATTCCGTCTTCACGACTGATTGGCATATGCACATTGGATTAATTTCCAGGGGCTTTATTCGGCCACAAACATTCAGAAACAAAAAGTCCGAACACTTTTATAGTATACTTCGGCATCCCAAATATGGCATTATATGCATCGACTCCAAATCATGTCTTTGGTCAATAGTTGGGTTGCCCGACTCCTGTGGTTTCCACCTTACGTTCCACTTGTTCGCCTAAGGTAGTAAAGGGAAAACTACTGCGATTGTGTTTCTGGTTCGCCCGGTCAAGCACCTCAGTAGATAAAGCCGAGAACTGACTGTCATGATGCGGCGAGAGCTGGTCAGCAATTCGGCGACTTACTAAATCTCTAGCGATTTCTTTCGTATTACACGAAGGACTGGCTCTCTTCTAGTCACGCGCAGAAGGCATCCAAGTTCGGATAGCCGCATACGCACCAGGGGCTATTTCATAGTCCCAGTGTCAAACTCCTATGGCTAAGTGAGAGTGATAAAGCCGCATAGTCCGATTGCATGGTTCGCCGCACCGACACCTCCTTTACGGACAAAGACGTTGGGTCAAGTGTGGTCATGTGATATTACGAACACCCTCGTAGTAGCTACGTGGGGGCTGAATCCGACGATTGGTAAACTCTCAGGAATAAAAACGGCCGCACACGAGGAAAAATACTTTAAGATAAAAGGCACAAATATATTACAAAGCCTTGGTTTATAATACAATGTCTGGGCAGTTTGGATACGTTCACTCGAACATAATATCCTTCGAGCATTGACCCTCTATCAAATGGGCACCCTCTAGGACATCTTCAAAATAGCGCTCCGGCTTGCGGTGGTCCTGGCCTCTGGGCGGACCCTCAACTGCCACGACGGCGGCCTTCATCTTCGCCCAGTGCATCTTGACACGGGCAAAGGCCATCCGTGCACCTTCTATGCACGCCGAGCACTTCACAGCCTTAACTTGGGCCAAGGCCTCGCCGAGCCGCTTGACCAGGCCGAAGTAGCTGCTAGGAATGGGTCCGGCTGGCCATAGCCGGACTATGATGTCCATCATGGCCAAACCAGACATCCTATGCAGCTCCATCAGTTCCATCATCTGGTTTTGTTTAGCAGCGCTGGCAGCTCCAGCACCAGGTACTGCGACCAGAAGAGTTTCTCTGTCGTGTTCCCTTCTTGGGCTCAGAAATTTTGGGCGGCGTCGGCAACACTCCTTGGGAGATCCGCAAAGGTGTCTGGAGCACTCCATAGTCGATTCAGCAAAGCATATCTCCGACCGCCAAATATACTTTGTAAAACAAAAGGCTTACCAACCGCTATTTGTTTGGCTTGCTTGATCTCCTCGTGAGCCGCCCAGAACTCGGTCCGCGCCTCCTTGGCCTCTTGGAGGGCCTTGGCGAGGTCGGCTACCTGGGCCTTATTCTGCTCCTCCAAAGACTCGCACTTGCCGGCAGCGTCCTTGAGCTCTTTCTCCACCTCGGTCACTCTCTCCTCATATTGTTTGCGGGCGACCTGTTCGGCCTCTAAATCCGTAGCCGCTTTGTCTGCGGCCGCTTTGCTCGCCTTCGCCTCCTCCTTGGATTCGGCAAGGGCACTCTTGAGGGTCTCGACCTCGGTCACGCTGCCTACAATCACACACATGGTAGCACATGAGCTTAAGCTCTGAGTTTGCATTACAATTCAGGCTTGTAAGGGATCTTTTAAAAGCATACCTTGTGCCTCATCGAACCGCTTGTTAATGCGGTCGATCTCATCATCAGCCAGCTTCAGCTTCCGCTTGAGTTCGGAAGCTTCAGCGGCCTGGGCGGAAGCCGCTAACAGTGAAGCCTGTTTATCAAAATAGACAAGTATGTTATCTCCGGCGAATATTTGATCCTCTCTCAGTCCCCTTTTTCAAAAAGCCGAACAGAGTCTCAGGGGCTACTATCTATACACATGCATATTTTTTACACATGCAAATGCGGATAAGAATATTACATCGCATACCTCAAAGCCTGTTAACAAGATGGTGTAAGCTTCGTTCAGCCCACTTTTTGCAGACTGAACCCTCTCAACCACCGTACCCATCAGGGTATGGTGCTCCTCCACGACGGAAGCACGTCGAAGTGCTTCCCTCAAAGTGTCCGGCGCCTCCGGATTGATGGAGGTCATCGGTGGAGTCGGAGCTCCCCCTCATTTAAGGGGGCTGATCGCTCGATTCCGGAGCCGTGTGGGTCTCCAAAGTGGTATTCGGCTAGGGGCCGGACTGGTCCGGGCCCCCGTCGTCAGTTTCCATGGGGGTTGTGCCCCCCATTTCAGCGGCCTTCCGCACCTCTCCCTGACCCGAATAGGTCCTTTGGGATAACACCTCGGTGTCATCCGCGACATGTGGCGGAGAGGCTCGCGGAGGCATTTCGCTCTCCATCATATTCGGCGCCAAAGAGTTCCCCAAAAATGATGATTGTTGGGGGAGATCACGGGCCGGACTGAAATACATAAATGATATGTTATCCTACAATTTGTAAAAGGCCGGACATATGCACAATATCTTTGAATACTTATGTCAGCTAGGGGCTTCGCCCTGGGGCACCTTGGGATAGCTTCGGCATCCGAGTCTGAGCCATCCGAGAAGGATATCTTCCCCCTTTTGGACGCCTCCGCCTCTAGGTTAGCGGCGGCCGCCCTATTCTTCTTCTTCTCGTTGAGGGGAGAATTGATCTCTTCTTCCTCCTCCTCTTCGTCTTCATCTCCCTCGTGGGAGGAGAGAGCTTCGGTATCTCCGGACATACCGTCCGAAGTACCTTTACGGCGGAGGCCACTTTTGGCCTCCTTGCCCTTCTTCTTAGCCTTCTTCGTCGGCGCCTGGTACGGCACCGGGACCAGCATCCTTGTTAGCAGAGGAATGGATGGGTCTTAGGGTAGCGGAGCCTACAACGGATCCGCTCCGCCTTCTTTGTCCAGCCCTGAGGGAAGAATGGAAAGCTCAGCATACCCCTTGGATTTACAAGTTGAAGTTATGTTCGGAAATCAGAAAACTTACTGGAGTGGCCGGGTGAGCGCAGTCGAGGCCAATGTCTTCGGTCGTCTCCGGCCACGACTTCTGGCCATGAAAAGCAGCTTCCAGATGTCTTCGTGCGTCGTGCCGAAGAATCACTGCAGGGTCCGAGGGCCAGCCGGATTGAACTCCCACATGTGGAGAGGCCGGCGCTGGCATGGGAGAATCCGACGAAAAAGCATCACTTGGATCACATCAGCAAGACTAGTGTTCTTATCCATCATATTCTTGATGCGCTTCTACAACATCATCACCTCATCGGACGATGACCAATCCAGGCCCTTGTTAATCCATGATGCAAGCCGCATTGGAGGTCCAGATTTAAACTCAGAAGTGGCGGCCCATGTGGTGTTGTGAGGTTCCTGTTGCCATCCCTTCACGGTCTCCACAAAGGCCCCCTTGGGCCATGTGACGTTGGATAGCTTGCTCACCATGGCGCCGCCGCAGTCCGCATGTTGCCCGTCGACCACTTTTGGCTTCACGTTGAAGACCTTAAGCAATAGGCCGAAGTGGGGGGGGGGGGAATGTGGGGGAGCGCCTCGCACACGACGATGAACGCCGAAATCTGGAGAAAGGAATTTGGGGCTAGATCGTGGAAATCTAGCCCATAATAGAACATGAGGCCGTGGACGAAAGGGTGGAGGGGAAACCCTAGTCCGCGGAGAAAGTGGGTGATAAATACCACCCTCTCATTGGGCTCCGGAGTAGGGATGATCTGCTTTTTGGCAGGGAGCCAATGCTCGATGTTCGCGACCAAGTATCCCACTTCCCGGAGTTCCTTGAGGTTCCTCTCCGTGATGGAGGAAGCCATCCACTTGCGCTGCGAGCCGGATCTGGACATGGCTGGAGTGTTTGGTGGGGACGGAAAAGATCAAAACTTGGGCGTTGGAGCTCAAGGATGGAGGGCTGAGGAAGAAGAATGCGTGGGGTAAAAAGATGAATCCTTATCCTCTTATAAAGGCAGTGGATGTCAAGAGCCCCCTCACAAGCCTTAAAGCTCGCCTATTCCCAAAAGGTCGTGCGAATGGCACGGTTGGATTACCCAAACCCGTATTGATGAGAATCCCGCAATAACGGGACATGATCTCTGCTTTGACAAGACATGTCAATGGAGGCCGCACCTCGAAACGCGAAGCGAGAGGCCAAAGAACAGTTCAAAATGATAATAAGGCCAGACGTAACGTCTCGCCAAAAAAGCTGTTAGTGGACATGACTTATTTTTTTAAGTATTTTGCCCCTATGGTTGGGGGTTGTAACTATTATACAGAGCCGGATTCAGCTCTCTTGTTCGGAAGACTGCTTTGGTGTATTCGGAGGAGGAACCTGCTGCCTTGCAATGCCGAAGACAATCTGCGCGCCGGACACATTGTAATTGAAGTTTGGTTCAGGGGCTACTGAGGGAGTCCTGGATTATGGGGTCCCTGGGCGTCTGGGCTATGTGACATTGGCCGGACTGGTGGGCCATGAAGATACAAGATAGAAGGCCTTCCCCCGTGTCCGGATGGGACTCTCCTTTGTGTGGATGGCAAGTTTGGCGTCCGGATGTGTAGTTTCCTTTCTCTGTAAACCGACTCTGTACAACCCTAGGCCCCTCTGGTGTCTATATAAACCGGAGGGTTTAGTCCGTAGAGATAATCATAATCATACAGGCCAGACATCTAGGGTTTAACCATTATGATCTCGAGGTAGATCAACTCTTGTAACCCCTATACTCATCAAAGTCAATCAAGCGGGAAGTAGGGTATTACCTCCATTATGAAGGCCCAAGCCTGGGTAAACATCGTGTCCCCTGTCTCCTGTTACCTTCGATACTCAAACGCACAGTTCGGGACTCCATACCCGAGATCGGTCGGTTTTGACACCAACACCCGTAGCTGATCCTAGTAAAGTATTTTGCAGATCTGGTCAAGAAGAATCCACCAACTAAGGAGAGCGGGGGGCCCCCACGTAAGAAGAGTGGCGACCCGGTGCCATTGATTCCACCAACCATCATTCCTAATGACGCTTGGTCCTCCACTATGGGTGATGCCCCCCCACGTGCTCTGACTCCACGATCACTGGTTTCACCGACTACACCTCAGAGTAGTCCACCTAGATAGTTTGATGTTGATTTAGTGATATAGTTATGTAGCTACTGATGTGGACTTGGATTACCACTTGTGATGATTTTGGGTATATGAGTGATGAATGCTTACGTGGATTATGTATGATGTGTTGTTTAAAACTTTCATTTCTTCTTGGAATCTTTTTCTCTTTCTTTGTAGATGAAGTGGTGTGCGGTGTATAGAGGTAGGTGTCCAGGAGTCTACGATTCATGGTCCACATGCAATGAACAAGTGCTTCATTACGAAGGCAGCTACTTAGATTCGTTAAAATATAGAGAGGAGGCGAAGAATCATTACAATCAGTATGTTCTCGATCATAAGAGAAGTCATGAATTAGGCAATGGTGCAAGCTAGCTTATCGGGTTGAATGGATTGAAGAATTTGATAATCCTCTTTAAGTTCGTCCTAATTGTGGTGCTGCTTTTATCATATGGTCGCATGTAGACATGCATGGACCACTTTATTGTTTATTAAGTAGGCACTTGTGCTAAATAAGTACTTTGTGGCTTCCTATGAAGCTTGTGTGAACCATATATAATGCCTCTGTAAGTTTCTTGTTAGGCTTTTGTGGACCATATATACGCCCTTTTTGAGTTCGTTGTTAAGTATGTGACTTTATATGAAGCTTGTGTATTGTATATGTATTTTTGCTGCAGGGTTTGATGAAAAAGAGGCAGAAACAATGCTGACAATGCATCTTTGCTAAGGGCTGCACTCGATGTAGGGTGTAATTCTTTGCCTGAGATTTTTTGGCACTCGACATAGGTGCAATTCTAGTAGTGTTAGTACAATATGTCTCACCACTTTTTGGGATTATCTAGTTTTTCAAGATAAGACTAAGAGATAACTCATTGTAGACATACTTTTATTATCATATCCAAATCATATGCAAGACTTAAGATAAAGATGTCTTATTAACCACTGTACATGCCCTTATACACTTTGCCCCAATGGGTGGATTTGTACAGAAACCGCCGTACGTATAGCATCGTTCATAGCAGAATTCCTACAACCTGCTTCCTTTAATATAGTCTCCCACATTTCACATTACCGTCCCACAGAACTACCACATTTTGAAAACTGACCAAAAACTCCAGTTTAGTGTTGTTTTCGTCACAAAAAACTACTAGGTCGAGTTGATGATAGATTGAACCGTTTTAAACGCCTTTCTGACAGATCTGGCCCACCGGTCAGGATGGCGGCCGCGCTAACGGTGCTCGCCTTCCGCCCGTTAGCCGCGCGCGTCGGTCGGGCCCGGTAGGACCAGGACTAACCTAGCCGACCGGCTTGCTCGTCGTCCTCCCCACCTCACTCTCCCCCGAGCTCACTCACTCACTCACTCACTTTGCTCCTCTGCTCTCCACTGCTTCTCTTCTTCTTCTCGCACTCCCGCGACGCCGCGACCATGTCGTCGTGGCCCAACAGCAACGAGACCTCTGATGATGACAAGTACACGGGCGAGTTTAGTAGCATGCAGATGGAGTATTTTGTAAGTCAGCTCAGTCTCTCCTCTTATCTGCTAGGGTTAGGGTTAGGGTTTGAAGAAGGATTGGGATTTCTCCATTTAAGTTCATATATGTGAGCTGTAGTTGATATATATGTGTTTCTTGCTACAGCAAACTCCAGATACTGTGATAGATCCAAGCTTTTTTGGGCTTCTGACAGAATCTGACCGTAGGTGCATCCTGCATAGGCAAAGGGCAGGCAAATTTGTGGCATTTGAAGGCACTGACACTGGCAGGAGATTCATAGGATGTGCAACTGAGGTGATGAACCAAGTTGTCATGGCTGTGATTGATTCATTTTGTGCTTTTCTGAATAATGCTTCTGCATTTCTCATTTTTGCTTAATTATAAGAACATTGCTATGTCTAAATTCTGTACTTGTAGCAAAGAGCAGCAAAGAGCAATGGAAACATAGCACTGGTTTATAATTTGTAGTATAGAGTTAGCTAGTGTAGTGTAGCTACATATATGACTATTGTTTATGATTTGTTATTGTGAATATGTTTGGTAATGAAGAATAAAGCTCACTATAAATTTAACTGAATTTTCAGAATGGTGTGCACTTTGGTGTTTTAAAGTGGGTAGATGCCCCTTGGCCTGTAATTTTGCAAAGGTGCTTAACCAAGCTCTGGGATATGTACCATTAGCAGAACCTTGGTAGAGTCTAGGATAATGAGGCTCATGGGATAGAGGTTGCAAAACTGAAGAAGGAGCTAGATTCTCTTGGCAATCAGTATAGTCATCTTGTGGATGATGTATCCAAGTTGTTTGATTACTAGGATGTGCAGAAATCCCATGACATCGATTACACAAGCCAGGCAATCAATGAACTGAAGGAGAAGAAGAAGCAACTTGAGAAGCAGCCAAAAATTGAGGTTCAAATCAAAGCTTAAGCTAAAAAATGAACAGAGGTGCATCCTGCAGAGTCAAGCTGATATAATTCGTAACACCAGGAAGGCCGTGAAGGCGACCGAGGTGGAAAGGGACCTCCTTAAAGAAGAGAAGAAGAAGCTGGAGCATATCATTGCTGAGCTCTTGAAGGCTGGTCATGGGTACAAAGAAAAGCTAGACAAGATCAAAGAAGTTGTCATGGAGGAGTGAAGTGGTACCTATGGTTGGTAAGTGAATATGAGGCCTATATATATAACTGGCCTAGTACTAGAATCTGATGCAGATATGCATCTTAGTATTAATATGAAATCCCTATTAACTTCCTATGGTTTCAGATCATTTTGGTTGTGTTGTTGGGTGTTGTAATGCCCCTGATCTGTAATGCTCTAAGATTATCCTATTTGTAATGGCCCCTGAACCATATTATCCAGATGTTGTTATATCTCCTACCTGCAATTTGTTGCTGCTAGCTAGTTGTTGCCAATACTTACACTTGAACCTGGTAACACCAAACAACATTGAAAATGAAAATGAAAATGAAAATGAAAATAAACTTGCACTACATAGGAGGTAGCATAGATAACACAAATTGTCTGAGGATGCAACTTAGATAGCATTACATAGATACATAGCACCAAATAGTTTGAGGATAACTGAAACTATCCAACACTGAATAAGACCGACGAAACTGAATGTGAAACTAAATAGTTTCACATTCAGTTTCAGTTAGGCGCATGCCCTGCTAAGCGGCCTGAGCGTCGTACCCCCTGCTTCACTTCGGTAGGATGATTTGGCTGCATCTGCACCTCTTGTTCTTCTTCATCTTCGTGTTCATCGATGAAGATGATGGGAGGAGGACGGCGGCGAGCCTGCAGTGCTGGTGGTGCGATGATCTGGAGGTCGTCGTCCTCGTCTTGGTGCTTGTTTGCGTTTGCTTCAGCCATAGATTGTGCTGGAGCGGTGTAGTGGTGGTCTGCCCACCGCTGCCTCTGCCCAACATCGGCGGAGCCCGCCTCTTTCATTGCCCATAGCAGTATATCTATGGGCAGGATCCCCTTACTTCGGTTTCCATACTGTTGGTCCATGCGTTGCTTCTCCTCACTCATCGCCTTCTTCCTCACTTTGTCTGCTCCATCCACCAGCCCTTGAACGCTGGTGTACCTCTTGGTGACCTTCATGTAGTCCACGAAGAGGTCTTGGTCGCCGCGTGATGAAGCATAAATCATGGCAACCCATCCCTTCCCAGTTGGGAATGGGTTGAGCCATGGGTCCGAAGAATAGGAAGAAGCGGCCATGGTTGGAGCAGGAAGTGGTGAGTGCAGTGGTGTTGAGCGAGGTGAAGTTGTGGTGAGTGAGAGTGATGTGAGTAGAGTAGCTGATGAAAGAGGGGGAGTTAAAGAGAGGTGGAGTGAGGCAATGGAGAAGTAAAACTCGTGCGGCAGTAGTTTACAGGATGGTAGTTGTGCAGTAGTTATTGTGTGGTGAAACTTGTGCTGGTTAAGTGATGCTAGTTGAAAGTTGTGCAATAGTTATTTCATGGTGAAAAAATATTTTGTTGACTGAGGTACTGTCAAACTGTTCTAGAGAAATTCAGAGAAATTCACATACATTTAGAGCACAAATTCAGAAAATTCAGAAAATCCACACATAAAAGTGCGCATACATTCAGAGCACAAATTCAGAAAATTCAGCAAATCCACGCATACAAGCACTGGTGCGCGTCAGTCCTAAACAAACGGTTTTTAACCCCTTTCTGCGACGGCATCTGGAACCATAGCAAAGTGAGTGTGGGCGATAGGGGGGGTCCTTCCCACACGACCAGAAAACGTCGGGGATATGCCCTCCTGGCACACACGTTCGGCAAAATGAGGTCGTGTGTGACCGGCGAGCGCGCAAATACGGAAATACGTACAGTATAGCTAAAAAAATACGATTATACGATGAAATTGTTTCCGGTCGCAAGTACATCCCACACAATCAGTCCCCGCTAAATGTTTCCGTTCGTATGTACATCCCACACAGACGCTCCAAGGAAAACGTTTGCGCAAGGTGGCGTAATGCAAACTGTTTTGAAGAGAATGTCGTGTGTGATTGTTCATTGATCCAACACGGTTTATTCCTAGAAACTGTGCGCTTTGCCTAAGGTCATCGCCCACGGTGGTTCTCATTAACCGTTTGCAATAGGAAAACCCATTAGCAAGCTAATTGGCCAATTAGCAGGCTAATTGCCCTATTATTAATAATCCATTTACTAATCTAATTGACATTCATATTAAGCACATAATATATTCCATTTCCATATTAAGGAAGCGGGATTTCATAATTGAAGAGTACAACATGATATTGCTTCAACACTTAGCTACCCCATTACACAACTGCACCAGCACCAAGTTTCACATGCAACATCTAGAACCTTTCAAAATTAGCATCTTAGACGGTACATAGAGAGATGCATCTCATCTGGAAAACTGCTGAAGCGATGGGAGAATATTGAGCCTTCATTCATGTTGAAGGTCTTTCCAACTTTAGGCCAGTGCCTGTGGATGATTGACCGTCCATCCTTCGACCCCTTCAGGAACACTTCAATATTGAACCATGGGTGTTGTATGAAAACTTTCCTCGCCTCCTGACCACAGAGGTGGTTTGAGAGGTAATCATCAGTGAAGCATGTAAACAAGGATGTGCATAAGTATCTTCTCTATATTGGAAATGGGACAAAATAATACAAAAAGGCAAGGTATAATAGTTAGTACCATCTTGTAAACCTCAGTGCTTCCATTGTTTCCCTGCAACACATATAAGGTAGTTAGTCATCAGGTTAAGTAAGGGTTCGCATGCTATCAGTAAAATATGTTGATGATAAATAAGCACATTGCAGATTCATCATATTAATTCAAGCCACATGGAAAACCCATTTATCCAAACCAAGCATGATTAAGAACTAGGAAATATAGCACTTGTATATGTTTCTCATGTATTAAGTGCAATCAATTCGATTTATTCCTCACATGGTATACAATAATAGAATGCAGCCACAACAATTGAACATCGCATTGCAGAATTGAACCAAGCAGTTAACTAAACACCACAACAAATGAACCAAACATTAAATGAGCACCACATTGCACAATATAACATACTCCTAATAGAAGATCAGACAGTTAAACAAACCAAGCATGCTTAACAACTTGGAAATATAGCAATTGTATTTGTTTCTCATGTATTTAGTGCAGGCAAATTCGATTTATTCCTCACATGGTATACAATAACAGAATGCAGCCACAACAATTGAACATCGCATTGCAGAATTGAAGCAAGCAGTTAACTAAACACCACAACAAGTGAACCAAGCCACAACAAATGAACCAAGCAGTTAAGTAAACACCAATTGAACAATATAACATACTCCTAATAGAAGATCAGACAGTTAACCAAACCATCTATGCTTAACAACTTGGAAATATTGCACCCTGAAGAATTGAACATCACATTTGCAGAATTGAACCAAGCAGTTAATTGAACACCACATTGCACGACATATAGAACATATACACTATAGCGGAAGATTTCATGGTAAAAGTAGATTGCACAATTCACTAGAATTTGTTAAGGAAAGGCAGTAGCTAGCAAACAGAACATGGGTCCTTATAGTGAGCTAATAAGACAAGCTACTCCTCATTGTCGGAGATATCGATAACGATTGGCTCCTTGGACATGGAAGAGGGCGAGGCCTCCGCATCGTGGGTGCCTGATACGTCTCCAACGTATCTACTTCTCCAAACACTTTTGCCCTTGTTTCACACTCTAACTTGCATGATTTGAATGAAACTAACCCGGACTGACGCTGTTTTCAGCAGAACTACCATGATATTGTTTTATGTGTAGAAAAGAAAAGTTCTCGGAATGTCCTGGAAATCCACGGAGGCACTTTTTGGAATTTATAAGAATTATTGGGTGAAAGAAATACACCAGGGGCCCACAGCCTGTCCACAAGACAGGGGGGTGCCCCCCCCTAGGGCGTGGCCTCCTATCTCGTGGGCCCCCTGGACCTCCTCCGACCTCAACTCCAACTCCATATATTCCGTCTCGGGGAGAAAAAAATCAGAGAGAAAGTTTCATCGCGTTTTACGACACGGAGCCACCTCCAAGCCCTAATCTCTCTCGGGAGGGCTAATCTGGAGTCCGTTCAGGCTCAGGAGAGGGGATTCGTCATTGTCGTCATCATCAACCATCCTCCATCACCAATTTCATGATGATCACCGCCATGCGTGAGTAATTCCATCGTGAGGCTTGCTGGACGGTGATGGGTTGGATGAGATTTACCATGTAATCAAGTTAGTTTTGTTAGGGTTTGATCCCTAGTATCCACTATGTTCTGAGATTGATGTTGCTATGACTTTGCTATGCTTAACGCTTGTCTCTAGGGCCCGAGTGCCATGATTTCAGATCTGAACCTATTATGTTTTCACGAATATATGTGTGTTCTTGATCTATCTTGCAAGTATATAGTCACCTATTATGTGTTATGATCCGACAACCCCGAAGTGACAATAATCGGGATACTTCTCGGTGATGACCGTAGTTTGAGGAGTTCCTGTATTCACTATGTGTTAATGCTTTGGTCCGGTTCTCTATTTAAAGGAGGCCTTAATATCCCTTAGTTTCTGCTAGGACCACGCCTCAGCGGGAGGGTAGGACAAAAGACGTCATACAAGTTCTTTTCCATAAGCACGTATGACTATTTACGGAATACATGCCTACATTACATTGATGAATTGGAGCTAGTTCTATATCACCCTATGTTATAGCTATTGCATGAGGAATCACATCCGGTATAATTATCCATCACTGATCCATTGCCTACGAGCTTTTCACATACTCTTATTTACTTTTCCGTTGCTACTGTTACAAGTACTACAAAAACCCAAAAACATTTATTTTTACTTTTGCTACCGTTACCTTTATTATCATACCACTTTTGCTACTAAACACTTTGCTGCAGATACTAAGTTATCCAGGTGTGGTTGAATTGACAACTCAACTGCTAATACTCAAGAATATTCTTTGGCTCCCCTTGTGTCGAATCAATAAATTTGGGTTGAATACTCTACCTTCGAAAGCTGTTGCGATCCCCTATACTTGTGGGTTATCAGTGCCCTTGTTGTAGGGGTGAGTTGCATGAGCCGCTCCGGGCACCAACCTGCTGGCTCTCAAGATGAGGTAAGCACGTGCACGCTGAGAAAACACCTCGTAGTCTTCGTCGAAGGCACCGACAGTAGCCTCGAGAAAATGCCATGAACTGTCGTTTAAAGTAGCCAACCTCGTCACAGCGTCAGGGCGCGAGGCGTCAATGGTGGCCTCGACGGCGAGGTGCTCCTCCAAGATCTGGGGGTCGGCACGAAAGGCGGCCATCGTGACCTCATCCGCGCGTGCGGCCGCGATTTTCTTCTCCGTTGCCAAATGCTCCTTGAGGTCCTGGCTATACTGCGTGCACCATGGCTTAGGCCGGCGCTTATTTGGTGGAGGGGTCGGTGATTTGGGTGGAAGGTGTCGCGCTCGCACCGGCGGGCGGGCCATGTGGGATGTGGAAGGAGGAGGAGGATGGGGGTCAGGTGTGGATTACCTGCCTGGATAGGTGAGGCCGAGCAACGTGAAGGAGGGTCGCCAGCGAGGAGGCGGCGGCGATGTAAGCAAGGAGTGAAGGTTTCAACTTGGAAAGGAAGGCGGAAAGAGGGTAAATGTGGCTTTTGGTAAGGGGGAGGGGGCCGGGAGGCAAATATTTCCGTGGAAGCCAAAAATTTGGAATCGCTTCAGCCAAAAAACTGGCACGCAAAGTGTCATCAGACACGATCCCTTATTCAGACACGGTCCGAAGATATTTTGAGCTGCATCTCACATGGTTGGTTATAATAAACTGTGTGGGATCTACTTGATTTTTGGTCTTGATTTGAATTACATAACGGGGTCACAGCAGCCATGGACGGTGTTTGAATTGCTAGACCTTTTATCTGCATTGATCATAAAAGAATTGGAATTATTCAGGGTTCGTTTGGACATTTTTATGCATTAAATGACTTTTCAATGCATTTATGTGCTTAATTCAAATTTGAACTACATGCACATGCTCTAGTTCATATAAATTAGTTGAAAAATCAAATATTTATCGTTGGGTGCATGCTTAGGTCCCATGCAAGAAATGGGAATGAATTTCAAACACCATGGCACCGTTGATTGCTGGCAAAACAGTGAGATGTCTGGTTTTTAAATTCTAGTAAATCCAAAACTCGTCTCAAATTCATGAAACTTGGCATGCTATCATGGAGCGGCATCAACATGTTGTGGTACAAATTTTGTCCCATTTGCGGCAGCCTTGGGTATATGCTTCTCACAAACCGGAGCTTCTCACAACAAGCATGGTGGTTTTCGGTAGGGAACGTCCCACCTTTGGGGGCGAAACAATATCCATTGCCTCTTATTGCTTTTCAATTTTTTTCTCGTGTCAACATAGAACAACAAGAGTGTTGTGTGAATTTTTGTGATTTTTCGGGGTTCGTTTGGACATTTTTATGCATTAAGTGAATTTTCAATGCATTTATGTGCATAATTCAAATTTGAACTACATGCGCATGCTCCAGTGCATATAAATTCATTGAAAAATCAAATCTTTGTCGTTGGGTGCATCCTTAGGTCCCATGCAAGAAATAGGAATGAATTTCAAACACCATGGCACCGTTGTTTGCCGGCAAAACAGTGAGATGCCTGGTTTTAAATTCTAGTAAATCCAAAACTAAATCTGAAATTCATGAAACTTGGGATGCTATCATGGAGCGGCATCAACATGTTGTGGTACAAATTTTGTCCCATTTAGGGAAGGTTTGGGTATATGCTTCTCACAAACCGGAGCTTCTCACAACAAGCATGATGGTTTTCGGTAGGGAACGTCCCACCTTTGGGGATGAAACGATATCCATTGCCTCTTATTGCTTTCAAGTTTTTTCTCGTGTCAATATAGAACAACAGGAGTGTTGTGTGAATTTTGTTATTTTTCGGGGTTCGTTTGGACATTTTTATGCATTAAGTGAGTTTTCAATGCATTTATGTGCATAATTCAAATTTGAACTACATGCGCATGCTCCAGTGCATATAAATTCATTGAAAAATCAAACCTTTGTCGTTGGGTGCATCCTTAGGTCCCATGCAAGAAATAGGAATGAATTTCAAACACCATGGCACCGTTGTTTGCCGGCAAAACAGTGAGATGCCTGGTTTTTAAATTCTAGTAAATCCAAAACTCGTCTGAAATTCATGAAACTTGGGATGCTATCATGGAGCGGCATCAACATGTTGTGGTACAAATTTTGTCCCATTTAGGGCAGGTTTGGGTATATGCTTCTCACAAACCGGAGCTTCTCACAACAAGCATGATAGTTTTTGGTAGCGAACGTCCCACCTTTGGGACGAAACGATATCCATTGCCTCTTATTGCTTTCAAGTTTTTTTCTCATGTCAACATAGAACAACAGGAGTGTTGTGTGAATTTTTGTGATTTTTCGGGGTTCGTTTGGACATTTTTATGCATTAACTGAGTTTTCAATGCATTGATGTGCATAATTCAAATTTGAACTACATGTGCATGCTCCAGTGCATAAAATTTCTTTGAAAAAATTCAAATCTTTGTCGTTGGGTGCATGCTTAGGTCCCAAGCAAGAAATGGGAATGAATTTCAAACACCATGGCACCGTTGATTGCCGGCAAAACAGTGAGATGCATGGTTTTTAAATTCTAGTAAATCCAAAACTCGTCTGAAATTCATGAAACTTGGCATGCTATCATGGAAGGGCACCCGACATGCCGTGGTACAAATTTTGTCCCAATTGGGGCAGGTTCGGGTATATGCTTCTCACAAACCAGAGATTCTCACAATAAGCATGATGGTTTTCGGTAGGGAACGTCCCACCTTTGGGGATGAAACGATATGCATTGCCTCTTATTGCTTTCAAGTATTTTCTCATCTCAATATAGAACAACAGGAGTGTTGTGTGAATTTTTGTTATTTTTCGGGGTTCGTTTGGACATTTTTATGCATTAAGTGAGTTTTCAATGCATTTATGTGCATAATTCAAATTTGAACTACATGCATGCTCCAAAGTGCATATAAATTCATTGAAAAATCAAACCTTTGTCGTTGGGTGCATCCTTAGGTCCCATGCAAGAAATAGGAATGAATTTCAAACACCATGGCACCGTTGTTTGCGGCAAAAACAGTGAGATGCCTGGTTTTAAATTCTAGTAAATCAAAACTAAATGAAATTCATGAAACTTGGGATGCTATCATGGAGCGGCATCAACATGTTGTGGTACAAATTTTGTCCCATTTGGGGCAGGTTTGGGTATATGCTTCTCACAAACCGGAGCTTCTCACAACAAGCATGATGGTTTTTGATGGCGACGTCCCACCTTTGGGACGAAACGATATCCATTGCCTCTTATTGCTTTCAAATTTTTTCTCATGTCAACATAGAACAACAGGAGTGTTGTGTTAATTTTTGTGATTTTTCGGTGTTCGTTTGGACATTTTTATGCATTAACTGAGTTTTCAATGCATTGATGTGCATAATTCAAATTTGAACTACATGTGCATGCTCCAATGCATATAATTTCTTTGAACAAATTCAAATCTTTGTCGTTGGGTGCATGCTTAGGTCCCAAGCAATAAATGGGAATGAATTTCAAACACCATGGCACCGTTGATTGCCGGCAAAACAGTGAGATGCATGGTTTTTAGATTCTAGTAAATCCAAAACTCGTCTGAAATTCATGAAACTTGGCATGCTATCATGGAAGGGCACCCGACATGCCGTGGTACAAATTTTGTCCCATTTGGGGCAGGTTCGGGTATATGCTTCTCACAAACCAGAGATTCTCACAATAAGCATGATGGTTTTCGGTAGGGAACGTCCCACCTTTGGGGACGAAACGATATCCATTGCCTCTTATTGCTTTCTAGTTTTTCTCTCGTGTCAACATAGAACACCAGGAGTGTTGTGTGAATTTTGGTGATTTTTCGGGGTTCGTTTGGACATTTTACGCATTAACTGAGTTTTCAATGCGTTTATGTGCACAATCCAAATTTGAACTACATGCGCATGCTTCAGTGCATATAAATTTGTTGAAAAATTAAATCTTTGTCCTTGGGTGCATGCTTAGGTCCCATGCAAGAAATGGGAATGAATTTCAAACACCAGGGCACCGTTGATTGCCGGCAAAACAGTGAGATGCTTGGTTTTTAAATTCTAGTAAATCCAAAACTCATCTGAAATTCATGAAACTTGGCATGCTATCATGGAGCGGCATCAACATGTTGTGGTACAAATTTTGTCCCATTTGGGGCAGGTTTGGGTATATGCTTCTCACAAACCGGAGCTTCTCACAACAAGCATGATGGTTTTTGGTAGTGAACATCCCACCTTTGGGGACGAAACGATATCCATTGCCTCTTATTGCTTTCTAGTTTTTTTTTCTTGTGTCAACATAGAACAACCGGAGTGTTGTGTGAATTTTTGTGATTTTTCGGGGTTCGTTTGGACATTTTTGTGCATTAACTGACTTTTCAATGCATTTATGTGCATAATTCAAATTTGAACTACATGTGCATGCTCTAGTGCATATAAATTCATTGAAAAATCAAATATGTGTCCTTGGGTGCATGCTTAGGTCCCATGCAAGAAATGGGAATGAATTTCAAACACCAGGGCACCGTTGATTTCCGGCAAAACAATGAGATGCCTGGTTTTTAAATTCTAGTAAATCCAAAACTCGTCTGAAATTCATGAAACTTGGCATGCTATCATGGAAGGGCACCCGACATGCTGTGGTATTTTTCGTGTCCATTTTGAGAGAAGGCGCACTCGAATTATGACAGCCAACAAAGGCATTTTGAAAAAAAATAGCTGCCACTTTAATATCTCAGACGTTTGAATAATTCAAACCGCGTGCGTTCGGTTAACCATTCACGTGACGCCATGTGTCTTGGTTTTAATGGCTATAGGAGGTGTCGTGTGGACAGCTGCTTGACTGAACGGGAGGCGTGCAACTGCAGTCCGGTGCGCAGGCTCACCGGGAAGCGTGCAAGCTGTTCAACGGAGGATCTGTGCATCTCTTCAACGCAAATGGTTGAGATTACGATATGCAAATTAAAGCCAGACTTTGGCGCTAAGCCAAGAGACACTGTGATTTGTCAAAATATGCAGCTAAATCTTAATATCGCCAAGAGACACTGTGATATTCAGTAATTAAGCATATATTTCATTCATACTAGAGATTAAGAAGTCGTTCCCACCGGGAAGCGAGACAGCCTTGGACCGCCGCCCACCTCACTCCCACTGGTCTATATTAATGGCGCCGATGAGCGGCCGCACCCCCCATCCTCGCCACACACATAATTCCTCTCTCTTCGCCCGCATCCTCGACGCCGCTCTTAGTCCTCAAAGCCGTCAGTGTACGAGGATGCCGCTGAAGCGCCCAATCGGAGGGAGTGGCGACCCCGGGGCTGCTGAAGCACCGGAGCATGGCGTGAATATGGAGATAGAGGTTCCCGTCCCCACCGACGATGTGGAGAACGAGGCTGCCAACAAGCAGAGGAGGGTCGACAAAGAACCGCAAGTGACTCCAGCAGGCCTAGACTTCATCAACAACCTCCCCGATGATATGTTGATAGTCATCATATCCCTCCTCCCAATCAGAAATCGGGCGAGAATAGCTGCCGTTTCTCGGCGGTGGCGCACCCTATGGCTCCACACCCCTGTCGACCTCCTCCACGCCCACAAGCTCTGCCATGGCTATCGCCAAAGCTTGGATGTGTTCTCCCAGATCCTCGGTAGTCACCATGGCCCAATCAAAGGCCTTATCGCGGGCAAGTTCCGTTCCAATGGCAGGGAACGAGGCAAGCTTGACGAGTGGTTTCGATCCCGTGCCATAGATCATCTCGAGAAGCTAAGTTATAATGATGGGCATATGAGCTTGCTGCCAACGTCCGCGCTCCGCTTCGCGCCCACACTACGCCTCGCCAAGTTCATGAACTGCCATTCCCACCCCACCCCCCCTTAATGACGCGGCCGCTCTTTTTCTACCACGACTGAAGCACCTCGAGCTCGTCGTCGTCTGCATCCCAAAGGATGACATGGAGTGCCTGCTCCGTAGCTATACTGCACCCGAGTTCCTTCTTCTTCAGGCGATGAATTGGTCGAGTACCTTGCACATCACCCCCAGGACTCTCCGCACTATTTATGTGTGTTGCTGGTGCTGCAACGAGAGATCACAAAAGGTGGACCACAATATGGTCATCCAGGACACACCTTCACTTGAGAGATTACTTGTAGTGGATCAACAAGGTCCAACAAGAATCAATGTCATTTTTGCGCCGAAATTGAAAGTGGTGGGCTACTCGTCTGTCAAATACTAAAACTTTTAGGTACAACTGTCGCCTTATATACCTCTCCTTCTTGATATCAACGTTATAACTAGTTTTGAAGATGTAAGCTCGTCTATCATCAAACGAAGCTTCACCCAGACTCTGGGCACAGTGAAGGTCTTGGCACTAGAATCTGTCGTCCCCAACCTGGACCAAGTTTTCAGTTGCCTGAGATGCTTTCCGTGCCTAAAGAAATTGTATATCGAGGTGATGTTCCTTTCCTGTTAAATGTTAACCATAAGGGAGTTCAATTTTTTGCACCTTTTCCCAAGTTCACAATGACAATGTACTACTATTTGTAAAGGAATTTTGGAGGATTTTAGGACATACACCCCCACCCCATATTGGTTGCTTCATTCATATGGTTACAATCGTCCATAAGAATTTCTCCTTTGGATTCATCTGTACTAGTTTTCTTAGGGAATTTTTCATCCAATCCAACCTCTTGTGAAGAAGGATACACGTTTCTAGATTCTAATCAAATGCCCATGTTAATCATGCCAGATCGAAGATGACACGTTGGTGCATTTTACCAATCCTGCAAACCAAATGGGCGTGTAGCAGTGTTCAAAACTGAATGTAGGCACTAACACGTCTCTTCTTTTGCAGTGCATATTAGGCCCGGTGGATGATGTTTATAATGACAATCACATCGAATGCCTGGATCTGCATCTCTCAAATATTACTTTGAACTCGTACCGAGGGACCCCACCGGAGATTACACTCGCCAGGTTCTTTCTTGCCACAGCATAGGTGCTGAGTGTACTGAGGTTGAACACGCATTTAATTAGGAAAGATCAATGGTATGATCAACAGATCCGGCTGGTACTGTTGAATGGAAGTGCCTCCAAAAATGCCAAAGTTCATATGGGAAGGACATATGGCAAAGCAATTGTAAATCATTGTGTCAAAACCATACATGACTTGTGAGTGGCTGATCCCTTTTCAGAAATGATGCAGCTTGCAATGTTTGAATTTGGGCGTTGTAATCTTTGAATTTGAACTTTGCAATATTTATGGTATTTGTTATATTGAACTATTTATGTTCTCTTGTTTGAACGCAAACAATTCATCCGAGTGAATCGCCTGTCGTATATCGCACACACCTTGATCTGGCTGACCGTTTCTTTTGTGTTGCCTAATCACAAAAGGGTTCATGCGAGTGAACTGTATGTTGTATTCGCACACACCTTAATCTGGCTGACTATTTATTTTGTGTTTCCTAATCACAAACACTTCATACGAGTGAACCGTATGCTGTACATCGCACACACCTTCATCTGGTTGCCCGTTTCTTTTGTTCCTACTCATCAAAAACGGTTAATTGAACTGAACCGTATGCCCTGAATCACACATGCAACTAAAATCTGAACCGTGTTTGATGCATCCGTCATCGCAAACATTTTGCGCCTTTTTTGACAGTTTTTTACACCACCGTTTGCGATTATTGCATCGCACACGGTTTCGTCAAAGGGTCTCTGATCGTAGTGTCGCGTTAGCAGCATCCTGCAGTAGTGAAGTGCACATACATTCAGAGAAATTTCAGACACATCATCACATACATAGAACCAGAGACTTGGAAAATTCAGATAACAATGAAGAACTGAACCTCGAACTATTTCAAGATGCCGAATCAAGGATTCAGCTCCACCTAGTCCTTGTGACTTGATAGCGATGGAAGGTTGCCCTATCTCTAGCCCACCAAATGATCAAATCATCGGTGATGATTGTTCCATCTGGGAACACCTCCTTGAACTGCATCACATCGAGGGAGTTGCGGGCTGCCATAATCATGGCAGCTAGCCTCCGGTGTTGCTCACGTTCCTGGGCCCTACGACCCCTCCTTTCTGCTCTTGCGGCCCTTCTTGCTGCTCTAGAACTCTCTTCCTGGTCGTCGACAACCTCTCCTAAGCTTGGATCCATCTTTGTGGCTAGGCTAGGGTTGTAGTGATGCTAGCGGCTAGGGTTTTAGTGGTACGGGAAAGGACAGGTTAGGGTCTTTTTATAGACATCTATGCAGGTTTGTGGACTGTGGTCCAATATGAGAGCCCAGTCTAAGGCCCATTTCCACAGTTATGTGAAAAAAAACGCTTTCCAACAAATGCACAAAGTGCAAAACAGTTTCAGAAGGTGCATAATAAGTTCAGATAGTGCACAACAGGTTCAGAAAAGTGCACAATAGGTTTAGATAGTGCACAACAGGTTTAGAAAAGTGCACAGCAGGTTCAGAAAAGTGCACAACAGGTTCAGAAAAGTGTACAACAAATTCAGAAAGTGCACAACAAATTCAGAAAGTGCACATAAAGCCAACCACAGTGCTGACAGGTTTCAGTAGTTACCACTACAGTAGAAGTAGCCTGGCAATTTTGAGCTTGGGGTCCTCTTCCTCTTGGTCCCAACTTGAATATCTGAAGTGGTTGCAGCTCTTGGTGCAGTGAATCCATGAGTCCTCCCTCCACCTGCAGTCCTACCTCTTTTAGCTCTTGGTGTAGGGCACAGTGCGTAAGCGAAGGACCTGGTTGAGATGCAGCAGGCTTACATAAAGCTTGTGCTCCTCTTCTACCTCTTGCAACAGGGACTGGTGTGGTTCTTGCAGCAGGTATATCAGATAAACTGCCCTATTTTCCTGCATGTCAAACATAACTTTTATTTCTAAAAGTGTACTCATTCAAAAGTGTGTGAGATTTTTTCCAAGCTTGGTAATTACCTGGTGTTTGTATTTCCATATCTGAAGACTAGGCTTCAGAGTCTTGTTGCATGTTGTATACCTTTGTCCTTACAAACCACAGTTTCCACATGTGATAGTGCCCATCCTACTTGTGTCTCTTGGAGCTGGAACCTCAAACTCTCCCTTCCTCCTTGATGTCTGCTTTTTGCCTGCCTTTTCTTAAACACAGGAGGTTGAATGTCTTGAGTGTTTGTATCAGGCCAGCAATCTGGACCAGGGACAAGGTAAATAATTGTTTTGTATGCCTCCATGTACAATGGCTTCTTGAAGAATTCAGACACATAGTCCTCAGGATGCAGCTTTTGCTTTGTCATTGCAGATATGCCATGACTGCAAGGTACACCTGTCATGTTCCATATCTTGCAGTCACATGTGCAGGTTGCCATGTCCACACAATATTGCTTTTCTTTTCTTGTTATTTGCCAAATTGTTTCACCAGCTCTGTCAGCCTGGCACTACTTGGCATGTTTTTTATTCTCCTCTAGAATCTATGAGTAATTTGGTGTGATTGTCCACCTGCAAGTCTGTAACTTCTCCCTAGTCTGTTGCCTCTTGATCATCTGCTTTGTTCTGATCCCTTCAAACATTGTCCTTATTGGTTTGGATCTAACATCAAGTATCATCTTGTTGAAGACTTCACTAAGGTTGTTCACAACTAGATCTGTTTTGCAAGTATGGTCCATAGCATACCTAGCCCAAGCAGAGACTTCTATATTTTTAAGCCATTTCCAAGCATCCTCACACTGTGCTTTCAGCTCTGCCATCCCTAATTCATGCCCATGTCTAGTATAAGAGTAGCTAGCCTTGTCAACACACTTCTTTAGTTCTTTGCTTCTGTAACGGTGATTGGAAGTTGGCATATATGTGCCTAAGACAGAATCTTTGAGGTGAATCAGGGAACACTTCATTTATTGCCTTAAGTAAACCCTGTACATTCACAAAATAGATCTACATATGAACACACTCACATAATTCAGTGAATTACTATAGCAACTATGATCAATGATTTAGTTTCTAACCTTTTGCCTGTCAGATATTATTGTGTATGTTCCAAATTTGTTGCCACTACCAATGCAACATCTCAACTGAGTTAAAAACCAAGTCCAACTATCTCCATCTTCCTTGTTAACCACACCAAAAGCTATAGGGTCGATGTTGTTGTTGCCATACCTTCCTGTGCCAGTAAGAATTTGTTGTCCAGTGGTTAACTTGATGAAACATCCATCAAGCCCTGGATGGAGTCACACATTAGCTACAGAAGAAAATTGACACACAATTATGTACAACACAATCAGGAAATATTTATCTATAAATGGTCTACAACCATTAAGAAACCCTTCCTTTGAAGCTGCCAAACAGTAGAACATGTACTTGAATCTAGGAGTGGGTGCAGTGTTTTCTGGGTCAACAAATGTTGTTACAACACACCTGCTCCCAGGGTTTGTATCAAGAACAGCTTGAAGATAATCCCTCAGCCTCAAGTACTGTTGCTTGTGGTCACCCTGCACCACACCAACAGCCTTCCTCCTTGCCCTATAGGCAACACTTCTTGAAACATCAACTGAGAATTTAGTCTTAGTCTTCTTTATTAATGCATCCATAGGAGATCTAATGTCTTCTCTCAATGATGGTTGTACTGATTTGGACAACCACTTTGTAATAACCTTTGTGGCCTCTGCACATGCTCCACAAGTATGCAGCATATCACACTTCTTGATGCAAAAAGTTTTTTCATGAGCTACCTTAGATGCACTGATATGAAAATCACATCCATGGGCTCTCTCTGAGCACCAAACAATAATCCTATCAGGCATTTAAGTGATCTTTGGAAATTCCTCGTAGTCCTGATGTGAAAATCCCTAAGTGTATCTCTGAACTCATAAACAGTGGTGAAGCACAATCCCTTACAAAACTGTTCATGTGGATCTGCAAGCTTCTCATTGAACCATACCCTTTCCTTTGACTTCTTCAACACTCTCTTCCTAACACTTGCTAGTTTGAAAGCCCCTTCAGGTTGTTCTTCTCATCACTAATGCCAACATCACCAGGAAAACAAAATTCATCTGCTTCAGGAAACAAGTCTGGTTTTACCTCTTTCTCAACCTCTTGGTGGGATCTAATGGTTGGACCAGGGTTTCGACCGGCTTAAGTTTACGGACCATCGATGTATCTACTTCTGCAGCTTCTTCTTCGTGAGGGGAACCTGGATGTAATGGCACATTGTTGTCTTACGAACTTTGTTGTGCAACATCGAAGAAATTCAGACACATCAGTGTCACCTTCAAAATGGTTAAAGCCAGCTTCCATCTGCAGACTACTTTGCTTAAGCTCATCCTTTCTGTCACTGACTGCATCCACCAACTTTGTGCAACTTTTTTGAGTGTTAATGCAATGTTCAGCAAAATACTATCTCTATTTTCATCTGCATTACATGGCTCATCTGCCCTGACAACTCGTATGTTCACACTCTTTTCCTTCTCAAGGTGGATCAACATCTGCTGCACATCATGTTCAGAACCAACATGCTCCATACACTACTGGAATCAGCTACTTTGCCATCTGCCAGATCTTTGCCGTCCGCTAGCGGACGGCAAAGAAGCTCTTTGCCATCAGCTACCGAAAAGCAGACGGCAAAGAAGCTCTTTGCCATCGGCCAGATCTTTGCCGTCAGCTGGCTGACGGCAAAGAGAGAGGTGGCCCCCACCACCCCGCCCGTTTAGAAAAAACTTAACGCCCCACCTCTTTGCCGTCTGCTAGCAGACGACAAAGAAAGATAAAGGCGGACGGCAAAGAGCAGAGCAACTAACGGACGCCACCCCCCGCCCGTTACTCTCTCTTCTCTTCCACTCTCCTCCCCGATGCCCCGCCTAGCTAGATCCACACCACCCCCCGCCCCTCGCCCCCGCACCCTTGGCCGTCGCCCCACCACCCTCCGCCCCACCCCACCCGCCGACGCCTGTCAGCCCCACCACCCTCCGCCACCACGCCGCCCGCCGCCTCGCCACCGCCCCGCTTGCCCGTCGCCCCACCACCCTCCGCCCCCACCCACCCATTGACGCCTGTCGCCCGCCACCACCGTCCGCACCCTCCTCCGGCGCCGCCCGCCAGTACCCCGACCATCCCATTGCTCCGGTGAGGGACTACTTCATTTTTTTCTGTTTTTTCTTTTTTTGTTGCTGTTTAATTGTTAGTGCTAGATTGTGTTAGTGTTAGTGTTAGAAAAGAATTAGAAGAAGTAGAAGAAGTAGAACAAGAAGAAAAGAAATGAAGTAGAAAAAAGATGAAAAAATAAAAATAAGAAAAGAAGTAGAAGAAGAAGAAAGGAAGAAAAGAAAAGAAGTAGAAAAAAGATGAAAAAAGAAGAAGAAGAAAAGAAGTAGAAGAAGTAGAAGAAGAAGAAAAGAAGAAACGAAAAGAAGTAAAAAGTAGAAAAAAGATGAAAGAGGAAGAAGAAGAAGAAGAAAGGAAAGAAGAAGAAGAAGAAGAAGAGAAAGAAAGAAGAAGAAGGATAGAAGGAAACACCCCGACCCCCTGACCCCGACACCACACCCCGACCCCCTGACCCCCCTGACCACGACACCCCGACCCCGACACCCCGACCCCCTGACCCCTGACCCCGACACCCCGACCCCGACACCACACCCCGACCCCGACACGACACCCAGACACCCCGACACCCGACCCCCCGACCCCGAAACAGCACCCCGACCCCGACACGGCACCCCGACACCGACACGACACCCCGACCCCCGACACCTCCCGAAAAGGTGTTCTTTGGCCTTCCAGAGGCCGACAAGGTCATATATTTGTGAATTATTAGTTAGGTCATATATTTTTCGATTTTCTTATGAAAAACATCATATATATATATATAATTGTGTTGATCGGGTAGATTTAAATGTGCAGGTGTTTCACCGCTGCGAGGTTTGGTGTTCGACGACCTCGCCGTGCGTTTGACGAGCTCTGCCCCTTCATTCGTGGGTGAGCACAAATGACATGTCCTCCTCCCCCATTAATTATTTGCTCTGTTCCGGTGTTCGTGCCGATGAAATTTGATAGCTAGCTATATATGTGTCTTGAATCAACAGTATGCGTAACCAATATGTGTCTCCCGTTTGAAAGCATCATAGTTATAAATATGCATGCATTTGCATATTTATAACCTTGATTCTTTGGAATTGTCCAACGCTATCCATGGACAGCCCGAGTATGTGTAGATTGGGTTCGTATTCCCATATGCGTTGCTCGAATCACGCATAAATTTCGTCGATTGCCTCCCTTGTTGTTCTCTGGTACACATCCTCTCTGTTTATTGCGTAGAGGCGTGTATCGAGGAGAACGGGGAGGTGCTGCCGAAATTTTAACGTCGAATCGAGCATAGCATGGGAAAATGAACCCAATCTACACATACTCGTGAGATTAGGACCTATCATTAACTATTAGAGTGTAGGTTGCATGGACGTAATAAAATTGACAAAGTAGATCAACTGATGAATATATACATGGTGAATTATATATATATATATATATATATATATATATATAATTGTTGTCTGTACAGTAGCTCTGAAAGTCAAGATGAGTGCTCGTGCGTGGATGTATACTGGTCACGCTGGTCAGAACAAATGGAGCGCTGAATGGTTCACAAAAACCAAGGGGTTTGTGCAAGCCGCATTTGCAAATGGCCAGAGGAAAACCTGGTGCCCCCTGCTTTCCGGTCACGGCAATTGGGAAAAGAGGACAGAGGCTGAAATGGGCAAACACACTGCAGAAGAATGGTTTTACGCCCGATTATACGGTGTGGACATTTCATGGTGAATCTGCCCAACGTGACCGAAGCTGAGGTGGATCATCGTCAGCACCGGCGAGCATGGTACCGGGATGGAAAACATGCTGCAAGACTATGATGATGCTCGGGATTCGGACGAGGAGATGGAGGAATATGAAAAGGCCTTCAATGAAATGTTGGAGTCTTCAAAACGTCCGCTCCACGAGCACACTGAGCTTTGCCAGTTGGATGTCATCTCACAAGTAATGGCTCTAAAGGCTCAGTTCAACTTGGGTAGAGAATGCTACGACGCAATTATGACAGTATTTGGAAGCTTTCTACCCAAAGGCCATGTAATGCCAGCAAACCTGTACCAGTCGGACAAAATCCTCCGTGCACTGAAGATGACCTATGAGAAGATACATGCCTGTGAGAAAGGATGTGCCTTATTTAGGCTTGACTATGCGGACTTGAACTATTGTCCCGTTTGCAAGTCTTCCAGGTATATTGTGGTAGACAATGGTATGGGTGAGAAGACACAGACCAAAATCCCCGTTAGTGTTCTTCGGTATATGCCAATCATACCAAGACTTCAACGTCTTTTCATGGTCGAAGAGACGGCAGACGGATGACATGGCACAAAACAGGCAAAAGAACCGAACTAGATGCGGATGGGAATCTGATGATGGTACACACATCGGATGGTGTTGCGTGGAAAAAGTTTGATGAATTACATGTCGACAAAGCGGCAGATCCGATGCATCCTCGAGTCGGCATCAAGACGGATGGGTTCACTTGTGTTTGGTATGACGGCACCCCAATACAGTTGTTGGCCCGTATTTGTCTTTCCACTCAATCTCACCACCCCCCCCCCCCCGGACAGATTATGCAAAGAAAGAACATTTTCCTGACGTTGATAATTCCACGGCCCAACTATCCGGGGAAAATATGAATGTGTACATGCAGCCGCTTAAGGACGAATTGCAAGAAGCACAGGATAATGGGTTCAAGACATACGACGCCTATAGCAAACGAAACTTCATAATGCGTGTCTGGTACATGTACTCGACGCATGACTTGTCGGCGTATGCGCTATTCGTTGGCTGGTGTGTGCATGGAAGATTCCCGTGCCCCACATGCAAGGAAGCTCTTGAGTTTCGTTGGCTTCAGGCCGGTCGCAAGTTTTCTTGCTTCGACATGCATAGACAGTTCCTGGATCCTCGCCATAAGTTCAGGAAAGACAAGAAGAACTTCATCGAGAGGTAGAGATGTAAAAATCTGCACCACCTGCGTTGATGTGCCAATGCACTGGATCGCTTAAACGCTCTCGAGCCGGATCCAGGCGTCCATGGTACTTCAAGGGTATAATTCTAAGCACGCTGGACTCACAAAACATGCTTATGGGATCTGCCTTACTTCAAAGACCTCCTTTGCCCACACAACGTCGACGTGATGCGCATTGAGAAGAATATTGCCGAGGCACTTTTTGGTACATTGTTCGGCATAGATGGGAAGTCAAAGGATAATACTAAGGCTAGAGTCGATCTGGAGGCGCTATGTGATAGGCCGTTACAAAACATGAAAGAACCGAAAGGAAAGCAGAATCGACGAAGCCAAAGGCATGGTTCAACCTTGGAAGGCCAGCTATGAGGGAAATTATCTTGTGGGTGAAAATGCAGTTGATGTTCCCCGATGGGTATGCAGTGAATCTAAAGAGGGGAGCGAGTCTTGATAAATTGAAGATATTTGGTCTCAAAAGTCATGCTTGGCACATATGGATTGAGCGGGTAATGCCGGTGATGTTGCGTGGCTTCATCCCTGAGGATGAATGGCTAGTACTGGTAGAACTCAGGTATTTCTTCTGTGTTCTTTGTGCGAAAGAACTATCGCCTGGCATGCTAGAGGAAATGGAAGAGTTGGCGCCAGAGTTGATCTGCAAGTTAGAGAAGATCTTTCCACCGGGCTTCATAAATCCAATGCAGCATTTGATTTTGCATCTCCCGACCGAGTCAAGATTGGGGGGGGGGGGAGTGCAAAATCGTTGGTGCTACCTGGCGAGAGGATGCGTAAGGCGCTTGAGAAAATGTAAAAATAAAGCGTAGAATTGAAGCATCGATGGCTGAGGCATTCATCATCGAGGAGGCGGCAAACTTCGTGACAGCACACTCTGAAGCCAAAAATCATCATTTGCATAATCCAAGCCTCGGTGCAATCTTGTGAGCCTAAAAAGGGTGGATCCAACCTCAGCCTATTCAAAGGGAATCTTGCACCAGCCAGTGTTTCAAATCCAGTATCTTTGGATAACTAAGAATGGCGGACCATTTCGTTGTATATCTTCAACAACCTGATAGAAGTGCGGCCGTACATCGAGTAAGTTCTTGGTACATTGTTTCGCAACTTCTATTTCCTTTGAATTGCTCTTATTCCTGGATATTTCATACAGTCGATCATTAAGCCCTATTCTCGTATGGAGTGGTGATCCAAAAAGATTCCGTCGAAGAGTATGAGCTTCTCACAAAGCAAGGAGGCGGCTATCCCGGTTTCATCTCTTGGTTCAAACAAACGGTAATTTATGTTAGACAATTTCATTTCATTCGCTAATTTGTGCGTAATGCAACAATCCTTTCATATTAAACTTGTAGGCTAATTCAGAGTCTATGGGCGCGAATTGAGACAAGTCGCTAATGGTTTTGACTACAAGGTCCGTTCATTTGACAAATCGACATCAACGGGTATCGCTTTCGTATCTATGGCAAAGAGCTATCTATGGCCGACCAAAAGTCTACAAATTGTTGTGTATCTGCTATCGGCGAAGGAGGTACCGAGTATTATGGGAGAGTTGAAACAATTTATGAACTTCTATTCTATGGTGAAAACCCACTGTCGGTGTCAAAACCGGCGGATCTCGGGTAGGGGGTCCCGAACTGTGCGTCTAGGCGGATGGTAATAGGAGACAAGGGACACGATGTTTTTACCCAGGTTCGGGCCCTCTCGATGGACGTAAAACCCTACTCCTGCTTGATTGATATTGATGATATGGGTAGTACAAGAGTAGATCTACCACGAGATCAGAGACGCTAAACCCTAGAAGCTAGCCTATGGTATGATTGTTGTTCGTCCTATGGACTAAAACCCTCCGGTTTATATAGGCACCGAATAGGGTTAGGGTTACACAGAGTCGGTTACAATGGTAGGAGATCTACAAATACGTATCGCCAAGCTTGCCTTCCACGCCAAGGAAAGTCCCATCCGGACACGGGACGAAGTCTTCAATCTTGTATCTTCATAGTCCAGGAGTCCGGGCCAAAGGTCATAGTCCGGCTATCCGAACACCCCCTAATCCGAGACTCCCTCAGTAGCCCCCGAACCAGGCTTCAATGACAATGAGTCCGGCGCATAAATTGTCTTCGGCATTGCAAGGCGGGTTCTTCTCCAAATCATGTGTACCTGTTTGTATAGTGTACGGCTTCTTGTGAATATCACACTCCTTGGCTTCCATGCCCAATAGTGGCCATCTTCCACGTGTTGAATGAATGCGAAAAGCCAGGGTATTTTTACATTTATCCCCCCAGCTGCACAAATGAGCTGCCTATATAAGAGACGAGGATCTAGATCCAAATCACACCACCTTCCCTTCACGAGCTTTCATTGGAGCGCATCTGACAGAAACTCATTCCATCATGGACAGTCGGCGCGGCTCCTCCTCTCGCCCTCCTAGTCCTCAGCCTGGAGATTGTGAGAGATGCTCCGTCCGGCACAGCGAGTTAGTGACGCTCCAAACCAAGGGGTTTCTTCCCAGCCTTCATGGTTCCTGAGGGAGTCCTGGATTAGGGGGTGTCCGGATAGCCGAACTATCACCGTTGGCCGGACTCCTGGACTATGAAGATACAAGATTGAAGACTTTGTCCCGTGTTCGGATAGGACTTTCCTTGGCGTGGAAGGCAAGCTTGGCGATACGGATATGTAGATTTCCTACCATTGTAACCGACTCGGTGTAACCCTAACCCTATTCGGTGTCTATATAAACCGAAGGGTTTTAGTCCGTAGGGGCGAACAACAATCATACCATAGGCTAGCTTCTAGGGTTTAGCCTCTACGATCTCGTGGTAGATCTACTCTTGTACTACCCATATCATCAATATTAATCAAGCAGGAGTAGGGTATTACCTCCATCGAGAGGGCCCGAACCTGGGTAAAAACATCGTGTCCCTTGTCTCCTGTTACCATCCGCCTAGACGCACAGTTCGGGACCCCCTACCCGAGATTCGCCGGTTTTGACACCAACATTGGTTCTTTCATTGAGAGTTCCTCTGTGTCGTCGCCGTCAGGAAGGATGCCTCATCCCATCTTTAAAGACGATACTATCGCCAAAGGATCCTTGGCCACTGGTCAGACTCTTCGGTTAGGTGGCTTTCTTATGACTGCCAGTTCGGCCACCGCGCCGACGATGACTTCTCGGTTCATCGAAACCAATCTTCACGTCAACTCGGAACTTGCCGAGCAGTTAGATCCAATCGAGCTCTCCTCCATAAACGAGCTCTTGGATCACATCGCCGCCCTGGGAGTCGCCACAGACTACGACCAGATCGGGCCTAAAACCGATCTGAGAGAGATCAACTCTCCCCAGGCTACCCATCATGTTGCTGTGGTGGAGGAGCAATACGGCGATTCTTCTTCTATCTTAAGGACTAGCTACGTCTGGATTCCCGATCCCTCCATGCCGGATTATCGCAGAGGGACGGATGTCGATCAAGCCCTGAACTTAAAGTCAGGCGGCGGGTTGGATTCATTGGATAGCATTCAAAAATCCAAACTTCCAAGTTCGGAAACTTCTCGGCCCCTGAGTCTTAAATTGGATGGGGTTCGGATCTAGTTCCACCGCCCACCCAAACATTAGCGACCTATCCCGAATTCGGCAAGAGCCGCTGAAACAATACATCATTCTTGGGCCAGATTCCTCCACGGTTATGGAGAGGATAAAGGATCGCCGAGAGGAGGACGCAATCTCACTTTTCTGCAATAATTGCATGGACAAGGGAATCCTAAATGCCATAAGTCGTCATGAAATTACACGCTTTGCTGACTTGGTGACCATAGTACAAAAATCTTGTGCGATGGAGAGTGCTTGGAAAACCGAAGTAAATTTTGGGATAATCCGCCCCGAATACAGCCCTAGTCCGAAATAAAAGGGTGCATCATCACCAAGCACCTGGGTTAAACATCAAAAACAAAAACCCCTAAAGACGCGGAACGTCTTTGGAGGGTTGGCTAAATGGACCTGCAAAATTCATAGCACAGGCGCCACTCCAACTCATAGCCTTGAGCATGTTGGATACTACGGCAGTGGCCAAAAGTGGCGAAGAGCTTCTAGCCTCGAATCCCAGCCCAACACCGATGCAGTATTAACAGTCTTCGAGACTTTCACATCAAATAACATATGGAAACGAACACTCCGCAACATTGCCGAAGTCTACCAAGTAGCAACAATAAATCCATGGAGTGACACGGCTATTACCTTTAATGCCCGATTTAACCCAAATTCCGAACAGCCCGAGCACCAGCCGCATTGGTCCTCAGTCCAATAGTGGACGGCTTTCGCCTTACTAAGGTACTCATGGATGGCGGCAGCGGACTAAACCTCATCTACGAGGAAACCCTCCGAAAAATGGAAATAGATTGGAGCCGCATTGAGCGAAGCAGCACTACCTTTAGAGGAATAATCCCTAGCCGGGAAGCATGCTGCAGGAAAAAAATCACACTTTGGGCGTAGTGTTACATTTCGCCGGACAATTACAGATCCGAGGAGGTCACATTTCAAGTGGCCCCGTTCAGCAGCGGATATCACGCTTTATTAGGGCGAGAGGCATTCACAATTTTTCAAGCTATACCCCATTATGGGTACATGAATCTTAAAATGCCTGGACCTAACAGAATCATCACTCTCGCTAGTGATCCGAACATAGCACTCCGCGCCGAAAACAAGACAGCCGCACTAGCCCTCGAGGCACTATCCGAAGCCCTAGCGGCCGAGGAACTCACTGCGATGCGCTCCACGGTGAACAGGGGCGATGTGATACTTGATAAAAGATCCAAGTCCACCTCTTTTAAACCAGCAGATGAAATAGTCAAATTCCAAGTCCACCCAACGGACCACGCAAAGACGGCCTCCATTGGGGCACAATTAAACCACGATGTAGGCAGCGCTACGAGAAATTCTCTGAGAAAAGCTGGGACATTTTGCTGGCACCCTTGAGACATGCCAGAATCCCACGTCGGCTGGCCGAGCACAGCCTAAATACCCTAAAAGGATTCAAGCCGATCAAGCAGGCTCTTGAGCTTTTCCGAACCCAAGAGACGAGCCATGGGATAGGAGCTAGCCAAACTTCTCGAAGCCGGATTCATCAGAGATATAAAACATCCGGACTGGCTAGCAAATCTGGTGATGGTACCAAAGAAGGATAAATCCTGGCGCCTATGTGTTGATTTCAAAGACCTTAATAAGGCTTGCCCAAAGGATCCCTTCCCCCTCCCTCGCATTGATCAAATTATCGGCGCTACAGCGAGACCACGACTCATTGTGCTTCCTCGGCGCGTCCTCCGGCTACCACCAAATCAAGATGGCGGAGCAGCACCAAGCCGCAACAGCATTCATCACTCCATACGCCCATTCTGCTTCAACACAATGCCCTTCGAGCTCAAAAGCAGCAGGCGCAACATATCGCGTATATGATTCAGACATGTCTGGCAAACCAGATCGGCAAAATAGTGGAAGCATATGTAGATGACGTGCTCGTCAAATCCAAGCATGTCGAAACTCTAGTAGACGACTTGAAGCTCACATTCGACAATCTCTGAAAATATGACATTAAGCTCAATCCGGAAAAATGCATCTTCGGCGTTCCAGCCGGAAAGCTCTTGGGCTTCATTGTGTACGGTAGAGGAATTGAAGCAAACCCAGCCAAGATCCGAGCTCTGTCACAATTGGATATTCCAAAAGACCCCAAACAAATACAAAAATTGACTGGATGCGTAGCGGCTCTAAGCCGCTTTATCTCCCGTTTGGGAGAAAAGGCGTTACCCTTTACCGCCTCCTCCGGCAAGACCGAACACTTCGAGTGGATGGGCCGCCGCCACGGCCGGACTCGAAGAAATAAAAGCCATATTGGCAACAAATCCGGTCCTGGCCGCGCCCAACATGGGCGAACCAATGCTATTATATATCGCGCAACACATCAAGTTGTCGGTAGCAATTTTCGTCGTCGAGCGAGAAGCAGACGGACAGGTTCCCTCTTCAAAAACCGGTTTACTATGTGTCCACTGTCCTAACTCCATGCAAGTCCCGGTACCCACATTATCAAAAGATAGCATACGCGGTGTTCATGGCATCCCGGAAGCTGCGACACTACTTTTAGGAGTGTTCTATAACGGTAGCCTCCGAAGTACCTCTTAACGACATTATAAACAACCGCGACGCGACGGGTCGGATTGCTAAATGGGACATAGAGCTCCTTCCATTCGACATAACCTATAAGCCACGACGAGCTATTAAGTCACAGGTTTTGGCCGACTTCGTGGCCGAATGGACCGAACTCCCTAAAATGCAGGCGCATACTCGATTGGATCATGCACTTTAGCGGCTCCAAAATGTTGGCGGCACGGGGCTGGCGTCGTCTGACGTCCCCAACCGGGGACACAGTCAATCGTCCTTCGGATAATGTACACGGACTCCAACAACGCAGCCGAATACGAGGCCCTTCTGCACGGCCTCCGGATGGCAGTCTCCATGGGCATTAAACGCCTAGAGGTGCGGGGGGATTCGAACCTCGCGATATCTCAAATAAGCGGAGACTTTGATGCCAAAGATCCGAAAATGGCAGCGTACCGCAATGCGGTCCTAAAAATGTCGGCCGCAGTTCGAGGGTTCGAATTTCATCATATAGCCGGGATAACAACCAGGCGGCGGACGTATTAGCACGCATCGGCGCCAAAATGCGATGCCGTCCGCCCAACATCTTCCTGAACGGCTGTTCAAGCCATCCGTACTATGGGAAGGAGTCCGGAAATAACAATCCGGACCCAACCGCACTACGACACCGAACACTCGACACAATCGGAGGCTCGCCAGCGATATAACACCCTCCGCCCATACGAAATAATGGCGGTTATCGCCCGTGGGCCGGAACCATTCCTAGCCTACCTAACTAGGCAGGAACTCCCGAAGACCAAAATGAGGCTCGCTGCATAGTACGGCGATCCAAAGCCTATAAAGTCCATGAGGGAGAGCTATATAAGAAAAGCACAACCAGAGTCCTTCAAAGGTGTATCTCCGAAGAGGAAGGGCGAAACCTCCTGGCTGAAATTCATGCCGGACTGGGTGGGCACCACGCCGCAGCCGGGCCCTTGTAGGCAAGGCCTTCCGTGCAGGATTTTATTGGCCGACGGCCGGCAGATCTTGAGGATTTAGTCCAACGATGCGTCGGTTGCCAGCTTTTTGCTAACCAAAGCCACATGCCACCCACCGCCGTCAAAACTATACCCATCACCTGGTCGTTCGCAGTCTGGGGGCTTGACATGGTTGGACCCCTTAAGGAAGGAACCCACAAGCAAAAATACCTATTGGTCATGGTGGATAAATTCACCAAATGGAAAGAGGCCAAGCCTGTCAAAACGGCGAATCCAGGCCGGTGATAGACTTCATATCGGGGTAGTGCACCGTTCACGGCGTCCCCACGGTATCATCGCGATAACGGCACCAACTTCATGGCCGATGAGGTCAAATTATGGTGCAAAAACATGGGCATCAAGCTCGATTACGCCTCGATCTATCACCCTCAAACCAACGGTCAAGTCGAGCGAGCAAGCGGTCTAATCATGAGCGGCATTAAACCCGGACTAGTGCGGTCCCTCAAGGAATCTAACACGCAATGGGTTGAGGAGCTCGACTCCGTACTACGGGGCTGCGGACCACGCCGAATCGTACTACCGGATTCACACCATTTTTACGGTGTATGCGGCAGAGGCAGTCTTGCCTGTGACATAATGCATGACTCACCTCGCGTGCGCATGTATGAAGAAAGAGAAGCCGAGCTCGATCGGCAGGACAGTTTGGGCGCATTGGAGGAGGAGCGCGGCGTGGCAAAAGCTTCGTTCCGCATTTTATCAACAGCGAGCTCGAAGATATCAAAGCAGGGAAGTACGGGCCAAAGCTTACAACGTTGGCGAACTAGTTCTATGCCTGCCGGACAAGAAAAAGGACAAACTCAAGCCCAAATGGGAAGGTCCCTTCATCATCGACCAGGTCCTGACCGGTGGAGCATACCGTCTGCGAAACGCATCGGATAACCGACTCGAGCCGAACACATGGAACGCAGCCCGTCTATGAAGATTCTACGCCTAAGCGCCGGACTCCGAGTTCGTCTCCTTCCTCCGTCCACATTTTCTATTTTTGTTGTCTTTTATTTCTCTCCTTCCTCCTCCTTCTTCTTGAAGCCTTTAGAGGCTCGTTTGCGCTTTGTTCGCACATACTTGACACGCTATCCGCGCTCATTATACCTGGGGGCTTCTTTAACAGAAGCTTATTTATACGGGCTTCATGCCCAACGCATGTGTCAAACTTCCGCATGTACCTTTTACTCACCATTATATGCATCGATATGACTTAAGTTTTGGCCAAGCTAGGTTGCCTGGCTCCTGTGCTTACCCCTACGTTCCTGATTGTTTGGCTAGGTGGTAAAGGGAGCACCTCTGCGATTGTTACTGCCGGGTCATCCGGATGTGTACCTCAGACTGGGTGAAGCCGAAAGCTAGCATTCTTAAGGGAATATTCGGTCGATGAACTGAAAGATGATTTTTAACTATTTATCCATCTGCCCCGGATGATTTTCTGCTTTCTTAGCAGTTTGGACATGCACTTTAGGGCATGCCTCCCGAGAAAAAGGAACCCTTAACGGAACTATTCTCCTGGAAGATGTTTCTTACTATCCATGTAATATAACATAACTAGTTGGGCACTTATACGATACAGCAATAATGACCCCTACGCCTTGTCTCCATGCATGCCCGGTTCTTACATAACCGCGAGGGTATTCGGACACACTCCGGACTATTGGGTCCCGAGGTCGGCGAAAAGGTCCGCTATGACAAAGCGATCTACAATCCGGCTAGAAGACATTTTTCATGTCATATTCAATTACATAGTCAACTCGACTAATTGTATTCCTCCTCAATGCCATCTAATAGGCTATCTAATTTACAATCTTGCTTTGGGAATACTTGGCGGCCAATTCTACTTGGCCGTACACTAAACTTCTGAGGATCTCCTTCCCATCAGGCCCCACAGGTCCGACCTCGGCCATGTGGTTTGGGTCAACAACCGTGTCTGGCGTCTTTACCATGGCCCGAGCCTCCTGGCGCCTTGACGGCAGGCCGATATCTTCCATAGTCGGAAGCGCCGCGTGCTCCTTGAAGCTGCTGCCCGGCTCCCCAATGCCTCCGGGCGGGGAGATAGATGGCCACAAGGCCTGGCGACGCCTTTCATCACTGCCGAACTTCGTTAAATGCAGTGGCGCAGATTCGGGAAGAAGATCACCCGAAGAACTGGGCATCTCCTCCTCAGGACGACCTGTGAGCAAACCTACATACATGTTTATGTTAGTCGCCTTCCTCGCCGAACTCTTTCAAAGTTCGTTTAAGCACTTACTGAAAATGCCGCGATGAAGCCGTCGATTCTCCTTTCTGAGTCGGACAAGCTGAGCACGAACATCCTTTAGTTCCTCACCCAGTTGGGTGTTCGCATCTTGGAGGTTATTTTTCTCCTGCCGCACCCTCGTAAGCACGCTCTCGCCGGCCTTTAGCTGGCGCAAGAGCTGTTGCTTGTCCGGATCCATCCCGGCTCTATCTGCAATGTTAATGTTAGATTTATGCACACGCCGCACTTTGCGAAACTACTTCCACTTTGAAGGGCATATATTACCAGAGGGAGTCTTCATGGCTTCCCCGGTCGCGGCGATCTTGACCTCAAGTTGGGCCTTGCATTCTTCAAGCTCTTGGGACAAACGGGTATTCTTTTCGGTAAGAACCTGCATTCCAAATGATCCTTAAATCAGTTATCCTAACTATTTTAACTCTCGGGGGCTACTAACATATATAACTGTCAAAATTCATGGCGCTCTCCACCTCTGACTTGGTGGCGGATAGTCTGTCGGCATCCTCCGTTGGAGGAGCATCCGACGCACGCCTCGTGTTTGTACCCCCTTCCGGACTCGGCTTTTGAGCCTGGTTGGCAGAGGTCCGATTGGAAACTTCTCCGGAATCAGTCCGGCGAGTGCTCTTTTTCCTGAAAAAACCATGAGCGTCAGTGTGCCTCCCAGGAACCTCTCCTTAAAACACGATGGCACATCATACCGTTGCGGCGATGTCTCGAGTCGTACCGCACTTATTTTCCGCTTTCTTTGGGCGAGCTGCCCCTTGTTGGACGGCCGCGGCAGGCTCGGCTTCCCGTTCTGAGGGCACCCCCTGCGAAACACTATCAAATACATGGTGATTAGAAGTAAAGCACGGGTGGGTCATGGTATCCGGATTTCGGTCACGGTTACCTGGGAGGCCGGAAATAATCCGGGGTAGTCGACCGTAATGGCAACCAAAGCATTGTCGATGCTAAGTTGGTGGAACACCCCGTCGATCAGCTCCACCTTTATATCCGGGTCCTCTTCGGAGGCCAGATCGAGACCGTTCGGATCCTCGGGTTGTGAGGGCGGGCTGTGTATCTTCTCCACGGCCCGGCGCAGTTCCTGCGTAGAAACCATGAAATGAGATATTTAACCACGGGAACATGGATCGGACAGGCCACAAAGATATTTGCTTACCCAACTTCGAGGATTATTCGAAGAAAACCCGTTCAGTTGAATGAAGCGGAGAAAATCCTCCTCTTCCCCTTTGTACATTGCGGACAAGGTCTTCACCAGTTCGGTGACCGATCCGGCCCTTTGCGGCCATGGCGGGTGGCATCGTCCTCCCGTTGAAGTCCCACATGGGGTGGCCCCTATATTGGGCGGCTGCACTCCCCTCATAATGCAGATTGCCATGACTCCAATCATGGTCAATCCGGCATGAGCCGATAATCTTATTCGGCTCATCAAGTAAAGGACGTCGGTCATTTTCCCTCAGGGGCTCGCGAGCGCCCGGCTTAGGCGCTTCTTCAGAGGAGCGTTGCTAAACTACGGAAGGCCGATCCGAATAGGATCCGGCAGTGGGACGTCCTCCATGTAAAACCATTCCGAGGGCCAGTCCTCGGACGTCTTCTTTGGGGTTCCGGATAAGTATCCGGTCCCGGCGATGCGACATAGTTCGGCTCTGCCCACTTGATATATTGACCCTTCGTGAGAACGAGGCACAAGGCAGAACAATCTCTTCCACAGAGCGAAATGGGCCTCAACACTCAGAAACAACTCAAAGGGCCACAAAGCCCGCTATATGCAAGATGGAGGCAGGCGTAAGGTTGTGCAGCTGGAGGGCGTAGAACTCCAGAAGCCCCCGGAGAAACGGATGGACTGGAAATCCGAGTCCTCTCATTAGGTAAGAGACGAAGCATACCCGCTCTCCCTTAGAGGGATCGGGGACGCTCTCAGCCTGCTTCCCGCCCTTATAAGTGGCAAGTCCGGAACGCACCGGAACCATGATGGCCGGGGGAAGGAATCCGTTGGTTTGGAGCACCACCAATTCATTTGTCTGGGGTGAGCATCTCCCCAATCTCCGGGCTGAGGGCTGGGAACGCGAGAGGAGGAGCCCCGTCGACCGGCCCATGGTGGAGTGGGTTTTTGTCAAAGGCGCTCTGGTGAAGGCTCATGAAGGAGGATGGTGTGATCCGGATCTGGATCCCGTCTCTTTTATAGACGGCTCATTTGCACAGCAAGGGGGTAAATGTAAAGATACCACGACTTTTCACATTCGTCCGACACGTGGAAGATGGCCATTATTGGGTGTGGAAGCCGGGAAGCGCGATATTCACAAGAAAGCCGGACACTATTCAACACAGGATTCGGAGGGGAACCCACCTTGCAATGCCGAAGACAATCAACACGCCGGACTTATCATCATTGAAGCCTGGTTCGGGGGCTACTGAGGGAGTCCTGGATTAGGGGGTGTCCGGATAGCCGAACTATCACCGTTGGCCGGACTCGCCACCTATAAGGGCGAAAAACAAGCGGAGAGCGTCCCCAGTCCCTCCCGAGGAGAGCGGGTATGCCTTGTCCCTTATTTGATAAGAGGGCTCGGATTTCCAATTCATCCGTTTCTCCGGGGCTCACGGAGTTCTATGGCCTCGCTTGGACAACCTTCGCGCCTCCATTACGCATAGTGCGGGCTTCGTGGCCCTTTGCAAGCTGCTTTTGGGCATCGAGGCTCATTTCGCGCTGTGGAAGAGGCTGTTCTGCCTCGTACCCCATTCTCAGGAGGGGTCGATATATAAAGTGGGCGGAGCCGAACTATGGCGCATCGCCAGGACCGGATATCTATCCGGAACCCCGAAGAAGGCGTCCGAAGACTAGCCTTCGGAATGGTTTTATATAGAAGACGTCCCCCTGCTGGACCCCGTTCGGATCGGCCTCCGGAGTTCGATAATGCTCCTCTCAAGAAAGCGCCTAAGCTGGTGTCCTCGGAGCCCCGGAGGAGAATGACAGGGACGTCCTTTACCTGATGAGCCGAATAAGGTTGTTGGCTCATTCCGGATTGACCATGATCAGGGTCATGGCCACATGCATCATGCGGGGAGTGCAGCCGCTCCAGTATAGGGGCCACCCCATGTGGGATTTCAATGGGGAGGATGACGCCACCCATCATGGCCGTAAGGGGCCGAGATCGGTCGCCGATCTGATGAAGATCTTGTCCGCATTGTACAAGGGAGAGGAGGAAGAATTTCTTCGCGTCAATCCTCAGGACGGGTTTTCTATGAACAATCCTCCAAGCTGGGTAAACGGACATTTCTTTATGCCCATTCGTTCCATATTCCCATAGTTAAGTACCTTATCTTGTCATTTTGACGCGGGAATTGCGCCGGGCCGTAAAGGTTATAAACAGCCCACCTCCACAACCCGAGGATCCGGAATGGTCCCTCGATCCGGCCTCCCGAGAGGATCCGGACACATCTGTGGAGCTGATCGATGGGGTATTTCACCAACTGAGCATCGACAGTGCCTTGGTTGCCATTACGGCCGATTACCCTGGAATATTTCCAGCCTCACAGGTAATTGAGACCGAAGTCCCAATACTTTAGAAATGATCCCTCCGTGCTTATCTCTGAGCACCGTATATCAGTGTTGTTTTGCAAGGGGAGCCCTCGAGGCGGAAGGCCGAACCTGGGGTGGCTAGCCAACAAGGGGCAGCACGGCTCAGTAGGCTAAAAAGAAGTGTGGTCCAGACTGAAGCGACGGTGCAACGGTATGGCGTGTCACCTTATTCCTCGGTTTTCCCGGAAGGCGTACTAATGCTCGCGCTCTTTTCAGGAAAAAGAGCGCTCGCCGGACTATATCCTGAGAGGCTGCCAATCGAGCCTCCGCCAGCCAGGCTTAAAAGCCAGGCCCAAAAGCAGAGGCGAACACTAGGCATGCGTCGGATGCTCCTCCGACAGAGGATGCCGACACATTGTCCGCCACCAACTCCGAGGTGGAGAGTGCCATGAATCACAGGCGCCGTCGGACAATCCTTCGTGACGCATGTTTCTCCCAAGAGGCATTGGATGCCTTCAATTCGGGAGATGCGCACATCCGTGCCGCTCAAAATGGTCTATCCAGAGACACGTATCAGTATGTGATAGACATTAGGTTGAGAAATTTTGATGGTTATAGATACAAGTAGCCCCCGAGACTTAAAATAGTTTGAATAACTGATTTAAGGATCATTTATTGTGCAGGATCTTACAGAAAAGAATACCCAATTGTCCCAGGAGCTTGAAGAGTGCAAAGCCCAACTTGAGGCCGCACAAGCCGCGACAGGGGAAGCCAAGGAGACCCCCTCTGGTAACATACGCTTTTAAAAGATAAGTATGTTATGAAGTGCGGCGCATGTATAGATCTGACAATGGCATTGCAGATGGTACCGGGGTAGATCCGGAGAAGCAACAGCTATTGCGCCGGTTAAAAGCCGGTGAGAACATGCTTACGAGGGTGAGGCAGGAGAAAAATAATCTCCAAGATGCCAACACCCAGCTGGGGGAGGAGCTAAAGGATGTTCGTGCCCAGCTGTCTGACTCCGTTAAGGAGAATCGGTGGCTTTGTCGCGGCATTTTTAGTAAGTGCTTAACCAAACTTTGAAAAAAGAGTTCGGCGAGGAAGTCGATTAACAGAGTTATGTCTGTAGGTATGCTCACGGGCCGTCCTGCAGAGGAAATGCCCGGTTCTACGGGTGACCTTCTTCCCGAGCTCTTACAACTGCACGAACGAGTTCGGCAGGTGATGAAAGGCGTCGCCCAGGCCTTGTGGCCATCTGTCTCCCTGCCTCAAGGCCTTGGGAGCTTGCAGAGAGGCTCGGGGAGGCGCGGTGGCGCTTCCGATTATGGAAGATATCGGCCTGCCGTCAAGGCTCGAGGAGGCACAGGCCATGGTGAAGATGCGGTACACGGCGGCGGGCCCAAACCACATGGCGAGGACGGACTGTGGGGCGGATGGGAAGGAGATCCCTTTGAGCTTAGTGTACGGCCGGGTAGAATTGGCCGCAAAGTATTCCCAAAGCAGGATCAGAACTAGACAGCCTATTAGATGGCATCGAAGAGGAATACAATCACCAAATTGACTATGTAATTTAAAGTGACATGTAAAATGCCTTCTAGCCGGATTGTAGATCGTTTGTCTTAGCGGACCTTTTCGCTTCAACCTCGGGACCCGATAGTCCGGAGTGTGTCCGAATACCCTCGCGGTTATATAAAAACTAGGGCATGCGTGGAGACCAGGCGTAGGGGTCATTGGTGCTTTATCAGACAAGTGCCCAACTAGTTATGTTATATTACATGGTTAGTAAGAAACATCTTCCAGGGAGAATAGTTCCGTTAGGGGTTCCTTTCCCTGGGAGGCATGCCCTAAAGTGCATGTCCGGACTGCGAAAAAAGCAAAAAAAATCTGGGGGCAGATAAATAAATAGGTAAGAAATCTTCTTTTAGTTCACCGACCGAATATTCTCTTAAGAACGCTAGCTTTCGGCTTCACCCTGTCTGAGGTACACATCCGCCGACCCGGCAAGAATAATCGCAGAGGTGCTCCCTTTACCACCTAGCCGAACAATCGGGAACGTAGGGGTAAGCACAGGAGCTAGGCAACCCAGCTTGGCCAAAATTTAAGTCATATCGATGCATATAATGGTGAATAAAAGGTACATGCGGAAGTGTGGCACATGTATTGGGCATGAAGCCCTTATAATTAAGCTTCTGTGAAAGAAGCCCCGAGGTACAATGAGCGCGGGTAGCGCGTCAAGGGTGTGCGAACAATGCGCTAACGAGCCTTCCAAGGCTTGAAAGAAAAAAGGAGGGAGAAGGAAAAAAATAGAAGACAGCTAAAATGTAAAATATGGATAGAGGGAGGACACGAACTCAGAATCCGGCGCTAGGCGTAGAATCTTCGGAGACATGCTGCGTTCCATGGGTTCGGCTCGAGTCGGTTATCCGATGCATCTCGCAGACGGTACGCTCCACCGGTCAGGACTTGGTCGATGATAAAGGGACCTTCCCATTTGGGCTTTAGTTTGTCCTTTTGCTTGTCCGGCAGGCGTAGAACTAGCTCGCCAACATTGTAAGTTTTAGCCCATACTTCTCTGCTTTGATATCTTCGAGCCTGCTGTTGATAGAATGCGGAACGGGTTTTTGCTACGTCACGCTCCTCCTCCAAGGCGTCCAAACTGTCCTGCCGATCGAGCTCGGCTTCTCTTTCTTTGTACATGCGCACGCCGAGGTGAGTCATGAATTATGTCGCAGGCGTAACTGCCTCTGCGCCGTATACCATAAAGAATGGTGTGAATCCTGTCGTGCGATTCGGAGTGGTCCGCAGCCCCAGTAGTACGGAGTCGAGCTCCTCTACCCGGGCGTGTGAGATTCCTTGAGGGACTGCACTAATCTGGGTTTGATGCCGCTCATAATTAGACCATTTGCTCGCTCAACTTGACCGTTAGTTTGAGGGTGATAGACTGAGGTGTAGTCGAGCTTAATGCCCATGTTTTTGCACCAGAGTTTGACCTCATCGGCCGTAAAGTTCGTGTCGTTATCAGTGATGATGCTGTGGGGACACCGTAACGGTGTACGACCCCTGATATGAAGTCTATCACCGGTCCGGATTCGGCCGTCTTGACAGGCTTGGCTTCTATCCATTTGGTGAATTTATCCACCATGACCAGTAGGTATTTGCTTGTGGGTTCCCCCTTTAAGGGGTCCGACCATGTCAAGCCCCCAGACCGTGAAGGGCCAGGTGATGGGTATAGTTTTGAGGGCGGTGGGTGGCATGTGGCTCTGATTAGCAAAGAGCTGGCATCCGACGCATCGTTGGACTAAGTCCAGAGCATCTGCCCGGGCCGTTGGCCAATAAAATCATGTATGGAAGGCCTTGCCTACAAGGGCCCGGGCTGCGGCGTGGTGCCCGCCGAGTCCGACATGTATTTCAGCCAAGAGATTCCGCCCTTCTTCTTCAGAGATACACCTTTGAAGGACTCCGGTTGTGCTTTTCTTATAAAGCTCTCCCTCATGGACTTTGTAGGCTTTAGATCGCTGCACTATGCAGCGGGCCTCGTTTTGGTCCTTGGGGAGTTCCTGCCTGGTTAGGTAGGCTAGGAATGGTTCTGTCCACGGGGCAATGACTGCCATTGTTACATGGGCCGAGGATGTTATCTCGTTGGTAGAACCACCAACTGTGTCAGAATGTTCGGTCTGGGGCAGTGCGGTTGGGTCCGGATTGTTATTTCCCGACTCTCCCTCCCATAATACGGATGGCTTGAACAGCCTCTCTAGGAAGATGTTGGGGGGTACAGCATCGCGCTTTGCGCCGATGCATGCCAACACGTCTGCTGCCTGGTTGTTGTCCCGAGCTATATGGTGGAATTCGAGCCCCTCAAACCGAGCTGACATTTTGAGGACGGCATTGCGATAGGCTGCCATTTTCGGATCCTTGGCATCAAAGTCTACATTTATTTGTGATATCGCGAGGTTTGAATCCCCGAGCACCTCTAGGCGCTGAATGCCCATGGAGACTGCCATCCGGAGACCATGTAGAAGGGCCCCGTATTCGACTGCGTTATTGGAGTCCGTATACATTATCTGGAGTATGTATTGAACTATATCTCCGGGGACGTTAGAACGACGCCAGCTCCCAGGCCAGCCAACATTTTGGAGCCGTCGAAGTGCATTATCCAGTTGGAATATGCGCCGTACTCTTTAGGGAGTTCGGCTTCGGTCCATTCGGCGACGAAGTCGGCCAAAACTTGCGACTTAATAGCTCTCTGTGGCTTATAGGTTATGTCAAACGGGAGGAGCTCAATGTCCCATTTGGCAATCCAGCCCGTCGCGTCGTGGTTCTTTATAATGTCATTAAGGGGTACTTCAGAGGCTACTGTTATTGAACACTCTTGAAAGTAGTGTCGCAGCTTCCAGGATGCCATAAACACCGCGTATGCTATCTTTTGATAATGCGGGTACCGTGACTTGCATGGAGTTAGGACAGTGGATACGTAGTAAACTGGTTTTTGAAGAGGAAACTTGTGTCCGTCCATTTCTCGTTCGACAACGAGCACCACACTTACAACTTGATGAGTTGCCGTGATGTATAATAGCATTGGTTCGTCCATGTTGGGCGCGGCCAGCACCGGTTTGTTGCCAATATGGATTTTATTTCTTCGAGTCCGGCCGTGACGGCATCCGTCCACTCGAAGTGTTCGATGCGTCGGAGGAGGCGATAAAGGGGTAATCCCTTTTCTCCCAAACGGGAGATAAAGCGGCTTAGAGCCGCCACGCATCCAGTCAATTTTTGTATTTGTTTGAGGTCTTTTGGGATATCCAATTATGACAGAGCTCGGATCTTGGCTGGGTTTGCTTCAATTCCTCTAGCGGATACAATGAAGCCCAAGAGCTTTTCCGCCGATGCGCCAAAACGCATTTTTCCGGGTTGAGCTTAATGTCATATGTTCGAGATTATCGAATGTGAGCCTCAAGTCGTCTACTAGAGTTTCGACGTGCTTGCTTTTGGCGACCACATCGCTCACGTATGCCTCCACTGTTTTGCCGATCTGGTTTGCCGGACATGTCCGAATCATGCGCCGATATGTTGCGTCGGCATTTTGAGCCCAAGGGCATTGTGTTGAAGCAGAATGGGCCGTATGGAGTGATGAATGCCGTTGCGGCTTGGTCAGGCTCTGCCATCTTAGTTTGGTGGTAGCCGGAGTATGCGTTGAGGAAACACAATGAATCGTGTCCTGCGGTAGCGTCGATGATTTGATCGATGCAGGGGAGGGGGAAGGGATCCTTTGGGCAAGCTTTGTTGAGGTCCTTGAAATCGGCCTTACAGCGCCGTGGTTTGTCCTTCTTTGGTACCATCACCAGGTTTGCTAGCCAGTCCGGATGTTTTATATCTCTGATGAATCCGGCCTCCAATAGTTTGGCTAGCTCCTCTCCCATGGCCTGTCTCTTGGGTTCGGAGAAACGCCGAAGAGCCTGTTTGACTGGCTTGAATCCTTTTAGGATGTTAAGGCTGTGCTTGGCCAGCCGGCGTGGGATTCTTGGCATGTCTGAAGGGTGCCAGGCAAAAATGTCCCAATTTTCACGTAGGAATTCTCTTAGTGCGGCGTCTACATCAGGATTTAGTTGTGCCCCGATGGAGGACGTTTTTGTGGGGTCCGTTGGATAGACTTGGAATTTGACTATTTCTTCAGCTGGTTTGAATGAAGTGGATTTGGATCTCTTATCGAGTATCACATCATCCCTATTCACCGTGGAGCATAGCTCAGTGAGTTCCTCGGCCGCTAGGGCTTCGGATAGTGCCTCAAGGGCCAGTGCGGCTGTCTTATTTTCGGCGCGGAGTGCTATGTCCGGGTCACTAGCAAGAGTGATGATTCCGTTGGGCCCGGGCATTTTGAGCTTCTGTTACCCATAATGGGGTATAGCTTGGAAAATTGTGAATACCTCTCGCCCTAGTAGAGCGTGGTATCCGCTGCTGAACGGGGCCACTTGGAACGTGACCTCCTCGGACCTGTAATTATCCGGCGTGCCGAACACCACATCCAGTGTGATTTTTCCTCAGACAGCGTGCTTCCCGATCGGGATTATTCCTCTAAAGGTTGTGCTTTTTCGCTCAATGCGGCTCCAGTCTATCTCCATTTTTCGGAGGGTTTCCTCGTAAATGAGGTTCAATCTGCTGCCACCGTCCATGAGTACCTTGGTAAGGCGAAGCCGCCCACTATCGGACCGAGGACCAATGCGGCTGGTGCTCGGGCTGTTCGAATTTAGTTTCACACCTGGCATTGAAGGTAATAGCCGTGTCACCCATGGGTTTATTGTTGCTACTTGGTAGACTTCGCAAGGCTACGGAGTGTTCGTTCCGCATATTATTTGATGCGAAAGTCTCAAGACTATCAATACCGTCTTGGTATCCTTGGGTTGGTGCTCTAGAGCTAGAAGCTCTTCACGCTTTTGGCCACCTGCCGTAGTATCCAACATGCTCTAAGGCTATGAGTTGGAGTGGCGCCCTCTGTACTATGAATTTTACAGGGTCCACTGAGCCATCCCTCCAGTATGGTTCCATGCCCTATAGGGGTTTTTTGCTTTTTGGTATTTAACCCAGGTGCCTGACGATGATGCACCCTTTTATTTTGGACCGGGGTTGTATTCAAGGCCGGATTGTCCCAAAATCTTGATCCGGTTTTCCAGGCGCTTTCCATCGCACAATACTTTCGTACTATGGATGCCAAGTCGGCAAAGCGTGTAATGTCACGGCGACTTATAGCATTAAGGATCCCGTTGTCCGTGCAATTATTGCAGAAGAATGAGATTGCGTCCTCCTCGCGGCAGTCCTTTATCATGTCCATAACCAGGAGGAATCTGGCCCAGTAATGGTGTACTGTTTCTGCGGGCTCTTGCCGAATTTGAGATAGATCGCTTATGTTTTGGTGGGCGGGTGGAATTAAATCCGAACCGCTACCAATCTGAGACTTATAGGGCCAAGGAGCTCGAACTTGGAAGCTTGGGTTCTTGGATGTTGTCCAATGAATCTAGCTCGCTGCCTGACTTTAGGTTCAGGGCTTAAGTGACGTCCTCTCCTCCGCGGGAGTCCGGCATGGAGGGATTGGGAATCCGGACGTAGCTTGTCCTTAAGATAGGAAAAGGGTCGCCGTATTGTTCCTCCACCACGGCAACGTGGTGGGTAACCTGGGGAGAGTTAATCTCTCTCAGATCGGGTTTAGGCCCAATCTGATCATAGTCTGTAGCGACTCCCAGGGCGGCTCCAAGAGCTCGTTTAAAGATGAGAGCTCCATTGGATCTAACTGTTCGGTGAGCTCCGAGTTAACGTGAATATTGCTTTCGATGACCCGAGAAGTCATCATCGGCGCGGCGGCCGAACAGGCGGTCATAAGAAAACCGCCTAGCCGGAGAGTTTGGCCGACAGCCAAAGCTTCTTTAGCAACAGTGCCGTCTTTAAAGATGGGATGAGGCATCCTTCCTGACGGCGACGACACAGAGGAACTCTCAATGAAAGCACCAATGTCGGTGTCAAAACCGGCGGATCTCGGGTAGGGGGTCCCAAACTGCGTCTAGGCGGATGGTAACAAGAGACAAGGGACACGATGTTTCTACCTGTGTTCGGGCCCTCTCGATGGAGGTAAAACCCTACTCCTGCTTGATTGATATTGATGATATGGGTAGTACAAGAGTAGATCTACCACGAGATCGAGAGGCTAAACCCTAGAAGCTAGCCTATGGTATGATTGTTGTTCGTCCTATGGACTAAAACCCTCCGGTTTATATAGGCACCGAATAGGGTTAGGGTTACCAGAGTCGGTTACAATGGTAGGAGATAAACATATCCGTATCACCAAGCTTGCCTTCCACGCCAAGGAAAGTCCCATCCGGACACGGGACGAAGTCTTCAATCTTGTATCTTCATAGTCCAGGAGTCCGGCCAAAGTTCATAGTCCGGCTATCCGGACACCCCCTAATCCGGGACTCCCTCACCCACCGAATGTCGTAGTCTTCAAATGTCATTGGTTTCAGCCGAAGGAGACTAGAAGGACTCATGAACGTATAGGGCTAGTTGAAATCAACCAAAGCACCCATTTAGATGTTCCTGATGTTGGAGAACATTGCAGAAAATTAAAAATTTTCCTACGGTTTCACCAAGATCCATCTATGAGTTCATCTAAGCAACGAGTCATGGGAGAGAGATTGCATCTACATACCACTTGTAGATCACGTGCGTAAGCGTTCACTAGAACGTGGATGATGGAGTCGTACTCGCCGTGATCCAAATCACCGATGACCGAAAGTGCCGAATCGACGGCACCTCCGCTGCTCAACACACGTGACAGAGCGGATGACGTCTCCTCCTTCTTGATCCAGCAAGGGGAAGGAGAGGTTGAGGAAGATGGCTCCAGCAGCAGCACGACGGCGTGGTGTTGGTGGAGAAGCAAGATTCGGCAGGCTTCGCCAAGCACGTGGCGGAGGAGGAGAGGTGTAGCGAGGAGAGGGAGGCGCCAAGATGCAAGGGTGCGGCTGCCCTCCCTCCCCCTTTATATAGGCCTCGGGGGCGCCGGCCCTTGAAGATCTGATCTCCCAAGGGGGGCGGCGGCCAAGGGGGGAGGCTTGCCCCCAAGGCAAGTGGGGCGCCCCCCACCCTAGGGTTTCCAACCCTAGGCGCAGGGGGGGCCCAAGTGAAGCGCACCAGCCCACCAGGCTGGTTCCTCCCACTTCAGCCCACGGGGCCCTCCGGGATAGGTGGCCCCACCCGGTGGACCCCCGGGACCCTTCCGGTGGTCCCGGTACAATACCGGTAACCCCGAAATTCTCCCGATGGCCGAAATAGCACTTCCTATATATAATTCTTTACCTCCGGACCATTCCGGAAATCCTCATGGCGTCCGGGATCTCATCCGGGACTTCGAACAACATTCGGTTTGCTGCATACTCATATTCATACAACCCTAGCGTCACCGAACCTTAAGTGTGTAGACCCTACGGGTTCGGGAGACATGCAGACATGACCGAGACGGCTCTCCGGTTAATAACCAACAGCGGGATCTGGATACCCATGTTGGCTCCCACATACTCCTCGATGATCTCATCGGATGAACCACGATGTCGAGGATTCAATTAATCCCGTATTCAATTTGGGAGTTACACGATCTCATGGTCTAAGGAAGAGATACTTGACATTGGAAAAGCTCTAGCAAAACGAACTACACGATCTTGTGCTATGCTTAGGATTGGGTCTTGTCCATCACATCATTCTCCTAATGATGTGATCCCGTTATCAATGACATCCAATGTCCATAGTCAGGAAACCATGACTATCTATTGATCAACGAGCTAGTCAACTAGAGGCTCACTAGGGACATCTTGTGGTCTATGTATTCACACGTGTATTACGATTTCCGGATAATACAATTATAGCATGAATAAAAGACAATTATCACGAACAAGGAAATATAATAGTAATCCTTTTATTATTTCCTCTAGGGCATATTTCCAACAGTCTCCCACTTGCACTAGAGTAAATAATCTATTTACATTGTGATGAACCGAACACCCATAGAGTTCTGGTGTTGATCATGTTTTGCTTTCATGGAAGAGGTTTAGTCAACGGATCTGCGACATTCAGATCCGTATGCACTTTGCAAATTTCTATGTCTCCATCTTGAACATTTTCACGGATGGAGTTGAAGCGGCGCTTGATGTGCCTGGTCTTCTTGTGAAACCTGGGCTCCTTGGCAAGTGCAATAGCTCCAGTGTTGTCACAGAAGAGTTTGATCGGCCCCGACGCATTGGGTATGACTCCTAGGTCGGTGATGAACTCCTTCACCCAAATTTCTTCATGCGCTGCCTCCGAGGCTGCCATGTACTCCGCTTCACATGTAGATCCCGCCACGACGCCTGCTTGCAGCTGCACCAGCCATCGCTCCACCATTCAAAATATACACGTATCTGGTTTGTGACTTAGAGTCATCCAGATCTGTGTCGAAGCTAGCGTCGACGTAACCCTTTACGACGAGCTCTTCGTCACCTCCAAAACGAGAAACATATCCTTTGTCCTTTTCGTGTACTTCAGGATATTCTTGGTCATTGTCTAGTGTTCCTTGCCGGGATTACTTTGGTACCTTCCTACCAAACTTACGGCAAGGTTTACATCAGGTCTGGTACACAAGATGGCATACATAATAGATCCTATGGCGAGGCATAGGGGATGACGCTCATCTCTTCTTTATGTTTTGCCGTGGTCGGGCATTGAACCGAGCTCAATCTCACACCTTGCAAGATGGCAAGAACCCTTTCTTGGACTGATCCATTTTGAATTTCTTCAAAATCTTATCAAGGTATGTGCTTTACGAAGACCTATGAGGCGTCTCGATCTATCTCTATAGATCTTGATGCCTAATATATAAGCAGCTTCTCCAAGGTCCTTCATTGAAAAACTTTTATTCAAGTAGGCCTTAATGCTGTCCAAGAGTTCTATATCATTTCCCATCAAAAGTATGTCATCTACATATAATATGAGAAATGCAACAGAGCTCCCACTCACTTTCTTGTAAACGCAGGCTTCTCCATAAGTCTGCATAAACCCAAACGCTTTGATCATCTCATCAAAGCGAATGTTCCAACTCCGAGATGCTTGCACCAGCCCATAAATGGATCGCTGGAGCTTGCATACTTTGTTAGCATTCTTAGAATCGACAAAACCTTCCGGTTGCATCATATACAGCTCTTCCTTAAGATAACCGTTAAGGAACGCTGTTTTGACGTCCATCTGCCATATCTCATAATCATAGTATGTGGCAATTGCTAACATGATTCGGACGGACTTAAGCTTCGCCACGTGAGAGAAAGTCTCATCGTAGTCAATCCCTTGAACTTGCCGATAACCCTTAGCGACAAGTCGAGCTTTATAGATGGTGACATTACCATCCGCGTCCGTCTTGTTCTTAAAGATCCATTTGTTTTCTATCGCTCGCCGATCATCGGGCAAGTCTGTCAAAGTCCATACTTTGTTTTCATACATGGATCCTATCTCGGATTGCATGGCTTCAAGCCATTTGTTGGAATCTGGGCCCGCCATCGCTTCTTCATAGTTCGAAGGTTCACCATTGTCTAACAACATGATTTCCAGGACAGGGTTGCCATACCACTCTGGTGTGGAACGTGTCCTTGTGGACCTACGAAGTTCAGTAGCAACTTGATCCGAAGTACCTTGATCATCATCACTAATTTCCTCTCTATTAGGTGTAGGCGCCACAGGAACATTTTCCTGAGCTGCACTACTTTCCGGTTCAAGAGGCGATTTCATCGAAGTTCTACTTTCCTCCCACTTACTCCTTTCGAGAGAAACTCTTTTCCGTAAAGGATCCGTTCTTGGCAACAAAGATCTTGCCTTCGGATCTAAGGTAGAAGGTATACCCAATGGTTTCCTTAGGGTATCCTATGAAGACGCATTTTTCCGACTTGGGTTCGAGCTTTTCAGGTTGAAGTTTCTTGACATAAGCATCACATCCCCAAACTTTTAGAAACGACAGCTTAGGTTTCTTTCCAAACCATAATTCATACGGTGTCGTCTCAACGGATTTAGACGGTGCCCTATTTAAAGTGAATGTAGCTGTCTCTAGTGCGTATCCCCAAAATGATAGCGGCAAATTGGTAAGAGACATCATAGATCGCACCATATCCAATAGAGTGTGATTACGACGTTCGGACACACCGCTATACCGAGGTGTTCCAGCGGCGTGAGTTGTGAAACGATTCCACATTTCCTTAAGTGTGTACCAAATTCATGACTTAAATATTCTCCTCCACGATCTGATCGTAAGAACTTTATTTTTCGGTCACGTTGATTCTCTACCTCATTCTGAAATTCCTTGAACTTTTCAAAGGTATCAGACTTGTGTTTGATCAAGTAGACATACCCATATCTACTTAAGTAAATGCAGCGAGAGTGAGAACATAACGATATCCTCCATGAGCCTCAACGCTCATTGGACCGCACACATCGGTATGTATGATTTCCAATAAGTTGTTTGCTCGCTCCATTGTTTCGGAGAACGGAGTCTTGGTCATTTTGCCCATGAGGCATGGTTCGCATGTGTCAAATGATTCATAATCGAGAGACTCTAAAAGTCCATCAGAATAGAGCTTCTTCATGCGCTTGACACCAATGTGACCAAGGCGGCATTGCCACAAGTATGTGGGATTATCGTTATCAACTTTACATCTTTTGGTATTCACACTATGAATATGTGTAATATTACGCTCGAGATTCATTAAGAATAAACCATTGACCTTGAAGCATGACCATAAAACATATCTCTCATATAAATAGAACAACCATTATTCTCGGATTTAAATGAGTAGCCATCTCGCATTAAACGAGATCCTGATACAATGTTCATGCTCAAACTTGGCACTAAATAACAATTATTGAGGTTCAAAACTAATCCCGTAGGTAAATGTAGAGGTAGCGTGCCGACGGCTATCAAATCAACCTTGGAACCATTCCCGGCGCGCATCGTCACCTCGTCCTTCGCCAGTCTCCGTTTATTCCGCAGCTCCTGCTGTGAGTTACAAATATGAGCAACGGCACTTACTACGAGTACTGGTAAGGTACACATCAATTACATGTATATCAAATATACCTTTAGTGTTGCCGGCCTTCTTGTCCGCTAAGTATTTGGGGCAGTTCCGCTTCCAGTGGCCCTTCCCTTTGCAATAAAAGCACTCTGTCTCGTGCTTGGGTCCATTCTTTGACTTCTTCCCGGCAACTTGCTTACGGGCGTGGCAACATCTTTGCCGTCCTTCTTGAAGTTCTTCTTACCCTTGCCCTTTTTGAACTTAGTGGTTTTATTGACCATCAACACTTGATGTTCTTTCTTGATTTCAACCTCTGCTTGACTTGACATTGAGAATACTTCGGAATGGTCTTCACCATCCCCTGCATATTGTAGTTCATCACAAAGCTCTTGTAGCTTGGTGGGAGCGATCAAGGATTCTGTCAATGACCGCCTCGTCCGGGAGGTTAATGTCCACTGGGACAAAGCGGTTGTGCAACCAGACATTTTGAGTATGTGCTCACCGATGTAACTGTTTTCCTCCATCTTACAACTATAGAACTTGTTGGAGACTTCATATCTCTCGACCCGGCATGAGCTTGGAAAACCATTTTCAGCTCCTCGAACATCTCATATGCTCCGTGTTGCTCAAAACGCTTTTGGAGCCCGGTTCTAAGTCGTAAAGCATGCCGCATTGAACGAGGGAGTAATCATCAGCACGAGACTGCCAAGCATTCATAATGTCTTGGTTCTCTAGGATGGGTGCATCACCTAGCGGTGCTTCTAGGACATATTGTTTCTTGGCTGCTATGAGGATGATCCTCAGGTTCCGGACCCAGTCCGAATAGTTGCTGCCATCGTCTTTCAGCTTGGTTTTCTCTAGGAATGCGTTGAAGTTCATGGTTACATGAGCGTTGGCCATTTGATCTACGGGCAAAGATTTTAGACTAATGTTCATGATAATTAAGTTCGTCTAATCAAATTATTTAATGAACTCCCACTCAGATTTGACATCCCTCTAGTCATCTAAGTGTTACATGATCCGAGTCGACTAGGCCGTGTCCGAGCATCACGTGAGACAGACTAGTCATCGTCGGTGAACATCTCCATGTTGATCGTATCTTCCATACGACTCATGTTCGACCTTCGGTCTCTTGTGTTCCGAGGCCATGTCTGTACATGCTAGGCTCGTCAAGTTAACCCTAAGTGTTTTGCATGTGTAAAACTGTCTTACACCCGTTGTATGTGAGCGTAAGGATCTATCACACCCGATCATCACGTGGTGCTTGAAGCAGCGAACTTTAGCAACGGTGCACAGTTAGGGGGAACACCTTCTTGAAATTATTATAAGGGATCATCTTATTTACTACCATCGTTCTAAGTAAACAAGATGCATAAACATAATAAACATCACATGCAATTACATAAAGTAATGACATGATATGGCCAATATCATATAGCTCCTTCGATCTCCATCTTCGGGGCTCCATGATCATCTTCGTCACCGGCATGACACCATGATCTCCATCATCGTGTCTTCATGAATTTGTCACGCCAACGACTACTTCTACTTCTATGGCTAGCAACGTTTAGCAATAAAGTAAAGTAATTTACATGGCGTTCTTTAATGACACGCAGGTCATACAAAATAAGACAACTCCTATGGCTCCTGCCGGTTGTCATACTCATCGACATGCAAGTCGTGATTCCTATTACAAGAACATGATCTCATACATCACAATATATCATTCATCATTCATCACAACTTCTGGCCATATCACATCACATGACAATTGCTGCAAAAAGCAGTTAGGCGTCCTCTAATTGTTGTTGCATCTTTTACGTGGCTGCAATTGGGTTCTAGCAAGAACGTTTTCTTACCTACGAATAACCACAACGTGATTTTGTCAACTTCTATTTACCCTTCATAAGGACCCTTTTCATCTAATCCGCTCCAACTAAAGTAGGAGAGACAGACACCCGCTAGCCACCTTATGCAACTAGTGCCTGTCAGTCAGTGGAACCTGTCTCACGTAAGCGTATGTGTAAGGTCGGTCCGGGCCGCTTCATCCCACAATACCGCTGAAGCAAGAAAAGACTAGTAGCGGCAAGCAAGTTGACAAGATCTACGCCCACAACAAAATTGTGTTCTACTCGTGCAATAGAGAACTACACATAGACCTAGCTCATGATGCCACGTTGGAGAACGTTGCGGAAAATTAAAATTTTTCCTACGGTTTCACCAAGATCCATCTATGAGTTCATCTAAGCAACGAGTCATGGGAGAGATTGCATCTACATACCACTTCTAGATCGCGTGCGGAAGCGTTCACTAGAACGTGGATGATGGAGTCGTACTCGCCGTGATCCAAATCACCGATGACCGAGTGCCGAGCGGACGGCACCTCCGCGTTCAACACACGTATGGAGTGGATGACGTCTCATCCTTCTTGATCCAGCAAGGGGGAAGGAGAGGTTGAGGAAGATGGCTCCAGCAGCAGCACGACGGCGTGGTGTTGGTGGAGAAGCAGCACTCCGGCAGGGCTTCGCCAAGCACGTGACGGAGGAGGAGAGGTGTAGCAGTGGAGAGGGAGGCGCCAAGATGCAAGTGTGCGGCTGCCCCCTCCCTCACCACTTAATATAGGCCCCCTGGGTGGGCGTCGGCCCTTGGAGATCTGATCTCCCAAGGGGCGGCGGCAAGGGGGAGGCTTGCCCCCAAGGCAAGTGGGGTGCCCCCCTAGGGTTTCCAACCCTAGGCGCGAGGGGCCCAAGTGAAGCGCACCAGCCCACCAGGGGCTGGTTCCTCCCACATCAGCCCAAGGGGCCCTTGGGATAGGTGGCCCCACCGGTTGACCCAGGACCCTTCCGGTGGTCCCAAAGACAATCTGAGTAACCCCGAAATTCTCCCGATGGCGGTAGCACTTCCTATATATAATTCTTTACCTCCGGACCATTCCGAAATCCTCGTGACGTCTGGGATCTCATCCGGACTCAACAACATTCGGTTTGCTGCATACTCATATTCATACAACCCTAGCGTCACCGAACCTTAAGTGTGTAGACCCCTACGGGTTCGGAGACATGCAGACATGACCGAGACGGCTCTCCGGTCAATAACCAACAGCGGGATCTGGATACCCATGTTGGCTCCCACATACTCCTCGATGATCTCATCGGATGAACCACGATGTCGAGGATTCAATTAATCCTGTATTCAATTCCCTTTGTCAATCGGTACGTTACTTGCCCGAGACTTCGATCGTCGGTATCCCAATACCTCGTTCAGTCTCAAGTACCCGGCAAGTCACTTTGCTCATACCGTAATGCATGATCCTGTAACCAATCACTTGGTCACTTTGAGCTCATTATGATGATGCATTACCGAGTGGGCCCAGAGATACTTCTCCGTCATACGGAGTGACAAATCCCAGTCTCGATCCGTGTCAACCCAACAGACACTTTCGGAGATACCTGTAGTGCACCTTTATGGGCACCCAGTTACGTTGTGATGTTTGGTACACCCAAAGCACTCTTACGGTATCCGGGAGTTACACGATCTCATGGTCTAAGGAAGAGATACTTGACATTGGAAAAGCTCTAGCAAAACGAACTACACGATCTTGTGCTATGCTTAGGATTGGGTCTTGTCCATCACATCATTCTCCTAATGATGTGATCCCGTTATCAATGACATCCAATGTCCATAGTCAGGAAACCATGACTATCTAGATCAACGAGCTAGTCAACTAGAGGCTCACTAGGGACATATTGTGGTCTATGTATTCACACGTGTATTACGATTTCCGGATAATACAATTATAGCATGAATAAAAGACAATCATCACGAACTAGGAAATATAATAATAATCCTTTTATTATTGCCTCTAGGGCATATTTTCAACACCTGATGTCTATATTACGGCTCAACAAGCGACCCAAGTATTCTATCCACCGTGGGCCTGCCAAACTAATCCAAATCTGAAAGGTTGGGATGTCGTTTATGAAGTGCCGCCACGTGCTAGAGATCTCCCCAAAAGGAAGAGGATTATGAACCTCACATTAACCCAGACACATATGAAGGAGAATTCTTCCAAGAGACACGTCTTTCCAAAAAGAGTTTCAAGAACCGGTATACTTCACCCCAAAACATTGAAGTAGACAGCGACAGTGAATCCCACATCACCCCAGAGGAGGAACAAGATGAGCCGGAACAAGAAGAGGTTACTGCTGTGGACGACCTCTCAATGCTTGACCGATTACGTAAAGGTGGCTTCCACATGTTGATGCCACTGAACCCTATGAACCCGTCATTGATTATAGTGATGATGATGATTATGCATTTATTGATGATACTGATCGAGATTATTAGTAGTGTCAAGTATTCAATTTTTTTATGTTGTACTTGATGATGATACACTTAAGTGATATACATATTATTATTCATGTCGGTATTTTTTTATGTTGTACTAATTTCGTTTACTCTCTGTCATGGCGGGTGTTGAAAGATGGAAGGGGAGCCGATCGAGGCCAAGGACAAAGCGTGCCCAAATTGAAGGTGTGCCACACCACCAAGGTAGCTCCGGCTTATATCGATTCAGGCGGACTGGGTATGTGGTTTGCTTCATGATTAATGTAATTCATTCATCATTCTAGCTTGAGCCCTTTAATTAATAATTTACTTTGTTTCTCTCTTTCAGGCATGCTACAATAAGACGGATAAGGTGCCAGAGGGGTACGACCTGTATGCCATGGCCCACACTACCTCTTACAAGCAAGTCAAGGGGAAGGCGAGGAAAGGGGAGGAGTTTAACCCGAGCCAGATTCCCATTGATCCAGAGCAGGTGATGATATCCGGTAGCGGGAGGACCCGTGGCTCCATAGCCATTGATCCAGAGATTGCTCCTGAGACCATGGTGAGTTTAATTTGAATGGAATTTACTTGCTAGTCTTAACATTTGAGTGTCATCATGCTAACGAAACATTGGAAATGATCTTTGGTGCAACGTAACTCCACACAAGCATCACACGATCCTTCTCCAGCTACTGGCACGAGCCAACCCGCTCCTACACCTCCATGATCAAGGTAAGTTTCTCTAGTTTTTTGCTTAACAAATGCATAAAGACCTAGACTTAGCTTTATTTCCTCCAATATGCTTACCTTAATGACCTAGAGTTAGCTTCTTTTCCTCCAAAATGACTTAATAAGCTTCTTGACCTCCAAAACCAGCCATTTTACCTAAGTTAGCTCTAAAACGATCTATACTTAGCTTTGTTTCCTCCAAAATGACCTAAGTTAGTTATAATATGCTTAGTTAACTAGGTTTGCTCAATAATGACATGTACTTAGCTTACTTATGTAAAAAAAACGGCATAATTAGCTTAGTTAGCTCATAAACAATCCATTTTACCTAAGTTAGCTCTAAAATGACCCATTTTACCTTAGTTAGCTCATAAATGATCCATTTTACCCAAGTTAGCTTTAAAATGACCCATTTTACATAGATTATCTCCAAAATGATCCATTTTACCTAGATTATCTCCAAAATGATCCATTTTACCTACGTTAGCTCTAAAATGATCCATTTTACCTACGTTAGCTCCAAAATGACCCATTTTACCTACGTTAGCTCCAAAATGACCCATCTTACCTACCTTAGCTCTAAAATGACCCATCTTACCAACCTTAGCTCCAAAATGACCCATTTTACCTACGTTAGCTCCAAAATGACCCATTTTACCTACGTTAGCTCCAAAATGACCCATCTTACCTATGTTAGCTCCAAAATGACCCATCTTACCTACGTTAGCTCTAAAATGATGCATTTTACCTAAGTTAGCTCATAAACGATCCATTTCACCTAAGTTACCTCACAATCGATGGCGTGCTTCTTCTTCTAGTCTTCTTCTTCTAGTCACCTTTTCCTAACTTTCTTATTTGCCATTTTGCTGGATTTAAAAAAACAGAAAAAAAGAGCCAATATGCAGGCTCATTGCGGTCCGCCACCGACGGCAATGGGATCTTTGCCAACAGCCGCGGACGGCAAATAAAGCACGTGGCAGCCAACTGTGCTTCCTGGGAGCTGACCCATTTAGTCAGTTTGCCTACAATGGCAGACGGTAAAGGCAGGACAAATTTTGCCGTCAGCGGCGGACGGCAAAGGCAGGACAAATTTTGCCGTCAGCGGCGGATGGCAAAGTCCTGCCGTTAGCCACCTAACGGACTAATAGCAAAATTTTTGTCGTATGTGTTCTTTGTCGTCCGCTGCTGATGGCAAAGGCCCCTTTGCCGTCAGCCACCAAAAGCAGACGACAACGTAGCTATTTACCGGACCTTTCTTTGCCGTCCACTTTTGCCGTCCGTGGCGGACGACAAAGACCTTTGCCGTCCCCATTCATGCCTTTGCCGTCTGCCACGGCAGACGGCAAAGTAGCTGATTCCTATAGTGATACCTTCTATTCCTTTCTTCTCATCGAGAACATAGTACATATAATCATCAGCTCCATAGCCCTCACTCAGAATAAGAGAAACCATAGTCAAAAATGATATGTCTGACTGGTAAATTCCTCTAACCACAGATTCTCTGGCTAAGAAATGGAACCAAATTTCCTACTTTGGGTCATCAATACTGCACCACAAATTGGAAAATTTATAATTAAATGGTATGCACAATATTTAGTGTCTGACAGTTCAAATTTTCTATTTTCTGACATTTTGGATTCAGTCACAGCAAAACAAATTGTTAATGTTCCCAACAGATTTCAATTCCCGTTGTGCTCAAACATGGTTCTAATGTAAAACTAACTATGCAACTAGCCTATATATCGTGATTCCTAACAAAATAAACCATTTCAAAAAAACAATTACAGATCTGTTGCATTACCTTGCACCGCCAGCAGGACAAGGAAGCTTGCGCCGGCCTCGAGCTGCGCTTCTTCTCTTCAACGCTGCTGCTACACGCCGCCTCACAATCGTGTGGGACGGCTGAGATTGAGGCTGGGATTGGTTTTCGACCGCAAAGCTATTGCTGCCTAGCCAGTTATCAACCTCAACGAAGACGGCATCCCCGCCGCTCAGCACGTCGGGGGCGCTCATCCAAGCGATTCGGCGTCGGAGTTTGGATCCGCCGCCGCCATGAACGAAAACAGCTAGGGCTAGGACAGTGAGCTCGGGGGACAGTGAGGGGGGCACGACGAGCGAGCCGGTCAGCCAGGTTAGTCCTGGTCCGACCGGGCCCGACTGACACGCGCGGCTAACGGGCGGCAGGCGAGCGCCGTTAGCCGTTAGCGCGGCCGCCATCCTGACCGGTGGGCCAGATCTGTCATAAAGACGTTTAAAACGGTTCAATCTGTCATCAACTCGACCTGGTAGTTTTTTGTCACGAAATTAGCACTAAACTAAAGTTTTTGGTCAGTTTTCAAAATATGGTAGTTATGTGGGACGGTAACGTGAAATGTGGTAGTTTTTTGTCTATTACTCGTCATTCCATCTTGCCCTGACCCGGCCTAGACTTGGGCAAATTTAGCCTTCATCCAGAGACGAAGAAGAAAAAACCCAGAGAGACAGAGAGCATGTATCGCATCCTTGCACAAATGTAACCCTGCCAAGGACATGCATGCATGTGACCATACCGGGTCTTCTTCATGATCTCGCATGCAACTGCCGTTTTCCTTTAGACGAAGTCACTTGGTGAAACGAGCAGCTGCGCGGCCTATTTATGCACACCGCATCACAAATCTCGGGCGGTGTACGTCCACGGTGGTTCCGGCTCACACCTCTCGCTGCCACTCACATGGCGGTCGCCACCGTGTCTGGCGTGATCTCCGCCCTGCTGGTTCTCGCCGGAGTCGCGGTCACGGCGCAGCCACCTCCTGCGGCGGGAGGGCCACCCACTACACCTCCTCCGGCGGTAGAGCCGCCCAAGGCGCCTCCGTTGCCGGCCGGGCCGCCTAAGTTCCCGGCTATCCTCGCGTTCGGCGACTCGGTGGCCGACACGGGCAACAACAACCACCTCCGGACGTTCATCCGGGCCAACTTCCCGCCCTACGGCAAGGACTTCCCCGGCCACAAGCACACCGGCCGGTTCTCCAACGGCAAGATCAGCGTCGACCTCCTAGGCATGTCTACAACATATACTTTTGCCATGAAAATGTGGTTTCAATTCACCAGTAGTAGTATTTCCGAAGCAGCCAAGGATCAACGATGGTTTTGTTTTGGAAACGCGTGCGTGCGTGCAGCGTCGGCGCTGGGCGTGAAGGAGCTGCTGCCGCCGTACCTGAAGAAGGGCCTCTCCGTCGAGGAGCTCAGGACCGGCGTGAGCTTCGCCTCCGCGGGCAACGGCTTCGACAACGCCACCTGCCGGACCATGTCGGCGCTGACGATGGAGCGGCAGCTGCAGCTGTTCCAGGAGTACAAGGAGAGGGTCGGGGGCAGCGTCCCGGACAAGGCCCTCTACTTCATCGTCACGGGCAGCAACGACATCGTGGAGCACTTCACCTTCGCGGACGGCATCACGGAGCCCGGGTACGCGGAGAACATGGTGAGCCGCGCCATCGCCTACGTGCAGTCGCTGGCGGACCTGGGCGCGAAGCGGATCGCGCTGGTGGGGGCGCCGCCGGTGGGGTGCCTGCCGTCGCAGCGCATGATCGCCGGCGGGCTCCGGAAGCAGTGCGCCACGGACCGCAACCAGCTCGCCCTGCTCTTCAACCACAGGGTGGGGCAGGAGCTGGCGAAGCTGCGCGTCAGGCTCCCGGGGGTCACGCTCGTGAACGTCGACATCTACACCATCTTCGCCGACGTGGTGCACCGGCCGGAGGCGTTCGGGTTGACCAACACACACGACGCCTGCTGCGGCTACCTCGGGCTGGCCGCCGCCGTGCTCTGCAACTTCGCCAGCCCGCTCTGCAAGGACCCCTCCAAGTACTTGTTCTGGGACAGCTACCACCCCACCGAGAGGGGCTACCAGATCCTCATCGACGCCATCGTCGCCAAATACTTCAGATTCATGCACTAGCGATAGCAAGTTTCTTCTCTCTCGCTCTCTCCCTCTCTCTCGCTCTCTTTACAGTAGTATAATTCACTAGCGAGATTTTTAATAAGGGTAATACGTCATAGGAGTGCTCTGCTTTTTATTTTATTTTAGAGTAAATTCCACCTTGTACATGCAAATATGTCGACAAGCCAAATAGTTGGTCCTCACTAACTCCAAATTCTTTTAGCATCAACTATGTCAACTCACTATGCCAAAATGCGCGAAAAAGATGCATTTTTTATGCACATGCAACAATTCATGAAAAAGGCCCATCAATAAAATGCATCATCCATGATACTCGTATTCAATATATATTTTACAACTATACAATAATCAGTAGCATATACGTACTCTTGTTTCGAATCTCATATTGTTAATCTAAATTGTTTCATACAACCAAATCTCATTTAAATAGGAGTAATTGCAACCGACTCCCGCAGCTACACGCGGGGTATCATCTCTAGTTGTAATTACTCCTTTGTGGCTTCTATTTTCGTTGTTAGGTTCCCACAAAAATTGTATGGGGTGACAAACATGTACCAAAGCACACATTAGTCAAAAACTGCAAGCATAAGAATCAAATAGAAATGAAACGTACTAAGAAACAAGATTTCTTCAGATATTCACAAGATTGTTTTTGAGAATTTGAGAAATATGGAACATGTAGGACACACATGGATTTTCTGTAAGGTCAAATTTATGTCTGGATTTCTCAAAAATTCATATATCTCAAGCTATTCCTCATGGAAACGTACAACACTCCAAATGCAAAGGGGGCCTAGAGCATAGAAGCTATAGAAGGTAAATTTGTTGAGAAGATTAAATACAATAATAAGTAGCGATTCTCTCAACACAACATGTCTCTTATTAGTTGTATACACGAGGTCACCGCAGTGGTGAAGCCCATTGTCCCAGCACAACAACAGTATATGCACATATTAATGCTAGACAAAGCCACAGCATGTCTCTGCTTAAATACATTCAACATAACACTATTTCCATCCCCCGCAAAAAAAACATAACACTATTTCCAAACAAATATTACTACATCGAGCCGACATTTTCGCAGTACCGTGTTCCATATATCCGCAGCAGACGCATGGCCCAGATAACAGACCTCGAAAGCAAAATGGGTTCATCCCTGCAGATATCAATAGTTACAACAAAGAAGAAAACCGATATGGGTGCAATAAAAATAGTTGTTTCTGCTGTGCTCTCAAATTAATCCCAGGGCCATCTTATGACATTTTGGGAGCAATATAAAAAAAAACAGGTAAAGAGTAAACGGCACATTAAGCTGCTCATTCGTGTTTCAGGAGCACCAGGGACATGTAATCCTAGTTCTGAAACATACTACTAATAGATTAGTAGAAACGCAACAATTTAATGCTAGATAAAAGCTTCAAGGCCCTCAAGCAACATTCTTCTTTCGAGAATCAACATTTCCAATGAAAGATATGTAAATACTAAGCCCTATAAGATGCACTACCATTCCAACAGATAGTCTCGGTTTTTATATAACATCAAAACTGGTAAACTACAATCAAGTTTTCACATCTGAGATTTGGCATGGATAGGCTTAATTGGTGGAATTCAAACTAGCATAATCAAACACAGCGTGGACCGACAGTTGGACAGCAAAAAGTTAGACCCAATGATCAAACAAGTCTGGGTCTGGTTACCAGCAGAGGACCAGAGGTGCAGTGTACCCAGGAAAACCAAGCCAGTTCCCCTGTTTTTCGAAGGTAATATATTGTGTACAAAAATGCTGATCAGGTTATGCAAATTTAGTGGGATAAATGCCTTTCCTGGTACGAAATTTTTTTTGTTACTTGCCCAGTCACTTGACATTTGTTGGACAGGTCAGAAACAAACCATGACCATCTTCACTACTTTGACAAATTCTCCCAACAGAAACAGAATCAACCAATAATATCCTACATGCACAATTAGGACAGCGAAACACCACAAACAAAAACAGAATAAGATTTACCATTTCACAGGAGAGAATCTACAGAAAATAAGCAAGCACTTGGTATGAGAACAAGCTTACAACTTCATATAGTCGGTCTTGACAATGATGGTGGGAAGCGAAGTATGGGTGGACACGTTAAGTGGTTGAAGCATGGCTTTGTCATCCTACAGATTTTCTTCAGTTCTGAAGTCTGGACCTCCACTGAAAAATAATCTATATCCCAAGTATCCGCCCATTCAGTTTCATGACAGTCCTGCTGAGATTCTGTAGTGCCTCCGAGAAATAAGAATCCCTCAGCTGCGCCAACGGTGAAATAGTCATATTGGCCAGGCAAGGATATAACATTCTCCAGCCGCCATTCCTTGGGAGATTCGCTGTTATTTTGAGTGGTATAAACAAGACGAAACGATCCATTCGGACTGTGATCACCAACAAGAGACAACAGCTCAAGGGATCCTTCTCTACCCACTACAAAGCCAGGCAGACTTCTGGTCTGGCCAGGCCGAGTTCGGTGATGCATACCATGTTCTGCAAGTGCCTGGCCAGGCAGACATCTGAGCAGCTCATCGAAGCCACCGTGATCGCTGATAGTGGAAAACTCCATTCTCCGTGTATCCAGAACAAGAAATTTGTCCATCCAAGGCGACGCCGAGTAGAAGCAGCCACGCACATGGTCGAAACTTGACAAGCCACGGCATCCTCCCGAATCAGAACAGTTCTGCAGCCCATGGGGACGGTCTGTGCCCAAAGAACTCCAGCTGGGAGATGCAGCTATACACCATTGCCGAGTAACGGACGAGAATACGAACGCGACAACCTTGGTCCTGTAGTGCGCCATGCATATCACCCTGAACGACGTCTCATCCTCATGGTCGCCGACGGGGGCGAGGACTGGCGCCAATTCAGCCGGGCGTCCTTCCTGGGCGGTTATGTCGTCCTCGGGCACGGGCGGCAGCAGCACGTAGCGCCGCGACAAGGGGTCGCACACGGCGAGGGCGGATTTGAAGCTTCTCCCCGGGACCCTGCAGTCGAGGAGGACGCGGCCGTCGCGGACGTCGCGGGGGTGCCAGGGGCTGAGCCACCCCTCCTTGGGCTTGGGCACGAAGGAGTAGGTGAAGTCGGCGGCGTCGAGGAGGGCGCGGGCGAGCCGCGCGGAGGGGTGCGGCGCCTGGGCGGGGTGGAAGGCGCCGCCCCTGTCGTTGATGAGGCCGAGGAGGGGAGGCGGGTGGAGCTTGCGGAAGCGGCGGAGGAAGGGGCGGTCGGTGATGACGCGGCGGAAGGTGGCGCAGGCGGCGGACGCGCACGCGAGCGCCTCCGGGGTGGGCAGGCGGAGGAAGATCTCCTCCAGGATCTCGTCCGCGAGGAGCGAGAGGTGCGTCCCGCGGTCGCTGGTTGGTAGCACCGGCGAGTCCATGACGGGCGGAAGAATCGGGCGGAGAGGAAGGGGATCGGTGGTTAGGGTTTGACCGGATTTGGCGGGCCGGCCGGCAGCACTTGAGACTGGGTGGTGCGCTGCTCACTTGGAGTCTATGGCCCTGTTTGGATCCCTAAGTTAGAGTTAGATTTAGTTAGTTTGGGCTGAAATAACCCAAAAGGATCCAAACATGATGGGTTAGTTTGGGTTAGTTGGATCTAACCCATCCTAAAAAACTAGCCCACACTAGAGAAGCTTATTTGGGTTAGTTTTTCTAGGCCCACTAAAAAAATAGTAAAAAAACGGGCCCCTCCCGCACCAGATCCCTCCTCCCCTTTCACGACTCCTCCCATCGCGCCGCCCAAGCCTTGTTGCCGTCAGGAACCCGGGGCGCCCTCCTGCAGCCCGCTCGCCCTCCTCCGTCAGCTCGCCCTCACTGCTCGCCCTTCATGCTTCCTCCTCATCGTGCCTTCTCCTCCTCCGTGCCAGCAAAGATCTAGGGTGAGTTCGAGGGTTCCTTCTCTGGTTGCTAGATGGCCAATCTATTCCATGAATTTCTGTAATTTTGGTCATGTTCTTTGGTTGCTAGATGGCCAATCTATTTCATGAATTTCAAGAAGAAAGACTATTATACATCCAATGTTGAGTGTGCTTTGTTCTATTGTTTAGATTCAGGTGGTAAAGGAAAGCAAACCTTCATGCTTATTATTGTCCTAATTAAGTGACTTGTGATGCTTGGATTTTATAGGATACTTTGTACCTCAAATCCTTCTGCTGCGTTTCGCTTTCTACTATCATTGCTAAATGGCTGCAATACAGGCATGTGAAAAGGTGGGGGCTGAGGTTGTTCTTTGCTATTTATATTTACTTACATTGATTTGCCTAAAATGAAGGTACTCCTGTCCTGTGTATCACAATAGTTGTTATAAAATGCTGGTGTAAAAGTGGAACCGCATGCCTGTGTAAATGTCCTGTGTATCACAATCCTATGTATAGCTGTTTGTCGCAGAAGTTGGTTATCTTAACCTATATATTTTATCCATCTTTTTGTGTGAACCCACTATAATTAGATTATTTTGCACTCCTTTTTACTTTTTCTTGGCTGCACATACAGGATGACTCATTTTAATAATATAGTAGATAGATTCTGAAGTGTGCTCACATATCCTAACTAGTTTTACATTTTCACTATCCTGCAGAAGAAACCATACCTAAGGAAGTTGCAGTGGGGTCCTCCAGCAAACGAGGAGTTGCTTGATCAACTGTTCAGAGGTTGCACCGTGGATGGAAGCACAGCCTTTGTGCCTGGAGATGATTATGGTCGACTCAAGGGCAAGATGCAAAGCGTAAGAGGAGTTTCAAGGAACACCTACAAGTACAAGCAACCAGAGGAGCCAGAGGGGCAAGAGGTCATTAAGCACTTCAAGCACTTTGACTAGTCCATTGAAGAAGAGCAAGAGCCCAATGGTGAAAATTGTCAAGGACATAGCCAATACCTACAAGGAGTCTCATGACCAACACTAAGCAAATGCAGAAGCGTGCAAATGAGAAGGCTGCATTTTACGTGAAGAGGTGTCGAGGCTGGCATTTGAGTGCGGTGTTCAAAGAAACAGTTGACTCTGTCTATGCTATGTCCAAGATGTTCGAAACAGAGTACCAAAGGGAGTTCTTTTGTGGCCTATTAACTCCTGAGCTTAGGTTGGGTTACTTCAAGAAATGGTGCAGAGACAACAATTTGGAGTAGTTGGGAAGTGTGTGTTAAGATGTTGAACCTATTTAAATTGTTGTATGTTGAACCTGTCATGTGTTTGTGAGGCGTTGAACTATTATTTGTGTTGAACCTATTTTGTTTTATCTGCGGGCGAATTAATTTCATTTGCTTACATTCCTTCAAGTTTTATGCTATGTGTTGACGATTTGGTACATGTGTTGAAGCAGAAGAAGATCATGTCCCCATGGTGAGGAAGAAGAATATGATGGAGGTAGCACAAGTGAGGATGAGATCATATCAATGTGCCACAACAATTTGGTGCAGTCCGAGAATTTAATCTTGAAGTTGGTTCCTATCTTGGGTATGTACTCTGATAACTACTTTGTGAAACTACCTAGGAGGGTCAATGGGTATTCTGGTTTGGATTGGGTGCAGGAGACACTAGCCCGAGATACCCAATGCTATAACATGTTTAGGGTTGAGAGACCTTTGTTTAACAGGCTACATAATACTTTGGTGCAATCATATGGCTTGAAGTCCACTACAAAAATGACATCTGTAGAGGCTTTAGCTATGTTTTTATGGATTGTTGGATCACCACAGTCGGTTAGGCAGTGAGAACCGTTTCAGGAGGTCTATGGAGACAATAAGTAGGACATTTAATAGAGTTTTGGCATGCCTCCTCAAAGTTAGCACATGACATAATTGTACCTAAGGACCCAACATTTTCAGAGGTGCACCAAAACTTAGAAAATCCAGATTCTCGCCACACTTCAATGACTGCATAGGAGCTATAGATGGGACACATGTGAATGTTGTGGTGGATAAGAGTAAGAGGGTTCCATACTTGAACAGGCACAATGAAACCAGTCAGAATGTGATTGCTGTTTGTGATTTCGACATGAGATTTACATTTGTGATGTCGGGATGGCCTGGTTCAGCACATGACATGAGAGTTTTCAAAGATGCCGTAACTACTCATCAAGATAAATTTCCACATCCACCACCAGGTTTGCGACTTGAACTGTCTTGCAATATTTTTTATCCAATTACACTTGTTCATCTAAGTCTCATTTTGTGCCTTTCATAATATGTAGGGAAGTATTATGTGGTTGATGCGGGGTACCCAAACCGGTCGGGCTACCTTTCACCATACAGATGTACAAGGTACCATGTGCAACAATGGCAAAATGGGCCGCCGCCACAAGGTATGAAAGAAACCTTCAACCATGCACATGCCAAAGTTAGGAATGTCGTTGAGCGATCCTTTGGAGTGTTAAAGATGAAGTTTAGGATTTTATTGAACATGCCAAAATTTCCAGAGGACAAGCAAAGTAGAATTATTGTTGCTTGTATGGCTCTTCATAATTTCATTCGAGAGAGCAGAATTGCGGATAGGGAATTTGATGCTTGTGATGCAGATGAAAATTATAACCCAATGCCTAGTTCTTCTGCATCCGCATGGCCAGAAGACGAACCTCTTGTTGAAGATATCAACATGAATGCCTTCCGTGATGAGTTAGATCATGCTTTGTTTTATGGAGTGTAATATTTTTTGAAGCTTCGATTGATGACTTATATGTTTAAGTTATGTTTAAGTGGGACATCTCATTTGTATGGACAAATTTTTTTAGCAAGTTTTGCATGCTTGATTTGTAAACATGGTTCGTTTATGTCAATTATGAGCGGAAGGAGGCCACACAAGAGCCGGCCACACCAAATCCGGCAGAAAATAAGGTCTAAAGTAGCCAAATGATTGAGAAAGAACATTTATTGTCAATCTAACCTTGCTATCCAAACACCACTTTGGTTAGAGTTAGTTCAGGGTTAGTTTAGAGTTAGAATCTAACTCTAGCCTCTAACTTAGTTAGAGTATCCAAACACGGCCTATGGATGTGTTTGGTAGCCTGCACGCAGGGTGCACGAGGCTGAAAGTTCCCTGTTCGACCCACTTTTCGTTGTTTGGTAGGATGGATGGGCTCTGTTGGGCTATGTCGATCTCATGCAAAAAACGCTCTTCGCTATGCTCGATCGAAGCACCCCACACAGGCCTGCCGGGTCGAGCGAGGCTGAGGCCGCACAGGAGAAAAATCTCCCCCCGACCCACTTTCCTCGAACGACCAACCCGGCCCTCCCTCGCGCGACCCCCTCCTCCCCTCGCTCGACCCCATCCAAACCTAGCCTCCAGCGCCCGCTCGCCGCCGGTCCCCTCGCGCTACCCCGCCGCCAGTCCCATCTCCCGCCCGCCGCCGGTCCTCTCGCGCTACCTCGTCGACGCGTCGCCCCTGCGCCTGGCCGTTCCGCCACCCGTCGCCGGCCTGCCCCTGCTCCTGGCCGGCCTCAACTCGCCGCCGCCGCCGGAGTACATCCTGACACAGGAGAGGTAGCAGATCCGCCCCTTTCTTCCCTTCCCCGACCTTCCTCCTCTCTTCCTTCCCCTATCCCTGTCCTTCCTGCCTCGGCTCCCAACCTTGAACAGGGAAGAGCCCGAGCCCTTGTTGTTGTACAGAGAAAACACAGCCTAGTATGATTGTATTTACTGCCTATATTATGTAGAGAGATTGTAGTATGGTTAAGACAAAAATTTATGCATGAAGGAATTTATTGAACTATTTATCTTCTCTTCATTGCTTGTGATGCTGGAAAAAATTAACGTGTGCTAAGTTTCCTGTTATTTGTATTGTCATAGATGGATGAATTGGCAAGAAAACGAAGGCAACTAATTGTGAGAGGAGCCGGTCTAGTGGCTGGATTGTATGCTTACATGATGGTCATGTTTAGAAGATCTAGGCAACAAACACCAAGGATAACCGTGGGCAGCATGGCCGATCGTGCCATATCTAGAGAGTCAAATTTGAGATACATTTATCACTCTAGTGACATAAATTGTTCAAATCAACTCAGAATGAGAAAAGCTCCATTTTTTCGTTCGTGTGCTATATTTAGAGAGAGAAATTTGTTGTTGGATAGCATCCATACTTCTATCGAGGAACAAGTTGCCATGTTTCTTTATGTAGTTGGCCATAACCAAAGGTATAGGACACTACAACCTATCTTCAGAAGATCTATCGAAGTCATTAGTAGGTATTTCAAGGCAGTGCTTTATGTTGTTGGGGAGTTGAGAGATGAGATGATTCGGCCTCCCTCCAACCATTGCCATGTAAAATACAAGAAAGCACCAGCTTCAATCCATATTTTAAGTAAATGTTTTATTCAAACAAAGACAACCAATTGATGGGACTTATGAATAACAACCATTTGTATTTATTAATTAGGATTGTGTTGGAGCAATAGATGGGACTCATGTGCTTGCTAGAGTCCCAAAAAGTATCTCAGCTGCCTTTAGGGGTAGAAAGGAGGGGACTACCCAAAATGTGATGGTCGCGGTAGACTTTGATCTAAAGTTTACCTATGTACTTGCGGGTTGGGAGGGGTCAGCTCATAATGCCCTTATACTTGCAAATGCATTGGAGAGGGAAGATGGGTTGAAAGTTCCTACAGGTAATAAATTAGAGCCTACTACCTAAGTATATTAATATTTCTACCCATAGCTAATAGTTGCTTGTTCATAGGAAATTCTTCCTTGTTGATGCGGGGTATGCTGTGAGGCCGGGTTTTCTTCCACCATACCGTGGCACGAGGTACCACTTGAAAGAGTATGGTCGAGGAAATCATCCTCAAAATGCCAAAGAGTTGTTCAACTTAAGACACTCTTCTTTGAGGACATCGGTTGAGAGGGCTTTTGCCGCGTACAAAAACCGTTGGAAGTTTGTCTACAATAAACCATTCCATGGTTACAAGACCCAAGTCAAAGTAGTGCTAGCTTGTGCAATTCTTCACAATTGGGTACTTCAATATGGTGAGGATGAATATTTCCCGCCCGAGGAAACATGGGATCCGGAACCCAATGATGAAGATCCCAATGATATTGTCCATGACAATCATTCTTGGGCTCAAAAGCGAGATGAATTTGCAAATCATATGTGGGCGAATAGAGGGCCAGCAAACATTTGATGTATCATGTGTCTTGGTGTTGTAAAACAATTGATGTGTGTCTTGGTGTTGTAAAACAATTGATGTGTGACTTGGTGTTGTAAAACAATTGATGTACTGTTTTATTTATGTGCTGGAATTTATTTTTAGGTGCTAGACTGTCATTTTTAGGTGCTTGAATGTCATTTTTAGGTGCTGGAATCTATTTTTATGTGCTGAAATACATTTTGAGCTGCTGAAATATGTTTTTGAGCTGCTGTAATATGTTTTGAGCTGCTGTAATATCATTTTATGTGCTGGGATGTGTTATTAACTTTTGGAATTTTTATGTTGTAGATGGATGATGAGGTGCTGGAGGTTCCTCATGTTGGTGCTCTGCCCAAGAAGGCCCCCAAGGTCATGAATTGGACTCCGCCTATGTCGGCAATGATGTTGAAAGGTCTTTCGGAGGTGGCAGCAAGAGGTGCCAAGACCGATAAAGGATTCAAAGAGGCTGCAAAATTGAAAGTTGCAAAGTCTATATCTGCTTTGGTTGGTTATGACGTGTCTATTACTCAAGTGCACAATCATATCCGCAAGTGGCGGAATAGGTGGACAAGGATTGTTTATTTGAAGAGTTTAAGTGGGGCACTTTGGGATGATGACAAGAAGATGGTACTTCTAGAAGAACAACACTATTTGGGCCACACTCAGGTATGCATGCTATCAACCCTGTTTACCTGCTGAAATGAGTTGTCTTATTGCTGAAAGAGGGCATCAGGTTTGACTGAGGAGGACACAATCCAGTGCAGCAACATGACTGATGCTATGCGTGAGATTGCAAGTGCTATCAACAACACTTGCCATGCTGAAACACACCCTGACTTGTACAAGGCTGTCATGGACCTTATTGTGTTTGAGCAAAATGATCGCTTGGCTGTTCTAGATTATCTCACAGAACATAAGGCAAAAGGCCTCAACTTTGTGAAGATGAATGATGAAGTCCGTCAAGCATCGTTCAAACGTATCTTGAAAGCCAATCCTGATCTTCTTTGAGTTCGTGTTAGTCGGTGCTTGTTGAGACTACCCCTTTTATAATGACTATTATAAAGTTTATTTCGAATGAGGTTATGTACTATGAATCTACTGATGCAGTACTACAAATTATGGTTATTATGTCTAATGTAATATGAACCTAGTGATGCACTGCTACAATTCATGGTTATTATGTCTTATGTTAATTGTTGAATTTTTTTTCTTCACATTATCATCATTCAGATTATGTTGGCATGGTAATGTTTTATTGCTTGAATTGTTTAAATTATCTCGTCGATCATATGGCAAAATATCCGTTCATGCAGCCTACCTCATGCAGTCTGCCAAACACCGTCTCAGCACACCATGTCTTCTCTGATGCAGGCTACCAAACAGAGTCTCAGCTCAGCATGCATCAATACATACATTGCTACCAAACAGCTGCAGTTGCATGTACTCAACATGTCTAGACTAAGCATGTCTCAAAGGGGAACAACTATGCTAGGGTGGGAATAGCTACCAAACATACCCTCAGAGCATCTCCAGCCGTTGGCCCCACGAGGGGCTAAAAATTGCCCCCTTGGACGCACCGGCGCTAGACCTAGCACAGGAGGCGTGATGCCCCTAGTCGCGGCGCCCACGTTTTTAAAAAAAAAATAAATACGGCGCAAACACGGCTCAAATTTAACGCAAACATCGGCGAGTTCGTTCAAATTTAAACATAGTTTACAAAAAAAAGATAACGTGGCCTCGAGCCCGTTCGTCGCCTCGAGCTGCTCGGCGTGGCGGCGGCGGAAGTAGGGCTCCCAGAGCGGGCTGTCGGGGGTGTACCGCGGGCCCTTCCTCGCCGCCATGGGCAGGACGCGGATACGCGGCGATCTCCGCACGCCGCGCCGCCCCGGTGGGTTGTGGTGGCACCGGCACACCGCCGGCGCTGATCCTCCAAGCCCCGGGCACCCGCATGTCCGGCGGAGCCGGGTAGTCAGCCTCGGAAAGGAGGCGAGCCTCGTCCTCATGAAGATGGCGGCGCCCGAAACCATTCGCCGCCGCGCCGTCGCCTGGGAAGCGCTCGGCCATTCTTCTGAACTGGAGAGGGCGAGAGGAGGAAGGGGGAGAAATGGGCGCGTCGGCGGTGGAGTACCTGTGCGTGTCTCCGGCGCGCTAGTGGTCGGCTTTATATAGGCGGAGGCGCCGCGTGGTAGGCTTGGCGGCGTTACATGCTGCGTGGCGGCGAGGACACGTCGCCCGGCCTTCACTGCGCCGCCCGTGAGGCATCAATGGAGGCTGACCAGCGCGGCAGCGCGCGCAGCTTTGGCAATGATTCGCCGCGGGAAACGAGGCGATGAGGACGATGAAGCGGCGAGAAGAGAGTCGAGTCGCTGACGCGGCTGGCCGGCGGCTCTTCAGCCAAACGATTCGCCTCGCCCGGCGACCCAGTAGCGGGTTCGGGTCGGGTCCGCCGGCGCCAATTTTGGCCCGAGCCGGCGAAAACTGGGCCCTTGGGGGCGCGACTGGGCCGATTTTTTGGCGCCAGCGGCCGAAAAATCGCCGGGAGGGCCTTCTTGGGACGCGGCTGGAGATGCTCTCAGCTGCTCCCCACCGAGAGCACCAAGTTCGTGTCCGCTGCTAGAGAAATACACCGGTGCTCTCGGGTGCCAGCGCACCCTATATGTAAAAATAATTTAGTAATTTAATAAAAAGTTAAAAATCCGAATCTTTTCTAGAAACATGATAAGTATTATAGCCACAGAATAACTTCCATTGTATCCTGGATCAAATATAAAAAAATGTTATATACAAGTAGTACTATTTATGTTACTCCGCAAAAAATACTATTTATGTTATATTATCGTCATAGCTTTATCTTTTTGCCCTAAAGTCAATAGAAATCATTTCTTGCCCAAACCTTTTATATGAGTACTTGATCATATTTGGCTCAAAAAAAGATTTAGAATTTTTTGACTTTTTAAAATTACTAAACTATTTGATGTACATAGGGTGCACTAGCACCCTAGAGCACCAAGTTCGCGTCCCCGGTTGCTATCTTTATGCCACATCTACAGCCAGCCTAAAAGCTCATTATATAATAGCTGATGGCTATATATATTATATAATTAATGTTAGACCCCATCTTCTTTTCTCACAAAGTGTGCTAGAGCTCGTGCTGCAGCTGACTACAAGTTTACATCCCACTCATCTTCTCTCTCCTCTCCTCCACATCATCACAAATCTGAAGTGACAATTCATATACTTGCTCTGAGCGAGTGGAAGTGTGGAGAATTTAGATGTTGCTTCCCGTAGAGCCAAAAATGCTAAACCAACGGGTTTACTACGGGCTAATTATAGACCACGTCTCTCATATACCAAAATCCCTCCTCCTCTGAATTTCACATGGGGGGTGGCACTTCCCCAACTGATAACCAACCACGAATTGCTATGTTGGAGTCAACCCGTAAAATCTGTAGCATTACTCTCGTGAAGCTGTGTAAAGTGCACCGAGTGTGTGATTTGGCTGTAAAAAGGAGTGGAACTCTACGAAATGTTATGGTCCCATTTCACTAGCATGGCTGGTTTCATACCTATGTTTAGCATGGTTCGATTTTGTTACCATGTTTGATTAGGGCATCACCAACGCGGAACCTCAAACCGCTTGCATTCATTCGGATCGGATGGTCCGAACGTATTTTGCCATCCAATGCAGCACCCCATGCATCCATAGACCAGTCCGGGCATCCATTTTTTCGCAAACTGGAGACAAATCAAGGGAACTTTACGGGCGTATGAAACGATGCCAAGCATGCGTCCAACAACCCGGTCGCATCCTAAAATCCTATCCCTTACCCGCGCCTTTCTCGTGTGAAGTAACGTGAGCAAAATAACCAACAAAAGATGAGTATGGCAGATAGAAGTCTGCAATTTAACAATCATGATATTTTTGAATAAATAAAAAAATACTCCAATTCGTGCTAGGATTCCTCCAGACTATCACTTTTAATGTTTTTCGCTGATACTTATTAATATTGTTAGAAAATACTATTGATAACGTTGTTAGCCAATTTTGACCGGGCATGGTTTGCATATAACTTTTTTTTGAGGGTGGAAAACCAACTTTATTCATGGAATTTCACTTGGAGTGGGATACAACTTGGGTCGTGGGGGGCACCAAACCAAACGTGTCATCCGGGGCCTCTAGACAAACAGAATTTAGCTAATCTATGTGCTTCATGATTAACAGCATGATTCTCAAAAGTGAAAGTACAATGGAATGAAAAAGCTTTCAGGTTTATCTAGCTGATGATTGCTCCATATAGACCACAGGTACTCCTTCTAATGTCCGAGGCCACCTGTTGGCAATCCGATGCCACCACAAACTGCTGAACACCCAGATCTTCGGCGAGGGCTAGCTCCTCCCGACATGCCATTGCTTCTAAGCTTGCTGGATCGGTGACTCCTTCGATCACAAGAGCAGAACTTGAAGGAAATATGCCCTAGAGGCAATAATAAAGTTGTTATTTATATTTCCTTATATCATGATAAATGTTTATTATTTATGCTAGAATTGTATTAACCGGAAACTTAGTACATGTGTGAATACATAGACAAACAGAGTGTCACAAGTATGCATCTACTTAACTAGCTCGTTAATCAAAGATGGTTAAGTTTCCTAGCCATGGACAAAGAGTTGTCATTTGATAAACGATATCACATCATTAGAGAATGATGTGATTGACTTGACCCATCCGTTAGCTTAGCACGATGATCGTTTAGTTTGTTGCTATTGCTTTCTTCATAACTTATACATGTTCCTATGACTATGAGATTATGCAACTCCCGAATATCGGAGGAACACTTAGTGTGCTATCAAATGTCACAACGTAATTGGGTGATTATAAAGATGCTCTACAGGTGTCTCTGATGGTGTTTGTTGAGTTGGCATAGATCAAGATTAGGATTTGTCACTCCGAGTATCGGAGAGGTATCTCTGGGCCCTTCTCGGTAATGCACATCACTATAAGCCTTGCAAGCATTGTGACTAATGAGTTAGTTGCGGGATGATGCATTACGGAACGAGTAAAGAGACTTGCCGGTAATGAGATTGAACTAGGTATTGAGATATCGACGATCGAATCTCGTGCAAGTAACATATCGTTGACAAAGGGAACTACGTATATGTTGTTGTGCGGTTTGACCGATAAAGATCTTCGTAGAATATGTAGGAACCAATATGAGCATCCAGGTTCCGCTATTGGTTATTGACCGGAGATGCGTCTCGGTCATGTCCACGTAGTTCTCGAACCCGTAGGGTCCACACGCTTAACGTTCGGTGACGATCAGTATACCGAAGGTTATTCGGAGTCCCGAATATGATCACTAACATGACGAGGAGTCTTGAAATGGTCGAGACATAAAGACCGGGGAGTATATGGGCCTTAATGGGCCTTAGTGGGAGAGAAGAGAAGGCAGCCTAGGAGGGGGCGCCCCCCCCCCCAAGCCCAATCCGAATTGGGAGGAGGGGGCCGGCCCCCCTTTCCTTTCTCCTTCCCCTCTTCCTTCTATTCCTAGTGGGACTAGGAAAGGGGGAGTCCTACTCCCACTAGGAGGAGGACTCCTCCCCCCTTGGCGCGCCTAGAGAGGCCGGCCGGCCTCCCCTCTCCCTCCTTTATATACGGGGAAAGGGGGCGCCCCATAGACACACAAGTTGACAGTTGTCTTAGCCGTGTGCGGTGACCCCCTCCACAGATTCCACCTCAGTCATATCGTTGTAGTGCTTAGGCGAAGCCCTGCGTCGGTAACTTCATCATCACCGTCATCACGCCGTCGTCTTTGGCGAAGCTCTCCCTCGACACTCAGCTGGATCGATGATAGTTCGTGGGGCGTCACCGAAACGAGCGTGTGCAGATCAAGGAGGTGCCGTGCTTTCGGTGCTAGGATTGGTCGGATCGTGAAGACGTACGACTACATCAACCGCGTTGTCATTCCGCTTACGGTCTACGAGGGTACGTGGACTACACTCCCCCCTCTCGTTGTTATGCATCACCATGATAGATTTTGCGTGTGCGTAGGAATTTTTTTGAAATTACTACGTTCCCCAATAGTGGCATCCAAGCCAGGTCTATGCGTAGATGTTATATGCACGAGTGGAACACAAAGAGTTGTGGGTGATAATAGTCATACTGCTTACCAGCATGTCATACTTTTATTTGGCGGTATTGTTGAATGAAGCGGCTCAGACCGACATTGCGCGTACGCTTACGCGAGACTGGTTCTACCGACGTGCTTCGCACACAGGTGTCTAGTGGGTGTCAGTTTCTGCAACTTTAGTTGAATCGAGTGTGACTACACCCGGTCCTTGTTGAAGGTTAAAACAGCACACTTGGCGAAAAATCGTTGTGGTTTTGATGCGTAGGTAAGAACGGTTCTTGCTCAGCCCGTAGCAGCCACGTAAAACTTGCAACAACAAAGTAGAGGACGTCTAACTTGTTTTTGCAGGGCATGTTGTGATGCGATATGGTCAAGACATGATGCTAAATTTTATTGTATGAGACGATCATGTTTTGTAACAGAGTTATCGGCAACTGGCAGGATGTCGCTTTATGTATGAAATGCAATCGCCATGTAATTGCTTTACTTGATCACTAAGCGGTAGCGATTGTCGTAGAAGCAATAGTTGGCGAGACGACAACGATGCTTCGATGGAGATCAAGGTGTCAAGCCGGTGATGATGGTGATCATGACGGTGCTTTGGAGATGGAGATCAAAGGCACAAGATGATGATGGCCATATCATATCACTTATATTGATTACATGTGATGTTTATCCTTTATGCATCTTATTTTGCTTAGTTTGACGGTAGCATTATAATATGATCTCTCACTAAATTTCAAGGTATAAGTGTTCTCCCTGAGTATACACCATTGCTATAGTTTGTTGTGCCGAGACACCACGTGATGATCGGGTGTGATAAGCTCTACGTTCACATACAATGGGTGCAAGCCAGTTTTGCACATGCAGAATACTCGGGGTAAACTTGACGAGCCTAGCATTTGCAGATATGGCCTGGGAACACTGAGACCGAAATGTCAAGCGTGAATCATATAGTAGATATGATCAACATAGTGATGTTCACCATTGAAAACTACTCCATCTCACGTGATGATCAGACATGGTTTAGTTGATATGGATCACGTGATCTCTTAGATGATTAGAGGGATGTCTATCTAAGTGGGAGTTCTTAAGTAATATGATTAATTGAACTTTAATTTATCATGAACTTAGTACCTGATAGTATTTTGGCATGTCTATGTTGTTGTAGATTGATGGCCCGTGCTGTTGTTCCATTGAATTTTAACGCGTTCCTAGAGAAAGCTAAGTTGAAAGATGATGGTAGCAATTACACGGACTGGGTCTGTAACTTGAGGATTATCCTCATTGCTGCATAGAAGAATTACGTCCTGGAAGCACCGCTAGGTCCCGCTGCAGGAGCAACGCCAGATGGTATGAACGTCTGGCAGAGCAAAGCTGATGACTACTCGATAGTTCAGTGTGCCATGCTTTACGGTTTAGAACCGGGACTTCAACGAAGTTTTGAACGTCATGGAGCATATGAGATGTTCCAGGAGTTGAGGTTAATATTTCAAGCAAATGCCCGGATTGAGAGATATGAAGCTCCAATAAGTTCTACAGCTGCAAAATGGAGGAGAATAGTTCTGTCAGTGAACATATACTCAGAATGTCTAGGTACCACAACCACTTGACTCAATTGGGAGTTAATCTTCCTGATTATAGTGTTATTGACAGAGTTCTTCAATCACTGCCACCAAGCTACAAGAGCTTCGTGATGAACTATAATATGCAAGGGATGGATAAGACAATTCCCGAGCTCTTCGCAATGCTAAAGGCTGCGGAGGTAGAAATCAAGAAGGAGCATCAAGTGTTGATGATCAACAAGACCACCAGTTTCAAGAAAAAGGGTAAAGGGAAGAAGGGGAACTTCAAGAAAAACAGCAAGCAAGTTGTTGCTCAAGTGAAGAAGCCCAAGTCTGGACCTAAGCCTGAGACTGAGTGCTTCTACTTCAAAGGAACTGGTCACTTGAAGGGGAACTTCAAGAAAAAGGGTAAAGGGAAGAAGGGGAACTTCAAGAAAAACAGCAAGCAAGTTGCTACTCAAGTGAAGAAGCCAAGACCACCAGTTTCAAGAAAAAGGGTAAAGGGAAGAAGGGGAACTTCAAGAAAAACAGCAAGCAAGTTGCTGCTCAAGTGAAGAAGCCCAAGTCTGGACCTAAGCCTGAGACTGAGTGCTTCTACTGCAAAGGAACTGGTCACTTGAAGCGGAACTACCCCAAGTATTTGGCGGAGAAGAAAGATGGCAAAGTGAAAGGTATATTTGATACACATGTTACTGATGTGTACCTTACTAATGCTCGCAGTAGCACCTGTGTATTTGATACTAGTTATGTTGCTAATATTTGCAACTCAAAACATGGGCTACGGATTAAGCGAAGATTGGCTAAGGACGAGGTGACAATGCGCGTGGTAAATGGTTCCAAAGTCGATGTGGTCGCTGTCGGCACGCTACCTCTACATCTACCTTCGGGATTAGTATTAGACCTAAATAGTTGTTATTTGGTGCAGCGTTAAGAATGAACATTATATCTGGATCTTGTTTGATGCGAGACGGTTATTCATTTAAATCAGAGAATAATGGTTGTTCTATTTATATGAGTAATATCTTTTATGGTTATGCACCCTTGATGAGTGGTCTATTTTTTCTAAATCTTGATAGTAGTGATACACATGTTCATAGTATTGAAGCCAAAAGATATAAGTTTAATAATGATAGTGCAACTTATTTATGGCAATGTCGTTTAGGTCATATTGGTGTAAAGCACATGAAGAAACTCCATGCTGATGGGCTTTTGTAATCACTTGATTATGAATCACTTGATGCTGGCGAACCATGCCTCGTGGGCAAGATGACTAAACACTGGTGCGCGTCGGTCCTAAACAAACGGTTTTTCACCCCTTTCCGCGACGGTATTTGGAACCGTCGCCAAGTGAGTGTGTGCGATAGGGTGTCCTTCCCACATGACCCAGAAATCATCAGGGATAGGCCCTCATGGGACCCAGGCTGGGGCTGTGTGCGATTGGGCGAGGCATCGAAACCCAATCATTTTCGTAGGTATGTACATCCCACACGGTGAATCCCAGAAATCATTTCCGTAGGTATGTACATCCCACACGGTAAATCCGAGAAATCATTTTCGTAGGTATGTACATCCCACACGCTGAATCCCAGAAAATCATTTCCATTTGTATGTATATCACACACAGTCAATCCAAGGAATACAATTCCGTTCTTATGTACATCCCACACAGTCAATCCAGGGAAAACGTTTCCGTTCGGATGAACATCCCACACGGTTTTATGTATAGGCTCGTGTGTGAAAGGTGTAACTATCACACACGCTCTGCCTTGGTTAACTGTTTGCTTTCATTAACTACATCACACACGATTTGATGTAGAAAACTGTGTGGCATTGGGCTATCCATCACAAGCGCTTTTACTGCTAGAACCGTATAATTAAATGCTTTTTAAAATTATAAAATTACTAACTAGCTGAATTAAGTGCCAAACTTAATTATGGCAGAGTCCTAATTTGTGACACTAATTTAGGAACAATAATTGTATTATATAAGACTAAAACTATATGGAAAGAATTTAGGAGACATAAACTATTTAAAAGGAAAAGAAAAGCTAACTAAAAGGACAAAAGCAAAATCGACCCCCCTCTTGGGCCACTTGGCCCAGTTGACCGAGCAACCCAGCTGGCCAGGCCGGCCCAGTCGCGCCCCTCCCTCGTCCCTTCCGATACAGGGAACGGGGGGTTACCGTGGCGGTCATCCACGGTGCCATGCCCGCGGTGGCGGCCATCGGCGTCCCCCTCCCGCCTATTTAGCCGACCCCGGCGCCCCCCTCTCTCCCCCGTGGAACTCTAATCCACTCCCCCTTTCCCATTCCTCCCCTCCTCAGATCCACCGCACCGCGCCCGCCCGAGCGAAGCCATCGCTACGGCCTCGCCGTGCGCATGGCTGCCTGCCGCCGCCCTCTGTCCTCCTGTGTCCCGGAGCTCCCCTCGCCCCCGCCTATGCCGGTTGCGGCAACCTCCCCGAGGTCGGAGCCCCTGCCCCGTTGGCTTCGAGGTCGTCTTCGACCTTCGGGCGCTCGGGATCGCCGCCACCGTACATCGCCGTCGAGCCGCCCCCGAGCCCGCTTTACTCACCTGCAGGTCACGGTGAGCCCCTGTATTCTTTCCCGCGCGCCTCTCATCGATGTTCGTACCTCGTACCCGCCGTCCCCACTGTGGCCGAGCCCTCCACCGCGGGAGCTCATCGCCGGCCCTGTTTCCGGCCAGCTTCGACCGAGGCAACATCACCATTCGAAGTGTCTTGCCGCGCTGGTCCTCTGGGTACTCGTGTGCGTCCGGTTAGTCGCCTGTGCATCGTCTCTGCACACCGTCGCTCGCCGCTGCCGTCGGACGTTGACGGGCAGCTTGAGCCCGGCCACGCCCAGCCCTTGCAGCCCCGCGCGCCTCGCAGTGCTCCGCCGCGTCCCTAGCCTCGCTGCAGCTCCGCCTGCTGCCGTGCTGCCTGGTTGGCCGTCGCAGCCGCTTCGCCCCGCCTAATGCCTTGCGCACCTTTCGCGCTACCACCGCCCACTGCCGGCACCGCCACATCCCCTCGCCCGCCTGCGCCCGCTCCGGCCATAGCCGCCGACGCACCCCATGACCATCTCCGGCGTCCGGCGCCTGGCGCGCCTTCGCCCGTGCAGTTCGGGCGGGTTCGCCCACTTGGATTCGGCGCGCCGCCCAGTGGCCTCTAGGCCACTTGCAAGTGGGGCCCGGTCCCCTGTAAAAGAAATGAAAAGAAGAGGTTTCAAAATAAAAATAAAAATAAAATCAATTAGGTAATTATTTAACTTAATTAACTAGGATTAATTAGCATAATCACTGGATTAGTTGAAAGAGGATTTAATTAACTAAACCTAGTCTATGACAGGAGGGCCCACCCCCAGTTGACTAGTCAAACTTTGACTGGTCAACTAAGACCCCCTGGACTCGCATGTCACCCTCTGGTACACCTCTGTGTACACAGATCTGGGTGCACATAGCATTTTAGCTATTTAATTTCGAATTAATAATAAATTTAGAATATTGTTTAAATCTTTGAAAAATCATAGAAAATAATCCGTAACTCGGATGGAAATGTTTTCTACATGAAAGTTGCTCAGAACAACGAGACGAATCCGGATACGCAGCCCATTCGTCCACCACACATACCTAGCATAGCAAACACGCAACTTTCCCCCTTTGGTACATCTGTCCAAAAACGCGAAACACCAGGAATACTTTCCCGGTTGTTTCCCCCCCTTTTTGCCGGTATCACCTACTGCCGTGTTAGGTCATCCCTTAGCACCGCTTGTTGCCATGTTATGTTCGTGATGCCTTGTGTGCTCCGTATTTACTGTTTCTTCCCCATCCTCTTCTCCGGTAGACCTCGAGACCGAAGCTGATGCCTCTGAGTACGACTACGTCAACGACGACCCCTCCTTGCCAGAGCAACCAGGCAAGCCCCCCCTTTGATCATCACGATATCGCCCATTCCATTCTCTCATGCTTGCATTAGATTTAGCTACTGTAATTGATTGCTCCTATTCTGATGCATAGCCTGCTTTTGTAACCTGCTTATTGTTACCTACCTGCTTATCCTAAACTGCTTAGTATAGGTTGGTTAGTGATCCATCAGTGACCCCCACATTGTCCTTGTTGCCCCTGCTTCATCATTGAAGACCCGATCAACGGGATCGAAAACCAGGCCCCGGCACTGCACATCACTTTCCCTTTAGTTCCTCGACACTACTGGGTTACTATCGAGTGCCGAGGGTGAGACCTGTACATCACTTCTGATGTTAACCTTGTAGTGTAGCTATTCGGTCGTGGTCATCGAGGGTGATACCTCCTTAACCACTTTCGATACGACTCTGTCGTGCAACCCCTAAAGTGTGAGCCTCGAGGGTGGTTCCTCTTACGTTCACCTTGATGATTACATCGAGTGGAATTCACCGGGGGGTGATTCCTCGGGTTTTCCCCTTGATGTTTGGACACACGGATACTTGGACTTTACCACCGTTACTTGGAAAGGCGGGTCGACCCTGAGGGGTACCCGCGAGTGATGTGGAGACAGGTTGACCTGGAGGGTGCCCGCGAGATAATTACGAGGCGTGGCCGGGCATTCCTAGCCCTTGTCGCAAGTCCTCAAGACGAGGCAACGAGGTCACATCTTTCGTGACTCTCTGCTTGTTACCGCACGTTCCTAATCCACTATGATTTGGATATTTGATTTGAGGGGCCTCTGGCCTGATAGCACTAACCATCACATGGGCATAGTATGGGTGTTCTGCGTTGTATACATCAGCCGAAGCTTAATAGACGTTAGCGACTGAGCGGCGCGCGCCGGGTTGGACAGCGTAAGCACCTGCCTTGTTGAAGGAGGTAGCCAGGTATGCTCACCGGCCGCCCATGCAACGTGCAGGAGTTCCCGAGGTGATGGCCCATGACCCCTGGGGGCATAGGTTTAGTCCGTCGTGCTGACCTCTCTATTAAGCCTAGGTCGGGTTGCGGCGTATTGTTTGGCCGAGGCCGGGCATGACCCAGGAAAGTGTGTCCGGCCGGAGTCAATCGAGCGTGGTGGGTAAGTTGGTGCACCCCTGCAGGGAAGAAAACATCTATCGATAGCCAGCCCTACGGTAACGGACACTTGGAGTTGTATCCCGATCGATACAACTAGAACTGGATATTTGAGACGAGACATGGATATGAGAAATGGATAGTATGGATCTAGGATTGCTTTCTCGCTGGGAGTCGAGAAAGGATCTCTGGCCGAGGTTGATAACACTACTACTACTTTACTTTTACGCTACTCTACTCCCTCCTGTTGCTGCAAGATGGTGGTTTCCAGAAGATGCTAGTCTTTGATAGGCTAGGCTTTCCCCTTCTCTTACGGCATTACGTAGTCCAGTCCACAGATACAACCCTTTTCATTGATACCGATGCATATGTAGTGTAGATCCTTGCTTGCGAGTACTTTGGATGAGTACTCACGGTTGCTTTCCTCCCCCTTTTCCCTCTTTCTTCTTCTTTCCGGTTGATGCAACCGGATGCTTGAGCCAGGAGCGGATGCCACCGCCAATGCCTACTACTACGTGGAGACCGCCCGGCGACCGGGAGTAGTTAAGAGGCTCCCGAGGCGGAGGCCTTGCCTTGTCAATCGATGTTGCTTTTGTGCTAGCCTTCTTAAGGCGAACTTGTTTAACTCATGTCTGTACTCAGCTAATGTTGCTTCCGCTGACTCTTGTGTATTCAAGCTTATGTATTCGAGCCATCGAGGCCCCTGGCTTGTAATATAAAGCTTGTATTATTTTAATTTGTGTCTAAGAGTTGTGTTGTGATATCTTCTCGTGAGTCCTTGATCTTGATCGTACACAATTGCGTGTATGATTAGTGTATGATTGAATCGATGGCGTCACAAGTTGGTATCAGAGCCGACTGCCTGTAGGTAGCCCCATTTCCAACTCCTTGGCCGAAGTTGAGTCTATTCATCCAAAACTATTTTACTAACTTGGCTGTGTGGCTTACGGGCCCACGTCGTCATTGGGTGGTATTAGGATCTTTTATTCCTCGTCTAAACTCTAGAACTCTGATCTCTCGTCTATTCGGGTTAAACATTTTACTAACTCTGACATTAGGCTCTCGTGCACACTTCCTCCCGGAGAGGCCCGACATTACCGATGATTGCTTGCTCCACCAGAAGATTCTGCAGATACTCCTCGATGTTTCTCGAGACCCTGTGCCCACTGCCTTGCAGTTCCTGACCACCGATAATCCCCGTAAGTGACATCCTTGCCGCTTGTACCTTCATACCCAGTTGCTCCTGTTATTACAAGATGCCCCTAGTACTCTCCGTTGTTCCGAGAATCCTTTGTGCCTTCTGCTTTGTGGCTTCTTTTTGCACTGCGGATAATTCACTTAACCGGGGTCCATTCATCCCTAGTTGTTCATATGTCTCACACAATTCTTTGGAATACTATTCGATCTTCCGATAATCCTCAGTAGCCTATTGCTTCTGTTCTTCCTTATCGTCTTGCATTATGGTTAAATCCATATGTCTAACAATATTTATTAAACTCCTTTGATATTGTCATTCTTATCCTATTGATTCGACATGTGCATGAATGCACACATTCATTAGTTATCTCCTGGTAATTAATTATCCTTCTGGCTCAGACTCCACTCCGGAAATGAGCTGGTTCTCGGCGAATCAAACCTTGAATGATTGTCGGTCTATGTCTTTTCAACTTGCTTATCTTTTGATTAGAGCATATGCTTCTGATCCCCCGAATTGGGAATCATAATTCCTTGCATCTAAGCTTTGGAATTATCACATATTTCCAAAATCCGATGCCTATGCATTATTTCTTATTCTGGTTGGGTACTGATGCTCGCATCAGATCCCTTATGGACGAGCAGATCCTTTGGTGGATTATTATCCAACAGCTCCACATATTTAAAATCCTTGTGAGTTCTTCCCCTGATACATAATGCCTTTTGTAAAATGTATCCCCTGTTTTGTCAACCATGCTCTGCTTTCGAGATTGTGTTTTCTTACTCTTAAGGTTTGTGGTATATGTTCCTAAGATGCCCCATTGGGTTGAACCTATGCCTTCCCTAATCTTTGTGAACCCGAAGGATTTCACGGGTCATACCCATTTGGTATTTCACCAGGTAAAACTTTCAACACTAATACTATTTTCGAAACGAGAAGTGAATGGAAGGTTATGCATTGAAGAAGTGGGAGTCGACCTTGAACCTTCGTGTTCATACCCATGGACCCGATATAGAACTTATCATGGAAGCTCTCATAAAAATAATTATTTCTTTGGTACAAGCTCATCTTGTATCCATGAATTGATCCTTTGCAATCGTGGTTCCGACCATATTTCCTCCTTGATTCCATTTACTGGATAAGTTAAAATACTTATCCTCTGCAAATCATTTCCCCCGTCCAATCTCTACTCCGATTTACCTTCCGGCATTACACCTAGTACTTGATACTGGGAAGTTTTATACCCCATCACATCATTCCTAGCCTGATCGACTATATTTTTATCATGTCAACTTTTAACTGTGCTACCTGGTCCTTATGCCCGGAGCAACTTCCAACGATGAGCTAAGCTTACGTCGATCTTCCTCATCTTATCATTTCACCTCGAACAACAAGCTTGACTTCGAGCTTGTGTCGAATCCGTGGTTATCATAGCCTTTCATTTCATGCTTCCTTTTCTGCTCGATGGCATCTTCATAGAGTCTCTCAACAAAATTTGTCGTGATCACCGTCAACACTTTGGCTTCTTCAGAGATGTCAATTGAATTCATCGCTAGAAATACCATCCCTGCCCCTCGATGATTTGTGATATCATCGATGACATCTTGACTTTCTGCCAACACAGCCCTAGTTGTGCTTGGTTATTCCTTACGTTTTGAGGTATCTTGGAATTGTTTCTCGGTATCTCTTGAGATCTTCAAACCCAATGTTTACTTGACACCATATCATTGCTGCATCGAAGCATGACTGTGGTATTCTGAATATCAACAAGAACATCGGAAGCATAATACAAAATGTTTCTCGTTCAATTACCCTCACACCGTTGTATGGGTAATATCATGATTCTTCCCTCTCCCCATTATCTAAATGCTTTTGAACTTGATGTCCTATCATGTATGTCCTGCTTCCCTTTTCCTTGGGAAGGATATACGCCTAACTTTTATGTGTAAACACATCTTCCTTTCCATTGGGTTGTTTGATTTGATAATCATATTTTCCTTTCCATTGGTTTGTTTAACGTTTCTTGTAATCTAACTTATCCGAGCAGAGGTAATTCTCTACTTAGGTAAACACCTCGGTGTAGAACTCTGTCAGTAAGACCCTGTTACTATTATTGTTAACATTCCGGCAACCGCCGGTGGACGAGAACTTTGCCTATTGGCCCGCCTCGTTTCAACGAGCAAGAAAATGGTTCTCTTCGTCCCTCGCCCTTGGTACCGACATTGTTGTCGACATAACTGACAGATTATTCTCTAGCATGCCTTACTATAATGACCATGCAAGATGTCAATCCCCCTTTCTAACTTTAACCCACATGATGGGCCCATAACCCATAGTTCGATAGGATCGAAACCTGACTCTCTTGTATATCTTTGATCCCGAATATTCTTGCATTTGGCTTTGTATCATGTTGTGAGCCACCTTCCGAGAGATGATCTATTCCCGATGCTCTGAACACCTTTCTCGCACTCTGTTCAGGTATCAATCATTTGTCCATTCGCTTGAAACTTCCTATTGTACCTTCATACTTTGCTCTCGATGTTTTATTAAGTTTCAACTCGAGAGATACTTCTGCCTCATTCCCTGAATCATACACCAGATAATTAACCCTATAAGGGTCAGTTCTCCCGAAGTTACTCTTTACTTTCCCACTTAAATCTCGGGACAAGATTTCTTGTAGTGGAGGAGATTTGTAACACCCCCAGTGTCATGCTACAGTAATCCCCTGTTTATAGTGCCATGTCATCACATTACCATTGCTAACCCTCGGTTGATCCAAATCACAATCCAAATTCAAATTTAAAATAGAAGTCCAATATTCAAATTTCTCAGACATGCAAAGTAAAATGTTCAAAGTGTGGCAAATATTCCATAACCAATTATGGTGCTAACCCGACGAATTTGTAAAGTGTTGTAATGCCCTATAATAAATAAAACAGGGGCTAAAAACAAATAATTAAGTGCTTTTTAAAATTATAAAATTACTAACTAGCTGAATTAAGTGCCAAACTTAATTATGGCAGAGTCCTAATTTGTGACACTAATTTAGGTACAAGAATTGTATTATATAACACTAAAACTATATGGAAAGAATTTAGGAGACATAAACTATTTCAAAGGAAAAGAAAAGCCAACTAAGAGACAAAAGCAAAATGGACCCCCCTCTTGGGCCACTTGGCCCAGTTGGCCGAGCAACCCAGCTGGCCAGGCCGGCCCAAACGCGCCCCTCCCTCGTCCCCTCCGCTATAGGGAACGGGGGGTTACCGTGGCGGTCATCCACGATGCCATGGCCGCGGTGGTGGCCATCGGCGTCCCCCTCCCGCCTATTTAGCCGACCCCGACGCCCCCCTCTCTCCCCCGTGGAACCCTAATCCACTCCCCCTTTCCCCTTCCTCCCCTCCTCATACCCATCGTACCGCGCCCGCCCGAGCGAAGCCATCGCTACGGCCATGCCGTGCGCATGGCTGCCTGCCGCCCTCTGTCCGCCCATGTCCGGGAGCTCCCCTCGCCCCCACCTATGCCGGTTTTGGCAACCTCCCCAAGCTCGGAGCCCTTGCCCCGTTGGCTTAGAGGTCATCTTCGACCTTCGGGCGCTCGGGATCGCCGCCGCCGTACATCGCCGTCGAGCCGCCCCCGAGCCCGCTTTGCTCACCTGCAGGTCACGGTGAGCCCCTGTATTCTTTCCCGCGCGCCTCTCATCGATGTTCGTACCTCGTAGCCGCCATCCCCACTGTGGTCGAGCCCTCCGCCGCGAGAGCTCATCGCCGGCCCTGTTTCCGGCCAGCTCCGACCGAGGCAACACCACCATTCGAAGTGTCTTGCCGCGCTGGTCCTCTGGGTACTCGCGCGCGTCCGATTAGTCGCTTGTGCATCGTCTCTGCACACTGCCGCTCGCCGCTGTCGTCGGACGTTGACGGGCAGCTTGAGCCTGGCCACGCCCAGCCCTTGTAGCCATGCACGCCTCACAGTGCTCCGCCGCATCCCTAGCCTCGCTGAAGCTCCGCCTGCTGCCTGCCGTGCCGCCCTGGTTCGGCCCGCCTTCGCCGCCCGGCGCCTAATGCCCCGCCGCGCTGGCTTGGTGCTACTGCCCACCGTTATCGGTGCCGCCCTGTCCCCTCGCCCGCGCCCGCTCGGCAGCCATATACCGTCGGGCACCCCTTGGCCATCTCCGGCGTCCGGAGCCCTGGCGCGCCCATTCGGCCGTGCCCGTTCGGGCGGGTTCGCCCGCCCGTTCGACGCGCCCGCCCCAGGTGGCCTCTAGGCCACTTGCAAGTGGGGCCCGGTCCCCTGTAAAAGAAATGAAAAGAAGAGGTTTCAAAATAAAAATAAAATCAATTAGGTAATTATTTAACTTAATTAACTAGGATTAATTAGCATAATCACTGGATTAGTTGAAAGAGGATTTAATTAACTAAACCTAGTCTATGATAGGACGGCCCACCCCCTGTTGACCAGTCAAACTTTGACTGGTCAACTGGGACCCCCTGGACCCGCATGTCACCCTCTGGTACACCTCTGTGTACACAGATCTGGGTGCACATAGCATTTTAGCTATTTAATTTCGAATTAATAACAAATTTAGAATATTGTTTAAATCTTTGAAAAATCATAGAAAATAATCCGTAACTCGGATGGAAATGTTTTCTACATGAAAGCTGCTCAGAATGACGAGACGAATCCGGATGCGCAGCCTGTTCGTCCACCACACGTTCCTAGCATAGCAAACACGCAACTTTCCCCCTTTGGTACATCTGCCTGAAAACACGAAACACCAGGAATACTTTCCCGGTTGTCCCCCCCCCCCCCTTTTTGCCAGTATCACCTATTGCCGCGTTAGGTCATCCCTTAGCACCGCTTGTTGCCATGTTATGTTTGTGATGCCTTGTGTGCTCTGTATTTACTCTTTCTTCCTCCTCTTCTTCTCCGGTAGACCTCGAGACCGACGCTGATGCCTCTGAGTACGACTACGTCAACGACGACCCCTCCTTGCCAGAGCAACCAGGCAAGCCCCCCCTTTGATCATCCCGATATCGCCCATTACATTCTCTCATGCTTGCATTAGATTTAGCTACTGTAATTGATTGCTCCTATTCTGATGCATAGCCTGCTTTTGTAACCTGCTTATTGTTACCTACCTGCTTATCCTAAACTGCTTAGTATAGGTTGGTTAGTGATCCATCGCTGACCCCACATTGTCCTTGTTGCCTCTGCTTCATCATTGAAGACCCGATCAACGGGATCGAAGACCAGGCCCCGGCACCGCACATCACTTTCCCCTTAGTTGCTCGACACTACTGGGTTACTATCGAGTGCCGAGGGTGAGACCTCTGCAACACTTCTGATGTTAACCTTGTAGTGTAGCTATTCGGTCGTGGTCATCAAGGGTGATTTCGCCTTAACCACTTTCGATACGACTCTGTCGTACAACCCCTCAAGTGTGAGCCTCGGGGGTGGTTCCTCTTAAGTTCACCTTGATGATTACATCGAGTGGAATTCACCGGGGGTGATTCCTCGGGTTTTCCCCTTGATGTTTGGACACATGGATACTTGGAATTTACCACCGTTACTTGGAAAGGCGGGTCGACCCTGAGGGATACCCGTGAGTGATGTGGAGACGGGTTGACCTGGAGGGTGCCCGCGAGATAATTACAAGGTGTGGCCGAGCATTCCTAGCCCTTGCCGCAAGTCCTCGAGACGGGGCAACGGGGTCACATCTTTCGTGAGTCTCTGCTTGTTACCGCGCGTTCCTAATCCACTACAATTTGGATATTTGATTCAAGGGGCCTCTGGCCTAATAGCACAAACCATCACGTGGGCATAGTATGGGCGTTCTGCGTCGTATACATCAACCGAAGCTTAATAGACGTCAGCGACTGAGCAGCGCGCGCCAGGTTGGACTATGTAAGCACCTGCCTTGTTGAAGGAGGTAGATAGGTTTGCTCACCGGCCGCCCACGCAACTTGCAGGAGTTCCAGAGACGATGGCCCGTGACCCCTGGGGGCATAGGTTTAGTCCGGCGTGCTAACCTCCCTATTAAGCCTAGGTCGGGTTGCGACGTATTGTTTGGCCGAGGCCGGGCATGACCCAGGAAAGTGTGTCCGGCCGGAGTCAATCGAGTGTGGTGGGTAAGTTGGTGCACCCCTGCAGGGAAGAAAACATCTATCGATAGCCTGTCCCCACGGTATGAGACACTTGGAGTTGTATCACGATCGATACAACTAGAACTGGATATTTGAGATGAGACATGGATATGAGAAATGGATAGTATGGCTCTGGGATTGCTTTCTCGCAGGGAGTCGAGAAAGGATCTCTGGCCGAGGTTGATAACACTACTACTAGTTTACTTTATGCTACTCTACTCCCTCCTGTTGCTGCAAGATGGTGGTTTCCAGAAGATGCTAGTATTTGATAGGCTAGGCTTTCCCCTTCTCTTCTGGCATTCTGCAGTCCAGTCCACAGATACAACCCTTTTCATTGATACCGATGCATATGTAGTGTAGATCCTTGCTTGCGAGTACTTTGGATGAGTACTCATGGTTTATTTGCTCCCCTTTTCCCTCTTTCTTCTTCTTTCGGTTGATGCAACCGGATGTCGGAGCCAGGAGCGATGCCACCGCCGATGCCTACTACTACGTGGAGACCGCCGACGACCGGGGAGTAGTTAAGAGGCTCCCAGGCAGGAGGCCTTGCCTTTTCGATCGATGTTGCTTTTGTGCTAGCCTTCTTAAGGCAAACTTGTTTAACTCATGTCTGTACTCAGCTAATGTTGCTTCCGCTGACTCTTGTGTATTCAAGCTTATGTATTCGAGCCCTCGAGGCCCCTGGCTTGTAATATAAATCTTGTATTATTTTAATTTGTGTATAAGAGTTGTGTTGTGATATCTTCCTATCCTTGATCTTGATCGTACACAATTGCGTGTATGATTAGTGTACGATTTAATCGAGGGCGTCACAGGGGAAAAGGCAACACATTACTTACCATCCTAAAGTTGACTGTTGTCTTCGACAAAGTGTAAATAAAGATCTTAATTCCAATCACCCGTTTCTTTTGGCTAATAATCTTTCTTAGTTTCCTCACTTGACGCTTGTTCATGAATATCTCATTGCTCCATATGCAAAAGGGATCAAAGCGTGGATCAGTACCCCTCATATATGTACCTACAAGCAACAGGTAAATGTTAGAAGCTAAATTGAGATTGCACAAATGATGTAAAATACAACTAAGTATGTTCCTAAGTACAAGTATTTTTTTAGATTTCAATATGAACTACATACGGATGTATATAGAATTATAGATATAGTTTAGATTAGAATCTAGATTCACTCATTTTGCTCCTTATGTATTCTATATTGGAATCTCTAAAAATACTTATATTTAGGAATAGATGGTGTATAAGACATGGGATGCAGCTAACCTCGACGGCAAACAACAGCATCGCCCATTTTAGCCGTGTGTAAGTACATGGAAAGCCAATGTTAACTACAACAGGGCTAACATCCACCAAAAATAGCAAATGGTAATAAACCGGCAGCATCTGTAGTGATATCTTCATTTCGAAAGAGTAGCACAGTAGCAAAGGGACGGATTAAAATGGATATAACTGTTAATTACAGGCTTAACAACATCCTAATTCATATTTTGTAAGTTTGTAGCCATTGAAATACAACTCTTTAAAATTGGATACAACTGTTAATTGCAACATGCTTAATGGCCATTGAAACCGATACTGATAAAAATGCAATTGGCAGAGTTAAACATCACAGGGCAGGTGCTTCCAGAGCAGATAATGGCCCAGTTGTCTATAAAAAGGTAGGGAAAATAGCTCAAACGTGTTAGGCATGTTTACTACAACATGCTTAATACATCGACAGTACAAAACATAGCCATTAATTGCAACTGGTATCGGTAAGATTGAACTGGTGCGTACATACTTGGTAAGTCCTGAGAGGTAGTTGCTGGGGAACTTCATCTTGGCCAGAGCCCGCCCAAAGTCAGCGGCGCCGGAGACGAGATGTTCCTCCGGATTGAAGCATGGATCGATTAAAGCGACATGTGTACCTACAGCAGCCAAGAATGGTAGAAGTTAAACTGCAATTGCACAAATGATGTGAAATACTGTAAGACATGGGATGCAGCTAACCTTGACGGCAAACAACAGCATCGGCCGTTATGACCCTGTGTAAGTACATGGACAAGCATGTTAAGTACAACAGGGTTAGCATCCACCAAAAAAGCAAATGGGGCAGCATCTCTAGTATATCTTCATTGCGGAGAGTAGCATGGTAGCAAATGGACAGATTAAAAAATGGATACAACTGTTAATTGCAACAGGCTTAACAACATCCTAAGTCATGTTTTGTAAGTTTGTAGCCATTGAAATGCAACTGTTTAAAAATGGATTCAACTGTTAATTGCAACAGGCTTAATAAACATTGAAACCGATACTGATAAAAATGCAATTGGCATAGTTGAACATCACAAGGCAGGTGCTGCCAGAGCAGAGAATGGTCCAGATGTCTATAAAAAGGTAGGAAAAGTAGCAAAAACGTGTTAGGCATGTTTACTAGAACATGCTTAATACATCGACCGTACAGAACATAACCATTAATTGCAACTGGTATTGGTAAGATTGAACTGGTGAGTACATACTTGGTAAGTCCTGAGAGGTAGTTGCTGGGGCACTGCATCTTGGCCAAAGCTCGCCCAAAGTCAGCGACGGCGGAGGCGAGCTGTTCCTCCGGGTCGAAGCGTGGATCGGTGCCACTGACATGTGTACCTACAGGCAACCAGTAAATGGGTGGAAGTTAAACTGCAATTGCACAAATTATGTGAAATACTGTAAGACATGGGATGCAGCTCACCTCGACGGCAAACAAAAGCATCGGCCGTTATGACCCTGCATAAGTACATGGACAGGCATGTTAAGTTCAACAGGGTTAGCATCCACTAAAAATAGCAAATGGGCAGCATCTCTAGTGATATCCTGAGTCATGTATTGTAAGTTTGTTGCTGGTATTGGTGAAATTGAGCTGGACACGGTAATATTTGAACATCACACAGTGTGTAGTACTAAAATAAACAAGGCATGAACATGCTTAATACATCAACCGTACAAATCATAGCCGTTGTAAGTGGTATTGATAAGATTTAGCTGGTCAGATCTTACCTGTTAAGTCCTGGGGGTAGTCGATGGGGGACTTCATCTGGGCCAGAGCCTGCACCATGTCGGCGGCGGCGGCGGAGGCGAGGTGTTCCTCCGGATCAACACGCACAACAGCCATCGCGCCATGGACCGCCATCAGCTCCTGGCGGGGCGGGAGGGCGTATTTGGAGGCATGAGGATGTTTCACAGGCGCCATTTAAGCAATCAGGCCGGGGACGTGATAGAGATCGGTGGGTTACCTGACTAGATCCGAGCAGAACGTAGATGTGGTTGAAGCTGTGGTTGCGGCGGCGGCGGTTTGAGATGCCGGTAGGGGGAGGTGCGAGGGAGGGGGATACTGAGGGGAAGGGGATGTGGTTGGAGGAATAAATTCTGAAATCACGCGCCTAATGAAAATTTCGGTGCGAAATTTGAAACTTGGGTGGGGGAAACACACAACGCAGACGAAGCGCGTAAAATACTCGTGTGCGAGAAAAAAGAAAGTTGGCAGATCCCGTCTCCAAAAAAATTTACACGTGTACTTGATTTTTTCGGTCAATGGTATGCCTGGTTTATTAGGAAATATCGCACAGGTAACTGTTTTATGAGTCATTAACGCAAAAACGCAGACGGGTACGGCATAGAAACCGTGTGTTTTGTGATCTTCTAATGATTAATGCCAAAAAATGCACACAGGCACACATGCTAATCAATGCTCAAAGCCCTCAAAGGATGCACTTACCGACATTGTATGTTAATACTACAAACTTAAAGTACTACTGGTAATTTGCTCTAATACTACAAACTTAAACTACTTCTTACATGCTGCCATCAGGGCATGCTGGCCAGGCGTTGGCGTTCTCCTTCCCGGCCTTGTAGGCGGCAGCCCACCGTGCTTCGATCTCCTCAAAGCGCTCCTCACCATGGCGTGCGGCCTCTTTTTTTCTTGCGGCGGCGGGACTCTCTTTTCTTGACTGCTTGTTGCCTTTTCTGCTCCTTCTGTGCGGCTTTGGTCGCCTCTAGTGTTGGGGAACGTAGTAATTTCACAAAAATTCCTACGCACATGCAAGATCATGGTGATGCATAGCAATGAGAGGGGAGAGTGTTGTCCACGTACCCTCGTAGACCGAAAGCGGAAACATTATGACAACGCGGTTGATGTAGTCGTACGTCTTCATGATAGACCGATCCTTAGTACAGAACATACGGCACCTCCGTGTTCAGCACACATTCACCTCGGTGACGTCCCGCGAACTCACGATCCAGTAGAGCTTCGGGGAAGAGCTTCGTCAGCACGGCGGCGTGATGATGGTGTTGATGAAGTTACTGACGCAGGGCTTCGCCTAAGCACCGCTACGATATGACGGAGGTGGATTATGGTGGAGGGGGCACCGCACACGGCTAAGAGAAATCAATGATCAACTTGTGTGTCTATGGGGTGCCCCCTGGCCACATATATAAAGGAGTGGAGGAGGGGGAGGGTCGGCCTAGCTATGGCGTGCCCTGGAGGAGTCCTACTACCACCGGGAGTAGGATCCCCCCCCCCCCCGCCCTTCCCTAGTTGGACTAGGAGAGACGGAAGGGGGAGAGAAGGAGGAAGGAAAAGGGTGGGGGGCGCCGCCCCCCTTCCTAGTCCAATTCGGACCAGAGAGGGTGGGGGCGCTCGGCCTGCCCTGGCGTCCTCTCTCTCTCCACTATGGCCCATTAAGGCCCATACAATTACCTGGGGGTTCCGATAACCTCCCGGTACTCCGGTAAAATCCCGATCTCACCCGGAACCATTCCGATGTCCAAATATAGGCTTCCAATATCTCGATATTTACGTCTCGACCATTTCGAGACTCCTCGTCATGTCCGTGAACATATCCGGGACTCCGAACTACCTTTGGTACATCAAAACACAAAAACTCATAATACTGATAGTCAAAGAAATTTAAGCGTGCGGACCCTACGGGTTCGAGAACTATGTAGACATGATCGAGACACGTCTCCGGTCAATAACCAATAGCGGAACCTGGATGCTCATATTGGCTCCCACATATTCTACGAAGATCTTTATCGGTCAAACCGCATAACAACATACATTGTTCCATTTGTCATCGGTATGTTACTTGCCCGAGATTCGATCGTTGGTATCTCAATACCTAGTTCAATCTCGTTACCGGCAAGTCTCTTTACTCGTTCCATAATACATAATCCCGCAACTAACTTATTAGTTGCAAGGCTTATAGTGATGTGCATTACCGAGAGAGCCCAGAGATACCTCTCCGACAATCGGAATGACAAATCCTAATCTTGATCTATGCCAACTCAACAAGTACCATCAGAGACACCTGTAGAGCACCTTTATAATCACCCAGTTACGTTGTGACGTTTGGTAGCACACAAAGTGTTCCTCCGGTATTCGGAGTTGCATAATCTCATAGTCATAGGAACATGTATAAGTCATGAAGAAAGCAATAGCAACATACTAAACGATCAAGTGCTAAGCTAACGGAATGGGTCAAGCCAATCACATCATTCTGTAATGATGTGATCCCGTTAATCAAATAACAACTCATGTCTATGGCTAGGAAACTTAACTATCTTTGATTCAATGAGCTAGTCAAGTAGAGGCATACTAGTGACACTCTGTTTGTCTATGTATTCACACATGTATCAAGTTTCTGATTAATACAATTCTATCATGAATAATAATCATTTATCATGAAATAAGGAAATAAATAAGAACTTTATTATTGCCTCTAGGGCATATTTCCTTCAGTCTCCCACTTGCACTAGAGTCAATAATCTAGTTCACATCGCCATGTGATTTAACACCAATAGTTCACATCACCATGTGATTAACACCCATAGTTCACATCGTGATGTGACCAACACGCAAAGGGTTTACTAGAGTCAATAATCTAGTTCACATCGATATGTGATTAACACCCAAACAGTACTAAGGTGTGATCATGTTTTGCTTGTGAGAGAAGTTTAGTCAACGGGTCTGCCAAATTCAGATCCGTATGTATTTTGCAAATTTCTATGTCAACAATGCTCTGCATGGAGCTACTCTAGCTAATTGCTCCCACTTTTAATATGTATCCAGATTGAGACTTAGAGTCATCTAGATCAGTGTCAAAACTTGCATCGACATAACCCATTACGACGAACCTTTTGTCACGTCCATAATCGAGAAACATATCCTTATTCCACTAAGGATAATTTTACCGCTGTCCAGTGATCTACTCCTAGATCACTATTGTACTCCCTGCTAAACTCAGTGTAGGGTATACAATAGATCTGGTACACAGCATGGCATAGTTTATAGAACCTATGGCCGAGGCATAGGGAATGACTTTCATTCTCTTTCTATCTTCTGCCGTGGTCGGGCTTTGAGTCCTACTCAATTTCACACCTTGTAACACAGGCAAGAACTCCTTCTTTGACTGTTCCATTTTGAACTACTTCAAAATCTTGTCAAGGTATGTACTCATTGAAAAAACTTATCAAGCGTCTTGATCTATCTCTATAGATCTTGATGCTCAATATGTAAGCAGCTTCACCGAGGTCTTTATTTGAAAAACTCCTTTCAAATACTCCTTTATGCTTTCCAGAAAATTCTACATTATTTCCAATCAACAATATGTCATTCACATATACTTATCAGAAATGTTGTAGTGCTCTCACTCACTTTCTTGTAAATACAGGCTTCACCGCAAGTCTGTATAAAACAATATGCTTTGATCAACTTATCAAAGCGTATATTCCAACTCCGAGATGCTTGCACCAGTCCATAGATGGATCGCTGGGGCTTGCACATTTTGTTAGCACCTTTAGGATCGACAAAACCTTCTATTTGCATCATATACAACTCTTCTTTAAGAAATCCATTAAGGAATGTAGTTTTGATATCCATTTGCCAGATTTCATAAAATGTGGCAATTTGCTAACATGATTCTGACAGACTTAAGCATCGCTACGAGTGAGAAAATCTCATCGTAGTCAACACCTTGAATTTTTTTCAAAAACCTTTTTCGACAAGTCTAGCTTTGTAGATAGTAACACTACTATCAGCGTCCGTCTTCCTCTTGAAGATCCATTTATTTTCTATGGCTTGCCGATCATCGGGCAAGTCAACCAAAGTCCACACTTTGTTCTCATACATGGATCCCATCTCAGATTTCATGGCGTCAAGCCATTTGGTGGAATCTGGGTTCATCATCGCTTCCTCATAGTTTGTAGGTTTGTCATGGTCAAGTAACATGACCTCCAAAACAGGATTATCGTACCACTCTGGTGTGGATCTCACTCTAGTTAACCTACGAGGTTTGGTAGTAACTTGATCTGAAGTTACATGATCATCATCATTAGCTTCCTCACTAATTGGTGTAGGAGTCACAGGAACGGATTTCTGTGATGAACTACTTTCCAATAAGGGAGAGGTACAGTTACCTCATCAAGTTCTACTTTCCTCCCACTCACTTCTTTCGAGAGAAACTCCTTCTCTAGAAAGGATCCATTCTTAGCAACGAATGTCTTGCCTTCGGATCTGTGATAGAAGGTGTACCCAACAGTCTCCTTTGGGTATCCTATGAGGACACATTTCTCCGATTTGAGTTTGAGCTTATCAGGATGAAATTTTTTCACATAAGCATCGCAACCCCAAATTTTAAGAAACGACAACTTTGGTTTTTTGCCAAACCACAGTTCGTATGGTGTCGTCTCAACGGATTTAGATGGTGCCCTATTTAACATGAATGCAGCTGTCTCTAATGCATAACCCCAAAATGATAGTGGTAAATCGGTAAGAGACATCATAGATTGCACCATATCTAATAAAGTAAATGCTGATTCGATGTTCGGACACACCATTACGTTGTGGTGTTCCAGGTGGCGTGAGTTGCGAAACTATTCCGCATCGTTTCAAATGAAGACCAAGCTCGTAACTCAAATATTCTCCTCCACGATCAGATTGCAGAAACTATATTTTCTTGTTACGATGATTTTCCACTTCACTCTGAAATTCTTTGAACTTTTCAAATGTTTCAGACTTATGTTTCATCAAGTAGATATACCCATATCTGCTCAAATCATCTGTGAAGGTCAGAAAATAACGATACCTGCCGCGAGCCTCAACACTCATCGTACTGCATACATCAGTATGTATTATTTCGACCAAGTCTGTTGCTCGCTCCATTGTTCCGGAGAATGGAGACTTAGTCATCTTGCCCATGAGGCATGGTTCGCAAGCATCAACTGATTAATAATAAAGTGATTACAAAAGCCCATCAAGATGGATTTTCTTCATGCGCTTTACACCAATATGACCTAAACGGCAGTGCCACAAATAAGTTGCACTATCATTATTAACTTTGCATCTTTTGGCTTCAATATTATGAATATGTGTATCACTATGATCGAGATCAATAAACCATTCACCTTGGGTGTATGACCATTGAAGGTTTTATTCATGTAAACAGAACAACAATTATTCTCTAACTTTAAATGAATAACCGTATTGCAATAAACATGATCAAATCATATTCATGCTTAACGCAAACACCAAATAACATTTATTTAGGTTCAACACTAATCCTGAATGTATAGGGAGTGTGCGATGATGATCATATCAATCTTTGAACTACTTCCAACACACATCGTCACCTCACCCTTAACTAGTTTATGTTCATTCTGCAACTCCCGTTTTGAGTTACTACTCTTAATTAGCAACTGAACCAGTATCAAATGCCGAGGGGTTGCTATAAACACTAGTAAAGTACACATGAATAACATGTATATCCAATATACCTTTGTTCACTTTGCCATCCTTCTTATCCGCCAAATACTTGGGGCAGTTTCGCTTCCAGTGACCAGTCGCTTTGAAGTAGAAGCACTTAGTCTCAGGCTTAGGTCCAGACTTGGGCTTCTTCACTTGAGCAGCAACTTGCTTGCCGTTCTTCTTGAAGTTCCCCTTCTTCCCTTTGCCCTTTTCTTGAAACTAGTGGTCTTGTCAACCATCAACACTTGATGCTTTTCTTGATTTCTACCTTCATCGATTTCAGCATCACGAAGAGCTTGGGATTCGTTTCCATTATCCCTTGCATATTATAGTTCATCACGAAGTTCTAGTAACTTGGTGATAGTGACTAGAGAACTCTGTCAATCACTATCTTATCTAGAAGATTAACTCCCACTTGATTCAAGTGATTGTAGTATTCAGACATTCTGAACACATGCTCACTAGCTGAGCTATTCTCCTCCATCTTGTAGGCAAAGTACTTGTCAAAGGTCTCATACCTTTCGACATGGGCATGAGTTTGAAATACTAATTTCAACTCTTGGAACATCTCATATGCTCCGTATGCTCCAAAAAACGTCTTTGAAGCCCCGATTCTAAGCCGTAAAGCATGGTGCACTAAACTATCAAGTAGTCATCATATCAAGCTTGACAAACGTTCATAACGTCTGCATTTGCTCCTGCAATCGGTCTGTCACCTAGCGGTGCATCAAGGACATAATTCTTCTGTGCAGCGATGAGGATAATACTCAGATCATGGATCCAATCCGCATCATTGCTACTAACATTTTTCAACTTAGCTTTCTCTAGGAACATATCAAAAATAAAACAGGGAAGCTAAACGCGAGCTATTGATCTACAACATAGATATGCTAATACTACCAGCACTAAGTTCATGATAAATTAAAGTTCAATTAATCAAATTACTTAAGAACTCCCACTTAGATAGACATCCCTCTAATCATCTAAGTGATCACGTGATCCATATCAACTAAACCATGTCCGATCATCACGTGAGATGGAGTAGTTTTCAATGGTGAACATCACTATGTTGATCATATCTACTATATGATTCACGCTCGACCTTTCGGTCTCAGTGTTCCGAGGCCATATCTGCAAATGCTAGGCTCGTCAAGTTTACCCCGAGTGTTCTGCATGTGCAAAACTGGCTTGCACCCGTTGTATGTGAATGTAGAGCTTATCACACCCGATCATCACGTGGTGTCTCGGCACGACAAACTTTGGCAACGGTGCATACTCAGGGAGAACACTTGTACCTTGAAATTTAGTGAGAGATCATCTTATAATGCTACTGTCGTACTAAGCAGAATAAGATGCATAAAGGATAAACATCACATGCAATCAATATAAGTGATATGATATGGCCATCATCATCTTGTGCCTTTGATCTCCATCTCCAAAGCACCGTCATGATCACCATTGTCACCAGCGCGACACCTTGATCTCCATCGTAGCATCGTTGTCGTCTCGCCAACTATTGCTTCTACGACTATCGCTACCGCTTAGTGATAGAGTAAAGCAATTACATGGTGATTGCATTTCATACAATAAAGCGACAACCATATGGCTCCTGCCAGTTGTCGATAACTCGGTTACAAAACATGATCATCTCATACAATAAAATTTAGCATCATGTCTTGACCATATCACATCACAGCATGCCCTGCAAAAACAAGTTAGACATCCTCTACTTTGTTGTTGCAAGTTTTACGTGGTTGCTACAGGCTGAGCAAGAACCGTTCTTACCTACGCATCAAAACCACAACGATATTTCGTCAAGTTAGTGATGTTTTAACCTTCACAAGGACCGGGCGTAGCCACACTCGATTCAACTAAAGTTGGAGAAACTGACATCCGCCAGCCAATTGCAGCGAAGCACGCCGGTAGAACCAGTCTCCCGTAAGCGCATAACGTAATGTCGGTCCGGCCGCTTCATCCAACAATACCGCCAATCAAAGTATGACATGTCTTTGGTAAGCAGTATGACTTGTATCACCCACAACTCGCTTGTGTTCTACTCGTGCATATAACATCTACGCATAAACCTGGCTCGGATGCCACTGTTGGGGAACGTAGTAATTTCAAAAAAAATCCTACGCACACGCAAGATCACGGTGATGCATAGCAGCGAGAGGGGAGAGTGTTTTCCACGCACTCGTGAGACCGAAAGCGAAGCGTTATGACAACGCGGTTGATGTAGTCGTGCGTCTTCACGATCGACCGATCCTCGCGATCGAACGCATAACACCTCCACGTTCAAAGCACACGCTCAGCTCGGTGACGCCCCGCGATCTCACGATCCAAAGAGAGCTTCGGGAAGAGCTTCACAAGATCTGACGACGTGATGACGGTGTTGATGAAGTTACCGACGCGGCTTCGCCTAAGCACTGCTACGATATGACCGAGGTGGATTATGGTGGAGGAGGGCACCGCACACGGCTAAGAGAGATCAATGATCAACTTGTGTGTCTATGGGGTGCCCCCTGGCCACGTATATAAAGGAGTGGAGGAGGGGAGGGCCGGCCTAGCTATGGCGCTACTGAGGAGTCCTACTCCCACCGGGAGTAGGATTCCCCCCTTCCCTAGTTGGACTAGGAGAGAAGGAAGGGGGAGAGAAGGAGTAAGGAAAGGGGGGCGCCGCCCCCCTTCCGAGTCCAATTCGGAACAGAGGGGGAGGGGGCGCGCGGCCTGCCCTGGCCTCCTCTCTCTCTCTCTCTCTCCACTATGGCCCATTAAGGCCCATACAATTAACGAGGGGGGGGGTCCGGTAACCTCCCGATACTCCGATAAAATCCCGATTTCACCCGAAACCATTCCGATGTCCAAATATAGGCTTCCAATAAATTGATCTTTACGTATTGACCATTTTGAGACTCCTCGTCACGTCCGTGATCATATCTGGGACTCCGAACTACCTTCGGTACATCAAAACACAAAAACTCATAATACCGATCGTCACAGAACTTTAATCGTGTGGACCCTACGGGTTCGAGAACTATGTAGACATGACCGAGACACGTCTCCGGTCAATAACCAATAGCGGAACCTGGATGCTCATATTGGCTCCCACATATTCTACGAAGATCTTTATCAGTCAAACCGCATAACAACATACGTTTTTCCCTTTGACATCGGTATGTTACTTGCCCGAGATTCAATCGTCGGTATTTCAATACCTAGTTCAACCTCGTTAACGGCAAGTCTCTTTACTCGTTCCGTAATACATCATCCCGCAACTAACTCATCAGTTGCATTCCTTGCAAGGCTTATAGTGTTGTGCATTACCGAGAGGGCTCAGAGATACCTCTCCGACAATCGGAGTGACAAATCCTAATCTTGATCTATGCCAACTCAACAAGTACCATCGGAGATACCTGTAGAGCACCTTTATAATCACCCAATTACGTTGTGACGTTTTGTAGCACACAAAGTGTTCCTCCAAAGATTCGGAGTTGCATAATCTCATAGTCATAGGAACATGTATAAGTCATGAAGAAAGCAATAGCAACATACTAAACGATCAAGTGCTAAGCTAACGGAATGGGTCAAGTCAATCACATCATTCTCTAATGATGTGATCCCGTTAATCAAATGACAACTCATGTCTATGGCTAGAAACTTAACCATCTTTGATTCAACGAGCTAGTCAAGTAGAGGCATACTAGTGACACTCTGTTTGTCTATGTATTCACACATGTATCAAGTTTCCGGTTAATACAATTCTAGCATGAATAATAAACATTTATCATGAAATAAGGAAATAAATAATAACTTTATTATTGCCTCTAGGGAATATTTCCTTCATCTAGATCCACTGCCCATTCGGCCATGGCAGCCCCAAAGTCTGCACATGTAACTGTCTGGCCGTCGCCGGCGATGAACTCGACGCGGCGAGATGCATCGCTTCCTTACCATGTGTGCGGTCGCGGGCGGCGAGGAACGCGGAGCGGCGGGACACCATCGCTTCTTTACTAGTTACTGTGCGCCGCGGTGCCATGGACGACACCTGGAGAGAGCTCTGGGACGGAGGGGCCGGGCAGCCGTACAGTGCGGTGGTGTTCAAGAGCTCAACCACAAACGACAACAGAAATTTGGCTTCCCTTACAATTTTGCTCGTTTATTATCGCACACGGTTCATCTCCGTCGCTTCCGGAAGCAGTGTGCGCTGAGCCTATTGTGTGTTGCGGTTATGATTAGCCGGAACCCCAGCCACGCGGTCGCGCGTGTGCACCGTTGGATGCACCGTGATCGACCGGCAATCCACGTCCCTCACATCACACCCGTGCAACTGTAGCTGGATTGGATTTATATGCGATAAATGCCTAGAAAATGCACATAATCCCCTAAATATGGTAAATGAGCCCGGAAAAAAGCCAAATTTTAACACGGTGATTTGCAGGGTGTATGTTCGTCGTAGAAAAAGACTCCAGGGCGAAGAACGAAGAAAATTTGGATTTCCATTCAATCTTGAGGATTTCCCTTTCGAAAGCATGGAACTTCCTCGGTGATGGTTCGATTTATGAAGGGCATGCATGACAACATAAGCCAATCCTTCTCAAATTTTTGCCAAGGCATGGTGAGGTCATACCATGGCACCATGCCAGGCGTCATGTTTTTTAAGCATTTATTTCATTTTTTCTATAGTTGAAAACCCAACAAACAGACATTTGTGGCTGACTATTGCCACACATTTCATTGAAATATCTGTCCATTCCTTGTAAAAGGCATGAGAATATACTAAATGGCACGAGCATGGTTTTCTAGGCCGTTCTTGTGGACCCTTTCATGCATCAACTGTTTGAACTTGAATTATGCGCATTAATGCCTAGGAAATGCACATAATCCCCTAAATATGGCAAATGAACCCGGAAAAGTGCCAAATTTGAACACAGTGATTTGCAGGTTGTATGCTCAAAAAACTAGTGGACAAAGGACAAAGGAAATCTGGATCCCCCTTCAATCTTGGTGATTTCCCCCTCGAAACCATGAAACTTCCTCGGTGATGGTTCGATGTATGAAAGGCACGCATCACGACATAAGGAAAACATTCTCCAACTTTTACCAGGGCATGGCGTGGCCATACCATGGCACCACGCCAGGCGTCATGTTTTCCAACCATGTGTTCATTTTTTGTATAGTTGTTAACCGAGTAAACGACGAGTTTATGGTTGACTATTGCCACACATTTCCTTCAAATATCTGCCCATTCCTTGTAAAAGGAATGAGAATGTGCTAAATAACACGAGCATGGTTTTCCAGACCATTCTTGGGCACCTTTTCATGCATCGATTGTTCGAATTTGAATTGTGTCAATTAATGCCTAGAAAATGCACATAATCCCCTAAATATGGTAAAGGAGCCCGGGGAAATGTCAAATTTGAACACGGTTCATTTGAGGCGGTATGTTGATCATTGGAAAAAACTGAATGACAAACTAGGACGGAAATTAGGATTCTCCTTCAATCTTGGGGATTTTTCCTCTCGAAAGCATGGAACTTCCTCGGTGATGGTTCACTTTATGAAGGGCGTGCATGACGACATAAGCCAAACCTTCTCAAATTTTTACCAGGGCATGGTGAGGTCATACCTGGCACCATGCCAGGCATCATGTTTTTTAAGCATTTATTTCATTTTTTCTATAGTTGAAAAACCAACAAACAGATATTTGTGGTTGACTATTGCCACACATTTCATCAAAATATCTGTCCATTCCTTGTAGAAGGCATGAGAATTTACTAAATGGCACGAGCATGGTTTTCTAGGCCGTTCTTGTGGACCCTTTCATGCATCGATTGTTTGAACTTGAATTATGCGCATTAATGCCTAGGAAATGCACATAATCCCTTAAATATGGCAAATGAACCTGGAAAAGTGCCAAATTTGAACACGATGATTTGCAGGTTGTATACTCATCATAGAAAAAAACTCATGGACAAAGGACAAAGGAAATTTGGATCCCCCTTCAATCTTGGTGATTTCCTCCTCGAAACCATGAAACTTCCTCGGTGATGGTTCGATTTATGAAAGGCGCGCATCACGACATAAGGAAAATATTCTCCAATTTTTACCAGGGCATGGTGAGGCGATACCATGGCACCACGCCAGGCGTCATGTTTTCCAACCATGTGTTTCATTTTTGTATAGTTTTTAACCGAGTAAACAACGCGTTTATGGTTGACTATTGCCACACATTTCCTTCAAATATCTGCACATTCCTTGTAAAAGGCATGAGAATGTGCTAAATAACACGAGCATGATTTTCCAGACCGTTCTTGTGCACCTTTTCATGCACCGATTGTTCGAATTTGAATTATGTCCATCAATGCATAGGAAATGCACATAATCCCCTAAATATGGCAAATGAACCCGGAAAAGTGCCAAATTTGAACACGGTGATTTGCAGGTTGTATGCTCATCATAGAAAAAAAACTCGTGGACAAAGGACAAAGGAAATTTGGATCACCCTTAAATCTTGGTGATTTCCCCCTCGAAACCATGAAACTTCCTTCGATGATGGTTCGTTTTATGAAAGGCGCGCATCACGACATAAGGAAAACATTCTCCAATTTTACTGTGGCATGGTGAGGCCATACCATGGCACCACACAAGGTGTCATGTTTTCCAACCATGTGTTTCATTTTTTGTGTACTACGAGCATGGTTTTCAAGACCGTTCTTGTGCACCTTTTCATGCACCGATTGTTCGAATTTGAATTATGTGCATAATTAATGCCTAGGAAATGCACACAATCCCCTAAATATGGTAAATGAGTTTGGAAAAATGTCAAATTTTAACACGTTCCATTTGAGGTGGTATGTTGATTGTTGGAAAAAAACTGAATGGCAAACTAGGACGGAAATTTGGATCCCCCTTCAATCTTGGTGATTTCCCTCTCGAAAGAATTGAACTTCCTCGGTGATGGTTCAATTTATGAAGGGCGTGCATGACGACATAAATCAAACCTTCTCAGCTTTTAACCAGGGCACGGTGAGGCCATTGTAACGCCCGGATAATCATGCTACAGTAATCTCATATTGATGGTGCCACGTCACCTTTGTCACTGTAGTTAACCACGGGTTAATTCAAACTGTTTCAAAATTCAGATTTAAATTTATGATGACAATAGAAGTTTTCAAAAATTTAAAACTAAAAAGTTCGGTGGTTGTCAAATATTACAAAGCTAATTATGGTGCAACAAACCCATTTTTATAAAATGCCTAAATATGTTTAAATGAATTAAAACAGAAAAGAAAATAAATAAAAGAAAGAAAATACAAAAACAAAACAAAAGGGGAGAAGCCCTGCCGACTCTCGCCAATCGGGCTAACGGCCCAGCTGCCCAAGACCGCCCATCCGGCCCCCCCACTCCCTCTCCTAATCCCCCCCCCCCCCGCAAACCCTAGGCGCCGACACCCCCCACTCCCCCCACTCGCTCTCTCCTCCCCGATCCAGTTACAGATCGGGATCGGGCCGACGACCCGCCCCTCGCCGAACCCTCCACCCCGACGCCGCCCCCTGCCTCCTCCCAGTGCCCCCCCCATTGGATCGAGGGGCCAACCCGCCGTCTCTAACGCCTCGACGCCGGCGCCCATCCCTGCGCCTTCGCCCGTCGTCGCCGGACGACGCCGCCTCGACCTCCTCCTCGCCCGGTCATCCCCGACCGTCCCGAGCCCTCTGCCTAGTCCCTACGACCCGTGAGCCTCGCCTCGTCTCCTCTCCCCACGACGGCCGCCGTCGCGGTCCCTCCGGCGGCCGTGCCCGTCAACCTCGTTGCCCGCGCCGCGTGCCCCCTCCTCCTCGCGCCTCCTCCGTTCGGCCGGGCCTCCTCCCCTAGGTCGCCTCGGCCGTCGCCCGCTCGGCGCTCACGCCCCGCGCCACTGCCGCGCCGGCCCCCGCCCCCGCGCCCTTCCCGCATCCCGTGCGGCTCCCCTGCCAGCGGACGCCGCGCCCTTCTCCGCCCCAGCGCCCATCCTGCCGTCGCCCGCTCGGCTCGGTCGCGCCCGCCGCCCGTGCCCTCGCCTTGCCGCCAGACGCCATCGCTGCCGCCTGCCCGGCCTCTGGCGCGCCGGGGCCTCTTCCCCCGCGTGCGACCTTGTGCCCATGGCACTCGCCGCCCGCCCGCCGTAGCCGTAGCTGGCCGGCCTCCTCTACCTCACCGGCCTCAGTGCGCTGCTCCCCGGTGGCCTCGCCTTGCCTCGCCTTCCCGGTCGGGCTCGGCTCATGTGCGCCTGAACCGCACCGGGCGCCAAGACGCCAGACAGGCCTTTGGCCCTGACAAAGGGGCCCCCCGCCCATAACGCTTTTTGGAAAAAAAAGGAATAAATAATAATAATAATAATAATAATAATAAATAATTAAAATAATTAAAATATTAATTTGTTAATTAAGTAATTAGTTAAGTTAATTAATCCTGAGTAGATTAACCTAATCACTAATTAAATTAACTAATATGTAATTAACCTAAACAGAGAATGACAGGTGGGTCCCACTGGACCCACATGTCAGGTTGACCAGGTCAACGGTCAACGTTGATCGCCGACGTCGACATGACATCATGCCGACGCCATTAATCCATTTTTCAAATTAATTAAATTCCAGAAATTAATAAAATCTTTAGAAAATCATATCTTTTAATCCGTAACTCGGATTAAAATATTTTCAACATGAAAGTTGCTCAGAACGACGAGACGAATCCGGATACGCAGTTTGTTCATCCGCCACACACCCCTAACCTATCGAACCCGCAACTTTCCCTCCGCCTCCGCTCGAAAACACGAAACCCCGGGATATTTTCCTGATGCTTCCCCTTAACCGGTACCACCTCATACCACGTTAGGGCACGCCTAGCATCGTTATTTGTCATGTCATGCATCGATATGCATATGTTTGCATGGTATTCATTGTTTCTTCCCCTCTTCTCTCCGGTAGACCACGCCGACGCCGCCGCTGCCCGCCAGTTCGACTACGGAGTCGACGACTCTCTCTTGCCAGAGCAACCAGCAAGCCCCCCACTTGATCACCAGATATCGCCTATTCTACTCTATCTTGCTTGCATTAGAGTAGTGTAGCATGTTACCGCTTCTACGTTATACCTATCCCCGATGCATAGCCCTCCTTGTTACTACTTTTGTTACCTTTACCGCAATCCTATATGCTTAGTATAGGATGCTAGTATATTCATCTGTGGCCCTACATTCTTGTCTGTCTCACGTGCTATACTATCGGGCCGTGATCACTCGGGAGGTGATCACGGGTATATACTATATACTTATACATGATACATGTGGAGACTAAAAGTCGGGTCGGTGGTGGAGCACCCATGAGTGGATCTTTGTGGCGGAGCGACAGGCAGGTTGAGACCGCCTAGGAGAGAGGTGGGCCTGGCCTGCTCGGGCGCTCATGATACTTAACACGCTTAACGAGATCTTGGTATTTGATCTGAGTTGGCTACGAGCTTATACGCACTAACCAACTACGTGGGAGAGATATGGGCACTCGGCGTCGTGGTATCAGCCGAAGCACTTCAGACGTCAGCGACGGAGCGGCGCGCGCCGGATTGGACTGGAACGCCACTAGGCTAGGTCTGCTTCCGCCCACGCAACGCAAGGTGTGCTCGATGGCGATGGGCCCGGACCCTGCTGCGCTTAGGTTTAGACCGGCGTCTTTGGCCTCTCTGTTGTGCCTAGGTGGGGCTGCGGCGTGTTGATCTTCCGCGGCCGGGCATGACCCGAGAAAAGTGTGTCCGCCAAATGGGATCAAACGTGTTGGGTAAGTTGGTGCACCCCGCAGGAAGTTAATCTATTCGAATAGCCGTGATCTTCGTAATGTGACGACTTGGAGTTGTACCTTGACCTTATGACAACTAGAACCGGATACTTAATAAAACACACCCTTCCAAGTGCCGATACAACCGGTGGTCGCTCTCGCTCGAGGATACGAGGAGGGATCGCCGGTAGGATTATTGCTATGTGATGTTAGTTGGAGGACTTCAACCTACCCTCTTCTACCTGTTGCAAGACGAAGGTGACCGAGCGTAGTCTTCGATAAGACTAGCTATCCCCTCTTATTCGGCATTCTCGCATTCACCCACCGATATGGCCCTTTACACATATATCCATGCATATGTAGTGTAGCTCCTTGCTTTAAGTAGTACTTTGGATGAGTACTCACGGTTGCATTGTTCCCCCCTTTTCCCCTATCTCTACTCGATTGTCGCAAACTGCATTTGATGGAGCCCAGGAGCCGACGCCACCGTCGATGACGACTACTACACCGGAGGCGCCTACTACTACGTGCAGCCCAGCGATTTACCACTGTGAGTAGTTTAGGAGGATCCTGTGCAGAGGCCTGCGCCTCTTCGATCCGTATCCCAGTTTGTGCTAGCCTTCTTAAGGCAGACTTGTTTAACTTATGTCCGTACTCAGATATTGTTGCTTCCGCTGACTCGTCTATGATCGAAAGCACTTGTATTCGAGCCCTCGAGGCTCCCGGCTTGTATTATGATGCTTGTATGACTTATTTTATTTGTAGAGTTGTGTTGTGATATCTTCCGTGAGTCCTCGATCTTGATCGCATACATTTGCGTGCATGATTAGTGTACGATTGAATCGGGGCGTCACAAAGTTGGTATTAGAGCCATTGCTGTAGGAATCCCCCTTCCAACTCCTTGGCCGAAGTCGAGTCTAGACGTTGCAAAAACTTTTACTAACATGGCTGTGCGGCCCATGGGCCCACGTCGCCATCGGGTGGTACTAGGATCTTTTACTCCTCGACCTTTACTCTGGGACTTTGAACTCTCTTCTACTCGGGTTAAACGAATTTACTAACTAACAGTAGGATCCCTTGACCACATTCACCCCAAAGTTGGATAAAGCCATAGTTATTCCTTGGAATTGTATTTTGATCAATTTCCACCTTTGTCATTTGACTCCTTTGGAACATCTTTGTTTTCAGATGGAACCCACGAGGCAGGTCGTGTGCCACACGACGGCCATTGGTGCCTCGGGATCATCTGTTGTGCTAGGTGAGATGATGACCTATCTGGGTTATCGGCCGCACCCTGAGTACACCGCCTTTGAGGAGTACCGGGACTTTAACCAGAGCAGATGCCGAGCCATCGCCCACCTCTACTCGGAGTATGACTCCACCACTGCGGCTGCACACCGCACATGGTGTTGGGGTGACTATCGATATGGCAGTCCATGATGCCGCTTATGCCGCTCGACACGCCTTCGTGGTGAGTATCGGAGTTGGACACCTCCCCTTCGGGCACATTGCTATCGCGTCGATGTTGGTGAGGAGGGTTACTACACTGCTGCCTACTCCATCGTCACCAGAGATCCTTCTACCATCGTAACTTTGTTACGCATGTCGATGGGCTGGATCGAGCTAACCGAGCTCTTCGCCACGAGTTGTACATCACCCGTCAGCACCTTTACCGTGCTCTGACGCGGTTGCACCCCTTTGTCCGATCCAGAGAGCTGTCGTGCTCTGCGATCTACCCAGCCAGGACCGTGATGCCCCAGGGTGTCGGTTGGCCAGAGGTGGGAGGCTACTCTCCCGCACTTGGTCCTCTCCTGCCACTTGGGCGTCGGGTTCTGCACCAGAGTATCCGCGGCCCCCAGGTCACTAACGTGGAGGACTATCCGCTGCCACACTACCAGCTTTCAGGCTACAGCTACCTCCGCATCAAGCGTGGGACTGATGTAGGCTTGCTTGTTAGTGTTAGATGCATTCGCCATGAGCTGCGTGTGCCTATGATGTCTTAGTCTATGTACTGAACTCTGTGTACCGAACTCTATGCGTGATCCCTTTTGTAAGATATGCCGACTACTATGTAGTTTCTATCGTGCTGCTTTCATTATGCATGTTTCATCATGAATGATTCTTGTCCTTTGCATAATTTCTCAAGTGTTGAACTACCCCTGTTATATATTAGTAGGATGGTTAGACCAGCTGGTCGTGGTCGTGGTGGCAACTTCCCACCACCGCCTGAGTACATGGCTGGTATGATCCAACAGCTTGAGATGAATCGCCAGTTCATGGAGAACATGATGGCTCAGTTTCCTCGCCCCAATATGAACAAGCAGCCAAACACAACAACACTGCAGGATTTCATGCGCCTCAACCCAAGTGTGTACCGCAGCTCAACCCAGCCCCGGATCGATGGATCGCTCCGTGACATCATCTATGAGATGGAGTCTGCTGATGTAGCCCCTGCCAGCTATGTCACTTTTGCTTCCTTCTTCCTGAAGGGACCCGCAGCTCAATGGTGGGACAGCCACAGGCGTACTCTGCCAGTTGGAACAATAATCACCTGGCCAGACTTCTAGGCTGCTTTCCGTGCCTGCTTCATCCTCAAGGAGTCATGGACGGAAGAAGCGTGAGTTCCGCAACCTCACCCAAGGCAACAAGACTGTTGAAGCTTATCGTGAGAGTTCTGGACTTGTCTCGCTATGTCAAGAGGATATTGCAACCGATGCACGCAGACAAGAGAAGTTCCGTGACGGCCTTCAAGTCGACATCAAGCTCGCACTTCTAGTGCACGACTTTGCTGATTTCGCCACCTTGGTGAACAAGGCTATCAATGTTGAAACCGGTCCGCAGGAATACCAGAGCTCTAACAGCGCAACCATGACACGGGCTCATCTTCGCCCGTCCTCTCGAAGCGCAAGATATGGATTCCCAACAAGATGTACCAGCCGAATGCACCTGCCCCAAGGCGTAGCTATGCTGCACCTCGTCGCCTACTCCAGCTAGGCAGCCAAAGCTTCCAGCTCCACCACCCCAAGCTCCTGTTCCCACTCCCAATAATGGTTTGTGCTTGTGTGTGGACAACCAGGGCACCACGCTAGAGAATGCAACCGTAACCAGAATCAGCTGGCCCTTCCAAATGATCGGCCGTGGAAGCAACCAGCCCCGCAACAACAATGCCAAGCCTTATGGTCGAAGTTCAGGCCAACCATGTTGATCTGAACGAAGCTCGAGACCAGCCTCATTGTGATGGGTACACTTCTCGTAAATTCGATTCACCGATGCGTTTTATTTGATACAAGTGCATCGCATTCATTCATGTCAGAAGATTTTGCATGCTTGCACGACATTAAATGCGAGGACATGAATGCTTCACTATTAGTACACACCCCCGCGGGCCAATGTCGAACCTCCATGATTTGCAACGACGTCCCCGTTGAAATCGAAGGACTGGAATTCCTTGTCTCACCCATCGTGCTGAAGTCTTGCAGCATTGACCTCATTCTGGGAATGAATTGGTTAAAGGCGCATACTGCTTCTATAGTTTGCGCCACTAAGACCGTTCATCTGCTACACCCTTCCGACGAAATAGTCACTTACCAAGCTCATCTGGTGCAAAATGCCGAGGCAAGGCTCTATGCATTGAATGCATTGAACGCTGCACCACTCGAGGGTATTGAAAACATTCCTGTCGTCGTGAAATCCTCGACGCCTTTCTGAAGAACTCCTGTGGATTCCCCCTGCTAGAGCTGTCGAATTCGTCATCGACTTGAAGCCAGGCACCACTCCTATAGCCAAGCGCCCCTACAAGATGCCGCCGCATGAACTCCTTGAGCTCAAGGAGGAAATCGACAATTCTCTTCGAAGTGGTTTCATTCGCCCAAGTTGCTCTCCTTGGGGAGCACCTTCTCTCTTTGTCAAGAAGAAGGATGGGACAAACCGATTGGTCCAAGACTACCGTCCTATAAATCAAGCTACCATTCAGAATAAGTACCCTCTTCCTCGGATCATTGATCTCAGATGATCAATCGGCTGGTTCATCAGTGTTCTCTAAACTCGACTTGAGATTGGGTTACCACCAGATCCGTGTTCGTGAGGAGGATATCCCCAAGACCGCCTTTGTGACTCGTTATGGTTCATACGAGTACACCGTCATGTCTTTCGGCTTAACCAATGCTCCGGCCACCTTCTCTACTTCGATGAACTATATATTCATGGATTACCTCGACAAGTTCGCCGTGGTTTATCTGGATGATATCCTGATATTTTCCAAGAATGAAGAAGAACATGTTGAACATCTTCGTCTTGTCTTTGGAAAAGCTACGAGAGCATCAACTTTATGCCAAGTTCTCCAAATGTGAATTACGGCTTCAAGTAACCTATCTTGGGCATGTCATCTCTAAGGATGGTATTGTTGCCAACCCTGAACGAGTTCAGGCTATTCTCGATTGGACTCCTCCGAAGAATGTCAAGCAAGTCAGAAGTTTTCTCGGTCTCGCCAACTATTGCCGTCGATTCGTCGAGAACTTCTCCAAGATTGCCAGGCCTCTGACTAACTTTGTTGCATAAGGGCGTCAAGTTCCAATGGATGAGATAAATGTCGTGAAAGTTTCCGAGCACTCAAAGACAAGTTCACTTCTGCCCCAAAGATTAGCTCCTCCTGATACTAAGAAGGACTTCGTCATTTACTGCGACGCTTCCCGTCAAGGATTAGGCTGTGTCCTAATGCAAGAGCGCAAGGTTGTTGCTTATGCCTCTCGACAATTACGCCCTCACGAAGAGAACTACCCAGTTCACGACCTCGAGCTTACATCGCTATTCATGCATCAAGCGGTGGCGACATTACCTTCTCGGTAATCGCTATGCGAGATCTTCACTAACCACCAAAGTCTGAAGTATCTGTTTACTCAGCCAGACCTGAACCTCCGTCAGCAGAGATGGATGGAGACTATTGCAGACTTTGACTTGGGTATTTCCTATACACCAGGCAAGGCTAATGTAATGGCTGATGCTTTAAGCCGCAAGTCTTACTGCAACCACCTCCAGGTTCACAAAGTTCAGCCCTCACTCGTTGAAGAATTCGTAAAGCTGAACCTCCATATTGTTCCTCCGGTGCACTCACTCCCCTCCCCGGAGTTTCGCAAGATGAACCTCCATGTTGTTTCCAGGGGTGCTCTCAATACCCTGGTTGCGAAACCAGATCTTGTGGACACCATCAAATGGATACAGAAATGTGACGATGAAGTCGAGAGGATTAAACTTTATCTCGCAGAAGGAAAGCCCTCATTCTTCACTGTGGATGACGCGGGCACCCTATTCTTCAAAGGTCGCCTAGTGGTACCGAGTAAGAGGGAAAACCTGAATCTGACTCCAAAGGTTATGAAAGAAGCTCATGATACGCCTTTGTCTATTCATCCCGGTAGCACCAAGATGTACCAAGACATTCGTCAGAGATTCTGGTGGTCTAATATGAAGCGAGACATTGCTCGTTATGTTGCTGAATGTGACGTTTGTTGTCGTATCAAAGCAGAACATCAAAGGCCTGCTGGAACTCTGCAACCTATCACTATTCCTGAATGGAAATGGGACCATGTTGAAATGGACTTCGTCACTGGATTTCCCAAGTCGCAGAAAGGTAATGATGCTATTCTTGTCGTCATTGACCGACTTTCTAAAGTTGCACATTTTCTGGCAGTCAAAGAAACGATCACTGCTAGTCAGCTTGCAATGCTCTACATGTCCAGAATTGTTTCACTTCACGGTATTCCACTGGTTATCAGTTCGGACCGTGGCAGCTTATTCACTTCAAGATTCTGGGCAAGTTTTCAAGAAGCTATGGGTACTCACTTATCTTTCAGTACTGCGTTTCATCCGCAGTCACAAGGGCAAGTTGAACGTGTCAACCAAGTTCTCGAAGACATGCTTCGAGCTTGTGTTATTTCCTTCAGCAAGAAATGGGAGGAATCTCTCCCGTATGCTGAGTTCTCTTATAATAATAGCTATCAAGCTAGTCTCAAGATGGCGCCTTCAAGTGTTATATGGACGAAAGTGCCGAACCCCTCCGAATCGGTCGAAATCGGGAACGCCCACTCTTCGGTCCGGATATTATCCGACATGCCAAGAACAAGTCAAGATTATTCGCGAGAATCTCAAGACTGCTCGATCCACGTCAGAAGAGTAATTATGACCGTCATCATAAAGACATGGTCTATCAACCTGGCGAAAAGGCCTATCTTCGCGTTACACCAATGAAGGGTGCTCACCGCTTCGGGATCAAGGGCAAGCTAGCTCCTCGCTATATTGGCCCATTCACTATTCTGGAAAGGCGTGGAAAAGTGGCATATCAATCGGAGCTTCCGTCGAACCTTTCTCGTGTTCACGATGTGTTCCACGTGTCACAACTCCGACGCTGCTTCAAGGACCCAATCCGAGCAATGGATCATGAAGTGCTCGAATTGCAACAGGACCTCTCATATAAAGAGCATCCGGTCCGCATTCTCGACCAAGCTGAACGCCGCACACGCCAGAAGGCGATCAAGTTCCTCAAGGTCCAGTGGTCGAATCACTCACGAAGCGAAGCCACACAGGAACGCGAGGATCGTCTTCGTGATGAATACCCGCACTGTTTCCTTCTACCTCCTAAATCTCGGGACGAGATTTCTTGTAGTGGAGGAGATTTGTAACGCCCGGATAATCATGCTACAGTAATCTCACGTTGATGGTGCCACGTCACCTTTGTCACTGTAGTTAACCACGGGTTAATTCAAACGGTTTCAAAATTCAGATTTAAATTTATGATGACAATACAAGTTTTCAAAAATTTAAAACTAAAAAGTTCGGTGGTTGTCAAATATTACAAAGCTAATTATGGTGCAACAAACCCATTTTTATAAAATGCCTAAATATGTTTAAATGAATTAAAACAGAAAAGAAAATAAATAAAAGAAAGAAAATACAAAAAAACAAAACAAAAGGGGGGAGAAGCCCCCCCTGCTGGACCCTGGCCAACTGGGCCAAACGGCCCAGCCGGCCGGCCCACTGGCCCATCCGGCCCCCCACTCCCTCTCCTAATCCCCCCCCCCCCCGCAAACCCTAGGCGCCGACACCCCCCCCCACTCACCCCACTCGCTCTCTCCCCCTCCCCCCGATCCAGTTCTGGATCGGGATCGGGCCGACGCCCCCGCCCCTCGCCTGAACCCTCCACCCCGACGAACGCCGCCCCTGCCTCCCAGGTGCCCCCCACTCGACCGGATCGAGGAGGGGCTAACCCGTGCCGTCCCTAACGCCTCGACGCCGGGCGCCCATCCCTGCGCCTTCGCCGGCGTCGCCGGACGGCCGCCGCCTCGACCCCCCCCCCGCCGGTCATCCCCGACCGTCCCCGAGCCCCCGGCCGCGGCCCTACGACCCCCCGTGCGCCTCGCCGCGCCTCCCCGCCCCCCCCCCCCCCCACGACGCGCCGTCGCCGGTCCCTCCCCGGGCGGCCGTGCCCGTGCCGGCCTCGTTCCGCACGGCCGCGCCCGTGTGCCCCCCTCCCCTCGCGCCTCCTCCGTTAGGCCGGGGCCTCTTCCCCTAGGTCGCCTCGGCCGTCGCCCGCTCGACGCTCGGCGCCACCGTCGCCGCGCCTGCGGCGCCAGCCGGCCGTCCGCCCGCGCCCTTCCTCGCATCCCGTGCGGCTCCCTGCCAGCACGCCGCGCCGCTTCTCTCCGCCTGACGCCCATCCTGCTGTCGCTCCGCTCGGCGCCCGCCGCCCGATGCCCTCACTTCCGCCCGCCTGCGTCGGCCCGCATCGCCATCGCCCGGCCTCCCGTGGCAGCGACGCCACGGGCCTCTTCCCCTTCGCGTGCCTTGTGCCCGCACTCGCCCGACCCGCCCGCTGCATTCGCCGGCCTCCCTCTACCTCACGGCCTTTGGTGCGCCACTGCTCCCTGGTGGCCTCGCCTCGCCTTCCGGTCGGGCTCGGCCCATGGTCTTGCGAATCGCCACTGGGCGCCAGACGCATAGGCCTTTGGATCACAAAGGGCCCCGCCCCATAACGTTTTGGAAAAAAAAGGAATAAAATAATAATAATAATAATAATAATAATAAATAATAATTAAAATAATTAAAATACTAATTAGTTAATTAAGTAATTAATTAAGTTAATTAATCCTGATTAGATTAACCTAATCACTAATTAAATTAACTAATAGGTAAGTAACTCTAAGCAGAGACGATGTGTGGGTCCCATGGACCCACATGTCAGTTGACCAGGTCAACGGTCAACGTTGATCGCTGACGTCAAGATGACATCATGTCGACGTCATAAATCCATTTTTCAATTAATTAAATAATTAATTAAATTCCGTAAATTAATAAAATCTTTAGAAAATCATATCTTTTAATCCGTAATCGGATTAAAATATTTTCAACATGAAAGTTGCTCGTAACGGCGAGACGAATCCGGATCGCAGTCCGCTCGTCCGCCACACACCCCTAACCTATCGAACCCGCAACTTTCCCCTCCGGCTCCTCTGCCCGAAAACACGAAACCCCGGGGATATTTTCCCGGATGCTTCCCCCCTTAACCGGTACCACCTCATACCACGTTAGGGCACGCCTAGCATCGTTACTTGTCATGTCATGCATCGATATGCATATGTTTGCATGGTATTCATTGTTTCTTCCCCCTCTTCTCTCCTAGAGACCACGAGACCGACGCCGCTGCTGCCAGCTCGACTACGGAGTTGACGACCCTCTCTCTTGCCAGAGCAACCAGCAAGCCCCCCACTTGATCACCAGATATCGCCTATTCTACTCTATACCGCTTGCATTAGAGTAGTGTAGCATGTTACCGCTTCGTTATACCTATCCCGATGCATAGCTTTGTCATTGTTACTCATTTGTTACCTTTACCCGCAATCCTATATGCTTAGTATAGGATGCTAGTATATTCATCTGTGGCCCTACATTCTTGTCCGTCTGTTGCTATACTATCGGGCCGTGATCACTCGGGAGGTGATCACGGGTATATACTATATACTTATACATGATACATGTGGAGACTAAAGTCGGTCGGCCGGTGGAGCACCATGAGTGGATCTTTGTATGAGCGACAGGCGGTTGAGACCGCCTAGGAGAGAGGTGGGCCTGGCCTGCTCGGGCGCTCATGGATACTTAACACGCTTAACGAGATCTTGGTATTTGATCTGAGTTGGCTACGAGCTTATACGCACTAACCAACTACGTGGGAGAGATATGGGCACTCGGCGTCGTGGTATCACCAAGCACTTCAGACGTCAATGACGAGCGGCGCCCGGATTGGATCGAACGCCACTAGGCTAGGTCTGCCTTCCGGCCGCCACGCAACGCAGGTGTGCCTGTAGGCGATGGGCCCGGACCCTGCGCTTAGGTTTAGACCGGCGTCTTTGGCCTCTCTGTTGTGCCTAGGTGGGGCTGCGACGTGTTGATCTTCCGCGGCCAGGCATGACCCAGAAAAGTGTGTCCGGCCAAATGGGATCAAACGTGTTGGGTAAGTTGGTGCACCCCTGCAGGGAAATTAATCTATTCGAATAGCCGTGATCTTCGGTAACAGGACGACTTGGAGTTGTACCTTGACCTTATGACAACTAGAACCGGATACTTAATAAAACACACCCTTCCAAGTGCCAGATACAACCGGTGGTCGCTCTCGCTCAGGGATACGAGGAGGGGATCGCCGGGTAGGATTATTGCTATGTCATGTTACTTGGAGGACTTCAACCTACCCTCTTCTACCTGTTGCAAGACGAAGGTGACCAAAAGCATAGTCTTCGATAAGACTAGCTATCCCCCTCTTATTCTGGCATTCTGCAGTTCAGTCCACTGATATGGCCCTTTACACATATATCCATGCATATGTAGTGTAGCTCCTTGCTTGCGAGTACTTTGGATGAGTACTCACGGTTGCATTGTTCCCCCTTTTCCCCCTATCTCTACTCGATTGCTGCAACCAGACGATGGAGCCCAGGAGCCAGACGCCACCGTTGATGACGACTACTACACTGGAGGCTCCTACTACTACGTGCAGCCACCGACGATTTACCGTGAGTAGTTTAGGAGGATCCTGTGCGGGAGGCCCGCGCCTCTTTCGATCTGTATCCCAGCTTTGTGCTAGCCTTCTTAAGGCGGACTTGTTTAACTTATGTCCGTACTCAGATATTGTTGCTTCACGACTCGTCTATGACCGAGCACTTGTATTCGAGCCCTCGAGGCCCCGGCTTGTATTATGATGCTTGTATGACTTATTTTATTTGTAGAGTTGTGTTGTGATATCTTCCCGTGAGTCCCTGATCTTGATCGTACACATTTGCGTGCATGATTAGTGTACGATTGAATCGGGGGCGTCACAGCCATACCATGGCACTATGCCAGCCGTTATGTTTTTCAAGCACATATTCATTGTTCTATAGTTGATAACCCAGTAAATGACGCGTTTGTGGTTGACTATTGCCACGCATTCCATTGAAATCTCTGGCCATTCCTTGTAAAAGGCTTGAGAAATTACTAAATACCACGAGTATGGTTTTTCCAGAACGTTCTTTTGCACCCTTTCATGCACCAATTGTTTGAATTTGAATTACGTGCATTAATGCCTACAAAATGCACATAATTCCCTAAATATTGTAAATGAACCCGGAAAAGTGTCAAATTTGAACATGGTGATTAGAAGGGATTATGTTCATCATAGAAAAAAACTCATGGATGAAGGACAAAGGAAATTTGGATTCCCATTCAATCTCGGTGATTTACTATCGCACACAATTCATCTCCGTCGCCTCTGTGAACCGTGTATGTTCACTCACACATGCAAAAGGAAAAGAAAACCCTCGCCCACTTCGTCCCCACTCACTCGCCGCGGACTCCTCCGCAACTCTGCACCCTAAGCTCGACGACTGTTGGCGGCGGGCATAGGTCGCGCTCCAAACGGCACCGGATTTCGCCTCCACCGCTTTCCTCCACCTATCTACACAGACATTCTAGACTCTGGTCGACTATGGTTCTACGGGATTGGGCCGGGGATTTTTCTCATGGAGAAGGTAATCAACTTAATTAGCGAAATATTCACTCATCTCTTATCGCAGTCCGTCCATCGCCGTTAATCAACCGGCGGAAATCACCGTGGAATCATTTTTGTTTGAGCTGATTCGTGGGTGTTCATTCATGTGTGCACAGTGCGAGCACAAATCGGGCAACTGTGGTCGTGGCCAGTCGGAAACGAAGTTCTATATCACCATTTCGGATGACTTCAGGGAGTGCTCGGTATGTTCAATCTCAACCTACCACGGTCGGCATGGCCTAAATTTGTGAACATATACCGTCTGTTGCTACATTACCTATATATTTGCATAAAATCTTTGTTACATTATCTATTTTTAATTCTATATTTTGTACTTTGCTTGCATCTATATATGGATATGTTCTATCAGTTACTCCCATATTTGCATCTTGCTCGGTTATTTCAATATATCTAATTTACGATCTTAATTTTCATTTCAAGCAGTACATCCCTTGCTTTGCAAAAACAGGAGTAGAAGGAAATCTTGGGCTTTACTTTGCTGATGACTCCCGGGATGTCATATTGACAACGCAACATGGATTTACAATGAAGGATAGCGTAAAACTTGATAAAGATGGTCACTCCTATTTTAATGCGGACCTTTGGAGAAAAATGTCTAAGTGTTATGAACTGAAAGCTGGCAATAAAATTCTAGTGCGTGCACCACAGCCTGGTCTAGTTAACATTGATGTTTACTTCCCCAACGTCATCAGCCGATCAAAGTCTGATCGAGGTTAGTGTCCTTTCAACTTTCTCCATGCCGTCATATTACTATTTAAGCAACCAATTGATCACTATTTAAGTAATCAATTGTGATATCATATTCTGACTCCGTTCCTAGGCAGTAACAAATTATGTTTACCAATTTATCCGCACTATATATTATTCTGCCATGTTCTGAATAAATAATACCTTTCCACCTTTTAAGCAGGATATGTTGGATGCATAGTGAACGGTGTGTATGTTACTAAGCGTACCAAATTTCACTGGAAGGACTTGAAGCATGTCATAAACTTTGTTAATAATCTGACAGAGATAGCACAACGTATGTGATACATCTCCAACGTATCTATAATTTTTTATTGTTCCATGCTATTATATTATCAATTTTGGATGTTGAATGGGCTTTATTATACACTTTTATATTATTTTTGGGATTAACCTATTAACCGGAGGCCCAGCCCAAATTGTTGTTTTTTTTGCCTATTTCAGTGTTTTGCAGAAAAAGAATATCAAACGGAGTCCAAATGGAATGAAACCTTTGGGAGTGTGATTTTTGGAACAAACGTGATCCAGAGGACTTGGAGTGGACATTAAGAAACATACGAGGAGGCCACGAGGCAGGGGGCGCGCCTACCCCCCTGGGCGCGCCCTCCACCCTCGTGGGCCCCTCGTGGCTCCACCGACCTACTTCTTCCTCCTATATATACCTCGCACTCAAACCATCGAGGAGCACCATGAAAACCTAATTCCACCGCCGCAACCTTCTCGTAATTCGTGAGATCTCATCTTGGGGCCTTTTCCTAAGGCTCTGCTTGGGAGGGGGCATTGATCACGGAGGGCTTCTACATCAACACCATAGCATGTCTGATGATGTGTGAGTAGTTTACCTCAGACCTTCGGGTCCATAGTTATTAGCTAGATGGCTTCTTCTCTCTCTTTGGATCTCAATACAAAGTTCTCCTCGATTCTCTTGGAGATCTATTCGATGTAACCTTCTTTTGCGGTGTGTTTGTCGAGATCTGATGAATTGTGGGTTTATGATCAAGTTTATCTATGAACAATATTTGAATCTCCTCTGAATTATTTTATGTATGATTGGTTATCTTTGCAAGTCTCTTCGAATTATCAGTTTGGTTTGGCCCACTAGATTGATCTTTCTTGCAATGGGAGAAGTGCTTAGCTTTGGGTTCAATCTTGCGGTGCTCGATCCCAGTGAAAGTAGGGGAAACGACACGTATTGTATTGTTGCCATCGAGGATAAAAACATGGGGTTTATATCATATTGCTTGAGTTTATCCCTCTAAATCATGTCATCTTGCTTAAAGCGTGTTCTTATGAACTTAATACTCAAGATGCATGCTGGATAGCGATCGATGTGTGGAGTAATAGTAGTAGATGCAGGCAAGAGTCGGTCTACTTGTCACAAACATGATGCCTATATACGTGATCATACCTAGATATTCTCATAATTATGCTCAATTCTATCAATTGCTCGACAGTAATTTGTTTACCCACCGTAATACTTATGCTATCTTGAGAGAAGCCACTAGTGAAACCTATGGCCCCCGGGTCTATCTTCCATCATTTTAATCTATCGTCAACAAGTTATTTCTGTCGCCGTTTATTTTTATTTCTTTACTTTTAGTCTTTATCATCAAAATACCAAAAATATTATCTTATCATCTCTATCAGATCTCACTTTTGCAACTGGTCGTGAAGGGATTGACAACCCCTTTATCACGTTCGTTGCAAGGTTCTTATTTGTTTGTGTAGGTACAAGGGACTTGAGCGTGGCCTCCTACTGGATTGATACCTTGGTTCTCAAAACTGAGGGAAATACTTACGCTACTTTGCTGCATCACCCTTTCCTCTTCAAGGGAAAACCAACGCAGGGCTCAAGAGGTAGCAAGAAGGATTTCTGGTGCCATTGCCGGGGAGTCTACGCACAAGTCAAGACATACCAAGTACCCATCACAAACTCTTATCCCTCGCATTACATTATTTGTCATTTGCCTCTTGTTTTCCTCTCCCCCACTTCACCCTTTCCGTTTTATTCGCCCTCTTTTTCATTCGCCTCTTTTTCGCTTGCTTGTTATTTGCTCGTGTGTTGGATTGCTTGCTTATCACGATGGCTCAAGACAAAACTAAATTGTGTGACTTTACCAATACCAACAACAATGATTTTCTTAGCACCCCGATTGCTCCTCTTACCAAATCTGAATCCTGTGAAATTAATGATGCTTTGTTGAATCTTGTTATGAAATATCAATTCGCCGGCCTTCCTAGTGAAGATGCCGCTACCCATCTAAATAGCTTTGTTGATTTGTGTGATATGCAAAAGAAGAAAGATGTGGATAATGATATTGTTAAATTGAAGCTATTTCCGTTTTGTCTTAGAGATCGTGCTAAAACATGGTTTTTCATCTTTGCCTAAAAATAGTATTGATTCTTGGAATAAGTGCAAAGATGCTTTTATCTCTAAGTATTTTCCTCCCGCTAAGTTCACCTCTCTTAGAAACGATATTATGAATTTTAAGCAACTTGATCATGAACATGTTGCACAAGCTTGGGAGAGGATGAAATTAATGATACGTAATTGCCCTACTCATGGTTCGACTTTGTGGATGATTATACAAAAAAAATATGTCGTATTGAATTTTGCTTCTATAAATCTTTTAGATTCGGCCGTGGGAGGCACTTTTATGGAAATCACTTTAGGAGAAGCTACTAAACTCCTAGATAATATTATGGTTAATTATTCTCAATGGCACACTGAAAGATCCACTAGTAAAAAGGTGCATGCAATTGAAGAAATTAATGTTTTGAGTGGAAAGATGGATGAACTTATGAAATACTTTGCTAATAAGAGTGTTCCTTCTGATCCCAATGATATGGCTTTGTCTACTTTGATTGAGAATAATAGTGAATCTATGGATGTGAATTTTGTTGGTAGGAATAATTTTGGTAACAACGCGTATAGAGGAAACTTTAATCCTAGGTCGTTCCCTAGTTATTCCTCTAATAATTATGGTAATTCCTACAACAACTCTTATAGAAATTTTAATAAGATGTCCTCTGATTTTGAGACTAGTGTTAAAGAACTTATGATTTCTCAAAAGAATTTCAACGCCTTGCTTGAGGAAAAATTGCTTAAAGTTGATGAATTGGCTAGGAATATGGATAGAATTTCTTTTGATGTTGATTCTTTGAAACTTAGATCTATTCCACCTAAGCATGATATCAATGAGTCTCTCAAAGCCGTGATAACTTCCATTGATGAGTGCAAAGAAAGAACCGCTAGGATGGGTGCTAAGAAAGATTGTTTTATAAAAGCGTGTTCTTCTAGTTTTCATGATAATAAGGATGAAGATCTAAAAGTAATTGATGTGTCTCCTATTAAATCTTTGTTTTGCAATATGAATCTTGATAATGATGGGACTGGAGATGAGTCAACTTTAGTTAGAAGGCGTCCCAAAAATTTGGAGTTTTTAGATCTTGATGCAAAAATTGGTAAAGTGGGACTGAAGAGGTTAAAACTTTAGATAGCAATGAACCCACTATTTTGGATTTCAAGGAATTTAATTATGATAATTGCTCTTTGATAGATTGTATTTCCTTGTTGCCATCCGTCCTAAATTCTCCTCATGCTTATAGTCAAAATAAAGCCTTTACTAAACATATCGTTGATGCTTTGATGCAATCTTATGAAGAAAAACTTGAGTTGGAAGTTTCTATCCCAGAAAAATTTATGCTGAGTGGGAACCTAAAATTAAAATTAAAATTAAAATTAAAGATCATTAATGCTATGATTTTTGTGATTTGGGTGCTAGTGTTTCCACGATCCCAAAAACTTTGTGTGATTTGCTAGGTTTCCGTGAATTTGATGATTGTTCTTTAAACTTGCATCTTGCGGATTCTACTATCAAGAAACCTATGGGAAGAATTAATGATGTTCTAATTGTTGCAAATAGGAACTATGTGCCCGTAGATTTCTCTATATAGGTTGCAATCCGTCATGTCCTATTATTCTTGGTAGACCTTTCCTAAGAACGATTGATGCAATTATTGATATGAAGGAAGGGAATATTAGATTCCAATTTCCGTTAAGGAAAGGCATGGAACACTTTCCTAGAAAGAAAATTAAATTACCATATAAATCTATTATGAGAGCCACTTATGGATTGCCTACCAAAGATGGCAACACCTAGATCTATCCTCGCTTTTATGCCTAGCTAGGGGCGTTAAACGATAGCGCTTGTTGGGAGGCAACCCAATTATATTTTAGTTTTTTGCTTTTTGGTTCGGTTTAGGAATAAATAATCCATCTAGATTATGTTTAGATGTGGTTTGGTGTTTTAATTAGTGTTTGTGCCTAGTAGAACCTTTGGGAAGACTTGGGGAAAGTCTTTGCAATCTTGCTGTAAAAAACAGAAACTTTAGCGCTCACGAGATTAGCTACAACTTTTTACTGGAGAGTGCTATTTAGTTAATTATTTTTGTAGATGATTAATAGATAAATTATTCACGTCCATAAATTTATTTTAGAATTTTTTGAGTTCCAGAAGTTTGCGTTAGTTACAGATTACTACAGACTGTTCTGTTTTTGACAGATTCTGTTTTTCGCGTGTTGTTTGCTTATTGTGATGAAACTATGGCTAGTAATGGATTTTATGAACCATAGAAAAGTTGGAATACAGTAGGTTTAACACAAATATAAATAAATAATGAGTACAATACAGTACCTTAAAGTGGTGTTTTGTTTTCTTTCGCTAACGGAGCTCACGAGATTTTCTGTTAAGTTTTGTGTTGTGAAGTTTTCAAGTTTTGGGTAAAGATTTGATGGATTATGGAACAAGGATTGGCAAGAGCCTAAGCTTGGGGATGACCAAGGAACCCCAAGGTAAAATTCAAGGACAACCAAAAGCCTAAGCTTGGGGATGCCCCGGAAGCATCCCCTCTTTCGTCTTCGTCTATCGGTAACTTTACTTGGGGCTATATTTTTATTCACCACATGATATGTGTTTTGCTTGGAGCGTCTTGTATAATTTGAGTCTTTGATTTTTAGTTTACACCAATCATCCTCGCTGAAGACACCTTTTGAGAGAGACACACATGATTCGGAATTTGTTAGAATACTCTATGTGCTTCACTTATATCTTTTGAGCTATATAGTTTTTGCTCTAGTGCTTCACTTATATCTTTTAGAGCACGGTGGTGGTTTATTTTATAGAAATTATTGATCTCTCATGCTTCACTTTTATTATTTTTAGAGTCTTAAACAGCATGGTAATTTGCTTTAATTGTGAAATTAATCCGAATGTGATAGGCATCCAATATGAGCATAATAAAAACTCCCATATTGAGTTCATTGAATATCTTGAGAAGTTTGATACTTGATAATTGTTTTGAGATATAAAGGTGGTAATATTAGAGTGTTCTAGTTGAGTAATTGTGAAATTGGGAAATACTTGTGTTAAGGTTGGCAAGTCCCGTAGAATGCACGTATGGTAAAAGTTGTGTGACAATTTTGACACATAAGGTGTTCTTTTATTGCTTTCCTTATGAGTGGCGGTCGGGGACGAGCGATGGTCTTTTCCTACCAATCTATCCATCTAGGGACATGTGTAGTAGTACTTTGCTTCGAGGGCTAATAAAATTTTGCAATAAGTATATGAGTTCTTTATGACTAATGTGGGTCCATGGATTATACGCACTCTCAACCTTCCACAATTTTCTAGCCTCTACGGTGCGTGCATTGCCCTTTCTCGCCTTGAGAGTTGGTGCAAACTTCGACGGTGCATCCAAACCCCGTGATATGATACGCTCTATCACACATAAACCTCCTTATATCTTCCTCAAAACAGCCACCATACCTACCTATCATGGCATTTCCATAGCCATTCCGAGATATATTGCCATGCAACTTTCCACCGTTCCGTTTATCATGACACGCTCCATCATTGTCATATTGCTTTGCATGATCATGTAGTTGACATCTTTGTGGCAAAGCCACCATTCATAATTTTTCATACATGTCACTCTTGATTCATTGCATATCCCGCACACGGAGGCATTCACATAGAGTCATATTTTGTTCTAAGTATTGAGTTGTAATTCTTGAGTTGTAAGTAATAAAAGTGTGATGATCATCATTATTAGAGCATTGTCTCATGTGAGGAAAGGATGATGGAGACTATGATTCCCCCACAAGTCGGGATGAGATTCCGGACTAAATAAAAAAAAGAGGCCAAAAAAAGAGAAGGCCCAAGGAAAAAAAGGGAGAAAGAAAAAGAAGAACAGAAAAAATGAGAGAAAAAGAGAGAAGGGACAATGTTACTACCTTTTTCCACACTTGTGCTTCAAAGTAGCACCGTGATCTTAATGATAGAGAGTCTCCTATGTTGTCACTTTCATATACTAGTGGGAATTTTTCATTATAGAACTTGGCTTGTATATTCCAATGATGGGTTTCCTCAAAGTGCCCTAGGTCTTCGTGAGCAAGCAAATTGGATGCACACCCACTTAGTTTCTTTTGTTGATCTTTCATATATTTATAGCTCTAGTGCATTAGTTGCATGGCAATCCCTACTCCTCTCATTGGCATCAATTGATAGGCATCTCCATAGCCTATTGATTAGCCGCGTCAATGTGAGACTTTCTACCTTTTTGTCTTCTCACATAACCCCCCATCATTATACTTTATTCCACCCATAGTGCTATATCCATGGCTTGCGCTCATGTATTGCGTAAGGGTTGAAAAGGCTGAAGCGCGTATAAAGTATGAACCAATTGCTCGGCTTGTCATCGGGGTTATGCATGATGAGAACATTTTGTGTGATGAAATTGAAACATGGCCTAACTATATGATTTGTAGGGATAAGCTTTCTTTGGCTATGTTATTTTGATAAGACATAATTGCTTGGTTAGCATGTTTGTAGTATTATAGTTTTTATGTCAATATTAAACTTTTATCTTGAATCTTTCGGATCTAAATATTCATGCCACAATAAAAAGAATTACATTGAAAATTATGCTAAGAAGCATTCCACATCAAAAATTCTGTTTTTATCATTTACCTACTCGAGGACGAGCAGGAATTAAGCTTGGGGATGCTTGATACGTCTCCAACGTATCTATAATTTTTTATTGTTCCATGCTATTATATTATCTGTTTCGGATGTGGAATGGGCTTTATTATACACTTTTATATTATTTTTGGGACTAACCTATTAATCGGAGGCCCAACCCAAAATGTTGTTTTTTTTGCCTATTTCAGTGTTTCGCAGAAAAAGAATATCGAACGGAGTCCAAACGGAATGAAACCTTCGGGAGCGTGCTTTTTGGAACAAACGTGATCCAGAGGACTTGGAGTGGACGTCAAGAAACATACGAGGAGGCCACGAGGCAGGGGGCACGCTTACATCCCTGGGCGCGCCCTCCACCCTCGTGGGCCCCTCGTGGCTCCACCGACCTACTTCTTCCTCCTATATATACCTACTTACCCCGAAACCATAGAGGAGCACCACGAAAACCTAATTCCACCACCGCAACCTTCTGTACCCATGAGATCCCATCTTGGGGCCTTTTCCGGCGCTCTACCGGAGGGGGCATTAATCACGGAGGGCTTCTACATCAACACCATAGCCTCTCCGATGATGTGTGAGTAGTTTACCTCAGACCTTCAGGTCCATAGTTATTAGCTAGATGGCTTCTTCTCTCTCTTTGGATCTCAATACAAAGTTCTCCTCGATTCTCTTGGAGATCTATTTGATGTAATCTTCTTTTGCGGTGTGTTTGTCGAGATCCGATGAATTGTGTGTTTATGATCAAGTTTATATATGAACAATATTTGAATCTCCTCTAAAATATTTTATGTATGATTGGTTATCTTTGCAAGTCTCTTCGAATTATCAGTTTGGTTTGGCCCACTAGGTTGATCTTTCTTGCAATGGGAGAAGTGCTCAGCTTTGGGTTCAATCTTGCGGTCCTCGATCCTAGTGAAAGTAGGGGAAACGACACGTATTGTATTGTTGCCATCGAGGATAAAAAGATAGGGTTTATATCATATTGCTTGAGTTTATCCCTCTACATCATGTCATCTTGCTTAAAGCGTTAATCCGTTCTTATGAACTTAATACTCTAGATGCATGCTGGATAGCGGTCGATGTGTGGAGTAATAGTAGTAGATGTAGGCAGGAGTCGGTCTACTTGTCACGGACGTGATGCCTATATACATGATCATACCTAGATATTCTCATAACTATGCTCAATTCTATCAATTGCTCGACAGTAATTTGTTCACCCACCGTAATACTTATGCTATCTTGAGAGAAGCCACTAGTGAAACCTATGGCCCCCGGGTCTATCTTCCATCATATTAATCTCCCGTCAACAAGTTATTTCTTTTGTCGTTTATTTTGCTTTCTTTACTTTTAGTCTTTATCATGAAAATACCAAAAATATTATCTTATCATCTCTATCAGATCTCACTTTTGCAAGTGGCCGTGAAGGGATTGACAACCCCTTTATCGCGTTGGTTGCAAGGTTCTTATTTGTTTGTGTAGGTACAAGGGACTTGAGCGTGGCCTCCTACTGGATTGATACCTTGGTTCTCAAAACTGAGGGAAATACTTACGTTACTTTGCTGCATCACCCTTTCTTCTTCAAGGGAAAACCAACACAGTGCATAAAGCACTGGTAAAAAGTCTTATTTTAACGTTGATACTGATAAACTATATATATCTGCAATGATATGTTACAATTGTTTTTTATTCTACATGTCAATAGAAATTGCCCCCTGTAGCTGTTCCTGGATCGATTTCCCGGCGTGGTTGAATTACACTTGTACCTGCTAATAAAGCCAAAGTGATTGCAGGGTACTACATTTCCTGCAAAAATGGAACCATTCAAATTAACAAGTTCTCGCTTCTCGTGGCAATGCATCCATATTGGAAAACTGGAGAAACTGTTCTACTCCTGCTCTACCAAGGCACAGGAGGGCTCTTCCTTTTCATTAACGAGATGCTGAGTCGCCGTGATCAAGCTGCTTCCAGTGGATAGTTGTGGTTGTTGGCCCTCAACCTCTTAAAATGTGCTAGCTGTTACTATATATGTTAAGTATGTAGATATGGACCATATGGTTGTTGGCCCTTAGCCTTTTAAAATGTGATAGTTGTTACCATGTTAAGTATGTAGATATGGACCATATGGTTGTCAAAACCGTGTTACGAAGATCGTCCTTTTGTCGAATAGTGTAACCACTATATATATGTTACTCAAATGTTGTTACCCAAGTTCATAAATTTTCATGGAAAGTATTAGATTCTTACACAGTTCTTTGAGTTTAAGCGTGTGCCCGATGTCCAGAAGGCATTTGCATATTAACTGTCCATATTGCAAATTCACACACATGTTCACATAAGGAAACGTATGTGTAACATACTAATCATCGCACATGAGTACTCGCAGATGCATCATGTGCGATACTCCTAGCCACCGCAAGCAACTAGTTTGCATTTTTTAAAGTTTTTTGTACACACAGAATCACACACGAAGTAACTGTATTGACCGTATGTGTTGTAATTTCTCATCGCAAACAGTTCATCCGAGTCGGTTGTTTGCCACGTATCACACACATCTTGTTTACACGACTCGTTTGTGTTCTTTTGGCTCATTGCAAATAGTTCATCCATGTGAACTGTATGCTGCATATCACACACATCTTGTTAAGTTGAACCGTTTCTGTTGTGTTCCCTAATTGAAAACAGTTCGTCCGAGTTAACCGTATGCCCTATATTGCACACACATTGATATGGCTGCCTGTTTCTATTGTTCTACCTCATCGCAAACAGTTCGAATGAATTAACCGTGTGTCCTGCATCGCATACACATTGTTATGGCTGCCTGTTTCTGTTGTTCTGCCTCATTGCAAACAGTTTGAATGGACTAACTGTATGCCCTGCATCACACACTCAACTAAAATCTTAACCGTGTTTCATACAGCCATCATCGCAAACGTTTTTCACCTTTTTGACGGTTTTTTACACCACCGTTTACGATTATTGCATCGCACACAGTTTCAGCAAAGGGACTCTGATCGTAGTGTCGCGTTAGCAGTCTCCTGCAGTAGTGAAAACTCTGTTCTCCAGAACAATGGAGCGAGCAACAGACTTGTTGGAAATAATACATACTGCTGTATGCGGTCCGATGAGTGTTGATGCTCACGGCGGGTATCGTTATTTTCTAACCTTCATAGATGATTTGAGCAGATATGGGTATATCTACTTGATGAAACATAATCTGAAACATTTGAAAAGTTCAAAGAATTTCAGAGTGAAGTGGAAAATCATCATAACAACAAAATAAAGTTTCTACGATCTGATCGTGGAGGAGAATATTTGAGTTATGAGTTTGGTCTTCATTTGAAACAATGTGGAATAGTTTCGCAACCCACGCCACCTGGAACACCACAACGTAATGGTGTGTTCGAACGTCGTAATCGTACTTTACTAGATATGGTGCGATCTATGATGTCTCTCACTGATTTACTGCTATCGTTTTGGGGTTATGCTTTAGAGACGGCTGCATTCACGTTAAATAGGGCACCATCTAAATCCGTTGAGACGACACCTTATGAACTGTGGTTTGACAAGAAACCCAAGTTGTCGTTTCTTAAAGTTTGGGGCTGTGATGCTTATGTGAAGAAGCTTCAACCTGATAAGCTCGAACCCAAATCGAAGAAATGTGTCTTCATAGGATACCCAAAGGAGACTGTTGGGTACACCTTCTATCACAGATCCGAAGGCAAGATATTCGTTGCTAAGAATGGATCCTTTCTAGAGAAGGAGTTTCTCTCGAAGGAAGTGAGTGGGAGGAAAGTAGAACTTGATGAGGTAACAGTACCTGCTCCCTTATTGGGAAGTAGTTGATCACTGAAATCAGTTCCAGTGATTCCTACACCAGCAAGTGAGGAAGCTAATGATGATGATCATGAAACTTCTGATCAAGTTACTACCGAACCCCGTAGGTCAACCAGAGTAAGATCCACACCAGAGTGGTACGGTAATCCTGTTCTAGAAGTCGATACTTGACCATGACGAACCTACGAACTATGAGGAAGCGATGATGAGCCCAGATTCCGCAAAATGGCTTGAGGCCATGAAATCTGAGATGGGATCCATGTATGAGAACAATGTATGGACTTTGGTTGACTTGCCTGATGATCGGCAAGCCATAGAAAATAAATGGATCTTCAAGAAGAAGACTGACGCCGACGGTAATGTTATCGTCTACAAAGCTTGACTTGTTGCGAAAGGTTTTTGACAAGTTCAAGGAGTTGACTACGATGAGACCTTCTCACCCGTAGCGATGCTTAAGTCCGTCCGAATCATGTTAGCAATTGCCGCATTTTATGATTATGAAATTTGGCAAATGGATGTCAAAACTGCATTCCTTAATGGATATCTTAAAGAAGAGTTGTATATGATGCAACCAGAAGGTTTTGTCGATCCAAAAGGTGCTAACAAAGTGTGCAAGCTCCAGTCAATCCATTTATGGACTGATGCAAGCCTCTCGGAGTTGGAATATACACTTTGATAGTGTGATCAAAGCATATGCATTTGTACAGACTTTTGGAGAAGCCTGCATTTACAAGAAAGTGAGTGGGAGCTCTGTAGCATTTCTGATATTATATGTGGATGGCATATTGTTGATCGGAAATGATATTGAATTTCTGAATAGCATAAAAGGATACTTGAATAAGAATTTTTCAATGAAAGACCTCGGTGAAGCTGCTTATATATTGGGCATCAAGATCTATAGAGATAGATCAAGACTCTTAATTGGACTTTCACAAAGCACATACCTTGACAAGTTTTGAAGAAGTTCAAAACGGATCAAGCAAAGAAAGGGTTCTCGCCTGTGTTACAAGGTGTGAAGTTGAGTCAGACTCAATGCCCGACCACTGCAGAAGATAGAGAGAAAATGAAAGTCATTCCCTATGCTTCAGCCATAGGTTTTATCATGTATGCAATGTTGTGTACCAAACCTGATGTGTGCCTTGCTATTAGTTTAGCAGGGAGGTACCAAAGTAATCCATGAGTGATCACTTGACAACGGTCAAGAACATCCTGAAATACCTGAAAAGGACTAAGGATATGTTTCTCGTTTATGGAGGTGACAAAGAGCTCGTCAGAATGGCAGTTACATCGATGCAAGTCAGAACACCGATCCGGATGACTCTAAGTCACAAACCGGATACATATTTTTATTGAATGGTGGAGCTGTTAGTTGGTGTAGTTCCAAGCAGAGCGTCGTGGCGGGATCTACGTGTGAAGCGGAGTACATAGCTGCTTCGGAAGCAGCGAACGAAGGAGTCTGGATGAAGGAGTTCATATCCGATCTAGGTGTCATACCTAGTGCATCGGGTCCAATGAAAATATTTTGTGACAATACTGGTGCAATTGCCTTGGCAAAGGAATCCAGATTTCACAAGAGAACCAAGCACATCAAGAGAAGCTTCAATTCCATCCGCGATCAAGTCAAGGAGGGAGACATAGAGATTTGCAAGATACATACGGATCTGAATGTTGCGTAATTCGTTGACTAAGCCTCTCTCACAAGCAAAACATGATCAGCACCAAGACTCCATGGGTGTTAGAATCATTACAATGTAATCTAGATTATTGACTCTAGTGCAAGTGGGAGACTGAAGGAAATATGCCCTAGAGGCAATAATAAATTTGTTATTTATATTTCCTTATATCATGATAAATGTTTATTATTCATGCTAGAATTGTATTAACCGGAAACTTAGTACATGTGTGAATACATAGACAAACAGAGTGTCACTAGTATGCCTCTACTTAACTAGCTTGTCAATCAAAGATGGTTAAGTTTTCTAGCCATGGACAAAGAGTTGTCATTTGATAAACGGGATCACATCATTAGAGAATGATGTGATTGACTTGACCCATCCGTCAGCTTAGCACGATGATCGTTTAGTTTGTTGCTATTTCTTTCTTCATAACTTATACATGTTCCTATGACTATGAGATTATGCAACTCCCGAATATCGGAGGAACACTTAGTGTGCTATCAAACGTCACAACGTAACTGGGTGATTATAAAGATGCTCTACAGGTGTCTCCGATGGTGTTTGTTGAGTTGGCATAGATTGGGATTAGGATTTGTCACTCCGAGTATCGGAGAGGTATCTCTGGGCCCTTCTCGGTATTGCACATCCCTTAAGCCTTGCAAGCATTGTGACTAATGAGTTAATTGTGGGATGATGCATTACAGAACGAGTAAAGAGACTTGCCGATAACGAGATTGAACTAGGTATTGAGATACCGATGGTCGAATCTCGGGCAAGTAACATATCGATGACAAAGGGAACTACGTATGTTGTTGTGCGGTTTGACCGATAAAGATCTCCGTAAAATATGTAGGAGCCAATATGAGCATCCAGGTTCCGCTATTGGTTATTGACCGGAGATGCGTCTCGGTCATGTCTACATAGTTCTCGAACCTGTAGGGTCCGCACGCTTAACGTCCGGTGACGATCGGTATTATGAGTTTATTTGTTTTGATGTACCGAAGGTTGTTCGGAGTCCAGGATATGACCACGAACATGACGAGGAGTCTCGAAATGGTCGAGACATAAAGACCAAGGAGTATATGGGCCTTAATGGGCCTCAGTGGGAGAGAAGAGAAGGCAGCCTCGGAGGCTCCCCCCTCCCAAGCCCAATCCGAATTGGGTGAGGGGGCCGGCCCCCCTTTCCTTTCTCCTTCCCCCTCTTCCTTCTATTCCTAGTGGGACTAGGAAAGGGGGAGTCCTACTCCCACTAGGAGGAGGACTCCTCCCCCCTGGCGCGCCTAGAGAGGCCGGCCGACCTCCCCTCTCCCTCCTTTATATACGGGGGAAGGGGGCACCCCATAGACACACAAGTTGACAGTTGTCTTAGCCGTGTGCGGTGCCCCCCACCATAGATTCCACCTCGATCATACCGTTGTAGTGCTTAGGCGAAGCCCTGCGTCGGTAACTTCATCATCACCGTCATCACTGTAGCGACCCGACCCGAAATCGGTCAAGTCTCTGTGTAGCTGTACCATCCCAAGATCATGCTGGCACACACAGTACATTGATGCAAAGATTCAAAGTTCAATCACACCTGAATTTATTACACGATTCTCATATCGAGTCTTTATTACAAGATAATAAATTTGGCCGAAGGCCAACTCATGAGAAATAAACTAAATAAAGCTGCGGAAGCGTAGACGAATTGCGAGTCCATCCGACTCCATAGGGAAATCGCCAAGCGTGGATCGTAGCCTCACTCCTGATCGGAAAACTCCTCTGCAACATAAGACGCGTTGCAGCCGTGGTAGGTCAGCATTTTGAATATGCCGGCAAGTCATGAAGAGAGAACAACAATAAAAATTACTAACACTATATGCAATTTGGCTGTGGCTCTAAGTTTCATTGTTTTATGAAAAGCCGCTTTTTCCCTACAACAAGGACTTGTTTGCAAAATACTACAAAATGTTGGTAGTTATTGAGATGGTTCCGCCAACCAATGTCTCATTCCCAATTATTAAATAACCCCTCAATTAATTTATTAAGTTCGGTGTTGAGATATCTAAAATACTCCAAGTTCCAAAGGATCAAATTGTCCGTAACCGGGGACACGGCTAATCGATTAGATCTTCACTCTGCAGAGGTTTGCGCACTTTATCCGCAAGAATCGTTCCCTCCTTTAAGTCTTCGCACTGCCTGGTGTTTCAAGACGGGACGAACGAAACAGGGTCTTCTGAAGAGTTCCTCTGGTCCACTGCCGGTGCCCATCCAATCCTACCGTTCTTCTACATCTCGTAGCACCGTCCAGCCAGAGTCACGCCTAGGGTCAACCAAGCCAGAGCCCATAATGGCTTGCGGCTGCACAGGTAAGCTTCCGGTCAATGGGGTATCCATCCGTCTCTTCGTGGTTGGGTGAAGCTTTCCGCAAGATGTCATGGCGCTTCTCCATGCATCCCGGCCATCCGCTGGTTTCTCCAGGGTGCCCGGCCACAACCGTCCTCCACCCAGTAGTGAATTTTGAAGTCCATCTTGAGCTTGAAGTTATGGGGTTGTCATCATCTTGACTCTCGCATCTCCCTTATGAATCTCTCAACCAACCCCGTCTACGAGCATAGCAAAATAAACAACATCGTCTCGGGCAATGGTAACAAGGGGAATTGGGTTCATCCTACCTCATGATACTACTCAAGAACATAACTTAACAAAATTCTCCTACTGCATGCATGGTGGGGAGGTATAATTCTAATGCAATAAAATCATAGGTATTGTAAAAACATGATCAAATGACTTGCTTGGCTGACGGTCTTCGAAAGCTAGCGACTCGTAATAGCAGGCTTCACACTCCAGGAATTCTACCGAGTCAAACAATAGCATAAATATAAGTATAGCACAATATAACATAACAACAAGTTGGAATAAAACACCCAAGCACTCAAACCAAAACCAAAGAAAACTCGGAGAAAGCAATTCAAGGTTTTCACCACATCAAGCAACAACTAAGAAATAGTTTTACACAACTAAAAATTTTCTTAACAAAACCTAAGCATGGGTTTTGCTAACTAACAGAAAGGAAAACATCATACAAACTAGGAGCAAAAAGAATCATATTAAAAGCTATTATAGAACTCATATTATGCCTAAAACAATCCTAGCAAAGAAAATAAAATAAAAAAATTATTCTACTGTCAATAAAAGTTCATCCTCTGTAGCTACAGAAACTAATATAAAATAAACTATAACCTAGTAAAAATAAAATAATTTACTAACTAGAACAGTAGGAAAACAGTAGCTAGCTAAAAAAGGAAATACTTGATTTCAACTAAAACTATTTTTTACTAAATCTAAAATACCCAAACAAGTTCCTACTGCTAGGCATGGACTAAACTAAGCTGTAGCAAAAAGAATCACTAAAAAAATAATCCTAACTCAATTTATGGCAGAAAAACTAATCTGTCTAACTCTAATATAAAACTATTTCTAATAATTTAAACATGGCTAAACATATTTTCTACAGAAACTACAACAAATTTGCAAACTAACAAAAAAAGAAACAACTAAAAACAATAAACCAGCTAAAAGAAATAGCAAAAACAAAAACAGAACTATCTGCTAAAAAAACAGAAACTGAAAATACAACTAAAAAGAAAAACTAGCGCTAACGGGCCTATCTAACGCTCAGGCGATATATTAAACTAAAGCATGCCCGTGGCTAACAGAAACAAACCGACCGGTTCGATCTAATGTAAATAAACCGCAACTGAACCGGAGTAAAACCAAACTAATCTAAAATAAACCTAACCTTTCGCTAGATCTAATCTATGCCCTAGGTTTCAGATCGGACGGTGGTGGGCGGCTCGGGCGACATATCAATGGCGGCATTTACGGCACGACGGACGGCGGTTTCGGGCGTGGACGGCGCGGTGGCTCCGGTGGTCGGGGAAGACGGCGGAGACGTCGGGGAGATGCGGCGGAACTTGGGGAGGTCGGGGGTGGTGTCGAGGTGGCTCGGGAACGACGGAGGCGGTCGGGGCGACGGCGACTGCTCCCTGGTGAGCTGCAGCTCCGGCGAGCGGCGGTCGAGCTCGGGGGCCACGGCTTCGGCGGTTCCTGGGCGACGAGGAGATGTCAAAAAGGTGCACGGGGAACAGGTGGTTCGGGTGGAGTAGCTTGAAAAGGGCATAAGGTGCTCACCGGCGGCGAACGTGGCGGCGAACCGAGGCGGCGGCGGCGAGATGCGAATGGCGATGGCGTGCGCTGTGGTGGATTTGGAGCGTAGGGTTTTAGGGGGTTCGAGGGAGGAGGGCAGGGCTTTATATAGGGCGTGGTCGTGGGCGAGGGGGCAACGCGGGATCGTGATCCCGAGAAGATCGCGGCGACGGGCGGCGGCGGTCGCGCTCTGGCGCGGCGAGACGTGGGCGAGGGGAAAGAGACGAGGGTGGGCCTGGGGCGTCGGCGAGAGAGAGAGGAGAGGGTTCGGTCGGGCGACGGAGGGGGAGAGGGTTTGGGTGCGGCGCTAGGGGCAGGCCGGCTCGGGCGCTGGTGGGCTGCACCTGGCCCGCTGGTGAGTGGCGCTCGGCGCTGGCTGGGCCGGTTGGCCTGGCTGGCGCCTGGGGCTTTTCCTTTTTTTTTTGAATTAGAGAGAAGAGAGAATATAGAAAAATATATATTATTTTTATATAGGACATATATATATATCAAAATTCTTAGAGGAATTTATCCTACAACGTGGACATTTTTCCAGGGGCAAAACTCAAACTAAAAAAAAACTTTCTGGAAAATCCCAAATAAAATTCAAACTTGAATTCAAACTTTTTGGCAATATTTTTCTTCTGACATTTTTGAAGTGTCATGTTTACTCCTCTCATACTTTTGCTCAAGTACTTGTCAGGCATTGATTTGAAAGAATTTCATTTGCCAATTTGAATCCAAATTCAACAAACTCAAAAGCCTCTGAAATAATTCAAATGTCACTCAATTCAAACAATATGCATAGATGCTTAGCTATAATTGTAAAACATTCCAAATGGGAAACTTGGGATGTTACAATCACGCCATCATGCTGACGAAGCTCTCCCTCGACACTCAGTTGGATCGATAGTTCGTGGGACGTCACCGAGCCGAACGTGTGCAGATCACGGAGGTGCCATACTTTCGGTGCTAGGATTGGTCGGATCATGAAGACATACGACTACATCAACCGCGTTGTCATTCCGCTTACGGTCTACGAGGGTACGTGAACTACGCTCTCCCCTTTCGTTGTTATGCATCACCATGATAGATCTTGCGTGTGTATAGGAATTTTTTTGAAATTACTGCGTTCCTCAAGAGAACTACCAAGAAAGTTTCCGCCTTCATCCCTACAAACTGCAGCTGCAGAACATCCTATCCTCCCCCGGACTCCCGCGTCAACATGGATTTTGTAGTAGCCGGTGGGTGGCTTCTTCGGCTTCATGTTTCTTTGCATTGGCATCGGCAAGCCCCTGCTCTTTTGCTCTCCACAACCCCTTACCACTTCTAGTTCAGCTATGAAGTTCATGATAAAACCATGTGTGGCATGGGGACTCTGAAATATTGCCTCGTGAATGGCTTTCCGCCTTGCTTGCCATATCGACCAGAGCATCACCGCCACAAGAACAAAATCTTTATGAGACAGTGAATCCATCAGAGTGAACAGCCATTGCTTCTCTTTGGGCTCGGCTATAGTTATGATTTTATGTGTGATCTCCTCGCTCATGAGAGCCCAAACACTTCTTGACGAGGTGCACTTGACAAGGGAATGACGCCATGAGTCCCGAGCCCCGCATAGTCCACACTGGGGGTGAATCAGACATGTGGCGATGTGCACGAACATCATTTGTCGGCAGTGAGTGTTTAGATAGACGCTATAAGAACATGCAGACTTTCCTGGTACCTCAGTTTTCCATAGAGATTTCCATGCTCCTTCCTCAGCCCTAGAGGTAGACGGCCCTGGCCCCTCCTCGAGCCAGGCTTCCCTTCGATTTCTCGTTGCAACGAGCATGTTATACGCCGACTTTACTGAGAACCAACCATGTTTTTCATGATGCCAAGCCCAAAAGTCGGGAAGATTGCGGGTGCATAAAGGCATTCCCACCATAACTTGAACATCCATTGGCAAGAAGGTAGCTTGTACCAGCTGCTTATCCCACGTTGCTGTCGTATTGGATATGAGCTCGTAAACCAAATGAGGGTGGGTCTGTGGTCCGACAACCATAAAGCCTTTTCATCTCGTCTCTTGGCAACCAATTGTGTGTCCAAATTTCCGTTGTGGTACCATTGCCAACTCTTCTGATCAACCCATGCTTTAGAGTGTCTCTACCCTCTACTATTGCCCTCCAAACCTGACTCGGATGCCCCCCTAGCTCGGCTTCCAGAAGGTCCTTATTTGGGTAGTATACACTTTTTAGAATTGGGGCACTTAGGGTTCGCATATAACTATGTAAGGACTGATGTTAACACACGTTAAGTTGGAACAAATCTAGCTAAATTGGTCGAGATAGCTGGCCGGTCTAGTTTTTTTTTTTGAGACAATCATACGAAGCTTTATTATGTCGTCACCACGGTTATAGGGACGGAGGGAAGGTTTCCGGGGTGACCTAGCCAGACATGACGGCCAGGCCCCAAACTTAAAGCATGCTTCATAGATCGTGAGCCTCAAATTCGAGCTCCTACTTTCGAAAACTATATTACATGAAATAAAGGAATTAACTCCTAACTTGATCTCTTCAATAATTGCGCCATAGACTGATCTGCTTCCTTCCTCGATCTCACGAACCACATTTTGGCAATCCGAGGCAATGTGTATTCTTTGGTTGTTGAGGTCCAACGAGAGTGCTAAACCCTCCCTGATCGCCATAGCTTCCAACGTAGGTGGGTCTAGTAGCACGCCAAGCATGGCATGACACGGGCTAAACAGGGCTTGCCCAGCATGCGGCACGCTAGGGGCAGTGTTGGGGCACACAAGCCCGCACGACAGACTTGTTTATTTATTTATTTTTAGGATTTACCGGCTGTGTACGTGTGCTGCACGCGGCCCAGCCCAGCCTGGCCCGACCCGTTTAGTTAGTATACGTGATCCGTGGGCCGTGCCGTGCCCAGCACAATTACGGCAGGCCAGGCCTTGCCGCGCCAGCCCGTTTGGCCAGCTCTGAGTTGGACCAGGGACCCACCTGTCAGCGCTGCGTCGCACCTCGCGCCCTCCTCTGGCCCACCTGTCAACCGCGCCGCGTTCCCCATCTTCTGCATCTCTGCAGCCGCGCCGCGCTGTCCTTTCGTCGGGCATCTCCGGTGGATGCTACCTACAGTACTAGGCTACCACCGATCCACGTCCACGGGTCAAGCTGGCCGCAGCGGAGCACAAGTTTGCTCTGCTCCACGGGTCAAGCTACTCCTCGCCGTGCGGACGCGTACGTCGTCCTGCGCGCGTCCTCGGGCACTACCTCCGCTTCGCCGCCGGCACGCGCCCTCGGCCACCACCTCCGGCAGCGGCAGACGCCTGCTATCCACGAACCTTAGACGCCAATCGACCGGCGAGCAGTATGCGTCCCTTTCTGACCCGGCCCGCCTGTGGGCTGTAGCGGTAATCTTTATCCATCACCGTTTCTCTTTTCCTGATTTTTTCACTCCGTCAGTCATGTGCTTGCCATACGTTCTGAAACCTGAAACCGCAGGTTCTTCCTACAAGACAAGGGCCATTCCATTCAACTTGGCCGCAGTTCGAAACAACCACAAAAGAGTAGCCTGAACCCCAGAGGCCAAACTGTTTTCCTTACTTCTGAACCCCCACCGTCTTAAAAAAATGATGTTGTAGTAAGCAGGATTCAGGCTCTCAGCTCACATGCATATAGTACGACATTAGTGAGTTAAGAGTACAGAGCCTTTGCTAGCCCTGCTACACACTGCAATTCCTTTGGAAACAATCTATCAACAATTCCAGAGTAAAGATGTTTCCAACGTAAAGACGCACCAAAACACACAAATGCAAACAGGTGCGGCATGTCTTAGACACGCACGGCGGCTCTGTCGTTTTCACAAGTTACAACAGTCTATGACTGTCCAAACTGGGGACCGATAGTTATCAGCAGAAATATGAGAGATAATAATTGGTTAAAACTGCAACAGGCGAGAAGCAGACACGGGCGGAGAGATGGAGACGGCGAGATGAAACGCGCACTGTCTGGTTGTCTTCGGGTCTTCCAACTTCCAGGTAATGTGGCTATGGGGTTCAGTTCCTTCAAGAACAGAACATGGTCAGTAAAACAGATTTTGGCAACAAAAGAAGAGCTTCGTCTTAACACACGCAACACGGCAGCATCATACATCGACAGGTTAGCAAGTTTTTTCAAAACGTCACATGTGTGCAATCTCTGTAAACATCACACTACTCTTTCGGGAAATTTAACATGTCATGATTCTATACGGACTAAACACTGGAAGTAACAAACAGAAACAGGACATACAATACATGTAGGTGTCATCACTCATCAACAAGCAGTCAAGCAGTGTACCCCAACAATAATGATGTAAGTTGGATTGCTACTGCATGATACATGAGTTATTTTCAGTATATAGAAGTAGAAACTGGACGGAAAACAATCGTTAGCAAAAATACCTTAGTGCCCTTCTCTATTGATCTCCTTTACTCCCCTTAAGTTTGGACACCGGCATATCAACACCTTCTTTATCTTTGCAACTGCCTTTGCCCCACCAAATGAAACTAGGTCTGGACAATCCGAAATCCTCAATTCCTCAAGTGATGTAAGATTACTGCGCCAAATGTCGCCTGGAATGGATGTTATACCCTGGCACACAATCATCCTCAGTGATACGAGGGATGTAAGGTTCAGTAGGCAGCTGGGAACATATGGAGAGATATCCCCACATTGCGCCAAGTTGAGCCTTTGGAGAGATGATGGCAACGCGAATCCCCTTTGCCACTTGAGGCTTGGACACTCAATAATCACCAAATGTTTCAGATAGGGAAAACTTCCAAAATTTTCACCTGGCAGGGACACTAACTCCCTACAACATTTGATTTCAATTTTCTCAATAGCAGGCACATATTCTTGTGTTAGGAAGTCATCAAGGGCTGACAATTTCTGACACATCCAAAATGATATAACATTAAGGAACGAGAATGCTCTAGTGGCGCCTGTAGAAATGGAAAAATTAGGGGAGTCTCCAATAGATATAAGATTTTTGCACGCAACATGCAACTCTTGCAGAGCTGGAAGACTCCATGTTTGTAGGTTGATGGACGTGACAGACTCGCATGATAAATCAAAGTAGGTGAGGGAGCAGCAGTCAATATTGCAAAAGAGACCAGCACGCCAGAGATGTAGCTTCTTAAGGGACGGCGAAACCAATCTCTGGAGGTGGATGTTTGGACAATGACACATGACTAGTTCTTCAAGGAAATGAAATTCTCCAGACTTTTCGGTTGGTACTGATGCTAACATCTCAGTGTTCAATTCTTATTTTCTTGATGGCTGGCACATAATCTGAGCATAGAAACTGTTCGAGGCTTGATATATTCCTGCACCCATCAATGGTTACATCTGCCAGGGAGAGGAAAATACCAACTGCAGGTATCTCATTTAAGTTTATGCCCTGTGAGATCATGGGAGATGATATGCTCTTGAGTTCAAAGCAACCTGCAAAAGTAAGTGATTTTAAGCTTGGCAAATTTTGTGGCAAAAGCCAGCTTGGGAGTGAGACACCAGCATAATTCTGGAGCAACAGAGACTTGAGACTGATAGGAGGTTGCAGAACTTCAAGCACTTCTATCACTTTCTCCTGGATGGTTTGAGACCTCTGTGAATTCATATTCAGTGTCAACTCATCAAGATATTTCTTATTCTTTAGTTCAGCTTCTGCTGCCTGATCCTTACTTAGCATGCCACCATTAGCTATCTTCAAGTGTCCGCGAAACTGATTAAGTTTCTTTATTAAACTTATACGTTTTCCCTCCTCACATTTTTCTAGATCAAAAGTCATTTGACCCCCAGCATAATATGTTAATCCATCTGATTCGAATTTCTGCAAACTAGTCAACTTACCAAAGTCATCGGGCAAGTTTTCTAGCTTGCATTTCTTGGCATATAAAATCTGCAGATGATATAGCCAACACAAAGTTGAAGGAAGCCTTTTCATGAGAAGACCAGCTCTGCAGATTTCAAGGTACCGAAGATGCTTCCAGTTGCCAATACTATCTGGTAACTCATCTACAGAGGCACAAGAAATCACACGCATGCGCGGAAGTTTAGTACACCAGTGATCCAGTACAAAGCTTGCTTTTCTCCCTAAACTCTTCTTGCAAATTAAGGTACGCAACTTCGTATACTTGCATAGTCCCAACAAGTTGGAATCGTCAAAGTCACTGCTAGGGAGTACATACAGATGACGAACATTCTGGGGGATTTTATCAAAGTCACTCTTATTTCTTAAGATGAAGCAATGGTGCTCTGAAACCATTTGTGCCATGTCATGCAGCAAATCATGGATCACATATCCACCATTTACCTTTTGAAAGAAGGACCTTGCTACAAGCTCTTCAAAATACTGACAGCCAATATTTTGAATTGGAACACCACCTTGAGGTTCCACAAAGCCTTCTGCTGTCCAAATTTCAGCTAAGCATGCCTTCTCAAATCTTTAATCTTTGGGGTACACAGCGCAGAATGCAAAACATTGCTTCAAATAGAATGGTAAGTACATGTAGCTCAACCGAAGTGCAGGCAAAATGTCAGTCGGCTCTTGTCTCAACTCCCATAATTCACTCTCAAGTATAAAATTCCAATGTGATGCTTGAAGGTCCATGCTTAACATCCGTCCTAGAGTTTTGGCGGCCAAAGGAGAACCCTTCAATTTAGGAAGTATACTTCTGCCAATACGCTCCAAGTCAGGATCATTGTCAGAATTCTCAGATCCAAATATGCATGACTTGAAGAAATTCCAGAAGAAGTCGTCCCTTAGACCTTCTAATATGACGGGCTCCATTGTGCGCACCCCCTCGGTAACCTTTGGACATCTAGTGGTGACCAACATCGCACTTCCCTCTTGGACACTTCTAAAAAGGTGCAATAAACCTCTTCCAACACTGCTCATTTTCCTTCAAGGCGTCATCCCACATGTCATCAAGGACTATCAATAACCTTTTATTGGTGACAAGGTTAGAGAGAGCACGTTGAAGAAAATCCAAATTATCAGTTGTTACCTCCTTTCCAGTACAAGATTGTATAACTTCTTTAATTAACCTCTTCACGTCAAAGTCATCCGAGACGCAAATCCAAATTATCAGCTCAAAGTGAGACTTCACTCGTTGATGGTTGCAGATATGTTGGGCCAAAGTAGATTTTCCAACACCACCAATTCCAACTATTGGCAAAACAGGGAGACTATATATTCTTGATCCAGTACTAACTTGGTTGCTCACTGGTGCGCTGGTTGATGCACTGACTGAACTAGTTGCTCTCCTGCGTTTTGAATTTGCAGGTACATTGAGAAAACCCAATACCTGCTTCAGCTCCTTGTCACGACCAAACATTTTTGTTTCATTTGGCAAAGAAGTGGTCTCTGGCCTGACTAATTTGTCAAAGCGATGTGTAACTCCATGAAGCCCCATAGTGTCAATCTGTCTCGAAAGATGGTTCAACCTCAACTGGACATCATTCAGTTTGTTAAAGCTGCCTTGGAAAATTGGCTTGCATTGCCCTCCACTTGCACCTTCTTCTCATACCATCTGAATTCATCAAGAAGGTCCTCGGCCTCAGACACTGCATCCTTGAGATTAGGAAGGAGACTAGCCACACCGTCGTCGTGGCTTCTCCACTCTGCTTTATTAATGAGGCTGTACATTGCAGGCAGAGTATCCCTGAGACATTGCAGGCCACTCTCCAACTGCAATACACGATCCTGAAGATTTTGCTCCTGTGAGCCACTCCATCGGGAGTGCAAAGATGAAATGGCAGATTTGGCCCACTGAAACAAAGTGACACATTCATTGAGGGCACTAATTATCCCAATGGCAGATAAGCTCATGGTGGCTGGAGTGTGGACACCTATATTCGTCCTGCAAGCAAACAATGGATGCAATTAGCAATGCTGAAGTAATTTTGCTCCGATTTTGTTTCCACCAAATGTTCCAATGAAACTAGTTCCAACGCATACATCTTCTAGACGTCTTTGTTTTGTGGGCATAATTCTGTAGTTAGCAGTTAAGTGATGTTCTGAAGTTGTTCAGTTTGGTGGTTATGCTATACTTAGTTTGGATATAACTTGCACGTGCATAGAGGTAAACAGAGCTTGGCGAGTAGCAGCATCACTCTGTGTATATGTCAGATCATTTAGAGGCAGCTTAGAGCACCTGCGAGTTTGTTCCAGTGTTACAGAACAAACAAGCTGAAGAGAAGATTTTGGGTTATGTATACTTTCTTGTAGAACTTCAAAATGGAGTTTTCATCCTTACTCTAAGCATTTCATATAATCATGACATATTCATTTTTTCCCTACAATATCTTGGTAAGAAAAAGGGCTTTCGTTGCCCTCTATCAGACGTTGAAAAAAAGTGTGACTACAAGTTTGGTTAAAATTCACAGAAGATGACACTCTGCTCCCGCATAATCTGCCAGCGCGTCCTACTCCTCTAGTAGGAATATAAGCAGTGCCCATCTGAAAAAAAAAAACATCTACGGTAGAAAGCAAAGAAAGGTGCGATAGATAGAGGGGAAGAACTAGAGCAAGGAAGGGCTGCGGCCGGCGACGGTGGATCCGTTCGTCGTCAAGTAAGGTAGGCAGTATGCGGTGGATCGCCCCGCCAAAAAAAAAGTATGAGGTGGATCGCGGGCAGGAGAAATCGATGCGTGGATCCGGTAAAAGCAAATCAAGCTTCCAAGAAATCGACGGGGGCCGGCGGCGCTCACCTGCATCAATCCCAAGGAGCGGCGGCGATGGTGGTGGTGGCGGCGGCGGCGGCGGCGCTGCTTCTTTCCCTCCCACGACGAACGCAGCTCGCTCTAGAATGCACCGACAGCCCGGAGGGGGAGCACTCGCACGTCGTCAAAACCCAAAAGGAACCGCTAAAAGCTTTTCGGACGCGGTGGTTCGCATGTTCTATTTGGCTAGGTAGCTAGATCTAGTCTAGATGGGTGTATGTATGCGTGGTAGACACATCCGAGACCTGCCATTCGTAGCTGCACCAAAGCACACATGCATGCTCAAGAAAGAGTCCGATCGGGCTAGCTGTCCAAGCTAGAGGTAACTAGCAGCCTGTGACTCTAGCTGGTGCCAAGCTCCGTCGTCTGCGTCTCGCAGTAGCTAGATTTCTGCACAGCAAGGTACTTTAATTCTTTTCGCTTTCTCGTCTCAGATATCTTTTTCTTTTTTCTTTTGACGAGGGACTCGCCTCAGATATCTTTTTCGCCTAAAAAAAAAACTCCACTTTACTTGCTGGAGCACCAGTGAGACGAACACAACGTTCCAGTTCTGACTGCCTTCGTTTGTACCAGTACAAATTATGGTTATATATATATTCTTTTGCGGTTGAAATTATGACTATATTTCATTTTGAAGAGGCGGTTTTCTAGGAATCAAATGCCTCTATGAATGTACCATTCATATTGGTCGTATGCAAAAAATGTGCAGAGCTACAGAGAATAAAGTGGGAAAATTGAAATAATTTTAATGTAGCTTACCATCTGTGACCACAAAAGCATCCTCCTTCGCCTCCTTGGCATTATCAAAACATCTGCAAGTGTCCATGCAATGTCGCATTCAGTTTTGCACCTACATTAATGATAAGGGCATCTCTGCCACAGTTACACCTGCCGTCACTTCTACATCAGTTATTCCATCCGGACCTATAATTAGAGCGTGCGTGCGTGCGCATTAAATAAATGACCAGGTACTATCGCTCCTTCGTACATATGATTTGACTGACAAAAATACAATGCTACACTCATTTTCCGATTTGCTTGTACTTAGGAATAAAGGAGAGATTAGAGATGAAGCCAACTGTTCATTCAAATCGGATGGAGCTACACTACATGCATGTCCATAGAATCCATTCCATCCATCAACCATGTCACATGCATTGCATGTACCCAGGGAACCATCCATCACAGCCATCAATTGATGTTACGTGTACAAAGACAAAAGACACCAGGACCAAAGCACTTGGATTAGGAATCAACTACCAACGTGGGCAAACGCTTCGTCAGTTTTCCTCTTGTCCCTGGCGGCTGCAACCCTAGCCGCCGTCAGGGCCGATCTTCCAACACCGTTCTCCGGTGGCTCCCCTCCGCCGATGACCTCGGTCGTCGGTGGTGAGGGGGGCCGCCGGATCCACACGTGTAGATCGATTTTACTTCCTTATAGTTTAGGTTTTTAGGTTGTTCATCGTCTTTACTTCGTGACGACGATGACGACGTTGAATAAAGAATCTTCGGATCCTTTTCTGACGAGGCCATTGGCCCTATGGTCGAGGATGGATTTGGAAACCAGTCTGTTCAAGCAAGGATGGTGTGGCGGCGGCGGCATCCTCGTGGTGGACCTGTGTCCTCGGGCTCCGCCGTTGCGACGATGTTTGCTCCAGCGTGGACGTGGAGCTTGGGAGGTAGTCCAGGAGCGGATGCAGATTGTGGTCTACATCAACGACATCTGGAAGACGGAATATCTACTGGGCTCGTGGTTCGTGGATGGCAGATATGGTTTCCTCATTCGGCGTATTAGTCGTGGTGGGGTGCTAGATCTGGAGTTCGATGGCGTGTCCGGGGTGTTGCCCCGGTCTGATTCGTTCAACGGTAAGGGCTTCACTTTTGGTGAGCCACCTTGGAGGTCCGCAAAGCTGCATATCAGCGATGGAGCCGCGTCGAGCTCGGGTGAGGTGGTGATTCGTCATTCTTTTCTTCGATGGCTGCTGTGATGGTGCCGGAGGCAGTTGACGAGCGTTGGTGTCAAGCTCCGAGATGTTCTGCTATCTTTTCAGTTTTGTCATGTCGGTCTTTACGTGATTTGTACTTTATTCTTTATGATATGAATGAAACACGTATTACCATGCAAAAAAAAAAAAAACTACCAACGTGGACATTAGAATATTTGGCTATGCCAGAAGAGTCCGGCCCTGCCACGCTTCGGCCTGTACGCGTGGACCTACAGCGGTCCGGAAGAAACACAGCGAACAGATTCGCCCGCAACATATGCGTGTAATAAATAGCTATTATGAATTAGGATTTAGACTTGGGTTTTATTGTATTATCTAGTCATTGTTACAATTCACATCTACGAGACGTATAGGACTACCGCCTTGTTAGATCTACAGTGGAACCTCAACCTTTTATCTAGTTCGTGTACTCAAGTTATCATCCGTAATTTCAGTTGCAATTCACCTTTGTTCTTGCTGGTTCTTCGGTTGCTTGCAGTAACTGAAACCTTGTTATTTAGGTTGATCGTGCCTACGGCAAGGTCAATTAACATCGAAGATTGGTTCAGCGATTATCGAGGCGTATCGTCGGGTACGGTATAGCCGGATCGTCAAGGTCAAAATCCACTAAATCGATAGTTATCCCCACTCTCATCGAAAAATCGGGCCGCCGTCACATCAAGTGGTATCAGTTTTTGGATTCATCAGTGAGAGATTTACAGCTTTAGTAGATTGGTTTATTTTTTTGTCCTATAAAATCACAAAAAAGCCAAAAAAAATAAATAGATTAGTTCACCTATCTTTTTAGCCTTTAGCAGTTTTTGCATCTAGTATTTGCGTAGTTGAATTTTTGGTTGCATTCATTCTAGAATTAGTGCTGGTTTAGATTAGTTGGGGTAGAAAATAACCAAGCCTCTATATCCGGGAGCTTTTTCGCCCCGAGATTCATCCACTTGGATGAAAAAGATGTTTGGGTGAATTCATATGAGACACGTGTATTTGTTTGGTACCTGGCTGTGTACGAATGTGTTGTGACTTTGGTTTTCCGTTTTAATTTTTTTGAACTAGCATACGGTTTATTCTGGTAGGTTTGGTGTAGGTTTAGCGCTTTTTGCTTTGCTTCGTTCCGTCGACAGCGGCGCCGTGTCGATCGCCGTTGTCGATCGCTTCTCCTGCAAGCAGTTGTCGCTGTCAGTTTGACAGATGTTGGTTCTACATGTTTCTTTTAATCGGTGGCGCTTTACCTGTGTTTTCTCGTGTTTTCCTGGCGTACATGTCGTTGGTTCGAGAGCTTGCCGCTATTTTTGATCGATGCCGACTTTCTTGTGTTTTCTGGAGTCCTTCTTCTGAGCTACGGGGCTATAAATAGGATGTTCCTCTTGCTGTGCTACGGCCTGTGGTTTCATTGGTCTTCGGTGGTTGCTTCTTCGTCCAGCCGTAATGGTCCGCGTCGTCCTGGCCGGCCTTCTCGCTCGCGTGGGTTTACGGTTGGTCGTCGTGGTGGTTTGGGTCGTGCTTTGCTTCTGCTGCTTCACCGGATCTTCCCACGTTTTCGCCGGTCCTGTCTCCCCCGTTTTCTTGGGTTGGTCACTGTGTGCGTGGGTCGTCTTCTGCCCGTGTTTGCTCTGTGCGATCTCCTGTTTCGGTGGATCTTGCGACGCAGTCTGGTTTGTTTCTTTTTTTTTTCCTTCGTTTGATTGTCCTTTGTTGTTTTTTTGGGCTAATTGTTCGGTTTTATTGTTGGAATCAGATGGTCATGTTTCTGCTGGCCGTCGAATGCAGGCGGCAGCTCCCTCCACCATCCCTCTTCACCTCCGTACCCCAGCAGCACTGTACGCGCCGCCCTGCCGGTGGAGCTCACGTACCTGCGCCGCCATGGATCTCGGCGGTGTTGGAGGCCCGTTCTGCAACGTTGGCCTCTCCAAGGTCATGCTGGTGACCTGGACGCTCGCCGGCGCTGCTCCGGTTCCTCATGCCGGTGTGATTTAAGAACCAACCGGCGGGCGCTCCTATTTTGCGTGGTGTCCGTCCACGCGCGGCGGTGTGGTAGCTAGAGAGAGGAGCGGCGACGAGGTGTGTGTTCGAACTAGATTGTTCATTAATCTGCACTGTTGGTCCGGTTTTTTCTGCTGTGATTATTACGAGATTTGATTCTTGTTTTCTTGGTGCAGGTAAACGAGAATCGCTACGTGTAGAGGTCCATCAGTGATTCTAAGTGCGGCGGCCGAGACAAACGAGTCATCCTATCTGAAACCGGCGGAATTCTATTTAATTGGCCATTGTTTCGTGTACTATGCAGGGTGATCTTTACCTCGTTTGCCTTTTGACCTGAATATATTGTGGTTGGTTCGATGCAGCAGCTGCAGGCACAATGCTGCGAGGTACTACGCCCTGTTGCAACTCATGTTGGCGTTGAGGAAGAAGAGGGTGGAACCTGATGGCCGAGTGCCGCCGCCACAAGCTCCTGAACGACCATCTCTCGATGGTCCGCTCCGTGGTGCGGTGGTGCCCAAGATGAGCAAGGTAAAGACCAACCGTCAATTGATGTTGGAATAATGAGTGGTAAATCTTGGGAGTAAATCGGAATGTGTGTTCTTAATTTTGGGCATCTAAATGGATAGGACGTCCATCCTGGGGTGAAATAACCCCCTTTGCATTGCACTATTTCGTCAAAAGCCTAATTTCATTAGTTTCAGTTTGTCCACATAGATTAATCAATAGTTATACACTTTCATTCTGATAATGTGGCCCTGTTTTAAGCATACCCTCTCTTTAATTTCTAAAATATACACCATATTTTGATCCATTTCTTAAGGATTAGTTTTAAGTTTTTCACTTAGATTGCTCAATAGTTTTACTGATAATTTGGCCCAGTTTTAATCATAACCTCTTTTCATTTTGTAATACAACATATTTTGATCCATTTCAACAATTCATGCCTGATAACAAGGCTTATGCACCATGGTGCTTGGGGGAGGATCAGACCTCTTATGTGTTTTGCCTTACAGATATGATCGAGGCTAATGAATTCTCCGAAGAAGCAAGTGATTGTTCCAGGAAGCCATGTTACAAATTCTATGTGTGGTCTGCTTGAGTGTTTGTCAATATATCAGTATTCTGAAAACCATATTGGCAGTGTTTAGTTTAATATATCAGTCAATTTTACTCTTCTTATTGGGTTATCTGTGTGCACATCCCTAGCATTGTCTTTCTTAAAATCATCTCATTATTGCCACTATCTTCTATATATTACAATATATCATTGTGAAGGAACCATGGTAATTACAACAATTCAACTCAAATCGATTCTTTTGGAGTGACAAGCCCATATGGATCTTCAAGGTTATAAGTACAAATCGTGGTTCTGTAGTCATGTTTCTGCATATACCTCTGAAGAGTGGTTTTTCTATAGGTTCACAAAACCTGATGGGGAAAAGCACCGCTATAGATTTTGGGAAGGAAAGAGATAGCATTGTGCATGTCTTTCTTTGTAAAATACATCAACTGTCCAACTTAAGAGATTTAAGTTCTCAAATATGCCTTGTCGCACTACTTACCTTATTATAGCTATATATAATCACATATACAGGGAATTACACAGGAGCACTTAGGTGCTCCACCCACCCACATCAATACCATTGTACCGCATATACACATATTTTACTGCAGATTGTGGTGGACTTGAAAAGCCTTGCAACTCAACAGTACCAACGCAATGTGTTGTAACGTTTTCACTATTACATGCAGAAAATTTCACTGCAATACATCGACAGGGCGTGGCGTGCCGCCGCGCGGGCATGGTTAGTCATCTACTAGATTAATCTGTTTTTGTCCACCCTCATATTCTCTATCGCAACACTAGTTCACGGTCCACAAAAAAGAAAAAGAAAAAGAGAGACATAGCGATGGGTGGATTTCAATTTCTGTTGACTTGGGAGGTCTGTCTTTTCCTTTGCTATAATTGTTGACAGAAGCTGATTAGCATTGCAGATTCCGCACGTACAACGACGCTCCACTCATACACTCTTTGCTTTGCGCGCTACCAGACAGTCAGGCACTCCGTGTCTGCTGCCCTGCGTCGCTTACCATCCGCAGACGCACGGCGCCAGACATCTACAATTTGTGTCTGCCCCAACGCGCCATACATCAGACATCCAGTGCTGTTTTTAGCTTTTGTAGCTCAGCTCAATTAGCACAAGTTCCAACAACGTCCATTAGTTTCTCTTATATCTGCATCTTTGAGTGTCACTTTTGCTACTAACCGGCCTAAAAAACAGAAAAAAAAGAGAGAGAAAAAAGAGCAAAAATAAAGAAAGAAAAAGTTCAAAGAAAAAATTGCAAAAATCAGGCCGGCTAGAATCTGTTTTGGGCTGATATTTTCTTTTCTGGACATTCTTTTGCTGCTACAGTGTTGATCACCACGTCATTTATCATCTACTTTCGAGCTTTATTAGACACGGCATATATACATCACTTATATCTAGCTACTTAGAGCTATCATATTTTCATCGGTTTCCACTCCCTTGATTCAATATCTGGGTTTAGATTATTTTATCTCTTTCTAGTCGACTGCCAACACTAGCTAGGAGTTTGAGCAATTATTCAGCTAGCATTACTTTTTGCTTAATTGTGCCCCATATTGTGAGTTGAGGAAACCTTCACCAAGCTTCACTTCCTATATTGTATCTTGTTCGGTTCCTTGGTAATCGCTATATCAGTCTTTTGATAACTTTTGACATCACCAACGGTCAACAACCACTGCAGCACGGTAAGAACCGGTAAGAGCTTGGTAATTGCTCGAGAGTTGTGAGACATTTTCCACCGCCTCACCGTAGTTACTGTAGGAGCAATATACTTGTGATTTTGTTCTTGTTTCATCCTAACCATGGCAGGTGACGAAGACAACATGAAAGCCATGGTGGCACGCCTTGAGGAGGATGTGCATGCATACACCGAGCGGTTCACATCGTTCGAGGGCGCACTTGATAAGCGTTACAAGTCGATCGAGGATAGGAACGAGACGTTCACTCAAACACTTGCATCTATTATGAAACGTCTCGATGCCCAGGATGCCTGTCTGGGTGCCGCCTCCACTGCCGCTCCGCGTCTTTCAGCCACCAACACAGGTCTACAACGAGCTTGTCAGGTGCCTCCAGGAGACCCGAGGCACCCTCTTTCATACGCCGATGCCGTGGACCAGCCCCTCCTCGCAACGCCAACTCGATGGTCGGCGACATCCAAAATGACAACTATGATGGTGATTCCGAGGATCCTGATGCAATTAATGATAACAATGATCGTGATCATCATCGACTACGCAATAATCAAAAAGGTATGGGACGACACCAGCATCCTCAGGTACGTGGCCATGACGACTCTTTGGGTAGAATTAAATTTGTCATGCCTACTTTTGATGGGAAATATGATCTGGATGTTTATCTTGATTGGGAATTATTAGTTGATCAAAAATTTGATTGCCATGATTTTCCTGATGATAAAAGAGTTAGGGCTGAAACTAGTGAGTTTAGTGATTTTGCTTCTGTTTGATGGAGAGAACATTGTCGTAAACATCCTAATAATATTCCTGCCACTTGGGAAGCTTTGAAATTAGTAATGTGTCACTGTTTTGTTTCTGGATATTATGAACGTGACTTGCTAAATAAACTACAACGCTTGAACCAAGGATCTAAATCTGTGGAAGACTATTATCAAGAATTGCAAATGGACATGTTACGTTGTGATTTAGTTGAGACTGAGGAAGCCTCTATGGCTGTGATTTAGTTGAGACTGAGGAAGCCTCTATGGCTAGGTTCTTGGGTGGATTGAATAGAGAAATTTATGACATACTTGCTTACAAGGATTATCATTCAATGACCCATTTATTCCATCTTGCTATACATGATGAACATGAAGTGCAGGGTCGTTCGAGAATGCGTCCTAATTTTTTTGCAAGTCGTACTTCCACATGGGCGCCGCGCGCCCCTGCTGCTCCGTCCACTCGCACCTCTACAACAGCACCTACAACCTCTCGACCGGGGCCTTCATCAACTTCAGCATCACACACTTCGGCACCACTGAAAAGTACTACACAAATTCCAACAAAAAGTTCGTCGTCATCGTCTGCTTCCTCCAAAAGAACAAAGTTTATCCAGTGCCACACTTGTAAAGGGTTTGGCCATGTCATGAAGGAGTGTCCTAATAAGCGTGTATTGATCATTCGTGAAGACGGCGAGTACGACTCTGCTAGAGATTTTGATGAAGACACATATGCCTTGCTTGCTGCATATGAAGACGATGACACAAGACCGGAGCAAGAGGAAGAACATGTGACCGCCGACGCCGCCGATAAGTACATGAGTCTTATATCACATCGAGTACTTAGTGCTTAGATTGTCAATGCAAAGAAGGATCAACGTCACAACCTCTTCCACATCAAAGGAGTCATCAAGGAGCGCTCCGTTCGCATAATCATTGATGGAGGGAGTTGTAACAATTTAGCAAGCATTGACATGGTGGAGAAGCTCTCCGTACCTTCCCGAAAACACCCACAACCTTACTACATTCAATGGTTTAATGATGGTGGAAAGGTAAAGGTAACACGCATGGTGAGAGTTCCTTTTTCTTTAGGTTCATACCATGATACTATTGATCATGCGATATTGTGCCTATGCAAGCTTGTTCTATGTTACTAGGAAGGCCATGCCAGTATGATAAACAATGTTTACATGATGGTAGAACTAATCAGTACACTCTCACACATAACGGAAAGAAAATCATTCTACAACCTATGTCTCCTGAGCAAGTTATAAAAGATGATCTTGCTAGGGCTAGTAGAAACACAAATACTGAGCGTACTAAATCTAAAAATCAAAAAGTTGTTGATGAGTTAGAACAATTTAATGATGCACAAATCTGATCCTAGCACATCTAAAGAAATTAAATTGAAAGGTGCTTATTTCTTAGCTACACGTGCTGAATTTTTTGTTGGGGAACGCAGTAATTTCAAAAAAAAATCCTACACACACGCAAGATCCATCTAGGTGATGCATAGCAACGAGCGGGAGAGTGTGTCCATGTACCCTCGTAGACTAAAAGCGAAAGCGTTATGATAACACGATTGATATAGTCGTACGTCTTCACGATCCGACCGATCCTAGCACCGAACGTACGGCACCTCCGCGATCTGCACACGTTCTGCTCGGTGACGTCCCACGAACTCTAGATCCAGCTGAGGTCGAGGGAGAGTTTCGTCAGCACGACAGCGTGATGACGGTGTTTGTCGGTGGGAAACGACACCTATGGGATCACGGAAATCCCTACTACGGTTGCCGGGGCGCAGGGTTGTGAGAAGAGCAGGGATAATAGTCAGCACAAGGATCGTTTACCCAGGTTCGGGCCGCGAGGATGCGTAAAACCCTAGTCCTGCTTTGGTGGATGTATTGAGTGTTCTTGAGCTCTCCAACTAGCTATGGTGGCTGCGTAGTTCAAAAGAGCCGAATCCCTCTCCAGTACGCCATGGGCCTCCTTTTATAGTCGAAAGGGGTTGCCACAGTGGCACACAGGAGGTGGAAAGGCCTATAGTACTACGGGCTTATCGCCCGTATTACAGGACAAGACGCATTTAATGCACCGCTGAGGTGTCCCCTAGCTTCTACGCGCGCCCTGGCCAACGATGCGTGCGGCGCCATGTAGGCAGGCAGGCAGCTGAGGTGGCACGGTGGTAGGGTCTTCACGAAGATCTGCATGCCGCCATGCAGGCGCTTGCCGATCCGGCTCGAAGCAAAGATGTTGCCACGCAGGTGCCAGCCCAGCTGGTTGGGCTGGCAGCTGCATGCGAACGGCGGTGGAAAACTTTGGCTGGCGCGGGCCTGACAGTGGCCACGTTGATGTTCTCGGCAAGGGCCTTGCTGCGGGCCCTGCAAGGGTCTTGCCGTGGCGCGCAGTCGTCCCGGACAAGAATCTTGCCGGGGGTCTTGTGGCTTTCCTCGGCAAGGATTCCGCCGAGGGTCGCCGTCTTCTGGTCCTCATCTGATCTCATACGTCCGTGGTCTTGACAAATATCTGCATGCCACCACAGAGGTGCCTCCCAAGCCTTGGTCCAACCGTAGTTAGTTGGGTTGGAACCAGTGGGCTCAAGGGTGGCTCGCTCTGTCGGTGTTTGGGCAAGTTGCCCCGGCAAGAACCGGAGGCCCGCCCCAGCAAGGGCCTTGCCGGGGGACTCCATCCCGCCCCTTTGATGTCTTGTGTTTCAGGTGTTGGCGTTGCATTGATCGTCTTGTGTTGGGCCTCGGCTTCTCTCCAGCTCCCCTCCTTTGCCCTGCTACGTGTGGCCGCGGCGCGTGGCTCTGACTGGCCGTGCACAAGTAAAGGGGTCAAAAGGAGAGCCCCTACTTTTGTACACCGACAGGAGCCCCCGGGCCTGGGCCACACATAAGCGCGACACATTGTTGGGCCAGGCCCAAAATGGTGCACGGGCAGGCGGGGCGGATTTTACCGTAGTACTTTTTTGTCTGCTGTGCTTCCCCACGCCCGGCGCGCGACGTGGAGGATCGTGCGTGACATGGGGGTCGTGCGTGGGGCGGTTTCCGCATGCATGCGTCATATCGTGGTAAAGAGGCGGCTCGCGCCTTCCCCATAAAAGAGGGAGGCGTGGAGGCGCGGCTCATTTACTGGATGGATTTGGGTCGCGGTCTTCAAGGCGCCCACTCCCCCCCGATCATGGGGCGGGGAACGGTCGCCTCACCCGTCCTTTTGACCCTGCACGTTCGCCACGCGTCCTTCATGCAAGTGGCAGGCGGTCGAGGCGGGAAACCGGGCCGTCGCTGATTGGGGTGGCGGGTCGGTCCTGATTCACTGTGCCTCCGACGGCTGGATTGGCTGCGTGGGGCGACCGGGCCTCGACCTCGCCCCTTTATAAGGAGGGGGAGGGAGGGCGTCGTCCCGCATTTCTTCTAGCACCCATCCTCCTTCATCTTTGCTTCTTTCTTCCACCTGCCATGGCGAGAGGAGGTGTTGGGCCTTCGTCGGTGGCGGCGAGGGTCGCTGCTCGTCAGCGCGTCCCTCCTCCCCACGAGCCTGCGGCGGCGGAGCCAGCCGCAAGAGGAAGGGGGAGGGGCGTGGCCGAGGTTGTCGCGGCGGTCGGGGGAGAGGGGGACGAGGTGGTGCGGCGGCCATGCCTCTACCAGCGATGCCCCCCGCGGTGGAGGGCCACGTCGGGGACCGGCCCCGTGAGTTCTTCATCAGGCTGCGCTGGCCACCGCGTCGTCGTCTCCGTCTTCCCACCCCTTTTGCTCAGGAGATGGAGCTCGACCCGCCCCAGACCCTCAGGTTGCACATGAGGGGCTGCGAGACCGGCGGCACGCGGGTCGACGTCGACTTCCCTGCTCCTCACGTCATGTATCTCCGTTGCGGATGGAAGACATTCGCCCGCATCCATAGCCTAACGGTGGGGCTCGTCCTCTAATTCGAGTTAATGGAGGGCGACCTGCTCTCCGTCAAGGTCTTCGAAGATCTTGGCACTCGCCTGAAGTGCTGCGTGGAGAGCTCCTCCGACGATGAAGATTCCTCCTCGAGTGAGAGCGACGAGGAGGACAGCGGTATCGACGATGAGGGTAGTAGGCGGGAGGATGACGGGTCCGATTAGGTGTCGGGCCCGCCGTCCCGGGGCAGTGTCGGCAGCAGCAGCATCTGCACCGAGCCCTCTGAACTTCTCAGGGTCACCTCCTTGGGAAGCTGGCGTAGGAGGCCCGGAGAAGGCGAAGAAGACGGGTGGCGGGCCGTCAAGTCGGAGTACGCGGGCACCGACGCCTTCGTCGCGTATTGCCGGTCCTGCCGCCTCGTCTTCCAGCTCTTCTCCCGTCATCATCACCACCAGCCTCTCCCTGGGATGGCCACCGGGATGTTCTCCTGGTGCCTTCTGCTGCTCGTGCCCCGCCTAGGCGCTCTTTTTGCCCTTCCGTCATCTTGTTCCATTTCCTGAGGAGAGGGACAAGAAAGGGATTATGGGCACCTTATCTTTTTTTAGTTTGTAAGCTCAAGGGCACTTGTTAGATTTGAAACTTGTAATCCCTTGCTCATGTTTTTCTTTCCGCATTTAACTTGTACATGTATGGGAAGTTTTAATGAAAAAAAGGGTGCTTGCCGGGTTTTTTGTGCGTGAGCGAGGCCCATGCCAAGGATGAATCCTTGTTATTTTTAAGATAAACTTATCACCCGGCAGCAGGCCTTGCCGTTCCCCCACTTCAGCCGACCATTCTATCACTCTCGGCGGAGGCAGGGGCGATGTGAAGTTAGGCCCCTCGTCCGTTTCTCTTGCCACCGCGACTACGACCAAGTTCCGATCGACCCAGGGGATAGCTCTTGGGCACGGGAAAAGGGGAGCACGGTGGTTTTAAGAAAATAAACGAGGTTTCACATGTCCCAGTCCCGTACGAAAATGCATAACAGGGGAATGAAAGACTTATCTGAATCCGTAGCCCCCGGCAACCTTGGCTTGTCGTGGTTGGATCCTTGCGTCTTCAGCCCCCGACAATCCTGGCTTGCCGGGGTCGGAGCACCGATCCGTCCTCTTTCTCCCAAGCAACTCAGGAGGAGTGTCCACGTGTCCTGCGAACCAAAGGAGACAGAGATACACATACTTGGCCTCTAGGCTAGGGGTTAGTTGCCGCTAAGCACTATCAACCCTAACCGAGGGAGATACTCAACCTAGCATGCATGCTATAACTTAGGGCGCCATCGCTTCGTTTATTTATGCTCAGGGTCTGCGCCTGGCTTTGTACAGAGGGTTACATGCCTTGCCGGCAAAGCTTGTACAAAAGGTGGCTTGCCGGGAGGCCAGGGCAAGCCGCGCCTCATGGTAAAAATTGCGAAGATGCTCGATGTTTCAGGAGTTGCTCACTGGGACAACATCTTCAGTCTACAGGCGGACTGCGCCAGGCCTGGTGACTCGTATTACCCGATAAGGGCCTTCCAACTTTAGCGTCAACTTGTTGGAATTCTTGGCCGACTGAACGCGCCGAAGAACAAGGTCACCTTCCTCAAAGCTTCGGGCATGGACCTTGCGGCTATGGTAGCGGCGTAAGGCCTGCTGGTAGCGTGGTCGCTCTCACACTACCAAGACGATCTTCCTCAAGGAGCGTTGCGTCATCTTGCCGCAACGGCTCTTGCTCAAGCTCATCATAAGCGAGCACTCGAGGTGACCCATATATGAGTTCCATGGGGAGAACTGCTTCTGCCCCATATACTAGGGCAAAGGGTGTCTGGCCGGTGGTTCGATTTGGTTTCGTCCTAATCGACCAAAGAACTGTCGACAACTCATCAATCCAGCACCTTCCGCTCTTGTGCAGCCTGTCAAAAGTCTTCGTTCTCAGGCCTCGCAACACTTCAGCATTTGCCCTCTCCGCTTGGCCGTTGCTCCGGGGGTGTGCCACGGAAGCAAAATGCACCTTTGCTGCCGAGGTCTTGAATGTATTGCATGAAGGTGTGGCTTGTGAACTGCGTGCTGTTATCGGTGATGACTCTGTTTGGCACACCAAAACGACAGACTAGTCCCTTGAAGAACTTGACGTCTGACTGTGCTATCACCTTCCTCACCGGTTCCTCCTCCAGCCACTTTGTGAACTTGTCGATTGTGACGTACAAGTACTCGAAGCCCTCGACAGCATGGGGGAAGGGGCCCAGTATGTCGAGCCTCCAAACCGAAAATGGCTAGGAGAGAGGGATTGTTTGAAGGGCTTGAGCTGGTTGATGAAGCTTCTTTGAATGGAACTGACACGCTTCACACTTGGTTACTAGTGCCGTTGCATCCTGGAGGGCGGTGGGCCAGAAGAAGCCTTGCCGGAATGCCTTGCCGGCAAGGGCCCTTGACCCTATGTGGGAGCCACATATGCCTCCATGTATCTCTGCCAACTGCTCCAGTCCTTCCTCCCGGGGATTCCCTTCAATTTCACACGGTTCGGCCTTCTTCTGTATAGGACGTCATCAACGAACTGGTACAGGGCAGACCGACGGGCTCCTCTTTCTGCTTCTTCCTGCTCGTCAGGAAGTTCCCATGTCTGGAGGAAATGGACGGTATGTTGTGCCCATGCTGGAGCCTGGGGCTCGACAGCAAGGACCAAAGGCATCTCTTCCGCCATGGGGGCAGCCATCTCTACGACCTGGGCTTGGTGCCCTGCTGGAGTCAGCCGTCCCTCGGCGTGCTCAGGCTCCGCGGCAACACCCTTGCCGGCAGCCCCCGGGGGTTTGGCTGGAAAGTACTTGCCAGGGCCTGACTTCCTCCGCTTGTTCTGCTCTTTTGATGGCTCGACGGATGGTTGAGTTAACCGAAGCAAAAAGGTACTTGGTTCCACAGGTAGCTTGAATGCAGCGCGCTTTCACAGGTAGTCAGCAATGTTGTTCTCCGCTTGGGGAACGTGCTCTGCTTGTATACCGTCGAAGCGCTCCTCCAGTTTCCTCACCTCATCTACGTAGGCCTCCATCAACGGACTCTGATAATCCTTGTTAACTTGTCTGATGACAAGCTGTGAATCACCCCTGACGATGAGCTTTTTCACCCCGAGGTCCGCCGCGATCCTGAGACCGTCAAGCAGCCCCTCGCATTCAGCAGTGTTGTTTGTGGACATCTCCCTAGGAAAGTGCATCTGGATCACATACTTGAGGTGCTCTCCGGTGGGTGCGACAAGCGGCACACCGGCACCGGCGCCTTGCAGCAAGAAAGCCCCATCAAAATACATGATCCAGTCGCGGCTTGCTTCCTCGTCGGGGAGAGCGGTCTCCTGAATTTCTTCGTCGGGCGTTGAGGTCCATTCTGCAATGAACTCCGTGAAGACTCTGCTCTGGATCGTCCAGGTACTTTCAAACTTCAACCCAAAGCTTGACAACTCCAAGGCCCATTCCACAATCCTTCCGGTCGCATCTGGGTTGTGCAGTATCCGTTGCAATGGGAGGCGGGTGACGACGGTGATCTCGTGGGCTTGGAAGTAATGACACAGCTTCCTCGAGGCCATAAGGAGGCCGAAGAGCAATTTCTGCACACCGGAGTACCTCGACCTAGCCCCCTGCAAGAGGGAGCTGACAAAGTAAATCAGGTGTTGTGGCATCTTCTTCTTTTGCACCACTTCACTTGACCGTGCGGGCACCACCCCGATGGCGTCAGACTCCGCCAGGGGCCTTGCCTCGCCGGCACCAGGCCCTGCCGGGGGAATCTCTGGCTTGCCATCCGCCGTTCCTGCCGCCGCCACTGACTCCTCGTCGACCTCCCTCTGGGCCACCAGTGTGGCGCTGACCGCTTGATTCGTTGCCGCTAGATACAGCAGCAACGGCTCTTGTGGTTTAGGCGCAACCAGTATTGGCATGGAGGAAAGGTACTTCTTCAGATCCTGCAACGCCACCTCGGCTTCTCGGGTCCACTCCATTGGGCCTGCCTTCTTCAATATTTTGAAAAAAGGAAGGGCGTGCTCGGCAGACCTGGAGATGAATCGGCTCATGGTGGCAACACAGCCAGTGAGCCGACGCACATCCCTGATCCGCTTGGGCGCCTCAATCTGCTCGATAGCCTTGATCTTGTCTGGGTTTGCCTCAATCTCGCGCTGCGACACAAAGAACCCAAGAAGCTTGCCGGACGGAATGCCGAAGACACACTTCTCAGGGTTCAGCTTGAGGTTGATCTTGCGCAGGTTGGCAAACGTCTCTTCCAGGTCTTGTACAAGAGTTGCCCCGTCCTTGGTTTTGACCACTATGTCATCCATGTATGCTTCCATATTTCTATGGAGCTGGGGTTCAAAACCAATTTGGACCGCTCTTGCAAACGTCGAGCCAGCACTCTTCAACCCGAAAGGCATCCGTAAAAAGCAATGCATGCCACATGGGGTGATGAATGCCGTCTTCTCTTCATATTCTCTTGTCATGAAGATCTGGTGGTAGCCTGAGTAGGCGTCGAGGAATGACAACAGATCACACCCGGCTGTGGAGTCAACAATCTGGTCGATGCGCGACAATGGGAAGGGGTCCTTGGGACAAGCCTTATTGATATCTATGTAGTCAATACACAGCCTCCACTTCCCATTTGCCTTGCGCACCACCACCGGATTGGCCAACCACGTCGGATGGAGCACTCCTCTCACCAAACCTGCCGCTTCCAACTTCCTGATCTCCTCTGTGATGAACTCCTGCCTTTCCAGAGCCTGCTTCCTGACTTTCTGCTTGACGGGCCGCGCATGAGGACAGACAGCTAGGTGGAGCTCAATCACCTCCCTGGGAACACCGGGGATGTCGGATACCTGCCATGCAAACACGTCGACATTCACCCGCAGGAAGGTGACGAGCGCACCTTCCTATTTGCTGTCGAGGGTGGAGCTTATGGTGAAAGCCCCTCCCGTGCCATCCTCCCTAACGGACACCTTCTTGGTCTGCGGTGGCCGGTGGAGTTCTCTGGCACGTCCTTGATGGTAGCACAACACTCCGAAGAGGTGCGCTTGCCGGAGTGGGTGCGAGAGGTCTTGCCGGGCTTCTTCTTCCCTCCCGGGGCTTCATCGGCAGGAGAAAGTGCCTTGGCAACAGCTTCTGCGACTGCTTCCCGATAAAGTTGGTTGGCGCAAATCAGCGTGTCCTTCTTGTCTGAGGGGACGGAGATGATGGTCAACGGCCCAGGCATCTTCAACATGTTGTAGGCGTAGTGCAACGCCGCCATGAACTTGGCTAGTGCCGGGCAGCCAAGGATCCCGTTGTAGGGAAAGGGGATCTCGGCCACATCGAACACGACCCTCTCCGTCATGTGGTTCAACTATCCTCCAAACGTCACGGGCAATGTGACCTTTCCCTTCAGCTGGCTCCTCCCCGGATTGACCCCTTGAAACATGCCCGTTTCCTCGAGGTCTCCATCGGGAATTTGCAACCTTTTTATCACGACGAGCGAAATCAAGTTCAGGCCGGCCCCGCCGTCGAGCAACATCTTGTTCACCTTGAGGTTGCATATCGTTGGCGAAACCAACAACAACAAACACCCGACCGCGGTTGTGCGGTCAGGCTGGTCCTCGGCATCAAAGATGAGGGGCGTGCTGAACCACTTCAGCAGCTTCTGAGCGTCGAACGACGGCTCTGCTGCTGTAATCTCACGCGCCCACTGCTTGAGCTGGCGGTGAGAAGTATGCAGCGAGGCGCAGCCATCGACGCACATGGCCTCCGTAGCCTTCTTGAACTCTTGCTCGCCGGACTCATCGTCCTTGTCATGATCATCATCTTCTTGCTTCTTGTCACGGTGTGACGCCCGGGTAGTTACGCTACAGTAACCCTCTGCTATTGATGCCACGTCACCTTGGTTACTGTTGATAAACTCGCGTTAGTTCAAAAGTATTCAAATTCAAATTTAAAATGTAGGCAAACAACAAAAGTTTTCTAACAATAAAACTAAAATGTTCGGGTGGTGCCAAATAATGCGTAAGTAATTATGGTGGAGAAACCACACTGTTATAAAAAATTTAAATACTATAAGATGAATAAAATTGTAGATAAAACAATTAATTAAATGCCTTTTGTATTATATAAAATACTAAACTGTTTTCTTTAGGGTAAAACTTTTTATGTTAGTAGGTTTGAGTGGAAATGCTAAATTTAGGAGTTGAAATTATATTTTTACCAAAATTAAAATAAATTGAAAAGTTAAATGAAAGCAGAAAAGAAAATACAAAAGAAAAAAAAAGAAAATACAAAAGAAGAAAAGGAGAAAGACCCCCCGGGCCAACAGACCCAACGGGCCGGCCCATGCACCCACCTGGCCCAGCCGGCCGGCCACGCCCCCTCTCCTTATCCACCCCCCCCCCCGAACCCTAACCGCACCCGACCCCCACTCGCTCCACCACGCGCGCCCCCCTCGCTCCCCCCGATCTGGATCGGAAAGCAACGCCTAACCCGCCGCCTAAATCCGCGACCACACGCCGCCCGGCGCCCGAGCTCGCCGCCCCTCACGCCAGACGCCCGCCGACCTCCTCGCCCTCGCTTCGCCCGGCCACCTCGGCCGCGCCTCCCTCGCCACGACGCTGGCTGAGCCCCCCTCGCCGGACTGCTCCTCTCCGTCGACCTCGTCCCCGTCGACCTCCCCGACCTTCCCCGAGCACATTGCCCCGTCCCTACTCCGCTCCGTGAGCTCCGCCTCGCCCCTCCCCTCCTCTCTGTCCCGTTCCGGCCGCGCCCGATGCGTGCCCGCGGTCACCGCGCCCCGGCCCGCGCTCACCGTGGCCTCGCCCCTCCCGGCGTACCCGTCTGCGCTTCGCCCGTCAGCCTTGCTCCCTGCTTTCGCGCCCTTCGCTCAGTGCCGCCACCGCTCCTCCTCCTTCGTCGCCTGTCCGTCGCCATCCCGTCCTCCGGGTTGGCGCCCGACGCCGTGGCCTTGGCATGCCGTCCCCTGCGCCGCTCGGGGCGCGCCCGCCGTGTCCTGCTCCTCGGCCTCCCTCACGCTGCGCCTTCCGGCCCGCACTTGTTGCCGCCGACGCGGCCTCCTCTCGCCAGCCTCTCCGTCCGCCACGGCCGGACCCGCTCGGCATGGCCTCGCCATGGGCAGTGCCCTCCCTGCGTCGGCGCCTGCCGGATCCGCCCGTCTTTGGCGTGTGCCCTTCGGGCGCATCCGATGCCTGCGCCCGAACCGCCCCGTAGCGCCCGTGCCCGTTAGGCCTTGGCCCTATGACAAGTGGGGCACACCCCCAGAACGGTTTAATAAAAAAAAGGAAAAATAAATAAATAAATAAACAAATAATGAAAATAATTAATTAATTAATTAATTAACTAATTAGTTAACTTAATTAATTCAGATTAAATTAACCAATTAAGATTAATTAACCTAATGATTAATTAACTTAATTAACTACTGTTAATTAGCTAATTAATTAGTATGACAGTGGGCCCTCCTAATTAATTGTTATTAGTTTAATTAACCTGTTTAATTAATATGTGTCACTGACCAGTGGGACCCACTGGTCAGGTTGACCAGTCAACTCTGTTGACTGCTGACGTCAGCATGACATCATGCTGATGTCATTAATCTATTTTTCGAATTAATTAAATAATTAATTAAATTCCAGAAATTAATAAAATCTTTAGAAAATCATATCTTTTAATCAGAATCGGATTAAAATATTTTCAACATGAAAGTTGCTCGAGCGACGGGACGAATCCGGATCGCAGCCCGTTCGTGCGCCACACATCCCTAACCTATCAAACTCGCAACTTTCCCTCCTCGGCTCCTTTCGCTTAGAACGCGAAACTCCGGGAATACTTTCCCGGATGTTTTCCCCCTTCGCCGGTATCACCTCATACCGCGTTAGGGCACCCCTAGCACCGTTACTTGTCTTGTCATGCACCGTCATGCTTATGTTTGCATTATATTTATTGTTTCTTCCCCCTCTTCTCTCCGGTAGACTACGAGACCGACGCCGTTGCTTCTGCCCCGTAAGACTACGGTGTTGACGACCCCTCTCTCTTGCCAGAGCAACCAGACAAGCCCCCCATTTGATCACCAGATATCGCCTACTCTTCTCTATACTGCTTGCATTAGAGTAGTGTAGCATGTTACTGCTTTCAGTTAATCCTATATCACTGCATAGCCTGTCCTTGCTACTCTATGTTACCTTTACTCGCTACCCTCTTTGCTTAGTATAGGATGCTAGTGTTCCATCGGTGGCCCTACACTCTTGTCCGTCTGCCATGCTATACTCTTGGGCTGTGATCACTTCGGGAGGTGATCACGGGCATATACTATATACTTTACATCGTTACATTACACCGTGATATCTGTTAGGAGATGGGGCTGAAAGGACAGTTGGCTCCATCCGGTAGAGGTGGGCCTAGGTTCCCCCGGCCCCGATCGTTACTTTTGGCGGAGCGACAGGGCAGGTTGAGACTACCTGGGAGAGAGGTGGGCCTGGCCCTGGTCGGCGTTCGCGGTTACTTAACACGCTTAACGAGATCTGAATATTTGATCTGAGTCTGGCCATTTGGTCTATACGCACTAACCATCTACGTGGGAGTAGTTATGGGTATCCCGGCGTCGTGGTATCAGCCGAAACGCCGTGGCCTTGCCCGAATGCGGCGCGCGCCGGATTGGAACGTAAGCCTGCTCTTGTATTAAGGGGGCTAGTTCTGCTTTCGGCCGCCCTCGCAACGTGCAGGTGTGCTAAGGGCGATGGGCCCAGACCCCTGTGCGCTTAGGTTTAGACCGGCGTGCTGGCCTCTCTGTTGTGCCTAGGTGGGGCTGCGACGTGTTGATCTTCCGCGGCCGGGCATGACCTGTAAAAGTGTGTCCGCCAAATGGGATCAAGCGTGTTGGGTTATGTGGTGCACCCTGCAGGAAGTTTAATCTATTCAATAGCCGTGATCTTGATAACAGGACGACTTGGAGTTGTACCTTGACCTTATGACAACTAGAACCGGATACTTAATAAAACACACCCTTCCAAGTGCCAGATACAACCCGGTGGTCGCTCTCTCTCAGGGATACGAGGAGGGGATCGCCGGGTTAGGATTATGCTATGCGATGCTACTTGGAGATGTTACTTGGAGGACTTCAGTCTACTCTCTTCTACATGTTGCAAGACGGAGGCTGCCAGAAGCGTAGTCTTCGACAGGATTAGCTATCCCCCTCTTATTCTGGCATTCTGCGATTCAGTCCACCGATATGGCCCTTTACACATATATCCATGCATATGTAGTGTAGCTCCTTGCTTGCAGTACTTTGGATGAGTACTCACGGTTGCCTTGTTCCCCTTTTCCCCTATCTCTACCCGGTTGCTGCGACGACGATGGAGCCAGGAGCGACGCCACCGTCGATGGCGACTACTACCCGGAGTTGCCTACTACTACGTGCAGCCCGGCCCGACGGCGACCCGAGTAGTTAGGAGGATCCCACGCAGGAGGCCTGCGCCTCTTCGATCTGTATCCTGGGCTTTGTGCTAGCCATCTTATGGCAACTTGTTTAACTTATGTCCGTACTCAGATATTGTTGCTTCCGCTGACTTCGTCTATGATCGAGCACTTGTATTCGAGCCCTCGAGGCCCCCTGGCTTGTATTATGATGCTTGTATGACTTATTTATGTTTTAGAGTTGTGTTGTGATATCTTCCCGTGAGTCCCTGATCTTGATCGTACACATTTGCGTGCATGATTAGTGTACGATTAAATCGGGGGCGTCACAAGTTGGTATCAGAGCCGACTGCCTGTAGGAATCCCCCTTCCACACTCCTTGGCCGAAGTTGAGTCTAGACTTTACAAAACTTTTACTAACATGGCTGTGCGGCCCATGGGCCCACGTCGCCATTGGGTGGTATTAGGATCTTTTACTCCTCGACCTTTACTCTGGGATTCTGAACTCTCTTCTATTCGGGTTAAATGAATTTTTACTAAAATCTAACTTTAGGTTCTCGAAAATACTTTCTCCCGGAGAGGCCCTTCAGTCCAGATGGTCACCGACTGCACCAGAAGATTTTGGAGATACTCTTTGATATTCTCTCGAGACTTTGTGCCCATCACTTTTGCTATTCCCGACCACCGATAAATCCTTATGGATAACTACTTACACTTGCCATTCTTACGATCATCCCCCATTGATCTTGTTATTACAAGATACCCCGAAGTTTTCTCTATTGTTCCGAGAATACTTCGTGCCTACTGCCTAGCAGTTCTTTGCCACATGAATACCCCTTCAAATAAATCCTCGCACTTGTCGAGTATTCGCTCATCCCCAGTTGTTCATGAGTTTCACAAAAGTCTTCAAAATACTATTCGATTTTCCGAAAATCCTCTGGAGCCTTTGGCTCTTGAAATTCTTGCTTGCTCGCATTATGGTTAATCCCATAAGTCTTGTAGTCTTATTGACATTCCTTGTCATTATCATTTTGGGTCTATTGACTCAATATGTTTGCGAATACACGCAATCATCATTGATCCTTATAAATTAACTTTCCGGGCCGAGCTGCCATTCTTTTAACTGTAATTGATTCTCGAAAAATCCAATTGTCGTTGATTGTACCCCTAAGTCTATTCAGCTTATCCATTCTTGATCAGAGCATTTTCTCCTGATCCCTTGATTTTAAAATCATAATTACATACTAATTAATCGTTGAACTATTCAGCTGTTCTATAAACCGATGCATTTGCAATCTTTCTTCCTCTGATTGGGTATCGATACTCATATCAGCCCCATTGTGGATCGCCATATCCACTGTTGGATTATTATCCGACAGTGTCCTTCATAATTAGTCACTTTGTGAGTTCTTTCTCCAATACATAATGCCTTTGGTAAATTGTATCCTTTCCTTTTGTCAACCATGCTCTGCTTTCGAGCTGGTAATATTTACTCTTGAAGCTTATGGTATATGTTCGTAAGAAGCCCCGATGGGATTGAACCAACGCCTTCCCTCATCGGTGTGAACCCGAAAGATTTCACGAGTCATACTTATCTGGTATTGCACGGTAAAACTTTCAACAACTAATGTCATCTTGAAATACGAGAGGTGAATGGAAGATTATGCATTGAGGAAGTGGAGTCGACCTTGAACTTTGTGTTCATGCCCATGGACGCCAGCGATGTATATCCTATCATGGAAGCTTCTTGTAATAATAACTATTTCCTTGATAACTAACATATGGTATCTGTGAATTGATCCCTTGCAACCGTGGTTCCAACCATGATTGTTCTTCTTTGATTCCATTTCTCGGACAAGTTAAAACAATTGTCTCCTATGGATCAATATACCAGTCCAACCTTTACTTTGATCTTGTGTCGAGTATTACCCCCCTGGTATCTCGAGATTATCGTGGAACTGCATAACTTCTTATGAGTTCTTCATCAAGTGCTACCTTCCCACTGATTGCAATTTTTCACGGGCTCTGGGTTATTAAACACTCAAAGACACCGATAACTGAACCGAGTCCGCTCTACGGTTCAACAACTCTTCAATAAGCTTCCATAAGTACGAGTTTGTACCCGATCACGCCATTCCTAGCCTGTTTGGCTATATCATTGTCGTGACGATTCTAACTGTGCTACCTGGACCTTATTGTCGGAGCACCAATTTGCGACGATAGCTAAGCTTACGTCGATTTTCCTCGTCATACCCTTTCACCTTAAACAACAAGCTTGAGTTCGAGTTTGTGTCGTAACTGTGGTTCCAATAACCTCTTGCTTCATCATTCCTTTGACTTGATGTCGCTGATTGACTACATCTGCATGAAATCTCTCGTCAATTGTGTCGTGTTCATCATCAACCTTCTGAGCTCTTCCAGTAATTCAATTGATTTCATGATGGGTAATACCATCCTTGCCCCTCGATGATCCCTGTTCTCATCGACCACTTTATTGCCTTCCGTTCAACACAACTTGTTCGTGTTTTGTGTAAACCTTGAGATCCACCTGCTACCCAGCTGATCTTCCTTACCTCGGAAGTATTACCATCCCTTTTTGTCAAGAATGTGGTGAGAATTTCACCACCTCTTAAGAATTCTTGATATCATAATACTTCTTGCCATCTTCGTACATTCCTTGGTCCCCGTATTGTTTTCAACCGGAATACCGACAATTGAGCTATGACGTGTGAATTTAAAACTTCTAGCAACCCTATTGCTTTGAAGTGAATGGGCGATAGTTCATTCTAAGTCTTTCGATAATTGAATCACCATTCTAACATTGGCCGTGCAACCCAACCCATATTTCGGGTGCACCGTTCAACCAATGTTTAATTATGTATGTTTTCCTCAAGCATATCCCATTATACCATTTGATCTAACAAATGTCATCTTCTTGTTCACATTATCGTGGAAATCCATCCGTTTGGAATTCTCGATGAATTGTTGCTGAGCCCATCAGCCACCTTCTCATCCTGTCCTTGGTTTAATGATGAACTATTGCTTCAGAAACCCGCTCCCATAGTTCATTTCTCGAGAATCTTGCAATGTCATTTCGTCGATTTGTGTTGCACCTTTTTCCTCTCGGACCCCCTGAGTCTGAGGTATCATGACACCAATTGGATATGGATCTCGGTCAGATATGATGGTTGGGACAACTTTCCAAGAGTTATGATGTTCATCCTTTGATGACCCGGTAACATGATGTCATGCCTAGCACCCCCCCCCTGGCTGGAGGACCTATCATTATGATTTCTTTTGCAAGGATAACCATTCCTCCTGGAGGAAATTGTAGGACTTATTTTATAAGTTACTCCTGATGGATCATTGGTGTATCCGAAGTCTGGCCCTTGATTGAAACACCATATCATTACTACCTGAAGCATGTCTGTGGTACTCCGTTCATCACCAAGAATATTTGAAGCACATTGCTAAATTCTATTTATCAATTATCCAAACACCGTTGTATGGGTAATGTCATGAAATTTTTCTCCCCTTACCTAAATGGTTTTCTACCTTCTATCATGTCATGGATATCATCTGCTTGTCCTTGGGAAGGATATACCCCTGGAATATGTGTTTAAACACATTTTTCCTTTCCATTGATCTGGTTAAATCTGATAATCATATCTTCCTTTCCATTGTTTCTTTTAACCTTTCTTGTGATCTATGAGATCTAAGCAGTAATATTCTCCTGCTTTTGTAAACACCTCGGTGTACAATTCTGTCAGAAAGACCCTGTTATTTTGGTGATGACATTCCGGTAACCACCGATGGACGAGAACTTTGCCTATTGGTCCGCCTCGATGCAACGAGCAGGAAAATGGTTCTCTTCGTCCCTCTCCCTTGGTACCAACGTTGTTGCCGACATAACTGACATGGTACTCTCATGCCTTGCTATCATGACCGTGAAAGATGTCACTGCTCCTATTAAAAAAAACCACATGGTGAGCCCATAACCCACAGTTCCACAGGATCGAAACCTGACTGTCATGTACACCCCCTATTCCCAAAGTTATTCCTCGCGCGTGGACTCGTATGTAATTCACGGGCCACTGCCCTAGTGATCTATTCTGGTATCAGACGCAATACTTACTCTCGCTACTCTGAACCCCTTTCTCACTCTGGTTCAGGCTTCGATCAACTATCTATCCTCTTGGAGCCTCTTATGGTACCTTCGTACCTTATTCTTGAGGTATTTCATATGTTCAACTCGAGAGATAATCTTTTACTCATTCATGGGTTAACCCCAGATTGTTTCCCTCAAAAGCATTATGTCGTAGTGAGCTGCCCCTTACCCTTTAAGAAATGCGATGGAGTTCGAAGAAATGATGACAAGTTTATCATGATGCATCGAAATAAAGAATTGAAGACATCAACGAAAGGATTAACTTCTTGAGAAGGCCGTTAGAAATATCGTAACTAGACCTTTCCGCTTACTCTTGCCTCTTAAATCTCGGGACGAGATTTCTTGTAATCAGAGGAGAATTGTGGCCTTGGGGTAGTTACGCTTCTGATAACCCTCTGCTATTGATGCCACGTCACCTTGGTTACTGTTGATAAACTCGCGTTAGTTCAAAAGTATTCAAATTCAAATTTAAAATGTAGGCAAACAACAAAAGTTTTCTAACAATAAAACTAAAATGTTTGGGTGGTGCCAAATAATGCGTAAGTAATTATGGTGGAGAAACCACACTGTTATAAAAAAATTAAATACTATAAGATGAATAAAACTGTAGATAAAACAATTAATTAAATGCCTTTTGTATTATATAAAATACTAAACTGTTTTCTTTAGGGTAAAACTTTTTATGTCAGTAGGTTTGAGTGGAAATTCTAAATTTAGGAGTTGGAATTATATTTTTACCAAAATTAAAATAAATTGAAAAGTTAAATGAAAGCAGAAAAGAAAATACAAAAGAAAATACAAAAGAAGAAAAAGGAGAAAGACCCCCCGGGCCAACAGACCCAACGGGCCGGCCCATGCACCCACCTGGCCCAGCCGGCCGGCCACGCCCCCTCTCCTTATCCTCCCCCCCCCGAACCCTAACCGCACCCGACCCCCACTCGCTCCACCCCGCGCGCCCCCCTCGCTTCCCCCCGATCTGGATCGGAAGCAGCGCCCGACCCGCCGACTTGTCAACGACCGCCGTTGCCGGCGCCCGGAGCTCGCCGCCCCCCACGCCAGGACGCCGCCGACCTCCTCGCCCTCGCTTGCCGGCCACCTCATTGCGCCTCCCTCGCCCGCCTTTACGCTGGCACTTGAGCCCCCCTCGCCGGACTGCTCCTCTCCGTCGACCTCCCCGACCTTTCCCGAGCACATTGCCCCGTCCCTACTCCGCTCCGTGAGCTCCGCCTCGCCCCGCCCCTCCTCTCTGTCCCGTTTCGGCCACGCCCGTCGTGCCATGATCACCGCGCCCGACCAGCGCCACCGTGGCCTCGCCCCTCCGGCGTACCCCGTCTGCTTCGCCCGTGGCCTTGCTCCCCTTTCGCGCCCTTGCCGCTCGGTACCGCCAGCCACCGCAGCCGCTCCTCCCTTCGTCCGCCCCTGTCCTGTCGCCATCCCCGTCCTTCACCCGGTTGGCGCCCGGCGCCCCACCGTGGCCGTGGCCGCGCGCCGTCCCCTGCGCCGCTCGGGCAGCGCCTGTGTCCACCTGCTCCTCGGCCTCCCTCACGCTCGCCTCCAAGACTTGTTGCCGCCCAGACGCGGCCTCCTCTCGCCGACCCTCTCTGTCCCGCCACGGCCGGATCCCGCTCGTGATGGCCTCGCCATGGGCCAGAAAGTGCCCTCCCTTCTTGGCCGGCGCCTGCAGATCAGGTCTTTGGCGTCGCCCGCAAGATCCACGCCCGAATCACCGCCCTGCGCGCCCGTGCCGTAGGGCCTTGGCCCTATGACAAGTGGGGCACACCCCCAGAACGGTTTAATAAAAAAAGGAAAAATAAATAAATAAATAAATAAATAATGAAAATAATTAATTAATTAATTAATTAACTAATTAGTTAACTTAATTAATTCTGATTAAATTAACCAATTAAGATTAATTAACCTAACGATTAATTAACTTAATTAACTACTGTTAATTAGCTAATTAATTAGTATGACAGTGCCCCTCCCCTAATTAATTGTTATTAGTTTAATTAACCTGTTTAATTAATATGTGTCACTAACCAGTGGGACCTACTGGTCAGGTTGACCAGTCAACTCCGTTGACTGCTGACGTCAGCATGACATCATGCTGATGTCATTAATCTATTTTTCGAATTAATTAAATAATTAATTAAATTCTAGAAATTAATAAAACCTTTAGAAAATCATATCTTTTAATCTGTAACTCGGATTAAAATATTTTCAACATGAAAGTTGCTCAGAACGACGGGACGAATCCGGATACGCATCCTGTTTGTCCGCCACACATCCCTAACCTATCAAACTCGCAACTTTCCCCCTCCGGCTCCTCTGCCCGAAAACGCGAAACACCGGGAATACTTTCCCGGATGTTTTCCCCCTTCACCGGTATCACCTCATACCGCGTTAGGGCACCCCTAGCACCGTTACTTGTCTTGTCATGCACCATCATGCTTATGTTTGCATTATATTTATTGTTTCTTCCCCCTCTTCTCTCCAGTAGACTACGAGACCGACGCCGTTGCTTCTGCCCCGTACGACTACGGTGTTGACGACCCCTCTCTCTTGCCAGAGCAACCAGGCAAGCCCCCCCTTTGATCACCGGATATCGCCTACTCTTCTCTATCTGCTTGCATTAGAGTAGTGTAGCATGTTACTGCTTTCGATTAATCCTATCTTTCTTTGCATAGCTTTGTCCTTGCTACTCTTGTTGTTACCTTTACTGCTACCCTACTGCTTAGTATAGGATGCTAGTGTTCCATCGGTGGCCCTACACTCTTGTCCGTCTGCCATGCTATACTCTTTGGGCTGTGATCACTTGAGGAGGTGATCACGGGCATATACTATATACTTTACACTTTGTTACATTACCTGTGATACTATTCGGAGATGGGGGCTGAAAGGACGGTGGCTCCATCCCAGTAGAGGTGGGCCTGGGTTCCCAGCGGCCCCCATTGTTACTTTAATGGCGGCAGCAGGGCAGGTTGAGACTAACTGGGAGAGAGGTGGGCCTGGCCCTGGTCGGCGTTCGCGGTTACTTAACACGCTTAACAAGATCTGGGTATTTGATCTAAGTCTGGCCATTTGGTCTATACGCACTAACCATCTACGTGGGAGTAGTAATGGTATCCCGGCGTCGTGGTATCAGCGGAAGCACTTCGTGACGCCAGCGACTGAGCGGCGCGCGCCGGATTGGAACGTAAGCCTGCTCTTGTATTAAGGGGGCTAGTTCTGCTTTCGGTCGCCCTCGCAACGTGCAGGTGTGCTAAGGGCGATGGGCCCAGACCCCTGTGCGCTTAGGTTTAGACCGGCGTGCTGACCTCTCTGTTGTGCCTAGGTCGGGCTGCGGCGTGTTGATCTTCCATGACGGGCATGACCGAGAAAAGTGTGTCCGGCCAAATGGGATCAAGCGTGTTGGGTTATGTGGTGCACCCCTGCAGGGAAGTTTAATCTATTCGAATAGCCGTGATCTTCGGTAACAGGACGACTTGGAGTTGTACCTTGACCTTATTGTTGGAAATATGCCCTAGAGGCAATAATAAATTAGTTATTATTATATTTCCTTGTTCACGATAATCGTTTATTATCCATGCTATAATTGTATTGATAGGAAACTCAGATACATGTGTGGATACATAGACAACACCATGTCCCTAGTAAGCCTCTATTGACTAGCTCGTTGATCAACAGATGGTTACGGTTTCCTAACCATGGACATTGGATGTCATTGATAACGGGATCACATCATTAGTAGAATGATGTGATGGACAAGAACAATACTAAGCCTAGCACAAAGATCGTAGTTAGTATGCTAAAGCTTTTCTAATGTCAAGTATCTTTTCCTTAGACCATGAGATTGTGCAACTCCGGATACCGTAGGAATGCTTTGGGTGTACCAAAGCGTCACAACGTAACTGGGTGACTATAAAGGTGCATTACAGGTATCTCCGAAAGTGTCAGTAGGGTTGGCACGAATCGAGACTGGGATTTGTCACTCCGTGTGACGGAGAGGTATCTCTGGGCCCACTCGGTAGGACATCATCATAATGTGCACAATGTGATCAATTAGTTGATCACGGGATGATGTGTTACGGAACGAGTAAAGAGACTTGCCGGTAACGAGATTGAACAAGGTATCGGGATACCGACGATCGAATCTCGGGCAAGTACAATACCGCTAGACAAAGGGAATTGAATACGGGATTGATTGAGTCCTTGACATCGTGGTTCATCCGATGAGATCATCGTGGAACATGTGGGAGCCAACATGGGTATCCAGATCCCGCTGTTGGTTATTGACCGGAGAACGTCTCGGTCATGTCTACATGGTTCCCGAACCCGTAGGGTCTACACATAAGGTTCGATGGCGCTAGGGTTATAAAGGAAGTTTGTATGTGGTTCTTGAATGTTGTTCGAGTCCGGATGAGATCCTGGGCGTCACGAGGAGTTCCGGAATGGTCCGGAGGTAAAGATTTATATATGGGAAGTCCTATTTTGGTCGCCGGAAAAGTTTCACACTTTATCGGTATTGCACCGGAGTGCCGAAAGGGGTCCGGGGGTCCACCGAGGGGGTCCACCTGCCCCGGGGGGCCACATGGGCTGTAGGGGGTGCGCCTTGGCCTATATGGGCCAAGGGCACCAGCCCCAAGAGGCCCATGCGCCAAGATAGAGAGAAAAAGGGGAAGAGTCATCAAACTGAAAGACTCCTGAAATGCTCCGGGTGGGTTAAAAGAATTCTCACAACCGAAAATAATTATGAGAGGATGGCATCAAGCTAAAACCATGAATCTTGAAGAGAAAGGAGCGAGATTTAAGAGAAACTCTTCTTCGGTCTTCAAAATTCGAGAATGACGACGAGAAACATCACCATGAATTATTGAAGCACTCCGGAATGAAAATTAGGAAGGTTGAACCAACAATAAAAAGAATGTGAAAGATCTTGGAGAAAGACATATGACTGATGACAATTCATTCTTACGTCAAACTTTGCAATGAATTTGGGAATAGCTCCTGAAAATTAGAAGAGTCAGGTAAGATCCTGGGAAAAGACCTGTGGGTTAGGGCCCACTCAAAAGAACCACCGTTGAACAATTGTTTGAAACAGATATTGCACGGTAGAATTAAATGGCTTGAATGAGATAGCATCCTCAAAAGAACTTGAGTGAAATGAGAACGGAAACTAGAATCTTCCGAGATATCTTCAACACTCCGGAACAATTGAATAGCGAGAAATGGATGATTAAAGAGATGCACCGACATGAGAAAGCATTAGAAACGATGAAAAGAATATGATCAACACTGAAAACTTGACTTAAATCCACCGGAGAAGAAAATTAGAATGGAACAATGATAAGGTTAAAGCTCCCTTGGCGTCTTCATGAGAAATCACCGGATAGAACATTGAAAGAAAAGAATGAAGAAACTTCACTCAATAAAAATGGATACTTGATTAAGAAATCTGAGTCCTTGAAGAAAAAGGGTGGGAGGGCGGGAAATCAAAACAACTTGGGTCGGATGAAACGAACACCGTCGAGAAAAAGCTTAGAATTGATCTTGCGAATGTTGGAATGATCGGATCCACTTGAAGAGAAGCACGCCGGTTGAGAAAAGAATTGACATGACAAGCTCAGTGATCAAGAAGGATTAGTATTCACATAGCAATGTGAGAACACCATTTAGGAAGGTATGGAATCCACACTTGACATTGAAGCAACTTGAATACCACAAAAGCGGAACAAAAACAAAGGATTTGGCTTGCGAATAAGCGGAACAAATACATATGATAGAGATTTACCCAATCCCATATCATACATCATCGGAAAGATATTCTAGGAGCTACTTGAATTCCCACCTATAAACTCCCGAAACTTTACGGTTATGCAATCTGGTGTTGGGGATACAGGGGACACAAAATATATCACCCAAACTAACAATACCTAGATCCATTTGTATCCATCCGTCAACACATAACCAAGAAATCCTCGGAAATCGTGTACCTCGACCTTGAAAAACATCCGTTATACAAGTCATGGCAATACTCCACTTTTCGCCATACGATCGGGCTATCGAGGTTATCTCACCAACAACTGCACAAAAGAGATTTCGATGTCGGTAAAACTCAGGTATTCCAGAACTGCAACGATAAAATTGTGGCGACAACACCTCGGAGCTCAACTCCCCGGGACACTGCCACAACCCCTAAATGTCAGGAGGCACCAAGAACAATGTTCTCGTCACAAAACCCATCGGAACGATTCCAAGATACCCGCGTGATCCTAAAAAAATTTTAGTGAAATTTGAGGAGAGAAAAGTCAAAACTCTACGTCGGGATACCTCACCGAGGCGGCGAAGGGGCTGAGGAGTAAAAGAATCCTACTCTTCGATATATATAATCCTAAGACTCAAAACATTTTCCGTTCTAGACTCAACAACGCCAGCAAACAATCAAGTAGGGGCTCCTAAGTCGGGAAGGCTCGATTACCAACTTGTAGCCCTCGATGCGGCTATATCTCCCACGTGTCGAAGCACGACTTAGAGTCATAACCGCATTGAATGCAATTTAGAAATTGAGGTAATCTTCACACAACCCATGTAATAAATAAGGTAAAGAGATACAGAGTTGGCTTACAATCGCCACTTCACACAATACATGAGTAAAACATTACATCATATAGGTACAATCAAGGTCCGACTACGGAACCAAAATAAAAGAAGACTACCCCAAATGCTACACGGATCCCCGATCGTCCCAACTGAGCTCCACTCTTGATCAACTGAAGCGAAACAACACAAAGAACAAGATCTTCATCGAGCTCCTCCTTGAGCTCGGGTAAATCACCCTGCGGTTTCATCGGCACCTGCAAACTGGTTTTGGAAGTATCTGTGAGTCACGGGGACTCAGCAATCTCACACCCGTGAGATCAAGACTATTTAAGCTTAAAGGTAGGACAGGGTAGTGAGGTGGAGCTGCAGCAAGCGACTAGCATATATGGTGGCTACATACGCAAATGAGAGCGAGAAGAGAAGGCAAAAGCACGGTCGAACAACTATGATCAAGAAGTGATCCTAGAACAACCTACGTCAAGCATAACTCCAACACCGTGTTCACTTCCCGGACTCCGCCGAGAAGAGACCATCACGGTTACACACGCGGTTGGTGTATTTTAGTTAAGATCAACTTCGGGTTTACTACAACCGGACATTAACAAATTCCCATCTGCCACATAACCGCGGGCACGGCTTTCAAAGTTCAAACCCTGCGAGGGTGTCCCAACTTAGCCCATGATAAGCTCTCGCGATCAACGAAGGATATTCCTTCTCCCGGGAAGACCCGATCAGTCTCGGAATCCCGGCTACAAGACATTTCGACAAAGCAATAAAACAAGACCAGCAAAGCCGCCCGGATGTCTTGACAAATCTGATAGGAGCTGCACATATCTCGGTCTCGGGGCACACTTTCGGATGAGCAGTCCATACAACTAAAACCAGACCTCAAGTTGCCTTGAGGGGGCGCTGCACAGGGCTCTAGTTCGGGCCAGCACTCGAAGGAGCACTGGTCCAGGGGGGCTAAAATAAAGATGACCCTCGGGCTCCGGAAACCCAAGGGAAAAAGGGCATAGGTGAGGCAAATGGTAAAACCAATGTTGGGCCTTCTTTGGAAAAGTCTTATTCAAAGCGAACTGTCAAGGGGTCCCATAAATCACCCGACCCGCGTTAGGGGCGCAAAATCCGGGAACATAATACCGATATGACGGAAACTAGGCGGCAAGAGTGGAACAAAACACCGGGCATAAGGCGAGCCTTCCACCCTTTACCAAGTGTATAGATGCATTAATAATATAAGATATATTGTGATATCCCAACAAGTAAACATGTTCCAACAAGGAACAACATCTCCATGTTCCAACAAGGAACAAACTTCATCTTCACCTGCAACTAACAACGCTATAAGAGGGGCTGAGCAAAGCGGTAACATAGCCAAACAACGGTTTGCTAGGAAAGGATGGTTAGGGGCTTGACATGGCAACATGGGAGGCATGATATAGCAAGTGATAGGCATCGCAGCATGGGCATAGCAAAAGAGCGAGCATCTAGCAAGCAAAGATAGAAGTGATTTCGAGGGTATGGTCATCTTGCACGAAATCCCGCAAGGAAGAAGAACGAGTCCATGAAGAAGACAAGCGGGCGTGGTCGAGCGAATCCTCACAACTCCGGAACGAAACCGCAGCTAACGAGAGAAGCAAACCGGAAAGAAGCAAACAACATAGTAAACAACCATCACATAAACATGGCATGATGCACAAACAAATATGATGCATGTCCGGTTTAACTAGCATGGCATGGCAATATGCACAAACAACACTACAAGTTAAGTGGAGCTCAATATGCAACGAGTTGCATATTGACGGAACACCACATCACTTATTTAGTTCTCTCTCGGTTAGGTACTCAACAATATTAAATGTTGTTAAACATGGCAAGAGGTGAAAGCATAAGTAAACTAACTATTTAGGCAAGTTTAAATGAGGCCGGAAATAAGAAACAACAATTCCGAAAATCCCCATATGCAAATTATGGATTCGGTACTGATCTGCCCTAAACACAATTTTAGAGTTGTTAAACAGCAAAATAAAATGTACCATGTTAAACTAGGCATTTTTCTACCCCATTTACATATATAATTTATTAAAATCCGAGTTACGGTTATTTAGTTATGAAATAAATCATTTTAGCATGGCATTTAAGCAAATTAATGCAAACAACAATTTTAAACATTTTAATTGTTGTTATCATGATCTGGATGACATGTGCAAGTTTATGCAATTTTTATGAAAATGTTGACAAGAGCATGTTACGAGGCATTATGTCACCGTGGTGGATGAAAGGGGTGCCACGGCAACACATCCGAAAATGGTGCCACGGCAACACATCGGTTCCGACAGCTCATCGAGATGTCGGTGCAAAAGAAAGCGTGAGCGTGTCATGCGAGGATGGTGGGGTGCTCCCGATTACCGGGTTCCCACGGAACGGTGGCATGGCAAAGAGGGCATCGCAAGGATGATTCGATCACGGTCGGTCATCTCGGTGGTTATACCTTGAGCGTGCGTTGGCGGAAAGCGTTTCATAGAGGGAAGTAGGCGTTCACGGGTCGTCGAGGAAGTAGAGGAAGTAGTCGTTCTCGCGATGATCGCTGAGGAAGTAGTGGTACACGGCAGCGGTAGAGGAAGTAGTGTTTCACGTTCGTCTTGAAGAGGTACTTGACGGGTCCGAATCCCTTCGGGGTTGTCGTGGTACTTGCGGTCTCGCGATGGTAGTCGTACACGGCGTAGGGGAAGTAGACGTTCATGTCCCGTGGATGTTCGGGGTCCACGGGGTCTTCGAGGGTCGACAGTAGTGGTACACACGTCATCGGGGTACTTGTCGGATCCGGTCTTGGCGATTCAGGTTTCCGTAGGGGTACTTGTCGTTTCCGGTTCGGTGGTCGTCGGGTCGTAGTGGTACTTGGGATCTTCTGAACTTGCCGGTCTCGGTTCTTGCGGCGATAGTGATGTACACGAGGTCCTGCCGAGGCTGGTCTTGGCCTTGGCGTTCCTGGTCGATGAGGGCAAGCGGGCGCATCCTCCTTCCTGCTCAAACAAAGGCGGGCGGGGCATCGGACTTGCGGGAGGTGGAGCGACGGAAACAGCTGCACGGCGGCGGACTTGGCAGGAGGCGGCCATGGCGAGGCTGATGATGCTTGGGGGCGGAGGAGCACCGGTGGCGCGGTAGCGTCGGAGTTGGCCGAGCTTCGGGGACGACAGGCACGGCGGGGACCGGCGAGGGAGCGGCGAGGTCGTTGGCGAAGGGCGACGGGCAGGTTGCGGTGGCGCGGCACCAAGGCGGCGAGGAGGGTTGAGGCGCGGTGGAGGCGACGAGGTGGCGCAGGGGATCGAGGGGAGATGAGGGGGGATCGGGAGATCGAGAGGGAGATGGGGAGATCGGGCGCAGAGGGAGGAAGGAGCGGAGGCGAGGGGATCGAGAGAAGGACGAGGGGTTCGGGCGAAGCGGCGGCGTGGGAGGACGAGAGGGAGAGGATGAGAGGAGTGGGTCGGGGCTAGGGTTAAGGGCAGGGGCCGGCTGGGCCTTGGCCTCTCTCTCTCTCTTTAAACTCTTAAAACAGAGAAAAGAAAGGAAAGGGAAGAAAAGAAAAAGATTAGAGAAAGAGTATGGGCCTGGGGATTATTTTCCCGAGCTCGCAAAAATGAGCTCGATCCAGGAAAATAAAAGAGGCATGATTGAAAGAATTGAATTCAAATTCATTTGAATTTAAATTCGAATGATTTGAATGGAAGTGAGGGTTTGGGAAGGTCCAAAATGTTCGGATTTTTGGTGGAGCTCGGAATATGATAAAAGAAATTTAGGGCAAAGTGTGGAGACCAAACTTGAAGTAGAAAGGGCACGAAATTATTTTGCAAGTGTGTTAAGATCAATTCCAAATAAATGGAATAATTATTATAGCTCCCTAATAATATTGGGACGATATGTTATAAAGAGAAGTCACCATGTGAATCCCTCGGTTTAAATGGATCGAGAAAAATCCATACAATTTATTTAGTTGTGTTTTGAAAATTAATGATATGATGGCATGATGAGATGATGCAATGCAAGAGATGACATGATGAATGCACAAACAAAACAAATCGCATGCGACAAAACTTCGGAAACCACGGAAGGCAATCAAGCTCCGGTCTTGGGGGCGTCACGGTGAGACATCATCATAATGTGCACAATGTGATCAAGGAGTTGATCACGGGATGATGTGTTACGGAACGAGTAAAGAGACTTGCCGTAACGAGATTGAACAAGGTATCGGGATACCGACGATCGAATCTCGGGCAAGTACAATACCGCTAGACAAAGGGAATTGAATACGGGATTGATTGAGTCCTTGACATCGTGGTTCATCCGATGAGATCATCGTGGAACATGTAGGAGCCAACATGGGTATCCAGATCCCGCTGTTGGTTATTGACGGAGAACGTCTCGGTCATGTCTACATGGTTCCCGAACCCGTAGGGTCTACACATAAGGTTCGATGGCGCTAGGGTTATAAAGGAAGTTTGTATGTGGTTGCGAATGTTGTTCGGAGTCCCGGATGAGATCCTGGGCGTCACGAGGAGTTCGGAATGGTCCAAGGTAAAGATTTATATATGGGAAGTCCTATTTTGGTCGCCGGAAAAGTTTCACACTTTATCGGTATTGTCTGGGAGTGCCGAAAGGGGTCCGGGGTCCACCGGGGTCCACCTGCCGGGGGGCCACATGGGCTGTAGGGGTGCGCCTTGGCCTATATGGGCCAAGGGCACCAGCCCCAAGAGGCCCATGCGCCAAGATAGAGAGAAAAAGGGAAGAGTCCTCAAGGGAAGGCACCTCCGAGGTGCCTTGGGAGGATGGACTCCTCCCTCCCTTGGCCGCACCTTCCTTGGAGGAAGGGGCAAGGCTGCGCCTCCCCTCTCCCTTGCCCCTATATATAGTGGAGGGAGGAGGGCATCCACACATGAGCCCTGGCGCCTCCCTCCCTCCCTTGACACCTCCTCCTCTCCCGTGAGGTGCTTGGCGAAGCCCTGCAGGATTGCCACGCTCCTCCACCACCACCACGCCCGTTGTGCTGCTGTTGGATGGAGTCTTCCTCAACCTCTCCCTCTCTCCTTGCTGGATCAAGGCATGGGAGACGTCCTTTGGGCTGTACGTGTGTTGAGCAGCGGAGGTGCCGTCCGTTCGGCACTCGGATCTCCGGTGATTTGGATCCACGGCAGTACGACTCCTTCAACCCCGTTCTCTTGAAACGCTTCCGCTTAACGATCTACAAGGGTATGTAGATGCACTCTCCTCCCTCGTTGCTAGTTTCTCCATAGATAGATCTTGGTGACACGTGGGAAAATTTTGAATTTATGCTCGTTCCCCAACGGTGGCATCATGAGCTAGGTCTATTGCGTAGATTCTTTGCACGAGTAGAACACAAAGTAGTTGTGGGCGTTGATTTTGTTCAATATGCTTACCGTTACTAGTCCAATCTTGTTTCGACGGTATTGTGGGATGAAGCGGCCGGACCGACCTTACGTACTCTTACGTGAGACAGGTTCCACCGACTGACATGCACTTGGTGCATAAGGTGGCTAGCGGGTGCCAGTCTCTCCCACTTTAGTCGGAACGGATTCGATGAAAAGGGTCCTTATGAAGGGTAAATAGCAATTGGCATACCACGTTGTGGTTTTGCGTAGGTAAGAAACGTTCTTGCTAGAAACCCATAGCAGCCACGTAAAACATGCAACAACAATTAGAGGACGTCTAACTTGTTTTTGCGAGGGTATGCTATGTGATGTGATATGGCCAAGAAGAATGTGATGAATGATATGTGATGTATGAGATTGATCATGTTCTTGTAATAGGATTCACGACTTGCATGTCGATGAGTATGACAACCGGCAGGAGCCATAGGAGTTGTCTTTATTTATTGTATGACCTGCGTGTCATTAAACAACGCCATGTAATTACTTTACTTTATTGCTAACGGTAGCCATAGTAGTAGAAGTAATAAGTTGGCGAGACAACTTCATGGAGACACGATGATGGAGATCATGATGATGGAGATCATGGTGTCATGCGGTGACAATAATGATCATGGAGCCCCGAAGATGGAGATCAAAAGGAGCAATATGATATTGGCCATATCATGTCACTACTATATAATTGCATGTGATGTTTATTATGTTTATGCATCTTGTTTACTTAGAACGACGGTAGTAAATAAGATGATCCCTTACTCAAATTTCAAGAAGTGTTCTCCCCTGACTGTGCACCGTTGCTACAGTTAAACTTCTAAGCACCACGTGATGATCGGGTGTGATGGATTCTTACGTTCACATACAACGGGTGTAAGACAGATTTACACAGCAAAAACACTTGGGGTTAACTTGACGAGCCTAGCATGTACAGACATGGCCTCGGGAACACAGAGACCCGAAAGGTCGAGCATGAGTCGTATAGTAGATACGATCAACATGAAGATGTTCACCGATGTTGACTAGTCCGTCTCACGTGATGATCGGACACGGCTTAGTTGACTCGGATCATGTAATCACTTAGATGACCGGAGGGATGTCTATCTGAGTGGGAGTTCATAAGATGAACTTAATTATCTTGAACATAGTCAAAAGACCTTTTGCAAATTATGTAAAGCTCGCGCTTTAGTTCCACTGTTTAGATATGTTCCTAGAGAAAATATAGTTGAAAGTTGAAAGTAGCAATTATGCGTTCAGAGAAAGCTTATGTCCTTAATGCACCGCTCGGTGTCTTTGAACCCCAAGCGTCGTTTGTGGATGTTCTGCGAACATCGGACATACACGTTTTGATAACTACATGATAGTTCGGTTAAGCGGTTTAGAGTTGAGGCACCAAAGGCGTTTTCGAAGCGTCACGGAACATGAGATGTTTTGAGGGATGAAATTGGATTTCAGGCTCGTGCCCACGTCAAGAGGTATGAGACCTCCGGCGATTTTCTTAGCCTACAAACTAAGGGAGAAAAGCTCAATCGTTGAGCTTGTGCTCAGATTGTCAGAGTACAACAATCACTTGAATCGAGTGGGAGTTGATCTTCCAGATGAGATAGTGATGTTTCTCCAAAGTCATTGCCACCAAGCTGCTAGAGCTTCGAGATGAACTATAACATATCAAGGATAGAGATGATCCTTAAGGTATTCGCGTTGTTTGACATCACGAAAGTAGAAGTCAAGAAGGAGCATCAATTGTTGATGGTTGGTGAAACCACTAGTTTCAAGAAGGGCAAGGGCAAGAAAGGATACTTCATGAAACGGCAAATCAGCTGCTGCTCTAGTGAAGAAACCCAAGGTTGAACCCAAACCCGAGACTGAGTGCTTCTGTAATAAGGGGAACAGCCACTGGAGCAGCATTACCCTAGATACTTGGTAGATAAGAAGGCTGGCAAGGTCGAAAGAAGTATATTGGAAATACATTATGTTAATGTGTACTTTACTAGTACTCCTAGTAGCACCAGGGTATTAAGATACCGGTTCGGTTGCTAAGTGTTAGTAACTCGAAATAAAAGAGCTACAGAATAAACGGAGACTAGCTAAAAGGTGAGGTGACGATATGTGTTGGAAGTGTTTCCAAGTTTGATATGATCAAACATCGCACGCTCCCTCTACCATCAAGATTAGTATTAAACCTGAATTATCGTCATTTGGTGTTTGCGTTGAGCATAGACATGATTGGATTATGTCTATCGCAATACGGTTATTCATTTAAGGAGAATAATGGTTACTCTATTTATTTGAATAATACCTTCAATGGTCTTGCACCTAAAGGAATGGTTTATTGAATCTCGATCGTAGTGATACACATTTCCATGCCAAAAGTATAAGATAGTAATGATAGTACCACTTACTTGTGGCAATCGCCATGTAAGTCATATTGGTGTAAAAGCATGAAGAAGCTCCATGTTGATGGATCTTTGGACTCACTCGTTTTGAAAAGTTTGAGACATGCAAACCATGTACATTGGTGTATACGCATGATGAAACTCCATGCAGATGGATCGTTTAGACTCACTTGATTTTGAATCACTTGAGATATGCAAATCATACCACATGGACAAGATGACCGAAAAGCCTCGGTTTTGATGAAGATGGAACTAGATAGCAACTTGTTGGAAGTAACACATTTTGATGTGTGCAGTCCAATGAGTGCTTTGAGGCATGCAAATGAATATCGTTATGTTCTTACTTCACGGATGATTTGAGTAGATGTTGAGTATATTTACTTGATGAAACACAAGTCTGAATTATTGAAAGGTTCAAGTAATTTCAGAGTGAAGTTGAAGATCTTCGTGACAAGAGGATAAAATGTCTGTGATGTGATCATAGAGATGAATATCTGAGTTATGAGTTTGGTACACAATTGAGACATTGTGGAAATTGTTTCACAATTAATACCGCTGGAACACCATAGTGTGATGGTGTGTCCGAACATCATAGTTGCACCCTATTGGATATGGTGCGTACCATGATGTCTCTTATCAAATTACCACTATCATTCATGGGTTAGGCATTAGAGACAACCGCACTCACTTTAATAGGGCACCACGCTACTCCGTTGAGATGACACCGTATGAACTATGGTTTAGAGAAACCTAAGCTGTCATTTCTTAAAGGTTTGGGGCTGCGACGCTTATGTGAAAAAGTTTCAGGTTGATAAGCTCGAACCCAAAGCGGATAAAATGCATCTTCATAGGACACCCAAAACGGTTGGGTATACCTCCTAATTCAGATCCGAAAGCAATAGGGATTGTTTCTTGAATCGGGTCCTTTCTCGAGGAAAAGTTCGTCTCGAAAAGTTGAGTGGGAGGATGGTGGAGACTTGATGAGGTTATTGAACCGTCACTTCAACTAGTGTGTAGCAGGGCACGGGAAGTTGTTCCTGTGGCACCTACACCAATTGAAGTAGAAGCTTATGACAGTAATCATGAAGTTTGGATCAAGTCACTACCAAACCTCGTGGGGCGACAAGGACGCGTCTTGCTTGAGTGGTATGGTGATCCTGTCTTGAAGGTCATGTTGCTAGACAACAATGAACCTACGAGCTATGGAGAAGCGATGGTGGGCCCAAATTCCGATAAATGGTTAGAAGCCATGAAATCCGAGATAGGATCCATGTATCAGAACAAAGCATGGACTTTGGTGGACTTGCCCGATGATCGGCAAGCCATTGATGGATCTTTAAGAAGAAGACGGACGGGCGTGGGACGGTAATATCACCGTCTATGAAGCTCGACTTGTGGCGAAGAGTTTTTACAAGTTCAAGGAGTTGACTACGATGAGATTTTTCATCCGTAGCGATGCTTAAGTCCGTCGGAATCATGTTAGCATAAGCTGCATTTATGAAATCTGGCAGATGGATGTCAAAACGAGTTTCCTTATCGGTTTACGTAAGGAAAGGTTGTATGTGATACAATCGGAAAAGTTTTGTCGATCCTAAGGATGCTAAAAGGTATCTGGCTCCAGCGATCCTTTCTAAGGACCGGAGTAAGCATCTCGGAGTTGGAATGTGCGCTTTGATGAGATGATCAAAGATTTTGGGTTTATACAAAGTTTATGAGAAACTTGTATTTCCAAAGAAGTGAGTGGGAGCACTATAGAATTTCTGATAAGTATATGTTGTTGACATATTGATGATCAGAAATGATGTAGAATTACCGAAAGCATATAGGGTTATTTGAAAGATGTTTTCAATAGAAAACCTGGATTAGGCTACTTGAACAATAAGCATCAAGATCTATAAGATAGATCAAAATGTTTAATAATACTTTCAAATGAGCATGTACCTTGACATGATCTTGAAGGTGTTCAAGATGGATCAATCAAAGAAGGAGTTCTTAGCTGAATTGTAAGGTATGAAGTTAAGACTTAAAGCTCGACCACGGCAGAACGTAGAGAAAGGGCGAAGATCGTCCCCTATGCCTTAGACATAGGCTCTACAATATGCTATCTTTGTGTACCGCACCGGAAGTGTGCCTTGCCATGAGTCAGTCAAGGGGTACAAGAATGATCCAGGAACGGATCATTGGACAGTGGTCAAAAATTGTCCTTGGAGTAAATAAGGACATGTTTCTCGATTATGGAGGTGATAAAGAGTTCGGCATAAAAGGTTACGTCGATGCAAGCTTTAACACCTATCCGAATGACTCTGAGTAGCAAACCGGATACGTATAGTGGAGCAACCATTTGGAATAGCTTCAAGTGGAGCGTGGAAGCGGCATTTATAATATGACCTAGAAATTTGCAAAGCACACGGATCTGAAAGGTTCGGACCCGTTGACTAAAAACCCGTTGACGAAAACCTCTCTCACAAGCAAAACATGATCAAACCTCAGAACTCATTGAGTCTAAATCACATGATGATGTGAACTAGTTCTACGTACACTAGTGAACTCTTTGGGTGTTGGTCACATGGCGATGTGACCTATCGATGTTAATCACATGACGATGTGAACTAGATTATTGACTCTAGTGCAAGTGGGAGACTGTTGGAAATATGCCCTAGAGGCAATAATAAATTAGTTATTATTATATTTCCTTGTTCACGATAATCGTTTATTATCCATGCTATAATTGTATTGATAGGAAACTTCGAGATACATGTGTGGATACATAGACAACACCATGTCCCTAGTAAGCCTCTATTGACTAGCTCGTTGATCAACAGATGGTTACGGTTTCCTAACCATGGACATTGGATGTCATTGATAACGGGATCACATCATTAGTAGAATGATGTGATGGACAAGACCCAATACAAAGCCTAGCACAAACATCGAATAAAGTATCATAAAGCTATACAAATGTCAAGTATCAATTACTTAGACCATGAGATTGTGCAACTCCGGATACCGTAGGAATGCTTTGGGTGTACCAAACGTCACAACGTAATCGGGTGACTATAAAGGTGCATTACAGGTATCTCCGAAAGTGTCATTGGGTTGGTACGAATCGAGATCGATTTGTCACTCCGTGACGGAGAGGTATCTCTGGGCCCACTCGGTAGGACATCATCATAATGTGCACAATGTGATCAAGGAGTTGATCACGGGATGATGTGTTACGGAACGAGTAAAGAGACTTGCCGATAACGAGATTGAACAAGGTATCGGGATACCGACGATCGAATCTCGGGCAAGTACAATACCGCTAGACAAAGGGAATTGAATACGGGATTGATTGAGTCCTTGACATCGTGGTTCATCCGATGAGATCATCGTGGAACATGTGGAGCCAACATGGGTATCCAGATCCCGCTGTTGGTTATTGACCGAGAACGTCTCGGTCATGTCTACATGGTTCCCGAACCCGTAGGGTCTACACACTTAAGGTTCGATGGCGCTAGGGTTATAAAGGAAGTTTGTATGTGGTTACCGAATGTTGTTCGAGTCCGGATGAGATCCTGGACGTCACGAGGAGTTCCGGAATGGTCCGGAGGTAAAGATTTATATATGGGAAGTCCTATTTTGGTCGCCGGAAAAGTTTCACACTTTATCGGTATTGTACCGGGAGTGCCGAAAGGGGTCCGGGGGTCCACCGGGGGGGTCCACCTGCCCCGGGGGGCCACATGGGCTGTAGGGGGTGCGCCTTGGCCTATATGGGCCAAGGGCACCAGCCCCAAGAGGCCCATGCGCCAAGATAGAGAGAAAAAGGGAAGAGTCCTCAAAGGGGAAGGCACCTCCGAGGTGCCTTGGGGAGGATGGACTCCTCCCCCTCCCTTGGCCGCACCCCTTCCTTGGAGGAAGGGGCAAGGCTGCGCCTCCCCCCTCTCCCTTGCCCCTATATATAGTGGAGGGGAGGGAGGGCATCCACACATGAGCCCCTGGCGCCTCCCTCCCTCCGTGACACCTCCTCCTCTCCCGTAGGTGCTTGGCGAAGCCCTGCAGGATTGCCACGCTCCTCCACCACCACCACGCCGTTGTGCTGCTGTTGGATGGAGTCTTCCTCAACCTCTCCCTCTCTCCTTGCTGGATCAAGGCATGGGAGACAGCACCGGGCTGTACGTGTGTTGAACGCGGAGGTGCCGTCCGTTCGGCACTCGGATCTCCGGTGATTTGGATCACGACGAGTACGACTCCTTCAACCCCGTTCTCTTGAAACGCTTCCGCTTAACGATCTACAAGGGTATGTAGATGCACTCTCCTCCCCTCGTTGCTAGTTTCTCCATAGATAGATCTTGGTGACACGTAGGAAAATTTTGAATTTATGCTACGTTCCCCAACACTTATGACAACTAGAATCGGATACTTAATAAAACACACCCTTCCAAGTGCCAGATACAACCCGGTGGTCGCTCTCTCTCAGGGATACGCGGAGGGGATCGCCGGGTTAGGATTATGCTATGCGATGCTACTTGGAGATGTTACTTGGAGGACTTCAGTCTACTCTCTTCTACATGTTGCAAGGCGGAGGCTGCCGAAGCGTAGTCTTGACGGGATTAGCTATCCCCTCTTATTACGGCATTCTGCAGATTCAGTCCTTGATATGGCCCTTTACACATATATCCATGCATATGTAGTGTAGCTCCTTGCTTGCAGTACTTTGGATGAGTACTCACGGTTGCCTTGTTCCCCTTTTCCCCTATCTCTACCCGGTTGCTGCGACTGACGATGGAGCCAGGAGCGACGCCACCGTCGATGGCGACTACTACCCGAAGGTGCCTACTACTACGTGCAGCCCGGCGGCGACCGAGGAGTAGTTAGGAGGATCCCGAGCAGGAGTCCAGCGCCTCTTCGATCTGTATCCTAGTTTGTGCTAGCCATCTTATGGCAAATTGTTTAACTTATATGCGTACTCGAGATATTGTTGCTTCCGCTGACTTCGTCTATAATCGAGCACTTGTATTCGAGCCCTCGAGGCCCTGGCTTGTATTATGATGCTTGTATGACTTATTTATGTTTTAGAGTTGTGTTGTGATATCTTCCCGTGAGTCCCTGATCTTGATCGTACACATTTGCGTGCATGATTAGTGTATGATTAAATTGGGGGCGTCACACACGGCCCCGGGTGGGCCTCTCTTGCTGGCTGTCCTTGCCGCGGCGGCCTCCTAGTCTGCCACGCTTCTTGTCGGATCCCTCGGCACCATCCTGGCCCTTCTCCTTGTCCTGCCTCTAGTACTCAGCTTTTTGCTTCTCAGCAAGCAGCTCGACTTGTCGGCAGTTCTGGAGGTCGTGGCCCTTGGTGCGGTGGATCTTGCAGTACTGCTTGTCGGAGCTTCCTGGCTTATCGGCAGCCGCCAAGGCCCGGCAGGCGGCGCACCCGGCAATCTCCTTGTCAGGGTCGTCTGCCTTGGCCTTCTTGGCAGCACCGGTGCTGTCAGATCTCTCGACGGCAAGCACGGTCTTGTCCTTGCGCTTCCTATTGCGACGTCGACCCTTCTTTGTCGGGGCGGCTGAAGGAAATATGCCCTAGAGGCAATAATAAAGTTATTATTTATTTCTTTATTTCATGATAAATGTTTATTATTCATGCTAGAATTGTATTAACCGGAAACATAATACATGTGTAAATACATAGACAAACAGAGTGTCACTAGTATGCCTCTACTTGACTAGCTCGTTGATCAAAGATGTTTATGTTTCCTAGCCATAGACATGAGTTGTCATTTGATTAACGGGATCACATCATTAGGAGAATGATGTGATTGACATGACCCATTCCGTTAGCTTAGCACTTGATCGTTTAGTATGTTGCTATTGCTTTCTTCATGACTTATACATGTTCCTATGACTATGAGATTATACAACTCCCGTTTACCGAGGAACACTTTGTGTGCTACCAAACGTCACAACGTAACTGGGTGATTATAAAGGTGCTCTACAGGTGTCTCCGAAGGTACTTGTTGGGTTGGCGTATTTCGAGATTAGGATTTGTCACTCCGATTGTCGGAGAGGTATCTATGGGCCCACTCGGTAATGCACATCACTTAAGCCTTGCAAGCATTGCAACTAATGAGTTAGTTGCGGGATGATGTATTATGGAACGAGTAAAGAGACTTGTCGATAGCAGATTGAACTAGGTATTGAGATACCGACGATCGAATCTCGGGCAAGTAACATACGATGACAAAGGGAACAACATATGTTGTTATGCGGTTTGACCGATAAAGATCTTCGTAGAATATGTGGGAGCCAGTATGAGCATCCAGGTTCCGTTATTGGTTATTGACCGGAGATGTGTCTCGGTCATGTCTACATAGTTCTCGAACCCGTAGGGTCCGCACGCTTAAAGTTCGATGACGGTTATATTATGAGTTTATGAGTTTTGATGTACCAAAGGAGTTCGGAATTCCAGATGAGATCGGGGACATGACGAGGAGTCTCGAAATGGTCGAGACGTAAAGATTGATATATTGGACGACTATATTCGGACTTTGGAAAGGTTCTGAGTGATTCGGGTATTTTTCGGAGTACCGGAGAGTTACGGGAATTCGCCGGGGAGTATATGGGCTTTATTGGGCCATACAGGAATAGAGGAGAGAGGCCAAAAGGAAGGAGGCCTGCACCCCCCCCCCCTCTGGTCCGAATTGGACAAGGGGTGCAGCCCCCTTTTCCTTCTGCCTCTCCTCCTCTTTCCTTCTCTCCTACTCCAACAAGGAAGGACTCCCCCCTTGGCGCGCCCTCCTCCTTGGCCGGCCGCCTCCCCCATTGCTCCTTTATATACGAGGGCAGGGGGGCACCCCATGGACACAACAATTGATCTCTTGATCTCTTAGCCGTGTGCGGTGCCCCCCTCCACCATAATCCACCTCGATAATATCATAGCAGTGCTTAGGCGAAGACCTGCGTCGGTAGAACATCATCATCGTCACCATGCCGTCGTGCTGACGGAACTATCCCTCAAAGATCGGTTGGATCGGAGTTCGAGGGACGTCATCGAGCTGAACGTGTGCTGAACTCGGAGGTGCCGTGCGTTAGGTACTTGATCGGTCGGATCGTGAAGACGTACGACTACATCAACCGCGTTGTGCTAACGCTTCCGCTATCGGTCTACGAGGGTACATGGACAACACTCTCCCCTGTCGTTGCTATGCATCACCATGATCTTGCGTGTGCGTAGGAATTTTCTTGAAATTACTACGTTACCCAACAGTGGTATTAGAGCCTGGTTTTATGCGTTGATGTTATTTGCACGAGTAGAACACAAGTGAGTTGTGGGCGATACAAGTCATACTGCTTACCAGCATGTCATACTTTGGTTCGGCGGTATTGTTGGATGAAGCGGCCCGGACCGACATTACGTGTACGCTTACGCGAGACTGGTTTTACCGCCGTGCTATGCACACAGGTGACTAGCGGGTGTCAGTTTCTCCAACTTTAGTTGAACCGAGTGTGGATACGCATGGTCCTTGCGAAGGTTAAAACAGCACCAACTTGACAAACAATCGTTGTGGTTTTGATGCGTAGGTAAGAACGGTTCTTGCTAAGCCCGCAGCAGCCACGTAAAACTTGCAACAACAAAGTAGAGGACGTCTAACTTGTTTTTGCAGGGCATGTTGTGATGTGACATGGTCAAGACGTGATGAGATATAAGTTGTTGTATGAGATGATCATGTTTTTTTGAAGTTATCGGCAACTGGCAAAATCCTTATGGTTGTCTCTCTATTGCATAAGATGCAAGCGCCAAATAATTGATTTACTTTATCGCTATGCGATAGCAATAGTTGCAAGAGCAATTGTTGGCGAGACGACCATGTGACGACACATTGATATAGATCAAGATGATTGAGATCATGGTGTCATGCCGGTGACGATGGAGATCATGACGATGCTTTGGAGATGGAGATCAAAGGCACAAGATGATGATGGCCATATCATGTCACATATTTTGATTGCATGTGATGTTTATCTTTTATACATCTTATTTCGCGTAGTTCGGCGGTAGCTTTATAAGATTATCTCTCACTAAATTATCAAGGTATAAGTGTTCTCCCTGAGTATGCACCGTTGCGAAAGTTCTTCGTGCTGAGACACCACGTGATGATCGGTTGTGATAGGCTCTACGTTCAAATACAACGGGTGCAAAATAGTTGCACACGCGGAATACTCAGGTTAAACTTGACGAGCCTAGCATATAACAGATATGGCGTCAGAACACGGAGACCGAAAGGTCGAGCGTGAATCATATAGTAGATATGATCAACATAGTAATGTTCACCGTTGAAACTACTCCATCTCACGTGATGATCGGACATGGTTTAGTTGATATGGATCACGTGATCACTTAGAGGATTAGAGGGATCTCTATCTAAGTGGTAATTCTTAAGTAATATGATTAATTGAACTTTAATTTATCATGAACTTAGTCCTGGTAGTATTAGCATATCTATGTTGTAGATCAATAGCTCGCGTTGTTGCTCCCCGTTTATATTTTGATATGTTCCTAGAGAAAAATAAGTTGAAAAATGTTAGTAGCAATGATGCGGACTTGGTCCGTGATCTGAGGATAAACCTCATTGCTGCACAGAAGAATTATGTCCTTGATGCACCGCTAGGTGAGACCTATTGCAGGAGCAGATGCAGATGTTATGAACGTTTGACTAGCTCAATATGATGACTACTTGATAGTTTAGTGCGCCATGCTTAACGGCTTAGAATCGGGACTTCAAAGACGTTTTGAATGTCATGGACCATATGAGATGTTCCAGGAGTTGAAGTTAATATTTCAAGCAAATACCGAGTTGAGAGATATGAAGTCTCCAACAAGTTCTATAGCTAAAAGATGGAGGAGAATAGCTCAAGCAATGAGCATGTGCTCAGATTGTCTGGGTACTACAATCACTTGAATCAAGTGGGAGTTAATCTTCCAGATAAGATAGTGATTGACAAAGTTCTCTAGTCAGTATCACCAAGTTACTAGAACTTCGTGATGAACTATAATATGCAAGAGATAACGGAAAAGATTCCCAAGCTCTTCGTGATGCTGAAATCGACGAAAGTAGAAATCAAGAAAAACATCAAGTGTTGATGGTTGACAAGACCACTAGTTTCAAGAAAAGGGCAAAGGGAAGAAGGGGAACTTCAAGAAGAATGGCAAGCGAGTTGCTTTGCTCAAGTGGAGAAGCCCAAGTCTGGACCTAAGCACGAGGCCAGTGCTTCTACTGCAAAGGAACTGCTCACTGGAAGCGGAACTGCCCCAAGTATTTGACGGATAAGAAGGATGGCAAAGTGAACAAAGGTATATTTGATATACATGTTATTGATGTGTACTTTACTAGTGCTTATAGAAACCCCTCGGTATTTGATTTTTAGTTCAGTTGCTAAGATTAGTAACTCGAAACGGGAGTTGCATAATAAACAGAGACTAGTTAAGGGTGAAATGATGATGTGTGTTGGAAGTGGTTCCAAGATTCATATGATCATCACCATAGACTCCCTATACTTTCGGGATTAGTATTGAACCTAAATAAGTGTTATTTGGTGTTTGCGTTGAGCATGAATATGATTTGATCATGTTTATTGCAATACGGTTATTCATTTAAGTTAGAGAACAATTGTTGTTCTGTTTACATGAATAAAAACCTTCTATGGTCATACACACCAACGAAAATGGTTTGTTGGATCTCGATCGTAGTGATACACATATTCATAATATTGAATCCAAAAGATGCAAATTTAATAATGATAGTGCAACTTATTTGTGGCACTGCCATTTAGGTCATATTGGTGTAAAGCGCATGAAGATACTCCATGCTGATGGGATTTTGGAATCACTTGATTATAAATTAGTTGATGCTTGCGAACCATGCCTTATGGGCAAGATGACTAAAACTCCGTTCTACGGAACAATGGAGCGAGCAACAGATTTGTTGGAAATAATACATACTGATGTATGCAGTCCGATGAGTGTTGATGCTCATGGCGGTATCATTATTTTCGACCTTCACAAATGATTTGAGCAGATATGGGTATATCTACTTGATGAAACACAAGTCTGAAACATTTGAAAAGTTCAAAGAATTTCAGAGTGAAGTGGAGAATCATCGTAACAAGAAAATAAAAGTTCCTACGATATGATCGCAGAGGTAAAATATTTGAGTTACGAGTTTGGCCTTGAGTTAAAACAATGTGAAATAGTTTCACTACTCACGCCACAGAACACCACAGTGTAATGGTGTGTCCGAACATCATAACTGCACTTTATTAGATATGGTGCGATCTATGATGTCTCTTACCGATTTACCACTATAATTTTGGGATTATGCATTAGAGACAGTTGCATTCACGTTAAATAGGGCACCATCTAAATCCGTTGAGACGACACCGTATGAACTATGGTTTAGCAATAAACCTAAGCTGTCGTTTCTTAAAGTTTGGAGTTGCGATGCTTATGTGAAAAAGTTTCATCCTGATAAGCTCGAACCCAAATCGGGGAAATGCGTCTTCATAGGATACCCAAAGGAGACTGTTGGGTACACCTTCTATCATAGATCCGAAGGCAAATTCGTTGCTAACAATGGATCCTTTCTAGAGATGGAGTTTCTCTCGAAAGAAGTGAGTGTGAGGAAAGTGGAACTTGATAAGGTAATTGTTCCTTCTCCCGAATTGGAAAATAGTTCATCACAGAAATCAGTTCCAGTGATTTATACACCAACAAGAGAGGAAGTTAATGATGATGATCATGAAACTTCGGATCAAGTTACTACTGAACCATTAGATCAGCGAGCACGATCCGACCCAGAGTAGTATGGTAATCCTGTTCTGGAGGTCATGTTACTTGACCATGACGAACCTACGAACTATGAAGAAGCGATGGTGAGCCTAGATTCCGTGAAATGGCTTGAGGCCATGAAATCTAAGATGAGATCCATGTATGAGAACAAAGTATGGACTTTGATTGACTTGTCCAATGATCGGCGAGCCATTGAGATTAAATGGATCTTCAAGAGGAAGACGGATGCTGATAGTAGTGTTACTATCTACAAAGCTAGAATTGTCGCAAAAGGTTTTCGACAAGTTCAAGGTGTTGACTACGATGAGAGTTTCTCACTCGTATCTATGCTTAAATCTGTCCGAATCATGTTAGCAATTGTCGCATTTTATGAAATCTGGCAAATGGATAAACAAAACTGCATTCCTTAATGGATTTATTAAAGAAGACTTGTATATGATGCAACCAGAAGGTTTTGTCAATCCTAAAGGTGCTAACAAAATATGCAAGCTCCAGCGATCCTTCTATGGACTGGTGCAAGCATCTCGGAGTTGTAATATACTTTGATGAGTTGATCAAAGCATATAGTTTTATACAGACTTACGGTGAAGCATGTATTTACAAAAAGTGAGTGGGAGCACTACATCATTTCTGATAAGTATATGTGAATGCCATATTGTTGATCGAAAATAATGTAGAATTATTCTGCAAAGCATAAAGGAGTATTTGAAAGGAGTTTTTCAAAGAAAGACCTTAGTGAAGCTGCTTACATATTGAGCATAAAGATCTATAGAGATAGATCAAGGCGGCTTGATAAGTTTTTTCAATGAGTACATACCTTGACAAGATTTTGAAGTAGTTCAAAATGGAACAATCAAAGAAAGAGTTCTTGCCTGTGTTACAAGGTGTGAGATTGAGTAAGACTCAAAACCCGACCACGACAGAAGATAGAAAGAGAATGAAAGTCATTCCCTATGCCTCAGCCATAGGTTCTATAAAGTATGTCATGTCAGTGTGCGGATCTATTGTATACCCTACACTTTGTGTTTAGAAAGGAGTACAATAGTGATCTAGGAAGTAGATCATCGGACAACGGTCAAAATTATCCTTAGTGGAATAAGGATATATTTCTCGATTATGGAGGTGACAAAAGGTTAAATGCGTAAAGGGTTACGTCGATGCAAATTTTGACACTGATCCAGATGACTCAAAGCCTCAATCTGGATGCATATTGAAAGTGGGAGTAATTAGCTAGAGTAGCTCCGTGCAGAGCATCGTTGACATAGAAATATGCAAAATACATATGGATCTGAATGTGGCAGACCCGTTGACTAAACTTCTCTCACAAGCAAAACATGATCACACCTATGTACTCTTTGGGTGTTAATCACATAGCGATGTGAACTAAATTATTGACTCTAATAAACCCTTTGGGTGTTGGTCACATGACGATGTGAACTATGGGTGTTAATCACATGGTGATGTGAACTATTGATGTTAAATCACATGGCAATGTGATCTAGATTACTGACTCTAGTGTAAGTGGGAGGCCAAGGAAATATGCCCTAGAGGCAATAATAAAGTTATTATTTATTTCCTTATTTCATGATAAATGTTTATTATTCATGCTAGAATTGTATTAACCGGAAACATAATACATGTGTAAATACATAGACAAGCAGTGTCACTAGTATGCCTCTACTTGACTAGCTCGTTGATCAAAGATGGTTATGTTTCCTAGCCATAGACATGAGTTGTCATTTGATTAACGGGATCACATCATTAGGAGAATGATGTAATTGACTTGACACATTCCGTTAGCTTAGCACTTGATCGTTTAGTATGTTGCTATTGCTTTTTTCATGACTTATACGTGTTGCTATGACTATGAGATTATACAACTCCCGTTTACCGGAGGAACACTTTGTGTGCTACCATACGTCACAACGTAACTGGGTGATTATAAAGGTGCTCTACATGTGTCTCCGAAGGTACTTGTTGGGTTGGCGTATTTCGAGATTAGAATTTGTCACTCCGATTGTCGGAGAGGTATCTCTGGGCCCACTCGGTAATGCACATCACTTAAGCCTTGCAAGCATTACAACTAATGAGTTAGTTGCGGGATGATGTATTACAGAACGAATAAAGAGACTTGCGGGTAACAAGATTGAACTAGGTATTGAGATACCGACGATCGAATCTCGGGCAAGTAACATACCGATGACAAAGGGGACAACATATGTTTTTATGCTCTTTGACCGATAAAGATCTTCGTAGAATATGTAGGAGCCAATATGAGCATCCAGGTTCCGCTATTGGTTATTTACCGGAGACGTGTCTCGGTCATGTCTACATAGTTCTCGAACCCGTAGGGTCCATGCAACAAAGTTCGATGACGGTTATATTATGAGTTTATGAGTTTTGATGTACCGATGGAGTTCGGAGTCCCGGATGATATCGGGGACATGACGAGGAGTCTCGAAATGATCGAGACGTAAAGATCGATATATTGTACGACTATATTCGGACTTCGGAAAGGTTCCGAGTGATTCGGGTATTTTTCGGAGTACCGGAGAGTTATGGGAATTCGCCGGGGAGTATATGGGCCTTATTGGGCCATACGGGAATAGAGGAGAGAGGCAAAAAGTTAGGAGGCTTGCGCCCCCCCTCTGGGCCGAATTGGACAAGGGGTGCAGGCCCCTTTTCCTAATCCCCCTCCTCCTCTTTCCTTCTCTCCTACTCCAACAAGGAAAGGAGGAGTCCTACTCCCGGTGGGAGTAGGACTCCCCCGTTGGCGCGCCCTCCTCCTTGGCCGGCCGCCTCCCCCCTTGCTCCTTTATATACGGGGGCAGGGGGCACCCCATGGACACAATAATTGATCTCTTGATCTCTTGGCTGTGTGCGGTGCCCCCCTCCACCATAATCCGCCTCGATAATATCGTAGCGGTGCTTAGGCGAAGCCCTGCGTCGGTAGAACATCATCATTGTCACCATGCCGTCGTGCTGACGGAACTCTCCCTCAAAGCTCGGCTGGATCGGAGTTCGAGGGACGTCATCGAGCTGAACATGTGCTGAACTCGGAGGTGCCGTGCGTTCGGTAATTGATCGGTCGGATCGTGAAGACGTACGACTACATCAACCGCGTTGTGCTAACGCTTCCGCTATCGGTCTACGAGGGTACGTGGACAACACTCTCCCCTCTCGTTGCTATGCATCACCATGATCTTGCGTGTGCGTAGGAATTTTTTTGAAATTACTACGTTACCCAACAGAGGCCGTGTCTTCATCAGTAGAGTCGGTTTCCGTGCCGGCGTCCTTGCCGGGGTACTTCCTTCCCTCTTCAGCCCGGGCACACCTATCGGCAAGAACATAGGGTTCGGCCAGATCCTTAACCTTGGTCATCGCCAGCTCTTCGCGCGTCTTGCGGTTGCGCACGTTATGATGGAACGCGCTGATCACGACGGCGGGATGAACGTCGGGGATGTTGTACTGCACCCGGCTGAATCTCTGGATGTACTTGTGCAGGGTTTCCCCTTCCTTCTAGGGGATGGCATGTAAATCACTGGCCTGGCCATGAGCTTGGTGGCCTCCAGTGAAGGCGCCAACGAACTCATGGCACAGATCCGACCAAGAAGAAATGGAATCCGCCGGCAAGTGCATCAACCAAGACATGACATTGGGCTTCAGTGCTAAAGGGAAGTAATTGGCAAGCACCTTGTCATCGCGAGCTCCGGCAGCCTGCATCGCGATGGTGTAGATGCTGAGGAACTCTGACGGATGGGTCTTGCCAGTGTACTTCTCGCCGACATCGGGCTTGAACGTGCGGTGGGACGGCCACTGGAACTGCCGCAGCTCACGGGTAAAGGCTGGGCAGCCCACCTCGTAAGGTAGGCCGCCGGAGCCCCCCGGTGCTGGGTGGTCCATAGCGGGTCCCGCCCGCTTGTCCGACTAGTGGCGTGTATCACGCCGACGCTCGATAGTGGTTCGAGCATCTTCATGAGCTCGCTCTCGAAGAACTTGGCATTGGTCGCCGTGGGTCCATGGGTTGGACGACGCTATGGAAATATTATCACAAGCGTCATCGCGATGGACCGACACCCGCGGTGGCTGGCGTGGAGGAGGAGAGTGCACCATGGCCGTAGCACCCCCGGCCTCTCCACCGCTGGCATGCGGTGGTTCGACGGAGCGCCGGCCCGAAGGCCCCGCCGGTCACGGATCATCTTTATTGGCGACGACAACGAGGCTCCGGATGGTGGCTCTCCACTCGTCGAGCTTCTCCGCAGCAGAAGGGAAGTCGAGGAGCAGCTGCGCGCGCGCCAAAGCTTTCGCTGGCGTGGGTGGCGGTGATAGCTGCGTGGACCATGGCGCGCTTCGACCTCTAACTACGTTAGAAGGAGCTCTACCACGGCCCAGCGGCTGCGCGCCGTTTTCGCCAGCACTTCGGCGAGCATGCTGGACTCCTTCGTCCCGTGGACGATGCACAGGGCTCTTCCCGCGGCGGTGTCTGGGGTCTACAGCATGGCGCTGCTCGTCGAGCGCGTTGTGGGCGCCGGCGTGGGCGTCTTGGAGGCTGCTGCGCTGCCCGTGGGCGGCACAACGACACTCCTAGAGGGCCCCGCGCCGCCTGCGGGGGCCCCAGCTCCATCTTTGGATTTGGTGGCGTGCGGCCCGTCGCTGGCCGCATTTAACAACGCCGCCGCTTCGCCCGAGCTCGACTGCCAGAGGCGATGCGGTGCTTTCGCGGACTACGGCCCTGGTCCTGTCCGCGACCGGCCCGCTGCTCGCCCGCACTGCCACGGGCCGTTCGGCTCCCGATGAGCCGACCGCCGCGATCGTCTTCTTCTTGGGAGCCATGGCGATGAAGAACCGCTAGGCTAACTACTAGACCAGATTCTCACAATAGCGCCCCCTACCTGGCGCACCAAAGATGTTGGTGGGAAACGACACCTATGGGATCACGGGAATCCCTACTATGGTTGTCGGGGTGCAGGGTTGTGAGAAGAGCAAGGATAATAGTCAGTACAAGGATCGTTTACCCAGGTTCGGGCCGTGAGGATGTGTAAAACCCTAGTCCTGCTTTGGTGGATGTATTGAGTGTTCTTGAGCTCTCCAACTAGCTATGGTGTAGTTCAAAAGAGCCAAATCCCTCTCCAGTACGCCATGGGCCTCCTTTTATAGTCAAAAGGGGCTGCCACATTGGCACACAGGAGGTGGAAAGGCTTACAGTACTACAGGCTTATCGCCCATATTACAGGACAAGACGCATTTAATGCACCGCTGAGGTGTCCCCTAGCTTTATCGGGGACGGGGGCGAGGCCCATCCCGTCTGTCGCCGCTCCTCCTCGCTTCGACACGCGCCCTGGCCAGCGATGCATGCGGCGCCATGTAGGCAGGCAGGCAGCTGAGGCGGCGCGGTGGTAGGGTCTTCACGAAGATCTGGATGCAGCCACGCAGGCGCTTGCCGATCTGGCCTGGAAGCTGCATGTTTCCACGTAGGTGCCAGCCCAGTTGGTTGGGCTGGCAACTGCATGCGAACGGTGGTGTTAAACTTTGGCTGGCGCAGGCCTGGCAGTGGCCCCGCTGATGTCCTCGACAAGGGCCTTTCTGGGGGCCCGGCAAAGGTCTTGCCGTGGTGCGCAGTCATCCCCGGCAAGGATCTTGCCGGGGGTCTTGTGGCTTTCCTCGGCAAGGATCTGGCCATGGGCCCGGCAAAGGTCTTGCCGTGGCGCGCAGTCATCCCCGGCAAGGATCTTGCCGGGGGTCTTGTGGCTTTCCTCGACAAGGATTCCGCCGAGGGTCGCCATCTTCTGGCCCTCATCTGATCTCATACGTCTGTGGTCTTGACAAAGATCTGCATGCCATCACAGAGGTGCCTCCTGTGCCCTGGTCCAACCGTAGTTAGTTGGGTTGGAACCCATGGGCTCAAGGGTGGCTCGCTCTGTTGGTGTTTGGGCAAGTTGCCCCGGCAAGGTTCTTGCCGGGGCCACATAGGCCCGCCCCGGCAAGGGCCTTGCCGGGGGACTCCACCCCGCCCCTTTGTTGTCTTGTGTTTCTGGTCTTGGCATTGCCTTGATCGTCTTGTGTTGGGCCTCGGCTTCTCTCCGGCTCCCCTCCTTTCCCCTGCTACGTGTGGCCGCGGCACGTGGCTCTGACTGCCCGTGCACAAGTAAAGGGGTGAAAAGGAGAGCCCCTACTTTTGTACACCGACAGTGTTGACGAAGTTACCGACGCAGGGCTTCGCCTAAGCACTACAACGATATGACCGAGGTTGAAATTTGTGGAGGGGGGCACCGCACACGGCTAAGACAACTTTCAACTTGTGTGTCTATGGGGTGCCCCCTTCCCCCATATAAAGGAGTGGAGGAGGGGAGGGTCGGCCCTCTCTATGGCGCGCCCAAGGGGGGAGTCCTACTCCCAGTAGGAGTAGGTTTCCCCCTTCCCTAGTTGGAGTAGGAGAAGAAGGAAGCGGGAGAGGGAGAGAAGGGAAGGGGCGCCACCCCCTCCCAATTCAGATTGGGCTTGGGGGGCGCCCCCACCTTGGCCGCCTCCTCCTCTCGTCCACCATGGCCCATTAACTCCCCGGGGGGTTCCGGTAACCTCCCGGTACTCCGGAAAATACCTGAACTCATCCGTAACCTTTCTGGTGTCCAAACATAGCATTCCAATATATTGATCTTTATGTCTTGACTATTTCAAGACTCCTCGTCATGTCCATGATCATATCCGGGACTCCGAACAACCTTCGGTACATCAAAACACATAATCTCATAATACCGATCGTCATCGAACGTTAAGCGTGCGGACCCTATGGGTTCGAGAACTATGTAAGCATGACCGAGACTCACTTCCGGTCAATCACCAATAGCAGAACCTGGATGCTCATATTGGTTCCTACATATTCTACGAAGATCTTTATCAGTCAAACCGCACAACAATATACGTTGTTCCCTTTGTCATGAGTATGTTACTTGCCCGAGATTCGATCGTCGGTATCTCAATACCCCAATCTCGTTACCTGCAAGTCTCTTTAATCGTTCTGTAATGTATCATCCCGTAACTAACTCATTAGTCACATTTCTTGCAAGGCTTATTGCATTACCGAGAGGGCCTAGAGATACCTCTCCGAAACACGGAGTGATAAATCCTAATCTCTATCTATTCCAACCCAACAAACACCATCGGAGACACCTGTAGAGCATCTTTATAATCATCCAGTTATGTTGCGACGTTTGATAGCACACTAAGTGTTCCTCCGATATTCGGGAGTTGCATAATCTCATAGTCATAGGAACATGTATAATTCATGTAGAAAGAAATAGCAATAAACTAAACGATCATAGTGCTAAGCTAACGGATGGGTCAAGTCAATCACATCATTCTCTAACGATGTGATCCCGTTCATCAAATGACAACACATGTCTATGGCTAGGAAACTTAACCATCTTCGATTAACGAGCTAGTCAAAGTAGAGGCATACTAGTGACACTCTGTTTGTCTATGTATTCACACATGTATTAAGTTTCCGGTTAATACAATTCTAGCATGAATAATAAACATTTATCATAATATAAGGAAATACAAATAAAAACTTTATTATTGCCTCTAGGGCATATTTCCTTCAGTATCCCACTTGCACTAGTCAATAATCTAGATTACATTGTAATGATTCTAACACCCATGGAGTCTTGGTGTTGATCATGTTTTTCTCGTGAGAGAGGCTTAGTCAATGGGTCTACAACATTCAGATCCGTATGTATCTTGCAAATCTCTATTTCTCCTTCCGACACTTGATGACAGATGGAATTGAAGCGTCTCTTGATGTGCTTGGTTCTCTTGTGAAATCTGGATTCCTTCGCCAACGCAATTGCTCCAGTATTGTCAAAAAGGATTTTCATTGGACCAGATGCACTAGTTATGACACCTAGATCGGATATGAACTCCTTCATCCAGACTCCTTCATTTGCTGCTTCCGAAGCAGCTATGTATTCCGCTTCACACATAGGTCCCGCCACGACGCCCTGCTCAGAACTGCACCAACTGACAGCTCCACCGTTCAATATAAACACGTATCCGATTTGTGACTTAGAGTCATCTGGATCAGTGTCAAAGTTTGCATCGACGTAACCTTTTACGACAAGCTCTTTGTCACCTCCATAAACGAGAAACATATCCTTAGTCCTTTTCAGGTATTTCAGGATGTTCTTGCATTGTGTAGTGATCCACTCATGGATTACTTTGGTACCTCCCTATTATACTTATAGCAAGGCACACATCAGGTTTGGTACACAACATTGCATACATGATAGAACCTATGGCTGCGGCATAGGGAATGACTTTCATTTTCTCTCTATCTTTTGCAGTGGTCGGGCATTGAGTCTCACTCAATTTCACACCTTGTAACACAGGCAAGAACTCTTTCTTTGACTGGTCCATTTTGAACTTCTTCAAAATCTTATCAAGGTATGTTCTTTGTGAAAGTCCAATTAAGCGTCTTGATCTATCTCTATAGATCTTGATGCCCAATATATAAGCAACTTCACCGAGGTCTTTCATTGAGAAACTTTTATTCAAGTATCCTTTTATGCTATCCAGAAATTCTATATCATTTCCAATCAACAATATGTCATCCACATATAATATTAGAAATGCTACAAGGCTCCCACTCACTTTCTTGTAAATACAGGCTTCTCCAAAATCTTGTATAAAACCATATGCTTTGATCACACTATCAAAACGTTTATTCCAACTCTGAGAGGCTTGCACCAGTCCATAAATGGATCGCTGGAGCTTGCACACTTTGTTAGCATCCTTTAGATCGACAACACCTTCTGGTTGCATCATATACAACTCTTCTTCCAGAAATCCATTCAGGAATGCAGTTTTGACATCCATTTGCCAAATTTCACAATCATAAAATGCGGCAATTGCTAACATGATTCGGACAGACTTAAGCATCTCTACGGGTGAGAAAGTCTCATCGTAGTCAACTCCTTGAACTTGTAAAAAACCTTTCGCAACAAGTCGAGCTTTTTACACAGTAACAATACCGTCACCGTAAGTCTTCTTCTTGAAGATCCATTTATTCTCGATGGCTTGCCGATCATCGGGCAAGTCAACCATAGTCCACACTTTGTTCTCATACATGGATCCCATCTCAGATTTCATGGCCTCAAGCCATTTCGCGGAATCTGGGCTCATCGTCGCTTCCTCATAGTTCGCAGGTTCGTTATGGTCTAGTAACATGACGTCCAGAACAGGACTACTGTACTACTCTGGTGCGGATCTTACTCTGGTTGACCTACGAGGTTTAGTGGTAACTTGATCTGAAGTTTCATGATCACTATCATTAGCTTCCTCACTAATTGGTGTAGGAATCACTGGAACTGATTTCTGTGATGAACTACTTTCCAATTCGGGAGAAGGTACAATTACCTCATCAAGTTCCACTTTCCTCCCACTCACTTCTTTCGAGAGAAACTCCTTCTCAAGAAAGGATCCATTCTTGGCAATGAATATCTTGCCTTCAGATCTGTGATAGAAGGTGTACCCAACAATCTCCTTTGGGTATCCTATGAAGACACATTTCTTCGATTTGGGTTCGAGCTTATCAGGTTGACGCTTTTTTACATAAGCATCTCAGCCCCAAACTTTCAGAAACGACAACTTGGGTTTCTTGCCAAACCACAGTTCATAAGGTGTCGTCTCACCGGATTTACATGGTGCCCTATTTAACGTGAATGCAGCCGTCTCTAATGTATAACCCCAAAACGATAGCGATAAATCAGTAAGAGACATCATAGATCACACCATATCTAATAAAGTGTGGTTACTACATTCGGACACACCATTACGCTGTGGTGTTCCGGGTGGCGTGAGTTGCGAAACTATTCCGCATTGTTTCAAATGAAGACCAAACTCATAACTCAAATATTCTCCTCCACGATCAGATCGCAGAAACTTTATTTTCTTGTTACGATGATTTTCCACTTCACTCTGAAATTCTTTGAACTTTTCAAATGTTTCAGACTTATGTTTCATCAAGTAGATATACCCATATCTGCTCAAATCATCTGTGAAGGTCAGAAAATAACGATACCCGCCGCGAGCCTCAACATTCATTGGACCGCATACATCAGTATGTATTATTTCCAATAAATCTGTTGCTCGCTCTATTGTTCCGGAGAACGGGGTTTTAGTCATATTGCCCATGAGGCATGGTTCGCAAGTCCCAAGTGATTCATAATCAAGTAATTCCAAAAGTCAATCAGTATGGAGTTTCTTCATGCGCTTTACACCAATATAACCCAAAGGGCAGTGCCACAAATAAGTTGCACTATCATTATCAACTCTACATCTTTGGCTTCAATATTATTAATATGTGTATCACTACTATCGAGATTCAACAAAAATAGACCACTCTTTAAGGGTGCATGACCATAAAAGATATTACTCGTATAAATAGAACAACCATTATTCTCATATTTAAATGAATAGCCGTGTCGCATCAAACAAGATCCAGATATAATAAAACTAACCCCGAAGGTAGATGTAGAGGTAGCGTGCCGACGGCGATCACATCGACTTTGGAACCATTTCCCACGCGCATCGTCACCTCGTCCTTAGCCAATCTTCGCTTAATCCGTAGCCCCTATTTCGAGTTGCAAATATGAGCAACAGAACCAGTATCAAATACCCAGGCGCTACTGCGAGCATTAGTTAAGTACACATCAATAACATGTATATCAAATATACCTTTCACTTTGCTATCCTTCTTATCTGCCAAATACTTGGGGCAGTTCCGCTTCCAGTGACCAGTCCCTTTGCAGTAGAAGCACTCAGTCTCAGGCTTAGGTCCAGACTTGGGCTTCTTCACTTGAGCAGCACCTTGCTTGCCGATCTTTTCGAAGTTCCCCTTCTTCCCTTTGCCCTTCTTCTTGAAACTGGTGGTCTTGTTGACCATCAACTTGATGCTCCTTCTTGATTTCTACCTCCGCAGCTTTTAGCATCGCGAAGAGCTCGGGAATTGTCTTATCCATCCCTTACATATTATAGTTCATCATGAAGCTTTTGTAGCTTGGTGGCAGTGATTGAAGAACTCTGTCAATGACACTATCATCAGGAAGATTAACTCCCAATTGAGTCAAGTGGTTGTGGTACCCAGACATTCTGAGTATATGTGCACTGACAGAACTATTCTCCTCCATCTAGAAACTATAGAACTTATTGGAGACTTCATATCTCTCAATCCGGGCATTTTCTTGAAATATTAACTTCAACTCCTGGAACATCTCATATGCTCCATGACATTCAAAACGTCGTTGAAGTCCCGGTTCTAAGCCGTAAAGCATGGCACACTGAACTATCGAGTAGTCATCAGCTTTGCTCTGCCAGACGTTCTTAACGTCATCAGTAGCATCTGCAGCAGGCCTAGCACCTAGCGGTGCTTCCAAGACGTAATTCTTCTGTGCAACAACGAGGATAATCCTCAAGTTACGGACCCAGTCCGTGTAGTTGCTACCATCATCTTTCAACTTAACTTTCTCTAGGAACGCATTAAAATTCAACGGAACAGTAGCACGGGCCATTTATCTACAACAACATAGACATGCAAAATACTATCTGATAACCCACAAGTACAGGGGATCGCAACAGTTTTCAGGGTAGAGTATTTAACCCAAATTTATTGATTCGACACAAGGGGAGCAAAACAAATATTCTCAAGTATTAGCAGTTGGGTTGTCAATTCAACCACACCTGGAAAACTTAATATCTGCAGAAAAGTATTTAGTATCAAAGTAGTATGGAAGTAACGGTAACGGTGGAAAAAGTAACAGTATCAGTTTTGTAGTAATTGTAATAGTGGCAACGGAAAAAGTAACTAAGCAAAGATCAATATGTGAAAAGCTCGTAGCATTGGATCAGTGATGGATAATTATGTCGGATACGATTCCTCATGCAACAGTTATAACATAGGGTGACACAGAACTAGCTCCAGTTCATCAATGTAATGTAGGCATGTATTCTGAATATAGTCATACGTGCTTATGGAAAAGAACTTGCATGACATCTTTTGTCCTACCCTCCCGTTGGAGCAGGGTCCTATTGGAAACTAAGGGATATTAAGGCCTCCTTTTAATAGAGTACCGGACCAAAGCATTAACACTTAGTGAATACATGAACTCCTCAAACTACGGCCATCACCGGGAGTGGTCCCGATTATTGTCACTTCGGGGTTGCTGGATCATAACACATAGTAGGTGACTATTGACTTGCAAGATAGGATCAAGAACTCACATATATTCATGAAAACATACTAGGTTCAGATCTGAAATCATGGCGCTCGGGCCCTAGTGACAAGCATTAAGCATAGCAAAGTCATAGCAACATCAATCTCAGAACATAATGGATACTAGGGATCAAACCCTAACAAAACTAACTCGGTTACATGATAAATCTCATCCAACCCATCACCGTCCAGCAAGCCTACGATGGAATTACTCACGCACGGCGGTGAGCATCATGAAATTGGTGATGGAGGATGGTTGATGATGACGATGGAGACGATGAATATATAGAGTTGGAGTTGAGGTCGGTGGAGCGCCAGGGGGCCCACGAGACAGGGGGCGCGCCCAGGGGGGCAGGCGCACCCTCCACCATTGTGGACAGGGTGTGGGCCCCCTGGTGTTAATTCTTTCGCTAGTATTTTTTATTAATTCCAAAAATATTCTCTGTGAAGTTTCAGGTCAATCCGAGAACTTTTATTTCTGCACAAAAATAACACCATGGCAATTTTGCTGAAAACAACGTCAGTCCGGGTTAGTTCCATTCAAATCATGCAAGTCAGAGTCCAAAACAAGGGCAAAATTGTTTGGAAAAGTAGATACGATGGAGACGTATCAACTCCCCCAAGCTTAAACATTTGCTTGTCCTCAAGCAATTTAGTTGACAAACTGAAAGTGATAAAGAAAAACTTTTACAAACTCTGTTTGCTCTTGTTGTTGTAAATATGTAAAGCCAGCATTCAATTTTTCAGCAAAGATTATGAACTAACCATATTCACAATAAAATTTAGGTTTCATGTTTACTCATATCAATGGCATAATCAACTAGCGAGCAATAATAGAAAATCTCGGATGACAACACTTTCTCAAAACAATCATAATATGATATAACAAGATGGTATCTCGCTAGCCCTTTCTAAGACCGCAAAACGGATGCAAATGACAGCGGTGCTCTCCAGCTGGTGCATTTTAATAAGAAGATGATGACTCAACATATAAGTAAATAGATAGGCCCTTCGCAGAGAGAAGCAGATATTTGTAGAGGTGCCAGAGCTTGAGTTTTGAAATAGAGATAAATAATATTTTGAGTGGCATACTTTCATTGTCAACATAACAATCGAGAGATCTCGATATCTTCCATGCTACACACATTATAGGCGGTTCCCAAACAGAATGATAAAGTTTATACTCCCCCACCACCAACAAGCATCAATCCATGGCTTGCCTGAAACAACGGGTGCCTCCAACTAACAACAATCCTGGGGGAGTTTTGTTTGCAATTATTTTGATTTGGTTTAAGCATGGGACAGGGCATCTCGGTGACCAGCCATTTTCTCGTGAGTGAGGAGCGGAGTCCACTCCTCTTGGGAATAACCCACCTAGCATGGAAGATATATACAGCCCTAGTTGATACATGAGCTATTCGAGCATACAAAATAGAATTTCATTTGAAGGTTTAGAGTTTGGCACATGCAGATTTACTTGGAACGACAGGTAGATACCGCATATAGGAACGTATGGTGGACTCATATGGAATAACTTTGGGGTTTATGGAAGTATATGCACAAGAAGTATTCCTGCTTAGTACAAGAGAAGGCTAGAAAAAGACTGGGAAGCGACCAACTAGAGAGCGACAACAGTCATGAACATGCATTAAAATTAATCAACACTGAGTGCAAGCATGAGTAGGATATAATTCACCATGAACATAAATATCGTGGATGCCATGTTGATTTTGTTTCAACTACATGCGTGAACATGTGCCAAGTCAAGCCACCCGAATCGTTCAAAGGAGGATAACACACCATCATACCACATCACAATCATTTTAACAGCATGTTGGCACGTAGGGTAAACCATTATAAACTCCTAGAAAATTAAGCATGGCATGAGCAACTATAATCTCTAATTGTCATTGCAAATATGTTTCATTCATAATAGGCTGAATCAGGAGTGATGAACTAATCATATTTACAAAAACAAGATAGGTCGAGTTCATACCAGCTTCTCTCATCTCAATCAGTTCATCATATATCGTCATTATTGCCTTTCACTCGCACGACCGAACGGTGTGGATAATAATAATAATGCACGTGCGTTGGACTAAGCTGGAATCTGCAGGCATTTAATACAAGGGAGAAGACAAGGTAATATGGGCTCTTGGTTAAATCAACAATAATGCATATGAGAGCCACTCAACATTTTCATCAAGGTCTTCTCCTCTCGACCCCCAAAGAAAAGAAATAAAACTATTTACACAGGAAAGCTCCCAACAAGCAAAATAAGAACGAGAAATCTTTTTGGGTTTTCTTTTTAATTACTACTACTACAGGCATGGAAAGTAAACTAGCTGAAACCTATTTTTTTTGGTTTTTTCTTCAGGTTTTTCAAACACACAAGAAGAAAGCTTAAAACAGAAAATAAACTAACATGGATAGTACAATGAAAAAAGTATGAGCATTGATAACTGGCATGAGTGTGTGAACATGAATGTAATATCGGTGAGAAATACGTACTCCCCCAAGTTTAGGCTTTTGGCCTAAGTTGGTTTATGGCCACGGATCAAAGTGCTCCTCTCCAGTGTACTGACGAGGATCCTCGGGGTGCCACTGGTTAGCGAGCTCTTGTGGATCCCACTGATAATTAGACTCCTGATATGGATCAGGACATGGCTCTGGATCTGGCTCTGGGGATCATGTTCGCTCCCAATATGCATAGATTTCATCGGGCAGGATGATGTATGTGCCTGAATAAATGTTGAACAGAGAAGGAGAAGGCAGGGTAATAATCTGAGAAGTCTTTTCACTGAATACCAGGTTATAAATGAGTCTCTTCTCCTTATTATCGCAAATAAAATCATGTGCTACCATACTTTTATAGTCTAAGTAAATAGGGGGCAACACCTTTTCTTCTTTATCATAATGTCTAATAGGTATCTCAAAATATTTAGCAAGACGCGAAGCAAAGATACCTCCAAAAGTGGGGCCCTTTGTACAGTTTAGACTCAACTGTTTAGCAAGCATAGCGCCTAAACTGAAGGTTCTATCCTGGAGTAAAGCATGGCGCAAAATGGCGAGGTCAGGAACACTGAGGCCCCCACTGTTCCCGTGACCAATTAAACATCTACTAGCAAATATTGCATAGTAACGTAGAAGGCTACCTCTTGAGCACTGCATTGGTTTTCCCTTGAAGAGGAAAGGGTGATGCAGTAAAGCATTGAAAGTATTTCCTCAGTTTTTGAGAACCAAGGTATCAATCCAGTAGGAGGCCACACACGAGTCCCGCGCACCTACACAAACAAATAAAAACCTCGCAACCAACGCAATAAAGGGGTTGTCAATCCCTTCACGGTCACTTACGAAAGTGAGACCTGATAGATATGATAAGATAATGTTTTCGGTATTTTTATAATAAAGATGCAAAGTAAAATAAAAGGCAATAAAAATATCTAAGTGTTGGAAGATTAATATGATGGAAAATAGACCCGGGGGCCATTGGTTTCACTAGTGGCTTCTCTCGAGAGCATAAGTATTACGGTGGGTGAACAAATTACTGTTGAGCAATTGATAGAATTGAGCATGGTTATGAGAATATCTAGGTATGATCATGTATATATGCATCACCTCCGTGACAAGTAGACCGACTCCTGCCTCCATCTACTACTATTAATCCACACATCGACCGCTATCCAGCATGCATATAGAGTATTAAGTTCATAAGAATAGAGTAATGCTTTAAGTATGATGACATGATGTAGAGGGATAAACTCATGCAATATGAAATAAACCCCATCTTGTTATCCTCGATGGCAACAATACAATACGTGCCTTGTTGCCCCTAGCATCCTTTGAGACAGACACCGCAAGATTGAACCCAAAGCTAAGCACTTCTCCCATTGCAAGAAAGATCAATCTAGTAGGCCAAACCAAACTGATAATTCGAAGAGACTTGCAAAGATTACCAATCATACATAAAAGAATTCAGAGAAGATTCAAATATTGTTCATAGATAAATTTGATTATAAACCCACAATTCATCAGTCTCAACAAACACAACGCAAAAGAAGATTACATCGAGTAGATCTCCACGAGAATCATGGAGAACTATGTATTGAGATCCAAAGAGAGAGAAGAAGCCATCTACCTAATAACTATGGACCCGAAGGTCTGAGGTAAACTACTCACACATCATCGGAGAGGCTATGGTGTTGATGTAGAAGCCCTCCGTGATCAATGCCCCCTCCGGCAGGTGTAACATCCCAAATTTTCAATTTGGAATGTTATACATTAGGTCATCATGCATATCATATTTTTCTCGCATTTTTCCGATCCTAGAAAATTTCACGCAACTCAAGGACCCTCGGAGAGTTGGAAGTTTCATTATTTTCATATTTGGGATTTCTCAAGTTTTGAAAATAGGATCATTGGATTTATTTAATTATCTTCATAAAGTTTTTCCTATAAAAAAACTTAAGAGAGGGAATAATATGACTTTCCCAACATTTAGGAAAAATGGAGATATTATAACTAAATCAAATTTGGTTTTGGAAGATTTATTTTGCTTAGGCAAAAAAATGAGCATTTTAAAAATTTATGCATGTTTGCCGTTTTAAATTTCATTTTGTTCGACTCATTTTTTGGAGTCGGGGAAAATTAATTTTATTAAAATCGGAGTTCGTTTGGTATTTTTTTAATCCGTTTTGTTTTGTTTAAAAAAAAACTGCGCCCCCCCCCCCCTGGGCCAAGGCCCAGCCGGCCCAGCCGCCCCGGCCCACCTCCCTCTCCCTCCCTTGTGATCTCCGCTTCGCCGCCGTCGCCAAAGTCCCGCTCGAGGCCTTGCCCGCCACTGCGCCACCACGCCGCCGCCCGCCCGTGTCCGGAGACGGACATGCTGTCGCCACGCCGCCCGTTGCCCCTTCCCAAGCCAGCCAGCCCTCCTATTTAACCCGCGGACCCCCCCTCCCTCAACCCGCCCCTTGCCGCCCTCCACCCAGAGCCGCCCGAGCCACCCACCGCCCTCGTCGCCCCTCGCCGCCCCTCCCAGGCCATGGGACCCCCCCCCCGCCCGCCGGAGCCCTTGAGCCCGCGGCCGCCGGAGGTAGCCGCCGCCACAAACACCCCGATCCGGTTTTTTTAAAAGACCCGATCCGGTTTTTCGAGATGTTCGGGTTTTTTAAACCCTAGATGGTTTTATTTTCTCGGTTTTCTTATGTAGTGAACGTTCACCGACCCGTTCGTTTCAATGAACGTGTTCGTTGGATTAGTTCTGTTAACGAACGTCCGTTATTTAATCCGTTAAATGCGTTTTCTTTTAATTGGATTTAATCCATTATTTTTGATTCGATTTCGATCCGATTTTCAAACCTGTTTTATTTCTTACTAAACTTATCGGAATCGGGTGATTCAAGCGCTGGAGTTTCGTTATGAAACCGCCGTTCCGACTAACCTACTTACACAGAGTTTTGCTACTGTAAAATTTTGACTTAGTTTCAGATTTGCTAAACCGAGTCGTTCTCTCTCGAGTTCCGACTTTCGATGCTTTATTTGATTCGATGCTTTTGCAACTGGGGTTCTTAAGTTGAACTATCTGGTTTGTTCTTTTATTCGAGATTTCCCCGTGCATTAGATGAGTACTTATTGTATGCTTGTTGTTTGTCTGCGTTAGATCACCCGGAGTGCGCCGCTTGTTACTTCGACTCTCTAGGTTTCGCGGATCATCAGCAAGGCAAGTAACACTTTGATCATACCTTTTCTACTACCCAGTTTTTATTGCATTAGATCAAACCCTCAAACACTTGCATGTTTAGGATCTAATTAAATTGTGGGATGGGAAGTAGATTGAGGTAGTACCTATTACCTGTTTTATTATCAAACCCTTGGGAGTTACTTCTACGTTTGCTTAATTATGCCATGCTATGCTAGTAGACGTGGATTGGGTGAGTGAATATCCATGACAGATGTGAGATTGTTAAATTAATGGTTTATCTAAGGTGGCAACCTAAACACACATCTAGGTGGATTGAGGCACCTGGTTTCTATCGAGACTTGCCTGTATTTCTTGGACCGCCACCCGTGCTCTAAGGGATCATAAGATTATTCAAACTAGAAACTTCCGTGTGCAGCCACAAGCCAATTATGGGCTCGCATAGTTGACTAAGTTGTGCGAACTCTTACGGGTAGACTAGCGGATGTAGGGGAAAGTAGGTGTACCGGTCTACCCACAAGTAAGGTGCTAGCGCTTCGGAAAGACTGTGTCTCGGTCATCCGTCTCTCAAACACCATGTAGTGCGAGAACCAAGCGGAGGCGATCGAGTCTTGTGGGGAAAAGTGCGCAAACCTCTGCAGAGTGTATAAACTAATCATGATTAGCCGTGTCCCCGGTTATGGACATCTTGAGTATCTAGTACTTGAATATCATGTGAATCTCAACATGTTACTTCTAATAATAAATGTTATTGGGTTTTAATGAGTACTTTTAATTGGGATTGAGGATGCGTCAACCATTCTCAATGTTTAACAACCACCATGATAGTTAAATAAAATTATTCCTTTGATGTAGGGAAAAACCAGCTTTATGCAAAAATGTAACGTAGAGCCTTACCACCAGCCATATATGCATGTAGTATAGGCTTGTTGCTTCATTGTTCTCTATGTGTTACATTGCCGCATATTCCATGTCTTGACCCGTTTTGGGCTGCAACTTTCACGTTCTATGCACTTTTCGAATGACAGTAAGGTGTTAGGTCGTGGTTCTATACTCGATGATGCCGATGGAGTTGATGGACTCACTTGTCTTCCAAGTCTTCCGCTGTTATTATTAGATGGCCTTAAGCCATATTATTGTATTAAGTTCCCTTGTGGACAACGATGTAATAAGTGTGTGATTGCTACTCGCTATAAATCCTTCAAATCTTGTGTGGTGTCGGCATTCTTGATCCGGGGATGACACCGAGCACGTAGCGCTAGATCCATTCGGTCTGGTCGCTCTGAGAGAATGGTATCGAGCACACGCTGACTGTAGGACACGACCACTAAGATAAAGCCATAGATCACTATTCTCTTCCCATTTTCTAACTCCTCATCTTTTCTACTCTCTTTAGGATGAAGGACGCGAAGATCAAGCACACCCAACCGGATGAAGGCACACCTTTTGGATTTCACTTGAAGGAAGTTACCAAGTACCTGAACATTGGACTACCAAGCTTCACGGGACTTTCAACGCCACTCTGCTCAAGAGGAGCTGGAAGATTCAAGCTCACGTTCAGAAGGACATTCGCCCCAATCACCAAGCCTATAGATAGTGTTTTCAGTGCACCAACTTGGAGTCTGGGAAAGAGCATGGCAGCTCACATCACTATGGGACGCATTGGAGAAGTTTATCAAGAAGACCTCAAGGACACTATCTACCAGATTTGCGGACGCCGAGATGACAAATGGGAAGTAAATCGGCACCAAGAAGGATAGATCTATTGCAGCATTCATCCAGAGTTAAACCAAAGCACATTCGGCGCCGGGAGAACCGGATGTGCAATGATATGTTGGAGTTGCAGAATGCAAAGGGAAGGATCATCGAACTTGAAGAAGAACTAAAGACAACTCGCAAGGACTATATGGACGAGATCGTAGCTCTAGCAAGACACAATAACGATCTTAAGTACGAGATTGAAGAACTCAAGAAGAAGTTGGCACTCGTGAATGAAGACCGGTATGTCGATTGCCCAAGCGACTACATCAACATCGACGACACCGATTCGGATCCAAGTGAACCCGACTTTGAAGACGAAGTCGAGCGAGACATTAGAGTCTTCCACCGGTTCAAATTAGTAGAAGTCCCCCACATTTAGTAGTATTTCCCCCCCATGTAAACATTATAGTACACGCACTTTTGCGATAGTTAGATCGTTGTAAGCCCTTGTTTGATTGAATGAAGTGATTTGTGTGTATTTGCTCATGTGCATTTGGGTAGTGATTTCCCTTAGACCTCATTCTATTCTAAATTCTCATCTTTTCTAAACCCATCGATGCCTCCGAGACGCCGACCCCGGATTTGTTTTCCCGCCAGAGATCACCCAACCGATCCAAAGCAGTGAATACCCTGATTCAAACATTGGTGCGTAACCGAGGCAACAACAACAACAACCCACCACCACCACCACTGCGGATCATCGACTCGTTTCCTTAGACTAAACCCGCCGGTGTATTCCAAAGAGCACCGAGCCAATTGTAGCAGATGGTGGCTCATAAGATAGGAAGGAGCTGACCACTGCAGGATGCATGATGGAGAAAGAGTGAAGTTTGCAGCACATCAGCTTGAAGGACCCGCAACAGCATGGTGGGAGAATTTCACAGTCACTTACCCTGTAGACACTGTCACATGGGATCAATTTCAGCAAGCTTTTCGCACTGCCCATGTTTCAGCAGGAGCTATGGCCAGGAAGAAGCGTGAGTTTCGCAATTTACGCCAAGGAGGAAGGACTGTTGGCCAGTACGTGGATGACTTTAGTAAACTAGCGCGTTATGCCCCAGAGGACGTTGCTACCGATGCAGCTAAATAGGAGAAGTTCCTAGAAGGACTGAATGATGAGTTCAGCATGCCGTTGATGGTAGCCAGTTTCAATAACTACCAGGAGTTAGTAGACCGAGCCCTCATGATTGAAGGAAAGCAGCTGACAAATTGAGAACCGTAAGCGGAAGTATGGGCAAGGGAAGTATAACTCTGGAGCTCAATGAAACCTCGTTATACCCCTAAATCAGGAATTCAGTTTCAGCATACCCATGGAGGAGGTAATTCGCATAACCATAACAGCACCAAGAATGGGAGCAGGGAATGGAGGAAGCAATGGATGTAATCGCACTAACCCGTCAACACCATCCAAAGTAGACCTGAGTCATATTACTTGCTTTAATCGCCGCAAGATCGGGCATTATGCCAATGACTATCCGTAAGGCCAGAATGGAAATGGCAATGGAAGCTCGAAAGAAGCCCAACCCTTTCAATAGGGGACAGGTGAACCACATTGATGTGGAGGAGGTTGAAGATCAGCCCGATGCGATGAATCGGTAAGTTTTTGGTTAAGTCATTTCTGCGGTTGTTCTTTTAAATCGTGCATCGCATTCATACATATCAAGGGATTTGTAGATAAGTATAGCCTACCTACTCGGATTCTTAAAACCCTTTGCTAGTAAGCTCACCAGAGCGGAGTATATGGCGGACAAGGATGTTTTCAAGTGCCATTAAGTATAGGAAGGCATGTATTCCCGGACGGATTTGATCATTACGGAATCACAAGGATTTGATGTAATTCTCGGTCTGGATTGGTTGTCGATGTATGGAGGAAACATCGATTGCGCCAAGTAAGACGATTTTGCTCACCACCCGTGGAGGAAGAAGGATTAAGTATGTATCACGGCATCGGCCGAGAAGAGCGCAAGTTAATTGCCTATCGAGAGTGGTGCGGGAAGAAGTACCGGTGGTGAAGGATTTTCTGATGTATTTCCGGAAGAGTTGCCGTGAATGCCACCGGATAGAGACATTGAGTTTTTGATCGAGCTGTTGCCGTGAACAGGCCCAATATCGGCGACCATATAGGATGCCAAAGACAGGATTTGGCGGAAATCAAGAAGCAGATTAAGGAACTATTGGATAAAGGTTTTATACGCCCAAGTTCTTCACCTTGGGGATCACCCGTTTTGCTAGTGGAGAAGAAGGATGGATCGTTAAGAATGGTTGTTGATTATCATGGATTAAATGAAGTAACAATCAAGAACAGGTACCCACTACCTATGATAAATGATCTGTTTGATCGCTTGCAAGGAGCCAAGGTGTTTTCCAAGATCGACTTGCGATCAGGGTACCATCGATTGAAGATTCGGGAGCAGGACATACCCAAGACAGCATTTACCACGAGATATGGACTATATGAGTATACCGTTATGTCATTTGGACTGACTAACGCACCAGCCTATTTCATGAACCTGATGAACAAAGTGTTTATGGAGTTTTTGGATAAGTTCGTCGTGGTGTTCATTGATGACATTTTGATTTTCTCGAAAAATGAAGAGGAACATAAGGAACATTTGCGATTGGTTTTGGAGAAACCGAGGAACACCAGTTGTATGCCAAGTTCAGCAAATGTGAGTTTTGGCTAAAGGAAGTTGGATTTCCATGACATGTTATATCCGGAGAAGGGATAGCAGTTGACCCCACAAAAGTTGAGACCGTAACCAAATGGGAAGCACCAACGACAGTTGGAGAGATTCGGAGTTTCCTTGGACTCGCAGGATACTACCGAAGATTCATTGAGAATTTCTCAAGGATTGCTAAGCCTATGAAAGAATTGTTGAAGAAGGAAAACAAATTCATATGGACTGAGGACTGTGAGGCAAGTTTTCAGGAGTTGAAGAAAAGATTGGTCACCTCACCAGTCTTGATATTGCCAGATCAGACTAAGGATTATGAGGTGTATTACGACGCTTCACGTCGAGGACTTGGAGCAGTGCTTATGCAGGAAGGAAGAGTTGTTTCGTATGCTTCACGACAACTTAAGCCCCATGAGTTGAATTATGCCACTCATGATTTGGAGCTAGCAGCCGTTGTGCATGCCTTGAAGACGTGGAGACATTTTCTCATTGGAAATCATTGTGAAGTATATACGGGTCACAAGAGTTTGAAGTACATTTTCACACGTATGAATTGAATCTCAGACAAAGGAGATGGTTAGAGCTTATCAAGGATTATGACATGAGATTGCATTATCACCCCGGAAAGGCTAATGTCGTAGCAGACGCATTGAGCCGTAAGAGCCACGTCAATACCCTACTGATGGGAGGAATACCCAATGAGTTAGCCGAGGACCTTCGCGAGCTATGTTTGGAAATAGTTCCGAGAGGCTATGTAACAGCATTGGAGATTCAGTCAACGCTGATGGACAAAATCAGAGAAGCCCAAAAGGCAAATAAGGAAGTTACCTCTATAAAGGAGAAAATGAGCAAAGGAAAAGCTAAAGGATTCCGTGAGGATGAGCACGATACCCTATGGTTTGAAGACCGTGTTTATGTGCCCAATGACCCGTAGATCGTGAAGTTGATTTTACAAGAAGCTCATGATTCACCCTATTCGATTCACCCAGAAATACCAAGATGTATTTGGATTTGAAGAATACTTTCGGTGGACCGGAATGAAGAAGGATATTGCGAGTATGTAGCGATTTGCGATGTATGTCGAAAGTAAAGGCGTAACATCGAAGCCAGCAGGATTGTTACAACCATTGCCGATACCCGAATGGAAGTGGGATAAACTAGGCATGGATTTTATCACAGGATTGCCAAAGACTGCTCGTTCAGATATGACTCGATTTGGGTTATAGTCGACCGTTTAACAAAGGTAGCTCATTTCATTCCAGTCAAGACCACCTATAGCAGTGCTAAGTTGGCAAAGATATACATGACCAGAATTGTGTGCTTACACGGAGTTCCGAGGAGCATCGTATCAGATAGAGGAACCTAGTTTACCTCGAAATTTTGGAACCAGTTGCACAAAACATTGGGAACTCGATTGGAATTCAGTACAGCTTTCCACCCACAGACCGATGGACAGACCGAGAGAGTCAATCAGATTTTGGAGGACATGCTGAGAGCTTGTGCCCTAGATTATGGATCTAGCTGGGATGATAATTTGTCGTATGCAGAATTTTCCTACAACAACAGTTACCAAACCAGCTTGAAGATGGCACCTTTCGAGGCTCTGTATGGAAGAAGGTGCGAGACACCGTTGTTATGGGAATGGCGGAGATCGTCGATTGTTTGGACCAGATTTTGATTAAGGAGTCCGAGCGAAAGTTAAGTTGATTCGAGACAGGCTCAAGGTAGCCCGATCCGGACAAAAGAGCTATGCCGATTCAAACGCATAAGCGATTGAGTATGAAGTGGGAGACAGTATATCTTAGAGTATCCCCGCTTGAGGAGTTAAGCGTTTTGGAGTTAAAGGAAAGTTAGCACCCGTTTCGTTGGACCGTATAAGATTTTGCAACGCATGGGAGAAGTTGCTTATAAGTTGGAATTACCGGAAGGACTGTCAGGAGTTCATGATGTATTCCATGTTTCTCGATTGAAGAAATGTCACCCCGAGATAAGCGAGAGGTACCGTTAAGAGACACAAGTGCCACTTTGGAAGCAATTCAGTTGAAGGATGACTTGACATATGAGGAAAAACCGTTAAGATTCTCGATTATGCCAGCAGAGTTACCCGCATGCAAGGTTATCAAGTTTTGCAAAGTTCGGTGGAGCCACCACACCGAGGATGAAGCCACACAGGAAAGAGAGGAAGTTTTGCTCAAGGACCACCCTCACCTATTTTCTAGCCAACCCGAATCTCGAGGGCGAGGTTCATCTTAAGGGGGTAGGTTTGTAACATCCCAAATTTTCAATTTGGTATGTTATACATTAGGTCAGCATGCATATCATATTTTTCTCGCATTTTCCGATCCTAGAAAATTTCACGCAACTCAAGGACCCTCGGAGAGAGTTGGAAGTTTCATTATTTTCATATTTGGGATTTATTTCTCAAATCTTGAAAATAGGATCATTGGATTTATTTAATTATCTTCATAAAGTTTTTCCTATAAAAACTTAAGAGAGGGAATAATATGACTTTCCCAACATTTAGGAAAAATGAAGATATTATAAATAAATCAAAAATTTGGTTTTGGAAGATTTGTTTTGCTTAGGCAAAAATGAGCATTAAAAAATATTATGCATGTTTGCCGTTTTTAAAGTTCATTTTGTTCGACTCATTTTTAGGAGTCGGGGAAATTAATTTTATTAAAATCGGAGTTCGTTTGGTATTTTTTAATCCGTTTTGTTTAGTTTTAAAAAAAACTGCCCACAGGCCAAGGCCCAGCCGGCCCAGCCAACCTTGCCCACCTCCCTCTCTCCTCGATCTCCGCTTCGCCGCCGCCGCCGAGTCCTGCTCGGGGCAGCGCCGCCACGACGCCACCCGTCGCCGCCCGTGTCCGGACGGACACGTCGCCGCCGCCCCGTTGCCCCTTCCCCAAGCCGGCCCACCTCCTATTTAACCCCGCGGACCCCCCTCCCTCAACCCGCCCGCCGCCGCCCTCCACCCGAGCCGCCGCCCGCCGAAAACCGCCGCCGTCGCCGAGCCACCCACCGCCCTCGTCGCCCCTCGCCGCCCTCAGACCCGCGGACCCCCACGCCCGAGCCCGCGGAAGCCCGCCGTGAGCAGCTGAGGTAGCCGCCTCCACCCCGATCCGGTTTTTTAAAGACCCGATCCGGTTTTTCGAGATGTTCGGTTTTTAAACCCTAGATGGTTTTTTTATTTTCTCGGTTTTCTTATTTAGTGAACGTTCACCGACCCGTTCGTTTCAATGAACGTGTTCGTTGGATTAGTTCTGTTAACGAACGTCCGTTATTTAATCCGTTCGTCGTTTTCTTTTAATCGGATTTAATCCGTTATTTTTCAGATTCGATTTCTGATCCGATTTTGAAACATGTTTTATTTCTTACTCGCTTATCGGAATCAGGTGATTCAAGCGCCTGGAGTTTCGTTACGAAACCGCCGTTCCAACTAACCTACTTACACAGAGTTTTGCTACTGTAAAATTTTGACTTAGTTTCAGATTTGCTAAACCGAGTCGTTCTCTCTCGAGTTCCGACTTTCGATGCTTTATTTGATTCGATTCTTTTGCAACCAGGGTTCTTAAGTTGAACTATCTGGTTAGATCTTTTATCCGAGATTTCCCCGTGCATTAGATGAGTACTTATTGTATGCTTGTTGTTTGTCTGCGTTAGATCACCCGGTGCGCCGCTTGTTACTTGACTCTCTAGGTTTCATGGATCATCGACAAGGCAAGTAACACTTTGATCATACCTTTTCTACTACCCAGTTTTTATTGCATTAGATCAAACCCTCAAACACTTGCATGTTTAGGATCTAATTAAATTGTGGGATGGGAAGTAGATTGAGGTAGTACCTATTACCTGTTTTATTATCAAACCCTTGGGAGTTACTTCTACGTTTGCTTAATTATGCCATGCTATGCTAGTAGACGTGGATTGGGTGAGTGAATATCCATGACAGATGTGAGATTGTTAAATTAATGGTTTATCTAAGGTGGCAACCTAAACACACATCTAGGTGGATTGAGGCACCTGGTTTCTATCAGACTTACTGTATTTCTTGGACCGCCACCAGTGCTCTAAGGGATCATAAGATTATTCAAACTAGAAACTTCCGTGTGCAGCCACAAGCCAATTATGGGCTCGCATAGTTGACTAAGTTGTGCGAACTCTTACGGGTAGACTAGCGAGATGTAGGGAAAGTAGGTGTACGGTCTACCCACAAGTAAGGTGCTAGCGCTTCGAAAGACTGTGTCTCGGTCATCCGCTCTCAAACACCATGTAGTGCGAGAACCAAACGGAGGCGATCGAGTCTTGTGGGGAAAAGTCATGAAACCTCTGCAGAGTGTATAAACTAATCATGATTAGCCGTGTCCCCGGTTATGGACATCTTGAGTATCCGAAGACTTGAATATCATGTGAATCTCAACATGTTACTTCTAATAATAAATGTTATTGGGTTTTAATGAGTACTTTTAATTGGGATTGAGGATGTCATCAACCATTCTCAATGTTTAACAACCACCATGATAGTTAAATAAAATTATTCCTTTGATGTAGGAAAAACCAGCTTTATGCAAAAATGTAACCGTGAGCCTTACCACCAGCCATATATGCATGTAGTATAGGCTTGTTGCTTCATTGTTCTCTATGTGTTACATTGCCCGCATATTCCATGTCTTGACCCGTTTTGGGCTGCAACTTTCACGTTCTATGCACTTTTCTGCATTTACGAGTAAGGTGTTAGGTCGTGGTTCTATACTCGATGATGCCGATGGAGTTGATGGACTCACTTGTCTTCCAAGTCTTCGCTGTTATTATTAGATGGCCTTAAGCCATATTATTGTATTAAGTTCCCTTGTGGACAACGATGTAATAAGTGTGTGATTGCTACTCTGCTATAAATCCTTGAAATCTTGTGTGGTGTCGACATTACTGATCCGAGGATGACATCGAGCACAGAGCGCTAGATCCATTCGGTTACGAGTCGCCATGACGGGGCCGGAAAAAGGCCCCAAGACGGGATCTCACGGGTACAGAAGGTTGCGGCGGTGGAATTAGGTTTTTGTGGACGCTTCTGTTGGTTTGGGGGTATGTAGGTATATATAGGAGGAAGAAGTACGTCGGTGGAGCAACATGGGCCCCACGAGGGTGGAGGCGCACCCAGGGGGTAGGCGTGCCCCCCTACCTCCTGCCCTCCTGGTTGCTTTCTTGACGTAGGGTCCAAGTCCTCTGGATCACGTTTGTTCCGAAAATCACGTTCCCGAAGGTTTCATCCCGTTTGGACTCCGTTTGATATTCTTTTTCTGCGAAACATTGAAATAGGCAAAAAAACAGCAATTTGGGCTGGGCCTCCGGTTAATAGGTTAGTCCCAAAAATAATATAAAAGTGTATAACAAAGCCCATTAATCATCTAAAACAGAATATAATATAGCATGAAGCAAATTATAAATACGTTGGAGACGTATCAAGCATCCCCAAGCTTAATTCCTGCTCGTCCTCGAGTAGGTAAATGATAAAAATAGAATTTTTGATGCGGAATGCTACTTGGCATAATTTTTTAATGTGACCCTCTTAATTGTGGTATGAATATTCAGATCCAAAAGATTCAAGATAAAAGTTTAATATTGACATAAAAGAAATAATACTGCAAGCATACTAACTAAGCAATTATGTCTTCTCAAAATAACATGGCCAAAGAAAGTTCGTCCCTACAAAATCATATAGTTTAGTCATGCTCCATTTTCGTCACACAAGAATGCTCTCATCATGCACAACCCCGATGACAAGCCAAGCAATTGTTTCATACTTTAGTAATCTCAAACATTTTCAACCTTCATGCAATACATGAGCGTGAGCCATGGATATAGCACTATGGGTGGAATAGAATATAATGATGGGGTTTATGTGGAGAAGACAAAAAGGAGAAAGTCCCACATCAACACGGCTAATCAACGGGCTATGGAGATGCCCATCAATTGATGTTAATGCGAGGAGTAGGGATTGCCATGCAATCGATGCACAAGAGCTATAAATGCATGAAAGCTCAACAGAAGAAACTAAGTGGGTGTGAATCCAACTTGCTTGCTCACGAGGACCTAGGGCATTTGAGGAAGCCCATTGTTGGAATATACAAGCCAAGTTCTATAATGAAAAATTCTCACTAGTATATGAAAGTGACAAAACAAGAGACTCTCTATCATGAAGATCATGGTGCTACTTTGAAGCACAAGTGTGAAAAAAGAAGATAGTAGCATTGTCCCTTTTTATTTATTTATATATATATACTTTGGGCCTTCCTTTTTTACTTGACCTTTCTTTCCTTTTTTATTGGGACAATGCTCTATGAATGATGATCATCACACTTCTATTTATTTACAACTCAATGATTACAACTCGATACTAGAACAAAGTATGACTCTATATGAATGCCTCTGGCGGTATACCGGGATAGGCAATGAATCAAGAATGACATGTATGAAAAATTATGAATGGTGGCTTTGCCACAAATACGATGTCAACTACATAATCATGCAAAGCAATATGAAAATGATGAACGTGTCATGATGAACGGAACGGTGGAAAGTTGCATGGCAATATATCTCGTAATGGCTACGGGAATGCCATAATAGGTAGGTATGGTGGCTGTTTTGAGGAAGATATAAGCAGGTTTATGTGTGGTAGAGCGTATCATATGACGGGGTTTGGATGCACCGGCGAAGTTTGCACCAACTCTCAATGTGAGAAAGGGCAATGCACGGTACCGAAGAGGCTAGAAATGATGGAAGGGTAAGAGTGCGTATAATCCATGGACTCAACATTAGTCATAAAGAACTCACATACTTATTGCAAAAATCTACAAGTCATCAAAAACCAAGCATTACGCGCATGCTCCTAGGGGGACAGATTGGTTGGAAAAGACCATCGCTCGTCCCCGACTGCCACTCATAAGGAAGACAATCAAAGAACACCTCATGTTTCAAATTTGTTACATAACGTTTACCATACGTGCATGCTACGGGACTTGCAAACTTCAACACAAGTATTTCTCAATTCCACAACTACTCAACTAGCACAACTCTAATATTACTACCTCCATATCTCAAAACAATCATCAAGCATCAAACTTCTCTTAGTATTCAATACACTCATAAGAAAGTTTTTTACTAGTTTTGCATACCTAACATATTAGGATTAATTTTCCTATTTAAGAAAATTACCATGCTGTTTAAGACTCTCAAAATAATATAAGTGAAACATGAGAGAATAATAGTTTCTATAAAACGAAACCACCGCCGTGCTCTATAAGATATAAGTGAAGCACTAGAGCAAAAACTATATATCTCAAAAGATATAAGTGAAGCGCATAGAGTATTCTAATAAATTCCGAATCATGTGTGTCTCTCTCAAAAGGTGTGTACAGCAAAGATGATTGTGGCAAACTAACAAATAAAGACTCAAATTATACAAGACGCTCCAAGCAAAACACTTAACATGTGGTGAAAAAAATATAGCTCCAAGTAAAGTTACCGATGGATGTAGATTTAAAGAGGGATGCCTTCCGGTGCATCCCCAAGCTTTGGCTTTTTGGTGTCCTTAGATTATATTGGGGTGCCATGGGCATCCCCAAGCTTAGGCTCTTTACACTCCTTGTTCCATAATCCATCAAATCTTTTACCCAAAACTTGAAAACTTCACAACACAAAACATAACAGAAAATCTCGTGAGCTCCGTTAGCGAAAGAAAACAAAACACCACTTCAAGGTACTGTAATGAACTCATTCTTTATTTATATGGTTGTTAAACCTACTGTATTCCAACTTCTCTATGGTTTATAAACTATTTTACTAGCCACAGATTCATCAAAATAAGCAAACAACACACGAAAAACAGAATCTATCAAAAACAGAACACTCTGTAGTAATATGTAACTAACGCAAACTTCTGGAAATCCAAACATTCAGCAAAAATAGGACGACCTAAACAATTTGTTTATTGATATGCTGCAATTGGAATCGATATTGTATCACGTTCTGGTGATTTTTAACAATTGTTTTCGTGAAAAGAAAGTTTCTGGAATTTTCAGCAACATCAAATAACTATCATCCAAGAAGATCCTATAGGTTTAACTTGGCACAAACACTAATTAAAACATAAAAACAAACCTAACCAGAGGCTAGATCAAATATGTATTCCTAAATATAAGCAAAAGGCAAAAAATATAAAAAATGGGTTGCCTCCCAACAAGCGCTATCGTTTAACGCCCCTAGCTAGGCATAAAAGCAAGGATAGATCTAGGTATTGCCATCTTTGGAAGGCAAACCATAAGTGGCTCTCATAATAGATTCATAAGGTAATTTTATCTTCTTTCTAGGGAAGTGTTCCATGCCTTTCTTTAACGGAAATTGGAATCTAATATTCCCTTCCTTCATATCAATAATTGCACCAATCGTTCTAAGGAAAGGTCTACCAAGAATAATAGGACATGAAGGATTACAATCTATATCAAGGACGATGAAATCTACGGGCACATAGTTCCTATTTGCAACAATAATAACATCATTAATGCTTCCATAGGTTTATTAATGGTGGAATCCGCAAGGTGCAAGTTTAAAGAGCAATCATCAAATTCACAGAATCCTAGCAGATCACACAAAGTTTTTGGAATCGTGGAAACACTAGCACCCAGATCACACAAAGCATAGCATTCGTGATCTTTAATTTTAATTTTAGTAGTAGGTTCCCACTCATCATAAATTTTTCTAGGGATAGAAACTTCCAACTCGATTTTTTCTTCATAAGATTGCATCAAAGCATCAACAATATGTTAAGTAAAAGCTTTATGTTGATTATAAGCATGAGGAGAATTTAGCACGGATTGCAACAAGGAAATACAATCTATCAAAGAGCAATTATCATAATTAAATTCCTTGAAATCCAAAATAATGGGTTCATTAATATCTAGAGTTTTGATCTCTTCAATCCCACTTTTACCAATTTTAGCATCAAGATCTAAAAGCTCCGAATTTTTGGAACGCCTTCTAGGTAAAGGTGGATCATATTCGGTCCCATCATTATCAAGATTCATATTGCAAAACAAAGATTTAATAGGAGACACATTAATAACTTTTAGATCTTCATCTTTATTTTCAAAATTTTCTGGCTTAGTGGCCATCTTATTAACTAAGGTGGCCTGCTTATCCGAAACTTCAGCTATTAATTTTTCGAGATGAGCAATCTGAGATTTCAAACCATAAAATTCTTTAGAAATATCATCGAGCTCTTTATTCATATAATCCATGAAGTTTTTTTGTTCCTTAAGCTCGTTCCTAAAGAAATTATTATGCTCAAATAGTAAAGTCATAAAAATCTTGTCGTTGCTTTCGATCTCTTCTAACCTTTTAAGGTGAAGATCACCAAATCTAGGTAGAGCCATCGTGACAAGCAGGCAAACCAACACACGAGCAAACAGGAAGCAAGCGAAAAATAGGCAAACGAAAAAGAGAGGGCGAATAAAACGGCAAGGGTGAAGTGGGGGAGAGGAAAACGGGAGGCAAATGTCAAATAATGTAATGCGGGAGATAAGAGTTTGTGATGGGTACTTGGTATGTTGACTTTTGCATAGACTCCCCGGCAACGGCGCCAGAAATGGCTCGTTGTCGGGAGTCAAATCTTGACTTGACTTTGGGTAAGCCTCCCCGGCAACGGCACCAGAAATCCTTCTTTCTACCTCTTGAGCACTGCGTTGGTTTTCCCTTGAAAAGGAAAGGGTGATGCAGTAAAGCAGCGTAAGTATTTCCCTCAGTTTTTGAGAACCAAGGTATCAATCCAGTAGGAGGCCACACATGAGTCCCTCGCACCTACACAAACAAATAAAAACCTCGCAACCAACGCAATAAAGGGGTTTTCAATCCCTTCACGGTCACTTACGAAAGCGAGACCTGATAGATATGATAAGATAATATTTTGAGTATTTTTATAATAAAGATGCAAAGTAAAATAAAAGGCAATAAAAATAGCTAAGTGTTGGAAGATTAATATGATGGAAAATAGACCCTGGGGCCATAGGTTTCACTAGTGGATTCTCTCGAGAGCATAAGTATTACGCTGGGTGAACAAATTACTATTGAGCAATTGATAGAATTGAGCTTTGTTATGAGAATATCTAGGTATGATCATGTATATAGGCATCACGTCCGTGACAAGTAGACCGACTCCTGCCTACATCTACTACTATTACTCCACACATCGACCGCTATCCAGCATGCATCTAGAGTATTAAGTTCATAAGAAAAGAGTAATGCTTTAAGTATGATGACATGATGTAGAGGGATAAACTCATGCAATATGAAATAAACCCCATCTTGTTATCCTTGATGGCAACAATACAATACATGCCTTGTTGCCCTAACATCCTTTGGGAAAGGACACCGCAAGATTGAACCCAAAGCTAAGCACTTCTCCCATTGCAAGAAAGATCAAACTAGTAGGCCAAACCAAACTGATAATTCGAAGAGACTTGCAAAGATAAACAATCATACATAAGAGAATTCAGAGAAGATTCAAATATTGTTCATAGATAAACTTGATCATAAACCCACAATTCATCGGTTGCAACAAACACACCGCAAAAGAAGATTACATCGAATAGATCTCCACGAGAATCATGGAGAACTTTGTATTGAGATCCAAAGAGAGAGAAGAAGCCATCTAGCTAATAACTATGGACCCGAAGGTCTAACGTAAACTACTCACACATCATTGGAGAGGCTATGGTGTTGATGTAGAAGCCCTACGTGATCAATGCCCCCTCCGGCAGGACGCCGGAAAAGGCCACAAGATGGGATCTCACGGGTATAGAAGGTTGCGGCGGTGGAATTAGGTTTTCGTGGACGCTTACATTGGTTTGAAGTGCGTGAGGTATATATAGGAGGAAGAAATGCGTCGATTGGAGCAACATGGGCCCCACGAGGGTGGAGGGCACGCCGGGAGGTAGGCGCCCCCTACCTCGTGCCCTCCTGGTTGCTTTCTTGGACGTAGGGTCCAAGTCCTCTGGATCACGTTTGTTCCGAAAATCACGTTCCCGAAGGTTTCATTCCGTTTGGACTCCGTTTGATATTCTTTTTCTGCGAAACACTAAAATAGGCAAAAAAACAACAATTTGGGGTGGGCCTCCGGTTAATAGGTTAGTCCCAAAAATAATATAAAATTGTATAACAAAGCCCATTAATCATCTAAAACATAATATAATATAGCATGAAGCAATAAAAAATTATAGATATATTGGAGACGTATCAAGCATCCCCAAGCTTAATTCCTGCTCGTCCTCGAGTAGGTAAATGATAAAAACAGAATTTTTGATGCGGAATGCTACTTGGCATAATTTTTTTAATGTAACCCTCTTAATTTTGGTATGAATATTCAGATCCGAAATATTCAAGATAAAAGTTTAATATTGACATAAAAGAAATAATACTGCAAGCATACTAACTAAGCAATTATGTCTTCTCAAAATAACATGGCCAAAGAAAGTTCGTCCCTACAAAATCATATAGTTTAGTCATGCTCCATTTTCCTCACACAAGAATGCTCTCATCATGCACAACCCCGATGACAAGCCAAGCAAGTGTTTCATACTTTAGTAACCTCAAACTTTTTCAACCTTCACGTAATACATGAGCGTGAGCCATGGACATAGCACTATGGGTGGAATAGAATATAATGATGGGGGTTATGTGGAGAAGAAAAAAAGGAGAAAGTCTCACATCAACGCGGCTAATCAATGGGCTATGGAGATGCCCATCAATTGATGTTAATGCGAGGAGTAGGGATTGCCATGCAACCGATGCACTAGAGCTATAAATGCATGAAAGCTCAACAAAAGAAACTAAGTGGGTGTGAATCCAACTTGCTTGCTCACGAAGACCTAGGGCATTTGAGGAAGCCCATTGTTGGAATATACAAGCCAAGTTCTATAATGAAAAATTCTCACTAGTATATGAAAGTGACAAAACAAGAGACTCTCTATCATGAAGATCATGGTGCTACTTTGAAGCACAAGTGTGAAAAAACAAGATAGTAGCATTGTCCCTTTTTATTTATTTATATATATATATATACTTTGGGCCTTCCTTTTTTTACTTGGCCTTTCTTTCCTTTTTTTATTGGGACAATGCTCTATGAATGATGATCATCACACTTCTATTTATTTACAACTCAATGATTACAACTCGATACTAGAACAAAGTATGACTCTATATGAATGCCTCCGTGATATGCGGGATAGGAAATGAATCAAGAATGACATGTATGAAAATTTATGAACGGTGGCTTTGCCACAAATACGATGTCAACTACATGATCATGCAAAGCAATATGAAAATGATGAACGTGTCATGATGAACGGAACGGTGAAAAGTTGCATGGAAATATATCTCGGAATGGCTACGGAAATGCCATAATAGGTAGGTATGGTGGCTGTTTTGAGGAAGATATAAGGAGGTTTATGGTTTATAGAGCGTATCGTATGACGGGGTTTGGATGCACCGGCGAAGTTTGCACCAACTCTCAATGTGAGAAAGGGCAATGCACGGTACCGAAGAGGCTAGCAATGATGGAAGGATAAGAGTGCGTATAATCCATGGACTCAACATTAGTCATAAAGAACTCACATACTTATTGCAAAAATCTACAAGTCATCAAAAACCAAGCATTACGCGCATGCTCCTAGGGGGATTGGTAGGAAAAGACCATCGCTCGTCTCCGACCGCCACTCATAAGGAATACAATCAAAGAACACCTCATGTTTCAAATTTGTTACATAACGTTTACCATGCGTGCATGCTACGGGACTTGCAAACTTCAACACAAGTATTTCTCAATTCCACAACTACTCAACTAGCACAACTCTAATATTACTACCTCCATATCTCAAAACAATCATCAAGCATCAAACTTCTCTTAGTATTCAAACACTCATAAGAAAGTTTTTTACTAGTTTTGCATACCTAACATATTAGGATTAATTTTCCTATTTAAGCAAATTACCATGCTGTTTAAGACTCTCAAAATAATATAAGTGAAACATGAGAGAATAATAGTTTCTATAAAAAGAAACCACCGCCGTGCTCTAAAATATATAAGTGAAGCACTAGAGCAAAAACTATATATCTCAAAAGATATAAGGGAAGCGCATAGATTATTCTAATATATTCCGAATCATGTGTGTCTCTCTCAAAAGGTGTGTACAGCAAAGATGATTGTGGCAAACTAACAAATAAAGACTCAAATTATACAAGACGCTCCAAGCAAAACACTTAACATGTGGTGAAAAAAATATAGCTCCAAGTAAAGTTACCGATGGATGTAGACGAAAGAGGGGATGCCTTCCGGGGCATCCCCAAGCTTTGGCTTTTTGGTGTCCTTAGATTATATTGGGGTGCCATGGGCATCCCCAAGCTTAGGCTCTTTCCACTCCTTGTTCCATAATCCATCAAATCTTTTACCCAAAACTTGAAAACTTCACAACACAAAACATAACAGAAAATCTCGTGAGCTCCGTTAGCGAAAGAAAACAAAACACCACTTCAAGGTACTGTAATGAACTCATTCTTTATTTATATGGTTGTTAAACCTACTGTATTCCAACTTCTCTATGGTTTATAAACTATTTTACTAGCCATGGATTCATCAAAATAAGCAAACAACACACGAAAAACAGAAACTGTCAAAAACAGAACAGTCTTTAGTAATATGTAACTAACGCAAACTTCTGGAACTCCAAAACTTCAGCCAAAATAGGACGACCTAAAAAATTTGTGTATTGATCTTCTGCAATTGGAATCGATATTGTATCACGTTCTGGTGATTTTTAACAATTGTTTTCGTGAAAAGAAAGTTTCTGGAATTTTCAGCAACATCAAATAACTATCATCCAAGAAGATCCTATAGGTTTAACTTGGCACAAACACTAATTAAAACATAAAAACAAACCTAACCAGAGGTTAGATCAAATATTTATTCCTAAATATAAGCAAAAGGCAAAAAATAAAAAAAATTGGGTTGCCTCCCAACAAGCGCTATCGTTTAACGCCCCTAGCTAGGCATAAAAGCAAGGATAGATCTAGGTATTGCCATCTTTGGAAGGCAATCCATAAGTGGCTCTCATAATAGATTCATAAGGTAATTTTATCTTCTTTCTAGGGAAGTGTTCCATGCCTTTCTTTAACGGAAATTGGAATCTAATATTCCCTTCCTTCATATCAATAATTGCACCAATCGTTCTAAGGAAAGGTCTACCAAGAATAATAGGACATGAAGGATTACAATCTATATCAAGGACGATGAAATCTACGGGCACATAGTTCCTATTTGCAACAACAAGAACATCATTAATGATTCCATAGGTTTCTTAATGGTGGAATCCGCAAGGTGCAAGTTTAAAGAGCAATCACCAAATTCACAGAATCCTAGCAGATCACACAAATTTTTTGGAATCGTGGAAACACTAGCACCCAAATCACACAAAGCATAGCATTCGTGATCTTTAATTTTAATTTTAGTAGTAGGTTCCCACTCATCATAAATTTTTCTAGGGATAGAAACTTCCAACTCGAGTTTTTCTTCATAAGATTGCATCAAAGCATCAACAATATGTTTAGTAAAAGCTTTATGTTGACTATAAGCATGAGGAGAATTTAGCACGGATTGCAACAAGGAAATACAATCTATCAAAGAGAAAGTATCATAATTAAATTCCTTGAAATCCAAAATAATGGGTTCATTAATATCTAGAGTTTTGATCTCTTCAATCCCACTTTTACCAATTTTAGCATCAAGATCTAAAAACTCCGAATTTTTGGAACGCCTTTTTGGTAAAGGTGGATCATATTCGGTCCCATCATTATCAAGATTCATATTGCAAAACAAATATTTAATAGGAGACACATTAATAACTTTTAGATCTTCATCTTTATTTTCAAAAATTTCTGGCTTAGTGGCCATCTCATTAACTAAGGTGGCCTGCTTATCCGAAACTTCAGCTATTAATTTTTCAAGATGAGCAATCTGAGATTTCAAACCATAAAATTCTTTAGACATATCATCGAGCTCTTTATTCATATAACCCATGAAGTTTTTTTGTTCCTTAAGTTCATTCCTAAAGAAATTATTATGCTCAAATAGTAAAGTCATAAAACTCATGACGTTGCTTTCGATCTCTTCTAACCTTTTAAGGTGAAGATCACCAAATCTAGGTAGAGCCATCGTGACAAGCAAGCAAACCAACACACGAGCAAACAAGAAGCAAGCGAAAAAGAGGCAAACAAAAAAGGGAGGGCGAATAAAACGGCAAGGGTGAAGTGGGGGAGAGGAAACGAGAGGCAAATGAAAAATAATGTAATGCGGGAGATAAGAGTTTGTGATGGGTACCTTGTATGTTTACTTTTGCATAGACTCCCCGGCAACGGTGCCAGAAATGGCTCGTTGTCGGGAGTTAAATCTTGACTTGACTTCGCGTAAGCCTCCCCGGCAACGGCACCAGAAATCCTTCTTTCTACCTCTTGAGCACTGCGTTGGTTTTCCCTTGAAAAGGAAAGGGTGATGCAGTAAAGCAGCGTAAGTATTTCCCTCAATTTTTGAGAACCAAGGTATCAATCCAGTAGGAGGCCACGCATGAGTCCCTCGCACCTACACAAACAAATAAAAACCTTGCAACCAACGCAATAAAGGGGTTTTCTATCCCTTCACGGTCACTTACGAAAGTGACACCTGATAGATATGATAAGATAATATTTTTGGTATTTTTATAATAAAGATGCAAAGTAAAATAAAAGGCAATAAAAATAGCAAAGTATTGGAAGATTAATATGATGGAAAATAGACCCGGGGGCCATAGGTTTCACTAGTGGCTTCTCTCGAGAGCATAAGTATTACGCTGGGTGAACAAATTACTATTGAGCAATTGATAGAATTGAGCATAGTTATGAGAATATCTAGGTATGATCATGTATATAGGCATCACGTCCGTGACAAGTAGACCGACTCCTGCCTGCATCTACTACTATTACTCCACACATTGACCGCTATCCAGCATGCATCTAGATTATTAAGTTCATAAGAAAAGAGCAATGCTTTAAGTATGATGACATGATGTAGAGGGATAAACTCATGCAATATGAAATAAACCCCATCTTGTTATCCTCGATGGCAACAATACAATACGTGCCTTGCTGCCCTGCATCCTTTGGGAAAGGACACCATGAGATTGAACCCAAAGCTAAGCACTTCTCCCATTGCAAGAAAGATCAAACTAGTAGGCCAAACCAAACTGATAATTAGAAGAGACTTGCAAAGATAACCAATCATACATAAAAGAATTTAGAGAAGATTCAAATATTGTTCATAGATAAACTTGATCATAAACCCACAATTCATCGATCTCAATAAACACACCGCGAAAGAAGATTACATCGAATAGATCTCCACGAGAATCATGGAGAACTTTGTATTGAGATCCAAAGAGAGAGAAGAAGCCATCTAGCTAATAACTATGGACCCGAAGGTCTGAGTAAACTACTCACACATCATCGGAGAGGCTATGGTGTTGATGTAGAAGCCCTCCGTGATCAATGCCCCCTCCGGCAGGACGCCGGAAAAGGCCCCAAGATGGGATCTCACGGGTACAGAAGGTTGTGGCGGTGGAATTAGGTTTTCGTGGACGCTTCTGTTGGTTTGGGGGTACGTAGGTATATATAGGAGGAAGAAGTACGTCGGTGGAGCAACATGGGCCCCACGAGGGTGGAGGCGCGGGAGGTAGGCACGCCCCCCTACCTCGTGCCCTCCTGGTTGCTTTCTTAACGTTGGGTTCAAGTCCTCTGGATCACGTTTGTTCCAAAAATCACGTTCCCGAAGGTTTCATTCCGTTTGGACTCCGTTTGATATTCTTTTTCTGTGAAACACCAAAATAGGCAAAAAAAACAACAATTTGGGTTGGGCCTCCGGTTAATAGGTTAGTCCCAAAAATAATATAAAAGTGTATAACAAAGCCCATTAATCATCTAAAACAGAATATAATATAGCATGAAGAAATCAAAAATTATAGATACGTTGGAGACGTATCATAGAACATGAAAATGTATACTAGTAGTTCTTGCATCTGACACTTTTCTCTTTTCACCTACAAAAATTTCATCAATAAATTCTGCTACATCACTAGGATGTGGTTCCTCAACGCTGCCCTCAAAAGGAAACTTGCAAACCGCACAAAAATCATAGAGTGACATCTCCTTAAACTCATCATATAAATAAAAATCTACCGAAGGTGGTCATCTCCTAGCATGGAAATGAAAATTTTGCACAAAAATATTAGTGAGTAGGAGATACTGTTCGAGCTGGTCGCGGCGGAACTCGGTGAGGCCCGCATTCTCAGCCAAATAATAGAAGTCATCATGAATCACGGCTGCTCTCAAGAACTCATCACACGGACGAACTTCCGTGCTGCGAGGAAGATTATATTTGGGCTTCTTATTCTCTTCACTTTGCTTATCCTTCGATCTTCGACTCGAAGAGCCTCTCAACAATCTCCTCGACATTTTCTCCATCTGAAAAATTTCTGAAATTTTTAGTGACTCAAATAAAAGTGAACCAAACTCAACAAGATTGATAGCAACTACTCCCACAAGTGCCTAGAGACTATATCATGCATTAGAACTACTTGGGACCAAATAAATTTGACATGCAAGCTCAAGAACAGGGTCACCTAAGCAGAAAAAATTTGCAATAAATAAAGCACTAGAACAAAAACTAATTGGACCATTAAAGGAGTCAAATACCGAAGAACAATCCCCCAAAGCAGTTTTGTGAATGGAGCTTTGAGCAAGGAGATCGAAAATCGCAGCAAAATGAGATAGAACACAAGTTTGAGCTAGGTGGTGATTTTTTCTGGAGGAAGACGGAGTGTGTGGGTGCAGGAATAAGTGGAGGGGGGCCACGTGGGGCCCATGAGGCAGGGGGCGCGCCCTGGACCCTCGTGGCCATATGGTGGGTCCCCTGGTGTGTTCTCAGTGCCAGATATTCTTAAATATTCCACAAAAAATCATATTTCAATTTCAGGACATTTGGAGGACTTTTATTTTTGGGGTATTTTTTATTGCAAGGATAATTCAGAAGCAGACAGAAAATACTATTTTTGCTTTATTTAATCTAAATAAAAGAAAGTAAAAGGAGGGTACAGAGAGTTGTGCTTTCTAACTTCATCCATCTCATGCTCATCAAAAGGAATCCACTAACAAGGTTAATCAAGTCTTGTTAACAAACTCTTTCTGAATCGCATGAAACCAAAGAATTTTCGAATAACACTAGGTTACCTCAACGGGAATATGCACGTCCCCAACAATAATAATATCATATTTCTTCTTGATAGTAGGAAGAGGGAATTCAAAACCTCCAATAGTAATCGTTGGAATTTTTCCAATAGAATTGATATTGTGGACTTGAGGTTGTTTCCTCGGAAAGTGTACCGTATGCTCATTACGATTAACATGAAAAGTGACATTGCCTTTGTTGCAGTCAATAACAGCCCCTGCAATATTCAAAAAGGGTCTACCAAGGATAATCGACATACTATCGTCCTCGGGCATATCAAGAATAACAAAGTCCGTTAAAATAGTAACGTTTGCAACCACAATAGGCACATCCTCACAAATACCGACAGGTATAGCAGTTGATTTATCGACCATTTGCAGAGATATTTCAGTAGCTATCAACTTATTCAATTCAAGTCTACGATATAAAGAGAGAGGCATAACACTAACACCGGCTCCAAGGTCACATAAAGCAGTTTTAACATAGTTTCTTTTAATGGAGCATGGTAAAGTTGGTTGATGTCTACTACGCAACCTTCTTCTTGTAGACGTTGTTGGGCCTCCAAGTGCAGAGGTTTCTAGGACAGTAGAAAATTTCCCTCAAGTGGATGACCTAAGGTTTATCAATCCGTGGGAGGCGTAGGATGAAGATGGTCTCTCTCAAGCAACCCTACAACTAAATAACAAATAGTCTCTTGTGTCCCCAACACACCCAATACAATGGTAAATTGTATAGGTTCACTAGTTCGGCGAAGAGATGGTGATACAAGTGCAATATGGATGGTAGATATAGGTTTTTGTAATCTGGAAATATAAAAACAGCAAGGTAACAAGTGGTAAAAGTGAGCATAAACATATTGCAATGCTAGGAAACAAGGCCTAGGGTTCATACTTTCACTAGTGCAAGTTCTCTCAACAATAATAACATAATTGGATCACATAACTATCCCTCAACATGCAACAAAGAGTCACTCCAAAATCACTAATAGCGGAGAACAAACGAAGAGATTATGGTAGGGTACGAAACCACCTCAAAGTTATTTTTTCCAATCAGTCCGTTGGGCTATTCCTATAAGTGTCACAAACAGCCCTAGAGTTCGTACTAGAATAACACCTTAAGACACAAATCAACCAAAACCCAAATGTCACCTAGATACTCCAATGTCACCTCAAGTATCCGTGGGTATGATTATACGATATGCATCACACAATCTCAGATTCATCTATTCAACCAACACATAGAACCTCAAAGAGTGCCCCAAAGTTTCTACCGGAGAATCACGACGAAAACGTGTGCCAACCCCTATGCATAGGTTAATGGGCGGAACCCGCAAGTTGATCACCAAAACATACATCAAGTGAATCATGTGATATCCCATTGTCACCACAGATACGCACGGCAAGACATACATCAAGTGTTCTCAAATCTATAAAGACTCAATCCGATAAGATAACTTCAAAGGGAAAACTCAATCCATTACAAGAGAGTAGAGGGGGAGACGAAACATAAGATCCAAATATAATAGCAAAGCTCGCGATACATCAAGATCATGCCAAATCAAGAACACGAGAGAGAGAGAGATCAAACACATAGCTACTGGTACATACCCTCAGCCCCGAGGGTGAACTACTCCCTCCTCCTCATGGAGAGCGTCGGGATGATGAAGATGGCCACAGGTGAGGGTTCCCCCCTCCGGCAGGGTGCCGGAATAGGGTCCCGATTGGTTTTTGGTGGCTCTGGAGGTTTTGCGGCGGCGGAACTCCCGATCTATTCTCGTCTTCGGAAGTTTTAGGGTACGTGGGTATATATGGGTGAAAGAAATGCGTCGGCGGACCTCGGGCTGTCCACGAGGCAGGGCACGCCCCACCCTCGTGGGCAGCCGGGACTCCCCTGGTGAGCTTCCGGTGCTCCATGCGCTTCTTCTGGTCCAAAAATAAGTCCTGTGGTGTTTTAGGTCAATTGGACTCCGTTTGATATTCCTTTTCTTCGAAACACTGAAATAGGCAAAAAACAGCAATTCTGGGCTGGGCCTCCGGTTAATAGGTTAGTCCCAAAAATAATATAAAAGTGGATAATTAAGCCCAATATTGTCCAAAACAGTAGATAATATAGCATGGAGCAATCAAAAATTATAGATATGTTGGTGACGTATCAGGCATCCCCAAGCTTAATTCATGCTCGTCCTCGAGTAGGTAAATGATAAAAAGATAATTTTTGATGCGGAGTGCTACTTGGCATAATTTCAATGTAATTCTTCTTAATTATGGTATGAATATTCAGATTCAAAAGATTCAAGACAAAAATTTAATATTGACATAAAAATAATAATACTTCAAGCATACTAACTAAGCAATTATGTCTTCTCAAAATAACATGGCCAAAGAAAGTTATCCCTACAAAATCATATAGTCTGGCTATGCTCTATCTTCACCACACAAAGTATTTAAATCATGCACAACCCCGATGACAAGCCAAGAAATTGTTTCATACTTTTGACATTTTCCAAACTTTTTCAATCTTCACGCAATACGTGAGCGTGAGCCATGGATATAGCACTATATGTGGAATAGAATGGTGGTTGTGGAAAAGACAAAAAGGAGAAGATAGTCTCACATCAACTAGGCGTATCAACGGGCTATGGAGATGCCCATCAATAGATATCAATGTCAGTGAGTAGGGATTGCCATGCAACGGATGCACTAGAGCTATAAGTATATGAAAGCTCAACAAAAGAAACTAGGTGGGTGTGCATCCAACTCGCTTGCTCATGAAGACCTAGGGCATTTTGAGGAAGCCCATCATTGGAATATACAAGCCAAGTTCTATAATGTAAAATTCCCACTAGTATATGAAAGTGATATCATAGGAGACTCTCTATCATGAAGATCATGGTGCTACTCTGAAGCACAAGTGTGGTAAAAGGATAGTAGCATTGCCCCTTCTCTCTTTTTCTCTCATTTTTTTATATTTTTTTATTTGGGCCCTTTCTCTTTTTTTATGGCCTCTTTTTTTTCTTTTTTTTATATTTTTTGTCCGGAGTCTCATCCCGACTTGTGGGGGGATCATAGTCTCCATCATCCTTTCCTCACTGGGACAATGCACTAATAATGATGATCATCACACTTTTATTTTCTTACAACTCAAAAATTACAACTCGATACTTAGAACAAAATATGACTCTATATGAATGCCTCCGGCGGTGTACCGGGATGTGCAATGACTCATGAGTGACATGTATGAAAGAATTATGAACGGTGGCTTTGCCACAAATACAATGTCAACTACATGATCATGCAAAGCAATATGACAATTATGCATAGTAAACGGAACGGTGGAAAGTTGCATGGCAATATATCTCGGAATGGCTATGGAAATGATCATGATAGGTAGGTATGGTGGCTGTTTTGAGGAAGGTATATGGTGGGTGTATGATACCGGCGAAAGGTGCGCGGTATTAGAGAGGCTAGCAATGGTGGAAGGGTGAGACTGCGTATAATCCATGGACTCAACATTAGTCATATAGAACTCATATACTTATTGCAAAAATCTACAAGTTATCAAAGCAAAGTATTACGCGCATGCTCCTAGGGGGATAGATTGGTAGGAAAAGACCATCGCTCGTCCCCGACCGCCACTCATAAGGAAGACAATCAATAAATAAATCATGCTCCGACTTCATCACATAACGGTTCACCATACGTGCATGCTACGGGAATCACAAAAATTAACACAAGTATTTCTCAAATTCACAACTACTCAACTATCATGACTCTAATATCACCATCTTTATATCTCTAAACCATTATCAAGCATCAAACTTTTCTTAGTATTCAACGCACTCAAAAGAAAGTTTTATAAATCTTGAATACCAAGCATATTATTATTATTAAGCAAATTACCATGCTATTTAAGACTCTCAAAATAATCTAAGTGAAGCATGAGAGATCAATGATTTCTATAAAACAAATCCACCACCGTGCTCTAAAAGATATAAGTGAAGCACTAGAGCAAACAACAAACTACTCCGAAAGATATAAGTGAAAATCAATGAGTAGTTGTATAATTATGCAACTATGTGAAGACTCTCCCATTTAATAATTTCAGATCTTAGTATTTTATTCAAACAGCAAACAAAGCTAAATAAAACGAAATTTCAAGGATAGCACACATCATGTGAAGAAGCAAAAACTTAAGATCAACCGATACTAACCGATAGTTGTCGAAGAAGAAAGGTAGGATGCCTACCGGGGCATCCCCGAGCTTAGATGCTTGAGACTTCTTGAAATATTATCTTGGGGTGCCTTGGGCATCCCAAAGCTTGAGCTTTTGTGTCTCCTTAATTCCTCTCATATCACAGTTTCCTAAATCTCAAAAGGTTCATCCACACAAAACTCAACAAGGACCCGTGAGATAAGTTAGCATAAACCAATGCAAAAACCTTATCATACTATACTGTAGCAAATCACTAAAATTATTATTCAGCATTGCATACTAAATGACTCAGCATATTTAATACTCATATCCTCAAATAGAATCATTAAACAAGCAAACATATGCAAACAATGCAAAATAACAGCAATCTGCCAAAACAGGACAGTCTGTAAAGAATGCAAGATTCATCATACTTCCCTAACTCCAAAAATTATGAAAGAAAATTCCCACTGTAGTAAATTTATCAGATCTTATTATGCAAAAGGTTTCAACATTTTATCACATTCTGAATCTTCTAGGGAATTTTTTCAACAGCGGTAAACTTTCTGTTTTCAAATAGCAACATGCATACTTGCAAAATAAGCATGGCAAAAGCTATCCTTGACATTTTTATTGAAAAAAGAGATGCTAAACATTATTCTAAGTAACATCAAGAAAAAATAAAGAAAATAAAATGACACTCCAAGCAAAACACATATGATGTGGTGAATAAAAATATTGCTCCAAGTAAAGTTATCAATGAACGAAGACGAAAGAGGGGATGCCATCCGGGGCATCCCCAAGCTTAGGCGCTTAGTTATCCTTGAATATTACCTTGGGGTGCCTTGGGCATCCCCAAGCTTAGGCTCTTGCCACTCCTTATTCCATAGTCCATCGAATCTTTACCCAAAACTTGAAAACTTCACAACACAAAACTTAACAGAAAACTCATGAGCTCCGTTAGCGAAAGAAAACAAAACACCACTTCAAGGTACTGTAATGAACTCATTATTTATTTATATTGGTGTTAAACCTACTGTATTCCAACTTCTCTATGGTTTATAAACTATTTTACTAGCCATAGATTCATCAAAATAAGCAAACAACACAATGAAAACAGAATCTGTCAAAAACAGAACAGTCTGTAGTAATCTGTAACTAACGCAAACTTCTGGAACTCCAAAAATTCTAAAATAAATTGGTAGACCTGAGGAATTTGTCGAGTAATCATATGCAAAAAGAATAAACTAAATGGCACTCTCCAGTAAAAAGTTGAAGCTAATCTCGTGAGCGCTAAAGTTTCTGTTTTTTACAGCATGATCATAAAGACTTCACCCAAGTCTTCCCAAAGGTTCTACTTGGCACAAACACTAATTAAAACATAAAACCACATCTAGACAGAAGATAGATGGATTATTTATTACTGAACAGAACCAAAAAGCAAGAAACTAAAATAAAATTGGGTTGTCTCCCAACAAGCGCTAACGTTTAACGCCCCTAGCTAGGCATGATGATTTCAATGATGCTCACATAAGAAATAAGAATTGAAACATAAAGAGAGCATCATGAAACACATGGCAAGCACATTTAAGTCTAACCCACTTCCTATGCATAGGGATTTTGTGAGCAAACAACTTATGGGAACAATAATCAACTAGCATAGGAAGGCAAAACAAGCATAACTTCAAAACTTTAAGCACATAGAGAGGAAACTTGATATTATTGCAATATGTAGAAGCATATGATCCTCTCTCATAACAATTTTCAGTAGCATCATGAATGAATTCAACAATATAACCAGCACCTAAAGCATTCTTTTCGTGATCTACAAGCATAGAAAATTTACTACTCTCCACATAAGCAAAATTCTTCTCATTCGGAATAGTAGTGGGAGGAAGCTCAACAAAACAACTATCATGTGATTGAAAATCAAGATCAAGATGACAAGTTTCATGGTTATCATTATTCTTTAAAGAAAACGTGTCATCAAAATAATCATAATAGATAGGAGGCATGCTTTCATCGTAGTAAATTTGCTCATCAAAGCTTGGGGGACAAAAAATATCATCTTCATCAAACATAGCTTCCCCAAGCTTGTGGCTTTGCATATCATTAGCATCATAGATATTCAAGGAATTCATACTAACAACATTGCAATCATGCTCATCATTCAAAGATTTAGTACCAAACATTCTAATGCATTCTTCTTCTAACACTTTGGCACAATTTTCCTTTCCATCATACTCACGAAAGATATTAAAAAGATGAAGCATATGAGGCAAACTCAATTCCATTTTTTGTAGTTTTCTTTTATAAACTAAACTAGTGCTAAAACAAGAAACAAAAAGATTCGATTGGAAGATCTAAAGATATACCTTCAAGCACTCACCTCCCGACAGCAGCGCCGGAAAAAGAGCTTAGTTGACGGGGTGTGAGTCCCGCTTACCTAGCCTCCCCGGCAACGGCGCCAGAAAAGAGCTTGATGTCTACTATGCAACCTTCCTCTTGTAGACGTTGTTGGGCCTCCAAGTGCAGAGGTTTGTAGGACAGTAGCAAATTTCCCTCAAGTGGATGACCTAAGGTTTATCAATCCGTGGGAGGCGTAGGATGAAGATGGTCTCTCTCAAGCAACCCTGCAACCAAATAACAAAGAGTCTCTTGTGTCCCCAACACACCCAATACAATGGTAAATTGTATAGGTGCACTAGTTCGGAAGAGATGGTGATACAAGTGCAATATGGATGGTAGTTATAGGTTTTTGTAATCTGTAAATATAAAAACAGCAAGGTAACAAGTGGTAAAAGTGAGCGTAAACGGTATTGCAATGCTAGGAAACAAGGCCTAGGGTTCATACTTTCACTAGTGCAAGTTCTCTCAACAATAATAACATAATTGGATCACATAACTATCCCACAATATGCAACAAAGAGTCACTCCAAAGTCACTAATAGCGGAGAACAAACGAAGAGTTTATGGTAGGGTATGAAACCACCTCAAAGTTATTCTTTCTGATCAATCCATTGGGCTATTCCTGTAAGTGTCACAAACAGCCCCAGAGTTCGTAGTAAAATAACACCTTAAAACACACATCAACCAAAACCCTAATGTCACTTAGATACTCCAATGTCACCTCAAGTATCCATGGGTATGATTATACGATATGCATCACACAATCTCAGATCCATCTATTCAACCAACACATAGAACCTCAAAGAGTGCCCCAAAGTTTCTACCGGAGAATCACAACGACAATGTGTGCCAACCCCTATGCATAGGTTCATGGGCCGAACCCGCAAGTTGACCACCAAAACATACATCAAGTGAATCACGTGATATCCCATTGTCAGCACAGATATGCACGGCAAGACATACATCAAGTGTTCTCAAATCTATAAAGACTCAATCCGATAAGATAACTTCAAAGGGAAAACTCAATCCATTACAAGAGAGTAGAGGGGGAGAAGAAACATAAGATCCAACTATAATAGCAAAGCTCTCGATACATCAAGATCGTGCCAAATCAAGAACACGAGAGAGAGAGAGAGAGAGAGATCAAACACATAGCTACTGGTACATACCCTCAGCCCCGAGGGTGAACTACTCCCTCCTCGTCATGGAGAGCGCCGGGATGATGAAGATGGCCACAAGTGAGGGTTCCCCCCTCCGGCAGGGTGCCGGAACAGGGTCCCGATTGGTTTTTGGTGGCTCTGGAGGTTTTGCGGCGGCGGAACTCCCGATCTATTCTCGTCTTTGGAAGTTTTAGGGTACGTGGGTATATATGGGTGAAAGAAGTACGTCGGCGGACCTCCGGGCTGTCCATGAGGCAGGGGGGCGCGCCTTAGGGGGGTGGGCGCGCCCCCCACCCTTGTGGGCAGCCCGGGCCTCCAATGGTGAGCTTCCAGTACTCTGTGGGCTTCTTCTGGTCCAAAAATAAGTTCCATGGAGTTTCAGGTCAATTGGACTCCGTTTGATATTCCTTTTCTTCGGAACACTGAAATAGCCAAAAAACTGCAATTCTAGGCTGGGCCTCCGGTTAATAGGTTAGTCCCAAAAATAATATAAACGTGGATAATAAAGCCCAATATTGTCCAAAACATTAGATAATATAGCATGGAGCAATCAAAAATTATAGATACGTTGGAGACGTATCATTGGTACTCCTGGATCTCCTAGTTTCTTAGGTATTCCACCTTTAAAAGTATAATTGGCAAGCATGGTGGAAATTTCAGCTTCCGGTATCTTTCTTTTATTTGTAACAATATTTTTCATATACTTATCATAAGGATTCATGTTAAGCATATCAGACGACATACATAAAAGATAGGTCTAATCATTTCAAAAAGCGCTCAAAATCCTCATCATCCTTTTTCTTGGATGGTTTCGGAGGAAAAGGCATGGGTTTCTGAACCCATGGTTCTCTTTCTTTACCGTGCTTCCTAGCAACGAAGTCTCTCTTATCAAATAGACGTTCCGTGGAGTTTCAGGTCATTCCGAGAACTTTTGTTTCTGCACATAAATAACACCATGGAAAGTCTGCTGAAAACAGCGTCAGTCCGGGTTAGTTCCATTCAAATCATGCAAGTTAGAGTCCAAAACAAGGGCAAAAGTGTTTGGAAAAGTAGATACGATGGAGACGTATCACTATGAGGTATTAAGTTCACACTACTAGGGAAAAGCCTAGCAGCAGCGCAGGTTTTAGGCCTTTTAGTAGCGGCAGGGCGCTCTTGATAAAGCGCTTCTGACTAAAGCTTAGCGATGGCGGCGCTGGACCAGCTACTGCTAAAATGATCTAGTAGTAGCGCTTGTCCTGAGCAGCGCTCTTTGGTAATTAGTAGTAGCGCTCCTCCTTGCCCGCGCTACTACTATTATTTAGTATTTTATTTCTTTTTTTATTTCATGTTGTATTTCATACACCTTTACACAATTTTTCATACAATAGGAATTTAGAGACTGTTTTTACATCATAATGAGTAGGTGAAACAACCGTGGACTAGTTTCAAGTGGATGGACATCCACTTGAAACTAATCCGCGATTCTTTCACCCAATGATATAATAAATATCATATCATATCATTAACAACTTATCATCATAATACATCATTGTCATATAACACCTCAAGATCATCGTTTTCATCAATGAGACATCACATAACAAATTGGTCACTAGTCGTAATCACAAGTACTCCTCATCATCAACTCTAACACATTGTATCACATAATAAACATATTGTACCTCATAGGACCTACTACATTCTCTTAGGAGCTACTATATTCTCTAAGGTAAAATAGCAAAAACAAGATAGCCCATGACTCTCCATTATGGAGAATGGAGATTATCCTGTCTCCAATTCTTGCCTTTAAGCAATGTTACTTCCAAGAACCTCCTTGCGAATGTCCAAACATTTTTCCATTCTTTGATTAGCATGTGTTCACGGTTTTAGAAATCCGATATGCAGGTGAGATCCGTGGGATGACCTGGCTGTATGTTCAGAACTTCAAGGCGACCATTGTAATACATCAGATGAGGCACACAATCCATCGGGATTTTCTGTTGAAAAACATAGTAATAACTTCGTAGTTAGCAATGATGTACTAGTTTTGGAAGTATGCAAAAGATGCACGGATGTCATAATAGTAAAAATCTTACCAGGTATCTCCATAGAAGTTATCGTGGTTCAACACGTGCACTAGTGGCATGTATTCACCATAATTTGGAGGAGTTCGATAATAGGTATTGTAATTCTCAAAGAAAGTACAATAAGCAATCGGATGATTTTTCTCCTTATCGTTAATTGATTGCCATCGGTGTAGTGGGTTTTGTCTACCATCTTACGCACATTCTTTGAAGATTCAAAATAAGCTGTCAATGGAAATAAGCTATCAACAATTTTGAAATAAACAATATAAATTAGTTAATAACTATGTTTGAGAAACTCACATTGCGGTAGAATCGAAGCGTATCAACAAGGACCCAAATGTCCATATTGTCTTGCTCGATGTCAAGATCACCAAGATCCATGGTGACAATCATACCCTCATAAAAACCATACATTTTGCAAAGTGCTTCCCAATTTTGGCAACCAAAATGGGTTACGCTCTGAGCATTGCACAGATTTACTTCAAAATCCATATCATGATGGGTCCTTAGGTGTATTTTCTTTGTTTCAAAATTTTCATGGTCTTCAAAACCCATCCTCTCCAAGACATAGCGTCTTGCATGGCATGGGATAAGCTAGTCGAATTGTAAAAGATGAAAATTAGACGTTGAAATAGTTGAAGTCATGCTTAATTACGAAAAAAACACTTGTTGTTGTTGCGTACCGTTTCACAATCGAAGGTCTCCTCGAGCTTAATGCTGAAGCGCCGATCTTCGTCCAACTAAACGAACCTGTTGCACATACCTCGATCGTCGTGGCACCAGCTACACTCCCCGGGAGGCGTAAATCGTCCGAAAGTACGACATTTCCTACGTGCATAATTCAAAGATTAAACATGTACATATTCTAGCACAAGTCATGCCAGAATTCACGAAAAAATCCGGCATGACCTTTGCTAAAAAAGGACATATCGAGCGCCTGAAATTTGCCGGAACGGAAATTAATCAACACTCCAGCAAAACATAGGCCACTCGGAGATGTAAACTGAACATAAACGGCCACTTGGGCAACCACATATACTATTTGAGCAACAACACAAGATATACAAGGATATTTGGCTGGTCTCACCTCGATTTCGGAGGGGGTCGGTGACTGGGACAACGGCGGGGATGTCGAAGGGGGTCGGTGACGGGGACGACGGCGGGGATGTCGGAGGGGGTCGGAGACAGGGACGACGGTGGTCACCTGAGAAACCATATAAGTTATCACTAATACATCCCGAATAATTGCTTAAACTAAAAAATAACAACAAATATGACATGTTCAACTAGTTTTATTAATTCAACTAGTTCTTACTAAATATAAACTTACTATAAATAAAAAAAACTTGTTCTTTCTAAAAATAAAGTAGTTCAACTAGTTATATTAATTTACTTAGTAAACTAGTTCAACTACAACTAAAAATCTAGTACTAACTAAGCAACATCTAGTTAACTAGTACCATCACTACTAGTAATTAACATCTACTACTACTAAAAATCTAGTACTAACTAAGCAACATCTAGTACTAGCTATGAACCCTAAATTAACATCTACAACTACTAAATCTAGTACTAACTAGTGGCAGGGGTGGGGGCACAGAGAGGTAGCTAGGGGCGGCAGGTCGAGGCGGTGGGAGGAGGGCTGCCAGGAGGAGGGAGGAGGGCGGCTGCAGCGGAGGGAGGAGGAGGCGGCAGAGTAGGGAGGGGCGGCCGTAGGCGAAGGGAGGATGTGCGAGGCCTAGGAAGGAGGGACGGAAGGAGGGGAGTACCTCGGCGGCGGACGGACGAAGGCGGCGGCGGCGGCGACGCACGACGACGGTTATCGGCACGGGGGGCGAGAGTGAGAGTGTGAGTGAGGGCCGGTCGTGCGCGTGGGGATAAGGTAGGGATAGTTGCAGCGCGTTTGCCAAAAAGCGCTACAGCTAATCTGAATAGCAGTAGCGCCTTGCACATACCGCTACTGCTAAGTGTAACTATACAAAAAATACGTCAATGCAAAAAATACATTGGCCATCAATGATCTTTTTGTGTACAATCTGAATTGTCAATATGAGTCCATCCGGTAGGAACCGGAGAGGACTCATATTGCGGCCACAAATTTTACACATAGAGTTCAGTGAAGACCAACTGGTTGTGGTAGTTTCAGAAATAACATATTTAAGGTGGTAAACACCACATTCACGGAGCGAGGTGGGACTAAACTTGTGGGCTGATCTTAGTAGTAGCGGTTTTTCTATAAGCGCGCTGCTGCTAACTTCTATAGTAGTAGCGTGGTTTAGTATAGTGCGCTACTGCTATAACTAGCGGGGGGGCGAGGTCATGGAAATTATAGCAGTAGCGCTGTTTGTGGTGGACGCGCTACTGCTATTTTCCTGTCAGCAGCGCGTTTCTCTAACACGCGCTGCTGCTAAGTAGCAGCAGCGTGGTATTTTGTGGAGCACTGCTGGTAAGATTCTGTGTATAGGCTTTTCCCTAGTAGTGTCATGATAAATTAAAGTTTGATTAACCATATTACTTAAGAACTCCCACTTAGATAGACATCTCTCTAATCATCTAAGTGATCACGTGATCAAAATCAACTAAATCATGTCCGATCATCACGTGAGATGGAGTAGTTTTCAATGGTGAACATCACTATGTTGATCATATCTACTATATGATTCACGCTTGACCTTTCGGTCTCAGTGTTCCGAGGCCATATCTGCATATGCTAGGCTCGTCAAGTTTAACCCGAGTATTCTGCGTGTGCAAAACTGGCTTGCACCCGTTGTATGTGAACGTAGAGCTTATCACACCCGATCATCACGTGGTGTCTCGGCACGATGAACTTTCACAACGGTGCATACTCAGGGAGAACACTTGTACCCTGAAATTTAGTGAGAGATCATCTTATAATGCTACCGCCGAACTAAGAAAAATAAGATGCATAAAGGATAAACATCACCTGCAATCAATATAACTGATATGATATGGCCATCATCATCTTGTGCCTTTGATCTCCATCTCCAAAGCACCGTCAGGATCACCATCATCAGGGGCTTGACACCTTGATCTCCATCGAAGCATCATTGTCGTCTCGCCAACTATTGCTATCACGACTATCGCTACCGCTTAGTGATAAAGTAAAGCAATTACATGGCGATTGCATTTCATACAATAAAGCGACAACCATAAGGCTCCTGCCAGTTGCCGATAACTGTTACAAAACATGATCATCTCATACAAAAATTTATATATCATCACGTCTTGACCATATCACATCACAGTATACCCTGCAAAAACAAGTTAGACGTCCTCTACTTGTTGTTGCAAATTTGACATGGCTTCTACGGGCTTAGCAAGAACCGTTCTTACCTACGCATCAAAAAACACAACGATTTTTCGTCAAGTGTGCTGTTTTAACCTTCAACAAGGACCGGGCGTAGTCACACTCGATTCAACTAAAGTTGGAGAAACTGACACCCACTAGCCACCTGTGTGCGAAGCACGTCGGTAGAACCAGTCTCGCGTAAGCGTACGCGTAATGTCGATCTGGGTCGCTTCATCAAACAATACCGCTGAATCAAAGTATGACATGCCGATAAGCAGTATGACTATTATCGCCCACAACTCTTTGTGTTCTACTCGTGCATATAACATCTATGCATAGACCTGGCTCGGATGCCACTGTTGGGGAACACAGTAATTTCAAAAAAATTCCTACGCATATGCAAGATCCATCTAGGTGATGTATAGCAACGAGCGGGAGAGTGTGTCCATGTACCCTCGTAGACTAAAAGCGGAAGCGTTATGACAACACGATTGATATAGTCGTACGTCTTCACGATCCGACCGATCCTAGCACCGAACGTACGGCACCTCCGCGATCTGCGCACGTTCAGCTCGGTGACGTCCCACGAACTCTAGATCCAGCTGAGGTTGAGGGAGAGTTTCGTCAGCACGATGGCGTGATGACGGTGTTGATGAAGTTACCGACACAGGGCTTCGCCTAAGCACTACAACGATATGACCGAGGTGGAAATCTGTGGAGGGGGCCACCGCACACGGCTAAGACAACTGTCAACTTGTGTGTCTATGGAATGCCCCCTTCCCCCGTATATAAAGGAGTGGAGGAGGGGAGGGCCGGCCCTCTCTATGGCGCGCCCAAGGGGGGAGTCCTACTCCTAGTAGGAATAGGTTTCCCCCCTTCCCTAGTTGGAGTAGGAGAAGAAGGAAGAGGGAGAGAAGGAAAGGGGGGCCGGCCCCCCTCCCAATTCGGATTGGGCTTGGGGGGGGAGCCCCCCACCTTGGTCGCCTCCTCCTCTCTTCCACCATGGCCCATTAACTCCCCGGGGGGTTCCGGTAACCTCCCGGTACTCCGGAAAATGCCCGAACTCATCCGAAACCTTTTCGGTGTCCAAACGTAGCCTTCCAATATATTGATCTTTATGTCTCGACTATTTCGAGACTCCTCGTCATGTCCGTGAACACATCCGGGACTCCGAACAACCTTCGGTACATCAAAACACATAAACTCATAATATCGATCGTCATCGAACGTTAAGCGTGCGAACCCTATAGGTTCGAGAACTATGTAGACATGACCGAGACTCACTTCCGGTCAATAACCAATAGCGGAACCTGGATGCTCATATTGGTTCCTACATATTCTATGATGATCTTTATCGGTCAAACCGCATAACAATATACGTTGTTCCCTTTGTCATCGGTATGTTACTTGCCCGAGATTCGATCGTCGGTATCTCAATACCTAGTTCAATCTCGTTACCGGCAAGTATATTTACTCGTTCTGTAATGTATCATCTCGTAACTAACTCATTAGTCACATTGCTTGCAAGGCTTATAGTGATGTCATTACCGAGAGGGCCCAGAGATACCTCTCCAAAACACGGAGTGACATATCCTAATCTCGATCTATGCCAACCCAACAAACACCATCGGAGACACCTGTAGAGCATCTTTATAATCACCCAGTTACATTGTGATGTTTGATAGCACACTAAGTGTCCCTTCGGTATTTGGGAGTTGCATAATCTCATAGTCATAGGAACATGTATAAGTCATGAAGAAAGCAATAGCAATAAACTAAACGATCATAGTGCTAAGCTAACGGATTGGTCAAGTCAATCAAATCATTCTCTAATGATGTGATCCCGTTCATCAAATGACAACACATGTCTATGGCTAGGAAACTTAACCATCTTTGATTAACGAGCTAGTCAAAGTAGAGGCATACTAGTGACACTCTGTTTGTCTATGTATTCACACATGTATTAAGTTTCCGGTTAATACAATTCTAGCATGAATAATAAACATTTATCATGATATAAGGAAATATAAATAACAACTTTATTATTGCCTCTAGGGCATATTTCCTTCAATTTTTGAGTTAGATGCTCATATTGATGAATGTTATGCTCTTATTTGCAAAGAAGTTTTGTTTTCATTTGAGGATATGCCTTCTACTTTGCCTCCTATTGTCGCTAACCTTTTGCAGGAGTATCATGATGTTTTCCCAAAGGAAGTACCACCGGGGCTGCCACCTATGAGAGGAATTGAACACCAAATTGATTTGATACCTGGCGCCTCACTACCCAACCGTGCGCCGTACCGGACTAATCCTGAGGAGACTAAGGAGATTCAGCGACAAGTTCAAGAACTACACAAAAAAGGTTACATTCGTGAATTCCTTAGCCCGTGTGTTGTACCAATTTTACTTGTTCCTAAAAAAGACGGTACTTCACATATGTGTGTTGATTGTAGAGCCATCAATAATATTACAATTCGATATCGTCATCCTATTCCTAGATTAGATGACATGCTTGATGAACTCAGTGGCTCAGTTGTGTTTTCTAAAGTGGACTTGCGTAGTGGCTACCATCATATTCATATGAAACTAGGTGATGAATGGAAAACTGCTTTCAAAACTAAATTTGGTTTATATGAGTGGTTAGTTATGCCTTTTGGATTGACTAATGCACCTAGTACTTTCATGAGACTAATGAATGAAGTTTTGCGAGCTTTCATTAGATGATTTGTGCTAGTATATTTCGATGATATTTTGATTTATAGCAAGTCACTCGAGGAACACTTAGACCATTTGCGTGCTGTTTTTTCTGCTCTGCATGATGCACGTTTATTTGGTAATATCGAAAAGTGCACTTTTTGCACGGATCGAGTCGCTTTTCTTGGCTATGTTGTGACATCGCAGGGAATTGAAGTTGATAAAGCCAAGGTTGAAGCGATCCAGAGTTGGGCGACCCCTAAGTCGGTCACACAGGTATGAAGTTTTCTCGGACTTGATGGGTTCTACCAGCGGTTCAGGAAGGATTTTAGTACCATCGCAGCGCCGCTCAATGAGCTCATAAAGAAAAAGGTGCCATTTGTTTGGAGCGGCGCACAAGAGGAAGCCTTCACTATTCTTAAAGATAAGCTCACACGCGCTCCTTTGCTGCAATTACCTGCTTTTAATAAGATGTTTGAATTAGAATGTGATGCTAGCGGCATTGGTTTAGGCGGTGTTTTATTGCAAGAAGGAAAACCAGTAGCATACTTTAGTGAAAAGCTCAGTGGGCCTAGTCTGAATTATTCATCATATGATAAAGAACTTTATGCACTAGTTATGACTTTGGAGACATGGCAACATTATTTATGGCCTAAGGAGTTTGTCATACATTCTGACCATGAATCACTCAAGCATATTAGAAGTCAAAGCAAACTGAACCGTAGACATGCAAAATGGGTTGAATTTACTGAATCTTTTCCTTATGTTATTAAGCACAAGAAAGGGAAGAAGAATGTTATTGCTGATGCATTGTCTAGGCGCTATACCATGTTATCACAACTTGACTTCAAAAAATTTGGACTTGAAACTATAAAAGAGCAATATGCTAATGATGTCAATTTTAAAGATATTTTGCTCAATTGCAGAGAGGGTAGAACTTGGAACAAGTTCGTCATTAATGACGGATTTGTTTTTCGTGCTAATAAGCTATGCATCCCAGATAGCTCTGTTCGTCTTTTGTTGTTACAGTAGGCGCATGGCGGAGGACTTATGGGACATTTCGGTGTCAAAAAGACAGAAGACATCCTTGCTGGTCATTTCTTCTGGCCAAAAATGAGAAGGGGTGTGGAGAGATATGTTGCACGCTGCACGACATGCCAAAAAGCTAAGTCACGATTGAATCCACATGGTTTATATATGCCTCTTCCTGTTCCTAGCACTCCTTGGAAATATATATCTATGGACTTTGTATTAGGACTGCCTAGAACACGACGGGGGAGGGATAGTATGTTTGTTGTTGTCGATAGATTCTCTAAGATGGCACATTTTATACCTTGCCCTAAAAGTGACGATGCTACTCACATTGCTGATTTGTTCTTTAGAGAAGTAGTTTGTTTACATGGTGTGCCAAATACAATTGTTTCTGATCGTGACACAAAATTTCTTAGCCACTTTTGGAGGGTGTTGTGGACAAAGTTGGGGACTAAGCTTTTATTTAGTACTACATGTCATCCTCAAACAGATGGTCAAATTGAAGTGGTTAATCGAACATTGTCTACTATGCTTAGGGTTGTTTTGAAAAAGAACTTCAAAATGTGGGAAGAATGCCTGCCTCATGTAGAGTTTGCTTATAATCACTCCGTTCATTCCACCACAAAATTATGCCCTTTTGAGATTGTTTATGGATTTATACCTCGTGCACCAATTGATTTATTACCTATTCCATTTTCGGAGAAGGTAAACCTTGATGCTAAAGAACATGCTGAATTAGTATTGAAAATGCATGAGATGACTAAGAAAAATATTAAACGCATGAATGCTAAGTATAAACTTGTTGGTAGTCAGGGTAGGAAAAGTATTGTGTTTGAACCAGGTGATTTAGTATGGTTACATTTGCGAAAAGACCGATTCCCTAATTTACGAAAGTCAAAATTAATGCCTCGTGCGGATGGACCTTTTAAAGTGATAGAAAAAATTAATGAGAATGCGTATAAGCTTGATCTGCCTGCAGAATTTCTGGTTAGTCCCACATTTAATGTTGTAGATTTAAATCCTTACTTGGGTGAGGACGAAGAAATACTGTCAAGGACGACTTCGATTCAAGAAGGGGGGGTGATGAGGACATCTCTGCCACAGTTACACCTGCCGCCACTCCTACATCAATTATTCCATCCGGACCTATAACTAGAGAGCGCGCGTCAAATAAATGGCTAGGTACTATCGCTCCTTCATACATATGATTTGACTGACAAAAATACGATGCTACACTCGTGTTCTGATTTGCTTGTACTTAGAAATAAAAGAAAGATTAGAGATGAAGCCAACTGTTCATTCAAATCGGATGGAGCCATACACGTACGAGGCAACGAGTAATAGGATCTCTTCCTCCTTCTAAAAAAAGCAGTTAGGGTTTCTGCCTCTCGCCGGCTTCAACGCAGGTCCGCCTCGTCTCCTGTGGCCCTAGAGCCATGGAGACGCGGCAGATCCTACCAAGGGCCGGCGGGAGGGCTTCGTTTTTAGTCGTTTTTTCAATTTTGTTAGGGTTTGTGTTCTGTTCAGGAAGACGAAACGGCGGCGGCTTTCTGATGATGGAATAAAGGTCTCCCTGCCTAGCCCCCGTTCCAATGGTGCATCTAGCATCGTCGGTGGGCGTGTGGAGGTGTGTCTCTGGTGGATCTATCTTTGATGGATTTTCTCGGAACTCGTTGGTGTTCGTCTACGTGCGTGTGTCTTCGGATTGGATCCTTCTGATCTATGTTATTCTTCATCTGTGGCGATTGTTGTTCTGGTGTGCTGGTCCTATGGGGCCTTAGCACAACGACTTCCCGGTTGTCTACTACAACAAGTTGTGCCTGACTCTGATGATGGAGGGGCAATGACGGCGGCGCACCTTCGGCTCGCGTCAGTGCTTGTAGTCGTCGTTAGGTAGTCTATGGATCTGGATGTAATTTTTATTATTTTTGGTATTCGTTGTACTGCCATAATTGAAGGTGAATAGATTGAAAGATTTCATGCAAAAGAAAACATCGGATGGAGCTACACTACATGCATGCCCAACGAATCCATTCCATCCATCAACCATGTCACATGCATGCATGTACCCAGGGAACCATCCATCACAGCCATCAACTGATGTTACGTGTACAAAGACAAAAGACACGAGGACCAAAGCACTTGGATTAGGAATCAACTACCAACGTGGGCACTAGAATATTTGGCTGTGCCAGAAGAGTCCGGCCCTGCTACGCTTCGGCCTGTACGCGTGGACCTACAGCGGTCCGGAAGAAACACAGCGAACCGACTCGTCCGCAATATCTGCGTGTGATAGTTAAAAAAAAACATCTGCGTATAATAAATCTACTATTCTTAAAAAGTTGCTCCCCACTTCTCCTTATTTTTTCATCATGCACACTGTCCACGTCATCAAGCTGCCACATCAGCATCAGTTGCAAATTAACACCTATCAATCGATCTATCTCTCTCTCAGCAGCCCCGTCTCGGCCTCTCGGTCTTCCCTTCACCATGAAAAAGAAAAAATCCCTGCGAGCCTGCCTACAACTACAGACAGTGACCGATCCGCTCCTCTCCCCTCGAGAAAATTATCAATTCCCCCTGCCTCACTGTGAATCTGTGATCCCCAACATGTGAAGGTCGCTCCTCACGCACGGTTGCTATCCGACGATCCCCATCCAATCTCTGCTTGAATCCTCCTCCTCCCGCATGGTCACCTGTCTTCATCGCCTTTGACACCTCCCTCGGCGCTGCCCAGCCGCGGTTCGATTGCCACACACCCCGGGTCGTCGAGGAGCAAGTTGATTCAATCCATGTGCATGTTGTTCCTATGCTCAGACCTACTTAGGCATGTTCTTTGGAGTTTGGACAAGCTCTCGACCGACGTCCGTCTGGATGTCCGGACGTGGGTTGTCCGTTGTTTAGTGGCCGGCAACCCAGAATCTTAGATCATCGAGCAGGAACTATCGATGGAGAGCTTCTGTCCGATATTGCTCTGCTGCGCGACCGTTGCCGGCGGCGAGGAGTCCGGCTTGATCTGCAACGACCCCCATGACTCCACCTTCAGGTTTGGCACATAGTAGACACCTTCCCTCTTTTATAAGGACTGCAGGTTGAAAATCTTGCTCGCCTCAACGGAAAGCTTCTACTGGATAAGGTTGGTGACCTACGGACTAAGCCGACCATGCTTCTGGAATTGGCGTTCATGTACTCCTGTTTTCTGCACTTATTTTTTTCGTTTGCTAATACCAACAGTACACATTCCAAGCCGACAACGCTTCTGGAATTACAGGTCATGTTCATGTACTCCTGTTTTCTTCACTATTTTTTTGTTTGCTAACACCAACAGTACACATCCCACTGTTTCCATGTATATGCAGCCCAATGCTCTGAATGGCCCACGGTGTTTATCTTCATTTTCATATAAGGTCACAAAACAACCTGTTTCTCCTTTTTTTTGCGAAGAACAACCTGCTTCTCCTAACAACAAAAAATCACTCCTGTTGCAGGTAATTGATGATTGACGCTTCACTTCCTCTCCCCGCGATTTTCACAATAAATTGATCAATTCATATTTAAAGTCGGCGCTCCAACTCAAATCATTTGTTCACATCGTCTAATGGATTCCCGTTTAAAAGTCCGTATTCCACCTCAACCCATTTGGTCCCATCGCCGTGGTGGGCGTTGACCATATCACTACATTCCAATGACATATTGCCGGTTGAATCATAAATTTGGACTTCCTCAGACACTAGACGAATTGGACGCCCGACCGGTCATCTTGGTTGTTCTTCCCATGCAACATACACAAACACCTCAGACTTACCGCTCCTATAGGTACATACGGTTGCCATCTATTGTAAATTCTGAATTTTCATGTGCTTGATTAATATCTAATTCTGAACTTTTGTATACTTGATTAATTTATAAATTTAATTTTGGTGGATTGAATACATAGACTTGCATGACATATTGGTAGTTGAATCAGAAGTTTGGACTTCCTTAGGTGTTTGCCGACTTGGACACCGTGGCAGTCATCTTGGTTGTTCTACCCATGATGCATACTCAGGCGCTACAGATTTACGACTCCTATAGGTACATATTTTTTCCATCCATTGCAAATTTTGAATCTTTGCATTCTTGATTAATATTTAAATTTAACTTTTGCTTGATTGAGTACATAGCCTTGCATTTTATTTTCCCCTAAATTTTAATTCTTTATATGCTACCCCTTGCAAAAAATATCTTTATATGGTACGAGAAGTCAACACATACGGCCTGCAATTCAACCACCACGTCTTACATACCTTTCTTGATATGGTACGAGAACGCATACTTCGTGCCCTTCACCCCATTTTTCTTACAACAATAACCTAATCAAGTACAATAGATCATATAGTTTTTCATTTTCGGTTATCCTTAATCTGAACATTCATATTTAAAACCAAGTCTCATCCAGATATATTGCCATCAATTCCCGCAGCAACGCGTGGGGAATTGTCTAGTAGCTATTATAGATTAGGTTTAGACTCGGGTTTTATTGTATTGTCTACCCATTGCCTTGTCAGATCCACAGTGAAACCCCAACTTTTCATTTAATTCGTGTACTCAAGTTATCATTCGCAATTTCATTTGCAATTCACCTTTGTTCTTGCTGGTTCTTTGGTTGCTTGCGGGAACTCGAACCTCATTGTTCAGGTTGATCATGCCTATGGCAAGGTCAATAACCATCAGAGATTGGTTTAGCGATTGTCGAGGTGTATCGTCGGGTACGGTATAGCTGGATCGTCAAGGTCAAAATCCACTAAACCGATAGTTATCCCCACTCTCATCGAAAGATCGGACCGCCGTCACATCAATTAATGTTGGAGAGCATTGCACGACTTGAAAGTTAAAGTACCAATATCTCTCTGGCGATTCACATTTTTCTAAATATGCCACGTATTATTCTAATTATTTCGCTGACAGGTATTTTATTATTTCACTATTTCAAAAAAGTGATATAATGTCCTTGTATCACATGCTCAAAGTGCCTTCATCAAGGCTAGACGTATCCATGGTAACTTCAGGCCACTTCTTTTGAGGCTTCTGGAAACTTATTGTGAAAATAAGTCAGAAGCCCAAAAGAACACAGTTTAGGCTTGTGACAATTTATTTCCATCACCCTCTCCCTTCAAAATGAAAAAGCTGGGGGGAGGGGTGCTTCCCGCAGAAGCCCACTTAAACTCGAAAGGGTATATCTCTTTGCCACTTAAGTTCGCGCATATTACAACGAAACTGCCACCGAGCAAGTCCCCACTCACCCCCGACCAGCTCGTGGGGAAATAGTCGCTCGTCCCTCCCGCACGATACGCTCTCCCTTGACTGAACCTAGGGTTCGTCCGGCGCCGACACCGCTCTCGGCCTTTCCCTCCGGTGCCGCCGCCGTTCCTCGCCCTTCCCTCCGGCGCCGCCTATCCCCGCCATTCCCTCTAGCGCCTTCACTCCACGCCATTCCCTTGGTCGCCCCCACGCCCGCCATGGACAGCCTCAGCTAGCCGCCACCCATCATGGTGCTCCGGCCACCCTGCGCCGTCGACTGCCCCGGTCATCTCGTCCCAGTTTGCCGCCTCCCAATTCGCCCTCCGCGTCCAGGTCGCCGCCTCCCAGATCGAGCTACCCCTGGCCAAGCTCCGGCAGTGTTTTGACCTTGACTCTGGCCATCTACCTCGTATGTATGAACATTTTTTATTGAGAGTGAAAATCGACGACAGACTGCATTTTTTATGGAGGCTGAACATTTTTTTTATAGTGTGTGTGCTATGTGAGAATTCTGTCATGCTTGTGTGTGCCATGTGAGACAGTGAGATATTTGATAGATGATAACTGAGACCAAACATATTTGATAGTTGTAGACAGTGAGCATTTCGTCTGTGAACATATTTGACAGTAGAAAGTGAGCATTTTGTTTATACGTGAGACAATAATAGTCCAGGGGCATTACAAACTTTTCACAAATCATATGACAGATAAGCTGAAAAAGGGCATTGAAAAGAACTGGCTAGCTTATTATCTGGAGCTTATTTCCACGGGAGCTTATTTACAGCTTATTTCCACGGCATAGCTCAAAAGAAATGGGCCTTCATGTATGTGCGGAATCTTGCTCGCCGACTCCATGTGCACAAGACCCTGGCCTTGCTATTCAAGCTTGACATCAGGAAGGCCTTTTCACTCGGTGAAATGGGAGTACAATCTCAACCTCCTCCAACGGCGAGGCTTCCCTAGCACGTTTTGAAACTGGATTGCCGCCTTGTTCTGCACTTCTTCCTCGCGCATCCTCTTGAAACGGGATTGCCGGTAACCCCATTGCGCACGGGATTGGACTACGTCAGGAAGATCCGCTTTCCCCCATGCTATTCGCGTTAGCCATTGACCCATTACAAAAAATCATGGAGGTGGCAACGACTAAAGGTCTGTTCCACAGGATCCGTAGCCGCAAGGCGGTGCTGTGAACATCTCTATAAACGGACGATGCGGCTGTGTTTATGGCTCCTATCAAGAAGGACATTGACAACCTCTCCAACATTTTGCGCCTCTTCGGGGGCGTCATCGGCCTTGCCACAAATTTCATCAAGAGCGCCATGGTTCCAATCTGATGTAGAGGCATCAACTTATCTAGTCTACTATAGAACCTTCCGGCGGCCCGTGCAACCTTTCCTTGAAATATTTGGGCCTCCCACTATCGGTGTGGAAGCTCAATGCAAGGCGGTCGACTTACAGTTCTTGGTGGACAAGGTGGCCACCAAGCTGGTTCTTTGGGACGGTCAAAACATCACTTCCATTGGTCACGCAACGCTTGTCAAGTCGGTGCTCTCCTCACAGTCACTATACTTCATCACCTCCCTCATTGTTCTTCCAGGCACCCTCCGCAATGTAAACAAGCTCGAGCGGGCCTTCCTTTGGGCGGACACGTACAAGACCACTGGTGCAAAATGTAAAGTAAATTGGGATTCGGGGTGTCGACCTCTTGGATTTGGAGGCCTTGGTGTGCTCAACATGGAAAATTCACAAGGGCTCTAAGGCTACACTGGCTATGGTTTGAGTGGAAGGAACCAAGTAAGATGTGGATTGGGTTAGGTAACCCATGTGACGAGATGGACTACAATCGTTTCTATGCCTCCACCACCATCGCCGTGGGAAATGGGGCGCGCACCCCCTTTTGGGATGCACCTTGGGTCCATGCATGATCAAAAGCCAAAGGACATTGCACCCCTTCTCTATGCAGCCTCCATGCACAAAAGTTGGAATATTAGAGAGGCCTTGAAAAATGATGCATGGATCTCTAAAATTAACATCACGCCAAGCTTCTCAATAGCTCACTTCCAGGAGTACGTCCACCTTTGGGCCATGTTGCGTGACTTCCACCTTCAGGAAGATATGCAGGACGATATTGTCCGGAAGCACACCGCTAATGGCGCCTACTCCGCGGCCTCCGCCTGCGAAGCTCAATTCCAAGGCACCATCCGGTCCCCATTGAAATGCATTGTTTGGAAAGCTTGGGCACCGCCGAAGGTGAAAATTTTCGCTTGGCTCGCCAACCAAAATAGGATTTGGACCAATGACCGGTTGGCAAAACGTGGTTGGCAAAATTCTGGTCCATGCCTGCTATGCAAGCAGGCACCAGAGACTATTGACCATATCTTCTACAAGTGTCGATACACGGTCAGATTGTGGGAGATGATAAAGGGATGGCTACAGCTCGGACATCTCGACACCTCCACTTGGAATCTCTTCCAGTCCGCCAACAATTGGTGGGTGAGTCAATCTGACAACAACATTCCAAACCGGAAGGCGATGGCTTCATTAACCATGCTTATCTCTTGGACCATCAGGAATGAAAGAAATGCACGCGTCTTCCGTCAAAAGAGCGCCCCATTGATGGTCCTGCTTAGAAATGTCAAGGTTGAGGCGGCGGTTTGGGTCACTGCATGTGCCAAACATTTGGGGAACTATGATGCCGGGAGAGTAATGACTTTTGTATTCACGGTGTGTTGATGCCCTACTGTAACACAACAAACTCTATTCTATCTTTTGGTTCGTTTAAAAAAAAAGTGATATATGAAAAAAATCATTATTTCAAAAAAGGGATTCCAACTATGTTTATTATTTAAAAAAACATATTTCATAAATTTCACTCAAAAAAGTTGAAAAACAATAAAATAATTAAAAACTCTTGAGATAATTGAAATAGCATAAATCTTTTCTGAATTAATTGAAATATTTCTGAAATAACTGGAATAATTTTCGAATATTTTTTATCACTTATTAAATTTGCTTCGATCAATTTGTGAGAGAGAATTTAAACAGGATATATAAAACATTATTTCAGTTTAAAAGACATAAATTATGTAAAGTTTCAAAAGAAAATAAAGCATGGGTTAGAGACTTCTTTTAGGGACACCCAAGGGACATCTCATATATCTATATCTATACCTAATAATAAATGGGTTATTGGTCTTGCCAGTACGTCATCGAAATTACGCCCAAAGTTACAAAATATAACCCATCGATTCCACCTATAAGTGATAAACCTTCTATACTGTGCTCCGCACGCTGGAACAAGACACAACATGCCTTTTTGGGCCGGCCCATGTCCGGGCGGCCTGTTTTTTTTATTTTCCTTTTTCGTCTTCCTTTTTTTCTACTTTAAATAATTTGGGACTTCAACAAATTCCGAAAATTAAAAAATTAAAACTTTGAGAGAAAATATTTAATAATTCGTAAATTTTTGTGGATTCAGAAAATATTCGCATATTAAAAAATCGTAATTTTGAAAACAAATGTTCAGAAAAACAAAAAATATTCATGATTTTTTAGAAAAGCTCGTGTATTAAAAAATGTTAATTAAATTAATAAAAAATTGGGAAATTCAAAAAATGTACATGATTGAAAATTATCCTATAAATGCAAAAATTGTTTGTGACTTATAAAATAATTTATTTATTCATAAAATATTATCTTATTCAAAGAATGATCATGCATTTCAAAAAATGTTCGTTAGATCAAAAAAATGTTCATGAATTTCAAAAATTGTTCCACAATTCCCAAAAACATGCTCGTCGATTCTAGAAATGTCCGTCTATTCAAGAGAAATGTTTTATTATTTTTTACAATTTTTAAAAAATGTTTGCAAATAGTATAAGATGTTAATGAATTCATTTTTTTATGATTGTAGAAAATGTTTGAAAATCTATAAAAATGTTCTTGATTTCAGATATGTTCACTAGTTCAAAAAATATTCATGATTTTAAGAAATTGTCCACGATTTCACAAAACTGAGAGTGAAAACGGTGATGCAGCAAAATTTTGTCTTGGCCATTGGAGATTATGATTTCTTTCTCCCATTGCAACGCATGGCCCGTTTTGCTAGGATTTATCAAAGAAAACAATAGGAAGTATAATGGAAATAGTCTATGTCTTGTACAAAATAAAATTACATTGCCAAAACATACTAGCCTTTTCTTTCTCCGATTGTACGCCATCCGCCCGAAATTGAACATTGCACTTAACCAATAGTAAAGGAAAGAGACACACTGCTAATGCCTTCGCCGTACCAAGTTTTAAAGACTGCAATAACCACTAGCCCCTTAAGACGTGATCTAGAAGTCGTTGAAGAAGCATCAGTTGGAGCATCATCCAATGCAAAAACAGGCTTGCAATTCATCACTACCGATCCAGAGGGTTGTAGATACCGGACCATGCCTCGAACAACACAGAAGACGAAGATGTCGAAGTCATTGCACCAATGGTCAACCAATTGCTCTTCTTGAAGGACACACCAACTACCTTAGGAGTAAGAATTTATTGGTTGATTGTATCCTTCACCATTTTTTTCAAAGATTTGAAGAGAACTAGCAGATCTGGGGACACAAACTCTTATAGGCCCTCTGTCTGCACAGGATCAAACGTCTTCGAGGTAACGAGAGACGAAAGAGACCTTATTCCAACACTCCATCGTCGCCACCACCTCGTTGATGTTGTCGGGGAAACAAAACCTAAGAAGGAAAAAAAAGGAACAGACGGCTCCCCAAGAAACTTGGCAGCGGCTGGTAGGGTTAAGAGAGGCTGCATAATTGTGGTTGAATTGATCAGATGGGGTTTTGAGGAGAGATACTTGCCTTTTGCAAAAAAAAAAAGAAAATAAAAAAAGAGATACTTGGGGCCCATGTGCAGCTGTTTGTACCTCTCTTACACCGAAAGTGGTGGATTTTACTGTGAATAAAAGTGGTGGGACCCAATACATCGAATTACTTGTGGAATGGGCATATGATTGCACGGATCTTGGCAAGTTTGGACGGTGTACCATTCTCTGGTAGCCCGAGTGCCCGATACTAGTTTGTTTCTTTAAGAAGGATGTACCCCCGGCCAGTGGCGGAGCCAGGGGGACCAGCAGGGGCCCTGGGCCCCCTTAACATCCCTAGTTTGTTATTAGTTTGGATATGAATAGTGCAGAAATTCGAAAAAAAATACATGCATAAGTGTAGTTTGGCCCCTGCAATTAATTTTTTTTTCATTTGCCCCCCCCCCCCCCCTAATCTTAATTTCCTGGTTCCGCCACGGCCTCTGCATCTGGATAATGCATGCAATCATTTTATTAATTATTCACAAAGCCCTTACAAGGTAATACATCAGTAACCTGAAACCGCCATCTTGGCAACGCCTGTCGCTACTCCTATCCCTGTGATGAAGGGGTGTTGAATGTCCGAGCCTAATACCAAACAGACATCGCACCAACACCTAACATCTAATGTCGGATGCCCCATCCAAGACACAATACCTGGACTAGGTTACACACCGATCCGGCGCACTTTCAATGGGCACCACATGTGCATGCTGTAAGGGTCGTCATCTCCTTCCTCCATCGATCCATCCTCAGGACAAATACTGACGCATCGACCTTGCCGGGCCTCTCTGCCATCCATGCCACCACGACGCTAGACAACGTCGTCTTCCTGCACGAGTCCATCGCCACTCATCGGACACCGAGTCTCCACTGCGCCACGCCACCGAGATCCGCCGCCATCGATGTGTAGGATGAAGCGCCGCTCCACCACCTATCGACGCCCAACCACCAAGCCGTCCACATGTTCGTCCAGCCGATGAATGTCTCCAAAGATGATGCCCCCACGGGGTGACGACAAAGACGTCGCCATCATCCGATCTAGGAGGCCCCTCAACGCCTCCAACGAGGGCTACGACGCCCACGGGCGCTGCCATCGATAGTAGCCTCCTCCAGATCTAAGGTTTCCCCCGGAAACAATGGAGCGAGAGGGACATCCCCACCATCGCCTCCAACGAGGAAAACGACACCCATGGGCACCGCCGACGATGGTGGCATCCTCACCCACTTCAGCAGCTAGGCCACCATCTCCTCCTCCATTTGACCGCCGCCGGGAAGCTACCGCGAGGCAACACCCACCCCACTAGATCCCTTTGGACCGACGATGAAGACATCCAAAGATAGGGGAGGTCACATCGCTGCGTGACCGGCGCCATGGCCACACACACGTTGTCCCGAGGCGCCCACTCAAGATCCAGCATCACAGCCATGCCTTCAAGCCGCCATCATCCCCCCGCACGGGCTTTGCCCAGCCGGGATCCGGCGGCGGCGGGAGGGGAGGCAGAGGATGAGAGGGGAGTGGAGTCGGAGGGGAGGGCGGACGGGATCGGGAGAGATCTGGAGGGGAGGGGACCATGATGACCATGTACTAGTTGCCTTCGTCTTCACAAAGGACTTTGATGACCATGTACGCGCGAGGGAGTCAGTGGGTTTCGCAAACGTTATAAGAAGCATCGTGTGAGAGCAGCAATTCTTATAAGTTCCATACGATTAAGTTCCGAGGTTCCATAAGATCTTGCCCCATTCTGGCCAAAAGGAAAGAAGAGGTATGTGAGTGTTGGGTTGGATGATCCTAGGAGACAGGCCGTACACTGTCCAAACATTATTTTGATATGACCTTGTTTAAGTTCAAATTAATTTCCGGCAAAAAAAGTTCAAATTAATTAATCTGTCAAGCATAGTGATGACCACCATATTTTGTCCGTGCGTACCCACCTTCAGCCATATAGATGAGAATACAAAGACCAGACAAGCTAAGCTTCTTAGAATTGTCGAACCAATCACAAATTATATTCGCTTATTCGACGCTGGTAGTTTGTTTGTGTATGTAGTTTTATATACACACCCTAGCTGTACATCACGCATTTTAGTCAGTTCTTAGTGCGTGCCGATTGAGCATTCCCATATCGATCGATAGAGTTGCCGGCCATGGGGAAGAAGGCCGCCGCTGTGATCTGCGGGACGGCGAGCGTCCTAGGCCTCCTCGCGGCTATCCTAGGATTCGCCGGCGAGGGCACCAAGTCCCAGGTACGCGTGATAATTAGCTTTCCTAGCTCCAGTATGCAGTAGGACAGGTGCCGCAGATCACGAACAGAGCTGACACAGTAGTGCTGGTGCAGTCGTTTGTTGGGTTCGACGGGGTGAGGTGCGTGTATCGGAGCACGGCGGCGCGGGGTTGCGGCGTCGCGGGCGCGCTGTTCCTCCTGGCGGCGCAGGTCCTCCTCAGCGCCGCCACCGGCTGCTGCGGCTGCTGCCGGCCGGAGACGCGGAAGATCCCGTCCGAGACCAAGCGCGTCTTCGCCGTCGCCATGTCCATCCTCTCATGGTACGACGCATTGCCCTCGCTCTCTCTCTCTCTCTAGACTTTCTCTCTCGTGTCTAACGTGTAGTGTACACGCATGTGCGAACGAAGGATCCTGATGTTCATCGCGGCGGCGCTGTTTTTAATCGGCGCGATGTGGAACACGGCCGGGAAGCGGAAGCCGGCGGAAGCGACCAGAGCCGGCGAGGAGTGCTACGTGCTGCAAACTGGGCTGTTCGCCACCGCGTCCGCGCTGTCCCTCATCGTCGTCGGCTTAGGCATCGGCTCCTACTTCCTGCTCGGAGCGTCGGCGCCGCCACGGGAGCAGCAGCCGGAGATCGCCCTGGGGCAGCCGCCGCCCTACTTCCAGGCCCAGCCCCAGCCCCGCGGCGGCTATCCGGCCGGTGCCACCTGGCAGACACGCGTATGAACCAAGCTCACATGAGAATTTGTAAAGTTTTAATGGACCATCATATATATCAACAAGATCAATCGAGCCATGTAGGAAACCAAAAGAGGATTTCTCTGAATCTTTTCTGAAAACTGTTGTAATATAGGAATTTTCAGTGGAATCAGCTTCCTGTTGGAGGTGGCATTCCGGCGGGAGTCAAATGTGATTTCTTTTCTGTTGGTTTAGTGATCAAGAACAAACCAACATATTTGATGTCTAGAATAGGAGTAGTTGTTGACGAGAAAGGGTTTCCCCCATTTTGTATTACAAAGCAACCAACCGATACAACCAATGATAGGTGCTGGGGCGGAAGCAGCACAGACACGCCTAAAAGAAACGAAAGAGAAAACAAAAGGAACAAATGCCGAGAACGGCGGATCGACAAAAAATGAAAAAGCCTCGCGACCACTGCGATCTACACCGTAGATCTCCCACCAAGCTCCTAGTCCGAAGCGCCGGTACCAATCAACACCTCCAAGAAGGATCGCGACGATGACGACGTTGCTGCCAAGGGTTTCCCCTGGTACTCGAAAAGGAGAGAAGAAGGGTAGCCCCCGACGCCCTCCAGGAAGGTCCGGCGGCACCCTCAAGCGCCATTGCGTCAGTGCCGGCCATGCCGACAGGGATTTCTCCCGATCCCAACCATCACCTGGGTGCTCCGGAGCCCACCACCAAACCGACCACCACCCTGCGCCAACATGGTCTTGAAACTTCTCACGCTGTCTCACCACGGCACCATGAAGTGAGGTCTGCGCATTGAAGAATAGAATCCGGGACTAGAAGCAGCAGCACCATCGACACGCGGGAGGGCTCAACCTCCACCATCAGCAACGGTAACCGACCGAACACAATAGCAGGAGCATACCAGGCCCGGTCGGGCTCTCCTAGACCCGTAAAGCTCCCGCCTTCGCGCTGCAGCAGGCACGCCGTCGGCGTCGTCGCCCCCGGTCCGAGCTGCTCCTCTACCTCACCACGCAGAAGACAACGAAGCCACGCCGGGGACCGACCCGCTAAGACCCAGATGGGGCCCGCAAGGCCCAGATCTGAGCTGGGGATGCGCCGTCGGCCACCCCGTGCCACCATGCCGCCCCGCCGCCAAGGAGCAGCGCCACCACCACGTCTGCCGCTGGCAACCCCGCCGAGTCACCGGACTGCTGCCTTTGCCGAGTGACACCGCCGCCGCCGCCGCCTCGGGACAGGAGGACGGCGCGCTGGGAAAGGAGATCCCGCCGCTGCCGGCACCACCCGTAGGAGTAGCTGTTTATGGTTCACCCTATGAGAAGGGCAAGCAAGAGTTTATATATGAGCCGCACAGACTTCTTGTTCATTGGCAAGCACCAGTCTTTGTTGAAGGGGATTTCAACTTATAACAGGTAATAGGAATTTTTAGTGGAATCAGATTCCTGTTGGAAGTGGCAACTATGTAACACAAAATAATCTGACTCGCGATATATATTAAGTCAATGACAGAGTGGTAGACATTTCTCAATAAACCCTAGATGTCAGGGGTCTTTAGCGACTTGGTTATGCCCTCGGGCCTAGGCGTGTTTGCTTGTCTGCCTAGCATCCAAAGACTCTCATAGCCTTTGGAGATGCGCTAGAATGCAACTCCGTGCCAGCGGGTGTGGGAATGACACTTTTTCTCTAAGGTAGGTTGTCTTGGCGAGATGACGGGGCGGCGGCAGTGTTCTCGCATAAAAATAACGCCCCCCCCCCCTCCGCGTGCGCTCCGATGGTGCTCGCTCTGGTACCGATGGGAAGCATGTGGAGGGTTTATCCCACCGGTCCTTTCATCCAATGGATGGGTTGTTCTCATTTCAAACCCTAAATACGCTTGAGGATATAGAAAGGTGGTGTTGATTTTTTCTTGAAGACCCGAGCGATCCTCTCATTCAAATGACCCAACTGATAAACATAGTAAGGAAAGCCAGAGAGTGCTAGTTATCGACTAGAGGGAGGGTGAATAGGCGATTTTTATGAAAGTCTTCAAAACCCGGGGGTTTCGAAGACAAACAATAGAAATGAACCTATTGACATGCAGCGGAAGGTAGACTACACTAGACAAGCCATAGTCAAGTAATCAATGAAGTGAAAGCACGAAGACTATTAGCAGCTACGTAGTATGGATCAGGGTGGAAGATGGTATGAACTCAAACAACAATAGTCGTCACACAGTGAAGTCAAACAGATCAGGCAAGCAGGCAATGACTTCACGAAAACAAACTGTAAATAAAGAGAGGGAGGAGATAGAACCAATTGCTTGGTGAGGATAGGGATTTGTTAGACCAGTTCCAGTTGCTGTGACAACTGTACGTCTGGTTAGGGAGGCTGAGATTCAACTCAGAAGACCGCGTCTTCACCTTATTCCCCTTGAGCTAAGGACACCTAGTCCTCGCCCAATCACTCTGGTAAGTCTTCAAGGTAGACTTCCAAACCTTCGCAGACTTTGTTCACCGACAATCCACAATGACTCTTGGATGCTCAGAACGTGACGCCTAACCGGCTGGAGGATTCACAGTCCTCAAGTGTAACAAGTCTTCAGATCACGCACACAGAAAGACTTCAGTGATGCCTAACACTCTTTGGCTTTGGGTGTTTTGGGCTTTGTCCTCGCAAGGATCTCTCTCTCTCAAATGCTTCGGAGGTGGGTTGCTCTCAAACGAAAAAAGCCGTGCACTAACTCTGAGCAGCCACCAATTTATGGTGTAGGGGGTGGGCTATTTATAGCCCGGAGGCAGCCCGACCTGATTTGTCCGAAATGACCCTGGGTCACTCAGGAACTGACACGTGTCTAACGGTCAGATTTCAAACACACGCGGCAACTTGACTTGGGCTACAAGTAAAGTTGACTCATCTAGCTCTGGATAAGATTTGCTCTCATTGTCTTCGCTCGTAGACATAGAATTTGGTTGAGCATCACTTCAATCACTCTGACTTTGTTCACTTGGACCCTACTAAACAGTGCGGTGGTTCCTATGACTCAACACAGAAGAAAAAGGAAACTACGAAACAACTATGTCTTCGCACTCCATAGTCTTCATGCGATGTCTTCTCATGTCATAGTCTTCATTGTGAATATCTTCACATACCACCATTGTCTTCAATGTCTTCACACATTTTTAGGGTCATCTCCGGTAGGTAAACCGAATCAATGAGGGACTACTACCTGTGTTATCCTGCAATTCTCACAAACACATTAGTCCCTCAACCAAGTTTGTCGTCAATACTCCAAAACCAACTAGGAGTGGCACTAGATGCACTTACAAAGCCATTGCCTTCCTGTTAGTAGTGGTGGGTCACCACATATTGTTCCACTATCCGTTAACATTGCGCTCGGCCACCCATCGATCCAACTTCAGAGTCCCTAAGCCAAGTCATTCCTTGACCAAATACCAAACACATAGGATGAAGCGACACTTGTAAAACAGATGAGGCACCATCTCATTGGCCCTACTACAAAGGGCGCAAAGGCTATACACTACTAGGAAAAAGCCTAGTAGTAGCGCAGGTGCCCGCGCTACTACTACGGTGCTACGGCTAACTTGTAGTAGTAGCGCGGGTGCACCCGCGCTACTACTACGCCTGTTAGTAGTAGCGTGGGTGCTACCCGCGCTACTACTATTAATTTCAAAAACAAAAATCCTCGATCCCGTGCGTGCTGTCAATGGCAGCGATGGTTCGATCCAGCGCCGACAGGGGTCACTGGAGGTGCGGAAGCGCGGCGGCAGACTAGATCCAGCGACGTCTGCTACAGAGGGCCCAGATCCATGGCCGAGCAAGGCGGCGGCGTGGGGCTCCGAGTAAATTGCTGAAAGCCACCCCATTTGTGGCTAGGGTACTGCAAAACTACCGCTTTTGGCAAAAATCACGAAAAACCACCACTTCTGTGGCAAGTGAGTAACAAATCCCACTAATTTGAAACTAAGCCGCGTTAATAGCAAAACTGACAGGTGGGACCCGCATGTCTAGGCTGATGTGGCAAAGACTAGTTCTAGTCAATGTTTGACCTGCTGAGGTGGACATGGGTCACACTTGTCTTCCACAACTCTTATCTCCTCTCTCTCTCTCATGTCCTTCCTGCCACATTCCCGCCCCCTGCCTGCACCCCAGTCAACTCCGACGAGGCCTAGCCCCTATGCGCCCGCTCCTTGCCTACTCCAACGAGGCCTAGACCCTGTGCGCCCGCCCCCTGCCTGCTCCGGTGAGGCCGAGCTGCGGCATGCCCGCCCACTGCCTGCTCCTCGTCACGTGCGCTCCCTCCCCCTGCCTGCTCCTCGCCATGCGCCTGCCCCCCTGCTGAAGGAAATATGCCCTAGAGGCAATAATAAAGTTTTTATTTATATTTCCTTATATCATGATAAATGTTTATTATTCATGCTAAAATTGTATTAACCAGAAACTTAGTACATGTGTGAATACATAGACAAACAGAGTGTCACTAGTATGCCTCTACTTGACTAGCTCGTGGAATCCAAGATGGTTAAGTTTCCTAGCCATAGACATGAGTTGTCATTTGATTAACGGGATCACATCATTAGAGAATGATGTGATTGACTTGACCCATTCTGTTAGCTTAGCACTTGATCGTTTAGTATAAGGCTATTGCTTTCTTCATGACTTATACATGTTCCTATGACTATGAGATTATGCAACTCCCGGATACCGGAGGAACACTTTGTGTGCTACCAAACATCACAATGTAACTGGGTAATTATAAAGGTGCTCTACAGGTGTCTCCGATATTACTTGTTGAGTTGGCATAGATCGAGATTAGGATTTGTCACTCCGATTGTCGGAGAGGTATCTCTGGGCCCTCTCGGTAATGTACATCACTATAAGCCTTGCAAGCAATGTAACTAATGAGTTAGTTACGGGATGATGCATTACGGAACGAGTAAAGAGACTTGATGGTAACGAGATTGAACTAGGTATTGAGATACCGACGATCGAATCTCGGGCAAGTAACATACCGTTGGCAAAGGGAACAACGTATGTTGTTATGCGGTTTTACCGATAAAGATCTTCGTAGAATATGTAGGAACCAATATGAGCATCCAGGTTCCGCTATTGGTTATTGACCGGAGACGTGTCTCGGTCATGTCTACATAGTTCTCGAACCCGTAGGGTCCGCACGCTTAACGTTCAGTGACTATCGGTATTATGAGTTTATGTGTTTTGATGTACCGAAGGTTGTTCGGAGTCCCGGATGAGATCAGGGACATGATGAGGAGTCTCGAAATGTTCAAGACGTAAAGATCGATATATTGGAAGGCTATATTCGTGTATCGGAAAGGTTCTGAGTGGTTCGGGTATTTATCGGAGTACCGGAGAGTTACGGGAATTCGCCGGGGAGTATATGGGCCTTATTGGGCTTTAAGGGAGAGAGAGGGGCTGCCTAGGGCAGCCCCCCCGCCCCAAGGCCTAGTCCGAATTGGACTAGGGGGAGGGGCGGCGCCCCCTCCTTCCTTCTCTTCTCTCTTACCCTTCCTTCTCTCCTACTCCTACTACTTGGAAGTGTTGGGGAACGTAGTAATTTCAAAATTTTCCTACGATCACGCAAGACCATGGTGATGGCATAGCAACGAGAGGGAAGAGTGTCCGTCCACGTACCCTCGTAGACCGAAAGCGGAAGCGTTATAACAACGCTGTTGATGTAGTCGTCGTCTTCACGATCCGACCGATCCAAGCACCGAACGCACGGCACCTCCGAGTTCTCGCACACGCTCAGCTCGATGACGATCCCCGGACTCCGATCCAGCAAAGTGTCGGGATGAGTTCCACAGCACGACGGCGTGGTGACGATGTTGATGCTCCACCGACGCAGGGCTTCACCTAAGCTCCGCGACGATATGACTTCTCCGCGCAGGCTTCGCCTAAGCTCTACGATGATATGACCAAGTGGAATATGGTGGAAGGGGCACCGCACACGGCTAAGGAAAGATCCGTAGATCAACTTGTGTGTCTTGGGGTGCCCCTGCCCCGTGAGCATAAAGGAGCCTGTGGGGAGGTGGCGGCCCAAGGGGAGGCGCAAGGAGTCCTACTCCTCCGGGAGTAGGACTCCCTCCAATCCTAGTTGGATTAGGATTCTGAGGGGGAAAGAGAGAGAGGGGCGGCCCACCTTTCCTAGTCCTAATAGGACTAGGGAAGGGGGGCGCGCGCCACCTAGGGCTGGCCCTCTCCTTTCCACTAAGGCCCACTATGGCCCATGTAGTTCCCGGGGGTTCCGGTAACCTCCGGTACTCCGATAAATTCCCGATTTCACTCGGAACCCTTCCAAGTCCAAACATAGGCTTCCAATATATCAATCTTTATGTCTCGACCATTTCGAGACTCCTCGTCATGTCCGTGATCACATCCGGGACTCGAACAAACTTCGTGCATCAATACTTATAAACTCATTATGAACTGTCATCGAAACGTTAAGCGTTGCGGACCCTACGGGTTCGAGAACTATGTAGACATGACCTAGAACTATTCTCGGTCAATAACCAATAAGCGGAACCTGGATGCCCATATTGGTTCCTACATATTCTACGAAGATCTTTATCGGTCAGACCGCATAACAATATACGTTGTTCCTTTTGTCATCGGTATGTTACTTGCCCGAGATTTGATCGCCGGTATCCAATACCTAGTTCAATCTCGTTACCGGTAAGTCTCTTTACTCGTTCCGTAATACATCATCTCACAACTAACTCATTAGTTGTAATGCTTGCAAGGCTTATGTGATGTGCATTACCGAGAAGGCCTGGAGATACCTCTCCGACAATCGGAGTGACAAAACCTAATCTCAAATACGCCAACCCAACAAGTACCTTTGGAGACACCTGTAGTACTCCTTTATAATCACCCGATTACGTTGTGACGTTTGGTAGTACCCAAAGTGTTCCTCCGTAAACGGAGTTGCATAATCTCATAGTTTATAGGAACATGTATGGGTCATGAAGAAAGCATTAACATACTAAACGATCAAGTGTTAAGCTAACGGAATGGGTCATGTCAATCAGATCATTCTACTAATGATGTGACCTTGTTAATCAAATAACAACTCCTTGTTCATGGTTAGGAAACATAACCATCTTTGATTAACAAGCTAGTCAAGTAGAGGCATACTAGTGACATACTGTTTGTCTATATATTCACACATGTATTATGTTTCCGTTAATACAATTCTAGCATGAATAATAAACATTTATCATGATATAAGGAAATAAATAATAACTTTATTATTGCCTCTAGGGCATATTTCCTTCAGTCTCCCACTTGCACTAGAGTCAATAATCTAGATTACAAAGTAATGATCTTAACACCCATGGAGTCTTGGTGCTGATCATGTTTTGCTCGTGGAAGAGGCTTAGTCAACGGGTCTGCAACATTCAGATCCGTATGTATTTTGCAAATCTCTATGTCTCCCACTTGGACTTGGTCCCGAATGGAATTGAAGCGTCTCTTGATGTGCTTGGTCCTCTTGTGAAATCTGGATTCCTTTGCCAAGGCAAGTGGACCGGTATTGTCACAGAAGAGCTGCATCGGTCCCGATGCACTAGGTATGACACCTAGATCGGAAATGAACTCTTTCATCCGCACTCCTTCATTTGCTGCTTCCAAGCAGCTATGTACTCCGCTTCACATGTAGATCCCGCCACGACGCTTTGTTTAGAACTGCACCAACCGACAGCTCCACCGTTTAATAAAAACACGATCCGGGTTTGCGATTTAGAATCGTCCGGATCAGTGTCAAAGCTATGTCGACGTAACCATTTACGACTAGCTCTTTGTCACCTCCATATACGAGAAACATATCCTTAGTCCTTTTCGTGTATTTCAGGATGTTCTTGACCGCTGTCCAGATCCATTCCTGGATTACTTTGGTACCTTCCTGCCAAGCTTATGGCTAAGCATACGTCAGTCTGGTACACAGCATTGCATACATGATAGAGCCTATGGCTGAAGCATAGGGAACATCTTTCATTTTCTCTCTATCTTCTGCGTGGTCGGGCATTGAGTCTTACTCAATCTTATACCTTGCAACACAGGCAAAAACCTTTCTTTGCCTGATCCAGTTTGAACTTGTCAAAATTTTATCAAGGGATGTGCTTTGTGAAAGTCCAATTAAGCGTCTTGATCTATCTCTATAGATCTTGATGCCCAATATGTAAGCAGCTTCACCGAGGTCTTTCATTGAAAAACTTTTATTCAAGTATCCTTTTATGCCATCCAGAAATTCTATATCATTTCCAATTAATAATATGTCGTCCACATATAATATCGTAAATGCTACTGAGCTCCCACTCACTTTCTTGTAAATACAAGCTTCTCCAAAAGTCTCAGATAAACCCATATGCTTTGATCACACTATCAAAGCGTTTATTCCAACTCCGAGAGGCTTGCACCGGACCATAAATTGATCGTTGGAGCTTGCACACTTTGTTAGCACCTTTTGGATCGACAAAACCTTCTGGTTGCATCATATACAACTCTTCTTCTAGAAATCCATTCAAGAATGCAGTTTTACATCCATTTGCCAAATTTCATAATCATAAAATGCGGCAATTGCTAACATGATTCGGACAGACTTAAGCATCGCTACGGGTGAGAAAGTCTCATCGTAGTCAACCCCTTGAACTTGTCGAAAACCTTTCGCAACAAGTCGAACTTTGTAGACGGTTACATTACCATCGGCGTCAGTCTTCTTCTTAAAGATCCATTTATTTTCAATGGCTTGCCGATCATCGGGCAAGTCAACCAAAGTCCAAACTTTGTTCTCATACATGGATCCCATCTCAGATTTCATGGCTTCCAGCCATTTCATGAATCTGGGCTCACCATCGCTTCTTCATAGTTTGTAGGTTCGCCATGGTCAAGTAACATGACTTCCGAATAGGATTACCGTACCACTGCAGTGCGTATTTTATTCTGGTCGACTCCTCTGAGGTTCAAGAGTAACTTGATCTCAAGCTTCATGATCATCATCATTAGTTTCTTCACTAATTGGTGTAGTTGTCACAGGAACCATTTCTTGTGATGAACTACTTTCCAATAAGGGAGCAGATATGATTATCTCATCAAGTTCTACTTTCCTCCCACTCACTTCTTTCGAGAGAAACTCTTTCTCTAGAAAGGATCCGAATTTAGCAACGAAAATCTTGCCTTCAGATCTGTGATAGAAGGTGTACCCAACAGTTTCCTTTGGGTATCCTATGAAGACACATTTTTCCGATTTGGGTTCGAGCTTATCTGGTTGAAGTTTCTTCACATAAGCATCGCAGCCCCAAACTTTAAGAAACGACAACTTTGGTTTCTTACCAAACCACAGTTCATAAGGCGTCGTCTCAACGGATTTTGACGGTGTCCTATTTAACGTGAATGCGGCCGCCTCTAAAGCATAACCCCAAAAGCGATAGCGGTAAATCGGAAATAGACATCATAGATCGCACCATATCTAGTAAAGCACGACACGACGTTCGGACACACCATTTCTCTCTGTGGTGTTCCGGGTGGCGTGAGTTGCGTAAACTATTCCACATTGTTTCAAATGTAAACCAAACTCGTAACTCAAATATTCACCTCCACGATCAGATCGTAGAAACTTTATTTTCTTGTTACGATGATTTTCCACTTCACTCTGAAATTCTTTGAACTTTTCAAATGTTTCAGATTTGTGTTTCATTAAGTAGATATATCCATATCTGCTCAAATCATCTGTGAAGGTGAGAAAATAACGATACCCGCCACAAGTGCCTCAACATTCATTGGACCACAAACATCAAGATGTATGATTTCCAACAAATCAGTTGCTCGCTCCATAGTTCCGGAGAACGGCGTTTTGGTCATCTTGCCCATGAGGCACGGTTCGCAAGTACCAAGTGATTCATAATCAAGTGATTCCAAAAGCCCATCAGTATGGAGTTTCTTCATGCTTTTTACACCGATATGACCTAAACGGCAAGGCCATAAATAAGTTGCACTATCATTATCAACTCTGCATCTTTTGGCTTCAACATTATGAATATGTGTATCACTACTGCCGAGATTCAACAAGAATAGACCATTCTTCAAGGGTGCATGACCATAAAAGATATTATTCATATAAATAGAACAACCATTATTCTCTGATTTAAATGAATAACCGTCTCGCATTAAACAAGATCCAGATATAATGTTCATGCTCAACGCGGCACCAAATAACAATTATTTAGGTCTAAAACTAATCCCGAAGGTAGATGTAGAGGTAGCGTGCCGACCGCGATCACATTGACTTTGGAACCATTTCCCACGCATCGTCACCTCGTCCTTTGCCGCTGCTCGACTATTCCGTAGTCCCTGTTCGAGTTGCAAATATTAGCAATGTAACCAAGATCAAATACCCAGTGCTACTACGAGCTCTAGTAAGGTACACATCAATAACATGTATATCACATATACCTTTGTTCACCTTGCCATCCTTTTTATCCGCCAAATACTTGGGGCAGTTCCGCTTCCATTGTCCGGTCTGCTTGCGGTAAAAACACTCGATTTGGGCTTAGGTCCGGACTTGGGTTTCTTCTCTTGATCAGCAACTTTCTTGCTGTTCTTTTGAAGTTTCCTTCTTCTTCCCTTTGCCCTTTTCTTGAAACTAGTGGTCTTGTTGACCATCAACACTTGATGCTCTTTCTTGATTTATACCTCCGCAGCTTTTAGCATCGAGAAGAGCTCATGAATTGTCTTAGTCATCCCTTGCATAGTATAGTTCATAACGAAGCTCTTGTAGCTTGGTGGCAGTGATTGGAGAATTCTGTCAATGACACTATCATCCGGAAGATTAACTCCCAGCTGAATTAAGTGATTGTTATACCCGGACATTTTGAGTATGTGCTCACTGACAGAACTATTCTCCTCCATCTTGCAGCTATAGAACTTATTGGAGACTTCATATCTCTCAATCCGGGCATTTGCTTGAAATATTAACTTCAACTCCTGGAACATCTCATATGCTCCATGACGTTCAAAACGTCGTTGAAGACCCGGTTCTAAGCCGTAAAGCATGGCACACTGAACTATAGAGTAGTCATCAGCTACCTTTGCGGACGTTCATAACTTCTCGCTCAAGCATCCGCAGCAGTTCGCTACCCAAATGGTGCTTCCAGACTTAATTTTTACGTGCAGCAATGAGGATAATCCTCGAGTTACGGACCCAGTCCGTGTAATTGCTACCATCATCTTTCAACTTTGCTTTCTCAAGGAACGCATTAAAATTCAACGGAACAACAAAGACGAGCCATCTATCTACATCAAACATAGACAAGCAAAATACTATCGGTACTAAGTTCATGACAATTTTAAGTTTGATTAATCATATTAAAACTCCCACTTAGACGTACATCTCTCTAGTCATCTAAGTAATCACGTGATCCATATCAACTAAACCGTGTCCGATCATCACGTGAGACGGAGTAGTTTCAACGGTGAACATCACTATGTTGATCATATCTACTATATGATTCACGTTCGACCTTTCGGTCTCCGTGTTCCGAGGCCATATCATTATATGCTAGGCTCGTCAAGTTTAACCTGAGTATTCGCGTGTGCAACTGTTTTGCACCCGTTGTAGATGGACGTAGAACTTATCACACCCGATCATCACGTGGTGTCTGGGTACTACGAACTTTGGCAACGGTGCATACTCAGGGAGAACACTTCTTGATAATTTTTAGTGAGAGATCATCTTATAATGCTACCGTCAATCAAAGCAAGATAAGATGCATAAAGGATAAACATCACATGCAATCAATTATAAGTGATATGATATGGTCATCATCATCTTGTGATTGTGATCTCCATCGCCAAGCACCGTCATGATCACCATCGCCACCGGTAGCGACACCTTGATCTCCATCGTAGCATCGTTGTCGTCTCGCCAATCTTATGCTTCCACGACTATCACTACCGTTTAGTAATAAAGTAAAGCATTACATCGCGATTGCATTGCATACAATAAAGCGACAACCATATGGCTCCTGCCAGTTGCCGATAACTCGGTTACAAAACATGATCATCTCATACAATAAAATATAGCATCACGTCTTGACCATATCACATCACAACATGCCCTGCAAAAACAAGTTTTACGTGGCTGCTACGGGCTAAGCAAGAACCGTTCTTACCTACGCATCAAAACCACAACGATAGGTTGTCAAATAGACTCCGTTTTAACCTTCTCAAGGACCGGGCGTAGCCATACTCGGTTCAAATAATGTTGGAGAGACAGTCTTCCTATTGCCATCTATGTGCATTGCACGTCGTGGGTAGCGGTCTATAGTAAGCGTTCGCGTAAGGTTGGTCCGGTTCGTCTCTTCCATCAATACAGCTGAACCAAAGTATGACATGCCGGTAGGCGGTATGACTTGTATCGTCCACAACTCACTTGTGTTCTACTCGTGCATATGACATCAACGCATAAAACCAGGCTCGGATGCCACCGTTGGGGAACGTAGTAATTTCAAAATTTTCCCTACGATCACGCAAGACCATGGTGATGGCATAGCAACGAGGGAAGAGTGTCCGTCCACGCACTCGTGAGACCGAAAGCGGAAGCGTTATAACAATGCGGTTGATGTAGTCGTGCGTCTTCACGATCCGACCGATCCAAGCACCGAACGCACGGCACCTCCGAGTTACGCACACGCTCAGCTCGATGACGATCCCGGACTCCGATCCAGCAAAGTGTCGGGATGAGTTCCGTCAAGACGACGGCGTGGTGACGATGTTGATGCTCCACCGACGCAGGGCTTCGCCTAAGCTCCATGACGATATGACTTCTCCGGCGCGAGGCTTCGCCTAAGCTCTACGATGATATGACCGAAGTGGAATATGGTGGAAGGGGCACCGCACACGGCTAAGGAAAGATCCGTAGATCAACTTGTGTGTCTTGGGGTGCCCCTGCCCCGTGATATAAAGGAGCTGGGGGAGGTGGCGGCCCAAGGGGGAGGCGCAAGGAGTCCTACTCCTCGGGAGTAGGACTCCCTCCAATCCTAGTTGGATTAGGATTCCCGGAGGGGAAAGAGAGAGAGGGGCGGCCCACCTTTCCTAGTCCTAATAGGACTAGGGAAGGGGGGCCTGACCACCTAGGGCTGGCCCTCTCCCTTTCCACTAAGGCCCACTATGGCCCATGTAGTTCCCGGGGTTCCGGTAACCTCCGGTACTCGGTAAATTCGATTTCACTCGGAACCCTTCCAAGTCCAAACATAGGCTTCCAATATATCAATCTTTATGTCTCGACCATTTCGAGACTCCTCGTCATGTCCGTGATCACATCCGGGACTCGAACAAACTTCGTGCATCAATACTTATAAACTCATTATGAACTGTCATCGAAACGTTAGCGTGTGGACCCTACGGGTTCGAGAACTATGTAGACATGACCTAGAACTATTCTCGGTCAATAACCAATAGCGGAACCTGGATGCCCATATTGGTTCCTACATATTCTCTGAAGATCTTTATCGGTCAAACCGCATAACAACATACGTTGTTCCCTTTGTCATCGGTATGTTACTTGCCGAGATTCGATCGTCGGTATCCAATACCTAGTTCAATCTCGTTGCAGTAAGTCTCTTTACTCGTTCGTAATACATCATCTCACAACTAACTCATTAGTTGTAATGCTTGCAAGGCTTAAGTGATGTGCATTACCGAGAAGGCACTGGAGATACCTCTCCGAGCAATCGGAGTGACAAAACCTAATCTCGAAATCGCCAACCCAACAAGTACCTTTGGAGACACCTGTAGTACTCCTTTATAATCACCCAGTTACGTTGTGACGTTTGGTAGTACCCAAAGTGTTCCTCCGGTAAACGGAGTTGCATAATCTCATAGTTTATAGGAACATGTATGGGTCATGAAGAAAGCATTAACATACTAAAGCGATCAAGTGTTAAGCTAACGGAATGGGTCATGTCAATCAGATCATTCTACTAATGATGTGACCTTGTTAATCAAATAACAACTCCTTGTTCATGGTTAGGAAACATAACCATCTTTGATTAACAAGCTAGTCAAGTAGAGGCATACTAGTGACATACTGTTTGTCTATATATTCACACATGTATTATGTTTCCGGTTAATACAATTCTAGCATGAATAATAAACATTTATCATGATATAAGGAAATAAATAATAACTTTATTATTGCCTCTAGGGCATATTTCCTTCAGGAAGGGGGGAAACCTACTCCCGGTGGGAGTAGGACTCCCCAGGGCGCGCCATAGTAGAGGGCCGGCCCTCCCCCTCCTCCACTCCTTTATATACGGGGGAGGGGGGCACCCCATAGACACACAAGTTGATCAGTTGATCTTTTAGCCGTGTGCGGTGCCCCCCTCCATCATAATCCACGTCGGTTATATCGTAGCGGTGTTTAGGCGAAGCCCTGCGTCGGTAGCATCATCATCACCGTCATCACACCGTCGTGCTTACGGAACTCTCCCTCGAAGCTCTGCTGGATCATGAGTTTGAGGGACGTCATCGAGCTGAACGTGTGTTGAACTCGGAGGTGCCGTGTGTTCGGTACTTGGATCGGTCGGATCGTGAAGACGTACGACTACATCAACCGCGTTGTCATAACGCTTCCGCTTTCGGTCTACGAGGGTACGTGGACAACACTCTCCCTTCTCGTTGCTATGCATCACCATGATCTTGCGTGTGCGTAGGATTTTATTTTTTTGAAATTACTACGATCCCCAACAGTGGCATCCGAGCCAGGTTTATGTGTAGATGCTATATGCACGAGTAGAACACAAGTGAGTTGTGGGCGAAACAAGTCATACTGCTTACCAGCATGTCACACTTTGATTCTGCGCTATTGTTGGATGAATCGGCCTGGACCAACATTACGCGTACGCTTACACGAGACTGGTTCTACCGACGTGCTTGGCACACAGGTAGCTGGCGGGTGTCAGTTTCTCCAACTTTAGTTGAATCGAGTGTGGCTACGCCCGGTCCTTGTGAAGGTTAAAACAACACATACTTGACGAAATATCGTTGTGTTTTTAATGCGTAGGTAAGAACTGTTCTTGCTCAGCCCGTAGCAGCCACGTAAAACTTGCAACAACAAAGTAGAGGACGTCTAACTTGTTTTTGCAGGGCATGTTGTGATGTGCTATGGTCAAGACATGATGCTAAATTTTATTGTATGAGATGATCATGTTTTGTAACTGAGTTATCGGCAACTGGCAGGAGCCACATGGTTGTCGCTTTATTGTATGAAATGCAATCGCCATGTAATTGCTTTACTTTATCACTAAGCGGTAGCGATAGTCGTAGAAGCAATAGTTGGCGAGACGACAACGATGCTACGATGGAGATCAAGGTGTCGCGCCGGTGACGATGGTGATCATGACGATGCTTTGGAGATGGAGATCAAAGGCAAAGATGATGATGGCCATATCATATCACTTATATTGATTGCATGTGATGTTTATCCTTTATGCATCTTATTTTGCTTAGATCGGGGGTAGCATTATAAAATGATCTCTCACTAAATTTCAAGGTACAAGTGTTCTCTCTGTGTATGCACCGTTGCGAAAGTTCGTCGTGCCGAGACACCACGTGATGATCGGGTGTGATAAGCTCTACGTTCACATATAACGGGTGCAAGCCAGTTTTGCACACGCAGAATACTCGGGTTAAACTTGACGAGCCTAGCATATGCAGATATGGCCTCGGAACACTGGAGACTGCAAGGTCGAGCGTGAACCATATAGAAGATATGATCAACATAGTGATGTTCACCGTTGAAAACTACTCCATCTCACGTGATGATCGGACATGGTTTAGTTGATATGGATCAGGTGATCACTTAGATGATTAGAGGGATGTATATCTAAGTGGGAGTTCTTAAGTAATATGATTAATTAAACTTTAATTTATCATGAACTTAGTTCTGGTAGTATTAGCATATCTATGTTGTAGATCAATAGGTCGCGTTTAGCTTCCCTGTTTTATTTTTTGTATGTTCCTAGAGAAAACTAAGTTGAAAGATGTTAGTAGCAATGATGCGGATTGGATCCATGATCTGAGGATTTTCCTCATTGCTGCATAGAAGAATTATGTCCTTGATGCACCGCTAGGTGATGTAATCGATTGCGAGGAGCAGATGCGTATGTTATGAACGTTTGACAAAGCTCGGTATGATGACTACTTGATAGTTTAGTGCACCATGCTTTACGGCTTAGAACCGGACTTCAAAAATGTTTTGAACGCATACGGAGCATATAAGATGTTCCAAGAGTTGAAATTGGTATTTCATACTTATGCCCGTGTCGAGAGGTATGAGACCTCTGACAGTACTTTGCCTACAAAATGGAGGAGAATGACTCAACCAGTGAGCATGTGCTCAGATTGTCTGGGTACTACAATTGCTTCAATCAAGTGGGAGTTAATCTTCCAGATAAGATAGTGATTGACAGAGTTCTCTAGTCACTATCACCAAGTTACTAGAACTTCGTGATGAACTATAATATGCAAGGGATAACGAAAACGATTCCCAAGCTCTTCATGATGCTGAAATCGATGAAGGTAGAAATCAAGAAAAGCATCAAGTGTTGATGGTTGACAAGACCACTAGTTTCAAGAAAAGGGCAAAGGGAAGGAGGGGAACTTCAAGAAGAACGATAAGCAAGTTGTTACTCAAGTGAAGAAGCTCAAGTCTGGACCTAAGCCTGAGACTAAGTGCTTCTACTGCAAAGGGATTGGTCACTGGAAGCAGAACTGCCCCAAGTATTTGGCGGATAAGAAGGATGGCAAAGTGAACAAAGGTATATTTGATATACACGTTATTGATGTGTACTTTACAAGTGTTTATATCAACCCCTCAGTATTTGATACTAGTTCAGTTGCTAAGATTAGTAACTCGAAACGGGAGTTGCAGAATGAACAGAGACTAGTTAAGGGTGAAGTGACGATGTGTGTTGGAAGTGGTTCCAAGATTGATATGATCATCATCGCACACTCCCTATACTTTCGGGATTAGTGTTGAACCTAAATAAATATTATTTGGTGTTTGCGTTAAGCATGAATATGATTTGATCATGTTTATTGCAATAAGGTTATTCATTTAAAGTCGGAGAATAATTGTTGTTCTGTTTACATGAATAAAACCTTCAATGGTCATACACCCAAGGTGAATGGTTTATTGAATCTCGATCGTAGTGATACACATATTCATAATATTGAAGCCAAAAGATGCAAAGTTAATAATGATAATGCAACTTATTTGTGGCACTGCCATTTAGGTCATATTGGTGTAAAGCGCATGAAGAAAATCCATGCTAATCGGCTTTTGGAATCACTTGATTATGAATCAGTTGATGCTTGCGAACCATGCCTCATGGGCAAGATGACTAAGACTCCATTCTCCGGAACAATGGAGCGAGCAACAGACTTGTTGGAAATAACTAGTAGAATGCACGTGCGTTGCTACGGGCTAAAATGCGCATAAATGAATCAAACCGATGATTAAGGTCGTCTCCAAGGTCAAAACTCATTTCTTTCTCATATGTTTGGATGTGTTCACACACCGCACAGGCTTCCCAAAATCGTTTGGGCAATCCAGCTTGAAAGGACATGCGGTGCCCCCATGTGTGGTTTTGGTAATTGATGACATTCTCTATGGACTAATGGTTGCATTGAGTTATATTTGAAGGATTTGTCCATAGGCATTTCTTGAAGTCCATGTGTTGGTTTCAAGGAGTTTATGTGTTGACCAAGGTGCTATTAAGGATTATCCAAAGATTGGTCATGTGAGTTTATGTGTTGACCAAGGTGCTATTAAGGATTATCCAAAGATTGGTCATGTGAGTGTTGAGCTTATTGCAAGCATGTCTTGAAGAAGAAGATTGTGTGATCATTCATGTTTACCTTCAAGACATCATCCAAACGAAGAGAGTTGGAAAGATTCAAGGTTGATCAAGACTAAGTCAAGAGTGAATCAAGTTGATCAACTCACAAAGCGTAGAAGATGTACCGAGAGGGATCAAGTGATCCCATGGTATGGTAAGCATTATCCATTGCACTTTGTCTACTAACCCATGGTCTATGTGAGAGTCTATGTGGGGTTAGGTACGTGTCCATGGGCTTGCATCAAGAGGAAGATATCATACAACCCATGGAAAGGATGACATCAAGTGGTGATCGTCATCAAGATTATGCGTGCAAGTTCAAGTGGAGCATCACGAAGAGATCAAGTGCTTGAAGCTTGCCATCCATTGTGGTGTCAATGGACTTGTGAAGATGTGTCAAGAGTGGCTCACCCATAATGGAGTATGGGGAGCAATCATCTAGTCTCCATCGGCCCATCGCAATCAAGAAAGGTGGTCCATCTTGAGGAGGACAAGATCGTCATCATCTAGCTCAAGTGGATCATGTGCAAGGCAAAGGTTTGCCCTTGATAGGTTTTCTATTTTACCGGTCTCATGGTGGTAGTTGGGAGACCGGGTTATAGGATCGATAGCCGTACTATCAAGGGGGGCTCTCAAGTGAGTAGCTTGATCGTATCGTTCGTCAAGAGCTCAAACCATTGCATCCTTGCATCATGCTTCTTGGTTCTTGTTTGGTTCTCTTTGTGAGTCTTAGAGCTTATGGTCATCTTTATGACAAGCTTGAGTTCATCGAAAATGGAGTTTGCATGCGTCTTCTATGATGTTTTCGGTGTTGGAGGTTTTACCGGTCTTTTCCGAGGAAGGGTTCTCACCATTTTCTTTTGGGCCTTTTCTCATTTTCTTATTATTGGTATTTCTCTCAAGATTGTGTTAGCCCTTGTCTCTAGCTTTCCAACAAACTTGGTTTCATTAATTCGGAGTCTGAATGCGAAGTTATGGTAGTTTTGGTGTTACGAAAAGGCTGCAAGAAGATTACCATGGTAGGAGCGGAAGTAATTTTTTACTACCGCCCTTGGGAGCGCTACTACCGCTTGGAGCAGTACTACCGCGGCTACTTCCGTGGCTACTTCCACTCGGGACCAAAAACTCGTCACAAGTCCAGCGGTGGTAGGCACGGATGTAATTTTTTAGTACCGCTCGCAAGCAGTAGTTGTTGGGGAACGTTGCAGAAAATTAAAAAATTTCCTACGGTTTCACCAAGATCCATCTATGAGTTCATCTAAGCAACGAGTCAAGGGAGAGAGTTTGCATCTACATACCACTTGTAGATCGAGTGCGGAAGCGTTCAAGGGGATGGTGATGATGGAGTCGTACTACGCCGTGATTCGGATCACCGATGACCAAGTGTTGAACGGACAGCACCTCCGCATTCAACACACGACGTACGGACGGCGTCTCCTCCATCTTGATCCAGCAAGGAGGAAGGAGAGGTTGAGGAAGATGACTCCAGCAGCAGCACGACGGCGTGATGATGGTGGAGTGACAGTTCTCCGGCAGGGCTTCGCCAAGCACACGCGGAGGAGGAGAGGTGTTGGGGAGGGGAGGGGTTGCGCCTTGGCTTGGGTGCGGCTGCCCTCCCCTCACCCCTCTATTTATAGGGGGAAGGGAGAAGAGGGCCGGCCCCTCTAGATGGCATTTAGAGGGGGGCGGCGGCCAAGGGGAGGGGTGGCTTGCCCCCCAAGCAAGGGGGGGGCCCTTCTAGGGTTCCCCCCAAATCCTAGGCGCAAGGGCCCAAGGGGGGGGGGTGCGCCCAGCCCATCAGGGGCTGGCTCCTTCCCCCACGCAGCCCAAGTGGCCCCCCGGGAGGGTGGCCCCTCCCGATGGACCTCCAGAACCCTTCCGGTGGCCCCGGTACAATACCGGTATGCCCCCGAAACTTTCCGGTGTCCGTTTGACAACTTCCCATATATAAATCTTTACCTCCGGACCCTTCCGGAACTCCTCGTGACGTCCGGGATCTCATCCGGACTCCAAACAACATTCGGTAATCACATACAAGTCTTCCTAATAACCCTAGCGTCACCGAACCTTATGTGTGTAGACCCTACGGGTTCGGAGACACGCAGACATGACCGAGACGGCTCAGGTCAATAACCAACAGCCGGATCTGGATACCCATGTTGGCTCCCACATGCTCCTCGATGTTGTCATCGGATGAACCCACGATGTCGAGGATTCAAGTAACCCCGTATACTATTCCCTTTGTTAATCGGTGCGTTACATGCCCGAGACTCGATCGTCGGTATCCCAATACCTCGTTCGGTCTCAAGTATCGCAAGTCACTTTACTGCATCAGTAATGCATGATCCCGTGACCAAACACTTGGTCACTTTGAGCTCATTATGATGATGCATTACCGAGTGGGCCCAGAGATACCTCTCCGTCATACACGGAGTGACAAATCCAGTCTCGATCCAGGTCAACCCAATGTACACTTTCGGAGATACCGTAGTGCACCTTTATAGTCGCCAGCCATTGTGACGCTTTGGTACACCCAAAGCACTCCTACGGTATCCGGGCGTTACACGATCTCATTGTCTAAGGAAGAGATACTTGACATGAAAAAGCTCTAGCAAAACGAACTACACGATCTTGTGCTATGCTTAGGATTGGGTCTTGTCCATCACGTCATTCTCCTAATGACGTGATCCCGTTGTCAATGACATCTCGATGTCCATAGTCGTGAAACCATGACTATCTGTTGACCAACGAGCTAGTCAACTAGAGGCTCACTAGGGACGACATTGTGGTCTATGTATTCACACGTGTATTACGATTTCCGGATAATACAATTATAGCATGAATAAAAGACAATTATCACGAACAAGGAAATATAATAATAATGCTTTTATTATTGCCTCTAGGGCATATTTCCAACAGTCTCCCACTTGCACTAGAGTCAATAATCTAGTTACATTGTGATGAATCGAACACCCATAGAGTTCTCGTGTTGATCATGTTTTGCCCGCTTGGAAGAGGTTTAGTCAACGGATCTGCGACATTCAGATCCGTATGCACTTTACAAATTTCTATGTCTCCATCTTGAACATTTTCACGGATGGAGTTGAAGCGACGCTTGATGTGCCTGGTCTTCTTGTGAAACCTGGGCTCCTTGGCAAGTGCAATAGCTCCAGTGTTATCACCGAAGAGTTTGATCGGCCCCGACACATTGGGTATGACTCCTAGGTCGGTGATGAACTCCTTCACCCATATTGCTTCATGTGCTGCCTCCGAGGCTGCCATGTATTCCGCTTCACATGTAGATCCCGCCACGACGCTCGCTTTGCAGCTGCACCAGCTTCTTGCTCCACCATTCAACATATACACGTATCCGGTTTGTGACTTAGAGTCATCCAGATCTGTGTCGGAAGCTAAGCGTCGACGTAACCCTTCTGACGAGCTCTTCGTCACCTCCATAAACGAAACATGTCCTTTGTCCTTTTCATGTACTTCAGGATATTCTTGACCGCTGTCCAGTGTTCCGTGCCGGGATTACTTTGGTACCTTCCTACCAAACTTACGGCAAGGTTTACATCAGGTCTGGTACACAGCATGGCATACATAATAGATCCTATGGCTGAGGCATAGGAGATGACGCTCATCTCTTCTTTATCTTTTGTCGTGGTCGGGCATTGAGCCGAGCTCAATCTCACACCTTGCAATACAGGCAAGAACCCCTTCTTGGACTGATCCATTTTGAACTTCTTCAAAATCTTATCAAGGTATGTGCTTTGTGAAAGACCTATGAGGCGTCTCGATCTATCTCTATAGATCTTGATGCCTAATATATAAGCAGCTTCTCCAAGGTCCTTCATTGAAAAACACTTATTCAAGTAGGCCTTAATGCTGTCCAAGAATTCTATATCATTTCCCATCAAAAGTATGTCATCTACATATAATATGAGAAATGCTACAGAGCTCCCACTCACTTTCTTGTAAACGCATGCTTCTCTATAAGTCTGCATAAACCCAAACGCTTTGATCATCTCATCAAAGAGAATGTTCCAACTCCGAGATGCTTGCACCAGCCCATAAATGGATCGCTGGAGCTTGCATACTTTGTTAGCATTCTTAGGATCGACAAAACCTTCCGGCTGCATCATATACAGCTCTTCCTTAAGATAACCGTTAAGGAACGCTGTTTTGACGTCCATCTGCCATATCTCATAATCATAGTATGCAGCAATTGCTAACATGATTCGGACGGACTTAAGCTTCGCTACGGGAGAGAAAGTCTCATCGTAGTCAATCCCTTGAACTTGCCGATAACCCTTAGCGACAAGTCGAGCTTTATAGATGGTGACATTACCATCCGCGTCCGTCTTCTTCTTAAAGATCCATTTGTTTTCTATCGCTCACGATCATCGGGCAAGTCACCAAAGTCCATACTTTGTTTTCATACATGGATTCTATCTCGGATTTCATGGCTTCTAGCCATTTGTTGGAATCTGGGCCTGCCATCGCTTCTTCATAGTTCAAGGTTCACCCTTGTCTAACAACATGATTTCCAAAGACAGGTTGCCGTACCACTCACAGTGCGGAACGTGTCCTAGTGGACCCACGGGTTCAAGAGCAACTTGATCCGAAGTACCTTGATCATCATCATTAATTTCCTCTCCAATTGGTGTAGGCACCACAGGAACATTTTCCTGAGCTGCACTACTTTCTCGGGTTCAAGAGGTAGTACTTCATCGAAGTTCTACTTTCCTCCCACTTACTCCTTTCGAGAGAAACTCTTTTCCGTAAAGGATCCGTTCTTGGCAACAAAGATCTTGCCTTCGGATCTAAGGTAGAAGGTATACCCAATGGTTTCCTTAGGGTATCCTATGAAGACGCATTTTTCCGACTTGGGTTCGAGCTTTTCAGGTTGAAGTTTCTTGACATAAGCATCGCATCCCCAAACTTTTAGAAACGACAGCTTAGGTTTCTTCCCAAACCATAATTCATACGGTGTCGTCTCAACGGATTTAGACGGTGCCCTATTTAAAGTGAATGTAGCTGTCTCTAGAGCATATCCCCAAAATGATAGCGGTAAATCGGTAAGAGACATCATGGATCGCACCATATCCAATAGAGTGCGACACGACGTTCGCACACACCGTTACGCTTGAGGTGTTCCAGCGGCGTGAGTTGTGAAACGATTCCACATTTTCTTAAGTGTGTACCAAATTCGTGACTTAAATATTCTCCTCCATGATCCGATCAGAAGAATTTTATCTTTCGGTCACGTTGATTCTCTACTTCATTCTGAAATTCCTTGAACTTTTCAAAGGTCTCAGACTTGTGTTTCATCAAGTAGACATACCCATATCTACTCAAGTCATCTGTGAGAGTGAGAACATAACGATATCCTCCATGAGCCTCAACACTCATTGGACCGCATACATCGGTATGTATGATTTCCAACAAGTTGGTCGCTCGCTCCATTGTTCCGAGAACGGAGTCTTGGTCATCTTGCCCATGAGGCATGGTTCGCATGTGTCAAATGATTCATAATCTAGAGACTCCAAAAGACCATCAGCATGGAGCATCTTCATGCGCTTGACACCAATGTGACCAAGGCGGCAGTGCCACAAGAATGTGGGACTATCGTTATCAACTTTACATCTTTTGGTATTCACGATATGAATATGTGTAACATTACGCTCGAGATTCATTAAGAATAAACCATTGACCATCGGAGCATGACCATAAAACATATCTCTCATATAAATAGAACAACCATTATTCTCGGATTTAAATGAGTAGCCATCTCACATTAAACGAGATCCAGATACAATGTTCATGCTCAAACTTGGCACCAAATAACAATTATTAAGGTTCAAAACTAATCCCGTAGGTAAATGTAGAGGTAGCGTGCGACGGGCGATCACATCGACTCTGGAACCATTCCCCGACGCCAAGATCGTCACCTCGCCCTTCGCCAGCCTCCGCTTATTCCGTAGCTCCTGCTGTGAGTTAGAAATATGAGCAACGGCACGGTATCAAATACCCAGGAGTTACTACGAAAATCTATAAGGTACACATCAATTACATGTATATCAAATATACCTTTGGTGTTGCCGGCCTTCTTATCCGCTAAGTATTTGGGGCAGTTCCGCCCAAAGGACCCTTCCCTTGCAATAAAAGCACTCAGTCTCGTGCTTGGGTCCATTCTTTGACTTCTTCCCGTAACTGGCTTATCGGGCGCCGCAACATCCTTGCCGTCCTTCTTGAAGTTCTTCTTGCCCTTGCCCTTCTTGAACTTAGTGGTCTTATTGACCATCAACACTTGATGTTCTTTCTTGATCTCAACCTCTCACGACTTCAGATTGAAAATACTTCAGGAATGGTCTTCACCATCCCCTGCATATTGTAGTTCATCACAAAGCTCTTGTAGCTTGGTGGGAGCGATCAAGGATTCTGTCAATGACCGCCTCATCGTGGAGGTTAATATTCAGCTGGGTCATGCGGTTGTGCAACCTGCACATTCTCGAGTATGTGCTCACCGATGTAACTATTTTCCTCCATCTTACAACTATAGAACTTGTCGAGACGCTATATCTCTCGACCCGGGCGTGAGCTTGGAAAACTAGTTTCAGCTCCTCGAACATCTCATATGCTCCGTGATGCTCAAAACGCTTTTGGAGCCCCGGTTCTAAGTCAGAAGCATGCCGCACTGAACGAGGGAGTAATCATCAGCACGAGTCTGCCAAGCATTCATAATGTCTTGGTTCTCTGGGACGGGAGCATCACCTAGCGGTCCTTCTAGGACATATTGTTTCCTGGCAGCTATGAGGATGATCCTCAGGTTCCGGACCCAGTCCGTATAGTTGCTGCCATCATCTTTCAGCTTGGTTTTCTCTAGGAACGTGTTGAAGTTCAGGTTGACATGAGCGTTGGCCATTTGATCTACAAGACATATTTGCAAAGGTTTTAGACTAAGTTCATGATAATTAAGTTCATCTAATCAAATTATTTTAATGAACTCCCACTCAGATTCGACATCCCTCTAGTCATCTAAGTGTTACACGATCCGAGTCGACTAGGTCGTGTCCGATCATCACGTGAGACGGACTAGTCATCGTCGGTGAACATTCTCATGTTGATCGTATCTTCCATACGACTCGTGTTCGACCTTTCGGTCTCCGTGTTCCGAGGCCATGTCTGTACATGCTAGGCTCGTCAAGTTAACCCTAAGTGTTTTGCATGTGTAAAACTGTCTTACACCCGTTGTATGTGAGCGTAAGGATCTATCACACCCGATCATCACGTGGTGCTCAAACGCATTTAACTTTAGCAACGGTGCACAGTTAGGGGAGAACACTTCTTGAAATTGTTGTAAGGGATCATCTTATTTACTACCGTCGTTCTAAGTAAACAAGATGCATAAACATAATAAACATCACATGCAATTATATAGTAGTGACATGATATGGCCAATATCATATAGCTCCATTGATCTCCATCTTCGGGCTCCATGATCATCTTGTCACCGGCATGACACCATGATCTCCATCATCATGATCTCCATCATCGTGTCTTCATGAAGTTGTCACGCCAACGACTACTTCTACTTCTATGGCTAACGCGTTTAGCAATAAAGTAAAGTAATTTTCATGGCGTTCTTCAATGACACGCATGTCATACAAAAATAAAGACAACTCCTATGGCTCCTGCCGTTGTCATACTCATCGACATGCAAGTCGTGATTCCTATTACAAGAACATGATCTCATACATCACAATATATCATTCATCATTCATCACAACTTCGCCATATCACATCACATGACAATTGCTGCAAAAACAAGTTAGACGTCCTCTAATTGTTGTTGCGTCTTTACGTGGCTGCAATTGGGTTCTAGCAAGAACGTTTTCTTACCTACGAATAACCACAACGTGATTTTGTCAACTTCTATTTACCCTTCATAAGGACCCTTTTCATCGAATCCGCTCCAACTAAAGTGGGAGAGACAGACACCCGCCAGCCACCTTATGCAACTAGTGCATGTCAGTCGGTGGAACCGGTCTCACGTAAGCGTATGTGTAAGGTTAGTCCGGGACGCTTCATCCCACAATACCGCTGAAGCAAGATAAGACTAGTAGCGGCAAGCAAGTTGACAAGATCTACGCCCACAACAAAATTGTGTTCTACTCGTGCAATAGAGAACTACGCATAGACCTAGCTCATGATGCCACCGTTGGGGAACGCTGCAGAAAATTAAAATTTTTCCTACGGTTTCACCAAGATCCATCTATGAGTTCATCTAAGCAACGAGTCAAGGGAGAGAGTTTGCATCTACATACCACTTGTAGATCGAAAAGTGAAGCGTTCAAGGGGATGGTGATGATGGAGTCGCAGACTCGCCGTGATTCGGATCACCGATGACCAAGTGCTGAACGGACAGCACCTCCGCGTTCAACACACGTACGGTACGGACGACGTCTCCTCCGTCTTGATCCAGCAAGGAGGAAGGAGAGGTTGAGGAAGATGACTCCAGCAGCAGCACGACGGTGTGATGATGGTGGAGTGACAGTTCTCCGGCAGGGCTTCGCCAAGCACACGCGGAGGAGGAGAGGTGTTGGGGAGGGGAGGGGCTGCGCCTTGGCTTGGGTGCGGCTGCCCTCCCCTCACCCCTCTATTTATAGGGGGAAGGGAGAAGGGGTCGGCCCCTCTAGATGGCATCTAGAGGGGGGCGGCGGCCAAGGGGAGGGGTGGCTTGCCCCCCAAGCAAGGGGGGGCGCCCCCTTCTAGGGTTCCCCCTAAACCCTAGGCGCAAGGGCCCAAGGGGGGGTGCGCCCAGCCCATCAGGGGCTGGCTCCTTCCCCCACGCAGCCCAAGTGGCCCCCCCGGGAGGGTGGCCCTCCCGGTCGACCTCCGGAACCCTTCCGGTGGCCCCAGACAATACCGGTATGCCCCGAAACTTTCCGGTGTCCGCTTGACAACTTCCCATATATAAATCTTTACCTCCGGACCCTTCCTAACTCCTCGTGACATCCGGGATCTCATCCGGGACTCGAACAACATTCGGTAATCACATACAAGTCTTCCTAATAACCCTAGCGCCACCGAACCTTAAGTGTGTAGACCCTACGGGTTCGAGACACGCAGACATGACCGAGACGGCTCTCAGGTCAATAACCAACAGCGGGATCTGGATACCCATGTTGGCTCCCACATGCTCCTCGATGTTGTCATCGGATGAACCACGATGTCGAGGATTCAAGTAACCCCGTATACTATTCCCTTTGTCAATCGGTACGTTACATGCCCGAGACTCGATCGTCGGTATCCCAATACCTCGTTCAGTCTCAAGCATCGCAAGTCACTTTACTCGCATCAGTAATGCATGATCCCGTGACCAAACACTTGGTCACTTTGATCTCATTATGATGATGCATTACCGAGTGGGCCCAGAGATACCTCTCCGTCATACGGAGTGACAAATCCCACTCTCGATCCGTGTCAACCCAATGTACACTTTCGGAGATACCTGTAGTGCACCTTTATAGTCACCCGATTACGTTGTGACGTTTGGTACACCCAAAGCACTCCTATGGTATCCGGGAGTTACACGATCTCATGGTCTAAGGAAGAGATACTTGACATGAAAAAGCTCTAGCAAAACGAACTACACGATCTTGTGCTATGCTTAGGATTGGGTCTTGTCCATCACGTCATTCTCCTAATGACGTGATCCCATTGTCAATGACATCTGATGTCCATAGTCAGGAAACCATGACTATCTGTTGACCAACGAGCTAGTCAACTAGAGGCTCACTAGGGACGTATTGTGGTCCATGTATTCACACGTGTATTACGATTTCCGGATAATACAATTATAGCATGAATAAAAGACAATTATCACGAACAAGGAAATATAATAATAATGCTTTTATTATTGCCTCTAGGGCATATTTCCAACAGTAGTACCGCTACCCTTAGCAGTAGTACCGCTACCCCTAGCAGTAGTACCGTGATGTCGAGCGGTACTACCGCTCGGTGCGGGCTGTGAGCATAACGGTTGGATTTTTTCCCACCTATAAAAGGGGGTCTTCTTCCCATTGAACCTTATCCTTTGAGCTCGTGTTCTTCCCCCATTGTTGACCTTCTCCGAGCTTGCTAACTCTCAATCCCTCCATGGATTCTTGCTAGTTTTTGAGGGAAAAGAGAGGAGATCTAGATCCACATTTCCACCAATCACTTTCTCCTCTAAGTGAGGGGAACCCCTTGGATCTAGATCTTGGAGTTCTTTGTGTTCTTCTTTCGTTCTTCCTCTCATTTTCCTCCCAAGCATTAGTTGCTTTGGTGGGATTTGGGAGAGAAGGACTTGGGCACTCCGTGTTCCCTTGCCATTGCATTTGGTGCATCGGTTTGAGTTCTCCACGGTGATACGTGGAAGTGAAGTTTGAGAAGCTTATTACTTTTGGGTGTTTGGGCACCCTAGATCTTGTTCCTCTTGGGTGCCTTGGCGCCCTAGACGGTTGGTGGTGTTCGGAGCTCAATCATTGTGGTGTAAAGCTCCGGGCAAGCGTCAGGGTCTCCAATTAGGTTGTGGAGATCGCCCCGAGCAATTTGACGGTACCGTGACCGCCCCAAGGGTTGCCAAAGTGTACGGGTTCGGTGACCGCCCCAAGGGTTGCCATTTGTACGGGTTCGGTGACCGCCCTCAAGGGTCCCTTAGTGGAATCACGGCATCTTGCATTGTGCAAGGGCGTGAGGAGATTACGGTGGTCCTAGTGGCTTCTTGGGAGCATTGTGCCTCCACACCGCTCCAAACGGAGATTAGCATCCGCAAGGGTGTGAACTTCGGGATACATCGTCATCTCCGCGTGCCTCGGTTATCTCTTATCCGAGCCATTTACTTATGCACTTTACTTTGTGATAGCCATATTGTTTCTTGTCATATATCTTGCTATCACCTAAGTAGTTTTTCTTGCTTAGCATAAGTTGTTGGTGTGTATAGGTGAGCCTAGTTGTTTTAGGTTTTGTGCTTGACAAATTAACCGCTAGGTTTTTTCCGCATTTGTTCAAGCCTAAACCGTAATTATTTTAAAGCGCCTATTCACCCCCCCCCCCTCTAGGCGACATCCACGATCTTTCACAGCTGATATGCGAGGGAGAAATGTGGTTGTCCGCACTATCCGCCCTGTTAACTCCAACAAGCGGTCTCAACACAAAAACCAAACCCCATGGCCCACACTTATCTTTTCCTGCCCGACCCTCCCGTTCACGCTGGGTTTCCTACCGTAGTGGGACGTTTCTTGATGGAGTCCTCTCCTTTAAAACCGGATGATGCTCACCTCACCATTTCCATAGCTTCCTCTATCTTTCACACTATATTTCCACACAGACTGCCAAGGAGGCCCCTGCCAACCACGCCGCTCTCCATCCTACTCCTCTCCCCCGTATTCATGTCAATCCGTCATCGCCATCAAGGGGTGTGCCGCCCGTGACACCCCCCGAGCCAAGAAGGCAGAATGACGTGCTTACCATGAAATAAAAGTATGATGTCCATTGTTGGGCATGCAAGTCTATTATTAACTCTTGAAGCAACCAAATTCAAAAAAAAACTCTTGAAGCAACCAGCAATACATTTATCTTTCTATCCTAACCAAAAATTTGTACAATTTGGTGGGAAAAAATGAACCGCTCACTCATGCAATTTGCTACAAAGCGATCTCTAACGAAATGCAATTTGCCACATTTTCAAAAGTAGGAAAATTGTTCCACTCAAACAGTCATAGTTGAACAGACCAACCCCAACACCCATCCTGCTCATTCTCAACCCTCACTCGTATCACAAAATCTACTTAAATGCGTGTTCTAAGTGAGCAAGTGATTAACACCGTCGTGGCAGGCCAGCGGCAAGGGACAAGGGCGGCAACTGCCTTCCTATCTTAGTGCTAGAAATCAACATGCACGTTTTTATAGAATTAAAATGAAAAAAGAAATTGCAAAATCAACTGCACTTATGTGAATTGGACACGGTGGAACACAACCTTTGCCTTTGTCCCCCATGGTCACCGGTTGTCCAAGTAATGATGACATTTACTTGGTGAATGACAAATCAAAAGAGAATACACAAAGGACTCTGCCATCAGCCATGAGCCGTCGGACTTAGCAGCCACCGCGCCATTCTCAAATTGTTGTTCATATTCACAAGATGGAATTATTCCAGAAAAATGGCATACATGTACGTGTTGTACAATGAAACGTAAGTATACCTATGTATGGATAATGTAGCCTACACATTTTGCACATAATTTTATTTTATCGAAAAAGGCTTTCGTCCCGCTTTGTATATAAAGCAAAGATCAACAGCACCCGATACAAACGCATGCTCCCACAACACACTCACACACACCTAAGGCAAGATACATAGGTGCTGAGCGCAGCAACACCATCTCTAGCACTATAAGAGCAGCCGGGGGCTACCGATGTGAACACGCCACCGCATAGAAGTGAAGCCACATATGACGAACCGTGGGCTTCAATGCAGCGCCTTCAGGAAGGAAACGACACCGGAGCGCCGCCACCGCCCGATCCAGCACACAACATGTTGATCCAGCACACAACAACATCCCGTGCTCCTAGTGTAACCCAACTAACAAATCGTGAATATGCATATATGATGGATTGCATTACCTGAAGCGCACATAGTCTGGGTTCTGGCCGAAGTGTTGCTTCCACACGTGATTTACGCCCCAACCGCGCACACCTGTACCTGCACTACACAAACATAGAAGCACACGAGCAGCTGGAGTGTGAAGGAGCCATGAGGAGGCCAACCGAGGTCACAGAAGCCGGCATGGCCGCTTGCCATGGATGAAGATGAATTATGTAACATTTCTCTTCACCTTTCAGTATCGTCAACCTAGGAAGGAATCACAAATGTATACACACACAAAAAAACTTCTTCCAATAGATCAGGGCCAACTCACTTTGGAGCTCCACCACTGTGATGCTAGCCCAGCAGCAGCGCTTGCCGAGCCTAACATGTATCCCCACATTTAGACAAAGCAAAACATACAAGATGACTGGTAGGCGATCATCATCAGGAACAAAACAAGGTTCATCCACTTGGTGCCTGTCGATGATGATATCCCATAGAAGCCTCGAACAGCCTGCGTGTCGGGTATTGTCCTCGTGGCCCTGACTGCAAATGATGTACCAATGATAGGAACCGGGTCCCTATCAGGACGAGCTCTCAGGTTGTAGGGATGGAAGGGAGGTTGGCGTGGAGGAAGGCGAGGTCGCCGGTGCTAGGGGAAACGGACCTGGTGGATGGGCACCCCGGGCGCCGTCGACGGAAGGCCCGGCCCCGAGATCGCCGGTGGCGGCGGCGGCTGCTGCTGCTGCAGCAGCGGCATGATGGATGCACCGGATGTCGCCGGTGGTGGCGGCGGCCACGGGAGCTACTACGGCACGGTGATGGTGGTGACGGGGGCGGGCCGCTGCAGCCCATAGTGCTCTGCGAGGAAGGTGCGGATGACCTGGACCGCCTGAGTCAGGTCTTGAAGCGCCGCCGTCATCTCCTCCGGAGTGAGCACGGCGGGGGCGGGCGCGGGTGGCGTCCAGGCGGGGGAGGAGACCGGCCCGGTGATGGACGACGTGCTGGCCGTGGTGGTCATCGGTGATTGGCAGCGGGAGGGAGGGGTGGGCGGTGGCGCGGACATGATCGAGCTTGAGACACCTGATACCAGGTTGATAGGAACCGGGTCCCTACCAGGACGAGCTCTCAGGTTATAGGAGGGAGAGGGGGGGGAGGGAGGGAGAGAGAGAGGGGGGAGAGAGAGAGAGAGAGAGAGAGGGCGCAGGAGGCGGCGGCTAGGGTTAGGTCTCCCGGCTCCCTTTAGAAAGCTGAGCAAATATGATTGCTTCTGCTTAACTTAACTTCAAACGAGTCCTTACATGAGTTCATATAATCTCCAAATACGATAACTGGGCTAAGCCCCTAATAATGATAAGATAACTGGGCTAGGCCCCTAACTGCCTGGGCTGTAGCATATGCCGGTCATAACAACCAACATACTCATTCTCGATCAAACCCTACACAAGCATTGCTCGTTAGCATGCCAGACCCGGTCGAGGAAAGATAGGGCCTGGACGGCATATATATGGAATGAGATCTAGGACAGCAGATAGTTCCACACGGGCAAAGGTATTGCGTAGTCTTGGATTTGAAATACCTAGCCAGCAGCATCATGATAACCTGAAGTAGCCATGGTTATTTAATTGTGGTTCATTTCATTATTTGTGCCCACTTGAAAGAATAACAGGATGGAAACTTACATATATGCAAATGAGGGTAAGTCTCGAACCAGATGTATGCAGGAATCATCACAAGTGCTTCGTTCGCCAATAGGCACATAAAGATGGTGATTATAGGTACATAAGGAACCAAACTCATTCCTGAGGCCTAGTATGAAGTAGAAAATTAGCGACCACGAAATGGACACCAGAAATACGAAGGGAATATTGGCTAGGTAGTGGCCTAGTAGGAAAACCAGTGTCCCGGAATGCCAATTTGAATCCTCATGAAAATATATCTGCATAGGAGAAACAGTGTGTTGATATGGTTTTTGGTGCTTATTGTTTTCACCAACATATTCTAGGTATAAATCACATATTCTTTAGTTAATTATTAGAAAGGAAGTGGCCATAATGTTGCAGTTCTGCTTTAAAGAAGAAGAAAAACCGACCTTGATCTCATCAGTATGAGCAGTCACTCCACAAACACTCAGAAGGACGACAAATGAAACAAACACAAATATTGCAGAAATCCTAACCTGTCAAAACAATGCGAACATTTAGCGTCAAATCGTAAATACCGTAAATTTACTCGAGAATAGAAATGTTCAGTAAATTGAAATGTAATTCTGCACTGACACTAACACTACAGATGACAATGACTGACCAATGTTGATAAATATGGTGCCAAGTTAGTGAGCAATATTAGAAGTACTTCCACCAGATACGAATTACTCCTTTAGATAAAATTATTAGAAAGGAAGTGGCTATACTGTTGCAATTCTGCATTAAAGAAGAAGAAAAACCGACCTTGATCTCATCAGTATGAGCAGTCACTCCACAAACACTCAGAAGGACAACAAATGAAACAAAGACAAATAATGCAGAAATCCTAACCTGTCAGAAAAATGCAACCTTTGAGCATCAATTAGTAAATACCATAAATTTACTCAAGAATAGAAATGTCCAGTAAATTAAAATGTAATACTGCAGTGACACTAACCACTACAGATGACAATGACTGACCAATGTCGATAAATATGGTGCCAATTGAGAGAGCAATAAGCATATACAATAGAGCTGTAGCAACACGATTGCGTATGAACAAAAATTACATGGCAGTGTGATGGTAATGTGCATTCAACCCTGCTTTTTTACAGGCCACTTGCAATTGGACAAGGATTTAAATCATCAAAAGTTCAATTCAATACATCAGTCTGCAACAAGTGTGTACCTGCAATGAAATAATGATCATCAAATTACAATAGAGAAACATGGTAATGTTTGGCGTGTATCACTAATTCACCATCAGAATCATTACAATACATTGAGCTATTAGAAAAATAAGAAATCTTTGCAATGGCAGGTAGCACGCACATAAGCATCCCGTCGTTCACATCCACACTCAGCACCATCATTTGTACCTGCACCCTGAAGTCACTGAATGAGTTTCTGAACACACAAAAGTAAAGCAGCCACTCTACCATGTATACACAGGCAGCAAACAGCATAGATCGAGTAAGTGTATGATTACGTTAAACTTCATACACAACATGACGTGTTATAGATGATCATGTAGTCTTCGTATACATATTCATACACCCATCAGGTGATAAACAAAAGGTATGTATTAGGTCGTTCTATGTGTATGGTTCACGCATGAGAGGGATTTTGGCCGCCTCATAGAAAATCAGTGCATGCTAAAAACTTATTAGTTGGTCCTTCATGAATCCGATCCATAGAAAATGAGTTAGCGACGACCTTGCCTTCATCGGGGAGTTCTGCACCTGCCGCAGCCGCAGATCGAGAAGGTCGCGTGGGGAGACTCAGATCCGGCTACCCTGTGGGATCTGTTGTTCCAGGCCAGCGGGTGGGATTCGGATCCTCCGCCGCCGGGCACGGCAGCAACAAGCCAACAACACGTGGAGGAGAGGTAGCAGACGTCCTGGGTGGACATGGGCGCAGGAGAACGAGCTCGCCGCCGCTGCAGCAGGCTAGGCAACTGTCGCGGCCACGGACTATGGGAAGGAGAGGCCAACAAGGCGGATTTTTTTTAAAACTATGATGATTTTTATACCAAATTCGAAAACTATACGGCCTAATGCATAAAATTCAAAACTATAATCCCGTCGGCTTTCTATTGGCTGAAGAGGGACCTCTCGGCCTACCGTTGGCCGAAGTGGGCTCTTCAGCCTCCCGTTGGCCGAAGAGTGCTCAGCTGGGCCGAAGAGCACTTTTCGGCTTCCCGTTGGCCGAAAAGTGTCAGGGGCACAAAACGTAATTAAGATGGCCTCAAATGAAAAAGTTATCAACATGAAAAATCTTCGTCTCGTTGAAACGGTTGATTTTGATATAAAAATTGTCTTAATCCGACGTCGTATGCAACCTGTAGAGGCAAAATAAGGTCAGGGGCAGAAACTGCAGAGTTACTTCGGACAGACCAAATGGATGTCAGAAAATTTATCACAGGAAACCCGGTGCACTTGGTGAGACCGTGTGGAATATAGAAGAGTACACAAGTTTGGTCACGTTCACTCTGTGAGACCGAACCAAACCACTCGGAGGCTCCGAATGGATCCGAAAAATTACCAAAGATTCCTGTCCGAGTTAAAGTTAGGATTTTTGATCCGAAAAATTGTTCGTCTGCACCGGGAAGAATGCTTGCTTACCGCGCTTCCTGCGGGGTCTCCTTCGACGAGAGCTACGGTGCATCACCCCCAGCGTCGAGGGTACACGGTGACGTTTTTGTGTGCATCACCCCCGGCGTCGACGGTGCACGGTGACGGGCCTGAGAGGTGACCATTGCCTCTACTTTGCATGGTGGATGACGCCACCACCGAAAGTTTTCATCTCAATTCCTGCCATCGCAACAGAGACATTTCTTCAATGCCGGCATGTGTCTTCCTGGTGCAGACGAACAATGCCCACGTCGATTTATGAGGCGGCTGGACTTCCCGTACAATAAAAGGACTAAAAATTCTATCCAAAAATCTTTGGCAATTTTTCGGAGCCTCGGAGTGGTTTGGTTCGGTCTCACCGAGTGAACGTGACCAAACTTGTGTACTATTCTGTATTCCACACGGTCTCACCAAGTGCACCGGGTGTCCCGTGACAAATTTTTCTGACATCCATTCGGTCTGTCCGAAGTAACTCTGCAGCTTCTGCCCCTGACCTTGTTTTGCCTCTACAGGTTGCATACGATGTCGGATTAAGACAAATTTTATATCAAAATCAACCGTTTCGACGAGACGAAGATTTTTCGCGTTGATAACTTTTTCATTTGAGGCCATCGTAACTACGTTTTGTGCCCCTGACACTTTTCGGCCAACAGGAAGCCGAAAAGTGCTCTTCGGCCCAGCTGGGCACTCTTCGGCCAACGGGAGGCTGAAGAGCCCACTTCGGCCAACGGTAGGCCGAAAAGTCCCTCTTCGGCCAATAGAAGGCCGATGGGGTCATAGTTTCGATTTTTATGCATTAGGGCGTATAGTTTTCGAATTTGCTATAAAAATCATCATAGTTTCAAAAAAAAATCCAACAAGGCAGGGGCGATGTCAAGTTGAGATGCGAGCAACACCGCATCGGGATAATGAAGGAGAGGCTGCGTGACTCCAAGGTGAGGCCGGCGTTGGTGTGTAGGGAGGGTGACGGCGGACACGTTTTGAGGTGACGCGCATCCTCGTCTCCCTCGTCTCCTCCAGCGATCATGCTGCATCCAGATCGGGCGAAAAGATAAACGAGGGGTTAAACGGGAGACATGCGGCGGCTAGGGCTCGCGGAAGGGATGGGTCGGTGGCGGCGAAGGGATGGATCGGCGGCGGCGGCAGCGAAGGCATGGATCTGGTGCGAAGGGATGGAGGGCGGCGGCGAATGATCTGCTGTGCGGGTCGTGCGTGCTAGACTACTGTGGTTCTCGCTCGTACGTGCGTGCGAATCGATGCCTTTTTTCCGCTGGTTTTTTGTCGTAGGTTCGACAGAGGTGGGAGGACATATACGGAAAAAAACGGTGATGGGAGGATGACGAAAATAAATCAGTGAAAATAAACCGCGCGGACTATTCATCAAGTGCTCCATTAGGAGTAGAGATACATAATGATGTATGCAGTCCGATGAGTGTTGAGGCTCGCGGCAGGTATCGTTATTTTCTGACCTTCATAGATGATTTGAGCAGACAGGGTATATCTACTTGATGAAACATAAATCTGAAAAATTTAAAAAGTTCAAATAATTTCAGAGTGAAGTGGAAAATCATCGTAACAAGAAAATAAAGTTTCTACGATCTGATCGTGTAGGAAAATATTTGAGTTACGAGTTTGGTCTTCATTTAAAAAAATGCGGAATAGTTTCGCAACTCACGCCACCTGGAACACCATAGAGTAATGGTGTGTCAGAACATCGTAACCGTACTTTATTAAATATGGTGCAACATATGATGTCTCTTATCAATTTACCAATATCGTTTTGGGGTTATGCATTAGAGACAGCTGCACTCACGTTAAATAAGGCACCGTCTAAATCCATTGAGACGACACCATATGAATTGTGGTTTGGCAAGAAACCAAAGTTGTCGTTTCTTAAAGTTTGGGGTTGCGATGCTTATGTGAAAAAGTTTCATCCTGATACCCAAAGGAGACAGTTGGGTACACCTTCTATCACAGATTCAAAGGCAAGACATTCGTTGCTAAGATTAGATCCTTTCTAGAGAATAGATCCTTTCTAGAGAAGGAGTTTCTCTCGAAAGAAGTGAGTGGGAGGAAAGTAGAACTTGCTGAGGTAACTGTACCTGCTCCCGAATCGGAAAGTATTTCTTCACCGAAATCAGTTCATGTGATGCTTACACCAATTAGTGAGGAAGTTAATGATGATGATCGTGAAGCTTCGGATCAAGTTACTACCGAACCTTGTAGGTCAACCGGAGTACGTTCCGCACCAGTGGTACAGTAATCCTATTCTGGAGTTCATGTTACTTGACCATGACGAGCCTACGAACTATGAGGAAGCAATGATGAGCTCAGATTCCGCGAAATGGCTTGAGGCCATGAAATCTGAGATGGGATCCATGTATGAGAACAAAGTGTGGACTTTGGTTGAGTTGCCCGATGATCGGCAAGCCATAGAAAATAAATTGATCTTCAAGAGGAAGACGGACGCTGGTAGTAGTGTTACTATCTACAAAGCTAGACTTGTCGAAAAAGGTTTTTGACAAAGTTCAAAGTGTTGACTACGATGAGATTTTCTCACTCATAGCGATGCTTAAGTCTATCCAAATAATGTTAGCAAATTGCCACATTTTATGAAATCTGGCAAATGGATATCAAAACTACATTCCTTAATGGATTTCTTAAAGAAGAGTTATATATAATGCAACCAGAAGGTATTGTCGATCCTAAAGGTGCTAACAAAATGTGCAAGCTCCAGCGATCCATCCATGGACTGGTGCAAAGCATCTCAGAGTTGGAATATACGCTTTGATGAGTTAATCAAATCATATAGTTTTATACAGATTTGCGGTGAAGCCTGTATTTACAAGAAAGTGAGTGGGAGCACTACAACATTTCTGATAAGTATATGTGAATGACATATTGTTGGTCGGAAATAATGTAAATTTTCTGGAAAGCATAAAGGAGTATTTGAAAGGAGTTTTTCAAAGAAAGACATCAGTGAAGCTACTTACATATTGAGCATCAAGATCTATAGAGATAGATCAAGACACTTGATAAGTTTTTTCAATGATTACATACCTTAAAAAGATTTTAAAATAGTTCAAAATAGAACAGTCAAAGAAAGAGTTCTTGTCTGTGTTATAAGGTGTGAAATTGAGTAAGACTCAAAGCCCGACCATGGTAAAAGATAGAAAGAGAATGAAAGTCATTCCCTATGCCTCAGCCATAGGTTCTATAAAGTATGACATGCTGTGTACTAGGTCTATTGTATACCCTACACTGAGTTTGGCAAGAGAGTACAATAGTGATCTAGGAGTAGATCACTGAACAGCGGTCAAAATTATCCTTAGTGGATTAAGGATATGTTTCTCGATTATGGAGGTGACAAAAGGTTCGTCGTAAAGGGTTATGTTGATGCAAGTTTGACACTGATCCAGATAACTCTAAGTCTCAATCTGAATACATATTGAAAGTGGGAGCAATTAGCTAAAGTAGCTCCGTGTAGAGCATTGTAGACATAGAAATTCGCAAAATATATATGGATCTGAATTTGGCAGACCCGTTGACTAAACTTCTCTCACAAGCAAAACATGATCACACCTTAGTACTCTTTGGGTGTTAATCACATGGCGATGTGAACTAGATTACTGACTCTAGTAAACCCTTTAAGTGTTGACCACATGGCGATGTGAACTATGGATATTAATCACATGATTATGTGAACTATTGGTGTCAAATCACATGGCGATGTGAACTAGATTATTGACTCTAGTGCAAGTGGGAGACTGAAAGAAATATGCCCTAGAGGAAATAATAAAGTTGTTATTTATCACTACACCAGAAAAACTGCCAGGATAGTAGTTCTCCCGGCAGATAGAACTGCCACGATAACGGTTGCCGGGGATTTGTTCTCCCGGCAGTTAAATTATTCCCGGCAGTTTATCTGCCCTAGCCTATATATCTGCCGGCAGTTTGCTTTCTCCCGGCAGACTAGTTGTGCCAAAGGAAGTACAGTTACCGACAATGTTACTGCCAGTACAAGCATGTTAACCCGGCAGATAGAATGCTAGATCATTGTGTTTAACTAGCAAAAATTGTTTTACGTATGCAGCATATACCTAATTAAGAATCCATTTTGGCAATCAGGTAGATCTCACAACTTAGACATACACTTCAATCGAAGTTACATATAGGCCTCATCAAAAACCTTAAACTTCTTTCAATATAAACATAACATGCCAGATACACATGTTTCTGGATACATACATATAGGAAACGGCCATACATAAGGACTTGTGCTGGCACAAAAAAGTATGTATGTTTCTGGATGTGCCACACAACCAAAATGAGCATCCAGTGGCTTGTGTACCAAAATAAGCAGAACTTGCCAATGTCTCCAGGTTCAACAAACTAGGTGCACTACATTATCACTACACCAACTTAATTGTATGTCTTCCAAACCTTCAGCCGCTGTAGAACTTCCAAACTGTCAACCGCTTGTATGTAGATCTCTTGTGTGTCTTTGGAAAACCTGCAAAAGACCGGAAACTCAAATGGAGCTCTCATAGAACGATAAACCTGTTGTATCATAAACATGCAACTAGTAATGGAAGCACAAGACAGCACAATAAAAATGCAATCTTTATATCACATAAGGACAAGTGTTCTAATGCAAGTAGCACAAGTCAATAGACATTTCTTCAGGACATCAAACCAAACATAGTCCAGGCACTTTGCAAGGAGGCTCCAGGCCAAGCATTTTTCCAGGACTTCTATCCAGACATCAATAGTCCTGCTCAGTTTTTAAAAAGGACGTCAAGGGCTCCAAACTGCTCAGGCTCTGTTTGGGTGCATAGTATATGTAAAATTGTAGTATTCGAAAACTACAGTTTTTAAACCTCTAGCTGCGAAAGACCAGAGTTTGTGAAAACCATAATATTATGCAGTATTTGCAAAATCATGAGACGTATCGCACATGCAATATTTACGACAGTATTTTAAACTAAATCACGTGAGCTTGCACAGCCAGCCACTGATACAACAAATTATGTGTACATGTGCCCTTCACCTTTCCACCATATATCTACCTGACATGTTGTGTAAAATTCAGAAACAATTAAGCTAGACAAACTTACCAATTGTTGATTATTATAATCAAAGAAAAAGACTAGTCCTGCTTCTGGACAGTTTGTCATTCTTATAGCAATCAATGAAAGTCAATCAAGGCCTTTAACAGTTCAGGCAGTGTGTAGCAACATAAAAACAAGGCTATTCAGGCAGTGTATAACAACAATCCAGTCAGTGTATAACAGTCGCCGCTGGAGATTCCCAGTAGAGGAGCGTCCTCTCTGGTAACCTAAAAAGCCTTGAGCATGGCTATTCAGTGCCGCTCTCAGTTCTTACGCCTGCAAACAGTAACAACTACTCCCTCCTTCCATAATGAAAGACAGTTTTTTGACACTAGTGTAGTGTCAAAAAACATCTTACATTATGGGACAGAGGGAGTAGCAACTAGCTAGCTAGAAAAAATGTGAGTTCTATGCATGTGCATGGCCGTCTGATGATGATCCATAATCCATCATCAACAAAATTGCTGTAAGTAACTAATAAGGATGGTCCTTGAAGGATGCCACCTGAAGAAAATGTTAGCCAAAAACTACTGGCGAGAACTAGCTCTCTGTCTTGTACAATCTAGCAGAGGACTAAATAGCAGCCAGCTGCACACTTGCTGCGGCAACACACAAGAACAGAGGAACTCACACAGTAGCAGCTGTGTGCTACTGTAGTAGTACTACACTTGAGGCTTGGCTGGATAGAATTTTTTTTTTTGGCTGGATAGAAATGAAATGGCCCTGCTTTACAATGGAGGAGCACGGCCCCTTTTATAGGGGATTACAAACTGCCTATTGCAGTTGTACGTGAATGTGCGGTAGCTACCTAGAAGCTTGCTGCTGCCAGCTCAATGCACTAAAGCTTGAAAAGTCTAGTTCAGCTCAATCTTTTCAACTAGGGAAAGCGAACTATTGCTTAGCTGCTTCTCCTCCTCAGCCTTTTCACTAGATAAAGTCTAATGCTATTTAGCTACTCCTCCTCAGCCTTTTTGATCGGAGAAAGCCTAGCAAACGACTCCCAGTAGACTGGGTTGATCAACAGAAAACACTATCAGAATCAAATCAGGTGTTGCCGCTTTTCAACTATCCCTGTGTCACATACCTGCTTTGATTGCCCTCATCATCCCACATGCAAGGTCCCATAGCAGAAACGGAAAAAAAAATTTGGAGCCGCTGTTATCAGTGACAGAGTGTTATGTATGGACCAGATGCATATATCCTTGACAACTTCAGTATCAGGAGATTCGGCGAAGAGCGAGATTTAAATGTACTATAACTTTCTTAGAACATGTTCTCCACCTACACCAGGTGCCTTCCCAGAAGCAAGCATTATTTGGTTAGATGCATTTATGCCCATGACTCAAGCACCACCAAAAGATGGTTCATTCTGCATAGCACGGTAAAGAAATTACAAGAATGACACAATTAAACTTGGAAAGAAAGGAATCCAGCCAGAATCCAACTGCAAAATTGGTGGAAGAAATATGTTGGCAATGCACAGAAGTTTCAAACAAACAGATAGATAATCCACGAGAATTAGCAGTCCAAATTATGAAGGTTTTTTGACACTAGCTATGCATCAAGTGCCACTTTGCATTCACAAAAGGCATGAAAACCAGACTGCTAACATACGCATGGGGTCAGATCATGTTCCTATGTTAAGATCAAACATTTTCATGAGCAAATAAGACAGGTACTTATTATGCGTCTTAATATTCTGTTCAACCTCCTAAACCATAACATGCAAACAAAACAAGGTTTTTACGTGTTGTTATTTGAAACAAAATAATCATAGTTGACAAACATTTTTCAATTTACACATCTAAGAAAAGTTGGGCCAGAATCATGAATTCCTTGCCCAACCCAATTTCTACTTTGATGTTGCTATACTAAAATGACCATATGTTCCAGATCAGACAAGATACCAGGCAGCAATTATTAGTAAAACATGCAGTACATAGTGTAGGCTGAATGTTTACAGCTGAAAATAGCACTTTGTAACAAGTATTTGTTAGATGTGTATAGTTCATTGTGTACATCCCCATTGTATAAGGGGCTTTTCTGCACTTTCACACACATGTATATGCAATGGCCTTTGGCCCTCAGGAAATACTAGTTGTTCATTCCTAACATGGTATCAGATGCTTAGGTTCCCCTCGCTCCCCCGCACGCTGCAACTCCATGCTTCTCTGCTCGATCTCTGGCTGCCGCCGTCGTTGCTCGCCACTTCCCCCTGCTCCTGTTGCAGCCCGAGGCTGGTCTTGCTCGCTGCTACTTCCCCCGCTTGTCTCCTCTCCATTCCCGCTTCTGTCGGCCGTCGCTGTCGCCCCGTTCGGCAGCTGCCGCTGCTGCGTTGAAGCCGCCTCGTCTGGTCACCGCTGCCGCCAGGTCCGGCTGCTCCCGCTGCCCCCAAGTCTGGCCACCGCTGCCCCCAGGTCCGGCCGCCGCCGCCTCCTGGTCCGGCCCCCGCCGCCCCCTGGCCCGGCCACCGGGTCTCCTTCTGGTCGCCCCTCTGGTCGTGCTCGCTTCAGATCGAGCCTCCTGCCTCTCTGGGTGTGCTCGATCCCAATCGAGCGCTGGTTCGGGCGTTTGCCTCGATCCAGATCGGGGTGAGGGCCAGTTGACCCAAAAAAAAACGCGGACAACAACAACAGAGTGACTTCCTCATGTCCTCTTCAGGCTATGTCGCGGTCCCTCGGTGCTCGGTGATCCATATGCGTGGCCTCCTTCTGTGGGGTGTTCTCTCTGGCGAGGTCCCCTGTCCGCCATGCCCGGTGGCGCCCGTGGCACCCATCCCACCCGTGCCACCGGTCCTTGCTGCTGATGCTTCTCAGGCTGACCGCGACGCTGCCAAGGCTCTGGATGATGCTGCGGTTGATGCTTATGATCAGCAGGTATCCGCTTATTCTGATGCTCTCTCTGTGTACCGGGATGATCTGTCTGCTTACACTCAGTGGTGCAATGATGATGCTCGAGCATTCTTTGCTCACCGCGAGTGTCCTCCCTCAGTTTGCTTCCGAGTTCATGGGACTTGGCACAGTTGCAGCGATGTGTTCTTATCTCTGTCAGCGCTATCAGCCCTCTGGTGATGCTCTCTACCTATCTGTGGTGCGCCAGGAGCACGCCCTCCAGCAAGGTGATTCCTCTGTTGATGAGTTCTATTCACAGTGCTCTGCCATCTGGCGCCAGCTTGACTCTCTTTGGACAGTTGTTTGTGGAACCTGTTGTTGTTGTCAGACTACTCGGTCTGATCTGGAGTTTCAGCGGGTCCATGAGTTCTTATCTCGTCTCCGGTCATAGTTTGAGCCTCGACGTGCTCACTTGCTTGCTCGTGGTCGTGTTCCTATCTCAGAGATACTTGCTGAGCTTCGTGCTGAGGAGACCCGCCTTCGCTCTGCTGGGTTGCTTCTGGTTCCGTCAGTATTGGCTGCTCGTGCCTCGTGGCGTCTGCCGCCTCACCGCCTCCCGCCTCCCGCCTACTCCTCCAGGGGGGTGAGCCGTCCTCCTTATGCTGAGAAGGGCACGTCGCGCCGCGACACCGTCTGTGGTTACGGCACGTCGCGCTGCGACACCGTCTGTGGTTACTGCTCCCGGTCAGGTCACCCAGAGTCTGACTGTCGCCAGAAGAAGCGATATCAGAGGCGCTCCTCCTCCAGCGGGACTCCCGTGTCTTCCTCGACTCCGTCACTCACCGACCAGGATATTGTTCGCCTCAAGCGCCTCCTTGCTTCCTCAGTTTCTCTCGTCGATGGTTCACCGCCGTGGATCGCAGCCCCTTCTCCACCACCGCAGCATCTACACAACAGTACATCTTCGTGGGTTTTGGATTCTGGAGCCTCCTTCCACATGTCTTCTGATTCTTCTGTGTTGTTTTCTCTCCGACCTCTTGATTTGCCTATCAATGTTCTTACTGCCGATGGCACACCTCTTCCTGTTGCTAGTCGTGGTATTCTTTCCACTCCATCTTTTTCTGTTCCGAGTGTTTCACATGTTCCTCGCCTTACCATGAATCTTTTTTCTGCTGCCCAACTTACTGATTCTGGTTGTCGTGTCATTCTTGACACCGACTCTTGCTCCATTCAGGATCGTCGCACCAAAGCTTTGGTTGGTGCTGGCCCCCGGCGCCGTGAGTCAGAGGGCCTTTGGGAGGTCGACTGGCTTTGTGTTCCTTCCGCTGCCACCACCTCTGCCAGCTCCCATGCTCTTGCTGCCTCTTCGTCTGCGTCCTTCCAGCAGTGGCACCATCGACTTGGTCACATCTGTGGCTCTCGTTTATCTTCCTTAGTGCATCAGGGCCTCTTAGGGTCTGTATCTGGAGATGTCTCCTTACACTGTAATGGTTGCAGACTTGGCAAACAGACTCGATTACCTTATCCTACTAGTGAGTCAAGATCTCAAAGATCCGCTTGACTTAGTTCATTCTCGATGTCCGGGGTCCTGCCCCTTTGATTCGAAAGGTGGTCATCGATACTATGTTTTGTTTATTGATGATTTCTCGCGCTACACTTGGCTCTACTTCATGAAATCTCGTAGCGAGGTTCTCTCTATATACAAACGTTTTGCTGCCATGGTTCACACCCAGTTTGCCACGTCCATTCGTACTTTACGTGCTGACTCTGCTGGGGAGTATATCTCTCAGCTGTTGCGTGGTTTTCTAGCGGAACAGGGTACTCTTGCCCAGTTCTCATGTCCTGGGGCTCATGCTCAGAATGGCGTTGCCGAACGCAAGCATCGTCATTTGCTTGAGACGGCTCGTGCGCTAATGATTGCTGCTTCCCTTCCACCCCATTTTTGGGCTGAGGTTGTTTCCGCATCCACCTATCTCATCAACATTCAGCCATCGACTGCTCTTCAGGGTGGTATTCCTATGAAGTGTCTCACCGGTCGCTCTCCCGACTACTCAGCTCTTCGTATGTTTGGATGTGTGTTCTATGTTCTTCTTGCCCCCCGAGAACGTACCAAACTGACTGCTCAGTCGGTTGAGTGTGTCTTCCTTGGCTACAGCGATGAGCACAAGGGCTATCGATGTTGGGATCCTGTAGGTCGTCGCTTGCGCATCTCGCGTGATGTGACCTTTGATGAGTCTCGTGTTGGGGAACGTAGTAATTTCAAAATTTTCCTACGCACACGCAAGATCATGGTGATGCATAGCAACGAGAGGGGAGAGTGTATGTCCACGCACTCGTGAGACCGTGGCGGAAGCGTTATAACAACGCTGTTGATCTAGTCGTGCGTCTTCACGATCCGACCGATCCAAGTACCGAACGTCGGCACCTCCGAGTTCTGCACACGCTCAGCTCGATGACGATCCCGGACTCCGATCCGGAAAGTGTCGGGATGAGTTCCACAAGACGACGGCGTGGTGACGATGATGATGCTCCACCGGCGCAGGGCTTCGCCTAAGCTCCGCTGACGATATGACTTCACCGGCGCAGGGCTTCGCCTAAGCTCGCGACGATATGACTTCACCGGCGCAGGCTTCGCCTAAGCTCCGCGACGATATGACCAAGTGGAATATGGTGGAGGGGGGCACCGTGACACGGCTAAGGAACGATCCGTGAGATCAACTTGTGTGTCATGGGGTGCCCCCCGCCTGTGATATAAAGGAGCAAGGGAGGGTGGCCGGCCTAGGAGGAGGCGCACCAAGGGGAGTCCTACTCCCACCGAGAGTAGGATTCCCCTTTCCTAGTCCAACTAGTAGTCCTTCCATGTATTAGGAGTAGGAGATAAGGAAGGGAAGAGAGAAGGAAGGAAGGAGGGGGTGCGGCCTCCCCTAGTCCACCCGGACTAGGCCATGGGCGTCGCCTGCCCTAGGCAGCCCTCTCTCTTTCCCGCAGGCCCAATAAGGCCCAATACTTCTCCCGCGAATTCCCGTAACTCTCCCAGACTCGAAAAATACCCGAATCATTCGGAACCTTTCCGAACTCCGAATATAGTCGTCCAATATATCGATCTTTACGTCTTGACCATTTCGAGACTCCTCGTCATGTCCCCGATCTCATCCGGGACTCTGAACTCCTTCGGTACATCAAAACTCATAAACTCATAATATAACTGACATCGAAACCTTAAGCGTGCGGACCCTACGGGTTCGAGAACTATGTAGACATGACCTAGAACTATTCTCGGTCAATAACCAATAGCGGGACCTGGATGCCCATATTGGCTCCTACATATTCTACGAAGATCTTTATCGGTCAAACCGCATAACAACATATGTTGTTCCCTTTGTCATCGGTATGTTAGTTGCCCGAGATTAGATCGTCGGTATACAATAACTATTTCAATCTCGTTAACGGAAAGTATCTTTACTCGTTCCGTAATGAATCATTCCGTGACTAACTAATAATCTACATTGCTTGCAAGGCTTATAGTGATGTGCATTACCGAGAGGGCCAGAGATACCTCTCCGACAATCGGAGTGACAAAACCTAATCTCGAAATACGCCAACCCAACATCTGCCTTTGGAGACACCTGTAGTACTCCTTTATAATCACCCAATTACGTTGTGACGCTTTGGTAGTACCAAAGTGTTCCTCCGTAAACGGGAGTTGCATAATCTCATAGTTATAGGAACATGTATAAGTCATGGATAAAAGCAATAGCAACATACTAAACGATCGGGTGCTAAGCTAATGGAATGGGTCATGTCAATCAGATCATTCAACTAATGATGTGACCTTGTTAATCAAATAACAACTCTTTTGTCTATGGTTAGGAAACATAACCATCTTTGATTAACAAGCTAGTCAAGTAGAGGCATACTAGTGACACTCTGTTTGTCTATATATTCACACATGTATTATGTTTCCTGTTAATACAATTCTAGCATGAATAATAAACATTTATCATGATATAAGGAAATAAATAATAACTTTATTATTGCCTCTAGGGCATATTTCCTTCAGTCTCCCACTTGCACTAGAGTCAATAATCTAGATCACATCACCATGTGATTAACATCGATAGTTCACATCATCATGTGATTAATACCCATAGTTCACATCGCCATGTGACCAACACCCAAAGGGTTTACTAGATTCAATAATCTAGTTCACATCGCTATGTGATTAACACCCAAAGAGTACTAAGGTGTGATCATGTTTTGCTTGTGAGAGAATCTTAGTCAACGGGTCTTTCATATTCAGATCCGTTATGTATTTTGCAATTTTCTATGTCTACAATGCTCGCACGGAGCTACTCTAGCTAATTGCTCCCACTTTCAATATGTATCTAGATCGAGACTTAGAGTCATCCAGATCGGTGTCAAAACTTGCATCGACGTAACCCTTTACGACAACCTTTTGTCACTTCTATAATCGAGAAACATATCCTTATTCCACTAAGGATAATTTTGACCGCTGTCCATGATCTACTCCTAGATCACTATTGTACCCCTTGCCAAACTCAGTGTAGGGTATACAATAGATCTGGTACACAGCATGGCATACTTTATAGAACCTATGGCCAAGGCATAGGGAATGACTTTCATTCTCTTTCTATCTTCTGCCGTGGTCGGCTTTTGAGTCTTACTCAATTTGACACCTTGTAACACGTGCAAGAACTCTTTCTTTGACTGTTCCATTTTGAACTACTTCAAAATCTTGTCAAGGTATGTACTCATTGAAAAAACTTATCAAGCGTCTTGATCTATCTCTATAGATCTTGATGCTCAATATGTAAGCAGCTTCACCGAGGTCTTTCTTTGAAAAACTCCTTTCAAACACTCCTTTATGCTTTGCGAATAATTCTACATTATTTCCGATCTACAATATGTCATTCACATATACTTATCAGAAATGTTGTAGTGCTCCCACTCACTTTCTAGTAATTACAGGCTTCACCGCAAGTCTGTATAAAACTATATGCTATGATCAACTTATCAAAGCATGTATTCCAACTCTGAGATGCTTGCACCAGTCCATTGATGGATCGCTGGAGCTTGCACATTTTGTTAGCTCCTTTAGGATTGACAAAACCTTCTGGTTGCATCATATACAACTCTTCTTTAATAAATCCATTAAAGAATGTATTTTTGACATCCATTTGCCAGATTTCATAAAATGTGGCAATTGCTAACATGATTCGGACAGACTTAAGCATCTCTACGGTTGTGAAAATCTCATTGTAGTCAACACCTTGAACTTGTCGAAAACCTTTTTGTGACAAGTCAAGCTTTGTAGATAGTAACACTACTATCGATTGTCCGTCTTCCTCTTGAAGATCCATTTATTTAACATGGCTTGCTGATCATCGAGCAAGTCAATCAAAGTCCATACTTTTGTTCTCATACATGGATCATATCTCAGATTTTATGGCCTCAAGCCATTTCATGGAATCTGGGCTCATCATCGCTTCCTCATAGTTCGTAGGTTCATCATGGTCTAGTAACATGACCTCCACTCTGGTGCGGATCTCACTCTGGTTGACCTACGAGGTTCGGTAGTAACTTGATCTGAAGTTACATGATCATCATCATTAGCTTCCTCACTAATAGGTGTAGTAGTCACAGGAACTGATTTCTGTGATAAACTACTTTCCAATAAGGGAGAAGGTACAATTACTTCATCAAGTTCTACTTTCCTCCCACTCACTTCTTTCGGGAGAAACTCCTTCTCTAGAAAGGATCCATTCTTGGCAACGAATGTCTTGCCTTTCGGATCTGTGATAGAAGGTGTACCCAACATTTTGGGTATCCTATGAAGACGCATTTCTCCGATTTGGGTTCGAGCTTATCAGGATGAAACTTTTTCACATAAGCATCGCAACTCCAAACTTCAAGAAACAACAACTTTGGTTTCTTGCCAAACCACAGTTCATACGGTGTCGTCTCAACGGATTTAGATGGTGCCCTTTTTAACGTGAATGCAGCTGTCTCTAATGCATAGCCCCAAAACTACAACGGTAAATCGGTAAGAAACATCATAGATCGCACCATATCAAATAAAGTGCGGTTACGACGTTCGGACACACCAAAACATTGTGGTGTTCCAGGTGGCGTGAGCTGTGAAACTATTCCACATTATTTTAATTGAAGACCAAACTCGTAACTCAATTATTCGCCTTTGCGATTAGATCGCAGAAACTTTATTTTCTTGTTACGATGATTTTTCCACTTCACTCTGAAATTCTTTGAACTTTTCAACTATTTCAGACTTATGTTTCATCAAGTAGATATACCCATATCTGCTCAAATCATCTTGTGAAAGTCAGAAAATAACGATACTTGCCACGAGCATCAACACTCATTGGATCGCATACATCGGTATGTATTATTTCCAATAAGTCAGTAGCTTGTTCCATTGTTCCGGAGAACGGAGTTTTAGTCATCTTGCCCAAACGGCACGGTTCGCAAGCATCAAATGATTCATAATCAAGTGATTCCAAAATTCCATCGGCATGGAGTTTTCTTCATGCGCTTTACACAAATATGACCTAAACGGCAGTGCCACAAATAAGTTGCACTATCATTATTAACTTTGCATCTTTTGGTTTCAATATTATGAATATGTGTATCACTATGATCGAGATCCAATGAATCATTTTCATTGGGTGTGTAACCATATAAGGTTTTATTCATGTAAACAGAACAACAATTTATTCTCTTACTTAAATGAATAACCAGATTGCAATAAATATGATCAAATCATACTTATGCTCAACACCAAATAACACTTATTTAGGTTCCATACTAATCCCGAAAGTATAGGGAGTGTGCGATGATGATCATATCAATCTTGGAACTACTTCCAACACTCATCTTCACTTCCCTTCAACTAGTTTCTGTTCATTCTGCAACTCCGTTTCAAGTTACTACTCTTAGCAACCCAACCAGTATCAAATACCGAGGGGTTGCTACGAACATTAGTAAAATACACATCAATAATCTGTATATCAAATATACCTTTGTTCACTTTGCCATCCTTCTTATCCGCCAAATACTTGGGGTAGTTCCGCTTCTAGTGACCAGTTCCATTGCAGCAAAAACACTTAGTCTCGTGCTTAGGTCCAGACTTGGGCTTCTTCACTCGAGCAGCAACTTGCTTGCCGCTCTTCTTGAAGTTCCCCTTCTTCCCTTTGCCCTTTTCCTTGAGACTAGTGGTCTTGTCAATCATCAACACTTGATGCTCTTTCTTGATTTCTACCTTCGTCGATTTCAACATCACGAAGAGCTCGGGAATCGTTTTCGTCATCCCTTGCATACTATAGTTCATCACGAAGTTCTAGTAACTTAGTGTTGGTGACTAGAGAATTCTGTCAATCACTATCTTATCTGGAAGATTAACTCCCACTTGATTCAAGCGATTGAAGTACCTGCATAATCTGAGAACATGTTCACTAGTTGAGCGATTCTCTTCCATCTTTTAGCTATAGAACTTGTTGGAGATTTCATATCTCTCAACTCGGGTATTTGCTTGAAATATTAACTTCAATTCCTGGAACATCTCATATGGTCCATGACGTTCAAAACGTCTTTGAAGTCCCGATTCTAAGCTGTTAAGTATGGTGCACTAAACTATCAAGTAGTCATCATATTGAGCTAGCCAAACGTTCATAACGTCTACATTTGCTCCTGCAATAGGTCTGTCACCTAGCGGTGCATTAAGGACATAATTCTTACAGGCAGCAATGAGGATAAACCTCAGATCACGGATCCAATCCGCATCATTGCTACTAACATTTTTCAATACAATTTTCTCTAGGAACACATATAAAAACATAGGGACGCAACAACGCGAGCTATTGATCTACAACATAATTTGCAAAATACTACCGGGACTAAGTTCATGATAAATTAAAGTTCAATTAATCATATTACTTAAGAACTCCCACTTAGATAGACATCTCTCTAGTCATCTAAGTGATCACGTGATCCAAATCAACTAAACCATAACCGATCATCACGTGAGATGGAGTAGTTTTCAATGGTGAACATCACTATGTTGATCATATCTACTATATGATTCACGCTCGACCTTTCGGTCTCCGTGTTCCGAGGCCATATCTGCATATGCTAGGCTCGTCAAGTTTAACCTGAGTATTCCGCGTGTGCAAAACTGGCTTGCACCCGTTGTAGATGGACGTAGAGCTTATCACACCCGATCATCACGTGGGAGTCTGGACACGACGAACTTTGGCAACGGTGCATACTCGGGGAGAACACTTCTTGATAATTAGTGAGAGATCATCTTAAAATGCTACCGTCAATCAAAGCAAGAATAAGATGTATAATAGATAAACATCACATGCAATCAAAATATGTGACATGATATGGCCATGATCATCTTGCGCCTTTGATCTCCATCTCCAAAGTACTGTCATGATCTCTATCGTCACCGGCACGACACCATGATCTTCATCATCTTGATCTTATATCAATGTGTCATCACATGGTTGTCTCGCCAACTATTGCTCTTGCAACTATTGCTATCGCATAGCGATAAAGTAAAGCAATTATTTGGCACTTGCATCTTATGCAACAAAGAGACAACCATAGGGCTTCTGCCAGCTGCCGATAACTTCAACAAAACATGATCATCTTATACAACAACTTATATCTCATCACGTCTTGACCATATCACATCACAACATGCCTTGCAAAAACAAGTTAGACGCCCTCTACTTTGTTGTTGCAAATTTTACGTGGCTGCTACGGGCTTAGCAAGAACCGTTCTCACCTACGCATCAAAACCACAACGATAGTTTGTCAAATAGACTCCGTTTTAACCTTCGCAAGGACCGGGCGTAGTCACACTCGGTTCAACTAAAGTGAGAGAGACAGACACCCGCCAGCCACCTTTAAGCACGAGTGCTCGTAGCAGTGAAACCAGTCTCGCGTAAGCGTCTGGCGTAATGTCGGTCCGGGCCGCTTCATCTCACAATACCGCTGAACCAAAGTATGACATGCTGGTAGGCAGTATGACTTGTATCGCCCACAACTCACTTGTGTTCTACTCGTGCAAAACATCAAACCATAAAAACCTAGGCTCGGATGCCACCGTTGGGGAACGTAGTAATTTCAAAATTTTCCTACGCACACGCAAGATCATGGTGATGCATAGCAACGAGAGGAGAGTGTATGTCCACGCACTCGTGAGATCAGAAGCGGAAGCGTTATAACAACGCTGTTGATGTAGTCGTGCGTCTTCACGATCCGACCGATCCAAGTACCGAACATACGGCACCTCCGAGTTCTGCACACGCTCAGCTCGATGACGATCCCGGACTCCGATCCAGCAAAGTGTCGGGATGAGTTCCGTCGACGCGACGGCGTGGTAGCGATGATGATGCTCCACCGGCGCAGGCTTCGCCTAAGCTCCGCGACGATATGACTTCACCGGCGCAGGGCTTCACCTAAGCTCCGCGACGATATGACTTCACCGGCGCAGGGCTTCGCCTAAGCTCTCCGACGATATGACCGAAGTGGAATATGGTGGAGGGGGGCACCGCACACGGCTAAGGAACGATCCGTAGATCAACTTGTGTGTCATGGGGTGCCCCCCCCTCAGATATAAAGGAGCAAGGGAGGGGTGGCGGCCTAGGAGGAGGCGCACCAGGGGGAGTCCTACTCCCACCGAGAGTAGGATTCCCTTTCCTAGTCCAACTAGTAGTCCTTCCATGTATTAGGAGTAGGAGATAAGGAAGGGGAAGAGAGAAGGAAGGAAGGAGGTGCGGCCTCCCCAGTCCAATTCGGACTAGGCCATGGGCGCGGCCTGCCCTAGGCAGCCCTCTCTCTTTCCCGCAGGGCCCAATAAGGCCCAATACTTCTCCCCGGCGAATTCCCGTAACTCTCCGGTACTCGAAAAATACCCGAATCATTCGAACCTTTCCGAACTCCGAATATAGTCGTCCAATATATCGATCTTTACGTCTTGACCATTTCGAGACTCCTCGTCATGTCCCCGATCTCATCCGGGACTCCGAACTCCTTCGGTACATCAAAACTCATAAACTCATAATATAAGCATCGCCGACACCTTAAGCGTGCGGACCCTACGGGTTCGAGAACTATGTAGACATGACCTAGAACTATTCTCGGTCAATAACCAATAGCGGGACCTGGATGCCCATATTGGCTCCTACATATTCTACGAAGATCTTTATCGGTCAAACCGCATAACAACATACGTTGTTCCCTTTGTCATCGGTATGTTAGTTGCCCGAGATTCGATTGTTGGTATCCAATACCTAGTTCAATCTCGTTACCGGCAAGTCTCTTTACTCGTTCCGTAATGCATCATTCCGTAACTAACTCATTAGCTACATTGCTTGCAAGGCTTATAGTGATGTGCATTACCGAGAGGGCCCAGAGATACCTCTCCGACAATCGGAGTGACAAAACCTAATCTCGAAATACGCCAACCCAACATCTGCCTTTGGAGACACCTGTAGTACTCCTTTATAATCACCCAGTTACGTTGTGACGTTTGGTAGTACCCAAAGTGTTCCTCCGATAAACGGGAGTTGCATAATCTCATAGTTATAGGAACATGTATAAGTCATGGATAAAAGCAATAGCAACATACTAAACGATCGGGTGCTAAGCTAATGGAATGGGTCATGTCAATCAGATCATTCAACTAATGATGTGACCTTGTTAATCAAATAACAACTCTTTTGTCTATGGTTAGGAAACATAACCATCTTTGATTAACAAGCTAGTCAAGTAGAGGCATACTAGTGACACTCTGTTTGTCTATATATTCACACATGTATTATGTTTCCTGTTAATACAATTCTAGCATGAATAATAAACATTTATCATGATATAAGGAAATAAATAATAACTTTATTATTGCCTCTAGGGCATATTTCCTTCATCTCGTTCCTACTACCCACGTTCTTCTTTCTCGAGTTTATCTGTCGATGACCTTGCTTTCCTTCTCCTTCCCGATACACCCCGCTACGTGCCTCCTGTGTCACCTCTTCCTCTGGCACCTCTCCTCCCCTCTCCCTCACCACCGACCCCATCCTCTCCATCCTCCTCCTCCACCTCTCCATCATCATCTTCAGTCCGTCGCCCTCTCTCACCGTTTCCTCTCCACTATACTCGTCGCCCTCATACTGAGGATGTCTCCCCTGATGAGCCTTCCACCTCTGGTGCTCCTCCCTCCACATCTCCCCCGGTTCATAATCTCTGTGCTCGGCCTCGCCCCCCACCTGATCGCTATTTTCCTGATCGGTACGGTCTCTCCGCCATTGCCGAGCCCACTTCCCTATCGGACTGCCATGACTCGGCTGAGTGGCAGCTTGCGATGGTCAAGAGCTTGCTGCCCTTGAGCGCTCTGGCACTTGGGATCTGGTTCCTCTCCCTTCCGGCGTTCGTCCCATCACCTGCAAGTGGGTCTACAAGGTTAAGACTCGCTCCGATGGTTCTCTTGAGCGCTACAAAGCTCGTCTTGTAGCTCGTGGTTTCCAACAGGAGCAGGGACGCGATTATGATGAGACATTCGCTCCTGTGGCCCACATGACCACTGTTCGCACTCTTCTTGCTGTAGCTTCTGTTCGTCAGTGGTCTATCTCTCAACTTGATGTTCAGAACGCTTTTCTCAATGGCGAGTTGCGTGAGGAGGTTTATATGCAGCCACCACAGGGGTACTATGCTCCTGATGGTATGGTCTGTAGACTTCGCCGCTCTCTATATGGTCTCAAACAGGCCCCTCGCGCCTGGTTTGAGCGATTCGCCTCTGTGGTGACCGCCGCTGGATTCTTGCCCAGTGACCATGATCCCGCGTTGTTTGTTCACACGTCTCCTCGTGGTCGGACTCTTCTCCTTCTCTATGTTGATGACATGATCATCACTGGTGACGACACTGACTACATCGCCTTTGTTAAGGCTGCGCCTTGTGACCTGTTTCTTATGACTGATCTTGGTCCACTTCGCTATTTTCTTGGGATTGAGATCTCCTCGACCTCTGATGGCTTCTACATCTCCCAAGAAAAATATATTCAGGATCTTCTTGCTCGCGCTGCTCTCGGTGATGAGCGCACGGTTGTGACTCCTATGGAGCTCAACGTTCAGCTTCGTGCCACCGATGGTGACCCTCTTCCTAATCCCACTCGCTATCGTCATCTTGTTGGCAGTCTTGTCTATCTTGCTGTTACGCGTCCTGACATCTCCTATCCTATCCACATCCTGAGTCAGTTTGTTTCTTCCCCCACCTCTGTCCACTATAGTCATCTCCTTCGTGTTCTACGATATCTTCGTGGCACGATCTCTCAGCGCCTTTTCTTTCCCCGCTCCAGCTCTCTTGAGCTCCGTGCCTACTCGATGCTACAGGCTAGTGATCCCTCGGATCGACGCTCGCTGTCTGCTTATTGTGTTTTTCTTGGTGGCTCTCTTATTGCCTGGAACACAAAGAAGCAGACTGCAGTTTCTTGCTCGAGTACAGAGGCTGAGTTCCGAGCCATGGCTATGTTGACGGCTGAGGTGATATGGTTACGGTGGTTACTTGAGGACTTTGGTGTGTCTGCTCCTACCTCCACTCCTCTACTGTCCGACAGTACCGGTGCTATCAGTATTGCGCGTGACCCGGTGAAGCATGAGCTCACCAAGCACATCGGTGTGGATGCCCACTTTGTGCGTGCTTCTTTATGCGAGATCAGACTCTCGCTCTTCACTATGTGCCCTCCGAGTTACTGATTGGCTGACTTTTCACGAAGGCAGACTCGAGCGCAGCATGGGTTTTTCCTCTCCAAACTCAGTGTTGTTGATCCACCCTGAGTTTGAGGGGGGGTGTTAGATGTGTATAGTTCATTGTGTACATCCCCATTGTATAAGGGGCTTTTCTGCACTTTCACACACATGTATATGCAATGGCCTTTGGCCCTTAGGGAATACTAGTTGTTCATTCCTAACAGTATTTACCAGTAAAACAAAGCGGCAACTATTCCTAGAGCTATGGTCTGCACTGGCTGAGGCTGACTGTCCCAGATACGTTCTTCCATCAGAGTGCTCTGCTATTTTCTTCGAAGCAGAGGAAGAAGATTTGGCAGATGTGCTCATGTGTGTTACAAATCATTGTTAAAATTGAAAGAGAAGTAAAGAATACAAGAGAACGGGAAGCACCAGGACCATACCTCGCGCTCGAAGTACAAGAGCGGGAGGTCGGACGATAGGCTGGAGAGGATGACGTTGAGGTGAGCACGCATGGGAGGGAGGCGGCCAGGATGGTCGGTGGCGCAAACCCTAGGAAAGACGATGCTGCCCGGGGAGAAAGCATGGAAGGAGAGGCGACATCTGGGCGGCGCTGGGGATGGGTGGAGGGCGGACGAGATCTACGGAGGAGGGTACTCGACGGCGACGGAGGAGGGTGCTCGGCGGCGGCGGTGGTCCAAGAGGATGGCTGCTGCAATGGGTGGTCGGGGGCGGCTGGGGTCGGGCAGTGGTGGGTGCTCAGCGTCGTCTCGTGTTGGCGGCGGCTAGGGTTGGAGCAGATGGTGATTTGGGCTAGATCTGGGGCGGCCGCTAAGTCTCTGTATTTGGGCTCTCGTGCTCTCTCCGCGCTGGCGCGCCTTTGGGCCCAATTATGAAGTTCTCGCGCCATTAACGCCTCCCGGCAGATAATGGGCCAAGGTTTAGTTCTGCCGGCAGATAGAGTGACCTAAATGGTGGATATCAACGCCGGCAGTATGTATGCCATTGTTGCTCAACTTCTACCGGCAGTTATTCTGTCTGCAAGTACTTGTGCCGGCAGTTATGAGATCCCCGGCAGTTGGTTTGCCGTTATATAGATATTTCTCCCGGCAGTTAATTGCCCCCAATCAGGTGTTGTGGTGTAGTGTATATTTCCTTATATCATGATAAATGTTTATTATTCATGCTAGAATTGTATTAATCGGAAACTTAGTACATGTGTGAATACATAGACAAACAGAGTGTCACTAGTATGCCTCTACTTGACTAGCTCGTTGAATCAAAGATGGTTAAGTTTCCTAGCCATAGGCATGAGTTGTCATTTGATTAACGGGATCACATCATTAGAGAATGATGTGATTGACTTGACCCATTCCGTTAGCTTAGCACTTGATCGTTTAGAATATAGCTATTGCTTTCTTCATGACTTATATATGTTCCTATGACTATGAGATTATGCAACTCCCGGATACCGGAGGAACAATTTGTGTGCTACCAAACGTCACAACGTAACTGGGTGATTATAAAGGTGCTCTACAGATGTCTCCGATGGTACTTTTTGAGTTGGCATAGATCGAGATTAGGATTTGTCACTCCGATTGTCGGAGAGGTATCTCTGGGCCCTCTCGGTAATGCACATCACTATAAGCCTTGCAAGCAATGTAACTAATGAGTTAGTTACGGAATGATGCATTACGGAACGAGTAAAGAGACTTGCCGATAATGAGATTGAACTAGGTATTGAGATACCGACGATCGAATCTCGGGCAAGTAACATACCGTTGACAAAGGGAACAACGTACGTTGTTATGCGGTTTGACCGATAAAGATCTTTGTAGAATATGTAGGAACCAATATGAGCATCCAGGTTCCGCTATTGGTTATTAACTAGAGACGTGTCTCGGTCATGTCTACATAGTTCTCGAACCCGTAGGGTCCGCACGCTTATGTTCGGTGACGATCGGTATTATGAGTTTATGTGTTTTGATGTACCGAAGGTTGTTCCGAGTCCCGGATGAGATCAGGGACATGACGAGGAGTCTCGAAATGTTCAAGACCTAAAGATCAATATATTGGAAGGCTATATTCGGATATCGGAAAGGTTCTGAGTGGTTCGGGTATTTATCGGAGTACCGGAGAGTTACGGGAATTCGCCGGGGAGTATATGGGCCTTATTGGGCTTTAGGGGAGAGAGAGAGAGAGAGGCTGCCTAGGGCAGGCTGCGCCCCCCCCCCCCCAAGGCCTAGTCTGAATTGGACTAGGGGGAGGGGCGGCGCCCCCTCCTTCCTTCTCTTTTCTTTTCCCCTTCCTTCTCTCCTACTCCTACTACTTGGAAGGGGGAATCCTACTCCTAGTGGGAGTAGGACTCCTCAGGGCGCGCCATAGTAGAGGCCTGGCCCTCCCCCTCCTCCACTCCTTTATAGACGGGGGAGGGGGGCACCCCATAGACACACAAGTTGATCAGTTGATCTTTTAGCCGTGTGCGGTGCCCCCCTCCACCATAATCCACCTCGGTTATATCATAGCGGTGTTTAGGCGAAGCCCTGCGTCAGTAGCATCATCATCACCGTCATCACACCATCGTGCTTACAGAACTCTCCCTCGAAGCTCTGCTGGATCGTGAGTTCGAGGGACGTCATCGAGCTGAACGTGTGCTGAACTCGGAGGTGCCGTGTGTTCGGTACTTGGATTGGTCGGATCGTGAAGACGTACGATTACATCAACTGTGTTGTCATAACGCTTCCGCTTTCGGTCTATGAGGCTACGTGGACAACACTCTCCCCTCTTGTTGCTATGCATCACCATGATCTTGCGTGTGCGTAGGAATTTTTTTGAAATTACTACGTTCCCCAACACCTGCCTGCTCCGGCGAGGCCGAGCCAGCGTGAGCCTGCGCCCTGGCCCGCTCCGACAAGGCCGAGCTGTCGTGCGCGTGTGCCCAGCACGCACGGGGTCGAGGTCGGTCGGCAGCGGTGAACGCGGCCATGCCCAACCATGAGACTCTGGTGAATCGGCGGCGGTGGCGATGCAGGGGCCCTGCATCGGCGGGTTCAAGGCCAGGCGGCGGCGGACGCAACCGTGGCCAGCCGCTTGACCCTGGCGAGCGGCTCGGGCGGAGCGACTCCTCGCCGCCAGATGCTCCTGTCGTGGACGGCCACTAGTGAATCAATAACGATGGCGATGTAGGGTCCCTGCGGTGGTGGGGTTCAAGTCCAATCAGCGGCGACGATGCCGGGGCCCAACGGCGGTGGTTGGAGCCCGTTTTGGACGGGAAACAACGGCGGAGGGCGGATCTGGAGGCGGGAGACTGATTCCGGTCGGTTCTGGAGTCCGGCAGTGCGGCGACAGCTGGGTACGGCCGCGTCCGCCGCTGCCAGTCGTCGAGGAGCGCCCCGAGCACATGTGAGGAGGAAGACGGAGGTGTGAGGCTGACACGTGGGCCCTTTGCCACCTCAGCATATTATGCAGCTAGACGTGCCAAATCAGCCTGACATGTGGGGCCAACTCGTCAGTCCCATTGTTAGACGCGTCTCAGTTTCGAATTAGTGTGATTTGTTACTCACTTGCCGCGGAGTCGGTGGTTTTTCGTGATTTTTGGCAAAAGCGGTGGTTTTGGAGTACTCTAGCCACAAATGTAGTGGCTTTGAGCAATTTACTCTGGGGCTCCTCTTCGCAGCTAATGCAGTGAGCTCCTGGTAGCGGGGGCACGGTAGAGACCGCTTAGTAGTAGCGAGGATTAAAAACTCGCGCTACTACTATCAACTTATTAGTAGTGGCGAGGGGTAAAAACCCGTGCTACTAGTAAGTAGCAGTAGCAAAGGGGTATAAACCCGTGCTACTAGTAAGCGTCTGCCTATATGCTTTTCCCTAGTAGTGATAGTTTTCCCAACCTCTCTTCTCCAACCGATCCGCCGTCCATAGCATATTATGGAGCATCAAAGCATCTCTAATAGATGATGTGGATGTATAAATAACTAAATCTTACATCATTTTAGGCCAAAAACGATGCTCCAAACAATGATGTAGATATAAAAAAATCACTCTAAAATTACTCTAGATGTAAAATGCATCACTTGGTGGTGCAAATTTGCATCACATGTGGCCGTCTGAACAAAACGCGTGTAGCCCAACCGCCATGCGGAATGTTCTCGCGCCACCCTCGAGTCCTAGCCCTGCTGCCATAGGCCTCGCCAACGAGTCAACTTTGTATCCCGCGACGTCCTCCATCTCAAGTCAAATCCAGTTGGATTCAAACTCATGTGGCCGCTGGTGCTCGAACCCGAGCTGCCATGGTCGTCTCCGTGGGAGCCCCCGTCTCAAATCTGGCCAGATTCGACATCACGGAGCCGTCGGTGCTTGATCCCGAGCCGCCATGGCCGTCTTCACGGGAGCCCGTCCTCATGCGTCGCCAGCCACCACGGCAGAGCTTCCCCATCCCGAGCCGCCAAGTATTGATTCGACATCACCATGAACTTTGTTTAAGTATTGATTTGAGATGATTTTTTATATCATCTACTGGAGCAGCTACTTCACAGCTGCCCTATTTTATATCATCTGTTGGACTTGGACATTTTTCATAATATAAATATCACTTTTTGGTGATGTAAATTTTACTCCAACTACTTTTTGGTGATGTATTTCACCTCATCTATTGAAGATGCTCTGAGAGCATCTACAACCAGAACACGCAAATATAGCCCCATAAACGTTCACGGGTACGACCTGGTTACCCTTAGTTTTTAGACATTACAACCACACTCCTCATTTCAAATCCTTGTTTCCATAATATCAATGCAACATCTATTTTGATTTGCTTATATAAAACATAGAACAAACTACAAACTAGCAAACTGCTCATTATTGATATGTTGACGACTTCATTGTCAAAGCCTTCAGGCTTGTGGTTGTTGGTCGTGGGGTGAATCATCAACGCCTCCTCGTTGTCCTCGTCCGCGAAGAGCTCCTCCCACTTCACATCCGCCTCGTGCATAAAGCGACGGTCCGTTGCCACCTCGAACTAAGACTGGATGGACTCAAAGATGGCATGTTGTTTCGCTGCCTCCTACGCTTGGGCGAGTTCGAACTGCGAAACTGAGTCCTTCACGTTGAATCTAGCATGCTCTGGCACCTTTGCCTTGCCATCCTCCTCTTTTGTCTCCTCCTAGTCCTTCTCTGGCGCCTTCATCTCTTCCATCTCCTCGTGTGCCGCCTCCAACTCCTCATTCTCTGGCGCCTCCTCGTCTGAACTCTCGTGCTCTGAAAGGAGGCCGGCCGCAATGCGAGCGGCGTGCATAGTCGCCTAGATCTTCACCCAACGCTCTAGGGGCAACATCTTGTCGTATGTCACTTTTGTGCAGACCATGGTGGTCGCTGGCCGCCGAAGGCGGAGCAAACTGGAGCTCGGAAGGCGATCATGATAGCACCTCTTGGGAGGGAGAGGAGGGGAATGGGAATGGGGCTAGTGTTAGCTTCGTCGTCCAGCTAAAATAGCCTGGTTTGGCTCCTCTCGTCACTAACCTTCCCGCCGCACCATGCTCTTATCTCGCTGCACCATCAACCATACATTCCTATTTTGGGGAAAACTTTGTTTTTGCTACTCTAGTTTTTGCCCACTTTGTTTATGGCACTCTAAAATTTGACATTTCACTTTTGTCACTCAACTTCTAACAATATATCACTTTTGCTTGGACGAGGTGAACCCATATTTATCTTTCTGTTAAAGAAAACTATATTTATCGTCTCACATTTGCATGCTGATACAGTCAATTTTTTTATTACACAACATGCGCTCGTATATATACTTATACACTCATCTCTATAAACACACACAGACCCTATTTCTATGAGCACCTCGAAGTCGACGGAACATCTTCTCTCACTGAAGACGCATCTATGAGCACCTCAAAGTCGACGGAACGTCTTCTCCCAGTGAAGACGCATCACCGAAAATCCTAAAATAAGGGCCAGAATATCACTATCCTATTCTACCACAGGTTGATTGGTTGGTTCGCTAGTACTGCCAATCAAGTCCGTTACTTTTTCCTTTTCCAATCCTGATGATACATTGCATAACCACACTACAAAACCGGAAGAAAAAAAACATAATTATTTGAAATTGCATTGTTTACTAGTTCAACACACCTACATCCAAATTAATTTGACAGAGGTGCCACTTATCTATGGCATGTTTAGGACCAGCTAACGGGGAAAAATCAGTTACATCATGAGAAAACAGGTAGTACAACCCAACAATGTGACGAGTCGGTACCACTTCAAAAAAAAGAACACCTTGACCTTGGTGCACTATCTCAATACGCCCGGGAACTGACTACCCCTATCAGCTTCGGAAGAAGTACAACCCACAAGGACTTCAACGGTCTACAAGCCACTTCACATCTGCAAGAACTTTTCGCCTGCCGTTTTTTTTTTCCTGATTTGGCGTGAAATGCACACGGCGCTTAACTGGGGACAGAGCTCGTCAGCTCGCTCACTGTTATCTGGTCTGCACTGACAGCACCACAGTCCAGCCGAAGGCATCTGAGACCTTTGCGTTAACAACATCCAGATATGACAAATGCTGGAGCTAACTGATCCAGCTGCTATCGGCCTACCCGCCGCCTCTTCCTCTCCTGTTCGCGCCTCTCTTCTTCCTCGAGCAGGCGGAGCTCCTCTTCGTCCTCCTGCCTTGCAATCCTCGCACTGACCAAGTATAAGCAAACAACAGAACGAGGTCAATAAGATGCAAACTATTCAGCAATTTGAGCGATTACTATCAGTCGTCCAGTTCCATTTTCTGTTCAAGTGTGTCGTGTGACAAGACTTTTTACAGAGTAGGAGTATATAATTATACTACTCCCTCCGTTCCTAAATACTCCCTCTGTTCCTAAATAATTGTCTTTCTAGCCATCTCAAATGGACTACAACATACGAATATATGTAGACATGTTTTAGAGTATAGATTCACTCATTTTGCTCCGTATGTAGTCATTTGTTGAAATCTCTAGAAAGACAATTATTTAGGAACGGAGGGAGTATAAGTCTTTGGAGAGATTTCACTATGGACCACATACGGAGCAAAATGAGTGAATCTATACTCTAAAATGCATCTAGATTCATCCGTATGTGGTCCATAATGAAATCTCTACAAAGACTTATATTTAGGAACGGAGGGAGTATATACTAGGAGAGTAGACTAAAAGTAACCGATGAAGGGAACATATTTTGCCAGCTAATATGCTGATTTCTTTTTGCCACAGATTTTCTTCACAGTGTAATGTGGACCAAGACACCATCGGTCCATGACTTATCCAGAAGTTGTGCATATTTCTCAAATGATCTCTATTTGTTTTCACCATCTACAATCTTGCAACAGGACAGATATAAATATACAAGAAAAAAATGCATTATGTGAAGAACATAGATACCTTCTTTTCTCTTCCATCTCTATAGTAGCAAAATCTGCTTCCATGTCACTATCATCATCATCTCTGCCTGCATATTTACTAGGGTCATACCTGCACCGGAAATCCAGACTTGTAAGAGTTTTCTTTCCAAAGCAATATAACATATAAACATATTTCATGTCATACAATTAAATTAAATAAGCTTTTTATAAAAAAGCCACTAAAGCAATATACAACACATAAAAAAGCCAAGGTGAAATTTCAACAGGTATTGTGATCGCGGTAGTCAGTCCATGATCCATGTTAAGTAAATTATCCAAACACTAGTAGATACTAACGCTCGGAAGATACAAACCCAGCTTGTATAGCAAATCTATACACAGATGGAACATATATTATCGAACATTTTAACCAGGATAACTGACATATGCCCAGAAACAGCACGGAATAAAAATTTACCTGAACATACTCCTGATCATAGCCATGGGATCGTCCTCATCTTCAATGTCGTCATCAAACCTTCGTTTCCCCAATTGCTTTTTCTTCGCACGATCATCACGTATTCCATTGGCAGATACTTGTCGAGATGGCTACATTGGCACGCAAACACAATGAAGAAACAAACTTAGCGCGACAATATCATTACAAATCATCACTCTGAACATGAAAATGTATGCACATGGCATAACACCAAAAGAAAAACCAACAGATAATTGCTTCACCATACTCACAAAAAAAAATTTGCTTCACCAGTACAAGTTTTTTGACAAAAAAACAGCTTGACAGAATATTACCATAGGTTTTGAGGGATTCCTTACCTGCCTTTCTGCTGGTTTTACTCGATCATTTGCTTGGATTCTTCTTTGCTCAGGATAATGACCTTGCGAGGAAGGAGGCCTTTGCCGTTGCACCATCGACTGCGGCCTGTTGCTTTGTGGCAGCTGTCTTTGGCTTTGTGAGGATTGCAACTGTGAAGATTGCTGTGGTCTCTGTCTCTGTAGTGATTGTTGCGGTCTCTGACTCTGTGATGACTGTTGTGGTCTCTGACTCTGCGATGACTGTTGTGGTCTCTGACTCTGCGATGACTGCAGTGGCCTCTCACGCTGGGATGATTGCAGTTGCCTCTGGCTATGCGATGACTGCAGTGGCCTCTGGTTCTGCAACAACTGCTGCGGCCTCTGGCCCTGAGACGACTGCTGTGGCCTCTGGCCCTGCGACGACTGTTGTGGCCGCGACGACTGCTGCGGCCTCTGGCTCTGCGACGACTGCTGCGGCCTCTGACCATACGAGGCTGATTGCACCCTCTGACTTTGTGAGGGCTGTGATCGACCATTAGGTAACACAGGTTGCTTTCTAGCTAAAGGATCCTTTCTAAGAGATTGTTCATTCACTTCCTTCATAGAAGACTTGCTTGCTATCTGACCCTTGCTCGGAAACTTCTGGCTTGCAGCTTTGCTTACAGTGGCCTGGCTGGACCCATTTCTAACAATACTATGCATCCTTCCATTGTCAACAGCCCTTTCTCTACTTGGGAGCATCTCCTTTCCCTTAGATTCAAACTTACTTTCCGGGCGCCTTTGTGTGGACGATGTGTTGTTGTTCAACCCATGACCATTTGGCAATCTGGCGGGCTGACTTGTTGGTGCCCTACTCTTCGCTGCAGAATGCATCATCTCACGATCTTTCACACAACAAAACCAACCATCAGCGCTCTCCACTAAGCAAAAAAGACGAAGTTTCGTGATAGAAGTTCAAACTCACCAGACTTCTGGGTCAAGGAAGGCCTAGCCACAGGTTTTTCCCTTGGAGGAGATGGAATGTCAGCATCATCCGAGAGTAGAAATGAATAGTCCCGATTATCCTTGAGTGCCTCAGCTTTCTTTTTTGCCTGCATTGCAGCTGCTATTTTGTGACTGCACTGGCCAACATTTAATAAAGCAAAGAAATGAACAATGTAAAGAAGAAATATCCATTGTACCTCATTAACAATCTTTTGCTTCTGGTGAAATCCATTTGTTTTAGCTTGCACTCTTGAAGATGATGGGATGTCCTTCTGCATATACATTACCTGAAATTAGTAAGGGATGGATCAATAATAATCAGAATGAGATGTAATGCCACATACTCCCGGAGGTCTTCGTTCTCTGGGCACTGTGTTCTGTATCTCTTTCATTGACTTCCTTTCTTCAATCACACGCTGGGAAATCACCGGCTTGGAGGGCCCAAAGAAGGAGCCAAAACTACACGAGTAAAATACATAATGAAAATTGATTCCCCATCACCGTACTAAGATCAGTAAGACGAAATGTTGAATTTGAGTGGACAACAATATTTCAAGAAAGGATAGCATGACAGTCTGTTTAGTATGATAACTTCGCAGTTTCAAGACCAATTATCAACGTATAAACTAAACCCGCTTAAGATCCTGAAGGTATATGAGAAGGAATCATTGTCCGACTATTATCCTCTGAGGATTGTATTTTTCTACACTATACAGGTTCCTGGAGCATAACCAAACAAAATGCTCAACAAAGTGTAGAAGAGGTGCATTGAAATTCAGAGACACTTACTTGGGTGGGGGTGGTCTTCTATCATGCGAGGAAGATGAGCGACCAGCTGTGCTAGCACTAGCACCCTGTGCCTTCCGCCTAATCTGCTCCTTCAATCGTTCTCTAATTTGAAGGAACTCCTGCTGACCCTCTGGTGGCTCTTCGTCCTCCTCAGGAGCTCCTGAGCCTTCCTCCTCATACTCATCTTCATCATAGTACTCATCCTCATACTCATCCTCCACTGCCCGATGATAGCCCTTTTACGATGATGAGAAAAAGAACTGTCAGTGTACCACAAATGAAATGGCTATAGTTCATCCTTTTCAAATGAATTAACCCTACAAGTTCATGGTCATAACAGAATATCGAGCAAACCATGATTCCAACTGCTTCTACGGATGATAGATGCAGAAACAATGGACTTAGAAGCTTAAATTACATTAGTCTCATATCTAGGGAAAGAAATGCACTGTCGGTCTATCACAGATGAAATGGCTATAGTTCCTGCTTTACAAATGAATTAAGCATAGATGTTCATGATCAAATCAGAATATCCAGCAAACTATGATTCCAGCTGCTTCTATGGATGATAGGTACAGAAACAGTAGTACAAAAATGGAGTTAGAAGCTTGGATTATTACATTGGTCTCATACTCGTAGCGGCTCATTTGCGCCAGTGATCCCGTCCCGTCGGCGTCGCAGCTCCTGAATCAAAGCCAGCAACCCTCATGAGTTTGCGAAAACGACGCCACAAATATTTTCGGAGTGTCGAAGTTTTAGCTAAAGAAAGCATCGAGCCGGGACCAGAGCGCCCAAATACGCTCCAGGAAAGCAGCAATCGGCCCCCGAAATCCCGCTGTCTAGGGCCCAACCCACGTGGCCTACAGCTAATCGCGCGAGCCCCACCCCGGAACGCGAATAAACGAGCGGTCCCGTCTAGGGTTTCCGCGGGCACGAAAACGCAAATCTGGGACGCCGCCGCCGCCGCGGAAAACGACACTCCCCGTCGAACCGGCCCAAATTCGCGCCGTCGGGCAGGGGTGCTCACCTCGGCGCGCGGAGAATCGCCTCTTCCGGGGCCGGCGGGGGGCTGCGCGGGGCGGATTCGTCCCGGCGAGATTCCGCGCGACCGCTGGATCAGAGGGCGGAAGCCGCAGGAAAAGTCGTCGCGGGAGGCCGCGGGGCGCAGGGAGAGCGCGGGGACCGACGGGGGCCTGTCGGAGCCCGGCTCGCGGCCGCGGGGCGCGGGCGGAAGGCCGGCGGGGAGGAGGAGTCGCCGGCGCGGGGGCACGGGAGGGGAAGCGGAGGGAGGCTTTAGGGGCTGCTTCGTTGGGTCGGGAATGTGGAGCAGCGAGCGAGGCCGCGAGAGGGGAATCGGGTCGAAGGCCTGGCGGTTTATAAATAGGCGTGTGCGTGCGTTTCCGCGAGGTAAGAAACTGACATGACGTGACGTCTTGCCCGGGGCTGGCTGGATAGATGTCTCTGGAAAGACTCTGTGGGTCGGGTGGGCCTTCCTCTCTTCTTTGAGAGAGTGGCCGCCTGTACGACGACTATCGCCTCCTATATGGTGTTGCAGGCCCATCTTTCTTTCCTCTTTTGCAGCCGAGTGCTCTCCCAACCCCAGGTGTATCCCCTTCTGTTACTCAAAAAAAAAAGGTGATTATCCCTTTTTTTGTCTAAAATAGGTAATTATCCTCTTTCAGCAAGTTCTATAAAATAAACCTTCTCAACACTACTACTCTCTCCGTTCTTAAATACAAGTCTTTCTACAAATTTCAATATGAACTACATACAGATGTATATAAACATAGTTTAGAGTGTAGATTTACTCATTATGTACCCTATGTTGTCCATATTAGAATCTCTTGAAAACCCCGCAAAGAAAAGAATCTCTTGAAAGACTTATATTTAGGAATGAAGGGAGTATCTCTGCCATTAAAGGGAGTCGTCATTTCTTTTGGTCCCCTACAGTCATTAATAACAATTCAAAAACTAAGCGTTGTAAGGGCATATTTATCCCTTAAGTGTTTTGGTGATTGATGACGATACTTTTGCAGACTAATCGTATGCCTTGAGTTTCTCGGATGTTTCATCACTAGGCACGAGGACGATTCGGTGCCCCTCGGAGACTATTGAAGGCGGCGTCGTTCTACGTTTCTTTTTGGTGGATTTGAGTCGTAGGAGAGCCGTACTATTAAGAGAGGGTCCGCGTCGGAAAGGTTTGGGTGGAATCAACACGTACACTTGTCCTTCCTTTCCTTGCACTTTGGAGCTTCTTCCTGTTGTCATAGTTGTGCATAAATCCGACGTACCCTTTCTTTGTTCTTGCGGTAATCTTGCTCTAAGGAGCGGTAGTATCATCAACAATACTGGGGTCACGGTAGTACCGCTCCCGGAGCCGTAGTACCGCAACTCCCTCGCCTTGTGCTCGCTCAGCATGCAGTAGTAGGCGCAGACGTAATTTTTACATCCGCGCCACACGGTAGTACCGCTTCGTCTGTAGCGATAGTACATGAGTGGACACGGTAGTACCGCTCTCTTGGAGCCGTAGTACCGTGGCCCTCATGCCCCGCACGTTGCGTCGTGGTAGTAGGAGCGGATGTAATTTTTACATCCGCGCCTCCACGGTAATCAAGCGCCTCGGTAGCGGTAGTACCGCGTCGGGTTTTCGCCGCTTCTTTTTCGGTGAAGTAAACGCGGATGTAATTTATTTCGTCCGGCGCTCTTCGTAGGGTCAGGCTTACACCTTGCGGTAGTACCGCAAGGGTGCGCGATAATCTTGCGCTCGGTCGAACCGATCCAGTCTCTGCTGCTGCCGCGGTAATACTGTGGCCTTCCACGGTAGTACCGCATGGCCGCGCGGTAGTACGCGATTTGAAGCGGTAGTACCGCGTGTCGCGGGCTGAACTAGAGGATAACGGTTGGATCTTTTGCACGAGTATAAAAAGCGTGTCTCCTACCTCTAGTTGACCACCTCTTCCATCTCTAAGCTCCATTGTTGCTCCAAGCTCCATTTTTGCCCGATCTCTTTCCCTAGCCAATCAAACTTGTTGATTTGCTCGGGATTGGGTGACAAGGGCCCGATCTACACTTCCACCAAGTGACTTTTGATTCCCCCACTTATCCTCATGCGGATCTTGTTACTCTTGGGTGTTTGAGCACCCTAGACAGTTGAGGTCACCGTGGAGCCATATTCCATTGTGGTGAAGCTTCGTGGTGTTGTTGGGAGCCTCCAATTAAGTTGTGGAGATTGCCCCAACCTTGTTTGTAAAGGTTCTTTGCCGCCTTCAAGGGCACCAATAGTGGAATCACGGCTCTTGCATTGTGCGAGGGCGTGAGGAGATTACGGTGGCCCTAGTGGCTTCTTGGGGAGCATTGTGCCCCCACGCCGCTCTAACGAAGGCGTACTTCTCCTCAAAAGGAAGGAACTTCGGTAACACATCCTCGTCTCCACCGGCTCCACTCTTGGTTATCTTATCCCTTTACTTGTGCAAGCTTATTTGTGTTTCTATCTTTGCTTGCTCTTGTGCTTGTGTTGATTGCATCATATAGGTTGTCCACCTAGTTGCACATCTAGACAACCTTTATTATTGCAAAGTTTAAATTGGTAAAGAAAAGCTTAAAAATTGTTAGTTGCCTATTCACCCCCTCTAGTCAACTATATCGATCCTTTCAATTGGTATCGAGCCTCGTCTCTTTTTAAGGACTTTACCGTCCAAGAGTATGGTTGACGTCGTAGATGATGTGGGGAGCACTCCGGTGCGAATCCGATATCATCTACGGGAGATGGGGGTACCTCGATCTCTCGTGAGCAATTCAATGTGGCGTTGGACACATTGAAAACCTCCATGACGACCGAGGTCAAGGACATGTTTACGGAATTCCTAGAAGGGCTTAAACTTTCCACCGCACCCGTGAAAGTGGGTGATCCCGCCAACACGGGAGCGGATGCTAACTCCGATAAGGGGGAAGCTACTAGTGAGAAAGCCCCATCGTCTAGTGGTAAGAATGGCACCGGCATCTTCGCCCATGTGCAACCTCCTCCCGTTTATGGTGGACCGATTCCTTCCACTCATTTGAATCATGCCGGTCCACCACCTAAGATTGATAAAAAGGAGGATTTTGATTCTTGGGTTTATCGTTTTAAGCGTCATTTAAATCATGTGAAAACTAACCTTTGGAGAATCATTGAAGAAGGTTTCTATCCGCATTATTCGAGCAACTTCTCTCCTAGAGAAGTCGTGGACCATCAATTCAATGAGAATGCTCTCTTCATCATCCAAGAAGCAATCCTTCCCGAAGACCTCCCTCATCTCCGCCCTACTCCCTTGCCAAAATGCTTGGCTCAAGGTGGTTTCCCTTTATCGAGGAAGCGCAAGCATTCAACGCTCCAATTATGAAGTGGTCCAAGATGAAGCCGATGAGTTTGCAATGAAAGAAGAAGAAGAACCTCGTGAGCTCTATCGGAGAGTAACCAAGCTTGCGCCTCCCTCTGGGATCATGGAAGTAAGGACACGGATGACAACTGGATCAAGCGCAAATTCCTCAAGGCAATGATGCCCTACCACAAAGCCATGTCCTCCGTCATCCGTCAACGGCCGTACTTCCACACCCTGTCCTCAAGTGATGTGTTGGATGAGTTTGTGGCTATGAGCATATTAGACAAGACCGCCGACAATGCGGTGCTTCGCTCCCAAAGAGCAAAGAAGCCCAACCTCGCTTTAAAGGCCAAGATTTGTGTCGAAGAAGATGGAGAGGAGGAAGAAGAAGATAGCAACCTCGAAGATACGAAGTATGACTATCATGAACACATGGCCTTGTTTCAAGGCAATTTTGGAGCAAGAAGAACTCAAGGCCCAACTTCAACAAGAGCAACTCAAGTGGCGCAAGGGGCAAGCAACGAGTGAGGACTTGCTTCAATTGTGGCAATGTGAGTCACTTTGTTGGAGTGCCCATATGAGAAGAGGGAAGACAATGGTGGCAAGCTCATCCGTAAGGACAAGGCCAAGTCTTTCCCCAACAAGAGCAACTTCACCAAGAAGGCTCCTCACGAAGCCTTGGTGGTTCAAGAAGAGTACAATGAGGATGATGATGATGATGAAGATGGTGAGTCGGTTGCCATGGCCTCCGTTGCCATTACAGCGACTCCTCGGTGTCTCTCTTCGATTCACCCAATGAAAGCATCACCGCCAAGTGCCTCATGGCTAAAGCCACCAACAAGGTATCCCTAACATCAAAACTACCATCATCAATCATTCTTCTTTGACGGATTGCATTGATGAACATGAGGGGACTAATGTGGAGGAGAATGAGTTTGAGATCTTTATGGGTAAACTCAAGGGCAAATCCAAGAAGCACTTCGTTGCTCTCTTGGAACAACTTGGTGAAGCCAATTTCATGATCGAGGCTCATGAAGAAACCATCTCTAAGATGGAAGGGCATAGTCGTGACTATGCCGATGAGATTTCGGATCTTTCCAATGCTATTGAAGAAGAGCGTGGTCTTTGTTTGGCTCTTGAGGAGTCATACAACGATGATCATGCTAAATTAAAGAAAGACCTTGATCATGCTCTTGTTGTGTCTCGTGTGCTTAGCTCCGAGAAGGCAAAGCTTGGAGTTGATATTGCTAGACTCAATGAGGAGTTTGACATTCTCGACAAGGCTCACAAAGTCTTGAAGGGTGCTCATGCTAGTCTCAAAGAGTCTCATGATCAACTCCAAGTGAAGCTAACCAAGGAGAAAGCCACCTTTCCTCATATGATATTGATTGATAATGCAAATGCTACTAACCCTTGTTGTGAGAATGTGCATCTTGTTGAGGAGAATGCTAAGTTGAAGGAGCAACTTGAAAAGGGCCTTGTCACATGCATACAAGGTGAGAAGAACCTTAACGACCTTTTGAGTAATCAAAAGGAAGTTGTGGCCAAGGAGGGGATTGGGTTCTCGCCCAAGCCCAAGAGCAAGAAGAAGAATGACAAGACCAAGCAACCTCCTCCTCTCAAGCAAACTTTTGTGAGGGAGGGAGAGGGTGCTTCCAATAAGAAGAAGAACCATGCAAAGGGTGGCAATGCCAAGAAGGACAACGTCATCCCTTGAACATAGCCGGTGACTTTAACCCCTCATATGTGTTGTGCCGTGCTAGTGATGGGCATGTTTATGCTAAATTTGTTGGTTCTTCTTATGAGTACATTGAATGGTCTATTTGGGTTCCTAAGACCCTCGTTACTAACATCAAAGGATCCATTACTAAATGGGTACCTAAAACCAAGCATTGATTTCTTGTAGGTGTTTGCTTCCAGTGGGGGGTCATGGTTGCTCGATAGTAGAGCAACGAATCATATGACCGGGAGCAAGGACTTGGTGGTGGACGTGCAAAAGATCCCATCTATGCCCACCAATGTCGAGTGGGGTGATGCCTCACATTCCAAGGTATTGGGTCTTGGCAAGGTTGTCGTTTCTCATGATCTAACGATCGAGAAAGTCATGCTTGTTGAGTCCCTTGCATACAATTTGATTTCCGTTCGTCAACTTGCACTCATGGGCTTTGCCACCTTCTTTAACATTGATACCGTGGCCCTCTTGTGGAGCAAGACTCTTAAAGTAGCCTTTGTTGGGCATGTCGAGAATGGTCTTTATGTGATAAACTTTTCGGAGCGACCTACTAAGACCGCGACATGCCTAATGGCTAAAGTTGACGTGGGATGGCTTTGGCATCGCCGTTTAGCCCACATCAATATGAGATCTTTGCAAAGTCTTCTCAAGGGGGACCATGTCTGTGGACTAACAAATGTTAGTTTTGCCAAAGATCGTGCTTGCAGTGCTTGTATCGAAGGAAAGCTTCATGAAACGACTCATCCTCCCACGACTATCATCTACTCGAAGAGACCCTTGGAGCTCCTGCATATGGACCTCTTTGGACCTCCATCCTTTGATAGTCTTGGGGGTAGAAAGTATTGCTTGGTGATTGTGGATGATTATTCAAGATACACTTGGGTATACTTTTTCAAGAGGAAGAGTGAGACTCAACAAAGCATCATCGACTTTGCAAATGAAGCTCAACGTCAACATAATGCAAAGATCTTGACAATAAGAAGTGACAACGGCACCGAGTTCAAGAACTACACCTTGGATGAGTTTCTTAGTGAAGAGGGGATCAAGCATCAATATTCGGCACCTTATACCCCTCAACAAAATGGTGTTGCGGAGATGAAGAACCGGACGTTGATGGATGCGACAAGGACCATGATGGCGGAGTTCAAGTCTCCATACAACTTTTGGGCCAAAGCCATCAACACCGCATGTCATGCATCCAATTGGCTCTATCTCCGCAAAGGCTTGAACAAGACTCCTTATGAGATACTCACCGGCAACAAGCCCAATCTCAAGTATTTCCGGGTGTTCGGGTGTAAGTGTTTCATTCTCAAGAAAGGTGTTCGTTTGTCTAAATTTGAAGCTAGAGCTTATGAGGGCATATTTGTTGGTTATGCTACAAACTCTCATGCTTACCGTGTCTTCAATAAATCCACGGGACTTATTGAGGAGACATGTAACATGAAGTTTGATGAGAATAACGGCTCCCAAGTGGAGCAAACACTACTAGAAATACCACTACTAATGGCGCACCTAATATGGCCATTAATGGCGCATCAGAGGTGCGCCATTGACAGCACGCCATTAGTAATTTTTACTAATGGCGCACCACCTGGTGCGCCAGTAGTATCTGGTATACTAATGGCGCACCACCTGGTGCGCCATTAGTATATGCAAGGGTGCGCCATTCGTATGCCTCCTGTAAGCATGTATACCCAGTGCTGGCATACTATTGGCGCACCACCTCCGGATGCGCCATTAGTAACCGCAGCATACTAATGGCGCACTTCCCGGTGATGCGCCATTAGTATGCATTGTCATACTAATGGCGCACTGTCATGTGATGCGCCATTAGTATGAATATTAGGTTTTTTTTATTTTTTTATTTTCTGTTTTTTGCACAGGTTACAAAATGTATAATTTGACAAAATATAGACAGCACACATCAACAATAGATTCATCAAATACAATAGAAGATTAGTCCTTGAATACAATTCATCATATTAGTCTCCGAATTGAAAAGACCGAACAAAGATAGAACATTATATTACAAGTCTCGAGACCGCGAGTAGCGAGTTTATCTTCGCATTACAAGTCGATATCGATCATCTAAACTACCATCACATAGAAGAGAGCTGCGGTCATCACGATGAGCATCATCACGATGAAACTCGTCTTCATCCGGTTCCTCCAACGATGAAACTGAATTTTCAAAACTGCAAGAAGCCAATTAAAAAAAATCCCCTTCTTCTTGTCTCCTCTCACTATCTCTCACACATGTACACTATGTATGCACTACCATACATAGTCTCAAACCAGTGGAAGAAGACTTATCTATACATGTGCAGTTACTTTTTTTTTGAGAAAGTCATGTGCAGTTACTTATGTAAGGCCCTGTTTGTTTGGCGCTTATACTTCAGATTTTGCAGCTTTTCCACTTTGGCTTAAAAATGCACAGGTTCTTTGAAAATTGGTAAAAAGGATGACCAAATAAAACTAAAAAGGAATAATCAGGGGAATCAAAACCTTTAGCGGTGTAGTTTTCGACTGCTCGATGCTTTCTCTTGTAACAGCACCTTCAGGCCAATTTAGACGTGTCCCTCGCCTAAAATATTTCTGAGCTGATGAACTGCATATTCCAAGGAATACAATGAGATCTGAGTATAAGTTAAATGCAAGAACAAACAGAGAATTGGATGCAGTACTCAATAGCATATTATTAACTTAAGTGTTGCTATTTAAGCTTACATAATGATGTACAGAGATGTATGGAAGTTCAAACAGATTTATTCTTCAATACTTTCTAAAGTGGAATTAGCAGAAACAACATAAAAAATAATATGTTTGGGAGAGCATCCCGCATGTTAATATGTTCGGAGAAACATCCCAGCAGATGCTTGCCAAATTTACCTTTACGAGCAACATCTACAAATCAAAATGTAAGAGATGCAAGCCAAAACTACTTGAGTAGCAAACCAGTGAACAACTATAAACCATAGAACTTAGGGAACCACGGCCAAAAAATGTGACTGCGTGTAAAAATAAAAGAAATATTTCTTTGCAGGTAGGACGTGCGAGTTCTTCAAAACATTTGATGCGTAAGATTTAGTGCAAAGGAGAAAGATATATATTTCACTCTCAACAATATAACCAAAGGTTATCCCAGCATCAAAAGCTCCCACTTGTTGTGGGGGCCTGGGAAAGGGAATTATTAGGTTCTTAGGCAGCATTTCCCTTGTTTGACTTTTTAAGGATACTAACTCAAACCCTGGACTTCCAGGATACAAGTGGAGATACTGCCATTCTCTTGTGGATACAAGTAAAATTCCTCAAATGAACATCTCAATTCTTACAAATGCCTGCATAATTATTATTTTTAAAAGAGGCAACGCCTGCATAAGGTTCAGTTTTAAAGCATTTGCTCATTGATTCACAGAAAAACAAGGCAACGCGAGCTATCATTTATTCAATTCTAAAACCAAATGGGCCATTTTGGCACCACCAAGGCTCAACTATCATGCGATAGATGCTGAAATATATATATTACAGGACAGTAACTAATAGGCGGCCTAAACACCAATGTGATGAGTATAGATGCTGCAGCACAAATCAGTAAGTAATATTATTGCGTATATGCAGAGAAGGAAAAATCAAGTAAGCTAGACCACTACATGGTTTCATGACACCAAATTATCACCTGAAAGCTGAAACGATAAATGGACACTTCTACAAACCAAAGATGCATTATTCACTGAAACTAGCAGAGACAAGGTTGCAAACATTCTGTCATGAATTGCAAATGGAATGGATAAATTTGAGATGTAAGGCATGAAGGTGGTCGCATTTTGGGCGGGTCGAGGGAGGCGGGTCGACGGTGGTGTGGACGGGCGGGTCGAGGTGGGGCAGCGGCGCTGGGCGGGTCGAGGCGGCGCTGGGCGGCGGGCAGCGCCCGGGCGGCGGGTCGGGCGGCGTCTGGGCGGCGCGCCCGGGCGGCGGGTCGGGCGGCGTCTGGGCGGCGCTGGCGGCGGGTCGGGCGGCGTCTGGGCGGCGTCCCGGCGGCGGGTCGGGCGGGTCGAGGGCGGCTGGCGCGGCGTCGGCAAGGCCCGGGCGGGAGAGGGCGAGGGGAGGGGAGAGGGCGAGGGCGAGGGCGAGGGCAGCGGCGGGCGGGCGGTGGGGCGAGAGGGAGAGAATCAAGTAGGGGATCGGGCGAAGGGGGATCGGGCGGCGAAGACAATACTAATGGCGCACCTCACTGCGGTGCGCCATTAGCATGTTCACACTAATGGCGCACCTCACCATGGTGCGCCATTAGTATTTTTTTTTATTTCCACAAAAGCCAAAAGGTTATCTACTACCAGAACCTATCCATGTCAAGCCCACTCTACTAGCTCGACTGGTCAGCCTCCAGTTCTCACACCAGGAGGTCCTGGGTTCGACTCCCAGGCTCCACAAAAAAAAAATTAGCATTTAAAAAGCTATTTGATACTTATTTATGTTTAAATATGTTCAAACTTGTTTAAATAATAACAGTAATATTTTTTTATAAGACAGTAGCATTTAAAAAGCTGTTTGATACTTATTTTTTATAAGACGGTGCTGGGTGCGGGGGTCGGCAAGGCGGTTGAGTAGGGAATCGAGGGTGCGGGGGTCGGCGGCGGCGACGGTGGACTGGGGGTGCTCGGCGAGGGACCGGATCTGGCGAGGTGGGACAGCGATCGAGATGGAGGGGGCTCGAGGTGGGCTCCACAAATTTTTTTTTAGCATTTAAAAAAGCTGTTTGATACTTATTTGTGTTTAAAAATGTTCAAACTTGTTTAAATAATAACGAGAAATGAAGGGGGATCGAGATCGAGTGTCCATGAAATTTAAAAATATTCATGATAGTTCAAAAAGTACCCATGAAATACAATCGAGAAATGAAGGCTACGATTTAAATACAATCGATCTTAGCTAGCTATCTGTTCACAATCTTCTTGCCCTTCTTTTCGCAAATGGAGTTCTTCCGTGGAACGGACGTCCTTTAGGTAGGGTGGTCCTGCTTCTTCTTGTGGTGTATGCTGCTACTTCATCATCGCTGCCATGTTCGATCCTCGGTCGCCAGATTTGTCGAAGTCTTGCTCATTGGCTACTCCATCCATTCCGATGATCTTCCTTTTGCCTCTCCTCACGACAACACGACCGGGCTTTGGCGGGTCGGTAATGAAGAAGCATTGGTCCACTTGGGAAGCCAGTACCCATGTCTCATTTTTCACGGCGACGCTTGCGCCCATGTCTTGATTTGGCTTCGTATAACCATGGTGGTGAAATACCGGTCTTCTTTTATGACGTTCTTGGCCCATCTCGACACGGAACATCGGGACCTTCTCTCCAACAGTAGCTCAGCTCCCAGATCTCCTCGATCCTTCCGTAGTATCTGTCCTTGTCGTTACCGTGTAGGATTCCATCGTTACCCGGAGTTCGATAACCATCGCTCTTCATGTCCTTGGCCTCGGTGTAGAATGTGTAGCCGTTGATATCGTGACGCCTCATAGGTCATCGTTGTGCTCGGCGCCTGTGACAAGGCGAATATGAGTTGTTCTTCCGCGGAAGAATCCTCATGTAAAGGGTACGATGTAAGCTTATGCTTGAACCAACGCGTGAAACATGAGTTGTGCTCTTTGAGTGTATCTCCGTCCGTCCTCTGTTGGCCTCGGTCATTGTCGTCTTTTAATAAAGGTTTTGTGCTCTACCACCCAAGGATCGACCACGCCTATGTGTTGTAGCGCCGACTAGGTTTGCTCTTTCAAAGTCGGCGAAGTCGACCCTCGAAGTCGACATGCATTTCGCGCGACCTTCACGGTGACCCCATCCAATGAGCCCGCCGAGGTGCTCGCTGACCGTACCAACGGGTTCTCGATGCCTAGATAATTCGTGCAAGAGGAGATGCACTCTTCGGTCGAAGCCCCCGGCTATGCTTCCTTCTCGACGTGACATGTTGCGAACGTATCCTTTGATGACACCATTCATCCTTTCGAGCGGCATCATGCCGCAGGTGAACGTCGGCCCGAGTTGGATGATATCCTCCACTATATGGACCAGCAGATGCACCATAACGTCAAGAATGCGGGCGGAAGTACACCTCAAGCTCGCATAGTATCACCACGATCTCTTCCTCAGTAGCCTTCGAGTTGCCTCACGCCAATCGACTTCCGAGAGATGACGTCAAGAAGTTGCATAGGCCAAATAGCGTTTCACGGACGCGGCGTCCATGATCCCACCGGATTGCAACTGAAGTATTCAGCATCATCAAGACGCGATACCGTGAGACTTCATCCCGCTGAACTTCGCTTCACTGGTCTAGGTATCTGCTTATCTTCCCAGCGTAATCAGAAGGAAGTTTTACTCCTAGGAGGCGGTGAAAAACTGCTCGATCTCCTCGACTTAGAGTGAAGCACGCGGAGGGTAGTCATTTCCGGTCTTCTTGGCCTTTTTGCCTTTGACGACTTCTTCGTGGTCCCGCTTCGCCTCATCATCATCATCATCATCATCATATATAGCGTGAAGCTCTGCCCGATGCCCATTGATTTCAAGTTCCGCCTTGCTTTCGCCCATCTTTGGTCCTCTCCGCATGTTGAGCAGGGTACCAAGCGACTCTCGCACACGCTCTTCGTGATATGCATGACATCAAGGCTGTGAGGCACACGGTGGATCTTCCAAGACGGCAAGTCCCGGAAAACAGACCTCGTTTTCCATACCTTCAGCAATGACTCTGGCGCCTTTTCGCTTCTTTCCCGGCTCTGGCGCCTTTTGCTTCTTTCCGGCAAAGGCGTCTTTCCAATTTTCCAACAGCTTGTCTATTTCCTCGCCGCTCCTCCTCGTGACAGGCGTTTTTCGGGGTTCGGTTTCACCATCGAATGTATCCTTGCGTTTCCTCCACGGGTCATCGCCGCTGCCACCTTCGATGTCCCATGAACACGGTTTTCAAGACCCGGATCTCTATCTAGCTGGCGATACGCCAGTCATCCATGCACCTTACGCATCCGTAAAAATCCGTGGACTACCCGCGCGACATATCCAGAATCGAGATAGTCGTGCACCGTCGTGAGCAAAGTGCGGCTCTCATAGGGAAATATTCTTTCTCTGCGGCGTCCACGTATTGGTGGCGTTTTCCACAGCGTGTCAAGCTCCTCTTTCAGAGCCCTGCATACAGATTGATGTCGTTCCTCGTTGTTTCGCCCTTCAATTAGCATACTCATGTGAATGTACTTCCTCTTCATGCACAAACTGTGGGGAAGGTGGTACATCCACACAAACACAAAGCCAGGTGCTATGTGTGCTTCTCCGCTGCCAAACGGATTGACTCCATCGGTGCTCGCTACCAAAGACGATGTTCCTTGGATCGCTCCCAAATTCCGAGTCTTCGGTTCAACGCTACACCGCTCGCATCCTTAGGGTGACTCGGATCTTGTCTTTTTATCTATCTCTGGATCATTTGCGTCATCTTCCCGCTTCTTCTCCTCCCTATCCGCTGTACAACGCAGGAGCTTTGCTACCTTAGGGTCCGCGAAATAGCGCCGCAGACGAGGAGTGATCGGAAAGTACCACACCACTTTTCGAGGAGCTTTCTTCCTCTTCTTGTATCGAGTGACGCCAAGCACCGGACATATGGTAGACTCCGCGTGCTCGTCCCGATAAATGATGCAATTGTTCATGCACACATGGTATTTCACGTGCGATAAATCCAGAGGACACACGATTTTTTTTGCTTCCTCGAAACTGCTCAGGCACTTGTTCCCCTTTGGGAAGACGTTCGTGCGTAATGACATGTTCTCGCCGAAGCATGCGCCGGTCATTTTGTGTTTTACCTTCATCTCCGTGGCCATGAGCGTTACTTTCAGCGGGTATCCTCGGCCTGCATCCTTCATACAATGGAGTAACCGCCTAACTCAAGTTGATCCATCTTGGCTTTCTCGGGCGGCAGCTCTTGCGTTATCCGTCGCTTGAGAAGCAGCTCTTGAATATGAGGGTCCCGCACCCAGCCCATCGATGGTCCAGTCGTGCTCGCTCCGCCGCATCATCATCTTCATGATCATGCCCGTCGCCTGCTCCGGCATCTTCCTCATCATCATGTCCTGCATATTCTACATGATGACTGTATGCAAGATCACGCCGTGATCATCGCTCGGGATTCTTCGTCTTCTCGCCTACCGAGCCGCGGTGGTTGTCTTGCTGCCCTTCCTCATTTCTTGCCTGCCCGCATGGACGACTTCAGAGTCATCTTCATCACCTTGCCACCGATAGCCATCCATGAAACCACGCAATGCAGGTGGTCCCGCACCTGCCCGAATCCGGTCCGCAATAAGGCTCTTCACTTGCATCTTCGACACGGACATCTTATCTCCGCCTCGTTCTTTTGAAGCATCTCGCCTTCATGACCTCAAAACCTATTCACGATGCCTTCGGTCATCGTATGCGGACTATGGTCGTCATGGGTAGAGCAAAATGATATTTTAGAACCAAGAAAAATTTGGCATGACTTTCCCTAAAATAGGACCAAAAGGATGCTTAATGCCAAATTCTCACCAAACGGAAATGAATCAACATTCCGCAAAATATTGGCAACTATCGCATTTCAAATACGGTACACCTCCAAACACAAACACATATGCAAACACCACAAACATATGCAACACCACGAACATACATAGATCTAGCTAGGCCGTAAAAAGTGCATGTGCACATTGTTGTAAGGAGAACAACCTAAATATAGCTTCCCCTTACTTACCTATTAAAACAAGGTAATTTAACCACTTAATTTGAATGAATCTATGGTGGAAAAGAGGTGAAAAGAGGAGGCACCCGAGACAAGGAGGAGGTGGAGAGAATGAAGTGGGGAGAAAGTGAGTGTGTGGGTAGGAGAGGCTGTCTCAAATATCTTGTTGCTGCCCACTTACTAATGGCGCACCTCTTGCATGGTGCGTCATTAGTAGTTACCACTACTAATGGCGCACCTAAGCAGGATGCGCCATTAGTATGTTTGGACAGGCGCACTAGTTCAAAAAAAAGTTTCTATACTAATGGCGCACCCACACCTGGTGCGCCATTAGTAGTTACAACTACTAATGGCGCACTCGGGCAGGATGCGCCATTAGTATGTTTGGACAAAGCGCACTAGTTTAAAAAATTTGGTACTAATGGCGCACTCATTGGTGCGCCATTAGTAGTTACAACTACTAATGGCGCACTTTCGGCAGGATGCGCCATTAGTATGTTTGGACAGGCGCACTAGTTTAAAAAAAATTTTGGTACTAATGGCGCACCCAAAGCATGGTGCGCCATTAGTAGTTTAGACTCTAATGGCGCATCTTTCCGGTGCGCCATTAGTGTCATTTCCATCTATAGCCCTTTTCCTAGTAGTGAAAGTGGCACTTGTGATGTAGGTGATGAAATTCCTCCTCAAGCCATAAGAAGAATGGGTGTTGGTTTTATCCTACCCGTTGAGGAACCCCTTGTGGCCGAAGGAGAAGGACAATGCTCCACTCAAGTGGAGCCATCACCAACTCAAGGCCCACACGCTTCCGAAGAACAAAGTGAAGGCCCTCAACCTCATGATCAAGACCAAGGGCAAGATTGTGCTCAAGATGATGGTGACACACCAAATGATGCCCAAGTTCGAGTTATCTTCCCCGAGCATGCTCAAGATCAAGAACATGTTCAAGACGGCGCTCAAGATGATCAAGTGACCCCTCCTCATCTCACCTCCGAGGAAGAATTAGAGCGTCAGGCCGCCAAGATTGCATCCAAACTTACCACCAAAGGCCATCTCATGGAGAATGTGGTTGGAAGCCTAATGAAAGGGGTAAGCACTCAGAGACAATTGGCAAACTATTGTGAACATCACGCGTTTGTCTCTTGTGTTGAACCCCAAAAGGTCTATGAGGCGCTCAAGACTCGGATTGGCTCAATGCCATGCATGAAGAACTCAACAATTTCGAGTACAACAAGGTGTGGAGATTGGTGCCAAGGCCATCGGGGAACCACAACATCGTTGGAACCAAGTGGATCTTCAAGAACAAGCAAGATGCTCATGGGAACATCATTCGCAACAAGGCAAGATTGGTAGCACAAGGCTACTCCCAAGTCGAGGGTATCGACTACGGTGAAACTTTTTTTCCCGTTGCTCGTCTTGAATCCATTCATTTGTTGATTGCTTATGCTGCCCATCACAACTTTAAGTTGCAACAAATGGATGTGAAAAGTGCTTTTCTTAATGGTCCTATTAATGAGTTGGTCTATGTCAAGCAACCCCCCGGGTTCGAGGACCCCTACTTCCCGGATCATGTGTATCAACTCGATAAGGCACTCTATGGCCTTAAACAAGCCCCACGTGCATGGTATGACCACCTTACCGAGTTATTACAAGATCGTGGTTTTGAAGTGGGGCAAATCAACCCCACTCTTTTTACTAAGAAGGTCAATGGGGAGTTGTTTGTATGCCAACTATATGTTGATGATATTATCTTTGGTTCCCCTAACAAAGCTTTCAATGAGGAATTTGCTCTCATGACCTCCAAGTACAAGATGTCTTCTATGTGATATTTGAATTTCATCCTTGGTTACTATATCAAACAAAGAAGAGAAGGAACCTTCATCAACCAAGCCAAATACACTCAAGACATGCTCAAAAGATTCAAGCTAAGTGATGTCAAGCCGGCTACTACACCAATGCCTACCAAGTGCCAACTTGACATTGATCCCAATGGTAAAGCGGTGGATCAAAAGGTATATCGCCCATGATTGGCTCCTTGCTTTACCTTTGTGCATCTAGACCGGATATCATGTTGAGTGTGGGAATGTGTGCACGGTTTCAAGTCAAGATCAAGGAAAGCCACTATGTGGCGGTCAAGCTTAATCTTTCGATATTTGGCTCATACCCCAAACTTTGGCTTATGGTACCCAAGAGGAGCAAACTTCAAGCTTGAAGGATTTACGGATTCCGATTGGGCGGAGACAAAGTGGATAGGAAGTCCACTTCCAGAGGGTGCCAATTTCTTGGTTGCTCTTTGGTAAGTTGGTCTTCCAAGAAGCAAAGTTGTGTGTCTCTCGTCCACCGAAGCGGAATATGTGGCGGCCGGTAGTTGTTGTGCTCAACTCCTATGGATGAGGCAAACTTTAAAGGAGTACGGTGTCATTTGTGACAAAGTGCCTCTTTGGTGTGATAATGGAAGTGCCATCAAGATTTCTCTCAACCCGTGCAACACTTCAAGACGAAGCACATTGAGATTCGGTATCACTTCATCCGGGATCACATTAGGCGAGGGAGATCGAGCTCAAGTATGTCAACACTCATGATAACCTTGCAGATATTTTCACGAAGCCCTTGGATGAAGCAAGATTTCGCGAGTTAAGGCATGAGCTAAATATCATTGATTTGAGCAATGTGACTTGAACCCATGCACCCCCACCATACTCATCTTGTTGTCTAGGTTAGGTGTAGGCATGGACAAAGGGGGAGTGTTGTTCTCTCAATGAACTCTCCCTCCCCCTTATCATGCATAAATAGATCAACTCTTTCACATTAGCCATTTTTTATGGTACTTGTGCTTCAAAGACGAGTTTTGGTCATGGGCCCAAGGATAATTCTTCGCGGTGCCATACCATCTAACACAAACATAGGTGGCTTCGGCCACCGCCCTCTCCTTTTGAGAGGTTGTGTCGCTTGGTGTTCTCTTGTTGTCTTTCTGCCTTTGGTTTGTGCGTGTGCTTGTGGCTTCTTTTGTGTGAAAAGTTTCTGTGCAAAGACCTTTTCTTTTGTGTTGAAACCGGGGGTGTCTTGAGCTCAGCGGTACTACTGCTGATCGGCTACGGTACTACTGCTGCCAACCACGGTACTACCGCATGTGGGAGCATCGGTATTATCGCCCCCACGCCGCAGTAATTTTTTATCGCCGCTGGTGAGCGGTACTACCGCTCCGTGCGGTAATTCCGCCGAGCGGTACTACCGCGATGACCTGCGGTACTACCGCGCCGTCTTGGGCGCGTGGGGATAAGGACGGGCAGGGGGAGTTCTAACTCCCCCATACCCATTCGCAGTTCCTCCCACGTCGTCTCATCTCTCTCTCCCTCTCTCTCTCTCTCTCTCTCTCTCTCCTGCTCAAGATAGGAGTCGGCGTTCGTCGCCGGATCTCCTCCTCCGGCTGCCCTCCCGTGATTCCGTCCGGTGGGATCCTTCCCCACCACGTGCTCTTGCTATGGACCCAGGTTTTTCCCCAATCCTTTCTCGCTTTATTGCGTTCTTTGTCTTTAGGTTGTTGAGGGAGACTTGGATGTTCTAGAGATTCGTAGGCTTTCTCTTTGCAAGAATAGGATGAAGGAGAGTAGCCTTGCAGAGGAATTATACTTGTTTTGTTGTCTTGCGCGAGATCTGATCACCGTAGCACTGCCGTTGTTTCGCGGGTCTTTTCAGATTCGAACTGTCGTTCGGATCTGACGCGATGCGGTACTACCACCCGTCGGGCGCGGTATTATCATTGCACGGTACTACCGCCTGGCGCGGTACTACCGCACATCAAGGCACTAGAATTTACTATCGCTTCCAACCACGGTACTACTGCGTGACCTAGCACGGTACTACCGCGACTTGGAGCAAGATTAATTTTTAGTACCACGTATTAATCGGCAATTCAACCGTAGCTCACATCTAACGCTGGCCAACCTTCACGATATTTCCTATGTGTTTCTTGTGCTTTGTTGTGGTCTTTGCATTGATCCTCTTCGCTCGTTGGTGTTTTATGCGTGTGTCTCTGGTGGTGGCTCTCGCCGTTCCAATCCCAAATCGTGACACCGGCTCCAAGCGTCTCAGGCAACCTGTGTGACGCACTGTGAGGGCTCCTCCGCCCAAGCGCAATGTGAAGACTATCGCTAGCAAGTTCAAGGAGCCCGCCAAGGGCATGGATGAGATGCCCCAATCTGACCACGTCCGTCTCGTGCAGATTCACCGTGACGTGACCCCTCGCTCCTCCGCTGTGGGTTGTGAGCTGTTTTGGAACAAGCAACAAACCAACGCCTATCCGGATGTCATCAAGAACAAGCGTAATACCTATGTGGATGTGAAATGGATTGACATGCATCACTTGAGGAAGGACAAGTTCCGTGCCTACTTTGGAGAGGCTCGAGTTGGTGGAGCAGTTTGGCATTGAGCATGTGATATCCTTTCACCTTGACTATGATCCCGAGCTTATCCGCTGCTTCTTTGCCTCGGTTTACTTTCACCCCGATGAGGAGAGGAGGATGACCTGGATGTCCAATGGTCAGAAGTCGATTGCTACCGGAAGGAGTTCATGGATTTGCTCCAGTGCACGATGACGGGCTCGACACTCCCGTGGGTGTTCGCCCCATGCCAACTCGATTACGCCAACAAGGACAAGCTTGCACCGTACTATGTTGAGAAGACGCTTCCAAGTGGCAATATAGGGTTGGTGCTCAACTCTTTTCTGGATATCATGTACCGCATCTTCCGCAACTCTTTGTTCCCTCGCATTGGTGACAAGGAAAAGGTTCATGCCTATATGGTGGATATGATGCTCATCTGCGAGGAGGCTCGTTTGTCTCAGACTCAGCCGCTTGATGTCTCACACATCATGTGGTGTGAGCTTCGGTTTGCGGTATTCAACCGCAAAGTGCCTATCTACGGGCCCTATCTGCTTCTGGCTGATCTCGAGGACTTGGGAGAAGATGTTCCTCGGTGAGGAGTTCCTTGCCCTCGACTGGATTCGCCATGATCCCATCTGTCTGCGTGTCAAACCCAACTGGGCCAACACTCATCGCTGTGCCGAGGCGTCTGCTGCTAGGGCTGCTGTTGGTGAGGAGGATGTCAAGCGCCGAGAATGTTGCCGAGGGCCATGCTGCTAGGCCTTCCAGAGCTCCTCTATGCCTTCATGGGCCAAGAAGTCAAGGACAAGATGAAGACTCTTTCTGCATGCAAGCCAAGGGGCAAGACAGACTCACGTGGCGCCCAAGGAGAGTCGTCACGGGACAGAAGATCTTGCAGCTATATGGTGAGGATGTGTCTCATGGTCTGAGGAGCGCATCACCCAGAGGCCGAGTGGATGGAGAAGCAAGGCTACGGTGGACTGATTCTCGAGGAGGACGCCGAGGAGTCCATCCCCGCCGCCGAGGAGTCTCGACGGAGAGGGTTGGGATGAGTTCCATGCTGCTTGAGCCACCGCTTGTGTGTAGGTGTCCTCTCTGCCTTTTGGCGCCTCGATGCCAAAGGGGAGAGAGTGTAGGATTTCTTGAGTCTTGTGTCGTGTTCGTGTTTGGTGTGTTTATTGCATTCTTGGTTGAACTTCGTTTGAACCTCGTTTTAGTTGCTTTTCCTTCATATGGTGTAAGACATATGCACTCTATCTATCTTAGCGAGCTTGTGTTATATTGTGTTATATGTTGCTTAGATGTTATTCTTCCTGCCTTTGTCTCTAAAATATAGGGGGAGTGGTGATCCTAGTATGTGTGCTATGCAGTCCAAAGCATTCATCCAGAGTGCACACATCTAGGGGGAGCCCGTCTATATTTTGGAGAGGAGGGGTTTGCCCTTGCTCAATTTTATCGTATCTTTGTGCAAATCCCGTATTGTCATCAATCCACCAAAAAGGGGGAGATTGTAAGGGCATATTTATCCCTTAAGTGTTTTGGTGATTGATGACGATACTTTTGCGGACTAATCATATGCCTTGAGTTTCTCAGATGTTTCATCACTAGGCACGAGACGATTCGGTGCCCTCGGAGACTATTGAAGACGGCGCCGTTTCACGCTTTCTTTTGGTGGATTTGAGTCGTAGGAGAGCCGTACTATTAAGAGGGGGTCCGCGTCGGAAAGGTTTGGGTGGAATCAACACGTACACTTGTCCTTCCTTTCCTTGCACTTTGGAGCTTCTTCCCGTTGTCATAGTTGTGCATAAATCCGACGGCCACTGCTGTTCTTGCGGTAGTACTGCTCTAAGGAGCGGTAGTACCGCAAGCACCAGCGGTAGTACCGCTGGGGGGTCACGGTAGTACCGCTCCCCAGGATTCGTAGTACCGCAACTCCTACGCCTTGTGCTGCTCCGGTACGCTAATAGGCGCGGATGTAATTACATCCGCGCCCACACGGTAGTACCGCTCGTCCTGCGCGGTAGTACCGCGAGTGGACACGGTAGTACCGCTCTCTTGGAGCCGTAGTACCGTGGCCCTCATGCCCCTGCATCACCGTCATGCGGTAGTAGGAGCGGATGTAATTTTTACATCCGCGCCTCCACGGTAGTATCAAGACTCGGCGCGGTAGTACCGCCGGGTTTTCGTGACCGCTTTTTTCAGCGGAAGTAGGCACGGATGTAATTTATTTCATCCGCGCTCTTCGTAGGCTGTGGCTTACCTGCCTTGCGGTAGTACCGCAAGGGTGCGCGGTAGTACCGCGCGAGCGGTAGTACTGCGCTCAGTCAGGCCAGTCCCAGTCTCTGCTGCTGCCGCGGTAGTACCGTGGCCTTCCACGGTAGTACCGCGTGGCCTCGCGGTAGTACCGCGATTTCGGAGCGGTAGTACCGCGTGTCGCGGGCTGAACTAGAGGATAACGGTTGGATCTTTTGCACGAGTATAAAAGGCGTGTCTCCTACCTCTAGTTGACCACCTCTTCCATCTCTAAGCTCCATTGTTGCTCCAATCTCCATTTTGGCCCGATCTCTCCCTAGCCAATCAAACTTGTTGATTTGCTCGGATTGGGTGACAAGGGCCCGATCTACACTTCCACCAAGAGACTTTTGATTCCCCCCACTTATCCCTTGCGGATCTTGTTACTCTTGGGTGTTTGAGCATCCTAGACGGTTGAGGTCACCGTGGAGCCATATTCCATTGTGGTGAAGCTTCGTGGTGTTGTTGGGAGCCTCCAATTAAGTTGTGGAGATTGCCCCAACCTTGTTTGTAAAGGTTCGTTTGCCGCCTTCAAGGGCACCAATAGTGGAATCACGGCTCTTGCATTGTGCGAGGGCGTGAGGAGATTATGGTGGCCCTAGTGGCTTCTTGGGAGCATTGTGCCTCCACACCACTCTAACGGAGACGCATTTCCCTCAAAAGGAAGGAACTTCGGTAACACATCCTCGTCTCCACTGGCTCCACTCTTGGTTATCTTATCCCTTTACTTGTGCAAGCTTATTTGTGTTTCTATCTTTGCTTGCTCTTGTGCTTGTGTTGATTGCATCATATAGGTTGTCCACCTAGTTGCACATCTAGACAACCTTTATTATTGCAAAGTTTAAATTGGTAAAGAAAAGCTTAAAAATTGTTAGTTGCCTATTCACCCCCCCCCTCTAGTCAACTATAACGATCCTTTCAAGCGTAAAATCAATTTGGAAACCTAGCCATTAATGCAACTAGCTAATTGTGAGTGCATTGCAAAGGAGACATACATATTTTAGTGTCTCAAATTCAATTACCAGTGCATCAACCAGTGGCGGAGCCACCTCTCAGCTATCCAGGGAAGTTGCCCGTGCTCTGCCATGTACCGGGACATCCACTAGATTTTTATAGGGGTCGGGAGGGAAAAGATATGTTGTTTTCTGTCAGTACCAAGCGGATACTCCCCAGCTTCCACGGTCCGCTATACCAAGGAAGAGATGTAGGGGACCCAGGGCCAGAGCAAGTTGGGTTGGGGATGAACCCTAGCGGTAAATAGAGAGCTTACCATCATTTTTGTAGGGGCAAAATACTGGCAGACACGAGCCCCATGTACTTTGCCCCGGCTCGCTGGCCGAGATGGCTCTGCCAGTAGCCTCAACAGAGACTCCTCGAGTATCTTTTTCCTACGACTTGTCCCACATCGACGTCATGAGGTAGGATCGTGTGGTAGAACATGAAGATGATGAAAAGGGGACGGGAGATTTTAGGAGGAGCGCACATAAATGATACTTTCCCTAAATTAAGGCAATCATTGTTGAGGTATTTAACCGCACTACGCATGCTATAGTCAAAATAAAAAAATGATACTCCACATAATTAATGTGATTTTTTCGCCCAACTCTAAATGATACTTTCCATAAATTAGTGAATGTTGTTTTTTGTTTTAAGGGAATGAGTAGGACAAGGAAAGAGATGTATCAATTTGGTTCCGATTATTTCAAGTTACTCTTGTATACATTGGTTTTTGCTTTGTGCGGCATCGGTTGAGATTACAAAAATCTCTACTCCTAAAGGGGGAGTTGGTAGCCTATTCTCCATGATTTATTTTCGTATGGCTATTTTTCGTTTGGTTTTTTCGTCTCACCTCCCATCATCCCTTCCCACTAGATTTTCTCCCGCCCATTAAAAATTCAAATCTTATTAAAGGGGAAGGTTTTGTTTCATGCTTGCTTTGGCAGGTAGTGCTTTAATTCGATCACGTAAATCTCTACTCCTAAAGGAGGAGTTGGTAGCCTCCCCTCCATGCTTTATTTTCATCTGGCTATTTTTCGTCCGGATCTTTTTTTCATCTCACTTCCCACAATCCATTCCCACTGTATTTCCTCCCTCCAATTAAAAAACCAAATCCCATTAAAGGGGAAGATCTTGTTTTCGTGCCTGCTTTGGCATGTACTGCTTTAATTCGATCGTGTAAATAATAGATAATTCAGAATTCAGAAATCACACCATATATGTGAGATCACCTTTCCAAAATAAAGACATAAATTTTTCTCGATGACCTTCACAAACAAAATCAAATATTACTCAATAAAAAATCACTAATCCCGCGCACTATGCCATTTATTATTATCATTATCTTTACTATTAAGTGACAATCAGAAGTTTCCTTACACAACAAAAATATCATCTCTTTTTTATTATGAGCGCACACATCCGTGCGCCCCTGCATAGGGACGTCGTGCCAACACCATGGAGGATGTCGTGGTTGGGCCTGACGCCGGTGTGATGCTCGACAATGCTAGAGTGTGGATCACGACGTCGAGGACAACCATGGCCGAAGACGGGTCGTTGGACCGTCACATACACGCATTCATGGACGCAGTCGTATTATATTTCATGTCAGTCATACAGAGAACCAGACATGCTACATTCTAAAATCAAGTGTGTCCATTCAAACGACAAAAAATCCGTTAAAAATGTTTCTTACAATACTCGGTAGTCGTCGTCGTTCGTAGCAGTCATTCGTGCAAAAAATGGAAAACGAGCATTAAATCAATTCTGAAATCAAACCATCAATGGAATTAAGTAGCTAGACGGTCAATTATGTATGCAATTAATTTGGCTATTTAAATAGGAAAAAAATTGGCTATTTAAATAGGAAAAAAATTGGCTATTTAAATAGGAAAAAATTCACCAAATCAATTTGGAAATTGAGTCATTAATGCAATTAATCAATTAATTAGGTAGATAGTTAATTATGCCTATAGATAATTAGAAGTAGGGATTTTTTTCCAATTAGGAAAATAATTTATTTATTTTATTGGCTGTTAAATAGACATGTAGGGAATTTGGTAGGCCATTAATTATTGGTCTAATTAATTAATTAATCAAGCAGTTAATCATGTTGAATCATTTTGAAAGCGCTCGTGGGTAAGGACGATCAACATGGTCGAGCACTGCTTGCCAACAAGGACAATGGTCACCATGCACTCGCAACATGGGCGACCTAGCGTTCACTAAGATGGATGACAGTCATGCTCTGCGGGATGTCCACATGTTGACGGTTGCCGGAAGATTCGTGGATAAGGACAACACGACAAAACATTGGTCAGAAGTTCATGCTATAGTAGAAAGAAAGTGTGTTCCAAGAATAAGAAGGAAAAAACTAAAGCAACCAAGTGTTCCATGATGTTGGGGAAGAAATGTGTGTTCTAAAGAATAAAGAAAGAGTATTCTAGAAAATAAGTAGGAACGAGAACTAAAGCTGACGAGGAAGGAGGAAGAAGAAGATAAGGCTTAACTAACAAATGCACTAATATTGACGTGGTGCTGGTTGGCATCAACGAAATGGGTTGGCGAAGAGACTAGGAGTAGAAGATGTAGAGAAGGACGGGGAAGAGAAGAACGACAATTATCCCTTCTAGTAGTGAATGGTATGTGTGGCTGGAAGTGAAGCTTATCGGTGACAAGGAATATGTTCCCACGTCAGTTTGCATTTGCAAGGTTGAATGGACTTTTGAGAATGATATATATAGTTATTTGTTGTTTCGTGTCAATAGTATGTATTAAGTTAATCCACTCTATTACATTGTAAATATGAAAATTTTCATCCCTATCGAAACACATGGCAAAGGTGAGGTGGACGTCATCTGGTTTCAAAGGAGTAGGCTCCAGCGAGAAATGTCCCGCTACGACGGGAAAACGTGTGGGAAGCGGAGAGTTCGACAGGAGAAGAGAAGGGTGCGTCCTGGGGTAGGTTTTTGTGTTGAGCCCGTGTATTGTAGATAACATGATGGATAGCCCATAGCAACACACATGCGTTCTGCTAATATATATAAACCAAGCAGGGATGAGGTGTGGGGAGAAAAAACAAAGGAGAAGGCGAGGCAAACCTATCAACTCTCCTTTAATACTAGAGGTTAATAAGCCAAACAGTTAATTAGGCTTGCAGCTAATTAGGTTTGTTTAAATAACGATTTTTTCAGTAGTCTAATAATAATAAAAAAGGATGCTGCTTCTTGGCTCGCCAGCCCTATAATCCTGAACGGAGGGAGTACTTCATCGATTTGTTTTCCTTTTCACGTATCCAAGTATATTAACCATTTGTCTACGTGTAACGAAATTAAGCTTTCTATCTAAATAATCAACAGATCAAGCAACAGTGGTTTCTACCCGAGAGCTTCAACGCCGCCATTCATCTCCCTCTACTTTGTGCTCACCTACGATGGCGCTGCGTTGATTGCTCATCGACCACGGACACAAAAGGTGGCTCCCCACAACGACTATGCATGACGTCATGACCACCTTTACCAACAGTAGTAGTACTATAGGTCGTGTGATCGCGCTTATTATCGATCAATGGGCAGGTGACATGACACACTAGCGTCCCCATCCACTATCGACATGTGATATAGCCCAAGGAGATCTATGTGGTTGGGTCAGACAACAAACATCGAGGGTCGGGTCTCACCTATCATCTCATCACCCTACTCCAAGCAATCGGTCACACCCCACTACTCTTTAGATATTGTTTCTGAAAGTATAATTATGCCCTTGATCATGTTTTAATGTTGATGACAATATACATATAGGGGACTAATTATGTCTACCAAGTAGTTTCCTAGGAGTTAGTCCCCTTGGCATCTATGTGTATGGATCATGGACCTTTCAAAATGACTTTGAGAAGGGATACAGAGAGTTCGCGATGGATTTACTGAAGTCATAGTTCCTTAGGCATCGTTCCACTCAAATCATTCCTTGAACTTCAACACCAAAAAGCCTACCCAAGTCCTATGTCTAAGATTGGCAAAAAGCTCACACACTCACTCTGTTCAGCGGTTCAGCCAGTTGTCTAGACAGCTAGCCGGACGTACGGCTATATATATCTTCGAGTCCAGTAGGTTTCTTCATAACCGGAAAACATGGCCGGACATGTTAACATAAGCGACTTTTGGCCGGCATCAGTCGGACGATCAAGCACACAACTAGGCGTCCAAATCTCAAGCCGAATATCCGAATATATGTGCCCATGAGTCCATAAGGTTTGGCTTGCCCGGGCAACCCCGTCCGGACAAGTATACAGAGAAGGGAAGTGGTCGGCTTCAGCCGGTTGTCCAGATATCAAGCTGGATGTCCGGGCATCAGCCGGACGTCTAGTCTACGGCATGCCTTGCCTTTTATTCACATGCTCATGCATTGACTAGTGGTCGTACGTCCCCGTACCTATTCGGACGTTCAGCCAGTTACAACAACACACTCAAAATGCTACTTCTTTAGGCTTTATAAATACCCTCTACCACTCCTATAGAGGGCTGGCCACTTCATCCAAAAAAACCCTAGAACACACACTACTGCAGGTTGCTGCTAACTCGACACTATGATGAGAGACCCTTTGACAAAACTGTTTGCGATGCCATAATCGCAAACGGTGGTGAAAAATAACCGTCAAAAAAGGTGCAAAACATTTGCGATGGAGGATGCATCAAACACGGTTCAGATTTTAGTTGCGTGTGCGATGCAGGGCATAGGGTTCAGCTCAATTAACTATTTGCGATGAGGAGGAACAAAAGAAACGGGCAGCCAGATGAAGGTGTGTGCGATATACAACATACGGTTCACTCGGATGAACTGTTTGTGATTAGGAAACACAAAAGAAACGAACAACCAAATGAAGGTGTGTGAGATATACGGCATGCGGTTCACTTGGATGAACTGTTTGCGTTGAGACGGTTCAATGTAACAAGATGTGTGATATGCGACAAATAGGTCTGTAATCAGAAATATGCGCGAAGACCGATAATAACACAGATGATTGCTTCTAATAAGACGTATGTGGTATGCTCTGTCTACACAACATCTACGTGGCAAACAGGTCCCATGAGCTAATTTAACCTTGAGGTCCTTATTTTTTATTTTTTTATTTTTTAACACATGTTAAAGAAAGGTCTACCGCATTACTTTTTGACAATGTGTGATACATGGCATACAGTTGATCCATCCGACCTGTTTGTGATGGAATAGGCCGTGTGTGTTGTGGGCAAACACTTGCTAGTATTCAACTGTTTGGGATTGATGAATTCATCACCGACGGGTTCCCTAGTGTGGTCCGTGTTCATCTGATCATCATCTACTTCTTGTGCTAGCTCGATGTTTCTTCTATGCTAAGTTTCTACTAATTGATGGCGTTTTATGAACACGCCACCATTTCCCGCCATTTCCTCACCCATTTCCCGCCACCCAGCGATATTGCGCATAGGCGGGGCGCGACGCACGGAGGCGACAAGCGCAACCTGTAGCACATCCACCTTTTCCAAGCATGCCAACCCACCAAAGCGCCTCTGCCATCAACCTCGTCGACGAGGAAAACGAGTAGGCGCTGCGCCACGGCCCGTCGAGGCTGAGGCGCTCCCCGGCAACGCGATGGACGGCGCCGTGATGCGCATCATCGCCAGGGTTGATGAGAACTTTGGCGCATGTCGCTTGAGCGCCGCGGATCAAGACAGGCATGTCAGCGCTGACAGGCTGCAGCTCGCCGCACAACATGATCGGTGGCGCGCCGTAGAGCAAGCTAGGCGCATCCGCGCCGATAGGCTGCGGCTCGCCGCACGGTAAGACCGTTGGAGCACCTCAGAGCGAGAGGTGCGCAGCAAGAGCGGATCCATCGGTGCTTGCCTGCTGTCCACACGGCATCGCAGCTGGGTACACGTCTTGTCAGTACCCCCATTCCTTGCCAGGAGTGGGCAGAGGCCCTCAGCGCCGTAGTTGCACGAGAGGTCGGCCGCGTCGTACTTCCACCGGACGCCCGCCGCGCCGTTGGCATGGGTGCCGCCGTTCGCTCTATCCGCGGCCCGCTGGATGCCAGCGCGCTGGTCCGTAGGCTCGACCACCTTCTTGGCCCAGGTGTCCACCTGGGCGCAGTAGAGGAACATGGCCGTCGCATCCTCGAGCTGGTGATCTCCGATGAAATAGCCAACTTGGAGCTCGAGATCGCGCTCCAGATGTACCGCGAGCGTGTCGACCGCTTGGACGAACGCCTGCACGAGTTCAGGCAGATCCAAGAGCTATCGTAGGCAAGGGCTGCTGGTCATGATCTCATGGACGCATTTTATTTTGAAAATTTGTTTTGACGTGGATATCTATGTATTCACAACAATCATAGTATTGCTCTGTTTATTGCTTTGTTTAAATGTGTGTACTCTGTTTTTCATTCTTATATGTTCTGTTTTAATGTGTGTATATACGCTTTCCATTTTGTATATGTGGATGATACCAGCTAGATTCAAATTAGTATACAAAACAGATAGAAAATGGAATTCATAATATATATATCTATACTACTATATAGTGTACCAGTTTTGAATTGGATCTGGAGCCTTAATCATAACCGTTGGTGTGGTAAATCTAATGGCTGAGAGCAGTGGGATTCGTGATGAACAGTAGAACGTAACAACCTCCACGGTGTTCTTGAACCATCGCCTCCCCCTTCCCAGAAAAAGGGCCCAAACGTGATACATCTTGGGCCATATTGGAGTGAGTGGAGGACGTACTGAGCCCAAGGCAGAATTTGCGAATTCTTCTCCGTGTCCTGGCTGGGCTTCCATACTAATTTTGCTACCTCAGCAATACTTACTTACACTCTTTCCTTGTCTCAAAAAAACTTACACTATTTCCTAAAAAAAGTTGCAATACTACAGTCGACAAGTTTCTCAAAATAAAAAAAACTTACAGTCGGCATATTTCTCAAACAAAAAAAACCTATATTCTCAAATCTTATATTAATTTTACCTTGAATATATTAGCATGCCCTTTGCTTTTAACAAATCACTCCATGATTATAAGACGTGCATTGCACGTGTATAAATACTAGTATATATATATATATTAATTTTTTATTAATTCATCATAGAATATATATATATATATATATATATATATATATATATATAATATCATTATATATACGTGATGATACTTAACTACTAGGTACAATGCGTAAAATTGAAAACGAACAATACTAAAACAAATAATCCCTCCTGGGGCCAGGATTCCGGCAGCCCCTCGCCAGCAGCTCCCTGGTGCGCGGCATCTTCCCAGTGCAGAGGCAGTACTCCGCCTCCTCCGCCTCGCAGCGCTTGACGTACCGATCTGCCTCTTTCTAATGGACGCGCACGAACGATCTTGCCATTTCGTTGGGCACCCACCGGAGCTCCTCGTCGGTGGCACGCTGTAGCTTACCAGGCCATCTCCACGCAGCGACGAGGCGCCCAACGCCTATGACCTCCTCGCGAATTACCCGTCTTCGTACACCTCCTCAGCACGACGACGCGCCCGCCCCCAAAGCTCCGCCGCCTCCTTTTTACAGGCGGCATCACAGGCTTCACAGGCCGCCTGGTACCTGGCTTCCTCCTCCGCCATCTCCTTCTTGAATGCCACTTGCATAGCTTTCTCAGCCGGCGGTAGCGACTTCCATAAACAAATATTCTACTGGCCCTAAAACCAATCCAAAGTTGGGGGGTCCGGCGCAACCTCGTCAGGCCGCGCGTAGGGATCCTTGTCGCTGTTAATCGAGTGAGCGTCCTCGGGGGGCGGCGACTCCTCATCGGCACGTGGGCAGACCAGCGGCGCCATGCAGAGATTTGAGAGAGAGAGAGAGAGAGATAGAGAGAGAGAGAGAGAGAGAGAGAGAGAGAGAGAGAGGGCGAGCGAGGGGAGGATGTAGATGAGAATGCAGGCGGGACGACGTGAGCAAGGTAGTATTTATTGGCGGCCGGAATCTAGATCGACGGGGACAGTACACACGCCGGTCGCCGGAATTTACGAGTACTGTAGTTTGAATTACACACAATTCCCGCAGCAAAATCCGTGTGTGAACATAATAGCTGACGGTTTCCAATACAGAACCATGTCTGATTAATGATCTCCGCCACTCACCTACCAAACCTCGAGCCGCGAGATAGAGTGCCAATTGTGTGGGGGGCGGTTATCTTGCCAGATCTTTACATTTTCTTTTTTGAACACTAGATATTTACATCGCCTGATGATTTTTAACTCGCACACAAGTACACAAAAATACTCCCTCCGTTCCTTGATATAAGGTGTATAGATTTTTAAAAAAAAATCCGAAATATAAGGTTTGTTGCGATGCACCACTCATTTGGATAATGTTTTTAGGGATTTGATTACATTTCCTTATATTAGCAAAGCTCCTCTATTTTCTCATGTCAATTAGTTAGGTGTAATCTCGCTCAAAACTTGTGAAATTTTCCCTCCATATGCGTTCTTTAATTTCCGTGCCAAAAACTATACACCCTATACTGAGGAACAGAGGGAGTATGATTTTTCAAACCGTTATGGTTAGGCGTTGCATGTAGATGTAGTTTAAATTTGAATTACGGTTATTAAATGGTTAGAAAATCACTTAGATGTCTTTAAAAGGTCAAATGATCTCTGAAAAATTCGAAATTTTCACATGACAGTTGTATTAGTGCACGTTAAACGTAGAAAACAATTTAAACCCCGTAAGAGGAAGCTATCTCCCGTTCATCATTAAACATGCATTGTTCCCTCTCGGAACCACAAACCTTCTAGTGAGTTGCTCCGGTTTGTGAGGGGTGTGTGTCCAAACTTTCGTCAAACAGACCAATTTTTTTATCACATCATCTTGGTGGCATGAAATTAAATTTAAAAAGATTTCATGTTTTTCTGATCATTTTTTAATTTTTTAGAATTAAAATGCCATGGCACTCCATGCATGTGCCCATGCCTTGAGACCAATATGTTTGAAAATTCCTTCTAATTTACTGCACATGGAATTAACTCGCACACAAGTACACAAAAATATTTTTTTTCAAACCGTTATGGTTAGGCGTTGCATGTAGATGTAGTCAAATTTGAATTACAGTCATTAAATAGTTAGAAAATCACTTAAATGTCTTTAAAAGGTCAAATGACCCCTGAAAGTTTCCAAATTTTCACATGACAGTTGTATTAGTGCACGTTAAACATAGAAAAAAATTGAAGCCTGTAAGAGGAAGCTATACTATCTCCGGTTCGTCATCAAACATGCATTGTTCCCTCTCGGAACCACGAACCTTCTAGTGAGTTGCTCCGGTTTGTGAGGGTGTCTGTCCAAACTTTCGTCAAACATGCCGATTTCTTTACCACATCATTTTCGTGGCATGACATTACATCAACCAAGGTTTCATGTTTTTCTGATCATTTTTTTATTTTTTGGAATTAAAATGTCATGTCACTCCATGCATACGTATGCATGTGTCCATGTCGCGAGACCAATATGTTTGAAAATTCCTTCTAATTTACTGCACATGGAATTAACTCGCACACAAGTACACATATATGATTTTCAAACCGTTTTGGTTAGGCGTTGCATATAGATGTAGTTCAAATTTGAATTACGGTCATTAAATGGTTAGAAAATCACTTAAATGTCTTTAAAAGGTCAAATGACTCCTAAAATTTCCCAAAAATTCACATTACAGTTGTAGTAGTGCACGTTAGACGTAGAAAAATATTGAAGGCCGTAAGAGGAAACTATCTCCCGTTCATCATCAAACATGCATTGTTCCCTCTCGGAACCACGAGCCTTCTAGTGAGTTGCTCCGGTTTGTGAGGGGTGTGTATCCAAACTTTCGTAAAACATGCCAATTTTTTTACCACATCATCTTGGTGGCATGATATTACATCAACCAAGGTTTTATGTGTTTCTGATTTTTTTATTTTTTGGAATTAAAATGCCATGTTACTCCATGCATACGTATGCATGTGTCCATGTCATGAGACAAATATGTTAAAAAATTCCTTCTAGTTTACTGCACATGGAATTAACTCGCACACAAGTACACAAATATAATTTTTTTTCAAACCGTTTTGGTTAGGCGTTGCATGTAGATGTAGTTCATATTTGAATTACGGTCATTAAATGGCTAGAAAATCACTTAAATGTCTTTAAAAGGTTAAATGACCCCTAGAATTTTCAAAAATTTCACATTACAATTGTAGTAGTGCACGTTAGACGTAGAAAAAAATTGAAGGCCGTAAGAGGAAGCTACCTTCCGTTCGTCATCAAACATGCATTGTTCCCTCTCGGAACCACGAGCCTTCTAGTGAGTTGCTCCGGTTTGTGAGGGGTGTATGTCCAAACTTTTGTCAAACATGCTAATTTTTTTTACCACATCATCTTGGTGGCATGACATTACATCAACCAAGGTTTCATGTGTTTCTGATTTTTTTTGGAATTAAAATGCCATGTCACTCCATGCTTAATTGTGTCATAACCGTTAGACTAATATGTTTGAAAATTCCTTCAAATTTACTGCACATGGAATTAAATCGCACACAAGTACACGAAATATGAGTTTTCAAACCGTTATGGTTAGCCGTTGCATGTACATGTAGTTCAAACTAGCGAGTAGTGCGCGGCGGCACGCCGCGCCACATGGACTAATTAGCTATTTATTTTTTGTCATATTTGGTAAGTCAGTCCAAGACCTTTTTTGGCAAGGTAGTTTATACAAGAAAACCCGGTCCATTTCGTACATAGGTAGGAGATCATGACAAATTAGTTCATAAAAACGAAATGGTTCATCTAGTTGGCACATACATAGAAGATCTACGACATGTAATAATATACTCCCTCCGTCCCATAATGTAAGGCGTTTTTTGACACTGTGTCAAAAAACGTCTTACATTACGGGACGGAGGGAGTAGTAGATACCGGGCGTAAAAATTGGGAAGGTCTCGTTCTCTTCTTAAAAGAGTGATGTTGATCCTCCGGCTGGGTTTGGGTGATGTGCGGCTGGGAGGCCGTGAGTGCGAGATTCAGAGACTCATGGCAGGGAGGCCTTTTATGAGCGCATTGAGCGGGAAGCGGGGCACGGGATCCTTCCAGAGAGACAAATCTAAAATATAAACCATCACTATCCAGAAGGCCCGGCTAAAGCCGCAACTGACCTGAAAATATAAACGTACAAAGAGGGCCATGGTCAAAGCGCCCACATGTACCTATCCATCACACACGTCATCCAAACACGAGTCGTAAAGCCATTGAGACCCTATGCAACTTGTATGTGGTGATCGTTTGGCTGGTTATAACAGCATGCTATACTGGCAATTGGATATATGATATATTATGTGTCAATAGGAATATGATTGTATTTTAGAGACTGCCTTGGGCTTCATGACATGCACTACTCTACAGAAAGCCGAGTTCCACACACAATGCACTTGATATAGGATGAGTTTGCACTCCATCCTGGGACCTCCAAATTTACTTTAAAAACTGATATTAAATAAAAATAATATTCTTTTCTTCTCAGTACATGAATGCCAAAATAGATATTAATAATGCACCTACGATTGTAACTTCAGTTCCAAAGAAGTGATATCATTCCCACTTCCGGTTTGAAAAATTCACATAGCAATGCATGGTGTCTAAATTTGCATTGCATTCAGAGCAATAGCTACCTGCAAATGAAATTGATCTGAAGAAAGAACATCATGCCTTCACGACAGTCATTCAGAAAAGTGTTTTTCTACAAAATATGTTTAGGGAGAGTGACATTCAAGAGTGCTAGATGCTTACATGATCATCGATTCGAGGAGGCTGGTGTAGCTTCACTCAAGACTGCTAGATGCTTACATGATCATCGATTCGAGAAGGCTGGTGTAGCTTCACTCAGTAAAAACAAAAAGATATTCCTAACAACTGCGGTTCTCATTCCGGTTACAATCAGCCTACAAAATCGGAACAACACTATGCAAAGAACCAAAGTGCCGACCAGAAGAGAAACATGGACGGTACAGCACAGACATGTCAGATGCTTCTCTTAGTACATATAAAGGGACGGAGGGAGTAGATTATAAGATCACATAGCACAGGGAGCAGAGATCCCCCAAACCATCAGAACCGGAAACCAAAGACGGAAATAAAAAATCATCAGGTCACACTACTCGACTGCACAGCCGGTCAAATACCTGTAAAAAGGATTAAAACAAAATAAGAACCCAAATAAAAAACAGTCACATTTAAATAGGAAATAGCCCGTATTCACCACGAAAGGAACCAGCCGGTCGCTTTCCACGCCGAACTTCTTGCCATCGCCAGCGCGCTTAAACTGGAGGCATATATCCAATGAAGAAACTACAAGACCATCGAAGGAAACAACAAAGAATCACCGATGAGGAACCATACTAAAACAGACACCACTAATGAAGCATTTTTCTTCAGAAAATCAGGACAACATACCAAAAGCAGCAGCAAAATACCCACGAAGAAGCGGCGCCTCAGAGTCCCACGTTTGGAACAATCCCCGGCCACTTCAACGAACCGAAGAACGAACTTATGGTGGCCGACCAGAGCGCCGTTCAGCAGGCGAACCATATGAACCCCAAAAGGAATGAAAGCACAAGAAGAAGCGGCAGCATGTACCTGATTCGCTTCACAGACGCCTGTCAAAGCGGCAACCACCTAAAACAGAAGCAAGCAGCAGCCGCTGAAGCCCTATACAAAATAATATGGAGGGGCTCACCAGTGAGGACTAAAGACCGCACCCAAGGCGTTCGTGTGGCGGAAGGGGAGATGCAGCCGAGGTCGGGGCATGATTTGGAAGATGAACTGCGCTCTGCTGATGACCCGCAGCAAACTGCCGGTGCTGCTGGAGCTGCACCTCGATCAGTAGCTGAGGCTGAGCCGGCCCCATGGCGGACGCCGGCGGTGGCCAGAAGGCCTCCCCCTCTCCGTCGTGCTTCAACAGGCACAACTCAGCATCGATCTCTCCCTCAAGGGGCCCTACATCTCCACCGCGTTTGCGCCGATGGCAAACGTCCTGGCTGACGTCGCCGGAGTCGCGATTAGAGAGGAGAGGCGCCGACTGCCCCTGGAAGTCACCAACGGCAACGGTGTGGACGACCCTCTTGAGAGGGCTGGCCTGCTCCTCATCGCCGCCGAGCTGCTCCAACCCTAGCTCGATGAACAACGTCGCGTAGGGGATGGCCGGCGACCAGGTTGGGGAGGATGGGGGTGCGCGCCCGTGCAGAGATGGAGGAGAGGGAGCGGCGGCCCGCCGGCGACCAGGTTGGTGAGGATGGGGGTGCGCACCCATGCAGAGATGGAGGAGAGGAGGCAGCGACGGTGTAGTGCTGGGTTGGGAAAGAGAATGGTCGGATGATTTCTTGCGGGGGCGTGAATGAACACCAGGCAAGGCAAACAAGTACTTATAGGCAGACAAAAGAAAAGAAAAAAAAATGAAAATGAAGCCCACCAGAAAATCCTAGAAGACAACATGTCAATTGATGAACTGCTAGTCAATGAATGGCTTGTGAGACAAACATGGAGACGTGTCAATTGGTGAACTGCTAGTCAATGGCTTGTGAGACAAATATGGAGACGTGCATGGTCCATATAGCATGGAGCAGAACCAACTCACAAAAATCTAGAAGGGCCATGTGAACTGGAGCAAGACATGCATGCGACGCGTGGAATGAAGCAAACCCAAAAAAAATCTGGAGTGGCCACGTGACTTTGACCATGCAAAAACATGCAGTGAAACAAATATTAATAAAGAAACAAAGGGACTCTTTCATAGGATGCACTGCACACGCAAAATAGACAAGGGCACATATGTGTCGCTCAAACAGCATGGGTTAAAAAAATTCTAAAAAATCCAGAAAAATCGAACCCTTACGGGCCTAGTATTCTTAGTATTTCAATTAAGGTCATTAAATGGCTAGAAAATCACTTAAATGTCTTAAAAGGTCAAATGACCCCTGAAATTTTCCAAAATTTGACATGACAGTTGTATTAGTACTATAAAATTTACCGTTCATTTAAAACACCATCTGTTGCCACTTTACTCTAAATTCGTGTTTCACAGCTAATAAAAAATATCTACAACATCACACAAATTTGTTTTCTAGGAACCGTCTGCGATGAAAATATCTTGGTCTATTTAAGTCTCCCTCCTTAAGCTTCGCTGGCTCGTCTGCTCTAGTGCCGGCAACCCCCGAATCCACGAATCCACGAATCCCGATCCCCATTCCCGCACGCCCTTCTTGCGAAGATGACGCCGTGGAAATGCTTCATGAAGGCCCATACGACGGCCGCGTCCCCCCCCCCCCCCCCCCGAGCGCCACCGCCTGCGCCGAGAGCACGGCCGCCTACGCCGAGAGTGTCGTCGCATCCGCAATGAATGCGGCCGCTTCCATCAAGAGGGCGTCTGCGGCAGCCAACAGGGCAGCTGCAGCAGCCGAGACGGCTGCAGCTGCTGCTGCTGCGACGACAGCTGCAAACGCCGAGAGCACTCGAGCTGCCGTCCGTGCCGCCGAAGTCGCCCTGGCCCGGGTCGAGGCCATCCACGCCAAGATCGAGGATGCACACGCCAAGATATTCCAGGCCACCTCGGACTCCAACATGCAACCCACGTCTGAAAAGGCGGCAGTGGCCATGGAGCACATGCTTCCTCATGAGGTCACCGAGCGGGAGCTGGAGATGCAGGAGGCGGCGAAGATCGAGGAGCGCCGGGAGGAGGAGTTGCGCGTGGCCTAGGTCGAGGTAGAGAAGAGTCTGTCCATCAAGGAGTCGGCGGTGGAGTACCAACGCGAGCTCTGGCGCAACCACTACGAGTATTACAACCTTGAGGGCGGCACCAAGGATGAGGACGAGGACGCGGCCGACTTCAGCAGGGGGACGGGGAGTCCACCAACGGCGGCATGTTGGCAGGACAAGTCATTGACGTCTCATCTCACACCGACGATGCATAGGCCGGCGCGGCGGCGGATTTGTAAAAATTATGCGTACTTAGGCTTTGTTTTTAATGCTGGTCTTTTGTTAGAGCAATGTTTAGGTCAACCGACTCTGTTTAATTACTAAAATTGCTCGATTTAGTAAGTGTGGTTTGTCTGCTGTACGCTCTTTTGTGTGCCCAAATTAGCAAGCGATGTTAAATTATGCAATGACGTACCCGGGGAAATTTCCACCGAAATTTGAATTATCAAACTCATCCCATGCGCGTAAAGCAGAAGAATCGTTTGCGATGCACACAATCGTTCAAAGTGAATGGTCCAGCGGCACCGCGCGCAAAGTTTTGGCCTACCACCAAAATATCTACCCCCTCCCCCCTTGCCCCCTTCCCCACCCCCTTTTCTTCCCGACCACAAGTCACATTTCCCCCTGTTTCCTCCTTCGTTTTTTCCTTGCTAAGCTATAGCCGCTTTCTCGCTCTCTTCGTCTCGCATCCTACCACCGGGGTCGCCATGGTCTTCTTCAAAGACCTCTCCAGCAGTTCCTCCTCCGGCGACGACTCCTTGACCACCCGGGTATGCCTATCTTCTCTCTCTCGGGCTATGACTTGGAATGAAGGATTTCTACCCGACGGTCAATTTGAGTCATTTCTTCCTCTTGCAGCTCCGTAGGACCATCACTGGCAATGAATGGAGCGGGGTGGCTGAAGATCTATCTACTCGTTATCACCATCAATCTCCATGCGTGAAGCTAGTTGCATTTGATTCTATGGACAGTGGGAGGAAGTTTCTGGCATGTGCAGAGAAGGTTAGACCCTCTTTCGTTGTTACAAATCATTTGTTAGATGTGATTCAGACACTGTCACAGGCCCAACCCATTCATACCACACCTTCAACCAAACGCATTCTAAGACAGTGTCACAGTTTGTAACTAGTATCTTAAATTTTTGCCATCTCATCAACGATGTCATTAAAAAATTATCTAGCACCACTTCAGCAGTTTGTGCAGCCAACTTTGGTCCACACATCCGAGCAGCCAAGCAGTAAAATACTAAATCTTTATGGCACGAAGGAACTGGGCATCAGAGCAACTACGTGCTCCGGAGTCAAGGGTCCCTGTTTTTTTTCCGCTGCATCGGCTCGCCAGTGCAGGGCACCAGTGCGAGATATAGTACCAGTTGTCTTTACCCCAGTTTTGACATACATAGTGGACGGCCTTAGTGCTATTAGTTCTATGTTACTAAATTTGTGCATGTACACACCTGTTAGTATCAATTTGCTGTCATCCAAACACTATCGCTATGCTGTTGCAGTTATATTTACCTTCCTCATAAAATGTTCAATTTGTTATTTATTGTACATGAGTAAGAACTTGTAGCGTCGTTGTAGTTAATTATAGCTTCTGATGTTCCAGAATTTGGTTGTTGTCTCAGTACCAATTATTTCATTTGCACATTAATCTTTTTGAGAAGATATGTCATAATTAACATGTTTTTTCAGTTTTTCAAAATAAGCATTGGTGATTTTCTATGTTGCTATAAACTCATTTCCCCTACGATTGTTACTGATCTAGTTTTAAATATTATAGGATGAACGGAAGTGTTCTTACTTGGAGTGGGTTGATCAAGAGCGGCCATAGTCTTTGAAGATGTGCCTAGCGAAGCTCTGGAGCGTGTATGAGGAAGAGAACAGACGTAGGCTTAGAGAAACTATTGTCAACGCTGAAGAATATTTGAAGATGCGGGATAAAAAGTTGAAGGTGGAGAATGAGCTCAGATTTTTTAAATCAAACTTTGCTAAGATGGTGTTGGCGAAGGAGGAGGCACTTTCCCGTTGGCCCGTGCAAAACAGGTTCTTACTTAACTGAAAGCAGAGGTAAATAAGACGAGCCTGGATGATATGAATATATTGTTCTTATGAAGTTGAACTAGCTATATGTTGTACAGTGCTGTTTTCATGTAGCTACCGTACCGTGATGTTATAATATATTTATGTGCCTGATATGGAATTGGCAAACCGTTGTTCGATATGAAATGTTAATTTGCGTAATACTGAAATTATTAATTGTAAACTAATAAACCTGCTAAATGTGTCATGGACCTTTGTAAACGGTTCTAGCAGTAAAAGCGCTTGCGATGGATAGCCCAATGCCACACAGTTTTCTTCATCAAATCATGTGTGATATAGTTTATAAAAGCAAATAGTTATCCAAGGCAGACCATGTGTGATAGTTACACCTTTCACACACGAGCCTACACATAAAACTGTGTGGGATGTACGTACGAACGGAAACGTTTTCCCTGGATTGACTGTGTGGGATGTACATAAGAACGGAAATGTATTCTTTGGATTGACTCTGTGTGATATACATATGAACGGAAATGTTTTTCTGGGATTCACCGTGTGGGATGTACATACCTACGGAAATGATTTTCTCGGATTACCGTGTGGGATGTACATACCTATGGAAATGATTGGGTTTCGATGCCTCGCCCGATCGCACACGGCCCCAGCCTGGGTCCCAGGAGGGCCTATCCCCGACGATTTCTGGGTTGTGTGGGAAGGACCCCCCTATCGCCCACATTCACTTGGCGACGGTTCCAAATGCCGTCGCGGAAATGGGTTAAAAACCGTTTGTTTAGGACCGACGCGCACAAGTGACACACATGCTCCCTCTCACTCTTTATAGATCCCTGAGAGATTCTTGAGGGTTCTTAAGAGTTATTCCACCAAGTGATAGATCCACTCATTCCCCATATCTTGACCAAAGAAAATCGTGATTTGAGCGAGTCTTCAGATTTTTCCTTTGATCTTGGTACCCCTGGAGGTTGGAGACTCCTAGGCGGTAGGAGTGCTTCGGTGAGGTATCGGTTTGTGAATCGCATTAGTTGTGAAGGTTTGAGGAAGGTATATGGTGGGTGTATGATACCGGCGAAAAGTGCACGGTATTAGAGAGGCTAGCAATGGTGGAAGGAAGGAAGTGCGTATAATCCATGGACTCAACATTAGTCATAAAGAACTCATATATTTATTGCAAAAATCTACAAGTTATCAAAGAAAAGTATTACGCGCATTCTCCTAGGGGGGTAGATTGGTAGGAAAAGACCATCGCTCGTCCCCGACCGCCACTCATAAGGAAGACAATCAATAAATAAATCATGCTCCGACTTCATCACATAACGGTTCACCGTACGTGCATGCTACGGGAATCACAAACTTTAACACAAGTATTCCTCAAATCCACAACTAATCAACTAGCATGACTCTAATATCACCATCTTTATATCTCAAAACAATTATCAAGCATCAAACTTCTCATAGTATTCAACACACTCATAAGATAATTTTTACTAATCTTGGATGCCTATTACTTTAGGACTAATTTCTCAATTTAAGCAAATTACCATGCTGTTTTGTAGGACTCTCAAAATAGTATAAGTGAAGCATGAGAGAACAATAGTTTCTATAGAACAAATCCACCACCGTTCTCTAAAAGATATAAGTGAAGCACTAGAGCAAAAACTATATGGCTCAAAAGATATAAGTGAAGCACATAGAATATTCTAACAAATTTCGAATCAAGTGTGTCTCTCTCAAAAGGTGTGTACAGCAAGGATGATTGTGGCAAACTAACAAATAAAGACTCAAATAATACAAGACGCTCCAAGCAAAACACATATCATGTGGTAAATAAAAATATAGCTCCTAGTAAAGTTACCGATGGTAGTAGATGAAAGAGGGGATGCCTTCCGGGGCATCCCCAAGCTTTGGCTTTTTGGTGTCCTTAGATTATCTTGTGGTGCCATGGGCATCCTCAAGATTAGGCTCTTGCCACTTCTTGTTCCATAATCCATCAAATCTTTTACCCAAAACTTGAAAACTTCACAACACAAAACTTGGCAAAAAATCTCGTGAGCTCCGTTAGCGAAAGAAAACAAAACACCACTTCATGGTACTGTAATGAACTCATTCTTTATTTATATTGGTGTTAAAACTACTGTATTCCAACTTCTCTATGGTTTATAAACTATTTTATTAGCCATAGATTCATCAAAATAAGCAAACAACACACGAAAACAGAATCTGTCAAAAACAGAATAGTCTGTAGTAATCTGTAACTAACGGAAACTTCCGGAACTCTAAAAATTCAGCCAAAATAGGACGACCTAAACAATTTGTTTATTGATCTGCTTCAATTGGAATCAATATCATATCACGTTTTGATAATTGTTAACAATTGTTTTTGTGAACAGAAATTTTCTGGAATTTTCAGCAAGATCAAATAACTATCATCCAGGAAGATTCTATAGGTTTAACTTGGCACAAACACTAAATTAAACATAAAAACAAATCTAACCAGAGGATAGATCAAATATTTATTCCTAAACAGAAGCAAAAAGCAAAAAAAAACTAAAAATAAAATTGGGTTGCCTCCCAACAAGCGCTATCGTTTAACGCCCCTAACTAGGCATAAAAGCAAGGATAGATCTAGGTATTGCCATAACAATAGGGTAGATCATGAAAACTCATTTCATAGTATCTACGTTCAGCAGCAAGTTTTCTTTGAGGAAGCAAAAGTAATCAAATGGGACAGAAATCCCCAAGATCAAGTTTTGGAGGTATAGGTTCCTCCTTCGGCTCTTCATATTGCACAATCAATTCATCATTATAAGCGTTCTTTTGATAAAATTTCGGGAGCCTATACTCGAGAGAGTATCCTAGCTCATTATTTCGAATAGCAAAATCATTATTAAGTTCAGAAATTCTATCAACTAGAACATTCGTAAGAACCCTTTCTCTAAGGTTTTCATTAAAAGCAACATAGTCTAGAGATTGAAAACGCATTATTTCCTCTTGATCAAATAAGATAGTCTCTATGGGAGGACGACCAGCGTCCACCCTATAGTGCGCAAAGATTTCTTTGGCCTCTTTTATTATAAATCTAAACTCATGAGCCAAAAAGATAGTAGCGGCACGCTTAACAGAAGAATGCTCAATATTAGAAACTTCTAGAAAAATCCTTTGTATGCAAGGTGCATATGCATAAATTGCCTTTCAAGTTCAACTACAAGCATGGCAATAGCGTTTGCAAGGCTACTAGTTCTATGAAGAATAGAACTACCCATAGATGGCAAAGCACCGGCACAAGTAAAGAAATCTTGAATAACCCCTTTTCCAATAATATTACCACTACCAATTCAGAATTTTTTTGTATGTAAGATAGGGGGTTCTTCAGCAGGAGCACCAGAATTTTCCATGTTATTATTATTGTCCATATCGATAATAATTTCCCCAACTTCAGACATAACGGCAGAAAGTGCGAGGAACAAAAAGAAAGAGGGAGGCGAACGGAAAAGAGAGGGCGAATAAAATAGCAAGGGTGAAGTGGGGGAGAGGAAAACGAGAGGCAAATGGCAAATAATGTAATGCGAGGGATAAGAGTTTGTGATGGGTACTTGGTATGTCTTGACTTGACTTGACTTGGCGCGAATCTCCCCGGTAATGGCGCCAGAAATCCTTCTTGCTACCTCTTGAGCACTACGTTGGTTTTCCCTTGAAGAGGAAAGGGTGATGCAGTAAAGTACCGTAAGTATTTCCCTCAGTTTTTGAGAACCAAGGTATCAATCCAGTAGGAGATCATGCACGAGTCCCTCGTACCTACACAAACAAATAAGAACCTCGCAACCAACGCGATAAAGGGGTTGTCAATCCCTCAACAATCATTTACGAGAGTGAGATTTGATAGATATGGTAAGATAATATTTTTGGTATTTTTATGATAAAGATGCAAAGCAAAATAAAAGACAATAAAAATATTTAAGTGTTGGAAGATTAATATGATGGAAAATAGACCCGGGGGCCATAAGTTTCACTAGTGGCTTCTCTCGAGAGCATAAGTATTACGGTGGGTGAACAAATTACTGTTGAGCAATTGATAGAATTGAGCATAGTTATGAGAATATCTAGGTATGATCATGTATATAGGGATCACATCCGCAACAAGTAGACCGACTCCTGCCTGCATCTACTACTATTACTCCACACATCGACCGCTATCCAGCATACATCTAGAGTATTAAGTTCATAAGAACAGAGTAACGCTTTAAGTAAGATGACATGACGTAGAGGGATAAACTCATGCAATATGATATAAACCCCATCTTGTTATCCTCGATGGCAACAATACAATACGTGCCTTGCTGCCTCTGCTGTCACTGGGAAAGGACACCGCAAGATTGAACCCAAAGCTAAGCACTTCTCCCATTGCAAGAAAGATCAATCTAGTAGGCCAAACCAAACTGATAATTCGAAGATACTTGCAAAGATAACCAATCATACATAAAAGAATTCAGAGAAGATTCAAATATTGTTCATAGATAAACTTGATCATAAACCCACAATTCATCGGTCTCAACAAACACACCGCAAAAGGAGATTACATCAAATAGATCTCCACGAGAATCGAGGAGAACTTTGTATTGAGATCCAAAGAGAGAGAAGAAGCCATCTAGCCTCGTGGAGAACTTTGTATTGAGATCCAAAGAGAGAGAAGAAGCCATCTAGCTAATAACTATGGACCCGAAGGTCTGAGGTAAACTACTCACACATCATCGGAGAGGCTATGGTGTTGGTGTAGAAGCCCTCCATGATCAATGCCCCCTCGGCGGAGAAGCGCCAAAAGGCCCCAAGATGGGATCTCATGGGTACAGAAGGTTGCGGCGGTGGAATTAGGTTTTTGGCTCCGTATCTGGTAGTTTGGGGGTACGTAGGTATATATAGGAGGAAGAAGTACGTCGGTGGAGCAAGGTGGGCCCCACAATGGTGGAGGGCGCGCCCCCTACCTCGTGCCCTCCTGGTTGCTTTCTTGACGTAGGGTTCAAGTCCTCTGGATCACGTTTGTTCCGAAAATCACGTTCCCGAAGGTTTCATTCAGTTTGGACTCCGTTTGATATTCTTTTTCTGCCAAACACTGAAATAGGCAAAAAAATAGCAATTCTGGGCTGGGCCTCCGGTTAATAGGTTAGTCCCAAAAATAATATAGAAGTGTATAATAAAGCCCATTAACATCCCAAACAGAATATAATATTGCATGGAACAATAAAAAATTATAGATACATTGGAGACGTATCAGCGCCCCCCCCCCCCCCAAGGAGTCCGAATTGGACAAGGGGGAGGGGGCGCGGCCCCCTCTTTCCTCTCCCTCTCCCTCTCCTTCCCTCTTTCCACCTCTTGGAATAGGAAAGGGATTCCAACTAGGATTGGGAATCCTAGTTGGACTCCCCCTTGGCGCGCCCCCTCTAGGCCGCCGGCCTCCTCCTCCTCTCCTTTATATACGGGGACAGGGGGCACCCTAAAGACAGACCAAGATTTCTCTTAGCCGTGTGTGGTGCCCCCCTCCATAGTTTACGCCTCTGGTCATAACGTCGTAGTGCTTAGGCGAAGCCCTGCGCGGATCACATTGATACGTATCCAACGTATCTATAATTTATGAAGTATTCATGCTGTTATTTTATCATTCTTGGATGTTTTACAATCATTTTATAGCAACTTTATATCATTTTTTGGGACTAACCTATTGACCCAGTGCCCAGTGCCGATTCTTTGTGTTTTGCTTGTTTTTACATCGCAGGAAATCAATATCAAACGGAGTCCAAACAACGCTAAACTTTTTGGGGATTTTTTCAGGCCGTAGCTACACTGGGTGCCAGGAGGGCACAACCCACCAGGGCACGCCAGGCCCCCCTGGCGCACCAAGGTGGGTTGTGCCCACCTCGGTGGCCTCCCGCACCCCCTCTTTGCACTATAAATTCCCAAAAATTCCGAAACCCATGGGGGTTAATCTAGATCAGAAGTTCCGCCGCTGCAAGGCTCTGTAGCCACTCAAAACCAATCTAGACCCGTTCCGGCACCCTGCCGGAGGGGGGAATCGTCTCCAGTAGCCATCTTCATCATCCCGGCGGCCACCACGATGAGGAGGGAGTAGTCCACCCTCGGGGCTGAGGGTTTGTACCAGTAGCTATGTGTTTGATCTCTCTCTCTCATGATCTATATCATGGGCTTTGTTAATATAGATGGATCATATGATGTTTCTCCCCTCTATACTCTTGTTATGATGAATTGAATCTTTACCCTTTGAAGTTTTGTCTTGTCGGATTGAATATTCAGAGATGAGAACACATGATACATGTCTTGCAATATGAATACTTGAGGTGAAAAATGGGGTATCATATTGATTCACTTGATATGTGTTATGGCATTCACCTCGCGGATTCCCGCAGTGATATTGGGGTAATCTATGCATAGGGGTTGATGCGCATTTGGGGTCTCTTTATAGTTCTTTGGGTGGATGGATTATTATGAATATGAATTTGCTTTGGTGTTATTCTAGTATGAACTCTAGGATAGATCGAACGGAAAAAATAGCTTTGTGTTATTTTAGTACGAACTCTTGAACAGATCAAATGGAGAAAATAGCTTTGAGGTGGCTTCGTGCTCTACAAACAATTCCTATCTTTTGTCCTCCGCTAATAGGAACTCGGGAGTGATTCTTTACTGCACTTTGAGGGATAATCATATGATTCAACTATGTTAGCATTGTTGAGAGGTTGCACTAGTGAAAGTACGGACCCCGGGCCTCATTTTTAAGTATTGCAACACCATTTTTGTGCCCGTTTACTATTTGCTACCTTGCTGTTTTTATTTGTTCAGATTATAAAAATATATTTCTACCATCCATATTACACTTTTATCACCATCTCTTCGCCGAACTGGCGCACCTATACAATTTGCCATTGTATTGGGTGTGTTGGGGACACAAGAGATTTCTTGTATTTGGTTGCAGGGTCGTTCGAGAGAGACCATATTCATCCTACACCTTCCACAAATTGATAAACCTTAGGTCATCCACTTGAGGGAAAATTGCTACTGTCCTACAAAACTTTGCGCTTGGAGGCCCAACACGAGTCTACAAGAATAAAGTTGCATAGTAGACATCAAGTTCTTTTCTGGCGCCGTTGCCGGGGAGGTGAGTGCTTGAAGGTATATCTTTAGATCTTGCAATTGAATCTTTTAGTTTCTTGTTTTATCACTAGTTTGGTTTATTAAAAAAAATACATAAAAAATGGAATTTAGGTTGCATCACATTATTGATCATCTTTATAATATCTTTTTTGAAAATGAAGAAAATTGTGCTCAATTGATAGAAGAAGAAGTCAATAAAATGCTTGGCACAAAATATTTGAATGATGAGCATGATTGCAATGTTGTTAGTGTGAATTCTTTGAATATCCAAAATGCTAATGATGATTGCACAAGTCATGACAAAAATGTTTCTTATAATCATGTCACTTCTTGCGGAGTGAATTGGGAGTGCCTTTGCACACAAAAAAGGCAAGATAGATTTTGTAAGAAGAATAAATATTTAGAAACAAAAACTTTGCAAGAGAGGCTAGATGATTGTGCTGAAAGATTTAATTTTTTTTGCCTTCCTTCTGAACTTTGCAATGAACATGGTCATTTAAATCTTCAATGCAGATTATTTCATGATCAAATAGTGTCCAAAAATTGTGATAACTTGATTACTCTTGAGCATCATAAAGAGCTTAGTCTTCTTTTGGGGTATGAAGAAATGAAACGTATAACTAAGGGTATTCCAATATTTAATCTCAATAGATTTCTTGATTTTGATCTAGAGGAAATTTATATGTTTTGTGCGGTAAATTGCATTGAGAATCCTTATATTGCCAACTATCTAAAGACAAGAAAACAAATGGAATATGAAGAGAGTACTAATGAAAGGGAAAATGTTTCCCAAAACCCTCCTAGTGTTTATTATGATGAATCAGGTAACAAGGATGAACTTCCTATCCAATCAATCTCTTCAACAAGGAGCTCAAAAAAATTAATTGGACCCATACATGATGTGGTGAAGAAGAAGAAAATAAGAAATACTAGAGGTAAAAAGGTATCTCTCCCAAATAATGTTGCTCCTATCACCATTGTGCATCATGAAAGTGAATCAAATATGTTGGTGGAAGATAATGATATTGAGTATGATTTTGTGATACCTACTACTTGTTGCAATGATTATGATTGGGAAGTCAATGATTTCCCTTATGATCTTGAAAATCTTTTTAGCACTTGCTTGGAAGAATATGATAATAATGTTTGCTATACCGTTGGTGCTATTCATACTATTAACAAGGAGAGTGATTATGTGAAAGATCGAGGATGTCGCCTAGAGGGGGGGGGGGTGAATAGGCGCTTTAAAATAATTACGGTTTAGGCTTGAACAAATGCGGAATAAACCTAACGTTAATTTGTCAAGCACAAAACCTACAACAACTAGGCTCACCTATGTGCACCAACAACTTATGCTAAGCAAGATAAGCAACTATGTGATAGCAAGATATATGACAAAGAACAATATGGCTATCACAAAGTAAAGTGCATAAGTAAAGGGGGTCGGGTAAGAGATAACCGAGGCACGCGGAGACGATGATGTATCCCGAAGTTCACACCCTTGCGAATGCTAATCTCCGTTTGGAGCGGTGTGGAGGCACAATGCTCCCCAAGAAGCCACTAGGGCCACCGTAATCTCCTCACGCCTCGCACAATGCAAGATGCCGTGATTCCACTAAGGGACCCTTGAGGGCGGTCACCGAACCCGTACAAATGGCAACCCTTGGGGCGGTCACCGAACCCGTACACTTTGGCAACCCTTGGGGCGGTCACGGAACCCGTCAAAATGCTCGGGCGATCTCCACAACCTAATTGGAGACCCGACGCTTGCCCGGAGCTTTACACCACAATGATTGAGCTCGAACACTACCAACTGCCTAGGGCGCCCAAGCACCCAAGAGGAACAAGCTCAAGGGCACCAAGCACCCAAGAGTAATAAGCTTCTCAACTTGTAACTTCCACGTATCACCGTGGAGAACTCAAACCGATGCACCAAATGCAATGGCAAGGGCACACGGAGAGCCCAAGTCCTTCTCTCTCAAATCCCACCAAAGCAACTAATGCTAGGGAGGAAAATGAGAGGAAGAACAAGAAGGAGAACACCAAGAACTCCAAGAACTAGATCCAAGTGGTTCACATCACATAGAGGAGAAAGTGATTGGTGGAAATGTGGATCTAGATCTCCTCTCTCTTTTCCTCCAAAAACTAGCAAGAAACCATGGAGGGATTGAGAGATAGCAAGCTCAAGAAGGTCAACAATGGGGAAGAACACGAGCTCAAAGGATAAGGTTCAATGGGGAAGAAGACCCCTTTTATAGGAGGGAAAATCCAACCGTTACCCCACTGAAAATCCCAAGACAGGCGGTACTACATTAGGGAAGGGCGGTACTATCACCGAGGGCGGTACTACCGCTTCCTATCCAAATGATACTACCACTGAAGAGAAGGTCAAGGCCTGTCCCAGAGCGGTACTACCGCTAGTGAAGAGCGGTACTACCGCTCAGTGCGGTACTGCAGCTTCTACTGCCGCTACTAGTGCCGCAAAACCCGTCACGAAAAACTTCGTTCGAGAATCGAGGCGGAAGTAGCCCAGACGCCAAGCCGGTACTACGGCGAAACTCCCAAAGCGGTACTACCGTTCGGAGAGCGGTACTACCGCTTGAGCGGTACTACCGCTCGAGAGCGGTACTACCGCTGAGCTTCAGCGGTACTACCGCTGTGGGTCACTGACTACGGCACCGCACCAGCCTTAAGCCACAACCACGAAAGCAAAGAATACTCCAAGAAAACCAGAACTGCCATAACTTCTTCATATGAGCTCCGAATTGAGCAAACTCAAGCTTGTTTGAAACAAGACAACGAGTAGCAAACAAAGGAGTGAAACCTCCAACCGAGAAGAACCGGCATACCCTCCAACATCGAAAACATCATAGAAGATGCATGAGAACTCCGTTTTCGATGAACTCGAGCTTGTCATAAAAATGACCATAAGCTCCAAATCTCACAAGGAGAAGAACCAAACAAGAACCAATAAAGATGATGCAAGGATGCAATGGTTTGAGCTCTCTACGAACGATACGATCAAGCAACTCATCGAGAGCCCCCCATGATAGTACGGCAAACGATCCTATAACCCGGTCTTCCACAACTACCAAGAGACCGGTAAAATAGAAAACCTATCAAGGGCAAACCTTTGCCTTGCACATGGTCCACTTGAGCTAGATGATGACGATCTTGACTCCCTCAAGTTGGACCACCTTTCTTGATTGTGTTGTCTCGAAGAAGTATAGTTGATTGCTCCACAATACTCCACTATTGGTGAGCCACTCTTCCGCAAATATTCAAAAGTCCATTGTCACCAAATGGACGGCAAGCTTCAAGAACTTGATCTCTTCGTGATGCATCACTTGAACTTGCACACCGCAACCTAACCCCACAAAGAACTCTCACGAAGACCATGGGTTAGCACACAAAGCGTAATGGACAATGCTTACCATACCATGGGATCACTTGATCCCTCTCGGTACATCTTCTACGCTTTGTGAGTTGATCAACTTGATTCACTCTTGACTTAGTCTTGATCAACCTTGAATCTTTCCAACTCTCTTCATTTGGATGATGTCTTGAAGGTGGACATGAATGATCACACAATCTTATTCTTCAAGACATGCTTGCAATAAGCTCAACACTCACATGACCAATCTTTGGATAATTCCTTGAATAGCACCTTGGTCGACACAAAACTCTCCTTGAAACCAACACATGTACTCCAAGAAAAGCCTATGGACAAAACCTTCAAATAAACTCAAGGCAACCATTAGTCCATAGAGAATGTCATCAATTACCAAAACCACACATGGGGGCACCGCATGTCCTTTCATTATGCTTATGATATGCAAAGCCACAAGCTTGGGGATGCTATGCTTGATGAGTATGATATGTTTGAAAATTTATTTGCTGGAAATAATGCTTGTCCTAAGCTTGGGGATGCTTTTCTTAATGAATATGATCCTTTGATTCCTTTTACTTTTGATAAGAAAATTTATTATGATGATAGCATGCCTCCTATTTATGATGATTACATTGATGAAAGTGGGTTTGGAAGAGTGTCAACTCTAGGTAGTAGTGATCCCACTATTTTGGAGGGTATTGAATCTTATTAAAATATTGATGAAAGTGGATTTGGAAGGTCATGACTTTATTTAGTGATACATCCACTATTTTGGAAGAGGTTTCAATTGACTATGACAATAAAGTTGCTATATATGATTATTATTATGATGACATGTATGCCATAAAGAGTAATAAATTTTCTATGCTTGTATCATGAAAAGAGTGATGTATGTGATAGTTATATTGTTGAATCCATTCATGATGCCTCTGAAAATTATTATGAGAGAGGAACTTATGCTCTTACATATCTCACTAATATCAAGTTTCTTCTCTATATGTTGATTGTTTTGAAGTTGTACTTGTTTTGCCTTCCTATGCTAGTTGGTTCTTGTTTTCATGGGTTGCTTGCTCAAAAAATCCCTATGCATAGGAAGTGGGTTAGACTTAGATGTGCTTGACATGTGTTTCATGATGCTCTTGTTATGTTGCAATTCTTATCCTTTATGCGAGCATCATTGAAATCATCATGCCTAGCTTAAAAGGCATTAAAGAAAAGCGCATGTTGGGAGACAACCCAACACTTTTACCTACTATTTTTGTGTGTTCACATGATTAATCTACTGTAGTTATCATGTTTTATTGCTTTTGTTTCAATAAAGTGCCAAGTAAAGCCTTTGGGATCATGTTGAGTGATAGTTAATTTGATCTTGCTGAAAACAAAAACTTTTGCGCTCACAAAAATAATTCTAATTTTTAACAGAAGAGTTCTTTTGAGTTGATTCTTTGTGCAGAAGATTAATATGCAAATTTTTCACGTGGTTCTAATTTTTCAGAATTTTTGGAGTAGCATAAGTATGGTAGTTATCCAGATCATTACAGACTGTTCTGTTTTTGACAGATTCTGTTTTCAATGCATAGTTTGCTTGTTTCCTAGTTTCTATGGCTTATATTGCTCAATATAAATTGTGGAAATGATATGCTACAGTAAGCATTGTGTGGAAACAATTATGAATCTTGTCTTTGACATTACCAAAGTGAAATGGTTTGCTCTTTATCATACTAACTATCTCACGAAGTTTCGTTAAGTTTGTGTGATTGAAGTTTTCAAGTTTTGGGTGAGATGTCGATATGAGGAGAATAAGGAGTGAAAAGACCCTAATATTGGGGATTCCCAAGGCACCAAAAGTTAATATCCAAGCAACTAAGCTTGGGGATGCCCCGAAAGGCATCCCCTCTTTCGTCTCCAACATTATCGCTAACCTCATTTGGAGCTATGTTTTGATTCGTCACATGATATGTGTTTTGCTTGGAGCGTCATTTTCTTTTGCTCGGATTTGCTTTCTGTTATTTATAATAATGTTTTGCATCTTTTATTTCAATAAAAGTGGCAATGATAGCCTTTGCCATGCTTATTTTGCAAGTATACATGTTGCTGTTTGAAAACAGAAAGTTTACCGCTGTTGCAAAAATTCCCGAGAGAAGTCAGAATGTGATACAATTTTGAAACTTTTTGCAAAATAAGCTCTGATAAATTTTCTACAGTGTGGTAAATTTTCATAACTTTTGGAGTTAGGGAAGTATTGATACTCTTGCATTCTTCTGATTTGTCTTGTTTTGGTAGATTGCTGTTATGTTTGCATTATTTGCATATGTTTGCTTGTTTAATGATTCTATTTGAGGATAGGAGTATTAAATATGCAGAGGCATTTAGTATGCAATGTGGAATAATAATGTTAGTGATTTGCTACAGTAGAGAATGATAAGGTTTTTGCATTGGTTTATACTAACTTATCTCACGAGTTCTTGTTGAGTTTTGTGTGGATGAAGCTTTTGAGATTTAGGAAAGCTGTGATATGTGAGAAATTAAGGAGACACAAAAGCTCGAGCTTGGAGATGCCCAAGGCATCCCAAGATAATATTTCAAGAAGTCTCAAGCATCTAAGCTTAGGGATGCCCCCGTAGGCATCCCACCTTTCTTCTTCAACAATTATCGGTTAGTATCGGTTGAACCTAAGTTTTTGCTTCTTCACATGATGTGTGCTCTTCTTGAAATGTCATTTTGTTTTCATCTTGCTTGCTGTTTTAATAAAATACTTAGATGTGAAACTTTTAAATAAGAGAGAGTCCTCACATAGCTATATACTTACTTAACTACTCGCATGGTCTTCACTTATATCTTTTTGGAGTAGTTTGTCATTTACTCTTGTGCTTCACTTATACCCTATGAGTAAATTGTTGAATAAATTGAATGTCATAAAGTTAAAATCATATCATGCCTAGTGGTAGCTTCACATTGGGTTTAGAAAAGTGAAATCTTTTGAGTCTTGACAATCACAATATTGGTCATACAAGCAATTCACGAATAATTAGTATAAGGAAGAGAACTTTCACATGGAAATACAGTATCGTGGAAATATTTTGTGATTGTGAGCCCCCATCAAAATATTATATGGCAAAATTGTTGACCTTGGACAAGGAAGACAACATAATGATTTATGTTTGTTCATATTCACATAGAAGTTATATTGTCATAGATCCTTCAACATGTGGTGCTTGCCCCCCATCTTTGCTAGCCAAAAATTCCACACTAAGTAGAGATACTACTTGTGCATCCAAAAACCCTTAAACCCAAATCTTTTTCAAGTGTCCACCTTACCTACCTAGGGATTGAGCAAGAACCCTCAAGTAAGTTGTCATCGGTGCGATAATGCAATAAAAATTGCTTCTAAAAGTGGATCATTTAGTGTAAGATAAAATTGAGCGTTGTACGAACTTGTGATGGCAAAGCAATAAAAACGACGGACTGCATAATAAAGGTTGCTATCATAAGGGGCAATATAACGTGACGTTATTTTGCACTAAGGGATTGAGCATACAAACAAATAAGCGCATGAAAACCTCTGCTTCCCTCTGCGAACGGCTTATCTTTTACTTTTCAGTATTTACTTTTATGCAAAGAGTCAAAGTATTCTCTCTATTCCTTTTTATTTTTCTCTTTTGGCAAGCATCATGTGGTGAGTAAAGATCTAGGCACATATGTCTAGTTGAATATGGGTAGCGTGAGTTATTATTGTTGACATCACCCTTGAGGTGAATACGCTGGGAGGCAAAACAATAAGCCCCTGTCTTTCTATGTGTCCTGTTGAAACATTTTGCTCATGTGTATGCGGTGAGTGTTAGCAATCATAGAAGACTATATGATGGTTGAGTATGTGGAGCTCTTACTTGAACTCTGTTGAATAAGTTGAATTGCAATTGCTTGGTGACTAAGAACATAGGTTGTTGGGTTTCAAGAGAATTCATTGTTTGAACCTTAACATGTGAATTGGTTGCCACAACAACATGAGAAATTTTATAAGAAAGAATTGTTGTTATGATGCTAGGAAAAGTGATTGAAATTGTCATTGATCAAACTTGTGCACCTTGCTAGCATTCACACTTCATAAATTATTTCTTTTATCATTTACCTATTCGAGGATGAGTAGGAATTAAGCTTGGGGATGCTGATACGTCTCCAACGTATCTATAATTTATGAAGTATTCATGCTATTATTTTATCATTCTTGGATGTTTTACAATAATTTTATAGCAACTTTATATCATTTTTTGGGAATAACCTATTGTACAAGTGCCCATTGCCAGTTGCTGTTTTTTGCTTGTTTTTTACATCGCAGGAAATCAATATCAAACGGAGTCCAAACAGCGTGAAACTTTTTGGGGATTTTTTTGGTCCAGAAGACATCCATTGGGCCAGAGCTGCACCTGGGGGGTGCCCCGAGGGGGGCACAAGCCACCAGGGCGCGCCAGGCCCCCTGGCGCGCCCAAGTGGGTTGTGCCCACCTTGGTGGCCTCATGCACCCCCTCTTTGCGCTATAAATTTCCAGATATTTCGAAACCCATGGGAGTTAACCTAGATCAGAAGTTCTGCTACCGCAAGGCTCTGTAGCCACCGAAAACCAATCTAGATCCATTCTGGCACCCTGCCGGAGGGGGAATCGTCTCCGGTGGCCATCTTCATCATCCCGACGGCCACCACGATGAGGAGGGAGTAGTCCACCCTCGAGGCTGAGGGTTTGTACAAGTAGCTATGTGTTTGATCTTCTCTCTCATGATCTATATCATGGGCTTTGTTAATATAGATGGATCATATGATGTTTCTCCCCTCTATACTCTTGTTATGATGAATTGAATCTTTACCCTTTGAAATTTTGTCTTGTCGGATTGAATATTCAGAGATGAGAACACATGATATATGTCTTGCAATATGAATACTTGAGGTGACAAATGGGGTATCATATTGATTCACTTGATATGTGTTATGGCATTCAACTCGCGGATTCCCGCGGTGATATTGGGGTAATCTATGCATAGGGTTGATGCACGTTTTTCTCCGACGGAAACTTTGGGGTATCTTTATAGTTCTTTGTGTGGATGGATTATTATGAATATGAATTTTCTTTGGTGTTATTCTAGTACGAACTCTAGGATAGATCGAACGGAAAAAATAGCTTTGTGTTATTTTAGTACGAACTCTTGAATAGATCGAGCAGAGAGAATAGATTTGAGGTGGCTTCGTGCTCTACAAACAATTCCTATCTTTTGTCCTCCGCTAATAGGAACTCGGGAGTGATTATTTACTGCACTTTGAGGGATAATCATATGATCCAACTGTGTTAGCATTGTTGAGACGTTGCACTAGCGAAAGTACGGACCCCGGGCCTCATTTTTAAGCATTGCAACACCGTTTTTGTGTCTGTTTACTATTTTCTACCTTGCTGTTTTTATTTGTTCAGATTATAAAAATATATTTCTACCATCCATATTACACTTTTATCACCATCTCTTCGCCGAACTAGTGCACCTATACAATTTGCCATTGTATTGGGTGTGTTGGGGACACAAGTGATTTCTTGTATTTGGTTGCAGGGTCGTTCGAGAGAGACCATCTTCATCCTACACCTCCCATGGATTGATAAACCTTAAGTCATCCACTTGAGGGAAAATTGCTATTGTCCTACAAAACTCTTTGCTTGGAGGCCCAACACGAGTCTACAAGAATAAAGTTGCATAGTAGACATCACACATCACCAACACCATCACCACGCCGTCGTGCTGACGGAACTCTCCCTCGACCCTCTACTGTGTCAAGAGCTTGAGGGACATCATCGAGTTGAACGTGTGCTGAACAAGGAGGTGTCGTACCTTCGGTACTTGGATCGGTTGGATCGTGAAGACGTTCAACTACATCAACCGCGTTAAGATAACTCTTCCGCTTTCGGTCTACGAGGGTACGTGGACACACTTTCCCCTCTCGTTGCTATGCATCTCCTAGATAGATCTTGCGTGATTGTAGGAATTTTTTTGAAATTGCATGATACGTTCCCCAACAGTGGCATCCGAGCCAGGTCTATGCGTAGATGATATGCACGAGTAGAACACAAAGAGTTGTGGGTGATAATAGTCATACTGCTTACCACCAATGTCTTACTTTGATTCGGCAGTATTGTTGGATGAAGCGGCCCGGACCGACATTACATGACCGCTTTCATGAGACTGGTTCTACCGACGTGCTTCACACACAGGTAGCTGGCGGGTGTCTGTTTCTCCAACTTTAGTTGAGTCGAGTTTGACTACGACCGGTCCTTGTTGAAGGTTAAAACAACATACTTGACAAAAAATGATTGTGGTTTTGATGCGTAGGTAAGAACGGTTCTTGCTAGAAGCCTGTAGCACCCACGTAAAACTTGCAACAACAAAGTAGAGGACGTCTAACTTGTTTTTGCAGGGCATGTTGTGATGTGATATGGTCAAGACGTGATGAGATATAAATTGTCGGATGAGATGATCATGTTTTGTATAAGTTATTGGCAAGTGGCAGGAGCCTTATGGTTGTCGCTTTATTATATGAAATGCAATTGCCATGTAATTGCTTTACTTTATCACTAAGCGGTAGCAATAGTCATGGAAGCAATAGTTGGCGAGACGACAACGACGCTACGATGGAGATCAAGGTGTCAAGCCGGTGACGATGGATATCATGACGGTGCTTTGGAGATGGAGATCAAAGTCACAAGATGATGATGGCCATATCATGTCACATATTTTGATTGCATGTGATGTTTATCTTTTATGCATCTTATTTTGCTTAGTACAGCGGTAGCATTATAAGATGATCCCTCACTAAATTTCAAGGTATAAGTGTTCTCCCTGAGTATGCACTGTTGCTACAGTTAAATGCGTCTTGAGACACCACGTGAGGATCGGGTGTGATAAGCTCTACGTTCACATACAACGGGTGCAAGCCAGTTTTGCACGTGCAGAATACTCGGGTTAAACTTGATGAGCCTAGCATATGCAGATATGGCCTCGTAACACTGAGAGCAAAATGTCAAACGTGAATCATATAGTAGATATGATCAACATAGAAATGTTCACCATTGAAAACTACTCCATCTCACGTGATGATCGGACATGGTTTAAGTTGATATGGATCACGTGATCATTTAGATGACTAGAGGGATGTCTATCTAAGTGGGAGTTCTTAAGTAATATGATTAATTGAACTGTAATTTATCATGAACTTAGTACCTGATAGTTTTTGCATATCTATGTTGTTGTAGATCAATGGCCGTGCTACCGTTCCCTTGAATTTTAATGTGTTCCTAGAGAAAGCTAAGTTGAAAGATGATGGTAGCAACTACACGGACTGGGTCCGTAACTTGAGGATTATCCTCATTGCTGCACAGAAGAATTACGTCCTGGAAGCACCGCTAGGTGCAAGGCCCGTTGCAGGAGCAACTGCAGACGTTATGAACATCTGGCAGAGCAAAGCTGATGACTACTCGATAGTTTAGTGTGCCATGCTTTACGGCTTAGAATCGGGACTTCAAAGACGTTTTGAATGTCATGGAGCATATGAGATGTTCTAGGAGTTGAAGTTAATATTTCAAGCAAATGCCCGAGTTGAGAGATATGAAGTCTCCAACAAGTTCTATAGCCGCAAGATGGAGGAGAATAGTTCTGTCAGTGAACACATACTCAGAATGTGTGTGTACCATAACCACTTGACTCAGCTGGGAGTTAATCTTCCTGATGATAGTGTCATTGACAGAGTTCTTCAATCACTGCCACCAAGCTATAAAGGCTTCGTGATGAACTACAATATGCAAGGGATGGAAAAGACAATTCCAGAGCTCTTCGCGATGCTAAAGGCTGCGGAGGTAGAAATCAAGAAGGAGCATCAAGTGTTGATGGTCAATGATGTCTACTACACAACCTTCTTCTTGTAGACGTTGTTGGGTCTCCAAGTGTAGAGGTTTGCAGGGCAGTAGCAAATTTCCCTCAAGTGGATGACCTAAGGTTTATCAATCCGTGGGAGGCGTAGGATGAAGATGGTCTCTCTCAAACAACCCTGCAACCAAATAACAAAGAGTCTCTTGTGTCCCCAACACACCCAATACAATGGTAAATTGTATAGGTGCACTAGTTCGGCGAAGAGATGGTGATACAAGTGCAATATGGATGGTAGATATAGGTTTTTGTAATCTGAAAATATAAAAACAGCAAGGTAACTAATAACAAAAGTGAGCACAAATGGTATTGCAATGCGTTGAAACAAGGCCTAGGGTTCATACTTTCACTAGTGCAAGTTCTCTCAACAATAATAACATAATTGGATCATATAACTATCCCTCAACATGCAACAAAGAGTCACTCCAAAGTCACTAATAGTGGAGAACAAATGAAGAGATTATTGTAGGGTACGAAACCACCTCAAAGTTATTCTTTCGGATCGATCTATTCAAGAGTCGGTAGTAAAATAACACGAAGCTATTCTTTCCGTTCGATCTTTCATAGAGTTCATACTGGAATAACACCTTAAGACACAAATCAACCAAAACCCTAATGTCACCTAGATACTCCAATGTCACCTCGAGTATCCGTGGGTATGATTATACGATATGCATCACACAATCTCAGATTCATCTATTCAAACCAACACAAAGTACTTCAAAGAGTGCCCCAAAGTTTCTACCGAGAGTCAAGACGAAAACGTGTGCCAACCCCTATGCATAAGTTCATTGAACCCGCAAGTTGATCACCAAAACATACATCAAGTAGATCACGTGAATATCCCATTGTCACCACAGATAAGCACGGCAGGACATACATCAAGTGTTCTCAAATCCTTAAAGACTCAATCCGATAAGATAACTTCAAAGAAAAAACTCAATCCATTACAAGAGAGTAGAGGGGGAGAAACATCATAAGATCCAACTATAATAGCAAAGCTCGCGATACATCAAGATTGTATCACCTCAAGAACACGAGAGAGAGAGAGAGAGAGAGAGAGAGAGAGAGAGATCAAACACATAGCTACTCGTACATACCCTCAACCCCGAGGATGAACTACTCCCTCCTAGTCATGGAGAGCGCCGGGATGATGAAGATGGCCGCCGGTGAGGGATCCCCCCCTCCGACAGGGTGCCGGAACAGGGTCCAGATTGGTTTTTGGTGGCTACAGAGGCTTGCGGCAGTGGAACTCCCGATCTATTATATATATATAGGTGAAAGAAGTTGGTCAGGGGAGCCACTAGGGGCCCACGAGGGTGGGGGCGCGCCCAGGGGGGCATGCGCGCCTCCCTGCCTCGTGGCCACCTCGAAGCTTCCCTGACGTCTACTCCAAGTCTCCTGGATTGCTTCTGTTCCAAAAATAACTCTCCCGAAGGTTTCATTTCGTTTGGGTTCCGTTTGATATTCCTTTTCTTCGAAACACTGAAATAGGCAAGAATACAACAATTTGGGCTAGGCCTCCGGTTAATAGGTTAGCCCCAAAAATAATATAAAAGTGTTTCGTAAAGCCCATAAACATCCAAAACAGATAATATAATAGCATGGAACAATAAAAAATTATAGATACGTTGGAGACGTGTCAGTCAACAAGACCACTAGTTTCAAGAAAAAAGGCAAAGGGAAGAAGGGGAACTTCAAGAAGAACAGCAAGCAAGTTGCTGCTCCCGGGAAGAAGCCCAAGTCTGGACCTAAGCCTGAAACTGAGTGCTTCTACTGCAAAGGGACTGGTCACTGGAAGCGAAATTACCCCATGTATTTGGCGGATAAGAAGGATGGCAAAGTGAAAGGTATATTTGATATACATGTTATTGATGTGTACCTTACTAATGCTCGTAGTAGCGCATGGGTATTTGATACTGGTTCTGTTGCTCATATTTGGAACTCGAAACAGGGGCTACGGATTAAACGAAGATTAGCTAAGGACGAGGTGACGATGCGCGTGGGAAATGGTTCCAAAGTCGATGTGATCGCCGTGGGCATGCTACCTCTGCATCTACCATCAGGATTAGTTTTAGACATAAATAATTGTTATTTGGTGCCAGCGTTGAGCATGAAAATTATATCTGGATCTTGTTTGATGCGAGACGGTTATTCATTTCAATCACAGAATAATGGTTGTTCTATTTATATGAGTAATATCTTTTATGGTCATGCACCCTTGATGAATGGTCTATTTTTGTTGAATCTCGATTGTAGTGATACACATATTCATAATATTGAAGCCAAAAGATGCAAAGTTAATAATGATAGTGCAAATTATTTGTGGCACTGCCGTTTAGGTCATATTGGTGTAAAGCGCATGAAGAAATCCATACTGATGGGCTTTTGGAATCACTTGATTATGATTCACTTGATGCTTGCGAACCATGCCTCATGGGCAAGATGACTAAGACTCCGTTCTCCGGAACAATGGAGTGAGCAACTGACTTATTGGAAATAATACATACTGATGTATGCGGTCCGATGAGTGTTATTATTTTCTGACCTTCACAGATGATCTGAGCAGATATGGGTATATCTATGATACGTCTCCAACGTATCTATAATTTTTTATTGTTCCATGCTGTTTTATTATCAATCTTGGATATTTTATAATCATTTTATAGTCATTTTATATCATTTTTTGGTACAAACCTATTGACATAGTTTCCAGTGCTAGTTGTTGTTTTCTGCATGTTTTTTACATCGCAGGAAATCAATATATATCAAACGGAGTCCAAATGCCCCGAAACTTTACGGAGATTTTTTATGGGCCAGAAGGAAGAAGATGGGCCCTGGTTGCACCTGGGGGGAGTCCCGAGGAGGGGACAACCCACTAGGAGGCCCTGTCGCGCCCTAGTGGGTTGTGCCCACCTCGGGTGCCCCGGACCGCCTCTTTGCTCTATAAATACCCCAAAAATACCAGAACCCTAGAAGCGTCGACGAAATATTCATCCAGCCGCCGCAGAGTACAGAACCACCAGATCCAATCTAGACACCGCCATGGAGGGGTTCACCACCTCCATTGGTGCCTCTCCGACGATGCGTGAGTAGTTCTTTGTGGTCCTTTGGGTCCGTAGTTAGTAGCTACATGGATTTCTCTCTCTCGCTGAATTCTCAATACAATGGTCTCTTGGAGATCCATATGATGTAACTCTTTTTGCGGTGTGTTTGTTGGGATCTGATGAACTTCGAGTTTATGATTAGTTATATCTTTTTATACATGAAAGTTATTTGAGTTTCTTTAATCTCTTATATGCATGATCTCTAATAGCCTCGTATTTCTTCTCCGATATTTGGGTTTTGTTTGGCCAACTTGATCGATTTATCTTGCAATGGGAAGAGGTGCCCGGTAGTGGGTTCGATCTTACGGTGCTTGATCCCAGTGACAGAAAGGGAACCGACATGTATGTATCGTTGCTACTAAGGATAAAAAGATGGGATCCCTATCTGTCGCAATAGATAATGGATCTTGTCTACATCATGTCATCGTTCTTATTGCATTACTCCATTTTTCCATGAACTTAATACACTAGATGCATGCTGGATAGCGGTTGATGTGTGGAGTAATAGTAGTAGATGTGGGCAGGAGTCGGTCTACTAATCTTGGACGTGATGCCTATGTAATGATCATTGCCTGGATACCGTCATAATTATTTGAAGTTCTATCAATTGCCCAACAGTAATTTGTTTCCCACCGTTTGCTATTTTTCTCGAGAGAAGTCACTAGTGAAACCTACGGCCCCCGGGTCTTGTTTCTCATATATGTGCCTTGTGATCTACTTTTCCTTTGCGTTTTTATTCAGATCTATTAAACCAAAAATACAAAAATACCTTGCTGCATTTTATCTTTATTTATTTTATTTGGTGTTCGATCTATCAATCTACTACAATTTACCTCACGTCCGTTTGCCTATCTTGAGGCGTCGTACCCCGAAAGGGATTGACAACCTGTTTAAAACGTCGGGTTGTGAGGTGTTGTTTATGTTGTGTTGCTTGGTTCTCCTACTGGTTCGATAACCTTGGTTTCATCACTGAGGGAAATACCTACCGTCGCTGTGCTACATTATCCCTTCCTCTTGGGGGAAATACCGACGTAGTTGCAGCAACCATCAATCTACTTAATGAAACATAAGTCTGAAACATTTGAAAAGTTCAAAGAATTTTAGAGTGAAGTGGAAAATCATCGTAACAAGAAAATAAAGTTTCTACGATCTGATTGTGGAGGTGAATATTTGAGTTATGTGTTTGGTCTTCATTTAAAACAATGTGGAATAGTTTCGCAACTCACGCCACCTAGAACACCACAGCGTAATGGTGTGTCCGAACGTCGTATACGTACTTTATTAGATATGGTGCGATCTATGATGTCTCTTATCGATTAACCACTATCGTTTTGGGGTTATGCTTTAGAGACGGCTGCATTCACATTAAATAGGGCACCATCTAACTCCGTTGAGACGACACCATATGAACTGTGGTTTGGCAAGAAACCTAAGATGTTGTTTCTTAAAGTTTGAGGTTGCGATGCTTGTGTGAAAACGCTTCAACCTGATAAGCTCGAACCCAAATCAAAGAAATGCGTCTTCACACTACAAGGATTCCGGTCTATTGCAATAAAATTTATTGCTACAACTATCTTTTGTTGCAATAGAACACAATATTACCACATATTCTCTAGTTGTGGTAATAGGATGCACGTATTGCATAACTGAGCCTAGTCGCGATAAATACTCATTTTTGTTGAAATAGAGGCGTCGTATTGCAACAAACTACAAAGTCGTTGCAACATGGTAGCGATATTGCAACAAACAAATTACGCTATGCCGAGACAGTCATCTTGTTGTAATAGAGACAAGGTATTTCAACAAAAATATCTATTCGTGGTAATATTTGGAAAGATATTGCGGCGTCTGTGAGACGAAGCGTTAGATACAAATATTGTTGCAAAATATTGGCTACCTATTGCAACAAAAAATGTATTGGTCGTAATAGCATATATTTTAAAAATTGAAAAACATGAACAACTATTTATATAGGATGAACAATTTTTAAATATACATTGAAATTTTTTGTAGTATACGCCGAAATATTTTTCAAAACATATTGAACATTTTCGTGATATAGGCTGAACAATTTTTCGAAATACACAATGAATATGTTGCTGTATATGTTGAACAATTTCTTAATATACGAAAAACAAGTTTCAAATACAAGGTAAACAATTTCTTAATATACGATGAATGTTTTTGTAATACACGATGAATATTTTTATAATGCATGGCAAACTTTTTCATAATATCAGGTGATTATTTTCTTAATATACGGTGACCATATTTTTAATACACGGTGGCCTTTTTATATACTAAAAAAGGAAAATAGAGAAAAGAAATGGCAAAAAGGAGAAGAAAGAAAAGAAACCGCAAAAAGAAAAGAAAATAAAAAATAAATAGAAAGAAATAAGCAGAAAAAGAATAAGAAAAAGAGAAAGAAGAAAGAAATCAAGAAAAGAATAAACCCCGATTAGAAAAGAAAACAGAACAAACAAATTCATGGAACCTTCTAGAATGTTTCTAAAACCGACTAGGAACTTTCCAGAAAGTTCCCCAAACAGGGGTCCCGCAATGAAGAAAACAGAGCGAAGCCGAATCATGGGCCTGCCCAAGTGAAAGCGACGAGGTTACACGCCCGAAGGTGAGCTACAGTTGGCCGGCCCAGCGTTGCACACATCTATTCTAAAAAACAGAGCATATAGAAAAACAAGCAAGAACTGGGAATCGAACCCACATGCCACCGTGAGGAACTTGCGCACAGTACCACTGCACCTCCATAACTTTGGTCTGTTTATTCCGAAAACAGACTCTATGACAATTATTTCTGTCGCATGACATTTTTTAAATAAAGAAAACGTAAATTTGAAAAGGAATCCACTTTTTTAAAAAGTTCATCCATTTTGTAAAACAATTCACGGATTTTCAAAGAAATGTTCACAAAACTGGAAAAAAATCATATTGCTTGATAAAAAGTTCATCAATTTTGGGAAAAGTTCATCAAATTTGAAAAAAAACTTCATCGATTTTGAAAAAGTCCATTGGTTTTGACAGAGTTCATCATATTTGAAAAAAGTTCGTCATTTTTTGAAAAAGTTCATCAAATTTGAAAAAAAGTTCATTGATTTTGAAAAAAATTCATCAGTTTTGAAAAAGTTCATCGTATTTGAAAAAATTTCATCGAGTTTGAAAAAAAGCTCACATGTTTGACAAAAGTTTATTGATTTGAAAAAAAAACATCAATTCTTAAAAAGTCCATCAAATTTGAAAAAAAGTTCATCGGTTTTGGAAAAAAGTTCATCGATTTTGAAAGCCATCATCCATGTGAGACGTGACTTATCAAAACTCTTTTTTTCATGTTTGCTTGACAGTTTCGGCTGGAGGTAATACCCTTATGTAGCAGTTAATGATGAGTTCACCTAAAAAAACATTTATGGTTAGATAAGGAAGGAAACGTATATGTAGTATTGGGTACGGATTCCAGCTTGTTCGACCGATTCCAATAATGTTGAATAATTTTCTAATATGTATCGAATTTTTTTGTAATATACGTTGACCAATTCGCAAATACACATTTAACATTTTGTGTAAGATATGGTGAATCAAAATCAAATACATAATTAACATTTGTAGTATTTCGTTGAAAAGTTCTTAATATACAATGAAGATTCTTATAATACATGTTGAGCTTTTTCGATATACCATGAACATTTTCTTAATATAAGATGAACATATTTGTAATACACAATTGACATTTTTTTACACATTGAACTTTTTTATCATACCATAAAACAGAAATATGGAAAAAGGAAAAGGAAAAAAGGAAAAATGCAAATAAACATAAATAGAAAATAAAAAAGAAAAAAAATAAACTGAAATAGAAAAAAGGTAGAAATAGTGAAGCTCGACCGTGGGTTGGCCCAAACTGGGTGTCGGGACTGGACGCCTTGAGCGATGTCCCGGCTTCTTGATGAGCGCGTCAAATAGAATCCGCCCGAGACCTAGCGATTCGGGCGAGATCGCAATGGAGGTTGGCGACGATGGTCGAACTGGAAAGCAAAAGTATGGCTAGATTTACTTATGGGCTAATTTAGAGTGGTAGTATATTCAGCCCAGTATTCAAAGGCCCGGGTGACAGAGTTCCGAGTTTATAGAATTCTGACCGTTTCCCAAACTGTTTGCAGGACTGGAGTGTATTCTCTATCATGACCTTCTGATGAATGCGGAAATTCAATTCAAGAATGGTTTATGTAGACGAACTAGACGTACATGGCCTCTTTCTCTATAAAGGAAAATGCTAGACGACATGAAGCGATTACAGGCGTTTTACAGGGCATCCTTCTAGCTAACCTCTCGCCCTTGATTTTCGGGGTGTGGGCCCTTCCTTCCCCAATCCTTAATACTAGTGGTCCACGTCAACCAGTCCGTGAACCCCCCTAAAAAAATTCGTTGATGTAGCATTACCGCTCTACAAATGGATCTCCATCCAAGTCCATGTTGTTGGGTCTTCCTTGGATTGGATTATATTGGATCGGCGTCATCCTTGCACTAGAAGCCCCGGTGAGTTGGTAGCCTAAGAGCGCCGGTTATGGTTAGCTAGGGTTTGCTAGATGAAAAATGCCGAATATATGTGGTGGCATTTGATTTTGGTTGTATGATTAACATGATGATCTACATATGTTCTTGGTGTATGTATTTGCACGCGTGGCCATCAGGACTTCTTTGGATTCCATTCTGGATCGACGGACCAACCGATAAGAAGGACGGTTTTCCATTGCGTCCTTCGTATTCTTCGTCATCTCCCGTCTTATCACCCCATCTTAAGATCGAACCGTGAGATCGGGATCGACATAGATCGACCATCTCATCATCACATATCTACATATGTTTCAAAGCAAGAGTATAACATATAATAGTTTTAAAGCGAGGATGATATGATGTTTCTGTCAATGAGTGTAGGGCACACCACCTCCATTACCCTTGCCGCCTCGGAGCCTCGGTTGTTGTTCTTGTGTCGACTGCATACTCTCCCCGTCATCATAAATGTCATGTACGATTGCCAACAAGGAGGGCATCTATCTCGGTCACTCAGCAAAATAACCTTTTACAAACAAATTTTAGTAATATTACTTTCAGCAGCAGATATATTTCATATTGATTCAAATATTTTTCAATTTTTTTCATTATGCTAAATGTTCCTAAAAAAGCACTTTCTAAACAAATAATTAAGCGTGTACTCTGTTTTATGGATGTAATTTTTACCTTCCCGCTAAAGCCTTGAGTCTCCCTCCAATTTTTTTGTATTTTTCAACAAATAATTTGGTAGTGTCCGCGCCACAACTTCTTAACCTCCCGCTAAACACCCCTCACAAATACTCCTGATTATTTCTCTTAATCAAATCGTCGAGATTGGATCTGAGATCTCTCGCTCGTTACTCCGTTCTCGTGGCCAGACGGCGGCGACATCATGATCACACCGGAGTCCATCGAACGTACACCGTCTCAGGTTATTCCTTTCTCCCAAATCTCCTCCGCATAGATGTGCAGCGCAGCACCTAGAGTTGCGGCCGCAGTTCTTCTTCCCCGGCAGCTTCCGCACTTCCATCTCGAACCCGTACCGCTCGTCCCGGCCCCCCTTTCCATCGCAGTTCTTCTACTTCCGCAAGGAGACCGGGAGGGGGTTCCGTTGGAGGCGGATGCGCGCGAGGCTAGAGAAATTGGTGGTGGCGGCGGCGGTCAGGAGGACGCGGAGGCGGAGGCGGTGGGGCTGCCATGCGGACACGAGGAGGAGGGGCAGCAGGAGGCGGTGGACGGATGGCCATGGTAGCGCCCCCTTTCCATCGTAGAACTACCACGCCGATGGCCGCCGTGCAGCACTCCTCACTCGCCGTCTTTGGGAGGCAGTCGACCTGCCGTCGTCGGTGCCGTCCACGGCCTCGGCCACGATCACGGCGGTCGCGACCACGATCAGGACTCCTGTATTTTTGTATTTTGGAGTGTCCAACGTTTTGTGTAAATAGTCCCAAGTTTTCCTTTCACTGATGGCCGCTGACCCTCGTTTTGTTCCCCGGCATCGGACGCAGATGCATAGGAACTTGTTCAGTTTCTATCAGGCACAAACAAAGCAGAGGAAAAAGAACAGAGTACTAGTGCAGCTTAGGTGAAAGAGAGAGACAGGCAGGTTTAGACAATTGTTTGACTATAATCAGTTTTAAGCTAACATTGACTATGTAAAATAGTACCAAGTTAATACCAGAACCACTGTCCAGACTTCTTATAAGCGTATGTGCCTATACTGAAGCATATTGCCACATTCAGCTTATTTAACCTTGGTAGTAGTTTGCTTACCACATTCAGGCTCGATTACTGCATGTGTATGTACTGGGATTTCCTTATCAGGGTGAGCTCTAATTGATGTGTCATGTGTACGCTTCATAGCTTCAGTATAGGTTTAGATTACAGAAAGCCTAGCTTTTAATTATAAATCAAAATTATAGACGTATGCTATGCTAAAAGACTTCTGTTCTGCATGCTATAACACAATTTGATTTGATTTAATCTTTTAAGCCTAGCTCCTTTTTGCTTACAACAACTTCAGTATAGACTTGAGTAGATATTTTTCTAGTCACTTTTTTATGCCTAGCTTCTTTTTTCTTACAACAGCTTCAGTATAGACTTGAGTAAAAAATTCTAGTCACTTTGTTATGCCTGCTTTAAGTATTGTGTTTCTTCTGAAATTGACTCAAATTATGATATTACCTGAGAAGGGCACAATGATGAATTCAACACAAGATCCTGCTGGTAGGCGACCAAGTACAATACAACGACAACTTGGTAATAATATTTATGTTCACTTCAATTTATGCCATAGCAGCAAAGGTAATTTAAGCTATCTCTAATATTTGGTATAATTAAGAAAATCCTGGAATTCTTAATCTTCAGAACTGTTAAACCTTATACAGGAACTCAAGAACAATCTGACACTCATGTGTCTGCTAATGACATGTGTGCACCGGATGAATGGTCATTCCCATGCTGGCCGCAGCCATGCACAACTGCAGAATGGTACTTTTTGTTTATATTTGCATCCTCGTTTCTTACAATGCAATACTGATTATTGCAATAATTCTTGTACGGTTTGGGTTGTAGAAAGTGATGGACAGAAGAAGAAAGGGCGAGGTGTTCTAAAGGTTTTAAATCAAGCAAGAAGCGTTTTGCCAATGGATTTGCAAAGCTAATATTGCATTCTCTGAAAATTTGGGTGATACAGTAGGAATGAACTATCGTTCATTCAAGGATGACGTGGTAGTCATGATGAAAAGAAAGTCACCACTCATTGGAGTGAGGAGGTGATCGGACATTCACCCTACCATCCATCTACTCATTGCTGTAGATATGATGGTGTGTATAACTTTTTCGCATGTGTAATCTCATTTTTCCATCGATGATGACTACTAAATTCTATCCATTTGTTGTAATGCATTACAGGACAGTTGGGTTTTGGACGATACACCGAAATGTAAGAAACAATTCTCAAAATTGCGAAAAGAGTGATATAGAGGCTGGCGATCAACTCTAAGCTCCACTTACAAGGCATAAAAACCGATGCAGTAGATTGGACAATGTGCTGGAAAATTTACAACCAGAAGAGTGGGAATGGATGATTGAGTACTTCGACACTGATTCAAACTTTCAGGTTATCTCTAAGCTCACTGTTTATGAACTGTGTACTATGATGAAATGGCTTGTCTGACTGGTTGTATTTTGTTTGAATGAATGGATAGAAAATCAGCCAACAGAACTTCGATAACCGTAAAAACAGAAGACGAAACATAGAATTGGATCACAATCATACTCACAAATAAGTTTTGAGAAGCTACGAGTCTAACTCAATATGTATGCTTTGATGCTAACTATCCTTCCATGTTTCAAGCATCTCATTGTTATACTATTTGCATAGACTTCGAAACCAGAGAAGAGCCAGATTGTATTGCTCTTTGGGAACTAACCCACACGAAGTGGAACCTGGACTAACAAAGAGTAGCATGATGTTTATGTGAGTACACTGCTAATTAGTCATTGTGTTGTTTCTTTATTTTCCTGACTAAGTATTTTCAATTTTAATGTAACTTGAGCTAAATAAAATTTTGATTTCTTTGTTGCAGGATCAAAATAACCGGAATGGACTCTAGACCATGGACAATATAGTCTTCGCTTTTAATTAGTATGGCACATTCAGTATGTTGAATGCGTGCTAAATTATATTTCAGTTTCATTTAATGGATATTGGCCATGTAAACTTTGATATTTTATGCATCTACAATTCTACATCATATATGCATTATTTGACTCATGTAATTGAGTGCCTGTATTTTTTTTACGGTTGCATTGGGCTATTACCGCAACCTACTTTTGGTTGCAACATGTTGGCACCATTTAAAAATGTAGCGTTAAATCAAATGTAGTCGCCACAACCACTTGTTTCGTTGCACCAGGTTGTTGCGACAGAATACTTCATATTGTCGCAATAACTTATCGCCGCAAACATTCTGTCCGTTGTGATAGCTATTTGTCACCACCAAAATGAGTATGTTGCAATTTTAGTATTACAACGGCTAGAGAGTCGTTGCCATACATTACTGCCACGAACATAGGGTTCGTGGTGATAGGACTATACCCACAAAAACAAGAGTTGATGCCATAGGGTATTGCCACGGTTAACTATTGCCACGGAAGAGCAAGCGCCACGAAAAAGAGTTGTTGGTATAGGTTATTGCAACAAATGCCTATCGCCACAAACAGCAAATTCGCCCGGTTTGCTACCTGTTGCATTAAGCTATTGTCATAAACCAAATTGTGGCATCAAGTGCGTGATGCCACAGGAACAAATGTGGCAACTTGTCACATGGTTGTTGCAATAACACACTTTCTTGCCACAATTATTTTTTTGTTGCGATAACCTATTACCATGTGTCCAGTCGCAACGGCCGGCAACGAACACCATGTTGTGGCAATAGGTACTTATTGCGACAATTGGGAACTTATTGCGACGAACGCTTTTGTTGCAATAGACCCAGATCCTTGTAGTGTCATGGGATACCCAAAGGAGACTATTGGGTACACCTTCTATCACAGATCCGAAGGCAAGATATTCGTTGCTAAGAATGGATCCTTTCTAGAGAAAGAGTTTTCTCGCGAAAGAAGTGAGTGGGAGGAAAGTAGAACTTGATGAGGTAATTGTACCTTCTCCCGAATTGGAAAATAGTTCATCGCAGAAATCAGTTCCAGTGATGCCTACTCCAATTAGTGAGGAAGTTAATGATGATGATCATGAAACTTCAGATCAAGTTACTACCGAACCTCGTAGGTCAACCAGAGTATGTTCCGCACCAGAGTGGTACGGTAATCCTATTCTGGAAGTCATGTTACTAGACCATGATGAACCTACGAACTATGAGGAAGCGATGATGAACCCAGATTCCGCGAAATGGCTTGAGGCCATGAAATCTGAGATGGGATCCATGTATGAGAACAAAGTGTGGACTTTGGTTGACTTGCGCAAGCCATAGAGAATAAATGGATCTTCAAGAAGAAGACTGACGCTGACGGTAATGTTACTGTATACAAAGCTCGACTTGTTGCGAAAGGTTTTTGACAAGTTCAAGGAGTTGACTATGATGAGACCTTCTCACCCGTAGCGATGATTAAGTCTATCTGAATCATGTTAGCAATTGCCGCATTTTATGAAATCTGGCAAATGGATATCAAAACTGCATTCCTTAATGGATTTCTTAAAGAAGAGTTGTATATGATGCAACCAATAGGTTGTGTCGATCCTAAAGGTGCTAAAAAAGTGTGCAAACTCCAGCGAACCATCTATGGACTGGTGCAAGCATCTCGGAGTTGGAATATACGCTTTGATAAGATGATCAAATTAAGCATATGGTTTTATACAGACTTTTCGAGAAGCCTGTATTTACAAGAAAGTGAGTGGGAGCACTACAGCATTTCTGATAAGTATATGTGAATAACATACTGATTGATCGAAAATGATGTAGAATTTTCTGTAAAGCATAAAGGAGTGTTTGAAAGGAGTTTTTCAAAAGAAAGACCTCGGTGAAACTGCTTACATATTGGGCATCAAGATCTATAGAGATAGATCAAGATGCTTGATAAGACTTTCGATGAATACATACCTTGATAAGATTTTGAAGGAGTTCAAAATGGATCAGTCAAAGAAGGAGTTCTTACCTAAGTTGTAAGGTATGAAGTTGAGTAAGACTCAGAACCCGACCACGACAGAAGATAGAGAGAGAATGGAAGTCATTCCCTATACCTCAGCCATAGGTTCTATAAAGTATGCCATGTTGTGTACCAGACCTATTGTGTACCTTGCCATGAGTTTGGCAAAGGGGTACAATAGTGATCCAGGAGTAAATCACTGGACAGCGGTCAAAATTATCCTTAGAAGACTAAGAAAATATTTCTCGGTTATGGAGGTGATAAAGAGTTCGTCGTAAAGAGTTACATCGACGCAAGCTTTGACACCGATCTGGATGACTCTGAGTCTCAATCTGGATACATATTGAAAGTGGGAGCAATTAGCTAGAGTAGCTCAGTGCAGAGCATTTTAGACATAGGAATATGCAAAATACATACGGATCTGAATGTGGCAGAGCCGTTGACTAAACTTCTCTCACAAGCAAAACATGATCACACCTTAGTACTCTTTGGGTGTTAATCACATAGCGATGTGAACTAGATTATTGACTCTAGTAAACCCTTTGGGTGTTGGTCACATGGCGATGTGAACTATGGGTGTTAATCACATAAAGATGTGAACTATTCGTGTTAAATCAATGGCGATGTGAACTACATTATTGACTCTAGTGCAAGTGGGAGAATGAAGGAAATATGCCCTAGAGGCAATAATAAAGTTTTTATTTTATATTTCCTTATATCATGATAAAAGTTTATTATTAATGCTAGAATTGTATTAACCGGAAACTTGATACATGTGTGGATACATAGACAAAACACAGTGTCCCTAGTAAGCCTCTACTAGACTAGCTCGTTAATCAAATATGGTTAAGTTTCCTGACCATGGACATGTGTTGTCAATAGATGAACAGGATCACATCATTAGAGAATGATGTGATGGACAAGACACATCCGTTAGCTTAGCATAATGATCGTTTAGTTTTATTGCTATTGCTTTCTTCATGACTTATACATACTCCTCAAACTATGAGATTATGCAACTCCCGAATACCGGAGGAACACCTTGTGCGCTATCAAACGTCACAACGTAACTTGGTGATTTTAAAGATGCTCTACAGGTGTCTCCAAGGTTTTTGTTGGGTTGGCATAGATCGAGATTAGGATTTGTCACTCTGAGTATCTGAGAGGTATCTCTGGGCCCTCTCAGTAATGCACATCATTATAAGCCTTTCAAGCAATGTGACTAATGAGTTAGTTGCGGGATAATGCATTACGAAACGAGTAAAGAGAATTGTCGGTAACGAGATTGAACTATGTATGATGATACTGACGACCGAATCTCAGGCAAGTAACATACCGATGACAAAGGGAACAACGTATGTTGTTATGTGATGTCTACTACGCAACCTTCTTCTTGTGGACGTTGTTGGGCCTCCAAGTGCAGAGGTTTGTAGGACAAGAGCAAATTTCCTCAAGTGGATGACCTAAGGTTTATCAATCCGTGGGAGGCGAAGGATGATGATGGTCTCTCTCAAGCAACCCTGCAACCAAATAACAAAGAGTCTCTTGTGTCCCCAACACACCCAATACAATGGTAAATTGTATATGTGCACTAGTTCGGCGAAGAGATGGTGATACAAGCGCAATATGGATGATAGATATAGGTTTTTGTAATCTGAAAAAATATAAAAACAGCAAGGTAACTAATGATAAAAGTGAGCGTAAACGTTATTGCAATGAGTTGAAACAAGGCCTAGGGTTCATACTTTCACTAGTGCAAGTTCTCTCAACAATAATAACATAATTGGATCATATAAATATCCCTCAACATGCAACAAAGAGTCAATCCAAAGTCACTAATAGCGGAGAACAAACAAAGAGATTATGGTAGGGTATGAAACCACCTCAAAGTTATTCTTTCCAATCAATCCGTTGGGCTATTCCTATAAGTGTCACAAACAGCCCTAGAGTTCGTACTAGAATAACACCTTAAGACACAAATCAACCAAAACCCTAATGTCCCCTAGATACTCCAATGTCACCTCAAGTATCCGTGGGTATGATTATACGATATGCATCACACAATCTCAGATTCATCTATTCAACCAACACATAGAACCACAAAGAGTGCCCCAAAGTTTCTACCGGAGAATCAAGATGAAAACGTGTGCCAACCCCTATGCATAGGTTCATGGGCAGAACCCGCAAGTTGATCACCAAAACATACATCAAGTGAATCACGTGATATCCCATTGTCACCACAGATACGCACGACAAGACATACATCAAGTGTTCTCAAATCATTAAAGACTCAATCCGATAAGATTACTTCAAAGGAAAACTCAATCCATTACAAGAGAGTAGAGGGGAGAAGCAACATAAGATCCAACTATAATAGCAAAGCTCGCGATACATCAAGATCGTGCCAAATCAAGAACACGAGAGAGAGAGAGAGATCAAACACATAGCTACTGGTACATACCCTCAGCCCCGAGGGTGAACTACTCCATCCTCATCATGGAGAGCGCTGGGATGATGAAGATGGCCACCGCTGAGGGATCCCCCCTCCGGCAGGGTGCCGGAACAGGGTCCCGATTAGTTTTTGGTGGCTACGGAGGCTTGCGGCGGCGGAACTCCCGATCTATTCTGCTCCCTGAAGTTTTAAGGGTATATGGATATATATAGGCGGAAGAAATACGTCAGGGGAGCCACGAGGGGCCCACGAGGGTGGAGGGCGCGCCCTAGGGGGGTGGGCGCGCCCCCTACCTCGCGGCTCCCTCGTTTCTTTCCTGACGTGCACTCCAAGTCTATCGGGTAGCTTTCCTTCCAAAAATAACTTCTCGGAAGGTTTCATTCCGTTCGACTCCGTTTGATATTCCTTTTCTTGAACACAAACAAGGGAAAAAAAGCGAGGAAGCCTTTGGGCTCTGGGTCGATAGGCTAGTCCCAAAAATAATATAAAAGTGCATAGTAAAGCCCATAAAACATCCAAGATGGATAATATAATAGCATGAATACTTCATAAATTATAGATACGTTGGAGACGTATCAGCATCCCCAAGCTTAATTCATGCTCGTCCTCGAGTAGGTAAATAATAAAAGAAATAATTTATGAAGTGTGAATGCTAGCAAGTGCATAAGTTGGATCAATGATAATTTCAATCACCTTTCTAGCATCATTATATGTCATAACAGTAGCTCAACTCATAAAACTTTGCATGATCAAGTAACAAACTATTCACATGTTAAAGCATAGATCATAAACTTTCTTGAAAACTAATAAACCGTGTTATTAGTCATCAAACAATTACAATTCATCTTATTTTCAGGAAGAGTCTATGTCAGAGCTTTGATTCAGCAAACTTCACATACTCAACTATCTTTTAGTCTTCCATGATTGCTACCACTCAAAGCATATTTTTAGAACAAATAGTATTCATCGAACACAGAGAAAGATAGGGGCTTAATGTTTCGCCTCCCAACCTTTTACCTCAAGGGTAATGTCAACAATAATAATTCATGCTCAAACATATTTGAATGGCCATATATGCCTAGATCTTTCCATCACATGATGCTTGCCAACTAAATAGTAGGTTGGAATGAGAAGGAATACTACTGACTCTTGCATAAAAGTAAAAGATAGGCCCTTCGCAGAGGAAAGAAGGGATTTGCAGAGATGCCAGAGCTCGAAGCTAAAACAGAGATGAAAATAATTTTGAGAGGTATGCTTTCATTGTCAACATAACAACCAAGAGTTCCCAATATCTTCCATACTACATACATTATAGGCGGTTCACAAACAGAAATGTAAAGATTTTTACTCCCCCTCCACCAACAATCATCAATCCATGGCTTGCCGCAACAACGGGTGCCTCCAACTAACATCAAACCTGGGGGAGTTTTGTTTGCAATTATTTTTTATTTGATTTCGATCTTTTGATCATGGGACTGGGCATCCCAGTTACCAGCCATTTTCTCGTGAATGATGAGCGGAGTCCACTCATCGTGAGAATAACCCACCTAGCATGGAAGATACTGCTAACCCGTAGTCGCTACATGAGCGATTCAGACATACAAAACAGATTACTATTTGAAGGTTTAGAGTTTGGCACATGCAAATTTACTTGGAACGACAGGTAAATACCGCATATAGGTAGATATGGTGGACACACATGGAAGAAACTTGGTTCAAGGAGTTTGGATGCACACGCAGTATTCCCGATTAGTACAGATATTTTGGCTAGCAAAGGATTCTAAATAGCAAGCACCACATGTTAGATTCTAAATAGCAAGCACCACATGTTAGAGGATCCAAACTAATTTGCTCAGGTTTGAAAATAATTAATGGGGACCACAATCATAGAAGATGTCCAAGATAGTATATTTATATGTGAAATCTCTCTTCCTTCAATATTCTTTCATGAATTATTAAAGTGACCAATACAATGTTTGCTAACCTTCAAAAAATTTACCACCTCTACTTATTATATGTGAAGACATTACTCCCCATGGGAAAGCCATATGAAACATATATAATTTCAGATTTATGACATTCAAATCATTCAACCATTTACTCATAGGATATAAGTGAAGCACACGAGTAAATGACAAACTACTCCAAAAAGATATAAGTGAAGATCAATGAGTAGTTAAATAATTATGTAGCTATGTGAAGACTCTCTCTGATTTAAGAATTTCAGATCTTGGTATTTTATTCAAACAACAAGCAAAACCAAATAAAACGACATTTCAAGGATAGCACTCATCATGTGAAGAAGCAAAAACTTAGGCTCAACCGATACTAACCGATAATTGTTGAAGAAGAAAGGTGGGATGCCTACCGGGGCATCCCCAAGCTTAGATGCTTGAGACTTCTTGAAATATTATCTTGGGGTGCCTTGGGCATCCCCAAGCTTAGATGCTTGAGACTTCTTGAAATATTATCTTGGGGTGCCTTGGGCATCCCCAAGATTTAACTTTTGCGTCTCCTTAATTCCTTTTATATCACGGTTTCCTAAATCTCGAAAGCTTCATCCACACCAAACTCAACAAGAACTCGTGAGATAAGTTAGTATAAATCAATGCAAAAACCTTATCATTCTCTACTGTAGCAAATCACAAAAATTATTATTCAACATTGCATACTAAATGCCTCTGCATATTTAATACCCCTATCCTCAAATAGAATCATTAAACAAGCAAACATAACAGCAATCTGCCAATACAGTACAGTCTATAAAGAATGCAAGATTCATCATACTTACCTAACTCCAAAAATTATGAAAGAAAATTCCCACTGTAGTAAATTTATCAGAGCTTATTATGCAAAAGGTTTCAACATTTTATCACATTCTGACTTTTCTAGGGAATTTTTGCAATAGCGGTAAACTTTCTGTTTTGAAACAGCAACATGTATACTTGCAAAATAAGCATGGTAAAAGCTATCCTTGAAATTTTTATTGAAAATAGAGATGCAAAACATTATTATAAATAACAGCAAGCAAATACTAACAAAATAAAATGACGCTCCAAGCAAAACACATATCATGTGGTGAACAAAAATATAGCTCCAAGTAAAGTTACCGATGAACGAAGATTTAAAGAGGATGCCTTCCGGGGCATCACCAAGCTTAGGCTCTTGGTTATCCTTGAATATTACCTTGGGGTGCCTTGGGCATCCCCAAGCTTAGGCTCTTTCCACTCCATATTCCATAGTCCATCGAATCATTAACCAAAACTTGGAAACTTCACAACACAAAACTTAACAGAAAATCTCGTGAGCTCCGTTAGCGAAAGAAAACAAAACACCACTTCAAGGTACTGTAATGAACTCATTATTTACTTATATTGTTGTTAAACCTACTGTATTACAACTTCTCTATGGTTTATAAACTATTTTACTAGCCATAGATTCATCAAAATAAGCAAACAACACAGAATCTGTCAAAAACAGAACAGTCTGTAGTAATCTGTATCAAACATATACTTCTGGAACTCCAAAAATTCTAAAATAAATTGGTGGACCTGAGGAATTTGTCTAGTAATAATATGCAAAAATAATCAACTAAATAGCACTCTCCAGTAAAAATTTGAAGCTAATCTCGTGAGCGCTAAAGTTTCTGTTTTTTACAGCATGATCATAAAGACTTCACCCGAGTCTTCCCAAAGGTTCTACTTGGCACAAACACTAATTAAAACATAAAACCACATCTAACCAGAGGCTAGATGGATTATTTATTACTAAACAGAACCAAAAAGCAAGAAACTAAAATAAAATTGGGTTGCCTCCCAACAAGCGCTATCGTTTAACGCCCCTAGCTAGGCATGATGATTTCAATGATGCTCGCATAAAAGATAAGAATTGAAACATAAAGAGAGTATCATGAAGAATATAACTAGCACATTTAAGTCTAACCCACTTCCTATGCATAGGTATTTTGTGAGCAAACAACTTATGGGAACAAGAATCAACTTGCATAGGAAGGTAAAACAAGCATAACTTCAAGATTTTAAGCACATAGAGAGGAAACTTGATATTATTGCAATATATAGAAGCATATGATCCTCTCTCATAATAATTTTCAGTAGCATCATGAATAAATTCAACAATATAACCAACACCTAAAGCATTCTTTTCATGATCTACAAGCATAGAAAATGTGTTACTCTCCACATAAGCAAAATTCTTCTCATTCAAAATAGTGGGAGCAAATTTCAGAAAATAACTATCATGGGATTGAAAATTGAAATCAAGATGACAAGTTTCATGGTTATCATTATTCTTTATAGCATACGTGTCATCACCATAATCATCATAGATAGGAGGCACACTTTCATCATAATAAATTTGCACATCAAAACTTGGGGGACAAAAAATATCATCTTCATCAAACATAGCTTCCCCAAGCTTGTGGCTTTGCATATCATTAGCATCATGGATATTCAAAGAATTCATACTAACAACATTGCAATCATGCAAATCATACACATAATTTATGCCAAGCATTCTACATAATTCTTCTTCTAGTACTTGAGCACAATTTCCCTTCCCATCATTTTCACGAAAGATATTAAAAAGATGAAGCATATGAGGCACCCTTAGTTCCATTTTTTTGTAGTTTTCTTTTATAGACTAAACTAGTGATAAAACAAGAAACTAAAAGATTCGAAATCTAAAGATATACCTTAAAGCACTCACCTCCCCGGCAACGGCGCCAGAAAAGAGCTTGGTTGACAAGGTGTGAGTGCCGCTTACCTAGCCTCCCCGGCAACGGCGCCAGAAAAGAGCTTGATGTCTACTACGCAACCTTCTTCTTGTAGACGTTGCTGGGCCTCCATGTGCAGAGGTTTGTAGGACAGTAGCAAATTCCCCTCAAGTGGATGATCTAAGGTTTATCAATCCCTGGGAGGCGTAGGATGAAGATGGTCTCTCTCAAGCAACCCTGCAACCAAATAACAAAGAGTCTCTTGTGTCCCCAACACACCCAATACAATGGTAAATTGTATAGGTGCACTAGTTCGGCAAAGAGATGGTGATACAAGTGCAATATGGATGATAGATATAGGTTTTTGTAATCTGAAAAAATATAAAAACAGCAAGGTAACTAATGATAAAAGTGAGCGTAAACGGTATTGCAATGAGTTGAAACAAGGCCTAGGGTTCATACTTTCACTAGTGCAAGTTCTCTCAACGATAATAACATAATTGGATCATATAACTATCCCTCAACATGCAACAAAGAGTCACTCCAAAGTCACTAATAGCGGAGAACAAACGAAGAGATTATGGTAGGGTACGAAACCACCTCAAAGTTATTCTTTCCAATCAATCAGTTGGACTATTCCTATAAGTGTCACAAACATCCCTAGAGTTTGTACTAGAATAACACCTTAAGACACAAATCAACCAAAACCCTAATGTCACCTAGATACTCCAATGTCACCTCAAGTATCCGTGGGTATGATTATACGATATGCATCACACAATCTCAGATTCATCTATTCAACCAACACATAGAACCTCAAAGAGTGCCCCAAAGTTTCTACCGGAGAATCAAGACGAAAATGTGTGCCAACCCCTATGCATAGGTTCATGGGTGGAACCCGCAAGTTGATCACCAAAACATACATCAAGTGAATCACGTGATATCCCATTGTCACCACAGATACGCACGGCAAGACAAACATCAAGTGTTTTCAAATCATTAAAGACTCAATCCGATAAGATTACTTCAAAGGGAAAACTCATTACAAGAGAGTAGAGGGGGAGAAGCAACATAAGATCCAACTATAATAGCAAAGCTCGCGATACATCAAGATCGTGCCAAATCAAGAACACGAGAGAGAGAGAGAGAGAGAGAGAGAGAGAGAGAGAGAGATCAAACACATAGCTACTGGTACATACCCTCAGCCCCGAGGGTGAACTACTCCCTCCTCGTCATGGAGATCGCCGGGATGATGAAGATGGCCACGAGGATCCCCTCCCGGCGGTGCTTTAACAGGGTCCCGATTGGTTTTGGTGGCTCTGAGGAGGCTTGCGGCGCGGAACTCCCGATCTATTCTGCTCCCGAAGTTTTTAGGGTATATGGATATATATAGGCGGAAGAAATACGTCGGGGAGCCACGAGGGGCCCACGAGGGTGGAGGGCGCATACAGAGGGTGGCGCGCCCTACCTCGTGGCTCCCTCGTTTCTTTCCTGACGTGCACTCCAAGTCTATCGGGTAGCTTTCCTTCCAAAAATAACTTCTCCAGAAGGTTTCATTCCGTTCGACTCCATTTGATATTCCTTTTCTTCGAAACACTGAAACAAGGGAAAAACAGGAGCATCCTTTGGGCTCTGGGTCAATAGGTTAGTCCCAAAAATAATATAAAAGTGCATAGTAAAGCCCATAAAACATCCAAGATGGATAATATAATAGCATGAATACTTCATAAATTATAGATACGCTGGAGACGTATCATTATCCGGTTTGACCGATAAAGATCTTCGTAGAATATGTAGGAGCCAATATGAGCATCCAGGTTCCGCTATTGGTTATTGACCGGAGATGCGTCTCGGTCATGTCTACATAGTTCTCGAACCTGTAGGGTACACACGCTTAACATTCGATGACGATTTGTATTATGAGTTGTGTGTTTTGGTGACCGAAGTTTGTTCAGAGTCCCGGATGAGATCACGGACATGACGAGGAGTCTCGAGATGGTCAAGAGGTAAATATTGATATATTGGACGAAGGTATTTGGACACCGGAATGGTTTCGGGACGTTTCGGATATTTATCGGGGAACCGAGGGGTTGCCGGAATCCCCCGGGGAAGTTATGGGCCTTAGTGGGCCATCAGGGAGTAGGAGAGGGCAGCCCGCAGGGTGCCCCCCCCCTAAAGGAGTCCGAATTGGACAAGGGGAAGGGGGCTCGGCCCCCTCTTTCCTCTCCCTCTCCCTCTCCTTCCCTCTTTCCCCCTCTTGGAATAGGAAAGGGATTCCAACTAGGATTGGGAATCCTAGTTGGACTCCCCCTTGGCGCGCCCCCTCTAGTCCGCTGACCTCCTCCTCCCCTCCTTTATATACGGGGTGGGGGCACCCCAAAGTCACACCAAGATTTCTCTTAGCCGTGTGCGGTGCCCCCTCCACAGTTTACGCCTCCGGTTATAGCGTCGTAGTGCTTAGGCGAAGCCCTGCATGGATCACATCACCAACACTGTCACCACGTCGTCGTGCTGACGGAACTCTCCCTCGACCCTCTACTGGATCACGAGATCGAGGGACGTTATCGAGCTGAATGTGTGCTGAACACGGAGGTGCCATACGTTCGGTACTTGGATCGGTTGGATCGTGAAGACATTCGACTACATCAACCGCGTTAACATAACGCTTCCGCTTTCGGTCTACGAGGGTACGTGGACACACTCTCCCCTCTCGTTGCTATGCATCTCCTAGATAGATCTTGCGTGATCGTAGGACTTTTTTTGAAATTGCATGCTATGTTCCCCAACACTTTAAACTTGCACTTGGCGGATTCTACTATTAAAAAGCCTATGGGAAGAATTAATGATGTTCTTATTCTTTCAAATAGGAATTATGTGCCCATAGATTTTATTATTCTTGATATTGATTGCAATCCGTCTTGTCCAAATATTCTTGGTAGAACGTTTTTACGTACGATTGGTGCCATGATTGATATGAAAAAAAGGCAATATTAAGTTTCAATTTCTACTAAGGAAGAGTTTGGAACACTTCCCTAGAACAAGAATTAGGCCACCATATGAATCAATCATGAGGGCATCATATGGATCTAGAAACAAAGATGACAACACTTAGATCCTTGCTTTATGCCTAGCTAGGGGCGTAAAACGATAGCGCTTGTTGGGAGGCACCCAATGAATAAAGTTTATTTTTGTCTTTTTCTTTCTGTTCTTGAATGTTTTGCACAATTATGCTACTGTTATGATTGTGTTTTTCATGTTTTAATTAGTGTTTGTGCCAAACAAAAGATTTGGGATCATGTTGGGCGATAGTTGATTGGATCTTGTTGAAAAATAGAAACTTTTGCACTCAGAAAAATAATTTTTATAAATCACAGAGACGTGCTTTTGCTCTGAATTTTTTACAGAAGATTGACATACAAATTTCCCATGTTGTCCTAATTTTTCATAATTTTTAAAGTTATAGAAGTATTCGAAATATTTAGATTGCTACAGAATGTTCTGTTTTTGACAGATTCAGTTTTTTTGTGCTGTGTGCTTGTTTTGATGATTCTATGGTTTCCTTTGAAGAGTTTTTGCCATAGAAAAGTTGGAATACAGTAGATATAATGCAAGAATAAAATATGAATGGGTTTTCAAGAGTACTTATAGTAGTGATTTGCTTTCTTATACTAACGGATCTCACAAAGGTTTTGTTGAGTTTTGTGTGATTGAAGTTTTCAAGTTTTGGGTGATATCACGATGGATGAAGGAATAAGGACTAGCAAAAGGCTAAGCTTGGGGATGCCCAGGGCACCCCAAGGTAATATTCAAGAAGTATCAAGCAACTAAGCTTGGGGATGCCCCGAGTGGCTTCCCCTCGTTCTTCTAACATCCATCGGTATTTTACTTGGAGCTATATTTTTATTCGTCACATATTATAAGTTTTGCTTGGAGAGTCTTGTAAGATATGAGTCTTTGCTTGTTTTGCTTTTTATTTTTAGTCTTGAATCCTTGCTGGACACACCTATTTGAGACAACCAAATTATGCTATGACTTGTTAGAATTACTCTCTCTTGCTTCACTTAAATTATTTTGAGAGAAGAAAAGTTTTATGCTCATGATCTTCACTTAAATTTGTTTGAGCTATCAAAAACAACATATGAAATTAGTCCCAAAGTGATAGATATCCAAGGAAGTTATAATAAAAACTTCCATGAAGATCGTTGGACAAATAAACTTGATTCCTTGTAATAGTTTTGAGATATGATGATATGATATGCGAGTCATGTTAATGAGTAATTGTGCTTTAGTAAGAATATTGATGTTAAGGTTTGTGATTCCCTATGCAAGCACGAAAGTCAATAGTTATGCAATGAAATTACTTCTTACTTGTGGTGCATTATTCCGTGTTAATTATGCTTAATGCTCGCTTATGAGATTTTTCGTTTCTTGGTTGGATGCTTCCCAGTCTTTTGGTAGCCTTCATTTGCAATAAGTATGACCACTACTTGTGCATCCAAAATCCTTAAACCCAGTTTTGCCACATGAGTCCACTATACCTACCTACATGCGGTATTTCCATGCCGTTCTAAGCAAATTTGTATGTGCCATCTCTAATTTTCAAAATAAACCTCACTTTTGTGTGCTCATACCGCTCATGAAACGGTAGGGGGTGGCTAATATATTTCCATACTAGATGTGTTATTCTCAAGATGAGTGTTTATTCACTTGTCATTGCACGAGAAATGCAGCAAAGGTATTAGGGATGCCCAGTCCCGAAATGAAAAATGAATTTACTTTATGTTGTCAAATAATAAATTCCTTGGAAAGTGTTGGTATGGATGGTACCCGTGGATTCGGTTAGCTGTGGAATGTGAAAGTATGGTTGAAAAAGGAATAAACTTTATTTTCTATTTGGGGACCGCCTATAATACATCTAGCATGGAAAGTATTGGGAACTACTCGATCATTTTCGTTGACAGGAAAGGTGTATGCCACCCAAAATGTTTTATCTCTATCTTTTTCGCCTTGAGCTCTGGCACCTCTACAAATCCCTATTTCTCTCTACGAAGGGCCTTTATTTTACTTTATGCAATTTTTATTTTTATTTGAGTCTCCATCTTCTCTTATAAAGCACAAACTAAGGGGTACTATGATCGTACTTGAGCATTGGGTGTAGCTAATATGCGAGTGTGTTTCATGAATGGATCAATGATTGAGCATAATGGGCTAGGGATAACTTGATTTAGTATTGATATTTTGAAAGACATGGTTGCTTGTTGATACGCTTGAGTATTGAAATCCTCATGTCAAAACTAGACTATTGCTTTGAACCATATAAAAGTCCAAATGTCCATGCTACAAAGAAAAGAATATGTGATGAACATGTTAGGCAGCATTCCACATTTTTTTTGTTTTTATCATTTACCTACTCGAGGACGAGCAGGAATTAAGCTTGGGGATGCTGATACGTCTCCAACGTATCTATAATTTTTTATTGTTCCATGTTGTTATATTATCATTCTTGGATATTTTACAATCATTTTATAGCAATTTTATATCATCTTTTGGAACTAACCTATTGACATAGTGCCGAGTGCCAGTTGCTGTTTTTTTGCTTGTTTTTTACATCGCAGGAAATCAATATCAAACAGAGTCCAAAAGCAGTGAAACATTTTGAGGATTTTTTTCTGGACCAGAAGACACCTGTTGGGCTAAAGAAGTACCAGAGGGGTGCTCCGAGGGGAGCAAAACCCACCAGGGTGCGCCTGGGGCCCAGGCACGCCCAGGTGGGTTGTGCCCACCTCGGTGGCCTCCCGCAGTGCCTCTTTGCTCTATAAATACCCCAATATTCCAGAAACCCTAGGGGTGTCAACAAAAATCAATTTCCAGCCGCCGCAAGTTCCAGAAACCACAGATCCAATCTAGACACCATCACGGAGGGGTTCATCATCCTCATTGGTGCCTCTGCGATGATGCGTGAGTAGTTCATTGTAGACCTATGGGTCCGTAGTTAGTAGCTACATGGCTTCCTCTCTCTCTTTTGATTCTCAATACAATGGTCTCTTGGAGATCTATTTGATGTAACTCTTTTTGCGGTGTGTTTGTTGGGGTCCGATGAACTTTGAGTTTATGATCAGATCTATGTTTTTATTCATGAAAGTTATTTGAGTCTTTTGATCTCTTTTATGCATGACTACTTATAGCCTCATATTTCTTCTCCGATATTTGGGTTTTGTTAGGCCAACTTGATCTATTTATCTTGCAATGGGAAGATGTGCTTTGTGATGAGTTTGATCTTACGGTGCTTGATCCCAGTGGCAGAAGGGGAACCGACATGTATGTATCGTTGCTATTAAGGGTAGCAAGATGGGGTTTATTGTACATAAATAGATTTTGTCTACATCATGTCATCGTTCTTATTGCATTACTCCGTTTTTCATGAACTAATACATTAGACACATGCTGGATAGCGGTCGATGTGTGGAGTAATATTAGTAGATGCAAGCAGGAGTCGGTCTACTAATCTTGGACGTGATACCTATATAATGATCATTGTCTGGATATCGTCATGATTGTTTGAAGTTCTATCAATTGCACAACAGTAATTTGTTTACCCACCGTATGATATTGTTCTCGAGAGAAGCTACTAGTGAAACCTACGGCCCCCGGGTCTCTTTTTTATTATATTTGCCTTCGCGATATATTTTCATTTGCTTTTATTTTCAGATCTATTAATCAAAAAATACAAAAATACCTTGTTGCAATCTATTTTTATTTATTTAATCTCGTGTTCCCGCGAGATCTATCTATCCAATCTACTACAATTTTACTTATCTTTTTACCCGTGAAGGATTGACAATCCCTCTCTAACGTCGGGTTGCAAGTATTTGTTCTTTGTGTGCATGAGCTATTTACATGGTGTTGTGTGGTTCTTCTACTGGTTCGATAACCTTAATCTCATCATTGAGGGAAATACGTAACGTTGTTGTGCTGCATCATCCCTTACTCTTTGGGGAAATACCGACGTAGTTTAAGCAAGCATCAATGGCACGATCAGTAGCTGAGCACGTTGGCATGTTTCCCGTTTTGGAACAGGATTGTAGAGAATGATTTGGTGCATCGATAATTGATTGATCGTGCACTAGGCACATATATATAGGTACAAGAGGTGCGACCGGTATCTTATCTCCTAAGATACACGTACATACGAGGAGGAGAAGATACTACAAAATCTTGCATACGGGACCCAGACCTACGTACATGTACAAATGTTCAACACCCCCCCCCCCCCCGCAGTCGAAGCATCGTTGGTGACACAAAGACTGGACCGAAAGCCCTCGAAAGTCGAGGTGGGTAGTCCCTTCGCCATCACATCGGCGAACTGCTGATCGGTGGGCACATGGAGAACACAAACACGACCAAGTGCGACGTGCTCCCGGACGAAGTGGATGTCGAGCTCGATGTGCTTCGTCCGTCGGTGATGGACAGGGTTGGCAGCGAGGTACACCACAGAGACGTTATCGCAGTAGACGAGAGTCGCCTTGGTGACCTCACATAGCAACTCCTGAAGTAGTTGTCGTAGCCATGAACACTCCGCGACGGTGTTGGCCACGGCCCGATACTCGGCCTCGGCACTCGATCGTGATACCGTGGGTTGTCGTTTAGACGACCACGAAATCAGAGAGGGCCCGAGGTAGACACAGTAGCCAGAAGTGGAGCATCGAGTGTCGGGACACCCAGCCCAGTCGGCGTCGGAGTAGGCGACAAGGCTGGTGTCCGGCGAGGCCGTCAGGGTGAGACCCATGGATGTGGTGCCACGTATGTACCGAAGTATACGTTTCACGAGAGCCCAATGGGTGTCATGGGGAGCGTGCATGTGAAGGCACACCTGCTGGACAACATATTGAATGTCCGGGGCCAGCGTCGGTGTAGTCTTGAAGCGCACCAACGATGGAGCGGCGAAGGGGCGTCGGACGCGGAGAGCCCTCGACGGCGGACACCTTAGCCTTCAGACGACAGCGTGGAAGCGAGCTTGCGATTAAGCATGCCCGCCGCTCCAGGCTTCGTGGGCGTGCCTGGCAGTGCGGGAAGAAGCCGATGGCCAGCGCACGCGACCTCGATGCCGAGGAAGTAGTGGAGAGCCCCCAAGTCCTTGAGGGAGAACTCGGTGCCGAGGCGAGCTGTGATCTGCTGAAGAAGCGCTGGTGAGGACGCAGTCAGGATGATGTCGTCGACGTACAGTAGGAGGTACGCGGTGGCGAGGCCCTGGTGGTAGACAAACACGGAGGCATCGAACCGTGTGGACCGGAACCCCTGCTGCTGGAGGAACGCCGCGATCCGCTGGTACCAGGCCCGAGGCGCCTGCTTCAACCCGTATAGAGAACGGGAGAGCAAGCACACGTGGTCCGGATAGGCGGTGTCGACGAAACCAGTCGGCTGCTGATAGAACACCTGCTCGTCGAGATGGCCATGCAAGAAAGCATTAGACACATAGAGCTGGTGGGTAGGCCAAGCGCGAGAAACAGCAAGCTGGAGAACAGCGCGAATCGTGCCCGGTTTGACAACCGGGGCGAAGGTGTCGGTGAAGTCCACGCCGGCGCGCTGGCGAAAGCCGCGCACCACCCAAAGTGCCTTGTAGCGCTCGAGAGAACCGTCGGGGCGAGTCTTGTGGCGGAAGACCCACTTGCCAGTGATGACATTGGCACGGGGTGGCCGCGGGACAAGCTGCCATGTACGGTTGCGCTGCAGGGCGTCAAACTCCTCACGCATCGCAGCTAGCCAGTTCGGATCCCGAAGGGCTGCGCGAGCAGAGGTGGGGAGCGGGGATGGTGTCGAGGTAGAAGCCGCGCACGCGTACTCGTCCGACGGGTAGCGCGTGCTGGGACACAGCGTCCCAGTCCGAGCCCGAGTGACCACACCGGTGAGGGGTGCGGCCGCGGTGGCGGGGGCCACGGCGGGGGCCGTGGCGGGGCAGCGTCGAGAGCCGCAGCGAGGCCGGCCGAGGAGGCCGCGACGACGGGGCCTAGCGAGGGCCGCGCGCGTCAGAACGGCGGCGGCGACGGGTCCGCAGCGGGTGTCGCCGAGGAGGCCGCTGCGTGGGGGCATGGCGAGCCGCATAGCGCCGAGGGCCGCCCGGTCTGAGGCCTTGAGCGAGGGCCGGACCCAGGGCGTGGCTGGGCGGTCCGCCAGAGGTGGTGGCAGGGACGAACCACGCCGCAGAAGACTCGAAGGTGCCGGTACCTGCTGAAACGGGAACACGAGCTCATCAAAGTACACATGCCGCAAAGTGAAAACACGGTGGGAGACTGGATCATAGCACCGGTAAACTTTGGCGTTGGGAGGATAGCCAAGAAAGATGCAAGGAAGGGACTGGGGCGCGAGTTTGTGAGGAGCAGTGGATGCGGTGCTAGGATAACAGAGACACCCAAAAATGCGAAGACCATCATAAGATGGAACCGCATCGAAGAGGAGCTGGTGAGGGGTGTAGTTCCAGCGGGAACGATAGGGGCGAATGTTAATGAGTAGGCTGGCGGTCGCGAGCCCGTCCGGCCAGAATCGAGGAGGCACGTAGGAGTGGAAGAGCAACATGCAGACACAGTCATTCAGCGTGCGAAGGACGCGCTCGGCGCGACCATTCTGCTGAGACGTGTAGGGGCAGGTGAGGCGAAAGATGGTGCCGTGGGACGTAAGTAAATTGCGGACGGCGACGTTGTCAAACTCCTTGTCGTTGTCAGTTTGCAAGGCGAGAATAGGACGACCGAACTGTGTGGTGACATGTGAATAAAAAGCGGTGAGTGTGGCAAGAGCGTTGGACTTGCGACGGAGAGGGAAGGTCCACACATAATGAGTAAAATCATCCAATATTACCAGATAGTATAAATAGCCCGTGTTGCTAGCAACCGGGGACGTCCAAACATCACTATGCAATAACTGGAACGGAAAGGTGGAAATGTTTGTAGACTCGCTAAAGGGAAGACGAACGTGCTTGCCAAGACGGCAAGCCTCACAAGTGTGATCGTCACCTTATTACATGAGTAGGAAAAACTCTGAAGAATCTGACGCATAACGGTGGAGTTGGGATGACCAAGACGGGCATGCCAAAGATCGACACTGGCGGCGAAGGCGGGGGGGCGGGTGGTGGTGGCGCGGAGGATGCACTGGGTAAAGCTCATCCGGGCTATCACATCGGTGGAGCACCATCCGTGTACGGGCGTCCTTCACAGAAAAACCGATATCGTCAAATTCAACAGTTATAGGATTCTCACGAGCAAGGCGACGAGCGAAACGAGATTAGTGACTAAGTCAGGAGACACAAGAACATTAGACATATGCACAGGAGTGGAAGTAGAAGGAAAAGACATATGACCAACGTGAGTAATGGGTAGGGAAGAACCCTTACAAACGGTGATACGAGTGGGAGTATGAACGGGAGTGGCACACGTGAGGTTACCGGGATGAGCAGTCATGTGAGCAGTGGCGCCCAAGTCCATGTACCAGTCACCACCGCCACCATAGGAGCTCGGTGATGGAGCGAAGTGCGGTGCAGCGAGCAAGGCCGGGTCCCACGGCGGCGGCACCTGAGGAGGGTAGAACCCTCCGTAGGCCGGCGCGGGAGCAGCCCCGAAGGCCGAAGCGGCGGCGCCATAGGCGGGCGCGGCCCCATAAGCCAGCGCGGAGGCGGCGCCATAGGCCGCTGAGCCCGTAGGGCGGGCGCCGGGAGGGGGGCACCATAGCCCCAGAAGGAGCAGCGTTCTGCGCAGCGAATAGGGCTGGTGACCCGCGGGCGGGCCTAAGGATGCCCGGAGCCGGAGCCCGAGGGACCGGCATGGAGTACGCGTGGACGACGCTGGTCCATGGATTGGTGCCGTACGTCCAAGGGGGAGTCACATGCTGCTGCTGCTGACGAGCCCCCCCCTCCCATTGTTCTTGCGGCCGCCCAGCAGCGGTTCTTCTGGCCCGCCACCCGGCTGGGGGCAGCGGAGGCGCGGGAGGAAGTACCCAGAGGCGCGAGGGGCCAGCTGGCCTTGGCCTTGAGTGGGGCGGCAGTGGAGGCGCCAGCGTGAGGTGCCGCGGCGAGGGCGTGGTGCTGGGCCGCTTCTTGACCCCCTTCATCCGGCGCTCCTCCAACCTCAAATCGCCACAAACTTGGGGAAGGAGGCTCCGGCATCAAGGTGAGGTTGGAGGCGGCGTTGCCGAAGTCCTCGTTGAGGCCGGCGGTGAGCATGCTGAGGAGGAGGTCGTCGTCCACCTTGGCTCTAATGTCATGGAGTTCGTCCGCCAACGTCTTCAGGCGGCGGCAGTAGTCATCAATGGACTGTTCATCCTAGTGACAGTCAAAAAATTCCTGCTGCAAAAAAATGCGGCGCTGAAGCTTGTTGTTGGTGAAGAGGCCGTTCAGCTTGACCCACATGGCACGGGCGTCGTCGCCGGCGCTCACGACCGTGTGGAACAAGTCCTTGGAGATGGTGGTGAAGAACCACCGAATGATCGTGGCGTCGATCGCGGTCCACTCGGCGTCGTCCACCATGGCGCGGGAGTCCATGATGCCATCCACGTGGTCCACGAGATTGTTCTCGCGAAAGAGCAGCGTGAAGTACGTCTTCCACGCGAAGTGCGTGGAGTTGGAGGCGTCGAGGATGACGGGGACGCGTGCGTGGACGTTGATGTCGCGGATCTCGGCGGGGTCGACGGCGAAGGGGTTGGAGTAGGTGGAGGCGTTGGACGACATGGGGACGGGATCGTGGGGAGGGAGGCGGCGGCGCGGCTGAAGAGGAGCGGCGCGGCGGCGGGAGGTAGGCGGCGCGGCGGGGAGGGGCGGCGCGACGTGGGGAGAGAGGCGCGCGGTGGAGGGAGGGCGCGCGGGGAGGAGAGGTGGAGGCGGCGGCGGCGGCCCGAGGCGGCGGCTAGGGTTAGCAGAAGCTGGAAGATCGACTTGCGATAAATACCATGTAAAGAATGATTTGGTGCATCGATAATTAATTGATCGTGCATTAGACATATATATATAGGTACAAGGGGTGCGACCAGTATCTTGTCTCCTAAGATACACGTACATACAAAGGAAGACAGATACTACAAGTACTGCATACAGGACCCAAACTTACGTACATGTATACATGTTAAATAAGGATAAAAGGAGGAAGAAAGAATAGAAAAACTGCAACATTTACGCAGCGCAAAATTTGGAGTCTTGCTCGATGAGGGTGACTGCTAAGACCCGGTTCCTTCTGCTGCCTATGCCAACTTTGCAGTACATGGCAAGTGTTTCTAAAAATCCTCGTTAAATTCTGTTCTAGTTTGCATCTCACGGTCACAACACGGATTGTATGCTGCCGTGCTGGAGATGTAGGGAGTTTGTGTCTATTCCCGGCATGGGGCCCTTTTGATGAGGAAAACTCGGTTATCCCCTTCACGTAAAGAAGCATAGATGCAGGGGAAGAAATGATTTTGAGATGCCTTGTGTTGTGATTTGTAAAAAATATGCATGCGCGCATCGTCATTTTGAATGATTATATACGTTGATGGACGCTCGGTCGGGAACTCGGGATAGCTACTCCCTTCTCCGATTGAACATGCTTGGCCTTAATTAACCCTGTGAGCTGTTCGCTTGCAGGCTCCGATGTCACACGCTGGATGTTTTTTTTTTTCATAGTAATACATGTCTTATTTATATAGAATAAAGATCAAGTTACAAGGCACGTAAGCACCGACCATACATGACTGAAAAGATAGGAAAATCCTATGCAAAATACCAGCGCCTGTCCCTTTTCTTTGACACCACCGAAGCGGCCATCAAAGGGTAAAAAGATAGATCACCTCTTCGTCCAAGCTTGACGCGGCTCCATCGCTGATCAGCAGCTTTACGGACCTCTAAAGTAGTTTGCCAATAGCAAAACCATAGCCGTTGAAAGAATCAGACCGAGGCAACATGTCCCCAGACACGCCATCGAACTTCAGAACTGACACCCTCGCATGACGACGACGTCGGGGAATTTAACCAAAACTGCCCGCCTGCGACCACAGACCCAACACAAGATACTCCATCTTTCAGCTGTTACTTGCGTAGACAACCGCCTGCACGTACTCCTGAACGACAAAACCTCCCTGCTCCACCATGCTGGCCTTTTGTTCTGTTCATGCGCTACATACCTGTAGGTTGTAGCTGAGCTGGCCTAGATTATCTTTAGCTCAAATGCAATGGGGTAACAATGGGGTAACTTAGGGCAAACCCTACTGGACGCTCGCTAGCGTCAGATCGTTGTGGTTTCGCTGAGGCAAGCCTCTGATTGGGCCGGCCCACGTACAGGATTCGTTCGCTGCTGCTTCCGTCTCTGTTCTTTGCGGGTTTTTTTTCTTATATGGTTTTTTGCTTTCAGTTTTTTTTACTCTTTTTGTCCGTTTTTCAGTTGTTTTGTTCCGGTTTTTTATTTTTTGGTTCCATTTCCTTTATTTTTCTTCTTTTATGTTTCCTTTTTTATTTTTTGCTTCTGTTTTTCTTCTCTTTATTTATTATATGAAAGTTCACCGTGTATTACGAAAATCTTCGTCGTATTAAGAAAATGTTCATCATATATTATGTAATAGTTCACCTAGCATTATAAAAATGTTCATCGTGCATTACAAAATTTTTCACCTTATGTTATGAAATTGTTCAGCATATTTAAAATTTGTTCATTGCGTATTTAAAATATGTTCATCGTACATTAAAAAATTGTTCGACGCATACTACAAATATTCATTTGTGTATTTGAAATTTGTTCAGTGTTTGTTTTCAAAAAAAGTTCACTGTCTTTTAAATTTTGTTCAACGTATATTATAAAAATTTTCATCATATATTATGTAATAGTTCACGTAGCATTATAAAAAAGTTCATCGTGTATTACAAAAAATTTCACCGTATGTTATGAAATTGTTCAACATATATTTAAAAGTGTCCATTGCGTATTGAAAATGTGTTCATCGTACATTAAAAAATTGTTCGACGCATACTAAAATGTTCATTTGTGTATTTGAAATGTGTTTAGTGTTTGTTTCCAAAAAAGGTTCACCGCCTTTTAAATTTTCTTCAACGTATATTATAAAAAAATGATTTCTTTGGAAAAAAGGATTTTGCCGCCGTCTTCCATACTTTAAAACTGGCGCTGCGTTAACACAGTTGTAGGTTGCTAGCTCGGTTGGCTTGGCTTGCTAGAATCCTGAATGAATGAGGTCAGGAGCTCGATCCACGCGTGTGCTTGGGCCGGCCCGTTTGCGTGCCGCTTCAGCGAAGCCGCGATGAACGGACGCTGACAGGCGGCGTATAGGAGCACCCGTAACTTAGTACTTAGCCGAAAAACCGAACTCATCCACCCTTGTGGGCTGTCGTACTTTCTTCATTGACTTCTTATCATCCGGCCCAACTTACGTGGAAGCACAGGCAGATACAGGTTTGTTAATACTCACTGTAACTCTTTAGTTTCATTTAGTCCCACCTCAGCCGGCACACGCTGTGGAGTTGGCCCGAGAAGCCATAAAAGAAGAGGGAGGGCAAAGTTTCAAATCATACCTTTCTCGGCCTTTTGGCTAAGATCAATCTGATATGTGGACCAAGTTCCCACAACGATATTAAATTTATTTTTTAGGGGGAGGGGTCCACCACAATAGCTTGCTATTGGGGCCTTCAAGTGTCGTCTGAGCGTTGCACTATAGCCCAGACCTGGCACACCCCAAACAAATCAAACCCAAGAATTCTCCTTTGCTGGAAAATTTGCTTGAAACGGTGCTTCCAGCCAGATCAAAGGCGATGCAGCATACTAAATGGCTTACTGAGTACCGTAGATGCATTCTATGCTGATGGTGAGGACATGTTTGGCAGTCTTCTATGTCAATCAGAGCGAGCAGTTCACACAAGTTCGTACTCTGCCGGCACCGGCGACAGCTCTCCGCAGTCGTCGGCCATGCGCGCCTCTTTGGTGGCGCCCATCAGGTCCTGCACTAGCTCCGCCATCGCCGGCCGGAACTCGGCCTCCCGCTGCACGTAGGCAAACTCCATCCATTACGACCAGAGGCGGAGCCAGGATTTCTTAAAGCTTAGGGCTAAAACTAAGCGGCTATAAAAAATTAAAATACCACACATACCAATGCATGCTAGAAGTTCTTCACAAATTCACATTCAGAATAAAATGTGAATTCATTATTACCGCGAGAGAAAATTCAATAAACATGTGATCAATTTAACAAAGTGCACCCTTGTAATTTCTCATTTTTTGATAGGATTGTATAATCTCAATACCATCAATGCTTGTGAATAAATCAAGCTCAAAACATGATCCATCCATTCATCACTCATCTTATTTCGCAGCTAACAATGCTAATTACCGAGAAAATCTCTTTCTACAGTCGTTGCAGCGACGGGCAGAAGCAACGCTAGTTCAACGAGACTATACTATATACCTAAGGAAAATGCGTGTGCCTATCTGTTTGTACCATCTTCACAGCAAGCTGAGCAAGATCAATGCAACTAGAAAAATTCTAGATCAGCTCTAGCTTCCCTAACAAATGCCTCAAAATCTATATCAGGATTGTCATCTGGATTAAGCTCCACACATGGGTCATTTTCTTTTGCATTATTAGCTCTAGTTCCTGCTGATTTCATGGGTGATTCATTGGTGTTGGTATTGTTGGATGTGGGATGGCGGATGTTGCTTAAAAAAAGATTTAATTGCAGGGTTTATTTTCATCTTGGATTTATTTCTATCCTGTTAACAAATAACTGAAACAAAATTGACTAAACTAATAGTACATCGTGCTAGAAAAAAAAAAGATGTTATAACGAATTAGAAATTACCTGTCTAGCCGGTTGTGGAGATGGAGCACAATAACAAGGCTGCCGGTTGTGGAGACGTAGCAGAACAGAAGGTTGGAGGCGACGAGCGTCAAGCCCGCCCAGCATAAGTCTGGATTGTCCCTTGAGGCCTGTCGAACCGTCGAGGGAAAGACACGAGGCTGGGGCGGCGCGACGGAAGGAGGCACGCACCAACGAGGGTTTTCGCGCCTGTGCGGTTTTCTCTCTCTCGATAGATCGATTGATTCCTTTGGAATCGCATAGCGTGGTGTGGCTTCGTGCGCTCCTGGAGAGCTGGTTGGGCTGAGAGCATGAGAAACGTGGGCTGAGCTGTTTATGCCATGGCTAGATATTCATGCCTGGGGCTGGGCCTCTGTACATCTAAAAAATTGAAAATTTTATACTGGATCTAATAGCACCAATTAGGCCACGCCTGGGGCTATATCCCCAGTTGCCATAGGCCCAAATCCGCCCCTGATTACGACAAACACAACAGCCCAAGAAAACGAGAAACCAAAGACGGTCGACCTTCAGTTACCTGCACGCATCTGCTGATGATGTCCGCGAACCGTGACAGGGACCTGACCGGCACCGGTGTGCCCCGGAGGCGCGAGTCGGCCATCCGGCGCAGAGCGCTGAGGTCGTGCAGCCGCGCGCCAGCCCACGGCACCAGCAACCTCTCCCCTCGCGGCCACGCATTGTCGTAGGGCCTGCGCCCCGTCAGGAGCTGCATCATCACCACAACGAAGCAGTACACATCGTGGCCTGTGGCCGCCCCCGTCGTTGCCGCTTCTTCCGGCGGGCTGACGTAGCTCAGTGCGTCGTCGTGCCAGTCCGTCGTAGCCCCTGACACTGAAGGTCGCGCAAATGGGGCGAGGCCGCACCAGGACACGCGCACCGCCGCCTCGTCATCGACAAGGACATGCTCTGGCCTCAGAGGCGGAGCCAGGATTTCTTAAAGCCTAGGGCTAAAACTAAGCGGCTACAAAAATCAAAATACCACACATACCAATGCATGCTAGAAGTTCTTCACAAATTCACATTCAGAATAAAATGTGAATTCATTATTACCGCGAGAGAAAATTCAATAAACATGTGATCAATTTAACAAAGTGCACCCTTGTAATTTCTCATTTTTTGATAGGATTGTATAATCTCAATACCATCAATGCTTGTGAATAAATCAAGCTCAATACATGATCCATCCATTCATCACTCATCTTATTTCGCAGCTAACAATGCTAATTACCGAGAAAATCTCTTTTTACAGTCGTTGTAGCGACGTGCAGAAGCAACGCTAATTCAACGAGACTATACTATATACCTAAGGAAAATGCGTGTGCCTATCTGTTTGTACCATCTTCAGAGCAAGCTGAGCAAGATCAATGCAACTAGAAAAATTCTAGATCAGCTCTAGCTTCCCTAACAAATGCCTCAAAAATCTAGATCAGGATTGTCATCTGGATTAAGCTCCACACATGGGTCATTTTCTTTTGCATTATTAGCTCTAGTTCCTGCTGATTTCATGGGTGATTCATTGGTGTTGGTATTCTTGGATGTGGGATGGCGGATGTTTTAAAAAAAGATTTAATTGCAGGCTTTCTTTTCATCTTGAATTTCTTTCTATCCTGTTAACAAATAACTGAAACAAAATTGACTAAACTAATAGTACACCGTGCTAGAAAAAAAAGATGTTATAACGAATTAGAAATTACCTGTCTAGCCGGTTGTGGAGATGGAGCACAATAACAAGGCTGCCGGTTGTGGAGACGTAGCAGAACAGAAGGTTGGAGGCGACGAGCATCAAGCCCCGCCGCGCAAGTCTGGATCGTCCCTTCAGAGGCCTGTCGAACCGTCGAGGGGAAAGACCTGAGGCTGGGGCGGCGCATGGAAGGAGGCACGCACCAAGGAGGGTTTTCTGGCGCATGTGCGGTTTTTTTTCTCTCTGATAGATCGATTGATTCCTTTGGAATCGCAACGTGGGTGTGGCTTCGTGCGCTCCTGGAGATCTGGTTGGGCTGAAGAGCATGAGAAACGTGGGCTAAGCTATTTATGCCATAGCTGGATATTCATGCCTGGGGCTGGGCCTCTGTACATCTAAAAAATCAAAAAATTTATGCTGGATCTAATAGCACCAATTGGGCCACGCATGGGGCTATATCCCTAGTTGCCATAGGCCCAAATCCGCCCCTAATTACGACAAACGCAGCAGCCCAAGAAAACGAGAAACCAAAGACGTTCGACCTTCAGTTACCTGCACGCATCTGCTGATGATGTCCGCGAACCGTGACAGGGACCTGACCGGCACCGGTGTGCCCCGGAGGCGCGAGTCGGCCATCCGGCGCAGAGCGCTGAGGTCGTGCAGCCGCGCGCCAGCCCACGGCACCAACAGCCTCTCCCCTCGCAGCCGCGCATTATCGTAGGGCCTGCGCCCCGTCAGGAGCTGCAGCATCACCACACCGAAGCAGTACACGTCGCGGCCTGTGGCCGCCCCCGTCGTTGCCTCTTCTTCCGGCGGGCTGACGTAGCTCAGTGCGTCGTCGTGCCAGTCCGTCGTAGCTCCTGACACTGAAGGTGGCGCGAATGGGGCGAGGCCGCACCCGGACACGCGCACCCCCGCCTCGTCATCGACAAGGACATGCTCTGGCCTCAGAGGCGGAGCCAGGATTTCTTAAAGCCTAGGGCTAAAACTAAGCGGCTATAAAAAATCAAAATACCACACATACCAATGCATGCTAGAAGTTCTTCACAAATTCACATTCAGAATAAAATGTGAACTCATTGTTACCATGAGAGAAAATTCAATAAACATGTGATCAATTTAACAAAGTGCACCCTTGTAATTTCTCATTTTTTGATAAGATTGTATAATCTCAATACCATCAATGCTTGTGAATAAATCAAGCTCAAAACATGATCCATCCATTCATCACTCATCTTATTTCGCAGCTAACAATGCTAATTACAGAGAAAATCTCTTTCTACAGTCGTTGTAGCGACGGGCAGAAGCAACGCTAATTCAACGAGACTATACTATATACCTAAGGAAAATGCGTGTGCCTATCTGTTTGTACCATCTTCACAGCAAGCTGAGCAAGATCAATGCAACTAGAAAAATTCTAGATCAGCTCTAGCTTCCCTAACAAATGCCTCAAAAATCTAGATCAGGATTGTCATCTGGATTAAGCTCCACACATGGGTCATTTTCTTTTGCATTACTAGCTCTAGTTCCTGCTGATTTCATGGGTGATTCATTGGTGTTGGTATTGTTGGATGTGGGATGGCGGATGCTGCTTAAAAAAAGATTTAATTGCAGGGTTTCTTTTCATCTTGGATTTCTTTCTATCCTGTTAACAAATAACTGAAACAAAATTGACTAAAATAATAGTACACCGTGCTAGAAAAAAAAGATGTTATAACGAATTAGAAATTACCTGTCTAGCCGGTTGTGGAGATGGAGCACAATAACAAGGCTGCCGGTTGTGGAGACGTAGCAGAACAGAAGGTTGGAGGCGGCGAGCATCAAGCCCGCCCGCGCAAGTCTGGATCGTCCTTCAGAGGCCTGTCGAACCGTCGAGGGAAAGACACGAGGCTGGGGCGGCGCGCGGAAGGAGGCACGCACCAACGAGGGTTTTTCGCGCCTGGCGGTTTTTTTCTCTCTCGATAGATCGATTGATTCCTTTGGAATGCATAGCGTGGGTGTGGCTTCGTGCGCTCCTGGAGATCTGGTTGGGCTGAGAGCATGAGAAACGTGGGCTAAGCTGTTTATGCCATGGCTGGATATTCATGCCTGGGGCTGGGCCTCTGTACATCTAAAAAATTAAAAAATTTATGCTGGATCTAATAGCACCAATTGGGCCACGCATGGGGCTATATCCCCAGTTGCCATAGGCCCAAATCCGCCCCTAATTACGACAAACGCAGCAGCCCAAGAAAACGAGAAACCAAAGACGTTCGACCTTCAGTTACCTGCACGCATCTGCTGATGATGTCCGCGAACCGTGACAGGGACCTGACCGGCACCGGTGTGCCCCGGAGGCGCGAGTCGGCCATCCGGCGTAGAGCGCTGAGGTCGTGCAGCCGCGCGCCAGCCCACGGCACCAACAGCCTCTCCCCTCGCAGCCGCGCATTATCGTAGGGCCTGCGCCCGTCAGAGCTGCAGCATCACCACACCGAAGCAGTACATCGTCGCGGCTGTGGCCGCCCGTCGCTGCCTCTTCTTCCGGCGAGCTGGCGTAGCTCGGTCGCGTCGTCGTGCCGATCGTCGTAGCTCGACACTGAAGGTGGCGCGAATGGGGCGAGGCCGCACCGGACACGCCGCACTCCGCCTCATCATCAACAAGGACATGCTCTGGCCTGAGAGGCGGAGCCAGGATTTCTTAAAGCCTAGGGCTAAAACTAAGCGGCTATAAAAAATCAAAATACCACACATACCAATGCATGCTAGAAGTTCTTCACAAATTCACATTCAGAATAAAATGTGAACTCATTGTTACCGCGAGAGAAAATTCAATAAACATGTGATCAATTTAACAAAGTGCACCCTTGTAATTTCTCATTTTTTGATAAGATTGTATAATCTCAATACCATCAATGCTTGTGAATAAATCAAGCTCAAAACATGATCCATCCATTCATCACTCATCTTATTTCGCAGCTAACAATGCTAATTACAGAGAAAATCTCTTTCTACAGTCGTTGTAGCGACGGGCAGAAGCAACGCTAATTCAACGAGACTATACTATATACCTAAGGAAAATGCGTGTGCCTATCTGTTTGTACCATCTTCACAGCAAGCTGAGCAAGATCAATGCAACTAGAAAAATTCTAGATCAGCTCTAGCTTCCCTAACAAATGCCTCAAAAATCTATATCAGGATTGTCATCTGGATTAAGCTCCACACATGGGTCATTTTCTTTTGCATTATTAGCTCTAGTTCCTGCTGATTTCATGGGTGATTCATTGGTGTTGGTATTGTTGGATGTGGGATGGCGGATGTTGCTTAAAAAAAGATTTAATTGCAGGGTTTCTTTTCATCTTGGATTTCTTTCTATCCTGTTAACAAATAACTGAAACAAAATTGACTAAAATAATAGTACACCGTGCTAGAAAAAAGATGTTATAACGAATTAGAAATTACCTGTCTAGCCGGTTGTGGAGATGGAGCACAATAACAAGGCTGCCGGTTGTGGAGACGTAGCAGAACAGAAGGTTGGAGGCGACGAGCGTCAAGCCCCGCCGCGCAAGTCTGGATCGTCCCTTCAGAGGCCCGTTGAACCGTCGAGGGGAAAGACCTGAGGCTGGGGCGGCGCACGGAAGGAGGCACGCACCAACGAGGGTTTTCTGGCGCCTGTGCGTTTTTTTTTCTCTCTGATAGATCGATTGATTCCTTTGGAATCGCAACGTGGGTGTGGCTTCGTGCGCTCCTGGAGAGCTGGTTGGGCTGAGAGCATGAGAAACGTGGGCTGAGCTGTTTATGCCATGGTTGGATATTCATGCACAGGGCTGGGCCTCTGTACATCTAAAAAATTGAAAAATTTATACTGGATCTAATAGCACCAATTGGGCCACGCCTGGGGCTATATCCCCAGTTGCCATAGGCCCAAATCCGCCCCTGATTACGACAAATGCAGCAGCCCAAGAAAACGAGAAACCAAAGACGGTCGACCTTGATTACCTGCGCATCTGCTGATGATGTCCGCGAACCGTGACAGGGACATGACCGGCACCGGTGTGCCCCGGAGGCGCGAGTCGGCCATCCGGCGCAGAGCGCTGAGGTCGTGCAGCCGCGCGCCAGCCCACGGCACCAGCAGCCTCTCCCCTCACGGCCGCGCATTGTCGTAGGGCCTGCGCCCGTCAGAGCTGCAGCATCACCACACCGGCAAGCGGTACATCGTCGCGACACATGGCCGCCCGTCGTTGCCGCTTCTTCCGGCGGGCTGGCGTAGCTCGGTCGTCGTCGTGCCAGTCCGTCGTAGCTCGACACCGAAGGTGGCGCCAATGGGGCGAGGCCGCACCGGACGCGCACCCCCGCCTCATCATCAACAAGGACATGCTCTGGCCTCAGAGGCGGAGCCAGGATTTCTTAAAGCCTAGGGCTAAAACTAAGCGGCTATAAAAAATCAAAATACCACACATACCAATGCATGCTAGAAGTTCTTCACAAATTCACATTCAGAATAAAATGTGAATTCATTATTACCGCGAGAGAAAATTCAATAAACATGTGATCAATTTAACAAAGTGCACCCTTGTAATCTCTCATTTTTTTATAGGATTGTATAATCTCAATACCATCAATGCTTGTGAATAAATCAAGCTCAAAACATGATCCATCCATTCATCACTCATCTTATTTCGCAGCTAACAATGCTAATCACCGAGAAAATCTCTTTCTACAGTCGTTGTAGCGACGGGCAGAAGCAACGCTAATTCAACGAGACTATACTATATACCTAAGGAAAATGCGTGTGCCTATCTGTTTGTACCATCTTCACAGCAAGCTGAGCAAGATCAATGCAACTAGAAAAATTCTAGATCAGCTCTAGCTTCCTAACAAATGCCTCAAAAATCTAGATCAGGATTGTCATCTGGATTAAGCTCCACACATGGGTCATTTTCTTTTGCATTATTAGCTCTAGTTCCTGCTGATTTCATGGGTGATTCATTGGTGTTGGTATTGTTGGATGTGGGATGGCGGATGTTGCTTAAAAAAAGATTTAATTGCAGGGTTTCTTTTCATCTTGGATTTCTTTCTATCCTGTAAACAAATAACTGAAACAAAATTGACTAAACTAATAGTACAACTAATAGTACACCGTGCTAGAAAAAAAAGATGTTATAACGAATTAGAAATTACATGTCTAGCCGGTTGTGGAGATGGAGCACAATAACAAGGCTGCCGGTTGTGGAGACGTAGCAGAACAGAAGGTTGGTGGCGACGAGCATCAAGCCCCGTCGCGCAAGTCTGGATCGTCACTTCAGAGGACTGTCGAACCGTCGAGGGGAAAGACCTGAGGCTGGGGCGGCGCACGGAAGGAGGCACGCACCAACGAGGGTTTTCTGGCGCCTGTGCGGTTTTTTCTCTCTCTGATAGATCGATTGATTCCTTTGGAATCGCAACATGGGTGTGGCTTCGTGCGCTCCTGGAGAGCTGGTTGGGCTGAGAGCATGAGAAACGTGGGCTGAGCTGTTTATGCCATGGCTGGATATTCATGCCTGGGGTTGGGCCTCTGTACATCTAAAAAGTTGAAAATTTTATACTGGATCTAATAGCACCAATTGGGCCACGCCTGGGGCTATATCCCCAGTTGCCATAGGCCCAAATCCGTCCCTGATTACGACAAATGCAGCAGCCCAAGAAAACGAGAAACCAAAGACGGTAGACCTTCAGTTACGTGCACGCATCTGCTGATGATGTCCGCGAACCGTGACAGGGACCTGACCGGCACCGGTGTGCCCCGGAGGCGCGAGTCGGCCATCCGGCGCAGAGCTGAGGTCGTGCAGCCGCGCGCCAGCCCACGGCACCAGCAGCCTCTCCCCTCGCGGCCGCGCATTGTCGTAGGGCCTGCGCCCCGTCAAGAGCTGCAGCATCACCACACCGTAGCAGTACACGTCGTGGCCTGTGGCCGCCCCCGTCGTTGCCGCTTCTTCCGGCGGGCTGACGTAGCTCAGTGCGTCGTCGTGCCAGTCCGTCGTAGCTCCTGACACTAAAGGTGGCGCGAATGGGGCGTGGCCGCACCCGGACACGCGCACCCCCTCCTAGTCATCGACAAGGACATGCTCAGGCCTCAGAGGCGGAGCCAGGATTTCTTAAAGCCTAGGGCTAAAACTAAGAGGCTATAAAAAATCAAAATACCACACATACCAATGCATGCTAGAAGTTCTTCACAAATTCACATTCAGAATAAAATGTGAATTCATTATTACCGCGAGAGAAAATTCAATAAACATGTGATCAATTTAACAAAGTGCACCCTTGTAATTTCTCATTTTTATAGGATTGTATAATCTCAATACCATCAATGCTTGTGAATAAATCAAGCTCAAAACATGATCCATCCATTCATCACTCATCTTATTTCGCAGCTAACAATGCTAATTACCGAGAAAATCTCTTTCTACAGTCGTTGTAGCGACGGGCAGAAGCAACGCTAATTCAACGAGATTATACTATATACCTAAGGAAAATGCGTGTGCCTATCTGTTTGTACCATCTTCACAGCAAGCTGAGCAAGATCAATGCAACTAGAAAAATTCTAGATCAGCTCTAGCTTCCCTAACAAATGCCTCAAAAATCTAGATCAGGATTGTCATCTGGATTAAGCTCCACACATGGGTCATTTTCTTTTGCATTATTGGCTCTAGTTCCTGCTGATTTCATGGGTGATTCATTGGTGTTGGTATTGTTGGATGTGGGATGGCCGATGTTGCTTAAAAAAAGATTTAATTGCAGGGTTTCTTTTCATCTTGGATTTCTTTCTATTCTGTTAACAAATAACTGAAACAAAATTGACTAAACTAATAGTACAACTAATAGTACACCGTGCTAGAAAAAAAAAGATGTTATAACGAATTAGAAATTACCTGTCTAGCCGGTTGTGGAGATGGAGCACAATAACAAGGCTGCCGGTTGTGGAGACGTAGCAGAACAGAAGGTTGGAGGCCACGAGCGTCAAGCCCCGTCGCGCAAGTCTGGATCGTCCCTTCAGAGGCATGTCGAACCGTCGAGGGGAAAGACCTGAGGCTGGGGCGGCGCACGGAAGGAGGCACGCACCAACGAGGGTTTTCTGGCGCCTGTGCGGTTTTTTTCTCTCTCTGATAGATCGATTGATTCCTTTGGAATCGCAACGTGGGTGTGGCTTCGTGCGCTCCTGGAGAGCTGGTTGGGCTGAGAGCATGAGAAACGTGGGCTGAGCTGTTTATGCCATGGCTGGATATTCATGCCTGGGGCTGGGCCTCTGTACATCTAAAAAGTTGAAAATTTTATACTGGATCTAATAGCACCAATTGGACCACGCCTGGGGCTATATCCCCAGTTGTCATAGGCCCAAATCCGCCCCTGATTACGACAAACGCAGCAGCCCAAGAAAACGAGAAACCAAAGACGGTAGACCTTCAGTTACGTGCACGCATCTGCTGATGATGTCCGCGAACCGTGACAGGGACCTGACCGGCACCGGTGTGCCCCGGAGGCGCGAGTCGGCCATCCGGCGCAGAGCTGAGGTCGTGCAGCCGCGCGCCAGCCCACGGCACCAGCAGCCTCTCCCCTCGCGGCCGCACATTGTCGTAGGGCCTGCGCCCCGTCAAGAGCTGCAGCATCACCACACCGAAGCAGTACACGTCGCGGTCTATGGCCGCCCCCGTCGTTGCCGCTTCTTCAGGCGGGCTGACGTAGCTCAGTGCGTCGTCGTGCCAGTCCGTCGTAGCTCCTGACACTGAAGGTGGCGCGAATGGGGCGAGGCCGCACCCGGACACGCGCACCCCCGCCTCGTCATCGACAAGGACATGCTCTGGCCTCAGAGGCGGAGCCAGGATTTCTTAAAGCCTAGGGCTAAAACTAAGCGGCTATAAAAAATCAAAATACCACACATACCAATGCATGCTAGAAGTTCTTCACAAATTCACATTCAGAATAAAATGTGAATTCATTATTACCGCGAGAGAAAATTCAATAAACATGTGATCAATTTAACAAAGTGCACCCTTGTAATTTCTCATTTTTTATAGGATTGTATAATCTCAATACCATCAATGCTTGTGAATAAATCAAGCTCAAAACATGATCCATCCATTCATCACTCATCTTATTTCGCAGCTAACAATGCTAATTACCGAGAAAATCTCTTTCTACAGTCGTTGTAGCGACGGGCAGAAGCAACGCTAATTCAACGAGACTATACTATATACCTAAGGAAAATGCGTGTGCCTATCTGTTTGTACCATCTTCACAGCAAGCTGAGCAAGATCAATGAACCTAGAAAAATTCTAGATCAGCTCTAGCTTCCCTAACAAATGCCTCAAAAATCTAGATCAGGATTGTCATCTGGATTAAGCTCTACACATGGGTCATTTTCTTTTGCATTATTAGCTCTAGTTCCTGCTGATTTCATGGGTGATTCATTGGTGTTGGTATTGTTGGATGTGGGATGGCGGATGTTGCTTAAAAAAAGATTTAATTGCAGGGTTTCTTTTCATCTTGGATTTCTTTCTATCCTGTTAACAAATAACTGAAACAAAATTGACTAAACTAATAGTACAACTAATAGTACACCGTGCTAGAAAAAAAAGATGTTATAACGAATTAGAAATTACCTGTCTAGCCGGTTGTGGAGATGGAGCACAATAACAAGGCCGCCGGTTGTGGAGACGTAGCAGAGCAGAAGGTTGGAGGCGACGAGCGTCAAGCCCCGTCGCGCAAGTCTGGATCGTCCCTTTAGAGGCCTGTCGAACCGTCGAGGGGAAAGACCTGAGGCTGGGGCGGCGCACGGAAGGAGGCACGCACCAACGAGGGTTTTCTGGCGCCTGTGCGGTTTTTTCTCTCTCTCTGATAGATCGATTGATTCCTTTGGAATCGCAACGTGGGTGTGGCTTCGTGCGCTCTGGAGAGCTGGTTGGGCTGAGAGCATGAGAAAGCGTGGGCTGAGCTGTTTATGCCATGGCTGGATATTCATGCCTGGGGCTGGGCCTCTGTACATCTAAAAAATTGAAAATTTTATGCTGGATCTAATAGCACCAATTGGGCCACGCCTGGGGCTATATCCCCAGTTGCCATAGGCCCAAATCCGCCCCTGATTACGACAAACGCAGCAGCCCAAGAAAACGAGAAACCAAAAACGGTCGACCTTCAGTTACCTGCACGCATCTGCTGATGATGTCCGCGAACCGTGACAGGGACCTGACCGGCACCGGTGTGCCCCGGAGGCGCGAAGTCGGCCATCCGGCGCAGAAGCGCCGTGCAACCGTGCAGCCGCCAGCCCACGGCACCAGCAGCCTCTCCCCTTGCGGCCGCGCATTGTCGTGGGGCCTGCGCCCGTCAGAGCTGCAGCATCACCACACCGGCAGTACACGTCGCGGCTGTGGCCGCCCGTCATTGCCGCTTCTTCCGGCGGGCTGGCGTAGCTTCGATCGTCGTCGTGCCAGTCCGTCGTAGCTCGACCTTTGAAGGTGGCGCGAATGGGGAGAGGCCGCACCGGACACGCGCACCCGCCTCGTCATCGACAAGGACATGCTCACGGCCTCGAGGCGGAGCCAGGATTTCTTAAAGCCTAGGGCTAAAACTAAGCGGCTATAAAAAATCAAAATACCACACATACCAATGCATGCTAGAAGTTCTTCACAAATTCACATTCAGAATAAAATGTGAATTCATTATTACCACGAGAGAAAATTCAATAAACATGTGATCAATTTAACAAAGTGCACCCTTGTAATTTTTCATTTTTTGATAGGATTGTATAATCTCAATACCATCAATGCTTGTGAATAAATCAAGCTCAAAACATGATCCATCCATTCACCACTCATCTTATTTCGCAGCTAACAATGCTAATTACCGAGAAAATCTCTTTCTACAGTCGTTGTAGCGATGGGCAGAAGCAACGCTAATTCAACGAGACTATACTATATACCTAAGGAAAAAGCGTGTGCCTATCTGTTTGTACCATCTTCACAGCAAGCTGAGCAAGATCAATGCAACTAGAAAAATTCTAGATCAGCTCTAGCTTCCCTAGCAAATGCCTAAAAAATCTATATCAGGATTGTCATCTGGATTAAGCTCCACACATGGGTCATTTTCTTTTGCATTATTAGCTCTAGTTCCGGCTGATTTCATGGGTGATTCATTGGTGTTGGTATTGTTGGATGTGGGATGGCGGATGTTGCTTAAAAAAAGATTTAATTGCAGGGTTTCCTTTCATCTTGGATTTCTTTCTATCCTGTTAACAAATAACTAAAACAAAATTTACTAAACTAATAGTACACCGTGCTAGAAAAAAAAAGATGTTATAACGAATTAGAAATTACCTGTCTAGCCGGTTGTGGAGATGGAGCACAATAACAAGGCTGCCGGTTGTGGAGACGTAGCAGAACAGAAGGTTGGAGGCGACGAGCGTCAAGCCCCGCCGCGCAAGTCTTGATCGTCCCTTCAGAGGCTCGTCGAACCGTCGAGGGGAAAGACCTGAGGCTGGGGCGGCGCACGGAACGAGGCACGCACCAACGAGGGTTTTCTGGCGCCTGTGCGGTTTTTTTTCTCTCTGATAGATCGATTGATTCCTTTGGAATCGCATAGCGTGGTGGCTTCGTGCGCTCCTGGAGAGCTGGTTAGGCTGAGAGCATGAGAAACGTGGGCTGAGCTGTTTATGCTATGGCTGGATATTCATGCCTGGGGCTGGGCCTCTGTACATCTAAAAAATTGAAAATTTTATACTGGATCTAATAGCACCAACTGGGCCACGCCTGGGCTATATCCCCAGTTGCCATAGGCCCAAATCCACCCCTGATTACGACAAATGCAGCAGCCCAAGAAAACGAGAAACCAAAGACGGTCGACCTTCAGTTACCTGCACGCATCTGCTGATGATGTCCGCGAACCGTGACAGGGACCTGACCGGCACCGGTGTGCCCCGGAGGCGCGAGTCGGCATCCGGCGCAGAGCGCTGAGGTCGTGCAGCCGCGCGCCAGCCCACGGCACCAGCAGCCTCTCCCCTCGCGGCCGCGCATTATCGTAGGGCTTGCGCCCGTCAGAGCTGCAGCATCACCACACCGGCAGATACGTCGCCGCGGCCTGTGGCCGCCTGTCGCTGCCGCTTCTTCCGGCGGGCTGGCGTAGCTCGGTCGTCGTCGTGCCAGTCCGTCGTAGCTCTTGACACTGAAGGTGGCGCGAATGGGGCGAGGCCGCACCGGACACGCGCACCCGCCTGCGTCATCGACAAGGACATGCTCGCCTCGAGGCGGAGCCAGGATTTCTTAAAGCCTAGGGCTAAAACTAAGCGGCTATAAAAATCAAAATACCACACATACCAATGCATGCTAGAAGTTCTTCACAAATTCACATTCAGAATAAAATGTGAATTCATTATTACCATGAGAAAATTCAATAAACATGTGATCAATTTAACAAAGTGCACCCTTGTAATTTCTCATTTTTTATAGGATTGTATAATCTCAATACCATCAATGCTTGTGAATAAATCAAGCTCAAAACATGATCCATCCATTCATCACTCATCTTATTTCGCAGCTAACAATGCTAATTACCGAGAAAATCTTTTTCTACAGTCGTTGTAGCGACGGGCAGAAGCAACGCTAATTCAACGAGACTATACTATATACCTAAGGAAAATGCGTGTGCCTATCTGTTTGTACCATCTTCACAGCAAGCTGAGCAAGATCAATGCAACTAGAAAAATTCTAGATCAGCTCTAGCTTCCCTAACAAATGCCTCAAAAATCTATATCAGGATTGTCATCTGGATTAAGCTCCACACATGGGTCATTTTCTTTTGCATTATTAGCTCTAGTTCCTGCTGATTTCATGGGTGATTCATTGGTGTTGGTATTGTTGGATGTGGGATGGCGGATGTTGCTTAAAAAAAGATTTAATTGCAGGGTTTCTTTTCATCTTGGATTTCTTTCTATCCTGTTAACAAATAACTGAAACAAAATTGACTAAACTAATAGTACACCGTGCTAGAAAAAAAAAGATGTTATAACGAATTAGAAATTACCTGTCTAGCCGGTTGTGGAGATGGAGCACAATAACAAGGCTGCCGGTTGTGGAGACGTAGCAGAACAGAAGGTTGGAGGCGACGAGCGTCAAGCCCCGCCGCGCAAGTCTGGATCATCCCTTCAGAGGCCCGTCGAACCGTCGAGGGGAAAGACCTGAGGCTGGGGCGGCGCACGGAAGGAGGCACGCACCAACGAGGGTTTTCTGTCGCCTGTGCGGGTTTTTTTTTCTCTCTGATAGATCGATTGATTCCTTTGAAATCGCAACGTGGGTGTGGCTTCGTGCGCTCCTGGAGAGCTGGTTGGGCTGAGAGCATGAGAAACGTGGGCTGAGCTGTTTATGCCATGGCTGGATATTCATGCCTGGGGCTGGGCCTCTGTACATCTAAAAAATTGAAAATTTTATACTGGATCTAATAGCACCAATTGGGCCACGCCTGGGGCTATATCCCCAGTTGCCATAGGCCCAAATCCACCCCTGATTACGACAAATGCAGCAGCCCAAGAAAACGAGAAACCAAAGACGGTCGACCTTCAGTTACCTGCACGCATCTGCTGATGATGTCCGCGAACCGTGACAGGGACCTGACCAGCACCGGTGTGCCCCGGAGGCGCGAGTCGGCCATCCGGTATGAGCGCTGAGGTCGTGCAACCCGCGCCAGCCACGGCACCAGCAGCCTCTCCCTCGCGGCTGCGCGCATTATCGTAGGGCCTGCGCCCGTCAGGAGCTGCAGCATCACCACACCGGCAGTACACGTCGCGACTCGTGGCCGCCCGTCGCTGCCGCTTCTTGAGCGGGCTGGCGTAGCTCGATCGTCGTCGTGCCGATCCGTCGTAGCTCGACCTTTGAAGGTGGCGCGAATGAAGCGAGGCCGCACCGGACACGCGCACCCGCCTCGTCGCCGACAAGGACATGCTCACGGCCTCGAGGCGGAGCCAGGATTTCTTAAAGCCTAGGGCTAAAACTAAGCGGCTATAAAAATCAAAATACCACACATACCAATACATGCTAGAAGTTCTTCACAAATTCACATTCAGAATAAAATGTGAATTCATTATTACCGCGAGAGAAAATTCAATAAACATGTGATCAATTTAACAAAGTGCACCCTTGTAATTTCTCATTTTTTTATAGGATTGTATAATCTCAATACCATCAATGCTTGTGAATAAATCAAGCTCAAAACATGATCCATCTATTCATCACTCATCTTATTTCGCAGCTAACAATGCTAATTACCGAGAAAATCTCTTTCTACAGTCGTTGTAGCGACGGGCAGAAGCAACGCTAATTCAACGAGACTATAGTATATACCTAAGGAAAATGCGTGTGCCTATCTGTTTGTACCATCTTCACAGCAAGCTGAGCAAGATCAATGCAACTAGAAAAATTCTAGATCAGCTCTAGCTTCCCTAACAAATGCCTCAAAAATCTATATCAGGATTGTCATCTGGATTAAGCTACACACATGGGTCATTTTCTTTTGCATTATTAGCTCTAGTTCCTGCTGATTTCATGGGTGATTCATTGGTGTTGGTATTGTTGGATGTGGGATGGCGGATGTTGCTTAAAAAAAGATTTAATTGCAGGGTTTCTTTTCATCTTGGATTTCTTTCTATCCTGTTAACAAATAACTGAAACAAAATTGACTAAACTAATAGTACACCGTGCTAGAAAAAAAGATGTTATAACGAATTAGAAATTACCTGTCTAGCCGGTTGTGGAGATGGAGCACAATAACAAGGCTGCCGGTTGTGGAGACGTAGCAGAACAGAAGGTTGGAGGCGACGAGCGTCAAGCCCCGCCGCGCAAGTCTGGATCGTCCCTTCAGAGGCCTGTCGAACCGTCGAGGGTAAAGACCTGAGGCTGGGGCGGCGCACGGAAGGAGGCACGCACCAACGCGGGTTTTCTGGCGCCTGTGCGGTTTTGTTTCTCTCTCTGATAGATCGATTGATTCCTTTGGAATCGCAACGTGGGTGTGGCTTCGTGCGCTCCTGGAGAGCTGGTTGGGCTGAGAGCATGAGAAACATGGGCTGAGCTGTTTATGCCATGGCTGGATATTCATGCCTGGGGCTGGGCCTCTGTACATCTAAAAAATTGAAAATTTTATGCTGGATCTAATAGCACCAATTGGACCACGCCTGGGGCTATAGCCCCAGTTGCCATAGGCCCAAATCCACCCCTGCCTGGCCTGAAATGTCCGTGGACAACGGCGACATGTCCATCCTGGCCGCCGCCGCCGTCATGGAGGTACTCGAGAGCCTTGGCGGCCTCGAGGGCCACGGCGATCCGAGCTTCCCACAGGAACTTGTTGCCGGGATCGGCAGCGTCGCTGCTGCCGCGGTGGATCATGTCGTCCAATGTGTGTTCGCTGAAATGTTTGTACACGAGGAGCCTCTGTCCGTGCTCCACGCAGCAACCCACAAGCTCTTCTATGTTAGGGTGTCGAAGGTCGGCGACGGTCCGAGCATTCTCCAAAAACTCGTCAGCCGCCATTTTCGTAGCCGTGTCGCAAAGCTTCAGCACCGCAAACTAGAAGAAATGTGATCATGGGAAGATGATGTCAATAATAACACCACAAAGTTTCCAACAGGAAAAAGAGATAGTACCCTACTACTATAAAGAAACTGAATATGGCACAATTAGGAATGAAAGTTCTACATACAGTTCAATCTACCTTGCATTCTGTCCTGTGGATGCTGGTCAATAAACTGGTCAATAAACTGGCAGCGAGAATGCTGAATCCGGCAGCCTTTGCCGGAGACACCACCGTGCGTAGTGTCCTGTGGAGTAACTGCGGGAATTACAGTAATGTGAGGATGTGCAGCTGGAGAAGGAGACGACGTCACCGGAGTCGGAGAGGAACCAGGGATCGGAATGGTGAAATGGTTGCCGTTTTTTCTGCAGAAAATTCAGGCAAGAATATTGATTTGTTAGGCAGCCAGTAGTTAGCCAAGCTCTTTTGGTTCTTGAATCTCGATAAGAGAGGATGGAGTTCTTACAGAAAATTTGGGATGTTGAACATCTTCTCTGGGATAGATCCTGTGAACCGATTGTTCTCCACATTCCTGTAAACGTTCACAGAATCAAGATTCAGGAATGGGCATGCGAGAAATGCAGTCAGACCTTTGTTTCATGGAGATGTTTTTTCCCTCTCAACAACACGCAGGATTTGCACGTTATCTCGTCAAGGAGTAGTGTGACCATCATTTCACAGTATGAGCTAAGGAGGTATCTGCGTAAATTGGTAAAGCAATTACAGGTCTTTCAGGGGAAGATCACGCAGCACATCGAGTGTCCTGGTTAGTCTGTTGTTCTGCACATGCCTGCAGCACATTGCAAATTCAGAAAAATAAAGCATTTAACCACAAAGAGTATCACTGCATAGTACTATTAGGAAGCATAATACTCAGCTACCCACAGTGCCGAAAGGGATTTGAGCGTTGCCATTGACTCGGGCAGCTCACCGCTGAGGTTGTTTGATGACAGGTCCCTGCATGAACACAATCCAGCAACAATGTCAATAAATAAACTGAAGTGGTAGTGGACAGAAAGTAAAAGTAGAACTGAAATATGATGTAAATTCACAAACAATCTTGTAATAGCAGTGAGCTTTCCGAGTGCCTCGCTCAGCTTCCCTTCTAGACCCATGCCTTTGAGTACTCTGTCAGGTTCAACAAAAAGCTTTTCCATGAATTGGATAATGCATGAAGCTCGGCATGGTACCAGAGATTCTGAAAGAACCGCTAACATTTCAGTTATGTTGGGGCCGAGGCACTGCACCCCTTGCCACGCCTCCTCGCAAGGGTCTCCTCCAGAAGCAGCCCAGACACGGAGGTCCGGCGAGCCCAGTGACGCGTACAGCTCGTTCACAGCATCAACTGCACCAGCAAAATAAGAGGTAAAAAGGACTTAGCATACATGCATTGCACTGCAAGACTCAGAAAATCAGGTTCTTCTCACCGTCTTGCTGGTTGGTGTTGGAAGGGGCGAAGAACGGCATGGGGAACGGGAACACCAGCGAATGCGAATGCTCGAGCAAGCAGAAGGCGAGCCACAGGAGCATCCACATCTGCACTCTTCCTTGCATTGGCTTCATGGATGGATCTTGATTCAAGGTGCAACAGTGGCGGCAACGACAGGCAAGAAGATGATAATTAGCAGCCAGAGCAAGGCAAGCATATATACATAAAAGAGTGGCTGTGTGATGGATTTTCTTAAGCACCAGCATGCAGTATAGTATTATATGATGAGTTTCTGGTCACCTACCTGTTGACTCACTCGGTGGTTGGCAACTTGTGTCAATGGGTCACTCCTTTTCTTGCGTTTCTTGAGACATGCTCTGCAAGTTATCCCTTGCAAACGAAATCAGACAAGCATGATTGGGAGAAGTTCTAGTGCTGCCCAGCCTTATAGAAAATTGTTGTCAATCAAAAAACATGCCCAATTGGATAAGAGGTGGAGTATTTGCAGTCAATAAACATGACAGCAACCATTAAAAAGGATGTCCTGCGTAAACACTAAAACAATGGGCATATGTGTGAGATCAACAAGGAAAAGTAGGGTGTCTCGCTTACAAGATGAGGATAACTGAATGTTATAGGATCAAGCCAGAAGCATGTTTTTCTTCTTTGCAGAAGCCTCAAAATCAAAATGCAACTTGAACCCAACAAACACTAACTCAGACACTGAAAACAGCATGGGCAACAATAACCTGTAACAAATCATCAGATGCTTAAAAGCAAGATGATGCATGAGCATGCTGAGCAGAGCACGATGTGGCTGCAAACATGGCCAGGTTAAGGACTGAACAAGGATAAACAGACAATGTCATGCTTCCAGTACAAAAGTACAGTACAACACTCATTACAGATAGAGTTCAACAAATTCAGCTTGTTTACAACATGTCTTTGCTTAAAAAAGCCTAATAATACATGATGGCTAATTCTTAATGAATAACACCAAGGCTTGAGTGCTATATCCAGTGAGCATATTTCTCAGCACCATCATGCCCATCCTCCATTTCATCAAAGGCATCAGATACATGGCCCAAGTACAAGAACCCCAAAAGCAAAGCGAGTTGATCCCTGCAGATATATTCAATAAAAACTCACAACACGCAAGTCATCTAAATGCAACAGAAATATGCTTCCATAGTTTCACAGTAATGTCTTTCATGCGAAATTGAAAAAAAACAGTACAGTTTCAAACTAAATGTACATAAGCTGCTCGTTCATGCTTTCATATGTTCCATAGCCATCATATATTCTTATTTCAGTTAGGAAGCAGTATACAACAATAGTAGCAGGAACTTAAGATGTGAATGGTAAATTAAAGCCATTCCAAAAATGTGAATGGCCCTCAAATATTAACCGATGAGCATAAAGCCTTTCCTGCTATGGAATGAATTTGTTTTCTTTGACTCGCAGGTTGCATGACAACTATCGAACAGGACAGAAATAAATCACGACCACCTTTAATGGCTAGATATGTTCTCAAAATAGCATGAAACAATAACTCTCAGCATGCACAATTAGGACAGCAAAGCACGCCAAAAATTAAAAAGAGATGGTTAACGCGGGAAGTTCCCTCCCTTAACTATATGTTGTTTTTCTCTAATAGAAATCGACGAGGGAGCTCGTCGTTTCAAAACAAAAACTGTGTGTGAGCTCATTAGGCAGAAGTGAGGCACTCTGCGGAGGCCACGCCTCGAGCACGGATGGGTGAGCTCATTGGCATGTGCTCTAACCAATCGGCCACTGCTCTGTTCTTAAAACTAGACCAACAGAGATTAGCCCCTGTGGCATTTTAATTAAGAAGAAACAACCCAGTCCCACCTTGCGGAGCCCACCCAAGGCTCGAACGCGGGTGGCGGGCTGGACACGCAGCCGGACGCACGCCACTAGCCAACTGGCCAACACACAGTTTCCAAAGCACACCGAATATAAACAAAATAAACTTACCACTACATCATATACTCGGTTTTGACAACGACCGGGGGAAGCCAAAGTAGCAGTGAACATCTTCTTTATGGAAGAATTGCCTCCTCCTCCTACAAACCTTAGTAAGTTCAGAAGTCTTGACATCCAATGCAAAATAATCTACATTCCAGTCAGTCGTCAACAAGCTCATAGGGTCGCCTTCAACAATGTCCTGCTGATCTTCTGTAGTGGCTCCAAGGAAAAAGAATCCCTCAGCTGCACCCACAGTGAAATAGTCATACTTGCCGGGCAACTGTATAATATTCTCCAGCTGCCATTCCTTGGAAGACTGGCCATTATTTTGCCGAGTGGTATGATAGAGATAAAAAGAGCCATTTGGAGTGTGATCACCAGCGAGAGAAAACATCTCAAGGGCTCCTTCTCTACCCACAACAATGCGAGGCAGACTTCTACTCTGGCCAGGCCGGCATCGGGATGCCACATAGATGTCGACAATGTCCTCGTGCTGGCCAGGCAGACACCTGAGGTTCATATGGTAGCCTGTACGATCATCGACAGTGCAAAACTCCATTTTCCTTGTGTCCAACACAAGCAGCTTGTCGTTAAAAGTCGAAGTCGAGTAGTAGGAGCCGCGCACGCAGTCAAAACAGGACACGCCACGGTATTCGCAACCTCTGAAGTTTTGCCAAATCTGTGGCTGGCTGCCCAAAGAGGTCCAGCTGATAGTTGCAGCTATGCACCATTCTCCTGTGACGGAAGAGAATAGAAATGCAACCAGATTGGTTGTATAGTTAGCCAAGCATATCACCTTGAACAGTGTCTCATCCTCATCCTCGGCAATGTGCATGAGTAAGGAATTGGTTCGTACAGGGCCTTTCTCATGGAGTGCCAGGTTCTCCGGAACAGGTGGAAGCAGCGCGTAGCGACGAAACAATGGATCGCAGACGGCAAGGTGTCTGAAGGCCTCCCAAAATTGCCCGTCTTCGAGAAGGACACGGCCATCCCGGGCGTCGCACGGGACCCACACGTGCCCCTCGCCGTGCTTGGGGACGAAGGAGTACGTGAAATCGGCAGCGTCGGCGAGGGCACGGGCGAGCGGGGCGGAGGGGTGGGGCGCCTGGGCGGGGTGGAAGCCGCCTTCGTCATCCACGAACCCCAGGAGCGGCGGCGGGTGGCGTTTGCGGTAGCTGCGGAGGAAGGAGCGCTCGGTGATGATGCGGCGGAAGGAGGCGCGGGCGGTGCAGGCGCGCGCGAGCTCCGCCGGGGTCGGCAGGCGGAGGAAAATCTCCTCCAGGAGCTCGTCGCGGAGGTCTGTGAGCACCGGCTGAGTTCGGCGTTCGGCGACTGGCGCCGCCGTCGAGGCCATGGCAGGCAGCCAATCGGCCGCCGCCGTGGACGGAGTAGTGGGCGCTGCGCTGCGAGCGTGGTTAGGGTTTTCGTCGGGGATAGCAGGGCCGCCGCAGTTTTTGAGGGAGTCTGCTGGAACGAGGTGAGAGTGGGGAATGGAACGGCGGATCTAGGAAAGAAAAAGAACCAATCGAATTTTTTAGGGTCTATCCGGGCGGGAGGGCGTGTGCCTCGTTTGGTTCAACATTTTAGGAGTGTTTTTTCCCCTAAAAAAAGGAGTATCTTTTCCCCAAAAATAAGACCGAAGGAAATTTACCATGTGAGGAGAAAAATTCCGGTGCGTGCTCTTGTTTTCGTTCTATCTATCAACGTCGTGGCGATTTCAAGTGGAACTTGTAAGGAGGGGCGAGTGCGGGATGGAAGCACGATAGCCGGGGTAGGCGACTTCAGGTCGAACGACCTCTCGGCGATCTTCTCCGCTTCCTTCCGCCGGGAGTCCACCCCTGGGAGCAGGCGATTTTGAAGGCGCTCAACGTGTGTCAGGTGCTTTCATTTCCATTCTTTGCCTTTGATTTTTTGGGTCGTCATTTCGGTGGCCGGGAGTCCCTCCTCCCCGACATCCAATCCTCAAAGAGTATATCTCCAACCGCATTAAATTCTCTTGAACCTTGTTCAGTACGACTATCATAAGTGGAAGGCTTTCTTCCTCATGACCCTTATTCGGTATCGTGTCACCCACTCCATTGAGCATCCATCCCCACCGACATCAACGACCAGTACCGCAAGATCGATGCTCACATTGCCCTCTGGATCTATGCCACACTCGCGGATACTCTCATCGACGACGTGTTTGGTGCCACCAGCTCCCATGCCCTCTGGACGTGGATCACGAACTACTTCCTCGCTAATCAAGCGACCAAGTACATGATACTTAACTAGCAATATCGCAACCTCAACGAGGGTGATATCCCAATCGTTGAGTACACTCGCAGCATGAAGCTTCTCAACGCCGATCTTGCCGACATCGACCACCCCGTCATCGAGGTGGTCCTTACTACGCAGTTCCTCCATAGCCTCGACAAGCGCCTTAACACCATATGTGTTGTCTTGGGGGGATCATTCCTCTGCTATCATTTGAAACGGTGCTCTCGTTGGTCAATCTCGCCAGGAGAACCTGGCGCAGCGCGCTACCGAGGTGAGCGCAACGGTCCTAGCCATCACCGGCAGTGATGCCTCGTCTAGTTGCTCCTCTGATGGTCCTACCCCCACCAGCTCTGGTGGTTCCGACCATCGACATGGTGATAGCGCGGACCAACATGGCAACGACCAGGGACACGACCAACAGCATGGATGTGACGCCAACACTCACCGGCGATGGCGGTGACCGCGGGTACATACGTGGTGGCCTGGGTGGCTGCGGCAACTCCCTTCCTCCACCGTCATACAACCCGTACATGGGGTCTTTGCTCCCTATGGCATGGACATCCCCTCCCCGCGTCCTAGTTAGGTTCTGCCCAATTCCGCGGGCGTTCTCGGACCACGACCAGGCTCCCATGTGCAAGCCTGCCCCATGCAATTCTCGTCCCCCTCATCGGCCCAGTAGCATTAGCCCTCGTGGGATCATATCGCCATGTTGCACTCCGCGTATCCCAAGGCTTCCCCCAACAACGGATCCATGGCAAATGAGTGGTACCTCGACAACGGCACCACGTCCCACATCTCGCCATGCTGCACTCCGCGTACGGCTCCCAAGGCTTCCCCAACAACGGATCCATGGCAAATGAATGGTACCTCGACGGTGGCACCACGTCCCACGTGACCAGCAATTATGGTAACCTCACCCCCTCTGATTCTTCTTCAAAGACATGGCCATCCGAGATCTCAAGCCCTTTATTCTTGAGCTAGATATATTTCCTTACCCCATGTAATACAATTTCCTGTTCACCAGGTAATGCTTGTCAGCTCGGCCTCCAACCCCATCTTCCCTTTTCCTCTTCTAGTAGTCATACGTTTGCTCCTTTTGATTTAATACATTGTGGTCTATGGACTTCCCATGTCGTAAGTTTTTCTGGTTATCGGTGCTATCTTATTATGCTTGATGATTACTCTCATTTTTCATGGTCCTTTTCCTTACGCAACAAATTGGATACCTCCACTACCCTTCAACGTTTTTTCTTCTTCATTAAAACTCAATTTAATGTTTTCACTAAAAATCATGCAATGTGATAACGACAACTAGTTCATCAACTTTACCTTGCTCTTTTTTTTTCTCTGTACACAACATCGCTTACCTTTTTCATGCCCATATACTTCCCCAAAATGGCAAAGTATCTAATTCGTACCACTAATGATGTCATCCGCACTCTCCTCCTCCAAGCCAACCTCACTCCCTTTTGGGTGGAAGCCCTTCACACCGATACATGCCTTCTAAATCGCCGCCCCTCTCACGCCGTTCATGGTAACACACTCTACTTCCTTCTACACAGCCTTCATCCAACTTATGATCACCTCAAAGTATTTGGTTGCCTTTGCACTCCAAATCTATACGCCACAACTGACCACAAACTTTCACCTCGCTCCACCCGCTGCATTTTCTTTGGTATGCACTCAAACACAAAGGCTACCGCTGCTATGATCTCACATTTCGACGTGTAATCGTTTCAAGTCACTTAGTTTTTGATGAAAATTCCTTTCACTGCACGCTACACACACCCAACCCACAAACTCCCACGTTCACACAAAATCCAGCGTTCTACATGCAACCACACCCGATTCTCCTAGATCCTAACACCGCAGCCACCTCGTACGAGCCTCCACCTACAGCCCCCGTATGGATCCCTTCCTATCCCGCCGCGATAGCCAAACGGTAGCCCGACCGCATGCGCCACACTTCTCACGCCCATTGAATCGCTCCCCACCACCTTATCATCCTCGTTCAACGCACCCTTCCCGTCTGATCGAGGCCTCTCCTTGGATCATGCGACTGCTAATTCAGTCGCCATCCCCATGGGATCCTCCTCAAACTCTGGGCCTATCCCACCTGGCCAAACTGCCACCCAATCAACCTCACATACTTCATCCTATCTATCTCCCGGTACGCTTTCTCCTAATCTTCCTAAACATGCCATGCCAATTCAACCTCCCATCAATTCCCATAAAATGAGCACATCGTGCCAAAAACCGGATATTGCATGCCCTGCCGACCGTTCTTGCCGATTCTACCATCACCACCATCTCTCCTATTCCTCATACCTACCGCGGCCCTCAAAGACCCCGACTGGCTTCAAGCTATTTGTGATGAATTTAATGTTTTAATAAAGATTTTGACGTGGTATTTGGTTCCCAAACCTGCATATGTCAACATGCTAACCGACAAGTGTATTTTTTTTCCACAAATTTCATCCTAGCGGCTCCTTAGCACATTACAAGGCATGATGGGTCGTTCGAGGGTTCACTCAATAGGAAGGTGTGGATATGGAGAAACGGCCAGTCCAATGGTTAAGCTGGCAATAATCCGTTTGTTTTGAGCATTGCCACGTCCAGCTCGTGGCCGATCCATCGACTAGATGTTAAAAACGCTTTTCTTCACGACGGCCTTGAGGAAACAATGTATTGTGCGCAACCGGCTGGTTCTGTTGACCCCTCACATCTAGATCATGTATGCCTCCTCCGTAAGTCTCTCTATGGCTTGATGCAGACACCTCACACATGGTTTCAACGATTTCACTCGTTTCCTTTTTCGCTTGGCTTTCTTGCATCAAAAGCGATTCTTCTCTTTTCACCTTACACCATGGCTCTTTTGTTGCATACTTGTTAGTTTATGTGGATGACATAATTCTAACATCTAACACACCCCAAACACTCCACTCCATCATTAACTCCCTTAAAGCCAACTCTCAGCATAAATGTGATTCCGAACTTCTATTTTATTTTTATGCCAACAACAGTACACCCTCAAGGTACTTGATCGTGCCCACATGCTCAACTGCAATCTAGTCTCCACCCCCATCGCCACCACCTCTAGACTCTCTGCCATGATGGTCTCCCCTTGCAAAATCCTACCCACTATCACGACCTCATTGGCGCCCTACAGTACCTCAGCTTGACTTGCCCCGACATCGCATAGACGCATACGTTGTTCAACAAATATGTCTCTTCATGTATGCACCATAGGAATCCCACATGCAATTGATCAAGAGAGTTCTACGTTATTTGAAGGGCACTTCTCACTTTGTGCTGCAATTTTATAAGTCTTCCTCTCATGACCTCATTGCATACACGGATGCTGATTGGGCCGGTTGCCTCGATACACGCAAGTCGACTTTCCAAGTATTATGTTTTCATTGGGAAAAAATTGGTTAGTTGGTCTTCGAAGTAACAACCCGCTGCTTCAAGATCAAGTGCCGAAGCAGAATAAAGAGGTGTTGCTAAATGCGTGGCCGCGTCATGTTGGCTTCGCCACCTTCTTCATGAGCTGCGCCGGCCACCTACCAAGGCTATTGTGGTGTATCGTGACAACATCGGTGCCTCCTACCTTGCCTTCAACCCGGTTGAACATCAACGAACGAAGCATGTCGAGATTGATCTACAGTTTGTTCTTAATCATGTGGCTCTCTACGAAGCTCGAGTTCTCCATGTTCCCTCTAGCTCCCAATTTGCAGATTATTTACCAAAGGACTACCATCACATGTATTTCATGAGTTATTTCGTGCCAGTCTGAACATCCTACCACATGGAGTTCTGACAGGGGGTGGTGTTAACATGTCTTGTACTTTCCTATTACAGAGGCGTGCACGTTGGCACGATAGTCCTGATCTTTAGGATCGCTCAGGGCTTCTGCCTAACTTCTTGGGCATTTTGGTTTCTCCACAGGAGTCTCATATCTGTAACTTGTTGTATCACAATTCACTAAGGAAGGAAATCAACTCTCCGATACGTCTCCAACGTATCCATAATTTTTTATTGTTCCATGCTATATTATATTCTATTTTGGATGTTTACTGGGCTTTATTATACACTTTTATATTATTTTTGGGACTAACCTATTAACCAGAGACCCAGCCCAGAATTGCTTTTTTTTGCCTATTTCAGAGTTTCGCAGAAAAAGAATATAAAACGGAGTCCAAACGGAATGAAACCTTTGGGAACGTGATTTTTGGAACGAACGTGATTCAGAGGACTTGGACCCTACGTCAAGACATCAACCAGGAGGGCACGAGTTAGGGTGGCGCGCCTACCCCCCCCCCCCCCAGGCGCGCCCTCCACACTCGTGGGCCCTATGTTGCTCCACCATGTACTTCTTCCTCCTATATATACCTACGTACCCCCAAACTACCAGATACGGAGCCAAAAACCTAATTCCACCGCCGCAACCTTACATGCAGTGAGATCCCATCTTGGGGCCTTTTAGAGCTCCATTTGGAGGGGGCATCGATCACGGAGGGCTTCTACATCAACACCATAGCCTCTCCGATGATGTGTGAGTAGTTTACCTCAGACCTTCGGGTCCATAGTTATTAGCTAGATGGCTTCTTCTCTCTTTTTGGATCTCAATACAATGTTCTCCCCCTTTCTCATGGAGATCTATTCGATGTAATCTTCTTTTGCGGTGTGTTTGTTGAGATCGATGAATTGTGGGTTTATGATCAAGTTTATCTATGAACAATATTTGAATCTTCTCTGAATTCTTTTATGTATGATTGGTTATCTTTGCAAGTCTCTTTGAATTATCAGTTTGGTTTGCCCTACTAGATTGATCTTTCTTGCAATGGGAGAAGTGCTTAGCTTTGGGTTCAATCTTGCGGTGTCCTTTCCCAGTGACAGTAGGGGCAGCAAGGCACGTATTGTATTGTTGCCATCGAGGATAACAAGATGGGGGTTATATAATATTGCATGAGTTTATCCCTCTACATCTTGTCATCTTACTTAAGGCGTTACTCTGTTCTTATGAACTTAATACTCTAGATGCATGCTGGATAGTGGTCGATGTGTGGAGTAATAGTAGTAGATGCAGGCAGGAGTCGGTCTACTTGTCTCGGACGTGATGCCTATATACATGATCATACCTAGATATTCTCATAACTTGAAGGAAATATGCCCTAGAGGCAATAATAAAGTTATTATTTATTTCCTTATATCATGATAAATGTTTATTATTCATGCTAGAATTATATTAACCGGAAACATAATACATGTGTGAATACATAGACAAACAGAGTGTCACTAGTATGCCTCTACTTGACTAGCTCGTTAATCAAAGATGGTTATGTTTCCTAACCATAGACATGAGTTGTCATTTGATTAACGGGATCACATCATTAGGAGAATGATCTGATTGACATGACCCATTCCGTTAGCCTAGCACTTGATCGTTTAGTATGTTGCTACTGCTTTCTTCATGACTTATACATGTTCCTATAACTATGAGATTATGCAACTCCCGTTTACGGAGGAACACTTTGGGTACTACCAAACGTCTGGCAACGTAATCGGGTGATTATAAAGGAGTATTACAGGTGTCTCCAAAGGTACTTGTTGGGTTGGCGTATTTCGAGATTAGGTTTTGTCACTCCGATTGTCGGAGAGGTATCTCTGGGCCTTCTCGGTAATACACATCACATAAGCCTTGCAAGCATTGCAACTAATGAGTTAGTTGTGAGATGATGTATTACGGAGCAGTAAAGAGACTTGCCGATAGCAGATTGAACTAGGTATTGGATACCGACGATCGAATCTCGGGCAAGTAACATACCGATGACAAAGGGAACAACGTATGTTGTTATGCGGTCTGACCGATAAAGATCTTCGTAGAATATGTAGGAACCAATATGGGCATCCAGGTCCCGCTATTGGTTATTGACCCGAAGATGTGTCTCGGTCATGTCTACATTGTTCTCGAACCGTAGGGTCCGTGACGCTTAAGGTTTCGATGGCGGTTATATTATGAGTTTGTGTATTTTGATGTACCGAAGGTTGTTGAGTCCGGATATGATCAAGGACATGACGAGGAGTCTCGAAATGGTCGAGACATAAAGATTGATATATTGGACGGATATATTTGGACACCGGAAAGGTTAGGAGAAGTTTGGAGCTCGGGAGGTTACCGGAACCCCGGGAGGTATATGGGCCTTATTGGGCCCATGTAGGAAGAAGGAGAAGGAACAAGGGAGGCGCGCCCCCAAGCCCAATCCGAATTGGGGAGGGGCGGCCCCCCTTTCCTTTCTCCTTCCCCTCTTCCTATTTCTACTACTAGTACTATTTCCTAAATACTAGTACTCCTTCCTTCCCCATCCAAGTAAGATAAGGAAAGAGGAAACCTACTTGGAGTAGGTTTCCCCCTCCTGGTCGCCTCCCCTTGGGCGGCCACCTCCTCCCTCCCTCCTTTATATACTGGGGAGGGCACCTAGGACACACAAGTTGATCCTTGAGATCGTTCCTTAGCCGTGTGCGGTGCCCCCTCCACCATATTCCACCTCAGTCATATCGTGGCGGTGCTTAGGCGAAGCCTGCGACGGTGAAACATCGAGATCGTCACCACGCCGTCGTCTTGTGGAACTCCCCCTCCCGGAGCTTTGCTTTGGATCGGAGCCCGTGGAGCGTCATCGAGCTGAGCGTGTGCCAAGAACTCGGGCGCCGAATAACGGGCGCTGTGATCGGCTGGATCGTGAGGAGAACGTCTGACTACTTCCTCTACGTCATCATCGACTCGGAGGTGCCGAATGCTTGGCTGGGATCGGCAGGATCGCGAGGAGAAAGTACGACTACTTCCTCTACGTTGTGATCGCTTCCGCTTCACGGTCTCTGAGAATGCGTAGACAACACTCTCCCCTCTCGTTGCTATGCCATCACCATGGTCCTGTGTGTGCGTAGGAAATTTTTTGAAATTACTGCGTTCCCCAACGGTGGCATCCGAGCCTGGTTTTATGCGTTGATGTCATATGCACGAGTAGAACACAAGTGAGTTGTGGGCGATACAAGTCATACTACCTACCAGCATGTCATACTTTGGTTCAGCGGTATTGTGAGATGAAGCGGCCCGAACCGACATTACGCGTACGCTTACGCGAGACTGGTTTCACAGTTACGAGCATTCATGCTTAAAGGTGGCTGGCGGGTGTCTGTCTCTCACTTTAGTTGAACCGAGTGTGGCTACGCCCGGTCCTTGAGAAGGTTAAAAGCGAGTCTATTTGGCGAAATGTCGTTGTGGTTTTGATGCGTGGTAAGAACGGTTCTTGCTCAGCCCGTAGCAGCCACGTAAAACTTGCAACAACAAAGTAGAGGGCGTCTAACTTGTTTTTGCAGGGCATGTTGTGATGTGATATGGTCAAGGCGTGATGCTATATTTTATTGTATGAGATGATCATGTTTTGTAACCGAGTTATCGGCAATGGCGGAGCCATATGGTTGTCGCTTTATTGTATGAAATGCAACGCCTGTAATTGCTTTGCTTTATCACTAAGCGGTAGCGATAGTCGTAGAAGCAATAGATGGCGTAAACGACAACGATGCTACGATGGAGATCAAGGTGTCGCGCCGGTGACGATGGTGATCATGGCGGTGCTTGGAGATGGAGATCACAAAGCGCAAGATGATGATGGCCATATCATATCACTTATATTGATTGCATGTGATGTTTATCCTTTATGCATCTTATTTTGCTTTGATTGACGGTAGCATTTTAAGATGATCTCTCACTAAAATTATCAAGTAGTGTTCTCCACTGAGTATGCACCGTTGCCAAAGTTAAATGCGTCTTGAGACACCACGTGATGATCGGGTGTGATAAGCTCTCGTCCATCTACAACGGGTGCAAGCCAGTTTTGCACACGCAGAATACTCGAGTTATACTTGGCGAGCCTAGCATATGCAGATATGGCCTCGGAACACGGAGACCGAAAGGTCGGCGTGAATCATATAGTAGATATGATCAACATAAGATGTTCACCATTGAAAACTACTCCATCTCACGTGATGATCGGTTATGGTTTAGTTGATTTGGATCACGTGATCACTTAGATGACTAGAGAGATGTCTGTCTAAGTGGGAGTTCTTAAGTAATATGATTAATTGAACTTAAATTTATCATGAACTTAGTACTGATAGTATCTTGCTTGTCTATATGCATTTGTAGATAGATGGCTCGTCTTTGTTGTTCCGTTGAATTTTAATGCGTTCCTTGAGAAAGCAAAGTTGAAAGATGATGGTAGCAATTACACGGACTGGGTCCGTAACTTTGAGGATTATCCTCATTGCTGCACGTAAGAGTTACGTCTGGATGCACCGCTAGGTGCCAGACTCTTCTTGATGCAACCGACGGCGTTAAGAACGTCTGGCGAGCAAAGTCGATGACTACTCTATAGTTCGATGTGCCATGCTTTACGGCTTAGAACCGGGTCTTCAACGACGTTTTGAAAGTCGTGGAGCATATGAGATGTTCCAAGAGTTGAAGTTGATATTTCAACAGAATGCCGGATTGAGAGATATGAAGTCTCCAATAAGTTCTATAGCTGCAAAATGGAGGATAATGGGTGCATCGGTGAGCACATACTCGGAATGTCCGGGTATTACAATCACTTGACTCAACCGGGAGTTGATCTTCCGGATGATTGTGTCATTGATGTAATTCTTCAATCACCGCCACCAAGCTACAAAGGCTTCGTGATGAACTATAATATGCAAGGGTTAGTAAAGACTATGCTCGAGCTCTTCGCAATCTTTGAAAGCTGCGGAGGTAGAAATCAAGAAGGAGCATCAAGTGTTGATGGTCAATAAGACCACTAGTTTCAAGAAGAAAGGCAAAGGGAAGAAGAAGGGGAACTTCAAGAAGAACAGCAAACAAGTTGTTGCTCAAGTGAAGAAACCCAAGTCTGGACCTAAACCTGAAACTGAGTGCTTGTCTTGCCAAAGCGGTCAGTCCTTTGAAGCGGAACTGCCCCAAGTATTTGGCGGATAAGAAGGATGGCAAAGTGAACAAAGGTATATGTGATATACATGTTATTGATGTGTACCTTACTAGAGCTCGCAGTAGCACAGGTATTTGATACTGGTTACATTGCCAATATTTGCAACTCGAAACAGGGACTACAGATTAAGCGAACAACGGCAAAGGGCGAGGTGACGATGCGCGTGGAAATGGTTCCAAAGTCGATGTGATCGCGGTCGGCACGCTACCTCTACATCTACCTTCGGGATTAGTTTTAGACCTAAATAATTGTTATTTGGTGCCAGCGTTAAGCATGAACATTATATCTGGATCTTGTTTGACGCGAGGACGGTTATTCATTTAAATCAGAGAATAAAGGTTGTTCTATTTATATGAATAATATCTTTTATGGTCATGCACCCTTGAAGAGTGGTCTATTTTTAATGAATCTCGATAGTAGTGATACACATATTCATCATGTTGAAACCAAAAGATGCAGAGTTGATAATGATGGTGCGACTTATTTGTGGCATTGCCGTTTAGGTCATATCGGTATAAAGCGCATGAAGAAACTCCATACTGATGGAATTTTGGAGTCACTTGATTATGAATCACTTGGCACTTATGTAACCGTGCCTCATGGGCAAGATGACTAAAACCCCGTTCTCGGTACTATGGAGAGAGCAACAGATTTGTTGGAAATCATACATACAGATGTATGTGGTCCAATGAATGTTGAGGCTCGTGGCGGATATCGTTATTTTCTCACCTTCACAGATGATTTAAGCGGATATGGGTATATCTTCTTAATGAAACATAAGTCTGAAACATTTGAAAAGTTCAAAGAATTTCAGAGTGAAGTTGAAAATCATCGTAATAAGAAAATAAAGTTTCTACGATCTGATCGTGGAGGCGAATATTTGAGTTCTGAGTTTGGTCTACATTTGAAACAATGCGGAATAGTTTCGCAACTCACGCCACCGGAACACCACAGGCGCAATGGTGTGTCCGAGCGTCAGAATCGCACTTTACTTGATATGGTGCGATCTATGATGTCTCTTACAGATTTACCGCTATCGTTTTGGGGTTATGCTCTTGAGACGGCCGCATTCACGCTGAATAGAACACCGTCAAAATCCGTTGAGACGACACCTTATGAACTGTGGTTTAGCAAGAAACCAAAGTTGTCGTTCTTAAAGTTTGGGGATGCGATGCTTATGTGAAAAAGCTTCAACCTGATAAGCTCGAACCTAAATCGGAGAAATGTGTCTTCATAGGATACCCAAAGGAGACAGTTGGGTACACCTTCTATCACAGATCCGAAGGAAAGACATTTGTTGCTAAGAATGGATCCTTTCTAGAGAAGGAGTTTCTCTCGAAAGAAGTGAGTGGGAGGAAAGTAGAACTTGATGAGGTAATCAGTACCTTCTCCCTTATTTGAAAGTAGTTTATCACGTAAACCAGTTTACGTGACATCTACACCAAATAATGAGGAAGTTGATGATGTTGATCATGAAACTTGAGATCAAGTTACTACAGAACCTCGTAGATCAACGAATAAAATCCGCACTGCAGTGGTACGGCAATCCTGCTCGAAGTCATGCTACTAGATCATGATGAACCTACGAGCTATGAAGAAGCGATGGTGAGCCCAGATTCCATAAAATGGCTTGAGGCCATGAAATCCGAGATGGGATCCATGTATGAAAACAAAGTGTGGACTTTGGTTGACTTGCCCGAGGGTCGGCAAGCAATAGAAAACAAGTGGATCTTCAAGAAGAAGACTGGCGACGGTAATATTGCTGTCTACAAAGCTCGACTTGTCGCAAAGGGTTTTTGACAAGTTCAAGGGATTGACTACGATGAGACCTTCTCACCCGTAGCGATGCTTAAGTCTGTCCGAATCATGTTAGCAATTGCCGCATTTTATGATTATGAAATTTGGCAAATGGTTGTAAAGACCGCATTCCTGAATGGATTTCTGGAAGAAGAGTTGTATATGATGCAACCGTAAGGTTTTATCGATCCAAAGGGAGCTAACAAAGTGTGCAAGCTCCAGCGATCCATTTATGGACTGGTGCAAGCATCTCGGAGTTGGAATAAACGCTTTGATAGTGTGATCAAAGCATTTGGGTTTATCTGAGACTTATGGAGAAGCCTGTATTTACAAGAAAGTGAGTGGGAGCTCTGTAGCATTTACGATATTATATGTAGATGACATATTACTAATCGGAAATGATATAGAATTCTGGATAGCATAAAGGGATACTTGAACAAGAGTTTTTCAATGAAAGACCTTGGTGAAGCTGCTTACATATTGGGCATCAAGATCTATAGAGATAGATCAAGACGCTTAATTGGACTTTCACAAAGCACATACCTTGATAAAGTTTTGAAGAAGTTCAAAATGGATCGAGCAAAGAAAGGTTTTTACCTGTATTACAAGGTGTGAAATTGAGTCGGACTCAATGCCCGACCACGGCAGAAGATAGAGAGAAAATGAAAGATGTTCCCTATGCTTCAGCCATAGGCTCTATCATGTATGCAATGCTGTGTACCAGACTGACGTATGCTTAGCAAAGAAGCTTGGCAGGAAGGTACCAAAGTAATCCAGAGTGGATCATCGGACAGCGGTCAAGAACATCCTGAAATACCACGAAAAGGACTAAGGATATGTTTCTCGTATATGGAGGTGACAAAGAGCTAGTCGTAAATGGTTACGTCGATGCAAGCTTTGACACTGATCCGGACGATTCTAAATCGCAAACCGGATCGTGTTTTTATTAAACGGTGGAGCTGTCGGTTGGTGCAGTTCTAAACAAAGCGTCGTGGCGGGATCTACATGTGAAGCGGAGTACATAGCTGCTTCGGAAGCGGCAAATGAAGGAGTCTGGATGAAAGAGTTCATTTCCGATCTAGGTGTTATACCTAGTGCATCGGAACCTATGAAGATCTTCTGTGACAATACTGGTGCAATTGCCTTGGCAAAGGAATCCAGATTTCACAAGAGGACCAAGCATATCAAGAGACGCTTCAATTCCATTCGGGACCAAGTCCAAGTGGGAGACATAGAAATTTGCAAAGTACATACGGATCTGAACATTGCAGACCCGTTGACTAAGCCTCTTCCACGAGCAAAACATGATCAGCACCAAGACTCCATGGGTGTTAGAATCATTCTTGAGTGAACTAGATTATTGACTCTAGTGCAAGTGGGAGATCAAGGAAATATGCCCTAGAGGCAATAATAAAGTTATTATTTATTTCCTTATATCATGATAAATGTTTATTATTCATGCTAGAATTATATTAACCGGAAACATAATACATGTGTGAATACATAGACAAACAGAGTGTCACTAGTATGTCTCCACTTGACTAGCTCGTTAATCAAAGATGGTTATGTTTCCTAACCATAGACATGAGTTGTCATTTGATTAACGGGATCACATCATTAGGAGAATGATCTGATTGACATGACCCATTCCGTTAGCCTAGCACTTGATCGCTTAGTATGTTGCTACTGCTTTCTTCATGACTTATACATGTTCCTATAACTATGAGATTATGCAACTCCGTTTACGGAGGAACACTTTGGGTACTACCAAACGTCACAACGTAATCGGGTGATTATAAAGGAGTATTACAGGTGTCTCCAAAGGTACTTGTTGGGTTGGCGTATTTCGAGATTAGGTTTTGTCACTCCGATTGTCGGAGAGGTATCTTCGCCTTCTCGGTAATACACATCACATAAGCCTTGCAAGCATTGCAACTAATGAGTTAGTTGTGAGATGATGTATTACGGAACGAGTAAAGAGACTTGCCGGTAGCGAGATTGAACTAGGTATTGGATACCGACGATCGAATCTCGGGCAAGTAACATACCGATGACAAAGGGAACAACGTATGTTGTTATGCGGTCTGACCGATAAAGATCTTCGTAGAATATGTAGGAACCAATATGGGCATCCAGGTCCCGCTATTGGTTATTGACCGAAGATGTGTCTCGGTCATGTCTACATTGTTCTCGAACCGTAGGGTCCCGACGCTTAAGGTTTCGATAGCGGTTATATTATGAGTTTGTGTATTTTGATGTACCGAAGGTTGTTGAGTCCCGGATATGATCAAGGACATGACGAGGAGTCTCGAAATGGTCGAGACATAAAGATTGATATATTGTACGGATATTTTTGGAGACCTGAAAGGGTCCGGAGAAGTTTGGAGCTCCGTGAGGTTACCGGAACCCCCCGGGAGGTATATGGGCCTTATTGGGCCCATGTAGGAGGAAGGGAGAAGGAACAAGGGAGGGGGGCGCGCCCCCCCAAGCCCAATCCGAATTGGGGAGGGGGGCCGGGCCCCCCGGGCCTTTGTCCGGCCCCCTCGTCCTATTTCTACTACTAGTACTATTTCCTAAATAATAGTACTCCTTCCTTCCCCATCCAAGTAAGATAAGGAAAGAGAGGAAACCTACTTGGAGTAGGTTTCCCCCTCCTGGTGCGCCTCCCCTTGGGCCGCCACCTCCTCCCTCCCTCCTTTATATACGGGGGAGGGGGCACCTAGGACACACAAGTTGATCCTTGAGATCGTTCCTTAGCCGTGTGCGGTGCCCCCTCCACCATATTCCACCTCAGTCATATCAGTGGCGGTGCTTAGGCGAAGCCCTGCGACGGTGAAACATCGAGATCGCTCCACGCCGCCGTCGTCTTGTGGAACTCCCTCCCGGAGCTTTGCCGGATCGGAGCCCGTGGAGCGTCATCGAGCTGAACGTGTGCCAAGAACTTCGAGGCGCCGGAGTAATGCGCCAGTGATCGGCTGGATCGTGAGGAGAACGTCGACTACTTCCTCTACGTCATCATCGACTCGGAGGTGCCGGAGTAATGCGCTGGGATCGGCAGGATCGCGAGGAGAAAGTACGACTACTTCCTCTACGTTGTGATCGCTTCCGCTTACGGTCTCTAGGAATGCGTAGACAACACTCTCCCCTATCGTTGCTATGCCATCACCATGGTCCTGTGTGTGCGTAGGAAATTTTTTGAAATTACTGCGTTCCCCAACATAACTATGCTCAATTCTATCAATTGCTCAACAGTAATTTGTTCACCCACCGTAATACTTATGCTCTAGAGAGAAGCCACTAGTGAAACCTATGTCCCCCGGGTCTATTTTCCATCATATTAATCTTGCGTCAACAAGCTATTTCTGGCGCCGTCTTTATTTTTCTTTCTTTACTTTGTATCTTTATCATAAAAATACCAAAAATATTAACTTATCATATCTATCAGATCTCACTCTCTTAAGTGACCGTGTAGGGATTGACAACCCCTTATCGCGTTGGTTGCGAGGATTTATTTGTTTGTGTAGGTGCGAGGGACTCGTGCGCGGTCTCCTACTGGATTTATACCTTGGTTCTCAAAAACTGAGGGAAATACTTACGCTGCTTTCTTGCATCACCCTTTCCTCTTCAAGGGAAAACCAACGCGATTGCTCAAGAGGTAGCAAGAAGGATTTCGCGTCGTTCTTGAGGAGTCTACGCAAAAGTCAACATACCAAGTACCCATCACAAACCCTTGTCTCCCGCATTATATTATTTGCCATTTGCCTCTCATTTTCCTCTCCCTCACTTCACCCTTGCCGTTTTATTCGCCCTCTCTTTTCCGTTCGCCTCGCTTCTTGTTTGCTCGTGTGTTGGATTGCTTGCTTGTCACGATGGCTCAAGATAATACTAAATTGTGTGACTTTACCAATACCAACAACAATAATTTCCTTAGCACTCTGATTGCTCCTCTTACCGATACTGAATCTTGTGAAATCAATACTGCTTTATTGAATCTTGTCATGAAAGATCAATTCGCCGGCCTTCCTAGTGAAGATGCCGCTACCCATCTAAATAGCTTCGTTGATTTGTGTGATATGCAAAAGAAGAAAGATGTTGACAATGATATTGCTAAATTGAAGCTATTTCCTTTTTTGCTTAGAGATCGTGCTAAAGCTTGGTTTTCGTATTTGCCTAAAAATACAACTTATTCTTGGAATAAGTGCAAAGATGCTTTTATCTCTAAGTATTTTCCTCCCGCGAAGATCATCTCTCTTAGAAATGATATTATGAATTTTAAGCAACTTGATCATGAACATGTTGCACAAGTTTGGGAGAGGATGAAATTAATGATACGTAATTGCCCTACACATGGTTTGAATTTGTGGATGATTATACAAAAAAATTATGCCGGGTTGAATTTTGCTTCTAGAAATCTTTTAGATTCGGCCTTGGAGGCACTTTTATGGAAATCACTTTAGGAGAAGCTAATAAACTCCTAAATAATATTATGGTTAATTATTCTCAGTGGCACACCGACAGATCCACTAATAAAAAAGTGCATGCGACAGAAGAAATTAATGTTTTGAGTGGAAAGATGGATGAACTTATGAAATTATTTACTAATAAAAGTGTTTCTTCTGATCCTAATGATATGCCTTTGTCTACTTTGATTGAGAATAATAATGAATCTATGGATGTGAATTTTGTTGGTAGGAATAATTTTGGTAACAACGCGTATAGAGGAAACTTTAATCCTTGGCCGTATCCTAGTAATTCCTCTAATAATTATGGTAATTCCTACAACAATTCTTATGGAAATTTTAATAAGATACCTTCTGAATTTGAGACTAGTGTTAAAGAATTTATGAATTCGCAAAAGAATTTCAATGCTTTGCTTGAAGAAAAGTTGCCTAAGATTGATGAATTGGCTAGGAACGTTGATAGAATTTCTCTTGATGTTGATTCTTTGAAACTTAGATCTATTCCTCCTAAGCATGATATCAATGAGTCTCTCAAAGCCATGAGAATTTCCATTGATGAGTGCAAAGAAAGAACCGCTAGGATGCATGCTAAGAAAGATTGCTTTGTGAAAGCGTGTTCTTCTAATTTTTATGAAAACAAAGATGAAGATCTAAAAGTTATTTATGTGTCTCCTATTAAATCTTTGTTTTGCAATATGAATCTTGATAGTGATGATACTGAATATGATCCACCTTTACCTAGAAGGCGTTCCAAAAATTTGGAGTTTTAAGACCTTGATGCTAAAATTGATAAAAGTAGGATTGAAGAGATCAAAACTCTAGATATTAATGAACCCACTATTTTGGATTTCAAGGAATTTAATTATGATAATTGCTCTTTGATAGATTGTATTTCCTTGTTGCAATCCGTGCTAAATTCTCCACATGCCTATAGCCAAAATAAAGCCTTTACCAAACATATCGTTGATGCTTTGATGCAATCTTATGAAGAAAAACTTGAGTTGAAAGTTTCTATCCCTAGAAAACTTTATGATGAGTGGGAACCTACTATTAAAATTAAAATTAAAGATCATGAATGCTATGCTTTGTGTGATTTGGGTGCTATCCAAAGACTTTGTGCGATTTGCTAGGTTTCCGTAAATTTGATGCTTGTTCTTTAAACTTGCACCTTGTGGATTCCACCATTAAGAAACCTATGGGAAGAATTAATGATGTTCTTATTGTTGCAAATAGGAACTATGTGCCCGTAGATTTTATTGTTCTTGATACAGATTGCAATCTTTCATGTCCCATTATTCTTGGTAGACCTTTCCTTAGAACGATTGGTGCAATTACTGATATGAAGGAAGGGAATATTAGATTCCAATTTCCGTTAAGGAAAGGCATGTAACACTTCCCTAGAAATAAAATTAAACTACCATATGAATCTATTATGAGAGCCATTTATGTATTGCCTACCAAAGATGGCAATTCCTAGATCTATCCTTGCTATTATGCCTATCTAGGGGCGTTAAACGATAGCGCTTGTTGGGAGGCAACCCAATTTTATTTTTAGTTTTTTTTACCTTTTTCTTCTGTTTAGGAATAAATATTTGATCTATCCTCTGGTTAGATGTGTTTTTATGTTTTAATTAGTGTTTGTGCCAAGTTTAACCTATAGGATCTTCTTGGATGATAGTTATTTGATCTTGCTGAAAATTCCAGAAACTTTCTGTTCACGAAAATAATTATTAAAAATCACCAGAACGTGATAAAATATTGATTCAAATTGCTGCTGATCAATAAACAAATTGTCTAGGCCTTCCTATTTTGGTAGATGTTTTGGAGTTCCATAAGTTTGTGTTAGTTACATATTAGTACAGACTGTTCTGTTTTTGACAGATTCTGTTTTTCGTGTGTTGTTTGCTTATTTTGATGAATCTATGGATAGTAAAATAGTTTATAAACCATAGAGAAATTGGAATACAGTAGTTTTAACACAAATATAAATAAAGAATGAGTTCACTACAGTAACTTGAGTGGTCATTTGTTTTTTTCGCTAACGGAGCTCACGAGATTTTCTGCTGAGTTTTGTGTTGTGAAGTTTTCAAGTTTTGGGTGAAAGATTTGATGGATTATGGAACAAGGAGTGGCAAGAGCCTAATATTGGGGATGTCCATGTAACCCCAAGATAATATAAGGACACCTAAAAGCCAAAGCTCGGGGATGACCCGGAAGGCATCCCCTCTTTCGTCTACTTCCATCGGTAACTTTCCTTGGAGCTATATTTTTATTCACCACATGATATGTGTTTTGCTTGGAGCGTCTTGTATTATTTGAGTCTTTATTTGTTACTTTACCACAATCATCCTTGCTTTACACACCTTTTTAGAGAGTCACACTTGATTCGGTATTTGTTAGAATACTCTATGTGCTTCACTTATATCTTTTGAGCTATATAGTTTTGCTCTAGTCACTACAAAAAAATACACTTCCGTGATGATACGTGTTTGTCACAGTAGGTCGTGTTTTCTGTCATGCATGTACATCCATGACGATTTTATGAAAGAATGAAGATAGTCATACCTGTGCTGTCGTAGAAGTGTTCCGTGACATCACCAAAATTATCATCACGGAAGTGTCCACTTCCATGACGATAAATCGCGCGTCACAGAAGTGCTTTTGTCAAGGGTGACCGACACGTGGCATCCACAGTAACGGAATGCCGTTAAGCTATCGGGTCGGGTTTTGGATCCGATAACCCGTTAACAGCCCTGACCAATAGGGATTTTCCACGTGTAAAATTATCATTGGCTGGAGGAAACACGTGTCTGCTCATCGTTGGGACAGATGTCATCCACTCATTGGACGTAAGCCGCCTATGATACGTCGACACGTGGCACGGCCCAACAGAGGCCCATTCCTGTGAAAAGGCTGACCCGTTTTACTTGGTCAAAAGGTGGCGGGCCGGCCCATGGAAAGCCTGTTAACGGCCTATTCACATATAGCCCATTTACAGCCCGCTAACCCAAGGCCCGTTACGCCCTATCCGAATTAGGCCCAGTAGCGTCATCTGGGCCATCCAATATGATTCCATCCCATTTTCACTTCTGGCGCATGTATGGCCCATGACGTCTTTCGGCCCATATGAGGCCCTATGTAACTCTTGGCCTATTAACGGCCCGTGGTGAAACTGGCCCGTAATGAACAAAGGTATCACTTTACACCCATTAACGGCCCGTGGTGAAACTGGCCCGTAATGAACGAGGTATCACTTTATACCCATTAACAGCCCGTTATTCCGTTGGGCGTTTCTAGCCCATGTTATCTTTCGGCCTTCTCGAGCCCATTTATTCTTGGGTTCATTTCAAGATTCGTTTACTTACGGCCCGTTCATCATTTTTTACGCTTGTGGGCCAAATTCAGCCCGTGGTTCTGATCGGCCCGTTTGTGGTCCGTTAATACATTGCGCCGTTTTCATAGCGTCATGAAATACGGCCTATTAACGATGGCCCATTATGGTCGGCCCATGAATGGATGATTCCAACTCTAGCCCGTTTACGGCCAGAATGCGGTCTGTTTGGCCCATGTTTAGCCAATCGATCACACGACCCGTATAAGGCCCATTGATGATACGGCCCGCAGAAAGCCCATTGTTTCTATGGCCCGTAGAAGGCCCATTGTTTCTACGTCCCGTATAAGGCCCACTATTTCTACGGCCAGTAGGAGGCCCAGTGTCACTACAGTAAATATTAGCCCATGGTTATTGTGGCCTAGTTTTAAAAAATAGGTTATTGCAGCCACTAGCAAACCGCGGAAAAAGAACTGCAATGACTACAAGCAAACAAATAAACAAGACAACAAGGAAATAAATAAGCAAGCAACTAACGCTAGGCTATCACGACTATTACACATATTACATCCACTGGGCATCAAAGTTCGCCACCAAAGGTAAATATAGGGAACAAAGCAGATATCATATACCTTTGTCAAAGTTAGCGACCAACGCAAATAAACGCCGCAAAGAAACAAATCCAGAATCGAAACCACTTCAAGATCTCACGAAACAATATCATGGGTACCCATAATGCCGGCAAGATGCTTAGCAAGCTTATTAACTTTCTCTTGTTTGGCGCTTAAATCCTCCAAATAGCTTGTCGTTGCACCGGAAAATATGCATCTGAATTCTGCAAGGACTTCCTCGATCCTTGACTTCTGTCGCAGCACATCGATCGATGTCTTTCAACTTCAAGAAGACGAACTGATTCAGCGTGAAGTTCAAGAGCTTGTGCCGGCAGAGTGGCCAAGATGCTTTCGAACACTACATCAAGACATGACTTTTGGGTTCCCTCACTGTCGTCAAGATAGTTTTTATCAGCTTTCTTGGGGACCAATAGGGATGTTTCACTATCTTGAACCTTATCTGCATTACTTCCTTTACCATTGGATAACGCGGTACTGTTCTCCAATATTTTATCCGCATTCTAAAAGAGAAACAAGCAGACACATCACACGTTTACCATGTTGTATATGAAACTCATTTTGGTAAATGAGTTCAGTAGTAAAGTCGACAGGATAACATCATGAAACAAACATATATCTATGTACCATGGTCACTTTATGGTCTATATCATTCTAGTTTTTGTTGCCAAATCAAGATAGAGACACAGTTCAAATAATATTTGTTCAAGACAAAGCAGAATAGACAGAATATAAGTGTATAGAGCAATAACAACACTTGTAATGTGCATGACATGAGAACATAACTGTTTATTCAATTGAAACTGAAATCAACATAGAGCAGGTTACAACAGCAAACCAGTTAAGGAAACAGGTTTAAAACATACCTGTTGCACCATTGGAGTTTCAATTCCATCCTTCAAATTTGAAAATAGTTGGTATGAGTAAATATAGTAATGCAACAACAAAGGAGTATGAACCATAGCTACAGAACCTGACCTGAGAACAAATCTTCTTCTCCTTTAAGCATTGAGTTGGGATTCGAGTGGTGGTCCTCGTGCTTTGGGCACTGCAGTTCCCTTACTAACTGCTTTCGTGTTTGGGTGCTCTGTGGTGGAGACGGTCTTTGTGTCAACTGGAACTAGGTTACTATCTGCCGGGGTTGGGGTTAGAAGGTGTAGCTGGTTCTCTTTCCAACTGGGTAGGGGTACAATCTCTGAGAGTCTGCAGGTTATGTGTGGTGGATCTGGTCCTTGGGCAAGTACAACCGTGGTTCTATCTGCATCAACTGGTAGCACTATCTTTTTTGAAGACCGTGTTGTTACTCCCTTAGATACTGCCATCACGCTCTCCAATTCAAATGGCTGATAAACAAGAAAAGTAATTGAAAGTATAGACATTGTATGATAGACAGGTGCAATGGATAGTCGGGAATAAAAGAGGGCATGAAATAATTCATATTTATGTTGTCTAACCAAACAGGATAGCATGACACAATTTCACATATATGATGGCTAACTAAACAGGATAGCATGACACAATTTCACATTTTGATGGCTAACTTAAAAAGATGGAAAGACATAGTTCAAAATATGAGACTATGTAAACAGGATGACATGACATAACTATATAATGTGTTTATTAAATAGGTTGGCATGCCATAATTCACATACATTCACGGATAGAATGCCATAATTCAAAATATGATGACTGTAAACACTAAACAGGATGAGATGATATAACTATATGATGTCTTTATTAAATGGGTTGCCATGCCATAATTCAGATAGATGATGTGTATGTACTATGTAAACATGATGGCATGATATAATTCAAATATATGATTTATATAGTAAGCAAGTAAGCAGATGGCAATCCATATATGATGTAAAAACTAAGCAATGCAAGATAACATGCATGACATGGGTAATATAACCCTGCCAAGTTTGAGAATAGACCTCAGGGGGGAAATAGGACTGGTCATCAGTCTCTGAATCCTCCTCTGAGGAGCTCTCTGTAACCAGAAGATGTCTGCTTCAGCAGGTAGCATTGTCTGCTCTGAATACCTTGTTTTCACTCTAGATACTTCCATCACCGCTTTAAATGGCTGATGCACAGGACGAGTAGTTGAATATACAAACGTTGTCGACAAATGAACACATAATACAAAAAAAATGATAGCATGATATAATTCACATACATGATGATTGGCTAAACAGCATGGCATTGCATAATTCACATATATAATGCCTTTGCAACAAGATAGCATTGTATAATTCACATATATAATGTCTTGCAACAAGATGGCAATGCATAATTCACATATATGGTAATTAGACACCTTTGAGCAATTGGCATTCACACAAAGCATGTCTAAACTAATCAAATGACATAGCAATGCGAGACACCATACGCACGATATGAGCAACATAACCCTGCCAAGTTAGAGCATACACCTCGTGGGGGGGGGGGAATAGGACTGGTCATCTGTCTCTGAATCCTCCTCTGAGGAGCTATCCGTAACCAGCGAGATATGCGCTTCGTCAGATAGCATAGTCTGCTCTGAAGACCTTGTTTTCACTCCAGAATTTGCTATCACCGTGTCAAATGGCTGATGCACACGAAGAGCAGTTGAATGTACTAACATTGTTGACAAATGTAATATGTAACACAAAAAAAGGATGGCCTGATATAATTTACATATAAGATGACTGGCTAAGCAGGATGGCATTGCAAAATTCACATATATGGTGCCTGGCTAAACAAGATGGCGTTGCATAATTCACATAAACGATGAATAAACTAAACAGATGGCATTCAACACAAAGGATGTCTAAACTAAGCGGATGACATATTTGATGTATAAAGTAAGCAATGCAAGACACCATATGCATGATATAACCAACATCAAGATGCCAATTTAGAGCGAAGACCTCGGGGTAAATAGGAGTTGTCTTCTCATACGAATCCCCTCGTAACAGATATCTTCCTCTCGATTACAATCCGAAATGCGTGGAGGGGGGCTGCCTTTGCGCCTACCATGGAGCGACGTCTGCATGAAATTTTATTGCCATGCAAGACTCGTCTCTTTTGCTCTACATGTTCAGTTCCATTGTTTACAATAACTGTCATGCATAGGAATAAAACACAGTGAGATTATGTAAGTAATGCATGCAAAAATCCAGAGTGATGGTAGCAACCTGTGGATAGACCCAAAACCAATAATAGCAGGCAGATAATGGCTTCAGTTAAAAAATACAGATAATGGCTTCTTTACTGTTTGTTTCCCACCCAACATGAAACTCACAAAGAGACACTGGATATTAACCGGATAGTAGATAGATACTATTGATAGCGGCCCGATATGTACCGCACAACCATTTAAAAACTCAAGTTTGACCATTAGTTTGGAGCTGACTCGAGTCTAATCGGTGAACAAGACGATAAAGTAGCATGTAATATTAAGCGATGCATAATTAAGCGGAACCACGAAGAGTGCGACCTCTCTTGCGGCCCGTGTAGTCCTCGAGGTCATCTGCTCGGTTGATGATGGTAATGCAGTTTTCATGGCTGCCGGTAATGGGAAAGAAGATCTGAGGCGGCGAAGACAGTCCGAGGCGGATCCTGCTGTCCGGACCCTTCTGTCGTTGGAGCAGCTGAACTGGGGTGGACGACGGCGCAGCAGGAGCGGGACAAACCACGCAAGGTTTTCTTTGACAACTATCTGTAAGAGAAGTAACTCTGTAAGTGCTCGTTTGAATTGGAGGATTCCAACAATGCAGGGATAGGAAATAGACAGGAATAGGATAGGAATGCACGTGCAAACACAGAGAATTTAAAAACACAGAATTTCTGCCAATCTGGGTGTTTGATTCACAACAATTGGAAGATCACAGGATGCAAAGAAGCATGGTGAGATTAAGTTTAACCACAAGAAAATGTATGGTTATAATGCTAGTATGCTACTATCTCTTAGTCTTCTGCTTCATGAATAGGAATTTGAAAAGGAGGACACGTGAAAGTTAAAATTCCTACGTTTTTTCTTTCAAGGAGACACTAAAGGAACAAATCCGTGTGCTTAGTGGACAATATATATAACATGTAGAGTAAAAAAGAGATGCAACAAGTGTACAACCTCTTTGGCGAAGCCATGTCGATCTCAACATGATTGTGTTGGCCGGTGAGGATGCTCGCGACTTTCTTTGTCGGAGGAGGAAGAAGATCTTAGGCGTCTGGAGATGGAGCTCGAGGTACTGCTCATGATGAAGGGTTTAAATCGTTGGAGCAGCTCCGGTGAATTGTACGACGCCGAGGCTGAAGCAGGACAAGAGAGACAACGAACAACGTTACCCTGAGTGGAATTCTAATAGCATCTCCAATACATGACGCAAAATACATAACCACAAAGTGCTAGATGTAAAATACATCAGCCGCTCATCTCTAAACTTAACTGTCGAAACTGAACTTAACTGTCGAAACTGAACTTAACTGTCGAAACTGAATTTTGCTGTCGAAACTGAATTTTGCTGTCGAAACTGAACGCACTAGCAAGGTGAGGCTACACGTCGGTCGACTGACTTTTTCATCTCTGGTCATTCGATTTTGCCGCCATTGGATCTGAAATCAAGGGCCTGCGGTTCATCTTCAACCTCCACCCCACAGGCCGCCAGCCACCACCGGCCAAACAGCAGCCCCTCGTCACCATGTTGGCGGTGCGCCACCGCCCGCCAAAACACTCCCCACCGCCGGTCCGCCCCAGCCACAGCCATCCCTCTAGCCCCCCTCGCGTCGAGCTTTTCTCTAGCGATCCCCACGCCACCGCCCCGCCAACACCCTGCCACCACCGGCGACCACCGCCCCCATCCTGAACCCTAAGATAGATAGTGGGGTACCTCTCCGGCGAGCCCCCCCACCCCCTGAAAATTGACTGACCCAAAAGTCGATTCAGTCGGCTGAAGTGTAGCTAAATCGGAGCAGCATCGCAAGCAAGAGCAAGAGCGAGAGCAGCAACGCGAGCGAGAGCTAAAGCAGCAGCAGCTCCTATTGATGTGGACGTCGCCGCTGAGGGAGCGACGCCGTGGAGGAAGTGGCCAGTGACGCCGCCGTGGATGGAGCCGCGCTGTGTCGGCTTGGGACCGAGCACCGGCAACACCGTGAGATCGAATCAAGAAGAAAATGCGGCGATTAGTGTACAACTCTTTGATGGCGCCGATTAGGCCACAACTTCATCCGAGGAAACGATGATGATGATGCTCTTCCGGTGGTGCAAGTGAAGACGGCGGTGTGGGAATGGAGGTGGCGTGAAAGACGAGGGGAACATCGGGGCAGCTTCTTGGAGGTGGAGGACAGGGTGGCTGAACCGGCGGGACGATGAGATCGACGATGAATCCTCATCCGGTACAGTGGATGAGGGACGTCGAGGTGTTGCTGTGGACGACATCGTCGGGGAAGAGGTTCCGGCTGGGTGGCGGACGGAGCAGGGTGTGGGGTTTCGTCGCTGGTTTTCGCGGCCTCGGTGTATGAATGGGTGGGCGGATGGGATGGCAGTGGGGAACCATGGCTTAGAGACGCGCTTGTCCGAAATGTGGGGTAAGTTACAAAAGTACCCCCACCGATTTGAGGCGGTTCTTATGGTTCAGGGGTACCACGGGCATTTCGCGTGTCGGGATTTCATAGGAGGTGGGAGTTTTCGCGCGCGTTGTAATTTCGGAATAGCAAGGCGCAGGTTGAGATGGAGGGAGTTGTCGAACTGTGAGACAAAGATATATCTTAAATATTTCGGGCTAACAAGGCGCGGGTTGAAATTTCCGGACAAGCCTAACATGTACTGTGCCAAATCAATGCGTACTACATATGTCATTCAAAACTTTGAAGTCATGTTATGTTCAATTAAAATATTCCGCTACGTGTATAATGCATGCAACCTACTACTCAAATGAACGTTTTAGTGCATTCCAAACGTATATACTACCGCTTCAATATGAATTAAATTTGAATTCATTTCTCTATTTGAATAAGATCTACAGTAATGATTGTTGTGAAGTCAAAGCATTTGAATTCGTTTCTCTATTTAATAAGATCTACAATCATCATTATTGTCAAGTTAAACCATCGTTTGTGTATTACCTTCACAGCACACCACATGATTAGTCTCGAGTTACATATGAACTATGTGTACTATATGAACTCGAACTAGATTTTTTGAATTCACTTTATTTTGATTTCAAATCACATTACATTTCTAGCTCTAGCTAGATCTTCATAATCTACACCATGTCTCATATGTATAATGTGTTTATCACATTATGTATGGTGCCCCGCCCCCTACGCCTACAAGTATTTAGATGTGAGTTGCAAACACCACACATTACCACAAATTCAAATAAAATGTGAGAATGTTCGATATATATTATTGTTTAGATTGTTCGATATTTAGTTGTAAGCTGCAAACGCCACACATTATCACAAATTCAAATAAAATGTGAGATTGTTTGATGTATAGTATGGTTTAGATTGTTCGGCATTTAGTTGTGAGTTGCAATCGCCATGCATTATCACATTATGGTATAACATGTGCACATCACGTGTATCACCGCTATATTCATGCATGCAATGTTTAAAACACTATGATCTCCTGTTCAAATATATGAATCCGCTTTCATATCAAATTATGATCTTTGTTAGTCTCTTACACCCACACAATCCTCTAACCTTTTTAGCTACCACTAACTTTCTCTCGTGCATGCACACGCCCTCCTCGCCCTCCCCCTCCCTCGGCATTCTATCCACCGGGCACATTCATTTTTTTCTTTAGGTCGTTCTCCCAGAGTCTCCACAACTCCTTTCCGACACACACCGATCGATAAACCTCTCCAGCGATGCCTGCCTACAACATACACACACACACCTTCAATCTCCTCCTTTATGTGTCCTTGCCTCGTGTCTCTCATACGGTCAGACACACGTGTAAACTCTCGCCCCTCTTTTCATCGATCTCACAACCGCACACTCCTTCCCCTATCTAGCTAGTAGTTGGGCCTCTCGCACCACCTTCTAGCTCCATTCTCTCTGTCTATCCATCTCGTGGGCCTTATTTGCCTCTAACAAATGGATGTACACCGACCGGTCTCGCTATACATATAGCTAGCTAGGTCCTTATAACTCTTTTTTACCCACACGTCGATCGATCTACCTCATTAGTTGTGTCTCTCCCTTCCTCCGACAAACAACAATTGATCTACCGATCTAGTTAGGTTTGCTTACCAAACACATGGTTCCCCTTCGTCATCCATGGATGCGTCCCGACAGATCTATCACGCACAGGCACACACAGAAACACATCCCCACTCTTATTGATAACATTGCAGTTCCACCCTCAGTTTGTCTAGTAGGCCTCTCCCACCATCTCCGAGAAGCAACTCCATCACCCATCCAGCACTCTACCCCTCTCCCTCCCTCTCCCTCCCTCTCTCTCTCCTCTCTCTCTGTCCCATCATATTTCCCGTCCTTCAGTTATGTATGGATGTCGACCGATCTCCCTCAAGACATAGCTGGGTCTCTCCTTCTCAACACATATACGAGTCGTTCTACCTCTATAGTTAGGCCTCTCCCTACCCCTCCCCTCACCCCCCCACACCGATACATCGAGCGCTCTAGTCATGTCTCCCTGCCACACACAAACTTGACATGTGCCCTCTAATGTTCTGTAGGCCGATCGCCCTATATCTTTGACTTGCACACACACACAATTTCGATGGCTCTCTTCATCGATCCCGCACCCACCCACTTGATCCTCTCTTCGACTCTATCGATAGCTATGACCCCTCCCTCTCTTCTCGTGGATTGCCCGACCCTCTATGTATGATATGGACAGGCCTCCATTTCACACACATTGCATGCAAAATTTTGCCTGAGATGTCATCGACAAATATTCCCACAAATAATTCACGAAATCAACCCCCACCCCACCCCACCCCACCCCAAAACAAAAACACTCCTGAACGCGGTTTGTATCTCTCACACACACCCACGTAGGTGGGGGACGTGCAGGAAGAGAAGAGGTGCATGCACGACGCACGTACTCCCGTCTCTTTCCCAACCACACCCGCGCGGGCACACGGTGGAGCTCAATTCTGTATGAAAAAGGCAGCCCACGTGGTAATTTGGCACGTGTACTGGTTGTCCACTTGGTGGAGGGAGGATCGTCTACCACGGGTGAACAAACAAATTGCAACTTGACGTGTTATGTTAAAAAAAGAGGCAAACCATGTGGGGCCTACTGAGGGAGTCCTAGATTAGGGGGTATCCGGACTGCCGGACTGTGTACTACGTCCGGACTATTGAAGCGTGAAGATACAAGACTCAAGACTTCGGCCCATGTCCGGATAGGACTTCCCTTGGCGTGGAAGGCAAGCTTGGCGATCCGGATATTATATTTCCTTCCTTGTAACCGACTCCATGTAAACCCTAGCCCTCTCCAGTGTCTATATAAACCGGAGAGGTTGGACCTTAGAAGGCCGATCACAATTACAATCATACCATCATAGGCTAGCTCTTAGGGTTTAGCCTCTATGATCTCGTGGTAGATCTACTCTTGTACTACCCATATCATCAATATTAATCAAGCAGGAAGTAGGGTTTTACCTCCATCGAGAGGGCCCGAACACAGGTAAACATCTGTGTTCCTTGCTTCCTCGTTACCATCAGCCTTGACGCATGCATCGGGACCCCCTACCCGAGATCCGCCGGTTTTGACACCGACATTGGTGCTTTCATTGAGAGTTCCTTCGTGTCGTCGCCACAGGCTCGATGGCTCGTCTCATTGTCAAGGACGACATTACCTTGGAGGGGGCTCTGGCTGTAGGCCAGACGCTCCGGCTCGGCGGCTTTATCATGGCCGTCCCATCGGCGGTGGCGCCGACGATGACTTCTTGGGTCATCAATCATAACCTTCGCGTCAGTTCGGAACTTGCCGAACAGATGGATCCAATGGAGCTCTCCTCCCTTAACGAACTCTTGGATCGCATCGCCGCTCTGGGAGTCGCTACAGACTACGACCGGATTGGGCTTAAACCCGACCAAAGGGACATCAGGTCCCCGCCGGCCACCCATGAGATAGCGATAGTGGAGGAACCACACGCGGATTGCCCCTCAACTCTGAGGACAAGTTGTGTTCGGATCACCGAACCCCTTGAGCCAAAGACCTGTTCAAAGGAAAACCCGACCCAGGTCCCGCACTTAGATTCGGGCATTGGGCCGAAGAAATTGGGCACTCCGGATTCTGAGCTGTTTAGCTCGGGACCGCCCACGCCCTTGGGCGTTAGATCGGATCAAAATCCGGACTCTAAACTGGACCTAAACTGTCTCTCCCGCATCATGCAAGAGCCTCAGGAAACCATACGTCGCTACGGGGCCAGATTCCTCCTTGCGCTTAACAAGGTCAGGGACTGCCGCGACGAGAACATGGTCTCACTTTTTCTCGCAAAACTGCAGACGAAGGACTCCTCAATGCTATAAGTCATGACATAGTACGCTTCATGGACTTGGCAACCATAGTACGTAAGTACTGTGTGATGGAGAGCGCTTGGAAGACCCAAACAGAATTTTGGGATAGTACTGCTATCGCCAAAACCTTTGTCCGAACTAAACGGACGAACTCTCGTAAGTCGTCCGACCCAACCCCCAAGAAACCAAAGCCCACTCCAGGGCGGAGATCCGTATTGGAAAAATGGCTCGACGGGCCATGTAAGCTCCACAGTACTCCGGATACGGCACCTACTCATAGCCTTAAGGCATGTTGGATACTCTGGCAGGTGGCAAAAAGTGGCGAGGATCTTCTTATGGGCCATAAAGCGGAGCAACATCCCGCCAAATAACACAATACGTCTGATCGACAGTCTTTGAGACTTTCGCCTCGAACAATAGGCATAAGCGAAGCTCGTCGAAGCTCCGCTGAAATTTACCGTGTGGCAAAAATAAACCCTTGGAATGACACTGCTATAACTTTTAATGCCAGTGACGAACCTCGATCCCGGACTGTCCGAGCACCAGCCGCTCTGGTTGTTAGCCCAATCGTGGACGGATTTCAGCTCACCAAAGTGCTCAAGCGGATTAAATCTGATCTATGAAGAAACACTCAGCAAGATGGAGATTGATAAAAGCCGCATTGAACAAAGCGGCACGACCTTCAGGGGAATTATCCCTACCCGGGAAGCGCGGTGTGCGGGAAAAATCACACTCGATGTGGTATTCGGCACCCCGGAGCATTATAGGTCCGAGGAAATCACATTCCAGGTGGCTCCTTTTAGCAGCGGATACCACACCCTTCTAGGGCGGGACGCGTTTACAAGCTTTCAAGCTGTACCCCATTATGGGTACATGAAGCTTAAAATGCCCGGACCCAATGGAATCATCACTCTAGCTAGTGACCTGGACGTTGCGCTTCGCGCCGAAAATAAAACCGCAGCTCTAGCCTTGGAAGCATTATCTGAAGCCCTAGCAGCCGAAGAGTTAACAACACTGCAGGCCACAGTAGACAGGGACGACGTGATACTAGACAAACGACCCAAGTCCACCTCATTCAAACCTGCAGACGAGATAGTCAAATTCTAGGTCCAGCCAACGGACCCCATGAAGACAGGTTCAATCAGGACACATCTGAGCCCCGCGATCGACGCCGCACTACGAGATTTATTACGCGAGAATTGGGACATTTTCACCTGGCACCCATAGGACATGCCAGGCATCCCACACAGACTGGCCGAACACAACCTCAATATTCTAAAAGGATATAAACCAGTCAAGCAGACCCTAAGGCGATTCTCAGAGCCCAAACGACAGGCAATGGGGGAAGAGTTAGCCAAGCTACTAGAGGCCAGATTTATCAGAGATATCAAACATCCAGATTGGCTGGCGAATTTGGTGATGGTACCAAAGAAGGACAAATCACAGGCGCCTATGCGTCGACTTCAAAGACCTCAACAAGGCTTGCCCCAAGGATCCCTTTCCTCCCTCGCATCGATCAAATCATCGATGCCACAGCTGAACCACGACTTCATTTGTGTTTCCTCGACGATACTCTAGATACCATCAAATAAAGATGGCGAGTCCACCAAGCTGCAACAACTTTCATAACGCCATATGGCCCTTTTACGCTTCAACACTATGCCTTTCGGGCTCAAGAACGCCGTGCAACCTACCAACGCAGGATTCAAACATGCCTGGAAAAGCAAATCGGCAAAACAGTGGAGGCATACGTGGACGACGTGGTCATAAAAACAAGACACGTCGAAACCCTAATAGATGACTTGAGGCTTACATTCGACAATCTCTGGACATACGACATCAAGCTGAATCCGGAAAAATGTGTTTTTGGCGTCCCCTCGGGGAAGCTACTCGGCTTCATCGTTTCCAACAGAGGAATTGAAGCGAATCCGCAAAGATCCGAAGCTCTGTCACAGATTGGCCATACCAATGACCTCAAGCACATCCAAAAACTAGCCGGATGCGTGGCCGCTCTCAGCCGCTTTATCTCCAGGTTAGGAGAAAAGGCACTACCGCTTTACCGCCTTCTTCGGTGCACCGAACACTTCGTATGGACGGATGCAGCCGTGGCCGGACTGGATGAAATAAAGACCTTATTGGCCAGTAATCCAGTACTAACAGCACCGAATATCGACGAACCTATCTGTTGTACATAGCTGCAACGCATCAAGTCGTAAGCGCAGTGCTCGTCGTTGAACGAGAGGCTGACGGATACAAATACCCGCTCCAAAATCCGGTCTACTACGTGTCCACGGTCCTAATCCCATGCAAATCCCGATACCCACACTATCAAAAAATAACATACGCGGTGTTCATGGCATCCCGGAAGCTACGACACTACTTTCAAGAGTGTTCGATTATGGTGGCCTCCGAAGTACCACTCAATGACATAATAAATAACCGCGATGCTACGGGCTGGATTGCCAAATGGGCCATTGAGCTCCTCCCGTTCGACATAATGTACAAACCACGGCGGGCCATCAATTCGCAAGTGTTGGCTGACTTCATCGCCGAATGGACAGAAGCCGAACTCCCTAAAGAGTACGGCGCACACTCAAACTGGATCATGCACTTCGACGGCTCTAAAATGCTGGCCGGATTGGGAGCAGTGTAGTCTCGACGTCTCCCATCGGAGACACGGTCCAGTACGTCCTCCAAATATTATACACAGACTCCAACAATGCAGCCGAATACGAGGCTCTGTTGCACGGTCTTCGGATGGCAGTCTCTATGGGCATTCAACGCCTAGAAGTGCGTGGGGACTCAAACCTCGCAATATCACAGATAAACAGAGATTTTGATGCCAAGGACCCGGAAATGGCGGCCTACCGTAACGCCGACCTCAAAATGTCAGCTCAGTTCGAGGGACTCGAATTCCACCATGTGGCTCGAGAAAACAATCAAGCGGCGGATGTCCTCGCTCGCATCGGCGCTAAACGCGACCTTGTCCCACCTAATATATTCTTGGAACGGCTGTTCAAGCCATCCGTAGTATGGGAAGGGGAGTCCGGCAATATTAGCACGGATCCGAATACACCCCCAGATTCTGAACCATCAGGCATAGTCGGAGGTTCTACCCCCGAAATAACGTCCTCGGCCCACGAAATCATGGCTGTAATCGCCCCGTGGACCGAGCCCTTCTTGGCCTACCTAAATAGGCAGGAGCTCCCCGAAGACCAAAATGAAGCACGCTGCATTGTCCGGCGTTCTAAAGCTTACAAAGTCTACGAAGGGGAACTCTACAAGAAAAGCGCTACCGGAGTACTTCAAAGATGCATCTCCGAAGAGGAAGGGCGGCAGCTCTTGGCTGAAATCCATGCCGGCCTGGGCGGGCACCACGCCGCGGCTCGGGCATTAGTCAGCAAGGCCTTCCGTATAGGTTTCTATTGGCCGACGGCCCGAGAAGACGCACAAGACCTTGTCCAACATTGTGTCGGTTGCCAGCTCTTTGCCAATCAGAGTCATATGCCCCCTACCGCCCTCCAAACAATCCCCATAACTTGGCCCTTTGTGGTCTGGGGGCTGGATATGGTCGGACCTCTCAAAGGGGGAAGCCATAAGAAGAAATACTTATTGGTCATGGTGGACAAATTCACCAAATGGATAGAAGCTAAACCAGTCAAAACGGCTGAATCCAGACCAGTAATAGACTTCATATCCGGGGTCGTACACCGATACGGTGTCCCCCACAACATCATCACTGATAATGGCTCAAATTTGACAGCCGATGAAGTGAAAACTTGGTGCGCAAAAATGGGCATCAAGCTCGATTACGCTTCCGTCTACCATCCCCAAACAAACGGCCAGGTAGAGCGGGCAAATGGTCTTATTATGAGTGGCATCAAATGCAGACTAGTGCGATCCTTGACAAAGTCAGATACGCACTGGGAGGAGGAGCTCGACTCCGTACTCTGGGGGCTACGGACCACGCCAAATCGCACCACCGGATATACACCATTTTTTATGGCGTACGGCGCAGAAGCAGTATTACCTTGCGACATAATACATGATTCGCCACGCGTACGCATGTACGAAGAGAAGGAAGCCGAGTTAGATCCGCAGGATAATTTGGATGCCCTGGAGGAGGAGCGCAATGTCGCAAAAGCCCGTTCCGCATTCTATCAGCAACAGGCTCGATGATACCAAAGCAGAGAAGTGCGGGCCAAAACTTACAATATTGACGAACTCGTTCTACGACTACCGGAGAAGAAGAAGGACAAACTCAAATCCAAGTGGGAGGGTCCCTTCGTCATTGACAAAGTTCTCACCGGAGGAGCGTACCGCTTACGTAATGCATCCGATAACAGACTCGAGCCAAACCCATGGAACGCGGCAAGACTACGGAGATTCTACGCCTAGCGCCGAACACAGTGTTCGTCTCCTAACCCCTACCTTTTAATTATGCCCCATCCCCTTTTCCTTTCTCGACCTTTTTCTCTCTTCACACAAAGTATTCATTACAGTGCGGATTTCCGGATCACTCCAGCCGCACTAAGTGTGTAAGCAATACCTGGGGGCTTCCTATACGGAAGCTAAAAATAATTACTCACATGGCTTTCTGCCCATCACATATGCATTCTTTTTCCATATGTGCCTTTTCTTCACCATTATATGCATCGATATGACTTAAGATGTTGCCAAGCTGGGTTGCCTGGCTCTTGTGTTTATGCCCCTACGTTCCCGTTAATTGGCTAGGGCATAAGGGGAGCACCTCTGCGATTGTTACTGCCGGTTCAGCCGGATGTGTACCTCAGACTGGGTGAAGCCGAAAGCTAGCTTCCTTAAGAGAATATTCGATCGGTGGACAAAAGAGGTGTTCGTTTATTATAACATAAATCCCCAGAAGTCTTGTATCCTGCGCCATCGTTCACAGTCCGGACATGTGCATCGTCGCATGCGTACCCAGGGAAAGGAACCCCTAACGGAACTATTCTCTCTGGAAGATGTTTCTTACTACCCATGTAATATAACATAACTAGTTGGGTACTTGTCTGTTCAAGCTCGTATGACCCCTACGCCTTGTTTCCACGCATACCCCGGTTTTGTATGACGAGCGGGTATTCGGAAACACCCCGGAATATAGGATCCGGTGGCTGAAGCGAAAAGGTCCGCCATGACAAATGATTTTAATCCGGCTAGGGGCTACTTAAGCCCATTAAATTACACAGTCACTTGGACTGATTACATTCCTCTTCTATACCGTCCAACAGGCTATCTAGCTTACAATCCTGTTGAGAATACTTAGCGGCTAACGCTACCTGGTCATACACCAGACTTACGAAATTTCTTGCCCATCGGGCCCGCCGTCCCACTTCGCCATATGGTTCGGGTCCAGCTTGGTGTAGCGCGTCTTCACCATTGCCCGAGCTTCTCTTGCTCATTGCGGCATGCTGATATCTTCCATAGACGGAAGCGCCACCGAGCTCCTTGAAGCAGGTCCATAAGTTCCTCCATGCCATTCGGCAAGAAGCTTGATGGCCACAAAGCTTTGCAACACCCTGCATCACTTGCCGAGCTTGCTCGTGCAGTTGCAAAAGGTCTTGCAGTAAATCATTTGCAGATGAGGGCATCTCCTCTTCAGGGCGACCGGTTAACATTCCTGCAAGCAAAATTCTTTCAATATACTTCCTCGCCGAACTATACAACAGTTCGTCTAGGCACTTACCATAAATGCCGCGTCGAAGCCTCTTGTTCTCCTTCACGGAGTCCGCCAGCTGAGCGCGGGGATCTTTTAACTCCACGTCCAGCTGAACTTTGGCATCTTGAAGATCGTTCTTCTCCCGCCTAACTCGCGTAAGAATGCGCTCGCCAACCTCCAGCTGCTTTTTGAGATGCGATGCATCCTCTCTTACACCCTCCAGATTCACCCCGGGATTGTCTGCAGAATTTTCTGTTAGACTCGTCACATCAGCCATTTACTAACTGGTGCATCTTCGTGCAATTGTGACAATTGTTACCAGATGAGGGCTCTTGGGGTTCCTCTAATTTGGCAACTGCGGCCCTTAGTTCGGCCTTGCATCCCTCCAGCTCCCGAGACAATTGCTCGTTCTTCTCTACAAGGACCTGTGCATAAATTGATCCTTAAAATAGTTGTTTCAACCGTTTCAAGTCTCAGGGGCTACTGCTACACATGCTTATCAAATTTTCTTACCCGTATATCTTTGGTATACTGGTCCGTCGCTCGGGCAAGCCCGCCTTGAGCAGCTCGGATGTATGCGTCTCCCGAATTGAAGGCATTAAATGCCTCTTCGGAAAAGATGTTGTTCCAAAGTACGGCCCGTAGGCGCCTGTGATTCACGGTGCTCTCTACTTCGGAATTCGTGGCTGAGAGCATATCTGCACTCTCTGTTGGAGAGCTATGCGGTGCTGGCCCCGTGGCCGCCTTCGCCCCCGAAGCCGGTTCTGGAACTCGGCTGGTGGAGGCTTGATTGGTAGGGTCGCCGGATATAGTCCGGTTATTTCTCTTCCTGCCAGACACAAAGGGCGCTGTCATATTTTATATTCTATAATTACAGAACAGGTCATTGCTTTACCTCTGTAGCGGTGTGTCAACCCGCATCGCCTTCCTCTTGAGCCTGCCCGATCTGGACGCTCATGGTTGACGAGTCCCTAGGGGCTCGGCCCCTCGCTTCGGCCGTCGTTTCTGCAAATAGAACGACACCTCAAAGGTAAATTGTAATACCTGGGAAGAGTCCTCTTCGAAGGATAGGGTTTTTAGTTCGACTTACATCGCAAGCGGGAGCAGTCCAGGTAGTCGGCCGTAATGGCCACTAGGGTGCCATCCCAGCTACTTTGATAGAATACCCGTTGACAAGCTCCAAAGTGATATCCGGATCCACTTTAAGTCCCGGATCTAGGGCCCTTCCAGGTCCTCTGGTTCTTGAGGGGGCTGAAGATTCCTTCTCGGCCCTCCTTAGTTCCTGCCGAAGCATTGATGCAAGTAATCTTAGCGTAAGAATGCTAGAGTAATTAAAGCAGGGAAAAATAATGGCAACTTACCCACGCTGGGGGGTTGTACATGGAGAATCCGTCCCACGTTTTTATGCGAATGAATTCCTCCTCTTCCCCTTTGTACAAATCGGACAATATCCTTGCCAGAGCGGCAGCGGAGTCTGGACCCTTACGGTCGCAGCGGGTGGCGTCATCTTCCCCATTGAAATGCCACATGGGCTTCCCCCGATATTGGAGCGGCTGCACTCCCCGTCTTATGCATATCGCCATAACCTCAACTATCGTCAGTTCAGATTTGGCCAGTAACTTTACCCTGTCCATCAGGAGGAATATTTCCCTTGTGTCCTCTTCTTGAGGGCCCCGGGGGTGCCAGCTTAGGCGTGCCCTCGGCGGGGCGTTGATGAACTTGTGGAGACCTGGCCTGACTGGATCCGGAAGGGGGACGTCGTTTATATAGAACCACTCTGAAGGCCAGTCTTCTGGTGCCTTCTCAGGAGTGTCGGACAGGTATCCGGTCTCGGCAATGCGCCATACTTCGGCCCCGCCCACTTGACATAGGGACTCCCCCTGGGTGCGGGGGACGAGGCAGAACAACTTCCTCCATAATCTTAAGTGTGGTTCGCAGCCTAAAAACAGCTCGCAAAGGGCAACATACCCCGCTATGTGCGTAATGCAGGCGGGGTAAGATCGATATCAAGGCCGTAGAACTCCAGGAGCCCGCGAAGAAACGGGTGGATAGGGAACCCGACGCCCCTCAGCAAATGAGGGATCAAACATATGCGCTCCTCCGGAGATGGGTTAGGAGATCCCTCAGCTTGGTCTCCTCCGTCATAAGTGGCTATTCCAGCTCGGACGGGGACCATGAACGCCGGTGGGAGAAACCCTTGGGTTTGTAACTTTATCAAACGGCTATGAGGAACTGAACACTCTCCCCAATCCCCCGACTTGGAACGAGAAGGGAAAGCAGAAGAGCTGCGACGGCCGGCCATGTTGGAATGGCTTTTCGCGGACCGCTCTGTTGGATGCTGGCTCTGGGAGGGAGAGTGAGGTTTGGATCTGAGAATCCCCGTCCCTTCAAATAGACGGTTAGCCCGGAGGATCGAGGGTGGCAAATGCAAAAATGCCTCGACTCCTCGCATTCGCCCGACACGTGGAGATGGTCATTACTGAGGCACCGAAGCCGAGGAGCACAACCTTGATTGGAGGTCGGACACTATTCGTCGTAATAGGCACTTTGGAGTATTCGGAGAAGGAACCTGCCCTGCAATGCCGAAGACAAGACTGCGCGCCGGACTCATCATCATTGAAGCCTGGTTCAGGGGCTATTGAGGGAGTCCTGGATTAGGGGGTATCCGGACGGCCGGACTGTGTACTACGTCCGGTCTATTGAAGCGTGAATATACAAGACTGATGACTTCGTCCCGTGTCCGGATGGGACTTTCCTTGGCGTGGAAGGCAAGCTTGGCGATCCAGATATTATATTTCCTTCCTTGTAACCGACTCCATGTAAACCCTAGCCCTCTCCGTGTCTATATAAACCGGAGAGGTTGGTCCTTAGAAGGCCGATCACAATTACAATCATACCATCATAGGCTAGCTCTTAGGGTTTAGCCTCTATGATCTCATGGTAGATCTACTCTTGTACTACCCATATCATCAATATTAATCAAGCAGGAAGTAGGGTTTTACCTCCATCGAGAGGGCCCGAACCTGGGTAAACATCTGTGTCCCTTGCTTCCTGTTACCATCAGCCTTGACGCACAGATCGGGATCCCTACCCGAGATCCGCCGGTTTTAACACCGACACCTACCTTAGAGGCAAGACTTTTGATGTGTCCCGTCAACTCGCAGAATGAGGAGAAGCTTGCTTAGTCGCCCGTCTCCCATGCAGGCGCGGTGGCTCACAAGATGAGGTGAAGCTTGCTCCGCCTTACGCCCGCCTCCCTCACCCATGCGCTGTGGCTCGCAGGACGAGGAGAAAAATTTACTACTCCCTCCGCTTACTCCTCATCCCTACTACCTTGGTTATAGAGATTATATCATATTGTTTGGAATATATATGTCCTTTAGTAGATTTCAATATGAACTACTAGTACATACTCCAAACACGATGTATATAGGCGTATTTTAGAGTGTAGATTCACTCATTTTGCTCCATATGTAGCACTCTCCCTCGCCTCGACCCTGCATACGTGGTGGACGTGCAGCAATTCATTCGGTCTCATATAGCCAGAGCGATATATACTGCACTACCATTATTGCTCGACTTCCCGAAGAGGCGAAGAGCCAATCGCAAGGTTAATATTTTGGAGATGCCAAGCGCAAGGTTATAGGAGAACGAGTAGTAGGTGCCGCGTCATTTATAAATAAAGTTTTTTTCTTTAGTGGCACGTACACAATATGATAGGTTCATATGGAGAGAAAAGGAAACCGCTCCACTATATACATAGTCAGGACGGGCCATCCTACACGGTTGCTTGCTGGGGTTGCTCTCTTCACACTCTCTCGCACAAAACGACTGTGGCCACATCTCTAACATCCCGACGATCACGTCCCCTTGGGGAAGGGGTGGATGCTTAGTGTAGATGTGGTGGCCTTGTCGCCGACGGTGAAAACCCACTGTTGGCACGTCCCGATCAGGGGACCCCGTCGTTCTCTCTCACAAAGCCGGTGAGGTTGCCTTCTTCCCTTGCTCACTGCCGCGATGTGGGCAGTTGCCGCCTCCCGCCGCCCTCCTCAAGGTTGAGCTATGTCCCTCAGGTACAACTCCCTTTACAACCGGCTTGCACCACTGCTCCAGCTGCCCACATCACTCCCTGTGGATACTTCTCTACTTCTTTGCCCCGCACATACCTCTACTGGCTTCTACATACTGTATTTGTGATGAGTTAATGTCTCATCAACTAGTCCCAGTAATCTTATTCTAATCACGCTTCTTCAATTTCTTTGCCACAGGGATGCTCATCTCGATTTTTGTGAAACTGCACAAAATGATCCGATGGTCAAAAGGTTGCAAACTTCATTTATTAGGAAGCTCGAACGTTGCCAGCAAATAGAAGCCTGATTAGGGTTCACGGTTCAAGGGCTAGGGACTGCATGGATCGTTTTTTTCTTTAGCTGCCTCTGTTCCAAAATAAGTGTCAACTTTAGTAGTAGTACAACTTTGTACTAAAGTTTGCACAAAGTTGAGACACTTATTTTGGAACGGAGGAGTACATATATTGCTATGATCCATCAATCATTGAGATGCAATAGCATGCATGTTAGTCTCCTTTGTATTTGATGAAATGTTGCAACGGGCAACCTTGGGCCTTAAGACACATGTAATGTAAGCTGGAAGCTTCATATCATTGTACAAATTTATCTCGCCGATAAATTACAAAGACGTACTATACTAGTACTTCCTCCGTTCCTAAATATAAGTCTTTGTAGAGATTTCACCATGAACCACATGCGGATGTATATAGATGCATTTTAAGTGTAGATTCATTCATTTTGTTCCGTATGTAGTTCACCTAGTGGAATCTCTACAAAGACTTATCTACTAGTAATAGCTAACCCCCACTACTAGGAATTCTCTATCCTCTCCTTGAGCCACATCATCAAAATTGATGTAGCCATTAGATGAAGTAATTCAGTCCATAATAGCCGTCTGATCTAGGCGTTGAGAGGCTCAAGACTAAGCCACATGCAAGCATGCAGAAATACCGTGGCACATGCATGTGAGTGGGTTTTAAATCACATCAACATGTTCGCATGCAAGCATGCACCAGGTATGCATGTAAGTGAGCTTTTAAGTCCCATTAACATGTCAAAAGAAAATATAATCCCATTATGCAAGAGGAGTTGGCTGATCTTTTTTCCTTACGTGGGATGATCTAAATGATGATGGGAGTTTATTTAGTTTGGCTACCACATTTGTCATGCGGTTATAGAGTTTTTAGTTCTATGAAATCGATAATTTCTTGCGCAGAGAGATATATCGCTGTTCATGACAACGCTGGGACTCATCTAGTAATATTTAGGAACGGAGGGAGTACTATGTAAAGAGTTAGGTGTCGCACGGTGATAGTGTGAGGTGGGCCATGTAATCACTGAGCGTGCGTGTTTTCACTGCTCTTGCACTCCTCCGCTATAAGAATGGAGAAAATTGTAATCTAGTAGTAGTAGTAGTACCTCCTTTCGCCGAAAGCGTGGGACATCCAGCAGTCCTACCACCTCAGTAATAAAGACCAATGAGCCGTCAAATCACATAGACCTAGCAGTAAGTTGGACGGACGAAGCAACCATCACTCTTGCGCTAGTGAGAGGTTGCGTCCGCTCTGCCCGGGCATGAATGCGACATCGATTCTTTGGAGCGGCGCTGACTGTTTGGGACGGGAAGCGCGCGCGGGTGATGGAGGGGCTTTGGGTGGGCCAGGCTGGTCAGGAGCGGGCGTGGCAGCTGTCCGCATGTCCCTACCGGACACGCCCGGAAACGAGAGGATGCACCGACTCTCGCGGCTAAAATCGTACACTACACACCATCTCTCTGTAGGAGTAGGTCGATCTGTCGCACTCTCTAACACACACATGCTGTTAAACACACACACGCACACGCATGCACCTTGGTCCCGTTGCACCTTCTAACGTGACTTATTACACCTAGACGGAGGGAGTAGTAAGTATACGAGATACATTGGCACACTGACTTAAGTCGAATACAAGTGCCCAAAATTTGTGTGCATGTTATAATAAGGATACACTTAAAATAGTACGTGAGCGAACAGAGGGATCAATTGGACAGTGTTAATGAGCGATGGCGAGATGTGTGAGGTAAGATACACCGGGCGCTTCTAATTTTTCTTATTAATTTGTTTGTTTCACCCTCGGTGGTGGGACCCAGCATTACTACGTGGAGAGAGGTAAGGTGACTAAGGCTGCATTATTTCTGCACCACTGTGGATAGTCTTACCACCAAAGCCACATGACACGATTATGATTGAAATCCCAATGACCCCCACACACACAAAAAAAACACGACATGCTTGTCACACAAATGCAGGAATATATAAAAGGTTATTTTCCTCTCGTTGAACATAACGGGAGGGTTGTGTAGCTGGTTAGCCTATTCGCTTATCAAACTTGAGGTCTCGGGTTCGATAACTACACTTGAGCATAATTTTTGCCAGGAGGATTCTTTGACTGGTCAAAATGTTTTCTAGGGTTTGCACGCTTCACACTCTCTCTCCGGTATATATATACATACATACTGGAGCCTCGGTAACTTGTAGTTGCTCTCTTCACACTCTCTCGCCCTCTCCCTGGAGCCTCGGTAGCTTGTAGTTGCTCTCTTCACACTCTCTCGCCCTCTCCCGCTGGAGCCTCAGCGCTTGTAGTTGCTCTCTTCACACTCTCTCGCCCTCTCCAGATCTAAACAAGAATTCGTTGGCCTCTCTCTCTCCCCTCACTACTGCTCAAAGAGCCGACAGGATCCGTCCGCCGGGAAGGGAAGGAGGCTTAACGCTGTTGCCGTCGGCGAGGGAGGGAATCCACTACCGGCGCAGTTGTTCACTTTCCACCCAGCGGCGGCGCGGGAGGGCCTCCGACCCCTTCTTCTTCGGGCCACGTCTCTGTTGCCCACCGAACCACGCCCCAAGAACCTTAAGGTATAATTTACTTACTCCACATGCATTGCTCTAGCTGCATGTATACCATGAATCCAGGACGTGGTTCAAAGAGGAAAGGAGTGGGGGAAAGTAGTGGGAAAAGTTGTACTCCCTCCGTTCCTAAATATAAGTCTTTGTAGAGATTTTACTAGGACTACATACGGAGCAAAATAAATGAATATACACTCTAAAATGCATCTATGTACATCCGTATGTGGTTCATAGTGGAATCTTTACAAAGACTTATATTTAGGAACGGAGGAAGTATATAGCATGAATCTAGGACGTGGTTCAAAGAGGAAATTGAAGGAAATATGCCCTAGAGGCAATAATAAAGTTATTATTTATTTCCTTATATCATGATAAATGTTTATTATTCATGCTAGAATTGTATTAACAGGAAACATAATACATGTGTGAATACATAAACCTCTGAGTGTCACTAGTATGCCTCTACTTGACTAGCTCGTTAATCAAAGATGGTTGTGTTTCCTAACCATGAACAAGGAGTTGTTATTTGATTAACGGGATCACATCATTGGTTGAATGATCTGATTGACATGACCCATTCCATTAGCATAGCACCTGATCGTATAGTTTGTTGCTAGTGCTTTTCTTCATGACTTATACATGTTCCTATGACTATGAGATTATGCAACTCCCGTTTGCACGAGGAACACTTTGGGTGCTACCAAAGCGTCACAACGTAATCGGGTGATTATAAAGGTACATTACAGGTGTCTCCGAAGGTACATGTTGGGTTGGCATATTTCGAGATTAGGATTTGTCACTCCGATTGTCTGGAGAGGTATCTCTGAGCCCTCTCGGTAATGCACATCACATAAAGCCTTGCAAGCATTTCAACTAATGTGTTAGTTGTGAGATGATGTATTACGAAGCGAGTAAAGAGACTTGCCGATCGAGATTGAACTAGGTATTGGATACCGACGATCGAATCTCGGGCAAGTAACATACCGATGACAAAGGGAACAACGATGTTGTTATCTTATGCGGTCTGACCGATAAAGATCTTCGTAGAATATGTAGGAGCCAATATGGGCATCCAGGTCCGCTATTGGTTATTGACCGGAGAGGTGTCTCGGTCATGTCTACATAGTTCTCGAACCCGTAGGGTCCGCACGCTTAACGTTTCGATGGCGGTTACTATGAGTTTTTATGATGTTTCTGTACGAAGGTTGTTCGAGTCCCGGATGAGATCACGGACGTGACGAGGAGTCTCGAAATGGTCGAGACATAAAGATTCATATATTGGAAGTCTATGTTTGGACATCGGAAATGTTCCGGGTGAAATTGGGAATTTTACCAAGTACCGGAGGTTACCGAACCCCGGAATGCTAATGGGCCAACATGGGCCTTAGTGGAAAGGAGAAAAGGGGGCCCAAGTGCTGGTCAGCACCTTCCCCCTTCCCTAGTCCTATTAGGACTAGGAGAAGGGGCGCCTCTCTCTCCCTTCCCACTTGGGGAAACCTAGTTGGACTAGGATTGGGGGAATCCTACTCCTAGTAGGAGTAGGAAACCCTGGTGCGCCTCCTCTCCTTGGCCGGCCAGCCCTCCCTTCCCTCCTTTATATATACAGGGCAGGGGCACCTCATGACACACAAGTTGATCATTGAGATCGTTCCTTGGCCGTGTGCGGTGCCCCTTCCACCATATTACACCTCGAAAATACCGTGGCGGAGCTTAGGCGAAGCCCTGCGCCGGTGGAACATCATCATCGTCACCACGCCCGTCGTCTTGTGAAACTCTCCTCAACACTCGGCTGGATCGGAGTTCGAGGGACGTCATCGAGCTGAGCGTGTGCAGAACTCGGAGGTGCCGTCGTTCGGTACTTGGATCGGTTGGATCGTGAAGAATGCGACTACTTCCTCTACGTTGCGTCAACGCTTCCGTTCTTGCTGGTCTACGAGGGTACGTAGACAACACTCTCATCTCGTTGCTAAGCATCACCATGATCTTGCGTGATCGTAGGAAAATTTTGAAATTACTACGTTCCCCAACAGTGGTATCAGAGCCAGGTTTTTATGGTTTGATGATATGCACGAGTAGAACACAAGTGAGTTGTGGACGATACAAGTCATACTGCCTACCAGCATGTCATACTTTGGTTCAGCGGTATTGTTGGACAGACGATCCAGACCAACCTTACGCTGCACTCTTACGCGAGACCGGTTCCTCGACGTGCTTTGCACATAGATGGCTTGTGGAAGACTGTCTCTCCAACTTTAGTTGAACTGAGTGTGGCTACGCCCGGTCCTTGAGAAGGTTAAAAGCGGAGTCTATTTGGCGAAATATCGTTGTGGTTTTGATGCGTAGGTGAGATTGGTTCTTGCTTAAGCCCGTAGCAGCCACGTAAAATTTGCAACAACAAAGTAGAGGACGTCTAACTTGTTTTTGCAGGGCATGTTGTGATGTGATATGGTCTAGACATGATGCTGAATTTTATTGTATGAGATGATCATGTTTTGTAACCGAGTTATCGGCAACTGGCAGGAGCCATATGGTTGTCGCTTTATTGTATGCAATGCAATCGCCCTGTAATGCTTTACTTTATCACTAAGCGGTAGCGATAGTCGTAGAAGCATAAGTTTGGCGAGACGACAACGATGCTACGATGGAGATCAAGGTGTCGCGCCCGGTGACGATGGTGATCATGACGGTGCTTGAGATGGAGATCACAAGCACAAGATGATGATGGCCATATCATATCACTTATATTGATTGCATGTGATGTTAATCCTTTATGCATCTTATCTTGCTTTGATTGACGGTAGCATTATAAGATGATCCCTTACTAAATTATCAAGAAGTGTTCTCCCTGAGTATGCACCGTTGCGAAAGTTCTTCGTGCTGAGACACCACGTGATGATCGGGTGTGATAGGCTCTACGTTCAAATACAACGGGTGCAAAACAGTTGCACACGCAGAATACTCAGGTTATACTTGACGATCTATGCATATAAGATATGACCTCGGAACACGAGAGACCGAAAGGTCGGCGTGAATCATATAGTAGATATGATCAACATATTGATGTTCACCATTGAAACTACTCCATCACACGTGATGATCGGTCATGGTGTAGTTGATATGGATCACGCAATCACTTAGAGAATTGGAGGGATATTTTCTAAGTGGGAGTTCTTAAGTAATATGATTAATTGAACTTAAATTTATCATGAACTTAGTACTGATAGTATCTTGCTTGTCTATGATGTGTAGATAGATGGCTCGTCTTTGTTGTTCCGTTGAATTTTAATGCGTTCCTTGAGAAAGCAAAGTTGAAAGATGATGGCAGCAATTACGGACTGGGTCCGTAACTTGAGGATTATCCTTATTGCTGCCACGGAAGAATTACGTCCTGGAAGCACCGTTAGGTGCCGGGCCTGGTGCAAGGGCTGCGCCCGAAGTTGTGAACGTCTGGCAAAGCAAAGCTGATGACTACTCTATAGTTCGGTGTGCCATGCTTACGGCTTAGAACCGGGACTTCAACGTCGTTTTGAACACCATGGAGCATATGAGATGTTCCAGGAGTTGAAGTTAATATTCCAAGCGAATGCCCGGATTGAGAGATATGAAGTCTCCAATAAGTTCTATAGCTGTAAGATGGAGGAGAACGGTTACATCGGTGAGCATATACTCGTAATGTCCGGATATAACAATCACTTGATTCAACTGGGAGTTAATCTTCCGGATGATTGCGTCATTGATGTAATTCTCCAATCACCGCCACCAAGCTACAAGAGCTTCGTGATGAACTATAATATGCAAGGGATGACCAAAACAATGCCCGAGCTCTTCGCGATCTTTGAAAGCCGCGGAGGTAGAAATCAAAAGGAGCATCAAGTGTTGATGGTTAACAAAACCACTAGTTTCAAGAAAAGGGCAAAGGAAAGAAAAAGGAAACTTCAAAAGAACGGCAAGCAAGTTGTCGATCAAGAGAAGAAACCCAAGTCTGGTCCTAAGCCTGAAACCGAGTGCTTCTATTGCAAGCAGGCTGGTCCTTTGAGCGGAACTGCCCCAAGTATTTGGCGGATAAGAAGGATGGCAAGGTTAACAAAGGTATATGTGATATACATGTTATTGATGTGTACCTTACTAATACTCGCAGAGCACTGGGTATTTGATACTGGTTACTGTTGCTAATATTTGCAACTCGAAACAGGGCTACGGATTAAGCGAAGATTGGCTAAGGGCGAGGTGACGATGCGCGTGGGAAATGGTTCCAAAGTCGATGTGATCGCAATGGCACGCTACCTCTACATCTACCTTCGGATTAGTATTAGACCTAAATAATTGTTATTTAGTACCAGCGTTGAGCATGAACATTATATCTGGATCTTGTTTGATGCGAGACGGTTATTCATTTAAATCGAGAGAATAATGGTTGTTCTATTTATATGAATAATATCTTTTATGGTCATGCACCATTGAAGAATGGTTTGTTTTTACTTAATCTTGATAGTAGTGATACACATATTCATAATGTTGAAACCAAAAGATGCAGAGTTGATAATGATGGTGCAACTTATTTGTGGCACTGCCGTTTAGGTCATATCGGTGTAAAGCGCATGAAGAAACTCCATACTGATGGACTTTTGGAGTCACTTGATTATGAATCACTTGGCACATGCGAACCGTGCCTTATGGGCAAGATGACTAAAACACCGTTCTCCGGAACTATGGAGAGAGCAACAGATTTATTGGAAATCATACATACTGATGTATGTGGTCCAATGAATATTGAGGCTCGTGGCGGATATCGTTATTTTCTCACCTTCACAGATGATTTGAGCAGATATGGGTATATCTACTTAATGAAACACAAGTCTGAAACATTCGAAAAGTTCAAAGAATTTCAGAGTGAAGTGGAAAATCATCGTAACAAGAAAATAAAGTTTCTACGATCTGATCGTGGAGGAGAATATTTGAGTTACGAGTTTGTCATACATTTGAAACAATGCGGAATAGTTTATCAAATTACGCCACCTGGAACACCACAACGTAATGGTGTGTCCGAACGTCAGAATCGTACTTTATTAGATATGGTGCGATCTATGATGTCTCTTACTGATTTACCGCTATCGCTTTGGGGTTATGCTTTAGAGACGGCTACATTCACTTTAAATAGGGCACCATCTAAATCCGTTGAGACGACGCCTTATGAACTGTGGTTTGGCAAGAAACCAAAGTTGTCGTTTCTGAAAGTTTGGGGCTGCGATGCTTATGTGAAAAAGCTTCAACCTGATAAGCTCGAACCCAAATCGGAGAAATGTGTCTTCATAGGATACCCAAAGGAGACTGTTGGGTACACCTTCTATCACAGATCCGAAGGCAAGATTTTTGTTGCTAAATTCGGAAACTTTTTGGAGAAGGAGTTTCTCTCGAAAGAAGTGAGTGGGAGGAAAGTAGAACTTGATGAGATAACTGTATCTACTCCCTTATTGAGAAGTAGTACATCACGTAAAACAGTTTACGTGACACCTACACCAAATAGGGAAGAAGCTAATGATGATGATCATGAAACTTCAGATCAAGTTTCTACAGAACTTCAGAGATCAACGAGCAAGATCCGCACCAGAGTGGTACGGTAATCCTATTACGGAAGTCATGTTCTTTGGAACATGATGAACCTACGAACTATGAAGAAGCGATGGTGAGCCCAGATTCCACAAAATGGCTTGAGGCCATGAAATCTGAGATGGGATCCATGTATGAGAACAAAGTGTGGACTTTGGTTGACTTGACCGATGATCGGCAAGCAATTGAGAATAAATGGATCTTCAAGAAGAAGACTGACGCTGATGGTAATGTTACTGTCTATAAAGCTCGACTTGTTGCAAAAGGTTTTCGACAAGTTCAAGGGATTGACTACGATGAGACCTTCTCACCAGTAGCGATGCTTAAGTCCGTCCGAATCATGTTAGCAATTGCCGCATTTTATGATTATGAAATTTTGCAAATGGATGTTAAAAATGCATTCATGAATGGATTTACGGAAGAAGAGTTGTATATGATGCAACCAGAAGGTTTTGTCGATCCAAAGGAGCTAACAAAGTGTGCAAGCTCCAGCGATCCATTTATGGACTGGTGCAAGCCTCTCGGAGTTGGAATAAACGTTTTGATAGTGTGATCAAAGCATTTGGTTTTATACGTACTTTTGGAGAAGCCTGTATTTACAAGAAAGTGAGTGGGAGCTCAGAGCATTTCGATATTATATGTGGATGACATATTACTGATCGGAAATGATATAGAATTTCTGGATAGCATAAAGGGATACTTGAATAAGAGTTTTTCGATGAAAGACCTCGGTGAAGCTGCTTACATATTGGGCATTAAGATCTATAGAGATAGATCAAGACGCCTAATAGGACTTTCACAAAGCACATACATAGATAAATTAATTAAAAAGTTCAAAATGGATCGTGCAAAGAAAGGGTTCTTGCGGTGCTACAAGGTGTGAAGTTGAGTAAGACTCAATGCCCGACCACCGCAGAAGATAGAGAGAAAATGAAAGATGTTCCCTATGCTTCAGCCATAGGCTCTATCAGGTATGCAATGCTGAGTACCAGACCTGATGTGTGCCTTCTTTGTCAGAAGTTTGGCGGCGGTACCAAAGTAATCCAGAGTGGATCATCGGACAGCGGTCAAGAACATCCTTAAGTACTTGAGAAGGACTAAGGATATGTTTCTCATTTATGGCGGTGACAAAGAACTCGTCAGAACGGTTACGCCGACGCAAGCTTTGACACTGATCCGGACGATTCTAAATCGCAAACCGGATACGTATTTACATTAAGCGGTGGAGCTGTCGGTTGGTGCAGTTCCAAACAAAGCGTCGTGGCGGGATCTACATGTGAAGTCGAGTACATAGCTGCTTGAAGCAGCCAATGAAGGAGTCTGGATGAAGGAGTTCATAACCGATCTAGGTGTTGTACCTAGTGTATCGGGTCCAATGAAAATCTTTTGTGACAATATGGTGCAATTGCCTTGGCAAAGGAATCCAGATTTCACAAGAGAACCAAGCACATCAAAAGACGCTTCAACTCCATCCGGATTTGGTCCGTGGGAGACATAGAGATATGCAAGATACATACGGATCTGAATGTTGCGGACCGTTGACTAAGCCTCTTCCACGAGCAAAACATGATCAGCACCAAGACTCCATGGGTGTTAGAATCATTACTGTGTAATCTAGATTATTGACTCTAGTGCAAGTGGGAGACTGAAGGAAATATGCCCTAGAGGCAATAATAAAGTTATTATTTATTTCCTTATATCATGATAAATGTTTATTATTCATGCTAGAATTGTATTAAAGGAAACATAATACATGTGTGAATACATAAACATACAGAGTGTCACTAGTATGCCTCTACTTGACTAGCTCGTTAATCAAAGATGGTTGTGTTTCCTAACCATGAACAAGGAGTTGTTATTTGATTAACGGGATCACATCATTGGTTGAATGATCTGATTGACATGACCCATTCCATTAGCATAGCACCTGATCGTATAGTTTGTTGCTAGTGCTTTTCTTCATGACTTATACATGTTCCTATGACTATGAGATTATGCAACTCCCGTTTGCCTGAGGAACACTTTGGTGCTACCAAACGTCACAACGTAATCGGGTGATTATAAAGGTACATTACAGGTGTCTCCGAAGGTACATGTTGGGTTGGCATATTTTCGAGATTAGGATTTGTCACTCCGATTGTCTGGAGAGGTATCTCTGAGCCCTCTCGGTAATGCACATCACATAAAGCCTTGCAAGCATTTCAACTAATGTGTTAGTTGTGAGATGATGTATTACGAAACGAGTAAAGAGACTTGCCGTAGCGAGATTGAACTAGGTATTGGATACCGACGATCGAATCTCGGGCAAATGTAACATACCGATGACAAAGGGAACAACGTATGTTGTTATGCGGTCCGACCGATAAAGATCTTCGTAGAATATGTAGGAGCCAATATGGGCATCCAGGTCCCGCTTATTGGTTATTGACCGGAGAGGTGTCTCGGTCATGTCTACATAGTTCTCGAACCCGTAGGGTCCGCACGCTTAACGCTTCGATGACAAGTTACTATGAGTTTTTATGATGTTTCTGTACCGAAGGTTGTTCGAGTCCCGGATGAGATCACGGACGTGACGAGGAGTCTCGAAATGGTCGAGACATAAAGATTCATATATTGGAAGTCTATGTTTGGACATCGGAAATGTTCCGGTGAAATTGGGAATTTTACCAAGTACCGGAGGTTACCGAACCCCCCGGAATGCTAATGGGCCAACATGGGCCTTAGTGGAAAGGAGAAAAGGGGGGCCCAAGTGTTGGTCGCACCTTCCCCCTTCCCTAGTCCTATTAGGACTAGGAGAAGAGTGCCCCTCTCTCTCCTTCCCACTTGGGGAAACCTAGTTGGACTAGGATTGGGGGAATCCTACTCCTAGTAGGAGTAGGAAACCACTGGTCGCCTCCTCTCCTTGGCCGCCAGCCCTCCCCTTCCCTCCTTTATATCTGAGGGCAGGGGGCACCTCATGACACACAAGTTGATCATTGAGATCGTTCCTTAGCCGTGTGCGGTGCCCCTTCCACCATATTACACCTCGAAAATACCGTGGCGGAGCTTAGGCGGCCCTGCCGGGTGGAACATCATCATCGTCCACCACGCCGTCGACTTGTGAAACTCTCCCTCAACACTCGGCTGGATCGGAGTTCGAGGGGACGTCATCGAGCTGAGCGTGTGCAGAACTTCGGAGGTGCCGTCGTTCGGTACTTGGATCGGTTGGATCGTGAAGGAGTACGACTACTTCCTCTACGCTATGCGTCAACGCTTCCGTTGCTGGTCTACGAGGGTACGTAGACAACACTCTCATCTCGTTGCTAAGCATCACCATGATCTTGCGTGATCGTAGGAAAATTTTGAAATTACTACGTTCCCCAACAGATGAAGGGGGAAAGTTGTATAGCATGAATCTAGGACGTGGTTCAAAGAGGAAAGGAATGTGGGAAAGTAGTGGGGAAAGTTGTATCGCATAAATCTAGGACGTGGTTCAAAGAGGAAAGGAAGGGGCAAAAGTACTAGTTCAAAAAGGAAAGGAAGGGACAAGGCTGTAGAGTTTGAGCAGGACTAGATTTGCTGCGCTCACATAGGGAAAGGTGTCTAAAGATAACAAAACTGGGACCAACACAAATATACAGCAATTTGTGCATGACCACAAGATACATCGGTAGATGCACATGGTGCTGATCGTCCAACTGTCCCGTGCAACTCATTAGCTGTTGTTAATCCAAGGCCCTGTTTGGTTAAAACTCCCTAGTCCCTACCCGCCTGGTTCGTGGACTAAACATGGACTAGAGGTTATTAAATGACATGCTAAAAGACCATGTTACCCCTAGTAATGAACTAATAGAAACAAGGTGCGATGCGTGGCAGGGGCAATAGTTGGAAAAAGTCCCAAAAAGACTCCTCGGGGTCTTCTTTCTTTAGTCCCAAATGCCCACTTTTAGTCCCTAAAAGTCCCTCCTGCTTGGTTTAGATGGGACTGACACGGAGTTTTTTTAGTCCCTACACCAAAATGTCCCTGTAAACAAACACCCTCTAATAATGCCGCTGGAAAATTGATGCAATGCCACAGTTCAAAGCAAATAACATGTTTAATGAATTTTATTGTTAATATAATCTCTATGTTAATATTGATCAATGCCCCCGTTTGAGAAATGCTTCTGTCTTGCTTTCTTTCCCATTTAGATAAGGTAGATGCTTCTTTTTGTTGGCTTCTGTATCATCCACCGTTATTGACCACTAATTGTTTCCTTTGCACCTCTGTGTAAACAGGGTTATCTACTTCACCTCGTTGCCATTGTGACCTTTTGTTGCACTTTGCACAAAACACTTTTGTTTTAAGAGTGTTTTGTGCAGTTCAACCAAAATGTCACACTGACAACGTTGCTTGATTGCTTGATTTTAGTGGAACTGCACAAGAGGAGATCTTACTTCCTATCCGTTAAGGCGAATTTGGTTCAGATCTTCTTCTTGTGAGTTGTTTGAATTCCGCATCATGAGAGGTCTGTACTAGCCTTCTTTCACATGATTCTGCAGTGTGCTTTCATATGTTGTGCTACTTGTACGATAATGTTGCTTGATTTTAGTGAACTGCACAAATGGAGACAAGACTTCCAATCCAGATGTGCACCGTAATATCCCATTGAGGTAAGATAAGGATATTTCACAACTGCTGGCCTGTATTTTGCCACTTTCATCAGAAAATTAAGTTTAGTACTATACTTGTGCTCCCTAATTGACTTGCCAAATCTTACATTAAAGGCGAAGCTTGTCTGTTATTGAACCAAGTGATGAAGGGGAAGAACAAGCGGAAGAAAAACAAAAATCAACTCCATTGCTGTAATGAAGCTTTGGAACTGTGATGACACAAGTAATGATATAGTTTTGCATCTTAATTTATTGCTATGCATTTGGAGCAGTTTTGCCACCGATTTGATGCCATACGTAATTATCTCTACTTGTGCAAACAGGGATCTTCTTTGAAGATACCATATATTTTAGTGGAACTGCACAAGAAGATGTTGGAAACATTAAACTAATCGAGGAGTATATAGTAAGCATGGCCACCCCCGTGAGATAGCAAATGTATGGTTCCGAGAAGTGCTTTATCTGTATGCTCTACACAATCAGCCTCGACAAAGGTTGGTACTCGCCCACTGATTTCATCCATATGATTGAGCTTTGTCATCTCTATTGGTGTTGTGCTACTGTTTAGATATCTTGTCATGAAAAGTGGTATTGTCCTTGAGAAGTGCTTCATCTGTGCTGTTTTAAATATTTCCTTTCCTTTTTTCGAGCAAACATGGATGCTAGAATTTAGTAGTCCTCTTGTCTTTGCACAACAGGATCATCTTCCTCTGAAGAAGAATATGGAGTACGTGAAGTGACTAGTTACGATTATGCCAGGATGAAGAAGCCCTGTCTATCTTCTCATCAGAAGGAGCAGTTGAAGGATGATTACATTACTCCCCACAAGACCAAACTAACTTTAGCTCAGAAGGACTGACAAATCTCCATTTTTTTGCTATAATGCACGAGTACAATGTTGTTCTAGGATTCTTTATGGTGAGTTCCATTTTTCTAAAAGTGTGCTCTACATGGACCATGTATGTGCCTGTTGAAACTGTCAAATCATAGTATAGTTTGCTTTATACTAATCACTTTTTTGTATTTGTGCAAATAGGGGTGCTCAGCTTGATTTCAATGGGAACTGCACAACATGTTCATGAATACATCGAATCATTCATTTCCACCACAAGAAAGGAGGTGCCGATAAGTTCAAGGCGTTGCAACATATAAGGGCGAAATCATACAAGCTACGCGCGAATTTGGTTGATTTTGGTGGAACTGCACAAAAAGAACAACTGGTTTATTTAGCACGAGGTGCCATGTCAATGTCCGAACTGATGGAAAACCTTGCCCATTCCACAATCGTAGGCATTTGATACTTTGGAATGGGACAACCTTGTCAAATTTTGCTCATTGATTTTAGCAAGACATGCGTTTGATATTTTCGAATGGGACGCCCTTTCTTTGTCGTGACGTCGATCAATTTTTTATTTATTCTTTAGTTGTGAAGTAAATATTGCCTCTGACATGTGAGTCGCTGAGATGCATAATCTTCGACTATGAATGGCCAGGCCTGTGTGTTTGATTGCAATGTACAGAAACGCTAAAAAGCTGCTCAAACTCTTTGTACTCCTTCTGTTCCTTTTTACTTCGCACATTGTGAAAGTGAATACTTTTTGGTATAAGATTGGTCAAAGTAGAGATACTTTGACTGCAGACAAAACTTCAATGCAGACTAGAAAGGACCGGAGGGAGTACATGTGAAACTGCTGCAAACGAGGTGATCACCCTAGGAATAATGCTAGTACGTATTGTTTTGCATGTTCATCCAATGCCAGTGATACAGGAATTCGAACTAATCGAAATAAATTCATTAATACATGGTCGGATTTCATATAAACATGCCGGATTTCATTACATTTCATACATTCTTCAACTAAAAAGGGGTGCGCTGGAGGTATAATTAATTAACCGAAGCTACCCACCTGTGTCCCGCTGAGCCGAACAGAAGCTTCAGTGACTTAACTGCAGGTGCAGTTGCGTAACTGACATGTGGCCTGTTGGGCCCACGTGTCAGTCAGCCAACTGCACCAGCAGTTAAGTAGAAGCAGCGTTCTTCTCCAGCGCAGCTCTCCGACTCCACGTTGCTGCCAAGAAGCTAACCGGCCATTAATGGTCAACCCACCTAGCTTGGCTTCAACCGGAGGGTAGCAGCGGTGGCCTTACTTGGACCCGAGCGGCGGCGACCTACCGTGTTCTACTCTTCCTCGTTTTCTATGTGGCGCGGCCTCGTTGGCAGCGGGGAGGGGCCTCAGTGAGCCGTCGATGTCCTCTGTCTTCGTTGCGGGCGGCACCTCGGCCGAGCGGTGGAAATCCTCCCCACGTTGCGGCGGTGGGGCCTCGGCTGAGCCGGGCGATGTCCTCTGCCTCATTGTTGGCGGGGCGGGGCCTCGGCGGAGCCGGGCGGTGTCTCTGCCTCGTTGTTGGCGCCCGCGAGGCTTCGGCGGAGCAGGGCCTCGTCGACGCCTTGAGCGGGACTCGTCGGAGCCGGCATCGTCCTCTGCCTCGTCCTCGGTCTCGCCAAACAGCGCCTCGCCTGCTTCATCGCCCTCTTTTCTAGCCTCTTTGTAGGCGGCCGCAGCCTCCGCCATCCGCATGCGGTACAGCCAGCGCTCGAGGCTGCCCTTGCGGCCGGAGCGGTACGAGTCGAGCAGCGCCTCCTGCTCCGCCCGCTCCGCGGCGATCTGCTCCTCCGCCTACAGGTGCTCCTGGAGGATATGGTGGTTGTAGGCGGCGTCGGCTTGCGCCTCCCGGAACTGCTCCTCACGTATCTGCCTCACCCTGTCCATATATTGGGCACGGGCCTCGCCGATGGTCATGGTGCAATGCACCAGCGAGGATGGCGCGGAGGAGGGGGTTGGCGCTGGATCGTCGACTACCATGTTCTCCATTGGGACGTCGTCGTCCTCCGGCTGCTGCCCAGCGGTCGGCAGCAATGGCTGCCATATCCTTGTGGTCCGTCGTCCGCCCGTCCGAAGAGCGCTGGAGCGAGGAAGCCATGGTGGGCAGTAGTGGTGTGCACAGGAGAAAGGGAACGGATGCGGATGATCGCGGCTATGGCGGCGCAGCGGTTATATAGCAATGGTGGGCGGGCGGAGGGACGGACGTGTGGCCCCGGAGTAGCCGCCTCAGCAACCGCATATCATTAATGTGGGCGGCAGATGGACGGACAGACGACACTTGTGTCGTTTGAAGGCGGAGCTGACTGTTTCGGGCGGAAAGCGCGCGCGGGCGAGGAGATGACTTTACTTGGAGAGGATGACAATGGGGACCCACCAGGTCCATAGCCTCACGTACGCAAGTGCCTCCTTATTTTATATATATATATATATATATATATATATAAACTATAATTTATTTTGCTTCCTCCTGGTTTCCTGACATCACGGTCCCACACCATTTTCAACCTCCTGGAGTAGTCAATAAATAAGAGAATTGCACAAGAAGCGGCCGACAGCTGGGACCAAGCAGCTCGAGCAGTATTTGTGCAGAGTTTTTTGATGTTTAGCCCAGATATTAATTTTTCTCCTCTGAACAACAACGAAAACATCGCTGCAGGTATTAACTTGGCGGGTTGTGGCCCGTCTACCCAAGCAGATATCCAGCCCAGATATTAATTTTTTTCAAGCTGAAAATGGCTAGCCCAGCTATACTTTTTTTTAGGAATACCCAAGCAAGGTCAAGTTGTTATTCTCCGCCCCGCTGGGCTGCAAATCTTTCCTAGGAGGGATGCATTAGGCTTAACAAGAAAATGGGCTTTAAGAAATAATAAATGGGATGTAATTGTAAAAACTGGGCAGTAACTATAAAAAAATGCACCAAACACGTGATTACTTTATAAATTATTATTTTTGGATATTGAAAATTTTAATTTCATTAATTGTTGCGAGCGCAATGTTTCGTTGGATTTTTATGTAATATAAATTTATATTGAAATTGTATTTAATCTGACTAGAAATTTCGGGATAAAAATATTTCGGATCCCATCAAAATGTGGGAATTTTTATTGAATTCTGTTTTGAACGGTTGGTTGAAATGGGCTGTACTTTTAACAAACTGTAAATGGGCTGTAGTAAATTCCATTAGAATTCAAAAATGGGCTACACATTCTTACAAATCTCAATGGGCTATAAGTTCTCTACCACACACTTCTGGCCTTACTAAGTTGACGCGTCCCTAAAAAACAGAGTTGGCCAGCGTATGCAAGGCTTGTCAACTTATAGTCAACACACGCAGTTCAAGCGGCAAAGTGGCCGTTGGATGTCCATCCAATGGATGCCGTGCTTCTTCTTCAATCTTGGATATTCTAGCTTCACCCGCCCAAAAAATGATTCCTCCCCCTGACATCTGGGGCGCACCGTTTCGGAAGCTGACCTGTGGGCCTACTAAGTTGACGTACCAAGGGATTTGTCAACTTAGTCAATATAAACGATTCTAGCTGCAGTGACCGTACGATGTCCATCCAACGGCCGTCGTGCTTCTTCAACCTCTGGTCTTCTTGCTCCAGCCGCCCAAAGCAGCGTCGGTCGTGCCGCCTGCTCCTGCCTCCCGTGGCCGGCTGTGCTGCCGCGGAGGCCTCACCGCCCCCTACTACTCCCACCGCTGGCCAGGCCATCCCTCCACTCACCCACACCCCCTGTTATTCTGCGGCGACGGCAGCGCAGCCGAACCAGTGAACCCTCATACTCCTCTCCGCGTGTGCATCCACTGCGTATTCCCGGCCTCCGCGTCTTCCCTTCCTAGGCCTCGCCGTCGTCCACCGCCGTGGTGCTCTCGGCGGCGTGGTCAACGTGGTCAAGGAACAACTTCCATCGGACGTGGGTATGCGTGGAGAGGCCGACGGCTGGGTCCCACGACGGCCGCAAGGAAGTGCCTCCTTATTACGCAACGAAATAATTATTCCTCCACACGACAATGGGGACCCAAGGACAGGCCACCGTATTCTTGAAAAAATGATTCGCCCACATTGCTGGGACCCACGAGCTACATCTTCGCACGCAAGGAAGTGCGTCCAAAAAAAGCGATTCGCCCCCATTTGCTTGGACCCACCAGCTACATCTTACGCGCAAGGAAGTGCGTTAGAAAAACGATTCGCCCCATTGCTGGGACCCACCTGCTACACCATCGCACGCAAGGAAGTGCGTCGGGCAAAAAACGATTCACCCCGACCGCTGGGACCCGGTGACTACACCTTCGCATACGCAAGGAAGTCCGTCCGGGCAAAAACCAAAATGATTAAGCCCCGACACTGGGACCCACCAGCTACATCTTCATACGCAAGGAAGTGCGCCGGGCAAAAAGCGATTCGCCCCCCGATCGCCGGGACCTGGCTACATCTTCACACGCATAAGGAAGTGCATCCGGCAAAAAACTGTCAGATAAATGACCACGGGTAGCCCTAGCCCGGCTCCCTCTGGGGCTTCAAAAAATTACAAGCCAATCAAGCCAATCAAGTCATCCAACATCCAAGACGTTGGGCACTTCCCGCCGGCATTGTCATCCATGCCGGTCGAGGTCGGGCGGCTGGCCCTAAGCCACGAGAGGGCGGCTTCAAGGAGCCCGGCTGAGGGTCGACTCACAGAGTCAAGCCACGAGAAGGCCGACTCAAGGAGCCAGCCATTTCGCAGCGTGACCAAGGCCGCACCTTAGAATCTGCACCCACATAGCAGCGATGAGGCAGGCGTGGCTACTGATGAAGCCTGCCACCCCGCATCCCGGGCGCAGCGTGGCTTCTGATGCACCGTCACGGGCAGCCATCACCCGTCCGGCGCGGCATGCTGTTGCCATGTTGATCAGGCGTCACCCACGACAGGCTGTCTGTACTACCCGCATGCGTGGGTCCCTCTGGTCAGAGAGATGCCCGAAGGCGGCTCGGCCTCCCCCAGTCGGCCTGGGACATGGCCGGCTCCCCATAGCCGGCCTGTTCCCTCCCTCGAAGGAAGCGCCTCATTAAGGAGACAAGACGAAGTGAGGCTACAGTGATCGCCGCCAAAGCGGCGACATCAGCCACGCCACTCGACAAAGCTCACCGTCATCGAGTTGAGGCAACAAGACCAGCCCCGACAAGGCCCTCAACGGTGGGGCCAGCTTGTCGACTAGGAGGCCGGCAGCCGGCGGGACCCACCAAGTCGGCGGGCCCCAGCGGCCGGCGGAGAAGCCGGTGGACAAAGACACTGACGGCTAGGGCCCACACCTAGCCGGATTACCATTGTACCCCTGGGGGTAGGCCTATATAAACCCCCCAGGGCACCCATGCAAAGGGTTGGACTCTGATAGTTTTAGACACCACGTAGAGGGAAGAGGAGAGCTAGCCATGCCCTTCTTCTTCCTCACCCCGAACAGCTCAAGGAGCCTCTTGTAGCACTTGTTCATCTAGTGATCATGCGGAGACCCATGAGCAGCGATGAGGTGTTATCTCCACGGAGAGCCCCGAAGCTGGGTAAGATTTGCCGGCGTGCATGTCTTCGCCTCATCTCGTTTCCAGGCACCGGCGACGCCTTATTGGCTCCCACTATGATTAGCCACCCATTGGCATATGTCGCACCTACCACCCGACATTTGGCGCCCACCATGGGGACAGGTGGACCGTCGTCCGGAGACACAATGCAGGCGGAACCCTCTTCCTCCCCAGCTGGCGTAGCCAGCTTGCACGCTTGATGGCGCTTGACCCGGCCAGCTGCAAAGGCGTCGGCGCCTTCTTGGTGAGCTGCCTCGCCGACCTTCTTGGCAAAACTCGCATCTCCGACGAGCCCGCATCCGACGCGGGCACCGGCTGCCTCGAGAGCCACCTCGTCAGCCAGCTCGTCAGCCTCCTCGACCAGCTCCACGTCTCCAGCGAGCCCGTTGTGGACTTGGAGTCGGTTGGCTCCACCGACCCGATGCTTGTCGACTCCGACACGACATCGCTCGACGCCTTCCCACCAACGTCGCTTCGACGACCCGCTCCCCCAAGCCGACAGCTGTGGCAGCGCCATCGCCGAGGTGCTTGTCATCAGTCATGGCGGCCCCTCGGGCGAGAACGCCCACGATGCCCCGCCAGCAGCGCCGCACGACCTGTCCGCTTTCTCTCTCCCGGACGCCGACGCCGAGGCACCTGGAAGCACGCCACCTCGCCCTCCACGCGGAGGGCGGAGGATAACCTCCACAGGGCGCCTCACGAGGCCCACAATGAGGAAGTCGACCGCGCCGCCTTGACATGCTGCCTCCCGAAGGCCGAGCCGACTTCGGCATTGTCAAGAAAGCAGCGGCGCTGACCGCCGGCGACATGCTGGGTGTGGACCGCCCTGTCTACGCCACGCCCCTCGAGAACCTGCGCCGCCCAGGTGGCCGTAGAAGAGCTGAACGGGCTAGGGCCCGACGGGCTTCCCTACATAGCAAGACGCATTCAGCAACTGATCGGCGCAGCCGCAGAGCGGCAAGAAGACAGTGCCCGCGCCGAGAGCACGGCGCAACGTCACGCACACTGACTGCGGGCAACGCCCGTGCACGGCTAGAAAAGGAGCCGGCTGCCAGCCGAAGCCGAACCCGGATCTCCATCGAGCGCGACGCAGAAGGCCGCCCTCGAGCCATGGAACGGCAAGGCAACCTGCCCCCTCATCCACCTCGCGAGGAAAGATATCCTACCCCGCCGCCCGTCACCCATCCGACTCTCAGCGGCCGACTCGGCCGCCGCGAAGGAGTCGGCGAAAACGACGCCCGCCACCGGATCGACCGCCTTGCGCGATCCCTGGCGTTAGAAGAAGAAGACGATGTCGGGCCGCCTTGCTTCGGCCCCCGCATCCGCGACGAGCCCTTCCCCAAAGGATTCTCGCTCCCAAGAGATACGCCCAAGTATAATGGCTCCGTGAAGCCGGAAGATTGGCTGATCGACTACTCGACCGCAGTCAGCATAGCGAACGGCAACTGGCGCGTTGCCGTGAAATATGTGCCCTTCATGCTTCAGGGAACGGCGCGAACCTGGCTCAACAGCCTCAAGCTGTACAACATCAACAGCTGGCTGGACTTCACTGAAGCCTTCATCCGCAACTTCACCAGCACCTACAAGCGGGCTCCCAAGCCCAGGCAACTTTCCTTGTGCGTGCAAGGACCCGCCGAGTCGACTCGCGACTACCTCACGTGTTGGGCCGAGCTCCGCAACTCCTGTGAGGGGGTGCACGAGGTTCAAGCGATAGAGTACTTCACCTCCGGGTGCCGAGAAGGCACCCTCCTCAAGCACAAGCTCCTCTGCGACGAGCCGGCTACCCTCGACGAGCTACTTGTCATCGCCGACAAGTACTCCACCGCCGACTCCTCAATGAAGACCGAGCTCCGGGTAGACGCCGCTGGGAAGGTACTCAAACCGAGGCCCACCAGCACGACAACAAGCGCAAGGGCCCAATGCCGCCTCCGCCCGATGGTGTGGCCACCGTCGAAGACGAGCAACTGAAAGAGCGGCCCGCGCCAGAAGCCGAGAAGGGTGGCGGGCGGCTTGGCAGCCGGCTTTCTCCTCTGAGCAAGCTCTTGATGCCCCATGCAAGTTCCTTTGCGGTGCCAAGCCGTCCAACCATACAACCCGAAAGTGCCTTTGGCTCACCCGAATCACCAAAGGCGAAGGGCTGGTGCCGCCTCCACTGTTGGACAGCCGCCTCCGGCTCCCCAGCGATCGGCCGCTCGGCGTCGAGGACCGTCAAGGCGAAGTTCTCGACGAGCACGCCGCCTACATCATCTTCACGAGCCAACCCGAAGACGGACGCAGCCGGCGCCGACAGCACCAAGAAGTCAATGCAGTTGCTTCCAACAACCCCGAATTCATGCACTTTGGTCAAGAGGCCCTATCAGGTGAGCGGACCGGCCACCCGAAGGTGATGCCGCCCCGGGCTCCTATGCATTGGTTTTGGAGGCAACCCTAGCAAGCAGACGGGCTTGCTGCCCGATTCTCCCATATCTTGATAGGCGGCGGAGCAGGATCAACATCCTGTCACCGGGATACCATGGAGAAGTTGAACATCAAGGCCAAGCACCTCATGCCAAGCCGAGACTGCGTGTTCCATGGCATTGTACCCGGCCTGTCCTGTTCACCCATCGGCAAGATCAAGATAGATGTTCTCTTCGGAGACAAGGATCACTTCCGCCGAGAAGCAATCGGGTTTGAAGTGGTGGACCTTGAGAGCCCTTACCATGCGCTACTTGGCCGGCCCGCTCTGGCCAAGTTCATGGCTATACCCCACTATGCCTACCTCAAGATGAAGATGCCGAGTACCAAGGGCATCATCACCATAGCCGATGACTACAAGAAGTCCTCCGAGTGCGCTGCAGCCAGCAGCCGGCTGGCCAAGTCCCTCGTAGTCGCCGAAGAGAAGAAGATGTTGGACCGAGTCGTGGCCATGGCCGGCAAGCAGCCTGCCCTGTCCCCCGACCCCAAAGAGTGTGATGCCCAAGGTTCCTTCCAGCCGGCTAAGGAAACAAAGAAGATACCCCTGGACCCAGAGCACCCGGAAAGGTTTGCCGTCGCCATCGGGCAAACACAGACGATAAATAGGAAGGTGAGCTCGTCGATTTCCTCCGTGAGAATCAGGACATCTTCGCATGGACCCCAAGGACATGCCGGGTGTTCCGAAGGATTTCGCCGAGCACAAGCTACACGTCCGATCAGACGCCAAGCCAGTCAAGCAGCCCCTCCGCCGACTGTCAGAAGAGAAGAGAAGGATCGTAGGAGAAGAGATAGCCCGGCTCTTGGCAGCCGGCTTCATCATGGAGGTTTTCTTCCCGGAGTGGCTCGCCAACCCGGTCCTCGTGCTGAAGAAGAATAACAAATGGCGCATGTGTATAGATTACACAAGCCTCAACAAAGCCTGCCCCAAAGATCCATTTGCCTTACCCAGGATTGATCAAGTAATAGACTCCACAGCTGGATGCGAGCTGTTGAGTTTCTTGGATGCCTACTCAGGCTACCACCAGATAAAGTTGGACCCGGCCGACCGCCTGAAGACTGCCTTCATCACGCGATTCGGAGCTTTCTGTTACCTAACGATGACATTCGGCTTGAGAAATGCCGGTGCCACCTTTCAGCGTTGCATGCAGAAATGCCTCCTCAAGCAACTCGGCAGAAATGCCCACGTCTATGTAGACGATATCGTGGTGAAGACGGAGAAGCGCAACACTTTGTTGGAGGGACCTCAAGGAAACATTTGAGAACCTGCGCCGGTTTCAGATCAAGCTCAACCCCGAGAAATGCGTGTTCGGAGTGCCAGCCGGCCAGCTCCTAGGCTTCCTGGTCTCTGAACGCGGCATTGAATGCAACCCAGTGAAGATCAAGGCCATTGAGAGAATGGAGATTCCTACCAAGCTGCGTGACGTCCAGAAGTTTACCGGGTGCCTGGCCTCCCTGAACCGCTTCATCAGCCGGCTGGGAGAAAAGGCACTCCCCCTCTACCGACTCATGAAGAAAAGCACTCACTTTGAGTGGAACGACCAAGCCGACCAAGCCTTTCACGAGTTGAAGAAGATGCTTGCCACGCCGCCTGTCTTGGCGGCGCCGACCAAGAAAGAGACCATGCTCCTTTATATCGCCGCCACCAGCCGGGTGGTCAGTACCGTCATCGTGGTCCAACACCCAGAAGAGGGCCGAGCTCAGCCGGTCCAGAGGCCGGTCTACTACTTAAGCGAAGTACTATCCGCCTCAAAGCAGAACTACCCGCACTACCAGAAGATGTGCTACGGCGTGTACTTCGCTGCCAAGAAGCCAAGCCCTACTTTCAAGAGCACTCCATCACGGTCGTATGCACCGCCCCGCTCGCCGAGATCATAGGCAGCGGGCGCATCCGGCGGGTGGAAAAATGGGCCATTGAGCTGCCCCCCTACACGATCTTCTACCAGCCTCGCACCGCCATCAAGTCGCAAGCATTAGCCGACTTCCTCGTTGACTGGGCCGAGACCCAGTACCTGCCGCCGGCTCCCGACTCCACTCATTGGCGGATCCACTTCGACGGGTCCAAGATGCGCACTGGCTTGGGAGCCGGCATCGTCCTCACCTCTCCCAAAGGCGACAAACTCAGATACACCCTGCAGATTCACTTTGCCGCCTCCAACAACGTGGCGATGCAGGCGCTCATACACGGACTCCGGCTAGCCAAAAGAGCTTCGGCATCCGCCGGATCCTGTGCTATGGCGACTCAGATTTGGTGGTCCAGCAGTCATCTGGCGACTGGGACGCCAAGGACGCAAACATGGCGAGCTATCGTTTCCTCGTTCAGCAAATCAGCGGCTACTTTGAAGGATGCGAGTTCCTCCACGTGCCACGGGCCGACAACGAGCAAGCAGATGCCCTGGCACGGATAGGCTCAACCCGACAAGCTATACCAACCGGCGTCTCTCTCCAATGCCTCCTCAAGCCGTCTATCAAGCCGTCTCGAAATCCGACTCCATCTTCATGCCGCTTAACCCGACGCAGCGGATCCGGCTTAGGAGCCAGCGGCGGCCGGGACTTTGATAGGCGGCCCGGGGACTGCCAATGTCGCACCCGGCCCGGGGACTTCAGAACCCGGTCCGGGGACTGCTTCAACGCCACAGGCGGTGGCCAGCTCCAGCTCTTCACCACCCAGCCCACCCGCCCTGGTGGCAGTAGCCGTGTTGGCTATAGAAGAAGTCACAGCTCCATCATGGGCTCAGCCCATCCTCAACTTCCTGATAAACAGAGAGCTGCCGACTGACGAGATCGCGGCAAGACAAGTCCAACGCCGAGCCGGGCGATATACAATGCCAACATAGAGCTCGTGAAGGCGCAGTGTCCTTTGGAGTTTTCCAGCGCTGCGTCGAGCCAGAGAAGGGCATAGCAATCCTCAAAGACATTCACCAAGGCGAATGCGGCCACCACGCAGCCTCAAGATCCCTCGTCGCCAAAGCCTTCCGCCATGGTTTCTTTTGGCCGACTACCTTGGACGATGCCAAGGAGTTAGTCAAACACTGCAAAGGCTGCCAAGTCTTCAGCTCCAAGCAACACCTTCCGACTTCAGAACTCAAGACCATCCCCCTCACCTGGCCTTTTGCCGTCCGGGATTGGACATGGTGGGCCCATTCAAGACGGCGCGCGGCGGCATGACACACTTACTTGTCGCCGTGGATAAATTCACCAAATGGATCGAAGCGAAGCCGATCAAGAAGCTGAATGGGCCGACTGCCGTGACATTCATCGCAGACATCACAACTCGGTACGGCGTGCCACACACATCATCACCGACAACGGCACGAATTTTGCCAAGGGAGCATTGACACGTTTCTGCGCGACGCAGGGCATCCGACTGGACCTAGCGTCCGTTGCCCACCCGCAGTCAAACGGCCAAGTTGAGCGAGCTAACGGCCTCATCCTTTCCGGCATCAAGCCCCGGCTGGTCGTGCCGCTGGAACGCTCGGCCGGCTGTTGGCTCGACGAGCTGCCGACCATCCTCTGGAGTCTGCGCACTACCACAAACAAGTCAACCGGCTTCACCCCTTTCTTCCTTGTATATGGCGCCGAGGCTGTCATCCCAACCGACATCGAGTTTGATTCGCCTCGGGTGACCATGTACACGGAAGCAGAGGCCAAAGAAGCACGAGAAGATGACATCGACCTGCTGGAAGAAAGCCGGCTGTTAGCCCTCAGCCGGTCTGCCTTCTACCAGCAGGGTTTGCACCGCTACCATAGCCGGAAGGTCAAGCCAAGATCCTTTCAAGAGGGCGACCTTGTGCTCCGGCTGATCCAGCGAACAGCCGGCCAGCACAAGCTCTCGGCCCCTTGGGAAGGTCCCTTCGTCGTCAGCAGAGCATTGGGAAACGACTCCTACTACCTAATCGGCGCCGCGAAGCCGAAGGCACGAAAGAGAGATGATTCCGGCAAGGAGTCGGAACGACAATGGAACGCCAACCTCCTCCGAAGATTTTACAGTTAAAATGCAGTATGTATCACGCTACCTTTGTACTAAGTATGAGACAATGGCCCCCCCGAGGAGCACTCGGGGACTGCCACCTTTTATCTATGAATGACGAGTATCATGCCTATGTTTTTGTCATTTCACCTTTTTTCGTCCGGCACCGGGTTCGACTAGTCGGCCGGGGGTAGCATATGAGTTATATTTAAGTTCCACCTGCGATCGGACAAGTAGTGTGCCGCACCCAAGCCCCCTCTTGTCGAAAAGCCGCAGTTCAAGAACCGACCGTCCGATCGGGCAAGAGTCAAAAGGCAGGAAAAGGATGCCCACACGAAAAACGGCTAAGGACTAACGAACTTATATAGCAAAAGCGGCTTCCTCCATTGCCGACCGGCTACCGGAATAGCCGGTCGGCCGACTTCCATTCAACCACCTGCCACAATCCAACAAAGGTCAAGTAATTGCCTTCCCACAAATAGCAAGTTCCTCCCACCGCGGGCAGATCGCAGAGCAGCTGTTCGGCTAGGAAAATGACAATCAAGGAAAGGTAGCAAAGGAAGCGGCCTAAGGATAAAAAAGCAAACTCGAATGGAAGCCAAGCACATGCATAATTATATTTACACAAAAGCCTTTGAAAGGCCGGCATTCAACATAGTCTGAATACACCCCCAGTGGGTGGAACTGTGCAAAGTTAATAAAATTTGTTCAAAGAGCAAAAGCAGAAAAGCAAGAGCGGCAGATCAAGCCAGCGGAGCAACAGGCGAGTCGGGCAGGTCGGCGGAGGCGGCAGTGCGAGCCAGAGGAGTGGCCGGCTGGCAAGTCTCGGCCTGATCTTCACCCTGGCAGCGGTAGCGCTTTTCACAGGCGTGCCTCATTGCTAGAGGCACGATCAGGTGGCTGGCTGGTCACTTCGCCCGTCCGGTGGCGTCTCCACCGCCCTCCTCCTCGTCATCTTGGCCTCATCGCTAGAGGCAATCTCCTCCGCCGAATCCTGCGCCTTCCGCCGGGTTTAGCCCGAACCATTCCTCCGGCTGGGCGACTCCGCTGTCGTTCACTTCAGGAGCGAAGACGCTGGTGTCGGTGTACTCGGCGATAGCCGAGGCACGCTGGATGATAGCCGGCCGCACCACCACCAGCTCCTCGTCAGCCTCCTGCCCCCAAGTGCTCAGCTGGCGCAGGTTCAACCCAGGATACCAGGCCCGGACGAACTCTAGCGCCCGCCCGGCGCCGGACCGAGCAGCGGAGGCCTTCCAGGCCTCGAAGCGGTCAACCGCAACCTCCAGCCAGTCGGCAGTCCGATTGGGGTGTGGGGGATCACCTCGCCAGGCCAGAGAGCGTCCAACACTTGCGCCCCGGCACGCTGAAGCCGGCGGAGCATGCGGTGAGCCGGCTGCAGCCGCGCCTGGATCGCCAAGAGCTGCTCCTCGAGCGTCCGGCTGGCATCTGGCGCAATTGCAACCCCTGCTTGCCGACGCGTCTCGCGGTGGGCCTCCATGGCTTGGCTGGCGGCGATGGAGTAGCCAGGGAAGTAATCTGTGTGAAGAACAAGAAAAACGGCACAAAAATCAGAAGATGAACAAGAGGGCAAGGAGCAAGCAAAGGAGTGAGAAGAAGAAGGCGGCCTACCATCGATCAGATCCTCCACCCGCCCATAACCTTCGCTCAGCGCTTGCCTTGCTTCAGTCCAGCTAGCCGCCTCGGTCTCGAAATCGGCCTTAAGGGCGGCCTCGTTGTCCTGCGCCTTCTTCAGGGCCGCCTGGTGGCTCTCCTCCTGATCGGCCAGCCTCTTGGCCAGGCGGTCGCGTTCCTGGGCCAAGGCGGCGATCTCGGCTTCCTTGGCGCGAAGAGCGGTCTGGGCCTCGCCTAGCTGCCCCCTCAAGTCGGCGTTAGCTCCGGCAAGCTTGAAAAGAAAGGAAAAAAGCAGTAAGGGAAAAGCCGTCAGGGAAGATCCGACCCGGCTGCTCAGCAGCCGGCCCGAATCTCGGGGAATACACCCAGTGGGTGTGCTGACGCGCCCCCACTTGAGATAGAAGAAACCAAGTTCTTACTCCGGCTATTCGTCAGATCGGTGGCCTTCTGGCTCAGCTCCTGGGCCTCGGAGTTGAAGGCGGCCGCGCGAAGATTGTGGTACTCCTGAAAGTCAGATGGAGTGTGCATAAGAACAAGATTGCTATCAAAGCCTGCTAAGAAGTATCAAGCTGCCGCTTTGCTCGTGACCGACTTGAAACTTCGGGGACTTCACCAAGTGGAGTGCTTGACGCCGCCCACGGAAGAAATCAAAAAGAAATCAATCAAAGCGGAAGACTCACCGGACGACCGCGCCGCGTAGCAAGGAACTCACAGGTGTATCGTTGCAACAAGCGGCTGAGCACGAAGCCGGCGACGGACCTCCTGCGCCGCCCCGTTCAGCTCAGCCGTCCCACCGTCGGGCGTCCACTCGGACGTGTTGGCGCTGGCCGCCTCCAGGTCCTGTGCCGTCGAGCTGGCGCCCGCATCCCTTTGCGGCTCCGGCGTTGAGGACGCCTCTCCCACGCGCTGGCAGGGCACTGACTGCACCACGAGATCCGTCCCGCGCCCGGACTTCGCCCGCCGGCTGCCCGAGCGCCCGCAGTTGACGCCTTGGCCCGCTCCAGTCGGCGCCGACTGTGGCGCCTCCCCCAGGATCGTCACGTCGTCCTCCATCCTCTCCATCACCGGCTGGTCGCGGTCGGGTTCCTCCGACGGAGGTACGGGGACATCAGGAGCCACGGCGCGAAGGGGAATGACGAGTTGTGGAGGCTGATTGCGCAAAGTCTCCGCCTCCCTCTCCGCAGCCGCGGCCTCCGCCTGGGCCTTGGCCGCCGCGTCGGCTTGCGCCTCGGCCGACTTCTCCGCCGCCTCCTGGACGGCCCTCCGCTCCGCCGCTTCCTGCTCCTCCCAAGCCTCCCGCGCGTTCCGCTCCATTGCCTCCATGAGGTCGGCGCGGGGGTTCACTCGGCGGGAACTCGAAGACCCTCCCGTCGGCGCGACTATGGAGGCGGCGTCAACCCGCTCAAGGGAAAGCGGCGCCCTGTCCAACGAACCACGAAGACGGCTCAGATGAGCCTCAACCAAAAAAGACAACAGAAGTACAAGACACAGAACACTTACGCCGAAACCGCTTGTGGCTGCTTCACCACCTTGCGGAAGCGAGCCGCCTTCGCAGCCGCCTCGTCTCGCTTGGTCGCCGCCGCGGAGCTCTTGGGTTTCTTGACGGCTGCCGAAGAGACCAGCCTTGACCCGGCTGCCCGACGCTTCGCCGCCCCGAGCAGTTGGCGCGGCGGAAGGCCCCGCGCCATGGCGATCGGCCACCGGTTGGCGGCGCAGGACGGCTTCGGCTTCGTTCTCCTCCGGCCAGTCCTCGAAGCCGGCCGTAAGGTCGGGGCCGCCTGCCTCTCCGCCGGTTGCGACTACGGCGTCGTCCATGGCGGCCGCCCCCAGATCCGGGTCGTCGGGGTCGTCCACGGCGCGGTCGGCCGCAAACTGGCGCTCCGGCCCTGCGGCCCCGGGCGCCGGTCGAAGAAGAGGGCTCTGCCCAAAGACAAAGCCGGTTAGTCAAGAGTCGGCTATCGAACACGGCAACAAAAGAAGAAGAGAATGAGGAAAAACTCACCACAGGCGGCGGGTTGGCCCGAGAATATGGCGCCTTGTGATACTGCCACTCCACGGTGAGTTTGCAGTTGGAGATATAATTCACCATGAAAGATACCTCATTGCAAGGCATCTCTCTGGTGCTCAGCCGGCACGGGTCGAAGCGGCCGCTCATTTGGCAGATCATGTGCGGCCGGCTCTGGAGCGGGAGCACCCGGCGCTCCACGAAGGCGGCCACCAAGTCGGCCCCCACCAAGGCCTTCGATTGGACCATCACCCGAGCGGGTGGCGGCGGCGTTCGGCCAAGGTGGCGACCGGGCTCGGAAGGACCAAGACGCCCGGCCTTGCGGCGGCCGGGCCACGTAAGCCGGCAGGTTGAGGTAGTCGCCTTGTGCAGCGGCGTTCTTCACGTAGAAGTATGACTGCTGCCAAAGCTTCACCGACTGGATCAGCGGGATAGGCGGAAAAGGGTTGTTGTCGGTCGTCATCCGTTTGGCGATGAAGGCGCCGCAGGGGGCGGGCACGCCCGCAGAGACAAAGGCGAAGCCAGACCTTGAAGAACTCCCCCAGGCTCGAGGGTGGGGAGGACGCTAACAAATCCTTCGCCTGGTGACGAGGTCGGCAACAACATCACCATGTTGGGGGTGAGGTGATGCGGCTGAAGATGGTAGAAGTCGAGGAAGGAGCGGAAGAACCCGCTCGCCGGCAGGCCGAGGCCGTGCAGGCAGTGCGAGCGAAAGATGACCCGCTCGCCCTCCTCCGGCACCGGCGAAATCTCCACCTCCGACGCGAGGTGGGTCTTCACGAGGTCCTCGCTCGGCAACCGCAGCGTCCGGCGGAGCTAATCAATGTGATCTTCGTGGATGTTGGAGCCGTCCCACGAGCTCGACAACGCCATGGGAACGAGCGGAAGGAAAGAACCGCGGCGGCGGAGAGCACGGCCACGCAACGAAGGAACCGCGGCGAGCCAAGATAACTCGCGGCGGAACGACGCTGTGGCGAGTGCGCTGCGATGGCGGAAGAGTGAGGAAGAAGGTGGTGGAAGGAGAGGAGCGAGGGCGAGCGTGCGAGCCCCTGCCACTCCCGCTCCCCCCCTACTTATAGGCTCGGGCGCCGGAGCCGAGGAGGCGAGGCGTGGGGGAACGTGGGATTAACTGCGCCCACTCCCCCCACGTCCCGCGATTATGGCACCCTAAAGGCATGCTGTAACCGCCGCGAGAAGACGTGCGGTCCATTTAGGCCGCAGAGAATCCGCGCGTGGGCCGAGGCGTAGGCTTGGTAGGCCCTGGCCTGCGGTGACGTCCCGTCGCATGCGTGGGCTGGCAGGCTTTTCTGGCCACGTGGCGCGCGAGGTGACGCGCAGTCAACGCGCAAGCCGGCTCGCGTTTCCCCCTTCTAGCTACGGAGCTCCCCGAAGACGGTGCACCCGTTCAAGGCCGGCACCTAGCTGCCGGCTTCCCAGGATAGGAAGCTGATCGAGCTTCTCGTCCTCCCTTCAACCTCGAAGCCCAATCAGCTTCTGGGACTACTGTCGGAGTAAATGACCACAGGTAGCCTAGCCGGCTCCCCCTGGGGCTTCTGAAAAAATTACAAGCCAATCAAGCCAATCAAGTCATCCAACATCCAAGACATTGGGCCGCCTTCCCCCGGCCGGCTGTCATCCATGCCGGCTGTTAGGAGGCGGCCTGGCCCCAAGCCACGAGAGGGCCGGCTTCCAAGGAGCCGGCTGCCGGAGGGCTGACTCTGCATAGCCGGCCACAAGAAGGCCGACTCCAAGGAGCCGGCCACCCCTTGCCAAGGCCGCACCTCGGAATCTGCACCCACATAACGGCGATGAGACGGGGTGTGGCTCTGATGAAGCCTGCCACCCCGCATCCCGGAGCGCGTGGCTCTGATTACATCGTCAGACGGGCAGCCATCACCCGTCCGGCGCGACACTGTTGCCATGTTGACTGTGACGTCACCCACGACAGGCTGTCTGTACTACCCGCAGGCGGCGGGCCCCTCTGGTCAGAGAGATGCCCGAAGGCGGCTCGGCCTCCCCCAGTCGGCCTGGGACATGGCCGGCTCCCCATAGCCGGCCTGTTCCCTCCCTCGAAGGAAGCGCCTCATTAAGGAGACAAGACGAAGTGAGGCTACAGTGATCGCCGCCAAGGCGGCGGCACTGTAGCCACGCTTACCCCGACAAAGCCCTCGTCATCAGGATTGAGGCAACAGTAACCAGCCCCCGACAAGGCCCTCAACGGTGGGGCCAGCTTGTCGACCAGGAGGCCGGCAACCGGCGGGACCCACCAAGTCGGTGGGCCCCAGCGGCCGGCAGAGAAGCCGGCGGACAAAGACACTGACGGCTAGGGCCCACACCTAGCCGGATTACTATTGTACCCCTAGTGGGTAGGCCTATATAAACCCCCCCAGGGCACCCATGCAAAGGGTTGGACTCTGATAGTTTTAGACACCACGTAGAGGGAAGAGGAGAGCTAGCCGTGCCCTTCTTCTTCCTCACCCCGAACAGCTCAAGGAGCCTCTTGTAGCACTTGTTCATCTAGTGATCATGCAGAGACCCCGCAGAGCAGCAGTAGGGGTGTTATCTCCACGGAGAGCCCCGAAGCTGGGTAAGATTCGCCGGCGTGCATGTCTTCGCCTCATCCCGTTTCCAGGCACCGGCGACGTCTTATTGGCTCCCACTATGATTAGCCACCCGTTGGCATATGTTGCACCTACCACCCGACAAAAACGATTCGCCCCCCTGACTGCTGGGACCCACCAGCTACATCTTCGCATGCAAGGAAGTGCCTGACAGTCGGGACCCACCTGGTCGAAGCGTACGTAGCGTTGTCATTCTGGTCGCGAACGTGTACGTACATATATACTGGTCGATGTAGTGGCGCGCACGTGTCGTAGTAGAGGCGCGTACATATCGTAGTATAGGCGCGCATGTAGCATGTACATGTACGTACAACGGCCAGGGTGCAAGAAAGAAAATACGGCCACGTATGTGTACATACGGGCGGGGTCTCGAACGCCTACTCGCGCATACGTACGGCCAGGGCTCGTGTACATGGCTGGGTCGGAACGGAGAAACAACGTCGTCGTCGTGTTCATGGGGAGGCAACGGAAAGCGTCGTGTTCATGGGGATGCAACGTAATGCGTCGTGTTCATGGGGAGGCAACAGAATGCGTCGTGTTCATCAGGAGGCAACGGAACGCGTGGGAGCCAACCGGCCTGGACGGAACAGGCGATGGAAACGAGGCCTGGCGTACCGCACAACGGAGGAAACAACCTTGTGTTCGACCGGCCATGTTCGAAACGGGGTCCTGTTGATCGGGAGGGGTGTGGCGTACCGCAAAACAAAGGAAACGGACCTCCTACGGTCGAAACGGGGGTCTTGTTGATCGGGAGGCGTGTGGCGTACCGCAAAACGGAGGAAACGGACCTCCTACGGTCGAAACGGGCGTCCTGTTGATCGGGAGGGGTGAGGGAGTCCTGTATTAGGGGGTGTCCGGATAGCCGGACTATAGCCTTTGGCCGGACTCCTGGACTATGAAGATACAAGATTGAAGACTTCGTCCCGTGTCCGGATGGGACTTTCCTTGGTGTGGAAGGCAAGCTTGGCGATACGGATATGTAGATCTCCTACCATTGTAACCGACTCTGTGTAACCCTAACCCTATTCGGTGCCTATATAAACCAGAGGGTTTTAGTCCATAGGACGAACAACAATCATACCATAGGCTAGCTTCTAGGGTTTAGCCTCTCCGATCTCGTGGTAGATCTACTCTTGTACTACCCATATCATCAATATTAATCAAGCAGGAGTAGGGTTTTACCTCCATCGAGAGGGCTCGAACCTGGGTAAAAACATCGTGTCCCTTGTCTCCTGTTACCATCCGCCTAGACGCACAGTTCGGGACCCCCTACCCGAGATCCGCCGGGTTTGACACCGACATTGGTGCTTTCATTGAGAGTTCCTCTGTGTCATCATCTTTAGGCCCGATGGCTCCTCCGATCATCAACAACGATGCGCTCCAGGGTGAGACTTTTCTCCCCGGACAGATCTTCGTATTCGGCGGCTTTGCACTGCGGGCCAATTCGCTTGGCCATCTAGAGCAGATTGAAAGCTACGCCCCTGGCCATCAGGTCAGATTTGGAAGTTTGAACTACACGGCTGACATCCGCGGAGACTTGATCTTCGACGGGTTCGAGCCACAGCCAAGCGCGCCGCACTGTCACGAGGGGCATGATCTAGCTCTGCCGCCGGACAGTGTTCTAGAGGCCGCACCAGAGTCCGCTCCGACCTTTAGCTCGGAGCCAAATGCGCCGATCGAGGACGGGTGGCTGGACACCGCCTTGGGGGCCGCGATCTCTATGGCGATTGAGCCGTACACCTAACCCGCCCTTTGCGAAGCCCATGACTCCAAGGTGCCAGACTCCTCTCCAGACTCCGAGCCTTCCGCGCCCCTGCCAATCGAATCCGATTGGGCGCCGATCATGGAATTCACTGCCGCGGACATCTTTCAGCACTCGCCCTTTGGCGACATTCTGAATTCACTAAAGTCTCTCTCTTTATCAGGAGAGCCCTGGCTGGATTATGGTCAAGAAGGTTGGGATGCGGATGATGAAGAAATTCAAAGCCCACCCACCACCCACTTCGTAGCCACTGTCGATGATTTAACCGACATGCTCGACTTCGACTCCAAAGACATCGACGGTATAGACGACGATGCAGGAGACGACCAAGAACCAGCGCCCACGAGCACCTTTGGAAGGCCACCTCGTCATACGACATATACATGGTGGACATCCCAAAAGATGGGAATGGCGATGGAATGTTGGAGGATGACCCTCCAAGAACAGCCTAAGGCCAAGGCGTCGTGGCGCTGCTCTAAATCCTGCCACAGCAAAAACGGTGATTCCGGCATAGGAGACAATAACACCCCGGACAATGCCGAAGACAACCCCCTCCAGCAGGATTCAGCGCAGGAGGATGGAGAAGCCAGCCCTCATGAGAGAGCGGAAGAAAGAGAGGTAGAGGACGATAATTACATGCCTCCCTCCGAAGATGAGGCAAGCCTCGACGACGACGAATTAAATGCGTGCGAGGATCCCGTTGAACAAGAGTGTTTCAAGCGCAGGCTCATGGCCACGGCAAGCAGCCTCAAGAAAAGCAGCAAAACTTAGAGCTGACCAAGATTTGCTAGGCCGACAGATGGATCAAGTCCTTATGCCAAAGAGTATAAACTCGGCGCGCCTCCAAGAGCTACCTAAGACGCAGGCTGCTACCCCGATTAGAGGAGGAAGCACCTAAACCTACATCATCGATTGCATGATATGGCTGACCGGCCACCTCGTGGCATGACGAAGAAGGCCTCTCGCCCTCAATTCAAGCCGCACCCCGTCGCCGCTCAAAAAATACAAAGGCACGGGGAAATGCGCAGACCTGCGAGATATATTGGAGGACAAGGCAAGGCAGACAAGATCGATCTATGGATCGCGTGGGCGCCCCACAACACGCGTGGCGATTTATAACCGCCACGCCGGATATAACAACTCCGGCCGAAATAACACACGATGAACAAAGCTCATTTGAGCTGTGTCGTGATATAGCCCAATATCAGAGGCGCCAGACACCCACTATGCTTCACAGATGAAGTGATGGATCATCAAATCCCTGAAGGTTTCAAACCCGTAAACATTGAATCATACGATGGCACAACAGATCCTGCGGTTTGGATCGAGGACTATCTCCTTCACATCCACATGGCCCGCGGTGATGATCTACACGCCATCAAATACCTCCCACTCAAGCTTAAAGGACCAGCCCGACATTGGCTTAACAGCTTGCCAGCAGAGTCAATTGGTTGTTGGGAAGACCTGGAAGCCGCATTCCTCGACAATTTCCAGGGCACATATGTGCGACCACCAGACGCCGATGACCTAAGCCACATAATTCAGCAGCCAGAGGAATCGGCCAGACAATTCTGGACACGGTTCCTAACCAAGAAAAATCAAATCGTCGATTGTCCGGACGCCGAGGCCCTTGCAGCCTTCAAACACAACATCCGCGACGAGTGGCTTGCCCGGCACCTAGGACAGGAAAAGCTGAAATCCATGGCAGCCCTCACAACACTCATGACCCGCTTTTGCACGGGAGAGGACAACTGGCTAGCTCGTAGTAACAACATGACCAAGAGTCCTGGTAATTCAAATACCAAGGACAGTAGTGGCAGGTCGCGTCACAACAAGCACAAGCGCCGCATTAACGGCGGTAATGCTGAGGATACGGCAGTCAATGCCGGATTCAGAGGCTCTAAACCCGGTCAGCGAAAAAAGCCATTTAAATGAAATACTCCGGGCCCGTCCAATTTGGACCGAATACTCGATCGCTCGTGCCAGATACATGGCACCCCCGAAAAGCCAGCCTATCACACCAACAGGGATTGTTGGGTGTTCAAGCAGGCAGGCAAGTTTAATGCCGAAAACAATGACAAGGGGCTGCATAGCGATGACGAGGAGGAGCCCCGGCCACCGAACAATAGAGGACAGAAGGGCTTCCCCCCACAAGTGCGGACGGTGAACATGATATACGCAACCCACATACCCAAAAGGGAGCGGAAGCGTGCACTAAGGGACGTATATGCGATGGAGCCAGTCGCCCCAAAGTTCAACCCGTGGTCTTCCTGCCCGATCACTTTCCGAGCACGCATAGCAATGCGGCCCAAGCCCCAGCCCTCGCGAAATTGCGAAACCAGTACTATGCGTACATAATTATGCTCTGGAAATACCATGGGTATAGGGGAAGGGGCATGACCACGGCATGCCCAGAATGCGGCTCAACCGCACCAGGGGCTCCCAATTGTGTCCTTCTCTTTTTGTTTCTTTCTTTTTACTTTCAGGACTCCGTTCTCACGAAGCCCTGTCCGGCATTGGAATCGCCGAACACACGGTGCAACAGCCAGGGAAGCAGAAAGCTACGTCGAGTGTCCAGGTGGTCTCTATTACGAGAAATTATCTGTTTTACACACCATCCCGCGGCTTACCCCTGGAGGGAGACATGTTAAAAAGTCCCGTCCCTTGCTTATCGCACCATTTGTATTGTTCTGCTCTTACTGCAGTCCTTTTGAATAAACAATATATAGCTTCTGCCTATTATTGATTTCCCCTTTTTTCCTTATATATGTTCATTTATGACATTGTGCGACCGTACACTTTGGTACGGGCAATACACCAGGGGCTTAAGTACCCCATAACATGGTGTGATAAGTCCGAACACTTTCACAAGTGCGGCACCAAGAACTTATAGCATTATATGCATTGGCTACGAATCATGTCTTGGGTCAATAGTTGGGTTTGCCCGGCTCCCATGTTTTGGTACCTTACGTTCCGTTATATCGGCTAAGGTAGCGTTAGGAGAACCACTGCGATTGTGCCCCGGTTGAGCTAGGTTAAGCACCTCAGTAGAGAAAGCTAAAACTAACCGTCATGATAGGGCGAGAGCCGGTCGCTGTTCGAGAGGTTTTCGAGTCCCTAAAGACTTATGCCGCTTAGAGCGAGGAGTCGGCATTGTCCGGCCTAGGCGTGGATAAGCGCCCGAACTCGGTCTTCCGAATACCGGGCTTACGAAATTTAAAATTATAGAATTCTATGGCTAAGTGAGAGTGTTCAAGCATTATAGTCTGGTTGCCTTGTTCGTTGCATTGAGCGCCTCCCTCGAAAGACCCAAGAATGGGAACAAGAGCACTCAATTATATCCCGAACACCCCAGCACTCGTGGCATGGGGGCTGAAGCCGACGACTCGCCATCTCTCAAATTTAATACACGGCCACACAAAAGGTAATATTTTAAATTCAATAGTGTTGCTTAGCGCATATGAACAAGTTTTCAGCGTACAGGATAACAAATGCGAGACTACTCAAAAATTATATCTTTGGAGCATTCATCCGCTATAAGGCAGGCACCCTTCAGGACACCTTCATAATACAGTTCAGGCTTACGATGCTCCTTCATCGGTGGTGGTCCGTCCTTCACAAGCTTCTCAGCGTCCATCTTGCCCTAGTGCACCTTAGCAAGGGCAAGGGCCCTACGGGCACCTTCGATGCAGATGGAGCGCTTGATGACTTCAACCCATGGACAGGCGTCCACCAGCCGCCTCACCAGCCCGAGGTAGCTCCCAGGCATGGCTTCATTAGGCCACAACCGAACTATGAGGCCCTTCATGGCCTGTTCGGCCACCTTATGGAGCTCGACCAACTGCTTCAACTGGTCGCTTAAGGGCACTGGTGTCCGCCTCGATATCTTGAGACCAGAACACCTTCTCCGTCGGGCTTCCCTCCTCGGCTCGGTAGAATGCGGCAGCATCAGCCACACTGCGGGGCAGATCTGCGAATGCTCCTGGAGAGCTCCGGATTCGGGTAAGTAACAGATAATTCACTTTCACATGCTTGCTTTGCATATAGAATGCCTTACCCGCCACTATCTTCTTCATCGCCTCAATCTCCTGGAGGGCTTTTTGGGCTTCGGCCTTAGCGGCATTGGCGCTCTCAAGGGCCGAGGCAAGCTCGGACTCTCGAGTCTTCGAGTCACGCTCCAAACTCTCATGTTTTTTCATGAGAGCCTGGAGCTCTTGCCGCACCTCCGCCACCCGCGCCTCCTGCTTCTCTTGCTCAGTGCGCTCCGCAGCCGCATTGCTTTCGGCCTTGGACACTGCCTCCTTCAGGGTCGCCACCTCGTTCGTGGCCCCTGCAATATTCACATTATTCCTGTCATTTTTTGCAAACACATCTTTTAAATACTCCCATAAGGTATTACTTACCTTCCTTGTCCTCGAGCTGCTTTTTGGCAAGTCCGAGCTCGTTCTCGGACCGCTCGAGGCTCTGCTTCAATGCATCAACCTCCGCAGTCAGTGCGGCAGAGGTCAGCAGTGCAGCCTGCATTCCCATATTGACATACTTATGTTAGACTCCTGCGTATATCTTTAGATCCTCAGTTCGACTATTTCTTTCCGAACACCAAACTGAGCATCAGGGGCTACTGTCTATGTGATAATATTTTTACATGTCTTAAATACATACCTCAAAGCCTATTAGAAGGCTGGCACAGGCTTCAGTCAGCCCGCTCTTGGCGGACTGAACTTTCCGGATCACTGCACTCATAACAGTGCGGTGCTCCTCGTCGATGGAAGCGCCGTTAAGCGCCTCCATCAAATCATCCGGTGCCTCCGGTTGGGCGGAGGTCACCGGCGTCGCAATCTTGCCCTTCTTACGAAGGGGTTGCCTGTCGGACTCTAGAACCACTGAAGGTTCCGGTACGGAGTCCGGCACAGGGCCGGACTTGAAGCCCTTCGGGGTTTTATCCCCTTTGAGCCCGGATTCCGGGAGGTCGCCTTGCGGCGCCTCCATATCCACCTCCTCCTGGCTGGGCCCCTTTTGGGACTCCACCCTGGCGTCATCCGCGGCGGGAGGAGATGAGTCGGTCGGAAGTGAGGTGCTATTCACCTCCGGCGAATCGAGGAGCCGCTCGGCGAATCGTCGAGCCCATCCTTGGGCGGGCTGCATGGTTATATCCGGCGTTATAAGATGCTGTGCGACAAATGAAACGCCATGAGTTATTCTGGCATCCGGACACTTATGATTTCGCCAGGGGCTTGGTCCTTGGAGCCCACCCCTCTTCGCCATCATCGGCGTTGGCGGTGTAGTCCGGAGGAAGGGTCCTTCCCTTCTTGGACCCTCCGGTCTCCCCAGTTGGGGCGGCCTTCCTTTTGTTCTCTCCCCCTGCTGGGGGAGAGGCCTCTTTTTCCTCCTCCTCGTCTTCGCGGGAGGAGTCCGCCTCTGCGTCATCGGACGATGAGTCCGACAAGACTGGCGCCGAGAACTCCTTCGAGTTCCCGTGGCCTTCTTCTTGGCCTTCTTTTCCGGCACCACGTGGGGCGCCGGAACCAGCAGCCCCGTCAATCGGGCGTCCGCTGGGTCTTCTGCCAAGGGAGCCGGACAGTCGATCTGTCCGGACGTCTTCAGCCAGTCCTGTCAAAGGTGAGGGAGTTTTAGATCCTGCATAGAGTCAAACCTATGAAAAAAAGAGTCCCGTAAAGGGTAAAATAACTTACCTCGCTGGCTTGATGCTGCGAGCTGAATCTGCGATCTTGATGGCGGATGCGGAGCTTGGCGCCCTTGAACAACACCTTCCGGGCATCTTCGTGCGAAGTGTCGAAGAGCCGGCTCAAGGTTCAGTGTCAGTGCGGATCAAACTCCCACAAGTTGAAGGCCCGTTGCTGGCATGGGAGAATCCGGCGGATGAGCATCACCTGGATTACGTTGACAAGCTTGAGATTCTTGTCCACCAGGTTTCGGACGCAGGTTTGGAGTCCGGCCAGCTCTTCCGAATTACCCACGTCAGGCCCGTCTCTTTCCATGTGGTGAGCCGTGTGGGGAAGCGAGATCGGAATTCGGGGGCCGCCGCCCATTGAGAGTCGCGCGGCTCGGTGATGTAGAACCACCCCGATTGCCACCCCTTTATGGTCTCCACAAAGGAGCCCTCGAGCCATAGGACGTTGGCCATCCTGCCCAGCATGGCACCTCCGCACTCCGCTTGGTGGCCACCCACTACCTTCGGCTTGACATTGAAGGTCTTCAGCCATAAGCCGAGGTGGGCTGGATGCAGAGGAAGGCCTCGCACACGATGATAAACGTCGAGATGTTGAGGATGAAATTCGGGGCCAGATCATGGAAATCTAGGCCGTAGTAGAACATGAGCCCCTGGACGAATGGGTGAAGTGGAAACCCTAGTCTGCGGAGGAAGTGGGGGAGGAACACCACCCTCTCATGGGGCATGGGGTGAGATGAGCTTCCCTCGTTGGGGAGCCTATGCGCGATGTCGCCGGACAAGTATCCGGCCTTCCGCAGCTTTTTGATGTGCCCCTCCGTGACGGAGGAGGCCATCCATTTGCCTCCCGCTCCGGACATAGTTGGAGAAGGTCGAGGTGGGATGTGCGGACTTGGGCACTGGAGCTCAAGTGCGCGGAAATGGATAGGCAAAGGAGGAAGAAGGCATGTGTGAAAAAGTGGATCCTTATCCCCTTATATGGACGGACAAAGCTATGCGTCCCACCGCCCGATAAAACTCGCTTATGTCCCAAGCGCCATAATCAATGGCGCCGGTTGGGTTCTACGCCCGTATTGATGAGAATCCCGGAATAAGGGGACACGATCTACCTTTGACAAGGCGTGCCAGGAAACCGCCTCGCTAAATGCGCTTGAGGTGGGACAGTAAAAAGCGATTGAATAAAGGCTTGGTAGTGGTGTGGTGTCACGCTATTGAATACGTCGCCAGATTGAACTTGTGTAAATGTTATTCTCTCTACGGTGGTATGTGGAACTTATTTTGCGAGCGGACACTATCCTTGTGTTCAAAATCTTCTATGAAGTATTCGGGGAGGAACCCGCCTTGCAATGCCGAAGACAATATGCGCGCGGACTCGTCGTTATTGAAGCCTGGTTCGGGGGCTACCGAGGAGTCCTGGATTAGGGGTGTCCGGATAGCCGGACTATAGCCTTTGGCCGACTCTGGACTATGAAGATACAAGATTGAAGACTTCATCCCATGCGGATGGGACTTTCCTTGGCGTGGAAGGCAAGCTTGGCGATACGGATATGTAGATCTCCTACCATTGTAACCGACTACTGTAACCCTAACCCTATTCGGTGCCTATATAAACCGGAGGGTTTTAGTCCGTGGGGACGAACAACAATCATACCATAGGCTAGCTTCTAGGGTTTAGCCTCTCGATCTCGTGGTAGATCTACTCTTGTACTACCCATATCATCAATATTAATCAAGCAGGAGTAGGGTTTTACCTCCATCGAGAGGGCCCGAACCTGGGTAAAAACATCGTGTCCCTTGTCTCCTGTTACCATCCGCCTAGACGCACAGTTCGGGACCCCCTACCCGAGATCCGCCGGTTTTAACACCGACAAGGGGTGTGGCGTACCGCAAAACGGACGAAATGGATGTCCTACGGTCGAAACGGGGGTCCTGTTCATCGGGAGGGGTGTGGCGTGCTGCAAAACGGGACTCCACGGGATACTGTTCATCTCCACCGTCGACCTCCTCCAGCCTCCACGGGCTACCGTCGACCTCCTCCAGCCTCCACGGGCTCTTGTTCATCCAGCCTCCACCGCGCACTACTCCACCGACTACTATTCAACCACCCCTCCACGGGCACCCCTCCACCATCTACTGTTCATCCAACCCTCCACACCACGGGGTCCTATTCAACCACCCCTCCACGGGCACCCCTCCACCGTCTACTGTTCATCCAGCCCTCCACACCACGGGGTCCTGTTCATCCAGAGGCAAACGCCACCGCTCACTGTTCATCCAAACCCCCCGCAACGCTCACTTTTCATCCCAGAGGCAGCATTGATCGGCTTCAGTTAGCAGCAGTAGCGAAGGAATCGCTCGATCGGGTTCAGTTTACAGCCATCGATCGACCGCTCGGGTTCAGTAATGCGTAGCCTGCAGTGCAATCGCTCGGGCTTAGTTAGAGCCCAACGCCTCGCTCGGGTTCAGTTAGAGCCAACGCCTCGCATACACGCAGCAGCGTCACGTGTCACGAGAAACGCGCATCGCTTCGGTCCCGACCTCCCACCATAACCGGAACTCCCGAAATTTTTCTCCCCTCGCTTCTACCACGGTTTTTTCCGTCATGGGACGGCCCAAAGAATGTCATGCAGATCGTCTCCGGCCGCCTGTGACGAAAAGCCCATTTTCTGTCATGAGTTTTTGTCATAGAAGTAGGAGCCCACCACATCTATGATGATACCGGGTTTTGTCACAATTATCGTCATAGAAGTGTCATATGTATGACATAAATTTTTTTCGTTCGGCCCAAAATGTCACGGATGTGTCTTTTTTTTGTAGTGAGTGCTTCACTTATATGTTTTAGAGCACGGTGGCGGATTCGTTTTATAGAAACTATTGATCTCTCATGTTTCACTTATATTAGTTTGAGAATCTTAAAATAGCATGGCAATTTGCTTCAATTAATATCATAAGAAATTTGATGCTTGATAATTGTTTTGAGATATAAAGGTGGTAATATCATAGTTGTGCTAGTTGAGTAATTGTGGAATTGAAAAATACATGTGTTGGAGTTTGTGATTCCCGTAACATGCACGTATGGTGAACCGTTATGTAACGAATTCAGAGCATGATGTATTTATTGATTGTCTTCCTTTGTGTGGTAGTCGGGATCGCTCGATGGTTAACTCCTACCAACCCTTCCCCTAGGAGCATGCGTAGTAGTACTTTGCTTCGAGGGCTAATAAATTTTTGCAATAAGTATATGAGTTCTTTATGACTAATGTGAGTCCATGGATTATACGCTTTACGTACCTTTTCGCATTTTTCTAGCCTCTTGATGCAGGTGCATTGCCCTTTCTCACCTTGAGAGTTGGTGCAAACTTCGTCGGTGCATCCAAACCCCGTGATATGATATGCTCTATCACACATAAACCTCCTTATATCTTCCTCAAAAAAGCCGCCATACCTACCTATCACGGAATTTCCATAACCATTCCGAGATATATTTCCATGCAACTTTCCATCGTTTCGTTTATCATGACACGCTCCATCATTGTCATATTGCTTTGCATGATCATGTAGTTGACATTGTATTTGTGGCAAAGCCACCATTCATAATTATTTCATACATGCCGCTCTTGATTCGTTGCATATCCCGGTACACCGCCGGAGGCATTCACATAGAGTCATATTTTGTTCTAAGTATTGAGTTGTAATTCATGAGTTGTAAGTAAATAAAAGTGTGATGATCATCATTATTAGAGCATTGTCCCAAGTGAGGAAAGGATGATGGAGACTATGATTCCCCCACAAGTCGGGATGAGACTCCAGACTAAATAATAATAATAAAAAAGAGGCCAAAAAAGAAAAAAAGAGAGGAAAAAGGTCCAAATAAAAAAATGAGAGAAAAAGAGAGAAGGGACAATGTTAATATCCTTTTACCACACTTGTGCTTCAAAGTAGCACCGTGATCTTCATAATAGAGAGTCTCTCATTTTTTCACTTTCATATACTAGTGGGAAATTTCATTATAGAACTTGGCTTGTATATTCCAATGATGGGCTTCCTGAAATGCCTGAGGTCTTCGTGAACAAGCAAGTTGGATGCACACCCACTTAGTCTCTTTTCGATCTTTCATACACTTATAGCTCTAGTGCATCTGTTGCATGGCAATCCCTACTCCTTGCATTAACATCAATTGATGGGCATCTCCATAGCCTGTTGATTAGCCTCGTTGATGTGAGACTTTCTCCTTTTTTGTCTTCCCTCATAACCCCTACCATTATAACTTATTCCACCATAGTGCTATATCCATGGCTTGCGCTCATGTATTGCGTAAGAGTTGAAAAGGCTGAAGCGCATTAAAAGTATGAACTAATTGCTTGGCTAAAACCGGGGTTGTACATGATATGAATATTTTGTGTGGGGAAGATGGAGCATAGCTAGACTATATGATTTTGTAGGGATAACTTTCTTTGGCTATGTTATTTTGATAAGACATAATTGCTTAGTTAGCATGCTTGAAGTATTATTGTTTTTATGTCAACATTAAACTTTTATCTTGAATCATATCAAATCTGAACATTCATGCCACAATAAGAAGAATTATATTGAAATTATGCTAAGTAGCATTCCACATAAAAAATTCTGTTTTTATCATTTACCTACTCGAGGACGAGCAGGAATTAAGCTTGGGGATGCTTGATACGTCTCCAACGTATCTAATTTTTTTATTGTTCCATGCTATATTATATTCTGTTTTGGATGTTTAATGGGCTTTATTATACACTTTATATTATTTTTGGGACTAACCTATTAACCGGAGATCCAGCCCAGAATTGCTGTTTTTTGCCTATTTCAGAGTTTCGCAGAAAAAGAATATCAAACGAAGTCCAAACTGAATGAAACCTTCGGGAACGTGATTTTTGGAACGAACGTGATCCAGAGGACTTGGACCCTATGTCAAGACATCAACCCGGAGGGCACGAGGTAGGGGGCGCGCTTACCCCCCCCCCCCCCCAAGCGCACCCTCCACCCTCGTGGGCCCCACGTTGCTCCACCGGCGTACTTCTTCCTCCTATATATACCTCGTGCACTTCAAACTACCAGACACAGAGCCAAAAACCTAATTCCACCGCCGCAACCATCTGTACCCGTGAGATCCCATCTTGGGGCCTTTTCCGGAGCTCCGTCGGAGGTGGCATCGATCATGGAGGGCTTCTACATCAACACCATAGCCTCTCCGATGATGTGTGAGTAGTTTACCTCAGACCTTCGGGTCCATAGTTATTAGCTATATGGCTTCTTCTCTCGTTTTGGATCTCAATACAATGTTCTCCCCCTCTCTTGTGGAGATCTATTCGATGTAATCTTCTTTTGCGCTGTGTTTGTTGAGACCGATGAATTGTGGGTTTATGATCAAGTTTATCTATGAACAATATTTGAATCTTCTCTAAATTCTTTTATGTATGATTGGTTATCTTTGCAAGTCTCTTTGAATTATCAGTTTGGTTTGGCCTACTAGATTGATCTTTCTTGCAATAGGAGAAGTGCTTAGCTTTGGGTTCAATCTAGCAGTGTCCTTTCCCGATGTGATGAGGGGCAGCAAGGTACGTATTGTATTGTTGCCATCGAGGATAACAAGATGGGGTTTATATCATATTGCATGAGTTTATCCCTCTACATTATGTCATCTTACTTAAGGCGTTACTCTGTTCTTATGAACTTAATACTCTAGATGCATGTTGGATAGCGGTCGATGTGTGGAGGAATAGTAGTAGATGCAGGCAGGAGTCGGTCTACTTGTCTCGGACGTGATGCCTATATACATAATCATAGCTAGATATTCTCATAACTATGCTCAATTCTATCAATTGCTCAACATTAATTTGTTCACCCACTGTAATACTTATGCTCTCGAGAGAAGCCACTAGTGAAACCTATGGCCCCCGGGTCTATTTTCCTTCATATTAATCTCCCGTCAACAAGCTATTTCTGGCGCCGTCTTTATTTTGATTTCTTTACTTTGCATCTTTATCATAAAAATACCAAAAATATTATCTTATCATATCCAGATCTCACTCTCGTAGGTGACCGTGTAGGGATTGACAACCCCTTATCTCGTTGGTTGCAAGGATTTATTTGTTTGTGTAGGTGCGAGGGACTCGTGCACGGTCTCCTACTGGATTGATACCTTGGTTCTCAAAAACTAAGGGAAATACTTACGCTGCTTTACTGCATCACCCTTTCCTCTTCAAGGAAAACAAACATAGTGCTCAAGAGGTAGCACTATCCAACTGATATTGGGGCGTAGTGCTCGCAGTTGATGAGTTTGCATTTGTATATTCCTTTGATTAGTCTCTCAGTATCTTTTCTGTCGAGGAGTGGCAGTGCTTGTTCCTAGGGTGGCTATTCTCCCATGCATGTCCTCTTTTTGTTGTGCATGGACGGGTGAGAGGTTTGTTTGTAAGTGCATCTAGTGCCCCTTAATGATTTTGGTGTATTGAAGACTTATAGGTTAAGTGACAGATGCGTTTGTGAGTGTACACAGGTCTATAAGTCTATGAGGAGTTTGATATTTCCAAAGAAAGTCGACCCCTAAAAATGAAGTTCTTCGATTGAAGACTTTGGATTTCTGAAGACTTTCTGAAGACTTTGAAAATGAAGAAATTGGTGTGACAATGAAGCCTTGGTATTCATTCGAGGAACATGAAGCGTGAAGACTTTTGTTTTCATAATTTCATTTTCTCTTTCTTGAGTCATAGGAAACACCGTACTGTTAAAGGGGGTCGAGGAAATACTAAGAAAAAATTTCCATGTGATGCTCAACTCAAAATCCTACACCTACCAATCCCTTCGAGTGAAGCCATTGGAAATCTCATACAGTTCAGTCAATTTCTTCAATGACAGAGACGAAGTTCTTATGGTCTCTAAGGAATTTGTTCTGAATGAAGAGTTAGGAATTCGCTAGTGCGGATTTCCTACAAGTGAGGAACATGATAGCCCTGAGGAATTTGATAGTCAAATTTCCGACCGTTGCTGTGTTACGTGCCAGCTGTCCCAAAAATATCTACCCACCTAACAGTCATATCGTTGAAGGCCATTTATGTCTTATCATGTCGGGCTGCTCCCCAGGCTATAAATAGCCAGCCCCTACAACCACTAATTGGTTGGCTGCTCCGAGAGAAACTGACACTTGTCATTTGAGAGCATCCCATCCTCCGAGGACTTTGAGCAAAAATAATCAAGTGAGGAAACACAAACCCAAACACCTACAAACCCAAAGTGATTGAGCATCACTGAAGAGATTGATCCTGCGTGGATCCGACGCTTGTTACCTTTGAAGACTGTGCATCTTCCAGACGGTTAGGCGTCATGGTCTAGAGCATCCAAGAGGAAATTGTGGATAGTCGAGTGACCGAGTTTGTGAAGTATTGGAAGTCACTGAAGACTTACCATGAGTGATTGGGCAAGGTCTGTGTGACCTTAGCTCAAGGAGAATACGGTGAGGACTGTGTGTCCTCAGGTTTAAATAGCTAGCCGCTCCAACCAGACGTACAACTGTCACAGCAGTTGGAACTGGTCTACCAAATCATTATCTTCACCAAGCCTACTGGTTTTATTTCCTCAACTCTTTCATTTCCTTATTACTGTGTTGTGTGCTTGTTCATATCTGTTTGAAGACTTTGACTGAAGACTTTCTCAATTTTCTCAGTTAAATTTCGACAGTCTGTTGTATTCATCATGTGTATCCTTTGTTTACGCTTTCCGTACTATGTGCTTGTTTTCATTTCATCATGATGATTGTGCTTATGTTCTGTTATGTTTGCATCTGAGTACTTATTCCGCTGCAAGTAGTTCTTCTCTTAGGAATTTCCTCACCCTGAAATTCCTCTTTGAAGAATTCATAAAAATCGCCTATTCACCCCCTCTAGTCGATATAACGCACTTTCAATTGGTATCAGAGCAAGGTACTCCCTTGTTTTGTGTGATTTTGGTTTAACCGCCAAGAGTTTTAGTTATGTCGACCGCAGGTATGATCAAGGTCTTTGCTGGGTGTCCTACCTTCGATGGGACGGACTACCCCTACTGGAAGAATAAGATGCGAATGCATCTTGAGGCAATTGATAACGATCTCTGGTATGTTGTGGAAAACGGTGTTCCCTCTGTCACACCATCTGTGAGTGATGCTGATGTGAAGAGATTCAAGCAACTCGATTCTCAAGCGAAGAACGTCATATGTGGCCATCTGAGTAAAGGGCAGTATGGCAGAGTGAGTGCTTTGGAAACTGCTAAGCTTATTTGGGATAGGCTGTCCAAAGTGAATGAAGGAGTCTCAAGTCAGCCTGCCCTTTACATCAGACTTGCCTGCCTGCGGCCTGTGGCACGGCTCAAAGGGGGGCCCATCGCGGCCCATCTTCATCAACACAAGCTCAAGACCCTCGTGAGGGGCCATGCCTCGCGGGGCGGATGACAGGGAGCTTCCTCAAGCACAGCCTCATCAGGCTGGCTCGCGAGGAGGCGGAGAGATCAAGGCGGGGTACCTCACGAGGTGCCCATGACGCAAGCCATGACGACCAAGGGCGCCAGGAGGTGCCAGCCAGCCCAGCAGTGTCCTCCTTTCCTCTTTGGTGCAAAGGGAGCAAGCGCAGCGAGAGCATCAAGCAAAGGCGTCCATTTCGTGCAACAAGACCAAGACCAGTCCAACGGCAGGAAGGAAGTCATTGTGGAGCCCAAGCCGGGCGTCACCACGAGCCTTTGACAAAGCGAGGACCAACTTTAGTCAGGATAAGTGTACCAGATGTTCCCCTTCAAAATGGCCAATTGTTGGCGCCCTTCCCGCTCAATGTTTGGGAAGAGGCCCAGGGCCTCTGCCTATAAATAGGACTAGCCACCCACAGGGTAGAGAGAAGGGGAAGAAAGGTAGCAAGAGAACAAACGAGAGAGACAGAGAGAAGCGGCTGAACTCCCCCTAGCAGTTCATCGCACCAGCCAAGAATAGACCCTCGCGAGGCTGTTCTTCCTTGTATTGTTCATCACCATCAGCCCAAGAGGCAATCCACCACACCACAAACTAGAGTAGGGTATTACACCACAATGGTGGCCCGAACTAGTATAAACCCTGTGTCTCTTGTGCTGTTCCTTTTGTAGTTTAGATCCTAGCGAGGCGGCGGGGTGCAGGTAGGTAGGGGGCGAGATTCCGCGTGCAACCCAGTGTTCGAACCTCAAGGGTCTGCCGGAACCCGAAATCCGACATTTGGCGTGCTAGGTAGGGGTGCGCCGGAATTCGTCTTCCGCCGCCCTGTTCTCCGTCAACCCCCGCATCCATGTCTGACGCTCGTCGGGCCCGCGCCGAGCGCCGAGCCGCTCTCGCTTCCCGCGTCGCCCAGACGGCTCCCATCGGCAGGCACCCTCGTCGGCTGCCGTCAACGCCGCCATCGGCCCAGCGGGGAACGAGCAGCAAGCATCGTCCCAGCATCCCTCCGTGAGGCAAGACAGCCGCATCGCTACCCTCGCCGCCCGGCTGGTTCTTCGTCTCGCGCGTTCCAGCGCGCCATGGAGGCTCGAGCTGCGCTCATCGCGTAAACGAAGCTCCTGCGCTACCGTCCGTCAGCAGCGTCTACGAAGAGTGGCTCGACCGCGTCACCGAAGCTCGTCGCGCGCGAAGGCTCCCCGCGTCGTCATCCACTGCACCGAACCCCGTCCTGCGCGGGCGACGAAGCTCTCGTGGCGCCTCGGCCGCCTCCCCCTCAAGAAGGCGCCCTGGCCCCAAGGCGCATGGTCCCTGGGCGGAACCCGCTCCGTCCGGCGCTAGCGCGGCAAGAGCAGAGCTGTCAGGAGGTCCCTCGCCCGCAAGAAGCTGCCCGAGTGCTCCTGCTCGGCTAAATCGCGACCACGCTCCTGCCCCGGCACGTCAAGACCCCTCGCTGCTCCCAGCTGCAGCGCATGGGGACCTGCAAGACCAAGCTCTTCGTCATCCAAGGCCTCCCGTGGCCACAACGGGATGCCGTGCCTTCACCCCCGAGCTGCGCAGCCGTCATGGGTCCCGGCAAGTTCAAGCGGACCTGCCTCCTCGCTTCTGACAGTGCGGCCGACCCGCAGAGTTCCTCCAGCTCTCTGAGTTGGGCATCGAAGCCGCCAACAGAGACGAGAAGGTCATGGCGAACTGGTTTCCCATGGCGCTCAAGGATCGGGCCCACACTGCTCTCGAACTGGCCCGAGCACGATTTCCTCCTGGGACGAGATGCGCACCCGCTTCATCGCCAACTTCCAAGGTACTCGTGACCGGCCACCCGCCGTGAGCGACATGCGCCGCATCAAGAAGCAACTAGGGGAGACCCTGCAGAAGTACATCCAGCGCTTCAACAATGCACGCCTCAAGATTCCCAAGGTGACCGAGGAGGCCATCATCTCCGCCTTCTCCGACGGTGTGCGCGACGTCAAGATGAAGGAGGAGCCGGCGATGCATGAAGACTTGTGCACTTCCTTGGAGCTGTTCAACTTGGCGATCAAGTGCACCAGGGCTGAGGAAGGGCGTCTCTCCCTCCTCGAGCTGCCTGCCGCAGACCCAGAAGAGAAGAAATCCAAGGCCAAGGACGTGAAGCGCAAGGGGGCTGCCGTGCTCGCAGCAGAACCGGACACCAAGCGGGGCAGAGATCAACCTGAGTCCTCCAAGGGCAGCCGGTACTGCGTGTACCACGACCTCCACACCCACAACACCAGCGAATGTCAAGAGCTCCGAGCCGTGCGAGAAGGGAGGATCGGCCGACGTCCCGACCGCAGCGACCGGGGCTATGGCCGAGGAGGAGGAAGGAACACAGGACGCTGGGAAGACCACGGCCCCCGCCAAGGGTGGCGCGACCAACCTCGCGAGGATCGCTGGCAAGACCCGCCTCGCGAGGGAGGCTGGAGGGATCAGCCTCGCGAGGACCGCCCGCAAGGCAATGCAGGCCTTCCTCCTCTGCCACCGCAGCCAAGGAGAAACGAAGACCATCATCAGGACGAGGGGGATGGGGGCTTCCAGGAGCCGCAGCGATCGCTTTGCATCTGGGCGGAGCTCAAGCCCCAGCCTCTCAACGCATCTTCAAGCAGTTCGCCCGTCAAGTGAATGCAGTCCTCCCCAAGCTCGAAGCCACACGCCCCCTCAGGTGGTCAGCGTGCACCATCACGTTCAGCTCAGCTGACCAGCTCAAGTGTGCGGCCACAGCCGGAGTCCTCCCGATGCTCTGTTCCCTAATCATCAGCAACGTGCTAGTCACCAAGACCCTCATCGATGGCGGGGCAGGGCTCAACGTCCTGTCCGTGGAAACGTTCAACAATCTCCAAGTGCCTTACAATCAGCTCCAGCCAACCAAGCCTTTCTGCAGGGTTACCGACGGCTCCACAGTCCCGATCGGGCAGGTTCGCCTCCTGTCACCTTCGGCGCCGCGACAACTACCGCACCGAGCTCATCGACTTCGGCGTCGCCCACATTCGCCGCCATACAACGCCATCCTCGGGTACCCAGCGCTGGCCAAGTTCATGGTCAGAACCCACCACGGCCATAACGTCCTCAAGATGCCAGAAGTGGCGGAGTCATCACGGTGCCCTGCGAAGAGAAAGACGCACTGTGCTCCCTGGAGCGAGCCTTTCAGGCCGCATCACTGGAGGACCCGGATCGCAGAAGCAGGAGGCTTCCCGAGACCACTCCCAAGAAGAAGAGGACATCATCCGGCCCGGCCCCTCAGGAGGCAGGTCCCTCAGGGTCCGCGCCTGCTCAGGGGGAACCCACTTCTATCGCATAGGAAAGTGCGTCCGGTGCCCACCTCAGGTAGGGCTCGGGGGCTCCCCCCTGGAGGGCCACCGACCTTGCTAAGGTCACGAGGGAGGCGCTTGGGCACCACTTGGAGGCGTGTTTCGAAGCACGTTTCCCTCAAGAAGGAGCAAGGCAAGGAGGGCCAAACTGTAACGCCCCGGATCCGATGCGCCAGGTGTCTGCTAGTTATTCGTCGTCGTTGCCATGTCATTTGATTGCGTGTTGCATTTTGCCATGTCATCATCTGCATTTCATATCATGTCATCATGTGCGTTGCATTGCATACGTGTTCGTCTCATGCATCCGAGCGTTTCCCCGTTGTCCGTTTTAGAATCCGGCACTGCTATGTCCTCCGGCGCCCCCTTTTGCCTCTTTTCGTGTGTGGGTGTTAAATTTTCTCGGAATGGACCAAGGTTTGTCAAGCGGCCTTGGTATAGCACCGGTAGACCGCCTGTCAAGTTTCGGGTCATTTGGAGGTCGTTTGATACTCCAACGGTTAACCGGGTAACCGTAAAGGCCTCTTTTGTTTGCAGCCCAACACCCCCTCCAAAGTGGCCCAAAACCCATCCAACCCCCCTCCATGCTCTCGGTTGTTCGATCATGATCGCGTGGCCGAAAACCGCTCCTCATTTGAAGTCTCCTAGCTCCCTATGCCTATATAAACACATCCTTCCCCGAAATTCGCGGATGAATTCCACCCTAACCCTAGTCTTCTTCCTCCTCGCGCCGCCGGACATGTCCATCCACGCCGGACATGTCCGCCGGACACGTCTCCCGGCCAATCGCCGGCTGCCACGTCATCGCCCGCCGCCCGCGCCCAATCCAGCGCCCGCCATCGCCCCCGCGCCTCTCTCTCTCCTCCCCGCCGTCGGGGCCCGTGAGGCCTAGATCGGGCCCGCCCCGGGCCACAACCGGGCCCGGCGAGCCCGCGTGCGCCTCCCGTCTTCCCCACGCCGGCGCGCATCGCCGCCGCCATGCGCCTCGCCTCCCGTCGCCCGCGCCAAACCTCGCTGTCTGCCTCCTTGCGAGCTCCTCTACCCCGCCGTCCCGGACGGCGCCGCCCGTGCCCGTCGCCGCCCAGCCACCAGCCATCCCGGCCCGCCTGCTCCGTCGCCGCCCGCCGGTCGGAGCGCCTCCCCGCGCCCTCCGGCCACCAGCGCCGCCCCGGCCCCCGCCCCCCCACCCCGACCCAGGCCGCCGCCGTCCGCAGCGCCGGTGGCCCGAGCCGGCCAACCTCCGGATCCGCGCCGCCCGATCCAGATCTGAAACCGCCGTCGTTGACTTTTTCCTCGAGGTCTAAATTTTGCCTAAGTCCCTAATTATTTTCATATTCTGGTGCATACTTTGACATGTTATAACTCTTTGCATGCTGATCCGTTTCGTGCGTATAATATATCAAATTGTTCGTCATAAGATGCTCTTCATTTCATTCCGTTGCACCATTTTCGTTTGAGCTCATCTTGATGCCTGAATCTTCGTTGCAAGAGTGTTATATGATGTTAACCTGCTGAAACTGTTATAACATGCTCATTTGTCATTTTTGCCATGATTGATGTGTGCATCCTATGAGGTTGATGTCTACATGTGTTTTGATCTAAATCATGCCATCTTTATAGGGGTGCTATCCATGTATTTTTGTGATTCCTGTAGAGAGTGCATCAAGCTTGTTAAGTAGGGTACTTGCTGTTGCTGTTTTGCATGTCTGAATCTGCTATATCATGATGCTATGTTAACCTGCTTCTACAAGTCATTCTATGCATAATCTGGAGATGTTCACTAAGTATGTTTTGTTATACATATCTTTCTCTATCCATTCATGCCCCTGGTTGCATTTATAGTCTGCTGTAGCTTGTTGCAATTTTGCTCCAAAGTTGTTAAATAATGTTGCTGTCAGCCTGTTAACATTAAGTTCAGTTTTGCCATGAGCTTTGCTAGTGATACATGCACTCTATAAACTTTATCTTGCCATTCTTAGCTTGATAAACATGTCTTCTTACTGTTGGTTTCCTTTACATGCCATGTATTGCTCTGAGGTGAGTGGATCAAGCTCACAAACATGCGTACTTATTGTTGTTCCTGCCATGTATGAATCTGTAATATAACTTGCTATGTTTACATGGGTGCCATCATATCTTCTCGTCCTTTTTGGCTCATGGTCACTAAAGGACATTTGATCTATGCTTTTAGTAGATTCATGGCATGTCTTTGGTTTCCATGATAAGTTCCTGTAGCATGTTGTTTGATAGCTCTAAACATTGCAACCTGATGTTAATTTCTGCGAAGTCTGAAACTGATATTATTTGCAATCTTGCCATGTCATTTTGAGCATGTTCCGGTGATTTATGGAGATAGCTCAGTGTTCATGTTTTGTTATGATTTACCTGTACATCATGCCCATGCCTTCTGTTTTCACGTTGGGAGTCTGTAGCATGTTGTTTTGATGCTTGCAATATGCCTAGTTGCTGTTTTGGACAGATTGTTGCTATAACTTGTTTCATGTGTGTGTTGAACCGTTGCTCCATTTTGAGTGTGCTCTATATGAAACTTGCTTGATTTTGCATGTAGTTTCATATTATCATGTTGCATCCATGATTTGAGGTGTGTGCTTGATGTGTGTATGCATTTTGTATCAATGCCATGCTTATCTTGTTTTGCTCATATCTTCTAGGCCGTAGCTCCGAATTAAATGAACTTTATATGTAACTTGACTAGAATTTCGTGTAGATCCTCTTGGTGCTCTTTAACTTGCTGTTTAACAACTTGAACATAAGGTTTAATCATATCTGGACCAATTTCTAAATTTGCATATGAGGACTTACCGGAATTGTTATATGTTGTTTCCGGCCTCATTTAAACTTGCTTTGATGTGTTGCTCTTGTTTGCATCATCTCTTGCCATGAGTAGCTTCATGTAGCCTTGTCATGCATCATTCTTGTTGTGCATCATGTCTTGTCTATGTGTGGTGTGTTTACCATGTTGTGTGCTTCTTCTCGATAGTTCCCGTTTTCGTTGCGATCGTGAGGATTCGTTCGTCTACGTTTGGTTCGTCTTCGTGGCTTCATCTTCTTCATGGACTCGTTCTTCTTCCTAGCGGGATTTCAGGCAAGATGACTGCTACCCTGGATCTCACTACTATCATTGCTATGCTAGTTGCTTCGTTCTATCGCTATGCTGCGCTACCTATCACTTGCTGCTCAAGCCTCCCAAATTGCCATGAACCTCTAACCCGTTGTCACCCTTCCCAGCAAACCGTTGCTTGGCTATGTTACCGCTTTGCTCAGCCCCTCTTATAGCATTGTTAGTTGCAGGTGAAGTTGAAGATTGTTCCATGGTGAACAGGATTATGTTGGGATATCACAATATCTCTTATATTATTAATGCATCTATATACTTGGTTAAGGGTGGAAGGCTCGGCCTTATGCCTGGTGTTTTGTTCCACTCTTGCCGCCCTAGTTTCCGTCATATCGGTATTATGTTCCCGGATTTTGCGTCCCTAACGCGGTTGGGTGATTTATGGGACCCCCTTGACAGTTCGCTTTGAATAAGACTCCTCCAGCAAGGCCCAACTTTGGTTTTACCATTTGCCTCACCTATGCCCTTTTATTTCCCTTGGGTTTCCGGAGCCCGAGGGTCATCTTTATTTTAGCCCCCGGGCGCTTCTCCTTCGAAAGTGCTGGTCCAAACTAGAGCCCTTTTGCGGTGCCACCTCGGGAAACTTGAGGCCTGGTTTTAGTTGTAATGGATTGCTCATCCGGTGTGCCACGAGAACGAGATATGTGCAGCTCCTATCGGGATTTGTCGGCACATTCAGCGGCTTTTGGTCTTGTTTTATTCTTGTCGAAATGTCTTGTAGCCGGGATTCCGAGACTGATCGGGTCTTCCTGTGGAGAAGGAATATCCTTCGTTGATCGCGAGAGCTTATCATGGGCTAAGTTGGGACACCCTGCAGGGTATAAACTTTCGAGAGCCGTGCCTGCGGTTATGTGGGCGATGGAATTTGTTAATATCCGGTTGTAGTAAACTTGAAGTAAACTCTTCTAAAATACACCAACCCGTAATGCGTAACCGTGAGTGTCTCTTTTCGGGGTTGATCGAGAGGAGAACACGGTTTCTGGGTTATGTTTGACGTAAGTAGGAGTTCAGGATCACTTCTTGATCATTGCTAGCTTCACGACCGTTCCTTTGCTCTCTTCTCGCTCTTATTTGCGTATGGTAGCCACCATATATGCTTAGTCGCTGCTGCAACCTCACCACGTTATCCCTTCCTTTCCCATTAAGCTTTGCTAGTCTTGATACCCATGGTAATGGGATTGCTGAGTCCTCGTGGCTCACAGATTACTACACCACCAGTTGCAGGTACAGGTTTGCGATGATCATGACGCGAGAGCGATGTTTACTTGTTTTGGAGTTCTTCTTCTGCTTCTTCTTCGATCAGGGGATAGGTTCCAGGTCGGCAGCCTGGGCTAGCAGGGTGGATGTCGTTTGAGTTACTGTTTGTGTTTCATCCGTAGTCGGATGGTGCTCTTATGTAAGATGATGTTGTATTCTTGTGACATTTGTGCCTTATGTATGTATCCCCATCTATTATGTAATGTTGATGTAATGATATCCACCTTGCAAAAGCGTCTTCAAGATGCGCTTCTATCCTTGGTGGGACCTTCGAGTTCCTTTAGGATAGGGTCGCATCTTGGGCGTGACACAAACCCTCAGGAGATCGTCAGCAAGATCATTCAGGAGCTGCAGGAGTCAAGAGTCATGAGTGGCAGTCGCCGCTTACCTGCCGTGGCTCCCCATACAGGCGAGGATGGTGGGCTGCGCGTCTGCATCGACATACCAGGGCTCAATCGAGCCGCCTCTCAGGAACGCCTGCCCCTCTCGCTGGGCGCGAAGGTCCACCCCACAGCTACGTTCGCATGCCTTACGGCCTGCCGAACGCGGCCGCCACGTACCAGCGCCTCATGAGGGACATCCTGAAGGCTCAAGAGGCCAGGCGTTCCGCAGCCCATGCGGAGATGGAGATGGTCCACAAGGAGCCACCAGCGCCTCCGGAGCCTCCCAAGGCCCCTGGACCTGGGGGCTCGTGAGGATCGGCTCCCGCATCCCACCGAGTCTGCTGCACCAACACCTTTTGTCTTCAACGCTACCAGGTGACATCTTTCAAGTTTCATTTCCAGCTGGGAGCGCCCCCCAGGGCTGCATTATTCCCAGGCCGCGTGGGTCCGTCCCTGCGGCGTGTATCCCTTTTACTTCCTGTTCCTAGCTTACCTTGTTGGGGGCGCCCTTCGGGCTGCATCATCCCCAAGTCGCTTGGGCCAGGCCCGGCGGCATGTACCCCTCTTGCGTTTATTTCGGGTCATGTGTTCGACCCATCATGCTTGTTATTTGATGCCAATCCATGGCACCTTCTCTTCGTTCATGTCGACCGCTTGCACGTTAAAGGGGGGGGTACCTGAGCATCGCGACTCAGGGCTCCTACTGGCTTTCCAGCCCTCACCCTCTGGCCTTGTCCACAGCATAGCGACCAGCATACCAAATGACGGCCGAGACCAGCTCGAGGGCCGGACCCGAGGACGTAAGCGCCTCATCTAACCAAATCTGCAGGAACACATCACAAGATAAGGCCAGTGCCAGCGCAACCCGCCTTTGAGGTAGGGCCCGTGAGTCCAGCTGGCTCGCGGGTGCCCAGATACACCTCGTCAGCCCTACCGTGCCAACCACGTGTCGTATGGGCCGAGGCTGTACGCCCTGGGCTCCTCCCCGAGGGGGGCCCCCTCCCAAGCACCAGTGGAGGCACCATGCTCCGTCTTTGGCTGACGACACCGCCGAGGAGCGGCTATGCCCAGACACATACGGAAGCGCTTATGTCTGCTGGTGATAATCAACTAAGGGTGGCCCCAGAGCCGCATCAACCTCGAGGAGCCAGGCTCAGTGTCGGCCTCATCGCAAGGCCTCCCCTCGGGAGTGCAGCGAGGCTGAACGGGGTTGCGCCTGGGTCACGCCCAAAGACGCCACCCAGCCAGCCCCTCGGGCCTGGTTCGTCAAGGCCCCTCCCCGAGCGGAGCCAAGGTACGAAGGCCGTTTGAGCGTCGAGGGGACTCTGAGCATCGCGACTCAGAGCCTAACTGGTCACGTAGCCCCTCACTCCTTAGTTCCGGAAGGCTAATGGCGGTTGAGGTATGCGCAGGCCAGGCTCTGCAGACGTAGAACGGTAGATCCACCCACATCTCACCTCCCTACTTGTTGTTCATGCGCCAAGGGGGACTCCTGAGCATCGCGACTCAGGAGCCTAACTTGTCACGTAGCCCCTCACTCCTTGGTCCTGTCCTGATTTCCGGTCGGGGCTAACGGCGGCTGAGGTATGCGCGGGGCCGGGCTCTGCCGGCGTAGAACATAAGCAAGTGGGAAGCGCAAATTTCAAGGAATTCAAAAGCAAATATTACAGTCCATAACTGTTATCACAACGCCAAATGCAAGTTTAAACGCCTCCCCGAGGCATGATACATGTGCAGGAATCGAAAGAAGAACAGGAGCCATAGCGGAGTCACTTGTCGGTGGAGCTGCTGAGCAGGTTCGCCTTTGTGGAGCCGCAGGGTTGGCAGCGCCCGCTTGACTTGGTGCTGAAGGCCCGGAACTTCCCCAGCAGAGCCTCCGCACGACCCTTCACGGCCTCAGCAGCGGCAGCGGCAAGCTCGCCGCTCGCTGGCTCCAGCAGGCTGTCGAGGTCGACGTTGGGATCGCGAAGGTAGACATGGGTGAGGACCCGCGTCAGCGCTGCAGAAGACAAGACACGCGCCTCGGCCTCAGCCGTAGGGCCAAGGCCAAGGGCGACATCCTCAAGAGTGCGAACCAGGAAGGGAAGCAGCTTTGCGGGGCCGTCTTCTGCGCCGGCCAGCGGGCTCTCTAGGCCGTTGTCATCAAGCTCCCTCAACAATGTGCAAGCCTTCACCTCCATATCTGTGAAGGCCACGCGATCCTCGGCAAGGACCCGTGCCTTGCCGTCCAGCTCGACCTTCCTCGCCTCCAATTCTTGCTCCAGCACACCTAAGCGTTCACGACGCTTCTTGATCTTGGCGTCCCGATCCTTGACGACCACCTCGCGAGCTTTCATGCCTTCCTCCTGCTCTTGGCGAAGGTGGGTCTCCTTGGCGAGCTGGTCTCGCAGGCCCTGCAGCTCGCTCTCCAGCGCCTTGCAACAACCTCGGACCTCGGCTACCTCCCCCAAGGCGGCGTCGCGAGCAGCTTTCGCCCCAAGGACAGCCTGCTTCTCCTGGTCGCAAGCCGTCAAGGCCTGGACCAGCGTCGCCCGGATTGAAGCGTCGGAGCGAATCCAGCCGGAAGCCAGCTCCAGGCGCCCGGCCACCAGACGAGGGTCGGCGCCCGAAAGATCCAGCCGCAGCCGGTCCAGTTCGGCAGCAGCACGATCCAGAACGGTAGGAGGAGTCGGAGAGACAACAGTTGGTGGAGTAGGAGGAGAGGACGGCAGTGTGACCACGGTGTCCTGAGGCGGGACCTGCTGCGCCCCAACAGCTGTGGCGGTGGCGTCAGGCAGGAACACCTCAGGAGTCGCTTGGGCCATGGGGGCTGAGCTCGCCCCAGCCAGCTCCACCAGGCCTCGCGAGGATGAGCGAGCAGGAGAGGCTCGTGCATCACGGTCACCTTCTTTCAGGGGCGGAGGCACTGCCCCAGACAGAATCTCAGGAGATCCCTTCAGCTTCTTTGCCGCGGGCGCTAGCCTAACCAAGAGATACAGACGTCAAGCCTCAGCGACAAAAGAATAAATAAGACAGGAATCGAGCACTTCTTGGTGCGTCGCTGCGAGCCTCGAGCAACCTCAGGCCATACTTGAAGCCCGAGATCCGGCTACTACGATCACCCTCAAGGAGCTCGGGAGGCGAAAGGCGCGCCTGCGGATCGCCTCGATGCCGGGGCAGACCCGCGGGGGACCAGCCCGGTCCTGTCCTTCTTCGGGATCAGGGGCAAGCTCCCGCGGCCCTGCTCATCATCATCCTCGTCGTCGTCGTCGCTCGGTGAGAGGCGGAGAACGCGGGACTTGCGCCGAGGGAGGGGAGCCCTCGACTCTCCGTCGGTCGCCTCGGAGTCGGGCCCTCCTTCCCGCTCCCCTTCTCCCTTCTCCTCACTGGAGTCGCCGGAGGACACATCCACCGGTTCCTCGGGAGCCTCCGTGGGCACGGGCCCGTCCCCGTTGAAGACGGGCATGGACTGCACTACCTGCTCCCAGTCGTCGCGGAGGAACAGGGGCGTAGGAGCGCCCTCCAACCTCGCCACGTCGCCCCCAACCAAAGATTGGAGAACCGCAGCCAGGTCTTCATCGGCCAAGACCGCAGGGCTCGGGTGGGGCCTCCACATCGGAAGTGGGTACTGACGAAGCGGAGCCAGCTGGTGCTCCAGGAATTCCCTCAGCAGCGACGCGCCGGTCAGCTTCGCCGCCGCCATGCTGGCCGGCCTCAGATCCATGTCCATCCTCTCCAACACCAGCCTCGCGCGGGGGTCCACGAGCTCCACTCGAGACCAGTCGTCGGAGTGTATGGGGTGCTCCGTGGGCAAGATTAGCCGAGGGTGGATGCGCCCAACATCTACCAAGACCCACTTGCTCCTGAAGCCGTGAATCCTCTTCCCGGGGTTCGAAATGGCGATGGAGCTACCGTCTGTGACAAGCTTCGACACGCAGAGAAGGAACCACAAGAGGTCCGGAGGGAGAAAAAGTGGCGCAGCAGGGCCACTGAGGGCTGCACCCCAATGTGAGCCTCACAATAGTAGGCGAAGATCGCCAGGAGGAAACGGAGTTGGGGTGGAGGTGCAGAGCTTGTAGCTTGTAATGGCGGAGGACGGAGAAGAAGAACTCGGAAAAGGGAGGCATCAGACCGGCAACAATGGCACTTACAAAGAGCGGATAGAAGGTGCTCCCTTGGCCCTTCGGGAGGGCGGAGCCGGCCTTGAACACCTTCGCCCCGTCGATGCCCTGCGCCGCCGCCATCTGGCGCACCCGGGCAAGGTTCGCCTCCGACACGTTCGGCGAGTCCAAGGCAGGCGCGTACGAAGCTCCGGCCGGGTGCAGCGGCGCCATGCCTTGCTAGGGCGTGCAGTCGAAGTGGATCTGAAGATTTCGGAAGCAGGAAGGAGAGGCGCAAGAAAGGGGATCTGAGCAGTAACCAGAGAAAGCAAGGGAAGCAAAGCCTAGGCAGACGCCGCTCCTTTTCAACTCGCGCGGTTGCTGAGGCACCCACGTCCAATCAACCACCACGCGGCGCCCAAGGACGCAGGCTGTTAGGGCCCGCGGCGCTACGCACTTGCCCCTTCGCCTCTCTGCTCAGCCAAGTCCGGGCGCACCTTGGGCCCGGGGGCTACTGTCAGCGTTCTGGGAACGGGGGTCCCCAGACTTGCCTACCTGCAGCCAGCGACGTGGCTCAAGGGGGCCCATCGCGGCCCATCTTCATCAACACAAGCTCAAGACCCTCGCGAGGGGCCAAGCCTCGCGGGGCGCACGATAGGGAGCTTCCTCAGGCACGGCCTCATCAGGCTGGCTCGCGAGGAGGCGGAGAGATCAAGGCGGGGTACCTCACGAGGTGCCCATGACGCAAGCCATGACGACCAAGGGCGCTAGGTGGGCGCCAGCCAAGCAGTGTCCTCCTTTCCTCTTTGGTGCAAAGGGAGCAAGCGCAGCGAGAGCATCAAGCAAAGGCGTCCATTTTGGTGCAACAAGACCAAGACCAGTCCAACGGCAGGAAGGAAGTCATTGTGGAGCCCAAGCCGGCGTCACCACCAGAGCCTTTGACAGGCGAGGACCAACTTTAGTCAGGATAAGTGTACCAGATGTTCCCCTTCAAAATGGCTAATTGTTGGTGTCCTTCCCGCTCAAAATTTGAGAAGAGGCCTAGAGCCTCTGCCTATAAATAGGACTAGCCACCCACAGGGTAGAGAGAAGGGGAAGAAAGGTAGCAAGAGAACAAACGAGAGAGACAGAGGGAAGCGGCTGAACTCCCCCTAGTAGTTCATCGCACCAGCCAAGAACAGACCCTCGCGAGGCTGTTCTTCCTTGTATTGTTCATCACCATCAGCCCAAGAGGCAATCCACCACACCACAAACTAGAGTAGGGTATTACACCACAATGGTGGCCCGAACTAGTATAAACCCTGTATCTCTTGTGCTGTTCCTTTTGTAGTTTAGATCCTAGCGAGGCGGCGGGGTGCAGGTAGGTAGGGGGTGAGATTCCGCGCGCACCCCAGTGTTCGAACCTGAAGGGTCTGCCTGAACCCGAAATCCGACAAGCGTGACTCTCAAGTTGACGTTCTTCGCAATCTCTTCAACCGCTTCAAAAAACTCGACAATGAAAATGTTCAGCAAACCTTCGATCGCGTCACTGACATCTCAAATGAGCTTCAAGCACTTGGTGCCACTGACATCACCGACCATGAGGTGGTGAAGAAATTGCTGAGATTGCTTGATTCCTCATTTGATACTCTAGCACTGATGATACAAGAACGTCGAGATTACAATTCACTTGATCCCGCTGATATCCTTGAGAGGCTAAACACTCATGAGTTCCAACTTGCTGAAAAGAGAGATCTTTATGGTTCGAGGTATGGCAGATCACGCGCCCTGAAGGCCAAGGCAGTCTCTGAATCTGAAGGTGAAGATTCTGCTAGTAGCCTTGGTGATCCTGAAGAACTGAGCCAGGAGCTAGCATTGCTCGTGAAGAAATTTCAGAAGTTCTCAAGGCGTGGTCGTTTTGGAAAATCCTCAAGGAGTGATGATTCCTCATCCCGTGACTACAAGAGAAGGCTATGCCACAAATGCAAGAAACCTGGTCACTACATTCAAGATTGTCCTCAGTGGGAAAAGGAATCAAAGAAGAAAAAATACAAGGATTACAGTTCTGATGACTCAAAGAAGAAGAAGAAATCTTCAAAGTCTTCATCATCAAAATCCTTGAAGTCTTCTTCTCACAAGAAGAGCAGCTCTAAGAAGGCTCAGGCATTCATTGGCAAGGAAATGGACTCTGAAGCTGAATCTGAGGAACATGAGGAAGAGGAGGCATCTGAGGAGTCAGAATCTGGTGTGGCAAGCCTAGCCCTCGCTACTGCATTCATCAACAAGTCCATCTTCAACACTGAAGAAAATGGCTTCTACAACAAGGCTGATGACGACGACGATGACTACGCTCCCACCTATTGCTTCATGGCAAAGGGTGCCAAGGTACTCAAATATCCCTCCTCCGAATCAAGTGAGGATGAATCTGATGAAAACCTCAAGCCTAGCTACTCTAAACTTGCTAAGATTGCGGTGAAACAACAAAAGGCTTTTGAAAAGGTTCAAAACTTGCTAGATCAAAGTGATGATATGTTGGGTGAAGAAATGGATCGCACTAAAACCTTGACTGAGAATCTTCAGAGACTTCAGTCTAAGTTTGACACCCTTCAAAGTTATCATAACACTCTCTTATCTGATCATGAGAAGCTTTCTTATGAAGTTCTTCAAAGAAAGCAAGATCTTGAAAAGCTAAGGGTGAGTTATGAATATCTTCAGAAGGAGCGCGATTCATTAATTGCTCAACAAATCAGCGCTGCTCAGGAAGAATTTGCTCCTCCATGTCTGAAGTGCATCGAACGTGAATCTGCTAATTCTTCACCTGAATGTTCAAATGCTTCTAATGTTACAGATTCTTCACCTGCCTCTGCTATCACTAATTCCTCATCTGAGGACATTGCTAGTATCACTGGTGATGCAGGGCTGAAGGAGTTGTATATGACATGCATGTACAAAAGCCTCAAAGGGCATCAGGCTCTTTGTGATGTGCTTAAAAAGCAGATCCTGTCGGGGATATACCCCGCGGTAAGAATCGGCCGGGAATATGACTCGGCCGGGCTTGGCGGTTTACTTGAGACCCGGTTGATACTTGGCGACTCACTGGCGACCCGCCCTGACCAGACGGTTTACAAGCAACTCGCGTGAACATTATGACTCACTAGTAACCCAGTGGGCGGTGGCCGGATGACAAGGCCCCAAGGCCCAGAAGGCTGGTCTATGTTAATGGTGGGCCGGTTTATGAAATATTTACCTTATAAGGAGTCAAAGACCCGGACTTGTATCCGGTTTTTATTAGAAGGTAGACTAGTCCTAATCCTAATAGGACTCCACATGTAACCCGTCCCTTCAACTTATATAAGGAGGGGCAGGGCTCCCCAAAGAGGGACAAGGACGAAGAAGCAATATCTAGGGCTAGACACAAAGAGCCGGTTTACGGTGTCTCCCTCGTGATGATAATGAGATCTAGCCACAAACAACATGTAGGGCTATTATCGGATGATGTTTCCTGGGGCCCGAAGCTGTCTAAACCCTTGTCTTATGTGTTGCGTCTCTCGTCCCGATCAACCCCTCTCAAGCTACCGCATAGATGCGTCGGCCTCGCGACTAAGTCCTGACACTAAGGACATCTGCCGTGACAAATCCACGACAGTTGGCGCCCACCGTGGGGCTCGCGCACATTGGTGTTGAGTTCTTGAAGGGAATTTTTTAGGGATCGAGAAGCTCGCGATTGAAGAAGAGCTGGTATGAGCAATCGCGTTGGAGAAACCTTGCGCTGAGCCGAAAAGTTCATCGTTAGTTACGGTCAGAGTGGTGATTAACTTTGGATCTGACATATACCAATTGGAGAGAGGAGATTAGTTAAACAAAGGGATCCAGCAGGACGAACAAGAATTTGTCTGTACACACATAGATAACCCGAGATCGCATCTGTGCGTCGTCGAGGGTACCATGAGTTTTTTCTAATCGGAAGAACGACTAATCCCACGTGAAGCCTCAAGACATTAAGTGGAATACTACTTTGACTCGAATATGGATCAAGTCAACACAGTTCAGAAATGGAGCCAGCCACGATCTGGACTCCTGCGCCCGCTGCGTGGCCTTGGCGAGATCCGCCTGACCTCACTCCAAGTCGCTTGACCAACTCGAAGTCGCCATCATGCGTCCAAGCCGCCGCTGAGTTTTCTCCCGTCGCTGTGGCCATGGCCTATGCCCTGCCTCCACAAACCGCCGCGGCCCCTGCCAAGCCGTCGGCCCTCGTCATCAGGGGCGCGCCTATGAGCCCCTGCTGCTGTGGTTGCGGGGGCGGCCTCAGTCCGCCAGCTGCCTCTGAGTCAACCTGCCACTGTTGCAACATGCTGCCACCTGGGCCTCGTGCTGCTCCACCCATGGACCAGCAGGTTGCTGTGGTTCACCCCGCCGGGCCTCCTCCATTGACACGGTCCCTCCGCTTTGCCAGTGTCTCAATAAGCTGTGCGCCCGGTTCACGCGCCCGCCAGCTCCCGCGCTTGATGAGCCGCCGCTGCTGTCCTTGAAACCGGCTGCCGCCGCCTTTTGAGCGACGATGCTTCTTTTTCCAAGCCGATGTGGCTACTGATATTTTCGTCAAGGTCAATCAAGTCTTTGGCATGCGTTGTATTTCTCCGGTCAAAAAAAGCAATCGAGCTATGGTGTTGTCCACGTGAAGAGGAATGGTGTGGCTAGTTGAAATCCGTCAATCAAGTTGACTGACTCGCTACTAGCTAGCTTTGGAGTGAAGATGGGTCAAGTACATTTTAGCTCTGTGATCGTTTGAGACACTACACGCCAGTTTTCATGGAGGTCGCCTCCGAGCCACCTCTGCTTCTGCTGGACTTTGCCGCTGCGGCCACGGCCTCGCCTCAAGTTGATGCCTCCACCGCTGCTACACCCACGGCCTCCTGAGCCGCCCGTGGACGGTGCCTCTCTGACCTACAAAAGGATAAACAAGAAAAAAGGGGGGAAGGCCACCGTCCATGTTCATCTGACAAAATATATCAGGTGCTATTTTTCCTTTATTTTTTTCATCACATACATTATTTTATCCGAAAACAATTACTTTGTCCTGCAATATTTTTTACGCAGGATAATTATCCATGACCACGGTGTAGTTATGCCGTGGATATGGAGGGTTGATACGTCTCCAACGTATCTATAATTTTTGATTGCTCCATTCTATATTATCTATTGTATTGGACCATATTGGGCTTTATTTTCCACTTTTATATTATTTTTGGGACTAACCTATTAACTAGAGGCCCAGCCCAGAATTGCTGTTTTTTTGCCTATTTCAGTGTTTCGAAGAAACGGAATATCAAACAGAGTCCAAACGGAACGAAATCTTCGGGAACGTGATTTTCTCATCAGATAAGATCCAGGAGACTTGGACCCTCGGTCAAGAAAGGAGGGAGGCGGCCACGAGGTGGGCGCGCCCTAAGGCGCGCCCCGCCTCGTGGGCCCTCAAGCTCCACCGACTTACTCCTTCCTCTTATATATACCTCGTACCCCCAACAGATCGAATCACGGAGCCAAAAACCTAATTCCACCGCCGCAACTTTACGTATCCACGAGATCCCAACTTGGGGCCTGTTAGGAGCTCCTATGGGAAGAGAATCCACCATGGAGGGCTTCTACATCATCATCATAGCCTCTCCGATGAAGTGTGAGTAGTTTTTACTTCAGACCTTCGGGTCCATAGTTAGTAGCTAGATGGCTTCTTCTCTCTTTTGGATCTCAATACAATGTTCTCCCTCTCTCGTGGAGATCTATTCGATGTAATCTTCTTTTTGCGATGTGTTTGTTGAGACCGAAGAATTGTGGGTTTATGATCAAGATTATCTATGAGCAATATTTGAATCTTCTCTGAATTCTTTTATGTATTGGTTATCTTTGCAAGTCTCTTCGAATTATCCGTTTGGTTTGGCCAACTAGATTGGTAGTTCTTGCAATGGGAGAAGTGCTTAGCTTTGGGTTTAATCTTGTGGTGTCCTTTCCCAGTGACAGTAGGGGCAGCAAGGCACGTATTTTATTGTTGCCATAGAGGATAACAAGATGGTTTTTTTTTATCATATTGCATGAATTTATCCCTCTACATCATGTCATCTTGCTTAAGGCGTTACTCTGTTTTCATTAACTTAATACTCTAGATGCATGCTGGATAGCGGTCGATGAGTGGAGTAGTAGTAGTAGATGCGGTGAGTCGGTCTACTTGTCTCGGACGTGATGCCTATATACATGATCATACCTAGATACTCTCATAACTAGGCTCAATTCTATCAATTGCTCAACAGTAATTGCTCAATTCACCGTAAAATACTTATGCTCTTGAGAGAAGCCACTAGTGAAATCTATGGCCCCCGGGTATATTCTCATCTTATTAATCTTCCTACACTTTATTATTGCTTTGCTTTTTTTACTTTGCCTTTTATTTCACCTTGCATCTTTATACCAAAAATACCAAAAATATTATCTATCATCTCTATCAGATCTCACTCTCGTAATGACTGTGAAGGGATTGACAACCCCTAATCGCGTTGGTTGCGTTGAGCTATTTGTTTTGTGTAGGTACGAGGGACTTGCGCGTGGCCTCCTACTGGATTGATACCTTGGTTCTCAAAAACCGAGGGAAATACTTACGCTACTCTGTTGCATCATCCTCTCCTCTTCGGGGAAAACTAACGCAAGCTCAAGACGTAGCAAGAAGGATTTCTGGCGCCGTTGCCGGGGAGTCTACGCAAAAGTCAACATACCAAGTACCCATCACAATCCCTTATCGCTCGCATTACATTATTTGCCATTTGCCTCTCGTTTTCCTCTCCCCCACTTCACCCTTGCCGTTTTATTCGCCCTCTCTTTTCCGTTTGCCTTTCTCTCATTCGCTTGTTTGCTCGTGTGTTGGATTGCTTGCTTGCCACAATGGCTCTACCTAGATTTGTTGATCTTCACCTTAAAAGGTTGGAAGAGATCGAAAGCAACGTCAGGAGTTTTATGGTTTTGCAATTTGAGCATAATAATTTCTTCAGAAACGAGCTTAAGGAACAAAAAAGTTTTATGAATTATATGAATAAAGAGCTCGATGATATGTCTAAAGAATTTGAAGGTTTAAGATCCCAAATTTCTCGTCTTGAGAAGTTGACTACTGAAATATCTGATAAGCAAGGTCCCTTGGTCAATAAGATGGCTGCTAAACCTGATTTCCATGAAAATAAAGATGAAGACCTAAAGGTTATTGATGTGTCCCCTATCAAATCCTTGTTTTGCAATATGAATCTTGATAATGATGAGATTGAATATGATCCACCTTTACCTAGAAGGCGTTCCAAAAATTTGGAGTTTTTAGATCTTGATACTAAAATTGATAAAAGTGGGATTGAAGAAAGTAAAACCCTAGATGTTGGTAAGCCCACTATTTTTGATTTCAAGGAATTTAATTATGAAAGTTGCTCTTTAATTGATTGCATTTTCTTGTTGCAATCCGTGCTAAATTCTCCGCATGCTTATAGTCAAAATAAAGCGTTTACCAAACATATCGTTGATGCCTTGATGCAATCTTATGAGGAAAAACTTGAGTTGGAAGTCTCTATCCCTAGAAAACTTTATGATGAGTGGGAATCAACTATTAAAATTAAGATTAAGGATCATGAATTTTATGCTTTATGTGATTTGGGTGCTAGTGTTTCCACTATACCCAAAAGTTTGTGTGATTTGCTAGATTTCCGTGATTTGGATGATTGCTCTCTAAACTTGCACCTTGCGGATTCCACTATTTAGAAACCTATGGGAAGCGTTAATGATGTTCTTATTGTTGCAAATAGGAATTATGTGCCCGTAGATTTTATCGTTCTTGATATAGATTGCAATCCTTCATGTCCTATTATTCTTGATAGACCTTTCCTTAGAACAATTGGTGCAATTATTGATATGAAGGAAGGGAATATTAGATTCCAATTTCCATTAAAGAAAGGCATGGAACACTTCCCTAGGAAGAATATAAAATTACCATATGAATCTATTATGAGAGCCACTTATGGATTGCCTACCAAAGATGGCAATACCTAGATCTATCCTTGCTTTTATGCCCAGCTAGGGGCGTTAAACGATAGCGCTTGTTGGAAGGCAACCCAATTTTATTTTTAGTTTTTGTCTTTGTTTCTGTTAGGGAATAAATAATCCATCTACCTTCTGTTTAGATGTGGTTTTATGTTTTAATTAGTGTTTGTGCCAAGTTAAACCTATAGGATCTTCTTGGATGCTAGTTATTTGATCTTGCTGTAATTTCCAGAAACTTTCTGTTCACGAAAACAATTGTTAAAGATCAACAGAACGTGATAAAATACTGATTCCAATTGCTTATGATCAAAAAACAAATTTCCTAGGTCTTCCTATTTTGGCTGAATTGTTGGAGTTCCATAAGTTTGTGTTAGTTACAAATTACTACAGACTGTTCTGTTTTTGAAAGATTTCTGTTTTTCGTGTGTTGTTTGCTTATTTTGATGAATCTGTGGCTAGTAAAATAGTTTATAATCCATAGAGAAGTAGGAATACAGTAGGTTTAACACCAATATAATCCATAGAGGCAGCCACGAGGGTGGAGGGCGCGCCCCTTGCCTCGTGGGCCCCCCGAAGCTCCACCGACTTACTCCTTCCTCCTATATATACCTACGTACCCCCAACAGATCAGATACAGAGCAAAAAACCTAATTCCACCACCGCAACTTTCTATATCCACGAGATCCTATCTTGGGGCCTGTTCCGGAGCTCCGCCGGAAGGGGAATCCACCATGGAGGGCTTCTACATCATCATCATAGCCTCTACGATGAAGTGTGAGTAGTTTACTTCAGACCTTCGGGTCCATAGTTAGTAGCTAGATGGCTTCTTCTCTCTTTTTGGATCTCAATGCAATGTTCTCCCCCTCTCTCGTGGAGATCTATTCAGTGTAATCTTCTTTTTGCGGTGTGTTTGTTGAGACCGATGAATTGTGGGTTTATGATCAAGATTATCTATGAGCAATATTTGAATCTTCTCTGAATTCTTTTATGTATGATTGGTTATCTTTGCAAGTCTCTTCGAATTATCCATTTGGTTTGGCCAACTAGATTGGTAGTTCTTGCAATGGGAGAAGTGCTTAGCTTTGGGTTCAATCTTGCGGTGTCCTTTCCCGGTGATGAGGGGCAGCAAGGCACGTATTGTATTGTTGCCATCGAGGATAACAAGATGGGTTTTTATCATATTGCATGAATTTATCCCTCTACATCATGTCATCTTGCTTAAGGTGTTACTCTGTTTTCATTAACTTAATACTCTAAATGCATGGTGGATAGCGGTCGATGAGTGGAGTAATAGTAGTAGATGCAGGCAGGAGTCGGTCTACTTGTCTCGGACGTGATGCCTATATACATGATCATACCTAGATACTCTCATAACTATGCTCAATTCTGTCAATTGCTCAACAGTAATTCGTTCACCCACCGTAAAATACTTATGCTCTTGAGTGAAGCCACTAGTGAAATCTATGGCCCCCTGGTCTATTCTCATCAGATTAATCTTCCTACGCTTTATTATTGCTTTGGTTTTTATTTTGCCTTTTATTTAACTTTGCATCTTTATACCAAAATACCAAAAAAATTATCTATCGTCTCTATCAGATCTCACCCTCGTAAGTGACCGTGAAGGGATTGACAACCCCTAATCGCGTTGGTTGCGTTGAGCTATTTGTTTTGTGTAGTTACGAGGGACTTGCGCGTGGCCTCCTACTGGATTGATACCTTGGTTCTCAAAAACTGAGGGAAATACTTACGCTACTCTGCTGCATCATCCTCTCCTCTTCGGGGAAAACCAACGCAAGCTCAAGACGCAGCAAGCGCGTGCCAGCATAATTTTGCACTAGCATTCTTCCGTGCCATGTTGCTCAATGGATACGTGTGCAAGCCGCCGCCCCCGCTGTTCTGTTTACATCCTTCCGTGCCTGCGGCCAGCTCGCGCATTTGCGCCGGCTTACAGCGTCGCGGTCGATTCTCCCCTCCGTTCCGGTTTACAGCATCGGTGCCGACTTCCTCATCCGCACAGGATTACAACGCCGCGGCCGACTCTCCCGTCCGCACCGGTTTATAGTGCCGCGGCCGACTCATCTGTCGTCCGGGCGAATCAGGTGTTATTCATTCAAGTTTGTTTTATTAACATATATTATTTTTGTCAAAGAGCAGTTCATCTTTGCCTTCGTCTGCGATATTGTTTATGTAGGATAGTTGTTCATTGCAAGAGCGATGGTTGAACAAGATACTTGACGAATATATGTGTCAGTCACCACCTTTGCGGTTCAATTTACTTCAACATGATGTGGCTAACTCGCCCGTCCACGCCGGTTTATAACACCGCGACCGATTCAGCTATTTGTGCTGCCTCTGAAGCCGCGGTCGTATTTTTCGTCCGTCTCTCGCGGCCTGGTCTACACCAACATGCCAGGCTGCACCTGTCTGCATAAGATGTTTATTGAGTATGAGCAAGTCACAGCTTGGGTAGCCCGATTTTCTTTCAACAAAATGGAGGCAAATTATCATATACTATCAACCACCGTCTGCACTGGGTGGCTCAATGGGCAGGCGCACAAGTCGCCACCACTACAATTTGGTTAACTTCAAATCGCCAGTTGGAAGGAACCATTGGCCGAGTTGCTGGCACGGCTCATACGGGATCATTCGTAACCCGTCGCAGTGACCTCAACCTTCTATGGATTCACATCGTGCTATGAACACCAATGATATATAGCTTATGTCGGTTTATATCACGGTCAAATATGGAGAATCTCAAGCCAACTCCTCGAGTCACCTTTGAGACTCGAGGGCTACGATGACATGACTCAGCAAATCTTTCCAGTTTCAGTAAATTTAAGAACCCCAGGACGATGGAGGGAAGGATAACCCGGTCTTGGAGGCTACTGTTATATTCATGAAAATTTAAAGGCCGTCAGAAAATTTCCGTCTTAGAAAGTATATGACAGTTACAAAATCCCGGCTCAATGAAGAAGTGCTGGGTCATCAGAAAGGATTCCGGTTTACAATCCGGCTCAAGGGAAGTCAATCTCACTGGAGCTCGCAAATATCCGATTTACAATCCGGTTCAAGGGAAATCTGTTCTCCCACAAAGCTCTGAAGCTCTCAAATCCGGTTTAAAAATGTCCGGTTCAAAAAGGAATTAACTTCTCGCAAGTTCGAGTTTAAAGGCCGTCAGAAAATTTCCGGCTGAGAATGAAGATTCCGGTTTAAAATCCGGTTCAAGGGAAAGATGTCTCCCACAAAGCTTGGAAGCTCTCAATATCCGGTTCAAAATCCCGGTTCAAAAAGAATTTATCTCTTGCAAAAAGTTAAAGCTTGCCGAAGAGGACCTGTTGCCATGATGCGCGGTTCAAACATGGGTATTCTGCCTTATTGGCTTATCATATTATTGATCACGTGGGGGCTTCTGTCTATAAAGCGGCGTCCGGTTTACCCCTTGATTCAGCTTATCAAAGCTTTATATAAAAGTCACTTGGGGGCTTTGTTGCATTTAACCATAGCTACACCTCTTGATCGGCACAATGCCACAATATCACTTGGGGGCTTGGTCGTATTCGAACCATAGTCACACATCTTGATCGGCTCAACGCCAAATTACTTCGGGGCCAAAGAGAATGTTGCAAAACAACAACTCAAACATAGGCACCCACTGAGCACAGCTCAAAATGTTACTTGGGGATTCTTTGTTGTCGAAATGAACAAATAATCTACACTTGTAATAGGCTATCAAGACACGGTTTGGAAGCCTGGTGTATACACCTAAAACCCCGGTTAACCTGCCTATTTAAGTAAGTCACTCCGCCCAGGTAAACCTGGTATGACCCTTCGAACTTTGACAAGTTACTCTAAAATAAAGACCCTGAACTTGTCAAGTTAAAATGATGATTGGTTAAGGATTGAGGACCATCTTAAAAGGCTTTGCAAAAATGGTTTAACTCAGTGGCCTGGCAGCCCATGAAAAGCCTCGAATTTGGGGCCTGGCAGCCCGTGAAAAGCCTCGACTACAAGGGTTTCATTTGCTTTTTGCTAAGTTCTTTCTCTCTTTTGATAAGGCTTATGATGTTTTTGATAAACCGGTGGTCATTAACCCGGCTTGGCTTTCAACTACAAGTTGTCAGTACATGATCAATTATAATCCGGTGCTTATTGACCCAGTCTGGTTTCGACTATAAGTCGCAAGTATTATATATGGTTAATCCGGTGTTTATCACAACCCGGTACGGTTTTATCATAAACCGGCACAATATGGAAGGAGTTATCAGTACTCAAGATTGGGGTTATCATCCTTACTACAAAAAGTTGGTAAACCAACGATGTGATTCGATGTCACAGGTATGATATATTTCATATTTGATTATTCTTAAGTGCAGCCTTGGTTATAAACCCGGGTTATATGTTGGGCATTATGACCCGTCCGGCGGTAAACCGCCAGGACGCTTTAAACTTGTTGTATGCAGAAACAGGTTGAATAAAGCATGATTATAAATCACCGGCGTTTATTAACCCAGCCTGGCTTTCGACTATAAGTCGCCAGTATGATGATAAATTATCCAGTGCTTGTTATCCCGGACTGGCTTGGGATTATAAGTCGCCAGTATATATTTGGATTGCGCCATTGGAATCATGCGCTCATAAATCATTGGATTATATTATTCAAATCTTCAAATAGCCAACATGGCTGGATTTTATTATGGTTATCAGTAACCAGTATTATGATTAAGGTTTTCAAAGTCTCTTTAGCGCAATGGATATTATATTATCAATAGGTATGATTTATTGTACAATTGAAGGAATAGTCCCGAGTCGCTGCAGGCTTATGACCCGGCACTTGGGGGCTACATTATTCAAGTCGAGATTATATCTGCAAGTCTCATGTCGCTGCAAGCATGCACCATGACACTTGGTGGCTAATGCAAAGTCATTTTTATTGGCCTTATTGAAGACCCGACTCATCACATCATAATGAGCCGGGCCTTGGGGGCTACTTGCTCCTATCAATAATTCAAGGCAATTACAAGTCCCAGGTTGCTGCAAGCATGACAACCCAGCACTTGGGGGCTACATATTATGGAGTATTCAATTTTTACTAGTGACTGGGATGAACAACATGGATTTCTTCATAAGTGGCAGTATTTATATTGAAACAAGTCTTAAGCTATCACTTTGCTCTGCTCAAGACTTGGGGGCTACAGGTAACACGGATATAAGGGAGAAATATTTTCAAAATTCTCAGGTTTGAGCAAACTAGTTGACCTGGCATCACCAATCATTATGACCCGGTGTCTGCAACAACCATAACCCGGCGTCATCAATAATCATGAACTGGCGTTGGCAAAAATCATGACCTGGAATTATTCGTTTTTATAACCCGGCAATAGTGGTGATCATAAACCGGCAAGTTCTACATTTTCAAGCCGGCTGAAGATCAGTTGGATATTTGAAGACCAATATTTTTGTCAAATCAGAGCATTGAAGACCGACTCAAATGGATTCTTTATTTACAGTATTTCTTCTACAAAGCAAGTTGATTATGAAGTTAGCCTATTGACCCGGATTTTCTAGAAGGAGGGAATGACAAGGATTTAAGGATGATCAGATGCCGGCTTACAAGACTTTTTAACCCGGAACACAATCCGTCAAATTTGTTCTTGTGTTTGTTTTACAGGATCAGTTTAACATGGATAAATCCAAATTAAACTGGGGGCTAATGTCGGGGATATACCCCGCGGTATGAACTGGCCGGGAATATGACCCGGCCGGGCTTGGCGGTTTACTTCAGACCCGGTTGACACTTGGCGATTCACTGGCGACCCGCCCTGACCAAACGATTTACAAGCAACCCGCGTGAACATTATGACTCACTAGTAACCCGGCGGGCGGCGGACGGATGACAAGGCCCCAAGGCCCAGAAGGCCGGTTTATGAAATATTTACCTTACAAGGAGTCAAAGACCCGGACTTGTATCCGGTTTGTATTAGAAGGTAGACTAGTCCTAATCCTAATAGGACTCCACATGTAACCCGCCCCTTCAACTTATATAAGGAGGGACAGGGCTCCCCAAAGAGGGACAAGGAAGAAGAAGCAATATCTAGGGCTAGACACAAAGAGCCGGTTTATGGCGTCTCCCTCGTGATGATATTGAGACCTAGCCACAAACAACATGTAGGGCTATTACCGGATGATGTTTCCCAGGGCCCGAAGCTTTCTAAACCCTTGTCTTGTGTGTTGCGTCTCTCGTCCCGATCAACCCCTCTCAAGCTACCGCATAGATGAGTCGTCCTCGCGACTAAGTCCTGACACTAAGGACATCTGCCGTGACAAATCCACGACAGATCCTCTACAGGAACCCTAGGAAAGAGGGTATTGCCTTTGAAAGGAAACTCAACGCTGATGGAACTTACTGGAAGCCTTAGCAGTATCCCAAAACCTCATGGGTTGCTGCAAAGGGACCTCCAGTAGATCCATCTACTTTGTCTGGCTTTACATGTGAATCTCCTCACTCTTTTGATGAGTCATTTGACTCCAACTATAAACTGTTCAAAAGTCAGAATGGTGAAGTATTTGCTAGATATGTTGGCACTAACTGCAGAAACGGTTCTCCTATGAAGAAAATCTAGGTTCCCAAAAGTTGCCTTGAAAGTCTTCAGGTGAATGTCATCATGACACCACCCGTGAAGAATAGGAACCCCGGATCAAGTTCTTCATATGTACCAAATTCTTCATATGGATCCAAGTCCTCATACGGATCAAATTTCTCACGTGGATCAAATTCCTCAAAAGGATCAAAATCCACATATGAACATCATCGTGCTAACACTTCTGTTTCACAGGGAAGATTTAAGGGCTATGAATATGAGCATTATTCTTCTAACCATTATGTTCATAAGTCCTCGAAGAATTTCTCTGCTTATTCATAGGCTTACCCTAACTCCTGTTATGTGAAACAAAGTGGATTGGCTTCAATGCCACCGTTCTCTTATGGAGCTCACAGAATGATGAACTCTTTGCCACGCCTTCAGATGTGGGTGGTGAAGAAAAGGAACTAATCTCTTATGCAGGGTCAGGTCTCCAGATGAACTTAAACGTCTGAAGAATTTGCTGGAGACATGAAAGTGCCTGAAAGGACGCAGGCTAATAATGAAGAAATGAATTCTCATTTCTCACGTACTCATAATGTTTTATCTATTCTATTGCTTGATGAAATTGATATCATATTCTTCACTGATGAACCATATGAGTTCGTAAGTTGCACTAATTCATCTGCAGGATGATCTACCCAAAGGCACTGAGTGGGTCCTCAATAGTGGATGTACGAATCACATGACTGGTGACAAGAATCTATTGATGGATGTTCCCTTATCTCCATCGCATCTGAAGCATATCATCTTCGCTGACAAAGGCAAAATCAAGGTATTGGGTCTAGGTAAGGTTGCGATCTCAAAGGATCGACACATGGACAAAGTCATGCTTGTCGAGTCCTTTGGATACAACCTCATGTCAGTCTCAATGCTTTGTGATCTTGATATGGTTGTTATCTTTGGCAACTACCGTTGTGTTGTGATCATGGAAGCTGACAATTCCAAAGTCTTCGAAGGCTTTAGGAGAGGAGATCTGTATATTGTTGATTTCTCTACAGGACCACAACCAACTATATGTTTATTTGCAAAAGCTTCAGAAGGCTGGCTATGGCATTGATGACTAGGTCATGCTGGCATGAGGAACCTGCACATGCTCGCGAAGAAGAAGCATGTCATTGGAATTGATAATGTCAAATTTCTCAAGGATCACTTGTGCGGAGCCTGTGAAGCTGGAAAGATGACCAAGGCCAGGCATCCAGCGAAGACTATCATGACTACCACTCGACCATTTGAATTGCTTCACATGGATCTCTTTGGTCCTAACCATTATTCTGCTTTCAATAATGAAGCATCTCTATATGGCTTTGTTGTTGTTGATGATTACTCTCGTTACACATGGGTGCATATTGTCACTTACAAACATGAAGTGCAGGAAGTCTTCAAACGATTTTCCTCAAGGGCTTCAACCAACTTTGTTTTGAAGATCAAGCACATCAGAAGTGACAATGGAACTGAGTTCAAGAATACTAGTCTTGATGACTACCTTGATGAACTTGGTATTACTCATGAGTTATCTGCTCCTTATACTCCTCAGCAGAATAGCGTCGTGGAGCGCAAGAACATGACTCATGTTGAGATGGCTCGCACTATGCTTGATGAATACAAGACGCCTCGTTGTTTCTGGATTGAGGCAATTGATACTGCATGCCACATCATCAACAGGGTATATCTTCACAAATTCTTCAAGAAGATTGCATATGAACTCCTCACTGACAAGAAACCCAATGTGAGTTATTTCAAAGTCTTCGGTGCTAAATGTTGGATTAGAGATCCTCATCACAGTGCTAAATTTGAACCAAGCACATGAAGGTTTTATGCTTGGTTACGGAAAGGACTCGCACACCTCTGAGTCTTCAACAACGTTCACCACAAGGTTGTTGAAACTTTAGATGTGCGGTTCGATGAAACTAATGGCTCGCAAAGAGAGCAGCTACCTCCTGTGCTACATGAAAAATTACCTGAGGAATCCATCAAGTTCAAGGCCACTGAGGATGTCATTCCTACCGAAGAATGTGCTGAAGAAGTCATTCCAGAACGTGAAGAACGTCATGCTGATGCATCTGAGGAAAATAGTGAAAAAATACTGATCAAATTCTTCAACGACAACCAGCTCATCCTCGCGTTGCAAATGAAGTGCAGATTGAGAAAATCATCAGCGACATCAACATTCCAGGTCCTCTCACACGCTCAAGAGCTTTACATTTGTCTAACTTTTGTGGGCATTTTGCTTTCGTCTCTATTACAGAGCCCACTAAGGTAGATGAAGCATTTTTGGAGCCTGAGTGGATTCAAGCTATGCAAGAGGAATTACATCAATTCGACCTCAACAACGTCTGGGAACTGGTCAAATGTCCAGATCCTTGCAAGCACAATATCATTGGCACAAAGTGGATCTATTGCAACAAGCAAGATGAAAATGGCCTTGTGGTGAGGAATAAGGCACGACTTGTAGCTCAAGGCTACACACAGGTTGAAGGAATTGATTTCGATGAAACTTTTGCACATGTTGCTAGACTTGAGGCTATTCGCATATTACTTGCTTATGCTAACCATCATAATATCATCTTATATCAAATGGATGTGAAAAGTGCATTCCTCAATGGTAAGCTTGAGGAACAAGTATATGTTGCTCAACCCCCAGGTTTTGAACACCCAAAGCATCCTGACAAAGTCTTCAGACTCAATAAGGCCCTCTATGGCCTCAAGCAGGCCCCTCGGGCATGGTATGATACTTTGAAGGAATTCATCATGAAGAAAGGCTTCAAACCCGGTTCACTTGACCCAACTCTTTTCACTAAATCTTATGATGGTGAATTGTTTGTGTGCCAAATATATATTGATGACATCATTTTTGGCTGTACTGACCAACGTTACAGTGATGAATTTGCCTATATGATGAATGAAGAATATCAAATGTCTATGATGGGAGAATTGAAATTCTTCTTAGGTCTTCAAATTCGTCAACAACGCAATGGCATTTTAATATCTCAGTTGAAATACCTCAAGGATGTACTGAGGAAATTCGGCATGCAAGATTGCAAAGGAGTCAAAATCCCTATGCCCACAATTGGCCATCTATGCACTGATGAAAATGGTGTCGACTTTGATCAAAAGGTATACCGCTCCATGATTGGTTCTTCATTGTATTTATGTGCATCTAGGCCAGATATTATGCTTAGTGTTTGCATATGTGCCCGATTTCAAGCTACACCGAAGGAATCACACCATAAGGCTGTGAAGCACATTCTTCGATATCTAGCTCACACACCAACACTTGGATTATGGTATCCCAAGGGCTCGGATTTTGACCTCATTGGATATTCAGACTCTAACTATGCTAGTGATCGTGTGGACCGCAAGTCAACATCAGGCACGTGCCATTTCCTCAGACGATCCTTGGTCTGTTGGTCCTCAAAGAAACAGAACTGCGTATCACTGTCTACTTCTGAAGCTGAGTACATTGCTGCTGGTTCTTGCTGTGCTCAATTGCTATGGATGAAGCAAACCCTCAAGGACTACGACGTCAACATGAAGAATGTGCCCCTCTACTGTGACAATGAGAGTGCCATCAAGATTGCTCATAACCCAGTTCAGCACTCGAAGACAAAGCACATTCAGATCCGTCATCATTTTCTTCGTGATCATGTGTTGAAGGCGACATCTCTATTGAGCATGTGAAGACTGAAGAACAGCTAGCCGATATCTTCACAAAGCCCTTGGATGAGAAGAGATTTAGCAAGTTGAGGTGTGAGCTAAATATCCTAGAATCTTCGAATGTCCTTTGAAAAGGACACACATCCTAACACTTATGAAAAATTGATGACTTAGATGTGCAACACGCGAAGAAACGTTTTTCTTCAATCAATGAAGACTAACACTCTAAGTGTGAAGAAATTAATGAAGAATTTGATTCTCAGAGCCCTACGACAATTGTACGCGGTGTCTGAAATCATCATTCTTATACGGTGGGTCTCGTCACCACCAAAAGTTGAAAATCTTCAATTTGAGCTTTTCTTCATTTTTGAAATTCCTCAGTTGTTCAATTTCTTCAACTTTGCATTTTCTTCACTCTTTCTGTTGTTGTTCTTCATTGGCAATAGATATATATGAGTTTATGTCCTCTACAGCATTCACTTATTGCTATTTCTTCAAGTTGACTTTTCTGCTAAGTGAATGTGATCGGACCCTTCCCCCTCTATGCTAAACTCAACCCAGTCTGTTCTCAAACTCTTCATGTGCGTTGTACTTGAAACTCGTTCAAAATCTTCACTGTGTCCTTGTCAGCTGAAGAATTTGCGAACAAAACTTTAAAACTTATCTTATCTAAATTTTTGGCTTTTGCCGCTCAAACCGTTCCACATTCCACGATATATTATCCTATCCACCCACGATCTCGCACGATCGCCACCTCTTAGTACGTGGGTGACACATGTAACACGAATGAGAAGGGTCAAGGGCACGTTCGTCCAATTTCCTCCGGTGGGAAGTTTTTCACTTCGGCTATAAATACCCCCTCCCTTCCTCACTTTGCTTTTACTCCGCTCGACCTCACTCCCTCGCTCGAGCTCTCAAACCCTAGCGCCACCGCTACTTCCATCGTCGCCGGTGAGGAAGAGCTTCACTGCCTCGACCTCGTTGCCGTCGTACTCGCATCGGCTGCGGATTTCTTCACTCTGCCGCCGTCGTAGCTGTCTTCCTCTGCTGAGTTAGGGCATGGAAGATCTAAACTGACAAACTTCTAATCTACACCTCACAGTTCGTCGTGTTCTTCGTCAAGGGTAAATAAAAGCTACTTTTACTGCCCTTGTTGATTCTTAGGTTTCTACAAAATCTTCAAAAGGTGTTTATTCTTCAAATCTTCACACACTAAACACCTCTCACAACATCTGTTCTTGAATTTTCCCTAAGCAACATTTTTCTTCAAGATTCCTCAATTGTGTGGATTTCCAATCTATACAACTCTGGAACCTAAGTCAATGAACGCTTAGTGAAATTCCTCAAGACTCATCTGGTCAAATTCCTCAAACTTGTTCTATTTGCAAAGACTTCTAAGAACGCATATGACCTCTCCAAATTCTTCGCAACTATATTCTGTTCACAGGTACACATGTCCGCTGCCGAATCTCTAGGTTCTCATCAACTTAACCCATTTGCAGCATTCCTCGAAGAAAAGTTGCACACCTCTTCAGAGAATTCTATTGTTCAAATTCCTCAGCTGAAGAAAATGGCTGACGACAAGAAGGGAGGAAAGAAATTTGATGTCAACACAGCGTTTGAAATCCTTGAGGATATCTATGATGAATATTGCACTCCTGATGAGGCCAAACATGGCAAGGAGACCAAGAATGAGTGCAAAGTGCGCATCCAGAGGATTGAGAGGAGATGGGCCAGAGAATGGAGGGAATATCGATATGTTACACCCAAGTACATGAAGAAATTCGTTGTACACCCTCCATGCCCAAGACCTCCATTGGCACCTGGCCAAGAAGCTGATCCCTCTAGCATCAGAAGAGGTGAAGAATTTCCCAAGAACGGGCTAAGCGTCAGGCTAACCTGGCCGAAGTGGCAAAAGAAGCAGTGAAGAAATTCAATGAAGATTCTGCTGCTGCTGCTGTTGAGGCCTCTGCAAGCAAGCCCAAGAAGGCCATGCCAAAGAAGCCCGCACACAAGCCCATGGCTCTGCAGCAAAGTCCTCACAACCTAGCTCATCTGCAATGCCCTCACGGCCCAGATCCTCAGCCAATCCCTCACGACAATTACCTGAAGCTGCACCAGCTACTCCAAAGTCCTTAGCTCCTCCGTCCAAATCATCAGCACCTGCGCATCTCGCCTCGTGCCAAAGGACGACAGGCATCTCCATTGCCTCAGGAGCCTCTGCAAGTTCTTCTTCTCCTCCGCATTCTTCAACTGGCCCCACTCTACTGAAGACTAAGGCCACTACTGGACGAGGCTCTCGACCAAGTTCTCACAAGAAGCAGGTCGCCTTCCATGTACCTTCTGATGATGATGAAGCTGATGATGATGAACTAGCTGAAATCATCATAGACAGACAACAAAGGGCCGCTAGAGCCAAGGGCAGTGTTGTGCCACTTTTGTTGGATCTGAAGAAGATCCTGGATTTCATTGATCTATGGCACAAAGATCCAAACACTCCCTTGCCAGAATTGAATATCTCACCTGGCCAAAGTCACATGTTGTCGGCTTTCATTGCTGAAGAAAAATGGAAATTTGAGAAGGCCAGGCAGTTGCAGAAAACACAGTACAAGAAGGAGCGCATTCTCAAGAAGAATATTGTGAAAATGACCACTGATGAACTCATTGCTGCTCAGACTGAGACTAAAAAACTCAGTGATGAATTTGAAGCATACCGTGCTGATTGGCTTGGAGCCAAGGTAAGATTTGTGAAGTTAACTGAAAAATTCACTACCAATGTTGCAGCATCAATGCAATAAGAAATTCCTCAGGCTGAGGCATCTGCTCAGCCGACTGAAGAACATGCCAGCACCGCTGATGAAAATCAGGCTACTGATGAAACTACTAGCACCAGGGCTGATGACTGCATTCTAGCCGCTGATGACTCTGCCAGGGCAACCACTAGTGTTGCGCCTGAAGAAATAGTCAGGCCAGCTGTAGCTTCAACCACTGTGCCTGAAGAAACTGATAATGCCAGGGCAACTGCATCAGTTGTGCCTGAAGATATTGATCCAATTTCCTCTGCACCTCCTGCTCCTACACCAAGTACAATTCTTCCTTCTGCATCAGATGTGAAGAAGACCAAGGCTGCAGAGCGTGCAGCTATGAAGAAAAGGAAAGCATCAACTTCATCAGAATCTTCAGCTCCAAAGAAGATGAAGAAATTGACCAGCTCTTTTGAGAATCCGATTGATGTTGTTCCAGTCTCAAGTATGCCATCAAAGGAACTCATTCCTTTTGATGAAGAATATGTGATCCCAAGGGGATCCGATGAAGATATTCCTTCTGCTGCTTCTTCAAAGCAGTTGGATGAAGAAATTCAAGTGGATGCAATCCCTTCAACCCTAGTTGTCTCATCGCCCATGCCTCAGTTCACTGCTCAAGAGGCTGGCGTTGAAGAAATGAGTGAAGAAGATGAGGATGTGGACATTGGGTGCACAACGCCTATGATGAATGATGACTTTTGGGAAAGTCAACACCCCAACTCTCCTTTGTTCACTCGTCTGCAACAAATTCCTCAGTCCCCAGTGAATACTGAAGTTCAAATGGGCTCTGAAGAACCTCACCCCACTCCCTCTGTTCATGAAGAGATTCCAGCCACTAGTGGTGATGCTAATGTTGATGAAGAACTGAAGACCGAGGTTGCCACTGAAGAAACTGAAATTCCTCAGCCTGTGGATCCTAAGATTGTGATTCCTGAGGTTGTGATGCAATTGACTGATACTCCTCAGCCCAAGCCAAAGGATCCCTTCTCGAAGAAGCAAAAATTCAAGGCTGATGACTTCTTCGGCGAGCATGTGTTCTTCACCGAGTATAACCCATATGACTCTGCTCTTCTTAGAAGGAAGCGTTTCTGGACTGCCAGCCAAGCCAACTTCTATTCTTCGCTGCTTTTCAACAAAGACAAAGTCTTCGACCATAAGCATATTCCTCATGTGGACATGGAATCACTGCCTTGCTTCACACCAGTCCTGAGTGTTCTTCATGACGCTGGATTGCTCAACTTTTGCACTGATATTGCTGATTGGAATGAAGAGCTAATTCTTCAGTTCTATGCAATGCTCCACATCACAGGAGATGCTTCTGATGTGAACTCTTGGGTATTGGACTAGATGACAGAGAATACTCACTTCAAAGCACCGACCTCTGAATTACTTCATGCCCTGCCTGTCAGTCCTCCCCTTGAAGGAGCTCGTTGCCTATACCATGAACCTGAACTTACCGCTCACTACATGCAAGTGTTGATGAAGCCGCTGAAGCCCGGTCAAGCCCCAAGGACCAAATTCGTAGTGAAGGAATTGTTGTATGTGCCTCAGATTGTCTATCGCATTCTAACAAAGACTTTGAGTCCAATAAAAGGCCATGACTCGAATGATGAAGAAGTCGTTGGCATCATGAAGAATCTGCTATTCAATATCATGCATGGCATCCCTATCAACTACCATGATTTCTTCATGAGGACTCTGGCAAATGTTGCACTCTCTCCGTTTGAGTTGAAGCCTTATGCTCCTTGGATTATGAGATTCCTCAAAACTAGGTCTTCACTCAACTACAAGGCTGATTTTCAAAATCATCTCAGCTACTTGCCCCCCATTGAAGTCCTCAAACGGACATTTTCCTCAGCTGATGAAAAGGGCAAGGCCACTGCTGTTATTGATGAAGGCATCCATCCATTGGATGGTTAGTTCCGCAAAGCTGCATCTTACTCCACCAATGATGACTCTGCCACTCATGACTCTGCCGCCAATGCTTCAAAGCAAAATCCTCAAGGCACAGCTCCAAGGGTGATGTTGAGGATATAGCTACTGAGCGTAAACCGGCCAGGAGGGCCCGGTTCACCCTCGACTATGCTGAAGCCCATGAAGATCCAGAAGATGGCGTTTTACTAACGAAGCTTAGAAGCCCGCAGCCCAAAGGCGGATTAGGGCCCATAGTGGTAAACCTCCATGACTATGTAAACTTGTAATATAAGTTAGGAAAGGAGAGACCGAGCCGGACACTTTGTATGAGTCGGCCTCGGGGCTCTGTAGACCGGTCGGGCGTCAACCTGTGTATATAAAGGGACGACCCTGCGGCGGTTCAGGGACAACAGACAACAACTCGAGACTCAGGCAAGCATAATTCGCTCCCTGGTCATCGAAACCCAATCAATCCCATCACAACTAGAAGTAGGCTTTTACCTTCATCGAAGGGGCCGAACTAGTATAAACTCCCGTGTCCCTTGTCCGGTTTAACCCCTTCAAGCTAAGCCATTGCGATGGCTCCACGACTAAGTCCTTCCATGAGGACATCTGACGTGTTAATTCCACGACAGTTGGCGCCCACCGTGGGGCTATCGCAGATGGTGTCGAGTTCTTGAAGGGCTGCTTTGAAGGACTTAAGGGGTACGTGATCGGCCGGATGACCAAAAGTCGTCGCGGAAAGCTCTACATCGACGACGAAGGATGGGGCCCCGAGGCCGGCTCGATCAAGTACGGGTACCGGGTCCCCTTCGGCGGAATTCATGTCTTCATCGTGTTGGGGAACGTTGCAGAAAATTAAAATTTTTCCTACCGTTTCACCAAGATCCATCTATGAGTTCATCTAAGCAACGAGTCAAGGGAGTGAGTTTGCATCTACATACCACTTGTAGATCGAAAAGGAAGCGTTCGAGGGAGTGGTGATGATGGAGTCGTTCCCAACGTGATTCCGATCACCGATGACCAAGCTACCGAAAGGACAGCACCTCCGTGTTCAACACACGACGGGACGATGGCGTCTCCTCCGTCTTGATCCAGCAAGGATGAAGGAGAGGTTGAGGAAGACAACTCCAATGGCAGCACGACGGCGTGGTGCAATTGGTACAGCAGTTCTCCGGCCAGGCTTCGCCCGAGCTCAGACGCGGAGAAAGAGAGGTGTTGGGGAGGGGAGGGGCTGCACCTTCAATTGTGTGTGCAGCCCTCCCCTCACCCCTCTTTATATAGGAGGAGAGGGCAAGGGGGGCCGGCCATCTAGGGAAACCCTAGATGGGGGCGTGCCAAAGGGGAGGAGGAAAGGGTGGCTTGCCCCCAAGCCAGGGGGCGCCTTCGCCCCTTTTAGGGTTTCCCTCCCAAGCCCTAGCCGCATGGGCCTAGGTGGGAGGCGCGCCCAGCCCACCAGGGGCTGGCTCCCTCTCCCACACAGCCCATGTGGCCCCCGAGGGGGTGGGCCCTCCCGTGGACCTCCGGAACCCTCCCGGTGGCCCCAGACATTACCGTATACCCCGAAACTTTCCGAGTCCGCTTAACCACTTTCCATATATAAATCTTTACCTCCGGACCATTCCGGAACTCCTAGTGACGTACCGGATCTCATCCGGTACTCCGAACAACATTCGGTAATCACATACTTGTCTTCCTATTAACCCTAGCGCCACCGAACCTTATGTGTAGACCCTACGGGTTCGGTAGACATGCGCAGACATGACCGAGACGACCTTAGGTCAATAACCAACATAGGGATCTGGATACCCATGTTGGTTCCCTACACGCCCTCGATGTTGTCATCGGATGAACCCACGATGTCAAGGGTTCAAGCAACCCCGTATTCTATTCCCTTTGTCGACGGTATGTTACTTGCCCGAGACTTCGATCGTCGGTATCCCAATACCTCGTTCAGTCTCAAGCATCGGCAAGTCACTTTACTCGCATCAGTAATGCATGATCCCGTGACCGCACACTTGGTCACTTTGAGCTCATTATGATGATGCACTACCGAGTGGGCCCAAGTGATACCTCTTCGTAACACGGAGTGACAAATCCAGTCTCGATCCGTGTCAACCCAATGTACACTTTCGGAGATACCGTAGTGCACCTTTATAGTCACCCGCCACGTTGTGACGTTTGGTACACCCAAAGCACTCCTACGGTATCCGGAGTTACACGATCTCATGGTCTAAGGAAGAGATACTTGACATTGGAAAAGCTCTAGCAAAACGAACTACACGATCTTGTGCCATGCTTAGGATTGGGTCTTGTCCATCACGTCATTCTCCTAATGACGTGATCCCGTTGTCAATGACATCTTATGTCCATAGTCGTGAAACCATGACTATCTGTTGACCAACGAGCTAGTCAACTAGAGGCTTACTAGGACGTATGGTAGTCTATGTATTCACACGTGTATTACGATTTCCTGGATAATACAGTTATAGCATGAATAAAAGACAATTATCACTAACAAGGAAATATAATAATAATGCTTTTATTATTGCCTCTAGGGCATATTTCCAACAGTCTCCCACTTGCACTAGAGTCAATAATCTAGTTACATTGTGATGAATCGAACACCCATAGAGTTCTGGTGTTGATCATGTTTTGCCCATGAAGAGGTTTAGTCAACGGATCTGCGACATTCAGATCCGTATGCACTTTGCATATTTCTATGTCTCCATCTTGAACATTTTCACGGATGGAGTTGAAGCGACGCTTGATGTGCCTGGTCTTCTTGTGAAACCTGGGCTCCTTTGCAAGTGCAATAGCTCCAGTGTTGTCATAGAAGAGTTTGATCGGCCCCGACGCATTGGGTATGACTCCTAGGTCGGTGATGAACTCCTTCACCCAAATTGCTTCATGCGCTGCCTCCGAGGCTGCCATGTACTCCGCTTCACATGTAGATCCCGCCACGACGCTTCTCGCTTGCAGCTGCACCAGCCATCGCTCCACCATTCAACATATACACGTATCCGGTTTGTGACTTAGAGTCATCTAGATCTGTGTCGAAGCTAAGCGCCGACGTAACCCTCACGACGAGCTCTTCGTCACCTCCATAAATGAGAAACATGTCCTTTGTCCTTTTCGTGTACTTCAGGATATTCTTGACCGCTGTCCAGTGTTCCTTGCGGGATTACTTTGGTACCTTCCTACCAAACTTACGGCAAGGTTTACATCAGGTCTGGTACACAAAGCATGGCATACATAATAGATCCTATGGCTGAGGCATAGGGGATGACGCTCATCTCTTCTTTATCTTTTGCCGTGGTCGGGCATTGAGCCGAGCTCAATTTCACACCTTGCATGACAGGCAAGAACCCTTTCTTGGACTGATCCATTTTGAACTTCTTCAAAATCTTATCAAGGTACGTGCTTTGTGAAAGACCTATGAGGCGTCTCGATCTATCTCTATAGATCTTGATGCCTAATATATAAGCAGCTTCTCCAAGGTCCTTCATTGAAAAACACTTATTCAAGTAGGCCTTAATGTTGTCCAAGAATTCTATATCATTTCCCATCAAAAGTATGTCATCTACATATAATATGAGAAATGCTACAGAGCTCCCACTCACTTTCTTGTAAACGCAGGCTTCTCCATAAGTCTCAAGATAAACCCAAACGCTTTGATCATCTCATCAAAGCGAATGTTCCAACTCCGAGATGCTTGCACCAGCCCATAAATGGATCGCTGGAGCTTGCATACTTTGTTAGCATTCTTAGGATCGACAAAACCTTCCGGCTGCATCATATACAGCTCTTACTTAAGATACCGTTAAGGAACGCTGTTTTGACGTCCATCTGCCATATCTCATAATCATAGTATGCGGCAATTGCTAACATGATTCGGACGGACTTAAGCTTCGCTACGGGAGAGAAAGTCTCATCGTAGTCAATCCCTTGAACTTGCCGATAACCCTTAGCGACAAGTCGAGCTTTATAGATGGTGACATTACCATCCGCGTCCGCCTTCTTCTTAAAGATCCATTTGTTTTCTATCGCTCGCCGATCATCGGGCAAGTCAGTCAAAGTCCATACTTTGTTTTCATACATGGATTCTATCTCGGATTTCATGGCTTCTAGCCATTTGTTGGAATCTGGGCCTGCCATCGCTTCTTCATAGTTCAAAGGTTCACCGTTGTCTAACAACATTATTTCCAGGACAGGGTTGCCATACCACTCTGGTGCGGAACGTGTCCTAGTGGACCTACGAAGTTCAGTAGCAACTTGATCCGAAGTACCTTGATCATCATCATTAATTTCCTCTCCAATTGGTGTAGGCACCACAGGAACATTTTCCTGAGCTGCACTACTGTCCGGTTCAAGAGGTAGTACTTCATCGAGTTCTACTTTCCTCCCACTTACTCCTTTCGAGAGAAACTCCTTTTCCAGAAAGGATCCGTTCTTGGCAACAAAGATCTTGCCCTCGGATCTAAGGTAGAAGGTATACCCAATGGTTTCCTTAGGGTATCCTATGAAGATGCATTTTTCCGACTTGGGTTCAAGCTTTTCAGGTTGAAGTTTCTTGACATAAGCATCGCATCCCCAAACTTTTAGAAACGACAGCTTAGGTTTCTTCCCAAACCATAATTCATACGGTGTCGCCTCAACGGATTTAGACGGCGCCCTATTTAAAGTGAATGTAGCTGTCTCTAGAGCGTATCCCCAAAATGATAGCGGTAAATCGGTAAGAGACATCATAGATCGCACCATATCCAATAGAGTGCGACATTACGACGTTCGGACACACCGTTCTTACCGAGGTGTTCCAGCGGCGTGAGTTGTGAAACGATTCCACATTTTCTTAAGTGTGTACCAAATTCGTGACTTAAATATTCTCCTCCACGATCTGATCGTAGGAATTTTATTTTTCGGTCACGTTGATTCTCTACCTCATTCTGAAATTCCTTGAACTTTTCAAAGGTCTCAGACTTGTGTTTCATTAAGTAGACATACCCATATCTACTCAAGTCATCGCGAGAGTGAGAACATAACGATATCCTCCATGAGCCTCAACACTCATTGGACCGCATACATCGGTATGTATGATTTCCAATAAGTTGGTTGCTCGCTCCATTGTTCCGAGAACGGAGTCTTGGTCATCTTGCCCATAAGGCATTCTTCGCATGTGTCAAATGATTCATAATCTAGAGACTCCAAAAGTCCATCAGTATGGAGCTTCTTCAGGCGCTTGACACCAATGTGACCAAGGCGGCAGTGCCACAAGTATGTGGGACTATCGTTATCAACTTTACATCTTTTGGTATTCATGCTATGAATATGTGTAACATTACGCCGAGATTCATTAAGAATAAACCATTGACCATCAGAGCATGACCATAAAACATGTCTCTCATATAAATAGAACAACCATTATTCTCGGATTTAAATGAGTAGCCATCTCGCATTAAACAAGATCCAGATACAATGTTCATGCTCAAACTTGGCACCAAATAACAATTATTAAGGTTCAAAACTAATCCCGTAGGTAAATGAAGAGGTAGCGTCGACGGCGATCACATCGACTGGAACCATTCCCGACGCATCGTCACCTCGTCCTTCGCCAGCCTCCGCTTATTCCGCAGCTCCTGCCGTGAGTTACAAATATGAGCAACGGCACCGTATCAAATACCCAGGAGTTACTACGAGTAATCGGTAAGGTACACATCAATTACATGTATATCAAATATACCTTTGGTGTTGCCGGCCTTCTTATCCGCTAAGTATTTGGGGCAGTTCCGCTTCCAAAGGACCCTTCCCTTGCAATAAAAGCACTCGGCCTCGTGCTTGGGTCCATTCTTTGACTTCAACCCGGTAACTGGCTTACCGGGCGCGGCAACATCCTTGCCGTCTTTCTTGAAGTTCTTCTTGCCCTTGCCTTTCTTGAACTTAGTGGTCTTATTGACCATCAACACTTGATGTTCTTTCTTGATCTCAACCTCTCACGACTTCAGCATTGAAAATACTTCAGGAATGGTCTTCACCATCCCCTGCATATTGTAGTTCATCACAAAGCTCTTGTAGCTTGGTGGTAGCGACTGAAGGATTCTGTCAATGACCGCCTCATCAGGGAGGTTAATATTCAGCTGGGTCATACGGTTGTGCAACCTGCACATCTTGAGTATGTGCTCACCGACGTAACTATTTTCCTCCATCTTACAACTATAGAACTTGTCGGAGATGTCATATCTCTCGACCGGGCGTGAAGCTTGGAAAACTAGTTTCAGCTCCTCGAACATCTCATATGCTCCGTGATGCTCAAAACGCTTTTGGAGCCCCGGTTCTAAGTCAGAAGCATGCCGCACTGAACGAGGGAGTAATCATCGGTAGCGAGTTTGCCAAGCATTCATAATGTCTTGGTTCTTCCGGGACGGAAGCGTCACCTAGCGGTCCTTCTAGGACATATTGTTTCTGGCAGCTATGAGGATGATCCTCGGGTTCGGACCCAGTCCGTATAGTTGCCGCCGTCATCTTTCAGCTTGGTTTTCTCTAGGAACGTTGAACTTCATGTTGATATGAGCGTTGGCCATTTGATCTACAAGACATATTATGCAAAAGTTTTAGACTAAGTTCATGATAATTAAGTTCATCTAATCAAATTATTTCAATGAACTCCCACTCAGATTAGACATCCCTCTAGTCATCTAAGTGTTACACGATCCGAGTCGACTAGGCCGTGTCCGATCATCACGTGAGACGGACTAGTCATCGTCGGTGAACATTCTCATGTTGATCGTATCTTCCATACGACTCGTGTTCGACCTTTCGGTCTCCGTGTTCCGAGGCCATGTCTGCATACGCTAGGCTCGTCAAGTTAACCCTAAGTGTTTTATGCGTGTGTAAATCTGTCTTACACCCGTTGTATGTGAACGTAAGAATCCATCACACCCGATCATCACGTGGTGCTTAGAAACGATTTAACTTTAGCAACGGTGCACGGTTAGGGAGAACACTTCTTGATATTGTTGTAAGGGATCATCTTATTTACTACCGTCGTTCTAAGTAAACAAGATGCATAAACATAATAAACATCACATGCAACTATATATAGTAGTGACATGATATGGCCAATATCATAAAGCTCCATTGATCTCCATCTTCGGGGCTCCATGATCATCTTGTCACCGCATGACACCATGATCTCCATCATCATGATCTCCATCATCGTGTCTTCATGAAGTTGTCACGCCAACGACTACTTCTACTTCTATGGCTAACTCGTTTAGCAATAAAGTAAAGTAATTTACATGGCGTTCTTCAATGACACGCAGGTCATACAAAAATAAAGACAACTCCTATGGCTCCTGCCGTTGTCATACTCATCGACATGCAAATCGTGATTCCTATTACAAGAACATGATCTCATACATCACAATATGTCATTCATCATACATCACAATTTGGCCATATCACATCACATGACAATTGCTGCAAAAACAAGTTAGACGTCCTCTAATTGTTGTTGCATCTTTTACGTGGCTGCAATTGGGTTCTAGCAAGAACGTTTTCTTACCTCACGAGTAACCACAACGTGATCTTGTCAACTTCTATTTACCCTTCATAAGGACCCTTTTCATCGAATCCGCTCTAACTAAAGTGGGAGAGACAAATACCCGCCAGCCACCTTATGCAACTAGTGCATGTTAGTCGGTGGAACCGATCTCACGTGGAAATGCGTGTAAGGTTGGTCCGGGCCGCTTCATCCCACAATACCGTTGAAGCAAGATAAGACTAGTAGCGGCAAGCAAGTTGACAAGATCTACGCCCACAACCAAATTGTGTTCTACTCGTGCAATAGAAAACTACGCATAAACCTAGCTCATGATGCCATTGTTGGGGAACGTTGCAGAAAATTAAAATTTTTCCTACCGTTTCACCAAGATCCATCTATGAGTTCATCTAAGCAATGAGTCAAGGGAGTGAGTTTGCATCTAAATACCACTTGTAGATCGAATGCGGAAGCGTTCGAGGGAGTGGTGATGATGGAGTCGTTCCCAACGTGATTCCGATCACCGATGACCAAGCGCTGAAAGGACAGCACCTCCGTGTTCAACACACGTACGGGACGATGGCGTCTCCTCCGTCTTGATCCAGCAAGGATGAAGGAGAGGTTGAGGAAGACAACTCCAATGGCAGCACGACGGCGTGGTGCAATTGGTACAGCAGTTCTCCGACAGGCTTCGCCAAGCTCAGACCGGAGAAAGAGAGGTGTTGGGGAGGGAGGGTTGCACCTTCAATTGTGTTGCAGCCCTCCCCTCACCCCTCTTTATATAGGAGGAGAGGGCAAGGGGGGCCGGCCATCTAGGGGAAACCCTAGATGGGGCGGCGGCCAAAGGGGAGGAGGAAAGGGGTGGCTTGCCCCCCAAGCTAGGGGGGCGCCCCCTTTGCCCCTTTAGGGTTTCCCCTCCCCAAGCCCTAGCCGCATGGGCCTAGGTGGGGAGGCGCGCCCAGCCCACCAGGGGCTGGCTCCCTCTCCCACACAGCCCATGTGGCCCCCCGAGGGGTGGCCCTCCGGTGGACCTCCGGAACCCTCCCGGTGGCCCCTTGACATTACCGTATACCCCAAACTTTCCTGAGTCCGTTTAACCACTTTCCATATATAAATCTTTACCTCGGACCATTCCGGAACTCCTCGTGACGTCCGGGATCTCATCCGGACTCGAACAACATTCAGTAATCACATACTTGTCTTCCTAATAACCCTAAGCGTCACCGAACCTTAATTGTAGACCCTACGGGTTCGGTAGACATGCGTACATGACCGAGACGACCTCGGGTCAATAACCAACAGCGGGATCTGGATACCCATGTTGGTTCCCACACGCTCCTCGATGTTGTCATCGGATGAACCACGATGTCAAGGGTTCAAGCAACCCCGTATTCTATTCCCTTTGTCGACGGTATGTTACTTGCCCGAGACTCGATCGTCGGTATCCCAATACCTCGTTCGGTCTAGTTACCGGCAAGTCAATTTACTCTAACAGTAATGCATGATCCAGTCACAAGACACTTGGTCACTTTGAGCTCATTATGATGATGCACTACCGAGTGGGCCCAAAGTGATACCTCTTCGTAACACGGAGTGACAAATCCCAGCCTCAATCCGTGTCAACCCAATGTACACTTTCGGAGATACCTGTAGTGCACCTTTATAGTCACCCAGCCACGTTGTGACGCTTTGGTACACCCAAAGCACTCCTACGGTATCCGGGAGTTACACGATCTCATGGTCTAAGGAAGAGATACTTGACATTGGAAAAGCTCTAGCAAAACGAACTACACGATCTTGTGCCATGCTTAGGATTGGGTCTTGTCCATCACGTCATTCTCCTAATGACGTGATCCCGCTTGTCAATGACATCTTATGTCCATAGTCGAAACCATGACTATCTGTTGACCAACGAGCTAGTCAACTAGAGGCTTACTAGGGATGTATGGTAGTCTATGTATTCACACGTGTATTACAATTTCCGGATAATACAGTTATAGCATGAATAAAAGACAATTATCACGAACAAGGAAATATAATAATAATGCTTTTATTATTGCCTCTAGGGCATATTTCCAACACATCGGCAAGATCAGCGAACCCGGGCCCTGAGCCGGACATCTGCACCGACCTCGTCGAGACGGCTCAGCGTGCGAGTCCAGCCCGGGTTAAGCCCGCCGTGAAGCGTGCGTTCGTAGGATGTATCCATGGGATCGGATCTGAACCGGTGTCTGAAGGTGAGACGGCCGTATACTCCGACGGCGAGTCATGCACTGGCGAAACTGAGTCCTTGTACCAGATTCATAGCGGTGTGTTCGAAGGATATTCCGATGGGAACAGTATTCCGGACCTCCTTGAACCGCCAAGTCGGGTTGCTGTTTACATGGCCGGAACACAGCCCATGTTGCAGTCTTCATCCACCGCAGCGACGAACACCGGATCAGCAGCCGCGGCAGGAGTCCCGGCGCGCCGTCCGGCGCAAGACCTCTCCGGTTTGATGGACGCCTGGGCGACCTTGTTGACCACAACAGTCACCCCGGATATGCGGGATCAGCATAATGCGGACGTTGCGAAACCGAAGGACCAAATAGCATAGGCTAAGGAGGACCTGGCAGTAGGCCTGTCAACGAGCCGAACTCGAGCGAACACAGGCGGGCTCGGCTTGAGCTTGGTAGAAGTTCGAGTCGAGCTCGAGCGAGCCCAAGTTGACCTTCAAGCTACACGTTAGGCTTGAGTTTGGCTTGTTAAGACTTTGAGCCGATCTCGAATCGAGCTTTTAACAAGCCGAACTCAAACAGTTTGTCGAGCCCGAACATACAGCTAAATATAGCAATGAAAAAAAGTAAACTGCGATCAGGCATTCTTTTTGCCCTTTTTTTCTTCATGTGGTGGATCTGAGCTATCGTGTCGTTAGTGTAGCACTTGGCTACATGGACATGGAATAGTTTTGGACGTCACAAAAGACAAGTTGCACGACCTAGATTTAGCCTATGTTCCTACAAAATGCGCATAGTTTAGCGATGCGTGCTCCATCGCATGTGTTTGACCGAGCTTTGCCGAACTGTTCGAGCTCGAGCTCGAATGGCTCGCGAGCTACACGTTAGGCTTGAGTTTGGCTTGTTAAGACTTCGAGCCGAGCTCGAATCGAGCTTTTAACAAGCCGAACTCAAACAGTTTGTCGAGCCCGAACTTTTTTGACAGCCCTACCTGGCAGCTGAGGATGCTAGGATGGCTGAAGAACGGGCCGCTTTGGATGCTCAATCACAGCGGATACAGGCACAGAATTACCAGCTCATGCTGGATCAGACCGCATCATAGGATGTAATGCGAAGGAAGTACCGGTCACGTCTGCCGCCGGTTTACGAAGGGTTAAATCTCTTTCAGACGCCAGGCGCTGGGCCGAGCGATCCGGCAGCTGCAAACCGGACGGAGGCGCCTAGGACAGCTCCGGATCAACTACGGATAACGGAGCCACCCCGACGAACAGATAACCCGCCGCAATACGTGCCTACACCACCGGGTCACTTCTCGAGCCCTCTGGATAACATGATTGCCGCAGCTTCACGCCTGGCGGCCATTCCGATGGAAGGTGATTCAATAGCAGCAGTTGAAACGCGGCGGGCGAGAGATCTTCTCCAAACCGCCATGGTGCAGCAGCAGGCTTATTCATATAGTCGGGATAGAATTCATTCAATCCCTCGTCCGAGCCCACGTTATAGCAGGCGTATGGATGAACCGGAGGTGTCTAGCAACGCGCGGCATCGCAATGCTCAAGATGTGGTGGATCATGGCAGGGCATGAAGGGATGCCGCTTTGGGTCGTTATCAACCCGCCCCGGTTCAGCCAAAGAAGTCGATTGGCCGAGGCACCGGGCTTGCCTTCAGTTCCTCGGGAGTGCCATGCCTTATTCCGGCTCTCCGTAATGTGCGTTGCCCAAAGATTTCAAGGGTCCACGCAAAGTGCCTAACTACACGGCGGATCAGCCACCTGAGGCGTGGGTCGAGAGTTATGAGATGGCAATGGAGATGCTAGATGTAGATGAAGCAGCTTGTGCAAAGTACTTCACGATGATGTTGAAGGGAACAGCCCGTACTTGGTTGAAAAATCTGCCGCCTAATTCCATCGAGTCATGGGATCGGTTGAAGGCCCGGTTTATAGCCAATTTCAAAGACACGTGCAAGCAGCCCATGTCCATTGTGGATCTGGATGCTTGTGTTCAAGGAGAGAACGAGTCCACAACTCATTGGGTACACCGGGTTTCAGAAGTTTTACACTCGTCCAACCGGATTAACACTGGTCAAGCGATTATCACACTGGAGCGCAATCGCCGATTTAAGTCACTGAAGATGAAGTTGGGACGGCTCAAGCGCCACTGCAACGACATGGGAACCCTCATGGCAGCCTTGGTAAAGTATGCCGATTCTGATAATACCAAGGATCCCGATTCTGATAATGAGAAACCGGAGAAGGGAAAGAAGAATGGCGGTGCAAAGGGACAGCAGCACAACCAAGGAGGCCATGGGAATAATGGTAGCGTAAAGCGGATTCAGATTTTCGCTAACGCTAATGTGCAGCGCCGAAAAGGTAAACCGCCCAGTACAAGCGGGCGATGAATCTGGAGCGTTGTTGAATCAGCCCTGTCCAAGCATGGGACCAAGGAGGCTCCTGCAACGCATCTCTGGAAGGATTGTAACATTATGAAGGAGTTCAAAAACTCTGATATTTTCCGGTATGATCAGGGTCCATCGGGCGGTTCAGGTCCAGGTTTCCATGGTGGCGGCAGTTCAAACTCTGGGTTTCAGAGTAATCATGGCAACCAGAACAACAAAGGTGGTAATAACCAGCAGAATAATCAAGGGAATCAGCAGCAGTCGGGTTACCAGAGTCACCCAAAGCAGTTGAATGGTGGGCGTGATCATGTGTTCACCACTAGTCTATGCAAGCGTGATCGTAAGCTTCACAAGAGGGCAGTCAATCGTTGTTGAACCGGCAGTTCCACGTTATCTGCGGTGGTCGGAACAGCCTATTGTGTGGAGTAGGGAGGATCATCCGCCCCGGGTTGACAATCCGGGTCAACTAGCTCTGGTGGTGGCGCCTCAGGTGGGAGGTTATAAGTTCACCAAAGTACTCATGGATGGAGGAAGTAGTATCAATATTCTATATTATAAGACATTCTGTCGCATGGGGTTGACAGATAAGAATCTTAAACCGTCCAACACTGTTTTTCATGGTGTGGTACCAGGTAAATCAACGTATCCCGTAGGTAAGATCGCTTTGGAAGTTGTGTTTGGTGATGAGCATGACTCTAGGTCTGAGACATTGACCTTTGTGGTAGTAAGAATCCAGAGCCCGTATCATGCGCTGTTTGGGCGGCCGGCTTATGCAAAATTCATGGCAAGGCCTTGTTATATTTATTTGCAGCTCAAGATGCCGGGTCATAAAGGGACTATCACGGTTCATGGAAGTCGAAAAATCGCGTTGGATTGCGAGGAAGGTGATGCGGCTTATGCTGAGGCGGTTTGTGCTACAGAAGAGCTAAAGTTTTATAAGGAGAATGTTGATCCGGCAGATATGACCCCTCTGAAGAAGCCCACCACTGAGCATGACCCAACCTCGCATTTCAAACCGGTGATGAGACTAAGCTTGTTGACTTCAGACTGGCGATTCGTCCAAGCAGTTCAAAGATCAGCACCAATATGGATCCAAAATAGGAAAGCACGCTCATCGAAGTTCATCCGTGAGAACCGGACATTTTTGCATGGAAGCCTTCGACATGCGAGGTGTACCGAGGGAACTTCGCCGAGCACACTCTTAATATTGATCCGAAGTTTAAACCCGGTCAAGCAATTTCTTCGCCGCTTTAATGAAGAAAGACGCAAGGCAATTGGTGAAGAGGTAGCCCGGCTGTTGGCTGCTGGTTTTATCGTCGAAGTGTTTCATCCTGAATGGTTGGCTAATCTGGTGCTGGTTCTTAAGAAAAACGGCACTTGGCGTATGTGTGTGGACTACACGGACTTGAATAAGGCTTGCTCGGCTGATCCCTTTGCTCTCCCGCGTATTGATCAGATCATTGATGCGACGGCGGGTTGTGAGCGCCTGAGTTTTTTGGATGCTTATTCAGGATATCATCAGATCAAGATGGCAGTTAAGGACCAGGAGAAGACAGCCTTCATCAATCCTTTTGGAGCCTTCTGCTATGTTTCTATGCCCTTTGGTCTCAAGAGTGCTCAGGGAACTTATCAGCGTTATCTGCAAAATTGTCTTCACACGCAGATTGGGCGTAATGTTCATGCTTATGTGGATGACATTGTGGTAAAATCCAGGAAGAAGGAAACACTGATCGATGACCTCAAGGAGACGTTTGACAATCTTCGGATTTACAAGATGATGCTTAATCCCGATAAATGTGTTTTTGGTGTTCCGCAGTAAGCTTCTCGGGTTTCTGGTATCCAACAGGGGCATTGAGGCTAACCCAGAAAAATTAAGGCAATCACATCCCTGGCTAAACCGAAGTGTATCAATGATGTTTAGCATCTCGCAGGTCGGATTGCAGCCCTTAGCCAGTTTATCAGTCGTTTGGGAGAGAAGGCAATTCCTTTGTATCAGATGTTGAAAAAGACGGATGATTTCGTCTGGAGTGACGCAGCCAATGCGGCCTTTGAGGAGCTAAAGCATCAGTTGGTTGAACCGCTGGTTCTTGCAGCCCCAGTTGATCATGAGCCTTTGCTGTTATACGTGGCTGCCAATGCCCGAGCAGTCAGTGTGGCAATTGTGGTTGAGCGTAAAGAAGCTGGGAAGGAATATCCGGTTCAACGACCTGTATACTACATCAGCGAAGTCCTGATCGAGTCAAAACAACGCTATCCACATTGGCAGAAGTTGGTGTCACGGGTTTTTTATGGCCAGTCGAAAACTCAAGCAATATTTTCAAGGCCATCCAATCATAGTGGTTAGTTCTGCTCCTTTGGGCGATATAATTCAAAACAGGGAAGCAACTGGCCGGGTTGCAAAGTGGGCAATCGAGCTTGGACCACACGGTTTAAGTATGTACCTCGAACAACCATCAAGTCTCAGGCTCTTGTGGATTTTATCAATGACTGGACCGAGCTGCAAGCACCGGAAGATAAACCGGATAATATGTACTGGACCATTCCTTTTGATGGATCCAGGCAGTTGGAAGGCTCGGGGGCTGGAGTTGTCCTTACTTCCCCTCGAGGGGATACAATTTGCTATGTCCTCCGCTTGATGTTTCCTTGTACTAACAACGCAGCTGAGTACGAAGCTTTGCTCCATGGTCTCCGTGTGGCCAAAGAGATGAACTTAAGTCGAGTTTGTTGTTTCGGAGATTCTGATCTGGTGGCTCAGCAAGTTTCTGGTACTTGGGATTCTAAGGATCCACTCATGGCGGCTTACAGGCGTGAGGTGGATATTGTGGCGGGTCATTTCAAAGGGTATCAGGTTGAGCATATCGATCGACGCAAAAATGAAGCAGCAGACGCTTTGAGCCGGCTTGGATCTCAGCGTAACCCGGTACCTCCTAACACCTTTTTAGATATCTTGCATAACCCATCTGTTAAGGTGCCTACATAAGAGGAGTTGGTTGTTCCGGATCTGGAGGCTAAGTTGGTGGCCGCTTTACACGTTATACCAGATTGGACGGTTCCATATCTGGCGTATATGAGCCGGGGCGAGCTACCAACTGATAAAGTCCTGGCTCGACAGATAGTCCGGCGGTCCAAGTCAATGGTTATTCAAAATGGCGAGTTACACCGTTGTAGCGTTTCGTGTGTATTTCAGCGTTGTGTTTCTCCGGAAGAAAGCCAGGAGATCCTAAGGGAAATTCATGAAGGGGATTGTGGTCATCATGCCGGTTCAAAGTCCATGGTTGCAAAAGCTTTTCATCATGGGTTTTACTGGTTGAAAGCTCATGCTGATGCGGAGGATCTGGTAAAGCGACGTGATGCTTGTCAAAAAATTTCACGCAGAGCTCATATTCCGGCTCAGGAACTACGGATGATTCCTATTACTTGGCCTTTTGCTACTTGGGGGCTTGATATGGTGGGACCCTTTAAACGCTCCCGGGACAAGAAGACCCATCTGTTGGTGGCGCTGATAAATTCACCAAGTGGGTTGAAGCGGAGCTCTGTTAGCAAGTGTGATGCAGCTACGGCGGTTCAATTTCTCAAAAAGATTATTTTCTGTTTTGGCTTTCCACACAGTATCATCACGGATAATGGTACCAACCTTTCCAAAGGTGAGATGGAGGATTTCTGTCAGAGAGAGCACATCCGGCTTGACCTAGCATCTGTGGCACACCCTCAATCCAACGGTCAAGCGGAGCGAGCTAATCAAGAAATTTTAAAGGGTCTTAAACCCCGGCTCATGATTCCCTTGAAGCGGACGCCGGGTTGTTGGGTGGAAGAATTACCTTCTGTGTTGTGGAGTATCAACACCACCCCAATCGATCAACAGGTTACACACCTTTCTTTATGGTATACGGGGCAGAGGCGGTTCTCCCAAGTGATATACATCATGACTCGCCCCGGGTTGCTAATTATGTTGAAGCGGACAACGAGCAAGCTCGCCAAGAGGCACTGGACCTGTTAGATGAAAAACGGGATATGGCTCTGGCTCGATCGAAGGTTTATCAACAAGATCTACAACGTTATCACAGCCGCCGGGTTAGGACAAGAACCTTTCAAGAAGGTGACTTGGTTCTCCGGCTCATCCAGGATCAGACCGACATGCACAAGTTATCCCAACCCTTTGTGGTCAGCAAGAACCTGCACAACGGATCATACTACCTCTTTGATGTTCGAGACAACTCACGCAACTCTGAGGAGGAGACCCGGCGGCCATGGAACATAGCTCTCCTCCGGCCTTATTACACTTGAGCCAAAGCTGTCACGACCGGATTTTCAACAAAATACTTATTGAGAAACCGATCTTTAGGTCCCAGTATAAGAAGAATTATCCTTACTGGTAGACAAATACTTGATTCAGAAGGCCAGTAGCAATAAATATATTACAGGGTTGAGCTGAGGCTGCTCAACAATTTATTACAAACACGCCAATATTGTACATAAGGGCGGTCATGACACAAGGGCATGGTGGCATGCTACTGACTCGAGATAAAAGTGGTGGTGGATATATCACAGTGGAGTGGATAACGTAACTCCTAAACTGGCAGCTCATCGAGCGTCGAGGTGAGGCTCGATGAATTTATTCGAGTAGCGGAAGCGGATATAATACAATGATCAATTACAGGATCGCACGAGACTGACTGGGACTCCTCTAGGCATCGGACTCGCTATCGAACTCTTCATCCATGAGATCGCCTTCATCAACATCTGGCCAAATCAACAAGCCAGGTGAGTACTTTGAAAGTACTCGCAAGACAGTTTGGACATAAGATATAACAAATGCATGCATGAATGCGTCATGAGCAAAATAACAATGCACATTCAAATAATAAATAGTGCACAACATGGTATGTAAAAAGGAAGTCGGGCGGTAGTCCTCCCGAAATCCCAACAAAGTAATAGAAAAACCGATCGGGTGTCTGGAGCGACGCCTCGAAGGGTAAAAGAATAAATAATCATGTCGCAGTCGGGCGTCTAAGCGACACCACATAAAGGGCTTATATTGAAAAGTAAATGACAAGCGTGCCACAGTCGGACGTCTGAGCGACATCGCAGAGAGGGCTTATATCCAAAGTAAATGACAAGAGTGCCACAGTTGGACGTCTGAGCGACATCGCAGAAAGGGCTTATATTGAAAGTAAATAACAGGCGTGCCACAGTCGAACGTCTGAGCGACATCGCAGAAAGGGCTTAAATTGAAAGTAAATAACAAGCGTGCCACAGTCGGACGTCTAAGCGACATCACAGAAAGGGCTTATATTGAAAGTAAATAACAGGCGTGCCACAGTCGGACGTCTGAGCGACATCGCAGAAAGGGCTTAAATTGCATTATTCATATCTGAAAATTTCACGAAGATATAACACTCATGGGAAATATCCAACACATAATAACAAGCAGGTTAGTCCATCCACAAGAATGAGCACTTAACACTCAAGTGTTTCACCGGAGTTTTTGTCACTGAGACTGACACCTGACAAGGTAAGTTGAAAACAGTACTTGGACATGGATAAGATGATTCAAAGGATCTTGACTCTGCAGAGTTTGTACTAATTATCCATAGCCAACGGATTTCCGTAGTCACGAGGACTAGTTCCATTTACGGTATTTCCAGTACACACCCATCCCACCTCACGATGCCAGGAATCACCCCAGGCAACGTACAAGAAAAACTTTAAGACGGGGAGATCACAACCTCGAAAAGCATGGGATCAAATTTATATACACGCGCTCTAAGGGGTGCCCCCCTCTCGGTCCCAACCGGAAACACCCATGCCCCCTGACCGGATGACTGGCCTTAATCCAGGGCCATGGAACCATCATCACGGCCTCTCTATTTGGTGTGTACCAGGAAAGCGGTTTTCAACTTACTAAGCCATATCCCTTGCGGAAAACATGTGGTAGTACAGGAAGGAAAGACGGATGAAAACATGACTTGATTCACGTTGACACTGGAGTCAAATAGTCTGGCATAAGACTGACATGCTACAACACTACCATCTTACCCATTCTCATGCCAACACATGGCCATGCAACTCATATCCAACAACATATGGATTTTCAAACTCACTTGCCTCAACTTTGCATGTATTATAACACTTATCGAAATGCTCATAAACATGCCATGTAACTACTTAATGCAAACATGCAACAAACACTCATCATATCAAAAGTTCAAACATGCTTGCCTCGTTCGGAGTAGTCGGAGTCTAGCTTGGCGAAGTTCGCGGTTCCGTCACCTCCTCCGGTATCTACGGTATAAGAAAATGCGTACTTATTGTAAATACCGTGAGTGCACAGAAAAGTGTTCCAAATATTTTTCAAATAAATATGAAAAAAACTAGACAGAAAAATAAAGATGACAGAAAAAGAATCAATCAAAAATCAGTTCCTGTTAAAAAGTTATAAAGATTTTAATCCCGGGACTCATCTCAGAATGAAATGTAAAGTTTCGAGGCCAACTTATAAAAACAGAAAACGCTTCGGCTAAAAAGCCGTCAACTGCAAAGGAAAGCGTACTCTGCCCGAAGGCGTTTTCAGATAATGATCCGAATAAAAAGAAAACACTGACGAGGGGTCCCACCCGTCAGGTTTGAAATTTCAAACGGGGAGGGACAGAGTTCGTCGGCGCCCAAGAGCTGCGGTGGTCGCCGGCGGCGATCCATGGCGAGTTGGGAGGATCGGAGAGTACGTACGTGCTCAGTGTGTTCTTCCGCGTCGGTGGGTGGTGGTGGTGGTCGTCGGCGAGCACCACGTCGACGGCGGTCCTTGCCCCGGCGGACGGCGACTCGGGTGGAGTTGGATCTCGTCGGGGAGGGCTGCGGAGGTCAAATTGAAGCCGGGGTTAGATCACTGGGTTCCCGAGGAGACTACTGACGAGATTTGGGCGGCGGGGATGGCCTCACCGGAGTGGATCGAGCTGGTGGCTGAGGCGGATCGGGGCGGCCGGAGTTGGGGGAGGAGACCTCCTCGAGGTCCTCCTAGTGGCATGGCGGGGTTCTGGAGGGGTGCAGTGGTGGTGCGTGCTCGAGGACGAGCTCGGGACTCCATTTTATAGGTGATCCGAGGCGGTGGCCGAGAATGGGGATCTCCGGCGATGGTTACGGTGGCGCAGTGCTTGGTCGGGGTGTTTAGGGGGTTGAGCATCAACGTGGAGGTCCACGGGCTCCGTTTAGAGGCTAACCCAGGATGGATTTGGCGCGCAAGGGAGGTCTCGACAGAACGGGGCGGCGCGGGCCCGTCGGCGGCAGAGGGTGCGCCCTGTGGTTGCCGGGCCACGGCGACGGTGCTGCGGTGCGTGCTGGTGTGCATGAGACCACACGGAGGGCTAGGGAGCGTTGGGCGGCGCAGAACAGCGTAGCGAGCCGGCGCTGGCTCCGTTGGCCGCCACGGGTGGCTCTGCCACCGCAGAAGCTGCCGGCGTCGGTGATGCTCGCCGCCACTGACACCTGCGTTCGTCCAAGAGGGCGTGCGGTGCGCTGGTCATGGAGAAAGGGGCCGTGCGCAACACGCCAGAGTGCACGGGTGATCGATGACAAGCCACTGACGAAAAACGACACTGAAGATAACTCTGAAACTCTGAATTTTACTGAAAGTGTATAGGAACAGTGCCGGCCAAGTGTTTGATGAAATGATTCAAGCATGAGAAAAATTTATCTGGGGCTGATCTTTGGTGTGGTGGTCTCTCAAAGCACCTGGGGACTGCCTGAATTTTTGTGGAATTTTTGGCGAAAGGAAAATATGAATTTCACCAAAAATGATGAAGCTGGTCCAAACTTGCAGAGGTTGAAATTTGAAAATTTTGAAAAGAGGAAGAGTGGATCTTGATGGATCTAGGTTGGGCGTGCTAAGGACTATCCATAGGAGTTGGTTTGAGATCAAAACTCAAAATAAATCAGGCACTTACTTTGTAAATCATCTAGGCTTAGAATAAATGACAGAATTGTTTTGGGGAGTAAAATAAATGAATTAAAATCCAAAAATGGATTGAACTTGTTGGGACAGGATGTTTGGGTTGCCCCAAAGTGGAGGGAGGGGTTTTGGGAGAATTTACCACATGAGGCATGGTAAAACCAAGGATGGTTCAAAACAAAAGAGTAGCTCCAAAACCCTTAGGGTTTGTTTTTAAAAAGAAAATAAATTCCAAAAAATATTTTTGAGATGGGAAACTCAGAATAAAGGTTTTTAACAACCAAACACCAGGGTTGAAGAAGATACAAGAAAAAAAATGAAATCCTTGCCATGGGGAAAAGTTTTGAGAGAGAAAGGTTTTAGGAAGGATTTAAATGACCTTCAAATCAAGCAAGGTTTTTGCTAAAAAATTAAATAAACTTTTTTGGAGTGTCACAACACCTACCCCCTTAGGAAAAATCTCGTCCCCGAGATTTCAGCTGATCCTCAAATAAGTGTGGGTGTTCTGCCCGAAGAAAATCTTCTCTTTCCCAAGTCGCTTCATTCTCGGTGTGATTGCTCCACTGGACTCTGAAAAACTTGATGGTTTTCTGTCGGGTCCTCCTCTCAGACTCCTCCAATATTTTTATTGGACATTCCCGATAAGTGAGGTCTAGTTGCACGTCAATGTCTTCATGAGATACTTGCTTCTCTGGGTTGCTCACGCACTTCCTCAACTGCGAGACGTGGAACACGTCGTGGACATCGGATAATTCTTCGGGTAGGTCTAGCTGGTAGGCTACTGTGCCTCTTCGTGCCACTATACAGAAGGGTCCGATGAATCTCGGTGCTAGCTTTCCCTTAACCTTGAATCGTTGCAGGCCCCTCATAGGAGATACTCTTAGGTACACAAACTCACTGGGTTCAAAACTGACTCCCCGATGTTTTTGATCGTAATAACTCTTCTGTCGACTTTGGGCTGTCTTGAGTCGATCCCTAATTACCTTAACTTTATCTTCAGCCTCCTTGAGCATGTCTGGGCTGAAGATATGGCTGTCTCCGGTTTCTGACCAATTTAGCGGGGTACGACATCTTCGCCCGTACAGAGCTTCAAATGGTGCCATTTGCAGGCTGGCTTGGTAACTGTTGTTGTATGCGAACTCTGCGTATGGCAAGCTTACTTCCCAACTGGTTCCATAGGTGAGGACACATGATCTCAGAATGTCTTCTAGAATTTGGTTTACGCATTCAGTTTGTCCATCGACCGGGGTGGTATGCGGTACTAAATGCCGCTTGAGTTCCTGAGCTTGTTGTAAGTGATCCCAAAATCGAGACGAATTGAGTGCCTCCGTCTCGATATTATTGTCTTTGGGACTCCATGTAAGCGGATGATACGGGAAAGATAAAGCCCGCAAGCTTCGAGTGGTGTGGGTTGTCTTTACGGGGATGAAGTGTGCTACCTTAGTCGATCTATCTGTGATGACCCATATGGCATCATTCCCGTGTCGTGACCGAGGTAGTCCAATAATAAAATCCATCCCAATTTCGTCCCATTTCCACTCGGGTATCTTATTTGGTTGTAAAAGTACGGCCGGCTTCTGGTGCTCGGCCTTGATGCATTGACAAGAGTCACAACATGCAATGAACGTGGCTATGTCCCTTTTCATACCGTACACCAAAATTTTTCCTCAAGATCCTTGTACATTTTTGTTCCTCCAGGATGAATTGAATACGGAGCGGTGTGGCCTTCAGCTAAAATTTGCTATTTAAGGTCCTCGATATTTGGCACGCAAAGCCTCTCTCCGTACCACAATATTCCCTGCTCGTCCATGATGAACTCTGAGGCCTTGCCCAAACTCACTTTCCATTTTATGCCTTCAATGCTGGGGTGTCCATGCTGAGCCTCCTTAATCTTTTCTATCAGGGTAGGCTGTATTTCTAAATTCGACAAACTGCCTTCGGTGACCACCATCAAATTGGGTTTAGCAAACTCCTGTCGAAATTCAGGTCTCAGGTTTGGTAGGTTGTCGTTGTCCATGCTAGGGTTCCGACTTAGAGCATCTGCCACTACATTTGCTTTTCCTGGATGGTAGTGGATTCCAACCAGCGTCGTTGCCGTAAATTTAGTTCCGGTTGTGTGAAAATATACTTGAGGCTCTTATGGTCTGTGTATATTTCACAACGATTTCCAAGTAGGAAGTGTCTCCACTCCTTGAGTGCATGGATGACTGCTGCCAACTCTAGGTCATGAGTAGGGTAATTTTCTTCATGCTTGCGAAGTTGTCTGGAGACATATGCGACCACCTTGCCTTCTTACATCAACACGCATCCGAGGCCCTTCCGGGATGCATCACAATACACCTCAAAATTCTTGTGTATGTCGGGCACAATTAATACTGGTGCTGTCGTCAATTTCCTTTTTAGCTCTTGGAAACTTTTCTCGCAAGCTTCGGTCCATTCAAACTTCTTGTCTTTCTTGAGTAACTGCGTCATTGGCTTTGCTATGGTGGAGAATCCTTCAATAAACCTTCGGTAGTATCCTGCCATTCCCAAGAAACTTCGCGACGTCTGCTATTTGGCTGGTGGTTTCCAGCCAAGCACGGCCTTGACCTTTTCCGGTCTACGGCAATACCTTCTTGGGTCAAGATGTGGCCCGTAAAGCCTACCTGCCTTAGCCAAAATTCACATTTGCTGAACTTGGCGTACAATTGATGTTTCTGAGTTCTCCTAGTACAATTCGGAGATGCTCAGTGCTCTTCCGGTGTCTTGGAGTATATCGTAATATCGCCGATGAATACCACAACAAACTTGTCCATAAACTTCATAAATACCTTGTTCATGAGGTGAAAAAATATGCGGGGCGTTTGTTAGTCCAAACGGCATTACCGTGAACTCATACAATCCAGATCACGGAGGTGAAGGCTGTCTTGGGATATCCTCTGCTCGTACTTTTAATTGATGGTATCCCGACCTTAAGTCAATTTTTGAGAAGACCTTGGCCACGAGAGAGCTGATCAAACAGATCATTTATCCGTGGCATTGGGTATTTGTTCTTGATTGTGACCATGTTAAGTGCTCGATAGTCTATACACAATCTCGAGTCTCATCCTTTTCTTGGCAAATAAAATTGGTGAACCCCAAGGTGAGGAACTGGCTCGTATATATCCTTTGTCCAGTAATTCTTTTATTTGCTTCTTCAATTCTACCAACTCGGATGGTGCCATTCTGTATGGTTTCTTGTAAATGGGAGCGGTTCCGGATGCAGCTCAATGCCGAATTCTATCTCTCGGTCTGGTGGCATGCCTGGTAGTTCTTCGGGAAATACGTTTGGAAATTCACACACTACTGGAACTTTGCTTAACTCAGAAACGTCCACCTTGTTCAACCTCGGTTGCCGAGATATTTGTCTTTCTTTGGCTGAAACCTTTATTGTCTTCCCGTGATGGTGGGTGAGAATTACGGTCCAGTTGAAGCAGTCAATAAAACCTTTGTTGGTGGTTAACCAATCCATCCCTAGGATGACATCCAGTCCTTTATTTTCCAATACAATAAGGTTGGCGTGAAACTTCAATCCTTCAAATTCAATAACCACACCTTGGCAGTAACTCCGAGTCACTTGCTTAATCCCAGGGGACTTGATGATCATGGATTTTTCCAAGGGAAGCATTGAAAAATTATTTTGCAAAGCAAATCTCTTCGAAATGAACGAGTGGGAAGCTCCAGAATCAAGCAAAACCATGGCAGGTATTGTGTTGACAGGGAACGTACCGAGTACGATATCCGGGGCGTTTTGTGCTTCCTCTCTGGTCATGTGGTTCAGATGACCCTTCCTGTGATTGTTATTGGGGTTGAAATTGTTTCGCTTGGGTGCTGAATTATTGCCACCGTTGTTCGGCTTTGGGGTCGAGTTCCTAGGCTTGGGGCACTGCTTGACATAGTGCCCTTCTTCTCCACAAGCGTAGCAAGTAACGCCTGGGCGATATGTGAACTCCTTGTCCCTTGCATGAAAATTCTTGATTGGGTGTGAATTATTCGTCGTGGGTTTGTGTGTCCTATTTTTTCTGAAATTCCATCTTGCTTCGGTGGTTGCGAGCAAGAGTAGTCTGGTCCCTTTTGCGTTTGCGGAAATCCTCCAAGCTACGTCGCTCATTTTCCAAGGTAATAGCCTTATTCACTAATGTTTTGAAATCTGGGAAAGTGTGCACAACCAGCTGGCATTTAAGCGCGGGTGCCAGGCCTTCCAAGAATTTTTCCATCTTCTTGCTTTCAGTCATATGCTCTTCGTTGGCGTAGCGAGACAACAGAGTAAACTGGCTGTTGTATTCTGACACCGTCATGGTCCTTTGTTTGAGGTCATCAAATTCTCTCTTCTTGATCTTCATAACACTTTTAGGAATGTGCGCCCACTTAAAACCTTCTTTGAATTCCTCCCAGGTTATTTCATTTTCGTTGGGGTGCATGTGTAGGAAATTTTCCCACCATGATGCAGCTGCTCCAGTGAGATAGTGCGGTGCATATAGTAATTTCTCATGGTTTGAACACTATGCAATAATTAATTTTCTTTCCATGTCTCGAAGCCAATCGTCGGCCTCAAGAGGTTTGTCAGTATGAGAAAATGTTGGGGGACGCGTCTTCTGTAGCTCAGACAACTTGGTTTGCTGCTGATACTGTCCACGGTGATTTCCCATAGTGATGACTTGGTTCATCATTTCCTGATGTTGTTGCTAACTCTGTTCATAAAGGCGGCATACTTGGGTAAATGTTGTTTCACTACCCTGTTGACTTGACTGCCCCTGTGTGAAATTGTTGTTTGGTGGTGTGCCATAATTTTCCTCTGGCGGATTTGGCATGGAGCGCGTCCAAGGACGAGACATTTTTCACTCTGGGGATATATTTTGTAAAACTCATAAGAAAATAAAATGAGTCGCAAAAGTCAATAAATTCACAAATACGGGAAATTTTAAATGCTCCAAGATTTTTCAAGAGAATAAACGATTGCGCACGGAGAAGGACTGCTCATTACATATCTTACACGCAAGCAGTAATTATACAATACATCACTCAGGATATGCGTACATATTCCTGACATGTTATTTAGGCTAGTGCACTTCTCCCAGTTCCTACATGATGCGCAAACAAGCAACTTCCCACAACCTAGGTACATATAAACATATCGTGCAAGTCGGTACATCGCATGGCGGCTAAGCGTACTTAGTCGGAGATGGTAAAGATCTCCCTTGGCCTGCAGAGGGTGAGGCGCAGTGAGGCTGGGGACTCAACCTCCTCGCTAATAGGCTCCAGACGTGAAGCGCTGCGCTGAGTTGATGGAGCGGGCGCCATAGGCGGAGCAACACGAATAGGAGTGGGCGCAATAGGTGGTGCAGAACGGACTGAAGTGGGTGCAATGACTTGGTTGAACTCCTCAAGTGGTAGGCAGTCGACGAGCACTGGCGAGAATGGTATGAGAATAAGATGCCGAGGACGAGACGAAAGTTAGCGGTGGTGCGGTGTGCAGGAGCTCCCTCCTGTTGGCGGCACAGCCATGGACTGAGTCCATGCGGGCAGCCACAAGGTCGTCCACCAGGTTGTCGAAGGCTGCCTCCAGAGCTCGGAGGTACTCGACAAGCATCTCAATAGCCTCGTCTCGCTCTCCTCTGGGGCAAGCGAATGAGTAGTGACAGGTGTATGGCACGTGGCATGGAAGGTAGCGGTAGCGACGAGTCTTCATTGAAGGAAGAACATCCCGGAGACGAGCTATCGCCTCACGGGCAGCCATCTGCATAGCATGCCTCTCCGTAGGCATGGCTCTCCCCAAGAACCGGAAGCGGCGTAACTCAACACGCCCTCCCTTGAATTGCACTGCGGCCTGGTGCATGGTCAGACTGTCGTTGATCTTGTGCGGGTAGAGTGTGAAGACTGGGCGCACTGATGGCCCCATCGCGACCTGGACGATGAAGGAGAGGAGCTTGACGAACCCCTCGGGCACGTTGGCGAACACACTGACTCCACAATCGTTGCCAGCCATCTACAAAAGTAGGCAAAAATTCTGAATGGTCGATCATAAATTTATGCTGACTGTCAGAAAATGACTACATTTGCAAAAATAAAAAGTTAACTCTATTATGCTAATAACCGATTAGCGATCGCACCTAGTGGCTTCCTACAATCAGCCTGGCTCTGGTACCAAGTTTTTCACGACTGGATTTTCAACAAAATACTTATTGAGAAACCGATCTTTAGGTCCCAGTATAAGAAGAATTATCCTTACTGGTAGACAAATACTTGATTCAAGGCCAAGAGTAATAAATATATTACAGGGTTGAGCTGAGGCTGCTCAACAATTTATTACAAACACGCCAATATTGTACATAAGGGCGGTCATGACACAAGGGCATGGTGGCATGCTACTGACTCGAGATAAAAGTGGTGGTGGATATATCACAGTGGAGTGGATAAGGTAACACCTAAACTGGCAGCTCATCGAGCGTCGAGGTGAGGCTCGATGAATTTATTCGGGTAGCGGAAGCAGATATAATACAATGATCAATTCCAGGATCGCACGAGACTGACTGGGACTCCTCTAGGCGTCGGACTCGCTATCGAACTCTTCATCCATGAGATCGCCTTCATCAACATCTGGCCAAATCAACAAGCCAGGTGAGTACTTTGAAAGTACTCGCAATACAGTTCGGACATAAGATATAACAAATGCATGCATGAATGCGTCATGAGAAAAATAACAATGCACATTCAAATAATAAATAGTGCACAACATGGTATGTAAAAAGGAAGTCGGGCAGTAGTCCTCCCGAAATCCCAACAAAATAACAGAAAAACCGATCGGGTGTTTGGAGCAACGCCTCGAAGGGTAAACGAATAAATAATCATGCCGCAGTCGGGCGTCTAAGCGACACCACATAAAGGGCTTATATTGAAAAGTAAATGACAAGCGTGCCACAGTCGGACGTCTGAGCGACATCGCAGAGAGGGCTTATATCCAAAGTAAATGACAAGAGTGCCACAGTCGGACGTCTGAGCGACATCGCAGAAAGGGCTTATATTGAAAGTAAATAACAGGCGTGCCACAGTCGGACGTCTGAGCGACATCGCAGAAAGGGCTTAAATTGAAAGTAAATAACAAGCGTGCCACAGTCGGACGTCTGAGCGACATCGCAGAAAGGGCTTATCTTGAAAGTAAATAACAGGCATGTCACAGTCGGACGTCTGAGCGACATCGCAGAAAGGGCTTAAATTGCATTATTCATATCTGAAAATTTCACGAAGATATAACACTCATGGGAAATATCCAACACATAATAACAAGCAGGTTAGTCCATCCACAGGAATAAGCACTTAACACTCAAGTGTTTCACCGGAGTTTTTGTCACTGAAACTAACACATGACAAGGTAAGTTGAACACAATACTTGGACATGGGTAAGATGATTCAAAGGATCTTGACTCTGCAGAGTTTGTACTAATTATCCACAGCCAACGGATTTCCGTAGTCACGAGGACTAGTTCCATTTACGGTATTTCGGTAGAAACACATCTAACCAGTACACACCCATCCCACCTCACGATGCCGTGAATCACCCTAGGCAACGTACAAGAAAAACTTTGAGACGGGAGATCACAACCTCGAATAGCATGGGATCAAATTTATATCTGGCGCTCTAAGGGTGCCCCCTCTCGGTCCCAACCGGAAACACCCATGCCCCCTGACCGGATGACTGGCTTTAATCCAGGGCCATGGAACCCTCATCACGGCCTCTCTATTTGGTGTGTACCAAGAAAGCGGTTTTAAACTTACTAAGCCATATCCCTTGCGGAAAATATGTGGTAGTACAGGAAGGAAAGACGGATGAAAACATGACTTGATTCACGTTGACACTGGAGTCAAATAGTCTGGCATAAGACTGACATGCTACAACACTACCATCTTACCCAGTCTCATGCCAACACATGGCCATGCAACTCATATCCAACAACATATGGATTTTCAAACTCACTTGCCTCAACTTTGCATGTATTATAACACTTATCGAAATGCTCATAAACATGCCATGTAACTACTTAATGCAAACATGCAACGAACACTCATCATATCAAAATTTCAAACATCCTTGCCTGGTTCGGAGTAGTCGTAGTCTAGCTTGGCAAAGTTCGCGGTTCCGTCACCTCCTCCGGTATCTATGGTATAAGAAAATACGTACTTATCGTAAATACCGTGAGTGCATAGAAAAGTGTTCCAAATATTTTTCAAATAAATATGAAAAAAACTAGACAGAAAAATAAAGATGACAGAAAAAGAATCAATCAAAAATCAGTTTGTGTTAAAAAGTTATAAAGATTTTAATCCAGGGAATCATCTGTAATGAAACAGAAAGTTTCCAGGGGCCAACTTATAAAAACAGAAAACGCTTCGGCTAAAAAGCCGTCAACTGCAAAGTAAAGCGTACTCTGTCCGAAGGCGTTTTCAGATAACGGTTCGAATAAAAAGAAAACACTGACGAGGGGTCCCACCCGTCAGGTTTGAAATTTCAATCAGGGAGGGACAGAGTTCGTCGGCGCCCGAGAGCTACGGTGGTCGCAGGCGGCGATCCACGGCGAGTTGGGAGGATCGGAGAGTACCTACATGCTCAGTGTGTTCTTCCGCGTCGGTGGGTGGTGGTGGTGGTCGTCAGCGAGCACCACGTCGACGGCGGTCCTTGCTCCGGCGGACGGCGGCTCGGGTGGAGTTGGATCTCGTGGGGGAGGGCTGCGGAGGTCAAATTGAAGCCGGGGTTAGATCACTGGGTTCCCGAGGAGACTCTTGGACGAGATTTGGGCGGCCGGGATGGCCTCACCGAGTGGATCGAGCTGGTGGCCGAGGCGGATCGGGGCGGCCGGAGTTGGGGGAGGAGACCTCCTCGAGGTCCTCCTAGTGGCTTGGCGGGGTTCTGGTGGGGTGCAGTGGTGGTGCGTGCTCGAGGACGAGCTCGGGACTCCATTTTATAGGTGATCCGAGGCGGTGGCCGAGAACGGGGATCTCTGGCGATGGTTACAGCGGCGCAGTGCTTGGTCGGGGTGTTTAGGGGGTTGAGCATCAACGTGGAGGTCCACGGGCTCAGTTTAGAGGCTAACCCAGGTTGGATTTGGAGCGCAAGGGAGGTCTCGATAGAACGGGGCGGCGCGGGTCCGTCGGCGGCAGAGGGCACGCCCTGTGCTTGCCGGGCCATGGCGACGGTGCTGCGGTGTGTGTTGGCGTGCATGAGGCCACGCGGAGGGCTAGGGAGCGTTGGGCGGCGCAGAACGGCGTAGCGAGCCGGCGCTGGTTCCTTTGGCCGCCACGGGTGGCTCTGCCACCGCAGAAGCTGCCGGAATCGGCGATGCTCGCCGCCACCGACACCTGCGTCCGTCCAAGAGGGCGTGCAGTGCTCTGGTCAAGGAGAAAGGGGCCATGCGCAACGCGCCAGAGTGCACGGGTGATCGATGACAAGCCACCATTTAAAAACGACATCAAGATAACTCAAACTCTGAATTTTATCAAATCAGACAGAACAAAGGCCGGCCAAGTGTTTGATGAAATGATTCAAGCATGAGAAAAATTTATCTGGGGCTGATCTTTGGTGTGGTGGTCTCTCAAAGCACCTGGGGACTGCCTGAATTTTTGTGGAATTTTTGGAGAAAGGAAAATATGAATTTCACCAAAAATGATGAATCTGGTCCAAACTTGCAGAGGTCGAAATTTGAAAATTTTGAAAAGAGGAAGAGTGGATCTTGATGGATCTAGGTTGGGGCTGCTAAGGACTATCCAGAGGAGTTGGTTTGAGATCAAAACTCAAAATAAATCAGGCACTTCCTTTGTAAATCATCTAGGCTTAGAATAAATGACAGAATTGTTTTGGGGAGTAAAATAAATGAATTAAAATCCAAAAATGGATTGAACTTGTTGGGACAGGACGTTTGGGTTGCCCCAAAGTGGAGGGAGGGGTTTTGGGAGAATTTACCACATGAGGCATGGTAAAACCAAGGATGGTTCAAAACAAAAGAGTAGCTCCAAAACCCTTAGGGTTTCTTTATAAAAGAAAATAAATTCCAAAAAATATTTTTGAGATGGGAAACTCAGAATAAAGGTTTTCAACAACCAAACACCAGGGTTGAAGAAGATACAAGAAAAAAATGAAATCCTTGCCATGGGGAAAAGTTTTGAGTGAGAAAGGTTTTAGGAAGGATTTAAATGACCTTCTTCAAATCAAGCAAGGTTTTTGCTAAAAAATTAAATAATTTTTTTTAGAGTGTCACAATAGGCTCTTCTTATGTACATATTTCAACAATGTATATATTATGATCAATAAATAAATTAGCGTCCTTGCTCTAAGCGAGGCCTCTGCTATTTTTTCTCAAATATCCTTTGAGTTACATGGGGCTTCGGTGACAAAGCGGAGTACTACACATTAAACCGGCTATCAAGCCACAAAGCTTGGGAGCTTCACACCCAAGGGGCCAAAGAGAGTCTGGATGCTATGCACAACTCAAACATAGGCACCCAATGAGCACAACTCATCACGTTACTTGGGGGCTTCTTGTGTCAAATACCAAGGAGTTTGAATGGACCCTTGTAGCTAGGTATCAACCCACGGCTTGGAAGCCTGGTATATTTACCTAAAACCCCGGGTTAACCTGCCTTCATCAAGTAAGACACTCCTATCCAGGTCATCCTGGCACGGCCCTCTGAACGTTTGACAGTTACTCTCATTGAGACCCTGCACTTGTCAAAGTTAAAACGATGATTGGTTAGTTGGAAGTCCATCTTAAAAGGCTTTGTTAAATGGTTCAACTCAATGACTGGCAGCCCACAAAAAGCCTCGAATTTGGGCCTGGGAGCCCTCAAAAAGCCTCGACTACACGGTTTTATTTGCGTTTTGCTGAATTTTATGTTAAACCGATTTTCTTGGCCTAGTCAGTCATTTTATTAGCCCGGTATTCTTTAAACCGGCTTGGTTTGCAACTACATCACGACAGACCTTATTCTTAAACCGGAGTTTGTTAACCCGACTGGCGTTGACTACCGGTCACCAGCCTTTGATCATCTGGTGTGCATCATCACCGGTATGACTTACTATACAACATCAGTACATGATGGGATTATACAAAGAATTTCAGATTTGGGTTTTCACCCTTATTACAATCAAAGTTAACCAGCCAACTAAACAGGGATATTACATCACAGGTATGAATCATTTCATATTTTTACGGTTTGATTATCAATCAGCCCTTTTCTTGGGCATTATGACCCGTCCGTGATAAACCGCCAGACCTCGCTTCTTTATGCACACACAGGAGTTGCATATTATGATATCTGAACCAAAATTGGCATTGACATGGCGGATCATGTAAAGTATCTTCTCCTGCACGATGGCCGCAGATCAAAATAGTTTTTGCTACCCTATTACAAGGCATTCAGAGGCCCAAAATATGGAATTGTTTCTAGCAGACGATTTCGGCGTATCAACCGACTTGACGGATTAAGCTTTATCGCCGGGTTGATGTGAAGTAGATGGGTCATCTGGCATCGGTTCAGCCTCCTCCTCCCCATCCAATGGCCGTAAGTCATTGGTGGTCCAGTCAATCCGGGGTAAAGCCTGAAAGACAGTCTCTTCACTTATAAGCTCAGCCAGATCAACGTCAGGGGCGTAAGTATGCTTACGGATTGGTGGAACAAGGTTCTGCACTTCAGGAATAACAGCTTCAACCCGTTTGTTGTTTGCGTCGTAGAAGGATCGGTGAACCGTCAGATTAGCCTCTTCTGCCAACTGACTCGCCAGAGGATGCATCTCCCTTGTTACCCATTTGAGGGCGTCGTTGTCAAATACTTCGCCGTTTTCTTGTGCACTGGGGAAGCCCTTGGCTATATCAGCCGGATCAAGATCAGCTATCCATGCCTTGGCTAGAGTCAGTGCTAGTAAAGTGCCAGCCCGGGCAGCGGATCGCTTCAACTCTTCTATCTGGCTTAAGGCGTCATAGATAGCCGGTCCAGCGTGTCCTTGATCAGTGTTGGAGCCGCATTATCATAAGAAGTGGCGCAGATAACCCGTTGGACGCCGGTATACAGTTGTTCAATCAGCGTATACGCGGCCTTGAGTTTCTTCCGCATATCCGAACCCAGATGAGCAATGCGCCTACTTATAGCGGTTTAAGAAGTTCATGTTAAACCGGAGAAAATTTCAAAGCGGAATATTTGTAAAGCCTTGGTAAATAGTGCTTACCAAATATTGCAGAGGTCATGGCATTGACTTGGCGCTGTAATCCAGTAAGCTCTTCCGTCACCGGTTTAAGAGCTGATTCAGCGTCTTCCGCCCGCTTCAGCAATCCAGCCTTTTCAAGATCCCGATTGGCCTGCTCAGACTTGAACCATTCCTTGAGCTGCTCCATGGTGGTTAAGGCAGTTTTCAACTCATCCTTGGCCTTGGTGGTTTCAGCTTGTTGGGATTTCAGATTTTCTTGAAGGTCAGCAATTTGTGAGACTTATTGGCTTATCTCACTCTGCAACAGTAAGAGAGCATGTTAATATCTTTGTTAAAATCCGAAGCATCTAACTAGTTATACACTTGGCACTTGGGGGCTAATGCGGATCATTTTTATGCTGATTATTGAAGTCCCAAGGATTAATACAAGTTTTAATCATGGCACTTGGGGGCTAATGTGTGTTTGATCAGAAATACACAAGGAAATTTCATAAAGTATAGTATGGAATATACAAAGTCCCCGTTTGACTTTCTAAAGACAAACCGGCCCTTGGGGGCTACAATGCAATGAAGGTATAGAGCAAAGAGCAAAACTATTTACCTCATAGCGCTCCTTCATCAGATTTACTAAACCGGCTTCATAATCACGGCTTGTGTAAAGCCGGTTCAAGAAGTCGGAGTGAAGGTCTTGAGCAGAAAGATCGACATAAGCTGACAAATCAGTTTTCTCTTTCCCCTTGCTCATAGCAGCAAATTCATCCTTGGCAGTGTGCTTTGATAGAGCAACCGGATTACCAGGGGCGGTATATGCAGTACCAGTAACAACAATGTCATCATCTTTGGCCGGACTGGATGAATTGACATTCTTAACAGGGCTTGGTGCCTTGGTAGCAGGGCTTGGCGGTTTGTTAGCCGGGCTTGGCGGATCAGCAGTTCAGCCCATTGCTCCAATCGCTGGACTTGGAGGAGCAGGAGGATGTGAAGTATCAACCTCTACATTCGGTTCAACCTCCGCGGGTTAGCATCATCATCTTGGTTTTTCCCAGCAGAGCTGTCTATAGCAACTTCAGGGTCTTCGCCATGATGCTCTGGAGTCTTCTCTGGATCAACATCAACAGTAGGGTCGCTGGTCTTGGCTTTCTTACTTAATCGAGCCTTGGCACTACAACATCAAAGGTTAGAATATGGTAAACCGACAAATAAAAGAAACAAATTAAGGAGTAATATACTTACCCAGTGACGACTTTGAGAGAAGGAAGCTGGGTGGTTGATGAACCGCCAGACGAGTTGGAAGAAGCCTGGTAATTCGGGTCAGACGGATTGAGAGGGCATCGGAAGAAACCTTTCAAAGGATAACGTTTTTCAGGAGAACAAGTCACCTCTGGACGACGTTTCCGGGTTGGCGTATCAGCTAAACCAGACGACGTGATTTGTTGACCGCTATGCCGGGTTGTACAACGTTCTTCAACTTGCTGTGTCTCCAAAGAAAATTCTGGATCCAAATGAGCAAGGGGGTGAGATTGTTTTACTTTCCGGATCAGCGGCGAATTCTTTGAACCGTACAAGATCTGAATCGAAGAAAGAAGGATTACCTCAACATGTTCTGCATGGCTGGCCTCAACATCATCCTGGGAATAGTAATTGTCAATAAGATGAACGAAAAAGGAACCAAGTGAGTCAAGTTCTACCTCAGCGTCTGATTCTTCATCTTCTGGCGGATCAGAAGACTCGGTGGTTTTCTTCTTGCCAGCTTTCTTGGTGGCCTTGGTCTTTGCACGAGGAGCCCGGGCCGGTTTAGTCCGTTTCCAAAAGGAGTTGTTAGCCTGAAATTAAGACAAGGAAAGGTTAGTACACAGTCAATACGGAAGTAAATCAAGAAAGTATTTAGATGAACTTTATCACCGGGCGGTTTATTGGAGACGCATAACGGAGCCAACCCGGTTTGGCTACATGCGTAGATCGGTTCATCAAGCATTTTCTTCACCGATTCAAGAACTTCAAGATCGGTTATTACTATTTCGTGATATCGTTGAGGGTCTTTGACATCACCAAAGATATTCATGCATCAATCCGGCGGCGGCTTAAAGGTAAAATGCCCCAAGAAACCCAACAATGGACAAGATCAATGCCGGTTAAACCGTTGGCCATCGAGCACTGGAGCTTGGCAAGTTGAGGTGCAAAATTCTTCCGCTCATGCGGCGGTCAAGCGTAAAGGTAATGGGTGGCGTTGCTAAGCCGGTGAGGGCGATAACCCGCAAAGGATTTTCTCCATCGAGGCAGTGTTCCGGCAGTAAAACCAGGTCTAATTCCAATCTTTAGGATGGCTATGATGTTTTGCATGAGGGAAGTCAACTTCTTTCCTTTTCTGAATTGAAACGCTGCCAAGCTCTGTGTTGGGACCATCTGAGAATTCCGTACGGCGGTTCAAATGAAAGAAGTCCCAAAATAGCTCCACGGTTGGTTCTTCTTGAAGATAGACTTCGCAGAATACTTGAAAGTTGCATATATTGGACACAGAGTTCGGGCCAATATCTTGCAGATGGAGTTGGAAGCTTGCGAGGACATCCCGGAAATTTTTTGATCCGGGCGGACTAAATCCCCGGTCTAAGTGTTGCATAAAAACAATCACCTCTCCTTCTTGAGGTTCAGGTGGACATTCCGATTCCGGAACTCGCCAGTGGAGAACCCTTTTTGAGGCTAAAACACCAGTGGTGACATAACCGTTGATTTGTGTTTCCGTGATCCGGGACGGAACCCAATTGCAAGCAGCGAATTGTTTCGCCATTCCGGAAGGGGGGAACTGAAAGGAAAAACAAGTGCCGGTTTTACCATTTACGGTTTAAGGTGTACAATTCAGTGTTAAACCAGAGAAAAATACTATGCAAGGTTTAGTTGGCGGTTTAAGAGAGGGCTAATGATATATGGCAGATTATTGTCAAAGGTTAAACCGCCCATAGGCGTATAGGGCGATTCAAAATTTCTACTAAGTGTTGATGTAAATAGGTTTCACACAATGCTTAAATTTATTTGGATCTACCGCACATCTGTAAAGCAATTTTTTCTGGGATCTCTAAAGGCGTTAAGCAGAACAGGGAAGGTCGTATATTCTACAGAAGAAAAGGAAGATCTGCTAGCATTAAAAACGGATGCGAAATAACTACCGCATGAGAACTACATCGCTATTGGATCAAAACTACATGCGTAAGGAAGGACGAAGAGGAAGAATGAAGAACTGTACAGATGAGCTCGCGAACCCTAAACACAGATCTAAATATGAAGGAAAGAGGAAACTTACCGCTGCAGATTTATCATGGAGGGGTGCGACGAAGTTTACGATCTGTGTCAGGTTGATGCAGCGGCCTTTGTCGATGCAGTTCTCAATGGTCGCGGACGGCGGCGGAGCTTTAGAGCTTGGGCGTCGCGAGGAAGAAGAAGGCACAGAAGGGGAAGAGAGAGAAGGGCCTTCGAGCCTTATTTATAGAGGAAAGAATAAATGGCAGGCGCGAGAATCAAGGAGCCTGAAGCGGCAGAATGGGTGAGCCTGTCGCCTCAATTTTCGGGATAGCCATTAAGTGAAGGGAATCTTTTTAATTTTTTTATACAGAGATGATGTCATGATGGACCGTTGCTGTGTTCAGAAGATGACGTCACGGCGGTTTACAAAATTTAAAGGAGAAGACAATATGGCGGTTTACGAAAATACAAGAGGACGCCTACAAGATATCTTTGAAGTATTGAAGATTGACATGAACAAATTCAAATCAATCTGGGGCCTAATGTTGAGGATATAGCTACTGAGTGTAAACCGGCCAGGAGGGCCCGGTTCACCCTTGACTATGCTGAAGCCCATGAAGATCCAGAAGATGGCGTTTTACTAACGAAGCTTAGAGGCCCGCAGCCCAAAGGCGGATTAGGGCCCATAGTGGTAAACCGCCATGACTACATAAACTTGTAATATAAGTTAGGAAAGGAGAGACCAAGCTGGACACTTTGTATGAGTCGGCCTCGGGGCTCTATAGACCGGTCGCGCGTCAACCTGTGTATATAAAGGGACGACCCGGCGGCGGTTCAGGGACAACAGACAACAACTCGAGACTTAGGCAAGCATATTTCGCTCCCTGGTCATCGAAACCCAATCAATCCCATCACAACTAGACGTAGGCTTTTACCTTCATCGAAGGGGCCGAACTAGTATAAACTCCCGTGTCCCTTGTCCGGTTTAACCCCTTCAAGCTAACCCGTTGTGATGGCTCCATGACTAAGTCCTTTCATGAGGACATCTGACGTGTTAATTCCACGACAGGTGATGACTGATCGTGAGCTTCTCCTCAGTCTTCACCAGAAGGTCGATCGCAACCACAAGTGGGTTAAGCGTCAGTTTGGTTCTATTATTCACAACATGACTGCTACACACAATGCAGTGAAGAAAAACCATTACTACCTTCATGAAGTCTTCGGTCGCACCTAGGATGTTCTGAAACATCTGTATGGTGAAGAAGGTCTGAAGCAAATGGGTCTCAAGCGGGACTTTGACTGGTCTCAGCCACCAGCGAATAAATAAAAGAAAGTCAAAGTTCCCTCCTTGGTGGCCATCTCATATTCTTCATCACGCGACACGGACGAGCATGAAGATTTGGACGACACTGCGGCAGGCCCTACTACAACAAACGACCCCAACAACGCTGGCACTCCTTCATCATCATGATATTCTTCAGGGGCGTTAGTCCTCATTTTTCGATCCTTTTGGTCATTCAATGACAAAGAGGGAGAAATTTGAGTTAGTCTTCAAGCGGGTCTACCTATATGGGCGTTTTTTGCTAAGTTACAACTCTCGATCTTTTGAAGACTTTGCTGGATCGAGTTGTAAACTTAAACCCGATGGTGGTCTAATACTTTTTTTGTGTTCTTCTGCATACTTCTTCCTCATATATGTTAATGCACGCATGCTGAATTACGTCAGTCATCATATTTCATCATGCATTTCAAATTCTTCATATCATATGTTAAATGCGTGTATGAATTACAAGATATAGGGGGAGATCTCCATGATTCTACTCTTCAAGTGTGCATTGCTTCAAAAGAAAATTCCTCACTATGCACAACTTCAGGGGGAGTTCTTCTATATCTTGCAATCAAATTCCTCAATATCAGTATTTACACTTCATATGTTTATCTCCGTTGAAAACTTAAACTATATTGTCATCAATCACCAAAAAGAGGGAGATTGTAAGTGCATCTAGTGCCCCTTAGTGATTTTGGTGTATTGAAGACTTATAGGTTAAGTGATTGATCCGTTTGTGAGTGTACATAGGTCTATAAGTCTATGAGGAGTTTGATATTTACAGAGAAAGTCGACCCCTAAAAATGAAGTTCTTCGATTGAAGACTTTGGATTTCTGAAGACTTTCTGAAGACTTTGAAAATGAAGAAATTGGTGTGACCATGAAGACTTGGTATTCATTCGAGGATCATGAAGCGTGAAGATTTTTGTTTTCATAGTTTCATTTTCTCTTTCTTGAGTCATAGGAAACGCCGTACTATTAAAGGGGGTCGAGGAAATACTAAGGAAAAATTTCCATGTGATGCTCAACTCAAAATCCTACACCTACCAATCCCTTCGAGTGAAGCCATTGGAAATCTCATATAGTTCAATCAATTTCTTCAGTGACAGAGACGAAGTTCTTCCAGTCTCTGAGGAATTTGTTCTGACTTAAGAGTTAGGAATTCGCCAGTGCGGATTGCCTACAAGTGAGGAACATGATAGCCCTGAGGAATTTGATAGTCAAATTTCCGACCGTTCTTGTCATGCCGCGTGCGCTGTCCCAAAATATCTACCCACCTAACGGTCATATCATTGAAGGCCATTTATGTCTTATCATGTCGGGCTGCTCCCCAGGCTATAAATAGCCGCCCCCTACAACCACTAGCTGGTTGGCTGCTCTGAGAGAAACTGACACTTGTCATTTCAGAGCATCCCATCCTCCGAGGACTTTGAGCGAAAATCATCAAGTGAGGAAACCTGTTGGGGATGTAACTACTGAGTGTAAACCGCCCAGGAGGGGCCGGATCACCCTCAACTATATTGAAGCCCACGAAGACTCAGAAGATGGCGCTTTACTATGAAACTTAGAGGCCCGGAGCCCAAAGGCGGATTAGGGCCCATAATGGTAAAACCGCCATAGTCATGTAACTTGTGTTGTAAGATAAGGGAAGGAGAGACCGAAATAACACTAGTACGAAGTCGGCCTCGGGACTCAGAGACCAGCCAAGGCGTCAACCCATGTATATAAGGGGACGACCCGGCGGTTTAAGGACGACAACAACAACTCGAGGCCTAGGCGGCTGTTTGCTCCTAGTCATCGAGACCACATCAATCCCATCACAAACTAGACGTAGGCTTTTACCTTCATCGAAGGGCCGAACTAGTATAACTCTCGTGTCTTTGCGTCCGCTTTAACCCCTCTAAGTTAACCCGTAGCAATGGCTCCGCGACTAAGTCCTTTCATGAGGACATCTGCCGTGACAAAGCCACGACAAAACCTAAACCCAAACACCTACAAACCTAAAGTGATTGAGCATCACCGAAGAGATTGATCCTGTGTGGATACGATGCCTGTTACCTTTGAAGACTGTGCATCTTCCAGACGGTTAGGCGTCATGGTCTAGAGCATCCAAGAGGAAATTGCGGATAGCCGAGTGACCAAGTTTGTGAAGGTTTGGAAGTCACCTGAAGACTTATCACGAGTGATTGGGCGAGGTCTGTGTGACCTTAGCTCAAGGAGAATATGGTGAGGACTGTGTGTCCTCAGGTTTAAATACCTAGCCGCTCCAACCAGACGTACAACTATCACAGCAGTTGGAACTGGTCTACCAAATCATTGTCTTCACCAAGCCTACTGGTTCTATTTCCTCAACTCTTTCATTTCCTCATTATTGTGTTGTGTGCTTGTTCATATCAGTTTGAAGACTTTGACTGAAGACTTTCTCAATTTCCTCAGTTCAATTTCTTCAGTCTGCTGTATTCATTCTATGTATCCTGTGTTTACGCTTTTCGTACGATGTGCTTGTTTTCATTTCATCATGATGATTGTGCTTATGTTCTGTTATGTTTGCATCTGAGTACTTATTTCGCTGCAAGTAGTTCTTCTCTTAGGAATTTCCTCACCCTGAAATTCCTCTTTGATCAACATGAGGATCGGGCTCATCTTTTTGCTTGCAACTTTAGTCAAAGGGTTTGGAACTATCTTGGGATATCTTGGTCCGTTCAACCGAACCAAACCACATATGAGATGGCTCAATCAGTTAAGAGGGATTTCGGTCATCCTTTTTTCACTGAGGTTGTCTTCACTGCTACTTGGAATATTTGGACACAAAGGAATGGGAAGATCTTCAGAAATGAGCAACCTTCTTTTAGAGCTTGGAGGAGGAACTTTATCCATGACATCTCTCTTCTGTCTCATAGAATTAGATGTAAATATAAAGATAGCTTACTGTCTTGGATAGCTAACCTTTCATAGACCTCTTTTTGTAAGCATCTCTTCTCTTTTCTCGTAAACTTGTAAACTTGTAACTTTGCTTTTTATTAATAAAGGACTGTGAGGCTGTTGCCTTGCAGTATATAGTCAAAACAAAATCATCTTTGAAGAATTCATAAAAATCGCCTATTCACCCCCCCCCCCTCTAGTCGATATAACGCACTTTCATTGTTACCTCTTCCATCCCATCTTCTTCTATCTATACCTCTCGCAGCCCACTTGGCTGGAGCTCCATATCCCTAATCGATCACTAAACCTGTTCGTCCAGTTTGCGTTGCTTTTCTTCGAGAGCCCAGAGCTAACCTTAATACTTGCTATTTCTTTTTCTATTTTTTTTGGAGAGAATTGACGGGTCCCCACCTGAATATTTCTTGTTCGGCATAAAATATCTTTGTCACGAGCATGAATGCTACTCCCTCCGTTCCTAAATATAAGTCTTTTAAGAGATTTCAAAATGGACTACGTACGGACGTATATAGACGTAGTTTTGAGTGTAGATTCACTCATTTTGCTCCATATGTAGTCCATATTTCAATCTCTAAAATGACTTATATTATTAACGGAGGGAGTATTTGCTAGTTCTTTACTTCAATTTTTTGTGTTGGACCTTTTTTTTGGTTATGTACACCCACATAGCATAGAGTTCTAAAGGAATTATAAGTGTATGATAAAAATGGGCACACACTTATACTATGTTTCAAATTTTTTATGTTGTTCTGATCTGAGACTTAGTCCTTCTGGCCCTTTGTAATTGTCAATGTTTTGACTGAAAGGAATGTAATATGTACATGGTGCATTCTATACCATAATTCATCTTCATAACTAAGTTCCAACAGTGATGAATCGAATTTGCCTCTGGAGGAGTCCAAATTTCATGAGGAGAAAACCTATATACTGAGAGGAAGTGAGTGACCAGTACCTAGAACTGATGTGGAAGCAGAACTTACGATAGTGGCAAGAAGTTATTGTAACCATTCCTTGATATCTGACTAAGGAAAACCGTGTTGAGCAAACATAATTTATCATTCGGCTATGCAATCTATCATGAATCATCCTCTGCGCTAATCGCCCAAAAAAACTCTGTGGGTCCAGTCGGCGTGTTACCTTATTGTGAACAATGATGCTATCTAATTTTGCTCAAGTATTTTGATTTATGATTGCTAAAGAATACGACTCGGTTCAACAAATTTATACAACTTTGCGACACCTTTTGGTCAATTATTGTGATTTTATCAGCAACTTTTTGACTGAAGATGAAGAACCAGATTACATGTTGTAAAAGGAGGAGTGTATTAGTAATTGCAAAATTAGTGTATGTCCTCCATTTTGGCATTTTGTCCGTCAAATGAATGATGGATTGATTGATTGATTTATGGCAGTATGGCTATTATTGTCTTATAATCTCCTCTATACTACATAAGATAATTAACAGAACACCTATTGAAATGATTGGCTACTTTTTTATTTGTACGAGTACATTTTTTATGTTTGAAGATGAGTAATAATATTTGTTGGTAACACATGGTTTGAGCTCCTCTTGTGGCATGCAGGATTATTAATGGATTGGTTGAGCATGGAAGAATTGTCAGAAATAAGGGTTTTGCAATACGCTTCATCTTGTTTTGGTCAATATAGTTCGATCTGTAACTACCACCGGAAAAGGGACATTGCAAGCTTAAGATAGGAAACATTGTTCAATAAATTAAATTGATTGCATATAGAGGCATTCTTACACACCCTTCATGAAAAAAGAGAGGCATTATTACAATGACAAAAATAAAAAAACGACGCAGCAAGGCACGTATTTCCTTTTTTTTGAAAAAACCCCTCCATGTATTAATTAACTTAAAATGTTCGTACAATCATTCATAACAAACTTTGCCACGCAGGGCGGAACGGAATGAAAAAGAAAACCATCAGGGCGCATTTCCTTCTGGTGTCTATAAGGACCTTAGGATCCAGCATGCAGTAACAACTATTTGCATCCATCAACCAAATGGAGGAATTGGATATTCATATATCATTGATCCACACTAGTGCAAGACAAACATTAATACATTTTGGATACATCAACTGCCCAACAAAACAAACACATTGTTGGATGTCGTCATCTCTCCTCTCATCTTTATATCCTTAGATAAAGGCAGCCTTTCTCTGTTTGAGCCGTTTAACTGCAATGCCCGGGCCGACAGTAGGGCGGGTGGATTGGTGGACCAGCACCGTTCGGTGGTCGTTGCTGCAAGGGTAAAAAAAAAGTCATGATATAGTATCATACGCTGGACATGGAAAAGAAAACACTTAGTCCTTGTTTGGCGCAGGAGGATTCAGGAGGTTTGGAAAGGATGATCCCCGGGAGGGCCAGAAGCCCCACGAATCCTCATCGACCCATTTGATAGATGGGGTTTGCACGACGCGGATTTTTGGGACATGGTGCCACGCGAGGATGTTATCCTGCCCAACTATTGTTGCTATGCGATTCACACTTAATATAGTGATTAATTGAATACCTCGGCAATGCGTAGGAATAGGCAAGCAATACACAGTCTATACATAATACCAGTTTGTCCTCTTGCTGAAATGCATGTCAGAACTACTGATACATAAATGCAAGAGGGAGGTATCTAATAAATGTCGCAGATAAAGTACGCAGTCTGTTTAAATGAGCAGCTAGGGTGGGGTGTAACATCTTAATGGTTCACTCAATGCGCCTGTGGACTCGTGTGATTATGGTCATATTTGATTTTTGTTTGCTTAGCTTCACCATTGTTAGTGCATGTTTAGCTAGATTAGGTTTCATATCAGCAAAAATAAAGTAATCATGTACGTCAAGATTATGGGCACCCAATTGTATGCTCACGTGAGTGCTACTTAAACATTAACACATGTTGGTCTAGCGCAATAACAAAAACCAGCTTTAGATTTATTTTTTCTATGGGTAGTATTTTGAACCTAAACACACATGTTTGCGTTTGCTACTTAAACACACATGGTCAATTAAATCTGCTAGATGCAGCTAATGCAGTAAATGGGTAGTGGGGCGAAGCATTAAGACAAGAGGGCAGTGTGGTTCATTAATCCTAGTAAATGAGGTGGTCAGGTGTGTTGCAATTTGTCACTTACATGGTCTGCTGCACCTGTTCTTTATGTCATCTCTGCTGATTGGTGTATTATCCTGTGTGTGGCATGGTATCTGTGATTAGAGTTCCTATAATTATCTATCGCTCTGTTACGACTTCCATAATCCTGCTTTTTTGCGGGTACTTCCATAATCCTGCTGCATGCACACAAAGACCAGCCGGTTGTCTGCGTTGTAGGTGAGAGCATCGCGTACTACCAGATACATACAGTACTACCGAATGTTTAAGAAGGTCAACAGTAGTGTGGTGCAGCTAGCCATCGGGAGTGAGATGCTAATCAAAGTTCAATGAGTGAGGCTGCCTTTGTGGGCCATCTCCTGACAAGGTCAGAGGTAATACACAATCTATACTAATTGTATACCGTGGATGGAATTCATTATATAGGCTCGATGTATTAGAGATGCACGAATCACGTGGGAACGGCCGGTCATGATAACGACCTCGCATGGCTGCATGTTCACTCGTGATTTATCGGGGTTTGCACAGCCTAACCCCTTCCGATCCCGTCCAATCCCCTCGTACCCATGCGGTTCAGAACTCTCGTTGAGGGCCTCGGGAAAGCAGAACCTCGAGGGCAGCGGCAGCGCACGCCTCCACTCTCCGCCTACCAAACCAGTTTCTTCGGGAAGGGGATTGGATGCAAGGGGAATTGAGGGGATTGGGTGGAGGAGAGGGATTCACCAAATCCCCTCCAATCCCCACACCTCAAATCCTCCTGAATCCCTCCATGTCAAACGAGGCCTTATGGATTAGTATGCTGCAAGCTTACAACAGCGACAGAAGGGAATCTCTGCTAGGGCCAGGCTGCTGAAGACAGTAAGTAGTAACATGAGCACAACAAGCAACTTAGCGATACAAGCGTAGGCGCTCGGCGGCGGCGGCGGCGGCATCATCTCCTCCCCGTGCGTGCTTTGGCGCGTCCAAGAGGAAGGGGCAAGGTCTAGAGCTGAACGAAGGGCAGATATATAGGAAAGCTCAGTTGTGCAACGCTCAGGCAAAACTGAACTTTGACTCCAAAGTTTGTGTAGAAGTTAACCACGTTGCCTCAGTACACGTAGGATTAGGAAAAAAGTAAGTACGAGTCCAAGTAGTATTAGGATTCCTAGTCCTAGTCTATTTTCATAGCCCTTTATGGACGTGTATAAAAAGCACCCCAGGGGTGCTCCTTGTAACCAGAAAATCAAACAACGAAAAAGAGCAATACAAAGTATTCAACAGGCTCTCGACACGAGCCTGTGGCCATCACAACGATTCAGTGCCTTCATGTTCGTTCGTTCTTGTCGAGAGGTTCCGTCGAGAGAGCTTCAACAGGCCGCCTATGTACGTGCACTGTTGCATGCAAGATCCATCAAGCTGCTAGCTTGCTTGCTAGCTAGCTTTGCACTACGTGTGTGAGATCCTGGGTGATTTGATCTAGGGATCAAAAGCCAACAGTTTGGTGTGGTGGGTCTTTGTCGAAAGAAAAGTATGGTGGTGGGTGAGCAACTCGGCAAGTGGCGTCGCTCAAAGGTTTGGTGTGCGTCTCCATTACATAGAGGAGACTTGAGGTCTTCATTACATACATGCGTCAATGAGACCTGGGGTCTTCGGTAGACTTGGGGTGCTCGTAAGCGGTCCACTGAATGGCTAAATTGCATTGCAGATGGAGGAAACTGAATCGGTGAACGACTATGCCATGCGTCTGACTACATTGGTGGGAGAGATCCGCGCGTGGTGCAAAGCTCGAGGAGACCGAGATTGTGGAGAAATTTTTCAGTTCGGTGACTGATAAATTCACGTGCATCATCGGCACGCTCGAGCAGCTTTACGACATCGACAGCATGACCATAACGGAGGCGATCGGACGCTTGCGGACATGGGAAGAGAATGCTCGTGGTTGTCGGAAAGGCAAAGGAGGAGGTGGTGACCAACTCATGTACTCACGCGTAGACTGGGAGTCCCCAAGTAGCAAAGGAAGGCGCAACGTAGGCGAAGGCTCAAGCAACGTGAAGCGCGGCGAACAAACCAAAGAAGGCAAAGGAAAAGGCAAGCCACAAGGTCGTGGTAAGGCGGACCGATATAAAGAGCGGAAGCCATGGAACTTGGATATGTCCGAGGTCAAGTGCTATAACTGCAACGAGATGGGTCACTTTGCAAAGGATTGTCCGGAGCCTAACAAGCGGGAGATCAAGGCAAATTTGGCGAAGCGGGAAGACGAACGTCCAGGTCTTCTGATGGCCGAAGTTTGTGATCTCGTCCAAACGATGGTTGTAAAACCAAACCGGAAGGTGCTACTTCATGAGAAAAAAGTAACACCAAAGTTATCCGGAAGCCAGAACGTGTCGTGGTATCTAGACACGGGTGCCAGTAACCACATGACGGGGTGCAAGGAGAAGTTCCTCGAGCTAGATTATGATGTTCAAGGCTCGGTCAAGTTCGGTGATGGATCAAATGTGGAGATTTGCGGGCAAGGCTCTGTCCTCTTTGAGGGTCTAACAGGAGAACATCGCATACTCACTGGAGTGTACTACATCCCACGGCTTCGAAACAACATCATCTCTGTCGGGAAACTTGACGAGAATGGATGCAAGGTGGATATCGAGAACGGAGTGATGACGATCTTCGACAACCTCCGAAACGTGCTAGCGCGTGTGAATCGCACGCGGAACAGGCTCTATATCCTCAACCTTGATCAATCTCAACCGGAGTGTTGGCTCGCCAAGAGTGATGATGATTCGTGGTTATGGCATGCTAGATTTGGACACGTTAACTTCTACGCCTTGAAGAAGATGTCGAAGATGGAGATGGTATCTGGATGCCGCTTATCGACCATGTTGATCGAGTATGTGACGGGTGCTTGGTTGGAAAACAGCACCGCAGCCGTTCCTCGCTCAGTCTACCTATCGTGCAAGTGATGCACTCGAGCTGCTCCATGGTGATCTATGTGGCCCTATCACCCAGCAACTCATGGAGGAAAGAAGTACTTCTTCCTTGTGGTAGATGACTACTCGAGATACATGTGGGTCGTTCTCCTATGATCTAAAGATGAGGCGTTTGAAGCGTTTAAGAAGCTGAAGGCTGCAACGGAGATGGAACACAAGTTGAAGGTTTGCGCTCTACGGACAGATCGCGGCGGAGAGTTTACGTCAAACGAGTTCAACGACTACTGCGAGAAGATTGGCATAAAGAGGTTCCTCACGGCACCTTATACGCGGCAGCAGAACGGGGTTGTTGAAAGGCGCAATCAAACCGTCGTTGACATGGCGAGAAGTTTACTCAAGAGCAAGAACTTGCCGAGGACTTTTCGGGGAGAAGCTGTCTCAACGGCGGTCTATCTTCTCAATCAGGCTCCAACGAAGGCAGTGATCGGCAAGGCTCCGTATGAAGCAATTTACGGACGGAAGCCGAATGTGTCTCATCTACGGACATTTGGGTGCGTGGCGCATGTGAAGACGGCGGAGCCGCATCTCTCAAAGCTTGCCGATCGTAGCACCAAGATGGTGTTCGTCGGATACGAGAGAAGTTCTGGCACCAAGGCATACCGCTTCTACCATCCACGAACCAAGCGTCTACGAATTTCACGCGACGTGGTGTTTGAAGAAAACCAAGCGTGGAATTGGAGCGCAGCAGCCGATGATGCTCCAAACGGTAACATATTCATATTTGAATTCCCAACTGATGATGATGCAGGGGAAGACGTCCAGGTGGTTGGCAAGACGCAGAACCAAGGTGACCGCAATGGCAGTGATCATCATGGCGCCGACACCAACGACGACGCGCATGGGTCGCAAGGTGATAGTGACAATGATGCGCACGACACGGGCGGAGATCTCGACAATGAGGCGCATAGTGACGATGACAATCAAGATGATGGTCACGATCACGACGACTACGCCGACGACGAGGATGCCAACGACCCGGCATCTACCACGCCCGAGACTCAACCGTCTTCCTCAAGTGCATCGACGCCGACACAATTTGTGTCGCCCCCTTCGCAAGCCACGACGGATTCTTCCGGGCCTCGTCGCTACAAGCCCCTCAAGAAAGTCTACAAATGCATAAAGCCAGTTACACTCGAGTACTCCGATTTGTGTTTACTCGAAGTTGAGGAGTCAGCGAACTTCGTAGAGGCGAGCAAAAGTACAAGTTGGACGCACGCCATGGATGAGGAGATGAAGGCGATCGAGAGAAATGGCACGTGGACTTTGGTAACCCGACCTCCGAACTAAAAGGCCATAGGTTTGAAGTGGGTTTACAAGTTGAAGAAGGACACGAAGGGTGCCATTGTGAAGCACAAGGCAAGACTCGTCGCAAAGGGCTACGATACAACGTCAAGGAGTTGACTATGAGGAGGTGTTTGCACGGTTGCTCGAATCGAGACGGTGAGAGTGCTCCTAGCTTTGGCAGCACAAGAGGATTGGAAGGTTCATCATATGGATGTGAAATCCGCTTTCCTCAACGGCGACCTCAAAGAAGAAGTGTACGTGGAACAACCCCTCGCTACGAGAAGAAAGGCGAAGAAGGGAAAGTTTACAAGCTCAAGAAGGCACTTTACGGGTTGAAGCAAGCGCCAAGAGCTTGGAACGCAGTTAGACCGAAGTTTGATCTCGCTCGGGTTCAAGAGATGTCCCCTCAAGCACGCGGTCTATACAAAGAACTCCAAAGGATCAAACCTGCTAGTTGGAGTTTATGTCGACTATCTGATTATCACCGGAGATAGCGCGCAAGAAATTGAACGTTTCAAGGCGCAGATGAAGAAGAAGTTTAGCATGAGCGATCTGGGATTACTCAGCTATTACTTAGGCATCGAAGTGAAGCAAATCTCCGGAGAGATTTCCCTACGTCAATCGGCTTACGCGGTCAAGTTATTGGACAAGTGTGGCATGACAGATTGCTACGAGACACACGCTCCAATGGACCAACGACACAAGTTGAGCAAGCGTAGCTCAAATCCACCGGTGGACACCACAATGTATCGAAGCATTGTGGGCAGCCTAAGATATTTGGTGCATACCCGACCTGACTTGGCTTATTCAGTAGGGATCGTGAGTCGTTTCATGAAGAATCCGACAACCGAACACATGAGCGCGGTCAAGCAAATCTTGCGCTATGAGAAAGGCACTATTAATCTTGGCTGCACGTACAGAAAGGGAAAGGAAGGATTGATCCTTCGTGGATACTCAGATAGCGACATGGCAGGTGATGTGGATGACGGAAAAAGCACAACGGGCATGATATTCTATCTTGGCCCAAATCCTATCAGCTGAAATTCTCAGAAGCAAAAGGTGGTTGCATTATCTTCATGCGAGGCAGAATACATAGCAGCAAGCACGGCGGCTTGTCAAGCAGTGTGGCTGAGAAGACTCCTAGCTGATCTTGCAAAGCGGGAGGTGCAGAGGGTCTCATTGAAGATCGACAACCAAGCTGCAATCTCATTGTGCAAAAATCCGGTTTATCACGAAAGGAGCAAGCACATAGATACCCGGTTCCACCATATCCGGGAGTGCATTGAGGAAGGGATGATCGAAGTTCAACACGTGAACACAAAGGACCAGCTTGCCGACATTCTCACGAAATCCCTCGGTCGACAGAAGTTCATCAAGATGAGGAAGAAGGTCAGAGTGCAAGCAATGGAGACAAGCAACAAGGTTAAGGAGGTGAATGTAGAAGTTAACCACGTTGCCTTAGTACACGTAGGATTAGGAAAAAGAGTAAGTACGAGTCCAAGTAGTATTAGGATTCCTAGTCCTAGTCTATTTTCATAGCCCCTTATGGACGTGTATAAAAAGCACCCCAGGGGTGCTCCTTGTAACCAGAAAATCAGACAACGAAAAAGAGCAATACAAATTATTCAACAGGCTCTCGACACGAGCCTGTGGCCATCACAACGATTCAGTGCCTTCAAGTTCGTTCGTTCTTGTCGAGAGGTTCCGTCGAGAGAGCTTCAACAGGCCGCCTATGTACGTGCACTGTTGCATGCAAGATCCATCAAGCTGCTAGCTTGCTTGCTAGCTAGCTTTGCACTACGTGTGTGAGATCCTGGGTGATTTGATCTAGGGATCAAAAGCCAACAGTTTGGTGTGGTGGGTCTTTGTCGAAAGAAAAGTATGGTGGTGGGTGAGCAACTCGGCAAGTGGCGTCGCTCAAAGGTTTGGTGTGCGTCTCCATTACATAGAGGAGACTTGAGGTCTTCGTTACATACATGCGTCAATGAGACCTGGGGTCTTCGGTAGACTTGGGGTGCTCGTAAGCGGTCCACTGAATGGCTAAATTGCATTATGCCGCTGTCTCACTTCACACCATGCAACGTTACGTACATATTACTCGCCCTTGGAGTAGCTAGTAGTAGTATATATCTAGTCAGAAAGGGAACTTGGAATGATTCATGGTTGGCTTTGTGGAAACTCACCCTTGGACGAAGAGTTGTGATGCTTTTTTTTGTCTTCTAGCCTACACAATCAACGTGGACGAGGCGTTCCTCCAAGACGTGCGTTCTTTTTCGTTGAAATCGTGTCTCTTTTGACTAGACTAGACACCATCACCCTCTGCTCGCCGCTACAAATAGACGAGCACACAGGTATGGCAGCAGCACAGCTAGCTATCAATATTCGATAGGGTAACACGGCTTCCTCAGTTGCTGCTACTCATCGCTCGCTTCACTTGGCCATCTTCCTCTTCGTGTTCTCCAGCTTTCTACTCCCCGCCGCTGCACTAGCTACTGCCCAAGAACATAGCGTCGACTTCCAGGCCCTCCTCTGCCTCAGAGCCCACCTATCCACGAAAAATGTCTCGTCATGGAAAAAACGACTCCTCCCATTTCTGCCAATGGCCCGGCGTCTTTTGCACCTGTTGAGTTTAGTTGTAAATTTGTATTTTGTAGGATTATGTACTAACGTGTAAATTATAAATGTCAGGAGGACATGAGTGTAAAGAAGGAAGATAGAGATAAGGAAAGGAATGAACGGAGCTCCAGAAGCAGCTCCATTTTCTCTGTACTAGCCTGATGCATGAACTCCTCCCACAAATCCTTTCTCAAATCCCTAGTTGATTTACACCAAAATTCATTTCTTTCTTGAGGAATTCAACATGGAATCAGAGAATCGGTCCTGGAGTCGGATTTGGTCTGATTTGTGCTACATCTGCTGCTCGTCGTGGTTGTGACCAGCTGGCCGCCTTTGTGCGCGGCAGCCATCTTCGTCAAGGTCACCGTCGTCCTCGTGCGGGGCCGCTGCGCCGCGTTGCCTTTGTGCCGCCTCATTGCTGCCGTCCTCGTGTGAGGCTGCATCTCCCTGCTGCTCCGCTCTGCGTCACCTTTGTGCTACTCCGCTGCAGTCGTCGTGCTGTGCAGGCCTGAACTCTAAAGTGTTCATGTGCTGCACTAAGTACGAGCTGCCACCAGCCAGCTGGTATTGCCTTTCTCTCAACAAGGTAGAAGTGTTTTCAATCCAGCAGCTTGTGGTGGATTGGATCTTCTTGCTGTGTGGTAACTCGTTGTAGGGAGAATTGAACTGTGTGTGAAGAGTTGGAGCTGTCCAGTGTTTCTAGGAATACACTAATTGTTCAGTGGTCATGGGAGATACTAGCAGGGATTCTGGTATTGAGAAATTGTGTGAAAGTATGCAGCGTATGATTTCACAGCTGATGGAGCAGGCACAAACAAAGACAAGCAGTACTTCTGAAAATTTGAAGACCCTGGAACCCAATCCTGTTAGGTTAACTGGTCCGGGTGATTTTTTTAGCTGGTCTCGAAACGCCACGTTGATTCTAGAGTCACACGGACTTCAGAAATTTTTGAAGGACAATGAGAAAAAGCCAACAAATGTCACAGAAGAGCAGTGGGATCAGAATCAAAAGCGAGTTATGGTATGGCTATTAGGGTCGATGGAGAAGACAGTGAGGGAACAAGTTGAAGGGTTTCAGTCTGCAGCTGAGGTGTGGACAAGCATTGAGAAACAGTTTTCAGGGAAATTGAACAAGGTGCAAGTTGGTAGAATTTTCCATGAATTGAGGCAGATCAAGCAAGAGCAGAAGACAGTGACTGAATTTGCCGGAGAAATCAAAAAACTCTATAGGGCCTGGAGTATTTTAGACCATTTAATTAAGGTTCATGATCCCAGGGACGTACCCCTCCTTCGAGGGTGATTTGAACCATTGTTGGTTCAGACTTTTCTTGATGGTCTGAACCCTGAGTTCAATCTCTGTTCCCAGCTCATACAAGCCACACCAGATTGGCCTACATTGGATCAGGCCATCTCCAGTATACTTGAGGAAGATACACGGTTGACCAATCATATCACAACTTCACAAACAAATGTTGATAGCAGAGCTGCACTATCTTCGGTTAAGCAAATTCAGCCTCCTAGTACTTCAAGATATGAGCAAGCAAATGCTACTAGATTCGACTTCACGAGGAAGCCTAAGATGGTGTGTGACCACTGTTAAAAACCAGGCCACTTAAAGAAGAGTTGTTTTGGTATAGTTGGGTACCCTCCTGGATGGCAACCGGAACAATTTAACTGATTCACTTGTGGCGGTAGTAATGCAAGAAGGCCAGATCGAGCTCATCTTGCTTTATTTGGGGGAGAACGGTCCGCTGTAACAACCCAAGCACTTGAAGAATTTAAAGGCAAACTTATGGCGAATACTTCAGAAGGCCCTGCTGAAGCTACATCTGATGCTCATTCCGGGAAAGGTACGAAGAATTTTTTTTAACATCTTGGATAATTGATTCAGGGGCCACAAATCACATGACATGTGAGGGAGTCCTGGACTTAGGGGTCCTCGGGCGTCCGGCCTGTTATCTATGGGCCGGACTGATGGGCTGTGAAGACATGAAGGCCGAAGACTGTACCCGTGTCCGGATTGGATTCTCCTTGGCGTGGAAGGCAAGCTTGGCGACCAGCCGTAAAGATTCCTTCTTATGTAACCAACTCTATGTAACCCTAGATCCCTCTGGTGTCTATATAAACCGGAGGGCGTAGTCCGGATAGGATAGACTCATTACCATAGTCATACAGGCTAGACTTTTAGGGTTTAGCCGTTACGATCTCGTGGTAGATCAACTCTTGTAACACTCATACTCATCAAGATCAATCAAGCAGGAAGTAGGGTATTACCTCCATAGAGAGGGCCCGAACCTGGGTAAACATCGTGTCCCCCGTCTCCTGCAACCATCGACCTTAGACGCACAGTTCGGGACCCCCTATCCGAGATCCGCCGGTTTTGACACCGACATTGGTGCTTTCATTGAGAGTTCCACTGTGACGTCGACTAAAGGTTCGATGGCTCGCCTTGTCCTTAAAGACAACATCACCTCCGGGGAAGTCCTGGCCCCAGGCCAAACCCTCCGGCTGGGCGGCTGTACCATGATTACCCGTTCGACCTTGAGCCGACGATGACCTCTCGGGCCATCGAAAACCCCCCTCGCATCAACTCCGAGCACTCCAAGCAGATGGATCCGGCAGAGTTTTCGTCCTTGAACGAACTCCTAGATCGCATCGACGTTGTGGGAATCGCCACAGATTACGATCGGATCAGGCCTAAAACCGATCAAGGAGAAATCGAAACTCCACCGGTCACCCACCAGATAGCGGTAGTCGAGGAGCAGGACGGCGAGCCTTCTTCTATATCGAAGACGGACTATGTTCGGATCACCGATCAGGAAGAGCCGGGTACCTGCCAGCGAAAGGATGCGACCAGCCCTCCGAACATAGAATCGGACGGCAGTCCTAAGCAATCAGAAGATGTTCCGGAGTCCGGACTGTTGAGTCTGGAAGGTCTTCAGACGCTGGATAATCGGTCAGGTCAGGGTTCGGATTTAATTCCACCCACACACCCGGACATAAACGCCCTCACGAGCATAAAATAGCAGTCCCAGGAAACGGTTCACCACTTTTGGGCCAGATTCCTCCTTGCCAAAGACAATGTGAAGGATTGCCACGACGAGGACGCGATAGCTGCGTTCCACGACAATTGCACGGACGAAGGAATCCTCAACGCCATCAACCGTTGCCGCATACTGAAGTTCGCTGACTTAGCAACTATTGTACAGGAGTACAACGCGATGGAAAGCGCCGAGAAAACTCAGGCAGCTTGCTGGGAACCGTCGGTTTCAACTCAACTCCTCCTACAGGCAAAGAGGGCGCACCCCCATGGCACGCCCAGTCCAACAGTCAAGAAACATAAACCCATTACGCGGCACGGCACCGTTCTGGAGGGATGGCTCGATGGCCCATGCAAAATACACACGGCGCCAGATACCGTGGCAACCCACAGCCTTAGAGCTTGTTGGGTACCCCGGCAGGCGGCCAAGAGCGGCGAGGCCATCCTCATCAAGGACGCCCCAGAACAGCACCCTCCAGAAAACAAAGACACAAGAGTATTGAAGGTCTTCAAGACATTCGCTTCAAACAACAAGCGCAAAAGAGCACTTCGTGGCCTCGCCGAATTCTGCCAAATCGCTGCAATAAACCCTTGGAACAACACGGCACAATTAATGTCAGTGACGAGCTGAAGTACAAGACAGTCCGAGTGCCAGCCGCATTAGTCCTCAGTCCCATTGTGGACGGGTTTCGACTTACCAAGGTCCTCATGGACGGTGGCAACGGACTAAAACTCATTTACGAGGACACACTCCGCAAAATGGAAATAGACAGGAGTCGTATCAAGCAAAGTAGCACAACCTTCCGAGGAATCATTCCGAGTCGAGAGGCGCGATGCGCGGGAAAAATCACACTTGACGTGGTATTTGGCACGCCAGAGAATTATCGGTCCGAAGAAATAACTTTCCAAGTGGCCCCTTTCAGCAGCGGATACCATGCCCTGTTGGGGCGGCATGCTTTCACACGCTTCCAAGCTATACCCCATTACGGGTATATGAAGCTCAAAATGCCTGGACCGAACGGTATAATCACTCTCGTCAGTGATCCGAACATAGCACTCCGCGCTGAAAACAAAACAGCATCCCTCACCCTTGAGGCGTTATCCGAAGCCCTTGCGGCTGAAGAATTAACCGCACTACGCTCCACGGTGGACAGGGACGATGTGATCCTCGACAAACGCCCCAAATCCACCTCTTTCAAACCAGCAGAAGAAATAGTGAAATTCCAGGTCCACCCAACGGACCCCAAGAAGACATCATCTATCGGAGCACAACTGAACCCAATAGTTGACGTCGCACTATGAGAATTCCTGCGTGAAAACTGGGACATATTTGCCTGGCACCCTTCAGATATGCCAGGGATCCCATGAAAGCTGGCCGAACATAGTCTCAATATACTAAAGGGATTTAAACCGATCAAGCAAACACTGCGACGCTTTTCCGAACCCAAGCGACAAGCCATGGGGGAGGAGCTGGCCAAGCTTATCGAGGCTGGATTCATTAGAGAAATCAAACATCCGGACTGGCTGGTAAACCTGGTGATGGTACCAAAGAAGGACAAATACTGGCGCCTGTGTGTTGATTTTAAAGACCTCAACAATGCTTGCCCTAAGGATCCCTTCCCCCTCCCCCGCATTGATCAAATCATTGGCGCCACTGCAGGACACGACTCACTGTGTTTCCTCGATGCATATTCCGGATACCATCAAATCAAAATGAAGGAGTCCGATCAAGCTGCAACAACATTTATCACCCCATATGGGCCATTCTGCTTGAACATCATGCCCTTCGGGCTCAAGAACACCAGCGCCACATACCAACGTATGATTCAAACATGCCTGGAGAAGCAGATCGGCAAGACGGTAGAAGCCTACGTCGATGACGTCGTCATCAAAACTAGGCACGTCGAAACATTAATAGACGACTTACGTCTTACATTCGACAACCTCCGTGCGTATGACATTAAGCTCAACCCGGAAAAGTGTGTCTTCGGCGTCCCCGCTGGAAAACTGCTGGGCTTCATCGTTTCCAATAGAGGAATCGAAGCAAATCCAGCCAAAATATGAGCTCTGTCACAATTGGCTACGCCAACAGAACTCAAACAAGTCCAAAAACTAGCTAGTTGCGTGGTAGCGTTAAGTCACTTTTTCTCCAGATTAGGAGAAAAGGCACTACCACTCTATCGCCTCTTGCGGCGCACCGATAACTTCGAATGGACAGATGCAGCGGCTGCCGGACTGGAAGAAATAAAGGCCCTCCTAGCAAGCAACCCAATCCTGGCCGCACCAGACGCCGGCGAACCCATGTTGCTATACATATCGGCAAGACATCAGGTGGTGAGCGCCGTGCTCGTCCTCGAACGAGAACAGGACGGACACAAATTTCCGCTCCAAAAACCAGTATACTACGTATCTACTGTCCTCGCGCCATGCAAATCCCGGTACCCCCATTACCAAAAGATAGCATACGCGGTCTTCATGGCATCCCGAGAGCTACAACACTACTTCTAGGAGTGTTCAATCACGGTGGCCTCTGAAGTCCCACTCAATGACATAATAAACAACCGCGATGCCACGGGACGGATCGCCAAATAGGCCATATAGCTTCTTCCATTTGACATAACGTACAAGCCACGTCGAGCCATCAAATCCCAAGTGATGGCTGACTTCGTTGCCGAATGGGCAGAGGCCGAACTCCCTAAAGAGTACGGCGCATATCCCAACTGGGTTATGTATTTTCTGGCTCAAAAATCTTTGGCGGGGCTAGGAGGAGGCGTCGTGTTAACGCCCCCACCGAGATGTCATCGACGTGCTCCAAATATTATACACAGACTCCAACAACGTGGCGAATCTGAGGCCTTATTGCATGGTCTTCGGATGGCCATATCCATGGGCATACAACGCCTGGAGGTGCGCGGGGACTCAAACCTCGCAATATCTCAAATAAACAGAGACTTTGATGCCAAAGATCCAAAGATGGCAGCTTACCGTAACACCGTCCTAAAAATGTCGGCTCGGTTTGAGGGGCTTCAATTTCATCACGCCGCCCGAGAAAGTAACCAGGCGGCGGACGTCCTTGCTCGCATTGGCACTAAGCGCGACCCCGTCCCACCTAACATCTTCCTAGAAAGGCTTTTCAAGCCATCCGTGATGTGGCAAGGGGAGGGCAGCAACAACAGTCCAGATCCGAACTCAACCCCAGATTCCGAACACACCGATATCATCGGGGGCTCAGCCACCAAAATTACACCGTCGGCCCATCTCATTGTGGCAGTCATTGCACCACGGACCAAGCCCTTCTTGGCCTACATTAATAGGAAGGAGCTGCCTGAAGACCAGAATGAGGCCCGCCGCATTGTCCGGCGCTCGAAGGCCTACAAGGTTCACGACGGAGAGCTCTACAAGAAAAGTACTACCAGAGTACTTCAAAGATGTATCTCTGAGGAGGAGGGGCGGCAGCTTTTGGTAGAAATTCATGCTGGTCTAGGTGGACACCACGCCGCAGCCCGGGCCCTTGTTATCAAGGCCTTCCGTACATGGTTTTATTGGCCGACAGCCCGAGCAGACGCGCATGACCTTGTCCAACGCTGCATCGGGTGCCAACTCTTTGCCAACCAAAGCCACATGCCCCCAACTGCCTTACAAACTATCCCCATCACTTGGCCTTTCGTGGTCTGGGGACTGGATATGGTTGGACCCCTTAAAGGGGGAAGCCATAATAAAAAATATCTGCTGGTCATGGTGGACAAATTCACTAAGTGGATAGAGGCTAAACCGGTCAAAACGGCTGAGTCCGGCCCGGTGATAGACTTCATATCTGGCGTTGTGCACCGGATATGGTGTCCCACACAGCATCATCACCGACAATGGCTCTAATTTCACAGCCGACGAGGTAAAAACCTCGTGCGCCAATCTGGGAATTAAACTCGATTACGCCTCCGTCTACCACCCGCAAACCAACGGTCAAGTCAAACGAGCCAATGGTCTTATTTTGAGTGGCATCAAGCCCAGACTAGTGCGGTCTTTGAAAGAATCAGACAAGCACTTGGTTGAGGAGCTCGACTACGTACTCTGGGGGCTGCGGACCACGCCCAACCGTACTACCGGATACACACATTTCTTCATGGTGTACGGCGCAGAGGCCGTGTTGCCCTACGATATTATTCGCGACTCACCTCGAGTACGTATGTACGAAGAGAGAGAAGTCGAGCTTGATCGACAGGACAGCCTAGATGCCCTGGAGGAGGAGCGGGATGTCGCAAAAGCTCGTTCAGCATTTTACCAACAGTAGGCTCGAAGATATCAAAGCAGAGAAGTACGGGCCAAGACTTACAACGTTGGCGAAATTGTTCTACGCCTGCCGGAGAAGAAAAAGGACAAACTCAGACCCAAATGGGAGGGTCCCTTCATAATTGACGAAGTTCTCACCGGAGGGGCGTACCGTCTTCGTGATGCATCAGACAATCTCCTCGAGCCGAACCCCTGGAACGCGGCCAGACTCCGAAGATTCTATGCCTAGCGCCGAACTCCTCGTTCGTCTCCTTCTCCCCTGTAGTTTCCATTATTTTTCTCTCTCTTTCGATTACTTTTTCTTTCTCGCTTTAAAGCTTTGGTACGGCTAGACCGCACACCCCTGACACATACATCTTTAAATATGTATGTCCATCATACCTGGGGGCTTCTTGGATAGAAGCTTTTTATTCTTATTCCTCGAGCATCAAGCTCTTCACATATGAGTTTTTCCATATGTACCTTTTCTTCGCCATTATATGCATCGATATGACTTAAGTTTTGGCCTAGCTGGGTTGCTGGCTCGTGCTTATGCCCTACGTTCCCGTTAGTTCGGCTAGGGCATAAAGGGAGCACCTCTGCGATTGTTACTGTCGGGTCACCCGGATGTGTACCTCAGACTGGGTGAAGCCGAAAGCTAGCGTTCTTAAGGGAATATTCGGTCGGTGAATTAAAGACGTTTTTTGCATTTACTCCATTACGAACCCCCAGAAGTTATTCATCACAATTCGGACATGTACACTAATACATGCACACCCAGGGAAAGGAACCCTTAACGGAACTATTCTCTCTGGAAGATGTTTCTTACGATCTCAATGTAATATAACATAACTAGCAGGATACAACTTGTCTGTTCAAGCAACTATGACCCCTACGCCTAGTTTTCCAGGCATACGCCGATCTATTCGGCTGCGAGGGTATTCGGAAACACTCCGCACCCTCGGGTCTGGAGGTTGACGTGAAAAGGTCTGCCATGACAAATGATATACAATTCAGCTAGAATTACAGAGGTTAAGGAAAGTACATAGTCACTTGGACTCAAACACTTCCTCCTCTACACTGTCCAACAGGCGGTCTAACTTACAATCCTGTTGGGAATATTTGGTGGCCGCCTCTACTTGGTCATATACTAAACTAATGGGAATTTCCTTACCATTTGACCCTAGCGGTCCGACCCGGGCCATGTGGTTAGGATCCAGCTTAGTATTTCACATTTTCACCATGGCCCAGGCCTCTCGCGCACCTTCTCGGCAGGCCGATATCTTCCATAGTCGGATACGCCGCCGCGCTCCCTTGAACAGCTCTACAAGCTCCTCCATACTTCCTGGAGGGGAGGCGGATGGCCATAGGGCCTAGGCAACACTCCGCATTGCCAGCCGAGCCTGTTCGTGCACTTGCGACAGCCCTTGCACCAGATCATTTGATGATCCGGACACCTCCTCTTTAGGACGGCCCGTCAATATACCTACAATTGTAACTATATCAGTTCCATTTGTCTCCGAACGACTTTAAAAATAGTTCAGATACATACTGAATATGCCGCCCCGCCGCTTCTTGTTCTCCTTCATGGAGTCGGCTAGCTGGGCTTGCACATCTTTCAACTCTTCACCCAATGTGGTGTTGGAATCCTGCAGCTTGTTTTTCTTGTCCCTGACTCGGGTCAACACACGCTCGCCTGTGGCGTGTAGCCTTCTCGCCTCTTTTTCCCCCTCTTGGGCGATCTTCAACTTCTCTTCAAGTTGATCGGGCGATCCTATTATGCGATCAGCAACAGTATTAATACAGTTGGTATACACATCTTGTTCCTCGATGGAGGGGAATGTTACCAGATGATGCCTTCTTGAAGTTTTCGGCTCGGTAGCGGCATTCATTTGTGCCGACAACCTTGCTCCAGCTCTTGGCCTAGCAGGCCATTCTTCTCTGTAAGGACCTGGTTATACAATGATCCTTAAATTAGTTGTACCAACTGCTTTCACTCTCGGGGGCTACGGGCACATGGTTATCCTTTTCGGACAAAGAAAATTTTACCTGCACATCTGTCAAATGTTTCTTTGTGGCTTTTCTAAGCCCATCTCGAGCAGCTCGGATGTATGCGTCAGCCAAGCTGAAGGTGTTGAATGCCTCTCCCAAGAACTTAGGGTCTCGTAAGACAGCCCGGCAGCGCCGATGATTCATGGCACTCTCTACTTCCGAGTTGGTAACGGACATGTCTTCTGAACCCTCGTCCGAAGGACAGTCCGGCGTTGCCCCATAGCGGCCCCCACTCCTCTGGTGGGATCTAAATCCCGGTTGATGGGAGTGGGACCGGCGGAATCCCCGGACATAGTCCAGCGAACCTTTTTCCTGATACATGACCAACATAACAATTACGGTTGGGTACGACTGCCAAAGCATACCTTCAAACCCATACCTCTTCGATGAAGGACCGACCTTGTCTTCGCCGACCTTCCTTTTCGAGGCCTTGCTCGGTACGGGAGCCGCTCTTCTTGGAGTCATCCCCGGCGTAGCATGACGTGCCGAACACCTCCCCTTTAAAGCATGAGACAGTGCGGCGGGTGAGGCAGTGTGAGGAAACTCTTTCGAGGGGGATTTCTCCTGATTACTTACGTGGGAAGCTGGAAGAAGACCAGGATAATCGGCGATGATGGCCACTTCTGTGCCGTCATAGCTAGCCTGGTAAAATGCCCCTTCCGCAAGTACCACGAATATATCCATGTCCTCTTCGAACCCAAGATCAAGCTCCCGGTTGTGGCTCTCCGGCTGTGGGGCAGGGCTGTTAAGCCCCTCGGTTACCTTCCGCCAGTGCTGTTTCAAAATAAGATGGATTGAGGATTTGTTAAAAATGGCCAAGAGAGCGGGGCAAATAAAATCAAAGCGGTTGGGACTTACCCAGCTGGGAAGGTTGTACATGGAGTACACCTCTCTGTGATTGATGTGGATAAATTCTTCTCCCTCCCCTTTAAACAGCTCAACCGGTATCTTGGCTAGAGCGGCGGGGGTGTCCAGACCTTTCCGACCACAACGGGAGGCATCATCCTCCCCATTATAGTGCCACATTGGGAGCCCTCTGTATTGAAGTGGTTGAACCCCTCGCACTATGGAGGTCGCCATTACCTCTACTATTGTAAAGCCGGACTGGGCAAGCATCCTTATCTTCCCTAGGAGCTGACGAACCTCCGCACTATCCTCTTCTTCAAGACTTTGGGTACGCCAGCTGTGGCATTTCCTCAACGGAACACTTGCAAATTCTGGGAGACCCTTTCGAACTGGGTTGGGAAGCACGACGTCCTCAATATAGAACCATTCGGAAGGCCATTCTTTAGATGCCTTCCTTGGTGTGCCCGACAGATATCCGGTATCAGCGATGCGCCATACTTCGGCTCCACCCACTTCAAATATTGACCCCTCATGGTTACGCGGGACAAGACATAACAACTTCCTCAGCTCAAAATGGGCTTCGATGCCCAGGAATAATTCGCAATGTGCAGAATGGAGGCAGGGGTGAAGTTGTGCAGCTGGAGGCCATCGTATTCCAGCAACCCTCGGAGAAATGGATGGATTGGAAATCCAATGCCTCTTAGCAGATAGGGGACGAAACACACCCGCTCCCCCCGGATGGATTGGGGAAGTCCTCTGCCTGAATCTCACCATTAAAGGAGGTCAGCCCCGCTCGAACAGGGACCAGATCTGCAGGGGGAAGGAATCCCTGCGTTTGCAGCTTCTTTAATTGGTTGTGGGACACAGAACATCTCTCCCACTCGCCTTTCTCTGGGCCGGAACGGGAGGAGGAGCGGGGAACGCTAGCCATGTTGGAGTGGTTTTTCCTAGCAGTCTCCGGGGATTTTTCTCTGCGTGGTGCCGAATGGATCTAGGATCCAATCTCTTTAAATAGGCGCTCTTCCTTGCCTGGACGGGGTGCTATTTGCAAAAATACCCTGACCTTCCGTATTCGCTCGACATGTGGAAGACGAAGTTATTTGACGCGTAGAAGCCGAGGAGAGCGACATCGATCAACGACCGAATACATTACTTGGAGGTCATTGGAGGAGGAACCCACCTTGCAATGCCGAAGACAATTTGTGTGCCGAACACTTCGTTATTGAAGACTGGTTCAGGGGCTACTGAGGGAATCCTGGACTTAGGGGTCCTCGGGCGTCCGGCCTGTTATCTATGGGCCGGACTAATGGGTTGTGAAGAAATGAAGGCTGAAGACTGTACCCGTGTCCGGATTGGATTCTCCTTGGTGTGGAAGGCAAGCTTGGCGACCAGCCGTAAACATTCCTTTTTATGTAACCGACTCCATGTAACCCTAGATCTCTCCGGTGTCTATATAAACCGGAGGCGTAGTCCGGATAGGATAGACTCATTACCATAGTCATACAGGCTAGACTTCTAGGGTTTAGCCGTTACGATCTCGTGGTAGATCAACTCTTGTAACACTCATATTCATCAAGATCAATCAAGTAGGAAGTAGGGTATTACCTCCATGGAGAGGGCCCGAACCTGGGTAAACATTGTGTCCCCCGTCTCCTGCAACCATCGACCTTAGACGCACAGTTCGGGACCCCCTACCCGAGATCCGCCGGTTTTGACACCGACAACAAGCTCATCTAAGAACTTTTCATCATATACCCCTTGTTCTGGAAGGGATAGGGTACACATAGCTGATGGATCCTTAGCTCCGATAATGGGTTATGGGAACGTTAATTGTACTCCATCTCTAGCCTTAAGCCTAGTCTTGCATGTCCCTAATTTGCAAGTGGACCACTTCTTATTTAGTTCAATTACAAACTCACGTAATTGCAAGGCATCCTTCGACCCTCACTCATGTACATTTCAGGATCTAAAGACAAGAAGAAATCTTGGGACTGGAATTGAGCGCGACGGCCTCTACTGCCTTACCAATGCCCCATCTCCATCTCCATATGCCCTCAGTATGATGAATAGCTTGACCACTGATAAGTTTCTAATAATGCATTATAGACCAGGGCATCTGTCATTCTAAGCCCTTGGTCGCATGTTTCCATCTCAAGTTAAAAATTATTGTAAGGAAAAGCTTTTGTGTGATGTGTGTGAACTATAAACACACTAGAACCAATTATCCCAGTAGCAATGAGAGAAGTAAGATACCTTTTGATGTGGTGCAGTCGGATGTATGGGGTCCATCAGTTGTAACTGCCCTCACGAGGGATAGATATTATGTGACCTTCATTGATGGTTTTAGTAGGTGCACATGGTTGTACCACCTAAAGCATAAATCTGAAGTTCTGTCTGCATTCAAAGTTTTTTTAATATGGTGCGTAATCAGTTTGGCATGAATGTGAAAATATTACGCTCCGGTAATGATACCGGATATATCAATGGTAAATTTAGTAATTTCTTGTCTTCTTATGGTATTATACATCAAACAACTTGTGTGAATACTGCAGAACAAAATGGGGTGGCCGAGAGAAGGAATAGACATCTACTGGTAGTTGCTCGAGCTCTCATGTTTATGATGAATGTGCCAAAATTCCTTTGGGGATAATCGGTCAAAACCGCTGCCTATCTGATAAACTGTATGCCTTCTAGAGTTCTGGACCATAAGACTCCTATTGAATGTTTGCATGGCTCTAACTCATTTATTGTGCCACCAAAAATATTTGGATGTACCTGTTTTGTTCATGATTACAGGAGTTCAGCGGGAAAACTTGATCCAAGAGCCGTCAAATGTATCTTTGTAGGCTATTCTCCCACAAAAAAGGGATATCGGTGCTGGTCGCCTACTGAGAGGAAATTCTTTGTGAGTATGGATCTTATCTTTCACGAAAAAGAACCATTCTATTCCTTAAAAGGGAATGGCAATGATACAGGCAGCAAGGGGGAGAACATCATAGGAGAGAGCAATGATAAGGGAACGGTAATAATACCTACGGGGATATCATACGCTCAGAAGATGAAATCGAGGGGGAGAAAAGTGTCAATACAAATGTGGAAGGTGATAATATATTAATATCTGAAGCGTACGTAAATCTTTTAGGTCAACATGAGATGGAAACAGAAGATGGGGAAGGTGTACCTCAGGAAGTTGATGAAGAAGTTGTGAGTCAATCACAAGTACTAGAGGAGGCACTAACAAGTGAAGAAATGGCCCATGATGAGGGTGACGTTGAAGGTACTGAAACCCATATACCATCCTCTAGTACTCAAATAAATGATGAACCGATTGCCTTATGAAAGGAAAAAAGAAAAGTAGATGTACCTGCGCTTCTGAAGGATTGTGTTGGATATAAACATGATCTTGCAAAATTTGTTCCGTATGACAGATGTACTTCCTCTTTCAGGAGCTTTATTGCATCCTTGGATTCTACATCAGTACCTAAAGATTGGAAGGATGCAATTAATGATCCTAAATGGAAGGCAGCAATGTTGGAGGAAATGTATGCTCTAGAAAAGAATAATACATGGCAATTGGTAGAATGGCCAAAGGGAAAGGAACCAGTCGGATGCAAATGGGTTTATACCATTAATTGTAACCCTGAAGGTAAAATAGAAAGGTATAAATCTCGGTTGGTGGCCAAAGGCTACACAAAGACTCGTGGTGTTGATTATGAGGAAACATTTGCCCCTGTAGCAAAAATGAATACAGTAAGAACTTTGATATCTCGTGCAGCTAATTTTGGATGGAATTTGTTTCAGATGGATGTAAAAAATGCATATACCACTAGGTTTCAACACGGTACAAACTGAAGGAAAGGTCTTGAAACTCCGTCGTTCACTATATGGCCTAAAACAATCTCCTCGTGCGTGGTTCAGTCGGTTTAGAAAAGCTATGTTGAAATTGGGTTTCAGCCAGAGCAATGCTGACCATACTTTATTTAATAAATATGTGGTGGAAAACTGACGATATTAATTGTCTATGTTGATGATATTGTTATTACAGGAGATGATGATCAAGGTATTGAAAAAGTGAATCAACATTTGAGGAACAAGTTCAAAGTCAAGGATCTAGGAGAAATGAGGTACTTTCTTGGAATTGAAGTCTCACGAAGCTCAATAGGTATCTATCTATCTCAAAGAAAATATGTGCTAGATCTATTGTCAGAAAATAGTATGTCTGGGTGTCGTCCAACATTAACACCAATTGAACAAAACCATCGATTGACTAGTGAGTCAGGGGAACATGTTGACCGGGAGCAATATCAGAGACTTGTTGGCTGTTTGATCTATTTATCACATACTCGTCCTGATATAGCTTTTGCTGTAAGCATGGGGAGCCAGTTTATGCATAATCCTAAAACTCACAACATGGATGCAGTAAATTGAATCATTCAGTATTTAAAGGGGTGCCCAGGTTGAGGTTTATTGTATAAGTCAAGTGGAAATTTACAAGTAGAATGTTATACTGATGCTGATTGGGCCGGTTCATTACATGATAGAAGGTCTACATCAGGATACTGTACATTTGGTCGGGCGAGAGGGGGTTATCGACGTCCCCCCTCATGTTGAAGAGTTACCGGAGTTCTCTCATGAATGTACGACCTTCGGACCGCCTCTCTCATGAATTTCAAACAAGGGATTTAACAAAATGGCGCCATTTTGGATGTGCAGAAAATGGTCAATATTTTTCCTGATCTCATCTACCCTTCTATATGTCACGTTGTCTAGTGTCAAAGGATTCAAGAAACCATGGCTTCATCATTAGCCGGAAATATAACAGGCGCATAATGGTACGAAGCTCTCCAAAATTGTTTTGGAACAGAGTCCCGGGTAGGATAATTAGCTTTTTGGTACGAAGTTCGGCAAGAGCCTTCCGAATATCGCTATTTGGAAGGCCTTTGCTGAAATTCGTACAAAAAAGTGAATTATTCTATCCGGAACTCCGTTCCAAAACAACTTTGAAGAGCTTCGTAGCATCATACGTCTGTTACTTCCAGCTAATGATGTAGCCATGAACTTCTTCAATACTTTGACAGACAACGTGATAGATAGAAGAATTGGATCAACTTGTGCACATCCATAATGGGGACATTATTGATAAATCTCGACCCTCGACCCCTCGGCGATCCTCGAACCTCGACCCTCGACCCTCTACCCTAGTTCCTGACCCTCGACCGCTCGGCGATCCTCGGCACCCTCGTTCCCGATAAAAAATAAGAAGAGGAAGAATAAGAAAAAAAAGAGGAGAAGAAGAAGGAATAGAGGAGAATAATAAAAAATAGAAGAAGAAAAAAAGAGGAGAAGAAGAAGGAATAGAGGAGAACTACTTCTTTTTCTCCTATTCTTCCTCTCCTTCTTCTTCTCCTTGTTCCTCTTCTTATTTTCCCTTTTCCTCTCCTTCTTTTTCTTCTTCTTCCTTCTTCCTTCTTCCTCTTTTCTTCTTTTTCCTTATTTTCCTTTTTCCTCTCCACTAACCTAAAATCTACTAACCTAAAATGCACTAATAGTACAACTAACCTAAAATGCACTAAATCAGAGAACATACATAGATAAAACTTTTCTAAAAATTTAACTTTTGCATATATGAACATATACACAGAGAACATACATACATATATGCATTTTTCTAAAAATGCAAAAAAAATTCATCATATATATGAACAAAAAATATTATGAAAAATCAGGACATATAATCATATATACACACATATATATAATCATACACTACATATCATCTCTGAAAAAAATCATCATATATACATAAAGAGGACAGAGAGGAGGAGGTCGGCCGGACCGAACGGGGAGGAGAGGTGCGGCATGGTTGGGGCAGGCCAGGGGCACGGGGCGGCGTCGGGGCAGGGACACGGGCGGTCGGCGTCGAGGCGGGCACGGGCGGCACGAGGCGAGGCATGGGGGGCGTGGCGTGGGCAGGGCAGAGGCTGGGAGAGGCAGTGACGAGGGAGGCGGTGATGGCGACGAGGAGCGGGAGGCGACGGCGACGAGGAGCGGGCGGCGATGGCGACCTCGGGGTGGCGACGGCGTCGAGGAGAAGCAGCAGCCTGGCGGTGTTCGATCGAGAGAAGAATGGCGGATGGGGGAAAATTTCCTAAGTGTCGGGTTATATAGCAACCACCTTTGGTCCCGGTTCGTGGCACCAACCGGGACCAATTCGGGCATTGGTCCCGGTTGGTGCCACGAACCGAGACCAAAGGTCAGTTTTCAGCACCCCAAAGGGCGGGAGACAAGGACCTTTGGTCCCGGTTGGTGGCACCAACCAGGACGAAAGGTGGGCATTGGTCCCGGTTGGTACCACAAACCGGTACCAATGCACACCTTTCGTCCCCATTGGTGATACCAACCAGGACCAAAGGCCTTGTGCTGCCCGCGGCCAAAAAGTTTAGTCCCACCTCGCTTGTTGAGAGGGGCTCAAAGTGGTTTATAAACCACACTGCGCTGCCCTCTCGAGCTCCCCTCAAATGCAGGCTTACGGGCCTAATCACATTGTATCTGCCTATGGGCCTACTGGGCCCTCTGCGGGCCTGAATCCTGGCCCATGGTTGGGTTTCTAGTCGTATTCAGGCCGTGGTGGCCCAGTACGCGGCATTTTTTTTATTTTTTCCAGTTTTTTGTTTTGTTTTTGCTTTATTTATTTTATTTTGTTTCTTCTTACAGTTTTTCAGTGATTCTTTTTGCTGTTAAGTCACAAAAATTATAGACTTTCTGTTAGTGCCATTAGTTTTCAAATTTGAAGAGTTTAAATTTGAATTTTTTGAAATTTGTGTGAATCACTAGTTTGTGAATAAGTTTACTATAAAAATAGATTTTTGAGTGATTCTTTTTCCTGCTATTTAATATTACTGTGTTTTATCATTATATTCAATTTGGTAATTTTTAGGTTATTTGAAATGTCTGTTTTAATCAAAAACAGATTTTGTTATTTTAGTTTGCTATTAAAGTTTCTAACAAAAAAATTCTGTATGAAAATTCTTTTTGCTATTAATGTTTTGAACAAAAAATACTTTTATAATTTTAGTTGCATAAATTTTATATAATTTTATTTTCAAAAATACTAGAGGTTTATAAAAGCGTTTTAGTTGATTCCTTTTGCTATTAGAGTTTTATAAAAGCTTTTTAGTTGATTGGTTTTGCTATTGAATAATATTATAGTTTTGTTTTAGTTGATCATAACAGAATATTTTAATTGATTATTTTTAATTCATTCTTTTTTTCTATTAGTTTATTCTTTTTGCTATTAGTTCATTTATTGCTGCTATTAGTTCATTCTTTGAGCTAAATGACCCTGAAATTGAAAATTACCACAAATGAACTCTGAAAAGGTTGAAAGTTGGCATGGTATCATCATTTCACCCACATAGCATGTGCTAAAAAGTTGAGAGGGTTATGGCAAAAACTAGCTGCACTTCTTGTACGAAATTGACAATCTCTTTCGAAGTATCAGGGTTTCGGACGAAAACTCATCTGTTACAAAGGGATTTCATTTTTTTAAACTTATTTGAACTCCAGACTTTTGTGTGTTCAAAATGCACCATTCAAAGCCACATCATCAATTTTCAATCTTTCTGACTTCATTTGTTATTTTTCATGCATTTACTGATTCTTTTGAGCTATATTACCCTCAAATTGAAAAGCACTACGGATGAACTCTGAAAAAGGTTGAAAGTTGGCATGGTATCATCATTTCACCCACATGGCATGTGCTAAAAAGTTGAGAGGGTTACGACAAAAACTGGATGCACTTCGTGTACAAAATGGACAATCTCTTTCAAGTATCGTGGTTTTCGAAAACTCATACATTACAAAGGGATTTCATTTTTTTGAACTTATTTGAACTCTAGACTTTTTGTGTGGTCAAAATGAACCATTCATAGCCACATCATCATTTTTCAACCCTTTCTGCCTTCATCTGGTATTTTTTCATGCATTTACTGATTTTGAAGCTAAATGACCCTGAAATTGAAAAGCACTACAAATGAACTCTGAAAAGGTTGAAAGTTGGCATGGTATCATCATTTCATCCACATAGCATGTGCTAAAAATTTGAGAGGGTTACGACAAAAAATGAATGCACTTCATGTACAAAACGGACAATCTCTTTCAAAGTATCAGGGTTTCATACGGAAACTCATCTGTAACAAAAGGCATTTCATTTCTTCACATGTAACTGCAGTGATATTCTAGATCAAAGGCATCATCATAATAGTTGTGGAGAGAAAGTCTTCACTTTTTCTTTGCTTGTGTCCTTTGCTTATTGCACCGTAACCATGGATAATCTTCATCGTTTAACAGGGTGCTTGGGTCAGCCTTGACTTTGAAGGGAGGAATTTCATGAAACTTTTCATAATCCTCAGACATGTCTGTCTTGCCCTCCAATCCCACGATGTCTCTTTTTCTGGAAAGAACTATGTGGCGCTTTGGCTCATCGTATGATGTATTCGCTTCCTTATCTTATCTTTTTCTCGGTTTGGTAGACATGTCCTTCACATAGAAAACCTCCGCCACATCATTGGCTAGGACAAACGGTTCATCTGTGTACCCAAGATTGTTCAGTTCCACTGTTGTCATTCCGTACTGTGGGTCTACCTGTACCCCGCCTCCTAACAGATTGACCCATTTTCACTAAAACAAAGGGACCTTAAAATCATGTCCGTAGTCAGGTTCCCTGATAACCCACAAGTATAGGGGATCAATCGTAGCCTCTTTCGATAAGTAAGAGTGTCGAACCCAACGAGGAGCTAAAGGTAGAACAAATATTCCCTCAAGTTCTATCGACCACTGATAAAAACTCTACGCACGCTTAACGTTCGCTTTACCTAGAACAAGTATGAAACTAAAAGTACTTTGTAGGTGTTGTTGGATAGGTTTGCAAGATAATAAAGAGCACGTAAATAAAATCTAGGGGCTGTTTTAAGTAAAGAAGCAATAAAGTTAGTATAGAAAGTGTGGAAAAGTGGTGGTAGGAGTTGCGAAATTGTCCCTAAGCAATTGACTACTTTACTAGACCGATAGCAAGTTTTATGTGGGAGAGGCCACTGCTAGCATGTCATCCCTAACTTGGAATTCTATGCACTTATGATTGGAACTATTAGCAAGCATCCACAACTACTAACGTTCATTAAGGTAAAACCCAACCATAGCATTAAGATATATTGGTCCCCCTTCAATCTCGTATGCATCAATTTCTATGCTAGGTTGAAGCTTCTGTCACTTTTGCCCTCCAATACATATTCCTATCAACATACAACTAACCCTATGGTGTGATCCATGCGCGCACTCATATGATGGGCACCAAAGGACAGGAACATAACCACAAGCAAATTATTCCAATCATAGCAATTCACTAATTACCGGTAGGACAACGAAAATCTACTCGGACATCATAGGATAGCAACACATCATTGGATAATAATATGAAGGATAAAGCACCATGTTCAAGTAGAGGGTACAACGGGTTGCGGGAGATTGGACCGCTGTAGATAGATGGGGGAAGGTGATGAAGATGTTGGTGAAGATGATGGAGGTGTTGGTGTAGATCGCCGTCACACGATGATGGCCCCGGCGGCGTTTCGGCGCCACCGGGAGAGAGGGGGAGAGAGCCCCCTTCTTCTTCTTCTTCTTCTTCCTTGACCTTCTACCAAGATGGGAGAAGGGTTTCCCCTCTGGTCCATGGCCTCCATGGCATGGGAGGGGCGGGAGCCCCTCCGATATTGGATCTGTCTCTCTGCTTCCTTCTGTTTCTGCGTTCCAGATTCTACACTTTCACCGTTTCTTATATTCCCGGAGATCCGTAACTCCGATTGGGATGAACTTTGGACACAATTTTTATCCGGATATTAGCTTTCTTGCGGCAAAAGAAGGGCACCAACCGCCTTACGAAGTGGCCACGAGGGCCCAGGGCGTGCCTGACCCCCTGGGGCGCGCCTGACCCCCTGGGGCGCGCCCCTCACCCTCGTGGGCCCCTCGGGCATCGTCTCACGTTGATTCTACTTCCCAAAATTCACATATATTCCAAAAAGAATCTCCGTCAGTTTTTATCCCGTTTGGACTCCGTTTGATATCGATTTTATGCAAACCAAAAAACATTCAACAAAGCGAGGCGGCACTTTGAGCCTTTGGATCAATATGTTAGTCCCAAAAATAGTATAAAAAGTTGCCAAAAGTATGTAAAAGTTGTAGAATATTGGCATGGAACAATCAAAAATTATAGATACGGCGGAGACGTATAAGCATCCCCAAGCTTAATTCCTGCTCATCCTCGAGTAGGTAAATGATAAAAAAGATAATTTTTTATGTGGAATGCTACCTAGCATAATTTTGATCATGTAATCTAATCATGGCATGAATATTAAGACACGAGTGATTCAAAGCAATAGTCTATCATTTGACATTAAGACAATAATACTTCAAGCATACTAATAAAGCAATCATGTCTTTTCAAAGTAACATGGCCAAAGAAAGTTACGCCTACAAAATCATGTGGTATGTCTATGCTCCATCTTTACCACACAAAATATTCAAATCATGCACAATCCCAATGACAAGCCAAGCAATTGTTTCATACTTTTAACATTCTCAAACCTTTTAAACTTTCACGCAATACATGAGCGTGAGCCATGGAAATAGCACTATAGGTGGAATAGAATATGATGGTGGAGGTTGTGTGGAGAAGACAAAAAGGAAGAAAGTCTCACATCGACGCGGCTAATCAACGGGCTATGGATATGCCCATCAATTGATGTCAATGCGAGGAGTAGGGATTGCCATGCAACGGATGCACTAGAGCTATAAGTGTGTGAAAGCTCAAACTGAAACTAAGTGGGTGTGCATCCAACTTGCTTGCTCATGAAGACCTAGGGCATTTGAGGAAGCCCATCGCTGGAATATACAAGCCAAGTTCTATAATGAAAATTTCCACTAGTATATGAAAGTGATAACTCAAGAGACTCTCCATATGAAGAACATGGTGCTACTCTGAAGCACAAGTGTGGTAAAAGGATAGTAACATTTTCCCTTCTCTCTTTTCTCTCATTTTTTCCTATTTTTTCTCTTTTTTAGGCTTCTTTGGCCTCTCTCTATTTTTTTGGGGCTTCTTTGGCCACTTTTATTTTGATAACCTCACATGGGACAATGTTCTAATAATGATGATCATCACACTTTTATTTACTTACAACTCAATATTACAACTCGATACTAGAACAAAGATATGACTCTATATGAATGCCTCCGGTGGTGTATGGGGATGTGCAATGATCTAGCATAGCAATGACATCAAAAAATGGACAAGCCATGAAAACATCATGCTAGCTATCTTACAATCATGCAAAGCAATATGACAATAAATGCTCAAGTCATGTATATGATGATGATGGAAGTTGCGTGGCAATATATCTCAGAATGGCTATGGAAATGCCATAATAGGTACGTATGGTGGCTGTTTTGAGGAAGGTATAAGGAGGCTTATGTGTGATAGAGCGTATCGTATCACGGGTTTTGGATGCACCGGCGAAGTTTGCACCAACTCTCGAGGTGAGAAAGGGCAATGCACAGTACCGAAGAGGCTAGCAATGATGGAAGGGTGAGAGTGCGTATAATCAATGGACACAACATTAGTCATAAAGAACTCACATACTTATTGCAAAAATCTATAGTCATTGAAACAAGTACTACACGCATGCTCCTAGGGGGATAGATTGGTAGGAAAAGACCATCGCTCATCCCCGAATGCCACTCATAAGGAAGACAATCAATAAATACCTCATGCTCCAACTTCGTTACATAATGGTTCACCATACGTGCATGCTACGGGAATCACAAACTTCAACACATGTATTTCTTCAATCCACAACTACCCACTAGAATGACTCTAATATCACCATCTTTATATCGTAAAACTATTGCAAGGAATCAAACATATCATATTCAGTGATCTACAAGTTTCATGTAGGATTTTATGACTAACCATGTGAATGACCAATTCCTGTCAACTCTCTAAATAGATATAAGTGAAGCAAGAGAGTTTAATTCTTTCTACAAAATATATGCCCACGCTCTAACACATATAAGTGAAGCAAAAGAGCATCCTACAAATGGCGGTTTTCTATGTGAAGAGAAACAGGCAATCCAAACTTCAAATGATATAAGTGAAGCACCTGACGCATTCTATAAAGCCATACTCAAAAAATATAAGTGAAGTGCAATGAGCATTCTATAAATCAACCAAGGACTATCTCATACCAGCATGGTGTATAAAAAAATGAAAACTAAATGCAAAAGACGCTCCAATATTTGCACATATCACATGAACGAAATGAAACCGAAAACATACCGATACTTGTTGAAGAAAGATGGGATGCCTTCCAGGGCATCCCCAAGCTTAGACACTTGAGTCTCCTTGAATATTTACTTGGGGTGCCTTGGGCATCCCCAAGCTTGAGCTCTTGCCTCTCCTCCTTATCCTCATATCGAGACCTCCTCGATCTTCTAACACTTCATCCACACAAAACTCAACAGAAAGCTCGGTAAGATCCGTTAGTATAATAAAGCAAATCACCACTATAAGTACTGTTTCAAACCAATTCATATTTTGTTTTTTCGTTATAGCTACTGTAATATAACTTTTCCATGGCATAATCCACTGATAGGAATCGATAGTTTCATCAAAACAAGCAAACTATGCATCAAAAACAGAATATGTCTTAAACAAGACAGTCTGTAGTAATCTGAACATTCACCATACCTCTGGTACTCCAAAAATTCTGAATAAATTAGGAAAAATAAACATTTTTTATAGAAAGATAGTGCAAAAAGTTTCAGAACCGTTTGACGTCCAAAGAAAAATGTAAATCGCCAAGACTACAGCCAAAGTTTCTGTTTTGCACCGCACAAACCAACAAGCAATGTAAACATCCTAAAGGCAAACCTTGGCACATTATTTTTGTTTTTAAACTTTATAAAAGCACACTATAGAAATAAATGACTCTCTAAAACTTCCGGGTTGTCTCCTTGGCAGCGCTTTCTTTAAAGCCATTAAGGTAGGCATATAGTGCTCAAGTAATGGATCCACCCGGATCCCAAGGTATATCAAAGCCTATTTTAATTAAAAATATTTGTGATTTAGTAGTGAGCACAAAGTAACATATATCATACAACAACGAAGTCAAACTCTCTTCCTATGCATTGGCATGTAATAAAAGAACAATTCATGCACACATAGTAAATGCCAATGCATTGTATAAACATTTTCTTGCAATTTTATCTTATTGGAAACATGGAGAGGCGGAGATGTAGTTCCTCTCTCATAATAATTGCAAGTAGGAGCAGCAAGCACATGCATATTATATCTATCAAAATCATCATGTGTAGTAGTAAAACGCAGCCCATCAATATAATCCTTAATAAGGGCAAACTTCTTCGATATAGTGTAGTCGGGAGAGTTCAAAAAGATAATAGGACTATCATGCGTGGGTGCAATAGAAACAATTTCATGTTTAACATAAAGAACTATAGCAAGTTCATCTCCATAAGCATAATTCATATTGGCATATTGGCCACCAGCATATCAAGCATCATCAAAAAGGGATATTTCAAAAGAATCAACGGGATCATAACAATCATCATAACAATCATCCTTCGGTAAGCACGAAGAGAAATTAAACAATGTATGAGTTGAAGAGTTACTCTCATTAGAAGGTGGGCACGTGTAGCTAATCCGCTCTTCCTCCATTTGTTCTTCGCTCTCTGATACGTCCATTTTTCATCATGCTTTTATATCGATATTTATTGCATTATGGGCTGTTATCACACATTATGTCACAATACTTATGCCTATTCTCTCTTATTTTACAAGGTTACATAAGGAGGGAGAATGCCGGCAGCTGGAATTCTGGGGTGGAAAAGGAGAAAATATTAGAGACCTGTTCTGCACAACTCCAAAAGTCCTAAAACTCCACGAAAGTCACTTTTGGAAATAATAAAAATATTGGGCGGAAGAAATACCAGAGGGGGCCCACACCCTGGCCACGAGGGTGGGGGCGCGCCCTACCCCCCTGGGCGCGCCCCCTGCCTCGTGGGCCCCCTGTTGGCCCTCCGGTGCCCATCTTCTGCTATATGAAGTCTTTCGTCCGAAGAAAAAGCATAAGCAAGCTTTCGGGACGAGACTCCGCCGCCACGAGGCGGAACCAATCTAGAGCTCTGGCAGAGCTGTTCTGCCAGGGACACTTCCCTCCGGGAGGGGGAAATCATCGCCATCGTCATTACCAACGCTCCTCTCATTGGGAGAAGGCAATCTCCATCAACATCTTCACCGGCACCATCTCATCTCAAACCCTAGTTCATCTATTGTATCCAATTCTTGTCTCAAAGTCTGGGATTGGCACTTGTAGGTTGCGAATAGTGTTGATTACTCATTGTAGTTGATGCTAGTTGCTTTATTTGGTGGAAGATCGTATGTTCAGATCCTATATGAATATTAATACTCGTCTGATTATGAACATGAATATGCTTTGTGAGTAGTTACGTTTGTTCCTGAGGACATGGGAGAAGTCTTGCTATTGGTAGTCATGTGAATTTGGTATTCGTTTGATATTTTGATGAGATGTGTGTTGTCTCTCCTCTAGTGGTGTTATGTGAACGTTGACTACATGACACTTCACCATTATTTGGGCCTAGAGGATGGCATCGGGAAGTAATAAGTAGATGATGGGTTGCTAGAGTGACAGAAGCTTAAACCCTAGTGTATGTGTTGCTTCATAAGGGGCTGATTTGGATCCATATGTTTCATGCTATGGTTAGGTTTACCTTAATACTTCTTTTGTAGTTGCGGATGCTTGCAATAGGGGTTAATCATAAGTGGGATGCTTGTCCAAGTAAGGACAACACCCAAGCACCGGTCCACCCACATATCAAATTACCAAAGTACCGAACGCGAATCATATGAATGTGATGAAAACTAGCTTGACGATAATTCCCATGTGTCCTCGGGAGCGCTTTTCTCTATATAAGAGTTTGTCCAGGCTTGTCCTTTGCTACAAAAAGGATTGGGCCACCTTGCTGCACTTTATTTACTTTTGTTACTTGTTGCTCGTTAAAATTTATCTTATGACAAAACTATCTGTTACCTATAATTTCAGTGCTTGCATAGAATACCTTGCTGAGAACCGCTTATCATTTCCTTCTGCTCCTCGTTGGGTTCGACACTCTTACTTATCGAAAGGACTACGATAGATCCCCTATACTTGTGGGTCATCAAGACTCTTTTCCGCACCGTTGCTGGGGAGTGAAGCGCCTTTGGTAGGTGGAATTTGGTAAGGAAAAATTTATATAGTGTGCTGAAATTTACTGTCACTTGTTACTATGGAAAGTAATCCTCTGAGGGGCTTGTTCGGGGTATCTTCACCCCGACCAGTAGAGTAAAGAGTTGCTCCTCAACCTACTGAACCTACTGAAAATGAAAATGTCTACTTTGAGATTCCTTCTGTTATGATAGAAAAACTGCTAGCTAATCCTTTTGCAGGAGATGGAACAATGCATCTCGATGAGCACCTAATATATGTGGATGAAGTTTGTGGATTATTTAAGCCTGCAGGTGTGCCCGATGATGTTATTAAAAAGAAGGTCTTCCCTTTATCTTTGAAGGGAGATGCATTGACATGGTATAGGCTATTTGATGATATGGGATCATGGAACTACAAACGATTGAAATTGGAATTTCATCAGAAGTTTTATCCTATGCATCTTGTTCATCGTGGATCGCAATTATATATATAATTTTTGGCCTCGCGAAGGAGAAAGCATCGCTCAAGCTTGGGGGAGGCTTAAATCAATGTTATATTCATGCCCCAATCATGAGCTCCCAAGAGAAATAATTATTCAAAACTTTTATGCTCGACTTTCTGATAACAATCGCACCATGCTCGACACTTCTCGTGCTGGCTCTTTTATGATGAAGACTATTGAATTCAAATGGGATTTATTGGAAAGAATTAAACGCAATTCTGAAGATTGGGACCTCGATGAAGGTAAGGAGTCAGGTATGACACCTAAGTTTGATTGTGTTAAATCTTTTATGGATACCGATGTTTTCAGTAAGTTTAGCACTAAATATGGACTTGACTCTGAGATAGTAGCTTCTTTCTGTGAATCTTTTGCTACTTACGTCGATCTCCCTAAGGAGAAGTGATTTAAATATCATCCTCCCATAGAAGTAAAAGTAGCTGCACCTATTAAAGTTGAAGAAAAGACTATCACTTATAATGATCCTATTGTTCCTACTGCTTATGTTGAGAAACCACCTTTTCCTGTTAGGATAAAAGATCATGCTAAAGCTTCAATTGTGGTTCGTAAAAGCAATATTAGAACCTATACACCTCCTGAGCAAGTTAAAGTTGAACCTAATATTGCTATTGTTAAAGATCTCTTGGCTGATAATATTGATGGGCATGTTATTCATTTCTGTAATGAAACTGCTAGAATTACCAAACCTTGTGCTAAAGATAAACATAGACCTGTGGTAGGCATGCATGTTATTTCTGTTAAAATAGGAGATCATTGTTATCATGGCTTATGTGATATGGGTGCCAGTGCTAGTGCTATACCTCATGACTTATACAAAGAAATTATGCATGATATTGCACCTGCTGAGTTAGAAGATATTGATGTCACAATTAAACTTTCTAATAGAGTACTATATCACCAATTGGAATTGTTAGAGATGTTGAAGTCTTGTGTGGGATAACTAAGTATCCTGTTGATTTTCTTGTTCTTGGTTCCCCACAAGATAGCATTTTCCCCATTATATTTGGTAGACCCTTCTTTAACACTGTTAATGCTAAGATAGACTGCGAAAAGGATGTTGTTTAAGGTTGGAAAAAGCGGTAGGCGTAAGCAAGGTAGTTGGCCTTCGCCTAGCGCCTAAACGGTGCTTAAGCGCCCTAGGCGCAGCCTAGGCGATTATATAATTTTTACTATTAGGGTGTATATATGGTTATTATATGTGTATTTTATTAATTTAGGGCATATAAGTATGTTAACGCCCAGCTACTACGATTGGAATATGGCCCTTTGGCATATCAGTGCAATATGGCATGATTTCTCGTCTGTGTAGACAATTTCTTACTTGCTCTGCCTAGACTTCTGCTTATGCCCTAGGCGAGGCATTGGGCCATTGCCTAGTGCCTAGGGCGTGCCTAAGTGTTGGGGAACGTTGCAGAAAACTAAAATTTTTCCTACGGTTTCACCAAGATCCATCTATGAGTTCATCTAAGCAACGAGTCATGGGAGTGAGTTTGCATCTACATACCACTTGTAGATCGAAAAGGAAGCGTTCAAGGATGGTGATGATGGAGTCGTACTCGCCGTGATTCGGATCACCGATGACCAAGTGCTGAACGGACAGCACCTCTGCGTTCAACACACATACGGTACGGACGACGTCTCCTCCTTCTAGATCCAGCAAGGGGGAAGGAGAGGTTGAGGAAGACAGCTCCAACGGCAGCACGACGGCGTGGTGTTGTTGGTGCAGCAGTACTCCGACAGAGCTTCGCCAAGCACACGCGGAGGAGGAGAGGTGTTGGCGAGGGGAGGGGCTGCGCCTTGGCTTGGGTGTTCAGCCCTCCCCTCACCCCTCTATTTATAGGGGAGAGGGCAAGGGGGCCCGGCCCCTCTAGATGGCATCTAGAGGGGGGGCGGCGGCCAAGGGAGGGCTTGCCCCCAAGGGGGGCGCCTCTGGGGTTCCCCTCAACCCCTAGGCGCAAGGGCCCAAGGAGGGGGTGCGCCCAGCCCACCGTGGGCTGGCCCCTTCCCACGCAGCCCAGTGGCCCCCGGAGGGGTGGCCCCTCCCGGTGGACTTCCGAACCCTTCCGGTGACCCCTGCATAATACCGATATGCCCGAAACTTTTCCGTGTCCGCTTGACAACTTCCCATATATAAATCTTTACCTCCGGACCATTCCGAACTCCTCGTGACGTCCGGGATCTCATCCAGGACTCGAACAACATTCGTAATCACATACAAGTCTTCCTAATAACCCTAGCGTCACCGAACCTTAAGTGTGTAGACCCCTCGTGTTCTATAGACATGCGCATATGACCGAGACGCCTCTCGTGTCAATAACCAACAGCGGGATCTGGATACCCATGTTGGCTCCCACATGCTCCTCGATGATGTCATCGGATGAACCACGATGTCGAGGATTCAATCAACCCCGTATACTATTCCCTTTGTCAATCGGTATGTTACATGCCCGAGACTCGATCGTCGGTATCCCAATACTTCGTTCGGTCTCGTTACCGGCAAGTCACTTTACTCGCATCAGTAATGCATGATCCCGTGACCAAACACTTGGTCACTTTGAGCTCATTATGATGATGCATTACCGAGTGGGCCCAGAGATACCTCTCCGTCATACGGAGTGACAAATCCAGCCTCGATCCGTGTCAACCCAATAGACACTTTCGGAGATACCTGTGGTGCACCTTTATAGTCACCCGATTCGTTGTGACGCTTTGGTACACCCAAAGCACTCCTACGGTATCCGGGAGTTACACGATCTCATGGTCTAAGGAAGAGATACTTGACATTGGAAAAGCTCTAGCATAACGAACTACACGATCTTGTGCCATGCTTAGGATTGGGTCTTGTCCATCACATCATTCTCCTAATGACGTGATCCCGTTGTCAACGACATCTGATGTCCATAGTCAGGAAACCATGACTATCTGTTGACCAACGAGCTAGTCAACTAGAGGCTCACTAGGGACGTATTGTGGTCTATGTATTCACACATGTATTACGATTTCCGGATAATACAATTATAGCATGAATAAAAGACAATTATCACGAACAAGGAAATATAATAGTAATGCTTTTATTATTGCCTCTAGGGCATATTTCCAACACTAAGCACCTCCTAGGCACTGCCCTTTTCCAACAGAGGTTGTTACTATTGGTTTGGGTGATATGTCTCATGAGTTTAACTTCTCTAAATTTCGTAGACAACACCGTGAAGAGGAATTGCCTAGTAAAGATGAAATTATTGGTCTTGCTTCTATTTCTGTACCTCCTAGTGATCCTTTAGAACAATATTTGCTAGACCATGAAAATGATATGTTTATGAACGAAAGAAGGGAAATAGATGAAGTATTCTTTAAACAGGAACCCATCCTGAAACACAATTTGCCTGCTGAAATCCTAGGGGATCCTCCTCCACCCAAGGGTGATCCCGTGTTTGAGCTTAAACCATTGCCTGATACTCTTAAATATGCTTATCTTGATGAAAATAAGATATATCATGTTATTATTAGTGCTAACCTTTCAGAGTATGAAGAAGAGAGATTATTGAAAACTCTGAAGAAGCACCGCGCTGCTATTGGATATACTCTTGATGATCTTAAGGGCATTAGTCCCACTCTATGGCAACACAAAATAAATTTGGAGAAAGATGCCAAACCAGTTCATGATCACCAACGACGGTTGAATCCTAAGATGAAAGAAGTGATAAGAAAGGAAATACTAAAGCTCCTTGAGGCAGGTATAATTTACCCCGTTGCTAATAGTCAGTGGGTAAGTCTTGTCCATTGTGTCCCTAAGAAGGGAGGTATTACTGTCGTTCCTAATGATAAAGATGAATTGATTCCGCAAAGAATTATTACAGGTTATAGGATGGTAATTGATTTCTGCAAATTAAATAAAGCTACTAAAAAGGATCATTACCCCTTACCTTTTATTGATCAAATGCTAGAAAGATTATCCAAACATACACATTTTTGCTTTCTAGATGGTTACTCTGGTTTCTCTCAAATACCCGTGTCAGCCGATGATCAATCAAAGACCATTTTCACTTGCCCTTTCGGTACTTTTGCTTATAGACGTATGCCTTTTGATTTATGTAATGTGCTACCTCTTGAGCACTGCATTGGTTTTCCCTTAAAGAGGAAAGGGTGATGCAGCAAAGTAGCGTAAGTATTTCCCTCAGTTTTCGAGAACCAAGGTATCAATCTAGTAGGAGGCTACGCGCGAGTCCCTCGTACCTACACAAAACAAATTCGTCTTCATAAATATTGGCATCATGGCCACAAGAATAGCAAGCATCATGTTCATCAAGGGATATTTCAACCAAATCATCGGAATCATCATTATCTATAGATTCATGCATATCATTATTTTCTTCCAAAGCAACGGTCATTCTTTCAATAAATTCTTGGACATAGACATTATGAGCAAGGTTTCCATTGCAATATTTAAGTATGACGGAATTTTCAGATTTGTTGAGAGTAATATCATACTTCTCAATCAAAGAAGCAACTTCATGAGCACCCTTAAAAACGACAAATTCTTCAATTTTTCGATATCATAGTAACTATAAACACCCTTTGCATAAGAAGATAAGATTTCATTATCATTGAACTCACATAGGTAGGGAAGGTGTTTTTAGGGTTCTTAGAGCAACAAGTAAAATCACACATTTCACAAAGATTCCAAGCATAGCATAGCAAACTATTTATGTGATACCATAAGAGCTACCCTTTTTCAGACAAACGATGACGCACAAAATGAGCATGCTCATCTAAAGATTTCCCATCAACTAGGCTAGTTGGGGTTTCGGCACGAGTGCAAAAGGATCGAAGATGAACCAAGTAGAACACTTTAAGTGGATCCATATCAATAGATTTTCAGCAAGCGAAGATGCAAGCATATAGAAGGCACATGGTAACATGAGCAAACAAAAGGATGAATAGAAAAGAGAGGGAAAATAAAACGGCAAGGGTGAAGTGGGGGAGAGGAAAACGAGAGGCAAATGGCAAATAATGTAATGCGGGAGTTAAGGGCTTGTGATGGGTACTTGGTATGTTGACTTTTGCATAGACCTCCCCGACAACGGCGCCAGAAATCCTTCTTGCTACCTCTTGAGCACTGCGTTGGTTTTCCCTTGAAGAGGAAAGGGTGATGCAGCAAAGTAGCGTAAGTATTTCTCTCAGTTTTTGAGAACCAAGGTATCAATCCAGAGAGGAGGCTACGCCATGAGTCCCTCGTACCTACACAAAACAAATAAATCCTCGTAACCAACGCGATAAGGGGTTGTCAATCCCTTCACGGTCACTTCTGAGAGTGAGATCCGATTGATATGATAGGATAATATTTTTGGTATTTTTGTGATAAAGATGCAAAGTAAAATAAAAACAAAGTAAAAAAGCAAAGGAAATAACTAAGTGTTGGAAGATTAATATGATGAAGATAGACCGGGGGGCCATAGGTTTCACTAGTGGCTTCTCTCAAGAGCATAAGTATTTTACGGTGGGTGAGCAATTCTTCAGAGAGCAATTGACAGAATTGAGCATAGTTATGAGAATATCTAGGTATGATCATGTATATAGGCATCACGTCCGAGACAATTAGACCGACTCCTGCTTGCATCTACTACTATTATTCCACTCATCAACCGCTATCCAGCATGCATCTAGAGTACTAAGTTCATGAAAACAGAGTAACACCTTAAGCAAGATGACATGATGTAGAGGGATAAATTCATGCAATATGATATAAACCCCATCTTTTTATCCTCGATGGCAACAATACAATACGTGCCTTGTTGCCCCTCATCCTTTGGGAAAGGACACCGCAAGATTGAACACAAAGCTAAGCACTTGTCCCATTGCAAGAAAGATTAATCTAGTAGGCCAAACCAAACTGATAATTCGAAGAGACTTGCAAAGATAACCAATCATACATAAAAGAATTCAGAGAAGATTCAAATATTGTTCATAGATAAACTTGATCATAAACCCACAATTCATCGGTCTCAACAAACACACCACAAAAAGAAGATTACATCGAATAGATCTCCACGAGAGAGGGGGAGAACATTGTATTGGGATCCAAAAAGAGAGAAGAAGCCATCTAGCTAATAACTATGGACCCGAAGGTCTGAGGTAAACTACTCACACTTCATCGGAGGGGCTATGATGTTGATGTAGAAGCCCTCCGTGATGGATGCCCCCTCCGGCGGAACTCCGGAACAGGCCCCAAGATGGGATCTCGTGGTTACAGAAGGTTGCGGCGGTGGAATTAGGTTTTTGGCTCTGTATCTGATCATTTGGGGGTACGTAGGTATATATAGGAGGAAGGAGTATGTCGATGGAGCAACAGGGGGCTCACGAGGGTGGAGGGCGCGCCCTGGGGGGGTAGGCGCGCTCCCCTACCTCGTGGCCTCCTCTTTTGTTTCTTGACGTAGGGTCCAAGTCTCCTGGATCATATTCTTCCTAAAAATCACGTTCCCGAAGGTTTCATTCTGTTTGGACTCCGTTTGATATTCCTTTTCTGCGAAACTCTGAAATAGGCAAAAAACAACAATTCTGGGCTGGGCCTCCGGTTAATAGGTTAGTCCCAAAAATAATATAAAAGTGAATAATAAAGCCCAATAATGTCCAAAACAGTAGATAATATAGCATGGAGCAATCAAAAATTATAGATACGTTCAGACCTTATATTATTGATTCTAAAGTAACTATTCACACTGATCATGCTGCCATTAAATATCTTATGGAAAAGAAAGATGCTAAACCTAGACTTATTAGATGGGTTCTCTTGCTACAAGAATTTGATTTACATATTATTGATAGAAAGGGAGCTGAGAACCCCGTTGCAGACAACTTGTCTAGGTTAGAAAATGTTCTTGATGACCCACTACCTATAGATGATAGCTTTCCTGATGAACAATTAAATGTCATAAATGCTTCTCGTACTGCTCCGTGGTATGCTGATTATGCTAATGAAAATTTATACCACCTAATTTCACATACCAGCAAAAGAAAAAGTTTTTCTATGATTTAAGACATTACTTCTGGGATGACCCACATCTTTATAAAGAAGGAGTAGATGGTGTTATTAGACGTTGTGTACCTGAGCATGAACAGGAACAGATCCTACGCAATTGTCACTCCGAAGCTTACGGAGGACACCACGCTGGAGATAGAACTGCACATAAGGTATTGCAATCCGGTTTTTATTGGCCTACTCTCTTCAAGGATGACCGTAAGTTCGTCTTATCTTGTGATGAATGTCAAAGAATTGGTAATATTAGTAGACGTCAAGAAATGCCTATGAACTATTCATTTGTTATTGAACCATTTGATGTTTGGGGCTTTGATTATATGGGACCATTTCCTGCGTCTAATGGATACACACATATTCTAGTTAGTGTTGATTACGTTACTAAGTGGGTAGAAGCTATTCCAACTAGTAGTGCTGATCATAAAACCTCTATTAAGATGCTTAAAGAAGTTATTTTCCAAGGTTTGGAGTCCCTAGATATTTAATGACTGATGGTGGTTCACATTTTATTCATGGTGCTTTCCGTAAAATGCTTGCTAAGTATGATGTTAACCATAGAATTGCATCCCTTATCACCCATGTCTAGTGGCCAAGTAGAATTGAGTAATAGAGAGCTCAAATTAATTTTGCAAAAGACTGTTAATAGATCTAGGAAGAATTGGTCCAAGAAACTTGATGATGCATTATGGGCTTATAGAACTGCATATAAAATTCCTATGGGAATGTCTCCGTATAAAATGGTTTATGGAAAAGCATGTCACTTACCTCTCGAACTAGAACATAAGGCTTATTGGGCTATTAAAGAACTCAATTATGATTTCAAACTTGCCGGTGAGAAGAGGTTATTTGACATTAGCTCACTTGATGAATGGAGAACCCAAGCCTATGAAAATGCCAAGTTGTTTAAAGAAAAAGTTAAAAGATGGCATGACAAAAGGATACAAAAGCGTGAGTTTAATGTAGGTGATTATGTATTGCTATACAACTCTCGTTCAAGATTTTTTGCAGGAAATCTTCTCTCTAAATGGGAAGGTCCATATGTTATCGAGGAGGTCTATCGTTCCGGTGCCATAAAAATCAACAACTTCGAAGGCACAAATCCGAAGGTGGTAAACGGTCAAAGAATCAAACATTACATCTCAGGTAATCCTATAGATGTTGAAACTAATGTTATTGAAACCGTAACCCCGGAGGAATACATAAGGGACACTTTCCAGAACGTTTCAGACTTCGAAAAGGAATAGGTATGTGGTACGGTAAGTAAACCGACTCCAAAACAATTATAAAGGTAATTTTTCTCCGTTTTGGAAAATTTAGAAAATTAGAAAAATAAGCAGCAGTCCGGGAAGGACACGAGGGTGGAGGGCGCGCCCTACCCCCCTGGGTGCCCCCGCTGCCTCGTGGGCACCTCGTGTGCTATCCGGACTCCGTTTGCTTGCACGATATGTAGTTTGGTCGGTATAAATTCATTATATAATCTCCCGAAGGTTTTGACTCCTGTATCACGCAATTATCCTCTGTTCTTGTTTCGAGTTGTTGTTGCTGCAGATTAGAGCAAGATGTCTTCTCAAGAGTCAATCGGGGAGAGCCGGGTGTCTCATCCGGCAACGAGACCAAGGACAAACAGCAATGCTGACCACTTTGGGCCAGCAACGGAGGAAGAGATGGAGGCTGATTTAATGAGGATAGATGCCATGCAGGAGGATCAAGAAGTCACTTCTCGCTTCCGAGCTGGACTCACGATGGGAGAACTACAGAGCTCGGCTATTCCAAACTCGGTTATCCCTTCCAATGTTAGATTTCTTTCTTATGAAAATATGAAGAGTGTCACTTGTTCTCCCGCAGCTATGCAACACCCTTGGGTGCAAGGAGCTTTAGCCGTTACAAGGAAGCTTCGTAAGGAGATAATGGATCTCAAGCAGCAACTCAACAAGCTAGAGGAAGAGAATCATATCCTAAGGGGCATCATCGCCAAGAAGATCACATCACCATCTCCGAAGAAGGAGACATAATCACATGGGTATGGGCACTCCCCTTGGCAACTTCCAAGCTTGGGGGAGGTGCCTCGGTATTGTATCACCATCACATCTCTATCTTTACCGTTTTTCTTAGTTCGATCTTATTAGTAGTATCTTGATCTAGTAAAATAAAGTTTTTGGTATGATCTAGTTTTAAGTTTTGCTATATGATCCCTCTATGTAATCGAGTCCGTGAGCTATATAATAAAGATTAGTGTTGAATCAAGGAATTGATTATTTTGCCATGATCTTGAGGGAATAAAAGAAAAGAGAAAAGAATAAAAAGAAACAAAGAGATCATATTGATTTTATGGAGAGTAATGACTTCACATAAAAATAGTATGATGATTAAAAATTGTTGGGAGTTGACAAACATAGCTTTGGTCATCGTTGCAATTAATAGGAAGTAATAAAGAAAGAGAGGTTTCACATATAAATATACTATCTTGGACACCTTTTATGATTGGGAGCACTCATTAAAATATGACATGCTAAAAAGTTGATATTGGATAAGGAAGACAACTTAATGGGTTATGTTTTCTTATATCTGAGATAAAGTATATTGTCATGGATCATCCAACATGTTGAGCTTGCCTTTCCCCCTCATGCTAGCCAAATTCTTTGCACCAAGTAGAGATACTACTTGTGCTTCCAAATACCCTTAAACCAGCTTTGCCATGAGAGTCCACCATATCTACCTATGGATTGAGTAAGATCCTTCAAGTAAGTTGTCATCGGTGCAAGCAATAAAAATTGCTCTCTAAATATGTATGATTGATTAGTGTGGATAAAATAAGCTTTATACGATCTTGTGATGTGAAAGAAAAATAAAAGTGACAGACTACATAATAAAGTTCTATATCACAAGTGGCAATATAAAGTGACGTTCTTTCGCATTGAGATTTTGTGCATCCAACCATAAAAGCGCATGGAAACCTCTGCTTCCCTCTGTGAAGGGCCTATCTTTTCTTATTATTGTAACACCCCCAGTGTCATGCTACAGTAATCCCCTGTTAATGGTGCCATGTCATCATGTTACTGTTGCTAATCTTCACTTGATCCAAATCATGATTCAAATTCAAATCCAATCTAAAGTCGAAAATTCATATTTGTCAGACATAAATCTAAAATGTTCATCTTGTGGAAAATAATCTCGTAACTAATATTGGTAGTGAACCAACATTTTTGCAAAGTGTTTAAGTGCACTAAACTAGCTAAAACAGTGCTTATATCATTTGTTTAAATGCTTTTAAATAGTAAACAAATATAAACCTTTTTTTATTAAAGGGCCAAGTCATTTGTGGTAGTAGCTAATTTAATAATACTAATTTAGGGGCTAGTGTTGTATTTTACAAAAAAAATAAAAAAAATCAAATAAGGAAAATACAAACTTAAAAAAAGCCCACAACCCCCTGCCCCCTGGACGTAGGCCACCCAACCGAACCCCTCCTTTGTCGTCTTCCGAAAATCCTGAGCAGCCTATTGCTCTTGATATTCTTGCTTGCTTTCATTATGGTTAATCGAATAAGTCTCGTAATCTTATTGGCATCCCATGTCATTATCATTGTGAGTCCGTTGATGCAATTTGTTGCGAATGCTCGCAATCCTCAATCAGATCTTAGAATTCATCCTTCTGGCTCAGACGTCATTTTAAACATGAGCTTGTTCTCGACCAATCTATTTGCCGTCAATTGTACCCTTAGGTCTATTGAACTTATCCACCCTTGATCAGAGCGTCCCCTTCTGATCCCTCGATTTGGAAATCATAATTCCTTTGATATCTAAACATCGAATCATTCAGATGTTCTATAATCTGATGCCCATGCATTCTTTCTTCAACTGATTGTGTGCTGATGCTCACATCAGCTCCACTATCGACCGTCAGACCCTTTGTTGGATTCTATCCAACAGCGTTCCTTCATATTCAATAAACTTGTGAGCCTTCCCTCGGATACATAATGCCTTTGGTAAATTGTATCCTCTGCTTTCTTAACCATGCGTTGCTTTCGAGCGGGTGGTATTTACTATTGAAGCTTGTGGTATGTTTCCACGATACCCTCATGGGTTGAACCTATGCCTTCCTTAAAATGTGTGAACTCGAATGTTTTCACGAGTCATACTCTTCTGGTGCTTCGCTAGATAAAATTTCAGCACTACAACTTCTTCGGAAATGAGAAGTGAATGAAAGGTTATGCATTGGAGAAGTGGGAGTCGACCTTTAACTTTGTGTTCATGCCCATGGACACGATGCTGATCTTATCATGGATGCTTCTCTTAAACCCTCTTTGGTATAAGTTCATCTTATATATGGGAATTGGTCTTTTGCAACCGTGGTTCCGACCATATTTTCTTCTTGATTCCATTTCTCGGACATGTTAGAGTACTTGCCTTCTGCAGAGCAATACCCTAGTCCAACCTCTATTTTGATCTACCTTCGAGTATTACCCCCCTGGTATCTCGAGGATATTAACCGATTTCACTACATCTTATGCATTTCTGATGAAGTAGTGCCTTTCCCCGTCATAGTCACTCCACGGGTTCTGGGTTGTCGTCAACCGAGAACACCGATTAGTGAATCGAATCACCCCTGTGATTCAGTACTTCTAGTACTTTGTGGTTGAGAAGTTTAATACTTCATCACGTCATTCCTAGCCTGATCGGCTATATCATTTTGTGCTAAATTTTAGGACGTCAATAAGTCCCGAACGTTCCGGAATTAGGCATGCTAATCCGAACTCTTTCCATGGCAACTTTAATTAAGACGATGATGACAAAATATGGCAATTTTCTGACAAAAAATCAAACTGGAACAAAGTTGCCATGTGTTAACAACTAAAGTTGCCACCTCGCAGCAACTAAAGTTTCCATCAAAAATCGTTCGGGGTCACATTTTTAAAATCCGAACATTCGGGATTTATCTATTCCGAAATTTTAACCGTGCTGTCTGGTCCTTCTTCTCGGAGCACAATTTTCGACGATGAGATAACCTTATGACGATCTTCCCCGTCTTATCATTTCACCTCAAACAACAAGCTTGATTTCGAGCTTGTGTCGCACCCGTGGATCCAATAACCTTTCGCTTCATCATTCCTTTGACTTGATGTCATTGTCGATCGTTTACCTCTTCATGAAATCTCTCAACAAAGGTGTCGTGATCATCATCAATATTCTGAGCTCTTTCAGGATATCAATCGAATTCCTGATGAGAAGTACCATCCTTGCCCCTCGGTGGTTGGTGTTATCATCGACAACATTCTTGTCTTCCTCCCAACACAAACTTGTTCATATAATTTTGGAAATACGTCCCTTTTGACATGTCGATGGATTGATGTTGAACCCATCGGCCACCTCCTCTTCTTTTGCCTGATAAAATTGCATGAGTTGTTCTAGAAATTCCTGATGGATCCTTTGTGTTCCCAAGATCCGATCTTTACCTGATGATCTTATCAATGCTATACCGAAGCATGGCTGTGGTACTCCGAACATCATTAAGAACATTGGAGGCCCAATGCTAAATTTTTTTGATCACCTATCCAAACGCTGTTGTATGGGTAACGTCATGAATTTCCTCGCCCCCTTTACCAAAGTGGTTATCTACTTGCTGCCCTTTCTTGTATATCCTGCTCTCCCTTGTTCTTGTGAAGGATATACTCCAAATACTTGTGTTCAATTTGATAATCACATTTTTCCTTTCCATTGTTTTGTTAACCTTTCTTGTGATCTATATGATATAAGCAGTAATATTCCCTGCTTATGAAAACACCTCGGTGTACAACACAATCAGTAAGACTCTGTTATTGTTATTGATGACATTCCGGTAACCACCGATGGACGAGAACTTTGCCTATTGGTCCGCCTCGTCTTACGAGCAGGAAAATGGTTCTCTTCGTCCCTCGCCGTTGGTACCAACATTGTTATCATGATTGTGCAAGATGTCAATGCCTTCCTACTTATTACCCACATGGTGGGCCCATAACCCACAGGTCCCAGGATCGAAACCTGACTCTCCTGTATATCCTTTATTCCGAAGTATCATTAGCTCTTGGCTTTGTGTGTTGTCACGAGTCACCGTCCGCGAGATGATCTATTCCCGATGCTCTGAACCCCCTTCTCGCACTCTGTTCAGGTATCGATCGTTTGTCCATTCGCTTGAAACTTCCTATTGTACCTTCATATTATGCTCCCTATGTTTTCTTAAGTTTCAACTCGAGAGATACTTCTGCCACATTCCCTGAATTGTTCACCAGATAATTAACCCTATAAGGGTCAGTTCTCCCGAAGTTACTCTTTACTTCCCCACTTAAATCTCGGGACGAGATTTCTTGTAGTGGAGGAGATTTGTAACACCCCCAGTGTCATGCTACAGTAATCCCCTGTTAATGGTGCCATGTCATCATGTTACTGTTGCTAATCTTCACTTGATCCAAATCACAATTCAAATTCAAATCCAATCTAAAGTCGAAAATTCATATTTGTCAGACATGAAATCTAAAATGTTCATCTTGTGCCAAATAATCCCGTAACTAATATTGGTTGTGAACCAACATTTTTGCAAAGTGTTTAAGTGCACTAAACTAGCTAAAACAGTGCTTATAACATTTGTTTAAATGCTTTTTAAATAGTAAACAAATATAAATCTATTTTTATTAAAGGGCCAAGTCATTTGTGGTAGTAGCTAATTTAATAATACTAATTTAGGGGCTAGTGTTGTATTTTACAAAAATAATAAAATAAAACAAATAAGGAAAATACAAACTTAAAAAAAAGCCCACAACCCCCTGCCCCCTGGACGTAGGCCACCCAACCGAACCCCTCCCTTTGTCGTCTACCCCGCTACAGGAAGACGACCGAGACGACCCGACCCGAGTCCCAGCCGGATCGCCTCGCCGGCGAACTCCCCCCGGTGGATAAGATCGCCACGGCCCTCGCCTCCTCGATCCCCTCTCCCACTCGGCCCCCATTCGTTGGCTCTCTCTCCCCTCATCTAACCACCGCTCCCCTCCTCCAGATCCGCCCGCTGCTGACCATGCTATTGCGATGGCCGTCATCACTTCTGCTCGTCCGCGAGGACACCGTCCTCGAGTCGCCTCCGCAGCGTGTCCAGGAGGTTTTCCATTCCCGCCTCATCGTCTTCACCAACTGGATCCAGCAGGGAGCCACCACAACATCGACATCGACCTCGTCTTCATCTTCGGCCACCGGAGCTCCGCCGCGTCAATCCACTGCACTGCCGCTCCTAAGCTTTCGCCGGGCCGCCGTGTGCCTTCGCGGTGAGCTCATCATCCGATTCCCCTCTTTCTTCCTTCGTTTTAGTCGTCGTAGGCCGTCGTTCCACCGCCATGGCCGGAGCTCGCGGACGCCATACGCGCCCAGCCGCCGTTGGCTGCGCCCTGGGCCACGCACGCACGCGTGCCCGTTCTCCACGCCCGCACCCTCTGACTCCCGTCGCTGCTTTCCCCGCCAGCCCCCTGTCGCGCTCCTTGCCCGTTGCTGCCGTTGCTCTGTTGTTCTCTCGCTGCTGCTCTTGCATACTGCTGCTTCTCTGCCTACTGTGCTGCTGCATGCTGCTCTAAGCTGCTACTGCTTCTTCATGCCTGCTGCCGCTGCTACTAATTACTACTGCCGCTGCCGTGCGCTGCTTGCTGCTGCTGGTGGCCATGGCCATGGCCATGGCTAGCAAGTGTGTGCGCGTGCTGTGTGTGTTGAGTGCGTACGTGTTGTGTGTGCGTGCTCTGTGTGTGTGTGCAGCGTGTGTGTGCGCGTTGTGCATGCGTGCAGTCTGTGCGTACAGTGCGTATGTGCGCTGAGTGTGTGGCCGCGCCCACCTCCGGCCTCGCCCGCCTTCGGCTGGCCTCGCCGCGCCGCCGCTGCCACTCCATGTTGCTGCTCTGCCTGCTGCACTGGGCTGCTGCTCCGCTGCTACAGTAACGTTCAGTTACTGTAGCAGTAGCCAGCTTTGCAACTTTAACACTAACGAGCCCTCTTGACAGCCCCTAAACAGCAGCTAAACAAAAGTTAATATGAGTAAAATTCATATGGGCATGTAGTACACTTGACAGGGTTCAATACTTTTCATTGGACCAAATCCAAAAGTCACCTAGATTAATTCCTATGAAAATGACAAAAGTCTATGTTCAGTTAGCAGAAAAGACTGAAAATAGAGTTATTGTGTTAGCTATTTAGAGCAGAAAATAAACAGGATACAGGGTTCTAACACGGATGCAATTGACACCATCATATAGACCACAGAAAATTGGTCAAGATTGGTATTAGGTACCAATTCATAAGATGGGCAGAACACTAGTTATAGCCTCTGGAAAACAGCCAAGTGAGGTTTAAAGACTGAACTATTCTCAGACTTAGCCAATTTTTAGGATTTCCAAATAACTATTTAAATCTTCGGAAATTCGTAGAAAATAAACTATAGCTCGGATCGAAAAACTTTGTACATGAAAGTTGCTCAGAACGACGAGACGAATCCGTAAATGCATCCTGTTCGTTCGCTACACACCCCTAGCATAGCAAACACGCAACTTTCCCCCTCCGGTTCATCTGTCCGAAAACGCGAAACACCGGGAATACTTTCCCGGATATTCCCCCCTTCGTCGGTATCACCTACTACCACGTTAGGGCATACCTAGCACCGCGCATTGTCATGTCTTCCATCGTCATGCTTATGTTTGCTTTTATATTTATTGTTTCTTCCCCCCTCTTCTCTCGCTAGACACCGAGACCGACGCCGCTACTACCCAGTACGACTACGGAGTTGACGACCCCTCTCTCTTGCCAAAGCAACCAGGCAAGCCCCCCCTTGATCACCAGATATCGCCTATTCTTCTCTATACTGCTTGCATTAGAGTAGTGTAGCATGTTACTGCTTTCCGTTATTCCTATCCTCGATGCATAGCATGTCCTTGCTACTCTTGTTGTTACCTTTACCGCAATCCTACATGCTTTGTATAGGATGCTAGTGTTTCATCACTGGCCCTACATTCTTGTCCGTCTGCCATGCTATACTATCGGGCCGTGATCACTAGGGAGGTGATCACGAGTATATACTATATACTTTATACATGACACATGTGGTGACTAAAGTCGGGTCAGCTCGTTGAGTACCCGCAAGTGATTCTGATGAGGGGCTGAAAGGACAGGTGGCTCCATCCCGGTAGAGGTGGGCCTGGGTTCCTGACGGCCCCCGACTGTTACTTTGTGGCGGAGCGACAGGGCAGGTTGAGACCACCTAGGAGAGAGGTGGGCCTGGCCCTGTTCGGCGTTCGCGGATACTTAACACGCTTAACGAGATCTTGGTATTTGATCTGAGTCTGGCTACTGGCCTATACGCACTAACCAACTATGCGGGAACAGTTATGGGCACTCGACGTCGTGGTATCAGCCGAAGCCTTCGTGACGTCAGCGACTGAGCGGCACGCGTCGGATTGGGACGTAAGCCTGCTCTTGTATTAAGGGGGCTAGTTCTGTTTCCGGCCGTGTACGCAACGTGTAGGTGTGCTATGGGCGATGGGCCCAGACCCCTGTGCGCTTAGGTTTAGACCGGCGTGCTGACCTCTCTGTTGTGCCTAGGTGGGGCTGCGACGTGTTGATCTTCCGCGGCCGGGCATGACCCAGAAAAATATGTCCGGCCAAATGGGATCAAGCGTGTTGGGCTATGTGGTGCACCCCTGCAGGGAAGTTAATCTATTCGAATAGCCATGATCTTCGGTAACAGGACGACTTGGAGTTGTACCTTGACCTTATGACAACTAGAACCGGATACTTAATATAACACACCCTTCCAAGTGCCAGATACAACCCTGTGTTAGCTCTCTATAATGGCTACGAGGAGGGGATCGCCGGGTAGGATTTTGATTTGCGTTGCTATTTGGAGGACTTGATCTACTCTCTTCTACATGTCAGAAGACGGAGGCTGCCGAGCGTAGTCTTCGGCTGTGATTAGCTATCCCCTCTTATTACGGCATTCTGTAGTTCAGTCCACCGATATGGCCCCTTTACACATATACCCATGCATATGTAGTGTAGCTCCTTGCTTGCGAGTACTTTGGATGAGTACTCACGGTTGCTTTTCTCTCCCTTTTCCCCCTCTCCCTTCTACCTGGTTGTCGCAACCAGATGTTGGAGCCCATGATCCAGACGCCTCCGTTGACGACGACTCCTACTACACCGGAGGTGCCTACTACTACGTGCAGGCCGCTGACGACGACCATGAGTAGTTCGGAGGATCCCAGGCAGGAGGCCTGCGCCTCGTTCGATCTGTATCCCAGTTTGTGCTAGCCTTCTTAAGGCAAACTTGTTTAACTTATGTCTGTACTCAGATATTATTGCTTCCGATGACTCGTCTATGATCGAGCACTTGTATTCGAGCCCTCGAGGCCCCTGGCTTGTATTATGATGCTTGTAAGACTTATTTATGTTTTAGAGTTGTGTTGTGATATCTTCCCGTGGGTCCCTGATCTTGATAGTACACGTTTGCGTGTATGATTAGTGTACGATTGAATCGGGGGTGTCACAAGTTGGTATCAAAGCCGACTGCCTGTAGGAATCCCCCTTCCACACTCCTTGGCCGAAGTCGAGTCTAGATGTTGCAAAAACTTTTACTAACATGGCTGTGTGTCTTACGGGCACACGTCGCCATTGGGTGGTAGTAGGATATTTTATTCCTCGTCCTATACTCTGGGACTCTGACATCTCTTCAATTCAGGTTAAACGATTTTATTAACTCGGACTCTAGGTTCTCGATAATACTTTCTCCCGGAGAGCCCCTTCAGTCCAGATGATCACCGATTACACCAGAAGATTTCGAAGATACTCTACGATTTTCTCTCGAGACCTTGTGCCCGTTGCTTTTGCAATTCCCTTCCACCAAAATATCCCTATGATAAATACTTACCCCTGTCGTGCTTACTTTTATTCCCAGTCGATCTTGTTATTACAAGATACCCCGAGAATACTTGTGCCTATTGCCTTGCAGTTTTCTTTGCCACTTGAATATCCCTACGGATAATTCTTGCACTTATCGAGTATCCGCTCATCCCCAGTTGATTCGTGTATTTCACAGAAGTCTTCGAAAGACCGTTCGATCTTCCGAAAATCCTGAGCATCCTATTGCTCTTGATATTCTTGCTTGCTTTCATTATGGTTAATCGAATAAGTCTCGTAATCTTATTGGCATCTGTTGGGGCAGGCTGATCTGGCCCACGAACACCTATGGGACCGGCGGACCGGGCCCCTTTCGGTTCGGCGGGGGGCGAAGGTCGCACGAAGAGCAGATCGAGGCGAAGCACACGAGCGGTTTACCCAGCTTCGGAGCTCTCCGGAGAGATAACACTCCTACTGCTGCATGTCTGGGTGTATTGAGTTCTTGCTCGGCAGCGCTGAGTGCTACAGTACACACAAGATGCTAACGAGACCGAGCGTGAGTGTTCTCTGGCTGACCCCCCCCCCCCTACGTTGCGCATGGGCCTCCTTTTATATGCTAAAGGGGTCTCCGATAGGTGGCAACGTAGACAAGGGTAAAAATGGAAAAGGAGTGGTTGGTACAGCTACTTGTACAGTGTATCATACCTAACCCTGACGGCAGGGGACAAAGGCATTAACTGCTGTCTCGTCGCCCTAACAGTCGCGAAAGGGACCGCCCGGGCGCCACCGCTTGCCACGATGGCAATCTTGTCGGCGCCGCTTGCCACCAGCGCTCCGCTGGCATACGGCCTCTTGCCACAGCGCCTAGAAAGGTCCCAGGCGACACGTTAGTGGATGTGCTTTGGAGCGCAGTGCGGAGTGGTGATGCGCGGCAAGCGCCTTGCAGCGGTTGTTGTCTTGTCGTGTCCGGAAGCTTGTCGCTCATCGGGCCTTCCCGACAAGCTCCTCTTGCCGGGCCTTGTCTCCTAGGTGCCTTGGGTGGCATTCCGGCAAGCTCCTCTTGCCAGGGCCTTGCCTCCTTGGCTTGAATACTTTGTTCTTGAATGGCTCCAAAGGAACCACGGAGGACCTTGGCGGTCACCCGGTAAGCCTTGTCGCGGAGGGCTGCAACTGCCCGTGCACAAGTTCGGGATACTAGGGTACCCCTACTCTAGTACACCGACAACATCCCTTGTCATTATCATTGTGAGTCCGTTGATGCAATTTGTTGCGAATGCTCGCAATCCTCAATCAGATCTTAGAATTCATCCTGGTGGCTCAGACGTCATTTTAAACATGAGCTTGTTCTCAACCAATCTATTTGCCGTCAATTGTACCCTTAGGTCTATTGAACTTATCCACCCTTGATCAGAGCGTCCCCTTCTGATCCCTCGATTTGGAAATCATAATTCCTTCGATATCTAAACATCGAATCATTCAGATGTTCTATAATCTGATGCCCTTGCATTCTTTCTTCAACGGATTGTGTGCTGATGCTCACATCAGCTCCGCTATCGACCGTCAGACCCTTTGTTGGATTCTATCCAACAGCGTTCCTTCATATTCAATAAACTTCTGAGTCTTCCCTTGGATACATAATGCCTTTGGTAAATTGCATCCTCTGCTTTCTTAACCATGCGTTGCTTTCGAGCGGGTGGTATTTACTATTGAAGCTTGTGGTATGTTTCCACGATACCCTCATGGGTTGAATCTATGCCTTCCTTAAAATGTGTGAACTCGAATGTTTTCACGAGTCATACTCTTACGGTGCTTCGCTAGATAAAATTTCAGCACTACAACTTCTTCGGAAATGAGAAGTGAATGAAAGGTTATGCATTGGAGAAGTGGGAGTCGACCTTGAACTTTGTGTTCATGCCCATGGACACGATGCTGATCTTATCATGGATGCTTCTCTTAAACCCTCTTTGGTATAAGTTCATCTTATATATGGGAATTGGTCTTTTGCAACCGTGGTTCCGACCATATTTTCTTCTTGATTCCATTTCTCGGACATGTTAGAGTACTTGCCTTCTGCAGAGCAATACCCTAGTCCAACCTCTATTTTGATCTACCTTGAGTATTACCCCCCTGGTATCTCGAGGATATTAACCGATTTCACTACATCTTATGCATTTCTGATGAAGTAGTGCCTTTCCCCGTCATAGTCACTCCACGGGTTCTGGGTTGTCGTCAACCGAGAACACCGATTAGTGAATCGACTCACCCCTGTGATTCAGTACTTCTAGTACTTTGTGGTTGAGAAGTTTAATACTTCATCACGTCATTCCTAGCCTGATCGGCTATATCATTTTGTGCTAAATTTTAGGACGTCAATAAGTCCCGAACGTTCGGGATTTAGGCATGCTAATCCGAACTCTTTTCATGGCAACTTTAATTAAGACGATGATGACAAAAATATGGCAATTTTCTGACAAAAAATCAAACTGGAACAAAGTTGCCATGTGTTAACAACTAAAGTTGCCACCTCGCAGCAACTAAAAATGCCATCAAAAATCGTTCGGGGTCACATTTTTAAAATCCGAACATTCGGGATTTATCAATTCCGAAATTTTAACCATGCTGCCTGGTCCTTCTTCTCGGAGCACAATTTTCGACGATGAGATAACCTTATGACGATCTTCCCTGTCTTATCATTTCACCTCAAACAACAAGCTTGATTTCGAGCTTCTGTCGCACCCGTGGATCCAATAACCTTTCGCTTCATCATTCCTTTGACTTGATGTCATCGTCGATCGTTTACCTCTTCATGAAATCTCTCAACAAAGGTGTCGTGATCATCATCAATATTTTGAGCTCTTCGGGATATCAATCAATTCTGATGATAAGTACCGTCCTTGCCCCTCGATGGTTGGTGTTATCATCGACAACATTCTTGTCTTCCTCCCAACACAAACTTGTTCATATAATTTTGGAAATACGTCCCTTTTGACATGTCGATGGATTGATGTTGAACCCATCGGCCACCTCCTCTTCTTTTCCCTGATAAAATTGCATGAGTTGTTCTAGAAATTCCTGATGGATCCTTTATGTTCCCAAGATCCGATCTTTACCTGATGATCATATCAATGCTATCCCGAAGCATGGATGTGGTACTCCGAACATCAATAAGAACATTGGAGGCGCAATGCTAAATGTTTTTTGATCACCTATCCAAACACTGTTGTATGGGTAACGTCATGAATTTCCTCGCCCCCTTTACCAAAGTGGTTATCTACTTGCTTCCCTTTCTTGTATATCCTGCTCTCCCTTGTTCTTGTGAAGGATATACTCCAAATACTTGTGTTCATTTTGATAATCACATTTTTCCTTTCCATTGTTTTGTTAACCTTTCTTGTGATCTATATGATATAACCAGTAATATTCCCTGCTTATGAAAACACCTCGGTGTACAACACAATCAGTAAGACTCTGTTATTGTTATTGATGACATTCCGGTAATCACCAATGGACGAGAACTTTGCCTATTGGTCCGCCTCATCTTACGAGCAGGAAAATGGTTCTCTTCGTCCCTCGCCGTTGGTACCAACATTGTTGCCAACATAACTAATAGGTTATTCTCTGACATGCCTTGTTATCATGACTGTGCAAGATGTCAATGCCTTCCTACTTATTACCCACATGGTGGGCCCATAACCCACAGGTCCCAGGATCGAAACCTGACTCTCCTGTATATCCTTTATTCCGAAGTATCATTAGCTCTTGGCTTTGTGTGTTGTCATGAGCCACCGTCTGCGAGATGATCTATTCCCGATGCTCTGAACCCCCTTCTCACACTCTGTTCAGGTATCGATCGTTTGTCCATTCGCTTGAAACTTCCTATTGTACCTTCATATTATGCTCCCGATGTTTTCTTAAGTTTCAACTCGAGAGATACTTCTGCCACATTTCCTGAATTGTTCACCAGATAATTAACCCTATAAGGGTCTGTTCTCCCGAAGTTACTCTTTACTTCCCCACTTAAATCTCGGGACGAGATTTCTTGTAGTGAGGAGATTTGTAACACCCTCAGTGTCATGCTACAGTAATCCCCTGTTAATGGTGCCATGTCATCATGTTACTGTTGCTAATCTTCACTTGATCCAAATCATGATTCAAATTCAAATCCAATCTAAAGTCGAAAATTCATATTTGTCAGACATGAAATCTAAAATGTTCATCTTGTGCCAAATAATCCCGTAACTAATATTGATAGTGAACCAACATTTTTGCAAAGTGTTTAAGTGCACTAAACTAGCTAAAACAGTGCTTATAACATTTGTTTAAATGCTTTTTAAATAGTAAACAAATATAAATCTATTTTTATTAAAGGGCCAAGTCATTTGTGGTAGTAGCTAATCTAATAATACTAATTTAGGGGCTAGTGTTGTATTTTACAAAAATAATAAAATAAAACAAATAAGGAAAATACAAACTTAAAAAAAGCCCACAACCCCCTGCCCCCTGGACGTAGGCCACCCAACCGAACCCCTCCCTTTGTCGTCTACCCCGCTCTGAGGAAGGCACCGAGACGACCGACCCGAGTCCCAGCCGGATCGCCTCGCCGTGAACACCCCCGGTGGATAAGATCGCCACGGCCCTCGCCTCCTCGATCCCCTCTCCCACTCGGCCCCCATTCGTTGGCTCTCTCTCCCCTCATCTAACCACCGCTCCCCTCCTCCAGATCCGCCCGCTGCTGACCATGCTACTGTGATGGCCGTCATCGCTGCTGCTCGTTCGTGAGGACACCGTCCTCGAGTCGCCTCCGCAGCGTGTCCAGGAGGTTTTCCATCGTCCGCCTCATCGTCTTCACCAACTGGATCCAGCAGGGAGCCACCACAACATCGACATCGACCTCGTCTTCATCTTCGGCCACCGGAGCTCCGCCGCGTCAATCCACGCACTGCCGCTCCTAAGCTTTCGCTGGGCCGCCGTGTGCCTTCACGGTGAGCTCATCTTCTCGTTTTAGTCGTCGTAGGCCGTCGTTCCACCGCCATGGCCGGAGCTCGCGGACGCCATACGCGCCCAGCCGCCGTTGGCTGCGCCCTGGGCCACGCACGCACGCGCGCCCGTTCTCCACGCCCGCGCCCTCTGACTCCCGTCGCTGCTTTCCCCGCCAGCCCCCTGCCGCGCTCCTTGCCCGTTGCTGCCGTTGCTCTGTTGTTCTCTCGCTGCTGCTCTTGCATACTGCTGCTTCTCTGCCTACTGTGCTGCTACGTGCTGCTCTAAGCTGCTACTTCTTCTTCATGCCTGCTGCCGCTGCTACTAATTACTATTGCCGCTGCCGTGCGCTGCTTGCTGCTGCTGGTGGCCATGGCCATGGCCATGGCTAGCAAGTGTGTGCGCGTGCTGTGTGTGTTGAGTGCGTACGTGTTGTGTGTGCGTGCTCTGTGTGTGTGCAGCGTGTGTGTGCGCGTTATGCATGTGTGCAGTGTGTGCGTACAGTGCGTATGTGCGCTGAGTGTGTGGCCGCGCCCACCTCCGGCCTCGCCCGCCTTCGGCTGGCCTCGCCGCGCCGCCGCTGCCACTCCATGTTGCTGCTCTGCCTGCTGCACTGGGCTGCTGCTCCGCTGCTACAGTAACGTTCAGTTACTGTAGCAGTAGCCAGCTTTGCAACTTTAACACTAACGAGCCCTCTTGACAGCCCCTAAACAACAGCTAAACGAAAGTTAATATGAGTAAAATTCATATGGGCATGTAGTACACTTGACAGGGTTCAATACTTTCCATTGGACCAAATCCAAAAGTCACCTAGATTAATTCCTATGAAAATGACAAAAGTCTATGTTCAGTTAGCAGAAAAGACTGAAAATAGAGTTATTGTGTTAGCTACTTTAGAGCAGAAAATAAACAGGATACAGGGTTCTAATAGAGACGCAATTGACACCATCATGTAGATCACAGAAAATTGGTCAATATTGGTATTAGGTACCAATTCATAAGATGGGCAGAACACTAGTTATAGCCTCTGGAAAACAGCCAAGTGAGGTTTAAAGACTGAACTATTCTCAGACAGCCAATTTTCAGGATTTCCAAATAACTATTTAAATCTTCGGAAATTCGTAGAAAATAAACTATAGCTCGGATCGAAAAACTTTCTACATGAAAGTTGCTCAGAGCGACGAGACGAATCCGGAAATGCAGCCCGTTCGTCCGCCACACACCCCTAGCATAGCAAACACGCAACTTTCCCCCTCTGGTTCATCTGTCCGAAAACGCGAAACACCGGGAATACTTTCCCGGATGTTCCCCCCTTCGTCGGTATCACCTACTACCGCGTTAGGGCATACCTAGCACCGCGCATTGTCATGTCTTCCATCGTCATGCTTATGTTTGCTTTTATATGTATTGTTTCTTCCCCCCTCTTCTCTCGCTAGACACCGAGACCGATGTCGCTACTACCCAGTACGACTACGGAGTTGACAATCCCTCTCTCTTGCCAGAGCAACCAGTCAAGTCCCCCCCCCCCCCTTGATCACCAGATATCGCCTATTCTTCTCTATACTGCTTGCATTAGAGTAGTGTAGCATGTTACTGCTTTTCGTTAATCCTATCCTGATGCATAGCATGTCCTTGCTACTACCTGCAATCCTACATGCTTAGTATAGGATGCTAGTGTTTCATCGGTGGCCCTACATTCTTGTCCGTACGCCATGCTATACTATCGGGCCGTGATCACTAGGGAGGTGATCACGAGTATATACTATATACTTTATACATGACACATGTGGTGACTAAAGTCGGGTCAGCTCGTTGAGTACCCGCATAGTGATTCGATGAGGGGCTGAAAGGACGGTGGCTCCATCCCGGTAGAGGTGGGCACAGGTTCTGACAGCCCCATTTGTTACTTTATGGCGGAGCGACAGGGCAGGTTGAGACCACCTAGGAGAGAGGTGGGTCTGGCCCTGTTCGGCGTTCGCGGATACTTAACACGCTTAACGAGATCTTGGTATTTGATCTGAGTCTGTCTACTGACCTATACGCACTAACCAACTACGCGGGAACAGTTATGGGCACTCGACGTCGTGGTATCAGCCGAAGCCTTCGTGACGTCAGCGACTGAGCGGCGCGCGCCGGATTGGAACGTAAGCCTGCTCTTGTATTAAGGGGGCTAGTTCTGCTTCCGGCCGCGTACGCAACGTGCAGGTGTGCTATGGGCGATGGGCCCAGACCCCTGTGCGCTTAGGTTTAGACCGGCGTGCTGACCTCTCTGTTGTGCCTAGGTGGGGCTGCGACGTGTTGATCTTCCGCGGCCGGGCATGACCTAGAAAAGTGTTTCCGGCCAAATGGGATCAAGCGTGTTGGGCTATGTGGTGCACCCCTGCAGGGAAATTAATCTATTCGAATAGCCGTGATCTTCGGTAACAGGACGACTTGGAGTTGTACCTTGACCTTATGAAAACTAGAACCGGATACTTAATAAAACACACCCTTCCAAGTGCGGATACAACCCGGTGGTCGCTCTCTAACGGGCTACAAGGAGAGGATCGCCGGGTAGGATTATGCTATGCGATGCTACTTGGAGGACTTGATCTACTCTCTTCTACATGCTTTGCAAGGCGGAGGCTGCCAGAAGCGTAGTCTTCGACAGGATTAGCTATCCCCCTCTTATTCTGGCATTCTGCAGTTCAGTCCACCGATATGGCCCCTTTACACATATACCCATGCATATGTAGTGTAGCTCCTTGCTTGCGAGTACTTTGGATGAGTACTCACGGTTGCTTTTCTCTCCCTTTTCCCCCTCTCCCTTCTACCTGGTTGTCGCAACCAGATGTTGGAGCCCAGGATCCAGACGCCTCCGTTGACGATGACTCCTACTACACCGGACGTGCCTACTACTACGTGCAGGCCGCTGACGACGACCAGGAGTAGTTAGGAGGATCCCAGGCAAGAGGCCTGCGCCTCGTTCGATCTGTATCCCAGTTTGTGCTAGCCTTCTTAAGGCAAACTTGTTTAACTTATGTCTGTACTCAGATATTATTGCTTCCGCTGACTCGTCTATGATCGAGCACTTGTATTCGAGCCCTCGAGGGCCCTGGCTTGTATTATGATGCTTGTAAGACTTATTTATGTTTTAGAGTTGTGTTGTGATATCTTCCCGTGAGTCCCTGATCTTGATCGTACACGTTTGTGTGTATGATTAGTGTACGATTGAATCGGGGGCGTCACAATTATCTTCTACCTTATGCAAGAGTCATGGTGATCTTCACCTTTTCTTTTTACGTTTTATCCTTTGGCAAGCACAATGTGTTGGAAAGATCTTGATAGATATATCTAATTAGATGTAAGTTAGCATGAGCTATTATTGTTGACATTACCCTTGAGGTAAAAGGTTGGGAGGCGAAACTATAAGCCCCTATCTTTCTCTGTGTCCGATTAAAACTCTATAACCACAAGTATTCGTGAGTGTTAGCAATTATGGAAGACTATATGATACTTGCGTATGTGGACTTGCTAAAAAGCTCTAACATAGACTCTTTCTGATGTTATGATAAATTGCAATTGCTTCAATGACTGAGATTATAGTTTGTTGGTTCTCAATAAAGTTTCTGATTCATACTTTGCATTATGAGTAGATTATTACTTGAGCATAAGAAATCATATGACAATATCCTTATATGTTGTTGTTATAAGAATAATCATGATGCTCTCATGTCCGTATATTATTTTATCGACACCTCTACCTCTAAACATGTGGACATATTTGTCAATATCGGCTTCCGCTTGAGGACAAGCGAGGTCTAAGCTTGGGGGAGTTGATACGTCCATTTTGCATCATGCTTTTATATCAATATTTATTGCATTATGGGTTGTTACTACACATTATGTCACAATACTTATGCCTATTCTCTCTTATTTTACAAGGTTTACATAAGGAGGAGAATGCCGACAATTTGGAATTACAGGGTGGAAAAGGAGCAAATATTAGAGACCTATTCTGCACAACTACAAAAGTCCTGAAACTCCACGAAAGTCATTTTTGGAAATAATAAAAAAATATTGGGCGGAAGAAATACCAGAGGGGGCCCACACCCAGGCCAAGAGGGTGGGGGCGCGCCCTACTCCCATGGGCGCGCCCCCCGGCCTCGTGGGCCCCCTGTTGGCCCTCCGGTGCCCATCACCTTCCCCATCTATCTACAGCGGTCCACTCTCCCGCAACCCGCTGTACCCTCTACTTGAACATGGTGCTTTATGCTTCATACTATTATCTAATGATGTGTTGCCATCCTATGATGTCTGAGTACATTTTCGTTGTCCTACCGGTAATTGGTGAATTGCTATGATTGGTTTAATTTGCGTGTGGTTATGTTCCTGTCCTTTGGTGCCGATCATATGAGCGCGTGCGTGGATTACACCACAGGGTTAGTTGTATGTTGATAGCACTATGTATTGGAGGGCAAGAGTGTCAGAAGCTTCAACCTAGCATAGAAATTGATGCATACGGGATTGAAGGGGGACCAATATATCTTAATGCTATGGTTGGGTTTACCTTAATGAGCGTTAGTAGTTGCGGATGCATGCTAATAGTTCAATCGTAAGTGCATAGAATTCCAAGTCGGAGATGACATGCTAGCAGTGGCCTCTCCCACATAAAACTTGCTGTCGGCCTGAACAATTTTACGCAACTGGGCCGATGGCAGAATTTTATGGGAGAACCCAGCATAAACCATAATGGAAATATAGTCGATAGGTAGAGTGCTATAATAGATGGGAAAATTTCACTAATGGCTTCTCTAGAAAAATAGCAAACGATGGGTAAACAAATTACTGTTGGGCAATTGATAGAACTTCAAATAATCATGATGATATCCAGGCAATGATCATTATATAGGCATCATGTCCAAGATTAGTAGACCGACTCCTGCCTACATCTACTACTATTACTCTACACGTCGACCGCTATCCAGCATGCATCTAGTGTATTAAGTTCATGGAGAAATGGAGTAATGCAATAAGAACGATGACATGATGTAGACAACATCTATCTATGTAGAGATAGACCCCATCATTTTATCCTTAGTAGCAATGATACATACGTGTCGGTTCTCCTTCTGTCACTGGGATCAAGCACCGTAAGATCAAACCCACTACAAAGCACCTCTTCCCATTGCAAGATAAATAGATCAAGTTGGCAATCAAAAGCCAAATATCGAAGAAGAAATACGAGGCTATAAGCAATCATGCATATAAGAGATCAAAGAAACTCAAATAATTTTCATGGATATAAAAAGATAGATCTGATCATAAACTCAAAGTTCATCCGATCCCAACAAATACACCGCAAAAGAGTTACAACATATGAATCCCCAAGAGACCATTGTATTGAGAATCAAATGAGAGAGAGGAAGCCATCTAGCTACTAACTACGGACCCGAAGCTCTACAAAGAACTACTCACGCATCATCGGAGAGACACCAATGGAAGTGGTGAACCCCTCCATGATGGTGTCTAGATTGGGTCTGGTGGTTCTGGACTCTGCGACGGCTGGAATAGATTTTCGTTGACTCTCCTAGGGTTTCTGGAATATTGGGGTATTTATAGAGCAAAGAGGCGGTCCGAGGGGCATCCGAGGTGGGCACAACCCACCAGGCGCTTTGGGCCTCTGGCCAGCATACAGTGGGTTGTTCTCCCCTTGGAGCACCCCCTAGGCGCTGCCTTGGCCCATTGGGTGTCTTCTGGTCCATAAAAAATCTCCGAAAGTTTCGTTGCATTTGGACTCCATTTGGTATTGATTTTCTGCGATGTAAAAAAACATACAGAAAACAGCAACTGGCACTTGGCACTATGTCAATAGGTTAGTTCCAAAAAATGATATAAAATGACTATAAAATGATCATAATGCATCCAAGATTGATAATACAATAGCATGGAACGATAAAAAATTATAGATACGTTGGAGATGTATCAGCATCCCCAAGCTTAACTCCTGCTCATCCTCGAGTAGGTAAGTGATAAAAACAGAATTTTTGATGTGGAATGCTGCCTAACATGTCATCTCATATTTCTTTTCTTTATAGCATGGACATTTGGACTTTTATATTGTTCAAAGCAATAGTCTAGTTTTGACATGACAACTTAAATACTCAAGCATATCAACAAGCAACCATGCCTTTCAAAATATCAACACTAAAATAAGCTATCCCTAGCCCATCATGCTTAATCATTGATCCATTCATGAAACACACTCGCATATTAACTACACCCAATGCTCAAGTACGATCATACTGCCTCCTAGTTGGTGCTTTATACGACAAGATGGAGACTCAAATTAAAAATTAAAATTGCAGAAAGTAAAAGAAAGGCCCTTCGCAGAGGGAAGTAGGGATTTTTAGAGGTGCCAGAGCTCAAAGCGAAAAACTTAGAGATAAAAACATTTTGGGAGGTGTGTCCTTCCCACCAGCGAAAATGACTTAGAGTTCCCAACACTTTCCATGCTAGATATATCATAGGCGGTTCCCAAACAGAAAATAAAGTTTATTCCTTTTTCAACCATACTTTCACTTTCCATGGCTAGCCATATCCACGGTTGCCTTCCATACCAACATTTTCCAAGGAATTTATTATTTGACAACATAAAGTAAATTCATTTTTCATTTCGGGACTGGGCATCCCTAATACATTTGCCTTACTCTCGTGCAATGACAAGTGAATAAACACTCATCGTGAGAATAACACATCTAGCATGGAAAATATTAGCCACCCCTCACCGCCTCATGACGATGCGAACACACAAAAGAGAAGTTTTTTTTGAAAATTAGAGATGGCACATACAAATTTGCTTAGAACGGCAAAAGAATATTGCATATAGGTAGATATAGTGAACTCATGTGGCAAAACTGGTTTAAAGGTTTTTGGATGCACAAGTAGTGATCATACTTAGTGCAAAATGAAGGCTGGCAAAAGATTGAGAAGCGACCAACCAAGAAACAAATAATCTCATAAGCGAGCATTTAGCATTTTTAACACCGAATAATGCACCACAAGTAGGATATAATTTCATTGCATAATTATTGACTTTAGTGCTTGCATAGTGAATCACAAACCTTAACACCAATATTCTTACTAAATCATAATTACTCATCAAGATGGCTCACATATCACATCATCATACGTCAAAACTATTACTAAGAATCAAGTTTATTTTGTCCAATGATCTTTATGAAAGTTTTTATTATATCCTTCTTGGATATCTATCACTTCGGAACTAATTTTCATATGTTGCTTTTGATAAGCTCAAACAAATATAAGTGAAGATCATGAGCATAATATTTCTTTCTCTCAAATTAATTTAAGTGAAGCAAGAGAGAATTTCTTGAAAATTTTAATAACTCTCAAATAAATCTAAGTGAAGCAATAGAGCATTTCTTCAAAAATACTAAAGCACACCGTGCTAAGAAAGATATAAGTGAAGCACTAGAGCAAATCCATAGCTCATAAAAATTTAAGTGAAGCATAGAGAGCAATTCTAACAAGTCATGACATAATTTTGGCTGTCTCAACTAGGTGTGTACAGCAAGGAATCAAGATTTAAAACACAAAATAAAACAAGCAAAGACTCTTATCATACAAGACGCTCCAAGCAAAACACATAGTATGTGACGAATACAAATATAGCTTGAAGTAAAATACTAATGGTTGTTAGAAGAAAGAGGGGATGCCACTTGGGGCATCCCCAAGCTTAGTTTCTTGTTCTCTTTTGGATAATAGATTGGGATGCTGGGGCACCCCCAATCTTAGGCTCTTCTTACTCCTTATTCCTTCATCCATCGTAAGATAACCCGAAACTTGAACACTTCTGACGGTGTCCTGGACTAGGGGGTACTCACCACGTCATCTCCCAATCTGTTAGATTGGGCCGAGGAGCCCCATGGTCGTATACTCATGGGCCAGTCCGGACAGCTGCCGCATACAAGGAAGATTCCACAAGACTTGGTGATCAAGACAAGGACTGCTCCCCCGCCGGCGTATTCGGCTAGGACTCTTGTTATCCTAGGACTCTGGTGCATTATATAAACCAGGGCTAGGCTAGTCGATAGATGATACAACAATCATACCATAGGCTAGCTTCTAGGGTTTAATTAGCCTCTACGATCTCGTGGTAGATCAACTCTTGTAATACTCATATTCATCAAGATCAATCAAGCAGGAAGTAGGGTATTACCTCCATAGAGAGGGCCTGAACCTGGGTAAACATTGTGTCCCTTGCCTCCTGTTACCATCCTCCTTAGACGCACAGTTCGGGACCCCCTACCCGAGATCTGCTGGTTTTGACACCGACAACTTCAATCACACAAAACTCAACAAAACCTTCGTGAGATCCGTTAGTATAAGAATGCAAATCACTACTATAAGTACTGTAGAAAACCAATTCATATTTTGTTCTTGCATTATACCTACTGCATTCCAAATTTTCTATGGCAAAAACTCATCAAAGAAAACCATAGAGCCATCAAAACAAGCACACAACGCAAAGAAAACAGAATCTGTCAAAAACAGAACAGTCTGTAGCAATCTGTGTATTTCGAATACCTCTGGACCTCCAAAAATTCTGAAAAATTAGGATGACCTGAGAAATTTGTATATTAATCTTCTTCAAAAAGAATTGGCATAATATCACGCTCTGGTAAAAAATGAGAATTGTTTTCGTGAGCGCAAAAGTTTCTGTTTTTCAGTAAGAACAAACAACTATCACCCAAGAAGATCCTAAAGGCTTTACTTGGCACAAACACTAACTAAAACACAAAAAACACAATCATAACAGTAGCATAATTGTGCAAACACTCAAGAACAGAAAGCAAAAGGCAAAAATAAATTTTATTCATCGGGTTGCCTCCCAACAAGCGCTATAGTTTTACGCCCTTAGCTAGGCATAAATTTTTTTATGATGCTCACACGAAAGATAATAATTGAAACACAAAGAGAGCATCATGAAACAAATGACAAACACATTTAAGTCTAGCTACTTCCTAGAACAAATTGTCAAGACAACAAATATCTAGCATATGCAAAGGAGAGGAATAAGACATTGAAAATATCAACATAACGAGAGGTAATTTAGTAACATGAAAATTTCCACAACCATATTTTACTCGCTCATAATAATTATATGTAGGATCATAATCAAATTCAACAATATAAATATCAAATAAAATTTGATCCTCATGATCCATATGCATGCAAAGTTGACGCTCTTCCAAAATAGTGGGATTATCATAAAATAAAGTCATGACCTCTCCAAACCCACGTTTATCAAAAATTTCATAAGATTGAACACTCTAAAAATATGTGGGATTATTTTTACTTAAAGTTGATGCTCTTCCAAACCCACTTTCAATACTATCGCGAACACAATCATCATGAAGCTTAAATAAACTTTCAAGATCATAAGAATCATTATCACCCCAATCATGATCATTGCAACAAGTAGTGGAGATAGCAAAATTAGCATCCCCAAGCTTGGGGTTTTGCATATTATTAGCACAATTTACATTAATAGAATTTATAGTAAAATCATTGCAATCATGCTTTTCATTCAAAGAGATATCATGAATCACTTCATAAATTTCTTCATCACAATTTTCAGATTCACGAATCTCAAGCAAAACTTCATAAAGATAATCTACTGCACTCAAATCACTAGCAATTGGTTCATGATAATTGGATCTCTTAAAAAGATTAGAAAGTAGATGAGGATCCATATCAATAAATTTTTAGCACGCAAAGATGCAAGAAAACAGAAGACACATGGCAACACAAGCAAAGATAGCAAACAAGATTGCAAACAAAAATAGATCTGATGAGAAAAAGGCGAACGAAAAAGAGGGCAAATAAAATGGCAAATTTTGTGAAGTGGGGGAGAGGAAAATGAGAGGCAAATGGAAAATAATGTAAATTGAGAGGAGATGAGATTTGTGATTAAGAACCTGGTATATGTTGAAGATCCTCCCCGGCAACGGCGCCAGAAATTCCTTTTGATGCGGCTTGAAGCTACGTCGGTATTTCCCTAAAAAGGAAGGGATGATGCAGCACAGTGGCGGTAGGTATTTCCCTTAGTTATGAGACCAAGGTTATCGAACCGGTAGGAGAACCAAGCAACACAACATAAACAACCCCTGCACACAAATAACAAATACTCGCAACCCAATGTGTAAAAGGGGTTGTCAATCCCTTTCGGGTAGCGGCGCCCCAAGATAGGCAAACAGACATGAATAAAATTGTAGTATATTGATAGATCGAACGCCAAATAAAATAAATAAGAATAAAACGCAACAAGGTATGTTTTGTATTTTGGGTTTAATAGATCTGAAAATAAAAGCAAACAAAAAGTAGATCGCAAAGGCAAATAATATGAGAAAGAGACCCGGGGGCCGTAGGTTTCACTAGTCGCTTCTCTCGAGAAAAAATAGCAAACGGTGGGTAAACAAACTACTGTTGGGCAATTGATAGAACTTCAACTAATCATGACGGCATCCAGGCAATGATCATTATATAGGCATCACGTCCTAGATTAGTAGACCGACTCCTGCCTGCATCTACTACTATTACTCCACACATTGACCGCTATCCAGCATGCATCTAGTGTATTAAGTTCATGGAGAAACGGAGTAATGCAATAAGAACGATGACATGATGTAGACAAGATCTATCTATGTAGAGAGACCCCATCGTTTTATCCTTAGTAGCAACGATACATACGTGTCGGTTCCCCTTGATCCTTTGGGATCAAGCACCGTAAGATCGAACCCACTACAAAGCACCTCTTCCCATTGCAAGATAAATAGATCAAGTTGGCCAAACAAAACCCAAATATCGGAGAAGAAATATGAGGCTATAAGCAATCATGCATATAAGAGATCAAAGAAACTCAAATAACTTTCATGGATATAAAAATATAAATCTCATCATAAACTCAAAGTTCATCCGATCCCAACAAACACACCGCAAAAAGAGTTACATCATATGGATCTCCAAGAGACCATTGTATTGAGAATCAAATGAGAGATAGAGGAAGCCATCTAGCTACTAACTACGGACCCGAAGGTCTATAAAGAACTACTTATGCATCATCGGAGAGGCACCAATGGAAGTGGTGAACCCCTCAGTGATGGTGTCTAGATTGTATCTGGTGGTTCTGGACTCTGCGGCGGCTGGAATTGATTTTCGTCAACTCTCTTGGGGTTTCTGGAATATTGGGGTATTTATAGAGCAAAGAGGCGGTCTGGGGGGCGCCCGAGGTGGGCACAACCCACCAGGGCGTGCCTGGCCTCCTGGCGCGCCCTGGTGGGTTGTGCTCCCCATGTAGCACCCCCAGGGGCTGCCTTGGCCCATTGGATGCCTTCTGGTCCATAAAAAATCTCCATAAAGTTTCATTGCATTTGGACTCCATTTGGTATTGATTTCTTGCGATGTAAAAAAAACATGCAGAAAATAGCAACTGGCACTTGGCACTATGTCAATAGGTTAGTACCAAAAATGATATAAAATGACTATGAAATGATCATAAAACATCCAAGATTGGTAATATAACAGCATGGAACAATAAAAATTATAAATACGTTGGATACGTATCATACAGCTCATCAGAAACAGTGTTGTCACCCCTGAGACGTGTTTGCAACCAACTGCCGAAAGTCCTGATGTGTTCATATGTAATGCAGTCGTCAGACTGCTCCGGGTGTTAGGAGCGCAGAATATTCTTGTGTTCATCGACATACGGGGTCACCAAGGTAGAATTATGTAGAACTGTAGTGTGCTTGAGACCAAGAATGTCCGTCCCTACATATTATTGAGTCCCCTCCTAGCGTGCCTTTTACAGTCAGTCTCCCCTCATACCGCGATTGAGGGAGACCAATCTTCTTAAGGTCAGGAATGAAGTCAACACAAAACCCAATGACATCCTGATATGCCTCCAACGTATCTATAACTTTTGATTGTTCCATGTTGTTTTATTATCAATCTTGGATGTTTTATAATCATTTTATAGTCATTTTATATCATTTTTTGGTACTAACCTATTGACATAGTGCCAAGTGTCAGTTGTTGTTTTTCCATGATTTTTACATCACAGAAAATCATTATAAAACGGAGTCCAAATGCCACGAAACTTTACGGAGACTTTTTATGGACCAGAAGGAAGAAGTTGGGCCCTGGTTGCACCTGGGGGAGTCCCGAGGAGGGGACAACCCACCAGGGTGCACCAGGAGGCCCAGGCGCGCCCTGGTCGGTTGTGCCCACCTCGGGTGCCCCCCGGACCGCCTCTTTGCTCTATAAATACCCCAATATTCCAGAAACCCTAGGACGGTCGATGAAATATTCATCCAGTCGCCGCAGAGTCCAGAACCACCAGATCCAATCTAGACACCACCTCGGATAGGGTTCACCACCTCCATTGGTGCCTCTTCAATGATGCGTGATTAGTTCTTTGTAGACCTTCGATCGGGTCCGTAGTTAGTAGCTAGATGGCTTTCTCTCTCTCGCTGAATTCTCAATACAATGGTCTCTAGGATATCCATATGATGTAAGTATTTTTGCGGTGTGTTTGTTGGGATCTGATGAACTTTGAGTTTATGATCACCATATCTTTTATATCCATGAAAGTTATTTGAGTTTCTTTGATCTCTTATATGCATGATCTCTTATAGCCGCGTATTTATTCTCTGATATTTGGGTTTTGTTTGGCCAACTTGATCTATTTATCTTGCAATGGGAAGAGGTGCCCGGTAGTGTGTTCGATCTTACGGTGCTCGATCCCAGTGACAGAGAGGGAACCGACACGTATGTATCGTTGCTACTAAGGATAAAAAGACGAGATCCATATCTAGCGCCATATAGATAAACAAATCTTGTCTACATCATGTCATCCTTCTTATAGCACTACTCCGTTTTTCCATGAACTTAATACACTAGCTGCATGTTGGATAGCGGTCGAAGTGTGGAGTAATAGTAGTAGATGCAGGCAGCAGTCGGTCTACTAATATTGGACGTGATGCCTATGTAATGATCATTGCCTAGATATCATCATAATTATTTGAGGTTCTAACAATTGCCCAACAGTAATTTGTTTACCCACCGTTTGCTATCTTTCTCTAGAGAAGCCACTAGTGAAACCTACGACCCCCGGGTCTTCTTTCTCATATATTTGCTTGTGATCTACTTTTTCCTTGCTTTTATTTCCAGATCTATTAAACCAAAAATACAAAAATATCTTGCTGCACTTTTATTTATTTGCGATCTATTTATTTAATCTATTACAACTTTCTCCCGTCCACGCACTGTTTGAGGCGCCGTACCCGAAAGGGATTGACAACCCCTTAAATACGTCGAGTTGCGAGTGGTTGTTATTTGTGTGCAGGGGCTGTTTACGTTGTGTTGCTTGGTTCTCCTACTGGTTCGATTACCTTGGTTTCATATCTAAGGGAAATACACCTACCGCCGCTGTGCTGCATCATCCCTTCCTCTTTGGGGAAATACCGACGTAGCTTCAAGCGACATCAAAAGGAATTTCTGGCGCCGTTGCCGGGGAGGATCTTCAACATATACCAGGTTCCTAATCACAAATCTCATATCCTCGCAATTTACATTATTTGCCATTTGCCTCTCGTTTTCCTCTCCCCCACTTTACAAAAAATTGCCGTTTTATTCGCCTCTCATTTTCGTTCGCCGTTTTCTTACCGAATCTGTTTTTGAGTGCAATCTTGTTGTGTGGTTGATACGTCTTCAATGTATCTATAATTTTTTATAGTTCCATGCTATTATATCTGTTTTGGATGTTTAATGGGCTTTAATATGCTCTTTTATATTATTTTTGGGACTAACCTATTAACAGGAGGCCCAGTGCTAGTTGGTGTTTTTTTTGCCTATTTCAGTGTTTGCAGAAAAGGAATATCAAACGGAATCCAAATGGAATGAAACCTTCGCGAGGATCTTTCTTGGAACAAACGCAATGCAGGAGACTTGGAGTGGAAGTCAGATACGCAACGAGGCGGCCACGAGGCAGGAGGGCACGCCCCCACCCTCATGGGCCCCTCGTAGCTCCACCGACGTACTTCTTTCGCCTATATATACCCTTGTACCCTAAAAACATCCAAGAGAGCAACGGAACCACTTTTCCACTGCCGCAACCTTCTGTACCCGTGAGATCCCATCTCGGGCCTTTTCCGGCAATCTGCCGGAGGGGGATTCAATCACGGAGGGCTTCTACATCAACACCATAGCCTCTCCGATGAAGTGTGAGTAGTTTAGCACAGACCTTCGGGTCTATAGTTATTAGCTAGATGGCTTCTTCTCTCTCTTTGGTTCTCAATACTAAGTTCTCCTCAATGTTCTTGGAGATCTATTCGATGTAATGCTTTTTGCGGTGTGTTTGACGAGATCAGATAAATTGTGGGTTTATGATCAAGATTATCTATGAACAATATTTGGTTCTTCTCTGAATTCTTATATGCATGATTTGGTATCTTTGCAAGTCTCTTCGAATTATCGGATTAGTTTGGCCTACTAGATTGATCTTTCTTGCAATGCGAGAAGTGCTTAGCTTTGGGTTCAATCTTGCGGTGTCCTTTCCTAGTGACAGTAGGGGCAGCAAGGCACGTATTGCATTGTTGCCATCGAGGATAAAAGATGGGGTTTATATCATATTGCTTGAGTTTATCCCCCTACATCATGTCATCTTGCCTAATGCGTTACTATGTTCTTATGAACTTAATACTCTAGATGCATGCTGGATAGCAGTCGATATGTGGAGTAATAGTAGTAGATGCAGAATCATTCCGGTCTACTTGACACGGACGTGATGCCTATATTCATGATCATGCCTAGATATTCTCATAACTATGCGCTTTTCTATCAATTGCTCGGCAGTAATTTGTTCACCCACCATAATATATGATATCATGAGAGAAGCCACTAGTGAAACCTATGGCCCCCAGGTCTATTTTACATCATATTAGTTTCCCATCAACTTGCCAATTTCTGTCGCCGTTTATTTTGCATTTTACTTTCTAATCTATACAACAAAAATACCAAAAATATTTATCTTATTATCTTTATCAGATCTCACTTTTGCAAGTGGCCGTGAAGGGATTGACAACCCCTTTATCGCGTTGGTTGCAAGGTTCTTGATTGTTTGTGTACGTACTAGGTGACTTGCGTGTAGTCTCCTACTAGATTGATACCTTGGTTCTCAAAAACTGAGGGAAATACTTACGCTACTTTGCTGCATCACCCTTTCCTCTTCAAGGGAAAAACCAACGCATGCTCAAGAGGTAGCAAGAAGGATTTCTGGCACCGTTGCCAGGTAGATCTACGCTCAAGTCAAGACATACCAAATACCCATCACAAACTCTTATCCCTCGCATTAAATTATTTGCAATTTTCCTCTCGTTTTCCTCTCCCCCACTTCACATTTGCCGTTTTACTCGCCTTTTTTCGTTCGTCTCTTTTTGCTTGCTTCTTGTGTGTCTGTGTGTTAGATCGTTTGTTTCACCGTCATGACCAGTCCTTCTATCATTGTTAGTACTCCCGATAATGAAGTTCTTAATTTTAAACAAAGGGAGGGAGAAAATCTAAAAGATGCTTGGTATAGAATTCGCAATGCTTAGAATAGATCCACTAGGAAGCAATCTACTTACGTTCTTATTCGCAATTTTACGTAGGCATTACTCCTTGGAATAGATATATTCTTGATCCACTAGGAGTTAATGAAAAGATAGATCAAGATTCCACTAGAATTGGTAAACTTGAGGATATTATTACCAACTTAGGGTCTGCCTTTTCTGCCGTTAGAAACACCTCAAACCTTCCTCCTACCAAAGTTGCCAAGTTTATGTATGTTCCTAAAAATAAGGGTGAATCTTCTAGTAAGGAGAATGAAGATCTCAAATCAATAAGTGTTCACCCCAATTTTTTCGCTATCATTAAGGAACCTTTTGCCACCAATGAATTTCTTGATTTCTTGCCGAAAAGTTTGATCATTAACAAAAGGAAAGAATCTACGAAGGGTTATAAGTGTTCAATTGAAGAATTGCACACCAAAGATGACAATACCTAGATCTATTCTTGCTTTATGCCTAGCTAGGGGCGTTAAACGATAGCGCTTGTTAGGAGGCAACCCAATTTTATTTTTCCCTTTCTTTTTGTTCCTGTTTATGTCGGTGGGAAACGACACCTATGGGATCACTGGAATCCCTTCTACGGTTGTGGGGCGCGAGGATCGTGAGAAGAGCGGGACTAGTAGACAACACAAAGGGGATTTACCCAGGTTCGGGCCGCGGGGATGCGTAAAACCCTAGTCCTGCTTTGGTGGGTGTATTTCTGAGAGTTCTTGAGCCCTTGAACTAGCTCTAGGTGCTGCTAGGTTTGAAAAAGCCGAATCCTTCTCCAGTGCGCCATGGGCCTCCTTTTATAGGCGAAAGGGGCTGCCACAGTGGCACACATGAGGTGGAAAGTGCTACAACGTTGTGAGCTTATCGTTGGCGTTATAGGACAAAGCGCATTTAATGCAAGGCTTAGGTGTCCCTTCGCTTTATCGGGGATGGGAGCGAGGCCCGTCCCGTCCATTGCCGCCCCTCCTTGCTTCGACACGCGCCCTAGCCAGCGATGCGTGCGGCGCCATGTAGGCAGGCAGGCAGCTGAGGTGGCGCGGCGGACGAGTCTTCACGAAGATCTGCATGCCGCCACGCAGGTGCCTGCCCAGCTGGTTGGGCTGGCAGCTGCAGGTGAACAGCGATGGAAGCTTGGGTGGCGTGGACCTGGCGGTGGCCCTGCCGGCGTCCTTGGCGTGGGCCTTACCGAGTGGCTCGGCAAGGGTCTTGCCGGGCGGCCCGGCAAGGGTCTTGCTGTGGCGTGCTGTCTTCCCCGCCAAGGGCCTTGCCGGGGGTCTGGTGGCCTTCCTTGGTGAAGATCTTGCTGAGGATCGTCATCTTCTAATCTTCATCTGATCTTGAACATGTCTTCACAAAGATCTGCATGCCACCACAGGAGTGCCTTCCTGAGTCCTGGCCCCACGTTGATGACGGTGTTGGCGACCATGGGCTCAAGGGTGGCTCACTCTGTTGGTGTGGGGCGAGCTATCCCGGCAAGGATCTTGCCGAGGCCGCTGAGGTTGCCCCGGCAAGGGTCTTGCTAGGGGAACCTGCTTCGTCCCTCTGCTCTTTGTGGTCTTGGCCTTGGTGTTGCTCTAATTATCTTGGGCTTCGGTCTTACCTTGGCTCACCTCCCCTGCTCTGCTTGGTGTGGTCGTGGGCGCGGCTCTGACTGCCCGTGCACAGGTAAAGGGGTACAAAAGCGTGCCCCTCTTTTTGTACACCGACAGGAGCCCCCGGGCCTGGGCCACACATAAGCGCGACATGTTGTTGGGCCAGGCCCAAAACGGTGCGCGGGCAGGTGTGGCGGTTTTTACCGCGGTAAGATTCTTCACGCGCTCCGCCACCCACGACCCGCGCGCGTGGCATGGCGTGGAGGGGTGTGTGTGACGTGGGTGGCGTGCGTGGGGCGGTTTCCACACGCATGTATCACATCGCAGTAAATGGGCAGCACGCCCTGCGGCTTCCCCATAAAAAGGATAACCGCGGGCGCACTGCTCCTTTTACCCTTCGCGCAACCCCAATCTCAGAAACCTCCGCCCGGCTTCCTCTTCTTCTCCAAGCTTCGTTTCTGCTCGCTATAGTCGTGCTTCCGCTGCCCTCTGTCCTGCTCCCCTCCTCCAGCCGCCATGGCGCCAAAATCCACCAAGGGCAAGGGGGTGGCCAAGGACGCCGGAGCTGCGGAGCCACCGGAGAGCACGCTGACGGTGCAGCGGACGCAGTCCGCCTTCTTCTCCCCCTCGATGGTTAATGTGTTCGAGCTTCGGGACTCTTTTAGGCCCTTGTGGGGAGTGAAGACGGGGGGGGGGGGGTTTGGGGCATCCAACCACGCGCGTCATCCCCGCCGACTGCGCCGAGGCTGCCCCAAATCGGTACCCCTTCTTTGTTGATTATGTTTCTTGTGGGCTCTATCCTCCCTTCTCTGATTTCTTCAGCAACATCATGCACACCTTCGGCTTCTGCCTCCTAGATTTTACTCCGAATGCGGTGGCATGCATGGATCTTTTCGCGCATCTAGGCGAAGGCTTCGCCGGGGTGCACCCCAACACGGCGCTTTTCCGCCATTACTTCTCCCCTCGGATCCAACCAGGGGGCGCCATCTCTGGTTGCATCGCATGGGTCTCTAGATCCAACGAGCGTACCCGAAGGGTGCCATGAAGGAGAGGTGGGAAGAATGGCGGGGCCGGTGGTGCTGGATCGAGGAGGAGGAGGACCCGCCAGCGTTCTGCGAAGTTCTCCCGGCGCCGCCGGTCCGCAGAAGCGATTGGAGCGACGTTGATGCTGACGACGAGAGGCTCACGGTCGCCACCACCAGGATCCTCCGACTCACCGAGGCCGGCCTCACCCTAGAGATGATCGGGGCGGACTTCATCCGCCGCCGAATCGCTCCACTGTATAACAAGGGGAGGCCAGCCTGGCTCTTCACGAACCCTGCCGACATCATGCGGCTTCATCCCGGCCTCAACCACAACTTCATAGTGATGGCGCACGCCCACTTCTGCCAGTGGCTCTTCCAGCTTGACGTGGGCCGTGACAGCGAGGTCGAGCGGACCGGCAAGGTCGCGAGGGCCGCCGCGAAGGCCGGCAAGATCCTCAAGGGGCCTTTGTTCAAGCCGCCGGTGGGGGGTGGTCCCGTTGTGCAACAATTCGCGTCGGTCCGAGATCATTGCCATGATGCCGGACTGCAACGTGCATGGCCCCGACCCGAGCTGGAAGGGGCCGGAGGATGCCGAGGTGCAGCAGTTCTTTGATACCCTGCACGAGGGGTATGTCAATGCCGACGCCGAGCGGCTGCTTGTCCAGGACACCACCCAGGCGGAGCTGGACTACATCGCCACCAGGGCGAGGGAGGCACAGCTTGTTGTGAGGGCCGGGCAGCGCCGGGCGGTGTGGAGGACAAGGCAGCGACGGCCGCGGAGGAGGAGGAGCTCGCCCGGTGGGCGGCGGCCGCCGGGGGAGCCAGCCGTGCCGGCACCGAGGCTCCTTTGGTTGAAGATGTGACCGGCGAGTCGTCGGAGGAGGAGGCCGAGACCGCAGACCCGACGCCACCTACGGGGAGGGGGCGAGTCTTGCGGCGGGCTAGCTCCGGCGAGCCAGTCCGGCCCGGCAGGGCTGCGCAGCCGCAGCTGACCTTGGAGGGGTCCCGGCCCCACACGAGGGCCGCGGCAGCGAAGAAGCCGGCGAAGGTCGCGGTGAAGAAGAAGACAGCCGCCCCTTCTTCATCCAAGTGTGCCCAGACGCCGCCTCCTTCCCCTCCTCCGGCGGATGTTGACACGGAGGTCACCTTCGATTATGGATCCCTCGGCCCGAGGAGGAAGAGGAAGACAACACAGGAGGAGGCGGATGACGAGTAAGCATCTGGTTCCTTTTCGTTATCTCTGCGTCCTCACTCTGTGTTGCTTGCCTTGACTTGTCGTAATCCTTGCGGGGACGTGGAGACGATGGCCCGGAGAGTGAAGAGGGCCAGGGTCTCGGCGGGTGGCCAACCCCCGGCTGGCACTTCGAGGGCGCCGTTAGTGGTGTTGAGCAGCCCGGACAGCAGCCCCCGGCATAGCCCCCATCGTAAGTTCGTCACTCTTCTCCCCTCGACATGTGTCAGGGGTACGACACTTTGGTGCTGGCCCTGCCAGGTATGCAGGAGGAGAGCAGCAGCCGGAGGAGCCACAGAGGGCTACTCCCAACACGCCGCCCCCATCGACCATGCCGCCCCGAGGTGCGTTCCCGGCAAGGGCGCCAAGCACCGAGCCCACGCACATGGAGGAGGAGGAGGAGAACTTGGGCGCCGGCGGCTTTGCCTCGACGCCAAATGTTGGCGGGGAGGGGACTTCTGTTCCCCAGCCGGGTACTGGCACAGGTAAGTCATTCGGCGTTCGTCCTTGCTTCTTTTTCTTTCTGGCTCTTGGTCCTGGCCTTGCCTCACCTCCTTCTTCGGCATCTAGATTCCTCCTCGGTGAACCCGGAGGACGTGGACGCCGTCATCGAGGATGTTGCCAAGGCGGACACCGAGAAGATCGCCGCCGAGGAGGCCGCCAAGGATGCCGCCGAGGGGCCTATCGGGGAGGCCGGCAAGGCTGCCGCTGAGGAAGCCGGCAAGGGGCCTGCCGGGGAGGCCGGCGGGGCCGCCGCCGAGGAGGAGGAGGAGGAGGTGGCCGAGGACCAGCCTTCCTCTTCTGTTGCTTCCGGCTCCGGCAAGTATCTGATGGTGAGCGACGACTTGTTCGTCCACCTTCTAGGCGCGTCGAGCACCAGGACACCCGTTGAGGGAGAGGTGTTTGACGACGAGGTGCTTGCCACTGTCGGGCTTGAAGTCGTCGACGAGCCGGTCGTTGGTGGCGACGGTTCGCAGGAGGAGCGGCTCCTCCATACCATGGGCGCCAGCTTCCAGAAGCTCCAGGCGCTCCACCACGCCCGTATGGACAAGGTTAAGTCCAGGACGGCGATGGTGGAGAAGGCGGAGGCGGACCTCCAGAAGCGTGTTGCCGAGGCGCAGGACTGGTTTCGCGAGGCTCACAAGGAGCTCAAGGCTGCCCAGGGCGAGCAGGCCAGGCGCGACGTGGAGCTCACCATGAAGTTCACCGACATCGAGAAAGCTCAGGAGACGGCGAAGAACTTGGCCGCGGCCGCCGAAGCCGCTCGGACCCAGCGTGAGGCCGCGCTGAACTCCCGGGAGGAAGACCTTGCCGCACGCGAGGCGAAGCTTGCCGCCATGCTTCGCGGCAAGAATGCAGAGGTGGAGAAGCTTGTCTTGCAGCGGACCAGTGAGCTGGAGCAGAGGCACAAAGAGGCACTCGATGCCCAGGCCCAGGTTCACGCCGGCAAGGTGGAGGAGCTGGAGGCAGAGCGCGATAGGCTGAAGGAGCAGGCGCTGAAGCACTACAAGAAATATGTCAACTTATGACCTTGACTATTGGTCACTGAAAGGTCATTATTTTTCATTTGCGACCTTTTTGTGACCAAAAAGAGAAGGACAAAAGCTGAGGGTCGTTAACTGACTATAACGACCTTCTCTGTGAGAAGGTCGTAGACGTTTACGACCAAAATATTCCTACTGTGGCGTTTTGGTCACTAGCAACCTCTCCAGGCCACGTAGGCATGCTGATGTGGCACAACATTCAGCCCGGTCCAATTCGGTTTTCTACATGGGCCTAGCCCAACAATTCGGCCTTTTTAATGTATTTTTTCCTATGCTTTTATTAGCTACATGGGTGCAGCCCGATAATTGCCCATGTATTTTTTTTAGGCAAGCCCTTTTAATATATGTATTTTATGTTAATTTTGGTTAGCTACCTGGGCCTGGCTTACAATTTGGCCTTTTTATTTTCTAGCGCACAACATTTTGCAGTCAATTTATTTTTTATTTCCAGCTTTTTTTCCCAGCTCCAGTTTACGATGGGTCCCAAAAGTCAGATTTTTCACAGCTTATTAATAAGCAATATATATGTATATATCAAACAGACAGAAGAGAGAAAGCATATGAAAATCTTCAAATAACAGCTAAAATAAGTTTATTACAATATGCTATACAGAATGTAACACGTGAAACTACATACACTCATTCACATCACACAACCAGTTTCCATACACTCATTCACATCACATCAACCAGTTTAACCATCGAATTTTGTATACCTGTGAACTTCCGCTTATGTGCGGACCTACAGGAAGGGCATCTCTCCGGCATTCATCGCTTAGCACTTGGCTTCACGGCTTCACACTCAGAAAAATTAGGACTGGAGCTCCTGTAAAAGAGTGAACATAAAGGAAAAAAATTAGGCTTGGAGCTCCTGAAAAAGAATGACCGCATAAAGGAAAACAAGTAAGAAAACTATACAGGAAAACAAGTAGAGTGTATTGAGTGTATTAATCATGGTACCAACACCAATTTATCGACAGCTCAACACCAAAAAAGTAAGTTAAATTGAAAATGCCATACTCTGACCATTTCATCCTCAATACACGTAATGTGTTGTGCACCCTGCACATAACAAGCAGGCTACTAGAAATTACTACAAGGAGAACACACCTCATATACAGAATTCACACTTGACAATTACAATAGGCACTGCACATATATGGAGAGGTGTTTAAAAATAAAACTCAGGATTTAGGCATGCACTGGGCATGTATGGATACTGATTGCTCAACTACACGAGGGTAGCCAGTTCGCTGTCACATATAGAAAAGCATGATTCAGATCAACACCATAATGTAGATTGCTAAACCTCAACAAAGGGCGTACTTATATACAAACAGAGATGATAGTGACACCGTACTACTACTACTTGAAAGATTGGCGGTGAGGCTTACCCATTGGCGAAATAATCAGATGAGGACACCTCATTGTCCTTCATGAGCATGCACAGGGGCCAAACAGGAATATCAAAGCAATTGCATCCATATTCTATCTTCGCAAATCACAATAAACTCCAAATCACATTGTGTAGTATCAAATATAAGAAACAATGCAAAGAATTTGAAACCACTACCTTACTAATTTTGTAGAAAACCTCATGATGTAATCAAATATTTAGTTAAGGACTGGGTTATTTATTGATTACAAGCTAAGTAAAATGCAAACATACTCATATTGTAGTGATGGATCCCAACTCATTTAAATCCCAACTCATTTAAATTAGAGTAGTTCATCATTAGCTCATTCGCGTTGCAGAAGTAAAAGCATCTGGCACACACATGATGAAATGAAATGAAAAAAAGAATGCTTCAGTTTGTTTGAGAAAAAATGTGTGTGCTTGTGTTGACAGGGCCGACGATGGCCTGCTTGTTATTGTCAGATGAACTAAATAGTAGTGGTAGTTAACATTTCACCATCTAAAGCAGTCACTCAACTCCTTGAATACTACAAAGAAATCAGAAATGTGAGGCTAGTGTATTCTATAGTTAATCATGAGTGTGACACAGTTCTTTTGGGTTGAGCTGACCCAGCAAATAGAGATCCTGAGCATGTTCAAGATGCAGGATGCGAGAACTCGAAGAACATGCATTCAAATAGAGATCATGAGCATGTTCATTGTGATATTGAACTCCTCTTACAATCTTATGAGCATGCATTCAAATAGAGATCATGCAATCAAATGGAGTAGTTACAGTCTTAACTAAGAAGATCATGAGCATGTGCATGAGTAAAATGAGCATCGATGTGTTAACAGGATCATAAGCATGTGTATGAGCAAAATGACAGAGGATTAGAAGATATGTTTAGTTCTGATCTTACAATTAATGCTTTGTAACTACAGATAACTGAAAAATGAGTACGATAGATGTACAACATTTGTTTGCTCCATTTGTAACTACAATACTCCTTTCATTTGTTTGAAATTTTTAGTAGATGTCACAGTAGCATGATAAAAATTTCAGTTGAAACTAAAGATGCAATACACTAAATTACTCAAGCTTGACAACAAACCACCAAGAGCATCTCAGAGCACCACATGGACCTCACTCGGTATGACTTTGTTGCACTAAAACATTACAGATCAAGAAGAGATTCTGGAAATTTTAATTGAATTCAGTTAAATTTGTGCTACTACTGCTGTTATAAAACTACTGAAACTATTGAACCAAGCTGCCTGCCATGTAAACAAGCATCAATTCATCTATTCCAACAGAACAGAACCCATGTGATGATAACAGCAGGAATTTGTAACTAGCATCCCTTAAGCACCATCGAGAGTATTTAGGGGCTCATCAACAGAACCCATGATGCAACAGGAATCCATAGTACTATTCAGCTAGAGTACGCATTTAGGGTGTTTAAACCCAAGAGCAGCAGGAACTTAAAAGGTACTCTGGTAACAATAAGATACTATGGTATCAATCAAGAAGCTAATATAAGGAGACGGCGAGTAAATTCAGGTAGTGCGTGTCACTTGGGTATCCCTTTCTCTTGCTGGCCGTCAAAGGCTTCATGGGTCCCTAGGTTTCAGCTTCTTCTTGGTCCTCGTCTGAAAATATAAAGTGTTGAAACAGAGTTAAGTTGGTAGCCACAAGTGATTCAAATCTCTAGGAGTGGGTTATCAATCCATTGCACACACTGCTGCGGAATCGGGAGATCGACGATCGATTCAAGACACCAGAATATGGAGAGCAGTACACAGCACAAATATAACTGAAGGAGACATAATAACATATATACAGAGCTGTAGTAGTTATCTCTGTCAACATCAGATTGATGCAAAACACTAGTGAGTTGACTTGGCACATTGACTTTGAAACCAAACATCATGAATTTGTGTATGCTAATGATAAAGTTTTAGAGAAGGTGTTTGATGCTACAATAACTGAAGCCAAATAGCATGGACAGGACAATATTAAGGCGACCAAGGCCAAGAGACATTAACAATGATAACATCATTATGTCTAGATTGATACAGAACTGTAGTATAGTTAGGTTAGCTCCATTATGTGTCTAAAAATAAAATTAAGCTGCAAGTCAAGCATCTCAACAACCAACAGCGACGCATCTTTATCTTTAGAATTACACACAAGTGGAGCTCAAGTTTTCTAGGAAGAAAAATAACATTCATAATTTCTAGTACTGATTTTATACTGATCTTAGTAAAAAAGCCTAAGAATTGCACATTCATCAACATAATTTGTAGTACTACAATACTGAACCAAGTAAAAGCCTAAGAATTACAAATTCATCAACATAATTTGTACCGCTCCGATGAGAAAAACACAAGAATAGACTAATTAACTGGGCTAATCTGTGCTTAGCAAGCAATGAAATGTATCTACTGGGCGCAATCCACTCAACCACGAAAGCGCAGTAATCGGTAGTCACCAATTCCTAACAAAGCACAACAAGCACATCTGCGCCAACAAAAAGCATACGGGGAACCAAATCTAACAGCACGGAGAAGCGGAAACTAGCCAGATTCACGCATCCCGATCGCGAAATGCCTGCGTAGATGGCGGAGATCGAAATCCGCATCTGCATCGAACCTAACGGCCAGATCTAGGCCGAATCCTTGGAGAACTGAACCCGAGACGCGTTTGGGAGCACAGATCTAGGCCCTCACCTGCATGTTGCACTTGACGAGGTCGAGCGGGGTGACGGCCATGTGGGTGAGCCCGCAGCTGCCGATCCCCCGGGTGGTGCGAGATTGGGGGGGCGGGAGCAGATGACCTCGAGCACCCTATCGTGTGTCGATGGTGCGAGATTGGATCTGGTAGCGTCGGGGCGGATCTGGCGGCCGCCTGACGTGCTGCTCGATCTGGGAGGGAGAGGATGAGGGTGAAGGATTTCGCGGCGACGGTGGGGGATAGGGCGGAGTGGGGGAGCAAAGTCACCGGTGGCGGTGGGTGGGGGCGGCGGCGAGGCGAGGGAGAGACGACGAGGGAATCGAGCGAGGGAGTGCGGGTGTCGAGAGGTGGGAGGGAGAGGGGAGGGGGAGCTTGATCTGAGGGAGGGAGACGACGGTGGGAGGGATCGAAGGGAGCGCCATCGATGGCGGCGGCGAGGAGATGGGGGAGGAGGGGTGCGATGGGAGGAGGGGATCGATGGGATCTGGGTAGGGTTCGGGCTCCTCGCCGTCGACGGCCATGGTGTGGGGGCGGCGGCGGCTAGGGTTTGGCGAGCGGGTGCGGGCGCGGGAGAGTGGGGGCGTGGGGGCTAGGGTTGGAACGGTGGGGAGTGGGGGCTGCGTGGGTGAGGGGGTGAGAGGGTCAAGTGGGTGAGAGGGTGAGGGGATGAGGTCCGCCGTTGGATCCCGGAGCATCCGACGGTGTCGGATGCATGATCCGCGTGATATGCCTATAGACCAATCAAAACGCAACAAACAATTTAAAGACTTTATGACCTTTTAAATAGGTCACGAAAAAATCATTTTCCATTTTTTTAGTGCTCAAAATGAGTTCTTTTTTGCAAAAGACCTACCAAATATTTGTTCAAAATGAGTTCTTTATACTCTGCAAAAGTTCAAAGGGATTTTTTATATTCTTTGCACAAAAAATCATTTTTCATTTTTCGAGTGCCCCAAATGAGGTTTTTTTGTGAAGGACCTACCAAATAATTGTTGCAAAATTGGACCAAATCATTTTTATAAAATACTAGGCCATATTTAATGCACAATTGACCAAATGGTTGGGTGAAAAAAGTTTTGATCCACCTCTGGTGAAAAAGACAAATTGCCGTCGATTCAGCTGGAAACGGGTCAAATTTGAACTGTAGCTGCCTCATAGTTTGCTCTTTATTTTTTCCAAAAATCATTTCTAGGTACATAAGTATCTATCTAATCAGAGAAACACCAAAAAAATTCCAAGATTCAACCACTAGCTAGGAACGGTCAAGCCCGCCATTTTGACCGCATTTTGAAACGGGCATAAAAAATTCAAAAAAATCAAAAAATGGGAAAACCTTTGCATTGTGTCATTATATGTGACCAAGTTTCCAGGAAAAATAATAAACTTGTAATACGGTAATTATTTTAAAAAGTGTTCTCAGAAATGAGCTATCATGCGTGAAGATTCATGGCTTTCAAGCCAAATGATCAATCTTATGGCCACATTCATGGCATAGTTTGTTCAAATGATCTCATATTGTGCACGAGGGTGCATCTTGGAATTCCAAACAATGTTGCCTAAGGAAGTTTTCATTTTCTTTGCACGGAAAATTCATTTTTCATTTTCCGAGTGCCCAAAAGGAGGTTTTTTTTAAGGACCTACCAAATAATTGTTGCAAAATTGGACCAAATCAATTTTATAAAATACTAGGCCATATTTAATGCACAATTGACCAAATGGTTGGGTGAAAAAAGTTTTGATCCACCTCTGGTGAAAAAGACAAATTGCCGTCGATTCAAATTTGAAGCGGGTCAAATTTGAACTGTAGCTGCCTCATAGTTTGCTCTTTATTTTTTCCTAAAATCATTTATAGGTACATAAGTATCTATTTAATCATAGAAACACCAAAAAAAATCCAAGATTCAACCACTAGCTAGGAACGGTCAAGCCCGCCGTTTTGACGCATTTTGAAACGGGCATAAAAAATTTCAAAAAAAAACAAAAAATTGGAAAACCTTCGCATTGTGTAATTATATGTGACCAAGTTTCCAGGAAAAATAATAAACTTGTAATACGGTAATTATTTTAAAAAAGTGTTCTCAGAAATGAGCTATCATGCGTGAAGATTCATGGCTTTCAAGCCAAATGATCAATCTTATGCCCACATTCATGGCATAGTTTGTTCAAATGATCTCATATTGTGCACCAGGGTACATCTTGGAATTCCAAACAATGTTTCCTAAGGAAGTTTTCATTTTTTTTGCACGGAAAATTCATTTTTCATTTTCCGAGTGCCCAAAAGGATGTTTTTTTGTGAAGGAACTACCAAATAATTGTTGCAAAAATGGACCAAATAAATTTTATAAAATACTAGGACATATTTAATGCACAATTTACCAAATGGTAGGGTGCAAAATGTTTTGATCCACCTCTCGTGAAAAAGACAAATTTCCGCCGATTCAGTTGGAAGCGGGTCAAATTTGAACTGCAGCTGCCTCATAGTTTGCTATTTATTTTTTCCAAAAATCATTTCTAGTTACATAAGTATCTATTTAATCAGAGAAACATCAAAAAAATTCCAAGATTCAACCACTAGGTAGGAACGGTCAAGCCCGCCGTTTTGACCGCATTTTGAAACGGGCATAAAAATTCAAAAAAAATCAAAAAATTGGAAAACCTTCACATTGTGTCATTATATGTGACCAAGTTTCCAGAAAAAATAATAAACTTGTAATACAGTAATTATTTTAAAAAAGTGTCCTCAGAAATGAGCTATCATGCGTGAAGATTCATGGCTTTCAAGCCAAATGATCATTCTTATGGCCACATTCATGGCATAGTTTGTTAAAATGATCTCATATTGTGCACGAGGGTGCATCTTGCAATGCCAAACAATGTTGCCTAAGGAATTTTTCATTTTCTTTGCACGGAAAATTCATTTTTCATTTTCCGAGTGCCCAAAAGGAGGTTTTTTTGTGAAGGAACTACCAAATAATTGTTGCAAAATTGGACCTAATCAATTATATAAAATACTAGGACATATATAAAGCACAATTGACAAAATTGTAGGGTGACAAAATTTTTGATCCACCTAAGGTGAAAAAGACAAATTCCTGTCAATTCAAATTGAAGCGGGTCAAATTTGAACTGCAATGCCTCATAGTTTGCTCTTTATTTTTTCCAAAAATCATTTCTAGGTAAATAAGTATCTATTTAATCAGAAATACATGGTTTGATGGCGAGACATCGAGGTTTGGACGGTGGCCGAGGGCCCCAACTATAGAGCGCGTAAACTCGCATGCCCGCCGCGTGGTCACCGCGTGACCGTGGCGTTGCCATGTGTTCTGGGCGGCCTAGGCATGTCTAGTGGGTTGGGCACTCCCCAGGTAGGTGCTAGGAAGAAAATCACAACATAAGATTCTCACGAGGAGACCGATCGGTGCTCAGACATGAATATGCAGCCAAGTGTTTGATTTGCGGTACGGGAAATGCACATGGCTAATGGGCGTGAGTTTTGGCCGAGGATGATCAGTTACTAAGAAGACCGTCTTCACAAATTTTCACCTCAAATGGAGGAGCCTGGGTGGTACTTGCTTTACAAACTACCACATTGGACATAAATACGAATGTTGAAGCTGGGCTCAAAATAATGAATGGATTGAGCTGGCATTTGGTGGAGGATGGTTATTTGGGCATAGGAAAGCATCAAGAAAATGGATACCATTTGGACATGCCAAAGTGGTACTTCCTTCACAAAGTGCTGCTCTGAACAGAATAGGAAAATGAATATTTTCGAATTATTTTTGAACTAGGAAAGGAATGTTTTTACATATTTGACGAAGATATGACCCAAAGAATTTATGAGATTTTTTTGGGAATTTTGGGAATGACAGAAATATAGGTTGCTTCACAACCTAGGGCAAAAACTGCCACATGGACATGACACATAGGCAAAACTGATGAGGTGGCGCCTAGTCATAGCAAACCCACCACAATTTACAAGGCTATGACCATCTATATTGGTCGTTAACAACTAGAAATAAGGCAGCGGACTAGCGCTGTTTGCTTTATGACATTTTCGTGTAAGGAAATTACGACCTTTCTGACCAAAATGGTCGCAATGGTTTAGGGTTTGGAGCCCCTCGAACAGCTTTTGACCAATTGGTCTGAAATGGTCATAGATCTATGACCAATTCTTCCAGGGTCACTGACAGAAGGTCACTAGTTGACATATTTCTTGTAGTGAAGCTGTCCCAAGAGAGGGACACGCTTAACAGTGCTCTGACAGAGGCGCAGGGCGCGGTCGTCAGCAAGGCTGGGGAGCTCTCCGAGGCCAACAACTCCATCAAAGACCTCAAGTTGAAGCTGGAGGGTCTCGAGAAGGTGCTGGAGGAGGCCAAGACCCGAGAGGGGACCCTGGCCAAGGAGCTGGAGGCCGAGAAGGAGTTGCGGACGAACGAGGGCCTCAACTTCGCGGATCACGTGGCGGGCGAGAACCGTTGGCTCGATCGCCTTGCCACCGTCGCCAACCAGGCCGCCGCCCAGCTGGCCATCATGGGGATGCCGTACGTGAGGTATGTCCCGGAGCAGAGCGTGAGCGCCAATTGCAGCCCGACCTTGTTCTTTGAGAAGGTCGTCAGCGCTCTAGAGCATCTCCACGCCAATCGGGCGGCCTCACTAGCCGACGAGTCCCGGAGGCTTTGCCAGGACGCCATGACCAAGGTTCTCACCAAGGTGGCGCACTGGTACCCCGACCTCGACTTTGACGCCGCGCTGGAGAGCTTGCCGGAGGGTACTGACCGCGCGCCGCTCAGGGAGCGCATCAAGCCCATCATCAGTCGAGTCGGCGGAATCCAGAGGGTGGAGGGCCAGCGCCGGGATTAGGCATCCCGTTCTTTATCGCCAATGTTGGTTCACAACCAAGCCAATGGCTATCTCTAGTTAGAACCGCAGCAACAATTTGATGTAATATAACTCTGCAGCACTTTCAGTATTATGCATGTTATTTTCCTGTTTGATTTTCCTTTGTATGTCCACCCTACGAATCGGTAGGCTTTGCGGTGCATAAACCCAGCGGCGTCTTGGGGATGGATCCCCATTGGCCTGCCGGGTGTGCTTGCCGGACAAACCACCTTACCGCTTCTTAGCGCCGCCGCCGAATCGTCGAAAGCTTGACTCGAGTCGAGTCGAGGCGTTGCAGTGCGGAAGGCTACCCCGCCGCTCTCGACGCGGCAGCTTTGAGCTGTTGAGCGGACTCGAAACAGAACAAAGGCGTTGCCAATCACGGGGGGGGGGGGGGCATTTTGCGTGCAGGATTCCCATACATAGGCCAGATCTCCGAGGACGATAACCTCAAGTGTAAAAGGAAATAATCCAAGGCTCTGAATAACTTCGCTTTTCTGTTGCCGAGCCGGTGTTGTTTCTCCAGCCGCCTTCTTCTCAGAGACCGAAAGCGACGAAGAACTACTAGGCTAACTACCAGACCAGATTTTCACAATTGCGCCCCCTACCTGGTGCGCCAAAGATGTCGGTGGGAACGACACATATGGGATCATTGGAATCCCTTCTACGGTTGCGGGGCGCGGGGATCATGAGAAGAGCGGGACTAGTAGACAACACAAAGGGGATTTACCCAGGTTCGGGCCGCGGGGATGCATAAAACCATAGTCCTGCTTTGGTGGGTGTATTTCTGAGAGTTCTTGAGCCCTTGAACTAGCTCTAGGTGCTGCTAGGTTCGAAAAAGCCGAATCCTTCTCAAAGTGCGCCATGGGCCTCCTTTTATAGGCGAAAGGGGCTGCCACAGTGGCACACAGAAGGTGGAAAGTGCTACAGCGCTGTGAGCTTATCGTTGGCGTTACAGGACAAAGCGCATTTAATGTGAGGCTTAGGTGTCCCTTCGCTTTATCGGGGACGGGAGCGAGGCCCGTCCCGTTCGTCGCTGCCCCTCCTTGCTTCGACACGTGCCCTGGCCAGCGATGCGTGCGGCGCCATGTAGGCAGGCAGGCAGCTGAGGTGGCGCGGTGGAGGAGTCTTAACGAAGATCTACATGCCGCCACGCAGGCGCTTGACGAGCTGGCCTGGGAGCTGCATGTCGCCACGTAGGTGCCTGGCCAGCTGGTTGGGCTGGCAGCTGCAGGTGAACAGCGGTGGAAGCTTGGGTGGCGTGGACCTGGTAGTGGCCCTACCGGCGTCCTTGGCGTGGGCCTTGCCGAGTGGCTCAGCAAGGGTCTTTCCGGGCGGCCCGGCAAGGGTCTTGCCATGGCGTGCTGTCGTCCCCGGCAAGGGCCTTGTCGGGGGTCTGGTGGCCTTCCTCGGCGAAGATCTTGCCGAGGATCGTCGTCTTCTAATCTTCATCTGATCTTGAACATGTCTTCACAAAGATCTGCATGCCACCACAGGGGTGCCTTCCCGAGTCCTCGCCCCACGTTGATAACAGTGTTGGCGGCCGTGGGCTCAAGGGTGGCTCACTCTGTTGGTGTGGGGCGAGCTGTCCCGGCAAGGATCTTGCCGAGGCCGCTGAGGTTGCCCCGGCAAGGGTCTTGTCGGGGGAACCTGCTTCGTTCCTCTTCTCTTTGTGGTCTTGGCCTTGGTGTTGCTCTGATTATCTTGGGCTTCGGTCTTACCTTGGCTCACCTCCCCTGCTCTGCTTGGTGTGGTCGTGGGCGCGGCTCTGACTGCCCGTGCACAGGTAAAGGGGTACAAAAGCGTGCCCCTCTTTTTCTACACAGACATTTTAGTTATAAATAATTCATCTAGCGTCTTTTTAGATTTGGTTTTATGTTTTAATTATTGTTTGTGCCAAGTAGAACCTTTGGGAACACTTGGGTGAAGTCTTTGCGATCTTGCTGTAAAAAACAGAAACTTTAGCGCTCACGAGATTAGCTGCCATTTTTTACTGGAGAGTGCTTTTAGGTTGATTCTTTTTTAAGATGATTAATAGACAAATTACTCACGTCCAACAATTTATTTCAGAATTTTTGGAGTTCCAGAAGTATTTATTTGATACAGATTGCTACAGACTGTTCTGTTTTGACAGATTCTGTTTTTCATGTGTTGTTTGCTTATTTTGATGAATCTATGGCTAGTATCCCCCTGAGGGTAGGAAAATCATGATCGGGATAGCGGGCGTAAAGCTATTGAACTTAGGTATGCTCTTTCCTTTTGTCGTCTGTTCTGTTTTTGACAGATTCTGTTTTTCATGTGTTGTTTGCTTATTTTGATGAATCTATGGCTAGTATTGGGGGGTATGAACCATAGAGAAGTTGGAATACAGTAGGTTTAACACCAATATAAATAAATAATTAGTTCATTACAGTACCTTAAATTGGTGGTTTGTTTTTTTACACTAACGGAGCTCATGAGATTTTCTGTTTAAGTTTTGTGTTGTGAAGTTTTCAAGTTTATGGGTAAAGATTTGATGGATTTTGGAATAAGGAGTGGCAAGAGCCTAAGCTTGAGGATGCCCAAGGCACCCCAAGGTAAAATTCAAGGACAACCAAAAGCCTAAGCTTGGGGATGCCCCGGAAGGCATCCCTTCGTCTATCGGTAACTTTACTTGAGGCTATATTTTTATTCACCACATGATATGTGTTTTGCTTGGAGCGTCTTGTATGATTTGAGTCTTTGCTTTTTAGTTTACCACAATCATCCTTGCTGTACACACCTTTTGGGAGAGATACACATGAATCGGAATTTATTAGAATACTCTATGTGCTTCACTTATATCTTTTGAGTTAGATAATTTTGCTCTACTGCTTCACTTATATATTTTTAGAGCACAGTGGTGTTTTTATTTCATAGAAATTATTGATCTCTCATGCTTCACTTATATTATTTTGAGAGTCTTTTAGAACAGCAAGGTAACTTGATTTGGCTATAAAATTAGTCCTAATATGATAGCCATCCAAGATGGGTATAATAAAAACTTCCATATAGAGTGCATTGAATACTATGAGAAGTTTGATACTTGATGATTGTTTTGAGATATGAAGATGGTGATATTAGAGTCGTGCTAGTTGAGCAATTGTGAATTTGATAAATACTTGTGTTGAGGTTTGAAAGTCCCATAGCATGCACGTATGGTAACCGTTGTGTAACAAATTTGAAGCATGAGGTGTTTCTTTCATTTTCCTCCTTATGAGTGGCGGTCGGGGACGAGCGATGGTCTTTTCCTACCAATATGTCCCCCAAGGAGCATGCGCGTAGTGCTTGGTTTTGATGACTTGTAGATTTTTGCAATAAGTATGTGAGTTCTTTATGACTAATGTTGAGTCCATGGATTATACGCACTCTCACCCTTCCATCATTGCTAGCGTGTTCGGTACCGTGCATTGCCCTTTCTCACCTCGAGAGTTGGTGCAAACTTTGCTGGTTCATCCAAACCCCGTGATATGATACGCTCTATCACACATAAGCCTCATTATATCTTCCTCAAAACAGCCACCATACCTACCTATTATGGCATTTCCATAGACATTCCGAGATATATTGCCATGCAACTTTCCACCGTTCCGTTTATTATGACACGCTTCATCATTGTCATATTGCCTTGCATGATCATGTAGTTGACATCGTATTTGTGGCAAGGCCACCATGCATAATTTTTCATACATGTCACTCTTGATTCGTTGCCCATCCCGGTACACCACCGGAGGCACTCATATAGAGTCATATTTTCTTCTAGTATCGAGTTGTAATCCTTGAGTTGTAAATAAATAGAAGTGTGATGATCATCATTATTAGAGCATTGTCCCATGTGAGGAAATAAATAAAAAAAGGAGAAAGGCCAAAAAAAGAGAAGGCCCAAAAAAACAGAAAGTCCAAATAAAAAAGAGAAGGCCCAAAAAAATGAGAGAAAAAGAGAGAAGGGGCAATGTTACTATCCTTTTTCCACACTTGTGCTCCAAAGTAGCACCATGATCTTCATGATAGAGAGTCTCTTATTTTGTCACTTTAATATACTAGTGGGAATTTTTCATTATAGAACTTGGCTTGTATATTCCAACAATGGGCTTCCTCAAATGCCCTAGGTCTTCGTGAGCAAGCAAGTTGGATGCACACCCGCTTAATTTCTTTTGTTGAGCTTTCATACATTTATAGCTCTAGTGCATCCATTGCATGGCAATCCCTACTCCTCGCATTGACATCAATTGATGGGCATCTCCATAGCCCGTTGATTAGCCGCGTCAATGTGAGACTTTCTCCCTTTTGTCTTCTCCACACAACCTCCATCGTCATATTCTATTCCACCCATAGTGCTATGTCCATGGCTCGCGCTCATGTATTGCGTCAAAGTTCAAAAAGTTTGAGAATACTAAAGTATGAAACAATTGCTTGGCTTGTCATCCGGGTTGTGCATTATGAGAGCATTTTGTGTGGCGAAGATGGAGCATGGCCAAACTATATGATTTTGTAGGGATGAGCTTTCTTTGGCTATGTTATTTTGAGAAGACATAATTGCTTGGTTAGTATGCTTGAAGTATTATTATTTTTATGCCAATATTAAACTTTTGTCTTGAATCTTTCGGATCTGAACATTCATGCCACAATAAATAAAATTACATTTAAAATATGTTAGGTAGCATTCCACATCAAAAATTCTGTTTTTATCATTTACCTACTCGAGGACGAGCAGGAATTAAGCTTGGGGATGCTGATACGTCTCCAACGTATCTATAATTTTTTATTGTTCCATGCTATTATATTATCTGTTTTGGATGTTTAATGGGCTTTAATATGCTCTTTTATATTATTTTTGGGACTAACCTATTAACCGGAGGCCCAGTGCCAGTTGCTGTTTTTTTGCCTATTTCAGTGTTTCGCAGAAAAGGAATATCAAACAGAATCCAAACGGAACGAAACCTTCGCGAGGATCTTTCTTGGAACAAACGCAATCCAGGAGACTTGGAGTGGAAGTCAGAGACGCAACGAGGCGGCCATGAGGCAGGAGGGCGCGCCCAGGGGGTGCTACCTCTTGAGCACTGCGTTGGTTTTCCCTTGAAGAGAAAGGGTGATGCAGCAAAGTAGCGTAAGTATTTCCCTCAGTTTTTGAGAACCAAGGTATCAATCCAGTAGGAGGCTACGCGCGAGTCCCTCGCACCTACACAAAACAAATAAATCCTCGCAACCAACGTGATAAGGGGTTGTCAATCCCTTCACGGTCACTTACGAGAGTGAGATCTGATAGATATGATAGGATAATATTTTTGGTATTTTTATGATAAAGACGCAAAGTAAAATAAAAGCAAAGTAAAAAAAGCAAAGTAAATAACTAAGTGTTGGAAGATTAATATGATGAAGATAGACCCGGGGCCATAGGTTTCACTAGTGGCTTCTCTCAAGAGCATAAGTATTCTACAGTGGGTGAACGAATTACTGTTGAGCAATTGACAAGAAGGATAGAGAAATAAAAAATGTCATGAAGATCATTGGACAAAATAAACTTGATTCTTAGTAATAGTTTTGAGATATGATGATTTGATATGTGAGTTATGTTGGTGAGTAATTGTGCTCTAGTAAGAATATTGGTGTTAAGGTTTGTGATTCCCTATGCATGCACGAAAGTCAATAATCATGCGATGAAACTTATATCCTACTTGTGGTGCATTATTCGGTGTTAATTATGCTTAATGCTTGCTTATGAGATTATTCGTTTCTTGGTTGGTCGCTTCCAATCTTTTGCTAGCCTTCATTTTGCACTAAGTATGATCTCTACTTGTGCATCCAAAATCCTTTAAACCAGTTTTGCCACATGAGTCCACTATATTTGCCTATATGCGGTATTATTTTGCCGTTTTAAGCAAATTTGCATGTGCCATCTCTAATTTTCAAAATAAACTTCTCTTTTGTGTGTTTATTTCGCTCGCGGAACGGTAACGGGTGGCTAATATTTTCCATGCTAGATGTGTTATTCTCAAGATGAGTGTTTATTCACTTGGCATTGCATGAGAGTAAGGCAAAGGTATTAGGGATGCCCAGTCCCGAAATGCAAAGAAAAACCGAATTTACTTTATTTTGTCAAATAATAAATTCCTTGGAAAGTGTTGGTATGGAGGGCACCCGTGGATACGGTTAGCCATGGAAAGTGAAAGTATGGTGGAAAAAGGAATGAACTTTATTTTCTGTTTGGCAACCGCCTATGGCATATCTAGCATGGAAAGTGTTGGGAACTCTAAGTCGTTTTCGTTGGTGGGATGGATACACCTCCCAAAATGTTTTTATCTCTAAGTTTTTTGCTTTGAGCTCTGGCACCTCTACAAATCCCTACTTCCTTCTGAGAAGGGCCTTTCTTTTACTTTATGCAATTTTTATTTTGAAATTTGAGTCTCCATCTTCTCTTATAAAAAGCATCAACTAGGAGGAAATATGATCGTACTTAAGTATTGGGTGTAGTTAATATTCGAGTGTGTATCATGAATGGATCAATGTTTGAGCATGATGGGCTAGGGATAACTTATTTTAGCGTTGATATTTTGAAAGACATGGTTGCTTGTTGATATGCTTGAGTATCTAAATTATTATGTCAAAACTAGACTATTGCTTTGAATCACATAAAAGTCCAAATGTCCATGCTATAAAGAAAACAATATGATATGACATGATAGACAGCACCCCACATCAAAAATTATGTTTTAATCACTTACCTACTCGAGGACGAGCATGAATTAAGCTTGGGGATGCTGATACGTCTCCAAAGTATCTATAATTATTGATTGTGCCATGCTGTTTTATTATCAATCTTGGATGTTTTATAATCATTTTATAGTCATTTTATATCCTTTTTGGTACTAACCTGTTGACATAGTGCCAAGTGCCAGTTGCTGTTTTTTCCATTTTTTTTTACATCACAGAAAATCCATATCAAACGGAATCCAAATGCCACGAAACTTTACGGAGATTTTTTATGGACCAGAAGGAAGAAGTTGGGCCCTGGTTGCACCTGGGGGAGTCACGAGGAGGGGACAACCTACCAAGGCGGGCCAGGAGGCCCAGGCGCCCCCCCCCCCCCCCGACCGCCTCTTTTCTCTATAAATACCCCAATATTCCAGAAACCCTAGGACGGTCGACGAAATATTCATCCAGCCGCCGCAGAGTCCAGAACCACCAGATCCAATCTAGACACCATCTCGGATGGGGTTCACCACCTCCATTGGTGCCTCTCCGATGATGCGTGAGTAGTTCTTTGTAGACCTTCGGGTCCGTAGTTAGTAGCTAGATGGATTTCTCTCTCTCGCTGAATTCTCAATACAATGGTCTCTTGGAGATCCATATGATGTAACTCTTTTTGCGGTGTGTTTGTTGGGATCTGATGAACTTTGAGTTTATGATCAGTCATATCTTTTTATATCCATGAAAGTTATTTGAGTTTCTTTGATCTCTTATAGCCTCGTATTTCTTCTTCGATATTTGGGTTTTTGTTTGGCCAACTTGATCTATTTATCTTGCAATGGGAAGAGGTGCCCGGTAGTGGGTTCGATCTTACGGTGCTCGATCCCGATGTAAAGGGAACAGACACGTATGTATTGTTGCTACTAAGGATAAAAAGACCAGATCTATATCTACCGCCATATAGATAAACGGATCTTGTCTACATCATGTCATCGTCCTTATTGCATTACTCCGTTTTTCCATGAACTTAATACACTAGATGCATGCTGGATAGCGGTCGATGTGTGGAGTAATAGTAGTAGATGCAGGCAGGAGTCAGTCTACTAATCTTGGACATGATGCCTATGTAATGATCATTGCCTGGATATCATCATAATTATTTGAGGTTCTGCTACCTCTTGAGCACTGCGTTGGTTTTCCCTTGAAGACGAAAGGGTGATGCAGCAAAGTAGCGTAAGTATTTCCCTCAGTTTTTGAGAACCAAGGTATCAATACAGTAGGAGGCTACGCGCGAGTCCCTCGCACCTACACAAAGCAAATAAATCCTCGCAACCAACGCGATAAGGGGTTGTCAATCCCTTCACGGTCACTTACGAGAGTGAGATCTGATAGATATGATAGGATAATATTTTTGGTATTTTTATGATAAAGATGCAAAGTAAAATAAAAGCAAAGTAAAAAAGCAAAGGAAATAACTAAGTGTTGGAAGATTAATATGATGAAGATAGACCCGGGAGCCATAGGTTTCACTAGTGGCTTCTCTCAAGAGCATAAGTATTCTACGGTGGGTGAACGAATTACTGTTGAGCAATTGACAGAATTGAGCATAGTTATGAGAATATCTAGGTATGATCATGTATATAGGCATCACGTCCAAGACAAGTAGACCGACTCCTGTTTGCATCTACTACTATTACTCCACTCATCGACCGCTATCCAAAGATGCATCTAGAGTATTAAGTTCATGAAAACAGAGTAACGCCTTAAGCAAGATGACATGATGTAGAGGGATAAATTCATGCAATATGATAAAAACCCCATCTTGTTATCCTCGATGGCAACAATACAATACGTGCCTTGCCGCCCCTGCTGTCACTGGGAAAGGACACCGCAAGATTGAACCCAAAGCTAAGCACTTCTCCCATTGCAAGAAGGATCAATCTAGTAGGGCAAACCAAACTGATAATTCGAAGAGAATTGCAAAGATAACCAATCATACATAAAAGAATTCAGAGAAGATTCAAATATTGTTCATAGATAAACTTGATCATAAACCCACAATTCATCGGGCCTCAACAAACACACCGCAAAAAAGAAGATTACATCGAATAGATCTCCACGAGAGAGGGGGAGAACATTGTATTGAGATCCAAAAAGAGAGAAGAAGCCATCTAGCTACTAACTATGGACCCGAAGGTCTGAGGTAAACTACTCACACTTCATCGGTGATGATGTAGAAGCCCTCCGTGATGAATGCCCCCTCCGGCGAAGCTCCGGAACAGGCCCCAAGATGGGATCTCGTTGGTACAGAAGGTTGCGGCGGTGGAATTAGGTTTTTGGCTCCGTATCTGATCGTTTGCGCGTACATAGGTATATATAGGAGGAAGGAGTACGTCGGTGGAGCAACAGGGGGCCCATGAGGGTGGAGGGCGCGCCCTGGGGGTGGGCGCACCCCCCTACCTCGTGGCCTCCTCTTTTGTTTCTTGACGTAGGGTCCAAGTCTCCTGGATCATATTCTTCCTAAAAATCACGTTCCCGAAGGTTTCATTCCGTTTGGACTCCTTTTGATATTCCGTTTCTGCGAAACTCTGAAATAAGCAGCAATTCTAGGCTGGGCCTCCGGTTAATAGGTTAGTCCCAAAAATATTATAAAAGTGAATAATAAAGCCCAATAATGTCCAAAACAGTAGATAATATAGCACGGAGCAATCAAAAATTATAGATACGTTGGAGACTTATCAGGCATCCCCAAGCTTAATTCCTGCTCGTCCTCGAGTATGTAAATGATAAAAACAGAATTTTTGATGCGGAGTGCTACTTGGCATAATTTCAATGTAATTCTTCTTAATTGTGGTATGAATATTCAGATCCGAAAGATTCAATACAAAAGTTTAATATTGACATAAAAATTAATAATACTTCAAGCATACCAACAAAGCAATTATGCCTTCTCAAAATAACATGGCCAAAGAAAGTTATCCCTACAAAATTATATAGTCTGGCTATGCTCTATCTTCACCACACAAAGTAGTTAAATCATGCACAACCCCGATGACAAGCCAAGCAATTGTTTCATACTTTTGACATTCTCAAACTTTTTCAATCTTCACGCAATACATGAGAGTGAGCCATGGACATATCACTATATGTGGAATAGAATGGTGGTTGTGGAGAAGACAAAAAGGGAGAAGATAGTCTCACATCAACTAGGCATATCAACGGGCTATGGAGATGCCCATCAATAGATATCGATGTGAGTGAGTAGGGATTGCCATGCAACGGATGCACTAGAGCTATAAGTATATGAAAGCTCAACAAAAGAAACTAAGTGGGTGTGCATCCAACTCGCTTGCTCATGAAGACCTAGGGCATTTTGAGGAAGCCCATCATTGGAATATACACGCCAAGTTCTATAATGAAAAATTCCCACTAGTATATGAAAGTGACAAAATGAGAGACTCTCTATCATGAAGATCATGGTACTACTTTGAAGCACAAGTGTGGTAAAAGGATAGTAACATTGTCCCTTCTCTCTTTTTCTCTCATTTTTTCTATTTGGGCCTTTTCTCTTTATTTTTTATGGCCTCTTTTTTTCGTCCGGAGTCTCATCCCGACTCGTGGGGGAATCATAGTCTCCATCATCCTTTCCTCACTTGGGACAATGCTCTAAAAATGAAGATCATCACACTTTTATTTTCTTACAACTCAACAATTACAACTCGATACTTAGAACAAAATATGACTCTATATGAATGCCTCTGGCGGTGTACCGGGATATGCAATGAATCAAGAATGACATGTATGAAAGAATTATGAACGGTGGCTTTGCCACAAATACGATGTCAACTACATGATCATGCAAAGCAATATGACAATGATGGAGTGTGTCATAGTAAACGGAACGGTGAAAAGTTGCATGGCAATATATCTCGGAATGGCTATGGAAATGCCATGATAGGTAGGTATGGTGGCTTTTTTGAGGAAGGTTTATGGTGGGTGTATGATACCGGTGAAAAGTGTGCAGTATTAGAGAGGCTAGCAATGGTGGAAGGAAGAAGGGTGCGTATAATCCATGGACTCCGCATTAGTCATAAAGAATGCATATACTTATTGCAAAAATCTACAAGTTATCAAAGCAAAGTATTACGCGCATGCTCCTAGGGGGATAGATTGGTAGGAAAAGACCATCGCTCGTCCCCGACCGCCACTCATAAGGAAGACAATCAATAAATAAATCATGCTCGACTTCATCACATAACGGTTCACCATACGTGCATGCTATGGGAATCACAAACTTTAACACAAGTATTTCTCAAATTCACAACTACTCAACTAGCATGACTCTAATATCACCATCTTTATATCTCAAAACAATTATCAAGCATCAAACTTTTCTTAGTATTCAACACACTCATAAGAAAGTTTTTACAAATCTTGAATACCAAGCATATTAGGATTATTTAAGCAAATTACCATGCTATTTAAGACTCTCAAAACAATCTAAGTGAAGCATGAGAGATCAATAGTTTCTATAAAACAAATCCACCACCATGCTCTAAAAGATATAAGTGAAGTGCTAGAGCAAAACTATATAACTCAAAAGATATAAGCAAAGCACATAGAGTATTCTAACAAATTCCAAATCATGTATGGCTCTCTCAAAAGGTGTGTACAGCAAGGATGATTGTGGTAACTAACAAACAAAGACTCAAATCATACAAGACGCTCCAAGCAAAACACATATCATGTGCTGAATAAAAAATAGCTCCAAGTAAAGTTACCGATGGAAGTAGACGAAAGAGGGGATGCCTTCCGGGGCATCCCCAAGCTTTGGCTTTATGGTGTCCTTAGATTATCTTTGGGGTGACATGGTCATCCCCAAGCTTAGGCTCCTGCCACTCCTTGTTCCATAATCCATCAAAATCTTTCACCCAAAACTTGAAAACTTCACAACACAAAACTTAACAGAAAATCTCGTGAGCTCCGTTAGCGAAAGAAAACAAAAAACCACTTCAAGGTACTGTAATGAACACATTCTTTATTTATATTGGTGTTAAACCTATTTTATTCCAACTTCTCTATGGTTTATTAACTATTTTACTAGCCATAGATTCATCAAAATAAGCAAACAACACATGAAAAACAGAATCTGTCAAAAACAGAACAGTCTGTAGTAATCTGTAACTAAGGCAAACTTCTGGAACTCCAAAAAATCTACCAAAATAGGAAGACCTATAAAATTTGTTTATTTATCAGAAGAAATTGGAATCACTATTTTATCACGTTCTGGTGATTTTTAACAATTGTTTTCGTCAACATAAAGTTTCTGGAAATTACAGCAAGATCAAATAACTATCATCCAAGAAGATCCTATAGGTTTAACTTGGCAAGAACACTAATTAAAACATAAAAACACATCTAAACAGAGGCTAGAACAAATATTTATTCCTAAACAGAATCAAAAATCAAAAAACAAATAAAATTGGGTTGCCTCCCAACAAGCGCTATCGTTTAACGCCCCTAGCTAGGCATAAATAATTTTAATGATCCTCGCATGAGAGACAAGAATTGAAGCACAAAGAGAGCATCAAAAAGCATGTGACAAACACATATAAGTCTAACATACTTCCTATGCATAGGCATTTTATAAGCAAACAAATTATCAAGGCAAGCAAAAACTAGCATATGGAAGGAAGAAGAAAGAGACGATAGCAATCTCAACATGACGAGAGGTAGTTTAGTAACATGAAAGTTTCTACAACCATATTATCCTCTCTCATAATAATTACATGTAGGATCATAAGAAAATTCAACAAAATAGCTATCACAATAAATATTTTCAACACAATCCACATGCATGCAAAGTTGACACTCTTCCAAAATAGTGGGAATAACATTAACTAAAGTCATGACCTCTCCAAACCCACTTTTATCAAAAATACCATAAGATTGAACATTCTCCAAATATGTGGGATCTAAAGTTGACACTCTTCCAAACCCACTTTCAATATTATTGCAAAAATTATTATCAATCTCATATTCTGTCAGGACCCCGATTCCAAATCACATTGACCTAGCCGGTAACACCTCATATCACTTTGCGGCCTCACGCACGGTATTCCCACGGGTGTCGCCTTACCATGGCCCGGGACCGTTTGCGTCTTTTGGCTCACGATATGACAAAGTGTCGCTAGCATCCACATGATAAAGAACCCGGCCGACATGGCTAGTCGTGAACCCAAAGCGGCACTAACCTATGGGGACAGGCATACATGAATCACATCGAGCATGTCGGTCATCAACGTATAGATTCGGGCTGTAGCATCTGGCTATCAGGACTCCGTGAACCGGGCTGCAGCAGGCTAGGCAGGACTCCGAATAACACCGCGACATTTCCCGAAGGGATGTATATAGGAACGATGTGAAACACATGCCGCCAGTCAAGTGTCCAAGCAGTAGTCTTTGGGCTAGCAGGACTCCGGTGAACCGGGCTGTAGCGGACTACTATCGCCGGAAGCACGAGACTACATTTCCCCATATGAGAGGCTGTCAAGGATAAACAACTAGTTTGTCGGATCCCACTCATACCAAGCATTTCAATCATACACTAATATGCCCGATATGAGTAAATACAACAAGGCATCACAACAAAACTCTACAACTCAAAGTACTTTATTTAGAAGGCTCCGAGGAGCCATGCATAACATATCCATACAGGTAGGGGTCACATGACCCAACACTCAAGTCATACAACATACAAGCACATGCGGAAGCAAACTAGTCTGAGTACAGACTTTAAAAAGAAAGAAGGCTTGTTGAAGCCTTTCTATCTACAAAGGGCCCTTCACAAGCCTTGGATCACCACCGGTGGCTAGTTCACTCGTCGATGTCAAGGTCTACATAGAACCCATCGGAAGGGGCGGTGTTGTCGTCTGAAAAACATTAATTAAGCAAACATGAGTACGGAGGTACTCAAGAAGTCTTACCACGTAATCCTATCATACATGCACATTCTCAAGAAGGTGGTGGGGTTATTTGCAGCAAGCCAGCTTTGACTCTTGGCTAAGCTATCCCACGTGACACCACTTGAAAAGCATTTGTCGCATTAACGAGTCCACTAATCACCAGCGCAATACCCCACCGTGGATCCTCTCTCGTCATCCCACGAGAGGGCCATCCGCGATACTCACACTTATCTTGAGGCTTTTAGTAGTATCCATTTACTTGTTTATGAACTGATATAGGTAACCCAGAAGTCCTTCTCCGTGGACACGGCTATTCGAATAGATCATATTAACCCTGCAGGGTGTACTTCTTCACACGCTCTCACCACTTACCGCCGTTTACACGACATGTACTCGGCAACCTTCAAGCGGAAGCCCAACGTGGGTGTCGGCCACAGCCTACCTAAACACACAAGTCCCAAGTCCAGGTTGATCGCCTATTCAGGTTCCATCCGCAGGGAGTCCGGCCGAGGTTTCCCATACGGCCCCGAACGATGTGTACAGGGTTCCCGAGACACCAAACGGGCGAATCGGTACACCGGGCCATGGTGCCTACCGCAACACAACCCACCCCTACGGTCAGCGTTGCGTGCGGCCCCCAGCATGCTACAAACACCAGAAACTACTTGCAACTCCCGGACTGAGGACAAGAGTGGTTAAGAAGCCGAGAGGGTCAATTAAGGATCCCAATGCGTGGTAGTAACTGTTTCATGGATCACAAACACATATCTCAGTTCTTAGGGACGGCTTCAATGAAACAATCCACCATGTACTCCTACATGGCCTCTCATCGATACCTTTACCAAAACGTGTTCAACACTTTCACTCTCGAACCCGACACAACCTTTCACTCCAGTTCATCATCCCGATGAGCCAGACCTGACACAACTCTAAGCATAGCAAGCATAGTATGGTAGGAAACACAAACATGGCTCAATCAACTCCTACACATACTAGTGGGTTTCATCTAGTTCCTGTGGCAATGACAGTCATGCAAAGGAAGTGGGTTCAACTACCGCAGACACACAACAGTTTGAATCGCGTTGTCTTAATGCAGTAAAACAAGAGCGTAAGCGAGAACATGGGTTTGTATCGGAATGATCAATGGGTTGCTTGCTCGATGGAGTGGTGGTAGGATACTGCCCTTCGCACGGATAGTCGGGATTATCCTCGGGCGTAACCTATCACGAAGACATACCGAAAATAAACACACATGGCAATATGCAACAATATGATGCATGCTATGACATGGCAATATGGATGTGTATTGGCCTAATGCAAGCTGAAACAAAAGGATGAACTCATTTGAATCCAAGATTCAAATGCTAGCTCATTTAAAATAGTCCTAAAGGTGTAATATCTTATTCTGCTTAAACAGCAAGGTTAACTTGTTTTAACATGCATGAAACCTGTACCAATGGATAGAATGGATTTTTCTGATCATTTTTCATATATAAATCTTTGCATTTGGAGTTACAGATTAGAAGTTATGAATATTTGAAGTTTGAATTATATTCTGGAATTTCCTATATTAGAATAAATCCAGTAATTGATTTATTGCGTCAGCCATGCGTCAGCATGACGTCAGGGTCAACGGCAACGCGTCAGGTCAAACCTGACTGTGGGTCCAGGGTGTCGTGGTAATTAGTTTAGTTAAAGTTTAATTAAAACTAAACCTAGTTAATTAGCGGTGGCTGGGCCCCACTGTCATCGACTCATCGAGTCAACCAGGCCCACCGTGGTCAAAGTCCACGTCGGCTGCACTGGCTGCCTAGTCAGCCGAGCCGACGCGGCGGAAGTGCGTTTGGCCATTCCGGCGACCAAACGAGCCGCGGAGGGTGGCTATGGGAAGGCTGGGGTTGAGCCGCGACTCTTGGTGGAGTGGGTTGGGGTCGGGCGGCAGAATCGGCGCCGGCGGCGACCTAGGGCGGGCCGCCGGAGTTCGGCCGAAGGCGAACTCGAGGCTAGAGGGGTCGGTGAGGTACGGGAGTGCATAGCTAGACTCTAAGCGGCGTGGTGAGTGTGATGGACACCAAGGGGTGGCGAAGGGTGACTGGAGCACGTCGGCTGACGAAGCTCCAGCGGCGGTGCGGGTGATCTCCGTTCGGTTGCTACACGGCTCGAGAGCGAGAGAGAGAAGGAGGGGAAGGTAGCTAGGCTCACGGGCGACTCGGAGGAGCACTCGGTGCGGTCGGGGACGGACCGGAGCGGCGACAGCGTTGAAGGGGATCTCCGGCGACGGTGGACTCGGGCGAGGTCGGTCACGGTCGACTCGGGCTACTCGAGCACGCGGGGCTCGGCTAGCTCGACGAAGACGAGGGTGGCGGAGCTCCTGGACACGGTGAGAAGGAGCACGGACGGCGGGGAGCGCGTCTACGGCGATGGTGCGGCGGCGGTGGCGTCGGCCATGGCGGGGGAGCGCGAGAGAGAGGAGCCGAGGAGGAGAGGAGGTGTCTAGGGGGTTCGGGGGAGAGAGGAGGCGGTCCACGTCGCGGGTGGCGAGGGAGCGGGCGAGGCGGCGACCAGGTGCGTGGCACCCATGCGGTGCTTCGCCGCGAAAGCACTGGCTGCCTGCTTGGCCGAGCCAAGCAGCTCGGCTGCGTGGCTCTTTGGCTGGGCGGCAGTGGGCAGGTGGGCGCCAGGTAAGTGTTTCCTTCCTATTTTTCTTTTTCTATTTTTCTGTAACTTTGTGGAGTTTTTAAAAATACCAAAACAGTTTCAAAAATCACCAAACTGCTCCTGGTCCATTGTTGGAATATTTCCAACATGAAACATTTTAGTTTGGCAATATTTGGGCATTTGAAATATTTTATATAATTTGAAATGCTCAAACTCAAATACTTATGATTTAATTCAAAGACCTTTGGATGACCTAGAAAATGGTGCACCACTTTTGGCGGAGGCTTTGAACCAAAGCAAAGATTATGAACATTTTGAAGGGCATTTCAGGTTCATTGAAATAATTTTTAGTAAACCCTAGTTGAATTAAGAGGGGTTCTGGGGGTTTCTTGTCTTCCCCATTTCAAATTCAAATGAAAATTTAAACTTGATGCACACACTAATGCATGGTCTAACTGGGATGTGACAACTCACCCCCACTCAAAAGAATCTCGTCGAGATTTAGGATCTGTTGTGAAAAAGGTGGGATACTCAAGTCGAAGACGATCCTCCCTTTCCCAAGTTGCTTCTTGCTCGGAATGGTTTGACCATTGAACCTTTAGAAACTTGATATTCTGACGTCGAGTGGTACGCTCGGCTTGATCAAGAATACGAACGGGAAATTCTCGATAGGTGAGGTTATCTTGGAGATCAAGCGTTTCGTGGTCTACTCCATGGATAGGATCCGAGAAGCAACGCCTGAGTTGGGAAACGTGGAAGACATCATCGACTCTGGAAAGCTGCGGAGGTAGTTCCAATTGGTAGGCAACTTCTCCTCGTTTGGCAAGAATGCGAAAGGGTCCAATGTAACGAGGAGCCAACTTGCCTTTGATACCGAATCGATGGGTCCCCTTCAAAGGAGTAACCCGAAGGTAAGCTTTCTCGCCAATTTCATAAGCCATAGGCTTATGCTTGCGGTCATATTGGCTCTTTTGACGAGATTGGGCTGTTTTCAATTTCTCACGAACAACGCGAACCTGCTCCTCTGCTTCCTGAATCATATCCGGGACAAAGAGTTGTCTCTCCCCGGTTTCTGACCAGTTAAGAGGCGTTCGACATTTCCGTCCATAAAGAACTTCGAAAGGAGCTTTGCCTAAGCTGGCTTGATAGCTATAGGTATAAGCGAACTCGGCGAATGGAAGGCATTTCTCCCAATTCATGCGAAAGAGATGATGTAAGCTCAAGCATATCCTCTAGGATTTGATTGACTCGTTCTACTTGACCACTTGATTGGGGATGGAATGCGGTCTTTGAAAGAGAGACGAGTTCCCATAGCATTTTGGAAACTTTCCCAAAATCGAGAGGTGAAGAGACTTCCACGGTCTAAGTTAATCTCCAATGGAACACCATGAAGAGACACTATTCTAGAGATGTACAAATCAGCTAGCTGGCTAGCGGTTATACTCTCACGAACGGGTAGGAAGTGGGCTACTTTGGAAAGACGATCGACGACAACGAAGATGGCATTATTCCCTCTCTTGGTCCTGGGAAACCCGGTAATGAAATCCATACCGATTTTATCCCATTTCCATTCAGGAATTTCCAAAGGTTGAAGGGTACCAGCAGGCCGTTGATGCTCTGCCTTAACTCGACGGCAGACGTCGCAATTAGCAATGTATTGAGCGATTTCTCTCTTCATCCTAGTCCACCAAAACCTCTGGCGTAGGTCTTGATACATTTTAGTACTACCGGGATGAATGGTGAGAGGAGAGTCATGAGATTCCTTAAGGATCAGTTGCCGTAGCTGTTGTTTGTTGGGAACCACCAAACGGTTCTCAAAGAAGACAACACCTCGTTCATCTATGGAGAAACACTTAGCAGCTCCGCTAGCAATGTTCTCCTTGATCCGAGATATTCCTCTATCATACTGCTGAGCAGCTATGATTCGATCCGTAAGGTTAGGTTTCGCCACCAAGGTGGAAAGGGATCCTCGAGGAACAATGTGAAGATTAAGCTTACGAAATTCCTCGTGGAGAAATGGTTGACTTTGTTGTAACATCAGATTGTTACAATAAGATTTGCGACTTAGTGCGTCAGCCATGACATTGGCTTTGCTCAGGGTGTAAGATATTCCTAAGTCGTAATCTGTAATCAACTCGCCCAACGCCTTTGCTCGAGATTCAAATCCGGTTGGGTTAAGATGTATTTCAGACTTTGGTGATCAGTGTAGATTTCGCAACGATTACCAAGAAGGTAATGTCGCCAGGTTTTGAGTGCATGAACCACTGCTGCAAGCTCTAGATCGTGTGTGGGATAATTATCCTCATGTGGACGCCTTATCGGGAAGCGTAGGCAATCACATGACGATCTTGCATGAGTATGCAACCTAGTCCTTGTCGCGAGGCGCCGCAATAGATAATAAAGTCCTTAGAAAAATCTGGTGGAACAAGTACGGAGCAGATGTCGCGTCTTTTCGGTTCCCGAAAGCTGAACTCGCACTGTGGTGTCCATTCGAACTTCTTATCTTTCTTGAGGAGTTTGGTTAGAGGTTTGGCAACTTTAGAGAAATTCTCGACGAAGCGACGGCAATAGCTCGCTAAACCAAGAAAAATCCGAACTTGCTTGACCGATTCAGGTGGAGTCCAGTCAAGGACGGCTTGAACTCGCTCGGGATTGACAGCAATGCCCTTGCCAGAGATTACATGGCCTAGGTAGGTCACTTAACCAGAATTCACACTTAGAGAATTTGGCATAAAGGCGGTGCTCTCGAAGTTTCATCAACACTAGCCTTAGATGTTCGGCATGTTCTTCCTCATTCTTGGAGTAGATGAGTATATCATCGAGGTATACCACGAATTTATCCAAATACTCCATGAAGATTGAGTTCATTAACCCGGAGCATTGGTTAATCCGAAGGACATGACGGTGTACTCGTATTGGCCATAACGAGTAACAAAGGCCGCTTTAGGAATGTCCCGTTCTTGATTTTGATTTGATGGTAGCCCAACCTCAAATCCATCTTCGAAAAGACTGAGGATCCAGCGAGCTGATCATACAGGTCGTTGATCCTGGGGAGCGGATACTTGTTCTTGATAGTGACCAAATTGACTGGTCGATAATCCACAACCATCCGATCCGTACCATCCTTCTTCTTGTGACGAAGAGGACGGGGCAAGCCCATGGAGATGAACTAGGACGGATGAAACCCTTTTGCAAGGACTCATCGAGTTGCTTCTTAAGTTCGGCTAGTTCTAGGGGTGCCATCTTATAAGGTCTTCTAGAGATTGGGACGGTTCCGGGAACAAGATCTATCACGAACTCGACATCTCTGTCGGGTGGAACACCTGGCAGTTCTTCTGGAAAGACATCCGGAAAATCACGGACTACCGGAATATCTTCGAGGTCTGGAAGGGGATTGGCATTTAAGGAGTAAAGCTGGCGCTTGGACACTCGGGTTAAAACATTAACCGTCTTGCCCGAAGGATGAGTGAGTTGAACAGTTCTAGTAGAGCAATCAATCTTAGCATAATGGGCTGACATCCAGTCCATACCCAAGATGATGTTTATGTCCGAGGACTTGATAGCTATTAGGGAAGCAAGAAAGACTAATCTGTCGACAAGAATTTCATTCCCATGACTTATTCTAGAGGTTTGCCATCTAGAACCAGCGGTCTGAATTTCCATGGAGGTGTGCATGTCACAGAATGTGGTGTTGTGCAATCGAGCATAGCTCTCAGAAATAAATGAATGAGATGCTCCAAGATTATCAAAAAGAACGATTGCGGATGACAATTAACAAGGAGCGTGCGAGAACGACGTTGGGATCCTCATAGGTTTCCTCGGTGAAACATAGTTGACGTGGCCACGGCAAAGTGGCAGCTGGTTTAGCATAGGGCACCTTTCCTGCTGGCTTACCACGGCCAACAGACTTTCCGATCTGACTGGGGTTGTTCTGGGGACACTCGCGGATGTAGTGGCCCGTCTCTCCACATTTGAAGCAAGTTATCATATTGGGGCGTGGGGCAGCATTAGCAGCGGGGCCTCCATAAGTCTTGGGCGGAGCATATTGCTGGTTGGGGCGAGGCGCCTCAAAGGATGGCCTCAGCGTGAACCTGGGTGGCAGAGCAGTATTTGGAATCCAAACCCGGCGCTTCTGAGATCCAGAGCCGGATGAAGATCCAGAGTCACGGACATGCTTGCGTGAAGCTTCAAAATCAGACTGCCCAGTTTCGGCACTGATAGCCTTATTGACTAACTTCGGAAAGGAGGTGCACTCATGCAGACGGAGATCACGACGAAGCTCGGGCTAAGTCCCTTGCGGAACCTTGCCTGCTTCTTGGCATCGGTAGAAACTTCTTCGAGCATAACGTGCTAATTTCCCAAACTCACGGCTGTAAGTATCCACTGTCAGCCTACCTTGGGTGAAATTGCAGAATTCCTCCCTTTTGCGATCCATGAGACCTTCTGGGATGTGATGCTCATGAAAAGCGGCACTAAATTCAGCCCAAGTAGTATTTGTCCAACCGGACGCATAGCCTCATAATTCTCCCACCAAAGGCTAGCAGGGCCTTCGAGGTGATAGGCAGCAAAAGTAACCTTATCAGCTTCAGCCACGTTAGCAGAACGCAGCTTGTGGTTGATGCTGCGAAGCCAATCATCCGCGTCGAGAGGCTCAACGGAATATTTGAACTTCGGTGGATACAGCTTGACGAAGTCATTGAGTGACACCGAATCATTTCTTGGCTGGTGTGCGGTGTTTTGCTCAATCCGCCCGATGGCGATTGGTCTCACGCTTATTGCGTTCTGCTTCCAGCATAACCTCGGCCAAAGATGGCGGTTGAGGCAGATTTGCATTTCCAGCTGCGCTGGCTTCTGCCTGCCCCGGAGCGGCAGGATTGTTGCGGGTGTTGACCATCCTGGGAACAAAACAATGGTTTAAACCAGGATGGCAGAATTTAGCAAGGAAGTGCGGAATGTAATGGATAACACGGAATGCAGAGATGTTCATCAGTATGACATGGTAATATAAAACTGCCATATATATACCAACGGTCATACACACCATACATAGATTAGCACAAGCCCGACAGAGTACAACTATCAGGAAAGGCGTTACATCCTCTATTGGAAAAGGCAGTGCCTAGGAGGCGCTTAAGCACGCCTAGGCGCTAGGCAATGGCCAATCGCCTCGCCTAGGGCATAAGCAGAACTCTAGGCAGAGCAAGTAATAAATTGTCTACCCAAGCGAGAAATCATTCCGTATTGCAATCGATATGCCAAAAGGACCATATTCCAATCATGTAGCTGGTAGTTAACATACTTATATGCCCTGAATTAATAAAATACACATATAATAACTACATATACACCTTGATACTAAAAATCATATTACCGCCTAGGCTGCGCCTAGGGCGCTTAAGCACCGCCTAGGCACTAGGCGAAGGCCAACCGCCTCGCTTACGCCTACCGCTTTTTCCAACTTACATCTCATCGGAAGCATTCCAACTCATATACATTATTTTTCTACACTTCCGGAATGATACACACTAAGTCATATTCCACAAGTCACGCAGGACGGCGGAAATACAACTATTACAATACTAGGGATACTACTACTACTCAGACAGCTCCGTAGTAGTCCTCATAGAAGTCACCACCCAAGCCTGGAAGTGGAACATGATCATCCATAAACAGACGATCCTGTGGGGCTTGCGGACCAAAAGGGCTCGGATGTGGACGTGGTCCAACAAACGGCGGCAGACGAGGCCCACGAGGAGGAGTGATGCCTCCTACCTCACGCCACTCCATAAAGTCTGGCAGACCAGCCCGCACTGGGTACAAGTCCTCATGTCCATGTATCCGGCTTGCACAGGTGCAAACCGAGTCGAGTAGCCCAAAGGATCAAGACGGGCATTAAAGAGCTCCATACGCAAGGCCCGGTTTTCACGGTCCTTGTCTTTCAGCATCTCCGTGGTGGTGCGAAGAAGTGAGTTCTCATGAGATGCATCGCTGTACATACCCTGAAGGTAACCATGCGCCCCAGGGAGGGATGCTGGCATGTAGCGGAAATCGGTGTTGCACAAAGAAGGCGATTCTCGCTCGAATAATAGTCATCATGGAATAGGCTGCATCTTGCACGGACATCCCAATAGTGATCCCAAGTCCATAAGAACAAAGGAGCGGTTCAAGAGCTCCGGGATAAGATGGATAAATCCTGACCCGTACAGTATATTGGCTTTGATTAAAATCCCTAAACTGCTTCCTCGACGGTATATTCAGGATACCATCGGTAACCGGTCTCGACCATCACCGAACCAACATTGTCGTGTGACCACACACATCAATGCAACGGGTCGCACGAACCACTTGGTTCTCGGGGACGGTGGCCATCTGAAAACACAGCCACAATGCAAAGACATTAGAATTTCTAGGGAAAATCGGGCAGCATAACATCTCAGAAATGCTAAAAAACAGATTTGAGACATTCATAATCAGATTGCAAAGCCACACAACAACATCATATCAAGGTTCTGGTTCAACTGGTAGCATACCAAAATAATAGAAACTGAACTGAGGATGTAACCAACAATCCTATAAGTTACTACGGATTAGTAACACGTGAACCTGATAGAGAGAAAAGAGCCTAGTCCTATACCCACGTAGAATGAGAAATGGATGACTCAGATCAGAGGCATAAGGTAAAGGAGTAAAAAAAAGCCTTACGTTCCCTCCCACAATCAATTCCCCTACATATAACTAAAGCATTTCTAGACTCAACATCGACCAGTTTGGCTTAGCGAACCTACGTCCAGCCCTGCTCTGATGCCAACGCTGTCAGGACCCCGATTCCAAATCACATTGACCTAGCCGGTAACACCTCATATCACTTTGCGGCCTCACGCACGGTATTCCCACGGGTGTCGCCTTACCATGGCCCGGGACCGCTTATGCGTCTTTTGGCTCACGATATGACAAAGGTCGCTAGCATCCACATGATAAAGAACCCGGCCGACATGGCTAGTCGTGAACCCAAAGCGGCACTAACCTATGGGGACAGGCATACATGAATCACATCGAGCATGTCGGTCATCAACGTATAGATTCGGGCTGTAGCCTTTGGGCTATGAGGACTCCGGTGAACGGGCTGCGGCGAGCTAAGCAGGACTCGAATAACACCGCGCGACATTTCCCGAAGGACAGACATAGGAACGATGTGAAACACATGCCGCCAGTCAAGTGTCCAAGCAGTAGTCTTTGGGCTAGCAGGACTCGGGTGAACCTGGCTGTTGCGGTATACTTTCGCTGTGAAGCACGTGACTACTTTTCCCGATATGAGAGGCTGTCAAGGATAAACAACTAGTTTGTCGGATCCCACTCATACCAAGCATTTCAATCATACACATAATATGCCCGATATGAGTAAATACAACAAGGCATCACAACAAAACTCTACAACTCAAAGTACTTTATTTAGAAGGCTCTGAGGAGCCATGCATAACATATCCATACAGGTAGGGGTAACATGACCCAACACTCAAGTCATACAACATACAAGCACATGCGGAAGCAAACTAGTCTGAGTACAAACTTTAAAAAGAAAGAAGGCTTGTTGAAGCCTTTCTATCTACAGTGGCCCTTCACAAGCCTTGGATCACCACCTGGGTGGCTAGTTCACTCGTCGATGTCAAGGTCTACATAGAACCCATCAGAAGGGGCAGTGTTGTCGTCTGAAAAACATTAATTAAGCAAACATGAGTACGGAGGTACTCAGCAAGTCTTACCACAGAATCCTATCATACATGCACATTCTCAAGAAGGTGGTGGGGTTATTTGCAGCAAGCCAGCTTTGACTCTTGGCTAAGCTATCCTACGTGACACCACTTGAAAAGCATTTGTCGCACACGAGTCCACTAATCACCATCACAATACTCCACTGTGGATCCTCTCTCGTCATCCCACGAGAGGGCCATCCGCGATACTCACACTTATCTTGAGGCTTTTAGTAGTATCCATTTACTTGTCTATGAACTGATATAGGTAACCCAGAAGTCCTTCTCCGTGGACACGGCTATTCGAATAGATCATATTAACCCTGTAGGGGTGTACTTCTTCACACACGCTCTCACCACTTACCGCTGTTTACACGACATGTACTCGGCAACCTTCAAGCGGAAGCCCAACGTGGGTGTCGGCCACAGCCTACCTAAACACACAAGTCCCAAGTCCAAAGTTGATCGCCTATTCGGGTTCCATCCGCAGGAGTCCGCCGAGGTTTCCCATACGGCCCCGAACGATGTGTACAGGTTCCCGAGACACCAAACGGGCGAATCGGTACATCAACCCACGGTGCCTACCGCAACACAACCCACCCCTACGGCCGCTATGCGTGCGGCCCCAAAGATGCTACAAACACCGTAAACTACTTGCAACTCGGACCGAGGACAAGAGTGGTTAAGAAGCCGAGAGGGTCAATTAAGGATCCCAATGCGTGGTAGTAACGGTTTCATGGATCACAAACACAGATCTCAGTTCTTAGGGACGGCTTCAATGAAACAACCCACCATGTACTCCTACATGGCCTCTCATCGATACCTTTACCAAAACGTGTTCAACACTTTCACTCTCGAACCCGACACAACCTTTCACTCCAGTTCATCATCCCGATGAGCCGGACTGACACAACTCTAAGCATAGCAAGCATAGTATGGTAGGAAACACAAACATGGCTCAATCAACTCCTACACATACTAGTGGGTTTCATCTAGTTATCGTGGCAATGACAGTCATGCAAAGGAAGTGGGTTCAACTACCGCAGCACACAACAGTTTGAATCGCGTTGTCTTAATGCAGTAAAACAAGAGCAGAAGCGAGAACATGGGTTTGTATCGGAATGATCAATGGGTCAATGGGTTGCTTGCCTGATGGAGTGGTGGTAGGATACTGCCCTTCAGATGGATAGTCGGGATTATCCTCGGAGGCAGAACCTATCACGAAAGACATACCGAAAATAAACACACATGGCAATATGCAACAATATGATGCATGCTATGACATGGCAATATGGATGTGTATTGGCCTAATGCAAGCTGAAACAAAAGGATGAACTCATTTGAATCAAAGATTCAAATGCTAGCTCATTTAAAATAGTCCTAAAGGTGTAATATCTTATTCTGCTTAAACAGCAAGGTTAACCTGTTTTAACATGCATGAAACCTGTACCAATGGATAGAATGGATTTTTCTGATCATTTTCATATATAAATCTTTGCATTTGGAGTTACAGATTAGAAGTTATGAATATTTGAAGTTTGAATTATATTCTGGAATTTCCTATATTAGAATAAATCCAGTAATTGATTTATTGCGTCAGCCATGCGTCAGCATGACGTCAGGGTCAACGGCGACGTCCAGGTCAAACCCGATCGTGGGTCCAGGGTGTCGTGGTAATTAGTTTAGTTAAAGTTTAATTAAAACTAAACCTAGTTAATTAGCGGCTGGGCCCCACTGTCATTGACTCATCGAGTCAACCAGGCCCACCGTGGTCAAAGTCCACGCCGGCTGCACTGGGTCTAGCCGGGCGAGCCGACGCTGGCGGCGGAAGTGTTTGGCCATTCCGGCGACCAAACGAGCCATGAGGGTGGCTATGGGAAGTCGGGTTGAGCCGCAGCTCTTGGTGGAGTGGGTTGGGGTCGGGCGGCCGGAATCGGCGCCGACGACCTAGGCGGCCGCCGGAGTTCGGCCGAAGGCGAACTCGAGGCTAGAGGGGTCGGTGAGGTGCGGGGAGTGCATAGCTAGACTCTAAGCGACGTGGTGAGTGTGATGGACACCAAGGGGTGGCCGGAGGGTGACCGGGAGCACGTCGGCGACGAGCTCCGCGGCGGCGGTGCGGGTGATCTCCGTTCGGTTGCTACACGGCTCGAGAGCGAGAGAGAGAGGGAGGGGAAGGTAGCTAGGCTCACGGGCGACTCGGAGGAGCACTCGGTGCAGTCGGGGATGGACCGGAGCGGTGACGGCGTTGAAGGGGATCTCCGGCGATGGTGGACTCGGGCGAGGTCGGTGCGGTCGACTCGGGCTACTCGAGCACGCGGGGCTCGGCTAGCTCGACGAAGACGAGGGCGGCAGAGCTCCTGGACACGGTGAGAAGGAGCACGGACGGCGGGGAGCACGTCTACGGCGATGGTCGCGGCGGTGGCGTCGGCCATGGCGGGGAGCGCCAGAGAGGAGCCGAGGAGGAGAGGAGGTGTCCAGGGGTTCGGGGAGAGAGGAGGCGGTCCACGCCGCTGGGCGAGGGAGCGGCGAGGCGGCGACCAGGTGCGTGGCACCCATGCGGTGCTCGCCGCCGAGCACTGGCTACTGCTGGCCGAGCCAAGCAGCCGCTGGCTGTTGGCTGAGGTGGGCAGCGGGCCGGTTGGTGGGCGCCAGTAAGTGTTTCCTTCCTATTTTTTTCTTTTCTATTTTTCTGTAACTTTGTGGAGTTTTTAAAAATACCAAAACAGTTTCAAAAATCACTAAACTGCTCCTGGTCCATTGTTGGAATATTTCCAACATGAAACATTTTAGTTTGGCAATATTTGGGCATTTGAAATATTTTATATAATTTGAAATGCTCAAACTCAAATACTTATGATTTAATTCAAAGACCTTTGGATGACCTAGAAAATGGTGCACCACTTTTGGCAGAGGCTTTGAACCAAAGCAAAGATGATGAACATTTTGAAGGGCATTTCAGGTTCATTGAAATAATTTTTAGTAAACCCTAGTTGAATTAAGAGGGGTTCTGGGGGTTTCCTGTCTTCCCCATTTCAAATTCAAATGAAAATTTAAACATGATGCACACACTAATGCATGGTCTAACTGGGATGTGACATATTCATCATGGGGATTAAATAAATTTTCAAGATCATAAGAAGAATCACCCCAATCATGATCATTGCAACAAGTAGTAGACATAGAAAAACTAGCATCCTCAAGCTTAGGGTTTTGCATATTATTAGCACAATTGAAGTCAAGAGAATTTATAGTAAAATCATTGCAATCATGCTTTTTATTCAAGGAGCTATCAAGTATGGGTGCAATAGCAATGATCGCATGTTTAACATAAGGAACTATAGCAAATTCGTCTTCATAAATATTGGCATCATGGCCACAAGAATAGCACGCATCATGTTCATCAAGGGATATTTCAACCAAATCATCGGAATCATCATTATCTATAGATTCATGCATATCATTATTTTCTTCCAAAGCAACGGTCATTCATTCAATAAATTCTTGGACATATACATTATGAGCATGGTTTCCATTGCAATATTTAGGTATGACGGAATTTTCAGATTTGTTGAGAGTAAAATCATACTTTTCAATCAAAGAAGCAACTTCATGAGCACCCTTAAAAACGAAAAATTCTTCAATTTGTTCGATATCATAGTAACTATAAACACCCTTTGCATAAGAAGATAAGATTTTATTATCATTGAACTCACATAGGTAGGGAAGGTGTTTTTTAGGGTTCTTAGAGCAACAAGTAAAATCACACATTTCACAAAGATTCCAAGCATAGCATAGCAAACTATTTATATGATACCATAAGAGCTTCCCTTTTTCAGACAAACGATGACGCACAAAATGAGCATGCTCATCTAAAGATTTCCCATCAACTAGGCTAGTTGGGGTTTCGGCACGAGCACATAAGGATCGAAGATGATCCAAGTAGAACACTTTAAGTGGATCCATATCAATAGATTTTCAGCAAGCGAAGATGCAAGCATATAGAAGGCACATGGTAACACGAGCAAACAAAAGGACAAACAGAAAAGAGAGGGCAAATAAAACGGCAAGGGTGAAGTGGGGGAGAGGAAAACGAGAGGCAAATGGCAAATAATGTAATGCGGGAGATAAGGGATTGTGATGGGTACTTGGTATGTTGACTTTTGTGTATACCTCCCCGGAAACGGCGCCAGAAATGGCTCATTGTCAGGAGAGCAAATCTTGACTTGACTTGGCGTAAGCCTCCCCGGCAACGGCGCCGGAAATCCTTCTTGATACCTCTTGAGCACTGCGTTGGTTTTCCCTTGAAGGGAAAGGGTGATGCAGCAAAGTAGCGTAAGTATTTCCCTCAGTTTTTGAGAACCAAGGTATCAATCCAGTAGCAGGCTACGTGCGAGTCCCTCGCACCTACACAAAACAAATAAATCCATGCAACCAGCGCGATAAGGGGTTGTCAATCCCTTCACGTGTCACTTACGAGAGTGAGATCTGATAGATATGATAGGATAATATTTTTGGTATTTTCAAGATAAAGATGCAAAGTAAAATAAAAGCAAAGGAAATAACTAAGTGTTGGAAAATTAATATGATGAAGATAGACCCGGGGCCATAGGTTTCACTAGTGGCTTCTCTTAAGAGCTTAAGTATTCTATGGTGGGTGAACGAATTACTGTTGAGCAATTGACAGAATTGAGCATAGTTATGAGAATATCTAGGTATGATCATGTATATAGGCATCACGTCCAAGACAAGTAGACCGACTCTTGCCTGCATCTACTACTATTACTCCACTCATCGACCGCTATCCAAAGATGCATCTAGAGTATTAAGTTCATGAAAACAGAGTAACGCCTTAAGCAAGATGACTTGATGTAGAGGGATAAACTCATTCAATATGAAATAAAACCCATCTTGTTATCCTCGATGGCAACAATAAAATACGTGCCTTGCTGCCCCTACTGTCACTGGGAAAGGACACCGCAAGATTGAACCCAAAGCTAAGCACTTCTCCCATTGCAAGAAAGATCAATCTAGTAGGCCAAACCAAACTGATAATTCAAAGACTTGCAAAGATAACCAATCATACATAAAAGAATTCAGAGAAGATTCAAATATTGTTCATAGATAAACTTGATCATAAACCCACAATTCATCGGCCTCAACAAACACACCGCAAAAGAAGATTACATCGAATAGATCTCCACGAGAGAGGGGGAGAACATTGTATTGAGATCCAAAAGAGAGAAGAAGCCATCTAGCTACTAACTATGGACCCAAAGGTCTGAGGTAAACTACTCACACTTCATCGGAGAGGCTATGGTGATGATGTAGAAGCCCTCCGTGATGGATGCCCCTCCGTGAGCTTGAACAGGCCCCAAGATGGGATCTCGTGGGGCATGTAAGGTTGCGGCGGTGGAATTAGGTTTTGGCTCCGTGTCTGATCGTTACGAGTGCGTGAGGTATATATAGGAGGAAGGAGTACGTCGGTGGAGCAACAGGGAGCCCACGAGGGTGGAGGGCGCGCCCCTACCTCGTGGCCTCCTCTTTTGTTTCTTGACGTAGGGTCCAAGTCTCCTGGATCATATTCTTCCTAAAAATCACGTTCCCGAAGGTTCCATTCCGTTTGGACTCCGTTTGATATTCCTTTTCTGCGGAAGTCCGAAATAGGCAAAAAACAACAATTCTGGGCTGGGCCTTCGGTTAATAGGTTAGTCCCAAAAATAGTATAAAAGTGAATAATAAAGCCCAATAATGTCCAAAACAGTAGATAATATTGCATGGAGCAATCAAAAATTATAGATACGTTGGAGACGTATCAGGTTCTATCAATTGCCCAATAGTAGTTTGTTTACCCACCGTTTGCTATCTTTCTCTAGAGAAGCCACTAGTGAAACCTACGGTCCCTGAGTCTTCTTTCTCATATATTTGCTTGCGATCTACTTTTTCCTTGCTTTTATTTTCAGATCTATTAAACCAAAAATACAAAAACATCTTGTTGTACTTTTACTTATTTGCGATCTATTTATTTAATCTATTACAACTTTCTCCCGTCCATGCACCGTTTGAGGCGTCGTAACCGAAAGGGATTGACAACCCCTTTAACACGTCAGGTTGCGAGTGGTTGTCATTATTGTGTGCAGGGGCTGTTTACGTTGTGTTGCTTGGTTCTCCTACTGGTTCGATAACCTTGATTTCATATCTGAGGGAAATGCCTACCGCCGCTGTGCTGCATCATCCCTTCCTCTTTGGGGAAATACCGAGTAGCTTCAAGCGACATCACATCCTCTGTTTGATGGCCCATGGAGATGCTTCCTTCTGGTCTAGCACGGTTACAGACATATTTCTTTAGAACTCCCATGAACCTCTCAAAGGGGAACATATTGTGTAGAAATATATGGCCCAGAACGACAATCTCGTCGACTAGATGAACTAGGACGTGTGTCATGATATTGAAGAAGGGTGGTGGGAACACCAGCTCGAAACTAACAAGACATTGCGCCACATCAGTCCTTAACCTTGATAGGATTTCTGGATCGATCACCTTCTGAGAGATTGCATTGAGGAATACATAGTTTCACAATGGCTAATCGAACATTTTCAGGTAGAAGCCCCCTCAATGCAACCGGAAGCAGTTGCGTCATAATCACGTGGCAGTCATGAGACTTTAGGTTCTGGAATTTTTTCTCTGGCATATTTATTATTCCCTTTATATTCGACGAGAAGCCAAATGGGGCCTTCATACGGAGCAGACATTCAAAGAAGATTTCCTTCTCTTCTTTGGTAAGAGCGTAGCTGGCAAGACCTTCATACTGTTTGGGGGGCATGTCGTCCTTTTTGTGCGCACGTTGCTGGTCCTCCCGTGCCTCCGGTGTATTTTTTTGTCTTCTCATACACACCCAAGAAGCCTAGCAGGTTCACGCAAAGATTCTTCGTCACGTGCATCACGTCGATTGAAGAGCGGACCTCTAGGTCTTTCTAGTAGGGTAGGTCCCAAAATATAGATTTCTTCTTCCACATGGGTGCGCGTCCCTCAGTGTCCTTCAAAACAGATAGTCTGTCGGGACCCTTTCCAAAGATTACTTGTAAATCATTGATCATAGCAAGTATGTGATCACCGGTATGGATGGCGGGCTATGTGACATGGGCCGGACTGATGGGCCGTGAAGATACAAGATAGAAGGCCTTCCCCTGTGTCCGGATGGGACTCTCCTTTGCGTGGATGGCAAGCTTGGCATTTGGATATGAAGATTCCTTTCTCTATAAACCGACTCTGTACAACCCTAGGCCCCTCCGGTGTTCTATATAAATCGGAGGGTTTAGTCCGTAGAGGCAATCATAATCATACAGGCTAGACATCTAGGGTTTAGCCATTACGATCTCGAGGTAGATCAACTCTTGTAACCCCTATACTCATCAAAGTCAATCAAGCAGGAAGTAGGGTATTACATCCATTAAGAGGGCCCGAACCTGGGTAAACATCGTGTCCCTTGTCTCATGTTACCTTCGATCCTCAGACGCACAGTTAGCGACCCCCTACCCGAGATCGGCCGGTTTTGACACCGACACCAAGCCTCGGTATGAATGAAATATTTTCTAATCTTTCTAATATTCAAGCGCATTGCATCCATCTTGATCTTTTGATCATCGACGACATCCGCAACATGCAACTCCAATATCATCTTCTCCTCCTCCTCGCTTTTTTTCAATTTTTCCTTCAATTAATTGTTTTCTTCTTTAACTAAATTTAACCTCTCGACAATAGGGTTGGTTGGAATTTCCGGTTCACATACCTCCTAGATAAAAAAATATATGTCACGTTGGTCAGCATAATTGTCATAAACACTAAATGAACCAAATAGTTATAAAAGATAATATATACCACATTCGAATCATAGACAGGACGAGGGCCGACGGAGGCAGATACCAAAACCATCGCACTATATAATAACAAAAAATAATAAAAGTAAGAAAATTACACAAGTATCTATCTAAATCATACAAGTAAGAACTTTTTCTTTTAGAAAGAAGATAAGATCAAGAGGCTCACCACAGTGATGCCGGCGACGAGATCGGCGCGGGCGATCGACGGCGGTGAGAACGGGGACGGGATAGGAGGGACCGCCAAACCTAGACAAATCTCGAGGAAAATGGAGCTTGGACAAGGAGCTTCGAGAGGAGAAAGCTTAAGTGTGGCTCGGGCATTTCATCGAACACCTCATGTGCATAGGAGGTGAGTTAGAGCACCACAAAGCTCTCCCACGGCCAGCCAGAAAAACAGAGCACTCCACTGCGCTGCTCACGGGCGAGGGGGTATATATATGCATCTCATTGGTCCCGGTTCGTGGATGGAAACGGGACTAAAGGACCCCCTTTGGTCCCGGTTCCAGCCACGAACCGAGACCAATGGTTGTGGGCCAGGAGCGAGGCCCATTGGTCTCGGTTCGTGTCTAGAACCGGGACCAAAGGATCTAGACGAACCGGGACCAATGCCCCATGTGGCCCGCCCGGCCCCCTGGCCTCACGAACCGGGACCTATGCCCCCATGGGTCCTGGTTCGTGAGTGAACCGGGATTAATGGGCTGGCCCTGCCTGGACCAAAGTCGTGTTTTCTACTAGTGATGTCGGGACGTCTAGTCTGTGGCATGCCTTGCCTTTTATTCACCTGCTCATGCATTGACTAGTGATCGTACGTCCACGTACCTATTCGGATGTTCGGCTGGTTACAACAACACGCTCAAACTGCTACTTCTTTGGGCTCTATAAATACCCTCTACCACTCCTGTAGAGGGCTGACCACTTCATCCAAAAAACCCTAGAACGCACAAGTGCTCCCTCTCACTCTTTCTTGCATCAAATTTTAGATCCCTGAGAGATTCTTGAGGGTTCTTGAGACTTATTCCACCAAGTGATAGATCCACTCATTCCCCATTTCTTGACTAAAGAAAATCATGATTTGAGCAAGTCTTCAGATTTTTCCTTTGATCTTGTTACTCCTGGAGGTCGGAGACTCCTAGGCGGTAGGAGTGCTTCGGTGAGGAATCGGTTTTTGAATCACATCCGTTGTGAAGGTTTGAAGGTCACCTCAAGGTCTGCCACTAGTGGTTGAGAATGCTCATTCGTTGTGATATCCCAAGGAGAATAGGGCAGTGCTATTCATCCCTATACTGCTACCATGGTAAGTTGGTAACCCAATTTTGCTGCCACGGCAGTCCTTCTCGTCAACTTTGTTTCAACAATTATGTTAGCTAGTTTTAGAAGCACACTGTCTATTCATCATTGGCGACATTGTAGGTAGTCGAGCATGAGCTTGGATCGTGGGATGGCACGATCAATAGCCGAGCACATTGGCATGTTTCCCGTTTTCGAACAGAATAAAAGGAGGAAGAAATAATAGAAAAGCTGCAACGTTTACGCAGCGCAAAATTTACGACGCGTTTGGTTCAGTCAGGTAACGTAATGGGCTTTGGTTTCGGGAAGTTCTGCTTCCGATCTCTGTTTACCAGATGCGTGCTTTGTTTGGTTAGTGCGGTTGGGCCTGGTTTCCTAATCAGCTGGTGTTCGGCTATTTTCAACTCTATGAAGCGGTGTATCAGGAAATGCAGTTAGCGAAGACGTAGTACGCAAAACAAACGCAGTCTACCGTTTCAGAAAGCGCGGGTATCAGAAACCGCGCCAAAATGACCAAACCAAAGGCGTCGTTAGTCTTGCTTGATGAGGGTGACTACTAAGACCCCGGTTTCTTCTGCTGCCTATTCTCTCTTTGCGGTACATGGCAAGTGTTTCTAGAAATCCTCATTAAATTCTGTTCTAGTTGGCATCTCACGGTCACAGCATAGATTCTATGCTGCCGTGCTGGAGATGTAGGGAGTTTGTGTCTATTCCCGGCGTGGGGCCCTTTTTGATGAGGAAAACTCGGTTATCCCCTTCACATACAGAAGCATAGATGCAGGGGAAGAAACGATTTTGAGATGCCTTGTGTTGCGATTTGTACAAAATATGCATGCGCGCATCGTCATTTTGAATGATTATATACGTTGATGGACGCTTGGTCGGGATAGCTACTCCCATGCTTGGCCTTAATTAACCCTGTGAGCTGCTCGCTTGCAGGCTCCGATGTCACACTGGATGATGACGCTGGTGTTTAGTTCTGTTCATGCTGTACATACCTGTAGCTGAGCTGGCCTAGATTATCCTTAGCTCAAATGCAATGGGGTAACTTAGTACTATTCTAGCCGAAAAACTGAACACATCCACCCATGTGGGCCGTCGTACTTTCTTCATGGACTTCTTATCATCAGGCCCAACTTACATAGAAGCACAGGCAGATACAAGTTTGTTAATACTCACTGCAACTCTTTAGTTTCGTTTAGTCCCACCTCAGCTGGCACATGTTGTGGAGTTGGCCCAAGAAGCCATAAAAGGAGAGGGAGGGCAAAGTTTCAAATCATACCTTTCTCGGCCTTTTGGCTAAGTTCAAGTGTAGTATCTGTTCTTATCAATTTAATATCTAATATGTGGGCCAAGTGCCCACAACAATATTAAATTTATTTTTTATAGGGGGTCCACCACAATAGCTTGCTATTGGGGCCTTCAAGAGTGCCGTCCGGGCGTTGCACTATAGCCCAGACCTGGCACACCCCAACCAAATCAAACCCAAGAATTCTCCTTTGCTGGAAAATTTGCTTGAAACGGTGCTTCCAGCCAGATCAAAGGCGATGCAGCATACTAAATGGCTTAGTGAGTACCGTAGATGCATTCTATGCTGATGGTGAGGACATGTTTGGCAGTTTTCTATGTCAATCAGAGCGAGCAGTTCACACCAAGTTGGTACTCTGCCGGCACCGGCGACAGCTCTCCGCAGTCATCCACCATGCGCGCCTCTTCCGTGGCGCCCATCAGGTCCTGCACCACCTCCGCCATGGCCGGCCGGAACTCGGCCTCCCGCTGCACGTAAGCAAACTCCATTACGGCAAACGCAGCAGCCCAAAAAAACGAGAAACAAAAGACGGTCGAGCTTCAATTACCTGCACGCATCTGCTGATGATGTCCGCGAACCGTGACAGGGACCTGACTGGCACCGGCGTGCCCCGGAGGCGCGGGTCGGCCATCCTGCGCAGAGTGCTCAGGTCGTGCAGCCGCGCGCCAGCCCACGGCACCAGCAGCCTCTGCCCTCGCGGCCGCACATTGTCGTAGGGCCTGCGCCCCGTCAGGAGCTGCAGCATCACCACACCGAAGCAGTACACGTCGCGGCCTGTGGCCGCCCCCGTCGTTGCCGCTTCTTCCGGCGGGCTGACGTAGCTCAGTGCGTCGTCGTGCCAGTCCGTCGTAGCTCCTGACACTGAAGGTGGCGCGAATGGGGCGAGGCCGCACCCGGACACGCGCACCCCCGCCTCGCCATCGACAAGGACATGCTCTGGCCTGAAATGTCCGTGGACAACGGCGACATGTCCATCCTGGCCGCCGCCGCCGTCATGGAGGTACTCGAGAGCCTTGGCGGCCTCGAGGGCCACGGCGATCCGAGCTTCCCACAGGAACTTGTTGCCGGGATCGGCAGCGTCGCTGCTGCCGCGGTGGATCATGTCGTCCAATGTGTGTTCGCTGAAATGTTTGTACACGAGGAGCCTCTGTCCGTGCTCCACGCAGCAACCCACAAGCTCTTCTATGTTAGGGTGTCGAAGGTCGGCGACGGTCCGAACATTCTCCAAAAACTCGTCAGCCGCCATTTTCGCAGCCGTGTCGCAAAGCTTCAGCACCGCAAACTAGAAGAAATGTGATCATGGGAAGATGATGTCAATAACACCACAAAGTTTCCAACAGGAAAAAGAGATAGTACCCTACTACTATAAAGAAACTGAATATGGCACAATCAGGAATGAAAGTTCTACATACAGTTCAATCTACCTTGCATTCTGGGCGCTCTGCTAGATAGATTTTGCCGAACCGAGTTTTTCGGAGAAAATTCTCATCGCTGAAGCTGTTGGTGCACTGTTGCAGAGATGCAACAGTGAAGAACTTGAAGGAAACCATCGAGGGTTTGCCTTCTTCTGACCCCCACTGAACATTCTTATCTGAAACAATGCTTGACATGCTGTAGTTCTTGAGAGGTGTATGTGCCGATAAATCCGCCACCTTTGTGCACTCTCCCGGAGTGCTCCCCGCAATGTCATTTGCAGCAACTTCAGTGATCCAATATCAGAATATGTAGGTTCTTAATTTTCAGGATAAAATTTCAGCATTGTTTTTTCATGTACCTGTACGGTGTTGTTTGTCAGGGTTGGAAGCTGCACCTAGCGTAGGAGGCTTCCTTGTCCAGATTGCCACGCTCCTCACAATTGCACTCAGGTGCCCTTCCTGAGTGGACATCTCCTGCCGCCGTCTCGAGGTTGCGAACACGATTACAACGACAGCAATGGTCAATAAACTGGCAGCAAGAATGCTGAATCCGGCAGCCTTTGCCGGAGACACCTTGTTAGCGTGCCTCCGAAGAGCACCACCTTGCGTAGTGTCCTGTGGAGTAACTGCGGGAATTACAGTAATGTGAGGATGTGCAGCTGGAGAAGGAGACGACATCACCGGAGTCGGAGAGGAACCAGGGATCGGAATGATGAAATGGTTGCCGTTTCTTCTGCAGAAAATTCAGGCAAGAATATTGATTTGTTAGGCAGCCAGTAGTTAGCCAAGCTCTTTTGGTTCTTGAATCTCGATAAGAGAGGATGGAGTTCTTACAGAAAATTTGGGATGTTGAACATCTTCTCTGGGATAGATCCTGTGAACCGATTGTTCTCCACATTCCTGTAAACGTTCACAGAATCAAGATTCAGGAATGGGCATGCGAGAAATGCAGTCAGACCTTTGTTTCATGGAGATGTTTTTTCCCTCTCAACAACACGCAGGATTTGCACGTTATCTCGTCAAGTAGTGTGACCATCATTTCACAGTATGAGCTAAGGAGGTATCTGCGTAAATTGGTAAAGCAATTACAGGTCTTTCAGGGGAAGATCACGCAGCACATCGAGTGTCCCGGTTAGTCTGTTGTTCTGCACATGCCTGCAGCACATTGCAAATTCAGAAAAATAAAGCATTTAACCACAAACAACCAGGAAGAGAGTATCACTGCATAGTACTATTAGGAAGCATAATACTCAGCTACCCACAGTGCCGAAAGGGATTTGAGCGTTGCCATTGACTCGGGCAGCTCACCGCTGAGGTTGTTTGATGACAGGTCCCTGCATGAACACAATCCAGCAACAATGTCAATAAATAAACTGAAGTGGTAGTGGACAGAAAGTAAAAGTAGAACTGAAATATGATGTAAATTCACAAACAATCTTGTAATAGCAGTGAGCTTTCCGAGTGCCTCGCTCAGCTTCCCTTCTAGACCCATGCCTTTGAGTACTCTGTCAGGTTCAACAAAAAGCTTTTCCGTGAATTGGATAATGCATGAAGCTCGGCATGGTACCAGAGATTCTGAAAGAACCGCTAACATTTCAGTTATGTTGGGGCCGAGGCACTGCACCCCTTGCCACGCCTCCTCGCAAGGGTCTCCTCCAGAAGCAGCCCAGCCACGGAGGTCCGGCGAGCCCAGTGACGCGTACAGCTCGTTCACAGCATCAACTGCACCAGCAAAATAAGAGGTAAAAGGACTTAGCATACATGCATTGCACTGCAAGACTCAGAAAATCAGGTTCTTCTCACCGTCTTGCTGGTTGGTGTTGGAAGGCGAAGAACGGCATGGGGAACAGGAACACCAGCGAATCACGAATGCTCGAGCAAGCAGAAGGCGAGCCACAGGAGCATCCACATCTGCACTCTTCCTTGCATTGGCTTCATGGATGGATCTTGATTCAAGGTGCAACAGTGGCGGCAACGACAGGCAAGAAGATGATAATTAGCAGCCAGAGCAAGGCAAGCATATATACATAAAAGAGTGGCTGTGTGATGGATTTTCTTAAGCACCAGCATGCAGTATAGTATTATATGATGAGTTTCTGGTCACCTACCTGTTGACTCACTCGGTGGTTGGCAACTTGTGTCAATGGGTCACTCCTTTTCTTGCGTTTCTTGAGACATGCTCTGCAAGTTATCCCTTGCAAACGAAATCAGACAAGCATGATTGGGAGAAGTTCTAGTGCTGCCCAGCCTTATAGAAAATTGTTGTCAATCAAAAAACATGCCCAATTGGATAAGAGGTGGAGTATTTGCAGTCAATAAACATGACAGCAACCATTAAAAGGATGTCCTGCGTAAACACTAAAACAATGGGCATATGTGTGAGATCAACAAGGAAAAGTAGGGTGTCTCGCTTACAAGATGAGGATAACTGAATGTTATAGGATCAAGCCAGAAGCATGTTTTTCTTCTTTGCAGAAGCCTCAAAAATCAAAATGCAACTTGAACCCAACAAACACTAACTCAGACACTGAAAACAGCATGGGCAACAATAACCTGTAACAAATCATCAGATGCTTAAAAGCAAGATGATGCATGAGCATACTGAGCAGAGCACGATGTGGCTGCAAACATGGCCAGGTTAAGGACTGAACAAGGATAAACAGACAATGTCATGCTTCCAGTACAAAAGTACAGTACAACACTCATTACAGATAGAGTTCAACAAATTCAGCTTGTTTACAACATGTCTTTGCTTAAAAAAGCCTAATAATACATGATGGCTAATTCTTAATGAATAACACCAAGGCTTGAGTGCTATATCCAGTGAGCATATTTCTCAGCACCATCATGCCCATCCTCCATTTCATCAAAGGCATCAGATACATGGCCCAAGTACAAGAACCCCAAAAGCAAAGCGAGTTGATCCCTGCAGATATATTCAATTAAAACTCATAACACGCAAGTCATCTAAATGCAACAGAAATATGCTTCCATAGTTTCACAGTAATGTCTTTCATGCGAAATTGAAAAAAAACAGTACAGTTTCAAACTAAATGTACATAAGCTGCTCGTTCATGCTTTCATATGTTCCATAGCCATCATATATTCTTATTTCAGTTAGGAAGCAGTATACAACAATAGTAGCAGGAACTTAAGATGTGAATGGTAAATTAAAGCCATTCCAAAAATGTGAATGGCCCTCAAATATTAACCGATGAGCATAAAGCCTTTCCTGCTATGGAATGAATTTGTTTTCTTTGACTCGCAGGTTGCATGACAACTATCGAACAGGACAGAAATAAATCATGACCACCTTTAATGGCTAGATATGTTCTCAAAATAGCATGAAACAATAACTCTCAGCATGCACAATTAGGACAGCAAAGCACGCCAAAAATTAAAAAGAGATGGTTAACGCAAGAAGTTCCCTCCCTTAACTATATGTTGTTTTTCTCTAATAGAAATCGACGCAAACTAGACCAACAGAGATTAGCCCCTCTGGCATTTTAATTAAGAAGAAACAACCCAGTCCCACCTTGCGGAGCCCAAGGCTCGAACGCGGGTGGCGGGCTGGACACGCAGCCGGACGCACGCCACTAGCCAACTGGCCAACACACAGTTCCCAAAGCACACCGAATATAAACAAAATAAACGTACCACTTCATCATATACTCGGTTTTGACAACGACCGGGGGAAGCCAAAGTAGCAGTGAACATCTTCTTTATGGAAGAATTGCCTCCTCCTCCTACAAACCTTAGTAAGTTCAGAAGTCTTGACATCCAATGCAAAATAATCTACATTCCAGTCAGTCGTCAACAAGCTCATAGGGTCGCCTTCAACAATGTCCTGCTGATCTTCTGTAGTGGCTCCAAGGAAAAAGAATCCCTCAGCTGCACCCACAGTGAAATAGTCATACTTGCCGGGCAACGGTATAATATTCTCCAGCTGCCATTCCTTGGAAGACTGGCCATTATTTTGCCGAGTGGTATGATAGAGATAAAAAGAGCCATTTGGAGTGTGATCACCAACGAGAGAAAACATCTCAAGGGCTCCTTCTCTACCCACAACAATGCGAGGCAGACTTCTACTCTGGCCAGGCCGGCATCGGGATGCCACATAGATGTCGACAATGTCCTCGTGCTGGCCAGGCAGACATCTGAGGTTCATATGGTAGCCTGTACGATCATCGACAGTGCAAAACTCCATTTTCCTTGTGTCCAACACAAGCAGCTTGTCGTTAAAAGTCGAAGTCGAGTAGTAGGAGCCGCACACGCAGTCAAAACAGGACACGCCACGGTATTCACAACCTCTGAAGTTTTGCCAAATCTGTGGCTGGCTGCCCAAAGAGCTCCAGCTGATAGTTGCGGCTATGCACCATTCTCCTGTGACGGAAGAGAATAGAAATGCAACCAGATTGGTTGTATAGTTAGCCAAGCATATCACCTTGAACAGTGTCTCATCCTCATCCTCGGCAATGTGCATGAGTAAGGAATTGGTTCGTACAGGGCCTTTCTCATGGAGTGCCAGGTTCTCCGGAACAGGTGGAAGCAGCGCGTAGCGACGAAACAATGGATCGCAGACGGCAAGGTTTCTGAAGGCCTCCCAAAATTGCCCATCTTCGAGAAGGACACGGCCATCCTGGGCGTCGCACGGGACCCACACGTGCCCCTCGCCGTGCTTGGGGACGAAAGAGTAGGTGAAATCGGCTGCGTCGGCGAGGGCACGGGCGAGCGGGGCGGAGGGGTGGGGCGCCTGGGCGGGGTGGAAGCCGCCTTCGTCATCCACGAACCCCAGGAGCGGCGGCGGGTGGCGTTTGCGGTAGCTGCGGAGGAAGGAGCGCTCGGTGATGATGCGGCGGAAGGAGGCGCGGGCGGTGCAGGCGCGCGCGAGCTCCGCCGGCGTGGGCAGGCGGAGGAATATCTCCTCCAGGAGCTCGTCGCCGAGGTCTGTGAGCAACGGCGTCTGAGTCCGGTGTTCGGCGACTGACGCCGCCGTCGAGGCCATGGCGGGCAGCCAATCGACGGCCGCCGTGGTCAGAGTTGGATCTCAGGGGACGGGGTAGTGTGCGGTGCGCTGCGAGCGTGGTTAGGGTTTTCGTCGGAGATGGCAGGGCCGCCGCAGTTTTTAAGGGAGTGTGCTGGAACGAGGTGAGAGTGGGGAATGGAACGGCGGATCTAGGAAAGAAAAGGAACCAATCTAAAATTTTCTAGGGTCTATGCGGGCGGGAGGGCGTGTGCCTCGTTTGATTCAACATTTTGGGAGTGTTTTCCCCCCCCTCAAAAAAGGAGTATTATTTTCCAGAAAAAGGCCGAGGGAAAAAAAATTTAGAACGAAGAAGCCGGAGGCGTTCGGCTTTAAATTAATAAAGCCCACAGAAGACAGAATCCAACAAGTTCAACACAGTACAGCATAAAGTAAAACGGCCGCAGCCAAGGTGTGTTACATGCTACCGGTCGAAGCCTGCGAGGGAATGAAAGAAAGTAGCAGCAGCGTGCAGGCAGCCAGTCCAAAAGATCACATCCAACGGCAAGCTAGTGTCGGGCACCAATCTGGATCAACCGTATCCGCTCCATAGCCTCCGTCATTCGATCCGCATCACGCCGTTTCCCCAACGGCGTCCATGTCTGAAGAAACAAGTGGCATTTGAAGATAATGTCAGCCGGGTGAGAAGGAAATTTGTGCTCAATAGTCATCTTATTGCGTGTAGTCCAAATGGCCCACAGCAAAGCACCCACACATCTCCATAACACACGACCGAAACCGCCCCTATGAGCAACTAGAATAGCGCGAAGGTCCGAAGCTGAGCGCGGATTCCAGTTCTGATCGAAAGCCTCCCTAACCGCACTTCAAACAAAGCGTGCGAGGTAGCAGTTAAAAAAGATGTGGTTGGCATCTTCATGATGTCCGCATAGTACGCAAGATCAGTCGGAAGGCCCGTTCCTACGAGCGATATTATTGGAGGAGGGTAGGCGATCACGAAACATCTGCCACAAGAAAATTTTGATCTTCAAGGGGATAGACGCTTTCCATAGCCACCTAGCTATGTCCAGGGTCGGCCCCTCGGTCAGTTTGTTGTACAAGGATTGGACTGTAAATTTCCTCGAGCGCGAGAGAGCCCAGGAGACCGAGTCGGCCTCAGGGCGAAGGACCACTCCCGCCAGAGCAGCTACGAGCCCGTCCCAACAGGCTCGTTCGTTATCGAGGAGGGGTCTTTTGAAGGATACCGCTGGCGAGTTGGTGCGAAGAGCGTCAGCCACTAGAATATCAACGTTAGTGGCTAACCAGTAGGCAATGGAGTGGCTTTTCCACAAGGGTTCCGTGCCAAACCTATGATCCAGCCAAAACCGCGTTGAGGCCCCATTGTTGACGGAAAACTTGGCTCCTAATGTGAATGCAGGCATAACTTTCTGGATCCCATTCCAAAAAGGTGATGCCTTAGCTTTGGAAGTGAGAAAATTCCCATCAGGGAAGTATTTGGCGCGAAGAATGTCCGCCCAGAGCCCCTGCTCGTTTTGGGAGAGTTTCCAAATCCACTTGGTTAGGAGTGCGACATTCATGAGTTTGGAGTTAAGGATCACAAGGCCTCCGAATTTCTTAGGGCGGCAGAGCGCGGCCCATTTGATCAGGTGGTACTTCTTTTTTATCCCAGTTCCTTCCCAATAGAACTTGGATCGGGGAGTATCAAGCTTGGAATGAACCCCATCAGCCAGCAAGAACATGCCCATCGTGAACAGAGGAAGGGAAGAGAGGCTGGAGTTAGTCAGGATCAGCCTGGCCGTCGAGGAAAGGAACCTACCGCGCCAGGGGCTAACCTGTTTGCCACCTTCACTACAAAAAAAAGACACATCCATGACATTTTGGGCCGAACGAAAATTGTTTCTGTCATACATATGACATTTCTATGACAATAATTGTGACAGAACCCGGTATCATCATAGATGTGGTGGGCTCCTACTTCTATGACAAAAAATCATGACAGAAAATGGGCTTTAAATCACAGGCGGGCTGGAGGCAGCGGTGCATGACATTCTTTGGACCGTTCATGACGGAAAAAACCGTGGTAGAAGCAAGGGTAGGAAAATTTCGGGAGTTGCGGTTACGGTGGGAGGTCGGGGCGAAAGCGATGTGTGTTTCTCGTACGTGCACGCTGCGTGTGTGCGGCGTTGGCTCTAGCTGAACCCGAAGCGAGGCGTTGGGCTCTAATTGAACCCGGCGATTGCACCGCAGTTACGCGTTCTCGAACCCGAGCGATCGATCGATGGTCATAATCGAACCCGATGGAGCGACTCGCCGCTACTATCGCTAATCAAGCCGATCGATTGATGAACAAAGTGAGCGTTGCGGGGGGGTTGGATGAGCGATTGGCGGTGGCGTTGCCTCTGGATGAACAGGACCCGTGGTGTGGAGGGCTGGATGAACAGAGACGGTGGAGGGTGGTTGAACAGACCCGTGATGTGGAGAGCTGGATGAACAATGGACGGTGGAGGGCTGGATGAACGATGAGCGGTGGAGGGCTGGATGAGCGATGAGCGGTGGAGGGTGGTTGAACAATGGCGGTGGAGTAGCGCGGTGGAGGCTGGATGAACGAGGAGCGCGTGGAGGCTAGAGGAGGTCGACGGTAGCCCGTGGAGGCCGGAGGAGGTTGACGGTGGAGATGAACAGATCCCGTGGAGTCCTGCTTTTGCGATGCGCCACACCCTCCCGGCGAACAGGACCCCGTTTGACCGTAGGAGGTCTGCTTCCTCCGTTTTGCGGTACGCCACACCCTCCCAATCAACAGACCCCGTTTGACCGTAGGAGGTCCGCTTTCTCCGCTTTGCGGCACGCCACACCCTCCCGATCAACAGGACCCCGCTTTGACCGTAGGAGGTCCGCTTCCTCCGCTTTGCGGCACGCCACACCCTCCCGATCAACAGACCCGTTCGAACGTGGCCGGTCCAACACAAGGACGTTTCCTCCGTTCTGCGGTACGCCAGGCCTCGTTTTCATCGCCTGTTCCATCCAAGCCGGTTGGCTCCCACGCGTTCCGTTGCCTCCGGATGAACACGACGCACATTCCGTTGCCTCCCCATGAACACGATGCATTCCGTTGCCTCCCCATGAACACGACGCATTCCGTTTCCTCCCCATGAACACGAGCCCTCGCCATACGTATGCGCGACTAGGTGTTCGAGACCCAGCCCGTATGTACACATACGTGGCCGTATTTTCTTTCTTGCACCCTGGCCGCTGTACGTACGTGTACATGCTACGTGCGCGCCTCTACTACGACACGTGCACGCCTCTACTACGACACTTGCGCGCCTCTACATCGACCATTATGTACGTACACGTTCGCGACCAGGATGACAACACTACGTACGCTTCGATCAGGTGGGTCCCGACTGTCCGGCACTTCCTTGCCTCCGAAGATGTAGCTGGTAGGTCCCAGCAGTTAGGGGGGCGAATCGTTTTTTTTTTGCCCGGACGCACTTTCTTGCGTGCGAAGGTGTAGCTGCTGGGTCCCAGCAGTCAGGGGGGCGAATCGTTTTTTTGCCCGGACGCACTTCCTTGCGTGCGAAGGTGTAGCTGCTAGGTCCCAGCAGTCAGGGGGGCGAATCGTTTTTTTTGCCTGGACGCACTTCCTTGCGTACGAAGGTGTAGCTGGTGGGTCCCAGCAATGGGGCGAATCGTTTTTTTTCGGACGCACTTCCTTATGCGTCAAAGATGTAGCTGGTGGGTCCCAGCAATGATCGGGAATCGTTTTTTGCGGACGCACTTCCTTGCATGCGAACGTAGCTGTTGGGTCCCGATGAGTCGGGGCGAATCATTTTTTTTGCCCGGACGCACTTCCTTGCGTGCAAAGGTGTAGCTGGTGGGTCCCAGCAGTCGGGGGGCGAATCGTTTTTTTTTTGGACACACTTCCTTGCGTGCGGAGATGTAGCTGGTGGGTCCCAGCAGTCAGGGGGGCGAATCGTTTTTTCGGACGCACTTCCTTGCGTGCGAAGATGTAGCTCGTGGGTCCCAGCTGTCAGGGGGCGAATCATTTTTTTCGCGAAATACGGTGGCCCGTCCGATGGGTCCCCGCTGTCAGGTGGAGGAATAATTATTTTGCGCGTAATAAGGAGGCACTTCCTTGCGGCTGCCGTGGACCCACTGCCGCCTCTCCACGTCTGATCCACGTCCGCTGGAAGTCGTTCCTTGACCACGTTGACCACGCCGCGTCGAGAGCACCACGGCGGTGGACGACGGCGAGGCCTAGGAAGGGGACGACGCGGAGCCGGGGAAGACGCGGCAGTGGATGCACACGCGGAGAGGAGTACGAGGGTTCACTGGTTCAGCGGCCGTCGTCCGCAGAATAACAACAGGGTGTGGGTGAGTGGAGGGATGGCCGGCCGGTGGGAGTAGTAGGGGCGGTGAGGCCTCATGGCAAAGACAACCGACCACAGGAGGCAGGAGCAAAGCGGCACGGCCGGGCGCTGCTTGGGCGGCTGGAGCAAGAAGACCAGAGGTTGAAGAAGCACGACGGCCGTTGGACGGACATCGTACGGTCACTGCAGCTAGAATCGTTTATATTGACTAAGTTGACAAAGCCCTTGGTACGTCAACTTAGTAGGCCCACAGGTCAGCTTCCGAAATGGTGCGCCCGGATGTCGTGGGAGGAATCATATTTTGGGCGGGTGAAGCAAGAATATCCGAGATTGAAGAAGAAGCACGGCATCCGTTGGATGGACATCCAACGGCCACTGCTGCTAGAACCGTGTGTTGACTATAAGTTGACAAAGCCATGCATACGCGTCAACTCTATTTTTTTAGGGGACGCGTCAACTTAGTAAGGCCAAAAGTGTGTGGCAGAGAACTTATAGCCCATTTGAGATTTGTAAGAATGTGTAGCCCATTTTTGAATTCTAATGGAATTTACTACATCCCATTTATAGTTTGTTAAAAGTACAACCCATTTCAACCAACTGTTCAAAACAGAATTCAATAAAATTTCCCACATTTTGATGGGATCCGAATATTTTTATCCCGAAATTTCTAGTCAGAGTAAATACAATTTCAATATAAATTTATATTACGTAAAAATCCAACGAAACATTGCGCTCGCAATAATTAATGAAATTAAAATTTTCAATATTCCAAAAATAATATTTTATAAAGTAATCACTGTTTGGTGCATTTTTTTATAGTTACTATCCAGTTTTTATAATTACATCCCATTTATTATTTCTTAAAGCCCATTTTCTTGTTAAACCTAATGCATCCCTCCTAGGAAAGATTTGCAGCCCAATGAAGGAGAATAACAACTTGACCTTGCACAGGTATTCCTAAAAAAAGTATAGCTGGGCTAGCCATTTTCAGCTTGAAAAAAATTAATATCTGGGCTGGATATCTGGCCTGGGCTAGACGGGCCACAGCTCGCCCAGTTAATACCTGCAGCGATGTTTTCGTTGTTGTTCAGAGGAGAAAAATTAATATCTGGGGTAAACATTGAAAAACTCTGCAGTGCTCACACCTCAAAAACACAAATACTGCTCGAGCTGCTTGGTCCCAGCTGTCGGCCGCTTCTTGTGCAATTCTCTCGTTTTTTATAATGCTCAATTCAAAAATCTCACCAATCAAGGTAGATGGCGAGTGGTGGAATACTTTTTGTAGTTTTGCAAAAGCACCTAATTAATGCTCTTGTTATCCTCAAAAAATTATGTTTATCAATGCATTAATTGCAATGCATGCATGCATAAAGTACATGCATTGGTCAATTTTCTCTTAATACTTGCATGCAATGATTTAATTCACCTTGGAATCTGAACATGTGATGGAAAACAACCAAATTGAGCCTTATAAAATGAAAAACTAAAATTTTGAGATAAGCCCTATAAAACAGAAAGGAGGGAGTACATAGGTTGGCAATGGTGTGGGACCATGATGTCAGGAAACCAAAAGGAAGCAAAATAAATTATAGTTATATATATATATATATATATAAATATAATAAGGAGTCACTTGTGTACGTGAGGCTATGGACCTGGTGGGTCCTCATTGTTATCCTATCCAAGTAAAGTCATCTCCTCGCTTGTAGCTTTCCGCCGAAATAGTCAGCGTCACGGCCGCCCGCTTCCTGTGCAGGCGATTGTTCTGCCTTCAAATGACACAAGTGCCGTCCGTCCGTCCATCTGCCGCACACATTAATGATACGCGGTTGCCGAGGCGGCTACTCCGGCGCCACACGTCCGTCCCTCCGCCCGTCCACCATTGCTATATAAACTGCTGCGCCGGCCATAGCCGCAGTCATCCGCATCCGTTCCCTTTCTCCTGTCCACACCACTACTGCCCACCATGGCTTTCTCGCGCTCCAGCGCTCTTCGGGACGGGCGGACGACGGACCACAAGGAGATGGCAGCCATTTCTGCCGACCGGCTGGCCGGCGGCAGCCGGAGGACGCACGACGTCTAATGGAGAACATGGTAGTCGACGATCCGGCGCCAACCCCCTCCTCCGCGCCATCCTTGCCGGTGCATTGCGCCATGACCATCGGCGAGGCCCGTGCCCAATATATGGACATGGTGAGGCCGATGCGTGAGGAGCAGTTCCGGGAGGCGCAGGCCGACGCCGCCTAAAACCACCATCTCCTCCGTGAGCACCGCAGCGGAGGAGCAGATCGCCGCGGAGCGGGCGGAGCAGGAGGCGCTGCTCGACTCGTACCGCTGCGCCCGCAAGGGCCGCCTTGAGCGCTGGTGGTACCGCATGTGGGTGGCGGAGGCTATGGCCGCCTACAAAGAGGCTAGCAAAGAGGGCGATGAAGCGGGCGAGGCACTGTTTGGCGAGACCGAGGATGAGGCAGAGGACAATGCCGGCTCCGACGAGTCCCCGCTCCGCTGGCGTCGACGATGCCCTGCTCCGCCGAGGCGCCAACAACGAGGCAGAGGACACCGCCGGCTCCGCCGAGGCCCCGCGGTGCCAACAACGAGGCAGAGGACACCGCCGACTCCGCCGAGGCCCTGCCCCGCCAACAACGAGGCAGAGGACATCGCCGGCTCAGCCGAGGCCCCACCCTGCCGGCAACATGGGGGAGGATTTCCACCGCTCCGCTGAGGCGCCGCCCGCCGGCAACGAGACAGAGGACATCGCCGGCTCCGCCGAGGCCCCGCCCCGCTGCCAACGAGGCCGCGCTACAGAGAAAACAAGGAAGAGTAGAACACGGTAGGTCGCCGCCGCTCGGGTCCAAGTAAGGCCACCGCTACTACCCTTCCGTTGAAGCCAAGCTAGGCGGGTTGACCATTGACGACCGATTAGCTTCTTGGCAGCGACGTGGAGTCGGAGAGCTGCACTGGAGAAGAACGCTGCTTCTACTTAACTGTTGGTGCAGTTGGCTGACTGACACGTGGGCCCAACAGGCCACATGTCAGTTACGCAACTGCACCTGCAGTTAAGTCACTGAAGCTTCTGTTCGGCTCAGCGGAACACAGGTGGGTAGCTTCGGTTAATTAATTATACCTCCAGCGCAACCCTTTTTAGTTTTTTTAGAAAAGGAGGATGACCCCGGCCTCGTGCATCGGGAGATGCATGCGCCACAAACACCCTTTTAGTTGAAGAATGTATGAAATGTAATGAAATCCGGCATGTTTATATGAAATTGACCGTGTATGAATGAATTTATTTCGATTAGTTCAATTCTGTATCACTGGCATTGGATGAACATGCAAAACAACACGTACTAGCATTATTCCCAGGGTGATCACCATGTTTGCAGCAGTTTCACATGTACTCCCTCCGGTCCTTTCTAGTCTGCATACAAGTTTTGTCTGCAGCCAAAGTATCTCTACTTTGACCAATCTTATACAAAAAAGTATGCACTTTCACAATGTGCGAAGTAAAAAGGAAATGTATGAGTACAAAGAGTTTGAGCAGCTTTTAGCGTTTCTGTACATTGCAATCAAACACACATGCCTGGCAATTCATAGAGAACATTCAAAACAATCGATGATTATGCATCTCAGCGACTCACATGTCAGAGGCAATATTTACTTCACAACTAAAGAATAAAGAAAAAATTGATCACCGTTGCTGACAGCAAAGGGCGTCCCATTCGAAAATATCAAACGCATATCTTGCTAAAATCAATGAGCAAAATTTGACAAGGTTGTCCCATTCCAAAATATCAAATGCCTACGATTGTGGAATGGGCAGGGTTTGCCATCGGTTCGGACATTGACATGGCACCTCGTGCTAAATAAACCATTTGTTCTTTTTGTGCGCTTCCACCAAAATCAACCAAATTCGTGCGTAGCTTGTATGATTTCGGCCTTATATGTTGCAACGCCTTGAACTTATGGCACCTCCTTTCTTGTGGTGGAAATGAATGATTCGATGTATTCACGAACATTTTGTGCAGTTTCCGTTGAAATCAAGCTGAGCACCCCTGTTTGCACAAATACAAAAAAGTGATTAGTATAAAGCAAACTGTACTATGAATTGACAGTTTCAACAGGCACATACATGGTCCATGTAGAGCACACTTTTAGAAAAATGGAACTCACCATAAAGAATCCTAGAACAATATTGTACTCACAAGCATCACAAAAAAATGGAGATTTGTCATCCTTCCGAGCTGAAGTTAGTTTGGTCTTGTGGGGAGTAATGTAACCATCCTTCAACTGCTCCTTCTGATGAGAAGATAGACACGGCTTCTTCATCCTGGCATAATCGGAACTAGTCACTTCACGTACTCCATATTCTTCTTCAGAGGAAGATGATCCTTGTTTGCTCGAAAAAAAGGAAAGGAAATATTTAAAACAACACAGATGAATCACTTCTCAAGGACAATACCACTTTTTCATGATAGAGATGACAAAGCTCAATCATATGGATGAAATCAGTGGGTGAGTACCAACATTTGTTAGGAGGCTGATTGTGTAGAGCATACAGATGAAGCACTTCTCCGAAACCATCTGTTGCTATCTACGGGGGTGGCCATGCTTACTATATACTCCTCGATTAGTTTAATGTTTCCAACATCTTCTTGTGCAGTTCCACTAAAATATATGGTATCTTCAAAGAAGATCCTTGTTTGCACAAGTAGAGATAATTACGTATGGCATCAAATCAGTGGCATAACAATTGCTCGTTCCAGCCATAGCAATAAATTAAGATGCAAAACTATATCATTACTTGTGTCATCACAGTTCCAAAGGTTTCATTACAGCACCGGGAGTTGATTTTTGTTTTTCTTCCGCTTGTTCTTCCCCTTCATCACTTGGTTCAATAACAGACAAGCTTCGCCTTCAATGTAAGATTTGGCATGTCAATTAGGAGCACAAGTATAGTACTAAACTTAATTTTCTGATGGAAGTGGCAAAATACAGGCCAACAGTTGTGAAATATCCTTATCTTACCTCAATGGGATATTACGGTGCACATACAGATTGGAAGTCTTGTCTCCATTTGTGCAGTTCACTAAAATCAAGCAACATTATCGTATAAGTAGCACAACATATGAAAGCACACCGCAGAATCATGTGAAAGAAGGCTAATCTTGACCTCTCATGATGCAGAATTCAAACAACTCACAAGAAGAAGATCTGAACCAAATTCGCCTTAATGGATAGGAAGTAAGATCTCCTCTTGTGCAGTTCCACTAAGATCAAGCAATCAAGCAACGTTGTCGATTGTGACATTTTGGTTGAACTGCACAAAACACTCTTAAAACAAAAGTGTTTTGTGTAGTGCAACAAAAGGTCACAATGGCAACGAGGTGAAGTAGATAACCCTGTTTACACAGAGGTGCAAAGGAAACAATTAGTGGTCAATAATGGTGGATGACACAGAAGCCAACAAAAATAAGCATCTACCTTATCTAAATGGGAAAGAAAGCAAGACAGTAGCATTTCTCAAATGGTGGCATTGATTAATATTAACTGAGAGATTATATTAACAATAAAATTCGTTAAACATGTAATTTGCTTTTAAGCTGTGGCACCGCATCAATTTTCCAAATGACATTATTAGAGGGTGTTTGTTTACAGGGACATTTTGGTGTAGGGACTAAAAAAACCCCATGTCAGTCACATCTAAACCAAACATGAGGGACTTTTCGGGACTAAAAGTGGGCATTTGGGACTAAAGAAAGAAGACCCCGAGGGAGTCTTTTTGGGACTTTTTCCAACAGTTGCCCCTGCCACGCATCGCACCTTGTTTCTATTAGTTCATTACTATGGGTAACATTGTCATTTATCATTTCATTTAATAGCCTCTAGTCCATGTTTAGTCCCTGTAACCAAGCAGGTAGGGACTAGGGAGTTTTTAACCAAACAGGGCCTTAGATTAACAACAACTAATGAGTTGCATGGGACGGTGGGCCTTTTGACACCATGTGCATCTACCGATGTACTATGGTCATGCACAGTCTGTTGCAACAAAGAACAAACAACCAAGGAGCATATTTGTGTTGGTCCCAGTTTTGTTATCTTTAGACACCTTTCCCTATGTGAGCGCAGCAAATCTAGTCCTGCTCAAACTCTATAGCCTTGTCCCTTCCTTTCCTTTTTGAACTAGTACTTTCGCCCTTCCTTTCCTCTTTGAACCACGCCCTAGATTTATGCGATACAACTTTCCCCATTACTTTCCCCATTCCTTTCCTCTTTGAACCACGTCCTAGATTCATGCTATACAACTTTCCCCTTCATTTCCTCTTTGAACCACGCCCTAGATTCATGCTATATACAACTTTTCCCACCGCTTTCCCCACTCCTTTCCTCTTTGAACCACGTCCTAGATTCATGGTATACATGCAACTAGAGCAATGCATGTGGAGTAAGTAAAATATACCTTAAGGTTCTTGGGGCGTGGTTCGGTGGGCGACAGGACGGCTGCGAAGAAGAAGGGGTCGGAGGCCCTCCCGCGCCGCCGCTGGGTGGAAAGTGAACAACAGCGCCGGTAGTGGATTCCCTCCCTCGCCGACGGCGACAGCGTTAAGCCTCCTTCCCTTCCCAGCGGACGGATCCTGCCGGCTCTTTGAGCAGTAGTGAGGGGAGAGAGAGGCCAATGAAGTCTTGTTTAGATCTAGAGAGGGCGAGAGAGTGTGAAGAGAGCAACTACAAGCGATGAGGCTCCAGCGGGAGAGGGCGAGAGAGTGTGAAGAGAGCAACTACAAGCGCTGAGGCTCCAACGTGTATATATAATCGGAGAGAGAGTGTGAAGCGTGCAAACCCTAGAAAACATTTTGACCACCAAAGAATCCTCCCGCAAAAAAATATGCTCAAGTGTAGTTATCGAACCCGAGACCTCAAGTTTGATGAGCAAACAGGCTAACCAGCTACACAACCCTCCCGTTATGTTCAACGAGAGGAAAATAACCTTTTATACATTCCTGCATTCGTGTGACAGGCATGACGTGTTTTGTGTGTGTGTGTGTGTGTGGGAGTCATTAGGATTTCAATCATAATCGTGTCATGTGGATTTGGTGGTAAGATTATCCACAGTGGTGCAGAAATAATGCAACCTTAGTCACCTTACCTCTCTCCATGTAGTACGTTGGGTCCCACCAGTCAGAGGGTGAAACAAACAAATTAATAAGAAAAATTAAAAGCGCCAGCGGTGTATCTTACTATCTCACGCATCTTGCTACTGCTCGGGAACACTGTCCAATTGATCCCTCTGTTCGCTCACGTACTATTTTAAGTGAATCCTTATTATAACATGCACACAAATTTTGGGCACTTGTATTCGACTTAAGTCGATTGTGCCATCAGATCTCGTATACTTACTACTCCCTCCGTCTAGGTGTAATAAGTCACGTTAGAAGGTGCAACGGAACCAAGGTGTGTGCGTGTGCGTGTGTGTGTTTAACAGCATGTATGTGTTAGAGAGTGCGATAGATCGACCGACTCCTATAGAGATATGGTGTGTAGTGTACGATTTTAGCCGCGAGAGTCGGTGCATCCTCTCGTTTCCGGGCGTGTCCGGTAGGGACATGCGGACAGCTGCCACGCCCGCTCTTGACCAGCCCGGCCCACCCAAAGCCCCTCCATCGCTCACAAGACGCTTCCCCGCCCGAAACGGTCAGCGCCGCTCCAAAGAATCGGTGCCGCATTCATGCCCGGGCAGAGCGGACGCGACCTCTCACTGGCGCAAGAGTGATGGTTGCTTCGTCCGTCCAACTTCTTCTTTGGGTCTATGTGATTTGACGGCTCATTTGTCTTTATTATCGAGGTGGTAGGATCTTTGGATGTCCCACGCCGCGTAAAGGAGGTAGTAGATTACAATTTTCTCCATTCTTACAGCGAAGGAGTGCAAGAGCAGTGAAAACACGCAGCTCGGTGATTACATGGCCCACCTCACACTATCACCGTGCGACACCTAACTCTTTACATAGTACTCCCTCTGCTCCTAAATATTACTAGATGAGTCCTGCTGCGTTGCCGTGGAACAGCGGTATATCTCTCTGCGCAAAATTATCGATTTCATAGAAATAAAATAATCTATATCAGCATGTCATATTTGATAGCCAAACTAAATAAACACCCATCATCATTTAGATCATCCCACGTAAGGAAAAAAGATCAGCCAACTCCTCTTGCATAATGGGATTATATTTTTCTTTTGACATGTTAATGGGACTTAAAAGCTCACTTACGTGCATGCTACGGTGCATGCTTGCATGCAGACATGTTGATGTGATTTAAAACCCACTCACATGCATGTGCCACGGTATTTCTGCATGCTTGCATGTGGCTTAGTGCGGAGCCTCTCAACATCTAGATCAGACGGCTATTATGATTGATTTACTTCATCTAACAGCTACGTCAATTTTGATGATGTGGCTCAAGGAGAGGATAGAGAATTCCTAGTAGTGGGGGCTAGCTATTACTAGTAGATAAGTCTTTGTAGAGATTCCACTAGGTGAACTACATACGGAACAAAATGAATGAATCTACACTTAAAATGCATCTATATACATCCGCATGTGGTTAATGGTGAAATCTCTACAAGACTTATATTTAGGAACGGAGGAAGTACTAGTATAGTACTAGTACGTACTGTAATTTATCAGCAAGATAAATTTGTACAATGCTATGAAGCTTCCAGCTCCTATTACATGTATCTTGCGTCCAAGGTTGCCCGTTGCAACATTTCATCAAATACAAAGGAGACTAACATGCATGATATTGCATCTCAATGATTGATGTATCATAGCAAATATATACTCCCTCCGCTCCAAAATAAATGTCTCAACTTTGTGCAAACTTTAGTACAAAGTTGTACTACTACTAAAGTTGACACTTATTTTGGAACAGAGGCAGCTAAAGAAAAAACGATCCATGCAATCCCTAGCCCTTGAACCGTGAACCCTGACCAGGCTTCAATTTGCTGGCAACGTTCGAGCTTACTAATAAATGAAGTTTGCAACCTTTTGACCATCGGATCATTTTGTGCAGTTTCACCAAAATCGAGATGAGCATCCCTGTGACAAAGAAATTGAAGAAGCATGATTAGAATAAGATTACTAGGACTAGTTGATGAGATATAAACTCATCACAAATACAGTACGTAGAAGCCAGTAGAGGTATTAGGTATGTGCGGGGCAAAGAAGTAGAGAAATATCCACAGGGAGTGATGTGGGCAGCTGGAGCAGTGGTGCAAGCCGGCTGTAAAGGGAGTTGTACCTGAGGGATGTAACTCAACCTTGAGGAGGGCGGCGGGAGGCGGCAATCGCCCACGCCGCGGGCAAAGGAGCAAGGGACGAAGGCAACCTCACCGGCTTTGTGAGAGAGAACAGCGGGGACCCCTGATCGGGACGTGCTGAGAGTGGGTTTTCGCCGTCGATGACGGCCACCGCATCTACACTAAGCATCCACCCCTTCCCCAAGAGGACGTGATCCGCCGGGATGTTAGAGATGTGGCCACAGTCGTTTTGTGCGAGAGAGTGTGAAGAGAGCAACCCCAACAAGCAACCGTGTAGGCTGACCCGTCCTGACTGTGTATATAGTGGAGCGGTTTCCTTTTCTCTCCATATGAACCTATCATATTGCGTACGTGCCACTAAAGAAAAAAAATTATTTATAAATGACACGCACCTACTACTCGTTCTCCTATACCCTTGCGCTTGGCATCTCCAAAATATTAACCTTGCGATTGGCTCTTCGCCTCTTTGGGAAGTCGAGCAATAATGGTAGTGCGGTATATATCGTTCTGGCTATATAAGACCGAATGAATTGCTGCACGTCCACCACGTGGGCGAGGGGCGAGGGAGAGTGCTATTATATACGGAGCAAAATGAGTGAATGTACACTCTAAAATACGTCTATATACATCAGTGTTTGGAGTATGTACTAGTAGTTCATATTGAAATCTACTAAAGGACATATATATTCCAAACAATATGATATAATCTCTTTAACCAAGGTAGTAGGGATGAGGAGTAAACGGAGGGAGTAGTAAATTTTTCTCCTCGTCCTGCGAGCCACTGCGCGCATGGGCGAGGGAGGAGCAAGCTTCACCTCATCCTGCGAACCACCGCGCCCGTGGGCGGGGGAGACGACGTACTAAGCAAGCTTCTCCTCGTTCTACGAGTTGACGGGACACATCAAAAGTACTCCAATGTATAGAGCCTTGCCTCTAAGGTAGGCCCCACATGGTTTGCCTCTTTTTTTAATTTAACACAACACGTCAAGTCGCAATTTGTTTGTTCACCCGTGGTAGACGATCCTCCCTCCACCAAGTGGACAACCAATTACATCGTGCCAAATTACCATGTGGGCTGCCTTTTCATACAGAAATGAGCTCCACCGTGTACCCGCGCGGGTGTGGCTGGGAAAGAGATGGGAGTACGTGCGCCGTGCATGCACCTCTTCTCTTCGTGCACGTCCCCCACCTACGTGGGTGTGTGTGAGAGATACAAACCACATTCGTGAGTGTTTTTTGTTTTGTGGTGGGGGGTGGGGGTGGGGTGGGGGTTGATTTCGTGAATTATTTGTGGGAATATGTGTCGATGACATCTCAAACAAAATTTTGCATGCAATGTGTGTGAAATGGAGGCCTATCCATATCATACATAGAGGGTCGGGCAATCCACGAGAAGAGAGGGAGGGTCATAGCTATCGATAGAGTCAAGAGAGGATCAAGTGGGTGGGTGCGAGATGTATGAAGAGAGCCATCGAAATTGTGTTTGTGTGTGTGTGCAAGTCAAAGATATAGGGCGACTGGCCTATCGGAACGTTAGAGGGCACATGTCAAGTTTGTGTGTGGCAGGGAGACATGACTAGAGCGCTTGATGTATCGGTGTGTGTGGGGGAGGGGTGGGGAGGGGTAGGCAGAGGCCTAACTATAGAGGTAGAACGACTTCGTATATGTGTAGAGAAGGAGAGACCTGTATGTCTTGAGGGAGATCGGTTGACATCCATACATAACTCAAGGACGGGAAATATGATGGGACAGAGAGAGAGAGAGAGAGAGAGAGAGAGAGGAGAGGGAGGAGAGGGTAGAGTGCTGGATGGGTGATGGAGTTGCTTCTCGGAGATGTTGGGAGAGGCCTACTAGACAAACCGAGGGTGGAACTGCAATGTTATCAATAAGAGTGGGGATGTGTTTCTGTGTGCACATGCGTGATAGATCTGTCGGGACGCATCCATGGATGATGAAGGGGAACCATGTGTTTGGCAAGCAAACCTAACTAGATCGGTAGATCAATTGTTGTTTGTCGTAGGAAGGGAGAGACACAACTAATGAGGTAGATCGATCGATGTGTGGGTAAAAACGAGTTATAAGGACCTAGCTGGCTATATGTATAGCGAGATATCGGTCGATGTACATCCATTTGTTAGAGGCAAATAAGGCCCAGCGAGACGGATAGACAGAGAGAATGGAGCTAGGAGGTGGTGCGAGAGGCCCAACTACTAGCTAGATAGGGGGAGGAGTGTGCGGTTTTGAGATCGATGAAAAGAGGGGCGAGAGTTTACACGTGTGTCTTACCATATGAGAGACACGAGGCAAGGACACATAAAGGAGGAGATTGAAGCTGTGTGTATGCTGTAGGTAGGCATCGTTGGAGAGGTTTACCGATCGGTGTGTGTCGGAAAGGAGTTGTGGAGACTCTGGGAGAACGACCTAAAGAAAAATATGAATGTGCCCGATGGATAGAATGCCGAGGGAGGGGGAGGGCGAGGAGGGTGTGTGCATGCACGAGAGAAAGTTAGTGGTAGCTACAAAGGTTAGAGGATTGTGTGGGTGTAAGAGACTAACAAAGATCATAATTTGATATGAAAGCGGATTCATATATTTGAATAGGAGATCATAGTGTTTTAAACATTGCATGCATGAATATAGCGGTGATACACGTGTTGTGCACATGTTATACCATAATGTGATAATGCATGGCGTTTGCAACTCACAGCTAAATGCCGAACAATCTAAACCATACTATACATCAAACAATCTCACATTTTATTTGAATGTGATAATATGCGGCGTTTGCAGCTTACAACTAAATATCGAGCAATCTAAACAATACTATATATCGAACATTCTCACATTTTATTTGAATTTGTGGTAATGTGTGGTGTTTGCAACTCACATCTAAATACTTGTAGGCGTGAGGGGCGGGGCACCATACATAATGTGATAAACACATTATACATATGAGACATGGTTTAGATTATGAAGATCTAGCTAGAGCTAGAAATGTAATGTGATTTGAAATCAAAATAAAGTGGATTCAAAAATCTAGTTCGAGTTCATATAGTACACATAGTTCATATGTAACTCGAGACTAATCATGTGGTGTGCTGTGAAGATAATACACAAACGATGGTTTAACTTGAAAATAATGATGATTGTAGATCTTATTAAAACAGAGAAACGAATTCAAATGCTTTGATTTCACAACAATCATTATTGTAGATCTTATTCAAATTTAGTTCATATTGAAGCGGTAGTATATACGTTTGGAATGCACTAAAACGTTCATTTGAGTACACTACAAGAAATATGTCAACTAGTGACCTTCTCTTAGTGACCCTAGCTGAATTGGTCGTAAATCCACGGCCATTTCGCTTAGAAGGGCTCAAACCCTGAATTGCCTTAGACCAAATGGTCATAAAAGCGGAACAAAGTGGTCCATGACCTTATTTCTACTGATTACGACCAATACAAATGGTCATGAGGTTGTGAACGTGGATGCATTAGTACTTATTGCTATGACTAGGCGCCACCTCATCGCTTTTGCCTATGTGTCATGTCCATGTGGCGGTTTTGCCCTAGGTTGTGAAGTAACCTATATTTCTGTCATTCCCAAAATTCCCAAAAAAATCTCATAAATTCTTTGGGTCATATCTTCGTCAAATATGTAAAAATCTTCCTTGCCTAGTTCAAAATAATTAAAAATATTCATTTTCCTATTCTGTTCAAAGCGGCACTTTGTGTAGGAAGTACCACTTTGGCATGTCCAAATGGTATCCATTTTCTACAATGCTTTCCTATGCCCAAATAACCATCCTCCACCAAATGCCAGCTCAATCCATTCATTATTTTGAGCCCAGCTTCAACATTCGTATTTATGTCCATTGTGGTAGTTTGTAAAGCAAGTACCACCTAGGCTCCTCCTTTTGGGGTGAAAATTTGTGAAGACGGTCTTCCTAGTAACTGATCATCCTCAGCTAAAACTCACGCCCATTAGCCATGTGCATTTCCTGCATCAGCAAATCAAACACTTGGCTGCTTATTCATGTTTGAGCATCGATCGGTCTCCTCGTGAGAATCTTATGTTGTGATTTTCTTCCTAGCACCTACCTGGCGAGTGCCCAACCCACTAGACATGCCTAGGCCTCCCAGAACACATGGCAATGCCACGGTCATGCGGTGACCACGCGGCGGGCATGCGAGCTTACGCACTCTAGAGTTGGGGCCCTCGGCCACCGTCCAAACCTCGATGTCTCACCATCAAACCATGTATTTCTGATTAAATAGATACTTATTTACCTAGAAATGATTTTTGGAAAAATAAAGAGCAAACTATGAGGCAGCTGCAGTTCAAATTTGACACGCCCAACCGAATCGACGGGAATTTGTCTTTTTCACCAGAGGTGGATCAAAATTTTGACACCCAACCATTTTGTCAATTGTGCATTATATATGGCCTAGTATTTTATAAAATTGATTAGGTCCAATTTTGCAACAATTATTTGGTAGTTCCTTCACAAAAACCTCCTTTTGGGCACTCGGAAAATGAAAATGAATTTTCCGTGCAAAGAAAATGAAAACTTCCTTAGGCAACATTGTTTGAATTCCAAGATGCACCCTCGTGCACAATATGAGATCATTTGAACAAACTATGCCATGAATGTGACCATAAGATTGATCATTTGGCTTGAAAGCCATGAATCTTCACGCATGATAGCTCATTTCTGAGAACACTTTTTTTAAAATAATTACCGTATTGCAAGTTTATTATTTTTCCTGGAAACTTGGTCACATATAATGACACAATGCGAAGGTTTTCCAATTTTTTGATTTTTTTGAATTTTTATGCCGTTTCAAAATTCGGTCAAAACCGGGCTTGACTGCTCCTAGCTAGTGGTTGAATCTTGGAATTTTTTTGGTGTTTCTATGATTAAATAGATACTTATGTACCTAGAAATGATTTTTGGGAAAAATAAAGAGCAAACTATGAGGCAGCTACAGTTCAAATTTGACCCGCTTCCAACTAAATCGACGGTAATTTGTCTTTTTCACCAGAGGTAGATCAAAACTTTTTTCACCCAACCGTTTTGTCAATTATGCATTATATATGGCCTAGTATTTTATAAAAATGATTTGGTCCAATTTTGCAACAATTATTTGGTAGTTCCTTCACAAAAAACCTCCTTTTGGGCACTCGGAAAATGAAAAATGAATTTTCCATGCAAAGAAAATGAAAACTTCCTTAGGAAACATTGTTTGGAATTTCAATATGCACCCTTGTGCACAATATGAGATCATTTGAACAAACTATGCCATGAATGTGGCCATAAGATTGATCATTTGGCTTGAAAGCCATGAATCTTCACGCATGATAGCTCATTTCTGAGAACACTTTTTAAAATAATTACCGTATTTCAAGTTTATTATTTTTCCTGGAAACTTGGTCACATATAATGACACAATACGAAGGTTTTCCAATTTTTGATTTTTTTGAATTTTTATGCCCGTTTCAAAATGCGGTCAAACGCGGGCTTGACCGCTCCTAGCTAGTGGTTGAATCTTGGAATATTTTTGGTGTTTCTATTATTAAATAGGTACTTATGTACCTAGAAATGATTTTTGGAAAAAAATAAAGAGCAAATTATGAGGCAGCTACAGTTCAAATTTGACCCGTTTCCAACTGAATCGACGACAATTTGTCTTTTTCACCAGAGGTAGATCAAAACTTTTTTCACCGAACCATTTTGTCAATTGTGCATTATATATGGCCTAGTATTTTACGAAATTTATTTGGTCCATTTTTGCAACAATTATTTGGTAGCTCCTTCACAAAAAAACCTCCTTTTGGGCACTCGGAAAATGAAAAATGAATTTTCCGTGCAAAGAAAAAGAAAACTTCCTTAGGCAACATTGTTTGGAATTCCAAGATGCACCCTTGTGCACAATATGAGATCATTTGAACAAACTATGCCATGAATGTGGCCATAAGATTGATCATTTGGCTTGAAAGCCATGAATCTTCACGCATGATAGCTCGTTTCTGAGAACACTTTTTTAAAATAATTGCCGTATTGCAAGTTTATTATTTTTCCTGGGAACTTGGCCACATATAATGACACAATGCGAAGGTTTCCCAATTTTTTGATTTTTTTGAATTTCTATGCCCGTTTCAAAATGCGGTCAAAACGGCGGGAATGACCATTCCTAGATAGTGGTTGAATCTTGGAATTTTTTTGGTGTTTATCTGATTAAATAGATACTTATGTACCTAGAAATGATTTTTAGAAAAAATAAAGAGCAAACTACGAGGCAGCTACAGTTCAAATTTGATCCGCTTCCAACTGAATCGGCGGGAATTTGTCTTTTTCACCAGAGGTGGATAAAAACTTTTTACACCCAACCATTTGGTCAATTGTGCATTAAATATGGCCTAGTATTTTATAAAAATGATTGGTCCAATTTTACAATAATTATTTGGCAGGTCCTTCACAAAAAAACCTCCTTTTGGACACTCGAAAAATGGAAAATGGTTCTTTCGTCCAAAGAAAAAGAAAATTTCCTTAGGCAACATTGTTTGAAATTCCAATATGCATCCTTGTGCACAATGAAAATGTTTCTTTTTGAATTTCTCATATCATAAAACTGTTTATATGATTTAACACCTTTTTTGAAAAAAAATATGGTTCAACACCTTATTTTTAGTCGATTACGACCAATTTAAAAGGTCATAACGTGTACTGGGTTCTGATTGGTCCATGGGCATGTCACGCAGATCATGCTCAAACACCGTCGGATGCTCTCAGATCCGACAGGCAGCCCTTTCTCCCTCGCACCCCCCTCTTTGTCTAAAAAAAATAAAAAAATAAAAAATAAAATTCCCTCACCCTCTCACCTCAGGAAACCTAGCGCTCCAGATCCGCCACCCACCCCTCGTCTCCCACGTCGCCGCCGCCACCCCGATCCCTCCCCTCGTCTACCACATCGCCGATCCACCGACGCTCTCGCGACCCCAGCCCCGCCTAGCTCCTCCTTTGGTTGCGTTTGGCTTATAGCCGAGGCGGAGCCGCGGAGGAGGCGGTGCTTCTTTGCTTTGCTTCGCTTCGCGGGAGGGAGGGAAAGTCAGCCAACCTTCCCGCTGCCGGCGTCGGCGTCGGCGTCGTTCGCGTCTCCGCCGCCCGCAGGTGAGCCGCCTGCCTCCTCTTGCCCCTCCCCTCCCCCACCTAGGGTTTTTGTGCTTCACCAACCAGATCTGACGAGCATTTATTCTCCCTATTTTGTTGTTCGTCGCAGCCGCAGTCACCGCCGCCCCATCGCTCCTCCTCTCCGGCGAGCTCGGCGACTCCCTCGCCGCGGAATCCGCCGCTCCTCCCGTTTCCGCACGCCTGCAGGTGCAGGTGAGAAGCACGCACCCCCACCTCCCCCCCTCTCCGACTCCCGTAGCAGCGCCATCCCCTGCTCGTAGTCAGCAGTTAATCGGTGGGACGGAGGGCCTGCGCTTCCGCCCGGGCGCCGTACGCTCCGCGGCGGACGTTCGTATTTGGGTTCGGGGTTTTGGCCGGGAAGGTTGTGCGGTGAACTGCTCTTGGTCGACATATCATTTCTGCGAATTTTGGCCGTGATTTGGGATCGGGATTTTGGCCGGGCTTCGCGTCCCAGGCTCCCAGCTGTTCTGTTCTTAGTTTTTAGGTATCATATTACTTGAGCTCTTAAGTTACTGATGTGATTCGTGGATCATGGCAATGATGCTTCCTAGTGTATTCCGAGCAGATATTGGATGGATCAGCAGGGGAGCAAATATTCAGAGCAGATATTGCAACTGATTGCTTAGTTATCGAGTGGCATGCAATTTTACTTGACTTGTTCTTAGTGCGTTGCTTAGCCCAATTTGTGTGCACATTGCTGTAAGATGAGCTGTGTTGTATGATGTTCCTTTACGATGATGTTACATGCGCCTTGCGCTTGGATGCATTTGTATCTCAATCTTCTGGCGATGTTGAGATTCATTTGCTAATCGCTAGTTTACTCATGTTCTTACTTACTAGTGTGATTCATGAATGCTTGTTAGCGTATTCTGAGCGAAAAATCTTTCTGATTTTCTTAGTTTCTGAGCCAAATTGGTTGCTGAACCCATTATATATATGTCAACCCTTGCTGAGTGTTAAGCACCTGCTGGTTGTTATTATTGCTCTTTTTTATGAAGGAAGTTAGTGTTTAACATCTATCGCTTTAACGCCTAGCGACTAAACAATGTTTTGCTTCTGGTTACTTAGGATGATTCGTCTGCTTGTATCCATTTTCCTGAACTAATTCCGTGTATTACTTCGTTTTAGGTTAATTTTTCTGATGCGTTTGTGCTGCGTGTGTTTAATGATGACCTCGGATCCGTGAAGGGCGCCAAGGAGAAGCAGCTCAAGGTCAAGGGCCTCGATTTGGGCTGATTTACTAATTTGGTTTCCTCTCCGGTGATGCTTGTTCCTGGTTGCGCCGCCAAGGAGCTGGTGCAGTCCGTGAAGGCGGTCAACCACCTCTATGAGAACAAGGCCCAGCTCAACTCCATCTCCATGCACCTCGGCAAGATCGTCGGTAATGGACACCCCCTGCATCGTATCTATCTTTCTAGATAGCATTCAGTATGGTAAAATTTAGTAATTTACAGCTGCTGTTCATGATGCTATTACAAACTCTGAAATCTGGTACTTTAGTCAAATGTGCTTCCTTTTGAACAACTGCGGCACCTTGGCGAGCCTCGTCGGTAGCAAACAGTTTCTACCGGCCTCAGATCATTCTATACTAGTATGGATAGATAGCATCCAAGTTTGTTGTCTACTGACCTTTGCTGGTGTCTTGAAATGCTTGGGAATGGCCCGTCCGTCTGGACATGCAGTTAGTCTGAATCTGTTTTGGCAGCTAACATGCCTCGTCATTCTGATTACCTGCTTTCTCACTTCATGGCACTTGAGAACATTCATGTCTGTTTTATCCATTCTCACATTCTGGCATATATTACTTCAACGATCTCACAATGGCGGTTTAGGACATGCTTATCCTTGCAAAAAAAACTGAGCTCAGGCAATACTAATGTTTATATCTATCATTCAGTACTACTGTTTATATCTAATCAATCCACACGTTAGTTGAAGTCACAACTAAGTCTATTAATAACTTAGCACTGGTCAAGTTAGTTGAAGTCACAAGTGCTAAGTCTATCGACTTAGTTTTCTGCTGGAAGTCGAATCTCCTAAACACTAGAATCCCTGAAATGTCAGGGTAGCAAGTACTAGCCCTGTGCTTCATTCTATGTACCGTTCTGGTGCCTGTGCATGTATGGGCTAGCTTTTGTGTAGAATAGTGAGTTGATGCTTCTTTCTACAGAAATACAACATGTTAGCTCTATGGATGTTTATGTACCTGCAACTTCTGCCAGCTCTAACTTGGTTATATAACAGTTCAATTCAGTCAATCTTTCGGGTGTTGATACACTACTGTGCAAGTTCTATGGTATGTGAGTTCCTTCTATTGCTGCAAGCATTGACACAATATGTCATGTGCAGGGAGCTCCGCATCCGAGTCTCGTCCATCGTCGGCAGCAAGGAGCTGGGCCAAGGGGGCAAGCAGCGCTGCTGGTTCCTTGGGGCACCATGGCGTGTGGCGGCCTATTTTGCTTCCAAGAGCAGTACTGTTTATTTGAAATTGAATGATGTACTCGGCTACTGCCTAGTAAAAAATTGAATGATTGTCATGTACTGTCTATGATGTAGTGAGCTGTAGGAGTGAAATGAAATTTTATGTGCTATTGTATGTGTTATTTTCCTGTAATGTTGTGTACATTTTACTTGAACATTAAGTTCTCCAGAAAATGTTCTTACTGGACCTGATAGTGGCCACGGCCCAAATATACTTGTACTATTAAGATGCCATGGCCCAAAATAACCTGGGCCGAAAAGCTATTCAGAAGTACTATAAGAAGGCCTCGACTCAAATAGACAATAGAAGCAAAAAGGAAACAAACTCTGTGGAAAGGTAAAGGCCCATGATAGAAAAGGCCCAAAAACATCTAGGAAAAAAAAATCATAAATGGGCCGAATTGTTGGGCTAGGCCCATGTAGAAAATCGAATTGGACCGGGCTGAATCTTGTGCCACATCAGCTTGCCACGCTGGATGCCTACGTGGCATGGGGAGGTTGCTAGTGACCAAAAATTTGGTCAAAGAACCAACGACCTTTTACATATCACACAGAAGGTCGCTATAGTCAGTTAACGACCCTCAGCTTTTGACCTTCTATTTTTGGTCACAAAAAGGTCACAAATGAAAAACTATGACCTTTCACTGACCAATAGTGGAGGTCACAAGATAGCATATTTCTTGTAGTGGTAGTAGGTTGCATGCATTATACACGTAGCGAAATATTTTAATTGAACATAAAATGAATTCAAAGTTTTGAATGACATTTATAGTGCGCATTGATTTGGTATAGTACACGTTAGGCTTGTCCGGAAATTTCAACCCGCGCCTTGTTAGCCCGAAATATTTAAGATATATCTTTGTCTCACAGTGCTCGGCTAACTCCCTCCATCTCAACCCGCGCCTTGCTATTCCGAAATTACAACGCTGCCGAAAACTCCCACCTCCTGTGAAATCCCGTCACGCGAAATGCCCGTGGTACCCCTGAACCGAAAGAACTGCCTCAAATCGGTGGGGGGTACTTTCGTAACTTACCCCACATTTCGGACAAGCGCGTCTCTAAGCCATGGTTCCCCGTTGCCATCACATCCGCCCACCCATTCATACACCGAGGCCGTGAAAACCCGCGACGAAACCCCACACCATGCTCCGTCCGCCACCCAGCCGGAGCCTCTTCCTCGACAACGTCGTCCACAGCAACACCTCGACGTCCCTCATCCACCGTACCGGATGAGGATCCGTCGTCGATCTCATCGTCCCGCCGGTTCAGCCACCCCGTCCTCCACCTCCAAGGAGCTGCCCCGATGTTCCCCTCGTCTTTCGCGCCACCTCCATTCCCACACCGCCGTCTTCACCTACACCACCGGAAGAGCATCATCATCACCGTTTCCTCGGATGAAGCTGTGGCCTAATCGGCGCCACCAAAGAGGTTGTACACTAATCGTCGCATTTTCTTCTTGATTCGATCTCACGGTGTTGCCGGCGCTCGGTCCCGAGCCGACACGACGCGACTCCATTCACGGCGGCATCACCGGCCACTTCCTCCACGGCGTCGCTCCCTCGGTGGCGACGTCCACATCAGTAGGAGCTATTGCTGCTTTAGCTCTCGCTCGCGGTGCTGCTCTGCTCTTGCTCTTGGTCCCCTGCCTGGTCTGCTCTTGCTATTGCTCTTGCTCGCGCTGCTGCTCTCGCTCTTGCTCTTGCTTGCGATGCTGCTCCGATTTGGCTACACTTCAGTCGACTGAATCGACTTTTGGGTCAGTCGATTTTCAAGGGGTGGGCTCGCCGGGGTGAAGGAAGAACCAGCCGCAGCAGGGAGGGGGGCTCGCCAGAGAGGTACCCCACTATCTATCTTAGGGTTCAGGATGGGGGCGGTGGTGGCCGACGGTGGCGGGGCGTTGGCGGGGCGGTGGCGTGGGGATCACCGGAGAAAAGCTTCGCACGTGGGGCCTAGAGGGATGGCCGGGCGGCGCGGACCGGGCGGGGGGGAGTGTTTTCGGGCGGGCGGGGCGGCGCTCACCGCGGCGGCGGGGCTCGCTGTTTGGCCGGTGGTGGTGGCGGCTTAGGGTGGTGGAGGTTGAAGATGAACCGGGCCCTTGATTTCAGATTCAACGGCTGCAAAATCGACCGACCAGAGATGAAAAAGTCGATCGATCGACGTGTAGCCTCACCTTGCTAGTGCATTCAGGCCGACAAAGAAAATTCAGTTTCGATAAAGAAATTCAGTTTCGACAGTTAGGTTCAGTTTCGACAGTTAAGTTCAGAGATGAGCGGTTGATGTATTTTACATTTAGCACTTTGTGGTTATGTATTTTACGTCATGTATTGGAGATGCTATTAGAATTCCACTTAGGTTAACGTTGTTCATTGTCTCTCTTGTCCTGCTTCAGCCTCGGCGTCGTACAACTCACCGGAGCTGCTCCAACGAAGAAACCCTCCATCACAGCGGAGCAGTACCTCGGGCTCCATCTCCAGACGCCTAAGATCTTCTTCCCCTCCTCCGATAATAAATTCAGCCAGAGCATCCTCACCGGCCAACCCAATCACGCTGAGATCGACATGGCTTCGCCAAAGAGGTTGTACACTTGTTGCATCTCTTTTTTACTCTACATGTTATATATATTGTCCAGCACACGGATTTGTTCCTTTAGTGTCTTCTTGAAAGAAAAAACGTAGGAATTTTAATTTTCACTTGTCCTCCTTTTCAAATTCCTATTCATGAAGCACAAGACTAAGAGATAGTAGCATAATAGCATTATAATCGTACATTTTCTTGTGGTTTGACTTAATCTCACCATGCTTCTTTGCATCCTGTGATCTTCCAATTGTTGTGAATCAAACACCCAGAATCCTGTGTTTTTAAATTCTCTGTTTTGCACGTGCATTCCTATCCTATTCCTGTCTATTTCCTATCCCTGCATTGTTGGAATCCTCCAATTCAAACGAGCACTTACAGAATTACTTCTCTTACAAATAGTTGTCAAAGAAAATCTTGTGTGGTTTCTCCCGCTCCTGCTACGCCGTCGTCCACCCCAGCTCAGCTGCTCCAACGACAAAAGGGTCCAGCACAAGAGGATCCGCCTCAGACTGTCTTTCGCCGCCTCGGATCTTCTTCCCCACCGGCAGCCATGAAAACTACATTACCATCATCAACCGAGCGCATTTCGACCTCGAGGACTACACGGGTCCGCAAGAGAGGTCGCACTCTTTCGTGCCTGCTTACGTTATGCATCGCTTAATATTACATGCTACTTTATCGTCCCGTTCACCGATTAGACTCTGAGTCAGCTCCAAACTAATGGTCAAACTTGAGTTTTAAATGGTTGTGGGGTACATATCGGGCCGCTATCAATAGTATCTATCTACTATCCGTTAATCTCTGGTGTCTACTATGAGTTTCATGTTGGGTGGAAACAAACAGAAAGAAGCCATTATCTCAGATTTATTAATCAAGCCATTATCTGCTCGCTATTATTGGTTTTGGGTCTATCCACAGGTTGCTACCATCACTCTGGATTTCTGCATGCACTCCTTACATAATCTCGCTATGTTTTATTCCTATGCATGATGCTTATTGTAAACAATGGAACTGAACATGTAGAGCAAAAGAGACGAGCCTTGCGTGGCAATATAATTTCATGCAGACGTCGCTCCATGGTAGGAGCAAAGGCAGCCCCCCTTCACGCATTTCGGATTGTAATCAAGAGGAAGATATCTGTTCTGAGGGGGATTCAGAAGGAGAAGATAACTCCTATTTACCCCCCGAGGTCTTCGCTCTAACTTAGCATGCTGATGTTGGTTATATCATGCATATGGTGTCTTGCATTGCTTACTTTATACATCAAATATGTCATTTGCTTAGTTTAGACATCCTTTGTGCGAATGCCATCTTTTTAGTTTATTCATCGTTTATGTGAATTATGCAACACCACCTTGTTTAGTCAGGCATCGTATATTTTAATTTTGCAATGCCATCCTGCTTAGCCAGTCATCTTATATGTAAATTATATCATGCCATCCTTTTTTTTCCGTTACATATTACATTTGTCAACAATGTAGTACATTCAACTGCTCTTCGTGTGCATCAGCCATTTGACACGGTGATGGCAAATTCTGGAGTGAAAACAAGGTCTTCGAAAGCAGACTATGCTATCTCGACGAAGCTCATATCTCGCTGGTTACGGATAGCTCCTCGGAGGAGGATTCGAGACAGATGACCAGTCCTATCCCCGAGGTGTATGCTCTAACTTGGCAGGGTTATGTTGCTCATATCGTGCGTATGGTGTCTCGCATTGCTATGCCATTTGATTAGTTTAGACATGCTTTGTGTGAATGCCAATTGCTCAAAGTGTCTAACTACCATATATGTGAATTATGCATTGTCATCTTGTTGCAAGACATTATATATGTGAATTATACAATGCTATCTTGTTGCAAAGGCATTATATATGTGAATTATGCAATGCCATGCTGTTTAGCCAATCATCATGTATGTGAATTATATCATGCTATCATTTTTTGTATTACGTGTTCCATTTGTCGACAACATTTGTATATTCAACTACTCTTCCTGTGCATCAGCCATTTGAAGCGGTGATGGAAGTATCTCGAGTGAAAACAAGGTATTCAGAGCGCATAATGCTACCTTCTCAAGCGTACATCTTGTCACATAGAGAGCTCCTCGTAGGAGGATTCGTAGACCGATGACCAAGACTATTTCCCCGAGGTCTATGCTCAAACTTGGCAGGGCTATATTACCCATGTCATGCATGTTGTCTTGCATTGCTTAGTTTTTACATCATATATAGATTGCCATCTGCTTACTTGCTTACTATATAAATCATATATTTGAATTATATCATGCCATCATGTTTACATAGTACATACACATCATCTATCCGAATTATGGCATGGCAACCCAATTAATAATGACATCATATAGTTATATCATCTCATCCTGTTTAGTGTTTACAAATCATCATATTTAGAATTATGGCATTCTATCCATGAATGCATGTGAATTATGGCATGCCAACCTATTTAATAAACACATTATATAGTTATGTCATGTCATCCTGTTTACATAGTCTCATATTTTGAACTATGTCTTTCCATCTATTTTAGTTAGCCATCATAATGTGAAATTGTGTCATGCTATCCTGTTTAGTTAGCCATCATATATGTGAAATTGTGTCATGCTATCCTGTTTGGTTAGACAACATAAATATGAATTATTTCATGCCCTCTTTTATTCCCCACTATCCATTGCACCTGTCTATCATACAATGTCTATACTTTCAATTACTTCTCTTGTTTATCAGCCATTTGAATAGGAGAGCGTGATGGCAGTATTCTAAGGGAGTAACAACACGGTCTTCGTAAAAGATAGTGCTACCAGTTGAAGCAGATAGAACCATGGTTGTACTTGCCCAAGGACCAGATCCACCACACATAACCCAGACTCTCGCAGATTGTACCCCTACCCAGTTGGACAGAGAACCAAATACACCCTTCTAACCCCAACCCCGCGGCAGATAGTAACCCAGCCCAGTTGACACAACACCGTCTCCACCACAGAAAGCACCCAAACACGGCGGTTAGTAAGGGAACTGCAGTGCCCAAAGCATGAGGACCACCACTCCAATCCCAACTCAACGCTTAAAGGAGAAGAAGATTTGTTCTCGTGTCAGTTCTCAGAGCTATGGTTCATACTCCTTTGCTCTTGCATTATCAGATGTATTTACTCATACCAACTATTTTCAAATTTGAAGGATGGAATTGAAACTCCAATGGCGCAACAGGTATGTTTTAAACCTGTTTCTTTAACTGGTTTGCTATTGTAACCTGCTCTATGTTGATTTCAATTTCAATTGAATAAACAACTATGTTCTCATGTCATGCACATTACAAGTGTTGTTATTGCTCTATAGTTACCCACACTTATATTCTGTCTATTCTGCTTTGTCTTGAACAAATATTATTTGAACTGTGTCTCTATCTTGATTTGGCAACAAAAACTAGAATGATATAGACCATAAAGTGACCGTGGTACATAGATATATGTTTGTTTCATGCTGTTATCCTGTCCACTTTACTACTGAACTCATTTACCAAAATGAGTTTCATATACAACATGGTAAACATGTGATGTGTCTGCTTGTTTCTCTTTTAGAATGTGGACAAAATATTGGAGAACAAGACTGCGTTATCCAATGGTAAAGGAAGTAATGCAGATAAGGTTCAAGATAGTGAGACATCCCTGTTGGTCTCCAAGAAAGCTGATAAAACTATCTTGACGATGTGAGGGAACCCAAAAGTCCTGTCTTGATGTAGTGTTCGAAAGTTATCGCCACTACCGCCGCACAAGCTCTTGAACTCACGCTCGAATCAGTTCGTCTTCTTGTGTCTCAACTTCAAGTTGAAAGACATCGATCAGGTGTGTCATGACAGAAGTCAAGGACCGAGGAAGTCCTCGCAGAATTCAGATGCATATTTTCTGGTGCAACAGCAAGCATTGGAGGATTTAGGCGCTAAACAAGAGAAAGTTAATAAGCTTGCTAAGCATCTTGCCAGCATTATGGGTACCCAGGATATTGTTTCTTGAGATCTTCTGAAGTGGTTTCAGTTCTGGATTTGTTTTGCTGCGGCGTTTATTTGCGCTGGTCACCAACTTTGACAACCAGTGTATATGATATGCTGCTTTGTTCCCTATATTTGCACTGGTGGCGAACTTTGATGCCCAGTGGATGTAATATGTGTAACAGCCGTGATAGCCTAGCATAAGTTGCTTGCTTATTTATTTCCTTGTTGTCTTGTTTATTTGTTCGCTTGTAGTCGCAGTAGTTCTTTAAAACTAGGCCACAATAACCATGGGCTAATATTTACCGTAGTGACACTGGGCCTCCTACGGGCCGTAGAAACAGTGGGCCTTCTACGGGCCGTAGAAACAGTAGACCTTCTACGGGACGTAGAAACAATGGGCCTTCTACGGGCCATAGAAACAATGGGCCTTCTACGGGTCGTAGAAACAATGGGCCTTCTACGGGCCGTATCATCAATGGGCCTTATACGGGCCGTATGACCATAATGGGCCATCGTTAATAGGCCGTATTTGATGACGCTATGAAAATGGCCCAACGTATTAACGGACCACAAACCGGCCGATGTAACCACGGGCTGAATTTGTCCCACAAGCAGAAAATGACAGTAACAGGCCGTAAGTAAACGAATGCTGGAAATGAGCCCAAGAATAAATGGGCTCTGAGAAGGCCGAAAGATAACATTTGCTGGAAACGGCCCAACTGAATAACGGGCCCTTAATGGGTATTCACCATGGGCCGTTAATGGGTGTAAAGTGATACAGTGTTCATTGCGGGTCAGTTTCACAACGGGCCGTTAATAGGCCAAGAGTTACATAGGGCCTCATATGGGCCGAAAGACGTCATGGGCCATACATGGGCCAGAAGTGAAAACGGGCTGGAATCATGTTGGATGGCCCGGATGAAGCTACTGGGCCTAATTCGGACAGGGCGTAATGGGCCTTGGGTTAGCGGGCTGTAAATGGGCTATATGCGAACATGCCGTTAACAGGCTTTCCATGGACCGGCCCGCCACCTTTTGAGAAAGTCAAACGGGCCGGCCTTTTCACAGGAATGGGCCTCTGTTGGGCCGTGCCACGTGTCGACGTATCATAGGTGCCTTCTGTCCAATGAGTGGATGACATCTGTCCCAACGATGAGTCGACATGTGTTTCCTCCAGCCAATGATGATTTTACACGTGGAAAATCCCCATTGGTCGGGGCTGTTAACGGGTTATCGGATCCAAAACCCGACCCGATATTTTAACGGCGTTCCGTTACGGTGGATGCCACGTGTCGGTCACCCTTGACGAAAGCACTTCTGTGACGCGCGATTTATCGTCATGGAAGTGGACACTTCTGTGATGATAATTTTGGTAATGTCATGGAACACTTCTCTGACAAAGACAGTATGACTATCTTGATTCTGTCATAAATTTGTCATGGATGTACATGCATGACAAAAAACGCGACCTACTGTGACAAACACGTATCATCACGGAAGTGTATTTTTTTGTAGTGCTTGCCGTACAAGGGCTCCCATTCCAGAATATAGATGTGTTTATCTGAGATAGGCAGGCCCAAGTACTTAATTGGAAAGCTCCCTAGCTTGCAATTAAGCAGGTTGGCGACTCGAGTAGCGAGCAGAGAGTCCATCCCAATGGCGATCACCTCGCTTTTAAGGAAATTAATCTTAAGGTCGAAAATGATTTTGAAAGCAAGGAGGATGAGTTTGATCGAGGCTACGCTATGATCGTCAGGCTCAAAGAGCAGCAAGGTGTCGTCCGCATATTGAAGGTGCGTGAGTCCACCCGGAATAAGGCGAGAGACCACACCACGGATGTGGACGGCGTCCTTAGCCTTATGAACCATGGCTGAGAGGCGAGGAGGGATCCCCTTTCCTGAGGCCTCGTTTATTGCAAAAGAAGTTCCCAACCTCTCCGTTGATCGACACAGCAGTCTGGCCTCCCGAGACCAGGTGCATGATGCGATGAACAAAGCCTGAATCGAATCCCTTCCGAGTCAGCACCTCGCGAATAAACTCCCAGTTCACGTGATCGTATGCTTTCTCAAAGTCGAGCTTGAGGAGAACGGCCGGTTGCCCAGTGCGTTTAAGCTCGTGGACGGTCTCCTGCAACACTATCGGCCCTTCGAGAATGTTGCGACCTTTGAGAAAACCTGACTGGCTATGATTGATAACACGTTGCGCTACCGGGGCAAGTCTGGTCGCATAAGCCTTAGAGCAGATCTTAAAAGGCACGTTAATAAGAGTGATAGGACGGTACTGCTTGATAGTGTCGGCCCCTTTGACTTTGGGAATGAGGCTGATAACACCATAGTTAAGGCGCGGAACGTCTACCGTACCTAACGCAAAACCATTAATAATCCCGTAGAAGAGGTCTTTAAACATAGGCCAGAAACGACGGAAGAACGCGACCGGCCAGCCGTCCAGGCCAGGCGCGGTGTCAATCTTCAATGCTCCCACCGCTTCGTGGATCTCCTCCATGGAGAAAGTCAAAGCCAAGAAGTTATTTTCGGCTTGCGACACGCGGCCATCTTCCCCCCAGAAGTCAGCCAGAAGCTGTAAGGGCTTCTCCTCGACTGTTCCCAACAAGTTGATGAAGAAGCCATAGATGTGTGCCGCGATCTCGGCCTGACTAACCAACAACCCTTGGTCATATTGAAGTCTCAAAATCGAGCACTTCCGTTTACGGCCGTTGGCAAAGGCGTGGAAATATCCCGTATTCGCATCGCCCTTGGTGATCCACTTGACGCCGCCCCGACGGCGCCAGTATTCCTCCTCCTCCCTAAGAATGGCAAGCACCTGGTTCTCCAGTGCGTAACGATTGGTTCATTCTGCTTCCAGGAAGGGTCTGGAGTCAGCTTGAGCCTCTAGGGCTTTAATTTCAGCAATTATAGCTTCCCTAGCGCGCTTCACTTCGCTCCCGTGGTTTGCACCCCACCCACAGAGGAAACCACGAAGGGCACCGGCCGCCGAGATCCAAGTGTCCAAAGGACCCCTGGAGCAGCCGACCGCAGCTCTTGCATGCTCCCAGCGCGCAATGAGCAAGGGACCGAAGCCCTCGACCTCAAACCACCCTGTTTCAAAGAAGAAATGAGGGTTGCGCTTGATCCGGTCCTCCCCAGAGGCCGAGGGAAATTACCATGTGAGGAGAGGAAAATTCCGGTGCGTGCTGTTTTTTTCGTTCTATCGAACGGCCTCTCGGCGATCTTCTCCACTTCCTTCCGCCGGGAGTCCACCCATATCACCTTGAAGGTCGTCACGCCCTCATCCTCGCCAATGGGTGCGAGTAAGGGCTTGAATCCTCGTGATTTCTCCTCGACCGCTAGTGCCAGGTCCATAGGTATGGGTGGAAGTAGCACGTAGCGTCGTGACAATGGATCACACACCACGAGGTTTGTGATGATTTCCCCAAATGCGCTGCACTCAAGGAGAACGCGGCCGTCGCGGGGACTCCAGGAGCTTCCGTTGCTGGGCTTGGGGAGGAAGGAGTATGCGAAACCCGCGACATCAGCGAGGGCACAGGCGAGCGAGGCGGAGGAGTGGGGCGCTTGTGCGGGTTGGAAGCCACCTTTGTCGTCGACGAGTCCGAGGAGCGGGGGTGGATGGCGTTTGCTAAAGCAGCGGAGAAAGGAGCGCTCAGTGATGATGCCGCAAAAACGGGGGCAAGCGCTGGAGGCGCGGGCAAGCACGGCAGGGGTGGGCGGGCGGAGGAAGATCTCCTCCAGGAGTTCATCACCGAATTCTTGGGGTAAAGACTGAATCCGGCGTTTGGCGATTGGCGGCCAAGCCGAGGCCATGGTGTGCGGCCAATCGGCCGCCAATCCGCCCGGGTGGAGAGTGACTGGATCAGGGGCTAGGGTTTGGTTGGAGTTAGCAGATGGGGGAGTGAGTACCCAGTAGTGTGCGTGATGTGCTGATGGCGCTGCTTGTTGTGGAACGAAGAGTGAAGAATGGAAATGGGGGGAAATAATTTGGGATCTATTTGTGCTAGGATCTATTTGTGCATTTTCAATTGGTGCAAAAGAAGTCACCCCGGTCAATTTATATTTTTTAAAGGATCTATTCAGTGTTGGGTACAACGGTTGTTAACACAATTTACTCTACGATGCAATGTTCGACACCATGATTCTTATAACGGCACGAAGGTGGGGATTGCTTTTTTTTTGTTGATGAGATGGTTGGTGTCAAAGGGAGGAAGAGACGAAGCTATGTGCCCATGTCTAGCTTCAAAGGCGATGAGTCGGTGGCCGTGTCACCCACGGCCAAAATAGGCAGCAAATAGAAGGAAAGGGAAAAGAGCAAGTGGGTAGTAGCATAAAAAATGTTGACATCGGTGGCAACAACGTCAGAGGAAGCGATGATGGGACGACCAACATCATCATAGATTCAAAGGAGTTGACAACAGGGGGTGGGAAAGGAGGGACAACCATCTGGCCATGCGACCAACGACGACAACAAACATACATGGCGGAGAGGTGGTTTATGGCATAGTCAAACGGAGAGGCGGTAGGGATACGTGGGATGGAGGAATGAGTGAATGAACGAAGACACCTCCATACTAGTATAACTCGTACCTGGAGTGGCACCACCAACCACTATGCACCATCGATGATGCCTGCTTGATAACTTGGTGCCCATGCATGGATACGCAAGTCATGACGTGTCGACCGACACATGGTGTCCACCCTCACATTGGCACCATAGAGAAGTCACCCTATGAGATGGCCACCATGCATTGCACCCACTGGCGGAGCTAGGGAGGAAGTTCAGTGGAGCAAATGATAGAACATGTAGACCTGAGGGGGCCAAATAGTAAATTTATCCTCATCTAAACCCTCTAGAAAAATTCCTTCACACTTTTTTCCAAGGCTGGGGGCACAGCCACCCCAGGAGCACACGTAGCTCGAGGTAGACTTCGTGTCATGCACGCCACCATCATAGTCTCCCCATAGGGTTACAATTCATGATAATTAAGGGTTTACCCTATGGACACGGCCTCTCTAAGGGTTCTCCGTAACTCCCCTATCAATTGCAAAGGTTAGGAGCAAAGGCTTCTACTGTCTCCTTGAATTACCTTCACATCCTAGCTCTTTACAACGACAGTGATATACTTTGGGGCCATAAGGCACAAATGTTGAGTGGGGCCCCTTCACAACATTCACGAAGTTATTAAACTAAGCATTCAACGAATGATCTCATAATCAAAATAACGATTCAGATCCTACACATACCAAGGTTCATCCATATCCCCAAGAACTATGGGGTCTACTCACACATGGAGACAACAAACATCATGTCAAGGATGATGGAAAACAGAGATGGATGATACAAATAACACACAAAATGATCCACTAGGGTTCCTGATGTTACACATGGTCGATCGACACATGGTGTCCACCCTCACGTTGGCACCATAGAGAAGTCACCCTATGACATGGCCACCATGCATTGCACCCACTGACGGAGCTAGGGGGGAAGTTCAGGGGGAGAAAATGATAAAACATGTAGACCTGAGAGGGCCAAATAGTAAATTTATCCTCATCTAAACCCTCTAAAAAATTCATTCACACTTTTTTCCAAGGCTAGGGGGGGGGGGGGGGCACAGCCACCCCAGGAGCACACATAGCCACCCCAGGCCGCGTCCATATTTACCCGGCTCCCACCAGCATAATCGCCAAGAGTGGCTCAAGTATCCATACCATACTATGCCCATGCATAAGTGCGTTAGAAACATACTAATGGGGATCCCGGACTCCCTGAGAACGCCTTACTCCTCTGTTGTTCCATCAGTCACTCTAGCTATTGTTCTCTATTTACTTTTATGTTATTTACTTCAAAGTTTATTCCATTACTCAATTGCACTTTATTTCTTCCCTCACTTTGCTTGAAGTCTACAATTATCTGCAGGCATAAAAATACACAATTCACTACAAGAGGTAAAAGTCTGATTCATGTGCTCCATGTGGGATTGATACTCTTACTTCGAAAAGGCTACAACTAAACCCTGTGCACTTGTAGGTCATCAAGCCCCTAAGAAAATCTTGATCGAAAGATGCGTCGAATTGAGTTTTTACAAAATCCATAGGAGGCGGATCCAGTCCCCTCTTGTCATGGTAGCATTAGGGGAGGATGTCATGACATAATTTTCCAATAAAGCACAAATCTCCAAGTAATATGTTTAATATCTTGAGTTTTCTCCTCATGAACCTGCTTAAATCTTTCTCACCAAAAGGTATCACGTGGTAATGACGATCAATACATAAACATTCTGAAGAACCAAAATAGGCAGATCCTAATCCAGTAACAGAAGTAAGACTCAGGTACAAGATCGCTTCATGATAATTAAGAAGAAAAAGTTAGACCTATAATATATTATCAATATGCAATAATTGTTGTGACCATCCACGTGAGTGAATTGATTAATTCTCATTTGCATGCTTATGTTTATGCGCCACTTGGTTTAAATAAAATGCTACCAGAGAATTTATTAACCCAGTTTCACACGTAAGAAACACTCTTTTTTCTTCTTATTTGCATTTTTTATCAATTATTTCCAAAATGCTTCATATACGCCGCAACTAGGAAAACAAGTTAGCTACCATGTACTCCAAAAATGAATATATATATGCCACACATGAATCTAGCGTATAAAAGCACAAAATGAAAGAAAGTAGAGAGATCACTAGAAATTAATGATTCACAGTTGTTTCTAAGGGCCCAAACGTTGATACGTCTCCAACGTATCTATAATTTTTGATTGTTCCATGCTATTATATTATCTATTTTGGATGTTTAATGGGCTTTATTATCACTACAAAAAAATACACTTCCGTGATGATACTTGTTTGTCACAGTAGGTCACATTTTCTGTCATGCATGTACATCCATGACAAATTTATGACAGAATCAAGATAGTCATACCTGTGCTGTCGTAGAAGTGTTCCATGACATTACAAAAATTATCATCACGGAAGTGTCCACTTCCATGATGATAAATCGCGTGTCACAGAAGTGCTTTCGTCAAGGGTGACCGACACATGGCATCCACCGTAACGGAACGTCGTTAAGCTATCGGGTCCGGTTTTGGATCCGATAACCCGTTAACAGCCCCGACCAATGGGGATTTTCCACGTGTAAAATCATCATTGGCTGGAGGAAACACGTGTCGGCTCATCGTTGGGACAGATGTCATCCACTCATTGGACACAAGGCGCCTATGATACGTCGACACGTGGCACGACCCATCAAGTTTAAATGGGCCGGCCCAACTAAAGGCCCACAAGATTTTGCCGACCATAATGGGCCGGCCCAGCTACAAGCCCATGAGATTTTGTGGACCATAATGGGCGGGCCCAGCTAAAGGCCCACAAGATTTTGCGGGCCATAATGGGCCGGCCCAGGTAAAGGCCCACAAGATTTTTTGTGCCATAATGGGCCGACCTAGGTAAAGGCCCACAAAATTCTTGCGGATCATAATGGGTCGGCCGAGCTAAAGGCCCACGAGATTTCGCTGACAATAATGGGCCGGCCCAGCTATAGGCCCACAAGATTTTGAAGACCCTAGTAGGCCGGCCCATTAACTGGCTGCCATGTTTTGGGCCAAATGCCGGCCCATATTTGATCCGGTCCATTAATGGCCTTCCATGTTCCGGGCCTAATAATGGCCCATATGAGATCCGGCCCGTTAAAAGCCTCCCACTTTCTGGGCCAAATCATAGCCCAGATCAGGTCCGGCCCTTTAAGAGGCTTTGGGCTCAATTATGACCCATATCAGATTCGCTCCGTTAACTGGACGCCATGCTCTTGGGCCCACTTGCTAAAGGCCCATTTAGTAATTCGGCCTGATATAAGTTTCGGCCTGTTAAGGGCCCGTTTAACATTTCAGCCCTATATTAATTTCGGCCTGTTAAAATCCCATCATATAGTTGGGCCTCACAACGGTCCGGTTTGCATCCGGCCTGCTCGCAGCCGATATCTGATTGGGCCAAACAAGGACCGAGACAACTTTGGCCTGTTAAAAGCCCGTGATTTGATTTGCACAATCATGGGTCGGGGTCCATTTCGGGCTGCTGCCGGCCCATGAGCTATTCGGCACGTTTCAGGCCCAACCTACTTCTCAGCCTCCTAAAAGCCCATTGAGTTTTCTTGCGAAAAAGGGTCGGGGGTTACTCGGCCTATCAAAGGCCCGAATCTACTAGTGGGCCAGTTTGACGGGGCCCATGATGCGGATCATACATCGCGATTGCATGACGGCCCGATTATGTACCGTAATTTTACGGTTTGGCCGGTTTACTGCGAAGACAGGATATATATACAGTAAAATAACTGCAGCATAGTGAATAAGAAAAAACCTAGACTATACAATAAAGAAATTATGGCATATTACATCCATTGGGCATCAAAGTTCGCCACTATGATAATAAAGCACAAGCAGACAACAGATTACATACACTGGGAATCAAAGATCGCCATCAGTCCAAATAAACACGTCGACAAAATAATATACAAAACCGACAGCACTTCAATAGAGTTCAAGAAAGGTTAGCCCTGCTGGCGAGCTGCAGCGCAAGCACCTGAGCAAGATGATGAGACTGCGCTTGTTCAACACTTATATCTTCCTCACTCTGAAAGATAAACAAGTAGACAGATGACAGGTTTTACACAAAAAAGTATCAGTGCTGACAATTCATCACATTTAGTGACGAATAAAGTGACACAGTTTAAAATTGCATTAACACAATATGGTATTGTTTAGGTCAAGACATGGCAGGAAATGACATTGTGAAGGAGTTGGCAGCTTCACGACACCACTGGATTACGGATCAAGAACTCATAAGTATCAATGGTTAGTGTGCTATCAATTTATCCCATTTCAGATTGGCAAATAAAGAGACGGTTTAAATAATAGTAGAATGATATACATTGTTCATAGTTAAGACATTGCAGAATATGACATTGTGTCAGAGTGGGTAGGTTCACCACACCTTTGGATTACGGATGAAGAACATAAGCATACATGCAAAGGCAAAAGAAGATCACTTGCTCAGATAGTTTAATTTACATGGTATGAAGAAGGAACTTGGTTGTACAACTGAAAACTTAAATTGAGAAGGACAAGCTTTTGTTTATGAACTATATAATAAACTTTAAACATGCAATTTGATGCAAACACAAAAAATAAACAGCTGTTGCAGTCATGCCTAATCAAATATACACAACAAAGTTTGAAGGCTTGAGAAGGACAAACTTACATAACTGGTGAATACATGCTCTATAAAGCCCTTGTCAATGCCGATGGGGGGCAATTCAAGACGTTTAGCACATAATCTTCTTCATAAGCATTGCCTTTATTCTACATTTTGTTAAGAGTGAATATAGATGTGATAATATACAAAAAAAATGGAGAATATTTAAGATAAGATGAAGAGTGATGCTACATAACCAAGTAGCTATAAATGTATGTGCAGCGATACAGGCAAAAGGCACAGCCAAGAGCAATGCACAGCTAAACTTCTTCAGTACCAACCTGATGGTAAGAGTAAATATAGATCTGATGTGTAGAAAATGGAGGGCAAAGGAAAATAAGCTGCAGAGTGATGGTACATGAACAACTACCTGTCAATATAAGTACACTGATAAAGGACAGCATGTACTTACAAGAACAATGCAGAGCTAAAAAAATCCATTGGCATTGGATATATTATACACTAATGTAACCATTCATACAGATCCGATAATTTGAAGCGAACAATTGATAAGCAAGCTATCATTCATACTGCTGTCACATAATGAACCAGGTATGTATGCAAGTACAGTGATACAGGACAATAGGTAATAACAAGAGCAAAGCAGCGGGCATCATATTTGCGATATCCTGTCGTTCTTTTCAAACCGGAATTCTTCTTCGAGCAGATTTCCTGCAAAAAAGATCTGTAAGGCACCGGAAAAGTAGAAGTTCAAATTGTCATGTGATTTCATAGACAGTACCTCATCCTGGAACGAGACCAGTGCATAACAAGGGTTTTCCATTCAATGTCTTCTAAATTTAGCACAGGAGACTTCATCGGAAATTCGTTTATAGACTTGCCATCAAAGTGTTATTTCCTCAGGTAACACCGATACTACTGCAATGCTTCCTTGAAAAGCACAAGCAAGCTTTGCTCGTCATGACTATCCAGACTGACCCTCGCCTAGTTACAACAATGTAATGTAAATCATTGATGTGTTCGATCAGCAGAAAACAGGAAAATAATAACCATGAATAATAGCACTTACACGTAAGTTGGACATGAAGATGTGAAAATGGTGTTTGTCTTCACTATAATCTTCCCATGATGGGAATATATGCACGTAGTCCCTAACAACATTGAAAGCATTGTCTTTTAAACTGGGAATAAATGGAATGGGGTTCCAATTTGCAGGAATTGGCCGTCTCTATAGTTGGGATAGGTCTTCGACCGGTGGACTTGCTGTACTTTTTGCTGGATTGGGATTTTTTCTGTGGTACGGCTGGTGCTATGGCAAATGAAATCGGTATACCTTTTGCTGGAGTGCAGGTCCTATGTGGTGGGGCTAGTGGTGTGGCAGTGAAGTATGGGTACAGTCTGCTGGAGTCGGTCCTACGTTTTGTGTCACTGGTTGTACATCCATTATAAGTGGGGCGCTGTCTGATTTCTCCGGCACCACCACGTTTTTCAAGGACTTTGCTGGTGCTCCTTCAGGTTCGGCAATCACCCTCTTCCTTTTTGATGTCTAATGCACAAGAACATCATTTGAGTGAAAAAACATGGTATCATGACAGATGTAATATGTATTGATAATGGATGGGCATGGCATCTCGAGTTATATGATGAGTAAACTAAGAAGATGGCGGTGCAACAAAGTATAAGAAATGCAAGACAACATATGCAAGATACGTGCAATCAATAAAACCTTGCCAAATTAGAACAGGCACCTTGATGGGTGAACAGGACAGGCCATCTGCCTTTGACTCCTCGAGGTTAGAATAGTCATTAGGATGATATTCTGAACAAGAATCAACAGGTGGGGAGTGTACGAGTTTCATTGCTTCCAGAATGGCACTCAATGCCTTGGTGCCAATTTTGTAAGTCATTGCAGTGTTCCACAATATTCTTCTGATGCGCAGATTCTGATATTCACTATAATTGCGTATAATATCTGAGAACCATGAAAACATAAATAGTTGTGATATCATCTTTGTAATGCAGACGATATTCTAATATAGGGCGCTCAGAAACACTTGTGTTCTATCACCGGATTCGATGAGAGAGCTCATGTGTGCTGTAATATGGTGCGTGCATTTATATAATCCGCACAAGTACACAAAAATAGGCTCCGTAAGTAAGGATAGCTGGCGGATGATAGGTTCATAATATCTTTGTATAGAGAGTTTATTGCCAAACCATGATAACAAGAGCACACAACAACTAGGCAGATCATAGTGTACATAATGTGGGTACACCATAACCATGATATATAAATCGAAAGTGGAACTGGCTTGAAAATACGGTGTTGTATTGCCGCTTGTAATCGAAAAGCCTATCGATCACGTACAGGCCAGCTCTATCAGCTGTTGACTGCAGATGTCCCTACGCCCCTTCCTGACAAGGAACATACTGTACGTACTAAATACAGAATAAACAAAGAGGAACATGTTAAAGAACAGAAGAGGAAGCATATTCTTGAGGTTCCGCTTCATTGCATACAATGTTGGTTGCCCACTCATGATGAATCACAGCGCCCAAAGAAATGCAATTCCATGCTGTCTCTCTATATGTGGCAATTTTGAACAAGAGTCATTAGGATCATATTCTGAACAAGAGTCAACAGGTGGGGAGCGTATGAGTTTCATTGCATCCAGAATGGGGAGCGTATGAGTTTCATTGTAAGTCATTGCAGTGTTTAGCTTCAAGAGTGGACTGCTGCTAGTGCGACACAAAGCAGCTACACAGATCATAGTGTAGATATAACGGGAAAACCTTAAGCATCAGAGTAAAATCAGCAAAGTGGAACTTGCTGGAATATATGTGCTAGTGTTGCCGGTACGGCTAGAAAGGCTTCGGATACCAGCTCTCTTCAAGTGAAGGTGTGGTACTGTTAATATCAGTGTAACTCTCAAAGGCGACACAGCTCCGTGCATTTCCTTGCTATTCTTATAGGATTCAAGTGGGCAGGCCACTACAAATCCTATTCCTATGTTTACAAGATCCTACGAATCAAAGAGGCTCAAAGTGTCCATCACAACCGATCAGTATAGACCTCTACACTGCAAATGTCCCTGCTCATCTTCGATAAGGAACATATCAGACTACTAGCATACTCCCTCCGTTCCAAAATATAAGTCTTGGTAGAGATTTCCACTATGGATCACATACAGATGTATCCAAATACATTTTAGAGTGTAGATTCACTCATTTTGCTCCATATGTAGTCCATGGTGGAATCTATACAAAGACTTGTAATTTAGGAACGGAGAGAGTACATATTAAAGAAGAACGGAAGAGGAACATGGTAAAGAAGAGCAAGCAGATTTTGGATAATAAAATGTTGGTTGCGTAGTGCCCACACATGATGAACCAGAGCGCATTAAGAATGCAACTCCCAGCTGTCTCTCGACCATTTCAAAGGCGGTTGGATGAAGATCCCACGCCTCCTAACCCTTCTTCTTCCTCGCCTCTAATTCTTCCCATACAGAACACCTTGACGGGCCACCGGCCGGACCACCGCCCCCACCGCCTGTGTTCCTCCGCCACCCCACCCCCACCAAGGCCCCAACCCCCACCTGCGTCGAGTTTTCTTCGTTTGGCGAGGCCCCACAACCACCCGAGCCCCTTCGATCGCACCGGGGAACTCCGACGAGCTCTGAAAAATCGACTGACCCAATTTTGAAATTTAGTCTACTGTGATTTAACTAGTGTGGAATATAAAAGGGAAAAACCATAAGCATTGGGAGTATAGTGTTGAGCGTGCCATCGCGGATCTGAAGGTGCAAATCGGACAGAGGCAACTTCACAACCAAGACAAGAAATCAGAGTAAAGCAGTGGTGATCTATTTTCTTGCTGCGATAAATAAGTTGAGCATATACGAAAGAGTACCGCCTCTGGTGCGGCGCCGTGTACGCATCTGCTGAGAATTTGACGGTGTTGCGATAGCGATGGCTGTCGGTGGCGTGGAAGCAGATCTAGGAGGGTAGACGGTGGCGGCGGGGCACGGTGGACGAGACGGTCGTAGGAGCGGCGCCGACAAGGTGGACGGCGGCGGGGATGAAGCGAGAGGACGGGATGCAAGGATCCCGGTCCGAAGGCGTGGATGAGAGAGGTTGATCTCTTGTAATGGACGGTGGCGTCGGGGTATCAGCTCCGGCATGGTGGAGGAGGACGGCGGTGGATGGGGTGGCGGACGACGGCGGACGGAGGAGGGTGGGGTGGAGAGGGTGTTTTGGCGCCCACGGAGTACGAATGGGGAAAAGGGAGGTAGAGAGGAAGGGGGAACCATGTATTGAGGGCGCGCTTGTCTCAAATGCGAGGAAATTTACAAACTTAGCCCTGCTTCAAATTTCTACTACATCACATATACATTAGTCGGTTGGGGATAGGACGGTAATCTCGCATACAATCGAATATTTGCCGATGAGAGTTTGTTTTTGGCGCCCACCGTGTATGAATATGAATCGGGGAGGGAGTCGATTTCGGCCGAGGACACACTGTGTTTTGGCGCCCACCATGTATGAATCCGGGTGAGAGGCGGTTACATCATGTTTGGGTGAAATTACAAACCTACCCCTATTGAAACCTATAGAAATCCAGCAGATAGGCTTTGTGTGGCAGGGATAGGCAGTAGTGATTTCCATCTCACAGATTTTGGTTTCGGGCGGTTACTGCGACTTTCCCCGCTTCGTTCAAATTTTGCACAGTGCACGCTATCGTTAACTCAATTCGAATCCCGCTTTGTATTCTATTTTTTCCAAAGGGATCCATTTTCAATTGGAATTACATTCTATATACATCATTTTTTATATATACTTTCAAAAGCACAACACCCTTTATACGTAAATATGGTTTACAAATGGCATGAACTCAGATTCATAAGGTTGTATCCATCAATTTGGATTTTCAAATATTTGAAACCACTTGATGTTGAAATCCAATGTATGCATTCCTCGCTAACTGTCTCCAATTAATGTGTCTTTCATGCGGGTTTTTTTTACTTCTCAAACATGTATAATGTGTTTCAGACACACAACATATAGTGTAATCCCGTTTAGACATTAATTGCATATAAACCATGCATTGTTTGTAATTAAAGAATCTATGGATCACCAATATTGATAAACTATATAACATTACACGTGTGCCCAAATTCAAATGAATATGCATGTTTGATACACAAATTTGCGTTATGATATTATCGATGTCGTGATCTCCAGTTTAAATATTTGAATCCCCTTTAAACCAGATATTCGTCTCATATATCTATCACTCATGCTTATATAAGACTATCTCTCTGGACCTATACGTGTTCATCGTCTCTCAAGTATCTCTCGTGCTACCTGTATGTCGACAATGATCTTTTATCTTCGTAACACATGACAGTACTCTCTCCCTCGACCTTCATCACTCTATCTCTCTCTAAGTATATCTCGCTCCCTGCTATGTGTCTCTAACTATGATTCTCCATGTGGAATCTCTTTCTCTCACACAAACACAAAACTTTGTCTCCCGGGGTCTCATTTCTCTCTACTATTCCCATGTGTGCCACTCGCACACCCCTCATACAGAGATGTCTTTCGCTCATTAGATATGAGAACCTACGACTCTTCCTCTTCAATGTCTCTTTCTCACACACAAACACAAATTCTGTCTCCCAGGGTCTCATATTTCTCCATTGTTCTCTTGTATGTCGCTACACACACCCTCTCTCCCTAGAGATATCTTGCGTTCCCTCATATGTCTCTCTAGCTATCACTCTCATTGTGAAATATCTTTCTCTTATGACACAAAACTCTGTCTCTCCTGGATCTCATTTCTCTCTCGATATCTGTTTGTATGTGACTCACATGCACCGCTCTCTATCTCTCTCACACCCACACACATAACTCAGCCTTCCGATCCACTCGACTCCTATCTCTAATGCACACTAGCTAGCATCTTTATCTTTCTATTTATCTGCTTTCTCCATCAACCTTCTTTCTCGCCCTCACTCTTGATTCCTATCACACACACTACATATGTTTCTCTCTACATGCAGTCAAGTGCCCTCTCACACACATATATAAATTCACCCTTTGAACCACCCGACGGTCATCTCCAACACCCAAACAAGCGGATGTCCCTCTAGCTAGCATCTCCATCTCTCAGATCTATCTGTAGTTTCTCCACAACATTTCTTTCTCGCACGGAGTCTTGCTTCCTATCACCCACACTATATATGTCTCTCCATACATATGCATTTATAGGTTGATCTCTTTTGCACAATCGTTGCGCCTCACTCCCTCTGCTCGCCATAGATGCATGCTCCAACCCACTCCACTATCTCTTAAAGACAAAAACACATGCTCAATTGTCGGGCCTTCTTCCCTGCATTCTCACATGCATGCATATTTTCATACCGATCCGTCTCTCCCATGTCGTTGATCTTATGACTTATGTCTTCTTTCTTTTATCTCGATCATGTGCGCGCGCACACACACATCCCACGTATACATGTATACCTCTCACACATGCACGTTCAAGGTCTCTATGTCTCCATACGTAGTTAATTACCCTCAATCCTAATGCCACATCAAATCGTTCTCCTCTTTTGTGCACATAACTTCCGTCTGGATGGGTAAAACACACACTCACACTTAACAATCTCCTTAGTGCTACCCCCCCCCCCCCCGCCTCTCACTCTTCCCCTATATCCCCAAAACCAATAAGACCATCCCTTTGTTTAATTCCGCCTACATGCACCATCGATATATAGTAGTCTTCCTCGGTGTCTCTCGAACAAACACGCTCTCTCGATGTCGACTCCTCTCACGCCAAGACACACCTTCTCTTCCCTCTCTACGGGCATTTTCCCTCTCGCACCCCATCGTTGGTGGCCTCTACCATACACATCACCTCTCTATGATGAAGCCATGCACACTTAAATTACATCCGCCACAGAGGACCCCGCGACACACACACACACGCACCCCCCACACACACTAAGACTCCATCTCTCTCTCTCTCTCTCTCACACACACACACACACAAACACACACACACGCACCCCCCCACACACTAAGGCTCCATCTCTCTCTCTCTCTCTCACACACACACACACACAAACTAAGACTCCATCTCTCTCTGTCTCTCCTCTCTCTCTCTCTCTCACACACACTAAGACTCCATCTCACATACACATGCTCTAGGCGGAGCATTTGTTCCTACCACCCTTCATCCAACCTTACCCATATGATAAACAATCACCTTTATTTACTTGCATAACACGGACAAATTCCACTTTACTTTAGTAGTCAGCAAACTTATCATCTGTACCCTTATAAAAAAACGAGTTGGCGATGATGGTGTGTCTGCCATCTTGTAATACAAACCATATGATCTATATCTGACGGATAGAAAGGAAACTATGATAATTCTAAAAAAGGTACACGCACCTCTCTCCACATCATTATCTCCCGGAACCTCATTGCTCAGCAATTAAAAAAGGAATAAGTCTCTGGAACAATCTAGCATGCATGGTGGCCGCTGCCACCTGCCGGCGCCGTCCATCCCCATGCCTCCGCCCATTCCGACCACCAGTCACCACCATGCTCCACTCCTCCTCGCCTTATCTCTCATCTTTCATTTTTCGATGACATTCTCGAGATACCAGTTTTCTGATAAAAATTCTCAAGATATATCATTAGTTTTTACACATGGGATTACTCCTGCATGGGGTCAATCACAACAGATGTTTTGTTAAAAAATGCATATTGATGTTCCGTGTAATGCACGAGAATCTTGCTTGTAATTATATAACGCAAATCACGAGCAGGAAGTGACATGTTTTGACACAACCACATTAACACGGCCACGTAAATCATTAGCTAAAGTAAATACCATTATACTTATATCCCGATGCAAAAGGTTGAGTACATGTCCGAAGAGTAGAGTCGCACACACACACTCTGTCTCTCAGAATCTCACACACACACACACACACACACACACACACTAGTTACGAGACGCCCACTTAAGACTAGCCACAGTGGGAGTAACTTCAGCAGTAACATCGAGTCCAACTCAGCAAATTTGCTTATGTGGAAGTGAGTTAATGAGGAGAGAGGTAGTTATAGTAACTTAGCTAGTTACTGTAACATCACATGTCCCATTGCAATATGAGTCTATAACCTAATAAATGAAGCTTTGCATGTTACCACACTTATGTTACTACCCACTATGAAGGTAGTAACATAGTATAGGGATATGTGTATGTTACTAGTATATGTTACTCACCATTGTGGCTAGCCTAAGCAGACACGTATGTTACAATTTGTGCACCCGCGGGTACACGTGATGCTGCGCATTTATTTAAGCCGGAAGGCGAAACCAAATAGTAGCTGCATTCATTCCCCTCCCGCTGCCTCTTCTTCGGTCGCCGCCCAGTAGCCATGGCCCGCCGAAGGTAACAACATATCGCCATACTCACGCGAGCGCGCTTTAATATGGAAATTTTAGTGATCATGCATGCATCTTTTTGTGCTAGCACTCCTATATAAGGGTTGACCGGTAGCTTCCCGCGGACGTGCGCAGGTAGTGGAAGAGGAAGGAGAAGGGAAGCGGGCTGTGGAGTAACGTTTTTTTACCACAATTTCTTAGGAAACTGAGTGCAAATAATTGAGTAGTTTTGCAAACTACCAGTACTACACCTGAAACGGTTCAAAACCTATACTCCCTTGCCAGCGCGCGCTTCCCGCGTGAAACAGCCAGCGTCACCCTGGAGCGTCAATGCCGCATTAATGCCCGGCCAGAGCGGAGGCGACCTCTCACTGGCGCCGACTATGAAGTGGCGCGACGGTCGAGAGAGCGCCGCTCCTCGGTGCACGCGACTGCTCCGCGTCGAGACTGGCCATAGGCCCTATTTGGATCCATGGGTTAGAGTTAGTTTGAGCTAGTTGGGGCTCAAATAGACCTAAAGTATCCAAGCATGAGGGTTTAAATTGGAGCAAGTTGCACCAAACCCACCAAAAAAAACTATCCCACCCAAGAGGTGCTAATCGAGATAGTTCTCATTGGGACCACCGAAAAATCACTTTTCTCTCTCCATGAAGTGCATTTATTGTCAATCTAACCCTGTCACCCAAACACCTCTTTGGCCACAGTTAGTTTAGGGTTAGTCATGAGTTAGTCTAACCTCTAGCTTAGTTAGAGTATCAAACAGGAGCAGTATAGGACATGCAAATTGCTCAAAGCATACAGGCAAATTCATACGTGAAAGGATTTTTTTTCTTTTTGAAAACGGAACGTGAAAGGAATTTTTTTAGAATGCTCTTGGCATGTCGCTAACATGTGATAGTTAACCTACCTCAATAGACGGCAGAAACACCAGCCCGCCGCACTTTGATAGAGACGAGGAGGGAGAAGCGATACAGGCTGCTGGATTACTAGAGATATGTGTCACACCAAAGCCAAGAAATATGGTGATAGCGTGGGTTAGCCATGTATTAGTATGATGTAACTACACTGGGCTGCCGTGTTTCGTACTCTTCCAGTCCACACTGGAGATGATTGGTTAATTTTATATCGCTCAATAATATTAAATATTATGAGTGCAGATGCTCCACCACGAGGTCCTTGCTCCTTCTCGGTCGTCCGGAATCTATGTTCTTCCACTCTATTTTTTTTACGTGAGCTCTGTTCATCCTTTTGCCAACACGCGAGACATCTAGCATCAAGGTGCACGTGTTATGCAAGGATCATTCCATCTATATGAATAACACGTGGGACTGGAACTACGAGACGGACATGTACCCGTAAGTGGACGTCATTTAACTTGAGTAACGAGCGCAAGAAGTGAAGTAGAAAGGCACAAATGGTATGAACATGCGTGGCATATAGGGTGTGTTTGGTTGCTTTCGCCTCAAAGATAGCTGTTCCTCTTCATGCATGCTCAACTCAACACCTCTTCATGCATGCTCTCTTCATGCATGCTTCTAGTGTATTTGTGCTAAACTAGTGTGGACTCATGCACCCTCCATACACTCTACCAAACACCCAAAAGTAGGTCGAGAAGGGAACTCTTGGACGGCATTTGTCTCTTACTACGTACTACCACTAAATGTTGTACGTGCAATGCACGGTGATGTTATGGAGTATGTGCCTAAGTACTCTACTACTACTATATTATTTGGAGGCACATATTAACTTTTATATTTGTTTACGTGGATGCCCCGAGACCTTCCAACTAGACGTGTCTTTCTCTCCAGGTCGCACTTTGTATCGTTCATACCACTAAGTACTACTACATGTGGTCTCCGACCCAGAAGTGGAAGAAGTGGAGACGCTCTACCATGCTGTTTTTTTACGCTGGCTCTACCACGCTGTTCATGTCCCACTCCTTTCACTGACGTGTGGGACATCCAGCACGTGCTGTGTTTGGCACCCTTCGTCGTAAGAGTTGAAACGCTAGCATTCATCAGAAATAAAAAATAATTATAAATTGGCAGTGATACTATTTTTTTGCGAACCAATCAGCAATGGTACTATACCACGCGGTTTCCTTGCTCCTCTATATCGGAAAGAATACTTCCGTTCGCCAACATGTGGGACGTCGACCATCCTGGTCCACTTGCCATGCATGCAGAACTCCAAGGAGAGTCACCCGTGTCGTCGCTACCGTAGTAACAATGACTAATGAGCCACAAATCACAGGCCCACTTCTCACTTTGAAGTTGCTCGAACGAAGGAACCATCATGACTTCGTTGAATTCCGCTTCTTGAAGAAAACTATCGTATGCAGCATCGCTAGCTACGATGAGTTACTCCAATGCAGGCCTCTTTTCGCTCATAGGATAGGAATATGAAAGTCGAGGACTCCTTCCGCATTCACCGGACTTAACTGCAGGTGCAATTGGTGTCACCGACATGCGGGCTGATGCCCGTTGGGCCCACATGTCGATAACCCAAACGCATCTGCAGTTAAGTCACTGAAGCAGCGTCCGCATTCACGCCCGACGAACCTACTCCGGCGCCAGTTGTCCATCCGTCTGTCGCGGCTCATTGCCATTCGCCCGCTATATTAACTTGAGCCCCAGCTCCCAGCCATAGCCAAAGACCCACACTTATTCTCCTCCGGTCCCTTCTTCCGTCAGCACCACTTCAACCATGGCCTCCTGGCGCTCCGAAGCTCTCTTGGACGTCTTGTCGCGCAGGATCGCACGAGGGACATCGGCGGCTCCGCCCGGCGCGCTTCCAAAGCTCTCTTCGACGATCGTCGCAGGAGCAAACGAAGGAGATCGCCGGCACCCCCCCGGCCGCCCTCCGCCGCCACGGCCATGAAGCCGGCGCGCGTGCGCGGGCGCAGCCGGCAGAGAGGAAGAGTAGTACATGGTAGGTCGCCGCCGCTCTGGTTCCGGGAAGGCCACCACTACTCCACTCAGTCGACGCCAAGCTTGGTGGGGTAAACATCGGCGGCCGATTAGCCACTTGACGGCGACGTGGAGGCGGAAATCTTCAGAACCTTGTGCTCCGGAGGAGGAGGTTATCGAGGCGGATGAGGAGGAGGCAAAGGCAATGGCCGACTTTCTCGGGTTCATGGCCGGACATGGTGGTCGGGCACCGGCGATCGTTTAGATTAGGTTTACAGTAGGTTTTAGTATGGTTTGTGCAAAATATGTAATGAATTTCGTCCAGTTTGTAGGAAAAGTTTTCGAAATGTAATGAATTTCATCCGGTTAATTTGAAATTTGCTTTGTTTGCACGAATTTCATCCGTTAGTTCATATAGTTGTCGAAAGGTATGCGGGCAGCATCGGATGGCATCCATCAGTGTCCTCGGACAGATGCCGGTGTAAATTTGTGGGCCAGCGCTAGAGATGCCCTAACTATCATGCTATAATCGTTAACAATCCTCCATTATTCGGCAGGGAACAGTTATCCCTCGATCAAAATCAGATCCGCGATGTTTCCCACTCCAGACGAGACTTGCCTGCTCCCCTCGTGTGTGCCCATCCGTGCTCCCGCGTATGTGGCTTGATTTGATTGGAACAAAATAAAGCCCGGCCCCACCCCCTTAAAATCAGGGGGGAGATGATTAGATTTCTATCGATCGATCGCGGAAAATGTTACGCTTCGCAAGTTCTAAAGGAAAAGGCGGCACACTTACGACTCAGACGCTGCGTCGCACCCGACAGTCCGGCTCGCACGCCGCTCACCGTGAGGGGACACGCGTTGTCTTGCAGTTTCACCGACATGTGGGACCAGAACTAAATAAACCGTCGATAGTCGAAATCTAATCGCCGGCAGGCCGGGCCGAGAAGAGAGAAACGGGGAGGAGAAGAGATCGCCGCTGCCATACGGACTCCAAGAAATATATGGTGATAATGTGAGATGGGCCATGCTGGGGTCCGGACCGCTTCCGGAGCCCGCTCTCACCGCCCTGGCCCCTCAAGACGCCAGCTGCTCGCCGCATGCATGCATAGCAAGTAGTACTCCTTATGTGGAGGAGAGAGAGGCATTGACAAAGTCAAGGAGTGGGCTCTACAAGAGCCTGTCTCTACACGTGCTCCTAGGTATAAAAAAATAATTCTAAAAAAGGCATAAAAACAATTGTGTCTTAAAAAAAGTAAGGTAAAAAACATTTGAGAGGAAATAGATAGAGAGAAAGTGAGAAAAGGCTGTAACCTGGGCATTACATGAGGAAGGAGGGAGTGGTGCACATGCCAAGTTCACTGGGCTTCCGTGTTTCACACTCCTCCATCGTAACAGTGGAGACAATAGCTTTCATAAAAAATAAACAATGAATACTCATTGCTCGCCCTCTATATCGGAAAGAATACTTTCATTCGCCGACATGTGGGACGTCGACCATCCTGGTCCACCTGCCATGCACAAAATTATGCTGGTCTACCCCGGTCGTATCGCAGGCCCAACCTTTCCCACTGTAAGTTGTTCGGACGAAGGAACCATCATGACTTCGTTGAATTCCGCTTCTTCAAGAAAACTTACTGCATCCGCAATATCGCTACCACACGCCAAGACCGGACGACACTGCATTCACGCCATATCACTAAAACCCACTAGGCCAAACTAGCCTGCCTAGGTCATCTATTTTGGAACAAAGGGAGTACGTCTCTGCACTGCTATGATTTTGTGTTGCACGTTCTCCGTACTTTTGCTACGATTTTCCTACCCTATGAACCAAATGAGGCCTGAATGTATGTCAACTATTGTCTGATCGATCGCTAAGCCTACAATTTTAGGAGCTAGGGCTATTGGTCGATCGACGAGGGATAAGTATAACCGTACCACGAGCTCATCAGCCCCAACGCTTTCTCTTCGGTGAGTGTTTTGCAAGTACTATAGCTCGCACAAGAGCTAGCCTACTAACACCAAGAATCATCAAACAAGCCCTGCTGATATGATAAACAGTTCAAACTTACATCTAAGCATGCCATATATTACATCGAAAGCTGGTGAGGATACATATGTTTCCATAACTTGGAGAGGGTTCGCATGATTCATCGCATGATTCACTATTAAACAAAAGCAGCAAGATCCGCCCACACAAGACAGTGCACTAGCCCTAAGATGGTTTGATAACACGCATCATTCTGGTAATTAAACACAGGGCAATGCAAACTACCCTGAAGGATTAGCATGACCAACTATTTCTTGTCATCGATCTCTCGGGCAATGACCACAGCACGGACAGCGGAATGGGAATCGATTTCTGGGGCGATGTCCACAGGATTGACCGCGACATCGGAATCGATCTCTGGGGCGATGTCCACAGGATGGACAGCGGCATCGGAATCTCCGGGGCGATGCCAACAGGACGGGCCACGACATCAGAATCATCAAGGACAACCACCGGCACCTGCACAACCCTAACATATTAGCAAGCACATTGCAAATAATCAAAAACCACAACTATGGTAATAAGCCATTATTTTTACCTTGTGCAGCTCACCGGGGGATCTCATCCCTCCGGGGGCCATCTCCTCGTCCTTGATGGGGGCCATCACCTTGCCAGGGGAATACTGCTTCTCAACGGTGACTATCTCCTCAAACTCGGTCTTGAGCCTCACATAGGTGGCAATCAGAGTTCCTGGGGTAGGCACGGTGGGGCCCTTGCTGTTCTTCCAACTTTCTTTGAGGAGTTCGTCCGCCAACGTCCTCAACTCTTTGGCCAATGCTTGTTTCTTGGAGTTCTTCGTCTCCATGGGTTGGCCCGCCAACATGGTCAACTCGTTGGTCGGTGCTCGCTTCCTGGAGATCGCTGTCTCCAGTGGGTTGTCCGTCGGCAACTCTTTGCCTAGTGCTCCAGGATCCATCAATGAACTGACAAACAAAAAGCAATCGAAAGGAAACCACAATCGCAATGAAAACGGGAAAATAATAGGATGTGAGAATCGGTCGGTGCTTCACAAAAAGAAGATTATTGGAGTGAAAATATAGCAACATAACTGATTCGCCCACCTTTCCTTCATCGGTACAGAAGAAAAATGGCAGAAGTGAGTAGCCTGGAGTGAGGTTTTCTTCAAGAAAGGGAAGAAAGGGCTTGAACGAGCTGCCCAAAGGAAATGATGGTTGCTTCATCCAGTCCAACTTGGAGGCCACCTTACCACTGCTGGTAAAGGTGTGGGTTTTGTGATATGACGGGTCATGACGGCCACACCGGGGTGAGAGGTGAGTCTCGACTATAGCACCTCGCCGTGATTTGGTGGATGGCATGCGGGCCCGGATGCTTTGAAATGTCCCGCATGTAGATAGAGCGGCTAGTCATATAGGAGTGCTCAATATTGTGCACCGCGACCAAGGCGGAGAGGAAAACAAGAGAACTACGTAATTAATGCATGAGTTTAATTAGGGTAGTTTTGTAAAGTATGAGATACATTCCTCCAATCGCAAAATGCCTTGGTTCATGAGATTTGAGATTTGAGCCCTATAAACCGGAAGGGAGGGAGTACTGCACACGGTGTAGTCTAGTCACTTGTTGAAATCTCTAGAAAGGCAAATACTTCCTCCGTCTAGGTGTGTAAGTCATCTTACGAAAACCAAATAATCCCAAAACACTTAGGCGCGGTGCATTAAATTCTACCTCGTTTCTTGTTTCTTGACATATCAACCAATAAGAGATATGGGGTGTGCATACTTTTAATGACTTGAGACAACAAACACGACATGCAGTGGTTAGTTCATTGCATGCAATGCTATTAATTAGCAAATGAACATTAAGTTCTCTCGTTTTCCCCTCCTCCTTGGTCAACATGACTTACTCACCTAGACGGAGAGGGCGTTTGCGGTGCAGTTAAGGCACCGGAGCTCAGTCCGCGAGGGAGAGGGCGTTGTAGTAATCAAATTTCTCGGTCTTGTACGAGTTGACGCGACACATCAAAGCACCAAGACTGATACTATAAGTCTTTTTACACATTTCAAATGGGCTACTTCGTATGTAGACATATTCTACTTCGTATGTAGTCACTTGTTGCAATCTCTAAAAAGACTTATATTTAGAAACGAAGGGAGTACAATGCATGCATGCATGCTGTGACTTTCCTTTTGATACTTGCATGTGTTGATTTGATGCACCTTGCCAAATTTTGACTATAAATTTAACTAACCAAATTTTCATGCATGTCACAAAAAATTACGGGGCTGTTTGGATTGTGACTATGTTTGTCTTATGTTACCACATTATTTTTCCCACAATTGCCACACTTGCCTAACCTGAGTTGCTCGAATTGTTAGACACACTTTGGCTTGCCTAAGGGAATCTTGCCACGTTTTTTGTGTCTATGACATGTGGGGTTCACTGCTAATAAAAAAAAATCTTGTCTTAGGTGTGGCTGATAAAAAAGACTTATATTTAGGAACGGAGGGAGTAGAAAATATAAATAATAATGCATGTTGGGGCAACCCACGTTTCCGCTAATTTTAGCCGTGGGCTTGTTCACATTTTTTACGAGGGGTGGTTGTTCATTTAATGGAGGGACTTGTAGTACCAGACTTGAACGATACAAAGTGCGACTGGCACATCGTAACACCACTTGGAACAAGCGGGTAGCTATCTCAAAAACAATCAACAACTAAAAAACCCATGACTAGCATGTAGTAGTACACAATTTTAAACGATTGTTTTGATGGAGTGAAAAAGGAAAACTACCCCACTATGTATATATAGGCCGGAGCCTCCGCGCTTGCTTGCTAGGGTTGCTCTATTCACACACTCTCATCCTCTCCAGATCTAAATAAGATAGGGGTAGTAACACTGTCTTTCTCCCTTCAAAAAACGCTGGCTTTCTATCCTCCGCGCTTGCTTGCTAGGGAATTTAGTATGTACATCGGACTTGGTACAAACAAGAAGGAAAGGGGGTGAAAGTAGTACAGACTGGTCATCCAACCGGTCTCTTGTCGAAAAGGGAAATATAGGGGTAACGTTGTACACAGTGGTATGACCAGGACTAGATTTGCTGTCCACACATAGGAGTAGGTGGCTAGAGTGAACAAAAATGGGACCAACCCAGATATGTTTCTTGGATGTTTGTTTCTCGGGGCAACAAACTATGAATCACCACTTTATGCCCCTGTTTACGTACATGGTGCTGGACTGCTGGTGCACCCACTGTCCCATGCCCTTATACCAACTATGGAACAGCGAACCGGAGGAAACTCTCAAGAGAATGTGTTCGGATGGACTACAAAATGTACAGATTTGGTTTTTTAGAGTAGCATGCTTGGCAGTATGAGATGCTATTTGTTTATTCAGCTGCACAGTGACTACTCTTGTCCTCACCTCACATACTACACATAGGTTGATATTTTTATGCCGGCAAACACATCACATCAACCTGTCTAACGCATGGCAGCGAGCGCTTGCCTCGGGCTTCCGCCCAAAAAATTAGCAACGCGTGGATGTTTCTAATCCTATGGAATCAGTACTACCAGACCAGCTTTCCTATGAAACACTATTCACCTTTCCCGTGTTCCTAACGGTTGGAAGGGAAAGAGTACCGTAGGAATTGTGTTCCTACGAAAATCCTGCACCAAACATGTGAACCGAACGCAGCCTTATCTGTTCTTAATCTAATGTCCCTGGTAAAAATCAAGCCATGCCATTGTTATAAGCCATGAAAAGTTTAGCCAAATGTTTTTGCCTGTAATTGTTTGAGACTCTGACTATTTCCTCTGTGCCTTTTTGTGCAAACAGGATATCCAATTCACCAGTTGCTGTTGTGACCTTTTGGTGCACTGCACAAAACTCTTCTTAAAAGAAGTGACTTTTGTGCTGTTTAACTGGAATGTCAGAATGGAACAGTTGGTTCATTTTGGTGGAACTGCACAAAGGGAGATTTGTGTTCCAATCCTCATCATCCATATTGGCACCATAACCTTCCTTTAGGTAAGAATGATATTTAATGCATGTGTTCATCTCTATTTTCCGACTGCCATGAGAAAATAATGCTATTTTTTACTAGTACACTTGTACTCCCTCACTGACAAAACAATTCTGAATTAGAAGGCCAATCATGTACTTGGTTTCACCAACTAGTGAGGAGAAAGAGAAACAGAGCATGAAGAAGAAGAATAAACAGTGCCAAGGCGATCTTGTCAAGCTGTGAGGCCTTAGTCGAGGCCATTCAAGGGCTCCGCAACGACTACCTTACATGTGAGACGATCCTCCAGGAGCCCTTCCACTGCTGTCTCACTTAATTAATTAGGAGTACTTAAGTACCACTAATTTATTACTGCCTAATTTTCTTGTTGGAGTTAAACAAATCTATAGTAGGACCCTATGCTGAATCATGTACGTGTGTATGTTTGTCTATGGAGGTGAATCATCCGTGGAGCAGGAGGGAATATTATTAGTGTCATGACATAATAGTGCTATTGTTTTGCATGTCAATTTATTGCCATTGGTTCAATGAGGCAATGTTTTATGATTGTCCATCATGAATTTGATGCTACTGTTTGAGTAATATGCTAATGTCTTCCTATCCTTTCTCACTAAGCTAATGAAGGTTTCACCTTGTTCCTACTTGTGCAAACAGGGATCATGTTGTGCCAATCATACATTTTAGTGGAACTACACAAGACAATACAATGAACTGTATCCCAGCCGATTGCTTTAACTCTGCTGGAAGTTCTTGATAATCTTTCGATATAATCTCAGCACTGGTAAACAAGAGTGATTTCAACCATACATTTGAAGTGCACAAAAATATATACTGTTGTGTGATTCAAGTGAGTGCTTTATCATCTCTTATGGGACTACACGAATAAGCTTTTTTTCTCAGGTTGGTACGGGCCTAAGGCCTTCATCCATATTAGTTTGCTGTCATCTCTATTTGTATCGTACATCGTCATGAGAAACTCCTTTATCTTTGCACGTTAAAGTTTTGCAACCTATGATAAATGGAAATGCTTTGAGTGTTGAGTTGAGCTAATTGCCACTGATTAAATAAACTAATACCTCTCTTTAAGCAAGACTACTATGTTGCTAACTTTACCCATTAAGATAATGAGGGTGCTTCTATTTGTTAGTGTATGTTTCATCAACTAGTCCCACTATTACAGTAATATCACTCTCTCAATATATGTGCCAACAGGGATGCTCGATTTTGGTGGAACTGCACAAAAACTTTGGGTGGTTCATTGCCTCGACAGCCTTCATTCTTTCCTGTCGATCGCTAATCTCCGCTTGCTTTCTTCCTTTCTTTGTCGATTAAGCTATTTATCTCGGCTTCCAGTCAAAGGAAATAGTAATTGATATGCTACCTCACATAGGTTGGTACCGGTCTTTATCCTGATTATTGTGCCTGCCATATGTATTGGTAATTTGGTATTGTGCTACTGTTTGCCGATTTCATAAAGGAGTAACTGGGAGCCTGAACTCGCAGGCAAATCATTACATCAGGTGATTTCAGTAGAACTGCACAAAATGATCAGATGGACATGTACTTATGCTGCTGCTATGTACTCCAAAGTTCACTCAGACAAGCATCGATGTTGACAAGAAGTGCCTATATTCATTCGAGTATCAACCGGCGTCAACCAATTGTCAACCAACTGGCGTTATCGGCACATATGGTAGCAAACTATATGGCATGGAGTCTAAAGATTCCAGACAAGTTGGTTGACGCGTATATTCATCTAGCACTTAATCAGTCTACACGCCAAGGATGCTCCATTTCAGTTGAACTGCACAAAAAATTTGGGTGGCTCATTTTCTCAACCGCCTACTTTCTCGTCTGCAATGTAGAATTTTGGCGAGATACAGGACCAAGATGAGCCAGTACACTAGTTGGATGAAAGTAGTTGCCAAGTTGCTCAAACCTCCCTCGGCACGAGGCCACTATTTGAGGATAAACCTACAAGCAAAGTTCAGATTGTCTGTGCTGCCTCTTATGTACTCGAAAGTTTACTCATACAAGAACTAATTTTAGCAAGAAGTACCTCCGATTGAACACCATTTACCAGTCTGTACCCTAGGTAATTAAAGTTCGTCCATGGATCATATTGGCTGTGATCTCAATCATTTGGATGCATAAACATACTGAACATGTGTATATCTGAATATTTTTGTGAATTATGTATGAATATTGTCATGTGATCTATCAATCATTCGGATGCATAGATATGCTGAGCTTGTGTATATATGAATCTTTTGAGTTGTTGATAGTGAATGTTGGCTATGAATATGAACGTCTCCTATGAACCTGAGTATGATATGAATGTTTACCTTTTATGTTGTATTTGTGTGTGAACTTGTTAGTATGCCTACTGTGGGGTATAAAACGCAGGTCTCTTATAGAAGTAATGCTGTGTCCAATTTATGTTTTCCCTTCTAACCACATTATATATATTTATATTATTACTATTATCGTATATTTTATAGAGACTTATATATACATTATAAAAACATCCCACGTGCTATTAACTTATAAAAGTAAATGTTTAATGTGGTTGGCAAGGAAAATCCTGGTTGTTTTTGACTCACGTGCAAGGAAAATCCTGTATTATGCATAAAAGCTCCTTCTAACATTTGGAGCCCGAACTCACAGCAAATCATTTTAAGGACCAATTTAATAATAACGCGCTCATTTTTTTTTGAGCAATAACTCGCTAATTTGTTAATTATATATATATATATATATACATATACATATATATATATATATATATATATATATATATATATAATGTGACTCTCCAGTTTATTCTTTGATATTAATTGCTCCTTCTAACATAACCTTATATATATAACGAGCCCACCTAATGCGTGTATTTCAAGGAAGTGCAAATGGGCTGGGATTTCTTAGAAAATATAAATGGGCCTGATTGACGCGAAATTATTTGTTCACCCAGCCCAGCAAATGGACTGTACATTCTAGAAAACATGGGTTAAATATATGCCACATTTTTGCAGTGACATGTGGGCCAATAGGTCAAGTTTCACGCAGGCGTTGCCAACTTGGTTAACAAATGATTGTGTCATCCACAGCCATTGGATTTATATCCAACAGCCGGCATGCACCTTCAATCTCTCGTCTTCTTCCTCCAGCGTCGCCGAGACCTTTGGTCCGCCTCCGCGGCTAAGCGGCTCTGCTTAGCACGCATCGCCGCTGGCGCTACCCCACCGCCGCCAGGCTATCCCTCCACCCTCGACACTTCCTGTTATTCTCCACAGACTACAGCCCCACGCCGCAACAGAACCAGTTATAACCCTTCTCCTCCTCTCAATCTGCGACTCCACTGCCGCGTTTTCCCATCTCCGAGTCGTTCCCGTCCGGGGCCTCGCCGTCATACACCGCCTCGCTGCGCTCGGTGCGGCGTGGTCAACAAACGAGAGTTATCGGAAGAGGACGGTACGTGGAGAGCCTGACGGCTGGGACCCACGAGGTCCATGGTCGCACATAAGGAAAGTTCCTCCTTATTAAGCTGAAAAACAATGTTCCTCCACCTGACAGCTGGAACCCACCGGCTGTATCTTCGCACGGAAGGAAGTGCCTCCTTGTCTTGCAAAAAAAATTATTCATCCCGTTGACAGCTGGGACCCATCAGATTTGGTGACTGACTTGTGGGCCTACTAAGCGGACGTGTACGCACGGCTTTGTCAACTTAATCAACAAATGATTCTAGCAGCTGGACCGTTGGATGTTAATCCAACAACCGTGCTCCTTCTTCAACCTCTGTTCTTGCTCCTGTCCGGCATCGTGGCTGTGCTGCCGCGCGCCCTAACTAGTGAAGTTTCCCACTCCTCTCCATCTGCGACTCCACTGTCCCGTCTTCCCCATCTCCGGGTCGTTCCAGTCTGGGTGCGCTCGGCATGGTGTGGTCAACGTGGTTAATAACCGAGAGTCATCGGAAGATGACTGTACATGAGAGGCTGACAGTGGGGACGCACCACGCCCATGGACGCATGCATGCAACGGAACGCGGCGAGGTCAACGTGGTCAAGGAACGACTTCCATCGGAAGTATACTATACGTGGAGAGTCTCAGCTGGGTCCATGGCCGCAGCAATTAAGTGCCTCCTTATTATGCGGAAAATAATGATTCCTCCAAGCGACAAATAGGGACCCACCGGACGGGCCACCGTATTTTGTGAAAAAACGTTTGCCCTCGACCGCCGGGACCCACCGATGGGCCACCGTATTTCGTGAACAAAAGTTCCCCCCGCTGGCAGCTCGGACCCACCGGACGTGCCTGCTTAGTAGGCTCCAGAAAATGAATACCGCCTGCTGGCTGGGACCCACCGTGGTGGGAGGCTGACTTAATGGGCCTACTAAGTTGACGGGGACGAAGGGCTTTGTCAACTTAGTCAATATGAACAATTCTAGCTCCAGTGACCGTACGATGTCCATCCAACGACCGTAGTGCTTCTTCAACCTCTGGTCTTCTTTCTCCAGCCGCCCAAAGCAGCGCCGGTCGTGCTGCATGCTCCTACCTCCCGTGGTCGGTCAGTGCTGCTGGAGGCCTCACCGCCCCTACTATTCCCACCGCTGGCCAGTTCCTGCGACGACGGCAGCCTCACACCGCAGCCAAACCAGTGAACCTCAGATTCTCCTCTCCGCGCGGGCTTCCACTGCCGCGTCTTCCCCGGCTCCGCTTTGTCCCCTTCCTAGGCCTCGCCGTCGTCCACCGCCGTGGTGCTCCCCGCACGGCGTGGTCAACATGGTCAAGGAACAAATTCCATCGGAAGAGTACTGTACGTGGAGAGGCCGATACCGGGTCCACGCCCATGCCCAGTTTTTTGTGATTTGCCAAGTAAGTCGCTTTGTCGTGCCTGTTGGGCTGCAAATCTTTCAAGACGAGGAGAGCTTTCATTCGGCCGACCGAGAAAATGGCCCATCAAGAATGAGAAATGGGTTGTACATTTTTAAAACACATCGACCGGCAATTAGTTTCAAATATCTTTTTTCATTTCAAGATTTTAAATTACATTAATTTTTATGCGTGGAGAATTTGTTGGATTTTATATTGAGATACATTTATTTTTAAAATCAGTTTAAATGTGAGTCGAAATTTCGGGATTAAAAACAGTTCGGACCGCGCCGAAATATGCAAAAATTCATATAATTTTTTAACCGTGGCCACAATATGGGCTGTAATGCTAACAAAAAGAATATGGGCTAAAAAAACCTTAAGAATTAGCAAATGGGCTGTAAATTATTAGAAATAATGGCAGATGGGTTGCATGCTGTTTTCCATAGATTTGAGGCTTTCGTAAAAAAAAAGGTTGACGCACAAGCAGTGATTGTTGGATGTCCATCCAACGGCCGTCGTGCTTCTTCAATCTCTGCTCTTCCTGCTCCAGCCGCTCAAACAAGCGCCATGGACTGCCTCGCTCCTCCTCCCCATGGCCGGCTGTGCCGCCAAGACAGCCTCACCGCCCCACCGTACTCCCATCACCGGCATAGCCATCCTCTACTCACCCGCACTCTTTGTTATTCTCCGTGGCGGTAGATTTAACCAAGAAACCCTCAGTATAGTCGTGATTCTCCCCTCTGCGTGGGAAACAACTGCCGAGTCTTCGCTGGCTCCATGTCGTTCCCTTCCTAGGCCTCGCCGTCGTCCACCGCCCTGGTGCTCTCGGTGCGGCCTGGTCAACGTGGTCAACGACCGACATGCATCTGAAGTGGACTGTAAGTGGAGAGGCTAACAGCTGGGTCCACGGCCGCATGCAAGGAAATGCCTCCTTATTACACGCAAAATAATGATTCCTCCACCTCACATCTAGACCCACCGAAAGGGCCTCTGTATTTCGTGAAAAAAATGTTACCGCTTGGCCGACAGCTTTGTCCCACCATATATATCTTCGCACGCAAGGAAGTGCCTCCTTATTACGCAAAAAAAAATGAATACTCCCCCTGCTAGCTGGGACCCAGTATAGTGGCAGGCTGACTTGTGGGCCTACTAAGTTGACGGGGACGGAGGGCTTTGTCAACTTAGTCAATACTCCAGTGACCATACGATGTCCATCCAACGGCCGTAGTGCTTCTTCAACCTCTGGTCTTCGTTCTCCAGCCGCCCAAAGCAGCGCCGATCGTGCCGCATGCTCCTGCCTCCCGTGGCCGACTGTGATACCGCGGAGGCCTCACCGCCCCCTACTACTCCCACCGCTAGCCAGGCCATCCCTCTACTCACCCACGCCCCCTGTTATTCTGCGGCGACGGCAGCCTCATACCGCAGCCGAACCAGTGAACCCTTGTACTCCTCTTCGCGTGGGCATCCACTGCTGCGTCTTCCCCGGCTCCGCGTCATCCCCTTCCTAGGCCTCGCCATCGTCCACCGCCGTGGTGCTCTCGGCGCGGCGTGGTCAATGTGGTCAACGACCGACTTCCATTGGGAGAGTACTATGCGTGGAGAGGCTGACAGCTGGGTCCACGGCGGCCGCAAGGAAGTGCCTCCTTATTACGTGCAAAATAATTATTCCTCCACCTGACAGCTGGGACCCACCGGACGGGCCACCGTATTTCATGAAAAAAATGTTTCCCCCTGACTGCTGGGACCCACCAGCTACACCTTCGCACGCAAGGAAGTGCGTCCGCAAAAACGATTCGCCCCACACCTGGGACCCACCAGCTACATCTTCGTGCAAGGAAGTGCGTCCCGCAAAAAACGATTTGCCTCGATCGCTGGGACCCACCAGCTACATCTTTGCAGGCAAGGAAGTGCATGACAGTCGGGACCCACCTGGTCGAAGCGTACGCGCGCATGTGTCGTAGTAAAGGCGCCGTGTCGTAGTAGAGGCGTGCACGTAGCATGTACACGTACGTACAACGGCCAGGGTGGAAGAAAGAAAATACGGCCACGTATGTGTACATACGGGCGGGGTCTCGAACGCCTACTCGCGCATACATACGGCGAGGGCTCGTGTACATGGCTTGGTCGGAACAGAGAAACAACGTTGTCGTCGTGTTCATGGGGAGGCAATGGAATGCGTCGTGTTCATGGGGAGGCAACGGAATGCATCGTGTTCATCGGGAGGCAACGGAATGCGTGGGAGCCAACCGGCTTGGACGGAACAGGCGATGGAAACGAGGCCTGGCGTACCGCAGAACGGAGGAAACGACCTTATGTTCGACCGGCCACGTTCGAAACGGGGTCCCTGTTGATCGGGAGGGTGTGGCGTCATAAAGCGGAGGAAAGCGGACCTCCTACGGTCGAAACGGTGGTCCTATTGATCGGGAGGGTGTGGCGTGCCGCCAAAGCGGAGGAAATGACCTCCCTACGGTCGAAAACGGGGTCCTGTTAATCGGGAGGGTGTGGCGCATCGCAAAACGGACGAAACATACCTCCTACGGTCGAAACGGGGTCCTGTTCATTGGGAGGGTGTGGCGTACCGCAAAAGCAGGACTCCACGGGATACTGTTCATCTCGGCGTCGACCTCCTCCGGCCTCCACGGGCTACCGTCGACCTCCTCCAGCCTCCACGGGCTCCTGTTCATCCAGCCTCCACCGCCGCTACTCCACCGCTCTTTGTTCAACCACCCCTCCACCGTCTCATCGCTCATCCAGCCCTCCACACCACGGGTCCTGTTCAACCACCCTCCACGGGCACCCCTCCACCGCTCATCGCTCATCCAGCCCTCCACACCACGGGTCCTGTTCATCCAGAGGCAACGCCACCGCTCCATCGCTCATCCAACCCCCCGCAACAATCACTGCTCCTCCCAGAGGCAGCATCAATCGGCTTCAGTTAGCAGCAGTAGCGAAGGAATCGCTCGATCGGGTTCAGTTAACAGCCATCGATCGATCGCTCGGGTTCAGTAACACGTAGCCTGCAGTGCAATCGCTCGGGTTCAGTTAGAGCCAACGCCCCGCACACACGCACGTACGTGTACGAGAGAAACACGCATCTCGCTCGGCCCCGACCTCTCACCGTAACCGGGAACTCCCCGAAATTTTCCTCCCCTTGCTTCTACCACGGTTTTTTCCGTCATGGACGGCCCAAAGAATGTCATGCAGCTGCGTCTCCGCCCGCCTGTGACGAAAAGCCCATTTTCTGTCATGATTTTTTGTCATAGAAGTAGGAGCCCACGACATCTATGATGATACCGGGTTTTGTCACAATTATCGTCTTAGAAGTGTCATATGTATGACCGAAAAAATTTCGTTCGGCCCAAAATGTCACGGATGTGTCTTTTTTTTGTAGTGTATGATCTTTTATATTATTCTTGGGACTAACCTATTAACCGAAGGCCTAGTGCCAATTGTTGTTTTTTTGCCTATTTCAGTGTTTCGCAAAAAAGGAATATCAAACGGAATCCAAACGAAACGAAACCTTTGCGAGGATCTTTCTTGGAACAAACGTAATCCAGGAGACTTGGAGTAGAAGTCAGAGATGCAATGAGGCGGCCACGAGGGAGGAGGGCGCGCCCCCACCCTCATGGGCCCCTCGTAGCTCCACCGACCTACTTCTTTCACATATATATACTCTTATACCCTGAAAACATCCATGGGAGCCACGAAACCACTTTTCCACCGCCGCAACCTTCTGTACCCGTGAGATCCCATCTTGGGGCCTTTCCGGCGATCTGCCGGAGGGGGATTCGACCATGAAGGGCTTCTACATCAACACCATAGCCTCTCCGATGATGTGTGAGTAGTTTACCACAGACCTTCGGGTCCATAGTTATTAGCTAGATGGCTTTTTATCTCTCTTTGGTTATCAATACAAAGTTCTCCTTGATGTTCTTGGAGATCTATTCGATATAATACTTTTTGTGGTGTGTTTGTCGAGATCTGATGAATTGTGGGTTTATGATCAAGATTATCTATGAACAATATTTGATTCTTCTCTGAATTCTTATATGCATGATTTGATATCTTTGCAAGTCTCTTCAAATTATCGGTTTAGTTTTTCCTACTAGATTGATCTTTCTTGCAATGGGAGAAGTGCTTAGCTTTGGGTTCAATCTTGCGGTGCTCGATCCCAAAGGATGTAAAGGGAACCGTACGTATTGTATTGTTGCAATCGAGGATAAAAAGATGGGGTTTATATCATATTGCTTGAGTTTATCCCTCTACATCATGTCATCTTGCTTAATGTGTTACTGTGTTCTTATGAACTTAATACTCTAGATGCATGCTGGATAGCGGTCGATGTGTGGAGTGATACGTCTCCAACGTATCTATAAATTTTGATTGTTCCATGCTATTATATTATATGTTTTGGATGTTTATGGGCTTTATTAAACACTTATATTATTTTTGGGACTAACCTATTAACCCAGAGCCCCAGTGTCAGTTTCTGTTTTTTGCCTACTTCAGTGTTTCGCAGAAAAGGAATATCAAACGGAGTCCAAACAGAATGAAACCTTTGGGAGAGTTATTTTTGGAACGGAAGCAATCCAGGAGACTTGGAGTGCACGTCAGGGAATCAACGAGGAGAGCACGAGGCAGGGGCGCGCCCTCCACCCTCATGGGCCCCTCGTGGCTCCCCTGACCGACTTCTTTCTCCTATATATGTCCATATACCCTAAAAACAGCGAGGAACAGAATAGATCGGGAGTTCCGCCGCCGCAAGCCTCTGTAGCCACCAAAAACCAATCGGGACCACTGTTCCAAGACACTGCCGAGGAGGGATCCCTCACCGTGGCCATCTTCATCATCCCGGCGCTCTCCGTTACGAGGAGGGAGTAGTTCACCCTCGGGGTTGAGGGTATGTACCAGTTGCTATGTGTTTGATCTCTCTCTCTCTCTCTCTCTCTCTCTCTCGTGTTCTTGAGGTGATACGATCTTGATGTATCGCGAGCTTTGCTATTATAGTTGGATCTTATGATGTTTCTCCCCCTCTACTCTCTTGTAATGGATTAAGTTTTCCCTTTGAAGTTATCTTATCGGATTGAGTCCTTAAGGATTTGAGAACACTTGATGTATGTCTTGCATGTGTGTATCTGTGGTGACAATGGGATATCACGCGATCCACTTGATGTATGTTTTGGTGATCAACTTGCGGGTTCCGCCCATGAACCTATGCATAGGGGTTGTCACAAGTTTTCGTCTTGACTCTCCGGTAGAAACTTTGGGGCACTCTTTGAAGTACTTTCTGTTGGTTTGAATAGATGAATCTAAGATTGTGTGATGCATATCATATAATCATACCCACGGATACTTGAGGTGACATTGGAGTATCTAGGTGACATTAGGGTTTTGGTTGATTTGTGTCTTAAGGTTATTCTAGTACGAACTCTTGAATAGATCGATCCGAAAGAATAACTTTGAGGTGGTTTCGTACCCTACCATAATCTCTTCGTTTGTTCTCCGCTATTAGTGGCTTTGGAGTGACTCTTTGTTGCATGTTGAGGGATAGTTATATGATCCAATTATGTTATTATTGTTGAGAGAACTTGCACTAGTGAAAGTATGAACCCTAGGCCTTGTTTCCTAGCATTGCAATACCGTTTGTGCTCACTTTTACCACTTGTTACCTTGCTGTTTTTATATTTTCAGATTACAAAAACCTATATCTACCATCCATATTGCACTTGTATCACCATCTCTTCATTAACTAGTGCACCTATACAATTTACCATTGTATTGGGTGTGTTGGGGACACAAGAGACTCTTTGTTATTTGGTTGCGGGGTTGCTTGAGAGAGACCATCTTCATCCCACGCCTCCCACGGATTGATAAACCTTAGGTCATCCACTTGAGGGAAATTTGCTACTGTCCTACAAACCTCTCAAGATTTGGAGGCCCAACAACGTCTACAAGAAGAAGGTTGCGTAGTAGACATCAAGCTCTTTTCTGGAGCCGTTGCCGGGGAGGCTAGGTAAGCGGCACTCACACCCCGTCAACTAAGCTCTTTTCTGGCGCCGTTGTCGGGGAGGTGAGTGCTTGAAGGTATATCTTTAGATCTTGCAATCGAATCTTTTTGTTTCTTGTTTATCACTAGTTTAGTCTATAAAATAAAACTAAAAAAATGGAATTGAGTTTGTCTCATACGCTTCATCTTTTTAATATCTTTCGTGAGTATGATGGAAAGGAAAATTGTGCCAAAGTGTTAGAAGAAGAATGCATTAAAATGTTTGGCACTAAAACTTTGAATGATGAGCATGATTGCAATGTTGTTAGTATGAACTCCTTGAATATCCATGGTACTAATGATGATTGCATTAGTCATGATGAAAATGTTTCCTATAAGCATGTCGATTTCTGTTGGGTGCATAGAGTCTGCAAATACATACCAAAAAGGGAAGATAGATTTTGTAAGAGGCATAAGTACTTAGAAACTAAATGGTTGCAAGAAAGGCTAGATGTTTGTGCTAAAAATTTAAATTTTCTTAGTCGTACTTATGAACTTTGCAACGAACATGGTCATTTAACTATCCGATGCAAATTGTTTCATGATCTAATCGTGTCCAAAAATTGTGATGACTTGATTTCCCTTGCACATCATAATGAAATTAGTTTGCTTATGGGTTATGAAGAAATGAAACGTATAACTAACTATCTTCCAGAATTTGCCCGTTATAAACTTCTTGATTTTGATCTAGAGGAAATTTATATGTATTGTGCGGTGAATTGCATTGAAAATCCTTATATTGCAAATTACATAAAGAAAAGAAAACAAATATAAGATGAAGAGAATACTAACGAAAGGGAAGAGACTTCCCAATATTCTCCTATTATTTCTTATGATGAATCAGGTCACAAGGAGGAGCTTTCTATTCAACAAATCTCATCAATAAGGAGCTCAAAAAAGAGGGATAAACCCACACATGATGTGAAGAAGAAAAAGAAAAAACGGAGAAGCAAAGGTAAAAAGGTATCCCTCCCAAATGATGTTGCTCCTACTACTCATTGTGATGATGATAATTGCTATAGTATTGGTGCTATCCATACTATTAATAATGAGAGTGATTATGCTTATGATATGAAAAGGCCCAAGCTTGGGGATGCTATGTTTGACAAGGATGACACATTTGAGAATATATTTGCTGAAATTAATGTTTGTTCCAAGCTTGGGGATGCTACGTTTAATGAAGATGATATTTTTAGCCTCCCATGTTTTGATATGCAAAGTTGTTATGATGATAGCATGCCTTCTACCTATGATGATTATATTGATGAAAGTGGGTTTGGAAGAGTGTCAACTTTAGGAAGTAATGATCGCACTATTTTGTAGGATGTTGAATCTTATAATATTTATGAAAGTGGATTTCGAGAGGTCATGACTTTATTTAGTGATGAGTCCACTATCTTGGAAGAGGTTTCAATCGATTATGATGAGAGCAAAGTTGCTACTTATGATGATTATTGTGATGAAACTTATGCTATAAAAAGTAGTGATGATTATATTTATAAAACTTGTCATGATTATGATTACCCTTTTTCTGAACATTACTCTTTTAATGTGGAAACAATTTATAGTATTCAAGTCTCTTATGATACTCCCGCTATTCCGAATGAGAAGAATTTTGCTTATGCGGAGTGTAGTAAAATTTCTATGCAAGTAGATCATGAAAAGAATGATTTAGGTGCTGGTTATATTGTTGAATTCATTCATGATGCTACTGAGAATTATTATGAGGGAGGAATATATGCTTGTAGGAATTGCAATAATATCAAGTTTCCTCTCTATGTGCTTAAAGTTTTAAAGTTATGCTTGTTTTGCCTTCCTATGCTAGTTGATTATTGTTCCCAGAAGTTGTTTGCTCACAAAATCCCTATGCGTAGGAAGTGGGCTAGAATTAAATGTGCTAGCCATATTCTTCATGATGCTCTCTTTATGTTTCAACTCTTATCTTTTATGCGAGCATCATTGAAGTTATCATGCCTAGCTAGGGGCGTTAAACGTTAGCGCTTGTTGGGAGGCAACCCAATTTTTTTTGGTTTATTGATTTTTGGTTCTGTTTAGGAACAAATAATCCATCTAGCTTCTGTTTAGATGTGGTTTTGTGTTTTAATTAGTGTTTGTGCCAAGTAGAACCTTTGGGAAGACTTGGGTGAAGTCTTTATGATCATGCTGTAAAAAACAGAAACTTTAGCGCTCACGAGATTAGCTAGAACTTTTTACTGGAGAGTGCTATTTAGTTTATTATTTTTTAAGATTATTACTAGACAAATTCGTCAGGTCCACTAATTTATTTTATAATTTTTGGAGTTCCACAAGTATGCGTTAGTTACAGATTATTACAGACTGTTCTGTTTTTGACAGATTCTGTTTTTCGTGTGTTGTTTGCTTATTCTAATGAATCTATGGCCAGTAAAATAGTTTATAAACCATAGAGAAGTTGGAATACAGTAGATTTAACATCAATACAAATAAAGAATGAGTCCATTACAGTACCTTGAAGTGGTGTTTTGTTTTCTTTCGCTAACGGAGCTTACGAATTTTCTGTTGAGTTTTGTGTTGTGAAGTTTTCAAGTTTTGGGTAAAGATTCGATGGACTATGGAATAAGGAGTGGCAAGAGCCTAATCTTGGGGATGCCCAAAGGCACCCAAGGCAATATTCAAGGACAACCAAGAGCCTAAGCTTGGGGATGCCCCGGATGGCATCCCCTCTTTCGTCTTCGTTCATCGGTAACTTTACTTGGAGCTATATTTTTATTCACCACATGATATATGTATTTTGCTTGGAGCGTCATTTTATTTTCTTTTGTTTTGCTTGTTGTTTGAATAATATCCCAAGATCTGAAATTATTAAATGTTAGAGAGTCTTCACATAGTTACATAATTATTCGACTACTCATTGATCTTCACTTATATCTTTTGGAGTAGTTTGTTGTTTGCTCTAGTGCTTCACTTATATCTTTTAGAGCACGGCGGTGGATTTATTTTGAAGAAATTTATGAACTCTCATGATTCACTTACATTATTTTTAGAGTCTTTAGAACAGCATGGTTATTTGCTTTGATTATGAATTTAGTCCTAATATGATGGGCATCCAAGAGGGATATAATAAAAACTTTCATATAAAGTGCATTGAATACTATGAGAAGTTTGATTCCTTATGATTGTTTTGAGATATGAAGATGGTGATATTAGAGTCATGCTAGTTGATAGTTGTGAATTTTAGAAATACTTGTTCTAAAGTTTGTGATTCCCGTAGCATGCACGTATGGTGAACCGTTATGTGATGAAGTCGGAGCATGATTTATTTATTGATTGTCCTCCTTATGAGTGGCGGTCGGGGACGAGCGATGTCCTACCAATCTACCCCCTAGGAGCATGCGCATAGTACTTTGTTTCGATAACTAATAGATTTTTTCAATAAGTATATGAGTTCTTAATAACCCACAAGTATAGGGGATCAATTGTAGCCTCTTTCGATAAGTAAGAGTGTCGAACCCAACGAGGAGCTAAAGTTAGAACAAATATTCCCTCAAGTTCTATCGACCACTGATACAACTCTACCCGCACTTCACGTTCGCTTTACCGGAAACAAGTATGAAACTAGAAGTACTTTGTAGGTGTTTTTGGATAGGCTTGCAAGAAGATAAAGAGCACGTAAATAAAAGCTAGGGGCTGTTTAGATGAAGACACAACTAAGTTAGTTTTGGTAAAGAGCTTTTTGTCACGAGAAAGTTATTTGTCCCTAGGCAATCGATAACTAGACCGGTAATCATTATTGCAATTTTATTTGAGGGAGAGGCATAAGCTAACATACTTTCTCTACTTGGATCATATGCACTTATGATTGGAACTCTAGCAAGCATCCGCAACTACTAAAGATCATTAAGGTAAAAACCCAACCATAGCATTAAAGTATCAAGTCCCCTTTATCCCATACGCAAACAACCTACTTACTCGGGTCTGTGCTTCTATCACTCACGCCACCCACCATAAGCAAATCATGAACATATTGCGAACCCTAGAGTGGGGATCCCTCACGCTTGCGCGACACGGAGCACCATAGGACAACACCAATAATAAAACATACAACTCAAACCAATCATGATCATCAAATAGCCATAGGACAAAACGGATCTACTCAAACATCATAGGATAGCCATACATCATTGGGAAATAATATATAGCGTTGAGCACCATGTTTAAGTAGAGATTACAGCGGGTAAGAGAGAGGTTACACCGCAGCATAGAGGGGGGAAGAGTTGGTGATGATGGCGGTGAAGTTGTTGGTGAAGATGACGGTGATGATGATGGCCACGGCGGTGTTCCAGCGCCACCGGAAGAGAAGGGGAGAGGGGGGCCCCTTCGTCTTCTTCTTCCTTGACCTCCTCCCTAGATGGGAAAAGGGTTTACCCTCTGGTCCTTGGCCTCTATGGCGTGGGAGGGACGAGAGCGCCTCCGAGATTGGATCTGCCTCTCTGTCTCTCTTTGTTTCTGTGTTCTCCTCTAGTGCCCTTTCACCGTTTCGTATATATATGGAGATCCGTAACTCCGATTGGACGGAAACCTTCGCCGTGATATTTTTTTACCAAAAATTAGCTTTCTTGCGGCCGAAGAAGGGCATCAACCGCCTTACGGGTGGCCCATGAGGGTCAGGGGCGCGCCCAGGGGGGCAGGGGCGCCCCCTGCCTCGTGGCCACCTCGGCCACCGTCTCGCGTGGATTTTTCTTCCGGAATTTTCCAAATATTCCACAAATAAGCTCCGTCCGTTTTATCCCGTTTGGATTCCGTTTGATATGGATATTCTGCAAAACATAAAACATGCAACAAATAGGAACTGACACTGGGCACTGGATCAATATGTTAGTCCCAAAGATAGTATAAAAAGTTGCCAAAAAGTATATGAAAGTTGAATAATATTGGCATGGAACAATCAAAAATTATAGATACGACGGAGACTTATCAGCATCCCTAAGCTTAATTCCTGCTCGTCCTCGAGTAGGTAAATGATAAAAAGATAATTTTTGATGTGGAATGCTACCTAGCATAATCTTGATCATATGTCTAATCATGGCATGAATATTAAGACACAAGTGATTCAAAGCAATAGTCTATCCTTTGACATAAAAACAATAATACTTCAAGCACACCAACCAAGCAATTATGTCTTATTGAAATAACATAGCTAAAGAAAGCTCATCCCTACAAAATCATATAGTCTGGCTATGCTCCATCTTCACCACACAAAATATTCACATCATGCACAACCCCGATGACAAGCCAAGCAATTGTTCCATACTTTTGATGTTTCTCAAACCTTTTCAACTTTCACGCAATACATGAGCGTGAGCCATGGACATAGCACTATAGGTGGAATAGAATATGATGTTGGGGGTTATGTGGAGAAGACAAAAAAAGGAGAAAGTCTCACATCGACGCGGTTAATCAACGGGCTATGGAGATGCCCATCAATTGATGTCAATGTGAGGACTAGGGATTGCCATGCAACGGATGCACTAGAGCTATAAGTATATGAAAGCTCAAACTGAAACTAAGTGGGTGTGCATCCAACTTGCTTGCTCATGAAGACCTAGGGCATTTGAGGAAGCCCATCGTTGGAATATACAAGCCAAGTTCTATAATGAAAATTCCCACTAGTATATGAAAGTGATAACTCAAGACACTCGCTATATGAAGAACATGGTGCTACTTTGAAGCACAAGTGTGGAAAAACGATAGTAACATTGCCCCTTCTCTCTTTTTCTCTCATTTTTTTCTTTTTTTCTTTTTTTTGGCCTTCTCTTTTTTTTGCCTTTCTCTTTTTTATTTTTTTTATTTTTTTTTGTCCGTAGTCTCATTCCTCACTGGGGCAATGCTCTAATAATGATGATCATCACACTTTTATTTACTTACAACTCAATATTACAACTCGATATCTGGAACAAAGATATGACTCTATAGGAATGCCTCCGGCGGTGTACCGGGATGTGCAATGATCTACCGTAGCAAAGATTTCAAAAAACGGACAAGCCATGAAAATATCATGCTAGCTATCTTACGATCATGCAAAGCAATATGACAATGAATGCTCGAGTCATGTATATGATGATGATGGAAGTTGCATGGCAATATATCTCGGAATGGCTATGGAAATGCCATAATAGGTAGGTATGGTGGCTGTTTTGAGGAAGATATAAGGAGGCTTATGTGTGATAGAGCGTATCATATCACGGGGTTTGGATGCACCAGCGAAGTTTGCACCAACTCTCTAGGTGCGGTACCAAAGAGGCTAGCAATGATGGAAGGGTGAGAGTGCGTATAATCCATGGACTCAACATTAGTCCTAAATAACTCACATACTTATTGAAAAAATCTATTAGTTATCGAAACAAAGTACTACGCGCATGCTCCTAGGGGGATAGATTGGTAGGAAAAGACCATCGCTCGTCCCCGACCGCCACTCATAAGGAAGACAATCAATAAATAAATCATGCTCCGACTTCATCACATAACGGTTCACCATACGTGCATGCTACGGGAATCACAAACCTCAACAAAATTATTTGTACTAATCCACAACTACCCACTAGCATGACTCTAATATCACCATCTTTATATCGCAAAACTATTGCAAGGAATCAAACATATCATATTCAGTGATCTACAAGTTTTATGTAGGGTTTTATGACTAACCATGTGAATGACCAGTTCCTGTCATCTCTCTAAATAGATATAAGTGAAGAACGAGAGTTTAATTCTTTCTACAAAAGATATTCCCACGCTCTAACAAATATAATGAAGCAAAAGAGCATTCTACAAATGGTGGTTTTCTATGTAAAGAGAAATAGGCAATCCAAACTTCGAATGATATAAGTGAAGCACATGAAGCATTCTATAAAGCCATACTCAAAAGATATAAGTGAAGTGCAAAGAGCATTCTATAAATCACCCAAGGACTATCTCATACCAGCATGGTGCATAAAATAAAAGTGAAAACTAAATGCAAAAGACGCTCCAAGATTTGCACATATCACATGAACGAAACGAATCCGAAACCATACCGATACTTGTTGAAGAAAGAGGGGATGCCTTCCGGGGCATCCCCAAGCTTAGACGCTTGAGTATCCTTGAATATTTACTTGGGATGCCTCGGGCATCCCCAAGCTTGAGCTCTTGCCTCTCTTCCTTCTTCTCACATCGAGACCTTCTCGATCATCGAACACTTCATCCACACAAAACTTCAACAGCAAACTCGGTAAGATCCGTTAGTATAATAAAGCAAATCACTACTCTAAGTACTGTTGCAAACCAATTCATATTTTGTTTTTGCATTGTGTCTACTGTAATATAACTTTTCCATGGCTTAATCCACTGATATACATTGATAGTTTCATAAAAACAAGCAAACTATGCATCAAAAACAGAATCTGTCTAAAACAGAACAGTCTGTAACAATCTGAACATTCACCATACTTATGATACTTGAACAATTCTTCCAAAAATAGGAAAAATAAACAATTTGTATAGAAATAAAGTTCAAAAAGAATCAGAACCATTTGACGTTCAAGTAAAAAATTAAAAATCGCGCACTACAGCCAAAGTTTCTGTCCTGCACCGTACAAACCAACAAGTATTGTAAACATCCTAAAGGCAAACCTTGGCACATTATTTTTATAATACAATGGAATTGTACAAGGGGATAATTATTTTTGTTGAAAAGTTTATGTAATCAAGATTCACAAAGTTGCCGTGAGAATGAACAAAGTTCAAGGAGCTCTCCCACTTCAACAATGCTTGTCTTTCTCACTTTCGCTTTTCTTTTTGAAAAAGTTTTGGGTTCCCCTCTTTATTTTTGTTGTTTTTAAACTATATTAAAACACTCAACAGAAATAAATGACTCTCTAAAACTTCCGGGTTGTCTCCCTGGCAGCTCTTTCTTTAAAGCCATTAAGCTAGGCATATAGTGCTCAAGTAGTGAATCCACCCGGATCCCAAGGTATATCAAAGCCAATTTGAATTAGCAATGATTTTTAATTTGGTAGTGAGCACAAAACAACATATATCAAGCAATGACGGAATCTAACTCTCTTCCTATGCATCGGCATGTCATAAAAGAACAATTCATGCATGCAAAGTAAAGGCCAATGCATAGTATAAGAAGTTTCTTGCAATTCTATCGCGTTGGAAACATTAAGAGGCGGAGATGTAGTTCCTCTCTCATAATAATTGCAAGTAGGAGCAGAAAGCACATGCATATTATATGTATGTAATTATCATGTGCAATGGTAAAAGGCAACCCATCAATATAATCCTTAATAAGTGCAAACTTCTCCGGTATAGTGTAGTCGGGAGAATTCAAAAAGATAATAGGACTATCATGCGTGGGTGCAATAGCAACAATTTCATGTTTAACATAAGGAACTATAGCGAGTTCATCTCCATAAGCATAATTCATATTGGCATCTTGGCCACAAGCATAGCAAGCATCATCAAAAAGGGATATTTCAAGAGAATCAACGGGATCATAACAGTCATCATAGCAATCATCCTTCGGTAAGCACGAAGGGAAATTAAACAATGTATGAGGTGAAGAGTTACTCTCATTAGAAGTTGGGCACGGGTAGCTAATTCGCTCTTCCTCCTTTTGTTCTTCGCTCTCCTCCTCATCTTTTTCATCCAATGAGCTCACAGTTACATCAATTTCTTCTTCCATAGATTCCTGCAAAATATTAGTCTCTTCTTGGCCAGCGGAGACTTTATTAATAAGTGCATTAATATAGGAATTATATTCATAATTATCATAGCAATATTTCAATATAGCAAGATTTTCAGGCCTATAAACATCATCATCAAAAGCTTCATACTTTTCAAACAAAGATTCAATTTCATAAGCACCCTTAAAAGCAACAAATTCTTCTATTTGTTCCACATCATAGTAATCATATATACCTCTAGCATAAGAAGCCAAGGTTTCATTATCATTAAATTTGCATGAAAAGGGAAGGTGTGGAGCCTTCATCCTAGAGCAACAAGTATAATCATAACTCAAGCATACTTGCCGAGCATACCACTTCAATATATAAATTTGATCCCATAATAGTTTCCCTTTTTGTGTCAAGCGATAATCCCTAAAGTATTCACGTTGATCCAACGTTACTCCCATTACCAAATTGAATGAGGTTTTCTCAGGATTATCAAAGTGGTACATAATATTTTCCACGTATTGAGCATCGAGGTTTTAGGAGGTTCCCCATCTCCATGAGCAGCAAGTACACCTATTTTTTTTGGTATTTCGTGTTCCATATCCATAACTAAAGATAAAGATCAACTAAGAACAGCAAATAAAAATTACTTAGTGATAAAGCAAACAAGCACACACGAGAATATTCACCCCACGCTATTGCTCCCCGGCAACGGCGCCAGAAAAAGGTCTTGATAACCCACAAGTATATGGGATCAATTGTAGCCTCTTCGATAAGTAAGAGTGTCGAACCCAACGAGGAGCTAAAGGTAGAACAAATATTCCCTCAAGTTCTATCGACCACCAATACAACTCTACGTGCACTTGACATTTGCTTTACCGGAAACAAGTATGAAATTAGAAGTACTTTGTAGGTGTTTTTGGATAGGCTTGCAAGAAGATAAAGAGCACGTAAATAAAAGCTAGGGGCTGTTTAGATGAAGACACAACTAAGTTAGTTTTGGTAAAGAGCTTTTTGTCACGAGAAAATTATTTGTCCCTAGGCAATCGATAACTAGACCGGTAATCATTATTGCAATTTTATTTGAGGGAGAGGCATAAGCTAACATACTTTCTCTACTTGGATCATATGCACTTATGATTGGAACTCTAGCAAGCATCCGCAACTACTAAAGTTCATTAAGGTAAAAACCCAACCATAGCATTAAAGTATCAAGTCCCCTTTATCCCATACGCAAACAACCTGCTTACTCGGGTCTGTGCTTCTGTCACTCACGCCACCCACCATAAGCAACTCATGAACATATTACAAACCCTAGAGCGGGGATCCCTCACGCTTGCGCGACACGGAGAGCACCATAGGACAGCACCAATAATAAAACATACAACTCAAACCAATCATGATCGTCAAATAGCCATAGGACAAAACGGATCTACTCAAACATCATAGGATAGCCATACATCATTGGGAAATAATATATAGCGTTGGGCACCATGTTTAAGTAGAGATTACAGTGGGTAAGAGAGAGGTTACACCGCTGCATAGAGGGGGGAAGAGTTGGTGATGATGGCGGTGAAGTTGTTGGTGAAGATGACGGTGATGATGATGGCCATGTGGCGGCGTTCCGGCGCCACCGGAAGGGAAGGGGAGAGGGGGCCCCTTCGTCTTCTTCTTCCTTGACCTCCTCCCTAGATGGGAGAAGGGTTTCCCCTCTGGTCCTTGGCCTCCATGACGTGGGAGGGGCGAGAGCCCCTCCGAGATTGGATCTCTCTCTCTGTCTCTCTCTGTTTCTGCGTTCTCCTCTGGTGCCCTTTCACCGTTTTGTATATATGGAGATCCGTAACTCCGATTGGACTGAAACCTTCACCGTGATTTTTTTACCAAAAAATAGCTTTCTTGCGGCCGAAGAAGGGCATCAACCGCCTTACGGGTGGCCGACGAGGTCGAGGCGCCTGCCTCGTGGCCACCTCGGGCACCGTCTCGCGTGGATTTTTCTTCCGGAATTTTCCAAATATTCCAAAAATAAGCTCCGTCCATTTTTATCCCGTTTGGATTCCGTTTGATATGGATATTCTGCGAAACATAAAACATGCAACAAACAGGAACTGGCACTGGGCACTGGATCAATATGTTAGTCCCAAAAATAGTATAAAAAGTTGCCAAAAAGCATATGAAAGTTGAATAATATTGGCATGGAACAATCAATAATTTCAGATACGACGGAGACGTATCAGTTCTTTATGACTAATGTTGAGTCCATGGATTATAGGCAGTCTCACCCTTCCACCATTGTTAGCCTCTCTAATACCACACACCTTTCACCGGTATCATACACCCACCATCTACCTTCCTCAAAACAGCCACCATACCTACCTATTATGGCATTTCCATAGCCATTCCGAGATATATTGACATGCAACTTTCCACTGTTCCATTTATTATGACACGCTCCATCATTGTCATATTGCTTTGCATGATCATGTAGTTGACATTGTATTTGTGGCAAAGCCACCGTTCATAATTCTTTCATACATGTCACTCATGAGTCATTGCACATCCCGGTACACCGCCGGAGGCATTCATATAGAGTCATATTTTGTTCTAAGAATCGAGTTGTAATTCTTGAGTTGTAAGTAAATAAAAGTGTGATGATCATCATTATTAGAGCATTGTCCCAGTGAGGAAAGGATGATGGAGACTATGATTCCCCCACAAGTCGGGATGAGACACCAGACTAAAAAAAGGGGGCCATAAAAAAGAGAGAAAAGGTCAAATAAAAAAATGAGAGAAAAAGAGAGAAGGGACAACGCTACTATCCTTTTACCACACTTGTGCTTCAAAGTAGCACCATGATCTTCATGATAGAGAGTCTCCTTGGCTTGTATATTCCAATGATGGGCTTCCTCAAAATGCCTAGGTCTTCGTGAGCAAGCGAGTTGGATGCACACCCACTTAGTTTCTTTTGTTGAGCTTTCATACACTTATAGCTCTAGTGCATCCGTTGCATGGCAATCCCTACTCACTCACATTGATATCTATTGATGGGCATCTCGATAGCCCGTTGATACGCCTAGTTGATGTGAGACTATCTTCCACTACTAGGGAAAAGGCTAGCAGCAGCGCGGGTTTTAGGTGTATCAGTAGCGCGGGGTGGGGTGCTACTAATAAGGCGCTACAGCTAACATATAGCAGTAGCGTGTAGTCACCGGCGCTACTGCTACACAAGTGTAGCGGCAGCGCCTTATCGAGCACGCCATCGCTAGTAGCTCTAGCACCCTTTGCAAAGAACGCGCCATCGCTATAAGCGGCGCCGCTAACTTCTATACACTCGCTACTGCTAATTTAACAGGTTTTTTGTTTTTTTTGGGCATATTTGTTTTGTATTTGAACAGGCTTTATAGGAGAATCTTTATCACATAGAAATGTCATCATGATACACATACAAATGCCTGCGAGACCACGAATATAATCATAGCATATACATACAAATAGTCTCATCATAATCATCATCCAACACAAAGTGGTCTCTCGTCATCATCTCGAAAATAGCGATACAAGTCCTTGATTACTTGCAAATACATCGTCATCCATCTAAACAATGGTATACGCGAGAAGAGCTATCACTTTGAGTACATGAGTTCGTATCCCTCTCTCGCATTAGCGTGAACCTAAAATAACTACTGCCTGTCGCTCGGAAACTGGAAACCGGCAACACCTGGGCCTGACACTCCGACCACTCATTGTATATATACTCCTGGCGTAGCACTTCTTCGTCATCGATGATCTATGCACCTGCATCGTCACATGAGTCGATGATATGCAACATATATAGTTGAGCAACAGAAAGAGATAGACTTGACAAAAATAGAAACAACATATCATAAGCATAAATAACAAAGTTCATCGTACCCAAAATGCCCTAACTAGAGTGATCTTTGCTAGTCGAGGAGGAGGACGGTTTAATTACATCACAAATAAAGTTTCACTGCGCATAACTCAAAGTTTTGTCATACGGAAAGTATGGACTAAACAGACACATTGTCATATATCGACAATCACTCCAACATGTCGTGCCATCCATTGAGGTCAGGGAGATGGTCCCCGAGCTTAGTGAAAGGCTTCATGTCGAGACACTGAGAGGCTATCCATGTTCGGAAGTCTTCCCGCGACATTTGTCCTTCTCCGTAGAACATCCCTGTTTTTCCAACGACCTCTTTCATGATGATTTGGGCAAGTTCGCACTGGATGTTATAGAACTCAGCTCGAAGTCGATGATCCTCGATATCTCCTATGTCCTTTGCCCATTGCAGAATATGGGCATCGCCAGATCTAGGTGACATCCTAAAGTTCCTGTGATCCCATCAATACTCCCGGATGTGGAGTAGGACATAGAAACCATCATTAAGAGAATCGTTCGGTTCTTTGGATCTTGGCGGGAAGTCGGTCTTATGGCTGAAAGCGGCCCCTGCCGCCTTCTCTTCTTGTCCCTAACCTCTCCACCCCTTGCTTGGTAGTAAAACATAGCACTGTCGAGAACATCTTTGATGTGGGTGTAATCCTTTTTGTGAATGTTCTTCGACGAGTCCAAGTAAAGAGCGTGGGAGAATCGGGGGTAGAGGATGATGAGGACAACGCGCCCACTGCTGCGCAAAATAAGTACACCTCAAATTAATTAGCCTCCACCGTGCAAATGAATTATTGAAATCGAAGGAAGGATAGCAGCACGGATGACTTACACGGGATGATAAGGCACGAGAATCGCCTCCTTGTCCTTATTGGCGAGCATGAAACTGACGATGTAATCCCTCGCGTATTCACGCTGCTCGCATGCACTCCCAAGAAGCTCTCGTGCATGCACTACGGGTCAGCGACACAGATATGACGTATCTGCTCAACCCCAATGATGTAGTTCATGTGCAAGGCATAAAGGCGGACAAATGTAAAATCCAGCTTCTTCACGTGAAACATGTTGAATATGTAATCGAATCGGAGGAAGAACTTATCCGCAGGGAAGCTGTCGACGTACGACATTTGCCGCGGAACATTAACCACGTAGAGTGGGTATCATGGATCTTTCGAGGCGATGAGGCATTTCTCTGCCCGCAGCACATCGTCATGAAGTCTCCTTAGATCGCCGAATCTGGCCCGTAGCGCTGTTGCAGGTAGGATTGGTTGACCGGGGATATGCCATTTATCCGCATCGTGATATCTATCACGGTCCTGAAGCCGAGGCTGCTGAGGTGGCTGGATCATAGAATCAGCTTTTTTGCCTTTCCTCGCTCTCTTCCTAGACTTCTTTACTACCGGAAGGTCGTCAATAATACGTTCAGACGGTAATTCAGGCACCGAGTCATGACGCTCAAACCCTGAGGAGGCGCCAAGTATAGACATACCGTTTCAGCGCCATCGTCATCCTCATCCTCATCCATGGCGACGTCATCAGCGACTAATGGAGCCTCCTCCTTACCCCGTCCGCTATCACCCAACCCGACACCCGACGCTAATTGGGTAGGTGGGGTGTTGATGTACATACCTTGCTGACGCTGCGTGCTCGTGGGTGTGCTCCCGGCCGCCTCCAGATGAAGCAGATTCTTTGGCCACAATAGGACCCACCCATTGCAACAATCACCAAGCCGCCGTGGTGTCTCCTCGTCATCCATCAGTAGTGTTGGAGGAGGCAAATTCTCGTGGCCCGGTTAAACCGCAGCCATGGAAACCTTGAAGACGTTCGGGATCGGCGGTACGTGGAACAATGGTTCCTTCGGCTTCATTATCGTTGCCTTCCCCACGGCCACCTTCTGGTCGCCGATGGTGTACAATATGGTGCACGGGGTTTCGTCGGCCTGCAAAGAAAAGTCTGCAAAGAAAAGTCTGCGACGTGAGACATCCGAAAGGCAACAAAAACGGGAGATTATACATTTATATTGAAGGGGGCCGGTGTGACAGATACCGTGAGGGCGTCGAGCTCAGCCAAAAGACGAAGCACCGCCGAAACACGTCCGGTCTGCGGGAGTCGGTCTTGAGGAGCGGTCTTGATGGCAGTCTGCGGGAGCAGGTCACGGGGAGCAGGGAGCAGGTGCTCCCAAGAAGTCAGCAAGGGGAAAGTCCTCTGGGGGAAAGTCCTTTGCATTTTTTTCTGGATTTTTCCTTGTCCAAGTGATAACACCCGTCACCAAGGAAGTAGACAAATCTGCAACCACCTGTTTTGCGGCAGCTACCGCTGTTCTATGCGAGATGATTTCTTCTCAACCGCAATCTCAACCTTCTTGTCGATGTTTTCTTCAACTAGCTCCATCTTTCCTTTCTCTCCTCCGTGGTCTCACGGTAGTACTTCTTCCACGTGGCGCCGTCTCCGACACCGTGCACGCGTCCATACGACGGTCGAGTATCCACCGGTTGTCGTTTCAATATGTTCAACGCCTGGTTGAATGGAGTGTCCCACTTGGGCCTCGCCAATGCCTCAGACGGCGAGCCGCTTTCGGCCGCAAGCCGGTGTTGCTCTCTCTGCAAAAGGCACAAGGATCGTTTACAAATATGACTAACGTGTGCAGTCGAATTGATCAAAAACTAAAATTACCAGGAGTCTCATGAACTCCGTAATGACCGGTGTTGTCTCGTAAACCTTCTTCACTTGGTCCCAACGGTGCCGGGCCCTCAGGATGTCACGCTCCTGCGGGATGGTGAAATCCGCCAACGGGTCTAGGATGCCCAGACTCACGGCTTCCGCGTCCTTCTTGGCCCATTTGGACCTCTTTCCGCCGTAACCACGGCTTCCGAGGTGGTGGCTCCCAATGTTCCTCTTTTGAAGCCCCTTCATGTACTTAGACTTTTTTGGCAGCTTGCCTCGCAAGCCTCCTTGAATATTTGAACTGCTCTTCCGTGATTGTCGGATTATCCTTTACAATCTCGGAGTAGGGTTCCGTCGTTGATCTTTGCGTTCACTCGATTTTTCCAGCGCCAACGCGTCGCTAAACTTGGTCATGGCGTGTTTGTTTATCTTCTTCATTGCCGGGTCCTCGTGCGGATCTTCATAATCCTTCTCATTTCGGCCCGGGAACAAGAATATCTGGTGGAACTTCTTTAGGAGGGAGCTCCTCATATTTTCTATCTTCTGTAGTTTCTCATCATTGATGGTGGTGGTTGTCCGTACGATGCAGCCAATTTGATTGCCGTAGCACGCGCGCGCTTCCTCGGGCGCCTTTGGCTCAAAATTTCCGTCGTCCACCTCCGTGACCACCAATCTAGTAGTCCTGAGTTTGTTAGGAACCCGTTGCCTCTTTGCTTTCGGTTCTACACCGGCTCCGCTCCCCGACGCAGCACCGGTCTCAGCGCCGGTTTCGATGCCAGTCTGAATCTCAGTGCCGGTCTCGGTCTCAGCATCGGTCTACGTGTCGGTCTCAGTCCCCGATGCCACCGGTGGGCCCAGCAACAACATCGGTTGATCGTAGGTAAGGCTAAAATATTCGTTTGCCGCCAGGTAGACGTCGTCGCAATCACCAGAACCCTGTCCTTCATCGTTGCTAGCCATGTTTCCTATGATTAAATCTAGTCAATTAATTCTAGAACTAATAAAATGAATAATGACATAAAAAAGGACTATTGTTTTGCAGGAATGTTGACTCCTTCCTGGTGCAGCAAATCCCGGGCACTTTCGATATGTCCTAGTTTGTAGCACAAGTCATGCCGAAATTCATGGAAAATTTCGGCATGACCTTTGCTAAAAAGTGGACAAATCGAGAACCAAAATTTGCCGTAACAGAAATGAATCAACATTCCGGCCAAAACATAGGCCACTCAAGCATCATTCACAGAAACAACAAAGCCACTTGGGCACAATCGAACAACTTCAATGAAAAGATATAACATGAGCAAACACTATTGAGGAATTTGCATATAACATGGCCACTTCAATGAAAAGATATAATCAACAATAATGGAATATGCAAATGAACATCAATGACATATAGCTACTGTTCTGTTTGACCAAGTTTTTGAAAAGAAAAACAATTTTGTTTTTTGTTTATAGCTAAATGCCATAGCTACTGTTTTTTTATTTATAGCTAAATACTTTTGTTTTTTGTCTAAAGCTAAAAGTATTTATAGCTACTGTTCATTTGACCAAGTTTTTGAAAAGAAAAACAATTCTGTTTTTTTATAGCTAAATGCCATAGCTACTGTTTTTTTATAGCTAAATACTTTTGTTTTTTGTCTAAAGCTAAAAGTCTAGGAACTACATTTTCTCTAACCCTTTTGACCTCACCAGAATTTCCACAGCAAGACCTTAGTACCTACACCCAATTTCTTCAAAAATATTGAGGTCCATAGTCCAAATAATTCAAATTTCATTTGAATGAAATTTGGAACAAATTCAGGTCCGTAGTCAAAATATTTTTTATAGCTAAGTGTTTTTTGTTTATACCCTCTGTTAATTTAAATCTAAATGATACTATTATTTATATATCCTCTATTAGTTTAAAGCTAAATGGAATTACTGTTTAGGAATTTTCATAAAAATTGCCCTAGCTAATTTCCTAAAAAAATTGCAAATCATTTTTCCTAAATGCTATAAAATGCCTACTGCCCTAAAAAAATGTAGGGTTCATATGAACACCTAGGGTTCATATGAACATCAACACAGTATAAACACATATATATATATAATTGCCCTAGAAGAGAGAAATAGGAGGGTAGGGACAGGAGAGGCATAGCCTTACGGTCGGCGGCGAGGGCAGGCTCTAGCTCGGGCAGCGGCGGTGTGGTCGAGGGCGGCGGCGGCGAGCTCGAGGGAGGCGACAGTGAGGTCGACGACGGCCTCGGCGGCGGCCGTGAGGTCGAGGCGGCCTCGAGCAAGTGTGGTGGAAGGCGGCCTCGGGCGGCGGGCGGCGGTGGTGTGGTCGAAGGCGCACGGCAGGACAACGGCAGCGATGGAGCAGTTGGGGGACAGGGGGGATTAGAGACGGGGGAGAAAGGACTTAGCGAAATTTTGAGCCAGGGCCGCCGGGATTTGAGTCAAACTAGCAGCAGCGCGTTTTCTTTGAAAGCAGCGCTATAGCTAAGATAGCTATAGCGTGTTCGGAGAAATGCTTGCAGCTAACCCTCTGTTTTCTTTTGTTTTCTTTACATTTTATTTTTTCATTTCTCCTTTTCTATTTCTTTCATTTTCATTTACTTTTCTACTTATTTTTCTATTTATTTTCTTTTTACATAGCAAAGTAGCGCTGTAAAGAAGAAACGCTGCTACAATGTTTTTAGCGATGGCGTGCTTCGGGAGAAGCGCTGCTACTATTCTAAGCCTACCGACACTAGTGAGAGAATTTTAGTAGTAGCGCTTTTCTGTGAAGACGTGCTACTGCTAAAATAATGATTGTAGCGTGGTTTTGCAACAACCGCTACTACTAAGTAGCGCTAGCGCCGAGTTTTGACCAACGCTACTGCTATACCTCTGTGTATAGCGTTTTCCCTAGTAGTGTTCTCCTTTTTTTCTTCTCCACAACCACCATTCTAGTCCACCTATAGTGATATGTCCATGGCTCACGCTCATGTATTGCGTGAAAGTTGAAAAAGTTTGAGAACATCAAAAGTATGAAACAATTGCTTGGCTTGTCATCGGGGTTGTGCATGATTTAAATATTTTGTGTGATGAAGATAGAGCATAGCCAGACTATATGATTTTGTAGGGATAGCTTTCTTTAGCCATTTTATTTTGAGAGGACATGATTGCTTTGTTAGTATGCTTGAAGTATTGTTGTTTTATATCAATATTAAAATTTTGTCTTGAATCTTATGGATCCGAATATTCTTGCCACAATAAAGAAAATTACATTGATAATTATGTTAGGTAGCATTCCACATCAAAAATTCTTTCTATTATCATTTACCTACTCAAGGACGAGCAGGAATTAAGCTTGGGGATGCTGATACGTCTCCAACGTATCTACAATTTTTTATTGTTCCATACTATTATATTATCTGTTTTGGATGTTTGTGGGCTTTATTAAACATTTATATATTATTTTTGGGACTAACCTATTAACCCAGAGCCCAGTGCCAGTGTGACGCCCCCGATTCGACCGTACACTATTCATACACGCAAATGTGTACGATCAAGATCAGGGAATCACGGGAAGATATCACAACACAACTCTAGACACAAATCAAAACAATACAAGCTTCATATTACAAGCCAGGGGCCTCGAGGGCTCGAATACAAGATCGATACACAAGAGTCAGCGGAAGAAACAATATCTGAGTACAGACATAAGTTAGACAAGGATGCCTTAAGAAGGCTAGCACAAACATCAACGATCGAAGAGGCAAGGCCTCCTGCCTGGGACCTCCTAACTACTCCTGATCTTCGGCCGCTTCCATGTAGTTGTATCCGTCGGCAGTGGCATCTAGCTCCAGGGTTCCACCATCTGGTTGCATCAACCGGAAAGAAGAAGGAAGGGGAGAAAGGAGTAGCAAAGCGACCGTGAGTACTCATCCAAAGTACTCGCAAGCATTAGATCTATACTAAGTATGCATTGGTATCAAATGGAAGGGCTGTATCTGTGGACTGATCTGCAGAATGCCAGAATAGAGGGGAAGGCCTAGCCTATCAAAGACTAGCATCTTAAAGTAGCTCCAAGCATCTTGGAGCATGTAGAAGAGTAAAGAATAGCAGTTTATATTTAACAAACATGTAGTAGTATTAATGCCCAGAGATCCTTCCTCGACTCCCTGCGAGAAAGCAATCTCGGAGCGACATATCCATCACATATCTCAAGTATCCATTTCTAGTTGTATAAGATCAGGATACAAGTCTGAACGTCCATTACCGTGGACACGGTATTCGAATATATATCTTCCCTGCAGGGGTGCACCACGTTTTCCAACACGCTCGATCACTCTGGCCGGACACACCTTTCTGGGGTCAATGCCCGACCTCGGAAGATCAACACGTCGCGGCCCTACCTAGGCTCAGCAGAGAGGTTGATGCGGAGCATCCCACGATCATCCCCATGGATCTACAACCATCTCATCAAGAGCCAAGAGGACCCATGACACGAGCTAGAGCTAGAGCTCTCGAGAACGAGGTGACTTCCTTCCTTAGTTATATCACATATGATCCACTCGAGACATGGCTACTACCTAAGTCCGATATGCTATGCATCATTAGGTGTCAAGAGGAACCTTCCGAAGATGCACGTGAAGACGGACGAGCCGCCAAGTCCACGGATGAAGAGGACCACGGAAACGGGCAAGTTCACCCTCCAGGCCCCGGACATCCGGCCAAGGCCCCGGACATCCGGCCCCTGGAGACGCCAACACCGCAGCCGCAGCCCAGCCACGAACCCTACGGGGCCCGGACATCCGGCCTCCAGGCCCCGGACATCCGGCCCCAGCCCGGATATCCGGCCAGAAGCCCGGAAATCCGGCGCCACGCACCCGATTCGGCAGAAGTGGCATCCTCCGGCCCGGACATCCGGCGCCTCCTGAAGCCCCGGACATCCGGCCCGACGCCCGGACATCCGGCTCCGCCTGTCTGCGCACAGTAAAGGGCCGATGCCCATGTACCTCTTCGCCCCCCTAGACTATATATACTCCGTCCCCTTCCTGTTTCTAGGGTTAGCTTAGGTTTAGCTCATATTTGTGTGAGAGCCTTGCTCATCCACTTGGTTAATTCTCCTCGGATCTCAGGACCTATTCGGAGAAGATCCCCAAGCGGATTCAAGACCCCTTCTAGGGTGGACCCCATCAAGACCTTCTCTCGGAGAAGAACGGCTACTCGTGTATCCTTACCTTTGTTGATTGTGGATCATATGTACCTCTTTGTGTTCGGTGATCTAGCACTTGTGTGATTGATTCCTTGTTGGTTGAGCGATCTCTCTCTCATTTCCTCCGTGTTTCCCTTTGTTCTACCGCATGTTCTTCGTGATTCCCCGTAGGATCCACTCCAAACGTGAAAGATCGTCCACGTAGGGTTCCGCCCTACATCATCTTGGTATCATGAGCCACGTTGATCACGTTTTTGGAGCCCCTACCCCTCTTTTTCTAGCTTGATTTTGTTGATTTCGTCCTAAATCCGAAAATCCCCACCAAAAATAGCCCCAATTTTTTTTGTGATTTTTTGGTGTGATGAAGTTTTGTTGGATTTGATCCGCGGATTTCGTGTGTTGCAGGTAGATCTAGCATTCCCCACCTTTTCCACAATTTCCATCCACAAAATCGCCCGAATTTTGCCCCGGATTTGACCTCTCCACGCGGTGTTCATCGAGTTCGTCCACGGATCCAGAGCCCGGACATCCGGCCCGACCAGCCCGGACATCCGGCACCGGACATCCGGCTTCCAGCTGGACATCCGGCCCCTGGCAGCAGCAACTCCCATCCACCACCCCGTTTACCGCCTAACTCTCGCCAAATTTTGTCCCGGTGCCCACATACACTTCCACATACCTCCACCACTTCCGCATAACACCACCATAGCCTTTCCCACTACCAACTCCGACAATGTTGCCAAATTTTGCTTTGAGAATTTGAGTTGGGGTTTCCGTATCCTTTTGTGTTTCAGCTATCTAGGTACGGTTCAACATCAACATCACCACCTCTCATCTTCGCCAAGGACGGTAACATCGTCGACATCTTTTTCATAACTTGCAATTGCATTGATAACCATCATAGCCAATCTTTTGCGTTGCTTACCCATCGAGACTAGCCATTGAGTATTGCCGGCAACGTGACTTGTGCACATTAGTGATCATACTCCATAGCATACATACCATACCAAAGTGGTGCATATCTTGGCATCAACTTGTGTGCCCCAAAGTTGTCATCGCATACACAATTGCTATCTTGGTTCGTGAATTTTTGCATGAGAAAAGAGCTCAAAAGAGAAAGAGCCAATCAAGCTTTTAAGCAAAAAGAGAAAGATAAGCAAAGAGCTTATGAGCAAGAACCATAGCATCATACAACATTAAGATTGTCATACTTGATCATCTTGGATCAACACATCGAAACACCATACATATAGCATACTTGGGATAGAAGTCGTTGCATTTTGCTTAGTAGGTTGTGCACAAGTTCGTATCCGCCTATTGTGCAATCGTGCTAAGCGTCTCTCTAGTGTTGTGCAACAAGAGCATCTTGGTGAATTCCACATTTTGGCTCATCCTTGGTTGCATAACCCCATATTATCTATTTGCGTGTGTGTTTCCGTGTACCATATCTTGCTATTGGTCTACTTGTTGCATTTGCAAATTTGTGAATCATTTCCAACATTATTGAGTCTCACTTACAATTGCATCAAATTTTGTGCCACCATCCTAACCGAGCTCCACCATAAGCTTTTATTTGTGTAGGTGTGAGAACCGACAAGAATTGGTACCAATAGTGCTATTTCATTGTCCGCATTTGAGTGAACTTGATTCATCATCAACATCGGTCAAAGGTACATTGGTATAAGTTCTTCTCCGTTCTACCACTCACATTTTTGCTTGGAATGATGGATAGGCCAAGTACTTCTACCAACTCACTCTTCATCGAACAAGACGACGACATGTCATCATACGTCACCAAGAACCACCTCTCTGGTGCACAATGAGCGTTGCACCAAGAACAACAAGCAATGAGTGACCGCATCGACAATCTCGCCACCGACTTGCGACTCTCCGAGCAACGTACAAGAGACTACTTCGACAACAAGTTCGATGCTCACAAGCAAGAGAATGATGCAAGAATGGACGAGATCCGCGCCTTGATGAGAAACCGACATCATTCAACTTCTTCATCATCAAGACAGAGCCGATCGAGTCGACACTCCGACGACACCTTCTATGACTCAAGTACACCTACTTCGAACACTCTTCGTCATGCCGCACGTCAAGACTGTCATGCATCTCGCAACCCGCTACATGACAAGCATTCACAAGAGCAAGTTGGTGATCAAGTTCCTCGTCCTCAATCAAACCAAGATGCTTTTGCTCAAGCTCGAGAATGACAACGACTACGGCGCCAAGAGGAAGAACGAGCGCGTCTACATCAAGACAAACAAGACGCCAAGGCTCAACGTCTTCAACAACAACAACGCGAAGCGCAAGCTCTTGAGGCGCAACGTGCCCTTCAAGAATCAAGTAGAGCCTTCGCCAACCGCAATCGCGAACGGCGCAATCAAGAGGAAGCCCTTCGAGAAGAAATCCAAGAGAGGAACTACCAACCTCATGGACAACGTCAAGTTCCTCAAGCTCCTCCACAAGCTCGTCAAGCTCCATTTCAACCTCAAGTTCAACAAGAGCAAGTTGATCATGGTCTTCCTCCACGCCAAGAGCAACATGAAGACGACTGCAATCCACGCCAAGGGCGTCATCATCAACATCGCCAAGAACACAATGAAGAGCAACGCTACGGCAAGCTAAAATTCACCATGCCCAAGTTCAACGGAAGCAATGACCCCGAAGACTATCTCGCATGGGCATTGAAGGTTGACAAAATCTTCCGGTTGCACAACTACGAGGAAGCGAAGAAAATCGCTATGGCATCACTTGAGTTCCAAGACTATGTGCTCATATGGTGGGAACAAATCATTGAGCGACGACAAGCAAGAGGTGAACCTCCAATCACCACTTGGGCTCAAATGAAGGATGTCATGCGAGCACGTTTTGTGCCAACCTACTACAACCGCGACCTCTTCAAGAAACTCCAACTTCTCAAGCAAGGAACAAAGAGAGTTGAAGAATACTACAAGGAAATGGAGATAGCCATGATTCGAGCCAATGTCAAGGAAGATGATGAGCAAACTATGGCACGTTTCTTGAATGGACTAAATCATCCCATCAAGAAGATCGCCGACTTCCAACCATACTCCACCCTCATTGAGCTCGTACATCAAGCTACAAAGGCGGAACGTCAAGTACAAGATGACTTCAAGTACGCCAAGTACTCATCCAAGACCTACGGCTTCTCCAACAACCAAGCTTCAACACCTCCTCCAACATCTACATCAACCAAACCTTCTACAGGCAACGACGACAAGTCGAGTTACAAGAGAAAGTCGACAAGTTCAAGTTGTCCTCCTCCTACTACAAGCAACTTCAAGCCGCGTGCTTCATCATCTACTCCGACCGATTAGACCATCAAAACAAGCTCCTTCAAGTGTTTCACTTGCGGCGGCCGAGGCCACAAGTCCTATGAATGCACCAACAAGCGGACCATGATCCTCAACAACGACGGCACATATGACTCAATGAGTGATGAGGAGATGGAAGCCCTTGAGCAAGTGGCCATGCACCGGCAAGTGAACGAAGATGAAGATGATCAAGTCTTTTGCAATGAGGATTCGAGCCCCGCCCTCGTTGTCTCCAAGGTCTTGACCCTTCAACATCAACAAGAAGACGACCAAAGATGCCACATCTTCCACACAAAGGCCGGCATCAACGGAAGGTCCGTCAAGGTCATCATCAATGGAGGTAGTTGCCACAACTTGGCAAGTGAAGAACTATGTTCCAAACTTCAATTGATCAAGAGGAATCAACCGCACCCTACAAGGTTCAATGGCTAAGTGACTCGGCACTATACAGTCGAAAGCATACGGTCCAAGTATCCTTCAAAATTGGTGCTTATGAAGACACGTTGGAGTGTGATGTGGTCCCAATGACCGTTTGCCACCTACTTCTAGGTCGACCATGGCAATTCGACCGTGGTGTCATCCACAATGGGTGCACCAATCACTATAGCTTCAAGATGAAAGGGAAGGAATATGTGCTACGACCTATGTCTCCTACTCAAGTTATAGCCGACAAGCAAGCCACCCATCATAGAGACAAGAGTGAGAAAGTGATCCACCCAAAAGTGAGTGAGAGCCACAAAACACACTTGAGTGCCTCTTCGCCTAGAGAGAAAAACCTCATCCTATTTGCCACCAAAAGTGAGATGAGAGAAGTGTGTGAGAACCCATCGAGTGTGATGCACTTTGTCCTTGTGTGCAAGGATGGAGAACCAAAAACTAACACCATTCATGAGCTACCTTTGGTGTTTCAATCTCTTTTGCAGGAATTTCAAGATGTTTTCCCCGATGAGCTACCTACGGGTCTACCTCCTCTTCGAGGCATTGAGCATCGAATCGACCTCATCCCTAGAGCGCCTCTTCCAAACAAAGCTCCATACCGAGTCAATCCCGAAGAAACCAAGGAGATTCAACGGCAAGTACAACAACTAATCGACAACGGTCATGTACGTGAAAGCTTAAGCCCTTGTGCCGTTCCCGTTATACTTGTGCCTAAGCCCGATGGAAGTTTTCGCTTGTGTTCCGATTGTAGACCTATAAATGCTATCACCGTCCGCTATAGTCATCCCATTCCTCGCTTAGATGATATGCTTGATGAACTTAGTGGAGCCAACTTTTTCTCCAAAATTGACCTTAAAAGTGGCTATTATCAAATCCGCATACAAGAGGGTGATGAATGGAAAACTTCTTTCAAAACCAAATTTGGTTTATATGAGTGGTTAGTGATGCCTATGGGTCTTTCGGAGGCTCCCGGTACTTTAAGCGTCTTATGCATCATGTGCTTCCCCTTACATTGGAGTCTTTGTTGTGGTTTACTTTGATGATAGTCTTGTGTTTAGCAAAACCATGAAAGAACACATCAATCATGTAAAATCTGTGTTGCAAACTCTTCGCAAGGAAAGCCTTTATGCAAACTTGAAAAAATGCACTTTTGGCGTTGACAAAGTGGTTTTCTTGGGTTTTGTAGTATCCTCAAAGGGTGTCCATGTTGATGAATCTAAAATTGAAGCAATTAAAACTTGGCCCCAACCCACCAATTTGCAACAAGTGCGAAGTTTTCTTGGTCTTATGCGGGTTTTTATCGTCGCTTTGTGAAAGATTTTAGCACAATTGCCGCTCCTTTGCATGCCTTGAGTAAGAAGAATACTCCCTTTGTTTGGGGAACTTTGCAAGCAACCGCTTTTGATGAGCTCAAGTCTTTGCTTACTCATGCTCCGATTCTTGCTTTGCCCAATTTTGACAAAACTTTTGAGGTTCATTGTGATGCAAGTGGTACCGGAATTGGCGGAGTTTTGATGCAAGAAAAACGAGCCATTGCTTATTTTAGTGAAAAACTCTCCGGTGCTCAACTTAATTATGCCATCTATGACAAAGAATTGTATGCTTTAGTGCGTGTGCTACATGTTTGGGAACATTACCTTAGACCTCATGAGTTTGTCATCCATACCGATCATGAAGCGCTTAAGTACCTCAAAGGTCAAACTAAATTGAACAAGCGTCATGCAAAATGGAGTGAATTTATTGAATCTTTTCCTTATGTGATCAAGTACATTAAGGGTAAAGAAAATGTAGTTGCCGACGCGCTTTCACGCATATGCATGCTTGTCACTCAACTTGAGTTGAATGTTATTGGTTTTGAGCATATAAAAGACTTGTATGAGCATGATCCATCTTTTGCTATTCCTTATGCTAAGTGTTTGACGCATACTTCTTGGGAACAATATTACATCAAGGATGCTTATCTTATGAGAGCTAACAAACTATGCATTCCCGAGTCTTCTTTTCGTTTGCTCCTTTTGCAAGAGGCTCATGGAGGCGGACTCATGGGACACTTTGGACGTGACAAGACATTCGCCACGCTCTCCAACAACTACTTTTGGCCCAAGATGTTCCGCGACGTCTCACGCTTCACCAACCGATGCTATACATGTTGCAAATCTCTTTTGTAGGGAAATCTTGCGACTCCATGGAGTACGAAAGACAATCGTCTCCGATCGTGACGTCAAGTTCTTGAGTTACTTTTGGAAGACCCTATGCGCCAAGCTTGGAATCAAGCTCTTGTTCTCATCAGCATACCATCCTCAAACCGACGGCCAAACGGAGGTGACGAACCGCACACTATCCACTCTACTTCGTGTCTTGATCAAGAAGAACATCAAGGAGTGGGAAGCATGTCTACCCATCGCCGAGTACGCCTACAACCGTGCAAGAAATTCGACTACCGGCAAGTCCCCCTTTGAGGTCGTCTACGGTTTCAACTTGTTGTCTCCATTGGACATTCTACCACTTCCTCTCCAAGAGCGCACCAACATGGATGCGAGTGCACGGGTAAGCTACATCAAGAAGATGCACGAAGATACAAGGCACACCATCGAGCGCCAAGTACAACGACTAGCAACCAAGCTCAACGCCAACAAGCAACCCATGGTCTTCAACATTGGTGATCTAGTGTGGCTACACCTTCGCAAGGACCGCTTCCCCAAAGAACGCAAGTCCAAGCTTCTCCCTCGAGCCGATGGACCTTTCAAGGTGCTAGCACGCTACAACGACAACGCTTACAAGATCGACCTACCTCGAGACAAATACAACGTGAGTGACATCTTTAACGTCAAGGACCTCGCACCATACCATAGAGATGAAGCTTTTGATCCGAGGTCAGATCTCTCCCAATGGGGGGGGGGAGATGATGCGGAGCATCCCACGATCATCCCCATGGATCTACAACCGTCTCATCAAGAGCCAAGAGGACCCATGACACGATCTAGAGCTAGAGCTCTCGAGAAGGAGGTGACTTCCTTCCTTAGTTATATCACATATGATCCACTCGAAACATGGCTACTACCTAAGTCCGATATGCTATGCATCATTAGGTGTCAAGAGGAACCTTCCGAAGATGCACGTGAAGACGGACGAGCTGCCAAGTCCACGGATGAAGAGGACCACGGAAACGGGCAAGTTCACCCTCCAGGCCCCGGACATCCGGCCAAGGCCCCGGACATCCGGCCCCTGGAGACGCCAACATCGCAGCCGCAGCCCAGCCAGGAACCCTACAGGGCCCGGACATCCGGCCACCAGGCCCCGGACATCCGGCTCCAGCCCGGATATCCGGCCAGAAGCCCGGAAATCCGGCGCCACGCACCCGATTCGGCAGAAGCGGCATCCTCCGGCCCGGACATCCGGCCCCCCAGCCCGGACATCCGGCGCCTCCTGAAGCCCCGGACATCCGGCCCGACGCCCGGACATCCGGCTCCGCCTGTCTGCGCACAGTAAAGGGCCGATGCCCATGTACCTCTTCGCCCCCCTAGACTATATATACTCCATCCCCTTCCTCTTTCTAGGGTTAGCTTAGGTTTAGCTCATATTTGTGTGAGAGCCTTGCTCATCCACTTGGTTACTTCTCCTCGGAGCTCAGGACCTCTTCGGAGAAGATCCCCCAAGCGGATTCAAGACCCCCTTCTAGGATGGACCCGATCAAGACCTCCTCTCGGAGAAGAACGGCTACTCGCGTATCCTTACCTTTGTTGATTGTGGATCATATGTACCTCTTTGTGTTCGATGATCTAGCACTTGTGTGATTGATTCCTTGTTGGTTGAGCGATCTCTCTCTCGTTTCCTCCGTGTTTCCCTTTGTTCTACCGCGTGTTCTTCGTGATTCCCCGTAGGATCCACTCCAAACGTGAAAGATCGTCCACGTAGGGTTCTGCCCTACATCAGAGGTCCCCGCCGGTCTACATCCTAAGCACTTCGGGGTCTTGGGCCCATCGCCGGCAGCACTCCGGGTCATTGTGTGCAGGGTGGATACCAACACCGCCTCATATGGCCAGCACGATCCGACCGTGCCACAATGCCGAACTGGACGTTTGACAAAGCTTTGGCTGATACCACGACGTCGAGGCCCATAACTATTCTCACGTGGTGGTTAGTGCGTAAAGGCCAAAGGCCAATTCAGAACAAATACCCAAACCTGTTAGTGCATTAACAATTAAAGTAGTGACGGCTGTCGGGACAAGTCCGGAGCTATCACCCCCTCCTGGGTGATACCGCTAAACAGCCAGCCGCCACCGTCACATCGCACGGGTGCTCTCCGGGCCCGCCCGACTTTCACAACGGTCTCAAGTAAAGTCAAGGTAACTGTGTGTCCATACATCAAGGGGAAAACCTGAGGAATCACCCCCGGTGGATTCCACTCAATGTAATCATCAAGGCAAACGTAAGAGGGACCACCCTTGAGGTTCAAACTTGAGGTGTTGCACGAAAGAGCCGTGTCGGGAATGGTGAAAGAGGAAATCAGCCTCGATGACCACAACCGAATAGCTACACTACAGAATTATCATCATGAGTGCGTTATGGGGGATCACCCTCGGCACTCGATAGTAGCTCTGCAGAGTCGAGCAACAAAAGGGGTGTGATGTGATGTGAGGTGTCGGGCTCTGGTCGTCGATCACGCTGATCGAGTCATCGATGATGAAGCAGGGGCAACAAGGACAAGGTGGAGGTCACTGATGGATCACTATCCAACCTATACTAAGCAGTTTAGGATAAGTAGGTAGGTAACAATAACTGGTACAAAAGCAGGCTATGCATCAGAATAGGAGCAATCAATTACAGTTGCAAAATCTAATGCAAGAATGAGAGTAGATAATGGGCGATATCGAGATGATCAAAGGGGGGCTTTCCTGGTTGCTCAGACAAGAAGAAGGGGTCGTAAATCGACATAGTTGATCCGCAATGACATCGGTGGCGATCTCGGAGTCTCTAGGAGAGAAAAGGGGCGAGAAACAGTAAATACATAGAAAGCAAGAGCATAACAGAACAACAGGAAGAGCTAGACGTGTTCTAATGCGGTGCTATAACATCCGGGAATGTTTCCCCAGGTTTAGCATTTTCGGACAAATGAAACGGAGGGGGAAAGTTGCATGTTTGCTATGCTAGGGATGTGTGGCGGACGAACGGTCCGCGTATTCGGATTCGCCTCGTCGATCTGAGCAACTTTCATGTAGAAAACTTTTTCATCCGAGTTACAGATTATTTCCTATGATTTTTCAAAGTTTTAATACTATTCTGAAATTATTAATAATTCAAAATAAAAGGTGAAATTGCTATGTGCACCCAGCAGAGTGCACACAGCAGGGCCACCAGTGGCTGACAGTGGGCCCTGTTGACCAGTTGACTGGTCAACTGCGTAGAGGACCCACATGTTAGTTTTTGTTAGTCATAACTATTTAAATAATTTGGTAATTAGACTAATTAAATTTAAATTAATTAATTAATCCAATTTTTCTTTTCTTTTACATAACAGGTGGATGTGGGCCCCGTGGTTAGTGGCCCACGAGGCCAAACAGGCGCTCGGGTGGCGGGTGCGGGCAAAGGAGGTTTGATCGCACGCCCGAGGCCACTAGGGGAGGGTGCGCGGCCGCGGCGGTTGCCGGAGTAGGGCGGCACGGTGAGGCCAGGCGGGGCGCTGCGGTTCGAGCAGCACCGAGACCTGGCGGCGCATGGTGTGTCTTGGCCAGGGGCTACGGTGGGGCCTTGGGCAGCGGAGTCTGCAGGAGGCGTCGGCCACAGGCGATGGCGATAGCGAGCGGGCAACAGGGGAGGTCTTTGGGAGTCGTGGCGGCGGGCGGTCGCAGTGCGATGGCGGCGAGAGGAGGACGAGCGTAGCCGCCCGGCGTGCGTGGCGCCGCCACCACCACAAGACGCCGCGGCTGGTAGAATGCGTCTGATGGGGCATAGTATGGGTGCGGCCACGACGACTTCAAGGCAACGACATATGACTACGGATCGAGACCGGGGCAAGCGGGGTTTGGGAGGGGAGCTCACAGCGAGCTCGGGTGCGTGAATGAGGAAGCCGAGGGTGGACCGAAGCGGTGGGTATCAACGACGGCGGCCGCTGATGTACATGACGAAGATGATGATGATGGCGAGCGTACGGGGCGCCCCTGGTCCAATCCCATGGCGAAGACGAAGAAGGCGATGGTGGTGAAGTTCCTGGACATCTCCGGGTGGCTTAAGGTGCACGGTGTCCACGTCAATGGCGATGGTGAGTCGACGACCACAGCGGACGTGTGTGGGGCAGAGGAGGTCGACGAGGCCGAGCACGAGGGAGGGAGATGGGGGGCGAGGGGGGGAAGGGATTAGGGTTAGGGCGTTGGGAGGGTGCACGGGGTTTTGTAGGTAGGCACCGTGGATGCCCGGCGTGTGGCCGGTGGCCATGGCGATGGCGTCCACGATCCCCCTCTCGTGAATAGGGGAGAGAGGGGGGTTATGCGCAGGTGGGCTGGCCGACTGGGCCGGCCAGTGGGCTAGCTGGGCCGGTTGGTCCAGCGTGGGGGGGGGGGTTCCTTTTGTTTTATTTTTTTCTTTTTACAACTTTTCTGTTTTGCTTTATTTCTTTCTGTATTATTTTATTTCCACTAGCAATTGACTTTTATTGAATATGAGACTTGGCCTAATAAATACCATGCAATATTTGACACTGTTATAAAATGGTTTGAGGAATATTAGAATTCATTTGATTTTTGCATAAATGCAAATGGATTAAAAAATGTTGTTTTGGACACTGTAAATAGGTTAGGGGTAATTTAATATGTCAAATAATATTGGTTCCTTCAATACAATTAGTTAGTGAAATTTTGTAACCGAGCGAACATTTTTGTTTTGCCGTTTGGAGGAATAAGAATTTGACTTGTTTTGGAAGTTGAATTTGATTCGTGTTTGAACCAAAGTAAGATTAGCAACAGTAACTGCGATGAATCGGCACCATTAACATGGGATTACTGTAGCTTAATTATCCGGGCGTCACAATTCTCCTCCACTACAAGAAATCTCGTCCCGAGATTTAGGAGGTAGAAGGAAACAAAGGCGGGGTATTCATCGCAAAGATGATCCTCGAGTTCCCAAGTGGCTTCATCTTCAGAATGATTTGACCACTGAACTTAGGAATTTGATAGCCCTCAGACGGGTGAGACGTTCAACTTAAATGAGAACGCGGATCGGATGCTCTCTGTAAGTGAGACCATCTTGCAGGGGGGTGAGCTTTATAAGTCATGTGGTGGTTGCAATGAGACTTGTGACTCAGGGCATCGGCCATGATATTAGCCCTGCCGGGGGTATAAGAAATACCGTAGTCATAGTCTGTGGTTGTTTCCATACATTGCTGCTGACGGATATTCATATCTAGCCGAGTAAACAATTACTTCAGACTTTGATGATCGGTGGAAGTCTCGCTACGATTACCAGAATGGAAATATCGCCACAACTTTGGCGCAATTCTAACTGCATCAAGCTCAAGATCATGGATTGGGTAGTTCTTTTGAAAGACATCTTGGGATTTCACAAACTCCTGGAGCATTTTCAATTCTCACAAAAGGAGAAGCCTTTAACACATTCAAGGAATAAATCCGTGCTTCGGCATTACAAACAAGATGAGCATGGGAGCTTACTATCTCACTTGAAGTGTGCAATAGATGGACAACTTAGTGACGCAAATGATAGAAGTAGTATGGTTTTCATGTGTTTTCAACCTTTCCATTCCCAGAATGAGGTCGATATTGGATGACTTCAAAACAATGGGGGAAACATGGAATTCCAGTCCTTCATTTTCAACGGGGACGTCGTGACTAACCATGTGGTTCGACATTGGTTCGCGGAATGCAGCTTGGAATTCAGGCCAAGTGATGGCGGTTCCAACAAGCAAGGAACGCATGTGGTTGTCTCACCATTGAGTAGCGGGACCTTTCGGGTAATAGGCCACGAAGGTGACATAGTTGACAGGGGCTACATCATCAGACACCAGCTTGAAAGTGATGTCACGGAAATAGGCATCCGCATCAAGGGGCTGAGTTGAGCTGCGATAGATGACAGGGTTGAGACGTGCAGAGTCTTGCAGAGGCACTTGGGGTGGTTGCTGATTTATATTGCGGCGCTGGAACTGAGCAATGATCCATACCATGAACTGGCGATTCAACATCAAACTGTTGTATCATTCCAGCCATGTATTCTGGAGGTGGTGGATTGTTGCCACCACGGCCACGACCAGCGGGTCTAACCATCCTGCTTAATGCAACATGGGGTAGTTTAGCCAGGGGTGGATCAAGTATATGGAGTCAATCATGATAACAATGAGCAAAGGCACAGTATGTACAAAGCAGCAGTCATTGAAGACATACTGATACATGTATGGAGCCAATTACATGTTGTTCGTATGAGTTCGCACAAGAGAATCATCCAGACACACTAGGCGGCATGTATGCATGCGAGGGAGGGATACAATAGCGGGACATAGCAAAGGCTACATCAACGTCAGGGAAAATCTCTGGAACAAGGGATTTGAAAGTGACGATGCAGGGTGCCCTCGGTATGAGGATCCTGCGATCAGTGAATATTGTGAAGCGGAACTTGGCCCTCAATTCAAGAAAGTCGTAATACAAATCTCTGGATGGATGTGATCACGAGATCCTAATGTTAGATTTAGCAAAATCATTTAACCTGAATAGAAGAGAGATCAGAGTCCCAGAGTATAGACGAGGAGTAAAAGATCCTAATACCACCCAATGGCGACGTGGGTCTGTAAGCCTCACAGCCATGTTAGTAAATCAGTTTTCCAATGACTAGACTCAACTTCGGCCAAGGAGTTGGAAAGGGGGTTCCTACAGGTAGTCGGCTCTGATACCAACTTGTGACGCCCTGATTCGACCGTACACTATCCATACACGCAAATGTGTACGATCAAGATCAGGGACTCACGGGAAGATATCACAACACAACTCTAGACATAAATCAAAACAATACAAGCTTCATATTACAAGCCAGGGCCTCGAGGGCTCGAATACAAGCTCGATACACAAGAGTCGGCGGGAGCAACAATATCTGAGCACGGACATAAAGATAGACAATGATGCCTTAAGAGGGCTAGCACAAACATCTACGATTGAAGAGGCAAGGCCTCCTGCCTGGGACCTCCTAACTACTCCTGATTTTCGGCGGCCTCCATGTAGTTGTATTCGTCGGTGGTGGCATCTAGCTCCAGGGATCCACCATCTGGTTGCATCAACCGGAAAGAAGAAGGAAGGGGGGGAAATGAGTAGCAAAGCAACCATGAGTACTCATCCAAAGTACTCGCAAGCATTAGATCTATACTAAGTATGCATGGTATCAAATGGAAGGGTTGTATCTGTGGACTGATCTGCAGAATGCCAGAATAGAGGGGAAGGCCTAGCCTATCAAAGACTAGCATCTTCAAGCAGCTCCAAGCATCTTGCAGCATGTAGAAGAGTAAAGAATAGCAGTTTATATTTAAAAAACATGTTGTAGTATTAATGCCCAGAGATCCTTCCTCGACTCCCTGCGAGAAAGCAATCTCGGAGCGACATATCCATCACATATATCAAGTATCCATTTCTAGTTGTATAAGATCAGGATACAAGTCTGAACGTCCATTACCATGGACACGGTATTCGAATATATATCTTCCCTGCAGGGGTGCACCACATTTTCCAACACGCTCGATCACTCTTGCCGGACACACCTTTCTGGGGTCAATGCCCGGCCTCGGAAGATCAACACGTCGCGGCCCTACCTAGGCTCAGCAGAGAGGCCCCCGCCGGTCTACATCCTAAGCACTCCGGGGTCTTGGGCCCATCGCCCGCAGCACTCTGGGTCGTTGTGTGTAGGGTGGATACTAACACCGCCTCGGATGGCCAGCACGATCCGACCGTGGCACAATGCTGAACTGGACGTCTGACAAAGCTTTGGCTGATACCACGACGTCGAGGCCCATAACTATTCTCGCGTGGTGGTTAGTGCGTAAAGGACAAAGGCCAATTCAGAACAAATACCCAAACCTGTTAGTGCATTAACAATTAAAGTAGTGACGACTGTCGGGACACGCCCGGAGCTATCACCCCCTCCTGGGTGATACCGCTAAACAGCCAGCCGCCACCGTCACATCGCACGGGTGCTCTCCGGGCCTGCCCGGCTTTCACAACGGTCTCAAGTAAAATCAAGGTAACTGTGTGTCCAGACATCAAGGGGAAAACCTGAGGAATCACCCCGGTGGATTCCACTCAATGTAATCATGAAGGAGAACGTAAGAGGGACCACCCTTGAGGTTCACACTTGAGGTGTCGCACGACAGAGCCGTATCAGGAATGGTGAAAGAGGAAATCACCCTCGATGACCACAACCGAATAGCTACACCACAGAATTATCATCATGAGTGCATTATGAGGGATCATCCTCGGCACTCGATAGTAGCTCTGCAGAGTCGAGCAACAAAAGGGGTGTGATGTGATGTGAGGTGTCGGGCTCTGGTCGTCGATCACGCTGATCGAATCATCGATGATGAAGCAGGGGCAACAAGGACAAGGTGGAGGTCACTGATGGATCACTATCCAACCTATACTAAGCAGTTTAGGATAAGCAGGTAGGTAACAATAACAGGTACAAAAGCAGGCTATGCATCATAATAGGAGCAATCAATTACAGTAGCAAAATCTAATGCAAGCATGAGAGTATAGATGGGCAATATCGGGATGATCAAAGGGGGGCTTGCCTGGTTGCTCAGACAAGAAGAAGGGTAAATAAATCGGCGTAGTTGATCACAATGGCGGTCTCGGGGTCTACCGGAGAGAAGAGGGGGGGGGGAAACAATAAATACATAGCAAGCAAGAGCATAACAGGACAACAGGCAGAGCTAGACGTGTTCTAACGAGGTGCTAGAGGTTACCAGCAAAGGGGGATAACATCCGGGAATGTTTCCCCAGGTTTAGCATTTTCGGACAGATGAAACGGAGGGGGAAAGTTGCATGTTCGCTATGCTAGGGATGTGTGGCGGATGAACGGTCCGCGTATTCCGATTCATCTCGTCGATCTAAGCAACTTTCATGTAGAAAACTTTTTCATCCGAGTTACAGATTATTTCCTATGATTTTTCAAAGTTTTAATACTATTATGAAATTATTAATAATTCAAAATAAAAGGTGAAATTGCTATGTGCACCCAGCAGAGTGCACATAGCAGGGCCACTAGTGGCTGATAGTGGGTCCCTGTTGACTAGGTCAACTGCTGACAAGTTGACTGGTCAACTGCGTAGAGGACCCACATGTCAGTTTTTGTTAGTGATAACTATTTAACTCATTTGGTAATTAGACTAATTAAATTTAAATTAATTAATTAATTAATCCAATTTTTTTCTTTTACATAACAGGTGGATGTGGGCCCCGTGGTCAGTGGCCCACGGGGCCAAACGGGCACTCGGGTGGCGGGTGCGGGCGAAGGAGGTTTGCTCGCACGCCCGAGGCCACCAGGGGAGGCTGCGTGGCCGCGGCGGTTGCCGAGGCAGGGCGGCGCGGCGAGGCCAGGCGGGGCAGGGGGGCGGTTGGAGCATCAGGCCACGACGGTGCGTGGTGTGTCTGGCGGGGCTGCAGCGAGCGCCTGGGCCGGCGGAGCTGTGAGGCGTCGGCCACGGGCGAAGGGCGACGGTAGGCGGCGCGACAGGAGGGGAGGCGAGTCGTGGGCGGAGGCGGGCGCAGGTGCAGTGCCGACGAGTGGGAGGACGAACGTAGCCGCTAGCGTCTGTGGGCGCGCGCCAGCCACAGCAGGCGCACGCGAGCGCTGGTAGGTGCGTACGATGGGGCATAGTATGGGTGCGGCCACGGCGACTTCAAGGCAACGGCATATGACTACGGATCGAGACCGGGGCAAGAGGGGTTTGGGAGGGGAGCTCACAGCGAGCTCGGGTGCGTGGATGAGGAAGCCGGGGGTGGACCGAAGCGGTGGGTATCAACGACGGCGGCCGCCGATGTACACGATGAAGATGACGATGATGGCGAGTGTACGGGGCCCCCTTGTCCAATCCCATGGCAAAGAAGAAGAAGGCGATGGTGATGAAGTTCCTGGACATCTCCGGGTGGCTTGAGGTCCACGGTGGCCGCGTCAATGGCGATCGTGAGTCGACGACCGCGGCGGACGTGTGTGGGGCAGAGGAGGTCGACGAGGCCGAGCACGAGGGAGGGAGATGGGGCGCGAGGGGGGGAAGGGATTAGGGTTAGGGCGTCGGGAGGGTGCACGGGGTTTTGTAGGCGAGGGAGGCACCGTGGATGCCCGACGTGTGGCCGGTGGCCATGGCGATGGCGTCCACGATCCCCCTCTCGTGAATAGGGGAGAGAGGGGGGTTATCTTGGCAGTGGGCTGGCCATTGGGCGGCCAGGTGGGCTCGCTGGGCCGGTGGGCCCCGCGGGGGGGGGGGGGGTTCCTTTTGTTTTATTTTTTTCCTTTTACAACTTTTCTGTTTTGATTTATTTCTTTCTGTATTATTTTATTTCCACTAGCAATTGACTTTTATTGAATATGAGAATTGGCCCAATAAATACCTTGCAATATTTGACACTGTTATAAAATGGTTTGAGGAATATTAGAATTCATTTGATTTTTGCATAAATGCAAATGGATTAAAAAATGTTGTTTTGGACACTGTAAATAGGTTAGGGGTAATATAATATGTCAAATAATATTGGTTCCTTCAAGAGAATTAGTTAGTGAATTTTTGTAACCGTGCGAACATTTTGTTTTGCCGTTTGGAGGAATAAGAATTTGACTTGTTTTGGAAGTTGAATTTGGTTCGTGTTTGAACCAAAGTAAGATTAGCAATAGTAATTGCAATGACTCGGCTCCATTAACATGGGATTACTGTAGCTTAATTATCTGGGCGTCACAGCGAGTTTCTGTTTTTTTGCCTATTTTAGTGTTTCGCAGAAAAGGAATATCAAACGGAGTCCAAAGGAATTAAACCTTCGGGAGAGTTACTTTTGGAACGGAAGCAATCGAGGAGACTTGGAGTGCACGTCAGGGAATCAACAAGGAGAGTACGAGGCAGGTGGCGCGCCTACCCCCCTGGGTGCACCCTCCACCCTCGTGGGCCCCCCGTGGCTCCCCTGACCGACTTCTTTCGCCTATATATGTCCATATACCCTAAAAACAGCGAGGAACAACATAGATCGGGAGTTCCGCCGCCGCAAGCCTCTGTAGCCACCAAAAACCAATCGGGACCCTGTTCCGGCACCCTGCCGGAGGGGGGATCCCTCACCGATGGCCATCTTCATCATCTCGACGCTCTCCATGACGAGGAGGGAGTAGTTCACCCTCGGGGCTGAGGGTATGTACCAGTAGCTATGTGTTTGTTCTCTCTCTCTCTCTCTAGTTCCTGAGGTGATACGATCTTGATGTATCGCGAGCTTTGCTATTATAGTTGGATCTTATGATGTTTCTCCCCCTCTACTCTCTTGTAATGGATTGAGTTTTCCCTTTGAAGTTATCTGATCGGATTGAGTCCTTAAGGATTTGAGAACACTTGATGTATGTCTTGCATGTGCGTATCTCTGGTGACAATGGGATATCACGTGATCCACTTAATGTATGTTTTGGTGATCAACTTACGGGTTCCGCCCATGAACCTATGCATAGGGGTTGGTACACGTTTTCGTCTTGACTCTCCGGTAGAAACTTTGGGGAACTCTTTGAAGTACTTTTTGTTGGTTTGAATAGATGAATCTGAGATTGTGTGATGCATATCGTATAATCATACCCACGGATACTTGAGGTGACATTGGAGTATCTAGGTGACATTAGGGTTTTGGTTGATTTGTGTCTTAAGGTGTTATTCTAGTACGAACTCTTGAATAGATCGATCCGAAAGAATAAATTTGAGGTGGTTTCGTACCCTACCATAATCTCTTTGTTTGTTCTCCGCTATTAGTGGCTTTGGAGTGACTCTTTGTTGCATGTTGAGGGATAATTATATGATCCAATTATGTTATTATTGTTGATAGAACTTTCACTAGTGAAAGTATGAACCCTAGGCCTTGTTTCCTAGCATTGCAATACCGTTTGTGATCACTTTTACCACTTGTTACTTTGCTGTTTTTATATTTTCAGATTACAAAAACCTATATCTACCATCCATATTGCACTTGTATCATCATCTCTTCGCCGAACTAGTGCACCTTACCATTGTATTGGGTGTGTTGGGGACACAAGAGACTCTTTGTTATTTGGTTGGAGGGTTGCTTGAGATAGACCATCTTCATCCTATGCCTCCCACGGATTGATAAACCTTAGGTCATCCACTTGAGGGAAATTTGCTACTGTCCTATAAAACTCTGCACTTGGAGGCCCAACAACGTCTACAAGAAGAAGGTTGCGTAGTAGACATCATAGAGTAGTAGTAGTAGATGCAGAATCGTTTCGGTCTACTTGACACGGACGTGATGCCTATGTTCATGACATGCCTAGATATTCTCATAACTATGCGCTTTTCTATCAATTTCTCGGCAGTAATTTGTTCACCCACCGTAATATATGCTATCATGAGAGAAGCCACTAGTGAAACCTATGGCCCCCAGGTCTACTTTACATCATATAAGTTTCCGATCTATAATTCTAGTTTACTATTTATTTTGCAATCTTTACTTTTCAATCTATACAATAAAAAATACCAAAAATATTTATGTTATTATCTTTATCAAATCTCACTTTTGCAAGTGGCCATGAAGGGATTTACAACCCCTTTATCGCGTTGGTTGCAAGGTTCTCGATTGTTTGTGCAGGTACTAGGAGATTTGCGTGTAGTCTCCTACTGGATTGATACCTTGGTTCTCAAAAACTTAGGGAAATACTTACGCTACTTTGCTGCATCACGCTTTCCTCTTCAAGGGAAAACCAACGCATGCTCAAGAGGTAGCAAGAAGGATTTCTGGCGCCGTTGCCGGGGAGATCTACACTCAAGTCAAGACATAGCAAGTACCCATCACAAACTCTTATCCCTCGCGTTACATTACTTGCCATTTGCCTCTCGTTTTCCTCTCCCCCACTTCACCTTTGCCATTTTATTCGCCCTTTTTCGTTCGTCTCTTTTCGCTTGCTTCTTCTGTGCTTGTGTGTTGGATTGATTGTTGGTCACGATGGGTCAAGATAATACTAAATTATGTGACTTTTCCAATAACAACAACAATGATTTTATTAGCACTCCGATTGCTCCTATTACCGATGCTGAATCTTGTGAAATCAATGCTGCTTTGTTGAATCTTGTCGTGAAAGATCAATTTTCTGGCCTTCCTAGTGAAGATGCCGCCACCCATCTAAACAACTTTGTTGATTTGTGCGATATGCAAAAGAGGAAAGATGTGGACAATGATATTGTTAAATTGAAACTATTTCCGTTTTCGCTTAGAGATCGTGCTAAAACTTGGTTCTCTTCTTTGCCTAAGAATAGTATTGATTCATGGAATAAGTGCAAAGATGCTTTTATCTCTAAGTATTTTCCTCCCGCTAAGATCATCTCTCTTAGAAACAATATTATCAATTTTAAGCAACTTGATCATGGGCATTTTGCACAAGCTTGGGAGAGGATGAAATTAATGATACGTAATTGCCCTACACATGGTTTGAATTTATGGATGATTATACAAAAAAAATTATGCCGGATTGAATTTTTCTTCTAGAAATCTTTTAGATTTGGCCGCAGGAGGCACTTTTATGGAAATCACTTTAGGAGAAGCTACTAAACTCCTAGATAATATTATTGTTAATTATTCTCAATGGAATACCGAAAGATCCACTAGTAAAAAGGTTCATGCGATAGAAGAGATTAATGTTTTGAGTGGAAAGATGGATGAACTTATGAAATTGTTTGCTAATAAGAGTATTTCTTCTGATCCTAATGATATGCCTTTGTCTACTTTGATTGAGAATAATAATGAATCTATGGATGTGAATTTTGTTGGTAGGAACAACTTTGGTAATAACGTGTATAGAGGAAACTTGAATTCTAGGTCGTTCCCTAGTAATTCCTATAATAATTATGGTAATTCCTACAACGACTCTTATGGAAATTTTAATAAAATTCCCTCTGATTTTGAGACTAGTGTTAAAGAATTTATGAATTCGCAAAAGAATTTCAATGCTTTGCTTGAAGAAAAATTGCCTAAGATTGATGAGTTGGCTAGGAACGTGGATAGAATTTCACTTGATGTTGATTATTTGAAATTTAGATCTATTCCACCTAAGCATGATATCAATGAGTATCTCAAAGCCATGAGAATTTCCATTGATGAGTGCAAAGAAAGAACCGCTAGGATGCGTACTAAAAAAGATTGCTTTGTGAAAGCATGTTCTTCTACTTTTTATGATAATAATGATGAAGATCTAAAAGTGATTGATGTGTCTCCTATTAAATATTTGTTTTCCAATATGAATCTTGATAAAGATGGGACTGGAGATGAGTCAACTTTAGTTAAAAGGCGGCCCAATGATTCGGAGTTTTTAGATCTTGATGCAAAAATTAATAAAAGTGGGATTGAAGAGGTCAAAACTTTACATAGCAATGAACCCACTATTTTGGATTTCAAGGAATTTAATTATGATAATTTCTCTTTGATAGATTGTATTTCCTTGTTGCAATCCGTGTTAATTTCTTCTCATGCTTATAATCAAAATAAAGCTTTTACTAAACATATCATTGATGCTTTAATGCAATCTTATGAAGAAAAACTTGAATTAGAAGTTTCTATTCCTAGAAAAGTTTATGATGAGTGGGAACCTACTATTAAAATCAAGATTAAAGATCATGAATGCTATGATTTATGTGATTTGGGTGCTAGTGTTTCCACGATTCCAAAACCTTTGTGTGATGTGTTAGGTTACCGTGAATTTTATGATTGTTCTTTAAATTTGCACCTTGCGGATTCCACCATTAAGAAATCTATGGGTAAGGATTAATGATGTTCTTATAGTTGCAAATAGGAATTATGTGCCCATAGATTTCATTGTTCTTGATATAGATTGCAATCCTACATGTCCTATTATTCTTGGTAGACCTTTCCATAGAACGATTGGTGCAATTATTGATATGAAAGAAGGAAATATTAGATTCCAATTTTCGTTAAGGAAAGGCATGGAACACTTTCCTAGAAAGAAAATTAAATTACCTTATTAATCTATTATTAGAGCCACTTATGGATTGCATACCAAAGATGACAATATCTAGATCTATTCTTGTTTTTATGCCTAGCTAGGGGCGTTAAACGACAGCGCTTGTTGGGAGGCAACCAAATTTTATTTTTGTTCCTTGCTTTTTGTTCCTGTTTAGTAAAAAATAATTCATATAGCCTCTGTTTAGATGTGGTTTTATGTTTTAATTAGTGTTTTTGCCAAGTAGAACCTTTGGGAAGACTTGGTTGAAGTCTTTGCGATCTTGCTGTAAAAAACAGAAACTTTAGCGCTCAGGAGATTAGCTGCCATGTTTTACTGGAGAGTGCTTTTAGGTTGATTCTTTTTGAAGATGATTAATAGATAAAGTCCTCACGTCCACCAATTTATTTCAGAATTTTTGGAGTTCCAGAAGTATACGTTTGGTACATATTACTACAGACTGTTCTGTTTTTGACAGATTCTGTTTTTTGTGTGTTGTTTGCTTATTTTGATGAATCTATGGCTAGTATCAGGGGGTATGAACCATAGAGAAGCTGTAATACAGTAGGTTTGACACCAATATAAATAAAGAATGATTTGATTACAGTAGCTTAAAGTGGTGGTTTGTTTTCTTACACTAACGGAGCTCATGAGATTTCCTGTTTAAGTTTTGTGTTGTGAAGTTTTCAAGTTTTTGGGTAAAGATTTGATGGATGTTGGAATAAGGAGTGGAAAGAGCCTAAGCATGGGGATTCCCAAGGCACCCCAAGGTAAAATTCAAGGACAACCAAAAGCCTAAGCTTGGGGATATCCCGGAAAGCATCCCCTCTTTCGTCTTCATCTATCGGTAACTTAACTTGAGGCTATCACCACATGATATGTGTTTTGCTTGGAGCATCTTGTATGATTTGAGTCTTCGCTTTTTAGTTACCACAATCATCCTTGCTGTACACACCTTTTGGGAGAGACACACATGAATCGGAATTTATTAAAATACTCTATGTGCTTCACTTATATCTTTTGAGCTAGATAATTTTGCTCTAGTGCTTCACTTATATCTTTTTAGAGCACAGTAGTGGTTTTATTTTATAGAAATTATTGATCTCTTATGATTCACTTATATTATTTTGAGAGTATTTTAGAACAACATGGTAATTTGCTTTGGCTATAAAATTAGTCCTAATATGATGGGCATCCAAGATGGGTATAATAAAAACTTCCATATAGAGTGCATTGAACACTATGAGAAGTTTGATACTTGATGATTGTTTTGAGATATGAAGATGGTAATATTAGAGTCATGCTAGTTGAGTAATTGTGAATTTGAGAAATACTTGTGTTGGAGTTTTCAAGTCCCATAGCATGCACGTATGGTAACCGTTGTGTAACAAATTTGAAGCATGAGGTGTTCTTTGATTGCTTTCCTTATGAGTGGCGGTCGGGGATGAGCGATGGTCTTTTCCTACCAATCTATCCCCCTAGAAGCATGCGCGTAGTTCTTGGTTTTGATGACTTGTAGATTTTTTCAATAAGTATGTGAGTTCATTATGACTAATGTTGAGTCCATGGATTATACGCACTCTCACCCTTCCATCATTGCTAGCCTCTTCGGTACCAGGCATTGCCCTTTCTCACCTCGAGAGTTGGTGCAAACTTCACCAGTGCATCCAAACCCCGTGATATGATACACTCTATCACACATAACCCTCCTTATATCTTCCTCAAAACAGCCACCATACCTACCTATTATGGCATTTCCATAGCCATTCAGAGATATATTGCCATGCAACTTTCCACCGTTCCGTTTATTATGACACGCTTCATCATTGTCATATTGCCTTGCATGATCATGTAGTTGACATCGTATTTGTGGCAAGGCCACCATTCATAATTTTTCATACATGTCACTCTTGATTCATTGCCCATCCCGCGCCGGAGGCACTCATATAGAGTCATATTTTGTTCTAGTATCGAGTTGTAATCCTTGAGTTGTAAATAAATAGAAGTGTGATGATCATCATTATTAGAGCATTGTCCCGTGTGAGGAAAAAAAAGATAAAGGCCAAATAAAAAAAGAAAGGCCAAAAAAAGGGAAGGCCCAAAAAAATGAGAGAAAAAGAGAGAAGGGACAATGCTACTATCCTTTTTCCACACTTGTGCTTCAAAGTAGCACCATGATCTTCATGATAGAGAGTCTCTTATTTTGTCACTTTCATATACTAGTGGGAATTTTTCATTATAGAACTTGGCTTGTATATTCCAACAATGGGCTTCCTAAAATGCCCTAGGTCTTCGTGAGCAAGCAAGTTGGGTGCACACCCTCTTAGTTTCTTTTGTTGAGCTTTCATACATTTATAGCTCTAGTGCATCCGTTGCATGGCAATCCCTACTCCTCGCATTGACATCAATTGATTGGAATCTCCATATCCCGTTGATTAGCCGCGTCAATGTGAGACTTTCTCTTTATTTGTCTTCTCCACACAACCTCCATCATCATATTCTATTCCACCCATAGTGCTATGTCCATGGCTCGCGCTCATGTATTGCGTGAAAGTTGAAAAAGTTTGAGAATACTAAAGTATGAAACAATTGCTTGGCTTGTCATCAGGGTTGTGCATGACGAGAGCATTTTGTGTGACGAAGATGGAGCATGGCCAAACTATATGGTTTTGTAGGGATGAGCCTTCTTTGGCTATGTTATTTTGAGAAGACATAATTGCTTAGTTGGTATGCTTGAAGTATTATTATTTTATGTCAATATTAAACTTTTGTCTTGAATCTTTTGGATCTGAACATTCATTCCACAATAAAGAAGATTACATTGAAAGTTATGTTAGGTAGCATTCCACATAAAAAATTCTGTTTTTATCATTTACCTACTCGAGGACGAGCAGGAATTAAGCTTGGTGATGCTGATACGTCTCCAATGTATCTATAATTTTTGATTGTTCCATGCTATTATATTATCTGTTTTGGATGTTTAATGGAATTTATTATGCTCTTTTATATTATTTTTGGGACTAACCTATTAACCGGAGGCCCAGTGCCAGTTGCTGTTTTTTGCCTATTTCAGTGTTTCGCAGAAAAGGAATATCAAACGGAACGAAACCTTCGCGAGGATCTTTCTTGGAACAAACGCAGTCCAGGAGACTTGGAGTAGAAGTCAGAGATGCAACGAGGCAGCCACAAGGTAGGAGGGCGCGCCCAGGGGGTAGGCGCGCCCCCCACCCTCGTGGGCCCCTCGTAGTTCCACCGACCTACTTCTTTCGCCTATATGTACTCTTATACCCTGAAAACATCCAGGGGAGCCACGAAACCACTTTTCCACCGCCGCAACCTTCTGTACCCATGAGATCCCATCCTGGGGCATTTTCCGGCAATCTGCCGGAGGGGGATACGATCACGGAGGGATTCTACATCAACACCATAGCCTCTCCGATGATGTGTGAGTAGTTTACCACAGACCTTCGGGTCCATAGTTATTAGCTAGATGGCTTTTTTTCTCTCTCTTTGGTTCTCAATACAAAGTTCTCCTCAATGTTCTTGGAGATATATTTGATGCATGATGATATTTCCTATGTGTTTATGAATAAAGATAGTCCTTGGACAGTATCAATGATGTGTATCAGCAAGTACGTGACTTGTTTATGGGACTATGCATTTTATGATGACTGTCCTAAAAGGCCCCTAGCCGAAAGGGCTGTGTGGACACGCAGCCAAATAGACTAGCATATGACACGGTCGATGGCTTTGTCTCACTAGCCATGGAGCATTGGATGCTAACCGGATAATATGGACTTGGAAGGATCTGGTCGGATTCGACGTAGTCGGATCCGAGTCGAGATAAGGTTCGAGTCGGACAGACCGAACTATGAGACGCGTCGATATGTCATTTGTGAGTCTCTAGTACAACATACGTTCTATGTCCTAAGACCTGAGCTAGCACATGTACTTGGGATGGTGACAGGCTTGCTTTGGGCCGACCAAACGCTGCTCCATGACTGGGCAGTTACAAAGGTAGGTTTCGGGCTTGTCCAGACCCATGATGTGAGACATGGTCGAGCAAGATGGGATTTGCCCCTCCGACCAGGAGAGATATACTCTGGGCCCCTCGTATGATCCGACCAGGATAAGCATGGCCATGCGACAAGGATTATGAGATAATCTGGTTTGTGGTCGGCATCACTGGAACGAGAAAGAGGTCGGGCTAGCACAAGGATGACAGACTCGCCTTGAGCTCGACAACATATATCATGTGGCAAAAGGAATGGAAGTGTGATGTACATGTTTGCCTAACCAACTTCATCATCTGCTTGGTGGTCGGCACGGCTTGCTAGAGGCCGCTACCAGCCATGTAGTCCGGAGGTGATCCGAACTGCGACCAAGCCGGCTTGAACCTAAGGGGTCATGCGCTTAAGGGAAGGAACCTACAAGGTCGGATCCGAGGACACTGGTCGGATGTGATCCGAGTTGTATTCGGATTGTGGCCGAGTAGACTTATGGGCTTTAGGGTCCGTGCGAGACCCAAGTGTTGAGCCCGTGACGGACACCTATATAAAGTGGAGGTGTTGCACACTCATGCGATGGATCACTTCGGCGCTATCACTAGGGTTTGCATGTGTTGTGAATAGACACCTCTACTCGCCGCCGGTTGTGTGATTGGACCTAGCAGTCTGCCGCACGACGTTCCTCCTGCATGCACGAATACCGTTAGAGGCGGTGCACCTGCGCCGCTCCGGCGAACCTGTACGAGGGATCTGACGATCGGCTATTCGAGGGAGATCGGACGAGGAGGAGACGATCCACGCGGACGCTCTGCCCCAACTCTTCTTCCGCTGCACGGCACTGCGCGTCTAGTGGTAACGATCTGTGATCCATCTCCCGTAGCATGTTCTTGGTTGTTCTGTGCGTAGGAGTTGCTTACCGGATAGGCATGTTGTCTAGCAGTGACGCTAAAGCTCACTAGTCGCATGTGCTAGTCGGATCCTGAATCACTGAGAGTTTGCGGAGGGATGCCAACTTCAGTGGGAGTATTTCTGTTTAGGCTTGAATTACTCTACATAAACACATTGCTTAGTGATTGCATATTTTCTGTTGTAGATCAATGGCACCACCTGCTCAACCCAACTTTACATTGAAATCAATTCTGGAAAAGAATAAACTGAATGGAACAAACTTTACCACCTGGTATAGAAATATGAGAATTGTTCTCAAGCATGATAAAAAGGAACATGTTCTAGAGGATCCACTTCCAGAGGAACCTGCCGATAATGCTAATTCCACAAATAAGAATGCCCACCAGTGAATCATTGATGAATCAACGGAGATCAGCTGTCTGATGCTGGCTTGTATGGAGCCCGATTTGCAACAGCATTTCAAAAATGTTGAGGCTTACGATATGATCGAGAGTGTCAAGAGCATGTTTCAAAAGACAGGCTAGGACCGAAAGGTTCAACGTCTGGCGATCCTTGATGGATTGCAAGCTGAAGGAAGGTGATCCACTGAGCCCACATGTGATCAAGATGATCGGATATGTCGGGGAGGCTAATCGTACCCACGGACACCTATGGGGCCGGCGGAGCAGGCCCCTTGTGGTTCGGAGGGGGGCGGAGGTCGCACGAAGAGCGGATCGAGGCGATGCACACGAGCGGTTTACCCAACGGAGCTCTCGGAGAGATAAAACTCCTCTGCTGCTTGTTTGATCTATTGTGTTCTTGCTAGGGAGCAATGCGAGCTACAAAACCTAAGCGTGAGTGTATCTAGTCTATGGCGGTCAGAATGAATCGACCCTTGGCGAAAACCTTGAACCGAACCCCTTCTACGTTGCACTCGGGCCTCCTTTTATATGCTCAAGGGGTCTCCGACAGGTGGCAACATAGGCGGGGAATGCGAATGTAAAAACAGGAGTTGGTACACCTACTTGAACAATTATGCGGTGCAAAAATACCTAACTTTCGACGGCAAGGGACAAAAGCAATAAATGCACATCGTTGTCGCCCAAACAAAGGTAACAGAGACCGTCGAGTGCGCCTCCGCTTCGCCACGATGGCGAGCTGTCGGCCTCTCATCGCTGCTCTCCGCTGGCTGCCACAAATGCTCGACCGCGCCCATGGAGCGGTCCCATGGCGACACGTCAATGGGTGAGCTGGAGCGGAGATGGAGAGAAGTTGCATGCTGCGGCAAGCGCCTTTGCCGCGGCCGAATCCTGTCGCTCGGAGACGTGTCGCGCCCCGAGCCTTCCCGGCAAGCTCCTCTTGCCGGGGCCTTGTCTTCTGCGTGCCTGGAGTGGCCTTCCCGACAAGCTCCTCTTGTCGGGGCCTTGTCTGCCTAGAGAGGCCTTCCCGACAAGCTCCTCTTGTCGGGGTCTTGCCTTCAGAATGGCTGCGGAGGGTCTTGGCGGACACCCGGCGATGCTTGCCAGCGGGGGCCTTCTGTTGCCCGTGCACAAGTTCGGGTACTAAGGTACCCCTACTTTAGTACACCGGCAGGAGCCCCCGGGTCTGGGCCATACACGGTGCCGAGCGCTGTTGGGCCAGGCCCAAAACAGGGCACGGGCACGCGCGGCCTGGGTCCAAACCAAACCCACTCCGTATCCGCCGCGTCCCCCAGACCGCAGCGCCCGGCTAACGGCGTCGTGGGGAAGTGGGCGGCGTCTTGAGGTCGCTCCACCCGTCGCCCCGTTACGCATCCCCGCCACGTGGTTCCCATGCTCTTGGGGTCACGGACGGTGGAAGTGGGAAGCCCAGGCCGTCATGAGCAGAGGCAGCAGGTCGGCCCGATTCCCTGCTCTTCCTATGCCCTGATTTGTCGGCCAGGCGGTTGAGCCCCCACCTTGCTTCCTTAAAAAGCGGAAGGGGGCCTTGAAGGCCGCACTCTCCCACCTCCTCCTTTCCTCGATTTACCTCCCCTTTCTCTCATTCGCCATGGAGAAAAGGAGCCTTGGTTCTTCATCGGTGGCGGCGAGGGTCGCCATGGCAGCGCCCTCCCAACCCCACGCCTGGGCGGCAGAGCCAGCCCCAAGGGAAGGGGGAGGGGCGAGGTCGTGGGCAGGTCGAGGCGCTCGGGAAGAGGCGGGCCAGGCGGCGCGCCGTCTCCGCTTCCGCCGGCGGTTCCCCTCCCTGCGGCGGTCCATACCGGGGACGACCCTTGCGAGTTCTTCGTCAGGCTGCGCCGGGCGCCTCGTCGCCGCCTCCGGCTTCCAGCTCCATTTGCGAGCGCGATGGAGTCGGATCCGCCCGAGACACTGAGATTGCACATGAGGGGCTGTGGAATCAGCGGCATGCGAGTCCGCGTTGTATTCCCAGCCCCTAATGTGATGTATCTCGATCGTGGGTGGAAGACGTTCACCCGCATCCACAGCCTGAGGGCGGGGTTTACCCTCCATTTTAAGTTAATGGAGGTGATCTCCTCTCCGTCAAGGTCTTGAGGATCTTGGTACTTTCGGGCGAAGTGCTGCGTGGACAGCTCCTCCGACAATGAAGGTTCTCCCTCGAGCGAGTGACGAGGAGGAGAGCGGCAATGACGATGAGGTTGGCGGGCCCGACTAGTTGTCGGGCACCGCTTCGTCGTCTGGCGACCCCATCATCCGTGTCGCCCGGCTCCACTGAACTCCCCGGGTCGTCTCCTTGGGCGTGGCGTAGGGGAGGCTGCGGAAGGGAAGAGGGGTGGCGACAAGGCCGTCAAGTCGAATCACGAGGGCATAGTGCCCTTGACAGCGTCTTGGCGTCCTGCTGCCCGTCTTGAACCCGCTTCCGGCGCTGCCATCTCCGTCAAGCCCTCGGGAGCTCCGGGATGTTCTCTTGGTGTCTTCGGCACCCGTGGCTCGCCTAGGCGTTTCTTTTGCCCTTCCGCCTCCTTGACTTACCTCACGAAGAGGGACAGAAAAAGGATTACGGGCATCTTATCTTTTTAATTTGTAACCCTTCGGGCCTTATCCGCATTTAAAGCTTGTAATCCTCTCTTTCATGTTTTTCATTCCCCACGGATTGTATCCGAGTAGAATGTTTTTAATGAAAAAGGGATGTTTGAAAAGGGACGAAGGGCTTATCTGATATCTCAGCCCGGCAACTCGGCTTGCCGCAGCCCGGCAACTCTCGGCTTGCCGCAGCCCCGCAACTCTGGCTTGCCGCAGCCCCGGCAACTCTCGACTTGCCGGGCTTGGAGTGCCGCGCCCTTCTTCTCTTCGCTGTTATTTCAGTTCTGAGAGCGATTTAGCCAGTGCCGCGATAAGTTATTTTTGTAACATAACTTTATGCTGGGCAACATCTGCTGCGTTACTTCCTTTACTCGACTCTTGGCTTTGTATGTTATTACCCTACGCTTTTCAGGGAAACTTGCCGGTGCAGGCACCCTTGCCGCGGCGCCGAGTCACGGGACTTCAGCAGCTCTTTGGCGAAGTCGCTACCGACAAAGCAACCTTGTCGCGGACTAGCCGCAGCTCACTTAAGTTGTTGAGCGGACTCGAAACAAGGTAAGGCGCGACCGATCACGATTTGGTTCCTCCGCGCCACGGGTTTTTCATACAAAGCGCGGTCGTTCAAGGAAGATAACTTTACAAATTTATTACTGATCTGAATCGATCGATGCAATGTTATTTCCTCTACTTGATTTCTTCCTTTATGCGTTATTGCCCTCGCCTTTCAGAAACTTGCGGTGCGAGCACCCTTGCCTTGTCATGGCGCCCAGTCTTGAACTTCAAGCTTCTTTGGCGAATTCGCTACCGACAAGCAACCTTGTCGCGGACTAGCCGCAGCTCACTTAAGTTGTTGAGCGGACTCGAAACAAAGTAAGGGCGACCGATCACGACTTGGTTCCTCTGTACAGGTTTTCCATACAAAGTACTATCGTTCGAGGAAGATAACGAAATTTAAAATTGATTGCTCAAACTTTGGCAACTTAGCTTTTCTGTTTCTTGCTTCCCGATGAGGTGAAACTTCCTCGAGCTGTGCACAGTCCATAGTATTATCTCCTCCTCCCCTGGTTAACTTGTGCGCGAGGGAGCCTTCCTTTCTTTGAGAGAAGAGAAAGAAGAGGAAATAACGTTATGGAGCCTAGCGGCTCGATTCTGCTTACCGGGTGTGGTTGCTGCACAAAGTGTTAGCCAAAGCATGCAATAAATTGATGAAAGCATGAACTTAACAAGCTATGCGCAACACATGGGCTTTACTGATGCGCGGGGTCTGCGCCCGGCTTTGTACAAAGGATCACATGCAACAGCGACAAGACTTGTACAAAAAGGTGGTTGCCGGAACGGGTTCCGACAACCGCGCCTTATGGGTAAAACTTACGAAGATGCTCAATGTTCCAGAGTTGCTCACCGAATGCCATCTTCGGTCTCAAAGCGGACAGCGCCGAGCCTAGTGACTCGTTTCACCCGATAAGGGCCTTCCCACTTCAAGGCGTCAACTTGTTTGAATTCTTGGCGGACTGAGCAGCGCCAAGAACAAGGTCGCCTTCCTCGAGACTTCTGGCATTAACCCTGCGGCCATGGTATCGGCAGAGCTTCTTTCAGAAGCGAGCAGCTCGCATGACGGCTTTGAAAGGCGATCCTCCTCAAGGAGCAGCGCGTCATAGTGTCGCAACTGCTCTTGCTCAAGCTCATCATAAGCGAGCACTCGAGGCGATCCGTATACGAGTTCCGTGGGGAGAACTGCCTCTGCTCCATAGACTAGAGAAAAGGGTGCCTGGCCAGTGGCTCGATTTGGCGTCGTTCTGATCGACCAAAGAACCACCGGCAGCTCCTCGATCCAGTTTCTTCCGCACTTGTGCAGCCTGTCGAAAGTTCTGGTCTTGAGTCCGCGCAGCACTTCAGCATTTTCCCTCTCTGCTTGACCGTTGCTTCTCGGGTGAGCAACGGAAGCGAAGCAGACCTTGGCGCCAAGGTCTTGGACGTACTGCATGAAGGTGCGACTCGTAAATTGCGTGTCGTTGTCGGTGATCATCCTGTTAGGGATTCCGAAACGGCAAACAGTCGACCTGAAAAACTTGACTGCTGACTGTGCTGTCACCTTCCTCACTGCTTCCACTTCCGGCCACTTTGTGAACTTGTCGATGGCGATGTACAAGTACTCAAAGCCCCCGACAGCTCGGGGGAAGGGGTCGAGGATGTCGAGCCCCAGACCGAAAATGGCCAGGATAAAGGGATCGTCTGGAGAGCTTGAGCAGCTGGTGTATCTGTTTGGAATGGAACTGCACGCTTCACACTTGGTTACTTGTGCGATTTGCATCCTGGAGGGGCTGTCGGCGAGAAGAAACCTTGCCGGAAAGCTTTGCCGGGCAAGTGCCCTTCTTGTAATGTGGTGACCACATATGCCTACATGTATCTCTGCCAACAGCTTATGTCCATCTTCCCGGGCAATACACTTCAATTTCACACCGTTGAGTCTTCTTCTGTACAGTATGATGTCGACAAACTGGTACATACTTGACTGCCGGGCTACTCTTTCCGCTTCTTCTTGCTCTTCGGGAAGTTCTCCTGTCTGAAGGAAATGGACAATCTGCTGCGCCCATGTTGGAGCTTGTGGCTCGACAACAAGGACTAAAGGCACATCTGCTGCTGCGGAACATCAGCTTCTCTGGCAAGAGCACGTGGCTCTGCTGAACTAGAATAACTCCCGACAAGCTTGCGGAGCAAGACTTGTCGGGAGCGCTTGCTTTAACGAAACAAACCACAGGGTGCAGCCGGAGCAGACTGCTCCTCGGCTGCTGTTGGTGTTGATCTTGGGGACCTTTACTGCAACGACGGCTTCGGGAAGCTCTGGGAAAGTAGTCACCAGAGGCCAACTTCCTCTTCTTGCTTTGTCCGGTCGGCGGTGTTATGGTTGGCTGAGTCAGCTTGAGCACGAAAATCCCTGGTTCCACGAGTAACTTAAGCGCGGCGCACTTTGTGAGCCGTCGGCAATATCATTACGAGCTCTTGGAACATGTTCCATTTGCAGGCCGTCAAAGTGCTCTTCTAGCTTCCTCACTTCATCAACGTAGGCTTCCATCAACGGACTCGTAATCTTTGTTCACTTGTCGGACGACGAGTTGCGAGTCACCCCTGACAATAAGCTTCTTGATCCCAAGGTCCATGGCGATCCTGAGACCGGCAAGCAAACCTTCATACTCTGCAGTATTGTTTGTCGCTTGCTCCTTGGGAAAGTGCATCTGGACGACGTACTTGAGGTGCTCTCCGGTGGGTGCGATAAGCGACGCCGGCACCGGCGCCTTTGCGGCGAAGGCACCATCAAAGTACATCAGCCACTCTTTGCTTGCTTCTTTGGCGGGAATGCTCGTCTCCTAATCTCTTCATCTGGCGTTGGTGTCCATTCTTCTATGAACTCCGGCAAGGCTCTGCTTTGGATAGTTGATGTGCTTTCAAACTTAAGACCAAAGCTTGATAGCTCCGATTGCCCACTCGACAATCACGCACTGTCGCTCGGGTTCTGCAGTATCCTCTTTAGGGAAAGCGGTGACAACTGTGATCTCATGTGCTTGGAACTAATGGCGCAGCTTTCTCGAGGCCATGAGGAGGCCGAAAAGCAATTTTTGCACACCAGAGTACCTTGACCTAGCCCCCTGCAGAAGGGCCCGACAAAGTAGACTGGTAGCGCTGCACCATCCTTTTACGCATCTGCTCATGCGTCTTCGTGGACTCGTCCTTGTCGGGACCAGAGCTTGTCGTGAAAGCCCACCTTGTCATTTGGATGTGTTTGCCGTGGTTGCGGGCTCGTCATCCGCCTCCCTCTCCGCCACTAACGCAGCACTAACCACTTGATTGGTCGCCGCTATATACAGCAGCAACTTCTCTTGTGGTTTAGGCGCGACAAGTGTTGGAGTGGAGGACAGGTATCTCTTTAAGTCCTGCAGCGCAGCCTCCGCTTCGAGTCCATTTCTTGGACCTGCCTTTTTCAAAATCTTGAAAAATGGCGAGGCGCTCAGCAGACCTAGAAATAAACCTGCTGAGAGCAGCCACGCAACCGGCAAGTCTTCGTACATCCTTGACACGCTTTGGTGCTTCAATCTGCTCAATGGCCTTGATCTTGTCGGGATTAGCTTCAATCCCCCGCTGAGACACGAAGAACCCGAGAAGCTTGCCGGAAGGGACTCCAAACACGCACTTCTCGGGGTTGAGCTTGAGGTTGATCTTGCGCAGATTTGCAAAGGTCTCGTCCAAATCTTGGACCAAAGTTGCCTTGTCCTTGCTCTTGACCACTATGTCATCCATGTAGGCTTCCACATTTTTGTGCATTTGCGGCTCAAAAGCGTCATGGACTACCCTTGCAAATGTTGAACCAGCATTCTTCAAACCGAAAGGCATCCGTATGAAACAGTATGTGCCACATGGTGTGATGAATGCGGTCTTCTCTTCATCTTCTTCAGCCATGAAGATCTGATGGTATCCTGAGTATGCATCAAGAAACGAAGCAAATCACATCCGGCCGTGGAGTCAACAATCTGGTCAATGCGTGGCAAGGGAAATGGATCTTTGGGACAAGCTTTATTAACATCCGTGAAGTCGATACAAAGTCTCCATTTCCCATTTGCCTTGCGCGCGACTACGAGATTGGCCAACCACGTGGGATGGAGCACTCCTCGACAAGGCGTCTTGCTTCCGGTTCTTGATCTCTTCGGCTATGAATTCTTGGCGCTCCACCGCTTGCTTCCTGACTTTTTGCTTGACGGGCGCGCATGAGGACAAGCGGCGGCGGTGCTCAATCACTTTCACAGGAACACGGGGATATCAGACGGTTGCCATGCAAACACGCCGACATTCGCCCGCCAGGAAAGCAACGAAGCGGCGCCTTCCTATTTGGGGTCGAGAGAGCGCGATGGTGAAGGTACCACCAGCGCCGTCCTCCTCGGCGGGCACCTTCTTGGTCTTGGCGGACCCACCATCTTCTTGCACTTGCGGTGGAGCTTGATGGTGCGTCCTCGGCAGTAGCGCAGCACTCGAAGAAGCGGCGCTTGCCGGAGTGAGCATCGAGCCCTTGCGGACTTGGACTTGGTCTTCTTCCCCGGGAGCTTCAGCGGCAAGTGTTGGGCAATCTGTCGCGCTGCTGCATCCGGAAGATCTTGTCGGCACAGATAAGGGCATCCTTCTTGTCGCCATGGACAGAGATGACGCTTATCGGGCCCGGCATCTTGAGTAGGTTGTAGGCATAGTGAGAGGCTGCCATGAACTTGGCGAGTCTTTGGGCGGCCAAGTATCCCATTGTAAGGCAATGGGAAATCGGCAACGTCAAATGTAACCCTCTCGATCCTGAAGTTCAGCTCGCTGCCAAATGTGACCGCAACATAAGCTTCCCCTTCGACTTGCTCCTTCCCGGATTGATTCCTTGGAAGGTTCCGGTCTCTTCGAGCTCGCTGTCAGGGATTTGAAGCTTCTGGAGCACCGCGGAGGAGATCAGATTCAAGCCGGCCCCGCCGTCAACTAACATTTTGTGACCTTGAGGTTGCGGATGGTTGGAGAGACCAACATCGGCAAGCACCCGACCGCAGTTATGCGATCAGGGTGGTCCTCAATATCAAAAATGATAGGCGTGCCGGACCACTTCAGAGGCTTGCGTGACTCTACGGATGGTTCCGCTGCATTGACCTCCCGCATCCATTGCTTGAGTTGGCGGTGGGAGGTATGCAGGGAAGCACCTCCGTCAACGCAGAGAACCTCTGTGGCTTTCTGAAACTCCTGCTCGTCGGCGTCGCCGTCCTCCATATCTTCGTCGTCATCATCATCTTCATCCTTGTCGCGGCCGCGGGGAAGTCGATCTCCTTGTCGCTGCTTGACTTTGCCGCGGCGTCCTCCCCGGCCGGGACGTTTCTTGCTTGCTCCCCCAGCACCTTCCTGGGCCTTCTCCTTGTCGCGCCGCTCGTACTCGGCTCTCTGCTGCTCGACAAGCTGCTCGACTTTCTTGCAGCTCTGGAGATCGTGGCCCTTGGTGCGGTGGATCTTGCAATACTGCTTGTCGGAGCCGTCCTGCTTGTCAGCGGCCGCCACCGGCCCAGTGGTTGGCGTCGTGACAACCTCCTTGCCGGAGCCACCAGCCTTGGCGTTCTTGTCGCCCGCCTCCGTTGCGGACTGCTCGACAGCTAGCACTTCTCTGCTTTTCTTCTTCCTGTTGCCTCGCCCGGCCCTTCTTTCTTTGCCGGGCGGTGTCATCACTGTCGAGATCCTGCTTCATTCTCTCACGAGTCTCCTCCCTTCCTCGGTAGCGTGCACACTTGTCAGCCAAGGCATACAGCTCATCGACGTCCTTGACTTTGCACATCGCCATCTCCTCCCTCATCCTGCGGTTCCGCACATTACGATGAAATGCGCTGATCACCGCGCGGGGTGGACGTCAGGATGTTGTAGTGCACACGGTGAATCTCTGAATGAACTTCGCGCAGGACTCTCCTTCCTTACAGGCGAGCAAGTGAAGGTCGCTCTCTTGGCCATGAGGTTTGTGGCCACCTGTGAAGGCGCCAACAAACTGATGGCACAGATCCGCCCAAGAGGATATGGAGCTGTCCGGCAAGTGCATGAGCCAAGACCTGACGTTGGGCTTGAGCACGGCGGGAAGTAGTTGGCGAGGATCTTGTCGTCCGTCCCCCGCAGCTTGCACCGCGATGGTGTAGATGCTGAGGAACTCCGACGGATGCGTCCTGCCATCGTACTTCTCTGGCACGTCTGGCTTGAAGTTCTTGTTGGGCCACTGTACTTGCCGCAGCTCACGAGTGAACGCAGGGCAACCTACCGCGTCTGACAAGTCGCCTGGCCCCTCCGTGGCGTGCATGTCAGCAGAAGGCCCAGCGCGCTTGTCGGACTGACGTCGCGCTTCTCTTCGGCGCTCGATGCGAGTTCGAGCGTCCTCTTGTTGTCGCTCATGAAGAACTTGGCGCTGATCGCGGCGAGTTCGTGGATCCGACGACGCAGTGGAGTCGCTGTCGAGGTGGATCCGGTGAGTCGGCGATCTTGGCCTTCTTGGCGGAGAGTGCACGGTGGTTGCACCTCCGACAGTATCGTCGCCACCGGCTCGTGCCTTGTCGTCTCGTCGCGGAAACAATGGCGTTGGTTGCCGCGGAGCGTCGCCGTTGGCAAAGCCGATGAGGCTCTGGATAGTGGCCCTCCACTCGTCGACCTTGTCGGCCGTTGGAGGGTAGTCGAGAGCAGTTGAGATCTCGCGAGCTTGCTGGAGTAGTAGGCGGCATTGGAGAGCGGTGCGAGGAGGCGGGACGCTCGTACTTCTAACTATGTTAGAAGGAGCAGCGCCCGTCCGGCGACCGTATCTCACTAGTGCCCGGCATGTTGGCGCGCATGCTGGTCTTGAGGGTCTCGATCCAGCGAGCGTATGGCGTTGTGAACGCCATGACATTATTGGTCTCGCGTCTCCACGAGATGGACGCGGGGGATCTTGTGAGACGCCGAAGTTTGCAGTGCCTTGTCCTTGGACTTGGCAACGTCGCGAGCACCTTCGTCGGCGCCCGTTCCTCCGCCAGCGTCTGCACCACCACCCGTTTGCTGCGGTGAGGGTGGGTACGACGCGGACGGCTCTGCTGCCGCCGAAGCCTTCTTCTTCGGTGGCATGTTGAGGAAGATGTTGATGACGCTGCTCGCGTGAACGCCGGATCGGATTCACACGGCCTCGACGCTTCCCTACCGGGCGCGCCCGTAGATGTCGGGAGGTTGATCGTACCCACGGACACCTATGGGGCGGTGGAGCAGCCCCTTGTGGTTCGGAGGGCGGAGGTCGCCGCGAAGCGGATCGAGGCGATGCACACGGGCGGTTTACCCAGCTTCGGAGCTCTCCGGAGAGATAAAACTCCTACTGCTGCTTGTTTGATCTATTGTGTTCTTGCTAGGGAGCAATGCGAGCTACAAAACCTAGCGTGAGTGTATCTAGTCTATGGCCAGTCGAATGAACTGACCCTTGGCGAAAGACGCGAACCGAACCCCTTCTACGTTGCACTCGGGCCTCCTTTTATATGCTCAAGGGGTCTCCGACAGGTGGCAACATAGGCGAGAATGCGAATGTAAAACAGGAGTTGGTACACCTACTTGAGCGATTATGCGGTGCAAAAATACCTAACTCGGCGGCAAGGGACAAAAGCAATAAATGCATGTCGTTGTCGCCCAAAGCGATGTAACAGTAGACCGTCAGTGCGCCTCCGCTTCGCCACGATGGCGAGCCTGTCAGCGCCGCTCATCGCTGCTCTCCGCTGGCTGCACAGCTGCTCGACACGCGCCCATGGAACGGTCCAATGGCGACACGTCGCTGGGTGAGCTGGAGGGCTGATGGAGAGAAGTTGCATGCCGCGGCAAGCGCCTTGCCGCGGCCGAATCCTTGTCGCGCTCGGAGACTTGTCACGCCCCGAGCCTTCCCGGCAAGCTCCTCTTGCCGGGGCCTTGTCTTCTGCGTGCACGAGGTGGCCTTCCCGACAAGCTCCTCTTGTGGGGCCTTGTCTGCCTAGAGAGGCCTTCCGACAAGCTCCTCTTGTCGGGTCTTGCCTTCAGAATGGCGCGGAGGGTCTTGGCGGACGCCAGCAGGCTTGCAGCGAGGGGCTGACTGCCCGTGCACAAGTTCGGGGTACTAAGGTACCCCTACTTTAGTACACCGACGGGATATGTGCAAGCTGTGGATCGGTTGGGCTTCTCGCTCTTGGATGAGCTGGCTACTGATGCAGTTCTGGGTTCTCTTCCGCCCAGCTATGGCACGTTCATCTCGAACTACCATATGCATGGCATGGATAAGAAGCTCACTGAATTGCATGGGATGCTCAAAGTGGCAGAGTAGGATATTAAGAAAGGCACACATCAAGTGTTGATGGTGCAGAAATTGGCTAAGTTCAAGAAGAGTTGGTCCAAGAAGAAGGCTAAGGCAAAGGGCATAGAGACGGCAACCTCCGCCGCTGCGCCAAAGTCTGGACCGGACTCGAAGACCATTTGCTACCATTGCAAGGAAGCTGGTCACTGGAAGAGGAACTGTAGCAAGTGGCTTGCAGAGCATGGAAAGAAGGCCGGAAATGCTTCTTCAGGCAAATGTACACTTGTTGCATATGTTATAGACATTTACCTTGCTGACATACCAAGTAGCTCTTGGGTATTTGATACCGGATCGGTTGTTCATATTTGCAACTCGGCTGAGGGGCTGGTAAGAACTAGGCGTGTGGCACAAGGGGAGATTAACATCAGGGTCGGCAACAAAGCAAGAGTTGATGCGTTGGAGGTCGGCATGATGCAGCTCCAGCTTCCTTCTGGATTTATTTTGGAATTGAATAATTGTTATTACATTCCTGCACTTAGTCCGAACATTATTTCTGCCTCATGCTTGATGAGTCAGGGTTATGAATTCAACTTAAAGGACAATGGTTGTTCGTTTTATTTGAATGGTATGTTCCACGGCTATGCACCCATTGTTGATGGGTTATTTATATTGAATATAGAACATGAACCGGTCTATAACATGAATGTCAAGAGGCATAAGCCTAATGAGATAAATCCGACATACTTCTGGCATTGCCGGCTTGGACACATTAGTCTGAAACACATGAAGAAGCTCCATGATGATGGGCTCCTAACTTCGTCTGACTTTGGGTCATTCGAGACATGTGAATCATGCTTGCTCGGCAAGATGACTAAGTATCCTTTCGCAAAGAGTTGCGAGAGGGCGCCTGAGCTGTTGGAACTTATACATAGTGATGTGTGTGGTCTAGTGAGCACGACTGCCAGAGGTGGCTACCAAAGATTGGGTGACTTTTACCGGATTTAACTTGAGTAGATATGGATATATCCACTTGATGAGGCACAAGTCGGAAACTTTTGAAAAGTTCAAAGAGTTTTAGAACGAGGTTGAGAATCAGGTCGACAAGACTATAAAGCTTCTACGATCTGATCGTAGAGGTGAGTACATCAGCCAGGAGTTTGATGATCATCTGAAAAGGCGAGGTATAGTACCTTGATACGTCTCCAACGTATCTATAATTTTTGATTGTTCCATGCTATATTATATTCTGTTTTGGATGTTTAAGGGCTTTATTATACACTTTTATATTATTTTTGGGACTAACCTATTAACCGGAGGCCCAGCCCAAATTGCTGTTTTTTGCCTATCTCAGAGTTTCACAGAAAAGAATATCAAACAGAGTCCAAACGGAATGAAACCTTCGGGAACGTGATTTTTGGAACGAACGTGATCCATAGGACTTGGACCCTACATCAAGAAAGCAACCAGGAGGGCACGAGGTAGGGGGCACGCCTACCCCCCTGGGCGCGCCCTCCACCCTCGTGGGGCCCATGTTGCTCCACGGGCGTACTTCTTCCTTCTATATATACCTACGTACCCTCAAACCAACAGAGGCATCCACGAAAACCTAATTCCACCGCCGCAACCTTCTGTACCCGTGAGATCCCATCTTGGGGCCTTTTCTAGCGTCCTGCCGGAGGGGGCATTGATCATGGAGGGCTTCTACATCAACACCATAGCCCCTCCGATGATGTGTGAGTAGTTTACCTCGGACCTTCGGGTCCATAGTTATTAGCTAGATGGCTTCTTCTCTCTCTTTGGATCTCAATACAAAGTTCCCCACGATTCTCGTGGAGATCTATTCAATGTAATCTTCTTTTTGCAGTGTGTTTGCTGAGACCGATGAATTGTGGGTTTATGATCAAGTTTATCTATGAACAATATTTGAATCTTCTCTGAATTCTTTTATGTATGATTGGTTATCTTTGCAAGTCTCTTGAATTATCAGTTTGGTTTGGCCTACTAGATTGATCTTTCTTGCAATGGGAGAAGTGCTTAGCTTTGGGTTCAATCTTGCGGTGTCCTTTCCCAAAGGATGTTAGGGCAGCAAGGCACGTATTGTATTGTTGCCATCGAGGATAACAAGATGGGGTTTATATCATATTGCATGAGTTTATCCCTCTACATCATATCATCTTACTTAAAGTGTTACTCTGTTCTTATGAACTTAATACTCTAGATGCATGCTGGATAGCGGTCGATGTGTGGAGTAATAGTAGTAGATGCATGCAGGAGTCGGTCTACTTGTCACGGACTGATGCCTATATACATGATCATAGCTAGATATTCTCATAACTATGCTCAATTCTATCAATTTTTCAACAGTAATTTGTTCACCCACCGTAATACTTATGAGAAGCCACTAGTGAAACCTATGGCCCCCGGGTCTTGTTGGAAATATGCCCTAGAGGAAATAATAAAATGGTTATTATTATATTTCCTTGTTCATGATAATTGTCTATTGTTCATGCTATAATTGTGTTATCCGGAAATCGTAATACATGTGTGAATACATAGACCACAACATGTCCCTAGTGAGCCTCTAGTTGACTAGCTCGCTGATCAATAGATGGTTATGGTTTCCTGACCATGGACATTGGATGTCGTTGATAACGGGATTACATCATTAGGATATTGATGTGATGGACAAGACCCAATCCTAAGCATAGCACAAGATTGTGTAGTTCGTCTGCTAAAGCTTTTCTAATGCCAAGTATCATTTCCTTAGACCATGAGATTGTGCAACTCCCGGATACCGTAGGAATGCTTTGGGTGTGCCAAACATCACAACGTAACTGGGTGGCTATAAAGGTACACTACGGGTATCCCCGAAAGTATCTGTTGGGTTGGCATGAATCGAGACTGGGATTTGTCACTCCGTATGACGGAGAGGTATCTCTGGGCCCACTTGGTAAGACATCATTGTAATGAGCTCAATGTGACTAAGGGGTTGGTCACGGGATGATGTGTTACAGAACGAGTAAAGAGACTTGCCGTAACGAGATTGAACAAGGTATCGATATACCGACGATCGAATCTCGGGCAAGTGCTATACCGGTAGACAAAGGGAATCGTATACGGGATTAATTGAATCTTTGACATCGTGGTTCATCCAATGAGATCATCGTGGAACATGTGGGAGCCAACATGGGTATCCAGATCCCGCAGTTGTTTATTGGCCGGAGAGATGTCTCGGTCATGTTTGCATAGTTCCTGAACCCGTAGGGTCTACACACTTAAGGTTCGATGACGCTAGGGTTATTGGGAATAGATGTACGTGGTTACCGAATGTTGTTCGGAGTCCCGGATGAGATCCCGGACATCACGAGGAGTTCCGGAATGGTCCGGAGGTGAAGATTTATATATGGGAAGTCCAGTTTCAGTCACCGGAAAGGTTTCGGGGTTTATCGGTATTGTACCGGATCACCGAAGGGTTCCGGGATCCACCGGAGGGTCCACCTGCCCGAAGGACCTAATGGGATGTAGTTGGGTGGGAACCAGCCCCTTAGTGGGCTGGTGCGCCCCCAAGGGCCCAAGGCGCCTAGGGTTGGAAACCCTAGGGGCCTGCTGCCCCCCCGGGGGCGGGCGCCCCCTAGTTGGAAACCTTAAGGGGGCCGCTGCCCCCCCCAGGGACCGCCGCCTCGAGGGCTGCCACCCCCCTCTAGATGGATCTAGGGGGCCGGCCCCCTCCCCTTCCCCTATATATAGTGGGGGTTTTGGGGCTGCCAGAGACACGAGTCTCCCTCTCTCTTGGCGCAGCCCTACCCCTCTCCCTCCTCGTCTCTCGCAGTGCTTGGCGAAGCCCTGCTAGAGTGCCACGCTCCTCCACCACCACCACGCCGTCGTGCTTCTGCTGGACGGAGTCTTCCCCAACCTCTCCCTCCCTCCTTGCTGGATCAAGGCACGGGAGACGTCACCGGGCTGCATGTTTGTTGAACGCGGAGGCACCGTTGTTTGGTGCTTAGATCGGATTCGGCCGCGATCTGAATCGCTTCGTGTACGACTCCACAGGTGGCGTTCTTGCAACGCTTCCGCATCGCAATCTTCGAAGGTATGAAGATGCAGTCCCTCTCGTTGCTAGTAAGCTCCATAGATTGATCTTGGTGATGCGTAGAAAATTTTCAATTTCTGCAACGATCCCCAACAGTGGCATCATGAGCTAGGTCTATGCGTAGTTTCTATGCGCGAGTAGAACACAAGTTGTTGTGGACGTCGATTTTGTCAATTTACTTGCCGTTACTAGTCTTATCTTGATTCGGCGGCATCGTGGGATGAAGCGGCCCGGACCGACCTTACACGTACGCTTACGTGAGACAGGTTCCACCGACTGACATGCACTAGTTGCATAAGGTGGCTAGTGGGTGTCTGTCTCTCCCACTTTAGTCGGATCGGATTCGATGAAAAGGGTCCTTATGAAGGGTAAATCGAAATTGGCATATCACGTTGTGGTTTTGGCGTAGGTAAGAAACGTTCTTGCTAGAAACCTATAGCAACCACGTAAAATTTGCAACAACAATTAGAGGACGTCTAACTTGTTCTTGCAGCATATGCCGTGTGATGTGATATGGCCAAAAGGATGTGATGAATGATATATGTGATGTATGAGATTGATCATGTTCTTGTGATAGGAATCACGACTTGCATGTCGATGAGCATGACAACCGCGGGAGCCATAGGAGTTGTCTTAATTTATTGTATGACCTGCGTTTCAATAAAAAACGCCATGTAATTACTGTACTTTATTGCTAACCGTTAGCCATAGTAGTAGAAGTAATAATTGGCGAGACAACTTCATGAAGACACGATGATGGAGATCATGATGATGGAGATCATGGTGTCATGCGGTGACGATGATGATCATGGCGCCCCGAAGATGGAGATCAAAAGGAGCAAAATGATATTGGCCATATCATGTCACTATTTGATTGCATGTGATGTTTATCATGTTTTACATCTTATTTGCTGAGAACGACGGTAGCTTAAATCAGATGATCCCTCGTAATAATTTCAAGAAAGTGTTCCCCCTAATTGTGCACCGTTGCTAAGATTCGTTGTTTCGAAGCACCACGTGATGATCGGGTGTGATAGACTCTAACATTCGAATACAACGGGTGTAAGCTAGATTTACACACGCAATACACTTAGGTTGACTTGACGAGCCTAGCATGTATAGACATGGCCTCGGAACACGGAAGACCGAAAGGTCGAACATGAGTCGTATAGAAGATACGATCCACATGAAGATGTTCACCGATGATGACTAGTCCGTCTCATGTGATGATCGGACACGGCCTAGTTGACTCGGATCATGTATCACTTAGATGACTAGAAGGATGTCAATCTGAGTGGGAGTTCATTAAATAATTTGATTAGATGAACTTAATTTTCATGAACATAGTCTAAAAACTTTGCAATATGTCTTGTAGATCAAATGGCCCACGCTAATGTTGCCCTCAACTTCAACGCGTTCCTAGAGAAAACCAAGCTGAAAGACGATGGTAGCAACTACACGGACTGGGTCCGTAACCTGAGGATCATCCTCATAGCTGCCAAGAAAGCATATGTCCTTGATGCACCGCTAGGTGAGGCACCTGCTTTCCCAGCAACTCAAGACGTTATGAACGCCTGGCAGTCGCGTAGTGATGATTACTCCCTAGTTCAGTGCGGCATGCTTTACAGCTTAGAACCGGGGCTCCAAAAGCGTTTTGAGAAACACGGAGCATATGAGATGTTCCAAGAGCTGAAAATGGTTTTCCAAGCTCATGCCCGAGTCGAGAGATATGAAGTCTCCGACAAGTTCTACAGTTGTAAGATAGAGGAGAATAGTTACGTCGTGAGCACATACTCAAAATGTCTGGGTTACACAACCTCTTGTCTCAGCTGGGAGTCAATCTCCCGGATGACGCGGTCGTTGACAGAATCCTTCAGTCGCTTCCACCTAGCTACAAGAGCTTTGTGATGAACTTCAATATGCAGGGGATGCAAAAGACCATTCCTGAGGTATATTCAATGCTGAAATCAGCGGAGGTGGAGATCAAAAAGGAACATCAAGTGTTGATGGTGAATAAAACCACTAAGTTCAAGAAAGGCAAGGGTAAAAAGAAATTCAAGAAGAACGGCAAGGGAGTTGCCGCGCCCGGTAAGCCAGCTGCCGGGAAGAAGCCAAAGAATGGACCCAAACCTGAGACTGAGTGCTTTTATTGCAAGGGAAACAGTCACTAGAAGCGGAACTGCCCCAAGTACTTAGCGGAATAAGCGGAGACTGGTGAAGGACGAGGTGACGATGCGCGTCGGGAATGGTTCCAAGGTCGATGTGATTGCCATCGGCACGCTACCTCTACATTTACCTACGGGATTAGTTTTAAACCTCAATAATTGTTATTTAGAGCCAGCTTTGAGTATGAACATTGTATCTGGATCTCGTTTAATGCGAGATGGCTACTCATTTAAATCTGAGAATAATGGTTGTTCTATTTATATGAGAGATATGTTTTGTGGTCATGCCCCGTTGGTCAATGGTTTATTCTTATTGAATCTCGAACGTGATGTTACACATATTCATAGTGTGAATGCCAAAAGATGTAAGGTTGATAATGATAGTCCCACATACTTGTGGCACTGCCACCTTGGTCACATTGGTGTCAAACGCATGAAGAAACTCCATGCAGATGGACTTTTGGAGTCTTTTGATTATTAACCATGCCTCATGGGTAAAATGACCAAGACTCCATTCTCCGAAACAATGGAGCGAGCAACCAACTTATTGGAAATCATACATACCGATAAAAAGCGGTCCAATGAGTGTTGAGGCTCACGGTGGTTATCGTTATGTTCTCACCCTCACTGATGACTTAAGTAGATATGGGTATGTCTACTTAATGAAACACAAGTCTGAGACCTTTGAAAAGTTCAAGGAATTTCAGAGTTTGGTTGAGAATCAACGTGACAGGAAAATAAAGTTCTTATGATCAGATCGTGGGGGAGAATATTTGAGTCACGAATTTGGCACGCACTTAAGGAAATGTGGAATTGTTTCACAACTCATGCTGCCTGGAACACCTCAGCGTAATGGTGTGTCCGAACATCGTAATCGCACTCTGTTGGACATGGTGCGATCTATGATGTCTCTTACCGACCTACCGCTATCATTTTGGGGATATGCTTTAGAGACTGCTGCATTCACTTTAAATAGGGCTCCGTCGAAATCCGTTGAGACGACACCATATGAATTATGGTTTGGGAAGAAACCTAAGCTATCGTTTCTAAAAGTTTGGGGATGCGATGCTTATGTCAAGAAACTTCAACCTGAAAAGCTCGAACCCAAGTCGGAAAAATGCGTCTTCATAGGATACTAAGGAAACTATTGGGTATACCTTCTACCTCAGATCTGAAGGCAAGATCTTTGTTGCCAAGAATGGATCCTTTCTGGAGAAAGAGTTTCTCTCGAAAGAAGTAAGTGGGAGGAAAGTGGAACTTGATGAAGTACTGCCTCTTGAACCGGAAAGTAGCGCAGCTCAAGAAAATGTTTCTGTGGTGCCTGCACCGACTAGAGAGGAAGTTAATGATGATGATCAAGGAACTTCGGATCAAGTTACTACTGAACTTCGTAGGTCCACAAGGACACGTTCCGCACCAGAGTGGTACGGCAACCCTATCTTGGAAATCATGTTGTTAGAAAATGGTGAACCTTTGAACTATGAAGAAGCAATGGCGGGCCCGGATTCCGACAAATGGCTTGAAGCCATGAAATCCGAGATAGGATCCATGTATGAAAATGAAGTATGGACTTTGACTGACTTGCCCGATGATCGGCGAGCCATAGAAAATAAATGGACCTTTAAGAAGAAGACAGACGCGGATGGTAATGTAACCATATATAAGGCTCGACTTGTCGCTAAGGGTTATCGACAAGTTCAAGGGGTTGACTACGATGAGACCTTCTCACCCGTTGTCAGTGTCAAAACCGGCGGATCTCGGGTAGGGGGTCCCGAACTGTGCGTCTAAGGCAGATGGTAACAGGAGGCAGGGGACACGATGTTTACCCAGGTTCGGGCCCTCTCGATGGAGGTAATACCCTACTTCTTGCTTGATTGATCTTGATGATATGAGTAGTACAAGATTTGATCGACCACGAGATCGTGGAGGCTAAACCCTAGAAGCTAGCCTATGGTATGATTGTTGTTGTCCTACGGACTAAACCCTCCGGTTTATATAGACACCGGAGGGGGCTAGGGTTACATAGAGTCGGTTACAATGGGAGGAGATCTACATATCTGTATCGCCAAGCTTGCCTTCCACGCCAAGGAGAGTCCCATCCGGACATGGGACGAAGTCTTCAATCTTGTATCTTCATAGTCCAACAGTCCGGCCAAAGTATATAGTCCAGCTGTCCGGATACCCCCTAATCCAGGACTCCCTCAGTAGCCCCTGAACCAGGCTTCAATGACAATGAGTCCGGCGCGCAGATTGTCTTCGGCATTGCAAGGCGGGTTCCTTCCTCTGAATACTCTGTAGAAGATTTTGAACACAAGGATAGTGTCCAGCTCTACAAAACAAGTCCCACATTCCACCGTAGAGAGAATAATATTTCCACAAATCTAATCTGCTGACGCACTTGATATCATGACCTCATACCATGGCCCGGTCATTATCCGAACCGTTTTTCTCAACCAACCTTGGCGCATATTGCGAGGCGGTTTCCTTGGCACGTCTTGTCAAAGCAAAGATCGTGTCCCCTTATCGCAGGATTCTCATCAATATGGGCGTGGGTAACCCAACCGCGCCATCAATCACGGCGCTTGGGAAGTAAGCGAGTTTACCAGGCTAGTGGGGGCGTATAGTTTCGTCCGCCTTTATAAAGGGATAAGGGTTCACCTTTTTTCACCCACGCCTTCTCCCTCCTCGCTCATCCATTCTTGCGCACTCGAGCTCCAACACCCAAGTTCGCATCTTTCTCCTCACACCGCTCCAATCATGTCCGGAGCGGGAGGCAGGATGAAATCCTCCGTCACGGAGGAGGACATCAAGAAGCTGCGGGAGCCGGATACTTGGCCACAGATATCGCAAGACCGCTGCCCGACGAGGGGCAGATCGTCCCTACCCCGGAGCCTTACGAGAGGGTAGTCTTTCTCACCCACTTCGTCCGCGGACTAGGGTTCCCCCTTCACCCGTTCGTCCACGGCTCATGCTCTTCTACGGGCTGGACTTCCATGATCTACCCCCGAACATTATTCTCAACATCTCTGCGTTTATCGTCATGTGCGAGGCCTTCCTCCGCGTCCGACCCCACTTCGGCCTGTGGCTGAAGACCTTTAATGTCAAGCCGAAGGTTGTAGGCGGCCAGCAAGCGAAATGCGGAGGCGCCATGGTGGGAAAAATGCCCAACGTCACATGGCTCGAGGGGCTCCTATGTGGAGACCATAAAGGGGTGGCAGTCGGGGTGGTTCTATATCACCGAGCCGCGCGACACCAACTGGGTGCGGCCCCTGAATTCCGATACGGAATCCCCATGCGCCTTACCTCCTGGAAAGAGAAGGGCTTGTCCTGGGGTTCATCGGTGGAGCTGGCCAGACTCCAGAAGTGTATCCGGAACATGATAAGCAAGAAACTCAAGCTTGTCAACGTGGTCCAGGTCATGCACTTCCGCCGGATCCTCCCGTGTCAACAACGAGCATTTAATTTATGGGAGTTCGACCCAGCCCAGCACCAGACTCTGCGCGAACTCTTCGACACGGTGCACAAGGACGTCTAGAAGGTGCTGTTCAAGGGCGTCGAGGTCTCCCCTTCCCTTACCGAGGACCGCGGACTTAGCGCAAAGCGCCCTGCGAATCCGGTAAGTTCTCTACACCTTATAGGGTATTTTCTTTCCCCAGTTTAATCATGTGCGGGATCTGAGCTCCCATGCCTTTGACAGGACTGGGTGGAAACATCGGAGTATATCGACTGCCCGCCCCCGCCTGAAGATCCGGCCAACGCTCTCCTGACGGAGATGCTGACTCCGGCACCTTATGAGGTGCCGGAGAAGAAGACTAAGAAGAAGACCACGGGGACCCGGAAGAGTTCCCGGCGTCAGGTGGTATCGGACTCATCGTTCGATAACTCCAAGACGCACTCCTCTCGTGAAAACGAGGAGGAGGAAGATGAAGGTTCTCCCCCTCCAGCCTGGGGAGACAAGAAAAGGAAGGCCGCCCCAACCGGGGAGGCCGAAGGGTCCAAGAAGGGAAGGACTCCCCTTCCGGACTGTTCTACAACCGCCGCGCATAGCGAAGACGAGTGGTTGCCCAGGGACAAGCCCCTAGCGAAGTCGTAAGTATTCGGATACCAGAGTGAGTCATGGTATGCTTTTATTGCACTGCTTCTCCTTACGTCGAATATGATTATGCAGTCCGTCCCGAGCCCGCATCGACGTATCTTCGTCAGACGGTTCTTTGGACTCGTCGGATATGAATAGTGATTCACTTACGACCGCCTCCTCCCCTCTCCCTACGGACAACGTCAAGGCGTTGTCCCAAAGGGCACCAAGCCGAGGGGAGGTTGTCCTGGAGGCGCCTCAAAGCGACCTTCCGGACCCTGGGCGCAAAGGGAGCAAGACTCCCACGGGCTCCAAGTTCAGCCCTCAGCCGAACACCGCATCGGAACCACCAATGGTCCCAGACTCCGGCAGGCGCCCCCCTGTTAAGAGGGGCAAGCCGCTCGTGCCGGTGACCTCTGTCCACCCAGAGGCACCGGACAACGTGCTGGAAGTGCTTCGTAGTGCTTCCATCGACGAAGAGCACCGCACTATCATGAGTGCGGTGATAAAAAAGGTTCAGTCCGCCAAGAGCGGACTGACTGAAGCCTGTGTCAGCCTCCTAACAGGTTTTGAGGTGAGTAATCGAAGTATAGGAAAATATTACCGCATACACAGTAGCCCCTGATGCTCTGTTCGGCGTTCGTGAAGAAAAGCCGAATAGAGGATCATACAGTAACTGCAGGAGTTTAATCCAAATATGCATGTATGCGTATGCAGGCTTCACTGCTGGCCGCTGCCGCACGTACTGTGGATGTTGCCCCGCTGAAGCAGGACCTCGAGCGGTCCAAGGAAGAACCCGGCCTTGCCAAGAAGCAGCTCGAGGAGAATAAAGGTAAGCAATACCTTGTCTATATAAAAAAAGTTTTGGTTGCAAGATAATAGGATCATCATGATTGTGCCAGGGACCAAGACCAAAGTGGCGACCCTGAAGCAAGTGATGTCCGAGGCCGAGAGCAAAGCGGCCAAGGAGCGCATTGAGCGAGAAAGACACGAAGCCTGAGTAGGCGAGGTGCAGCAAGAGCTCCAGGCGCCCGTGAAGAAGCACGAGTCCTTGGAGCTTGACTCGAAGAGGCGAGAGTCTGAGCTTGCCAAGGCCCTCGAAAGCGCAAAACATGCCAAGGCCGAAGCCCAAAAGGCCCTCCAGGAGATTGAGGCGGTGAAGAAGATGGCGGCAGGTAAGGCATTCATTATGCAAAGCAAGCATCTGAAAGAAAATTTCTATTTACTTACCCGAGTTCGGAGCTCTCCAGGGGCGTTCGCAGATCTGCCCCCACAGTGTCCGATGCCGCCAAGTTCTCTTTGGCTGAGGAGGGGAGCTCGACGGAGAAGGTGTTCTGGTCTCGATATCGGGACCGAACACCCGATGTTTTGAGCGACCAGTTGAAGCAACTGGTCGAGCTCCACAAGGCGGCCGAACAGGCCATGAAGGGCCTTATAGTCCGGATGTGGCCTGGCGATGCCCTTCCCAACAGCTACTTCGGCCTGGTGAGGCGGCTTGTGGATGCCTGCCCACGGCTGGAAGTCATAAAGCGGTCCGTCTGCATCGAAGGTGCACGCAGGGCTTTTGCCCGTGCGAAGGTGCACTGGGCCAAGATGGACGCCGAGAAGCTGGTGAAGGAGGGGCCGCCGCAGGGCAAGGAGCATCCCCACCACGAAATGTATTATGAAGGTGTCTCAAGGGTGCCCGCCTTGTGGCGGACGAGTGTTCCAAAGATGTAATTTTTGAATGAACTTGCTCATGTGATCCTGTATTATGAAAACTAGTTCATGTGCGCTTATGCAACGCTTTTGTATTTAAAATATTACCTTACATGCGGCCGTTTATAAGATCTGAGAGTTGGCTAGTCGTTGGCTTCTGCCCCCATGCAACTAGTGTTGGGGTGTTCGGGATAAATCTGAGCACTCTTTTTCCCGTTTTTGGGTCCTTCAGGGGAGGTGCTCAGCGTAACGAACCAGGCAATCGGACTATAATGCTTTATCACTCTCAATTAGCCATAGAAGTCTACAATTTTAAATTTTGGTGAAGCCCCTAGTATTCGGAGGGCCGAATTTGGGGCTCTATACACGCCTAAGTCAGACAAAGCCGACTCCTCGCCCGAAGCGGAAAAAGTCTTTAGGGACTTGATACCTCTCGAACAGAGACCAGCTCTCGCCTTACCATGACAGTCAGTTTTAGCTTTCTCTACTGAGGTACTTGTCTGGAAGAACCAGGACACAATCGCAGTAGTTCTCCCAGTGCTACCTTAGCCGATATAGCGGAACGTAAGGTACAGAAACATGGGAGCCGGGAAAACCCAACTATTGACCCAAGACATGATTCGGAGCTAATGCATATAATGCTATAAGTTCAGGGTGCCGCACTGTCAAGAGTGTTCGGACTTCTCACGCCGTGTTGTGGGGTATACGGAAACCCCTGGCGTACTGGCCGTACCAGAGTGTACGGGTGCTAACTGTCCTGAATGAACACACACACACACACACACACACACACACACACACACACACACACACACACACACACACACACACACACATATATATATATATATATAGAATGCGATAATAGACTAGTGATATGCATTGTTTATTCAAGAGATGCGTCAAAGCATACTGGTACATGTAGTGTGGTAAGCAAAAAATAGGACTATTTGACATGTCCCATCCAGGGGCAAGCTGCGGACTGGTATCTTAAAGAAGGTATTTCACTCGTTATCAGAGACCACCTGGGGATTCCATTGTAAGATGTAGCTTCCTGCCTCCTTGGATGTTGTATCATGTGTCCGGCAATCGTACTGCCGGATAGGGCTTCCAGAGAGTAAAGTCCTGAAAGAAAGAGAATGACTAAGATAGTAAGGCCCTAGTGCGGTTGAGCCGCATTGTGGGACATGCCTTGATCGTGCCCCCGCCGACGCCTATGGTATTTTCAATGCGTAATTATGTACGCTGCGTGTACTAATTTTGTCGTTCGACCGAGGCTAGGGCGGGGGCGAATTGCTACGCTGAAGCTCTGGCGTGCCAAGCGATCTGTTGCAGGTTGCTCGAGACGCAGCCCGGTGTCCGGGGGCTTTATCGCCGAATTGGTGGATTGCCTTAGGAGGCTGCTTTGTGCCTCCGCTGCGAGGGCCGCAGTGTGCTCCTCTGTACGGAACGAGCGCTCTGTGTTTCCATTGACTGTGATGACCCCCCTAGGTCCTGGCATCTTGAGCTTAAGGTATGCATAATGCGGTACTGCGTTGAATCTTGCAAACGTGGTTCGCCCGAGCAGTGCGTGATAGCCGCTGCGGAACGTGACGATATCGAAGATTAACTCCTCACTTCGGAAGTTGTCCGGAGATCCGAAGACCACTTCCAATGTGATTCAGCCCATACAATTGGCCTCTACACCTGGGATGACGCCTTTAAAGGTCGTTTTTGTGGGTTTGATCCTCGAGGGCTATACCCATTTTGCGCACTGTATCCTGATAGAGCAGGTTCAGGCTGCTGCCGCTGTCCATAAGGACTCGTGTGAGGTGAAATCCGTCAATGATGGGGTCTAAGACCAATGCGGCAGATCCGCCATGACGGATACTAGTGGGGTGGTCCCTGCGATCGAAGGTGATCGGACAAGAGGACCATGGGTTGAACTTTGGGGCGACGGGCTCCATCGCATATACGTCCCTTAGTGCACGCTTCCGTTCCCTCTTGGGGATGTGGGTTGCGTATATCATGTTCACCGTCCTCACTTGTGGGGGGAACCTCTTCTGTCCTCCCGTGTTCGGCGGCCGTGGCTTCTCCTCGTCATTGTTGTGCGGCCCCTTGTCCTTGTTTTCGGTGTTTAACTTGCCGGCCTGCTTGAACACCCAGCATTCTCTGTTGGTATGATTGGCTGGCTTATCGGGGGTGCCGTGTATTTGACACGAGCGATCGAGTATGCGGTCCAAACTGGACGGGCCCGGAGTGCTTCTTTTGAATGGCTTTTTATGTTGACCGGGTTTAGAGCCTCTGAATCCGGCATTGACTGCCGTATCCCCGGTGTTATCGCCGTTGTTGCGGCGCTTGTGTTTGCTGCGATGTGGCCTGCCGTTACTGTCCTTGGTATCCGGCGCCAAGGTTTCTTGATATGTTGTTACCGCGAGCCAACCAACTATCCTCTCCAGCAAACGCTGGTCATTAGTGTCGTGAGGGCTGCCATAGACTTCGCTTTTCTGGCGAGGTGCCGGGCGAGCCACTCGTCACGGATGTTGTGCTTAAATGCTGCTAAGGCCTCGTGATCCGGACAATCGACAATTTGATTTTTCTTGGTTAGGAACCGTGTCCGCACTGCTCGGCCGATTCCTGGCTGCTGAATTATGTGGCTCAATTCATCGGCATCCGTGGTCGCACATAAGTGCCCTGGAAGTTGTCGAGGAATGCGTCTTCCGCATCCTCCCAACAGCCAACGGAGTCTGCTGGCAAGCTATTCAGCCAATGCCGAGCTGGTCCTTTAAGTTTTAACGGTAGGTACTTGATGGCATGTAGATCATCACCACGGGCCATGTGGATGTGGAGGAGGAAGTCCTCGATCCATACCGCAGGATCGGTTGTGCCATCATATGATTCGATATTTACGGGTTTAAAACCCTCTGGGAATTCATGCTCCATTACTTCGTCAGTGAAGCATAGGGGGTGTGTCGCGCCTGCATCTTTGGGCTATATCGCGGCGCAACTCATATGAGTCTTGCCTGTTGTATTCGGCCCGGCCGGATTTGCTTTTACTGTATCCGGCGTGGCGGTCACCGTCCCGCGTAGGGGCGTGCCCTCGTGATTCGTAGATCGATCTTGCGTGTTTTGCCCTGTCTTCCAATATGTCTCGTAGGTCTCGCGTGTTTCCCGGTGCCTTGGTATATTTGTTTGAGTGGCGATGGGGTGCGGGCTGAGCTTCTGGCTGAAATGCCTCTCTGTCTCGGCCACGAGGTGGCCGATCAGCCGCGTCATATGCTTCCTCCTCAAATCAGGGTAGCATCATGCGCTTTGGCTGACCCTTGGAGGGGCATTCGAGTTCGTATTCCTTGGCCGCAAGGACTTCATTTCATCTGTCTGCTAGCAAATCCTGATCAGCTCGAAGTTGTTGATGTTTTTTCTTCAGGCTATTTGCTGTGGCTATAAGCCGGCGCTTAAAGCGCTCCTGCTCGACAGGATCCTCGGGTACGATGAATTCTTCGTCATCAAGGCTCACTTCGTCTTCGGAGAGAGGCATGTAATTGTCATCCTCCGCTTCTCCCTCTGCCGCTCGCTCAGGAGGGCTGGCTTGTTCATCCTCCGGCTCTAGATCTTGGCCCGAGGGATTGTCATCATCTTCGCACCGTCCCGAGTAATCAAGTATCTCCTGTGGCTGGTATCACCGCTTTTGTCGTGGCGAGACTTAGAGTGGCGCCACGACGCCGGGCGCTTGGGTTGCTTCTTGGAGGGGTCATCCTCCGATGTCTTGTCGCCATTGCCTTCTTTGGGTGTATCCACCATATATATATCATATTCGTCTCCTTCATCGTTTTCCATACCATCGATGTCTTCGGAGTCGAAGTCGAGCATGTCAGTTAAGTCATCGACAGTGGCTACTAAGTGGGTGGTGGGTGGGGAGTGAATTTCTTCGTCATCCACATCCCATTCTAGCCGGACATAGTTCGGCCAAGGTTCTCCTGACAGGGAGAGAGACTTTAACGAGTTTAATACATCACCGAAGGGCGAGTGCTGAAAGATATCCGCGGAGGTGAACTCCATGATCGGCGCCCAATCGGATTCGATAGGCATGGGCGCAGGCGGTTCAGAGTCCGTGGCCAGAGACCAGTCCAGCGGTTCGGAGTCCGTGGCCGGAGACGGGTCCAGCGGTTCGGCGTCACGGTTCTCGTGAGGGGTAAGGGCAGTATTCGGCTCTATCGCCACTGAGGGTGCAGCCTCCAAGGCGGGGTCTATCCGCCCGCCTTCAGATGGCGCAGTCTGTTCCGGATTAAAGGCGGAGTGGTTGCTGGCGTGATTTCCCGAACACTATCCGACGGCAGAGCTACATCGCGCTCGTCGTGATCGTGCGGCACACCTGGCATGGGCTCGAATCCGTCGAAGATTAAGTCTCCAAACCTGACCTGGTGGCCAGGGGCGTAGCTCTCGATCTTCTCCAGATGGCCAAGCGGGTTGGCCCGCAGTGCGAAGCCGCCGAATACGAAGATCTATCCGGGGAGGAAAACCTCACCCTGGACCGCATCGTTATCGATGATCGGAGGAGCCATCCAACTTTACAGCGACGACACGGTGGAACTCTCAATGAAAGCACCAATGTCGGTGTCAAAACCGACGGATCTCGGGTAGGGGGTCCCGAACTGTGCGTCTAAGGCGGATGGTAACAGGAGGCAGGGGACACAATGTTTACCCAGGTTCGGGCCCTCTCGATGGAGGTAATACCCTACTTCCTGCTTGATTGATCTTGACGATATGAGTAGTACAAGAGTTGATCTACCACGAGATCGTGGAGGCTAAACCCTAGAAGCTAGCCTATGGTATGATTGTTGTTGTCCTACGGACTAAACCCTCCGGTTTATATAGATACCGGAGGGGGCTAGGGTTACACAGAGTCGGTTACAACGGGAGGAGATCTACATATCCGTATTGCCAAGCTTGCCTCCCACACCAAGGAGAGTCCCATCCGGACACAAGACGAAGTCTTCAATCTTGTATCTTCATAGTCCAACAGTCCGGCCAAAGGATATAGTCCGGCTGTCCGGATACCCCCTAATCCAGGACTCCCTCACCCGTAGCGAAGCTGAAGTCCGTCTGAATCATGTTAGCAATTGCCGCATTCTATGATTATGAGATATGGCAAATGGACGTCAAAACGGCATTCCTTAATGGTTTCCTTAAGGAAGAATTGTATATGATGCAGCCGGAAGGTTTTGTCGATCCTAAGAATGTCGACAAGGTATGCAAGCTCCAACGCCGATCTATGGGCTGGTGCAAGCATCCGGGAGTTGGAACATTCATTTTGATGAGATGATCAAAGCGTTTGGGTTTACGCAGATTTATGGAGAAGCCTGTGTTTACAAGAAAGTGAGTGGGAGCTCAGAAAGCATTTCTCATATTATATGTGGATGACATACTATTGATGGGAAATGATATAGAACTCTTGGAAAGCATAAAGACCTACTTGAATAAGTGTTTTTCAATGAAGGACCTTGGAGAAGCTTCTTATATATTGGGCATCAAGATCTATAGAGATAGATCAAGACGCCTCATTGGTCTTTCACAAAGCACATACCTTGACAAGATACTGAAGAAGTTCAATATGGATCGGTCCAAGAAGGGGTTCTTGCTCAGACATAAGGTGTGAGATTGAGCACGGCTCAATGCCCGACCACGGCAGAAGATAGAGAAAAGATGAGTGTCATCCCCTATGCCTCGACCATAGGGTCTATTATGTATGCCATGTTGTGTACCAGACCTGATGTAAACCTTGCCGTAAGTTTGGTAGGAAGGTACCAAAGTAATCCCGGCATGGAACATCGGATAGCGGTCAAGAATATCCTGAAGTACCGAAAAGGACTAAGGATATGTTTCGTTTATGGAGGTGACGAAGAGCCTGGCCGTAAAGGGTTACGCCAATGCTAGCTTCGACACGCATCTGGATGACTCTAAGTCACAAACCGGATACGTGTATATGTTGAATGGTGGAGCGATGGCTAGTGCGGTGCAAGCGAGGCGTCGTGGCGGGATCTACATGTGAAGCGGAGTACATGGCAGCCTCGGCGGCAGCGCAGAAGCAATTTGGGTGAAGGAGTTCATCACCGACCTAGGAGTCATACCCAATGCGTCGGGGCCGATCAAACTCTTCTGTGACAACACCGAGCTATTGCACTTGCCAAGGAGCCTGTGTTTCACAAGAAGACCAGCACATCAAGCGCCGCTTCAACACCATTCGTGAAAATGTTCAAGATGGATACATAGAAATTTGCAAAGTGCATACGGATCTGAATGTCGCAGATCCGTTGACTAAACCTCTTCCGCGAGCAAAACATGATCAACACCAGAACTCTATGGGTGTTCGATTCATCACAATGTAACTAGATTATTGACTTTGACAGACTTGCCCGATGATCGGCAAGCGATAGAAAACAAATGGATCTTTAAGAAGAAGACGGACGCGGATGGTAATGTTACCATCTATAAAGCTCGACTTGTCGCTAAAGGTTATCGGCAAGTTCAAGGGGTTGACTACGATGAGACTTTTTCTCCCGTAGCGAAGCTGAAGTCCGTCTGAATCATGTTAGCAATTGCCGCACACTATGATTATGAGATATGGCAGATGGACGTCAAAACGGCATTCCTTAACATCTATCTTAAGGAAGAACTGTATATGATGCAGCCGGAAGGTTTTGTTTAATTCTAATAATGCTAACAAGGTATGCAAGCTCCAATGATCCATTTATGGGCTGGTGCAAGCATCTCGAGTTGGAACATTCGCTTTGATGAGATGATCAAAGCGTTTAGTTTATGCACTTATGGAGAAGCCTGCGTTTACAAGAAAGTGAGTGGGAGCTATGTAGCATTTCTCATATTATATGTAGATGACATACTTTTGATGGGAAATGATATAGAACTTTTGGACAGCATTAAGGCCTACTTGAATAAGAGTTTTTCAATGAAGGACCTTGGAGAAGCTGCTTATATATTAGGCATCAAGATCTATAGAGATAGATCGAGACACCTCATAGGTCTTTCACAAAGCACATACCTTGAAAAGATATTGAAGAAGTTCAAAATGGATCAGTCCAAGAAAGGGTTCTTGCTCAGACATAAGGTGTGAAATTGAGCTCGGCTCAATGTCCCACCACGGCAGAAGATATAGAAGAGATGAGTGTCATCCCCTATGCATCAGCCATAGGGTCTATTATGTATGCCATGTCAGGTACCGGGCCGGATGTAAACCTTGCCGTAAGTTTGGTAGGAAGGTACCAAAGTAATCCCGACAAGGAACACCGGATAGCGGTCAAGAATATCCTGAAGTACACGAAAGGACTAAGGATATGTTTCTCATATATGGAGGTGACGAAGAGCTCATCGTAAAGGGTTACGTTGATGCTAGCTTCGACACAGATCTGGATGACTCCAAGTCACAAACCGGATATGTGTATATTTTGAATGGTGGGGCAGTCAGTTGGTGCGGTTACAAGCAAAGCGTCGTGGCGGGATCTACATGTGAAGTGGAGTACATGGCAGCCTTGGAGGCAGCACATGAAGCAATCTGGATGAAGGAGTTCATTACCAACCTAGGAGTTATTCCCAATGCGTCGGGCCCGATGACTCTCTTTTGTGACAACACTAGAGTTATTGCCCTGGCCAAGGAGCCCAGGTTTCACAAGAAGACCAGGCATATCAAGTGTCGCTTCAACTCCATTCGTGAAAATGTTCAAGATCGAGACATAGATATTTGTAAAGTGCATACGGACCTGAATGTCACAGATCCGTTGACTAAACCTCTTCCACGATCAAAACATGATCAACACCACAACTCTATGGGTGTTTGATTCATCACAATGTAACTAGATTATTGACTCTAGTGCAAGTGGGAGACTGTTGGAAATATTCCCTAGAGGCAATAATAAAATGGTTATTATTATATTTCCTTGTTCATGATAATTGTCTATTGTTCATGCTATAATTGTGTTATCCGGAAATCGTAATACATGTGTGAATACATAGACCACAACATGTCCCTAGTGAGCCTCTAGTTGACTAGCTCGTTGATCAATAGATGGTTACAGTTTCCTGACCATGGACATTGGATGTCGTTGATAACGGGATTACATCATTAGGAGAATGATGTGATGGACAAGACCCAATCCTAAGCATAGCACAAGATCGTGTAGTTCGTCTGCTAAAGCTTTTCTAATGTCAAGTATCATTTCCTTAGACCATGAGATTGTGCAATTTCCAGATACCGTGAGGAATGCTTTGGGTGCCAAACGTCATAACGAATCGGGTGGCTATAAAGGTACACTACGGGTATCCCCGAAAGTATCTGTTGGGTTGGCACGAATCGAGACTGGGATTTGTCACTCCGTATGACGGAGAGGTATCTCTGGGCCCACTCGGTAAGACATCATCATAATGAGCTCAATGTGACTAAGGGGTTGGTCACGGGATGATGTGTTACAGAACGAGTAAAGAGACTTGCCGTAACGAGATTGAACAAGGTATCGGTATACCGACGATCGAATCTCGGGCAAGTGCTATACCGGTAGACAAGGGGAATCGTATACGGGATTAATTGAATCCTTGACGTCGTGGTTCATCCGATGAGATCATCGTGGAACATGTGGGAGCCAACATGGGTATCCAGATCCCGCTGTTGGTTATTGGCCGGAGAGATGTCTCGGTCATGTCTGCATAGTACTTAATGTTCGATGACGCTAGGGTTATAGGGAATAGATGTACGTGGTTTCCCGGATGAGATCCCGGACGTCACGAGGAGTTCCGGAATGGTCCAGAGGTGAAGATTTATATATGGGAAGTCCAGTTTCAGTCACCGGAAAGGTTTCGGGGTTTATCGGTATTGTACCAGGATCACCGAAGGGGTTCCGGGGCTCCACCGGGAGGGTCCACCTGCCCCGAAGGACCTAATGGGCTGTAGTTGGGTGGGAACCAGCCCCTTAGTGGGCTGGTGTGCCCCCCAAGGGCCCAAGGCGCCTAGGGTTGGAAACCCTAAGGGGCCGCTGCCCCCCTCCCCCCCGTGGGGCCGCCGCCCCCCCCCCCCCTCTAGATGGATCTAGGGGCCCCCCATCCCCTTCCCCTATATATAGTGGGGGTTTTGGGGCTGCCAGAGACACGAGTCTCCCTCTCTCTCGGTGCAGCCCTACCCCTCTCCCTCCTCATCTCTCGCAGTGCTTGGCGAAGCCCTGCTGGAGTGCCACACTCCTGCACCACCACCACGCCGTCGTGCTGCAGCTGGACGGAGTCTTCCCCAACCTCTCCCGATAAAACGTTGCGGAGGCCGGTCTGCAGGTAGCTCAGAATCAACCCCGCCGAACCAGCGTTGCGATCTGTGTTGTGTTGTCAGGCGTATTTTAATTGCCACCACCGTATTTCACCGTATTCGATGGATAGGCTCCAAGTTACTGACAGGAACTGAAACTGGGCGAAGCAGCATCCATCCCCTCCAATCTCGGCATTTGCCTGTGGGCCATCGGTTTGGACTAGTGACATGATGGGCCATCAATTTTTGCATGCAGGCCTGCAGGTTTCGATTGTCATGAAGGGATGAGATTACTTAAAGATCCTGGATTATTGGCACTATAATTACGGATCTACAACCAATAGATTGCTAACTAACAGTTCTGGGTTTGTAGCAATTTCTTGGAGATTAGCGATGTGAAAATAGAGAAATGCTCTGAATGAAAGTATTTTTTTTCCTTGGGAATATTCAGGCTTGTTAATGTCAAATTGGAAAATGCAGTATATTTTTTGCTCACTAATTCGTGAGTTTGATAGTTTTAAAAAAAATCATAGGTGCACAGTTACAGAAAACAAAAGAGAAGGGGCCTACACATAATTGTATCATTATCCGTTGGGAAAGAGTGGATCTAGAGCTTCGTACGTGATGTCTAACTAGAAGGGTTGGGCGCGTTTTGCTGCGCCCTTGGTGTTGTTGAGATTCTTAAAAAAGTACTTGCTTTGTTTTAAAATATAAGGTGTATTACTTTTTTGAAAAGTTCAACCTCTTTAAACTTGATCAAATTTTTAAAGAAATATATCAAAATTCATAATATCAATTTGGTTTTATTAGATTCATCATGAAATGGATTTCCATAAATTTTTGGTTTAATATTGTGGATATCGATATTTTTGGCTCTAAACTTGGTCAAAGTTAAAGAAATTTGACTTTACAAAAAACTAATACCCCTTGTATTTTTGAATTGATGAAATATTTAGTTTGGCGGATGGGAGACGATGGAGTGTGTTTTATGTTTATTATAATGCGTTTCTTTAGTGGGTCTTTCATGGTGTGATTTTGTGTTATTTGTTAATCAATTCATATTTTTGTGGGTAAATTTCTACGTCGGTGGTTACATGTACTATATTGGCGCTATAGTATCATCGCATGGTGGCGCTTTTTTCTTTCTAGATGGTAAGAGGGCGCACGGGGTTGATATGTCTTCCTAGCCGGTTGGTATTGATTGATTTGAAAAATCGTTGGCCCGATCAAAATTGTAAACCAAATTCAAAATTAAATATCTCAATCGAATAAAAAAGCTTCAAAATTAGAAAATATGCCGAATTAAAATAATTAAACGGGGAGCTCCTTTAGAAATATTGACCGAGTCAAAAACAGTTGACCAAGTTCTAAACCGAAAACCTCAATTAGTTGCAAGGACTTAAAAATTAGGAAGCATAGTGTACAGTATAAAAGATTTGAATGAGAGCTTTGAGAAATTATTGACTTGGTCAAAATCGGATGACCCAATTCTAATTGGACATCTCAATTGATTGTGAGGCCTTTTACCTTAGGAAGCTTAGTGATATAGTAGATGAGCAGCACTCTTAATTAACTTAATTAGTTTGCTCAAAATCTAAAAGGTAACTGTGCACTAATCAAAGGATTTAGTCATTAAAAAAGAAATACACTTATTGCATAGGTTGGAAAGCTCGCCCAGGATAGCATGGTCTCATATAAAACAGACATCGACGGGTGAGACACTTGGTCTAATACAAAATTGATACTTTTTACTGCCTGCCACAACTCCGTGGTAAATTTAAGTAAAGGCGTATTAATTCAGAGCAGTCAAGTCACTGCTCCAGTGCTCCACCACGCACATCAAACAACATCTGCATTCAGTTGAGTCGTGTGGGGAGCAAGCGCAGGAGACAATGGGCAAAGGACATACGTGTGCACTATTCCAGCAGCCGTATATTGTGAAGTATACCACGAAAAAGCCTGCCAGGAGTGAATCACGAAGCATATTCCCACGAGGCAGATAACGAGCTACCTGATGCTCGGCCTCTGCGACGCCACACTCTCTCTCCTTGCTGGATCAAGGCGCGGGAGACGTCACCGGGCTGCACGTGTGTTGAACGCGGAGGCACCATTGTTTGGTGCTTAGATCGGATTCGGCCGCGATCTGAATCGCTTCATGTACGACTCCACCGACTGCATTCTTGCAACGCTTCCGCATCACGATCTTCAAAGGTATGAAGATGCACTCCCCTCTCGTTGCTAGTAAGCTCCATAGATTGATGTTGGTGATGCGTAGAAAAATTTTAATTTCTGCAACTATCCCCAACAGGTCTATCTTCCATCATATTAATCTTCCAACACTTAGCTATTTTTATTGCCTTTTATTTTACTTTGCATCTTTATTATAAAAATATCAAAAATATTATCTTATCATATCTATCAGATCTCACTTTCGTGACTATGAAGGGATTGACAACCCCTTTATTGCGTTGGTTGCAATGTTTTTATTTGTTTGTGTAGGTGCGAGGGACTTGGGCGTGGCCTCCTACTGGATTGATACCTTGGTTCTAAAAAACTGAGGAAAATACTTACGCTACTTTGCTGCATCACCCTTTCCTCTTCAAGGGAAAACCAACGGAGTGCTCAAGAGATAGCATACCTCATCTCACACCTCCAGGTACGCCACAGAGAAACGGCGTGTCGGAACGGAGGAATAGGACCTTGTTGGACATGGTTCTTTCTATGATGAGCAAATTGGATTTACCCTTGTCATTCTGGGGATACGCTCTAGAAACTGCAGCTTTCACACTTAATAGGGTACCATCAAAATCCGTAGACAAGACACCACATGAGATGTGGACCGGGAAGAGTCCCAGTTTGTCTTTTCTAAAGATTTGGGGTTGTGAAGCATTTGTCAAGAGACTTATGTCAGACGAGCTTACACCAAATTCGGATAAATGCATATTCATGGGATATCCGAGGGAAACCTTGTGATATAGCTTCTACAACCGGGAAGAGAACAAAGTGTTTGTTGCTCGGAACAGGGTTTTCCTTGAGAAAGAGTTTCTCAGTCGGGAGGCCAGTGGGAGGACGGTCCGACTCGAATAAATTCGAGGACCACTCGGGGACGACTCAGCTGGTGATGGGATCATACCGGAGTCAGTCAGGGAACCCATAGTGGAAGCGGCCCCAGAACCACGGAGGTCGAAAGATTACGCAAAGTGCGTGATGTATTGTTGCTAGAAAGAGATGAGCCGGCCACATATGCGGAAGCGATGGTGAGCCCAGATTCCGAGGCATGGCTAGAGGCCATGAGATCCGAGTTAAAGTCCATGGATGAGAATCGAGTCTGGGACTTGGTTGATCCGCCGCCTGGCGTAACAGCCATTGGTTGCAAATGGGTCTTTAAGAAGAAAACCAATGTGGATGGAAATGTTCAGATCCACAAAGCTCGGCTTGTCGCAAAGGGTTATGGACAAGTTCAAGGAATTGACTACGACAAGAATTACTCGCCGGTAGCGATGCTAAAGTCGGTGAAGATCGTACTAGCTATAGCTGCATATTTCAATTACGAGATATGGCAGATGGATGTCAAAACGGCTTTCCTTCATGGAAATTTAACCGAGGACGTGTATATGATACAGCCCAGGGGTTTTGTCGATCCGACTGGCACTAGTAAGGTATGCAAGCTCAAGAGATCCGTTTATGGGTTGAGGCAAGCATCTCGGAGTTGGAACATTCGTTTTGATGAGGTCGTCACTGGTCTCGGTTTCATCAAAAGCAAAGAGGACACTTGTTTATACAAGAAGTTAAGTGGGAGATCGATAGTGTTTTTGATCTTGTATGTGGATGACATATTGTTGATCGGGAACGATGTTTCGATGCTGAACTCGGTCAAGGAGTCATTGAATGGCAAATTTTCAATGAAAGACCTTGGTGAGGCGGTGTATATTTTAGGCATTAAGATCTATAGAGATAGATCAAGGAGGTTGCTCGGCTTAAGCCAGAGCACGTACATAGATAAAGTGTTGAAGCGGTTCAACATGAGTGAAGTGAAGAAAGGGTTCTTGCCACTCTCACATGGTATAAGGCTAAGAGAGACTCAGAGTCCTTCGACATCTGATGAGCGAAGCAGGATGAGTAGGATTCCGTATGCCTCGGCAATCGGATCCATCATGTATGCCATGATATGTACAAGGTCAGATGTTGCTTTTGCAATAAGCCTAACAAGCAGATACTGCATCAACCCAGGTGAGAGTCACTCGGGCAGCGGTAAAGACTATTTTGAAGTACCTGAAAAGGACTAAAGAGATGTTCCTAGTTTGTGGAGGTGAGGAAGAGCTCGTCGTAAGGGGTTACGTCGATGCTAGTTTCCAAACCAACAGAGATGATTGTCGATCACAGACTGGATTCGTGTACGTCATGAATGGAGGAGCAGTGAGCTGTATGAGTTCCAAGCAAGATACGGTGGCCGATTCTACCACAGAAGCCGAATACATTGCGGCTTGTGAAGCTGCAAAGGAAGGTGTTTGGATCCGGCATTTTCTGGATGATCTTGGTATTTTTCCAGCCTCGGTAAAACTATTGAACCTTTATTGTGATAATTCTGGTGCCATCGCACAAGCCAAGGAGCCGAGTAATCACCACAAGGTCAGACACATAGATCGGAAATATCACCTTATACGAAAGATCGTAAAGAATGGTGATGTAGAGTTATGCAAAAATTCACACGGATGCAAATGTTGCAGATCCGTTGACTAAGCCGCATCCACAACCCAAGCATGAGGGGCACGTTAGAGCTATGGGCATTCGATGTCTATTTAATTGACTCTAGTGCAAGTGGGATACTGTTGGAGATATGCCCTAGAGGCAATCATGCATGATGATATTTCCTAAGTATTTATGAATAAAGATAGTCCTTGGACATTATCAATGATGTTTATCAGCAAGTACGTGACTTGTTTGTGGGACTATGCATTGTATGATGACTGTCCTAAAAGGTCCCTAGTCGACGCGCAGCCAACTAGACTAGCATATGACACGGTCGATGGCTTGGTCTCACTAGCCATGGAGCATTGGATGCTAACCGGATAATATGGACTTGGAAGGATCTGGTCGGATTCGACGTAGTCGGATCCGAGTCTAGATAAGGTCCGAGTCGGACAGACCCAACTATGAGACACGGCGATATGTCATTTGTGAGTCTCTAGTACAACATACGTTCTATGTCCTAAGACCTGAGCTGGCACATGTACTTGGGATGGTGACAGGCTTGCTTTGGGTCGACCAAACGCTGCTCCGTGATTGGGTTGTTAGAAAGGTAGGTTTCGGGCTTGTCCAGACCTATGCTGTGAGACATGGTCGAGCAAGATGGGATTTCCCCCTCCGACTAGGAGAGATATACTCTGGGCCCCTCGTGTGATCTGACCTGGATAAGCATGGCCATGCAACAAGGATTATGAGATAATCTGGTTTGTGGTCGGCATCACTGGAACGATAAAGAGGTCGGGCTAGCACAAGGATGACAGACTCGCCTTGAGCTCGACAACATATATCATGTGGCAAAAGGAATGGAAGTGTGATGTTCAGGTTTGCCTAACCAGCTTCATCGTCTGCTTGGTGGTCGGCACACCTTGCTAGAGGCCGCTACCAGCCATGTAGTCCGGAGGTGATCCGAACTGCGACCAAGCCGGCTTGAACCTAAGGGGCCGCGCGCTTAAGGGAAGGAACCTACGAGGTCGGATCCGAGGACACTGGTCGGATGTGATCCGAGCTGTATTCGGATTGTGGCCGAGTAGACTTATGGGCTTTAGGGTCCGTGCGAGGCCCAAGTGTTGAGCCCGCGATGGAGGTATATATAAAGTGGAGGTGTCGCACACTCATGCGATGGATCGCTTCGGCACTATCACTAGGGTTTGCATGTGTTGCGAATAGACACCTCTACTCGCCGCCGGTTGTGTGATCGGACGTAGCAGTCCGCTGCACGACGTTCCTCCTGCACGCGCGGACACCGTTAGAGGTGGTGCACCTACGCCGATCCGGCGAACCTGTACGAGGGATCCGACGACCGGCTGTACGAGGGAGATCGGACGAGGAGGAGACGATCCACGCGGACGCGCTGCCCCAACTCTTCTTCCGCTGCATGGCACTGCGCGTCTAGTGGTAGTGATCTGTGATCCATCTCCCATAGCATGTTCTTGGTTGCTCTGCGCGTAGAAAAATTTCAATTTGCATTCAACGCACCCTACCGTAGAACCCAACAATAATTTTTTCACCCACCGTAATATATGCTATCATGAGAGAAGCCACTAGTGAAACCTATGGCCCGCGGGTCTATTTTACATCATATAAGTTTCCGATCTATAATTCTAGTTTACTATTTATTTTACAATCTTTACTTTTGAATCTATACAACAAAAAGTACCAAAAATATTTATCTTATTATCTTTGTCAGATCTCACTTTTGCAAGTGGCCGTGAAGGGTTTGACAACTCCTTTATCGCGTTGGTTGCAAGGTTCTTGATTGTTTGTGCAGGTACTAGGCAGTTTGCGTGTAGTCTCCTATTGGATTCATACCTTGGTTCTCAAAAACTTAAGGAAATACTTACGCTACTTTGCTGCATCACCCTTTCCTCTTCAAGTGAAAACCAATGCATGCTCAAGAGGTAGCAAACGCCATATGTTAAGCATCAGAGTCCTTACAAACACGCCTATATAGAAAAATAAAATTACTTTTAAATCCTTGATGGTGTTGAAGTCTTCTTCATCTTGCATCCATCGACGATGCACTATGAACGTAGCTCGATGCCGCCTTTGGGCTTCCGCCTCAGGAGGATCAATTTTTTAGACCCTGGAGCTTGTAGAAGTAGCGACTGGAAAGTCTTCGAGGCATACCAGGAGACGCCGACAACCGTGATCAGTGAAGCAAATCGCCACCTCGAAGAAGACAACACTGATAAGCCTATAGATCCACCAAAGACAACCACCGGTTGAACCCCACGAGATCCGCTAGAGACACACCTCCACACGCCCTCCGACGATGCTAGATGTACCACCGGGACAAAGGCTAGACGGAGAGAACCTTATCACATCTTCAGGAGCCGTCGTCGTCTTACCCTCCTGAGCAGGGTACAAACTCTAACAAAACTCAAAGAAGCATCTAAAAAGGGAGGCCTCCTACCAGCAAGAGTCGGGATCCACCATACCTCCATGGCCTTAGGGCCACCAAAGATGAGACTTGGTCCTTGTCGTACGGAGAAAACATGCATGACTTGGGCCATATTTTTTTGAGGGGACATACTCCACCCATATCATGCATGCAAGACAAGCCCATCGCGACGTGAAGAACAACACCTGATAAGGGACAACGACACGGGAGGCAGATGGCCCCTATTCCACGACCTACGCGATGGGGAGCGAGGTAACACACACCCCTCGCTCGCCCAGGGGCGAATTTGAGCTGGCCCATGTGGGGGCGAGGTGCCCAAAGTTTTTTTAGAGATTTCAAAAAGAATATTCTGATTTTCAAAAAATGTTCACGGATTCAAAATAATATTCACTTGATTGAAAGACAATTCTTGAATTTAAAAATGTTCACAATTTCAAAAGAATGAACATTTTTTGAATTTTAATGAACATTTTTTATTGGGTGAACAATTTTATGAGCATTTTCAATAATGATGAACTTTTTGTATTTGATGAACAAAATTTATATTCAAGAACTATTTTTTCAAAATCGTTTTTTAATTCAATGAACATTTTGTGAAATTGATGAAAGAAAATTCAAATTTGATGAACGAATTTTGAATTTGATGAATATTGAATCTGATGAACTAATTTTGAATTTGATGAACCTTTTTTACATTGATGAACATTTTTTGAATTCGATGAACAAAAAAATGTTCGCGAATTTAAAAAGAAAATGTGTAAAGAAGTGAAAAAGTAGAGAAGCAAAGAAAAAGGAAAAAGAAAAAAGAAACAAAAAAAGGAAAAAATAAAAAAAGCAACAAAATAAAAAGGAACCGGTTCAGTGAAGGTACTAGAACCTTCTCAAAACCGGTGCAAGAATACATGTGAAGTCCCGAAATATGGGCTGACCCACTGTGCAAATGATCAGGGAGGGGGTACGTGCTAAGTCGCTCCACAACGACCTATGCGCCAAATAGGATCCGCCTGGGAGGCAAACCACCTTCATCGTCGGTTAGAGGAATCTTCGCCATCCGGCGCACACCCCCGTCCGAGCTTTGCAGGCCCATTAACTTTTTTTGCTTTCCTCCTAAGCTTCGAAAAAGGAGCACGCGAAGGGGTCGAACTTGAGACCTCTCGATTTTTAGAGAACCACAACAAGCACTACACCATCCTTCACGTTTGTGCTTATTACAAAAAAAATTCACATTCTATTCTTTCTTCAGTTCGTTGTTCCTTTTTTATTTTATTTTCCTTTATTTTTTCAACTTATTTTCCTTTTTTTTCTTAAATGCTGAAACTTTTCTTAAAAATCGATGATATTTTTTCAAATTCACAAAAAAGAATCTTCAAAATCAATGATTTTTTTATCAAATTCGATGAACTTCTTTTTCCAAATTCCCGAACTTTTTTCCAATTTCATGAACTTTTTTCCAAAACGATGAACTTTTCGCAAATTTGTGAAAAAAATTTAAAATTGATGAATTTTTTTCAAATATGTGCACCTTTTCTCAAAATCGATGAACTTTTTTCAAACTCATGAATTTTTCCTTCAAAATCGATGAACTTTTTTCAAATTCACTAACTTTTTTATCAAAATCGATGAACTTTTCCGTGAATTGTTTTCCAATATAGATCGATTAACTTCTTGCAGATTTGTTAATAGTTTTTAAGGTTGTGAACTTTTCTTAATATCTTTGAGCATTTTTAAATTAATGATTATTTTCATTTTTTGTGATTTTTAAATTCTTAATTTTCAAAAGTCAATAGTTGACCGGTCAACTGGTCAAACGTATATTGGTCGAACGAAATGAGTGATCTTCAACTTTCTTCGACCGGAGGAGCAACCCTCACTTTTATTTTTTAAAGACGCCAATATACTGGGCCAACCTAGAACGCAGGCATGTGGGCTCCAGTTCTCCAGCTGGCGCTTAAGGCGCCGGCTAGGAGGTCTCGACATGGGGACACAACAAAATCATGAAATTTTTTTAAAATGAAACAGAAAAAACTGAGAAGAGAGTGTAGCGATTGAGAAGGCAAAAATGTCAGTATGTTTTTAGAACAAGCTCACAAACAATCCCATAAAAAATACATATACCAACAAGGCCCAACTAGACAGACGAGGTAACACCCCCCCCCCCCCCCCCCCGACCATGGAAACAAGGGGTGGTGGTGGGGGGGTGGGAAATCTTGGGGATGAAATGTGGAAAACTGAGGTGCCAACAAAGATCAAAATTTTCTTGTGGAGATTAGCTCAACAATCTCTCCCAACCGCTGCCTTGTTGCAACACCGAAAGGTGTCTACATTAAAAAGCTGCAGTCTTTGTGGCTCTGATGATTCGTGACATCATTCTTGCTTGAGTGCTACATGGCCAGAGCCGTTTGGCCTCTTGAATATCAAGACCTGGCGATTTGGTATATGATAATAAAGAGCTAGATGTAAAACGTTTTTTTTTCATTGATGGATGCTCTCTCACATGTACATTTTACCAAAGTTCTTGTTACCCTTTAAGCAAACTGGAACTCCCGCAGAAAGGCGATACATGAGTAGATTTTTCAAACTCTGTATGCCACACACCACTTTGTAAAAAGCTACATTAGGGAGCTAGAAGCATGCCGGCATTAGAATCCTACTGGTGACCCTGCAGCGGTTACTAGAACACACACCCACCGATGGATTCCTCCCTCCGGCTCAAGGGCTTCCAAAAATCAGAGTTGATGGGGCAGTTTCGCGAAATTCAAATGAGGGCTCATACAATGCAGTTTGTAGGGATGACCCAGGCAGGGCCGGTCCTAGGATTTTAGGGGCCCGGGGCGAAATTATAGCTCGAGGCCCCTTAGAGTGTTGCCTTTGGGATCGATTTCATAGGTCTTTCCTGCTTTCAATTGATCCCAATATTCAATCATGCCTTTTCAACACCCAATGAAATTATATTACTCACTAGGATGGAATTGAAAGTGGTATTAAGTCCATTGCATTTAGAGAAAAATAGATTAACCATAATCATGGGCTAGTTTCTTTTCTAGATTAGTGCTTGCATGTTAGTGTTCCATAGGACATTGCAAAGAACAGCCGTGATCCAATCAATTATCTTGACAAAATTCTTATTTGTTATCACATTGATTTCAATAACAAAGTCTCTAAAATCTACGGTAACCATGCCCTATCAATCAATTATCTATGCAATATGAAAAAAATGAAGAGCAAAATCGCTAGGGTGCAGTACCTTATCTAGAGTCAACTTGTCAAATCGTTGATGGGGCGTCTTCAGCTAAAATTATAGCGATTGCAAGGTTCATGCTCGATGGCCGTCCCTCTTCCATCGTAGTTCAACTGGTCTGGCGATCGCGAGGCGAAGAGGCGAAATCCATCCGGGCGTCCAGCGGCGGCGGCCGAGACCATGCCTTGCGTGCGTGCGTGCGTAACTAACGCGACTCTCAAGAAGGCTGATTTGATCCATGATCCATGATCAACGGCCATGCGTAATTATTAGTAGTAGCCAGCAGAAAATCCTATTCGCCGCTCGCTGCAGCGAAATGTCGAGCGATAGCACAGAGCTGTGCAGCGAGCAACAGACATGAGCCGGCCCACTTATCCTGAACCTGGTTATTTCCTGCATCATTTTTTTCTGGTTCTTTTTCGGCTTTCCATAGTTTTTTATTTCTCTTTTTTTTCGTTTCTGTTTCTTTTTCATTTTTTCCTTTTTCTTTCATTTTCTTTTTCAAGTTTATTTCTCTTTCTCAGAACATGTTCTCAGTTTTACAAAATCATTAGCATTTTATTTTTATTTCTTATTTTATTTTCAAAAAAATCGAAAATTTTCAATTTTGTTCATGTTTCAAAAAAATGTTCAGTTTTTCAAAAAGTGTTCTCAAAATTCGAAAATTGTTCTCATTACACAAAGGTCAAACTTTCAAAATTCAGAAAATGTACTGGATTTCAATTTTTTGTTCATATATTCAAAAAATGCTCACGCTTCCAGATTTGTTCCGGATTTTTCAATATTGTTCTCCGTTTCAAAATATGTTCTCAAGTTTAAAAAAAGTCGTGCTTTAAAAAATTGTTCGCGCTTCCAAAATTGTTCTCCATTCAAAAATTTGTTCTCAAGATTCAAAAATTGTTCGTGCTTCAAAAATAGTTCGCGCTTCCAAATTTGTTCTCAAGATTCAAAAATCTTTCGTGCACAATTTTTTTTCACAAATTCCAAAAATGTTCATGTTTTCGAAAAATGTTTGGTTAATTAAAAATCGTTTTCATAAAATTGTTCACACATTCAAAAAAATGTTCATGTTTGAAAATTTGTTCACAAATTCAAAAAATTCTCCGCCTGTTTAATTCTTTTTCAGTAATTCAAGAAAATTGAGTCGCCTAGTAATGTTTGCATTTCAAAAAGAGCTTCTTTTTAAAAAATTATGCTTCAAATTATAAGTTTTTATTTGTTTTCCTTTTTTCGAAAGGTGTTCACAAATTCAAAAATTGTTCGCATTTTGTCAGAACTTGTTTGTGATTGTGAAAAATTGTTCTGATTTTTTTAAAATGTTCTTGTTTTTTCAAGATTTGTTCACAAATTCAAAAAATATTCCTATTTTTATTTTTTTTCAAAATTCGAAGAATTGTTCACATTTTCTAAAAACTTGTTCGTTTTTGCCAAAATTGATCGTCATTCTAAAAAAATGTTCCTATTTTTCAATATTTGTCCACAACTTCAAATTTTTTCCTGTTCTTAAACTTTGGTTACAGATTCGGAAAATTGCTATGGAAATTTAAAACTCGTATGTGTTCTTTAAAAAGCCTTTCGGTCTTTTTTAAAAATATATTCAGAATTGACAAGAAAAGATCGAAAAAAGGAAAAGTAAATCCGGTCTGCCGATGTCACTAGTCGTAAAGTGTTTGCATGGCCTTTAGACATAGAATAGGAAACTGGCGTAGCGCCCCTTTTTCGTTCATTTTTTACATCGCTCGCTTTTTTTATGGAGGATAACCTATGCGAAGCTTCAACATTCTGCCGTTTTGTTAAAGCACATCTAGATGTGACATAAGTATTGCACATCTAATCCCTTTTCGTTCACTGTTTACATCTTTTTCGTTCATTTTTCACATCGCCTGCTCCTTTCGTGGAGGATAACCTATGCGAAGCTTCAAAGTTCTGCCGTTTTGCTAAGCACATCTAGATGTGACATAAGTATTGCACATCTAATCCTTTTCCGTTCATTTTTTACATCTTTTTCGTTCATTTTTTACATCGCTCGCTCCTTTCGTGGAGGATAACCTATGCGAAGCTTCAACGTTCTGCCGTTTTGCTAAAGCACATCTAGATGTGCCATAAGTATTACACACCTAATCCTTTTTCGTTCATTTTTTACATCGCTCGCTCCTTTCGTGGAGGATAACCTATGCGAAGCTTCAACGTTCTGCCGTTTTGCTAAAGCACATCTAGATGTGCCATAAGTATTGCACATCTAATCCTTTTTCGTTCATTTTTTACATCTTTTTCGTTTATTTTTTACATCGCTCGCTCCTTTCGTGGAGGATAACCTATGCGAAGCTTCAACGTTCTGCCGTTTTGCTAAAGCACATCTAGATGTGCCATAAGTATTGCACATCTAATCCTTTTTCGTTCATCTTTTACATCGCTCGCTCCTTTCGTGGAGGATAACCTATACGAAGCTTCAACGTTCTGCCGTTTTGTAAAGCATATCTAGATGTGACATAAGTATTGCACATCTAATCCTTTTTCGTTTATTTTTTACATCGCTTGCTCCTTTCGTGGAGGATTTCGAGATTAGGTTTTGTCACTCCGATTGTCGGAGAGGTATGTCTGGGCCTTCTCGGTAATACACATCACATAAGCCTTGCAAGCATTGCAACTAATGAGTTAGTTGTGAGATGATGTATTACGGAACGAGTAAAGAGACTTACCGGTAATGAGATTGAACTAGGTATTGGATACCGACGATCGAATCTCGGGTAAGTAACATACCGATGACAAAGGGAACAACGTATGTTGTTATGCGGTTTGACCGATAAAGATCTTCGTAGAATATGTAGGAGCCAATATGGGCATCCAGGTTCCGCTATTGGTTATTGACCAAGAATAGTTCTAGGTCATGTCTACATAGTTCTCGAACCCGTAGGGTCCGCACGCTTAAGGTTTCGGCGATGCTTATATTATGAGTTTATGAGTTTTGATGTACCGAAGGAGTTCGGAGTCCCGGATGAGATCGGGGACATGACGAGGAGTCTCGAAATGGTCGAGACGTAAAGATCGATATATTGGACGACTATATTCGGAGTTCGGAAAGGTTCCGAATGATTCGGTATTTTTCGAGTACCGGAGAGTTACAGGAATTCGCCGGGAGAAGTATTGGGCCTTATTGGGCCCTGCGGAAAGAGAGAGGGCTGCCTAGGGCAGGCCGCGCCCCCATGGCCTAGTCCGAATTGACTAGGGAGGGGCCGCACCCTCCTTCCTTCCCTTCTCTCTTCCCTTCCTTGTCTCCTACTCCTAATATATGGAAGGACTCCTAGTTGGACTAGGAAAGGGGAATCCTACTCCGGTGGGAGTAGGACTCCCCCCTTGGTGCGCCTCCTCCTAGGCCGGCCACCCCCTCCCTTGCTCCTTTATATACGGGAGCAAGGGGGCACCCCATGAGACACAAGTTGATCTACGGATCGTTCCTTAGCCGTGTGCGGTGCCCCCCTCCACCATATTCCACTTCGGTCATATCGTCATGAGCTTAGGCGAAGCCTGCGCCCGTGAAGTCATATCGTCAGCGGAGCTTAGGCGAAGCCCTGCGCCGGTGAAGTCATATCGTCATGAGCTTAGGCGAAGCCTGCGTCGGTGGAGCATCATCATCGTCACCACGCCGTCGTCTGACGGAACTCATCCCGACACTTTCTTTGGATCGAGTCCGGATCGTCATCGAGCTGAGCGTGTGCGTAACTTCGGAGGTGCCGTACGTTCGGTACTTGGATCGGTCGGATCGTGAAGACGTCTGACTACATCAACCGCGTTGTTATAACGCTTCCGCCACGGTCTCACGAGGGTACGTGGACATACACTCTCCTCTCGTTGCTATGCATCACCATGATCTTGCGTGTGCGTAGGAAAATTTTGAAATTACTACGTTCCCCAACGGTGGCATCCGAGCCTCGGTTTTATGGTTTGATGTTTTGCACGAGTAGAACACAAGTGAGTTGTGGGCGATACAAGTCATACTGCCTACCAGATGTCATACTTTGGTTCAGCGGTATTGTGAGATGAAGCGGCCGGACCGACATTACGCCAGACGCTTACGCGAGACTGGTTTCACTGCTACGAGCACTCGTGCTTAAAGGTGGCTGGCGGGTGTCTGTCTCTCTCACTTTAGTTGAACCGAGTGTGACTACGCCCGGTCCTTGCGAAGGTTAAAACGGAGTCTATTTGACAAACTATCGTTGTGGTTTTGATGCGTAGGTGAGAACGGTTCTTGCTAAGCCCGTAGCAGCCACGTAAAATTTGCAACAACAAAGTAGAGGGCGTCTAACTTGTTTTTGCAGGGCATGTTGTGATGTGATATGGTCAAGACGTGATGAGATATAAGTTGTTGTATAAGATGATCATGTTTTGTTGAAGTTATCGGCAATGGCGTAAGCCCTATGGTTGTCTCTTTGTTGCATAAGATGCAAGTGCCAAATAATTGCTTTACTTTATCGCTATGCGATAGCAATAGTTGCAAGAGCAATAGTTGGCGAGACAACCATGTGATGACACATTGATATAAGATCAAGATGATGAAGATCATGGTGTCGTGCCGGTGACGATAGAGATCATGACAAGATTTTGGAGATGGAGATCAAAGGCGCAAGATGATCATGGCCATATCATGTCACATATTTTGATTGCATGTCATGTTTATCTATTATACATCTTATTCTTGCTTTGATTGACGGTAGCATTTTAAGATGATCTCTCACTAATTATCAAGAAGTGTTCTCCACAGTATGCACCGTTGCCAAAGTTCGTCGTGCCCTGCACACCACGTGATGATCGGGTGTGATAAGCTCTCGTCCATCTACAACGGGTGCAAGCCAGTTTTTGCACACGCGGAATACTCGAGTTAAACTTGACGAGCCTAGCATATGCAGATATGGCCTCGGAACACGGAGACCGAAAAGGTCGAAAGCGTGAATCATATAGTAGATATGATCAACATAGTGATGTTCACCATTGAAAACTACTCCATCTCACGTGATGATCGGTTATGGTTTAGTTGATTTGGATCACGTGATCACTTAGATGACTAGAGAGATGTCTATCTAAGTGGGAGTTCTTAAGTAATATGATTAATTGAACTTTAATTTATCATGAACTTAGTCCTGGTAGTATTTTGCAAATTATGTTGTAGATCAATAGCTCGCGTTGTTGCTTCCCTATGTTTTTATATGTGTTCCTAGAGAAAATTGTATTGAAAAATGTTAGTAGCAATGATGCGGATTGGATCCGTGATCTGAGGTTTATCCTCATTGCTGCACGTAAGAATTATGTCCTTAATGCACCGCTAGGTGACAGTCCTATTGCAGGAGCAAATGTAGACGTTATGAACGTTTGGCTAGCTCAAGATGATGACTACTTGATAGTTTAGTTCACCATACTTAACAGCTTAGAATCGGGACTTCAAAGACGTTTTGAACGTCATGGACCATAAGGGATGTTCCAGGAATTGAAGTTAATATTTCAAGCAAATACCGAGTTGAGAGATATGAAATCTCCAACAAGTTCTATAGCTAAAAGATGGAAGAGAATCGCTCAACTAGTGAACATGTTCTCAGATTGTCTGGGTACTTCAATCGCTTGAATCAAGTGGGAGTTAATCTTCCAGATAAGATAGTGATTGACAGAATTCTCTAGTCACCAACACTAAGTTACTAGAACTTCGTGATGAACTATAGTATGCAAGGGATGACGAAAACGATTCCCGAGCTCTTCGTGATGTTGAAATCGACGAAGGTAGAAATCAAGAAAGAGCATCAAGTGTTGATGATTGACAAGACCACTAGTCTCAAGGAAAAGGGCAAAGGGAAGAAGAGGAACTTCAAGAAGAACGGCAAGCAAGTTGCTGCTCGAGTGAAGAAGCCCAAGTCTGGACCTAAGCCTGAGACTAAGTGTTTTTGCTGCAATGGAACTGGTCACTAGAAGCGGAACTACCCCAAGTATTTGGCGGATAAGAAGGATGGCAAAGTGAACAAAGGTATATTTGATATACAGATTATTGATGTGTATTTTACTAATGTTCATAGCAACCCCTCGGTATTTGATACTGGTTCAGTTGCTAAGAGTAGTAACTTGAAACGGGAGTTGCAGAATAAACAGAAACTAGTTGAAGGGGAAGTGAAGATGAGTGTTGGAAGTAGTTCCAAGATTGATATGATCATCATCGCACACTCCCTATACTTTCGGGATTAGTATGGAACCTAAATAAGTGTTATTTGGTGTTGAGCATAAGTATGATTTGATCATATTTATTGCAATACGGTTATTCATTTAAGTAAGAGAATAAATTGTTGTTCTGTTTACATGAATAAAACCTTATATGGTTACACACCCAATGAAAATGATTCATTGGATCTCGATCATAGTGATACACATATTCATAATATTGAAACCAAAAGATGCAAAGTTAATAATGATAGTGCAACTTATTTGTGGCACTGCCGTTTAGGTCATATTGGTGTAAAGCGCATGAACAAAACTCCATGCCGATGGAATTTTGGAATCACTTGATTATGAATCATTTGATGCTTGCGAACCGTGCCGTTTGGGCAAGATGACTAAAACTCCGTTCTCCGGAACAATGGAACAAGCTACCGACTTATTGGAAATAATACATACCGATGTATGCGATCCAATGAGTGTTGATGCTCGTGGCAAGTATCGTTATTTTCTGACTTTCACAAGATGATTTGAGCAGATATGGGTATATCTACTTGATGAAACATAAGTCTGAAATAGTTGAAAAGTTCAAAGAATTTCAGAGTGAAGTGGAAAAATCATCGTAACAAGAAAATAAAGTTTCTGCGATCTAATCGCAAAGACGAATAATTGAGTTACGAGTTTGGTCTTCAATTAAAATAATGTGGAATAGTTTCACAGCTCACGCCACCTGGAACACCACAATGTTTTGGTGTGTCCGAACGTCAGAATCAGCACTTTATTTGATATGGTGCGATCTATGATGTTTCTTACCGATTTACCGTTGTAGTTTTGGGGCTATGCATTAGAGACAGCTGCATTCACGTTAAAAAGGCACCATCTAAATCCGTTGAGACGACACCGTATGAATCGTGGTTTGGCAAGAAACCAAAGTTGTTGTTTCTTGAAGTTTGGAGTTGCGATGCTTATGTGAAAAGTTTCATCCTGATAAGCTCGAACCCAAATCGGAGAAATGCGTCTTCATAGGATACCCAAAATGTTGGGTACACCTTCTATCCACAGATCTGAAAGGCAAGACATTCGTTGCCAAGAATGGATCCTTTCTAGAGAAGGAGTTTCTCCCGAAAGAAGTGAGTGGGAGGAAAGTAGAACTTGATGAGGTAATTGTACCTTCTCCCTTATTGGAAAGTAGTTTATCACGAAATCAGTTCCTGTGACTACTACACCTATTAGTGAGGAAGCTAATGATGATGATCATGTAACTTCAGATCAAGTTACTACCGAACCTCGTAGGTCAACCAGAGTGAGATCCGCACCAGAGTGGAGGTCATGTTACTAGACCATGATGAACCTACGAACTATGAGGAAGCGATGATGAGCCCAGATTCCGCGAAATGGCTTGAGGCCATAAAATCTGAGATATGATCCATGTATGAGAACAAAAGTATGGACTTTGATTGACTTGCTCGATGATCAGCAAGCCATGTTAAATAAATGGATCTTCAAGAGGAAGACGGACAACGATAGTAGTGTTACTATCTACAAAGCTCGACTTGTCACAAAAAGGTTTTCGACAAGTTCAAGGTGTTGACTACAATGAGATTTTCTCAACTGTAGCGATGCTTAAGTCTGTCCGAATCATGTTAGCAATTGCCACATTTTATGAAATCTGGCAAATGGATGTCAAAAATACATTCTTTAATGGATTTATTAAAGAAGAGTTGTATATGATGCAACCAGAAGGTTTTGTCAATCCTAAAGGAGCTAACAAAATGTGCAAGCTCCAAATGATCCATCAATGGACTGGTGCAAGCATCTCGAGTTGGAATACATGCTTTGATAAGTTGATCATAGCATATAGTTTTATCTGAGACTTGCGGTGAAGCCTGTATTTACTAGAAAGTGAGTGGGAGCACTACAACATTTCTGATAAGTATATGTGAATGACATATTGTAGATCGGAAATAATGTAGAATTATTCTGCAAGGCATAAAGGAGTGTTTGAAAGGAGTTTTTCAAACAAAGACCTGGGTGAGGCTGCTTACATATTGAGCATCAAGATCTATAGAGATAGATCAAGACGCTTGATAAGTTTTTTCAATGAGTACATACCTTGACAAGATTTTGAAGTAGTTCAAAATGGAACAGTCAAAGAAAGAGTTCTTGCACGTGTTAGAAGGTGTCAAATTGAGTAAGACTCAAAACCCGACCACGGCAGAAGATAGAAAGAGAATGAAAGTCATTCCCTATGCCTTGGCCATAGGTTCTATAAAGTATGCCATGCTGTGTACCAGATCTATTGTATACCCTACACTGAGTTTGGCAAGGAGTACAATAGTGATCTAGGAGTAGATCATCGGACAGCGGTCAAAATTATCCTTAGTGGAATAAGGATATGTTTCTCGATTATGGAAGTGACAAAAGGTTCGTCGTAAAGGGTTACGTCGATGCAAGTTTTGACACCGATCTGGATGACTCTAAGTCTCGATCTAGATACATATTGAAAGTGGGAGCAATTAGCTAGAATAGCTCCTTGCAGAGCATTATTGACATAGAAATTAAGCAAAATACTTACGGATCTGAATGTGATGCACCCGTTGACTAAAAAATATCTCACAAGCAAAACATGATCACACCTTAGTACTCTTTGGGTGTTAATCACATAGCGATGTGAACTAGATTACTGACTCTAGTAAACCCTTTGGGTGTTGATCACATATCGATGTGAACTATGGGTGTTAATCACATGGTGATGTGAACTATTGTTGTTAAATCACATGGCGATGTGAACTAGATTATTGACTCTAGTGCAAGTGGGAGATCAAGGAAATATGCCCTAGAGGCAATAATAAAGTTATTATTTATTTCCTTACATCATGATAAATGTTTATTATTCATGCTAGAATTGTATTAACTGGAAACATAATACATGTGTGAATATATAGACAAACAGAGTGTCACTAGTATGCCTCTACTTGACTAGCTCGTTAATCAAGATGGTTATGTTTCCTAACCATAGACATGAGTTGTCATTTGATTAACAGGATCACATCATTAGGAGAATGATCTGATTGACATGACCCATTCCGTTAGCCTAGCACTTGATCGTTTAGTATGTTGCTATTGCTTTCTTCATGACTTATACATGTTCCTGTAACTATGAGATTATGCAACTCCTGCTTACGGAGGAACACTTTGGTACTACCAAACGTCACAACGTAATCGGGTGATTATAAAGGAGTACTACAGGTGTCTCCAAAGGTACATGTTGGGTTGGCGATTTTCGAGATTAGGTTTTGTCACTCCGATTGCTCGGAGAGGTATCTCTGGGCCTTCTCGGTAATACACATCACATAAGCCTTGCAAGCATTGCAACTAATGAGTTAGTTGTGAGATGATGTATTACGGAACGAGTAAAGAGACTTACCAAAGAACGAGATTGAACTAGGTATTGGATACCGACGATCGAATCTCGGGTAAGTAACATACCGATGACAAAGGGAACAACGTATGTTGTTATGCGGTTTGACCGATAAAGATCTTCAGAGAATATGTAGGAGCCAATATGGGCATCCAGGTTCCGCTTATTGGTTATTGACCAAGAATAGTTCTAGGTCATGTCTACATAGTTCTCGAACCCGTAGGTTCCGCACGCTTAAGGTTTCGGCGATGCTTATATTATGAGTTTACGAGTTTTGATGTACAGAAGGAGTTCGGAGTCCCGGATGAGATCGGGGACATGACGAGGAGTCTCGAAATGGTCGAGACGTAAAGATCGATATATTGGACGACTATATTCGGAGTTCGGAAAGGTTCGAATGATTCGGTATTTTGAGTACCGAGAGTGACGGAATTCGCCGGGGAGAAGTATTGGGCCTTATTGGGCCCTGCGGGAAAGAGAGAGGGCTGCCTAGGGCAGGCCGCGCGCTTCATGGCCTAGTCCGAATTGGACTAGGGGGAGGGGCCGCACCCCCTCCTTCCTTCCCTTCTCTCTTCCCCTTCCTTGTCTCCTACTCCTAATATATGGAAGGACTCCTAGTTGGACTAGGAAAGGGGGAATCCTACTCCCGGTGGGAGTAGGACTCTCCCCTTGGTGCGCCTCCTCCTAGGCCGGCCACCCTCCCTTGCTCCTTTATATACGGGGCAAGGGGCACCCCATGAGACACAAGTTGATCTACGGATCGTTCCTTAGCCGTGTCACGGTGCCCCCTCCACCATATTCCACTTGGTCATATCGTCAGCGAGCTTAGGCGAAGCCTGCGCCGGTGAAGTCATATCGTCATGAGCTTAGGCGAAGCCTGCGCCGGTGAAGTCATATCGTCATGAGCTTAGGCGAAGCCTGCGCCGGTGGAGCATCATCATCGCTACCACGCCGTCGTGCTGATGGAACTCATCCCGACACTTTGCCGGATCGGAGTCCGGGATCGTCATCGAGCTGAACGTGTGCAGAACTCGGAGGTGCCGTCGTTCGGTACTTGGATCGGTCGGATCGTGAAGACGCACGACTACATCAACCGCGTTGTTATAACGCTTCCGCTTACGGTCTACGAGGGTACGTGGACATACACTCTCCCCTCTCGTTGCTATGCATCACCATGATCTTGCGTGTGCGTAGGAAAATTTTGAAATTACTACGTTCCCCAACACTTTTTAACGTGAATGCAGCTGTCTCTAATGCATAGCCCCAAAACTATAACGGTAAATCGGTAAGAAACATCTTAGATCGCACCATATCTAGTAAAGTGCGATTACGATGTTCGGACACACCATTGCGCTGTGGTGTTCCGGGAGGCGTGAGTTGCGAAACTATTCCGCATTGTTTCAAATGTAGACCAAACTCGTAACTCAAATATTCGCCTCCACGATCAGATCGTAGAAACTTTATTTTCTTATTACGATGATTTTCAACTTCACTCTGAAATTCTTTGAACTTTTCAAATGTTTCAGACTTATGTTTCATCAAGTAGATATACCCATATCTGCTCAAATCATCTTGTGAAGGTCGAAAATAACGATACTTGCCACAAGCATCAACACTCATTGAATCGCATACATCGGTATGTATTATTTCCAATAAGTCAGTAGCTTGTTCCATTGTTCCGGAGAACGGAGTTTTAGTCATCTTGCCCAAAAGGCACGGTTCGCAAGCATCAAATGATTCATAATCAAGTGATTCCAAAAGTCCATCAAAGATGGAGTTTTCTTCAAGCGCTTTACACCAATATGACCTAAACGGCAGTGCCACAAATAAGTTGCACTATCATTATTAACTTTGCATCTTTTGGTTTCAATATTTTGAATATGTGTATCACTATGATCGAGATCCAATGAACCATTTTCATTGGGTGTGTAACCATATAAGGTTTTATTCATGTAAATGTAACAACAATTTATTCTCTTACTTAAATGAATAACCGTATTGCAATAAACATGATCAAATCATATTTATGCTCAACACCAAATAACACTTATTTAGGTTCCACACTAATCCCGAAAGTATAGGGAGTGTGCGATGATGATCATATCAATCTTGGAACCACTTCCAACTCTCATCGTCACTTCACCCTTAACTAGTCTCTGCTCATTCTGCAACTCCTTTTCGAGTTACTAATCTTAGCAACCTAACTAGTACCAAATCTTGAGGGGTTGCTATGAACACTAGTAAAGTACACATCAATAACATGTATATCAAATATACTTATGTTCACTTTGCCATCCTTCTTATCCACCAATCACTTGGGGTAGTTCCGCTTCTAGTGACCAGTTCCATTGCAGTAAAAGCACTTAGTCTCAGGCTTAGGTCCAGACTTGGGCTTTTTCACTCGAGCAGCAACTTGCTTGCCGTTCTTCTTGAAGTTCCCCTTCTTCCCTTTGCCCTTTTCCTTGAGACTAGTGGTCTTGTCAATCATCAACACTTGATGCTCTTTCTTGATTTCTACCTTCGTCGATTTCAACATCACGAAGAGCTCGGGAATCGTTTTCGTCATCCCTTGCATACTATAGTTCATCACGAAGTTCTAGTAACTTAGTGTTGGTGACTAGAGAATTCTGTCAATCACTATCTTATCTGGAAGATTAACTCCCACTTGATTCAAGCGATTGAAGTACCTGCATAATCTGAGAACATGCTCACTAGTTGAGCGATTCTCTTCCATCTTTTAGCTATAGAACTTGTTGGAGATTTCATATCTCTCAACTCGGTATTTGCTTGAAATATTAACTTCAATTCCTGGAACATCTCATATGGTCCATGACGTTCAAAACGCCTTTGAAGTTCCGATTCTAAGCCGTTAAGTATGGTGCACTAAACTATCAAGTAGTCATCATATTGAGCTAGCCAAACGCTCATAACGCCTCAGATCTGCTCCTGCAATAGGTCTGTCACCTAGCGGTGCATTAAGGACATAATTCTTACATGCAGCATTGAGGATAAACCTCAGATCGCGGATCCAATCCGCATCATTGCTACTAACATTTTTCAACACAATTTTCTCGGAACATATGAAAATAAACATATGAAAGCAACAACGCGAGCTATTGATCTACAACATAATTTGCAAAATACTACTAGGACTAAGTTCATGATAAATTTAAGTTCAATTAATCATATTACTTAAGAACTCCCACTTAGATGACATCTCTCTAGTCATCTAAGTGATCACGTGATCCAAATCAACTAAACCATAACCGATCATCACGTGAGATGGAGTAGTTTTCAATGGTGAACATCACTATGTTGATCATATCTACTATATAATTCACGCCGACCTTTCGGTCTCCGTGCTCGAGGCCATATCTGCATATGCTAGGCTCGTCAAGTTTAACCTGAGTATTCCGCGTGTGCAAAACTGGCTTGCACCCGTTGTAGATGGACGTGGAGCTTATCACACCCGATCATCACGTGGTGTCCGGGCACGACGAACTTTGGCAACGGTGCATACTCAGGAGAACACTTCTTGATAATTAGTGAGAGATCATCTTAAAATGCTACCGTCAATCAAAGCAAGAATAAGATGTATAATAGATAAACATCACATGCAATCAAAATATGTGACATGATATGGCCATGATCATCTTGCGCCTTTGATCTCCATCTCCAAAGTACTGTCATGATCTCTATCGTCACCGGACGACACCATGATCTTCATCATCTTGATCTATATCAATGTGTCATCACATGGTTGTCTCGCCAACTATTGCTCTTGCAACTATTGCTATCGCATAGCGATAAAGTAAAGCAATTATTTGGCACTTGCATCTTATGCAACAAAGAGACAACCATAGGGCTTCGCCAGCCGTCGATAACTTCAACAAAACATGATCATCTTATACAACAACTTATATCTCATCACGTCTTGACCATATCACATCACAACATGCCCTGCAAAAACAAGTTAGACGCCCTCTACTTTGTTGTTGCAAATTTTACGTGGCTGCTACGGGCTTAGCAAGAACCGTTCTCACCTACGCATCAAAACCACAACGATAGTTTGTCAAATAGACTCCGTTTTAACCTTCGCAAGGACCGGGCGTAGTCACACTCGGTTCAACTAAAGTGAGAGAGACAGACACCCGCCAGCCACCTTTAAGCACGAAAGTGCTCAGAACGGTGAAACCAGTCTCGCGTAAGCGTCACGCCGTAATGTCGGTCCGGGCCGCTTCATCTCACAATACCGCTGAACCAAAGTATGACATGCTGGTAGGCAGTATGACTTGTATCGCCCACAACTCACTTGTGTTCTACTCGTGCAAAACATCAAACCATAAAACCGAGGCTCGGATGCCACCGCTGGGGAACGTAGTAATTTCAAAATTTTCCTACGCACACGCAAGGATCATGGTGATGCATGGCAACGAGAGGGGAGAGTGTATGTCCACGCACTCGTGAGACCGTAAGCGGAAGCGTTATAACAACGCGGTTGATGTAGTCGACGTCTTCACGATCCGACCGATCCAAGTACCGAACGTGACGGCACCTCCGAGTTCTGCACACGCTCAGCTCGATGACGATCCCGGACTCCGATCCAAAGCAAAGTGTCGGGGATGAGTTCCACAAGACGACGGCGTGGTGACGATGATGATGCTCCACCGACGCAGGGATTCGCCTAAGCTCCGCGACGATATGACTTCACCGGCGCAGGGCTTCGCCTAAGCTCCGCGATGATATGACTTCACCGGCGCAGGGCTTCGCCTAAGCTCCGCGACGATATGACCGAAGTGGAATATGGTGGAGGGGGGCACCGCACACGGCTAAGGAACGATCCGTAGATCAACTTGTGTGTCCTAGGGTGCCCCCCCTCCCCCGTATATAAAGGAGGGAGGGAGGAGGTGGCCGGCCCAAGGGGAGGCGCACCAGGAGGGGGAAACCTACTCCAAGTAGGTTTCCCTCTTTTCCTTATCTTACTTGGATGGGGAAGGAAGGAGTACTAGTATTTAGGAAATAGTACTAGTAGTAGAAATAGGAAGAGGGGAAGGAGAAAGGAAAGGGGCCGCCCCTTCCCCACCCGGATTGGGCTTGGGGGCGCGCCTCCCTTGTTCCTTCTCCCTTCTTCCTACATGGGCCCAATAAGGCCCATATACCTCCCGGGGTTCCGTAACCTCCGAGCTCCAAACTTCTCCGGAACCTTTCCGGTGTCCAAATATATCCGTCCAATATATCAATCTTTATGTCTCGACCATTTCGAGACTCCTCGTCATGTCCTTGATCATATCCGGGACTCGAACAACCTTCGGTACATCAAAATACACAAACTCATAATATAACCGCCATCGAAACCTTAAGTTGCACGGACCCTACGGGTTCGAGAACTATGTAGACATGACCTAGAACTATTCTTGGTCAATAACCAATAGCGGAACCTGGATGCCCATATTGGCTCCTACATATTCTACGAAGATCTTTTATCGGTCAAACCGCATAACAACATACTTTGTTCCCTTTGTCATCGGTATGTTACTTGCCCGAGATTCGATCGTCGGTATCCAATACCTAGTTCAATCTCGTCACCGGCAAGTCTCTTTACTCGTTCTGTAATGCATCATCCCGTAACCAACTCATTGGTCACATTGCTTGCAAGGCTTATAATGATGTGCATTATCGAGAGGGCCCAGAGATACCTCTCCGACAATCGGAGTGACAAAACCTAATCTCGAAATACGCCAACCCAACATGTACCTTTGGAAACACCTGTAGTACTCCTTTATAATCACCCGATTCGTTGTGACGTTTGGTAGCACCCAAAGTGTTCCTCCGTAAACGGAGTTGCATAATCTCATAGTTACAGGAACATGTATAAGTCATGAAGAAAGCAATAGCAACATACTAAACGATCAAGTGCTAGGCTAACGGAATGGGTCATGTCAATCAGATCATTCTCCTAATGATGTGATCCCGTCAATCAAATGACAACTCATGTCTATGGTTAGGAAACATAACCATCTTCGATTAACGAGCTAGTCAAGTAGAGGCATACTAGTGACACTCTGTTTGTCTATATATTCACACATGTATTATGTTTCCGGTTAATACAATTCTAGCATGAATAATAAACATTTATCATGATGTAAGGAAATAAATAATAACTTTATTATTGCCTCTAGGGCATATTTCCTTCAGCTCGCTCCTTTCGTGGAGGATAACCTATGCGAAGCTTCAACGTTCTGCCGTTTTGCTAAAGCACATCTAGATGTGCCATAAGTATTGCACACCTAATCCTTTTTCGTTCATTTTTTACATCGGTCGCTCCTTTCGTGGAGGATAACATATACGAAGCTTCAACGTTCTGCCGTTTTGCTAAAGCACATCTAGATGTGCCATAAGTATTGCACATCTAATCCTTTTTCGTTCATTTTTTACATCTTTTTCGTTCATTTTTTACATCGCTGGCTCCTTTCGTGGAGGATAACCTATGCGAAGCTTCAACGTTCTGCCGTTTTGCTAAAGCACATCTAGATGTGCCATAAGTATTGCACATCTAATCCTTTTTCGTTCATTTTTTACATCGCTCGTTCCTTTCGTGGAGGATAACCTATACGAAGCTTCAACGTTCTGCCGTTTTGCTAAAGCACATCTAGATGTGCCATAAGTATTGCACATCTAATTCTTATGTTATAGTGCCTCTTTTTCGTTCATTTTTTACATCGCTCGCTCCTTTCGTGGAGGATAACCTATGCGAAGCTTCAACGTTCTGTCGTTTTGCTAAAGCACATCTAGATGTGTCATAAGTATTGCACATCTAATTCTTATGTTATAGCGCCCCTTTTTCGTTCATTTTTTACATCGCTCGCTCCTTTCGTGGAGGATAACCTATGCGAAGCTTCAACGTTCTGCCGTTTTGCTAAAGCACATCTAGATGTGACATAAGTATTGCACATCTAATCCTTTTTCGTTCATTTTTTACATCGCTTGCTCCTTTCGTGGAGGATAACCTATGCGAAGCTTCAACGTTCTGTCGTTTTGCTAAAGCACATCTAGATGTGCCATAAGTATTGCACATCTAATTCTTATGTTATAAGCGCCTTTTTCGTTCATTTTTTACATCGCTCGCTCCTTTCGTGGAGGATAACCTATGCGAAGCTTCAACGTTCTGCCGTTTTGCTAAAGCACATCTAGATGTGGCATAAGTATTGCACATCTAATCCTTTTTCGTTCATGTTTTACATCTTTTTCGTTCATTTTTTACATCGCTCGCTCCTTTCATGGAGGATAACCTATGCGAAGCTTCAACGTTCTGCCGTTTTGCTAAAGCACATCTAGATGTGCCATAAGTATTGCACATCTAATTCTTTTTCATTCATTTTTTACATCGGTTGCTCCTTTCGTGGAGGATAACCTATGCGAAGCTTCAACATTCTGCCGTTTTGCTAAAGCACATCTAGATGTGCCATAAGTATTGCACATCTAATTCTTATGTTATTAATTTTATATTGAGATTCATGTGGATATATTTTTTTGTTTTTTCCCTTTTTATGCTTGATTCACTAACTTAGATGTGCAATAACTAAGCACATCTAGATGTGCCCTAGACACACCCGTATAACGCGGCACATATACCAAACTTGGGCCAGGGTAGTGCGTTTTTTCAGTCCATATAGACGCACGCAACAAGAGGCCTATAGACGTAGTACGTCCCTGGTGAGGGCCCCTCCGTTCTAGAGGCCCGGGGATGACGGATCCGGCCTCGCTAGAGGCCTTGGCTTGTTGGGAAGCTCTTGCTCTCTAGCCCAGGATCTTTAGGTATCTCAGGTGGTGATAGCTTTTCAGATTGCCAAGGAGTGGTGAACATAGTTAAAAAAACCGGACCAGACCAGCGGTCGAATCGGAAAAAACCGGAACCAGTAGCCTCATCGGTTTTTAAGCTAATAAGACCGTCCTGCAACCAGACCGTAAAAAACAGGTCGAACCGGCTGCTTTTCTAGAAAACCGGTGACAAAACCGAGCCATTGAACCGGGAAAAACCAGGAAAAAGGTTTTAATAGAAATTGGGAAAGTGGGATTTGATCCAAGGGCATGTGAGCAGTAGGCGGGGCCTGCCCATGGCCCAATAACCAACTTGGTTGTGCTACTTTGTTGTCCACTACATGGTTATAATTTTATTTGACCATTGTTTCACTCTATATTAGCACATATATTAATCAACATATATTATTTTATTTTTAAAAAAACTGACAATCGAACCGGTGAACCAGCGGTCCGACCAGTAAAAACCTGAACCGATAACCTTTTCGGTTCGATTTCCGGTTCGGTTTTTTAAACTATGGTGGTGAATGACATAAACAAGGGTATGGAGGGCCTATACGCGAGCATTGTCAAGGAGATTAAATCAACGTCAAGCTAGTTTACAAGATGTTCCTTCATCTCCGAAGGACGTGATACAAATGTTGAGGCACATAGCCTGGCTAAGCACGCTCTAGGACTTTCGTTAGGATGCTATCTTTGACTCCTTCATCCTCCATACTTAAGTTGTATTCTATGAAATTTGATATGATCAATAAAGCGGAGTGTGTTTTAGACTATTTTTTTATAGACAAAAGATTGTATGGTCTATGAATTCCATGATACATTGTAAAATCCCATCTAGATGAGATTTAGCAACTCCTAATTTTTTTATGTCACCACATGATCTAATATGGCCCATCAAGACTCAAAATCCAATCTTCAATTATAAAAAATTAAAAAAACCGATTTTTAGCAACTCCTAATTTAGCAACTCCTATTTTTTTTTATGTCACCACATGATTGTATGCACTGATATAAGATCATAAAAAAACATAAAACCGATTTTTTCTTTCTAAAACCAAGTAGGAGAGCTGTGTTGTATCAGTAGAAAATGCAAGAACGAAACCAAAAGCAAACAAAAAAATCATTCTATGCTGCCAAAAAGAAAACAGAAAAAAAAAGGAGAAAGAAGGCCACCAACAATTGGTGCCACCTTTCAATGGCATACTCTCATGCCACCAACAATTTGCTTCATCGGGGATACAATCATGAATATATTATCTTTTGTAAATCAGCACAGCAATATATAACTGGCCAGTTCCAACAATACCAGCAATAATTGCTGTTCTTTCAATGTCAGCAATAGTTGTTGCTGATCATCTCAGCGGTTGCGTGCATGGGACTGTAGTACAAAGATGAGTTGCACACATGCAGATCGATCTGGCAAGTACACAAAGGATCTCGATCATTAGGTTTGCGCGGCATTAACTCACACTCTGCAAATCCGGCGCCAGACTTTGGCCTCTCCTTCACTTAACTCCCGCCGAACGCATGCAGCTCGGCCTATATAAGCATGGCACTGCATCACCTTAATCTCCACCCACTGCTCCCTCTCCATCACCAACCAACCATCTTCTCGAAGCAACCCATTCCGCAATGGGGGCTCTGCCTCGGGGTCTACTGGTCCTCGGCGTTTGCGCCGTCCTGGTGGCGGCCGTGCTCGCCGACGCATCACCGGCGTCGTCGATGGTCGTCGGCTTGGCCAAGTGCGCCGACTGCATCAGGAAGAACATGAAGGCTGAGGCTGCTTTCGCGGGTAAGAAAGATGATGTGCATGCTTCAACCATGTCATTTTGCTGGGCAATTTTATTGGTAGATTATCTGACTCTGCACTTGATTGATTTCTTCAGGCCTTCAGGTGGCTGTCAAGTGCAAGAACGCCCACGGCGAGTACGAGACCAAGGCCGTCGGCGCCGTGGACAAGTCCGGCGCGTTCGGCGTGCCCCTCGGCGCCGACCTCCTCCGCGAGGACGGCGAGCTGAAGCAGGACTGCTTCGCGCAGCTCCACAGCGCGCCCGACCACCCGTGCCCCGGGCAGGAGCCGTCCATGATCGTCCGGCAATCCGCCGACGGCGCCGAGAAGAAGAGCTTCGTCGCCGTCCCTGGCGAGGTGCATTACTCCTCCCAGGAGTGCGCGTCGGCATTCCTCTGCCACTTCTTCCACAAGAAGCACCTCTTCCACAAGAAGTCCGCCTTGGTCGTCCCTCACCTCAAGAAGAAGGCCATCGTGATCCCACACTTCCACAAGAAGCCGATCGTGATCCCGCACTTCCACAAGAAACCGGCGCCGGTGCCGGTGCCGGAGTACAAGCCGCCGACGCCCACCCCGGTGTACAAGCACCCGACGCCCGTGCCGGAATACAAGCCGCCGACGCCGGTGTACCCGCACCCGGCGCCGATCTACCACCCTCCCGCTGCCGATGAGAAGGCCGCTCTGAATCCGGAGACTGACCCTCAGCTCTTCAAGAAGCTCCTCCACAAGAAGCCCATCGTGATCCCGCACTTACCAATCGTGATCCCTCACTTGCACAAGAAACCAGCGCCGGTGCCGGTGCCGGAGTACAAGCCGCCGACGCCCACCCCGGTGTACAAGCACCCGACGCCCGTGCCAGAATACAAGCCGCCGACGCCAGTGTACCCGCACCCGTCGCCGATCTACCACCCTCCTGCCGCCGATCAGAAGACGGCTCTGAACCCGGAGACGGACCCCCAGCTCTTCAAGAAGCTCCTCCACAAGAAGCCCATCGTGATCCCGCACTTCCACAAGAAGCCAGCGCCGGTGCCGGAGTACAAACCGCCGACACCCACCCCCGTGTACACGCACCCGACGCCTGTGCCGGAGCACAAGCCGCCGACGCCGGTGTACACGCACCCGACACCGATCTACCACCCTCCTGCTGACCAGAAGATGGTGCAAGACCCGGAGACGGACCCTCAGCTCTTCAAGAAGCTCCTGCCGTTCATCAAGAAGAACCCATTCTTCAAGAAGTTCCCCCCTGCCAAGGAGGATACTAAGCCATAGAGGATTGGTGCGACTTGAAGTGCTTTGCCTATTTCAGTATCCATGGCTGTTGATCCCTGCAGTTTTTATTTTATTTTGAGGGGAATGTTGATCCTTGGTAGTCTCGAACTATTTTTCTTTTTGCAGGTGTGGTAGTCTCGAACTTTGCTACAAATAAAGTTCTTTTTTGCGAATTACAAATATAGCTTTGTTGAAATGATTGGCCGAGTTGGAACTATATTAAAAATTATCATATATACATTTTCTATAAATTTTATTCTATTTGCTCCAAATCGTTATCAAAAGAGAAACAAGGTTTCTAGTGCATAGGTAAGTGCACAGAACTTCAAGCAACGACGGACCAAAACCATAAGAAAAATATAAACTGGCAACAGTTAAAAAAAAGCCTTAGGTGTTGGAGGACTAATCCGAAGACTAAACCACAATATGTAGGGTAAACACCTCTCGATCGATTGCTCGTATTGTTGAAGAATGGACACGCCGTAAACTAAAATGCTCCACTTGGGTCGACCGAGAATCATATTTGGATGATTGCATGTGCAGTTTATGCCCAAATGTTTCATACAACATAAACGTATTAAAATGTGAGGATAATAACGGAAATCAGGCTAAATACTAGTCACACGACCAATCCTCAACCTCGTCAATGTTAACATCACCGATCACATATTGTTCATATTTATTTTGTAGTGGCACACCATTTGGTGAATTTTCAGTGTCATCAACCGACAATCTTCACTTCTGCAATTTAATCATGTCCAATTACGACAGGGCAAAATCAATGCTTTATTGCAGAAATTATCCATAAATTAAATAGATTAGCTCACTTAGCCATCATTTCGCTGGAGCAAATTCTCATCGGAGTTTCCACCCATGCTTCTATGCTTGTGCTTTCGGCTGACATTCGTTGGAGTCAAAACTCTGCCAGTTCGTCTCCAGGGCACACGCGGCACGCCAAGGCTATATATCGCCCGTTGCCAGACATAGTTCTGCCTCGCCTTCAGCGATCATGTGAACCGGCTGATCCATTAATGAAGGGGAAAGCATCAATCGTTATCAGAGCACGAGGTTTGTGGAGGGTTCTTGGTAGACCGGTTTTGGGAAGCCTCAAGGCCATTTTTTATGTTTTTTTTCTTAGTCGGTTCTTCTAGTTTTTAATCGGGCTTTTCTTCATGTGCTTCTTTTAGCGTGTTTCTTGTTTTTTTTTCCTTTTTTCCTTTGAATTTTTGTGTTGGTTTTCAAAGGCTTTCTTTTGATTTTCAGTTTTTTGTTTTTCTTTACAAGTATTCTTTAGATTTTTAGTTTCTTTTACCTTTTCCTTCTTATTTTTCTTTTTAAAAAAAGTTTATTTTTTTCGTAATTATTGTACCTTTTTGGTATACATCAAAAACACTTTTCTATACATTTTTAATATTTTCAAATATGTGATTATTTTTCCAAATATATGTGCTGATGTCTATTTTTTTGTACACACTTACAAAGTTTCAAATACATGATTTGTACCTTTTCAAATATATGTTTTGATGTCTACTTTTTCCATACACATTGTATATTTTCTATATAAGTACATCTCAAACATTTTTTTCTGCATATTTAATATTTTTGAAATACACGTTTACATCATTTTGTTGAATATGTGTTAAACACTTTTAAAATACACGGTGAAACATTGCTTTGAATTACATGATAAATTGAATCTACATGATTTTTTACATTGCATAAACATTTTTTTAATGTCAAGAACGAATTTTCTGAAAAGCATGAAGATTTAAAAAAAATATAACATACATTTTCTTGTCTGTTACAATTGTTTTTAATTATATGAACTTTTTTACATTGTATACTTATTTTTTTAAATGTCACACACATTTTTTGAAACATGTGAATTTTTTTTGAGTGCCACAAACATTCTTTTTTAATGTTATCAACGTTTTTTTAAATTATTCTAACAATGTTTTGTATTGCGTTAATAATTTTTAAAATTTGCAAATTTTAGTTTAAATTGAATTTATCCTCCAATATATATTTATTTTGAATATTTTTTAAAATATGAACAACATAAAAACAAATAAACAAATGAATGAAAAAATCAAAGAGAAAAACAAGGAACCTACTTGGGCCGGCTCATTAGTTGCGACGGGAGGGTTCCTGCACAGGTTGTTTTGTGTGTGTGGGTAACCGTGCTAGTCGAGTCATGCTTGAAGAGGAGGCAGGGTGGGCCGAGGCTCAATGCAGCATGATGACCTATGACGTACAATGGACGAACAAGAAAGAACGTAGCATTTTTTTTGCACTTACTGGTGGTTTTTTGAAGGGAAGGTATTTGTCTCCAACTGCAGGGGTAACTCCAACACACACGGAAAAAATCAGAGAAACACTTCGTCCTTTATTATTAAGTATAGATATAGGTGCACGTGCATTTGCATATTTTGGATCGCGATACACTAAAACGGGGCCACACAAAGAATCAATAAATTAAAATAATAATTAGAGAGACTGCAGTATGGTCCTATAAGTGTGGAGTCCCGCTCTCGGCAAAAGAAAATTCTTGTTCTCATTGAAAATCTTTTCGATCAGGAAGACATTTTTTGGATATAGAGAGGTCGAGCAAATTGGTTGATGCATTGGAATGGTAATGCACATTTTCTTCATAATGCGACTAAGGCTAGGAAGAAGAGAAATAATGTTAAGAAACTCCCTGATGATTCCAGGGTCTGGCGACAAGGTATGGAACTGAAGGATCACATCACATACTATTTTTCCAATGTTTTCACTTCAAAAGTATTTCAGAAGGTTTTATCACTGGTTCGTAAAAAGGTGTTGGGTGAGATGAATAATGCACTCCTTGCTCCTTACACCGATGAAGATGTTCGTAAGGCTCTGGTGTCGGAAGGACTACATGCTACTATTTTTTATAAGATTTTTGTCCATGCATGTTAGGGGACAATCTGGTCGAGGTGGTTTTGCAAGTGGTTAATATGTGTACTATTCCTATCGGATGAAATGACACTGGTATTGTGATGATCCTTAAGGTTAATTCTGTGGAAAAGGTTACCCAATTTAGGCCGGTCAACTTGTGTAATGTGGTGTATACGATTATTGCAAAAATGGTGACTACTTGTTTGAAGGTCTTTCTTCCTGGCATTATTGTTGGGGAACGTAGTAATTTCAAAAAATTTCCTACGCACACACAAGATCATGGTGATGCATAGCAACGAGAGGGGAGAGTGTGTCCATGTACCCTTGTAGACCGAAAGCGGAAGCGTTAGCACAACGCGGTTGATGTAGTCGTACGTCTTCACGATCCGACCGATCAAGCACCGAACGTACGGCACCTCCGAGTTCAGCACACGTTCAACTCGATGACGTCCCTCGAACTCTGATCCAGCCGAGCTTTGAGGGAGAGTTCCGTCAGCACGACGACATGGTGACGATGATGATGTTTTACCGACGCAGGGCTTCACCTAAGCACCGCTACAATACTATCGAGGTGGACTATGGTGGAGGAGGGCACCGCACACGGCTAAGAGATCAATGATCAATTATTGTGTCTATGGGGTGCCCCCTGCCCCTGTATATAAAGGAGCAAGGGGGGAGAGGCGGCCGGCCAGGAGGAGGCGTGCCAGGAGGAGTCCTACTCCCACCGGGAGTAGGACACCCTCCCTTCCTAGTTGGAGTAGGAGAAGGGGGAAGGAGGAGGGAGAGAGGAAGGAAAGGGGGGCGTCGCCCCCTCCTTGTCCAATTCGGACTAGAGGGGGAGGGGGCGCGCTGCCTGCCCTGGCCGCCCCTCCTCTTCTCCACTAAGGCCCATGTAGGCCCATTAACCTTCTCGGGGTTCAATATCCTCGGTTTTCCGGTAAAATCCCGATTTCACCCGGAACACTTCTGATATCCAAATATAGGCTTCCGATATATCAATCTTTATGTCTCAACCATTTCGAGACTCCTCGTCATGTCCGTGATCACATCCGGGACTCCGAACTATCTTCGGTACATCAAAACATATAAACTCATAATATAACCGTCATCAAACTTTAAGCGTGCGGACTATGTAGACATGACCGAGACACGTCTCCGGTCGATAACCAATAGCGGAACCTGGATGCTCATATTGGCTCCCACATATTCTACGAAGATCTTTATCGGTCAAACCGCATAACAACATACGTTGTTCCCTTTGTCATCGGTATGTTACTTGCCCGAGATTCGATCGTCGGTATCTCAATACCTACTTCAATCTCGTTACCGGCAAGTCTCTTTACTCGTTCTGTAATACATCATTCCGCAACTAACTCATTAGTTGCAATGCTTGCAAGGCTTATAGTGATGTGCATTAACGAGTGGGCCCAGAGATACCTCTCCGGCAATCGGAGTGACAAATCCTAATCTCGAAATACGCCAACCCAACAAGTACATTTGAAGACACCTGTAGAGCATCTTTATAATCACCCAGTTACGTTGTGACGTTTGGTAGCACACAAAGTGTTCCTCCGGTAAACGGGAATTGCATAATCTCATAGTCATAGGAACATGTATAAGTCATGAAGAAATCAATAGCAGAATACTAAATGATCAAGTGGTAAGCTAACGGAATGGGTCAAGTCAATCACATCATTCTCCTAATGATGTGATCCCTTTAATCAAATGACAACTCATGTCAATGGCTAGGAAACATAACCATCTTTGATCAACGAGCTAGTCAAGTAGAGGCATACTAGTGACACTCTGTTTGTCTATGTATTCACACAAGTATTATGTTTCCGGTTAATACAATTCTAGCATGAATAATAAACTTTATCATGATATAAGGAAATAAATAATAACTTTATTATTGCCTCTAGGGCATATTTCCTTCAATTATTAGTCTGGCTCAGAGTGCTTTCGTGCATGCAAGAATGATTATGGACAATGTTTTAGTGGCGTAGAAAATGGATTTTATTGGTTTTTTATGCAAAAAAAAGTTTGAAAAAAGGAAATTCAGCATGGTGTCATCATATGACTCAATATGACATGACAAAAACTTTATAAGAATTTTTCAAAAGTTGTGACATACACCATTTGGAAACTAGGACATCTCCGAGGAAGAATCATGTTTTCAAGAGGGAGCGAGTCGGGTTTGAAGGCGAAGTGTCGGCTGCTTCATCATTTGACCTTGAAACATTTTCCATGATCACCATACACAATCACAAGTTTTATGTAAGAATGTATTCCCTTTGATCCATATTAGTTGTTTCTCAAACAGATGTATCTAGACGTATTTCAGTGCTAGTTGCATATGTTTGAGTGACAATTAATATGGATCGGAGGGAGTAGCATTTTTTAGGTTTTAGGTTTATTAGTTATATTAATGTCAAAATCGCTCTTGTATTATGAGACGGAGAGAGTAACTTAGTGCATTCACAAGCATTTAGTGAATATAATTTAAATCTGGACTGCCAGTGCATGAACAAATTGGTAAAATTGGGTTGGAAAATCGTACTTGTGTTAGTGAGTCTATATTTAAGCATTATCCAAGATAATATGAGGATTTCCGAACATCAGGGTGCCCGTACCAGTCCTGAACATGAAGCTTATTTGTTTGCTAATTCTAGAAAAAACAAACAAAGCCTAAAGAACATAAAACTTGGCAAGGTGTCATCATATGATTGCTAGAGGATGCGGTAAAATCTTGAGAATATTACTCGAAAGTAGTGATGTACCCTGCTTAGAGACTGGAACATCTCCGAGCAACAAACTGTTAGAATTAATGGGCTAGGCCCATAGCAATTTCTAAAATCTCAAAGCCCATGTGTAAAATGGCAAGTGGTGGTGCTAAGTTTAGTCCCACCTTGGAAGTTGAAGAAGAGTTGGACCTCTTTATATAGTGGGTTCTCTCCACCACTCTAAGTGGTGTGTGAGAAGAGAAAGGGAAAACCACATGCGCGCGCTCGCTCGCCTGGCCTGGTCGGGCCGGGGCGGGGCGTGGCGAGGCGAGGCGTACATGCGACATGCGCGTGAATGGTCCGCCGAAATCCGGTCCGTCTCCTTGCAGGATCGCAGCTTCCTTTTGCCGTTTTATTTTTATGTCTTGGCAGACAAGTTTTTGATTTCTTGTCCGATAAGTATACGAATTAGAAACCGAGTCGGTTTGGGATTGTGGTCGTGACACAATACCGCCTCTGGTCCTAATATATATACAGCTACCGGCTGCGGCCAGAGACACACCGAAAAAACACCTAGGGTTTTGCCTCATCTCACAACTTGCACCGCCATCCTAGTCTACTCCATCCCAAACGCCGGCGTGCATCGGCGCATGGAAGAGCAGGTCTCCGAAACCGTTCGTCTTTGCGATCCTGCACCGGAGAGGACGAATTAGGTTTTGGGAAGCGCCAGCGCGATCGCTCAAATTCGTCATCACGGGTCGCCTTCCGTCCAAGTCGGCGGTGCTACTCATCATCGTATTCATCACCGTCAGCAGCAGATCGTCGCCAACATCGTCATCAACACTGTCGCACCCATAATAGCTAACGATCGATCGTCCAACATCCTCTGTTCATGTCTGTCTCTACAGCTATTGTTACGTGTTTGCTGCTGTTATGCATGTCTTGCTGTTCTTCTAGTTTGCTAGATTATTGCATGCTAGTATCTCTTCTAGTCATGAATTATTTACTTGAATTAATCATCAACTTGCCTAATATTCCAACAATCCAAAAACCTAATTATAGGCAATTTCCTGAGTTAACTATGGCTGGATTTGCTGATGCACTGAGGCCGGATAAGTTTACCGGTGTGCACTTTAAGAGGTGGCAGGTGAAGACCACGCCTGCTTATCGCTCTGAAAGTTTTCCACGCTAGTGTTGGTGCTCCAGAGGAAATGACCGACGAAGATCGGAGAAAATTCCAGGAAGCCAATACTACGTTTGTGGGATGCATTCTGAGTGTTCTTGCTGACCGTCTGTGTGATGTGTACATGCACATAAACAACGGAAAAATTCTGTGAGATGCACTGAATGCAAAATTCGGTGCAACAGATGCAGGCAGTGAACTGTACATCATGGAGAGTTTTCATGACTACAAGATGGTGAATAACCGTTCTGTGGTTGAACAAGCTCATGAGATACAGTGCATTGTGAAGGAACTTGAACTCCTTAAATGTGTCCTACCCGACAAGTTCGTGGTTGGGTGCATGATTGCAAAGTTGCCTCCTTCATGGAGGAATTTCGCCACAACTTTGAAGCATAAGAGACAGGAGATATCAGTTGAAAATCTGATTGCATCTCTTGATGTTGAAGAAAAAGCTCGGGCTAAAGATACCACTGAAAAAGGAGGTGAGGTTCAGCCTCATCGCTAACATGGTGCGAGAGGTACCCACAGAATAAGAACAAAGGGAAGAACAAACCTGTTTTCAACAAGCCTACCAAGACTACTACCTTCAAGAAGAAGAAGTTCAACAAGGCTGAGCTAGAGTGCTACGCCTGTGGGAAGCCTGGACACTTTTCCAAGGAATGCCCTGAACGCGTGCATCGCAGAGGGAAAACAAGCTCCAAGACTGTCAACATGGTGACCGCTAGCAATCTTGATGGGTAATTTACCTATTGTGCTTTCAGATTTCAATCATCTTCGTGGTGGATTGATTCGGTGCTAACGTTCATGTATGTGCTGACATCTCCTGTTTACTTCTTATCGTGTCGCAAGGGATTCTTCCGTCCTAATGGGGAATGGGTCACATGCTTACATTCGTGGCATTGGCACGGTGGATCTGAAGTTTACTTCGGAAAAGATCGTGCAACTAAGGAACGTGCAGCATGTCCCTACTATGAACAAGAATCTAGTTAGCGGCTCCCTTCTATGTCGAGATGGATCTAAGGTAGTTTTAGAGTCCAATAAAGTAATCGTGTTAAGATTTGGACAATTTATAGGAAAAGGCTATGAGTGCGGAGGCTTGTTCCGCTTTTCTCTTTCAGATTTTTGCAATAAGTCAATAAACCAAATTTGTGCTAGTGTTAATGATGATGCAAGTATTTGGCACTCTCGTTTATGTCATATTAATTTTGGTTTAATGTCTCGGCTATCCAGCATGAGTTTAATTCCGAACTTCACAGTTGCCAAAGGTTCTAAGTGCCATAGTTGTGTGCAATCTAAGCAACCTCGAAAGCCTCATAAGGCTGCCGAGGAGAGAAACTTGGCACCTCTAGAACTCATACATTCTGATCTTTGTGAGATGAATGGTGTGTTGACAAAAGGTGGAAAGAGATATTTCATGACTTTGATTGATGATGCGACTAGATTTTGCTATGTTTATTTGTTGCAAACTAAAGATGAAGCATTAGACTACTTTAAAATCTATAAAGCTGAAGTTGAAAATCAACTAGAGAGAAAGATCAAGCGCCTTAGGTCCGATCGTGGTGGAGAGTATTTTCCAAAAGTTTTTGATGAATTTTGTGAGGAACATGGTATTATTCATGAGAGGACGCCTCCCTATTCACCTCAATCAAATGGAGTGGCGAGAGGAAAAACCGCACATTGACTGACTTGGTGAATGCCATGTTAGACACTTCTTTGGTTTATCTAAGGCATGGTGGGGGGAGGCTCTATTGACTTCATGTCATGTCCTGAATAGAGTTCCCAACAATAATAAAGAGAAAACCCCTTATGAGGAGTGGGTTGGGAGAAAACCATCACTTTCTTATTTGCGCACTTGGGGATGTTTGGCAAAGGTCAATATTCCTATTCCTAAGAAACGTAAACTTGGACCAAAGACAGTGGATTGTGTCTTTCTAGGGTATGCTCAACGGAGCATTGCTTATAGGTTTTTAGTGGTAAAATCTGAAGTACACGATATGCATGTTGATACTATAATGGAATCTCGTGATGCAACATTTTTGAGAACATATTTCCTATGAAAGATATGCATATCATTGCTAGATTTTCTTCTCGAGATAATTCCTGAATCTAGTACAACCGATGAATATTTGAACAATCACATGAGGAAGTCCTTGAGAAGGATAACAATGAAGTTCCTAGAAGGAACAAGAGACAAAGGATTGCAAAATCCTTTGGTGATGATTTCATTGTATACCTTAGGACGACACACCCAAGACGATTGCGTACATATGCATCTTCGGATGTAGATGATTGGAAAGAAGCTGTTCATAATGAGATGGACTCAATTCTTTCTAATGGAACTTGGGAACTAAGCGATAGACCATATGGTTGTAAACCCGTGGGCTGTAAGTGGGTGTTCAAAAAGAAGCTAAAGCCCGATGGTACTATTGATAAGTACAAAGGCGCGGCTAGTGGCCAAGGGCTACACTTTCGTAAAGAAGGCGAAGATTACTTTGACACCTATTCACCCGTTGCTAGAATGACCACCATTCGAGTGTTACTTTTCTTGGCTGCCTCTTATGGTCTTATCATTCATCAAATGGATGTAAAGACAGCTTTTCTCAATGGAGAGTTGGAAGAGGAGATCTATATGGATCAGCCTGACGGGTTTGTGGTAAAGGGTAAAGAGAGAAAGGTGTGCAAGTTGTTAAAATCCTTGTATGGTCTGAAACAGGCACCTAAGCAATGGCATGAGAAGTTTGAAAGAACTTTGACTTCTGCAGGATTTGTCATTAACGAGGCTGATAGGTGTGTTTACTATTGCCATGGTGGGGGCAATAGTGTCATATTATGTTTGTATGTGGACGACATACTGATCTTTGGTACAAACATTAATGCAATTAATGAGGTCAAGTCTTTTCTATCAAAAAGTTTTGACATGAAAGATCTGGGAGAAGCCGATGTAATTCTAAACATCAAACTTATTAAGAATGAGAGTGGGATTACATTAACGCAATCTCACTATGTTGAGAAGGTCTTGAACCGATTCGGTTTTATGGATAGAAAGCCTTCTCCAACACCTTATGATCCCAGCGTGACACTCAGAAAAAACAAGAAAGAAACGAGAGATCAATTAAGATACTCTCAAATTGTCGGTTCACTCATGTACTTAGCTAGCGCTACAAGACCAGATATCTCTTTTGCTGTGAGCAAACAGAGTAGGTTCATGTCCAACCGGGTGATGATCATTGGCATGCACTAGAAAGGGTCTTGCGCTATCTCGAGAGGTACTATGAGTTACGGAATTACTTCTTGAGGCATCCTCTTTGTGCTAGAAGGATATAGTGATTCAAATTGGATCTCCGATGTTGATGTACTTTACGCAACAAGTGGGTATGTATTTACTCATGGTGGTGGCGCAGTTGTCATGGAGGTCTTGCAAGCAAACCATATTGACGAGGTCAACTATGGAAGCAGAATTAATCGCTTTGGACACGACTCTTGTTGAGGCGAGAATGGCTGCGTGAGCTCTTGATGGACTTGCCGGTTGTTGAAAAACATGTACCGGCTATTCTTATGAATTGTGATAACCAAACGGTTATCGCTAAAGTGAACAATTCTAAAGATAATGCAAAGTCATCAAGACACGTGAAAAGACGTTTGAAGTCTGTCAGGAAGTTGAGAAACTCGGAGTAATAAGCGTATGTATATACAAGCAGACAAAAACCTGGCAGATCCCTTTACAAAGGGACTATCACGAAATGTGATAGATATTGCATCGAGGAGATGGGTATGAGACCCATAGATGTTACACCATAGTAGTAACCCAATCTTTGTGATCGGAGATCCCGTGAATTAGGATCTGGGAAGAACAAGCTATTGGTTAACTGAGGAAAGTAATAACTTATGATCGTCTCCAAGTGAAGATGCAAAACTCTCAGAGCCGTAAGGCTCAGATCTGTAAGGCAGGTCGGCAACATGCTTTAATGTGGTTCTATTGGCTATAATTAGCAAAGATGCTGTCCTCTGAGCAGTCTTGAAAGAACACACCTATATGAGTTCTCGATCAGAACGCCGCATGCCTATGAGATTTGGGTGATCTCTAGTAAACTCACGAAGAGACCGGGGAGTATGACGTATAAGCTCCAAACTGCTGGGTAGCCTCTCATGGCGGTCAGTCTTGGTTAAGACTTTGAGTGAAACCTATTCACACAAAACTAGCAATTCAAGGCATAGTCCATTGTCAAGTTGTGAATGGATGTAGCTTAAAGTTCTAGGCGAAGTTCAACTTAACAGGTCTCTGCTTTGAAACACTTTGGTATATTAAACAAGTGGTGAGAGAAGGCAAATCTCTAAATGGGTATTTGAGATCTGGTGGGGGATTGTTAGAATTAATGGGCTAGGCCCATAGCAATTTCTGAAATATCAAAGCCCATGTGTAAAATGGCAAGTGGTGGTGCTAAGTTTAGTCCCATCTTGGAAGTTGAAGAAGAGTTGGACCTCTTTATATAGTGGGTTCTCTCCACCACTCTAAGTGGTGTGTGAGAAGAGAAAGGGAAAATCCTGCCTTGGCGCTCGCTGCCTCGCCTCGCCTCGCTTTGGCCTGGCCGGGCAGGCGGGGCGAAGGCGTGTGGCCGCGAGGCGTACATGCGACATGCTTGGCGTGAATGGTCCGAAATCCGGTCCGTCTCCTTGCAGAGCGCAGCTTCCTTTGCCGCTTTATTTTTATGTCTTGGCAGACAAGTTTTTGATTTCTTGTCCGGTAAGTATCCGAATTAGAAACCGAGTCGGTTTGGGATTGTGGTCGCGACACAATACCGCCTCTGGTCCTAATATATATACAGCTACCGGCTGCGGCCAGAGACACACCGAAAAAACACCTAGGGTTTTGCCTCATCTCACAACTTGCGCCACCATCCTAGTCTACTCCATCCCAAACGCCGGCGTGCATCGGCGCGTGGGAGAGCAGGTCTCCGGAACCGTTCGTCTTTGCGATCCTGCACCGGGAGAGGACGAATTAGGTTTTTGGGAAGCGCTGTGCGCGACTGCTCAAATTCGTCATCACGGGTCGTCTTCCGTCCAAGTCGGGCGGTGCTACTCATCGTCGTATTCATCGCCCGTCGACAGCAGATCATCGCCAACATCGTCATCAACACTGCCGCACCCATAATAGCTAACGATCGCGACGTCCAACATCCTCTGTTCATATGCGTCTCTCTGACTATTGTTACGTGTTTGCTGCTGTTATGCATGTCTTGCTGTTCTTCTAGTTTGCTAGATTATTGCATGCTAGTATCTCTTCTAGTCATGAATTATTTACTGGAATTAATCATCAACTTGCCGAATATTCCAACAATCCAAAAACCTAATTATAGGCAATTTCCTGAGTTAACTATGGCTGGATTTGCTGATGCACTGAGGCCGGATAAGTTTACCGGTGTGCACTTTAAGAGGTGGCAGGTGAAGACCACGCTCTAGCTTACTGCTCTAAAAGTTTTCCACGCTAGTGTTGGTGCTCCAGAGGAAATGACCGACGAAGATCGGAGAAAATTCCAGGAAGCCAATACTATGTTTGTGGGATGCATTCTGAGTGTTCTTGCTGACCGTCTGTGTGATGTGTACATGCACATAAACGATGGAAAAATTCTGTGGGATGCACCGAATGCAAAATTGATTACCAGATGCAGCGATGAACTGTACATCATGGAGAGTTTTCATGACTACAAGATGGTGAATAACCGTTCTATGGTTGAACAAGCTCATGAGATACAGTGCATTGTGAAGGAACTTGAACTCCTTAAATGTGTCCTACCCGACAAGTTCGTGGCTGGGTGCATGATTGCAAAGTTGCCTCCTTCATGGAGGAATTTCGCCACAACTCTGAAGCATAAGAGACAGGAGATATCAGTTGAAAATCTGATTGCATCTCTTGATGTTGAAGAAAAAGCTCGGGCTAAAGATACCATTGAAAAAGGAGGTGAGGTTCAGCCCTCGCTAACATGGTGCGAGGTACCCTGAGAATAAGAACAAAGGGAAGAACAAACCTGTTTTCAACAAGCCTACCAAGACTACTACCTTCAAGAAGAAGAAGTTCAACAAGGCTGAGCTAGAGTGCTACGCTGTGGGAAGCCCTGGACACTTTTCAAGGAATGCCACGAACGTGCAGACATGCAGAGGGAAAACAAGCTCCAAGACTGTCAACATGGTGACCGCTAGCAATCTTGATGGGTAATTTACCTATTGCGCTTTCAGATTTCAATCATCTTCGTGGTGGATTGATTCGGTGCTAACGTTCATGTATGTGCCGACATCTCCTGTTTACTTCTTATCGTGTCGCAAAGGGATTCTTACATCCTAATGGGGAATGGGTCACATGCTTCTGTTCGTGGCATTGGCACGGTGGATCTGAAGTTTACTTCGGGAAAGATCGTGCAACTAAGGAACGTGCAGCATGTCCCTACTATGAACAAGAATCTAGTTAGCGGCTCCCTTCTATGTCGAGATGGATCTAAGGTAGTTTTAGAGTCCAATAAAGTAATCGTGTTAAGATTTGGACAATTTATAGGAAAAGGCTATGAGTGCGGAGGCTTGTTCCGCTTTTCTCTTTCAGATTTTTGCAATAAGTCAATAAACCAAATTTGTGCTAGTGTTAATGATGATGCAAGTATTTGGCACTCTCGTTTATGTCATATTAATTTTGGTTTAATGTCTCGGCTATCCAGCATGAGTTTAATTCCGAACTTCACAGTTGCCAAAGGTTCTAAGTGCCATAGTTGTGTGCAATCTAAGCAACCTCGAAAGCCTCATAAGGCTGCCGAGGAGAGAAACTTGGCACCTCTAGAACTCATACATTCTGATCTTTGTGAGATGAATGGTGTGTTGACAAAAGGTGGAAAGAGATATTTCATGACTTTGATTGATGATGCGACTAGATTTTGCTATGTTTATTTGTTGCAAACTAAAGATGAAGCATTAGACTACTTTAAAATCTATAAAGCTGAAGTTGAAAATCAACTAGAGAGAAAGATCAAGCGTCTTAGGTCCGATCGTGGTGGAGAGTATTTTCCAAAAGTTTTTGATGAATTTTGTGAGGAACATGGTATTATTCATGAGAGGACGCCTCCTATTCACCTCAATCAAATGGAGTGGCGAGAGGAAAAATCGCACATTGATCGACTTGGTGAATGCCATGTTAGACACTTCTTTGGTTTATCTAAGGCATGGTGGGGGAGGCTCTATTGACTTCATGTCATGTCCTGAATAGAGTTCCCAACAATAATAAAGAGAAACCCCTTATGAGGAGTGGGTTGGGAGAAAACCATCACTTTCTTATTTGCGCACTTGGGGATGTTTGGCAAAGGTCAATATTCCTATTCCTAAGAAGCGTAAACTTGGACCAAAGACAGGTGGATTGTGTCTTTCTAGGGTATGCTCAACGGAGCATTGCTTATAGGTTTTAGTGGTAAAATCTGAAGTACTGATATGCATGTTGATACTATAATAGAATCTCGTGATGCAACATTTTTGAGAACATATTTCCGATGAAAGATATGCATAGCATTGCTAGATTTTCTTACGAGATAATTCCTGAATCTAGTACAACCGATGAATATTTGAACAATCACATGAGGAAGTCCTTGAGAAGGATAACAATGAAGTTCCTAGAAGGAACAAGAGACAAAGGATTGCAAAATCCTTTGGTGATGATTTCATTGTATACCTTGTGGACGACACACCCAAGACGATTGCGAAGCATATGCATCTTCGGATGTAGATGATTGGAAAGAAGCTGTTCATAATGAGATGGACTCAATTCTTTCTAATGGAACTTGGGAACTAAGCGATAGACCATATGGTTGTAAACCCATGGGCTGTAAGTGGGTGTTCAAAAGAAGCTAAAGCCTGATGGTACTATTGATAAGTACAAAGGCGGCTAGTGGCCAAGGGCTACACTCAGAAAGAAGGCGAAGATTACTTTGACACCTATTCACCCGTTGCTAGAATGACCACCATTCGAGTGTTACTTTTCTTGGCTGCCTCTTATGGTCTTATCATTCATCAAATGGATGTAAAGACAGCTTTTCTCAATGGAGAGTTGGAAGAGGAGATCTATATGGATCAACTGACGGGTTTGTGGTAAAGGGTAAAGAGAGAAAGGTGTGCAAGTTGTTAAAATCCTTGTATGGTGCAAAAGCAGGCACCTAAGCAATGGCATGAGAAGTTTGAAAGAACTTTGACTTCTGCAGGATTTGTCATTAACGAAGGCTGATAGGTGTGTTTACTATTGCCATGGTGGGGGCAATAGTGTCATATTATGTTTGTATGTGGACGACATACTGATCTTTGGTACAAACATTAATGCAATTAATGAGGTCAAGTCTTTTCTATCAAAAAGTTTTGACATGAAAGATCCGGGAGAAGCCGATGTAATTCTAAACATCAAACTTATTAAGAATGAGAGTGGGATTACATTAACGCATAATCTCACTATGTTGAGAAGGTCTTGAACCGATTCGGTTTTATGGATAGCAAGCCTTCTCCAACACCTTATGATCCCAAATGACACTCGGAAAAAACAAGAAAGAAACGAGAGATCAATTAAGATACTCTCAAATTGTCGGTTCACTCATGTACTTAGCTAGCGCTACAAGACCGGATATCTCTTTTGCTGTGAGCAAACTGAGTAGGTTCATGTCCAACCCGGGTGATGATCATTGGCATGCACTAGAAAGGGTCTTGCGCTATCGAGAAAATCTTGTGAGTTACGGAATTACTTATTCAGGGCATCCTGCTGTGCTAGAAGGATATAGTGATTCAAATTGGATCTCCGATGTTGATGTACTTTACGCAACAAGTGGGTATGTATTTACTCATGGTGGTGGCGCAGATGTCATGGAGGTCTTGCAAGCAAACCATATTGACGAGGTCAACTATGGAAGCAGAATTAATCGCTTTGGACACAGCTCATCGTTGAGGCAGAATGGCTGCGTGAGCTCTTGATGGACTTGCCGGTTGTTGAAAAACATGTACCGCTATTCTTATGAATTGTGATAACCAAGCGGTTATCGCTAAAGTGAACAATTCTAAAGATAATGCAAAGTCATCAAGACACGTGAAAAGAGCGTTTGAAATGCATCGGGAAGTTGAGAAACTCCGGAGTAATAAGCATTATGTATATACAAGCAGACAAAAACCTGGCAGATCCCTTTACAAAGGGACTATCACGAAATGTGATAGATATTGCATCGAGGAGATGGGTATGAGACCCATAGATGTTACACCATAGTAGTAACCCAATCTTTGTGATCGGAGATCCCGTGAATTAGGATCTGGGAAGAACAAGCTATTGGTTAACTGAGGAAAGTAATAACTTATGATCGTCTCCAAGTGAAGATGCAAAACTCTCAGAGCCGTAAGGCTCAGATCTGTAAGGCAGGTCGGCAACATGCTTTAATGTGGTTCTATTGGCTATAATTAGCAAAGATGCTGTCCTCTGAGCAGTCTTGAAAGAACACACCTATATGAGTTACATTTTATGGCATCATGATCTATGAGATTTGGGTGATCTCTAGTAAACTCACGAAGAGACCAGGGAGTATGACGTATAAGCTCCAAACCATGGGTAGCCTCATGGCGGTCAGTCTTGGTTAAGACTTTGAGTGAAACCTATTCACACAAAACTAGCAATTCAAGGCATAGTCCATTGTCAAGTTGTGAATGGATGGAGCTTAAAGTTCTAGGCCGAAGTTCAACTTAACAGTCTCTGCTGAAACACTGGTATATTAAACAAGTGGTGAGAGAAGGCAAATCTCTAAATGGGTATTTGAGATCTGGTGGGGGATTGTTAGAATTAATGGGCTAGGCCCATAGCAATTTCTGAAATATCAAAGCCCATGTGTAAAATGGCAAGTGGTGGTGCTAAGTTTAGTCCCATCTTGGAAGTTGAAGAAGAGTTGGACCTCTTTATATAGTGGGTTCTCTCCACCACTCTAAGTGGTGTGTGAGAAGAGAAAGGGAAAATCTGCCTTGCAGCTCGCTGCGCCTCGCCTCGCCTACTTTGGCTTTGCTTTGGCCGGGCGGGCGAAGCGTGAAGCGTCTTGAGGCGAGGCGTACATGCGACATCTTGGCGTGAATGGTCATGAAATCCGGTCCGTCTCCTTGCAGGCGCAGCTTCCTTTGCCGTTTTATTTTTATGTCTTGGCGAGACAAGTTTTGATTTCTTGTCCGGTAAGTATACGAATCAGAAACCAAGTCGGTTTGGGATTGTGGTCGCGATACAATACCGCCTCTGGTCCTAGTATATATACAGCTACCGGCTGCGGCCAGAGACACACCGAAAAAACACCTAGGGTTTTGCCTCATCTCACAACTTGCGCCACCATCCTAGTCTACTCCATCCCAAACGTCGGCGTGCATCGGCGCGTGGGAGAGAAGGTCTCCGGAACCGTTCGTCTTTGCGATCCTGCACCGGAGAGGACGAATTAGGTTTTTGGGAAGCGCTGTCTTGTGATCGCTCAAATTGTCATCACGGGTGCGTCTTCCGTCCAAGTCGGGCGGTGCTACTAATCGTCGTATTCATCGCCCGTCGGCAGATCATCGCCAACATCGTCATCAACACTGTCGCACCCATAATAGCTAACGATCAAGACGTCCAACATCCTCTGTTCATGTACATGTCTCTGACTATTGTTACGTGTTTGCTGCTGTTATGCATGTCTTGTTGTTCTTCTAGTTTGCTAGATTATTGCATGCTAGTATCTCTTCTAGTCATGAATTATTTACTGGAATTAATCATCAACTTGCCGAATATTCCAACAATCCAAAAACCTAATTATAGGCAATTTCCTGAGTTAACTATGGCTGGATTCTTTGATGCCTTTGAGGCGGATAAGTTTACCGGTGTGCACTTTAAGAGGTGGCAGGTGAAGACCACGCTCTAGCTTCTTTGCTCTAAAAGTTTTCCACGCTAGTGTTGGTGCTCCAGAGGAAATGACCGGCGAAGATCGGAGAAAATTCCAGGAAGCCAATACTATGTTTGTGGGATGCATTACGAGTGTTCTTCTTGACCGTCGTGTGATGTGTACATGCACATAAGCAGCGGAAAAATTCTGTGGGATGCACCGAATGCAAAATTGATTACAACAGATGCAGCGATGAACTGTACATCATGGAGAGTTTTCATGACTACAAGATGGTGAATAACCGTTCTATGGTTGAACAAGCTCATGAGATACAAAGTGCATTGTGAAGGAACTTGAACTCCTTAAATGTGTCCTACCCGAGCAAGTTCGTGGCTGGGTGCATGATTGCAAAGTTGCCTCCTTCATGGAGGAATTTCGCCACAACTACGAAGCATAAGAGGCAGGAGATATCAGTTGAAAATCTGATTGCATCTCTTGATGTTGAAGAAAAAGCTCGGGCTAAAGATACCATTGAAAAAGGAGGTGAGGTTCAGCCTCGCTAACATGGTGCGAGAGGTACCCACAGAATAAGAACAAAGGGAAGAACAAACCTGTTTTCAACAAGCCTACCAAGACTACTACCTTCAAGAAGAAGAAGTTCAACAAGGCTGAGCTAGAGTGCTACGCCTTTGTGGGAAGCCTGGACACTTTTCCAAGGAATGCCCTGAGCGTGCAGACCGCAGAGGGAATACAAGCTCCAAGACTGTCAACATTGTGACCGCTAGCAATACTGATGGGTAATTTACCTATTGCGCTTTCATTATTTCAATCATCTTCGTGGTGGATTGATTCGGGTGCTATCGTTCATGTATGTGCCGACATCTCCCTGTTTACTTCTTATCAGTCGCAGAGGATTCTTCCGTCCTAATGGGGAATGGGTCACATGCTTACATTCGTGGCATTGGCACGGTGGATCTGAAGTTTACTTGGAAAGATCGTGCAACTAAGGAACGTGCAGCATGTCCCTACTATGAACAAGAATCTAGTTAAGCGGCTCCCTTCTATGTCGAGATGGATCTAAGGTATTTTTAGAGTCCAATAAAGTAATCGTGTTAAGATTTGGACAATTTATAGGAAAAGGCTATGAGTGCGGAGGCTTGTTCCGCTTTTCTCTTTCAGATTTTTGCAATAAGTCAATAAACCAAATTTGTGCTAGTGTTAATGATGATGCAAGTATTTGGCACTCTCGTTTATGTCATATTAATTTTGGTTTAATGTCTCGGCTATCCAAGCATGAGTTTAATTCCGAACTTCACGGTTGCCAAAGGTTCTAAGTGCCATAGTTGTGTGCAATCTAAGCAACCTCGAAAGCCTCATAAAATTTGCCGAGGAGAGAAACTTGGCACCTCTAGAACTCATGCATTACGATCTTTGTGAGATGAATGGTGTGTTGACAAAAGGTGGAAAGAGATATTTCATGACTTTGATTGATGATGCGACTAGATTTTGCTATGTTTATTTGTTGCAAACTAAAGATGAAGCATTAGACTACTTTAAAATCTATAAAGCTGAAGTTGAAAATCAACTAGAGAGAAAGATCAAGCGTCTTAGGTCCGATCGTGGTGGAGAGTATTTTCCAAAAGTTATTGATGAATTTTGTGAGGAACATGGTATTATTCATGAGAGGGCGCCTCCTATTCACCTCAATCAAATGGAGTGGCCGAGAGGAAAAATCGCACATTAGTGACTTGGTGAATGCCATGTTAGAACCTTCTTTGGTTTATCTAAGGCATGGTGGGGGAGGCTCTATTGACTTCATGTCATGTCCTGAATAGAGTTCCCAACAATAATAAAGAAAACCCCTTATGAGGAGTGGGTTGGGAGAAAACCATCACTTTCTTATTTAAGCACTTGGGGATGTTTGGCAAAGGTCAATATTCCTATTCCTAAGAAGCGTAAACTTGGACCAAAGGCGATTGGATTGTGTCTTTCTAGGGTATGCTCAACGGAGCATTGCTTATAGGTTTTAGTGGTAAAATCTGAAGTACACGATATGCATGTTGATACTATAATGGAATCTCGTGATGCAACATTTTTGAGAACATATTTCCTATGAAAGATATGCATAGCATTGCTAGATTTTCTTACGAGATAATTCCTGAATCTAGTACAAGCGATGAATATTTGAACAATCACATGAGGAAGTCCTTGAGAAGGATAACAATGAAGTTCCTAGAAGGAACAAGAGACAAAGGATTGCAAAATCCTTTGGTGATGATTTCATTGTATACCTTGTGGACGACACACCCAAGACGATTGCAGAAGCATATGCATCTTAGGATGTAGATGATTGGAAAGAAGCTGTTCATAATGAGATGGACTCAATTCTTTCTAATGGAACTTGGGAACTAAATGATATACCATATGGTTGTAAACCCGGGCTGTAAGTGGGTGTTCAAAAGAAGCTAAAGCCTGATGGTACTATTGATAAGTACAAAGGCGGCTAGTGGCCAAGGGCTACACTTTCGGAAAAGAAGGCGAAGATTACTTTGACACCTATTCACCCGTTGCTAGAATGACCACCATTCGAGTGTTACTTTTCTTGGCTGCCTCTTATGGTCTTATCATTCATCAAATGGATGTAAAGACAACTTTTCTCAATGGAGAGTTGGAAGAGGAGATCTATATGGATCAGACTGACGGGTTTGTGGTAAAGGGTGAAGAGATAAAGGTGTGCAAGTTGTTAAAATCCTTGTATGGTCTGAAACAGGCACCTAAGCAATGGCATGAGAAGTTTGAAAGAACTTTGACTTCTGAAGGATTTGTCATTAACGAGGCTGATAGGTGTGTTTACTATCGCCATGGTGGGGGCAATAGTGTCATATTATGTTTGTATGTGGACGACATACGATCTTTGGTACAAACATTAATGCAATTAATGAGGTCAAGTCTTTTCTATCAAGAAGTTTTGACATGAAAGATCTGGGAGAAGCCGATGTAATTCTAAACATCAAACTTATTAAGAATGAGAGTGGGATTACATTAACGCAATCTCACTATGTTGAGAAGGTCTTGAACCGATTCGGTTTTATGGATAGCAAGCCTTCTCCAACACCTTATGATCCCAGTGTGACACTCAGAAAAAATAAGAAAGAAACGAGAGATCAATTAAGATACTCTCAAATTGTCGGTTCACTCATGTACTTAGCTAGCGCTACAAGACCAGATATCTCTTTTGCTGTGAGCAAACTGAGTAGGTTCATGTCCAACCCGGGTGATGATCATTGGCATGCACTAGAAAGGGTCTTGCGCTATCAGAGAGGTACTATGAGTTACGGAATTACTTATTCAGGGCATCCTCTTTGTGCTAGAAGGATAGAGTGATTCAAATTGGATCTCCGATGTTGATGTACTTTACGCAACAAGTGGGTATGTATTTACTCATGGTGGTGGCGCGATGTCATGGAGGTCTTGCAAGCAAACCATATTGACGAGGTCAACTATGGAAGCAGAATTAATCGCTTTGGACACAACTCTTTGTTGAGGCGAGAATGGCTGCGTGAGCTCTTGATGGACTTGCGGTTGTTGAAAAACATGTACCGGCTATTCTTATGAATTGTGATAACCAAAGCGGTTATCGCTAAAGTGAACAATTCTAAAGATAATGCAAAGTCATCAAGACACGTGAAAAGACGTTTGAAGTCTGTCAGGAAGTTGAGAAACTCCGGAGTAATAACTGTTATGTATATACAAACAGACAAAAACCTGGCAGATCCCTTTACAAAGGGACTATCACGAAATGTGATAGATATTGCATCGAGGGAGATGGGTATAAGACCCATAGATGTTACACCATAGTAGTAACCCAACCTTTGTGATCGGAGATCCCGTGAATTAGGATCCAGGAAGAACAAGCTATTGGTTAACCGAGGAGAGTAATAACTTATGATCGTCTCCAAGTGAAGATGCAAAACTCTCGTGAGCTGTAAGGCTCAGATCTGTAAGGCAGGTCGGCAACATGCCTTAATGTGGTTCTATTGGCTGTAATTAGCAAAGATGTTGTTCTCTGAGCAGTCTTGAAAGAACACACCTATATGAGTTCTCGATCAGAACGCCGCATGATCTATGAGATTTGGGTGATCTCTAGTAAACTCACGAAGAGACCAGGGAGTATGACGTATAAGCTCCAAACCGCGGGGTAGCCTACTGGCGGTCAGGTACTGGTTAAGACTTTGAGTGAAACCTATTCACACAAAACTAGCAATTCAAGGCATAGTCCATTGTCAAGTTGTGAATGGATGTAGCTTAAAGTTCTAGGCAGAAGTTCAACTTAACAGTCTCTTTGAAACACTGGTATATTAAACAAGTGGTGAGAGAAGGCAAATCTCTAAATGGGTATTTGAGATCTGGTGGGGATTGTTAGAATTAATGGGCTAGGCCCATAGCAATTTCTGAAATCTCAAAGCCCATGTGTAAAATGGCAAGTGGTGGTGCTAAGTTTAGTCCCACTTTGGAAGTTGAAGAAGAGTTGGACCTCTTTATATAGTGGGTTCTCTCCACCACTCTAAGTGGTGTGTGAGAAGAGAAAGGAAAACCACAGCTTGGCAGCTCGCCTCGCCGGGCCGGGCCGGGGCGTGGCGTGGCGAGGCGAGGCGAGGCGTACATGCGACATGCGCGTGAATGGTCCGCCGAAATCCGGTCCGTCTCCTTGCACCCATAATAGCTAACGATCAGTACGTCCAACATCCTCTGTTCATGTCTGTCTCTACAACTATTGTTACGTGTTTGCTGCTGTTATGCATGTCTTGCTGTTCTTCTAGTTTGCTAGATTATTGCATGCTAGTATCTCTTCTAGTCATGAATTATTTACTGGAATTAATCATGAACTTGCCTAATATTCCAACACAAACATGATTTCGAGACAAAACATGGCAGGTTTGAAGGTGAAATACTCTTGGTTCATTGGTTGACCTTGAAACATTTTCTACACTCACACCATCACATGTTTCATGTAAAAAATTGGTATTTTTTCGGGTTTGCTTCCTATACTTAAGTTCTAACAAAAACCTAATACCAAGTTTCAAACTCACAACTTATAGCCAAATAGACAAAGTGTGCTAAATAACAAATACGACAGCACATCTTCTTTACTTCATGAAATTTGTTGGTGTACTTAACCATATATGTACGTTTTTTACACGCATTAATATATTATGGAAAGAATAAAATCGTTCTCATTTTCTTTAGTATAGCACGTTTTTTCTGTGACTCAGTGACATTTCAATATAAATGGCAACATTTAATGGCATCGATCACGTTAATTAGGAATACGGTACAGTTTCCTTTCACTCGAGCGCTCACAATATCGTAGGAATATATCATTAATTCGTACTTTCCAGTTCTGGTGTTTCCAGTTTTTCCTAACGTACATTACAAAATATTAGTTGCGTCCATAATATTCAAGTCCTCCCAACATATCGTTTTATTCTCATATAAACTACTCGTACTATTTTTGGAAGGATATGGATAACCATGTATTCATGTGATCAATATATTCCAAACAATAAACATGTTTAGATCTAGATGTCCCTCTCGTCTCCATCTATATATATGAACCATATGCATGTATTGGATTCTTGATCTGAAGATATATATTCTACCATCGACCATCTGTATTGCATACATGGCCGCATACACGAACCCCGTCCAGGCCCCAGTCCTTCTGCTTCTTCTCGTATGCCTTGCTATCCATTCACAATGTAAGTGGGAGATATGTGGCCAGATTATTGATAACCCTGTGTTTGTTGGGGGTAGATAAGACTAAGAGTACAATCTTGAATCTCTAGCGGAGCGATCTTGTCTACTTTTCTTGTTTATACATACGAATTATGAGTGTGCTTATTATAATTTCATATAGGTGGAAGGACGGAAGACATGGACAACGTGAGGATAAGCCTGCCGCACGGATTATGTGCGTACAAACCTTGCAAAGATGGCTACTGCAACTGTTGTTACCTGACGGAGGACTGCTATCTGACAATGGATGACTGCAAAAGGAAATGCAGTGGTCCTCATTCGCGCATCACGGCGGGGGTGCCTACCCCCTCCATTTCCGCCCGCCCATCAGATTGAAATATTTTTATTTGCGACAGCATCTGTTGATGAAGAATTTGTAATAGAAACTTATTTCTTAATTTCTACAATAATTATTTCCTTTTCTGCATTGTGTATCCCTAAGAGGGAGGCGGACAAATTAAACGAAAACCGATTTGCCGAATCGGAAGTACCTGAACCTAACCCAGATAGACCAAAACGAAAAATCTGATCCTCAATCCGGTCATCAATCCTAATAAAGAACTAAAATTAGTTCGGAGAATTCGGTTTTCAACCTCGGTTAACCCAAAAAGCCAAAAATAAATAAATAACAAGACATAACCCGATCCTACCCCCAATGGCCCAGTCGGCCCAGCTGCACCCTCTCACCTCCCTTGGTTAATCCCCTGCGGCCTACTCTACAAGTTCCCCACCATATGTGAACTACCATGCCCAGTCAGCAAGCCACGTCAGCAAAGGATTCAAAATTTTCAGAAAAAATGGAAAATATCTGTCAAACTAAAAAATCCAGAAAAATAAAAAAATCTCTAAAATAAAAAACTTAATGTTTCCGGAAAATTTGAAAATAAAAAACAATCGAAAAATATGTAATATAAAAAACTATAAACCCAAAGAAATAAAGGAAACTAAAAAATAATTTTATAATATTCTGCTACATTTTTGGACAAATTTTGTCAAAATAAATAAATTTCCTAGAAAGTATAAAAATAGGGTAGAATCAAGAAATTTTTGAAAATTTTGGGAAAGTTCTAAAAAATCCATTTTACTTATTTATTTTAGTTTACAGATTTTTTGTTTACAAAAATATTTAAAGAAATACAACTTACTTACTTACTTAAATTTTTTTCTTGAATTTTTGAATTAATTGCTGACGTGGCTTGCTGACTGGATGATCAGCGGATCAAAATCAAGGTATTGGGAGGGGAGGGTTGAATCCTGGCCGGTTTTAAGAGTTTGAGGTTGATTCTTAGATGGTATTACAATTGAAGGTTGTAGATTAGACTAGGGCAAAAGTTAAGGGTTAAAATATGCACTTCGCTCATTAAATAATTAATGTACTTGCATGCCAATTCCTCAATTCATGGGTGAAACTACAGAAAAAATGCAATACAAATGCTTCTTCGACAAGGGGGGCTGACATTATTGCGCAAACGACTAGTGATATTTTTTGGCGACGGCATGGTTGTAATCCTGTTTCGAGGAGAGTGGCGACGTAGTGGAGTAGTGCTGAAGACATATGCCCATGCCTTTCTGCTATAGTGTGGTTGATGTTGTAGGTCTATGTTGTCCTATACTTTCAGATTAGAACTTTTTCTCTGTAAAGAAATATAAAAGTGTTTAGAACATTAGCTAATCGCTGGAGTAGTTTCTAGCTCTGGTTGCCTTGTAGCTTGGCACTAGTCTTCGCTTTAAAGCTTGCTGTGACAGTACTGCCATAGGTTCATCTTTCTCAGCCGCACATTTTATAGGTGTGCGTGTACTGCAATACTCTCAACTACTAAACTGCACCGTTGAGAACACTTGGAACTGATCTTTTAAGATCAACCGTCATCAACAATATCAACTGTTTCCGCAGCTTTTAAGCTCGCGCCTGATGCTGCAGACTCCTCAGATCCATGCGATGAGCTGAAGCAATTTGCTGATTCCAAATTAACTTATGAACACACTATTTTGAATTCCATTAAAGCATCTCTAACAGCCGCGCCAAAAGGCGCGCGCGGTAAACTGAGTTTTTAGCGCGCAAGGGACGTTCTCGCACGCTTCAGCGGTGGCGGGAAACTAGCGCGCGGGAATCGTTTGCGCGCGCGGGGGAAAAGGCGGCAGATCGCGCGCTACTTTTGGCGCACCGCTTCCGACGCGCCTATAAATTGCGGCGCTCGCCACGTGGCTATTCTCACTCTCTCTTCCTCTTCCGCTGCCACGCGCGCCTCCCCCGCTTCCTCGTTGCTTCCTCGCCGCTCCAGCGCCCCGCCACCGACGCGCCACCATGCCGCCGCACCGCCGAGGAGCGTCGGGCTACCGCGGCGTCCGTAAGCGCCCCAACGGCTCGTACTACGCCGAGATCCGGTCCGGCAACGTACGGCTCGGCCTCGGCACCTTCCAGACTACGCACGAGGCCGCCCGCGCGTACGACGCGGCGGCGTGGCGCCTAGACAGGCCGTGTGGGTAGATGAACTTCCAGGATGTCCACACGCGCCAGCAGGCGCAGGACGTCGCCCCTCCGCCTCGTCTTATCACGGATCAGGACCGTGCGAAGCACGCTCGGCGGCAGCGCCGGCTCCTCATCGCTGACGAGGATGAGCGGGCCATGGCGGAGTGGCGCCGGCGCCACCCGGAGGACGTCGCCGACGAGCAAGCCTACTGGGCGAAGCAGACGGCAAAGCGCCGTGCGGAACGGTTGGACATGCGTCGGCGGAAGGCCCTAGCGTTATCGCAATGCGATATCATTGAAAATGGTGGGCAGTCGATCTTTTCGGATAATGATCCTCGTTGGAATGACATGTGGCTCGATACCTCGGACCAGACCAGCGAGGATGATAATGATGATGATGATGATGACGACGAATGGGAGTAGGTTGTAGTTGCACTATCTAGTCGTTTTTTATTACGTCGTTGCACCGTAGTTTTATCTATTTATAGTATGGAACTATGTAAAATATCTATGTATCATTTTTATCTATGAATTTTTATTATGTATCGTTTTTATTTAAAATACGTACGCAATGTTCGAGCGATAGCGCGCGCTGCATTTTAGCGGCTGCTAGAGCTACATGCGGGCGCTAAATTTTAGCGCGGCTGCTGGAGCCAGCGCTGTCCGCCGCGCTTTTTCGGGCAATGGGCGCGCTGCAAAGCACTTTTTAGCGCGCCGCATGTTGGGCGGCTGTTGGAGATGCTCTTACACTGGAAACCAATTTGACCGGGTTCTCGCACACAATGTTTACTTGCAATTTTAGTTACATTGTTTCCATATTCTCGCATACTTAATCTTAACTTGGCATCTGCGTGATCTTTACAAATCACTTCACTCAGCTTTACATACAAAAGAATTTAACAAGAACAGGAGCAAACGGTGAACAATGAAGACTTACATGATTAACACTAATGAAGGTGGTGAGTGTGCCATCTTCAGTGTACCACTTCACACACACGGGTTGGACAAGGACGGTGGATAGCCAAAGTACCAGAGAGCATGTTCACCATGGAAGAATTGCCTGTTGCTTCTACAAATCTTGGTGAGTTGAGAAGTCCTGACCTCGAGCGAAAAATAATCTACTTCCCAACCGGTCCTCCAATACGGCTCCGAGGAGCCTTGATCGATGTTGAACTGATCTTCTGTAGTGGCTCCAAGGAATAAGAATCCCTCGGCCGCGCCGGCGGTGAAATAGTCATACCCGTCGGGCACCGGTATAACATTCTCCAGCCGCCATTCCTTGAAATAGTCACTGTTCTTTTGCTGACGGGTGTGATAGAGTTGAAACGAACCATTGCGCGTGTGATCACCAACGAGAGAAAACATCTCAATGGTTCCATCTCTGTCCATTATGATGCCAGATCGACTTCCGGTCAGGCCAGGGCGATGTGTTCTCCGTATGGTGTTGCCGACGAGAGCTTCACCAGCGAGAATGTCAACCTCGAGATCGTTGTCTGCATGGCCAAGCAGACGTCTGAGCTTTACATGGTAGCCAGTGCCGCCATTGACAGTGGAAAACTCCATCGTTCCCGTGTCCAGCAGAATCAACGTGTCCGGCAATGCCAATGCCGATGCCGAGTAGAAGCAATTGCGTCCCGAGAAAGGCAGGCATTCCCAGCCATGGCCTTGACGGTGAACCCCCAAAGAGCTCCAGCTGGTAGATGCGGCCATGCACCATTCTCGGGTGACAGAAGAGAAGACGAACGCAACAAGCTTGGTTTCATAGTGAGCAAAGCATATCACCTTGAACGAGGGCCCATGATCCTCGTCGTCCTCGCCGATGGGGGCCAGCAAGTGCCGGAGTTCAGAAGGGCGCTTCTCGTCATCCTCGAGCATCATGTCATCGGGAATGGACGGGAGCAAGACGTAGTGCCTCGACACAGGATCGCACACCGCGAAGCTTTTGAAGGTCTCCCCGAGCGGCCTGCTGTCGAGGAGGACGCGGCCGTCGCGGAGGTCGCTGGGGAACCAGGGGCTGCCGTTGGTGGGCACGGGGACGAAGGAATAGGTGAAGTCAGCCCCGTCGACGAGCGCGCGGGCGAACCGGACCGACGGGTGGGGCGCCTGGGCGGGGCGGAAGCCACCTTTGGCGGCGAACCCGAGGAGCGGCGGCGGGTGGCATTTGCGGAAGCGGCGGAGGAAGGAGCGGTCGGTGATGACGCGGAGGAAACGGGGGCAGGCGGTCGAGGCGCGGGCGAGTGCGGCCGGGGCGGGCAGGCGGAGGAAAATCTCCTCCAGCACGTCGTCGACGAGGTACGGCAGCGACGAGGACATGGCCGCCGAAGGCGAAGCCGGCTTGGGCGACTGCCCCGCGACCTCCTCGCGCACAGAGCGACACCACTCGTCGTCGTCGGGATCGAGGCAAACGAGCTGCCCCCCGTCGCAGTCGATCCGGCGCTGCGGCAAACAAGATAGCAGACGCCGGAACCAGCAGCCCGCCATGGCCGCGATTGCCACGGTAGACTTTTCGAATGGTGATCGTTTGGTCGCACGTCGGAGTCGAGGCACTTTCGCTGGACGATAGAAGACTATTTCTGGAGAAGTAATCTTTTGGAGTGGTCAAATGACGCGGTTTGCTAACTTTATTCTTCGCAGGCCGTTGACCTCTAGGCTCTAGCAAAGGAAAGCGGATCATGGTACTCCACCACAAAACATCTATGTATATCCCGGAGTCTAACAAGACATGGAAACACTAAAGAGCATCTCCAACGGAATATGTTGGATAGGAGTCTAGTGATTTTGTCCTATTATTTCTGTCGGTTGTGGCAGTGAGTTTTTATTTATCTTTTTGCTCCGTTTGCGAGCTGTATTGAATCTAAAACTTTATGTTGCTTTGAACTTTTTAATAATATGACCGCATGCATCAGGATGCAGAGGCCGGGGTGAACCTCCTTTTTCAAAAGAAAAAAAAATCTCCAACGGAATATATTTGAAGACGTAATAGCAGGTGATGTATAATTTACAACATTAAAATGTGCATTTTACATCAACAAAAAAGTGCCAACAAGAACATATGATGTATATTTGGTGATATTAAAGTAGTGCTCCAATAGATGATGTAGAACTTGCAATGAGTAGATCATTTAAATCAAACCAAATTCATTTGAAACGAACAACAAATTTGCATCACTTAACCTAAGGGGAGGGTCACAAAACTCCCGATATTCACCTCCTGGACTATTTCTCTCTGGAAATAATTTCAAAGCATTTTCAATAAAGAGCAAAACAATAGAACTCAGTCTAGAAATTTTGGACATGCCAAATAAAACTCTAACTTTCCCAACAGAAAGGAAATTAAATAACAAAAAGAATGCAGAAAGATTCAATTGATTTGGACTTATGGTTTAGGAGATATTCAAGCTTAAAGTTGAGCCAACAGAAGCATTTTAATTGACTTAAACTGAAAAACAGAAAATCCCAGAACGTGCCACGTCGAAGGCGTATTTTGGGAATACGCCTTCGCCAGCGTACTGCTTCGGGAGGTAAGTGAGTCACTGACAGATGGGGTCCAACCATTAGGTTTTTCTTCTAAAACCCGTCTGAGGCACGATGGATCTCCGGCGAGGGCTCACCAGCGAGAAGAGGGGGATGGAGCTCGAACGGATTGGCCCAGAGGAACGGAGGCTCTCTGGCGAGTCTTTTCATACCCGTGTCGTCTCCCGAGGTGGCCGGGCGGCGACGCTTTCTTCCTGACGGGTGGTGGTGGTATTCGAGTGAGCACGAACTTCGGTGAGGAGGGCTAATAGGGCTGGCTAGAGGGCTGGGCGGTCATTGGAGTGAGGAGAGGCTAGTGGTGGTGGTGGTGGTTGGGCTCGAGGACTTGTGGGTGGAGCTACCCGAGGAGGGGGGAGAACGACGGAGCTCCGGTCGATTGGTTGGCTAGGAGCCACAATAGTGGAGCTCAGTGAGCTTGTTGTGTTCAGAGAGAGGAGCGGAGGAGGTGTGAATCGAATTGGCAGCTTAGGGCTCCCTTTATGGGCCGGAAGGGCTGGTGGGTGATACGTCTCCAACGTATCTATAATATTTGATTGTTGCATGCTATTATAGTATCAATCTTGGATGTTTTATATACATTTTCAAGCAACAATATATCATTTTTTGTCGCTAACCTATTAACTTAGCGCCCAGTGCCAGTTGCTATTTTTTTGCTTATTTTTGGTTTTGCAGAATACCAGTACAAAATGAAGTCCAAATGCCACGTAACTTTTTGGTGATGTTTTCTAGACATAAGAGACCCTAGAAGCTTCGGGAGGGGACGAGAAGATGGAGAAATGGCCCACGAGGCACCAGGGCGCGCCCTGGTGGCTTGTGGGGCCCACGTGGCTCCGTTTGACTAACTTCGCCTTTATAAATTCTCTAAAATCATGAAACCAACAGAGAACTCTACGAAATATTTTTTCCACGGCCACAAGTTCCTATTCTTGAGAGATCCCATCTGGAGGCCTTTTCCTGCACCCTGCCGGAGGGGGATTCGATCTCGGAGGGGCTCTACATCATCCTTGCTGCCCTTCCGATGATTCGTGAGTAGTTTACCATAGACCTACGGGTCCATAGTGACTAGCTAGATGGCTTCTTCTCTCTCGATGTTCTTCAATACAATGTTCTCCTTGATGTTCTTGGCGTTCTATTCGATGTAATCACTTTTTGCGGTGCGTTTGTTGGGATCTGATGAATTGTGAGTTTATGATCAGATCTATGCATGAATATTATTTGAGTTTTCTCTGAACTCTTTTATGCATGATTACTATAGCTTCATATTTCTTCTCCGATCTATTGATTTGGTTTGGCCAACTAGATTGATTTATCTTGCCATGGGAAGAGGTGGTTTGTAATGGGTTTGATCTTACGGTTCTCAATCCTAGTGACAGAAGCGTTGGGTAACGTAGTAATTTCAAAAAAATTCCTACGCACATGCAAGATCATGGTGATGCATAACAACGAGAGGGGAGAGTGATGTCTACGTACCCTTGTAGACCATAAGCGGAAGCGTTTTATCAACGCGGTTGATGTAGTTGTACACCTTCACGATCCGTCCCGATCAAGTACCGAACGTATGACACCTCCGCGTTCAGCACACGTTCAGCTCGATGACATCTTCGCCTTCTTGATCCAGCAAGAAGGGCGAAGTAGTAGATGAGCTCCGGCAGCACGACGGCGTGATGACGGTGTTGGTGAAGAACAATTTCCGCAGGGCTTCGCCTAAGCACTACGAAAACTATGACAGAGGATAAACTAGAGGGGACGGGGTTGCCGGCACACGACTTGGTGTTTCTTGATGTGTCTTGGGTGCTAGCCCTACCCCTCTATTTATATGTTGAGCCTTGGGGTCGAAACTTGGAGTAAAAGCCTCCACAAAGTCGGTTTCACCCGAAAGGCAAGAGTCCTTCTCGGACTCAGAGCCTGCACGCCAGGACCCTAAGCGTCTGCCCACTGGACTCGCATAAAACTTCCTTTTGCGCTTTCCAAAAACCTTGTGGGCTTTCCCCTTTGGCCCAAATAAAGTGTTCTCGTACCCAAACATTTCGGGAAGCATCCGGAACCCCTTCCGATGAATTCCGGAACTCTTCCGGAGACCAAACACTATTACCCCATATATCAATCTTTATCTTCGGACCATTCCGGAGTTCCTCGTCATGTCTGCGATCTTATCCGGAACTCCGAACATCATTCGGTCACCAACATACATAACTCATATAATACTATATCGTCAACAAACGTTAAGCGTGCGGACCCTACGGGTTCGAGAACTATGTAGACATGACCGAGACACTTCTCTGGTTAATAACCAATAGCGGAACCTGGATGCCCATATTGGCTCCTACATATTCTACGAAGATGTTTATCGGTCGAACCACATAACAACATACGTTGTTCCCTTTGTCATCGGTATGTTACTTGCCCGAGATTCGATCGTCGGTATCTCAATACCTAGTTCAATCTCGTTACCGACAAGTCTCTTTTAATCGTTCCGTAATGCATCATCCCGCAACTAACTCATTAGTCACATTGCTTGCAAGGCTTATAGTGATGTGCATTACCGAGAGGGCCCAGAGATACCTCTCCGACAATCGGAGTGACAAATCCTAACCTTGATCTATGCCAACTCAACAAGTACCATCGGAGACACCTGTAGAGCACCTTTATAATCACCCAGTTACGTTGTGACGTTTGTTAGCACACAAAGTGTTCCTCCGGTATTCGGGAGTTGCATAATCTCATAGTCATAGGAACATGTATAAGTCATAAAGAAAGCAATAGCAATATACTAAACGATCAAATGCTAAGCTAATGGAATGGGTCAAGTCAATCACATCATTCTCCAATGATGTGATCTCGTTAATCAAATGACAACTCATGTCTATGGTTAGGAAACATAACCATCTTTGATTCAACGAGCTAGTCAAGTAGAGGCATACTAGTGACACTTTGTTTGTCTATGTATTCACACATGTACAAAGTTTCCGGTTAATACAATTCTAGCATGAATAATAAAAATTTATCATGATATAAGGAAATATAAATAACAACTTTATTATTCCTCTAGGGCATATTTCCTTCAAGAAGGGGACATGACATGTATGTATCGTTGCTATTAAGGGTAAAAAGATGAGGTTTAGTCATCGTGAGTTTATCTTGTCTACATCATGTCATCTTGCTTAAGGCGTTACTCCATTCTTTATGAACTTAATACTCTAGATGCATGCTGGATAGCGGTCGATGTGATGAGTAACAGTAGTAGATGCAGAATCATTTTGGTCTACTTGTCTCGGATGTGATGCCTATGTATGATCATTGCCTTGGATATCGTCATAATTATTTGTTTTTCTATCAATTGCCCAACAGTAATTTGTTTACCCACCGTGTGCTATTTTCTCGAGAGAAGCCTCTAGTGAAAACTATGGCTCCCGGGTCTATCTTTTATCATATATTAAAACCAGAAATACCTTGTTGTGTTTTTTTACTTTATTTTTTTACTTTATATTTTAGTCTGATCTATCTATCAAATACCATACAAATTAATCTTGCTCGTAACCGTCAAGGGATTGACAACCCCTTGTTCGCGTTGGGTTGCAAGGATTTGTTGTTTTTGTATAGGTACTGCTTACATAGTGTTGCTTGGTTCTCCTACTAGATTGATAACCTTGGTTCTTAACTGAGGGAAATACTTAACTCTATCGTACAGCATAATCCTCTCCTCTCTGGGAAAATCCGAATGCAGTTCACAAGTAGTAGAGGGCCATGGTGCCGCCACGATCGGCGCTGACGGCCAGCTGGGCCTGCGTCGGCCTATGGATAGCCTTGGCTGGGGCTCGGGTGGTTATAGAGGCCAAAAAAGGCATGTGCGCCGGCCTAGCGCGCCGCTGCTTCGCTAGCGTCATGGTCGCATAGTGGCCGGAACCACAGTCGCACTCGGGGGAGGGGGCCGGCTAGGAAGGCATTGGTTGGACGTGGGGGAGAGCTGGGACGCGCGAGGGAGGAGCTGCGCGTGGTGCTGGATGCCGGGGACGCACCGCGGTGGGGAGGCCACGTGACCAGGGGCTGGGCACTGCGTAGAGTGTGTGCGCTGGCATGCCAGCCCTGTGGTTACTGATGTTTGCTTGAACTACGTCAGTATTTCCCCAAAGAGGAAGGGATGATGCAGCACAACAATAGTAGGTATTTCCCTCAGTGATGAGACCAAGGTTATCGAACCAGTAGGAGAACCACGCAGCACAACGTAAACAGCTCCTGCACACAAAGAACAAATACTTGCAACCCGACGTAAGAGAGGGGTTGTCAATCCCTCACGGGTAAAAAGATAGATAAAATTGTAGTAGATTGGATAAATAGATCTCGCTGGAATGCGAGATAAAATAAATAAACAAAAAATGTAGCAAGGTATTTTTGTATTTTTGGTTTAATAGGTCTGAAAATAAAAACAAATAAAAATATATCGCGAGGGCAAATATAATAAAGAAGAGACCTGGGGCCCGTAGATTTCACTAGTAGCTTCTGTCGGCGTTCTGGGAACGGGTACCCAGACTTGCCTGCCTGCGGCCTGCGGCGTGGCTCAAGGGGTGGCCCAGTACGACTCATCTTCATCAGCACAAGCTCAAGACCCTCGCGAGGGGCCAAGCCTCGCGGGGCGGACGACAGGAAGCTTCCTCAGGCACGACCACATCAGGCTGGCTCGCGAGGAGGCGGAGAGATCAAGGCGGGGTACCTCACGAGGTGCCCATGAAGCAAGCCATGATGACCAAGGGCGCCAGGTGGGCGCCAGCCATGAGTGTCCTCATTTCCTCTTTGGTGCAAAGGGGCATGCGCATGCGAGAGCATCAAGCAAAGGCACCTGTTTTGGTGCAACAAGACCAAGACCGTCGCAACGGCAGGAAGGAAGTCATCGTGGAGCCCAAGCCGGCGTCACCACCAGAGCCTTTGGCAGGCGAGGACCAACTTTAGTCAGGATAAGTGTACTAGATGTTCGCCTTCAAAATGGCCAATTGTTGGCGCCCTTCCCGCTCAATATTTGGGAAGAGGCCCAGGGCCTCTGCCTATAAATAGGACTAGCCACCCACAAGATCGACGGGCCGGAAGGGAGGACAGAGCTAGAGATCAAGCAATCCAAGGAGAGAGAGAGAGCGACTGAACTCCCCCTAGCAGTTCGTCGCACCGGCTAAGAACAGACCCTCGTGAGGCTGTTCTTCCTTGTATTGTTCATCATCAGCCCAAGAGGCAATTCACCACACACTGGAGTAGGGTATTACACCACAATGGTGGCCCGAACCAGTATAAACCTTATGTCTCTTGTGTTGTTCCTTTGGTAGTTTAGATCCTAGCGAGGCGATAAAGTGCAGGTAGGTAGGGGGCGAGATCTCCACGCGCACCCCAGAGTTCGAACCTAGAGGGTCTGCCGGAACCCGAAATCCGACATTTGGCGCGGCAGGTAGGGGTGCGCCGGAATTCGTCTTCCGCCGCTCTGTTCTTCACCGACCACCGCATCCATGTCAGACGCTCGTCGGGCTCGCACCGAGCGCCGAGCCGCTCTCGCTACCCGCATCACCCAGACGGCCCCCGGCGGCCGCCGCCCCCGCCGTTCCCCGTCGCCTGCCGTCAACGCCGCCACGGCCCGGCGGAACGAACGAGCAAGCATCGTCCCCAAAGATCCGTCTGTGAGGCGAGACGGCCGCACCGCTACCCGCTTCGCCGCCCCGGCTGGTTCTTCGCCGTCTCACGCGCTCACAAGCACCCATGGAGGCTCGAGCTGCGCTCATCGCGACAAACGAGCTCCTGCGCTACCGCCTGTCGGCAGACGTCTCTGAAGAGTGGCTCGACCAGCGTCGCCGAGATCGTCCGCGCCGCGAAGGCTCCCCAGCGCCGTCCTTCTCGCTGCACCGCACTCCCGCGCTGGCAATGAAGCTCGAGGCGCCTCAGCCGCCTCCCCTCAAGAAGGCGCTTGGCCCCAAGGTGCGTGGCCCCGGGCGGAACCCACTCCGTCGGCGTGCCAAGACAAAGAAGAGCAGAGCTGTCAAGAGGTCCCTCGCCCCAAGAAGCTGCCCGAGTGCTCCACTGCACCGGCTCGTCACGACCAAGCGCTCTGCTCCAAAGACGCCAAGACCCCGCGCTGCACCCAGCGGCAGTGCATGGGGACCCGCAAGACCAGGCTCTTCGTCACCAAAGGCCTCCCGTGGCCACAGCAGGCTGCCGCGCCTTCACCACCGAGCTGCGCAGTGTCGCGTGGCCCGGCAAGTTCAAGCCAGACCTGCCTCCTCGCTACGACGGCACGGCCGACCCTGCGGAGTTCCTCCAGCTCTGCAAGCTGGGCATCGAAGCCGCCAACGGGGATGGGAAGGTCATGGCGAACTGGTTTCCCATGGCACTCAAGGACGGAGCCCGCACCTGACTCCCGGCACGATCTCCTCCTGGGACGAGATGTGCACCCGCTTCATCGCCAACTTCCAAGGTACTCGTGACCGGCCTCCTGCCGTGAGCGACATGCGCCGCATCAAGCAGCAGCCAGGGGAGACCCTGCAGAAGTACATCCAGCGCTTCAACAACGCACGCCTCAAGATTCCCAAGGTGACCAAGGAGGCCATCATCTCAGCCTTCTCCGACGGTGTGCGAGACGTCAAGATGAAGGAGGAGCTGGCAATGCATGAAGATCTATGCACATCCTTGGAGTTGTTCAACTTGGCGACCAAGTGCGCCAGGGCTGAGGAAGGACGCCTTTCCCTCCTCGAGCTGCAAGCCGCAGACCCAGAAGAGAAGAAGCCCAAGGCCAAGGACGTGAAGCGCAAGGGGGCTGCCGTGCTCGCGCAGTAACCAGACACCTGAGGCGAAGATCAGCCAGCGTCTTCCAAGGGCAGCCGGTACTGTGTGTACCACGACCTCCACACCCACAACACCAACGAACGTCAAGAACTCCGAGCCGTGCGAGAAGGGAGAATCGGTCGACGCCCCGACCGCAACGATCGAGGCTACGGCCGAGGAGTGGGAAGAAACGCAGGACGCTGGGAAGACCGTGGCCCTCGCCAAGGGAGGCGTGACTGACCTCGCGAGGATCGCTGGCAGGATCAGCCTTGCGAGGGAGGCTGGAGGGATCAGCCTCGCGAGGATCGCCCGCAAGGAAACGCAGGCCTCCCTCCTCTGCTGCCGCAGCCAAGGAGAAACGATGACCATCATCAGGACGAGGGGGCTGGGGGCTTCCAGGAGCCGCGCGCGATCGCTTGCATCCTGGGCGGAGCTCAAGCCCCAGCCTCTCAACGCATCTTCAAGCAGTTCGCCCGCGAAGTGAATGCAGTCCTCCCCAAGCTCGAAGCCACACGCCCTCTCAGGTGGTCAGCGTGCGCCATCACGTTCAGCTCAGCAGATCAGCTCAAGTGCGCGGCCACAGCCGGAGTCCTCCCGATGCTTTGTTCCCCGATCATCAGCAACGTGCAAGTCACCAGAACCCTCATCGATGGCGGAGCAGGGCTCAATGTCCTGTCCGTAGAGACATTCAACAATCTCCAAGTGCCTTACAATCAGCTTCAGCCAACCAACCCTTTCTCCGGAGTCACCGATGGCTCCACAGTTCCAATTGGGCAGGTCCGCCTCCTCAGAACCTTCTGTAGGCGCGCGACAACTACCGCACCGAGCTCATCGACTTTGATGTCGCCCACATTCGCCGCCATACAATGCCATCCTCGGGTACCCAGCTCTGGCCAAGTTCATGGCCGTGACTCATCACGGCTACAACGTCCTCAAGATGCCAGGAAGCGGCGGAGTCATCACGGTGCCTTGTGAAGAGAGAGACGCGGTGTGCTCCCTGGAGCGAGCTTTTCAAGCCGCGTCGCTTGAAGACCCAGATCGCAGGAGCGGGAGGCTCCCCGAGACTGCTCCCAAGAAGAAGAAGACATCACCAGGCACGAACCCTCGGGAGGCAGGCCCCTCAGGGTCCGCGCCTGTTCAGGGGGCACCTCCTTCTGTCAGATAGGAAGGCGCGCCTGGCGCCTCCTCAAGCAAGGCTCGGGGCTCTCTCTGGAGGGCCACCGACCTTGCTAAGGTCACGAGGGAGGCGCTTGGGCACCACTTGGAGGCGTGTTTCAGAGCATGTTTCCCTCAGGAAGGAGCGAGGCAAGGAGGGCCAAACCCTTAGGAGTTCGTCAGCCAGATCATTCAGGAGCTGCAGGAGTCAAGTGTCATGAGTGGCAGGCGCCGCTTACCCGCCGCAGCTTCCCATCCAGGCGAGGATGGTGGGCTGCGCGTCTGCATCGACATACCAGGGCTCAACCGAGCCGCCTCTCAGGAGCGCTTCTGGCCCTCACGCGCGGGGCGCTGCGAAGGTCCATCCCACAGCTATGCTCGCATGCCCTACGGCATGCCGAACGCGGCCGCCACGCGCCAGCGCCTCATGAGGAGCATCCTGGAGGCTCAAGAGGCCAGGCGTTCCGCCGTCCTGGCGGAGATGGAGATGGTCCGCGAGGAGCCACCAGCGCCTCCGGAGCCTCCCGAGGCTCCAGGGCCTGGGGGCTCATGAAGATCGGCTTCCGCAACCCACGACGTCCGCTACTTCAGCATCCCTTCGTCTTCAACGTTATCAGGTGACATCTTTCAAGTTTCGTTTCCAGCTGGGAGCGCCCCCCAGGGCTGCATCATTCCCAGGCCGCGTGGGTCCGTCCCTGCGGCATGTATCCCTTTTACTTCAGGTTCCTAGCTTACTTTGTTGGGGGCGCCCCTCGGGCTGCATCATCCCCAAGTCGCTCGGGCCAGACCCAGCGGCGTGTACCCCTCTTGGGTTTATTTCGGGTCATGTGTTCGACCCATCATGATTGTTATTTGATGCCTGTCCACGGCACCCCTTCTTTCTTCATGTCGGCCGCTTGGACGTTAAAGGGGGGTACCTGAGCATCGCGACTCATGGGCTCCTACTGGCTCTCCAGCCTTCACCCTCTGGCCTTGTCCACGGCATCGCGACACAGCATACCAAAGAACGGCCGAGACCCGCCGAGGGCCGGGACCCGAGGACGTAGAGCGTCGGCATCTAACCAAATTTGCAGGAACACATCACAAGTTAAGGCCCGGTGCCAGGCGCAACCCGCCTTGAGGTAGGGCCCCGTGAGTCCCGCGCTGGCTCACGGGTGCCCAGATACACCTCGTCAGGCCCTACCGTGCCGGCCACGTGTCAGGGCGGGGCTGCACGCCCGGGCTCCTCCCGAGGGGAGCCCCTCCAGCGCACCAGTGGAAGCACCATGCTCCATGTTGGCCGACGACACTTGCCAAGGAGCGGCTATGCCCGTACACACGGAAGCGCTATGCTCATACCGGGTAGACGACATCGCCAAGGAGCGGCTATGCCCGTGCACATACGGAAGCCCTATGCTCCGCTACCGGTGATAAACAAGCGAGGGTGGCCCCGACCGCATCAACCTCGTGGAGCCCAGAGCTCAATGTCTGGCCTCATCGCAACGCCTCCCTCGGGAGTGCCGCGCGAGGGCTGGGCAGGGGGGGCTACGCACAGCTCACGCCTGCACACACGCCACCCAGCCGGGCCCTCGGGCCTGGTTCGTCAGACGTCCCTCCCGGCGGAGCCAAGGTACGAAGGCCGTTTGAGCGTCGAGGGGACTCCTGAGCATCGCGACTCAGGAGCCTAACTGGTCACGTAGCCCCTCGCTCCTTAGTTCCGAAAGCCTAACGACGGTTGAGGTATGCGCGGGGCCGGGCTCTGCAGACGTAGAATGGTAAATTCACCCGTACATCTCACCTCCCTACTTGCTGTTCGTGCGCCAAGGGGGACTCCTGAGCATCGCGACTCAGGAGCCTAACTTGTCACGTAGCCCCTCACTCCTTGGTCCCGTCCTGGTTTCCGATCGAGGCTAATGGCGGCTGTGGTATCTTGTGAGGGCCGGCTCACGGCATAGAACATAAGAAAGTAGGAAGGAAAAGCGCAAATCTCAAGGAATTCAAAAGCAAATATTACAGTCCATAACTGTTGTCACAACACCAAACGCAAGTTTAAACGCCTCCCCGAGGCATGATGCATGTTGCAGGAGCTGAAAGCAGAACAGGAGCCACAAAGGAGTCACTTGTCGACGACGGAGCTGCGCTAAGTGGGTTCGCCTCGTGAAGCCTCAGGACCGGCAGCGCCTCGCTTCGGCTTGGTCCTGAAGGCCCGGAACTTCGCCAGCAGAGCCTCTGCTCGACCCTTCACGGCCTCAGCAGCGGCAACGGCAAGCTCGCCGCTCACGGGCTCCAGCACGCTGTCGAGGTCGACGTCGGGATCGTGAAGGTAGACGTGGGTAAGGGGCCGTCGTCGCAGAAAAAACAGGACACGCGCCTCGGCCTCAGCCATAGGGCCAAGGCCAAGGGTGACATCTTCAAGGGCGCGGATCAGGAAGGGAAGCAGCTTGGCAGGGCCGTCCTCGGTGCCGGCCAACGGGCTTTCCAGGCCGCTGTCGTAAAGCGACCTCAGCAAGGTGCGAGCCTTCACCTCCATCTCCGCGAAGGCCACGCGGTCCTCGGCGAGGACCCGCGCCTTGCCGTCCAGCTCGACCTTCTTCGCCTCAAACTCCTGCTCCAGCGCACCCAGGCGGTCACGGCGCTTGTTAAGCTTGGCGTCCCGGTCCCTGACGGCCGCCTCGCGAGCCTTCATGTCTTCCTCCTTCTCTTGGCGAATGCGGGCCTCCTTGGCAAGCTGGTCACACAAGCCCTACAGCTCGCTTTCCAGCGCCTTGCAGCGACCTCGGACATCGGGTACCTCCCCCAAGGCGGCGTCGTGAGCAGCCTTCGCCCCAAGGATGGCCTGCTTCTCCTCGTCGCAAGCCGTCGCGGCCTGAACCAGCGCCGCTTTCGGGAATTGAAGCGTCGGGCGAACCCGGCCGGAAGGCCAGCTCAAGTGCCCGGCCACCTGGCGAGGTCGGCGCCTGTAAGATCTTGCCGCAACTGGTCCAGTTCAGCAGCAGCATGATCCAGGACAGTGGGAGGAGTCGGAGAGACAACAGTTGGTGGAGTAGGAGGAGAGGACGGCAGCGTAACCACAGCATCCTGAGGCAGGACCTTCTGCGCCCCAACAGCTGCGGCGGTGGCATCAGGCAAGGATACCTCAGGAGTCGCTTGGGCCATGGGGGCTGAGCTCGCCCCAGCTAGCTCCGCCAAGCCTCGCGAGGATGACCGGGCATGAGAGGCCCGTGTCTTGCCGTCACCTTCTTTCACGGGCAGAGGCGCTGCCCCAGACAAAGCCTCGGGAGCTCCCTTCAGCTTCTTCGCCGCAGGCGCCAGCCTAGCCAAGGAATACAGATATTAAGCCTCAGCGACAAAGCAAGGAATAAAACAAGAATCAAGCACTTACTGGTCATTGCTCACGGACTCGAGCAACCTCCGGCCATACTTGAAGCCCGAGAGCCGGCTGCAGGGATCAGCCTCAAGAGGCCCGGGAGCAGGAGGCGCGTCTGCGGATCGCCTCGGAGCCGGGGCAGACCCGCGGGGGACCAGCCCAGTCCTGTCCTTCTTCGGGATCGGGGGCAAGCTCTTGCCGCCCCGCTCATTGCCATCCTCGCTGCCGCTCGGCAAGAGGCGGAGAGCGCGGGACTGCTTGTTGGGGAGGCGCCTCGACTCCCCGTCGGTCGCCTCGGAGTCAGGCCCCTCTTCCTGCTCCTCTTCTTCCTCCTCTCCACTGGAGTCGCCGGAGGACACATTCACCGTCGCCAGGGCCGCCGGGCCCTCGGGAACCTCCACGGGCACGGGCCCGTCCCCATTGAAGACGAGCATGGAGCCCACCGCCTGCTCCGAATCATCTCGAAGGAACAAGGGTACAGGAGCGCCCTCCAGCCTCACCACGTCTCCCCCGACCAAAGATTGGAGGACCGTGGCCAGATCTTCGTCGGACAAGACTGCGGGGCTCAAGGGCCTCCACAAAGCAGGTCTTGTGACGGCGGGCCACCCGTGCTCCAGAACTCCCTCGGGAGCGACGCCTTGGCCGCCCGTCCGCCATGTTGCCCGGCCACAGGTCCGCATTTATCTTCTCCAGCACCGGCTTCGCGCGGGGATCCACGAGTTCCGCGTGAGACCAATCGTCGGAGGTCGTGGGCTGCTCTGTGGGCAGAATCAACCGAGGGTGAATGCGCCCAGCGTCTACCATAACCCACTTGCTCCTGAAGCCCTCAATCCTCTTCCCGGGCTTCGAGATGGCGTTGGAGCTGCCATACGCGACAAAGCTCGCGCACGCGGAGATGGGCCCGCGAGAGGTCGGGAGGTAGAAGTAGTGCCGCAGCAAGGCCACTGAGGGCTGCACCCTGACATGAGCCTCACAATAGTAGGCGAAGATCGGCAGGAGAAGAACAGAGTTGGGGTGGAGGTGCAGAGCTTGCAGTTTGTAATGGCGGAGGACAGAAAAGAAGAACTCAGAAAAGGGAGGCACCAGACCGGCAGCAATGGCGCTCACGAAGAGCGGATAGAAGGTGCTTCCTTGGCCCTAGGGAAGGGCGGAGCCGGCCCTGAGCACCGTTGCCCCGTCGTTGCCTTGCGCCGCCACCATCCGGCGCGCCCGCAAGGCCCTTCTCCGACACGTTCGGCGAGTCCAAGGCGGGTGAGTACCAAGCTCCGGCCGGGGTCTGGCGAGGCGCCATGTCTTGCTAGGGCACGCGGTCGAAGTAGATCTGGAGATTTCGGAAGGAAAGGCGCAAGAAAGGGGATCTGGGCAATGCCCGGAGGAGGTGAGGGAGGCAAAGCCTAGACGGGTGCCGCACTTTTGTCAATTCGCGCAGTTGCTAAAGGCGCCCACATCCAATCAACCGCCACGCGGCGCCCAAGGCCACAGGATGTTAGGGCCCGCGGCGCTTCACACTTGCCCCTTCGCTTCCCTGCTCAGCCAAGTCCAGCGCCGCTTTGGGCCCGGGGCTCTTGTCGGCGTTCACAGCAACGGGGTACCAGACTTGCTCGCCTGCGGCCTCTGGCGTGGCACAAGGTGGCCCAAGACGCCCATCTTCATCGGCCTACGCTCAAGACCCTCGCGAGGGCAAGCCTCATGAGGCGGATGGCGACGAAGCTTCCTCGTGCATGGCCTTGTCAGGCTGGCTCGCGAGGAGGCAGAGAGATCAAGGCGGGTATTACTGACGAGGTGCCCATGACGCAAGCCATGAACACCAAGGGCGCCAAGTGAGGCGCCAGCCCGCAGATGTCCTCATTTCCTTTTTGGTGCAAAGGGCCAAGCGCAGCGAGATCATCAAGCAAAGGCACCCGTTTGATTGCAACAAGACCAAGACCGTCCGCAACGGCAGGAAGGAAGTCATCGTGGAGCCCAAGCCAGTCACCACCAGAGCCTTTGATAGGCGAGGACCAACTTTAGTCGATAAGTTGTATGCGCCCCGATGCTGGCTATATCTCCCACGTGTCGAGGCACGACTTAGAGGCATAACCGCATTGAAAGCAATGTCGCAAGTGAGGTAATCTTCACACAACCCATGTAATACATAAGGAAAGAGATACATAGTTGGCTTACGATTATGCCACTTCACACAATACATAAATAAACATCCATCAATCATAGTACACTCAAGGTCCGACTACGGAACCAAAATAAAAGAAGATACCCCAAATGCTACACAGATCCCCGATCGTCCCAACTGGGCACCACTACTGATCATCAGGAAAAGACACATAGTAACGACCACGTTCCTCGTCGAACTCCCACTTGAGCTCTGCTGAGTCACCGCACCGGCATCATCGGCACCTGCAACGGTTTTGGAAGTATCTGTGAGTCACGGGGACTCAGCAATCTCACACCCGCGAGATCAAGACTATTTAAGCTTATAGGAAGGACTGAGTAGCAAAGTGGAGCTGCAGCAAGCGACTAGCATATATGGTGGCTACTTCGCAAAAGAGAGCGAGAAGAGGAGCAAGGCACGGTCGTGAAGCTAGTAGCGATCAAGAAGTGATCCTGAACTACTTACGTCAGACATAACTCCAACACCGTGTTCACTTCCCGGACTCCGAGAAGAGACCATCACGGTTACACACGCCGTTGATGTGTATTTTATTTGAGGTCAACTTCGGGTTTTCTACAACCGACATTAACAAATTCCCATCTGCCTCATAACCGCGCACGGCTTTCGAAAGATATTACCTGCGAGGGTGTCCCAACTTAGCCCATTATAAGCTCTCACGGTCAATCGAAGGATATTCCTTCTACCGAAAACCCGATCAATCTCGGAATCCGGACTACAAGACATTTCGACAAAGCAATAAAACAAGACCAGCAAAAGCCGCTGAATGTGCCGACAAATCCCGATAGGAGCTGCACATATCTCGTTCTCGTGGCACACCGGATGGGCAAGACGTCGGGTTGGCATAGACCTGGATTGCCAGGCGCCGGACATCGCCGAGTTGGGCCAAGACTCGAAGGAGCACCGGTCCGGGGTTAAAATAAAGATGACCCTCGGGCTCGCGAAAACCCGGGGAAAAAGGCTTAGGTGGCAAATGGTAAAACCAAAGTTGGGCCTTCTTTGGAGGAGTCTTATTCAAAGCGAACTGTCAAGGGGGTCCCATAAATCACCCAACCGTGTAAGGAACGCGAAATCAAGGAACATAACACCGGTATGACGGAAACTAGGGTGGCAAGAGTGGGACAAAACACCAGGCATAAGGCCGAGCCTTCCACCCTTTACCAAGTATATGGATGTATTAAATTATAGCAGATGTATATATATTGTGATATCCCCAACAAGTAAACATGTTCCAAAAAGGAACAACATCTCCATGTTCCACAAGGAACAAACTTCAGCTTCACCTGCAACTAGCAACGCTATAAGAGGGCTGAGCAAAGCGGTAACATAGCCAATCAACGGTTTGCTAGGAAAAGGATGGTTAGGGGCTGACATGGCAATATGGGTGGCATGATATAGCAAGTGGTAGGCATCGCAGCATAGGCATAGCAAAAGAGCGAGCAACTAGCATAGCAAAGATAGAAGTGATTTCGAGGGTATGGTCATCTTGCTCGAAATCCCATAAGGAAGAAGAACGAGTCCATGAAGAAGAACGAACGAGAGTAGTCGAACGAATCCTCACAATCGCAACATTACCGGAACCGAGAAGCAACACCGAAAGAAACAAACAACATGGTAAATGCACAAGCATAAACATGGCACGATCCACAATCAAGTATGATGCATGTCCGGTTTAATGAGGCATGGCATGGCAAAGTGCAACAAACAATACTACAAATTAAGTGGAGCTCAATATGCAACGGGTTGCATATTGACAAAACACCACATTGACATATTTAGTTTGATCTCGTGTAGGTACACAACAATATTAAATGTTTTTAAACATGGCAAGGGTGAAGCATAATTAAACTAACTACTTAGGCAAGTTTAAATGAGGCCGAAATAAGAAACAACAATTCGGAAAATCCTCATGAGCAATATTTTAGATTCGGTACTGTTCTGCCCTATACACAATTTTAGAGTTGTTAAACAGGAAAATAGAGTCCACCATGTTAAACTAGGCATTTTTCCACCTCAAATACATATAAAGTTTATTAAAAACCGAGCTACGGTTATTTAGTTATGAAATAATTCATTTTAACATGGCCGATTAGCAAAACAATGCAAACATCAATTTAAACATTTTTAACATAGATGAAAGTGGCATATTATTAATCTACACAATTTTTGAGCATTTTACTTATATAAAACATTTTAATCCGATGCACGGTTAATTAATTATTAAATGCATGAAGTGCAAGGACTTTTCAGAATCTGCAATCTCGTGAATAATAGCTAAATCGTTCAGACAGGAAAAAAACACATGCGGGCTGAATCTGTGGCCCAAAGTGCACAGGAGAGAGGGGAGGGTCTTGCTCACCACAGGCCAAGGCCCAGTGGAGAGGTGAGGCCATTGGGGTTGAGGAGGCGCTTGGGCCTCGCGATCCGCCCGGAGGCCTAGCGTGGGGCACTCGAGCTGGGCCAGGCCTTACTGGAGTGGAAGCAGTCAACGCAGGCGAAGGGCTCCTCTGCTCGACAGCAAGCAGAGCCACGACGGCGTCTTGGCGCAGCCGCAGACGGCACCGGGGACGGGAAAACGGGCGGAGATGGCGCCTAGTCGCCGGAGACGCGCGAGAAGGAGCTCGGGCTCCTGGCCTGGTGGATGAGGGCGCTAGCGGCGGCATGCTCCGGCGAGGGACTTGGCAGTGGCGGCGCGGGATCAAGAACGGCGCGACGAGGAGGAAGATGGGGATCGGCGCGGAACTTCGCAGTGTGCTCGGGAGCCCTCGAGCGGGAGAGGCTGCAGGCGCGACGGGTCGAGCTCTCCTCGATTTGGAGCGCGGAGGGAGCGGGAGACGCCGCTGCGGGCTCGGGAAGCTCGGGCGAGGGCAGCCGGATCCGTTCGGGAACGGGAAGGGGCGGCGAGGAAGAGCTCTGCTCCAGTGAGCTGGTGGTCGAGGCGATCGCCGGTCAGGAGGGAGAACCGCTGCTGCTTGCAGCGGCACTCGAGGCAAGCGCGCGATGGCGCGTTGGAGTCGGCCTCTGTGAAGGGGAGCGAGAGAGATTAGAGCAGAGGAGGGAGTAGAAGAAAAGAGACGGGAGAGAAGGGAAGGTCAGGAACGGCCTGGTGGTGGTCGCCGGCAGCAGGTCGAGCTCCTGCTGAGGAAGGAGGCGCGAGGGCTGGGCTGCTTGGTTGGTCGGGGATGCAAAACGAGGAGGTGGTTGGCTTCGGTTGGTGATTTGGATCGGGAGGATTTGGATCCCGAGGGAGAGGAGTGGCGGCGGAGGATGGGGATGGGACAGCTCTCCTAAAAATTAGGGTTGGACCTTATATTTATATATACATCCGGTTGATTAGTTTAGTGGTATTTATACCATCAGATCTAAATCAAACGACCGAGAATAAATAGGTTAGGGAGTCCAATAAACAAAATGGAGATGTTTTATAGACGTTTGGGGATGATCCGGATCCATCGGTAACGACAGACGGTTCGGGTTCGGGAAGATTTCGGACGCACGAAAGAGGGGTCGAAGGAGAGGTCCATGATCGGCGAGAGATATGGCGGTCCAACGGAAGGGGAACGAGAACCGGTTGGACTCGAAAGCGGTCTCTGAAGGCAAGGGGGCCAACGCGCCAACTACGAATGAATGCAATCTTTATGAAAACATGCAAATGCAATGCGCATGATGCCATGAGATGAAATGCACGACAATGAACACAAAGCAAAACAAAAGAAAAAAACCCAACCACGAAGGAAATAAAATAACACGTCTCCGGAAAAGGCAAGAGTTGGAGTTACGAATATGGAAAGTTGTATCCGGGGTGTTACATAAGTGTACTAGATGTTCCCTTCAAAATGGCCAATTGTTGGCGCCCTTCCCGCTCAATATTTGGGAAGAGGCCCAGGGCCTCTGCCTATAAATAGGACTAGCCACCCAGAGGATCGAGGGGCCGGAAGGGAGGACAGAGCTAGATATCAAGCAATCCAAGGAGAGAGAGAGCGACTGAACTCCCCCTAGCAGTTCATCGCACCTGCTAAGAACATACCCTCGCGAGGCTGTTCTTCCTTGTATTGTTCATCATCAGCCCAAGAGGCAATCCACCACACACTGGAGTAGGGTATTACACCACAATGGTGGCCCGAACCAGTATAAACCTTGTGTCTCTTGTGTTGTTCCTTTGGTAGTTTAGATCCTAGCGAGGTGACGAGGTGCAGGTAGGTAGGGGGCGAGATCTCTGCGCGCACGCCAGAGTTCGAACCTAGAGGGTCTGCCGGAACCCGAAATCCTACAGCTTCTCTCGAGAAAAATAGCATACGATGCGCAAAAGAATTACCGTTGGGCAATTGATAGAACTTCAAATAATCATGACGATATCCAGGCAATGATCATTATATAGGCATCACGTCCAAGATTAGTAGACCGACTCGTACCTGCATATACTACTATTACACCACACATCGACGGTTATCCAGCATGCATCTAGTGTATTAAGTTCATGGAAAAACGGAGTAATGCAATAAGAACGATGACATGATGTATACAAGATCTATTTATGTAGAAATAGCGCCCATCTTGTTATCCTTAATAGAAACGATACATACGTGTCGGTTCCCCTTCTGTCACTGGGATCAAGCACCATAAGATCGAACCCATCACAAAGCACCTCTTCCCATTGCAAGATAAATAGATCAAGTTGGCCAAAAAAAACCAAATATCGGAGAAGAAATACGAGGCTATAAGCAATCATGCATATAAGAGATCAAAGAAGACTCAAATGACTTTCATGGATAAAAACATAGATCTAATCATAAACTCAAAGTTCATTAGATCCCAACAAACACACCGCAAAAAGAGTTACATCATATGGATCTCCAAGAGACCATTGTATTGAGAATCAAAAGAGAGAGAGGAAGCCATCTTGCTACTAACTACGGACCCGTAGGTCTATAATGAACTACTCATGCATCATTGGAGAGGGACCAATAATGAGGATGATGAACCCCTCCTAGATGGTGTCTAGATTGGATTTGGTGGTTCTGGAACTTGCAGCGGGTGGAATTGATTTTCGTCGACTCCCCTAGGGTTCCTGGAATATTGGGGTATTTACAGAGCAAAGAGGCGGTGCGGGAGGCCACCGAGGTGGGCACAACCCACCTGGGCGCGCCTTGGTGGGTTGTGCCCCCCTCGGGGCACCCCCAGGTGCTTCTCCAGCCCATTGGGTGTCTTCTGGTCCATAAAAATTCCACAAAAAGTTTCGTTGCATTTGGACTTCATTTGATATTGATTTCCTGCGATGTAAAAAACAAGCAGAAAACAACAGCTGGCACATGGCACTATGTCAATAGGTTAGTACCAAAAAATGATATAAAATGAATGTAAAATATCCAAGAATGATAATATAACTGCATGGAACAATCAAAAATTATATATACGTTGGAGACGTATCAGTTACCAGGCCAGTTGGCGCCTGGGTGGCCCTTGCTAGCAGTGACAATGTTAGTAGCTAGAGGGAGGTGTGTAGGTGCTCTGTGTGGCTGCCATTGGGTCCTAGGGCATCTGAGCTACTAGCTGGACCTTCTAGAAGTTTCTTGTAGCAAGGGGTTGTTGGAAATATTCCCTAGAGGCAATCATGTATGATGATATTACCTATGTGTTTACGAATAAATATAGTCCTTGGATATTATCAATGATGTATATATCAGCAAGTACGTGACTTGTTTGTGGGACTATGCATTGTATGATGACTGTCCTAAAAGATCCCTAGTCGAAAGGGTTGTCTGGCGCAACTAGACTGGCATATGACATGGTGGATGGCTCGGTCTCTGTCGGTGTCAAAACCGGCGGATCTTGGGTAGGGGGTTCTGAACTGTACGTCTAGGGTTGATGGTAACAGGAGACGGGGGACACGATGTTTACCCAGGTTCGGACCCTCTCGATGGAGGTAATACCCTACTTCCTGCTTGATTTATCTTGATGAATACGAGGATTACAAGAGATGATCTACCACGAGATCGTAATGGCTAAACCCTATATAATTGTGATTGCCTCTATGGACTAAACCCTCCGGTTTATATAGACACTGATGGGGCCTTGGGTTGTACATAGTCGGTTTGCAGAGGAAGGAATCTTCATATCTGAACGCCAAGCTTGCCATCCACGCCAAGGAGAGTCCCATCCGGACACGGGAGGAAGTCTTCTATCTTGTATCTTCATGGCCCATTAGTCCAGCCCACGTTACATAGCCCGGATGCTCGAGGACCCCTTAATCCAGGACTCCCTCAGTAGCCCCTGAACCAGGCTTCAATGACGATATGTCCGGCGCGCAGATTGTCTTCGGCATTGCAAGGCGGGTTCCTCCTCCGAATACTCCAAAGCAGTCCCCGAACACAGAAAACGTGTCCGGCTCTGCAAAACAAGTACCACACACAATCGCAGAGAGTATAATATTTCATGAGTCCCATCTACTGGCAAATTTTGTAGCGAGACATTACGTCCCTGCCCGGTCATTATTTAGAACCATTTTTTAGCCTCCCGCTCCATGTTTCGAGATGCGGTTTCTATTGGCACGTCTTGTCAAAGCAGAGATCGTGTCCCCTTATCACGGGATACTCATCAATAGGGGCGTGGGTAATCCCATCGTGCCGTCCGCACGACCCTTGGGGAATAGGCGAGTTTTAAGGCGAGTGGGGAGGCGCTTGATACTCGCTGCCTTTATAAGAGGATAACGATCCACTCTTTCACCCATGCCTTCTTCTTCTCCGCCCATCCGCTCTCGAGCTCCAGCGCCCAAGCTTCCATCCTTTCTGCCCCCAAAAAGCACTTCGACCAATTCCGGATCTGGAGCGTGGGGCAAGTGGATGGTCTCCTCTGTCACGGAGAAGGACATTACAAAGCTCCGGGAGGCGGGGTACTTGGCCCAGGAAATCGCCCACCGGCTTCCGGCCAAGGGGCAGATTGTCCCCACCCCGGAGCCCCATGAGAGGGTGGTGTTCATTCCCCACTTCGCCCGTGGGTTAGGGTTTCCTCTCAACCCCTTCGTCCATGGACTCATGTTCTACTATGGGCTAGATTTCCATGATCTAGCTCCAAATTCTTTCCTCAATATTTTGGCATTCATTGTCGTGTGGGAGGCCTTCCTCCGCATCCCACCCCACTTCGGATTGTGGCTGAAGACCTTCAATGTGAAGCCGAATGTGGTGGGTGGTCAACACGTAGAGTGCGGAGGCGCTACGGTGAGAAAATTGTCCAACGTCACGTGGCCCAAAGGCACCTTTGTGGAGACTGTCAAAGGGTGGCAGCAGCAGTGGTTCTACATCACAGAGCCCCACGACACCACCTAGGCCGCCGAATTCAAGTCCGGGGCCCCAATGCGGCTTACCTCCTGGCTAGAAAAGGGTCTGGACTGGGCATCGTCGGACGAGGTGTCTGCGTTGCAGATGCGCATCAAGAGCGTGGTGGACAAGAACATCAAGCTTGTCAATGTGATCTAGGTGATGATTTTTCGCCGGATCCTTCCTTGCCAAAGCCGGACTTGCCATTTGTGGGAGTTCGATCCGTCCAAGCACCAAACCTTGCAACAGTTCTTCGGTGCTACACACGAAGGCATCTGGAAGGTGCTTTTTAAGGCCAATGAGACGTGGCCAAAGACGACCGAGGACCGTGGGTACAACCTGACCCATCCCGCTAGTCCGGTAAGTTTTTCGTATTTCAAGGTGTATCCTTCACCTGTATATTCAATGAAGATGTCTAAGCTTTCTCCATTTGTCTTTTCAAGGCTGGACAAAGAAGGTGGAGCAGATCCAGTGTCCGGCTCCGCTGCCCGAAAACCCAGCTATCCCACTTCTGACGAAGATGCTGGTTCCGGCGCCCTACAAGGCGTCGGAGAAGAAGGCCAACAAGAAGGCCAAGGAGACCAGAAGTGGCCTCCGACGTAAAGGTACTTCAGACGCATCGTCCGAAGAAACCGAAACCCACTCCTCCCCTGCCGAGAATGACAAGGAGGAGGAGGAAAGTAATTCTCCTCTTGATGGGGGAAGGAAGAAACGGGCGGCGTCCACAAATCTGGAGGTAGAGGCGTCCAAGAGAGGGAAGAAGGTATCCACTGCGGATAATTCCGCATTGGACACTGATAGTAGCTCTGAGTGGCGTCCCAGGCCGAAGCCCCTGGCCGAATCGTAAGTAATCAAAGGCACTTATGCACCTGTATATCCAACTTATTTACTTCATGGTATTTAACATGTTAAACCATGCACTGCAGTCCGGCTCACGCCCACCCCCAACGATCCTCATCTTCGGGGAATTCGCTGGATCCCAATGTGATGGACAATGGGTCACTTCCGCCGGCCTTCTCCCCCAAGACTACGAACGACATCGAAGTGTTGTCCCAAAGGACCGTACCAGGTCGGGGAGATCCATAGGAGACCGTCACAGTGGCGCCTGAGGGTGATACCTCGGCCGCCGGACACATGGGGGGCAGATCCCCTGGCAACTGGTGATGGGGGCCATACCCAATTCGGCCCCCAGCGGAATACTATTCCGGAGGCCCATACAGCTCCGGAATCAGGCAAGCAGCCTCCTTCGAAAGAAGGAGGTGCGCCTATTCCGCCGGTGACCTCTGCACATCCAGAGGCACTAGATACTCTACTGGAAGCTCTAAAAAGTGCTTCCATTGTTGAGGAACACCATATCCTCATGGGTACGGCGGTTGAGAGGGTTCAGTCCACTAAGAGCGGACTGACCGAAGCCTGCACCAGCCTTCTAACAGGCTTTGAGGTATGCGATGTAATTATGCAAAAAGAATGTCATAGTATAGACAGTAGCCCCCGAGACTCTGTCCGGTGTTCGAAAAGAAAAGCCGGACAGAGGATCAAATAATTTTCGCAGGAGACTAACCATATGTCTATGTGAATAAGCAGGCGTCGATGCTGGCTGCGACCTCCCATTCTGCCGAAGTCTCCGAATCAAGCAGAAGTGCAGGCGGGCCGAGGAAGAGCTCGACCGTGTTAAAAAACAACTAGAGGACAAGCAAGGTATGCAATGGCCTATTCAGATCTAGAAAGATATGAATTGTTTGTGTTGATCATGTTACCATGATATTTCATAGGAGCTGCGACCGAGGTGGAGTCCCTCAAGAACGCGCTAGCCGAGGCCCAGGAGAAAGTGGCGAAGTAACAAGCCGCCCGGGAAAAACACGAGGCAAGGGCCGGGGAGGTCTAGTAGGAGCTCCAGGACACCGTAAAGAAATGCGAGTCCTTGGAGCGCAAGATTTCGGACCAAGAGTCCGAACTTTCTAAGGCCCACCAAAGCGCACAAGAGGCCCGGGTTGAAGCCCAGGGCGCCCTCCAGGAAATTCAGGAGGCTAGGAAAATCGTGGCTGGTAAGGCCTTTATTATGCAGAGCAAATTTGTGAAGAAAAGGTACCTCTTATTGACCCGGATTTGGAGTTCTCGAGGAGCGTTTACAGATCTGCCGTGCAGTGTTGCTGATGCTGCGGAGTTCTTCCGAGCCGAAGAGGGGAGCTCAATGGAGAAGCTGTTCTGGTCGCAATACCTTGTGCCAGAGCATCCGGCGCCCTTTAGCGATCATCTGAAACAACTGACCGAACTGCATAGGATGGCCAAATTGGCCATGAAGGATTTGATAATCAGTCTATGGCATGCCGAAGCCATGCCCAGCAGCTACTTCGGGCTCGTGAAGCGGCTGGTCGATGCCTGCTGTCGGTGTCAAAACCGGCGGATCTCAGGTAGGGGGTCCCGAACTGTGCGTCTAGGCGGATGGTAACAGGAGACAAGGGACACGATGTTTTTACCCAGGTTCGGGCCCTCTCGATGGAGGTAATACCCTACTCACCTTGATTAATATTGATGATATGGGTAGTACAAGAGTAGATCTACCATGAGATCGTAGAGGCTAAACCCTAGAAGCTAGCCTATGGTATGATTGTTGTTCGTCCTATGGACTAAAACCCTTCGGTTTATATAGACACCGAATAGGGTTAGGGTTACACAGAGTCGGTTACAATGGTAGGAGATCTACATATCCGTATTGCCAAGCTTGCCTTCCACGCCAAGGAAAGTCCCATCCGGACAAGGGACGAAGTCTTCAATCTTGTATCTTCATAGTCTTGGAGTCTGGCCAAAGATGATAGTTCGGCTATCCGGACACCCCCTTGTCCAGGACTCCCTCAGTAGCCTCTGAACCAGGCTTCAATGACGACGAGTCCGGCGTGCATATTGTCTTCGGCATTGCAAGGCGGGTTCCTCCTCCGAATACTTCATAGAAGGTTTTGAACACCAGGATAATGTCCGGCTCTGCAAAACAAGTTCCACATACCACCATAGAGAGAATAATTTTTGCCTGAGATCTGCTGACGTATTCAGCGGCGTGACATCACACCACGGCCAAGCCTTTATTCAAATCGTTTTTCTTGTCCCGCCTCGGTAGCGTTGAGCGAGGCGGTTTCCTTGGCACGTCTTATCAAAGCATAGATCGTGCCCCCTTATTCCGGGATTCTCATCAATACGGACGTGGGTAACCCATCCGCGCCATTGATTACGGCGCTTGGGAGATAAGCGAGTTTTACCAGGCTGGTGGGGGACGCATAGCTTCGTCCGTCGATATAAGGGGATAAGGATCCACCTTTTCACCCACGCCTTCTTCCTCCTTTGCTCATCCATTTCTGCGCACTCGAGCTCCAGCACCGAAGTCCGCACATCCCACCTCAACCTTCTCCAACTATGTCCGGAGCGGGAGGCAGGTGGTTGGCCTCCTCCGTCACGGAGGGGCACATCGAAAAGCTGCGGGAGGCCGGATACTTGTCCAGCAACGCCAGCGCACCGGCTACCCGACGAGGGGCAGCTCATTCCAACCCCCAGGCCCCATGAGAGGGTGGTGTTTCTCCCCCACTTCCTCCACAGACTAGGTTTTCCACTTCACCCATTTGTCCGGGGGCTCATGTTCTACTACGGACTGGACTTCCACGATCTGGCCCCGAATTTCATCCTCAACATCTCGGCGTTTATCATCGTGTGTGAGGCCTTCCTCTGCATCCAGCCCCACTTCGGCTTATGGCTTAAGATCTTCAATGTCAAGCCGAAGGTAGTGGGCGGCCACCAAGCCAGTGAGGCGCCATGGTTGGCAAGATGGCCAAAGTCCTATGGCGCGAGGGCTCCTTTGTGGAGACCATAAAGGGGTGGCAATCGGGGTGGTTCTACATCACCGAGCCGCATGACTCTCAATGGGCGGCGGCTCCCGAATTCCGATCTGGCCTCCCCACGCGGCTCACATCATGGAAAGAGATGGGCCTGACGTGGGGGGATTCGGATGAGCTGTCCGGACTCAAAACCTGCGTCCGAAACCTGGTGGACAAGAATCTCAGGCTTGTCAACGTAATCCAGGTGATGCTCATCCGCCGGATTCTCCCATGCCAACAACGGGCCTTCAAATTGTGGTAGTTCGATCCGGCACAGCACACAACTCTGAATAGGCTCTTCGACACTATTTACAAAGATGCCTGGAAGGTGCTGTTCAAGGCGCCGAGGCTCCCACATCCGCCATCAAGATCGCGGATTCAGCTTGCAGCGTCAAGCCAGCGAGGTAAGTTATTTTACCCTTTATGGGGCTCTTGTTTTTCATAGATTGACTCTATGTGGGATCTAAAACTCCCTAACCTTTGAAAGGACTGGCTGAAGACGTCCGGAAAGATTAACTGTCCGGCCCCTTTGCCAGAAGACCCAGCGGACGCCCGATTAACGGGGCTGCTGGCTCCGACACCTCACGTGGTACCGGAGAAGAAGGCCAAGAAGGAGGCCACGGGAACTCGAAGGAGCTCCCGGCGCCAGGTGCTGTCGGACTCATCGCCCGACAACCCTGAGGCGGAATCCTCCTCTGAGGAAGAGGAGGAGGAAAAGGAAGCCTCTCCCGCCGGGGAGAGAAGAAAAGGAAGGCCGCCTAACCGGGAGGCCGGAGGGTCCAAGAAGGGAAGGACCCTTCCTCCGGACTTCTCCACCAACGCCGACAACGACGAGGAGGTGGCCAACAAGGGCCAAGCCCTGGCGAGATCGTAAGTGTCCGGATACCCATGGCTTTTTTCATTGCATAGTGTTCTCTAATGCCGAACAATCATGCAGCCCGCCCAGGACGAGGCTTCGCCGCTTGCCGAAGCGGGTCCCTGAATTCGTCGGAAGTGGAGAGTACTTCACTTCCGGCCGCCTCCTCACCTCGCGCTACGGACGACGCCGAGGTGGGGCCCCGAGGGGGGCCTGGTCAAGAGGAGTTGGCGCAGGAGGCGCCGCAAGGCAACCTCCCGGACTCGAGGCGCGTGGGAGCGAGACACTCGAGGGCTGTAAGCCCGACCCTCGTCGGACTCCATACCGAACCTTCAATGTTCGAAGTCCGCAAGCGGCCCTTCGTAGGAAGGGTAAGACGCAGTGTCCTCCGTCCAACCGAGGCACGGATAACTCTTTGGGCGCTTAACGGCGCCTCCATCGACGAGGAGCACTGCCTTTGTTATGAGTGTGGTGATCCGTGAAAGTTCGATCCGCCAAGAGCGGGCCGATCAAGCTCTGTATCAGCCTTCTAACAGGCTTTGAGGTAAGTTTAGAATATGTAAAAATATTACTGCATAGACAGTAGCCCCTGATGCTTAGTTCGGTGTTCGGAAAGAAAAGTCGGACTAAGAATCTAAAAAGATATACGCAGCAGTCTAACATAAGTATGTCAATATGGGAATGCAGGCTGCGCTGACCTCTGCCGCACTGACTGCGAAGGTCAATGCATTGAAGCAGAGCCTCGAGCGGTCCGAGAACGAGCCCGGCCTTGCCAAGAAGCAGCTCGAGGACAAGGAAGGTAAGTAATACCTTATTAAAGAAATACCTTATAGAAAGGATTTGGTTGCAAAAATGACAGGAATAACGTGGGTATTGTAGGGGCCCACGAGCGAGGTGGCGACCACGAAGGAAGCGGTGTCCGCGGCCGAAAGCAAAGCGGCATGAGCGCACTGAGCGAGAGAAGCGAGGCGCGGGTGGCGGAGGTGCGGCAAGAGCTCCGTGCTCTCGTGTAAAAACACGAGAGTTTGGAGCATGACTAGAAGACTCGAGAGTCCGAGCTCGCCTCGGCTCTTGAGAGTGCCAAAGCCTCTAAGGCCGAAGCCCAAAAAGCCCTCCAAGAAATTGAATCATTAAAGAAGATAGAGGCGGGTAAGGCATTCTTTATGCAAAGCAAGCATGTGAAAGTGAATTACCTATTACTTACCCGGATTCGGAGCTCTCCAGGAGCATTCGCAGATCTGCCCCGTAGTGTGTCTGATGCTGCCACGTTCTACCGCGCCAAGGAGGGGAGCTCGACGGAGAAGGTGTTCTGGTCTCGATATCTTTGAGGCCGAACGTCCGATGCCCCTGAGCGACCAGCTGAAGCAGCTGGGCGAGCTCCACAAGGTCGCCGAACATGCCATGAAGGGCCTCATAGTTCGGTTGTGGCCATTGGAAGCCATGCCTGGGAGCTACTTCGGGCTAGTGCAGCGGCTGGTGGACGCCTGTCCATGGATTAAAGTCATCAAGCACTCCGTCTGCATTGAAGGTGCCCGTCGGGCCCTTGCCGATGCTAAAGTGCTGCTTTGGGGCAAGCTGGATCTGCGGAGAATCTTGTGACAGACGGGCCACCGAAGGGCAAGGAGCATCGCAAGCCGAAATGTACTATGAGGGCGTCTGAAGGGTGCCCGCCAGATAAGCGGATGAGTGCTCCAAAGATGTAATATTTGAGTAGACTCGCATTTGTTATCCTGTACGCTGAAAACTTGTTCATATGCGCTAAGAAACGCTTGTGTATTTAAAATATTACCTTCTATGCGGCCGTTTATCAAATTTGAGAGATGGCAAGTCGTTGGCTTCAGCCCCCATGCCACGAGTGCTAGGGTGTTCGGGATAAACTTGAGCGCTCTTGTTCCCATTCTTGGGTCCTTCAAGGGAGGCGCTCAACGCAACGAACAAGGCAACCGGACTTATAGTGCTTGAACACTCTCACTTAGCCATAGAATTCTATAATTTTAAATTTCGGCGAAGCCCCTAGTATTCGGAAGACCGAGTTCGGGCGCTATCCACGCCTTGGCCGGACAATGCCGACTCCTCGCTCTAAGCGGCATAAGTCTTTAGGGACCCGAAAAAACTCTCGAACAGCGACCGGCTCGCCTCTATCATGACGGCCAGTTTTAGCTTTCTCCACCGAGGTGCTCAACCCAGCTCAACCGGGGCACAATCACAAGTGGTTCTCCCAGACTACCTTAGCCGATATAACGGAACGTAAGGTACCAAAACATGGAAGCCGGGCAAACCCAACTATTGACCCAAGACATGATTCAGAGCCGATGCATATAATGCTATAAGTTCGGGTGCCGCACTTGTGAAAGTGTTCGGACTTATCACACCATACTTTTGGGGTACTTAAGCCCCTGGTGTATTGGCCGTACCAAAGTGTACGGGTGCAACATGTCATGAAATGAACATATATATAAATAAAGAAAGGAGTGCAATAATAGGCAAGAGCTATATATTGGTTATTCAAAAGAAGCTGCAAATAAAAGCAGAACGATACAAATTGTGCGATAAGCAAGGTATGGGACTATTTAACATGTCCCCCTCCAGGGGTAAGCTGCGGGATGGTATGTAAAACAGGTATAATGCTCGTAGTAGAGACCACTGGACACTCGGACGTAACTACGCTTCCCTGGCTGTTGCATCGTGAGTTCGGCAATTCTAGTGCCGACAGACTTCTGGAAAAGCGGAGTCCTGAAAGGAAAAAAGTAAAAGAAAAAGAATGACACAATCAGGGAGCCCTGGTGCGGTTGAGCCGCATTCGGGCGTGGCGTGGTCGTGCCCCTCCCTTATGCCCATGGTATCTCCAGAGCGTAGTTATGTTCGCGTAGTACTGGCTTCACAATTTCGCGAGGGATGGGGTTGGGGCCGGATTGCTATGCGTGCTTGGATCGTGCCAGGCGGTCTTGTTGTAGGTTACTCCGGGCGCGCTTGACAGTGTCCGGACGTTTAGTGGCCGGACTCGAGAATGGCTGTGAGAGGCTACTTTGCACCTCCGCCGCGAGGGCCGTCGTGTGCTCCTCCGTTCGGAGAGAGCGTTCGGTGTTTCCATTGACCGTGATTACTCCTCGAGGGCCTGGCATCTTGAGCTTGAGGTATGCAGCGTGAGCGGCACCTCATTGAATTTTGCGAATGCGGTTCGTCCGGCAAAGGCGTGATAGCCGCTATGAACGGGACTATGTCGAAGATTAACTCTTTGCTTCGGAAGTTATCCGGGATCCAAGACCACTTCGAGTGTAATCGAGCAGAGTATAATTGGTCTCTACACCTGGTATGACGCCTTTAAAGCTCGTCTTTTTGGGTTTAATCCTTGAGGGGTCTATGCCCATTTTGCACACTGTATCCTGATAAAGTAGGTTCAGGCTGCTACCGCCGTCCATCAGGACTCTAGTGAGGTGAAATCCGTCGATGATTGGGTCAAGAACCAATGCGGCGAATCCGCCGTGACGGATGCTAGTGGGGTGGTCCCTTCGATCAAATGTGATCGGGCAGGAGGACCATGGGTTGAACTTCGGGACGACTGGCTCCATCGCGTATACGTCACTTAGTGCACGCTTCCGCTCCCTTTTGGGTATGTGGGTTGCGTATATCATGTTCACCGTCCGCACTTGTGTGGGAAAGCCCTTCATCCTCTATTTTTCGTGGCGGGCTCTTCCTCGTCATCGCTATGCAGCCCCTTGTCATTGAGTTCGCACTTAGCTTGCTCGCTTGCTTGAACACCCAACAATCCCTGTTGGTGTGATTGGCTGGTTTTTCGGGGTGCCATGTATCCGCACAAGCGATCGAGTATTCGGTCCAAGTTGGGCCAGACCTGGGTATTTCTTTTGAATGGCTTCTTCCACGACCGGGTTTAGAGCCTCTGAATCCGGCATTGACCGCCAGATCTTCATCATTATCGCCGTTAATGCGGTAGCTTGTTCTTGCTATGGCGCGACCTGCCATTGCTGTCCTTGGTATCCGAACTACCAGGGTTTTTAGTCAAGTTGTTACTACAAGCTAGCCAGCTGTCCTCTCCCGCGCAAAAGCGGGTCATGAGTGTGGTGAGGGCTGCCATGGATTTTGGCTTTTCCTGTCCTAGGTGCCGGGCAAGCCACTCGTCGCGGATGTTATGTTTAAAGGCTGCAAGGGCCTCTGCATCCGGACAGTCAACGATTTGATTTTTCTTGGTTAGGAACCGTGTCTAGAATTGTCTGGCCGATTCTTCCGCTGCTGAATTATGTGGCTGAGGTCATCGGCGTCTGGTGGTCGCACGTATGTGCCCTGGAAGTTATCAAGGAATGCGGCTTCCAGGTCCTCCCAACAACCAATTGATTCTGCTGGCAAACTATTGAGCCAATGCCGAGCTGGTCCTTTAAGCTTGAGTGGGAGGTATTTGATGGCGTGTAGATCATCGCCGCGGGCCATGTGGATATGGAGGAGGTAGTCCTCAATCCAAACCGCAGGATCTGTGGTGCCATCGTATGATTTGATGTTTACGGGTTTGAAACCCTCGGGGATTTGATGATCCATTACTTCATCTGTGAAGCATAGTGGGTGTGCGACGCCTCTGTATTGAGCTATATCACGACGCAGATCAAATGAGCTTTGTCTGCTGTGTTCGGCCCGGCCGGAATTGCTGTATCCGGCGTGACGGTTATCGTCACGTGTCGTGGGGCGCCCACGTGATCTATAGATCGATCTTGTTTGCCTTGCCTTGTCCTCCAATATGTCTCGCAGGTCTGGCGCGTTTCCCCGTGCCTTGGTACTTTTTGAGCGACGCCGGAGTGCGGCTGGAATGGAGGGTCTAGAGGCCTCTCTGTCGCGACCACGGGTGGCGGTCGGCCGCATCATGCGCTGGTGATGTAGGTTTGGGTGCTGCTTCCTCTAATTGGGGTAGCAGCCTGCGTTTGGGGTATCTCTTGGAGGGGCGTTCGAGTTCATACTCCTCGGCTGCAAGGACTTCAGTCCATCTGTCAGTTAGCACGTCTTGGTCAGCTCTAAGCTGCTGCTACTTTTTCTTGAGGCTGCTTGCCGTGGCCATAAGCCTGTGTTTGAAACGCCTCTCTGTTGGCAGATCCTCCGGCCACGACAAATTGCCGTCGCCGAGGCTTGCCTCATCTACATAGGGGGCGATAATTATCGCCCCTCTACCTCTCTTTCTGCCCGCCTGTCATGCGGTCTTGCTTCTCCCTCCTCCCGCTGAGTCCTGGCCGAGGGGGTCGTCTTCGAACCGTCCAGGGTATTATTGTCTCCGTGCGGAATCACCATTTTACCGTGGCGGGATTTAGAAACGGCGCCACCGACGTTAGGCGCTTGGGTTGTTTCTTGGAGGGTCATCCTCCGCCGTTCCATTGCCATTCCCATCTTTTGGGATGTCCACCATGTATATGTCATATGACGAGGTGGCCTTCCAGTGCCTCATGGTAGGGCGCTGGGTCTTGGTCGCCTCCGCATCGCCGTCCATACCATCGATGTCTTCGGAGTCGAAGTCGAGCATGTCGGTTAAATCATCGACAGTGGCTACAAAGTGGGTGGTGGGTGGGCGTTGAATTTCTTTGTCGTCCGCATCCCAACCTTCCTGACCGTACTCCGGCCAGGGCTCTCCTGATAAAGAGAGAGACTTTAGTGAATTCAAGATGTTGCCAAAGGGCGAGTGCTGAAAGATGTCCGCGGCGGTGAACTCCATGACCGGCGCCCAATCGGATTCGATTGGCAGGGGCGCAGAGGGTTCGGAGTCCGGAGAGGAGTCCGTCACCTTGGAGTCACGGTCTTCGCAAAGGACAGGGATGGAGTTCGGCTCAATCGCTGTTGAGATCATAGCCCCCGAGGCGGCGTCCAACCACTCGTCCTCGATCGGGGGAGTCGGCTCCGAGCTAAGGGTTGGAGCGGACTCTGGTGCGGCTTCCAAGGCACTGTTCAGCGGCAGAGCTAGATCATGCCCATCGAGACAGTGCGGCGCACTTGGCTGTGGATCGAATCCGTAGAAGATCAAGTCTCCGCGGATGTCGGCCGTGTAGTTCAAACTCCCAAATCTGACCTAATGGCCAGGGGCGTAGCTTTCGATCTGCTCCAGATGGCCAAGTGAATTGGCCCGCAGTGCAAATCCGCCGAATACGAAGATCTGTCCGGGGAACAAAGTCTCAACCTGGACCGTGTCGTTGTTGATGATCGAAGGAGCCATCGGGCCTATAGGTGACGACACAGAGGAACTCTCTATGAAAGCACGAATGTCGGTGTCAAAACCGGCGGATCTCAGGTAGGGGGTTCCGAACTGTGCGTCTAGGCGGATGGTAACATGAGACAAGGGACACGATGTTTTTACCCAGGTTCGGGCCCTCTCGATGGAGGTAATACCCTACTTCTGCTTGATTAATATTGATGATATGGGTAGTACAAGAGTAGATCTACCACGAGATCAGAGAGGCTAAACCCTAGAAGCTAGCCTATGGTATGATTGTTGTTCGTCCTATGGACTAAAAACCTTCGGTTTATATAGACACCGAATAGGGTTAGGGTTACACAGAGTTGGTTACAATGGTAGGAGATCTACATATCTCAGACGCCAAGCTTGCCTTCCACGCCAAGGAAAGTCCCATCCGGACAAGGGACGGAGTCTTCAATCTTGTATCTTCATAGTCTTGGAGTCCGGCCAAAGATGATAGTTCGGCTATTCGGACACCCCCTAGTCCAAGACTCCCTCACCTGCCCTCGGCTTGATGCCATCAAGCGGTCGGTCTGCATCAAAGGTGCGTGGATGGCCTTCGCCCGTGTCAAGGTGCAGTGGGCGAAGATGGACGCCGTCAGGCTCGCGATCGAGGGACCGCCCATGGGCAAGGATCACCGCATGCCCGAGCGATATTTTGAAGATGTCCTGAAGGGATCCCGCATTGTAGAGGGCCAGTGCACAAAAGACATTATCTTTGAATGAAGACATTCATGTTATCCCGTCCTGTATTATGAAACAAAGACGATATGTAATATAATGCTTGTTGTTTGTTAAAAAATTTACCTCCTGTGCGGCCGTTGTATTAAATCTGAGAGTTGGCCAGTCGTCGGCTTCATCCCCCTCGTAGGTAGTACGGGGGTGTTCGGGTTGGAACCTAAACATTCTTGATCCAAGAATTTGGTCCTTGAAGGAGGTGTTTAGCGCAACGAACCAGGCAATCAGACTATGTGGCTTTATCACCCTCACTTAGCCATAGGAGTTTGACAATAGAAATGTAGGAGCAGCCCCTAGTTATTATTTGTTAATCCGGACTAGGGTGTTGTAGACACCTCATAGGGTAGAGCCCGATCCGTCGCATAATGCGAGAAAAAATCGCAAAAGATTTTAACATCCGAATAGCTGACCAGCTCTCGCCGCATCATGACAGTCAGTTTTCGGCTTTCTCTACTAAGGTGTTTGACCAGGTGAACCAGAAACACAATCGCAGTAGTTCTCCCTTACTACCCTAGCCAATAGGACGGAACATAAGGTAGTAAGCACAGGAGCCAGGCAACCCAACTATTGACCAAATACATGATTCATAGCTGATGCATATAATGCTAAATTCGGGGTGCTGAACTATACTGTAAAAAGTGTTCGGACTTTGTTGCCGTAGTATGGAGCGCAATGAAGCCCCTGGCGAATTAAGGCGTACCAAAGTGTATGGGTGCAATCAATAAGAGTAGCGAAATAAAATGAAGTAGTAAGCCAGTGCCACATAAGTTGGGCCGCAAACTGTTCCCATTATGATTTGATTAATACGTCAAAGCGTATTTGTACAAATAGTGCAATAAGTAACATGGCAATTTAACATGCCGAGACCAAGGGGGAGCTGCGTGCGGGTCCTGAAAACAGGTAGAGTGATTGTCAAGAAGACCACCTAGAGATTCCACCGCACGTCTATGCTACTTGCCGCCTTGGTATATCCATCCTTCGAAAGGATTGATGATCAGGCCGTCGTGAGAGGCCTGTGAAAAAGAAACCTGGAAAGGATAAAAAGAAAAGGGAAAGTATGTGTGCCCAGGTAAGGTCGAGCCGTATGATGGGCCACGATCGAATGATGCCTCCGTCTTTGCCCATGGTATTTTGAGTGGGTAGTTATGTACGCGGGGTATACTTGCTGCCATTTGGTCGGGACTAAGATGGAGGCCGAATTGCTAGTTGAACTCTTGACGAGCTGGAATGTCATGCCACGGAGTAGTCCGGACTCGTTTGACAGTGTCCGGGAGCTTGTCCGCTGAATTAATATTCTGCTTGATAAGGCCGCTCTGTACTTCCGCTGCCAGGGCCGCGGTGTGCTCCTCGGTATGGAGGGAGCGTTCCGTGTTTCCATTGACTGTTATGACACTGCGTGGTTCGGGCATCTTGAGTTTGAGATAAGCATAGAGTGGCACCGCATTGAATCGAGCAAATGCAGTTCGTTCGAGCAGTGCGTGATAGCCACTGCGGAAGGGGACGATATCGAAGATCAAGTCTTCGCTTCGGAAGTTGTCCGGGGATCCGAAGAAACCAATGTGATTGAGCCCGTGCAGCGGGCCTCTACACCTGGTATTACTCCTTTAAAGGTAGTTTTTGTGGGCTTGATCCATGCCCATCTTGCGGACTATATCCTGATAGAGCAGGTTGAGGCTGCTGCCACCGTCCATGAGGACTCACGTGAGGTGGAATCCATCAATGATTGGGTCGAGGACTAGTGCGGCTGAACCGCCATGGCAGATACTGGTCGGATGGTCCCTGCAATCGAAGGTGATCGGGGAGGACGACCATGGGTTGAATTTTGGGGCGACTGGCACTATCGCATAGACGTCCCTGAGCGCGCGTTTGCGCTCCCTCTTGGGGATATGGGTAACGTATATCATGCTCACCGTTTTAACCTGGGGGGAAACTTCTTCTGTCCCCCCCTGTGTTCGGCGGGCGGGGCTCCTCATCGTCGTCCTCACTTTGCGACCCCTTCTCCTTGTTCTCGAGATTTAACTTGCTGTCCTGTTTAAAGACCCAACAGCTTCTGTTGGTATGATTGTCGGGTTTATAGGGGGTGCCGTGGATCTGACATGGACGATCGAGTATGCGGTGCAAGCTGGATGAGCCTGGATAGTTTCTTTTAAATGGCTTCTTCCACTGGTGTAGGACCTTGAAGTATGTCTAGAGGGGGGGGGGGGTGATTAGACTACTTGACCAATTAAAAACTTAGCCTTTTTCAGTTTTAGAGTTTGGCAGATTTTAGCTATCTTAGGACAAGTCAAGCAATCATCACACAATTCAAGCAAGCATGCAAAGAGTATATGAGCAGCGGAAATTAAAGCATGCAACTTGCAAGAAAGTAAAGGGAAGGGTTTGGAGGATTCAAACGCAATTGGAGACACGGATGTTTTTGGCGTGGTTCCGATAGGTGGGGCATTTATCAGCTTTGCCCACTCCTCTACATTTGACTGGTACCTTGTACCTTCAGACATCCACACTATCCTTCCATCTGGATAAAAGTGTGCTGTGGAGTAGAATTGCATGATAAGCTCATCATTCCAGTTTGTGAGCTTTTGCCCAACAAAATCTGCAACTCCACAAGCAACAAAACTGTCTTGCACTCCAGGATAGTGCTCTACATTTTCTTTCATGTAGGTCCAGTCGACCCACCTCATATCACACACTATGGGCTTATTATCTAGCAGAACAGTCTCATAAAAGTCCTGTTGTTCCTTGGTGTGGAACCTGTAATCCACAACAGTCATTCTCCTTGTGGCATATGGATCTGCCAACCTCCATAGCCTCAACCCTGAATCTTTTCTGATGTTCATGTCCTCAGCCACAGGATGGGCATCATTGTGGTCTGGTATCTTGGTCTTGAGCTTCCTCAGAACTTGTCCTGCTTCATCTTCTTATTCTTCAGCAACCTCAGGCACTGGGGACTTGTTCTTCTCAGTAGCTGGAATACTCCTGGTATTCATCTTTGGTGCAGACTTGGCCTCGGGGGCAGCTTTGGGTGCTTCCTTAGGCTTAGATGTGGCAGCCCCTGATCTTATAGCATCACCCATAAGCTTTGGTGCCTTTGGTGCTGGTGCAGCTATCTCTTCTTCCTCTTCCATCATGGAAGGCTTCCCAATAACTCTGACTGTGGTCTTCTTGACCCTCTCTTTCCTTTTCTTCCCTTCAGCAGCAGCTGGCTCTTTGGGATCAGGCTTATCAGGAATTTGAGTTGATGCTCTGACTTTTGGCATTGGTGTCCTCTTGGAAGGAACCTTCTTATTAAGTCCAGGCTTTGAGCTATGTGCTGAGCCATACTCCTTTTTGAGCACAACCTTCTTGGAGGTTGCTTCATCCTCTTCTGCCCTATAATCCTCATCTTCAGAATCTGAGGTTTTCTTCTTCCTTTGCTGGTGGCAGCTTTAGGCAGATTACTTGGGGTGCTCCTGCTGCCTTCATCCAGAAGAGTGGAGGGACTAGTGCCCTCACTCATGTTCACTGTTCCTCTGACCTGTTACATTTGTCACTCTGGTCTAACATGCTTGTGCTGACCCTGTGAAGAGTTATAGATGAGGTAGAGTGGATGAGCATCACAAAATGCAGAGATTTTTGCAAAAGAATGACTCAAAAATTCAGTTTTAGTTTTCCACACAAAGCATTTTGGATCAACCGATTTTCAAACTCGGTGATACCGAAGCAGTTTTGGAACCTAAACTGATGAACTCGGTTGGACCGAGTCATAGTTCGGTGGCACCGAGACTGCTAGGGTTTCACATAGTCCTAAAATCGGTCTCATCGATTAGCAATTCTCAGTCAGACCGAGTCTTACTAGTGCAATGGCATAAGCCAAATCGATGGGACCGAGTTTTTCAACTCGGTGGGTCCGAGATGGTTTCGGCGGAAACCTAACCCTAAATTTTCGAATCAAAACTATTCTAAGGATTGCATTGACTGGATAGGAGTGTTTCAATCGTGGCAAGAATCAATAAGAACACAATGTGCTGAGAATCGGACGAGGAAAGCACAGTGATCGAGTCCATACCCTAGTTCGGTGGAGACTCGCTACGGCGGCAACGGCGGGGTTGATTTCCGTTGACGGCGGCGGATACCAGCGACAGGGGGCGGCTGGCGACGAGGAGACGATCAGGAGACCATGGAGGCAGAGCGAGCTATTGCGCGGGCGTAGAGGTTCGGAGAAATTCCCAAATTTTTTCCCATGACTATATATAGCCCGACCCTATCGGTGTGACCGAGTGGAACAACTCGGTGGCATCGAGATGCAAAACTGTATACAGTTATTGCAACTCGGTGTGACCGAAGAGTTCAAATCGGTTGCACCGAGATTGAAAACCTAGATCGACTAAGTGATCTCGGTAAGACCGAAATGGGGAAATCGGTCAGACCGAAAATCACAAAGAAGTTTTGGAAGTTTAAGTCTATGACGAATCGGGGACTCCGAGTGCTCCTCACACAGAGTGGTTCGAATCTGACTTGATCAAATTTTGTGATGTAGCATGAAAAGAGTTTGAGACGAGAAAAGCATAGATAGCTAGAGAAGGTTCTTAGGCATTCTTGTCCATCCACTTGGCCAAAGAAAAAGAAGCCAATCAATCAAAACAACAAGTGGATGTCCTCGAATGAGTAAAGTATGCAACCAACATGCTCACATAATAAGATGGCAAATAAAATATGTGACAAAGCATGCACAACCAATTCTAGCATCTGTCAAACAATTGGCGATGACTAGGTCATGTATATATGAGTATATTGACTTAGGAGTCAAATGATAGACATTTGATCATAGGTCATACTCATCGTTTAAGCTCAAGTGGGGTTACCAGTTTTACATAAAGCATTTATATGTTCACATCATTAGAGTTGCTTTGACTCAATTCTTAGAGTTAAGCTCTCCCTAGATGTGAGATCCCCCCTAAGAGGGATGAACTAACCTTGGGTTTTGTCGATGATGACTTCATGTAGGTGTTGAAGATGTGGATGCTCAATGTTGATGTAGATCTTTTTGGAGCAATCCTTTGGAGTGAGTTGCACTTTCAATACCTACATGGGTTAGTCCCACAAGGAACAAACAAGTATATCCATAGACATAGAGTGATGCACACACAAAATGATGTCCATGAAATCATTAGGTTACCTTGTCCCTTGCCTTACCAACATGAGGGTTTGTGACTCCTTGAACTAGTGCAAGATATGGAAGATGATTGCACTTGTCCTTGCCATAATGATATCAGTGAAATATGTTGGCGGAGTCACCCTCAAGAACTCTCTAGTTCTTCTTCTTCTGGATCCACATCATCTAGATGGGAATCCTTGGAGTTGTAGTTGTACTTGATGAGGTAGAACTTGACGTAGTCTTGGGAATCCACTTGACCGAGACCTTAGGTGCTTCTTCAAATGCATCAATCTCTTCTTGAAGCTTGTCCTTGCCCTTGTGGTCTTGTGGTGGAAGATCATCTTGTGCTTGTGTTACCTTGAAGGAAGTAGGATCATACTTCTCTTGTTGAGGAACAAACTTCGTCTTGGGGTATTGATCTTCTTCCCACTCAACTCCATTGGCATTGAACTTTCGTTCAAAACCAACACCTTGATTCTTCCAGTGCCTTCCTTGCTTGCGTACAATTTCCTCGAATTGCTTACTCCCGGCAAGGCTCTTGTATACACCTTTCTCTATAATTCCCTTCAATAAGCTATTTTCTTGCTCAAGTTTAACTTGGCTAAGAGAATCATTAGTGGAATCAAGAGAACTACTAGAAGCAACAATATTGGATTTAGCATTGTTATTGTTACTACTAGAAGAAGAATCTTTCTTGTTCTTGTTACTAGACTTGACTTGAGGCATGTAAGTAGATAAGAGTAAACGCTTGGCAATGTAAGAAGAACTTTTCTTACGGAGATCATCATTGATTTCTTTTAAGAACTCATGCTCTTGCTCAAGATTGAGCTTTTCAAAGCGTAACTTCTCATGAGCCCTTAAAAGTTCTCGATGATCTTCAAAGATAGTTTCATGAGCTAACTTAAATGTGTTTAGTTCTTTAGTTAGACGCTCAATTTTCTCCTTATCATTGTCATTCGTTTCAACTTGATTAGCATGATTAATTGACGTTTCATCATAGTATTCATCACTAGAGTTGTCAACAAGTAAATCATCATCACCTAGCAAGTCATCTTCATCAACATCAAAATCAATATACACGGGGTGTTACCTTAGGACCTTTGGCCATGAAGCATCTACCAATTCCTTCATTTGGTGATTCAAATATGTCGTAGGAGTTGGTTGACACAAGTGCTAGACCGGCAACACCTTCATCTTGAGTATATTCGAGTCGGAGTGATAGCTTCTCTCGGAGTGATGGTCGGAGTCGGGCCGGATACCCATTCACCAACATGAGCTTGATGTCTTCGTTTTGTGTAGCTCTTTGATGACTTGTCCTTCCTTTCCGAATCCTTGCTTCTCCGTGAGGGTCTTCGTTCATAACGATCATCTCTACTCCTCCTCTCTCTTGGTGGTGATTCTTCTCTTCTACTTCTTCTTTTTGGAGAGTCTTCTCTTCTCTTGTAGGGTGTCGTACACTCATTGGGATAGTGTCCGGGTCTCCCACAATTGTAGCAATTTCGCTCTCGACTAGAAGATCTTTTGTCATTGTAAGACCTTGACTTGGAGCTTCTTTCTTTGCTTCTACTCTTGTAGAATTTGTTGAAGTTCTTCACCATTAAGCTCAATTCTTCATTGAAGGTTTGTTTCTCACTTGATGATGTGGGGGCTTCACTTGAGGCTTTGTAAGCACCACTTGACTTCTTGTGAAGTTCCTCCTTATCCTTAAGTGACATCTCATGAGCAACAATTCTTCCTTGACTTCCGTTGGTTTGAGATCTTTGTAGTTTGGCATCATTTGAATCAATGTGCACACGGTATCATACTTTCCATCCAATGCTCTTAGGATCTTCTTGATGATGAATCATGTCATCTCTTCACTCCCTAAGCCGGCAATTTCATTTGTGATAAGTGCAAGCCTAGAGTACATTTCAGCGACACCTTCACCATCCTTCATTTTGAACTTGTCAAGCTGACTTTGGAGCACATCCAACTTGGATTCCTTGACGGACTTGGTACCTTCATGCATATCAATCAAAGTATCCCAAATTTCCTTTGCATTCTCAAGACGCCTGATTTTGTTGAATTCTTCGGGGCAGAATCCGTTGAAGATGATATCACAAGCTTGAGCGTTGTATTGCAACATCTTCAATTCTTCCGCATTAGCTTCACGGTTCGGCTCTCTCCCATCAAAGAATTCACCTTGCAAGCCAATACAAATAATTGCCCAAACGGCGGGGTTATGTCCGAGAATATGCATTTTCATCTTATGCTTCCAACTAGCAAAATTAGTACCATCAAAGTAAGGACCTCTACGGTGATAATTTCCCTCGCTAGACGCCATACTCTCCTAGGTTGTGAAACCAAGGCTATGACCACCAAAAGCTATGGAAATCAAAGCAAATGGAGACCAAAGCTCTGATACCACTTGTAGGACCTTGAAGTATGTCTAGAGGGGGGGGGTGATTTGACTACTTGACCAATTAAAAACTTAGCCTTTTTCAGTTTTAGAGTTTAGCAGATTTTAGCTATCTTAGGACAAGTCAAGCAATCATCACACAATTCAAGCAAGCATGCAAAGAGTATATGAGCAGCGGAAATTAAAGCATGCAACTTGCAAGAAAGTCAAGGGAAGGGTTTGGAGGATTCAAACGCCAATTGGAGACACGGATGTTTTTGGTGTGGTTCCGATAGGTGGTGCTATCGTACCTCCACGTAGATGGAGACTTCAACCCACGAAGGGTAGCAGTTCTTGTGAGTCCACGGAGGGCTCCACCCACGAAAGGTCCAACTAAGTAGCAACCTTGTCTATCCCACCATGGCCGCCACCCACTAAGTACTTGCCTCACTAGCGGTACATCTTCACGAAGTAGGCGATCTCCTTGCCCTTACAAACTCCTTGGTTCAACTCCACAATCTTGTCGGAGGCTCCCAAGTGACACCTAGCCAATCTAGGAGACACCACTCTCCAAGAAGTAACAAATGGTGTGTTGATAATGAACTCCTTGCTCTTGTGCTTCAAATGATAGTCTCCCCAACACTCAACTCTCTCTCATAGGATTCAAATCTGGTGGAAAGAAGATTTGAGTGGAAAGCAACTTGGGGAAGGCTAGAGATCAAGATTCATATGGTAGGAATGGAATATCTTGGCCTCAACACATGAGTAGGTGGTTCTCTCTCGGAAATGGTAAGTTGGAAGTGTAGGTTTGTTCGATGGCTCTCTCCACGAATGAAGAGGAGGTGGAGGGGTATATATAGCCTCCACACAAAATCTAACTGCTACACACGATTTACCAATCTCGGTGGGACCGAATCAACAAACTCGGTCGGACCGATTTTAGTAAACCTAGTGACCGTTAGGGTTTTCGGTGGATCGACATGCATCTCGGTAGGACCGATATGGTTAGGGTTAGGCATAACGTAATCTCTGTGAGACCGATTACACAAACTCGGTGAGACCGATTTTGGTAATTAGCTAACCGGAGAGTTGGTCGTAAACTTCGGTGGGACCGATTTGCTCTTTTCGGTGAGACCGAAATGTTACAAAAAGGAAACAGAGAGTTTACATTGCAATCTCGGTGGGACCGATCCGCTCCGTCGGTGAGACCGAAAAGTTACGAAAAGGAAACAGAGAGATTACAATCCCATCTCGGTGAGGCCGAGATCCCTATCGGTAGAACCGATTTGCCTAGGTTTTGTGGCAGTGGCTATGACATATGAAATCGGTGGCGCCGGATAGGAAGAATCGGTGAGACCGATTTTGGCTTTAGGTTTAGGTCATATGTGGATGTGAGAAAGTAGCTGAGGGTTTTGGAGCATATCACTAAGCACATGAAGCAAGAGGCTCATTAAGCAACACCTCATCCCTCCTTGATAGTATTGGCTTTTCCTATAGACTCAATGTGATCTTGAATCACTAAAATAGAAAATGAAGATTCTTGAGCTTTTGAGCTTGAGCCAATCCTTTGTCATTAGCATTTTGAGGATCCACTTTCATCATCCATGCCATGCCATTCATTGAGCTTTCCTGAAATGTTCATCTTGGAATAGCATTAGCTCAATGAGCTATATGTTGTTATGAATTACCAAAACCACCTAGGGATAGTTGCACTTTCAATTGGCCGGACTTGGAGCCACTGAATCCGGCGTTGACCGCCGTGTGATCGGTATTGTCACCGTTGCTTTGACGCTTGTGCATGTTGCATCGGGGCTTGCCGTTGCTATTTCTGGCATCAGAGGTGCCAGGTTCGCTTGCATTATTATTGCTGCGGGCTAGCCAGCTATCTTCGCCCTTGCAAAAGAGGGTCATAAGTGCTGTGAGGGCTGCCATGGACTTCGGCTTTTCTTGGCCGAGGTGTCGGGCGAACCATTCATCGCGGATGCTATGCTTAAAGGCCGCTAGGGCTTCGTCATCCGGACATTCGACGATCTGGTTCTTTTTAGTTAGGAACCTAGTCCAGAATTTCCTGGCTGACTCTCCGGGCTGTTGAACTATGTGATTTAAGTCATCGGCATCCGGAGGTCGAACGTATGTACCTTGGAAGTTGTCACGGAAGGCGTCTTCCAAGTCCTCCCAGCTGCCAATAGAGTTTCTGGCAGGCTGTTTAACCAGTGCCAAGCTGGTCCCTTGAGTTTTAGCGGGAGGTATTTGATGGCATGAAGATCATCACCGCGGGCCATATGAATATGGAGAAGAAAGTCCTCAATCCATGCGGGATATGTTGTTCCATCGTATGATTCGTTATTCACGCGTTTAAACCCTTCTGGGAATTCATGCTCCATTATTTCATCAGTGAAGCAGAGGGGGTGTGCGGCGCCTCTATATCGGGCCAAGTCGCGACGTAGCTCAGATGGAGTTCGTCTGCGGTTTTCAGCCCGGACGTGGTAATACTTGTCACGTCCGGCTGGATAGCCGTCGTTGCGCGCCGGGGCACGCCCTCATGATCCGTAGATCGATCTGGTCTGACCTGCTCTATTTTCCAGGTCCTGCCGCAGGTCATATGTATATCCCCAAGCTGTTGTGTCTCTTCCTTTATGGCGAGGTAGTGCGAGCTGGTGTCCTGCTTGAGTTGTTGTTTTGTCCCGGCCACGTGGTGGTCGGTCAGCCGCGTTACGCACTGATGGTACGGGCGCAAGTGCCTCGTCATCGAATTGAGATAGAAGTTTACGCTTCGGGTAGCTTTTGGTTGGGCGCTCGAGGCTGTATTCCTCGGCTGCCAGGACATGAGTCCACCTGTTGTTGAGTAGATCTTGATTAGCTTGAAGCTACTGCTTCTTCTTTTTCAGGCTCCTTGCAATGGCTATTAGCAGGCGCTTAAAGCGCTCCTGCTCAAGGGGTTCCTTAGGCACGATAAAGTCTTCGTTGCCGAGGCTCACCTCGTCCTCGGAGAGTGGAAGATAATTACTGTCCTCCGAGTCTTTGTTTTCGGCCTGTTCATCAGGGCTAACTTGCCCATCTTCCCGATCGTCCTGTTCGGAGGTTGGCTCAACGGGGTCTTCTTGGTCTTCGGCGTCGCCTGGAGTATTGTTGTCTCTCATGCCGGTACTGCTGTCTTTTCCACGACGTGATTTAGAGCGGCGCCGCTGACGTCGGCGCTTTGGTTGTGTCTCAGGAGGTATATCCTCAACTGGATTTTCCTCGTTATCGTTGTTATCCTCTTTGGGTGTATCCACCATGTACACGTTATACGAAGAGGTGGAAGTCCAGCATCTAGTGAACAACGGGTTTTGGGCCTACTCTTCTCCGGCATCTCGTCCATACCATCGATGTCTTCGGAGCCGTAATCGAGCATGTCAGTTAAGCCCTCTATAGTGGCTATGAAGTGGGTGGTGGGTGGGACATAAAATTCCCCGCTCTCAGCCCCTAGTCCGGGCTGGGCGTAGTTCGGACGTTGCCCCTCTGTAATGACGAGGGATTGCATTAAGTCCAGAGCCTCACTTAAAGGCGAGGTTTGTCCAGGGAGCATGGAGTCCGTGGAGTACGGCGGGAGGAAAACTCCTTGGCCGAGCTCGCACGATGTTGACTCCGGGGGTCCGGAGCCAGTGTTCGGAGAAGAGTCTGGCTTTATAATGATTGCCGGTGGCGCTGCTTCCTCCGGCTCTCCCGTACCAGGCTCGATAGCCGCAGAGAGTCTGGAGGACTCGAGAGTCCCATCTTCGGACCTGATGATGCGCTCCATATCTAAGGCCAGAGCAAAGGTTGAGGTCGAGAACCCTTGGAAGATCAAGTATCCTCGGATGTCAGCGACAAAATCCAGATTTCCAAAACTAATCTGGTGACCTGTGGCGTAGCTGTCGATCTGCTCCAGATGGCCAAGCGATTTGGCCTGCAGTGTGAAGCCACCGAATACGAAGATCTGGCCGGGGAGAAAGACCTCCCTCTGGGCAGCATTGTTGTAGATGATTGACGGAGCCAACAAACCTTCTGATGACGACACAGTGGAACTCTCAATGAAAGCACCAATGCCGGTGTCAAAACCGGCGGATCTCGGTAGGGGTCCTGAATCGCGTCTAGGGTCAATGGTAACAGGAGACGGGGGACACGATGTTTACCCAGGTTCGGGCCCTCTCGATGGAGGTAATACCCTACTTCCTACTTGATTGATCTTGATGAATATGAGGATTACAAGAGTTGATCTACCACGAGATGGTAATGGCTAAACCCTAGATGTCTAGCCTGTATGATTGTGATTGCCTCTACGGACTAAACCCTCCGGTTTATATAGACACCGGAGGGGACTAGGGTTGTACAGAGTTGGTTTGCAGAGGAAGGAATCTTCATATCTGTCGTGGAATTAACACGTCAGATGTCCTAGTGTGAGGACTTAGTCGCGAGGCCATCTATGTGGTAGCTTGAGAGGGGTTGAGCGGAATCGAGAGACGCAGGGCGGATCAACACGCAAGACAAGGGTTTAGACAGCTTGGGCCCCGGAAACATCATCCCAAGAATAGCCCTACATGCTGTTTGAGGCTAGGTCTCATTATGCTCTTGAGGGAGTCGCCGTAAACCGGCTCTCCTCTAGCTGTGTCTAGCCCTAGAGATTGTTTCTTGTTGCTTGTCCCCCTTTTGGGGAGCCCTGCCCCTCCTTATATATGTCGAAGGGTCGGTTTACATGACTAGTCCTAGTTGGATTAGGATTACTCTATTACAAGTGGAGTCCTAGTCTTGCTTCCTTTGTAAGGGAATATTCCTTGTGCTTTCCTCATAAACCGGCCCACAATAGTTGAACCGGCCTTCATGAACCGCCAGACGGGCCACCAGTGAGTTACAACGTCCTGGCGGGTCATCTGGTAAATTGCCAGGTCTGGGTGGGTCACCAGATGAATATCGCCAAGTGCCAGCGGGACCTCAAATAAACCGCCAAGTCCGGCCGGGTTAACTTCCGGCCAGTTTACACCGCGGGGTATATCCCCGACAATATCCGAACGCCAAGCTTGCCATCCACGCCAAGGAGAGTCCCATCCGGACACGGGAGGAAGTCTTCTATCTTGTATCTTCATGGCCCATTATTCCGGCGCATGTTACATAGCCCGGACGCCGGAGGACCCCATAATCCAGGACTCCCTCAGTCTCACTGGCCATGGAGCATTGGATGCTAGCCGAATAATATGGACCCAAAAGGGTCTGGTCAGATTCGACGTAGTCGGATCCGAGTCAAGATAAGATCTGAGTCGGATAGACCCAACTATGAGACACAACGATAGGTCATCTGGTAGTCTCTAGTATAACATACATTCTATGTTCTAAGATCTGAGATGGCGCATGTACTCGGGATGGTGACAGACCTGCTTTGGGCCAACCAAAACTACTCCGTAACTAGGTAGTTATAAAGGTAGGTTTCAGACTTGTCCATACCCATTGTCGGTGTCAAAACCGGCGGATCTCGGGTAGGGGGTCCCGAACTGTGCGTCTAAGGCGGATGGTAACAGGAGACATGGGACACGATGTTTACCCAGGTTCAGGCCCTCTCTATGGAGGTAATACCCTACTTCCTGCTTGATTGACCTTGATGATATGAGTATTACAAGAGTTGATCTAACACGAGATCGTAGAGGCTAAACCCTAGAAGCTAGCCTATGGTATGATTGTTGTATATCTATCGACTAGCCTGGCCTCGGTTTATATAATGCACCAGAGGCCTAGGATAACAAAAGTCCTAGCCGAATCTGCCCAAGGGAGGAGTCCTTGTCTTGATCTCCAAGTCTTGTGGAATCTTCCTTATATGCGGCAACTGTCCGGACTGGCCCATGAGTATACGGCCATGGGGATCCTCGGCCCAATCCAACTGATCGGGAGACGACATGGTGAGTACCCCCTAGTCCAGGACACCTTCAGTAGCCCCCTGAACCGGTCTTCAAGTTTAGGCACGCTCCTCGATTCTTCCGAACTGTTCATCATCTTTGGTCGTCGGTCTTGAAAACTGGTTCAACAAATCTTCTCATCTTCGATCTTGAGGATCACCAAAATGCATTCGACGAGTTTACACGTCGGGTATTCGAGGAGCCCCTTAAATTTACGGCCTTTATCAATGCCTTGTTATTTTTATGCCATACCTCGGGTTTGAAGTTGTTCCCGGGCGGCAGCGTCCTCTTGCGTCCGAGCTCCAACGCCGGACTGCATTTGAGGTATCTTTTGCAGCCGAGCACCAACGCCGGACCGCTTCCCAGCTCTAACGCCGGAATGTGTCCGAGCTCCAACGCCGGACTATGTATCCGAGCTCCAACGCCGGACTGTATCCGAGCTCAAACTCCGGATTATGTATCCGAGGTGTCGTAAATCACCTTGGTTCAAAGAAGTTTGAAGGAGTTTAGCCGAGCTTAATGCCGGAAATGCCCTCTATGGAGCCAACCACTAGTGTCCGAGCTTTATGCCGGATTGCTTCCGAGGTGGTGCACCACCCCGAATGTGGGCCGATTTTTGTCAATATTTTTTATTGGTGTAATTTATTCTCTGCCGAGATACATAGCCAGTAGCCCTCAAGGTGGGTATCGGTCTAAAACCCGAGATGCACATGAAGGATGACATAAGACCGCTGATCCCCGTAACCGCTGAGACTCACGTTGATTTGCAAAATCGGTCTGAGGATCAAGTCCTAGCTCGGAAGAATACTTCGGGACACAAAAAGCGGCGTGCTCAGTCCTCAAGACTCAGGTTGGGTGCGGCCGACCAACCTGAGGATCAAAATCTCCTTGGAAACTGTATTGCACTTAAAATTTTCTGCATAGAACAGTGCAATGCAAGAGTCTCCCGAGACATCGGGTCGGGTGGCCACACCAGATCGAGGATTGATGTGCCTTTAATATTTGTAAATAATAAGCCGAAGCCCGGTAGCCCCGAGCCTTAATGCGGCACGGGTGGCGAATTAAGGATCGATATCCATAGTAAAATCACAAATTATGTGTAATGACTCTATGTATCCAAGTACTTTACGTCATTAATGCTCGGATCCGCATTGTACAAAACTTTGTTGACCGACCATCGGCTTCAACCTCCTCGGCCAGTAACCGAGGAGTGTTTGTCCTACTTTATAAAGCCTTTATGAGGGCAAAGATTTACAACAGACAAGGCAATCTGGCCATGCGGTTTTATAAACAAAGGTACACAGAGAGATATGTTATATTACTGTTTAACAGAAGAAATGTCTCCCAAAGAAAATAGTCCCGCTATCGGTTACTTTCTTTGGGTTGTCATGCTAAGCATGATCGTGAAACCTCAGCTCCAATGTAAGAGCAAAATATTGAGGATTTAGTTTGGGAGGCCGATTACTAGCCCCGGTAGTGTTCGGCACAATCGAGGTCAAGCCGGAAACACTTCGCCAATTTTATGAATGGCCCGTCATTTAATATAGTCACCGGATCGCTGACCAGTTTACACCCTCTTGTGACAGTTAGTTTTCGGCTTTCTCCATCGAGGTGCTTGACCATGCGAGCTGGAAGCACAATCGCAGATGGTTCTCCCTTTGCACACCTAGCCGAACAAAGCGGAATGTGGGAGGCAAGCCTTGAGCCGGCAACCCAACTATTGACCAAGACACAATTCGAGACTGATGCATATATAGCAATATCCGAGAATGTTTTTGCCGAATCTCTAAAGGTGTCCGGCGTTGCACTGCGAGACTTGTGCTGAAAACACACAAATAGTTTAAAAGTGCCAAAAGCTTGGAAAAACAAAAAACATCAGTAAAAACATGACGTCCGAACAAGATCAAGTGTTCGATGCCAATCCGAAAATTGAACTTTAGAAAAAAAGTGCTTCTGCCGTGCTTTAACGACACATCCTATCTCAAGACTTCAAGCGGGTCAGCCTACGGCTTCAGTCTCCCATCCCGAAGGCGGAGTACTTTTCATTAGGCCAGTTTAGAAAACTAAACTCTAGCGGTTTTGAGAGAGAAATTAGGCTCCCCGGCTAGTGACCGCACGCTCATGTCGAGAAAAGGAGTGATAAATAATAAACACTTTGCAACGACTAAGAAGAAAAACACTTAGTATAAAACGGCTCAAATAAACATAAGAGCCCCCAAGTGACTTGGGTAAAAGTTGACTATATAATGTAAGGTGACATGTAAAATGCCTTCTAGCCGGATTGTAGATCGTTTGTCGAAGCGGACCTTTTCGCTTCAACCTCTGGACCCAATAGTCCGGAGTGTGTCCGAATACCCTCGCGGTTATAAAAACCGGGCATGCATGGGGACCAGGCGTGAGGGTCATAGTGATTTATCGCAAGTGCCCAACTAGTTATGTTATATTACATGGTTAGTAAGAAACATCTTCCAGGAGAATAGTTCCGTTAGGGTTCCTTTCCTCGGGAGGCATGCCCTAAAGTGCATGTCCGGACCGCGAAAAGAGCAGAAAAACATCCGGGGGCAGGTAAATGAATAGGTAAGAAATCATCTTTTAGTTCACCGACCGAGTATTCCCTTAAGAACGCTAGCTTTCGGCTTCACCCAGTCTGAGGTACACATCCGGCTGACCCGGCAGTAACAATCGCAGAGGTGCTCCTTTACCACCTAGCCGAACAATCGGGAACGTGGGGTAAGCACAGAGCCAGCAACCCAGCTTGGCCAAAACTTAAGTCATATCGATGCATATAATGGTGAATAAATGGTACATGCGAAGTGTGACACATGTGTTGGGCATAAAGCCCAGACAATAAGCTTCATTAAAGAAGCCCCAGGTATAATGGTAGCGGGGTAGCGCGTCAAGTGTCTTGAACAAAGTTTGGACAAGGAAAAATTTTACAAGCAACTTTTTTCCAAAAAATTATAATGCTTGGTCGAGCCGAACACAAGTTAAAAATTTAAAACTTTGAGCATGAAGGAAACTTAGCTGGTTAATGTGTTCGGTATTGACGACGCGGTCCGAGCTTGATGCAGGACAAGGTTCCATCCCCCAAGCCGATCCCGACGTGGCGGAGCAAAAGAGCTCGGCACTCCGAAGTGGTGACATAGCACGGTCAATGCAGGACGGCAGAGTGATGCCGAAGTCCCCTGCATGGGGTAATGAAATGTTGACGAAGCCCCCCGTCCAGCCGAGGTGACGTCAAAGGATATAGTCTGGCTGGATCATTTTCCCGTGCACACAAAATAGTGCAGACCGGGGATAATAGTAATAATAAGAATTAAAAAATGTTGCATAATAAATAATTTATGCATAGTGAGTAATAAAAGAAATATGGCCTGGCGCCGAAGTCAATGTCGATGCAGGTCGTCGGCGTAATGCAATAAAGGTGTGGCAAAGCCTGGATTCATAGGTCGGTGCGAGTTCCGGATGCGGCGTTCGCCGGACTATGTACAGAAACTGACCGAACCATCATGCGACCGCCGATAATGAGGCCACCATTTGATAGACCTGTGTACATATGATGGACAAACCAGAGTAATAATTCCTTGGGAAAAATTAACCCAAACAAGCAAAAAGAAATACTAGGATTAATAGCACCTGGTTTATTTGTTGTAGCAATCCGAAGGAAGGTGATTCCCAAAATTGGGACTCGATCCGCGCACCCATTGCATTGTCGGCTAGTGACGCCGAAGTGTCCGGAGTAGGTTGATGAAGAGATGGCGAAGCCCCCGGTCCAGCCGAGATGTCGAAGTAGGTCGGCGTGATGGACACCAGCTTGAAGAAGCAATAGTGCGGCTCTGCCGATGCAGGTCGTGACGTGGTCGATGCCGGCTTGATGAAGCGACCGTGCGATGATGCCGGTATCTCCGTGTAATCCGTGGGGCGGCGATGTTGGTGATGATTTATCCTTCGCGGTGCCGGACTCTTGTTCGGCTTGCAGAGATGATGATCCGAAGAAGTTGAGCTCGGCTCAACAAAGTGACGACGTGTCTAGTGTAGGTCGGCAGCCGTGGAGCAATATCGCCGGACTGGTTTGACACCAGCATGATATTGAAGATAGTGGGATGTGTTCGGAAACAAAACACAACACCCCATATAAAACTTCCTTCCAAAAGGATGTCTGAAATCCCGTTCATAAAAAAGACGAACTCGGGTCGGATTCGTTTTCGCGCAGAAAACAGATCCGAAAAGTGATGCACTAATCGGAAGGTTCCCGGAGTTTGGGCGGTTGGATCGAGCTGAAATTTTGAGGGGTGATAGATATAGGAATTCCGCAGCCGATCAACAGTTGGATCTTCGAAAGGAAGTCCGAGCTAGAAGCTGGACACCACGCCCTAAACTCGTCCAGATTCTCGTCCAGATTCAATGCGGCTCCGGTATATCGGAGATTGCCAGAGATTTCTCCATCAGAATTCGACGAAATTTTCCAGGGTTGTTATAGACTCAATTCCGCACAATTCCACCGAAGCGATCGTTAAAACGACACTTGAGGAGGCGGTGGCAGCGGACACAAGTCCGCTTTCCAGAAAAATAGTACGGTCGCCTGAGGGCAATGTTGAAGTTGAGCCCCCGGGCTCCCTGGATGATTCCTCCATGATCTTGATAGAGATCGGAGTTGATGTTGATGAAGGCCCTCATCCGAACATGACGATCGGAGGTAGGGCGCAGTCCTTGGTCGAACCAAGGTGACCAGTCGAGCTGGTGACGAAGATGCCGAAGTCGCAGTTGATCTACAGGCGAGCCATCGACCTTTTGCCGAACACACAGCGGAACTCTCAATGAAAGCACCAATGTCGGTGTCAAAACCGGCGGATCTCGGGTAGGGGGTCCCAAACTGTGCGTCTAAGGCGGATGGTAACAGGAGACAGGGGACACGATGTTTACCCAGGTTCGGGCCCTCTCTATGGAGGTAATACCCTACTTCCTGCTTGATTGATCTTGATGATATGAGTATTACAAGAGTTGATCGACCATGAAATCGTAGAGGCTAAACCCTAGAAGATAGCCTATGGTATGATTGTTGTATATCTATCGACTAGCCTGGCCTCGGTTTATATAATGCACCAGAGGCCTAGGATAACAAGAGTCCTAGCCGAATACGTCGGTGGGGGAGGAGTCCTTGTCTTGATCGCCAAGTCTTGTGGAATCTTCCTTGTATGCGGCAACTGTCCGCACTGGCCCATGAGTATACGGCCATGGGGATCCTCGGCCCAATCCAACTGACCGGGAGACGACATGTTGAGTACCCCCTAGTCCAAGACACCGTCACCCATGCAGCGAGACATGGTCAAGGAAGATGGGATTTGCCCCTCCGATGAGAAGAGATATACTTTGGGCCCCCCCGTGTGATCCGACCAAGATAAGCATGGCCATGAGACAAGGATTATGAGATAATCCGGTTTATGGTCAGCATCACTGGAACGAGAAAGAGGTCGGGCTACCACAAGGATGACAGACTCGCCTTGAGCTTGACAACATATATCGTGTGGCAAACGAAACCGAAGTGTGATATGTTGTACAGGTTCACCAACCGGCTTCATTGTCTACTTGGTGGTCGGCATGCCTTGCTAGATGTCACTACCAACCAAGCAGATCGGAGGTGATCCGACCTGCGAACAAGCCGACTTGAACCTAAGGGGTCGTGCGCTTAAGGGAAGGAACTTGTGAGGTTGTTGACGGATTTTGGGTTCCAGCAAAACCCTTAAGGTTCGAACTCTAGGGTGCGCACGAAGATCTCTCCCTCCCCCTGATAACCCACAAGTATAGGGGATCGCAACAGTTTTCGATAAGTAAGAGTGTCGAACCCAACGAGGAGCTAAAGGTAGAACAAATATTCCCTAAAGTTCTATCGACCACCGATACAACTCTACGCACGCTTGACGTTCGCTTTACCTAGAACAAGTACTCCCTCCGTCCGGAATTACTTGTCGCAAAAATGGATAAAAATGGATGTATCTAAAACTAACATACGTCTAGATACATCCATTTCTCCGACAAGTATTTCCGGATAGAGGGAGTATAAAACTAGAAGTACTTTGTAGGTGTTTTTGGGTAAGCTAGAAAGAAAAGTAAAGAGCACGAAAATAAAACTAGGGGCTGCTAAGGTAAAGACACAACCAAAGTAAATATAGCGAGTGTGGAAAATTGATGGTAGGTGTGGCGAAATTGTCCCTTAAGAAATTGACTACCTTACTAGACCGATAGCAAGTATTATGTGGGAGAGGCCACTGCTAGCATGTCATCCCTGACTTGGAATTCTATGCACTTATGATTGGAACTATTAGCAAGCATCCGCAACTACTAATGTTCATTAAGGTAAAACCCAACCATAGCATTAAGATATATTGGTCCCCCTTCAATCCCGTATGCATCAATTTCTATGCTAGGTTGAAGCTTATGTCACTCTTGCCCTCCAATATAGTCCTATAAACATACAACTAACCCTATGGTGTGGTCCACGCGCGCGCTCATATGATGGGCACCAAAGGACAGCAACATAACCACAAGCAAATTAAATCAATCATAGCGATTCATCAACCACCGATAGGACAACGAAAATCTACTCAGACATCATAGGATGGCAACACATCATTGGATAATAATATGAAGCATAAAGCACCGTGTTCAAGTAGAGGGTACATTGGGTTGCGGAGAGTGGACCGCTGTAGATAGAGGGGGAAGGTGATGGAGATGTTGGTGAAGATGGCGGAGGTGTTGGTGTAGATCATGTGATGATGATGGCCCCTACGGCGTTCCGCGCCATCGGAAGCAAGGGGAGAGAGCCCCTTCTTCTTCTTCTTCCTTGACCTCCTCCCTAGATGGGAGGAGGGTTTCCTCCGTCCTTGGCTCCCATGGCTTGGGAGGCGAGAGCCCTCCGAGATTGGATCTATCCCTCTGCTTTACGCGTTCTGTTTGACTCCGCTTTCACCGCTTTCGTATATATGGAGATCCGTAACTCCGATTGGCCTGAAAACTTCGCCGTGATTTTTTTCCGAATATTAGCTTTCTTGCGGCAAAAGAAGAGCATCAACCGCCTTACGGTGGGCTCACGAGGGTAGGGGGCGCACCCGGGGGGTCAGGCGCGCCCCCCTACCTCGTGACCACCTCGGGCACCGTCTCGCGTGGATTTTTCTTCCGAAATTTTCCATATTTTCCAAAAATAAGCTCCGTCCATTTTTATCCCGTTTGGACTCCGTTTTATATGGATATTCTGCGAAACATAAAACATGCAAATGTATGTGAACTGCACTGCAATGGATCAATATGTTAGTCCCAAAAATAATATAAAAAGTTGCCAAAAAGTATATGAAAGTGAATAATATTGGCATGGAACAATAAAAATTATAGATACGACGGAGACGTATCAGCATCCCCAATCTTAATTCCTGCTCGTCCTCGAGTAGGTAAATGATAAAAAAGAATAATTTTTGATGTGGAATGCTACCTAGCATAATCTTGATCATATATCTAATCATGGCATTAATATTAAGACACGAGTGATTCAAAGCAATAGTCTATCATTTGACATAAAAACAATAATACTTCGAGCGTACCAATAAAGCAATCATGTCTTTTCAAAACAACAAGGCCAAAGCAAGCTTATCCCTACAAAATCATACAGTTTGGCCATGCTTCATTTTCGTCAACCAAAATGCCCCCATCATGCACAACCCCGACGACAAGCCGAGCAATTGGTTCATACTTTTTAACGCGCTTCAGCTTTTTCAACCCTCACGCAATACATGAGGGCAAGACATGGATATAGCACTATAGGTGGAATAGAATATAATGATGGAGGTTATGCGGAGAAGACAAAAAAGGAGAAAGTCTCACATTGACGCGGCTAATCAACGGGCTATGGAGATGCCCATCAATTGATGTCAATCGAGGAGTAGGGATTGCCATGCAACGGATGCACTAAGAGCTATAAGTGTATGAAAGCTCAACAAAAGAAACTAAGCGGGTGTGCATCCAACTTGCTTGCTCATGAAGACCTAGGGCATTTCAGGAAGCCCATCGTTGGAATATACAAGCCAAGTTCTATAATGAAAATTCCCACTAGTATATAAAAGTGATAACTCAAGAGACTCTCTATATGAAGAACATGGTGCTACTTTGAAGCACAAGTGTGGTAAAAGGATAGTAACATTTACCCTTCTCTCTTTTTCTCTCATTTTTTTTGTTTTTTTGTGGCCTTCTCTTTTTTTGGCCTTTATCTTTTTTTTTCGTCTGGAGTCTCATCCCGACTTGTGGGAGAATCATAGTCTCCATCATCCTTTCCTCACTGGGGCAATGCTCTAATAATGACGATCATCACACTTTTATTTACTTACAACTCAATATTACAACTCGATATCTAGAACAAAGATATGACTCTATATGAATGCCTCCGGCGGTGTACCGGGATGTGCAATGATCTAGCATAGCAATGACATAAAAAACCGGACAAGCCATGAAAACATCATGCTAGCTATCTTACGATCATGCAAAGCAATATGACGATAACACTACTGGAATCAGCTACTTTGCCATCTGCCAGCTCTTTGCCGTCAGCTAGCAGACGGCAAAGAAGCTCTTTGCCATCAGCTACCCAAAAGCAGACGGCAATGAACTGGCTGATGGCAAAGACTTTCTTTGCCATCAGCCAGTTCTTTGCCGTACGCTAGCAGACGGCAAAGATTCTTTGCCGTCGGCTAGCAGACGGCAAAGAGGGAGGGGGCCCCACTGACGAGCTGCTTAAAAAAAACTTAACGCTTCTTTGCCGCCTGCTAGCGCACGGCAAAGAGCAAAAAGCAGACGACAAAGGGGCGGATGGCAAAGATTTAACATATCTAACGGCCGCGCCCACCCCACCCCCTCTCTGCTTTCTCCCTGCTCTTCACATGCGCCGCCGCCCACCACTGCTGCCGCCTGCCCACCACCCACGCCTGCCCCGCCTGTCGCCACTGCCGCCTCGGCCGCCCCACCGCCCCGCCTGTCAGCCTCGGGCCGCCTGCCTCGGCGCCTGGGTGTTCTCAACACCCCGCCTCACGCCCACCGCCTCGGCTCACGCCTCAGCCGCCTCCTCCTCCACCGGCCACCTCCTCCACCGACCCTGCCCCAGGTGAGCTCTACCTCCTCTTTTTTTCCTTTTTTTCTTCTGTTTTTTTAGTTTTACGTTTATGTTTAGTTTAGATTTAGTTTTAGTTTTAGGTTTAGGTTTAGTTTTAGGTTTAGGTTTAGTTTAGTTTTAGGTTTAGATTTAGTTTTTTCCTTTTTTTTTCTGTTTTTTTAGTTTTAGGTTTATGTTTAGTTTAGATTTAGTTTTAGTTTTAGATTTAGGTTTAGTTTTAGGTTTAGTTTAGTTTTAGGAAAGAAGAAGAAGAAGAAAAAAAGAGGAGAGGAGGAGAAGAAGAAGAGGAAAAAGTAAAGGAAGAAGAAGAAGAGGAGGAGGAGAAGAAAAAACAAGAAGATGAAGAAGAAGAAGAAAAAGAGGAGAGGAGGAGAAGAAGAAGAGGAAAAAGGAAAGGAGGAAGAAGAAGAAGAAGAAGAAGGAGGAAAAAAAAGGAAGAAAAGGAAGAAAAGGAAGAAAAGGAAGAAGAAGAAAAGGAAAAAAGAGGAAAAAACCCCGACCCGACACGGCACCCGACCCGACCCGCACCCGACACGACACCCCGACCCCGAAACCCCGACACCCCCGACCCCGACCCCCCGACACTCACCCGACCCGAGCCTGACCCGACACCCCGACCCCGACACCGACACACGGCATCCCGACTCGACCCGGCACTCCCGACCCGAGACCCACCCCGAGCCCGACCCCGACACGGCACCCCGACACCGACACGACACCCCGACCCCCGACACCTCCCGAAAAGGAGTTCTTTGGCCTTCCAGAGGCCGACGGGGTCATATATTTGTGAATTATTAGTTAGATCATATATTTTTCGATTTTGTTATGAAAAACATCATATATAATTGTGTTGATCGGGTAGTTTTAAATGTGCAGTTATTTCATCGCTGCGAGGTTTGGTGTTCGACGACCTCGCCGTGCGTTTGACGAGCTCTGCCCCTTCGTTCGTGGGTGAGCACAAATGACATGTCCTCCCCCATTAATTATTTGATCTATTCCGATGAAACTTGATAGCTAGCTATATATGTGTCTTGAATCATCAGTATGCGTAACCAATACGTGTCTCCCGTTCGAAAGCGTCATAGTTATAAATATGCATGCATTTGCATATTTATAACCTTGATTCTTTCAAATTGTCCAACACTATCCATGGACAGCCCGAGTATGTGTAGATTGGGTTTGTTTTCCCGTATGCTTTGCTCCGGATCCGAGGCATAAATTTCGTCAGTGCCTCCCCTGTTGTTCTCCGGGTACACATCCTCTCTGTTTATTGTAGAGACGTGTATCAGGAGAACAGTGGGGAGGTGTTGCCAAAATTTTGCGTCAGATCCGGAGCATAGCATGGGAAAATGAACCCAATCTACACATACACGGGTGGGATTAGGACCTATCATTACCAATTAGAGTGTAGGTTGCATGGACGTAATAAAATTGACAAAGTAGATCAACTGATGAATATATACATGGTGAATTACATATATAATTGTTGTGTGTCCAATAGCTCTGAAAGTCAAGATGAGTGATCGTGCGTGGATGTATACCGGTCACACTGGTCAGAACAAATGGAGCGCTGAATGGTTCACAAAAACCAAGGGGTTTGTGCAAGCCGCATTTGCAAATGTCCAGAAGAAAACCTGGTGCCCCTGTTTCCGGTGCGGCAATTGGGAAAAGAGGACAGAGGCTGAAATGGGCAAACATTCATGGTGAGTCTGCCCAACGTGACCGAGCTGAGGTGGATCATCGTTGCACCGACGAGAATGGTACCGGGATGGAAAACATGGTGCAAGACTATGATGATGCTCGGGATTCGGACGAGGAGATGGAGGAATCTGCAAAGGCCTTCAATGAAATGTTGGAGTCTTCAAAACGTCCGCTCCACGAGCACACTGAGCTTTGTTAGTTGGATGACATCTCACAAGTAACGGCTCTGAAGGCTCAGTTCAACTTGGGCAGAGAATGCTATGCCGCAATTATGGTAGTATTTAGACGCTTTCTACCCAAAGGCCATGTAATGCCTGCAAACCTGTACCAGTCGGACAAAATCCTCCGTGCACTGAACATGCCCTATGAGAAGATACATGCCTGTGAGAAAGGATGTGCCTTATTTAGGCTTGACTATGAGGACTGAACTATTGTCCCATTTGCAAGTCTTCCAGGTATATTGTGGTAGACAACGGTATGGGTGAGAAGACACAGACCAAAATCCCCGTTAGTGTTCTTCGGTATATGCCAATTGTACCAAGACTTCAACGTCTTTTAATGGTTGAAGAGATGGCCAGACAGATGACATGGCACAAAACAGGCAAAAGAACCGAACTAGATACAGATTGGAATCTGATGATGGTACACACATCGGATGGTGTTGCGTGGAAAAAGTTTGTTGAATTACATGCTGACAAAGCGGCAGATCCGAGGCATCCTCGAGTCGGCATCAGCACGGATGGGTTCAGTGTGTTTGGTATGATGGCAGCCCAATACAGTTGTTGGCCCGTTTGTCTTTCCACTCAATCTCCCCGGACAGATTATGCAAATAAAGAACATTTTCCGACGTTGATAATTCCAGGCCCAACTATCCGGGAAAAATATGAATGTGTACATGCAGCCGCTTAAGGACGAATTGCAAGAAGCCCGATAATGGGTTCAAGACATACGACGCCTATAGCAAACGGAACTTCATAATGCGTGTCCGGTACATGTACTCGACGCATGACTTGCCGGGCGTATGCGCTATTCGCTATGGTGGTGTGTGCATGGAAGGTTCCGTGCCCACATGCAAGGGAGCTCTTGAGTTTCGTTGGCTTCAGGCCGGTCGCAATTTTTCTTGCTTCGACATGCATAGACAGTTCTGGATCCTCGCCATAAGTTAAGGAAAGACAAGAAGAACTTCATCGCAGGTAGAGTTGTCAAAAACTCGCACCACCTGCATTGATGTGCCAACAGACCTGGATCGCTTAAACGCTCTCGAGCCGGATCCACAGCGTCCGTGGTACTTCAAGGGTATAATACTAAGCACGCGTGGACTCACAAAACATGCTTATGGGATCTGCCTTACTTCAAAGACCTCCTTTGCCCACACAACATCGACGTGATGCACACTGAGAAGAATATCACCGAGGCACTTTTTGGTACATTGTTCGGCATAGATGGGAAGTCAAAGGATAATACTAAGGCTAGAGTCGATCTGGAGGCGCTATGTGATAGGCCATTACAAAACATGAAAGAACCGAAAGGAAAGCAGAACTGGACGAAGCCAAAGGCATGGTTCAATCTTGGAAGGCCAACTATGAGGGAAATTATCTTGTGGGTGCAACAGTTGATGTTCCCGATGGGTATGCAAAGTGAATCTAAAGAGGGGAGCGAATCTTGATAAATTGAATATATTTGGTCTCAATAGTCATGATTGGCACATATGGTTTGAGGTGGTAATGCCTGTGATGTTGAGTGGCTTCATCCCCGAGGATGAATGGCTAATCTTGGCGTAACTCAGCTGTTTCTTCCGTGTTCTTTGTGCGAAAGAATTATCGTCAGCGTGCTAGAAGAAATGGAAGAGTTGGCGCGGAGTTGATCTGCAAGTTAGAGAAGATCTTTCCACCGGGCTTCTTTAATCCAATGCAGCATTTGATTTTGCATCTCCCGACCAAGGCAAGATTGGGGGGGCCCGTACAAAATCGTTGGTGCTACCCAACTGAGAGGATGCAGAAGACACTTCGAGAAAAATGTAAAAATAAACATAGAATTGAAGCACCGATGGCTGAGGCATTCATCACAGAGGAGGCGGCAAACTTCGTAACATCACACTACGAAGCCAAAAATCTTCATTTGCATAATCCGAAGCCTCGGTACAATCTTGTGACCCTAAAAGGGTGGATCCAACCTCAGCCTATTCAAAGGGAATCTCGCACCAGCTAGTGTTTCACGTCCAGTATCTTTGGATAACGAAGAATGGCGGACCATTTCATTGTATATCTTCAACAACCTGATAGAAGTGCGGCCGTACATCGAGTAAGTTCTCGGTACATTGTTTCGCAACTTCTATTTCCTTTGAACTGCTCTTATTCCTGGATATGTCATACAGTCGATACATCGCCATATTCTCGTATGGAGCGGAGATCCAAAAGGATTCTGTCGAAGAGTATGAGCTTCTCACAAAGCAAGGAGGCGGCTATGCCGGTTTCATCTCTTGGTTCAAACAAACGGTAATTTATATTAGACAATTTCATTTCATTCGCTAATTTGTGCGTAATGCAACAATCCTTTCATATTAAACTTGTAGGCTAATTCAGAGTCTATGGACGACGAATTGAGACAAGTCGCTAATGGTTTTGACTATAAGGTCCGTTCATTTGACAAGTACGACATCAACGGGTATCGCTTTCGTACCTATGGCAAAGAGCTATCTATGGCCGTAATCAAAGTCTACAAATTGTTGTGTATCTGCTATCGGCGAAGGAGGTACCGAGTATTATGGGAGAGTTGAAGCAATTTATGAACTTATGTTCTATGGTGAAACCCACCGAATGTCGTAGTCTTCAAATGTTATTGGTTTCAGCCGAAGGAGAGTAGGACTCATGAACATATAGGGCTAGTTGAAATCAACCAAAGCACCCATTTAGATGTTCCTGATGTCTATATTACGGCTCAACAGGCGACCCAAGTATTCTATCTACCGTGGGCCTGCCAAACTAATCCAAATCTGAAAGGTTGGGATGTCGTTTATGAAGTGCCGCCAGGTGCTAGACTTTCTCCCCCAAAGGAAGAGGATTATGAACCTCACATTAACCCAGACATATATGAAGGAGGATTCTTCCAAGAGACACGTCTTTCCAAAAAGCGTTTCAAGAACCGCTATACTTCACGCCAAAACATTGAAGTAGACAGCGATAGTGAATCCGACATCACCCCAGAGGAGGAACAAGAAGAGCCAGAACAAGAAGAGGTTACTTCTGCGGATGACCTGTCAATGCTTGACCGATTACGTCAAGGTGGCCTTGCACATGTTGATGCCAATGAACCCTATGAGCCCATCATTGATTATAGTGATGATGATGATTATGCATTTATTGATGATACTGATCAAGATTATTAGTAGTGTCAGGTATTCAATTTTTTTATGTTGTACTTGATGATGATACACTTGAGTGATATACATATTATTATTCATGTCGGTACTTTTTTTTTATGTTGTACTAATTTCGTTTATTCTTTGTCATCGCAGGTGTTGAAAGATGGTGGGCGCTGGTCGGGAGCGCGCCGAGGCCCCTTCTTCGTCGGCGCATGGTGCGAGGTCTTCCATTCCACACACACCTCTCCGCCGAGCGTTGCTGGACAGTATGGCGACACCGCCGGGCCCTTCTTCGTCGACCGCGGTGCCCAGCAGGGGACGAGGTAAGAAGAAGGGCCGAGGTGGAGCACGTGGTCGCGGGAGAGGAGGTAGGGTGACTCTTACGGCGCCTTCCTCGCCGCCGCCCCCAGCTGTTTCACCCGAGCACGTGACTGCTAGGGTGGACTCGTCTGAGGAGGAGGCTACACGGACTCCGGTCCACGAGCCTCCGGTCCACGGGTCTTCGGCCCACGAGCCTCGGGTCGACGGGCCTTCGGCCCACGAGAGTTGGGCCCACGAGACCCGGAGGAGAAAACGTCTGGATGGGGTACTTGGTCGGTCAGCCCGAGGAGCCGAGTGGCCATCTTGATGATGGTGGGGAGCCGAGTGGCCATGCTGATGATGGCGGGAGCCGATTGATTTTGAGGAGGAGGGAAGGAGGGGCCAACGTCTACCAAAGATGGTGCTACACGGCTCCCGTCTGCGTCGACCATGAAAGCAGAGGTGGTTGATTTTCCCGATGGGGAGAGGTAAGTGCATTTAATCTTTTTGTACCTTCTGCATTCACGCTTTCTTCAAATAACTAATGCGTTGGCCTTGTCATGCTTTGCGGGGTTGGGACCACCATGAAAGTGTCCGCCGGCCCAACTCCGTCCTTGGAGTTCTGATTCGGCAAAACTTTCCGGGGTTTGTCACGTTGCCTGGTGAGGGTCGGCTTCTAGAGGTTGGATTGAGTTGGGAGCACTACTTGGCTGCCCCGGCCCCGCCGGGTGAGATTATCGACGGTGTCTTGTGCAAGACGAGGGCAGACGTGGTGATCAGAAAGTTCTGGGTAATTTCTCCTTTACACAATTAAAATAGCTAGTCATTAATTGTACTAATCAATAGTGTCTCATTTGATTGCATACATTCTACAGGTGTGAGGAGGGATACGAGGAGGAGGCGGCATATGTTATTGACAAGGAGTGCAAGCGCCTACTTGTAACTTACGGCATGAGGTTCAGTGCAGGCTTTTCGAGACTACTACCGGGTGTGGTATCAAGAAGCCCAAGCAGGAGTGCCGCGATAAGTTCTTCAAGAAGGAGCAGTACATGAAGGTAATTCTTAAGGCCTTGTACTTACTTCCTTCATTTAGTAATTCATAGTCAGAAGCGCTTGAAGTTTCTATTTGCTAACTTAGGCCCCTCCGAGATGGTGTGCGGATCGGATGGATTGTTGGGAGGTGTTGGTCAATGCGTGGTGATCAAAAGAATGGCGGGCCACCCACAACGAGGCTAAGGACAAACGTGCCCAAATGGAAGGTGTGCCACACCACCAAGGCAGCTCCAACTTATTTCAGTACGGGCGGAACTGGGTATGTGGTTTGCTTCATGATTCATGCAATTCATTCATCATGCTAGCTTTATCCCTTTAATTACTAATTTACTTTGTTTCTCTCTTTCAGGCACGCTACTAGAAGGCGGATAAGGTGCCAGAGGTGTACGACCTGTATGCCATGGCCGACACTGGCCCTTACAAGAAAGTCAAGGCATTCTCTGCGTCTGACCTCGATGATCCAAAGAACTTCACCAACATCTCCGCCCACGACAAGCTCGTGCAATATAGAGATCAGGGGAAGGCGAGGAAAGGGGAGGACTTTAACCCGAGCAAGGGTCCCATTGATACAGAGCTGCTGATGATATCTGGTGGCGGGAGGTCCCATGGCTCCATAGCCATGGGAGATGGACTTATCCGTTGTCCTAGCACTCTCCTAGAGATCAAGGCGCGCCAGTCGAGCTCCGCTCCTGAGATAAGGCCTCGTCAACGGCCAGTCCAACTCGCCTTCAAGGTTAGTTATACGTACTCAGCTATCTTTCTCCATTACATTGTGTGCGCTTCCATCAATGATTACAAATGGTCATGTGAGTGGTGTTGCAGGCTGCTATACAGAGTGAGAGAGATAGAACGGAGAAAGTTCTGGCGGAGGCGGCGGAGAGGCAGCGGGAGTTGGAGGAGAGGACGACAAAGATGTTGGAGGAGGAGAAGGCATGGAATGACATGCAGGCAAGGGCCATGTACGAGATCCTTGTAGTAAGTTTCTTCTGCAGATTACTTGCTAGTCTTAACATTTGAGTCTCATTACTAACTAGTATGACTCTATTGTGAAAACCAAATGCGCAGTCTGTGTGCGAGAAGTCCGGTCAGACCGCTCACGATGCCAGTGATTGCTCCTGGGAGCACGGTGAGTTTAATTTGAATGGACATTACTTGCTAGTCTTAACATTTGAGTGTCATAATGCTAACGAGACATTGGAAATGATCTTTGGTGCAGCTTAACTCTAGAAACGCATCGCACGATCCTTCTCCAGCTACCGGCACGAGCCAGCCCGCTCCTACACCTCCCTGATCACGGTAAGTTTCTGTAGTGTTTTGCTTAACAAATGCATAAAGACCTAGACTTAGCTTTATTTCCTCCAATATGTTTACCATAATGACCTAGAGTTAGCTTCTTTTCCTCCAAAATGACTTAATAAGCTTACTGACCTCATAAACCATCCATTTTACCTAAGTTAGCTCTAAAACGATATGTACTTAGCTTACTTATGTAAAAAATTGCATAATTAGCTTACTTAGCTCATAAACGATCCATTTTACCTAAGTTAGCTCTAAAATGACTCATTTTACCTTAGTTAGCTTACAAGTGATCCAATTTATCCAAGTTAGCTCTAAAATGACCCATTTTACGTAGATTAGCTCCTAAATGATTCATTTTACCTACGTAAGCTTTAAAATGACCCATTTCACCTAGGTTAGCTCCAAAATGACCCATTTCACCTAGGTTAGCTCCAAAATGACCCATTTCACCAAAGTTAGCTAAAAACGATCCATTTCACCTTAGTTAGCTCAAAAATGTGTCATTTCACCTTAGTTAGCTCATAAACGACCCATTTCAACTAAGTTAGCTCCAAAATGATCCATTTCACCTAGGTTAGCTCATAAACGACCCATTTCACCTAGGTTAGCTCATAAACGACCCATTTCACCTAGGTTAACTCATAAACGACCCATTTCACCTAGGTTAGCTCATAAACGACCCATTTCACCTAGGTTAGCTCATAAACGACCTATTTCACCTAGGTTAGCTCATAAACGACCCATTTCACCTAAGTTAGCTCATAAATGATCCATTTCACCTAGGTTAGCTCATAAACGATCCATTTCACCTAACTTAGCTCCAAAATGATCCATTTCACCTAGGTTAGCTCATAAACGACCCATTTCACCTAGGTTAGCTCATAAACGACCCATTTCACCTAGGTTAGCTCATAAACGACCCATTTCACCTAGGTTAGCTCATAAAACGACCCATTTCACCTAGGTTAGCTCATAAACGACCTATTTCACCTAGGTTAGCTCATAAACGACCCATTTCACCTAGGTTAGCTCATAAACGATCCATTTCACCTAGGTTAGCTCATAAATCCATCCATTTCACCTAACTTAGCTCATAAAGCGATCCATTTCACCTAAGATAGCTCATAAACAATCCATTTCACCTAGGTTAGCTAATAAACGATCCATTTCACCTAAGTTAGCTCATAAACGATCCATTTCAACTAATTTAGCTCATAAATGATCCAGTTCACCTAAGTTAGCTAATAAATGGCATATACTTCTTCTTCTAATCTTCTTCTTCTTCTTCTATTCTTTTTCTTCTAGTCTAATTCTTCTTCTAGTCTTCTTTTTCTAACTTTCTTATTTGTCATTTTGCAGGTTTCATTCACTTCACGGAAGCCATCTTCCTATGATGGATTGCATGTTTTTTCCTTTGATGCACTTCTTGTATTCTGCTCGCTTGCTATGATGGAATTAACTTGCTATGATGAAACTAGATTGCTATGATGAAACTTTGCATATTGGAATATGTATGGATCGATGGAACTATGTGCAACCTACTATGTATGGATGGATGGATATATATGTGCTGGATATTTATTATGTTGGATATATATGTGCTGGATATTTATTGTGAAAGAGCCATGTGATATATTTGCTGCGATAATTGTTGGATATAAGAAAAACAGAATAAAAAAGAGGCAGTGCAGGCTCTTTGCCGTCCGCGGCAGACGGCAAAGACCCCTTTGCCGTCGGTGGCAGACGGCAAAGGGGGCACGTGGCGCCCACCTGTGCTTCCTGAGAGATGGGCCATTTGGCAAATTTGCCTACTGTGGCGGACGGCAAAGCTAAGCTGATGGCAAAGACTTTGCCTTTACCGTCCACCGTGGCAGACGGCAAAAAACAGCGGGCGCTGAGGCATTGCTGACATCAACTGGCGGACGGCAAAGAGGCGCTCAAATTTGTCGTCCGCTGGCGGACGGCAAAGGCCGCCATTAGCCGCCTAACAGACTAACGCTAGCGGACGTCCAGTATTTTGACGTCCCTCCTCTTTGCCGTCCGTCGCTGTAGGCAAAGGACTCTTTTCCGTCCGCCATAAAAAGCAGACGGCAAAGGACCTGTTTGCCTACCCTGTCTTTGCCGTCCCTCTTTGCCGTCCGCCGCTGACGGCAAAGCTCTTTGCCGTCCGCCGTCGTGCCTTTGCCGTCCGCCGTGGCAGACGGCAAAATACTAGATTCCTGTAGTGTAAATGCTCAAGTCATGTATATGATGATGATGGAAGTTGCATGGCAATATATCTCGGAATGGCTATGGAAATTCCATGATAGGTAGGTATGGTGGCTGTTTTGAGGAAGATATAATGAGGCTTATGTGTGATAGAGCGTATCATATCACGGGGTTTGGATGCACGGGCGAAGTTTGCACCAACTCTCGAGGTGAGAAAGGGCAATGCACGGCATCAAGAGGCTAGCAATGATGGAAAGGTAAAAGTGCGTATAATCCATGGACTCACATTAATCATAAAGAACTCATATACTTATTGCAAAAGTTTATTAGCCCTCGAAGCAAAGTACTACTACGCATGCCCCTAGGGAGTTAGATTGGTAGGAAAAGACCATCGCTCGTCCCCGACCGCCACTCATAAGGAAGACAATCAAAGAAACACCTCATGCTTCAAATTTGTCACACAACGGTTACCATACGTGCATGCTACGGGACTTGCAAACGTCAACACAAGTGTCTCTACAATCCACAACCACCCACTAGCATAACTCTAATATCACCATCTTTATATCGCAAAACTATTGCAAGGAATCAAACATATCATATTCAGCGATCTACAAGTTTATGTAGGATTTTATGACTAACCATGTGAATGACCAATTCCCGTCATCTCTCTAAATAGATATAGGTGAAGCAAGAGAGTTTAATTCTTTCTACAAAAGACATGCCCACGCTCTAACAACTATAAGTGAAGCAAAAGAGCATTCTACAAATGGCGGTTGTCTATGTGAAGAGAAACAGACAATCCAAACTTCAAATGATATAAGTGAAGCACATGAAGCATTCTATAAAGCCATACTCAAAAGATATAAGTGAAGTGCAATGAGCATTCTATAAATCAACCAAGGACTATCTCATACCAGCATGGTGCATAAAAGAAAAATAAGAACCTAATTTCAAAAGACGATCCAAGACTTTCACATATCACATGAATGAAACGAATCCGAAAACATGCCGATACTTGTTGAAGAAAGAGGGGATGCCTTCCCAGCATCCCCAAGCTTAGACGCTTGAGTCTCCTTGAATATTTACTTGGGGTGCCTCGGGCATCCCCAAGCTTGAGCTCTTGCCTCTCTTCCTTCTTCTCACATCGAAACCTTCTCGATCATCGAACACTTCATCCACACAAAACTTCAACAGAAAACTCGGTAAGATCCGTTAGTATAATAAAGCAAATCACTACTATAAGTACTGTTGCAAACCAATTAATATTTTGCTTTTGCATGGTTTCTACTGTAATATAACTTTTTCATGTCTTAATCCACTGATATAAAATGATAGTTTCATCAAAACAAGCAAACTATGCATCAAAAACAGAATCTGTCTAAAACAGAACAGTCTGTAGCAATCTGAACATTCACCATACTTCTGATACTTGAAAAATTCTGCCAAAATTAGGAAAAATAAACAATTTGTACAGAAAGACAGTGCAAAAAGAATCAGAACCATTTGATGTTTCAGTAAAAATTAAAAATCGCGCACTACAGCCAAAGTTTCTGTCCTGCACCGTACAAACCAACAAGCATTGTAAACATCCTAAAGGCAAACCTTGGCACATTATTTTTATAATACAATGGAATTGTACAAGGGGATAATTATTTTTATTGAAAAGTTTCTGTAATTAAGGTTCACAAAGTTCCCATGAGCATGAACAAGTTTAAGGACATCCACCACTTTCACAATGCTCGTCTCTCTCACTTTCACTTTTCTTTTTTGAAAAGTTTTGGGTTCCCCTCTTTATTTTTGTTGTTTTTAAACTATATGAAAGCACTCAACAGAAATAAATGACTCTCTAAAACTTCCGGGTTGTCTCCCTGGCAGCGCTTTCTTTAAAACCATTAAGCTAGGCATATAGTGCTCAAGTAGTGAATCCACCCGGATCCCAATGTATATCAAAGACAATTTTAATTAGCAATGATTTAGCATTTAGTAGTGAGCACAAAGCAACATATATCATGTAATGACGAAGTCTAACTCTCTTCCTATGCATCGGCATGTCATAAAAGAACAATTCATGCACACCTAGTAAAGGCCAATGCATAGTATAAACAGTTTCTTGCAATTTTATTATATTGGAGACATAGAGAGGTGGAGATATAGTTCCTCTCTCATAATAATTGCAAGTAGGAGCAGCAAGCACATGCATATTATATCTATCAAAATCATCATGTGCAACGGTAAAAGGCAACCCATCAATGTAATCCTTAATTAAAGCAAACTTCTCCGATATAGTGTAGTTGGGAGAATTCAAAAAGATAATAGGACTATCATGCGTGGGTGCAATAGCAACAATTTCATATTTAACATAAGGAACTATAGAAAGTTCATCTCCATAAGCATAATTCATATTGGCATCTTGGCCACAAGCATAGCAAGCATCATCAAAAAGGGATATTTCAAGAGAATCAACGGGATCATAACAATCATCATAGCAATCATCCTTCGGTAAGCACGAAGGGGAATTAAATAATGTATGAGTTGGAGGGTTACTCTCATTAGAAGGTGGGCACGGGTAGCTAATCAGCTCTTCCTCCTTTTGTTCTTCGCTCTCCTCATCATCTTTTTCTTCCAATGAGCTCACAGTTTCATCAATTTCTTCTTCCATAGCTTCCTGCAAAATATTAGTCTCTTCTTGGACAGCCGAGTAGTTCTCAATATATGGTTTAACATAAGGATTAGAAGCATAATTATCATAGCAATATTTAAGTATGGCAAAATTTTCAGATTCATAAAGAGTAGCACCATACTTTTCAATCAAAGAAGCAATTTCATAAGCACCCTTAAAAGCAACAAATTCTTCTATTTGTTGAACATTATAGTAATTATAAACACCCTTAGCATACGAGGATAAGATTCCATTATCAATCAACTCACATTGGTAGGGAAGGTGTTTCTTAGGGTTTTCAGAACAGCAAGTAAAATCATAATAGTAGCATAAATTCCAAGAATTGCATTGCAAACGATGAATTTGATCCCATAATAGTTTCCCTTTTTCAGATATACGGTGTCGCACATAACAAGCATGCTCATCTAAAGATTTGCCCTCAACTAAGCTAGTTGGGGTTTCAGCACGAGCACATAGGGATTAAAGATGATCCAAGTAAAAAGCTTCAATAGTATGATAGATTTTGAGTGGTTTTTCAACCATTGGAGCAGTAGGCACAACTATTTTTTTTGGTATTTTGCGTTTCCTACCCATAACTAAAGATAGAAAACAACTAAGAACAGCAAATAAAAATTACTTAGTGATAAAGCAAACAAGCACACACGAGAATATTCACCCCACGCTATTGCTCCTCGGCAACGGCGCCAGAAAAAGGTCTTGATAACCCACAAGTATAGGGGATCGCAACAGTTTTCGATAAGTAAGAGTGTCGAACCCACGAGGAGCTAAAGGTAGAACAAATATTCCCTAAAGTTCTATCGACCACCGATACAACTCTATGCACGCTTGACGTTCGCTTTACCTAGAACAAGTATAAAACTAGAAGTACTTTGTAGGTGTTTTTGGGTAAGCTAGCAAGAAAGTAAAGAGCACGAAAATAAAACTAGGGGCTGCTAAGGTAAAGACACAACCAAAGTAAATATAGCGAGTGTGGAAAAGTGATGGTAGGTGTGGCGAAATTGTCCCTTAAGCAATCGACTACCTTACTAGACCGATAGCAAGTATTATGTGGGAGAGGCCACTGCTAGCATGTCATCCCTGACTTGGAATTCTATGCACTTATGATTGGAACTATTAGCAAGCATCCGCAACTACTAACGTTCATTAAGGTAAAACCCAACCATAGCATTAAGATATATTGGTCCCCCTTCAATCCCGTATGCATCAATTTCTATGCTAGGTTGAAGCTTCTGTCACTCTTGGCCTCCAATACATAGTCCTATCAACATACAACTAACCCTATGGTGTGATCGACGCGCGCGCTCATATGATGGGCACCAAAGGACAACAACATAACCACAAGCAAATTAAATCAATCATAGCAATTCATCAACCACCGATAGGACAATCAAAATCTACTCAGACATCATAGAATGGCAACACATCATTTGGATAATAATATGAAGCATAAAGCACCATGTTCAAGTAGAGGGTACAGCGGGTTGCGGGAGAGTGGACCGCTATAGATAGAGGGGGGAAGGTGATGGAGATGTTGGTGAAGATGGCGGAGGTGTTGGTGTAGATCGCGGTGATGATGATGGCCCCCGACGGCGTTCCGGCGCCACCGGAAGCAAGGGGGAGAGAGCCCCCCTTCTTCTTCTTCCTTGACCTCCTCCCTAGATGGGAGGAGGGTTTCCCCTCTGGTCCTTGGCCCCAATGGCTTGGGAGGGGCGAGAGCCCCTCCGAGATTGGATCTATCCCTCTGTTTCTGCGTTCTGTTTTGGCTCTGTTTCACCGTTTCGCGTATATATGGAGATCCGTAACTCCGATTGGCCTGAAACCTTCGCCGTGATTTTTTTCCGAATATTAGCTTTCTTGCGGCAAAAGAAGAGCATCAACCGCCTTATGGTGGGCTCATGAGGGTAGGGGCGTGCCTGGGGTCGCGCCCTACCTCGTGACCACCTCGGCACCGCCTCGCGTGGATTTTTCTTCCGAATTTTCCATATTTTCCAAAAATAAGCTCCATCAGTTTTTATCCCGTTTGGACTCTGTTTGATATGGATATTCTCACAAACATAAAACATGCAATGACGAACCGCACTAGGCACTGGATCAATATGTTAGTCCCAAAAAGTAATATAAAAAGTTGCCAAAAAGTATATGAAAGTGAATAATATTGGCATGGAACAATCAAAAATTATAGATACGACGGAGACGTATCACCCCCTAGCTCACTCCCTCACCACGATCTCAAAGCTCAACTCGTCGAACTCAAAGAATAAGGGACACAAGAGTTTATACTGGTTCGGGCCACCGATGTGGTGTAATACCCTACTCCAGTGTGGTGTGGTGGATTGCCTTGCAGGCTGAGGATGAACAAGTACAAGGGAAGAACTGCCTCCTGAGGAGAAGTGTTCTTGAGCTCGGTGAGCTTGTGTGGTAGAGGATGATCTGAATGATCCGTCCCTACTAGGGGGGTGGCTAGTCCTATTTATAGAGGCCCGGGTCCTCTTCCTAAATGTTAGGCAGGAAGGGATCCCACAAAGGCCAATTTGAAGGGGGACAACTAGTACAAGCTATCCTGACGGAAGGTGGTCTTCGCCTGCCAAAGGCTCTGGTGGTGACGCCATCATGGGATCCGCGATGACCTCCGTCCTGCTGGTCTTGTTCTCGTTGCACCGATATGGAAACCTTTGCTTGATGCCTCAGGACTCTTCACCTGCGGCTGCTCCTTTAGCACCAAAGAGGAAACCAGTACTCTGCACCTGCTGGCGCCCGCCTAGTCTTGGTCGTCATGGCTCACGTCACGGGAACCTCACGAGGTGCCCCTTGCCTTGATCTCTCTGCTCCTCGCGAGCCAGCCTAGTGAGGCCGCCCCTTAGGGGGTCTTGTGTCGTCCGCCTCGTGACGCTTGGCCCCTCGTGAGGGTCTTGAGTGTTTGCTGGTGAAGATGGGCCGTACCAGGCCGCTAGAGGAGCCACGCCGTGGGCCGTAGGCAGGCAAGTCTGGGGACCCCCGTTCCCAGAACACCGACAGTAGCCCCCGGGCCCAAGGCGCGCTCGGACTTGTCTTTGAGGCGAAGCTAAGAGGAAAGTGCGGTGCGCCGCAGGCCCCAACCGCTTGCGTCCGTGATTGACATGTGGCGACTGACGGGACGTGGGCGTCTCCGCTTCCCCATGCTGCCTCGGCAACTGTCTAACTTGACGAGACCCTGGTGCATGTAGAGAAAACCATCATTGCCTGCGATCGTGGGGGTCGCTAGTTGGCCTTCTCCTGCTATAAATGGGGAGGGGGGCGGAGCCCCCATCACCCATCTCTTCTCGATCCGCTCATTTCTTCTTCCTTGGTTCGCTGCTAGCAGGAACATCCATGGCGCCGATACGGAGATTCTTGTCCGCTGAGAAGGGAAAAGCCCCCCGCGACGAGCCGCGGCCACTTTCACCGAAGAAGAGGCTGGCCCGCCGCTGCAACGTCGTCGATCTAGATGCGGTTGGCGTCGGCCTCCCGTGGCCCTCTGCTGATGATGGTGTCGGTGGCGTTGGCGCTTGTAGATAGGGCTCATAGAAACCTTCTTTTTTTGTTCCCTGTGAGGAATCGAGACGAACCCCATGGGGGCGTGTAAAGGACCTGTAGTGCCTTTTGTTTATATTGCCCTTATTATGAAGATTTACGACTGCATGTCTTGCTTCGTCTCCGTTCCCCCTTTCCAACCTCGCGGTAGCTTGGTGCTCTACGCCGACAGGTCCCGGTCTCCAGGCAGGCTGCAGCCGTCGCTGGCATGCCAGGTCGCGATGCCATGGTCAAGGCCAGGAGGTGAGCGGCCCGAGGTCCAGTGAGAGCTCCTAAGGCGCGGTGCTCAAGAGGTCCCCCTTAGCGTGCAAGCAGCTACCTAAGGATAGGAAAGGAAGGCGGCGGCGCCGTAGCATGGCTGCAAGAGATGGGAATCCTATGCCACAGCGCTTGGGCGACCCGAGTGCGAAACTTATCTTAATGGTCCAGAGTCGACCCCTCGTGCTGTGCCAGGCTCGTGCGTCAATGGCCATAGTGTAGCCGGGTTAGGCCCGTGCGAGCTTTCCCCCTTTTACCACGCTCTTCCGTGTGCTCTACGTCCTCGGGTTCCGGCCCTCGAGTGAGCTCAGCCGCCGCTGGTATGCCAGGTCGCGATGACGTGGTCAAGGTCAAGGGGTGAGGACTGGAGAGCTAGTAAGAGCTCCTGAGGCGCGATGCTCAGGTGCCCTCCTTTTAACGCGCAAGCGAATTGCATGGGAAAAGAAGGTGCATGCGGTCATCCTCGGGAGGTTCCTGCAGGTTGGTTGGAGAGAGAGCATAGCGCGTGATCGCGCTGGTTACCCAGCTACCGATTGTTCCACAAGAAGACGAAGGCACTGAGGATCTGATGAGGTGACGTGTGCGGAGCGGGCCGCGAGCCAGAGCTCGATCTCTCAGATTTATCAGCATTGCAGGGACGGACCCGAGCACAAGCGCCGTGCCGGTATGTGGGGTTTTTTCCATGGGGTAAACATGAGATAGGTCAGCAACGCGGGATGTAATCAAACAAGCGAGAGCCATAATAAAGCCATGCAAGGAGATAATCTAGTTCAGATAGACGCAAGAACGATACATGCCACCGGGACGGACCCGAGCGGCCTGGGGATGATGCAGCCCGAGGGGCGCCCCTGATAGAGTAAGCTAACAATGCAAAAAGGATAGATGCCGCAGGGACAGGCTCGTGCGACCTGGGAATCGTGTAGCCCGAGGGGCGCTCCTAGCTGAGTAAACTTGGAAAATGTCAACTGGTACCGTTGTCGAAGGAGGGTTGAGGTAGCCGAAGGAGCGCGATGAGGGAGCCGCTCCTCATGAGCCGCCAGGACCCTGAGCCATGGGAGGCTCTGGGGGCCCGGGTGGCTCTTCGAGGACCGTCGCCATCTCCGCCCGGAGTGCGTGATGCCTAGCTTCCTGAGCAGACAGGACACTCCGCAGGTGGCGCTGGAAGGCGGCCGCCACATTCGGCAAGCCAAATGGCATGCAGACGTAGCTGTGAGGTGGACCCTCGCACCGCCCAATGCGCGCAGGCCAGAAGCGCTCCTGAGACGCGGCCCTGTTGAGCCCTAGAATGTCGATGCAGACATGCAGCCAGCCGTCCTCACCAGGATGGGGAGCTGCGCCAGGTGGTGGGTGGCGGTCGCCGCGCATGGTCCTTGCTTCTTGAAGCTCCTGGGTGGCCTTGATGATGAACTCCTGAGCACCGGGCGCTCCTCGCCCAGTGACCTCTTGAGGGAAACGTGCAGCAAAGCACGTCTCCATGTGGTGCCCGAGCGCCACCCTCATGATGTTGGCTAGGTCTGAGGCCCTCCAGAAGAGAGCCCCCGAGCCCTGCCCGAGAAAGGCGCCGGGCGCGCCTTCCTATGCGAGGGAGGGAGGCGCCGCCCTCCTGATGTGCTGTGTGGAGTAGTTGTTTCTTCTTGGGGATGGCCTCAGGAGGGTACAGTGTGCCCTCGCTGTCGGGATCTTCGATTGCTGCGGCTTGGAAGGCGCGCTCCAGGGAGCACACCGCATCTCTTTCTTCGCAGGGGACTGTGATGATTCCACCGCTTCCTGGCATTTTGAGGACGTTGTCGTGGTGGGTCACTGCCATGAACTTGGCCAATGCCGGATACCCAAGGATGGCGTTGTACGACAGACATATGTGGGCAACGTCAAAGTCGATGAGCTCGGTGCGGTAGTTGTTGCCCTGGCCGAAGGTGGCAGGGAGACGGACCTGCCCTATCGGGGTGGTAGAGCCGTCGGTCACTCCTAAGAAGGGTTTGGTAGGCTGCAGCTGATCGTATGGCACTTGGAGGCTATCGAATGTCTCGATGGATAGGACATTGAGCCTTGCACCGCCGTTGATGAGGGTCTTGGTGACTTGGACGTTGCTGATGACGGGCGAGCAAAGCATCGGGAGGGCGCCGGCAGTCGCCACGCACTTGAGCTGGTCCGACGAGCTGAAGGTGATGGCGCATTTGGACCACCTGAGCGGGCGCGTGGCCTCGAGCCTGGGAAGGGCCGCGTTCACCTTGTGAGCAAACTGCTTGAGGATGCGCTGGGATGCTGCGGCCTGAGCTCCGCCCAAGATGGAGGCGATAGTGCGTGGTTCCTAGAAGCCCCCAGCCCCCTCATCCTGATGATGGTCGTCGTTCCTTCCTGGAGGTGGCGGCAGTGGAGGCAGACCAGCATTGCCCTGAGGGAGCTCCTCGCGCGGCTGGTCCCTCCAGGCACCCTCACGAGGCTGGTCCTGCCAGCGTCCTCACGAGGTCGGTCACGCCACTCCTGGCAGGGGCCGCGGTCGTCCCAGCGTCCCCCACCTCGTCCTCCTCCTCAGCCGTAGCCCCGGTCATTGTGCTCGGGGCAACGACCGAAGCGTCCATCTCGGATGGCTCTGAGCTCTTGATAATCATTGGTGTTGTGGCTGTGTATGTTATCGAAGGCGCAGAATGGACGGTTGCTCTTGGACGACTCAGGGTGGTCCCCACTGCGCTTCGTGTCCGACTCCTCCGCGAGCATGGCCATCCCCTTGCGCTTCACGTCCTTGGCGTTGGCTTTTTTCTCCTCTGGGTCGGCAGCAGGGAGCTCGAGGAGAGAAAGGCTCCCTTCCTCAGCTCTTGCGCACTTGGTCACCATGTTGAACATCTCCAGAGCCGTGCATAGCTCCTCGTGGATGGCGAGCTCCTCCTTCATCTTGACATCACGGACGCCATCAGAAAATGCTGAGATGATGGCCTCGTCCGTCACCTTGGGGATCTTGAGGCGGACGCTGTTGAAGCGCTGGATGTACTTCTGTAGGCTCTCTCCTGGCTGCTGCTTGATGCGGCGCAGGTCACCCGCGGCCGGAGGGCGGTCACGAGTGCCCTGTAAGTTGGTGACGGAGCGGTCGCGCATCTCACCCCAGGAAGAGATTGACCACAGGGGCAAGTTTAGGAGCCACGAGCGAGCACCATCCTTGAGAGCCATGGGGAACCAGTTCGCCATGACTTTCTCGTTGCCGTTGGCCGCCTCGATGCTTAGCTCGTAGAACTGCAAGAACTCCGCAGGGTCGGGGGTGCCGTCGTAGCAGGGAGGCAGGTCCGGCTTGAACTTGCCTGGCTAGACAATGCTACGCAGCTCCGGAGTGAAGGCGCGACAACCTGCTGTGGCCACCGGGGCCCTTTGTAGAGGCGGAGCCTGCTCTTGATGCCTGCGCACCGCCACCACAGGCGGCACGTGGTCTTGTCGTGGTGGCGCCGAGAGCGCAGGAGCGTTTTCTTGCGGCCGGGGAACTTCTTGGCAGCTCCCTTCTTTGCGCGCGGGCACCCGACACGGTTGGCCGCGCCGAGGGGCCGCGCGTCTTGGTGCTAGGGTGCCATCTTGGTGTGGAGGTGGTGGAGGCGCTCCGTGGGCTACATCACCCACAGCTGGAGGAGGGCAAGGTAGCAAGAGGGATGGGACAGGTGAGCCCCCAGCAGCACTGATGAGCTCGGCGATGCGGTCCAGCCAGTCCTCGTAGAGGTCGTCGACCGGGCGATAACGTAGGAGCTCGCATGCCATGAGCAGCGCGGCCTGCGCGTCCGTGGGCGCGCGGCGAGCGTGGGACGATGAGCCGGCCGGAGTCAGCGATGGGGTTTCGGTGCGGCCGTCCAGCCGCACCGAGGGGTGCAGCAAAGATGCTTGCTGCTCGTTTTCCGCCGGGCCGGTGGCAGCGTTGGTGGCGGGTGATGGAGAACGACGGGGAGGCCCGCCGACAGGGGCAGTCCGAGCGACGCGAGCGGCCAGGACGGCCCGACGCTCTGCGGTGGAGCGTGGATCGACGAAAGGAAAGCTTCGGCGCACCCCTACCTGGCGCGCCAAATGTCAGATTTCGGGTTCTGGCAAAACCCTTAAGGTTCAAACTCTAGGGTGCGCACAAAGATCTCTCCCTCCCCCTAGATCACTCCCTCACCACGATCTCAAAGCTCAACTCATCAAACTCGAAGAACAAGGGACACAAGAGTTTATACTGGTTCGGGCCACCGATGTGGTGTAATACCCTACTCCGGTGTTGTGTGGTGGATTGCCTTGCAGGCTGAGGATGAACAAGTACAAGGGAAGAACTGCCTCCTGAGGAGAGGTGTTCTTGAGCTCAGTGAGCTTGTGTGGTAGAGGATGATTTGAATGATCTGTCCCTGCTAGGGTGGTGGCTAGTCCTACTTATAGAGGCCGGGGTCCTCTTCCCAAATGTTAGGCGAGAAGGGATCCCACAACGGCCAATTTGAAGGGGGACAACTAGTACAAGCTATCCTGACAAAAGGTGGTCTTCTCCTGCCAAAGGCTTTGGTGGTGATGCCATCGTGGGCTCCGTGATGACCTCCGTCCTGCTGTCCTGCTAGTCTTGGTCTCGTTGCACCGATATGGAAACCTTTGTCTGATGCCTCGGGACTCTTCACATGTGGCTGCTCCTTTAGCACCAAAGAGGAAACCAGTACTCTGCGCCCGCTGGCGCCCGCCTGGCCTTGGTCGTCATGGCTCACGTCACGGGAACCTCACGAAGTGCCCCTTGCCTTGATCTCTCCGCTCCTCGCGAGCCAACCTAGTGAGGTTGCCCCTTAGGAGGTCTTGTGTCGTCCGCCTCGCGAGGCTTGGCCCCTCGCGAGGGTCTTGAGTGTTTGCTGGTGAAGATGGGTCGTACCAGGCCGCTAGAGGAGCCACGCCGTGGGCCGCAGGAAGGCAAGTCTGGGGACCCCTGTTCCCAGAACGCTGACAGTTGTATCCGACTCCACGAGTTAGATGAGATTCTACTCGGACATGGATCCAAGCTGAACAGACTTTAGGCTTTAGGGTCTGTGCAAGGTCCAAGTGTTGAGCCTGCAACGGATGCCTATATATAGTGTAGGTGCGGCACACTTATTCGGTTGATCGCTTCGGCCCCGTCACGAGGGCTTTGCATGTGTTGCAAGTAGCCACCTCCACTCGCCGCTGACTGTGTGATCGGACCTAGCAGTCCGCCGCACGGTGTTCCTCCTTCACGCGTGGATACCGATAGAGGTGGTGCACTTGCGCCGCTCCGGCGAACCTATACGTGGGATCCGACAACCGGTTGTTTGAGGGAGATCGGATGAGGAGGAGACGACTCTGGACGCGCTGCCCCAACTTCCATTGCATGTCACTATGCGTCTAGTGGTAACGATCCATGATCCATTCCCGTAGCCTGTTCCTGGTTGTTCTGCACGTAGGAAAATTTTAATACCTACCCCCCTTAAGATGAATCTCGTCCTCGAGATTCGCGTTGTCCAGGAATAATTGTGGGTATTATGCGTATATGCATTCCTTAATTTCCCAGGTCAACACTCAAATGTATAGCGTGGATGGAAGTGGAACTAATGCTACAACCGTAAGAGCATATGCACAGCCGGACGGCCGAAACCCGCCTCAAATGCTGATACGTCTCCAACGTATCTATAATTTTTGATTGTTCCATGCTGTTATATTATCAATCTTGGATGTTTTATAATCATTTTATAGCCATTTATATCATTTTTGGTACTAACTCGCTGACATAGTGCCAAGTGCCGATTCTTGTTTTTACATGTTTTTACACCGCATGAAATCAATTCCAATCGGATTCCAAATGCAACAAAACTTTATGGAGATTTTTTATGGACCAGAAGACACCTAATGGGACAAGGCAGCTTCTAGGGGGTGCTCTGAGGGGAGCACAACCCACCAGGGCGCGCCAGGAGGCCCAGGCGCGCCCTGGTGGGTTGTGCCCACCACGGGTGCCCTCCGGACCGCCTCTTTGCTCTATAAATACTCCAATATTCCAGAAACCCTAGGGGAGTCGAAGAAAATCAATTCCAGCCGCCGCAGGGTCCAGAACCACAAGATCCAATCTAGACACCATCACGGAGTGGTTCACCACTTACATTGGTGCCTCTCCGATGACATGTGAGTAGTTCCTTGTAGACCTTCGGGTCCGTAGTTAGTAGCTAGATGGCTTCCTCTCTCTCGCTGAATTCTCAATACAATGGTCTCTTGGAGATCAATACGATGTAACTCTTTTTGTGGTGTGTTTGTTGGGATCGGATGAACTTTGAGTTTATGATCAGATCTATCTTTTTATGTCCATGAAACTTATTTGAGCTTCTTTGATCTCTTATATGCGTGATTGCTTATAGCCTCGTATTTCTTCTCTGATATTTGGGTTTTGTTTGGCCAACTTGATCTATTTATCTTACAATGGGGAGGTGCTTTGTAGTGGGTTCGATCTTACGGATCTTGATCCCAGCGACAAAAGGGGCATGTTCATATCGTTGCTACTAAGGATAAAACGATGGGATCTATCTCTACATAGATAGATCATGTCTACATCATGTCATCATTCTTATTGCATGTAACATCCCAAATTTCCTATTTGGAATGTTTTACAATTATAGCTAAGCATCCTATGCATCCTGTTTGAATTTGAATGCCATTTGAAGTTTCAGAGCAATTTGAGTTTTGAATTTGAATTTCAAACTTTGGCATGTGGGAAACATTTCAAAAACTAAGCCTGGTAGATACTTGATCAAAAGTATGAGAGGAGCAAACATGACACTCCAAAAATATCAGAGGAAACAATGCCAAAAGTTTTGGAATTCAAATCTGAATTTTATTTGAATTTGAAAAAAAGGACTTTTATAAAGTTTGGATTTTGCCTTCGGAAAAATGTTCAAATGAAAGGGAATATTCCCCTGATCATTTCGGTATATATATACCCTATATAAAATATTTATAGATATTGTTTTATTTCTGTTTTTGTTTTTATTTAAAAATAATAATAATAAAAGAAAACCCTCGGGCGCCAAATTTAGGCCACCCAGGCCCAGCCAGCCACCCTCAAATTTCACCATTAACTGAAGCCGGCCCAACTGGCCGGCCCGATCGGTTTATTATTTAGTTTAGGTTTATTTTATTAGGCCGGTTCGTTTAGTTTAAACCTAGGGCCCGTTTAGGCTATCTAACGCACAGGGCACAGTATAGGCCCATTAGGCCTTTTTCCTTTTATTTTGATTTTCTGTTTTAGCCGAATAGTTTCAATTTTCAAAAATGTATATCTTTTATTCTGCTTAATATTTTTGAGTGATTCTTTTTTTATTGGATTGCAAATTTTATATAGTTTCAGGAAAATATATATTTAGCTATGTTAAAAATAATTAAAAATGCTTTAATATTGTTTTAGCCAGAATAGCAAATCTGCTATAACTTTAGTTAGAAAATTATTTTTGCATGATTCTTTTGTCACCACTTTATTTTGACTTTTGCCAAACCCTAGAAATTAACTTTGGTATTTTAGGATTAATAAATAATTAGTTCTAGACAGAATCCTATTAATCCTAATTAATTGACTAGTTCCTGTTTTCCTAATTAATTAATTAGTAAATTAATTTATTTTTAACTTTGATTAGTTATTCTAGGATAGTTTCTGTCATTCTAGTAGATGAACTTTTATTTATAATTAATAAAAGTTTTAAATTATTTTCTTAATAGAAATTGGATTAGGCCTAAAATGAGTTTTATAATAGCTTTTTAATTAATTCTTTTTGCTCCTAATTGCTTAGTGAATCCTTTTCTGTTAAGTTAACCTAAAACCATGATTAGGTTATATTAAGGAATTTTTGTTATACAAAAACTATTTTTGTTATTGTTTGGAGTAGGAAAAAACTTTGAATTGGTTTCTTTGAGTTTTTCTTTTGGATTTGGTTTTGATTGTTTTGTTGTGCTATGTTACTATTGTTATCTTGTGTGATCCTCTTGCTTTGTGCTTATTGTGTTATTGTTTGTCTCGGTAGAGTTTCCGGAGTGCTGAAGCTTGCTACTACGACTCTTTAGCTTACGAGGATCATCAAGAAGGCAAGTTTTGATCATGTTATTTCTATACCTATGTTTTGTGCATTAGTAGTTGTCACCACCCCACCACGCATGCAGTAGTGAAATCTTGAAGTCATTAAACTTGAGTAGTATCATGTGGTAGGATGAACCAATCCCTTGTTACCATGACCCGGGACGTAGTAGTTATTTTGCTATGCTCGTGAGACGGATTTGGGATGAGTGAAATTCATAAGCAAGATGTGAGAGTTAATGATGATGACAACCCATGGACTACAATGATCAAGATGGACTTCGAAAATCACTACTGGGTGGAGGGCGGTTGACGGGCACCTGGAGCACCCAGTGGTGGCGGGATGCATGGAGAAGCGCCATGACATCCTGCGGAAAGCTTCACCCAGCCACGAAGAGAAGGATGGATGCCCCATGACCGAAGCTTACATGCAGCCGCAAGCCATTATGGGCTCTGGCTGGGTTGACCCTAGTAGTGACTGGCTGGGCGGTACTACGAGAAGTAGACGAGCGGTAGGATTGGATGGGTACCGGCGGTGGCGTAAGAACTCTTTGGAAGACCCTGTTTCATTCGTCCGATCTTCAAACACCATGAAGTGCGAAGACTTTAAAGGAGGGAATGATTCTTGCGGGAAAGTGCGCAAACCTCTGCAGAGGGTTATAACCTAATCGATTAGCCGTGTCCCGATTCACGGACATTTGAGCCTCTGGACCTTGGAAGTATTCGGATATCTCAACACTAAAACTAATGAATTAATTTTGAGGGTTTATGACTTAATAATAATTTGGGAACGAGATACCGTTGGCGGAACCATCTCAATAACTACCAACAATTTGTAGTAATTTGCAAATAAGTCCATGTAGTAGGATAAAATTGGCTTTACGCAAAATGATGAAACTTAGAGCTCCACAGCCAAAATGCATATAGTGTAGTAACTTTATTATTGTTATTCTTCATGACTTGCCGACTTATTCCAAAAGCTGACCTACATGGCTGCAACGTATTATGTTGCGTAGATATATTCCGATCAGAGTGAGGCTACGCTCAGCGCTTGGCGATTGCCCTTTGGAGTCGGATGGACTCGCTTTACCTCGGCGCTTCCGCATGACATTAGTAGTTTATTTCTCATGAGTTGGCCTTGAGCCGAATTTATTCCCTTGTAATAAAGACTCTATATGAGAATCGTGTAATAAAATTCAGGTGTGATTGAACTTTGATTACTTTATCGATGTCTTTGTGAGTACCGGCATGATCTTGGGATGGTACGGAATACGTAGACTTGACCGATGTTGGGTCAGGTCGCTCTGAAGATGGTATCGAGCACACGCTGACCGTGAGATCGTAACCCCTAGGATCGGAAAGCCATAGCGAGACCATTTACTTTGAACCCCTTTCATTCTATAATTCTTCCTTGTTCTATTCTCGACTCTTCTCCCTTTGCAACATTCTAGATGGCGCCGAGTTCACCCCAGTTTTGCTACGGAGTTACGCCAGCCCGATGAGACGATGCCCTTGGAAGGAAGCTGGTCCGGATGGTGAAGCTGCTGAAGATTGCTCGCCCTCGATCACCGGGAAACCCACTAATGCACTTCCGACGGACACCCGCTTCTGATTGAGGTGCATATCCTGTGGAGGACCTTTGGAGGACACACGGAGCCTATCAACTTTGAGTTCACCGAGTTCAACTGGATCATCGGAAGGGACGTGGCGATCTATCGAGCACTTGGACATCTCCGAGAGAATCTGAGGGCGAGCTCGATCACTCGAGACCTCGCCATGGTTTCTCGCAGGGCAAGGAATGGAGATATCATCCGTACCATTGAGGACGATTCCACTCTCGTACATCCGGGACTTGGAGTGTCTTCTCGTGAAGCGGGAGATTCGGACTCGCCGTAACTTCGAAGACACACGGAAGCTTTTGTTCCATGAACTCGGGCTGGAGGAGAAGGCACGCGCAGACTTCCTTGGCCATGAGGAAGAAATCACGGACTTCATGGAGATAGTCGACGACCTGAAGATGAAGCTTGCCGCGATAGAGGAAAAGATGGACTTGGGAGAGGACCTTTACCCGAGTGGAGACGAAGCACCCTCGTGAGCAATGATCAGGATTTTGAAGGAGTACCACTGAAGGAAACCCCAAGAGGAGGCGCCACGATGAAGACTGTTTAGTCGACCACCATGTTATCTTTTACTTTTTAAATCGATCAGTTAGGCCGATGTTTTTCCTTCGATTAGTCATGAGCTTTTGTAATCGAGTTTGAACCATGTTTGAGTGGAATGAATAAATGATTGGTGTGTTATGATTGTGCATTCATATGGGTAGTGTATTTCTCATAGACCATTGTTCTATTCTAATTTTCTCAACCACTCCAAAAACACCAGATGCCTCCGAGACGTGACACTGGTTTCCCGCCGGAGCTCACCCAGCTGCTCCAGCAGCAGAATGCACTGATGCAACTCCTTATTCAGAATCAGAACAACACCGCCAACAATCCACCGCCACCACCACCACCCACTGTGGACAACTTGACTCGATTTCTGAGGTTGAATCCGCCAGTGTTCTCTAGTAGCACTGAGCCGATTGTGGCTGATGATTGGCTCCGCAAAATCGGAAGGGAGCTAGTCACCGTTGGATGCACCGATCTTTGAGAAGGTGCGCTTTGCCGCGCATCAACTAGATGGACCTGCAGCTTCTTGGTGGGAGAATTACACCGCCACTTTTCCCATGGGTGGCATCACTTGGGACCAATTCCAGCAGGCCTTTCGCACTGCTCATGTCTCAGCTGGAGCCATGAGTCTGAAGAAGCGTGAGTTCCGCAACTTACGCCAGGGGAATCGTACTGTGGCACAGTACGTGGATGAATTCAGCAAGCTTGCTCGCTATGCCCCTGATGATGTGGCCACAGACGCCGCCAAGCAGGAGAAGTTCCTTGAGGGACTCAATGATGAATTGAGCATGCAGCTTATTGTGGCTACTTTCAACAACTACCGAGCTGGTAGACAAGGCCACCATTCTTGAAGGCAAGCAGCAGCAGATCGAAAGCATAGCGGAAGTACAGCCAGGGGAAGCACAACTCGGGAGCTCAATGAAGCCCGTTATGCACCATACTCAGGAGGGCACACCCATCATAACCATGGAGGTCATAACCATGGAGGAAATGGGAACAACCGCAGCCAGGACAACAAGTCAGGCCATGGTAATGGCAATGGCAATGGAAATGGTAATGGCTATCAGCACCGTTCTGCCCCGGCTCCGAAGGATCTGAGCCACATCACCTGCTTCAAGTGCCAGAAGACAGGGCACTATGCCACCGACTGCCCAGAGGCCAAGCAGAGGAATGGGAATGGCAATGAAGGCTCAGCGAAGAAGCCCAATTCGTTCCCTCGTGCTCAAGTGAATCACATCGACGTGGAGGACGTCTATGATCAGCCAGACACTGTGGTTGGTAAGTTTTTATTGAATTCACGTTCAGTTTTGGTTCTCTTTGATTCTGGTGCAACGCATTCATTCATATCAAGGGTAGTTGTGGAAAAGTACGGGTTGCCCACTAGAACCCTTAGAAGCCCCCTTCGCGTCAGTTCCGCAGGAGGAGAAATGATGGCAGGCGTAGACTACCATGCAACTCTCAACATCGGGAACCATAAATTTCCCGCAGACCTCATAGTGTTGGAAACCCAGACCTTGGATGAATCAAGAGGTTTGGAGTCAAGGGAAAGTTAGCACCCCGATTCATTGGCCCATACAAAATCCCCGAACGTCGTGGAGAGGTTGCGTACAAGTTGGAATTGTCGGAAGGATTGTCCGGAGTTCATGATGTCTTCCATGTTTCTCAGCTGAAGAAGTGTCATGCCGACATGGCCGATGTTCCGTTGAGAGACACAGTGCCCTAGAGGCCATACGACAAAGTGATTTGACATACAAGGAGAAACCCGTCCGAATTCTTGAGGCTGCAAGCGAGTCACCCGCAAAGGTCATCAAGTTTTGCAAGGTCTTTGTGGAGTCACCACACCGAGGAAGAAGCCACACAGGGAGCGCCAAGAAGACCTTCTTGAGATCACCCGCACCTATTTGCTAGCCAACCCGAATCTCGAGGGCGAGATTCATCTTAAAATGGGTAGGTTTGTAACATCCCAAATTTCCTATTTGGAATGTTTTACAATTATAGCTAAGCATCCTATGCATCCTGTTTGAATTTGAATGCCATTTGAAGTTTGAGCAATTTGAGTTTTGAATTTGAATTTCAAACTTTGGCATGTGGGAAACATTTCAAAAACTAAGCACGATAGATACTTGATCAAAAGTATGAGAGGAGCAAACATGACACTCCAAAAATATCGGAGGAAACAATGCCAAAAGTTTTGGAATTCAAATCTGAATTTTATTTGAATTTGAAAAAAAGGACTTTTATAAAGTTTGGATTTTGCCTTGGAAAAATGTTCAAATGAAAGGGAATATTCCCCTGATCATTTTGGTATATATATACCCTATATAAAATATTTATAGATATTGTTTTATTTCTGTTTTTGTTTTTATTTAAAAAATAATAATAATAAAAGAAAACCCCTCGGGCGCCAGCTAGGCCACCCAGGCCCAGCCAGCGCCGCCTCACCTCGGCCCAGCGCCCATTAGCAGCCGGCCCAACTGGCCAGCCCGAGCCAGCCAGGCCCAGCCAGCTCACCCGCGCCCCCTACTTGAAACCCCGAGGCTTGATCGGCCGCCGAACCCTCCCCTCTCTCCCATCGACCCATGGCCCCGCCCGTCTTCCTTCCCTCGCCCACGCCACGAGCTCATGGGAGATCCACCGGATCCCGAAGGATCCGGATCCCCGACAGCCCGATGCCCTTCCGAACCACCCCCGACCCCTGGCTATAAAGCCGAGGCTCCACCCCATTCCCCCCCCTAGCCTCGCCGGACCCCCACTCCCTCTCCCTCCCGAGCTCACCGGAGCACCGAACCCCACCCCGCCCCCAAAGTCGCCCCCGACGCCACCCTGGTCCACCCGACCTCCCAACACCACCGAACCCTCACGTGCTCGTGCGCGTCTCCCGACGACTTTTTGAAGCTTCGCCCGGCCTTGACGCCTCGGAGCACTCTCGCCGCCGCCGCCGCCGTCGCCGAGTCCGGTGAGTCCCGGCACCCTCCCGTCAGGTCCGTCGTAGATCGATGGCCTAGATTAAAGCCCCAGAAGGTAGGTTTTAGTTAGAAAACCGGCCCGGCCCGATCGGTTTATTATTTAGTTTAGGTTTATTTTATTAGGCGGTTCGTTTAGTTTAAACCTAGGGCCCGTTTAGGCTATCTAACGCATACAGGGCACGATATAGGCCCATTAGGCCTTTTTCCTTTTATTTTGATTTTCTGTTTTAGCGAATAGTTTCAATTTTCAAAAATGTATATCTTTTATTCTGCTTAATATTTTGAGTGATTCTTTTTTTATTGGATTGCAAATTTTATATAGTTTCAGGAAAATATATATTTAGCTATGTTAAAAATAATTAAAAATGCTTTAATATTGTTTTAGCCAGAATAGCAAATCTGCTATAACTTTAGTTAGAAAAATTATTTTTGCATGATTCTTTTGTCACCACTTTATTTTGACTTTGCCAAACCCTAGAAATTAACTTTGGTATTTTAGGATTAATAAATAATTAGTTCTAGACAGAATCCTATTAATCCTAATTAATTGACTAGTTCCTGTTTTCCTAATTAATTAATTAGTAAATTAATTTATTTTTAACTTGTGATTAGTTATTCTAGGATAGTTTCTGTCATTCTAGTAGATGAACTTTTATTTATAATTAATAAAAGTTTTATATTATTTTCTTAATAGAAATTGGATTAGGCCTAAAATGAGTTTTATAATAGCTTTTTAATTAATTCTTTTTGCTCCTAATTGCTTAGTGAATCCTTTTCTGTTAAGTTAACCTAAAACCATGATTAGGTTATATTAAAGAATTTTTGTTATACAAAACTATTTTTGTTATTGTTTGGAGTAGGAAAAAAACTTTGAATTGGTTTCTTTGAGTTTTTCTTTTGGATTTGGTTTTGATTGTTTTGTTGTGCTATGTTACTATTGTTATCTTGTGTGATCCTCTTGCTTTGTGCTTATTGTGTTATTGTTTGTCTCGGTAGAGTTTAGAGTCTGAAGCTTGCTACTACGACTCTTTAGCTTACGAGGATCATCGGCCAAGGCAAGTTTTGATCATGTTATTTCTATACCTATGTTTTGTGCATTAGTAGTTGTCACCACCCCACCATGCATGCAGTAGTGAAATCTTGAAGTCATTAAACTTGAGTAGTATCATGTGGTAGGATGAACCAATCCTTGTTACCATGACCCGGGACGTAGTAGTTATTTTGCTATGCTCGTAGACGGATTTGGGATGAGTGAAATTCATAAGCAAGATGTGAGAGTTAATGATGATGACAACCCATGGACTACAATGATCAAGATGGACTTGAAAATCACTCTTTGGGTGGAGGGCGGTTGGCGGGCACCTGGAGCACCCAGTGGTGGCGGGATGCATGGAGAAGCGCCATGACATCCTGCGGAAAGCTTCACCCAGCCACGAAGAGAAGGATGGATGCCCCATGACCGGAAGCTTACGTGCAGCCGCAAGCCATTATGGGCTCTGGCTGGGTTGACCCTAGTAGTGACGCTGGCTGGGCCGGTACTACGAGAAGTAGACGAGCGGTAGGATTGGATGGGTACCGGCGGTGGCGGAAGAACTCTTTGGAAGACCCTGTTTCATTCGTCCCGTCTTCAAACACCATGAAGTGCGAAGACTTTAAAGGAGGAATGATTCTTGCGGGAAAGTCATAAACCTCTGCAGAGGGTTATAACCTAATCGATTAGCCGTGTCCCGATTACGGACATTTGAGCCTCTGGACCTTGGAAGTATTCGGATATCTCAACACTAAAACTAATGAATTAATTTTGAGGGTTTATGACTTAATAATAATTTGGGAGCGAGATCTTTGGTTGGCGGAACCATCTCAATAACTACCAACAAATTGTAGTAATTTGCAATTAAGTCCAGTGGAGTAGGATAAAATTGGCTTTAAGCAAAATGATGAAACTTAGAACACCACAGCCAAAATGCATATAGTGTAGTAACTTTATTATTGTTATTCTTCATGACTTGCCAGCTTATTCCAAAAGCTGACCTACATGGCTGCAACGTATTATGTTGCGTAGATATATTCGATCGGGGTGAGGCTACGCTCAGCTTGGCGATTGCCCTTTGGAGTCGGATGGACTCGCTTTACCTCGGCCTTCCGCAGCATTAGTAGTTTATTTCTCATGAGTTGGCCTTGAGCCGAATTTATTCCCTTGTAATAAAGACTCTATATGAGAATCGTGTAATAAAATTCAGGTGTGATTGAACTTTGATTACTTTATCGATGTACTGTGAGTACCAGCATGATCTTGGGATGGTACAGACACAGAGACTTGACCGATGTTGGGTCAGGTCGCTACATTGCATTACTCCATTTCTCCATGAACTTAATACACTAGATGCATGATGTATAGCGGTCGATGGGTGGAGTAATAGTAGTAGATGCAGGCAGGAGTCGGTCTACTAATCTTGGACGTGATGCCTATGTAATGATCATTGCCTGGATATCGTCATGATTATTTGAAGTTCTATCAATTGCCCAACAGTAACTTCTTTACCCGTCGTTCGCTATTTTTCTCGAGAGAAGCCACTAGTGAAACCTATGGCCCCCGGGTCTCTTTCTCATATTATTTGCGTTTGCGATCTATTTTCCTTTGCTTTTATTTTCAGATCTACTAAACCAAAAATACAAAAATACCTTGCTGCGTTTTATTCTCATTTATTTTATTTGGCGTTCGATCTATCAATCTACTACAATTTTATTCACGTCCGTTTGCCTATATTGAGGCGCCGCTACCCGGAAGGGATTGACAACCCCTTTTACACATGGGGTTGTGACTATTTTTGTTATTTGTGTGCAGGGGCTGTTTACATTGTGTTGTTTGGTTCTCCTACTGGTTCGATAACCTTGGTCTCATAACTGAGGGAAATACCTACCGCTGCTGTGCTGCATCATCCCTTCCTCTTTGGGGAAATACCGATGTAGCTTCAAGCCGCATCAAAAGGAATTTCTGGCACCGTTGCCGGGGAGGATCTTCAACATATACTAGGTTCCTAATCACAAATCTCATCTCCTCGCAATTTACATTATTTTCCATTTGCCTCTCGTTTTCCTCTCCCCAACTTCACAAAAATTTGCTGTTTTATTTACCCCTCTTTTTCGTTTGCCGTTTTCTTGCCAGATCTGTTTTTGAGTGCAATCTTGTTGTGTAGTCATCATGACTCAAGAGAACACCAAGTTGTGTTATTTCTCAAATACCAACAACAATGATTTTAGTGAAACTCCGATTGCTCCTCCCGCCACTAGTGCGGAGTCTTGTGATATTAATACTGCTTTGCTGCATCTTGTTATGAAAGATCAATTTTCTGGTACTCCTAATGAGGATCCCGCGTCCCATCTTAATACCTTCGTGGAATTATGAGATATGCAAAAGAAAAAAGATGTGGACAATGATGTTTTGAAGATGAAATTATTTCCTTTTTCTTTGCGTGATTCTGCAAAAATTTGGTTCTCTTCTTTGCCTCGCAATAGTATTGATTCTTGGAATAAGTGCAAAGATGCTTTTATCACTAGGTATTTTCTGCCATAAAAATTATTTCCCTTAGAACCCAGATCATGAATTTCAAGCAACTTGAACATGAGCATGTTGCACAATCTTGGGAAAGGATGAAAATGATGCTAAGGAATTGCCCAATTCATGGGTTAAATCTTTGGATGATCATACAAATTTTTTATGCGGGGTTGAATTTTGTTTCTCGTAATCTTTTATCCACTGCCGGCGGTACTTTTATGGAAATTACTTTGGGTGAATCCACCAAATTTCTTGATAATATCATGGCAAATTATTCGCAATGGCATACCAAAAAAGAGCTCCTACTAGTAAAAAAGTTAATTCGGTTGAAGAAATTTCTTCTTTGAGTAAAAAAGTTGATGCTCTTATGAAATTGGTTGCTAGTAAAAGTGCTCCTATTGATTTTAATGATATGCCTTTGTCTACTTTGATTGAGCAAAATAGTGATGCCGTATATGTGAATTTTATCTCTCGAAATAATTTCAATAACAATGCTTATAGAGGTAATTTTAATCCTAGGCCTTTTCCTAGTAATTCCTCCATTAATTATGGTAATTCCTATGGCAATCAACCTTATAATAAATATAGGGACACCTCTGATCTTGATAATAATATTAAAGAATTTATCAACACGTAAAAAGTTTTCAACACTACCATAGAAGAAATGTTGAATAAGATTGATGATTTGTCTAGAAGTGTTGATAGAATTTCTCATGATGTGGAAAATCTCAAAATGAAAATTTGTGTGCCTATGGTTGATGAATCAATTAAAGCTCTTTATGTTTCTATGGATGAAAGTTAGAAAAGAACCGCTCTGCTTAGTGCTCAAAGAGAATTTTTTAAAAAGCATTTTCTAGTGATTACTTTCGCAAAAATGATGAGGATCTTAAAATGATTGGTGTTTCTTCTATTGATTCCCTGTTTAGTAAAATTAAGATTGATGAAAAAGGGACTAGAGAAGAGTCACCTTTAGTTAGAAGGCGCCCCGATAATTCGGAGGGTGAAAATCTTGTTGAGAAAATTGATAAAAGTGGGTTTGAAGAGGTGAAAACTTTAACTAGTGATGTGCCCACTCTTTATGATCACAAAGACTTTAATTCTGATAGTTTCTCTTTGATTGATTGTATTTACTTGTTGCAATCCACGATAAATTCACCCCATGCTTAAGAACAAAATAAAGCTTTTACTAAACATATTGTTGATGCTATGATGAAAGCTTTAGAAGAAAAATTGGAATTAGAAGTTTCAATTCCTAGAAAATTGCATGATGAATGGGAACCTACTATCAAAGTCAAGATAAAAAATTATGAGTATTTTCTTTGTGTGACTTGGGTGCTAGTGTTTCTACAATTTCGAAATCTTTATGTGATGTGCTTGGTCTTACCGATATGGAATCATGTTCTTTGAATTTACACTTGGCGGATTCTACTATTAAAAAGCCTATGGGAAGAATTAATGATGTTACTATTCTTGCAAATAGGAATTATGTGCCCATAGATTTTATTGTTCTTGATATTGATTGCAATCTGTCTTGTCCAATTATTCTTGATAGACCATTTTTACGCACTATCGATTTGCCGTGATTGATATGAAAGAAGGCAATATTAAGTTACAATTTCCTTTGAGGAAGGGTATGGATCACTTCCCTAGAACAATAATTAGGCCACCTTATGAATCAATCATGAGGGCATGTTATGGATCTCGAAACAAAGATGACAAAACTTAGATCCTTGCTTTATGCCTAGCTAAGGGCATAAAACTATAGCGCTTGTTGGGAGGCAACCCAATGAATAAAATTTTATTTTTTATTTTTAGTTTCTGTTCTTGAGTGTTCGCACAATTATGCTACTTTTATAATTGTGTTTTTTGTGTTTTAATTAGTTTTTGTACCAATTAGAACCTATAGGATCTTCTTGGGTGATAGTTGTTTGATCTTGTTGAAAAAACAGAAACTTTTATGCTCATGAAAACAATTCTTATTTTTTTACCAGAGCGCGATAAAATACCAATTCTTTTTGAAGATGATTAATAAAACAAATCTCAGGTCTTCCTATTTCTTCAGAATTTTTGGAGTTTCAGAAGTATTGAAATATCTAGATTACTACAGACTGTTCTTACATTTTTGACATATTCTGTTTTATTTGCGTTGTGTGCTTGTTTTGATGGCTCTATGGTTTTCTTTGACGAGTTTTTGCCATAGAAAAGTTGGAATACGGCAGATATAATGCAAGAACAAAATATGAATAGGTTTGTTACAATACTTATAGTAGTGATTTGCTTTCTTATACTAACGGATCTCACAAAGGTTTTGTTGAGTTTTGTGTGATTGAAGTTTCAAGTTTTGGGTTATCTTACGATGGATGAAGGAATAAGGAGTAAGAAGAGCCTAAGCTTGGGGATGCCCCGGCATCCCAAGCTATTATCTAAAAGAAATCAAGCAACTAAGCTTGGGGATGCCCCGAGTGGCATCCCCTCTTTCTTCTAACGACCATTAGTATTTTACTCGAAGCTATATTTTTACTCGTCACATACTATGTGTTCTGCTTGGAGTGTCTTGTATGATATGAGTCTTTGCTTGTTTTATTTTGTGTTTTAAGTCTTGATTCCTGTCTGGACACACCTATTTGAGAGAGCCAAAATTATGTCATGACTTGTTAGAATTGCTCTCTATGCTTCAGTTAATTTTTTATGAGCTATGGACTTGCTCTTGTGCTTCACTTATATCTGCTTGAGCACGGTGTGCTTTAGTATTTTTGAAGAAATGCTCTCTTGCTTCACTTAAATTAATTTGAGAGTTAGTAAAATTTTCAAGAAATTCTCTCTTGTTTCACTTAAATTAATTTGAGAGAAAGAAATATTATGCTCATGATGTTCACTTATATTTATTTGAGCTTATCAAAAGCAACAATTGAAAATTAGTTCCAAAGTGATAGATATCCAAGAAGGATATAATAAAAACTTTCATGAAGACCATTGGACAAAATAAACTTGATTTTTGTAATAGTTTTGAGATATGATGATGTGATACGTGAGTCATGTTGATGAGTAATTATGCTTTAGTAAGAATATTGGTGTTAAGGTTTGTGATTCCCTATGCAAGCACGAAAGTCAATAATTATGCAATGGAATTATATCCTACTTGTGGTGCATTATTCAATGTTAATTATGCTTGATGCTCGCTTATGAGATTATTCGTTTCTTGGTTGGTCGCTTCTCAATCTTTTGCTAGCCTTCATTTTGCACTAAGTATGATCACTACTTGTGCATCCAAAAACCATTAAACCAGTTTTGCCACATGAGTACACTATACACTACTAGGAAAAGGGCTACTAATGGCGCACCAGTTTTGCCTACTAATGGCGCATCACTGGTGCGCCATTAGTATCACGCCACTAGAATTTTTTTCTAATGGCGCACCACTGGTGCGCCATTAGTATCTGGTATACTAATGGCGCACTGGCGATTAAGGCGCCATTAGTTTTTGCCCACGATCGCCACTAATTATACGCTATACTAATGGCGCACCACACCGTAATGCGCCATTAGTAACAATTTTTAATTTTTTCTTAATCTCTGGTCACTATTTCACCTATGAGATATCCAACACACATATATATATACAACAAGCATCCATATAACAATCATAGCCAACACACAAGTTCCATCATATATACATACATAGCCAACACACAAGTTCCATCATATATACATACATAGCCAACACACAAGTTCCATCGTTACATATTACTAAAGTTTCACATTGTTCATCCAACACCGTTATCCATCAATTCACAAAAGTTTCACATTGATACAAAATAAAAACACAAATGGAAAAGAAGCACTCCATCCATGCAAGCTTCTGTGAATTAAATCAAATCTGCAAAATGATAAACAAGAAGTTAGAAGAAGAAAAAGAAGAAGACTAGAAGAATACTAGAAGAAGAAGAACACTAGAAGAAGAATAAGAAGAATTTTGGAAAAGAAATAAGAAGAAGACTATAAGCTTATTATGTAAACTTGATCATTTTGTGCTAACATAAGTTATTTTGGAGCTAACCTATAGGAAATTAAGCATATAAGCTCTAAGTTAGTATATTAGAGCCAACTTAAGTAAAATGAAGCTAACCTATGTCATTTTGGAAAAGAAGAAGAATAAGAAAAAGACTATAAGCTTATTATGTAAACTTGATCATTTTGTGCTAACATAAGTTATTTTGGAGCTAACCTATAGGAAACTAAGCATATAAGCTCTAAGTTAGCATATTAGAGCCAACTTAGGTAAAATGAAGCTAACCTATAGGAAACTAAGCATATTAGAGATAACATAGGTAACTAATTATATATATATATATATATATATATATATATATATATATATATATATATATCATTTTGGAGATCTGACATACCTGACAAAGTTTAGTTCTCATGCATTGTTCTTCTCCTTCTCCTTCCTCAGTCTAATGCGCCAAGAGCGGCGAGGCGGTGGAGGCGGTGGAGGCAGTGGGATGTAGTATTCTACCCCAATTGGCGTGGTCATGTCGCCCAACTGTGGGACCGCCGGCGCCACCACCGGTGCGTGGTCATTGTCAGGCACCACCACCATCGCGAGGCCACCTTCAGGCACGGCCATCACTAGGTCATCCTCAGCCACCTCCATCTCTTGTCCATGGTCAGCCACCACCATCTCTTGCCCATGGTAAGCCACCACCATCTCTTGCCCTTGGTCAGCCACCACCAGCGCTAGGTCATCCTCAGCTTGATGCCCATCGTCATCCTGCATCTCCTCATCCCCACTCTGCTCCTCTTCTCCCACACTCCAGTCCGGATCATCCTTCTTGTTGTCTATGCTGCTGCCAGAATCGTTGCTGCTTTCGCTGACCGAATCGCTGCTGCTTCGCTTCTGACCATGGTCATTCTTTGCTTCGCTACACCATGGTCGCTGCTGCTTTGGCTATAGCCATTGTCGCTGCTGCTGCTCCCATTACCAGTCCAAATGCAACAATGACCGTTAACAATCGATGTGAGACAAAGCCAAATGTAGAGGAATAAGAAGAGGCAGAACGTACCGGCATCATAATCTTCAGCGTAGCGCATGCGACACATAGTCGCGTTGAACACGTTCACGATGAGCAGGGTGGGCGTCGCCGTCGTACCTGAAGAGAAGGAAGTACCCCACCGCAGTCGTGAGGCACGGTAGAACTTCTCCCACCCACGAGACAAGTACATGTGGCCCTCCTTGATCACCAACTCCACATCCCACAACCTGCGAAACCCGTTGCCGGCCTGTCGCACCTTCACATTATTTGGCGGATCTTCACCCATCAGCATGTTCTTAAAACTGTCAGGCAGCCTCTGCAGTTTGGGACAATGAGTGATGTAGGCAAACAACAGATATCATAATGAGATGGGTGAAGCTAGGGAGATCTCTCATTTTATATACTGCGTCATGGATGATCTTTGAGTCCCAAGTATGATAGTGAAGAACTCGGAAGCATCCAACTCAGTCTTTGCGATGTCGCATGAGCGGCGGTGGCTGCTTCCGCCATCTCGATAATTAAGCAGTGAAGAGACCAATTAGTACCCTTACAACCGAACAAGGCAAGGCAAGGTATTAAGACAGATGTGAACACATGAGATAAAATCTAGAGACGTGAACACATGAGAACTACTCGTCATCATCACCAATATTGTGACTAGTGTGATCTTCATCATCAACGCCATATTGCATCATAGTTTCATCGTGGTCATCCTCCAATAATTCAAACTGATTATATGATAAGATAGCAGAGAGATACATTCCAAACTGTGAATGTGGTATGTCAATGGACTTGTAATCATATCGTTGTTCATAGCTAAAATAACACCTTGTATATAAGAAGAAATCATGATCTAGCAGACATATAGATTTACCAGCAAACTTGTGTGCCTAACTATCAATATCTAGGAAATCAAAGTTATTTCAACTTTGATGTTTGGAATATACCTAGAGAAACATGATTTATTTATTTTACTTCACACTCACAACTAAACAGCTTGAGCAAAAAGGACTCGATAAAAGGTATCACTATGCATAATTATTTGTAGCTACAAACAATACATGTAATGAGCTAGAAAAGCCACCTTACCATCATTAACAGTACTCATAAGTCATAACCCACTTTCCAAATTTAATTGGGAACCCTTTCATAACCATCACCTTTTCTAAAAATCCTAGCAGGACAAAGTTGACTGCCTTGAAGAGACGATACTCAAGCAGCACTCGGACCTTCACGAAGCCTGTCTGAGGCAGGATCCGATCTACTCCTTGTGCGAGCACAAGCGTTTATTTACATGAATTTGTCGTTTGTAATTTGTAATAGAGTACTACTACTACTACTATCATGGTCCACAAAAGTTAACTAAGTGTAATAAGTACTACTATGTATTATTGCCAGTTTGGCACAACTTTTCCTCCTCACTCATCTTGCTCCAACTTACGTACGTACGTGATAGTAAAGGGCAAGTGTGAGCTAAGGTACCAGGAGATTATTATGATATTGAGAATGAGCATCCATTGCTCCTTTGAATTATGCAAGTGTTATCCACGTGTGATATTTACACTTCACTTTCACAGTGTGCGTGGGGAAAGTGAATTTTAAAAATCTTCTAACTTACACTTGAGCAATCATATCTAACTAATGGTACTCGATAATTAATATTCAGAAATTCTGTATAGCGAGAGAGCAGTTACAGAGAAGACTGTGTTGCATGTTTCACCCGAGGGAAAGCTTCTTCTTTTGACTGAAGACAAGCGCCCCAGAGCACAAGTGTGAGTGTGTCTCAGGTTCAGTTAAGCTGTGGGACAGTGGAGCTGGTTCAGTCAAGCCAATTCAAGCTACAACGAACGAATGAATTCGCAAGCAACACTTGCAGCAGAAAGTTCACGAAGAGAACAGGCTTTTCATTGCTCACTGAATTATGCAAATGTTATCGACATGTGCTATGTTGTTCTTCAAGTTTCTTTACCTCAAATGAAGATCGGTCCTTCGCTCACTGTTTTCCAGGATTTTAGTGTGTTCCCAACAATGAGCAGATGCTGTATTCACTTCGAGTCATGACAAAACATACTAGACTTTGGTCATCACTACAAAACCAAAGGAATGGCAAAAGGACTCGATAAAAGGTATCACTATGCATAATTATTTGTAGCTACAAAAATACATGTAATGAGCTAGAAAAGCCACCTTACCATCATTAACAGTACTCATAAGTCATAACCCACTTTCCAAATTTAATTGGGAACCCTTTCATAACCATCACCTTTTCTAAAAATCCTAGTTAATTTTGTCCTTTCTTAAAATCAAGCTTGAAATTAACAGCACTTCTTTTCTTAACTCTAATCTCATGAATTATCTCACGCAACAATAGCACACCATCTAAAATAAAAAACGACTCTGCTTTGACCACAGTAAAAGTCATAAAAGGAACATTTAGCAAACATATAGGCCTATATCTTTGGATCATCATTCCCTTTAGGCAAAAAAGTAATAATGCCATAGTTAAGTCTTCCTACATCCAACTTTCCATTAAAAAAATCATGAAACAGAGGCATCAAATCATAGTTAATGTTCCATCCTTTCAACTTTTTTCTCACTACTCTAACTCTATTTTCCCACAGGTGCGGCGGCTCCGACGGCGGGAGCGGGCCAGAGGAGGAGGAGTGGGCCATCTTCTTCTCGCCGCCATCGCCGGCGCCGGCCTCCAGGTCCTGGCCGGCTCCCATGGTCGGCGGACGGAGATCGGTGGGGACGGGGCGGCAGCGGTAGGGGACGGCAGGGGACAGAGGGGACGGAGGGGACGGAGGGGCGGGGCGCTGAGGTCGGGCGGCCAGGGGACGGAGGGGACGGAGGCGTGGGGGCAGGCGGGGTCAGGCGGCGGCGGGGGACGGAGGGGACGGAGGCGTGGCGGCGAGGCGCGGCGTGCATTTGGGGCGGAGGGGCGTCTTGAGTGGGGAGGAAGGGAGGGAGGAATACGTTTTTGCCAAAAGTAAAAAAAATTCTTGGCGCACTCTGTCTCCGATCGCCATAGTAGTTCTAACTACTAATGGCGCACTTTGCCCGGATGCGCCATTAGAATGTTTGAAAAATGAAAAAATGTTTTACTAGTGGCGCACCTTCTGCACAGTGCGCCATTAGTGTATTCCACACTAATGGCGTATCTCCACCAGGTGCGCCATTAGTATATAGTAGTGGCGCACCACGTCACTGGTGCGCCATTAGTGTCAATCCTATCTTTAGCCCTTTTCCTAGTAGTGATACCTACTATATGCGGTATTCTTTTGCCGTTCTAAGAAATTTGTATGTGCCATCTCTAATTTTCAAAATAAACTTCTATTTTGTTTGTTCGTACCGCTCGCGGAGCGGTGAGGGGTGGCTAATATTTTCCATGCTACATGTGTTATTCTCACGATGAGTGTTTATTCACTTGTCATTGCACGAGAGTAAGGCAAAGGTATTAGGGATGCCCAGTCCCGAAATGAAAAATGAATTTACTTTATGTTGTCAAATAACAAATTCCTTGGAAAGTGTTGGTATGGGGGAAACCATGGATACGGCTAGCCATAGAAAGTGAAAGTATGGTTGAAAAAGGAATAAACTTTATTTTCTATTTGGGAACCGCCTATGATATATCTAGCATGGAAAGTGTTGGGAACTCTAACTCGTTTTCGATGGTGGGAAGGATACACCTCCCAAAATGTTATTATCTCTAAGTTTTTCGCTTTGAGCTCTCGCACCTCTACAAATCCCTAATTCCCTCTGTGAAGGGCCTTTCTTTTAATTTATGCATTTTTTATTTTGAATTTGAGTCTCCATCTTCTCTTATAAATGCACCAACTAGGAGGCACTATGATCGTACTTGAGCATTGGGTGTAGTTAATATGCGAGTGTCTTTCATCAATTGATCAATGATTAAGCATGATGGGCTAGGGATAGCTTATTTTAGCATTGATATTTTGAAAGACTTGGTTGCTTGTTGATATGCTTGAGTATTTAAGTTGTCATATCAAAATAGACTATTGCTTTGAAAAATAAAAAAGTCCAAATGTCCATGCTATAAATAAAAGAAATATGAGATGACATGTTAGGCAGCATTCCACATCAAAATTTCTGTTTTATCACTTATCTACTCGAGGATGAGTAGGAGTTAAGCTTGGGGATGCTGATACGTCTCCAACGTATCTATAATTTTTTATTGTTCCGTGCTGTTATATTATCAAGCTTGGATGTTCTATAATCATTTTATAGTCATTTTATACCATTTTTTGGTACTAACCTATTGACATAGTGCCAAGTGCCAGTTGATGTTTTTTTGCATGTTTTTTACATCGCAGGAAATCAATATCAAACGGAGGCCAAATACAACAAAACTTTACGGAGATTTTTTATGGACCAGAAGACACCTAATGGGCCAAGGCAGCACCAAGGGGGTGCTCCGAGGGGAGCACAACCCACCAGGGCGCGCCAGGAGGCCCAGGCGCGCCCTGGTGGGTTGTGCCCACCTCGGGTGCCCCAGGACCTCCTCTTTGCTCTATAAATACTCTAATATTCCAGAAACCCTAGGGCAGTCGATGAAAATCAATTCCAGCCGCCCAGAGTCCGTAACCACCAGATCCAATCTAGACACCATCATGGAGGGTTCACCACTTCCATTGGTGCCTCTCCGATGATGCGTGAGTAGCTCTTTGTAGACCTTCGGGTCTGTAGTTAGTAGCTAGATGGCTTCCTCTCTCTCGCTGAATTCTCAATACAATGGTCTCTTGGCGATCCATACGATGTAACTCTTTTTGCGGTGTGTTTGTTGGGATCAGATGAACTTTGAGTTTATGATCAGATCTATCTTTTTATATCCATGAAAGTTATTTGAGTTTCTTTGATCTCTTATATGTGTGATTGCTTATAGCCTCGTATTTCTTCTCCGATATTTGGGTTTTGTTTGGACAACTTGATCTATTTATCTTGCAATGGGAAGAGGTGCTTTGTAGTGGGTTCCATCTTACGGTGCTTGATCCCAGTGACAGAAGGGGAACCGACATGTATTTATCGTTGCTAATAAGGATAAAATGATGGGGCCTATCTCTACATAGATAGATCATGTCTACATCATGTCATCGTTCTTATTGCATTACTCTGTTTCTCCATGAACTTAATACACTAGATGCATGCTGGATAGCGGTCGATGAGTGGAGTAATAGTAGTAGATGCAGGCAGGAGTCGGTCTACTAATCTTGGACGTGATGCCTATGTAATGATCATTGCCTGGGTATCGTCATGATTATTTGAAGTTCTATCAATTTCCCAACAGTAATTTGTTTAACGGCCGTTCGCTATTTTTCTCGAGAGAAGCCACTAGTGAAACCTATGGGCCCCAGGTGTCTTTCTCATATTATTTGCGTTTGCGATCTATTTTCCTTTGCTTTTATTTTCATATCTACTAAACCAAAAATACAAAAATACCTTGCTGCGTTTTATTCGCATTTATTTTATTTGGCGTTCGGTCTATCAATCTACTACAATTTTATTCACGTCCGTTTGCCTATCTTGAGGCGCCGCTAACCGAAAGGGATTGACAACCCCTTTTACATGTCGGGTTGCGAGTATTTTTGTTATTTGTGTGTAGGGGCTGTTTACCTTGTGTTGCTTGGTTCTCCTACTGGTTCGATAACCTTGGTCTCATAACTAAGGGAAATACCTACCACCGATGTGCTGCATCATCCCTTCCTCTTTGGGGAAATACCGACGTAGCTTCAAGCCACATCAAATGCTCGGGCGGACAGCCCGGCCACTGACCAGTCACAAAAAATTGACCCACTCGGGCACCTCCAACGGGCCTCAAATGCCCGGGCTGACCGGCACCCCTCATATTCATCCCAAATATGGGGCGAATATGGCGGCACCCGGGCTTGCCGCCGACCCCGCTACAGGTCGTAGTGGCCCCACCTGCAGCCACTAAAACTCCTTCCTCTCTTATCAGTGCACCCAAAGTTTAGTCCCACATCCCCGCGTGAAGCGGATGCCGACCGGCTTAAATAGCCACACCGGCGGATGGCCGCAAGCTTCTCTGTTGTTGCTTAGGTCAATCAATTCTTCCTATGTGAACGAGATAATTTGACACTAGATTGCATTTCATCAACTGATGATTGTTCATCGAGTGTCAAGTTTATCTCGTTCATGTCTGATGATACCACTACTACAATAGGTGAGACTCATGTATCTTCCAGACCCACTTTTCTAGTTAACCAATGGACCCACTCTACCATGTGGGTCCCAAAGGCTTCTCGGACCCATGTGTCATATGGATCTAGTATGCGTGGTGATCTGGGGACCCATTTCCATGTGCATGCGAGCATGTCAGACCCACATGTGGGACCCATTGTAACATGTGGGTGCCAATATATTATATTTTCATCTATGAGTGTTAGAGAGTAGGTCAATGAATGCAAAAATAATAGATAAATACATAACAAATTCTAATTCTTTTGAAGATTACCAATTTTCTATCATAAATGTTTATATAATATAATATAATATAATATAGGTGCCAAAATAAAAACACATGTGCCCATGCTAATTTCCTAATTTGTAGACCTTATTTAGATTTCTAACAGAAAAAAATCACTCAAGATGTATGCGTATTTTGGAATGTTCCCCACAAATGTTTTGATATATTTTATATTTATGGATACAAGATCTTTTGCACAATTTCTTAAAATGAATTCTATCTTTAGAAACATTATTTGAGATACATGTAGTTCACATTTGAACTATATCAAATAAATAGATAAACTTCATCTAACATGTGAAATCAAATTTGGGTATAAAGTAGTCTAAGACACGGTAATAAAGGGATCATTTTGCTTCAATAGTAACATACGACAATGCAAAAATATCTAAATTTTGACATGAACATTATAATGTAATGTGTTCCATGTAGAAACCTTTTCTAGTTTAGCCACACCACCACCTATGCTACCACTTTTGTGTTGGTTTTGCATATTATCTCGAATTGACCTGATACATTAATCTACTATATTCCACTTGCTGTGATTGATTTTTTTATGTTGCCAACTTTTCTAACAATGCCAACTCGTAATTAAATAAAGTGTTTCCAACAACAACACTATATCAAAAGGAAATAAAAATATATATACAACTGCACAGAACCTTATGGGCCCAAATTTTTCTAAACCCAAGATCTGGCCATACTTGAGCAGCCCAGTAAGGCCAATGGCTATAAATCCCTCACACAAACCTAACCCTATTTCCCAGCCCCATCCGCTCCTCACCACCGCTCTCTTTTTCCTCGCCGCCACCTCCACCTCTTCCATCGGCGCCCACCAGATCGACGCCCTCCGTGTTCCCTCTCCCTAGCCACCATGCCCCGTGAACACCCCCTATGCCTCTGTTCACCTGGGCTGCTCCAGACGTCGGCATGTACGTCTGCGGCGTTGGTGGATCTAGCTATTGCGTTGTGCTCGCTCCTCATGTTCGATGTGGGAGGTGGTGGATCGGATCTTGCCCCTCCTCGCCTGTCGCTACTCACGGCCGGCGGCCCGCTTCATGGTGAGGAATCCCCTATCCTCGCCCCTTCGCGCGCAGGACATAGGTCTTCGTCCCCGCCACCGCCATGATGGCCACCAACAGCGTCGCACCTGTCGCCACGTCGAAGAGGGGCGCCTTCACCATCTTCCTCTCCGGTGGATTATCCGTCTAGGACCTCAGGTTCGTCCAGCCTTCCCTTCCCAGAGATAGCATGTTCTCTGTCTGCTCATGAGATCTTAGATCACGTTAGGATCTTTTATTTTGTTTCGGTCTTGTAGAAGCCGGGGTAGCCGCCATACCTGGAGACAGTGGACTGGAGCAAGTTGAAGACGATCTGGGTTGGCCAGATGGTCGTCCCCAAGGACCATTCAGATAGTAACTCGAAGCTCGACCCTAGATGGGTTACACTCCAAGGTTTTCCCCATGAGTTGTTCCTTGACCTATTCTTCTTCCTGCCACTGCCAGTTCTACCGATTTAGGGCTTTAAATCTTACCTATGGTTATTTAGGGAATTTAGAAGACATATTTTGTGGCTTGAAGTGAAGGGCGGTTGTGGACAAGTAAGATTATGCCAATGCTTGGATTTCATATTTAGCTGAGCATGTTAACTTCGGACAAATTTGGAGCTATATTTAAGTGTGTATCCATGCCTTGAGAGATTTGGTGAGTATGAAAGCATATGGCTTCTATCCTGTTGTGAATTTCTATATTATCTTGTGCAAACTGGCTACACAAGATCATAGTTAAACTCCTGCTATTTATTTCCAGTATCATTAGCATGTATGGCAACATTCCATATTTATGTTAGCTCCAGTTGGAAATCATGTATACTGTTGTACAGATAACATATGATTCTGACAAAATATGGCCTTACATAATTTCAGGTATGTGACCTGGTAGGTAATACATGTGGGGGACAGATGTTGGTCTGGGCTGGAACCAGATGAAGAAAAATAGGGGCCATGGCATATTGCAAAGGGTCCAATAAGAGGGACAAGTGCCCTCTTAGATGCTGCAAGAATTGCATTCAACAAGTAACATAATTCCCTCTCTACTTTTCGTAGAGCCTGTGATAGGCTATCTTGTTCGGGTTTGTTTGTTGATGTTCTCTTTGTTTAATAGGTACCCTTTGATTGTGGATGAAGTGTTGAAGAAGGAGGCCTGCGAATGCCCCGAACGCAGGAAGGAGTGCAACTGCAGCGTGTGCCAGTGAGTAATCTGAAGGTGATGCTTGCCATGGAGGATTTCATATTTTCATTCTTGTTGATGGATCTCTTTACCTGATTTTATTTGGCAGGACTAGAAAGGGGAGTAGTTTCTGCTACAAAGAGGATGATGGTCAACCTGGTGTGAACTAAGAGCAATGATGCTCTCAAGGATGAAATAGTCATACCCAGGGGTACTCTCGTGACTTGTCTTGTAGGTATAGAGCTGCAATTTGAAGATGTTGGTGCTCCTATTCAATTCTAGAGTACTGTCACTCATTTGGCGAGGTAATTATGGAAAGCAAATATTAATATGTTTTATTTACCATTTCGTGTTGCATTGGATCATTGATGCATCTACTCCTCATTTCTAAATCTGTTTTACTTTAGCTAGTTATGGTTAGTTAGGTTGTATGAGAATGTTGCCAAGCTAAAAAAATTGTTGTTTGCTTGTTGCTTCTGTCTTGTTAACACAAAATAGATCATCAACTTGAGGGGCGTATTGTTTTTTATTTCTCAATTTATAATCTAATGAAAGTTTATTTAATAATTTGGCACCAAACTTGGTATATGTTTCCATAAATGAATATGTTTAACTATTTTTAGCCACCGCTTGCTTTTAGAGATCTTTTCTTCCATATTATAAATAGAATAATGTACCGATTAATGTAAGAAGATCTGCAAAATAAGGAAGGGGCAACTAGAAGAAACTCTCAAAGACTTAACTCTACTTGAAGAGGTGTCTTGATTATTTGCTAACCTTCACATAAAGTTGTTATTTGTCATAAAAATGGTAAAGATATGTAAATATACTCCAAATTGCTATTTCCTTGTTTTTTCCCCATGCAGTCAATAACTTGGTAAATGAGGTTATTTTTTAGCCCTTTCATGTATCCAAGACATGGAGATGAATGGATAAGAAAAGTCGGCGAGTGCACCAATTTGAAGTTACATACAGAAGATTTCACCTTTCATTGCTTAAATCAGGGGGTATCAGGATATAAAAATTTGAACCCTTCTTGTAAGCCATAGGTGTTGTATAGTCTATGTGATGAGGCATTACCTTCTGAGTAAGTACATGCTATCATATTTGCCGAAGTAGTTCAGTTCACTAATGTCATATTAATTATCTTGTTACTTTGTTCAGAAAGTTGAGGACCTGGATTAACATTAAAGGTAGAGAATGTATGGCTAGAGAGAAAAAACAAAGCTCCAACCAGAAAAGTATTTATCTTGGGAAGATCTTTTTGGTCAAGTCACTTACTTGACATTAATGATCATAGGTTTTGTCTTATTTCCTAGCAACATGAGCTAAAAGAAAGATACAATGACATGGCTAAAACAATGAAAGGAGGAGAAACTGCTAGCAATGAGGAAGCTAATCATATCATTTCTCAAATAAAGGAAGCATAAGAAGCCTATTTGACTTCTTATGCTTCCTTTATTTGAGAAAGGATATTATCAACTTCCTGAATGCTAGCAGTTTCTCCTCCTTCGATTGTTTTAGCCATGTCATTATATCTTCCTTTTAGCTCCTTTTGTTATGACACAAGACAAAACCAATGGTCATTAATGTCAACTAAGTGACTTGACCACAAAAAAGGAACTTCCCAAGATAAATACCTTTCTGGTTGCAGCTTTGATTTTTTTTCTCTGGCCACACATTCTCTATCTTTAATGTCAATCCAGGTCCTCAACTTTCTGAACAAAGTGACAAGATAATTAGTATGACAGTAGGTAAGTGAACTACTCCAGCAAATATGATACTCTTTACTTACTCAGAAGATAATGCCGCATCACACAAACAATTCAGCACCTCCGACACAAGAAGGGTTCAAATTTTATATCCCGATACCCCCGATTTAAGCAAAAGAAGGTGAAATCTTCTCTACGTAATGTCAAAGTGATGTACTCGCCGACTTTTCTTATCCATTCATCTCCATGTCCTAGATACTCAAAAGAGCTAAGAAAAAAATAACCTCAGTTACCAAGTTACTGACTGAATGGGCAAAAAAACAAGGAAATAGCAGTTTGCAGTATACTTACATATCTTTGCCAATTTCTATGATGGACAACAACTTTATGTGAAGGTCAGCAACAACTAAAGACACCTCTTCAAGTTGAGTTAAGTCTTTGAGAGTTTCTTCTAGTTGTCCCTTCCTTATTTTGCAGATCCACTTACATCATTTGGTACATTATTATATTTATAATACAAAAGAAAAAGTCTCTAAAAGCAAGCATGCAGCTAAGAACAGTTAAAAAATTCATTTATGGAAACATATACCATGTTTGGTGCCGATTATAAAATAAAATGCAAATAAACTTTCATTAGATTATAAATTGAGAAATAATAAACAATATCCCACTCAAGTTTATTATCTATTTTGTGTTAACAAGAAAGAAGCAGTAAGAAAACAATATATTTTTTAGCTTGGCAACATTCTCAAACAACCTAACTAACCATAACTAGCTAAAGCAAACCGATTTAGAAATGAGGAGTAGATGCATCAATGATCCAATGCAACACGAAATGGTAAATAAAACATATTACTATTTGCTTTCCAAAATTATCTTGCCAAATGAATGAAACAACTCCAGAAATTGAATAGGAGCACCAACATCTTCAAACTGTAGCTCTATGCCTGCAAGGCAAGTCACAAGAATACCCCTGGGTACAACTATTTCATCCTTGAGAGCATCATTGCTCTCAGTTCGCACTAGGTTGACCTTTGGCCTCTTGGTAGCATAGACCATTCGCCCCGTCAGTGCCTTCCCTTCCCTAGTTCTGCCAAATAAAACCAGATAAAGAGATCCATCAATTAGAACGAAAATCTAAAATCCCCCCATGTCATGCTTCGACTTGATTGCTCACTGGCACACGCTGCAGTTGCACTCCTTCCTACATTTGGGGCGTTATCAGGCCTCCTTCTTAAACACCTCATCCGCAATCAAATGGTACATGTTAAACAAATAGAACATTGACAAACAAACCCAAAGAGGATCTCCTACAACAGGCTCTACGAAAAAGCAGAGAGGAAATTATTTTACTTGTTACGAGTGTAATTCTTGTAGTTTCTGAGAGGGCACTTGCCCCTCTTATTGGACCCTTTGAAACTTGTTGTGACCCCTCTTTTTTTCTTATGACATCGACGAATAGCAAAATAGACAAAAAATGAAACAAGAGACCAATTCTCTTTTACGTAAAACAGTAGGACCCTACTACATACTTTCTATTGATTTTGGTTAATATTGCAAGCAAGAAAAGAGAAGGAGTTGAGTGCTAAAGGCCCTAGAATGATAACCTTCATATAGAAAGGTTTGACAGTCTCTGTTGTTAGGCAAGAAATGTAGTTGATGGAGTTGGTCAGTATGTCTGGCGCCCCAATTAGCGAAAACTATTTCCGGTAGGCTTTACTGAAAAGACATCTAAAAAATAAGTGGTCTTTGATCTCCATCACATATTCTCCACATATAATACAATAATAGTCATCAATGAATAAATTCCTACAATAAAGCATATGTCTGTTATGAAGTTTATCTTGCAAGAGAAGCTAGATGAAAACCTTGTGTTTCTTTTGATAGGAAGATCAGATAATTCTAGCAGATGATTTTTTGTTTTTTTAAAGAAAGTAGTGAATCATGGGGAACTGACAGACCTGAAGATCACTAGAAGAGCTCCAGGAATTTGACATCTATTGTTTCCTGATGACAGTAGCCTATTTTCCAAGCAAACAGACAACAGGCTGAGGTTGTGAAGAATGTGATACATAAATTTGAGGAGCGCACTGGACAGTTGTCAACTTCACAAAAATACTTTCTCTTGTTTAGTAGTGGATGGCAGGTGGAAAGACAAGAGGAGGTGAAATCCACACTAGGAAAGGTGCATGATTGAAGAGAAATAGCTATGCAATATTCCAACCTATCAATGAAAGATTCACTAAACGGCTCCCAGATTGGAATAAAAATTCATGCCTATGGCAATGAAGGAAGTGCTGGTCAATCAGTGGATCAGGATCTACTTACATACACCTTGATTGCGTTTAAAGTTCCCTGAAGTTCCCATAATGATTACTCCCTCCGTAAATAGATATAAGAGCGTTTAGATCATGGTAGTGATCTAAGCGCCTTATATTTCTTCACGGAGGGAGCACAATGAAGGAAATATGCCCTAGAGGCAATAATAAAGTTATTATTTATTTCCTCATATCATGATAAATGTTTATTATTCATGCTAGAATTGTATTAACTGGAAACATAATACATCTGTGAATACATAGACAAACATCGTGTGACTAGTATGCCTCTACTTGACTAGCTCGTTAATCAAGATGGTTAAGTTTCCTAGCCATGGACATGGGTTGTCATTTGATTAACGAGATCACATCATTAGGAGAATGATGTGATTGAATTGACCCATTCCGTTAGTTTAGCACTTGATCGTTTAGTATGTTGCTATTGCTTTCTTCATGACTTATACATGTTCCTATGACTATGAGATTATGCAACCCCCTTTTACCGGAGGAACACTTTGTGTGCTACCAAACATCACAACGTAACTGGGTGATTATAAAGGTGCTCTACAGGTGTCTCCGAAGGTACTTGTTGGGTTGGCGCATTTCGAGATTAGGATTTGTCACTCCGATTGTCGGAGAGGTATCTCTGGGCCCTCTCGGTAAGGCACATCACTATAAGCCTTGCAAACATAGTGACTAATGAGTTAGTTGCGAGATGATGCATTATAGAACGAGTAAAGAGACTTGCGGGTAACGAGATTGAACTAGGTATTGAGATACCGACGATCGAATCTCGGGCAAGTAACATACCGATGACAAACGGAACAATGTATGTTGTTACGCCGGTTTGACCGATAAAGATCTTCGTAGAATATGTAGGAGCCAATATGAGCATCCAGGCTCCGCTATTGGTTATTGACCGAGACGTGTCTCGGTCATGTCTACATAGTTCTCGAACCCGTAGGGTCCGTGACGCTTAAAGTTAGATGACGATCTGTATTATGAGTCTTGTGTTTTGATGTACCGAAGGTAGTTGAGTCCTGGATATGATCACGGACATGACGAGGAGTCTCGAAATGGTCGAGACATAAAGATCGATATATTGGACGACTATGTTCGGACACCGGAATGGTTTCGGGGAGTCTCGGACATATACCAGAGTACCGGGGGGGTTACCGGAACCCCCCGGGGAGTTTAATGGGCCAAGATGGGCCTTAGTGGAGAAGAGGAGGGGCGGCTAGGGCTGGTCGCCCCCCTCCCCCTCTAGTTTGAATTGGACAAGGAGGGGGGCAGCGCCCCCTTTCCTTCCCCCTCTCTCCTTCCCTTCCTTTCCCCCTCCCTGGCATGCCCTCCTCCTGGCCGGCTGCCCCCTCCCCCTGGTCCTTTATATACGGGGGAGGGGGCACCTCTAGACACAACAATTGATCTCTTGATCTCTTAGCCGTGAGCAGTGCCCCTCCACCATAATCCACCTTGATCATATCGTAGCGGTGCTTACGCGAAGCCCTGCGTCGGTAGCAACATCATCACTGTCATCACGCCGTCGTGCTGACGGAACTCTCCCTCAAAGCTCGGCTGGATCGGAGTTAGAGGGACGTCATTGAGCTAAACGTGTGCTGAACTCGGAGGTTCCGTACATTCGGTACTTGTATCAGTCTGATCGTGAAGACGTACGACTACATCAATCGCGTTGTGCTAACGCTTCCGCTTTCGGTCTACGAGGGTATGTGGACACACTCTCCCCTCTCGTTGCTATGCATCACCATGATCCCGTGCGGCGTAGGAATTTTTTTGAAATTACTACATTCCCCAACAGTGGCATCCGAGCCTGGTTTTATGCGTAGATGTTTATGCACGAGTAGAACACAAGTGAGTTGTGGGCGATACAAGTCATACTGCTTACCAGCATGTCATACTTTAGTTCGGCGGTATTGTTGGATGAAGCGGCCCGGACCGACATCACGCGTACGCTTATGCGAGACTGGTTCTACCGACGTGCTTTGCACATAGGTGGCTGGCGGGAGTCAGTTTCTCCAACTTTAGTTGAACCGAGTGTGGCTACGCCCGGTCCTTGAGAAGGTTAAAACAACACTAACTTGACGAACTATCGTTGTGGTTTTGATGCGTAGGTAAGAACGGTTCTTGCTCAGCCCGTAGCAGCCACGTAAAACTTGCAACAACAAAGTAGAGGACGTCTAACTTGTTTTTGCAGGGCATGTTGTGATGTGATATGGTCAAGGCATGATGCTATATTTTATTGTATGAGATGATCATGTTTTGTAACCGTGTTATCGGCAACTGGCAGGAGCCATATGGTTGTTGCTTTATTGTATGCAATGCAATCGCCCTGTAATTGCTTTACTTTATCACTAAGCGGTAGCAATAGTCGTAGAAGAAATAGTTGGCGAGACGACAATGATGCTATGATGGAGATCAAGGTGTCGCGCCGGTGACGATGGTGATCATGACGGTGGTTCGGAGATGGAGATCACAAGCACAAGATAATGATGGCCATATCATATCACTTATATTGATTGCATGTGATGTTTATCTTTTATGCATCTTATTTTGCTTTGATTGACGGTAGCATTATAACATGATCTCTCACTAAAAATTTCAAGATAAAAAGTGTGCTCCCTGAGTATGTAACGTTGCCAAAGTTCGTCGTGCCGAGACACCACGTGATGATCGTGTGTGATAAGCTCTACGTCCATCTACAACGGGCACAAGCCAGTTTTGTACACGCCGAATACTCGGGTTAAACTTGACGAGCCTAGCATATGCAGATATGGCCTCAAAACACTGAGACCGAAAGGTCGAGCGTGAATCATATAGTAGATATGATCAACATAGTGATGTTCACCATTGAAAAGTACTCCATCTCATGTGATGATCGGACATGGTTTAGTTGATTTGGATCACGTGATCACTTAGATGATTAGAGGGATGTCTATCTAAGTGGGAGTTCTTAAGTAATATGATTAATTGAACTTAGTACCTGATAGTATTTTTCTTGTCTATGTTTATTGTAGATAGATGGCCTGTGCTGTTGTTCCGTTCAATTTTAATGCGTTCCTTGAGAAAGCAAAGTTGAAAGATGATGGCAGCAATTACATGGACTGGGTCCGTAACTTGAGGATTATCCTTATTGCTGCACAGAAGAATTACGTCCTGGAAGCACCGCCGGGTGCCGGGCTGCTTGTAGATGCAACTAATGACGTTAAGAACGTCTGGCAGAGCAAAGCTGATGACTACTCGATAGTTCAGTGTGCCATGCTTTACGTCTTAGAACCGGGACTTCAACAACGTTTTGAACGTCATGGAGCATATGAGATGTTCCAGGAGTTGAAGTTAATATTTCAAGAAAATGCCCGGATTGATAGATATGAAGTCTCCAATAAGTTCTACAGCTGCAAGATGGAGGAGAATAGTTCTGTCAGTGAATATACACTCAAAATGTCTGGGTATAACAATCATTTGATTCAACTAGGAGTTAATCTTCCGGATGATAGTGTCATTGACAGAATTCTTCAATCACTGCCACAAAGCTACAAGAGCTTCACGATGAACTATAATATGCAAGGGATGGATAAGACAATTCCCGAGCTCTTCACAATGCTAAAGGTTGCGGAGGTAGAAATAAAAAAGGAGCATCAAGTGTTGATGGTCAACAAGACCACCAGTTTCAAGAAAAAGGGCAAAGGGAAGAAGAAGGAACTTCAAGAAGAACAGCAAACAAGTTGCTTCTCAAGAGAAGAAACCCAAGTCTGGACCTAAGCACGAGACTGAGTGCTTCTACTACAAGCGGTGGACACCTTGGAAGCATAAGCCCCAAGTATTTGGCGGATAAGAAGGATGGTAAGGTGAACAAAGGTATATTTGATATACATGTCATTGATGTGTACCTTACTAGAGCTCGCAGTAGCACCTGGGAATTTGATATTGGTTCTATTGCTAATATTTGCAACTCGAAACAGGGACTACGGATTAAGCCAAGGCTGGCTAAGGGAATATTCCCCTGATCATTTTGGTATATATATACCCTATATAAAATATTTATAGATATTGTTTTATTTCTGTTTTTGTTTTTATTTAAAAAATAATAATAATAAAAGAAAACCCCTCGGGCGCCAGCTAGGCCACCCAGCCCACCAGCCGCCTCACCCTCAAATTTCGCCCAGCTTGAATCGAGGCCCAACCTGGCCGGCCCGATCGGTTTATTATTTAGTTTAGGTTTATTTTATTAGGCGGTTCGTTTAGTTTAAACCTAGGGCCCGTTTAGGCTATCTAACGCACAGGGCACAGTATAGGCCCATTAGGCCTTTTTCCTTTTATTTTGATTTTCTGTTTTAGCCGAATAGTTTCAATTTTCAAAAATGTATATCTTTTATTCTGCTTAATATTTTTGAGTGATTCTTTTTTTATTGGATTGCAAATTTTATATAGTTTCAGGAAAATATATATTTAGCTATGTTAAAAATAATTAAAAATGCTTTAATATTGTTTTAGCCAGAATAGCAAATCTGCTATAACTTTAGTTAGAAAAATTATTTTTGCATGATTCTTTTTGTCACTACTTTATTTTGACTTTGCCAAACCCTAGAAATTAACTTTGGTATTTTAGGATTAATAAATAATTAGTTCTAGACAGAATCCTATTAATCCTAATTAATTGACTAGTTCCTGTTTTCCTAATTAATTAATTAGTAAATTAATTTATTTTTAACTTGTGATTAGTTATTCTAGGATAGTTTCTGTCATTCTAGTAGATGAACTTTTATTTATAATTAATAAAAGTTTTAAATTATTTTCTTAATAGAAATTGGATTAGGCCTAAAATGAGTTTTATAATAGCTTTTTAATTAATTCTTTTTGCTCCTAATTGCTTAGTGAATCCTTTTCTGTTAAGTTAACCTAAAACCATGATTAGGTTATATTAAGGAATTTTTGTTATACAAAAACTATTTTTGTTATTGTTTGGAGTAGGAAAAAAAAACTTTGAATTGGTTTCTTTGAGTTTTTCTTTTGGATTTGGTTTTGATTGTTTTGTTGTGCTATGTTACTATTGTTATCTTGTGTGATCCTCTTGCTTTGTGCTTATTGTGTTATTGTTTGTCTCGGTAGAGTTTCGAGTGCTGAAGCTTGCTACTACGACTCTTTAGCTTACGAGGATCATCAAGAAGGCAAGTTTTGATCATGTTATTTCTATACCTATGTTTTGTGCATTAGTAGTTGTCACCACCCCACCATGCATGCAGTAGTGAAATCTTGAAGTCATTAAACTTGAGTAGTATCATGTGGTAGGATGAACCAATCCCTTGTTACCATGACCCCGGACGTAGTAGTTATTTTGCTATGCTCAGAGACGGGATTTGGGATGAGTGAAATTCATAAGCAAGATGTGAGAGTTAATGATGATGACAACCCATGGACTACAATGATCAAGATGGACTTGGAAAATCACTACGGGTGGAGGACGGTTGACGGGCACCTGGAGCACCCAAGGTGGCGGGATGCATGGAGAAGCGCCATGACATCCTCATGGAAAGCTTCACCCAGCCACGAAGAGAAGGATGGATGCCCCATGACCGGAAGCTTACTGTGCAGCCGCAAGCCATTATGGGCTCTGGCTGGGTTGACCCTAGTAGTGACGCTGGCTGGACGGGTACTACGAGAAGTAGACGAACGGTAGGATTGGATGGGTACTGCAAGGGCGTAAGAACTCTTTGGAAGACCCTGTTTCATTCGTCCCGTCTTCAAACACCATGAAGTGCGAAGACTTTAAAGGAGGGAATGATTCTTGCGGGGAAAGTGCGCAAACCTCTGCAGAGGGTTATAACCTAATCGATTAGCCGTGTCCCCGGTTACGGACATTTGAGCCTCTGGACCTTGGAAGTATTCGGATATCTCAACACTAAAACTAATGAATTAATTTTGAGGGTTTATGACTTAATAATAATTTGGGAACGAGATACTGGTTGGCGGAACCATCTCAATAACTACCAACAATTTGTAGTAATTTGCAAATAAGTCCACTGTAGTAGGATAAAATTGGCTTTACGCAAAATGATGAAACTTAGAGCTCCACAGCCAAAATGCATATAGTGTAGTAACTTTATTATTGTTATTCTTCATGACTTGCCGACTTATTCCAAAAGCTGACCTACATGGCTGCAACGTATTATGTTGCGTAGATATATTCCGATCAGAGTGAGGCTACGCCCGCGCTTGGCGATTGCCCTTTGAGTCGGATGGACTCGCTTTACCTCGACGCCGTAGCATTAGTAGTTTATTTCTCATGAGTTGGCCTTGAGCCGAATTTATTCCCTTGTAATAAAGACTCTATATGAGAATCGTGTAATAAAATTCAGGTGTGATTGAACTTTGATTACTTTATCGATGTACTGTGAGTACCAGCATGATCTTGGGATGGTACAGACACAGAGACTTGACCGATGTTGGGTCAGGTCGCTACAGAGATGGTATCAGAGCACACGCTGACCGTAGGATCGTAACCCTAGGATCGGAAAGCCATAAGCAGAGACCATTTACTTTGAACCCCTTTCATTCTATAATTCTTCCTTGTTCTATTCTGACTCTTCTCCCCTTTGCAACATTCTAGATGGCCGCCGAGTTCACCCCAGTTTTGCTACCGGAGTTCTGCCAGCCCGATGAGACGATGCCCTTCGGAAGGAAGCTGGTCCAGATGGTGAAGCTGCTGAAGATTGCTCTGCCTCGATCACCGGGAAACCCACTAATGCACTTCCGACGGACACCCGCCACAGGATTGAGGTGCATATCCTGTGGAGGACCTTTGGAGGACACACGGAGCCTATCAACTTTGAGTTCACCGAGTTCAACTGGATCATCGGTAGGGACGTGGCGATCTATCGAGCACTTGGACATCTCCGAGAGGAGTACAGGGCCGAGCTCGATCACTCGGACCTCGCCATGGTTTCTCGCAGGGCAAGGAATGGAGATATCATCCGTACCATTGAGGACGATTCCACTCTCTCTTACATCCAGGACTTGGAGTGTCTTCTCAGGAAACGGGAGATTCGGACTCGCCATAACTCAAGACACACGGAAGCTTTTGTTCCGCGAATTGGAACTGGAGGAGAAGGCACGCGCAGACTTCCTTGGCCATGAGGAAGAAATCACGGACTTCATGGAGATAGTCGACGACCTGAAGATGAAGCTTGCCGCGATAGAGGAAAAGATGGACTTGGGAGAGGACCTTTACCCGAGTGGAGACGAAGCACCCCTCGTGAGCAATGATCAGGATTTCGAAGGGAGTACCACTGAAGGAAACCCCAAGAGGAGGCGCCACTGATGAAGACTGTTTAGTCGACCACCATGTTATCTTTTACTTTTTCGTCGATCAGTTTAGGCCGATGTTTTTCCTTCGATTAGTCATGAGCTTTTGTAATCGAGTTTGAACCATGTTTGAGTGGAATGAATAAATGATTGGTGTGTTATGATTGTGCATTCATATGGGTAGTGTATTTCTCATAGACCATTGTTCTATTCTAATTTTCTCAACCACTCCAAAAACACCAGATGCCTCCGAGACGTGACACTGGTTTCCCGCCGGAGCTCACCCAAATGCTCCAGCAGCAGAATGCACCGATGCAACTCCTTATTCGTAATCAGAACAACACCGCCAACAATCCACCGCCACCACCACCACCCACCGTGGACAACTTGACTCGATTTACGAGGTTGAATCCGCCAGTGTTCTCTAGTAGCACTGAGCCGATTGTGGCTGATGATTGGCTCCGCAAAATCGGAAGGGAGCTAGTCACCGTTGGATGCACTGATGCTGAGAAGGTGCGCTTTGCCGCGCATCAACTAGATGGACCTGCAGCTTCTTGGTGGGAGAATTACACCGCCACTTTTCCCATGCGTGGCATCACTTGGGACCAATTCCAGCAGGCCTTTCGACCTTTGCTCATGTCTCACCGGAGCCATGAGTCTGAAGAAGCGTGAGTTCCGCAACTTACGCCAGGGAATCGTCTTGTGGCACAAGACGTGGATGAATTCAGCAAGCTTGCTCGCTATGCCCCCGATGATGTGGCCACAGATGCCGCCAAGGTGAGAAGTTCCTTGAGGGACTCAATGATGAACTGAGCATGCAGCTTATTGTGGCTACTTTCAACAACTACCGTGAGCTGGTAGACAAGGCCACCATTCTTGAAGGCAAGCAGCAGCAGATCGAAGTCGCAAGCGGAAGTACAGCCAAGGGAAGCACAACTCGAGCTCAAAGAAGCCCGTTATGCACCATACTCGGAGGGCACACCCATCATAACCATGGAGGTCATAACCATGGAGGAAATGGGAACAACCGCAGCCAGACAACAAGTCGTGCCATGGTAATGGCAATGGCAATGGAAATGGTAATGGCTATCAAGCACCGTTCGCCTGCCCGGCGATCTGAGCCACATCACCGCTTCAAGTGCCGTAAGACAGGCACTATGCCACCGACTGCCCGTAGGCCAAGCAGAGGAATGGGAATGGCAATGAAGGCTCAAATAAGAAGCCCAATTCGTTCCCTCGTGCTCAAGTGAATCACATCGACGTGGAGGACGTCTATGATCAGCCGCATAATCGTGGTTGGTAAGTTTTATTGAATTCACGTTCAGTTTTGGTTCTCTTTGATTACGGTGCAACGCATTCATTCATATCAAGGGTAGTTGTGGAAAAGTACGGGTTGCCCACTAGAACCCTTAGAAGCCCCCTTCGCATCGGTTCCGCAGAGGAGAAATGATGGCGGCGAGACTACCATGCAACTCTCAACATCGGAACCATAAATTTCCCTTGAGACCTCATAGTGTTGGAAACCCAGACCTTGGATGAATCAAGAGGTTTGGAGTCAAGGGAAAGTTAGCACCCCGATTCATTGGCCCATACAAAATCCCCGAACGTCGTGGAGAGGTTGCGTACAAGTTGGAATTGTCGGAAGGATTGTCCGAGTTCATGATGTCTTCCATGTTTCTCACCAAGAAGTGTCATGCCGACATGGCCGATGTTCCGTTGAGAGACACAGTGCCCCTAGAGGCCATACAGCTTGACAAAGGATTTGACTTACAAGGAGAAACCCGTCAATTCTTGAGACTGCAAGCGAGTCACCCGCAGCAAGGTCATCAAGTTTTGCAAGGTGTCAGGAGTCACCACACCGAGGAAGAAGCCACTGGGAGCGCCAAGAAGACCTTCTTCGAGATCACCCGCACCTATTTGTTAGCCAACCCGAATCTCGAGGGCTAGATTCATCTTAAGGTGGGTAGGTTTGTAACATCCCAAATTTCCTATTTGGAATGTTTTACAATTATAGCTAAGCATCCTATGCATCCTGTTTGAATTTGAATGCCATTTGAAGTTTCAGAGCAATTTGAGTTTTGAATTTGAATTTCAAACTTTGGCATGTGGGAAACATTTCAAAAACTAAGCCTGATAGATACTTGATCAAAAGTATGAGAGGAGCAAACATGACACTCCAAAAATATCGAGGAAACAATGCCAAAAGTTTTGGAATTCAAATCTGAATTTTATTTGAATTTGAAAAAGGACTTTTATAAAGTTTGGATTTTGCCTTCGAAAAATGTTCAAATGAAAGGGAATATTCCCCTGATCATTTTGGTATATATATACCCTATATAAAATATTTATAGATATTGTTTTATTTCTGTTTTTGTTTTTATTTAAAAAAATAATAATAAAGAAAACCCCTCGGCATAGGCCACCCAGCCCAGCCAGCGCCGCCTCACCTCACCCATTACCCAGCCCGGCCCAGCCAGCCAGGCCAGCCAGCAGCCAGCTCACCTCGCCCCTGAAACCCCAGGCTTGATCGGCCCGAACCCTCCTCTCTCTCCCATCACCCATGGGCCCCGCCTGCCTTCCTTCCTCGCCCACGCCACGAGCTCATTGAGATCCACCGGATCCCGAAGGATCCGGATCCCCGACAGCCCGATGCCCTTCCGAACCACCTCGACCCCGGCTATAAAGCCGAGGCTCCGCACCCCATTCCCCTAGCGACGCCGACCCCTCTCCCTCTCCCTCCCGAGCTCACCGAGCACCGAACCCCTCCCGCCGCCAAAGTCGCCACGACGCCATCCTCGTCCACCCCGACCTCCCAACACCACCGAACCTCCCTCGTGCTCGTGCGCGTCTCCCGACTGGCCGCCAACTTCGCCCGGCCTTGACGCCTCGAGCACTCTCGCCGCCCGCCGCTGCCGTCGCCGAGTCCGGTGAGTCCCGGCAACACCCTCCCGTCCGATCGTAGATCGATGGCCTAGATTAGAAGCCCTCAAGGGGTAGGTTTTAGTTAGAAAACCGCCGGCCCGATCGGTTTATTATTTAGTTTAGGTTTATTTTATTAGGCCGGTTCGCTTAGTTTAAACCTAGGGCCCGTTTAGGCTATCTAACGCATAGTATACGTGATAGGCCCATTAGGCCTTTTCCTTTTATTTTGATTTTCTGTTTTAGCCGAATAGTTTCAATTTTCAAAAATGTATATCTTTTATTCTGCTTAATATTTTTGAGTGATTCTTTTTTTATTGGATTGAAAATTTTATATAGTTTCAGGAAAATATATATTTAGCTATGTTAAAATAATTAAAAATGCTTTAATATTGTTTTAGCCAGAATAGCAAATCTGCTATAACTTTAGTTAGAAAAATTATTTTTGCATGATTCTTTTTGTCACCACTTTATTTTGACTTTGCCAAACCCTAGAAATTAACTTTGGTATTTTAGGATTAATAAATAATTAGTTCTAGACAGAATCCTATTAATCCTAATTAATTGACTAGTTCCTGTTTTCCTAATTAATTAATTAGTAAATTAATTTATTTTTAACTTGTGATTAGTTATTCTAGGATAGTTTCTGTCATTCTAGTAGATGAACTTTTATTTATAATTAATAAAAGTTTTAAATTATTTTCTTAATAGAAATTGGATTAGGCCTAAAATGAGTTTTATAATAGCTTTTTAATTAATTCTTTTTGCTCCTAATTGCTTAGTGAATCCTTTTCTGTTAAGTTAACCTAAAACCATGATTAGGTTATATTAAGGAATTTTTGTTATACAAAAACTATTTTTGTTATTGTTTGGAGTAGGAAAAAAAAACTTTGAATTGGTTTCTTTGAGTTTTTCTTTTGGATTTGGTTTTGATTGTTTTGTTGTGCTATGTTACTATTGTTATCTTGTGTGATCCTCTTGCTTTGTGCTTATTGTGTTATTGTTTGTCTCGGTAGAGTTTCCGGAGTGCTTAAGCTTGCTACTACGACTCTTTAGCTTACGAGGATCATCAAGAAGGCAAGTTTTGATCATGTTATTTCTATACCTATGTTTTGTGCATTAGTAGTTGTCACCACCCCACCATGCATGCAGTAGTGAAATCTTGAAGTCATTAAACTTGAGTAGTATCATGTGGTAGGATGAACCAATCCCTTGTTACCATGACCCGGGACGTAGTAGTTATTTTGCTATGCTCGTAGACGGGATTTGGGATGAGTGAAATTCATAAGCAAGATGTGAGAGTTAATGATGATGACAACCCATGGACTACAATGATCAAGATGGACTTCGGAAAATCACTACTGGGTGGAGGACGGTTGACGGGCACCCTGGAGCACCCAGTGGTGGCCGGGATGCATGGAGAAGCGCCATGACATCCCGCGGAAAGCTTCACCCAGCCACGAAGAGAAGGATGGATGCCCCATGACCGGAAGCTTACCTGTGCAGCCGCAAGCCATTATGGGCTCTGGCTGGGTTGACCCTAGTAGTGACGCTGGCTGGACGGTACTACGAGAAGTAGACGAACGGTAGGATTGGATGGGTACCGGCAGTGGCCAGAAGAACTCTTTGGAAGACCCTGTTTCATTCGTCCGTCTTCAAACACCATGAAGTGCGAAGACTTTAAAGGAGGGAATGATTCTTGCGGGGAAAGTCGCAAACCTCTGCAGAGGGTTATAACCTAATCGATTAGCCGTGTCCCGATTCACGGACATTTGAGCCTCTGGACCTTGGAAGTATTCGGATATCTCAACACTAAAACTAATGAATTAATTTTGAGGGTTTATGACTTAATAATAATTTGGGAACGAGATACTGGTTGACGGAACCATCTCAATAACTACCAACAATTTGTAGTAATTTGCAAATAAGTCCACTGTAGTAGGATAAAATTGGCTTTACGCAAAATGATGAAACTTAGAGCTCCACAGCCAAAATGCATATAGTGTAGTAACTTTATTATTGTTATTCTTCATGACTTGCCAGCTTATTCCAAAAGCTGACCTACATGGCTGCAACGTATTATGTTGCGTAGATATATTCCGATCAGAGTGAGGCTACGCCCGCTTGGCGATTGCCCTTTGGAGTCGGATGGACTCGCTTTACCTCGACGCTCCGCAGCATTAGTAGTTTATTTCTCATGAGTTGGCCTTGAGCCGAATTTATTCCCTTGTAATAAAGACTCTATATGAGAATCGTGTAATAAAATTCAGGTGTGATTGAACTTTGATTACTTTATCGATGTACTGTGAGTACCAGCATGATCTTGGGATGGTACAGACACAGAGACTTGACCGATGTTGGGTCAGGTCGCTACATTGCATTACTCCATTTCTCCATGAACTTAATACACTAGATGCATGATGTATAGCGGTCGATGGGTGGAGTAATAGTAGTAGATGCAGGCAGGAGTCGGTCTACTAATCTTGGACGTGATGCCTATGTAATGATCATTGCCTGGATATCGTCATGATTATTTGAAGTTCTATCAATTGCCCAACAGTAACTTCTTTACCCGTCGTTCGCTATTTTTCTCGAGAGAAGCCACTAGTGAAACCTATGGCCCCCGGGTCTCTTTCTCATATTATTTATGCTTACATCTATTTTCCTTTGCTTTTATTTTCAGATCTACTAAACCAAAAATACAAAAATACCTTGCTGCGTTTTATTCTCATTTATTTTATTTGGCGTTCGATCTATCAATCTACTACAATTTTATTCACGTCCGTTTGCCTATATTGAGGCGCCGCTACCCGGAAGGGATTGACAACCCCTTTTACACATGGGGTTGTGACTATTTTTGTTATTTGTGTGCAGGGGCTGTTTACATTGTGTTGTTTGGTTCTCCTACTGGTTCGATAACCTTGGTCTCATAACTGAGGGAAATACCTACCGCTGCTGTGCTGCATCATCCCTTCCTCTTTGGGGAAATATCGATGTAGCTTCAAGCCGCATCAAAAGGAATTTCTGGCGCCGTTGCCGGGGAAGGATCCTCAACATATAATAGGTTCCTAATCACAAATCTCATCTCCTCACAATTTACATTATTTTCCATTTGTCTCTCGTTTTCCTCTCACCCACTTCACAAAAATTTGCTGTTTTATTTACCCCTCTTTTCGCTTTGCCGCTTTCTTGCCAGATCTGTTTTTGAGTGCAATCTTGTTGTGTAGTCATCATGACTCAAGAGAACACCAAGTTGTGTTATTTCTCAAATACCAACAACAATGATTTTAGTGAAACTCCGATTGCTCCTCCCGCCACTAGTGCGGAGTCTTGTGATATTAATATCGCTTGTCGCATCTTGTTATGAAAGATCAATTTTCTGGTACTCCTAATGAGGATCCCGCGTCCCATCTTAATACCTTCGTGGAATTATGAGATATGCAAAAGAAAAAAGATGTGGACAATGATGTTTTGAAGATGAAATTATTTCCTTTTTCTTTGCGTGAATCTGCAAAAATTTGGTTCTCTTCTTTGCCTCGCAATAGTATTGATTCTTGGAATAAGTGCAAAGATGCTTTTATCACTAGGTATTTTCTGCCCGCAAAAATTATTTCCCTTAGAACCCAGATCATGAATTTCAAGCAACTTGAACATGAGCATGTTGCACAATCTTGGGAAAGGATGAAAATGATGCTAAGGAATTGCCCAATTCATGGGTTAAATCTTTGGATGATCATACAAATTTTTTATGCGGGGTTGAATTTTGTTTCTCGTAATCTTTTATCCACTGCCGGCGGTACTTTTATGGAAATTACTTTGGGTGAATCCACCAAATTTCTTGATAATATCATGGCAAATTATTCGCAATGGCATACCAAAAAAGAGCTCCTACTAGTAAAAAGTTAATTCGGTTGAAGAAATTTCTTCTTTGAGTAAAAAGTTGATGCTCTTATGAAATTGGTTGCTAGTAAAAGTGCTCCTATTGATTTTAATGATATGCCTTTGTCTACTTTGATTGAGCAAAATAGTGATGCCGTGATATGTGAATTTTATCTCTCGAAATAATTTCAATAACAATGCTTATAGAGGTAATTTTAATCCTAGGCCTTTTCCTAGTAATTCCTCCATTAATTATGGTAATTCCTATGGCAATCAACCTTATAATAAATATAGGGACACCTCTGATCTTGATAATAATATTAAAGAATTTATCAACACGTAAAAAGTTTTCAACACTACCATAGAAGAAATGTTGAATAAGATTGATGATTTGTCTAGAAGTGTTGATAGAATTTCTCATGATGTGGAAAATCTCAAAATGAAAATTTGTGTGCCTATGGTTGATGAATCAATTAAAGCTCTTTATGTTTCTATGGATGAAAGTTAGAAAAGAACCGCTCGCTTAGTGCTCAAAGAGAATTTTTTAAAAAGCATTTTCTAGTGATTACTTTCGCAAAAATGATGAGGATCTTAAAATGATTGGTGTTTCTTCTATTGATTCCCTGTTTAGTAAAATTAAGATTGATGAAAAAGGGACTGGAGAAGAGTCACCTTTAGTTAGAAGGCGCCCCGATAATTCGGAGGGTGAAAATCTTGTTGAGAAAATTGATAAAAGTGGGTTTGAAGAGGTGAAAACTTTAACTAGTGATGTGCCCACTCTTTATGATCACAAAGACTTTAATTCTGATAGTTTCTCTTTGATTGATTGTATTTACTTGTTGCAATCCACGATAAATTCACCCCATGCTTAAGAACAAAATAAAGCTTTTACTAAACATATTGTTGATGCTATGATGAAAGCTTTAGAAGAAAAAATGGAATTAGAAGTTTCAATTCCTAGAAAATTGCATGATGAATGGGAACCTACTATCAAAGTCAAGATAAAAAATTATGAGTATTTTCTTTGTGTGACTTGGGTGCTAGTGTTTCTACAATTTCGAAATCTTTATGTGATGTGCTTGGTCTTACCGATATGGAATCATGTTCTTTGAATTTACACTTGGCGGATTCTACTATTAAAAAGCCTATGGGAAGAATTAATGATGTTACTATTCTTGCAAATAGGAATTATGTGCCCATAGATTTTATTGTTCTTGATATTGATTGCAATCTGTCTTGTCCAATTATTCTTGATAGACCATTTTTACGCACTATCAGTGTCGTGATTGATATGAAAGAAGGCAATATTAAGTTACAATTTCCTTTGAGGAAGGGTATGGATCACTTCCCTAGAACAATAATTAGGCCACCTTATGAATCAATCATGAGGGCATGTTATGGATCTCGAAACAAAGATGACAAAACTTAGATCCTTGCTTTATGCCTAGCTAAGGGCATAAAACTATAGCGCTTGTTGGGAGGCAACCCAATGAATAAAATTTTATTTTTTATTTTTAGTTTCTGTTCTTGAGTGTTCGCACAATTATGCTACTTTTATAATTGTGTTTTTTGTGTTTTAATTAGTTTTTGTACCAATTAGAACCTATAGGATCTTCTTGGGTGATAGTTGTTTGATCTTGTTGAAAAAATGTAAACTTTTATGCTCATGAAAACAATTCTTATTTTTTTACCAGAGCGCGATAAAATACCAATTCTTTTTGAAGATGATTAATAAAACAAATCTCAGGTCTTCCTATTTCTTCAGAATTTTTGGAGTTTCAGAAGTATTCGAAATATCTAGATTACTACAGACTGTTCTGTTTTTGACATATTCTGTTTTCTTTGCGTTGTGTGCTTGTTTTGATGGCTCTATGGTTTTCTTTGACGAGTTTTTGCCATAGAAAAGTTGGAATACGGCAGATATAATGCAAGAACAAAATATGAATAGGTTTGTTACAATACTTATAGTAGTGATTTGCTTTCTTATACTAACGGATCTCACAAAGGTTTTGTTGAGTTTTGTGTGATTGAAGTTTCAAGTTTTGGGTTATCTTACGATGGATGAAGGAATAAGGAGTAAGAAGAGCCTAAGCTTGGGGATGCCCCGGCATCCCAAGCTATTATCTAAAAGAAATCAAGCAACTAAGCTTGGGGATGCCCCGAGTGGCATCCCTCTTTCTTCTAACGACCATTAGTATTTTACTCAAGCTATATATTTTTACTCGTCACATACTATGTGTTCTCGCTTGGAGTGTCTTGTATGATATGAGTCTTTGCTTGTTTTATTTTGTGTTTTAAGTCTTGATTCCTGTCTGGACACACCTATTTGAGAGAGCCAAAATTATGTCATGACTTGTTAGAATTGCTCTCTATGCTTCAGTTAATTTTTTATGAGCTATGGACTTGCTCTTGTGCTTCACTTATATTCTGCTTGAGCACGGTGTGCTTTAGTATTTTGAAGAAATGCTCTCTTGCTTCACTTAAATTAATTTGAGAGTTAGTAAAATTTTCAAGAAATTCTCTCTTGTTTCACTTAAATTAATTTGAGAGAAAGAAATATTATGCTCATGATGTTCACTTATATTTATTTGAGCTTATCAAAAGCAACAATTGAAAATTAGTTCCAAAGTGATAGATATCCAAGAAGGATATAATAAAAACTTTCATGAAGACCATTGGACAAAATAAACTTGATTTTTGTAATAGTTTTGAGATATGATGATGTGATACGTGAGTCATGTTGATGAGTAATTATGCTTTAGTAAGAATATTGGTGTTAAGGTTTGTGATTCCCTATGCAAGCACGAAAGTCAATAATTATGCAATGGAATTATATCCTACTTGTGGTGCATTATTCAATGTTAATTATGCTTGATGCTCGCTTATGAGATTATTCGTTTCTTGGTTGGTCGCTTCTCAATCTTTTGCTAGCCTTCATTTTGCACTAAGTATGATCACTACTTGTGCATCCAAAAACCATTAAACCAGTTTTGCCACATGAGTACACTATACACTACTAGGAAAAGGGCTACTAATGGCGCACCAGTTTTGCCTACTAATGGCGCATCACTGGTGCGCCATTAGTATCACGCCACTAGAATTTTTTTTAATGGCGCACCACCTGTGCGCCATTAGTATCTGAGATACTAATGGCGCACTGGCAGTGCGCCATTAGTTTTGCCCACGATGCGCCACTAGTAAGCTATACTAATGGCGCACTACACCGTAATGCGCCATTAGTAACAATTTTTAATTTTTTTCTTAATCTCTGGTCACTATTTCACCTATGAGATATCCAACACATATATATATACAACAAGCATCCATATAACAATCATAGCCAACACACAAGTTCCATCATATATACATACATAGCCAACACACAAGTTCCATCATATATACATACATAGCCAACACACAAGTTCCATCGTTACATATTACTAAAGTTTCACATTGTTCATCCAACACCGTTATCCATCAATTCACAAAAGTTTCACATTGATACAAAATAAAAACACAAATGGAAAAGAAGCACTCCATCCATGCAAGCTTCTGTGAATTAAATCAAATCTGCAAAATGATAAACAAGAAGTTAGAAGAAGAAAAGAAGAAGACTAGAAGAATACTAGAAGAAGAAGAACACTAGAAGAAGAATAAGAAGAATTTTGGAAAAGAAATAAGAAGAAGACTATAAGCTTATTATGTAAACTTGATCATTTTGTGCTAACATAAGTTATTTTGGAGCTAACCTATAGGAAATTAAGCATATAAGCTCTAAGTTAGTATATTAGAGCCAACTTAAGTAAAATGAAGCTAACCTATGTCATTTTGGAAAAGAAGAAGAATAAGAAAAAGACTATAAGCTTATTATGTAAACTTGATCATTTTGTGCTAACATAAGTTATTTTGGAGCTAACCTATAGGAAACTAAGCATATAAGCTCTAAGTTAGCATATTAGAGCCAACTTAGGTAAAATGAAGCTAACCTATAGGAAACTAAGCATATTAGAGATAACATAGGTAACTAAATATATATATATATATATATATATATATATATATATATATATATATATATATATATATATATATATATATATCATTTTGGAGATCTGACATACCTGACAAAGTTTAGTTCTCATGCATTGTTCTTCTCCTTCTCCTTCCTCAGTCTAATGCGCCAAGAGCGGCGAGGCGGTGGAGGCGGTGGAGGCAGTGGGATGTAGTCTTCTACCCCAATTGGCGTGGTCATGTCGCCCAACTGTGGGATCGCCGGCGCCACCACCGGTGCGTGGTCATTGTCAGGCACCACCACCATCGCGAGGCCACCTTCAGGCACGGCCATCACTAGGTCATCCTCAGCCACCTCCATCTCTTGTCCATGGTCAGCCACCACCATCTCTTGCCCATGGTAAGCCACCACCATCTCTTGCCCTTGGTCAGCCACCACCAGCTTAGGTCATCCTCGACTTGATGCCCATCGTCATCCTGCATCTCCTCATCCCCACTCTGCTCCTCTTCTCCCACACTCCAGTCCGGATCATCCTTCTTGTTGTCTATGCTGCTGCGAGAATCATTTCTGCTTTCGCTACTGACGGAATCACTTTGCTTCGCTTCTGACCATGGTCGCTTGCTTCGCTTCTGACCATGAGTCGCCGCCGCTTTGGCTATAGCCATTGTCGCTGCCGCTGCTCCCATTACCACCCAAATGCAACAATGACCGTTAACAATCGATGTGAGACAAAGCCAAATGTAGAGGAATAAGAAGAGGCGAACGCATCTGCATCATAATCTTTCAACAGAGCGCATGCGACACATAGTCGCGTTGAACACGCTCACGATGAGCATGGTGGCGCTGCCGTCAGACCAAGAGAAGGAAGTACCCCAACCGCAGGTCGTAGGCACGGTAGAACTTCTCCCACCCACGAGACAAGTACATGTGTCCCTCCTTGATCACCAACTCCACATCCCACAACCTGCGAAACCCGCTGCCGGCCTGTCGCACCTTCACATTATTTGGCGGATCTTCACCCATCAAGATGTTCTTAAACTGTCAGCAGCCTCCTGCAGCTTTGGGACAATGAGTGATGTAGGCAAACAACAGATATCATAATGAGATGGGTGAAGCTAGGGGAGATCTCTCATTTTATATACCTGCGTCATGGATGATACTGGAGTCCCAAGTATGATAGTGAAGAACTCGGAAGCATCCAACTCGTACTGCAGTGTCGCAGAGCGGCGGTGGCTGCTTCCCGCCATCTCTGATAATTAAGCAGCAGAAGAGACCAATTAGTACCCTTACAACCGAACAAGGCAAGGCAAGGTATTAAGACAGATGTGAACACATGAGATAAAATCTAGAGACGTGAACACATGAGAACTACTCGTCATCATCACCAATATTGTGACTAGTGTGATCTTCATCATCACTGCCATATTGCATCATAGTTTCATCGTGGTCATCCTCCAATAATTCAAACTGATTATATGATAAGATAGCAGAGAGATACATTCCAAACTGTGAATGTGGTATGTCAATGGACTTGTAATCATATCGTTGTTCATAGCTAAAATAACACCTTGTATATAAGAAGAAATCATGATCTAGCGTATATATAGATTTACCAAAGAAACTTGTGTGCCTAACTATCAATATCTAGGAAATCAAAGTTATTTCAACTTTGATGTTTGGAATATACCTAGAGAAACATGATTTATTTATTTTACTTCACACTCACAACTAAACAGCTTGAGCAAAAAGGACTCGATAAAAGGTATCACTATGCATAATTATTTGTAGCTACAAACAATACATGTAATGAGCTAGAAAAGCCACCTTACCATCATTAACAGTACTCATAAGTCATAACCCACTTTCCAAATTTAATTGGGAACCCTTTCATAACCATCACCTTTTCTAAAAATCCTAGCAGGACAAAGTTGATCGCCTTGAAGAGACGTGACTCAAGCAGCACTGGACCTTCACGAAGCCTGTCCCGAGGCGTGATCCCCACTACTCCTTGTGCGAGCCTGAAGCGTTTATTTACATGAATTTGTCGTTTGTAATTTGTAATAGAGTACTACTACTACTACTATCTGTGGTCCACAAAAGTTAACTAAGTGTAATAAGTACTACTATGTATTATTGCCAGTTTGGCACAACTTTTCCTCCTCACTCATCTTGCTCCAACTTACGTACGTACGTGATAGTAAAGGGCAAGTGTGAGCTAAGGTACCAGGAGATTATTATGATATTGAGAATGAGCATCCATTGCTCACTGAATTATGCAAGTGTTATCCACGTGTGATATTTACACTTCACTTTCACAGTGTGCGTGGGGAAAGTGAATTTTAAAAATCTTCTAACTTACACTTGAGCAATCATATCTAACTAATGGTACTCGATAATTAATATTCAGAAATTCAGATAGCGAGAGAGCGATTCTGAGAAGACTGTGTTGCATGTTTCACCCGAGGGAAAGCTTCTTCTTTCGATCGAAGACAAGCGCCTCAGAGCACAAGTGTGAGTGTGTCTCAGTTCGCTTAAGCTGTGGGACAGTGGAGCTGGTTCACCAAGCCAATTCAAGCTACAACGAACGAATGAATTCGCAAGCAACACTTGCAGCAGAAAGTTCACGAAGAGAACAGGCTTTTCATTGCTCACTGAATTATGCAAATGTTATCGACATGTGCTATGTTGTTCTTCAAGTTTCTTTACCTCAAATGAAGATCGGTCCTTCGCTCACTGTTTTCCAGGATTTTAGTGTGTTCCCAACAATGAGCAGATGTCAGATTCACTTCGAGTCGCGGCAAAACATACTAGACTTTGGTCATCACTACAGAACCAAAGGAATGGCAAAAAGGACTCGATAAAAGGTATCACTATGCATAATTATTTGTAGCTACAAAAAATACATGTAATGAGCTAGAAAAGCCACCTTACCATCATTAACAGTACTCATAAGTCATAACCCACTTTCCAAATTTAATTGGGAACCCTTTCATAACCATCACCTTTTCTAAAAATCCTAGTTAATTTTGTCCTTTCTTAAAATCAAGCTTGAAATTAACATCACTTCTTTTCTTAACTCTAATCTCATGAATTATCTCACGCAACAATAGCACACCATCTAAAATAAAAACGACTGCTTTGACCACAGAAAAGTCATAAAAGGAACATTTAGCAAACATATAGGCCTATATCTTTGGATCATCATTCCCTTTAGGCAAAAAAGTAATAATGCCATAGTTAAGTCTTCCTACATCCAACTTTCCATTAAAAAAATCATGAAACAGAGGCATCAAATCATAGTTAATGTTCCATCCTTTCAACTTTTTTCTCACTACTCTAACTCTATTTTCCCACAGGTGCGGCGGCTCCGACGGCGGGAGCGGGCCAGAGGAGGAGGAGTGGGCCATCTTCTTCGCCGCCATCGCCGGGCGCCGGCCTCCAGTCCTGGCCGGCCCCATGGTCGACGGACGGAGATCGGTGGGGACGGGCGGCAGCGGTAGGGGACGAGGGGACAGAGGGGACGGAGGGGACGGAGGGGGCGTGGGGCTGGGGTCGGGCGGCGCGGCAGGGGACGGAGGGGACGGAGGGGCGTGGGGGCACGGGCGGGGGGCGGGCGCGGCAGGGGACGGAGGGGACGGAGGCGTGATGGCGCGGCGCAAGCGGCACGGTTGGGGCGGAGGCGACCGAGTGGGGAGGAAGGGAGGAGGAATACGCTTTTTGCCAAAAAGTAAAATTATCATGACTCTGCCTCCAAAGGCGCCATAGTAGTTCTAACTACTAATGGCGACTTTGCCCGGATGCGCCATTAGAATGTTTGAAAAATGAAAAAATGTTTTACTAGTGGCGCACCTTCCGCCTGGTGCGCCATTAGTGTATTCCACACTAATGGCGATCTCCACCAAAGCGCCATTAGTATAGTAGTGGCGCACCACTTCTCTGGTGCGCCATTAGTGTCAATCCTATCTTTAGCCCTTTTCCTAGTAGTGATACCTACTATATGCGGTATTCTTTTGCCGTTCTAAGAAATTTGTATGTGCCATCTCTAATTTTCAAAATAAACTTCTATTTTGTTTGTTCAGACTGTCATGAGCGGTGAGGGGTGGCTAATATTTTCCATGCTACATGTGTTATTCTCACGATGAGTGTTTATTCACTTGTCATTGCACGAGAGTAAGGCAAAGGTATTAGGGATGCCCAGTCCCGAAATGAAAAATGAATTTACTTTATGTTGTCAAATAACAAATTCCTTGGAAAGTGTTGGTATGGGGGAAACCATGGATACGGCTAGCCATAGAAAGTGAAAGTATGGTTGAAAAAGGAATAAACTTTATTTTCTATTTGGGAACCGCCTATGATATATCTAGCATGGAAAGTGTTGGGAACTCTAACTCGTTTTCGATGGTGGGAAGGATACACCTCCCAAAATGTTATTATCTCTAAGTTTTTCGCTTTGAGCTCTCGCACCTCTACAAATCCCTAATTCCCTCTGTGAAGGGCCTTTCTTTTAATTTATGCATTTTTTATTTTGAATTTGAGTCTCCATCTTCTCTTATAAATGCACCAACTAGGAGGCACTATGATCGTACTTGAGCATTGGGTGTAGTTAATATGCGAGTGTCTTTCATCAATTGATCAATGATTAAGCATGATGGGCTAGGGATAGCTTATTTTAGCATTGATATTTTGAAAGACTTGGTTGCTTGTTGATATGCTTGAGTATTTAAGTTGTCATATCAAAATAGACTATTGCTTTGAAAAATAAAAAGTCCAAATGTCCATGCTATAAATAAAAGAAATATGAGATGACATGTTAGGCAGCATTCCACATCAAAATTTCTGTTTTATCACTTATCTACTCGAGGATGAGTAGGAGTTAAGCTTGGGGATGCTGATACGTCTCCAACGTATCTATAATTTTTTATTGTTCCGTGCTGTTATATTATCAAGCTTGGATGTTCTATAATCATTTTATAGTCATTTTATACCATTTTTTGGTACTAACCTATTGACATAGTGCCAAGTGCCAGTTGATGTTTTTTTGCATGTTTTTTACATCGCAGGAAATCAATATCAAACGGAGGCCAAATACAACAAAACTTTACGGAGATTTTTTATGGACCAGAAGACACCTAATGGGCCAAGGCAGCACCAAGGGGGTGCTCCGAGGGGAGCACAACCCACCAGGGCGCGCCAGGAGGCCCAGGCGCGCCCTGGTGGGTTGTGCCCACCTCGGGTGCCCCAGGACCTCCTCTTTGCTCTATAAATACTCTAATATTCCAGAAACCCTAGGGCAGTCGATGAAAATCAATTCCAGCCGCCGCAGAGTCCAGAACCACCAGATCCAATCTAGACACCATCATGGAGGGGTTCACCACTTCCATTGGTGCCTCTCCGATGATGCGTGAGTAGCTCTTTGTAGACCTTCGGGTCTGTAGTTAGTAGCTAGATGGCTTCCTCTCTCTCGCTGAATTCTCAATACAATGGTCTCTTGGCGATCCATACGATGTAACTCTTTTTATGTGTGTTTGTTGGGACTGGATGAACTTTGAGTTTATGATCAGATCTATCTTTTTATATCCATGAAAGTTATTTGAGTTTCTTTGATCTCTTATATGTGTGATTGCTTATAGCCTCGTATTTCTTCTCCGATATTTGGGTTTTGTTTGGACAACTTGATCTATTTATCTTGCAATGGGAAGAGGTGCTTTGTAGTGGGTTCCATCTTACGGTGCTTGATCCCAGTGACAGAAGGGGAACCGACATGTATTTATCGTTGCTAATAAGGATAAAATGATGGGGCCTATCTCTACATAGATAGATCATGTCTACATCATGTCATCGTTCTTATTGCATTACTCGCTTTCTCCATGAACTTAATACACTAGATGCATGCCGGATAGCGGTCGATGAGTGGAGTAATAGTAGTAGATGCAGGTGAGTCGGTCTACTAATCTTGGACGTGATGCCTATGTAATGATCATTGCCTGGTATCGTCATGATTATTTGAAGTTCTATCAATTTCCCAACAGTAATTTGTTTAACGGCCGTCATTATTTTTCTCGAGAGAAGCCACTAGTGAAACCTATGGGCCCTGTGTGTCTTTTCTCATATTATTTATGCTTATGATCTATTTTCCTTTGCTTTTATTTTCATATCTACTAAACCAAAAATACAAAATACCTTGCTGCGCTTTTATTCGCATTTATTTTATTTGGCGTTCGGTCTATCAATCTACTACAATTTTATTCACGTCCGCTTGCCTATCTTGAGGCGCCGCTAACCGAAGGGATTGACAACCCCTTTACATGTCGGGTTGCGAGTATTTTTGTTATTTGTGTGTAGGGGCTGTTTACCTTGTGTTGCTTGGTTCTCCTACTGGTTCGATAACCTTGGTCTCATAACTAAGGGAAATACCTACCACCGATGTGCTGCATCATCCCTTCCTCTTTGGGGAAATACCGACGTAGCTTCAAGCCACATCAAATGCTCGGGCGGACAGCCCGGCCACTGACCAGTCACAAAAAATTGACCCACTCGGGCACCTCCAACGGGCCTCAAATGCCCGGGCTGACCGGCACCCCTCATATTCATCCCAAATATGGGGCGAATATGGCGGCACCCGGGCTTGCCGCCGACCCCGCTACAGGTCGTAGTGGCCCCACCTGCAGCCACTAAAACTCCTTCCTCTCTTATCAGTGCACCCAAAGTTTAGTCCCACATCCCCGCGTGAAGCGGATGCCGACCGGCTTAAATAGCCACACCGGCGGATGGCCGCAAGCTTCTCTGTTGTTGCTTAGGTCAATCAATTCTTCCTATGTGAACGAGATAATTTGACACTAGATTGCATTTCATCAACTGATGATTGTTCATCGAGTGTCAAGTTTATCTCGTTCATGTACGTTGATACCACTACTACAATAGGTGAGACTCATGTATCTTCCAGACCCACTTTTCTAGTTAACCAATGGACCCACTCTACCATGTGGGTCCCAAAGGCTTCTCGGACCCATGTGTCATATGGATCTAGTATGCGTGGTGATCCTGGGGACCCATTTCCATGTGCATGCGAGCATGTCGCACCCACATGTGGGACCCATTGTAACATGTGGGTGCCAATATATTATATTTTCATCTATGAGTGTTAGAGAGTAGGTCAATGAATGCAAAAATAATAGATAAATACATAACAAATTCTAATTCTTTTGAAGATTACCAATTTTCTATCATAAATGTTTATATAATATAATATAATATAATATAGGTGCCAAAATAAAAACACATGTGCCCATGCTAATTTCCTAATTTGTAGACCTTATTTAGATTTCTAATGTAAAAAAATCACTCAAGATGTATGCGTATTTTGGAATGTTCCCCACAAATGTTTTGATATATTTTATATTTATGGATACAAGATCTTTTGCACAATTTCTTAAAATGAATTCTATCTTTAGAAACATTATTTGAGATACATGTAGTTCACATTTGAACTATATCAAATAAATAGATAAACTTCATCTAACATGTGAAATCAAATTTGGGTATAAAGTAGTCTAAGACACGGTAATAAAGGGATCATTTTGCTTCAATAGTAACATACGACAATGCAAAAATATCTAAATTTTGACATGAACATTATAATGTAATGTGTTCCATGTAGAAACCTTTTCTAGTTTAGCCACACCACCACCTATGCTACCACTTTTGTGTTGGTTTTGCATATTATCTCGAATTGACCTGATACATTAATCTACTATATTCCACTTGCTGTGATTGATTTTTTTATGTTGCCAACTTTTCTAACAATGCCAACTCGTAATTAAATAAAGTGTTTCCAACAACAACACTATATCAAAAGGAAATAAAAATATATATACAACCCACGTAACCTTATGGGCCCAAATTTTTCTAAACCCAAGATCTGGCCATACTTGAGCAGCCCAGTAAGGCCAATGGCTATAAATCCCTCACACAAACCTAACCCTATTTCCCAGCCCCATCCGCTCCTCACCACCGCTCTCTTTTTTCCTCGCCGCCAGCCTCCACCTCTTCCATCGGCGCCCACCAGATCGACGCCCTCCGTGTTCCCTCTCCCTAGCCACCATGCCCCGTGAACACCCCCTATGCCTCTGTTCACCTGGGCTGCTCCAGACGTCGGCATGTACGTCTGCGGCGTTGGTGGATCTACCTATTGCGTTGTGCTCGCTCCTCATGTTCGATGTGGGAGGTGGTGGATCGGATCTTGCCCCTCCTCGCCTGTCGCTACTCACGGCCGGCGGCCCGCTTCATGGTGAGAATCCCTATCCTCGCCCCTTCGCCTTGAGACATAGGTCTTCGTCCCGCCACCGCCATGATGGCCACCAACAGCGCCGCACTGCCGCCATCGTCAAGAGGGGCGCCTTCACCATCTTCCTCTCCGTGGATTATCCGTCTAGGACCTCGTGTTCGCCCAGCCTTCCCTTCCCGGAGATAGCATGTTCTCTCGTCTGCTCATGAGATCTTAGATCACGTTAGGATCTTTTATTTTGTTTCGGTCTTGTAGAAGCCGGGTAGCCGCCATACACGGAGACAAAGGATCGAGCAAGTTGAAGACGATCTGGGTTGGCGGATGGTCGTCCCCAAGGACCATTCAGATAGTAACTCGAAGCTCGACCCTAGATGGGTTACACTCCAAGGTTTTCCCCATGAGTTGTTCCTTGACCTATTCTTCTTCCTGCCACTGCCAGTTCTACCGATTTAGGGCTTTAAATCTTACCTATGGTTATTTAGGGAATTTAGAAGACATATTTTGTGGCTTGAAGTGAAGGGCGGTTGTGGACAAGTAAGATTATGCCAATGCTTGGATTTCATATTTAGCTGAGCATGTTAACTTCGGACAAATTTGGAGCTATATTTAAGTGTGTATCCATGCCTTGAGAGATTTGGTGAGTATGAAAGCATATGGCTTCTATCCTGTTGTGAATTTCTATATTATCTTGTGCAAACTGGCTACACAAGATCATAGTTAAACTCCTGCTATTTATTTCCGGTATCATTAGCATGTATGGCAACATTCCATATTTATGTTAGCTCCAGTTGGAAATCATGTATACTGTTGTACAGATAACATATGATTCTGACAAAATATGGCCTTACATAATTTCAGGTATGTGACCTGGTAGGTAATACATGTGGGGGACAGATGTTGGTCTGGGCTGGAACCAGATGAAGAAAAATAGGGGCCATGGCATATTGCAAAGGGTCCAATAAGAGGGACAAGTGCCCTCTTAGATGCTGCAAGAATTGCATTCAACAAGTAACATAATTCCTCTCTACTTTTCGTAGAGCCTGTGATAGGCTATCTTGTTCGGTTTGTTTGTTGATGTTCTCTTTGTTTAATAGGTACCCTTTGATTGTGGATGAAGTGTTGAAGAAGGAGGCTCACGAATGCCCCTTAACGCAGGAAGGAGTGCAACTGCAGCGTGTGCCAGTGAGTAATCTGAAGGTGATGCTTGCCATGGAGGATTTCATATTTTCATTCTTGTTGATGGATCTCTTTACCTGATTTTATTTGGCAGGACTAGAAAGGGGAGTAGTTTCTGCTACAAAGAGGATGATGGTCAACCTGGTGTGAACTAAGAGCAATGATGCTCTCAAGGATGAAATAGTCATACCCAGTGGTACTCTCGTGACTTGTCTTGTAGGTATAGAGCTGCAATTTGAAGATGTTGGTGCTCCTATTCAATTCTAGAGTACTGTCACTCATTTGGCGAGGTAATTATGGAAAGCAAATATTAATATGTTTTATTTACCATTTCGTGTTGCATTGGATCATTGATGCATCTACTCCTCATTTCTAAATCTGTTTTACTTTAGCTAGTTATGGTTAGTTAGGTTGTATGAGAATGTTGCCAAGCTAAAAAAATTGTTGTTTGCTTGTTGCTTCTGTCTTGTTAACACAAAATAGATCATCAACTTGAGGGGCGTATTGTTTTTTATTTCTCAATTTATAATCTAATGAAAGTTTATTTAATAATTTGGCACCAAACTTGGTATATGTTTCCATAAATGAATATGTTTAACTATTTTTAGCCACCCGCTTGCTTTTAGAGATCTTTTCTTCCATATTATAAATAGAATAATGTACCGATTAATGTAAGAAGATCTGCAAAATAAGGAAGGGGCAACTAGAAGAAACTCTCAAAGACTTAACTCTACTTGAAGAGGTGTCTTCAGTTGTTGCTAACCTTCACATAAAGTTGTTATTTGTCATAAAAATGGTAAAGATATGTAAATATACTCCAAATTGCTATTTCCTTGTTTTCCCCATGCAGTCAATAACTTGGTAAATGAGGTTATTTTTTAGCCCTTTCATGTATCCAAGACATGGAGATGAATGGATAAGAAAAGTCGGCGAGTGCACCAATTTGAAGTTACATACAGAAGATTTCACCTTTCATTGCTTAAATCAGGGGGTATCAGGATATAAAAATTTGAACCCTTCTTGTAAGCCATAGGTGTTGTATAGTCTATGTGATGAGGCATTACCTTCCGAGTAAGTACAGGCTATCATATTTGCGAAGTAGTTCAGTTCACTAATGTCATATTAATTATCTTGTTACTTTGTTCAGAAAGTTGAGGACCTGGATTAACATTAAAGGTAGAGAATGTATGGCTAGAGAGAAAAAACAAAGCTCCAACCAGAAAAGTATTTATCTTGGGAAGATCTTTTTTTTGGTCAAGTCACTTACTTGACATTAATGATCATAGGTTTTGTCTTATTTCCTAGCAACATGAGCTAAAAGAAAGATACAATGACATGGCTAAAACAATGAAAGGAGAAACTGCTAGCAATGAGGAAGCTAATCATATCATTTCTCAAATAAAGGAAGCATAAGAAGCCTATTTGACTTCTTCTGCTTCCTTTATTTGAGAAAGGATATTATCAACTTCCTGAATGCTAGCAGTTTCTCCTTCGATTGTTTTAGCCATGTCATTATATCTTCCTTTTAGCTCCTTTTGTTATGACACAAGACAAAACCAATGGTCATTAATGTCAACTAAGTGACTTGACCACAAAAAAGGAACTTCCCAAGATAAATACCTTTCTGGTTGCAGCTTTGATTTTTTTTCTCTGGCCACACATTCTCTATCTTTAATGTCAATCCAGGTCCTCAACTTTCTGAACAAAGTGACAAGATAATTAGTATGACAGTAGGTAAGTGAACTACTCCAGCAAATATGATACTCTTTACTTACTCAGAAGATAATGCCGCATCACACAAACAATTCAGCACCTCCAGCTTACAAGAAGGGTTCAAATTTTTATATCCCGATACCCCCTGATTTAAGCAGCAAAGGGTGAAATCTTCTCTACGTAATGTCAAAGTGATGTACTCGCCGACTTTTCTTATCCATTCATCTCCATGTCCTAGATACTCAAAAGAGCTAAGAAAAAAATAACCTCAGTTACCAAGTTACTGACTGAATGGGCAAAAACAAGGAAATAGCAGTTTGCGATACTTACATATCTTTGCCAATTTCTATGATGGACAACAACTTTATGTGAAGGTTAGTAACAACTAAAGACACCTCTTCAAGTTGAGTTAAGTCTTTGAGAGTTTCTTCTAGTTGTCCCTTCCTTATTTTGCAGATCCACTTACATCATTTGGTACATTATTATATTTATAATACAAAAGAAAAAGTCTCTAAAAGCAAGCATGCAGCTAAGAACAGTTAAAAAAATTCATTTATGGAAACATATACCATGTTTGGTGCCAGATTATAAAATAAAATGCAAATAAACTTTCATTAGATTATAAATTGAGAAATAATAAACAATATCCCACTCAAGTTTATTATCTATTTTGTGTTAACAAGAAAGAAGCAGTAAGAAAACAATATATTTTTTAGCTTGGCAACATTCTCAAACAACCTAACTAACCATAACTAGCTAAAGCAAACCGATTTAGAAATGAGGAGTAGATGCATCAATGATCCAATGCAACACTTAAATGGTAAATAAAACATATTACTATTTGCTTTCCAAAATTATCTTGCCAAATGAATGAAACAACTCCAGAAATTGAATAGGAGCACCAACATCTTCAAATCAGAGTTTCTATGCCTGCAAGGCAAGTCACAAGAATACCCCAGGTACAACTATTTCATCCTTGAGAGCATCATTGCTCTCGGTCAGACTAGGTTGACCTTTGGCCTCTTGGTAGCATAGACCATTCGCCCCGTCAGTGCCTTCCCTTCCCTAGTTCTGCCAAATAAAACCAGATAAAGAGATCCATCAATTAGAACGAAAATCTAAAATCCCCCCATGTCATGCTTCGACTTCAGATTGCTCACTGGCACACGCTGCAGTTGCACTCCTTCCTACATTTGGGGCGTTATCAGGCCTCCTTCTTAAACACCTCATCCGCAATCAAATGGTACATGTTAAACAAATAGAACATTGACAAACAAACCCAAAGAGGATCTCCTACAAATGTGCCTCTACTTAAAAGCAGAGAGGAAATTATTTTACTTGTTACGAGTGTAATTCTTGTAGTTTCTGAGAGGGCACTTGCCCCTCTTATTGGACCCTTTGAAACTTGTTGTGACCCCTCTTTTTTTCTTATGACATCGACGAATAGCAAAATAGACAAAAAATGAAACAAGAGACCAATTCTCTTTTTACAGAAACAGTAGGACCCTACTACATACTTTCTATTGATTTTGGTTAATATTGCAAGCAAGAAAAGAGAAGGAGTTGAGTGCTAAAGGCCCTAGAATGATAACCTTCATATAGAAAGGTTTGACAGTCTCTGTTGTTAGGCAAGAAATGTAGTTGATGGAGTTGGTCAGTATGTCCGGCGCCCCAATTAGCGAAAACTATTTCCGGTAGGCTTTACTGAAAAGACATCTAAAAATAAGTGGTCTTTGATCTCCATCACATATTCTCCACATATAATACAATAATAGTCATCAATGAATAAATTCCTACAATAAAGCATATGTCTGTTATGAAGTTTATCTTGCAAGAGAAGCTAGATGAAAACCTTGTGTTTCTTTTGATAGGAAGATCAGATAATTCTAGCAGATGATTTTTTTGTTTTTTTAAAGAAAGTAGTGAATCATGGGGAACTGACATACCTGAAGATCACTAGAAGAGCTCCAGGAATTTGACATCTATTGTTTCCTGATGACAGTAGCCTATTTTCCAAGCAAATGCATAACAAAGGAGGTTGTGAAGAATGTGATACATAAATTTGAGGAGCGCACTGGACAGTTGTCAACTTCACAAAAATACTTTCTCTTGTTTAGTAGTGGATGGCAGGTGGAAAGACAAGAGGAGGTGAAATCCACACTAGGAAAGGTGCATGATTGAAGAGAAATAGCTATGCAATATTCCAACCTATCAATGAAAGATTCACTAAACGGCTCCCAGATTGGAATAAAAATTCATGCCTATGGCAATGAAGGAAGTGCTGGTCAATCAGTGGATCAGGATCTACTTACATACACCTTGATTGCGTTTAAAGTTCCCTGAAGTTCCCATAATGATTACTCCCTCCGTAAATAGATATAAGAGCGTTTAGATCACTGAGTAGTGATCTAAGCGCTCTTATATTTCTTCACGGAGGGAGCACAATGAAGGAAATATGCCCTAGAGGCAATAATAAAGTTATTATTTATTTCCTCATATCATGATAAATGTTTATTATTCATGCTAGAATTGTATTAACTGGAAACATAATACATCTGTGAATACATAGACAAACATCGTGTGACTAGTATGCCTCTACTTGACTAGCTCGTTAATCGAAGATGGTTAAGTTTCCTAGCCATGGACATGGGTTGTCATTTGATTAACGAGATCACATCATTAGGAGAATGATGTGATTGAATTGACCCATTCCGTTAGTTTAGCACTTGATCGTTTAGTATGTTGCTATTGCTTTCTTCATGACTTATACATGTTCCTATGACTATGAGATTATGCAACCCCCTTTTACCGGAGGAACACTTTGTGTGCTACCAAACATCACAACGTAATCGGGTGATTATAAAGGTGCTCTCTGGTGTCTCCGAAGGTACTTGTTGGGTTGGCGCATTTCGAGATTAGGATTTGTCACTCCGATTGTCGGAGAGGTATCTCTGGGCCCTCTCGGTAAGGCACATCACTATAAGCCTTGCAAACATAGTGACTAATGAGTTAGTTGCGAGATGATGTATTATAGAACGAGTAAAGAGACTTGCGGGTAACGAGATTGAACTAGGTATTGAGATACCGACGATCGAATCTCGGGCAAGTAACATACCGATGACAAACGGAACAATGTATGTTGTTACGCGGTTTGACCGATAAAGATCTTCGTAGAATATGTAGGAGCCAATATGAGCATCCAGGCTCCGCTATTGGTTATTGACCGGAGACGTGTCTCGGTCATGTCTACATAGTTCTCGAACCCGTAGGGTCCGCACGCTTAAAGTTAGATGACGATCTGTATTATGAGTCTTGTGTTTTGATGTACCGAAGGTAGTTCAGAGTCCTGGATATGATCACGGACATGACGAGGAGTCTCGAAATGGTCGAGACATAAAGATCGATATATTGGACGACTATGTTCGGACACCGGAATGGTTTCGGGGAGTCTCGGACATATACCAGAGTACCGGGGTTACTGAACCCCGGGGAGTTTAATGGGCCAAGATGGGCCTTAGTGGAGAAGAGGAGGGGCGGCTAGGGCTGGTCGCCCCCCTCCCCCTCTAGTTTGAATTGGACAAGGAGGGGGGCAGCGCCCCCTTTCCTTCCCCCTCTCTCCTTCCCTTCCTTTCCCCCTCCCTGGCATGCCCTCCTCCTGGCCGGCTGCCCCCTCCCCCTGGTCCTTTATATCCGGGGGAGGGGGCACCTCTAGACACAACAATTGATCTCTTGATCTCTTAGCCGTGGCGGTGCCCTCCACCATAATCCACCTTGATCATATCGTGGCGGTGCTTACGCGAAGCCTGCGTCGGTAGCAACATCATCATCGTCATCACGCCGTCGTCTTGTGAACTCTCCCTCAAAGCTCGGCTGGATCGGAGTTAGAGGGATGTCATTGAGCTAAACGTGTGCTGAACTCGGAGGTTCCGTACGTTCGGTACTTGTATCAGTCTGATCGTGAAGACGTACGACTACATCAATCGCGTTGTGCTAACGCTTCCGCTTTCGGTCTACGAGGGTATGTGGACACACTCTCCCCTCTCGTTGCTATGCATCACCATGATCCTGTGTGCGCGTAGGAATTTTTTTGAAATTACTACATTCCCCAACAGTGGCATCCGAGCCTGGTTTTATGCGTAGATGTTTATGCACGAGTAGAACACAAGTGAGTTGTGGGCGATACAAGTCATCTTGCTTACCGGCATGTCATACTTTAGTTCGCGGTATTGTTGGATGAAGCGGCCGGACCGACATCACGCGTCACGCTTATGCGAGACTGGTTCTACCGACGTGCTTTGCACATAGGTGGCTGGCGGAGTCGGTTTCTCCAACTTTAGTTGAACCGAGTGTGGCTACGCCCGGTCCTTGAGAAGGTTAAAACAACACTAACTTGACGAACTATCGTTGTGGTTTTGATGCGTAGGTAAGAACGGTTCTTGCTCAGCCCGTAGCAGCCACGTAAAACTTGCAACAACAAAGTAGAGGACGTCTAACTTGTTTTTGCAGGGCATGTTGTGATGTGATATGGTCAAGGCATGATGCTATATTTTATTGTATGAGATGATCATGTTTTGTAACCGTGTTATCGACAATCGGCAGGAGCCATATGGTTGTCGCTTATTGTATGCAATGCAATCGCCTGTAATTGCTTTACTTTATCACTAAGCGGTAGCGATAGTCGTAGAAGAAATAGTTGGCGAGACGACAATGATGCTATGATGGAGATCAAGGTGTCGCGCCGGTGACGATGGTGATCATGACGGTGGTTCGGAGATGGAGATCACAAGCACAAGATAATGATGGCCATATCATATCACTTATATTGATTGCATGTGATGTTTATCTTTTATGCATCTTATTTTGCTTTGATTGACGGTAGCATTATAACATGATCTCTCACTAAAAATTTCAAGATAAAAAGTGTGCTCCCTGGTATGTAACGTTGCCAAAGTTAAATGCGTGCCGAGACACCACGTGATGATCGTGTGTGATAAGCTCTCGTCCATCTACAACGGGCACAAGCCAGTTTGTACACGCCGAATACTCGGGTTAAACTTGACGAGCCTAGCATATGCAGATATGGCCTCAAAACACTGAGACCGAAAGGTCGAGCGTGAATCATATAGTAGATATGATCAACATAGTGATGTTCACCATTGAAAAGTACTCCATCTCATGTGATGATCGGACATGGTTTAGTTGATTTGGATCACGTGATCACTTAGATGATTAGAGGGATGTCTATCTAAGTGGGAGTTCTTAAGTAATATGATTAATTGAACTTAGTACCTGATAGTATTTTTCTTGTCTATGTTTATTGTAGATAGATGGCTTTGTCTGTTGTTCCGTTCAATTTTAATGCGTTCCTTGAGAAAGCAAAGTTGAAAGATGATGGCAGCAATTACATGGACTGGGTCCGTAACTTGAGGATTATCCTTATTGCTGCACAGAAGAATTACGTCCTGGAAGCACCGCCGGGTGCCAGGCCTGCTGTAGATGCAACTAATGACGTTAAGAACGTCTGGCAGAGCAAAGCTGATGACTACTCGATAGTTCAGTGTGCCATGCTTTACGGCTTAGAACCGGGACTTCAACAACGTTTTGAACGTCATGGAGCATATGAGATGTTCCAGGACTTGAAGTTAATATTTCAAGAAAATGCCCGGATTGATAGATATGAAGTCTCCAATAAGTTCTACAGCTGCAAGATGGAGGAGAATAGTTCTGTCAGTGAATATACCTTTGAAAATGTCTGGGTATAACAATCATTTGATTCAACTAGGAGTTAATCTTCCGGATGATAGTGTCATTGACAGAATTCTTCAATCACTGCCACAAAGCTACAAGAGCTTCACGATGAACTATAATATGCAAGGGATGGATAAGACAATTCCCGAGCTCTTCACAATGCTAAAGGTTGCGGAGGTAGAAATAAAAAAGGAGCATCAAGTGTTGATGGTCAACAAGACCACCAGTTTCAAGAAAAAGGGCAAAGGGAAGAAGAAGGGGAACTTCAAGAAGAACAGCAAACAAGTTGCTTCTCAAGAGAAGAAACCCAAGTCTGGACCTAAGCCTGAGACTGAGTGCTTCTACTACAAGCGGTGGACCTTTGGAAGCATAACTGCCCCAAGTATTTGGCGGATAAGAAGGATGGTAAGGTGAACAAAGGTATATTTGATATACATGTTATTGATGTGTACCTTACTAGAGCTCGCAGTAGCACCTGGGTATTTGATATTGGTTCTATTGCTAATATTTGCAACTCGAAACAGGGACTACGGATTAAGCCAAGGCTGGCTAAGGACGAGGTGACGATGTGCGTGGGAAATGGTTCCAAAGTCGATGTGATCGCCGTCGGCACGCTACCTCTACATCTACCTTTGGGATTAGTTTTAGACCTAAATAATTGTTATTTGGTGCCAGCGTTAAGCATGAACATTATCTGGATCTTGTTTGATGCGAGACAGTTATTCATTTAAATCTGAGAATAATGGTTGTTCTATTTATATGATTAATATCTTTTATGGTCATGCACCCTTGAAGAGTGGTCTATTTTTGTTGAATCTCGATAGTAGTGATACACATATTCATAGTGTCGAAACCAAAAGATGCAAAGTTGATAATGATAGTGCAACTTATTTGTGGCACTGCCGTTTGGGTCATATTGGTGTAAAGCGCATGAAGAAACTCCATACTGATGGACTTTTGGAATCACTTGATTATGAATCACTTGGTACTTGCGAACCATGCCTCATGGGCAAGATGACTAAAACGCCATTCTCCGGAACTATGGAGCGAGCAACTGATTTGTTGGAGATCATACATACTGATGTATGTGGTCCAATGAATGTTGAGGCTCGCGGTGGGTATCGTTATTTTCTCACCTTCACGGATGATTTGAGCAGATATGGGTATATCTACTTAACATAAGTCTGAAACATTTGAAAAGTTCAAAGAATTTCAGAATGAAGTGGAAAATCATCGTAACAAGAAAATAAAGTTTCTACGATCTGATCGTGGAGGAGAATATTTGAGTTACGAGTTTGGTCTATATTTGAAACAATGTGGAATAGTTTCGCAACTCACGCCACCCGGAACACTACAGCGTAATGGTGTGTCCGAACGTCATAATCGTACTTTACTAGATATGGTGCGATCTATGATGTCTCTTACTGATTTACCGCTATCGTTTTGGGGTTATGTTTTAGAGACGGCTGCATTCACGTTAAATAGGTCACCATCGAAATCCGTTGAGACGACGCCTTATGAACTGTGGTTTGGCAAGAAACCAAAGTTGTCGTTTCTTAAAGTTTGGGGCTGTGATGCTTATGTGAAAAAGCTTCAACCTGATAAGCTCGAACCCAAATCGGAGAAATGTGTCTTCATAGGATACCCAAAGGAAACTGTTGGGTACACCTTCTATCACAGATCCGAAGGCGGGACATTCGTTGCCAGAATGGATCCTTTCTAGAGAAGGAGTTTCTCTCGAAAGAAGTGAGTGGGAGGAAAGTAGAACTTGATGAGGTAACTGTACCTGCTCCCTTATTGGAAATTAGTTCATCACAGAAACCGGTTCCCGTGACTCCTACACCAATTAGTGAGGAAGCTAATGATATTGATCATGAAACTTCAGATCAAGTTACTGCTGAACCTCGTAGGTCAACCAGAGTAAAATCCACACCAGAGTGGTATGGTAATCCTATTCTGGAGGTCATGTTACTTGACCAAGGTGAACCTACGAACAATGAAGAAGCGATGGTGAGCCCAGATTCCGCAAAATGGCTTGAGGCCATGAAATCTGAGATGGGATCCATGTATGAGAACAAAGTGTGGACTTTGGTTGACTTGCCCGATAAATGGATCTTCAAGAAGAAGATTGACGCTGACGGTAATGTTACTGTCTATAAATCTCGACTTGTTGCAAAAGGTTTTCGACAAGTTCAAGGGATTGACTACGATGAGACTTTCTCACCCGTAGCGATGCTTAAGTCTGTCCGAATCATGTTAAACATTTGCCGCATTTTATGAAATCTGGCAAATGGATAAACAAAACTGCATTCCTTAGTGGATTCATTAAAGAAGATTTGTATATGATGCAACCAGAAGGTTTTGTCGATCCAAAGGGAGCTAACAAAGTGTGCCAGCTCCAGCGATCCATTTATGGACTGGTGCAAGCCTCTCGGAGTTGTAATAAATGCTTTGATAGTGTGATCAAAGCATATGGTTTTATACAGACTTTTGGAGAAGCTTGTATTTACAAGAAAGTGAGTGGGAGCTCTATAGCATTTCTGATATTATATGTGGATGACATATTACTGATTGGAAATGATATAGAATTTCTGGATAGCATAAAAGGATACTTGAATAAAAGTTTTTCAATGAAAGACCTCGGTGAGGCTGCTTACATATTAGGCATCAAGATCTATAGAGATAGATCAAAACGCTTGATAGGACTTTCACAAAGCACATATCTTGAAAAAGTTTTGAAGAAGTTCAAAATGGATCAAGCAAATAAAGGGTTCTTGCCTGTGTTACAAGGTGTAAAGTTGAGTCAGACTCAGTGCACGACCACTGTAGAAGATAGAGAGAAAATGAAAGATATTCGCTATGCTTCAGCCATAGGCTCTATCATGTATGCAATGCTGTGTACCAGACCTGATGTGTGTCTTGTTGAAAATATGCCCTAGAGGCAATAATAAAATGGTTATTATTGTATTTCCTTGTTCATGATAATTTCCTATTGTTCATGCTATAATTGTATTAACTGGAAACCGTAATACATGTGTGAATACATAGACCACAACATGTCCCTAGTAAGCCTCTAGTTGACTAGCTCGTTGATCAATAGATGGTTATGGTTTCTGACCATGGACATTGGATGTCATTAGTAGCAGGATCACATCATTAGGAGAATGATGTGATGGACAAGACCCAATCCTAAGCATAGCACAAGATCGTGTAGTTCGTTTGCTAAGAGCTTTTCTAATGTCAAGTATCATTTCCTTAGACCATGAGATTGTGCAACTCCCTACCGTAGGAATGCTTTGGGTGTACCAAACGTCACAACGTAACTGGGTGGCTATAAAGGTGCGGATGTATCTCCGAAAGTGTCTGTTGGGTTGGCACAAATCGAGACTGGGATTTGTCACTCCGTATGACGGAGAGGTATCTCTGGGCCCACTCGGTAATGTATCATCATAATGAGCTCAATCTGACTAATGAGTTAGCCACGGGATCATGCGTTACGGAAAGAGTAAAGAGACTTGACGTTAACGAGATTGAACGATGTATTGTGATACCGACGATATCGAATCTCGGGCAAGTAACATACCGGTAGACAAAGGGAATTGTATACGGGATTGATTGAATCCCCGACATCGTGGTTCATCCGATGAGATCATCGTGGAACATGTGGGATCCAATATGGGTATCCAGATCCCGCTATTGGTTATTGGCCGGAGAGGTGTCTCGGTCATGTCTACATGGTTCCCGAACCCGTAGGGTCTACACACTTAAGGTTCGGTGACGCTAGAGTTGTTATGGGAAATTTTATGTGGTTACTGAAGGTTGTTCGGAGTCCCGGATGAGATCCCGGACATGACGAAGAACTCCGGAGTGGTCCGGAGGTGAAGATCGATATATTGGACGAAGGGTATTGGAGTCCGGAATTGTTCTAGGAGTACCGGGTGACGACCAGCGTGACCGAAAGGTGTTTCGGAGGCGCGAACAAGCGTTGGGGGGCCTTATGGGCCAAGGGGAGGGGCCACACCAGCCCACTAAGGGGCTGTGAGACCCTCCCAACCCCTATCACGTAACGTGGAGAGGTGGGGGCGCCTCCCCTAGGGCAGCCGCCCCTCCCGGCTTGTGGGGCAAGTTTCCTAGGGGTGGGGCGCCCAAACCCATCTAGGTTTCCCCTGTGGCCGCCGCTCCTCCCCTAGGGAACCCTAGGGCGCCACCTCCACCCCCCTTCCCCATATATATAGTGAGGGAGATAGAGGGCAGCCGCACCCCTTCCCTGGCGCAGCCCCTCCCTCCTCCAACTCTTCCTTCTCCTCCGTAAAAGTTTGCGAAGCCCTGTAGGAATACCACAAGCTCCACCACCACGCCGTCGTGCTACCGGAGTCCTCCCTCAACTTCTCCTCTCCCCTTGCTGGATCAAGAAGGAGGAGACCTCCCCGGGCTGGACGTGTGTTGAACACGGAGGCACCGTCCGTTCGGCGCTAGATCGGATCTTCCGCGATTTGAATCGCCACGAGTACGACTCCATCAACCACGTTCTTGTAACTGTCACATCCCTAGCTTTACCTTGGCCTTGGTCTAGCTTGGTTGTTGCATCATGTTTAAATTCAAATGAAATTTGAATTGAGGAATTTTCAAAGCCTTAGAATCCTTTTAAAAATGATCGAGATAAAATTGCTTCAAATAAGTCCAAGAAAATGTTCATGTTATCCTCTGGAAATATTGGCAAGAGGTAAAATCCAAACCAATATTTTTGGTGTCTCAGAAACATTTATTATGGGCATTTGAATTAAATCAATAGCTATTTGAATTGGATTTATATCTACTATTAATAAATATAGGTCCAATAATTCTGAAATATTTTGTGGAGCTTTGGTTTAATTCTTTTAGCTTCTAAAAATACTTTCAGAAGCAACAAAATTGAATTGGTTTCAAAACCAAATTCAAAACAAACCTGCAAAATAGAAACATAACAGAATTAGAAAAAATAGAGAGAGAGAGAGAGAGAGAGAGAGAGGAAAAACCCACCTGGCACTTACCGCAGCCCAGCTGACCGGCCCAGCCACCAGGGGCTCCTCCCTGTCGTCTTCCCCCTTCCTAGGAGGACGAGCGCGTGGCCGGCGCGAGCGAGCACGCGTCCGGCAAACTCCTGCTTGCTTGCCGCTGCTGGAGTCGGCCCCGAGCTGCACGTGCATCGCCAGACCCTCCCCTGGACCTCTCTCACTCTCCCTCGGCTTCCTCCCACTTCTCTGCTCTCTCCCCGCACGCGCCCGAGCGGAGCTAGTCGCCGCCGTTCGCCATAGCCGCAGCCACCAGCCCTCCCTCGCCCTGCCGCCAGGTCCAGAAGCTCCGCCGTGTCGCCCTCAACCTCCTCGCTGAGTCAGGCTTCGCCGGAGGCCCTGCAACGCCGTCCCCGACGTCTTCTTCAACCTCGGTGCCCGGAGATCCTCGCCGTCGATTCGCTGCCCACCGGCCGTCCCCGCGCCTGCCGAGCCCTCCGTTAGCCTCTCTGTGAGCTCCTCCGCCTTTTCCCCTCCTCCTCGAGCTCGTTCCTCTCCTCTAGTCGCCTCTGCCATCGGAGTCAAGAGCTCCGGGCTGCCAGCCATGGTGCTACCATGGCCAGAGCCCGAACCAGCCGCTCCCGCATGCGTCATCGTTTTCCTCACCTCCCCAGGAGCATGTATCCACCACCAGCTCCTCCCCACGTGCCCCCTAGCTCCAACCCGAGCACGCCCGTAGCTCCGGCCGCCGCTCGACCCGTCGTCGGCGTCGATTCCCGGTGACCCCGTGACCTGCTGCTGTCTCCACTAGATGCGCGGGAGCAAGGGCTATGCCCTGGTGCCCTCAGCGCGCGAAACCGCCGCCTATAGCGCATTTCCGAGCCGCGCCGCCGCGTCTGGCCTCGCCGGCGTCGAGCCGCCGGCAGGTTTGACCCGCTGACCAGGGGTTTAACCTCCCCAGGCCCCTGCTTAATTAGTATTAGGTTTAATTAGTGTTAAGTTAACTCAGTTAATTAAATGAGCCACTGACATGTGGGCCCAGGCCTTAATTAACCTAGGTTAGTGCTAACCTAACACTAACTAACTCTGTTAGTTAGTTGTTACACCGACATGTGGGTCCTAGCCGTCAGGTTTGACCTGGGCTGGCGCCTTTGACCTGCTGATGTCACCCCGACGTCATGCTGATGCAGTATTACATTTTCTGGATTTATTTTTAATCTGGAAAATCCAGAAAATGGCCTAAACTTCTAAAAATCATAGAAAATCAACCGTAACTCCAAATGAAATAAATTATATATGAAAAATGATCAGAAAAATCCAATATATCCATATGTACAATTTTCATGCATGATAGAACAACTTAGGGCTGCTGTTTAGGCCAAATCTTATAATGGCATTTAAACCTTCACATATGGAGTTTGAATTTGAACCTAGGGTTCAAACCAACTTCATTTAACTCTTTGGTAGTTGCATTAGCTCAAACCACAGCATATTGCCATGTCATGATCATGCATCATATTATGCATTGCATTGATGGTGTTTCATACGTGTTGCGGTGTTTGTCCCCTCTCAGTAGACTACGTATCGACGATGAGTTCGATGACACCGATGAAGAACTATATTATCTTCAGAAGTGCCAGGCAAGCAAAACCCCCTTGTTCATTCCGATAGAATCCTACTCTCTCGCTCCTGCTCTCTTTTACTGCATTAGGACAACAACGATTCATCTGTTTACTTGCTGCGGTAGTTGAACCCCTTTATCCTCTGCATGACCTGTCATTGCCACAGTAAATAGATGAAACCCACTAGCATGAGTAGGAGTTGTTTGAGCCCTGTTGTTCCTACTCATTCATGCTTGTTTGTCATGCCTGCTACTACTTAGAGTTGAGTCAGGTCTGATTCATCGGGGGTGAATCAGAGGTGTGTGAACATGTCCTACTTAGTGTGAGCTAAGTGTGTGAACACGATTTGGTAAAGGTAGCGGTGAGAGGCCATGTAGGAGTACATGGTGGGTTGTCTCATTGAAGCCGTCCTCAGGAACTGAGTTCTGTGTTTGTGATCCATGAAACAGCTACTACCATGCATTGGGCCCGAAACCAATGGACCCTCTCAGTTCTTAATCACCCTTGTCCTCTGTCCAGGAGTTGCAAGTAGTTTCTAGTGTTTGTAGTATGCTGGAGGCTATGGGCGGCGCTGACCCGAGGGATGGGTTGTGATGCGGTAGGCACGTGGCCGGGTATGCCGGGCGCCCGTTTGGTGTCGCGGAACCCTGTACACATCGTTCGGGGCCGTATGTGGAAACCTCCGCCGGACTCCCTGCGGATGTAACCTGAATAGGCGATAAACCTGGACTAGAGACTTCAGTGTTTAGGTAGGCTGTGGCCGACACCCACGTTGGGCTTCCACTTGAAGGTTGCCGACTACATGTCGTGTAAACGGCGGTAAGTGGTGAGAGCGTGCATGAAGAAGTACACCCCTGCAGGCTTAACATCATATATTCGAATAGCCGTGTCCGCGGTAAAGGACTTCTGGGTTGCCTATAACAGTTCAAAGACAAGTGAAAGTGGATACTCTAAAATGCGCAAGATAAGCGTGAGTTCTATGGATGGCGTTCTCGTAGGGAGACGGGAGCAGATCCATAGTGGTGTATTGATATGGTGAATATGTGGACTCGTGCGCCACCTCAACAGAGTTACTTGCGTTAAATAGTTCAGGATAGCCACCGAGTCAAAGCTGGCTTGCGTTGTTAAACTCCACCACCCCTTTGTTGATACCGATGCATATGTAGTTAGTTACGATGTAAGTCTTGCAGGTACATTTGTACTCACGTTTGCCTATTTTATGTTTTTGCAGAGAGACTTCGGTCTCGCTAGTAGTTCCGCGTGGACTTCGACGTTTAGCTTGTTACCTCGGCTACGATCTTGTGCCCTCGGCAGGATCTGGTAGATAGTCAGGCTTCTCAGCCTTTTTCATTTATAGTTGTGTGTACTTAGACATGTTAAGCTTCCACATGTGTTTGACTTGTATGCTCTGAATGCTAGGTCGAGAGACCCATGTTTGTAATATGTCGCTCCTCGGAGCCTAATGAATAAATACTTGAGTCGTAGAGTTATGTTGTGATGCCATGTTGTATTTACACATATCGAGCATATTGTGTGTATGATTGAAATGCTTGGTATGCGTGGGATCCGACAACCTAGTTGTTTATCCTTGGTAGATAGTAGTCCGCTACAGCCCGGTTCACCGGAGTCCTGCTAGCCTAGCATTGCTGCTCCGGAACACTTGATTGGCCGGCATGTGATTCACTTTGTTCCTGTGTCTGTCCCTTCGGGGAAATGTCACGCGGTGACATCCGGAGTCCTGCCTAGCCTGCTATAGCCCGGGTTCCTGGAGTCCTGTTAGCCCGGTGCTACAGCCCGGATTCGCACGCTGCTGACCGACATGCTCGATGTTGATTCATGGATGCCTGTCCCTGTAAGTTAGTGCTACTTTGGGTTCACGACTATTCATGTCGGCCCGGGTTCTCTGTCATATGGATGCTAGCGACACTATCATATACGTGAGCCAAAAGGCGCAAACGGTCCCGGGCCATGGTAAGGCAACACCCGTGGGAATACCATGCGTGAGGCCGCAAAGTGATATGAGGTGTTACAGGCTAGATCAACGTGACTTAGAATCGGGTTCCTGACAGCTTTGGTATCAGAGCCTGACTGCTTGTAGGATTACCAAACCAAACTGGTCGAAGTTGTGTCTAGAAATGCTTTAGTTATGTAGGGGAATTGATTGTGGAAGGGAACGTAAGGCTCTTTTTACTCCGTATACCTCATGGCCTTCTGATCTGTGTCATCCTCTTCTCTTCTATGGGGATTAAGAACTAGGCCTTCTCATCTATCTATCAGGATGACGTGTTACTAATCCATAGACTTATAGAACTGATAGTTTCAAATCTTAGTTCAGTTTTTACTACTTCCGTATGTTCATAGCTGGTCACAGAACCTTGATATTGTGATGTTGAGTGGTCATGCCACTATTTTTCAGGATGTCTCAAATCATTTTGAGCATTTACAGCCGTTATCTTTGTCAAGTCATCCCAGATTTCTAAATAGTCGATGCATTTGCAAATCCCTTCTCTCCGCTTTCTAATGTTCATTTGGGCGGATTAATCACACAAATTAGTGTGTTGAGGTACTCCGCTGCCTCGGCATATATGTTGGAGCTATTATTATGAACCTAGGTGTTTTAGGTAGTCACCTAGTAATCTAGCCATGTTTTTTGTTCCCGGTGTGATGATTCTGGCCATTATTCTCGAAAGCATCATGTGATGCCATTTAATAGTAGGTATTCTATTCCTGGGTTCTGTAAACCGAGATTCACCCTACTTACCTCCTGTTGATAGTGTTTGCTAGTTCCTTTAGGATATTAGTAACTTTGCGATAGTCCTCGAGGTCCGTGGTATTTCCTTCTTCCAAATACTATGAACCGCTTATGGCAGAAGTTCCTCGCTGAACCGAAGAATCACAATCAGAGTACACTTGAGGAGTTCTCCATTCATAATTGTGAATCTTCCAGTTCTACCCTTTCTGCATGGGTTACCCGGAAGAAATGTTGAGCTTCGCTCGATATACTAATCTATGCATCCACAACTCAGAAAAAACATAGGTTCCTTTGAGTTGTCCCTCTTTAATTGTTTTCTGACCTCCATCTATCAATTGATAATCAAGAGTATGCGTGCATCTGTTCATCGATGCCTATTATTCTTGTGGTCCGTCAAGCCATTCTATTCTGGAATGACTAGGAGAAACAAACTCCAGTGCCTCATCCATATCCAGGATTGGGTCAAAGCAGTTGTAATCCGCAAATCAAATGCCAATCCAGCTTTTGATTCTGTTCTACCTCGGAGTATTACCCCCTTTATGTCAGGATTGTCATGAGAACTGCACCATTTCTCATGAATTCTTGGCGTAGTGATACTTCTCGCTATCATTGTTCATTCCTCGGTCCTGTGATTGTTGTAACCGGAATGCTGAAAAGTGAACTGTGATGTGTGAAATCGATACTCCTAGCAACCTTGTTGCTTGGTAGTTAATGGACAATATTCTCATTCTTAGCGTGTTGGTTATTAAATCATCATCCTAAGATTGATCGTGCTACCTAGTCCTTATTTCTGGTGCACTCTTCGATCAATGAGTTCGGATTATTCAGTCCCTTGCTTATTTGATCATATCATCTTGCTCTGAAAAGCAAGATTGTTCTCGAGCTTAGTAACATATCGGTGGTTCGTGATGTTCCGAATATCTTCTCGGAAGTATTACCAGGTTGTCACCTGACTGCTGTGTTGAGTTCGTGATCATGCTGGTTTTCCTCCAAACCACTCATTCTCCAAGAATCTATGTTGGATACCCCTGAGCTAGTTGGTTAAGCCAAACAACAACTTGGAGAGTTGGAAGGTAAAAGCTTGTCTGACTTAGTTCATGTTAAGGGATATCTTTTTGTGTGTGTCTGTGTGTGTGTGTTGAAAAAAGATGATATCTCCATCGATTGGTCCTCGTGATCAGTTGTTGGATCTATTGCCTTGTCTAAACTTTGACTTGAGTATGGGCTATCGTCAAGTCAAATTAGAACCAATGATGTTCGTAATGTTGTCCTACTCGTGGTTGATCCCTCGAGCACACACCATTACATCTTTTGGTCTGACCAATGCTATCACCGTGTTCACATAATGGTGGAAGTCCAGTGATATGGAATTTTGATGAGTTGCTGTTGAGCCCATCAGCAGCATTTTGTCTCCCCCATGATTCATGTTGAACATCCAGCTAGTGTTGGAAAGTTGTGATCAATGCTTTCATCATCCGTTCATGGAGCATATGTTCGGATGTAAGAAGTGACTTCCACTAATTCACGTGCATATGATGCAAGTTGCCGCCGTGAATTTGAGAAAGCTTGTTTTGCTTCACCTGGAATCATCCCAAGTCAGTCATGCATACGTGCGAAGTATTCTGTGGTCTGGAGACTTGCAACCTTCATTCTATATGTATTCTTAGCACACCAAGCCACTGATCGACTTGTTCAAGGAAGAGAAGTCTATGCTTGGGCTCTAATCCATGGACTTGCGTAAAGACTTTGATATCCTCGATGATGGTTCCCCACCTGAACTCGGTAGTGTTTTATTATAAGACTACTACATGGTCATGCTTGTCTTGGACAGTGTGTTCACATGTGTGTAGCAGAACCGGTTCATGTTTTGGAGCTTGCTATCGTAGTTCATCTCCCGAGAATCTCGCAACGTTATCTCGTCGATTTGTGTTGCAAATCTTCTTTTTAGACATGTGAGTCTAAAGTATCCTGTTTCTAACCAGATCTGAATCTCAGGCAGATATGATTGTTGGAACACTCCCAAAATTTGCATTTTGTTGCCAGCTTGCACCCCATCGTGCCAAATTTCCATGGGACGCCCTTCTCAGCAGTTGCTGTCCAGGATCATCTTCAAAAGTGGTCCTGTCATGGGTCCCATCCATTTCCAGTGATAAGCAAAAGTCATCCATTGCGTTGTCTTCAACAAGGTAGTCCACATCATCCATCCTAGTCCGAGTATGCCATTTCTTTGAGCTCTTCCAAACGATCAACTGTAAATTGCCTTAAGCTGGTATGAAGATTTTCAATGATCTATGTATCAAAAGTAATTCTTTTTGCCACTTAAGGGAATAATTCTACGAGCCACCTTCCCTAAGGTGCCCCGTTATGGAGTCATGGCAATTAACTCCTCGCTACTTTGAAATCCATGCACCATATTATCTAAGCGTGGAATTGTTGCCTATCAAATTGAACCTTTATTATCAGTTTCTTTCCATCCGTCTTGATGTGTGTTTTGTGCCTCAGCTCAAGAGATGTTTCCACCGTCTCACTCCATGAGTTGATCTTGAGTGCTCGATCTTCGAGGAGATCGTTTCTGTAGAGTTTATCTCTGTCATCAACGCGTTGAATGAAGATCTCGAAAGCAAAGACATCAAGATCAATATGATGCAATGAAGCTACTTCTTCGAGAAGGGCAGTTGGATCAAGAAGATTGTGATAGTTTGTGACCTCCTTTCTTCTTACCTCACATCTTGAATCTCGGGACGAGATTCTTGTTTAGTGGGGGTGAGTTGTCACATCCCTAGCTTTACCTTGGCCTTGGTCTAGCTTGGTTGTTGCATCATGTTTAAATTCAAATGAAATTTGAATTAAGGAATTTTCAAAGCCTCAGAATCCTTTTGAAAATGATCAAGATAAAATTGCTTAAAATAAGTCCAAGAAAATGTTCATGTTATCCTCTAGAAATATTGGCAAGAGGTAAAATCCAAACCAATATTTTTGGTGTCTCAGAAACATTTATTATGGGCATTTGAATTAAATCAATAGATATTTGAATTGGATTTATATCTACTATTAATAAATATAGGTTCAATAATTCTGAAATATTCAGTGGAGCTTTGGTTTAATTGTTTTAGCTTCCAAAAATATTTTCAGAAGCAACAAAATTGAATTGGTTTCAAAACCAAATTCAAAACAAACCTGCAAAATAGAAACAGAACAGAATTAGAAAAAAACAGAGAGAGAGAGAGGAAAAACCTACCTGGCACTTACCGCAGCCCAGCTGGCCAGCCCAGCCCACCAGGGGCTCCTCCCTGTCGTCTTCCCCTTCTTGGGAGGGCAGGCGCATGTGTGGCCAGGCGAGCACGCGTCCGGCCACCTCCTGCTTGCTTGCCGCTGCTGGAGTCGGCTCCGAACGCCACGTGCATCGCCGAACTCCCCCCTGGACTTCTCTCACTCCCCCTCGGTTTCCCCCCCCCCCTTCTCTGCTCTCTCCCCGCACGCGCCCGAGCGGAGCTAGTCGCCGCCGTTCGCCATAGCCACAGCCACCAGCCCTCCCTCGCCCTGCCGCAAGGTCCAGAAGCTCCGCCGTGTCGCCTTCAACCTCCTCGCAGAGTCAGGCTTCGCCGGAGGCCCTGCAACGCCGTCCTCGGCGTCTTCTTCAACCTCGGTGCCCGGAGATCCTCGCCGTTGATTCGCTGCCCACCGGCCGTCCCCGCGCCTGCCGAGCCCTCCGTTAGTCTCTCTGTGAGCTCCTCCGCCTTTTCCCCTCCTCCTCGAGCTCGTTCCTCTCCTCTAGCCGCCTCTGCCACCAGAGCCGAGAGCTTCGGGCCGCCGGCCATGGTGCCACCATGGCCAGAGCCCGAACCAGCCGCTCCCGCATGCGTCATCATTTTCCACACCTCCCCAGGAGCATGTATCCACCACCAGCTCCTCCCCACGTGCCCCCCAGCTCCAACCCGAGCACGGCCGTAGCTCCAGCCGCCGCTCGACCCGTCGCCGGCATCGATTCCTGATGACCCCGTGACCTGCTGCTATCTCCACTAGATGCACGGGAGCAAGGGCTATGCCCTGGTGCCCTCAGCGCACGAAACCGCCGCCTATAGCGCATTTCTGAGCCGCGCCGCCGCGTCTGGCCTTGCCGGCGTCGAGCCGCCGGCAGGTTTGACCCGCTGACCAGGGGTTTGACCTCCCCAGGCCCCTGCTTTATTAGTATTAGGTTTAATTAGTGTTAAACTAAATTAGTTAATTAGATGAGCCACTGACATGTGGGCCCAGGCCCTAATTAACCTAGGTTAGTGCTAACCTAACACTAACTAACTCTGTTAGTTAGTTGTTACACTAACATCTGTGTCCCAGCCGTCAGGTTTGACCTGGGCTGGCGCCTTTGACCTACTGACGTCACCCCGACGTCATGCTGATGCAGTATTACATTTTCTGGATTTATTTTTAATCAGGAAAATCCAGAGAATGGCCTAAACTTCTAAAAATCATAGAAAATCAACCGTAACTCGAAATGAAATAAATTATATATGAAAAATGATCAGAAAAATCCAATCTATCCATATGTACCGTTTTCATGCATGATAGAACAACTTAGGGCTTCTGTTTAGGCCAAATCTTATAATGGCATTTAAACCTTCACATTTGGAGTTTGAATTTGAACCTACGGTTCAAACCAACTTCATTTAACCTGCTGCTAGTTGCATTAGCTCAAACCACAGCATATTGCCATGTCATGGTCATTCATCATATTGTGCATTGCATTGATGGTGTTTCCTTCTGTGTTGCCGGTGTTTGTCCCTCTCGATGAGCGGCGTCTGATGATGAGTTCGATGACACCGATGAAGAACTATATTATCTTCAGAAGTGCCAGGCAAGCAAAACCCCCTTGTTCATTCCGATACATTCCGATACAACCCCCTTGTCATGCCTGCTACTGCTTAGAGTTGAGTCGGGTCTGATTCATCGGGGGTCTATCAGAGGTGTGTGAACATGTCCTACTGTGTGTGAGCTAAGTGTGTGAACACGTTTTGGTAAAGGTAGCGGTGAGAGGCCATGTAGGAGTACATGGTGGGTTGTCTCATTGAAGCCGTCCTCAGGAACTGAGTTCTGTGTTTGTGATCCATGAAACAGCTACTACCATGCATTGGTCCCGAAACCAATGGATCCTCTCGGTTCTTAATCACCCTTGTCCTCCGTCCAGGAGTTGCAAGTAGTTTCTGGTGTTTGTAGTATGCTGGAGGCTGTGGGCAGCGCTGTCCCGAGGGGTGGGTTGTGATGAGGTAGGCACGTGGCCGGGTATGCTGGGCACCCGTTTGGTGTCGCGGAACCCTGTACACATCGTTCGGGGCCGTATGTGGAAACCTCGGCCGGACTCCCTGCGGATGGAACCGGAATAGGCGATAAACCTGGACTAGAGACTTGAGTGTTTAGGTAGGCTGTGGCCTCCATGTCGTGTAAACGGCGGTAAGTGGTGAGAGCCTGCGTGAAGAAGTACACCCCTGCAGGGTTAACATCATCTATTCGAATAGCCGTGTCCGCGATAAAGGACTTCTAGGTTGCCTATAACAGTTCATAGACAAGTGAAAGTGGATACTCTAAAATGCGCAAGATAAGCGTGAGTGCTATGGATGGCGTTCTCGTAGGGAGACGGGGGCGGATACATAGTGGTGTATTGATATGGGGAATATGTGGACTCGTGTGCACCACCTCAAAAGAGTTACTTGTAGTCGTAGTTCAGGATAGCCACCGAGTCAAAGCTGGCTTGCTGCTGTTAAACTCCACCACCCCCTTTGTTGATACTGATGCATATGTAGTTAGTTCTGATGTAAGTCTTGCAGGGTACATTTGTACTCACGTTTGCCTATTTTAGGTTTTTGCAGAGTGACTTCGGTCTCGCTAGTAGTTCCGCGTGGACTTCAATGTTTAGCTTGTTACCTCAGCTACGATCTTGTGCCCTCGGCAGGATCTGGTAGATAGTCAGGCTTCTCAGCCTTTTTCATTTATAGTTGTGTGTACTCAGACATGTTAAGCTTCCGCATGTGTTTTACTTGTATGCTCTGAATGCTGGGTCGAGAGACCCATATTTGTAATATCTCGCTCCTCGGAGCCTAATGAATAAATACTTGAGTCGTAGAGTTATGTTGTGATGCCATGTTGTATTTACACATATCGAGCATATTGTGTGTATGATTGAAATGCTTGGTATGTGTGGGATCCGACAACCTAGTTGTTTATCCTTGGTAGCCTCTCTTATGGGGAAATGTAGTCTTGTGCTTCCATGAGCCATAGTAGTCCGCTTCTGACCCGGTTCACCGGAGTCCTGCTAGCCCAAACATTACTGCTCGGAACACTTGGTAGCGGCATGTGATTCACTTGCCGTTCACTGTATACGTCCCTTCGGGAAATGTCACGGTGACATCCGGAGTCTTGCCTAGCCTGCTACAGCCGGGTTCCGGAGTCCTGTTAGCCAAGTGCTATAGCCCGGATTAAATGCGCTGGCGGCCGACATGCTCGATGTTGATTCATGTATGCCTGTCCCGTAAGTTAGTGCCACTTTGGGTTCCACGACTAGTCATGTCGGCCGGGTTCTCATCATATGGATGCTAGCGACACTATCATATACGTGAGCCAAAAGGCGCAAACGGTCCCGGGCCATTGTAAGGCGACACCCGTGGGAATACCATGCGTGAGGCCGCAAAGTGATATGAGGTGTTACAGGCTAGATCGGTGTGACTTAGATTCGGGGTCCTGACAGTAACGCTTCCGCTTAGCGATCTTCAAGGGTATCAAGATGCACTCCCTCTCTCTCGGGTCTAGCATCTCCTAGATTGATCTTGGTGACACGTATGAAAATTTTGAATTATTGCTAAGTTCCCCAACAGTGGTATCAGAGCTAGGTCTATGCGTAGATTCCTTGCACGAGTAGAACACAAAGTAGTTGTGGGCGATGATTTGTTCAATTTGCTTACTGTTACTAGTCTTATCTTGATTCAGCGGCATTGTGGGATGAAGCGTCCCGGACCGACCTTACACGTACTCTTAAGTGAGACAGGTTCCACAGACTGACATGCACTTGATGCATAAGGTGGCTAGTGGGTGTCTGTCTCTCACACTTTAGTCGGATCGGATTTGATGAAGAGGGTCCTTATGAAGGGTAAATAGCAATTGGCATATCACCATTGTGGCTTTTGCGTAGGTAAGAAACATTCTTGCTAGAAACCCATAGCAGCTTATCGTAAAACATGCAACAACAAATAGAAATCGTCTAACTTGTTTTTGCAGGGTATGCTATGTGATGTGATATGGCCAAAAGGATGTGATGAATTATATATATGTGATGTATGAGATTGATCATGTTCTTGTAATAGGAATCACAACTTGCATGTCGATGAGTATGACAACCGGCAGGAGCCATAGGAGTTGTCTTAATATATTGTATGACATGCGTGTCAATGAAAAATGCCATGTAATTACTTTACTTTATTGCTAACCGTTAGCCATAGTAGTATAAGTAATAGTTGGCGAGACAACTTCATGAAGACACGATGATGGAGATCATGATGATGGAGATCACGGTGTCGTGCCGGTGACAAAGGTGATCATGCTGCGCCTCGAAGATGGAGATCAAAAGGCGCAGAATGATATTGGTCATATCATGTCACTTTATGATTTGCATGTGATGTTTGTCATGTTTACATCTTATTTAAGATGATCCCTCGCTAAAATTATTTCAAGAAAGTGTTCCCCCTAACTGTGCACCGTTGCGAAGGTTCGTTGTTTCGAAGCACCGATCGGGTGTGATAGATTCTAACGTTCGCATACAACGGGTGTAAGCCAGATTTACACATGCGAAACACTTAGGTTGACTTGACGAGCCTAGCATGTACAGACATGGCCTCGGAACACAAGAGACCGAAAGGTCAAACATGAGTCGTATAGTAGATACAATCAACATGAAGATGTTCACCGATGATGACTAGTCCGTCTCACGTGATGATCGGACACGGCCTAGTTGGCTCGGATCATGAATCACTTAGATGACTGGAAGGATGTCTATCCAAGTGGGAGTTCATTAAATAATCAGATGAACTTAATTATCATAAACATAGTCAAAAGGTCTTTGCAAATTATGTCATAGCTTACACTTTAGTTCTATTGTTTAAGATATGTTCCTAGAGAAAATTTAGTTGAAAGTTGATAGTAGAAATTATGCGATGCGGGTCCGTGGCGAGGATTATCCTCATTGCTTTGCTTGAAGGCTTATGTCCTTAATGCACCGCTCGTTGTCTTTGAACCTCGAGCGTCGTCTGTAGATGTTGCGAAACATCTGACATACACGTTTTGATGACTACGTGATAGTTCAGTGCGTAATGCTAACGGTTTAGAATTGTGGCACCAAAGACGTTTTTTTTGAAATGTCACAGAACATATGAGATGTTCCAAAGACTGAAATTGGGATTTCAGACTAGTGCCCACGTCAAGAGGTATGAGAGCTATGACAAGTTTCATAAGCCTGCAAACTAAGGGAGAAAAGCTCAATCGTTGAGCATGTGCTCAGATTGTCTGAGTACTACAATCGCTTGAATGGAGTGGGAGTTAATCTTCCAGATGAGATAGTGATGGTTCTCCATAGTCACTGCCACCAAGCTATTAGAGCTTCGTGATGAACTATAACATATCAGGGATAGACATGATGATCCTTGAGCAACTCGCGATGTTTGACACCGAAAGTAGAAATCAAGTAGGAGCATCAATTGTTGATGGTTAGTAAAACCACTAGTTTCAAGAAGGGCAAGGGAAAGAAGGGATACTTCATGAAGCGGCAAATCGATTGCTGCTCTAGTGAAGAAACCCAAGGTTGAACCCAAACCCGAGACTAAGTGCTTCTATAATGAGGAGCAGTCCTTTGAAGCGAGAACTACCCTAAATACTTGGTAGATGAGAAGGCTGGCAAGGTCGACAGAAGTATTTTGAATACACGTTATATTATTGTGTACTTTACTAGTACTCCTTGTAGCACCAGGGAAATAAATACCGGTTTGGTTCCTAAGTGTTTATAACTCGAAATAAAAGGCTGCGGAGACTAGCTAAAGGTGAGATGACGATATGTGTTGGAAGTGTTTCCAAGGTTGATGTGATCAAACATCGCACGCTCCCTCTACCATCGGGATTGGTGTTAAACCTAAATAATTGTTTTTGGTGTTTGTGTTGAGCATAGACATGATTGAATTATGTTTATTGCAATATGGTTCAATTAAGGAGAATAATGGTTACTCTGTTTATTTGAATAATACCTTCAATGGTATTGCACCTAAAATGAATGGCTTATTGAATCTCGATCATAGTGATACACATGTTCATGCCAAAAGATATAAGATAGTAATGATAGTACCACATACTTGTGGCACTGTCATTTGAGTCATATTGGTATAAAACGCATGAAGAAGCTCCATGTTGATGGATCTTTGGACTCACTCGTTTTTGAAAAGATTGAGACATGCGAACCATGTCTATTGGTAGATTGCATGAAGAAACTCCATACAGATGGATCGTTTCGACTCACTTGATTTTGAATCACTTGAGACATGCAAATCATACCACATGGGCAAGATGACTGAAAGGCCTCGGTTTCAGTAAGATGGAACAAGAAAGCAACTTGTTGGAAGTAATACATTTTGATGTGTGCAGTCCAATGAGTGCTGAGGCACCTTGATGGATATCGTTATGTTCTTACTTCACAGATGATTTGAGTAGATGCTAAGTATATTTACTTGATGAAACACAAGTCTGAATTATTAAAAGGTTTAAGTAATTTTGGGGTGAAGTTGAAGATCGTCGTGACAAGAGGATAAAATGTCTATGATATGATCATAGAGATGAATATTTGAGTTACGAGTTCGGCACACAATTAAGACATTGTGAAAATTGTTTCACAACTAATACCTCGTGGAACACCATAGCGTGATGGTGTGTCCGAACATCATAACTGCACCCTATTGGATATGGTGCATACCATGATTTCTCTTATCGAATTACCACTATCGTTTATGGGTTAGGCATTAGAGCTGCATTCACTTTAAATAGGGCACCACGCAATTCCGTTGAGACGACACCGTATGAACTATGGTTTAGAGAAACCTAAGCTGTCGTTTCTTAAAAGTTTTGGGCTGCGGCGCTTATGTGGAAAAGTTTCAGGCTGATAAGCTCGAACCCAAAGTGGATAAATGCATCTTCATAGAATACCCAAAATGGTTGGTTATACCTCCTATTTCAGATCCGGAAGCAAAAGTGATTGTTTCTAGAAACGGGTCCTTTCTCGAGGAAAAGTTTCTCTCGAAAGAATTGAGTGGGAGGATGGTGGAGACTTGATAAGGTTATTGAACCGTCACTTCAACTAGTGTGTAGCAGGGCACATGAAGTTGTTCCTGTGGCACCTACACCAATTGAAGTGGAAGCTTATGATAGTGATCATGGAACTTCGGATCAAGTCACTACCAAACCTCGTAGGTTGACAAGGATGTGTACTACTTCAGAGTGGTACGTAATACTATCTTGGAAGTCATGTTGCTAGACAACAATGAACCTACAAGCTATGGAGAAACGATGGTGGGCCCGGATTCCGACGAATGGCTCGAGACCATAAAATCCGAGAGAGGATCCATGTATAAAACCAAAGTATAGACTTTGGAAGAACTACTTGATGGTCGTAAGTCTGTTGAGTGCAGATGGATTTTAAAAGGAAGACGGACAATGATGGTAAGTGTCACCATTAAGAAAGCTCGACTTGACGTTAAGATGTTTTCCGACAAGTTCAAGGAGTTGACTACGATGAGACTTTCTCACTCGAGGCGATGGTAAGAGTCTATTGGAATTACATTAGCAGTTACTGCATTATTTATGAAATCTTGCAGATGGGATGTCAAAACATTGTTTCCTCGACGATTTTCTTGAGGAAAGGTTGTATGTGATACAACCAGAAGGTTTTGTCAATCCTGAAAGATGCTAACAAGTATGCAAAGCTCCAGCAATCCTTCTAAGGACTGGAGTAGGCATCTCGGAGTTGGAATGCACGCTTTGATGAGATGATCAAAGATTTTGGGTTTATACAAAGTTTATGAGAAACTTGTATTTCCAAAGAAGTGAGTGGGAGCACTATAGAATTTTTGATGAGTATATGTTGTTAACATATTGTTGATCAGAAATGATGTAGAATTTCTGGAAAGCATACATGATTATTTGAAAAGTGTTTTTCAATGGAAAGCCTGGATTAAGCTACTTGAACATTGAGCATCAAGATCTATAAGGATAGATAAAAAACGTTTAATAGTACTTTCAAATGAATACATACTGTGACAAGATTTTGAAGGAGTTCAAAATAGATCAGCAAAGAAGGAGTTCTTGGCTGTGTTACAAGGTGTGCGTATTGAGTAAGACTCAAGACCTGACCACGGCAGAAGATAGAGAAAGGACGAAGGTCGTCCATTATGCTTTAGATGTAGGCTCTACAGTATGCTATGATGTGTACCGCACCTGAAGTGTGCCTTGCCATGATTCAGTCAAGGGGTACAAGAGTGATCCAGGAATGGATCACATGACAGCGGTCGAACTTATCCTTAGTAACTAGTGGACTAAGGAATTTTATCGATTATGGAGGTGGTAAAAGAGTTCGTCGTAAAGGGTTGCGTCGATGCAAACTTTGACACTAATCCGGATGACTCTGAGTAGTAAACCGGATTCGTATAGTAGAGCAGTTTTTTGGAATATCTCCAAGTAGCGCATCGTAGCTGCATCTACAAGATGACATAGAGATTTGTAAAGCACACACGGATCTGAAAGGTTCAGACCCATTGACTAATAACCTCTCTCACAAGCGAGATATGAACAAACCCATGGGTGTTGGATTCACTACAATCACATAGTGATGTGAACTAGATTATTGACTCTAGTGCAAGTGGGAGACTGTTGGAAATATGCCCTAGAGGCAATAATAAAATGGTTATTACTGTATTTCCTTGTTCATGATAATTGTCTATTTTTCATGCTATAATTGTATTAACTGGAAACTGTAATACATGTGTGAATACATAGACCACAACATGTCACTAGTACGCCTCTAGTTGACTAGCTCGTTGATCAATAGATGGTTATGGTTTCCTGACCATGGACATTGGATGTCATTGATAACGGGATCACATAATTAGGAGAATGATGTGATGGACAAGACCCAATCCTAAGCATAGCACAAGATCGTGCAGTTCGTTTGCTAAGAGCTTTTCTAATGTCAAGTATCATTTCCTTAGACCATGAGATTGTGCAACTCCCTACCGTAGGAATGCTTTGGGTGTACCAAACGTCACAACGTAACTGGGTGGCTATAAAGGTGCACTACAGGTATCTCCGAAAGTGTCTGTTGGGTTGGCACAAATCGAGACTGGGATTTGTCACTCCGTATGACGGAGAGGTATCTCTGGGCCCACTTCGTAACGCATAATCATAATGAGCGCAATGTGACTAATGAGTTAGCCACGGGATCATGCGTTACAGAAAGAGTAAAGAGACTTGCCGGTAACGAGATTGAACGAGGTATTGGGATACCGACGATCGGATCTCGGGCAAGTAACATACCGGTAGACAAAGGGGATTGTATACGGGATTGATTGAATCCCCGACATCATGGTTCATCCGATGAGATCATCATGGAACATGTGGGAGGCAATATGGGTATTCAGATCCTGCTATTGGTTACTGGCCGGAGAGGTGTCTCGGTCATGTCTACATGGTTCCCGAACCCGTAGGGTCTACACACTTAAGGTTCGGTGACGCTAGAGTTCTTATGGGAAATTTTATGTGGTTACCGAAGGTTGTTCGGAGTCCCGAATGAGATCCCGGACGTGACGAAGAACTCCGGAGTGGACCGGAGGTGAAGATCGATATATTGGACGCAGTGTATTGGAGTCCGGAATTGTTCTAGGAGTACTGGGTGACGACCAGCGTGATCGAAAGGTGTTCCGGAGGCCCCGAAAAGCGTAGGGGGGCCTTAAGGGCCAAGGGGAGGGGGCACACCAGCCCACTAAGGGGCTGTGCGCCCCTCCCAACCCCTCTCACGTAACGTGGAGAGGTGGGGGCGCCTCCCCTAGGGCAGCCGCCCCTCCCGGCTTGGGGGGCAAGTTTCCTAGGGGTGGGGGTGCCCAAACCCATCTAGGGTTTCCCCTGTGGCTGCCGCCCCTCCCCTAGGGAACCCTAGGGAGCCTCCTCCACCCCCTACCCTATATATAGTGAGGATATAGTGAGGGAGATAGAGGGCAGCCGCACCCCTTCCCTGGCGCAGCCCCTCCCTCCTCCAACTCTTCCTTCTCCTCTGTAGAGCTTAGCGAAGCCCTGCAGGAATACCACAAGCTCCACCACCACGCCATCGTGCTGCCGAAGTCCTCCCTCAACTTCTCCTCTCCCCTTGCTGGATCAAGAAGGAGACCTCCTCGGGCTGTACGTGTGTTGAACGCAGAGGCGCCGTCCGTTCGGCGCTAGATCGGATCTACCGCGATTTGAATTGCCGCGAGTACGACTCCATCAACCGCGTTCTTGTAACGCTTCCGCTTAGCGATCTTCAAGGGTATGAAGATGCACTCCCTCTCTCTCATTGCTAGCATATCCTAGATTGATCTTGGTGACACATAGGAAAATTTTGAATTATTGCTACGTTCCCCAACATGTCTTGCTATTAGCCAAGCAGGAGGTACCAAAGTAATCCAGAAGTGGATCACTGGACAGCGGTCAAGAACATCCTGAAATACCTGAAAAGGACTGAGGATATTTTTCTCGTTTATGGAGGTGACAAAGAGCTAGTCATAAATGGTTACGTCGATGCAAGCTTTGACAATGATCCGGACGATTCTAAATCGCAAACCGGATACGTGTTTACATTGAATGGTGGAGCTTTCAATTGGTGCAGTTCTAAACAAAGCGTCATGGCGGGATCTATGTGTGAAGCGGAGTACATAGCTGCTTCAGAAGCAGCAAATGAAGGAGTCTGGATGAAGGAGTTCATATCCGATCAAGGTGTCATACCTAGTGCATCGGGTCCAATGAAAATCTTCAGTGACAATACTGGTGCAATTGCCTTGGCAAAGGAATCCAGATTTCACAAGAGGACCAAGCACATCAAGAGACACTTCAATTCCATTGGGGACCAAGTCCAGGTGGGAGACATAGAGATTTGCAAGATACATACGGATCTGAATGTTGCAGACCCATTGACTAAGCCTCTTCCACGAGCAAAACATGATCAACACCAAAACTCCATGGGTGTTAGAATCATTCTTGTGTAATCTAGATTATTGACTCTAGTGCAAGTGGGAGGCCGAAGGAAATATGCCCTAGAGGCAATAATAAAGTTATTATTTATTTCCTCATATCATGATAAATGTTTATTATTCATGCTAGAGTTGTATTAACCGGAAACATAATACATGTGTGAATACATAGACAAACATAGTGTCACTAGTATGCCTCTACTTGACTAGCTCGTTAATCGAAGATGGTTAAGTTTCCTAGCCATGGACATGAGTTGTCATTTGATTAAAGGGATCACATCATTAGGAGAATGATGTGATGGACTTGACCCATTCCGTTAGCTTAGCACTTGATCGTATAGTATGTTGCTATTGCTTTCTTCATGACTTATACATGTTCCTATGACTATGAGATTATGCAACTCCCGTTTACCGGAGGAACACTTTGTGTTCTACCAAACGTCATAACGTAACTGGGTGATTATAAAGGTGCTCTACAGGTGTCTCCGAAGGTACTTATTGGTTTGCGTATTTGAGATTAGGATTTGTCACTCCGATTGTCAGAGAGGTATCTGTGGGCCCTCTCGGTAATGCACGTCACTATAAGCCTTGCAAGCATAGTGACTAATGAGTTAGTTGCAAGATGATGTATTACAGAACGAGTAAAGAGACTTGCCGGTAAAGAGACTGAACTAGGTATTGAGATACCGATGATCGAATCTCGGGCAAGTAACATACCGATGACAAAGGGAACAACATATGTTATTATGCGGTTTGACCGATAAAGATCTTTGTAGTATATGTAGGAGCCAATATGAGCATCTAGGTTCTGCTATTGGTTATTGACCGGAGAGGTGTCTCGGTCATGTCTACATAGTTATCAAACCCGTAGGGTCCGCACGCTTAAAGTTAGATGATGATCGGTATTATGAGTTTTGTGTTTTGATGTACCGAAGGTAGTTTGGAGTCCCGGATATGATTACGGACATGACGAGAGTCTCGAAATGGTCGAGACATAAAGATCGATATATTGGACGACTATGTTCGGACACAGGAATGGTTTCGGGGAGTCTCGGACATATACCGGAGTACCATGGGGGTTACCGTAACCCCCCGGGGAGTTTAATGGGCCAAGGTGGGCCTTAGTGGAGAAGAGGAGGGGTGGCTAGGGCTGGCCGCGCGCCCCCTCCCCCTCTAGTCCGAATTGGACAAGGAGGGGCGGCGGTGCCCCCTTTCCTTCCCCCTCTCTCCTTCCCTTCCTTTCCCCCTCCTACTCCAACTAGGAAAAGAGGGAGTCCTACTCCCGGTGGGAGTAGTACTCCTCCCTGGCGCGCCCTCCTCCTGGTCGGCCGCCCCCTCCCCCTGGTCCTTTATATACGGGGGCAGGGGGCACCTCTAGACACAACAATTGATCTCTTGATCTCTTAGTCGTGTGCGGTGCCCCCCTCGACCATAATCCACCTCGATCATATCATAGTCGTGCTTAGGCGAAGCCCTACATCGGTAGCAACATCATCACCGGCACGCCTTCGTGCTGACGGAACTCTCCCTCAAAGCTCGGCTGGATCGGAGTTTGAGGGACGTCATCAAGCGGAACGTGTGCTGAACTCGGAGGTGCCGTACGTTCGGTACTTGGATCGGTCAGATCGTGAAGACGTACGACTACATCAACCGCGTTGTGCTAACACTTTCTCTTTCGGTCTACAAGGGTACGTGGACACACTTGATAACCCATAAGTATAGGGGATCGCAACAGTTTTCGATAAGTAAGAGTGTCGAACCCAACGAGGAGCTAAAGGTAGAATAAATATTCCCTGAAGTTCTATCGACCACCGATACAACTCTACGCATGCTGAACGTTTACTTTACCTAGAACAAGTATGAAACTATAAGTACTTTGTAGGTGTTTTTGGACAGGCTTGCAAGAAAAGTAAAGAGCACAAAAATAAAACTAGGGGCTGCTTAGATAAAAACACAACTAAAGTAAATATAGCGAGTGTGGAAAAGTGGTGGTAGGAGTTCCGAAATTGTCCCTAAGCAATTGACTACTTTACTAGACCGGTAGCAAGTTTTATGTGGGAGAGGCCACTGCTAGCATGTCATCCCTTACTTGGAATTCTATGCACTTATGATTGGAAAAATTAACAAGCATCCGCAACTACTAACATTCATTAAGGTAAAACCCAACCATAGCATTAAGATATATTGGTCCCTCTTCAATCCCATATGCATCAATTTCTATGCTAGGTTGAAGCTTCTGTCACTCTTGCCCTCCAATACATAGTCCTATCAACATACAACTAACCCTAAGTTGTGATCCACGCGCGCGCTCATATGATGGGCACCAAAGGACAGCAACATAACCACAAGCAAATTAAATCAATCATAGCAATTCATCAACCACCGATAGGACAATGAAAATCTACTCAGACATCATAGGATGGCAACACATCATTGGATAATAATATGAAGCATAAAGCACCATGTTCAAGTAGAGGGTACAACGGGTTGCGGGAGAGTCGACCGCTATAGATAGAGGGGGGAGGTGATGGAGATGTTGGTGAAGATGGTGGAGGTGTTGGTGAAGATCACGGTGATGATGATGATGATGGCCACGGTGGCGTTCCGGCGCCACCGGAAGAGAAGGGGAGAGGGGGACTCTTCGTCTTCTTCTTCCTTGACCTCCTCCCTAGATGGGAGAAGGGTTTCCCCTCTGGTCCTTGGCCTCCATGGCGTGGGAGGGGTGAGAGCCCCTCCTAGATTGGATCTATTTCTCTGTCTCTCTCTGTTTCTGTGTTCTCCCTGGCTCTGTTTCACCGTTTCGTGTATATATGGAGATCCGTAACTCAGATTGGCCTGAAACCTTGGCCGTGATTTTTTCCGAAATTAGCTTTCTTGCGGTAAAAGAAGAGCGTCAACCGCCTTACAGGTGGGTCACGAGGGTCAGGGGCGCGCCCTAGGGGGGGGGCCTACCTCGTGCCCACCTCGAACACTGGTTCGCGTTGATTTTTCCTCCAGATTTTCCAAATATTCTGAAAAGTATCTCCGTCCGATTTTATACCGTTTGGACTCCGTTTGATATGGATATTCTGCGAAACCAAAAACATACCTTGAGATAGGGCTGGCACTTTGGGCCTTTGGATCAATATGTTAGTCCCAAAAATAGTATAAAAAGTTGCCAAAAAGTATATGGAAGTTGTAGAATATAGGCATGGAACAATCAAAAATTATAGATACGGCGGAGACATATCAACACTCTCCCCTCTCATTGCTATGCATCACCATGATCCTGTGTGTGCGTAGGAATTTTTTTGAAATTACTACCTTCCCCAACACAGAAGAAAACCATCAGGAAGTTTTGGTGGGGAGAAGATGCAGGAAAAGGATAGTGCGTTAGGCATCGTGGGACAGTTTGGTCAAACAAAAAATACGTGGAGGCATAGGATTTATAGACACAAAGTGCTTCAACCAGGCTCTATTAGTGCGGAAGGCATGGAGCCTTATCGAGTAGGCAGAGGGTTTATGTGCTCGGTTTTTCAAAGCCGAGGTACTACCCAACTAGCGATGTCCTTGATACAGTTTTTACTGGTGAAGCATCCCACGAATGGAGAGGAATTGAGCTCGGTTTGGAACTTCTTAAAAAGAGGGATCATTTGAAGAGTTGGTAATTGTCGGGGATATAACCCGCGGTGTGACCCGGCCGGAGGTATGACCCGGCTGGGACTTGGTGTTTCATTGGTGACCCGGCAGATTGTAAACCGGCGGGCAGTTAAGCCAGATTGTAAGCTGGTGGACAGATTATAAGCCGGCAGATGGTAAGCCAGATGGTAATGTCATGAAATTTCTCCCCCTTTTCCTAAAGGGTTTTCTACATTATATCCTGTCGTGGATATCATGCTCTGTTTGTCCTTGGGAAGGATATACTCCTGAATAATGTGTTTAAACACATTTTCCTTATCATTGTTCTATTTAACCCGATGATCACCTCTTCCTTTCCATTGTTTTGTTTAACCTTTCTGGTGATCTAAGCTGGCAGATGGTAAGACAAATGGCAAGCCAGATTGTAAGTCAGACCCATGGTAAGACGTCAGAATAGGTAAAGTCCTAGTCCGAGTTTGACTCTATATGTAACCCGCCCCTTCACCTTATATAAGGAGGGTCAGGGCACCCCAAGAGGGAAAAGGAAGAAGTAAAATAATCTTAAGGCTAGAGACAATTAGGAGAGCTGGTTGACGGCGACTCCCTCACGAGTATGATGAGACCTAGCCACAAACACCATGTAGGGTTGTTACCGGATGATGTTTCCTGGGGCCCGAAGCTGTCTAAACCCTTGTCTTGTGTTGCGTCTCTCAATTCCGATCAACCCCTCTCAAGCTACCACATAGATGTGTTAGCCTCACGACTAAGTCCTCACACTAGGACATCTACCGTGACAATTCCACGACAGTTGGCGCCCACCGTGGGGCTCGCGCATAGTGGTGTTGAGTTCTTGGAGGGATCTCTCCCAGGGATCGAGAAGTTCACAATTTTTTGGATGAAGAAGAATCATTACTGATGGGTTTACTTTATCTCGAAAGTGAGCAGTCAGATCTAATACCCATCTGAGGTTTAAGAGAAAATTAAGGATACGATTGGATTCGTTGCCGCAAGTCACCAACGTGAGTCGCCGAGAACAACAGAAGCGATTCCCCCGCAGCCAAACATCAGCTGCTTATTGCTTATGATGGAACAAGTCCCGAGGTAAATCCGTAAAGGAATTTGCTAAAAAAAGAGAAGAAAAGAAGACTACGACCCAGACGAGGAGTCAAACCTACCAGCGTTTAGCCACCTCGCCGAATCCGAGTGACCACCGCGGTCTCGTTAAGCCGCTCCCACTGGAGCCGCCTGACCTCACCTAAACGACCCGCGGGCCGAACAGCCACCCAAACCATTGAGTCGCCATCAAGACCACTTCGTTTTGTCTGACCCATTCGGCTCCGAGCTGCTTCGTCCTCGTTTAACCTAGTCATGGGTCCCCCTCTGCCGTCCGCGTCGAGTCACCCTGGACGAGCCGCCCACGAGCTGCCATCTGCCTAACTCGCCATTGCGGGTTCATTCTCCGCCCCTGCCACAGGTCGCCCTGCTGCGCGAGCCGCCGTGTTGAGCCGTCGGACGCCGAGCACCTATGAGACGCCACCAGCCTCGTCGGCGTCGCCTCCAACCCACTGCTGCGGGCCACCTTCGATTCCATTGAGAAACTCCAGTGGCCACTGCAAGTCGTCGGCACACAGTTCTACCGCCGCGGACAAATCTTCACCGAGCTAGCTGCAACACCGAGCCGCCTGCTGGTTTGCCGCTGCTTCCAGCCGGCGGGGGTCCCTTCATCAAGTCGTGTTTCTCTGGTTTTGGCTATCTCACTGATCCACATGCCTCAGTTATCACCGGGCCACCCCCACGCGCTTCATCTCCTGGTTGCACTGGCCTTGTTCCACGCTCAACGCACCACCTCGCACCTCGACCGGCCTGGCCTTCGTCTCCGAGCCGTCGTGGTTTGTCTCTGTTGAATCGCCGAGCCGCTGCAAGCTGTCGCGGTCTCCGTCAGGTGGTTGCTACATTGAGCCGCCGGACGGTGAGCCCTGCGAGCCACCCCGGGCCTTGCTCCATATAGCCATCCACCTCCGCCACGACTGCGTCAGTTATCCCTTGAGACTTGGACCTCGCCTGCTGTGAGCTGTCTCCACAGCCTCAAGCTGCCGCTGCGGGTTCACCGGCGCGCTGCCGCTCCTCATGGCCGTGGCTCCGCCTCCACCGTAACCACCTCGGCGCGATCTCAAGCCGGATTCAAGCCCCTCCGCCTCTGCAGTTCCATTCCAAGCTGGCCTTGGGTCGGTATTCTGCTTGTCTCTGCTGAATCGCCAAGACGCTGCTTCGGTGACGCCGTCACTTCCAACCCGCTTCTGATCTGAGCGCCCTCGCTTCGCCGTTTCTGCCGCGAGCTGACCCGGCCCCGCTCGCCTATTGAGCCGCCACGCGATAAGCCGCTGCACCGCCTCGTCAAGCCGGCCGCGCCTGAGCCACCGCGCCTGTTCTACGCCGAGCCGCCGCCGCGGTCGCTGTCCCCCACGGCTTCTCGGCGCCCTGAGACGCCGCACCTCGGGTCGCAACCCGCCTCCGCGTTGCCCTCCTCTGCCATGGGCCTCACCATCCTGCATCAACTCTCCGAGGCCATGACCCGCCGGCACCCCTGATAAACCGCCGCTGCTCTCCGCTTCTACTGTGTCTGTGCCAAGACGCCATCGTGAGTCGTCGGCCTCCGTCTGGTCAGTTTGTCTCAGCTGCAGCAGCGCGGAGCCACCCCGTCGCTGTGAGCCGCCCTCACGTCGCTTGACCCGCCATAGCTGCGGCCTCATTTTGCCACAATAAAACGCACCTCCACTGGGCCTCCTCCCTCGCCGGCATACTGAGCTGTTGCCGCATTCGCCTCTGCCTCGCCTCTGCCGCTGCAGTCACGGGTGTCGGTGTCAAAACCGGCGGACCTCGGGTAGGGGTTCCCGATCTGTGCGTCAAGGCTGATGGTAACAGGAAGCAAGGGACATAGATGTTTACCCAGGTTCGGGCCCTCTCGATGGAGGTAAAACCCTACTTCCTGCTTGATTAATATTGATGATATGGGTAGTACTAGAGTAGATCTACCACGAGATCGTAGAGGCTAAACCCTAAGAGCTAGCCTATGATGGTATGATTGTAATTGTGATCGGCCTTCTAAGGACAAACCTCTCCGATTTATATAGACACCGGAGAGGGCTAGGGTTTACATGGAGTCGGTTACAAGGAAGGAAATATAAAATCCGGATCACCAAGCTTGCCTTCCACGCCAAGGAATGTCCCATCCGGACACGGGCCGAAATCTTGGGTCTTGTATCTTCACGCTTCAATAGTCCGGACGTAGTACACAGTCCGGATACCCCCTAATCCTGGACTCCCTCAGTAGCCCCTGAACCAGGCTTCAATGACGATGAGTCCGGCGTGCAGTATTGTCTTCGGCATTGCAAGGCGGGTTCCTTCTCCGAATACTCCAAAGTGCTTGTTATGACGAATAGTGTCCGGCCTCCAATCAATGTTGTGCTCCTCGGCTTCGGTGCCTCAGTAATGACCATCTCCACGTGTCGAGCGAATGCGAGGAGTCGAGGCATTTTTGCATTTGCCACCCTCGATCCTCCAGGCGAACTTTCTATTTGAAGGGACGGGGATTCTCATATCCAAACCTCACTCTCCCTTCCAGAGCCAGCATCCAACAAAGCGCTCCGCAAAAAGCCATTCCAACATGGTCGGCCGTCGCAGCTCATCTGCTTGCCCTTCTCATTCCAAGTCGGGGGATTGGGGAGAGTGTTCAGTTCCTCATAGTCGTTTGACGAAGTTACAAACCCAAGGGTTTCTCCCACCGGCGTTCATGGTCTCCGTCCGAGCTGGTATAGCCACTTATGACGGGGGAGACCAGGCTGAGGGATCCCCTAACCCATCTCCGGAGGAGCATATATGTCTGATCCCTCATCTGCTGAGGGGCGTTGGGTTCCCTATCCACCCGTTTCTTCGCGGGCTCCTGGAGTTCTACAGCCTCCAGTTACACGACCTTACCCCTGGCTCTATTCTGCACATAGCGGGGTATGTTGCCCTGTGTGAGCTGTTTTTAGGCTGCGAACCACACTTCGGATTATGGCGGAAGTTGTTCTGCCTTGTCCCCCGCACCCAGGGGGAGTCCCTATGCCAAGTGGGCGGGGCCGAAGTATGGCGCATTGCCGAGACCGGATACCTGTCCGGCACTCCTAAGAAGGCACCAGAAAACTGGCCTTCGGAGTGGTTCTATATAAACGACGTCCCCCTTCCGGATCCAGTCCGGACAGGTCTCCGCAAGTTCAGCAACGCCCCGCCGAGGGCACGCCTAAGCTGGCGCCCTGGGGGCCCTCAAAAAGAGGACACGAGGGAAATATTCCTGCTGATGGACAGGATAAAGTTACTGGCCAAATCCGGATTAATGATAGTTGAGGTTATGGCGATATGCATAAGACGGGGAGTGCAACCGCTCCAATATCGGGGGAAGCCCATGTGGCATTTCAACGGGGAAGACGATGCCACCCGCTGCGGCCGTAATGGTCCGGACTCCGCTGCCGCTCTGGCAAGGATATTGTCCGATCTATTCAAAGGGGGAGAGGAGGAATTCCTTCGCATAAAAACGCGGGAAGGATTCTCCATGTACAACCCCCCAGCGTGGGTAAGTTGCCATTCTTTTTCCCCGCTTTTCTCTAGCGTTCTTCTGCTAAGATTACTTGCATCAATGCTTCTGGGCAGGAATTAAGGAGGGCCGTAGAAGGAATCTTCAGCCCCTCCCCGCAACCAGAGGACCCTGGAAGGGCCCTAGATCCGGGACTTAAAGTGGATCCGGATATCACTGTGGAGCTCGTCAACGGGGTATTTTATCAGGCGAGCTGGGATGGCGCCCTAGTGGTCATTACGGCCGACTACCCTGGACTACTCCCCGCCTCGTGTGTAAGCCGAACTAGAAATCCCTATCCTTCAAAGAGGACTCCCCCCCAGGTGTTATAATTTACCTTTGAGGCGTCATTCTATTTGCAGAAACGACGGCCGGAGCGAGGGGCCGAGCCCCTAGGGACTCGTCAACCACGGGCGTCCAGATCGGGCAGGCTCAAGAGGAAGGCGGTGAGGGTTGACACACCGCTACAGAGGTAAAACAATAACATGTCCTGTAATTATAGAATTTAAAATATGATAATGCCCTTTGTGTCTCGCAGGAAGAAGAATAACCGGACTATATCCGGAGACCCTACCAATCACGCCTCCACCAGCCGGGTTGCAGAACCGGCTTCAGGGGCGGATGCGGACACGGGGCCAGCACCGCATGGCTCTCCAACACAGAGTGCAGACATGCTCTTAGCAACGAATTCTGAAGCAGAGAGCACCATCAATCATAGGCACCGAAGGGCCGTACTTCGGAACAACATCTTTTCCAAAGAGGCGTTTAATGCCTTCAATTCGGCGGATGCGTACGTCCAAGCTGCTCTGGGCGGGCTTGCCCAAGCGACAAACCAGTATACCAAAGACATACGGGTGAGAAATTTTTATAAGTATGTATAGCAGTAGCCCCTGAGACTTGAAACGGTTGAAACAACAGTTTTAAGGATCAATTTATGTACAGGTCCTTGTAGAGATGAATGAGCAATTGTTTCGGGAGCTGGAGGACTGCAAAGGCGAGGCGAGGGCCGATTGCCAAGTTAGAGGAACCCCAAAAGCCCTCATCTGGTAACAATTATCACAATTGTGCGAAGATGCACCAGTTAGTAAATGGATAATATGACAAGTCTAACAGAAAATTCTGTAGACAATCTCGGGGTGAATCCGGAGGGCGTAGGAGAGGACGCATCGCATCTCAAAAAGCAACTAGAGGCTGGTGAGCGCATTCTTACGCGAGTTAGGCGGGAGAAGAACAATCTTCAAGATGTCAAATTCCAGCTGGACGTGGAGTTAAAAGATCTCCGCGCTCAGCTGGCGGACTCCATGAAGGAGAACAAGAGGCTTCAACGCGGCATTTACAGTAAGTGCCTAGACGAACTGTTGTACAGTTCGGCGAGGAAGTATATTGAAAGAATTTTGCTTGCAGGAATGTTAACGGGTCGCCCTGAGGAGGAGATGCCCTCATCTGCAAATGATTTACTGCAAGACCTTTCGCAACTGCACGAGCGAGCTCGGCAAGTGATGCAGGGTGTTTCTCAGGCTTTGTGGCCATCAAGCCCTCTTGCCCGAATGGCACAGGGGAACTTGTGGACCTGCTTCAAGGAGCCCGGCGACACTTCCGTCTATGGAAGATATCAGCATGCCGGCAAGGAGCAAGCGAAGCCTGGGCAATGGTGAAGACATGCTACACCAAGCTAGACCCGAACCATATGGCCGAAGTGGGACCGGCGGGGCCCGATGGGCAAGAAATTCCCGTTAGTCTGGTGTATGACCAGGTAGCGTTAGCCACTAAGTATTCTCAACAGGATTGTAAGCTAGATAGCCTGTTGGACGGTATAGAAGAGGAATGTAATTAGTCCAAATGACTATGTAAATTAATGGGCATGATTAGCCCTAGCGGATTAAAATCATTTGTCATGGCGGACCTTTTCACTTCAGCCACAGGTCCTATAGTCCGGTGTGTCCGAATACCGCTCAGCTAGACAAAACCGGGTATGCGTGGAAACAAGGCGTAGGGGTCATAAGTGCTTGAACAGACAAGTACCCAACTAGTTATGTTATATTACATGGATAGTAAGAAACATCTTCCAGAGAGAATAGTTCCGTTAGGGGTTCCTTTCCCTGGGTACGCATGCAACGATGCGATGATACAAGACTTCTGGGGATTTATGTTATGATAAACGAATACATCTTTTGTTCACCAACAGAATATTCTCTTAAGGAAGCTAGCTTTCGGCTTCCTTAGGGGTTCCTTTCCCTGGGTACGCATGCAACGATGCGATGATACAAGACTTCTGGGGATTTATGTTATGATAAACGAATACATCTTCCGTTAGGGGTTCCTTTCCCTGGGTACGCATGCAACGATGCGATGATACAAGACTTCTGGGGATTTATGTTATGATAAACGAATACATCTTTTGTTCACCAACAGAATATTCTCTTAAGGAAGCTAGCTTTCGGCTTCACCCAGTCTGAGGTACACATCCGGCTGAACCGGCAGTAACAATCGCAGAGGTGCTCCCCTTATGCCGTAGCCGAATTAACGGGAACTTAGGGAATAAACACAAGAGCCAAGCAACCCAGCTTGGCAACATCTTAAGTCATATCGATGCATATAATGGTGAAGAAAAGGCACATATGGAAAAAGAATGCATATGCGACGGGCAGAAAGCCATGTGAGTAATCATTTTAAGCTTCCGTATAGGAAGCCCCCAGGTATTGCTTACACACTTAGTGCAGCCGGAGCAATCCGGAAATCCGCACTGTATTGAATACTTTGTGTGAAGATAGAAAAAGGTCGAGAAAGGAAAAGGGGATGGGGCATAATTAAAAGGGAGGGGTTAGGAGACGAACACTGTGTTCGGCGCTAGGCATAGAATCTCCATAGTCTTGCCGCGTTCCATGGGTTCGGCTCGAGTCTATTATCGGATGCATTACATAAGTGGTACGCTCCTCCAGTGAGAACTTTGTCAATGACGAAGGGACCCTCCCACTTGGGTTTGAGTTTGTCCTTCTTCTTCTCCGGTAGTCGTAGAACAAGCTCGCCAATATTGTAAGTTTTGGCCCGCACTTCTCTGCTTTGGTATCGTCGAGCCTGCTGCTGATAGAATGTGGAACGGGCTTTTGCGACATCGCGCTCCTCCTCCAGGGCATCCAAATTATCCTGCCGATCTCGGCTTCCTTCTCTTCGTACATGCATACGCGTGGCGAATCATGTATTATGTCGCAAGGTAATACTGCTTCTGCGCCGTACACCATAAAAAATGGTGTGTATCCAGTGGTGCGATTTGGCATGGTCCGTAGCCCCCAGTGTACGGAGTCGAGCTCCTCCACCCAGTGCGTATCCGACTCTTTCAAGGATCGCACTAGCCTGGGTTTTATACCGCTCATAATGAGACCATTTTCCCGCTCTACCTGGCCGTTAGTTTGTGGATGGTAGACGGAAGCATAATCGAGCTTGATGCCCATTTTTGCGCACCAAGTTTTCACTTCGTCAGCTGTGAAATTTGAGCCATTATCAGTGATGATCTTTGTGGGGACACCGTATCGGTGTATGACCCCGGATATGAAGTCTATTACTGGTCCGGATTCAGCCGTTTTGACTGGTTTAGCTTCTATCCATTTGGTGAATTTGTCCACCATGACCAATAGGTATTTCTTCTTATGGCTTCCCCCTTTAAGAGGTCCAACCATATCCAGCCCCCAGACAGCAAAGGGCCACGTTATGGGGATTGTTTGGAGAGCGGTAGGGGGCATGTGACTCTGATTGGCAAAGAGCTGGCAACCGACGTAATGTTGGACAAGGTCTTGTGCGTCCGCTTGGGCCGTCGGCCAATAGAAGCCTGTACGGAAGGCCTTGCTGACTAATACCCGAGCCGCGGCATGGTGCCCGCCCAGGCCGACATGGATTTCAGCCAAGAGCTGCCGCCCTTCCTCTTCGGAGATGCATCTTTGTAGCACTCCGGTAGCGCTTTTCTTGTAGAGTTCCCCTTCGTAGACTTTGTAAGCTTTAGAGCGCCGGACAACGCAGCATGCTTCATTTTGGTCTTCGGGGAGCTCCTGCTATTTAGGTAGGCCAAGAAGGGCTCGGTCCACGGGGCGATTACAACTATGATTTCGTGGGCCGAGGACGTTATTTCGGGGGTAGAACCTCCGTCTATGTCTGATGGTTCGGAATCCGGGGGTGCATTCGGGTCCGTGCTAGTATTGCCGGACTCCCCTTCCCATACTACGGATGGCTTGAACAGCCGTTCCAAGAATATGTTAGGTGGGACAAGGTCGCGTTTAGCGCTGATGCGAGCGAGGACATCCGCCGCTTGATTGTTTTCTTGAGCCACATGGTGGAATTCTAGCCCCTCGAACCGAGCTGACATTTTGAGGACGGCATTACGGTAGGCCGCCATTTTCGGGTCCTTGGCATCAAAATCTCCGTTTATCTGTGATATTGCGAGGTTCGAGTCCTCAGCACTTCTAGGCGTTGAATGCCCATAGAGACTGCCATCCGAAGACCGTGCAACAGAGCCTCATATTCGGCTGCACTGTTGGAGTATGTGTATAATATTTGGAGGACGTACTAGACCGTGCCGCCGGTGGGAGATGTCAGGACTACCCCTGCTCCCAATCCGACCAGCATTTTAGAGCCGTCGAAGTGCATGATCTAGTTTGAGTATGTGTCGTACTCTTTATGGTGTTCGGCTTCTGTCCATTCGGCGAAGAAGTTAGCCAACACTTGCATTTGATGGCCCGCCGTGGTTTGTACGTTATGTCGAACGGAAGGAGCTCAATAGCCCACTTGGCAATCCGGCCCGTAGCGTCGCAGTTATTTATTATGTCATTAAGTGGTACTTCGGAGGCCAACGTAATCGAACACTCTTGAAAGTAGTGTCGTAGCTTTCGGGATGCCATGAGCACCGTGTATGCTATTTTTTGATAGTGTGGGTATCGGGATTTGCATGGGGTTAGGACCGTGGACACATAGTAGACCGGCTTCTGGAGCGGGTATTTGTATCCGTCGGCCTCTCGTTCGACGACGAAACATCGCTTACGACTTGATGTGTTGCAGCTATGTACAACATCATAGGTTCGTCGATATTCGGCGCTGTTAATACTAGATTACTGGCCAATAAGGTCTTTATTTCATCCAGTCCGGCCGCGGCTTCCTCCATCCATACGAAGTGTTCGGTGCGCCGAAGAAGGCGATAAAGCGGTAGTGCCTTTTCTCCTAACCTCGAGATAAAGCGGCTGAGAGCAGCCACGCATCCGGCTAGCTTTTGGATGTGCTTGAGGTCTGTTGGTATAGCCAACTGTGATAGAGCTCGGATTTTTGCCGGATTCGCCTCAATTCCTCTGTTGGAAACGATGAAGCCGAGTAGCTTCCCCGAGGGGACGCCAAAAACACATTTTTCGGGATTCAGCTTGATGTCATATGTCCGGAGATTGTCGAATGTAAGCCTCAAGTCATCTATTAGGGTTTCGACGTGTCTTGTTTTTATGACCACGTCGTCCACGTATGCCTCCACTGTTTTGCCGATTTGTTTTTCCAGGCATGTTTGAATCATGCGTTGGTAGGTTGCACCGGCGTTCTTAAGCCCGAAAGGCATAGTGTTCAAGCAAAAAGGGCCATATGGCGTTATGAAAGTTGTTGCAGCTTGGTCAGACTCTACCATCTTTATTTGATGGTATCCAGAGTATGCATCGAGGAAACACAGCGAGTCATGTCCAGCTATGGCATCGATGATTTGATCGATGCGAGGGAGGGGAAAGGGATCCTTGGGGCAAGCCTTGTTGAGGTCTTTGAAATCGACGCATATGCGCCAGGATTTATCCTTCTTTGGCACCATCACCAGATTTGCCAACCAATCCGGATGTTTGATATCTCTGATAAATCCGGCCTCAAGTAGCTTGGCTAACTCTTCCCCCATTGCCTGTTGTTTGGGCTCTGAGAATCGCCTTAGGGTCTGCTTGATTGGTTTATATCCTTTTAGAATATTGGTTGTGTTTGGCCAGTCTGCGTGGGATGCCTGGCATGTCCGATGGGTGCGAGGCGAAAACATCCCAATTCTCGCATAGGAAATCTCGTAGTGCGGCGTCAATCGCGGGGCTCAGCTGTGTCCCGATGGAAGCTGTCTTTTTGGGGTCGTTGGGTGGACCTGGAATTTGACTATCTCGTCTGCAGGTTTGAATGAGGTGGACTTGGGTCGTTTGTCTAGTATCACTTCGTCCACATCCACAAAGTGGCTGCGATGTTGTTAACTCTTCGGCTGCTAGGGCTTCAGATAATGCCTCCAAGGCTAGAGCTGCGGTTTTATTTTCGGCGCGAAGCGCAACATCCAGATCACTGGCTAGAGTGATGATTCCATTGGGTCCGGGCATTTTAAGCTTCATGTACCCATAATGGGGTACGGCTTGAAAGCTTGTAAACGCGTCCCGCCCTAGAAGGGCGTGGTATCCTCTATTAAAAGGAGCCACCTGGAATGTGATTTCCTCGGACCTATAATTCTTCGGGGTACCGAATACCACATCGAGTGCGATTTTTCCCGCACGCCGCGCTTCCCGGGTACGGATAATTCCCATGAAGGTCGTGCCGCTTCGTTCAATGCGGCTTTTATCAATCTCCATCTTGTTGAGCGTTTCTTCATAAATCAGATTTAATCCGCTTCCGCCGTCCATGAGTACTTTGGTGATCCGAAAGCCATCTACGATCAGACTAAGGACCAGAGCGGCTGGTGCCCGGGCAGCCCGGGATCAAGGTTCATCACTGGCATTAAAAGTTATAGCAGTGTCGTTCCAAGGGTTTATTTTTGCCACACGGTAAATTTCAGCGGAGCTTCAGCGAGCTCGCTTGCGCCTATTGTTTGAGGCGAAAGTCTCGAAGACTGTTAGTACCGCATTGTGTTTGCTGGCGGGATGTTGTTCCGCTTTATGGCCCACAAGAAGATCCTCACCACTTTTTGCCACCTGCCGGAGTATCCAACATGCCTTAAGGCTATGGGTAGGTGTTGTATCTGGAGTACTATGGAGCTTACATGGCCCATCGAGCCATTCTTCCCATACGGATCTCCGCCCTAGCGTGGGCTTTGGTTTCTTGGGGGTTGGGTCGGACGACTTACGAGAGTTCGTTCATTTAGTCTGGACCAAGGTTTTGGCGAGAGAAGTACTATCCCAAAATTCTGTTTGGGTCTTCCAAGTGCTCTCCATCGCACAGTACTTCCGTACTATGGTTGCCAAGTCCGCGAAGCGTACTATGTCGCGGCGGCTTATAGCGTTGAGGAATCCTTCGTCCGTGCAGTTTTTGCAGAAAAGTGAGACCATGTCCTCTTCGCGGCAGTCCCTGACCTTGTTAAGCGCAAGGAGGAATCTGGCCCAGTAGCGATGTACGGTTTCTTGGGGCTCTTGCCTGATGCGGGAGAGACAGTTTAGGTCTAGTTTAAAGTCCGTATTTTGATCTGATCTAACTCCCAGGGGCGCGAGCGGTCCCGAGCTAAACAGCTCAGGATCCGGGGTGCCCAATTTCTTCGGCCCGATGCCCGATTCTAAGTCCGGGACCTGGGTCAGGTTTTCCTTTGAGCAGGTCTTTGGCTCAAGGAGTTCGGTGATCCGAACACAGCTTGTCCTCAAAGTTGAGGAGCAATCCTCATGTGGTTCCTCCACTATCGCTATCTCATGGGTGACCGGCGGGACGTGATGTCCCTTTGGTCGGGTTTAAGCCCAATCCGGTCGTAGTCTGTAGCGACCCCCAGAGCGGCGATGCGATCCAAGAGCTTGTTAAGGGAGGAGAGCTCCATTGGATCCATCTGTTCGGCAAGTTCCGAACTGACGTGAAGGCTATGATTGATGACCTGAGAAGTCATCGTCGGCGCCATCACCGATGGGGCGGCCATGATAAAGCCGCCGAGCCGGAGCGTCTGGCCTACAGCCAGAGCCCCCTCTGAAGTAATGTCGTCCTGGACAATGAGACGAGCCATCGAGCCTGACGGTGACGACACAGAGGAACTCTCAATGAAAGCACCAATGTCGGTGTCAAAACCGGCGGATCTCGGGTAGGGGGTCCCGATCTGTGCGTCAAGGCTGATGGTAACAGGAAGCAAGGGACGCAGATGTTTACCCGGTTGGGCCCTCTCGATGGAGGTAAAACCCTACTTCTGCTTGATTAATATTGATGATATGGGTAGTACAAGAGTAGATCTACCACGAGATCATAGAGGCTAAACCCTAAGAGCTAGCCTATGATGGTATGATTGTAATTGTGATCGGCCTTCTAAGGACCAACCTCTCGGTTTATATAGACACGAGAGAGGGCTAGGGTTTACATGGAGTCGGTTACAAGGAAGGAAATATAATATCCGGATCGCTAAGCTTGCCTTCCACGCCAAGGAAAGTCCCATCCGGACACGGGCCGAAGTCTTGAATCTTGTATCTTCACGCTTCAATAGTCCGGACGTAGTACACAGGCCGGCTATCCGGATATCCCCTAATCCAGGACTCCCTCAATGGGTGCGGCCTCTATCCGCCGGCCACCTCCGAGTCGACCCGACACTGCTGTAGCACGCCTCTTTAAGTCGGCCCTGGGTGGCCATGCCTCCCCAAACCGATGCAGGCTTGCCTCGCCCTGACGAATCGCAGTATGTGAGTCACCTTCAAGCATAGCCGTGCCCTCGACTCACCTCCGTCAAGCCACCATAGTTGTGCCTCTGCCGTCGCGCATCAAGTCGCCCAGCCGCTTCCGCTGAGTTGCCGGTTTCCACCATGGCTCCTCTTGCCGTGGACTCGCTTCCAAATCCTCACTATGGTCCGTCTCACTGTGTGGGCTCTTGGCGCGCTAAGCCGTTGTGCCTGATTCCGAGACCCGCCTCTAAGTCGCCAGTCCGCCATTGCAGACTCGCCATTCTTTGGGTTACCCACGCAGCCGAAACTTTGCCGGCCACGTGGATTTTTAGGACACCTAGACCCCGGCCCTGGTATCCTGGCTGTCCAATATTGCTTTAAGATCTATGCAACACAACTAACTTTCTATATGAAATATTCTCTTTTTTGTTTCTCTCGCATAAAATATGTCTTGAAGTTCAATTTTTTGCGGTGTGACAATGCTTTCTAACTAGAATCTAGGATAAATCTTTCAGAATTTTTTGTCGAACATAAATATACAAAAAATGATTTTGTAATCTAAAAAATCATTTTTTGTATATTTATGTTTGACAAAAAATTCTGAAAGATTTATCCTAGATTCTAGATAGAAAGCTTTGCCATGCTGCAAAGGTTTGAACTTCCAAACATGTTTTATGTAAGAGAAACAAAAAAGAGAGATCTATTTGCATGAATCGCGATGCGGGGAATGGATGGTTGGATAGAGAGGGCCTGGGCGCAGGTGTTCTATTATATATTTTTGCTGCCACTTTGTCACCCGCCCCGCTTGGCTGATTCGTGCTGCCGCTCTTGCTGGTCGTTCGCCCCGGCTCTCCCTCACGCTGAGCCCTCTGAGCCGCCCAGCCCTCACCTCGAGTAGACACGCAAAACTGATTCTCCTGCCTCGCTTCATTTAGACGCGTTGTCTGCCTCCGCCGTTTCCACGTTGAACTGCCGCAGTGCCTCGAGCTGAGCCGCTTTTACTGCTTTCGGCGCGCTCGTGTTTGTGCTAAGTTGCCATGGGCGGCTCCAAGTCGCCTGCATCAGTTAAGATCCAATATGAGCTGCTTACTATAGAAGGAAATGAATTGAAGATGGGAGCGGTTCATTGTTTTTGTTGGCAAGCCTGTTTTGAAGTTTGGCTTTTGTGAACTGATTTTCTGGAGTCCAAAACATGAGCTTTTGGTCGAGACTAGAACGAGTAGCTGCTGACATGACCTGCACTTGGAAGTAAGTTGTAGGGTTCAAGACTGCAAAGCAAAGTCATCAGGAGTTTGAGGGGGTACGGTGCCCCCATATGCTACAACATCCTGCATGCACACCACCAACCACGGGCTGCTAGCTTCTCCTACAAGTAGTTCTCTACTTTGACAAGGGTCAAACATGACCCAGAGGATCCCTTCTGAGCCGTCAGGGACGTTTTAAGATGCCTCTGCCGCGTTGAGTTGCCGGAGCTATTTTTGAGTCACCGGTTTGTCTGAGCCGCTTCTGCCGCGTGGAACGGATCATCTATCGTCCAAACGAACAAGGTGAAATCCATTCGGTCAATTTTTATTGATACATTTTTTATTCTTTAAAAGAACAAGTACTCTGGCTTGTGATATTTTTTGGATGCAGGACAATTATTCACTGCAAGAGCGATGGTCGTGTTATGGATATATAGCTCGCGCTGTTGGATATATGCCCTAGAGGAAATCATGTATGATGATATTTCCTATGTTTTTATGAATAAAGATAGTCCTTGGACATTGTCAATGATGTGTATCAGCAAGTATGTGACTTGTTTGTGGGACTATGCATTGTATGATGACTGTCCTAAAAGGTCCCTAGTCCAAAGGGCTGTGTGGACGCCAAAGACTAGGACCGGCATATGACACGGTCGATGGCTTGGTCTCACTAGCCATGGAGCATTGGATGCTAACCGGATAATATAGACTTGGAAATGTTCTGGTCGGATTCGTGGTCGGATCCGGAAGTCGAGATAAGGTCCGAGTCGGATGCACTCCAACTATGAGACGCAGTGATATGTCATCTGTGAGTCTCTAGTACAACATACGTTCTATGTCCTAAGACCTGAGCTGACGCATGTACTCGGGATGGTGACAGACTTGCTTTGGGCCGACCAAACGCTACTCCGTGGATCGGTAGTTACAAAGGTAGGTTTCGAGTTTGTCCAGTCCCATGTCATGCGAGACATGGTCGAGCAAGATGGGATTTGCCCCTCCGATCAGGAGAGATATACTCTGGGCCCCTCGTGTTATCCGACCAGGAACAGCATGGCCATGCGACAAGGATTATGAGATAATCCGGATTGTTGTCGGCATCACTGAAACGAGAAAGAGGTCGGGCTAGCACAAGGATGACAGTCTCGCCTTGAGCCCGACAACATATATCGCGTGGCAAAGGGAACATAAGTGTGACACGTTGTACAGGTTCGCCTAACCAGCTTCATAGTCTGCTTGGTGGTCGGCACGCCTTGCTAGAGGCCGCTACCAACCGTGCAGGTCGGAGGTGATCCGAACTGTAACCAAGCCGACTTGAACCTAAGAGGTCGCGCGCTTAAGGGAAGGAACCTATGAGGTCGGTTCATAGGACACTGGTCGGATGTGATCCGAACTGGACTAGGAACGTGGCCGAGTAGACTTTGGGCTTAGGGTCTGTGCAAGGCCCAAGTGTTGAGCCTGCGATGGACGCCTATATAAAGTGGAGGTGCGGCACACTCATGGGGTTGATCACTTCGGCACTGCGACTAGGGTTTGCATGTGTTGCGAATAGCCAAATCCACTCACCGCCGACTGTGTGATCGGACCTAGCAGTCCGCCGCACGGTGTTCCTCCTGCACACGCGGATACCGTTAGAGGCGGTGCGCTTGCGCCGCTCCGGCGAACTTATACGTGGGATCAGACGACTGGCTGATCGAGGGAGATCGGACGAGGAGGAGACGATCCACGCGGATGCGCTACACCAACTCTTCTTCCGCTGCACGGCACCGCGCGTTTAGTGGTAATGAACTATGATCCATCTCCCGTAGCATGTTCTTGGATGTTCTGCGCGTAGGAAAAAATTTATTTGCAGTCGACGCACCCTACCGTAGATCCCAACACGCGCCACCATTATTATGCGCTAGCATTTGACCATGCGATAGTGTTCAATGAATAATTCATCATTACAAAGGAGACCATCAAGTTATGGCCCTTGCCTACACCGGATGGATCAATGGACATGGTCATTTATAACCTGTCGAGATTCAACATATTTCAGCAATCTGCTATTCCACTATATGCCGGTTCATATCACGGTCAAGTATGGAGAGTCTCAAGCCAACTCCTTGAGTAGTCTTAAGACTCGGGGGATACAATGATGTGACTCGGTAAATATTGCCAGTTTAAGCACATCCAAGAACTTCAGGTCATTGGAGGGAAGATAACCCGGCCCCGGAGGCTACTGCCCTATTGGTAAAAATTAAAAGGCCGTCAGAAAATTTCTGGCTCAAAATTAAGATTGCGGTTTAAAATCCGACTCAGGAGACATCTCTCTCCCATAAAGCTTTGAAGCTCTCAGATTCCGGTTTACAAGTCCGGCTCAAAAAGATTTCATCTCTCGCAAGTTCGAGTTCTCAGAAAAGTTAAAAGCTGCCAAACAGAATTTGCTGCCATGATGCGCGGTTCAAACATGGGTATCCTGTCTTATTGGCTTATTACGGAAAGGTCACTTGGGGGCTTCCTTCTCATTGAGCATAGTTGTGAATATCCCTCTTGATCCGGCGCAACGCCGTTCTTACAAATCACATGGGGGCTTCCTGTTCAAACATAGGTGTATTCACCAAAGAGAACATAGCATTACTACCCTCTTGATCCGGCTATCAAGCCAATATGATAATTTCATAAGAGCACAACTCTGATTACCTTGGTAATTTGGCTACCAAGCCAATATGATAATTTCATAAGAGCACAACTCTGATTACCTTGGTAATTCGGCTATCAAGCCAATATGATAATTTCATAAGAGCACAGCTCTGATTACCTTGGTAATTCGGCTATCAAGCCAATATGATAATTTCATAAGAGCACAGCTCTGATTACCTGGGGATTTTGGCTATCAAGCCAGTATTATAACTTCATATGAGCATAGCTCTGACCTACTTGGAGGGTTAATGACCGGGTTACAAAGACCAAAGAGAGTCTGTTGCACAGCTCAAACATAGGTATATGGTGAACCGCCAGCATATGATGATATTAAGTACTTGGAAGTATCGTCTTCTAAGTTTTGGGTTATCACCCTTACTGCATTGGTATGGTAAGCCGGCAGTTTTTAATCACATATCACAGGTATGATATTTATTTTTGTTATCTGAGGTTTGATAAACTCGCCCTGGCTTTTGGCGTTAAGTCACCAGGGCATATATTGTTTAAACTCTGTGCACGATTTGCAGAGCTATGACTTACATAAATGATTAAGTTGAAGCCCATCATCAAAAATTGAAATTGGTGTTTCAAAAGGGTTATCAATTATTGATTTTCACAAAGGCTATAAGCCGTCGGGTTACAAAAATCCCGGATTACAATGGATGCAGATTAAGTCACCATCGGCCAAGAGCCATTGAGTATTTAAACTCCGGATTTACTTGTCAACCGATAAGGTATTCAAATCTTTAATAGCCAAACTTGGCTAGATTGTCATGATGATATTGAATGATTGAGGTTTTCATACCAGATTGTATTATTCAAATCTTGAATAGCCAACTTGGCTGGATTTTTATTATTTTTACCAATAAACAGTATTATGGTTGAGGTTTTCAAAATCGCTTTAGTGCAATGGCTATTATTTTATCAATGGATATGATTTATTCTACAATGGAAGGAATAGTCCCGAGTCGCTGCAGGCTTACGACCCGGCACTTGGGGGCTACATTATTCAAATCATGATTATATCAAATATGGAAGTCTCATGTCGCTGCAAGCATGCACCATGATACTTGGGGGCTAATGCAAGGTCATTCCTTACTTGCCTCATTGAAGATCCGACTCATCACATCGTAATGAGCCGGCCCTTGGGGGCTGCAATTGCTCCTGTTAAAAATTCAAGGTACACAAGTTAAATCCATTATATTGAAGGGTCCATTGCTCAGTTGGTAAAGCACAAGGCTCTTAACCTTGTGGACGTGGGTTCAAGCCCTGCGATGAAGGCTACATGATATGATGTTATTTTCAATAATTATATCTGCAAAGTCCCTACTCATTATTTCATAATGACCCGGCCCTTGGGGGCTACACTGATTGAAGTTTTTATGAGCATAAGGCAATTACAAGTCCCAGGTTGCTGCAAGCATGACAACCCGACACTTGGGGGCTACATATGTGGAATATTCAGTTTTGACTAATGACTGAGATGAACAACTTGAATTTCTTCAAGGTTGTAACATTTATATTGAAGCAAGTCTTAAGTTGTTACTATGCTCCCTTCTTAAGACTTGGGGGCTACAAGTGATATACGTATAAGCGAGGTACGCTTTCAGAGCTTGATGTTAACAACAGTTATGACCCGGTGCCATCAATATTTATAAAATGGCAAGCTTTACATCCTCAAGCCGGCTGAAGATCAGATGAGTATTTCAACGACTAATATTTTTTATTAAGCATCGGGAGCTGAGTCAAATGAGTTACTCTTCACAATATTTCTCTGTGAGAAACCAACGTCAGCAAATTGAGTATGAAGCTGGCCTATTGACCCGGATTTTCTAGAAGAAGAAAATGACAAGGACTTAAGAATGATCAGGTGTCGGCTTACAAGAAAATTCAACCCGGAGGACAACCTGTCAAATTTGTTCTTGTGTTTATGTTGCAGGATCAGTTTAACATGGATAAATCCAAATTAAACTGGGGGCTAATGTCGGGGATATACCCCACGGTGTGACCCGGCAGGGACTTGGTGTTTCATTCGTGACCCGGCAGATTATAAGCCGGCAGATTGTAAACCGGCGGACAGTTAAGCCAGATTGTAAGCTGGCGGACAGATTATAAGCCGGCAGATAGTAAGCCAGAAGGTAAGACGGCAGATGGTAAGCCAGATGGTAAGCCAAATTGTAAGTGAGATTGTAAGCCGGCAGACGTTAAGAAGCCCAAGACGTTAAGAAGCCCATGGTAAGACGTAAGAATAGGTTAAGTCCTAGTCCGAGTTTGACTCAATATGTAACCCACCCCTTCAACTTATATAAAGGGGGGAAGGGCACTCCAAGAGGGACAAGGAAGAAGCAAAATAATCTTAAGGCTAGAGACAATTAGGAGAGTCGGTTGACGGCGATTCCCTCGTGAGCATAGTGAGACCTAGCCATAAACAACATGTACGGTTGTTACCGGATGATGTTTCCCGGGGCCCGAAGCTGTCTAAACCCTTGTCTTGTGTTGCGTCTCCCGATTCCGATCAACCCCTCTCAAGCTACCACATAGATGCATTGGCCTCATGACTAAGTCCTCACACTAGGACATCTGCCTTGACAATTCCACGACAGTAATGGTAATTATATTTGAGTTTGTAGGGATAATTAGATTCCAAAGGAAACCTCACTGAAGATTCAAGGTAGCAGGAGAAATTCAAGGATATGACATCGACGTGTGTGGTTTCTTTGATAAGGGAAGTTTTCTAGCCCGATGATGCTAAATTGATCATGAAGATTAAAGTTCCGAGAGGGTACCTTGTGGACAACCATGTGTGGCTCTTTGAAAGCAATGGGCAAGGTTGCCTACAAACTGAAGCATGTTGACTCGGCGATGGCGAGTAGCAGTAACAATTCCTATGGGTAGCAGTCCATGTGGTCGCTGATTTGGAAAGCACATGTGCCACACAAACTTGAGAGTTTTTGGCTAGTGATTGGCTTCAAACAATCTAGCCACTAAAGAAACAAATGGCAAAGATCCCTGGAAGCTGGCAACATTCGTAACATATGTGGGTGTGCAGTGTGTTGAAGAAAATGGTTTTCATGCAGTGGTGAACTACACTAAAGCCCATGCGTTGAGGGAGGACCTATGAGCTGTGTGCGACATTCCCGATGAGCATGTCTTTCAGTATTCAAAACTAGAGTGGCTCCTTCTGCTCCTCTCTAGAATCAGACCTGAGAACCAGAGTGCTTGTTATGTTGTGGCGTTCATGGCACCTAAGAGCATCGCCAATAGCAGCCCTAACGGACGCACGCTTTGTCCACTTTTTGTCTGTTTGGGTCGCCTGGGCGCTCGTTGTCCGCTTGTTTTCGACCAGTGCATCCAACCGGCCAACCCAATTCTCGTCCTCGTAGAAAACAATTTGAACTAAAAAGGCCAAGTGATTTAGAGATCAGTTCATGTCAAGCGATTTTGCCAGCGCTTGACATGCCAAAGACACAAAAAAGGGGCAGGCGTTGATATGTCTCCAACGTATCTATAATTTTTTATTTTTCCATGTTGTTATAGTATCAATCCTAGACTTTTTCTATAAATTTACAAGCAACAAAATATCATTTTTTGGGACTAACATATTAACTTAGTGCCCAGTGCCAACTGCTGTTTTTTGCCTGCTTTTGGTTTTTTAGAATATCAATACCAAACAACGTCCAAAGGCCACGAAACTTTTTGGTGATTTTTTTTCTGGACATCAGAGACCCTGGAAGCTTCGGGAGGGGACGAGAAGATAGAGCAGTGGCCCACGAGGGGCGTAAAACAATAGCGCTGGTTGGGAGGCAACCCAATAGTTATCTTAATTTTCTTGTTTATTTTTCTGTTTTCTTGTGTGCACACAATTATGCTACTATTATGGTTGTGTTTTTGTGTTTTAATTAGTGTTTGTGACAAGTAAAGCCTTTGGGATGATTTGGATGATAGTTGTTTTGATTCTGTGTAAAAACAGAAACTTTTGCACCCAGTAGAAGAATTGTTCTGCTGGAGAGTGATAAAATTCTGACTGTTTTACACAGTATTGATATACAAATTTCCCATGTTTCCCTAAGTTTTCAGAATTTTTGGAGTTACATAAGTATGGTCATTTTTCAAATTACTACAGACTATTCTCTTTTTGAGAGATTCTGTGTTTTCGTTACGTTGTTCACTTGTTTTGATGAATATATAGTTTGTATGGGGGGATATAAGCCATGGTGAAGTTAGAATACAGTAGTTATAATGCAATAATAAAATATTAATGGGTTTGGAACAGTACCTAAAGTAGTGATTTTCTTCATTATACTAACGGATCTCACGAACGTTTTGTTGAGTTTTGTGTGATGAAGTTTTCAAGTTTTGAGTGAGATCATAATGGATGAAGGAATAAGGAGTGGCCAAAGCCTAAGCTTGGGGATGCCTGAGGCATCCCCGAGGTAATATTCAAGGACTCCCAAGCAACTAAGCTTGGGGATGCCCTAGAAGTCATCCCCTCTTCCTTCTACCAACCATTGATAATTTTACTTGGAGCTATATTTTTATTCATCACATGAATTGTGTTTGCTTGGAGTGTTGTGTATTATATGAGTCTTTGCTTTGTTTGCTTTTTAATTTGTCAAAATCATCTTTGCTAGACACTGCTATGTCTTGAGCTTGCGTTGGTTTTCCCCGAAGAGGAGAGGATGATGCAGCAGAGTAGCGTAAGTATTTCCCTCAGTTTTTGAGAACCAAGGTATCAATCCAAGAGGAGGCTACGCGCAAGTCCCTCGTACCTACACAAAGCAAATAACTCCTCGCAACCAACACGAATAGGGGTTGTCAATCCCTTCACGGTCACTTACGAGAGTGAAATCTGATAAAGATGATAGATAATATTTTTGGTATTTTTGGTATAAAGATGCAAAGTAAAATAAAAGGCAAAGAAAAAAAGCAAAGCAATAATAAAGCGTAGGAAGATTAATATGATGAAAATAGACCCGGGGGCCATAGATTTCACTAGTGGCTTCTCTCAAGAGCATAAGTATTTTACGGTGGGTGAACGGATTCTTTGTTGAGCAATTGATGAAATTGAGCATAGTTATGAGAGTATCTAGGTATGATCATGTATATAGGCATCACGTCCGATACAAGTAGACCGACTCACTGCTGCATCTACTAGTATTACTCCACTCATCGACCGCTATCCAGCATGTATCTAGAGTATTAAGTTAATGAAAACAGAGTAACTCCTTAAGCAAGATGACATGATGTAGAGGAATAAATTCATGCAATATGATAAATACCCCATCTTGTTATCCTCGATGGCAACAATACAATACGTGCCTTGATGCCCCTCATCACACCGGGAAAGGACACCGCAAGATTGAACCCAAAGCTAAGCACTTCTCCCATTGCAAGAACTACCAATCTAGTTGGCCAAACCAAACGGATAATTCAAAGAGACTTGCAAAGATAACCAATCATACATAAGAGAATTTAGAGAAGAAGCCATCTAGCTACTAACTATGGACCCGAAGGTCTGAAGTAAACTACTCACACCTCATCGGAGAGGCTATGATGATGATGTAGAAGCCCTCCGTGGTGGAATCCCCTTCCGTGAACTCGGAACAGGCCCCAAGATGGGATCTCGTGGATACGGGAAGTTGCGGCGGTGGAATTAGGTTTTGGCTCCGTGTCGATCTGTTGGGGTGCGTGAGGTATATATAGGAGGAAGGAGTATGTCGGTGGAGCTTGAGGGCACGGGCGAGGGGTGCGCCCTAGGGGTGCCCTCCACCCTCGTGGCCGCCTCCCTCCTTTCTTGACCGAGGGTCCAAGTCTCCTGGATCTTATCTGATGAGAAAATCACATTCCCGAAGATTTTATTCCGTTTGGACTCCGTTTGATATTCCATTTCTTCGAAACACTGCCAAAAACAGCAATTCTGGGCTGGGCCTCCGGTTAATAGGTTAGTCCCAAAAATAATATAAGTGAAAAAAAAGCCCAATATGGTCCAAAACAGTAGATAATATAGCATGGAGCAATCAAAAATTATAGATACGTTGGAGACGTATCAGGCATCCCCAAGCTTAATTCCTGCTCATCCTCGAGTAGGTAAATGATAAAAAGAGAATTTTTGATGCGGAATGCTACTTGGCATAATTTCAATGTAACTCTTCTTAATTGTGGTATGAATATTCTGATCCGAAAGATTCAAGACAAAAGTTCATATTGATATAAAAACAATAATACTTCAAGCATACTAACTAAGCAATTATGTTTTCTCAAAATAACATGGCCAAAGAAAGTTCATCCCTACAAAATCATATAGTTTAGTCATGCTCCATTTTCGTCACACAAGAATGCTCTCATCATGCACAACCCCGATGACAAGCCAAGCAATTGTTTCATACTTTAGTAATCTCAAACCTATAAACTTTCACGCAATATATGAGCGTGAGCCATGGACATAGCACTATGGGTGGAATAGAATATAATGATGGGGGTTATGTGGAGTAGACAAAAAAGGAGAAGATCTTACATCAACGGGCTATGGAGATGCCCATCAATTGATGTTAATGCAAGGAGTAGGGATAGCCATGCAACGGATGCACTAGAGCTATAAATGTATGGAAGCTCAACAAAAGAAACTAAGTTGGTGTGCATCCAACTTGCTTGCTCACGAAGACCTAGGGCAATTTGAGGAAGCCCGTCGTTGGAATATACAAGCCAAGTTCTATAATGAAAAATTCCCACTAGTATATGAAAGTGACAAAATATGAAACTCTCTATATGAAAAACATGGTGCTACTTTGAAGCACAATATATGAGACTCGCTATATGAAGAACATGGTGCTAATTTGAAGCACAAGTGTGGAAAAAGAGATTGTAACATTGCCCCTTTTTATTTATCCTTTTTTTGGCCTTCTTTTTTTCTTTTGGCCTTTTTTTGGGACAATGCTCTAGAAAATGATGATCATCACACTTCTATTTATTTACAACTCAATGATTACAACTCGATACTAGACCAAAGTATGACTCTATATGAATGCCTCCGGTGGTGTACCAGGATATGCAATGAATCAAGAGTGACATGTATGAAAAAATTATGAATGGTGGCTTTGCCACAAATACTATGTCAACTACATGATCATGCTAAGCAATATGACAATGATGAATGTGTCATGAAGAACGATATGGTGGAAAGTTGCATGGCAATATATCTCGGAATGGCTATGGAAATGCCATAATAGGTAGGTATGGTGGCTGTTTTGAGGAAGATATAAGGAGGTTTATGTGTGAAAGAGCGTATCATATCACGGGGTTTGGATCCACCGGCGAAGTTTGCACCAACTCTCAATGTGACAAAGGGCAATGCACGGTACCGAAGAGGCTAGCGATGATGGAAGGGTGAGAGTGCGTATAATCCATGGACTCAACATTAGTCATAAAGAACTCATATACTTATTGCAAAAATCTACAAGCCATCACAAACCAAAGCACTACGCGCATGCTCCTAGGGGGATAGATTGGTAGGAAAAGACCATCGCTCGTCCCGACTGCCACTCATAAGGAGGACAATCAAATAACACCTCATGTTTCAAATTTGTTACATAACGTTTACCATACGTGCATTATAATGGACTTGCAAACTTCAACACAAGCATTTCTCAAATTCACAACTACTCAACTAGCACGACTTTGATATTATCACCTCCATATCTCAAAACAATTATCAAGCATCAAACTTTTCTTAGTATTCAACACACTCAAAAGAAAGTTTTACAAATCTTGAATACCAAGCATATTATTATTTTAAGAAAATTACCATGCTATTTAAGACTCTCAAAATAATCTAAGTGAAGTATGAGAGATCAATAGTTTCTTTAAAACAAATCCACCACCGTGCTCTAAAAGATATAAGTGAAGTACTAGAGCAAAACTATAAAGCTCAAAAGATATAAGTGAAGCACATAGAGCAAAACTATAAAGCTCAAAAGATATAAGTGAAGCACATAGAGTACTCTAACAAATTCTAATTCATGTATGGCTCTCTCAAAAGGTGTATACAGCAAGGATGATTGTGGTAAACTAACAAGCAAAGACGCAAATAATACAAGACGCTCCAAGCAAAACACATACCATGTGGTGAATAAAAATATAGCTCCAAGTAAAGTTACCGATGGAAGTGGATTTAAAGAGGGATGCCTTCCGGGCATCCCCAAGCTTTGACTTTTGGTGTCCTTGGATTATCTTGGGGGTGCCATGGGCATCCCCAAGCTTAGGCTCTTGCCACTCCTTGTTCCATAATCCATCAAAAAAATTCACCCAAAACTTGAAAACTTCACAACACAAAACTCAACAGAAATCTCGTAAGCTCCGTTAGCGAAAGAAAACAAAAGACTACTTCAAGGTACTGTAATGAACTCATTCTTTATTTATGTTGGTGTTAAACTTACTGTATTCCAACTTCTCTATGGATTATAAACTATTTTACTAGCCATAGATTCATCAAAATAAGCAAACAACACACGAAAAACACAATCTGTCAAAAACAGAACAGTCTGTAGTAATCTGTAACTAACGCAAACTTATGAACTCCAAAACTTCATCCAAAACAGGAAGACCTAGGCAATTTGTTTATTGATCATAAGCAATTGGAATCACTATTTTATCACATTCTGGTGATTTTTAACAATTGTTTTCATGAACCGAAAGTTTCTGGAAATTACAGCAAGATCAAATAACTATTATCCAAGAAGATCCTATAGGTTTAACTTGGCACAAACACTAATTAAAACATAAAACCACATCTAAACATAAGGTAGATGGATTATTTATTACTAGGAAGAAAGGATAAATATTAGGTTGTCTCCCAACAAGCGCTTTTCTTTAAAGCCTTTTTAGCTAGGCATTGAGATTTCAATGATGCTCACATGAAAGACAAGAATTGAAGCACAAACAGAGCATCATATAGCATGTGACAAAAACATCTAAGTCTAACATACTTCCTATGAATAGGCATCTTATAGGCAAACAAATTTGCAAGGCAAGCAAAAACTAGCATATGCAAGGAAGAAGAAAGTGAAGATAGCAAACTCAACATGAAGAGAGGTAATTTAGTAACATGAAAACTTCTACAGCCATATTTTCCTCTCTCATAATAATTACATGTGGGATCATAGGAAAATTCAACAAAAATAGCTATCACAAAGTATATTCTCAACACGATCCACATGCATGCAAAGTTGATACTCTTCCAAAATAGTGGGATTATCATTAACTAAAGGCATGACCTTTCCAAACCCACTTTTATCAAAAACTTCATAAGATTGAACATTCTCCAAATATGTGGGATCTAAAGTTGACACTCTTACGAACCCACTTTCAATATTATTGCTAACAATATTATCAATCTCATATTCATCATGGGGCTTAAATAAATTTTCAAGATCATAAGAAGAATCACCCCAATCATGATCATTGCAACAAGTAGTAGACGTAGCAAAACTAGCATCCCCAAGCTTAGAGTTTTGCATCTTATTAGCACAATTGACATCAAAAGAATTTATAATAAAATTATTGCAATCATGCTTTTTATTCAAAGATCTATCGTGAGTCACTTCACGGATTTCAGGCAAAACCTTATAAAGATAATCTAGTGCATCCAAATCACTAGGAATTGGTTCATCATAATTGGATCTCTTAAAAAGATTGGCAAGCGGATGAGGATCCATAGATATTGGATTCTTTGTTTAGGAATAAATACTCAACTATTTCAACAAAACGAGCAAACGAGCCAAGTAAGACATCAAGGCAAACGAAAAGAGAGGGCGAATAAAACGGCAAGGGTGAAGTGGGGGAGAGGAAAATGAGAGGCAAATGGCAAATAATGTAATGCGAGGGATAAGGGATTGTGATGGGTACTTGGTATGTTGACTTTTGCGTATACTCCCCGGCAACGGCGCCAGAAATCATTCTTGCTAAGTCTTGAGCTTGCGTTGGTTTTCCCCGAAGAAGAGAGGATGATGCAGCAGAGTAGCGTAAGTATTTCCCTCAGTTTTTGAGAACCAAGGTATCAATCCAGTAGGAGGCCACGCGCAAGTCCCTCGTACCTACACAAAGCAAATAACTCCTCGCACCCAACGCGAATAGGGGTTGTCAATCCCTTCACGGTCACTTACGAGAGTGAGATCTGATAGAGATGATAGATAATATTTTTGGTATTTTTGGTATAAAGATGCAAAGTAAACTAAAAGGCAAAGTAAAAAAGCAAATCAATAATAAAGCGTAGGAAGATTAATATGATGAAAATAGACACAGGGCCATAGATTTCACTAGTGGCTTCTCTCAAGAGCATAAGTATTTTACGGTGGGTGAGCAATTCATTGTTGAGCAATTGATAGAATTGAGCATAGTTATGAGAGTATCTAGGTATGATCATGTATATAGGCATCATGTCCGAGACAAGTACACCGACTCACCTGCATCTACTACTATTACTCCACTCATCGACCGCTGTCCGGATGCATCTAGAGTATTAAGTTAATGAAAACAGAGTAACGCCTGAAGCAAGATGACATGATGTAGAGGAAAAAATTCATGCAATATGATAAATACCCCATCTTGTTATCCTCGATGGCAACAATACAATACGTGCCTTGCTGCCCCTCATCCTTTGGGAAAGGACACCGCAAGATTGAACCCAAAGCTAAGCACTTCTCCCATTGCAAGAACTACCAATCTAGTTGGCCAAACCAAACGGATAATTCAAAGAGACTTGCAAAGATAACCAATCATACATAATTGAATTCAGAGAGGATTCAAATGTTGCTCATAGATAATCTTGATCATAAACCCACAATTCATCGATCTCAACAAACACACCGCAAAAAGAAGATTACATCGAATAGATCTCCACGAGAGAGGGGGAGAACATTGTATTGAGATCCAAAAAGAGAGAAGAAGCCATCTAGCTACTAACTATGGACCCGAAGGTCTGACGTAAACTACTCACACTTCATCGGAGAGGCTATGATGCTGATGTAGAAGCCGTCCGTGGTGGAATCCCTTCCGCGGAGCTCGAACAGGCCCCAAGATGGGATCTCGTGGATACTGTAAAGTTGCGGCGGTGGAATTAGGTTTTTGGCTCCGTATCTGATTTGTTGGGGGTACGTAGTTATATATAGGAGGAAGGAGTACGTCGGTGGAGCTTCGGGGGGCCCGCGGAGCAGGGGGGCCCTCCAACCTCGTGGTCGCCTCCCTTCTTTCTTGACCGAGGGTCCAAGTCTCCTGGATCTTATCTGATGAGAAAATCACGTTCCTGAAGATTTTATTCGGTTTGGTGTCTGTTTGATATTCCGTTTCTTCGAAACACTGAAATAGGCAAAAAACAGCAATTCTGGGCTGGGCCTCCGGTTAATAGGTTAGTCCCAAAAATAATATAAAAGTGGAAAATAAAGCCCAATATGGTCCAAAACAGTAGATAATATAGCATGGAGCAATCAAAAATTATAGATACGTTGGAGACGTATCAGACACACCTATTTGAGAGGGACACACATTTTTCATGATTTGTTAGAATACTCTATGTGCTTCACTTATATCTTTTGAGCTATGCAGTTGCTCTAGTGCTTCACTTATATCTTTTCAAGCACGGCGGTATTTTATTTTGAAGAAATATATGAACTCTCATGCTTCACTTATATCTTTTTGAGAGTTGATAAAAGTAATGGTAATTTGCACAAGATATGAATTTGGTCCCAATGTGATGAATATTCAAGAAGGATATTAAAAACTTTCATGTAGATGATTGGATATGATAAGTTTGATTCCTTGCAATATTTTTGCAATAGGGAGATGATAATATGTGAGTTATTCTAGTGAGTAATTGTGGTTTAGTAAGAATATTGGTCTTAAGGTTTGTGATTCCCTATGCATGCACGTAAAGTCAATAGTTATGCAATGAAATTATATCCTACTTATGGTGCATTACTGAGTGTTAGTTATTCTCAATGCATGTTTATGACCGTTTTGTTTTCTGCTTGGTTGCTTCTCAATCTATTTGCTAGCCACCATTTGTATTAAGCGGGAATACCTCTTGTGCATCCAATTCCTTAAACCCAAAGTTGTGACAAATGAGGCCACTATATCTACATATATGCGGTATTTACATGCCGTTCCAAGTAAATTTGCATGTGCCAACTCTAATCATTCAAGAACAATTCGTTTTGTATGCCTATACTGCTCATGAAGCAACAGGGGTGGTCAATATCTTACATGTTGGATGGTTTATTCTCAAGATGAGTGTTTATTTACTTGTCATTGCACGAGAAAATGGCCGGTAATAGGGATGCCCAGTCCCGAAATGAAAATAATAATAATAAATTCCTTGGAAAGTTGAAAGTTTGGAAGGCACCCGTGGATACGGCTAGCCATGTATTGTGCAAGAATGGTGGAAAGGAAATAAACTTTGTTTTTTGTTTGGGAACCGCCTATAATGTGTCTAGCATGGGAGATATTGGAAACTTTCGGTCGTGATGTTGACAGAAAAGCATGCCTTTCTCAAAAAATAATTGTATCTTTGTTTAAAACTTTGAGCTCTGGCACCTCTGCAAATCTCTGCTTCCCTCTACGAAGGGCCTGTCTGTTTTACCTTTATGCAATTTTTATTTTGAGACTCCATCTTATCTTATAAAGCCCCAACTGGAGAGCACAATTGCCATACTTGTGCATTGGGTGGAGTTAATCTTGAGTGTGTTCCATGAATGGATCAATGGATGAGCATGATGGGTTAGGGATACCTTTCTTTAGCGTTGATATTTTGAAAGACATGGTTGCTTGTTAGTATGTTTGAGTATTTATATCTTCATGTCAAACTATAGACTATTGCTTTGAATCACTCGAGTCCAGATATCCATGCCACAAATGAAAACACTATATGATGAATATGATAGGTAGCATTCCACATCAAAAATTCTGTTTTTCTCATTTACCTACTTGAGGACGAGCAGGAATTAAGCTTGGGGATGCTTGAAATGTCTCCAACGTATCAATAATTTTTATTGTTACATGCTATTATAGTATGAATCTGTAGGGGAACGTTGCAGAAAATAAAAAAATTCCTACGGTTTCACCAAGATCAATCTATGAGTTCATCTAGCAATGAGAGAGAGGAGTGCATCTACATACCCTTGTAGATCGAGCGGAAGCGTTCAAGGGAACGGGGTTGAGGGAGTCGTACTCGTCGTGATCCAAATCACCGGAGATCCTAGCGCCGAACAGACGGCACCTCCGTGTTCAACACACGTACGGTCAGCGTGACGTCTCCTCCTTCTTGATCCAGCAAGGGGGAAGGAGAGGTTGATGAAGATCCAGCAGCACGACGGCGTGGTGGTGGATGCAGCAGGGATCCCGGCAGGGCTTCGCCAAGCGTCTGCGGGAGGGAGAGATGTTGCAAGGGGGAAGGGAGGAGCCAAGTGCAAGGGTGCGGCTTCCCTCCCTCCCCCCCTCTATATATAGGGTCCCCGGCGCCCGGCCCCTAGGAGATGGGATCTTCTAGGGCGGCGGCCAAGGGGGTGCCTTGCCCCAAGGCAAGTGGGCGCCCACTCCTAGGGTTCCCAACCCTAGGCGCAGGCGCCAAGGGGGCGCATCAGCCCACCAGGGGCTGGGTCCCCTCCCCACTACCGCCCATGGGGCCCTTCGGGATAGGTGGCCCCACTCGATGGACCCCAGGACCCTTAGGTGGTCCCGATAATACCGGTGACCCCGAAACTCTCCCGACGGCCGAAACTCGACTTCCCATATATAATTCTTTACCTCCGGACCATTCCGGAACTCCTCGTGACGTCCGAGATCTCATCCGGGACTCCGAACAACTTTCGGTTTGCTGCATATTAATATTTCTACAACCCTAGCGTCACCGAACCTTAAGTGTGTAGACTCTACGGGTTCGGGAGACACGTAGACATGACCGAGACGGCTCTCCGGTCAATAACCAACAGCGGGATCTATATACCCATGTTGGCTGCCACATGCTCCTCGATGATCTCATCGGATGATCCACGATGTCGAGGATTCAAGCAACCCCGTATACAATTCCCTTTGTCAATCGGTATGTTACTTGCCCGAGATTCGATCGTCGGTATCCCAATACCTCATTCAATCTCGTTACCGGAAAGTCACTTTACTCGTACCGTAATGCATGATCCCGTGACCAGACACTTGGTCACTTTGAGCTCATTATGATGATGCATTACCGAGTGGGCCCCAGATACCTCTCCGTCATACGGAGTGACAAATCCGATCTCGATCCGTGTCAACCCAACAGATACTTTCGGAGATACCCGTAGTATACCTTTATAGTCACCCGATTACGTTGTGACGTTTGGTACACCCAAAGCACTCCTACGGTATCCGGGAGTTACGATCTCATGGTCTAAGGAAAAAATACTTGACATTGGAAAAGCTCTAGCAAACGAACTACATGATCTTGTGCTATGCTTAGGATTGGGTCTTGTCCATCACATCATTCTCCTAATGATGTGATCTTGTTATCAATGACATCCAATGTCCATAGTCAGGAAACCATGACTATCTGTTGATCAACGGGCTGTCAACTAGAGGCTCACTAGGGACATATTGTGGTCTAAGTATTCACACATGTATTACGATTTCTGGATAACACAATTATAGCATGAATAAAAGACAATTATCATGAACAAGGAAATATAATAATAATCCATTTATTATTGCCTCTAGGGCATATTTCCAACAGTCTCCCACTTGCACTAGAGTCAATAATCTAGTTACATTGTGATGAATCGAACACCCATAGAGTTACGGTGTTGATCATGTTTTGCTTTCATGGAAGAGGTTTAGTCAGCGGATCTGCGACATTCAGATCTGTATGTACTTTGCAAATATCTATGTCTCCATCTTGAACATTTTCACGGATGGAGTTGAAGCGGCAACGAGCACTGGTCTTCTTGTGAAACCTGGGCTCCTTGGCAAGGGCAATAGCTCCAGTGTTGTCCGCGAAGAGAGTGATCGGCCCCGACGCATTGGGTATGACTCCTAGGTCGGTGATGAACTCCTTCATCCATATTGCTTCATCGCTGCCTCCGAGGCTGCCATGTACTCCGCTTCACATGTAGATCCCGCCACGACGCTACTGCTTGCAACCGCACTTCTTGCTCCACGATTCAACATATACACGTATCCGGTTTGTGACTTAGAGTCATCTAGATCTGTGTCGAAGCTAGCATCAACGTAACCCTACGACGAGCTCTTCGTCACCTCCATAAATGAGAAACATGTCCTTTGTCCTTTTCAGGTACTTCAGGATATTCTTGACCGATGTCCAGTGTTCCTTGCCGGGATTACTTTTGTACCTTCCTAACAAACTTATGGCAAGGTTTACATCAGGTCTGGTACACAGCATGGCATACATAATAGATCCTATGGCTGAGGCATAGGGGATGACACTCATCTCTTCTTTATCTTCTGCCGTGGTCGGGCATTGAGCCGAGCTCAATCTCACACCTTGCAATACTGAGGCAAGAACCCTTTGTTGGACTGATCCATATTGAACTTCTTCAATATCTTATCAAGGTATGTGCTTTGTGAAAGACCTATGAGGCGTCTCGATCTATCCCTATAGATCTTGATGCCTAATATGTAAGCAGCTTCTCCAAGGTCCTTCATTGAAAAACACTTATTCAAGTAGGCCTTAATGCTGTCCAAGAGTTCTATATCATTTTCCATCAAGAGTATGTCATCTACATATAATATGAGAAATTCTCTGACGCTCCCACTCACTTTCTTGTAAACGCAGGCTTCTCCATAAGTCTGCATAAACTAACGCTTTGATCATCTCATCAAAGCGAATGTTCCAACTCCGAGATGCTTGCACCAGTCCATAAATGGATCGCTGGAGCTTGCATACCTTGTTAGCATTCTTAGGGTCGACAAAACCTTTTGGCTGCATCATATACAGTTCTTCCTTAAGATAGCCATTAAGGAATGCCGTTTTGACGTCCATCTGCCATATCTCATAATCATAGTATGCGGCAATTGCTAACATGATTCGGACGGACTTCAGCTTCGCTACGGGAGAGAAAGTCTCATTATAGTCAACCCCTTGAACTTGTCGATAACCCTTAGTGACAAATCGAGCTTTATAGATGGTAACATTACCATCCGTGTCCGTCTTCTTCTTAAAGATCCATTTGTTTTCTATCGCTCGCCGATCATCGGGCAAGTCTGTCAAAGTCCATACTTTGTTTTCATACATGGATCCTATCTAGGATTGCATGGCTTCAAGCCATTTGTTGGAATCTGGGCCCGCCATCGCTTCTTCATAGTTCGAAGGTTCACCGTTGTCTAACAACATGATTTCCGGAGACAGGGTTGCCATACCACTCTGGCGTGGAGCGTGTCCTTGTAGACCCTCTGAAGTTCAAGAGCAACTTGATCCGAAGTACCTTGATCATCATCATTAATTTCCTCTCCGGTCGGTGTAGGCACCACAGGAACATTTTCTGAGCTGCACTACTTTCCGGTTCAAGAGGTAGTACTTCATCGAGTTCTACTTTCCTCCCACTTACTCCTTTCGAGAGAAACTCTTTTTCCAGAAAGGATCCGTTCTTGGCAACAAAGATCTTGCCTTCGGATCTAAGGTAGAAGGTATACCCAATGGTTTCCTTAGGGTATCCTATGAAGACACATTTTTCCTACTTGGGTTTGAGCTTTTCAGCTTGAAGTTTCTTGACATAAGCATCGCATCCCCAAACTTTTAGAAACGACAGCTTAGGTTTCTTCCCAAACCATAATTCATACGGTGTCGTCTCAGCAGTTTAGGCGGAGCCCTATTTAAAGTGAATGTAGCTGTCTCTAGTGCGTATCCCCAAAATGATAGCGGTAAATCGGTAAGAGACATCATAGATCGCACCATATCCAATAGAGTGCGATTACGGCCTTGAACACACCGTTCTGTTGAGGTGTTCCAGCGGCGTGAGTTGTGAAACGATTCCACATTTCCTTAAGTGCGTACCAAATTCGTGACTTAAATATTCTCCTCCACGATCTGATCGTAGGAACTTTATCTTTCGGTCACGTTGATTCTCTACCTCATTCTGAAAGTCCTTGAACTTTTCAAAGGTCTCAGACTTGTGTTTCATCAAGTAGACATACCCATATCTACTCAAGTTGTCAGTGAGAGTGAGAACATAACGATATCCTCCGCGAGCCTCAACGCTCATTGGACCGCACACATCAGTATGTATGATTTCCAATAAGTTGGTTGTTCGCTCCATTGTTCCGGAGAACGAAGTCTTGGTCATTTTTCCCATGAGGCATGGTTCGCATGTGTCAAATGATTCATAATCGAGAGACTCTAAAAGTCCATAAGCATGGAGCTTCTTCATGCGCTTGACACCAATGTGACCAAGGCGGCAATGCCACAAGTGTGTGGGACTATCGTTATCAAATTTACATCTTTTGGTATTCACACTATGAATATGTGTAACATCACGTTCGAGATTCATTAAGAATAAACCATTGACCATCGGGGAATGACCATAAAACATATCTCTCATATAAATAGAACAACCATTATTCTCGGATTTAAATGAGTAGCCATCTCATATTAAACGAGATCCAGATACAATGTTCATGCTCAAACTTGGCACTAAATAACAATTATTGAGGTTTAAAACTAATCCCGCAGGTAAATTTATAGATAGCGTGCCGACGGCGATCACATCGACCTTGGAACCATTCCCGACGTGCATCGTCACCTCGTCCTTCGCCAGTCTCTGCTTATTCCGCAGCTCCTGCTTTGAGTTACAAATATGAGCAACGGCACCGGTATCAAATACCCAGGAGCTACTACGAGCAGCGGTAAGGTACACATCAATTAAATGTATATCACATATACCTTTAGTGTTGCTGGCCTTCTTGTCCGCTAAGTATTTGGGGCAGTTCCGCTTCCAGTGACCCTTCCCTTTGCAATAAAAGCACTCAGTCTCAGGCTTGGGTCCATTCTTTGACTTGTTCCCGACAACTGGCTTACCGGGCGCGGAAACATCCTTGCCGTCCTTCTTGAAGTTCTTCTTACCCTTGCCTTTCTTGAACTTGGTGGTTTTATTGACCATCAACACTTGATGTTCCTTTTTGATTTCTACCTCTGCTGACTTCAGCATTGAAAATACTTTAGGAATAGTTTTCACCATCCCTGCATATTGTAGTTCATCACAAAGCTCTTGTAGCTCGGTGGGAAGCGGCGAAAAGATTCTGTCAATGACCGCCTCGTCCAGGAGGTTAATATCCAGTGGGGACAGGCGGTTGTGCAACCAGACATTTTGAGTATGTGCTCAGCAGCGAACTATTTTCCTCCATCTTACAACTATAGAACTTGTCGGAGACTTCATATCTCTCGACCGGGCGTGAGCTTGGAAAACCATTTTCAGCTCCTCGAACATCTCATATGCTCCGTGTTGCTCAAAAGCGCTTTTGGAGCCCGGTTCTAAGCTGTAAAGCATGCCGCCTTTGAGCGGATGAGTAATCATCAGCACGTGACTGCCAAGCGTTCATAACATCTTGGTTCTCTGGGATGGGTGCTTCACCTAGCGGTCCTTCTAGGACATATGCTTTCTTGGCAGCTATGAGGATGATCCTCAGGTTCCGGACCCAGTCCGTATAGTTGCATGCCATCATCTTTCAGCTTGGTTTGCTCTAGGAATGCGTTGAAGTTCATGTTGACATGAGTGTTGGCCATTTGATCTACAAGACATTTTTGCAAAGATTTTAGACTAAGTTCATGATAATTAAGTTCATCTAATCAAATTATTTAATGAATTCCCACTCAGATTAGACATCCCTCTAGTCATCTAAGTGTTACATGATCCGAGTCGACTAGGCCGTGTCCGATCATCACGTGAGACAGACTAGTCATCATCGGTGAACATCTTCATGTTGATCGTATCTTCCATACGACTCATGTTCGACCTTTCGGTCTCTGTGTTCTGAGGCCATGTATGTACATGCTAGGCTCGTCAAGTTAACCTAAGTGTTTTGCATGTGTAAATCTGTCTTACACCCGTTGTATGTGAACTTTAGAATCTATCACACCCGATCATCACGTGGTGCTTCGAAACAACGAACTGTCATAGCAGCGCACGTTAGGGAACACTTTCTTGAAATTATAATGAGGGATCATCTTATTTACTACCGTCGTTCTAAGTAAACAAGATGCATAAACATGATAAACATCACATGCAATCAAATAGTAGTGACATGATATGGCCAATATCATATAGCTCCTTTGATCTCCATCTTGAGGCTCCATGATCATCTTCGTCACCGGCATGACACCATGATCTCCATCATCATGATCTCCATCATCGTGTCTCCATGAAGTTGCTCGCCAACTATTACTTCTACTACTATAGCTAACGGTTTAGCAATAAAGTAAAGTAATTACATGGCGTTAAATCATTGACACGCATGTCATACAATAATTAAGACAACTCCTATGGCTCCTGCCGGTTGTCATACTCATCGACATGCAAGTCGTGATTCCTATTACAAGAACATGATCTCATACATCACAATATATCATTCATCATTCATCACAACTGTTGGCCATATCACATCACAAAGCAATTGCTGCAAAAACAAGTTAGATGTCCTCTAATTGTTGTTGCATTTTTTACGTGGCTGCAATAGGGTTCTAGCAAGAACGTTTTCTTACCTACGAAAAAGCCACAACGTGATTTGTCAACTTCTATTTACCCTTCATAAGGACCCTTTTCATCGAATCCGCTCCAACTAAAGTGGGAGAGCAGACACCCGCTAGCCACCTTATGCAACTAGTGCATGTCGATCGGTGGAACCTGTCTCACGTGGCGTACATGTAAGGTCGGTCCGGGCCGCTTCATCCCACAATACCGCTGAAGCAAAATAAGACTAGTAGTGGCAAGAAAGTTGACAACATCTACGCCCACAACAGATTTGTGTTCTACTCGTGCAAAGAGAACTACGCATAGACCTAGCTCATAATGCCACTGTTGGAGAATGTTGCAGAAAATAAAAATTTTCCTACGGTTTCACCAAGATCAATCTATGAGTTCATCTAGCAACGAGAGAGAGGAGTGCATCTACATACCCTTGTAGATCGGCGGAAGCGTTCAAGGGAGCAGGGTTGAGGAGTCGTACTCGTCGTGATCCAAATCATCGGAGATCCTAGCGCCGAACGGACGGCACCTCCGCATTCAACACACGTACGGTCAGCGTGACGTCTCCTCCTTCTAGATCCAGCAAGGGGAAGGAGAGTTTGATGAAGATCCAGCAGCACGACGGCGTGGTGGTGGATGCAACAGGGATCCCGGCAGGGCTTCGCCAAGCGTCTGCGGAGGGAGAGGTGTAGCAAGGGGGAAGGGAGGCGCCAAGTGCAAGGGTGCGGCTGCCCTCCCTCCCCTCTATATAGGGTCCCAGGCGCCCGGCCCCTAGGAGATGGGATCTCCTAGGGGCGGCGGCCAAGGGGTGCCTTGCCCCCAAGGCAAGTGGAGCGCGCCTCCCCTAGGGTTCCCAACCCTAGGCGCAGGGGCCCAAGGGGCGCACCAGCCCACCAGGCTGGTTCCTGCCACTTCAGCCCATGGGGCCCTCCGGGATAGGTGGCCCCACCCGGTGGACCCCCGGGACCCTTCCGGTGGTCCCGGTACAATACCGGTGACCCCCGAAACTTTCCCGACGGCCGAAACTCGACTTCCCATATATAATTCTTTACCTCCGGACCATTCCGGAACTCCTCGTGACGTCCGGGATCTCATCCGGGACTCCGAACAACTTTCAGTTTGCTGCATACTAATATCTCTACAACCCTAGCGTCACCGAACCATAAGTGTGTAGACCCTACGGGTTTGGGAGACACGTAGACATGACCGAGACGGCTCTCCGGTCAATAACCAACAGCTGGATCTGGATACCCATGTTGGCTCCCACATGCTCCTCGATGATCTCATCGGATGAACCACGATGTCGAGGATTCAAACAATCCCGTATACAATTCCCTTTGTCAATCGGTATGTTACTTTCCCGAGATTCGATCGTCGGTATCCCAATACCTCGTTCAATCTCGTTACCGGCAAGTCACTTTACTCGTACCGTAATGCATGATCCCGTGACCAGACACTTGGTCACTTTGAGCTCATTATAATGATGCATTACCGAGTGGGCCCAGAGATACCTCTCCGTCATACGGAGTGACAAATCCCAGTCTCGATCCGTGTCAACCCAACAGATACTTTCGGAGATACCCGTAGTATACATTTATAGTCATCCGATTCGTTGTGGCGTTTGGTACACCCAAAGCACTCCTACGGTATCCGGAGTTACACGATCTCATGGTCTAAGGAAAAATACTTGACATTGGAAAAGCTCTAGCAAACGAACTACACGATCTTGTGCTATGCTTAGGATTGGGTCTTGTCCATCACATCATTCTCCTAATGATGTGATCTCGATTATCAATGACATCCAATGTCCATAGTCAGGAAACCATGACTATCTGTTGATCAACGGGCTAGTCAACTAGAGGCTCACTAGGGACATATTGTGGTCTAAGTATTCACACATGTATTACGATTTCCGGATAACACAATTATAGCATGAATAAAATACAATTATCATGAACAAGGAAATATAATAATAATCCTTTTATTATTCCTCTAGGGCATATTTCCAACAGAATCTTGGATGTTTTATATGCATTTACAAGCAATTATATATCATTTTTTGGGGCTAACCTATTAACTTAGTGCCCAGTGCCAGTTGCTGTTTTTTTGCCTGTTTTTGGTTTTTTAGAATACCAGTACCAAACAAAGTCCAAATTCCACAAAACTTTTTGGAGACTTTTTTTCTGGACAAAGAGACACTAGAAGCTTCAGGAGAGGACCAGAAGACGAAGGAGGTGTCCACGAGCCACCAGGGCGCGCCCTGGTGCCTCGTGGCCCACCTTCGCTCAGTTTGACCTAATTCCACCTCTATAAATTCTCTAAAATTGGAAAACCAACAGAGAGCCACCCAAAATACTTGTCTCAGACGTGATGCCTATATACATGATCATTGCCTTGGATATCGTCATGATTATTTGTGGTTCTATCCATTGCCCAACAGTAATTTGTTCACCCACCATATGCTATTTTCAAGAGAGAAGCCTCTTGTGAAAACTATGACCGCCAGATCTACTTTTATCATATATTAAAATTCTAAAAATACCTTGCTGCAATTTTTCTTTACTTATTATATTTTATATTTTTGTTCTATCTATCTATCACTACACAATTTTATCTTGCAATTAATCACCGAGGATTGACAACCCCTTGTTCGCGTTGGGTGCAAGGATTTGTTATTTTGTGTGCAGGTACTGCTAACGAGGTGTTGCGTGGTTCTCCTACTAGATTGATAACCTTGGTTCTTAACTGAGGGAAATACTTATCTCTATTGTACTGCATCATCCCCTCCTCTTAGGGAAATCCCAACGCGGGTCACAGGTAGCATCGGTGGCGACTGGTTCATGGACACCGGTGCGACCGCTCACATGGCGTACCACCCCGGTAACTTGTCATCTTTCTATACCACTACTACACGAATTATCATGGGTGATGGTTCATCTATCCCTGTTAGACATGTCGACTCCGTTCCGTTTCCTTCTAACTACATGCCCTTATCTCTTAATAATGTTGTGGTTTCACCTCAACTCATCAAAAATTTAGTCTCTATCTGTTCTTTTACTCGTGAAAATCTCATAACTATGGAATTTGACGAACTTGGTTTTTCTGTTAAGGATGCTCGCACTCGGATGGTTCTACACCACCGTGACAGCCCCGACGGTCTATACCCTGCCCAACCACCTTCATCTTCCATCAGTGGACTAATTGCTAGCCGGGGTTGATCTTTGGCACACACGCCTTGGCCATCCGAGTTCCACCCCACTTCGTACAATCATGCAAAGATTCTATTTCTCTTGCGATTAAACAGCCAGCCATACTTTTCATGCATGCCATGTCGGTAAGCACCTTCGTCTTCCATTTAGTTCGTCTTCCACAGTTGCGTCTTTTCTGTTTCAGTTAATTTATAGTGATCTTTGGACCTCACATATCCAAGTAATTTTAGTTATCTTTAATATATGTCTACACTCCCCACATTTTTCTAATGTTCCGTCTACACTCCCGACATTTTTCTCTTATGTGTCTACATAATTCAGACGGTCCATTCATGCTTTGCAGACTGGCGACGGAAAGGAGTTCTACAACCTTATCATCCACACTCTTCTTGCATCCCATGGCACCATCTTTCGGCTCACTGTCCTTACACCTAACCGAAAACGACCATGCCGAACGTGTGCTCCGCACCATTAATGATTGCGTCCGCACTCTCCTGTTTCATGCTCATGTTCCACCTTGCTTTTGGCCTGATGCACTCGCCACGGCAACTCTTCTCATTAACATTTGACCTTGCCATGTTTGATGGAACTATACACCATATCAGCTTCTCCTCGGGTCACCACCATCTTACAATGATCTCCTGATCTTCAGTTGTTTGTGTTACCCTAGCATCGCCGCCATCACTCCACATAAGCTCGTGCTGCGATCCTTGCCTTGCATTTTTCTTGATTACCCACCAAACACAAAGGGCTATCGCTGCTACGACCCGGTGTATCACCGGGTTATCACGTCACGACATGTTTATTTTGACGAGCTAAGGTTTCCTTTTTAGCAGCTTAATAGGATCGTCGAGGCATCGACATCATCTTCAGTGACCCCTTGCCCCGCCATTGGCCGTCTCCGCGCCAGACCTGCAGCCCCAGGGCCTCGCGCGCGTGCCATGGCTACTTCCCCGGCTACCCCGGCTACTCACCAGCCATCTTGGCCGCTACGGCTGCCTCGCTGGTTGCTACTCTAGTCGTCGCGCTTGGACCGGTGACTCGTGCGCAGGCGGGCGTCTTTTGCCCAAGTACTCGCTATCCGGACGACCAGTATGTCTGCACTACATCAACTTCCATGATGTCGCCGCTTCCTTCTCCACATGTACCACTCTCTGTGATCCTCAGTGGCTTCCGGGTATGCGGGAGGAGATTGATTCCTTATTGTGGAACCAGACGTGGCAGCATGTCCCTCGTCCCCCACATGCCGATGTAATCTGCGGCAAATGGGTGTTTCGTCATAAGTTTCGTCCCAACGACACACTCGAGCGGTATAAGTCTCGTTGCGTAGTGTGAGGCTTCATGCGTCGTGCAGGCATTGACTTCACCAGCACCTTCACTCCGGTTGTAAAACTAGGCATGATCTGCACCTCCTCTAGATCATAGTGTCTCGTGCATTGCCAGCTCACCAGGGGCATATGTTGGTTCCCTGTGTTGCATTTGGCTCACATCCACCATGCAAAATTTGGCTCATTTGGTACACTGCATGGGCTCTTCAGCCTGGCCGATGGATGCAAAAAGGGCCTCTAAGCCAGGCTGAGGGATACGCAGGATTCAAGCACATCTCGGATGCAGGCTCACTCGCTCGTTTCCTTCCATCTCTTCCCCAAGCGCCGCCACCACTTCTCCCCATATCCCCATGACCCATCGAACGGGCCTTCCCGCAACTCGAGCTCACCCTGCCGCCGGCCTCCGTCCTTCACACATCTCCACGACGGCGAGCGCCTCCACACAATCCCATCGACTCTCCTATGATCCACGCACAACTCCCTCCTGCGCTCGGCTGCCGGCCATGGATGCCACTACGGCTTCGCCGAAGTCCAACCGTCGAGAAAGAATGTCGCCGCCATCCAGACCAGAGAACAAGCGCCGCTGTCGCACGCCAGTTCCTACCTCGCCGTGCCCGTCGGGATCAAGGATCCACCGTCTGGAACCACCGAAACCAGGATCCTGTTGCCCTGCACTGCTGTCTGCTCCTCTTTCCACATCAATTTCAGTGACATTCATACAAAACTTCACCGCATGCAGTCATACAAGTTCATCAAACATCCATCTCGACGCAACTTTGCATCACCTCAACCTGGCCATGCTCACCCAGTATCCTCCATGCAATGTAGCTGAAAGCCACCCAGGCAACCAAACACGCCCCAGATGGATGTCCCCACTGCCTTTCTTCACGGTCATATTGATGAACAAGTGTATTGCCAGTATCCCACCGGCTTTGTTGACGGTGCGCATCCCGACCACATATGCTTGCTCTCACGCTCTTTGTATGGGATCGAGTAGGCATCGAGTGCTTGGTACTAGTGCACCATGGCCTTTCTTCATCAGCTCAGGTTTCACTCCACTCGTTCGGATCCCTCGTGTTTGTATACAACCAAGGCGCTGCTACTGCCTACCAGCTCCTCTATGTTGGCGACATCATCCTGACAACCTGCACCATCGACCTCCTTTGATGGCTCACTAAGCGCCTTCGCGTCGAGTTCACCATAAAGGACTTGCGGCTGCTGCACTACTTCCTCGGCATCGAGGTGGTACATCGTGCGGACGACTACTTCCTCCACCAGCGGAAGTACACTCATGAGCTACTTGACCGCGCCAGCATGCTTTAACTGCAAGCCTACCACTACACACGTGCATACGAAGGCCAAGCTGTCCGCTACTGATGGATCCCTAGATCCGAATGCCTCCATCTACAGATCCATCGTTGTGCCTTGCAATACTTGACGCTCAATCGTCCCGAGTTGCAATATGTTGTTCCGCATGTGTGCCTTCACATGCATGCTCCTCGTGATGCTCGTTGGTCCTCAGTGAAGTGGATTCTCTGGTACATCTGTGGACACATGGATCTCGGCATCCCCTTCCAGGCGTCGCCTTCCACGAACATCGTCGCTTACTCGGATGCTGATTGGGTTGGTCATCCGGACACTCGCCGCTCTACGTTTGGATATTGTGTATTCCTTGGACCATCACTCATCTCGTGGTCGTATAAACGACAGCCCATGGTTTCGTGGTCCAGTGCTGAGGGGGAGTACCATGGCGTTGCCAACGCCGTTGCTGAGTCCATGTGGCTTCAACAACTTCCCCATGAGCTCTGTCATCCCGTTGACAAAGCCACCGTGGTCTACCACGACAATGTCTCTGCAATCTACCTCTCCGCCAATTCGGTCCATCATCGTCGCACCAAGCACATCGAGCTGGATATTCATTTTGTTCGCGAACAGGTGGCTCTTGGGAAGGTTCGAGTTCTTTACTTTCTCACGACGCGACAGTTCGCGGATATCATGACAAAAAGCCTTGCCGACGTCCACCTTTGAGGAGTTCTGGTTCAGTCTTTGCGTCGCGAGACACGACACTTCCATTGCGTGTTGAATATATGTGTTGCATGTACATTAGGCATGTTAGGATATGTTCATATTCTTTCCTAGCATGCCATATCTCCCGATCCCTGCCTTGTATTGAGGATACAGTTGAGATATTGGCTGCCTCTTGTGCTCCATATATGCTGCGGCTAAGGATGGCAATGGGTAGGATATGGGGCGGGTAGAGCAATATCATACCCATACCCGTGTAGTCAATAGATATAATATTATATCCATACCCATACCCATGGGTATGAAACTTTACCCGTACCCATACCCGACGGGTACCCATACCCATTGGGTACCCAACGAGTAGATCAAATAGTACACAAGTAATTCGTAATTTTACATTTATCTATAGCACATTTGACTAAAAAAATATTGATCTCAACTCAATATCAGATAGATTAGTACATGATAATTATCTCAAATCAAATTAACAATTGGTAAAAAAGTTTAACATATGTTCACAAGCTCATGACATAACATTAACATAGGTACAATTGTGAATCACATGTGAGGTTCATATGTCAATATAAATGGATAGGGTATGGGTATATCCATGGGTAAAAGGCTATACCCGTGCCCTACCCATGACTTAATGGGTAGGGTATGGGTACTACCCGTGGGTATAAAATTGTGCCCATACCCTGCCCATGCGGGTACGGTACCCGTGGGTACCCGTATCCATGGGTAAAATTGCCATCCTTAGCTGCGGCATAGGATTAATCAAAATGTGTTGCATCAAATATTTTCTCTACACATGGTTCGCGGTTCTGGACAACATCTTATCCTTGTCAGAAGCATCTTGGACAAACTGTTCTACATGCTCTCCTTATAGCTGATCGAGTTTCCAACACCTGCACCAGCTTCGTTCAAGACCCTCTTCTAACAAAATCTGTATCAAAACTCAAAAGGAATATTTGTGAGCAAACAAACTTACCCGCGACTGGCATGAAGCATATAAATTTCATTTAGGCAACAACCATTGTTAATTTCGCTTGACTATCCTCCAATTGCTATTAGAAAAGCAAGTACCAAACAGCACACCGTAAACAAAGTAGAGCATTTTAGGTGCTACATGCAACATGATTATGATCACGAGGCATGCTTCATGGAAGCTCTTTTCGCTTTTGTATACACCTACTTTAGCACCTGCACAATCTTCAGACAAAAATGATTAAACAGAACCGAAATGAAATAAAATGAGGAAGCAAAAGCTCTATATATGGAAGGCCACTTCAAATTACTTCATTCGCACTTTGAGTGCATATTCTCGCTAAGTCGCTAAGGACGTTCCCAGAGAGCGTTTTTGTCTCCCCCCAGAAACGAAGCAGAGTCGCTGTTTGCCAAGCTGTCAATTCCCTCAACCTGAGGTTCATCTTTCTGAAACTGAACTGTACCGTTGATAGCACTTGGCACTGAGCTTTCAGGACCCACAGTCATCAACCATATCAATTATTTCTGGAGCTGTTAAGATCACGCCTGATGCTACAGACTCCTCAGATCCATATTGCGCTGAACTGGAGAAATTTGCTAATTCTAAATTCGCATCTCAATGCAGCAGCAGACTATTCTAAGCTTCGTCACAAAGGGCACAGCTGGAAACCAATTTGACTACAGTCTATTCTAAACTCCAACACAGAGGGAACTGGAAACCAATTTGACTGGGTTCTCGCACTGCTTACAATGTTTAATTACAATTTTATTTACAATGTTTCCACATTCTCGCATACAATCTTACTTTTTAATAGATTTACATTTCATAGGCTTACACTAGATCTTTTAACATATTTACATGATTAACAATGAAGATGGGTGACTGTGCCATCTTCCGTGTTCCACTTCATACACACGGTTTGGACAAAGATGGCGGATAGCCAAAGTACCAGAGAGCATGCTCACCCGGGAAGAATTGCCTCTTGCTCCTACAAACCTTCCTAAGTTGAGAAGTCTTGACCTTGAGTGAAAAATAATCTATTTCCCAACCGCTCCTCCAATACGGCTCCGAGGAGTCTTCACCGATATCCAACTGATCTTCTGTAGTGGCTCCAAGGAATAAGAACCCCTCGGCTGCGCCTGCAGTGAAATAGTCATACCCGCCAGGCAACGGTATAACTTTCTCCAGCTGCCATTCCATGGAAGATTCGCCATTCTTTTGTTGAGTGGTATGATAGAGATGAAACGAGCCATTTGGGCTGTGATCACCAACGAGACAAAACATCTCAAGGTTTCCTTCTATATCCACTACAATGCCAGGTGGACTTGCGCTCTGGCCAGGGCGTCTTCTATGCACATTGTTACTTGGGGTGCCGAAGTATGCCTGACCAGGCAGACATCTGAGCTTTTCATGGTAGCCGGTAAGACCGTCGACAGCGGAAAACTCCATTGTTCGTGTGTCCAGCACGATCAACGTGTCCACGAAAGCCGATGCCGAGTAGAAGCGACTGCATCCCGAGAAGGGCAAGTATTCGCACTCATGGCGGGGACCGCCCAAAGAGGTCCAGCTGGTAGATGCGACCATACACCATTCCTGAGTGATGGAAGAGAAGACGAATGCGACCAGCTTGGTTTCATAGTCGGCAAAGCATATCACCTTGAACGAGGTCTCATCCTCACCTTGCTCACCCATGGCCATGGGAGCCAGCATGGGCCTGATTTCAGAAAGGCGCTTCTCTTGGTATATCATGTGGTGAGGAATGGATGGGAGCAACACGAAGCGCCTCGACAATGGATCACACACCACGAAGCTTTTGAAGATCTTCCCGACGTGTCTCCTCTCGAGGAGGACGCGGCCATCACAGAGGCCGCGGGGGAACCAGGGTGTGCTGCTGTCGGGCAGGGGGGCGAAGGAGTACGTGAAATCAGCGGCGTCGGCGAGGGCGCGGGCAAGCGGAGCGGAGGGGTGGGGCGCCTGCGCGGGGTGGATGCCACCTTTGACAGCGAACCCGAGGGGCGGCGGCGGGTGGCGTTTGCGGTAGCGGCGGAGGAAGGAGCGGCAGGTGATGATGCCGCGGAAACGGGGGCAAGCGGTGGAGGCGCGGGCGAGCGCGGCCGGGGTGGGCAGGTGGAGGAAGATCTCTTCCAGGATCTCGTCGACGAGGTGCGGCACCGGAGAGGACATGGCCGCCGAAGGTGAAGCCGACGACGCGAGGGACTGCGGAGCGACCTCGTCGCCGCACAGGGCGCCACCGCTCGTCGGCATCGAGGCGCTGGCTGTGAGGACCCTGCCGCAAACGGGCCGCCCCCCGTAGCGATCGATTCGGCGCCGCGGCAAACAGGCTAGCGGACGCCGGAATCAGCAGCCCGCCATGGCCGTGGTCGCCAAGGTAGACTTTGGTGGTGCGGCTCTCTTAATCTTTCGCAATGGTCAAACGACGCGGTTTGCTAACTTGATGATGATCCATATATGCCGTTGACTTCACGCAAAACGAAAGCAGATCATGAGTCTCATGACTTTACGTTTCCTCCACCACAAAACATCCTTATACAGCTCACGCGTCAACAAATAATGGAGTCAAGAGCATCTCTAACAGTAGCCAATAATTTGGTGACCCAAAACTGATTTTACGTGTGGAGAAAGAAGATTTTTCTCACAAGAAAATTTTCTGCTTTTCCAGCAGACCAAAAATTGGTGACCTATAAGTTTCACCGTGGGTACTCTTAAGGGCGGTCTGGGAGGCAGATCCTGCGATCGTTGCGGCACGGAGCTCAGTTCGGCCGGAGTAGCTTGTCGGGGGACGAGATGATCACCGGGCCGCCTAGGAATGGTGTCGGGAGGGACCAGGGCCGGAGGGGAGCCCAGGTGCTGCCAAATCCGACCACACCACGCCACCCAAGCGTCGAGAACTTCGAACAGAGCCGCGGTTCGAGGTGGTCACCCCAGTCGATTGGAGGTCTTGTGGCAGCTAATCGGCCTCAGCGCCTGATAGCGGTGTCGCGGCAACAATTTCGGCCGCCGAAAAAGGGGAAGGCGGTTGATTTGACTGTAGTCGACTGCGGCGTTCCGAGCTTCCGCGACCACAGAGGGGTCAAGAAGACGTCACAGCCGATGGAACAGGCGGTGAGGTGGGGAAGGTTGGCGGCAGTGAACTTTCAATTTCAAGTTTGGTGCTGCCGTTATAATGTTTGGGTTTTGGGAAAGCTGCTAACGGTGATGCAAATATGCATCGTTTAGCCCAATTTTTTGGGCACGGCCTAATTTTTTAGGGCACTGTATAGCTATAGGATTGTTTGTTGGGGGACTTTTTTCTCCAAGTGCCTAAAAACCAGTTTTTTTAACAAGGATGTGTTTTTAGGACTCTGCTGGAGATGCTCTAAAGCCCTAGCAATAGCAACACGTCGTTCTCTCTTCTGAAATGTCCATCATTCTCAATGATTACAAATGGCTATCTTTTGAAAAAATTATGGGATGTTTGGATCAGAGCCGTCACCTGTCCATTCAAAAATGTCGAAGTTGACTATGCTTTAGGTGCCTGCTTGGATGAGCAACTTTTTGGCAAGCCAACCCACCTCAATTATTTTCGCCTGCTTTAAGTGAGAGAGGATTTGTGTCACGCATGGGCGGAGGCACGCAGATTGTACGTCGTCCGATTGCCTCGCGGTTTGGAAAATGGTTTGATATATGCATGTCAGCTTTTGGCAGCTCTTCCCATTGAGCCTCACATGCTTCTTCTTTCGACTTTCAAATTTGAGTCTATTATATCTTTAGAACCAAAAGTCCGCTTTAAAAGAAGGTTTTTTTAACATGTTTTTAAAACTTCAGCAAGTCTCAACTACCAAAACTTGACAAAATGAATAATAAATTCAACAAATTTCAAATACTAAAACTTAAAACATGCATCCTAAATCTAAAACCCTATGCCGTAAGCCCTAAAGCCTAAACCCTAAAACGCTATAAAGAATGGATTTTGGTAAAAGTTCGTGCTAACTTGGTAAAACTTAATGTTACGATTATCAGTTTTAATAGTTAAAACTTTGTGAAGCTTTAAAAGCTTATTAAGACTTATTCAAAAGGGGTATTCTTTCAAAGTCCTCGTCGAAAGGAATACGAATTGCAAATGAACCATAAATTGGACTTTTATTTCAAAAGATACTATATAATACATTCAAATTTGAAAGTCAAAACAAAAAAATGCAAGGTTCAATTGGTGGAGCTGTCAAAAGCTGGCATATATTGAGATGACATGACCCATGACCCGTGGATGACCTTCCATGGAGTAAGTATTGATGGTGACTCACAGGAAGGCAAGAGTAATGCTAGCATAAGTGTCGATGCTAAAACCGGCAGATCTTGGGTAGGGGGTCCCCAAGCTATTTGGCCTGTGATCACCAATAAGTGACAATATCTCAAGGGATCCTTCTCTACCCAGGCGAACTGATGTTCCGCCCAGGCTGAATTCTGAACGTATAATCATCTCTGGCAAGAACATGGTAGCCAGTGCGATCGTCGATTGTGAAAAGCTCCATTGTTCATGTGTCCACCATGAGGAACTTGTCCATCCAGGGGGATGTCGTGTAGAAGCATCCATGCACAAGTCCGAAACAGGAAAAGCCACGGCACCCTTTACTGGGACAGGTCGTGTTCAAAGATCTCCAAATGATACTAGCAGCTACACACCATTGTTGAATGACAGACGAGAACACAAACTCGACCAGTTTGCTTTTGTAGTCAGCCATGCATATCACCTTGAACAGCGTCTCATCCTCGTCCTCACCAAGGGGAGCAAGGATGAAGCTTCCTGGACTGCCAGATCCCTCGGTAAGGGTGAAAGAAGCACGTAACGCCGGATTACACACCGCGAGGGTTGTGATGACTTCCCCAAATGTGCTGCCCTCAAGGAGGACACGGACGTCACGGAGATACAGGAAGCTTCCATCGCTGGGCTTGGGGACGGGGAGTATGTGAAATCCACGGCATCGGCGAGGGCACGGGCGAGCGGGGAAGAGGGGGGTGGGGCGCCTGTGCGGGCTTGAAGCCACCTTTCTCGTCGACGAGTCCGAGGAGCGGTGGCGAGTAGTGTTTGCGGTAGCGGCGGAGGAAGGAGTGCTCGGTGATGATGCGACAGAAATGGGGGCAGGCCGTTGAGACGCGAGCCAACCCGGCCAGATCGGGCAGGCAAAGGAAGATGTTCTCTAGGATCTCGTCCATGAGGTGCGGTGACGCCTCGGTGGGAGGAAGGGGATGGGCGGCTAGGGCTTTGGGCAGAGTGATGAGCAGCCGCCGGTCGAGTGTCAGTCGACTAGCGAGTGCGCGCGACTGTGTTTTGTGTGACGCCTTGTGTGGCCTGGTGTGTCCCAAATGTGTCGCTCGCTCGCTCAGCCGAACTCCTCAAACGCCTCCTATAAATCCAGACAAAGGGCCCGATCATTATGAAAACACGACCCAGCCGCACCTTTTATATCGGACCTATACCTTCAGACTGAGAAATCCTAAGGTAATCATTTACACCCGGTCGACCGGCGGAAGCTTCGGCCGGTCCGCTCGCTAATATCACGCGTCGCGATCACAAAACAAGACCACGTCATTCGAGTGGGTCCTGCGCACCGCCCCCGCTTTTTCTTCTTATCCTCTGTCATGAGCTGTTGTCCACACACCCCCTTCCACATATCTTGTCCCCTTTTTCCTCTTCACCTCCCCGCCATGGCTGATGCTCTCGCTCCTCTTTTTTCTCTTAAACGCCATAGCTAGAGCCAGCTATTGTACGAGGGGCACTCCCCCTCACGAAGAACATCGTCGTTGTGCGCGCCGCCGCGGAGAGATGTCAAAAGGCTGCAACGTGAGGACCGGAGGAGCTGCAGCCCGTGTTTCGCGCGCACCGCCATTACTGGACCTGAAGCACCGGTGGGCAGGGATAACCACTTTGATGCAGTGCTGCAACCAGCAACAAGATTTGCTGGAACCGGTGTCGTGCGGTGCTGCTACCAGCATCGTTTTTTGCTGGAACCAGCCGGCTACGGTGCTAGGACCTGCCTGGCACGGTGCTGCATCCGTCACCAGAGATGCTGGAACCACCTTCACGGTGTGCTAGAACCGGCAAACCAAGTGCTACATCGGGGCCAAGGCGTGGCCCCGTCAGCCGGCAACCCAGCGATTTGGCGGTGCTACAACCGGCACCAAAATATGCTACGACCGCGATCCAAAGTGCTACAACGTGCATAACTTTTTGCTACGACGGGCGGTGACCACGCGCCGGAAAAGGCTGGAACCAGCGAGCAAAAAAGCTTCAACCAGCGGCGCGTTTTGCGACAACAAATGCGGCAACAAATGCTGCAACAAGCGGTGTCATGCGACGGAGCTGCATCTAGCGGGAGGTTTTGCTACATCCGGCATTGATTTTTGCTGGAACCAGCCCGGGCATCGGACGGCCACACAACTCCACCGGAGTTGCTACCACGGGCAGCTCGGGATGCTACAAACGGCGGCGGAGGTTGCCATGACCACGCCGGTGACACTACGACGCCTGCAGTATTCTTGGGACGGCGACATCTCTGTGTCGCATCGGACACACCAGGACTGCTGGCAAACGAAGGAGACCTGTTGAGGGACAAGAGTAGATGGCCGGCGAGCACAGCGACCGGGGCAACGAGCACCGGCGGCGTTGTTGGTTGGCAAGCGCGAGCAGCGAAGGACGAGCGCAGGCGATGGCGAGCACGGAGTCCGCCATGGACGCAAGCTGCTGGTCAACGCGGACGAGATGCGAATCAGATGTGTGAGGATAACGGGAGAAATCAACGACAGAAGGTGGCCTAATCCTACGGCTGGGGTCCGACCGGCCGAAAATTCGGCCGGTACGCCAGCGCCTAGCAGTGGCCAAATCATAATGCCTTGTAATGCTCTAAACCAATACTATGCTCCCACAAAAAACGCTATGTATACTAGGTAAGAGATGCTAAAATACAACAATCTGTCATCACGAGATACTTTGTATTATGGCCACACGTGACACATCACACGCGGTTTAATCTATATCTTTTTGGCCTTGCATACCGTTTTCAAGAAGCACAAAAATAAAGTTGTACTACATGCATACACATAGAAAGCTGAAGCGGTTTTGGACCTAAACGCCAGAGGTGATGGAGACTATCATTTGGCACCTGGCCAATCAACAAAACTGACCTGAAGGTGCCCCAGGTCCAGACGCCGAAGATCAAGCCGTCTTCGGTGTAACCAAGACGCCATGGTTATTAGGATTAGATTTGATTTCTTTTCTAAATTAAGGTCAACTCTTGCTAAACTTTCACTTATGGATCCAAACAGTAAAAAAATGTAGCAGAATGGAGAAGGACGACATGGTCAAACGAATCCTGGACGTACGGCCGATCTTGTTCGCTACGGGTATAGACCGACGCTGATCGTTACCCTTTTTTAGGAAACCGAACCCCAACTTCCCCAGTTCGCCGCTGAACGCCGATCCGCTTCCTCGTCCGCCGCCTCGCCCAGCTCCGTCGTGCCGCTTGCGGCCCCCGCCCACGGCCGCGCCGCCTCGCCCATCCCCCGCGTCGGTTCCTCCAATGGCAACTGCCGTCTGCCGGACAGCGACCTGGCAACCGTCGGTCAGTTCGGACGCAACCGCAGATCGTGGAGCTCGCCGATGGTGGAGCTCATGGAACTTATCTCATTCCCCTGTTCCCCATGATAAAAAAAAGGTGCCAACTCCTCCTTTGTCTCACGTTCTTCCTCGTTCTCCTCTTTCTTTTACTCATCCTGTCACCTGCCTTGCCGTCTTCATCTCGTGCCGGCAGCAGAGCAGCAGTGCAGCGGAGCGGCCGACGCGTCCGTGCCTTACCTGCCGCACGACGAGGGGGTCGCGGCTGGGCTAGGCGGCCTGCACACCCAGGAGTCGCAGGCCGTCGTCAACCTATTCAAGCCTTCCAAGCTCTGCGCCACGGTAAGCATAAAAATCATATCTGCATAACTTCATTAGTAATGCCAAGCTTCATACTAAGATCTGCCACATTTAAGACCATTGGTGTCTCTTTTTTTTTTGCGAGAAGACCATTCGTGTCTGTTTAAAAGCCTTTTAAAAAACTAGTAAGCGCACATCTCGACTAATACACAAGTATATATAAGAATAATATGCATATAAAGATAGTTTGGTTCCATCAAAAAATTACTACCGGGCGATTCGTAGGCCGAGTCCTTTTTTTCTTTTCATATTTGCAGGCGATTCGTAGGCTAAGTTTTTTTTTGCGGGATTCGTAGGCCGAGTTGATATTTTGCCCTAGACTTATTTTTTCAAAGAGTAAATATTGTGTCCAACAAAAAATACATCTAAATGAGTAAATATAGTGGCAAAATAAGAATCTTAAAGACCAAGCAAAATATGAGTAAGTTTCAAGCTCCTTGCGGCAACTAGCGTTGCACTGAAGAAGCACCCTTTGGCACCCATGGCTTGATCAAAGAGGGCCCTTCCGCGCATGCCTAGCCCGGTCAATATGTTTTGTCATGTTTGGCTCTACCATATTTTGTTTATTTGCTTCAGGTTCTTCAGTCAGTTCGACGCGCTCGCGTAGTTCCTCGCTGACCTTTTTGTACTGTTCCTATCGAATCAGCACCAACCTCTTAACACAATCCCCAATAGAGAGGTCTTAGCTCACGTACTTCCTAACAGTGGCGGAGCTTCAAGGAAGAAGTTGGGCGGGTCAAGCTAAAGAAGTGCACAAATTTTTTAGGCATTAGTGCCTACTCGGTACCTTTTCTTCTCATCGATTTTTTTAGGGGTTAACAAACATGTTACTGGCAAGATACCATTCTCTACCTTATCACGCGTTGTTTGAATGATCTTTTTACATTAAAATGCACTTAACAAGAAAAATACACGTTAGATATGAACAACCCATTAATTTACCAAGAAAAAAAATATGTTTATCTTCTATTTCTACATATGAATTTATAATAAAATGCAGGAATTATGCTCAGTTCAGTCAATGAATAACAGAAATATAGTACTCTAGAGATAATTAGAAATTACCGGGCAACATAGTGGTCCTGAGGTGAACATCCAGCGTTACTCAGCACCGGTAGTGGACCGGTAGTCTTAGTGGATTGCAGCGGTCAGCGGAGGCATCTGGGCGGCACCGCGAAAGGATCCCGACGGCTGAGGCTACGACTGACAGTGTGGAAGGCGGAGGCTGGAGGGGAGGGAAGATGGCGCCACTGCGAGGTCGCATGGTGGCGGGCGAAGCCATGGGGTAGGCAACAGGAAGCAAAAGAACATGTGTTTAGCAGCGAGGAGGTTGTCTCATCTGCACGATGTGCGGCACAAGATCTGCGCGTGTGTGAGATGCATGCGAAGGCGGCATTAGTCCTGGCTGGCTGGTGCCGCTGCTCGTGTTGTCTGTGCTCGTGTCGTCGTACTAGGCTTTGATTGGTTGATGCATTGTAACAGGCTGAGTGGGCTAGCATATAGGTATAAAAAATGTGAAAAACTTGGGCGGGCCATGGCCCGGTTTAGCCCCAACAAAGCTCCGCCCCTGCTTCCTAACATCTGAGACAAACAAAATTAGATTTAGTGGGACATAACATAACAATGCACTTGCATAAAAAAGTATGTACATGAAGAGTTACTGTTTAAATCACAACGCGTAGCAGAGGGTGCCGGGAAGTGTTCGAACGTGAGTGTGGATACGTCTGTCCCAAGAAAGGAACCTGATATACATTCATAGATACTTAATATGATGGTAAGAAAAATTAGATGCATAATAAAATCAAAGTAATAAACTACCTAGATGTATGATCAACCTCCATGTCGGAGGCCTCAAGAACAACATTCTTGAACTCTGCTTGCTGGAGATCTTCCTGTATAGCTTAAGTGTGTTTCCAAAATCTCTGAGAAAAATTATAATTACTAATGAATGTGTGAAAGTTTCAGACATTTTTTCCTCACATATATAAAAATAACTTTAAATTACATTTTCAGCTGCAATATTTGACCAAAAAAATGGTGTTATCCATAAAGTATGTTACCAAGTGCAGCTACACCACTTGTTCCTTCACGGTTGGTCATAACATATCTGCCCTTGTGGACGTTGTACGGGTGAAATGGACAGCTAATTTCACTAGTAGAAAAGGGGGCAATGACCCAGGCCTGCTCGGCCCATTAGTCCCGGTTCTGCCACGAACCGGGACCAATGGAGGTATTTGCCCCGGTTCGTGATCCCAGGGGGCCGGCCGGGCCTCGTGGGCATTGGTCCCGGTTAAATCTGGCCCTTTTTTGGGTTAGTGGGGACGACCAGGACCAATGGGCCTCGCTCTGGCCCACCATCATTGGTCCGGTTGGTGGCTTGTTTGGGACCAAAGGCTCCCCTCAGTAGTCCCGGTTCATGCCACCAACCGGAGCAATGAGGTGCCTATATATACCCCTCCAGCGTGAGGCGAGCACACCGCTCTGTTTTTTCCGGCCCGAGGGGAGAGGGCTTGGTGGTGCTCTAGCTCACCTCCTATGCACAGAAGGTGTTCGATGGAATGCCCGAGCCACACTACTTAAGGTTTCTCCTCTCCAAGCTCGACCTCCAAGCTCCATTTTCCTCAATATTTGTCTAGGTTTAGCGGTCCGTCACGCCCCGTCCCTGTCTTCACCGCCGTCGATCACCCGCGCCGATCTCATCGCCGGCACCACCGTGGTGAGCCTCTTGTTCTTATCTTCTTTCTGAAAGGAAAAATATTCTTACTTGTATGTTTAGATAGATACTTGTATTATTTTCTTATTTTTATTATTGCATCTTATATAGTGCGATGATTTTGGTCTCCGCCCCCGTCGGCCCTCGTCCTGTCTATGATTCATATGTGGTATATATTATCTTTTCATAACTATTGGTTCATTTATTGTTTATGAAAATTATGCCGACCAACGTGACATAGATTTTATTTATCTAGGAGGTTGTTGAACCGGAAATTCCAACCGACCCTATTGTCGAGAGGTTAAATTTAGTTGAAGAAGAAAACAATTTCTTGAAGGAAAAAATAAAAAAACTTGAGGAGGAGAAGATGATATTGGAGTTACATGTTGCGGATGTCGTCGATGATCACAAGATCAAGATGGATGCAATGCGCTTAAAGATTAGAAAGATTAGAAAATATGCCATTCATACCGAGGCTTGGTATCATTATGCCGTTGGATCATTTGTTACCTTGGTTGCGATTATGATCGCATTTGTTTTCGCATTGAAATGTTTTACATAGTTTCAATGTATGGTTTAATTAATTTAGATGCTCTGTAGAGCTTTATGTTTTTAGATGAGAACTATGTATGTACTTTGGTTTTTATGTGATGATTAACTTCTATTAATTTGGTCACTTAATTATCTATTCATGATGTTCTGTAATGATTTTTGACACACTTAATTATATATAATGCACGCAGATGAACCGGCAATGGATGACAGACACACCTCCGAGTACATTAAGGGCGTGCATGATTTTCTCGAAGTGGCTGAGGCAAACAAGCAGAATGGTTCTATGTGTTGTCCATGCCCTATATGTGGGAATACGAAGTCTTACTCTGACCGGAAAATCCTTCACACCCACCTACTTTACAAGGATTTCATGCCACACTATAATGTTTGGACGAGGCACAGAGAAATAGGGGTTATGATGGAAGGCGGCGAAGAAGAAGAGTATGATGACAACTATGTGCCCCGTGAATACGATGATGCTACTGAACATCAAGAGGAACCAGACGATGTGCGATGATCTTTGCGGCGAAGCTGCTGAAGATCAAGAGGAACCAGACGATGTGCCCGATGATGATGATCTCCGCCGGGTCATTGTCGATGCAAGGACGCAATGCGAAAGTCAAAAGGAGAAGCAGAAGTTCGATCGCATGTTAGAGGATCACAAAAAAGGGTTATACCCCAATTGCGAAGATGGCAACACAAAGCTCGGTACCGTACTGGAATTGATGCAAGGAAGGCGTAGAATGCCGTGCTGATAAAGGATTTGAGAAGCTACTGAAAATATTGAAGAAGAAGCTTCCAAAGGATAACGAATTGCCGGACAGTACATACGCAGCAAAGAAGGTCGTATGACCTCTATGATTGGAGGTGCAGAAGATACATGCATGCCCTAATGACTGGATCCTCTACCGCGGTGCATACAAGGATCTGAACGCATACCCGGTATGCGGTGCATTGCGGTATAAGATCAGACTGGTGATGTTGACGGCGAGCCTCCCAGGAAGAGGGTTACTGCGAAGGTGATGTGGTATGCTCCTATAATACCATGGTTGAAACGTCTGTTCAGAAACAGAGAGCATGCCAAGTTGATGCGATGGCAGTGAGGACCGTAAGAAAGGCGGGAAGTTGAGAGCACCCGGACGGGTTGCGATGGAGAAAAATCGAGAGAAAGTATTGGGATGAGTTTGCAAAGGACCCAAGGAACGTATGGTTTGCTTTAAGTGCCGATGGCATTAATCCTTTCGAGGAAGCGAGCAGCAATCACAGCACGACCCGTGACTATGTATGTATAACCTTCCTCCTTGGATGTGCATGAAGCGGAAGTTCATTATGATGCCAGTTCTCATCCAAGGCCCTAAGCAACCCGGCAACGACATTGATGTGTACCTAAGGCCATTAGTTGAAGATCTTTTACAACTATGGAATGGAAATGGTGTACGTACGTGGGATGAGCACAAAAAGGAGGAATTTGACCTAAAGGCGTTGCTGTTCGTGACCATCAACGATTGGCCCGCTCTCGGTAACCTTCGTGACGGACAAACAAGGGATACCACGCATGCACGCACTGTTTACTTGACACCGATAGTATATACAGGAAGCTGCGGGAAGAATGTGTACAGGCCATCGTCGATTTCTTCCGACCAACCATCAATGTAGAAAGAAAGGCAAGCATTTCAAAGGTGAGGCAGATCACGGAAGAAGCCCGCCATGCGCGCGGTGATCACGTACTTGCTATGGTCAATGATTTACACGTAATCTTTGGAAAGGGTCTCGGCGGACTAGCTGTTCGAATGACGCCGAGAATCACGCACCCATGTGGAAGAAGAAATCTATATTTTGGGACCTACCCTCTTTGGAAAGACCTAGAGGTCCGCTCTTGATTGATGTGATGCACGTGGACGAAGAACCTTTGCGTGAACCTGCTAGGCTTCTTGGGCGTGTATGGGAAGACAAAAGATACACACGAGGCACGGGAGGACTTGCAACGCTTACGAAAAAGAGGGCATGCCTCCGAAGCGGTATGAAGGTCCTGCCAGCTACGCTCTTCTGAAAGAAGAGAAAGAAATCTTCTTTGAATGCACCTTTCGGTATGAAGGTCGGCTGGCTTCTCGTCGAATATAAAGGGAATAATAAATATGCCGGAGAAAAAGTTCCGTAACCTAAAGTCTCATGACTGCCATGTGATTATGACGCAATCGCTTCCGGTTGCATTGAGGGGCTTCTACCGAAAACGCCCGATTAGCCATTGTGAAGCTATGTGCATTCCTCAATGCAATATCTCAGAAGGTGATCGATCCAGAAATCGTACCAACGCTAAGGAGTGATGTGGCGCAATGTCTTGTCAGTTTCGAGCTGGTGTTCCCACCATCCTTCTTCAATATCATGACACACGTCCTAGTTCATCTAGTCAACGAGATTGTCATTCTGGGGCCCGTATTTCTACACAATATGTTCCCCTTTGAGAGGTTCATGGGAGTCCTAAAGAAATATGTCCGTAACAGCGCTAGGCCAGAAGGAAGCATCTCCATGAGCCATCAAACAGAGGATGTCATTGCGTTTTGTGTTGACTTCATCCCGGCCTTAAGAAGATAGGTCTCGCTGAATCGCGGTATGAGGGGAGACTGACTGGAAAAGGCATGCTTGGAGGGGACTCAATAATATGCAGGGACGGATATTCTTGGTCTCAAGCACACTACACAGTTCTACAGAACTTTACCTTGGTGACCCCATATGTCGATGAACACAAGAACAGTCTGCGCCCAAACACCCGGAGCAAAGGTCGACGACTGGATTACATGTGAACACATCAGACTTTCAGCAGTTGGTTGGAAACATGTCTCGGAGGTGACAGCGCTGTTTGTGATGAGCTGTACTTGTTGTCAGGGGACCATCTTCGATCTGTAATGATTTGGAAAGGATCTGAGATAAATGGGAATACATTTTACACGATTGACCAAGATCAAAAAAGCACCAACCAAAACAGCGGTGTCCGCTTTGATGCAAAGCAACCGAGAGGAAAGGACACATATTATGGTTACATAGTGGACATATGGGAACTTGACTACGGAGTAGATTTTAAGGTCCCTTTGTTTAAGTGCAAATGGGTCAATCATCGGGAGGCGAGTGCAGGTAGACCCACAAAGCGGAATGACAATAGTGGATCTGAAAAATCTTGGGTACACTGACGAACCATTCTTCCTAGCCAATGATGTGGCACAGGTTATCTATGTGAAGGACATGTCTACCAGACCGAGAAAAAGAAAAGATAAGGAAGCGAATACATCATACGATGAGCCAAAGCGCCACATAGTTCTTTCAGGAAAAAGGGACATCCTGGGAGTGGAGGGCAAGACAGACATGTCTGAAGAGTATGAAAAGTTTCATGAAATTTCTCCTTTCAAAGTCAAGGTTGACCCAAGCATCCTGATAAACGATGAAGATTATCCATGGTTACGGCGCAATAAGCAAATGACATAAGCGAAGAAAAAGTGAAGACTTTCTCCCGCAACTATTATGATGATACCATGCCAACTTTGTAACAGATAGTATGATACCATTGTCCGTTTTGTACATGCACATGCTATGCCAACTTTTTCAGAGCCATTAGTCCCGGTTTGTGCCACAAACCGGGACTAAAAGGTTGGTCCTCGTTGCGCTCAGAGTTTAGTCCCACCTTGCCAACCGAAGGGCGCTCACACCGGTTTATAAGCCCATCCCTCTCTGCCTTGTTGAGCTCCTCTCAAAGTGAAAATAGATGCCCCTATATAGGGAATTTGACCTAAATTCATAGTGAATTTCTCTGAAATTCATAGAAATTGATTATGAATTTAGGTCGAATTTTCTCTATAGGTGCATCTATGTTCATTTTTTTAGTAAAGTTAATCCCAAACTTGTGATTCACACAAATTTCAAAAATTCAAATTTTAACTATTCAAATTTGAAAACTAATGGCACAAACATAAAGTTTATAATTTTTCTAAAACTAATGGCACTAATAGAAAGTTTATAATTTTGCTGACCTAAAAGCAAAAAGAATTATAAAATAAAGCAAAAAACCAAAAAGAAAATAAATAATGCAAAAAATAAAACAAAAAAAACTGGAAAAAAATAAAAATAGCAACAATAAGTATTTTGTTGTAAGTACAAACAAAATAAAATAAATAAAGCAACAAAGAAAAAAAAGTGTTTTCAAATTTGAAAACTAATGGCACTAACAGAAAGTTCATAATTTGTAGCGACCCTACCTCAGACGGTCAAGCCTCTGTGTATCTGTGCCATCCCTGGATCAGTATGCTGGCACACACAGTACATCAATGTATATATCAAAGTGCAATCACATGCATAAATAACGTAAAACTGATATATACCTCATAATACTCAGCGGAAACAATCAAGCGGGTGTGGAGTCCCATCAACGCCATCGGCGGGTTGAGTGTAGACCGTAACCTGCATCAGTAACTCTTACTGTCGAGGAAATATCTGCAACATGATACGTTGCAGCCGTGTAGGTCAGTACATTGAATGTACCGCAAGATCACAACATGAATAAACAGATGATAAAACTATACTATATGCAATATGGCTTTATGGCTCAGATTCTGAATTTTGTTTTGCGTAAATGCTGATTTTATTTTACCTACATCAAAGGAATAGAACGAAGTCTGTACTAAGGAGTTTTCTATCATGACATGGTTCCACCAACCGATGTCTCATAGCCCAAAATCATCATAAGTTGCCCACAATTAAGTTATCAATCCGGTGTTGAGAGTTCCGAGATAGATCCAAGTCCGGATGCTCAAATTGTCCGTAATCGGGACACGGCTAATCGATTAGGTTATAACCCTCTGCAGAGGTTTGTACACTTTACCGCAAGATTCGATCCCTCTCTTTACGTTCTCGCACTTCAGGGTGTTTGAGAACAAGATGACCAAACATGGTCTTCCAAAGAGTTCCTCGACCACCGTCGGTACCCATCCAGTCCTCTACCGTAGTTCTACATCTGCTAGCACCGCCCCAGCCGTAGTCACCACTAAGGTCAACCAAGCCGAGCCCATAATGACTTGCGGTTGCAGGTAAGCTTCGGTCATGAAGTATTCTTCCGTCTCTTTGAGTGCAGGTGAAGCTTTCCGCAAGATGTCATGGCGCTTCTCCATGCATCCGGCCAACCACTGGGTTCTCCGGGGTGCCCGTCAACAAATCCTTCACCCAGTAGTGTGTATTGAATTCTTGTCTCGAGTCTTGAAGTCTTGAGGTCTTGAAGGTGCAGTCCTTGCAGATTCCATCATGGAGTTGTCGTCATTGACGTAGAGTCCTCCTTCTTCACACTACTCTCGTGCACTCGTACCAAACCCCGTCTACTATAGCGTAGCATTAAAATAAAATATCGTCCCGGGCTTGGTAACAGGGTGATGGGTTCCTACCTCATGCATACTACTCAACTACAAGAATTTCAATATCACTACTGAGGGGTGGTTGCAAGGATGCCACTAAATGCAATAAAACATAGGTATGAAAGCATGGTCAAAGTGAACTTGCCTGGTAATACTTGATGAAGATAACAACGCTGTCAGAAAATGACTTGGTAGAACTAATCGTCACTCCGTTGAAAATCTATATAGTCAAACATAGCATTCACATAAGCAAACATCCTAGCAAACAATTTTAGCACTCGAAATAACAATCAAAGCAGCAAGGAAAATCGATAATAAAACTCAAACCAAATCAAAAGAAACTTCAAATAAAACTACAAAGAAAAACTACTAACGAAGATCTATGACTTTGCTACAAACATCTAATATAGTTTTGCCGTAAGTAAAAACTTAACAACAATTAAAATACTAAACTAATAAATTAACAGAAAATAAAATGTAAAATAACTAATTTAACAGAAAGTATTTTTTTCCATAAAATTTTATTTGCAAAAAGAAACAAATAAAAAGCTTTTATAAAACTCTAACTATGACCTATAGAAGGTTTCATACAAAACTAAGGAAAATAATTTCTTTTTAAGTAAAAATAAATTTTCTCCTGTTGTCTAACAGAAACACAACTAATTTTATCAAAAGTGACAAAAAGAAATAATTTAAAACTAATAAAAACAATAAATAAAAAGCTAAAACAGAACTAATTTTAAAACAGTATTGTTTTGCTAAAACCTAATTTAAATTAACCTGAAAATAAAATACTAAATACTACTGGATAAACAAAGGTCCTAGAGACCAGGAGCAAAAACAATTAATTAAAATCTATTTTAAACTCCCGGAATAAGCAAAACAAGCTTTAATTCAAATCTGATCTAACTCAATTTTATAAATCCAAACATAGACAAATAATATATTTTGGAAACTACAAGAAAATTGTGATCTAACATAAAAAGAATCAGCATCATTGGACTTCTAGATCAAAAGTTATAAGCTAAACAAGAACGGAACTAAATCTGTTACGGAAATAAATCTGAAAACGAAAACGGAGTTACCTGTACGTGAGGCAGAGATGGCAGGAAGGAGGCAGCGATGTGGAGGCTGCTCCGGCGAGGGGCGAGGTCGCTGGCGAGGTGGGGGTCGGCGCTTGGGAGGTGGCGCTGGGCGCCTCAGGTGCTGCTCACGCTGGCGTCGGGCTCCTGGGAGAGCTCCCTGGTGAGCGTTTCTAGGCAGGAAAAGGAGGACGGTGGCGAGGTGGCTACGGGCAGGGAGGCGTGGTGATGGGAAAAATGGAGCGAGGAGAGGAGGGGTTTTATAGGCGGTCTCGGGAGGCGCTGGGATGGAAAGACGAGGGAGATCGGGAAGGTGGAGTTTCCTGTCTCCATGGATATGGAAAGCTTATGTAACGTGAGAGGAAACAGAGGAAGGAGATGATCTCTTGTTGGGCTAGAATAGGAAAGTGCTTAATGGGCCAGCAGGTTTTCCTAATAAAACGATTCCATTCCTATTTTTAAAATTAGGAAACTAAAACAATAAAAAGGAAATCAAATCAATTCGAATAAAGAGTTTTATATACTAAAATTATCAGAAAAATAAAATGTAGATGATGAGCATTATTCCACGGCCAAAATAAAAACTGAAAAAATGTTTTCAGAAAATCCCTAAAAGGCTTTATTTCTTTTTGCAAATAATTTGTAAATAAAACTTTGGTTTTTCTTGGCTCAAATATTTTCAAAAATGCCCCTGATTTTGGAGGGTCATTTTCCTCCGCTCTTTCTTGCTTGCAAGAATTTATTTTGGGGTATTTCTCGGGAAGAAAATAGAGAAGCAAGTGCAAATATTTGAAAGAATTAAATTGCAAAACTCCGTTCAAATTCTTTATAGTTGAAGAAGTCATGTCATCTTCTCTCATTGATTCTAATAGGATGAATTGAATTTACGGAGAAGGGAAAGTCATTTTATTCCCTCTCATTCAAAAAGTTTTTGAAAAGGTTCAAATTTCACTCAAGTTTAATAAACTCAAGCAAACAAACAAACAATTCAATTAATTATATTAACATTCCAAAATTTGGGATGTTACAAACCTACCACACTTAGAATGAATCTCGTCCTCGAGATTCAAGAAACTAACAAGAAAAGGTTAGGGGTTGGGGTCTTCTAGCAATTGTTTTGGTCAGAAAAGGTCGTGGGTGCTACCACACTTAAAATGCAAGGTTACAGTTCCAATAAACTCAGATACTTCCTCCGGAGGCTGACAATGTATGCCTCTTCACATATCTTACAATAGCTCCTTCATTAAAGCTCTTACATCGGAAGCATAGAGTTTTCCTCGAGAATCTTGGGTCGGTTCGTCAAAGTTGAAGTTCGTCCAGAGGCTGGATCTTCTTAGCTGATCGGTCTGTGTCCATTCTAGACAACTATCGAAACACTCATGGTGGTCTACCATTAATGGTTTCTCCTGCAGAAAGCAGTTCTGGGTTGAACTTCACCGTATAACCTACGTTTGGCAACGGTTGCACTGTAATGGGGTTCCATCGTACTACCATTCTATGGTTTTATGGCTTATCGTGTCGACACTCTTCTAAGGTTTTCGAGGCTCTCGATTTTCCATCAACATATGATAGTTCATGATAGAAGTCTTGGTATGGGGCCAATCCATCCCGTGCTTGAATCATTACCACATACGTAAATATCGAATCACGTATTCTAACACTTGGGCATACTCACAAGCATTGCAGAATTGCACTTGTTCTCGAACTGGTTTCGAGTAATTCCATGGTTTCTGCAAGCCAAACAAAACATCTATCGTTACTTCACCACTCTCAGGTTTTCGCGTAACCTCCTACGAAGCATTATGCTGATTGGATCACTGATTCTTCCAAATGTACTCCTTTATCAAGGTTACAATCTGTTCCTTATCAAAATCCACGGGCACGTGGGTTATGGCCCACTTCAACACTCTTGCAGCTTTACTCATCCTTGGAGTAACTCTCTTGTTCCATATTACACATCCTTTAAATTCAGTAGTACTCTGTTTCTCCAAAAAAATTCCTTCGAACTACAGTCCGTGGAATATATATTTTCTTATCCATTAGTCTAGTCTTCTTCACATGGTACTACCACCCTTAAAATGCACAAATTCTTCCATAGACCATATTTTTCTCATATCCTCGAAAATGGTCAAAACTCTTTGTTCATGGAGTAACAACCCATAAAATTCAACATATGAAATCATCACACCTTAACTTTATTGATTCATGCATTCATTACAATCTCTGAGCACCCATTACGTAACTCAACTCATCGAACTCATGAAAATGGAATTGCTTTCTATTACTCTTGTTTCCAATATCAAAATTCCAACTACTCCACTCCTGCTTTCATCTTGTCGGGACATTTAGTAGCACAATGTCCTGCTTCCTTGCAATGAAAACACAGAACTTTCGATAAGTCTTTGGGCTTCTTGGAGATGGTGCACACTCCTTGAGTTCCTTGCTTCCTTTCGAGACAATGATTGGCATAATGCCCGACGTCCTTACATTTAAAACAGGTAATATGACTCTTGTCCCTCTTTGCAGGAATTGGGTTGTTCTGAGGGTGTCTTTGTTTTCTCTTCTTGGGTTTCTTCGTTCTGATCAAACCTTCTATTCCCTTTGGATCAAACTCTATTGCTTTAAATCGGGAAGTATCCCAGATTCTCTTTTCTTTCCTTGGTGCAATCTTGTGAAAAATGTCCTTCTTCTCCACATGAATAGCAGGCATTGGAGTAAAATCTGTTGAGGCCTTCTCCATCGTGGTCTTCAACACATTCCTTCATCACAGGTTCTTTCATAACTTCTTGGAGGGCTTCTTTCATTCCTTCTTCCTGCTCCTGAATAGTTTGTTGCACCATGGGGTAAATGTGACATTGAGTCGGGTAGTGGGTGGTTCCTTCACACAAGAAACAAGTCACCTGACTAGTTGGGCATTCCTCAGCTGGGTGTTTCTCCTCACAATGAGGGCATCCATCCTTGTGTTCCTCCTGGTGTGTCCTATTTCTCCATAAATCTTGCGAGCACAAGGTTTCTTCTTGAGTTATCGTAGTGCTTCCGGATAAGACGGGACCTCAAGAGAGTCTTCTTGAATTCTTCCCAAGTTTTTGCTCCGTTACATCCTTGTATGGCTTGATGCATTTTCCACCAGGTTGCGGCACTTCCTTCAAAGTACTGAAGAGCGTATTGGACCTCATACTTCCTTGAAACCAAATTGTTCCCGAAGTGATTCTCCATGTTCTGCATCCATAGCTCTGCCTCCGGCTGAGTCTTCGGTCCAGAGAATATCAGTCCAACTTCATTCATCATCTATGGGGTTCAAGGGTTTTAGGGTGAGATGAGAGAGAGGTGGGGAGGGATATACACACAATACAAACAATAGTGTTTGAAGAAACGGGTTTTACTTTGTGGCTGTCGGAAAACATCAAACAAATGACAGCTCACAATTCATCGCATCTAACGTAGGTGTATAACATGGATTTGGTCCTCTAACGGTCAAATAATTCTTCTGATTCTTCAAGTCGTCTGAGTCTTCAACTGGTGTAGCTTCAACTCTACTAATGCATGGTCAAATCCTCTTTACTCTGAAGAGGCCATCAGTTATCCGATATCTTGTCCTTCTTGGAGCGGCTTCAGTTGATTCTTCAAGTGATCAAAATATAAAGGGTATATTCAAAAAATTTTAGGTGAGAGGGTATATTTTATAAAATCGTAAAAGATGAGAAGTAAGAGTCTTTTTGAAAATAAAGTTTTAGAAATTTCCTGTCCAAGGGCTTTCCGGTTTCTAGGGTCACGTCCTACAGTCAACATGTGCTCGATACCATCTCTCAGAGCGACCCGACCTCGCACGGTCAAGCCTACGTGTATCTCATGCCATCCACGGATCAGTATCTTTGGCACACACAGTACATCAATGTATATATCAAAGTGCAATCACATGCATAAATAACGTAAAACTGATATATACCTCATAATACTCAGGAAACAATCAAGCGGGTGTGGAGTCCCATCAACGCCATCGGCAGGTTGAGTGTAGATCGTAACCTGTCGCTGTAACTCTTACTGTCGAGGAAATATCTGCAACATGATACGTTGCAGCCGTGTAGGTCGATTACATTGAATGTACCGGCAAGATCACAACATGAATAAACAGATGATAAAACTATACTATATGCAATATGGCTTTATGGCTCAGATCTGAATTTTGTTTGCGTAAATGCTGATTTTATTTTACCTACATCAAAGGAATAGAACGAAGTCTGTACTAAGGAGTTTTCTATCATGACATGGTTCCACCAACCGATGTCTCATAGCCCAAAATCATCATAAGTTGCCCACAATTAAGTTATCAATCCGGTGTTGAGAGTTCGAGATAGATCCAAGTCCGGATGCTCAAATTGTCCGTAATCGGGACACGGCTAATCGATTAGGTTATAACCCTCTCTGCAGAGGTTTGTACACTTTACCCGCAAGATTCGATCCCTCTCTTTACGTTCTCGCACTTCGTGGTGTTTGAGAACAAGATGACCGAAACATGGTCTTCCAAAGAGTTCCTCGACCACCGTCCGGTACCCATCCAGTCCTACCGTAGTTCTACATCTGCTAGCACCGTCCCAGCCGAGTCACCACTAAGGTCAACCAAGCCAGAGCCCATAATGACTTGCGGTTGCACACGTAAGCTTCCGGTCATGAAGTATTCTTCCGTCTCTTTGAGTCTGGGTGAAGCTTTCCGCAAGATGTCATGGCGCTTCTCCATGCATCCCGGCCAACCACTGGGTTCTCCAGGGTGCCCGTCAACCGTCCTTCACCCAAAGAGTGTGTATTGAATTCTTGTCTCGAGTCTTGAAGTCTTGAGGTCTTGAAGGTGCAGTCCTTGCAGATTCCATCATGGAGTTGTCGTCATTGACGTAGAGTCCTCCTTCTTCACACCACTCTAGTGCACTCGTACCAAACCCGTCTACTATAGCGTAGCATTAAAATAAAATATCGTCCGGGCTTGGTAACAGGGTGATGGGTTCCTACCTCATGCATACTACTCAACTACAAGAATTTCAATATCACTACTGAGGGGTGGTTGCAAGGATGCCACTAAATGCAATAAAACATAGGTATGAAAGCATGGTCAAAGTGAACTTGCACTGGTAATACTTGATGAAGATAACAACGCTGTCGAGAAAATGACTTGGTAGAACTAATCGTCACTCCGTTGAAAATCTATATAGTCAAACATAGCATTCACATAAGCAAACATCCTAGCAAACAATTTTAGCACTCGAAATAACAATCAAAGCAGCAAGGAAAATCGATAATAAAACTCAAACCAAATCAAAAGAAACTTCAAATAAAACTACAAAGAAAAACTACTAACGAAGATCTATGACTTTGCTACAAACATCTAATATAGTTTTGCCGTAAGTAAAAACTTAACAACAATTAAAATACTAAACTAATAAATTAACAGAAAATAAAATGTAAAATAACTAATTTAACAGAAAGTATTTTTTTCCATAAAATTTTATTTGCAAAAAGAAACAAATAAAAAGCTTTTATAAAACTCTAACTATGACCTATAGAAGGTTTCATACAAAACTAAGGAAAATAATTTCTTTTTAAGTAAAAATAAATTTTCTCCTGTTGTCTAACAGAAACACAACTAATTTTGTCAAAAGTGACAAAAAGAAATAATTTAAAACTAATAAAAACAATAAATAAAAAGCTAAAACAGAACTAATTTTAAAACAGTATTGTTTTGCTAAAAACCTAATTTAAATTAACCTGAAAATAAAATACTAAATACTACTGGATAAACAAAGGTCCTAGAGACCAGGAGCAAAAACAATTAATTAAAAATCTATTTTAAACTCCCGGAATAAGCAAAACAAGCTTTAATTCAAATCTGATCTAACTCAATTTTTATAAATCCAAACATAGACAAATAATATATTTTTGGAAACTACAAGAAAATTGTGATCTAACGCAAAAAGAATCAGCATCATTGGACTTCTAGATCAAAAGTTATAAGCTAAACAAGAACGGAACTAAATCTGTTACGGAAATAAATCTGAAAACGAAAACGGAGTTACCTGTACGTGAGGCAGAGATGGCAGGAAGGAGACGGCGATGTGGAGGGCTGCTCCGGCGAGGGGCGAGGTCGCCGGCGAGGTGGGGTCGGCGCTTGGGGAGGTGGCGCTGGGCGCCTCAGGTGCTGCTCACGCTGGCGTCGGGCTCTGGGAGAGCTCCTGGTGAGCGTTCTAGGCAGGAAAAGGAGGACGGTGGCGAGGTGGCTACGGGCAGGGAGGGGCGTGGTGATGGGAAAAATGGAACGAGGAGAGGGAGGGGGTTTTATAGGCGGTCTCGGGAGGCGCTGGGATGGAAAGACGAGGGAGATCGGGAAGGTGGAGTTTCCTGTCTCCATGGATATGGAAAGCTTATGTAACGTGAGAGGAAACAGAGGAAGGAGATGAACTCTTGTTGGGCTAGAATAAGAAAGTGCTTAATGGGCCAGCAGGTTTTTCCTAATAAAGACGATTCCATTCCTATTTTTAAAATTAGGAAACTAAAACAATAAAAAGGAAATCAAATCAATTCGGAATAAAGAGTTTTTATATACTAAAATTATCAGAAAAATAAAATGTAGATGATGAGCATTATTCCACGGCCAAAATAAAAACTGAAAAAAATGTTTTTCAGAAAATCCCTAAAGGCTTTATTTCTTTTTGCAAATAATTTTTAAATAAAAACTTTGGTTTTTCTTGGCTCAAATATTTTCAAAAATGCCCCTGATTTTGGAGGGTCATTTTCCTCCGCTCTTTCTTGCTTGCAAGAATTTATTTTTGGGGTATTTCTCGGGAAGAAAAATAGAGAAGCAAGTGCAAATATTTGAAAGAATTAAATTGCAAAACTCCGTTCAAATTCTTTATAGTTGAAGAAGTCATGTCATCTTCTCTCATTGATTCTAATAGGATGAATTGAATTTACGGAGAAGGGGAAAGTCATTTTATTCCCTCTCATTCAAAAGTTTTTGAAAAGGTTCAAATTTCACTCAAGTTTAATAAACTCAAGCAAACAAACAAACAATTCAATTAATTATATTAACATTCCAAAATTTGGGATGTTACAAACCTACCACACTTAGAATGAATCTCGTCCTCGAGATTCGAAGAGGCTAGCAAGAAAAGGTTAGGGGTTGGGGTCTTCTAGCAATTGTTTTGGTCGAGAAGGTCGTGGGTGCTACCACACTTAAAATGCAAGGTTACAGTTCCAATAAACTCAGATACTTCCTCCGAGGCTGACAATGTATGCCTCTTCACATATCTTACAATAGCTCCTTCATTAAAGCTCTTACATCGGAAGCATAGAGTTTTCCTCGAGAATCTTGGGTCGGTTCGTCAAAGTTGAAGTTCGTCCGAGACCGGATCTTCTTAGCTGATCGGTCATGTCCATTCTAGACAACTATCGAAACACTCATGGTGGTCTACCATTAATGGTTTCTCCTGCAGAAAGCAGTTCGTTGAACTTCACCGTATAACCTACGTTTGGCAACGGTTGCACTGTAATGGGGTTCCATCGTACTACCATTCTATGGTTTTATGGCTTATCGTGTCGACACTCTTCTAAGGTTTTCGAGGCTCTCTGATTTTCCATCAACATATGATAGTTCATGATAGAAGTCTTGGTATGGGGGCCAATCCATCCCGTGCATTTGAATCATTACCACATACGTAAATATCGAATCACGTATTCTAACACTTGGGCATACTCACAAGCATTGCAGAATTGCACTTGTTCTCGAACTGGTTTGAGTAATTCCATGGTTTCGCAAGCCAAACAAAACATCTATCGTTACTTCACCACTCTCGGGTTTTCGCGTAACCTCCTACGAAACGTATGCTGATTGGATCACTGATTCTTCCAAATGTACTCCTTTATCAAGGTTACAATCTGTTCCTTATCAAAATCCTGGGCCTGTGGGTTATGGCCCACTTCAACACTACTGCAGCTTTACTCATCCTTGGAGTAACTCTCTTGTTCCATATTACACATCCTTTAAATTCAGTAGTACTCTGTTTCTCCAAAAAAAAAATTCCTTCGAACTACAGTCCGTGGAATATATATTTTCTTATCCATTAGTCTAGTCTTCTTCACATGGTACTACCACCCTTAAAATGCACAAATTCTTCCATAGACCATATTTTTCTCATATCCTCGAAAATGGTCAAAACTCTTTGTTCATGGAGTAACAACCCATAAAATTCAACATATGAAATCATCACACCTTAACTTTATTGATTCATGCATTCATTACAATCTCTGAGCACCCATTACATAACTCAACTCATCGAACTCATGAAAATGGAATTGCTTTCTATTACTCTTGTTTCCAATATCAAAATTCCAACTACTCCACTCCTGCTTTCATCTTGTCGGGACATTTAGTAGCACAATGTCCTGCTTCCTTGCAATGAAAACACAGAACTTTCGATAAGTCTTTGGGCTTCTTGGAGATGGTGCCTGCTCCTTGAGTTCCTTGCTTCCTTTCGAGACAATGATTGGCATAATGCCCGACGTCCTTACATTTAAAACAGGTAATATGACTCTTGTCCCTCTTTGCAGGAATTGGGTTGTTACGAGGGTGTCTTTGTTTTCTCTTCTTGGGTTTCTTCGTTACGATCAAACCTTCTATTCCCTTTGGATCAAACTCTATTGCTTTCGTGGGAAGTATCCCAGATTCTCTTTTCTTTCCTTGGTGCAATCTTTGTGAAAAATGTCCTTCTTCTCCACATGAATAGCAGGCATTGGAGTAAAATCTGTTGAGGCCTTCTCCATCGTGGTCTTCAACACATTCCTTCATCACAGGTTCTTTCATAACTTCTTGGAGGGCTTCTTTCATTCCTTCTTCCTGCTCCTGAATAGTTTGTTGCACCATGGGGTAAATGTGACCTTGAGTCGGGTAGTGGGTGGTTCCTTCACACAAGAAACAAGTCACCTGACTAGTTGGGCATTCTTCGGCTGGGTGATTCTCCTCACAATGAGGGCATCCATCCTTGTGTTCCTCCTGGGTGTGTCCTATTTCTCCGCAAATCTTGCAAGCACAAGGTTTCTTCTTCGGGTTATCGTAGTGCTTCCGGATAAGACGGGACCTCAAGAGAGTCTTCTTGAATTCTTCCCAAGTTTTTGCTCCGTTACATCCTTGTATGGCTTGATGCATTTTCCACCAGGTTGCGGCACTTCCTTCAAAGTACTGAAGAGCGTATTGGACCTCATACTTCCTTGAAACCAAATTGTTCCCGAAGTGATTCTCCATGTTCTGCATCCATAGCTCTGCCTCCGGTGAAGTCTTGATCCAGAGAATATCAGTCCAACTTCATTCATCATCTATGGGGTTCAAGGGTTTTAGGGTGAGATGAGAGAGAGGTGGGGAGGATATACACACAATACAAACAATAGTGTTTGAAGAAAGCGGGTTTTACTTTGTGGCTGTCGGAAAACATCAAACAAATGACAGCTCACAATTCATCGCATCTAACGTGGGTGTATAACATGGATTTGGTCCTCTAACGGTCAAATAATTCTTCTGATTCTTCAAGTCGTCTGAGTCTTCAACTGGTGTAGCTTCAACTCTACTAATGCATGGTCAAATCCTCTTTACTCTGAAGAGGCCATCAGTTATCCGATATCTTGTCCTTCTTGGAGCGGCTTCAGTTGATTCTTCATGTGATCAAAAGGGAAAAGGGGTATATTCTAACTATTTGAGGTGAGAGGGTCTATTTGATAAAATCAGAAAAGATGAGAAGTAAGAGTCTTTTTGAAAATAAAGTTTTAGAAATTTCCTGTCCAAGGGCTTTCCGGTTTCTAGGGTCACGTCCTCTGATCAACATGTGCTCGATACCATCTCAGAGCGACCCGACCTCGACGGTCAAGCCTACGTGTATCTGTGCCATCCTGGATCGGTATCTTTGGCACACACAGTACATCAATGTATATATCAAAGTGCAATCACATGCATAAATAACGTAAAACTGATATATACCTCATAATACTCAGCGGAAACAATCAAACGGGTGTGGAGTCCCATCAACGCCATCGGCGGGTTGAGTGTAGATCGTAACCCTGTCTGCGTAACTCTTACTGCGTCGAGGAAATATCTGCAACATGATACGTTGCAGCCGTGTAGGTCAGTACATTGAATGTACCGCAAGATCACAACATGAATAAACAGATGATAAAACTATACTATATGCAATATGGCTTTATGGCTCAGATCTGAATTTTGTTTTGCGTAAATGCTGATTTTATTTTACCTACATCAAAGGAATAGAACGAAGTCTGTACTAAGGAGTTTTCTATCATGACATGGTTCCACCAACCGATGTCTCATAGCCCAAAATCATCATAAGTTGCCCACAATTAAGTTATCAATCCGGTGTTGAGAGTTCCGAGATAGATCCAAGTCCGGATGCTCAAATTGTCCGTAATCGGGACACGGCTAATCGATTAGGTTATAACCCTCTGCAGAGGTTTGTACACTTTACCCGCAAGATTCGATCCCTCTCTTTACGTTCTCGCACTTCGTGGTGTTTGAGAACAAGACGACCGAAACATGGTCTTCCAAAGAGGTCCTCTGACCACTGTCCGGTACCCATCCAGTCCTACCGTAGTTCTACATCAGCTAGCACCGTCCCAGCCAGAGTCACCACTAAGGTCAACCAATCCAGAGCCCATCATGACTTGCGGTTGCATGTAAGCTTCCGGTCATGAAGTATTCTTCCGTCTCTTTGAGTCTGGGTGAAGCTTTCCGCAAGATGTCATGGCGCTTCTCCATGCATCCTGCCAACCACCTGGGTTCTCCAGGTGCCCGTCAACCGCCCTTCACCCAGAGTGTGTATTGAATTCTTGTCTCGAGTCTTGAAGTCTTGAGGTCTTGAAGGTGCAGTCCTTGCAGATTCCATCATGGAGTTGTCGTCATTGACGTAGAGTCCTCCTTCTTCACACCACTCTCGTGCACTCGTACCAAACCCCGTCTACTATAGCGTAGCATTAAAATAAAATATCGTCCCGGGCTTGGTAACAGGGTGATGGGTTCCTACCTCATGCATACTACTCAACTACAAGAATTTCAATATCACTACTGAGGGGTGGTTGCAAGGATGCCACTAAATGCAATAAAACATAGGTATGAAAGCATGGTCAAAGTGAACTTGCACAGTAATACTTGATGAAGATAACAACGCCTGTCGAAAATGACTTGGTAGAACTAATCGTCACTCCGTTGAAAATCTATATAGTCAAACATAGCATTCACATAAGCAAACATCCTAGCAAACAATTTTAGCACTCGAAATAACAATCAAAGCAGCAAGGAAAATCGATAATAAAACTCAAACCAAATCAAAAGAAACTTCAAATAAAACTACAAAGAAAAACTACTAACGAAGATCTATGACTTTGCTACAAACATCTAATATAGTTTTGCCGTAAGTAAAAACTTAACAACAATTAAAATACTAAACTAATAAATTAACAGAAAATAAAATGTAAAATAACTAATTTAACAGAAAGTATTTTTTCCATAAAATTTTATTTGCAAAAAGAAACAAATAAAAAGCTTTTATAAAACTCTAACTATGACCTATAGAAGGTTTCATACAAAACTAAGGAAAATAATTTCTTTTTAAGTAAAAATAAATTTTCTCCTGTTGTCTAACAGAAACACAACTAATTTTGTCAAAAGTGACAAAAAGAAATAATTTAAAACTAATAAAAACAATAAATAAAAAGCTAAAACAGAACTAATTTTAAAACAGTATTGTTTTGCTAAAAACCTAATTTAAATTAACCTGAAAATAAAATACTAAATACTACTGGATAAACAAAGGTCCTAGAGACCAGGAGCAAAAACAATTAATTAAAAATCTATTTTTAAACTCCCGGAATAAGCAAAACAAGCTTTAATTCAAATCTGATCTAACTCAATTTTTATAAATCCAAACATAGACAAATAATATATTTTTGGAAACTACAAGAAAATTGTGATCTAACGCAAAAAGAATCAGCATCATTGGACTTCTAGATCAAAAGTTATAAGCTAAACAAGAACGGAACTAAATCTGTTACGGAAATAAATCTGAAAAACGAAAACGGAGTTACCTGTACGTGAGGCAGAGATGGCAGGAAGGAGACGGCGATGTGGAGGGCTGCTCTGGCGAGGGGGCGAGGTCACCGCGAGGTGGGGGTCGGCGCTTGGGAGGTGGCGCTGGGCGCCTCAGGTGCTGCTCACGCTGGCGTCGGGCTCTGGGAGAGCTCCTGGTGAGCGTTCTAGGCAGGAAAAGGAGGACGGTGGCGAGGTGGCTACGGGCAGGGAGGCGTGGTGATGGGAAAAATGGAACGAGGAGAGGGAGGGGGTTTTATAGGCGGTCTCGGGAGGCGCTGGGATGGAAAAGACGAGGGAGATCGGGAAGGTGGAGTTTCTGTCTCCATGGATATGGAAAGCTTATGTAACGTGAGAGGAAACAGAGGAAGGAGATGATCTCTTGTTGGGCTAGAATAGGAAAGTGCTTAATGGGCCAGCAGGTTTTTCCTAATAAAAGCGATTCCATTCCTATTTTTAAAATTAGGAAACTAAAACAATAAAAAGGAAATCAAATCAATTCGGAATAAAGAGTTTTTATATACTAAAATTATCAGAAAAATAAAATGTAGATGATGAGCATTATTCCACGGCCAAAATAAAAACTGAAAAAATGTTTTTCAGAAAATCCCTAAAGGCTTTATTTCTTTTTGCAAATAATTTTTAAATAAAAACTTTGGTTTTTCTTGGCTCAAATATTTTCAAAAATGCCCCTGATTATGGAGGGTCATTTTCCTCCGCTCTTTCTTGCTTGCAAGAATTTATGTTTGGGGTATTTCTCGGGAAGAAAAATAGAGAAGCAAGTGCAAATATTTGAAAGAATTAAATTGCAAAACTCCGTTCAAATTCTTTATAGTTGAAGAAGTCATGTCATCTTCTCTCATTGATTCTAATAGGATGAATTGAATTTACGGAGAAGGGGAAAGTCATTTTATTCCCTCTCATTCAAAAGTTTTTGAAAAGGTTCAAATTTCACTCAAGTTTAATAAACTCAAGCAAACAAACAAACAATTCAATTAATTATATTAACATTCCAAAATTTGGGATGTTACATAATTTTTCTAAAACTAAAAGCAAAAAGAATTAAAAAATAAAGCAAAAAACAAAACAAAAAAATAATGCAGAAAACAAAACAAATAAACTGGAAAAATATAAAAATAGCAACAATAAGTATTTTGTTGTAAGTAGAAACAAAATAAAATAAATAAAGCAACAAAGAAAACAAAAAAGTGTTTTCAAATTTGAAAACTAATGGCACTAACAGAAAGTTTATATTTTTTCTAGAACTAAAAGCAAAAAGAATTAAAAAATAAAGCAAAAAACAACAAAAAATAAATAATGCAGAAAACAACACAAAAAAACTGGAAAAAGAATAAAAATATTGCCGCCTACTGGGCCCCCACGGCCTGAATACGACTAGAAACCCTACATGGGCCAGGATTCAGGCCCGCAGGAGGCCAAGTAGGCCCACAGGCACACATTGCACGGTTAGGCCCGAAAGCCTGCTTTAGAGAGGAGCTCGAGAGGGAAGGCGCACCGCACCTTATAAACAGGTGCGGCCTCTCTCAGCTAGCGAGGTGGGACTAAACTCCCACCACCACGCCATGTGCAAGGCCTTTGGTCCCGGTTGGTGGCACCAATCGACTAAAAGTATTGGTCCCAGTTCGTGGCACAAACCGGGACCAATGCCCCTTTAGTCCGGTTGGTGCCTGCCAACCGACCAAAACGCCGCTCTCGCCCTTTGGGCTGCTGAAAATTGGCCTTTGGTCGGTTGGTGCCACCAACCGACTATCTCATTTTAGTCCCGGTTTGTGCCACGAACCGGGACTAAAGGCTTTGCTATATACGTTCACACTTAGGAAATTTTCACTCTCATCTCTCGCAGTTGCCGCCTCGACGCCGACGCCGCGAGGCTGCCCCGACGTCGCCCGCCGCTTCGCCGCCGCCTGCCGCCGCCGTCACATCGCCATCGCGCCCGCCGCTGTCGCCGCCGCTCAAGGCCAGCCTCGACGCTGGCCGCCCTGCCCGCCTCGCCTGACGCTCCGCCTGCCCACCTCGTCGTTGCCGCCGCCGCCTCGACAAGACCGCCTGCCCGCCCGCTGCCGCTCAAGCCCTGACGCCTCGCCGCTGCCGCCGCCTGACGCCATCTTCTCCTCAGCTTGGTCCGGCCGCCGGCGCCCTCCCTTTGCATTTTTTTCATATATATGCTTGTTATATATAAATATATATATATATATGCTTGTTATATATATATATGTAATGATTTTTTTTATAGAATATGATGTTTTTTTCATAGATGATCACATATATGATGTATGCACGAATGTGGATGAAATATAATGTTTTTTGTTCATAGAACATGATGTTTTTTTAATTCACATATTTTTTTTTGTTCATGAGAGAGGCGGGGACGTTGAGGGATCATAGATGTATTTTTTCAGAATTTTCTATCATGCATAGACGGATTTTAGACCACGGAGCACCCTCCCTATCGCTGCAAAATTTGCTAAGTGATATTAAGAAAGGAAGGAAAAGAAGGACAGGAAAGAAGAAAATAAGAAGAGGAAAGAAAGAACAAGAGGAGAGGAAGAAAAGGAGAAATAAATAAGAAGAAGAAAAAAGAAGACAAAGAAGAGGAGAAGAAGAAAGGAATAGTGGAGAAGAAGAGAAAATAGAATATTCTTCTCCACTATTCCTTTCTTCTTCTCCTCTTTTTTTCTTCTTTTTTTTCTTCGATTTTCTCCTCTAGCTATTCCTTTCTTCTTCTCCTCTTTTTATTTCTTCTTTGTTTTCTTATGTTTTATCGGGTCGTTCGTCGTCGCTATACCCCTCCCGATAACTTCAACACGAGGGGGTGGATACCCCCTACCTGATAATATTATTTTCCCATGTACGTATGTCGTGTCGATATAAACTCCCGATAACTTCAATACGTGGGGGGTGGGTCGATATACCCTCTCCCGATAACTTCAACACGTGGGGGGGGGGGTCGATATACCCCCTCCCCGATAATATATATTATTTTCCCATGCATGTACGTATGTCGTGTCTATATAAACTCTCGATAACTTCAACACGTGGGGGGGGGGGGTCGATATACCCCCTCCCGATAACTTCAACACGAGGGGGGTCGGTATACCCCCTCCCGATAACTTCAACACATGGGGGGTCGATATACCCCTTCCCCGATAACTTCAACACGTGGGAGGAGGGTCGATATACCCCCCTCCCCGATAACTTCAACACGTGGGGTCGATATACCCTCCCCGATAACATTATTTTCCCGTGTATGTATCTAAATGCGTTGTCGATATTACCCCCTCCTTGAAGCGTTCTCGAGGCCACCCCTAACCCTTGAAGCGTTGTCGAGGCCAATTCAAACCCTAGAGAAGCAAATACGAGGCCACTAATTAATATGATTCCTTATTGTAATTACCTAGCTAGTTCTACGTTTGCCACTAATATATCCATATCTGTCATGTTTGAATAATAATTGCCATGTTGTAAATATTTGTAGAAACTATGGACACCCCCCGAGACGAAGCACAAGAAGCTTTGTTGAGGGACATAATCGCAGAAGGAAGTGATGCCGTCTGCTCGTTGATGTTTCTCAACGACACCGATGGTGTGGAAGGAGAAGGTGAAGAGGGAGCTGGCTATGATGGTGATGGCTCCGATGACCCAATGCCGGTGCAAGAAGAAGTAGACCATGAGGACGGCTCCGGTGACCGAACCGAGTCCGGCCAGGTATATATATTAGTTAAGCCCTTCATTACTAGCTAATTGATGCATTCATTGTTTTGGTATGTACACATATTAATTAACTCTCGTCTTTGTTCTTTTTTCTAGCCCTCCGGATTGAGCACAACTTTGGTAAAGAGACGAGGCCCGAAGAAAAAGTTGAGCTCGGATGAAAAGTTTGAGATCATAGAAATCGCGCGCGATGGCCAACCGATTGAACCCATCCGGACAAAGAAGGCATTTGTTGCTCAAAGGTCGGGTTCTGGTTAGGGACAAGATCCCGATTAGCATCCAGCAATGGTATAAGCCTAAGAACGAAGACCCTGAGGTGTCTTATGTCAATGATATGCAGAAAAATGATCTTTGGACTGAGCTGAAGTCAAATTTCAACCTACCGCCAGAGGATGATCCAGAGAAGCCAGTTGAGCAATTAATCAAGTCTTTTGCTCTTAAGAAGATGGCAGACCTATTCAGGAATTGGAAGAAAGACCTGAATAAGTTTGTCGATAAAAAAGAGACCCCAGAATTCAAGGGCAAATATGAGAAGATCAGAGATGACTGGCCCGCATTTGTGGCCCACAAGACATCAGAAAAGAGTAAAAAGATGTCGGCGACAAACAATAAAAATGCTGCGAAGAAGCTTCACCATCGCACGGGGTCAGGTGGCTACCTCATAGCCCGGCCTAAGTGGGCCAAGGCTGAGAAAGATCTGCTTGATAAAGAGATCGAACCAGAGACAATGAATCGCTGCATCGCTGCGGACTTGGTTCTTCGGGCAAGCGGAACCTTGGACCTCATATCGTGGAAATGCATTTGGACGGACGAACAATTGGACATACTACCAAGAGGCTTCAAAGAATATATCGGCAAAAGCAGCAAGGGACGTTCTTTCCAGACAGAGAGAACGACGAGCTCACAATGGCCCTCGGGAATCCCGAGCACCACGGACGGACACGAGGCACGCCAGCTCCATTTCGTGGAAGGCTGGGTTTTCCGGATGCCCGGTTACAAATGCCGGAGAGGAGGAAGAAAGTGCAGCAGACCAACCACCGCGCTGCATGCAAGGGTACAAGCGATAGAGGAACGAGAAGCGTATCACAAAGAACGACCCGAAGCTTCCCCGGTTACCCCGCCATCTCAGCGGAGAAGCAGCGTAGCTTCCACCGAGCTGCTTCAGCTGAAGCATGCCTTGACGGCTCCTGCCAGCTATCCCGTGGATGCTATCACGGAGGCTCAAAATTGCCACCTTATGGCGCAATGGATGAATTTGAAGGTCAACGCGGCTGTTGGCTCTGTTTATCCTACTAAATCGGTGCAACTTTTCACTGCCGGCCGATTCCAGAAGGATATGCTAGGGTGATGGTGGATGAAATCACAGAGGGATTTGAGGACCTCCAGCTTGACCACCCCATCGTGAAGGGAGACTCGGCTGGGTTCTCGCTCAAGACTCCATGCCTATGGCGGAAGGATCTCATCAACCTTCCGAATCGGACGCCTCCGCCTCCTCCTCCTCCTCCCGAAGTCAGGGCACTCCGCCTCCTCCACCGCCTCCTCCGGCGAGTGACGATCGTGGCACTCGACCGCTCCTTCTCCGGCGCGTGGCGGCACTCCGCCTCCTTCTCCGCCTGCGCCCGGCGCCCGAGCAGCCAGCCTCCTCCTTCTCCGCCTCGCCGCCAAGGGTGGAAGAGACCCGCCGCCCGGCGCCGTAGTCCTTCTCCTCCGCTTCGTAAGCAAGGAAAGAAGACATCCGCTCCGTCTGCTCTGCCAGCGTCTAGCAAGACAGCCAAAGGCGGAGGACATACAGATTCGGTCCTTCTCTCAAGACTCCGAGAAGTTACCATACGAGATGACCCCAGAGGAGAACGCGAAGATCGCGTGAATCAAGTGAAGGACTGGTTTCAAGGGTTGAAAGCACAGAGACATCCACCTCCGGAGGAGAAGGTAGATCCGGTGAAAGCGAAGCGCAAGGTTGCCCCGACAAAACCACTCCAAGTCTCCGCCGAAAGGAAACTATGAGCGCATTATTGGAAAGGCATTTGCCGAAGCGGAGAGGTCGGGAAGTACTATCAGTGATCAAAGGATGAAAGAACGACGAGCTGGGAAACAAATTGCCCAGCTCGGCGAACAAGCGAAGCAATCGTGCCCCCCGCTCAAGGTGCCTGCTAGCGACATCGTCGATCCGAGGATGGTGCCCGGTTATAGCAATCCTGGAGATTACCTGCCCGACAATTCTTGGAGGTGCAGATACAAAGATACGAGTACGGGAAGCCTCTCGTCAAAGATGAAAGATCTCTATCAACGATGATGCGAAGATTGCATGATTGGTACATGAAAACCTGCAGAGAGTCTGAGGGGAGGAGTACTTTGTATGTGAGAGTTAAAAGGAGCAAGACCTCGTTGGGATTGAATCGCTGCCTATTCCATTTGAGGAGTTCTATCAGTTTTTTCAATCAATTGGCCCTCGATAAAGCAACGGTCACCTGCTATCGTCTGTAAGTAGTACTACTTCATCATTAAGTCTCTATATAACTCAGCTCTTTCATTGCATGTATTTATAATTATCCTCACTATATTATGCAGATTGAAGATCGCCGAATCAAGAAAAGACAAGTGCGTGATATTGGGTTCATTAACACATATCTCATAGATGAAACTGAGGTTAAATTTCAAGCCGAAAATACCGAGGCCAAAATGCTACAATAGTTGGTAATAAATGAACACTAAGATATAATACTCTTTCCTTACAACTTCGTGAGTGTTACTGTCTTGTGGCATATTCGGTTTCCCTTATTAGTCCAAAGTTATAGTAATGTAATATTGATGAGTTATGCATGCATGCGCAGCTACCACTATATTCTCCTAGAGATTAAGCTTGAGCAGGGAGTAGTAACTGTCTTAGACTCCAAACGAAAAAATCCGGAGGAGTATGTGGACATGACTGAAATGCTTGATAAATCAATCATTATCCACCATATCAGCAACTTTCTTCATTTCTGATATCAAGTAATTGTTTTCTTTGTATGGCAGGGTTTGGAGAAAATTCACCAAAAAGCTCCGGGACTGCCGAAGAAGCTGCAATTTAGACACCCGAAAGTAAGTACTATAGTAGCATATTCCACGCATCTCCTAGTGATTCAAGCACTAGTTTCATCAATACCATTTAGCATGCTAGCTAATTATCAGTTTGATTGACCTCTATTTCTTGTAAAGTGGTTGTGGCAGGAAGAAGGGAATGATTTTTGTGGATACTACATTTGCGAGTCCATCCGCCACAAGACCTGTGAGCGGGGCTACTCTGACAAACAATATGAAGTGCGTAAATAACAATACTCACAATTTTATTTTATTACCATCATTTGTGTTGAGTTTCATTCATTCATATATATATATATATATATATATATATATATATATATATATATATATATATATGTATTGACCCCCTTCTTAAAATTAGATGTTTCGGATGCGGGATGAACTCCTAGCACCAGATCGCATGAGAGCAATTCAAGAGGAATTGGCGGCATTCTTTCTTGACCACGTGACCGTTGAAGACGGAGAATACTATGTGGACCACGCGTCCGTATGTTAGGAGATTATATTTGTAAAAGATAATTATTGTATATATGTAGCCAGTAGTGTCGGATAGATATACGAGAACTTGTTGTTCGACCAATCTCTCAGAGAAGGAGAGGTGGTCGATATCACTTCTCTATGTATGCAAATGCATGAACCAGCAAGGCAAAAACATTCATGTAAACAGAATACAGACATAAACACCTAATTTTTCACGCATTAACCAAATTCATCGAAAAGTGAAAGAAGACTAACCATTTGGGATGATATGAACTGCATCTGATAATATCTTGTTTTGAAGTTGCAAAAGTGCACATTGAAACATTTTTCTAACAATCTAACCTAGAACCTGTAAGAGAAAACATTATCGAATTGAGAAAAGATGGAAACATTGAAGAAGGCCACTACTTTGAAAATGAAAATCTTTAGCCCATTATCCCACGATGATCTCACTGTATGCAAATGTTTTACTATCACTTTCGATAGGAATTCTAATCTTTTATAAGGATCCCTAGGAAGCTTGACCAAATCAACTAGTTTAGGTATCTTGGAAGTTGTTGATTTTTTATTAAAGAAAACTCTCCATTTATTTCCCTGCAACAAGTGAAAAAATAGATGTTTAATGAATGACTAAATTTCCATACATCATACATGAAGATGAGTTGTGCTACAAACTAAGAAGCTGTGTCAATTAATTCGGGTCGTAGGGAGTAATAGATGGTCTGTATTAAATTGGAGTTTTTTGGTCTAGCCATTACTGGTAAGTACTAAGTTGTATACAATATTTTATATGTTCAAAAAATTGTTCAAACTTACATAATCATCCGAATTGATAAACTATACATATGAGTTGATTTGGAATTGAAGAATTAGACGGCATACCTTGATGTCAATTAGAACTAGGGAACCTTTTTTGCGGGGAACTGTGGAACCGAGATCTCAGTTGGAGTATTGCATGGCCGCGATGGTGTGCAGGGGCCGGCGACGGCAAGTCTACGATTTGCGAAAGCGAGCCGGCAAGGCGATGACTCCGCGGCGGCGTGAGAGGCGAGGTCAAGACTTCCCGACGTCTATCCCGTGCGTGGCTACGTGGGTGGTTTTCCTTTGCGCGGACTATGCGTGCGTGTATGTGAAATCTGGTCATTGGATTGAGCTAGCTAATGTGTGTAGGCTACAGGAAGGAGGCATCGGATCTGATGTACGCTGAGGGCTGTAGCAATTCTTTTTCTTATATAAACGGGCTTCTTCTTTGGAGTTGGGCTTTTGAAAATAAACAAATACTGGGCTGAGTGGGGGCAGGGTATTCTCTCGAGTGGGGGCACATCCAATACACGTCATACCACCTCTAAGCAGCTGCAAAATCGAGTGGGGGCAGCTGCCCCCACAGCCTATAACCTGGGACCGCCCCTGCCGGGAGTAAGCAATTCGAGGAAATTGTACACAAGCAAGGAAGGAACTGGAAGAACTAAGGTGTTCGCTTTGAACGAAAGTTCAATGCCAATGGAGTTGAGTGGGAAGAAGATCAATACCCCAAGACAAAGTTTGTTCCTCAACAAGAGAAGTATGATCCTACTTCTTTCAAATGGACACAAGCTCAAGATGATCTTCCACCACAAGACCACAAGGAAAAAGGCAAGGACAAGCTTCAAGAAGAAATTGATGCATTTGAAGAAGCTCCTAAGGCCCTGGTCAAGTGGTTTCCCAAGACTACTTCATCAAGAACGACTACAACTCCAAGGATTCCCATCAAGATGATGTGGATCCCGAAGAAGAAGAACTAGAGAGTTCTTGAGGGTGACTCCGCCAACATATTTCACTCATATCATTTTGGCAAGAACAAGTGCAATCAACTTCCACATCTTGCACTAGTTCAAGGAGTCACAAACCCTCTTGTTGGTAATACAAGGGACAAGGTAACCTAATGCTTTCATAGACATCATCTTGTGTGTGCATCACTCTATGTCTATGGATATCTTTGCTTGTTCCTTGTGGGACTAACCCGATGTAGGTATTGAAAGTGCAACTCACTCCAAAGGATTGCTTCAAATGATCTACATCAACATTGAGCACCCACATCTTCAACACCTACATGAAGTCATCGTCGACAAAACCCAAGGTTAGTTCATCCCTCTAAGGGGGATCTCACATCTAGGGGGAGCTTTACTCTAAGAATTGAGCTAAAGCAACTCTAATGGTGTGAACACAACAACGCATTTATGTAAAAGTGGTAACCCCACTTGTGCTTAAACGATGAGTATGACCTATCATCAAATGTTCTCATTTGACTCCTAAGTCAATATACTCATATATAGATGACCTAGTCATCGCCAATTGCTTGATAGATGCTAGAATTGGTTGTGCATGCTTTGCCACATATTTCATTTGCCATTTTATTGTGTGAGCATGTTGGTTGCATAATTTACTCATTCGAGGACATCCACTTGTTGTTTTGATTGTTTGGATTCCTTTTCTTTTGCCAAGTGGATGGACAAGAATTCCTAAGAACCTTCTCTAGCTATCTATGCTTTTCTTGTCTCAAACTCTATTCATGCTACATCACAAAATTTGATCAAGTAAGATTCGAACCACTCTGTGTGAGGAGCACTCGGAGTCCCCGATTCGTCATAGACTTAAACTTCCAAAACTTCTTTGTGCATTTTGGTCTGACCGATTCTTCCATTTCGGTCATACCACGATCACTAAGTCGATCTAGGTTTCCAATCTCGGTGCAACCGATTTGAACTTTTCAGTCACACCGAGTTGCTGTAACTGCTTGCAGTTATGCATCTCGGTGCCACCGAGTTGTTCCACTCGGTCACACCGACAGGGTCAGGCTATATATATCCACGGGTCAAATTTTGGAAATTTCTCCGAACTGTTTCGCCCGCGCTCAGCCTGCTCTGCCTCCCTGGGTCTCCGGATCGTCCTCCTCGTCGCCAGCTGCCTCTTGCCGCTGGTCTCCGCCATTGCCGCTGTAGCATTTCCATCGCCGAACTAGGGTATGGACTTGATCTTTGTGCTATTCCTAACTCCGAATCCCTAGCACATTGTTTTTTCATTAATCTTGCCACGATTGAGATCATCTTATCCACCGAAAACACTCCGTAGATTAGATGTGAATTGAAAATTTAGGGTTAGGTTTCCGCCGAAACCATCTCGGACCAACCGAGTTGTAGAACTCGGTACCACCGATTCGGCTAAGGCCATTGCACATGTAATTCTCGGCCGTCTGAGAATTGCAAATCGGTGTGACCGAAGTTCAGACTTTGTGAAACCCTAGCAGTCTCGGTGGTTACATCAATCGTGACTCGGTCCGACCGAGTTCACTAGCTTTAGGTTCCAAAAGCTGCTTCAAGATCACCGTTTACAAATCGGTAGATCCGAAATGCTTTCTGTGGAAAAGTAAAACTAAGTTTTTGAGTCATTCTGCTGCAAAAACCTCTCAGATTTTGTGATGCTCATCCACTCTACCTCATCTATAAACTATTCACAGGGTCTGTCAGAGTTTGCAATATGTCTGATCAGAGTGACAGTCAGAACAAGTCAGAGGAGCAGGTTCAGGTGAGTGAGGGCACTAGTCCCTCTAGCAGCTATGATGAGGGTAGCAGGAGCACACCCAGCAACTTACCCAAGGCAGCCACCAGGGCCAGAAAGAAGAAAACCTCAGATTCTGAGGATGATGACCATGTGGCTGTTGAGGATGAGGCCACTTCCAAGAAGAAGGTGCTCAAGAAGGAGTATGGCGCAGCTGCTGCCACTAAGCCTGGTATGAAGACCAAAGCACCTGCCAAAAGAATTCCCATGTCTAAAGCCAAAGCCTCGACTCAAGCATCTTTGGAATCAACCCAAAGAGGCTGCCGCAGAAGGAAGAAGATGAAGGAAAGGGTCAAGAAGACCATGGCCAGGGTTATTGGAAGGCCTTCCATGATGGAAGAAGAAGAAGAGGAAGATGTTGCTGCACCAGCACCCAAAGCTCAAAAGCTTATGGGTGATGCCATCAGGTCAGGGGCTGCTTCATCAAAGCCCAAAGAAGCTCCTAAGGTAGCTGCTCCAAAGCCCAAATATGCACCCAAGAGGAGCACCAGGAATATTTCAGCTGCAGAGAAGAACAAGAAGATGACTTGGATGTGTATGCCAAGAAGAAGAAGGATCACAACTCAATGGCTAGCATGTACAAGGAGATTCCAGATGCAGATCTTGAGACTCACCAATTTGGTTCTGTGAAACACTTGCTATCTGGACTGCCTACAATCAACTGGATCCTCAGGCACACACTTCTTCCCAAGTCAGGTGATCACAGAATGATCAGAGGACACTCCGTCAACTTGCTGCACATATTTGATGTCCCACAGAAGTTCAAAGTCATGAGCCTCATAGTGGAAACTATCAAGAGGAATGATGCAGATCAGAAGAGAAGTTGTGGGTATGCCCCATGCATCCGAGAGCTCATCAACTCCAAGATGGTCACAGGCACATACCTCTTGGACAAGGAACACATGCCCATCTATCCAGATTTTGAGGACAACACAGTGGTGATGGATGAAGATGAACCATCTTCTGTGCAAGCACAAGCAAAGAGGGAGAAGACAAGGACTGAAAAGGCTACAAAGATGCCAACCATTGATGAGGCATCTCCGTACTTCTTGAAGAGCAAAGCAGGATCAGCTTGGCTACTTGATTGCCTCCACTCTGAGGATTGAGAAGGGACTGGCCACCCTGACTCAAAACCAGGAGAGCCTGGAGAGGATCATGTAGCAGAAGTTCTATGACTTGGATGTGAAGGTCACTAAGATACAGTCAGTTGTTGAGCAATTTCAGGATGATATGCAGGAGAGGAAGGGCAAGACTACTACTGATGCTTTTGCCAGAGTGCCCAAGAGCCAGAGATCAGCTGCAGTTCCTATTACAAACACCAAAGCCACTACATCTGCACCAGCTACAACTTATGTGCAACCAGCTCCAGTACCTACTCCTCCAGCACCATCTACATCGACTGGTGCCTTCATTCTTGGAGTTCTGTCTACACCACCACCTGAAGACCAAGCCTGAGAGTCGATTTAGTGCTATGCATTTTCTATGAACTTTTTGGTAACTTGTTGCCAAAGGGGGAGAAAAATGTATAGATCATAGGCTTCGAGAGAGAGTGCTGCTTTTGTTCTCTCTTGTTTTGGTGGTTGAACTTTATTTTCTTGTTTGAGATATTTTATGCGTTTGTGAGATACTTTATGTGTTTGATCATATGCTACCTTAATGCTTGTTGGATGATTTTATCCTTTTATCTCCCATATGATCATTCACTTTGCTTGGTGATGAGTGCATGTATTTATTTATTATCATTTTGAGCACTACACCAAGATGTATGTGACATGGAAGAGTAACCCATGATCCTAACTCATTGTGCATTTGTAGTCCAAAGAAAATCTTAAACTATGCACAAATTTAGGGGGAGCTCTTGCTTTTCACATACTTCTCAAAGCGACAATGTTTTTCACTCTTATTATCATTTGTCGAAGCTTTGATCTATATGTTGTCATCTATTACCGAAAAGGGGAGATTGAAAGTGCAACTATCCCTAGGTGGTTTTGGTAATTCCTTACAACATATAGCTCATTGAGCTAACACTATTTCAAGACTAATATTTCAGGAAATCTCAATGATTGGCATGGCATGGATGAGAAAAGTGGACCCCTCAAAATGCTAAGGACAAAGGGATTGGCTCAAGCTCAAGACTCTACATTTTCTATTTTAGTGATCCAAGATCACATTGAGTCTATAGGAAAAGCCAATACTATGAAGGAGGGATGAGGTGTTGCTTAATGGCTTACTTGCTCAAAATGCTTAGTGATATGCTCCAAAGCCCTCAACTACTTTCTCACATCCACATATGACCTAAACCAAAAGTCAAACTTGGCCCTACCAATTCTTTCCGTCTGGCGCCACCGAGTTCAGATGTCATAGCCACTGTCACAAACCCTAGGCAAATCGGTCTCACCGATAGGGATCTCGGTCTCACCGAGATGGGATTGTAATCTCTCTGTTTCCCTTCGTAACGTTTTGGTCCTACCGAGATGAGCGATCGGTCCCACCGAGATTGCAATGTAAACTCTCTGTTTCCCTTTTGTAACATTTCGGTCTCACCGAAATGAGCTAATCGGTCCCACCGAGTTTACCTGACCAACTCTCTGGTTAGCTTATTACCAAAATCGGTCTCACCGAGTTTGTGTAATCGGTCTCACCGAGATTACGTTATGCCCTAACCCTAACCATATCGGTCCTACCGAGTTGCGTGTCGGTCCCACCAAAATCCTAACGGTCACTAGATTTGCTAAATCGGTCCGACCGAGTTTAACAATTCGGTCCCATCGAGTTTGGCAAGTTGTGTGTAACGGTTAGATTTGTGGAGGCTATATATACCCCTCCACCTCCTCTTCATTCGTGGAGAGAGCCATCAGAACGAACCTACACTTCCAACTTACATTTTCTGAGAGAGAACCACCTACCCTTGTGTGGAGGCCAAGATATTCCATTCCTACCATATGAATCTTGATCTCTAGCCTTCCCCAAGTTGCTTTCCACTCAAATCTTCTTTCCACCAAATCCAAATCCTGTGAGAGAGAGTTGAGTGTTGGGGAGACTATCATTTGAAGCACAAGAGCAAGGAGTTCATCATCAACACACCATTTGTTACTTCTTGGAGAGTGGTGTCTCCTAGATTGGCTAGGTGTCACTTGGGAGCCTCCGACAAGATTGTGGATTTGAACCAAGGAGTTTGTAAGGGCAAGGAGATCGCCTACTTCGTGAAGATCTACCGCTAGTGAGGCAAGTCCTTCGTGGGCGACGACCATGGTGGGATAGACAAGGTTGCTTCTTCGTGGACTCTTCGAGGGTGGAGCCCTCCGTGGACTCGCGCAACTGTTACCCTTCGTGGGTTAAAGTCTCCATCAACGTGGATGTACGATAGCACCACCTATCGGAACCACGACAAAAACATCCATGTCTCCAATTGCGTTTGAATCCTCCAAACCCTTCCCTTTATATTCTTGCAAGTTGCATGCTTTACTTTCCGCTGCTCATATACTCTTTGCATGCTTGCTTGAATTGTGTTAAGATTGCTTGACTTGTTCTAAAGTTGCTAAAATCTGCCAATAACTAAAATTGGGAAAAGGCTAGATTTTTATTTGGTCAAGTAGTCTAATCACCCCCCCCCCCTCTAGACATACTTTCGATCCTACAATATACCACAAATTCCATGTTGAATGAAAGAATTGGCTTTAGTAGGAAGAGGCTAAATTTGGTCTTGTTGGATGCAAAGGTAAATCTCATGCATATATTTTTTATACTGACTAACCATTTTGTTTATGACTTGTTTTTTTATATGCTGAAAAAAGTAGGACAGGCCATTATGCTATATTGAAACGCTAGTTGAATGCACATGTGTTACAATGGAATACAAATTATGATGTGAGATGATAGATAACCACATAATCCATAAGACATGGATTCAACTCCTGACCTTGCCAGTTAAGTTCTGAGTCGGCCATTCGGTCCCAGGTATCGGTCGGGCGTCACGCCACCCTAGAAGGCCAAGCAGCAAGAGGTTGCATGCGTACACCACAACCTGGTCCTACCAAGGGGAACCAACCCACCAGCAATCCCGAGCCATGTAACCCTGGTTGAGCCAAGTATAAAGCCAGGCCATGACCTTCTTAGGGGATCCAATGTAATCTAGGTCACTCTAGGGTTAGGGTTTCCACCTAGCCCATCTTTTTCCTCTCAATCATCAGGCTAAGAGCTGGTAACCAAAGAAACCGATGTCCCCAACAATTCGCCCAATAGCCAGTGAGCACTTGAGCAATACAATCACCAAAGCCTTTTTAGGGGAACCGCCAACGGCAGGAGTAGTGCCTTACCTCCTCTTGGAGGGCCCAATCCTGGGTAAATCACAAGTCTCGTGCCTTGCCATCTCGATCTGTCGCTCGCATCCCCCTTGAACAAATTCATCATCTCTCGACGAAACTGTCAGGCTAAAAAACATCAACAATTCATGCGCCAACTAAGGGTTGTGCGCATGAATCTAGTTGATCGGAATGAGGTGGCTTCTAAACCCAAGATCCACAACATCGCCTCAAGTCGGGGCCTCCTCCTAGGCTCTCTTCATTTCGTCTCCAAAAAAGTGAGACCTACTCTGTCTCTTCCTAGGGCCAGACCTTCCATCGTGAATTTTTGACTTCATTATCGACGGCTCTAGAGGAATGCTCCCCTGAGGAGGGCGGCCCCACCGCGAGCCAAAATTAGCGTATACCCCATCCCTAAGCATAGGCACGAAATTCCGGCCCAACCAAACGATGGGCTACTTGGTGTCATGCTACAGGGAGGGGAAGGTGCGATTCTCAAGTAGACAACAACGCCCTCAACCGACCCAAGAGTGGAACGTTCCTCCTAGTTCATGCCCTGCAATATCGACATAAGGCGACTGAGTGTCTCTTTGCAAGCACACGATGATAGACACCATCGTCGTGTTGGTCTAGGGAGGTGTCGACAACCCATCCTCTCGGAGGCAGGCACCATGGAGTTGGGTCCGACTGGACGGCGGACTGCTCGATACCACACGTGACCATGAGCGGGGGAGGTTTGGACCTTGGGAAGGCAGGGTTGCTCCTGACTGAATTGCAGGTGGATCATGCGTCCTCCATGACCACCAATATCGACACAAGGTGACTGAATGTCGCCTCCTCCGCAAGCATGATGCGCAAAATCCTACCATCGTGCTGGTCAAAGGGGGAGGTGGCGGCCACCCGTGTTGGGGAACGTAGTAATTTCAAAAAAAATCCTATGCACCCACAGGATCATGGTGATGCATAGCAACGAGAGGGGAGAGTGTGTCCACGTACCCTCGTAGACCGAAAGCAGAAGCGTTAGCACAACGCGGTTGATGTAGTCGTACGTCTTCACGATCCGACCGATCCAAGTACCGAATGTACGACACCTCCGAGTTCAACACACGTTCAGCTCGATGACATCCCGCAAACTTCGATCCCGTAGAGCTTCACGGGAGAGTTCCGTCAGCACGACGGCCTGGTGAAGGTGATGATGTTGCTACCGACGCAGTGCTTCGCCTAAGCACCGCTACGATATGACCGAGGTGGATATCATGGAGAGGGGCACCACACACGGCTGGGAGAGATCAACAGATCAACTTGTGTGTCTAGAGGTGCCCCCTGCCCCCGTATATAAAGGAGCAAGGGGGGGGGGGGGAGAGGTGGCCGTCCAGGGAGGGCGCGCCAAGGGGGGAGTCCTACTCCCACCGGCAGTAGGACTCCTCCTTTCCTAGTAGGAGTAGGAGAAGGGGAAAGGAGGAGGTGGAGAGAAGGAAGGAGAGGGGGGCCGCCACCCCCTTCCCTTGTCCAATTCGGACTAGAGCAAGGGGGGCCGCGCGCCACCTCCTGGCTGCCCTCTCTCTTCTCCACTAAGGCCCAATAGGCCCATTACTTCCCCGAGGGGGGGGGGGGTCCGGTAACCCCCGGTACTCCGGAAAAATCCCGATTTCACCCGGAACACTTCTGATATCCAAATATAGGCTTCCAATATATCAATCTTTATGTCTCAAACATTTTGAGACTCCTCGTCATGTCCGTGACCATATCACTCCGAACTACCTTCGGTACATCAAAACACAAAACTCATAATACCGATCGTCATCTAACTTTAAGCGTGCGGACCCTACGGGTTCGAGAACTATGTAGACATGAACTAGACATGTCTCCATTCAATAACCAATAGCGGAACCTGGATGCTCATATTGGCTCCTACATATTCTACGAAGATCTTTATCGGTCAAACCGCATGACAACATACGTTTGTTCCCTTTGTCATCGGTATGTTACTTGCCCGAGATTCGATCGTCGGTATCTCGGTACCTAGTTCAATCTCTTTACCGGCAAGTCTCTTTACTCATTCCGTAATACATCATCCCGCAACTAACTCATTAGTTGCAATGCTTGCAAGGCTTATAGTGATGTGCATTACCAAGTGGGCCCAGAGATACCTCTCCGACAATCGGAGTGACAAATCCTAATCTCGAAATATGCCAACCCAACAAGTACCTTTGGAGACACCTGTAGAGCACTTTTATAATCACCAGTTATGTTGTGACGTTTGGTAGCGCACAAAGTGTTCCTCCGGTAAACTGCAGTTGCATAATCTCATAGTCATTGGAACATGTATAAGTCATGAAGAAAGCAATAGCAGAATACTAAACGATCAAGTGCTAGGCTAAGGGAATGGGTCAAGTCAATCACATCATTCTCCTAATGATGTGATCCCATTAATCAAATGACAACTCATGTCCATGGCTAGGAAACATAACCATCTTTGATTAACGAGCTAGTCAAGTAGAGGCATACTAGTGCTGTTTGTCTATGTATTCACACGAGTATTATGTTTCCGGTTAATACAATTCTAGCATGAATAATAAACATTTATCATGATATAAGGAAATAAATAATAACTTTATTATTGCCTCTAGGGTATATTTCCTTCAGTCTCCCACTTGCACTAGAGTCAATAATCTAGATTACACAGTAATGATTCCAACACCCATGGAGCCTTGGTGCTGATCATGTTTTGCTCATGGAAGAGGCTTAGTCAACGGGTCTGCAACATTCAGATCCGTATGTATCTTGCAAATTTATATGTCTCCCACCTAGACTTGATCCCGGATGGAGTTGAAGCGTCTCTTGATGTGCTTGGTTCTCTTGTGAAATCCGGATTCCTTTGCCAGGGCAATTGCATCAGTATTGTCACAAAAGACTTTCATTGGACTCGATGCACGACATATGACACCTAGATCGGATATGAACTCCTTCATCCAGACTCCTTCATTTGCTGCTTCCGAAGCAGCTATGTACTCCGCTTCACACGTAGATCCCGCCACAACGCTTTGTTTAGAACTGCACCAACTGACAGCTCCACCGTTCAATGTAAACACATATCCGGTTTGCGATTTAGAATCGTCCGGATCAGTGTCAAAGCTTGCATCAACGTAACCCTTTATGACTAGCTCTTTGTCACCTCCATAAACGAGAAACATATCCTTAGTCCTTTTCAGGTATTTCAGGATGTTCTTGACCAATGTCCATTGATCCACTCCTGGATTACTTTGGTACCTCCATGCTAAACTTATAGCAAGGCACACATCAGGTCTGGTACACAACATTGCATACATGATAGAGCCTATGGCTGAAGCATAGGGAACATCTTTCATTTTCTCTCTATCTTCTGCAGTGGTCGGGCATTGAGTATAACTCAACTTCACACCTTGTAAAACAAGAAAGAACCCTTTCTTTGCTTGATCCATTTTGAACTTCTTCAAAACTTTGTCACGGTATGTGCTTTGTGAAAGTCCAATTAAGCGTCTTGATCTATCTCTATAAATCTTGATGCCCAATATATAAGCAGCTTCACCGAGGTCTTTCATTGAAAAACTCTTATTCAAGTATCCTTTTATGCTATCCAGAAATTCTATATCATTTCCAATCAGTAATATGTCATCCACATATAATATCAGAAATGCTACAGAGCTCCCACTCACTTTCTTGTAAATACAGGCTTCTCCAAAAGTCTGTATAAAACCATATGCTTTGATCACACTATCAAAACTTTTATTCCAACTCCGAGAGGCTTACACCAGTCCATAAATGGATCGCCGGAGCTTGCACACTTCGTTAGCTCCCTTTGGATCGATAAAACCTTCTGGTTGCATCATATATAACTCTTCTTCCAGAAATCCATTCAGGAATGCAGTTTTTACATCCATTTGCCAAATTTCATAATCATAAAATGCGGCAATTGCTAACATGATTCGGACAGACTTAAGCATCACTACGGGTGAGAAAGTATCATTGTAGTCAATCCCTTGAACTTGTCGAAAACCTTTTGCAACTCCGAGAGGCTTGCACCAGTCCATAAATGGATCACCGGAGCTTGGACACTTCGTTAGCTCCCGTTGGATTGATAAAACCTTCTGGTTGCATCATATACAACTCTTCTTCCAGAAATCCATTCAGGAATGCAGTTTTTACATCCATTTGCCAAATTTCATAATCATAAAATGCGGCAATTGCTAACATGATTCAGACAGACTTAAGCATCGCTACGGGTGAGAAAGTCTCATTGTAGTCAATCCCTTGAACTTGTCGAAAACCTTTTGCAACAAGTCGATCTTTATAGACAGTAACATTACCGTCAGTGTTAGTCTTCTTCTTGAAGATCCATTTATTCTCGATGGCTTGCCGATCATCGGGCAAGTCAACCAAAGTCCATACTTTGTTCTCATACATGGATCCCATCTCGGATTTCATAGCCTCAAGCCATTTTGCGGAATTGGGGCTCACCATCGCTTCTTCATAGTTCGTAGGTTCGTCATGGTCTAGTAATATAACCTCCAGAACAGGATTACCGTACCACTCTGGCGTGGATCTTACTCTGGTTGACCTCTGAGGTTCAAGAACAACTTGATCTCAAGTTTCATGATCAGCATCATTAAGTTCCTCACTAATTGGTGTAGACGCGTCCACAGAACCGGTTTACGTGATGAACTATTTTCCAATAAGGGAGCAGGTGCATGCTACCTCATCAAGTTCTACTTTCCTCCCACTCACTTCTTTCGAGAGAAACTCCTTCTCTAGAAAGGATCCAAATTTAGCAACAAAAGTCTTGCCTTCAGATCTGTTATAGAAGGTGTACCCAACAGTTTCCTTTGGGTATCCTATGAAGACAAATTTCTCCGATTTGGGTTCGATCTTATCAGGTTGAAGTTTTTCCACATAAGCATCGCAGCCCCAAACTTTAAGAAACGACAACTTTGGTTTCTTGCCAAACCACAGTTCATAAGGCGTCGTCTCAACGAATTTCGATGGTGCCCTATTTAACGTGAATGCAGCCGTCTATAAAGCATAACCCCAAAATGATAGCGGTAAATCAGTAAGAGACACCATAGATCGCACCATATCTAGTAAAGTACGATTACGACGTTCGGACACACCATTACGCTGTGGTGTTCCGGGTGGCGTGAGTTGCGAAACTATTCCGCATTGTTTCAAATGTAGACCAAACTAGTAACTCAAATATTCTCTTCCACATTCAAATCGTAGAAACTTTATTTTCTTGTTACGATGATTTTCCACTTCACTCTGAAATTCTTTGAACTTTCCAAATGTTTCAGACTTATGTTTCATTAAGTAGATATACCCATATCTGCTTAAATCATCTGTGAGGGTGAGAAAATAACGATACCCGCCGCAAGCCTCAACATTGATCGGGCCACATACATCAGTATGTATGATTTCCAACAAATCTGTTGCTCGCTCCATAGTTCCGGAGAACGGCGTTTTAGTCATCTTGCCCATGAGGCATGGTTCGCATGTACCAAGTGATTCATAATCAAGTGATTCCAAAAGTCCATCAGAATGGAGTTTCTTCATGCGTTTTACACCAATATGACCTAAACGGCAGTGCCACAAATAAGTTGCACTATCATTATCAACTATGTATCTTTTGGCCTCAATATTATGAATATGTGTATCACTACTATCGAGATTTAATATAAATAGACCACTCCTCAAGGGTGCATGACCATAAAAGATATTACTCACATAAATAGAACAAACATTATTCTCTGATTTAAATGAATAACCGTCTCGCATCAAACAAGATCCAGATATAATGTTCATGCTCAACGCTGTCACCAAATAACAAATATTCAGGTCTAAAACTAATCCCGAAGGTAGATGTAGAGGTAGCGTGCCGACCGCGATCACATCGACTTTGGAACCATTCCCCACGCGCATCGTCACCTCGTCCTTAGCCAATCTTCGCTTAATCAGTAGTCCCTGCTTTGAGTTGCAAATATTAGCAACATAACCAGTATCAAATACCCAAAGTGCTACTACGAGCATTAGTAAGGAACAAATAAATAACATGTATATCACAAATACATTTGTTCACCTTGCCATCCTTCTAATCCGCCAAATACTAGGGTCAGTTCCGCTTCGACTGACCGGTCATTTGCGGTAGAAGCACTCGGCCTCGTGCTTAGGTCCAGTAATTGGGTTTCTTCTCCGAGCAGCAACTTGCTTGCTGTTCTTCTTGAAGTTCCCCTTCTTCTTCCCTTTGCCCTTTTCTTGAAACTGGTGGTCTTGTTGACCATCAACACTTGATGCTCCTTTTTGATTTCTACCTCCGCAGCCTTTAGCATTGCGAAGAGCTCAGGAATAGTCTTATCCATCCCTTGCATGTTATAGTTCATCACGAAGCTCTTGTAGCTTGGTGGCAGTGATTGAAGAATTCTTTCAATGACACTATCATCCGGAAGATTAACTCCCAGTTGAATCAAGTGATTGTTATACCCAGACATTCTGAGTATATGCTCACTGACAGAACTATTCTCCTCCATCTTGCAGCTTTAGAACTTACTGGAGACTTCATATCTCTCAATCCGGGCATTTGCTTGAAATATTTCAACTCCTGGAACATCTCATATGCTCCATGACGTTCAAAACATCGTTGAAGTCCCAGTTCTAAGCTGTAAAGCATGGCACACTGAACTATCGAGTAGTCATCGGCTTTGCTCTACCAGACGTTCATAACATCTGGTGTTGCTCCTGCAGCAGGTCTGGCACCTAGCGGTGCTTCCAGGACGTAATTCTTCTATGCAGCAATGAGGATATTCCTCAAGTTAGGGACCCAGTCTGTGTAATTGCTACCATCATCTTTCAACTTTGCTTTCTCAAGGAACGCATTAAAATTCAACGGAACAACAAAGACGGGCCATCTATCTACAATCAACATAGACAAGCAAAATACTATCGTGTACTAAGTTCATGATAAATTTAAGTTCAATTAATAATAATACTTAAGAACTCCCACTTAGATAGACATCCTCTAATCATCTAAGTGATCACGTGATCCAAATCAACTAAACCATGTCCGATCATCACGTGAGATGGAGTAGTTTCAATGGTGAACATCACTATGTTGATCATATCAACTATATGATTCGCGCTCGACCTATCGGTCTCAGTGTTCCGAGGCCATATCTGCATATGCTAGGGTCGTCAAGTTTAACCCGAGTATTCCACATGTGCAACTGTTTTGCAACCGTTGTATTTGAACATAGAGCCTATCAGACCCGATCATCACGTGGTGTCTCAGCACGAAGAACTTTCGCAACGGTGCATACTCAGGGAGAACACTTTTATCTTGAAAATTAGTGATATACCATCTTATAACGCTACCGTCAAACAAAGCAAGATAAGATGCATAAAAGATAAACATCACATGCAATCAATATAAGTGATATGATATGTCCATCATCATCTTGTGCTTGTGATCTCCATATTCGAAGCACCGTCATGATCACCATCGTCATCGGCGCGACACCTTGATCTCCATCGTAGCATTGTTGTTGTCTCGCCAACTTATGCTTCTACGACTATCGCTACTGCTTAGTGATAAAGTAAAGAATTACAGGGCGATTGCATTGCATACAAGAAAGCGACAACCATATGGCTCCTACCAGTTGCCGATAACTCGGTTACAAAACATGTTCGTCTCATACAATATAATTTAGCATCATGCCTTGACCATATCACATCACAACATGCCCTGCAAAAACAAGTTAGACGTCATCTACTTTGTTGTTGCAAGTTTTACGTGGCTGCTACGGGCTGAGCAAGAACTGTTCTTACCTACGCATCAAAACCACAACGATAGTTCGTCAAGTTAGTGTTGTTTTAACCTTCTCAAGGAGCGGGCGTAGCCACACTTGGTTCAACTAAAGTTGGAGAAACTGTCACCCGCCAGCCACCCGTGTGCAAAGCATGTCGGTAGAACCAGTCTCGCGTAAGCGTACGCGTAATGTCGGTCCGGGCCGCTTCATCCAACAATACCACCGAACCAAAGTATGACATGCTGGTAAGCAGTATGACTTGTATCGCCCACAACTCACTTGTGTTCTACTCGTGCATATAACATCTAAGCATAAAACCTGGCTCGGATGCCACTGTTGGGGAATGTAGTAATTTCAAAAAAATTCCTACGCACACACAGGATCATGGTGATGCATAGCAACGAGAGGGGAGAGTGTGTCCACGTACCCTCGTAGACCGAAAGCGGAAGCGTTAGCACAACGCGGTTGATGTAGTCGTACGTCTTCACGATCCTACCAATCCAAGTACCGAACGTACGGCACCTCCGAGTTCAGCACATGTTCAGCTCGATGACGTCCCGTGAACTCCGATCCAGCAGAGCTTCACGGGAGAGTTCCGTCAGCACGACGGCGTGGTGACGGTGATGATGTTGCTACCGACGCAGGGCTTCGCCTAAGCACCGCTACGATATGACCAAGGTGGAATATGGTGTAGGGGGGCACCGCACACGGCTGGGAGAGATCAACAAATCAACTTGTGTCTCTAGAGGTGCCCCTAGCCCCCGTATATAAAGGAGCAAGGGGGGAGAGGCGGCCGGCCAGGGAGGGCGCGCCAAGGGGGAAGTCCTACTCCTACCGAGAGTAGGACGCCTCCTTTCCTAGTAGGAGTAGGAGAAGGGGAAAGGAGGAGGTGGAGAGAAGGAAGGAGAGGGGGGCCACCGCCCCCTTCCCTTGTCCAATTCGGACTAGGGCAAGGGGGGCCGTGCACCACCTCCTGGCTGCCCTCTCTCTTCTCCACTAAGGCCCAATAAGCCCATTACTTCCCCGGGGGGGGGGGGGGGGTTCCGGTAACCCCCGGTACTCCGGTAAAATCCCGATTTCACCCGGAACACTTTTGATATCCAAATATATGCTTTCAATATATCAATATTTATGTCTCGACCATTTCGATACTCCTCGTCATGTCCGTGATCATATCCGGTACTCCGAACTACCTTCGGTACATCAAAACACAAAATTCATAATATCGATCGTCATCTAACTTTAAGCGTGCGGACCCTATGGGTTCGAGAACTATGTAGACATGACCGAGACATGTCTCCGGTCAATAACCAATAGCGGAACCTAGACGCTCATATTGGCTCCTACATATTCTACGAAGATCTTTATCGGTCAAACCGCATAACAACATACGTTTGTTCCCTTTGTCATCGGTATGTTACTTGCCCGAGATTCGATCGTCGGTATCTCAGTACCTAGTTCAGTCTCGTTACTGGAAAGTCTCTTTACTCGTTCCGTAATACATCATCCCGCAACTAACTCATCAGTTGCAATGCTTGCAAGGCTTATAGTGATGTGCATTACCGAGTGGGCCCAGAGATACCTCTCCGACAATCGGAGTGACAAATCCTAATCTCGAAATACGCCAACCCAACAAGTACCTTTGGAGACACCAGAGAGCACCTTTACAATCACCCAGATTACGTTGTGGACGTTTGGTAGCACACAAAGTGTTCCTCCGGTTAACGGGAGTTGCATAATCTCATAGTCATAGGAACATGTATAAGTCATGAAGAAAGCAATAGCAGAATACTAAATGATCAAGTGCTGGGCTAACGAAATGGGTCAAGTCAATCACATCATTCTCCTAATGATGTGATCCCGTTAATCAAATGACAACTCATGTCCATGGCTAGGAAACATAACCATCTTTGATTAATGAGCTAGTCAAGTAGAGGCATACTAGTGACACTCTGTTTGTCTATGTATTCATACAAGTATTAAGTTTCCGGTTAATACAATTCTAGCATGAATAATAAACATTTATCATGATATAAGGAAATAAATAATAACTTTATTATTGCCTCTAGGGCATATTTCCTTCAACCCGACCCTCCTAAGACGTGGTGCAAGGTAGCGAGAAATTGGGGCATTGGAGGTCCTGCTGGCTACAGGAATGGGTGCCACACCTAGTTTGCGTCATGCGAGGTCTACCTAATTGGTCCAGAAGGTAGGCAACTCATGAGGCGGCCCGAGGCTCGATCCACAATGAGCTACTAGAGCGCATGGAGCACCTCGCACTGCTAATCCACTTCCCTGTGGTACTAGACCCTCTCATTGTCGGTGTGCAGCTCATCAAGGTGTTGATGGACAGAGGGAGCGTTATCAACATCATCCATCTCGGTATCCTAGACAGGATGGGGATCTTTCACTCCAGATTGATCCAACTAGTGAACTTGGCCATGGGATCATCCAACTGCAGTAGGTTCATTCGCTCAAGCATCCTCACCTCCTAGTCACCTTCAGCACACCCGACAACCATAGGATAAAAGATCTGCGCTTTGAGGCAATCGATCTGCCAAGCACCTGCTTCGTTATCCTGGGTCGACCCTGCTTCGCAAAGTTTGTGACAACCTCGCACTATGCGAGCCTAAAGCTCAGGTGTCGGGCCCCAATGGAGCCATCATCACACATTGTCATAATTCACGTGTCCCCAGCGTGACCGAGGTAATGATGATGATAACCTCGGAAGGGGCCTTGCTTTGATGAGCGTGTACTAGGCCACCTAACCTACCAGGTGCCCTTTGCCTGGTAGCTGCACTAGCCAGCCACAACCCAGCTTGTGAAGCACATACGAGGCGTGATCTCTTCCACAATTGCTGTCTTCGACGTGTTCAACGTGCCCATCACCGAACCAGGCTTTGAGGGAATCCAACTCGAGGCAATGTGCGTTCGCCTCCCCGAAAGGCAGGAAGAGACAGAGCACATTAAGAATGGGCTTGCACACAGGCAGCAACAGTGCATTATGGGGCTGAGTGGCTACAGGCTCCGCATGGGTCCTGCGATCAACCTCTAGGTTAAAGATGATGTCTCGACTACCAACCCTCATGCCCAAGGCACCATCGCGTCCATGATTGCAGCACATGTGATCGAGGCCCCCAGAAGGAACAAAAGGCCAAGGTGAGCTCCTTTTGAAGCAGTGAAGCTTCAACCCAGCAAGCAGTCGTCCCTGACAACAAATCGGTTCTAGGCGTGGGAAGTTCTAAGACTAAACACACGGGAGGCTTGGATGATCCCAATACAGAATGATCTCTAGATGTGCGAGGAGACACGATGCACGCTCATTTCAAGGACGAGGGGATGGAGGCAAGCTTCTCTTACCCCACCAGTAACTCGGGTCTGCTCGAGATGCTAGGTGTCGCGATTGCAACATTGTCGAACCAGAGTACAAGAATCCCAACCTCTGAGATCATGGAAACAACCTCAACCTCAAGCTTGTAATGCGCCTTCGAATCAGAGGCGTCTGATCTCGGCGCCTCAACGGGTTCCCTGTGTGTTTCCTTGGGGGTACGATCAAGGAGACAGAGCTTGTCCATGCTCGGGGAGGGAACTGAGGGCTCCACGTGGAAGAGTTAGGCAATCACGAAGTTTCATGCTGCATAAAGGATAAAGGGATTTCCTGAAACAATGAGCAAGATAGCACTATATATCCTTGACATGAAAAAACTATACTATTAACTGCCATTGACAAGCACACCTAATCTTGTACTTACATCTGCAAAAGAAGCATGTCAGGTGGACAAATCTATGGAGAAGAAGATGATTCTAGAGTGAAGAGGAGGTGAGATCGATGCGTTCAACGGAGAGCACGTGACCGTGAACATGCCCTGAATCCATCACGTACTTATATGGCATGAGATGTGGTAGTCGAGCGGCGCAACCGGATCCATGATAATTGTATAGTGGGCATGTGTTGTCGCGTCAGTTGTTGATTGACGAAGCAGAGTATTGGCAGACTAAGAATATCATTCGTTGTGGGACCTGAATTGCCTAGATGAAGTTTTAGACAACAAGTAAATGAAATGATTGATGTTTCTTACTCACGTTAGTGGTTTTAGTCCATAAAAAACTCACAAGATTGCTGGTTTTGGTACACTCGTTTTATTTTCATACAATTCCCTGTGAAGATGAGATGCGGAAATTTTGAGTGTGATTTTAGATACCTGGACTCCACACCAACTACTTGCATGCATACCCAGGTTGAAAAATCAGGATAGCTAAAATGATGACATTTCCTAAATTACTATACGATGAGGAAGGATACAAACACGATTCATTATGCACAGACCATCGAGATTACTACAGTTTTGTCTAAGTTAAAAGCTTGTGTTTGAGTGTGTAGATGGCCAACAAGAGTGGGAACTTCCATCCATGCCATTGCCATGGGCTGATCACTTTTAACAAAAACGGAAAATGCCACTGGTTCTGAAATACTTGCAACATATGAGATTTCTTGACGATTAACATGGATGAATAACATTGCCACGACAATTATACACTTGACACCACACTCATAGTATACAATATACACATGTAAAACAGCTAGATATAGAATAGGTAAAAATGACTTAAAATCTTTTAGAAAATAGCGTATCTCAGTTCCATAAGAATCTACCATCAAATAACTACTTAATCTATACTAACAATAACAAAACTCAATAAAACAAGTATTCCATAGGAGCTTATTCAGACAAGCCACTTATTAGATGTTATATCAGCTCATCGTTGATCCTAACAACTATTTATGATTATTGATATATAATAACATTTAAATGGAAAAAATACTCATATTAGTCAATTCCATTACCTCTGTTTCATTTGACGTGCAGTTGCAGTATTTGGAGCAAAGTGCACCCTATTAAATACAATAGTATGCAAACTTTGATGTAATAAAATAAGAATGATACAATAATGTATTAGAAAATTGTATTGTTATATATCACATTGAAGTATATTCATAATAAATAGCTCAAACTATACTTACTGATCACGTTTAGCACTTAACATGTTAACTATAGCAATTGTCCGCTCATCATTACTTCTCACCCAATTGGTGAGACTGTCATGTACTAATTTGTTTTTCACAGCCACCTTCATGGAATTAAAGGTGAAAAAAGGTTGGAAGTATACAATACATAATTCGGTAAGAAGTTAAGCATACATACTTGTCATCTATGAGTTGAACATCCATAAATAAGATTTGTTTGTGGTAGCAGTCATTGTCAAATTCTACTGAGCTTCATGCATAATCATTCCAATAGTATCTAACTCCAAAGAGAGAAAGGGACATAAGAACACTATTATTACCATGCCCTCTAATCTATATGAACTTAAAGGAATTACCGACATAAGTGTCCTTATCAAGTGTGATAGGAAAATTTTGCTTGCATGGAAGAAAGGATGCAAAGAAAGGGAGTGATTGCCCATCCGTGTTTCTTAACTCGAGCACATTCGTGACAGATGTGAACTGACACTCGTGACGATTACCAGAAAACATTCGTTGAGCCAACAAGTGATTTGCTCTACAGACATCCTTAAGACATAATATGCTATGCATTCACTAAGTAGTGGTTTTAAGTGGCCCACTTTCTCATCAAACATGGTGTTAACAATGTTTATGCCCTGTTAAAACAACAATAACACAAACAAGTCATAAAACATTTGCTAGGCATGTTTTGGATCATGTGCCTTGTGTAGCCTCGATTCAATTCGATCAAAATTTCCCAAGGTGCAAGTGTTTCACTTTGTAAACTGCTAGGTCACTCATTTGGGGTTCAAAGAAAATGCTAAAGAAGCTTGGATAATGTCAGTCTAACAAATAAGTGGTACTAATATCATGATGCTAAGCTCACGGATTTTTAATAGGGTTTTTAGGAGGTGGGGCAGGTCCGTTCCAATAGCTTGCGTAAGGAATGGATTGTAGAAGGTCCAGGAAAGTCACAATTAAGCTTGCAGATGCGACAAGGACATGATCCAACCTCCTCAAAGCCTTGTTTTAAAATTCATAATCATAATAGAGGATATTGGAAGAACTTCTCTGTTGAACCTCATTAGCCAAGCTTCTTTAGCAACTTCTTTGAACCCCAGATGACTGACCCAAAAGATTTCAAGGAAAACATTTGCACCTTGAGAATTTTTGTCTGAATCGAATGGAGACTACGCAAGGCACATGCTCCAAAACAGGCCTAGCTAATATTCACTTGTCTACTTTTATCTTTGTTTTAATAGGGCACAAAGATGGACGCACCATTATTTATGAGCAAGTGGACTGCTTAGTACCATAACCTAGTGAAGGTATAACATATTATGTCTCAAGGATGTTTGTGAAGGGAATCACGACTGAAAGTGCAACTAGTCCCCAGGTGGTTTTGGTAATTCATAACAACATATAGCTCATTGAACTAATATCCATTCAAGTCTAATATTTCAGAAAGTTCAATGAATGGCATGGCATGGATCAGAGATGTGGGCCCCTCAAAATGCTAAGGATACATATTGGCAAAAGCTCAAGACTCTTCATTTATATTTTAGTGATCCAAGATCACGTTGAGTCCATAGGAAATCCAATACTATTAAAAGGGGATGAGGTGTTGCTTAATGGTCTACTTGTTCAAAATGCTTACTGATATTGCTCCAAAGCCCTCAACCACTTTCATTTCCAAATATATCCAAAACCCTAAGTCAAACTCGGCCCCATCGAAATCTTCTATCTGGCGCCACCGAGTTCATTTGACACAACCACTACTAGAAACCCTAACACCTCGGTCACACTAATACGGATCTCTGTCTCACCAAGATGGCCCTGCAAACTCTCAGTATCCCTTTGTAACATTTCGGTCTCACCAAAATGAGCGATCGGTCACACTTAGTTTGCTTGACCAGCTCTCTATTTGCTCTTTGCTAAAATCGGTCTCACCGAGTTCAGGCAATCGGCTTCACAGAGATGAGGTTTTGCCCTAGCCCTAGCACAACAGTCCCACCGAGTTGTTCCAGTCGGTCCCACCGAGACTCCTAACCTTCACATTTTGAACTGAATCGGTCTCACCGAGTTCTTCTATTCGGTCTGACCGCGTTGGGTCAAATGTGTGTAATGGTTGGATTTTGTGTGGAGGCTATATATACCCCTCGACCCCCTTCTCCATACGGGAGAGAGCTATCAGAACGTGCCTACACTTCCAGCTTACATTTTCTGAGAGAGGACCACCTACTCATGTCTTGATATCAAGATATTCCAATCCTACCAGAAGAATCTTCATTTCTAGGCTTCCTCAAGTTGCTTTCCACTCAAATCATCTTTCCACCATACCCAAATCTGTGAGAGAGAGTTGAGTGTTGGGGAGACTATCATTTGAAGCACAAGAGCAAGGAGTTCATCATCAACACAGCATCTATTAACTTTTGGAGAGTGGTGATGTCTACTACACAACCTTCTTCTTGTAGACGTTGTTGGGCCTCCAAGTGCAGAGGTTTGTAGGACTGTAGCAAGTTTCCCTCAAGTGGATGACCTAAGGTTTATCAATCCGTGGGAGGCGTAGGTTGAAGATGGTCTCTCTCAAACAACCCTGCAACCAAATAACAAAGAGTCTATTGTGTCCCCAACACACCCAATGCAATGGTAAATTGTATAGGTGCACTAGTTCAGAGAAGAGATGGTGATACAAGTGCAATATGGATGGTAGCTATAGGTTTTTGTAATATCAAAATATAAAAACAGCAAGGTAGCTAATGGTAAAAGTGAGCACAAACGATATTGCAATGCTAGGAAACAAGGCCTAGGGTTCATACTTTAACTAGTGCAAGTTCTCTCAACAATAATAACATAGTTGGATCATATAACTATCCCTCAACATGCAACAAAGAGTCACTCCAAAGTCACTAATAGCGAAGAACAAACGAAGAGCTTATGGTAGGGTACAAAACCACCTCAAAGTTATCCTTTCTGATCGATCTATTCAAGAGTCCGTAGTAAAATAACATGAAGCTATTCTTTCCGTTCGATCTATCATAGAGTTCGTACTAGAATAACACCTTAAGACACAAATCAACCAAAACCCTAATGTCACCTAGATACTCCAATGTCACCTCAAGTATCTGTGGATATGATTGTATGATATGCATGACACAATCTTAGATTCATCTATTCAACCAACACAAAGAACTTCAAAGAGTGCCCCGAAGTTTCTACCGTAGAGTCAAGACGAAAACGTGTGCCAATCCCTATGCATAAGTTCACAATGTTACGGAACCCGCAAGTTGATCACCAAAACATACATCAAGTGGATCAAGTGAATATCCCATTGTCACCACAGATAAGCACATGCAAGACATACATCAAGTGTTCTCAAATCCTTAAAGACTCAATCCGATAAGATAACTTCAAAGGGGAAACTCATTCCATTACAAGAGAGTAGAGGGGGAGAAACATCATAAGATCCAACTATAATAGCAAAGCTCGCGATACATCAAGATCGTGCCGAATCAAGAACGTGCGAGAGAGAGAGAGAGAGAGCGAGAGAGAGAGAGAGAGAGAGAGAGAGAGAGAGAGAGAGAGAGATCAAACACATAGCTACTAGTACATACCCTCAGCCCCGAGGGTGAACTACTCCCTCCTCGTCATGGAGAGAACCGGGATGATGATGATGGCCACCGGAGAGGGATTCCCCCCTCCGGCAGGGTGCCAGAACGGGTCTAGATTGGTTTTTGGTGGCTACAGAGGCTTGCAGCGGCGGAACTCCTGATCTAGGTTATGTTCTTGAAGTTTGGGTATATATAAGAGGTTTTGGAGCCGGGAACAAGTCAGGGGGGTCTCCGAGGCGGCCACGAGGTAGGGGGTGCGCCCAGGGGGGTAGGGCGCCCCCACCCTCGTGGTGGCCTCGGGACTCTTCTGGCCCATCTCCAGTACTCCGTGGGCTTCTTCTGGTCCAAAAACAATCTCCGTTGAATTTCAGGTCAATTGGACTCCGTTTGGTTTTCCTTTTCTGCGATACTCAAAACAAGGAAAAATGTAAATCAAGCTACTGGGCTCTAGGTTAATATGTTAGTCCCAAAAATCATATAAAATATTATAGAAATGCATATAAAACATCCTAGATGGATAATATAATAGCATGGAACAATAAAAAATTATAGATACGTTGGAGACGTATCAAGTATCCCCAAGCTTAATTCCTGCTCGTCCTCGAGTAGGTAAATGATAAAAACATAATTTTTGATGTGGAATGCTACCTAACATATTTATCAATGTAATTTTCTTTATTGTGGAAAGAATATTCAGATCCATAAGATTCATGACAAAAGTTTAATATTGACATAAAAAATAATAATACTTCAAGCATACTAACCAAGCAATTATGTCTTCTCAAAATAACATGGACAAAGAAAGCTTATCCCTACAAAATCATATAGTTTGGCTATGCTTCATTTTCGTCACACAAAAATGCTCCCATCATGCACAACCCTGATGACAAGCCAAGCAATTTTTTCATACTTTAGTAATCTCAAACTTTTTTCAACTTTCACGCAATACATGAGCGTGAGCCATGGACATAGCACTATGGGTGGAATAGAGTATAACGATGGGGGTTGTGTGGAGAAGACAAAAAAGGAGAAATTCTCACATTGACGCGGCTAATCAACGGGCTAGGGAGATGCCCATCAATTGATGTTAATGCGAGGAGTAGGGATTGCCATGCAACGGATGCACTAGAGCTATAAATGTATGAAAGCTCAACAAAAGAAACTAAGTGGGTGTGCATCCAACTTGCTTGCTCACGAAGACCTAGGGCATTTGAGGAAGGCCGTCGTTGGAATATACAAGTCAAGTTCTATAATGAAAAATTCCCACTAGTATATGAAAGTGACAAAATAAGAGACTCTCTATCATAAAGATCATGGTGCTACTTTGAAGCACAAGTGTGGAAAAAAGGATAGTAGCATTGTCCCTTTTATTTCTTTTCTCCTTTTTTTGGGCCTTTACTTTTTTTATTTGGCCTTTCTCTTTTTTTTTGTACTTTATCTTTTTTTGCCTTTCTTTTTTTTCATGGGACAATGCTCTATTAATGATGATCATCGCACTTTTATTTATTTACAACTCAATGATTACAACTCGATACTAGAACAAAATATGACTCTATATGAATGCCTCCGGCGGTGTACCGGGATCGGCAATCAAAGACCATCGCTCGTCCCCGACCATCGCTCATCCCCGACCGCCACTCATAAGGAAAGCAATCAAAAAACACCTCATGCTTCAAATTTGTCACACAATGTTTACCATACGTGCATGCTACGGGACTTGCAAACTTCAACACAAGTATTTCTCAAATTCACAATTACTCAACTAGCACGACTCTAATATTACCATCTTCATATCTCAAAACAATCATCAAGTATCAAACTTCTCATAGTATTCAATGCACTCTATATGGAAGTTTTTATCATACCCATCTTGGATGCCTATCATATTAGGACTAATTTCATAACCAAAGCAAATTACCATGCTATTCTAAAGACTCTCAAAATAATATAAGTGAAGCATGAGAGTTCATCTATTTCTTCAAAATAAAACTACTGTCGTGCTCTAAAAGGATATAAGTGAAGCACTAGAGCAAATGACAAACTACTCCGAAAGATATAAGTGAAGATCAATAAGTAGTTGAATAATTATGTAACTATGTGAAGACTCACTAACATTTAGGAATTTCAGATATTGGTTTTTTATTCAAACAGCAAGCAAAACAAAATAAAATAAAATGACGCTCCAAGCAAAACACATATCATGTGGTGAATAAAAATATAGCTCCAAGTAAAGTTACCGATGAACGAAGACGAAAGAGGGAATGCCATCCGGTGCATCCCCAAGCTTAGGCTCTTGGTTGTCCTTTAATATTACCTTGGGGTGCCTTGGTCATCCCCAGGCTTAGGCTCTTTCCACTCCTTATTCCATAGTCCATCGAATCTTTACCCAAAACTTGAAAACCTCACAACACAAAACTCAACAGAAAACTCGTAAGCTCTGTTAGTATAAGAAAATAAATCACCACTTTGGTACTGTTTTAACTCATTCTAAATTCATATTTTTGTCATATATACTGTATTCCAACTTCTCTATGGTTCATACCCTCCGATACTACTCATAGATTCAACAAAAATAAGCAAACAACATACGAGAAAACAAAATCTGTCAAAAACAGAACAGTATGTAGTAATCTGTATCAAACGTATACTTCTGGAACACTAAAAATTCCGAAATAAATTGTTGGACCTGAGGAATTTGTCTACTAATCATCTGCAAAAAGAATCAACCTAAAATCACTCTCCAGTAAAAAATGGTAGCTAACCTCGTGAGCGCTAAAGTTTCTATTTTTTACAGCAAGATCATAAAGACTTCACCCAAGTCTTCCCAAAGGTTCTACTTGGCACAAACACTAATTAAAACATAAAACCCCATCTAAACAGAGGCTATATGAATTATTTATTACTAAACAAGAACAGAAAGCAAGGAACAAAAATAAAATTGGGTTGCCTCCCAACAAGCGCTAACGTTTAACGCCCCTAGCTAGGCATGATGATTTCAATGATGCTCACATAAAAGATAAGAACTGAAACATAAAGAGAGAATCATGAAGAATATGACTAGAACATTTATGTCTAACCCACTTCCTATGCATAGGGATTTTGTGAGCAAACAACCTATGGAACAATAATCAACTAGCATAGGAAGGCAAAACAAGCATAACTTTAAAACTTTAAGCACATAGAGAGGAAACTTGATATTATTGCAATTCCTACGAGCATATATTCCTCCCTCATAATAATTTTTAGTAGAATCTTGAATGAATTCAACAATATAACCATCACATAAAGCATTCTTTTCATGATCTACAAGTATATAATTTTTATTACTCTCCACATAAGCTATTTTCTTCTCATTCGGAATAGTGAGAGTATCGTAAGAAACTCGAATACTATAAATTGTTTCCACATTAAAATAATAAAGTTCATAAAAAGGGTAATCATAATCATGAAAAGTTTTATAAATATAATCATCACTACTTTTTATAGCATAAATATCATCACAATAGTTATCATAAGTAGAAACTTTGTTCTCATCAAAATCGATTGAAACCTCTTCCAAGATAGTGGAATAATTACTAAATAAAGTCATGACCTCTCCAAATCCACTTTTATAATTATCACAATAAGATTCAACACCCTCCAAAATAGTGGGATCATTACTTCCTAAAGTTTACACTCTTCCAAACCCACTTTCATCAATATAATCATCATAAGTAGGAGGCATGTTATCATCATAATAGATTTGCATATCAAAACTTGGGAGGTTAAAAATATCATCTTCATAAAAAATAGCATCCCCAAGCTTGGGACAAACATTAATTTCAGCAAATAAATTCTCAAACATGTCATTCTCATCAAACATAGCATCCCCAAGCTTGGGCCTTTTCATATCACAAGCATAATCACTCTCATCACTAAAAGTATGGATAGCACCAATAGTATAGCAATTATCATCGTCACAATGAGTAATAGGAGCAACATCATTTGGGAGGGATACCTTTCTACCTTTGCTTCTACGTCTTCTCTTTTTCTTCTTCACATCATGTGTGGGTTTAAACCTCTTTTTTGAGCTCCTTATTAATGAGATTGGTTGAATGGAAAGCTCCTCCTCGTTACCTGATTCATCATAAGAAATAATAGGAGGATATTGGGAAGTCTCTTCCCTTTCATTAGTATTCTCTTCATCTTCTATTTGTTTTCTTGTCTTTATGTAATTGGCAATATAAGGATTTTCAATGCAATTCACCGCACAATACATAAAAATTTCTTCTAAATCAAAATCAAGAAATCTATCAAGATTAAATTTTGGAATACCCTCATTTACACGTTTCATTTCTTCACTAAGGTCTTTATGATGCTCAATGGTAATCAAGTAATCACAATTTTTGGACACGATTTGATCATGAAACAAATAGCATTGGAGCTTTAAATGACCATGTTCATTGCAAAGTTCACAATGATGGCGATAAATATTGAATCTTTCAGCACAATCAGGTAGCCTTTCTTTCAACAATTTAGTTTCCAAATACTTATGCCTCTTGCAAAATCTATCTTCCGTATTTGGTGTGTACTTGCAAGCGCTATGTATTCCACAAAAGTTGACATGCTTATAAGAGACATTTTCATCATGACTAGTGCAATCATCATTAGTACTATGGATATTCAAAGAATTCATACTAACAACATTGCAATCATGTTCATCATTCAAATATTTAGTGCCAAACATCCTAATGCATTCTTCCTCTAGCAATTGAGCACAATTATCAGAATCCTTATTTTCATGAAAGATATTAAAAACATGAAGCATATGAGGCACCCTCAATTCCATTTTTTATGTAGTTTTCTTCTATAAAATAAACTAGTGATAGAAAAAGAAACAAAAAGATTCGATTGCAAGATCTAAAGATATACCTCCAAGCACTAACCTCCCCGGCAATGGCGCCAGAAACTGCTTGATGTCTACTACACAACCTTGTAGACGTTGTTGGGCCTCCAGGTGCAGAGGTTTGTAGGACAGTAGCAAATTCCCCTCAAGTGGATGACCTAAGGTTTATAAATCCGTGGGAGGCGTAGGTTGAAGATGCTCGCTCTCAAACAACCCTGCAACCAAATAACAAAGAGTCTCTTGTGTCCCCAACACACCCAATACAATGGTAAATTGTATAGGTGCACTAGTTCGGCGAAGAGATGGTGATACAAGTGCAATATGGATGGTAGATATAGGTTTTTGTAATATGAAAATATAAAAACAGCAAGGTAACTAATGGTAAAAGTGAGCACAAACGATATTGCAATGCTAGGAAACAAGGCCCAGGGTTCACACTTTCACTAGTGCAAGTTCTCTCAACAATAATAACATAGTTGGATCATATAACTATCCCTCAACATGCAACAAAGAGTCACTCCAAAGTCACTAATAGCGAAGAACAAACAAAGAGATTATGGTAGGGTACGAAACCACCTCAAACTTATCCTTTTTGATCGATCTATTCAAGAGTCAGTAGTAAAATAACATGAAGCTATTCTTTCCATTCGATCTATCATAGAGTTCGTACTAGAATAACACCTTAAGACACAAATCAACCAAAACCCTAATGTCACCTAGATACACCAATGTCACCTCAGGTATCCGTGGGTATGATTATATGATATGCATCACACAATCTCAGATTCATCTATTCAACCAACGCAAAGAACTTCAAAGAGTGCCCCGAAGTTTCTACCGGAGAGTCAAGACGAGAACGTGTGCCAACCCCTATGCATAAGTTCACAATGTTATGGAACCCGCAAGTTGATCACCAAAACATACATCAAGTGGATCACGTGAATATCCCATTGTCACCACAGATAAGCACATGCAAGACATACATCAAGTGTTCTCAAATCATTAAAGACTCAATCCGATAAGATAACTTCAAAGGGGAAAATCAATCCATTACAAGAGAGTAGAGGGGAAGAAACATCATAAGATCCAACTACAATAGCAAAGCTCGCGATACATCAAGATCGTGCCGAATCAAGAACGCGCGAGAGAGAGATCAAACACATAGCTACTGGTACATACCCTCAGCCTCAAGGGTGAACTACTCCCTCCTCGTCATGGAGAGTGCCGGGATGATGAAGATGGCCACCGGAGAGGGATTCCCCCCTCCGGCAGGGTGCCGGAACGGGTCTAGATTGGTTTTCTGTGGCTACAGAGACTTGCGGCGGCGGAACTCCCGATCTAGGTTATGTTCTGGAAGTTTGGGTATATATAAGAGGTTTTGGAGTCCGGAACAAGTTAGGGGGGTCTCCGAGGTGGCCACGAGGTAGGGGGTGCGCCCAGGGGGGGTAGGGCGCGCCCCCACCCTCGTGGTGGTCTCGGGGCTCTTTTGGCCCATCTCCGGTACTCCGTGGGCTTCATCTGGTCCAAAAACAATCTCCGTTGAATTTCCGGTCAATTGGACTCCGTTTGGTTTTCCTTTTCTGTGATACTCAAAAACAAGGAAAAAATAGAAACTGGCACTGGGCTCTAGGTTAATAGGTTAGTCCCAAAAATCATATAAAATAGCATATAAATGCATATAAAACATCCTAGATGGATAATATAATAGCATGGAACAATCGAAAATTATAGATACGTTGGAGACGTATCAAACATCCCCAAGCTTAATTCCTGCTCGTCCTCAAGTAGGTAAATGATATAAATATAATTTTTGATGTGGAATGCTACCGAACATATTTATCAATGCAATTTTCTTTATTGTGGCAAGAATATTCAGATCCATAAGATTCAAGACAAAAGTTTAATGGATAATTTGGTTGATATGCACAAAGGTACCGAGTCTGTTAAGGAATCCAAATTGGATGTGCTTCAAAGTCTACTTGACAAGTTCAAGAAAGGATGGTGAAGGAGTCGCTGAGATGTACTATAGGCTTGCTCTCATCGCAAATGAGATTGCCAGCTTAGGAAGCGAAGAAATGACAGACAAATTCATCATCAAGAAGATCCTAAGAGCCTTGGATGGAAAATATGATACCATGTGCACCTTGATCCAAATGACGCCCAATTACAAAGATCTCAAGCCCACGGAAGTCATTGGTAGAATTGTTGCTCATGAGATGTCACTCAAGGATAAATAAGATCTCCACAACAAGTCAAGTGGTGCTTACAAAGCTTCGTGTGATGCTCCTACAACATCAAGTGAGAAACAAGTTTCCAATGAAGAATTGAGCTTAATGGTGAAGAACTTCAACAAGTTCTACAAGAATAGAAGCAAAGAGAGAAGCTCCAACTCAAGATCCTACAATGACAAAAGATCTTCTAGTCGTGATCGTAATTGCTACAATTGTGGAAGACCCGAACACTACCCCAATGAGTGTACGGCTCCCTACAAGAAAAGAGAAGATTCATCAAAAAGAAGAAGTAAAAGAGATGAATCACCAGCAAGAGAGAGAAGGAGTAGAGATGATCGTTATGAACGAAGACCCTCTCGTAGAAGTAAGGATTCGGAAAGGAATGACAAGTCATTGAAGAGCTACACAAGACGAAGAAATCAAGCTCACATTGGTGAATGGGTATCCGGTTCCGACTCCGAATATACTCAAGATGAAGGTGTTTACGGTCTTGTACTTGTGTCATCCAACTCCTACAACATATTTGACTCGCCAAATGAAGGAATTAGAAGATGCTTAAAGGCTAAAGGCCCTAAGGTGTCACACCCCGAGTATGTTGATTTCAATAGTGATGAAGATGATTTGCTAGGTGATGATGATTTACTTGTTGACTACACTAGTGATGAAAACTATGATGAAATTGCTAATATTCATGCTAATCAAGATGAAATGAATGACAATGATAAGAAGGAAATTGAGCGTCTAACTAAAGAACTAAACACTCTTAAGTTAGTTCATGAAATAACTCTAGAGGATCATAGAGAGCTCTTAAATACTCATGAGAAGCTACGCTTTGAGAAGCTAAATTTAAATCACATGATTTTTTAAGAGCATAAATAGTTTTTAAATTATAATTTATTTTTAAGCACGCGAACACTTTTTAGAACTAAATGATTTTTTTCTAAAACAACTGGAAACATTTTTCAATTATATGAATATTATTTTAATACACGAACACTTTTCTTGGGACTACACAAAAAAATGCATGAACAGTTTAAAAAAAATTAGTAACATCTTTCAAAGGGAAATAAAAAAATTAGAACTTGTGAGCAAAATTTTGTGACCCGTATTAATTTGATTTTTTTTCTTGATATGATGACGCGCTGAATATAACACCTTATTTATATCGCCCGTTCCACCATAGAGATCCCACCAGCATGTCATTTGGCCCATAATTATGATCGTTCCTTTTGAAACTTTTGCCTTCTAAGATCCTTCTATTAATTTCCTTCCTTCTTTAAAATATACTCGAAATCCTATTTACAATTGTGTCATTATACGTCCCTTCCGCACCCGCAATGTCAATTTGGCGCATAATTGTGATGGTACCTTTTAATTCCTTTTCTTCTAAGTTTATTCCTTCTTTGTATTTCTTTCCTTCTTCAATTTATGTATACCGCAAATCCTGCTTACAACGGTGCCTACGATTAGGCTTTTCCCTATCCGGCCTCAATTTCCTTCTTCAATTTATAGTGAACACCGCTGCTACCAGGCTCTGATTATGGCAAGTCCCAATAAATGCCTTGATAATCATGCAATTAAGTGCCCAGTCGGTTAATAATTTGTTCTCACACGTCCTCTTTTACTTTGATGGTGCAACCGTCCCTCCTTTACACTAATATAATGTCCCAATTAATTCCTCCTTTAATTTGGAGGATGCAATCCCTCCTTTGATTATGTGATTAATGCCCAATAGCTAAATTTCTTTCGTGTTATAATGATTCTTCATGTCCTTAATTTCCTAGGCATCTCAATTATATTTCATGTAATTGTTGAAGGTATATAAATTGATTGAATTCGATGTATGGGATTGAAGTGACACAATTTTAATTGCGAATAGTTGTGTGACTTATGTCTTTTATAATTGTACTATAAAGAAAGCCCGCATTTAAATTCACAAATAGATTGTGGTTTAGTTGGCTACCGCAGCTGTACTATTTTGCTAGAGATCTTGGGATCGATCCCCACACATATCTGTTAGTTTTTATATATATACCGTTAGCAAAAAAACATGTGAGATACGTGGGCCTAGGCCCATTACATATTGTGAGCGAAAAATTGTGTGATATACATGGGCCGAGGCCCATTGCAGCGATGGTGCAAACCGTTTTTAAGACTATTCGCAAAAAATAGTACCACCTCGAATAGACAAAAAAATCAAAAAATTAAAATTAATAATATAGGTGAACGGATGAAAAAATTGGAGAAACACACCTTGCTTTATTAGTAGGTATAGGTGAACGGATGAAAAAATTGGAGAAACGCACCTTGCTTTATTAGTAGGTATAGATTTATATGGTAAAGAGGGGGTGTGGGAGGCCACCGAGGTGGGCACTGAAGGAAATATGCCCTAAAGGCAATAATAAAGTTATTATTTAATTTCCTTATTTCATGATAATGTTTATTATTCATGCTAGAATTGTATTAACCGGAAACATAATACATGTATGAATACATAGACAAACATAGTGTCACTAGTATGCCTCTACTTGACTAGCTCGTTAATTAAAGATGGTTAAGTTTCCTAACCATAGACATGAGTTGTCATTTGATTAACGGGATCACATCATTAGGAGAATTATGTGATTGACTTGACCCATTCCGTTAGCTTAGCAGTTGATCGTTTAGTATGTTGCTATTGCTTTCTTCATGACTTATACATGTTCCTATGACTATGAGATTATGCAACTCCCGTTTACCAGAGGAACACTTTGTGTGCTACCAAACGTCACAACGTAACTGGGTGATTATAAATGTGCTCTACAGGTGTCTCTGGGCCCTCTCGGTAATGCACATCACTATAAGCCTTGCAAGCAATGTGACTAATGAGTTAGTTACGGGATGATGCATTACGGAACGAGTGAAGAGACTTGCCGGTAACGAGATTGAACTAGGTATTGAGATACCGACGATCGAATCTCGGGCAAGTAACCTACCGATGACAAAGGGAACAACGTATGTTGTTATGCGGTTTGACCGAAAAAGATTTTCGTAGAATATGTAGGAGCTAATATGAGCATCCAGGTTCCGCTATTGGTTATTGACCGGAGACATGTCTCGGTCATGTCTACATAGTTCTCAAACCCGTAGGGTCCGGACGCTTAACGTTCGGTGACGATCGGTATTATGAGTTTATGTGATTTGATGTACCGAAGGTAGTTCGGAGTCCTGTATGAGATCGGGGATATGACGAGGAGTCTCGAAATGGTCGAGACGTAAAGATCGATATATTGGATGACTATAGTCAGACACCAGAAAGGTTCCGAGTGGTTCGGGTAATTTTTGGAGTACCGGGGAGTTACGAGAATACAGGGGAAGATGTATATGGGCCTTATTGGGCTTTAGGGGGGAGAGAGAGAGAGAGAGGCAGGCCACGCGCCCTCCACCCCCCCAATGACTAGTCCAAATTGGACTAGGGGGAGGGGCGGCGCCCCCTCCTTCCTTCTCTTCTCTCTTCCCCTTCCTTGTCTCCTACTCCTACTACTTGGAAGGGGAGGAATCCTACTCCCGGTGGGAGTAGGACTCCTCCAGGGCGCGCCATAGGGGCCGGCCCTCTCCCCCTCCTCCACTCCTTTATATACGTGGCCAGGGGGCACCCCATAGAGACAACAAGTTGATCTGTTGATCTATTCCAGCCGTGTGCGGTGCCCCCTCCACCATATTCCACCTCGTTCATATCATAGCGGTGCTTAGGCGAAGCCCTGCGTCGGTAGCAACATCATCACCGTTATCACGCCGTCGTGCTGACGAAACTCTCCCGTGAAGCTTTGCTGGATCGGAGTTTGTGGGACGTCATCGAGCTGAACGTGTGCTGAACTCGGAGGTGCCGTGCGTTCGGTACTTGGATCGGTCGGATCGTGAAGAAGTACGACTACATCAACCGCGTTGTCATAACGCTTCCGCTTTCGGTCTACGAGGGTACGTGGACACACTCTCCCCTCTCGTTGCTATGCATCACCATGATCCTGCGTGTGCGTAGAATTTTTTTTTTAAATTACTACGTTCCCCAACAGTGGCATCCGAGCCTGGTTTTATGCCTAGATGTTATATGCACGAGTAGAACACAAGTGAGTTGTCGACGATACAAGTCATACTGCTTACCAGCATGTCATACTTTGGTTCGGCGGTATTGTTGGATGAAGCGTCCTGGACCGACAATACGCGTACGCTTACGCGAGACTGGTTCTACCGACGTGCTTTGCACACAGATGGCTGGCGGGTGTCAGTTTCTCCAACTTTAGTTGAACCGAGTGTGGCTACGCCCGGTCCTTGAGAAGGTTACAAGAACACTAACTTGACGAACTATCATTGTGGTGTTGATGATTAGGTAAGAACGGTTCTTGCTCAGCCCGTAGCAGCCACGTAAAACTTGCAACAACAAAGTAGAGGACGTCTAACTTGTTTTTGCAGGGCATGTTGTGATGTGATATGGTCAAGACATGATGCTATATTTATTGTATGAGATGATCATGTTTTGTAACGGAGTTATCGGCAACTGGCAGGAGCCATACGGTTGTCTCTTTCTTGTATGCAATGAAATCGCCCTGTAATTGCTTTACTTTATCACTAAGCGGTAGCGATAGTCGTAGAAGCAATAGTTGGCGAGACAACAACGATGCTACGATGGAGATCAAGGTGTCGCGCCGGTGACGATGGTGATCATGACGGTGCTTCGAAGATGGAGATGACAAGCACAAGATGATGATGGCCATATCATATCACTTATATTGATTGCATGTGATGTTTATCCTTTATGCATCTTATTTTGCTTTGATTGACGGTAGCATTATAAGATGATCTCTCACTAAATTTCAAGATAAAAGTGTTCACCCTGAGTACGCACCGTTGCCAAAGTTTGTTGTGCCGAGACACCACGTGATTATCGGGTGTGATAAGCTCTACGTTCATCTACAACGGGTTCAAGCCAGTTTTGCACACGCAGAATACTCGGGTTAAACTTGACGAGCCTAGCATATGCAGATATGGCCTCGGAACACTGAGACCGAAAGGTCGAGCGTGAATCATATAGTAGATATCATCAACATAGTGATGTTCACCAATGAAAACTACTCCATCTCACATGATGATCAGACATGGTTTAGTTCATTTGGATCACGTGATCACATAGATGATTAGAGGGATGTCTATGTAAGTGGGAGTTCTTAAGTAATATGATTAACTGAACTTTATTTTATCATGAACTTAGTTGTGACGCCCGGATAATTAAGCTACAGTAACCCTCTGGTAATGATGCCACGTCACCTCGATTATTGTTGAAAATCTCGCGTTAGTTCAGAACCGATCCAAATTCAAATCTGAATTGAAGTTAAAACAATTGAAGTTTTCAAAAGTCAAAACTAAATTGTTCCTAACGTGTCAAATAACCCGTAATAAATGTTGGTGAAGAAGTCATCTTCTAATAAAATACTTAAATGCACTAAATAAACTAAAAACAGCGATAAAACAATTATCTAAAATGCTTTTAAAATAATAAGCACATGCAAAACACTTTATTAAAGTGCCAGCATATTTGGGGCTGTGACCTATTTGATAACACCAAATTAGTTGTCGCTTTTAAATTTTATAAAACTAAAATAAAAGAAAACAGAAAAGAAACAGAATAAAAACAAAAGAAGAAAAGAAAACAGAACCAAAAAAAAAGTGTTGGGGAACGTAGTAATTTCAAAAAATTTCCTACGATCACGCAAGACCATGGTGATGGCATAGCAACGAGAGGGAAGAGTGTCCGTCCACGTACCCTCGTAGACCGAAAGCGGAAGCGTTATAACAACGCTGTTGATGTAGTCGTCGTCTTCACGATCCGACCGATCCAAGCACCGAACGCACGGCACCTCCGAAGTTCTACACACGCTCAGCTCGATGACGATCCCGGACTCGATCCAGAAAGTGTCGGGATGAGTTCCGTCGACGACGGGCGTGGTAGCGATGTTGATGCTCCACCGACGCAGGGCTTCGCCTAAGCTCCATGACGATATGACTTCTCCGGCGCAGGCTTCGCCTAAGCTCATGACGATATGACCGAAGTGGAATATGGTGGAAGGGGCACCAGACACGGCTAAGGAAAGATCCGTGAGATCAACTTGTGTGTCTTGGGTGCCCCCGCCTCAGATATAAAGGAGGCAAGGGGAGGTGGCCGGCCCTAGGGGAGGCGCAACAAGGAGGAGTCCTACTCCCACCGAGTAGGACTCCCCCTCTCCTAGTTGGACTAGGATTGGAGGAGGGAAGAGGGAAGGCGCCGCCCCTTCCTTGTCCTATTCGGACTAGAGGGGGAGGGCGCAGCCCACCTTGGCTAGCCCTTCCTCTTCTCTCCTATGGCCCATTAGGCCCATGGACCTCCCGGGGTTCCGTCACCTCCTTGCATCTCAAATCCCGATTTCACCCGGAACACTTCCGATGTCCAAATGTAGGCTTCCAATATATCAATCTTTATGTCTCGACCACTTCGAGACTCCTCGTCATGTCCGTGATCACATCCGGGACTCAACAACCTTCGCATCAATACTTATAAACTCATAATGAACTGTCATCGAAACGTTAAGCGTGCGGACCCTACGGGTTCGAGAACTATGTAGACATGACCTAGAACCATTCTCGGTCAATAACCAATAGCGGAACCTGGATGCCCATATTGGTTCCTACATATTCTACGAAGATCTTTATCGGTCAAACCGCATAACGACATACGTTGTTCCCTTTGTCATCGGTATGTTACTTACCCGAGATTCGATCGTCGGTATCCAATACCTAGTTCAATCTCGTTACGGTAAGTCTCTTTACTCGTTCCGTAATACATCATCTCACAACTAACTCATTAGTTGTAATGCTTGCAAGGCTTAAGTGATGTGTATTACCGAGAAGGCCTAGAGATACCTCTCCGACAATCGGAGTGACAAAACCTAATCTCAAATACGCCAACCCAACAAGTACCTTTGGAGACACCTGTAGTACTCCTTTATAATCACCCAGATTCGTTGTGACGCTTGGTAGTACCCAAAGTGTTCCTCCGTAAACGGAGTTGCATAATCTCATAGTTATAGGAACATGTATGGGTCATGAAGAAAGCATTAACATACTAAACGATCAAGTGTTAAGCTAACGGAATGGGTCATGTCAATCAGATCATTCAACTAATGATGTGACCTTGTTAATCAAATAACAACTCCTTGTTCATGGTTAGGAAACATAACCATCTTTGATTAACAAGCTAGTCAAGTAGAGGCATACTAGTGACATACTGTTTGTCTATATATTCACACATGTATTATGTTTCCGGTTAATACAATTCTAGCATGAATAATAAACCTTTATCATGATATAAGGAAATAAATAATAACTTTATTATTGCCTCTAGGGCATATTTCCTTCAGTCTCCCACTTGCACTAGAGTCAATAATCTAGATTACAAAGTAATGATCCTAACACCCATGGAGTCTTGGTGCTGATCATGTTTTGCTCGTGGAAGAGGCTTAGTCAACGGGTCTGCAACATTCAGATCCGTATGTATTTTGCAAATCTCTATGTCTCCCACTTGGACTTGGTCCCGAATGGAATTGAAGCGTCTCTTGATATGCTTGGTCCTCTTGTGAAATCTGGATTCCTTTGCCAAGGCAATTGCACCAGTATTGTCACAGAAGATCTTCATAGGTCCCGATGCACTAGGTATGACACCTAGATCGGAAATGAACTCTTTCATCCAGACTCCTTCATTTGCTGCTTCCGAAGCAGCTATGTACTCCGCTTCACATGTAGATCCCGCCACGACGCTTTGTTTAGAACTGCACCAACCGACAGCTCCACCGCTTAATAAAAACACGTATCCGGTTTGCGATTTAGAATCGTCTGATCAGTGTCAAAGCTTGCATCGACGTAACCATTTACGACTAGCTCTTTGTCACCTCCATATACGAGAAACATATCCTTAGTCCTTTTCGTATTTCAGATGTTCTTGACCGCTGTCCGATGATCCATTCCTGGATTACTTTGGTACCTTCCTGCCAAGCTTACAGCTAAGCATACGTCAGTGTCCGGTACACGCATTGCATACATGATAGAGCCTATGGCTGAAGCATAGGGAACATCTTTCATTTTTCTCTATCTTCTGCTGTGGTCGGGCATTGAGTCCGACTCAATCTTATACCTTGTAACACGTGCAAAAACCTTTCTTTGCTCGATCCATTTTGAACTTTTTCAAAACTTTATCAAGGTATGTGCTTTGTGAAAGTCCAATTAAGCGTCTTGATCTATCTCTATAGATCTTGATGCCCAATATGTAAGCAGCTTCACCGAGGTCTTTCATTGAAAAACTTTTATTCAAGTATCCTTTTATGCTATCCAGAAATTCTATATCATTTCCAATCAATAATATGTCGTCCACATATAATATCGTAAATGCTACAGAGCTCCCACTCACTTTCTTGTAAATACAGGCTTCTCCAAAAGTCTGTACAAACCCATATGCTTTGATCACATTATCAAAGTGTTTATTCCAACTCCGAGAGGCTTGCACCAGACCATAAATTGATGGTTGGAGCTTGCACACTTTGTTAGCACCCTTTGGATCGACAAAACCTTCTGGTTGCATCATATACAACTCTTCTTCTAGAAATCCATTCAAGAATGCAGTTTTTACATCCATTTGCCAAATTTCATAATCATAAAATGCGGCAATTGCTAACATGATTCGGACAGACTTAAGCATCGCTACGGGTGAGAAAGTCTCATCGTAGTCAACCCCTTGAACTTGTCGAAAACCTTTCACAACAAGTCGATCTTTATAGACAGTAACATTACCGTCAGTGTTAGTCTTCTTCTTGAAGATCCATTTATTCTCGATGGCTTGCCGATCATCGGGCAAGTCAACCAAAGTCCATACTTTGTTCTCATACATGGATCCCATCTCGGATTTCATAGCCTCAAGCCATTTTGCGGAATTGGGGCTCACCATCGCTTCTTCATAGTTCGTAGGTTCGTCATGGTCTAGTAATATAACCTCCAGAACAGGATTACCGTACCACTCTGGCGTGGATCTTACTCTGGTTGACCTACGAGGTTCAGTAACAACTTGATCTGAAGTTTCATGATCAGCATCATTAAGTTCCTCACTAATTGGTGTAGACGTCACAGGAACCGGTTTCTGTGATGAACTATTTTCCAATAAGGGAGCAGGTACTGTTACCTCATCAAGTTCTACTTTCCTCCCACTCACTTCTTTCGAGAGAAACTCTTTCTCTAGAAAGGATCCGAATTTAGCAACGAAAATCTTGCCTTCAGATCTGTGATAGAAGGTGTACCCAACAGTCTCCTTTGGGTATCCTATGAAGACACATTTTTCCGATTTGGGTTCGAGCTTATCTGGTTGAAGTTTCTTTACATAAGCATCGCAGCCCCAAACTTTAAGAAACGACAACTTTGGTTTCTTGCCAAACCACAGTTCATAAGGCGTCGTCTCAACGGGTTTTGACGGTGTCCTATTCAACGTGAATGCGGCCGTCTCTAAAGCATAACCCCAAAATGATAGCGGTAAATCGGAAATAGACATCATAGATCGCACCATATCTAGTAAAGTACGACACGACGCTCGACACACCATTTCTCCGTGGTGTTCCGGGTGGCGTGAGTTGCGTAAACTATTCCACATTGTTTCAAATGTAAACCAAACTCGTAACTCAAATATTCTCCTCCACGATCAGATCGTAGAAATTTTATTTTCTTGTTACGATGATTTTCCACTTCACTCTGAAATTCTTTGAACTTTTCAAATGTTTCAGATTTGTGTTTCATTAAGTAGATATACCCATATCTGCTCAAATCATCTCGTGAAGGTGAGAAAATAACGATACCGCCAAGTGCCTCAACATTCATTGGACCACAAACATCGGTATGTATGATTTCCAACAAATCAGTTGCTCGCCCATAGTTCCGAGAACGGCGTTTTGTCATCTTGCCCATGAGGCACGGTTCGCAAGTACCAAGTGATTCATAATCAAGTGATTCCGTAGCCCATCAAGATGGAGTTTCTTCATGCTTTTACACCGATATGACCTAAACGGCAAAGGCCACAAATAAGTTGCACTATCATTATCAACTCTGCATCTTTTGGCTTCAACATTATGAATATGTGTATCACTACCGTCGAGATTCAACAAGAATAGACCATTCTTCAAGGGTGCATGACCATAAAAGATATTACTCATATAAATAGAACAACCATTATTCTCTAGTTTAAATGAATAACCGTCTCGCATTAAACAAGATCCAGATATAATGTTCATGCTCAACGCTGGCACCAAATAATAATTATTTAGGTCTAAAACTAATCCCAAAGGTAGATGTAGAGGTAGCGTGCGATCGCGATCACATCGACTTTGGAACCATTTCCAACGCGCATCGTCACCTCGCCCTTAGCCATCTTCGCTAATCCGTAGTTCCTGCTTCGAGTTGCAAATATTAGCAATGTAACCAGTATCAAATACCAGGTACTATCATGCGAGTATTAGTAAGGTACACATCAATAACATGTATATCACATATACCTTTGTTCACCTTGCCATCCTTTTTATCCGCCAAATACTTGGGGCAGTTCCGCTTCCAAAGGTCCGGGTCTGCTTGCAGTAAAACACTCAGTTTCAGGCTTAGGTCCAGACTTGGGTTTCTTCTCTTGATCAAGAACTTTCTTACTGTTCTTTTTGAAGTTTCCTTCTTCTTCCCTTTGCCCTTTTTCTTGAAACTAGTGGTCTTGTTGATCATCAACACTTGATGCTCTTTCTTGATTTCTACCTCCGCAGCTTTTAGCATCGCCAAGAGCTCAGGAATTGTCTTAGTCATCCCTTGCATATTATAGTTCATCACGAAGCTCTTGTAGCTTGGTGGCAGTGATTGGAGAATTCATCAATGACACTATCATCCGGAAGATTAACTCCCAGCTGAATTAAGTGATTGTTATACCCGGACATTTTGAGTATGTGCTCACCGACGTAACTATTCTCCTCCATCTTGCAGCTATAGAACTTATTGGAGACTTCATATCTCTCAATCCGGCATTTGCTTGAAATATTAACTTCAACTCCTGGAACATCTCATATGCTCCATGACGTTCAAAACGTCGTTGAAGACCCGGTTCTAAGCCGTAGCATGGCACAATCGAACTATAGAGTAGTCATCAGCTCTGCTTTGCCGACGCTCACAACTTCGGATCAAGATCTGCAGCAGGTTGTCACCCAAATGGAGCTTCCAGACGTAATTTTTCTGTGCAGCAATGAGGATAATCCTCAAGTTACGGACCCAAATTCCGTGTAATTGCTACCATCATCTTTCAACTTTGCTTTCTCAAGGAACGATTAAAATTCAACGGAACAACAAAGACGAGCCATCTATCTACAAGAAACATAGACAAGCAAAATACTATCAGGTACTAAGTTCATGATAAATTTAAGTTCAATTAATCATATTAAAAAACTCCCACTTAGACAGACATCTCTCTAGTCATCTAAGTGATCACGTGATCCATATCAACTAAACCGTGTCCGATCATCACGTGAGACAGAGTAGTTTCAATGGTGAACATCACTATGTTGATCATATCTACTATATGATTCACGTTCGACCTTTCGGTCTCCGTGTTCCGAGGCCATATCTGTTATATGCTAGGCTCGTCAAGTTTAACCTGAGTATTCAAGGCGTGCAACTGTTTTGCACCCGTTGTATTTGAACGTAGAGCCTATCACACCCGATCATCACGTGGTGTCTCAAAGACGAAGAACTTTCGCAACGGTGCATACTCGTGGAGAACACTTCTTGATAATTTTTTTAGTGAGAGATCATCTTATAATGCTACCGCCAATCAAAGCAAGATAAGATGCATAAAGGATAAACATCACATGCAATCAATATAAGTGATATGATATGGTCATCATCATCTTGTGCTTGTGATCTCCATCGCCAAGCAATCACCATGATCACCATCGCCACCGCGCGACACCTTGATCTCCATCGTAGCATCGTTGTCGTCTCGCCAACTATTGCTTCTACGACTATCGCTACTCCTTAGTGATAAAGTAAAGCAATTACATGGCGCTTGCATTTCATACAATAAAGCGACAACCATATGGCTCCTGCCATTGTCGATAACTCGGTTACAAAACATGATCATCTCATACAATAAAATATAGCATCAGGCCTTGACCATATCACATCACAACATGCCCTGCAAAAACAAGTTAGACGACCTCTACTTTGTTGTTGCAAGTTTTACGTGGCTGCTACGGGCTGAGCAAGAACCGTTCTTACCTACGCAACAAAACCACAAAGATAGTTTGTCAAATAGACTCGCTTTTAACCTTCTCAAGGACCGGGCGTAGCCATACTCGGTTCAACTAAAGTGAGAGAGACAGACACCCGCCGGTCACCTTTAAGCAACGAAAGTGCTCGGAGCGGTGAAACCAGTCTCGCCGTAAGCGTCACGCGTAATGTCGGTCCGGCCGCTTCATCTCACAATACCGCTGAACCAAAGTATGACATGCGGTAGGCAGTATGACTTGTATCGTCCACAACTCACTTGTGTTCTACTCGTGCATATGACATCAACGCATAAAACCTGGCTCGGATGCCATCATTGGGGAACGTAGTAATTTCAAAAAATTTCCCACGATCACGCAAGACCATGGTGATGGCATAGCAACGAGAGGGAAGAGTGTCCGTCCACGCACTCGTGAGAACGAAAGCGAAGCGCGTTATAACAACGCTGTTGATGTAGTCAGACGCCTTCACGATCCGACCGATCCAAGCACCGAACGTACGGCACCTTCGAAGTTCTACACACGCTCAGCTCGATGACGATCCCGGACTCCGATCCAGCAAAGTGTCGGGATGAGTTCCGTCAAGACGACGGCGCAGGACGATGTTGATGCTCCACCGACGCAGGGCTTCGCCTAAGCTCCGCGACGATATGACTTCTCCGGCGCAGGCTTCGCCTAAGCTCCATGACGATATGACCAAGTGGAATATGGTGGAAGGGGGCACCGCACACGGCTAAGGAAAGATCCAGAGATCAACTTGTGTGTCTTGGGGTGCCCCTGCCCCCATATATAAAGGAGGCAAGGGGAGGTGGCCGGCCCTAGGGGGAGGCGCACCAAGGAGGAGTCCTACTCCCACCGGGAGTAGGACTCCCCCCCCCTCTCCTAGTTGGACTAGGATTGGAGGAGGGGGAAGAGGGAAGGGGCGCCGCCCCCCCCCCCTTCCTTGTCCTATTCGGACTAGAGGGGGGAGGGGGGCGCGCAGCCCACCTTGGCTGGCCCTTCCTCTTCTCTCCTATGGCCCATTAGGCCCATGGACCTCCCGGGGTTCCGTAACCTCCGCATCTCCCAAAATCCCGATTTCACCGGAACACTTCCGATGTCCAAATGTAGGCTTCCAATATATCAATCTTTATGTCTCGACCACTTCGAGACTCCTCGTCATGTCCGTGATCACATCCGGGACTCGAACAACCTTCGTGCATCAATACTTATAAACTCATAATGAACTGTCATCGAAACGTTAAGCGTCACGGACCCTACGGGTTCGAGAACTATGTAGACATGACCTAGAACCATTCTCGGTCAATAACCAATAGCGGAACCTGGATGCCCATATTGGTTCCTACATATTCTACGAAGATCTTTATCGGTCAAACCGCATAACGACATAATGCTTGTTCCCTTTGTCATCGGTATGTTACTTACCCGAGATTCGATCGTCGGTATCCAATACCTAGTTCAATCTCGTTACGGTAAGTCTCTTTACTTGTTCTCAGAATACATCATCTCACAACTAACTCATTAGTTGTAATGCTTGCAAGGCTTAAGTGATGTGTATTACCGAGAAGGCCTAGAGATACCTCTCCACAATCGGAGTGACAAAACCTAATCTCGAAATACGCCAACCCAACAAGTACCTTTGGAGACACCTGTAGTACTCCTTTATAATCACCCAGCTTACGTTGTGACGCTTTGGTAGTACCCAAAGTGTTCCTCCGTAAACGGAGTTGCATAATCTCATAGTTATAGGAACATGTATGGGTCATGAAGAAAGCATTAACATACTAAACGATCAAGTGTTAAGCTAACGGAATGGGTCATGTCAATCAGATCATTCAACTAATGATGTGACCTTGTTAATCAAATAACAACTCCTTGTTCATGGTTAGGAAACATAACCATCTTTGATTAACAAGCTAGTCAAGTAGAGGCATACTAGTGACATACTGTTTGTCTATATATTCACACATGTATTATGTTTCCGGTTAATACAATTCTAGCATGAATAATAAACCTTTATCATGATATAAGGAAATAAATAATAACTTTATTATTGCCTCTAGGGCATATTTCCTTCAAATAGAACCCCCCCATCGGGCCACAGCCTCTTGGCCTCTAACCAGCCGCCCGGCCAGCGCTACACCCCATGGGGCGACCGAAAGCCTAATCCCCTCCCTCACAATCCCCGATCCAGTCCCCTCCCCCTCTCCCCGATCTGGGTGCCCCTCGCCTCGAGCACCATCGCCGGTCGCCGCCCGGTGGCTTCACCGGCCGAGGCCACCTCGCCGCCACCCGTCATCGTCCCTCCTCCTCCCGTCCGTGTGCCGCCCCGGCACCTCCACCCCCGATCTGGAACGGGGGCCCAACCCCGCGGCGCTGCTGCCCGTGCCCTACACCCTCCCGTGAGCTGCGCCCCTCCTCTCCTCCTCTCGCCTCCCCTTTTGCGGTCCACGCGCCCGGCCCGCTTCGCCCGCGTCAGCAGCCGCCTCGGCGCCTCTGGGCGCCTCGTGGCTCGGCCGCGCCCATGGACGTACCCCGCGCCTCCCTCTCTCCCTCTGTCCCCGTCCCCTTGCTCGTGCTCCGTCGTGCCCCCTGCTCACCCCGTTCACCGCGCCGCCCCAGCCCGTCCGCATCCGGCTGCGCCCCCGCGCCTCCATCGCTTCGCCCGACCGCCATAGGCAGCCGGAACCCCACGCCCGCCGCCCCCCCGACGCTCACCTCTGCCCGACCAGCGCTGGGCCAGCCTAGCGCCCGTCTCCCGCCGTTAGCGCTGGCGCCCGCTAGGCAGCCGCCTGTTCGAAGCACGCCCGATAGGCCCCTGGGGCCTATGACAGATGGGCCCCATGCCCATAACGTTTTATTAAAAAAAGGAATTAGAAATAAAAATAGTAAATAAAAAATGATTTAATAAAATTAATTATTAATTAATTAATTATCTAATGAATTAATTAAGTTAATTAATCCGGTTTAATTAATTTAATTAACTAGTTAGGTTAATTAAATAGTAATTAAATTAACTAATCTGTAATTAACCTAAACAGAGAATGACAGGTGGGTCCCACTGGACCCACATGTCAGGTTGACCAAGTCAACTCCGTTGACTGCCGACGTTGGCATGACATCATGCTGACGTCATAAATCCATTTTTCGAATTAATTAAATTCCAGAAATTAATAAAATCTTTAGAAAATCATATCTTTTAATCCGTAACTCGGATTAAAATATTTTCAACATGAAAGTTGCTCAGAACGACGAGACGAATCCGGATACGCAATCCGTTCGTCCGCCACGCCCCCCTAACCTATCGAACTCGCAACTTTCCCTCCGCCCTTCCGCTCAAAATTAAACACCGAATACTTTCCGGATGTTTCCCCTTAACCAGTACCACCTCATACCACGTTAGGTCACGCCTATCATCGTTACTTGTCTTGTTATGCATCGATATGCATCTGTTTATATGGTATTCATTGTTTCTCCCCCCCCCCCCTCTTCTCTCCGGTAAACTACGAGACCGACGCTGCTGCTGGCCAGTTCGACTACGGAGTTGACGACCCCTCTCTTGCCAGAGCAACCAAGCAAGCCCCCCCCTTGATCACCAGATATCGCCTATTCTACTCTATACTGCTTGCATTAGAGTAGTGTAGCATGTTACTGCTTTCCGTTATACCTATCCTGATGCAATAGCCTGTCCTTGTTACTACTGTTGTTACCTTTACCTGCTATCCTACTTGTTTAGTATAGGATGCTAGTATTTTCATCTGTGGCCCTACATTCTTGTCCGTCACTGTGCTATACTATCGGGCCGTGATCACTCGGAGGTGATCACGGGTATATACTATATACTTTATACATGATACATGTGGAGACTAAAGTCGGGTCGGCCGGTGGAGCACCCATGAGTGGATCTTTGTGGCGGAGCTGTGGCAGGTTGAGACCGCCTAGGAGAGAGGTGGGCCTGGCCCTGTTCGGCGTTCGCGGATACTTAACACGCTTAACGAGATCTTGGTATTTGATCTGAGTTTGCTACGGGCCTATACGCACTAACCAACTACGTGGGAGAGATATGTGCACTCGGCGTCGTGGTATCAGCCGAAGCACTTCGTGACGTCAGCGACTGAGCGGCGCGCGCCGAATTGGACTGGAACGCCACTAGGCTAGGTCTGCTTTCGACCGCCCTCGCAACGTGCAGGTGTGTGTGTTCAGGTGATGGGCCTGCACCCTGGCGCCTAGGTTTAGACCGGCGTCTTGACCTCTCTGTTGAGCCTAGGTGGGCTGCGATGTGTTGATCTTCATGGCGGGCATGACCCAGAAAGTGTGTCCGCCAAATGGGATCAAGCGTGTTGGGTTATGTGGTGCACCGCAGGAAGTTAATCTATTCGAATAGCCGTGATCTTCGGTAACAGGACGACTTGGAGTTGTACCTTGACCTTATGACAACTAGAACCGGATACTTAATAAAACACACCCTTCCAAGTGCTGCCGGATACAACCGGTCGCTCTCTCTCTCGTGGATACGAGGAGGATCGCCGGGTAGGATTATTGCTATGTGATGTTACTTGGAGGACTTCAACCTACCCTCTTCTACTGTTGCAAGACGAAGGTGACCAAGCGTAGTCTTCGATAAGACTAGCTATCCCCTCTTATTCTGGCATTCTGCAGCTTCAGTCCACTGATATGGCCCTTTACACATATATCCATGCATATGTAGTGTAGCTCCTTGCTTAAGTAGTACTTTGGATGAGTACTCACGGTTGCATTGTTTCCCCTTTTCCTCTATCTCTTCTCGATTGCATGCGACTGCACGATGGAGCCCTGTGGAGCTGTGACGCCACCGCCGATGACTTTACTACTACACTGCAGGCGCCTACTACTACGCAGCAGCCCACGACGACGACCGTGAGTAGTTAGGAGGATCCTGTGCAGGAGGTCTGCGCCTCTTCGATCAGATTCTCGGTTTGTGCTAGCCATCTTATGGCAGCTTGTTTAACTTATGTCTGTACTCAGATATTGTTGCTTCCGCTGACTCGCCTATGATCGAGCACTTGTATTCGAGCCCTCGAGGCCCTGGCTTGTATTATGATGCTTGTATGACTTATTTTATTTTTAGAGTTGTGTTGTGATATCTTCCCATGAGTCCTCGATCTTGATCGTACACGCTTATGCAGTATGATTAGTGTACGATTGAATCGGGGCGTCACAAGTTGGTATCGAGCCGATCCTGTAGGAATCCCCTTCCAACTCCTTGGCGAAGTCGAGTCTAGACATTGCAAAACTTTTACTAACATGGTTGTGCGGCCCATGGGCCCACGTCGCCATTGGGTGGTATTAGGATCTTTTACTCCTCGATCTTTACTCTGGGATTCTGAACTCTCTTCTATTCGGGTTAAACGATTTTGCTAAAAACAAAACTAACTTTAGGTTCTCGCAAGTACTTTCTCCCGGAGAGCCCTCACTTCAGATGATCGCCCCGCTAATCAAGATTCAAGATACTCTCCGATGTTCTCTCGAGACTTTGTGCCCATCACTTTTGCTATTCCCGACCACCGATAAGTCCGTATGGATAACTATTTACACTTGCCATTCATACGATCATCCCCATTGATCTTGTTATTACAAGATACCGAAGTTTTCTCTATTGTTCCGAGAATACTTTGTGCCTACTGCCTAGCAGTTCTTTGCCACATGAATACCCCTTCAAATAAATCCTCGCACTTGTCGAGTATCCGCTCAACCCCAGTTGTTCATGTGTTTCACAAAAATACATTCAAATACTACCCGATCTTCCGAAAATCCTGAGCAGCCTATTGCTCTTGAAATTCTTGTTTGCTTGCAATATGATTAATCCCATAAGTCTCGTAATCTTAATGGCATACCTTGTCATTATCATTTTGAGTCTGTTGATTCAATATGTTGCAATTCTCGCAATCCTCAAATAGATCCTAGAATTCATCCTTCCGCTCGGGCGTCATTTTGAACATGAGCTGGTTCTCACCAAACCGTCTGCAGCCGACGATTGTGCCTCCGTATATTCAATTGATCCATCCTTGATCGGAACGTCTGCTTCTGATCCTTTGTTTTGGAAATCATAATTCCTTTGCATTTAAGCTATGAATTATTCAGATGCTTCCATAACCTGTTGCATTTGCATTCCTTCCTCTTCTGGTTGAGTATCGATACTCATATCAGATCCTTTGTGGACCATCAAGTCCTTTGTTGGATTGTTATCCGACAATGACCTTCACACTTGATCACTTTGTGAGTTCTTCCCCTGATACATAATGCCTTTGTTAAGTCGTATCCTCTGCTTGGCCAACCATGCTCTGCTTTGTGGCTTGTGTTATTTACTCTTGAAACTTGTGGTATATGTTTCTAAGAAGCCCCTATGGGTTGAACCTATGCCTTCCTTAATATGTGTGAACTCGACAGTTTTCATGAGTCATACACTTCTGGTATTTTGCCAGATAAAATTTCAACACTACAACTTCCTCGAAGGTGAGAAGTGAATGAAAGGTTATGCATTGGAGAAGTGGGAGTCGACCTTGAACTTTGTGTTCATGCCCATGGACACGATGTAGATCTTATCATTAAAGCTTCTCTTAAATTAATTATTCCTTTGGTATAAGTTCATCTTATATCCTGGATCCGCCTTTTGCAATCGTGGTTCCGACCATGTTCTCTTTTAAATACCATTTCTCGTGCAAGTTTAAGCACTTGTCTTCGGTGAGAGCAATACCCTAGTCCAACTTCTACTTTGATCTGTCATCGAGTATTACCCCCCTGGTATCTCGAGATTATCATGGAACTGCATAACTTCTTATGAGTTCTTCATCAAGTGCTACATTCCCATTGATTCCAATTTTTCACGGGCTCTGAGTTATTAAACACTCAAAGACACCAATAACTGAACCGAGTCCGCACTACGGTTCAACAACTCTTCGTAAGCTTCTATAAGTACGAAGTTTGTACCGATCACATCATTCCTAGCCTGATCGGCTATATCATTATCATGCTAAATTTTAACTGTGCTACCGGGTCCTTCTTCTCGGAGCACATATTTCGACGGTGAGCTAATCTTACAATCGATCTCCCTCGTCATACCGTTTCGCCTTGAACAACAAGCTTGATTTCAAGTTTGTGTCCTACCCGTGGTTCCAATAACCTTCCGCTTCATTATTCCTTTGACTTGATGTTGTCACTGATTGATTACATCTTCATGAAATCTCTCGACAAATGTGTCGTGATCATCATCAACCTTATGAGCTCTTCCAGGATATCAATTGAGTTCATGATGAGAAATACCATCCTTGCCCCTGATGATATGTGTTACCTTTGACCACTTATTTGCCTTTCGTTCAACACAAACTTGTTCGTGTTTTGAGTTATACCTTGAGATCCCTACTATCCAGCATTTGTTCTTCCTTACCTTGGAGTATTACCATCTTTTAATATCAAGGATGTGGTGAGGATTGCTCCACCTCTTAAGAAATTCTTGGTATAATGATACTTCTCACCATCACCATTCTTTCTTGGTCCTCGGTTGATTCCAACCGGAGTACCAACAAGTGAACTATGCTATTTGGATTCTGCCCTTCTAGCAACCCTATTGCTTTGAAGTTAATGGTCGGCCGTTCATTCTTGGACTATTGATTATTGAATCACCATTCTGACATTGGTCGTGCAGCCCAACCCATATTTCGGGCACCTTTCAACCAATGTTTAATTGTGTATGTTTTCCTCGAGCATACAACATTATATCATTTCAATCAACAAGTGTCATCTTCTTGTTCACATTATTGTGGAAATCCATCCGTTTGGAATTCTCGATGAATTGTCGCTGAGCCCATCAGCCACCTCCTCATCCTCACCTTGGTTTAATGATGAACTATTGCTTCAGAACCCGCCTCATAGTTCATTTCCGAGAGTCTTGCAATGTCATTTAAATCGATTTGTGTTGCACCTTTTCCGCTTCGGACATCCTGAGTCCGAGGTATCATGACACCAATTGGATCTAAATCTCGGTCGAGATATGATGGTTGGGACAACTTTCCGGGAGTTATGTTGTTGGTCCATTGATGACCGGTAACATGATGTCATGCCTAGCACCCCCCGGCCGAGGACCTATCATTATTATTTCTTTTGCAAGGATAACCATTCCTCCCGGAGGAAATTGTAGGACTTATTTTATAAGTTACTCTGATGGATCATTGGTGTATCCAAAGTCTGGCCCTTGATTGAAACACCATATCATTGCTACCAAGCATGTCTGTGGTACTCCGTTCATCACCAAGAACATTTGAAGCACAATGCTAAATTCTCTTTATCAATTATCCAAACACCGTTGTATGGGTAATGTCATGAAATTTTTCTCCCTTACCTAAAGGGTTTTCTACATTATATCCTCTCATGGATATCATGCTCGCTTGTCATTGGGAAGGATATACTCCTGAAATATGTGTTTAAACACATTTTCCTTTCAATTATTCTGCTTAATCTGATAATGATACTATCCTTTCCATCGTGTTGTTTAACCTTTCCAGTAACCAGACTTAACCAAGCAGTGATAATTCCCTGCTTAGGTAAGCACCTCGTTGTACCACTCTGTAAGTAAGACCCTGTTACTATTGTTGATGACATTCCGGTAACCATCGATGGACGAGAACTTTGCCTATTGGTCCGCCTCATTCAACGAGCATGAAAATTGGTTCTCTTCGTCCCTCGCCCTTGGTACCTATGTTGTTGCCGACATGACCCATAGACTCTCCTCTGACATGCCTTGCTTAGATGATTGTGCAAGACGTCACCGCCTTTCCTACTTTTAACCCACATGGTGGGCCCATAACCCACAATTCCACAGGATCGAAACCTGACTCTCCTGTACCCCCCTGATGTCAAAGTTATTCCTCGCGCTTGACTTGTGTAATTCACGGGCCACCGTCCCAAGTGATCTATTTTGGTAATAGACGCAATACTCAATCTCATTGCTCTGGACCCCTTTCGCATGTTGTTTCAGACATCGAACAATGGCCTATCCGTTTGAAACTTCTCATGGTACCTTCTTACTTTACTCTCGATATTTCTTAAGTTCAATTCGAGAGTTACTTCCTACCCCATTCCCTGAGTTATGTACCAGATAGTCAACCTGGTAAGGCCCGCCCTTCCCGAGTCTTCCCCCATATCCTTTTTGTAAGTACGATGAAGATCCCGAAGAAAGGATGACGACTTCATCATTTTGACCTGAAGCAGAAGTATGAAGGCATCAATATATTGGATTGACCTCTTCGAGAAGAGCAAGCCGGGATGAGAAGACCCACTATATTCGTTACCAAACCATTCCCCTTTACTCCCCTCTTAAATCTCGGGACGAGATTTCTTGTAGTGGAGGAGAATTGTGACGCCCGGATAATTAAGCTACAGTAACCCTCTGGTAATGATGCCACGTCACCTCGATTATTGTTGAAAATCTCGCGTTAGTTCGTAACCGATCCAAATTCAAATCTGAATTAAAGTTAAAACAATTAAAGTTTTCAAAAGTCAAAACTAAATTGTTCCTAACGTGTCATATAACCCGTAATAAATGTTGGTGAAGAAGTCATCTTCTAATAAAATACTTAAATGCACTAAATAAACTAAAAACAGCGATAAAACAATTATCTAAAATGCTTTTAAAATAATAAGCACATGCAAAACACTTTATTAAAGTGCTAGCATATTTGGGGCTGTGACCTATTTGATAACACCAAATTAGTTGTCGCTTTTAAATTTTATAAAACTAAAATAAAAGAAAACAGAAAAGAAATAGAATAAAAACAAAAGAAGAAAAGAAAATGTAACCAAAAAGAAAGAACCCCCCATCAGGCCACCCTGGCCTCTGACAACCAGGGCCCAGCCGGCGCCTATAGCCCCCCTGGGGCGACCGAAACCCTAATCCCCTCCCTCACAATCCCCGATCCAGTCCCCTCCCCCTCTCCCCGATCTGGGTGCCCCTCGCCCCGAGCACCATCGCCGGTCGCCGCCCGGTGGCTTCACCGGCCGAGGCCACCTCGCCGCCGCCCGTCATCGTCCCTCCTCCTCCTGTCCCTCCTCTCCTCCCTCTGCCCTCCCCCTTTTGCGGTCACCGCGCCCGGTCACTGGCGTCGGCCAGACTCCGGCACCTCTGGACGCGCCCTGGTCGTGCTCCGGCCGCGCCCATGGACTCACCCCGCGCCTCCCTCTCTCCCTCTGTCCCCGTCCCCGTGCTCGTGCTCCGCCGTGCCCCCCTGCTCACCCCGTTCACCGTGCCTCCCCTGCCCGTCCTCGTCCGGCCGTGCCACCTCGCCTCCACTGCGCCCCCCTGCTCCGACCGTCCATAGGCCGCCGGAACCCCACGCCCGCCGCCCCCTCACGACGCCACCGCTTGCTTGCTGGGCCAGCCTAGCCGCGCCCGTCTCCAGCGCCCGTTAGCGCTCGGGCGCCCGCTAGTGCGTGCACGCCCGTTCGGGCCACGCCCGATAGGCCCCTGGGGCCTATGACAGATGGGCCCCATGCCCATAACGTTTTATTAAAAAAAAGGAATTAGAAATAAAAATAGTAAATAAAAAAATGATTTAATAAAATTAATTATTAATTAATTAATTATCTAATGAATTAATTAAGTTAATTAATCCGGTTTAATTAATTTAATTAACTAGTTAGGTTAATTAAATAGTAATTAAATTAACTAATCTGTAATTAACCTAAACAGAGAATGACAGGTGGGTCCCACTAGACCCACATGTCAGGTTGACCAAGTCAACTCTGTTGACTGCTGACGTCAGCATGACATCATGCTGACGTCATAAATCCATTTTTCGAATTAATTAAATTCCAGAAATTAATAAAATCTTTAGAAAATCATATCTTTTAATCCGTAACTCGGATTAAAATATTTTCAACATGAAAGTTGCTCGGAACGACGAGACGATTCCGGATACGCAATCCGTTCGTCTGCCACACCACCCTAACCTATCGAACTCGCAACTTTCCCTCCGCCTTCGCTCAAAACGCGAAACACCGGAATACTTTCCGGATGTTTCCTTAACCGTACCACCTCATACCACGTTAGGGCACGCCTAGCATCGTTACTTGTCTTGTCATGCATCGATATGCATCTGTTTACATGGTATTCATTGTTTCTTCCCCTCTTCTCTCCGGTAGACTACGAGACCAACGCCGCCGCCCGGTTCGACTACGGAGTTGACGACCCCTCTCTTTTGCTAGAGCAACCAGCAAGCCCCCCTTGATCACCAGATATCGCCTATTCTACTCTATACTGCTTGCATTAGAGTAGTGTAGCATGTTACTGCTTTCCGTTATACCTATCCTGATGCATAGCCTGTCCTTGTTACTACTGTTGTTACCTTTACCTGCTATCCTACTTGTTTAGTATAGGATGCTAGTATTTTCATCTGTGGCCCTACATTCTTGTCCGTCTGCTGTGCTATACTATCGGGCCGTGATCACTCGGGAGGTGATCACGGGTATATACTATATACTTTATACATGATACATGTGGAGACTAAAGTCGGGTCGGTGGAGCACCCATGAGTGGATCTTTGTATGAGCGACAGGCAGGTTGAGACCGCCTAGGAGAGAGGTGGGCTCTGGCCCTGCTCGGGCGTTCGCGGATACTTAACACGCTTAACGAGATCTTGGTATTTGATCTGAGTTGGCTATGGGCCTATACGCACTAACCAACCACGTGGGAGAGATATGGGCACTCGGCGTCGTGGTATCACCGAAGCTCTTCGTGACGCCGGGCCGATCGAGCGCGCTACCAATTGGACCGAACGCCACTAGGCTAGGTCTGCTTCGACCGCCCTTGCAACGTCTTGTGTGTGTTCAGGTGATGGGCCCGGACCCACAGGTGCCTAGGTTTAGACCGCGGTCTTGACCTCTCTGTTGAGCCTAGGTGGGCTGCGACGTGTTGATCTTCCGCCGGGCATGACCCAGAAAGTGTGTCTCGCCAAATGGGATCAAGCGTGTTGGGTTATGTGGTGCACCCCGCAGGAAGTTAATCTATTTGAATAACCGTGATCTTCGCAATGTGACGACTTGGAGTTGTACCTTGACCTTATGACAACTAGAACCGGATACTTAATAAAACACACCCTTCCAAGTGCGGATACAACCGGTGGTCGCTCTCTCTCGTGGATACGAGGAGGGATCGCGGGTAGGATTATTGCTATGTGATGTTACTTGGAGGACTTCAACCTACCCTCTTCTACCTGCTGTAAGACGAAGGTGACCGAGCGTAGTCTTCGATAAGACTAGCTATCCCCTCTTATTCTGGCATTCTGCAGTTCAGTCCACTGATATGGCCCTTTACACATATATCCATGCATATGTAGTGTAGCTCCTTGCTTGCGAGTACTTTGGATGAGTACTCACGGTTGCATTGTTTCCCCCTTTTCCCTCTATCTCTTCTCGATTGCTGCGACCAGACGATGGAGCCCAGGAGCCAGACGCCACCGTCGATGACGACTACTACACTGGAGGCGCCTACTACTACGTGCAGCCCGCTGACGATTTACCTGTGAGTAGTTAGGAGGATCCTGTGCAGGAGGCATGCGCCTCTTCGATCTGTATCTCGATTTGTGCTAGCCATCTTATGGCACCTTGTTTAACTTATGTCTATACTCAGATATTGTTGCTTCACGACTCGCTCTATGATCGAAAGCACTTGTATTCGAGCCCTCGAGGCCCCGGCTTGTATTATGATACTTGTATGACTTATTTTATTTTTAGAGTTGTGTTGTGATATCTTCCCGTGAGTCCTCGATCTTGATCGTATTAACGCTATGCGTGTATGATTAGTGTATGATTGAATCGGGGGTGTCACATTAGTCCTGGCATTATTAACATATCTATGCTGTAGATCAATAGCTCGTATTTAGCTCCCTGTTTTATTTTTGATATGTTCCTAGAGAAAACTATGTTGAAAGATGTTAGTAGAAATGATGCGGATTTGATCCGTGATCCGAGGAATTATCCTCATTGCTGCACAGAAGTATTATGTCCTTGATGCACCGCTAGGTGACAGACCTATTACAGGAGCAGATACAGACGTTATGAAAATTTGGCTAGCTCAATATGATGATTACTTGATAGTTAAGTGCACCATGCTTAACGGCTTAGAATCGGGACTTCAAAGACTTTTTGAACATCATGGACCATATGAGATGTTCTAGAAGTTGAAGTTAATATTTCAAGAAAATACCCTAGTTGAGAGATATGAAGTCTCCAACAAGTTCTATAGCTAAAAGATGGAGGAGAATAGCTCAAGCAGTGAGCATGTGCTCAGATTGTCTGGGTACTACAATCGCTTGAATCAAGTGGGAGTTAATCTTCCAGATAAGATAGTGATTGACAAAGTTCTCTAGTCACCAAGTTACTAGAACTTCATGATGAACTATAGTATGCAAGGGATGACAAAAACGATTCCCGAGCTCTTCGTGATGCTGAAATCGACGAAGGTAGAAATCAAGAAAGAGCATCAAGTGTTGATGATTGACAAGATCACTAGTTTCAAGAAAAGGGCAAAGGGAAAGAAAGGGAACTTCAAGTATAATGGCAAGCAAGTTGCTACTCAAGTGAAGAAGCCCAAGTCTGGACCTAAGCCTGAGACTAAGTGCTTCTACTGCAAAGGGACTGGTCACTGGAAGCGGAACTACCCCAAGTATTTGGCGGAAAAGAAGGATGGCAAAGTGAACAAAGGTATATTTGATATACATGTTATTGATGTGTACTTTACTAGTGCTTATAGCAACCCCTCAGTATTTGATACTAGTTCAGTTGCTAAGAGTAGTAACTCGAAACGGAGTTGCGTAATGAATGTAAACTAGTTAAGGGTGAAGTGACGATGTGTGTTGGAAGTGGTTCCAAGATTGATATGATCATCATCGCACACTCCCTATACTTTCAGGATTAGTGTTGAGCCTAAATAAATTTTATTTGGTATTTGCGTTAAGCATGAATAATATTTGGTCATGTTTATTGCAATACTGTTATTCATTTAAAGTCAGAGAATAATTGTTGTTCTGTTTACATGAATATAAAACCTTCAATGGTCATACACCCAAGGTCAATGGTTTATTGAATCTCGATCGTAGTGATACACATATTCATAATATTGAAGACAAAAGAAGCAAAGTTAATAATGATAGTGCAACTTATTTCTGGCACTGCCATTTAGGTCATATTGATGTAAAGCGCATGAATAAAACCCATGCTGATTGGCTTTTGGAATCACTTGATTATGAATCATTCGATGCTTGCGAACCATGCCTCATGGGCAAGATGACTAAGACTCCGTTCTCCGGAACAATGGAGCGAGCAACTGACTTATGGGAAATAATACATACTGATGTATGCGGTCCGATGAGTGTTGAGGCTCGCAGCAAGTACCGTTATTTTCTGACCTTCACAGATGATTTGAGCAGATATGGGTATATCTACTTGATGAAACATAAATCTGAAACATTTGAAAAGTTCAAATAATTTCAGAGTGAAGTGGAAAATCATCGTAACAAGAAAATAAAGTTTCTACAATCTGATCGTGGAAGAGAATATTTGAAACAATGCGGAATAGTTTCGCAACTCACGCCACCTAGAACACCACAGCGTAATGGTGTGTCCGAACATCGTAACCGTACTTTATTAGATATGGTGCAATCTGTGATGTCTCTTACCGATTTACCACTATCGTTTTGGGGTTATGCATTAGAGACAGCTGCATTCACGTTAAATAGGGCACCATCTAAATCCGTCGAGACGACTCCTTATGAACTATGGTTTGGCAAGAAACCAAAGTTGTCGTTTCTTAAAGTTTGGGGCTGCGATGCTTATGTGAAAAAGCTTCAACCTGATAAGCTCGAACCCAAATCGGAGAAATGTGTCTTCATAGGATACCCAAAGGGGACATTTGAGTACACCTTCTATCACAGAACCGAAGGCAAGACATTCATTGCTAAGAATGGATCCTTTCTAGAGAAGGAGTTTCTCTCGAAAGAAGTGAGTGGGAGGAAAGTAGAACTTGATGAGGTAACTGAACCTGCTCCCTCATTGGAAAGTAGTTCATCACAGAAATCTGTTCCTGTGACTCCTACACCAATTAGTGAGGAAGCTAATGATGATGATCATGAAACTTCAGATCAAGTTGCTACCGAACCTCGTAGGTCAACCAGAGTGAGATCCGCACCAGAGTGGTACGGCAATCCTGTTCTGGAGGTCATGTTACTTGACCATGAGGAACCTACGAACTATGAGGAAGCAATGATGAGCCCGGATTCCGCAAAATGGCTTGAGGACATGAAATCTGAGATGGGATCCATGTATGACAACATAGTATGGACTTTGATTGACTTGCCCAATGATCGGTGAGCCATTGAGAATAAAATGGATCTTCAAGAGGAAGACGAACGCTGATAGTAGTGTTACTATCTACAAAGCTAGACTTGTCGAAAAAGGTTTTTGACAAAGTTCAAGGTGTTGACTACGATGACATTTTCTCACTCGTAGCGATGCTTAAGTCTGTCCGGATCATGTTAGCAAATTGCCACATTTTATGAAATCTGGCAAATGGATGTCAAACCTACATTCCTTAATGGATTTCTTAAAGAAGATTGTATATGATGCAACCAGAAGGTTTTGTCGATCCTAAAGGTGTTAACAAAATGTGCAAGCTCCAGCGATCCATCTATAGACTGGTGCAAGCATCTCGGAGTTGGATTATACGCTTTGATGAGTTGATCAAAGCATATAGTTTTATCTGAGACTTGCGGTGAAGCCTGTATTTACAAGAAAGTGAGTGGGAGCACTACAGCATTTCTGATAAATATATGTGAATGACATATTGTTGGTCAGAAATAATGTAGAATTTTCTGGAAAGCATAAAGGAGTATTTGCAAGGAGTTTTTCAAAGAAAGACCTCAGTGAAGCTGCTTACATATTGAGCATCAAGATCTATAGAGATAGATCAAGACGCTTGATAAAAATTTTCAATGAGTACATACCTTGACAAGATTTTGAAATAGTTCAAAATGGAACAGTCAAAGAAAGAGTTCTTGCATGTGTTACAAGGTGTGAAATTGAGTAAGACTCAAAGCCCGACCACGGCAGAAGATAGAAAGAGAATGAAAGTCATTCCCTATGCCTCAGCCATAGGTTCTATAAAGTACGACATGCTGTGTACCAGATCTATTGTATACCGTACCACTGAGTTTGGCAAGGGAGTACAATAGTGATCTAGGAGTAGATCACTGGACAGCGGTAAAAATTATCCTTAGTGGAATAAGGATATGTTTCTCGATTATGGAGGTGACAAAAGGTTAAATGCGTAAAGGGTTACGTTGATGCAAGTTTTGGCACGATCCGGATGACTCTAAGTCTTAATCTGGATACATATTGAAAGTGGGAGCTATTATCTAGAGTAGCTCCGCAAGAGCATTGTAGACATAGAAATTTGCAAAATACTTACGGATCTGAATGTGACAGACCCGTTGACTAAAATTATCTCATAAGCAAAACATGATCACACCTTAGTACTCTTTGGGTGTTAATCACATAGTGATGTGAACTAGATTACAGACTCTAGTAAACCATTTGGGTGTTGGTCACATATCGATGTGAACTATTGATGTTAAAACAAATGGCGATGTGAACTAGATTATTGACTCTAGTGCAAGTGGGAGACTGAAGGAAATATGCCCTAGAGGCAATAATAAAGTTATTATTTATTTCCTTATTTCATGATAAATGTTTAATATTCATGCTAGAATTGCATTAACCGGAAACATAATTCATGTGTGAATACATAGAAAAACATAGTGTCACTAGTATGCCTCTACTTGACTAGCTCGTTAATCAAAGATGGTTAAGTTTCCTAACCATATACATGAGTTGTCATTTGATTAATAGGATCACATCATTAGGAGAATGATGTGATTGACTTGACCCATTCCGTTTGCTTAGCACTTGATCGTTTAGTATGTTGCTATTGCTTTCTTCATGACTTATACATGTTCCTATGACTATGAGATTATGCAACTCCCGTTTACCGGAGGAACACTTTGTGTTCTACCAAACGTCACAACATAACTGGTTGATTATAAAGGTGCTCTACAGGTGTCTCCGAAGGTACTTGTTGAGTTGGCGTATTTCGAGATTAGGATTTGTCACTCCGATTGTCAGAGAGGTATATCTAGGCCCTCTTGGTAATGCACATCACTATAAGCCTTGCAAGCAATGTGACTAATGAGTTCGTTGCGGGATGATGCAGTATGGAACGAGTAAAGAGACTTGCCGGTAACGAGATTGAACTAGGTATTGAGATACCGACGATCGAATCTCGGGCAAGTAACCTACCGATGACAAAGGGAACAACGTATGTTGTTATGAGGTTTGACCGACAAAGATCTTCGTAGAATATGTAGGAGCCAATATGAGCTTACAGGTTCCGCTATTGGTTATTGACCGGAGACATGTCTAGGTCATATCTACATAGTTCTCGAACCCGTAGGGTCCGCACGCTTAACGTTTGGTGATGATCGATATTATGAGTTTATGTGATTTGATGTACCGAAGGTAGTTCGAAGTCCCGGATGAGATCGGGGATATGACGAGGAGTCTCGAAATGGTCGAGACGTAAAGATCGATATATTGGACGACTATATTCGGACATCGGAAAGGTTCCGAGTGGTTCGGGTATATTTCGGAGTACCGGGGACTTATGGGAATACGGGGTAGAAGTATATGGGCCTTACTGGGCTTTAGGGGAGAGAGAGAGAGGAAGGCCGCGCCCCCCCAATGACTAGTCCAAATTGGACTAGGGGGAGGGGCGGCGCCCCCTCCTTCCTTCTCTTCTCTCTTCCCCTTCCTTGTCTCCTACTCCTACTACTTGGAAGGGGAGGAATCCTACTCCCGGTGGGAGTAGGACTCCTCCAGGGCGCGCCATAGGGGCCGGCCCTCTCCCCCTCCTCCACTCCTTTATATACGTGGCCAGGGGGCACCCCATAGACACAACAAGTTGATCTGCTGATCTATTCCAGCCGTGTGTGGTGCCCCCCTCCACCATATTCCACCTCGGTCATGTCGTAGCGGTGCTTAGGTGAAGTCCTGCGTCGATAGCAACATCATCACCATCATCACGCCGTTCGTGCTGACTAAACTCTCCCGTGAAGCTCTGCTGGATCGGAGTTCGTGGGACGTCATCGAGCTGAACGTGTGCTGAACTCGGAGGTGCCATGCGTTCGGTACTTGGATCAGTCGGATCATGAAGAAGTACGACTACATCAACCGCGTTGTCATAACACTTCCGCTTTCGGTCTACGAGGGTACGTGGACACACTCTCCCCTCTTGTTGCTATGTATCACCATGATCCTACGTGTGCGTAGGAATTTTTTTGAAATTACTACGTTCCCCAACAGGCACAACCCACCTGGGCGCGCCTGGGCCCCCAGGCACGCCCTGGTGGGTTGTGCCCCCCTCAGGGCACCCCTAGGTGCTTCTCTAGCCCACTAGATGTCTTTTGGTCCATAAAAAATCCACAAAAAGTTTCGTGGTGTTTGGACTCCGTTTGATATTGATTTCCTGCGAAGTACAAAAACAAGCAAAAAACAACAACTGGCACTGGGCATTATGTCAATAGGTTAGTCCCAAAAAATGATATAAAGTTGCTATAAAATGATTGTAGAACATCAAAGAATGATAATATAACAGCATGGAACAGTAAAAAATTATAGATGCGTTGGAGACGTATCAGCGATAGACCTGCTTTGGGCCGACCAAACGCTACTCCCTAACTGGGTAGTTATAAAGGTAGGTTTCAGACTTGTCCATACCCATGCAGCGAGACATGGTCAAGGAAGATGGGAATTGCCCCTCCGATCATAAGATATATACTCTGGGCCCCTCGTGTGATCCGACCAAGATAAGCATGGCCATGAGACATTGATTATGGGATAATCCGGTATATGGTCAGCATCACTGGAACAAGAAAGAGGTCGGGCTACCACAAGGATGACAGACTCGCCTTGAGCCTGACAACATATATCGTGTGGCAAAGGGAACCGAAGTGTGATACGTTGTTCAGGTTCACCAATCGGCTTCATTGTCTACTTGGTGGTCGGCATGCCTTGCTAGAGTCGCTACCAATCAAGCAGATCGGAGGTGATCCGACCTGCGCACAAGCCAACTTGAACCTAAGGTGTCGCGCGCTTAAGGGAAGGAACTTGTGAGGTTGTATCCGACTCCATGAGTTAGATGTGATCCTACTCAGACTCGGATCCAAGTGGATTATAGGCTTTAGGGTCTGTGCAAGGTCCAAGTGTTGAGCCCGCAACGGATGCCTATATATAGTGGAGGTGCGGCATACTCATTCGGTTGGTCACTTCAGCGCCATCTCAAGGGCTTTGCATGTGTTGCAAGTAGCCACCTCCACTCGCCGCCGATTGTGTGATCGGACCTAGCAGTCCGCCGCACGGTGTTCCTCCTGCACGCGCGGATACCATTAGAGGTGGTGCACTTGCGCCGCTCCGGTGAACCTATATGTGGGATCCGACAACCGGTTGTTTGAGGGAGATCGGATGAGCAGGAGACGACTCTAGACGCGCTGCCCCAACTTCCGTTGCATGTCACTATGCGTCTAGTGGTAACGATCCATGATCCATTCCCGTAGCTTGTTCCTGGTTGTTCTGCGCGTAGGAAATTTTTAATACCCAACCACCCTTAGGATGAATCTCATCCTCGAGATTCGCGTTGTCCATGAATAATTGTGGGTATTATGCGTATATGTATTCCTTAATTTCCCAGGTCAACATTCAATGTATAGCGTGGATGGAAGTGGAACTAATGCTACAACTGTAAGAGCATATGTACAACTGGACGGCCCAAACCTGCCTCAAACGCCCGGGCAGACAGCCCGAGCACTGACCAGTCACAAAAAATTGACCCACTCGGGCACCTCAAACGGGCCTCAAATGCCCGGGCTGACCGGCACCCCTCATATTCAGCCCAAATATGGGGCGAATATGGTGGCGCCCGGGCTTGCCACCGACCCCGCTACAGGTCGTAGCGGTCCCACCTACAGCCACCGAAACTCCTTCCTCTCTTATCAGTGCACCCAAAGTTTAGTCCCACATCCCCGCGCGAGGCGGATGCCGACTGGCTTAAATAGCCACGCCGGCGGATGGTCGCAGGCTTCTTTTTTATTGCTTAGGTCAATCAATTCTTCCTATGTGAATGAGATAATTTGACACTAGATTGCATTTAATCAACTGATGATTGTTCATTGAGTGTCAAGTTTATCTCGTTCATGTACGTTGATACCGCTACTACAATAGGTGAGACCCATGCATGTATCATCCAGACTCACTTTTCTAGTTAACCAATGGACCCACTCTACCATGTGGGTCCCAAAGGCTTCTCGGACCCATGTGTTATATGGATCTAGTATGCGTGGTGATCTGGGGACCCATTGCCATGTGCATGTGAACATGTCAGACCGACAGGTGGGACCCATTGTAACATGTGGGTGCCAATATATTATATTTTCATCTATGAGCATTAGAGAGTATATTTTCTTACGGCAATAAATGCAAAAATATTAGATAAATACATAACGAATTCTAATTCTTTTGAAGATTGCCTATTTTCTATCATAAATGTTTATATAATATAATATAGGTGCCAAAATAAAAAAACATGTGCCCATGCTAATTTCCTAATTTGTAGACCTTATTTAGATTTGTAACAGAAAAAATCACTCAAGATGAATGCGTATGTCTGAATGTTACCCACAAATATTTTGAATTATTTTATATTTATGGATACGAGATCTTTTGCACAATTTCATAAAATGATTTCTATTTTTAGAAACATTATTTGGGATACATGTAGTTTGGATTTGAACTATATCCAATAAATAGATAAACTTCATCTAACATGTGAAATCAAATTGGGGTATAAAGTAGTCGAAGACACGGGAATAAAGGGATTGTTATATAGTAACATACGACAATGCAAAAATATCTTATTTTGACATGAACATTATAATGTAATGCGTTCCATGTAGAAACCTTTTCCAGTTGAGCCACACCACCACCTATGACAACACTTTTGTGTTGGTTTTGCATAGTATCTCGAATTGACCTGATACATTAATCTACTATATTCCACTTGATGTGATTGATTTTTTTAATGTTGCCTACTTTTCTAACAATGCCAACTCATAACTAAATAAAGTGTTTCCAACAACAACACTATATCAAAAGGAAATAAAAATATATATACAACTGCACAGAACCTTATGGGCCCAAAATTTTATAAACCCAATATCTGGCCATACTTGAGCAGCCCAGTAAGGCCAATGGCTATAAATCCCTCCTCACACAAACCTAACCCTATTTCCCAACCCGTCCGATCCTCACCACCGCTCTCTTTTTTCCTCGCCGCCAGCCTCCCCCACTCCCATCGGCGGCCACCAGATTGACACCCTCCATGTTCCCTCTCCCTGGCCACCGTGCCCCGTGCACACCCCCTATGCCTCTGTTCACCTCGGCTACTCCAGACGCCGGCACGTACGTCTGGGTCGGTGGATCTAGCTATTGCGTCGTGCTTGCTCCTCATGTTCGATGCAGGAGGTGGTGGCATTGGATCTTGCCCCTCCTTGCCTGTCGCTACTCACGGTCGGCGGCCCGCATCATGGTCAGGAACCCCATATGCTCGCCCCTTCGCGCACAAGACACAGGTCATCCTCCCCGCCTCCACCATGATGGCCACCAACAGCGCCGCACCCGTCGCCATGTTGAAGAGGGGCGCCTTCACCATCTTCCTCTCCGGTGGATTATCCATCTAGGACCTCATGTTCGTCCAGCCTTCCCTTCCCAGAGATAGCGTGTTCTCTGTCTGCTCGCGAGATCTTAGATCATGTTAGGATATTTTATTTTGTTTCGGTCTTGTAGGAAGCCGGGGTAGCCGCCATACCTGGAGACAGCGGATTGGAGCAAGTTGAAGATGATCAGGGTTGGCGAGATGGTCGTCCACAAGGACCATGCGGATAGTAATTCCAAGCTCGACCCTAGATGGGTTACACTCCAAGGTTTTCCCCATGAGTTCTTCCTTGATCTATTCTTCTTCCTTCCACTGCCAGTTCAACCGGTTTAGGGCTTTAAATCTTACGTATGGTTATTTAGGGCATTTAGAAGACATAATTTGTGGCTTGAAGTGATGGGCGGTTGTGGACAAGTAAGATTATGCCAATGCTTGGATTTCTTATTTAGCTGAGCATGTTAACTTTGGATAAATTTGGAGCTATATTTGAGTGTGTATCCATGCCTTGAGAGATTTGGTGAGTATGAAAGCGTATGGCCTCTATCCTGTCGTGAATTTCTATATTATCTTGTGCAAACTGGCTACACAAGATCATAGTTAAACTCCTGCTATTTATTTTTGGTATCATTAGCATGTATGGCAACATGCCATATTTATGTTAGCTCCAGTTGGAAATCACCTATACTGTTGTACATATAACATATGATTCTGACAAAATATGGCCTTACATAATTTCAGGTATGTGACCTGGTAGGTAATACATGTGGTGGACAGATGTTGGTCTGGACTGGAACCAGATGAAGAAAAATAGGGGTCATGGCATATTGCAAAGGGTCCAATAAGAGGGACAAGTGCCCTCTTAGATACTGCAAGAATTTCATTCAACAAGTAACATAATTCCCTCTCTACTTTTTGTAGAGCCTACGGTAGGCTATCTTGTTCGGGTTTGTTTGTTGATGTTCTCTTTGTTTAATAGGTACCCTTTGATTGTGGATGAAGTGTTGAAGAAGGAGGCCTGCAAATGCCCCAAATGCAGGAAGGAGTGCAACTACAGTGTGTGCCAGTGAGCAATCTGAACCTGATGCTTGCCATGGGGGATTTTAGATTTTCGTTCTTGTTGATGGATCTCTTTATCTAATTTTATTTGGCAGAACTAGAAAGGGGAGGCCCCACGGGGAGAATAGTTTGTGCTACCAAGAGGATGATGGTCAACCTGGTGTGAACTAAGAGCAATGATGCTCTCAAGGATGAAATAGTCATACCCAGGGGTACTCTCGTGACTTGTCTCGTAGATATAGAGCTGCAATTTGAAGATGTTGGTGCTCCTATTCAATTCTAGAGTTCTGTCACTCATTTGGTGAGGTAATTATGGAAAGCAAATAGTAATATGTTTTATTTACCATGCCTTGAGAGATTTGGTGAGTATGAAATCTGTTTTGCTTTAGCTAGTTATGGTTAGTTAGGTTGTATGAGAATGTTGCCAAGCTAAAAAAGTTGTTGTTTGCTTGTTTCTTCTGTCTTGTGAACACAAAATAGATCATCAACTTGAGGGGCATATTGTTTTTTATTTCTCAATTTATAATCTAATGAAAGTTTATTTGTAGTTTATTTAATAATTTGGCACCAAACTTGGTATATGTTTCCATAAATGAAAATGTCTAACTTCTTTTAGCTGCCCGCTTGCTTTTAGAGACCTTTTCTTCCATATTATAAATAGAATAATGTACCAATTAATGTAAGAAGATCTGCAAAATAAGGAAGGGGAAACTAGAAGAAACTCTCAAAGACTTAACTCTACTTGAAGAGGTGTCTTCAGTTGTTGTTGACCTTCACATAAAGTTGTTATTTGTCATAAAAATGGTAAAGCTTTGTAAATATACTCCAAATTGCTATTTCCTTGTTTTCTCATGCAGACAATAACTTGGTAAATGAGGTTATTTTTTAGCCCTTCCATGTATCTAAGACATGGAGATGAAAGGAGAAGAAAAGTCGGCGAGTACACCAGTTTGAAGTTACATACAGAAGATTTCACCTTTCGTTGCTTAAATCAGAGGGTATCAGGATATAAAAATTTGAACACTTCTTGTAAGCCAGAGGTGTTGTATAGTCTATGAGATGATGCATTACTTTCCGAGTAAGTACATGCTATCATATTTGCCGGAGTAGTTCTGTTCACTAATGTCATATTAATTATCTTGTTACTTTGTTCAGAAAGTTGAGGACTTGGATTAACATTAAAGGTAGAGAATGTGTGGCCAGAGAGAAAAATCAAAGCTCCAACCAGAAAAGTATTTATCTTGGGAAGATCCTATTTTTTTTGGTCAAGTCACTTGCTTGACATTAATGATCATAGGTTTTGTCTTGTTTCCTAGCAACAAGAGCTAAAAGAAAGATATAATGACATGGCTAAGACAATGAAAGGAGGAGAAACTACTAGCAATGAGGAAGCTAATCATATCATTTCTCAAATAAAGGAAGCATAAGAAGCCTGCTTGACTTCTTCTGCTTCCTTTATTTGAGAAACGATATTATTAACTTCTTCTGCTTCCTTTATTTGAGAAAGGAGCTAAAAGGTGTTAATCATATCCTTTCTCAAATAAAGGAAGCATAAGAAGCCTGTTTGACTTCTTATGCTTCATTTATTTGAGAAAGGATATGATTAACTTCCTCATTGCTAGCAGTTTCTCCTCCTTCGATTGTTTTAGCCATGTCATTATATCTTCCGTTTAGCTCCTTTTGTTATGACGCAAGACAAAACCTATGGTCATTAATGTCAACTAAGTGACTTGACCACAAAAAAGGAACTTCCCAAGATAAATACCTTTCTGGTTGCAGCTTTAATATTTTTTCTTTGGCCACACATTCTCTATCTTTAATGTCAATCTAGGTCCTCAACTTTCTGAACAAAGTTACAAGATAATTAATATGACAGTATGTAAGTGAACTAATCCAGCAAATATGATACCCTTTACTTACTCAGAAGATAATCCCTCATCACACAAACAATTCAGCACCTCCAGCTTACAAGAAGGGTTCAAATTTTTATATCCTGATGCCCCCTGATTTAAGCAGCGAAGGGTGAAATCTTCTCTATGTAATGTCAAAGTGATGTACTCGCCAACTTTTCTTATCCATTCATCTCCATGTCCTGGATACTCAAAAGAGCTAAGAAAAATTAACCTCGGTTACCAAGTTATTGATTGCATGGGTAAAAAAACAAGGAAATAGCAGTTTGGAGTATACTTAGATATCTTTGCCAATTTCTATGATGGACAACAACTTTATGTGAAGGTAAGCAACAACTAAAGACACCTCTTCAAGTTGAGTTAAGTCTTTGAGAGTTTCTTCTAGTTGCCCCTTCCTTATTTTGCAGATCTACTTACATCATTTCGTACATTATTATATTTATAATGCAAAAGAAAAGGTCTCTAAAAGCAAGCATGCAGCTAAGAACAGTTAAAAAATTCATTTATGGAAGCATATACAAAGTTTGGTGCCAGATTATAAAATAAAATGCAAATATACTTTCATTAGATTATAAATTGAGAAATAATAAACAATATCCCACTCAAGTTTATTATCTATTTTGTGTAAACAAGAAAGAAGCAATAAGAAAACAACAGAATTTTTAGCTTGGCAACATTCTCAAACAACCTAACTAACCATAACTAGCTAAAGCAAACTGATTTAGAAATGAGGAGTAGATGCATTGATGGTCCAATGCAACACGAAATGGTAAATAAACATATTACTATTTTCTTTCCAAAATTACCTGGCCAAATGAATGAAAGAACTCCAGAAATTGAATAGGAGCACCAACATCTTCAAACTGCAGCTCTATGCCTGCAAGGCAAGTCATGAGAGTACCCCTGGGTACAACTATTTTCATCATTGAGAGCATCATTGCTCTCAGTTCGCACCAGGTTGACCTTTGGCCTCTTGGTAGCATAGGCCATTCGCCCCGTCGGTGCCTCCCCTTCCCTAGTTCTGCGAAATAAAACCAGATAAAGAGTTCCATCAATTAGAAAAAAAATCTAAAATCCCCCCATGTCAAGCATCAGCTTCAGATTGCTCACTGGCACATGCTGCATTGCACTCATTCCTGCATTTGGGGCATTATCAGGCCTCCTTCTTCAACACCTCATCCGCAATCAAATGGTACATGTTAAACAAATAAAACATTGACAAACAAACCCAAAGAGGATTTCCTACCACAGGCTCAAAGAGGAAATTATTTTACTTGTTATGAATGTAATTCTTGCAGTATCTGAGAGGATACTTGACCCTCTTATTGGACCCTTTGAAACTTGTCGTGACCTATCTTTTTCTTCTTACAGCATCGAGGAATAGCAAAACAGAAGAAAAAATGAAACAAGAGACCATTTCTCTTTTTACAGAATAAGTAGGACCCAACTACATACTTTCTATTGATTTTGGTTAATATTGCAAGCAAGAAAAGAGAAGGAGCTAAGTGCTAAGAAGCCCCTAGAATGATAACCTCCATATAGAAAGGTTTAGCAGTCTCTGTTGTTAGGCAAGAAATGCAGTTGATGCGGCTGGTCAGTATGTCGGGAGCCCCAATTTAGAGAAAACTATTTCTGGTAGGCTATAGTAAAAAGACATCTAAAAGATAAGTGGTCTTTGATCTCCATCGCATCTTCTCCACAATAATACAATAATAGTCCTGAATGAAGAAATTCCTGCAGCAAAGCATATCTCTATTATGAAGTTTATCTTGCAAGAGAAGCCAGATGAAAACCTTGTGTTTCTTTTGATAGGAAGATCAGATAATGCTAGCAGATGATTTGTTGGGGTTTTTAAAGAAAGTAATGAATCATAGGGAACTGACGGACCTGAAGATCACTAGAAGAGCTCCAGGAATTTGACATCTATTGTTTCCTGATGACAATAGCCTATTCTTCCAAGCAAACCGACAACGTGCTGAGGTTGTGACGAATGTGATACATAAATTTGAGGGGCGCACTGGACATTTGTCAACTTCACAAAAATACTTTCTCTTGTTTAGAAGTGGATGGCAGGTGGAAAGACAAGAGGAGGTGAAATCCACACTAGGAAAGGTGCACGTTTGAATAGAAATAGCTAGGCAATATTCCAACCTATCAATGAAACATTCACTAAGCGGCTCCCAGATTGGAATAAAAATTCATGTCTATGGCAATGAAGGAAGTGTTGGTCAATAAATGGAGCAGGATCTTCCTGCATACACCATGAGTGTGTTTAAAGTTCCCTCAAGTTAACATAATGATTACTCCCTCCGTAAAGAGATATAAGAGCGCTTATATTTCTTTACGGAGGGAGCACATGAAAACCATCAGGCAGTTTTGGTGGGGAGAAGATGCAGGAAAAGGATAGTGCTTTAGGCATCGTGGGACAGTTTGGTCAAACAAAAAATATGTGGAGGCATAGGATTTACAGACACAAAGTGCCTCAACCAGGCTCTATTAGTGCGGCAGGCATGGAGCCTTATCGAGTAGGCAGAGGGTTTATGTGCTCAGTTTTTCAAAGCCGAGGTACTTCCCAACTAGAGATGTCCTTGATACAGTTTTTACTGGTGAAGCATCCCACGAATGGAGAGGAATTGAGCTTGATTTGGAACTTCTTAAAAAGAGGAATCATTTGAAAAGTCGGTGATGGTAATTATATTTGAGTTTGTAGGGACAATTAGATTCCAAAGGAAACTTCGTTGAAGATTCAGGGTAGCAGGAGAAATTCAAGGACATGACATCGATGTGTGTGGTTTCTTTGATAAGGGAAGTTTTCTGGCCCGATGATGCTAAATTGATCATGAAGGTTGAAGTTCTGAGAGGGGACCTTGAGGACAACCATGTGTGGCTCTTTGAAAGCAGTGGGCAAGGTTGCCTACAACCTGAAGCATGCTGACTCGGCGATGGCGAGTAGCAGTAACAATTCCTATGGGTAGCAGTCCATGTGGTTGCTGATTTGGAAAGCACATGTGCCACACAAACTTAAGAGTCTTTGGCTGGTGATTGGCTTCAGACAATCTAGCCACTAAAGAAACAAATGCCGAAGGTCCCTGGAAGCTGGCAACATTCGTAACATAAGTGGTGTGCAGTGTGTTGAAGAAAATGTTTTTCATGTGGTGGTGAACTACACTAAAGCCCATGCGTTGAGGGAGGAACTCCGAGCTGTGTGGGACATTCCCGATGAGCATGTCTTTCATTATTCAAAACTAGAGTGGCTCCTTTTGCTCCTCTCTAGAATCAGTCCTGAGAACCAAAGTGCTTGTTATGTTGCGGCTCTAACGGATGCACGCTTTGTCAACTTTTTGTTCGTTTGGGTCGCCTGGGCGCTCGTTGTCCGCTTGTTTTTGACCGGTGGACCCAACCGGCTGACCCAATTCTCATCCTCGTAGAAAACAAGTTGAACTAAAAAGGCCCGTGACCGGAGATCAGTTAATGCTGGCGCACTTGCCAGCGGCTGGCGCACATGCCAGCACACAAAAAAGGGGTGGGCGTTGATACGTCTCCAACGTATCTTAATTTTTGATTGTTCCATGCTATTATAGTATTAATCTAAGACTTTTTCTATAAATTTACAAGCAACAATATATCATTTTTTGCGACTAACCTATTAACTTAGTGCCCAGTGCTAGCTGATGTTTTTGACTGTTTTTGGTTTTTCAGAATATCAATACCAAACAAAGTCCAAATGCCACGAAACTTTTTGGTGATTTTTTTCTAGACATCAGAGACCCTGGAAGCTTCGGGACGGGAAGAGAAGATGGAGCAGTGGCCCACGAGGGGCGTAAAACAATAGCGCTGGTTGGGAGGCAACCCAATAGTTATCTTAATTTTCTTGTTTATTTTTCTGTTTTCTTGTGTGCACACAATTATGCTACTATTATGGTTGTGTTTTTGTGTTTTAATTAGTGTTTGTGCCATGTAGAGCCTTTGGGATGATTTGGATGATAGTTGTTTTGATTCTGTGTAAAAACAGAAACTTTTCCATCCAGTAGCAGAATTGTTATGTTGGATAGTAGTAAAATTCTGACTGTTTACACAATATTGATATACAAATTTCCCATGTTTCCCTAAGTTTGCAGAATTTTTGGAGTTACATAAGTATGGTCATTGTTAGAATTGCTACAGATTGTTCTCTTTTTGAGAGATTCTGTTGTTTCGTTGTGTTGTTCACTTGTTTTGATGAATATATGGTCTGTATCGGGGGATATAAGCCATGGCGAAGTTAGAATAGCAGTAGTTATAATGCAATAATAAAATATTAATGGGTTTGCAACAATACCTAAAGTTGTGATTTGCTTTATTATACTAACGGATCTCACGAAGGTTTTGTTGAGTTTTGTGTGCTGAAGTTTTCAAGTTTTGAGTGATGTCACAATGGATGAAGGAATAAGGAATGGCCAGAGCCTAAGTTTGGGGATGCCCGAGGCACTCCCGGTAATATTCAAGAACTCCCAAGCAACTAAGCTTGGGGATGCCCTGGAAGGCATTCCCTCTTCCTTCTACCGACCATCGGTAATTTTACTTGGAGCTATATTTTTATTCATCACATGAATTGAGTTTTTCTTGGAGTGCCGTGTATTATATGAGTCTTTGCTTTGTTTTCTTTTTAGTTTTTCACAATCATCTTTGTTGGACACATTTTCATGATTTTATAGAATACTCTATGTGCTTCACTTATATCTTTTGAGCTAGGCAGTTGCTCTAGTGCTTCACTTATATCTTTTTAAGCACGGCGGTATTATATTTTGAAGGAATATATGAACTCTCATGCTTCACTTATATATTTTTGAGAGTAGGTAAAAGTAAAGGTAATTTGCGCAAGATATGAATTTGGTACCCATGTGATGAATATTCAAGAAGGATATAATAAAAACTTTCATGTAGATCATTGGATATGATAAGTTTGATTCCTTGCAATATTTTTGCGATAGGGAGTGATAATATGTGAGTTATTCTAGTGAGTAATTGTGGTTTAGTAAGAATATTGGTGCTAAGGTTTGTGATTCCCTATGCATGCATGTAAATTCAATAGTTATGCAATGAAGTTATATCCTACTTATGGTGCATTACTCAGTGTTAGTTATTCACAATGCATGTTTATGACCGTTTTGTTTTCTGCTTGGTTGATTCTCGATCTATTTTCTAGCCTCCATTTGTATTAAGCGAGAATACTGCTTGTGATCTAATTCCTTAAACCCAAAGTTGTGCTAAATGAGGCCACTATATATATATATATATATATATATATATATATATATATATATATATATATATATATATCTACCTATATGCGGTATTTACATGCCGTTCCAAGTAAATTTGCATGTGCCAACTCTAATCATTCAAAAACAATTCGTTTTGTATGCCTATACCGCTCATGAAGCGACAAGGGGTGGTCAATATCTTTCATGTTGGATGGGTTATTCTCAAGATGAGTGTTTATTGACTTGTCATTGCACGAGAAAATGGCCGGTAATAGGGATGCACAGTCCCGAAATGAAAATAATAATAATAAATTCCTTGGAAAGTTGAAAGTTTGGAAGGCACCCATGGATACGGCTAGCCATGTATTGTGCAAGAATGGTGGAAAGGAAATAAACTTTGTTTTTTGTTTGGGAACCGCCTATAATGTGTCTAGCATGGGAGATATTGGAAACTTTCGGTCGTGACGTTGACAGGAAAAGCATGACTTTCTCAAAAAATAATTGTAGCTCTGTTTAAAACTTTGAGCTCTGGCACCTCTACAAATCTCTGCTTCCCTCTGCGAAGGGCTTGTCTATTTTACTTTTATGCAATTTTTATTTTGAGTCTCCATCTTATCTTATAAAGCACCAACTGGAAAGCACTATTGCCATACTCATGCATTGGGTGTAGTTAATCTTGAGTGTGTTTCATGAATGCATCAATGAATGAGCATGATGGGTTAGGGATAACTTTCTTTAGTGTTGATATTTTGAAAGACATGGTTGCTTGTTAGTATGTTTGAGTATTTATATCTTCATGTCAAACTATAAAGTATTGCTTTGAATCACTCGAGTCCAGATATCCATGCAACAAATGAAAACACTATATGATGAATATGATAGGTAGCATTCGACATCAAAAAATTTTTTTTTATCATTTACCTACTTGAGGACGAGCAGGAGTTAAGCCTGGGGATGCTTGAAACGTCTCCAATGTATCAATGATTTTTTATTGTTCCTTGCTATTGTAGTATGAATCTTGGATGTTTTATATGCATTTACAAGCAATTATATATCATTTTTTGGAACTAACCTATTAACTTAGTGCCCAGTGCCAGTTGCTGCTTTTTGCCTGTTTTTGGTTTTTCAGAATATCAGTACCAAACAAAGTCCAAATGCCACAAAACTTTTTGGAGACGTTTTTCCTAATAAAAGAGACACTAGAAGCTTCGGGAGAGGACTAGAAGACGAAGGAGGCGGCCATGAGCCACCAGGGTGCGCCCTGGTGTCTCTAGGGCCCACCTTTGCTCATTTTGACCTAATTCCACCTCTATTTTGACGAGCTAAGCCTTCCTTTTTAGCAGCTTAATAGGATCGTCGAGGCGTCGCCATCATCTTCGGTGACCCCTTGCCCCGTCACTGGCCGTCTCCGTGCCAGCCCTGCAGCCCCAGGGCCTCGCAACCCGCGCGCCATGGCTACTTCTCCGGCTACTCACCAGCCATCTTGGCCGCTACAGCTGCTTCGCTGGTTGCTACTCCAGCCGTCGCGCTTGGACCGGTGACTCGTGCGTAGGCGAGCATCTTTTGCCCGAGTACTCGCTATCCCAATGACCAGTATGTCTGCACTACATCAACTTCCACGATGTCGCTGCTTCCTTCTCCGCATGTACCACTCTCTGTGATCCTCAGTGGCTTCCGGGTATGCGGGAGGAGATTGATGCCTTATTGCGGAACCGGACGTGGCAGCCTGTCCCTCGTCCCCCACATGCCGATTTAATCTATGGCAAATGGTTGTTTCGTCATAAGTTCCGTCCCAACGGCACACTCGAGCGGTATAAGTCTTGTTCGGTAGTGCGAGGCTTCAGGCGTCGTGCATGCATTGACTTCACCGGCACCTTCACTCCGGTTGTAAAACTAGGCATGATCTGCACCGTCCTCCAGGTCGTAGTGTCTCGTGCATTGCCAGCTCACCAGGGGCATGTTTGGTTCCCTGTGTTGCATTTGGCTCGCATCCACCATGCAAAATTTGGCTCGTTTGGTACACTGCATGGGCTCTTCAGCCAGGCCGATGGATGCAAAAAGGGCCTCTCAGCCAGGCTGAAGGATACGCATGATTCAAGCATATCTCGGATGCAGGCTCGCTCGCTCGTTTCCCTCTGTCTATTCCCCAAGAGCCGCCACCACTTCTCCCTGTAGCCCCATGACCCCATCGAACGGGCCTTCCCGCAGCTCGAGCTCACCCCGCCGCCGGCCTCCGTCCTTCACACATCTCCACGACGGCGAGCGCCTCCACACAATCCCATCGACTCTCCTCTGATCCACGCACAACTCCCTCCTGCGCTTGGCTGTCGGCAATGGACGCCACTACGGCTTAGCCGAAGTCCAACCGCCGATAAGGAATGCTGCCACCATCTAGACTAACGAACAAGCACCACTGTTGCGCGCCAGATCCTACCTCGTCGTGCCGCCGGGATCAAGGATCCACCGTCTGGAACCACCGAGACCAGGATCCTGTCGCCCTGCGCTGCTGTCTGGTCCTCTTTCCACATCAATTTCAGTGACATTCATACAAAACTTCACCGCTTGCAGCCATACAAGTTCACCAAACATCCATCTCGACGCAACTTTGCATCACCTCAACCTGGCCATGCTCACCCAGTATCCTCCATGCAATGCAGCTGAAAGCCACCCAGGCAACCAAACACGCCCTAGATGGATGTCCCCACTGCCTTTCTTCATGGTCATATTGATGAACAACTGTATTGCCAGTATCCCACCGACTTTGTTGACGACGCGCATCCCGACCACATATGCTTGCTCTCACGCTCTTTCTATGGGATCAAGCAGGCGCCGAGTGCCTGGAACCAGCGCACCACGGCCTTTGTTCATCAGCTCCGGTTTCACTCCACTCATTTGGATGCCTCGTTGTTTGTATACAACCAGCGCTGGTACTGCCTACCTACTCCTCTATGTTGGCGACATCATCCTGACAACCTGCACCACCGACCTCCTTCGATGGCTCACCGAGTGCCTTCGCGTCGAGTTCTCCATAAAGGACTTGGGGCCGCTCCAGTACTTCCTCGACGTCGAGGTGGTACAGCGTGCGGACGACTGCTTCCTCCACCAGCGGAAGTACACTCATGAGCTACTTGACCGTGCCGGCATGCTTTATCTGCAAGCCCGCCACTACACATGTGCATACGAAGGCCAAGCTGTCTGCTACTGATGGATCCCTAGCTTTGAATGCATCCATCTATAGATCCATAATTGGTGCCTTGCAGTACTTGACGCTCAATCGTCCCGAGTTGCAGTATGTTGTTCAGCATGTGTGCCTTCACATGCATGCTCCTCGCTATGCTCGTTGGTCCACAGTGAAGCGGATTCTCTGTTACATCTGTGGACACATGGATCTCGGCGTCCCCTTCCAGGTGTCGCCCTCCACGAACATCGTCTCTTACTCGCATGCTGATTGGGTGGTCATCCGGACACTCGCCACTCTACGTTTGGATATTGTGTATTCCGTGGACCATCACTCATCTCGTGGTTGTATAAACGACAACCCGCGATTTCGCAGTCCAGTGCTGAGGGGGAGTACCGTGGCGTCGCTGCTACGTCTTGAGCTTGCATTGGTTTTCCCCGAAGAGGAGAGGATGATGCAGCAGCGTAGCGTAAGTATTTCCCTCAGTTTTTGAGAACCAAGGTATCAATCCAGTAGGAGGCCACGCGCAAGTCCCTCGTACCTACACAAAGCAAATAACTCCTCGCAACCAACGCGAATAGGGGTTGTCAATCCCTTCACGGTCACTTACGAGAGTGAGATCTGATAGAGATGATAGATAATATTTTTGGTATTTTTAGTATAAAGATGCAAAGTAAAATAAAAGGCAAAGTAAAGAGCAAAGCAACAATGAAGCGTAGGAAGATTAATATGATGAGAATAGACCCGGGGGCCATAGATTTCACTAGTGGCTTCTCTCAAGAGCATAAGTATTTTACGGTGGGTAAACGAATTACTGTTGAGCAATTGACAGAATTGAGCATAGTTATGAGAGTATCTAGGTATGATCATGTATATAGGCATCACGTCCGAGACAAGTAGACCGACTCCGTGCATCTACTACTATTACTCTACTCATCGACCACTATCCAGCATGCATCTAGAGTATTAAGTTAATAAAAACAGAGTAACGCCTTAAGCAAGATGACATGATGTAGAGGGATAAATTCATGCAATATGATAAAAACCCCATCTTGTTATCCTCGATGGCAACAATACAATACGTGCCCTGCTGCCCGTCATCACATCGGGAAAGGACACCGCAAGATTGAACCCAAAGCTAAGCACTTCTCCCATTGCAAGAACTACCAATCTAGTTGGCCAAACCAAACGGATAATTCAAGAGACTTGCAAAGATAACCAATCATACATAAAAGAATTCAGAGAAGATTCAAATATTGCTCATAGATAATTTTGATCAGATACCCACAATTCATCGGTCTCAACAAACACACCGCAAAAAAGAAGATTACATCGAATAGATCTCCATGAGAGAGGGGGAGAACATTGTATTGAGATCCAAAAAGAGAGAAGAAGCCATCTAGCTACTAACTATGGACCCGAAGGTCTGAAGTAAACTATTCACACTTCATCGGAGAGGCTATGAAGATGATGTAGAAGCCCTTCATGGTGGATTCCCCTTCCGGCGGAGCTCCGGAACAGGCCCCAAGATGGGATCTCATGGATACAGAAAGTTGAGGCGGTAGAATTAGGTTTTTGGCACCATATCTGATCTGTTGGAGGTACGTAGGTATATATAGGAGGAAGGAGTACGTTGGTGGAGCTTCGGGGGGCCCACGAGGCAGGGGGCGCGCCCTCCACCCTCGTGGCCGCCTCCCTCCTTTCTTGACCGAGGGTCCAAGTCTCCTGGATCTTATCTGATGAGAAAATCACGTTCCCGAAGATTTCATTCCGTTTGGACTCCATTTGATATTCCGTTTCTTCGAAACACTGAAATAGGCAAAAAACAGCAATTCTGGGCCTCCGGTTAATAGGTTAGTCCCAAAAGTAATATAAAAGTGGAAAATAAAGCCCAATATGGTCCAAAAGAATAGATAATATAGCATGGAGCAATCAAAAATTATAGATACGTTGGAGACGTATCAGGCATCCCCAAGCTTAATTCATGCTCGTCCTTGAGTAGGTAAATGATAAAAAGAGAATTTTTGATGCGTAGTACTACTTGGCATAATTTCAATGTAACTCTTCTTAATTGTGGTATGAATATTCAGATTCGAAAGATTCAAGACAAAGGTTTAATATTGACATAAAAATAATAATACTTCAAGCATACTAACAAAGCAATTATGTCTTCTCAAAATAACATGGCCAAAGAAAGTTATCCCTACAAAATCATATAGTCTGGCTATGCTCTATCTTCACCACACAAAGTATTTAAATCATGCACAACCCCGATGACCAGCCAAGCAATTGTTTCATACTTTTGACATTCTCAAAACTTTTTCAATCTTCACGCAATACATGAGCGTGAGCCATGGATATAGCATTATATGTGGAATAGAATGGTGGTTGTGGAGAAGACAAAAAGAGGGAAGACAGTCTTACATCAACTAGGCATATCAACGGGCTATGGAGATGCCCATCAATAGATATCAATGTGAGTGAGTAGAGATTTCCATGCAACGGATGCACTAGAGCTATAAGTATATGAAAGCTCAACAAAAGAAACTAAGTGGGTGTGCATCCAAATCGCTTGCTCACGAAGACCTAGGGCAATTTGAGGAAGCCCATCATTGGAATATACAAGCCAAGTTCTATAATGAAAAATTCCCACTAGTATATGAAAGTGACAAAACGAGAGACTCTCTATTATGAAGATCATGGTGCTACTTTGAAGCACACGTGTGGTAAAAGGATAGTAACATTGTCCATTCTCTCTTTTTCTCTCATTTTTTTATTTGGGCCTTTCCTCTCTTTTTTATGGTCTCTTTTCTTTTATTTTTTTATTTTCCGTCCAGAGTCTCATCCCGACTTATGGGGGAATCATAGTCTCCATCATCCTTTCCTCACTTGGGACAATGCTCTAAAAATGATGATCATCACACTTTTATTTTTCTTACAACTCAAGAATTACAACTCGATACTTAGAACAAAATATGACTCTATGTGAATGCCTCCGGTGGTGTGCGGGATATGCAATGATTCATAAGTGACATGTATGAAAGAATTATGAACGGTGGCTTTGCCACAAATACGATGTCAACTAAATGATCATGCTAAGCAATATGACAATGAATGAGCATGTCATAATAAACGGAACGTGGAAAGTTGCATGGCAATATATCTCGGAATGGCTATGGAAATGCCATGATAGGTAGTTATGGTGGCTGTTTTGAGGAAGGTTTATGGTGGGTGTATGATACCGGCGAAAAGTGCACGGTATTAGAGAGGCTAGCAATGGTGGAAGGGTGAGAAAAGTGCATATAATCCATGGACTCAACATTAGTCATAAAGAACTCATATACTTATTGCAAAAATCTACAAGTTATCAAAGCAAAGTATTACGCGCATGCTCCTAGGGGGATAGATTGGTAGGAAAAGACCACCGCTCGTCCCCGACCGCCACTCATAAGGAAGACAATCAATAAATAAATCATGCTCGGACTTCATCACATAACGGTTCATCGTACGTGCATGCTGTGGGAATCACAAACTTTAAGACAAGTATTTCTCAAATTTTCAACTACTCAACTAGCATGACTCTAATATTATTACCTTCATATCTCAAAACAATTATCAAGCATCAAACTCTTCTTAGTATTCAACACACTCAAAAGAAAGTTTTACAAATCTTGAATACCAAGCATATTTTTATTATTAAGCAAATTAACATGCTATTTAAGACTCTCAAAATAATCTAAGTGAAGCATGAGAGATCAAAGGTTTCTATAAAACAAATCCACCACCGTGCTCTAAAAGATATAAGTGAAGCACTAGAGCAAAACTATATAACACAAAAGATATAAGTGAAGCACATAGAGTATTCTATCAAATTCCAATTCATGTATGGCTCTCTCAAAAGGTGTGTACAGAAAGGATGATTGTGGTAAACTAACAAGCAAAGACGCAAATAATACAAGATGCTCCAAGAAAAACACATATCATGTAGTGAATAAAAATATAGCTCCAAGTAAAGTTACCGATGGAAGTGGATTTAAAGAGGGATGCCTTCCGGCATCCCCAAGCTTTGAATTTTGGTGTCCTTGGATTATCTTGGGGGTTCCATGGGCATCCCCAAGCTTAGGCTCTTGCCACTCCTTGTTCCATAATCCATCAAAAGATTTCACCCAAAACTTGAAAACTTCACAACACAAAACTCAACAGAAATCTCGTAAGCTCCGTTAGCGAAAGAAAACAAAAGACCACTTCAAGGTACTGTAATTAACTCATTCTTTATTTATATTGGTGTTAAACCTACTGTAATCCAACTTCTCTATGGATTATAAACTATTTTACTAGCCATAGATTCATCAAAATAAGCAAACAACACACGAAAAACAGAATCTGTCAAAAATAGAACAGTCTGCAGTAATCTGTAACTAACACAAACTTATTGAACTCAAAAAATTGAGCCAAAATAGGACGGCCTAGGCAATTTGTTTATTGATCATCAGCAATTGGAATCACTATTTTATCACGTTCTCGTGATTTTTAACAATTGTTTTCGTGAACAGAAAGTTTCTGGAAATTACAGCAAGATCAAATAACTATCATCCAAGAAGATCCTATAGGTTTAACTTGGCACAAACACTAATTAAAACATAAAACCACATCTAAACAGAAGGTAGATGGATTATTTATTCCTAAACAGAAAGAAAAACAAAAACTAAAAATAAAATTGGGTTGCCTCCCAACAAAGCGCTATCGTTTAACGCCCCTAGCTAGGCATAAAAGCAAGGATAGATCTAGGTATTGCCATCTTTGGTAGGCAATCCATAAGTGGCTCTCATAATAGATTCATATGGTAATTTTATCTTCTTCCTAGGGAATTGTTCCATGCCTTTCTTTAATGTGAATTGGAATCTAATATTCCCTTCCTTCATATCAATAATTGCAGCAATCATTCTAAGGAAAGGTCTACCAAGAATAATAGGACATGAAGGATTGCAATCTATATCAAGAACGATAAAATCTACGGGCACATAATTCCTATTTGCAACAATAAGAATATCATTAATTCTTCCAATAGGTTTCTTAATAGTGGAATCCGCAAGGTGCAAGTTTAGAGAGCAATCATCAAAATCACGGAAATCTAGCAAATCACACAAAGTTTTGGGAATAGTGGAAACACTAGCACCCAAATCACATAAAGCATAAAATTCATGATCCTTAATATTAATTTTAATAGTTGGTTCCTACTCATCATAAAGTTTTCTAAGGATGGAAACTTCCAACTCAAGTTTTTCCTCATAAGATTGCATCAAGGCATCAACGATATGTTTGGTAAACGCTTTATTTTGACAATAAGCATGCGGAGAATTTAGCACGGATTGCAACAAGGAAATACAATCAATTAAAGAGCAACATTCATAATTAAATTCCTTGAAATCCAAAATAGTGGGCTTAGCAACTTCTAGGGTTCTACTTTCTTCAATCCCACTTTTATCAATTTTAGCATCATAATCTAACAACTCCGAATTCTTGGAACGCCTTCTAGGTAAAGGTGACTCATATTCAATCTCATCATTATCAAGATTCATATTGCAAAAAAATAATTTGATAGGGGACACATCAATAACTTTTAGATCTTCATCTTTATTTTCATGGAAATTGGAAGAACACGCTTTAATAAAGGCATCTTTCATAGCACGCATCCTAGCGGTTCTTTCCTTGCACTCATCAATGGAAATTCTCATGGCTTTGAGAGACTCATTGATATCATGCTTATGAGGAATAGATCTAAGCTTTAAAGAATCAACATCAAGAGAAATTCTATCAATGTTCATAGCCAATTCATCAACTTTAAGCAATTTCTCTTCAAGCAAAGCATTAGAATCCTTTTGAGAATTCATAAACTCTTTAACACTAGTCTCAAATTCAGAGGGAATCTTATTAAAATTTCCATAATAATTGTTGTAGGAATTTCCATAATTATTAGAAGAATTACTAGGATAAGGCTTAGGATTAAAGTTTCCTCTATACGCGTTGTTACCAAAATTATTCCTACCAACAAAATTCACATCCATAGATTCATTATTATTCTACATCAAAGTAGACAAAGGCATATCATTAGGATCAGAAGAAAAACTCTTATTAGCAAATAATTTCATAAGTTCATCCATCTTTCCACTCAAAACATTAATCTCTTCTATTGCATGCAACTTTTTATTAGTAGATCTTTCAGTATGCCATTGAGAATATTTAACCATAATATTATCTAGGAGTTTAGTAGTATCTCCTAAAGTGATTTCCATAAAAGTGCCTCCCGCGGCCGAATCTAAAAGGTTTCTAGAAGCAAAATTCAATCCGGCATAAATTTTTTGTATAATCATCCACAAATTTAAACCATGAGTAGGGCAATTACGTATCATTAATTTCATCCTCTCCCAAGATTGTGCAACATGTTCATGATCAATTTGCTTAAAATTCATAATATCGTTTCTAAGAGAGATGATCTTAGCGGGAGGAAAATACTTAGAGATAAAAGCATCTTTGCACTTGTTCCAAGAATCAATACTATTTTTAGGCAAAGACGAAAACCAAGCCCTAGCACGATCTCTAAGCGAAAAATCAAATAGCTTCAATTTAACAACATCATTGTCAACATCTTTCTTCTTTTGCATATCACACAAATCCACGAAGCTATTTAGATGAGTAGCGACATCTTCACTAGGAAGGCCGGCGAATTGATCTTTCATAACAAGATTCAATAAAGCAGCATTGATTTCACAAGATTCAGTATTGGCAAGAGGAGCAATCGGAGTGCTAAGGAAATGATTATTGTTGGTATTGGTAAAGTCACATAATTTGGTATTATCTTGAGCCGTAGTGAAAAGCAAGCAATCCAACACACAAGCAAACAAGCGAACAAGAAAAAGGCAAACGGAAAAGAGAGGGTGAATAAAACGGCAAGGGTGAAGTCAGTGAGAGGAAAACGAGAGGCAAATGGCAAATAATGTAATGCGAGAGATAAGGGATTGTGATGGGTACTTGTTATGTTGACTTTTGCGTAGACTCCCCGGCAACGGCGCCATAAATCCTTCTTGCTACGTCTAGGGCTTGCCTTGGTTTTCCCCGAAGAGGAGAGGATGATGCAGCAGAGTAGCGTAAGTATTTTCCTCAGTTTTTGAGAACCAAGGTATCAATCCAGTAGGAGGCCACGCGCAAGTCCCTCGTACCTACACAAAGCAAATAACTCCTCGCAACCAACGTGAATAGGGGTTGTCAATCCCTTCACGGTCACTTACTTAGAGTGAGATCTGATAAAGATGATAGATAATATTTTTGGTATTTTTGGTATAAAGATGCAAAGTAAAATAAAAGGCAAAGTAAAAAGCAAAGCAATAATAAAGCGTGGGAAGATTAATATGATGAGAATAGACCCGGGGCCATAGATTTCACTAGTGGCTTCTCTCAAGAGCATAAGTATTTTATGGTGGGTGAGCAATTCTTGTTGAGCAATTGGCAGAATTGAGCATAGTTATGAGAGTATCTAGGTATGATCATGTATATAGGCATCACGTCCGAGACAAGTAGACCGACTCCTGCCTGCATCTACTACTATTACTCCACTCATCGACCGCTATCCAACATGCATCTAGAGTATTAAGTTAATAAAAACAGAGTAACGCCTTAAGCAAGATGACATGATGTAGAGGGATAAATTCATGCAATATGATAAAAACCCCATCTTGTTATCCTCGATGACAAAAATACAATACGTGCCTTGCTGCCCCTACTATCACTAGGAAAGGACACCACAAGATTGAACCCAAAGCTAAGCACTTCTCCCATTGCAAGAACTACCAATCTAGTTGGCCAAACCAAACGGATAATTAGAAGAGACTTGCAAAGATAACCAATCATACATAAAAGAATTCAGAGAAGATTCAAATATTGATCATAGATAATCTTGATCATAAACCCACAATTCATTGATCTCAACAAACACACCGCAAAAAGAAGATTACATCGAATAGATCTCCATGAGAGAGGGGGAGAACATTGTATTGAGATCCAAAAAGAGAGAAGAAGCCATCTAGCTACTAACTATGGACCCGAAGGTCTGAAGTAAACTACTCACACTTCATCGGAGAGGCTATGAAGATGATGTAGAAGCCCTCCATGCTGGATTCCCCTTCCGGCGGAGCTCCAGAACAGGCCCCAAGATGGGATCTCGTGGATACAGAAAGTTGCGGCGGTGGAGTTAGCTTTTTGGCTCCGTATCTAATCTGTTGGGGGTACATAGGTATATATAGGAGGAAGGAGTACGTCGGTGGAGCTTCGGGGGGCGCACGAGGCAGGGGGGGCGCCCTCCACCCTCGTGGCCGCCTCCCTCCTTTCTTGACCAAGGGTCCAAGTCTCCTGGATCTTATCTAATGAGAAAATCATGTTCCCGAAGATTTCATTCCATTTGGACTCCGTTTGATATTCTGTTTCTTCGAAACACTGAAATAGGCAAAAAACAACAATTTTGGGCTGGGCCTCTGGTTTATAGGTTAGTCCCAAAAGTAATATAAAAGTGGAAAATAAAGCCCAATATGGTCCAAAACAATAGATAATATAGCATGGAGCAATAAAAAATTATAGATACGTTGGAGACGTATCAGTCGCCAATGCTGTTGCTGAGTGCACGTGGCTTCAACAGCTTCTCCATGAGCTCTGTCATCTTGTTGACAAAGCCACCATGGTCTACCACGACAATGTCTCTACAGTCTACCTCTCCTGCAATTCGATACATCATCTTCGCACCAAGCACATCGAGCTGGATATTCATTTTGTTCACGAACAGGTGGCTCTTGGGAAGGTTTGAGTTCTTCAGCTTCTCACTACGCGACAGTTCGTGGATATCATGACAAAAAGGCTTGCCAACGTCCACCTTTGAGGAGTTCCGGTTCAGTCTTTGTGTCTCGAGACACGACGCTTCCACTGCATGTTGAATATATGTGTGTTGCATGTACATTAGGCATGTTAGGATATGTTCATATTCTTTCCTAGCATGCCATATCTCCCGATCCCTGCCTTGTATTGAGGACATAGTTGAGATATTGGCTGCCTCTTGTGCTCTATATATGTTGTGGCATAGGATTAATCAAAGTGTGTTGCATCAAATATTTTCTCTACACATGGTTTGCGGTTCTGGACAACATCTTATCCTTGCCAGAAGCATCTTGGACAAACTGTTGTACATGCTCTTCGTATAGCTGATCGAGTTTCCAACACCTGCACCAGCTTCGTTCAAGACCCTCTTCTAACAAAATCTGTATCAAAACTCAACAGGAATATTTGTGAGAAAACAAACTTACCCGCGACTGGCTGAAGCGTATAAATTTCATTTAGGCAACAACCATTGTTAATTTTGCTTGACTATCCTCCAACTGCTATTAGAAAAAGCAAGTACGAAACAACACATCGTAAACAAAATAGAGCATTTTATATGCTACATGCAACATGATTATGATCACCAGGCATGCTTCATGGAAGCTCTTTTCGCTTTTGTATACACCTACTTTAGCACCTGCACAATCTTCAGACAAAAATGATTAAACAGAACTGAAATGAAATAAAATGAGGAAGCAAAACCTCTATATATGGAAGGCCACTTCAAATTACTTCATTCGCACTTTGAGTGCATATTCTCGCTAAGTCGCTAAGGACGTTCGCAGAGAGCGTTTTTGTCTCCCCCCAGAAACGAAGCAGAGTCACTGTTTGCTAAGCTGTCAATTCCCTCAACCTGAGGTTCATCTTTCTGAAACTGAACTGTACCATTAATAACACTTGGCACTGAGCTTTCAGGACCCATAGTCATCAAACATATCAATTATTTCCGGAGCTGTTAAGCTCACGCCTGATGCTATAGACTCCTCAGATCCATATTGCGCTGAACTGGAGCAATTTGCTAATTCTAAATTTGCATCGCAATGCAGCAGCAGACTATTCTAAGCTTGGTCGCAAAGGGCACATCTGGAAACCAATTTGACTACAGACTATTCTAAACTCCAACACAAAGCGCACTGAAAACCAACTTGACTGGGTTCTTGCATTGCTTACAATGTTTACTTACTATTTTATTTACAATGTTTCCATATTCTCGCATACAATCTTACCTTTTAACAGATTTACATTTCATAGGCTTACACTAGATCTTTTAACATATTTACATGATTACAATGAAGATGGGTGAGTGTGCCATCTTAAGTGTTCCACTTCATACACACGGTTTGGACATAGATGGCGGATAACCAAAGTACCAGAGAGCATGCTCGCCAGGGAAGAATTGCCTCTTGCTCCTACAAACCGTCCTAAGTTGAGAAGTCTTGACCTCGAGTGAAAAATAATCTACTTCCCAACCACTCCTCCAATACGGCTCCGAGGAGTCTTCACTGATATCCAACTGATCTTCTGTAGTGGCTCCAAGGAATAAGAACCCCTCGGCTGCGCCTGCAGAGAAATAGTCGTACCCGCCAGGCAACAGTATAATTTTCTCCAGCTGTCATTCCTTGGAAGATTCACCATCATTTTGTTGAGTTGTATGACAGAGATGAAACAAGCCATTTGGGCTGTGATCACCAACGAGACAAAACATCTCAAGGTTTCCTTCTATATCCACTACAATGCCAGGTGGACTTGTGCTCTGGCCAAGGCGTCTTCTCTGCACATTGTTACCAGGGTGTCAAGTATGCGACCGAGCGGACATCTGAGCTCTTCATGGTAGCCGGTAAGACCATTGACAGCGGAAAACTCCATTGTTCGTGTGTCCAGCATGATCAATGTGTCCACAAAAGCCGATGCCGAGTAGAAGCGACTGCATCCCGAGAAGGGCAAGTATTGGCACTCATGGCGGGGACCGCCCAAAGAAGTCTAGCTGGTAGATGCAGCCATACACCATTACCGAGGGATGGAAGAGAAGACGAATGCGACCAGCTTGGTTTCATAGTCGGCAGAGCATATCACCTTGAACAAGGTCTCATCCTCACCTTGCTCACCCATGGCCATGGGAGCCAGCATGGGCCTCATTTCAGAAGGGCGCATCTCTTGGTATATCATGTCATGAGGAATGTTTGGGAGCACGAAGCGCCTCGACAATGGATCACACACCACGAAGCTTTTGAAGATCTTCCCGACGTGTCTCCTCTCGAGGAGGACGCGGCCATCACAGAGGCCGCGGGGAACCAGGTGTCTTCTTTGTCGGGCGGGCGAAGGAGTACGTGAAATCAGCGGCGTCGGCGAGGGCGCGGGCAAGCGGAGCGGAGGGGTGGGGCGCCTGCGCGGGGTGGATGCCACCTTTGACGGCGAACCCGAGGGACGGTGGCGGGTGGCATTTGCGGTAGCGGTGGAGGAAGGAGCTGCCCGTGATGATGCCGCGGAAACGGGGGCAGGCGATGGAGGCGCGGGCGAGCGCGGCCGGGGTAGGCAGGTGGAGGAAGATCGCCTCCAGGATCTCGTCGACGAGGTGCGGCACCGGGGAGGGCTGATGTCTACTACGCAACCTTCTTCTTGTAGTTGTTGTTGGGCCTCCAAGTGCACTGGTTCGTAGTACAGTAGCAAATTTCCCTCAAGTGGATGACCTAAGGTTTATCAATCCGTGAGAGGCGTAGGATGAAGATGGTCTCTCTCAAACAACCCTACAACCATATAACAAAGAGTCTCTTGTTTCCCAACACACCCAATACAATGGTAAATTGTATAGGTGCACTAGTTCGGCGAAGAAATGGTGATACAAGTGCAATATGGATGGTAGATATAGGTTTTTGTAATCTGAAAATATAAAAAACAGCAAGGTAGCAAGTGGTAAAAGTGAGCGTAAACGGTATTGCAATGCTAGGAAACAAGGCCTAGGGTTCATACTTTCACTAGTGCAAGTTCTCTCAACAATAATAACATAATTGGATCATATAACTATCCCTCAACATGCAACAAAGAGTCACTCCAAAGTCACTAATAGCAGAGAACAAACGAAGAGATTATGATAGGGTACGAAACCACCTCAAAGTTATTCTTTTCGATCAATCCATTGGGCTACTCCCATAAGTGTCACAAATAGCCCTAGAGTTCGTAGTAAAATAACACCTTAAGACACACATCAACCAAACCCTAATGTCACCTAGATACTCCAATGTCACCTCAAGTATCCATGGGTATGATTATACAATATGCATCACACAATCTCAGATTCATCTATTCAACCAACACATAGAACCTCAAAGAGTGCCCCAAAGTTTCTACCGGAGAATCAAGACGAAAACGTCTGCCAACCCCTATGCATATGTTCATGGGCGGAACCCGCAAGTTGATCACCAAAACATACATCAAGTGTTCTCAAATCATTAAAGACTCAATCCGATAAGATAACTTCAAAGGGAAAACTCAATCCATTACAAGAGAGTAGAGGAGGAGAAACATCATAAGATCCAACTATAATAGCAAAGCTCACGATACATCAAGATCGTATCATCTCAAGAACACGAGAGAGAGAGAGATCAAACACCTCGATGAACTACCCCTCCTCGTCATGGAGAGCGCCAGGATGATGAATATGGCCACCGGTGAGGGTTCCCCCCTCCGGCAGGGTGCCAGAACAGGGACCCGATTGGTTTTTGGTGGCTACAGAGGCTTGCGGCGGCGGAACTCCCGATCTATTTTGTTCTCGAAATTTTTAGGGTATATGGATATATATAGGAGGAAGAAGTACGTCAGGGGAGCCACGAGGGGCCCACGAGGGTGGAGGGCGCGCCCCCTGCCCCGTGCCTTCCTCATTGCTTCCTTGACGTGGACTCCAAGTCCCTCGGATTGCTTTTTTTTCCAAAATAACTTCTAATGAAGGTTTCATCCCGTTTCGACTCCGTTTGATATTCCTTTTCTTCGAAACACTGAAACAAGGGAAAAAAACAGGAACTGGCACTGGGCTCTGGTCAATAGGTTAGTCCCAAAAATAATATAAAAGTGCATAGTAAAGCCCATTAAACATCCCATATGGATAATATAATAGCATGAATACTTCATAAATTATAGATATGTTGGAGACGTATCAGCATCCCCAAGCTTAATTCCTACTCGTCCTCGAGTAGGTAAATGATAAAAGAAATAATTTATGAAGTGTGAATGCTAGCAGGTGCATAAGTTTGATCAATGATAATTTCAATCACCTTTTCTAGCATCATTATATGTCATAACAGTAGCTCATATCATAAAACTTTGCATGATCAAGTAACAAACTATTCACATGTTAAAGTATAGATCATAAACTTTCTTGAAAACTAACAAACTATGTTCTCAGTCATCAAACAATTGCAGTTCAGCAAACTTCACATACTCAACTATCATTTAGTCTTCCATGATTGCTACCACTCAAAGCATATTTTTAGAACAAATAGTATTTATAAAACACAGAGAAAGATAGGGGCTTAATGTTTCGCCTCCCAACCTATTTATCGTATAGATAATTGTCAACAATAATAACTCATGATCAAATATATTTGAATGGCCATATATACTTAGATCTTTCCATCACATGATGCTTGCCAACTAAAGAGTAGGTTGGAATGAGAAGGAATACGATTGACTCTTGCATAAAAGTAAAAGATAGGCAGGGAAGTAGGGATTTGCAGAGGTGCTAGAGCTCGAAGCAAAAACAGAGATGAAAATAATTTTTAGAGGTATGCTTTCATTGTCAACATAACGACCAAGAGTTCCCAATATCTTCCATACTACATACATTATATGTGGTTCCCTAACAGAAAGGTAAAGATTTTTACTCCCCCTCCACCAACAATCATCAATCCATGGCTTGCCCGAAACAACGGGTGCCTCCAACTAACATCAATCCTGGGGGAGTTTTGTTTACAATTATTTTTGATTTGATTTCGATCTTTTGATCATGGGACTGGGCATCCCAGTTACCAGCCATTTTCTCGTGAATGATGAGCGGAGTCCACTCATCGTGAGAATAACCACCTAGCATGGAAGATACTGCTAGCCCCTAGTTGCTACATGAGCGATTCGGGCATACAAAACAGATTATTATTTGAAGGTTTAGAGTTTGGCACATGCAAATTTACTTGGAACGGCAGGTAAATACCGCATATAGGTAGATATGGTGGACACTCATGGAAGTAACTTGGTTCAAGGAATTTCGATGCACAAGCAGTATTCCCGCTTAGTACATATATTTTGGCTAGCAAAGGATTCTAAATAGCAAGCACCGCATGTTAGAGGATCCATAACAATATAACTTCTATACAATTATACCCAAGCATAACTCATTATGTTGTCTTCCTTGTCCAACTTCAACTAATTTGCTCAGGTGTGAAAATAATTAGTGGGGCTCACAATCATAGAAGATGTCCAAGATAGTATATTTATATGTGAAATCTCTCTTCCTTCAATATTCTTTCATGAATTGTTCAAGTGACCAATACAATGTTTGCTAACCTTCAATAAATTTATCACCTCTACTTCTTATATGTGAAAGCATTAATCCCCATGGGAAAGGCATATGAAACATATATAATTTCAGATTTATGACATTCAAATCATTCAACCATTTACTCATAGGATATAAGTGAAGCACACGAGTAAATGACAAACTACTCCAAAAAGATATGAGTGAAGATCAATGAGTAGTTAAATAATTATGTAGCTTTGTGAAGACTCTCTCTCATTTAAGAATTTCGGATCTTGGTATTTTATTCAAACAGAAAGCAAAGCTAAAGAAAATAAAATGACGCTCCAAGCAAAACACATATCATGTGGTGAATAAAAATATAGCTCCAAGTAAAGTTACTGATGAACAAAGATTTAAAGAGGGGATGCCTTCTGGGGCATCCCCAAGCTTAGGCTCTTGGTTATCCTTGAATATTACCTTGGGGCGCCTTGGGCATCCCCAAGCTTAGGCTCTTGCCACTCCTTATTCCATAGTCCACTGAATCTTTACCCAAAACTTGAAAACTTCACAACACAAAACTTAACTGAAAATCTCGTGAGCTCCGTTAGCGAAAGAAAACAAAACAGCACTTCAAGTTACTGTAATGAAATCATTCTTTATTTATATTGGTGTTAAACCTACTGTATTCCAACTTCTCTATGGTTTATAAACTATTTTACTAGCCACAGATTCATCAAAATAAGCAAACAACACACGAAAAACATAATCTGTCAAAAACAGAACAGTCTATAGTAATCTGTAACTAACGCAAACTTATGGAACTCCAAAAATTCTAAAATAAATTGTTGGCCCTGAGGAATTTGTCTAGTAATCATCTGCAAAAAGAATCAACTAAATATCGCTCTCCAATATAAAGTTTTAGCTAATCTCGTGAGCGCTAAAGTTTCTGTTTTTACAGCATGATCATAAAGACTTCACTCAAGTCTTCCCAAAGGTTCTACTGGGCACAAACACTAATTAAAACATAAAACCACATCTAAACATAAGCTAGATGGATTATTTATTACTAAACAGAACCAAAAACAAAGAAACTAAAATAAAATTGGGTTGCCTCCCAACAAGTGCTAACGTTTAACGCCCCTAGCTAGGCATGATGATTTCAATGATGCTCACATAAAACATAAGAACTGAAACATAAAGAGAGCATCATGAAGAATATGACTAGCAAATTAGTCTAACCCACTTCCTATGCATAGGGATTTTGTGAGAAAACAACTTATGGGTACAATAATCAACTAGCATAGGAAGGCAAAACAAGCATAACTTCAAATCTTTAAGCACATAGAGAGGAAACTTGATATTATTGCCATTCCTACAAGCATATATTCCTCCCTCATAATAATTTTCAATAGCATCATGAATAAATTCAACAATATAAATAGCACCTAAATCATTCTTTCCGTGATGCATAAGCATGGAATTTTTATTACTCCCCACATAAGCAAATATATTCTCATCAATAGTAGTGGGAGCAAACTCAACAAAATTACTATCATATGATTGAAAATTAAGATCAAGATGACAAGTTTCATGGTTATCATTATTCTTTATAGCATAGTGTCATCACAATAATCATCATAGATAGGAGGCATGCTTTCATCATAATAAATTTGCACATCAAAACTTGGGGGACTAAATATATCATATTCATCACACATAGCATCCCCAAGCTTGTGGCTTTGCATATCATTAGCATCATGGGTATTCAAAGAATTCATACTAACAACATTTCAATCATGCTCATCATTCACATATTTTATGCCAAGCATTCTATGTAATTCCTCTTCTAGTACTTGAGCACAATTTTCCTTCCCATAATTTTCATGAAAGACATTAAAAAGATGAAGCGTATGAGGTAAACTCAATTCCATTTTTTTGTAATTTTATTTTATAAACTAACTAGTGCTAAAACAAGAAACAAAAAGATTCGATTGCAAGATCTAAAGATATACCTTCAAGAACTCACCTCCCCGACAACGGCGCCAGAATCTGCTTGATGTCTACTACGCAACCTTCTTCTTGTAGACGTTGTTGGGCCTCCAGGTGCATAGGTTTGTAGGACAGTAGCAAATTTCCCTCGAGTGGATGACCTAAGGTTTATCAATCCGTGGGAGGCGTAGGATGAAGATGGTCTCTCTCAAACAACCCTGCAACCAAATAACAAAGAGTCTCTTGTGTCCCCAACACACCCAATACAACGGTAAATTGTATAGGTGCACTAGTTCGGTGAAGAGATGGTGATACAAGTGCAATATGGATGGTAGATATAGGTTTTTGTAATCTAAAATTATAAAAACAGCAAGGTAGCAAGTGGTAAAAGTGAGCGTAAACGGTATTGCAATGCTAGGAAACAAGGCCTAGGGTTCATACTTTCACTAGTGCAAGTTCTCTCAACAATAATTGGATCATATAACTATCCCTCAACATGCAACAAAGAGTCACTCCAAAGTCACTAATAGTGGAGAACAAACGAAGAGATTATGGTAGAGTACGAAACCACCTCAAAGTTATTCTTTCCGTCTACTCCTATAAGTGTCACAAACATCCCTAGAGTTCGTAGTAAAATAACACCTTAAGACACATCAACCAAAACCCTAATGTCAGCAAGATACTCCAATGTCACCTCAAGTATCCATGGGTATTATTATACGATATGCATCACACAATCTCAGATTCATCTATTCAACCAACACATAGAACCTTAAAGAGTGCCCCAAAGTTTCTACCAGAGAATCAAGACGAAAACGTGTGCCAACACGTATGCATAGGTTCATGGGCGGAACCCGCAAGTTGATCACCAAAACATACATCAAGTGTTCTCAAATCATTAAAGACTCAATCCGATAAGATAACTTCAAAGGGAAAACTCAATCCATTACAAGAGAGTAGAGGGGGAGAAACATCATAACATCCAACTGTAATAGCAAAGCTCACGATACATCAAGATCGTATCATCTCAAGAACACGAGAGAGAGAGAGAGAGAGAGAGAGAGAGAGAGAGAGATCAAACACATAGCTACTGGTACATACCCTCAGACCCGAGGGTGAACTAATCCCTCCTCGTCATGGAGAGTGCTGGGATGATGAAGATGGCCACCGGTGAGGGTTCCCCCCTCCTCGGCAGTCTTGAACAGGTCCCGGTTGGTTTTTGGTGTCTACAGAGGCTTGCGGTGGCGGAATTCCCGATCTATTATGTTCCCTGAAGTTTTTAGGGTATATGGATATATATAGGAGGAAGAAGTATGTCAGGGGAGCCACGAGGGGCCCACGAGGGTGGAGGGCGTGCCCAGGGGGGTGGGCGCGCCCCCCTTCCTCGTGCCTTCACTACAAAAAAAGGACACATCCGTGACATTTTGGGCCGAACGAATTTTTTTCTGTGATACATATGACACTTCTATGACGTTAATTGTGACAAAACCCGGTATCATCATAGATGTGGTGGGCTCCTACTTCTATGACAAAAAATCATGACAGAAAATGGGCTTTTCGTCCTGGGCGGGCCGGAGACGCAGCCGCATGACATTCTTTGGGCCGTCCATGACGGAAAAAACCGTGGTAGAAGCAAGGGGAGGAAAATTTCGGGAGTTCCGGTTACGGTGGGAGGTCGGGGCGGCGGTGCATGTTTCTCGTACACGTACAGCGTGTGTGCTAGGGCGTTGGCTCTAATCAACCCGAAGCGAGGCGTTGGGCTCTAACTGAACCCGGCGATTGCTGCAGGCTACGTTCTATCGAACCCGAGCGATCGATCGATGGCTGTTAACTAAACCCGATCGAGCGATTCCTTCGCTACTGCTGCTAACTGAAGCCGATCGATGCTGCTTCTGGGATGAACAGCGAGCGTTGCGGAGGGGGGTTTTTTGGATGAACAGTGAGCGGTGGCGTTGCCTCTGGATGAACAGGAACCCGTGGTGTGGAGGGCTGGATGAACAGTAGACGGTGGAGGGGTGCCCGTGGAGGGGTGGTTGAACAGGACCCCGTGGTCTGGAGGGCTCGATGAACAGTAGACGGTGGAGGGGTGGTTGAACAGTACTCGGTGGAGTAGCGCGCGGTGGAGGCTGGATGAACAGGAGCCCATGGAGGCTGGAGGAGGTCGACGGTAGCCCGTGGAGGTTGGAGGAGGTCGACGGTGGAGATGAACAGTATCCCGTGGAGTCCCGTTTTGCGGTACGCCACACCCCTCCCGATGAACAGGACCCCCGTTTCGACCGTAGGAGGTCGGGCCGTCCATTTTTGCGGTGCGCCACAACCCTCCCGATCAACAGACCCCGTTTCGACCGTAGGAGGTCCGTTTCATCCGTTTTGCGGTACGCCACACCCCTCCCGATCAACAGGACCCCCGTTTCGACCGTAGGAGGTTCGTTTCCTCCGTTTTGCAGTACGCCACACCCCTCCCGATCAACATGACCCCGTTCTGAACGTAGGAGGTCCGTTTCCTCCGTTGTGCGGTACGCTAGGCCTCGTTTCCATCGCATGTTTTGTCCAAGCCCTCCCGATGAACACGACCACGCATTCTGTTCCGACCCAGCCGATTGGCTCCCCATGAACACGACGACGACGCTGTTTCTCCGTTCCGACCAAGCCATGTACGTATGCGCGAGTAGGCGTTCGAGACCCTGCCTATATGTACATACGTGGTCGTATTTTCTTTCTTGCACCCTCGCCGCTGTACGTACGTGTACATGCTACGTGCGCGCCTCTACTACGACATGTCCGCGCCTCTACAACGACCAAGATGTACGCATATCGTTCACGACCGTAATGACAACGCTACATACGCTTCGACCGTGTGGGTCCCGACCGTCGTGCACTTCCTTGCGTGCGATGATGTAACCGGTGGGTCCCAGCAGTCGAGGATGAATCGTTTTTTGCCGGACGCACTTCCTTGCGTGCGAAGATGTAGCCGGTGGGTCCCGGCAATGGGGGCTTAATCGTTTTTTGCCAGCACGGACTTCCTTTGCGTATAAGATGTAGCTGGTGGGTCCCAGTAGTAAGGGGGGCGAATCGTTTTTTTTGCCCGGACGCACTTCCTTGAGTGCGAAGATGTAGCTGGTGGGCCCAGCAGTCAGGGGGGCGAATCGTTTTTTTTGCCCGGACGCACTTCCTTGTGTGCGAAGATGTAGCTGGTGGGTCCCAGCAGTCAGGGGGGCGAATCGTTGTTTTCGTGAAATATGGTGGCCCGTCCGGTGGGTCCCCGCTGCAGGTGGAGGAATAATTATTTTGCATAATAAGGAGGCACTTCCTTGCTGCGGCCGTGGACGTCAGCCTCTCCACGTACAGTCCATGTCCGATGGAAGCCGTTCCTTGACGACGTTGACCACTCCGCGCCGAGAGCACCAGGGAGGTGGACGACGGCTAGGCCTAGGAAGGGGACGACGCGGAGCCGGGGAACACGCGGCAGTGGATGCCCATGCATAGAGGAGTACGAGGGTTCACTGGTTCGCTGCGGTGTGAGGTTGTCGTCGCCGCAGAATAACAGGGGGTGTGGGTGAGTAGAGGGATGGCCTGGCCAGTGGTGGGAGTAGTAGGGGCGGTGAGACCTCCGCCGCATCGCAGCCGGCCACGGGAGGCAGGAGCACGAGGCACGACCGGCGCTGGTTTGGGCGGCTGGAGCAAGAAGACCAGAGGTTGAAGAAGCACTACGGCCATTAGATGGACATCGTACGGTCACTGGAGCTAGAATCGTGCATATTGACTAAGTTGACAAAGCCCTCTGTCCCCGTCGACTTAGTAGGCCCACAAGTCAGCCTGCCACTATACTGGGTCCCAGCTAACAGGCGGAGTATTCACTTTTTTGTGCGTAATAAGGAGGCACTTCCTTGCGTGCGAAGATATAGCTGGTGGGTCTGAGCTGTCAGTGGCGGTAACGTTTTTTTCGTGATATACAGAGGCCCTTTCGGTGGGTCCCTGATGTCAGGTGGAGGAACCATTATTTTGCACATAATAAGGAGGCATTTCCTTGCGTGCGGCTATGGACCCAGCTGTCGGCCTCTCCACGTACAGTCCACTCCAGATGCATGTCGGTCGTTGACCATGTTGACCAGTGATACGTCTCCGTCGTATCTATAATTTTTGATTGTTCCATGCCAATATTATTCAACTTTCATATACTTTTTGGCAACTTTTTCTATTATTTTTGGGACTAACATATTGATCCCATGCCTAGTGCCAGTCCCTGTCTGTTGCATGTTTTATGTTTCGCAGACTATCCATATCAAACGGAATCCAAACGGGATAAAAATGGACGGAGCTTATTTTTGGAAAATATGGAAAATTCCGGAAGAAAAATCCACGCGAGACGGTGCCCGAGGTGGTCACGAGGTAGGGGGCGCGCCCCTACCCTCGTGAGCCCACCGTAAGGCGGTTGATGCTCTTCTTTTTCCGCAAGAAAGCTAATATTCGGAAAAAAATCACGGCGAAGGTTTCAGGCCAATCGGAGTTACGGATCTCCATATATACGCGAAACGGTGAAACAGAGGCAGGAGAGAACGCAGAAACAGAGAGATAGATCCAATCTTGGAGGGGCTCTCGCCCCTCCCAAGCCATGGGAGCCAAGGACCAGAGGGGAAACCCTTCTCCCATCTAGGGAGGAGGTCAAGGAAGAAGGAGAAGAAGGGGGCCCCTCTCCCGCTTGCTTACGGTGGCGCCGGAGCGCTGTCGGGGGCCATCATCATCACCGCGATCTTCACCAACACCACCGTCATCTTCACCAACATCTCCATCACCTTCCCCCCTCTATCTACAGCGGTCCACTCTCCCGCAACCCGCTATACCCTCTACTTGAACATGGTGCTTTATGCTTCATATTATTTTCTGATGATGTGTTGCCATCCTAAGATGTCTGAGTAGATTTTCGTTGTCCTATCGGTGATTGATGAATTGCTATGATTGGTTTGAATTACATATTTTATTATTGGTGTTGTCCTATTGTGCCCTCCGTGTCGCGCAAGCGTGAGGGATTCCCGCTGTAGGGTTAGCAATATGTTTATGATTTGCTTATGGTGGGTTGCGTGAGTGACTGAAACACAAACCCTAGTAAGTAGGTTGTTTGCGTACGGGATAAAGGGGACTTGATACTTTAATGCTATGGTTGGGTTTTACCTTAATGAATCTTTAGTAGTTGCGGATGCTTGCTAGAGTTCCAATCATAAGTGCATAGAATTCCAAGTAAGGGATGATATGTTAGCTTATGCCTCTCCCTCAAATAGAATTGCAATAGTGATTACCGGTCTAGTAACATAGTCAATTGCTTAAGGGACAATTTCGCCACACCTACCATCACTCTTCCACACTCGCTATATTTACTTTAGTTGTGTCTTTACTTAAACAGCCCTAGTTTTATTTTCGTGCTCTTTGCTTTCTTGCAAGCCTATCCGAAAACGCCTACAAAGTACTTCTAGTTTCATACTTGTTCTAGGTAAAGCGAACGTCAAGCGTGCGTAGAGTTGTATCGGTGGTCGATAGAACTTGAGGGAATATTTGTTCTACCGTTAGCTCCTAGTTGGGTTCGACACTCTTACTAAGAGGCTACAATTGATCCCCTATACTTGTGGGTTATCAAGACCTTTTTCTGGCGCCGTTGCCGGGGAGTCATAGCGTGGGGTGAATATTCTCGTGTGTGCTTGTTTGCTTTATCATTAAGTAATTTTTATTTGATGTTCTTAGTTGTTCTCTATCTTTAGTTATGGATATGGAACGCAAAATATCAAAAAAATTACCTGTACTTGCTACTCATGAGGACGGGGTAACTCCTAAAACACTTGATTCTCATTATGAGAGAGACATTATATAGTACTTTGATAATCCTGAGAAAACCCCATTCAACTTTATAATGGGAGTAACGTTGGATCAACGTGAATACTTTAGGGATTATCGCTCGACACAAAAAGGGAAGCTATTATGGGATCAAATTTATATGTTGCATTGGTATGCTCGGGAACTATGCTTGAGATATGATTATACTTGTTGCTCTAGGATGAAGTCTCCACACCCTGAATTTTCATGCAAATTTAATGATAATAAAACCTTAGCTTCTTATGCTAAAGGTATATATGATTACTATGATGTGGAACAAATAGAAGAATTTGTTGCTTTTATGGGTGCTTATGAAATAGAATCTTTGTTTAAAACATGTGAAAATTTTGATGATGCTATTTACAGACCTGAAAATTTTGCTATACTTAGATATTGCTATGAAAATTATGAATTCAATGCCAATATTGATGCATTTATTGAGGAAGTTAACGCTGTCCAAGAAGAGACTAATATTTTGCAGGAAGCTATGGAAGAATAAATTGATGAAGCTGTGAGCTCATTGGATGAAAAAGATGATGAGAAGAGCGAAGAAGAAAAGGAGGAAGAGCGGATTGATCACCTGTGCCCACCTTCTAATGAGATTAATTCTTCAACTCATACATTTTTTAATTCCCCTTCGTGCTTACCGAAGGATGATTACTATAATGATTGCTATGATCCCTTGAATTCGTTTGAAATATCCCTTTTTGATGATGCTTTCTATGCTTGTGGCCAGATGCCAATATGAATTATGCTTATGGAGATGAACTTGCTATAGTTCCTTATGTTAAACATGAAATTGTTGCTATTGCACCCACGCATGATAGTCCTATTATCTTTTTGAATTCTCCCGAATATACTATATCAGAGAAGTTTGCACTTATTAAGGATTACATTGATGGGTTGCCTTTTACAGTTGCACATGATGATTTTGATAGATATAATATGCATGTGCTTTCTGCTCCTACTTGCAATTATTATGAGAGATGAACTATATCTCCACCTCTCTATGTTTCCAATACAATAAAATTGCAAGAAACTGTTTATACTATGCATTGGCCTTTACTATGTGTGCATGAATTGTTCTTTTATGACATGCCGATGCATAGGAAGAGAGTTAGACTTCATAATTACATGATATATGTTGCTTTGTGCTCACTACTAAATTACAAATCATTGCTAATCAAAATTGGCTTTGATATACCTTGGGATCCGGGTGGATTCATTACTTGAGCACTATATGCCTAGCTTAATGGCTTTAAAGAAAGCGCTGCCAGGGAGACAACCCGGAAGTTTTAGAGAGTCATTTATTACTGTTGAGTGCTTTCATATAGTTTAAAAACAACAAAAATAAATAGGGGAACCCAAAACTTTTTCAAAAAGGAAAGCAAAAGTGAGAAAGACAAGCATTGTTGAAGTGGGAGAGCTCCTTGAACTTTGTTCATGCTCACGGCAACTTTGTGAATCTTGATTACAGAAATTTTTCAACAAAAATAATTATCCCCTTGTACAATTCCATTGTATTATAAAAATAATGTGCCAAGGTTTGCCTTTAGGATGTTTAGAATGCTTGTTGGTTTGTGCGGTGCAGGACAGAAACTTTGGCTGTAGTGCGCGATTTTTAATTTCTTACTGGAACGTCAAATGGTTCTGATTCTTTCTTCACTGTCTTTCTGTACAAATTTTTTATTTTTAATAATTTTGGAAGAAGTTTTCAAGTATCAGAAGTATGGTGAATGTTCAGATTTCTACAGACTGTTCTGTTTTAGACAGAATCTGTTTTTGATGCATAGTTTGCTTGTTTTGATGAAACTATCAATTTATATCTGTGGATTAAGCCATGAAAAAGTTATATTACAGTAGACACAATGCAAAAACAAAATATGAATTGGTTTGCAACAGTACTTAGAGTAGTGATTTTCTTTATTATACTAACGGATCTTACCGAGTTTTCGGTTGAAGTTTTGTGTGGATGAAGTGTTCGATGATCGAGAAGGTTTCGATGTGAGAAGAAGGAAGAGAGGCAAGAGCTCAAGCTTGGGGATGCCCGAGGCACCCCAAGTTAATACTCAAGGAGACTCAAGCATCTAAGCTTGGGGATGCTGGGGAGGCATCCCCTCTTTCTTCAACAAATATCGGTATGTTTTCGGATTCGTTTCATTCATGTGATATGTTGAAATCTTGCAGCGGCTTTTGCATTTAGTTTTCATTTTTATTTTATGCACCATGCTGGTATGAGATAGTCCTTGGTTGATTTATAGAATGCTCATTGCACTTCACTTATATATTTTGTGTATGGCTTTATAGAATGCTTCATGTGCTTCACTTATATCATTTGAAGTTTGGATTGCCTGTTTCTCTTTACATAGACAACCGCCATTTGTAGAATGCTCTTTTGCTTCACTTATATTTGTTAGAGCGTGGGCATATATTTTTTAGAAAGAATTAAACTCTCTTTCTTCACTTATATCTATTTAGAGAGATGACAGGAACTGGTCATTCACATGGTTAGTCATAAAACCCTACATAAAACTTGTAGATCACTGAATATGATATGTTTGATTCCTTGCAATAGTTTTGCGATATAAAGGTGGTGATATTAGAGCCGTGCTAGTTGAGTAATTGTGAAATTGAGAAATGCTTGTGTTGAGGTTTGCAAGTCCCGTAGAATGCACGTATGGTGAACCGTTATGTAACGAAGTCGGAGCATGAGGTGTTTATTGATTGTCTTCCTTATGAGTGGCGGTCGGGGACGAGCGATGGTCTTTTCCTACCAATCTATCCCCTAGGAGCATGCGCGTAGTACTTTGTTTCGATGACTAATAGATTTTTGCAATATGTATGTGAGTTCTTTATGACTAATGTTGAGTCCATGGATTATACGCACTCTCACCCTTCCATCATTGCTAGCCTCTTCGGTACCGTGCATTGCCCTTTCTCACCTCGAGAGTTGGTGCAAACTTCACCGGTGCATCCAAACCCCGTGATACGATACGCTTTGTCACACATAAGCCTCATTATATCTTCCTCAAAACAGCCACCATACCTACCTATCATGGCATTTCCATAGCCATTTCGAGATATATTGCCATGCAACTTCCATCATCATCATATACATGACTTGAGCATTCATTGTCATATTGCTTTGCATGATCGTAAGATAGCTAGCATGATGTTTTCATGGCTTGTCCATTTTTTGATGTCATTGCTACGCTAGATCATTGCACATCCCGGTACACCACCGGAGGCATTCATATAGAGTCATATCTTTGTTCTAGATATCGAGTTGTAATATTGAGTTGTAAGTAAATAAAAGTGTGATGATCATCATTATTAGAGCATTGCCCCAGTGAGGAAAGGATGATGGAGACTATGATTCCCCCATAAGTCGGGATGAGACTCCGGACAAAAAAAAGTAAAAAAAAAAGAGAAAGGCAAAAAAAGAGAAGGCCCAAAAAACAAAAAACAAAATGAGAGAAAAAGAGAGAAGGGACAATGTTACTATCCTTTTACCACACTTGTGCTTCAAAGTAGCAACATGTTCTTCATATAGAGAGTCTCTTGAGTTATCACTTTCATATACTAGTGGGAATTTTCATTATAGAACTTGGCTTGTATATTCCAACGATGGGCTTCCTCAAATTCCCTAGGTCTTCATGAGCAAGCAAGTTGTATGCACACCCACTTAGTTTCAGTTTGAGCTTTCATATACTTATAGCTCTAGTGCATCTGTTGCATGGCAATCCCTACTCCTCACATTGATATCTATTAATGGGCATCTCCATAGCCCGTTGATACGCCTAGTTGATGTGAGACTTTCTCCTTTTTATCTTCTCCACATAACCCCCATCATCATATTCTATTCCACCTATAGTGCTATGTCCATGGCTCACGCTCATGTATTGCGTGAAAGTTGAAAAGGTTTGAGAACGTCAAAAGTATGAAACAATTGCTTGGCTTGTCATCGGGGTTGTGCATGATGTGAATGCTTTGGGTGGTGAAGATGGAGCATAGCCAGACTATACGATTTTGTAGGGATGAGCTTTCTTTGGCTATGCTATTTCGATAAGACATAATTGCTTGGTTGGTATGCTTGAAGTATTATTGTTTTTGTGCCAAATGATAGACTATTGCTTTGAATCACTCGTGTCTTAATATTCATGCCATGATTCGACATATGATCAAGATTATGCTAGGTAGCATTCCACATCAAAAATTACATTTTTTATCATTTACCTACTCGAGGACGAGCAGGAATTAAGCTTGGGGATGCTGATACATCTCCGTCGTATCTATAATTTTTTATTGTTCCATGCCAATATTATTCAACTTTCATATACTTTTTGGCAACTTTTTATATTATTTTTGGGACTAACATATTGATCCAAAGTGCTCAAAGGCCCCTCGTCTGTTGCATGTTTTATGTTTCGCAGAATATCCATATCAAATGGAGTCCAAACGGGATTAAAACGGACGGAGATTATTTTTTGGAAAATATGGAAAATTCTGGAAGAAAATCCACGCGAGACGGTGCCTGAGGTGGTCATGAGGTAGGGGGGGCACGCCTGACCCCCCTTGGCGCGCCCCCTACCCTCGTGAGCCCACCGTAAGGCGGTTGATGCTCTTCTTTTGCCGCAAGAAAGCTAATATTCAGGAAAAAAATCCCGGCGAAGGTTTTAGGCCAATCGGAGTTACGGATCTCCATATATACGCGAAACAGTGAAACAGAGCGAGGAGAGAACGCAGAAACAAAGAGATAGATCCAATCTCGGAGGGGCTCTCGCCCCTCCCAAGCCATGGGAGCCATGGACCAGAGGGGAAACCCTTCTCCCATCTAGGGAGGAGGTCAAGGAAGAAGAAGAAGAAGAAGGGGGCCTGTCGGTGTCAAAACCGGCGGATCTCGGGTAGGGGGTCCCGAACTATGCGTCTAGGCGGATGGTAACAGGAGACAAGGGACACGATGTTTTTACCCAGGTTCGGGCCCTCTCGATGGAGGTAATACCCTACTCCTGCTTGATTAATATTGATGATATGGGTAGTACAAGAGTAGATCTACCACGAGATCAAGGAGGCTAAACCCTAGAAGCTAGCCTATGGTATGATTGTTGTTCGTCCCCACGGACTAAAACCCTCCGGTTTATATAGACACCGGATAGGGTTAGGGTTACAGTAGTCGGTTACAATGGTAGGAGATCTACATATCCGTATCCCCAAGCTTGCCTTCCACGCCAAGGAAAGTCCCATCCGGACACGGGACGAAGTTTTCAATCTTGTATCTTCATAGTCTTAGAGTCCGGCCGTGACGATAGTCCGGCTATCCGGACACCCCCTAGTCCGGGACTCCCTAAGTAGCCCCTGAACCAGGCTTCAATGACGATGAGTCCGGCGTGTTGATTGTCTTCGGCATTGCGAGGCGGGTTCCTCCTCCGAATACTTCATAGAAGGTTTTGAACACAAGGATAGTGTCCGGCTCTGCAAAACAAGTTCCACATAACACCGTAGAGAGAATAATTTTTGCACAGATGTGCTGACGTATTCCGCGGCGTGACATCACACCACGGCAAGTGTCGGTGTCAAAACCGGCGGATCTCGGGTAGGGGGTCCCGAACTGTGCGTCTAGGCGAATGGTAACAGGAGACAAGGGACACGATTTTTTACCCAGGTTCGGGCCCTCTTAATGGAGGTAAAACCCTACGTCCTGCTTGATTAATATTGATGATGTGTGTTACAAGAGTGGATCTACCACGAGATCAAAAGAGGCTAAACCCTAGAAGCTAGCCTATGTTATGATTGTTGTTCGTCCTATGGACTACAGCCGTCCGGTTTATATAGGCACCGGAGAGGGCTAGGGTTACACAAAGTCGGTTACAAAGGTAGGAGCTCTACATATCCGTATCGCCAAGCTTGCCTTCCACGCCAAGGAAAGTCCCATCCGGACACGGGACGAAGTCTTCAATCTTGTATCTTCATAGTCTTGGAGTCCGGCCATGACGATAGTCCGGCTATCCGGACACCCCCTAGTCCGGGACTCCCTCAGTAGCCCCTGAACCAGGCTTCAATGACGATGAGTCCGGCGAGTTGATTGTCTTCGGCATTGCGAGGTGGGTTCCTCCTCCGAATACTTCATAGAAGGTTTTGAACACAAGGATAGTGTTCGGCTCTGCAAAACAAGTTCCACATAACACCGTAGAGAGAATAATTTTTGCACAGATCCGCTGACGTATTCCGCGGCGTGACATCATACCACGGCCAGGCCTTTATATGAATCGTTTTTATTGTTCCACCTCAGCGTGTTTAGCGAGGCGGTTTCCTTGGCACGTCTTATCAAAGCGTAGATCGTGCCCCCTTATTCCGGGATTCTCATCAATACGGACGTGGGTAACCCAACCATGCCCGTTGGCCTGCCTTCTCTATTGAAGGCGAGTCCTAATCGACCACGGGGTGGGCTCTTGGTATTCAAGCTCTTTATGATGAGACCAAGGCCCTCTTCTTCTTTACACCCTCCATCGATTTCGCCTCGCGCTTCGAGTTCCAACACCCAAAGCTTCAGATTCAGGCGCCGGACTTTCGATGATGTCCGCTCCGACCAAAGCACGATCGATGGATGTATTCCTCCGTCACGTAAGAAGATGTGCTAAAGCTGCGAGACGCCAGTATCGACCGCGAGATCTCGCATAGGCTGCCTGCTCAGGCAGGTCATTCCCACTCCTGAGCCTGGCGAGAACGTGGTGTTCGTGTCCCACTTCCTTCGGGGTTTAGGCTTCCCGACGGACCCCTTTGTGTGGGGGCTCATGTTTTATTATGGACTTGATTTCCATGACTTGTATCCGGAGTCCATCCTCCATATCTCGTCATTCATTGTCGTATGTGAGGTCTTCCTCCATATTACCCCCCACTTTGGATTGTGGCTCAAGACCTTCAAGGTGGAGCCAAAGATGATCAAGGGGCAGCAAGCGGAGTGCGGAGGGGCGGTCATAAGCAAATGTGCTGATGCTCCGTGGCCCGAGGGCTCTTTTCAAGAGGATCTTTCTTGGCAACGGGAGTGGTTTTATATCACCGCTCCCAGGGGCACCAAATGGGCGGCGCTCCCTGCCTTCCGCTCAGGTCCACCATAGCGGATGGCATCATGGGTCAACAAGGGGCTCGACTGGGGGCCGTCCAAGGACGTTCCCCTGCTGCAGGGCCGTATTCGAGATCTCCAGGAAAGAGGGATCAATCTGGTTGCAGTGGCGCGTGTTATGGTGATCCGGCGCCTTCAGCCCTACAAACGTCGCCCCCTCCGCCTGTGGGAATTCAATCCGGAGGGACCACGAGCTCTCCAAAATTTTGTGGGCACGACGCCCGTGGAGATGTATAAACTGTTCTTCGGATCACAAGAGAAATGTCCGGACTTGACCGAGGACGCAAGACTAAGCTGCAATCGCCCAGATACTCAAGTAAGTAGTCCCAGAACCCACAAGCTGTTCATTCATTTATTTCATATATATATGCCCTTTAAAGGAGCCGTTTCTTGAACAGGAGTGGATAGCCAAGGCAAAGTTAATAAGGTGTCCGGCTGCCCTCCCAGAGACCACGCCGGATCCCATGTTGACCAAGATGTTGAAGGTCGCGCCTTTTGAAGAAGGCAAAGGGGGAGCGGGGAAGCAACTGCCTCTGCGAAGGAGGCTATCAAGGAAGGAGGGATTAAGAGTCCCACCTTCCGAGGAGAGAAGAGGACCGCTTTGGAAGATCCGGAGGTCATGGCCTCAAAGAGGGGGAAGGAATCTTCGGCAGAGTCCGGCGCTGGGAAGTAACCCAGCCGCATTATTTCCCGAGGGGATCAGCCTCCAATGAGCCATAAGTAAAAAGAAGGGGTCTTGTAAATAAGGAACATCCCTGTATTTATTCATGAGGATAACCGAAATTGTACCTTGTAGTTCGGACTTCAGCCCTTCTCAGCAGAGCTCGTCTTCGGGGGATCTTCTTCCGGAGATGATGGAGAGCGAAACACCTCATCCTGTCGCACCCTCATGTGAGGCGGACAACCCGGAGGTGTCGTCACGGAGGGTTCCCCCAAGTCCGGGGGGCGAAGGTCCGTGCCAAGTGGCGCGGCGGTCGGAGGAGCTGAAGTATCTGCCGGGCGGCGGTTATTTTGAGGGTCACCGTGCTCTAATGGGTACGGTGATTGAAAGAATTGCATCCGCGGAGAGCGGATTGCATGAAGCCGTCGAAGCTTCTTGACGGGTTTGAGGTATGCAAAATGATGTACCTTCTCGACAGTTATGCATATAAAATGCGCCTGTATAGATAGTAGCCCCGAGACTTGGTATGTTGTCAAAATTGACAATGTGCCGAGGATCAAATTCTCGATTATAACATATCGCCGCTCCTGAACAGGTGGCGGGCGTCCGGAGGCCGGTCGGATCGTTGAATATGCCGAACTAAAGCGGCAACTTGACGAGGCGGATGCGGACATCGCTGGTCAATAAACGGTTTGACGAGTCACAAGGTATGCGACCTCTATGCGGCCACCTTGTAAGGGAGCTTGACGCCCATGTCTTACTGTTTGTATGCTTAATGCAGATGGTGCCGCTGCCGTGGAGGAGCTGCGGGTAGAACTCGCCTGAGCAAAAGAGCAAGCCAGAATTAGTAATGCGGCCGCTGTAAAGGTGGCCAAAGAGCTAGAAGTTGAACGGGCTGCTCACTGCCGAAGCAAAGAGGAGATGGCCGATATGGCCAAAAATTTAAGGAATACTACCGATCGCTGCGCGGTTCTTGAAAAGGAACGTCAAGCGGAACAAGAGGGCCTAAAAAATGCCGCCGCCGAATCCAAGAATGCCCAATCGGCTTTGAGAGCTGCCAAGGAGGAGCTGAGTCAGGCTGGGGCTATTGCGGCTGGAAAACCGTTTCTGCTGCGGAGGAAATATACAGATCCAAAGTATGCTCAGTTGGATAAATTGTGGAGTTTAGAGGATGCTTATCTGGACTTGGCGGCGAAGCGCCAGGACGCGGTTGAGCACTTCCGGGGCGGAAGGGGCACGAAGGGAAGAGCTATATTGGTCGCAATTCCATAGTCCGGGCGTCCTCTGCCACGACCGATCGGTTGGCCGAATGGGCCGAGCTGAATCGATTGTCTGGATTTGCCATGAAGCATGTCTTGACTCACTTGTGGCGGACAGACCCAGTAGAAGAGCTATTTTGGTTTAGTGCAGCGGTTTCTTGGTGCGGTGCAGCGTGTCGACGCAATGAAGCGATCGACGTGTATTGAAGGAGCGCGGATGGCTCTTGCCGTGTCAAGACATACTGGGCAGAGATGAAGGCCATTGATGTTGCATCCCAGGATTCGGACAGAGGCCGAGTACCTGCCGAGCACTACTTTGAAGAAGTCCTGCCGGGCGCTCGTTTAATAGAGACGCAGTGCTCGAAGGATATTATGTTTAAATGACATGTATGATTCGTGAAAATGATGTTTCAATGTAATATAAGTGATTTTTATACTTGTGCGTTCAAGTAGTAAACTACTCCCTGTGCGGCCGTTTATGTATATGTGTATATAACCTGAAAGATGGCAGTCCTTGGCTTCAGCCCCCACGCACATAGTGTGGGGGTGCTTGCAAAAAAAAGCGCTTTTCACACTTAATCCAACGTCTTGGTCCTGTTAAGGAGGTGATAGCATAGCAAACCAGGCAACCGGACTATAATGCTTTGTCACTTTCACTTAGCCATAGGAGTTCGAGGGTGGGGCTACTATATAGCCCACAGGCACCGCACTCTCCGGATTCGTGGTGCATATGTGCTGACCGAAAACCGGTCCTTCGTTAATGTGGAGGAATCCTAAACATTCACTGTGAGTCATCGAGTGGTTGACCAGTCTCCGCTCTATCATGACGATCAGTTTGGCTTTCTCTATTGAGGTGCTCGCCGAGACGAACGGGCATAATCGCAGAGTTCTCCTGGTGCCGCGTTAGCCGTGAAAAAGGAACATAATGCAGCAAAACACAGGAGCCGGGCAACCCAACATTTGACCAAAGACATGATTCGGAGCTGATGCATATAAGGCCTAACTCGAGACGCCTAATACTCCCTAAGGTATTCGGTCTTTATGAAAATGGGCAGAATAATGCCCTAAGCCCTTGGTGTCCAGGTACGCGCAAAAATTCTGGTGCGGCCAATGCCAAAGCACCAGCCTCCTCCTCGGTTATATTAAGGAACCGGGGGATGTATATCAACAAGAGAAAGTGAAAAAAGGTTTATGCAGGGTCTTAATCTGAAAAGAATCCTTGCAACGGGTCCCTCTTGCACGTCTCGCTGTGTCTCCGTTGTCGCAGTATCCTGGACGGGTGTAGCACGTTGTTCATCTGTAAAAGAGAGGAACTTAGTTTGAAAGAAAAAGGGTCGTGCGAAAGGTGTACTTAATATTAAATAAACAGAGTACGGTTCGAAGAATTGAATAAAATTGAGCTTTATTGTCTCTTGTTATACATGCATGCGGCCCCTCGTATGGGGGTATGCCGCTAGTAGGCGCCGGACTTGTCTAACCGTGTCCGGGGTTTGAATGACCGATTCAGGTTCTATGCCTAGCAGAGCCGGATAGCTGTGGGGCTGTCAAGGCAGTCTCCCGTTCTTCCGTACTCAAGTGACACTTAATACTTCCTTTTAACGAGATGATGCCGCGTGGACCGGGCATTTTAAGTGTTAGAGATGCATAATGCGGTATTGCGTTAAAAGCGGTAAAGCTTCGTGTCCCAACAGTGCTTGATGGCTACTTTTAAGCGGGCGACATGGAAGAGTAACCTTCGCGACGGAAGTTGTCGGATGAACCAAACACAACTTCTAGCAGTATGGAGCCCGTGCAAAGGGCATATGGGCCTGGCATTACTCCTTTAAAGGAGGTGTTGCTACGGCGAATTTTGGTTGGGTTTATCCCCATCCTGCGGATTGTGTCCTGATATATCAGGTTTAAGTCACTGCCGCCATCCATGAGGACATGTGTAAATTGGAATCCGTCGATTATAGGATCCAATATCAAGGCAGTCCATCCTGCGTTCCGGATATTATCGGAATAGTCCTGATGGTCGAAGGTGATTGGTTTTGACAACCAGTGTGCGGCGCGCCTTTTAGTGGTCGCCGCTCTGTTTTTCCCTTTGATCACGTGAAGTGAGTTTACTGTTTTGACCTCCTGTTGGAAAGTTTTTTGTTTTCCGAGGCTCTGCTTGTGGTGCTCGTCGTCATCTTCACTTGGTGTGTCGAGCCCCTTGTGTTCGGCGTTCAGTCTGCCGGACTGTTTGAAGACCCAACAATTTCTGTCGGTATGGTTAGCGGGCCTCCCAGGAGTACTATGGATTTGACATATCTTGTCCAAGATTTTGTTGAAGTTGGGTAGCTCCTCGCTATTGTCCTTAAGGGGCAGTTTTTTGTTATTCTGCCGCGAGCTTTTGAATCCGGCGTTGACTGTCGTGCTCTTTGGACTGTTCCTTTTAATCCGGCGCTGGTCCTTGTTGCGCCGTGGTTTCCCGTTTCCATCCCTGACTTCGGATGTACTTGGGTCGCTGGTACTGCATCTTGCTAGCCAGCTGTCCTCTCCCGCGCAAAAGCGGGTCATGAGGCTTGTTAATGCGGCCATTGTTCTAGGCTTTTCTTGGCCGAGGTGTCTGGCGAGCCATTCGTCTCGGACATTGTGTTTGAAAGCTGCTAAGGCTTCGGCGTCCGGACAGTCGACTAATTGGTTCTTTTTAGTAAGGAACCTGTTCCAGAATTTCCGGGCTGACTCTCCGGGCTGTTGAGTTATGTGACTTAGATCGTCTGCGTCTGGAGGGCGGACATAGGTCCCCCGAAAATTTGCCGAAATGCATCCTCGAGCTCTTCCCAGCTTCCAATGGTATTTTTGGGAGGCTCTTAAGCCAATGCCGAGCTGGCCCTTTGAGTTTAAGGGGTAAGTATTTTATGGCGTGGAGATCATCTCCTCTAGCCATGTGTATGTGGAGGATGTAATCCTCAATCCAGACTCCAGGGTCTGTTGTTCCGTCGTATGCCTCTATTTTTACGGGTTTGAATCCTGCTGGAAATTCATGATCCATTACCTCGTCGGTGAAACATAGGGGGTGTGCGGCGCCCCTGTATTGGGTGTGCCGTGATCTTCGGAATTTTGGCGTATTGCATTGCTTTGACGAGCATGCTTTGGCCCATAGATGGACCTAACTGAGCCATACTTTTGATGTGAATCCTTAAGCGGATCGCATATTGGCTTGTGTGCGGCACCATTCGCCGCTCTCTTTTTGCCGTGAGGTCGTCCATCCGACCGGGTGGCCTTCTTGCTTTTTAATTGTGGGGGCTCTAAGGCCTTCTCGTCGAATTCGGGCAGTAGCTTTCTTTTCGGGTAGCTCTTTGTTCGGCGACTGTCGCCCGTGCTTCTATTCGGTGCTGAATACTTTGCTCCATCTGATCCTGAGTGCATCTTCCACTGTTTTGAGCTTCCGCTTCGCTTTTTCAGGCTACGCGCAGCGGGCGACGCAGCCTTTTCTGGAGGTCATTTTGCTCCAATGGTTTGTCCGGCGTGAGATCGTCCGGACTATTGTCTTCGCAGGCAGATTTTTTATCCAAGTTGTCTTGTTCGGACGATTGCTCGATAGCTTGTTCGTTGTCCACCGGTTCGCCCTGCTCTATGGCTGGGTCTTTGTTGAGGCGGGACTTTGTTCGGCGTTTACGTTGCCGTTTTGACTGCTTTTCGAGGGATTTATCCTTCGTAGTGTCTCGTTGTTCCTTGTCTTCATTTCCTTTAGGTGTATCCACCATGTATACATCATGGGATGAGGTTGTCCAGCATCCTATAGGTGTTGGTTCATTGTTGTCTCCTACATCGTCGTCCGTACCGTCGATGTCTTCGGAGTCGAAATCGAGCACGTCGTGTAAGCTTTCGACAGTGGCTATGAAGTGGGTGGTGGGTGGGCATTGAATTTCTTCATCGTCCGCAACCCAACTTTCCTGACCGTAGTCCGGCCAGGGCTCTCCGGATAAAGAGAGAGACTTTAGTGAATTCAGGATGTCGCCAAAGGGCGAGTGCTGAAAGATGTCCGCAGCCGTGAACTCCATAACGGGCGCCCAATCGGATTCGATTGGCAAGGGCGCGGAGGGTTCGGAGTCCGGAGAGGATTCCGGCACCCTGGAGTCGAGGTCTTCGCAAAGGACAGGGATGGAGTTCGGCTCGATCACCGTAGAGATTGTAGCCCCCGAGGCGGTGTCCAACCACTCGTCATCGATCGGGGAATCCGGCTCCGGATCAAGGGTCGGCGGATCTTGGTGCGGCCTCCGAGCCTTTGTTACTGCAGAGCTAGATCATGCCCATCGAGACAGTCTTGGCGGCGCTTGGCTGCGGCTCGAATCTGTTGAAGATCAAGTCCCCGCGGATATCGGCCGTATAGTTTAAACTTCCAAATCTGACTGATGGCGGGCGTAGCTTTCGATCTGCTCCGGATGGCCAAGCGAGTTGGCTGCGATTGCAAAGCCGCTGAACACGAAGATCTGTCCGGGGAGAAAAGTCTCACCCTGGACCGCGTCGTTGTTGATAATCGAAGGAGCCATCGTGCCTATCAGCGACGACACAGAGGAACTCTCAATGAAAGCACCAATGTCGGTGTCAAAACCGGCGGATCTCGGGTAGGGGGTCCCGAACTGTGCGTCTAGGCGGATGGTAATAGGAGACAAGGGACACGATGTTTTTACCCGTGTTCGGCCCTCTCGATGGAGGTAATACCCTACTCCTGCTTGATTAATATTGATGATATGGGTAGTACAAGAGTAGATCTAGCACGAGATCAAGGAGGCTAAACCCTAGAAGCTAGCCTATGGTATGATTGTTGTTAGATCTCACGGACTAAAACCCTCCGGTTTATATAGACACCGGATAGGGCTAGGGTTACACAGTCGGTCACAATGGTAGGAGATCTACATATCCGTATCGCCAAGCTTGCCTTCCACGCCAAGGAAAGTCCCATCCGGACACGGGACGAAGTCTTCAATCTTGTATCTTCATAGTCTTGGAGTCCGGCCGTGACGATAGTCCGGCTATCCGGACACCCCCTAGTCCGGGACTCCCTCAGGGCCCCTCTCCCCCTCGCTTTCGGTGGCGCCGGAGGGCTGCCGGGGGCCATCATCATCACCGCGATCTTCACCAACACCACCGTCATTTTCACCAACATCTCCATCACCTTCCCCCCTCTATCTATAGCGGTCCACTCTCCCGCAACACGCTGTACCCTCTACTTTAACATGGTGCTTTATGATTCATATTATTTTCCGATGATGTGTTGCCATCCTAAGATGTCTGAGTAGATTTTCGTTGTCCTATCGGTGATTGATGAATTGCTATGATTGGTTTGAATTACATATTTTATTATTGGTGTTGTCCTATTGTGCCCTCCGTGTCGCGCAAGCGTGAGGGATTCCCACTGTAGGGTTTGCAATATGTTTATGATTTGCTTATGGTGGGTTGCGTGAGTGACTGAAACACAAACCCAAGTAAGTAGGTTGTTTGCGTATGGGATAAAGGGGACTTGATACTTTAATGCTATGGTTGGGTTTTACCTTAATTAATCTTTAGTAGTTGCGGATGCTTGCTAGAGTTCCAATCATAAGTGCATAGAATTCCAAGTAAGGGATGATATGTTAGCTTATGCCTCTCCCTCAAATAGAATTGCAATAGTGATTACCGGTCTAGTAACATAGTCAATTGCTTAAGGGACAATTTCGCCACACCTACCATCACTCTCCCGCACTCGCTATATTTACTTTAGTTGTGTCTTTACTTAAACAGCCCCTAGTTTTATTTTCGTGCTCTTTGCTTTCTTGCAAGCCTATCCGAAAACGCCTACAAAGTACTTCTAGTTTCATACTTGTTCTAGGTAAAGCGAACGTCAAGCATGCGTAGAGTTGTATCGGTGGTCGATAGAACTTGAGGGAATATTTTTTCTACCTTTAGCTCCTCGTTGGGTTCGACACTCTTACTTATCGAAAGAGGCTACAATTGATCCCCTATACTTGTGAGTTATCAACCAGGCAGCGCCGAGAGCACCAGGGTGGTGGACGACGGCGAGGCCTAGGAAGGGAACGACACTGAGGCAGGGAAGACTTGGCAGTTGTTTCCCACACGGAGGGGAGTACGACTGTAGAGGGTTTACTGGTTCGTCTACCGTCACCGGAGAATAACAACAGGTGTGGGTGAGTAGAGGGATAGCTAGGCCAGTGATGGGAGTACGGCGGGGCGGTGAGGCCTGCGTGGCAGCAGAGCCGGCCGCGGGGAGGAGGGAGCAGGAAGTCCCGCCGGCGCTTGTTTGAGCGGCCGAGCGAAGAAGAGCAGAGATTGAAGAAGACGACAGCCGTTGGATGGCCATCCAACAGTCACTGCTTGTGCATCAACCCTTTTTTTAGGAAAGCCTCAAATCTGTGGAAAATAGGATACAGCCCATCTGCCATTATTTCTAATAATTTACAGCCCATTTGCTAATTCTTAAGGTTTTTTGGAGCCCATATTCTTTTTGTTAGCATTACAACCCATATTGTGGCCACGGTTAAAAAATTATACGAAATTTTTCATATTTTGGTGCGGTCCGAATTGTTTTTAATCCGAAAATTTCGAGTCACATTCAAACTGATTTTAAAAATAAATGTATATCAATATAAAATCCAACAAATTCTCTACGCATAAAAATTAATGTAATTTAAAATCTCGAAATAAAAAAAAAGATATTTGAAACTAATTGCGGTTTGATGTGTTTTAAAATGTACAAACCATTTCTCATTCTTGATGGGCCATTTTCTCGTCGGCCGAATGAAAGCTTCGCCTAAATCTTGAAAGATTTGCAGCCCAACAGGCTGACAAAGTGACTTACTTGGCAAATCACAAAAAAGCTGGGCATGGCCGTGGACCCAATTGTCGGCCTCTCCACGTACAATACTCTTTCAATGGAAGTCGTTCCTTGACCACGTTGACCACGCCACTTGTGGAGAGCACCACGGCGGTGGACGACGGCGAGGCCTAGGAAGGGGACGACGTGGAGCCGGGCAAGACGCGGCAGTGGAAGCCCGCGCGGAGAGGAGTACGAGGGTTCACTGGTTCGGCTGCAGTGTGAGGCTGTCGTCGCCGCAGGGCCTGGCCAGCGGTGGGAATAGTAGGGGGCGGTGAGGCCTCTGCGACAGCACAGCCGGCCATAGGAGGCAGGAGCATGAGGCACGACCGGCACTGGTTTGGGCGGCTGGAGCAAGAAGACCAGAGGTTGAAGAAGCACTACGGCCGTTGGATGGACATCGTACGGTCACTGGAGCTAGAATCGTTCATATTGACTAAGTTGACAAAGCCCTTCGTCCCCGTCAACTTAGTAGGCCCACAAGTCAAGGTGGATCCCAGCTAGCAGGGGGAGTATTCATTTTTTTGTGCGTAACAAGGAGGCACTTCCGGTGGGTCCGAGCTGACAGCGGGGGGGGGGGGGTGGACGTTTTTTTCGCAAAATACGGGGGCCCGTCAGGTGGGTCCCAGCAGTCAGGGGGCAATCATTTTTTCGCAAAATATGGTGGCCCGTCCAGTGGGTCCCTGCTGTCAGTCGGAGGAGTCATTATTTTTTGCGTAATAGGAGGCACTTACTTGCTGTGGCCGTGAACCCAGCTGAGACTCTCCACGTATAGTATACTTCCGATGGAAGTCGTTCCTTGACCACGTTGACCTCGCCGCGTTCCGTTGCATGCATGTGTCCATGGGCATGGTGCGTCCCCACTATCAGCCTCTCACGTAGAGTCATCTTCCGATGACTCTCGGTTGTTGACCATGTGGGCCACACCGTGCCGAGCGCACCCAGACTGGAATGACCCGGAGATGGGGAAGACGGGGCAGTGGAGTTGCAGATGGCGACGAGTGGGAAACTTCCTTTGGTTGGTCTTGGCGGCAGCATAGCAGCAGTGCATACCGGAGACAGGAGCAAGAACAGAGGTTGAAGAAGGAGCATGGCTGTTGGATTAACATCCAACGGTCCAGCTGCTAGAATCATTTGTTGATTAAGTTGACAAAGCTGTGCATACACGTCCGCTTAGTAGGCCCACAAGACAACCACCAAACCGTCAGCGGGTCCCGGTATCAGCAGGATGAATAATTTTTTCGCAAAACAAGGAGGCACTTCCTTTCGATGCGAAGATACAGCCGGGCGGGTCCCAGCTGTCGTGTGGAGGAAACATTTTTTCAGCTTAATAAGGAGGAACTTTCCTTGCGTGCGACCATGGACCTCGTGGGTCCCAGCCGTCGAGCTCTCCACGTCTGATCCTCTTCCAATGACTCTCGTTTGTTGACCACGCCGCACCGAACACAGCGAGGCGGTGGGCGACGGCGAGTCCCCGTACGGGAACGACTCGGAGATGGGAAAACGCGGCAGTGGAGTCGCATATTGAGAGGAGGAGAAGGGTTATAACTTGTTCTGTTGCGGCGTGGGGCTGTAGTCTGTGGAGAATAACAGGAGGTGTCGAGGGGTGGAGGGATAGCCTGGCCGGCGGTGGGGTAGCGTTTCGCAGCGATGCGTGCTAAGCAGAGCCGCTAGCCGCCCGAGGCCGGACCAGGCGGTCCCGGCGACGCTGGCGGAAGAAGACGAGAGATTGAAGGTGCATGCCGACCGTTGGATATAAATCCAATGGCTATGGATGACACAATCATTTGTTGACCAAATTGACAATGCCCTGCGTAGGCTTCGACCTATTGGCCCACATGTCAGCCTGCAAAAGTTTGGCATATATTCAACCCATGTTTTCTAGAATGTACAGTCCATTTACTGGGCTGGGTGAACAAATAATTTCGCGTCAATCAGGCCCATTTATATTTTCTAAGAAATCCCAGTCCATTTGCACTTCCTTAAAATACACGTATTAGGTGGGCTCGTTATATATATAATGTTATGTTAGAAGGAGCAATTAATATCAAAGAATAAACCGGAGAGGCACATTTTTTATATATATAATTAAGAAATTAGCGAGTTATTGCTCAAAATAAAAATGAGCGCGTTATTATTAAATTGGTCCTTAAAATCTTCGCAAGCTTTTGTACACAATCACCAGGATTTTCCTTGCCTGTGAGTCAAAAACAACCAGGATTTTCCGTTAAGCATTTACTTTTATAAGTTAATAACACGTGGGATGTCTTTATAATGTATATATAAGTCCCTATAAAATATACGATAATAATAATAATATAAATATATATAATATGGTTAGAATGGAAAACATAAATTGGACACATCATTACTTTTATAAGAGACCTGCGTTTTATACCCCACAGTAGGCATACTAACAAGTTCACACACAAATACAACAGAAAAGGTAAACATTCATATCAAACTCAGGTTCACGGGACACGTTCATATTCATAGCCAACATTCACTATCAAGAACTCAAAAGATTCATATATACACAAGCTCAGCATATCTATGCATCCAAATGATTGATAGATCACACGACAATATTCATACATAATTCACAAAAAGATTCAGATATACACATGTTCAGTATGTTTATGCACCCAAATGATTGAGATCACATCCAATATGTTCCATGGACGAACTTTAATTACCTAGGGTATAGATTGGTAAATGGTGTTCAATCGGAGGTACTTCTTGCTAAAATTAGTTCTTGTACGAGTAAACTTTCGAGTACATAAGAGGCACCACAGACAATCTGAACTTTGCTTGTAGGTTTATCCTCAAATTGTGGCCTCGTGCCGAGGGAGGTTTGAGCAACTTGGTCACTACTTTCATCCAACTAGTTTACTGTCTCATCTTGGTCCTGTATCTCGCCAAAATTCTACATTGCAGACGAGAAAGGAGGCGGTTGAGAAAATGAACCACCCAAATTTTTTGTGTAGTTCAACTGAAATGGAGCATCCTTGGCGTGCAGACTGATTAAGTGCCAGATGAGTATACACATCAACCAACTTGTCTGGAATCTTTAGAGTCCATGCCATATAGTTCGCTACCATATGTGTCGATAACCAAAAGGCACAACTTGGGACCAAAGACTGGACTGCGTTTTTCTGGGCTATGCACCAAGCAATATTTTTGGCGTTCACTCTCCTAATACTTGGAGTTTTACAATTGGTTGACGCTGGTTGATACTCGAATGAATATAGGCACTTCTTGTCAACATCGATGCATATCTGAGTGGACTTTGGAGTACATAGCAGCAGCATAAGTACCTGTCCATCTGATCATTTTGTGCAGTTCTACTGAAATCACCCGATGTAATGATTTGCCTGCGAGTTCAGGCTCCAAATTACTCCTTTATGAAATCGGCAAACAGTAGCACAATACCAAATTACCAATACATATGACAGGCACAATAATCGGGATAAAGACCAATACCAACCTGTGTGAGGTAGCATATCAATTACTATTTCCTTTATTTGGAAGCCGAGATAAGCCAAACGACCGACAAAGAAAGGAAGAAAGCAAGCGGAGATTAGCGACTAACGAGGAAAGGGACGGAAGCTGTCGAGGCAATGAAGCACCGAAAGTTTTGTGCAGTTCCACCAAATCGAGCATCCACTGTTGGCACATATATTGAGATAGTGAGATTACTATAATAGTGGGACTAGTTGATGAAACATACACTAACAAATAGAAGTACCCTCGTTATCTTAATTGGTAAAGTTAGCAACATAGTAGTCTTGCTTAAAGAGAGGTATTAGTTTATTTAATCACTGCCAATTAGCTCAACTCAACACTCAATGCATTGCCATTTATCATAGGTTGCAAAACATAAAAGTGCAAAGATAAAGGAGTTTCTCACGACAGTAGCACGATACAAATAGAGATGACAACAAACTAATATGGATGAAGGCCTTAGGCCCATTACCAACCGAGAAAAAAGCTTATTCATGTAGTCCCATAAGAGATGATAAAGCACTCACTGGAATCACACAATAGTATATATTTGTGCACTTCAAATGTATGGTTGAAATAACTCTTGTTTACCAGTGCTAAGATTATATCGAAAGATTATCAAGAACTTCCAGCAGAGTTAAAGCACCGGCTGGGATACAGTTCATTGTATTGTCTTGTGTAGTTCCACTGAAATGTATGATTGTCACAACATGATCCCTGTTTGCACAAGTAGGAACAAGGTGAAACCTTCATTAGCTTAGTGAGAAAGGATAGGAAGACATTAGCATATTACTGAAATAGTAGCATCAAATTCATGATGGACAATACGCAAAACATTGCCTCATTGAACCAATGGCAATAAATTGACATGCAAAACAATAGCACTATTATGTCATGACACTAATAATATTCCCTCCCTGCTCCACCACATGATTCACCTCCATAGAGAAACATTCACATGTACATGATTCAGCATAGGGTCCTACTAAAGATTTGTTTAACTCCAACAGGAAAATTAGGCAGTAATAAATTAGTGGTACTTAAGTACTCCTAATTAATTAAGTGAGACAGCAAAAGTGGAAGGGCTCCCTGGAGGATCGTCTCACGTGTAAGGTAGCCGTTGCCGGAGCCCTTGAATGGCCTCGACTGAGGCCTCTGGCTTCAGCAAGATCGCCTTGGCACTGTTTATTCTTCTTCTTCTTCCTCTTCATGCTCTGTTTCTCTTTCTCCTCACCAGTTGGTGAAACCAAGTACATGATTGGCCTTCTAATTCAGAATTGGTTTTGTCAGTGAGGGAGTACAAGTGTACTAGTAAAAAAACAGCATTATTTTCTCATGGCAGTCGGAAAATAGAGATGAACACATGCATTAAATATCATTCTTACCTAAAGGAAGGTTATGGCGCCAATATGGATGATGAGGATTGGAACACAGATCTCCCTTTGTGCAGTTCCACCAAAATGAACCAACTGTTCCATTATGACATTCCAGCTTAAACAAAGACAAAAGTCACTTCTTTTAAGAAGAGTTTTGTGCAGTGCACCAAAAGGTCACAATAGCAACCGTGTGAATTGGATATCCCTGTTTGCACAAAAAGGCACAGAGGAAACAGTCAGAGTCTCAAAGAATTACAGGCAAAAACATTTGGCTAAACTAATCAGTCTCAAACAATTACAGGCAAAAACAGTGTCATGGCTTCATTTTTACCAGGGACATTATATTAAGAACAACTAAGGCTGCGTTCGGTTCACAGGTTTGGTGCAGGATTTTCGTAAGAACACAATTCCTACGGTATTCTTTCCCTTCCAACCATTCGGAACACGGGAAAGGTGAATAGTATTTCATAGGAAAGCTGGTCTGGTAGTACTGATTCCATCACTACTAGGAAATGGCTTGCTAGTGGCGCACCAGTTTTGCCTACTAATGGCGCACTACTGGTGCGCCACTAGCACCACGCCATTAGTATTAAATACTAATGGTGCACCACTGGTGCGCCATTAGTATCTGCTATACTAATGGCGCACGTAGTGCGCCATTAGTATAGCCCAACATGCGCCATTAGTATGCCTCCCAGGGGGCCATATTTACCCATGTGCTTTCGCATACTAATCGCGCACTCTGGGGTGATGCGCCATTAGTATCCTTTCTACAGTGCGCCAGTAGAGTGCTGAGTGGTGCGCCATTAGTATGAATATTAGGGATTATTTTTTTCTTTTCTGATATTTGCACAGGTTACAAAATATTTTATTGGACAGAATATATACAGCACCACACAGCAACAGCAGATTCATCGAATACAATAGAAGATTAGTCTCCGAATACAATTCATCATATTAGTCTCCGAATTCAAAATACCGAACAAAGATAGAACATTACAAGTCTCGAGACTGCGAGTAGAGAGATTCTCTTCACATTACAAGTCGATATCGATCATCTAAACTACCATCACATAGAAGAGAGCTGCAGTCATCATGATGAGCATCATCGCGATGAAACTGGTCTTCATTCAGTTCCTCCAACGCTCCCTCCTCTCTCCCGCTAGATAGCGCACGTATCTAGATTCCGCCTCCGCCCTAGTGGTGTACCCTTTGTAACTGTTACCGCTGAAACGGTGAACCTGTCTCCAACACTCCTCCCAGTCGTCGTAGACTCCGGGAACCTTAGCCTTGTACACGACATACGACGGAATCTCTATGAACAAGCCAAATAAGAAAATACATAAGCAATATATAAGTATGCAACAAAAGGATCGGAAGAGAAAAGCAAGACATTAATAGCACGATTCATGGTCCTACTAATAAATAGCATCGATTACATCTAAGTTGAACGACTGTAAAAACCAAAGAGACATACAAGTTCATTAAAGTTTAATTACAACATGAGCCAATCAATGTTTCAGAACTACACATAGCATCACTACTTTCGACTCGACTCAAGGGACCGGAGCGTGGATGAAGCCGCCGTCTGTCATGATGGTCATGAAATCACGGGCGTTGTCAGCCTGCATTTGTAGCGTTGTGTCTATCTCACTGTTGGACGGTTGATATCTGAGGTAGAACTGCCCCGAGGTACGAAGGACATCTTGATGGATTATTTCCGCAAACTCCGATTGGATGCGAAAGAATTCTTGTCTAATGTCCGCGTCCTGGATTGCCGACAAGCTCGCGGCCCAATCTTTGAGCTTATTTGGTAGCAGAAGGTGATTATGGTCCTGTACGATCGCCCGCATGTGATGGAGGGCGTAGTAGGCATCCTTCTGACCGCCAGGCGGCTGCTTGACGCAGGAGAACGTCGTATTGTGGGTAAACACGTGCTTGCCGTACCTACGAACTGGCCTGGTGAAGGTGCCTCCAGATTTGGTGTAGCCGGGGAGAACATCATCAAGAACTTTCTTGATATTCGTGTAGTCTTTCTTTGACTGATTGTCCAGGTCGAAATACGTGGCCATGGAATATTTCCGGCTTAAGAGGATGAGTGTGCAATGTGTGTCACTGCACAAAACACGGAATGTTAGAAAAAAGAACGATCGAAATCTAAGAAATCATATGTTACGGGGCGGTGAGGGGATGACTTACTCGGGAAAGTAAGGCACGAGGAAGTTATCCTTATCTGGGTTTGCCAGAATGACACCTTCGAGGTAAGAACTCGCGATTTGCCGGTCCCCCAAAGATCGCCCAAGATCTTAGCATGCATGTAGAAGGGGTCGACTATCAAGATGTCTGGGGTCTTGTCTCTAATGATCCGCATCTCCATACTCAGCGAAAATAGCCGAACGAAGGTGTAGTGCAGCGGATGAAGGTTAAACATAGCGAAGATGTCATCAAACCACAGGACAATCGTACCCCCGATGGCGTTATCCACAAAGCCCTTGCCCTCTGGCACCTTGGCCACGAAAACCGGGTATGCCACATCATTCTCTCTGAGACGTCGCTTCTCCAAAGAAAGAACACTGTCACGCAGACTCCACATAGCATCGGTTGCAGCATTGAGCAGATTTGTCGGTAGCATTGGCCTACCCGCCACATGCACCCTCCTCGAGATATCCTTAGGTGAAGGTGGCCTGTCCTGAGCACGGATCGTACTCGGTGACGGCTGGCTCGCACCGGCGCCCTTGTTACTCTTTCTTTCCCGTCCCTTCTTCTTCTGCTGTAATGGGACCGAGTTCTGCTCATAGACCGCCTTCTTGAGTGTGTTGGGGCTGATAATATTTCGCACCTCGGCTATCTGAGGCTCGGTGAAGTCGGCACCTGGAGGCGTCTCCTGAGAACTGAATGCCAGACGACGCCTGTTGCAATTGGGTTTCTCCGCCGTACCAGCTAGATCGCGGTCGTCTTTTTCAGGGTTGGGTTCTTGATAAGGAGGCCCGCAGAATTCGTCACCGTACCCATGTTCGGCAAGTACTTATCGATGTTGGTAAATGTACCGTCGTCATCGTCCGGATCCTGTGCCATGTGCATGTCCGGATCCTGTGCCATAGGGAAGTCCGGCATGTCCGGTAGCGTTGCGGCGGTCTTGCCATGGCTTGGCGCCGGCACGACTGGTGGTCTTCTCTGTGGGGTGGTTTCCCCCGCCCCCAAACGAATCTGGATCTTCAGCCAAAGCAGGGGCCAGCTTACGCAGGCGCTGAGGGTCATCACATCATCTTCGTCGGCCCCGGCGGGTCAAATCGGAGGTAACAACTCGTTGCAGCCTGGCAGCACCCGAACCAGTTGAACCCTATACACGGTGGGTGGCATCGGATTACCGTGGAACACGGGGTTGCCCGGTTGAACGATTCTGCCCTTGGCGACATCGACCAACTTGTCGTTCACAAAGTGCAGGAGAGTGCACGGAACGTCGGCGGCGCCCTGCGAAAACATGTAGGGCGTCAGTGATGCCCAGTCAAAGGCAAGGAGATGAAGTCCTCGGACGAGAGGCTTAATTAGTTACGATGATGGCGTCGAGCTCAGCTAATGTCGAGGCACCGCCAACGGCGGGCATGCAATTGACGGAGGGGCCGCTTGCTGGCGAGGTGCCGGCCGGCGTACACCCGGGTGCATTAAGATCCAATGCCTGTGCCAGCGCCGGAGACACGAATACCGCCTCCGCCGGAGACACCAATAGCGCTGTCTGCGCGTTGTGCGAGTTGCTGGCCGTGAAGCTGGGAATCGGGGGCGGCCCCTGTTGGCCGCCCGCAATCCACGCCGTCAGCCCCTGGATCAAGGTAGGCACCATGGCGGTGAGCGTCGTTCCCAGTTGTTGTTGCACTTGCTCTTGGACAATCTACAGAATCTGTGCCACTTGTGCCTTGAGTTCTTGAACCTCGCGCGACTGGCTTTCTGAGCTGGTCTTTCTCTCCTTTCGCCCACCAGCGTTATAGTATGACAACCATTTTGTGGACAAGCCTTTGCCGGCCACACGACCAGCTGACGACGGCTTACTGAGCTTATCCTTGTTTTTCATTATGTTCAACGCCCTATTTAGAGTGTTTTCCCAAGGAGTGCTCTGAGCCGACCCCGCGCTACTGCTTTCGGTCTCCTGCGGAAGGAATGTGAACCATTTAGAAATTTGGCTTCATTAATTAGAATGCAACCATATGGAGCTAATTACGCGGGGGTGTATCCCTTACCAGAACAAGCTCAAGCACCCTGGTCTTCGGATCCGTGGTAAGCTCCTTTGTTACCGGGTCCTCCTTGTACCGGGCCCTGACATAGTTCTTGGTTTGCTTGTCACGGTATTTCTCGAAGCGGGGCGATAGGCCTTGCTCGGCACGCTCTGCGTCCTCCTTGTCCCATATAGGCTCCGCCACTCTGTAACCGCCAGGACCGAGTTTGTGTTCCCTTAAGTTCAACTCCCGCATTTCTTTCCCCCGCTGACTTGATTCGGAGGTTGCGCTGCTCTCGCACTTGATCTTGAACTCCTTGTAGTCATCTTCGCTGATTGAAGGATTTTTCGCCTTGATCTTCTCATAACTATCACCTTTGTCATTCATTTTCTTCACCGCGCTTCTCCAAGTAGACAGGGCCGTGCTCATCCTCGTGAGGGCGACACTGTTCACTTTATTCCCTAAGAGGCGTGTGTTTGCAAAGTCAGCGGGGAAGTTGTATCGTTCGTGCAGCTTTGTGAAGAGGAGGTTGTGCAAATTCCCTCGGTCCTTATGCCTTAGGTTCTCGATGTTGATCGAGACGGTGCTCCGGAGAATGCACCCGAGCTGAACCGAGTACCCCTTGACTAATTCTTTGGGCGCCGTTGGATGCCCTCGGAGTTCACTTCAGTAAATTCCTCCTTGACGGTGTTGAGCACGTTCGGGCACCGGTCCTTCCGTTGCCTCTTCGGTTGGCTGCCATTTGTGTGTGCGCCGCCATCATCAGTGGTGGCATCCTCGGCGGCACCATCAGTGGTGTCATCCCCGACGCCACTAGGGGTTGTGTAGTCAGGATCAATGTCTTTCGCGGCGTCCTCATAGCGATGAGGTTCTTCCTCCATCTCCTGGGACAGCTCCCAGAATTGCTTGCCTCCCGAACCGCCAGCCTCATTGTTGTGGGCCATGTTTCGCTCTAAATAGGAAAAAAGCTTGGTCAAAAAGTTGGTTATTGTCAAGGAACAAGATCATGGTCTCGTCATTTAGGGTTTGTCGACACCGAGGCATCCTAAAAGCTAAGCTTTTATCATTTAGGGTTTGTCGACGCCGAGGCACCCTAAAAGCCTAAGCTTTCATCATTTAGGTTCTTATCGACACCGAGGCACCCTAAAAGCCAAGGTTTTATAATTTAGGGTTTGTCGACTCTAAGTTGGGTCTAATCACTTGGCTCTATTGCCACCTATGGTTTAATGCAGCAAGAATAAAGGGGCAGTTGATCCTACTTAATTAAGTACTAAGATACCCGGTCCATGCATTAGTAGCAAGTACCCCATATGTCCGATTTTTAGCAAAGTCATGCTAAAATGCACGGAAAATTTCAGCATGACCTTTGCTGAAAATAGGACATATGGAGTACCCGAATTTGCCGGAACGGAAGTTAATCGACATTCCGGCAAACTCAAGGGCCTCTCGGGGTACCTGAAAAACCATCACAACACGATGTCGGAGACAAAACCCAGCAAACTAGCACCACAATGTGCCCCTACTTTCATATGGATGAAAAGGCCACAGACCATATGGTCCTCTGCTTTCATATGGACAAAAATCAGCTCAACTTATGTGAGCTTCCATTCCAATAGGTCACCCAACAAAAAATCATCAATAGTTTAGCAAGTTTGTACAAACACAGAAAGAATAGAAAGTTTGCTGCCTATTCAAACACAGAAACAAAACACTACTTGAAACTTCTGCTACATTTGGACCATGGCAATTTACTTTCATGGAGCATGACAAATGTATTTTACAGATCGTGGCATTGTTTTTACTATATGCACCATGGAAAATTTATTTTCTTTTTGCAACATGGCAAATTTCTTTTGCACCGGGCCATGGCAAATATAGTCTATGCATCATGAAAATTATAGTGTATGGATCATGGCATTTTTTATTCTACATTTTTATTCTATGGATCATGCCAGGAAATTATAGTCTATGCATTCTTTTAATCTCTGGATCATGATCCAACAAAATTGCCATCTCCCATGGCAAATATAACCTATGCATCATGGAATTTATACTGTATGGATCATGGCATTTTTTTTGTCTATGGATCATGATCTATAGAACATTTTAGTCCATGTCATTTTTTGAAACATATTTTTGCCATGGCAATTTTGAATCAATATACATACTTCTCAAAAGAGGCATGATCAAATTCGAACACAAATCAGTAAATTGATAATCACAATTCTCTATATTGGCCTGTGAGAAGGACACAACCAGTTTGCTTTTCTTTTCTTTTTCAACAAAACCAGCAAACTACTCAACGATGGACATTGGGAAGGGGCATGATGAGGTACAAACTGAAATAAATGCCATTATGTAGCAAAACAACCTAAGCTAGCATGTGACCATCAACCACACACGTATCATGCAGCAGGACCGAATTTGGCATACATTAGAAGCATCGTACCTATTGTTCAACCCCAAATAATAACCAGTAAGAACAAGGGGATGATTTTAGAAAGTTAAGTGCAGCTCTAGCACCCTGTGCATGAAATGTATCATGTATCAAACTATCAGTTAACTGCTGAAAAACATAAATGTACCATGTGAACATATAATACCTTCACGAGCGAACTCAATGAGTGTGAACCAACAGTGTGGGTCACCACAGATTCTGTAGTCAAAAACCTGGTGAGAGGTGAGTGAGAGGGTTAGTTTGTTGCAAACATGGTGAGAGGTGAGTGAGTCTTGTATGCTGTCTATGCATGATGTGTGTTTGGGCAGCAGCTGCTATTAGGAATGAAATTCAGAGAGGAAGCAGAGCAGAGTAGGGGAGATGATGCAAACTGCTGCGTACATTCCAATTCTCCAAAGTTCCTCCTAATTCTGTGGTTGATCATTGTTACTTTCACCTTCTAGGATATGTCAGTGATGTGTTGGTTGTTCCTAGTCTACATGATAGTAGGGCTTATAGTAGGGCTTTAACAAACAAGATGAAAAAACATAACCTTGGAGATTAAATTCAATTCAATTCAACGAGATTTATTTACACTGACATTATAGGGGCAGCGAGAAGCAATCGATCAAGGCCATGTTTTGTGATGGACCATACTCTGACGAAACTGAATTAAAAAAAAGGGCTCCAGAGATTGCACTTGCACGCACAGATTGTGTACCACGGTCGAGGGGAGGGAGGGAGGGACTGGGGAGGAAGGGTGGAGAGGAGGAAGGAGGAAGGAGGAGAGGTACAGGCGGGCGCGGTCGCCGAAGGGTTCGGGGTCGGGGTTGGGGTCGGGGTCGGTGGCGACGGCGGCGTCGAAGGGATGGCTCGAGGTCAAAGGGGTTGGGGTCGGGGTCGGCGGCGGCGGCGGCGTCGAAGGGGTTGGGGTCGGGGTCGGCGGCGGTCGTCTGCACCCGCACTGCGTCTTGGACTGAGGTAGAGGCGGCGCAGGGCCGGGGCCGACACGAGGAGGCTGTTGGCGACGGCGAGGTCACGGAGGCGTCGGCAATGGCGGAGCTGCAGTGGTGGGGGGCGCGGGGGCGGCGGCGCATGTAGGGGCGGCGACGTCGTGGGTCGGGGCAGCGTGCGGGGGGGTGGGGGGGGCAATGGATCTGGCGAGAGGGAGGGACGAAGGGGTCGGGCGAGTGAGAGCTAGGGGGAAGATTACTAATGGCGCACCCCGGAGCGGTGCGCCGGTGGTGCGCCATTAGAAATCTTTTTTAGATAGCAATGGCGCACCACCCGAGCGGTGCGCCATTAGTATGTTTTATTATTACTAGTTGACCCGTTGCGCCAAATGGCGCAGAGACCTGCTGAAGACATGTTATCGACGAAAATAGTTTCATGCTGCAAGAACCTTCAACTAAAGCCATGTTCACGATGAAAATAATTTCATTTACTAAGGACAGGCCATGTATATACAGTAGGTTTAGTTGTGGTCTGCTAAATCTATATGCGCCTTAAAAAACATGGTTTAATTTGCAGAGCATCACGTGTTTCAAGTATGAATAAGAACTACGAACTCTTTTTGTGCGATTCAAACACATTTCCAGAGTTTTTATTTCTTAGTACATGTTGTCTAAAATAACATTTGCCCAGAGAGAGAGAGAGAGAAGCATACCCCTCTCTCATTATGATTATTATTAAAAGGTATTAAATTCGAAATGCTCATTTAACCTGTGAAGGACTACGCAATGCTCATTTAACCTGTGAAGGACAAAAATATTCCACCGTCTCTGAATGATGAACTAAACTAAATAAGAAATATATGCAGTAAATTCATTCAAAGTAGAAAATGGGATCTTACATCAAATAAGGCATTACAACAAACATGGTGTTATCTTAGTAAAAGAAATTACATCATTAGAAGAGAAAAGGTAAGAAAACCAAACATGAGATTGCGATTAATACATCTAGGAGGAAGTCAGAGACATCATCGTGACCATTTTATGGCCCGAGGAGCAAGCATCCATGGTTTTTATATGCCTTGTCCGGCTGCTAGAGTAGATGACATGGAAGCGTTATTTCTACCATCTCGATGGCTTAGACCCGAGGGAGCGGATGTTCATCTCGGCCCTCCCAGCTTCCATCAATGGATTTTTATAGTCAGGATTAAAGACTAAGAGAACCTATGCATGTTCAAATATGCGAGTAGCATATACAATACAAATCAAGAAAAAGAAAAGAAAAGACCACAAACATTACAAAAACACAAGCAACTCATTATTCGAGAGAACTGGCCATTGACAATTCAGTTACAATTATCGAAGAGAATTGTAAATTGCTAACTTAATTACATCATTCTTCACATAAGCTTCTCACTGAGGAAATTTCTTGACTGGAAGGTCACATTTCAAGCCATTGCACTTATAAAACCCAACTGTTGTCATTTAAATTGCAAATTAATCATCAATAATGCACAATAATTTATGTCCTACAAACGATTTGGAGCCTAAGGAGGAGAAAATATCAATGCAAATAAATACACACGTAGTAAGATGCATTGCAATAGTCGTACATTTGAATTTGTAAGCTGGCCAGCAAAATCAGATCAATCATGCATAGTACACAAAAGAGACAAAGCTTTAGTCATAATTGGTGCTTAACCTTCTTGCTCCTGCTAATGATTTTGGCCATGAAGGCATCGAGTAAGGGAGGAAGAACGGAACGGCGCTGCCGAGAAGTTCTTGATGGGTGTTGACGGCCTGGCCAAGCCATCTCCCTCCATGATAGGTGGCAGTCGGCGGAGAGGTGTAAATATGACGAGATGTGAAAATAAGCTCGAGGAAATTAATATGGACCAACAAACTGACAAAAGCAGAATATAACATAATTATATTGCAGAGTGTACCGGTAATGAGATAATTATATTCCAGATTAAACTAATAGCACAACAATTTACAGGGTTAGAATGCAGTGCACATATATATCTTAGTGGCGCAAAAACTATTTAGCCAACTTCACTAACAATGTAGAAATTGGCTTCAGTGTACTAACATAGTTATTTTGAATACAAGCAATCAACCATGAATTTAACATCAGAGATATCTGACCATTTTAAGTAACGAAAAAAGAGCCCAATAGCAAGATAGCACAACATGGAGCTGCATTGACCAGCCCCTTTTAAAGAAAGGCTTTAGGATCATAAGTTGTGTAGTTGATCAACTTGGAAATATAAAAGCATTTCCTACAGATCAGTACAGCACCTCCGACAAATGCGATTTGATAAGAAAGCAATGAACATATACACTGCTCCACACTTAGTTTTGTATGTAAAAAGAAAGCCATGGCAGATGTTTTTTTTCGATCACAGAAACCCAGCCTGAATACATCTGAATGATATAATCAATTTTCGAAATGTTTGGCAGGCACAAGAAAAACACACGAGTAAAAACAATACTATATGATCGGTATCTGTATTTGATCCACCTGGGTACATGCACATCCTAAGAGCAAACTGGGATTAGTCCACCAAAATTAAAGCTTGTTCAGAACAGGGGGTAGCATCTGTAGCTAACAAGATCAACCATCAATGAATTATCTAAGTAAACGATGCCAATAATCAAGCAAATAAACTGTAATCCCATCCCAGCTAGCAATATAAACAAACAAGGGATAGCATATGTACTTAACCAGATCAACCATCAATGGATTATCTAAGTAAAACATGACCAATAATCAAGCAAATAAACTATAATCCCATCTCCGTTAGGAATATAAACAATTACACAACAATCTAGAATCACCTGATTCTTCTTCGGCTGAACTCTACCATGTAGTTCATCATGCCCTACAAGATGGAGAACACAACGCAGAGGCCAGGCTCCGTGAGCACGATGTCGGACGTGAGAAGATGTGGATCCAACACAAAGAACTAAATTAACCATCCAAACAAACTTTTCAATTGTGTGCTTGCATAGGAAATAACGGTCATAATGGTGCTAATGGCAAGAAATTGCCTACTTGTTTAAACATTACTACAATCCACAGGGGAAATCATCTATGCAGACCAAAAAGATGAAATAATGGTTATCCTTTTTTTATGGAAAAATAATGGTTATCCAAAGAGTGCTAATACGTAAGAAAGGTTTAAACGAACAATAGGAGGTGAGTGCTTACATATAAAACACGGGGAGGTGCTTGCTTGCTTCACCTCACCTGAACGGCCCCATCAAAAGGAAAAAGGAAAACAGGCGCATGAGCCTGCATTGTAACATAGGAGAGCAAGCTTGAGGCATAGAGAAGAAAAGCAGAATTATATGGATATTTATGTCAAACCTCCCAGCCATAAAAAAAGTGTCAGACGGAAAGCACTACTAATTATACATCTAATCATACATGTACCCAAAGAAAAAGTTGTGTCTATATTTAACTAAATTACGATGTCGGACGTGAGAAGATGTGGATCCAACACAAAGAACTAAATTAACCATCCAAACAAACTTTTCAATTGTGTGCTTGCATAGGAAATAATGGTCATAATGGTGCTAATGGCAAGAAATTGCCTGTGGAACTGAACAGCGCAGACCAAGGCATACATTTCATTCACTTTGAACATAGATGAGTAACTAAATAAAAAAACAGAGAGCTATGGAAGCACTGACCTCGGGCGGTGCTGCCACGGTGCTCTCGGCTCCGCATCGCACGGCCATTTATGGGTCTATCTTCCCTGCAAGTACAGGTTAATCAGATTAATGTCCATCAGCAGAACAACCCAAGGCAATCCCAAATCAGATTAACATATGTGGCGGTCGTGATAAATGTTCTTCTCTTGATTTGACGGAAGGTGTGCAGTGGAATATTCACCAAGGAAATCGCTGCCAGAGTACACAGTGAATATTCAAGTAGCAAGGTATTCATGAATACACAGTGAATACATTAAGAAAAAAAACTTGCAGCCATCATGAATCATGTTATTACCTAGCAAATACACATGCACGCCATACACCTAGAAAGCATAGAGTTTACAAGACACACTGCAAGCAATTATACAGCAAAAGTTCACTTCTGAATCTTGGCAAACAACATAAAGAAATCATATTAGTACCTAACAAATACACATGTACATGTACGCCTAGAAAGCTTAGAATTTACAGGCCACACAACAGGCAAATATACAACAAAAGTTCACTTGTGAACTTGGGCAAAAAACACAAAGAAATCATATTATTACCTTTGGGATTAGGGAAGCCGAGAGAAACTGGAAACAACATGTATATCTAGAAAACTTCGAGTTTACAGGAACTTGATAAAGCACTTCTGAACAAGGCTGCTTACTTGCATTTCTTGCACATGTCCGCATAGCGATAGAACTACGACATGCGGCATCACACAGATACACTTCATCTCTGTTGCAATGACAGCTTGAAGGAAACGACACATAAAAGCGCAGTCTTATGCATAGAATAACCTGACAGAAAACAGAGACAAATGCAGGTATGGTTATCTATTATGCCGCTGATAAAAAGTAATTAAAACACCAATATAAGAATAGTGCCTTACGTTACCTATAAATGCTTCTTCAGTAGAGAGCGGAGCAGCAGCTACTTGGCTTTGTTTGTGATCGCAGTGGTCCTGACACCAACATTGGCCCTGAGTTTCAGAAATTAGTACCGAGTAAGCATTTTGTTGTGCATGTTAGAAATTTCAAATAGAACAATCAACCAACCATTGTATTTGAATGGCTGTCCATTGCGTCAGTAAGGAAACAATGCGTTGCTAAGGAAAGGAAAAACACAAACCTTGACGTGCCAAAGCAGCAGATGATCAACAAGAAGCACGTCACAAACAGTAGAACCTGCAAAGTAAAATAAAATGATAGAAGAACATGGAGTTATCTAGTATACATTTCATCAAATAGAAAATATGTAGGGCAAGCAGGTGGGGAATCACAAGACAAGTCGATACAGAAAGCAACCCAAAGGCAACAACAACCCGACAAATGGTCATTGCTATGTTATGCATCGGTCGGGCAACAAATCGGCATGAGGGAGAGGATGACGCGGGGGTGGTGGGATGAAACATACATAGGATGGATAATTTATTGGTCAATATTTGTAGGTTGTCCTGCAACTGTTAAAAAATACTCCACTTGGTTATTAGTTTTCAACTAAATGGAAGATACGTGACACAAATATGAAATGTTGGTCATCCTGTATGCCTAAATGGAAGATACATGGCAAAAAATGAATGGAAACATCAAGCCATTCATATCCATTAGAGATCGAAATATATCATGCACAAAAAAATGGAATTAGCAGCGCTATCATCACTCTATTTTGTTTGCAGAAATCATGCCAAATATAAAGATTTTAACCAAGAAATTTCATAATTCAGATCATCAAAAACCTCAAAAAAATACATGCAAACAAAGTGCAGATATGGAACCATATGTAACTACTGAATCTTTTAGAGCCTAGTTCTCTGCAAAAAAACAGCTATCCTCTGTGCCAAGCTTAGCAAATCTCGGTTCAACAACAAAAACGCAGTCTTAGTGGAGAAGGGGTTCAAAGTCAACTTGTGTTTTATGTCAAAAGTAAGACTGAATAAGTTATTGGGGATATGAAGAACATAAATAGCATGGGAAAAGATAATAATGGTAGGCGTACGACCCTTTGGTTCAGGTAGGAATATTTCGATCTTAGGTTGTGTATCTTCTGAATTTGATTTCAAACGGCTGCCCCCATTCAAATCCAACCATGGTATGAATGATCCGTCGATCCCAAGCGTGTCAAAGACACCAAACTGTTTTGTCTCGTCGAAAAAGAAGACTGAGCAGACCGCATCAGCATATCAATCGACCGTTCCAGGAGTGAAACCACGAACCTGCGGGGGTCGTGAGAGAGGACATACCAGAGAAGGAAGACTCCAACAAAGAGAAGGACTATGGGTCTGCGTGGCGGCGGCAACGGCACGTAAGTCGGCTGGTCCGCAAATCTTCACCCGTTGGCGCTCTCCATAGACGGCGGATCCATGGTCCGCGGGGAGGAGTCGGGCAGCGGCGAAGTGTTAGTTATGCACATCGACCGCTGCTCCAGCTGGCCGAGCTGGTCTCCGCTTCGGTGGCAAAACTGGGTACTCCATTCCACTTGGATTGTCTTGGCGGTATGGCCTGAATACACACAAATGAGTTATGTAAGACACGAAGGCAATTGTATTTTGTTGTGCAACATCATTTACCTAGCACAAAACATTTTAAAAAGTGCATTCCGTCTTTCCATCAGCACTTATTTACCGAATAGGAATGTAAAAGCTATATTTAAAATGGCAGGGTCTTAATAAAATACAATTAGATAGAGCAGCTTAGATGAATCAATAACATCCCTGCTTTTACGAATCCAATTCTTAGAACTCTTGGTATATTGCTATCTCTATCCAGTCTAAATTCGCAACATCATCTTGCTAAGTAAAAAAATGATTGGTCCTAGGTACACAAAGCATATGAACCAGCTTGAACTATTCAACCACCCGTTGTCATTTTCTGAACTTAATCAAGAAAAGTGGCAGCATAGAGCTAAAATCCTAAAATAATCACATGGTCAGGTCAAAGAAAAACTATGAAGCTGCAGAAGAGCATCGTCTCCTCATGCCCGTTGCTCGAGGAGAAGATAAAAGGAAGGGTTTGCGAAGACACAACCATGGCATATTGGCATACCTCATCGATGAATCAGGGCCAAGGGAAGGAGGCCGCCAGAGAGAGTAAGAGAGAGATTGGGTGAAGCTCACCTCGGTGTTGGAGGCAGACGCGGTCGCCGTCGCTCCTCGTGTGCGCATCTCCCAATCCGCCTGGCCTTGACCACCACACCCGCTGCCTGCCGAGCCTGCCGCGCCCGCTGCCCTCCGAGCCTGCTGCACCACGTGTGGCGCTCACAGACGCTAGCCGTCGCCGTGCACCAGTCATAGCACCATCGAGACGCTCGATTTCCCGGCTGGAAGATCCGGCCGCCGCCATGGGGCCCAAGCGACGGAGATGGTCGGCTGTGAGGACGAAGGAGGGAGGAGGAGGGAGGGGGCCGACGACGCGGGGAGAAGAGGAGGTGGCCGACGCAAGACGGGAGAAGAGGAGGCGGCCGACGCGAGACAGGAGAAGAGGGGCGGCGACATGGGAAAGGATGGAGCGAGCGGGGAGGAGAACGAGGCGGAGTGGGCGCAGGGCTGGCGGCTAGGGTTTTGACGCGCGGGCGGAGGGGATTGGAAAATCCCTCGGGGACACGGGCAAAGTTCACCCAGCCAACGAGCATGCGAGACGAGCCCACCCGTCATTGGCCAACGGAAACAACCGTGGGGTGAAAATTGAGTTTCACTGCAGGTGAAGATCCGACGGTTCAGACGCCGCCAAGCCGATCGGACGGACGGCCGAAGGAGCTGATCGAGGGAGCATCCTGGAGGTGAGTTGGCTAGCCTCTTTTTTTTTAAATTATTTTTTGTTGCTATTTTTTAATATTTTTTTATAAAAAATAGTAATAATTTTTTTATGAATATGAAAAAATATCATCAAATTTGTTATTTGAAAATATCATCAAATGGGGGTGCTCGGCGGCGGTGGAGCGGGCCGGGGAGGGTGCGGGGGCTCGGCGGCGGTGGAGCGGGGGAGGGTGCGGTGGGTCGTCGGGCGGTGGAGCTGGGAGGTGCGGGGTGCTCGATGGCGGTGGAGCGGGCCGGGGAGGGTGCGGGGGGTCGGCGGCGGCGGTGGAGCGGGGGAGGGTGTGGTGGGTCGTCGGCAGCGGTGGAGCGAGGTAGGGTGCGGGGGTGCTCGGCAGCGTGCAGCTGGGAGGAGGTGCGGGGGTCGGCGGTGGTGGAGCGGGAGGGTCTGGGGTGCTCGGCGGTGGAGCAGGCCGGGAGGGTGCGGGGGTCGGCGGCGGTGCAGCGAGGAGGTGCGGTGGGTCGTCGTGGCGGCGGTGGAGCTAAGCGGGAGGGTGCGGGGGATCGAGATTGAGATGGAGGGATAGCGATCGAGATGGAGGGGGTCGATATCGAGATCGAGGGGATCGAGATCGAGTGTCCTCATGAATATTCAATATTTTTCATATTGAATATGAAAAATATCATCAAATTTGAAAAAATATTCATGAATTCAAAAAGTGCCCATGAAATTGAAAAATATTCATGAGTTCAAAAAGTGCCCATGAAATACAATCGAGAAATGAAGGCTACAATTTAAATACAATCGATCTTAGCTAGCTATCCGTTCACAATCTTCTTGCCCTTATTTTTCGTAAATGGAGTTCTTCTCTTGAACGGACGTCCTTCAGGTAGGGTGGTCCTGCTTCTTCTTGTGGTGTATGCTGATACTTCATCGTCCTCGTCGTGTTCCATCTTCGGGTCGCCGTACTTGTCAAAGTCTTGCTCATTGGCGACTCCATCCATTCCGATGATCTTCCTTTTGCCTCTCCTCACGACAACACGACTGGGCCTTGGCGGGTCGATAATGAAGAAGCATTGGTCCACTTGGGAAGCCAGTACCCATGGCTCATTTTTTATGCGGTGACGCTATACCATGATCTTGGATTTGGCTTCGGGTATAACCATGGTCGTGAAATACCGGTCATATTTTAGGACGCTTGCTACGTCTTGAGCTTGCGTTGGTTTTCCTCGAAGAGGAGAGGGTGATGCAACAAGTGTAGCGTAAGTATTTCCCTCAGTTTTGAGAACCAAGGTATCAATCCAGTAGGAGGCTCCTCAAAAGTCCCACACACCTACACAAACAAACTGAGAACTCGGAACCAACGCAATAAAGGGGTTGTCAATCCCTTCACGGCCACTTGCGAAAGTGAGATCTAATAAACATAGTATGATAAGATAAATATATTTTTGGTATTTTATTGTATAGATGCAAAAAGTAAAGATGCAAATAAAAGTAGATTGGGAGCAAATATGATAAGATATAGACCCAGGGGCCATAGGTTTCACTAGTGGCTTCTCTCAAGATAGCATAAGTATTATGGTGGGTGAACAAATTACTGTCGAGAAATTGGTAGAAAAGCGCATAGTTATGAGATTATCTAGGCATGATCATGTATATAGGCATCACGTCCATAACAAGTAGACCGACTCCTGCCTACATCTACTACTATTACTCCACACATCGACCGCTATACAGCATGCATCTAAAGTATTAAGTTCATAAGAACAGAGTAACGCATTAAGCAAGATGACATGATGTAGAGGGATAAACTCATGCAATATGATATAAACCCCATCTTTTTATCCTCGATGGCAACAATACAATACGTGCCTTGCAACTCTTTCTGTCACTGGGTAAGGACACCGGAAGATTGAACCCAAAGCTAAGCACTTCTCCCATGGCAAGAAACACCAATCTAGTAGGCTAAACCAAACTGATAATTCGAAGAGACTTGCAAAGATAACTTAATCATACATAAAAAAATTCAGAGAAGATTCAAATATTATTCATAGATAAACTTGATCATAAACCCACAATTCATCCGATCTCGACAAACACACCGCAAAAAGAGTTTACATCGAATAGATCTCCACAAGAGAGGGGGAGAACATTGTATTGAGATCCAAGAAGAGAGAAGAAGCCATCTAGCTAATAACTATGGACCCATAGGTCTGTGGTAAACTACTCACAACTCATCGGAGGGGCAAGGATGTTGATGTAGAGGCCCTCCATGGTTGATTCCCCTTCCGGCAGAGTGCCGGCGAAGGCTCCAAGATGAGATCTCATGGATACAGACGGTTAAGGTGGTGGAAATTGTGTTTCGTGGTGCCCTGGATGTTTTCGGGCACGTAGGTATATATAGGAGGAAGAAATGCGTCGGTGGCAGCCGAGGGGCCCACGAGACAAGGGGCGCGCCTCCTATCTCGTGGAGGCCTCGGCTGCTTCTTGACTTGCACTCCAAGTCCTCTGGATCACGTTCGTTCCAAAGATCACGCTCCCGAAGGTTTCATTCCGTTTGGACTCCGTTTGATATTCCTTTTCTTCGAAATACTGAAATAGGCAAAAAAAAACCAACAATATGGGCTGGGCCTCCGGTTAGTAGGTTAGTCCCAAAAATGATATAAATGTGTAAAATAAAGCCCATAAACATCCAAAAGGGGTAATATAATAGCATGGAACAATCAAAAATTATAGATACGTTGGAGACGTATCAAGCATCCCCAAGCTTAATTCCTGCTCGTCCTCGAGTAGGTAAATGATAAAAAAGAGAATTTTTATGTGGAATGCTACCTAGCATAATTCATAATGTAATTTTCTTTATTGTGGCATGAATGTTCAGATCCAAATGAATACAAAATAAAAGTTCATATTGATAAAAGAAATAGTAATACTTTAAGCATACTAATCAAAGTAATCATGTCTTCTCAAAATAGCATGGCAAAAGAAAGTTCATCCCTACAAAATCATATAGTTAGGCTATGCTTCATTTTCGTCACACAAAGATGTTCCCAACTTCTATACCCCCGATGACAAGCCAAGCAATTGTTTCATACTTAAATAATCTCAAACTTTTTCAACCTTCACGCAATACATGAGCGTAAGCCATGGATATTGCACTATGGGTGGAATAAAATATGATGATGGGGATTGTGTGGAGAAGACAAAAAAAAGAGAAAGTCTCACATTGACGAGGATAATCAACGGGCTATGGAGAAGCCCGTCAATTGATGTCAACCTGAGGAGTAGGGATTCCCATGCAACGTATGCACTAGAGCTATAAATAAATGCTCAACAAAAGAGAACTAGTGGGTTTGCATCCAACTTGCTTGCTCACGAAAACCTAGGGCATTTGAGGAAGCCCATCGTAGGAATATACAAGCCAAGTTCTATAATGAAAAATTCCCACTAGTATGAAAAATACAACTTATGAGACTCACTATATGAAAACATGGTGCTACTTTGAAGCACAATATATGAGACTCACTACATGAAGAACAAGGTGCTACTTTGAAGCACAAGTGTGGAAAAAGAGATAGTAACATTGCCCTTTTATTTTTTTTATTTTTTTGGGCCTTTCTTTCTTTAGGCCTTTTTTATGGGGCAATGCTCTAATAATGATGATCATCACACTTCTATTGATTACAACATAAGGATTACAACTCGAAACTAGAACAAGATATGACTCTATATGAATGCCTCCGGTGGTGTACCGGGATGGTGCAATGAATCAAGAGTGACATGTATGAGAAATAATGCATGGTGGCTTTGCCACAAATACGATGTCAACTACATGATCATGCAATGGCAATATGACAAAAGTAAAGTATGTCATGATGATGATGAACGGAAAGGTGGAAAGTTGCATGGCAATATATCTCGGAGTGGCTATGGAAATGCCATAATAGGTAGGTAAGGTGGTTGTTTTGAGGAAGATATAGGGAGGTTTATGTGTGATAGAGCGTATCGTATCACGGGGTTTGGATGCACTGGCGAAGTTTGCACCAACTCTCAAGGTGAGAAAGGGCAATGCACGGTACCGAAGAGGCTAGCAAAGGCGGAAAAGGTAAAAGTGCGTATAATCCATGGACTCAACATTAGTCAAAAGAACTCATATACTTATTGCAAAAATTTAGAAGTCATCAAAAATCAAGTACTACGCGCATGCTCCTAGGGGTATAGATTGGTTGGAAAAGACCATCGCTCGTCCCCGACCGCCACTCATAAGGATGCACAAGCCAGGTACACTTCATGTTTCAAATTTGTTACACAACTTTAACCATACGTGCATGCTACGGGACTTGCTAACTTCAACACAAGCATTCTTTAAATTCATAATCACCCAACTAGCATGACTTTAATAACACTACCTCCATATCTCAAAACAATTATCAAGTATCAAATTGATCATAGCATCCATTTCACTTCCTATGATAGTTTTTATTATACCCAACTTGGATGCCTACCATTCTAGGACCAATTTTATGACCATAGCAAATACCATGCTATTCTAAAAGACTCTCAAAATAATATAAGTGAAGCATGAGAGACTAGCAATTTCTTCAAAATTAAGACACCACCATGCTCTAAAAGATATAAGTGAAGCACTAGAGCAAAAACTATCAAGCTCAAAAGATATAAGTGAAGCACATAGAGTATTCTAGCAAATTATAATTAAATAGGCTTCTCCCAAAAGGTGTGTACAGCAAGGATGATTGTGGTAAACTAAAAAGCAAAGACTAATATAATACACGACACTCCAAGCAAAACACTTATCATGTGGTGAATAAAAATATAGCTCCAAGTAAAGTTACCAATGAACAAAGACGAAAGAGGGGATGCCTTCCTGGGGCATCCCCAAGCTTAGGCTTTTGGCTATTCTTGAATATCTTGGGGTGCCTTGGGCACCCCCAAGCTTAGGCTCTTGCCACCATTTATTCCATAGTCCATAAAAGCTTTACCCAAAACATGAAAACTTCACAACACAAAACTCAACAAGAAATCTTATAAGCTCCGTTAGTGAAAGAAAACAAAACCACCACATAAGGTACTGCAATGAACTAATTCTTTATTTAATTTGGTGTTAAACCTACTGTATGCCAACTTCTCTATGGATTATAAAATATTTTATTGGCCATAGATTCATCAAAATAAGCAAACAACACACGAAAAACAGAATCTGTCAAAAACTGAACAGTCTGTAGTAATCTGTAACTAACGCAAACTTCTGGAACTCAAACAATTCAGCAAAAATAGGACAACTTAGGAAATTTGATTATTGATCATCATAAATTGTAATCACTATTTTATCACGTTCTGGTGATTTTTAACAATTGTTTTCGTGAACCAAAAGTTTCTGGAAATTACAGCAAGATCAAATAACTATCATCCAAGAAGATCCTATAGGTTTAACTTGTCACAAACACTAATTAAAACATAAAACCACATCTAAACAGAAGGTAGATGGATTATTTATTCCTAAACAGAAGCAAAAACAAAAAACACAAAGAAATTTGGGTTGCCTCCCAACTAGCGCTATCGTTTAACGCCCCTAGCTAGGCATAGAAGCAAGGATAGATCTAACGAGTGTCATCTTTGGCACTAAACTCATAAGTAGCACGCATGATAGATTCATAAGATAATTTAACTTTCTTTCTTGGAAAGTGTTCCATGCCTTTCTTTAATGGAAATTGGAATCTAATATTCCCTTCCTTCATATCAATAATCGCACCAATCGTTCTAAGGAAAGGTCTACCAAGAATAATAGGGCAAGAAAGATTGCAATCTATATCAAGAACGATAAAATCTACGGGAACTAAATTTCTATTTGCAACAATAAGAACATCATTGATCCTTCCCATAGGCTTTTTAATGGTGGAATCCGCAAGGTGCAAATTTAAAGAACAATCATCAAGATCATGGAAACCTAGAATATCACATAAAGTTTTCGGAATCGTGGAAACACTAGCACCCAAATCACACAAAGCAAAACACTCATAATCTTTAATTCTAATCTTTATAGTTGGTTCCCACTCATCATTAAGTTTTCTAGGTATATAAACTTCCAAATTAAGTTTTTCATCATAAGATTGCATCAAGGCATGAACAATATGTTTGGTAAAAGCTTTGTTTTGACTATAAGCATGAGGAGAATTAACAACGGATTTTAACAAGGAAATACAACCTTTTATAGAGCAATTATCATAATTAAATTCCTTAAAATCCGAGATAGTGGGTTCAACATTATTAGAAGTTGAGGATTCTCCAATCTCACTTTTACCAAATTTAAGATCTAAAGACTCCGAATTCTTGGGACGCCTTCTAGGCAAAGTTGATTCATCATCAGCCCATAATCATCAAAATTCATATTGCAAAACATAGATCTAATTGGACACGCATCAATAACTTTAAGATCCTCATCATTATTTTCATGGAAACTAGAGGAACACGATTCTATAAAGCTTTCTTTTTAGCACACAATCTAGCGGTTCTTTTCTTGCACTCGTCAATGGAAATTCTCATTACTTTGAGAGACTCATTGATATCATGCTTAGGAGGGGAAGATCTAATTTTAAGAGAATCAACGTCAAGCGAAAGTCTATCAACGTTCCTAGCAAAATCATCAACTTTGAGCAATTTTTCTTCAAGCAAAGCATTAAAATTCTTTTGAGAAATCATAAATTCTTTCACACTATTCTCAAAATCAGAGGGCATCTTATTAAAATTACCATAAGAATTATTGTAGGAATTTCCATAATTATTAGAGGGATTACTAGGGAACGGTCGCATTAAAATTTTCTCTATAAGCATTATTTCCAAAACTATTCCTACCAACAAAATTCACATCCATAGATTCATTATTATTCTCAATCAAGGAAGACAAAGGCATATCATTGGGATCAAGAGGAGTATTTTTAGTAGCAAACATCTTCATAAGTTCATCCATCTTTCCACTCAAAACATTGATTTCTTCTATAGCATGCACTTTTTTACTAGAAGATCTTTCGGTGTGCGATTGAGAATAATTAGCCATAATATTATCAAGAAGTTTTTTAGCATCTCCTAACGTGATTTCCATAAACGTGCCTCCCGCGGCCGAATCTAAGAGATTTCTAGAAGCAAAGCTCAAACCGGCATAAATTTTTTGTATGATCATCCATAAATTCAAACCATGAGTAGGGCAATTCATGAAGCATCAATTTCATTCTTTCCCAAGATTGGGCAACATGCTCATGATCAAGTTGTTTAAAATTCATAATATTGTTCCTAAGAGTGATGATCTTAGTGGGAGGAAAATACTTAGAGATAAAAGCATCTTTGCACTTGTTCCAAGAATCAATACTATTCTTAGGAAAAGACGAAAACCAAACTTTAGCACGATCTCTAAGTGAAAACGGAAATAACTTCAATTTGAAAATATTGTTATCCATATCTTTCTTCTTTTGCATATCACACAAATCTACAAAATTGTTTAGATGTGTAGCGGCATATTCGCTAGGAAGGCCGGCGAATTGATCTTTCATAACAAGATTCAACAAAGCGGTATTGATTTCACAAGACTCAACATCATTAAGAGCGGCAATCGGAGTACTAAGGAAATCATTATTATTGGTATTCGAGAAGTCACACAATTTGGTATTATCTTGCGCCATGGTAACAAGTAATCCAACACACAAGCAAACAGAAAAACGGCAAGCGAAAAGAGAGGAGGAGATTGGAAAAGAGAGGGAAAATAAAACGGCAAGGATGAAGTGGGGGAGAGGAAAATGAGAGGCAAATGGCAAATAATGTAAACGCGAGGGAGATAGATTTGTGATGGGTACTTGGTATGTCTTGACTTGAGCGAAGACCTCCTCGGCAACAGCGCCAGAAATCCTTCTTGCTACGTCTTGAGCTTGCGTTGGTTTTCCTCGAAGAGGAGAGGGTGATGCAGCAAGTGTAGCGTAAGTATTTTCCTCAGTTTTGAGAACCAAGGTATCAATCCAGTAGGAGGCTCCTCAAAAGTCACACGCACCTACACAAACAAACTGAGAACTCGCAACCAACGCAATAAAGGGGTTGTCGATCCCTTCACGGCCACTTGCGAAAGTGAGATCTAATAAATCGTTTGATAAGATAAATATATTTTTGGTATTTTATAGTATATATGCAAAAAGTAAAGATGCAAATGAAAGTAGATTGGGAGCAAATATGATAAGAGATAGACCCAGGGGCCATAGGTTTCACTAGTGGCTTCTCTCAAGATAGCATAAGTATTACGGTGGGTGAACAAATTACTATCGAGCAATTGATAGAAAAGCGCATAGTTATGAGATTATCTAGGCATGATCATGTATATAGGCATCACGTCCATAACAAGTAGACCGACTCCTGCCTGCATCTAATACTATTACTCCACACATCGACCTCTATCCAGCATGCATCTAGAGTATTAAGTTCATAAGAACAGAGTAACGCATTAAGCAAGATGACATGATGTAGAGGGATAAACTCATGCAATATGATATAAACCCCATCTTGTTATCCTCGATGACAACAATACAATACGTGCCTTGCAACCCTTTACATCCTTTGGGAAAGGACACCGCAAGATTGAACCCAAAGCTAAGCACTTCTCCCATGGCAAGAAAGACCAATCTAGTAGGCCAAACGAAACTGATAATTCGAAGAGACTTGCAAAGATAACTTAATCATACATAAAAGAATTCAGAGAAGATTCAAATATTATTCATAGATAAACTTGATCATAAACCCACAATTCATCCGATCTCGACAAACACACCGCAAAAAGAGTTTACATCGAATAGATCTCCACAAGAGAGGGGGAGAACATTGTATTGAGATCCAAAAGTTGAGAAGAAGCCATCTAGCTAATAACTATGGACCCGTAGGTCTGTGGTAAACTACTCACAACTCATCGGAGGGGCAAGTATGTTGATGTAGAGGCCCTCCATGGTTGATTCCTCCTCCGGTAGAGTGCCGACGAAGGCTCCAAGATGAGATCTCGCGGATACAGAAGGTTACGGTGGTGGAATTCATGTTTCGTGGTGCCCCTGGATGTTTTCGGGGTATGTAGGTATATATAGGAGGAAGAAGTACGTCGGTGGCCGTCCGAGGAGCCCACGAGACAGGGGGCGCGCCCTATAGGGGGGGCGCACCCTCCTATTTTGTGGAGGCCTCGGCTGCTTCTTGACTTGCACTCCAAGTCCTCTGGATCACGTTCGTTCCAAAAATCACGCTCCCGAATGTTTCATTCCGTTTGGACTCCGTTTGATATTCCTTTTCTTTGAAATACTAAAATAGGAAAAAAAACATCAATATGGGCTGGGCCTCCGGTTAGTAGGTTAGTCCCAAAAATGATATAAATGTGTAAAATAATGCCCATATCCAAAAGGGGTAATATAATAGCATGGAACAATAAAAAATTATAGATATGTTGGAGATGTATCAACGCTCTTGGCCCATCTGACACGGAACATCGTGACCTTCTCTCCAGCGTAGCTCAGCTCCCAGATCTCCTCGATCCTTCCGTAGTATCTGTCCTTGTCGTTACCGGTGTAGGATTCCATTGTTACCCCGGAGTTCTGATAACCATCGCTCTTCATGTCCTTGTCCTCGGTGTATAATGTGTATCCGTTGATATAAATGCGCCTCATAGGTCATTAGGTTGTGCTCGGCGCTCGTGACAAGGCGAATATGATTTGTTCTTCCGCGGAAGAATCCTCATGTAAAGGGTACAATGTAAGCTTCTGCTTGAACCAATGCGTGAAACATGAGTTGTGCTCTTTGATTATATCTCCGTCCGTCCTCTGTTGGCCTCGGTCATTGTACGTCTTCTCAATAAAGGTTTTGTGCTCTACCACCCAAGGATCGACCACGTCTATGTGTTGTAGCGCGACTAGGTCTGCTCTTTCAAAGTCAGCGAGTCGACCCTTCAAGTCGACATGCATTTCGCGACGACCCTCACAGTGACACCATCCAGCGAGCCTGCCTAGGTGCCTGTTGACGGCAGACCAACGGGTTCTCGATGCCTAGATAATTAGATGCGATGGAGATGCACTCTTGATCGAAAGCCCTGGCTATGCTTCCCTCTGGACGTGACATGTTGCGAATGTATCCTTTGATGACACCATTCATCCTTTCGAACGACATCATGCTGTGCAGGAACATCGGCCTGAGTTGGATGATATCCTCCATGATATGGACCAGCGGATGCACCATAACGTCGAAGAATGCGGGCGGAAGTACATCTCAAGCTCGCATAGTATCACCATGATCTCTTCCTCGTAGCCTTCGAGTTGCCTCGCCAACCGACTTCCGAGAGATGATGTCGAAAAATTTGCATAGGCCAAATAGCGTTTTCACGGACGTGGCGTCCATGATCCCACGGATTGCAACCGGAAGTATCTACATCATCAAGACGCGATACCGTGAGACTTCATCCCGCTGAACTTCTGCTTCACTGAGTCTAGGTATCTGCTTATCTTCCCCGCGTAACAGTAAGGAAGTTTTACACCTACGAGGCAGGTGAAAAACTGATCAATCTTCTCCTGACTTAGAGTGAAGCATGCGGGAGGGAAGTCATTTCCGGTCTTCTTGTCCTTTTTGCCATTGCGACGACTTTCTGTGTCCTGCTTCGCCTCATCAACATCATCATCATTAGCATGAAGCTCCTCCCTGATGCCCATTGATTTCAAGTCTGCCCTTGCTTTCGGCCCATCTTTGGTCCTCTTTGGCATGTTGAGCAGGGTACCAAGGAGACTCTCGCACATGTTCTTCGTGATATGCATGACATCAAGGCTGTGAGGCATATGGTGGATCTTCCAGTACGGCAAGTCCCAGAAAACATACCTCGTTTTCCATACCTTCAGCAGCGGCTCTGGCGCCTTTCGCTTCTTTCCCGGCTCTGGCGCCTTTTGCTTCTTTCCCGGCAGTGGGCAATCTTTCCAATTTTTCAACAGCTCGTCTATTTCCTCGCCGCTCCTTGTACGCGGGCGTCTTCGGGGTTCGGTTTCATCATCGAACAGATCCTTGTGTTTCCTCCACGGGTCATCATCGCGAAGCCACCTTCGATGTCCCATGAACACGGTTTTCGAAGACCCGGGATCTCTATCTAGCTGGCGATACGTTGTGTCATCCATGCACCGACGCATCCGGAAAATCCGTGGACCACCTGCCCCATGAGATATCCAGAATCGAGATAGTCGTGCACCGTCGTGAGCGGTCACGGCTCTCATAGGGAAATATTCTTTCTGCGGCGTCCCATGTATTGGCTGGCATTTTCCACAGCGTGTCTAGCTCCTCTTTCAGCAGCCCCAGACATGATTGATGTCGTTCCTGGTTGTTTCGCCCTTCGCTTAGCATACTCATGTGAATGTACTTCCTCTTCATGCACAACCAGGGGGGAAGGTTGTACATCCACACAAATACAGGCCAGGTGCTATGTGTGCTTCTCTGGCTGCCAAACAGATTGACTCCATCGGTGCTCGCACCCAGCACGATGTTCCTTGGATCCTTCCCAAATTCTGGGTGTTCAAAGTTCAACGCTTCCCACTGGCTCCCATCCTTAGGGTGAATCAGCATCTTGTCTTTTTTATTTATCTCCGGATCATTTGCGTCATCTTCTCGCTTCTTCTCCTCCCTATCCGCGTGCCAATGCAGGAGCTTTTCTACCTTAGGGTCCGTGAAATACCGCTGCAGACGAGGAGTGATCGGAAAGTACCACACCACTTTTCGAGGAGCTTTCTTCCTCTTCTTGTATCGAGTGACGCCGCACACCGGACATATGGTAGACTCTGCGTGCTCGTCCTGATAAATGATGCAATTGTTCATGCACACATGGTATTTCACGTGCGGTAAATCCATAGGACACACGATTTTCTTCGCCTCATCAAAACTAGTCGGGCACTTGTTCCCCTTAGGAAGACGTCTGTGCTAGAATGACATGTTCTCGTCGAAGCATGCGTTGGTCATTTTGTGTTTTACCTTCATCTCCATAGCCATGAGCGTTACTTTTAGGCGGGTATCCTCGGGCCTGCATCCTTCATACAATGGAGTAACCGCGTCTATCTCCAGTTGATCCGGCTTGGCTTTCTCTCGGGCGGCAGCTCTTGCGTTATCCTTCTGCTTGAGAAGCAGCTCTTGAATATGAGGGTCCTGCACCCAGCCCATCGATGTTCCATCGTCGTTTGCTCCGCCGGCATCTTCATCTTCATGATCATGCCCTTCGTCTGCTTCCCAAGATCTTCCTCATCATCATGTCCAGCATCTTCTACATGATGACTATGTACAGCATCACCGTCGTGATCATGTCCTGGAGATTCTTCGTCTTCTCGCCCGCTCGAGCCGCGGTGGTTGTCTTGCTGCCCTTCCTAATTTCTTGCCCGGCCCCCATGGACGACTTCATAGTCATCTTCATCACCTTGCCACTGATAGCCATCCATGAAACCACGCAAGAGCAGGTGGTCCCGCACCTGCCCGTAATCCAGGTCCGCAATAAGGCTCTTCACTTGCATCTTCGACACAGACATCTTATCTCCGTCTTTGTTCTTTTGAAGCATCTCGACCTTCGCGGAGCTCAAAACCTATTCATGATGCCTTCGGTCATCGTGCGGACCATGGTCGCTGCAAGGTAGAGCAAAACGATATTTTAGAACCAAGAAAAAATTTGGCATGACTTTCGCTAAAAATAGGACCAAAAAAGAATGCATAGTGCCAAAATTCTGCCAAACGGAAATGAATCAACATTCGGCAAAATATTGGCAACTATCGCATTTCAAATACCGGTACCTGCAAACACAAACATATATGCAACACCACAACCATATGCAACACCACAAACATACATAGATCTAGCTAGGCCATAAAAAGTGCATGTGCACATTGTTGGAGGGAGAAAAAAAGTAGATCTACAACATAAAGATAGCTTCCCCCTTACTTACCTATCAAGAAAAGGTAATTTAACCACTTAATTTGGATGAATCTATGGTGCAAATGAGGTGAGTAGGAGGAGGCAGCCGAGACAAGCTTGGAGGAGGAGGTGCAGAGAATGAAGTGGGGAAAGTGAGTGGGTAGCTAGGTATGGTTGTCCAAAATATCTAGCTGGTCCCAGGTTACTAATGGCGCACCACATACAAATGCGCCATTAGTAACCCTGGTTACTAATGGCGCACCTGCTGGCGGTGCGCCATTAGTAGTTTTGCAAAAATAATAATAAAAAAATTATACTAATGGCGCACCAGGGCACAGTGCGCCATTACTAGTTAGAACTAGTAATGGCGCACTCTGCCCTAGTGCGCCATTAGTATTTTTGGAAAAAAAATTGTTACTAGTGGCGCACCGTGTGTCTGGTGCGCCAGTGTCTTTCACACTAATGGTGCACCAGCACATGGTGCGCCACTGCTATATAGTAGTGGCGCACCACATGTTTGGTGCGCCATTAGTGGCCATATCATCTATAGCCCTTTTCCTAGTAGTGCATAGGATTAGAAACATCCACGCGCTGCTCATTTTTTGGGTGGAAGCCCGAGGCAGGCGCTCGTTGCCATGCGTTAGACAAAGGTTCTTTGTCTTTGTGTTTGCCGAATAAAAATCAACCTATGTGTGGTACGTGAGGTGAGGACAAGAGTAGTCACATGCAGCTGAATAAACAAATAGCATCTCATACTGCCAAGAATGCTACTCTAAAAAAACAAATCTGTACATTTCGTAGTCCATCGGAACACATTCTCTTGAGAGTTTCCTCCGGTTCGTTGTTCCATAGTTTTATACCTACATTCCTTTCCTATTCCTCTATTTTCATCAAGATCTATGTTTTCTGCCCCTTTATTCCGACCGGAGCCTAAATATTTGGTATAAGGGCATGGGACAGTGGGTGCACCAGCAGTACAGCACCATGTACGTAAACAGGGGCATAAAGTGGTCATTCATAGTTTATTGCCCCGAGAAACAAACATCCAAGAAACATATCTGGGTTGGTCCCATTTTTGTTCACTCTAGCCACCTACTCCTATGTGTGGATAGCAAATCTAGTCCTGGTCATACCACTGTGTGCAGCGTTACCCCTATATTTCCCTTTTCGACCAAGAGACCGATTAGATGACCAGTCTGTACTACTTTCACCCCCTTTCCTTCCTGTTTGTACCAAGTCCAATGTACATACTAAATTCCCCCACCCCCACTTTATTTCTTGTTTGAACCAAGTACTCCCTCCGTCCGGAATTACTTGTCATCAAAATGGATGTGTCTAGAACTAAAATACATATAGATACATCCATTTCAATGACAAGTATTTTCGGACGGAGGGAGTACAAGATTCGACTCCATGAAGTAGCTTTACCTCTAACAATAGAAGAAAAAAAAAGGTGACATTGGACCATCCGATCGAGAGGCGCTGAGAGGTAGAAAATGATGCACATGCAGCGACGTAGCGAGCTGGGGAAGTAGAGCTAAGGCGGTTTCGAACGAAGATATACCTGAAGGTCGTCGGGATGTAGATAGGTGGGCGGCGGAGGCGGATCCGCCCATAGGCAACGCATTTAAGGGATCGGAGGACCTCCCGCGCCGGTGCTCGGCCAGAGATAACGGTGCGGCCGGCAGTGGGTCTCCTCCCTCACTGTCAATGACGGCCTAAACGCTGCCCCTCCTCCCCTTCATTGGCGGAGGGGGATATGTCCGGATCTGTAACCAGCAGTGAGGATAGAAAGCCAGTGTTTTTTGAAGGGAGAAAGACAGTGTTACTACCCCTATCTTGTTTATATCTGGAGAGAATGAGAGTATGTGAATAGAGCAACCCTAGCAAGCAAGCAGGCTCCGACCTATATATAAGTAGTGGGGTAGTTTTCCTTTTTCACTCCATCAAAACAATCGTTTAAAATTGTGTACTACTACATGCCAGGTCGCGGTTTTTTTAGTTGTTGATTGTTTTTGAGATAGCTACCCGCTTGTTCCAAGTGGTGTTACGGTGTGCCAGTCGCACTTTGTATCGTTCAAGTCTGGTACTACAAGTCCCTACATTAAATGAACAACCACCCCTCGTAAAATTGTGAACAAGACCACGACTAAAATTAGCGGAAACGTGGGTTGCCCCAACATGCATTATTATTTATATTTTCTACTCCCTCCGTTCCTAAATATAAGTCTTTTTTATTAGCCACACATAAGACAAGAATTTTTTTATTAGCAGTGAACCCCACATGTCATAGACACAAAAACTATGGCAAGATTCCCTTAGGCAAGCCAAAGTGTGTCTAACAATTTGAGCAACTCAGGTTAGGCAAGTGTGGCAAGTGTGGGAAAAATAATGTGGCTACATAAGACAAACATAGTCACAATCCAAATAGCCCCATAATTTTTTGTGACATGCATGAAAATTTGGTTAGTTAAATTTATAGTCAAAATTTGGCAAGGTGCATCAAATCAACACATGCAAGTATTAAAAGGAAAGTCACGGCATGCATGCATGCGTTGTACACCCTCCGTTTCCAAATATAAGTATTTTTAGAGATTGCAACAAGTGACTACATACGAAGCAGAATATGTCTACTCCTACATACGAAGTAGCCCATTTGAAATGTGTAAAAGGACTTTTATTGAGTGCAGTGCTTTGATGTGTCGCGTCAACTCATACAAGACCGAGGAATTTGATTAGTACGACGCCCTCTCCCTCGCGGATTGAGCTCCGGTGCCTTAACTGCACCTGCCTTTGGCTGCATGACAGGAGGGCCAACCACCTGTTGGGCCCACCTGTCATAGATGCAGGAGCAGTAAGTAGAAGCTTACGCTACACGCTATCCCTCCCGCACGAGGTGGACGGACATGCAGCAGTGGATTCGATACTGTAGAAGTAGGAGTAGCATCATTGTTCGTCTCCTCAAAGAGGCGAAGATCCAAGCGCAACCCGAACGTGGCAGTTGCGAGCGCTCGCGTGGTGCGGTTCCTTGGAGCACACATATACTAGCCAGGCTCTTGCATGAGACAAAATTGCTACTCCCTCCTTTCCGGTTTATAGTGCTCAATTCAAAAATCTCACCAATCAATGTAGATGGTGAGTGGTGGAATACAGTTTGTAGTTTTGCAAAAGCACCTAATTAATGCTCTTGTTTTCCTCAAAAAATTATGTTTATCAATGCATTAATTGCAATGCATGCATGCATAAAGTACATGCATTGGTCAATTTTCTCTTAATACTTGCATGCAATGATTTAATGCACCTTGGAATCTGAAAATGTGATGGAAAACAACCAAATTGAGCCTTATAAAATGGAAAACATAAAATTTTGAGATAAGCCCTATAAACCGGAAAGGAGGGAGTATTGTTTAACAATTAAACTCCATTATCCATTGGTTGATACTCATTCTGCATAGGTCCACACGCTTAGCACCCTTTCCTCCTGGGGTCACCAATGTTTATTTGCTAATTAATAGCATTGCATGCAATGAACTAGCCATTGCAAGTCATTAAGAGCATGCACACCTCTCATCTCTTATTGGTTGATATGTCAAGAAACAAGAAACAAGGTAGAAGTTAATGCACCGTGCCTAAGTGTTTTGGGACTATTTGGTTTTCGTAAGATGACTTACACACCTAGACGGAGGGAGTAGTATAGCCGGAAAGGAGTATTTGCCTTTCTAGAGATTTCAACAAGTGACTAGACTACACCGTGTGCAGTACACCCTCCCTTCCGGTTTATAGGGCTCAAATCTCAAATCTCATGAACCAAGGCATTTTGCGATTGGAGGAATGTATCTCGTACTTTACAAAATTACCCTAATTAAACTCATGCATTAATTACGTAGTTCTCTCGTTTTCCTCTCCGCCTTGGTCGCGGTGCACAATATTGAGCACTCCTATATGACTAGCCACTCTATCTACATGCGGGACATTTTAAAGCATCCGAGCCCGCGTGCCATCCACCAAATCACAGCGAGGTGCTACAATCGAGACTCACCTGTCACCCCGCTGTGGCCGTCATGACCCGTCATATCACAAAACCCACATCTTTACCAGCAGTGGTAAGGTGGCCTCCAAGTTGGACTGGACGAAGCAACCATCATTTCTTTGGAACGCTCGTTCAAGCCCTTTCTTCCCTTTCTTGAAGAAAACCTCACCTGTGCTACTCACTTCTGCCATTTTTCTTCTGTACCGACAAAGGAAAGGTGGGCGAATCAGTTATGCTGCTATATTTTCATTCCAATAATCTTCTTTTTGCGAAGCACGGACCGATTCTCACATGCTATTCTTTTCCCGTTTTCATTGCGATTGTGGTTTCTTTTCGATTGCTTTTTGTTTGTCAGTTCACTGATGGATCCTGGAGCACTAGGCAAAGAGTTGCCGGCGGACAACCCACCGGAGACAGCGATCTCGTGAAGCGAGCACCGACCAACGAGTTGACCATGTTGGCGGGCCAACCCATGGTGACGAAGAACTCCAAGAAACAAGCCATTGGACAAAGAGTTGAGGACGTTGGCATTTAACTCCTCAAAGAAAGTTGGAAGAACAGCAAGGGCCCCACCGTGCCGACCTCAGGAACTCTGATTGCCACCTATGTGAGGCTCAAGACCGAGTTTGAGGAGATAGTCGTCGTTGAGAAGCAGTATTCCCCTGGCAAGGTGATGGCCCCCATCGAGGACGAGGAGATGGCCCCCGGAGGGATGAGATCCTCCGGTGAGGTGCACAAGGTAAAAAATAATGGCTTATTACCATAGTTGTGGTTTTTGATTATTTGCAATGTGCTTGCTAATATGTTAGGGTTGTGCAGGTGCCGGTGGTTGTCCTCGATGATTCCGATGTCGTGTCCCATCCTGTTGGCATTGCCCCGGAGATCGATTCCGATGCCGCTGTCCATCCTGTGGACATCGCCCCAGAGATCGATTCCGATGTCGCGGTCAGTCCTGTGGACATCGCCCCAGAAATCGATTCCCATGCCGCTGTCCGTGCTGTGGTCAGTGCCCGAGATCGATGACAAGAAATAGTTGGTCGCGCTAATACTTGAGGGTAGTTTGCATTGCCCTGTGTTTAATTACCAAAAGCGATGCGTGTTATCAAACCATCTTAGGGCTAATGCCTTTGTCTTCTGTGGGCGGATCTTGCTACTTTTGTTTGATAGTGAATCATGCGAACCCTCTCCGAGTTATGGAAATAGATGTATCCTCACCAGCTTTTGATGTAATATATGGCATGCTTAGATGTAAGTTTGAACTGTTTATCATATCAGCAGGGCTTGTTTGATGATTCTTGGTGTTAGTAGGCTAGCTACTGTATGAGCTATAGTACTTGCAAAACACTCAACGAAGAGAAACGTTGGGGCTGATGAGCTCGTGGTACGCTTATACTTATCCCTCGTCAATCGACCAATAGCCCTAGCTCCTAAAATTCTAGGCTTAGCGTTCGATCAGACAATAGTCGACATACATTCAGGCCTCATTTGGTTCATAGGGTAGGAAAATCGTAGAAAAATTACAGAGAACGTGCAACACAAAATCATAGCAAAGGCGTAGACGCATCTGCTCCAAAATAGATGACCTAGGCGGGCTAGTTTGGCCTAGTGGGTTTCAGTGATATGACGTGATACAGTGCCGTCCAGTCTTCGCGTGTGGTAGCAGTATTATGGGTACAGTAAGTTTTCTTGAAGAAGCGGAATTCAACGAAGTCATGATTGCTCCTTCGTCCGACGAACTTACAGTGGGAAAGGTTGGGCCTGCGCTACGACCGGGGTAGACCAGGATAATTTTGTGAATGGCAGGTGGACCAGGATGGTCGACGTCCCACATGTCGGTGAATGAAAGTATTATTTCTGATATAGAGGACGAGAAACAATTATTCATTGTTTATTTTTGATGAAAGCTATTGTCTCCACTGTGACTCCTTGACTTTGTCAATGCCTCTCTCTCCTCCACATAAGCGGGGACTACTTCCTATGCATCCAGCAGGCAGCTGGCGTCTTGAGGGGCCAGGGCGGTGAGAGCGGGCTCCGGAAGCGGTCCAGACTCCAGCATGGCCCACCTCACATTATCACCATATATTTCTTGGAGTCCGTCTTGGCGGCGGGGCGATCTCTTCTCCCTCCCCGCTTCTCTCTTCTCACCGACGCGCCCGAAGCGATTAGATTTCGGCTATCGACGGTTTATTCAATTACGGTCCCACATGTCAGTGAAATTGCAAGACAACGCGTGTCCCCTCTAGTGAGCGGCGTGCGAGCCGGACTGTCGGGGTTGCGACGCGTACGAGTCGTAAGTGTGCCGCCTTTTCCTTTAGAACTTGCGAAGCGTAACATTTTCGCGCGATCGATCGATAGAAATCCAGAACAAAATGACAAGGGCGGTGCTTTCCCGCTCGTTAGGCGGGCTAGTTCGAGTGATATGACGTGCTTTCTGATTGCGTCCACTTGCTCCATTTTTATGTAAGCAAGAGTTTACACTCTTACGCGGGAGGAGTACGAAACACCGCGGATCTGATTTTGATCGAGGCATAACTGTTCCCTGCCAAATAATGGAGGATTTTTAGCGATTATAGCATGATAGTTAGGGCATCTCCAGCGCTGGCCCACAAATTTACACCGGCATCTGTCCGAGGACACTGATGGATGCCATCCGATGCTGCCCGCATACCTTTCTACAACTATATGAACTAACCGGACGAAATTCGTGCAAACAAAGCAAATTTCAAATTAACCAGATGGAATTCATTACATTTCGAAAACTTTTCCTACAAACTGGACAAAATTCATTACATATTTCGCACAAACCGTACTAAAACCTACTGTAAACCTAATCTAAACGATCGCCGGCGCCCGACCACCATGTCCGGCCATGAACCCGAGAAAGTCGGCCATTGCCTTTGCCTCCTCCTCATCCGCCTCGATAACCTCCTCCTCCGGAGCACAAGGTTCTGAAGATTTCCGCCTCCACGTCGCCGTCAAGCGGCTAATCGGCCGCCGATGTTTACCCCACCAAGCTTGGCGTCGACTGAGTGGAGTAGCGGTGGCCTTCCCGGGACCAGAGCGGCGGCGACCTACCGTGTACTACTCTTCCTCGCTGCCGGCTGCGCCCGCGCACGCGCGCCGGCTTCGTGGTCGTGGCGGTGGAGGGGGTGCCGGTGATCTCCTTCGTTTGCTCCTGCGACAGTACATCTAAGAGAGCTTTGGAGCGCGCGCGGAGCGAAGCCGCCGATGTCCCTCGTCTGCTCCTGCGACAGTACGTCCAAGAGAGCTTCGGAGCGCCAGGAGGCCATGGTTGAAGTGGTGCCGACAGAAGGAAGGGACCGGAGGAGAATAAGTGTGGGTCTTTGGCTATGGCTGGGAGCTGGGGCTCAAGTTAATATAGCGGGCGAATGGCAATGAGCCGCGCGCATTTGATGGACAATCGCGCCGAGTAGGTTCGTCGAGGCGTGAATGCGGAGTAACATCAGAAGCTAGCGATCTTCGGTACAATAGTTTTCTTCAAGAAGCGGAATTCAACGAAGTCATGATGGTTCCTTCGTCCGAGCAACTTCAAAGTGGGAAGTGGGCATGTGATTTGACGGCTCATTAGTCATTGTTACTGCGGCGTGACGACCTGGGTGACTCTCCCTTGGAGTTCTGCGTGCATGGCAAGTGGACCAGGATGGTCGACGTCCCACATGTTGGTGAACAGAAGTATTCTTTCCAATACCGAGGAGCAAGGAAACCGCGTGGTATAGTATCACTACTGATTGGTTCGCAAAAAAATAGTATCACTGCCGATTTATCATTATTTTTTATTTCTGATGAATGCTAGCGTTTCGACTCTTACGATGAAGGGTGCCAAACACGGCACGTGCTGGATGTCCCACATGTCAGCGAAAGGAGTGGGACATTAACAACGTGGTAGAGCCCAGCGTAAAAAACAGCGTGGTAGAGCGTCTCCACTTCTTCCACTTCTGGGTCGGAGACCACACGTAGTAGTACTTAGTGGTATGAACGATACAAAGTGCGACCTGGAGAGAAAGACACGTCTAGTTGGAAGGTCTCGGGGCATACACGCAAACAAATATAAAAGTTAATATGTGCCTCCAACTAATATAGTAGTAGTAGAGTACTTAGGCACGTACTCCATAACATCACCGTGCATTGCACGTACAACATTTAGTGGTAGTACGTAGTAAGAGACAAATGCTGCCTAAGAGTTCCCTTCTCGACCTACTTTTGGGTGTTTGGTAGAGTGTATGGAGGGCGCATGAGTCCACACTAGTTTAGCACAAATACACTAGAAGCATGCATGAAGAGAGCATGCATGAAGAGGGGTGTTGAGTTGAGCATGCATGAAGAGGGAACAACTATGCTGAGACGAGAACGCAACCAAACACACCCTATATGCCACGCATGTTCATACCATTTGTGCCTTTCTAGTTCACTTACTGCGCTACATTACTCAGGTTCGTACGTCCACTCCTGGGTCATGTCCGTCTCGTAGTTCCAGGCCCACATGTTCTTCATATAGATGGAATGATCCTTGCATAACACGTGCACCTTGATGCTAGATGTCTCGCGTGTTGGCAAAAGGATGAACAAAGCTCACGTAAAAAAAAATTAGAGTGGAAGAACGTAGATTCCGGACGACCGAGAAGGAGCAAGGAACCTCGTGGTGGAGCGTCTGCACTGATAATATTTAATATTGTTCAGCGATATAAAATTAACCAATCATCTCCACAGTGAACTGGAAGAGCACGAAACACGGCAGCCCAGTGTAGTTACATCATACTAGTACATGGCTAACCCACGCTATCACCATATTTCGTGGCTTCCGTGCGACACCTATCTCTAGTAATCCAGCAGCCTATATCGCTTCTCCCTCCTCGTCTCTATCAAAGTGCGGCGGGCTGGCGTTTCTGCCGCTATTGAGGTCGGTTAACTATCACATGTTAGCGACATGCCAAGAGCATTCTAAAAAGTTCCTTTCACGTTCTGTTTTCAAAAAGAAAAAAAATCCTTTCACGTACGAATTTTCCTGTATGCTTTGAGCAACTTGCATGTCCTATACTGCTCATGTTTGATACTCTAACTTAGCTAGAGGTTAGACTAACTCATGACTAACCCTGAACTAACTGTAGCCAAAGAGGTGTTTGGGTGACAGGGTTAGATTGACAATAAATGCACTTCATGGAGAGAGAAAAGTGATTTTTCAGTGGTCCCAATTAGAACTATCTCCAGTTAGCACCTCTTGGGTGGGATAGTTTTTTTTGGTGGGTTCGGTGCAAATTGCTCCAATTTAAACCCTCATGCTTGGATACTTTAGGGCTATTTGAGCCCCAACTAGCTCAAACTAACTCTAACCCATGGACCCAAACAGGGCCTATGGCCAGTCTCGACACGGAGAAGTCGCGTGCACCGGGAAGGTGCGCTCTCTTGGCCGTCGCGCCGCTTCAAAGCCGGCGCCAGTGAGAGGTCGCCTCCGCTCTGGCCGGGCATTAATGCGGCACTGACGCTCCAGGGTGACGCTGACCGTTTCACGTGGGAAGAGCGCGCTGGCAAGGGAGTATAGGTTTTGAACTGTTTCAGGGGTAGTACTGGTAGTTTGCAAAACTACTCAATTATTGCACTCGGTTTCCTAAGAAATTGTGGTAAAAGACGTTACTCCACAGCCCGCTTCCCTTCTCCTTCCTCTTCCACCGCCTGCGCACGTCCGCGGGAAGCGACCGGTCAACCCTTATATAGGAGTGCTAGCACAAAAAGATGCATGCATGACCACTAAAATTTCCAGATTAAAGCGCCGCTCCGTGAGTATGGCGTATGTTGTTACCTTCGGCCGACCCATGGCTACCGGGCGATAGCCACCAGAGAAGAGGCGGCGGGAGGGGAATGAATGCAGCTACTGTTTGGGTTCGCCTTCCGGCTTAAATAAATGCGCAGCATCACGTGTACCCGCGGGTGCACAAATTGTAACATACTCGTGTCTGCTTAAGTGGGCGTCACGTAACTGGTGTGTGTGTGAGAGAGAGATTCTGAGAGACAGAGTGCGTGTGTGCGACTCTACTCTTCGGACATGTACTCAACCTTTTGCATCGGGATATAAGTATAATGGTATTTACTTTAGCTAGTGATTTACGTGGCCATGTTAACGTGGTTGTGTCAAAAATGTCACTGCGTGCTCGTGATTTATGCGTTATGTAATTACAAGCAAGATTCTCGTGCATTGCACGGAACATCAATATGCATTTTTTTTACAAAACACCTGTTGTGATTGACCCATGCATGAGTAATCCCATGTGTAAAAACTAATGATATCTCGAGAATTTTATTGGAAAACTGGTATCTCGAGAATGTCATAGAATAAATGAAAGATGAGAGATAAGGCGAGGAGGAGTGGAGGGTGGTGGTGACTGGTGGTCGGAATGGGCAGAGGCATGGGGATGGACGACGCCGGCAGGCGGCAACGGTCACCATGCATGCTAGATTGTTCCAGAGACTTATTCCTTTTTTAATTGCTGAGCAATGAGGTTGCGGGAGATAATGATGTGGAGAGAGGTGCGGGTATATTTTGTAAAATTATCATAGTTTGCTTTCTATCCGTCAGATATAGATCATACGGTCTGTATTACAAGATGGCAGGCACACCATCATCGCCAACTCGTTTTTTTATAAGGGTACAGATGATAAGTTTGCTGACTACTAAAGTAAAGTGGAATTTGTCCATGTTATGCAAGTAAATAAAGGTGATTTTTTATCATACGAGTATGGTTGGATGAACGGTGGTAGGAACAAATGCTCCGCCTAGAGCATGTGTGTGTGAGATGGAGTCTTAGTGTGTGTGGGGTGTGTGTGTGAGAGAGAGAGAGAGAGAGGAGAGAGAGAGAGATGGAGTCTTAGTTTGTGTGTGTGAGAGAGAGAGATGGAGTCTAAGTGTGTGTGTGGGGGGGGGGTGCGTGCGTGTGTGTGTGTTTGTGTGTGTGTGTGTGAGAGAGAGAGAGATGGTGTCTTAGTGTGTGTGTGTTTGTGTGTGTGTGTGTGAGAGAGAGAGATGGTGTCTTAGTGTGTGTGTGTGTTTGTGTGTGTGTGTGTGTGAGAGAGAGAGATGGTGTCTTAGTGTGTGTGTGTGTGTGGGGGGGGTGCATGCGTGCGTGTGTGTGTGTGTGTCGAGGGGTCCTCTGTGGCGAATGTAATTTAAGTGTGCATGGCTTCATCATAGAGAGGTGATGTGTATGGCAGAGGCCACCAACGATGGGGTGCGAGAGAGAAAATGCCCGTAAAGAGGGAAGAGAAGGTGCGTGCGCGTGAGAGGAGTCGACCTCGAGAGAACGTGTTTGTTCGAGAGACACCGAGGAAGACTACTATATATCGATGGTGCATGTAGGCGGGAATTAAACAAAGGGATGGTCTTATTGGTTTCGGGGATATAGGGGAAGAGTGAGAGGCGGGGGGGTAGCTAGAAGGAGATTGTTAAGTGTGAGTGTGTGTTTTACCCATCCAGGCGGAAGTTATGTGCACAAAATAGGAGAACGATTCGATGTGGCGTTAGGATTGAGGGTAATTAACTACATATGGAGACATATAGACCTTGAACGTGCATGTGTGAGAGGTATACATGTATACATGGGATGTGTGTGTGTGCGCGCGCGCATGATCGAGATAAAATAAAGAAGACATAAGTCAAAAGATCAACGACATGGGAGAGACGGATCGATATGACAATATGCATGCATGTGAGAATGCAGGGAAGAAGGCCCGACAATTGAGCATGTGTTTTTGTCTTTAAGAGATAGTGGCGTGGGCTGGAGCATGCATCTATGGCGAGCAGAGGGGGTGAGGCGCAACGATTGTGCAAAAGAGATCAACCTATAAATGCATATGTATGGATAGACATATATAGTGTGGGTGATAGGAAGCAAGACTCTGTGCGAGAAAGAAATGTTGACGGAGAAACCATAGATAGATACAGAGATGGAGATGCTAGCTAGAGGGACATCCGCTAGTTTGGGTGTTGGAGATGACCGTCGGGTGGTTCAAAGGGTGAAGTTATATATGTGTGTGAGAGGGCACTTGACTGCATGTAGAGAGAAACATATGTAGTGTGCGTGATAGGAATCAAGAGTGAGGGCGAGAAAGAAGGTTGATGGAGAAAGCAGGATAAATAGAAAGATAAAGATGCTAGCTAGTGTGTGTTAGAGATAGGAGTCGAGTGGATCAGAAGGCTGCGTTATGTGTGTGGGTGTGAGAGAGATAGAGAGAGGGTGCATGTGAGTCACATACAAATAGATATCAGAGAGAAATGAGATCCAGAGAGACGGAGTTTTGTGTCTGCGAGATAGAAAGATATTTCACAACGAGAGTGATAGCTAGAGAGACATATGAGGGAACGCAATATATCTCTAGGGAGAGAGGGTGTGTGTGAGCGACATACAAGAGAACAATGGAGAAATATGAGACCCTGGGGGACAGAGTTTGTGTTTGTGTGTGAGAAAGAGATATTGAAGAGGAAGAGTCGAGGTTCTCATATCTAAGGAGCGAAAGACATCTCTGTATGAGGGGTGTGCGAGTGGCACACATGGGAATAGTAGAGAGAAATGAGACCCCGGGAGACAAAGTTTTGTGTTTGTGTGAGAGAAAGAGATTCCATATGGAGAATCATAGTTACATAGCAGGGAGCGAGATATACTTAGAGAGAGATAGAGTGATGAAGGTCGAGGGAGAGAGTACCGTTAGTGTGTTACAAAGATAAAAGATTATTGTCGACATATAGGTAGCACCAGAGATACCTGAGAGACAATGAACGCGTATAGGTCCAGAGAGATAGTCCTATATAAGCATGAGTGATAGCTATATGAGACGAATATCTGGATTAAAATATTTAAAATGGAGATCATGACATCGATAATATCATAACGCAAATTGGTGTATCAAACATGCATATTCATTTGAATTTGGGCACACGTGTAATGTTATATAGTTTATCAATATTGGTGATCCATAGATTCTTCAATTATAAACAATGCATGGTTTATATGCAATTAATGTCTAAACGGGATTACACTATATGTTGCGTGTGTGAAACACATTATACATGTTTGAGAAGTAAAAAAACCCGCATGAAACACACATTAATTGGAGACAGTTAGCAAGGAATGCATACATTGGATTTCAACATAAAGTGGTTTCAAATATTTGAAAATCCAAATTGATGGATACAACCTTATGAATCTGAGATCATGCCATTTGTAAACCATATTTATGTATAAATGGTGTTGTGCTTTTGATAGTATATATACAAAATGATGTATATAGAATGTAATTCAAATTGAAAATGGATCCCGCCCGAAAAAAATAGAATACAAACGGGATTAGAATTGAGTTGACATAGTAAACATGCACTTTAGAAAATTTGAACGAAGCGGGGAAAGTCGCAGTAACCGCCCGAAACCAAAATCTGCGAGATGGAAATCACTACTGCCTATCCCTGCCATGCAAAGCCTATCTGATGGATTTCTATGGGTTTCGATAGGGGTAGGTTTGTAATTTCACCCAAACGTGACGTAACCGCCTCTCACCCGGATTCATACACGGTGGGCGCCAAAACACAGTGTGTCCTCGGCCGAAATCGACTCCCTCCCAGATTCATATTCATACATGGTGGGCGCCAAAAACAAACTCTCGTCGGCAAATATTTGATGTATGCGAGATTACCATCCTATCCCCAACCGACTAATGTTGCTGTGATGTAGTAGAAATTTGAAACGGGGGCTAAGTTTGTAAATTTCCTCGCATTTGAGACAAGCGCGCCCTGAATACATGGTTCCCCCTTCCTCTCTACCTCCCTTTTCCCCATTCGTACTCCGTGGGCGCCAAAACACCCTCTCCACCCGACCCTCCTCCGTCGGCCGCCGTCCGCCACCCCTTCCACCGCCGTCCTCCTCCACCATGCCAGAGCTGATACCCCGACGCCGCCGTCCATTACAAGAGATCGACCTCTCTCATCCACGCCTTCGGACCAGGATCCTTGCATCCCATCCTCTTGCTTCATCCCCGCCGTCGTCCACCTTGCCGGCGCCGCTCCTACGACCGTATCGTCCACCGCACCCCGCCGCCACCGTCTACCCTCCTAGATCTGCTTCCACGCCGCCGACAGCCATCGCTACCGTAGCACCGTCAAATTCTCAGCAGATGCGTACACGACGCCGCACCAGAGGCGGTACTCTTTCGTATCTGCTCAACTTATTTATCGCAGCAAGAAAATAGATCGCCACTACTTTACTCTGATTTCTTGTCTTGGTTGCGAAGTTGCCTTTGTCCGGTTTGCACCTTTAGATCCGCCATGGCACGCTCAACACTATACTTCCAATGCTTATGGTTTTCCCCTTTTATATTCCACACTAGTTAAATCACATGAGACTAAATTTCAAAATTGGGTCACGATTTTTCAGAGCTCGCCGGAGTTCGCCGGTGCGATCGAAGGGGCTCGGGTGGTTGTGGGGCCTCGCCGAACGAAGAAAACTCGACGCGGGTGGGGGTTGGTGCGCGGGTGGGGTGGTGGAAGAACACAGGCGGTGGGGGCCAGTGGTCCGGCCGGCGGCCCGTGCCTTGTTCTGTATGGGAAGAATCAGAGACGAGGAAGAAGAAGGGTTAGGAGACGTAGGATCTTCATCCAACCGCCTGAAATGGTCGAGAGACAACTGGGAGTTGCATTCTTAATGCGCTCTGGTTCATAATTTGTGGGCACTGAGTAATCAACATTTTATTATCCAAAATCTTCTTGCTCTTCTTTACCATGTTCGATAGAGCTGGCTCAGACGTGATCGATAGGCTTTCAATTACTAAGCGGCAATACAATACCGTATTTTCAAGCCAATTCCACTTTCCCGATTTATATATCGTGGTTATGGTGTACCCACATTATGTACACTATGATCTGCCTAGTTGTTGTGTGCTCTTGTTATCATGGTTTGGCAATAAACTCTCTATACAAAGATATTATGAACCTATCATCTGCCAGCTATCCTTACTTCGAGCCTATTTTTGTGTACTTGTGCCAGATTATATAAATGCACGCACCATATTACAACACACATGAGCTCTCTCATCGTAATCCAGGATAGCACATAAGTGTTTACAGGGGCGCCCCTATATTAGAATATCATCTGCATTACAAATATAATCTCACAACTATTTATGTTTTCATGGTTCTCAGATATTATACGCAATTACAGTGAGTATCAGAATCCATGCATCAGAAGAATATTGTGGAACACTGCAATGACTTACAAAATTGGCACCAAGGCATTGAGTGCCATTCTGGAAGCAATCAAACTCGTATGCTCCCCACCTGTTGATTCTTGTTCAGAATATCATCCTAATGACTATTCTAACCTCGAGGAGTCAAAGGCAGATGGCATGTCCTGTTCACCCATCAAGGTGCATGTTCTAATCTGGCAAGGTTTCATTGATTGCGCGTATCTTGCATATGTTGTCTTGCATTTCTTCTACTTTTTTGCACCGCCATCTGCTTAGTTTACTCATCATATAACTCGAGATGCCATGCCCATCCATTATCAATACATATTCCATCTGTCATCATACCATGTTTTTCCACTCAAATGTTGTTCTTGTGCATCAGACATCAAAAAGGAAGAGGGTGATTGCCGAACCTGAAGGAGCACCAGCAAAGTCCTTGAAAAACGTGGTGGTGCCGGAGAAATCAGACATCGCCCCACTTATATTGGCTGTACAACCAGTGACACAAAACATAGGACCGACTCCAGCAGACTGTACCCATACTTCACTGGCCACACCACTAGCCCCACCACACATGACCTGCATTCCAGCAAAAGGTATACCGATTTCATTTGCCATAGCACCAGCTGTACCACAGAAAAATCCCACTCCAGCAAAAAGTACAGCAAGTCCACCAGCCGAAGACCTATCCCAACTGCAGAGACGGCCAATTCCTACAGATTGGAACCCCATTCCATTTATTCCCAGTTTAAAAGACAATGCTTTCAATGTTGTTAGGGACTACGTGCATATATTCCCATCATGGGAAGATTATAGTGAAGACAAACACCATTTTCACATCTTCCTGTCCAACTTACGTGTAAGTGCTATTATTCATGGTTATTATTTTCCTGCTTTTCATCGATTGAACACATCAATGTTTTACATTACATTGTTGTAACTAGGCGAGTGTCAATCTGGATAGTCATGACGAGCAAAGCTTGCTTGTGCTTTTCAAGGAAGCAATGCAGCAGTATCGGTGTTACCTGAGGAAATCACACTTTGATGGCAAGTCTATAAACGAATTTCCGGTGAAGTCTCCTGTGCTAAATTTAGAAGACATTGAATGGAAAAACCTTGGTATGCACTGGTCTCGTTCGTGATGAGGTAATCGCCTATGAAATCACATGACAATTTCAACTTCTACTTTTCCGCATGTGCCTTACGGATCTTTTTGCAGGAAATCTGCTCGAAGAAGAATTCCGGTTTGAAAAGGACGACAGGATATCGCAAGTATGCTGCCCGCTGCTTTGCTCTTGTTATTACCTGTTGTGGTGTATCACTGTACTTGCATACATACCTGGTTCATTATGTGATAGCAGTATGCATGATAGCTTGCTTATCAATTGTTCACTCCAAATTATCTGATCTGTATGAATGGTTACATTAGTGTAGAATATATCCAATGCCAATGAATTTTTTAGCTCTGCATTGTTCTTGTAAGTACATGTTGTCCTTTATTAGTGTACTTATATTGATAGGTAGTTGTTCATGTACCATCACTCTGCAGCTTATTTTTCCTTTGCCCTCCATTTTCTACACATCAGATCTATATTTACTCTTACCATAAGGTTGGTACTGAAGAAGTTTAGCTGTGAATTGCTCTTGGCGGTGCCTTTTGCCTGTATCGCTGCACGTACATTTATAGCTACTTGGTTATGCAGCATCACTCTTCATCTTATCTTAAATATTCTCCATTTTTTCGTATATTATCACATCTATATTTACTCTTAACAAAATGTAGAATAAAGGCAATGCTTATGAAGAAGATTCTGTGCTAAACTTCTTGAATTGCCCCCCCCCATCAGCATGGACAAGGGCTTTATAGAGCCTGTCTTCACCAGTAATGTAAGTTTGTCCTTCTCAAGCCTTCAAAATTTGTTGTGTATATTTGGTTAGGCATGACTGCAATAAATTTGTTTATTTTTGGTGTTTGCATCAAATTGCATGTTTAAATTTTATTATGTACATAAACAAAAATTTGTCCTTCTCAATTCAAGTTTTCAGTTGTACAACCAAGTTCCTTCTTCATACCATGTAAATTAAACTATACAGAGCAAGTGATCTTCTTTTTGCCTTTGCATGTATGCTTCTATTCTTCATCCGTAATCCAGTGGTGTGGTGAACCTACCCACTACAAAGCACAATGTCATATTCTCGCAATGTCTTAACTATGAACAATGTCATATCATTATACTATTATTTAAACCGTCTTTTTATTTGCCAATCTGAAATGGGATAAATTGACAAAGACACTAACCATTGATACTTATGAGTTCTTGATCTCAGTAATCCGGTGGTGTCGTGAAGCTGCCAACTCCTTCACAATGTCATTTCTTGCCATGTCTTGACCTGAACAATACCATATTGTGTTAATGCAATTTTAAACTGTGTCACTTTATTCACAAGAAGAAATGTGATGAATTGTCAAGACCTTGATACTTTTATGTGCAAAACCGCTCATCCGTCTGCTTGTTTATTTTTCAGAGTGAGGAAGATATAAGTGTTGAACAAGCGCAGCCTCATCATCTTGCTAAGCTGCTTATGACTGCAGTTCCCAAATAGGCTAACCTTTCTTGAACTCTATTGAAGTGCTGTCGGTTTTATATATTATTTTGCCGGCGTGTTTATTTGCACTGGTGGCGATCTTTGATGCCCAGTGTATCTAATCTGCTGGCTGCTTGTGCTTTATTATCATAGTGGCGAACTTTGATGCCCAGTGGATGTAATATGCCATAATTTCTTTATTTTATAGTCTAGGTTTTTTCTTATTCACGATGCTGCAGTTATTTTACTATATATATATATATCCTGTCTTCATAGTAAACCGGCCAAACCGTAAAATTACGGTACATAATCGGGCCATCATGCAATCACGATGTATGATCCGCATCATGGGCCCCGTCAAACTGGCCCACTAGTAGATTCGGGCCTTTAATAATTCGAGTAACCCCGGCCCTCTTTTCGCAAGAAAACTCAATGGGCTTTAGGAGGCTGAGAAGTAGGTTGGGCACGAAAGCGTCTTAATAGCTCACGGGCCAGCAGCAGCCCGAAATGGACCCGGCCCATGATTGTGCGAATCAATTCACGAGCTTTTAACAGGTCAATGTTATCTCGGTCCTTGTTTGGCCCAATCAGATATCGGCTGCGAGTAGGCCGGATGCAAACCAGGCCGTAGTTAGGCCCAACAATATGACGGGCTTTTAACAGGCCGAAATTAATATAGGGCAGAAATGTTAAACGGGCCCTTAACAGGCCGAAACTAATATCAGGCCGAATTACTAAATGTGCCTTTAGCAAGTGGGCCCAAAAGCATAGCGTCCAGTTAACTGGCTGAATCTGATATGGGCCATAATTGAGCCCAAAGCCTCTTAAAGGGCCGGACCTGATCTGGGCCATGATTTGGCCCAGAAAGTGGGAGGCTTTTAACGGGCCATTTCTTATATGGGCCATTATTAGGCCCGGAACGTGGCAGGCCATTAATGGACCGGGTCAAATATGGGCCGGCATTTGGCCCAAAGCATGGCAGCCAGTTAATGGGCCGGCCTACTAAGGTCCTCAAAATTTTGTGGGCCTACAACTGGGCCGGCCCATTAATGTCGGCGAAATCTCGTGGGCCTTTAGCTGGGCCGACCCATTATGATCCGCAAGAATTTTGTGGGCCTTTACCTGGGCCGGCCCATTATGGCACACAAAAATCTTATGGGCCTTTCCTGGGCCGACCAAATATGGCCCGTGAAAACTTGTGGGCCTTTAGCTGGGCCAGCCCATTATGGTCCGCAAAATCTCGTTGGCCTTTAGCTGGGCCGGCCCATTATGGTCCGCAAAATCTTGTGGGCCTTTAGTTGGCCGGCCCATTTAAACTTGATGGGCCGTGCCACGTGTCGACGTATCATAGGCGCCTTCTGTCCAATGAATGGATGACATCTGTCCCAACGATGAGCCGACACATGTTTCCTCTAGCCAATGATGATTTTACACGTGGAAAATCCCCATTGGTCGGGGCTGTTAACGGGTTATCGGATCCAAAACCCGACCCGATAGCTTAACGGTGTTCCGTTACGGTGGATGCCACGTGTCGGTCACCCTTGACGAAGCACTTCTGTGACGCGCGATTTATCATCATGGAAGTGGACACTTCCATGATGATAATTTTGGTAATGTCATGGAACACTTCTACGACAACACAGGTATGACTATCTTGATTCTGTCATATAATCGTCATGGATGTACATGCATGACAAAAAACGCGACCTACTGTGACAAACACGTATCATCACAGAAGTGTATTTTTTTTGTAGTGCTTCCTCGTTGCTTCCTTGACGTGGACTCCAAGTCCCCCGGATTGCTTTCTTTCCAAAAATAACTTCTCCAGAAGGTTTCGTCCTGTTTCGACTCCGCTTGATATTCCTTTTCTTCGAAACACAGAAACAAGGGAAAAACAGAGGCGGCACTGGCTCTGGGTCAATAGGTTAGTCCCAAAAATAATATAAAAGTGCATAGTAAAGTCCATTAAACATCCAAGATGAATAATATAATAGCATGAATACTTCATAAATTATAGATACGTTGGAGACGTATCAAGGGCATGGACGCCGAAGGTGAAGCCTACGCGGGGGACTGCAGAGCGACCTCGTCACCGCACAGGGCGCCACCGCTCATCGGGATCAAGGCGCTGGCTGTGAGGATCCTGCCGCAAACGAGCAGCCCCCCCGTAGCGATCGATTCAGCGCCCCGGCAAACAGGCTAGCGGATGCCGAAATCAGCAGCCCGCCATGGCCACGGTCACCACGGTAGACTTTGGTGGTGCGGCTCTGTTAATCTTTCATGATGGTCAAACGACGCGATTTGCTAACTTGATCTTGATCCATCTATATGCCGCTGACTTCATGCAAAACTAAAGCAGATCATGATTTTACGTCTCCTCCACCTCAAAACATACTTATACAACCCAGGCGTATTTCAAATAATGGAAGTCATAAGAGCATCCTCAACAACGGTCCAATAATTTGGGGGCCCTAAAACTAAATTTACATGTGGAGAGAGAAGGTTTTTCTCACCAGATTTTTTTTTCAACAGACCAAAAATTGGTGACCTAAGTTTCAGCTTGGGTGCTCTCAATGGCAGGCCGGGAGGCAGATCCGACGATCATTAGGGCACCGAGCTTGATTTCGGCCGGAGAACCTTGTCGGGGATGAGGCGGTTGTCAGGCCGCTAGAAATGGTGTCCGGAGGGACCAGGGGGCAGAGGGGAGCTGGGGTGTGATCAAATCCAGCGACGCCATGCCACACGAGCATCGAGAGCTTCGAACAGAACCGCGGCTCCATAGTGGTCGCGCCAGTCAATTGAGGTCTTCGGGCAGCTAATCGACCTCTGCGGTAAACGGCTGATGTGGCGGCGACTATTTGACCGTCGAAAATGGGGAGGCGGTTGATTTGATCATGGTCGACTGCGGCGTTCTGAGCTTCTGCGACCACAGAGGGGTCACAGAAGACGTCTCAGCCGATGGAACAGGCGGCGAGTGGAGAGGGTTGGCGGCGGTGAACTTTCAGTTTCGGGTTTGGTGCTTCCGTGGTGATGTTTTTGGTTTTGAGGCAGCTGCTAGCGGTGATGCAAATATGCATCGTTGATAGCAATCTCTTGGGCACAACCCATTTTTTAGGGCACTATATAGCTATAGGATTGTTATTTGGGGACTTTTTGCTCCAAGTGCCTCAAAACCAGTTTTTTTTAACACGAATGTGTTTTTAGGGCTCTGTTGGAGATGCTCTAAAGCCCTAGCAATAGCAGCACGTCGTTCTCTCTTTTGAAATGTCCATCCTTCTCAATGATTATAAATGGCTATCTTTTGGAAATTTTATGGGATATTTGGATCAAAGCCCTCACCTGTCCAGTAAGAAATGACGACGTTGACTAAGCTTTACGTGCCTGCTTGGATGAGCAACTCTTTGGCACACCAACCCACCTCAATTATTTTCGTCTACTTTTAGTGAGAGAGGATTTGTGTCACGCATGGACGGATGCACGCAAATTGTATGTCGTCTGATTGCCTTGCGGTTTGGAAACCGGTTTGGTGTATGCATGTGGTTTATTCCTTAATTACATTTGATGTGGTCAATGCATTTGATAGATCTGCCCATTGAGCCTCACATGCTTCTTCGTTAGACATTCAAATTTGAGCCTATTATATCTTTTGAACCAACAGCCCGCTTTGAAAGAAGGCCGTTTTTAATATGTTTTTTTAAAACTACAGCAAGTCTCGACTATCAAAACTTGACAAAACGAATAATAAATTCGACAAATTTCAAATACTAAAACTTCAAACATGCATCCTAAATCTAACACCCTATGCCCTAAGCCCCAAAGCCTAAACCCTAAAACACTAAAAGGAATGGATTTTGGTAAACGTTGGTGCTAACTTGGTAAAACATAATATTACGATTATCATTTTTAATAGTTAAAACTTGTTGGTGTACAAAAGAAGAGGCGCACCTTTGTACCCCTTTACCTGTGCACGGGCAGTCGGAGCCGCGCCCACGGTCACACCAAGCAAAACAGGGGAGGTGAGCCAAGGTAAGACCGAAGCCCAAGACAGCCAGAGCAACGCCAAAGCCAAGACCACAAAGAGCAGAGGGACGAAGAAGGTTCCCCCGGCAAGGCCCTTGCCGGGGCAGCCCCGGCAAGACCCTTGCCAGGGCAACTCGCCCCACACCAACAGAGCGAGCCACCCTTGAGCCCACGGTCCCCAATGTCATCATCCATGTGGGGTCAGGGCTCGGGAAGGCACCTCTGTGGTGGCATGCAGATCTTTGTGAAGACATATTGAAGATCAGATGAGGATTAGAAGACGACGATCCTCAGCAAGATCCTTGCCGAGGAAGGCCACCAGACCCCCGGCAAGGTCCTTGCCGGGGACGACAGCGCGCCGCGGGCAAGACCCTTGCCAAGCCACACGGCAAGACCCTTGCCGGGCCACCCGGCAAGGTCCTCACAAAGGACGCTAGCAGGCAACCGCCAGGCCCATGCCAACCAAGTTTCCACCGCTGTTCACATGCAGCTGCCAGCCCAACCAGCTGGGCGAGCACCTGCGTGGCAACATGCCGCTCCCAGGCCAACTCATCAAGCGCCTGCGTGGCGGCATGCAGATCTTTGTGAAGGCTCCACCACCGCGCCACCTCAGCTGCCTGCATGCCTACATGGCACCGCATGCCTCACTGGCCAGGGCGCGTGTGGAAGCAAGGAAGAGCGGCGACGGACGGGACGGGCCTCACCCCCGTCCCCGTTAAAGCAAGGGGACACCTAAGCTACGCATTAAATGCATCTTGTCCTGTAATACGAGCGATAAGCTCATAGCACTGTGCGCCTTTCCACCTCCTGTGTGCCACTGTGGCAGCCCCTTTCGACTATAAAAGGAGGCCCATGGCAGATTGGAGAGGGATTCAACTCTTTCGAACCACACACTCACCACAGCTAGTTCGAGAGCTCAAGAACTCTCTGAAATACACCCACGAAAGCAGGACTAGGGTTTTACGCATCCTCGCGGCCCGAACCTGGGTAAACGATCCTCATGCTGGCTACTGATCCTGCTCTTCTTGCAACCTTGCGTCCTGGCAACCATAGTAGGGATTCTTGTGATCCCATAGGTGTCGTTTCCCCGACATCTTTGGCGCGCCAGGTAGGGGGCGCAAATTGTGAGAATCTGGTCTAGTAGTTAGCCTAGCAGTTCTTCGTCACCATGGCTCCTAAGAAGAAGACGGCCACGGCGATCAGCTCATTGGGAGCCGAACGACCCGTGCCGGTGCGGACGAGCAGAGGACCGATCACGGATAGGAACCGGGCCGCAGTCCGTGAGCACCAGCATCGCCCTGGCAATCAGAGCATGGCGAGTGGCATCGTTCGCACGCTGGACGACCGGCCGCACGTTGCCAGATCTAAAGACGAAGCTGGCCCCCCCGCAGGCGGCGCGGGGCCCTCCAGGGGTGTCGTTGTGCCACCTCCGGGCGGCGCAGCGACCTCCAAGACGCCCACACCGGCGACCACTGCGCTCTCTTCCCATGGTGTGCGCGCCGAGCAGCGTCACCACGTTGCTGACCCTGGGCACTGAGGGAGTCCTGGATTAGGGGGCCTCGGACAGCCGGACTGTTGGACTATGAAGATACAAGAATGAAGACTTCGTCCTTTGTCCGGATGGGACTCTCCTTGGCGTGGAAGGCAAGCTTGGCAATACGGATATGTAGATCTCCTCCCTTGTAACCGACTCTATGTAACCCTAGCCCCCTCCGGTGTCTATATAAACTGGAGGGTTTAGTTTGTAGGACAACAATCATACCATAGGCTAGCTTCTAGGGTTTAGCCTCTACGATCTTGTTGTAGATCAACTCTTGTAATACTCATACCATCAAGATCAATCAAGCAGGAAGTAGGGTATTACCTCCGTCGAGAGGGCCTGAACCTGGGTAAACATCGTGTCCCCCGACTCTTGTTACCACCCACCTTAGACGCACAGTTCGGGACCCCCTACCCGAGATCCGCCGGTTTTGACACCTACATTGGTGCTTTCATTGAGAGTTCCACTGTGCCGTCATCATAAGGAAGGATGGCTCGTCTTGTTGTCAGGGACAACATCACCTCTAGGGGAGCCCTGGCTGTAGGCCAAACTCTACGACTAGGCGGCATCGTCATGACTGCCCGTTCGGCCGCCGCGCCGGCGATGACTTCTCGGGTCATCGGAAACAGCCTCCACATCGGCTCGGAACTTACCGAGCAGATGAACCCAATGGAGCTCTCCTCTTTGAATGAACTCTTGGATCGCATCGCCGCTTTGGAAGTTCAGGCGCCGGGATGTTGCCCAATAGGTCTGGCCTGCTGCCTGATTCTAGGTTCAGGGTTTGGATCGCATCGCCGGTCACCCATCAGATAGCGGTGGTGGAGGAGCAATGCGGTGATTCTTCCTCTATCTTGAGGACAAACTCTGTCCGGATTTCCGAGCTCTCCGAGCCGGATACCCGTCTACGGGAGGACATCGGCCAAACCCTGAACCTAGAATCAGGCAGCGGGCCAGACCTATTGGGCAACATCCCGGAGCCCGAACTTCAAAGATCGGAAACTCCTCCGCCCCTGGGTCTCAGATCGGGTCAGGGTTCGGACTTAAATCCACCAACCCACCCAGATATAAACGATCTTTCCACATTAGGCAAGAGCCCCAGGAGACAGTACATCACTATTGGGCCAGATTCCTCCATGTAATGAACAAGGTCAAGGACTATCGTGAGGAAGACGCAATTTCATTCTTTTGCAATAAGTACACGGACAAGGGAATCCTCAACGCCATAAGTCGCCATGACATAGCACACTTAGCTGACTTGGTGGCCATAGTACGGAAGTACGGTGCAATGGAAAGTGCCTGGAAAACCCAAACAAAATTTTGGGATAATCCGGCTTTGACAAAACCCCCAGTCCGAACTAAAAGGGTGCACTCTCATAAGTCGCCCAACTCAATTACAAAGAAAAAAAGCCCACTACAGGGCATGGAACCGTATTGGAGGGATGGCTTCATGGGCCATGCAAAATTCACAGTACAGTGGATACCATACCAACACAGCCTTAGAGCATGTTGGGTACGTACTCTGGCAGGTGGCCAAGAGCGGTGAGGATCTCCTCATTAAAAATACCGCAGAGCACCATCCCGTGGATAAAAACAATACAGTATTGATAGTCTTCGAGACCTTCGCCTCAAATAATAGGCGTAAGCGAGCACTCCGCAGCCTTGCCGAAGTCTGCCACGTGGTAGCAATAAATCCATGGAGCGACACGGCTATCACCTTCAATGCCAGTGACGAACCTAAATTCCGAACAGCCCGAGCACCAGCCGCCTTGGTCCTCAGTCCAATTGTGGACGGCTTTCGGCTTACTAAAGTGCTCATGGACGGCGGCAGCGGATTAAACCTCATATATGAGCATACTCTTCAAAAATGGAAATAGACAGAAACCGCATTGAGCAAAGCAGCACGACCTTCAGAGGAATCATCCCTAGTCAGGAGGCATGATGCGCTGGGAAAATCACACTAGATGTGGTATTCGGCACGCCGGAGAATTGTACGTCCGAAGAAATCACATTCCAAGTGGCCCCGTTCAGTAGCGGATACCACGCCCTTCTAGGGCGGGAGGCATTCACGATCTTCCAAGACATACCACATTACGGGTACATGAAGATCAAAATGTCCGGGCCCAATGGAATCGTCACTCTAGCTAGTGATCCGGTCATAGCACTCCATGCCGAAAACAAAACAGCCGCACTGGCCCTCGAGGAATTATCCGAAGCCCTCGCGGCCGAGGAATTAACTGCGCTGCACTCCACAATGGACAGGGACGACGTGATACTCGACAAAATATCCAAGTCCACTTCTTTTAAACCAGCGGATGTAATAGTCAAATTCGAAGTCCACCCACGGACCCTACAAAAACAGCATCCATCGGGGCACAGTTAAACCCCGCTGTAGACGCCGCACTACGGGAGTTCCTGCGCGAGAATTGGGACATATTCGCCTGACATCCTTCAGACAGGCCAGGAATCGCACGCAGGCTGGCCGAGCATAGCCTTAACATTCTAAAGGGATTAAAGCTGGTCAAGCAGAGTCTTCGACGTTTCTCTGAACCTAAGCGACAAGCCATGGGAGAGGACTCGCCAAGTTACCGGAGGCCGAATTCATTAGAAAAATAAAACATCCGGACTGGCTAGCAAATCTGGTGATGGTACCAAAGAAGGATAAATCCTGGCGCCTATGTGTCGTTTGCAAGGACCTTAACAAGGCTTGCCCCAAGGATCCCTTCCCCCTCCCCTGCATTGATCAAATTATCGACGCTACTGCAGGACACGACTCATTGCGTTTCCTCGACGCATACTCCGGATACCATCAAATCAAGATGGCGGAGTCCGACCAAGCCGCAACGGCATTTATCACCCCATACGACCCCTTCTGTTTTAACACAATGCCCTTCGGGCTCAAAAATGCCGGTGCAACCTATCAACGCATGATTCAGACATGCTTGGAAACACAGATCGGCAAAATAGTGGAGGCATATGTGGTCATTAAAACAAGACACGTCGAATCCTTAATAGATGACTTGAGGCTCACGTTCAATAATCTCCGAACATATGACATTAAGCTCAACACGGAAAAATGCGTCTTCGGCATGCCCGCCAAAAAGCTCTTAGGCTTCATCGTCTCCAACAGAGCAATCGAAGCAAATCCGGCTAAAATCCGAGCTTTGTCACAGTTGGCCATCCCAATGGACCTCAAGCAAATCCAGAAGCTAACTGGATGCATGGTTGCTTTAAGCCGCTTCATCTCCCGATTAGGAGAAAAGGCACTACCTCTTTATCGCCTCCTGTGACGCACCAAACACTTCGAGTGGAAGGAAGCGGCCACGGCCGGATTAGAGGAAATAAAAGCCGTTTTGGCCACCAACCCAATCCTGGCCGCACCTAACATCGGCGAACCAATGTTGCTATATATAGTGGCAACACACCAAGTTGTAAGCGCAGTGCTCGTCGTCGAATGAGAGATGGACGGACATAAATTCCCGCTTCAAAAGCCGGTATACTATATATCCACCGTCCTCACCCCATGCAAATCACGGTACCCACATTATCAAAAAATAGCATACGCGGTCTTCATGGCATCCCAAAAACTACGACACTACTTTCAAGAGTGTTCAATCACGGTGGCCTCTGAAGTGCCACTCAACGACATAATAAACAACCTTGATGCCATGGGCCGGATTGCTAAATGGGCTATCGAGCTCCTCCCGTTCGACATAACATATAAACCACGACGAGCCATTAAGTCTCAAGTACTGGCTGATTTCGTCGTCGAATGGACAGAAGCCGAACTCCCTAAAGAGTACGACGCGTACTCCAATTGGATTATGCACTTCGACGGCTCTAAAATGATGGCTGGTCTGGGGGCTGGCGTCGTCCTGACGTCCCCCAGTGTAGATATAGTCCAATACGTACTCCAAATACTATACACAGACTCCAACAACGTAGCCGAATACGAGGCCATGTTACATGGTCTCCGGATGGCAGTCTCCATGGGCATTCAACGCCTGGAGGTGCATGGGGACTTGAACCTCGCAATATCTCAAATAAATGGAGACTTCGAAGCCAAGGATCTGAAAAAGGCGGCCGTCCTCAAAATGTCAGCTTGGTTCGAGGGGCTTGAATTCCACCATGTGGCTCGGGAAAATAATCAGGCGGCGGATATCCTCGCCGCCGATCAGCTTAAGCGCCGACCTGTCCCACCTAACATCTTCTTGGAAAGGCTGTTTAAGCCATCTGTGGTATGGGAAGCGGAAACCGGTAACAATAGTCCGGACCCGGCCACAACACCAGATACCGAACACTCTGACATAGTCAGAGGCTCTGCCACCGAAATAACACCTTCAGCTCACGTGATAATGGATGTCATCGCCCCGTGGACAGATCCATTCCTGGCCTACCTAACTAGGCAGGAATTACCGGAGGACCAAAACGAGGCACGCTGCATAGTGCGGCGGTCTAAAGCCTACAAGGTCCACGAGGGAGAGATTTATAAGAAAAGCACTACCGGAGTCCTTCAAAGGTGCATCTCTGAAGAGGAAGGGCGGAAACTTTTAGCAGAAATCCATGCTGGACTCGGCGGCCACCACGCTGCAGCCCGGGCCCTTGTAAGCAAGGCCTTCCGTACAGGTTTCTATTGGCCGACGACCCGAGCAGATGCACAGGATCTTGTTCAACGTTGCGTCGGTTGCCAGCTTTTTGCAAACCAAAGCCATATGCCGCCTACCGCTCTCCAAACAATCCCCATTACTTGGCCCTTTGCTGTCTGGGGGCTTGATATGGTCGGACCCCTCAAAGGGGGAAGCCATAAGAAAAAAATACTTACTGGTCATGGTGGATAAATTCACCAAATGGATAGAAGCCAAACCTGTTAAAACGGCCGAATCCGGACCAGTGATAGACTTCATATCCGGGGTGGTACACCATTATGGCGTCCCCCACAACATCATCACCGATAATGGCTCGAACTTCATAGCCGACGAGGTAAAACTTTGGTGCAGCAACATGGGCATCAAGCTCGATTATGCTTCTGTCTATCATCCACAAACTAACGGTCAAGTCGAGCGAGCAAATGGTCTTATCATGAGCGGCATTAAACCCAGATTAGTGCGGTCCTTAAAGGAATCAAACACGCACTGGGTAGAGGAGCTCGACTCCGTACTATGGGGGCTGCGAACCGCACCGAATTGCACTATCGTATACACACCGTTTTTATGATGTACGGCGCAGAGGCGGTACTACCCTGCGACATAATTCATGACTCACCTCGAGTGCGCATGTATGAAGAAAAAGAGGTCGAGCTTGATTGGCAGGACAGTTTGGACACCCTGGAGGAGGAGTGTGACGTGGCAAAAGCCTGCTCCGCATTCTATCAGCAACAGGCTAGAAGGTACCAAAGCAGAGAAGTACGGGCCAAAACCTATAACGTTGGTGGACTCGTTCTACGCCTACCGGAGAAGAAAAGAACAAGCTCAAGCCCAAAAGGGAAGGTCCCTTTGTCGGTGTTCTGGGAACGGGGGTCCCCAGACTTGCCTGCTTGCGGCCTGCGGCGTGGCTCAAGTGGTGGCCCAGTGCGGCCCATCTTCATCAGCACAAGACTCAAGACCCTCGCAAGGGGCCAAGCCTCGCGGGGCGGGCGACACAGGGACTCCTCGGGAACGGCCTCGCCAGGCAGGCTCGCGAGGAGGCGGAGAGATCAAGGCAGGGTATCTCGCGAGGTGCTCGTGACGCAAGCCATGACGATCGAGACCTGGCGGGCGCCAGGCGGGTGCTGGTCTGCGCAGTGTCCTTGTTTCCTCTTTGGTGCAAAGGGGTCAAGCACAGGCGTGGAGTACCAAGGCATCAGGCAAAGGTTTCCATTTCAGTGCAACGAGTCCAAGGCCAGCGGAGCGGCAGGATGGAGGTCACCGTGGAGCCCAAGACAGCGTCATTGCCAGTGCTTTTGGCAGCCGAAGACCACCTTTAGTCAGGATAACTTGTACTAGATGTTCCCCTTCAAAATGGCCATTGTTGGCGCCCTTCTCGCTCAATATTTGGGAAGAGGACCAGGGCCTCTATAAATAGAGCTAGCCACCACTGTAGAGGGGATCAGAGAGAACCCGAGCCAGAGAGAGAGAGAGAGAGAGAGGCGATCGAACTCACCCTAGCAGTTCATCGCACCAGCTCAAGAACACCTCTCGCGAGGCTGTTCGTCCTTTATACTGTCCGTCACCAGCCCCAGAGGCAATCCACCACACCACACACTGGAGTAGGGTATTACACCACGACAGTGGCTCGAACCAGTATAAACCTTCTGTCCCTCGTGTTGTTCATCGTTTAGCCTAGATTCTCGTGAGACGATCGGACGTACATTGGTAGGGGAAAGATCTCCGTGTGCACCCCAGAGTTCGAACCTTAAGGGTCTGCCGGAACCCGACATCCGACACCGTTCATTATTGATCAAGTTCTGACCGGTGGAGCGTACCGTCTGCGGGATGCATCAGACAATCGACTCGAGCCAAACCCATGGAACGTAGCCAGACTCCAAATGTTCTACGCCTAGTGCCGGACTCTATGTTCGTCTCCTTACCTTCGTCAATTTTTTACATATCCATTATCTGTCTTTTATCTCTTTGTTTTTGCCTTTTTATTCAAGGCCTTAAAAGGCTCAATTGTGTCTCAACTACACAATCTTGACGCGCTAACCGCGCTCATTATACCGGGGGGGGCTTCTTAAACAGAACCTTGATATAACTATTCTCCAGGCTCTATGCCCCACACATGTGTTATTCTTCCACATGTACCTTTTTCGCCATTACATGCATCGATATGACTTAAGTTTTGGTCAAGCTGGGTTGCCTGGCTCTTGTGTTTATGCCCTACATTCTCGTTAATTCGGCTAGGGCATAGGGGGAGCACCTCTGCGATTGTTACTACCGGGTCAGCCGGATGTGTACCTCAGACTGGGTGAAGCCAAAAGCTAGCGTTCTTAAGGGAATACTCGGTCGGTGAACAAAAGATGACTTTTATTTATTTTAATACATGCCCCCAGATGTTTACAGCCTGCGTCTCTTTTCGCAGCTCGGACATGCACATTAGGGCATGCGTATCCAGGGAAAGGAACCCTTAACGGAACTATTCTCCATGGAAGAAGTTTCTTACTATCCACGTAATATAACATAGCTAGTTGGGTACTTGTCTGTTCAAGCACTTATGACCCCTACGCCTGGTTTCCACGCATACCCCGGTTTTTACATAACTGAGCGGGTATTCGGATACACTCCGGACTATCGGGTCCAGAGGTTGAAGCGAAAAGGTCCGCCATGACAAATGATTTACAATCCGGCTAGGGACAATATATGTCACTTGAAGTACACAGTCACTTAGACTGACTAAATTCTTCTTCTATACCATCCAACAGGCTGTCTATCCTACAATCCTGTTGGGAATACTTTGCGGCTAATTCTACTTCGTCATACGCCAAACTGACGGGGATCTCTTTCCCATCGGGCCCCACAGGTCCGACCTCGGCCATGTGGTTTGGGTCAGCTTTGGTATATCGTGTCTTCACCATGGCCCAGGCTTCCCTTGCACCTTATCGGCAGACTGATATCTTCCATAATCGGAAGCGTCGCCGCGCTCCCTTGAGCTTCTCTATAAGCTCCATCATGCCTCCTGGCGGGGAGGCGGATGGCCACAAGGCTTGGGCAATACCCTGCATCACCTGTCGAACTTGTTCGTGCAGTTGTGAGAGCTCTGGTAGAAGATCACCCGTAGACCCGGGCATCTCCTCTGTGGGACGACCGGTCAATATACCTGCAGACATAACTCTGTTAGCCGGCTTCTTCGCCGAACTCTTTCAAAAGTTCGTTCAAGCACTTACTGAAAATGTCGCGTCGAAGCCGCTTATTCTCCTTCACGGAGTCCACAAGCTGGGCTCGAACATCTTTCAGTTCCACGCCCAGCTGGATATTGGCGTCTTGGAGATCATTTTTCTCCTGCCTAACCCACAGAGCACGCTGGCCGCCAAAGATTTAGTCGATTAGCACATTGTGCATCCCCCGGCACGGCCTCCGGATTCACTCCGGAGTCTTCTGCAACATCTATTGTTAGGTTTGCATGCATGTTGCATACTATCTGGTACCTGTCATTCTTTGCAATGGAAAGAAGTGTTACCAGAGGGGCCATTCTCGGACTCCTTCAGCGCGGCAACTGCGGCTCGTAGCTAGGCTTTGCACTCTTCCAGCTCTTGAGACAATTGAGTATTCTTCTCTGTAAGAACCTGCACAAACAATGATCCTTAAATCAGTTGGGTCAACTGTTTCAAGTCTCAGGGGCTACTGATATATATAATCATCAGATTTTCTTACCCGTATATCCTTTACATACTGGTCCGTGGCTCTGGCAAGACCATTTTGAGCAGCACGGATGTACGCGTCTCCTGAGTTGAAGGCATCAAACGCCTCTTGGGAGAAACAAGCATCACGGAGTACGGCCCAGCGACGCCTGTGATTCATGGCGCTCTCCATGTTGGAATTCGTAGCGGTTATCTATCTGCATCCTCTGTAGGAGGAGCATCCGGCGTCCGCCCCGCGTTAGCTTCCACCTCTATGTCCGCCCCGCGTTACGCTCACCCAACTTGGAGGGTTGTACATGGAGAATCCATCCTGTGGCTTAATGCGGATGAACTCCTCTTCCTCTCCCTTTTACAAATCGGACATAATTTTTGCTAGAGCAGCAACTGAGTCCGGTCCCTTACGTCCGCAGTGGGTGGCATCATCTTCCCCGTTAAAGTGCCACATGGGGTGCCCTCAATATTGAAGTGGTTGTACCCCCCGCATTATACATACTGACATAACCTCGATTATTGTCAGTCCTGATTTTGCTAGCATTTTTATCCGGCCCATCGGGTAGAGGACTTCTCTGTTATCTTCCTCCTGAGGGCTCCGAGGGTGCCAGCTGCGGTGTTTCTTCAGGGGAGCATTGTGAACTCAGGGAGGCCCATCCGAATAGGGTCCGGAAGGGGGACGTCCTCCATATAAAACCACTCTGAAGGCCAGTCCTCGGATGTCTTCTTTGGAGTACCGGACAGGTATCCGGTCCCGGCGATCGCCATATTTCGCTCCGCCCACTTGGTACAAAGTGACCCCTCACGTATGCGAAGTGCAGGCAGAATAGCCTCTTCCATAGCTCGAAATGAGCTTCACAAATGTAAACAGCTCGCAAAGGGCGACGTAGCCAGCAATGTGTAATATGGAGGCGGGAGTGAAATTATGCAGCTGGAGGCCATAGAACTCCAGGAGCCCGCGGAGGAACAGATGAATTGGAAATCCAAGCCCTCTAAACAAGTAAGGGACGAGGCATACCTGCTCCCCCATGGATGGGCTGGGAAAGGTCTCCGCTTGCTCCCCGCCGTTGTAGGTGGCGAGCCCGGCTCGAACGGGGACCATATACGCTGGAGGGAGAAACCCCTGGGTCTGTAGCTCTACTAATTGGTTGTGGAGGACGGAACACTTCTTCCAATTTCCGGGCTTAGGGCTACGGGAGCGAGAGCAGGAGCTTCGACGACTAGCCATGTTGGAATGGATTTTTTCTGGGCGCGCTCCGATGGATACTAGCTGTGGGAGGATGGTGTGATCTGGATCTAAGAATCCCCGTCTCTTTAATAGACGATTTACCCACATGGCTAGGGTGGCAATTGTAAAAATGCCCAGACTTCTCGCATCCGCTCGACGCGCGGAGGATATCAATTATTAGGCGCGAAGCCAAGGAGTGCAAAATTTATGGGAAGCCGGACACTACTCAAACAAGTATTCAGAATTTGGAGAAGAACCCGCCTTGCAATGCCGAAGACAATCTGCGCGCCGGACTCATCGCCATTGAAGCCTGGTTCGGGGGCTACTGAGGGAGTCCTGGATTAGGGGGTCCTCGGACAGCCGGACTATATCCTTTGGCCGGCCCGTTGGACTATGAAGATACAAGATTGAAGACTTCGTCCCGTGTCCGGATGGGACTCTCCTTGGCGTGGAAGGCAAGCTTGGAAATACGGATATGTAGATCTCCTCCCTTGTAACTGACTCTATGTAACCCTAGCCCCCTCCGGTGTCTATATAAACCGGAGGGCTTAGTCCGTAGGAAAACAACAATCATACCATAGGCTAGCTTCTAAGGTTTAGCCTCTACGATCTCGTGGTAGATCAACTCTTGTAATACTCATATCATCAAGATCAATCAAGCAGAAAGTAGGGTATTACCTCCATCGAGAGGGCCCGAACCTGGGTAAACATCGTGTCCCCCGCCTCCTGTTACCATCCGCCTTGGACGCACAGTTTGGGAGTCCCTACCCGAGATCCGCCGGTTTTGACACCAACAGGCACCGCCGTGGAAAGAGCCCTGTGCGTCATCCGCAAGATGACGGGGTTCAGCACGCTCGCCGAAGTGCTGGCGAAAATGGCACGCAGCCGCTGGGTCGTATCGGAGCTCCTTCTAATGTAGTTAGAAGTCGAAGCGCGCCGCGATCCACGCAGCTGTCGCCGCCGCCCACGCCAGCGGAAGCTTTGGCGCGTGCGCAGCTGCTCCTCGACTTCCTTCCTGCTGCGGAGAAGCTCGACGAGTGGAGGGCCACCATCCGGAGCCTCGTCGCCGTCGCCAACAAAGACGATCCGCGGCCGGCGGGGCCCTCGAGTCGGTGCTCCACAGAGCCACCACATGCTGGCGCTGGGAGGACCGGGGGAGCTCCGGCCACAGTGCACTCTCCTCCTCCTCGCCAGCCGCCGCGGGCATCGGCCCTTCGTGACGATGCTTGTGATAACATCTCCATAGCGTCATCCGACCCGCGGATCCTCCACGACCAGCGCCAGGTCCTTCGGGAACGAGCTCATGAAGACGCTTGAACCACCGTCGAGCGCCGGCGCGAAACCCGCCGCTAGTCAGACCAGCGGGCGGGACCCTCTATGGACCATCCTGCACCGGGGGGCCCGGCGGCCTACCTTACGAGGTGGGCTGCCCGGCCTTTACTCGTGAGCTGCGGCAGTTCCAGTGGCCGTCCCACCGCACGTTCAAGCCCGACGTCGGCGAGAAGTACACTGGCAAGACCCATCCGTCTGAGTTCCTCAGCATCTACACCATCGCGATGCAGGCTGCTGGAGCTCGCGACGACAAGGTGCTTGCCAACTATTTCCCGCTGGCGCTGAAGCCCAATGTGATGTCTTAGTTGATGCACCTGCCGGTGGATTCCATTTCTTCTTGGTCGGATCTATGCCATGAGTTCGTTGGCGCCTTCACAGGAGGCCACCAAGCTCATGGCCAGGCCAGTGATCTGCATATCATTCCCCAGAAGGAAGGGGAAACCCTGCGCAAGTATATCTACAGATTCAGCCGGGTGCAGTACAACATCCCCAACGTTCATCTCGCCGCTGTGATCAGTGCGTTCCACCAGAACATGCGCAACTGCAAGATGCTGGAAGAGCTGGCGATGACCAAGGTTAAGGATGTGGCTGAGCTCTACGTTCCGGCCGATAGGTGCGCCCGGGCTGAAGAGGGAAGGAAGTACCCCGGCGAAGACGCCGGCGCGGAAACTGACTCTACCGATGAAGACGTCGCCACCCCAACGAAGAAGGGTCGACGTCGCAACAGGAAACGCAAAGGCAAGGCCGTGCTTGCCGTTGAGGGATCTGATGACACCGGTGCCGGCAAGAAGGTCAGGGCAAACGCCCCTGTCAAGGAGATTGCCGAGTGCGCCGCCTACTGGGCCTTGGCGGCTACGGAAAAGCCAGGGAGCTCTGGCAAACAATACTGCAAGATCCATCGCACCAAGGGCCATGACCTCCAGAACTGTCGATAAGTCGTGCTGCTTGCTGAGAAGCAAAAAGCTGAGTACAAGAGGCAGGACAAGGAGAAGGACCAGGACGGTGCTGAGGGATCCGGCACGAAGCATGGTGGCCAATGAAGCCGCCCCGGCAAGGACAACCAGCAAGAGAGGCCCGCCCGAGGCCGTGACAAGAAACAAGAAGACGATGATCACGACGAGGACGACGAGTCTGGTGAGCAAGGGTTCCAGAAGGCTACGGAGGCCATGTGCGTCGATGGCGGCACCTTGCTGTATACCTCTCACCACCAGCTCAAGCAGTGGGCGCGTGAGATTACAGCAGCCGGAGCCGCTGCTCGACGCCGAAGCCGGCTGAAGTGGTCCAGACGCCTCATCTTTGACATCGAGGACCACCGACCGCACTACCGCGGTCGGGTGTTTGCTCGTGTTGGTCTCACCAACGATACGCAACCTCGTGGTGAACAAGATGTTGGTTGATGGCGGGCCGGCCTGAACCTGATCTCGCTCGTCAGAATCAAAGATTGCAAATCCCTGATGGAGACCTCGAGGAAACGGGCACATTTCAAGGGGTCAATCCGGGGAGGAGCCAGCCGAAGGGGAAGGTTACACTGCCCGTGACGTTTGGAGGAGAGTTGAACTACATGATGGAGAGGATCATCTTCGACGTGGCCGAGATCCCCTTTCCCTACAACGGGATCCTCGGCCTCCCGGCGCTAGCCAAGTTCATGGCGGCATCACACTACGCCTGCAACATGCTAAAGATGCCCGGGCCGTTGACCATCATCTCCGTCCCCTTCGACAAGAAGGACGCGCTGATCTGCGCCGACCAACTCTACCGGGAAGCGATTCTGGCAGCTGCCGTCAAGCCACCTGCTCCTGCCGCTGAAGGCCCGGAAGGGAAGAGGAAGCCCGGCAAGACCTCTCGCACCCACTCCGGCAAGAACTCCTCTTCGGAGTGCTACGCTACCGTCGAGGACGTGCCAGAGAGCTCTACCGGTGAGAGCAAGAGATCTAGAGCCGAGCCACCGCAGTCCAAGAAGGTGTCCTCCAGGGAGGACGGCACGGGAGGGGCCTTCACCATAGGCTCCACCCTCAGCAGCAAATAGGAAGGCGCGCTCGTCACCTTCCTACGGGCGAATGTTGACGTGTTTGCGTGGCAAGCATCTGACATCCCCGGTGTTACCAGGGAGGTGATTGAGCACCACCTAGCTGTCTACCCCCATGCGCGGCCCATCAAGCAGAAGGTCATAAAGCAGGCTCTAGAGAGGCAGGAGTACATCACAGAGGAAATTAGAAAGTTGGAAGCGGCAGGTTTGGTGAGAGGATTGCACCACCCGACGTGGTTGGCCAATCCGGTAGTGGTGCGCAAGGCGAATGGGAAGTGGAGGTTGTGTATTGATTACACAGATATCAATAAGGCTTGTCCTAAGGACCCCTTCCCGTTGCCGCGCATCAACTAGATTGTCGACTCCACAGCCGGGTGTGATTTGTTATCATTCCTCGACGCCTACTCGGGCTACCACCAGATCTTCATGACAAGAGAGGATGAAGAAAAGACAGCATTCACCACCCCATGTGGTACGTATTGCTTTTTACGGATGCCTTTCGGGTTGAAGAGTGCTGGCTCAACGTATGCAAGAGCAGTCGAAATTGGTTTTGAACCTCAACTCCATAGAAATATGGAGGCATACATGGATGACATAGTGGTCAAAACCAAGGACGGGCCAACTCTTGTGCAAGATCTGGAAGAGACATTTGCCAACCTGCGCAAGATCAACCTCAAGCTGAACCCTGAGAAGTGTGTCTTCGGCGTTCCATCCGGCAAGCTTCTCGGGTTCTTTGTGTCGCAGCGCTGGATCGAGGCAAACCCAGACAAAATCAAGGCTATTGAGCAGATTGAGGCGCCCAAACGGATAAGGATGTGCGTCGGCTCACCGGCTGCGTTGCCGCCATAAGCCGATTCATCTGCAAGTCCGCCGAGCGCACCCTTCCTTTCTTCAAAATCTTGAAGAAGGCAGGCCCAATGGAGTGGACCCCAGAAGCTGAGGCAGCCTTGCAGGATCTGAAGAAATACCTTTCCTCCACGCCAATATTGGTTGCGCCTAAACCACAAAGAGCTATTGTCGCTGTATCCGGGCGGCATTTAATCAAGTGGTCGCCGCCACCGGTGGCACAGAGGGAGGTCACAGTGACGGCGGCAGAACTAGCGGATGGCAAGCCCAAGATTCTCCCGGCAGGGCCTAGTCCCGGCAAGGCGAGGCCCCCGGCAGAGTCTGATGCCACCGAGGCACTGCCCGCGCAGTCAAGTGAGGTGGTGCAGAAGAAGAAGATGATGCAACACCCGGTTTACTTTGTCAGCTCCCTCTTGCAGGGAGCTAGATCGAGGTACTCTGGTGTGCAGAAATTGCTCTTCGGTCTCCTTATGGCCTCGAGGAAGCTATGTCATTACTTCCAAGCCCACGAGATCACTGTCGTCACCCGCCTCCCGTTGCAACGGATACTGCATAACCCAGATGCAACCGGAAGGATTGTGGAGTGGGCCTTGGAGTTATCAAGTTTCGGTTTGAAATTTGAAAGTACCTCGACAATTCAGAGCAGAGTCTTGGCGGAGTTCATTGCAGAATGGACCTCAACGCCTGACGAAGAAATCCAAGAGACCACTCTCCCCGGCAAGGAAGCAGACCGCGACTGGATGATGTAATTTGATGGGGCTTTCTCGCTACAAGGCGCCGGTGCCGGTGTTCTTCTCGTCGCACCCACCGGAGAGCACCTCAAGTACGTGATTCAGATGCGCTTTCCCCGGGAGATGTCCACCAACAATACTGCTGAGTACAAGGGATTGCTTGCCGGTCTCAGGATCGCGGTAGATCTCGGGGTTAAGAAGCTCATCGTCAGGGGCGACTCGCAGCTCGTTGTCAGGCAGGTCAACAAGGATTACCACATCCCATTGATGGAAGCTTACGTAGATGAAGTGAGGAAGCTGGAGGAGCGCTTTGGCGGTATCCAAGCGGAGCACGTCCCCCGAATGGAGAACGACACCGCCGTTTACCTGTCAAAACGTGCTGCATTCAAGCTACCTGTGGAACCAGGTACCTTTTTGCTCCAGTTAACTCAACCCTCCGTCGAACCATCAACGGGGCAGAACAAGCGGAGGAAGTCAGGTCCCGACAAGTACTTTCCTACCGAGCCCCCTGGGGCTGCCGGCAAGGGTGTTGCCGCGGACGCTGAGCTCGCTAAAGGGCAACTGGCTCCGGCAGGGCGTCAAGCCCTGGCCATGGAGACAGCCGCGCCCATGGCTGAGGAAATGCCTTTGGTCCTTGCCGTCGAGCCCCAGGCTCCGGCATGGGCACAACATACTGTCCGATTCCTCCAAACAGGGGAACTTCCTGAGGAGCAGGAAGAAGCAGAAAAAGTAGCCCGTCGGTCCACCCTGTACCAGTTCGTCGATGACGTACTGTACAGGAGGAGGCTGAACAGCGTGAAATTGAAGTGCATCCTCGGGGGGGAAGGACTGGAGCTGTTGGCGGAGATACATGGAGGCATATGTGGCTCCCACATAGGGTCGAGGGCCCTTGCCGGAAAGGCGTTCCGGCAAGGTTTCTTTTGGCCCACCGCCCTCCAGGATGCGACGACACTAGTAACCAAGTGTGAAGCGTGTCAGTTCCATTCAAAGAAGCTTCATCAACCAGCCCAAGCCCTTCAAACAATCCCTCTCTCCTGGTCATTCTCGAAATACTGGGGCCCTTTCCCCCGCGCTGTCCGGGGCTTTGAGTACTTGTACGTTGCAATCGACAAGTTCACAAAGTGGCCAGAGGTGGAAGCAGTGAGAAAGGTGACTCCTCAATCAGCTGTCAAGTTTTTCAAGGGACTGGTCTGCCGTTTTGGTGTGGCAAACAGAGTCATCACCGACAACGGCACGCGGTTCACAAGCCACACCTTCATGCAATACATCCAAGACCTCGGCAGCAAGGTTTGTTTTGCTTCCGTGGCACACCCACGGAGGAACGACCAAGCGGAGAGGGCAAATGCTGAAGTGTTGCGAGGCCTAAGAGCAAAGACTTTTGACAAGCTGTGCAAGAGCGGAAGGCGAAGGATTGATGAATTGCCGGCGGTTCTTTGGTCGATCAGGACGACGCCAAATCGAGCCACCAGCCAGAAACCTTTTGCCCTTGTGTCGTGGAATTGTCACGGCAGATGTCCTCATGAAAGGACTTAGTCGTAGGGCCATCGTACGGGTTAACCTAGAGGGGTTAAAGCGAACACAAGACACGGGAATTATACTGGTTCGGCCCCTTCGATGAAGGTAAAAGCCTACGTCCAGTTGTGATGTGATTGATATGATTTGGCGACTAGGGAGCAATAGCTTTGCCTTAGCCTCGAATTCTCTCTCTCCAACTTCGCCTGGTCGTCCCCTTATATACACGGGTTGACGCCTTGGCCGGTCTCTGAAGTCCCGATCCGGCTCATACAAGCGTCCGGCTCGGTCTCTTCTTTCTCAACTTACAACACAAGTTACAATACTAAGGCGGTTTACATAAATGGACCTTAATTCGCCTCTGGGCTCCAGGCCTCCTCCGTGGGCTGAATCATGGATTTAGGGTAAACCGAGCCCCTCGGGCGGTTCACGCCGATAGTTGTATCCCCAACATTAGGCCCCAGTTGACTTGAACCGGATCATGTTAATCTTCAACACCTTCAGGAAACTCTTGATCTCTTTTCACATTTTGTAAACCGCCACCGCTTGAACCGGCCGTGGATGTCATCTTCCGGTCCGCGTGTCAGGGTGTCTTGACGTTATTTTTAATAAAGAAATCCAAACAGTAAGATTCCCTGCATTTAATGCCATCCCGGAAATCGAGGCGGCCGCTGCACCGTCCGCCGCTTTTGACTCCTCGAATCTCGCGCCCGTTGATTGCTCCGGTTCCTTATAAATAGACCGGCCGCCTCCTGTCTCTTCTTCTTCTCCTTCCTCGCGACGCTCCAGTCTTGAAGCTCCGCTGTCGCCTCCGACCTTCGAACGACGCGTCAACACCGGGCCGCCGCATCGACCAGAGTCTTCCGGCGCTCCTCCTCGGCTTCGCTCATCAGGTAAGGTCCTTTTTCAACCCCTAGATCGCATCTGTAGACCCTGTTCATCCCGCAGTTCATCTCGGTTTCTTCACACCTGCTCGCCATGGCCATGCGATCCGATCGCATCAGAGTATCTGTGCGAGGACTGCCCGCCGTCCATCTAACCCTTCACGATCGGCTTTTTCCGTAGATCCTCGAGTTTAGAATACCCGAACCCTCCTGTTCTTTCCGAGGTTTGCATAGGTCGTGAAGGTTTTTCTTCATCGGAACTTCGTAGATCTTGATTACTTCCCTTCGCATGTGAAAACTGTTTACATCCATACTTAGCAGATTTTCAATTCTGCCTTATTCGGGCGGTTTAACTTTTGATAGCTAATCCGTCCTCCATTAGCCCTCGCTAAACCGGAATGGGAGGCGGCCGCTGAATCGCCGGTTTAACAATGCATAATATGCCTGAACCGTTTAATGGTGAACCGCTTTCTCCCTTTATTCCACAGCTTAGTCTTCCGGAATGGCTCCTCAATTCTCAGCTTGCAATTGGGTCCGGCCAAAAATCATCAAACGCAACTCAACGGCTATGTCACCACCGGGCGGTTTGGCTCCAAAATGCCCTCCATCGGGCGTGTTCCGGATGGTGAGTTTCCTCTGAGCCACAAGAGGGAGAAGTAATTGTGTTTATGCAGCATTTAGACCGGGGTTCTGCCCGCCCGGTTCAAAATTTTTCCGGACGTCCTTGCAAGCTTGCAACTCCATCCGCAGGATATCGGCCCGAACTCGTGGTCAAACATATGCAACTTTCAAGTCTTCGTGAAGTCTATCTTCGTGAAGAGCCCTCTGTGGAGCTATTCCGGGATTTCTTTCACTTGAACCGCCAGACGGAGTTTTCTCGATGGTCCCAACACGTAACTAGGCGGCGTTTCAATCCGTAAAAGGAAGGAAGCGGACTTTCCTCACGCCAAACACCACAGCCATCCAAAGGATTGGAACCAAACCTGGTTCTATTGCCGGAACAACACTCCTGCCAACGAGAATCCCTTGCCGGGTTACCGTCCTCACCGGCCCAGCAACAACCATCCGCTGCCTTTACGCTTAACCGCCGCGGAACGGAAGAACTTTGCACCTCAGATCATAAAACTCCGGGCTCTAATGGCCAATGGACTAACTGGTGTGGACCTTGTGCGATCTTTGGGTTTCTTGGGGCATCTTGCCCTTAAGCCGCCCGTCCGGATTGATGCAGTATCTTGGCAGCCTCAAAGACCCTCAAAGACGCCACGAATTACCAATAACTGAATTTGAGGTTACAGAGGCTGTAAAAAGATGCTTGATGAACCAATCTCCATCTGCAGCCCAACCGGGTTGGCTCCGTTACGTATTGCCAACCCGCCACCTGCGGTAAGACTTTGCTCACCGCTTTTCGGGCTTTTTAACATTTTGTTGATATTCATTAATCCTTGCTACCTCGCAGTCGACAGCTCCTTCGAGACGGACCAAACCGCCCGAGCTCACGTATAAAGTCCAAGGCTACCAAAAAGGCTGGCAAGAAAACCACCGGGTCTTCTGATCCGCCGGAAGATGAAGAATCTGAAGCTGAGGTAAAACTTGATATCCTTACGAGGGAGCCGCCGTAAACCGGCTCTCCTCCTTGTGTTTCTTATGATTTATCCCTCTATTCTTCCCTGTACTGATAAATGTAACTCCCAGGATGATGCTGAAGCCAGCCATGCCGACCATGTTGAGGTAATCCTTCTTTCTTCCGACCCCGACCTCGCGTGCGGTTAAAAGAATTAGCATTGCTCGGAAAGTGAAAAATCTCATTCCTCTACTTATTTGAAGACACAAGAGGTCAAGAGCGCCGTACAACCCGGCACAGTTGGTCAACAGATTCTATCCTCCCGGTTTACCGATACACTAAACCGGAAGCGTCGCCAGAGGTGACTTGTTCTCCGAAAACGTTATCCCTTAAAGGGTTTCTTCCGATGTCCTCTTAATTCGCCCCGACCGAATTATCAGGCCTCTTCCAACTCTTCCGGCGGTTCATCAACCACGCAATCGCCTCCGCCGAAAGTTGCTGCAGGGTATGTAACCGCTGTCCATCGCTCGATTTACAACTTCCTTGGTTGATTTGCCTTAATCCAATTCTGAACATTGCAACACCAAGGCTCGCTGAGTAAGAAAGCGAAAACCCTTGACCCTATCATGATGTTGATCCGTAAAAGACCCGGAACAAACCCACGAAAATCCTGAAGTCGCCAAAGATAGCTCTGGCGAGTTGTACAAAGACGACATCGCTGATCCGCTGAAGCTGAACCGGAGGTCCAAATGGAAACTTCACAGCTGCCGACCAAACCCGCCGATAGAGCGAGTCGTAATAGCTTGAACCGCCGAGCCGTAGTAAGCAAACATCAAGCTCAAAGAAGACCGCCGAAAATGACGATGTTATTATGACAGGTACTGGCTACGCTGCTCCTAGCCAACCGGTCGCTTTAACAAAACATAATGCCAAGGGCGAGTCGGCCGCCGTGAGTAAAGATAAAGGAAAAACAGACCTGTCGACCACGACAACTTCTCTCGCCCAAGAACTGCACTCGGGTTTCGAACCGCTCTATACCAGCCGTGACCTTGAAGCTGGTCTGCAAACCGGATGAAGGACCGCTATGAGGTAATGAATTATGTCTTTCCTGTACTTTTAGCTGTATAGTAGCCCCCAAGGGTCGGTTCAACTTAGCATAGTTAAACCGGGACTTAATTTCTGTATCCAAATGGCAAACTGAGATCAATTAGCCATTAGCCCCCAAGTGCCAAGGTGAATATGTATATTGAGCTTGGGACTTGATAATGAGACACCTAACATGCTTCCTTTGTTACCAGAATGAAATAGAGCAAGCAAAGCGTGCAACTCAAAGACCGCGAGCCAATCTGGAGACTCAAAGCAAGCGAAACCACTAAGGCCAAGGACGAATTGAGAACGGCCTTGGCCACTATGGAACAGTGAAGGAGTGGTATAAATCGAACGGGCCAACTGGGACACCGAGAAGGCCGGTTTGAAAAACGGGCGGAAGAAGCCGAAGCAGCCCTTAAACCGTGATCAAGAGCTTGCGGACTCAAGCGCCAAGTGCATGCCATGACCTCTGCTGTCTTTGGTAAGAAACTATGCACCGACTATCTTAATTTTGATATTTCCGCGGTTTATCCTGAGTTGTCTTAAACCGGTGCGAAAAGCGTATTGCACATATGGGCTCGATGTGCGGAAGAAGCTCAAGGCCGCTTATACGCTGATTGAGCAGCTGTATACCGGCGCCAATGAAGTCATATGTGCTACAATACGACAACACGGGCGCCGTCCTCGATCAGAGAAACCACTGGACCGTTGTCCATGGTTCCGGGCAGCTTGAAGAGTTGAAGCGATTCATGCGGCTCGGCCGCACCTTATCGGGCTCGACGCTACGCCAAGGCGTGGATAGCAGATCTTGATCCGGCTGACATAGCCAAAGGTTTCCCCAGTGCTCAAGAGAATGGTGAAGCCTTTGATAACGACGCCCTGAAATGGATCACAAAGGAAATGCGTCCGCTGGCGAGTCAACTGGCAGACGAAGCCAACCTGACGGTTCACCGCTCCTTTTATGACGCCAACAACAAGCGGGTGGAGTTTGTCATCCCTGAAGTGCAGAGCCTTGTTCCCCCAATCCGTAAGCACACTTATGCCCCTGACGTTGATCCGGCTGAGCTGATAAGTGAAGAAGCTGTCTTCGTGCCTTAACCCGGATTGGTGGTCTACCAATGACTTCCGGGCTTTGGGTGAGGAAGAAGAAGAAGTTGAACCGACGTCAGCGCCTCTACCTCATCGCAACCTGGCGAAGCAGCGTAATTAAATCAAGCGGGTGACGCCTCCAAGCTTCAAGGCATAACCCCACATGAAACGCCGGGCCTCAAAAGGCTCAGCAATAGGATAGTCGATTACTTTGTTTTGAACAATGCCGTTACAACCTCGGTCAGAACTTTTGCATGGCGGTGCTGGATACTTTGGTTTTGAAGTAGTGAATCCTTCAACATATTTTGCCTGCAATCACAAATTCTTAAACCGCCATGGCGGCTTGCGCCTCTAGCCGGATTGTGATCTCAATATATTTATATAAGAAAATATCGAGGTATACGATCAAAATTTTGTGATACAAACATATACGCCCGATGTCGGGCACACAGCTTGGCTTTAGCCAATCCTCAAGCGGAGGCTTTATAAACCATCACCGCTAAAGGAGAACAATCCTGTGTGTATAATACCGATTTACCGTGTAAATCGTGGTCGAACATGATAAGCCCCCTGTTACTCCATAATGGGATGTTAACAGCAAAATCAAACCGGAACAATCAATCGCCGGATTTAAAAATGGACCAAATTCTGAAAACTTGAATCCGGTTGAAAGAAGGTTTGTCGGTTTAAGAAAACAAACAAAAGCCAAATTATACGTATAAAAACACATGGAAGCAAAAACAATGACAAAGACTGTTTGCAAGAAAAGGCTTTATTGAGTCTCGATCGGATGGCGTTACCATGGTCTGGACAGACCAAGCTCCCTATAAGGTGTAGCGATGGTTCAAGTCAGCCATGTCCCCAACTGACATACTGGCAATACGCCGATCAAGTGGCATTTCATTCTTTCGGGTTCGACCAAGCCCCAAAGTGAAACTATGGCCTTATGCCGACCAACAGGCGTGGATCGGTTCAGACGTGACCATGTCCCCAAGTGATCTGGTGGCTTTCACCGTCAAGAGGTGTTGCATTGGTTCGGACACGACCAAGCCCCCAAATGATCTGGTGGCTTTCGCGCCAAGAGGTGTTGCATTGGTTCGGACACGACCAAGCCCCCAAGTGACAAAAATTTCACAAAAGCAAGGCCAAGGGTTAAACCGAGGCCGTTTCACGACAAAGATCTCCATGTACCCAAACCGGACTTTTATACGTAATGTAGATACCCCACTTTAGCCGAGGATCCGGTTTATTGCCTTTATTCATAATATATACATTGTCTTAATATGTACATAAGTGGAGCCAATGGCTCAGGTATAATAAGGTCGAAGATGAGCTATGTTCCACGGCCTGTTGGCCTCCTCCTCTGACGTGCGTGAGTCCTTTCGCTCTCGAACATCAATCAGATAGTAGGACCCGTTGTATAGATTCTTGCTGGCCACAAAAGGCCCCTCCCAAGGTGGGGATAGCTTGTGCATATTTTTCTGGTCTTGAATGAGCCGCATCACTAAGTCTCCTTCCTGAAAGGTTCTGGTTTTAACCCGCCGGCTGTGATACCGACGAAGATCCTGCTGGTAAACCGCCGAACGAGCAGCTGCCATATCGTGCTCTTCATCCAAATGATCCAAATCGTCTTGCCGTGCTGCCTCGCTTATCTGCCTCAACATAAGCTGCCACTCGAGGCGAAGTCGTGACGGATATCGCTGGGAAGGACCGCCTCCGCTCCATAGACCATAAAGAACGGCGTGTATCAAGTGGATCGGTTGGGGGTAGTATTTATACTCCATATCACCGATGGTAGCTCTTCCACCCAACAACACGGCGTCCTCTCTAAAGGGACCATAAGTCGGGGTTTGGTACCTTTCAAGATCTCCTGATTAGCTCGTTCCGCTTGACCATTGGATTGCGGGTGGGCTACGAAGAAACATCAAGCGGATGTGCTCTCGCTCACAAAATTCCTTCATAGCTCCTTTGGACAAATTGGTGCCATTGTCCGTGATGATACTGTGTGGAAACCCAAACCGAAAAATCACCTTTTTGATGAACTGAACCGCCGTGGCCGCATCACACTTGCTAACAGGCTCTGCCTCAACCCACTTGGTAAATTTATCAACCGCCACCAACAGGTGGGTCTTTTTGTCCTTGGACCTTTTGAAAGGTCCAACCATATCCAACCCCAAGTCGCAAACGGCCAAGTAATTGGAATCATCCTCAATTCTTGGGTGGCACATGAGCACGCCTCGAGAACTTTTGGCAACCATCACATCGCCTCGACCAGATCCTCCGTGACAAGATGGGCAGTCAACCAATAGAAACCATGGCGGAACGCTTTGGCCACCAAGGACTATGAACCGGCGTGGTGACCACAATCCCCTTCATGGATCTCTCGCAATATCTCACAGCCCTCTTTAGGGGACACACAACGCTGAAACGCCCCTGACACACTGCAATGGTGCAACTCGCCATTAACAATGGTCATAGACTTAGACCGCCGAACTATCTGCCGGGCCAACGTCTCATCTTCCGGGTAACTCGCCCGGTTCATGTATGCCAAATAAGGGAGCGTCAATCCGGAATGACATGCAGGGCCGCCACCAATTGAGCCTCCGGATCAGGGATAGCCAAATCAATTTCATCGTGAAGCTTAACCGACGGATTGTGCAAGACATCAAGGAAGACGTTACGGGACCGTTTACGTTGAGAGCCCAACCCGGCTTAAAGCATCGGCCGCTTCGTTCTTCCGACGATCCACATGGTCCACCGATATCCTTTAAAATATCCTGCAACAACGCCCACCTCCCGACGATATGCAGCCATGAGTGGATCTTTGGAATCCCAAGTACTGATACTTGCCGGGCCACCAAATCCGAGTCACCAAAGCATTTAACCCGCTGAGATTCATTTCCTTAGCCATCCGGAGACCATGGAGCAAAGCTTCATACTCAGCTGCATTGTTAGTACAAGGGAACATTAGGCGGAGAACGTAATGTAACTTGTCACCTCGCGGGGGAAGTTAATACGACTCCAGCCCCGAGCCCTCCAATTGCTCGGACCCATCAAAGTGGATGGTCCAATAGGTATGATCCGGCTTCTCTTCAGCGCTTGCAACTCGTCCAATCATTAATGAAATCCACAAGTGCTCGAGATTTTACGGGCCGTCCGAGGCACATACCTTAAACCTTGCGGCCCAAGTTCTATAGCCCACTTAGCAATCCGCCAGCCGCTTCCGGTTCAGTATGATATCGCCCAAGGAGCCGAATCACCATCGTGATGGGGTGCCCTTGGAAATATTGCCTTAGCTTCCGGCTTGCCATAAAAACCCCGTATACCAGCTTCTGCCAATGCGGATATCTCTGCTTAGACTCAATGAAGACCTCGCTGATGTAATAAACCGGCCGTTGAACCGGATATTCCTTCCCTGCCTCCTTCCGCTCCACCATGATAGCCACGCTAACTGCCCTGGCATTAGCAGCAACATATAGCAGCAGCGGCTCTTTGTCAATGGGGCGGCTAGAACGGCGGGTTGGCCAACCGCCGCTTCAAATCCTCCAATGCTTCATCGGTCTGAACTCGCATAAACTGATCCGCTTTTCTTCAACATCCGTACAAAGGAATGGCCTTCTCGCCAGACGGTCGATAAACGGCTTAGCGCAGCAATCCGCCTGCCAAACGCTGGACGCTATTGATGCACTTCGCTTAGCCAAGGAGGTGATAGCCGTAATTTTTCCGGATTAGCTTCGATCCCCTGTTGGACACGAGAAAACCCAATAACTTACTCCGGAACACCAAAACGCACTTGGCGGGTTGAGCATCATCTTGTACACCCGCAAGTTGTCAAAGGTTTCCTTTAGATCCTCAATCAAGGTTTCCTTCTTCCTTGACTTAACCACGATATCATCCACATAAGCATGCACGTTATGGCCGATCTGTTCGTGCAAGCAACTCTGAACGCAACGCTGGTAAGTCGCTTGGGCGCTCTTGAGTCCAAAAGGCATAGATACATAGCGTATAGGCTCCAAAGGGGTGATAAACACCTTCTTCTCCTGGTCCTTAACTGCCATCTTAATCTGATGATAACCGGAGTACGCATCCAAAAAGCTCAAACGCCACAACCCGCCGTTGCATCAATAATCTGGTCAATGCGGGAGGGCGAAGGATCTGGCCGGATCGGCCTTGTTGAGATCTCGTAATCCACACACATGCGCCAAGTGCCATTCTTCTTAAGAACCAACACCGGATTGGCAAGCCACTGATGAAAGACTTCGACGATAAACCCTGCTGCCAAGAGCCTAGCAACTTCTTCTCCGATGGCCTTGCGCTTTTCCTCATTAAACCGGCGAAGAAACTGCTTACCGGTTTGTATTTTGGGTCAACATTAAGAGTGTGCTCAGCGAGTTCCTCGGTACACCTGGCATGTCGAAGGCTTCCATGCAAAAATGTCCCGATTCTCACGGATGAACTTCGATGAGCGCTTTCCTATTTAGGATCCAAGTTGGTACCGATGGTGAACTGCTTGGACGAATCGCCGGGCACAAAATCAACAAGCTTCGCCTCACCACCGATTTGAACTTCAAGTCCGGATCATGCTCCGTAGTTGGCTTCTTCAAAGGGGTCATATCCACGGATCAACATTGTCTTTATAATATTTTAGCTCTTCATGGCACAAACCGACTCTGCGTAAGCCGCATCACCTTCCTCGCACTCCAAAGCGATCCGCGGCTCCCATGAACCGTTATCGTTCCTTTGTGACCCGCATTTTTAGTCTGTAAGTAAACATAACAGGGCCGTGCCATAAACTTAGCGTAAGCCGGCCGCCCAAAGAGGGCGTGGTAAGGGCTTTGAATTTTCACCACCTCAAATGTCAATGTTTCGATCCGAGTCATGTTCATTCCCCAAAGGTCACCTCCAGAGCTATCTTACCGGCAATGCGCCGACTTGCTGTGCACCACTCCGTGAAAGACTGTGCTGGATGGCCTAAGATGCCTATCCGTCAACCCCATACCGGAAGGTCTCGTAGTACGTGATGTTGATGCTGCTTCCTCCATCCATAAGAACCTTGGTAAACTTGTACCCTCCTACCGGGTGCCACCACCAGCTAATCGACCGGATTGTAAACCGGGAGGATGGTCCTCTCTGCTCCACACGATCGGGTTGCTCGGACCAGCGAGGTAATGCGGCGCAGCCGGTTCAACAACACCGACCGCCCGCTTCAAGTTTTCGGTCTCGTCATCCAAGCTGGTGGTAAAGACGTGGTATCGCCCACCGCTCAACTGCTTTGGGTTACTTTTGATAACCCGACCGCTGCTGTTGTTGATTGTAGCCCCTTGGTTCTCATTGTTCGACTGTTACGATCACTTTGATTATTCTGATTGCCTTGCCCGCCCGGATTACCACCGAATCCTCGGGCCGGAATTTCTCCACCGTAATTCCGGGCGGACCACGAACCACCGCCGGGCCCTTGATCATACCGGAAAGAGTTGGAGTTTTGAACTCCCCGCATAATGTAACAATCCTTCCAAAGGTGGTTCGTCGGTGCCTCCTTCGTCCCATGCTTCGGACAAGGTTGATTCAATATGAAATTCAAACGATCCGGATTGTGACCGCCCGGTTTGATTGCCTACCCCTCACTGCTGACCCTTGTCCTGCTAGCGTTGGTGTTGGCCACAAAGCCCATGTTGCCGCTTCGCTTTTACACTTGTTCCTCCATTGCTCGCCGAATGATGCTGTCTTGGCCCTCGGAGTTGTCGCTCTGTTTTCCCTTCCCACTTCATCATTCTCAGATTCGGGATCCTTGGTACTATCGTAATCAGCGTACTTTACCAAAACGCCCATTAGAGTGCCCATGTCATGGCAAAAACGCTTCATGCGGCCCAGCTTCAATTTCAATGGCTCGAACCGCAATTGGCTTCCAAGGTCAAGATCGCGGAATCGTGGTTGATCCGGTCTCAAGAATGTAAAACTTCCAAACGCTGCGCACCCAATGGGTTGTGGATTCTCCTCCGCTCGACACAAGCTGCTAAATCCACCACGCATATGGGCTGCTTACAGTGTCTTTGAAATTTTGAATGAATCGGGTTCGCGAATCGGGTCCACGAACTGATAGAGTTGGGCGGCAAATTTTTCAACCAAGTCCGGGCCGTTCCTTCCAACATCATTGTGAAGTACTTCGCACATGCGGCTTCATCCATATCTAGCATCTCCATGGCCATCTCATAGCTTTCTATCCATGCTTCTGGAGCCAAATCGGCAGTATAATTGGGCACCTTGCGCGGCCCCTTGAAGTCCTTGGGCAAGCGCACGTTGCGTAAAGCGGGGACGAGGCAAGGCACCCCCAAAGAGCCAGACGTGACCCCTGGTTCGAACATGGTCGGACGAACCGGCGCGAGCAGATGATCCTCTGCTTGTGCCGCTAACTCGGCCTCCCCACGTGCCTGGCGCGGTCCACTACCACTTGAGCATCCTCAAAGCCGCCCGCCGGATTGTTGCCGCGAGGCGGACCACGCCGCGCATTGCTTGACACGGCCGGTTCGTCGACACGCCGGGCTATAGCTCCGGCTTAGGCGGGGTGGAGTGGATCCGATCCCGATCGTATGAATACGCTTCTTCGAGCCGGGGCCGTCCTAAGGAGCTCCTTAACCCGGCGTGTCTCTACCGCTTCGTGGTGAATCGCCTTCAATTGAATCGCCTCCAACCGCGCCGCAGCCGCCACGAGGTTATCCATCGGGTTGGAGTAGTGACCGAGGTGTCTGCACGGTCCGGGCGCACGGGTATGATGGCGAGGTAGATCTATCCCACGGGCTGAACTGCGCGGCCGTCCAGTGCTTCCGCCGGTTTACCAACGGCGGCGGATTACTCGTCCCTGCCCTGGGTATTGAAAAGCTCCTTCCTCAAAAACTGAAGGTAAACGGACTGTACTTCCTTTTCATGACTTCGTGACGCTACGGTCCAAACGGAGCCTATAAGCTCACAGATCCAAAGCGGCCCGTTCGCCGCCATCCTTTCGTCCGCTGCTGCTGTGTCCGCTTTAGCATTAGTGATCTGTTCCTCACCTTTGCAATCTCCGCGTTGTGCAGGTCCTGATCCGGGCGGATTAGCTTCCGCCATGAGCACAGCCAATGCGTCAAAAGCTCGACAAAACTTGAGCGGCGGGCGACAGTGGCCTCCTTCCCGGCTGCCATCACCGCTGTTGAACCGGGCGACCAGGGCGCCATGTCGAAGAGTGAAGCGCCGCTGCATCGCCATGAAGATCCCAACCCGGTTGGGTAGATCGAAGGGTCCGGAATACTCTCACCGTCGGAACAGCCCCGATCCGCCATCTTGCACCTGGTATAGAGACTCGCTTCTCCGGCCGACGATTCGTCGCCAGAGTAGACAACAGTTTCGTCACCAGATGCTGATCCTTCCTCGTAGCCTCCGTGGACGACTCCCACGAAAACATGCCTGACCGCCGGTTTAGCCAGGGCGGAACTCTTCTTCGCCCGCTGAGCCGTCTCGACGAGGTCAGTGCAGACGTCCGGCCCAGGCCTTGGCTCGCCGATCTTGCCGATGAACACGTGTATGCCGCCAAAGGGGACCCGGTACCAGACTCAATCGAGACGGCCTCGGGGTCCCAATCCGCATCGTCGATGTAGAGCTTGCCGCGACGACTCTTAGTCATCCGCCCATCTGCATAACCTTCGAGTCCTTCAACTTACCCTCTAAGATCATCAAACCATCGTGCGATAGCCCCACGGTGGCGCCAACCGTCGTGGAATTGTCACGGCAGATGTCCTCATGAAAGGACTTAGTCGTAGGGCCATCGTGCGGGTTAACCTAGAGGGGTTAAAGCGAACACAAGACACGGAATTATACTGGTTCGCCCCTTCGATCAAGGTAAAAGCCTACGCCCGGGCCAGGATGTGATTGATATGATTTCGGCGACTAGGGAGCAATAGCTTTGCATTAGCCTCGAATTCTCTCTCTCCAACTCGCCGCCGGGTCGTCCCCTTATATACACGGGTTGACGCCCGGCCGATCTACAGAGTCCCGATCCGGCTCATACAAGCGTCCGGCTCGGTCTCTTCTTTCTCAACTTACAACACAAGTTACAATACTAAGGCGGTTTACATAAATGGACCTTAATTCGCCTCTGGGCTCCAGGCCTCCTCCGTGGGCCTGAATCATGGACGAGGGTAAACCGGCCCCTCCGGGGCGGTTCACGCTCAGTAGTTGTATCCCCAACACCTTGTCTATGGTGCAGAAGCAGTTCTCGCGACGGAACTCATATACGGATCACCTCGAGTGCTCTCTTATGATGAGCTAGAGCAAGAGAAGTTGTGCCAAGATGACGCGACGCTCCTTGAGGAAGTTTGTCTTCGGGCGGCTGCGAGAGCAGCACTCTACCAGCAAACCTTGCGCCACTACCATAGCCGCAAGGTTCATGCCCCGAAGCTTTGAGGAAGGCAACCTTGTTCTTCGGCGCGTTCAGTCGGCCAAGAATTCCAACAAGTTGACGCCAAAGTGGGAAGGCCCTTATCGGGTAATACGAGTCACCAGGCCCGGTGTTGTCCGCCTGGAGACCGAAGATGCTGTCCCAGTGAGCAACTCATGGAACATCGAGCATCTTCGCAGGTTTTACCCGTAAGGCGTGGCTTGCCGGGCCTCCCGGCAAGCCACCTTTTGTACAAGCTTTGCCGACGAGGCATGTGACCCTTTGTACAAAGCCAGGCGCAGACCCTGAGCATAAATAAATGAAGCGCTGGCGCCCTAAGTCATAGCATGCATCCTAGGTCAAGTCTCTTCCTTGGTTAGGGTTGATAGTGCTCAGCGGCGACTAAGCCCTAGCTTAGAGGTCGAGTGCGTGTCTATCTGTTCTTTTCTGTCCTCCTTTGGTTCGCAGGGCGCGTGAGTACTTCTACTGAGCTACTTGGAAGAAAGGAAACGGACCGGCGTCCTAACCCCGGCAAACCAGAGTTGCCGGGGGCTGCAAGCACAAGGATCCAACTGCGGCAAGATGAGGTTGCCGGGGGCTGCAGATCCAGATAAGTCTTTCATCCTTTGTTGTGCATTTCGGATCGGAACTGGGGCATGTGAAACCTCGTTTTATCTCCAGGCTACCGTGCTCCCCTTTTTCCTATACCTAAGTATTATCTCCTAGGTATGGATTTGGTTGTAGCCGCGACGGCAAGGAGGTAAATGAGGAGCCTAAAGCCCACTTCACCCCTGCCTCCGCCAAGAGCGCGAGAATGGTCGGGTGAAGTGAGGGGGACGGCAAGGCCTGTTGCCGGGCGAAAAACGTTTATCCTAAATAATAACAAGGATTCACTCCTTGTCGCGGGATCTACCCACGAACGAAAAACCCAGCAAGCATCCCTTTTTCATTAAAAACATCCCATACAGGTACAGTTCATATGGAATGAAAAACATGAGCAAGGGGATTACAAGTTCTAAATTTAACAAAGGCCCGCAGGCTTACAAACTAAAAAAGGGATAAGATGCCCGTAATCCCTTTCTTGTCCCTCTCCTCAGGAGGCAGGTCAAGGAGGTGAAAGGGCAAAAGGGGTGCCTAGGTGAGCTACGAGCAGCAGAAAGCACCAAGAGAACACCTCGGTGGCCGCCCAAGGGTGGGCTGGTGATGGCGGTACCGGGAAAGGAGCTAGAAGACGAGGCAGCAGGACCGGCAATACGCGACGAAGGCGTCGGTGCCCGCGTACACCGACTTGACGGCCTTGCCGCCTGCCCTCTTCCTCTTCCGCAGCCTCCCGACGCCAGCCGGCCAAGGAGACGGCCCAGAGAAGTTCAAGGAGCTGGCCCCGCCCCCGGCAAGACTCTGCCGGAGGAGCGGCCAGGTGCAGATGCTGCTGCTGCCGCACCTGCCCAGGCGCAGGGCGTCCGACGCCTAGTCGGACTCATCCCCGTCATCTGCCCTGCTGTCTTCCTCATCACTTTCGCTCGAGGAAGAGCTTCCATCGTCGGAATCTCTGTCGGAGGAGCTCTCCACGCAGCACTTCAGGCGAGTCTCGAAGTCTCCGAAGACCTTGACGGAGAGCAGGCCGTCCTCCATTAATTTGAAGTAGAGGACAAGCCCCGCCATCAGGCTGTGGATGCGGGCGAACTTCTTCCATCCGCAGCAGAAGTACATCACCCGAGGAGCCAGGAAGTCGACGTCGACCCGCGTGCCCCAGTTCCCATAGCCCCTCATGTGCAATCTAAGGGATTGGGGCGGGTCACGCTCCATCTCTCGAGCGAACGGGGCGGGAAGACGGAGACGGCGACGAGAAGGCCGATGCATCCTGATGAAGAATTCACGGGGCTGGTCTCCAACATGGCCTTCTATCGGAAAAGGCATCATCGGCGGGGGCGAAGCCGGCGCGCCGCCCCGTCCTCCTCTTCCCCGAGCACTATGACCTCTGCCCCAGCCTCACCCCCGGCCTCGCCCCTCCCCCTTCCCCTCGCGACCGGCTCTACCACCGCTGGCTCAGGAGGAGAGGGGACACACTGATGAGCGGCAACCCTTCCCTTTCTCCATGACGAGTGGAAAGAAGAAGCAGAAGCAAGAGGAGATAGATGACAGGAGAGTGCCCCATCCCCCCTTCCCCCTCCTTATAAAGGGGCGGGGTCGGGGCTCGGTCACCCCGCTTGACCAATCCAGCCACCGGAGGTGCAGAGAATCGGGACCGACCCGCTGCCCCAACCAGCGACGGCCCGGTTTCCCGCCTCCACCGCTTGCCACCCCAGGCGCATGAAGGACGTGTGGTGGGCGTGCAGAACCAAGGGGACGGGTGAAGCGACCTCTCCCCACCCCGTGATCGTGGGGTGTGGACGCCCTGAAGACCGCGACCCGACCCCATTCAGTAAATGAGCCGCGCCTCCACGCCTCCCTCATTTTACGGGGAAGGCGCGAGTCGCCTCTTTACTGCGATGTGGTACATGCGTGCAGAAACCGCCCCACGCATGCCGCCCACGTCGCGCACACCCCTCCACACCGCGCTGCACACGCGGGTCGTGGGAAGCGCGGCGCGCGAAAAGTTTTACCGCGGTAAAAACCGCCCCGCCTACCCGTGCACCGTTTTGGCCCTGGCCCAACAACGTGTCGCGCTTATGTGTGGCCCAGGCCCGGGGGCTCCTATTGGTGTACAAAAGAAGGGCGCACCTTTGTACCCCTTTACCTGTGCACGGGCAGTCGAAGCCGCGCCCACGGTCGCACCAAGCAGAACAGGGGAGGTGAGAAAAGGTAAGACCGAAGCCCAAGACAGTCGGAGCAACGCCAATGCCAAGACCACAAAGACAGATGGACGAAGAAGGTTCCCCCGGCAAGGCCCTTGCCGGGGCAGCCTCAGCAGCCCTGGCAAGACCCTTGCCGGGGATCCTCGCCCCACACCAACAGAGCGAACCACCCTTGAGCCCATGGTCCCCAATGTCATCATCCACGTGTGGCCAGGGCTCGGGAAGGCACCTCTGCGGTGGCATGCAAATCTTTGTGAAGACATATGCAAGATCAAATGAGGATTAGAAGACGACGATCCTCAGCAAGATCCTTGCCGAGGAAGGCCACCAGACCCCTGGCAAGGTCCATGCCGGGGACGACAGCGCGCCGCGGCAAGACCCTTGACGGGCCACACAGCAAGACCCTTGCCAGGCCACCCAGCAAGGTCCTCGCCAAGGACGCCAGCAGGGCCACCGCCAGGCCCGTGCCAACCAAGTTTCCACCGCCGTTCACATGCAGCTGCCAGCCCAACCAGCTGGGCGGGCACCTGCGTGGCAACATGCCGCTCCCAGGCCAACTCATCAAGCGCCTGCGTGGCAGCATGCAGATCTTCGTGAAGGCTCCACCACCGCGCCACCTCAGCTGCCTGCTTGCCTACATGGCACCGCATGCCTCACTGGCCAGGGCGCGTGTCGAAGCAAGGAAGAGCGGCGACGGACGGGACGGGCCTCACCCCCGTCCCCGATAAAGTAAGGGGACACCTAAGCTACGCATTAAATGTGTCTTGTCCTGAATACGAGCGATAAGCTCATAGCACTGTGCGCCTTTCCACCTCCTGTGTGCCACTGTGGCAGCCCCTTTCGACTATAAAAGAAGGCCCATGGCATACTAGAGAGGGATTCGGCTCTTTCGAACCACGCACTCACCACAGCTAGTTCGAGGGCTCAAGAACTCTCTGAAATACACCCACCAAAGCAGGACTAGGGTTTTACGCATCCTCACGGCCCGAACCTGGGTAAACGATCCTCGTGCTGGCTACTGATCCTTCTCTTCTTGCAACCTTGCGCCCCGGGAACTGTAGTAGGGATTCTTGTGATCCCATAGGTGTCGTTTCCTCGACAAAACTTGGTGAAGCTTTAAAAACTTATCAAAGCTTATTCAAAAGGGGTATTCTTTCAAAGCCCTCGTCGGAAGGAATACAAATTGCAAACGAAACATAAAATTGGCCTTTGTTTCAAAAGATATATAATACATTCAAATTTGAAAGTCAAAAGAAAAAAGCATGCGAGATTCAATTGGTGGAGCTGTCAAAAGCTAGCATATATTGAGACGCCATGGCCTGTGGGTGACCTTCTATGGAGTAAGTATTGGTGGTGGCTCACATGAAGGCGAGAGCAATGTCAACATAAATGTCGGTGCTAAAACTGGCAGATCTCAGGTAGGGGGTCCGAAGCTATTTGGCCTGTGATCACCAGTGACAGTATCTAAGGGATCTTCTCTACCCACCACAATGGCAGGCAAATTGTTGTTCTGGCCAGGCTGAATTCTGAACGCATAATCATCTCTGGAAAGAACATGGTAGCTAGTCCGATCGTCGATTGTGGAAAAGTCCATTGTTTGTGTGTCCCGTACGAGCAACTTGTCCATCCAGGGCGATGTCGTGTAGAAGCGTCCATGCACAAGTCTGAAACAGGAAAAGCCATGGCACCCTTTACTGGGACAGTCGTGTTCAAAGGTCTCCAGCTGATACTAATAGCTACACACCATTGTTGAGTGATAGACGAGAACACAAACACGACTAGCTTGCTTTTGTAGTTAGCCATGCATATCACCTTGAACGACGTCTCATCCTCGTCCTCACGCAGGGGAGCAAGGATGAAGCTTCCTGGACTGCCAGGTCCCTCGGTAAGGGTAAAAGAAGCATGTAACATCGTGACAATGGATCACACACCGCAAGGGTTGTGATGATTCCCTGGATGCGCTTCCCTCAAGGAGGACGTGGCCGTCGCGGACGTCACGGGGATATCGGAAACTTCCATCGCTGGGCTTGGGGATGAAGGAGTATATGAAATCCGCGGCATCAGCGAGGGCATGGGCGAGCGGGGCGGAGGGGTGGGGCACCTGTGCGGGCTCGAAGCCACCATTGTCATCAACGAGTCCGAGGAGCGGTGGCGGGTGGCGTTTGTGGTAGCGGTGGAGGAAGGAGCACTCGGTGATGATGCGGCAAAAACGGAGGCAGGCGATTAAGACGCGGGCCAGCCACCTGGGTTGGAGGAAGGGGATGGGCGGAGTGAGCACCCGCCGGTCAATTGCGTGCGGCTGTGTTCTGTGTGACGCCTCGTGTGGCTTGGTGTGTCCTGAATGCGTCACTCGCCTGCTCAGCCGAACTCCTCAAACGCCTCCTATAAATCCACACAAAAGGCCCGATCATTATGAAAACACGACCCAGTGGCACCTTTTATATCGGCCCTATACCTTGAGACTGACAAATCCTAATACCCTGTAATGCTCTAAACCAATATTATTGCTCCCATAAAAAACAGTATGTATACTAGGTAAGAGATGCTAAAACACAACAATCTGTCATCACGAGATACTTTGTATTGTGGCCACACGTGACACATCACAAGCGGTTTAATCTATTTCTTCTTGACCTTGCATACTGTTTTAAAGAAGCACTAAATTAAAGTTGCAGCAGAATGGAGAAGGACGGCTTGGTCAAACGAATCCTGAACGTACGTCCGATCTGGTGCGCTACGGGTACGGGTAGACCGACGCTGATCGTTGCCCTTTTTATAGGAAACCGAACCCCCACTTCCCCAGTTCGCCGCCGAACGCCGATTCGCTCCCTTGTCCGCCGCCTCGCCCAGCTCCGGGGTGCCGCTTCCCCCCGCTCACGGCCGCGCCGCCTCGCCCATCCCCCACGTCGTTTCCTTCAATGGCAACTTCCGTCTGCCGGACAGCGACCTGGCAACCGTCGGTCAGCTCGGGCGCAACCGCAGATCGTTGAGCTCGCCGATGGTGGAGCTCGTGGAACTTATCTCATTCCCCTGTTCCCCATGATAAAAAAAAAGGTGCCAATTCCTCCTTTGTCTCACGTTCTCCCTCGTTCTCCTCTTTCTTTTACTCATCCTGTCACTTGCCTTGCCGTCTTCATCTCGTGCCGGCAGCAGAGCAGCAGTGCAGCGGAGTGGCCGACCGGTCCACGAGCTCCCACGCCGGCGAGAAAAGGACAGGGGAGCGGGGTACTCCAGCCTCGTCGTGTTGCCGCCCTCGATGTACTCGAGGACGGCCTCCAGCATGCGGCCGGGCACGCCCCACCATCGGCGCCGCCCCTCGGAGTTGAGCCTTCTGGAGGGCACGACGCCGTTGGTGGCCTCAAGCTGCTCGGCGTGGCGGCGGCAAAAATATGGCTCCCAGAGCAGGTTGTCAGGGATATAACGTGGCCCCTCCCTCGCCGCCCGCAGTAGTGAGACGTAGATACGCGCGATCTTTGCACGCCGCGCCGCCCCGGTGGGCGGTGGTGGCACCGGGACCCCGCCGGCGCTGATTCTCCACGCCCCGGGCACCCGCATGTCCGGCGGGACCGGGTACTCGGCCTCGAAGAGGAGCCGAGTTTCGTCCTCGTAAAGGTGGCGGCGGCCGAAGCCGTTCGCCGCCGCGCCGTCGCCTGGGAAGCGCTCGGGTATGCTTTGATCTGGAGACGGCGAGAGGAGAGGGAGGAAGGGGGAGAAATGGCGCGTCGGCGGTGGAGACTCTGTGCGTGTCACCGGCGCGCTGGGGGTCGGCTTATATAGGCGGAGGCGCCGCGCGTACGCGTGGCCGCCGCTGTACGCGTGGCGGGCGAGGGGACGCGCGTCGCCCGGTCTTCACTGCGCCGTCCGTGAGGCATTAATGGAGGCTGACCGGCGCGGCAGCTTTGGCATTGATTCGCCGCGGGAAACGAGGCGATGAGGACGACGAAGCGGCGAGAAAAGAGACGAGTTGCTGGCAAGGAGGCCCGCGGCTCTTTCGCGTCAAAAACGATTCGCCCGACGCCCCCGAGCACCCTCCAGCGTGCTGGGTTCGGGTTGGATCCGCCGGCGCCAGTTTCGACCCGAACCGGCGAAAAATGGGCCTTTAGGGCGCGACTGAAGATGCTCTTACCTTCCGCACGACGAGGGGGTCGTGGCTGGGCTAGGCGGCCTGCACACCCAGGAGTCGCAGGCCGTCGTCAACCTATTCAAGCCTTCCAAGCTCTGTGCCACGGTAAGCATAAAAATCATATCTGCATAACTGTATTAGTAATGCCAAGCTTCATACTAAGATCTGCCACATTTAGGACCATTGGTGTCTTTGTTTAAGAAGCCTTTTAGAAAACTAGTAAGCGTGCACATGCAAATGCACGTCTCGACTACTATAGAAGTATATATAAGAATAACATGCATATAAAGATAGTTTGGTGGCACTAGAAAATAGTTGCGGGCAATTTGTAGGCTGAGTTCTTTTTTTCTTTTCATATTTGTGGGCGATTCGTAGGCTGAGTTTTTTTCTTTCTTTTGCGGGATTTGTAGACCGAGTTAATATTTTGCCCCAGACTTCTTTTCTCAAAGAGTAAATATTGTATTCAACAAAAAATACATCTAAATGAGTAAATATAGTGGCAAAATAAGAATTTTAAAGACCAAGCAAAATATGACTAAGTTTCAAGCTCCTTGTGGCAACTAGCGCTACACTGAAGAAGCACCCTTCGGCACCCATGGCTTGATCAAAGAGGACACTTCCGCGCCTGCCTAGCCTGGCCAATAATTTTCATCATGTTTGGCTTTATCATATTTTGTTTATTTGCTTCAGGTTCTTCAGCCAGTTGGGACCTTTCTCGCTGACCTTTTGTACTTCCATCGAATCAGTACCAACCTCTTAACAGTCCTCAGGGGTTCGGACGCATTTTCTAATATCTGAGACAAACATAATTAGATTTAGTGACATAACAGAACAATACACTTGCAAAAAAGTATCTACATGAAGAGTTACCGCCTAAATCAACTGTCAATGGCTGATCGAGGGTAAAGCTGGAGTACTGAGGATGCGCCCGTCCCAAAAGGACTTAATATGATAGATATGATGACAAGAAAATAGATGCTACAAAATCAAAGTAATTCTGATGTATGTTGAACTCCCGCTTGCTGAGATCTCACTCACGATTGAGTTAGCCTCTTGTGTAAATTAAATTAGAAATTGTCATGCAGTGAGCATGCCCAGATCACCATCCATCTGCAGTAGTGGGGTTGATAGGGCATAGCCGATGGCAGCTTCAATCACATTTTAGGGTATAGTAGTAGATGTTAGCACAGGTTCACCTGAGTTGGACTTCTCGATGGACTCTCACAGTTTTAGAGTGTCCATAGACCTGTATAGTTGGGAGTGTGCTAGGCATTTCAGGCTTCAATCAGTACAGAAATTAGTTGTCCATTTTGCATGTCAATGTTGCTGTAAAATGTACTTTAAAGTTTTTTTTATATTCAGAAAAATGTTCACACATTCATAGTATATTAGTGTTGATCTTACAAACAAAAAATTGAATTTTTAGAACATGGTCACAATTTCACTAAAGTTGGGTTGAAAGAATTTTAATCCTTTCAGCGAATGTATGAAACTTAACAAGAATGATAATTATATTACTTTTGATTTGACATAATTTTTCAAATTGTTCTATAAAAATTCAATTTTTATCAAATTTTACAATTAAAGGTATTTCAATCTATCTAAAACCAAATAATCAGATTCAATCTATATATATATATATATATATATATATATATATATATATATATATATATATACAGAATGTATTGATGTTAGCCGTCCGGCTTGGAGAAGATCCTCATAATATTTGAAGTTTAATACCAGCACCATTTTGGCACAGCTTTCATGAAATGGATAGGTTGAGCCAAGCTAGAAAATATGAGGATCTTCTCCAAGCCGGACCTGAGCTCAATGCACCAAGAACAACATCAATTGAAGCAATACATCCTATATATATAATGTATTGCGAGCCTTGGATTGAGCTCATGTGTGAGGCTAATGTATTTTGAGCCTTTTACTTTGAAATGTGTGATAATGATGTGTCAGAGTTATAGATTGTGGATACCAAAGTTATGTGACAATTTTGTAATGTGATGCCTGATTAAATGAAGGTCTGATTATTTGGTTTTTGAACATGTGGAGTACCCATGATGGCCTGACAATGCCTAAATGATGCCAATTGTTTTGTCTAATATACTACTGATAATTCTGGTAAGTTTTAGATAGATATGAAAATACCTTTAAATTTAATTCAGCCCTTTTTGGTCAATTTTTGATTAAAAAATGGATTTCTCAGAAAAATTCTGTCAAATCAACGTAATATAATTATCATTCTGGTTAAGTTTCATACATTTTTGCCTGAAGGAGTTAAAAATACCCTCAATTTTCTTTTCCAGCCCCATTTTTGGTGAAACTGTGACCAAGTGTTCACAAATATTCGTTTTTTTCTTTGTAACTTCAACACTAATATACTTATGAATGTGTGAAAGTTTCAGACATTTTTTCCTCACAGATATAAAAATAACTTTGAAGTACATTTTCAGCTGCAATATTTGACCAAAAAATGATGTTATCCAGAAAGTATGTTACCAAGTGCAGCTACACCACTTGTTCCTTCACGGTTGGTCATAATATATCTGCCCTTGTGGACGTTGTACGGCTGAAAGGGACAGTTAATTTCTAGGACCCCTAAGAAAGTGCTCACTTCCTAGACGTTGAAGCTATGCATGCATGGTCCAAAACTTTCTGCCTTAGTCCACACTCCAAAATTAGTTGAAGCTATGCATGCATGGTCCAAAACTTCCTGCCCCAGTCCGCACTCTAAAATTAGTGCACGAGTCCGTCGATGAAGGATTGTAGCCAGCCACCATTGTTTATAAAATGGCGAACCTGCAATGCGAGTTCATCTACTACCCCTATAACCACGAAGAAACCTTCTCCACTACGATCTGCTCAAGTGCCTATGGTTTAGAGGTAATGTCGCACGAGATCCTATTGTGGAATTTTCATCATTTGGTCACTCAAAGTACAATCATTTAGTTGTACTATAGATCATGATTCCTATCAACCCACTAAAAAATTGTTCACATTATTAATGCAGATGGATGTTCTAGATCTGGAGCATGGCTCGCTCATCGTTAGTATTTCTAATTTAATTTGCACTCTTTCTCTAAAAATTAACTTTAGCTAACGATCAACATCAAACTGACTTGCATTTTTTTAGATGTCTCAGGAGTGGTCATGTATGTTGCTCCTCTTGAGACAGATTGCTATGCCACATATGGCATGAGAGAAGTAGCAATAGTTGTGGGCAATCACAATATAATTTTTCTCAGAGTTTTTGGAAACACACTTAAGTTATAGGAGGAATCCAGCAAGCAGAGTTCAACAATGTTGTTCTTGAGGCCTCCGACATGGAGGTTGATCATACATCGAGTTGATTTTATTATGCATATATTTTTTCTTGCCATCATATTAAGTATCTATGAATGTATATTAGGGTCCCTTCTTGGGACGGACGCATCCACACTCACGTTCGAACACGTCCCGGCACCCTCTGATGGCCTGACGCGCTGTGACTAAGACGGTAATTCTTCATGTACATACTTTTTTGCAAGTGCATTGTTTTGTTATGTCCCACTAAATCTAATTATGTTTGTCTCAGATGTTAGGAAGTACGTGGGTTGAAACCCCTCTATTGGGGATTGTGTTAAGAGGCTGGTGTTGATTCGATGGGAACAGTACAAAAAGGTCAGCAAGAAACTACGCGAGCGCGTCAAACTGGCTGAAGAACCTGAAGCAAATAAACAAAATATGGTAGAGCCAAACATGATAAAAATTATTGGCCGAGCTAGGAAGGAGCGGAAGAGTCCTCTTTGGTCAAGCCCTGGGTGCCGAAGGGTGCTTCTTCAGTGCAGCGCTGGTTGCTGCAAGGAGGTTGAAACTTAGTAATATTTTGCTTGGTCTTTAAGACTCTTATTTTGCCACTATGTTTACTCATTTAGATGTATTTTGTTGGACATAATATTTACTCTTTGAAGAAACAAGTCTGGGGCAAAATATCAACTCGGCCTACGAATTCCGCAGAAAAACTCAGCCTACAAATCGCCCGCAAATATGAAAAGGAAAAGAGCACTCGGCCTACGAATCACCCACAAATATTTTCTGGTGCGACCAACCTATCTTTAGATGCATGTTATTCTTACATATACTTGTATATTAGTCGAGACGTGCATTTGCACATGCACGCTTACTAGTATAGGGGTAGTAGATAGATAGATAGATAGATAGAAGAAAACGAGATACGACAATTGCCTGCATGTGGAAGTATCACTGTTCAAAGAGGTTCATTTACATTGGCATTTGCAGTTCACATATAGATCAATAGTCTTGTTGTTGAAGTTTGATTAATTTTCCTTTTCCAAGTTATTGTTTGTACAGTTATTGTCCTCTAAAAAGACATTTCTTTTCAATTCTCTTTTACCCCCAAGTACTCTCGTTCAAGCTCCACTGCAACTTTAGGGAAAGAAGTTTGGATGCAACATTGAAATAGACAAGCTTGCGGTAAATTTCTCTCTTGATACATGTAATCTAAAGTCTGATCTTTCATGAATCTTTGTAGTTATCTGAAACTTATGTTTTCTTAACGTGTTCTAACTTCTAAACATTATCTGATTGTGAATTGACTTATCATCCTATCTTTTTTTAAATGATGGATTTTTATAAGTTGAAAGAGCACATACTTCAGTTATTTCACTTCTAGAGTAAATGGATCGAGTGCTTGTGACACAGTACCTGGACATCATTTTCCAGGATTTCTTCAGACATGGACATCATTTTTGGAACGTCGCCTGGAAAATAAATTGGCACAAGCTTACTGACATAGAGCTATAGTCAGCGCGTGCTAAAATTATGTAAATCTAGAGTTATCTTTCCCGGATAGTCTTGTGGTTCTATTTTTCTAGTCATGCCTTTTCGAAAATAGCTTTTAGTCATGCATGTTTTTCTATCATCTCTAATGTTTGATCAACCAGCATTATTTTAGCCCAAACTAGCTCCGTAGTGTTGTAAGCACATTGTTCCTTTGTTCCGTCCAGAGGTCGGTGAGCCACATGTTTAAACTTGCATTGGAGGTCATGTTAGAAATGCTTATTTTGCAACCATTTTTCGTACTTTCTTCACAATTATATTGTGAATTTGTCTGAACCTGAGAAAAGCTTCCATTGTGTTGATGCATGGACCCGAAAATAGTTTTTTGTAAACATAAGTAGAGAAAAGGAATAACTCAATTGTTGTAGGACAGTGTTGTGGATTAAGTGGATAGGTAATGCATGTATTCTTGATTGAAGCTACATCTTGTGTGCTAATTTAAAAAAAACACCAATACTAGCAATCGAGTTTGAAATCCAAAAGCATACTCAACATGTAAACTAGGAGTACTGCCAGTTAATTAGGAGCAAAGCAAGAATTTGAAGAGTAATGAATCTGAGAAATGTGAGGTGATGAAATTGATCTTATTGTTTAGTCCCAGTAAAGGGCTCTGACCAGATTGCTTTACAACAAGTTACTATATATGAAGAGAAATTGGTTTCATTTCTCTTGAATATGCTGCTATCTGTTTAGATATTGCACTTAACAAATGTAATGTTTATGGGAATGGATGTGATTCTGTGTTTATCCCTTATACTGGTTCTAACATTAAAGGGTTATTGTTGCATAAAATGGTTTAATACTAAGTTGTTGTTAGTAGTCACTGTGGTTTCAGCATGATGCTTGGTATATAGTTATAGTATAAATATGATGCTTAAGCCTTTCCAAATCGATTCAACTTGTCTGAATTTGACTTTCCGCTCTCCTCTCTTACTTAAGTTTCTTGCTTGTGTTAATGATAACACAAACAAGTTGATGCCCGCCACTGTAGCGACCAAACCTCAAACAGTCTGATCTCTGTGCTCAGTGCCATCCCTGGATCAGTAATGCTGACACCACACAATACTCGGAGGATTTATAACAGAGTAGCAATCACACACTTATTACAATCGAATGTCTCAAGAGAGAACTTAATAAAATAAATATGGCTTAAGGCCATCTAATAACGATAACAACGGAAGGCTTGGAAGAATAAGAAAGTCCATCAACTCCAACGGCATCACTGAGTATAGAACCACGACCTATGCACCTTACTCGTAAATGCGAAAAGTCTCTGCAACATGAAACGTTGCAGCCGAAACGGGTCAGACATGGAATATGCCGGGCAATGTAACACATAGAGAAAATAATGGAGTAATAAGCCTATACTACATGCATATTTGGCTGGTGGAAAAGCTATATGGTTACAGTTTTGCATCAAGCCAATTTTTCCCTACTGCAAAGGAATAAATTTATTTAACTATCATGGTGGTTGTAAAACATTGAGAATGGTTGACAGCATTCTCAATCCCAATTAAAAGTACTCATTAACAAACCAACAATATTAATTTAGAAGTAACATGATGAGATTCACATGATATCCAAGTACTAGATACTCAAGATGTCCATAACCGGGGACACGGCTAATCATGATTAGTTTATACACTCTGCAGAGGTTTGCGCACTTTTCCCCAAAAGACTCGATCGCCTCCGTTTGGTTTCTCGCACTACATGGTGTTTGAGAGACGGATGATCGAGACATAGTCTTTCAGAAGCGCTAGCACCTTACATGTGGGTAGACCGTACCAACCTACAACCCCTACATCTGCTAGTCTACCTGTAAGAGTTCGCACAACTTAATCAACTATGCCAGAGCCCATAATGGCTTGTGGCTGCACACGGAAGTTTCTAGTTTGAATAATCTCATGATCCATTTGAGCACAGGTGGTCGTCCAAGAAATACAGTAAGTCCTCGATAGAAACCAGGTGCCTCAATCCACCCAGATGTGTGTTTAAGTTGCCACCTTAAATAAACCATTAAATAACAAACTCACATCATCATGGATACACTCACCCAATCCACGCCTACTAGCATAGCATAGCATATTAAGCAAACGTAGAAGTAACTCCCAAGGGTTTATAATAAAACAGGTAATAGGTACTACCTCAACTACTTCCCATAACCCACAATTTAATTAGATCCTAATCATGCAAGTGTTTGAGGATAGATCTAATGCATAAAAACTGGGTATGAGAAGAGGTATGATCAAATTGTTACTTGCCTTGCTGATGATCCGCGAAACCTAGAGACTCGAAGTAACAAAAGCGCACTCCGGGTATTCTATCGCAGACAAACAAACAAGCTTACAATAAGTACTCATCTAATGCACAGGTAAAAATCAAATAGATCTAACCAGATAGTTCAACTTAAGAACTCCGGTTTGCAAAAAGAATCAAATCAAACGAAGCAACGAAAGTCAAACGGCGAAAGAAAATAGCCCCGTTTTACTAATCTGGATCTAGGTCAAATTTTACAGAAGCAAAAACTTGTTTAAGTAGATTATTCGGAAAGAGGGTTTCAAGACGAAACTCCAGGCGCTTGAATCGCCTGATTCCGATAAACGAGCGAAAATTTATACTAAAACGAAAATCGGATCAGGAATCGCGATCAGAAAAATCGCGGATTAAATCCGAGAAAAAGAAAAACGACGAACGGGTTAACGAACGAACGTTCGTTAACTAAACTAATGTGACGAACACGTTCATTTAAACGAACTAACGGACGAACGTCCGCTAATTAGCCTAAACCGAAAAAACGAAACTAAAAAAACGAAACTAAAAAAACCGAAAAAAACCAAAATAAAAACCGTCCGGTTTTTAGAAAAACCGGCAGCACGATTTTCGATGCGGCGGCGAACATCGTCCGGCGGGATTCCGGCGACGGCGGGGCGGCGGGGTCCAGCGAGGTTCGGTGGGCGGCGGGATCCGCGGCGGCGGCGGTTGGCGGCGCTGGTTTGGGCGGCGGATCCCCATGGCACGGATCTCGCGCGGCGGCGGCGGCGGCGGCGGTCAAGCGGGCTGGTCAAGGGCGGTTAGGGTTCGCCCCGGGTGGGCCGGGCTTATAGCCTCAAGGGCCGGAGTCCTAGGCGGACACGGCCCGTAGGTCGGTGCGCGTTTTTTTAAATAATTACACGCAGAAAATAAATAAAAAGAAATACTAAACAGACTCCAAAAATCCTGAAATAAATTTTGCCCGGCTTCTAAAATCAAGCCGGACTAAATGAACATTTATTTGGGGCCTAAATGCAATTTTGAAAAACACGTACTTTTCCTAAATTCAAATAAAAAGGCAAAAAACTCCAAAATAAAATCTTATTTAATTTTATTATTGAATCTTAATTATTTCTTTATTTTGGGAAAGTCATTTTATTCCCTCTCTCATATTTTGATAGTAGAAATAATTGGAGATAAAATAATTGAAATCAAACGATCCTATTTTCAAAATTTGAGAAAACTCAAATATGAAAATAACGAAAATCCCCAACTCTCTCCGTGGGTCCTTGAGTTGTGTAGAATTTCTAGGATCGAGCAAAATGCAACGAAAAAAATATGATATGCAATGATGCTCTATGTATAACATTCCAAATTGAAAATTTGGGATGTTACAAACCTACCCCCTTAAGATGAATCTCTCGAGATTCGGGTTGGCTAGAAAATATGTGAGGGTGGTCCTTAGGGCAAATCTTCCTCTCGCTCCCGGTGGCTTCATCCTCGGTGTGGTGGCTCCAATCAACTTTGCAAAACTTAATGACCTTGCATGGTGACTCGGCTGGCATACTCCAGAATTCTTAACCGGTTTCTCCTCGTAGGTCAAATCATCATTCAACTGAATCGCTTCCAGTGGCACTGTATCTCTCAGTGGTATATCGGCCATCTCTGCGTGACACTTCTTCAACTGAGAAACATGAAACACATCATGAACTCCTGATAATCCTTCGGGTAGTTCCAACTTGTACGCAACTTCTCCCATGCGTTCCAAAACACGATAAGGTCCTACAAATCGGGGTGCTAACTTTCCCTTAACTCCAAAACGCTTAACTCCTCGAAGTGGCGATACTCAAGATAAACTCATCTCCGACTTCAGATTACATCTCCTTGCGCTTTTGAATCCGCATAACTCTTCCGTCTTGGTAGGCTACCTTGAGCCTATCGCGAATCAAATTTACTTTCCGTTCAGACTCCTTAAGCAAATCTGGTCCAAACAACTGGCGGTCTCCAACTTCATCCCACAACAATGGAGTCCTGCACCTCCTTCCGTACAAGGCTTCGAAAGGTGCCATCTTCAAACTAGATTGATAACTGTTGTTGTAAGAAAACTCTGCATATGGCAAGTTTTCATCCCAACTTGATCCATAATCCAAAGCACAAGCTCTAAGCATATCCTCCAAAATCTGGTTGACTCTCTCGGTTTGTCCATCTGCGTGGATGAAAAGTCATGCTAAACTCCACCTGGTTCCCAAAGTTTCGTGCAACCGCTTCCGTAACTTTGAGGTAAACTGGGTTCCTCTATCTGATATGATACTCCTCGGAACTCCGTGCAAGCATACAATCCTGGTCATATATATCTTAGCCAATTTGGCACCGCTATAGGTAGTCTTAACTGGAATGAAATGAGCTACCTTCAATGATCGACTACAACCCAGATCGAGTCATAGCCTGAACGAGTCCAGGGCAATCCCGTGATGAAATCCATACCTAGCTTATCCCACTTCCATTCGGGTATAGGCAATGGCTGTAACAATCCTGCTAGCTTCTGATGTTCTGCCTTCACCCTCTGACATACATCACAAACTGCTACATATTCCGCAATGTCCTTCTTCATTCCGGTCCACCAGAAAGTATTCTTTAAATCCAAATACATCTTGGTATTTCCTGGGTGAATTGAATATGGTGAATCATGTGCCTCTTGTAGAATTAACTTCCTGATCTCCGGGTCATTGGGCACATAAACTTGGTCCTCAAACCATAGGGTATCGTGCTCATCTTCATGAAATCCCTTTGCTTTTCCTTCGCTCATTTTCTCCTTTATAGAGGCAATCTCTTTGTCAGTCTTCTGAGCTTCCCTGATTTTATCCATCAAAGTTGACTGAATCTCCAATGCTGCTACATAGCCTCTCGGAACTATTTCCAAACATAGCTCTCGAAGATCCTCGGCTAACTCCTTTGATATTTCTCCCGTCATTAGGGTGTTGACGTGACTCTTACGGCTCAACGCGTCTGCTACAACGTTAGCCTTTCCGGGGTGATAATGTAATCTCATAGTAATCCTTGATGAGCTCCAACCATCTTCTCTGCCTGAGGTTTAGCTCCTTCTGCTTGAAGATGTACTTCAAAATCTTGTGATCCGTATACACCTCACAATGATTTCCAATGAGGAAATGTCTCCATGTTTTCAACGCATGCACTACGGCTGCTAACTCCAAATCATGCGTAGCATAATTTTGCTCGTGAGGCTTAAGATGTCGTGAAGCATAGGAAACAACTCTTCCCTCCTGCATAAGCACTGCTCCAAGTCCTCATCGTGAAGCGTCGCAATACACCTCATAATCCTTGGTCTGATCTGGTAGAATTAACACTGGCGAGGTAACCAAACGTTTCTTCAACTCTTGGAAACTAGCTTCACACTCCTCGGTCCAAATGAACTTGGTATCCTTCTTCAACAATTCTGTCATAGGCTTCGCAATCCTTGAGAAATTCTCAATGAATCTCCGGTAGTATCCTGCGAGTCCAAGGAAACTCCGGATCTCTCCAACTGTTGTTGGCGCTTCCCAGTTTGTTACAGTGACAACTTTAGTGGGGTCCACTGCTATACCTTCTCCGGATATAACATGTCCAAGAAATCCAACTTCCTTCAACCAAAACTCACATTTGCTGAACTTGGCATATAACTGCTGTTCTCTGAGCTTCTCGAGTACCAATCGCAAATGCTCTTTATGTTCCTCTTCATTCTTCGAGTAAACCAAAATATCATCAATGAACACCACGACGAACTTATCCAAAACTCCATAAACACTTTGTTCATCATGTTCATAAAATAGGCAGGTGCGTTAGTCAGACCAAATGACATAACGGTATACTCATACAGCCCGTGCACAGTGGTAAAAGCCGTCTTAGGTATATCCTGCTCTCGAATCTTCAATTGATGGTACCCTGATCGCAAATCGATCTTGGAAAACACCTTAGCTCCTTGCAATTGGTCAAACAAGTCATTGATCATCGGCAACGGGTACTTGTTCTTAATGGTCACTTCATTCAATCCTCGATAATCTACAACCATCCTTAATGATCCATCCTTCTTCTCCACTAGAAGTACTGGTGATCCCCAAGGCGAAGAACTTGGGCGAATAAAACCTTTATCCAGTAACTCCTTAATCTGCTTCTTAATTTCCTCCAAATCTTGGGCTGGCATCTTATACGGTCTCTTAGATATCGGCCCGGTGCACAGCGATAGTTCAATCGAAACTCAATGTCTCTATCCGTGGCATGCACAGCAACTCTTCCGGAAACACATCGGGGAAATCCCTTACCACTGGTACTTCCTCCTGCACAAGTCCTGTTAAGGAATTTACATGTGCTCTCCTCGGCTCATGCCGTGATACAAACTTGATTCTCCTCCCTTCTGGGGTGGTAAGTAAAATTGACTTACTGGTGCAATCTATGTTCCCTCCATACTTCGATAACCAATCCATGCCTAATATCACTTCCAATCCTTGCGATTCCAGAACTATTAGGTCCAAGGGAAATACATAGTGTCCAATCTTTAATGGCAGTCGATCACACCATATACTAGCCAGGTATTCTGCTCCAGGTGAGGTTACTAGTATGGGTGACCTAAGGGCTTGGGTTGGTAGGTTATACTTATCCACAAATCCCCTTGATATGTATGAATGCGATGCACCAGTATCAAAAAGAACAACTGCGGTAAATGACTTAACCAAAAACTTACCTATTACTGCATCTGGCTGAGCTTCAACCTCCTCCACGGTAATGTGGTTCATTTGTCCTCTATTGAAAGGGTTCGGCTTATTTCCTGAGCTTCCATTGCCATTTCCATTTTGGCCTACCGGACAATCATTTGCATAATGCCCAGTCTTGCGGCACTTAAAGCAAGTGATGTGGCTCAGGTCTACCTTGGATGGTGTTGACGGGTTGGTGCGGTTTTGTCCATTGCTTCCTCCATTCCCGTTCCCATTCTTGGTGCCATTATGGTTGTGCGAGCTACCTCTTCCATGGGTATGCTGAAGTTGTCCTCCTGTCTTTGGGGTAAAGCGAAGTTTCACTGAGCTCCCAGAGTTATTCTTCCCTGTCCATACTTTCTCTTGCGATAGTCAATCTGCTTTGCTTCCCTTCAATCATAAGCGTACGATCTACCAACTCCTGGTAGTTATTGAAGGTGGCTACCATCAACTGCATGCTCAGCTCATCATTCAGTCCTTCTAGAAACTTCTCCTGCTTGGCTGCATCCGTAGCAACGTTATCTGGGGCATAACGTGCTAACTTACTAAAATCATCCACATACTGGCCAACTGTCCGTCCTCCTTGGCGCAAGTTGCGAAACTCACGCTTCTTCATGGCCATAGCTCCTACTGAAACATGGGCAAGACGGAAAGCTTCTTTAAACCGATCCCATGTGACAGTGTCTACAGGGTAAGTGGCTGTAAAATTCTCCCACCATGCTGTTGCGGGTCCTTCGGGCTGATGTGCGGCAAATTTCACCCTTTCTCCATCTATACATCCCGCAGTGGTCAACTCCCTCCCTATCTTACGGAGCCAATCATCTGCAACAATCGGCTCGGTGCTCTTTGGAAAACACCGGTGGATTCAGCCTTTAGAAAGCAGGTCAAATGGTCAACAGGTGGTGGTGGTGGTGGGTTGTTGTTGTTGTTGTTGTTGCCTTGGTTCTGTACCAATGTTTGAATCAAGGCATTTTGCTGCTGAATCAACTGAGTGATCTCTGGCGGGAAAACAAATCCGGGGTCGCGTCTCGGAGGCATCTGAGGGTTTTAAAGAAAAGACGAGAGTTAAGAATAGAATGAGGTCTAGAGAGAATCACTACCCATATGCACATGAGACAAATCACACAATATCACTCCAATCAATTCAGACAAGGGCTTACAACGGTCTATCTATCGTTACAAAGTGCTGAAACCAAAACTAATATAAAATGGGGGAAATCTACTACTGTTATGGTGGTCAACTTGAAAAACTGCTTCGATGAAGACTCCATGATATCTGCTCCAGCTTCATCTTCGTAATCATCATCACTAGGATCGGAATCGGTATCGTCGATGATGATGTAGTTCTCTGGACAGGTGCTATCTTCATCTTCTCCTCCGATCTTGAATTCCCCATGAGTTCTTCAATCTTCTCCTTAAGATCGCCGTTTTGTCCCACTAGAGCTACAATCTCCTCCATGTAGTCCTTGCGAGTGGCCTTCGGTTCTCCTTCTAGTTCGATAATCTTGGCTTTTGCTGTCTTCAACTCCATCATGTCTGCGCACATCTGGTTCTCCTGGCGTCGAATGTGCTGATTTAACTCCTGGATGAAAGCTGCAATGGATCGGTCCTTCTTAGTGCCAACTATCTCCCATTGTTCATCTCGGCGCCCGCAAATCTGGTAGATAGTATCCTTGAGGTCTTCTTTGTAAACTTCTCCAATGCGTCCCATGGTTATGTGAGCTGCCATGCTCTTTCCTGCATCTCGGTTGGTGCATTGAAAACAATCTCAATGGGCTCCGTGATTGGCGCAAACGTCCTTCCGGGAACTTGAGCTTGAATCTTCCAGCGCTCTTCTTCAGGTAAAGTGGAATTGTAGGTCCCGGTGAAGCTTGGTAATCCAATGTTAAGGTACTTAGTGACTTCCATCAGGTGTCGTCCGAAGGGTGTATCTTCATCCGGCTGAGTGAACTTGATCCTCGCTTCCGCCATCCTAAAAGAGTAGAAAAGATGAGGAGTTAGAAATGAGAAGAGAGAGTAGTGATCTAGGGCTTTAGCTTAATGGTCGTGTCCCACAGTCAACGTGAGCTCTGATACCATCTTTGTAGCGACCAGACCTCAAACAGTCTGATCTCGGTGCTCGGTGTCATCCCTGGATCAAGAATGTCGACACCACACAATACTCGGAGGATTTATAACAGAGTAGCAATCACACACTTATTACAATCGAATGTCTCAAGAGAGAACTTAATAAAATAAATATGGCTTAAGGCCATCTAATAACGATAACAGCGGAAGGCTTGGAAGAATAAGCGAGTCCATCAACTCCAACGGCATCACTGAGTATAGAACCACGACCTATGCACCTTACTCGTCGTCTGAAAAGTCTGCAACATGAAACGTTGCAGCCCGAAAACGGGTCAGCACATGGAATATGCTGGCAATGTAACACATAGAGAAAATAATGGAGTAATAAGCCTATACTACATGCATATTTGGCTGGTGGAAAAGCTCTATGGTTACAGTTTTGCATAAAGCCAATTTTTCCCTACTGCAAAGGAATAAATTTATTTAACTATCATGGTAGTTGTGAAACATTGAGAATGGTTGACAGCATTCTCAATCCCAATTAAAAGTACTCATTAACAAACCCAACAATATTAATTTAGAAGTAACATGATGAGATTCACATGATATCCAAGTACTAGATACTCAAGATGTCCATAATCCGGGACACGGCTAAACATGATTAGTTTATACACTCTGCAGAGGTTTGCGCAATTTTCCCCACAAGACTCGATCGCCTCCGTTTGGTTTCTCGCACTACATGGTGTTTGAGAGACGGATGACCGAGACATAGTCTTTCAGAAGCGCTAGCACCTTACATGTGGGTAGACCGTACCAACCTACAACCCCTACATCTGCTAGTCTACCCGTAAGAGTTCGCACAACTTAATCAACTATGCCAGAGCCCATAATGGCTTGTGGCTGCACACGGAAGTTTCTAGTTTGAATAATCTCATGATCCCTTTGAGTCTGGATGGCGGTCCGAAGAAATACAGGCAAGTCCTGATAGAAACCAGGTGCCTCAATCCACCCAGATGTGTGTTTAAATTGCCACCTTAAATAAACCATTAAATAACAAACTCACATCTGTCATGGATACACTCACCCAATCCACGTCTACTAGCATAGCATAGCATATTAAGCAAACGTAGAAGTAACTCCCAAGGGTTTATAATAAAACAGGTAATAGGTACTACCTCAACTACTTCCCATAACCCACAATTTAATTAGATCCTAATCATGCAAGTGTTTGAGGATAGATCTAATGCATAAAAACTGGGTATGAGAAGAGGTATGATCAAAGTGTTACTTGCCTTGCTGATGATCCGCGAAACCTAGAGACTCGAAGTAACAGGCGGCGCACTCCGGGTATTCTATCGCAGACAAACAAACAAGCTTACAATAAGTACTCATCTAATGCAAAAGTAAAAATCAAATAGATCTAACCAGATAGTTCAACTTAAGAACTCCGGTTTGCAAAAAGAATCAAATCAACCGAAGCAACGAAAGTCAAACGGCGGAAGAAAACAGCCCCGTTTTACTAATTTGTATCTAGGTCAAATTTTACAGAAGCAAAAACTTGTTTAAGTAGATTATTCAGAAAGAGGGTTTCGAGACGAAACTCTAGGCGCTTGAATCGCCTGATTCTGATAAACGAGCGAAAAGTTATACTAAAACGAAAATCGGATCAGGAATCGCGATCAGAAAAATCACGGATTAAATCCGAGAAAAAGAAAAATGACGAACGGGTTAACGAACGGACGTTCGTTATCTAAACTATTCCGACAAACGCGTTCGTTTAAACGAACTAACGGACGAACATCCGCTAATTAGCCTAAACCAAAAAAACCGAACTAAAAAAATGAAACTAAAAAAAACCAAAAAAACCAAAATAAATACCGTCCGGTTTTTAGAAAAACCGGCGAGCATGGTTTTCGAGGCGGCGGCGAACCTCGTCCGGCGGGATTCCGGCGACGGCGGGGCGGCGGGTCCGCTGGTTCGGCGGGCGGCGGCGGGTTTGGGCGGCGGCGGGATCCGGCAAGCGGGCGGCAGTTGGCGGCGGCGGCGTTGGCGGGGTTAGGCGGCGGGATCCATGGCGACGGATCCGGCGCGGGCGGCGGCGGCGGCCGGGCGGCGCTGGGTCAGGGCGGGCGGTCGGTTAGGGTTCGCCCGGTGGGCCGGCTTATAAAGCCCCCACGGGCCGCGAGTCCTAGGCGGACACGGCCCGTAGGTCGGTGCGTGTTTTTTTAAATAATTACGAGCAGAAAAAAAAGAAAAGAAATACTAAACTGACTCCAAAAATCCCGAAATAAATATTCCCCGGCTTCTAAAATCAAGCCGGACTAAATGAACAATTTTTTGGGGCCTAAATGCAATTTTGAAAAACGCGTATTTTTCCTAAATTCAAATAAAAAGGCGAAAAACTCCAAAATAAATTCTTATTTGATTTTATTATGAAATCTTAATTATTTCTTTATTTTGGGAAAGTCATTTTATTCCCTCTCTCATATTTTGATAGTAGAAATAATTGGAGATAAAATAATTGAAATCAAACGATCCTATTTTCAAAATTTGAGAAAACTCAAATATGAAAATAACGAAAATCCCCAACTCTCTCCGTGGGTCCTTGAGTTGTGTAGAATTTCTAGGATCGAGCAAAATGCAACGAAAAAAATATGATATGCAATGATGCTCTATGTATAACATTCCAAATTGAAAATTTGGGATGTTACAACCACGGTCCAAGTCTGAAGGATGTGCATACCACAAATTCCATGTTGAATGAAAGAATTAGCTTTAGTAGGAAGAGACTAAATTTGGTCTTGTTGGAAGGAAAGGTAAATCTCATGCATATATTTTATTGTTTTATACTGATTAACCATTTTTTTATTACTTGTTTTTTATATGCGAAAAAGTAGGAGAGGCCATTGTGCTATATTGAAACACTAGTTGAATGCACCTGTGTTGCCATGGAATACAAAATTTGATGTGAGATGATAAATAACCACATAACCCATAAGACATGCATTCGACTCCACCTTGCCAGTTAAGTTCTGAGTCAACCATTCGGTCACAGGTATAAAGCCAGGCCACGGCCTTCTCAGGGGATCCAACATATTCTAGGTCACTCTAGGGTTAGAGTTTCCACCTAGCCCATCTTTTTCCTCTCAATCATCAGGCAAAGAGCTGGTAACCAAAGAAACTGATGTCCCCAACAATTCTCCCGATCGCTAGTGAGCACTTGAGCAATACAATCACCAAAGCCTTTTTAGGGGAACCGCCAAAGGTAGGAGTAGTGCCTTACCTCCTAATGGAGGGCCCAGACCTGGGTAAATCACAAGTCGCGTGCCTTGCCATCTTGATCTGTCGCTCGCATCCCCCTTGAACAAATTTGTCATCTCTCGATGATACTGACAGGCTCAAAGACATCAACAATTCGCGTGCCAGCTAAGGGTTGTGCGCATGAATCTAGTTGATTGGAACAAGGTGGCTTCTAAAACCAAGATCAGCAACATCGCCTCAAGTTGGGGCCTCCTCCTAGGCTCTCTTCATTTCGTCTCCAAGAAAGTGAGATCTGCCATGTCCCTTCCGAGGGCCGGACCTTCTGTCGTGAATTTTGGACTTCATTGTTGACGACTTTGGAAGAATGCTCTCCTATGGAGGGCAGCCCCACCGCGAGCCAAAATTAGCGTATATCCCATCCCTAGGGATAGGCATGAATTGTTGGCCCAACCAGACGACGGGCTACTTGGTGTCATGCTATAGGGTGGGGAAGGTGTGATTCTCAAGTAGACAACAACGCCCTCAACCGACCCAAGAGTGGGACATTCCTCCTACTTCATGCCCTGCAATATCGACATAAGGCTACTAAGTGTCTCTCTGCAAGCACGCGATGATAGACACCTCGTAGTGTTGGTCGAGGGAGGTGGCAGCGACGCATCCTCTCGGAGGCATGCACCAGGGAGTTGGGTCCGTCTGGACGGTGGACCGCTCGATACCGTGTGGGACTAAGAGCGGGGGATGTTTGGACCTTGGGAAAGCAGGGTTGCTCCTGACCGAATTGCAGGTGGATCATGCGTCCTCCATGACCATCAATCTCGACACAAGGAGACTGGATGTCACCTCCTCCGCAAGCATGATGCGCGAAATTCTACCATCGTGCTGGTCAAAGGGGGAGGTGGCGCCCACCCGACCCTCCTTAGACATGGAGCAAGGTAGCGGCAATTTGGGGGCATTGGAGGTCCATGTGGCTACAGGAATGGGTGCCACACCTAGTTCACGTCACGCGAGGAATACCCAATTGGTCTAGAAGGTAGGCAACTCATGAGGCGGCCCGAGGCTCGGTCCACATATGAGTTACTAGAATGCATGGAGCACGTCGCACTGCCAATCCACTTCCCTATGTTACTAGCCCCTCTCATAGTCGGTGTGCAGCTCATCAAGGTTTTGATGGACAGAGGGAGCATGATCAACATCATCCATATCGGCATCCTAGACAGGATGGGGATCTCTCGCTATGGATTAGTCCAACTAGTCAACTTGGCCAAAGGATCATCCAACGGCAGCAATCTCACTCGCTCAAGCATTCTGACTGATGCGGCTTGAAGCTACGTCGGTATTTCCCCCCAAAGAGGAAGGGATGCTGTAGCACAGCGACGGTAGGTATTTCCCTCAGTGATGAGACCAAGGTTATTGAACTAGTAGGAGAACCAAGCAACAATACATAAAAGGCACCTGCACACAAATAACAAATACTCGCAACCCGATGTATTAAATGGGTTGTCAATCCCTTTCGGGTAACGGCGGTAGAAATTGGCTAACGGGCGTGAATAAATTATAGTAGATTGACAGATCGAACGCCAAATAAAATAAATAAGAATAAATTGCAGCAAGGTATTTTTGTATTTTTGGTTTAATAGATCTGAAAATAAAAGGCAAATGAAATAGATCGCAAAGGCAAATAATATGAGAAAGAGACCCGGGGGCCGTAGGTTTCACTAGTGGCTTCTCTCTAGAAAAATAGCAAACGATGGGTAAATAAATTACTGTTGGGCAATTGATAGAACTTCAAATAATCATGACGATATCCAGGAAATGATCATTATATAGGCATCACGTCCAAGATTAGTAGGCCGGCTCCTGTATGCATCTACTACTATTACTCCACACATCGACCGCTATCCAGCATGCATCTAGTGTATTAAGTTCATGGAGAAATGGAGTAATGCAATAAGAACGATGAGATGATGTAGACAAGATCTGTTTATGTAGAAATAGACCCCATCGTTTTATCCTTAGTAGCAACGATACATACGTGTCGGTTCCCCTTCTGTCCACTACAAAGCACCTCTTCCCATTGCAAGATAAATAGATCAAGTTGGCCAAACAAAACCCAAATATCGGAGAAGAAATACGAGGCTATAAGAAATCATGCATATAAGAGATCAAATAAGATTCAAATAACTTTCATGGATAAAAAGATAGATATGATCATAAACTCAAAGTTCGTCTCATCCCAACAAACACACCGCAAAAAGAGTTACATCATATGGATCTCCAAGAGACCATTGTATTGAGAACCAAACGAGAGAGAGGAAGCCATCTAGCTACTAACTACGGACCCGAAGGTCTATAATGAACTACTCACGCATCATCGGACAGGCACCAATGGAAGTGGTGAACCTCTCCGTGATGGTGTCTAGATTGGATCTGGTGGTTCTGGACTCTGCGGCGGCTGGAATTGATTTTCGTCGACTCCCATAGGGTTTCTGGAATATTGGGGTATTTATAGAGTAAAGAGGCAGTCTAGAGGGCACCCGAGGTGGGCACAACCAACAGGGGCGCGCCTGGGCCACCTGGCGCGCCCTGGTGGGTTGTGCTCCCCTCGGAGCACCCCCAGGTGTTTCTTTGGCCCATTGGTTGTCTTCTGGTCCAAAAAATCCACAAAAAGTTTCGCTGCGTTTGGACTACGTTTGGTATTGATTTCCTGCGATGTAAAAAACATGCAAAAAATAGCAACTGGCACTTGGCACTATTGATGTCTACTATGAAACTTTATTCTTATAAACACGTGTTGGGCCTCCAAGCGCAGAGTTTTGTAGGAGAGTAGCAATGTTCCCTCAAGTGGATGACCTAAGGTTTATCAACCCATGAGAGGTGTAGGATGAAGATGGTCTCTCACAAACGACCCTACAATCAAATACAAGAAATCTCGTGTCCCCAACACACCCAATACAATGGCAATTTGTATAGGTGCACTAGTTCGGCGAAGATATGGTGGTAAAAGTGTAATATTGATGGTAGAAATATATTTTTATAATCTGAATAAATAAAAACAGCAAGGTAGCAAATAGTAAACAGGCACAAAAACGGTATTGCAATGCTTGAAACTGACGCCTAGGGTCCGTAATGTAACGCCCCCGATGCGGCTATATCTCCCACGTGTCGAGGCACGACTTAGAGGCATAACCGCATTGAAAGCAATGTCGCAAGTGAGGTAATCTTCACACAACCCATGTAATAATTAAGGGAAAGAGATACATAGTTGGCTTACAATCGCCACTTCACACAGTACATAAATAAACATCCATCATTCAGAGTACACTCAAGGTCCGACTACGGAACCAAAATAAAGAAGATACCCCAAATGCTAACACAGATCCCCGAATCGTCCCAACTGGGCACCACTACTGATCATCAGGAAAAGACACATAGTAACGACCACGTTCCTCGTCGAACTCCCACTTGAGCTCGGTGGAATCATCTGCACTGGCATCGTCGGAACCTGCAACTGTTTTGGAAGTATCTGTGAGTCACGGGGACTCAGCAATCTCACACCCGCGAGATCAAGACTATTTAAGCTTATAGGAAGGACAGAGTAGTATAGTGGAGCTGCAGCAAGCGACTAAGCGTATATGGTGGCTACTTCGCATAAAGAGAGCGAGAAGAGGAGCAAAGCACGGTCGTGAAGCTAATAGCGATCAAGAAGTGATCCTGAACTACTTACGTCGGACATAACTCCAACACCGTGTTCACTTCCCGGACTCCGAGAAGAGACCATCCACAGTTACACACTTGATTGATGTGTATTTTATTTGAGGTCAACTTTGGGTTTTCTACAACCGGACATTAACAAATCCCCATCTGCCTCATAACCGCGGGCACGGCTTTCGAAAGATATTACCCTGCAGGGGTGTCCCAACTTAGCCCATTATAAGCTCTCACGGTCAACGAAGGATATTCCTTCTACCGGGAAGACCCGATCAATCTCGGAATCCCGGACTACAAGACATTTCGACAGCAATAAAACAAGACCAGCAAAGCCGCCCGGTTGTGCCGACAAATCCCGATAGGAGCTGCACATATCTCGTTCTCAGGGCACATCCGGATGAGACATCCTACGAGTAAAACCAAACCTCGAGTTTCCCCGTGGTGGCCCCTTGATCTGCTTTCGGTTCGGGCCAAGACTCGAAGGAGCACCGGTCCGGGGTTAAAATAAAGATGACCCTCGGGCTCGCGAAAACCGGGGAAAAAAGGCTTAGGTGGCAAATGGTAAAACCAATGTTGGGCCTTCTTTGGAGAAGTCTTATTCAAAGCGAACTGTCAAGGGGGTCCCATAAATCACCCAACCGTGTAAGGAACGCGAAATCCGGGAACATAACACCGGTATGACGGAAACTAGGGTGGCAAGAGTGGAACAAAACACCAGGCATAGGGCCGAGTCTTCCACCCTTTACCAAGTATATAGATGTATTAATTATAGCAGATATATATTGTGATATCCCCAACAAGTAACCATGTTCCAACAGGGAACAACATCTCCATGTTCCAACAAGGAACAAACTTCAACTTCACCTGCAACTAGCAACGCTATAAGAGGGGCTGAGCAAAGCGGTAACATGGCCAATCAACGGTTTGCTAGGAAAAGGATGGTTAGGGGCTGACATGGCAATATGGGTGGCATGATATAGCAAGTGGTAGGCATGGCAGCATAGGCATAGCAAAGAGCGAGCATCTAGCATAGCATAGATAGAAGTGATTTCGAGGGTATGATCATCTTGCCTGCAATGTTCTCAGAGTTGTCGAAAGCCTGATCCTCGAAAACGTTCTCAACAGGTTCCTCGTTCACGTTCTCGTCTCCCGGCTCTACCCAAAGCAACAACAAAACAAGGAACCACAATAAATCACGGTGCGATGCACAATCAACATGATGCAACAATCATGACATGATATGTGGGAAGTGATATGCAATGCGTAAAGGCGCTCGGAAGGTAAAAGAGAAACTAGGCATCATCTTGGCAAACCAAGCATGCCAACGGAAAGACGAGATGATTTCGGTAGAAATCGATATAGAGATCACCGGAAACGGATGCACGGGTTGGATATGGCGAGCAAACAAGAATGGTGAGAAACCTATAATAACAGCATGAGGACAAAGCCATGCACGTGTGCAAACTACCTCATAGCATAAATCAAATAAATATGCCCATGAAAGACAACACATAACCATGATGCAAAAAGACATGATCACATACTTGCTCGAATGCAGAAACTAATGCCACCACTGAGTTGGTGGGATTTTTCTACCCCAAAAACATATATAATATGTTAGGGTTGCAGCATAGAAATCATCACAAATGCACTAAGTCATAACCCGCCTAATAGGGAAGTTAACGAAATGGCAAATTCCAGATTTGGAAATGTCCGAAATGGACTTGCCTAAAACAGAAAAGGAAACAATGCTGGAAATGGAAAGCGTGGGGTAAGGAAAAATATGCATATGGAGGAGGGCGCTGAGAGGCTGACATGGTGGGACCCTACCGTCATAGAGTCATTGGTATAGCAGGTTTTAAAATGGGGGAAGAAACCGGACTCGGGTGGAATCGAACCCGGGTCTCCTCGGTGGAATCCCTCCCTGCTACCACTGGGCTGGTCTTGGCTGACTCTTGTGATAGGAAGGGCCTCGGGGCTTATCTACTGATGCTGCAGAGGAGGCGCACCGGAGGGAAGCGAAAAAAAAACAGAAAAACTAAAGGGGGGAGGCGCGCGGGAGTCGAACCCGGGTCTCCCCGGTGTGGCTCGGCACCAACAGCCACTGGGCTAGGCGGCTGCGACTGACAGAGAAAGGCCTCGGGCCCTTAACTGCTGCTACTGCTGAAGAGACGAACCGAAGAACAGAAAGAAAACAGAATTAAAAAGGGGCGCTACCGATTCGAACCAGTGTCGCCGCGGTGGTAGAGCGGGAGTCGACCAGCTCGGCTAGGGTAGGGGATCCGTAGGAACCAGACGCTAAGCGCACTTGACCAAAACTGCCAGGCCCTACTCGAGGCAGAGACAGCGAGCATTTACGCCGGCGAGGCAACGGCGGCTCTGAGGCTCTGCGCCCTCGCATAAACCGGTACGCATCGAGAGGGCACCACAGAGCAAGAAGGGACAAGCCCGAGCGGGGATAGCGGCATACAGCGCTGGCCAAAACAACTCTGAACCTAAACTACTACGAGCACGCCGAGCACGCCGGGCACGACACAAACATGGATCGGACCCTACTCTCACGGGATCTAACGACGGCAAGAAGGAGCAGGGAGGAAGGGGTTATACCTCCTTACCCTAGGACACGGAATCGGCGACGGAGACGGGCCGACGGGCGACGAGGTCGAAGCTCAAGATTCGCCGGAACCTGACCGAGAAGAAGACCAAGCAGGGCGTCGGATTTAACTTGGCGATCCGGGCCTCCGTGGTCGACGTCGTGGGACGAAGACGACGACGAGGAAGAAGATGGACAGAATACGGATGGTTGGGGTGGCCGGAGAGCACGCCTGGCGACGAGACGCTCCAGATCAGCCGGGCCGAAGGGCGGCGAATCGGGTGGTTCCCTTTACTGGCGGCGGCGGCGAGAGGGAGAGGGGAACCCTAGGGTTGGTTGGACACGCGAGAGGGATAAGTAGGGGCTAGAGGCGGGCGAGCTCATGCTCTCCGTGCTCGGGGTCCCCATGGCGCGCGAGAGGAAAGGGAAAGGTGGGTGAGAAGCACGGGTCGGTCATCGCCAGTAGGGCCGACGCTGCCACGTGGGACGGGGCTAGAGGGGTAAGAGCGGCGATGGGTGCGCCAAGGCAGGGAGAGGAAAGCGTGCGGTGGCGCGCTGCTCCACTGGGCTGCGGGCTGCGTGAAGCTGGGCGGCGGAGTGGCCGAGGGCCCAGTGGGGAGGAGTGGCTGGGCTGCCACTGCTGCTGCCGACTTCTTTCTTCTCCTTTTAAAAATCAAAAGGAAAAGAAAAGAAAGTACAGAAATGATTGAAAAGAGTTTGAGTGAAAGGAAAATATCCCCAAACTCCTGGAATTCTCCACTATTTAAATAAATTGTAATGGACATTTTTAAAGGTAGAAAAATAATGCAAGTTTGGAAATATTTCAAACTTGTGCCATTTTGAACCTGACCATAACAACTTCAAATGAGGAGATATTTGGCAGAGAGTCTTTAGTGCAAAGAGCAAAATTTGCAGGGAGAAGATGAACATTAAATGAGAAAGGAAATTATAGCCCTTGGAAATGAAAGAAGTAGAGGGAAAGAGGAGATGGGTATGCTAAATGAGAATGGCACATGCACAACATGACATGTGGGAGAACACCACAACCACATGATAAGAATGGAATGCAAGATGACAAGAGGCACAAATGCAATATGGTAAGATGAGCAAAAACAAAGAAAAGAGAAAAAAAACCCACATAATCAAACAAGAGAGGCCAGGCATGACAAGAACCCACAAGAATTGGATGAGGTCAAGTTGATATATTGCCCAAAAAGGGGAAGTTTACATCCAGGGTGTTACAACACTCCACCACTACAAGAGGATCTCGTCCCGAGATCTAGGACTGAAAGAACTCCGGATATTCAGAACGGAGGTGATCCTCGCGCTCCCAGGTAGCTTCTCGGTCGGAATGGTGTGACCACTTCACTTTCAGGAATTTGATAGACTTGTTGCGAGTCTTGCGCTCGGTTTCTTCAAGAATAGCAACGGGTGCTCATGATAAGAGAGATCTTCTTGAAGGTCAATCTCTTGAAGTTGATAGTGCGTTCAGAGTCTTGAAGCACTTGCGAAGTTGTGACACGTGAAACACATCGTGCACGTTTGCAAAGTTGGATGGAAGCTCAAGTTGATAGGCGAGATCGCCTCTTTTCCCAATGATCTTGAAAGGACCCACGTATCTAGGGGCAAGCTTCCCTTTGAGACCGGGTTTACGAGTGCCTTTCATTGGAGAGACGCGGAGGTAGACATGGTCTCCGATTTCAAAAGCCACATCACGGTGCTTATCATCATAATAGCTCTTCTGGCGCGATTGCGCGGCTTTGAGATTCTCACGAATGACCTTGCACATTTCTTCTGCTTCTGTGATCAAGTCATTGCCAAGAAGTTGGCGTTCACTGTCTCGGACCAATTGAGAGGAGTACGGCACTTTCGCCATAGAGAACTTGAATGGGGCCTTGCCCGAACTCGCTTGGAAGCTGTTGTTGTAGGAGAACTCGGCATATGGAAGACAATCTTCCCACTTCATACCGAAAGAAATGACACAAGCCCTGAGCATATCTTCAAGGATTTGATTAACTCGCTCAACTTGGCCACTTGTTTGAGGATGGAAGGCTGTCTTTGAAACGAATGTTGGTGCCCATGGCCTTCTCGAAAAGAATCCCAAAACTTGGAGGTAAAGATGCTGCCACGGTCCGAAGAGATCAATTGTGGAATGCCGTGCAAGGAGACAATCACGGAGGTGTATAACTCGCCAACCGAGAGCTGCTGTGATGGATTCTTTGATAGGAAGAAAATGAGCCACTTTAGTAAGCTTGTCAATGACAACGAAGATAGCATCATTTCCGCGTTTGGACTTTGGAAAGCCAGTCACGAAGTCCATTTCAATATGATCAAACTTCCACTCTGGAATAGCAAGAGGTTGAAGGAGACCAGCTGGTCTTTGATGTTCTGCTTTCACTCTTCTGCAGACGTCACACTCATTCACGAATTGAGCAATTTCTCGCTTCATTCGAGTCCACCAATATGACTGCTTGAGATCATGGTACATCTTCGTACTTCCAGGATGAATGGATAGAAGCGAATTGTGAGCCTCGTTCATAATGACTTTTCAGTAGATCACCCTTAGGAACCACAATCCGGTCCTCAAAGAACAGAGTGTCTCTGTCATCAACGTGGAAGCACTTGTACTTGGAAATGCCCTTGTCGATACCACGCTTCACTTTCTTCACCATGGTATCCAGAAGTTGAGCCTCACGAATCTGATCTTCCAAAGTAGGAGAGACTATGAGGTTGGCAAGAAAGCCTTGAGGAACAACTTGAAGATTCAGCTTATGAACGCTTCACAAAGATCCGGCCGAAAGGGCTTGAGGATTAGACTGCACAGAAGCCTTCCTGCTCAAAGCATCTGCAATGACATTGGCCTTGCCCGGAGTATATTCAATACTTGGGTTGTACTCTTGAATCATTTCGACCCATCGAGTCTGCCTGAGGTTGAGGTTGGGCTGAGTAAAGATGTACTTGAGACTCTTGTGATCGGTGAAAATGTCCACTTTCCTTCCCAACAAGAGATGTCTCCACGTAATCAAAGCATGGACAACTGCCGCCAACTCAAGATCGTGAGTGGGGTAGTTCTTCTCGTTGGGCTTCAACTGGCGAGAGGTATAAGCCACAACTCTCTTCTCTTGCATTAACACAGCACCGAGACCTTGAAGAGAAGCATCACAGAAAACTTCGAATGGCTTGGATTCATCAGGAGGAGTCAAGACAGGAGCTGTGACGAGTTTCTCTTTGAGGGTATTGAAAGCAACGCCACACTCGTGGAGACCGGACATACTTCACATGCTTCTCGAGGAGGTTGGAAAGAGGCTTTGCAATCTTGGAGAAGTTCTCAACGAATCTTCGCAATAGCTTGCAAGACCAAGAAAGCTATGGAGCTGCTTGACATTCTCGAGGAGGTTCCCAATTCACAATTGCGGACACCTTCTCGGATTAACAGCGATGCCCTTGGCGGAGATGATATGACCAAGATAAAGCACTTCATCAAGCCAAAATTCACATTTGGAGAACTTCGCATAGAATTGGTACTCTACGAGCTTGTCTAGCACCAATCGCAAATGTTTGGCATGATCCTTCTTATTCTTGGAGAAGACCAAAATATCATCAAGATAGACCAAGACGAATTCATTGGTGTAGGGATTGAAGATGAAATTCATCATCCGAGAGAAAGTTGGAGGAGCATTGACAAGGCCGAAAGACATGACAGTATATTCATAAGAACCAAAGCTTGTTCTGAATGCTGTCTTGGGAATATCTTGTTCACGAATGCGAATCTGATGATAACCCATATGAAGGTCAAGCTTGGAGAACACTGTAGCACCTTTGAGTTGCTCGAAAAGCTCATTGATGTTGGGAAGTGGATACTTGTTTTTGATTGTCTTCTTATTCAATGGACGGTAATCGACGCAAAGTCGGTCCGTGCCATCCTTCTTCTGGACAAAAGAACACCACAACCCCAAGGAGATGAACTCGGTCTGATCAAACCCAGACGCTCTTGTTCATCGAGCTGCTTCTTCAATTCCTTCAGCTCATCAGGTCCAAGCTTGTATGGACGCTTGCAAACGGGTTCAGTGCCAGGCTCAAGATCGATAACGAACTCAACTGGCCGATGAGGAGGCATACCCGGAAGCTCTTCTGGAAAGACATCTTGGTACTCACAAACGATCGAATTGAGAGATGGCATTCAGTTCGCCCTTCTCATTGAGAGAAAACAACCGAATGGTTTCATCACGAGCGGCATAGATGATCACATCATTAGAAGAGTGAGTCAATTGAATTTCCCTGGCAGCACAATCAAGCTGAGCTTTGTGCTGAGAAAGCCAGTCCATTCCGAGAATAAGATCAATATCCGAGTCACCAAGAACAATTGGTTTAGCCAGAAATCTATAATCGCCCATCTTGATAGAGACATTAGGAGCAACCAAACTAGAATTCATAAGCCTTCCGGGAGAAACAACTTGCATAACTTTGGAGAGAATCTCTGTGTCAACATTGTGCTTCGATGCAAAAGGATATGACATGAAAGAATGCGATGCACCAGTATCAAATAAGACTTTAGCGGGAACATCATTAACTGAGAGATTACCCATTATCACATCAGAAGACTCCTCTGCTTGAGCTGCATTCATCATATTGACCTTTGCAAACTTGGGATTATGCTTGACCACTGCATTGCTGGAAGATTTCACAGGAGGAGGAGGCGGAAGGCGCCTCTGGTTGAAGCATTTGTTCGCATAGTGACCTTTCTCATGACATTTGTTGCAAGTCACCTCGTAGAGCTGACGGTGGTAAGGAGCACTTGACCTTGGAGCTTGAGAATTAGACTTGTTCGATAGCTTGGGTTGGGTGGGTGGGAAGATCCACGGCCACCTGAGTTCTTCTGATGATAAGGCTGACGGAACGGAGGAGGAGGAAGGTAAAACTTCTGCTGCTTAGCTGCCACTTGAGAGGAAGAAGAAGACTGAACTGCATCCCTGATTCTCTTCTTAGAAGCCTCACATTTGAGCTGGGCAGCTTCTTGTTTGAGAGCCATGTTGTAGAAATCATCATACTTATCTGGCTCAAACAGCACAAGAGGTAATTGCAGATCTTCTCTCAGACCACCTCCGAATTGATAGATCATACTCTTTTCATCGTGCACGCCTTGCTTAGCAAAACGAGCAAGCTTCGAACTGGATATTGTATTGATAGATGACATGGTGCCTTGCTTGAGATTGCGGAACTCCTCACGCTTGCTCTCAACAACACTTTTCGAATGTGATGAGCTCTGAAATCACGGCGGAACTCATCCTGTAATGACACGACCTCCTCTCGAATCTTTGTATTGCTGGAACCACTCAGCAGCTTGATCCTTGAGTTGAAACGATGCAAACTTGACAAAGTCCTCGTGTCCGACATTGCTACGATCAAAGTGCTTGCAGATATCCACTAACCAATCGTCGCCGTCTGTGGCCTCAACACGTAAACCGAAAGACTTCGCTGATTAGCGAGAAACCGACCGAGAGTAGCAAAGTGTGGCTGATTGTTGCCTTGACCTTGATTGCCTTGATTGCCTTGCCCTTGAGTACGTTCTTGCAAGAGCTGCAAAATCATCTCGAGCATTGGCATTGGTGGCTGCCATGATAGCTTGCCGTGCCTCCTCAAGGCGGAGGTGGAGGTGGAGGTGGAGGGTCTGATCGATCCCCATCATTACGATCCGGATTCAGACGCGTTGGCGGAGCCATCCTGAAGAGGGTGACATCCGTTAGTCCTTTGATAGACAAATTGATAAGTAGAATCAACGGATAGAAATTGCAACATATAGTCTTCACAATAAACATTCAAACAAGAATGAACGAATGAATTCCAAAGTTAATCATCACACGTCCATTAAGGTGAGAAGCCACTTAGATAAGGATATGGAAACAACAACTGTCTTAGAAACAATTCGAATATCACAACTGAAAACAAAAGGTTGGCTTCTAGAATGAGCCGGAACAAACACATGACAGAGATTTCGCCCAAAGTGTTCGTGGTGGGGCCCACACGGGCACGACGTATAGCGGCCGTCACGAATGACTAACAAGACGTCCCCGAATCAGCATAGCCAAGGATTCTTTAAGACGTCTCGCGACCACTGTAAATCGACCGTGAATGGGCGGACCACTAGACGTTGGACCCCAATCTCAAATCATACATCTGTCGGAAAGAATATCCTGTAAGCTACTAGAATTCCCACCTATAAACTCCCGAAACTTTCTGGTTATGCAATCTGGTGTTGGGGATACAGGGGACACAAAATATATCACCCAAACTAACAATACCTAGATCCAGCTGTATCCATCCGTCAACACATAACCAAGAAATCCTCGGAAATCGTGTACCTCGACCTTCGAAAAACATCCGTTATGCAAGTCATGGCAATACTCCCGCACTCGCCACAGTACTGGGCTATCGGGGTTATCTCACCAACAACTGCACAAAAGAGATTTCGATGTCGGCAAAAGTCGTATTCCAGAATCGCAACGATAAAATTGTGGCGACAACACCTCGGAGCTCAACTCCCGGACACCGCCACAACCCCTAAATGTCGAGGCACCAAGAACAATGTTCTCGCCACAAAACCATCGAACGATTCCAAGATACCCACGTGATCCTAAAAAATTTTTAGTGAAATTTGAGGAGAGAAGAGTCAAAACACTACGTCGAGGATACCTCACAGAGCGAAGGGACCTGGGAGTAAAAAGAATCCTACTCTCCGATATATATAATCCTAAGACTCAAAACATTTTTCCATTCTAGACTCAACAACGCCAAGAAACAATCAAGTAGGGGGCTCCTAAGTCGGGTTAGGCTCTGATTATCAACTTGTATCGCCCCCGATGCGGCTATATCTCCCACGTGTCGAGGCACGACTTAGAGGCATAACCGCATTGAAAGCAATGTCGCAAGTGAGGTAATCTTCACACAACCCATGTAATAATTAAGGGAAAGAGATACATAGTTGGCTTACAATCGCCACTTCACACAATACATAAATAAACATCCATCATTCGTAGTACACTCAAGGTCCGACTACGGAACCAAAATAAAGAAGATACCCCAATTGCTATCACAGATCCTCGAATCGTCCCTACTGGGCACCACTACTGATAATCAGGAAAAGACACATAGTAACGACCACGTTCCTCGTCGAACTCCCACTTGAGCTCGGTGGAATCATCTCTGACCGCATCGTCCGGAACCTGCAACTGTTTTGGAAGTATCTGTGAGTCACGGGGACTCGGCAATCTCACACCAGCGAGATCAAGACTATTTAAGCTTATAGGAAGGACAGAGTAGTATAGTGGAGCTGCGCAGCAGCGACTAAGCGATATGGTGGCTACTTACAAAGAGAGCGAGAAGAGGAGCAAAGCACGGTCGTGAAGCTAATAGCGATCAAGAAGTGATCCTGAACTACTTACGTCGGACATAACTCCAACACCGTGTTCACTTCCGGACTCCGCCGAGAAGAGACCATCACGGTTACACACGCGTTGATGTGTATTTTATTTGAGGTCAACTTTGGGTTTTCTACAACCGACATTAACAAATCCCCATCTGCCTCATAACCGCGGGCACGGCTTTGAAAGATATTACCTGCAGGGTGTCCCAACTTAGCCCATTATAAGCTCTCACGGTCAACGAAGGATATTCCTTCTACCGAAGACCCGATCAATCTCGGAATCCCGGACTACAAGACATTTCGACAAAGCAATAAAACAAGACCAGCAAAGCCGCCCGATTGTGCCGACAAATCCCGATAGGAGCTGCACATATCTCGTTCTCGGGGCACATCCGGATGAGACATCCTCTGAGTAAAACCAAACCTCGAAGTTTCCCGTGGTGGCCCCTTGATCTGCTCGGTTCGGGCCAGCACTCGAAGGAGCACTGGTCCGGGGTTAAAATAAAGATGACCCTCGGGCTCGCGAAAACCGGGGAAAAAAGGCTTAGGTGGCAAATGGTAAAACCAATGTTGGGCCTTGCGGAGAAGTCTTATTCAAAGCGAACTGTCAAGGGGTCCCATAAATCACCCAACCGTGTAAGGAACGCGAAATCCGGGAACATAACACCGTATGACGGAAACTAGGGAGGCAAGAGTGGAACAAAACACCAGGCATAGGGCCGAGTCTTCCACCCTTTACCAAGTATATAGATGTGTTAATTATAGCAGATATATATTGTGATATCCCCAACAAGTAACCATGTTCCAACAGGGAACAACATCTCCATGTTCCAACAAGGAACAAACTTCAACTTCACCTGCAACTAGCAACGCTATAAGAGGGGCTGAGCAAAGCGGTAACATGGCCAATCAACGGTTTGCTAGGAAAAGGATGGTTAGGGGCTGACATGGCAATATGGGTGGCATGATATAGCAAGTGGTAGGCATGGCAGCATAGGCATAGCAAAGAGCGAGCATCTAGCATAGCATAGATAGAAGTGATTTCGAGGGTATGATCATCTTGCCTGCAATGTTCTCAGAGTTGTCGAAAGCCTGATCCTCGAAACGTTCTCAACAGGTTCCTCGTTCACGTTCTCGTCTCCCGGCTCTACCCAAAGCAACAACAAAACAAGGAACCACAATAAATCACGGTGCGATGCACAATCAACATGATGCAACAATCATGACATGATATATGTGGGAAGTGATATGCAATGCGTATGTGCGCTCCGGAAGGTAAAAGAGAAACTAGGCATCATCTTGGCAAACCAAGCATGCCAACGGAAAGACGAGATGATTTCGGTAGAAATCGATATAGAGATCACCGGAAACGGATGCACGGGTTGGATATGGCGAGCAAACAAGAATGGTGAGAAACCTATAATAACAGCATGAGGACAAAGCCATGCGTGTGCAAACTAACTCATAGCATAAATCTAATAAATATGCCCATGAAAGACAACACATAACCATGATGCAAAAAGACATGATCACATACTTGCTCGAATGCAGAAACTAATGCCACCACTGAGTTGGTGGGATTTTTCTACCCCAAAAACATATATAATATGTTAGGGTTGCAGCATAGAAATCATCACAAATGCACTAAGTCATAACCTGCCTAATAGGGAAGTTAACAGAAATGGCAAATTCCAGATTTGGAAATGTCCAGAAATGGACTTGCCTAAAACAGAAAAGGAAACAATGCTGGAAATGGAAAGCGTGGGGTAAGGAAAAATATGCATATGGAGGAGGGCTACCGAGAGGCTCGACATGGTGGGACCCTCTTGTCATAGAGTCGGTGGTATAGCAGGTTTAAAAATGGGGAAGAAAACCAGACTGGGTGGAATCGAACCCGGTCTCCTCGGTGGAATCCCTCCCCTGCTACCACTGGGCTGGTCTGTGACTCTTGACAGAGGAAGGGCCTCGGGGCTTATCTCGATGCTCTTTGAGGAGGCGCACGGAGGGAAGCGAAAAAAACAGAAAAACTAAAGGGGGAGGCGCGAGTCGAACCCGGGTCTCCCAGTGTGGCTCGGCACCAACAGCCACTGGCTAGGCGGCTGCGACAGAGAAAGGCCTCGGGCCCTTAACTGCTGCTCTTCTTGAAGAGACGAACCGAAGAACGTAAAGAAAACAGAATTAAAAGAGGCGCGCTACCGATTCGAACCAGTGTCGCCGCGGTGGTAGAGCCGGGAGTCGACCAGCTCGGCTAGGGTAGGGATCTGGTAGGAACCAGGACGCTAAGCGCACTTGACCAAAACTGCCAGGCCCTACTCGAGGCAGAGACAACGAACGCATTTACGCCCGGGCGAGGCAACGGCGGCTCTGGGGCTCTGCGCCCTCGTAAACTGGTACGCATGCGAGAGGGCACCACAGGAGCAAGAAGGGACAAGCCCGAGCGGGGATAGCGGCATACACGCGTGGCCAAAACAACTCAGACCTAAACTACTACGAGCACGCCGAGCACGCCCGGGCACGACACGAACATGGATCGGACCCTACTCTCACGGGATCTAACGACGGCAAGAAGGAGCAGGGAGGAAGGGGTTATACCTCCTTACCCTAGGACACGGAATCGGGCGACGGAGGCGGCTGACGGCGACGAGGTCGAGCTCTGAAGATTCGCCGGGAACCTGACCGAGAAGAAGACCGAAGCAGGGCGTCGACGAACTTGGCGATCCGGGCCCCCGTAGTCGACGTCGTGGACGAAGACGACGACGAGGAAGAAGATGGACAGAATGCGGATGGTTGGGGTGGCGGAGAGCACGCCAGCGACGAGACGCTCCCAGATCGCTCGGGCCGAGCGGGGCGGCGAATCGGGTGGTTCCCTTACCTGGCGGCGGCGGCGAGAGGGAGAGGGGAACCCTAGGGTTCGGTTGGACACGCGAGAGGGGATAAGTAGGGGCTAGGGCGACGGGGCGAGCTCATGCTCTCCGTGCTCGGGGTCCCCATGGCGCGGCGAGAGGAAAGGGAAAGGTGGGTGAGAAGCACGGGTCGGTCACTGCCAGGCGGGGCCGACGCTGCCACGTGGACGGGGGCTAGAGGGGGTAAGAGCGGCGATGGGTGCGCGAAGGCAGGGAGAGGAAAGCGTCTTGGGCTGGCGCGCCGCCTCCACCGGGCTGAGGGCTGCGTGAAGCTGGGCGGCCGGAGTGGCCGAGGGCCCAGTGTGGGGAGGAGTGGCTGGGCTGCCACTGCTGCTGCCGACTTCTTTCTTCTCCTTTTAAAAATCAAAAGGAAAAGAAAAGAAAGTACAGAAATGATTGAAAAGAGTTTGAGTGAAAGGAAAATATCCCCAAACTCCTGGAATTCTCCACTATTTAAATAAATTGTAATGGACATTTTTAAAGGTAGAAAAATAATGCAAGTTTGGAAATATTTCAAACTTGTGCCATTTTTGAACCTGACCATAACAACTTCAAATGAGGAGATATTTGGCAGAGAGTCTTTAGTGCAAAGAGCAAAATTTGCAGGGAGAAGATGAACATTAAATGAGAAAGGAAATTATAGCCCTTGGAAATGAAAGAAGTAGAGGGAAAGAGGAGATGGGTATGCTAAATGAGAATGGCACATGCACAACATGACATGTGGGAGAACACCACAACCACATGATAAGAATGGAATGCAAGATGACAAGAGGCACAAATGCAATATGGTAAGATGAGCAAAAACAAAGAAAAGAGAAAAAAAACCCACATAATCAAACAAGAGAGGCCAGGCATGACAAGAACCCACAAGAATTGGATGAGGTCAAGTTGATATATTGCCCAAAAAGGGGAAGTTTACATCCAGGGTGTTACACGTAAACTAGTAGAAAAAGGGCCTATTGTCCCGGTTTGTAAGGCCCATTTGTCCTGGTTTTTGAACCGGGACTAAAGGGTCGTTACTAAAGCCCTAGGCCTTTAGTCCCGGTTCTTACACGAACCGGGACAGATGGGCCTCCACGTGGCCGGTGCTGCGAGCCCAGGCAGGAGGTCCTTTGGTCCCGGTTGGTGGCACCAACTGGTACCAATAGGCATCCACGCGTCAGCAGCTGGCAGGAGCTGAGGTTTCTGTTTTTTTCTGAAAGGGGGTGGTTTAGAGGCTAATTTAGGGTGTGTTAGCTAGCTAATAGAGAGAAGTGTCCTCTCTTATCTTCGTTCTTGGTTTACCAACGCTACTGCTATGCCTAAACATGGCTTAGATTAAAGTGAAGGCAACATGTGGTGCATGTCGAAAGTAATACTAATCCTAACTTGATCAAAGTTTGGATTAGTACTACTTTCGACATGCACGACATGCATGTTGCCTTGACTTCAATCCAATCCATGTTCATTTCACCCACTGATAATGATAGCTCTTCATGCTCGCATCATGCATCATCATAATAATAAGTCCTACTAATCATCATCATACAACTTCTATCGTTATTAATAACAAGTCATACGATCATCATCCTCATAGTCATCGAACCAACCCCACTTAATTGTTCTTAGCACATGATCATCAGTATTAGGTAGGACCTAAATACCCTCTTTAAGGTAAAATAGCATAAAACAATATAGACCCTGACTCTCCATTATGGAGAATGGAGATCATCCTGTCTCCAATTCTTGCGCTTCGCTTCCTTTTGCTTCCAAGAACCTCCTTACGACTGTCCATACATTTTTTCCATTCCTTGATTTTCATGTCTCCACTTCTTTTAGAAATCCGGTATGGACAGTTGAGATTCGTAGGATGACCTGGCCGTATGTTCAAACCATCAAGGCGACCACTCTGATACATCATATGAGGCACACAATCATTCCGGATTTCATGTTGAAAAACATATAGTAATAACTTTGTAGTTGGCAATGTAGTTAAGTTTTAAAAGAATTTATGGAAAAGATGCACGGATGTCGTAATACTAAAAAATCTTACCATGGCATCTCCATGGATGTTACCGTAGTTCAACACGTGCACTAGTGGCACGTATTGACCATAATGTGAGGAGTTTTACTATAGATATTGTAATTCTCGAGATGAGTACAAAATGCGACCAGATGATTTTTCTCCTTATAATTTAACTCAGAGCCATCGGTGTAGTAGGTTCTGTCTACCATGTTCTGCACATTGTTTGAACAATCAAAATAAGTTGTCAATGGAAATAAGCTGTCAACTATTTTGAAATGAACAATATAAATTAGTTAATAACTATGTTTGAGAAACTCACATAGCGGTAGAATTGGAGGCGTTTCAACAAGGACCCAAATGTCCATATTGTCTTGGTCGATGTCAGGATCACCAAGATCCATGGTGACAAGCATATCCTCATCAAAATCATACAACTTGCAAAATGCTTCCCAATTTTTGCAACCAAAATGGGTTACGCTCTCAGAATTATACAGATTTACTTCAAAATCCATATCATGATGGGTCCTTAGGTGAATTTTCTGATGGGTCCTCTCCAAGACATAGTGTCTAGCATGGCATGGGATAAGCTAGTCGAATTGTAAAACATGAAAATTACACGTTGAAATAGTTGAAGTCGTGCTTAATTACGAAAAAATAACACTTGTCGTCGTTGCGTACCGTTTCAACATCGAAGATCTCCTCCAGCTTAATGCTGAAGCGCCGATCTTCTTCCAGGTGAGGCCTGTCGCACCGACCTCAATCGTCGTGGCACCAGTCGCACTCCTGATAACCCACAAGTATAGGGGATCGCAACAGTTTTCGAGGGTAGAGTATTCAACCCAAATTTATTGATTCGACACAAGGGGAGCCAAAGAATATTCTCAAGTATTAGCAGCTGAGTTGTCAATTCAACCACACCTGGATAACTTAGTATCTGCAGCAAAGTATTTTGTAGCAAAGTAGTATGGAAGTAACGGTCACAGTGGCAAAAGTAACAATGATAGTTTTGTAGTGATTGTAACAAAGAGTAACGGAAAAGTAAATAAGCGAAGAACAATATGTGAAAACCTCGTAGGCATTGGATCGGTGATGGAGAATTATGCCGGATGCGATTATTCATGCAACAGTTATAACATAGGGTGACACAGAACTAGCTCCAATTCATCAATGTAATGTAGGCATGGATACCGAATATAGTCATACGTGCTTATGGAAAGGAACTTGCATGCCATCTTTTGTCCTACCCTCCCGTGGCAGCGGGGTCCTATTGGAAACTAAGGGATATTAAGTACTCCTTTTAATAGAGTACCAGACCAAAGCATTAACACATAGTGAATACATGAACTCCTCAAACTATGGTCATCACCTGGAGTGGTCCCGATTATTGTCACTTCGGGGTTGCCGGATCATAACACATAGTAGGTGACTATAGACTTGCAAGATAGGATCAAGAAATCACATATATTCATGAAAACATAATAGGTCCAGATCTGAAATCATGGCACTTGGGCCCTAGTGACAAGCATTAAGCATATCAAAGTCATAGCAACATCAATCTCTGAACATAGTGGATACTAGGGATCAAACCCTAACAAAACTAACTCGATTACATGATAAATCTCATCCAACCCATCACCGTCCAGCAAGCCTAAGATGGAATTACTCACGCACGACGGTGAGCATCATGAAATTGGTGATGGAGGATGGTTAATGATGACGCTGGCGACGGATTCCCCTCTTCGGAGCAACGAATAGACTCCAGATCAGCCCTCCCGAGAGAGATTAGGGCTTGGCGGTGGCTCCGTATCGTAAAACGCGATGAATCCTTCTCTATGATTTTTTTCTCCCCGAACGTGAATATATAGAGTTGGAGTTGAGGTCGGTAGAGCTCCAGGAGGCCCATGAGGCAGGGGGCGCTCCTAGGGGGGTAGGCGTTGTCGGTGTCAAAACCGGCGGATCTCGGGTAGGGGGTCCCGAACTGTGCATCTAAGCCGGATGGTAACAGGAGGCGGGGGACACAATTTTTACCTAGGTTCGGGCCCTCTCGATGGAGGTAATACCCTACTTCCTGCTTGATTGATCTTGATGATATGAGTATTACAAGAGTTGATCTACCATGAGATCGTAGAGGCTAAACCCTAGAAGCTAGCCTATGGTATGATTGTTGTTGTCCTACGGATTAAACCCTCCGGTTTATATAGACACGGAGGGGGCTAGGGTTACACAGAGTCGGTTACAAGGGAGGAGATCTACATATCCGTATTGCCAAGCTTGCCTTCCATGCCAAGGAGAGTCCCATCCGGACACGGGACGAAGTCTTCAATCTTGTATCTTCATAGTTCAAGAGTCCGGCCAAAGGATATAGTCTGGCTGTCCGGAGACCCCCTAATCCAGGACTCCCTCAGTAGCCCTTGAACCAGGCTTCAATGAGGATGAGTCCGGCGCACAGATTTGTCTTCAACATTGCAAGGCGGGTTCTTCCTTCGAATACTCCATAGAAGATTTTGAACACGAGGATAGTGTCCGGCTCTGCAAAATAAGTTCCACATACCACCGTAGAGAGAATAATATTTCCACACATATAATATGCTGACACGTTTAACAACATGACATCATACCACGGCCCGGTCATTATTCAGACCGTTCTTCTCAACCAGCCACCGCACATATCATGAGGCGGTTCCCTTGGCACGTCTTGTCGAAGCAGAGATCGTGTCCCCCTATCACAGGATTATCATCAATACGGATGTGGATAACCCAACCGCGCCACCAATTACAGCACTTGGGAAATAAGAGGCTTTACCAGGAGAGTGGGGAGGCGCATCGCCTCTTCCGCCCTTATAAAGGGAGAAGGATTCACTCTTTTCACCCACGCCTTCTCCCCGATTCATTCCCTTCTGGTCAAGCTCCAGCACCCAAGCGTTCATCTTCTCTGCCCACTAAAGGTTTTTTGGAGATGTCCGGATCCGGAGCAGGAGGCAAATGGATGGCCTTACCGTCTAAGAGAAGGATATCGAAAAGCTTCGGAAGGCCGGGTACCTCCCTCACTTTGTCCGCGGGCTAGGGTTTCCCCTCCACCCGTTCGTTCGAGGCATCATGTATTATTATGGGATCGATCTTCACGATTTTGTCCCCTAATTCTTTCCTCAATATCTCGACATTCATTGTCGTGTGCGAGGCTTTTCTCCGCATTTCACCGCACTTCGGTTTATGGCTGAAGATTTTTAATGTGAAGCCCAAGGTGGTGGGTGGCGAGCACGCCGAGTGTGGGGGCGCCATGGTGAGCAAGATGCCCAACGTCATATGGCCAACGGGAACCTTTAATGATTCTGTCAAGGAGTGGCAACAATAGTGGTTTTATATCACTGAGCCGCGCAGCACAGAGTGGGACGCCTCTCCTGATTCCAATCCGGCGCCCCCCTGCGGCATACATCCTGGGTCAAGAAAGGCTTGGATTGGTCCTCGCCTGACGAACTGTCGGTGCTCCAGACGTGCGTTGAAGATATGGGAGACAAGAACGTTGAACTTGTCAATGTGGTCCAGGTGATGTTAGTTCGCCGGATCTTGCCTTGTCAGCACCAGACTTGCAATTTATGGGAATTTGATCCGGCCAGGCACCAAACCTCGCGAGAGCTGTTCGGCTCCTCGCACAAGGACATCTGGAAGGTGCTTTTCAAGTCCAGCAAATCGTGGCCGGACTCCGCCGAGGACCGTGGGTACCAACTGTCCCGCCCGGCAAGTTCGGTGAGTTATCAAACTTTTCTATCCGCGTAACCCAAAGGAAGCGCTTAACGTGTTTTATACAACTCTCCCAGGGCTGGACGAAGAAGGTGGAGTGGATCCATTGTCCGGCTCTGCTGCCCGAAGATCCGGCCATCCCACTTCTGACAAAGATGTTGGTCCTGGCGCCTTACAAGGTGCCGAAGAAGACGGCCGAGAAGGAGGCCAAAAAACCCGGGGCGGCCTTCATCGCCGTGACACTTCAGACACAATATCCGAAGGCTCCAATGCCCATTCCACCTCCGAAGTGGACGAGGAGGAGGAGGAAGATAAATTCCCTGCGGGGGGAAGAAAGAAGAGGACGGCCTCCATACACTTGGAGGCCGAGCTGCCCAAAAGGGGAAAGGCTCCTCTTCCGGAGAATTCCACTACCGCCGCCGGCAATGCCCTAAGATGGGATTCCAGGGCCCAGCCCCTGGTGAACTCGTAAGTGTATAAAATCCGAGTATGTTTTAGGTGTCCGGACTCATCGTGGCTTAGTATTTTAACCTAAGCCATATTTTTTGTAGTCCAGCGAGGTCCCGTACCAAACAATCCTCATCAGAGGACTTGCTGAGCTCAAATACTATGGAAAGTGGGACGCCCCCAAAGGCCCCTTCCTCCAAACAGGTGCATAACACTGAGGCTTCGTCCCAGAAGGACCCCGGTCAAGGAGGAAAGGAAAAAACCGTGAAGGCGGTGACTGGAGGTCAAACCTCAGGGGCCCGACACGTGGGGGAAAAGATTCCCAAGGGGGCTGACGGCAAGGGCGATCCTGAGTTCGGCTCCCAGCCGGATGCGATTCCAAAGACCTATACGGCTCCAGAAGCAAGAAGGCAGCCTCCTTCGACTGGAGAGGGCGTGCCTATTCCATCGGCGACCTCTGTCTATCCAGAAGTGTCGGATGCTTTGTTGGTGGCGTTGAAAGATGCCTCCATCGTTGATGAGCACCGTGCCCGTATGGGTGCGGTGATTGAGATGATTCAGTCAACTGAGAGTGGACTGAACAAAGCCTGTATCAGCCTTATAAAAGGCTTTGACGTATGTTTTATGAGTTGTCGAAGAGTTTCCTAGTATAGATAGTAGCCCCTGATACTCTGTTCGGTGAAAGAAAGAACCGGATAGAGGATCAAATTTTATGATTGCAGGAAGACTCATTGAATGGCATCTATTTCTCTTCTGTTATAAGAAAGTGTCTGTAATGGCTGCTTCTTCTCATACTGCGGAGATCTCCGGGCTGAATCAAAGTCTAGACCGGGCCACAGAAGAACTTGGCCAATTGAAAATGCAGTTGAGGGATAAACAAGGTATGCACAAGTCTTGTTCGTGTTTATTGCGAATCAATTTTCAGTATGAACTGAGCTTTATGACTTGCGCTAGGGATTGTGACCGAAGTCGAAGCCCATAAGAAGGTTGTGGCCGAGGCTGAGAAAAAGGCAGCCACTGAGCAAGCTCTTCGTGAGAAGCACGAGGCCAGGGTTATTAAAGCTGAGCAGGAGCTACAAGATACTGTGACGAAATGCGAGACTTTGGAGCAGAGTTTAACGGAGAAGGAAGCCAAACTAACCAAGGCGCATCAGGCCATGAGCAATGCCCGGGAGGAAACCCAAAGCACCCTGCAGGAGATCCAAGAGGCGAATAAGATCGTGGCTGGTAAGGTTTCTTCCCTGTAGAGTAAGTATTTGGGGGGAAACCTTATGTTTCTAATTTTGAATCCGGATTTCTCAGGGGTATTTGCCAAGCTACCTCGCAGCATATCAGATGCCGCTCAATTCTACCGAGCTGAAGAAAGGAAAACTGCAGATAAGCTCTCCTGGTCGCAGTATTTGACACCGAATTATCCGGTGCCTTTTACCGATCAGCTGAAATAGCTGGTCGAACTGCATAAGGCGGCGGAACTAGCCATGAAAGATTTGGTTATCCGGCTATGGCCTTCCGAGACGATTCCAAGTAGCTACTTCGGGCTCGTGAAGCGACTCATAAGCGCTTGCCCTCGACTTGACATCTTCAAGCGGTCGTTCAGCATAGAAGGTGCGCGAATGGCCTTCGCCCGCGCAAAGGTGCACTCGGGGAAGATGGATGCCGAAAAGCTGATGACCGAAGGACCGCCCGAGGGGAAGGAGCACCGCCAGCCTGAATTATATTATGAGAGTGTCCTGAAAGGATCTTACCTTGCAGCGGGGCTATGCGCCAAGGACATTATATTTCCATGAGTTCCCATCATGTTGTCCTTTGTAGTGTTTGAACAAGGTCGTTTGTTTGTCGCCTGTTATATAAAAGTTTACCCTCCTGTGCGGCCGCTTTATATGTTAAACCTGAGAGTTGGCGATCGTTTCTCGCCCCCACGTAAGAAGTACGGGGGTGTTCGGGATAAACCTGAGCACTCTTTATCCCAGTTTTTGGTCCTTCGAAGGAGGTGCTCAGCACAACGAACCAGGCAATCATACTATAGGGCTTTATCACTCTCACTGAGCCATAGGAGCTTTAGTATGGTCGGCGCAGCCCCTGGTGTTCGGAAGACCGTACTAGGGGCTCTATAAGCACCTGATCAGAGAAAGAACCGACCCATCGCACGCTGCATTGGTTACGGCATTATGCGGGAGAAATCCTTAAAGATTTTGTGACCTCTCGAACAGCTGACCAGCTCTCGCCGTATCATGACAGTTAGTTTTCGGCTTTCTCTACTGAGGTGCTCGTCCTGAAGAACCGAGACACAATCGCAGTAGTTCTCCCAGTGCTACCTTAGCTGATATAGCGGAATGTAAGGTACCAAAACATGGGAGCCGGGAAAACCCAACTATTGAACCAAGACATGATTCGGAGCTGATGCATATAATGCAATAGGTTCGGGCTGCCGAGCTTCCATGGTGTTCGGACTTTACTGCCGTGGTATGGGTAAAACAAAGCCCCTGGCATATTTTAAGGCATATCGCTGTGTGCGGATGCCACTTGATAGAATAATTTCAATAAGAAATAATAGTAGGTAAACGTCAAATAAATCCATATGTTGTATTTGAATAGTACGTCTATGCGCATGGGTACAAGTAATGTGATAAAAAAGGAATATGATGTTGGGGAACGTAGTAATTTCAAAAAAACTCCTACGCACACGCAAGATCATGGTGATGGCATAGCAACGAGAGGGGAGAGTATTGTCCACGTACCCTCGTAGACCGTAAGCGGAAGCGTTATGGCAACGCGGTTGATGTAGTCGTACGTCTTCACGATCCGACCGATCCAAGTACCGAACGTACGGCACCTCCGAGTTCAGCACACGTTCAGCTCGATGACGATCCCAGGACTCGATCCAGCAAAGTGTCGGGGATGAGTTCCGTCAACCTGACGGCATGGTGACGATGATGATGCTCTACCGGCGCAGGGCTTCGCCTAAACTCCGTGACGATATGACCGACGTGGAATATGGTGGAGGGGGGCACCGCACACGGCTAAGGAACGATCCGTAGATCAACTTGTGTGTCTATGGGGTGCCCCCCTGCCCCCGTATATAAAGGAGCAAGGGGGGTGCGGCCGGCCCAGGAGGAGGTGCACCGGAGGAGTCCTACTCCCACCGGGAGTAGGACTCCCCCCTTTCCTAGTTGGACTAGGACTCGGGGAAGGAGGAGGGGAAAAGGAAAGGGGGCGCCGTCCCCTCCTTGTCCTATTCGGACTTGGGGGAGGCGGCTGCCCCTTGGCCCCTTCTCCTCTTTCTCCACTAGGCCCACTAAGGCCCATTAGGTCACCGGGGGTTCCAGTAACCTCCCAAGACTCGATAAAATGCCGATTTCACCCGGAACACTTCCGATGTCCAAACATAGGCTTCCAATATATCAATCTTTATGTCTCGACCATTTCGAGACTCCTCGTCATGTCCGTGATCACATCCGGGACTCGAAAAACTTCGTACATCAAAACTTATAAACTCATAATAAAATTGTCATCGTAACGTTAAGCGTGCGGACCCTACGGGTTCGAGAACTATGTAGACATGACCTAGAACTATTCTCGGTCAATAACCAATAGCGGAACACAGATGCCCATATTGGTTCCTACATATTCTACGAAGATCTTTATCGGTCAAACCGCATAACAACATACGTTGTTCCCTTTGTCATCGGTATGTTACTTGCCCGAGATTTGATCGTCGGTATCAAATACCTAGTTCAATCTCGTTACTGGCAAGTCTCTTTACTCGTTACGTAATGCATCATTTCGTAACTAACTCATTAGCTACATTGCTTGCAAGGCTTATAGTGATGTGCATTACCGAGAGGGCCCAGAGATACCTCTCCGACAATTCGGAGTGACAAAACCTAATCTCGAAATACGCCAACCCAACATGTACCTTTGGAGACACCTGTAGTACTCCTTTATAATCACCCGATTCGTTGTGACGTTTGGTAGCACCCAAAGTGTTCCTCCGGTAAACGGGAGTTGCATAATCTCATAGTTACAGGAACGTGTATAGGTCATGAAGAAAGCAATAGCAATATACTAAACGATCAAGTGCTAGGCTAACGAAATGGGTCATGTCAATCACATGATTCTCCTAATGATGTGATCCCATTAATCAAATAACAACACATGTGTATGGTTAGGAAACATAACCATCTTTGATTAATGAGCTAGTCAAGTAGAGGCATACTAGTGACTATATGTTTGTCTATGTATTCACACATGTATCATGTTTCCGGTTAATACAATTCTAGCATGAATAATAAACATTTATCATGATATGAGGAAATAAATAATAACTTTATTATTGCCTCTAGGGCATATTTCCTTCAGTCTCCCACTTGCACTAGAGTCAATAATCTAGATTACACAGTAATGATTCTAACACCCATGGAGTCTTGGTGCTGATCATGTTTTGCTCGTGGAAGAGGCTTAGTCAACGGGTGCGCAACATTCAGATCCGTATGTATCTTGCAAATCTCTATGTCTCCCACCTGGACTTGGTCCCGGATGGAATTGAAGCGTCTCTTGATATGCTTGGTCCTCTTGTGAAATCTGGATTCCTTTGCCAAGGCAATTGCACCAGTATTGTCACAGAAGATCTTCATTGGTCCCGATGAACTAGGTATGACACCTAGATCGGAAATGAACTCTTTCATCCACACTCCTTCATTTGCTGCTTCCGAAGCAGCTATGTACTCCGCTTCACATGTAGATCCCGCCACGACGCTTTGTTTAGAACTGCACCAACTAACAGCTCCACCGTTTAATAAAAACACATATCCGGTTTGCGATTTAGAATCGTTCGGATCAGTGTCAAAGCTTGCATCGACGTAACCATTTAGGACTAGCTCTTTGTCACCTCCATATACGAGAGACATATCCTTAGTCCTTTTCAGGTATTTCAGGATGTTCTTGACCGCTGTCCAGTGATCCATTCCTGGATTACTTTGGTACCTTCCTGCCAGGCTTATTGCTAAGCATACGTCAGGTCTGGTACACAGCATTGCATACATGATAGAGCCTATGGCTGAAGCATAGGGAACATCTTTCATTTTCTCTCTATCTTCTTGTGTGGTCGGGCATTGAGTTTGACTCAATTTCACACCTTGTAATACAGGTAAGAATCCTTTCTTTGCCTGATCCATTTTGAACTTTTTCAAAACTTTATCAAGGTATGTGCTTTGTGAAAGTCCAATCAAGCATCTTGATCTATCTCTATAGATCTTGATGCCCAATATGTAAGCAGCTTCACCGAGGTCTTTCATTGAAAAACTTTTATTCAAGTATCCTTTTATGCTATCCAGAAATTCTATATCATTTCCAATCAATAATATGTCGTCCACATATAATATCAGCAATGCTACTGAGCTCCCACTCACTTTCTTGTAAATACAAAGCTTCTCCAAAAGTCTGTATAAAACCATATGCTTTGATCACACTATCAAAGCGTTTATTCCAACTCCGAGAGGCTTGCACCAGACCGTAAATTGATCGCTGGAGCTTGCACACTTTGTTAGCTCCTTTTGGATCAACAAAACCTTCTGGTTGCATCATATACAACTCTTATTCTAGAAATCCATTCAAGAATGCAGTTTTGACATCCATTTGCCAAATTTCATAATCATAAAATGCAGCAATTGCTAACATGATTCGGACAGACTTAAGCATCGCCACGGGTGAGAAAGTCTCATCGTAGTCAACCCCTTGAACTTGTCGAAAACCTTTCGCAACAAGTCGAGCTTTATAGACAGTTATATTACCATCGTCGCCAGTCTTCTTCTTAAAGATCCATTTATTCTCAATGGCTTGCCGATCATCGGGCAAGTCAACCAAAGTCCATACTTTGTTCTCATACATGGATCCCATCTCAGATTTCATGGCTTCTAGCCATTTTATGAATCTGGGCTCATCATCGCTTCCTCATAGTTCGTGAGGTTCGCCATGGTCAAGTAACATGACTTCCGTAATAGGATTACCATACCACTCAGTGCGGATCTTACTCTGGTTGACCTACGAAGTTCAGTAGAGACTTGATCTGAAGTTTCATGATCAATATCATTAGCTTCCTCACTAATTGGTGTAGTTGTCACAGGAACCGGTTCTTGTGATGAACTACTTTCCAATAAGGGAGCAGATACAGTTATCTCATCAAGTTCTACTTTCCTCCCAATCACTTCTTTCGAGAGAAACTCTTTTTCTAGAAAGGATCCGAATTTAGCAACGAAAATCTTGCCTTCAGATCTGTGATAGAAGGTGTACCCAACAGTCTCCTTTGGGCTATGAAGACACATTTCTCCGATTTGGGTTCGAGCTTATCTGGTTGAAGTTTCTTCACATAAGCATCGCAGCCCCAAACTTTAAGAAACGACAACTTTGGTTTCTTGCCAAACCACAGTTCATGAGGCGTCGTCTCAACGGATTTTGATGGTGCCCTATTTAACGTGAATGCGCCGCCTCTAAAGCATAACCCCAAAATGATAGCGGTAATCAGTAAGAGACATCATAGATCGCACCATATCTAGTAAAGTACGATTACGATGTTCGGACACACCATTTCGCTTGTGGTGTTCCGGTGGCTTGAGTTGCGGTTATTCCGCATTGTTTCAAATATAAACCAAACTCAGAACTCAAATATTCTCCTCCACGATCAGATCGTAGAAATTTTATTTTCTTGTTACGATGATTTTCCACTTCACTCTGAAATTCTTTGAACTTTTCAAATATTTCAGATTTGTGTTTCATTAAGAAGATATACCCATATCTTCTCAAATCATCTGTGAAGGTGAGAAAATAACGATACCCGCCGCGAGCCTCATCATTCATTGGACCACAAACATCAGTATGTATGATTTCCAACAAATCATTTGCTCGCTCCATAGTTTTGGAGAACGGCGTTTTAGTCATCTTGCCCATGAGACACGGTTCGCAAGTACCAAGTGATTCATAATCAAGTGATTCCAAAAGTCCATCAATATGGAGTTTCTTCATGCGCTTTACACCGATATGACCTAAACGGCAGTGCCACAAATAAGTTGCACTATCATTATGAACTCTGCATCTTTTGGTTTCAACACTATGAATATGTGTATTACTACTATCGAGATTCAATAAAATAGACCACACTTCAAGGGTGCATGACCATAAAAGATATTATTCATATAAATAGAACAGCCATTATTCTCGACTTAAATGAATAACCGCCTCAGATCAAACAAGATCCAGATATAATGTTCATGCTTAACGCGGCACCAAATAACAATTATTTAGGTCTAAAACTAATCCCGATGGTAGATGTAGAGGTAGCGTGCCGACCGCGATCACATCGACTTTGGAACCATTTCCCACGCCAAGATCGTCACCTCGTCCTTAGCCAATCTTCGCAATCCGTAGTTCCTGTTTCGAAGTTGCAAATATTAGCAATGTAACCAGTATCAAATACCGTGTACTACTGCGAGTATTAGTAAGGTACACATCAATAACATGTATATCATATATACCTTTGTTTACTTTGCCATCCTTCTTATCCGCCAAATACTTGGGGCAGTTCCGCTTCCAAAGGTCCGATGCATGCGAGAAGCACTCAGCCTCGTGCTTAGGTCCAGACTTGGGTTTCTTCTCTTGAGCAGCAACTTGTTTGCTGTTCCTCTTGAAGTTCCCCTTCTTCTTCCCTTTGCCCTTTTCTTGAAACTGGTGGTCTTGTTAACCATCAACACTTGATGCTCCTTTTGATTTCTACCTCGCGGCTTTTTAGCATTGCGAAGAGCTCGGGAATAGACTTGTCCATCCCTTGCATATTATAGTTCATCATGAAGCTCTTGTAGCTTGGTGGCGATGATTGAAGAATTCTGTCAATGACACTATCATCGTGAAGATTAACTCCAAGTTGAATCAAGTGATTATTATACCCGCACATTTTGAGTATGTGTTCACCGACGTAACTATTCTCCTCCATCTTGCAGCTATAGAACTTATTGGAGACTTCATATCTCTCAATCCGGGCATTTGCTTGAAATATTAACTTCAACTCCTGGAACATCTCATATGCTCCATGACGTTCAAAACATAGTTGTAGGCCAGGTTCTTAGCCGTATATCATGGCACACTGAACTATCGAGTAGTCACTAGCTTTGCTCTGGCAGACGTTCTTAACGTCATCGGTTACATCGCCAGCAGTGCCTGGCACCCAAGCGGTGCTTCCAGGGCGTAATTCTTCCGTGCAGCAATAAGGATAATCCTCGTGTTACGGACCCAGTCCGTAATTGCTACCATCATCTTTCAACTTTGCTTTCTCAAGGAACGCATTAAAATTCAACGGAACAACAAAGACGAGCCATCTATCTACAGTAAACATAGACAAACAACATACTATCAGGTACTAAGTTCATGATAAATTTAAGTTCAATCAATCATATTACTTAAGAACTCCCACTTAGATAGACATCCCTCTAATCTTCTAAGTGATTACGTGATCCATATTAACTACACCATGTCCGATCGTCACGTGAGATGGAGTAGTTTCAACGGTGAACATCAATATGTTGATCATATCTACTATATGATTCACGCCGACCTTTCGGTCTCCGTGTTCCGAGGCCATATCTGTTATATGCTAGGCTCGTCAAGTTTAACTCGAGTAATCCGCGTGCGCAACTGTTTTACACCCGTTGTATTTGAACGTAGAGCCTATCACACCCGATCATCACGTGGTGTCTCAAAGACGAAGAACTTTCACAACGGTGCATAATCGTGGAGAACACTTCTTGATAATTTTAGTGAGAGATCATCTTAAAATGCTACCGTCAATCAAAGCAAGATAAGACGCATAAAGGATAAACATCACATGCAATCAATATAAGTGATATGATATGGCCATCATCATCTTGTGCTTGTGATCTCCATCTCCGAAGCGCCGTCGTGATCACCATCGTCACCGGTGCGACACCTTGATCTTCATTGTAGCATCGTTGTCGTCTTGCCAATCTTATGCTTCTCCGACTATCGCTACCGCTTAGTGATAAAGTAAAGCATTACAGGGCGTTTGCATTTCATACAATAAAGCGACAACCATATGGCTCCTGCCAGTTGCCGATAACTTCGGTTACAAAACATGATCATCTCATACAATAAAATATAGCATCACGTCTTGACCATATCACATCACAACATGCCCTGCAAAAACAAGTTAGACGTCCTCTACTTTGTTTGTTGCAAATTTTACGTGGCTGCTACGGGCTGAGCAAGAACCGTTCTTACCTACGCATCAAAACCACAACGATAGTTTGTCAAGTTGGTGCTGTTTTAACCTTCGCAAGGACCGGGCGTAGCCACACTCAGTTCAAATAAAGTGAGAGAGATGTACACCCGCCACCACCTTTAAGCATGAGTGCTCGCGACGGTGAAACCAGTCTCAGTAAGCGTCTGCCAGTAATGTCGGTCCGGGCCGCTTCATCTCACAATACCGCTGAACCAAAGTATGACATGCTGGTAAGCAGTATGACGTGTATCCCCCATAACTCACTTGTGTTCTACTCGTGCATATGACATCTACGCATAAAACCAGGCTCGGATGCCATCGTTGGGGAAACGTAGTAATTTCAAAAATTTCCTACGCACACACAAGATCATGGTGATGGCATAACAACGAGAGGAGAGTATTGTCCACGTACCCTCAGAGACCGTAAGCGTAAGCGTTATGACAACGCGGTTGATGTAGTCGCACGTCTTCACGATCCGACCGATCCAAGTACCGAACGACGGCACCTCCGGAAGTTCAGCACACGCTCAGCTCGATGACGATCCCCGGACTCGATCCAGCAAAGTGTCGGGATGAGTTCCACAAGACGACGGCATGGTGATGATGATGATGCTCTCATCGGCGCAGGCTTCGCCTAAACTCCGCGACGATATGACCGAGGTGGAATATGGTGGAGGGGGCACCGACACGGCTAAGGAATGATCCGTAGATCAACTTGTGTGTCTATGGGGTGCCCCCTGCCCCGTGATATAAAGGAGCAAAGGGGTTGTGGCCGGCCCTAGGAGGAGGCGCTCGAGGAGTCCTACTCCCACCGGAGTAGGCCTCCCCTTCCTAGTTGGACTAGGACTTGGGGGGAAGGAGGAGAGGGGAAAGGAAAGGGCGCCGCCTCCTTGTCCTATTCGGACTTGGGGGAGGCGCGGCTGCCCCTTGGCCCCTTCTCCTCTTTCTCCACTAGGCCCACTAAGGCCCATTAGGTCACCGGGGTTCCGTAACCTCCCGCACTCCTAAAATGCCGATTTCACCCGGAACACTTCCGATGTCCAAACATAGGCTTCCAATATATCAATCTTTATGTCTCGACCATTTCGAGACTCCTTGTCATGTCCGTGATCACATCCGGGACTCCGAACAAACTTCGGTACATCAAAACTTATAAACTCATAATAAAACTGCCATCGTAACGTTGTTGCAAGCGGACCCTACGGGTTCGAGAACTATGTAGACATGACCTAGAACTATTCTAAGTCAATAACCAATAGCGGAACCTGGATGCCCATATTGGTTCCTACATATTCTACGAAGATCTTTATCGGTCAAACCGCATAACAACATACGTTGTTCCCTTTGTCATCGGTATGTTACTTGCCCGAGATTTGATCGCTTGTATCCAATACCTAGTTCAATCTCGTTCTTGGCAAGTCTCTTTACTCGTTATGTAATGCATCATTTCGTAACTAACTCCTTAGCAACATTGCTTGCAAGGCTTATAGTGATGTGCATTACCGAGAGGGCCCAGAGATACCTCTCCGACAATTCGGAGTGACAAAACCTAATCTCAAATACGCCAACCCAACATGTACCTTTGGAGACACCTGTAGTACTCCTTTATAATCACCCAGTTACGTTGTGACGTTTGGTAGCACCCAAAGTGTTCCTCCGGTAAACGGGAGTTGCATAATCTCATAGTTACAGGAACGTGTATAGGTCAAGAAGAAAGCAATAGCAATATAATAAACGATCAAGTGCTAGGCTAACGAAATGGGTCATGTCAATCACATCATTCTCCTAATGATGTGATCCCATTAATCAAATAACAACACATGTCTATGGTTAGGAAACATAACCATCTTTGATTAATGAGCTAGTCAAGTAGAGGCATACTAGTGACTATATGTTTGTCTATGTATTCACACATGTATCATGTTTCCGGTTAATACAATTCTAGCATGAATAATAAACATTTATCATGATATGAGGAAATAAATAATAACGTTATTATTGCCTCTAGGGCATATTTCCTTCAGCGTCGTGGTTTGCCTTTGCTATCCCTGACTTCTGAGATGCCAGGTTTGCTTGCTGTATTGGTACTACGAGCCAACCAGCTATCTTTGCCCACACAAAAGCGGGTCATAAGTGTCGTGAGGGCTGCCATGGATTTTGGCTTCTCTTGGCCGAGGTGCCGGGCGAGCCATTCGTCACGGATATTATGCTGAAATGCCGCTAAGGCCTCTGCATCCGGACAGTCGACTATTTGGTTCTTCTTTGTTAGGAACCGGGTCCAGAATTTCCTAGCCAATTCCCCTGGCTGCTGAGTTATATGACTTAAATTGTCAGCGTCCGTCGGCCGCGCATAAGTGCCCTGGAAATTTTCCAGGAATGCCTTTGCCATGCTCTCCCAACTTCCGATGGAGTTTGCCGGCAAGCTATTGAGCCAATGCCGAGCCGGCCCTTTGAGTTTTAGCGGGAGATACTTGATGGCATGTAGGTCATCCCCGCGGACCATGTGAATGTGGAGGAAGAAGTCTTCTATCCATACCGTGGGGTCTGTAGTACCATCGTATGATTCAATGTTTACGGGTTTAAACCCTTCTGGGAATTCGTGATCCATTACTTCATCAGTGAAGCATAGGGGGTGTGCGGCGCCTCTATGCCAGGCTATATCACGACGCAGTTCATACGAATCTTGTCTGTCGTGCATGGTTCGGCCGGGTTTACTTTTAGTGTATCCGGCATGACGATCATCGTCGCGTGTTGGTGCGCGCCCCCGTGATCCGTAGACCGATCTTGCATGTTTTGCCTTGTTTTCCAATACATCTCACAGGTTCCGTGTGTTGCCCCAGGCCTTGGTATTTTTGTTTGATTGGCTGCGGGGTGCGGGCTGGACTTCGGGCTGAAATGCCTCTCTGTCTCGGCCACGACGTGGCCGATCACCCTCATCGTATGCTGGTGATGTAGGTTTCAATGCTTACTCCTCTAGTTGAGGTAGCAACCTGCGCTTTGGATAACTCTTGGTTGGGCGTTCGAGTTCGTATTCCTCGGCCGCAAGGACTTCAGTCCATCTGTCTGCTAGCAAATCTTGATCAGCTCGAATCTGTTGTTGCTTTTTCTTCAGGCTATTTGCTGTGTCTATAAGCCGACGCTTGAAGCGCTCCAGCTCGATGGGATCCTCAGGCACGATAAATTATTCGTCGCCGAGGCTCACCTCGTCTTCGGAGAGAGGCATGTAATTGTCATTCTCCGTTTCTCCATCTGCTGCCTGTTCTGGAGGGCTAGCTTGTTCATCCTCCCGCTCTCAATCGTGCTGGAGGGGATTGTTGTCGTCTTCGGCACTATCCGGAGTGCTATTGTCTCTTGTGCCGGTATCACTACTTTTGCTATGGCGGGATTTAGGCGGCGCCGCTAACGTCGGTGCTTGGGTTGCTTCTTGGAGGGGTCATCCTCCGCTGTCTTGTCGCCATTGCCTTCTTTGGGGGTATCCACCATATATATATCATATGATGAGGTGGCGGTCCAGCGCCTTGTCGGCAGTGGTTCCTATTCGTCTCCTGCATCATCATCCATACCGTTGATGTCTTCGGAGTCGAAGTCGAGCATGTCGGTTAGGTCGTCGACAGTGGCTACTAAGTGGGTGGTGGGTGGGCAGGGAATTTATTCGTCGTCCGCATCCCATTCTAGCCGGACATAGTTCGGTCAAGGTTCTCCTGACAAGGAGAGAGACCTTAATGAATTGAGCACGTCACTGAAAGGCGAGTGCTGAAAGATATCCATGGAGGTAAACTCCATGATCGGCGCCCAATCGGATTCGATAGGCACGGACGCAGGCGGCTTGGAGTCCGTGGCCGGAGATGAATCCAGTGGTTCGGCAACTCGGCTCTCGTTAGGGGTGAAATCAATATCCGGCTCTATCGCCACTGAGAGTGCGGCCTCCCTGGCGGGGTCTATCCACCCATCCTCGGATGGCGCAATTTGCTCCGGATTGAAGGCCGGAGTGGTTGCAGGTGTGATCTCCCAAACACTGTCCGACGGCAGAGCTAAATCGTGCTCGTTGTGGTCGTGCGGCGCACCTGGTATGGGCTCGAATCCGTCGAAGATCAAGTCTCTGCGGATGTCGGCAGTGTAGTTCAAGTCTCCGAAGCTGACCTGGTGGCCAAGGGCGTAGCTCTCGATCTGCTCCAGATGGCCAAGCGAGTTGGCCGCGGTCTGAAGCGGTCACCGAATACGAAGATCTATCCGGGGAGGAAAACCTCACCCTCGATTGCATCGTCATCGATGATCGAAGGGGCCATCAAGCCTTGGGTGACAGCACAGTGGAACTCTCAATGAAAGCACCAATGTCGGTGTCAAAACCGGCGGATCTCGGGTATGGGGTCCCGAACTGTGCTTCTAAGGCGGATGGTAATAGGAGGCAGGGGACACGATGTTTACCCAGGTTTGGGCCCTCTCGATGGAGGTAATACCTACTTTCTGCTTGATTGATCTTGATGATATGAGTATTACAAGAGTTGATCTACCACGAGATCGTAGAGGCTAAACCCTAGAAGCTAGCCTATGGTATGATTGTTCTTGTCCTACGGACTAAACCCTCCGGTTTATATAGACACCGAAGGGGGCTAGGGTTACACAGAGTTGGTTACAAGGGAGGAGATCCACATATCCGTATTGCCAAGCTTGCCTTCCATGCCAAGGAGAGTCCCATCCGGACACGGGACGAAGTCTTCAATCTTGTATCTTCATAGTCCAATAGTCCGACCAAAGGATATAGTTTTGCTGTCCGGAGACCCCCTAATCCAGGACTCCTTCAGGTGCGCCCCCACCCTCGTGGACAGGGTGTGGGCCCCCTGGCCTTGATTCTTTCGCCAGTATTTTTTATTAATTCCAAAAATATTCTCCGTGAAGTTTCAGGTCATTCCGAGAACTTTTATTTCTGCACAAAAATAACACCATGGCAATTCTGCAAAAAATAGCGTCGATCTGTGTTAGTTCCATTCAAATCATGCAAGTTAGAGTGCAAAACAAGGGCAAAAGTGTTTGGAAAAGTAGATACGACGGAGACGTATCAACTCCCCCAAGCTTAAACATTTTCTTGTCCTCAAGCAATTCAGTTGACAAACTGAAAGTGATAAAGAAAAACTTTTACAAACTCTGTTTGCTCTTGTTGTTGTAAATATGTAAAGCCAGCATTCAAGTTTTCAGCAAAGATTATGAACTAACCACATTCACAATAACATTTAGGTCTCATGTTTATTCATATCAGTGGCATAATAAACTAGCGAGCAATAATAATAAATCTCGGATGACAACACTTTCTCAAAGCAATCATAATATGTTATAACAAGATGGTATCTCTCTAGCCCTTTCTGAGACCGCAAAACATAAATGCAGAGCACCTTTAAAGATCAAGGACTGACTAAACATTGTAGTTCATGGTAAAAGAGATCCAGTCATAGTCATACCCAATATAAACTAATAGTAATGGATGCAAATGACAGCGGTGCTCTCCAGTTGGTGCTTTTAATAAGAGGGTGATGACTCAACATAAAAGTAAATAGATAGGCCCTTCATAGAGGGAAGCAGGGATGTAGAGGTGCCAGAGCTCGGTTTTAAAGCAGAGATAAATAATATTTTGAGCGGCATACTTTCATTGTCAACATAACAACCGAGATATGGCGACATCTTCCATGCTACACACATTATAGGCGGTTCCCAAACAGAATGGTAAAGTTTATACTCCCCCTCCACCAACAAGCATCAATCCATGGCTTGCTCGAAACAACGAGTGCCTCCAACTAACAAGAGTCCCGGGGGATTTTTGTTTGCAATTATTTCAATTTGATTTGCATAAAGCATGGGACTGGGCATCCCGGTGACCAGCCATTTTCTCGTGAGTGAGGAGCGGAGTCCACTCCTCTTGAGAATAATCCACCTAGCATGGAAGATACAGACAGCCCTAGTTGATACATGAGCAATTCGAGCATGCAAAACAGAATTTCATTTGAAGGTTTAGAGTTTGGCACATACAAATTTACTTGGAACGGCAGGCAGATACCGCATATATTGGAAGGTATAGTGGACTCATATGGAATAACTTTGGGGTTTAAGGGATTGGATGCACAAGCAGTATTCCTGCTTAGTACAAGTGAAGGCTAGCAAAAGACTGGGAAGCGACCAACTAGAGAGCGACAACAGTCATGAACATGCATTAAAATTAATAAACCTTGGGTGCAAGCATGAGTAGGATATAATCCACCATGAACATAAATATCGTGGAGGCTATGTTGATTTTGTTTCAACTATATGCATGAACATGTGCCAAGTCCAGCCACTTGAATCATTCAAAGGAGGATACCACCTTATTATAGCACATCACAACCATTTTAATAGCATGTTGGCGCGCAAGGTAAACCATTATAAACTCCTTGTCGGAGTAATTGGACACGGATACCCCGAAGAAGGCAAGACTATATTTCAAGACATCGGGGCTAGCAAAGCCCCTCAGTCCAACTACCCGGCTGGTCATTGGCCGATCGCTCCACCAGCCGATCATTGCTGCTAGCTGCTAGGCTGCTCCACCAGCCGATTGGCTACCGACCGCCACCCAGCCATTGCTGGTTGCCGACTTCCCGGCCGCCTCTTGTCGACTGCTGGCTGCTCCACCAGGCCGATCTTGGCTACCGACCACCCGGCCACCTCGCCGGCTGCCGACTTCCAGTCACCCCTGATCAGCTGCCGATCGCTCCACCAGCCGATTGCTCGCTACCGACCGCCTGCCACCCACTCTTGCCGGCTGCCGACTTCTCGACCGCCGATTCTTGGCTGCCAGCGCTTCCACCAGGCTGGCCATTGCTGGTTGCCTGAAGTCAACTGCAACCTGATGCGACCCCGACGTGACGACAGTACCCGGCACTGTTCATGTGTCACCCCAGCCATCATGTACAGTGTCACTTGTCCCCTGGCACTATTTATGAAGTGACCCTGGGGACAAGCATGACACCCCACCATGCCTTGCCCATGCCACCACATAGCTTACTCTCTAAGCTAACCATGCCTATATATATGGGCACACATCCATCCATCCAGGAGGATGGACTCTCAGGCACACACCCACAAGCAAGCTAGCTAGCAAGAGAGCTAGCTAGCCATCCATCCATCCACTCCCACGGGCAAGTATGCCCAAGCACGCCCATATGGCCAGAGGCAACGGCCACCATGCCACATACATATGCAAAGCCAGATGCCTATGGCATCGAGCTTAGATACAGCTCCAGAGCACTCATGTGAGATATACCGCATATACTCAGACATGCAGGAGTAGGGTGTTATCTCCCGGAGAGCCCCGAACACAGGTAAACTAGCGCGTGCTACTTGCATACCCGTCCCTGGATATTCCGGCAGCAGTCTTGCCCCCACACGAAGCCACCTTGTGGCATATGTCGTCTAGCACCCCCCGTGAGAATACCACGACACTCCTAGCTAATTATGCATGGCATAAGCAACTATAATCTCTAATTGTCATTGTAAACATGTTTATTCATAATAGGCTGAATCTGGAACGATGAACTAATCATATTCACAAAAACAAGAGAGGTCGAGTTCATACTATCTTATCTCATCTCAATCAGTCCATCATATATCGTCATTATTACCTTTCACTTGCATGATCGAACGATGTGAATAATAATAATAGTGCACGTGCATTGGACTAAGCTGGAATCTACGGCATTCAATAAACAGGAGAAGACAAGGCAATACGGGCTCTTGGTTAAATCAACAATAGTGCATATAAGAGCAACTTCAACATTTTCATTATGGTCTTCTCCTCTCGCCCCAAAGAAAAGAAAAGAAATAAACCTATTTACACGGGAAATCTCCCAACAAGAAGAAGAAGAACAGGAAATATTTTTGGGTTTTCTTTTAATTAATACTACTACAGCAAGAAAGTAAACTAGCTAAAAGCTACAACTAATTTCTTTGGTTTTCTTAAGGTTTTTCAAACACACAAGAAGAAAGCATAAAAAGGAAAATAAACTAACATGGATATTACAATGAAAAAGTATGAGCACTGACAACTAGCATGAGACATAAATGTAATGTCGGTGAGAAATACGTACTCCCCCAAGCTTAGGCTTTTGGCCTAAGTTGGTCTCATCGGCACTGCCTGGCGGATATCCAAAGTTGTAGTTGGGGTCGTACTGAGATGCAGCGGCTATTGCATCATGTGCTGCAGCTTGGAGGCGGGATGTCTCCGTCCTCCTCTTATACTCGTCCGCCTCCTCTCTGGTTATAAAATATCTCCCTTTTGCCTGAAAGTCAAAGAAAGTAGGACCAGGAGAGCGACGTGATAGGTGCGTCGTCTATTAAAGATTAGTCGATACTGGAGGAACTGATCGTTCCTCTCAACAAACTGATGACAAACCATAGCCTCATAATCTAAATAAACGGGAGGCAACTAAATATCATACTCACGTATGGGTATATCAAGAAAATTAGCTATATGGGTTGCATAAATTCCACCAAAGAAATCTCCATTAATTCTATTATTATGCAACCTACTATCGGTGTCAAAACCGGCGGATCTCGGGTAGGGGGTCCCGAACTGTGCATCTAGGATCGATGGTAACAGGAGACGGGGGACACGATACTTACCCAGGTTTGGGCCCTCTCTATGGAGGTAATACCCTACTTCCTGCTTGATTGATCTTTATGAATATGAGTATTACAAGAGTTGATCTACCACGAGATCGTAATGGCTAAACCCTAGAAGTCTAGCCTGTATGACTATGGTAATGTATATATGTGTGCTTTCCGGACTAACCCCTCCGGTTTATATAGACACCGGGGGGGATCTAGGGTTTACATGGAGTCGGTTACCTAAGAAGGAATCTTCATAGTTGGTCGCCAAGCTTGCCTTCCACGCCAAATAGAGTCCAATCCGGACACGGGTATAGTCTTTGGCCTTCGTGTCTTCACAGCCCATCAATCTGGCCCATAGATAATATGCCGGACGTCGGAGGACCCCTTAGTCCAGGACTCCCTAAGTAGCCCCTGAACCTGGCTTCAATAACGAGGAGTCCGGCACGCAGATTGTCTCCGGCATTGCAATGCGGGTTCCCTTCTCTTCGAATTCCAAAATAGTCTTCGGATGCGACGATAGTATCCGGACCTGCCATATACCACACACAACCGCAAAGAGAATATATATTCCACACAAGTTCAACTTATCCATAACTGTTCATGACATCGTATCACGCCTGCCCGGTTACTATTTCCAACCGCCGGCTAGAGAGCCGCCCCACGTCTCGGGGCGCGGTTTTATTGGCACGTCTTGTCAAAGCAGAGATCGTGTCCCCTTATTTACGGGATTTTCATTAATGCGGGCATGGGGAACCCAACCGTCCCCTGAGTACAACTCCTTGGTGATAGGTAGGTTTAGAGACCCAGGGGGACGCCCAATATTCGAGATCTTTATATAGAGACTCAGTCTCGTCTTCTTCCCTTGCGCTTGCTTCTCCCTCAACCCCACCCACCCCAAGTTCCAACCCTCGGGTTCCAATCGCCACCAGCCCTAATCATGTCCGGATCCAACTCTCAAGGCCGGTGGGTGGCTTCTTCTGTCACAAAGGAGGATATTGCGAAGCTTCACGCAGCGAGGTATCTGACCCCAGAAATCCTTCATCGGCTTCCTGCACAAGGGAAAGTTATACCTACCCCCAGATCTGGTGAGAGGCTAGTATTTGTATCCCACTTCCTTCACGGGCTAGGTTTCGCGCTCAAACCCTTCGTCCTGGGGCTCATGTCCTACAATGCGCTAGATTTTCACGATCTGGCCCCGGACTCTATTCTCCTCATCTCGACATTTATCGTCACGTGTGAGGCCTTCCTCCGGACTCTTTCGCACTTTGGTTTGTGGCTCAAGACCTTTTATGTGAGGCCGTAGGTGACAGAGGAGGAGTAGGCAGAGTGCGGCAGCGTCATAATAGGCAAGCTTGCCAGCGCGGTTTGGCCCAAAGGATCTTTCGCCAGGTCTTCCGACCTATGGCAGCAGGGGTGGTTTTATATCAACGAGCCGCGGGGCTCCAAGTGGGCGGCAACACCTGCGTTCCGACCCAGCCCTCCAATTCAGCTCGCTTCATGGGTCAATAAGGGACTGGACCGGGGATCCGTCAATGAAGTGCAGACTCTGCAAAGTCGCATCCGAAGCCTTACCGAGAAGGGCATCGATCTCGTGAACATCGTTCAAGTAATGCTAGTCCGCCGGACCCTGCCATGTCAGTGGCGGCCTCTCCGTATGTGGGAGTTTAATCTAGAAGGGCGGCGGACTCTTCAGCACTTCTTCGGCACTACGCATGAAGGAATGTGGAAATTATATTTCGGGGAACGAGAGCAATGGGCGGACACCACCGAAGATGTTGGCCTTGACTGCAATCATCCGAACACTTCGGTAAGTAGTCGATATTCGAACACCTTCCATTCAAGCATCTCTTGACAAGATACTGAACAATCCGTCCCTATACAGGAGTGGATAAAGAAAGCGGTGCTAATCTGGTGTCCGGTGCCCCTTCCCGAAGACCCTGCGACTGCCCTACTAACAAGAATGCTGATTCCAACACCGTACCAGGTGTCTGCAGAAGGGGGCGAGAGCAGGGAGCCCAAAGGTGATACCCACCCTGAGGATGAATTAAACGCTGCATTCGGGGAAACCAAAACCCTTTTGCCCAAGGGTAAAGGTGTAGAGGGAGCCCTCCATGGCAAGAAGAGGGCCGCTTCCGAAGATCAGGAGGGGAAGCCTTCCAAGAGAGGAAAAATGCCATCATCGGCTGGCTTGATCCGGGCAAGCGATGCTGCCGTAGGGCTTGATGGCGAGGGCGAACCTCGGGGCAAACCGTAAGTGAGGCTTGGGCACTTTAAGAGTGCCTCTTTCCTTTCCTATTAGCAAAGTAATCATCCAACATATGTTCATCCACACAGGTTAATGTCTCGTGTTTCTCAATCGTCCTCCTCCTCAGGAGATCTTCTTCCAGAGATGATGGAGAGTGACACGCCTTCTCTGGCCTCATCGCCCAACAGGGGGGATGATACCGAGGTATCGTCCCGAAGGACTCCTCCCGATCGCCAAGTAGTGCAGGAAACGAAGAAGGCATTACCCGAAGGTGGTGCCTCTATCACTCAGGGTTTGGGAATGAAGAATGACATCCCCAAACCGTCGGTTTATAGCCGGAGAAGATTTTGGAGGCGAGTAAGCGGGCTCCTTCACAAGAATGCCGGGCGATGGTTTCCGAAGACCCAGGAGCGCCGGAAATGCTGACGGACATGCTACGACAAGCGTCCATTTTAGAAGAGCACCATGCCTTGATGGTTACGGTGGTCAAAAAGGTTCTATCCGCGAAGAGTGGATTGAACGAGGCCTTCACGAGCCTTCTAAGAGGTTTTGAGGTTTGTGATGTAATTTTGCCAATTGAATTTTATTGACAGAATGCACCTGTTGTATATGCAGTTGCCCCTGAGGCTCGGATTGCCTTCCGAAGGAAGCGATCGGAGGATCAAAGAGATATGCTCAGGTATTAATCTTGATTTAATTTGAAATACAGGCTGCCTCCCCTCCTGCGGCTGCCCGAAATACGGAGGTGGCCGAACTGCAGCGAAAACTGGATATTGCGGAGGATGACATTGCATTGATCAACAGGCGTCTTGACGACTCGCAAGGTATATATTTCGGGCATTCCTTACACCAGTGTGCTTGACGCTGAAAAGAGTTTGTATATGAAATGTGCATGAAATGCAGATGGTGCTGCCGCCGTGGACGCTCTTCAGGCGGAGCTAGTCCGGGCCGAGGAGCAGGCCCGGTTTAGTGATGCTGCTGCAGAAAAGGCATCGGCTGAACTAAAGGCCAAACAAGCTGCGCGGTGCTCGGGCGAGGAGACGATATCCACGATGACACTCGAGTTGGAGAGTGCTGCTGGCCGCTGCAAATTTCTTGAGAAGGAGAATAAAGCCTTGACGACTGAACTGGACAAGGCCCGACAGGAGGCGCGAGAAGCGTGATTAGAATCCAGAGCACTCCGTGAGGAGGCTCGGCAGGCGAAGGAGATAGTGGCTGGAAAGCCTTTTCTGCTGCAGACTAAGTTCGGCGACCCGGACTATGCTCAACTTAACCAAGTGTGGAGTTCTCCGGACGAGTATTTGGACTTGCCGAAGAGTTCTCCCAATGCAGCGCGGTATTACCAAGCGCGAGATGGATATGCAACGGAGAAGCTTTTTTGGTCACAATTTGGCGCGTGAAAGCGCCCTCTGCTGCTCAATGAACAGATGTCCCAATGGGCCGAACTTCATAGGGTGTCTGGCGCTGCCATGAAGGATGTCATAATCCGGCTGTGGCCAAACGAGCCTGCGCCAAATAGCTATTTCGGTTTGGTGCAGAAGCTTGTCGATGCGGTGCCGTGAATCGATGCTGCGAAGCGATCGGTGTGCATTGAAGGTGCACGGATGGCCTTTGCCCGAGTCATGACATTTTGGGGAAAGATGAAGGCCATCGACATCGCGACGAGGGGTCCGCCCAAAGGCAAGGACCGTCTGGAACTGGACCATTATTTTGAAGACGTCCTGGAAGCCACCCGCTTGATAGAGGGTCAATGTTTGAAAAACATAATGTTGGAGTGATGTGTATGATGATTGTAAAAGACAATTTTTTAGTTAATCTATTTATGTTTTGCTCGAAAACTTGAATTCCTCCTGTGCAGCCGTTTTAATATAATCTAAAAGTTTTCCAGTCGTCGGCTTCAGCCCCCTCGTAGGAAGTACGGGGGTGTTCGGAAAAGCATTTAATCACTCTTTATCCAACGTCTTGGTCCATGAAGGAGGTGATAATGCGGCGAACCAGGCAATCGGACTATACGGCGTTAACACTTTCACCTAGCCATAGGAGTTTTATGGTGGGGCTACGACATAGCCCCTGGTATGTATGCGGCGTATGGTGCCTTACATATCTGATCTGAAAAAGATCCCTCGTGTTACACGAAGAATCGCTAAAGATTCCAATAAGTTGTCAAGTGGTTGACCAGCTCTCGCCGCATCATGATAGTCAGTTTTCGGCTTTCTCTACTGAGGTGCTCATCCGGTCTAGGCCAGGGCACAATCGCAGTAGTTCTCCCTTTACTACCCTAGCCGATAGAGCGAAACGTAGGGTAGCAAGCACAGGAGTCGGGCAACCCAACTATTGACCCAAGACAATGATTCGGAGCTGATGCATATAAGGCAAAACTTGCGACGCGTAAGTACGCTGTAGAGCCGTTCGGACTTTTTCTGGCAACTCGTTTGTCCCCTGACCGAGCCCCTGGCAGGTTATGCCGAGGTGCATTTTGTAAAGCAGTCGTTCAGGCCGTACTCATTGTTGAAAGAGCATGGGAAATTAGTTCGGATGGTGTTTACTGAGAGCGGAGCAATATGCCAATGATAAATTTATGTATATATATAAAGAGAGGAAACCACAGACCCGGCTATTTGACATGCTCGGGGTCGGGATCAGAGGAAAAAGGGCATAGTACAGGCTCGGAATAAAGAGTGCGGTCTACTAAAAGTTATTTTGGACCTCCTGTCGCACGTCTGCGCCGCCCGTCCTCGGGGGAGGGAATCCTTAACGGAAGTAGCCCTTAGGTGAGTGTACGGATCCGAACTCCAATAGAGTCCGTTGTAGATGTTGTCCAATTAGTCACCTATTCTTAAGGGATGATACAGAAAAGTAAGGGAAACAGATAAAAGCGTTACGGGAATGCTTGCAGGGTTGTCCATATTGTGCTTCCGCCGATGCGCATGGTATCTTGAGTGCGTAGTGATGTACGCGTGGTGTAAATTTTGCCAGTACGGTAGATGGGTGGCGGAAGTCGAACTGCTATTTCCGTTCCGGGAGTGGTCGAATTTCGGAGGGAAACTGTTTCTGGCCCCTGGTGTTCGGCTGGCGAGCTGATCCGTCGTCTTTATCGCCTGGTGGCTTCCTCCCCTTGTGATCAGCGTTAATCTTGCCTGCCTGCTTGAGGACCCAACAGTTTCTGTTGTTATGATTAGCTGGCCTATCAGGGTGGCCGTGAATCTGACAAGGTCGGTCCAATATCCTGTCAAGGGTGGATGGTCCATCCTGGTTTGCCTTTAGTGGCTTCTTCCGTTGACCGGGCTTCGGATTGTGAAATCCGGCGTTCACCGCTGTGTCGCGTATATTACTGCGACTGTTCTGTTCTGTTCGTCGTGGCTTGCCGTTGCCGTCTCGGATTTCGGAAGTGCCCGGGCCGCTGGCGCTGTTGCTTTTACGAGCGAGCCAGTTGTCTTCTCCCGCGCAAAAGCGAGTCATTAGAGCGGTAAGGGCTGTCATGGATTTGGGTCCTTCCTGGCTGAGGTGACGCGCTAGCCATTCATCCCGGACGCTATGTTTGAAGGCCGCAAGGGCTTCTGCATCCGGACAGTCGACAATTTGGTTCTTTTTGACTAAGAACCTGGTCCAGAGCTCGCTGGCTGACTCGCCGGGCTCCTGGACAATGTGACTTAAGTCATCTGCATATAATGGCCGGACATATGTTCCATGGAAGTTGTCTCGAAAGGCGTCTTCCAAATCTTCCCAGTTGCTAATAGAATTTTCTGGCAAACTGTTTAGCCAGTACCGAGCTGGCCCTTTAAGCTTGAGAGGTAGGTATTTAATGGCGTGAAGGTCATCTCCGCTGGCCATGTGAATATGGAGGAGGTAATCCTCGATCCATACCGCGGGATCTCTTGTTCCATCGTATGATTCGATGTTAATGGGTTTAAACCCGTCTGGAAATTCATGCTCCATTACTTCGTCAGTGAAGCAGAGAGGGTGTGCGGCTCCTCAATGTTGGGCCGCATTATAAAGCACCTCCGGCGGGCTCCGTTTACGGTGCTCGGACCGGGCATGGTCGGCTCTGTAGTGTCCGAATAGGTGGCCATCACCGTCGGTCAGGGTATATCTCCGTGATCAGTACATCGATCTTGTGCGTCCTGCTCTACCCTCCGGGTCCTGGTTGATATCGCGAGTATTCCCCCGAGCTGTTTTGTTCTTATTTTGACGGCCGGATGGGTTGGTATGGTGCTCTGCTTGGGCTGCTGCTTTGTCTGGACCAAACTGTGGTCAGCCCACCGTATTATTTGATGGTGGTGTGGGCTCCAACGCCCTGCCATCGTATTGAGGGAGCCACCTACTCTTGGGGTGGCTTTTTTCTGGGCTGCTAAGGCCGTATTCTTCAGTGGCCAAGACCTCGGTCCATCTATCATTGAGAAAAGCTTGGCTGGCTTGAAGCTGCAGCTGCTTCTCCCTTAGGTTCCTTCCTGTGGCTATAAGCCGGCATTTAAAGCGCTCCTGCTCGAGGGGTTCCTTAGGCACGATAAAATCCTCGTTGCCGAGGATCTCCTCTTTCTCCGAGAGTGGGAGATAATTTCTATCCTCCGAGTCTCCATATGTGGCCTGTTCATCAGGGCTGTCTTGCCCGCTTTCTAGTTCCTCCTGCTCAGATTCTACCTCAGCAGGGTCTTCATTGTCCGGAGTTTTTTCTTCTCTGGTGCTAGCAGTGTTTTCTCTTGAGCGATGTGACCTAGAGCGGCGCCGTGGGCGCCGGTGTTCGGGCTGTGTACCAGGAGGTTTATCCTCGACCGGATCCTCCTTGTCATCGTCGAGAGCGTCATAAGGTGTGTCTATCATACACACGTCATACCAGGAAGTGGTCATCCCGCGTCTAGCAGGTAGTAAGCTCTAGCCTTGCCCCTCATCGTCGTCCACACCGTCGATGTCTTCGGAGCGGGGGTCAGGCGTGTTGGTTGGGTCTTCAACAGTGGCTATGAAGTGGGTGGCGGGTGAGAAGCACAATTCTCCCCCATCCGCCGTAAGCTCGAACCGAACATAGTTCGGCGACGGGTCATCTGCCAGGGATAGGTTTTTTAGTGAGTTTAGTAGATCGCCCATGGGCGAGTGCTGGAAGACATCTGTGGCGCTGAACTTGAAGATCGATAATCGATCGAGTTCGGTGTACGCAGGCTCGAAGGGTTCAGAACTCGACATCGAAGACGAGTCCGGGGTTCCGTTGATGCAGATACCGTATGAAGTGGAATCTGCGTGCGGCTCCAACGCCGCGGAATCGGTAGCCCCCGTGATGGGGTCGAGCTTCCCATCTTCGGACGACTTGATCTGCTCCGGATTTAAGGCCAGAGCTGCTACAGGAGCTATCTCCTGGATGCGGCCCGATGACAGGTTTAAGCCATGTTCATCGGGGCGACGGGGAGTGATTGCCGCGGTCTCGAATCCGTGAAAGACCAAGTCTCCACGGACGTCCGCGACATAGTTCAAGCTTCCGAATCTGACCTGATGGCCAGGGGCGTAGCTGTCGATCTGCTCCAGATGGCCAAGCAAGTTGGCCCGCAGTACGAAGCCGCCGAATACGAAGATCTGTCCGGGGAGGAAGGTTTCTCCCTGGATAACATCATTACTGACGATCGAAGGGGCCATCGAGCCCTTTGCCGACGACACAGTGGAACTCTCAATGAAAGCACCAATGTCGGTATCAAACCGGCCGATCTCGGGTAGGGGTCCCGAACTATGCGTCTAGGATCGATGGTAACAGTTGATGGGGGACACGATGTTTACCCAGGTTCGGGCCCTCTCTATGGAGGTAATTCCCTACTTCCAGCTTGATTGATCTTGATGAATATGATTATTACAAGAGTTGATCTACCACGAGATCGTAATGGATAAACCCTAGAAGTATAGCATGTATGACTATGGTAATGTATATATGCGTGCTTTCCGGACTAACCCCTCCAGTTTATATAGACACCAGGGGGGTCTATGGTTTACATGGAGTCGGTTACATAAGAAGGAATCTTCATAGTTGGTCGCCAAGCTTGCCTTCCATGCCAAGTAGAGTCCAATCCGGACACGGGTACAGTCTTCGGCCTTCGTGTCTTCACAGCACATCAGTCTGGCGCATAGATAATAGGCCGGACGTCCGAGGACCCCTTGATCCAGGACTCCCTCACCTACGTGCACCAATGGCTCCCAAATTATAATGTTTATCTCCTAATACAGCACTCCTGAGAACACTAAGATCAGGGACACACATGTGACATGCTTCATGCTTACCATTTATGCACCTACCTATGAAGAGAGCAAAATAATGTATAGCGGGAAAATGAATGCTCCCTATGGTAGCTTGTGTTATATCTCTAGACTCCCCCATAGTTATACTAGCAAGGAAATCTCTAAACTCAGATTTGTGAGGCTCACTAGTGGTACCCCATTGTGGAAGTTTGCAAGCAATGTTAAAATCCTCTAAGTCCATAGTATAGGAATTTTCATAAAGGTCAAACAGGACAGTTTGATAATTGCGTGATGATGAAAATTCAAACCTTCTCACAAAGGAATAAGTGAGATAGTGATACTGGCGGCACTTATCTGCCTCGAAGCTCCCAAGATCAGCGTTACGCACATATGCGTCAAATTCCTCCTTGATTCCTGCTCGAACCATAAAGTTCTCTGACGGCCATTCACAAGCCTGCACTTGAGCCTCCCTCGGTGGTTCATCATTCGTGTCGCGTATTGCGAGCCTGGGTCCTTGCTTCCTTGAAGGACCACCTTGGTACATTTTCCTAAACATATTTCTTCCTCTGAAAATTTTAGTAACTCAAAATAAAAGTGAACCAAACTCAACAAAATTGATAGCAACTACTCCTACAAGTGCCTAGAGGCCATATCATGCATTAGAACTACTTTTGACCACATAAACTTGACATGCAAGCTCAAGAACAGGGTCACCTAGGCAGAAAAAATTTGCAATGAATAAAGCACTAGAACAAAAACTAATTGGACCATTGGAGGAGTCACATACCGAAGAACAATCCCCCAACGCAATTTTGTGAGTGGAGCTTTGAGCAAGGAGATCAAAAATCGCAGCAAAATGAGCTAGAGCTCGTGCTTGAGCTGGTTGGTGATTTTTTTGGGAGGAAGAAGGGGTGTGTGGTTGCTAGGATAAGTGGAGGGGAACCACCATGGGCCCACGAGGCAGGGGGCGCGCCCGGGGGGTGGGCGCGCCCTGGACCCTCGTGGCCAGGTGCCAGCTCCCCCTGATGTGTTCTCAGTGCCAGATATTCTCAAATATTCTAGAAAATTTATATTTCATTTTCGGGGCATTTGGAGAACTTTTATTTTCGGGGTATTTTTTATTGCACGGATAATTCAGAAAACAGACATAATATACTATTTTTGCTTTAATTCAACTAAATAACAGAAAGTAAAAGGAGGGTACAGAAGGTTGTGCTTTCTAACTTCATCCATCTCATGCTCATCAAAAGGAATCCATTAACAAGGTTGATCAAGTCTTGTTAACAAACTCATTCCGAATAACATGGAACCGGAGAAATTTCGAATAACACTATGTTACCTCAACGGGGATATGCACGTCCCCAATAATAAGAATATCATATCTCTTTTTGACAGTAGGAAGAGGAAATTCAAAACCTCCAAAAATAATCAATGGAATTTTCCAATAGAATTGATACTGTGGACTTGAGGTTGTTTCCTTGGAAAGTGTACCGTATGCTCATTACCATTAACATGAAAAGTGACATTGCCTTTGTTGCAATCAATAACAGCCCCTGCAGTATTCAAAAAGGGTCTTCCAAGAATAATAGACATATTATCGTCCTCGGGAATATCAAGAATAACAAAGTCCGTTAAAATAGTAACGTTTGCAACCACAACAGGCACATCCTCACAAATACCGACTGCTATAGCAGTTGATTTATCAGCCATTTGCAAACATATTTCAGTAGGTGTCAACTTATTCAAATCAAGTCTACAATATAGAGAGAGGCATAACACTAACACCGGCTCCAAGATCACATAAAGCAGTTCTAACATAGTTTCTTTTAATGGAGCATGGTATAGTTGGTACTCCTGGATCTCCAAGTTTCTTAGGTATTCCACCCTTAAAAGTATAATTAGCAAGCATGGTGGAAATTTCAGCTTCCGGTATCTTTCTCTTATTTGTAACAATTTCTTTCATGTACTTAGAATAACGATTCATTTTTAGCATATCAGTCAGACGCATACGCAAAAAGATAGGTCTAATCATTTCAGCAAAGCGGTCAAAATCCTCATCATCCTTTTTCTTGGATGGTTTGGGAGGAAAAGGCATGGGTTTCTGAACCCATGGCTCTCTTTCTTTACCGTGTTTCCTAGCAACAAAGTCTCTCTTATCATAACATTGATTCTTTGATTGTGGGTTATCAAGATCAATAGCAGGTTCAATTTCTACATCATTGTTATTGCTAGGTTGAGAGTCAACATGAACATCATCATTAACATTATCACTAGGTTCATGTTCATTACCAGATTGTGTTTCAGCATCAGAAATAGAAATATCATTGGGATTCTCAGGTGTTTCTACAACAGGTTCACTAGAAGCATGCAAAGTCCTATCATTTTTCTTTTTCTTCTTCTTAGAAGGACTAGGTGCATCAACATTATTTCTTTGAGAATCCTGCTCAATTCTCTTAGGGTGGCCCTCAGGATACAAAGGTTCTGAGTCACTTTACCCCTCCAAATTCGACTCTAACAGCAAAGTCATTATTCTTACTATTCAATTCATTGAGCAAATCATTCTGGTCTTGAAGTACTTGTTCTACTTGAGTGGTAACCATAGAAGCATGTTTACTAATGAGTTTAAGTTCACCTTTAATTCTAGACATAATCACTCAAGTGTTCAATCATATAAGCATTGTGTTTTAATTCCCTACCAAAATAAGCAGTGAAGTTTTCTTGTTTGACAATAAAATTATCAAACTCATCTAAGCATTGGCTAGCAGACTTATAATGAGGAATATCACCTTCATCAAATCTATAGAGAGAATTTACCTTTACTACCTGTGTCGGGTTATCAAGACCATGTGTTTCTTCAATAAGTGATGGATTAAGACCATGTATTTCTTCAATAGGCGATAAATTAAGACCATGTATTTCTTCAATAGGTGGTAAATTCTAAATATCTTCAGCTTTTATACCTTTTTCTTTCATAGATTTCTTTGCCTCTTGAATATCTTCAGGACTGAGAAATAGAACGCCCCTTTTCTTTGGAGTTGACTTAGGAATTGGTTCAGGAAGTGTCCAATTATTTTCATTGGTCAACATATTATTCAATAGAATTTCAGCTTGATCAACAGTTCTTTCCCTGAAAACACAACCAACACAACTATCCAGGTGGTCTCTGGAAGCATCGGTTAGTCCATTATAAAAGATATCAAGTATTTCATTTTTCTTGAGACGATGATCAGGCAAAGCATTAAGTAATTGGAGAAGCCTCCCCCAAGCTTGTGGGAGACTCTCTTCTTCAATTTGCACAAAATTATATATTTCCCCTAAAGCAGCTTGTTTCTTATGAGAGGGGAAATATTTAGCAGAGAAGTAATAAATCATATCATGGGGACTACGCACACAACCAGGATCAAGAGAATTAAACCATATCTTAGCATCAACCTTTAATGAGAGCGAAAATATTTTAAGGATATAATAGTAGCGAGTTTTCTCATCATTAGTGAACAGGGTGGCTATATCATTTAATTTAGTAAGATGTGCCACAACAGTTTCAGATTCATAGCCATAAAAAGGATCAGATTCAACCAAAGTAATTATATCGATTGTCGATAGAGAATTGTAATTCTTATCAAGAATAAAGATAGGTGAAGTAGCATAAGCAGGATCATATTTCATTCTAGCATTCAAAGTTTTTCTTTAAGCTTAGCTAATAATTTCTTAAGATCACTTCTATCACTGCAAGCAAGAAAGTCTCTAGCAGTTTCTTCATCCATAACATAACCCTCAGGCACAACAGGAAATTCATATCTAGGGAGAATCTTCATCATCACTTTCATCAATATTATCGGTTTCAATAATTTCATTCTCTCTAGCCCTAGCAAGTTGTTCATCAAGAAATTCACCTAGTGGCACAAGAGTATCAAGCATAGAAGTAGTTTCATCATAAGTATCATGCATAGCGAAGTGGCAAAATCAATAACATGCGACATATCATAATTAATAGCGAGAAGCAGGTTTAGGTGTCGCAAGCTTACTCACAACAGAAGGTGAATCTAGTGCAGAGCTAGATGGCAGTTCCTTACCTCCCCTCGTAGTTGAGGGATAAATTTTGGTTTTCTCATCTTTCAAGTTCTTCATAGTGACTAGCAGATATAAATCCCAATTGACTCAAAGAATAGAGCTATGCTCCCCGGCAACGGCGCCAGAAAATAGTTTTGATAACCCACAAGTATAGGGGATCGCAACAATTTTCGAGGGTAGAGTATTCAACCCAAATTTATTGATTCGACACAGGGGGAGCCAAAGAATATTCTCAAGTATTAGCAATTGAGTTGTCAATTCAACCACACCTGGATAACTTAGTATCTGCAGCAAAGTATTTAGTAGCAAAGTAGTATGAAAGTAACGGTAATAGTGGAAAAAGTAATGATGATAGTTTTGTAGTGATTGTAACAGTAGCAACGGAAAAGTAAATAAGCGAAGAACAATATGTGAAAAGCTCGTAGGCATTGGATCGGTGATGGAGAATTATGTCGGATGTGATTATTCATGCAACAGTTATAACATAGGGTGGCACAGAACTAGCTCCAATTCATCAATGTAATGTAGGCATGTATTCCGAATATAGTCATACGTGCTTATGGAAAAGAACTTGCATGACATCTTTTGTCCTACCCTCCCGTGGCAGCGGGGTCCTATTGGAAACTAAGGGATATTAAGGTCTCGTTTTAATAGAGTACTGGACCAAAGCATTAACACATAGTGAATACATGAACTCCTGAAACTACGGTCATCACCGGGAGTGGTCCCGATTATTGTCACTTTGGGGTTGCCGGATCATAACACATAATAGGTGACTATAGACTTGCAAGATAGGATCAAGAACTCACATATATTCATGAAAACATAATAGGTTCAGATCTGAAATCATGGTACTCGGGCCCTAGTGACAAGCATTAAGCATAGCAAAGTCATAGCAACATCAATCTCAGAAGATAGAGGATACTAGGGATCAAACCCTAACAAAACTAACTCGATTACATTATAAATCTCATCCAACCCATCACCGTCCAGCAAGCCTACGATGGAATTACTCACGCACGGCGGTGAGCATCAGGAAATTGGTGATGGAGGATGGTTGATGATGACGATGGCGACGGATTCCCCTCTCCGGAGCCCCAAACGGACTCCATATCAGCCCTCCCGAGAGAGATTAGGGCTTGGCGGTGGCTCCGTATCGTAAAATGCGATGAATCCTTCTCTCTGATTTTTTTCTCCCCGAACGTGAATATATAGAGTTGGAGTTGAGGTCGGTGGAGCTCCAGGGGGCCCATGAGGCAGGGGGGCGCGCCTAGGGGGGGTAGGCGCGCCCCCACCCTCATGGATAGGGTGTGGGCCCCATGGTCTTGATTCTTTCGCCAGTATTTTTTATTAATTCCAAAAATATTATCCGTGAAGTTTCAGGTCATTGCGAGAACTTTTATTTCTGCACAAAAATAACACCATGGCAATTCTGCTGAAAACAGCGTCAGTCCAGGTTAGTTCCATTCAAATCATGCAAGTTAGAGTCCAAAACAAGGGCAGAAGTGTTTGGAAAAGTAGATACGACGGAGATGTATCAACTCCCCCGGGAGACTTTCGTCGTCCGAGTACGACATTTCCTATGTTCATAATTCAAATATTAAACTTGTACAATTAAATATATGTACTAAAAACCCTAAATTAGATCATTATTAGTCAACACGGATTGACTATCGATCTGTCGAGTCTTTTCTTAAAAACTCTCAGCTCACGTGGTGTACATATTCGACCGTCGGTGATGGTAGCTCCTCCTTTCATCCCCGAGTGCATCACACCAAGTTGTCTAGCACACGGGAATGAAGGAGAAGTTACCCCCACCACAACAGTCAGGATTCTTCGTCCTCTCATATATATATGGTGGAGACTCTCCCTCACTGATTCCTCTCTGACATTGCGACCGTAGGTGATGGTAGCTCCTCCTTTCGTTCCCGAGTGCATTACACCAAATTGTCCAGCACACGGGAATGAAGGAGAAGCTACCCCCACGGCAACAGTCGGGATTCTTCGCCCTCTCATATATGGTGGAGACTCGATAGACTTAAAGTCAACCCGAAATATCTTTTAATTATCTTTCTAAAAAAGGACATATCGAGCGCCTGAAATTTGTCGGAACGGAAATATACATGTTTTTATCTACATCATATGAGCATTCAAACTTGATGGCCATTACATTTCAATGGTTGAATATATGAGCAAAAACATTTAAAAATATCTTATAGGACTCATATTGAAATGGAGATTTGGCTGGTCTCACCTCGAGGTCGGAGGGGGGTCGGTGACGGGGACGATGGCGGGGATGATGGAGGGGGCTCCTAGATTTCTGCAAAAAAAGCCTATAAGCTATCAACTAATCAAATGCATACGCCTTGCATAGTGCTCTAGAATTTTAGCATTCAAAGTAGGACTCAAAGTAGGAGACTCGAAGTATTAAAAATATCTTATAGGACTCAAAGTAGGAGAACTTTTCCAATTTGAGCATTCAATAAGCAAAACCAAATCGTAAAATAAAGTAGTATTCAAATTAGCTTGCCTTCAATTATAAGCAAAACTACATCATCTCTTGCGCCCGACATCATTGAATATTATCACTAATAATACACCTCGAATACTATCATACATATAGCATTGCTAATACAGCTAGAACCGTAGAGCCCGACGGGTATTGGCGCGGGCGGTGGACACCCAAAGAGAAGGAACCATCACAGGATCATAGCTCCAGTGAGATCCCTGAAGAACCTGCCAGGTATTGTCGAACCTGCCCTCCAACGCAACCATGTAGCGACGGAGGTGCTCGTCCTCCTCGCTGACATGGTGACGTACCACCTCCGCGGTGACCGGAAGCCTCGGTACCGTCACTGGCCCACGCGACAACCACCAAACAAGGATCGGGTCAACGACGGGCTGGCTCCTCACCAACCTACGCCCCCCGGAAGGTAGCACCTCCCAATACCAACCCGGCGGAGCCCAGTTCGGACATGGCCCCTCTGATCAAGTCGGCCTCCCCCGCCGAGTCAACGACGAGGATGCGGGATAGGAATCGTCGACCTCGATGTCGGAATAATTGCTTGAATAAAAACTAAACTAGTTCTATTAATTTTCTTGCTAAAAATAAACTGCTTCTATATATAGTAAAATAAAGTAGTTTTATTAAATCAACTAGTTCAACTACTAAGCACTTACTATAAATAAAATAAAGTAGTACTTACTAAAAATAAACTACTTCTATATATAGTAAAATAAAATAGTTTTATTAAATCAACTAGTTCAACTACTAAGCACTAACCTAAAATCAAGTAGTACTTGCTAATTTTACTTTTTCCTCTACACTAACCTAAAATCGATATCTACTAACAACCTAAATAAAAAATTAATACATATATGAAAAAAATATAAACAAAAAAATGCGATGAACATTATATTCATACATACATAGCCACGTCCATTCATCATATAGCTACCACATACATATATACATTATATATATGACAAAATGCAATGAACAAAAAAATAATACACATTATATGAAAAAAAGCACTGAACAAAGCCGTGGCGGCGGCTCAAATCGGGGGCGGCCGGCTGAGGCGGCGTGGCGGCAACCCGCAGTGAAGCGCAGGCGAGGCGGCTGATACGTCTCCAACATATCAATAATTTCTGATTGCTTCATGATATATTATATTCTGTTTTGGATGATTAATGGGCTTTGTCATATACTTTTATATTATTTTTGGGACAAACCTATTAACCCGCAGAAAAAGAATATCAAACGGAGTCCAAACGGAATGAAACCTTCGGGAACGTGATTTTTGGAACAAACGTGATCCAGAGGACTTGGAGTCTACGTCAAGAAATCAACCAGAAGAGCACGAGGCAGGGGGCGCGCCCTCCGCCCTCGTGGGGCCCATGTTGCTCCACCGACGTACTTCTTCCTCCTATATATACCTACGTGCCCCAAAACCAACAGAGGCATCCATGAAAACCTAATTCCACCGCCACAACCTTATGTACCCGTGAGATCCCATATTGGGGCCTTTTCCGGCGTCCTGCCGGAGGGGGCATTGATCACGGAGGGCTTCTACATCAACACCACAGCCTCTCCGATGATGTGTGAGTAGTTTACCTCAGACCTTCGGGTCCATAGTTATTAGCTAGATGGCTTCTTCTCTCTCTTTGGATCTCAATACAAAGTTCTCCACGATTCTCATGGAGATCTATTCGATGCAATCTTCTTTTGCGGTGTGTTTGTTGAGACCGATGAATTGTGGGTTTATGATCAAGTTTATCTATGAACAATATTTGAATCTTCTCTTAATTCTTTTATATATGATTGGTTATCTTCGCAAGTCTCTTCGAATTATTAGTTTAGTTTGGCCTACTAGATTGATCTTTCTTGCAATGGAGAAGTGCTTAGCTTTGGGTTCAATCTTGCGGTGTCCTTTCCCAAAGGATGTTAGGGCAGCAAGGCACGTATTGTATTGTTGCCATCGAGGATAACAAGATGGGGTTTATATCATATTGCATGAGTTCATCCCTCTACATCATGTCATCTTACTTAAAGCATTACTCTGTTCTTTTGAACTTAATACTCTAGATGCATGCTGGATAGCGGTCGATGTGTGGAGTAATAGTAGTAGATGCAGTAAGTAGTCGGTCTAATTGTCTCGTACGTGATGCCTATATACATGATCATACCTAGATATTCTCATAACTATGCTCAATTCTATCAATTGCTCAACAGTAATTTGTTCACCCACCGTAATACTTACGCTCTTGAGAGAAGCCAATAGTGAAACCTATGGCCCCCGGGTCTATTTTCCATCATATTAATCTTCCAACACTTAGCTATTTTCATTGCCTTTTATTTTAATTTGCATCTTTATCATAAAAATACCAAAAATATTATCTTATCTTATCTATCAGATCTCACTTTCGTAAGTGACCATGAAGGGATTGACAACCCCTTTATTGCGTTGGTTGCGAGTTTTTGATTTGTTTGTGTATGTGCGAGGGACTTGAGTGTGGCCTCCTACTGGATTGATACCTTGGTTCTCAAAAACTGAGGGAAATACTTACGCTGCTTTACTGCATTACCCTTTCCTCTTCAAGGGAAAACCAACGCAGTGCTCAAGAGGTAGAAAGAAGGATTTCTGGCGCCGTTGCCGGGGAGTCTACGCAAAAGTCAACATACAAAGTACCCATCACAAACTCTTATCTCCCGCATTACATTATTTGCCATTTGCCTCTCGTTTTCCTCTCCCCCACTTCACCCTTGCCGTTTTTCGCCCTCTCTTTTCCGTTCGCCTCTCTTTCACTTGCTTCTAGTTTGCGCGCGTGTTGGATTGCTTGCTTGTCACTATGGCTCAAGATAATACCAAATTGTGTGACTTTACCAATTCCAACAACAATGATTTTCTTAGCACTCCGATTGCTCCTCTTACCGATACTGAGTCTTGTGAAATTAATACTGCTTTGTTGAATCTTGTCATGAAAGCTCAATTCGCCGGCCTTCCTAGTGAAGATGTCGCTACCCATCTAAATAGCTTTGTTGATTTGTGTGATATACAAAAGAAGAAAGATGTGGACAATGATATTGTTAAATTGAAGCTATTTCCTTTTTTGCTTAGAGATCATGCTAAAGCTTGGTTTTCGTCTTTGCCTAAAAATAGTATTGATTCATGGAATAAGTGCAAATATGCTTTTATCTCTAAGTTTTTTCCTCCCGCTAAAATCATCTCTCTCAGAGACGATATTATGAATTTTAAGCAACTTGATCATGAACATGTTGCACAAGCTTGGGAGAGAATGAAATTAATGATACGTAATTGCCCTACACATGGTTTGAATTTGTGCATGATTATACAAAAAAATTATGCCGGATTGAATTTTGCTTCTAGAAATCTTTTAGATTCGGCCGCGGGAGGCACTTTTATGGAAATCACTTTGGGAGAAGCTACTAAACTCCTAGATAATATTATGGTTAATTATTCTCAATGGCACACCGAAAGATCTACTAATAAAAAAGGTGCATGCGATAGAAGAAATTAATGTTTTGAGTTGAAAGATGGATGAACTTATGAAATTATTTGGTACTAAGAGTGTTTTTTCTGATCCTAATGATATGCCCTTGTCCACTTTGATTGAGAATAATAATGAATCTATGGATGTGAATTTTGTTGGTAGGAATAATTTTGGTAACAACGCGTATAGAGTAAACTTTAATCCTAGGACGTATCCTAGTAATTCCTCTAATAATTATGGTTCCTACAACAACTCTTACGGAAATTTTAATAATATGCCCTCTGAATTTGAAACTAGTGTTAAAGAATTTATGAATTCGCAAAAGAATTTCAATGCTTTGCTTGAAGAAAAGTTGCCTAAGATTGATGAATTGGCTAGGAACATTGATAGAATTTCTCTTGATGTTGATTCCTTGAAACTTAGATATATCCCACCTAAGCATGATATCAATGAGTATCTCAAAGCCATGAGAATTTCCATTAATGAGTGCAAAGAAAGAACCGCTAGGATGCATGCTAAGAAAGATTGCTTTGTGAATGCGTGCTCTTCTAATTTTTATGAGAATAAAGATGAAGATCTAAAAGTTATTGACGTGTCCCCTATTAAATCTTTGTTTTGCAATATGAATCTTGATAATGATGGGACTGAATACGATCTACCTTTACCTAGAAGGCGTTCCAAAAATTCGGAGTTTTTAGATCTTGCTGCTAAAATAGGTAAAAGTGGGATTGAAGAAGTTAAAACTTTAGATAGCAATAAACCTACTATTTTGGATTTCAAGGAATTTAACTATGATAATTGCTCTTTGATAGATTGTATTTCGTTGTTTCAATCCGTGCTAAATTCTCCTCATGCTCATAGTCAACATAAAGCTTTTACTAAACATATCATTGATGCTTTGATGCAATCTTATGAAGAAAAACTTGAGTTGGAAGTTTATATCCCTAGAAAACTTTATGATGAGTGGGAACCTATTATTAAAATTAAAATCAAAGATCATGAATGCTATGCTTTGTGTGATTTGGGTGCTAGTGTTTCCACGATTCCAAAAACTTTGTGTGATTTGCTAGGATTCCGTGAATTTGATGATTGCTCTTTAAACTTGCACCTTTGCGGATTCCACTATTAAGAAACCTATGGGAAGAATTAATGATGTTCTTATTGTTGCAAATAGGAACTATGTGCCCGTAGATTTTATTGTTCTGGATATAGATTGCAATCCTTCATGTCCTATTATTCTTGGTAGACCTTTTCTTAGAACGATTGATGCAATTATTGATATGAAGGAAGGGAATATTATATTCCAATTTCCATTAAGGAAAGTTATGGAACACTTCCCCAGAAAGAAAATAAAATTACCTTATGGATTGCCTACCAAAGATGCCAATACCTAGATCTATCCTTGCTTTTATGCCTAGCTAGGGGCGTTAAACGATAGCGCTTGTTGGGAGGCAACCCAATTTTATTTTTAGTTTTTTGCTTTTTGCTTCTGTTTAGGAATAAATCTTTGATCTACCTTCTGGTTAGATTAGTTTTTATGTTTTAATTAGTGTTTGTGCCAAGTTAAACCTATAGGATCTTCTTGGATGATAGTTATTTGATCTTGCTGAAAATTCCAGAAACTTTCTGCTCACGAAAACAATTGTTAAAAGTTACCAGAACGTGATATAATATTGATTCCAATTGAAGCAGATCAATAAACAAATTATTTAGGTCTTCCTACTTTTGCTGAATTTTTAGAGTTCCAGAAGTTTGCGTTAGTTACAGATTACTACAGACTGTTCTGTTTTTGACAGATTCTGTTTTTCGTGTGTTGTTTGCTTATTTTGATGAATCTATGGCTAGTAAAATAGTTTATAAACCATAGAGAAGTTGGAATACAGTAGGTTTAACACCAATATAAATAAATAATTAGTTCATTACAGTACCTTTAAGTGGTGTTTTGTTTTCTTTTGCTAACGGAGCTCACGAGATTTTCTGATAAGTTTTGTGTTGTGAAGTTTTCAAGTTTTGGGTAAAAGATTTGATGGATTATGGAACAAGGAGTGGAAAGAGCCTAAGCTTGGGGATGCCCATGGCACCCCAAGATAATCTAAGGACACCAAAAATCCAAAGCTTGGGGATGCCCCGGAAGGCATCCCCTCTTTCGTCTACTTCCATCGGTAACTTTACTTGGAGCTATATTTTTATTTACCACATGATATGTGTTTTGCTTGGAGCGTCTTGTATAATTTGAGTCTTTTATTTTTAGTTTACCACAATCATCTTTGCTGTACACACCTTTTAAGAGAGACACACATGATTCGGAATTTATTAGAATACTCTATGCGCTTCGCTTATATCTTTTGAGCTATATAGTTTTGCTCTAGTGCTTCACTTATATCTTTTAGAGCACGGCGGTGGTTTTGTTTTATAGAAATTATTATTCTCTCATGCTTCACTTATATTATTTTGAGAGTCTTAAACAGCATGGTAATTTGCTTAAATTGGGAAATTAATCCTAATATGTTAGGTATTCAAGACTAGTAAAAAACTTTCTTATGAGTGTGTTGAATACTAAGAGAAGTTTGATGCTTGATGATTGTTTTGAGATATGGAGGTAGTGATATTAAAGTTGTGCTAGTTGAGTAGTTGTGAAATTGAGAAATACTTGTGTTGAAGTTTGCAAGTCCCTTAGCATGCATGTATGGTAAACATTATGTAACAAATTTGAAACATGAGGTGTTCTTTGATTGTCTTCCTTATGAGTGGCGGTCGGGGATGAGCGATGGTCTTTTCCTACCAATCTATCCCCCTAGGAGCATGCACGTAGTGCTTGGTTTTTGATGACTTGTAGATTTTTGCATTAAGTATGTGAGTTCTTTATGACTAATGTTGAGTCCATGGATTATACGCACTCTTACCCTTCCATCATTGCTAGCCTCTTCGGTACCGTTCATTTCCCTTTCTCACATTGAGAGTTGGTGCAAACTTTGCCGGTGCATCCAAACCCCGTGATATGATATGCTCTGTCACACATAAACCTCCTTATATCTTCCTCAAAACAGCCACCATACCTACCTATTATGGCATTTCCATAGTCATCCAGAGATACATTGCCATGCAACTTTCCACCGTTCTGTTTATCATGACACGTTCATCATTGTCATATTGCTTTGCATGATCATGTAGTTGACATCGTATTTGTGGCAAAGCCACCATTCATAATTTTTCATACATGTCACTCTTGATTCATTGCCTATCCCGGTATACCGCCGAAGGCATTCATATAGAGTCATACTTTGTTCTAGTATCGAGTTGTAATCATTGAGTTGTAAATAAATAGAAGTGTGATGATCATCATTCATAGAGCATTGTCCCAACTATAAAAAAGAAAGGCCAAAAAAAGGGGAGGCCCAAAAAAAGAGAAAAAAAGGGACAATGCTACTATCCTTTTTTTCCACACTTGTGCTTCAAAGCTTGTTTTGTCACTTTCATATACTAGTGGGAATTTTTTATTATAGAACTTGGCTTGTATATTCCAACAATGGGCTTCCTCAAATGCCCTAGGTCTTCGTGAGCAAGCAAGTTGGATGCACACCCACTTAGTTTCTTTTGTTGAGCTTTCATGCATTTATAGCTCTAGTGCGTCCGTTGCATGGCAATCCCTACTCCTTGCATTAACATCAATCAATGGGTGAGGGAGTCCTGGATTAGGGGGTGTCCGAATAGCCGGAATATAGCCTTTGGCCGGACTCCTGGACTATGAAGATACAAGATTGAAGACTTCGTCCCGTGTCCGAATGGGACTTTCCTTGGCGTGGAAGGCAAGCTTGGCGATACAGATATGTAGATTTCCTACCATTGTAACCGACTCTGTGTAAACCTAACCCTATTCGGTGCCTATATAAACCAGAGGGTTTTAGTCCATAGGTCGAACAACAATCATACCATAGGCTAGCTTCTAGGGTTTAGCCTCTCTGATCTCGTGGTAGATCTACTTTTGTACTACCCATATCATCAATATTAATCAAGCAGGAGTAGGGTTTTACCTCCATCGAGAGGGCCCGAACCTGGGTAAAAACATCGTGTCCCTTGTCTCCTGTTACCATCCGGCTAGACGCACAGTTTGGGACCCCCTACCCGAGATCCGCCGGTTTTGACACCGACAATGGACATCCCCATAGCCCGTTGATTAGCCGCGTTGATGTGAGATTTTCTCCATTTTTTGTCTTCTCCACATACCCCCCATCATTATATTCTATTCCACCCATAGTGCTATATCCATGGCTCACGCTCATGTATTGCGTGAAGGTTGAAAAGTTTGAGATTACTAAAGTATGAAACAATTGCTTGGCTTGTCATCAGGGTTGTGCATGATGAGAGCATTCTTGTGTGACGAAAATGGAGCATGACTAAACTATATGATTTTGTAGGGATGAACTTTCTTTGGCCATGTTATTTTGAGAAGACATAATTGCTTTGTTAGTATTCTTGAAGTATTATTACTTTTATGTCAATATTAAACTTTTATCTTGAATCTTTCGGATCTGAATATTCATACCACAATTAAGAGGGTTACAATTAAAAATTATGCCAAGTAGCATTCCGCATCAAAAATTCTATTTTTATCATTTACCTACTCGAGGACCAGCAGGAATTAAGCTTGGGGATGCTTGATACGTCTCCAGTGTATCTATAATTTTTTTTATTGCTTCATGCTATATTATATTATATTTTGGATGATTAATGGGCTTTGTTATACAACTTTTATATTTTTTTGGGACTAACCTATTAACTGGTGGCCCAGCCCAAATTGCTATTTTTTTGCCTATATCGGAGTTTTGCAGAAAAAGAATATCAAATGGAGTCCATACGGAATGAAACCTTCGGGAACGTGATTTTCGGAACAAACGTGATCCAGAGGACTTGGAGTCTACATCAAGAAATCAACCAGGAGTGCACGAGGCAGGGGGCGCGCCTACCGCCCCTGGGCGCGCCCTCCATACTCGTGGGGGCCATGTTGCTCCTCCGGCGTACTTCTTCCTCCTATATATACCTACGTACACCCAAACCAACAGAGGCATCCACGAAAACCTAATTCCACCGCCGCAACCTTCTGTACCCATGAGATCCCATCTTGGGGCCTTTTTCAAGCGCCCCACGGAGGGGGCATTGATCATGGAGGGCTTCTACATCAACACCATAGCCTCTTCGATGATGTGTGAGTAGTTTACCTCAGACCTTCGGGTCCATAGTTATTAGCTAGATGGCTTGTTCTCTCTCTTTATATCTCAATACAAAGTTCTCCACGATTCTTGTGGAGATCTATTCGATGTAATCTTCTTTTGCGGTGTGTTTGTTGAGACTGATGAATTGTAGGTTTACGATCAAGTTTATCTATGAACAATATTTGAATATTCTCTGAATTATTTTATGTATGATTGGTTATCTTTGCAAGTCTCTTCGAATTATCAGTTTCGTTTGGCCTACTAGATTGATATTTCTTTCAATGGGAGAAGTGCTTAGCTTTGGGTTCAATCTTGCGGTGTCCTTTCCCAGTGACAGCAGGGGCAGCAAGGAACATATTGTATTGTTTCCATCGAGGATAACAAGATGGGGTTTATATCATATTGCATGAGTTCATCCCTCTACATCATGTCATCTTACTTAAAGCATTACTCTGTTCTTTTGAACTTAATACTCTAGATGCATCTTTGGATAGCGGTCGATGTGTGGAGTAATAGTAGTAGATGCAGGCAGGAGTCGGTCTACTTGTCTCGGATGTGATGCCTATATACATGATCATACCTAGATATTCTCATAACTATGCTCAATTCTATCAATTGCTCAACAGTACTTTGTTCACCCACCGTAATACTTACGCTCTTGAGAGAAGCCACCAGTGAAACCTATGGCCCCCGGGTCTATTTTCCATCATATTAATCTTCCAACACTTAGCTATTTTTATTGCCTTTTATTTTGCTTTGCATCTTTATCATAAAAATACCAAAAATATTATCTTATCATATGTATCAGATCTCACTTTCCTAAGTGACCATGAAGGGATTGACAACCCCTTTATTGCGTTGGTTGCGAGGTTTTTATTTGTTTGTGTAGGTGCGAGGGACTTAAGCGTGGCCTCCTAATGGATTGATACCTTGGTTCTCAAAAACTGAGGGAAATACTTACGCTGCTTTCTTGCATCACCCTTTCCTCTTCAAGGAAAACCAACGCAGTGCTCAAGAGGTAGCAGGCGTGGCGGCGGCAGTGGGGGCGGAGTCGTGGCGAGGGGCCGGGCGCACTTTCGAAGGCGGCCAGACGGCGACAACTTGAGGCGGATGGCGTCGGCGTGGAGTTCAGAGGCGGCGACACGTCGGGGTGGGCTCGAGGGCACGCAGGCGATGGTGGCCCGGCCAGGGCAACTGGCCGGCGTCGAGGAGGTCGGCGTCGTCGGGGCAATTGTGATGAAATTCTGAATTTTGCCAAGTGTTTCTTATATAGCAAAGGCTTTGGTCGGTTCGTCCCACCAACTGGATTGACAGCTAGTCGGTTGGTGCCACCAACCAGGACCAAAGGTCTCTTTTCAAAGCAGCCCAAAGGCGGGAAGCGAGCCTTTGGTCCCGGTTAGTGGCACCAACCGACTAAAAGTGAGAGAATTGGTTCCGGTTGGTGCCCCGAACCGGGACCGAAGGTGTGCATTGGTCCTGGTTCGTGGCACCAACCAGGACCAATGTCCTGCGCCTGTCAAAGTCGCGGTGTGGTGGGATGCTTAGTCCCACCTCGCTAGCCGAGGAGCGGTCGGACCTGTTTATAAGCCTTGCCCCGCCATCTCCATTGAACTCCTTTGAACTACAGGCCTCTGGGCCTAATCTCGCACTTCTATGCCTGTGGGCCTGCTGGGCCTTCTGCGGGCCTAAATCTTGGCCCATGGATGGGTTTCTAGTCGTATTCAGGCCGTGGTGGCCGAGTAGGTGGCATTTTTTCATTTTGCCCAGTTTTTTTCTTTTCTCTTTTGCTTTATTTACTTTATATTGTTTCTACTTACAACAAAATACTTACTGTTGCTATTTTATTTATTTTAGGAAAATTCTTTTTGCTTATAATGTTTTGAACAGAAAATACTTTGGTAATTTTAGGTCCATAAATTTTATCTGGTTTATTTTATTTGGTTTATTTTATTAAAGGTTATTTTGTTTGGTTTATTTTATTAAATTTTATTTGGTTTATTTTGTTTCTTTTTTGCTTTATTTATTTTATTTTGTTTCTACTTATATATTTTATTAAAGTTTATTTTATTTTATTTGGTTTTTACTTACATCATCAATTTTCATCCCTTGCTGACTTCATTTGTTATTTTTCATGCATTTACTGATTATTTTGAGCTATAAGACCCTGAAATTGAAAAACATTTCAAATGAACTCTGAAAAGGTTGAAAGTTGGCGTGGTATCATCATTTCATCCACATAGCATGTGCAAGAAAGTTGAGAGGGTTACGGCAAAAACTGGATGCACTTCGTGTACAAAACGGACGATCTCTTTCGAAGTATCAGGATTTCATACGGAAACTCGTCTGTTACAAAGGGATTTCATTTTCTTAAACTTATTTGAACTCCTGACATTTTGTGTGTTCAAAATGCACCATTCAAAGCCACATCATCAATTTTCAACCCTTTCTGACTTCATTTGTTATTTTTCAAGCATTTACTGATTATTTTGAGCTATACGACCCTGAAATTGAAAAGCATTTCAAATGAACTCTGAAAAGGTTGAAAGTTGGCATGGTATCATCATTTCATCCACATAGCATGTGCAAGAAAGTTGAGAGGGTTACGGCAAAAATTGGATGCACCTCGTGTACAAAACGGACGATCTCTTTCGAAGTATCAGTATTTCATACGGAAACTCGTCTGTTAGAAAGGGATTTCATATTTGAAAACTTATATGAACTCTTGGCTTTTTGTGTGTTCAAAATCCACTATTCGAAGCCACATCATCAATTTTCAACCCTTTCTGACTTCATTTGTTATTTTTCATGCATTTACTGATTATTTTGAGCTATAAGACCCAGAAATTTAAAAGCATTTCAAATGAACTCTGAAAAAAATTTGGCATCGTATCATCATTTCATCCACATAGCACGTGCAAGAAAGTTGAGAGGGTTACGGAAAAAACTGGATGCACTTCGTGTACAAAACGGACAATCTCTTTCGAAGTATCATGGTTTCATACGGAAACTCCTCTGTTACAAAGGGATTTCATTTCTTTGAACTTAGTTGAACTCCAGACATTTTCTGTGTTTAAAATGCACCATTCAAAGCCACATCGTCAATTTTCATCCCTTTCTGACTTGATTTGTTATTTTTCATGCATTTACTGATTATTTTGAGCAATAAGACCCTGAAATTGAAAAGCATTTCAAATGAACTCTGAAAAGGTTGAAAGTTGGCATGGTATCATCATTTCATCCACATAGCATGTGCAAGAAAGTTGAGAGGGTTACGGCAAAAGCTGGATGCACTTCGTGTACAAAACGGACAATCTCTTCAAGTATCGATTTCGTCACGAATTTAAATGCATTAAAAAGGAATTTCATTTTTTTAAACTTATTTGAACTTCTGACTTTTTGTGTGTTCAAAATGCACCATTCAAAGCCACATCATCAATTTTCAACCCTTTCTGACTTCATTTGTTATTTTTCATGCATTTACTGATTATTTTGAGCTATAAGACCCTGAAATTGAAAAGCATTTCAAATGAACTCTGAAAAAAGTTGGCATGGTATCATTATTTCACCCACATAGCATGTGCAAAAAAGTTGAGAGGGTTACGGCAAAAACTGGATGCACCTCGTGTACAAAACAGACAATCTGTTTCGAGATATTAGGGTTTCATACAGAAACTCGTCTGTTACAACAGGCATTTCAAATGAACTACGAAATGGTTGAAAGTTGGCATGGTATCATCATAATAGTTGTGGAGAGAAAGTATTCACTTTTTCTTCGCTTGTGTCCTTTCCTTATTGCGCCGTAACCATGGATAATCTTCATCGTTTATCAGGATGCTTGGGTCAGGCTTGACTTTGAAGGGAGGAATTTCATGAAACTTTTCATAATCTTCAGACATGTTTGTCTTGCCCTCCACTCCCACGATGTCCCTTTTTCCTGAAAGAACTATGTGGCGCTTTGGCTCATCGTATGATGTATTCGCTTCCTTATCTTTTCTTTTTCTTGGTTTGGTAGACATGTACTTCACATAGATAACCTGTGCCACATCATTGGCTAGGAGGAACGGTTCGTTAGTGTACCCAAGATTTTCCGCACCACCTTGTTGTCATTCCGTCTTTGTGGGTCTACCTGCACTCGCCTCCTCGACAGATTGACCCATTTGTACTTAAACAAAGGGACCTTAAAATCATGTCAGTAGTCAAGTTCCCATATGTCCACTATGTAACCATAATATGTGTCCTTTCCCCTCTTCGTTGCTGCATCAAAGAGGACACCGCTGTTTTGGTTGGTGCTCTTTTGATCTTGGCGGTCGTGTAAAATGTATTCCCATTTATCTTGTATCCTTTGTAAGTCAATACAGTCGAAGATGGTCCCCTGGACAACGAGCACAACTCATCAGAAACAGTGTTGTCACCTCTGAGACGTGTTTCCAACCAACTGCTGAAAGTCCTGATGTGTTCACATGTAATCCAGTCGTCGCACTGCTCCGGGTGTTTGGAGCGCAGACTGTTCTTGTGTTCATCGACATACGGGGTCACCAAGGTAGAGTTATGTAGAACTGTGTATTGTGATTGAGACCAAGAATGCCCATCCCTGCATATTATTGAGTCCCCTCCAAGCGTGCCTTTTCCAGTCAGTCTCCCCTCATACCGTGATTTAGGGAGACCTATCTTCTTAAGGCCAGGAATGAAGTCAACACAAAACCCAATGACATCCTCTGTTTGATGGCCCATGGAGATGCTTCCTTCTGTCCTAGCGCGGTTACGGATATATTTCTTTAGGACTCCCATGAACCTCTCAAAGGGGTACATATTGTGTAGAAATACGGGACCCAGAATGACAATCTCGTCGACTAGATGAACTAGGACGTGCGTCATGATATTGAAGAAGAATGGTGGGAACACCAGCTCGAAACTGACAAGACATTGCGCCACATCACTCCTTAGCCTTGGTATGATTTCTGGATTGGTCACCTTCTAAGAGATTGCATTGAGGAATGCACATAGCTTCACAATGGCTAATCGGACGTTTTCCGGTAGAAGCCCCCTCAATGCAACCGGAAGCAGTTGCGTCATAATCACGTGGCAGTCATGAGACTTTAGGTTCTGGAACTTTTTCTCTGGCATATTTATTATTCCCTTTATATTCCACGAGAAGCCAGTCGGGACCTTCATACTAAGCAGACATTCAAAGAAGATTTCCTTCTCTTTCTTTGGTAAGAGTGTAGCTGGCAGGACCTTCATACTACTTTGGAGGCATGCCGTCTTTTTCGTGCAAACATTGCAGGTCCTCCCGTGCCTCAGTTGTATCTTTTGTCTTCCCATACACGCCCAAGAAGCCTAGCAGGTTCATGCAAAGGTTCTTCGTCACGTGCATCACGTCGATCGAAGAGCAGACCTCTAGGTCTTTCCAGTAAGGTAGGTCCCAAAATATAGATTTCTTCTTCCACATGGGTGCGCGTCCCTCAGCGTCATTCGGAATAGCTAGTCCGCCAGGACCCTTTCCAAAGATTACGTGTAAATCATTGACCATAGCAAGTACGTGATCACCGGTACGCATGGCGGGCTTCTTCTGGTGATCTGCCTCGCCTTTGTAATGCATGCCTTTCTTTCGACATTGATGGTTGGTCGGAAGAAATCGATGATGGCCCAGGTACACATTCTTCCTGCATTTGTCCAGGTATATACTTTCGGTGTCAGCTAAACAGTGCGTGCATGCATGGTATCCCTTGTTTGTCTGTCCTGAAAGGTTACTGAGAGTGGGCCAATCGTCGATGGTTACAAATAGCAACGCGTGCAGGTTAAATTCCTCATGTTTGTGCTCATCCCACACACGTACACTATTTCCATTCCACAGCTGTAAAAGTTCTTCAACTAATGGCCTTAGGTACACATCAATGTCGTTGTCGGGTTGCTTAGGGCCTTGGATGAGAACTGACATCATAATGAATTTCCGCTTCATGCACATCCAAGGAGGAAGGTTATACATACATAGAGTCATGGGCCAGGTGATGTGATTGCTGCTCTGCTCCCCGAAAGGATTAATGCCATCTGCGCTTAAACCAAACCATATGTTCCCTGGGTCACCTGCAAACTCAGCCCAGTACTGTCTCTCGGATTTTCTCCACTGCGACCCGTCAGCGGGTGCTCTCAACTTCCCGTCTTTCTTACGGTCCTCAATGTGCCATCGCATCAACTTGGCATGCTCTTTGTTTCTGAACAGTCGTTTCAACCGTGGTATTATAGGAGCATACCACATCACATTCGCAGGAACCCTCTTCCTGCGGGGCTCGCCGTCAACATCACCAGGGTCACTGTCATGGTGGGCAAACGGCAAATGCCAAGGGATGGCTAAAGAGAGGAGGAGGCTCGAGGGCGCTGGTGGACTCCAGAGGCGAGGTTGGCATGAGCGGGCGCGGGGCGCCGGACATACCCATGTTCGGGGCTCTCCGGAGAGATAATACCCATGGTCCTGCCGAGTGTAGTTGGATGATCGATAGTACAATGTTGCTCCTGGAGCTGTATGGAGGAGGAAGGAAGCTGGCCAAGGCTTGGGCTGCTCCTTCTCTCCGGTGTTGTTGTTTTGTGGCTAGTCCTATGCTTGCTTGCTTTTCTCTCGTATGTGTTTTCTACTTGCCCTCTCGCTTGCCCCCCGAATGATCGTGGGCTCCCGGGGGGTTTTATAGTCCAACGCCCTGGGGGTACAATGGTAATGTTACAAGTCGGTGCATCCTTATTGTCGGTGTCCGGGGACCCGGGCTGGGTCCTGCTGAGGGCTTGTGGTTCGCCGGGTTCCCCTAGGTGTGGGTCCTGCATGCCTAGGGGGACTATGCGCCGTCTTGTCGATCGTCAGGGCGTGGCCGAGTCGAGTCGCGTACAGTGCTCTCCGTCAGGTTGCCGCTTGCTGTCGTCGGCTGTGAGGGGCAGTGTAGCCACGTCGGCCCCTGGTCAGTCGGGAGTAGGTTACCTTTGTTACGCGTTCCTGACGACGGAGGCATGGGCAGGGCACTGTTGCATCGGTCATCGTTGATTGAAGACTCGTTCCCATCATACGGCCTGGATGGGATGGGAGTTGACACGCGGCTGGATTGCGTAGCACGCCACGGGTGGCGCTGGCTTGTCGAGGAGGCTTTGGTCGTGCCGGGTTCGGCTGTCTTGCGCTAGTCGTTGGGGCCGAGTCGACGTGTCTTGCCGGGTCGGCTAGTCTGGCCGGCTTGCGGGGCTTGGCCGGGTCGAGCGACCCAGCCACGCGCATGCCGATATTGAGGGGCGGTGCCAGCCCCATTGTTTTTTGAAGAGGATCCGGGTTCCGTTGCCTGCCCAGGGTCCATCCCCCCGACAGTAGTCCCCGAAGCTGTGAAGGTCCGCCATCTTCGGATGAGTGGGCTTCGCAGTTTCCGCCTTAAGCAAGGTGGATTCTGCGAGCGCCGGGTCCGGCAACATCCACTATGTGCCGGTTTTCTTGGAAACCTGATCGTGGCATCCCGGCTGTGGCGGGAATCGAGAAGTCCATCGAATCTTGGGGCAATCCCTCGGGCTTTGCGCGGGCGCCACGTGGTGCCCGGAAGTCGGAGGGCTGACAGCCACCGCAGCGTGGCGGGACGGGCGACGGGCTGGGGCCCACTGCCGCGCGCCCTCGGCCCAAGCGCGCGGATTTATTGCGGCATCCGGGGGCCGGTTGCTCTTCCCCCGGGCAGTTACTGCGCGTGTACATGCGCACTTGTTGTGGGGTAGTGGGACGGGCGCATGCAGACGATCCCACTTCCCCACATTCAAACCGAGGGTTATAAATCGGGGGGCAGGGGGCGGCGGACATTATTCTCGCTCGCGCCCTCCTGTTCCTTTGCTCTCGCTCTGCTCTTTGCAACTGATGCACTGCGGCGCCCGCTGCTCCGAGCAGAACTCCTTCGCCGTCCATCTTCCTTCTTCTTCATTTCATCATGACGCTGCCATCGGGCTCCTGGATGGGTTCGAATGTCACCTCCGAGGACATCACCCAACTCCGGGCGACGCGGCGCCTGCCGCGGGAGACGGACGTTGGCGTCCGCCTGCCGCGCGGCGAGCAGAGGCCTCGGCCCGAGGGGCAGGAGCGCGTGGTCTTCCTCCCGCACTTCGAGCGCGGGTTTGGGCTGCCGGTGAGCACCTTCTTCCGCGCGTTCCTGGAGTTCTTCGGGCTCTAGCCGCATCATCTTGGCGTCGGCGCCATCGTCCAGCTCTCCGGCTTCGTCACCCTCTGTGAGGGGTACCTGAGGGTCGAGCCTCTGATCGACCTCTGGCGCGCTTCTTCTCCTTGAAGCAGCAGGGCCCGTCGGCGGGGGAGTTTGCCGACTGCGGCGCCGCTGTCATCTCGAAGCGGTCGGGGGCGGATTTCCCCAAGATCCCGCTGGAGGATTCTGCCAAGAAGTGGCAGAACTCCTTCTTCTACGTCTGCAACCTTGATGCGGATCGCATCAACCTTCCGGCCTTCGCCATCGCACCGCCGCGGGCGAAGATGAACTGGGGCTACTCGCACAGGCGCCCGTCGCAGGAGATCGTCAATCTCTGTGAGCGGGTGACGATGATGAGGACGCAGGAGGGGCTCACGGGCACCGACCTCCTCGCCGCGTTCATCATGCGTCGGGTCCTTCCGCTTCAGGGGCGCTCCTGCCTCATCGGTAAAATGGTCGGCCTTCAAGACACCAACCGTATGGGGTCGACGCGGCTGTCCGAGGAGCAGATCGCGCGCGGCGTGAATGACATCTCCAAGGCCAACCTTGGGGAGGACTGGCGGTTCGGCAAGGCGCCATACAGCAAGTCGAACCCGGTGCAACAGGTGAGTGTCTGGTCTTCGTACTTTGCTGCCAAGAACCTTGTCGGTGTCAAAACTGGCGGATCTCGGGTAGGGGGTCCCGAACTGTGCGTCTAGGCGGATGGTAACAGGAGACAAGGGACATGATGTTTTTACCCAGGTTCGGGCCCTCTCGATGGAGGTAAAACCCTACTCACCTTGATTAATATTGATGATATGGGTAGTACAAGAGTAGATCTACCACGAGATCAGAGTGGCTAAACCCTAGAAGCTAGCCTGTGGTATGATTGTTGTTCGTCCTACGGACTAAAACCCTCCAGTTTATATAGACACCGGAGAGGGCTAGGGTTACACAGAGTTGGTTGCAATGGGAGGATATATACATATCCGTATCGCCAAGCTTGCCTTCCACGCCAAGGAAAGTCCCATCCGGACACGGGACGGAGTCTTCAATCTTGTATCTTCATAGTCCAGGAGTCCGGCCAAAGGTTATAGTCCGCCATCCGGACACCCCTAATCCAGGACTCCCTCAGAAGCCCCTGAACCAGGCTTCAATGACGACGAGTCCGGCGTGCAGATTGTCTTCGGCATTGCAAGGCGGGTTCCTCCTCTGAATACTTCATAGAAGATTTTGAACACAAGGATAGTGTCCGGCTCTGCAAAATAAATTCCACATACCACCGTAGAGATGCCAGGTATTTAACCGGCGAAATTTCGCATAGGCTGCCTGCTCAAGGGCAGGTTATTCCCACTCCCAAGCCTGGTGAGAGCGTGGTGTTTGCATCTCACTTCCTTCAGGGGCCAGGTTTCCCGACGGACCGCTTCGTGAGGGGGCTCATGTTTTATTATGGGTTGGAATTTCACGACTTGGATCCGGAGTCCATCCTCCACATCTCATCGTTCATTGTCGTGTGCGAAGCCTTCCTTCGCATTACCCCTCACTTTGGATTGTGGCTTAAGACCTTCAAAGTGGAGCTAAAGATGATCAAGGGGCAGCAAGCGGAGTGCAGAGGGGCTGTTATAAGCAAGAATGCTGACGCTCCATGGCCCGAGGGCTCTTTTCAAGAGGAGTTCAGCTTATGGCAACAAGAGTGGTTTTATATCACAGCTCCCAGGGGCACCAAGTGGGTGGCGCCACCTGCCTTTCGCTCGGGTCCTCCGCCGCGGCTGGAGTCATGGGTCAGTAAAGGGCTCGACTGGGGGCCGTCCAAGGACGTGCCCTTGTTGCAGGGCCGCATTCAAGATCACCTGGAAAGAGACATCAACTTGGTCGCAGTGACGCGGGTCATGTTGATTCGCCGCACTTTGCCCTGCAAACGCCGCCCCCTCCACCTGTGGGAGTTTAATCCGGAGGGACCACGAGCTCTCCAACACTTTACGGGTGCGACGCCCATGGAGATGTACAAATTGTTCTTCGGATCACAAGCAATGTGTCCGGACTCGACCGAGGACGCGGGTTTGAGCTGCAATCGCCCGGATACTCAAGTAAGTAGCCCTATACCCGGACACGCTATCCGTATATTTATCATAAAATTGCCCTTAAAAGACATGTCCCTTAAACAGGAGTGGATAGCGAAAGCAAAGCTAATCAGGTGTCCGCCCCCCCTCCCTGAGACCACGCCGGATCCCGTGTTAACCAGGATGCTGGAGGTTGTGCCTTTGGAAGAAGGCGAAGGGGGGAACAAGGAAGCTACCGCCTCCCCGAAGGAGGCTGTCAGAAAAGGAGGAATCGAGAATCCCTCCATCCAGGGGAAGAAGAGGACCGCCTCTGAAGACCCGGAGACTATGGTCTCAAAGCGGGGGAAGAAATCTTTGTCAGACGGTCCTGCGCCGGGGGACGCCTCGGCCGCACTATGCCCCCAAGGGGATCAGCCCTCCAGCGAGCCGTAAGTAGAGAGGGGAGTTTTAAAATAAGAGACATCCCTATGCTATTCCTGAGAAAGATAACTAAATTTTTACCTTGTAGTTCGGATCTCAACCCTTCTCAGCAGAGCTCAACTTCAGGGGATCTTCCTCCGGAGATGATGGAGAGCGGAACGCCTCCCCCTGCCGTACCGCCGTGCGAGGCGGGCGACCCTGAGGTGTAAATCACGAAGGGTTTCTCCGAATCCGGCAGGGCGGGAAAGTAGTCATGTGGCCCCCCAAAGCCTTCCGTGTCCGGCCTTCGAAAAAGGCCGTCGGGTGAGTCCGGCACCGTCCGGTGCACGGTCAGAGGAGCTGAAGAATCTGCTCGGGCGAGCGTCTATCTTAGAAGAACACCGTGCGTTGATGGGTATGGTTGTTCAAAGGATTTCATCCGCGGAGAGCGGGTTGTACGAGGCCGCCAGGAGTTTACTGACGGGTTTTGAGGTACGCGAAATGATGTACCTTTTGACGGTTCCGCATATATAAGATGCGCCCTGTGTAGATAGTAGCCCCTGAGACTCGGTGCGTTGTCAAAAATGACAACGCGCCGAGGATCATAATCCCAGGTATAATATGTCGCTCTTCCTATGTAGGTGGCGAAGTGTCCGGTGGCTAGCCGGACTGATGAATTTGCCGAGCTAAAGCGGCAACTTGACGTGGCGGATGCCGACATCGCGCTTGTCAACAAGCGGCTTGACGAGTCACAAGGTATGCAATTTCTCCGCGGACACCTGGTAAGGGGGCTTGATGCCCGTGCCTTACAACATGTATGCTTGATGCAGATGGTGCCGCTGCCATGGAGAACCTTCAGGCGGAACTCACCCGAGCCAAGGAGCAGGCCAGAAAAAGTGATGCGGCTGCCTTAAAGGCGGCCGAAGAGCTGAAAGCCGAACAGGCTGCTCACTGCCGAAGCAGGAAGGAAATGGCTGAGATGGCTGTGAAGTTGAAGGATGCTGCCGACCGTTGCAAGCTTCTTGAAATAGAAGATCGAGAAGAACAGAAGGACCTGGAGAAGGCCACTACCGAGGCCAAGGATGCTCGCTCTGCAATGTGAGCCATGAAGCAGGAGCTACATCAAGCCGGAGATATCGCGGCTGGAAAGCCCTTTATGCTGCGGATGAAGTTCGGGGATCCTAAATATGCTCAGTTGGACCGGCTGTGGAGTGAGGCGGAAACTTATCTGGACTTGGCGGCAAGTGCCGCGGACGCGGCCGAACACTTCCGAGATCAACAGGATCACGAAGTGGAAAAGCTTTTTTGGTCGCAGTTCCACAATCCAGAGCGCCCACTTCCATTAACCGAGCGTTTGGCCGAATGGGCGGAGCTGAATAGGTTATCCGGACTCGCCATGAAGGATATCGTGAGTCATCTGTGGCCGGAAAGGCCTGAGCCGAAGAGTTATTTTAGTTTGGTGCAGCAGTTCCTTGGTGCGGTGCCGCATATCAATGCGATGAAGAGGTCAGCATGCATAGAGGGTCGCGGATGGCTCTTGCCCGTGTCAAGACATACTGGGCGGAGATGAAGGCCACCGACGTTGCATCCCAAGATTCGGACGGGAGCCGAGTACCTGCCGAGCACTATTTTCAGGAAGTTCTGCAGGGCGCTCGTTTAATAGAGACGCAGTGCTCGAAGGATATCATGTTCGAATAACATGTATTATTGTAAAACAATGTTTCGATGGAATATAAAAGTTTTTATACTTGTGCCTGCAAGAATTAAAATACCTCCTGTGTGGCTGTTAATGTATATGTGTATATAACTCGAAAGATGGCGATCTTGACTTCAGCCCCCACGCATATAATGCGGGGTGTTTGCGTATGCATTTTCACACTTGATCCAACATCTTGGTCCTATAAAGGAGGTGATAGCGCAGTGAACTAGGCAACAGGACTATAATGCTTTATCACTTTCACTTAGCCATAGGAGTTTTGATTGAGGCTACTATATAGCCCCTAAAGGCGCGCCTTCGCCGAATTCAGGGCGCGTGTGTGCCTGACCGGGAAACGGCCCTTCGTTAATGCGGAGGAATCCTAAAGATTCCGGCGGGTCATCGAGTGGTTGACCAGTCTCACGCTATATCATGACAGTCAGTTTTCGGCTTTCTCTACTGAGGTGCTCGCCTGTCCGAACCGGGGCACGATCGCAGTAGTTCTCCTGGTGCCGCCTTAGCCGATAGAGCGGAACGTAAGGCAGCAAAACACAGGGCAGGCAAACCCAACATTTGACCAAAGACATGATTCGAGCTGATGCATATAAGGCCAAACTAGCGACGCCGAACACTCCCTAAGGTATTCGGTCTATATGAAAAGCGGGCTGAACAACGCCCTTAGTAATAAGCCCCCGTGTCTAGGTATCGCATAAAATTCTGACGTGGCCACATGCCAAGACGCTAGCCTCCACCTCGGTTATAGCAAGAAACCGGGGGATGTGTATCAACAAGAGACAGTAAAAAAGGTTTACGCAGGGTCTTAATCTGAAAAGAATCCTTGGAACAGGTCCCTACTGCACGTCTGCGCCTGTGTCTCCGTTGTGCCGTATCCTGGACGGGTGTAGCACGGTGTTCATATGTGAAAGAGAGGAACTTAGTTGAAAAAGATCGTGCGAAAATGTACTTTATATTAAATAAACAAAGTACAATTCAAAAAATGAATAAAATTGAGCTTTATTGTCTCTTGTTGTACATGCGCGGAGCCCTTATGCGAGGGTATGCAGCTAGTAAGCCCTTGTATGTTTACACCGGACTCGTCTAGCCATGTCCGGGGTCTGAACGACCTGTTTAGGTGCTTTGATTAGTGAAGCCGGTTTAGTGTGTGGCTGTCAAGGCAGCCGCACAATCTTCCGCGCTCGAGGAACACTCGATATTTCCCTTTAATGAGATGATGCCTCGCGGACCGGGCATTTTAAGTATAAGAGATGCATAATGCGGTATTGCGTTAAAGCGGGCGAAAGCTTCGCGTCCCAGTAGTGCTTGATAGCTACTTGTAAATGGGGCGATGTGGAAGGTTAGCTTTTCGCGGCGGAAGTTGTCGGGTGAGCCGAACATAACTTCTAGCAGGAGAGAGCCCGTACAATGGGCATCTGGGCCTGGCGTTACCCCTTGAAAGGAAGTGTTGCCATGGCGAATTTTTGTTGGGTCTATCCCCATTTTGCGGATTGTGTCCTGATATAGCAGGTTTAGATCACTGCTGCCGTCCATTAGGACTTGTGTAAAGTGGAGTCCGTCAATTATCGGATCTAATATCAAGGCAGTCCAGCCTGCATTCCGGATACTTCTAGAGTAATCCTGATGGTCGAAGGTGATTGGTTTTAACAACCAGTGGCGGGACTCCTCTGGGATAGGCTGTATGGCGCGTATCTCTATGGGCGCCACTCTGTTTTTCCCTTTTGTCACTTGAAGGGAGTTTACTGTTTTTACTTCCTGTGGGAAATTCTTTTGTTTTCCGGTGCTCTGCTTGTGGGGTTCGTCGTCGTCCTCGCTTGGTGTGTCGAGCCCCTTATGTTCGGCGTTGAGTTTGCCGGATTGCTTGAAGACCCAACAATCTCTGTTGGTATGGTTTGCAGGCTTTCCGGGAGTACTATGGATTTGACATATTTTGTCCAAGATTTTTGTCGGATTTCGGGTTCCGGCAGACCCTCTAGGTTCAAACTCTAGGGTGCGCGCGGAGATCTCGCCCTCTACCTACCTGCACCTCGCCGCCTCGCTAGGATCTAAACTATCAAAAGAGCAACACAAGAGACACAAGGTTTATACTGGTTCGGGCCACCATTGTGGTGTAACACCCTACTCCAGTGTGTGGTGTGGTGGATTGCCTCAGGGGCTGATGATGAACAATACAAGGAAGAACAGCCTCGCGAGGGTCTGTTTTTGGCTGGTGCGACGAACTTGCGGGGCTTGGCCGGGTCGAGCGACCCAGCCACGCGCATGCCGATATTGAGGGGCGGTGCCAGCCCCATTGTTTTTTGAAGAGGATCCGGGTTCCGTTGCACCTTGAGGTCCATCCCCGACGATGATCCACAGAAGCTGTGAAGGGCCGCCATCTTCGGATGAGTGGGCCTTCGCAGTTTCCCCCTTAAGCAAGGTGGATTCTGCGAGCGCCGGGTCCGGCAACATCCACTATGTGCCGGTTTGCTTGGAAACCTGATCGTGGCATCCCGGCCGTGGCGGGAATCGAGAAGTCCATCGAATCTTGGGGCAATCCCTCGGGCTTTGCGCGGGCGCCACGTGGTGCCCGGAAGTCGGAGGGGCCTGACGAACCCTGCAGCGTGGCCGGGACGGGCGACGGGCTGGGGCCCACCGCCGCGCGCCCTCGGCCCAAGCGCGCGGATTTATTGCGGCATCCGGGGGCCGGTTGCTCTTCCCCCGGGCAGTTACTGCGCGTGTACATGCGCACTTGTTGTGGGGTAGTGGGACGGGCGCATGCAGACGATCCCACTTCCCCACATTCAAACCGAGGTTACTCATCGGGGCGAGGCGGCGGACATTATTCTCGCTCGCGCCCTCCTGTTCCTTTGCTCTCGCTCTGCTCTTTGCAACTGACGCACTGCGGCGCCCGCTGCTCCGAGCAGAACTCCTTCGTCGTCCATCTTCCTTCTTCTTCATTTCATCATGACGCTGCCATCGGGCTCCTGGATGGGTTCGAATGTCACCTCCGAGGACATTACCCAACTCCGGGCGACGCCAGCGCTGCGCTGGAGAGGCAGACGTCGGCGTCCGCCTGCCGCGCGGTGAGCAGAGGCCTCGGCCCAAGGGGCAGGAGCGCGTGGTCTTCCTCCCGCACTTCGAGCGCGGGTTCGGGCTGCCGGTGAGCACCTTCTTCCGCGCGTTCCTGGAGTTCTTCAGGCTCCAGCCGCATCATCTTGGCGTCGGCGCCATCGTCCAGCTCTCCGGCTTTGTCACCCTCTGCGAGGGTACACGGGGGTCGAGCCTCGATCGACCTCTGGCGCGCTTCTTCTCCTTGAAGCGGCGGGGCCCGTCGGCCGAGAATTCGCCCGACTCTTGGCGCTTTGTCATCTCGAAGCGGTCGGGGGCGGATTTCCCCAAGATCCCGCTGGAGGATTCTGCCAAGAAGTGGCAGAACTCCTTCTTCTACGTTTGCAACCTTGATGCGGATCGCATCAACCTTCCAGCCTTCGCCATCGCACCGCCGCGGGCAAAGATGAACTGGGGCTACTCGCCCAGGCGCCCGTCGCAGGAGATCGTCAATCTCTGCGAGCGGGTGACGATGATGAGGACGCAGAAGGGGCTCACGGGCACCCACCTCCTCACCGCGTTCATCATGCGTCGGGTCCTTCCGCTTCAGGGGCGCTCCTGCCTCATCGGCAAAATGGTCGGCCTTCAAGACACCAACCGTATGGGGTCGACGCGGCTGTCCGAGGAGCAGATCATGTGGCAACAGATGACATCTCCAAGGCCAACCTTGGGGAGGGCTGGCGGTTCGGCAAGGCGCCATACAGCAAGTCGAACCCGGCGCAACAGGTGAGTGTCTGGTCTTCTTACTTTGCTGCCAAGCACCTTGTCGGTGTCAAAACCGGCGGATCTCGGGTAGGGGGTCCCGAACTATGCGTCTAGGCGGATGGTAACAGGAGACAAGGGACATGATGTTTTTACCCAGGTTCGGGCCCTCTCGATGGAGGTAAAACCCTACTCACTGCTTGATTAATATTGATGATATGGGTAGTACAAGAGTAGATCTACCACGAGATCGGAGAGGCTAAACCCTAGAAGCTAGCCTGTGGTATGATTGTTGTTAGTCCTCTGGACTAAAACCCTCCAGGTTTATATAGACACCGGAGAGGGCTAGGGGTTACCTGCAGTTGGTTACAATGGAAGGAGATCTACATATCCGTATCGCCAAGCTTGCCTTCCACGCCAAGGAAGTCCCATCGGGACACGGGACGAAGTCTTCAATCTTGTATCTTCATAGTCCAGGAGTTCGGCCAAAGGTCATAGTCCGGCCATCCGGACACCCCTAATCAAGGACTCCCTCAGTAGCCCCTCAACCAGGCTTCAATGACGACGAGTCCGGCGCGCAGATTGTCTTAGACATTGCAAGGCGGGTTCCTCCTCTGAATACTTCATAGAAGATTTTGAACACAAGGATAGTGTCCGGCTCTGCAAAATAAGTTCCACATACCACCGTAGAGAGAAAAATATTTGCACAAATCCAATCTGCTGACGTATTCCGCAGCATGACATCACACTGCAGCCAAGTTTTCTTGTCCCACCTCAAGCCAGCGTTTAGCGAGGCGGTTTCCTTGGCACGTCTTGTCAAAGCAGAGATCGTGTCCCCTTATTCCGGGATTCTCATTAATACGGGCGTGGGTAACCCAATCATGCCCGTTGGCACGTCTCCTCTATCGAAGGCGAGTCCCAAACGGTCGCGGGGAGGGCTCTTGGTATTCAACCTCTTTATAAAAAGACCAAGGCTCTACTCCTTTCTTTCAATCTCAATCGAATCCGCCCCTCGCCTTGAGTTCCAACACCCAAAGCTCCAGATTCAGGCGCTTCGGACCTTTGATGATGTCCGGCTCCGACCTTCAAGGCCGGTGGATGCCTTCCTCCGTTACGGAAGAAGACGTGCAAAAGCTAAGAGATGCCATGTATTTAACCGGCGAAATTTCGCATAGGCTGCCTGCTCAAGGGCAGGTTATTCCCACTCCCAAGCCTGGTGAGAGCGTGGTGTTTGCATCTCACTTCCTTTAGGGGCCAGGCTTCCCGACGGACCCCTTCGTGAGGGGGCTCATGTTTTATTATGGGTTGGAATTTCACGACTTGGATCCGGAGTCCATCCTCCACATCTTATCATTCATTGTCGTGTGCGAAGCCTTCCTCCGCATTACACCTCACTTTGGATTGTGGCTTAAGACCTTCAAAGTGGAGCTGAAGATGATCAAGGGGAAGCAAGCGGAGTGCAGAGGGGCTGTTATAAGCAAGAATGCTGACGCTCCATGGCCCGAGGGCTCTTTTCAAGAGGAGTTCAGCTTATGGCAACAAGAGTGGTTTTATATCACAGCTCCCAGGGGCACCAAGTGGGTGGCGCCACCTGCCTTTCGCTCGGGTCCTCCCCCGCGGCTGGTGTCATGGGTTAGTAAAGGGCTCGACTAGGGGCCGTCCAAGGATGTGCCCTTGTTGCAGGGCCGCATTCAAGATCACCTGGAAAGAGACATCAACCTGGTCGCAGTGACGCGGGTCATGTTGATTCGCCGCACTTTGCCCTGCAAATGCCGCCCCCTCCACCTGTGGGAGTTTAATCCGGAGGGACCACGAGCTCTCCAACACTTTACGGGCGCGACGCCCATGGAGATGTACAAATTGTTCTTCGGATCACAAGCAATGTGTCCGGACTCGACCGAGGACGCGGGTCTGAGCTGCAATCGCCCGGATACTCAAGTAAGTAGCCATGTACCCGGACACGCTATCCGTATATTTATCATAAAATTGCCCTTAAAAGACATGTCCCTTTAACAGGAGTGGATAGCGAAAGCACAGCTAATCAGGTGTCCGGCCCCCCTCCCTGAGACCACACCGGATCCCGTGTTAACCAGGATGCTGGAGGTTGCGCCTTTGGAAGAAGGCGAAGGGGGGAACAAGGAAGCTACCGCCTCCCCGAAGGAGGCTGTCAGAAAAGGAGGAATCGAGAATCCCTCCATCCAGGGGAAGAAGAGGACCGCCTCTGAATACCCGGAGACTATGGTCTCAAAGTGGGGGAAGAAATCTTCGTCAAAGGGTCCTGCGCCGGGGGACGCCTCGGCCGCACTGTGCCCCCAAGGGGATCAGCCCACCAGCGAGCCGTAAGTAGAGAGGGGAGTTTTAAAATAAGAGACATCCCTATTCTATTCCTGAGAAAGATAACTAAATTTTTACCTTGTAGTTCGGATCTCAGCCCTTCTCAGCAGAGCTCATCTTTAGGGGATCTTCGTCCGGAGATGATGGAGAGCGGAACGCCTCCCCCTGTCGTACCGCTGTGCGAGGCGGGCGACCCTGAGGTGTCGTCACGAAGGGTTTCTCCGAATCCGGCAGGGCGGGAAAGTAGTCATGTGGCCCCCCAAAGCCTTCCGTGTCCGGCCTTCGAAAAAGGCCGTCGGGTGAGTCCGGCACCGTCCGGTGCACGGTCGGAGGAGCTTAAGAATCTGCTCGGGCGAGCGTCTATCTTAGAAGAACACCGTGCATTGATGGGTACGGTGGTTCAAAAGATTTCATCCACGGAGAGTGGGTTGTACGAGGCCGCCAGGAGTTTAATGACGGGTTTTGAGGTACGCAAAATGATGTACCTTTTGACGGTTCCGCATATATAAGATGCGCCCTGTGTAGATAGTAGCCCCTGAGACTCGGTGCGTTGTCAAAAATGACAGCGCGCCGAGGATCATAATCCCAGGTATAATATGTCGCTCTTCCTATGTAGGTGGCGAAGTGTCCGGTGGCTAGCCGGACTGATGAATTTGCCGAGCTAAAGCGGCAACTTGACGTGGCGGATGCCGACATCGCGCTTGTCAACAAGCGGCTTGACGAGTCACAAGTTATGCAATTTCTCCGCGGACACCTGGTAAGGGGGCTTGATGCCCGTGCCTTACAACATGTATGCTTGATGCAGATGGTGCCGCTGCCATGGAGAACCTTCAAAGCGGAACTCACCCGAGCCAAGGAGCAGGCCGAGAAAAAGTGATCACGGCTGCCTTAAAGGCGGCGAAGAGCTGAAAAGCGAACAGGCTGCTCACTTTGCCAAGGGGAAGGAAATGGCTGAGATGGCTGTGAAGTTGAAGGATGCTGCCGACCGTTGCAAGCTTCTTGAAATAGAAGATCGAGAAGAACAGAAGGACCTGGAGAAGGCCACTACCGAGGCCAAGGATGCTCGCTCTGCAATGTGAGCCATGAAGCAGGAGCTACGTCAGGCTGGAGATATCGCGGTTGGAAAGCCCTTTATGCTGCGGATGAAGTTCGGGGATCCTAAATATGCTCAGTTGGACCGGCTGTGGAGTGAGGCGGATACTTATCTGGACTTGGCGGCAAGTGCCGCGGACGCGGCCGAACACTTCCGAGAGCAACAGGATCACGAAGTGGAAAAGCTTTTTTGGTCGCAGTTCCACAATCCAGAGCGCCCACTTCCATTAACCGAGAGTTTGGCCGAATGGGCGGAACTGAATAGGTTATCCGGACTCGCCATGAAGGATATCGTGAGTCATCTGTGGCCGGAAAGGCCCGAGCCGAAGAGTTATTTTAGTTTGGTGCAGCAGTTCCTTGGTGCGGTGCCGCATATCAATGCAATGAAGAGGTCAGCATGCATAGAGGGTGCGCGGATGGCTCTTTCCCGTGTCAAGACATACTGGGCGGAGATGAAGGCCACCGACGTTGCATCCCAAGATTCGGACGGGAGCCGAGTACCTGCCGAGCACTATTTTCAGGAAGTTCTGCAGGGCGCTCGTTTAATAGAGACGCAGTGCTCGAAGGATATCATGTTCGAATAACATGTATTATTGTAAAACAATGTTTCGATGGAATATAAAAGCTTTTTATAGGTGTGCCTGCAAGAATTAAAATAACTCATGTGCGGTTGTTAATATATATGTGTATATAACCTGAAAGATGGCAGTCTTCGGCTTCAGCCCCCATGCATATAATGCGGGGGTGTTCGCAGAAGGCGCATTTTCACACTTGATCCAACATCTTGGTCCTATAAAGGAGGTGATAGCGCAGTGAACTAGGCAACCGGACTATAATGCTTTATCACTTTCACTTAGCCATTGGAGTTTGACTGTGAGGCTACTATATAGCCCCTAGGGGCACAGGCTTCGCCCGAATTCGAGCGGCGTGTGTACTGGCCGGGAAAGCGGCCCTTCGTTAATCGGAGGAATCCTAAAGATTTCGGCGGGTCATCGAGTGGTTGACCAGTCTCACGCTATATCATGACAGTCGATTTCGGCTTTCTCTCTTGAGGTGCTCGCTTTGGCGAACCGGGCACGATCGCGATAGTTCTCCTGGTGCCGCCTTAGCCGATAGAGCGGGCGTAAGGCAGCAAAACACAGGAGCCGGGCAAACCCAACATTTGACCAAAGACATGATTCGGAGCTGATGCATATAAGGCCAAACTAGCGACGCCGAACACTCCCTAAGGTATTCGGTCTATATGAAAACGGGCTGAACAACGCCCTTAGTAATAAGCCCCTGGTGTCCAGGTACGTGCAAAATTCTGACGTGGCCACATGCCAAGACGCCAGCCTCCACCTCGGTTATAGCAAGAAACCGGGGGATGTGTATCAACAAGAGACAGTAAAAAGGTTTACCTTGAGGTCTTAATCTGAAAAGAATCCTTGGAACGAGTCCCTACTGCACGTCTGCGCCTGTGTCTCCGTTGTGCCGTATCCTGGACGGGTGTAGCACGGTGTTCATATGTGAAAGAGAGGAACTTAGTTGAAAAAAATCGTGCGAAAATGTACGTTATATTAAATAAACAAAGTACAATTCAAAAAATGAATAAAATTGAGCTTTATTGTCTCTTGTTGTACATGCGCGGAGCCCCTTGTACGGGGGTATGCAGCTAGTAAGCCCTTGTATGTTTACACCGGACTCGTCTAGCCATGTCCGGGGTCTGAATGACCTGTTTAGGTGCTTTGATTAGTGAAGCCGGTTTAGTGTGTGGCTGTCAAGGCAGCCGCACAATCTTCCACGCTCGAGGAACATTCGATATTTCCCTTTAATGAGATGATGCCTGGCGGACCGGGCATTTTAAGTATAAGAGATGCATAATGCGGTATTGCGTTAAAGCGGGCGAAAGCTTCGCGTCCCAATAGTGCTTGATAGCTACTTGTAAATGGGGCGATGTGGAAGGTTAGCTTTTCGCGGCGGAAGTTGTCGGGTGGGCCGAACATAACTTCTAGCAGGAGAGAGCCTGAACAATGGGCATCTGGTCCTGGCGTTACCCCTTGAAAGGAAGTGTTGCCATGTCGAATTTTTGTTGGGTCTACCCCCATTTTGCGGATTGTGTCCTGATATAGCAGGTTTAGATCACTGCTGCCGTCCACTAGGACTTGTTTAAAGTGGAGTCCGTCAATTATCGGATCTAATATCAATGCAGTCCAGCCTGCATTCCGGATACTTCTAGAGTAATCCTGATGGTTGAAGGTGATTGGTTTTAACAACCAGTGGCGGGACTCCTCTGGGATAGGCCGTATGGCGCATATCTCTATGGGCGCCACTCTGTTTTTCCCTTTTGTCACTTGAAGGGAGTTTAATATTTTTACTTCCTGTGGGAAATTCTTTTGTTTTCCGGTGCTCTGCTTGTGGGGTTCGTCGTCGTCCTCGCTTGGTGTGTCGAGCCCCTTGTGTTCGGCGTTGAGTTTGCCGGATTGCTTGAAGACCCAACAATCTCTGTTGGTATGGTTTGCAGGCTTTCCGGGAGTACTGTGGATTTGACATATTTTGTCCAAGATTTTTGTCGGATTTCGGGTTCCGGCAGACCCTCTAGGTTCGAACTCTGGGGTGCGCGCGGAGATCTCGCCCTCTACCTACCTGCACCTCACCGCCTCGCTAGGATCTAAACTATCAAAAGAACAACACAAGAGACACAAGGTTTATACTTGTTCGGGCCACCATTGTGGTGTAACACCCTACTCCAGTGTGTGGTGTGGTGGATTGCCTCAGGGGCTGATGATGAACAATACAAGGAAGAACAGCCTAGCGAGGGTCTGTTCTTGGCTGGTACGACGAACTTCTAGGGGGGGTTCAGTCGCTTCTCTCTCTCTCTCTCTTTGATTGATCATTCGATCCGATCAAGCTCTCTCTACCCTGTGGGTTGCTAGTCCTATTTATAGGCAAAGGCCCTGGGCCTCTTCCCAAATATTGAGCACGAAGGGCGCCAACAATTGGCCATTTTGAAGGGGAACATCTGGTACACTTATCCTGACTAAAGTTTGTCCTCGCCTGTCAAAGGCTCTGGTGGTGACGCCGGCTTGGGCTCCACGATGACTTCCTTCCTGCCATTGCGACGGTCTTGGTCTTCTTGTACCGAAACGGATGCCTTTGCTTGATACTCTTGCCTGCGCTTGCCCCCTTTGCACCAAAGAGGAAATGAGGACCTTGCTTGCAGCGCTGGTATCCGCTGGCGCCCTTGGTCGTCATGGCTTGCGTCATGGGCACCGAGTGAGGTACACCGCCTTGATCTCTCCGCCTCCTCGCGAGCCAGCCTGACGAGGCCATGCCTGAGGAAGCTCCCTGTCGTCCGCCCCGTGAGGCTTGGCCCCTCGCGAGGGTCTTGAGCTTGTGCTGATGAAGATGGGCCGTACTGGGCCACCCCTTGAGCCCCGCCGCAGGCCGCAGGCAAGCAAGTCTGGGTACCCCCGTTCCCAGAAAACCGACAGTAGCCCCCGGGCCCAAGGCGCGCCTGGGCTTGGCCGAGCAGAGAAGTGAAGGGGCAAGTGCGAAGCGCCGCGGGCCCTAACAGCCTGCGGCCTTGGGCGCCGCGTGGCGGTTGAATGGACGTGGGCTCCCCTGCTTCCCCACGATGCCTCGGCAACTGCATGAATCTACGATTCCCTGCATGCAAAGCGGGTCATGATTACCTGCGATCGTGGAGGTCGATGGTTGGCCTTCCCCGGCTATAAGTACGGAACGGTGCATGCCCTTCTAGTCCATCTCTTCTTGCTTCTCCTTCTTCCCCGTCCTTGCTCCTCCTTGCCGCAATGGCTCCGATCCACCGGTTCTCCGCGGAAGAGAAGGGAAAGGCTCCCCGGGAGGGTCCCGACCCGCTTCCGCCGTCGAAACGGCTAGCCCTATGCCGTCGAGATGAGGGCGCCCGGCAAGAGGTGTCGAGGCCTTGGTGCGAGCGGCCGCCGCCAGGGTTCCCGCTGCCCTTGTACGCCCATATTGAGGGCCCTGAAGGAGTTTACGTCGAGCGCCATGGACAACGCCGCCGTCGACGTCGGCGGGTCACGGCGGTGCGCGTTGTCCCTCCTGGAGTTCATGCCGAGGGCTCCTCCCGAGAGTTTGTGCTCCACGCCGCCATGCCTCCTCAGTCTTGGATCCGCCTTCCTCCCTCCTTCGCCTTCGTGATGCCACAGGGGGGATATTTGGAGCTCTGGTTGCAGCACGCCGGCTGCAACACCCTCGCGACCGAAGCGGAGGTCACGGTCGTCGCTCCGGGCAAGGTCTTCATGACTCGAGGCTGGGGCGAGATCGCATGAGTCTGCAGGACGAGGGGCGCCCTCGCGATCCACCTGGAGTACGACGGCGCTTCCATGATGCTCTTCAGGGTCTTCAACACGGACGGACGCCGGCTGGAGTGCTGCCTTGAGAGAGGTGGTCGGGGCCCTGCGCGGCAAGGACCAGGCTAGCCGATCACTCCCTCAGCAGCTCCTCAGGTGGCGATGGCGTCGGAGGATCCAGCGACTCCGCCGAGCTCTTCGCGACTCCGGAGACGAGCGACGACAGCTACGAGCCCCCGAGCCTGCGCCGCTCTCGGAGCAGGGCGGGCTCGTCAGGCCGCCGCCGCCTCTGATCTGGATGAGGTTGGCGCCGGTGCTTGACAGCCCACTGTTGATGATGGCATCTCTTGCGGAGGCACGTGTAGTTAGCGTTCTTTAGGACATGTTCCCTCTGTCCCCTGCGAGGAATCGGAAAGCGTGCCCCGTGGGGGCTTGTAAGGTGCCTGCGGTTCTGTTTGTTAATATGATCCTTGCTATGAAGTAGTGCGAGATGCTCATTCCGTCTTAGCTTAGTTCTTCCTTTCGAACCTCACGAGGGCTCGGTGCTCAGCGCCGACAGGTCCCGGTCCCAAGGCAGGCTTCAGCCGTCGCTCGTATGCCAGGTCGCAATGCCGTGGTCAAGGCCAGGAGGTGAGCAGCCCGGGGTCCAGTAAGAGCCCGTGAGTCGCGATGCTCAGGAGGTCCCCTTTAGCGCTCAAGCAGCCATCGTTCGGTGAGAAAGGAGCGCAACGTTGCTAACCCGGGATTGCATTGGGTGCGGGGTCGGTGCTGCGATAGCCAGTATTTCCGGAGGGTGACTTATCTCGGGAGTCAGGAACCGTTTCCTGGTGCGACGCTAGGTCCGCGCATCGGCAGGCGAGGGGTTGCCCGGCGAGGTCCCCGCGTGCCTCTTCCCTCTCGCCTATGCTCCCCTTCTGCTCTACGTCCTCGGGTCCCGGCCCTCGAGCGGGTCTCAGCCGTCGCTGGTATGCCAGGTCGTGATGCCGTCGACAAGGCCAGAGGGTGAGGGCTGGAGAGCCAGTAGGAGCCCGTGAGTCGCGATGCTCAGGTACCCCCCCTTTAACGTGCAAGCGGTTCGCGTGGACGAGAGTGAAGGAGACAACATGAGGGCCTCGCTTGGCACTGCTCCTTGAAGGGATCCTGCAGGCTCACCACAAAAAGAACAAGAGTCCTCTATGACAAGCGACGGTCAGCCGTTGGTTGCTTTGGAGATATGACGAGGCACTGAAGGCCTAACGAGGTGGCGCTGTGCGGGGCTGCCGCGGCCAGAGCTCAGCCATTCAGGTTTGTCGGGGCCGCAGGGACGGACCCATGCGCAAGCGTCGTGCCGTTGGGGAGCAGCTTCATCAGTTGGTGTCAGTTAAGCAGGTAACTAGGTCAAGCACGTTAATCATGAACGAGCAAGTTCATTTAGATAGGTGCAGGGAAGGCAGACGTTCTTTGGAGTGCGGCCCGGCGACTTGGGGATGATGCAGCCCGAGGGGCGCCCCCAACAAAGTAAACTAGGAACATGAAGTAAAAGGGATACCCACCGCAGGGACGGACACACGCGACCTGGGAATGATGCAGCCCTGGGGGGCGCTCCCAGCTGGAAATGAAACTTCAAGGAAGTCACCTGATAACGTTGAAGACGAAGGGATGCTGAAGTAGCGGGCGTCGTGGGCTGCGGAAGCCGATCTTCATGAGCCCCTAGGCCCAGGAGCCTCGGGAGGCTCCGGAGGCGCTGGTGGCTCCTCGCGTACCATATCCATCTCCGCCAGGACTGCGGAACGCCTGTCCTCTTGAGCCTCCAGGATGCTCCCCATGAGGCGCTGGTACGTGGCGGCCGCGTTCGACACGCCGTAGGGCATGCGAACGTAGTTGTGGGGTGGACCGCCATGGCGCCCGGCGTGTGAGGCCGAGCACTCCCCGAGGCGGCTCGGTTGAGCCACCTGGTATGTCGATGCAGAGCCCTTGAGGATGGGGAGCTGCGGCGGAGTGGCGGCGGCTACCACTCATGACTCTTGACTCCTGCAGCTCCCTGAATGGTCTGGCCGGGACGAACTCCTGAGGGTTTGGCCCTCCTTGCCTTGCTCCTTCCTGAGGGAAACGTGCTTTGAAACATGCCTCCAAGTGGTGCCCGAGCGCCTCCCTCGTGACCTCAGCAAGGTCGGTGGCCCTCCAGGAGAAAGCCCCCGAGCCTTGCTTGAGGAGGGCGCCGGGCGCGCCTTCCTATGCGACAGAAGGAGGTGCCCCTTGAACAGGCGCAGACCCTGAGGGGCCTGCCTCCTGAGGGGTCGGGCCTGGCGATGTCTTCTTCTTGAGAGCGGTCTCGGGGAGCCTCACGCTCCTGCGATCTGGGTCTTCAAGTGATGCGGCTTGAAAATCTCGCTCCAGGGAGCACACCGCGTCTCTTTCTTCACAAGGCACCGTGATGACTCCGCCGCTTCCTGGCATCTTGAGGACGTTGTAGCCGTGATGAGTCACGGCCATGAACTTGGCCAGAGCTGGGTACCCGAGGATGGCATTGTATGGCAGGAGAATGTGGGCGACATCAAAGTCGATGAGCTCGGTGCGGTAGTTGTCGCGCGCCCCGAAGGTGACAGGGAGGCGGACCTGCCCAATCGGGACTGTGGAGCCATCGGTGACTCGGAGAAAGGCTTGGTTGGTGAAGCTGATTGTAAGGCACTTGGAGATTGTTGAACGTCTCCACGGACAGGACATTGAGCCCTGCTCCGCCTTCGATGAGGGTCCTGGTGACTTGCACGTTGCTGATGATTGGGGAACAAAGCATCGGGAGGACTCCGGCTGTGGCCGCGCACTTGAGCTGATCTGCTGAGCTGAACGTGATGGCGCACGCCGACCACCTGAGAAGACGCGTGGCTTCGAGCTTGGGGAGGAATGCATTCACTTCGCAGGCGAACTGCTTGAAGATGCGTTGAGAGGCTGGGGCTTGAGCTCCGCCCAGGATGCAAGCGATCGCAGCTGCTCACCCGAAGCCCCAGCCCCCTCGTCCTGATGATGGTCCTCATTTTCTTCTTGGCTGCAGCGGCAGAGGAGGGAGGCCTGCGTTTCCTTGCGGGCGATCCTCGCGAGGCTGATCCCTCCAGCTTCCCTCGCGAGGCTCATCCTGCCAGTGATCCTCGCGAGGCCGGTCGCGCCACCCTTGGCGAGGGCCATGGTCTTCCCAGCGTCCTGCGTTTCTTCCTCCTCCTCGGCCGTAGCCTCGATCGTTGCAGTCGGGGCGTCGACCGATCCTCCCTTCTCGCACGGCTCGGAGCTCTTGACAATCGTTGGTGTTGTGGGTGTGGAGGTCGTGGTACACACAGTACTGGCTGCCCTTGGAAGACTCGGGCTGATCTCTGCCCTGCTTAGTGTCTGGTTCTGCCACGAGCACGGCAGCCCCCTTGTGCTTCACGTCCTTGGCCTTGGGCTTCTTCTCTTCTGGGTCTGCGGCTGGCAGCTTGAGGAGGGAAAGGCGTCCTTCCTCAGCCCTGGCGCACTTGGTCGCCAAGTTGAGCAGCTCCAAGGAAGTGCACAGATCTTCATGCATCGCCAGCTCCTCCTTCATCTTGACGTCGCGCACACCGTCGGAGAAGGCCGAGATGATGGCCTCCTCGGTCACCTTGGGAATGTTGAGGTGTGCGTTGTTGAAGCGCTGGATGTACTTCTGCAGGGTCTCCCCTGGATGCTGCTTGATGCGGCGCATGTCGCTCCTGGCGAGGCCGGTCGCGAAGTGCCTTGGAAGTTAGCGATGAAGCGGGTGCGCATCTCGTCCCGGGAGGAGATCGTGCGAGAGCCAAGATTCGAGAGCCAGTGCGGGCCCGTTCTTGAGCACGATGGGAAACCAGTTCGCCATGACCTTCTCGTCCCCGTTGGTGGCTTCGATGCCCAGCTCGTAGAGCTGGAGGAACTCCGCTGGGTCGGCCGTGCCGTCGTAGCGAGGAGGCAGGTCTGGCTTGAACTTGCCGGGCCACGCGACGCTGTGCAGCTCGGTGGTGAAGGCACGGTAGCCTGTTGTGGCCACGGGAGGCCTTTGGTGACGAAGAGCCTGGTCTTGCGGGTCCCCATGCGCTGCCGCAGGGAGCAGCGTGGGGTCTTGGCGTCTTTGGAAGCGAGGCGTGGTCGTGGACGAGCCGGTGCGAGGAGCACTCGGGCAGCTTCTTGAGGCGGCGACCTCTTGGCAGCTCTGCTCTTCTTGTTGGCGCCCAGACGGAGTGGGTTCTGTCCCGAGGGCCCGCAGCGCCTTAGGGCCAAAGGCGCCTTCTTGAGGGAGGCGGCTGGCGCCCACAGAGCTTCATCGCCCAGCGAGGCGAAGCGGCTTGATGATGAGAAGGACGGCCTTGGGGAGCCCCTGCGGCGCGGATGAGCTTCGGCGGCCAGTCGAGCCACTCTTCGTAGACGTTGTCGACAGGGCGGTAGCGCAGGAGCTCGATTGCCGCGATGAGCACAGCTCGAGCCTCCATGGGCGCGCGGAGCGCGGGGGACGAAGAACCAGATGGGGCGAGCGAAGGAGTAGCGGTACGGCCCTCTCGCCTCACGGACGGATGCTGGGACGATGCTTGCTGCTCGTTCCCCGTCGGGCCGGTGGCGGCGTTGATGGCAGGCGACGGGGAACGGCGGGGGCAGCCGCCGACGAGGGCCGTCTGGGCGACGTGGGAAGCGAGAGCAGCTCAGCGCTCGGCGCGGGCCCGACGAGTGTCTGACATGGATGTGATGGTCGGCGAAGAACAGGGTAACGGAAGACGAATTCTGGCGCACCCCTACATGGCGCGCCAAATGTCGGATTTCGGGTTCCGGCAGACCCTCTAGGTTCAAACTCTGGGGTGCGCGCGGAGATCTCGCCCTCTACCTACCTGCACCTCGCCGACTCGCTAGGATCTAAACTATCAAAAGAACAACACAAGAGACACAAGGTTTATACTGGTTCGGGCCACCATTATGGTGTAACACCCTACTCCAGTGTGTGGTGTGGTGGATTGCCTCAGGGGCTGATGATGAACAATACAAGGAAGAACAGCCTCGCGAGGGTCTGTTCTTGGCTGGTGCGACGAACTGCTAGGGGGAGTTCAGTCGCTTCTCTCTCTCTCTCTGTGATTGATCACTCGATCCGATCAAGCTCTCTCTACCCTGTGGGTGGCTAGTCCTATTTATTGGCAAAGGCCCTGGGCCTCTTCCCAAATATTGAACGGGAAGCGCGCCAACAATTGGCCATTTTGAAGGGGAACATCTAGTACACTTATCCTGACTAAAGTTAGTCCTCGCCTGTCAAAGGCTCTGGTGGTGACGCCGGCTTGGGCTCCACGATGACTTCCTGCCGTTGTGACGGTCTTAGTCTTGTTGCACCGAAATGGATGCCTTTGCTTGATACTCTTGCCTGCGCTTGCCCCTTTGTACCAAAGAGGAAATGAGGACACTGCGCGCGCTGGCGCCCGCCTGGCGCCCTTGGTCGTCATGGCTTGCGTCATGGGCACCTCGTGAGGTACCCCGCCTTGATCTCTCCGCCTCCTGGCGAGCCAACCTGACGAGGCCGTGCCCGAGGAAGTTTCCTGTCATCCGCCCCGCGAGGCTTGGCCCCTCGCGCGGATCTTGAGCTTGTGCCGATGAAGATGGGCCGTACTGGGCCAACCCTTGAGCCACGCCGCAGGCCGCAGGCAGGCAAGTCTGGGTACCCCCATTCCCAGAACACCGACAATTTTTTTTAAGTTAGATAGCTCGTCCCTGTTATCCTTGAGGGGCAGCTTTTTCTGATTCTGCCGAGAGCTTTTGAATCCGGCGTTGACTGCCGTGCTCTTCAGGCTGTTTCCCTTGGTCCGGCGCTGGTCCTTGCTGCGTCGCGGTTTCCCGTTTCCATCCCTAACCCGGATGTACTTGGGTCGCTGGTACTGCATCTTGCCAACCAGCTATCCTCTCCTAGCATAGCGGGTCATGAGGCTTGTTAATGCGGCCATTGTTCTTGGCTTTTCTTGGCCGAGGTGTCTGGCGAGCCATTCGTCTCGGACGTTGTGTTTGAAAGCTGCTAAGGCTTCGGCGTCCGGACAGTCGACTATCTGGTTCTTTTTAGTAAGGAATCTATTTCATAATTTCCGGGCTGACTCTCCAGGTTGTTGAGTTATGTGACTTAAATCGTCTGCATCCGGAGGTCGAACATAGGTCCCTTGAAAATTTTCCCGAAAAGCATCCTCCAGCTCTTCCCAACTTCCAATGGTGTTTTTGGGAAGGCTTTTAAGCCAAAGCCGGGCTGGCCCTTTGAGCTTGAGGGGTAAGTATTTTATGGCATGGAGGTCATCTCCTCTAGCCATGTGTATGTGGAGGATGTAATCCTCAATCCAGACTCCAGGGTCTGTTGTTCCGTCGTATGCCTCTATGTTTACGGGCTTGAATCCCGCTGGCAATTCATGATCCAAAGACTCATCGGTGAAACATAGGGGGTGTGCGGCGCCCCTATATTTGGGTGTACCGTGATGTTCGGATACTTGATGTGTTGCATTGCTTACTAGAGCTTGCTTTCTTGGCCCATAGATAGATCTGGCTGGGCCGTATTTTTGATGCGAATCCTTGTGCTGATCGGCGTGTCGGCTGTGCGGCGTCCTTTGCCGCCTTTGTGTTGGCCATGGGGTCGTTTATCCGACCGGGTGGCTTCCTTATTTTTTGATTGCGGAGGCTCTAAGGCCTCATCATCAAATTCCGGTAGTAATTTTCGCTTCGGATAGCTCTTCGTGTGGCGACTGTTACCGTATTTGTCTGCGGTGTTGAGTACTTTGCTCCATCTAATTCTGAGTGCATCTTCAGCTATTTTGAGCTTCCGCTTATGCTTTTTCAGGCTACGCGCAGTGGCACCGAGCCTTTTTTGGAGGTTCTTCTGCTCCAGCAACTTGTCCGGCGTGAGGTCGTCCGGACTGTTGTCTTCGCCGGGGACGGGTTGTTTATCAAAGTTGCCATGTTAAATGCGGTTGCTTTCGATGGCATGTTCGCTAAATCCGCCCGGTTCGCCCCTGCTCTATGGCTGGGTCTGTATGGCTGCTTTCTCTGTGAAATTGGGGTTTGGAGCGGCGCTTACGCCGCCGCTTTGACTGATTTTCGAGGGAACGATCCCTCGTTGCGTCCCTTTGTTCCTCGTCGTCGTTTCCTTTAGGTGTATCCACCATGTATACATCATCAGATGGGGTGGTTGTCCAGTGCCCTATAAGCGCTGGTTCCTGCTCGTCTCCTACATCGTCGTCCATACCGTCGATGTCTTCGGAGTCGAAGTCGAGCATGTCGGTTAAATCATCGACAGTGGCTGCGAAGTGGGTGGTGGGTGAGCTTTGAATGTCTTCGTCGTCCGCATCCCATCCTTGCTGGCCATAGTCCGGCCAGGGATCTCCTAATAAAGAGAAAGACTTTAGTGAATTCAGGATGTCGCTGAAGGGCGAGTGCTGAAAGATGTCCGCGGCGGTGAAATCCATGATCGGCGCCCAATCGGGTTCGATTGGCAGGGGCGCGGAGGGCTCGGAGTCCGGAGAGGAGTCCGGCACCTTGGAAGTCCACGAGCTTACGCAAGGACAGGTATGGTGTTCGCTCGATCGCCGTAGAGATTGCAGCCCCGAGGCGGTGTCCATCCACCCGTCCTCGACATAGGCGCGATCGGCTCCGTGGTCGGAGCATACACTGGTGCGACCTCCGAGGGCACTGTTCGCTGACAGAGCTAGATCATGCCCATCGTGACGATAATGGCGTGCTTGGCTGAGGCTCGAACCCGTCGAAGATCAAGTCTCCGCGGACGTCAGCCGTGTAGTTCAAACTTCCAAATCTGACCTGATGGCCAGGGGCGTAGCTTTCGATCTACTCCAGATGGCCAAGCAAATTGGCCCGTAGTGCAAAGCCGCCGAATACGAAGATCTGTCCGGGGAGAAAAGTCTCACCCTAGACTGCATTGTTGTTGATGGTCGGAGGAGCCATCGGGCCTAAAGATGACGACACAGAGGAACTCTCAATGAAAGCACCAATGTCGGTGTCAAAACCGGCGGATCTCGGGTAGGGGTCCCGAACTGTGCGTCTAGGCGGATGGTAACATGAGACAAGGGACACGATGTTTTACCCAGGTTCGGGCCCTCTCGATGGAGGTAAAACCCTACTCACTGCTTGATTAATATTGATGATATGGATAGTACAAGAGTAGATCTACCAAGAGATCGGAGAGGCTAAACCCTAGAAGCTAGCCTATGGTATGATTGTTGTTAGATCCCTACGGACTAAAACCCTCCGGTTTATATAGACATCGGAGAGGGCTAGGGTTACACAGAGTCGGTTACAATGGGAGGAGATCTACATATCCGTATCGCCAAGCTTGCCTTCCACGCCAAGGAAAGTCCCATCCGGACACGGGACTAAGTCTTCAATCTTGTATCTTCATAGTCCAGGAGTCCGGCCAAAGGTTATAGTCCGGCCATCCGGACACCCCCTAATCCAGGACTCCCTCACACCTTCTCATTCATCCTGACGCGACGCGGGGGGTACTTCTGAACGCGATTCGGCATCCTTACACCCGGGCCCCGTAGCAGGTGGCGCCGGTGGCGCCAGAGGAGCCCGCGGCTCATGGCGGGGAGGAGGAGGTCGAGTCTGACGCTGGCGCTGGGCGTCGCGCGGGTAAGTCTCGTGTTTTTCTTCATGGTCTTGAATTGCTGACCGCGGCACGGAACGTTCGGTGCTCACACCAGTTGTTGGTGTAGTGGCGTTGGGCGGGGGAGGCGGCGACGCGGGCGCAGCCGGGTCCTCGCATGGGGCGGCGCCGAGCCGCTCGCATGGGAAAGAAAGCATCGTGCCGCTACCCTGGGCCCCGAAGCGCACGGTGGACCCGGCCGGGGCCAGGAGGCCGACCAAGAGGAAGCGCGGCGGCGGGCACGGGAGGCCAGCCTCGGTCCCGGTCTTGGCGGGGTAAGCTTCATCTCTCGTTTGCGTCCAGATTTTTTTTCTTGAGCTAGTCTTGTTTCTTTTCTACTCATTCTGTCTTCTTCTTCAGGTTGCCAATCGCGCTGGCGAGGGCGGCAGCGGAAGCCGCGGCCGCCGAAGGGACCGCGTTCCGCAGGAGCCGTTCTGACCTCGCCGACCAGGCCGAGGTGGAGGGACGGGCCGACTCAGACCTCGGCCTGGATCCGAACAACGCCGAAGCCTTGGCCTGGCGGGACAAGAACTGGGCCGAGGCGGAGCTGGAGGCGGCGTCGGTCCGTGCTTGGACCGACACTGCATTGGCGGCGAAGGGCGCGTGAGCGAACCCGGCTGGCGCGAGATGCCGGAGGGCACGGTGGTGGCGGCGACGGTCTTTGAGCCGTCGTCGGTGAGGGAGCGCGGCCGTGGAGGCCGGGCTGAGTTGGTGATCCCCGACCGGGAGGTCGTGGAGGTGGCGGATGACACCCCACCGCGGGCCGACGTGGTCGAGCGAGCGGGGACTGATGGTGGTGGAGGCGGCATCGTTTTGGAAGAGACGCTGTGGGCGGTGGTGTCGGAGGCGCCGCTGGTTTTGGAGGAGGCACCACGGGTGGCGGTGCCGGAGGCCACCCCGGCAGTTGGGCCGGAGACGGCGACGTAGGTCGTCTGGGTCATAGACGGCGACGCTGGGCGTCTCGGTGTCGAGGTCGTTGTTGGTGCTGGGAGGGGCGTCGGAGGAGGTGTTGGTCGCGTTGCGAGCGGCCAGCGGGGAGTACGCCTTGGTGCCCCGGCAGGGAGGGTGCTGAGCTGCCGTGCCGCAGCCTGCTCGGAGCGGGGGCGCCGTTGTCTTCGGGCTTCAGACCCAGGAGGAGGCGGCGCTGGACGCCGTCATTCGCCGCCTGCGAGGCCGAATGGAATGGCTCGAGGCCTTCTCCCAGGCCGAGGTGGAGCGGACGCGCGACTTGGAGCGCACCGTTCTGGTAAGTTTTCTTGTAATTTCTTCTTTGTGGGGGCGCGCCAGCGCACCCACTGGGTGTAGCCCCCGAGGTTTGGGCCAACTACCTTCTCCCAGGCCGAGTTGGGTCAAATCTTTAGAGTGTTGGCCTTGTTCAGATTTCTGCTTTCTTCAGCATATCGACGCCTTCCGGGTCCCCGCCTACAATCGTCTCCTGGGCAAGCACCGCGCGCTCATGGAGCAGCTTGCCGCCAAGGAGGAGGAGCTCCGCGTCGCCGCAAGTATTCTTGTGCTCTTTTCTAGTGGGGGCGCGCTAGCGCACCCATTGGGTGTAGCCCCCGAGATTCGGGCCAACTGTGTAACAGTTGGGCCAAATCTTAAGTATTGCTTTTTTCTTCTGTTGAGTCCTTTTTTTCGCAGCCGAGGTGCTGTCCTGGCGGACTCGTCTGCTCCGGGCCGGTCATCACTATGACCGGCTCGTTGCCAACACCGTCCGTCTTGGCGTCGAGGCGGCGCAGGCGAGGGCGGAGGCGGCCGCGGCTCGGCGATCTCTCGACGAGGCCAACCGGCTGCATGAGTACCTGGCGGGTCACAAGAGCCGCCTCGAGGCCAAGGTGGAGCTCCTTAAGGTGGAAGCCGGCAAGGTGGCAGAGGCACAACAGGCCCTGGTGGAGGCGGACCAGCAGCGCGGCCAGCTGGCCGACAACAAGGGTCGGCTCCAGGCCGAGGTGGATCGCCTGTGGGGGCAGGTCACCACGGCTGAGGGGGCCCGTCAGGACGAGGCCCGTCGCTGCGAGGCGGCCGAAGACAAGGACGCCGAACTGAAGGTGGCCCTTGCCAAGGCGGCCGATCTGGAGAAGGTGCTTGAGGGGCGCGACTGCGCCATCGAACGGGAGCGGCGTGGTACATTGCTTGAGGCGCAGCACCTGGAAGAGTCCTTCTCCAGTAAGTGCTTTTTCTTGTCGTTTGCCGGGTCGGGATCCGACCTTTCTTCCTTGTTGTTCTTCTTCTAACTCGCTTCTTCCTTTGCGGCAGGGGCCTTCCCGGAGATGCAGCGGCTGGCAGAGGAAGCCGTCCGTTATCAGCGCGACCCGACCGGCGTCGTTGGGTCCGGGACGGATCCGCGGGTGGCCTGGACCTTCCTGGAGATCATCGCCGCCGCTGAGGCCCGCCTGCAGGCCCTGGGAACGCAGATGGGGCGGCTGTCCCAGGCCAGCACCGCAATGACGGCGGCCCTATGGCCGGACTCTGTCCAACCGAGCAGCTTCTCGCGTCTGGCGCGTTGGTTGGAGATGGGGCCGGACCGGCTTGGCGAGTGGCGCATCTCCGTCGCTCGGGCCGGTGCTGAGATGGCGATCCTGTTCGCGCTGTCCTGGCATCCGGACCTACAGCTGGACGCGTTGATGGGCCAGCGGGCCGGTTCGGAGCAGCTCTTGCAGAAGAAAGTCGGCCGGATCGCCTCCCGGGCCAACTATATCGCCGAGTTCACCTTCCACGACGAGTTCCATCCGGAGCGGGCGGAAGACGGCAGGGCCGTGGACGGCTACGACTATGGCTTGCTCCTCCACGATCCGGAGGGGATCTTGGAGGAGACGTGCGTCTACCGCGATGCAGGTGCTGAGGAGGACACCGACGCCTCGCTGGACCCGGAGGCCGCCAGAGGAGAGCCGTCGACGTCGCGACGCGGTGCTGGAGATGTTGGAAATATGCCGTAGAGGCAATAATAAATTAGTTATTATTATTATATTTCCTTGTTCATGATAATCGTTTATTATCCATGCTATAATTGTATTTATAGGAAACTCAGATATATGTGTTGATACATAGACAACACCATGTCCCTAGTAAGCCTCTAGTTGACTAGCTCGTTGATCAATAGATGGTTACGGTTTCTTGACCATGGACAATGGATGTCGTTGATAACGGTATCACATCATTAGGAGAATGATGTGATGGACAAGACCCAATCCTAAGCCTAGCACAAAGATCGTGTAGTTCGTATGCTAAAGCTTTTCTAATGTCAAGTATCATTTCCTTAGACCATGAGATTGTGCAACTCCGGATACCGTAGGAATGCTTTGGCTGTACCAAACGTCCACAACGTAATCGGGTGGCTATAAAGGTACACTACGGGTATCTCCGAAAGTGTCTGTTGGGTTGGTACGAATCAAGGCGATTTGGCACTCCGTGTGGACGGAGAGGTATCTCTGGGCCCACTTTCGGTAGGACATCATCATATGCTTAATGTGACCAAGGAGTTGATCACAGGATGATGTGTTACGGAACGAGTAAAGAGACTAGCTGGTAACGAGATTGAACAAGGTATCGAGATACCGACGATCGAATATCGGGCAAGTGCTATACCGGTAGACAAAGGGAATTGAATACGGGATTGATTGAATCCTTGACACCGTGGTTCATCTGATGAGATCATCGTGGAACATGTGGGAGCCAACATGGGTATCCAGATCCCGCTGTTGGTTATTGGCCGGAGAGTTGTCTCGGTCATGTCTACGTGTCTCCCGAACCCGTAGGGTCTACACACTTAAGGTTCGATGACGCTAGGGTTATAGGGAATAGATGTACGTAGTTACTGAATGTTGTTCGGAGTCCCGGATGAGATCCTGGACGTCACGATGAGTTCCGAAATGGTCCGGAGGTAAAGATTTATATATGAGAAGTCATCATACGGTCACCGGAATAATTCAGGGGGTTACCGGTATTGTACCGGGACCACCGAAGGGGTTCCGGGGGTCCACCGGGAGGGTCCACCTGCCCCGGAGAGCCCTATGGTCTGTTAGTCGAGAGGGACCAGCCCCTTAGTGGGCTGGGCGCCTCCCCCCTTAGGACCCATGCGCCTAGGGTTTTGGGGGAACCCTAAAGGGGGGGCGCCCCCTTGCCTTGGGGGGCAAGGCAACCCCCCTGGCCGCCGTCCCCTCCTCAGATTGGATCTGAGGGGGCCGCCCCCCCCCCCTCTCCCTTGCCCCTATATATATGTGGGGGTGGGAGGGCAGCCGCACCAAGTTACAGCGCAGCCCTCCCTCTCCCAAGTCATCCTCCTCTCCCGCGGTGCTTGGCGAAGCCCTGCAGGATTGCCACGCTCCTCCTTCACCACCACGCCGTCGTGCTGCTGCTGAACGGAGTCTTCCCCAACCTCTCCTTCTCCCCTTTCTGGATCAAGGCGTGGGAGACGTCACCGGGCTGCATGTGTGTTGAACGCGGAGGCGCCATGGTTCGATACTTAGATCGGAATCCACCACGATCTGAATCGCTACGAGTATGACTCCTTCGTCCGCGTTCTTGCAACGCTTCCACTTAGCGATCTACAAGGGTATGTAGATGCACTCCCCTTCCCCTCGTTGCTAGATTACTCCGTAGATTGATCTTGGTGATGCGTAGAAAATTTTGAATTTTTGCTACGTTCCCCAACAGTGGTATCATGAGCTAGGTCTATGCGTAGTTTCTATGCACGAGTAGAACACAAAGTAGTTGTGGGCGTTGATTTTGTCAATTTACTTACCGTTACTAGTCTTATCTTGATTTGGCGGCATCGTGGGATGAAGCGGCCCGGACCGACCTTACACGTACGCTTACGTGAGACAGGTTCCACCGACTGACATGCACTTGTTGCGTAAGGTGGCTAGCGGGTGCCGCCTCTCCACTTTAGTCGGATCGGATTCGATGAAAAGGGTCCTTATTAAGGGTAAATAGCAATTTACATATAAAGTTGTGGCTTTTGCGTCGGTAAGAAACGTTCTTGCTAGAAACCCATAGCAGCCACGTAAAACATGCAAACAACAATTAGAGGACGTCTAACTTGTTTTTGCAGGGTATGCTATGTGATGTGTTATGGCCAAAAGAATGTGATGAATGATATGTGATGTATGAGATTGATCATGTTCTTGTAATAGAAATCACGACTTGCATGTCGATGAGTATGACAACCGGCAGGAGCCATAGGAGTTGTCTTAATTTATTGTATGACCTGCGTGTCAATGAACAACGCCATGCAATTACTTTACTTTATTGCTAAACTGTTAGCCATAGTAGTAGAAGTAATAGTTGGCGAGACAACTTCATGGAGACACGATGATGGAGATCATGATGATGGAGATCATGGTGTCATGCCGATGACGATCATGATCATGGAGCCCCGAAGATGGAGATCAAAAGGAGCAAAATGATATTGTCCATATCATGTCACTTTTTGATTGCATGTGATGTTTATCATGTTTTTCCATCTTATTTGCTTAGAACGATGATAGCATAAATAAGATGATCCCTCATAAAATTTCAAGAAAGTGTTCCCCCAAAATGTGCACCGTTGCGAAGGTTCGTTGTTTCGAAGCACCACGTGATGATCGGGTGTGATAGATTCTAACGTTTGCATACAACGGGTGTAAGCCAGATTTACACATGCAAAACACTTAGGTTGACTTGACGAGCCTAGCATGTACAGACATGGCCTCGGAACACAAGAGACCGAAAGGTCGAACATGAGTCGTATAGCAGATCTGATCAACATGAAGATGTTCAACGATGATGACTAGTCCGTCTCACGTGATGATCGGACACGGCCTGGTTGACTGGATCATGTATCACTTAGATGACTAGAGGGATGTCTATCTAAGTGGGAGTTCATTAAATAATCAGATGAACTTAATTATCATGAACATAGTCAAAAGATCTTTGCAAATTATGTCTTAGCTTACGCTTTAGTTCTACTGTTTAAGATATGTTCCTAGAGAAAATTTAGTTGAAAGTTGACAGTAGCAATTATGCGGACTGGGTCCGTATACTGAGGATTGTCCTCATTGCTGCACAGAAGGCTTATGTCCTTAATGCACCGCTCGGTGTGCTAAACCTCGAACGTCGTCTGTGGATGTTGCGAACATCTAATATACACGTTTTGATAACTACGCAATAGTTCAGTAATGTTAAACGGTTTAGAATTGAGGCACCGAAGACGATTTCAAAACGTCGCGAAACATATGAGATGTTTCGAGGGCTGAAATTGGGATTTCAGGCTCGTGCCCACGTCAAGGGGTATAAGACCTCCGACGAGTTTCTTAGCCTGCAAACTAAGGGAGAAAAGCTCAATCGTTGAGCTTGTGCTTAGATTGTCAGAGTACAACAATCACTTGAATCGAGTGGGAGTTGATCTTCCAGATGAGATAGTGATGTTTCTCCAAAGTCATTGCCACCAAGCTACTGGAGCTTCGTGATGAACTATAACATATCAGGGATAGATATGATGATCCTTGAATTACTCGCGATGTTTGACACCGTGAAAGTAGAAATCAAGAAGGAGCATCAATCGTTGATGGTTAGTGAAACCACTAGTTTCAAGAAGGGCAAGGGCAAGAAGGGATACTTCATGAAACGGCAAATCAGTTGCTGCTCTAGTGAAGAAACCCAAAGTTTGAACCCACCCGAGACTAAGTGCTTCTGAAATAAGGGGAACGGTCACGGAAGCAGGACTACCCTAGATACTTGGAAGATGAGAAGGTTGGCAAGGTCGATAGAAGTATATTGGATATACATTATGTTAATGTGTACTTTACTAGTACTCCTAGTAGCACCAGGGTATTAGATACCGGTTCGGTTGCTAAGTGTTGGTAACTCGAAATAAAATATGCAGACCAAATGGAGACTAGCTAAAGGTGAGGTGACGATATGTGTTGGAAGTGTTTCCAAGCTTGATGTGATCAAGCATCGCATACTCCCTCTACCATCGAGATTGGTGTTAGACCTAAATAATTGTTATTTGGTGTTTGCATTGAGCATAGACATGATTGGATCATGTTTATCGCAATATGGTTATTCATTTAAGGAGAATAATGGTTACTCTGTTTATTTGAATAATAACTTCAATGGTCTTGCACCTAAAATAAATGGTTTATTGAATCTCGATCGTAGTGATACACATGTTCATGCCAAAAGATATAAGATAGTAATGATAGTACCACATACTTGTGGCACTGCCACTTGAGTCATATTGGTGTATATGCATGAAGAAACCCCATGCAGCTCGATCGTTTGGACTCACTTGATTTTAAATCACTTGAGACATGCAAATCATACCACATGGGCAAGATGACTGAAAAGCCTCGGTTTCAGTAAGATGGAACAAGAAAGCAACTTGTTGGAAGTAATACATTTTGATGTGTGCAGTCCAATGAGTGCTGAGGCACGCAGTGGATGTCGTTATGTTCTTACTTCACAGATGATTTGAGTAGATACTGAGTATATTTACTTGATGAAACACAAGTCTGAATTATTGAATGGTTCAAGTAATTTCAGAGTGAAGTTGAAGAACGTCGTGACAAGAGGATAAAATGTCTATGATATGATCATAGAGATAAATATCTGAGTTGCGAGTTTGGTACATAATTGAGACATTGTGGAAATTGTTTCACAACTAACACCGCCTGGAACACCATAGTGTGATGGTGTGTCCAAACATCATAGATGCACCCCATTGGATATGGGGCATACCATGATGTCTCTTATCGAATTACCACTATCGTTCATGGGTTAGGCATTAGAGACAACCACATTCACTTTAAATAGGGAACCACGCAATTCCGTGAAGACGACACCGTATGAACTATGGTTTAGAGAAACCTAAGTTGTCGTTTCTTAAAAGTTTGGGGCTGCGACGCTTATGTGAAAAGTTTTAGCCTGATAAGCTCGAACTAAAGCGGATAAATGCATCTTCGTAGGACACCCAAAACAGTTGGGTATACCTCATGTCTCAGTTCTGGAAGCAAAAGGGATTGTTTCTAGAATCGGGTCCTTTCTTGAGGAAAAGTTTCTCTTGAAAGAATGAGTGGGAGGATGGTGGAGACTTGATGAGGTCATTGAACCATCACTTCAACTAGTGTGTAGCAGGGCACAGGAAGTTGTTCCTATGGCGCCTACACCAATTGAAGTGGAAGCTAATGATAGTGATCATGAAACTTCAGATCAAGTCACTACCAGACCTAGTAGGTCGACAAGGATATGTACTACTCCTGAGTGGTACGGTAATCCTGTATTAAATATCATGTTGTTAGACAACAATGAACCTACGAGCTATGGAGAAGCGATGGTGGGCCCGTATTTAGACAAATGGTTAGAATCCATTAAATCCGAGATAGGATCCATGTATCAGAACAAAGCATGGACTTTGGTGGACTTGCCCGATGATCAGCAAGCCATTGAGATAAATGGATCTTTAAGAAGAAGACGGACGTGGACGGTAATGTTACCGTCTATGAAGCTCGACTTGTGGCGAAGAGTTCTTCACAAGTTCAAGGAGTTGACTACGATGAGATTTCCTCATCCGTAGTGATGCTTAAGTCCGTCGGAATCATGTTAGCATTAGCTGCATTTATGAAATCTGGTAGATGGATGTCAAAACAAGTTTCCTTTCCAATTTTCGTAAGGACAGGTTGTATGTGATACAATAAGAAAGGTTTTGTCGATCCTAAGGATGCTAAAAGGTATGCTAGCTCCAGCGATCCATTCATGGACTAGAGCAAGCATCTCGGAGTCAGAATATATCCTTTGATGGAGTGATCAAAGCTTTTAGGTTTATACAATGTTTGCTAGAAACTTGTATTTACAATAAAGTGAGTGGGAGCACTACAACATTTCTGATGAATATATGTTATTGACATATTGTTGACGAAAATGATGTAGAGTTTCTGGAAAGCATATAGGGTTATTTGAAAAGTGTTTTTCAATAGAAAACCAGGATTAAGCTGCTTGAACATTGAGCATCAAGATCTATAAGCATAGATCAAAAACGCTTAATGGTACTTTCAAATGAGCACATACCTTAACATGATCTTGAAGGTGTTCGAGATGGATCAGTCAAAGAAGGAGTTCTTGCCTGAGTTGTAAGTTTTGAAGTTAAGACTTAAAGCTCGACCACGGCAGAAGAAAGAGAAAGGATGAATGTCGTCCCCTATGCCTTAGCCATAGGCTCTATACGGTATGCCATGCTGAGTACCGCACCTGATGTGTGCCTTGCCACATGTCTGGCAAGAGGGTACAAAAGTGATCCAGGAGTGGATCACTAGATAGCGGTCAAAATTATCCTTAGAGGAATAAGGAAATGTTTCTCGATTATGGAGGTGATAAAGAGTTTGGCGCAAAGGGTTACGTAGATGCAAGCTTTAACACCTATCTGAATGACTCTGAGTAGCAAACCGGATACGTATAAGTGGAGCGTGGAAGCAGAATTTGCAATATGACCTAGAGATTTGCGAAGTACATAGGATCTGAATGTTGCAGACCCGTTGACTAAAACCTCTCTCACAAGCAAAACATGATCAAAACCCAGAACTCATTGAGTGTTAATCACATAGTGATGTGAACTAGATTATTGATTCTAGTAAACTCTTTGGATGTTGGTCACATGGCGATGTGACCTGTGAGTGTTAATCACATGGCGATGTCAACTAGATTATTGACTCTAGTGCAAGTGGGAGACTGTTGGAAATATGCCCTAGAGGCAATAATAAATTAGTTCTTATTATTATATTTCCTTGTTCATGATAATCGATTATTATCCATGCTATAATTGTATTGATAGGAAACTCAGATACATGTGTGGATACATAGACAACACCATGTCCCTAGTAAGCCTCTAGTTGACTAGCTCATTGATCAATAGATGGTTACGGTTTCCTGACCATGGACATTGGATGTCATGGATAACGGGATCACATCATTAGGAGAATGATGTGATGGACAAGACCCAATCCTAAGCCTAGAACAAAGATCGTGTAGTTCGTATGCTAAAGCTTTTATAATGTCAAGTATCATTTCCTTAGACCATGAGATTGTGCAACTCCGGATACCGTAGGAATGCTTTGGGTGTACCAAATGTCACAATGGAATCGGGTGGCTATAAAGGTACACTACGGGTATCTCCGAAAGTGTCTGCATTGGGTTGGCACGAATCGAGCATGGGAGTTGTCACTCCGTGTGACGGAGAGGTACCTCTGGGCCCACTCGGTAGGACATCATCATATGCGCAATGTGACCAAGGAGTTGATCACAGGATGATGTGTTACGGAACGAGTAAAGAGACTTGCCGGTAACGAGATTGAACAAGGTATCGAGATACCGACGATCGAATCTCGGGAAAGTACTATACCGGTAGACAAAGGGAATTGAATACAGGATTTATTGAATCCTTGACATCGTGGTTCATCTGATGAGATCATCGTGGAACATGTGGGAGCCAACATGGGTATCCAGATCCCGCTGTTGGTTATTGGCCGGAGAGTTGTCTCGGTCATGTCTACGTGTCTCCGAACCCGTAGGGTCTACACACTTAAGGTTCGATGACGCTAGGGTTATAGGGAATAGATGTACGTGGTTACCGAAAGTTGTTCGGAGTCCCGGATGAGATCTTGAACGTCACGAGGAATTCCAGAATGGTCCGGAGGTAAAGATTTATATATGAGAAGTCATCATACGGTCACCGGAATAATTAGGGGGTTACGGTATTATTGTCAGGACCACCGAAGGGTTCCGATGGTCCACCGGGAGGTCCACCTACCGGAGGGCCCTATGGGCTGTTTGTGGAGAGGGACCTGCCCTTCGTGGGCTGGACGCCTCCCCCCTTAGGGCCCATGAGCCTAGGGTTTGGGGGGAACCCTAAGGGGGGCGCCCCCTTGCCTTGGGGGGCAAGGCAACCCCCTGGCCGCCGCCCTCTCCTCAGATTGGATCTGAGGGGGCCGGCCCCCCTCTCCCTTGCCCCGATATATATGTGGGGGTTGGGAGGGCAGCCGCACCCAAGTTCTGGCGCAGCCCTCCCCCTCTCCCAAGTCCTCCTCCTCTCCGCGGTGCTTGGCGAAGCCTCACAGGATTGCCACGCTCCTCCTTCACCACCACGCCGTCGTGCTGCTGCTGGACGGAGGCTTCCCCAACCTCTCCTTCTCCCCTTGCTGGATCAAGGCGTGGGAGACGTCACCGGGCTGCACGTGTGTTGAACACGGAGGCGCCGTGGTTCGGCGCTTATATCGGAATCCACCGCGATCTGAATCGCTACGAGTACGACTCCTTCGTCCGTGTTCTTGCAACGCTTCCGCTTAGCGATCTACAAGGGTGTGTAGATGCACTCCCCTTCCCCTCGTTGCTAGATTACTCCGTAGATCGATCTTGGTGATGCGTAGAAAATTTTGAATTTCTGCTACGTTCCCCAACAGGAGATACCTGAGACACTTTGTGTAAAATCTGTTAAATAGCAGGTCCACCCACCCACTGGGGGTTATAGGGTGTAATGAACTCTGGCCGTGGGCCTTTTCTTAAATACTTGTGTAGATGTCGTGAGTGTTTTTGCTTTTGCCTTCCGTTTTTGGACCGATTTCTTGCGCTTTTCCTTTCTCAATCCTCCCCAGGTCAGACCGCCGAGGCCCCGGTCCGTGACAAGGATTTCAGTTCTTTGAGAGGAGCGCGCAGGACTTGGGTCCCTGGAAACATTGAGCGCGAGCGAAGCACCCACTGGGCCGGCTGGCGAGCATCCGGTCATGCTGCTGTTCATTTGATGAATGGTGGGCCGGGTTGATCGACCCGGCAGCCTTTGACTTAGTGTATGAAGCGGAAAGGAGCTTTGGCCCGTTGTGCTCGCCAATCGACAGCCAAAGTTGTATCTGTGGCTTTAGGGCGAAGTGGGGGACCGCGACATCCTAACTTTATCAGGAATCACCAAGTAAGGCGGCGGGGTGGCGACCAAGCCGGCCAGCCCCCGATCCACCGGGTCGAGCGAGTCGGGCCGGTGGCCGGGTTCAGTGGTATAGTGATGCAAGAAAATAGGGACACAATAAATTGGTCGACAAAAGGCAGCCCCCGAGTCTCGTTCGGGGACCCCATAGTTTCATGCGTTTACAAAAGGCGACGATACATACGCTCGTGCGGCTAACTGTAAAACGGGCGGAGGAGTTCCGCGTTCCACGGCCGGGTCGTTTCTTCACCGGCGGTGTCCTTCTTGCGCTTCCTTGACTTGCGTGCATCGATGAGGTAGTAGGCGTTGCGGTCGCGCAAGGCCCTGCTCACGATGAATGGGCCCTCCCATGGAGGGGACAGCTTCTGCCGGCCTGCCTGCTCTTGGACGAGTCGGAGGACGAGGTCGCCCTCATGAGCGAGGGGCTTGATCTTCTTGCTGTGGTAGTGCCTCAAGCCTTGCTGGTAGATGGCCGAGCGACTGAGCGCCAGGAGGCGTGCTTCTTCGAGCAGGTCGATGCCATCTTCGCGGGCTTCTCTGGCTTCGGCTTCGGTGTACATCGCGACGTGCGGCGAGTCGAACTCGACGTCGGTCGGGATGACGGCTTCGGCTCCATAGACGAGGAAGAACAGGGTGAACCCGGTCGACCGATTCGGCGTGGTGCGTAGACTCCAGAGAACGGCTGGCAATTCGTCAAGCCAGATGCCGGGTGAGCGGATGAGTGGCTCGACGAGTCGTGGCTTGACGCCGGACAGGATGAGTCCATTGGCCCGCTCGACCTCCCCGTTGGACTGCGGATGCGCAACGGAGGCCAGGTCGAGGCAGATGCCGGAGACGGAGCAGTATTGCTCGAGCGCGCCCTTGGCGAAGTTGGTGCCGTTGTCGGTGATGATGATGTTTGGCATGCCGTAGCGCACCGCTATGTCCTTGATGAACCGGACTGCTGTTGGCCCGTCCAGTTTCTTGATTGGTCTTGCCTCAATCCACTTGGTGAATTTGTCCACTGCCACCAACAAGTGCGTCATGCCGCCTCGAGCAGTTTTGAAGGGTACCACCATGTCGAGTCCCCAGACCGCAAAGGGCCAGGCGATCGGTATGGTGCGGAGTGCTGACACCGGCTGGTGGCTGCGTTTGCAGAAGTGCTAGCATCCCTCACGCTTGATGACGAGCGACTCGGCATCTTGGAGGGCCGTGGGCCAGTAAAAACCGTGGCGGAACGCCTTGGCCACCAGGGATCGTCATGCGGTGTGGTGCCCGCACTCGCCCTGATGTCTGTCGAGGAGGATGTCGATGCCCCGTTCCTGCTCGACGCAGCGCTGGAACACGCCAGTGGAGCTGCGCTTGACGAGCTAGTTGTTGATGATGCTGTAGGCGGACGCCCGGCGCTGCACTTGCCGAGCTTCGGTCTCGTCCATGGGGAGAACCCCGTTCTCCAGAAAATTCTGATATTGGGAGGGCCCAAGATGGAGCCATAACCAGGGCAAAGACGGCCACCAGGGTGGGTTCCGAGTCGGCAGCCCCAGGGTAGGGGATGGCGATGGTCGGGTCCGGGACGACGGTGGCCGGGTCGAGCTCAGCAGTAACCTGGGCCGGGTTGAGGTGCAGTCGGGTCGTCTCGAACGTGGATGGACTCGGAGTCCCGCGATGGCTTGACGGACGGCTTGCGCAGGTGCTCGAGGGAGACGCCGGACGGGATGGCTTGTCGTGACGAGGCGATCTTGGCGAGCGTGTCGGCTACTTCATTCTCCGTGCACGGGACGTGGAGGAACTCGCAGCCCTCGAAGGATCCGAACAGCTTCTGGACAAGGAAGCGGTAGCTTGCCATGTTGGAGTCGTGGGCGTCACATTCGCTGGAGCAAGGCTGCACAACCAGGTCCGAGTCGCCGTAGCACAGGATGCACCGGATGTCGAGTTCCTTGGCAAGCCGGAGGCCGTGCACAAGGGCTTCGTACTCGGCGACGTTGTTGGAGGTGGCGAAGTGGATCTAAAGCGGGTAGCAGAGCCGGTCGCCCTTCGGGGACGACAGTACGATGCCGGCCCCCAAGACGAGTCGCATCTTGGACTCGTCGAAGTGCATGCGCCAATGCGTCAAGTCGGGAGGCGGCGGCAAGTACTGGGTCTCGGTCCAGTCGACGAGGAAGTCGGCCAGGGCTTGAGACTTGATCGCGGTGCGGGGCTCGTAGAGGATGGTGTGACCGGCTAGCTGGATCGCCCACTTGGCAACCCAACCAGAGGCATCCCGGCACCCGATGATTTCTTCGATAGGCGCCGTGCTGACCATGGTGACAACGTGCTCCTGGAAATACTACTTCAGCTTCTTGGCGGGGAAGTACACGCCGTAACACATCTTCTGGTAGTGCGGGTAGTTCTACTTGGAGATGGAGAGCACCTCGCTCAGGTAGTAGACTGGGCGCTGGACGGCTTGGATCTTGCCCTTCTCTGGTCGCTTGACCACCAGCACCATGCTGACCGCCCGCGAGGTCGCGGCTAAGTAGAGCAACAGCGGCTCCTTGTCGGTCGGCGCGGCCAGGACTGGTGCGGTGGAGAGCACGCGCTTGAGGTCTTGGAAGGCCTCGTCTACCTTGCCGTTCCATTGAAACGGGCTCGTCTTCTTCATCAGCTGGTACAGGGGTAGCGCCCTCTCGCCCAGTCGGCTTAGAAACCGGCTGACCGAGGCCAAGCATCCGGTGAACTTCTGGACATCACGCAGCCGAGCCGGCTTGCGCATGCGCTCGATGGCCTTGATCTTCTCCGGGTTCGCCTCAATGCCGCGTTCCGAGACGAGGAAGCCGAGTAGCTTTCCGGCCGGGACACCGAAGACTCATTTTTTTGGTTAAGCTTGACCTTGTATTCACGGAGGTTGGCGAATGTTTCCTTCAAATCGTCGAGGAGCGTGAGGTGCTTCTTGGTATTCACCACGATGTCGTCCACATATACGTGGATATTGTGGCCGAGTTGCGGCAGCAGGCATTTCTGCATGCAGCGCTGGAAGGTGGCACCGGCGTTCTTCAAGCCAAGCAACATGGTGATGTAGCAATATGCCCCAAAGGGCGTGATGAAGGACATCTTCAGGGTGTCGGCCAGGTCCAGCTTGATCTGGTGGTAGCCGGAGTAAGCGTCCAGGAAGGACAGGAGCTCACACCCGGCGGTTGAGTCGATGACTTGGTCGATCCACGGGAGGGCGAATGGATCCTTGGGACAGGCCTTGTTGAGGCTGGTGTAGTCGATACACATGCACCAGGTCTTGTTCTTCTTCAGGACGAGGACTGGATTGGCCAGCCACTCGGAGTGAAACACTTCCATTATGAAGCCGGCCGCCAAAAGCTTGGCGACCTCTTCACCAATGGTTCTTCTCTTCTCTTCAAAAAATCATCGTAGGGGTTGACGGACAGGCTTGGCGTCCTTGCGGACGTGAAGTTTGTGCTCGACGTACTTCCTCGGGATACCCGGCATGTCCTTGGGGGTCCATGCGAAGATATCCCGATTCTCACGGAGGAAGTCGACGAGCTCGCCTTCCTATTTGTTGTCGAGGCGGGCACCTATGACAACGTACTTGCTGCAGCTAGGGTCTTCTGGGTTGAGCTTCACTTTCTTGGTCTCCTTGGAGGGCTGGAAGGCGGCCTCGTCGGCCGGGCCCGGGGTCGGGATCGATGCGGCGGAGGCCTCGCCTGCCAGGGCGACGATCCGGTCGAGCTGGCTCCGCTCCTCGGCAATGACCAGCGACTCAGCCAACTTGGCGCTGTTTGAGCGCACCCAGGGACTTCTTGATGTCGCCGGTGATGGTGATGAGGCCCTTGGGACCCGGCATCTTCATCTTCAGGTACGCGTAGTGGGGAACCGCCATGAACTTGGCGAGCGCGGGCCGGCCCAGCAACGCGTGATACGCGCTGGACAGGTCCACCACCTCGAACCAGATCGGATCGCGCCGGAAGTGGCTGTTGTCATCGAGCAGTACATCTAGCCGGACCCGGCCAATGGGGGAGCAGGATAGGCCGGGCACGATGCCGTGGAAGATCGTTCGGGTCGGCTCTAGGTCCTCGGCCTTGAGGCCGAGCTTGGTCATCATGTCGCGGTAGAGGATGTTGATGCTGCTGCCGCCGTCGATGAGGACTCGAGAGAACTTGCATGTGCGCCGCGGGAGGATGGTGGGGTTGAGGACGAGGGCGTAACCGCCCAGACTCGGCATGACTGCCGGGTGATCCTCTCGGGTCCAGGTGATCGGGCGATCCGACCAATGCATGAACTCCGGCTTGGCCGGGACGACGGTGTTCACCTCCCGCGGAAGGAGGCGCTCGCCGCGCTTGTCATCGCCAAGGCTGGTGAAGACGACGTAGGCCGCGTTCTGGTCCGGGTAGGCGTCGTCGTGCATCGTGCCACCAGCTGGAGGCGGCGGTGGAGGTGGAGGCGGCTGTCCCGCGCCTGGAGCCGGAGGGGGCGGGATGTCGCCCCTCATGATGCGCTTGGTGATGGCGCACTGCCGAAGCGTGTGCGTGGAGGGTCTTGCGCCACTGTGGTGCTTACATGGGGCGTCGAGCATCTGCTCGAAGCTCATGGCGGGTTGCCATGCCGTCTTGCCGGTTTGCCGGCGCTTCGTCGCCGGGTCCGCCGCGGGCTCGGTGGCCGCGACGAGCCGGTTGTCGTGACGCGGCGCCGGCTAGTCGGCCTTGCGCTTGTTGTTCTGATGATGTTGCTGTCGGCTGCTTTCACCGGCCGACTTCAGAGGGGGAACCGGCTTCGCCTTGCCAGCTTCATCCAGCGCCACCTCGATCTTCATGGCGGAGTCGGTGTTGGCGTACTTGTCCGCCGTCACCATGAGCGTGGCCATGGTAGCCGGCTCGGAGTGTAAGAGCTTGTGCTTGAGGAGGGTGCCGTCTCGGCACCCGCTGACGAAGTACTGGATCGCCTGGACTTCGTGGATGCCCTCGCAGCTATTCTGGAGCTCGGTCCAGCATGCGAGGTACTCGCGACCGGTCTCCATAGGCCATTGCACGCACATGGCGAGCTGGCTAGGGCGGCCGGGTTGCTTGTAGGTCCCCGTGAAGTTGCGGACGAAGGCTTCCTCGAAGTCCACCCACGTGTTGATGCTGCCCATCGGCAGGCTGTTCAACCATGTGCGGGCCGACCCTTGGAGCATGAGCGGTGCGTAGCGCACGGCGAGACGACGATTGGCACCAGTGATGCCAATGGCCGTGGTGTAGTCGGTGAGCCAGTCTTCTGGCTTCACCGTCCCGTTGTACTTGGGGGTGTCCCGGGGGAGCATGAATCCTTTGGGGAAGGGCTCGTCCCGGATGCGCGGGCCGAAGCACGCCGGCTCGATAGCGCCGCTCTCCTCCACCTCCAGGGAGCGAGCGAGCTGATCGAGGCGGTGGCGAGCGTCGGCGTCGTCGATGGCGCGCGGGCCGAGTCGACTTGCGGCCAGGCCACGGGGGGCCGGGTCGGTTGGAGCCGGACGCCGGCCATGCTGGCCGGGTCCGCGCTGGATCTCTAGGACGGGCTCGTCGCCCAATCCGCCGGCGGCTGTAGCGGCCGGGTCGCGCCGAGTCCGGGCTGGGCCGGAGTGCGCCTCGCCGGATGGCTAGGAAGCGGTGTGCAGAAGTTCACCGGGCCTGCCAAGGCGGGCGGAGCCGGATCCTGCCGGCTTAGCGAGCTGGTTGAGGCGGTCCTGCTGGGTGTTGGCGGCGTGGAGGAGTTCGCGCATCCGCCCGATGAGCTCTTTCAGCTCCTCACCCGCGAGCTGGTCCAGGCTGGCTGCGGCTGCCTGGGGAGCGCGCATGTTCTTCGCTGGGGTCTCGTAGACGGTTGGGACGGCGCCGAGGGCCCGGCCGATCGCTCCTACCCGGGCACGCAGATCGGCAACCCGGCTTGGCTTAGCCGCGGCGGGCGTGAATCCGTAGGCGGCATCGCGCTCTAGCTGAGCAGCGTCCAGGCGACACTGAGTGGCGGCGAGCATCTTGGACAAGTCCAGCATCTGCTAGCGCCTTTCCTCGAGCTGGGTTCGGGCCTCAGCAACGTTGGTGGCGTCAACGTAAGTGCCGATGGGGATGCGGAGGCTCTGCATCACGGAGCGCAACGGATCAGACGGCTCGATCCGTTCTGCTGCGGCCCTGGCTTCGGCAGCCTTCCTCGTCTTGCTCGACTAGGAGGAGGCGTCGTCGCCGGTGACGAAGACCTCCACATGGACGTCCATTGCCCCCCCCCCACCCCGGAAACGCCAGCGCCGAGGGAGAGGGGAGAGTCAGAGTAGCTGAGCACCCCGCTGGGGTACTCATCGGCCGCGAACGCATCGAAAATGCGCAGCACGGCGAAGGAGGCGGCAAGCGCACCGATGACGTCGTCCGCCAGTGTGACGGACTCGTCGGTGTAGGAGAAGGGCCCCGTCTGAAGCATGCTCCCAGCCAGCTCCTCGAGCCGCCCCACGGTGGGTGCCAACTGTCATGCTGGGCGCACGGCAGATGCCAAGGGATGGCTAAGGAGAGGAGGAGGCTCGAGGGCGCTGGTGGACTCCAGAGGCGAGGTTGGCATGAGCGGGCGCGGGGCGCCGGACATACCCAGGTTCAGGGCTCTCCGGAAAGATAATACCCCTAGTCCTGCCGAGTGTACTTGGATGATCGATAGTACAATGTTGCTCCTGGAGCTGTATGGAGGAGGAAGGAAGCTGGCCAAGGCTTGGGCTGCTCCTTCTCTCTGGTGTTGTTGTTTTGTGGCTAGTCCTATGCTTACTTGCTTTTCTCTCGTATGTGTTTTCTACATGCCCTCTCGCTTCCCGAATGATCGTGGGCTCGGGGTTTTATAGTCCAACCCCGGGGTACAATGGTAATGTTACAAGTCGGTGGAGTCCGTGTTAGCCGGCGTCCGGGGACCCGGGCTGGGTCCCGCTGAGGGCTTGTGGTTCGCCGGGTTCCCCTAGGTGCGGGCCCCACATGCCTAGGGGGATTGTGCGCCGTCTTGTCGATCGTCAGGGCGTGGCCGAGTCGAGTCGCGTGCAGTGCTCTCCGTCAGGTTGCCGCTTGCTGTCATCAGCGGTGAGGGCGGGGGCACTATAGCCACGCAAGCCCTGGTCAGCGGGTAGGTGAGGGGCACCGCGTTAATGCTCCTGGCGACGGAGGCATGGGCAGGGCACTGTTGCCTCGGTCATCGTTGATTGAAGACTCGTCCCCATCATACGGCCTGGATGGGATGGGAGTTGACCCGCGGCTGGATTGTGTAGCACGCCACGGGTGGCGCTGGCTTGTCGAGGAGGCTTTGGTCGTGCCGGTATCGGCTGTCTTGCGCTAGTCATTGGGGCCGAGTCGACATGTCTTGCCTGGTCGGCTAGTCTGGCCGGCTTGCAGGGCTTGGCCGCGTGCCGGTATTGAGGGGCGGTGCCAGCCCCGTTGTTTTTTGAAGAGGATCCGGGTTCCATTGCCTGCCCGGGGTCCATCCCCCCGACAGTCACCTCGTCTGATCTTATACCGCAATGCACCGCATACCGGGCATGCGTTCAAATCCTTGTACGCACCGCGGTAGAGGATGCAGTCATTAGGGCATGCATGCATCTCCTGCACCTCCAATCCTAGAGGGCATACGACCTTCTTTGCTGCGTACGTATTGTCGGACAATCTGTTATCCTTTGGAAGCTTCTTCTTCAATATTTTCAGTAGCTTCTCAAATTATTTGTCAGGCACAACATTCTCTGCCTTCCACTACAGTAATTCCAGTACGGTACCGAGTTTTGTGTTGCCATCTTTGCAATTGGGGTACAACCCTTTTTTTGTGATCCTCTAACATGTGATTGAACTTCAGCTTCTCCTTTTGACTTTCGCATTGCGTCCTTGCATCGACAATGACCCGGCGGAGATCATCATCATCGGGCACATTGTCTGGTTTTTCTTGACCTTCAGCAGCTTCCCCCGTTGCAGCATCACCGTATTCAGGGAGCAAATAGTTGTCATCGTCCTCTTCTTCTTTGTTGTCTTCCATCATAACCCCTATTTCTCTGTGCCTCGTCCAAACATTATAGTGTGGCATGAAACCCTTGTAAAGCAGGTGGGTGTGAAGGATTTTTTGGTCAGAGTAAGACTTCATATTCCCACAGTTAGGGCATGGACAACACATAAAACCATTCTGCTTGTTTGCCTCAGCCACTTCGAGAAAATCATGCACGCCCTTAATGTACTCGGAGGTGTGTCTGTCACCGTACATCCATTGCCGGTTCATATGCATGCGTTATATATAATTATGTGTGTCAAAAGTAAGAAAATTAGACAAGTATCTATGTAAAGTAAGAATTTTTTTCTTTCAGAAAGAAGATAAGAACAAGAGGCTCACCATGGTGGTGTCGGCGACGAGATCGGCACGGGCGATCGACGGCGGTGAAGACGGGGACGGGGCGTGACGGACCGCTAATATAAACCTAGACAAATCTCGGGAAAAATGGAGGTCCAAGGTCGAGCTTCGAGAGGAGAAAGCTTAACTAGTGTGGCTCGGGCATTTCATCGAACGCCTCATGTGCATAGGAGGTGAGCTAGAGCACCCAAATGCCCTCCCCTCACCGGCCAGCAAAAAAATAGAGCACTGTGGAGTGCTCTGCTGCAGCAATGGGGTATATATAGGCAACTCATTTGTCCCGGTTCGTGGCTGGAACCGGGACTAAAGCTCCCCCTTCTGTCCCAGTTCGAGCCACGAACCGGGACCAATGGCTGTGGGCCAGGAGCGAGGCCCATTGGTCCCGGTTCGTGCCTAGAACTGGGACAAATGGGTCCACATGAACCGGGACCAATGCCCACGAGGCCCCGGCTGGCCCCCTGGGCTCACAAACCGGGACGGATGCCCCCCATGGGTCCCGGTTCGTGCAGAACCGAGACTAATGGGCTGGCCAGGCCCGAACCAAAGCCTTGCTTTCTACTAGTGGTACTTTCGCTAGTGCAACCTCTCAATAGTGCTAACATAGTTGGATCATATGATTATCCCTCAAAGTTCAATAAAGAATCACTCCCGAGTTCCTATTAGCGGAGAACAAAAGATAGAAATTGTTTGTAGGGTAGGAAACCACCTCAAAGCTATTCTCTCTGTTCGATCTATTCAAGTGTTCGTACTAAAATAACACCAAAGCAAATTCATATTCATAATACTCAATCCACACAAAGAACTACAAAGAGACCCCAAAGTTTCTATCAAAGAAAAGATAATAAAAACATGCATCAACCCCTATGCATAGATTACCCCAATATCACCTAGGGAATTCGCAAGTTGAGTGCCATAACATATATCAAGGGAATAAATATGATACCTCATTTTAACCTCAAGTATTCATACTGCAAGACATACATCATGTGTTCTCATATATGAATATTCAATCCGACAAAACCAAACTTCAAACAGTAAATATTCAATCCATCAAAAGAAGAGTATAGAGGGGATAAACATCATATGATCCATCTATGTTAACAAAGCCCATGCTGTAGATCATGAGAGAGAGAGAGAGAGAGAGAGATTAAACACATAACTATGGGTACAAATCCTCAGCCCCGAGGGTGGACTACTCCCTCCTCACCATCGTGGCCGCCGGGATGATGAAGATGTCCACCAGTGATGATTCCCCCCTCCGGCAGGGTGCCGGAACGGGTCTAGATGGGTTTTCGGTGGCTATAGAGCCTTGCGGTCGTGGAACTTCTGATCTAGGTTAACCCCGAAGGGTTTTGGAATATTTGTCAATTTATAGGGTAAAGAGGGGGTGCGGGAGGCCACCGAGGTGGGCATGTTGGGGAACACTGTATTTCAAAATTTTCCAACGCTCACGCAAGATCTATCTAGGAGATGCATAGCAATGAGACTGTAGAGTGTGTCCACGAACCCTCATAGACCAAAAACAGAAGCGTTTAGTAACGCGGTTGATGTAGTCGAACGTCTTCACGATCCAAGTATCGACCGCACGGCACCTCCGTGTTCAGCACACGTTTAACACAATCACGTCCCTCGAGCTCTTGATCTAGTTGAGTACGAGGGAGAGTTACGTCACCACGACGGCGTGGCAACGGTGATGATGAAGTTACCGGTACAGGGCTTCGCCTAAGCACTACGATGATATGATCGAGGTGTTAAACTGTGGAGGGGGCACCGCACACGGCTAAGACAATTGATCTTGTGTGTTCTAGGGTGCCCCCTGCCTCCGTATATAAAGGAGGAGAGGGGGAGGCCGCCCGGCCGGCCCCTGTAGGGCACGCCAAGAGAGAGGAGTCCTACTAGGACACCAGGTCCTAGTAGGATTCCACTCGGCAGAAGGAGGAAGAAGGAAGGGAGAGGGAGAGGGAGAGGGAAAGGGGGGTCGCGCCCCCTCCCCTAGTCCTATTAGGACTCCCCATGGGGGTCGTGCATCACCTCCTTGTGGCCTGCCTTCTCTCTCCCCTAGGCCCCATGTTGGCCCATTACTTCCCCGGGGGGTTCCCGTAACCCCTCTGGCACTCCGTTTTTACCCGATAGCTCTCGGAACTCTTCCGATGTCCGAATAATATCGTCCAATATATTATTCTTTATGTCTTGACCATTTCGAGCCTCCTCGTCATGTCTGTGATCTCATCCCGGACTCCGAACAACATTCGGTCATCAAAACACATAACTCATATAATACAAATCATCATCGAATATTAAGCGTGGGGACCCTACATGTTCGAGAACTATGTAGACATGACCAAGACACAACTCCGGTCAATAACCAATAGAGGAACCTGGATTCTCATATCGGCTCCTACATATTCTACAAAGATCTTTATCAGTCAAACTGCATATCGACATACGTTATTCCCTTTGTCATCGGTATGTTACTTGCCCGAGATTTGGTCGTCGGTATCATTATACCTAGTTCAGTGTCGTTACCGGAAAGTCTCTTTACTCGTTCTGTAATGCATCATCCCATAACTAAGTCATTAGTCACATTTCTTGCAAGCCTTATAATGATGTGCATTACCGAGAGGGCCCAGAGATACCTCTCCGATACACGGAGTGACAAATCCTAATATTGCTTTATGCCAACTCAACAAGCACCATCGGAGACACCTGTAGAGCATCTTTATAATTGCCCAGTTAGGTTGTGACGTTTGATAGCACACAAGTGTTCCTTAGTATTCAGGAGTTGCATAATCTCGTAGTCAGAGGAATATGTATAAGTCATGAAGAAAGCAATAGCAATAAAACTAAACGATCATAATGCTAAGCTAACGGATGGGTCTTGTCCATCACATCATTCTCTAATGATGTGATCCCGTTCATCAAATGACAACACATGTCTATGGTCGTGAAACTTAACAATCTTTTATTATCGAGCTAGTCTAGTAGAGGCATACTAGGGACTCTATGTTTGTCTATGTATTAACACATGTACTAAGTTTCCGGTTAATACAATTCTAGCATTAATAATAAACATTTATCATGATATAAGGAAATATAAATAACAACTTTATTATTGCCTCTAGGGCATATTTCCTTCAGTCTCCCACTTGCAATAGATTCAATAATCTAGATTACATAGTAATGATTCTAACACCATGTAGTCTTGGTGTTGATCATGTTTTGCTCGTGAGAGAGGCTTATTCAACGGTTCTGCAACATTCAGATCCGTATGTATCTTGCAAATCTCTATGTCTCCCTCCTTGACTTGATCACGGATGGAATTGAAGCGTCTCTTGATGTGTTTGGTTCTCTTGTGAAATCGGGATTCCTTTGCTAAGGCAATTGCTCCAGTATTGTCACAAAAGATTTTCAGTGGACGGGATGCACTAGGTATTACACCTAGATCGGATATGAACTCCTTCATTTGCTGCTTCCGAAGTAGCTTGCTACCTCTTGAGCACTGCGTTGGATTTCCCCGAAGAGGAGAGGATGATGTAGCAAAGTAGCATAAGTATTTCCCTTAGTTTTTGAGAACCAAGGTATCAATCTAGTAGGAGGCCACGCACAAGTCCCTCGTACCTGCACAAAACAATAGCTCCTCGCAACCAATGCGATTAGGGTTGTCAATCCCTTCACAGTCACTTACGAGAGTGAGATCTGATAGAGATGATAAATAATATTTTTGGTATTTTTGGTATAGAGATGCAAAGTGAAAAGTAAAAGGCAAAGTAAAAACAAAGCAAGTATTAAAGTGATTGTCGCGACCGGTTTTCCGGGTACTAAATTCCAAAAAATGGCCGTTGTGCTCACCAGCCCCAGGATTACTGTTAGCTGATGAGGTACCAACTTGATACAGAAATTCCAAGCAAAATACAAAATATGCAGTACAAGACCATTATGGTCTGTGAGTACACCAAATGGTTTCTAGTGGTTGATGGCGGAGGCGGTTTGTGGACAATCAGCGTCTATGGGACTCCATTTCCCACAGGAACAGCTGACCAGGATAACTCCTATCTTCGCGAGGCTGCTATCACCATTGCGTAGGTTCCGGGGCTGTCATCGCAACGCTCCTCTCCACGCAAGAAATCTGGCCAAGACAATAGCCAGGGACAAGCCAGTGAGTACTTTGAATGTACTCGCAAACATTATGAACGCAGGTATAATATAACAAAACATATTCTGAGATATTCCATGATCACAATGTCAGTCATAAAAACAAAATCCTTGATGCATGCAAGCAGGTTATTAATATGTAACAATGAATATGCAATGACAGAGTGGGAATATAATGCACCATTCGGATGTCTGAAGCGACGTCTCGAATTGATGGTAAATAACAAATATGCCTCAGTCGGGCGTCTGAGCGACACCACATAAAGGGCTTATAAAGTAAATAAATAACAAGCATGCCACAGGCGGGCGTCTCAGCGACACCACAAAAACGGGCTAATAAAGTAAATAAATAACAAGCATGCCACGATCCAGGCCTCAGTGACACCACATAAAGGGCTTATAAAGTAAATAAATAACAAGCATGCCACAGTCGGGCGTCTCAGCGACACCACATAAAGGGCTTATAAAGTAAATAAATAACAAGCATGCCACAGTCGGGCGTCTCAGTGACACCACATAAAGGGCTTATAAAGTAAATAAATAACCAGCATGCCACGATTAGGCGTCAATGACACCACATAAAGGGCTTATAAAGAATCACAGTGAATATCCAGGAGGTAGAACCATCCCAAGGATACTCGATAATTCAAATAATATAACGGGTTAGTCCATAACAAAATAATAATCATGGTCCTCACAAGTCACAAGTCGGACCCCATGTTTGGTTTAACAGATTCTCCTCCGAAGAACGACACTAAGACCGACACTTGACCCATCCCAGACTATAATCCTTAACCATGGACACGGCTATTCGAATAGGTTTATTCTCTGCGGAGGGTGTACTCTTTACCCATGAGTAATCGATTCCTTTAGTCCATCGAGACTAATTCACGACGGCCTTTTAGTTGAAAACACACCTAACTTGCACACACCAGCTTAACTTACGGTGTCTGCAGGAATCACCCATGACGCCTGGCCAAGCAAAACTCTAAGTGGGAGGCTACAACCTCGCGTAGCATGGGATCAAATTTATATCAGCGCTCTAAGGGGTGGCCTCCCTCTCGGTCTCAACCGAAACACCCATGCTCCCGGACCAGGTGGCACGCCTACCGGCTACAACCGTATCTTCCACCATGGCCTCTCTATACGGTGTGTGCTAGAAAGGGGTTGACGACTTCTTGAACTGCACCCTACTTGTTGTAGGGACAAGTGGTAGTACGAAACAAGTATGGGGGTTACTGGAACAAGACTCGATCTATGGTCGACTCAGGAGGTTTAAGTATTCCCTGCATGATTAGCATAACGAATATATTTCATCCAATAGACAGAATCACCACTCATCATACCCCTCATGCCATGCCGGACACACTCGTCTCGGTGAGGAACTAGGGACAAGCTCGGGTCTACCCAAGACAGAGACTTTCCCGTTTTCCTTCCGTGAGCACACGAAAGGCATACGAGGATGATCATTATCACAAGCATGTCCATTTCCAACAGCAAGGAAATTTCCAATAAGCACTCATGCAAATGATCACATCATCACATAAAATAACAAATTCTACGTATTGTGGTGGTGTCATAATCGTGTCAAACAATGCATGCAAAATATTATGCCAGGGTTCAGAATGCTTGCCTTCAAGTTGTGGGGGAGGCAAGGTGCACTCCAAAACTTTTGAAAGCTTTCTCCTCTCTCCAAAAATCCTATTTAAAAATATTTTTTAATCAATATATATAGTTTTAAAAACAGTACCAAAAAGTTGTCTGAATTTTTTTGAAATAAATCTTAAAATAAACTAGACAATACTTGAGAGAGCTAGGAAAAAGAATCAATTCATTTGGAGTTATAATTAAAAAGTTATGGTCAGTCAAAGTTGTGGCCAAAATCTGTTTTTTTAATAAATCAGAAAAAGAAAAACGTTTCGAATAGGTACACGTCGAACACGTACTTTGCCCTTTACGCCTTCACTTAACCCACGTGGACCGGTGCGGTGGGTCATCGACAAGTGGGCCCGCCCGCCCATCGGGTCGTTTGACTAGTCTCTCCTCCCTCCTCTTCCTCTGCCCGAGCGGAGGCGGGACTCCAGCGATGCTCGCCGGCGAACGGCGGCACCGTTCGGGAAACCGAGGCCATCCGTGTGCTCAGGGGTCAAGGCGGTCCTATCGGTGGTCGATTTTCTGGCGGGGACGGAGGGAGTCGCCGGCGGCGAGCTTCGCGGCGGCCGGTGGCTTCGGTGGCAAAGTGGGTTTGGGGCTACGGTGGCTTTCCGTCGCAGCTGGGGGTCTGGGCGGCTCCGCAAGATGAAGTGGAGTCGTTTGGTGGCGTTGGGAGGGCCGGGGAGGCTCTGGTTGTGCCGAACGGAGCCGGGACGCGGCGGTGGCCGAACTGGCCGGAGTCGGGGAAGACGGCCTCTCATGGTCGATTGCGAGCTAGGGGAGCACTAGTGGAGTGGCTTGAGTCTGCCTGAGGGCTCGGAGAGGTGCGGGCTCCTTAAATAGGCGAGTTAAGGCGGTTTCCCGCGGCGGTGGATAAAATCGCCGGCGAACCGCCTCTCCGTTGCGGCAGGGCGTCGTGGCGCCGATGAGTGCTAGCAGATGAGCGTGAGGATAAGCCTGGACTGCTCAAAGGGCAGCTGGCGCGCGGATGTGGCTTGGGCGGCACCGACCGTGGCAGAGACGCCCTGCGGACGCTGGCGTGCCGCTAAGGGGCTCTGACGGCGGTGCTGCAGGGCGCCAGGGCTGCTTGGCGTGATGCGGTGAGTAGTCGAGTGAGTGGCGCGGCTCTGCAGAGCGGGCAAAACCCAGGGGCGCGACGCTGCGGCTCTGGCGCGGCACGTGCAAAACGCGCGCTCTGCTCGCGCTCTGGGCGTGCATGGCACTCGTTCGACGAAATGCCAGGGTGACCAAAATTGCTAGAGAGCCAATGAAAATCCACAGGCCTAGGTTAGAGACAGTTAGAAGGCTACTAGACAACTTGGTTTGGACAAGGGGGATGTTCACAACACATAACTTTCATCCATGCCAAATCTGTCTATGCACACAGGGTGTTTGACAAAATGCCAGAGGCATCTAGGCAGTTCTTGGAGTGGTCATAATCTCTAGATTAGTGCCTCTATGGGTGCAAAAAAGAGTGGTAAGGTCATTTGGGCAAAAGAAGAAACTTGCTAGTGCAAGTTTTGCAAATCTTCAGTTCTGGACAGAAGGTAAATGGCATCAAAGCATGGACCAAAAATCTCCCAATGGGTCCAATCTCCTGGACTTAAGGGTTTGTTAAGGTGTACTACATGTAGGAGAAAGCTCATGGGTACAGGAGCAAGTTAGAAGATGGTTGCAGTAGAAAACATCAAGTTGGACCAGAATGGAAATGAGGTTGATTCACTCAAATTTTTCAAAGAACATAGCTGGGTTTTTGCATAAAGTTGAATAATATGCTCCTACTGACATCCCAAAATTTTGGTAGAAGTTTTAAAGAAATATTTAAATAGGTTGTAGTGCAAAACTGAGATTTGACCAGATTTTAAAACTTGGTGTAGAACTCAAAATATCCAAAGAATGAAATATCTTTTTGCATAAAAGTGATTTAAAAACATCACATGGCATCCCCAAATTTTGGTGGAATTTTTGAATGACTTTACAAAAGGGTTGCAGTGCAAATGGGACCCTAAACTTATGAAAAACCAAATTAGAGAAATAAAGCTCAGGGGAAAATAATTATATAAATTATCCTACTGATAAAAGAATTGTTTTATTTGAGAGGGTAAAAGAGTCCCATAAAATTGGGAAGTGTTTCACTTGAGGTAAAAACTCCATAAAAATAAAGGGAAGAATGGTTTTGAGATCAAAAGAAAATCCAGAAAACCAAAGTTTAAGTTTCCTGGAAAAAATTTAATTAATAAAACAAGGTTAAAAATTTTGGGGTGTTACAACACTACACCCCTTAAGAAAAAAATCTCGTCCTCGAGATTTGTTAAGAGTTGTTTTGAAAAACAAATACTCCACAGTTACGTGTTTTTGCAAGCAGTGTATGTGCTCGAGTGGTGGGGGTGTTGCGTGAATAAAAATAATCCATGTCGTGAGAAGATATACGATGCAGTAACTCAGGGAAAAGAAATTTCACTCCAGGATTTTTTGCGAGAGAAAATAGTAATATATTAGAGTCAAACCATAACAAAAACTACTCAAATTAATGGAAACTAATTAATTTTCTTGCCGCACAAACTCGGGGTACCACGCATAAGTTACAATGCATAAATAAATGTTGCAATAATAAACATAGCAGTGACGTCTATAATGCAAACGGTAACTGGACGGGGTCCCGAGAAAAGCGTCTCGCTGGGATGCACTCCTCTTCTATCGGGGAAAGCGGATTGATCAGCCGATGAATGTGTCTCTCCTGGTCGGGCCTCAGTGGTCTGCCGATGGCGATCTGAGGATTTAAATCAGCGAGGCTCTAGGGATAACCCATTACTCGTTGGGTCAAACGTTCTTGAGCGATAACGTACTGGACCAGGTTGGCCAGTACTGGGTCTCTCTCAATCCGTCCACCGGGAAAAGATGTAACTCCTCCGGGTGCTGCACGGCTCGAAAAGTAATAATATCCTCTTTCACTGGCATAGGGTACCGCGAATTCAAGGCGGGCAAGTGCTTCATGTGCAGCCGCTTCTATGGCCATTAGTAGAGCTGGCATAGATTTCCCCACGAAGGAAATTTCCGTTGGGTCTTGGTTTGGGTTTACGGGAGGGATGTGTACTACTGCCCAATATTTCGAGGTGGATGGGGTGATTCTCGATTTGAACAGCTCGTACTTGGGTGGCTGGGTAGAACCCATGGTACTGCAGGTAAAGTCCCACAATATTTTGACAAAACTACCTGGGGTTGCATCTGGGGCTCTCAGATAAATACTAGGACTCGGCATGGCAAGAAATGGTTGTGAGGATGGTGCACAAGATGAGGGGTGCTTGGCAAGGTCACGAGGTGGCCTTTTTATATAGCATCCGGGCTGGGTTATTGGCCGCGGTGAGGGGCACTATTTTGCCGGTCCTGTTCTCACAGGATCGGGCTCAAAGCCACAGATACATATCTCACTAAAGTGACGTATCACTGTGGGGGTTGTCGGGGTGGTTTTGGTAGCTGTGCCCGGAAAATATGCAACTACATGCTGATATAATTATGCAAGGTTACTATTTAAAACAGAGGCACAACAATAGGCTGCGTTACTTTACAAGGTCACTCGATTACAATGCGAGGATACACTGAGACTCGGCACTACTTGGTGACTTAGTCAACCTCGTTTATATCTAAACGAGCCTGCCTTGAGGACGTCGAGGCTTCTCCACGGGTCTCACTGTCGGGATTAGCTGGAGGTGGTTGAGGGACTGCAGGGTCGGGGTGGCGATGATGACTATCGCGGGGATTGTTGGCCACAATCCCGTTGGAGTGTGCTTCCAAAAGGCGACGAAGCACTTCTGGGGTCATCAAAGCACCTTGGTTGATGGCTGGGGGTGACCTCAAGGTCTCGATTGGTTGTCCGAACAGCACGACTGGGCTGTCGGCGTCGGGCTCATCTTCCCTTCTTGCCGAGGCTCGACGAACCATCTCTCCACGAGCTGCGATCAGATCAATGGTGATTTGATCGAACAGTTCCTCTAGTGCACCTACATAGCGCACTAGGTGCAATAGTGCAGGATCTGTCTCGTGATCCCCGTTGGCAACCTGGGGTGGTCTACCATACCCTTCATGTCTGGGGTAGTAGTAGAACGAGCGACAGTTAACTCTGGGCGACAACTGCCGGAGTTGAACTATAGCCTCTCGAGCAGCTAGCTGGATGGCTTGTGGCTCGAAGGAAGTTTTCCTTCCGGTGAACCTGTAGGGGCGTTCTGGCAACAGACCCCTACCGTAGATGTGCACAGTGGCCCAAAATTGACGGCTCTCACCACTCATGGATCCTTGGTACACAACATATTCTGGGGGCTCTTCTAACACATAGGCACGACGGGTGAGGTTTGCGAGTATGGTCACAAAACCTCCAAGGTTGGTTGATGTGGTCTCATTGTGCACTCTGAGGGCCGAGCATTATGGCTCGGTTTGGGGTAGAGGCTGTGCTGTGCTGGGTTGAGGCGAGCGTGCCCTTTTTACAGAAAAAGGGGACGAATTCTTCCTTCACACGCTTGCGAATGAGACATTATAGGCGTCGGTCACTGGCGTGTGATCGACAGGCTAGGTTGATAGGTTGGGCATCGACTGCCAAAAGTGTCGGGGTCACTGTGTGGCTATCTTGCACGAGAAGCTTGGCTGGGTTTAGGTTAAGGTCTGTTGGTTTGGCTTACCTAGGTTTTTTGACCTGGCTAAGATAGGATTAGCCAATGGTCGGCCTGGCTCTGATACCAAGTTTGACACGACCGGTTTTCCGGGTACTAAATTCCAGAAAATGGCCGTTGTGCTCACCAGCCCCAGGATTACTATTAGCTGATGAGGCACCAACTTGATACAGAAATTCCAAGAAAAATACAAAATATCCAGTACAAGACCATTCTGGTCTGTGAGTACACCAAATGGTTTCTAGTGGTTGATGGCAGAGGCGGTTTGTGGATCATCAGCGTCTATGGGACTCCATTTCCCACAGGAACAACTGACCAGGATAACTCCTATCTTCGCGAGGCTGCTATCACCATTGCGTAGGTTCCGGGGCTGTCATCACAACGCTCCTCTCCACGCAAGAAATCTGGCCAAGACAATATCCAGGGACAAGCCAGTGAATACTTTGAATGTACCCGCAAACATTATGAACGCAGGTATAATATAACAAAACATGTTCTGAGATATTCCATGATCACAACGTCAGTCATAAAAATAAAATCCTTGATGCATGCAAGCAGGTTATTAATATGTAACAATGAATATGCAATGATAGAGTAGGAATATAATGCACCATTCGGATGTCTGAAGCGATGTCTCGAATTGATGGTAAATAACAAATATGCCTCAGTCGGGCGTCTGAGCGACACCACATAAAGGGCTTATAAAGTAAATAAATAACAAGCATGCCACAGTCGGGCATCTCAGCGACACCACATAAAGGGCTTATAAAGTAAATAAATAGCAAGCATGCCACACGATCAAGGCGTCTCGGCTACACCACATAAAGGGCTTATAAAGTAAATAAATAACAAGCATGCCACGATTAGGCGTCTCAGCGACACCAAATAAAGGGCTTATAAAGTAAATAAATAACAAGCATGCCACAGTCGGGCGTCTCAGCGACACCACATAAAGGGCTGATAAAGTAAATAAATAACAAGCATGCCACAGTCGGGCGTCTCAGCGACACCACATAAAGGGCTTATAAAGAATCACAGTGAATATCCGGGAGGTAGAACCATCCCAAGGATACTCGATAATTCAAATAATATAACGGGTTAGTCCATAACAAAATAATAATCATGGTCCTCACAAGTCACAAGTCGGACCCCATGTTTGGTTTAACAGATTCTCCTCCGAAGAACGACACTAAGACCGACACTTGACCCATCCCAGACTATAATCCTTAACCATGGACACGGCTATTCGAATAGGTTTATTCTCTGCAGAGGGTGTACTCTTTACCCGCGAGTAACTGATTCCTTTAGTCCATCGAGACTAATTCCGTCGACGGCCTTTTAGTTGAAAACACACCTAACTTGCACACACCAGCTTAACTTACCGGTGTCTGGAATCACCCATGACGCCCGTCAAGCAAAACTCTAAGTGGGGAGGCTACAACCTCGCGTAGCATGGGATCAAATTTATATCGCGCGCTCTAAGGGGTGGCCTCCCCTCTCGGTCTCAACCGGAAACACCCATGCCCCCGGACCAGGTGGCATGCCTACCGGCTACAACCGGTATCTTCCACCATGGCCTCTACATGCGATGTGTGCTAGAAAGGGGTTGACGACTTCATCGAACTGCACCCTACTTGTTGTAGAGACAAGTGGTAGTATGAAACAAGTATGGGGATTCTTTGGAACAAGACTCGATCTATGGTCGACTCAGAGGTTTAAGTATTCCCTGCATGATTAGCATAACGAATATATTTCATCCAATGAGACAGAATCATCACTCATCATACCCCTCATGCCATGCGAGACGCACTCGTCTCGACGAGGAACTAGGGACAAGCTCGGGTCTACCCAAGACAGAGACTTTCCCGTTTTCCTTCCGGTAGGCACGAAAGGCATACGAGGATGATCATTATCACAAGCATGTCCATTTCCAACAGCAAGGAAATTTCCAATAAGCACTCATGCAAATGATCACATCATCACATAAAATAACGAATTCTACGTATTGTGGTGGTGTCATAATCGTGTCAAACAATGCATGCAAAATATTATGCCAGGGTTCAGAATGCTTGCCTTCAAGTTGTGGGGGAGGCAAGGTGCACTCCAAAACTTTTGAAAGCTTTCTCCTCTCTCCAAAAATCCTATTTAAAAATATTTTTGAATCAATATATATAGTTTTAAAAACAGTACCAAAAGGTTCTCTGAATTTTTTTAAATAAATCTTAAAATAAACTAGACAATACTTGAGAGAGGAAGGAAAAAGAATCAATTCATTTGGAGTTATAATTAAAAAGTTATGGCCAGTCAAAGTTGTGGTCAAAATCTGTTTTTTTTTAATAAATCAGAAAAAGAAAAACGTTTCGAACATGTACACGTCGAAGACGTACTTTGCCCTTTATGCCTTCACTTAACCCACGTGGACCGGTGCGGTGGGTCACTGACAGTGGGCCCGCCTAGCCCACTGGTCAGGTTTGACTAGTCTCTCCTCCCTCCTCTTCCTCTTGCCCGGCGGAGTGGGACTCGGCGATGCTCGCCCGGCGAATGACATCGTTCGGGAAACCGAGGCCATCCGTGTGCTCGAGGTCAAGGCGGTCCTATCGGTGGTCGATTTTACGGCGGGGACGGAGGGAGTCGCCGTGGCGAAGCCAGCGGCGGCCGGTGGCTTCGGTGGCAAAGTGGGTTTGGGGCTACGATGGCTTTCCGTCGTAGCTGCGGGTCTGGGCGGCTCCTCAAGATGAAGTGGAGTCGTTTGGTGGCGTTGGGAGGGCCGAGGAGGCTCTGGTTGTGCCGAACGGAGCCGGGAGGCTGCGGTGGCCGAACTGGCCGGAGTCGGGGAAGACGGCCTCACCTGGTCGATTGCGAGCTAGGGGAGCGCTAGTGGAGTGGCTTGAGTCTGCCTGAGGGCTCGGAGAGGTGCGGGCTCCTTAAATAGGCGAGTCAAGGCGGTTTCCCGCGGCGGTGGATAAAATCGCCGGTGAACCGCCTCTCTGTTGCGGCAGGGCGTCGTGGCGCCGACAAGTGCTAGCAGACGAGCGTGAGGATAAGCCTGGACTGCTCAAAGGCCAGCTGGCGCGCGGCTATGGCTTGGGCGGCACCGACCGTGGCAGAGACGCGCTGCGGACGCCGGCGTGCCGCCAAGGGGCTCTATCGGCGGTGCTGCAGGGCACCAGGGCTGCTTGGCGTGATGCGGTGAGTATTCGAGTGAGTGGCGCGGCTCTGCAGAGCGGGCAAAACCCAGGGGCGCGACGCGGCGGCTCGGGCGCGGCACTCGTTCGACGAAATGCCAGGGCGACCAAAATTGCTAGAGAGCCAATGAAAATCCACAGGCCTAGGTTAGAGACAGTTAGAAGGCTACTAGACAACTTGGTTTGGACAAGGGGGATGTTCACAACACAAAACTTTCATCCATGCCAAATCTGTCTATGCACACAGGGTGTTTGACAAAATGCCAGAGGCATCAAGGCAGTTCTTGGAGTGGTCATAATCTCCAGATTAGTGCCTCTATGGGTGCAAAAATGAGTGGTAAGGTCATTTGGGAAAAAGAAGAAACTTGCTAGTGCAAGTTTTGCAAATCTTCAGTTCTGGACAGAAGGTAAATGGCATCAAAGCATGGACCAAAAATCTCCCAATGGGTCCAATCTCCTGGACTTAAGGGTTTGGTAAGGTGTACTACAAATAGGAGAAAGCTCATGGGTAGAGGAGCAAGTTAGAAGATGGTTGCAGTAGAAAACATCAAGTTGGACCAGAATGGAAATGAGGTTGATTCACTCAAATTTTTCAAAGAACATAGCTGGGTTTTTGCATAAATTTGAATAATATGATCCTACTGACATCCCAAAATTTTGGTAGAAGTTTTAAAGAAATATTTAAATAGGTTGTAGTGCAAAACTGAGATTTGACCAGATTTTAAAACTTGGTGTAGAACTCAAAATATCCAAAGAATGGAATATCTTTTTGCATAAAAGTGATTTAAAAACATCACATGGCATCCCCAAATTTTGGTGGAATTTTTGAATGAATTTACAAAAGGGTTGCAGTGCAAATGGGACCCTAAACTTATGAAAAACCAAATTAGAGAAATAAAGCTCAGGGGAAAATAATTATATAAATAATCCTACTGATAAAAGAATTGTTTTATTTGAGAGGGTAAAAGAGTCCCATAAAATTGGGAAGTTTTTCACTTGAGGTAAAAACTCCATAACAATAAAGGGAAGAATGGTTCTGAGATCAAAAGAAAATCGAGAAAACCAAAGTTTAAGTTTCCTGGAAAAAATTTAATTAATATTACAAGGTTAAAAATTTTGGGGCGTTACAGTGATGGAGATTGATATGATGAGAAGAGACCCGGGGGCCATAGGTTTCACTAGTGGCTTCTCTCAAGAGCATAAGTATTCTACGGTGGGTGAACAAATTACTGTTGAGCAATTGACAGAATTGAGCATAGTTATGAGAATATCTAGGTATGATCATGTATATAGGCATCACGTCCGAGACAAGTAGACCGAAACGATTCTGCATCTACTACTATTACTCCACTCATCGACCGCTATCCAGCATGCATCTAGAGTATTAAGTTAAAAACAGAGTAACGCCTTAAGCAAGATGACATGATGTAGAGGGATAAATTCATGCAATATGATAAAAAAACATCTTGTTATCCTCAATGGAAACAATACAATACGTGCCTTGCAACCCTTTCTGTCACTGGGTAAGGACACCGCAAGATTGAACCCAAAGCTAAGCACATCTCACATTGCAAGGACTACCAATCTAGTTGACCAAACCAAATGGATAATTCGAAGAGACTTGCAAAGATAACCAATCATACATAAAAGAATTCAGAGAAGATTCAAATATTGTTCATAGATAATCTGGATCATAAACCCACAATTCATCGATCTCAACAAACACACCGCAAAAAGAAGATTACATCGAATAGATCTCCATGAGAGAGGGGAGAACATTGTATTGAGATCCAAAAAGAGAGAAGAAGCCATCTAGCTACTAACTATGGACCCGAAGGTCTAAAGTAAACTACTCACACTTCATCGGAGGGGCTATGGTGATGATGCAGAAGCCCTCCATGGTGGATGCCCCCTCCGGCGGAGCTCCGGAACAGGCCCCAAGATGGGATCTCGTGGATCTGAGAAAGTTGCGGCGGTGGAATTAGGTTTTTGGCTCCTGTTCTGATCGTTTGGGGGTACGTAGGTATGTATAGGAGGAAGGAGTACGTCGGTGGAGCAACAGGGGGCCCACAAGGCAGGGGGCGCGCCCCCCACCCTCGTGACCGCCTCTTTTGTTCCTTGGAGTAGGGTCCAAGTTTCCTGGATCACGTTCGATGAGAAAATCACGTTCCCGAAGGTTTCATTCCGTTTGGACTCCGTTTGATATTCCGTTTCTTCGAAACACTGAAATAGGCAAAAAACAGCAATTCTGGGCTGGGCCTCCGGTTAATAGGTTAGTCCCAAAAATAATATAAAATTGGAAAATAAAGCCCAATATAGTCCAAAACAGTAGATAAAGTAGCATGGAGCAATCAAAAATATAGATACGTTGGAGACGGATCACAGCTATGTACTCCGCTTCACACGTAGATCCCGCCACGGCGCTCTGCTTGGAACTGCACCAACTGACAGCTCCACCATTCAATATAAATACGTATCTGGTTTGTGACTTAGAGTCATCCGGATCAGTGTCAAAGCTTGCATCGACGTAACCATTTACGACAAGCTCTTTGTCACCTCCATAAACAAGAAACATATCCTTAGTCTTTTTCAGGTATTTCAGGATGTTCTTGACCATTGTTCAGTGATCCACTCCTAGATTACTTTGGTACCTCCCTGCTAAACTTATAGCAAGGCACACATCAGGTCTGGTACACAGCATTGCATACATGATAGAACCTATGGCTGAAGCATAGGGAATGACTTCCATTTTCTCTCTATCTTTTGCAGTGGTCGAGCATTGAGTCTGACTCAACTTACACCTTGTAACACGGGAAAGAACCCTTTCTTTGACTGGTCCATTTTGAACTTCTTCAAAACTTTATCAAGGTATGTGCTTTGTGAAAGTCAAATTAAGCATCTTGATCTATCTCTACAAATCTTGATGCGCAATATATAAGCAGCTTCACCGAGGTATTTCATTGAAAAAAATTATTCAAGTATCCTTTTACGCTATCCAGAAATTCTATATTATTTCCAATCAACAATATGTCATCCACATATAATATTAGAAATTCTACAAAGCCCCCACTCACTTTCTTGTAAATACAGGCTTCTCCAAAAGTCTGTATAAAACCATATGCTTTGATCACACTATCAAAGCGTATATTCCAACTCCGAGAGTCTTGCACCAGTCCATAAATGGATCACTGGAGCTTGCACACTTTGTTAGCACCTTTAGGATCGACAAAACCTTCTGGTTGCGTCATATATAACTCTTCTTTAAGATATCCATTAAGGAATGCAGTTTTGACATCCATTTGCCAAATTTCATAATCATAAAACACGGCAATTGCTAACATGATTCGGATAGACTTAAGCATCGCTACGGGTCAGAAGGTCTCATCGTAGTCAACCCCTTGAACTTGTCGAAAACTTTTCGCAACAAGTCGAGCTTTGTAGACAGTAACATTACCGTCAGCGTCAGTCTTCTTCTTGAAGATCCATTTATTTTCTATGGCTTGCCGATCATCGGGCAAGTCAACCAAAGTCCACACTTTGTTCTGTTACATGGATCCCATCTCAGATTTCATGGCCTCAAGCCATTTCGTGGAATATGGGCTCATCATCGCTTCCTCATAGTTCGTAGGTTCGTCATGGTCAAGTAACATGACTTCCAGAACAGGATTACAGTACCACTCTGGTGCGGACCGTACTCTGGTTGACCTACGAGGTTCAGTAGTAACTTGATCTGAAGTTTCATGATCATCATCATTAGCTTCCTCACTGATTGGTGTAGGAATCACTGGAACTGATTTATGTGATGAACTACTTTCCAATTAGGAGAAGGTACAATTACCTCATCAAGTTCTACTTTCCTCCCACTCACTTCTTTCGAGAGAAACTCCTTCTCTAGAAAGGATCCATTCTTAGCAACGAATATCTTCCCTTCGGATCTGTGATAGAAGGTGTACCCAACAGTCTCCTTTGGGTATCCTATGAAGACACATTTCTCCGATTTGGGTTCGAGCTTATCAGGTTGAAGCTTTTTCACATAAGCATCACAGCCCCAAATTTTAAGAAACAATAGCTTAGGTTTCTTGCCAAACCATAGTTCATAAGGTGTCGTCTGAACAGATTTAGATGGTGCCCTATGTAACGTGAATGCAGCCGTCTCTAAAGCACAACCCCAAAATGATAGCGGTAAATCAGTAAGAGACAGCATAGATCACACCATATCCAATAAAGTACTGTTACGATGTTCGGACACACCGTTACGCTATGAAACTATTCCACATTATTTCAAATGAAGACCAAACTCATAACTCAAATATTCACCTCCACTATCAGATCGTAGAAACTTTATTTTCTTGTTATGATGATTTTCCACTTCACTCTGAAATTCTTTGGACTTTTCAAATGTTTCATACTTATGTTTCATCAAGTAGATATACCCATATCTGCTCAAATCAGCTGTGAAGGTCAGAAAATAACGATACCTGCCGTGAGCCTCAACACTCATTGGACCGCATACATCGGTATGTATTATTTCCAACAAGTCAGTTGCTCACTCCATTGTTCTGGAGAACGGAGTCTTAGTCATCTTTCCCATGAGTCATGGTTCGCAAGCATCAAGTGATCCATAATCAAGTGATTCCAAAAGCCCATCAGCATGGAGTTTCTTCATGCACTTTACACCAATATGGCCTAAACGGCAGTGCCACAAATAGGTTGCACTATCATTATTAACCTTGCATATTTTGGCTTCAATATTATGAATATGTGTATCACTACAATCGAGATTCAACAAAAATAGACCACTCATCAAGGGTGCATGACCATAAAAGACATTACTCATATAAATAGAACAACCATTATTCTCTGATTTAAATGAACAACCGTCTTGCATCAAACAAGATCTAGATATAATGTTCATGCTTAACGCTAGCACCAAATAACAATTATTCATGATTAAAACTAATCTCGATGATAGATGTAGAGGTAACGAGACGACGGCGATCACATCGACTTTGGAGCCATTTCCCACGCGCATCGTCACCTCGTCCTTAGCCAATCTTCGTTTAATCTGTAGCCCATGTTTCGAGTTGCAATTATGAGCAACAGAACCAGTATCAAATACCAAGGGGCTATTACGAGCATTAGTAAGGTACACATCAATAACATGTATTTCAAATATACCTTTCACTTTGCCATCCTTCTTATCCACCAAATACTTGGGGCAGTTCCGCTTCCAGTGACTAGTCCCTTTGGAGTAGAAGCACTCAGTCTCAGGCTTAGGCTAGACTTGGGCTTCTTCACTTGAGCAGTAACTTGCTTGTCGTTCTTCTTGAAGTTCCCCTTCTTCCCTTTGCCCTTTTTCTTGAAACTAGTGGTCTTGTTAACCATCAACACTTGATGTTCTTTCTTGATTTATACCTCCGCAGCCTTTAGCATCGCGAAGAGCTCGGGAATTGTCTTTTCCATCCCTTGCATGTTATAGTTCATCATGAAGCCTTTATAGTTTGGTGGCAGTGATTGAAGAACTCTGTCAATGCCAGTATCATCAGGAAGATTAAGTCCCAGCTGAGTCAAGTGGTTGTGGTACCCAGACATTCTGAGTTTGTGTTCACTGACAGAACTATTCTACTCCATTTTGCAGTTATAGAACTTGTTAGAGACTTCATATGTCTCAACTCGGGAATTTGCTTGAAATATTAACTTCAACTCCTGGAACATCTCATATGCTCCATGACGTTCAAAACGTCTTTGAAGTCCCGATTCTAAGCCGTAAAGGATGGCACACTGAACTATCGAGTAGTCATCACCTTTGCTCTGCCAGACGTTCATAACGTCCGCAGTTGCTCCTCCAGCGGGCCTTGCACCTAGCGGTGCTTCCAGGACGTAATTCTTCTGTGCAGCAATGAGGATAATCCTCAAGTTACGGACCCATTCCATGTAGTTGCTACCATCATCTTTCAACTTAGCTTTCTCTAGGAATGCATTAAAATTCAAGGGAACGGTAGCACGAGCCATTGATCTACAACAACATAGACATGCAAAAACTATCAGGTACTAAGTTCATGATAAATTAAAGTTCAATTAATTATATTACTTAAGAACTCCCACTTAGATAGACATTCCTCTAGTCATCTAAATGATCAAGTGATCCAAATCAACTAAACTATATCCGATCATCACGTGAGATGGAGTAGCTTTCAATGGTGAACATCTCTATGTTGATCATATCTACTATATGATTCACATTCGACCTTTCGGTCTCAGTGTTCCGAGGCCATATCTACATATGCTAGGCTCGTCAAGTTTAAACCGAGTATTCTGCACGTGCAAAACTGGCTTGCACCCGTTGTATGTGTACGTAGAGCTTATCACACCTGATCATCATGTGGTGTCTCGGCATGACGAACTGTAGCAATGGTGCATACTCAGGGAGAACACTTGTACCTTGAAATTTAGTGAGGGATCATCTTATAATGCTACCGCCGTACTAAGCAAAATAAGATGCATAAAGGATAAACATCACATGAAATCAAAATATGTGACATGATATGGCCATCATCTTCTTGTGCCTTTGATCTCCATCTCCAAAGCACCGTCATGATCTCCATCGTCACCGGCTTGACACCTTGATCTCCATCGTCACCGGCTTGACACCTTGATCTCCCTCGTAGCATCATTGTCGTCTCGCCAACTATTGCTTCTACGACTATCACTACCGCTTAGTGATAAAGTAAGGCAATTACATGGCGATTGCATTTCATACAATAAAGCGACAACAATAAGGCTCCTTCCAGTTGCAGATAACTTCTACAAAACATGATCATCTCATACAACAATTTATATATCATCACGTCTTGGCCATATCACATCACAAAATGCCCTGCAAAAACAAGTTAGACGTCCTCTACTTAGTTGTTGCAAGTTTTACATGGCTGCTATGGGCTTCTAGCAAGAACCATTCTTACCTACGCATAAAAACCACAACGATTTTTCGTCAAGTGTGATGTTTTAACCTTCAACAAGGACCGGCCACAGTCAAACTCGATTCAACTAAAGTTGGAGAAACAGACACCCGCCAGCCACCTGTGTGCGAAACACATCGGTAGAACCAGTCTCATGAACGCGGTGATGTAATATCGGTCCGGGCCGCTTCATCCAACAATACTGCCAAATCAAATTAAGATGTTGGTGGCAGTATGACTATTATTGCCCACAACTCTCTGTGTTCTACTCGTGCATATAACAGATACGCATAGACCTGGCTCGGATGCCACTGTTGGGGAACGCAGTATTTCAAAATTTTCCTACGATCATGCAAGATCTATCTAGGAGATGCATAGCAACGAGACTGGAGAGTGTGTCCACGTACCCTCGTAGACCGAAAGCGGGAGCGTTTAGTAACGCGGTTGATGTAGTCGAACGTCTTCATGATCCAACGATCCAAGTACCGAACGTACGGTACCTTCGTGTTCAGCACACGTTCAGCACGATGACGTCCCTCGAGCTCTTGATCCAGCAGAGGTTTGGGGATGTAGATGAGTTCCGTCAGCACGAAGGCGTGTCGACGGTGATGATGAAGTTACCGGCACAGGGCTTCGCCTAAGCACTACGACGACATGACCGATGTGTTAAACTATGGAGGGGGGCACAACACACGGCTAAGACAATTGATATTGTGTGTTCTAGGGTGCCCCCTGCCTCCATATATAAAGGAGGAGAGGGGGAGGCCGGCCGGCCCCTGTAGGGCTCGCCAAGAGAGAGGAGTCCTACTAGGACTCCAAGTCCTAATCCGATTCCACTTGGTGGAAGGGGGAAGAAGGAAGGTAGAGGGAGAGGGAGAGGGAAAGGGTGGCCGCGACCCCTCCCCAAGTCCTAATCGGACTCCCCATGGGGAGCGCCACCTCCTCGTGGCCTGACCTCTCTCTCCCCTAAGCCCATGTTGGCCCATTACTTCCCCGGGGGGTCCGGTAACCCCTCCAGCACTCCGTTTTTACCCGGTACCTCTCGGAACTCTTCGGGTGTCCGAATAACATCGTACAATATATCATTCTTTATTTCCTGACCATTTCGAGACTCCTCTTCATGTCCGTGATCTCATCCGGGACTCCGAACAACATTCGGTCATCAAAACACATAACTCATAAAATACAAAATCGTCATCGAACGTTAAGCGTGCGGACCTTACGGGTTCGAGAACTATGTAGACATGACCGAGACACCTCTCCGGTCAATAAACAATAGCGGAACCTGGATGCTCATATTGGTTCCTACATATTCGACGAAGATCTTTATCGGTCAAACCGCATAACAACATATGTTATTCCCTTTGTCATCGATATGTTACTTGCCCGCTATTCGATCGTCGGTATCATCATACCTAGTTCAATCTCGTTACTGGCAAGTATCTTTACTTGTTTTGTAATGCATCATCCCGCAACTAACTCATTAGTCACATTGCTTGCGAGGCTTATAGTGATGTGCATTACCAAGAGGGCCCAGAGATACCCCTCCGTTATACAGAGTGACAAATCCTAATCTTGATCTATGTCAACCCAACAAACACCTTCGGATACATCTATAGAGCATCTTTATAATCACCCAGTTACGTTGTGACGTTTGATAGCACACAAGGTGTTCCTCCGGTATTAGGGAGTTGCATAATCTCATTGTCAGAGGAACATGTATAAGTCATGAAGAAAGCAATAGCAATAAAACTAAACGATCATTATGCTAGCTAACGAATGGGTCTTGTCCATCACGTCATTATCCTAATGATGTGATACCTTTTATCAAATGACAACACATGTCTACGGTCTGGAAACTTAACCATCTTTGATTAACGAGCTAGTCAAGTAGAGGCATACTAGGGACACTCTGTTTTCTCTATGTATTCACACATGTACTATGTTTCCGGTTAATACAATTCTAGCATGAATAATAAACATTTATCATGATATGAGGAAATACAAATAACAACTTTATTATTGCCTCTAGGACATATTTCCTTTAGGGCACAACCCACATGGGCGCGCATGGGACCCCAGGCGCGCCCTGGTGGGTTGTGCCCCCCTCAGGGCACCCCCTAGGTGCTTCTTTGGCCCACTGTTGGTCTTCCGGTCCATAAAAAATCTCTGTGAAGTTTCGTTGCATTTGGAATCCATTTGGTATTGATTTCCTGCAATGTAAAAAACAAGCAAAAAACAGCAAGCCTTTGAGCCTTTGGGTCAATAGGTTAGTCCCAAAAAATGATATAAAGTTGCTATAAAATGATTGTAAAACATCGAAGAATGATAAAATAACAGCATGAATACTTCATAAATTATACATATGTTGGAGACGTATCAGCATCCCCAAGCTTAATTCCTACTCATCCTTGAGTAGGTAAATGATAGAAGAAATAATTTATGAAGTGTGAATGCTACCAAAGTGCACAAGTTTGATCAATGATAATTTCAATCACTTTTCCTAGCATCATAACAGCCATTCTTTCTCATAAAATTTCTCATGTTAAAGTAGCAACCAATCCACATGTTAAGGTTCAAACAATGAACTCTCTTGAAACTCAACAACCTATGTTCTTAGTCACCAAGCAATTACAATTCAACTTATTCAACAGAGTTTAAGTAAGAGCTTGTTGGGGAACATAGTATTTCAAAAAAATTCCTATGATCATGCAAGATCTATCTAGGAGATGCATAGCACCGAGACGGGAGAGTGTGTCCACGTACCCTTGTAGACCGAAAGCAGAAGCGTTTAGTATTGCGGTTGATGTAGTCGAACGTCTTCACGATCCAACCGATCCAAGTACCGAACATACGGCACCTCCATGTTCAGCACACGTTCAGCTCCATGACGTCCCTCGAGCTCTTGATCTAGTTGAGGACGAGGGAGAGTTCCGTCAACACGACGGCATGACACAGAACTAGCTCCAGTTCATTAATGTAATGTAGGCATGTATTCCAAATATAGTCATACGTGCTTATAGAAAAGAACTTGCATGCCATATTTTGTCCTACCTTCCCGTGGCAGTGGGGTCCTATTGGAAACTAAGGGATGTTAAGGCCTCCTTTTAATAGAGTACCGGACCAAAGCATTAACACTTAGTGAATACATGAACTCCTCAAACTATGGTCATCACCGGGAGTGGTCCCGATTATTGTCACTTCGGGGTTGTCGGATCATAACACATAGTAGGTGACTATTGACTTGCAAGATAGGATCAAGAACTCACATATATTCAAGAAAACATAATAGGTTCAGTTCGGAAATCATGGCACTCGGGCCCTAGTGACAAGCATCAAGCATAGCAAAGTCATAGCAACATCAATCTCAGAACATAATGGATACTAGGGATCAAACCCTAACAAAACTAACTCGATTACATGGTAAATCTCATCCAACCCATCACCGTCCAGCAAGCCTACGATGGAATTACTCACGCATGGCGGTGAACATCATGAAATTGGTGATGGAGGAAGGTTGATGATGACGATGGCGATGGATTCCCCTCTCCGGAGCCCCAAACGGACTCCAGATCAGCCCTCCCAAGAGAGATTAGGGCTTGGCGGCGGCTCCGTATCATAAAACGCGATGAATCCTTCTCTCTGATTTTTTTCTCCATGAACGTGAATATATAGAGTTGGAGTTGAGGTCGGTGGAGCTTCAGGGGGCCCACGAGATAGGGGGGCGCGCCCAGGACGGTAGGTGCGCCCCCCACCCTCGTGGCCAGGGTGTGGGCCCCCTTCGGCTGATTCTTTTGCCAGTATTTTTGTTATTTCCAAAAATATTCTCCGTGAAGTTTCAGGTCATTCTGAGAGCTTTTATTTCTGCATAACACCCTGGAAATTCTACTGAAAACAGCGACAGTCCGGGTTAGTTCCATTCAAATCATGCAAGTTAGAGTCCAAAACATGGGCAAAAGTGTTTGGTAAAGTACATACGATGGAGACGTATCAGGGGTTCCGGTGACCCCTCCGGTACTGCGGTATGTACCTGATACACTCCAGAACCCTTCCGGTGTCCGAATACTACCTTCCAATATATCAATCTATACCTCTCGACCATTTCGAGACTCCTCGTCATGTCCATGATTGCATTCGGGACTCCGAACAAACTTCAGTCATGAAATCACATAACTCATAATACAAATCGTCATCGAACGTTAAGCGTGCGGACCCTACGAGTTCGAGAACTATGTAGACATCACCGAGACACATCTCCGGTCAATAACCAATAGCGGAACCTGGATGCTCATATTGGTTCCTACTTATTCTATGAAGATCTTTATTGGTCAAACCGCATAACAACATACAGTGTTCCCTTTGTCATCGGTATGACTTGTCCGAGATTCGATCATCGGTATCATCATACCTAGTTCAATCTCGTTACCGATTAGTCTCTTTACTCATTCCGTAATGCATCATCCCGCGACTAACTCATTAGTCACATTGCTTGCAAGGCTTATAGTGATGAGCATTACCGAGAGGGCCCAGAGATACCTCTCCGATACCCGGACTGACAAATCCTAATCTCGATCTATGCCAACTCAACAAACACCATCGGAGATGCCTGTAGAGCATCTTTATAATCACCCAGTTACTTTGTGACGTTTGATAGCACACAAGGTGTTCCTCCGGTATTCAGGAGTTGTATAATCTCATAGTCAGAGGAACATGTATAAGTCATGATGAAAGCAATAGCAATAAAACTAAACGATCATTATGCTAAGCTAATGGATGGGTCTTGTCCATCACATGATTCTCTAATGATGTGATCATGTTGATCAAATGACAACACATGTCTATGGTTGGGAAACTTAACCATCTTTAATTAATGAGCTAGTCTAGTAGAGGCATACTAGGGACACTCTGTTTGTCGATGTATTCACACATGTACTAAGTTTCCGGTTAATACAATTCTAGCATGAATAATAAACAATTATCATGATATAAGGAAATATAAATATACACTTTATTATTGCCTCTAGGGCATATTTTCTTCAGTCTCCCACTTGTACTAGAGTCAATATTCCAGTTCACATCGTCGTGTGATTTAATACCAATAGTTCACATCTTTATGTCATTAGTTCACATTGCCATGTGACTAATACCCAAAGGGTTTTACTAGAGTCAATAATCTAGTTCACATTGCTTTGTGATTAAAACCCATAGAGTACTAAGGTGTGATCATGTTTTTCTTGTGAGAGAAGCTTAGTCAATGGGTCTGTCACATTCAGAGCCGTATGTATTTTGCAAAAAAAATGTCTACAATGCTCTGTATGGATCTACTCTAGCTAATTGCTCCCACTTTCAATATGTATCCAGATTGAGACTCTGAGTCATCCGGACCGGTGTAAAAGCTTGCATCGATGCAACTCTTTACCACGAACTCTTTATCACCTACATAACCGAGAAATATCTCCTTAGTCTTCTAAGGATAATTTTGACCGCTGTCCAGTGATCCACTCCTGGATCAATATCGTACCCCCTTGCCAAATTCATGGCAAGGTACACAATAGGTTTGGTACACAAGATAGCATACTTCATAGAACCTATGGCTGAGGCATAGGGAATGACTTTCATTCTCTTTCTATTTTCTGCCGCGCTCGTGTTTTGAGTCTTACTCAACTTTACACCTTGCAATACAGGAAAGAACTCCTTCTTTGACTGTTCCATTTTGAAATACTTCAAAATCTTGTCAAGGCATGTATTCATTGAAAAAACTTATCAAGCATCTTGATCTATCTCTATAGTTCTTGATGCCCAATATGTAAGAAGATTCACCGAGGTCTTTCTTTGAAAAACTCCTTTCAAACACTCCTTTATGCTTTCTAGAAAATTCTACATCATTTCCGATCAATAATATGTCATTCACATATACTTATCAGAAAGGCTGTAGTGCTCTGAGGGAGTCCTGGACTAGGGGGTGTCCGGATAGCCGAACTATCATCACGGCCGGACTCCAAGACTATGAAGATACAAGATTGAAGACTTCGTCCCGTGTCCGGATGGGACTTTCCTTGGCGTGGAAGGAAAGCTTGGCGACACGGATATGTAGATCTCCTACCATTGTAACCGACTCTGTGTAACCCTAACCTATCCGGTGTCTATATAAACCGGAGGGTTTTAGTCCCGTGGGACGAACAACAATCATACCATAGGCTAGCTTCTAGGGTTTAGCCTCCTTGATCTCGTGGTAGATCTACTCTTGTACTACCCATATCATCAATATTAATCAAGCGGGGTAGGGTATTACCTCCATCGAGAGGGCCCGAACACAGGTAAAAACATCGTGTCCCTTGTCTCCTGTTACCATCCGCCTAGACGCGCCTTCGGGACCCCCTACCGAGATCCGCCGGTTTTGACACCGACATTGGTGCTTTCATTGAGAGTTCCTCGTATGCGTCACCGATAGGCCCGATGGCTCCTTTGATCATCAACAACGACGCGGTCCGGTGAGACCTTTCTCCCGGACAGATCTTCGTATTCGGCGGCTTTGCACAAGGCCAATTAAGCAGCCATCCTGGAGCGGATCGAAAGCTACGCCCCTGCCATCAGGTCAGATTTGGAAGTTTGAACTATACGGCCGATGTCCGCGGAGACTTGATCTTCGACGGATTCGAGCCACAGCCGAGCGTGCCGCACTGTCTCGATGGGTATGATCTAGCTCTGCAGCCGAACAGTGCCCTGGAGGCTGCACCAGCATCCGCTCCGACCCTTAATCCGGAGCCAGATTCCCCGATCGAGGACGAGTGGTTGGACGCCGCCTCGGGGGCTACGATCTCTACGGCAATTGAGCCGAACTCCATCCCTGTCCTTTGCGAAGACCTTGACTCCAGGGTGCCGGACTCCTCTCCAGACTCCGAACCCTCCGCGCCCCTGCCAATCGAATCCGATTGGGCGCCGGTCATGGAGTTCACTGTCGCGGACATCTTTCAGCACTCGCCCTTTGGCGACATCCTGAATTCACTAAAGTCTCTCTCTTTATCCGGAGAGCCCTGGCCGGACTACGGACAGGAAGGTTGGGATACGGACGATGAAGAAATTCAACGCCCACCCACCACCCACTTTGTAGCCATCCGATGATTTAACCGACATGCTCGACTTCGACTCCAAGACATCGGCCAGTGCGAACGACGATGCCGGAGACGACCAAGACCCAGCGCCTACAGGGCACTGGAAGGCCACCTCGTCATACGACATATACATGGTGGACATCCCAAAAGATGGGAACGGCGATGGAACAACGAAGGATGACCCCTCCAAGAAGCAACCGAAGCGCCGACGTCAGCGGCGCCGCTCTAAATCCCGCCACAGCAAAAACGGTGATTCCGCACGGAGATAATAACACCCCGGACGGTGCGAAGACAACCCTCCAGCGGGACTCAAGCGGGAGGAGGGAGAAGCAAGTCCGCCTGACGGTCTGCGCAGAAAGAGAGGTCGAGGACGATAATTATGCGCCTCCCTCGAAGATGAGGCAAGCCTCGACGACGACGAATTTGTCGTGCCTGAGGATCCCGCCGAACAGGAGCGTTTCAAACGCAGGCTTATAGCCACGGCAAGCAGCCTCAAGAAAAAGCAGCAACAGCTTAGAGCTGACCAAGACCTGCTAGTTGACAGATGGACTGAAGTCCTTGCAGCCGAAGAGTATGAACTCGAACGCCCCTCCAAAAGCTACCCCAAACGCAGGCCGTTGCCTCGATCAGAGGAGGAAGCACCCAAGTCACCAGCGCACGACATGGCAGACCAGCCACCCGTGGCATGACAGAGAAGCCTCTCGGCCCTCCGCTCAAGCCACACCCCGACGCTGCTCAAAAAGTACCAAGGCACGGGAAAACGCGTCGGACTTGCGAGATATATTGGAGGATAAGGCAAAACATGCAAGATCGATCTATGGATCGCGTGGGCGCCCAACGACTCGGGATGATTACCGTCGCGCCGGATACAGCAAACCGGGCTGGGCCGAACATAGTAGACAAAGCTCATATGAGCTACGTCGTGATATAGCCCAATACAGAGGCGCCGCACACACACTATGCTTCACAGATGAAGTAATGGATCATCAAATCCCCGAGGGCTTCAAACCCGTAAACATCGAATCATACGATGGTAACACAGATCCTGCGGTCTGGATCAAGGACTATCTCCTCCATATCCACATGGCCCGCGGTGATGATCTACATGCCATCAAATACCTCCCACTCAAGCTTAAAGGACCAGCTCGGCATTGGCTCAACAGCTTGCCATCAGAATCAATTGGTTGTTGGGAGGACACGGAAGCCGCATTCCTTGATAACTTCCGGGGCACATATGCGACCACCAGACGCCGATGACCTCAGCCATATAATTCAGCAGCCAGAAGAATCGGCCAGACAATTCTGAACACGGTTCCTAACAAAGAAAAATCAAATCGTTGATTGTCCGGATGCAAAGGCCCTTGCAGCCTTCAAACATAACATCCGCGACGAATGGCTTGCCCGGCACCTAGGACAGGAAAAGCCGAAATCCACGGCAGCCCTCACAACACTCATGACCCGCTTTTGTGCGGGAGAGGACAGCTGGCTAGCTCGAAGCAACAACTTGGCCAAACACCACGATAGTTCGGATACCAAGGACAGCAATGGCAGGTCGGCGTCGCCAACAAGAACAAGTGCCGCATTAACGGCGATAATGTGAAGATATCGCCACAATGCCGGATTCAGAGGCTCTAAACCCGGTCAGCGGAAGAAGCCATTCAAAAGAAATACCGAGGCCCGTCCAACTTGGACCGAATACTCGATCGCTTGTGCGGATACATGGCACCCCGAAAAACCAGCCAATCACACCAACAGGGATTGTTGGGTGTTCAAGCAAGCGAGCAAGTTAAGTGCCGAACTCAATGACAAGGGGCTGCATAGCGATGACGAGGAAGAGCCAGAACAATAGAGGACAGAAGGGTTTTCCCACACAAGTGCGGACGGTGAACATGATATACGCAACCCACATACCCAAAAGGGAGCGGAAGCGCAATCGAGGGACGATATGCGATGGAGCCATGCCCCAGTTCAACCCATGGTCTTCCTGCCCGATCACCTTCGATCGAAGGACCACCCCACTAGCATCCGTCACGGCAGTTTCGCCGCATTGGTTCTTGACCCAATTATTGTGGATTTCACCTCACCGTAGTCCTCGATGGACAGCGGTAGCAACTGAACCTGCTTTATCGGGATACGATTGTGCAAAATGGGCATAGACCCTCAAGGATTAAACCTACAAAGACGACCTTTAAAGGCGTCATACCGGTGTAGAGGCCAATTGTACGGGCTCATTTACACTCGAAGTGGTCTTCGGATCCCCGGATAACTTCCGAAGCGAAGAGTTAATCTTTGACATAGTCCCGTTCTGCAGCGGCTATCATGCACTGCTCGGACGAACCGCATTTGCAAAGTTCAATGCGGTGCCGCACTACACATACCTCAAGCTCAAGATGCCAGGCCCTCGAGGAGTAATCACGGTCAATGGAAACACCGAACGCTCTCTCCGAACGGAGGAGCACACGGTGGCCCTCGCGGCGGAGGTGCAAAGCAGCCTCTCACAGCAATTCTCGAGTCCGGCCACTAAGCGTCCGGACAACATCAGCGCGCCCGGAGTAACCTACAACAAGACCGCTTGGCACGATTCAAGCACGCGTAGCAATCCGCCCCCAACCCCAGCCCTCGCGAAATTACGAAGCCAATACTACGCGTACATAACTACGCTCTGGAGATACCATGGGCATAAGGGGAGGGGCACGACCACGGCACGCCCAGACTGCGGCTCAACCGCACCAGGGGCTCCCGATTGTGTCATTCTTTTTCTTTTTTCTTTTTTCTTACTTTTTCTTACTTTCAGGACTCCGTTTTCCAGAAGTCCTGTCCGGCACTAGAATTGCCGAACTCACGATGCAACAGCCAGGGAAGCAGAAAGCTACATCGAGTGTTCAGGTGGTTTCCACTACGAGCATTATACCTGTTTTACATACCATCCCGCAGCTTACCCCTGGAGGGGACATGTCGAGATAGTCCCATCCCTTGCTTATCGCACTATTTGTATCGTTCTGCCTTCATTGCGATACCTTTTAAATAAACAATACATAGCTTTTTATTGCACTCTGTCTTTATCTATATATATATATATATATATATATATATATATATATATATATATATATATGTTAATTTCATGACATGTTGCACCCGTACACTTTGGTACGTCCAATACACCAGGGGCTCAAGTACCCCAAAAGTATGGTGTGATAAGTCCGAACACTTTCACAAGTGTGGCACCCCGAACTTATAGCATTATATGCATCGGCTCCGAATCATGTCTTGGGTCAATAGTTGGGTTTGCCCGGCTCCGTGTTTTGGTACCTTACGTTCCGTTATATCGGCTAAGGTAGCACCGGAGAACCACTGCGATTGTGCCCCAGCTTGAGCTGGGTTGAGCACCTCGGTGGAGAAATCTAAAACTGACCGTCATGATAGGGCGAGAGCGATCGCTGTTCGAGAGGTTTTTTCGTCCCTAAAGACTTATGCCGCTTAGAGCGAGGAACCGGAATTGTCCGGCCAAAGGCGTGGATAGCGCCCGAACTCGGTCTTCCGAATACTAGGGGCTTCACCAAATTTAAAATTATAGAATTCTATGGCTAAGTGAGAGTGTTCAAGCATTATAAGTCCGGTTGCCTTGTTCGTTGTGTTGAGCACCTCCCTAGATGGACCAAGAATGGGAACAAGAGTGCTCAAGTTTATCCCGAACGCCCCCAAAGACTCGTGGCATGGGGGCTGAAGCCAATGACTTGCCATCTCTCAAATTTGATAAACGGCCGCACAGAAGGTAATATTTTAAATTAACAAGCGTTGCTTGGCGCATATGAACAAGTTTTCAGCGTACAGGATAAATAAATGCGAGTCTATTCAAAAATTACATCTTTGGAGCACTCATCCGCTATTCGGCGGGCACCCTTCAGGAGGCCCTCATAGTACATTTCGGGCGTGCGATGCTCCTTGCCCTTCGGTGGCCCGTCCGTCACAAGCTTCTCCGCATCTAGCTTGCACCAGTGCACTTTAGCACGGGCAAGGGCCCGGCGGGCACCTTCAATGCAGACGGAGCGCTTGATGACTTCAATCCATGGACAAAGGCGTCCACCGGCGCTACACTAAGCGAAGTAGCTCCCGGGCATGGCTTCCAATGGCCACAGCCGAACTATAAGGCCCTTCATGGCCTGTTCGGCGACCTTGTGGAGCTCGACCAGCTGCTTCAGCTGGTCGCTCAGGGGCACCGGACGTTCGGCCTCAGCATACTGAGACCAGAACACCTTCTCCGTCGAGCTCCCCTCCTTGGCACGGTAGAACGCGGCAGCATCCGATACACTACGAGGCAGATCTGCGAACGCTCCTGGAGAGCTCCGAATCCGGGTAAGTAATAGGTAATTCACTTTCACATGCTTGCTTTGCATAAAGAATGCCTTACCCGCCGCTATCTTCTTTAATGATTCAATTTCTTGGAGGGCTTTTTGGGCCTCGGCCTTAGCAGCCTTGGCACTCTCAAGAGCCGAGGCAAGCTCGGACTCTCGGGTCTTCGAGTCACGCTCCAAACCCTCGTGTTTTTCCACGAGAGCCTAGAGCTCTTGCCGCACCTCCGCCAGCTGCGCCTCCCCCTTCTCTCGCTTGGTACGCTCCGCGGTCGCTTTGCTTTCGGCCAAGGACACCGCTTCCTTCAGGGTCGCCACCTCGTTCGTGGCCCCTGCAGTACCCATGTTATTCCAGTTATTTTTTCGCAACCGAAACCTTTCTATAAGGTATTTCTTTAAGAAGGTATTGCTTACCTTCCTTGTCCTCGAGCTGCTTCTTGGCAAGGCCGAGCTCGTTCTCGGACCGCTCGAGGCTCTGCTTCAATGCATTGACCTCCAGCGGTCGGTCTGGCCGGTCGGTCGGCAGCCTGCATTCCCATATTGACATACTTATGTTAGACTCCTGCGTATATCTTTTTAGATCCTTAGTCCGGCTTTTCTTTCCGAACACCGAACTAAGCATCGAGAACTCTTGTCTATGCGGTAATATTTTTACATATTCTAAACTGACCTCAAAGCACATTAGAAGGCTGATGCGAGCTTGATCGGCTGCTCTTGGCAGATCGAATCGTCCGGATCACCGCACTCATAACAATGCGGTGCTCCTCCTCGATGGAGGTGCTGTTAAGCGCCTCCAGTAAGCTATCCGGTGCCTCCGGTTGGACGGAAGACACGGGTGTCTTACCCTTCTTCTGAAGGACCGCTTGGGACTCGGAACGCTGAAGGTTCCGGCATGTAGTCCGGACGAGGGTCGGGCTTAGAGCCCCTGGGGGTCTCGCCCCCCACGCGCCTGGAGTCCGGGAGGTTGCCTCGCGGCGCCTCCTGTGCCACCTCCTCTTGACCAGGCCCCCCTTGGGGCACCACCTCGGCATCGTCCATAGCATGAGGCGATGAGGCGGCCGGAAGTGAAGTACTCTCCATTTCCGACAAACTCAGGGACCCGCTCGACGAAGCGGCGAACTCGCTCTTGGGCGGGCTGCATGATTGTTCGGCATTAGAGAACACTATGCAATAAAAAAGCCATGGGTATCCGGACACTTACGATCTCGCCAGGGGCTTGGCCCTTGTCGGCCAATCCTCCTCGTCGTTGTCGACGTTGGTGGAGAAGTCCGGAGGAAGGGTTCTTCCCTTCTTGGACCCTCCGGCCTCCCCAGTTGGGGCGGCCTTCCTTTTCCTCTCCTCCCCCGCTGGGGGAGAGGCTTCTTTTTCCTCCTCCTCGTTCTCAGGAGAAGATTCTGCTTCAGAATCTGACAGCACCAGGCGTCGGGAGCTCCTTCGAGTTCCCGTTGCCTCCTTCTTGGCCTTCTTCTCCGGCACCACGTGAGGTACCGGAGCCAGCGGCCCCGTCAATCGGGCGTCCGCTGGGTCTTTCAACAAAGGAGCGGACAGTTAACCTGTCGGGCGTCTTCAGCCGATCTGTTAAAGGTTAGGGAGTTTTAGATCCCGCATAGAGTCAAACTATGAAAAAGAGTCCCATAAAGGGTAAAATAACTCACCTCGCTGGCTTGACGCTGCGAGCTGAATCCGCGATCTTGATGGCGGATGTGGGAGCCTCGGCGCCTTAAATGACACCTTCCAGGCATCTTCGTACGTAGTGTCGAAGAGCCTTGTCAGAGTTGGGTGTTGTGCCGGATCGAACTCCCACAATTTGAAGGCCCGTTGTTGGCATGGGAGAACCCGGCGGATGAGCATCACCTGGATTACATTGACAAGCATGAGGTTCTTGTCCACCATGTTTCGGACGCATGTTTGGAGTCCGGATAGTTCGTCCGAATTCCCCCACGTCAGGCCCGTCTCTTTCCATGACGACAGCCGTGTGGGGAAGCCAGATCTGAATTCGGGGGCCGCCACCCATTTGGAGTCGCGCGGCTCGGTGATGTAGAACCACCCCGATTGCCACCCCTTTATGGTCTCCACAAAGGAGCCCTCGAGCCATAGGACTTTGGCCATCTTGCCAACCATGGCGCCTCCGCACTCCGCTTGACGGCCGCCCACTACCTTCGGCCTGACATTGAAGATCTTCAGCCATAAGCGAAGTGGGGCTGGATGCAGAGGAAGGCCTCGCACGACGATGAACGCCGAGATGTTGAGGATGAAATTCGGGGCCAGGTCGTGGAAGTCCAGGCCGTGGTATAACATGAGCCCGGACAAATGGGTGAAGTGGAAAACCTAGTCCATGGAGGAAGTGGGGAGAAACACCACCCTCTCATGGGGCACAGGGGTTGGAATGAGCTGCCCAGCGTCGGGCAGCCTGTCTTGTGATGTTGCGGACAAGTATCCGGCCTCCAGCGGCTTTGTGATGTGCCCTCCGTGACGGAGGAGGCCATCCACCTGCCTCCCGCTCCGGACATGGTTGGAGAAGGTTGAGGTGGGATGTGCGGACTTGGGCGCTGGAGCTCGAAAGTCTTGTGAAAGTGGATGAGCAAAGGAGGAAGAAGGCGTAGGTGAAAAGGTAGATCCTTATCCCCTTATATGGACGGACGAAGCTATACGTCCCCCACCAGCCTGGTAAAACTCGCTTATCTCCCAAGAGCCGTAATCAATGGCGCGGATGGGTTACCCACGTCTGTATTGATGGGAATCCCGGAATAATGGGGCACGATCTATGCTTTGATAAGACGTGCGAAACCGCCTCGCTAAACGCTACCGAGGTGGAACAGTAAAAAACGATTCATATAAAGGCCTAGCCGTGGTGTGATGTCACGCCGCGGAATACGTCAGCAGATCTGTGCAAAAATTATTCTCTCTACGGTGGTATGTGGAACTTGTTTTGCAGAGCGGACACTATCCTGGTGTCCCTTGTCTCCTGTTACCACCCGCCTAGACGCACAGTTCGGGACCCCCTACCCGAGATCCACCGGTTTTGACACCGACATGCTCCCACTCACTTTCTTGTAAATACAGGCTTTACCGCAAGTCTGTATAAAACTATATGCTTTGATCAACTCATCAAAGCGTATATTCCAACTCCAAGATGCTTGCACCAGTCCATAGATAGATCACTGGAGCTTGCACATTTTGTTAGCACCATTAGGATTGACAAAATCTTCTGGTTGTATCCTATACAACTCTTCTTTAATAAATCTATTAAGGAATGCAGTTTTGACATCCATTTGTTAGATTTCATAAAATGTGGCAATTGCTAACATGATTCGGACAGACTTTAAGCATCGATACGAGTGAGAAAATCTCATTGTAGTCAAAACCTTTTCGACAAGTCGAGCTTTGTAGATAGTAACACTACTATCAGCATTCGTATTCCTCTTGAAAATCCATTTATTCTCAATGGCTTGTCGATCATCGGGCAATTCTACCAAAGTCCACACTTTGTTCTCATACATGGGTTCTATCTCAGATTTCATGGCCTCAAACCATTTCGCGGAATCTGGGCTCATCATTGCTTCCTCATAGTTCTTAGGTTCGTCATGGTCAAGTAACATCACTTCCAGAACAGGATTACCGTACCACTTTGGTGAAGATCTTACTCTGGTTGACCTATGAGGTTCGGTGGTAACTTGATCAGAAGTTTCATGGTCATCATCATTGGCTTCCTCACTAATTGGTGTAGGAATCACTGGAACTGATTTCTGTGATGACTTTCCAATAAGGGAGAAGGTACGATTACCTCATCAAGTTCTACTTTCCTCCCACTCACTTCTTTCAAGAGAAACTCCTTCTCTAGAAAGGACCCATTCTTAGCAACAAAAATCTTGCCTTCGGATCTGTGATAGTAGGTGTACCCAATAGTCTTCTTTGGGTATCCTATGAAGACACATTTCTCCGATTTGGGTTCAAGCTTATCAGGTTGAAGCTTTTTCACATAAGCATCGCAGCCTCAAACTTTAAGAAACGACAACTTAGGTTTCTTGCCAAACCATAGTTCATATGGTGTCATCTCAACGGATTTAGATGGTGCCCTATTTAACGTGAATGCAGCTGTCTCTAATGCATAACCCCAAAACGATAGTGGTAAATTGGGAAGAGACATCATAGGTCGCACCATATCTAATAAAGCACGGCTACGACGTTCGGACACACCATTACACTGTGGTGTTCCAGGTGGCGTGAGTTGTGAAACTATTCCACATTGTTTTAAATGAAGGCCAAACTCGTAACTCAAATATTTGCCTCCGCGATGAGATCATAGAAACTTTATTTTCTTGTTATGATGATTTTCCACTTCACTCTGAAATTCTTTGAACTTTTCAAATGTTTCTGACTTGTGTTTCATTAAGTAGATATACCCATGTCTGCTCAAATCATCTTTGAAGGTCAGAAAATACCGATACTCGCTGCGAGCCTCAACACTTATCGGATCGCATACATCAGTATGTATTATTTCCAACAAGTCAATGGCTTGCTCCATTGTTCCGGAGAACAGGACTCTTAGTCATCTTGCCCATGAGGCATGGTTCGCAAGCATCAAGTGATTCCAAAAGCCCATCAGCATGGAGTTTCTTCATGCGCTTTACACCAATATGACCTAAACGGCAGTGCCACAAATAAGTTGCACTATCATTATTAACTTTGTATCTTTTGGCATCAATATTATGAATATGTGTATCATTACGATCGAGATTCAATAAACCATTTATATTAAGTGTATCACCATAGAAGGCTTTATTCATGTAAACAGAACAACCATTATTCTTTGACTTAAATGAATAACCATGTTGCAATAAACATGATCCAATCATATTCATGCTCAACGCAAACACAAAATAACATTTATTTTTGTCCAACACTAATCTCGAAGGTAGAGGGAGTGTGCGATGGTGATCTTATCAACCTTGGAATCATTTCCAACACACATCGTCACTTTGCCAATAACTAGTCTTTGTTCATTTTGCAACTCCTGTTTCAAGTTACTAATCATAGCAACTGAACCGGTATCAAATACCCTGGGGTTACTATGAACACTAGTAAAGTACACATCAATAACATGTATATCAAATATACCTTTCACTTTGCCATCCTTATTATCCGTGAAGTATTTGGGGTAGTTCCGCTTCCAGTGACCATTCCCTTTGTAGTAGAAGCACTCAGTTTCAGGCTTAGGTTTAGCTTTGGGTTTCTTCATGGGAGTGACAACTTGCTTGTCATTATTTCTTGAAGTTCCCTTTCTTTTCCTTTGCCCCTTTTCTTGAAACTAGTGGTCTTGCTTGATGCTCTTTCTTGATTTCTACCTTTCGCCGATTTTAGCATCGCGAAGAGCTCGGGAATCGTTTTCGTCATCCCTTGCATATTATAGTTCATCACGAAGTTCGAGTAACTTGGTGATAGTGACTAGAGAACTCTATCAATCAATGTCTTATCTGGAAGATTAACTCCCACTTGATTCAAGTGATTGTAGTACTCAGACATTCTGAGCACAGGCTCGTTGATTGAGCTACTCTCCTCCATCTTGTAGGCAAAGTACTTGTCAGGGGTCTCATACCTCTCGATTCGGGCATGAGTCTGAAATACCAATTTCAGCTCTTGGAACATCTCATATGCTCCACGTCGTTCAATTTTTTTTTGAAGTCCCGGTTCTAAGCCGTAAATCATGGTGCACTAAACTATCAAGTAGTCATCATACTGAGCTTGTCAAACGTTCATAACATCTGCATTTTCTCCTGCAATAGTTCTGTCACCTAGCAACAAGGACATAATTCTTCTGTGCAGCAATGAGGATAATCCTCAGATCACGGACCTAGTCCGCATCATTGCTACTATCAACTTTCAACTTAGTTTTCTCTAGGAACATATCATAAATAAAATGGGGAAGCTATACGCGAGCAATTGATCTACAACATAAATATGCAAATACTATCAGGACTAAGTTCATGATAAATTTAAGTTCAATTAATCATATTACTTAAGAACTCCCACTTAGATAGACATCCCTCTAGTCATCTAAATGATCACGTGATCCATATCAACTAAACCATGTCTGATCATCACGTGAGATGGAGTAGCTTTCAATGGTGAACATCACTATGTTGATCATATCTACTATATGATTCACGTTCAACCTTTCGGTCTCAGTATTCCGAGGCCATATCTGCATATGCTAGGCTCATCAAGTTTAACCCAAGTATTCTGCATGTGCAAAACTAGCTTGCACCCGTTGTATGTGAACGTAGAGCTTATCACCCCGATCATCACGTGGTGTCTCAGCACGAAGAATTGTCGCAACGGTGCATACTCAGGGAGAACACTTATACCTTGAAATTTTAGTAAGGGATCATCTCATAATGCTACCTTCGTACTAAGCAAAATAACATGCATAAAAGATAAACATCACATTTAATCAAAATATGTGACATGATATGGCCATCATGATCTTGTGCCTTTGATCTCCATCTCCAAAGTACCGTCATGATCTCCATCATCACCGGCATGACACCATGATCTCCATCATCTTGATCTTTATTAACGTGTTGTCACATGGTCGTCTCGCCAACTATTGCTTTTGAAACTATTGCTATCGCATAGCGATAAAGTAAAGCAGTTATATGGCGCTTGGATCTTATGCAATAAAGAGACAACCATAAGGCTCCTGCCAGTTGCCGATAATTTTAACAAAACATGATCATCTCATACAACAATTTATATATCATCATGTCTTGACCATATCACATCACAACATGCCCTGCAAAAACAAGCTAGACATCCTCTACTTTGTTGTTGCAAGTTTTACGTGGCTGCTACGAGCTTCTAGCAAGAACCGTTCTTACCTACGCATCAAAACCACAATGATTTTTCGTCAAGTGTGTTGTTTTAACCTTCAACAAGGACCGGGCGTAGTCAAACTCGATTCAACTAAAGTTGGAGAAACAGACACCCGCCAGCCACCTGTGTGCAAAGCACGTCGGTAGAACTAGTCTCATGAACGTGGTAATGTAATGTCGGTCCGGGCCGCTTCATCCAACAATACCGCCGAATCAAAGTAAGACGTTGCTGGTAAGCAGTATGACTATTCTCGCCCACAACTCTTTGTGTTCTACTCGTGCATATCACATCTTCGCATAGACCTGGCTCGGATGCCACTGTTGGGAAACGTAGTATTTCAAAAAAATTCCTACTATCACGCAAGATCTATCTAGGAGATGCATAGCAACGAGACGGGAGAGTGTGTCCACGTACCCTCGTAGACCGAAAGCGGAAGCGTTTAGTAACGCGGTTAATGTAGTCGAACGTCTTCACGATCCAACCGATCCGAGTACCGAACATACGGCACCTCCGTGTTCAGCACATGTTCAGCTCGATGACGTCCATTGAGCTCTTGATTCAGTTGTGGATGAGGGGGAGTTCCGTCAGCATGACGGCGTGGCGACGGTGATGATGAGGTTACCGGCGCAAGGCTTCTCCTAAGCACTAAACGATATGACCGAGGTGTTGAACTGTGGAGGGGGGCCAGTCACACGGCTAAGAGATTGTGTGTTGTGCCTTTGGGGTGCCCCCCTGCCCCCATATATAAAGGATGGGAGGAGGAGGCCGGCCAACAAGGGGCGCGCCAGGGAGAGGGGAGTCCTACTAGGACTCCAGTCCTAGTAGGATTCGGCCCCACCCTTTTTTCCTTCTACTGGAGGGGGAAAAGGGGAAGGAGAGGGAGTAGGAGAAGGAAAGGGGGTGGCACCCCCTTCCCAAGTCCAATTCGGCCTCCTCCCTTGTGGGGGGCGCACCAGCCCCTTGTGGGCTGGTTAGCCTCCCTCCCATGGCCCATAAGGCCCATACCTTTCCGCGGGGGGTTCTGGTAACCCCTCCGGTACTCCGGTATGTACCAGATACACTCCAGAACCCTTCCGGTGTCTGAATACTACCTTCCAATATATCAATCTTTACCTCTCTACCATTTCGAGACTCCTCGTCATGTCCATGATCTCATCCTGGACTCCGGACAAACTTCGGTCATCAAATCACATAACTCATAATATAAATCATCATCGAACGTTAAGCGTGCGGACCCTACGGGTTCGAGAACTATGTAGACATCACCGAGACACATCTATGGTCAATAACCAATAGCGGAACCTGGATGCTCATATTGGTTCCTACATATTCTACGAAGATCTTTATCGGTCAAACCGCATAACAACATACGGTGTTCCCTTTGTCATCGGTATGTCACTTGCCCGAGATTCGATCGTCGGTATCATCATACCTAGTTCAATCTCATTACCGGCAAGTCTCTTTACTCGTTCCGTAATGCATCATCCCCCAACTAACTCATTAGTCACATTGCTTCCAAGCTTATAGTGATGAGCCTTACCAAGAGGGCCCAGAGATACCTCTCCGATACACGGAGTGACAAATCCTAACCTTGATCTATGCCAACTCAACAAACACCATCGGAGAAACCTGTAGAGCATCTTTATAATGACCCAGTTACGTTGTGACGTTTGATAGCACACAAGGTGTTCCTCCGGTATTCGGGAGCTGCATAATCTCATAATCAGAGGAACATGTATAAGTCATGATGAAAGCAATAGCAATAAAACTAAACGATCATTACGCTAAGCTAACAAATGGGTCTTGTGTTGGGGAACGTTGCAGAAAATTAAAAAATTTCGTACGGTTTCACCGAGATCCATCTATGAGTTCATCTAAGCAACGAGTCATGGGAGAGTGATTGCATCTACATACCACTTGTAGATCGCGTGCGGAAGCGTTCAATGGAACGGGGATGATGGAGTCGTACTCGCCGTGATTCAGATCACCGATGACCTAGTGCTGAACGGAAAGCACCTCCGCGTTCAACACACTTACGGAGCGGATGACGTCTCCTCCTTCTTGATCCAGCAAGGGGGAAGGAGAGGTTCATGATGATCCAGCAGCACGACGGCGTGGTGGTGGATGCAGCAGAACTCCGGTAGGGCTTCGCTAAGCAACTACGGGAGGAGGAGGAGGTGTTGCAGGGAGGAGGGAGGCGCCCGGGCTTTTGAGTGCGGCCACCCTCCCTCCCTCCCTTTATATAGGTGCAAGAGAGAGGAGGAGGCGCAGCCTTGCCCCTTCCTCCAAGGAAGGGGTGCGGCCAAGGGGAGGAGTCCATCCTCCCCAAGGCACCCTCAGGTGCCTTCCCCTTTAGGACTCTCCCCTCCCCAAGTCTCCTTGGTGCATGGGCCTCTTAGGGCTGGTGCCCTTGGCCCATATAGGCCAAGGCGCACCCCCTACTGCCCATGTGGCCCCCCGGGGCAGGTGGACCCCAGTGGACCCGGACCCCTTCGGCACTCCGGTACAATACCGATAAAGTGCGAAACTTTTCCGGCGACCAAAATAAGACTTCCCATATATAAATCTTTACCTCCGACCATTCCGAAACTCCTCGTGACGTTCGGGATCTCATTCGACTCAACAACATTCGGTTTGCTGCATACTCATATTCATACAACCCTAAGCGCCACCGAACCTTATGTGTAGACCCTACGGGTTCGGAGACATGCGCACATGACCGAGACGGCTCTCGGGCAATAACCAACAGCGGGATCTGGATACCCATGTTGGATCCCACATGCTCCTCGATGATATCATCGGATGAACCACGATGTCGAGGATTCAATCAACCCCGTATACTATTCCCTTTGTCAATCGGTATTTTACTTGCCCGAGATTCGATCGTCGGTATCCGAATACCTCGCTCAATCTCGTTACCGCAAGTCACTTTACTCGCATCGTAATGCATGATCCCGTGACCGGACACTTGGTCACTTTGAGCTCATTATGATGATGCATTACCGAAAGTGGGCCCAGAGATACCTCTCCGTCATACGGAGTGACAAATCCCAGTCTCGATCCGTGTCAACCCAACAGATTCTTTCGGAGATACCTGTAGTGCACCTTTATAATCTCCCAGTTATGTTGTGACGTTTGGTACACCCAAAGCACTCTTACGGTATGCGTGAGTTACACGATCTCATGGTCAAAGGAAAAGATACTTGACATTGGAAAAGCTCTAGCAAAACGAACTACACGATCTTGTGCTATGCTTAGGATTGGGTCTTATCCATCACATCATTCTCCTAATGATGTGATCCCGTTATCAACGACATCCAATGTCCATAGTCGAAACCATGACTATCGGTTGATCAACGAGCTAGTCAACTAGAGGCTCACTAGGGACATATTGTGGTCTATGTATTCACACGTGTATTACGATTTCCGGATAATACAATTATAGCATGAATAAAAGACAATTATCATGAACAAGGAAATATAATAATAATACTTTTATTATTGCCTCTAGGGCATATTTCCAACATCTTGTCCATCACATCAGTCTGTAATGATGTGATCCTGTTGATCAAATGACAACACATGTCTATGGTCATGAAACTTAACCATCTTTGATTAACGAGCTAGTCTAGTAGAGGCATACTAGGGACACTCTATTTGTCTGTGTATTCACACATGTACTAGGTTTCCGGTTAATACAATTCTAGCATGAATAATAAACATTTATCATGATATAAGGAAATATAAATAACAACTTTATTATTGCCTCTAGGGCATATTTCCTTCAGAGCTCCACATACTCAACCATCATATAGTCTTCTATGATTGCTAACACTCACCGCGTACACATGAGAAAAACGTTTCAACCGGACACATAGAAAGATAGGGGCTTATTTTTTTGCCTCCCAACGTATTCACCTCAAGGGTGACGTCGACAATAATAACTCATGCTACTCATATTCAACTGGACATATGTTCCTAGATCTTTCCTCACCACATGATGCTTGCCAAAAGAGAAAAATAAAAAGGAATAGAGAGAATACCTTTGACTCTTTGCATAAAAATAAATACTGAAAAGTAAAATATAGGCCCTTCGCAGAGGGAAGCAAAGGTTGCCATGCGCTTATTTTTCGTATGCTCAACCCCTTAGTGCAAAAGAACGTCATGCTATATTACCCCTTATGATAGCAACCTTTATAATGCAGTTTGTAGCTTTTATTGCTTTGCCATCACAAGTTCGTACAACGCTCAATTTTCTCTTACACTAAATGATCTAGCACTTTTAGAAGCAATTTTTATTGCCTTATTGCACCGATGAAAACTTACTTGAAGAATCTTATTCAATCCTTACGTAGGTATGGTGGACTCTTGAAAATAAGATTTGGGTTTAAGGGTTTTTTGATGCACAAGTAGTATCTCTACTTGGTTCGGGAGTTTTGGCTAGCAAAGATGGGGGGCAAGCACCACATGTTGAAGGATCTATGACAATATAACTTCTATGTGAATATGAACAAACATAAATCATTACGTTGTCTTCCTTGTCCAAACTCAACAATTTTGGCATATAATATTTTGATGGGGGCGCACAATCACAAAAGATTTTCAAGATAGTGTATTTGCATGTGAAATTGCTCTTCCTTCTACTAATTATTCATGAATTGCTTGTATGACCAATTGTAGCGACCCGACCTCAGACGGTCAAGTCTTTGTGCTTAAGTGTCATCCCTGGATCGGTATGCTGACACACACAGTACTCGAGGATTTATAACAGAGGTAAATCACATTTATAAAGTAACATAAATACTATTACCTCAAGCCATATAGCGGAAGTAACAACAAGGTTGTGGATTCCCATCAACACCAACGGCAAAGTTGAGTGTAGACATCGTAACCCTAACGTATCACTTACTCGTCGTAAGAATCCTGCAACATGAGACGTTGCAGCCATGTAGGTCAGTACATTGAATGTACTGGAAAATTCACACCATAGAGCAATGATGAATAATGGCTATCACTACATGCATATTTGGCTGGTGGAGGCTCTAAGTTTAATGTTGCATAAAGATAATTTTTTCCTACAACAAAGGAATATATTTTATTTAACTACAAAGTTGGTTGAAAATATTGAGAAGGTAACCCCAACTCAATCCCAAATTAACATCAATAACCCAACAAATTATTTAAGTAACATGATGAGATCAATCAAATAATTCAAGTACCAGATACTCAAGATGTCCATAACCGGGAACACGGCTAATCATGATTAGTTTGTACACTCTGCAGAGGTTTGCGCACTTTTCCCCATAAGACTGGATCTCCTCCATTGAATTTCTCGCACTACATGATGTTTGAGAAACGGATGACCGAGACATAGTCTTTCAGAAGCGTTAGCTCGTTACGATGGGTAGACAGTACCACCTACATCCCCTACATCTGCTAGTCCACCACTGTAAGAGGTCACACAACATACTCAACTATGCCAGAGGCCTGTGGCTGCACACGGAAGTTTCTAGCATGAATAATATTATGATCCCTTTGAGCCTGGGTGGTGAACCATAGGATGATCACACGGGTACTCCGGCATCTCCTTGGACAACACTGGATTCCCTAGGTGTCCGAGCAATCCACTGGTGTCCCCAGGGTACCCTAATGTAGCGACCCGACCTCAGATGGTCAAGTCTCTGTGTTTCTGTGTCATCCCTGGATCGATGTCTTGACACACACGATTACTCAAGGATTTATAACAGTAGCAATCACACACTTATTACATCGAATGTCTCAAAAGAGAACTTATTACAATAATATGGCTTAAGGCCATCTAATACGATAACAGCGGAAGGCTTGCAAGATAAAGTGAGTCCATCAACTCCAACGGCATAGTTGAGCTGCACGGCAACGACCTATCGAACCTTACTCCTCGTCTGAAAAGTCTGCAACATAATACGTTGCAGCCCGAGAACGAGTCAGCACATGGAATATGCTGGCATTGTAACACAATAGAACAATAACAGAATAAAGCTATCCTACATGCATATTTGGCTGGTGGAAAGCTCTATGGTTATAGTTTTTGCGAAAAGCCAATTTTTTCCTACAACAAAGGAATCAATTTTAATTTAACTATCATGGTGGTTGAAACATCATTGAGAAGGTATAACCCCAACTCAATCCCAATTAAGGTAATTAACATCCCGTAAAAATTAGTTAAGAGTGATGAGATACATGTGAATACTCAAGTACTAGATACTCATAATTGTCCATAACCGGGGACACGGCTAACCATGATTAGATTGTACACTCTGCAGAGGTTTGCGCACTTTTCCCCACAAGACTCGATCGCCTCCGTTGATTTCTCGCACTACATGGTGTTTGAGAAAGCGGATGACCGAGACACGATCTTCCGTAAACATTAACTCTCTACTCGGGTAGACCATACCAAACCTACAAAACCCACTACCTGCTGATCTACCTCTTCAAGAGCTTCACGTAACTTACTCAACTATGCTAGAGCCCATAATAGCTTGTGGCTGCACACGGAAGTTTCTAGCCTGAATAATCTCAGTTCCTTTGAGCCCTGGTGGCGGTCCATAGGAAGATCACTGCAGGTACCCGGGATTTCCAAAAAAGCAGACAACCTTTGGGTTCCCAGGTGCCTTAATCCACCCAAATGTGTATTAAAGTTTACACCTTAAAGTAAACCATTAATTAACAATCTCACATCTGTCATGGATTCACTCAAACCCAAACCACGTCTACGAGCATAGCATGGCAAGATAAGCAATACGTAGAAGTAACTCCCAAGGGTTTGAAATGTAACGGGCAATAGGTTCCTACCTCATCAACTACTTCCCAACCCACAAATTAATGACATCCTAAACATGCAATGTTTGAGGGTTGAAGCTAATGCATAAAACTGGGTATGGAAAGAGTATGATCAAAGTGTTACTTGCCTTGCTGACGATCCGTGAATCCTAGAGACTCGTAGTAACACGCTTCGCACTCTGGGAATTCTATCGCAAGCAAACAATACATACATAAGCAACAAGCAAAGATGCACAAAACGAAACTTCAACTGAAAGAGGCCGACCAGAAAGTTCAAATTAAGAACTCCAGTTTGCAAAAAGAATCAAACCAAACGGAGCAACGAAACTCAAACGACGAAAGAAATAAGATCCGTTTACTAATCTGAACTAGGGTCAAATTTTATAGAGACAAAAACTTGTTTGAGTTGACCATTCGGAAAGAGGGTTTCGAGATGAAACTCCAGGCGCTTGAATCGCCTGATTCCGATAAACGAGCGAAAAGTTAAACTAGAACGAAAATCGGATCAAAATCGTGATCCGGAAAATCACGGAATAAATCCGATAAAAAGAAAAACGACGAACGGCTTAACGAACGAACGTTCGTTAGCAGAAACTAAACGATGAACACGTTCGTTAAAACGAACGAAGGAGCGAACGCTCGCTAAGTAAATAAACCGGAAAAAATAAAACCGATCTATATAAAAAACGAACTAGGGTTTTCTAAAAAAAACTGAAGGGGTTTTTCTAAAAAAGCAGGCGGGTGGCTACCTCCGCGAGGTCGTCCGGCAAAGTGGCGGCTCATGAGGCTCGGCTGCGTCGGGACTCGGCGAGGTGTGGGCGCCGGGTGCGAGGCGGTGGCGGCGACTCGTGGCGGCTCGAGGCGGGGCTCAGGCGACTCGGCTCCGGTGGTGGTGGTGGTTAGAGGGGGGGCGGCGTATTTAAAGGGGGCGGGGCGGCGGCTTGGAGGAGGGGGCAAGGCGGCGGGAGGCGGAGTCCCACTCGAACTCCGGTCCGAGTCTTGGCGGCCCGGCTCGGTGGCCGGGCTGCTCGGCTGGGTCCTAGGCCCGGTCGGTATGATCTCTTTTAAAAAGCGTTTCCATGAAACTTAGAAAAATTCTAGAAAAATAAATAAAAATCTTAAAATACCAAAACAAGTTTTCTCCGTCTAAATAAAATATTTAGAACAAGATGAACTTTTCTTGGCTCCTAAAATGCAATTTTTAAAAACATGCAAATTTTTCTAGGGCAAATAAAATTCCAACTAAAATCAAATAAAATCCGAATAATGATTTTAACATTTTTCCTCCGATATTTCAATTATTTTGGAGAAGTCACATTATCTCCTCTCATTTATTATTTCAAAATGAAATATTTTTCCGAAGAGAAAATAATTAAAAATCAAAATCCTCGTCTTCATTATTTGATAAAATTCAAATATGAAAAACGGAAAATCCCCAACTCTCTTCGAGGGTCCTTGAGTTGCTTAGGATTTCGAGGATTGCAAACAAAATGCAATAAAATATGATATGCATGGATGACCTATGTATAACATTCCAAATTGAAAATTTGGGATGTTACAAACCTACCCCCCTTAAGATGAATCTAGCCCTCGAGATTCGGGTTAACTAGAAAATAGGTGCGGTGGTCCTTGCGAATATCATCTTCTCGCTCCCAGTGGCTTCCTCCTCTGTATGGTGGCTCCAATTGAACTTTGCAAAACTTGATAACCTTGCTGCGGGTGACTCATTTGTCAAAGTCAAGAATCTTTACTGGCTTTTCCTCATAAGTCAAATTACTGTCCAACTGTATCGGCTCTAGGGGCACTGTATCATTTAACGGTATGTTGGCCATCTCCGCATGGCACTTCTTGAGCTGTGATATGTGGAACACATCGTGCACTCCTGACAATCCTTCAGGTAACTCCAGCTTGTAGGCAACTTCTCCCATCCGTTCCAAAACACGATACGGTCCTATAAATCTTGGGGCTAACTTTCCCTTAACTCCAAAACGTTTCACTCCTCAAGGGTGATACTGCAGATAGGCTCATCTCCAATTTCATTGGTTACTTCCTTGCGTTTGAATCGCATAACTCTTCATGCAGGTCGAGCAATCTTTAGTCATCTCGATCGGTTTAACCTTCTCCTCTCGATTCCTTGATCAAATCTGGTCCAAACAACCGACGGTCTCCTACCTCATCCCACATCAATGGTGTTCTACATCTGCGTCCATATAGAGCTTCAAGCGGTGCCATCTTCAAACCGGCACGGTAGCTGTTGTTATATGAGAACTTCTGCGTCTGACAAATTGTCATCCCAACTAGATCCATAATCTAGAGCACAGGCTCTCAACATGTCTTCCAGAATCTGATTGACTCTCTCGGTCTGTCCATCCATCTGTGGGTGAAAGGCGGTACTGAACTCCAATCTGGTACCCAAGGTCTGGTGTAGTTGATGGCAAAACTTTGAAGTAAACTGCGTTCCTCTATCTGATACGATGCTCCTCGGAACTCCATGTAAACATACGATCCTGGACATATATATCTTGGCCAACTTGGCACTTGTATAAGTTGTTTTCACTTGGATGAAGTGAGCTACTTTGGTCAAACGATCCACAACTACCCATATTGAATCATATCCTGCCTTGGTTCTGGGTAATCCGGTGATAAAATCCATGCCAAGTTTATCCCACTTCCATTCAGGTATCGGCATAGGTTGTAACAGTCCTGCTGGCTTCGGATGCTCTGCCTTTACTCTCTGACATACATCACATACGGCTACGTACTCGGCAATATCCTTCTTCATACCAGTCCACCAGAAACGTTCCTTCAAATCCAAATACATCTTGGTGTTTCCGGGGTGAATCGAGTATGGTGAGTCATGGGCCTCCTGAAATATTAACTTCCTGATCTCCGAATTGTTGGGCACGTAAATTCGGTCCTCAAACCACAAGGTATCGTGCTCATCCTCGCGAAAACCTTTGGCTTTACCTTCGCCCGTCTTCTCTCTTATTTCAGCAATTTCTTTGTCCTCCTTCCGAGCTTCTCGAATCTTGTCCAACAATGTCGATCGAACCTCCGTGGTTGCAATAAAACCTCTTGGAATAATTTCCAACCGAAGTTCCATGATCTCCTCATTAACTCCTTTGGCAATCCTTTACTTTCAAGGATATTAGCATAACTTTTCCGGCTCAAAGCGTGCCTTTCTGACGTTGGCCTTTCTGGATGATAGTGTAGCTTCATATCGTAATCCTTTATAAGCTCCAGCCATCTCCTCTGTTTGAGGTTCAACTCCTTCTGTGTGAAAATGTACTTCAAACTCTTATGATCCGTGTACACATCACAACGGTTTCCAATGAGATAATGTCTCCAGGTCTTTAATGCATGCACTACCGCTGCTAACTCCAAATCATGCGTGGCATAGTTCAACTCATGAGTTTTTAGTTGTCGTGAGGCATACGAAACAACTTTTCTGTCCTGCATAAGCACACATCCAAGTCCCAAGCGTGAGGCGTCACAATACACTTGAAACTCCTTATGTATATCTGGCAATGTCAGCACTGGGGCTATAGTCAACTGTTTCTTCAACTCTTGAAAACTGGCCTCACAATCCTCTGTCCATGTGAACTTAGTATCCTTCTTTAGCAATTCAGTCATTGGCTTAGCAATCTTGGAAAAAATCTCAATGAATCTCCGATAATATCCTGCCAGTCCGAGGAAACTGCGGATCTCGCCGACTGAAGTGGGTGCCAACCATTCAAAGGATCGATCAACCTTCTTTGGGATCTCTTGCTATACCCTCTCGATATAACATGCCCAAGAAATCAAACTTCCTTCAACCAAAACTCGCACTTGTTGAATTTGGCGTATAACCGGTGTTCCACTGAGTTTCTCGAGAGCCAAACGCAGTGTTCCGTGCTCCTCTTCGTTCTTCGAGTATACCATAATATCATCAATAAACACCACAACAAACTTGTCCAAATACTCCATGAACACCTTGTTCATCATACTCATGAAATAGGCAGGAGCGTTAGTCAGTCCAAATGACATGACCGTATACTCATATAATCCATACCGTGTGCTAAATGCTGTCTTTGGTCTATCCTTCTCTCGGATCTTCAACTGATGGTATCCTGATCGTAGATCAATCTTCGAAAACACCTTAGCTCCTTGCAACTGATCAAACAGATCATTAATCATTGGTAATGGATACTTGTTCTTTATTGTTACTTCATTCAGAGCTCGGTAATCAACAACCATCCTCAGGGATTTATCCTTCTTCTCCACCAAAAGTACTGGTGCTCCCCAAGGTGATGAACTCCTTCGAATATAACCTTTCTCCAATAACTCCTTGATCTGCTTTTTAATTTCCTCCAGATCATTTGCGGGCATCCGATAGGGTGTCTTGGATATTGGCCCTGTACCTGGCAATAGTTCTATCAAGAACTCGATGTCTCTATCCGGTGGCATGGCTGGTAACTCTTCTAGGAAAACATCCAGAAAATCTTTCACTACAGGTACTTCCTCCTGTACAACTCCCGTGAGGGTATTCACTTGGCTCCTCCTAGGCACATGCCTAGATACATACTTAATCCTTTTTCCCTCCGGAGTGGTAAGATAAATAGACTTGCTAGCACAGTCAATACTTCCTCCATACTTGACATCTAATCCATACCTAATATCACATCCAATCCTTGCGACTCCAAGATAATTAGGTCAGACGGAAAAACATGCGTGCCAATGATTAGGGGTATCTGGGTGCACCATCTGCTAGCCATGTACTCTGCTCCGGGCGAGCTCACTAAAAGAGGGGTCCTAAGGGTCTGGGTTGGTAACTTAAACTTATCCACAAATCCCCTTGATATGTATGAATGCGATGCACCAGTATCGAAAAGAACAAGAGCGGTGAATGGCGAACCAAAAACTTACCTATTACCGCGTCCGGCTGCTCTTCAACCTCCTCCACGTTAACGTGGTTCACTTGTCCTTTGTTGAATGGATTGGGCTTCTTCAGTAGCTCCCATTTCCGTTTCCACACCTTCCTTCGTGGCAGTCATTGGCATAGTGCCTGTCTTCCCGACTTAAAGCAAATAACTTGGCTTAAGTCCCTCTTGGCGGGTGTAGATGGGTTAGAGCGATTACGATTATTGTTGGCTCCATTCCCATTCCCATTCTTCGCACCATTTTGATTATGCGATCCACCTCCGAGATGGTTATGACCTCCATGGTCATGAACAAGTCCTCCCGAGTTCGGGTTAAACGAGGCTTCCGTGAGATCCTGAGTTGTACTTCCCTTGTCCATATTTCCTCTTCTGGCTCTCAATTTGCTGCTGCTTTCCTTCAATCATTAGAGCCTTATCCACCAACTCCTGGTAATTGTTGAAAGTTGCCACCATCAACTGCATGCTCATCTCATCATTCAGCCCTTCCATAAACTTCTGCTGCTTCGCGGCATCTGTGGCCACATCATCAGGGGCATAGCGTGATAACTTGCTAAACTCATCCACGTCTTTGGGCCACAAGATGCGGTTCCCCTGGCGTAAGTTGCAAAACTCACGCTTCTTCATCTGCATGGCTCCAGTTGAGACATGGGTCGTGCGAAAAGCTTGTTGGAACTGGTCCCAAGTGACATTGGCTATAGGAATAGTAGCCGTGTAATTCTCCCACCATGCGGCTGCTGGTCCATCCAATTGATGTGCGGCAAAGCGCACCTTCTTAGCATCCGTGCATCCTGCGGTGGTTAACTCCCTTCCAATACGGCGTAGCCAATCATCAACAACTATTGGCTCGGTGCTACTTGAAAACACCGGCGGTTGTAACCTCAGAAAACAGGCTAAATTGTCCACTGGCGGCGGGTTGTTGTTGTTGTTGTTGTTGGCATTGCCCTGGTTCTGAACTAACAATTGCATCAAGGCATTCTGCTGCTGGATCAACTGGGTGAGCTCCGGTCGGAAAACAAAACCGGGGTCACGTCTCGGAGACATCTGGTGGGTTTAGATGGAAGAGATTAGAATAGAAAGAGGTCTAGTGAGAAAACACTACCCATATGCACATGAGGCAAACACAAACATTCATTCAATCAATCAAGCAAGGGCATTCAGACGGTCTAGGACTATCGCAAAAGTGATCAACTATTACTAGTTACATGGGGGAATACTACTATTATATGGTGGTCATCTAGAAATTTTGATCGGTGGAAGACTCCATGATGTTTGCTCCTGCTTCGTCTTCACAGTCATCATCACTTGGTTCGGAATCGGTGTCGTCGATGATGATGTAGTTGTCGGGACAAGTGGGATCTTCTTCTTCCTCTTCCGGCGCTGATCCTCCCATGAAGGCTCCGATCTTCTTGACTAGGTCGTCATTCTTCTCCAGTAGTGTCTTGATTTCCTCCTCATATCCATCGCGCGTAAACTTAAGTTCTTCCTCCAGCTCGATGATCCTAGTTTTCGCCTTCTTCAAATCCATCATGTCTGCGCACATCTGGTTCTCCTGACGTCGAATGTGCTTTGGTTTAGCTCTGGATGTAAGCTGCAATGGACTTATCCTTCTTGGTGCTGATTACTTCCCATTGCTCGTCTCGGCGCCCACATATTTGGTATATGATGTCTTTAAGCTCCCTATTGTAGACTTCACCAATGCGTCCCATGGTAATGTGAGCTGCCATACTCTTGCCAAGGCTCCAGGTGGGTGCTTCGAAAGAAAACTCTATGGGCTTAGATGTTTGCGAGAACGTCCTTCCTGGAACTTGTACTTGAATCATCCAGCGCTCTTCTTGAGTAAAGTGGCGCATGCGTCCAGTGAAGCTTGGTATTCCAATGTTCAAGTACCTAGTGACTTCCTTCAAGTGGCGTCCCAAAGGTGTGTCTTCATCCGGTTGTGCAAACTTGTTCTTCATCTCCGTCATCCTCAGGAGTGGAAACATGGAGAGGAGTCAGAAATGAGTAGAGAAGAGTGACCTATGGTTTATCTTAGTGGTCGTGTCCTACACTCGGCGTGTGCTCGATACCATCTTGTAGCGACCCGACCTCGGATGGTCAAGTCTCGTGTTTGATGTCATCCACGGATCAAGAATCTTTGACACACACGATTACTCAAGGATTTATAACAGAGTAGCAATCACACACTTATTACATCGAATGTCTCAAAAGAGAACTTATTACAATAATATGGCTTAAGGCCATCTAATACGATAACAGCGGAAGGCTTGGAAGATAAAGTGAGTCCATCAACTCCAACGGCATAGCTGAGCTGCACGGCAACGACCTATCGAACCTTACTCCTCGTCTGAAAAGTCTGCAACATAATACGTTGCAGCCCGAGAACGGGTTAGCACATGGAATATGCTGGCATTGTAACACAATAGAACAATAACAGAATAAAGCTATCACTACATGCATATTTGGCTGGTGGAAAGCTCTATGGTTATAGTTTTTGCGAAAAGCCAATTTTTTCCTACAACAAAGGAATCAATTTTAATTTAACTATCATGGTGGTTGAAACATCATTGAGAAGGTATAACCCCAACTCAATCCCAATTAAGGTAATTAACATCCCAGCAAAATTAGTTAAGAGTGATGAGATACATGTGAATACTAAAGTACTAGATACTCGAATTGTCCATAACCGGGACACGGCTAACCATAATTAGATTGTACACTGCAGAGGTTTGCGCACTTTTCCCCACAAGACTCGATCGCCTCCGTTGATTTCTCGCACTACATGGTGTTTGAGAAACGGATGACCGAGACACAGTCTTCCAGAAACATTAACTCTCTACTCAGGGTAGACCATACCAAACCTACAAAACCCACTACCTGCTGATCTACCTCTTCAAGAGCTTCACGTAACTTACTCAACTAGCTAGAGCCCATAATAGCTTGTGGCTGCACACGGAAGTTTCTAGCCTGAATAATCTCAGTTCCCTTTGAGCCTGGGTGGCGGTCCATAGGCAGATCACACGGGTACCCAGGATTTCAAAAAAGCAGAGACAACCTTTGGGTTCCCCAGGTGCCTCAATCCACCCAGATGTGTATTTAAGTTGCCACCTTAAAGTAAACCATTAATTAACAATCTCACATCTGTCATGGATTCACTCAAACCCAAACCACGTCTACGAGCATAGAATGGCAAGATAAGCAATACGTAGAAGTAACTCCCAAGGGTTTGAATGTAGCAGGGCAATAGGTTCCTACCTCATCAACTACTTCCCAACCCACAAATTAATGACATCCTAAACATGCAATGTTTGAGGGTTGAAGCTAATGCATAAAAACTGGGTATGGAAAGAGTATGATCAAAGTTTGCTGACGATCCGTGAATCCTAGAGACTCGTAGTAACACGCTTCGCACTCCGGGAATTCTATCGCAAGCAAACAATACATACATAAGCAACAAGCAAAGATGCACAGAACGAAACTTCAACTGAAAGAGGCCGACCAGAAAGTTCAAATTAAGAACTCCTGTTAAAAAAGAATCAAACCAAACGGAACAGCGAAACTCAAGCAGCGAAAGAAATAAGATCCGTTTACTAATCTGAACTAGGGTCAAATTTTACAGAGACAAAAACTTGTTTGAGTTGACCATTCGGAAAGAGGGTTTGAGATGAAACTCCAGTGCTTGAATCGCCTGATTCCGATAAGCGAGCGAAAAGTTAAACTAGAACGAAAATCGGATCGTAAATCGCATCGTGAAAATCGCGGAATAAATCCGATAAAAAGAAGAACGACGAACGGCTTAACGAGCGAGCGTTCGTTAGCGAAAACTAAACGATGAACACGTTACGTTAAAACAAACGAGCAATGACGCCGCTAAGTAAATAAACCAGAAAAAATAAAACCGATCTATAAAAAAACGAACTAGGGTTTTCTAAAAAAACCAAAGGGGTTTTTCTAAAAAAAAAAACGGGCGGCGGGTGGCTACCTCCGGCGAGGCGGCTCGTGAGGCTCGGCCCAGGCGGGGCTCGGCGAGGTCTTGAGGCGGCGGCGACTCGGCCGGGCTCGAGGCGGGCTCGGGGCTCAGGCGGCTCCGGGCTCCGGTGGTGCTGGTGGTTAGAGGGGGGGCGGCGTATTTAAAGGGGGCGGGGGCGGCGGCTTGGAGGAGGGGGCAAGGCTGCGGGAGGCAGAGTCCCACTCGGACTCCGGTCCGAGTCTTGTGGCGGCGACTTCGGCCGGGCTGAGCCGGCCTTTCTGAGCCCTAGGCCCGGTTAGTATGATCTCTTTTTTAAAAAAAAATGTTCGGCCGAAACTTAGAAAAATCCTAGAAAAATAAATAAAAATCTAAAAATACCAAAACAAGTTTTCTCCGTCTAAATAAAATATTTAGAACAAGATGAACTTTTCTTGGCTCCTAAAATGCAATTTTTAAAAACATGCAAATTTTTCTAGGGCAAATAAAATTCCAACTAAAATCAAATAAAATCCAAAACATGATTTTAACATTTTTCCTCCGATATTTCAATTATTTTGGAGAAGTCATATTATCTCCTCTCATTTATTATTTCAAAATGAAATATTTTTCTGGAGAGAAAATAATTGAAAATCAAAATCCTCGTCTTCATTATTTGATAAAATTCAAATATGAAAAACGGAAAATCCCCAACTCTCTCTGAGGGTCCTTGAGTTGCTTAGGATTTCGAGGATTGCAAACAAAATGCAATAAAATATGATATGCATGGATGACCTATGTATAACATTCCAAATTGAAAATTTGGGATGTTACACCTAACCAATCCACCCAGATGTGTATTAAAGTAGCCACCTTAAGTTTCCCTTAGTTAACAATAACTTTCACATCTTCCATGAAATCTCACATACCAATCCACGTCTACGAGCATAGCATAGCAGTATAAGCATAACGCAATAATACCCTGTTTGAATGCAAGACAATAGGTTTCTACCTGATCAACTACTTCCCAATACCCACATGTTATCAATTCCTATTCATGCAATGTTTGAGGGTAAAACTAATGCATAAAAATTGGGTATGAAAAGTATGATCAAAGTGTGAACCTACCTTGTACTGTTGATGAAGATGATTCACACTCATAAATCCTGATAGTTCTACTCGTCACACTCCATTCAATCTATCGTAAGCAAGCAATTGCATACATAAGCACTCATGCAAAAGAATCAAAGAAAAGATCTCGGGAAACTTTGAAAACAAGAAATTAACTCTTGCAACAGAAAACAATTTCTAACAGTACCAAAATTTGGTGGATTTGGTCTTATCAGAAATTTTAGGTCAAGAGCTTCAATTAGCAAAAAGAATCAATTAAATCGCAGTTATAAAATTCAAGTTATGAACAAAGGAAATTTGAATTCAAATCTGTTTGAAACCAAACTTTAAACTATCAAAAACATGTTTAAGTTGGTTATCCGGACAGAGGGGATCATAACGAAAAAGTGGGCGTCGAATTCATTGGATTTGGATAAGCGAGTGAAAAGTTGTGGTCGTTTAAAGATCAGTGACTAATATGTAAAAATAAAACTACGGATAGGTCCCTGGCCGGAAAGCTAAAAGAGAAAAGATAAACATAACGAACGAACGTTCGCTACCAAACTATATAAAGTGAACATGTTCGCTAAACACAGCTAACCAGCGAACGCTCACTAAATAGATCTAACAAAAAAACTAAACCGGGTTTAAACGAAACGAACCCTAAAAGAAAACCGGACCGGACCGGGAAAACCGGAGGGTCGGGCGGCGGATCGGCTGTTCCAGCGGAAACGGTTTCGGCTAAGCGGCGGCGGTGGCGCTACTGCTGCAAGGGGGCGCCGGCTTGCGAGGGGAGAAGGGGCGGCAGGCGCGGCTTATAAAGCCCTCGGGAGGGGCGGACGGCTTGGGAGAGGGGGCACCGGCGGCGGGGCATGCTCGGACTCCGGACGGCGGCTAGCTGGGCCGGCTGGGCTTTGGCCCAGTTCGGCGAGAAGAAGTTTAAAAAATATAAACAGAAAATAAATAAAAGAAAAACAACAAAAAATAAAAATATCATATAGGCATATAATATATCAAAATTTTCAGAAAAAGATTTGCTACAACATGAACATTTTTCTAGCATCAAATAAATTCCACAAAAATTTAAATACAACAAACAGTTCTTCTGGTTCAATAAAAATCATTTTAAAAATACCAAAATGATTTAGATTTTATTTTCTCCTAATTTTTTTATGTAGGGAATCATTTTACCCCAATTTCCATATATTTTATTGTTGGAGAAAAATAAATTTGAAAAAAAAACAAATAACTCCAAATTGAAAATAATTTTCAAAGGGACTTTCAATTTGATTCTTTTAAACCTCCAACTCCTATTTCATATGTTTTGAAGAAGTCATTTTATCTTCTCTCATGAAAATCATTAAGTTGCTTAAAGTTTCTAAATTTGAAATAGTTCCAAATGGAATTCAAATCCCTTTTCATAAATGGAAGAAGTCATGTCATCTTATCTCTAGGGTTTTGTGATGAAATGAATTTGAATTCATGGAGATCATAAATGCAAAATGAAAGTTTGGGAAAGTCCTTTTATTCCCTCTCATTAAACTTTCAAAAGTTTGAAATTTCACTCAATTTCACACAAGCAATCACACGACAATCAAACAAACAACCAAAACTATTTATTTAATATAACATTCCAAAATTTAGAATTTTGGGATGTTACAAACCTACCACCCTTAAAATGAATCCTGCCCTCGAGATTCTGAGAGGCTAGCAAGAAATAGGTTAGGTTCGGGGTCTTCTAAAAAATCCATCGATTGGCACGAAGGGTCTGGGGTGCTACCACCCTTAGAAACATGGTTACGGTTCCATCAAAACTCATGTACTCCATCATTATTCTTGACAGTGTCGGTCTTCTCAGATTCTTGGGAAAATTCCTACTCTGGCTCTCCTGGTAGTGGCATAACCTTTCCTCAATTGTTCTATCCTTTCATCTTGGTAAGGTTCTCCTGTGACTGGATCTTCTTAGCTGACGGGTCTGGCGCCAATACTAAACAACTATCGATATCTCATGGTGGTCATCAATTGATGGTTTCTCCTATAGGAAATGGGTCTGAGCTTCATTCTCACCGTATGACCTATGATACGTCTCCAACGAATCTATAACTTTTGATTGCTCCATGCTACTTTATCTACTGTTTTGGACTATATTGGGCTTTATTTTTCACTTTTATATTACTTTTGGGAGTAACCTATTAACCGGAGGCCCAGCCTAGAATTGCTGTTTTTTGCCTATTTCAGTGTTTCGAAGAAACGAAATATCAAACGGAGTCCAAACGGAATGAAACCTTCGGGAACGTGATTTTCCAACCGAACGTGATCCAGGAGACTTGGACCCTACTCCAAGATGTGCCAGAGGCAGTCACGAGGGTGGAGGGCGCCCCCCCTGGGCGTGCCCCCCTACCTCGTGGCCCCCCTGACGCTCCACCGACGTACACCTTCCTCCTATATATACCTACGTATCCCCAAACGATCAGAAGAGGAGGCAAAAACCTAATTCCACCGCCGTACCTTCCTGTATCCACAAGATCCCATCTTGGGGCCTGTTAGGAGCTCACGGAGGGGCATCCACCATGGAGGGCTTCTACATCAACACCATAGCCCCTCCGATGAAGTGTGAGTAGTTTACTTCAGACCTTCGGGTCCATAGCTAGTAGCTAGATGGCTTCTTCTCTCTTTTGGATCTCAATACTATTTTCTCCCCATCTCTCGTGGAGATCTATTCGATGTAATCTTCTTTTGCGGTGTGTTTGTTGAGACCGATGAATTGTGGGTTTATGATCCAGCTTATCTATGAATAATATTTGAATCTTCTTTCAATTCTTTTATGTATGATTGAGTTATCTTTGCAAGTCTCTTCGAATTATCCGTTTGGTTTGGCCAACTAGATTGGTAGTTCTTGCAATGGGAGAAGTGCTTAGCTTTGGGTTCAATCTTGCGGTGTCCTTACCCAAAGGATGTAAAGGGTTGCAAGGCACGTATTGTATTGTTTCCATCGAGGATAACAAGATGGGGTATTTATCATATTGCATGAATTTATCCCTCTACATCATGTCATCTTGCTTAAGGCGTTACTGCTTTTTAACTAAATACTCTAGATGCATGCTGGATAGCGGTCGATGAGTGGAGTAATAGTAGTAGATGCAGAATCGTTTCGATCTACTTGTCTTGGACGTGATGCCTATATACATGATCATACCTAGATAACCTCATAACTATGCTCAATTTACATCAATTGCTCAACAAGAATTTGTTTACCCACCGTAGAATATCTATGCTCTTGAGAGAAGCCACTAGTGAAACCTATGGCCCCCAGGTCTATTCTCATCATATCAATCTCCATCACTTTTATACTTGCTTTGTTCTTACTTTGCTTTTACTTTTCACTTTGCATCTTTATACCAAAAATATTATCTCTATCAGATCTCACTCTCGTAAGTGACCGTGAAGGGATTGACAACCCCTAATCGCGTTGGTTGTGAGTAGCTATCGTTTTGTGCACGTGAGGGACTTGCGCGTGGCCTCCTACTGGATTGATACCTTGGTTCTCAAAAACTGAGGGAAATACTTACGCTACTATGCTGCATCATCCTCTCCTCTTCGGGGAAAACCAACACAAGCTCAAGACGTAGCAAGAAGGATTCTGGCGCCGTTGCCTGGGAGTCTACGCAAAAGTCAACATACCAAGTACCAATCACAATCCCTATCTCTCGCATTACATTATTTGCCATTTGCCTCTCGTTTTCCTCTCCCCCACTTCGCCCTTGCCGTTTTATTCGCCCTTTCTTTCCCAATCTCCTCCTCCTCTTTCCGTTGCCTTTTCCTCGTCCGCTTGTTTGCTCGCGTGTTAGTTTGCTTGCTTGTCATCATGACTAGCCTCATATCTTCTCCGTTATCTCCCGAGAATGAAGCTCTAAATTTTAAGCAAAGGAAGGGAGAAAATCTAAAAGATGCTTGGTATAGAATTTGCAATGCTCAAAATAGATCTACCAGGAAGCAATCTACTTCAGTTCTTCTTCGTAATTTTTACGTAGGTGCTAATCCTTGGTATATATATATCCTTGATACCATTACCGGAGGGAATTTCTTGGGTAGCCATACTCTTGATTCTTATAATGCTTTAATAGATTTATTTGGCTCACCTCCTCTTTTGGTTAATGGAACTATGTTAACTTTGCAGCATGTTATGCAAAGGCTTGAAATTATTGAAAACAAAGTTTCTACCATTGAATCCATTGAAAATCTAGATAAAAATATCCATAATCAAATTACTCAATATGGATCTAAGGTAGGAATGACTTTGAAAAATATTAAGGAGAAGGAACCCATGGTTAATGAGAAAATAAATCTAGATTCTACTCGAATTGATAAACTTGAGGATATCATTACCAACTTGGAAACCGCTTTTTCTTCCGTAAAGAATACCCCTAGTCCTCCCACTAAAATTTCCAAGCTTATGTATGTTCCTAAAAATAAGGGTGAATCATCTAGTAAGGAAAATGCGGATCTTAAATCTATAAGTATTCATCCCGATCTTTTTACTATCATTAAGGAACCATTTGCTACGAATGAATTTTTCGATCTTGCTCCTAAAAGTTTGATAATTACTAGAAAGAAAGAAAATTCTAAAGGAGGTAGGTGCCTCATTGAAGAATTGCCTAACGGCACTACCTAGATCTATCCTTGCTTTTATGCCTAGCTAGGGGCGTTAAACGATAGCGCTTGTTGGGAGGCAACCCAATTTTATTTTTTATTTGTTTTTTGTTTTTGCTTCTGTTTAGGAATAAATAATCCATCTAGCCTCTGTTTAGATGTGGTTTTATATTTTAATTAGTGTTTGTGCCAAGTTAAACCTATTAGATCTTCTTGGGTGATAGTTATTTGATCTTGCTGTAATTTCCAGAATCATTGCGCTCAGTGCCTGAATTGTTAAAAATCACCAGAACGTGATAAAATACTGATTCCAATTTCTGCTGATCAATAAACAAATTTTACAGGTCTTATAATTTTGGTAGAATTTTTTGAGTTCCAGAAGTTTGCGTTAGTTACAGATTACTACAGACTGTTCTGTTTTTGACAGATTCAGTTTTATGTGTTGTTTGCTTATTTTGATGAATCTATGGCTAGTAAAATAGTTTATAATCCATAGAGAAGTTGGAATACAGTAGGTTTAACACCAATATAAATAAATAATGAGTTCATTACAGTACCTTGAAGTAGTCTTTTGTTTTCTTTCTCTAACGGAGCTCACGAGATTTCTGTTGAGTTTCGTGTTGTGAAGTTTACAAGTTTTGGGTGAATTATTTTGATGGATTATGGAACAAGGAGTGGCAGGAGCCTAAGCTTGGGGATGCCCATGGCACCCCCAAGATAATCCAAGGACACCAAAAATTCAAAGCTTGGGGATGCCCCGGAAGGCATCCCCTCTTTAAATCTACTTCCACCGGTAATTTACTTGGAGCTATATTTTTATTCACCACATGATATGTGTTTTGCTTGGAGCATCTTGTATTATTTGCGTCTTTGCTTGTTAGTTTACCACAATCATCCTTGCTGTACACACCTTTTGAGAGAGCCATACATGATTTAGAATTTGTTAGAATACTCTATGTGCTTCACTTATATCTTTTGAGCATGATAATTTTTGCTCTAGTGCTTCACTTAGATCTTTTAGAGGTGGTGGATTTGTTTTAAAGAAACTTGATCTCTCATGCTTCACTTAGATTATTCTGAGAGTCGTTAATAGCATGGTAATTTGCTTAATGTTAATATACTTAGTGTTCAAGATATGTGAAACTTTCTTTTTGAGTGAATTAAATACTAAGATAAGTTTGATGCTTGATAATTGTTTTGAGATATGGAGGTAATAATATAAAAGTTGTGCTAGTTGATAATTGTGAATTTGAGAAATACTTGTGTTGAAGTTTGCAACTCCCGTAGCATGCGCGTATTTTTAAAGTTGTGTAACAAATTTCAAACATGAAGTGTACCTGGCTTGTGCATCCTTATGAGTGGCGGTCGGGGACGAGCGATGGTCTTTTCCTACCAATCTATCCCCCTAGGAGCATGCGCGTAGTACTTGATTTTTTATGGCTTCTAAAATTTTGCAATAAGTATATGAGTTCTTTTGACTAATGTTGAGTCCATGGATTATACGCACTTTTACCTTTCTGCATTTGCTAGCCTCTTGATGCCGTGCATTGCCCTTTCTCACCTTGAGAGTTGGTGCAAACTTCGCCGGTGCATCCAAACCCCGTGATATGATACTCTCTTTCACACATAAACCTCCTTATATCTTCCTCAAAACAGCCACCATACCTACCTATCATGGCATTCCCATAGCCATTCCGAGATATATTGCCATGCAACTTCCATCATCATTATTATGACATACATTACTTTTGTCATATTGCCATTGCATGATCATGTAGTTGACATCGTATTTGTGTCAAAGTCACCATGCATTATTTTCCATACATGTCACTCTTGATTCATTGCACCATCCCGGTACACCACCGGAGGCATTCATATAGAGTCATATTTTGTTCTAAGTTTCGAGTTGTAATTGTTGAGTTGTAAGAAAAATAAAAGTGTGATGATCATCATTATTAGAGCATTGTCCCAAGTGAGGAAAGGATGATGGAGACTATGATTCCCCCATAAGTCGGGAGTGAGGCTCCGGACGAAAAAAAAGCAAGGCCAAAAAAAAGGGGAAAGGCCCAAAAAAATGAGAGAAAAAGAGAGAAGGGACAATGCTACTATCCTTTTACCACACTTGTGCTTCAAAGTAGCACTAAGATCTTCATGATAGAGAGTCTCTCATTTTGTCATTTTCATATACTGGTGGGAATTTTTCATTATAGAACTTGGCTTGTATATTCCAATGATGGGCTTCCTCAAAGTGCCCTAGGTCTTCGTGAGCAAGCAAGTTGGATGCACACCCACTTAGTTCCTTTTGTAGAGCTTTCATATACTTATAGCTCTAGTGCATCCGTTGCATGGCAATCCCTACTCCTCATGTTGACATCAATTGATGGGCATCTCCATAGCCCGTTGATTATCCTCATCAATATGAGACTTTCTCCTTTTTTGTCTTCTCCACACAATCCCCATCATCATATTCTATTCCACCCATACTGCTATATCCATGGCTCGCGCTCATGTATTGCGTGAAGGTTGAAAAAGTTTGAGTTATTTAAGTATGAAACAATTGCTTGGCTTGTCATCGGGGGTATAGAAGTTGGTAAAATCTTTGTGTGACAAAAATGAAGCATAGCCTAACTATATGATTTTGTAGGGATGAACTTTCTTTTGCCATGTTATTTTGAGAAGACATGATTGCTTTGATTAGTATGCTTGAAGTATTATTATTTCTGTGTCAATATCAACTTTTGTCTTAAATCTTTCGGATCTGAATATTCATATCACAAGTAAGAAGATTTATATTGAAATTATGCCAAATTATCACTCCGCATCAAAAAAAATTATCATTTACCTACTCGAGGACGAGCAGGAATTAAGCTTGGGGATGCCTGATACGTCTCCAACATATCTATAATTTTTGATTGCTCCATGCTACTTTATCTACTGTTTTGGACTATATTGGGCTTTATTTTCCACTTTTATATTACTTTTGGGACTAACTCATAACCGGAGGCCCAGCCTGTAATTGCTGTTTTTGCCTATTTCAAAGAGTTTGAAGAAATGGAATATCAAACGGAGTCCAAACGGAATGAAACCTTCGGGAACGTGATTTTCCAACCGAACATGATCCAGGAGACTTGGACCCTACTCCAAGAAGTGCCAGAGGCGGTCACGAGGGTGGAGGGCCCCCCCCCTGGGCACGCCCCCCTACCTCGTGGGCCCCCTGATGCTCCACCGACGTACTCCTTCTTCCTATATATACCTACGTATCCCCAAACGATCAGAACAGGAGACAAAAACCTAATTCCATCGCCGTACCTTCCTGTATCCACGAGATCCCATCTTGGGGCCTGTTCTGGAGCTCCGCCGGAGGGGGCATCCACCATGGAGGGCTTCTACATCAACACCATAGCCCCTCCGATGAAGTGTGAGTAGTTTACTTAAGACCTTCGGGTCCATAGCTAGTAGCTAGATGGCTTCTTCTCTCTTTTGGATCTCAATACAATGTTCTCCCCTCTCTCATGGAGATCTATTCGATGTAATCTTCTTTTTGCGGTGTGTTTGTTGAGATCGATGAATTGTGGGTTTGTGATCCAGCTTATCTATGAATAATATTTGAATCTTCTCTGAATTCTTTTATGTATGATTGAGTTATCTTTGCAAGTCTCTTTGAATTATCCGTTTGGTTTGGCCAACTAGATTGGTAGTTCTTGCAATGGGAGAAGTGCTTAGCTTTGGGTTCAATCTTGCGGTGTCCTTACCCAGTGACAAAAAGGGTTGCAAGGCACGTATTGTATTGTTGCCATCGAGGATAACAAGATGGGGTATTTATCATATTGCATGAATTTATCCCTCTACATCATGTCATCTTGCTTAAGGCGCTACTCTATTTTTAACTAAATACTCTAGATGCATGCTGGATAGCGGTCGATGAGTGGAGTAATAGTAGTAGATGCAGAATCGTTTCGATCTACTTGTCTTGGACGTGATGCCTATATACATGATCATACCTAGATAACCTCATAACTATGCTCAATTCTGTCAATTGCTCAATAGTAATTTGCTCACCCACCGTAGAATATCTATGCTCTTGAGAGAAGCCACTAATGAAACCTATGGCCCCCGGGTCTATTCTCATCATATCAATCTCCATCACTTTTATACTTGCTTTGTTCTTACTTTGCTTTTACTTTTCACTTTGCATCTTTATACCAAAAATACCAAAAATATTATCTCTATCAGATCTCACTCTTGTAAGTGACCGTGAAGGGATTGACAACCCCTAATCGCGTTGGTTGCGAGTAGCTATCATTTTGTGCGTGTACGAGGGACTTGCGCATGGCCTCCTACTGGATTGATACCTTGGTTCTCAAAAACTGAGGGAAATACTTACGCTAATGTGCTGCATCATCCTCTCCTCTTCGGGAAAAACCAACGCAAGCTCAAGACGTAGCAACCTACGATTGGCAGCAGCTACCTTGTACAAGGGGAAAATTGTCATACCATTCTAGGGTTTAAACAAGGTTTTGATCGTCGTCGCTCTACTATGGGTAAGTCACTCAGATTTACCATCCCATATAGCAAAGGTGAATAATAAGAGTAAGTCGGTATGGTGATCAATCCATCCCGCACCCAAATCATTACCTTGTATATGGTTTAGTGAATCTCGCATTCTAACACTCGGTCATCCTCACAAGCTTTGCAAAATTTCTTTTGTCGACGAACCAAGTTTGGATAAATCCGTGGATTCTGCAAGCCAAACAAACATCTATCATTTTTCTTCACATCTCTCAGGTTTTGCGTTACTCCTATAAGATCGTCTGTTGATAAAGGGATATCCTCTTCCAGGTTTTTTCCTTCAGCAAGAGTGTGCTTGCTTCTTGGCAGGTCCTGAAGCCTGTGGGTTATGGCCCATCTCATCACTTGTAAACCTTGAACTCATCATTGGGGCAATTGATCACTATTCCAACATCCATCTTCCTAGCATTCTTAAATCCATCCAATTGTACTGTCTCCCTTCCTTCTATCTGTACCAAACTAAGACGTGATTACTCAAACTCATCATGGAGTTACAATTGCTCCATATTACCAACATTATACCTCCTTTATATCCAATAGTACTTCATCCCTTCATATTCTTGGGGTATCCCACATACCGAGATAAAACTCGTACTTTTTTGTCCGCAGTCCACTCCGTGGAATAACATTATTTTCTCCAGGGGTCAAGGGTCCTCACAGGGTACTACCACCCTTGAAATGCACAAATTCATCCATAGACCATATTTCTCATATCCTCAAAAATGGTCAAAATCTTTCTTCATAGAGTAACTACTCATAACTCCAAATCAGTACCACGATGCTAACTTTATTGATTCTCAAATTATTACAATCTCTTGCATTTCCATTACATGCCTCAACTCAACCCTCAATATAACAGAATTGTTCCCACTACTACTACTATATTTCTCATAGACTCAACTATTTATCACAAGTCTCCTTCTCCTTGGGACAATCTCTGGCAAAGTGCCCTGCTTCATCACAATGGAAACATATTACTTCTGACAAGTCTCGAGGTTTCCTTGTGATTACATAGCCTCCTTGGGTCCTCGGCTTCCTTTTTGGTCAACCATTGAAGTAGTGCCCTGAATCTTTGCACCTGAAACATGTGATATGACTCAGGTCTTTCTTTGTAGAAATTGGGTTGTTCCTAGAATCCAATCGATTTCTCTTCCTGGACTTTTCCGTTCCAATCAGGGCTTCTATTTCCTATGGGTCATACTCTACTTCCTCTATCGGGAATCCTACTAGATCCCCATTCAGACAATTTTGGGAGATGTGTCCTTCTTCTCCACATGAATAGCATGACTTGGTGCGGGGTTTAATTGGGTCTCCTTTGGGTGTGTCCTCCACCTCTTCATTCATCACCGTTTCTTCTAAAATTTCCATGAAGGTTCCTTTCGTTTCTTCTTTCTTCTGTTGGATGGTTCTTTGTACCATGGGGTAAATGTGACACTGAGCAGGGTAGTGGGTAGTCCCTTCACACAAGAAACAAGTAATCTGCCTAGTTGGGCATTCTTCAGCTGGGTGACTTCCTTCACAATTAGGGCATTCATCCTTGTGTTCTTTATGGTTGTGTATTATTTCTCCACAAAGCTTGAATGGCAGGGTTTCTTCATATCATTTCCATAAGGCTTCAATTTGTGGAACACAAGACGAGATCTTTGTAGGGTCAACTTAAATTCTTTCCAAGTGGTTACTCCTTGCCATCCATTGATGGTTTGGTACATCATCCACCAAGTAGCAGCACCTTTTTCAAAGCACTGAAGAGCATGCTGGGCCATATCCTTTCCGGCTATAGTGTTATTCTCCATGGGATCTTCCATGTTCTGAATCCATCGGTCTGTCTCCAATTGACTTATCGGTCCCGGAAATGTGAGTTCATCTCCATTCATCCTCTAGTGGTTCAACGGTTTTGGGGGTGAGATAAGAGAGATAGGGAGGGATACACACAACACAAACAATAGTTTTGAAGAGACAATTTTATTTGTGGCTGTCGGAAAACATCAAACGAATGACAGCTCACAATCATCGCATCTGACGTAAGTATATAACAGGAGTTTGGTCTTCTAAAGGTCAATAAATCTTCAAAGTCGCCAAACTCTTCAAGTCTTGTTCATGTCTCCGATGGCTTCTTCCGATCGTGCTTGACCTTCTCAAGTTCTTTTGCCAGATCATCTCTGTTGGTGCGAAGTCTCCCGTGACGTCCTTTAATATTCTGTAGTTGCATTCCAAACTTCTGGGTTTCAACATCCTTGCTATGAACCATGGTCCTACTGTCCTTCAGTTCCTGACGAATCTCCGGTATCTCAAGGTTTTGCTCCTCCAGCTTGGCTACTTTCAGCTTCAGGGTCCTGAGTTCTTCACGAAGTACTTCCTTGTCAAATACTGCTTCCTGTAGGTCCATCTTAAAATTCTTGATGTACTACTCCAGATCCTGGTGATACACCAGCTAAGGTTAAAACTCCATCTTTTGCTTATAGGTGCTCCATTAGCCCTTTTGTCATCCAATCCTCCCGAAGAATGCATGCTTAACTCTGCACAGTGACAATAGTATAGGCGGGCGATAACATCATGGATAGCCGTGTTTATGCCCATGTCTCTGCCATGAGCTATCATTCCATAATTGATACCTCCTGTCTTGGGGTTTTCTTGACGACCAAAAATTTGAGTTTTGACGCTCCATGTTCTGGTCTTTCTCCGACACACCTTGATCTCGGGTATTGACAGCTTCAATAGTCTGACAAGTTCCCTAAGGGTAGCCTTCCTAGGTCATACCAATCTGAAACTTCTTTAGAGCCTTCACATTCTCCTAGTCTTCGAAGTCTTCAACCGTTTTAGTTTCCATTATTGTAGTGCATGGTGAAATCCTCTTCATTCCGAAGTGGTCTTAGTTGTCTGATATCTTGTACTTCTTGGAGTGGTCTCATCAGTCGAATCTTCGTGTGGTCAAATGGGGAAAGGGCTATAGTCTAACTAAAAAGGGAATATTTGATAAAGCTCAGAAGAGAAAAGCGGTAGAAGATTTTTATGAAAATAAAGTTTTAGAGAAAAATCTTTCCTATCGGCTTGCCAGTTTCTAGGGGTCACGTCCTACAGTCAACATGTTCTCTGATACCATCTTGTAGTGACCCAACCTCAGACGGTCAAGTCTTTGTGCTTAAGTGTCATCCCTGGATCGGTATGCTGACACACACAGTACTCGAGGATTTATAACAGAGGTAAATTACATGTATAAAGTAACATAAATACTATTACCTCAATCCATATAGCGGAAGTAACAATAAGGTTATGGATTCCCATCAACACCAATGGAAAAGTTGAGTGTAGACATCGTAACCCTAACGTATCACTTACTCGTCGTAAGAATCCTACAACATGAGATGTTGCAGCCATGTAGGTCATTACATTGAATGTACTGGCAAATTCACACCATAGATCAATGGGGAGTAATGGCAATCACTACATGGATATTTGGCTGGTGAAGGCTCTAAGTTTAATGTTGCATAAAGCTAATTTTTTTCCTACAACAAAGTAATATATTTTATTTAACTACAAAGTTGGTTGAAATTATTGAGAAGGTAACCCCAACTCAATCCCAAATTAACATCAATAACCCAACAAATTATTTAAGTAACATGATGAGATCAATCAAATAATACAATTACCAGATACTCAAGATGTCCATAACCGGGGACACGGCTAATCATGATTAGTTTGTACACTCTGCAGAGGTTTGCGCACTTTTCCCCACAAGACTCGATCTCCTCTGTTGAATTTCTCGCACTACATGATGTTTGAGAAACGGATGATCGAGACACAGTCTTTCAGAAGTGTTAGCTCGTTATGATGGGTAGACAGTACCACCTACATCCCCTACATCTGCTAGTCTACCACTATAAGAGGTCACACAACATACTCAACTATGCCAGAGGCTTGTGGCTGCACACGGAAGTTTCTAGCATGAATAATCTTATGATCCCTTTGAGCCTGGGTGGCGAACAATAGGATGATCACACAGTTACCCCGAGATCTCCTTGGACAACACTGGATTCCCCAGGTGTCCGGGCAATCCACTGGTATCCCCAGGGTGCCCCAACCAATCCACCCAGATGTGTATTAAAGTAGCCACCTTAAGTTTCCCTTAGTTAACAATAACTCTCACATCTTCCATGAAATCTCACATACCAATCCATGTCTACGAGCATAGCATAGCAGTATAAGCATAAAGCAATAATACCCTGGGTTTGAATGCAAGACAATATGTTCCTACCTGATCAACTACTTCCAAATACCCACATGTTATCAATTCCTATTCATGCAATGTTTGAGGGTAAAAATAATGCATAAAAACTGGGTATGAAAAGTATGATCAAAGTGTGAACCTGCCTTGCACTGTTGATGAAGATGATTCGCACTCATAACTCCTGATAGTTCTACTCATCACTCTCCGTTCAATCTAGCGTAAGCAAGCAATTGCATATATAAGCATTCATGCAAAAGAATCGAAGAAAAGATCTCGGAAAACTTCGAAAACAAGCCATTAACTCTTGGAACAGAAAACAATTTCTAACAGTACCAAAATTTGGTGGATTTGGTCTTATCAGAAAGCTTAGGTCAAGATCTTCAATTAGCAAAAAGAATCAATTAAATCGGAGTTATAAAACTCGAGTTATGAACAAAAGAAGTTTGAATTCAAATTTGTTTGAAACCACAATTTAAACTTTCAAAAACATGTTTAAGTTGGTTATCCGGACAGAGGGGGTCATAACGAAGAAGCGGGCGTTGGTTTTGTTGGATTTGGATAAGCGAGTAAAAAGTTGTGGTTGTTTAAAGATCAGGGACTAATCTATAAAAATAAAACTACGGATAGGTCCCTGGCCGGAAAGCTAAAATAAAAAAGAAAAACCTAACGAACGAACATTCGCTACCAAACTACATAAAGCGAACACGTTCGCTAAACACAGCTAACCAGAGAACGTTAATTAAATAGATCTAACAAAAAAATAAACAGGGCTTAAACGAAACGAACCCTAAAAGAAAACCAGACCGGGAAAACCGGCGGGTCGAGCGGCGGATCGGCGGTTCCGGCAAAAACGGTCTCCGGCAGCGTCGGCGAGGCGGACGGTGGCGGGCGGTGGTGGCGCAGGTCGGCACGGCTGGCGGCGTGGCTAAACGGCGGGCGGTGGCGCTGGTCGGCGCTAAGTGGCGGCGGCGGCGGCCGGCCGAGGACGGCAGACGAGGGGAGAAGGGGCGGCGGGTGCGGCTTATAATGCCCGGGGGAGGAGCGGACGACTTGGGGGAGGTGGCACCGGCGGCGGGGCGTGCTCGGACTTCGGGAGGGAGTCCGGCTCGGGCATGAGACGAAGACGGCGGCTAGCTGGGTCAGGTGGGCTTCGGCCCAGTTCGGCAAGAAGAAGTTTTAAGAAAAACAAAAAAATAAAAGAAAAAACCACATAAAATAAAAATATCATATAGGCATATAATACATCAAAAATTTCAGAAAAAGATTTGGTACAACGTGAACATTTTTCTAGCATCAAATAAATTCCACAAAAATTAAAATACAACAAACAGTGCTTCTGGTTCAATAAAACCCAATAAAAATCATTTTAAAAATACCAAAATGATTTCAAATTTTCTCCTAATTTTTTGATGTAGGGAATCATTTTACCCTAATTTCCATATATTTTATTTTTGGAGAAAAATAAATTTAAAAAAACAAATAACTCCAAATTGAAAATATTTTTCAAAGGGACTTTCAATTTGATTCTTTCAAATTCCAAATCCTATTTCATATTTTTTGAAGAAGTCATTTTATGTTATCTCATGAAAATCATTGAGTTGCTTAAAGTTTCTGAATTTGAAATAGTTCCAAATGGAATTCAAATCTTTTCAAAACCCTTTTCATAAATGGAAGAAGTCATGTCATCTTCTCTCTAGGGTTTTGTGATGAAATGAATTTGAATTTATGGAGATCATAAATGCAAAATGAATGTTTGGGAAAGTCCTTTTATTCCCTCTCATTTAACTTTCAAAAGTTTCAAATTTCACTCAATTTCACACAAGCAATCACACCACAATCAAACAAACAAACAAAACTATTTATTTAATATAACATTCCAAAATTTAGAATTTTCGGATGTTACACCAATATTGTGATTGTCAAGCTTCAAAAGATTTCACTTTCTAAACCCAATGTGAAGCTACCACTAGGATTGATATGATTTCAACTTCATAACATTCAATTTATTCAACAATTTACTCATAGTATACAAGTGAAACACAAGAGTAAATGACAAGCTACTCCAAAAAGATATAAGAGAAGATCATGCATAATATTTCTTTCTCTCAAATTAATTTAAGTGAATAAAGAGAGAATTTCTTCAAAAATACTAAAGCACGCCATGCTCAAAAAGATATAAGTGAAGCACTAGAGCAATTCCATAGAAAAGAGCTTCATTGACGGGATGTGAATGCCGCTTACCTAGCCTCCCTGGCAACTATTTGAGGACTCTATTTTATGTAAAAGCTTTCAGATCTAAGTATTTTATTAAAGCAGCAAGCAGAAACAAAACAAAATGCAATCCAAGGATAGCACACATCATGTGAAGAAGCAAAAACTTAGGCTCAACCGATACTAACTGATAATTGTTGAAGAAGAAAGGTGGGATGCCTACCGGGGCATCCCCAAGCTTAGATGCTTGAGACTTCTTGAAATATTATCTTGGAATGCCTTGGGCATCCCCAAGCTTGAGCTTTTGTGTCTCCTTAATTCCTTTTATATCATGGTTCCCCTAAATCTTAAAAACTTCATCCACACAAAACTCAACAAGAACTCGTGAGATAAGTTAGTATAAACCAATGCAAAAACTTTATCATTCTCTACTGTAGCAAATCCCTAAAATTATTATTCAACATTGTATACTAAATGCCCTTGCATATTTAATACTCCTATCCTCAAATAAAACCGTTAAACAAGCAAACATATGCAAACAATGCAAACATAACAGCAATCTGCCAAAATAATACAGTCTGTAAAGAATGCAAGAGTATCAATACTTCCCTAACTCCAAACATTATGAAATTCTACCACACTGTAGAAAATTTATCAGAGCTTATTATGCGAAAAGTTTCAACATTTTATCACACTCTGACTTTTCTAGGGAATTTTTACAACAACGATAAACTTTCTGTTTTCAAACAGCAACATGTAGACTTGTAAAATAAGCATAGTAAAGGCTAGCGTTGACATTTTTATTGAAATAAAAGGTGCAAAACATTATTCTAAATATAAGAAAGCAAATAAAAATAAAATAAAATGAAGCTCCAAGCAAAAATCATATCATGTGACGAATAAAAATATAGCTCCAAGTGAGGTTACCGATAATGTTGGAGACGAAAGAGGGGATGCCTTCCGGGGCATCCCCAAGCTTAGTTGCTTGGTTATTCCTTGAATATTACCTTGGGGTGCCTTGGGAATCCCAAAGCTTAGTGTCTTGTCACTCCTTATTCTCCTTATATCGATATCTCACCCAAAACCTGAAACTTCAATCACACAAAACTTAACGGAACTTTGTGAGATGGGTTAGTATGATAAAGACAAACCATTCACTTTGGTATTGTCAAAGACAAGATTCATAATTGTTATAAAACAATTCCTACTGTACCTTATCATTTCTACAATTTATATTAAGCAATATAAGCCATAGAAACTAGAAAGCAAGCAAACTATGCATTGAAAACAGAATCTGTCAAAAACAGAACAGTATGTAATGATCTGGATAACTACCATACTTCTGATACTCCAAAAATTATGAAAAAATTAGGACCATGTGAGAAATTTGTATATTAAACTTCTGAAAAATAATCAACTCAAAAGCACTCTTCTGTTAAAATAATACTTATTTTCGTGAGCGCAAAAGTTTCTGTTTTTCACAAGATAAAATCAACTATCACCCAACATGATCCCAAAGGCTTTACTTGGCACTTTATTGAAACAAAAGCAATAAAATATGGTCAATACAGTAGCATAATCATGTGAACACACAAAAACAGTAAGTAAAAGTGTTGGGTTGTCTCGCAACAAGCGCTTTTCTTTAGTGCCTTTGCATGATGAGTTCAATGATGCTCGCATAAAAGATAAGAATTGAAACATAAAGAGAGCATCATGAAGCATATGACTAGCACATTTAGTTCTAACCCACATCCTATGCATAGGGATTTTGTGAGCAAACAACTTATGGGAACAAGAATCAACTGGCATAGGAAGGCAAAACAAGTGCAACTTCAAAACAATCAACACATAGAGAAGAAACTTGATATTATTGAGATATGTAAGAGCATAAGTTCCTTCCTCATAATAATTTTCAGAAACATCATGAATGGATTCAACAATATAACCATCACATACAACACTCTTTTCATGATGCACAAGCATAGAAGATTTATCACTATTTATGGCTTATATGTCATCATCATAATCATCATAGATAGCAACTTCATTGCCATAATCAATTGAAACCTCTTCCAAGATAGTGGATGTATCACTAAATAAAGTCATGACCTCTCCCAATCCACTTTCATCAATATTTTAATAAGGTTCAACACCCTCCAAAATAGTGGTATCACTACTACCTAGAGTTGACACTCTTCCAAACCCACTTTTATCAATGTAATCATCATAAATAGGAGGCATGCTATCATAAATAAATTTTCTTACCGAAAGTAGAAGGAATCAAAGGATCATATTCATTAAGCACAGCATCCTCAAGCTTAGGACAAGCATTATTTCCAGCAAATAAATCTTCAAACATGTCATAATCATTAAACATAGCATCCCCAAGCTTGTGGTTTTGCATATCATCACAATCATTCTTATCAATAGCATGAATGGCACCAATAGTATAGCAAACATTATTATCATATTCTTCCAAGCAAGTGCTAAAAAGATTTTCAAGATCATAAGGGATATCGTTCTCTTCCCAATCATAATCATTACAAAAAGTAGTAGGTATCACAAAATCATACTCAATATCATCATCCTCCATCAACATATTTGATTCACTTTCATGAGGCACAATGGTGATAGGAGCAACATTATTTGGGAGAGATACTTTTTTACCTTTATTCTTTCTTCTTTTCTTCTTCTTCACCACATCATGTGTGGGTTTAATTAATTTTTTCAAGCTTCTTGTTGAAGAGATTGATTGGATAGGAAGCTCCTCCTCGTTACCTGATTCATCATGATAAACATTAGGAGGTTATTGGGAAACATTTTCCCTTTCATTAGTACTCTCTTCATATTCTATTTGTTTTCCTGTCTTTAAGTAGTTAGCAATATAAGGATTCTCAATGCAATATACCGCACAAAACATATAAATTTCTTCTAGATTAAAATCAAGAAATCACTCGGGATTTGGAAAACCCTTAGTCATGCGCTTCATTTATTCATACCCCAAAAGAAGATAAGCTCTTTATGATGCTCAAGGGTAATCAAGTTATCATAATTTTTGGACATGATTTGATCATGAAATAATTTGCATTGAAGATTTAAATGACCAAGTTCATTGCAAAGTTCACAAGGATGGCAAAAAAATTACATCTTTCAGCACCATCATCTAGCCTCTCTTGCAACTTTTTCGTTTCTAAATATTTATGCTTCTTACAAAATCTATCTTCCATTTTTGGTGTGCAAAGGCACTCCCTATTAACTCCGCAAAAAGTGACATGCTTATAAGAAACATTTTTGTCATGACTTGTGCAATCATCATTAGCATTTTTTATATTCAAAGAATTCACACTAACAACATTGCAATCATGCTCATCATTCAAATATTTTGTGCCAAACATTTTATTGACTTCTTCTTCTAGCAAATGAGCACAATCTTTCGAACCATCATTTGCAAGAGAGATATTATAAAGATGATCAATAATATGATGCAACCTCAATTCCATTTTTAGTAGTTTTCTTTTATAAACCAAACTAGTGATAAAACAAGAAACTAAAAGATTCGATTGCAAGATCTAAAGATATACCTTCAAACACTCACCTCCCCGGCAACGGCGCCAGAAAAGAGCTTGATGCAACTTTATTCTTGTAGACACGTGTTGGGCCTCCAAGCGCAGAGTTTTGTAGGACAGTAGCAATTTTCCCTCAAGTGGATGACCTAAGGTTTATTAATCCGTGAGAAGTGTAGGATGAAGATGGTCTCTCTCAAATGACCCTGCAATCAAATACAAGAAATCTCTTGTGTCCCCAACACACCCAATACAATGGCAATTTGTATAGGTGCACTAGTTCGGCGACGAGATGGTGATAAAAGTGTAATATTGATTGTAGAAATATATTTTTATAATCTGAATAAATAAAAACAGCAAGGTAGCAAATAGTAAATCGGCACAAAAACAGTATTGCATTGCTTGAAAATGAGGCCTAGGGTCCGTGCTTTCGCTAGTGCAACCTCTCAACAGTGCTAACATAGTTGGATCATATGATTGTCCCTCGAAGTGCAATAAAGAATCACTCCCGAGTTCCTATTAGTGGAGAACAAAAGATAGAAATTGTTTGTAGGGTACGAAACCACCTCAAAGCTATTCTTTCCATTCGATATATTCAAGAGTTCATACTAAAATAACACCAAAGCAAATTCATATTCATAATACTCAATCCACACAAAGAACTACAAAGAGACCCCATGAAAGTGCAACTATCCCTAGGTGGTTTTGGTAATTCATAACAACATATAGCTCATTGAGCTAATGCTATTCCAAGACAAATATGTCGGATTTCGGGTTCCGGCAGACCCTTAAGGTTCGAACTCTGGGGTGCGCGCGGAGATCCAACCCTCCACCGTCTCGTACCTCACCGAATCGCAGGGACCTAAACTACTAACAAGAACAGCACAAGAGACGCAAGATTTATACTGGTTAAGGCCACCATTGTGGTGTAATACCCTACTCCAGTGTGTGGTGTGTGGATTGCCTCTTGGGCTGATGAGGAACAATACAGGGAAGAACAGCCACGCGAGGGTCTGTTCTTGGCGGGTGTGATGAACTGCTAGGTGGTGTCCCGTCGCTCTAGCTTGAGGATCGGGTCTCTATCTCTCTCTCTCTCTGGGTTCCCAATGGCGGATCCTCTGTCTCCGTCCTCCTATGGTGGCTAGCTCTACTTATATAAACGAAGGCCCTGGGCCTCTTCCCAAATATTGAGCGGGAAGGGCGCCAACAATTGGCCATTTTGAAGGGGAACAGCGGGTACACTTATCCTGACTAAAGTTGGTCCTCGCCTGCCAAAGGCTCTGGTGATGACGCTTCTTTGAGGCTCCATGATGATCGCATTCCAGCCGTTGGGGCTGGTCTTGGTCTTGTTGCAATCAAACGGATGCCTTTGCTTGATGCTCTTACTGCGCTTGCTCCCTTTGCACCAAAGAGGAAAGGAGGACGCCATGCTGGCTGGCGCCCGACTGGCGCCCTAGGTCGTCATGGCTTACGTCATGGGCACCTCGCGAGGTACCCTGCCTTGAACTCTCCGCCTCCTCGTGAGCCAGCCTGACGAGGCCGCGCCTGAGGAAGCTCTTGGTCGTCCACCCCACGAGGGTCTTGAGCTTGTGTTGATGAAGATGGGCTGTCCTGGGCCTCCTTTGAGCCACGCCGCAGGCAGGCAAGTCTGGGGACCCCCGTTCCCAGAACGCCGACAGTAGCCCCCGGGCCCATGGCGCGCCCAAACTTGGCTGAGCAGAGAGGCGAAAGGGCAAGTGCGAAGCGTCGTGGGCCCTAACAGCCTGCAGCCTTGGGCGCCGCATGGCGGTTGATTGGACATGGGTGCCTCTGCAACTGCGCGGGTTGATAATAGAGCGGCATCTTCCTTGCCTCCTTTACTTTTGCCAGTTGTTGCTCAGATCCCCTTTCTTGCACCTCTCCTCCTTGCTTCCAAGACCTTCAGATCCACTCCGCCTTCGTGCCCTAGCCGGCCATGGCTCCTCGTCAAACCCCGGCCGGAACCTGGTACTCTCCTGCCTTGGACCCGCCGAACGTGTCAGCGGTGAGCCTTGCCCTGATGCGCTGATTGGCGGAGGCGCGGGGCGTCGATGGAACGGCGGTGTTCAAGGTCGGCTCCTCCGCCCCTGAGGGTAGGGGGAGTACCTTCTACCCGTTCTTCGTGAGCGCCATCATTGCTGGTCTGGTGCCTCCCTTCTCTGAGTTCTTCTTTTCCGTCCTCCGCCATTACAACATTCACGCTCTGCACCTTCATCCCAACTCCGTCCTTCTTCTGGCAATCTTCGCCTACTATTGTGAGGCCCATGTTGGGGTGAAGCCCTCGGTGGCCTTGCTGCGCCACTACTTCTTCCTCCGACTCTCCCGTGGTTCCGTCTCCGCGTGCGCGAGCTTCATCGCTTACGGCGGAGCCATCGCCATTTCGAACCCTGGGAAGCGGATAGAGGGCTTCAGGAGCAAGTGGGTCCTGGTGGATGCCGGGCGCATCCACCCTCGGCTGATCCTGCACGAACTGCTGAGAGCTCCGACGGCCCAGTCCCGAATGGAGCTTGGGATCCCCAGCCGGTGCTTTGGAGAAGATGGACGCAGATCTAAAGTCACCGACGGCAGCCGGGCGAGGCTGACCGCGATCGCTGTGAGGAGTTCTGGAGCACCAATTGGCTCCGCTTAGCCAAGCACTGCCTCGATGTGGAGGCCTCACCCGAGCCCCGTGGCCCTGGCTGGCGAGGATCTGGCGACGGTCCTCTAGTCCTTGGTTGGGGGCGATGTGGCGAGACCTGAGGGCGCCCCCGCGCCCTTGTTCCTTCGCGAGGATTGGGAGCAGGTTGTGGGGTCCATGCCTGCCTTTAGTGGGGACGGGCTCGTGCCCGCGGAGGCTCCGGAGGACCTGGTGGACGTGTCCTCTTCCGACTCCGGCGAAGAGGTGGAGGAAAGGGAGCCAGGAGAGGGGTTGACTTAGGGGAAGAGTCAAGGGCTCCCTCCCTGCGGCGCAGGCCCCGCGTTCTCCGCCTCCCCGGGAGTGACGGCGATGAAGATGAGGATGAGCGGGGAGGCAGAAGCCTGCCCCCGATCCCGAAGAAGGACCAGACTGGGTTGGTCCCCCGCGGGTCCGCCCCGGCCCCGGGGCGATCCGCAGACGCGCCGCCTGCTCCTGGTTCCCTTGAAGCTCATCCCTGCAGCGGGCTCTCGGGCTTCAAGTATGGCTGGAGGCTGCTCGAGTCTGCTAGCGACGACATGTAAGTGCCTACTTTGCTGACGAGATCTGATGTCCATGTTCCTTGGCCAGGCCGGCGCCCGCGGCGAAGAAGCTGAAGGGGGCTCCTGAGGCTCCATCCGTGATGGTGCCGTTGCCCGAAAAGGGAGATGATCCCGACGCCCAGGTCTCTCCTGCCCGGGCGTCCTCGCGAGGCCTGGCTGAGCCCGCTGGGGCGAGCTCAGCCCCCTTGACCCAGGCGACTCCCGAGGTGGCCTTGCTGGACGCTGCCTCCACCGTTGCCGCGGTGCCGCTGGTTCTGCCTCAAGGCGCAGTGGCTCTCCGCCGCCATCTCCTCCTACTCCGCCAACTGCTGTCTCTCTGACTCTTCCCGCTGTCCTGGATCGTGCTGCCGCTGAATTGGACCGGCTGCGGCAGGATCTTCTGGGCGCCGACCCTCGCTTGGTGGCTGGGCGCTTGGAGCTGGCCTCTGGCTGGATTCGCGCCGACGCTTCGATTCGGGCGGCGCTGGTCCAGGCTTCGACGGCTTGTGACGAGGAGAAGCAGGCTGTTTGCGAGGCGAAGGTAGCCCGCAATGCTGCCCTGGGGGAGGCAGCCAGCATCCGAGGTCGCTGTGAGATGCTGGAGGGCGAGCTGAAGGGCCTGCAGAACCAGCTCGCCGAGGAGGCCCGCCTCCGCCAGGAGCAGGAGGAAGGCATGAAGGCTCGTGAGGCGGCCATCAAGGACCGGGAGGCCAAGCCAAGAAGCGTCGTGACCGCCTTGACGTCTTTGGGGCAAGAACTGGAGGCGAGGAAGGTCGAGCTGGACGCCAAGGCGCGGGTTCTTGCCGAAGATCGCGTGGCCTTCATGGATATGGAGGTGAAGGCTCGCGCCTTGCTGAGGGAGCTTTATGACAGCGGCCTGGAGAGCCCACTGGCCGGCGCAGAGGACGGCCCCGCCAAGCTGCTTCCCTTCCTGATTCGTGCTCTTGAAGATGTCTCCCTTGGTCTTGGCCCTACGGCTGAGGCCGAGGCGCGTGTTTTGTCTTCTGCGGCACTGACGTGGATCCTCACCCACATCTATCTTCGCGACCCCAGCGTCAACATGGACAGCCTGCTGGAGCCAGCAAGCAGCGAGCATGCGGCTGCCGCTGCCGAGGCTGTGAAGGGTCGCGCGGAGGCTCTGTTGGGGAAGTTTCGGGCCTTCAGCACCAAGCCGAAGCGAGGCGCTGCCGGCCCTGCTGCTTCACAAGGCGAGCCCACTCCGCGCTTCTCCACAGCCGACAAGTGACTCCGCTGCGGCTCATGTCTTGCTTTTAATTCCTGCACATGTATCATGCCTCGGGGAGGCGTTTAAACTTATGCGTTTATACTGCGATAACAGTGTGGACTGTAATATTTGCTTTTGAATTTCTTGAAATTTGTGCTTCCTACTTGCTTATGTTCTACGCCGCAGAGCCGCCCTCACAGATACCTCAGCCGTTAGCCCCGGCCGGAAACCAGGGCGGGACCAAGGAGTGAGGGGCTACGTGACAAGTTAGGCTCTGAGTCGTGATGCTCAGGAGTCCCCTTGGCGCCTGAACAGCAAGTAGGGAGGTGAGGCGCGGCGGATCCACCGTTCTACGTCTGCAGAGCCCGGCCCGCGCATACCTCAACCGCCGTTAGCCTTCGGAACTAAGGGGTGAGGGGCTACGTGACGATTATGCTCTGAGTCGCGATGCTCAGAGTCCCCTTGACGCTCAAGCGGCATGCGTACCTTGGCTCCGCTCGGGGAGTGACGTGCGACGAACCAGGCCCGAGGGGCCTGGCTGGGTGGCGTGCGTCTGGGCGTGACCCAGGCGCAGCCCCCGTGCCCAGCCCCCTCGCGCGGCGCTCCCGAGGGGAGGCGTTGCAATGAGGCCGGACACTGAGCTCTGGGCTCCCTGAGGTTGATGCGACCCGGAGGCCACCCTCAGTTGTTTATCACCAGCGCGGAGCATAGCGCTTCCGCATGCGTATGGGCATAGCTGCTCCTCGGCGATGTCGTCGGCCAGTAGCGGAGCATGGTGCTTCCACTGGAGCGTGGGAGGGGCTCCCCTCCGGGAGGAGCCCCAGGCGTATCTGACCCACCACGACACGTGGCTGGCACGGTAGGGCTGGACGAGGTGTATCTGGGCACCCGTGAGCCAGCGCGGGACTCACGGGGCCCTACCTCAAGGCGGGTTGCGCCTGGCTCTGGGCCTTATCTTCGAGTGTGTTCCTGCAAATTTGGCCAAATGCCGGTGCTCTACGTCTTCGGGTCCCGGCTCTCGGGCTGGTCTCTATCGTCGCTAGCAAGCCAGGTCGCGATGCCATGGACAAGACCAGAGGGTGAGGGCTGGAGAGCCGGTATGAGCCCTGAGTCGCGATGCTCAGGCACCCCCCTTTAACGTGCAAGCTAGGTTAGATGACGCAACTCTACATCCTCGGGTCCCAGCTCTCGGGCTGGTCTCTACCGTCACTGGCAAGCCAGGTCGCGATGCCATGGACAAGACCAGAGGGTGAGGGCCGGAGAGCCGGTAGGAGCCCCGAGTCGCGATGCTCAGGCAGCCCCCCTTTAACGCGCAAGCTAGGTCAGACACAACAACTCTACGTCCTCGGGTCCCGGCTCTCGGGCTGGTCTCTACCGTCGCTGGCAAGCCAGGTCGCGATGCCATGGACAAGACCAGAGGGTGAGGGCTGGAGAGCCGGTAGGAGCCCTGAGTCGCGATGCTGCTCGTGCACCCCCCTTTAACGCGCAAGCTGGGTTGGATGGCGAAACTCTCGTCCTCGGGTCCCGGCTCGGGTTGGTCTCTACCGTCAGCAAGCCGGTCGCGATGCCATGGACAAGACCAGAGGGTGAGGGCCGGAGAGCCGGTAGGAGCCCTGAGTCGCGATGCTCAGGCACCCCCCCTTTAACGTGCAAGATTTCACCACCCAGGAGAAGGCACCAAATAGCAAGCGAGAGCATAATCCTAAGGAAAACGCATGAAGGATACATGCCGCTGGGACTGGCCCGAGCGGCTTGGGGCTGATGCAGCCGAGGGCGCCCAACAGGATAAGCTAAAGACATGAAATAAGAAGGGATACATGCCGCAGGGCGGACCCATGCGGCACAGGAATAATGACCTCAAGGCGCCCCACCGAAACAAAACTTAAAGATGTCACCTGGAGATGTTGGGGATGAAGGGTTGTTGATGTAGCAGACTCGGTGGGCTGCGGGAGCCGATCCTCACGAGCCCCCAGGCCCAGGGGCCTCGGGAGGCTCCGGAGGCGCTGGCGGCTCCTCATGGGCCATCTCCATCTCCGCCAGGGCCGCGGCGTGCCCGACCTCTTGAGCCTCCAGGATGGTCCTCATGAGACGCTGGTGCGCAGCCAACGCTTGGCAGGCCATAAGGCATGCGTCTGAAGCTGGGGCGGACCCTGTAGCGTCCCACTCGCGAGGGGCCAGAGGCGCTCTTGAGATGCGGCTCGGTTGAGCCCTGGTGTGTCGATGCAGACGCGCAGCCCACCATCCTCGCCTGGATGGGGGCCACAGGTAGTGGCGGCGCGGCTGCCCTCATGACCCTTGACTCCTGTAGCTCTGAATGGCCTTGCTGATGAACTCTTGGGGTTCTGTCCTCCCTGGTCTTGCTCCCGCTATGGGAAACGTGCTTCGAAACTCGCCTCCATGTGGTGCCCAAGCGCCTCCCTCGAGACCTTGGCGAGGTCGGCGGCCCTCCAGGGGAGAGCCCCCGAGCCTTGCCTAAGGAGGGCGCCGGGTGCGCTTTCCTATGCAATGGAAGGAGGCTCCCCTTGGCCTGGTGCGGGCCCTGAGGGGCCTGTCTCTTGAAGAGCCGGGCCGGTCGATGTCTTCTTCTTCTTGGGTGCTGCCTCGGGAGGCGTCCTGCTGTGGTGCAGGTCTTCCAAATGATGCGGCTGAAAAGCTCGCTCAGGAGCACATCGCATCTCTCTCTTCACAGGGCACCGTGATGACCCCGCCGCTTCCTGGCATCTTGAGGATGTTGTAGCCATGGTGGGTTACGGCCATGAACTTGGCCAACGCTGGGTACCCGAGGATGGCGTTGTACGGCAGGCGAATGTGGGCGACGTCGAAGTCAATGAGCTCGGTGTGGTAGTTGTCGCGGGCCCCAAAGGTGACAGGAAGGCGGACCTGCCCGATCGGGACCGTGGAGCCGTCGGTGACTCCGGAGAAGGGCTTGGTTGGCTGAAGCTGACTGTAAGGCACTTGAATATTGTTGAATGTATCCACGGACAAGACGTTGAGCCCTGCTCCGCCGTCGATGAGGGTCTTGGTGACTAGCACATTGCTGATGATTGGGGAGCAAAGCATCGGGAGAACTCCGGCTGTGGCTGCGCACTTGAGCTGATCCGCTGAGCTGAACGAGATGGCGCACGCCGACCACCTGAGAGGGCGCGTGGACTCGAGCTTGGGGAGGACTGCATTCACTTCGCGGGCGAACTGCTTGAAGATGCGGTGAGAGGCTAGGGCTTGAGCTCCACCCAGGATGCAGGCGATCGCACGCGCTTCCTAGAAGCCCCCAGCCCCCTCGTCCTGATGACGGTCTTCGATTCTCCTTAGCGGTGGCGGCAGCGGAGGGAGGCCTGCGTTCCCTTGCGGACGATCCTCACGAGGCTGATCCCTCCAGCCCCCCTCGCGAGGCGGGTCTTGCCAGCGGTCCTCGCGAGGTTGGTCGCGCCACCCTTGGCGCGGGCCGCTCTTCCCAGTCTGCATTCCTTCCTCCTCCTCGGCCGTAGCCCCGGTCAGCTGCGCTCAGGCGTCTGCCGACCCTTCGCCAGCGCCTGGCCGGAGCTCTTGACATTCATTGGTGTTGTGGGTGTGGAGGTCGTGGTACACGCAGCAGCTGCCCTTGGAAGACTCGGGCTGATCTCGCCTTGCTTGGTGTCCGGTTCGGCCGCGAGCACGGCAGCCCCTTGCGCTTCACGTCCCTGGCCTTGGACTTCTTCTCTTCAGATCCACGGCAGGCAGCTCGAGGAGGGAGAGGCGCCTCCTCAGCCTGGCGCGCACTTGGTCGCCAAGTTGAACAGCTCGAGGAGGTGCAGATCTTCATGCATCGCCACTCCTCCTTCATCTTGACGTCGCGCCGCGCCGTCGGAGAAAGGCGAGATGATGGCCTCCTCCGTTACCACAGGGATCTTGAGGCGCGTTGTTGAAGCGCCGGATGTACTTTTGCACGGTTTCCGCTGCTGCTTGATCCGGCGCGATGTCGCCACGGCGGGTGGCGGTCGCGAGTACCTGGAAGTTGGCGATGAAGCGGGTGCGCATCTTGGCCTGTGAAGAGATCGTGCACAGGGCCAGATTCAGGAGCCAGTGCGGGCTCCGTCCTTGAGCGCCATGGGAAACCAGTTCGCCATGACCTTTTCTGGCAGCCTCGATGCCCAGCTCGTAGAGCTGGAGGAACTCCGTAGGGTCAGCCGTGCCGTCGTAGCGTGGAGGCAGGTCTGGCTTGAACTTGGCGGGCCACGCGACGCTGCGCAGCTCGGTGGTGAAGGCGCAGCAGCCCGCCATGGCCGCGGGGGGCCTCGGACGGTAGAGATCTTGGTCTTGCAGGCCTCCCTGTGCCGCGGCTGGGGGCAGCGCAGGGTCTTGACATGCTGGAGCGGGGAGCGCTCGGGCAGCTTCTTGCGGGCGAGGAACTTCTTGGCAGCTCTGCTCTTTCCGCGCTGGCGCCTGGCGGAACGGGTTCCGCCCGAGACCAGCGCCTTGGTGCTGAGCACCGTCTTGAGGAGGAGGCGGTGGCGCCCGAGCTTCATCGCCGCCAGCGAAGCGGGTGCGGTGCAGCGAGACGGGCGGGTCGCCTCCCGCGTAGCCGGACGAGCTTCGGCGGCAGCGGTCGAGCCATTCTTTGTAGACGCGGTCGACGGGCGGTAGCGCAGAGCTCGTTGGCGCGATGAGTGCAGCTCGGGCCTCCATGGCAGCGCTGGGCGCGCGACGAAGAACCAGCGGGGGTGAGCGAAGGCGTGGCGGTGCAGCCGTCCCGCCTCATGGACCGGTGCTGGGACGACGCTTGCTGCTCGTTCCCCGTCGGGCCGGTGGCGGCGTTGACAGCAGGTGACGGGGAGCGACGAGGATGCCCGCCGACGTGGGCCGTCTAGGCGACATGGGAGGCAAGGGCGGCTCGGCGCAAGGCGCGGGCCCGACGAGCGTCAGACATGGTTGCGGTGGTCGGGGAAGAACGAGGCGACGAAAGGCAAATTCTGGCGCACCCCTACCTGGCGCGCCAAATGTCGGATTTCGGGTTCTGGCAGACCCTTAAGGTTCGAACTCTGGGGTGCGCGCGGAGATCCAACCCTCCACCGTCTCGTACCTCACCGAATCGCAGGGACCTAAACTACTAACAAGAACAGCACAAGAGACGCAAGATTTATACTGGTTCAGGCCACCATTGTGGTGTAATACCCTACTCCATTGTGTGGTGTGTGGATTGCCTCTTGGGCTGATGAGGAACAATACAGGGAAGAACAACCTCGCGAGGGTCTGTTCTTGGCGGGTGTGATGAACTGCTAGGTGGTGTCCCGTTGCTCTAGCTTGAGGATCGGGTCTCTATCTCTCTCTCTCTGGGTTCCCAATGGCGGATCCTCTGTCTCCATCCTCCTATGGTGGCTAGCTCTACTTATATAAACGAAGGCCCTGGGCCTCTTCCCAAATATTGAGCGGGAAGGGCGCCAACAATTGGCCATTTTGAAGGGGAACAGCGGGTACACTTATCCTGACTAAAGTTGGTCCTCGCCGCCAAAGGCTCTGGTGATGACGCTTTCTTTGAGGGCTCCATGATGACTGCATTCCAGTCGTTGGGGCTGGTCTTGGTCTTGTTGCACCGAAACGGATGCCTTTGCTTGATGCTCTTGCCTACGCTTGCTCCCTTTGCACCAAAGAGGAAAGGAGGACGCTGCGCGGGCTGGCGCCCGACTGGCGCCCTAGGTCGTCATGGCTTGCGTCATGGGCACCTCGCGAGGTACCCTGCCTTGAACTCTCCGCCTCCTCGTGAGCCAGCCTGATGAGGCCGCGCCTGAGGAAGCTCTTGGTCGTCCACCCCGTGAGGCTTGGCCCCTCGCGAGGGTCTTGAGCTTGTGTTGATGAAGATGGGCTGTCCTGGGCCTCCTTTGAGCCACGCCGCAGCCGCAGTGTGCAAGTCTGGGGACCCCTGCTCCCGAACGCCGACAAAATATTTCGTGAAAGCTCAATGAATGGCATGGCATGGATGATGAAAGTGGATCCCTCAAAATATTAAGGACAAAGGATTGGCTCAAGCTCAAAAGCTCAAGACTCTACATTTTACATTTTAGTGATCCAAGATCACATTGAGTCTATAGGAAAAGCCAATACTATCAAGGAGGGATGAGGTGTTGCTTAATGAGCCTCTTGCTTCATGTGCTTAGTGATATGCTCCAAAACCCTCCACTACTTTCTCACATCCACATATGACCTAAACCTAAAGTCAAACTCGGCCCTACCGATTCTTTCTATCTGGCGCCACCGAGTTCAATTGTCATAGCCACTGCCACAAACCCTAGGCAAATCGGTCTCACCGATAGGGATCTCGGTCTCACTGAGATGGATTGTAATCTCTCTGTTTCCCTTCGTAACGTTTCGGTCTAACCGAAGTGAGCGATCAGTCCCACCGAGATTGCAATGTAAACTCTCTGTTTCCCTTTCGTAACTTTTCGGTCTCACCGAAAGAGCAAAAGCGGTCCCACCGAGTTTACCTGACCAACTCTCTGGTTAGCTAATTACCAAATTCGGTCTCACCGAGTTTGTGTAATCGGTCTCACCGAGATTACGTTATGCCCTAACCCTAACCATATCGGTCCTACCGAGTTGCACATCGGTCCCACCGAAAACCCTAATGTTCACTAGGTTTACTAAATCGGTCCGACTGAGTTTGTTGATTCGGTCCCACCGAGTTTGGTAAATTGTGTGTAACGATTAGATTTTGTGTGGAGGCTATATATACCCCTCCACCTCCTCTTCATTCGTGGAGAGAGCCATCAGAACAAACCTACACTTCCAACTTACCGGTTAGAGAGAACCACCTACTCATGTGTTGAGGCCAAGATATTCCATTCCAACCACATAAATCTTGATCTCTAGCCTTCCCCAAGTTGCTTTCCACTCAAATCTTCTTTCCACCAAATCCAAATCCTGTGAGAGAGAGTTGAGTGTTGGGGAGACTATCATTTGAAGCACAAGAGCAAGGAGTTCATCATCAACACACCATTTGTTACTTCTTGGAGAGTGGTGTCTCCTAGATTGGCTAGGTGTCACTTGGGAGCCTCCGACAAGATTGTGGAGTTGAATCAAGGGGTTTGTAAGGGCAAGGAGATCGCCTACTTCGTGAAGATCTACCGCTAGTGAGGCAAGTCCTTCGTGGGCGACGGCCATGGTGGGATAGACAAGGTTGCTTCTTCGTGGACCCTTCGTGGGTGGAGCCCTCCGTGGACTCGCAAGAACTGCTACCCCTTCGTGGGTTGAAGTCTCCATCAACGTGGATGTATGATAGCACCACCTATCGGAACCACGACAAAAACATTCGTGTCTCCAATTGGCGTTTGAATCCTCCAAACCCTTCCCTTTACATTCTTGCAAGTTGCATGCTTTATTTTCCGCTGCCTATATACTCTTTGCATGCTTGCTTGAATTGTGTGAAGATTGCTTGACTTGTTCAAAGATAGCTAAAATCTGCCAAAGTCTAAAATTGGGAAAAGGTTAAGTTTTTAATTGGTCAAGTAGTCTAATCACCCCCCCCCCCTCTAGACATACTTCTAGGTCCTACACCCCAAAGTTTCTATCGGAGAAAAGATAATTAATACGTGCATCAACCCCTATGCATAGATTACCCCAATATCACCTCGGGAATACCCAAGTTGAGTGCCATAACATACATCAAGTGAATAAATATGATACCTCATTGTCACCTCAAGTATTCATACCGCAAGACATACATCATGTGTTCTCATATCTGAATATTCAATCCGACAAGACAAAACTTCAAAGGGTAAAGATTCAATTCATCACAACAAGAGTATAGAGGGGAGAAACATCATATGATCCATCTATGTTAACAAAGCACATGCTATAGATCACGAGAGAGAGAGAGAGAGAGAGAGAGAGATTAAACACATAGCTAATGGTACAAACCCTCAGCCCCGAGGGTGGACTACTCCCTCCTCATCGTGGTGTCCGCCGGGATGATGATGATGGCCACCGGTGATGATTCCCCCCTCCGGCAGGGTGTCGAAACAGGTCTAGATTGGCTTTTGGTGGCTCTGAGCCTTGACGGCGAGAACTTACGAGCTAGAGTTAACCGAAGCGTTTTGGAATATTTGTGAATTTATAGGGTAAAGAGGGGGTGCGGGAGGCCATCGAGGTGGGAACAACCCACCTGGGTGCGCCTGGGGCCCCAGGTGCGCCCTCGTGGGTTGTGCCCCCCTCAGGGCACCCCCAGGTGCTTCTTTGGCCCACTGTTGGTCTTCTGGTACATAAAAAATCTCCGTGAAGTTTCATTGCATTTGGACTCCATTTGGTATTGATTTCCTGTGATGTAAAAAACAAGCAAAAAACAGCAACTGGCACTGGGCATTGGGTCAATAGGTTAGTCCCAAAAAATTATATAAAGTTGCTATAAAATGATTGTAAAACATCCAAGAATGATAAAATAACAGCATGAATACTTCATAAATTATAGATACATTGGAGACGTATCAACTATGTCAATAGGTTAGTACCAAAAATGATATAAAATGACTATAAAATGATTATAAAACATCCAAGAGTGATAATATAACAGCATGGAACAATAAAAAATTACAGATACGTTGGAGATGTATCACTGACCTCCTAGTCACCTTCAGCACACCCGACAACCATAGGACAAAAGCTCTGTGCTTTGAGGCAATCCATCTACCAAGCACTGCTTCACTTTAATAAAATTCGCTTCGCAAAGTTCGTGACAACCCCGCACTATGCGAGCCTAAAGCTCAGGTGTCGGGCCCCAATGGATCCATCATCACACATTATCACAGTTCACGTGTCCCTAGCGCGACCGAGGTAATGATGATGATAACCTCGGAAGGGGCCTTGCTTTGATGAGCGTGTACTGGGCCACCTAACCTACCAGGTGCCCTCTGCCTGGTAGCTGCACCAGCCAGCCACAACCCATCTCGTTAAGAACATACAAGGCAAGATCTCTTGCATAGTTGATGTCTTCGATGTGTGATACGTCTCCCTCTTATCTACTTTTCCAAACACTTTTGCCCTTGTTTTGGACTCTAACTTGTATGATTTGAATGGAACTAACCCGGACTGACGCTGTTTTCAGCAGAATTGCCATGGTGTTGTTTTATGTGCAGAAAATAAAAGTTCTCGGAATGACTTGAAACTCCACGGAACACCTTAGAAAAAATAATAAATAATCCTCGCCAAAGATGAAGACCAGGGGGCCCACACCCTGCTCACGAGGGTGGGGGGCGCCCCTACCTCGTGGCCCTCGGTGGCCCTCCGACGCCAACTCCAACTCCATATATTGGCTTTCGGGAGAAAAAGCAGAGAGAAGAAATCATCGCGTTTTACGATCTGGAGCCGCCGCCAAGCCCTAATCTCTCTCGGGAGGGCTGATCTCGAGTCCGCTCGGGCTCCGGAGAGGGGATTCGTCGTCGTCGTCATCAACCATCCTCCATCACCAATTTCATGATGCTCACCGTCGTGCGTGAGTAATTCCATCGTAGGCTTGCTGGACGGTGTTGGGTTGGATGAGATTTATCATGTAATTGAGTTAGTTTTGTTAGGGTTTGATCCCTAGTATCCATTATGTTCTGAGATTGATGTTGCTATGACTTTGCTATGCTTAATGCTTGTCACTAGGGCCCGAGTGCCATGATTTCAGATCTGAACCTATTATGTTTTCATGAATATGTGTGTTCTTGATCCTATCTTGCAAGTCTATAGTCACCTACTATGTGTTATGATCCGGCAACCCCGAAGTGACAATAATCGGGACCACTCCCGGTGATGACCATAGTTTGAGGAGTTCATATATTCACTATGTGTTAATGCTTTGTTCCAGTTCTCTATTAAAAGGAGGCATTAATATCCCTTAGTTTCCAATAGGACCCCGCTGCCACGGGAGGGTAGGACAAAAGATGTCATGCAAGTTCTTTTCCATAAGCACGTATGACTATATTCGGAATACATGCCTACATTACATTGATGAACTGGAGCTAGTTCTGTGTCACCCTATGTTATGATCATTACATGACGAACCACATCCGGCATAATTATCCATCACTGATCCGGTGCCTACGAGTTTTCCATATACTTGTTTACGCTTATTTACTTTTCCGTTGCTATCGTTACAATCACTACAAAAATACCAAAAACATTACTTTTGCTGTCTTTAGTTTTGTTACCGTTATCACCACTATCATGTTACTTTGCTACTAAACACTTTGCAGCAGATACTAAGTTTCCAGGTGTGGTTGAATTGACAACTCAGCTGCTAATACTTGAGAATATTCTTTGGCTCCCCTTGTGTCGAATCAATAAATTTGGGTTGAATACTCTACCCTCAAAAACTATTGCGATCCCCTATACTTGTGGGTTATCAATGTGTTCAACGTGCCCATCACCGAGACAGGCTTTGAGGGAATCCAACTCGAGGCAATGTGCATTCGCCTCCACGACAGGCGAGAAGAGATCAAACACATTAAGAATGAGCTTGCACACATGCGGCAACACTGCATTCTGGGGCTGAGTGGCCACAGGCTCCGCACGGGTCCTGCAATCAACCTCTAGGTTAAAGACGATGTCTCGACTACCAACCCTCGTGCCCGAGGCACCATCGCAGCCATGATTGCAACACATGTGATCGAGGCCCCGGAAGGAATAAAAGGCCACGGTGAGATCCAACAAGCAGTCGTCCCTGACAACAAATCGGTTCTAGGTGTGGGAAGTTCTGAGACTAGACACACGAGAGGCTAGGTTGAGCCCAATACAGGATCATCTCTAGATGTGCGAGGAGACACGATGCGTGCTCATTTCAAGGACGAGGGGATGGAGGCAAGCTTCTCTTACCATCCCCCCCTAGTAACTCGGGTCTCCTCGAGATGCTAGGTGTCGCGATTGCAACATTGTTGAACTAGAGTACAAGAATCCCAACGTCCGAGATCATGGAGACAACCTCAACCTCAAGCTTGTAACGCGCCCACGGACCAGCGGCGTCTGAGCTCGGTGATCATTGTGTGTATTGGTTTGCAAGGTGAATTCTTTGATGGGAGAGAACCGAACCGTGAAGCTAGCGCGGAAGAGTTGAAGATGTTGCAATACAACGCTCAAGCTTGTGATATCCTCTTCAATGGCTTGTGCCCCAAAGAATTCAACAAAATCAGCCGTCTTGAGAATGCAAAGGAAATTTGGGATACTTTGATTGATATGCATGAAGGTACCGACTCCGTCAAGGAATCCAAGTTGGATGTGCTCCAAAGACAGCTTGACAAGTTCAAAATGAAGGATGGTGAAGGTGTCGCTGAAATGTACTCTAGGCTTGCTCTTATCACAAATGAGATTGACGGCTTAGGAAGTGAAGAGATGATGATGATTCATCATCAAGAAGATCCTAAGAGCATTGGATGGAAAATATGATACTGTGTGCACATTGATCCAAATGATGCCAAATTACAAAGATCTCAAGCCAACGGAAGTCATTGGAAGAATTGTTGCTCATGAGATGTCACTCAAGGATAAGGAGGAACTTCACAACAAGTCAGGTGGTGCTTGCAAAGCCTCATGTGAAGCCCCCACATCATCAAGTGAGAAACAAACCTTCAATGAAGAATTGAGCTTAATGGTGAAGAACTTCAACAAATTCTACAAGAGTAGAAGCAAATAAACAAGCTCTAAGTCAAGGTCCTACAATAACAAAAGATCTTCTAGTCGAGAGCGCAACTGCTACAATTGTGGGAGACCCGGACACTATTCCAATGAGTGTACGGCACCCTACAAAAGAAGAGAAGATTCTCCCAAGAGAAGAAGTAGAAGAGAAGAATCACCACCAAGAGAGAGAAGGAGTAAAGATGATCGTTATGAACGAAGACCCTCCCGGAGAAGCAAGGATTCGGAAAGGAAGGACAAGTCATCAAAGAGCTACACAAAACGAAGACATCAAGCTCATGTTGGTGAATGGGTATCCGGCTCCGACTCCGACAATCACTCCGAGAGAAGCTATCACTCCGACTCCGAATATACTCAAGATGAAAGTGTTGCCGGTCTAGCACTTGTGTCAACCAACTCCTACGACATATTTGATTCACCAAATGAAGGAATTGGAAGATGCTTCATGGCCAAAGGTCCTAAAGTAACACACCCCGAGTATGTCGATTTTAATAGTGATGAAGATGACTTGCTAGGTGATGATGATTTACTTGTTGACAACTCTAGTGATGAATACTATGATGAAACGTCAATTAATCATGCTAATCAAGATGAAACGAATGACAATGATAAGGAGAAGATTGAGCTTCTAACTAAAGAACTAAACACTCTTAAGTTAGCTCATGAAACTATCTTCGAAGATCATCGAGAACTTTTAAGGGCTCATGAGAAGTTACGCTTTGAAAAGCTCAATCTTGAGCAAGAGCATAAGTTCCTAAAAGCGATCAATGATGATCTCCGTAAGAAAAGTTCTTCTTACATTGCTAAGCGTTTACTCTTATCTACTTACATGCCTCAAGTCAAGTCTAGTAACAAGAACAAGAAAGATTCTTCCTCTAGTAGTAACAATAACAATGCTAAATCCAATATTGTTGCTTCTAGTAGTTCTCTTGATTCCACTAATGATCCTCTTATCCAAGTTACTCTTGAGCAAGAAAACAGCTTATTGAAGGGAATTATAGAGAAAGGTGTATACAAGAGCCTTGCCGGGAGTAAGCAATCTGAGGAAATTGTACGCAAGCAAGGAAGGCACCGGAAGAATCAAGGTGTTGGTTTTGAACGAAAGTTCAATGCCAATGGAGTAGAGTGGGAAGAAGATCAATACCCCAAGACGATGTTTGTTCCTCAACAAGAGAAGTATGATCCTACTTCCTTCAAGGGAACACAAGCACAAGATGATCTTCCACCACAAGACCACAAGAACAAAGGCAAGGACAAGCTTCAAGAGGAGATTGATGCATTTGAAGAAGCACCTAAGGCCTTGGTCAAGTGGGTTCCCAAGACTACGTCAAGTTCTACTTCATCAAGTACAACTACTACACCAAGGATTCCCATCAAGATGATGTGGATCCCGAAGAAGAAGAACTAGAGAGTTCTTGAGGGTGACTTCGCCAAAATTCTTCACTCATATCATTATGGCAAGGACAAGTGCAATCATCTTCCATATCTTGCACTAGTTCAAGGAGTCACAAACCCTCATCTTGGTAAGGCAAGGGACAAGGTAACCTAATGTTTTCATGGACATCATTTTGTGTGTGCATCACTCTATGTCTATGGATATTCTTGTTTGTTCCTTGTGGGACTAACCCATGTAGGTATTGAAAGTGCAACTCACTCCAAAGGTTTGCTCCAAAAAGATCTACATCAACATTGAGCATCCACATCTTCAACACCTACATGAAGTCATCATCGACAAACCCCAAGGTTAATTCATCCCTCTAAGGGGGGGTCTCACATCTAGGGGGAGCTTAACTCTAAGAATTGAGTCAAAGCAACTCTAATGATGTGAACACATAAATGCTTTATGTAAAAGTGGCAACCCCACTTGAGCTTAAACGATGAGTATGACCTATGATCAAATGTTCTCATATGACTCCTAAGTCAATATACTCATATATAGATGACCTAGTCATCGCCAATTGTTTGATAGATGCTAGAATTGGTTGTGCATGCTTTGTCACATATTTCATTTGTCAATTTATTGTGTGAGCATATTGGTTGCATATTTTACTCATTCGAGGACATCCACTTGTTGTTTTGATTGATTGGCTTCTTTTTCTTTGGCCAAGTGGATGGACAAGAATGCCTAAAAACCTTATCTAGCTATCTATGTTTTTCTCGTCTCAAACTGTATTCTTGCTACATCACAAAATTTGATCAAGTCAGATTCGAACCACTCTGTGTGAGGAGCACTTGAGTCCCCGATTAAATCATAGACTTACAACTTCCAAAACTTCTTTGTGATTTTAGGTCTGACCGATTCATCCATTTCGGTCATACCGAGATTACTAAGTCGATCTAGGTTTTCATCTCGGTGCAACCGATTTGAACTTTTCGGTCACACCGAGTTGTTGTAACTGTTAACAGTTATGCATCTCGGTGCCACCGAGTTGTTCCACTCAGTCACACCGACAGTGTCGGACTATATATTCTCACGGGAAATTTTTGGAAAACTTTCTCCGAAACTCCTCGCCCGCACATAGCTCGCTCTGCCTACTAGGTCTCCGGATCATCGACTTCGTCGCCAGCCGCCTCCTGTCCCTGGTCTCCGCCGCCGTCAACGGAATTCATCTCCGCCGTTGCCGCCGTAGCGAGCTCACCGCCGAACTAGGGTATGAACTCGATCACAGTGCTATCCTCGTCTGATTCTCAGCACATTGTGTTCATAATGCTTCTTGCCACGATTGAAACACCTCTATCCAGTCAAAACACTCCTTGGAATAGATGTGATTCGAAAATTTAGGGTTAGGTTTCCGCTGAAACCATCTCGGACCCACCGAGTTGAAAAACTCGGTCCCACCGATTTGGCTAACGCCATTGCACTAGTAACTCTCGGTCTGACCGAGAATTGCTAATCGGTGTGACCGATTTTAAAACTTTGTGAAACCCTAGCAGTCTCGGTATCACCAAACTGTGACTCGGTCTGACCGAGTTCACTAGTTTAGGTTCCAAAACTGCTTCGGTATCACCTAGTTTGAAAATCGATAGATCCGAAATGCTTTCTGTGGAAAACTAAAACTAAGTTTTTTTGAATCGTTCTTTTGCAAAAACCTCTGCATTTTGTGATGCTCATCCACTCTACCTCATCTATAACTATTCACAGTGGTCAGCGGTCGGTGTGCAGCATGTCGCACCAAAGTGACAGCCAGAACAAGTCAGAAGAGCAGATTCACATGATTGAGGGCACTAGTCCCTCTAGCAGCTCAGATGAGGGGAGCAGAAGCACTCCCAGCAATTTTCCCAAGGCTGCCACAAGGACAAGGAAGAACAAGTCCTTAGAGTCTGAGGATGAGGACTATGTGGCAGTTGAGGATGAGGCAAGTTCAAAGAAGAAAGTGCTCAAGAAGGAGTACAACTCAACTGCAGTTAAGCCAGGAATGAAGATCAAAAGGCCTGCAGGAAGACAACCAATGTCCAAAGCCGTAGTCTCCACTCAAGCTTCTTTGGAATCCAAACCCAAAGAGCCTCTGTGAAGGAAAGAAAAGGAAGGAAAGGGTCAAGAAGACCATGGCCAGAGTAATAGGAAAGCCTTCCATGATGGAGGAAGAAGAGGAAGAAGAGGTTGTTGCACCAAAGCACCCAAGGCACAAAAGCTGATGGGTGATGCTATCAAGTCGAGGGCTGCAACTTCAAAGCCCAAAGTAGCACCCAAAGCTGCCCCCAAGCCCAAGAATGCACCTAAGAGGAATACCAGAGTATACCACTGCTGAAAAGAACAAGGCCCCAATGCACGATGTTGTCAGCCGAGGAAGATGATGAAGGGCAAGTCCTAAGGAAGCTCAAACCCAAGATTCCAGACCACAATGATGCTCATCCTGTGGCTGAGAACATGAAGATCAGGAGAGATTTAGGGTTGAGGCTATGGAGAGAGTCAGATCCATATGCACCAGGAGAAGGACTGCTGTAGATTACAGGTTCCACACCAAGGAGCAGGAGGACTTCTATGAGACCATCTTATTGGATAAGAAGCCCATAGTATGTGATATGAGGTGGGTCGACTGGACCTACATTCAGGAGAATGAAGAACACTATCCTGGAGTATATGATAGCTTCAGTGCGTGTGGAGTTGCAGATTTTGTTGGGCAGAAGCTCACAAACTGGAATGATGAGCTCATTATGCAATTCTACTCCACACATTTCTATCCGGATGGCAGGATAGTTTGGATGTCTGAAGGAACGAGATACCAATCAACCCTAGAGGAATGGGCAAGTCTGATCAATGCCCCAAAGGAAAGTGAAGATGACTTGGACATTTATGCCAAGAAGAAGATGGATCACAACTCAATGTCACATATGTACAAGGAGATCCCAGATGATGCACTTGAGACTTTCAAGTTTGGATCGGTTCATTTTCTTCTTCGTCAGGCTGCCAACGATCAAGCTGGATCCTAAGGCACACTCTGTTGCCCAAATCAGGTGACCACAACATGATCGAGAGGGCATGCAATTAATTTGCTTCACATTTTTATGTGCCCTAGAAATTCAAGGTCATGAGCCTCATAGTTGAAACTATCAAGAGGACAAAGCAGACCAAAGAGGAGCTGTGGATATGCCCCACAGATTCAGGAGTTGATTAACTCAAAGATGGGCACAGGGAAGTATATGTTGGATAAGGAACACTTAGTTCTCTATCCTGAATTTGAGGACAATCAAGTTGTCATGGCTGAGAATGAACCATCATCAGTACAAGCTCAAGAGAAGAAGGAGAAGGCAAGGAAAGAGAAGGTTGCCAAGATGCCAACTCTAGCAGAGGCATTTGAGTACTTTTTGAAGAACAAGCAGGAGCAGCTTGGTTACTTGATAGCATCAACTCTGCAGATTGAGAAGGGGTTGGCCACCCTAACTCAAAACCAGGAGAGCCTGGAAAGAATCATGGAACAAAAATTTTATGATCTTGATGTCAAAGTAACTGAGATTCAGTCAGCTGTGGAGCAGCTACAGGATGACATGCAGGAGAGGAAGGGCAGGACAACAACTGATGCATTTGCCAGAGTGCCTCGAGCTCAGAGATCAGCTGCAGAGCCAGTACTAGACATCGAGTCACTTCATCTGCTCCAGCTACAGCTCCAGCACAACCAGCTCCAGCACCAACTCCTTCAGCTCCTACCACGTCTACTGAAGTCTTCGTCCAAGGAGCCATCTCTACGCCACCAGCTGAAGACCAAGCCTGAGAGACGATATAGTACTATGCATTTTCTAGGAACTTTTTGGTAACTTGTTGCCAAAGGGGGAGAAAAATGTACAGATCATAGGCTTCGAGAGAGAGATTTGTTGCTTTTGTTCTCTCTTGTCTTCTTGGTTGAACTTTGTTTGCTTTTGATTGCTTGAGATACTATGCTATTACCTGTGAGACATTGATGATCATGTGTTTGATCATAAGCTACACTTATGCTTGTTATATGTTATTATCTCGCTTATCCTTATATGATCATTCACTGTGCTTGGTGATGAGTGCATGTATTCAATCTTTACTATTTTGAGCTCCACCAAGATGTATGTGACATGGAAGAGTAACCCATGAGCCTAATTCCTTGTGCATTTGCAGTCCAAAGCAAATTTTAAAATATGCACAAATTTAGGGGGAGCTCTTGCTTATCACATACTTCTCAAAGCGACGATGTTTTTCAATCTTATTATCATTTATCGAAGCTTTGATCTATATGTTGTCATCAATTACCAAAAAGGGGGAGATTGAAAGTGCAACTATCCCTAGGTGGTTTTGGTAATTCATAACAACATATAGCTCATTGAGCTAATGCTATCCCAAGACAAATATTTCAGGAAAGCTCAATGAATGGCATGGCATGGATGATGAAAGTGGATCCCTCAAAATATTAAGGTCAAAGGATTGGCTCAAGCTCAAAAGCTCAAGACTCTACATTTTACATTTTAGTGATCCAAGATCACATTGAGTCTATAGGAAAAGCCAATACTATCAAGGAGGTATGAGGTGTTGCTTAATGAGCCTCTTGCTTCATGTGCTTAGTGATATGCTCCAAAACCCTCCACTACTTTCTCACATCCACATATGACCTAAACCTAAAGTCAAACACGGCCCTCTTGATTCTTTCTTTCTATCCGGCGCCACCGAGTTCAATTGTCATAGCCACTGCCACAAACCCTAGGCAAATAGGTCTCACCGATAGGGATCTCGGTCTCACTGAGATAGGATTGCAATCTCTCTGTTTCCCTTCGTAACGTTTCGGTCTAACCGAAGTGAGTGATCGGTCCCACCGAGATTGCAATGTAAACTCTCTGTTTCCCTTTCGTAACTTTTTGGTCTCACCGAAGAGAATCGGTCCCACCGAGTTTACTCTGACCAACTCTTTGGTTAGCTAATTACCAAATTCGGTCTCACCGAGTTTGTGTAATCGGTCTCACCGAGATTACGTTATGCCCTAAGCCTAACCATATCGGTCCTACCGAGTTGCACATCGGTCCCACCGAAAACCCTAACGGTCACTAGGTTTACTAAATCGGTCCGACCGAGTTTGTTGATTCGGTCCCACCGAGTTTGGTAAATTGTGTGTAACGGTTAGATTTTGTGTGGAGGCTATATATACCCCTCCACCTCCTCTTCATTCATGGAGAGAGCCATCGGAACAAACCTACACTTCCAACTTACCAGTTCTGAGAGAGAACCACCTACTCATGTGTTGAGGCCAAGATATTCCATTCCAACCACATAAATCTTGATCTCTAGCCTTCCCCAAGTTGCTTTCCACTCAAATCATCTTTCCACCAAATCCAAATCCTATGAGAGAGAGTTGAGTGTTGGGGAGACTATCATTTGAAGCACAAGAGCAAGGAGTTCATCATCAACACACCATTTGTTAATTCTTGGAGAGTGGTGTCTCCTAGATTGGCTAGGTGTCACTTGGGAGCCTCCACAAGATTGTGGAGTTGAACCAAGGAGTTTGTAAGGGCAAGGAGATCGCCTACTTTGTGAAGATCTACCGCTAGTGAGGCAAGTCCTTCGTGGGCGACGGCCATGGTGGGATAGACAAGGTTGCTTTTTCGTGGACCCTTCGTGGGTAGAGCCCTCCGTGGACTCGGGCAATCGTTACCCTTCGTGGGTTGAAGTCTCCATCAACGTGGATGTACGATAGCACCACCTATCGAAACCACGACAAAAACATTCGTGTCTCCAATTGCGTTTGAATCCTCCAAACCCTTCCCTTTACATTCTTGCAAGTTGCATGCTTTATTTTCCGCTGCCTATATACTCTTTGCATGCTTGCTTGAATTGTGTGAAGATTGCTTGACTTGTTCAAAGATAGCTAAAATCTGCCAAAGTCTAAAATTGGGAAAAGGTTAAGTTTTTAATTGGTCAAGTAGTCTAATCACCCCCCCCCCCCCTCTAGACATACTTCAAGGTCCTACACCCCAAAGTTTCTATCAGAGAAAAGATAATAAAAACATGCATCAACCCCTATGCATAGATTACCCCAATATCACCTCAGGAATCCGCAAGTTGAGTGCCATAACATACATCAAGTGAATAAATATGATACCTCATTGTCACCTCAAGTATTCATACCGCAAGACATACATCATGTGTTCTCATATCTGAATATTCAATCCGACAAGACAAAACTTCAAAGGGTAAAGATTCAATTCATCACAACAAGAGTATAGAGGGGAGAAACATCATATGATCCATCTATGTTAACAAAGCCCATGCTACAGATCACGAGAGAGAGAGAGAGAGATTAAACACATAGCTAATGGTACAAACCCTCAGCCCCGAGGGTGGACTACTCCCTCCTCATCGTGGTGTCCGCCGGGATGATGATGATGGCCACCGGTGATGATTCCCCCCTCCGGCAGGGTGTCGAAACAGGTCTAGATTGGCTTTTGGTGGCTACAGAGCCTTGCGACGGCAGAACTTACGAGCTAGGTTAACCCCGAAGCGTTTTGGAATATTTGTGAATTTATAGGGTAAAGAGGGGGTGCGGGAGGCCATCGAGGTGGGAACAACCCACCTGGGTGCGCCTGGGCCCCCAGGTGCGCCCTAGTGGGTTGTGCCCCCCTCGAGGCACCCCCGGGTGCTTCTTTGGCCCACTGTTGGTCTTCTGGTACATAAAAAATCTCCGTGAAGTTTCATTGCATTTGGACTCCATTTGGTATTGATTTCCTGTGATGTAAAAAACAAGCAAAAAAACAGCAACTGGCACTGGGCATTGGGTCAATAGGTTAGTCCCAAAAAATTATATAAAGTTGCTATAAAATGATTGTAAAACATCCAAGAATGATAAAATAACAGCATGAATACTTCATAAATTATAGATACATTGGAGACGTATCAACTATGTCAATAGGTTAGTACCAAAAAATGATATAAAATGACTATAAAATGATTATAAAACATCCAAGAGTGATAATATAATAGCATGGAACAATAAAAAATTACAGATACGTTGGAGATGTATCACTGACCTCCTAGTCACCTTCAGCACACCCGACAACCATAGGACAAAAGCTCTGTGCTTTGAGGCAATCCATCTACCAAGCACCTGCTTCACTGTCATGGGTCGACCCTGCTTCGCAAAGTTCGTGACAACCCCGCACTATGCGAGCCTAAAGCTCAGGTGTCGGGCCCCAATGGAGCCATCATCACACATTATCACAGTTCACGTGTCCCTAGTGCGACCGAGGTAATGATGATGATAACCTCGGAAGGGGCCTTGCTTCGATGAGCGTGTACTGGGCCACCTAACCTACCAGGTGCCCTCTGCCTGGTAGCTGCACCAGCCAGCCACAACCCAGCTCGTGAAGCACATACAAGGCAAGATCTCTTGCATAGTTGATGTCTTCGATGTGTGATACGTCTCCCTCTTATCTACTTTTCCAAACACTTTTGCCCTTGTTTTGGACTCTAACTTGTATGATTTGAATGGAACTAACCCGGACTGACGCTGTTTTCAGCAGAATTGCCATGGTGTTGTTTTATGTGCAGAAAATAAAAGTTCTCGGAATGACCTGAAACTCCACGGAACACCTTAGAAAAAATAATAAAAAATCCTCACCAAAGATGAAGACCAGGGGGCCCACACCCTGCTCACGAGGGTGGGGGGCGCGCCCTCCCCCCTGGGCGCGCCCCCCTACCTCGTGGGCCCCCTGGTGGCCCTCCGACGCCAACTCCAACTCCATATATTGGCTTTCGGGGAGAAAAAAATCAGAGAGAAGAAATCATCGCATTTTATGATACGGAGCCGCCAAGCCCTAATCTCTCTCGGGAGGCTGATCTGGAGTCCGCTCGGGGCTCGGAGAGGGATTCATCGCCGTCATCATCATCAACCATCCTCCATCACCAATTTCATGATGCTCACCGCCGTGCGTGAGTAATTCCATCGTAGGCTTGCTGGACGGTGATGGGTTGGATGAGATTTATCATGTAATCGAGTTAGTTTTGTTAGGGTTTGATCCCTAGTATCCATTATGTTATGAGATTGATGTTGCTATGACTTTGCTATGCTTAATGCTTGTCACTAGGGCCCGAGTGCCATGATTTCAGATCTGAACCTATTATGTTTTCATGAATATATGTGTGTTCTTGATCCTATCTTGCAAGTCTATAGTCACCTACTACGTGTTATGATCCGGCAACCCCGAAGTGACAATAATCGGGACCACTCTCGGTGATGACCATAGTTTGAGGAGTTCATGTATTCACTATGTGTTAATGCTTTGTTCCGGTTCTCTATTAAAAGGAGGCCTTAATATCCCTTAGTTTCCAATAGGACCCCGCTGCCACGGGAGGGTAGGACAAAAGATGTCATGCAAGTTCTTTTCCATAAGCACGTATGACTATATTCGGAATACATGCCTACATTACATTGATGAACTGGAGCTAGTTCTGTGTCACCCTATGTTATGACTGTTACATGATGAACCACATCCGGCATAATTATCCATCACTGGTCCGGTGCCTACGAGCTTTCCATATACTGGTTTACGCTTATTTACTTTTCCGCTGCTACTGTTACAATCACTACAAGAATACCAAAAACATTACTTTTGTTGTTTTTACTTTTGTTACCGTTACCACCACTATCATATTACTTTGCTACTAAACACTTTGCTGCAGATACTAAGTTTCCAAGTGTGGTTGAATTGACAACTCAGCTGCTAATACTTGAGAATATTCTTTGGCTCCCCTTGTGTCGAATCAATAAATTTGGGTTGAATACTCTACCCTCGAAAACTGTTGCGATCCCCTATACTTGTGGGTTATCAATGTGTTCAACGTGCCCATCACCGAGACATGCTTTGAGGGAATCCAACTCGAGGCAATGTGCATTCGCCTCCACGACAGGCAAGAAGAGATCAAACACATTAAGAATGAGCTTGCACACATGCGGCAACACTTTGCGATGCAGGGGCTGAGTGGCCACACGAGCTCCTTGCAGGTCCTGCAATCAACCTCTAGGTTAAAGACGATGTCTCGACTACCAACCCTCGTGCGAGGCACCATCGCAGCCATGATTGCAACACATGTGATCGAGGCCCCGGAAGGAATAAAAGGCCACGGTGAGATCCAACAAGCAGTCGTCCCTGACAACAAATCGGTTCTAGGTGTGGGAAGTTCTGAGACTAGACACACGAGAGGCTAGGTTGAGCCCAATACAGGATCATCTCTAGATGTGCGAGGAGACACGATGCGTGCTCATTTCAAGGACGAGGGGACAGAGGCAAGCTTCTCTTGCCATCCCCCCCTAGTAACTCGGGTCTCCTCGAGATGCTAGGTGTCGCGATTGCAACATTGTTGAACCAGAGTACAAGAATCCCAACGTCCGAGATCATGGAGACAACCTCAACCTCAAGCTTGTAACGCGCCCATGGACCAGTGGCGTCTGAGCTCGGCGCCTCAATGGGTTCCCTGTGTGTTTCCTTGGGGGACGATCGAGGAGACAGAGCTTGCCCATGCTCGAGGAGGGTACTGAGGGCTCCACATGAAAGAGTTAGGCAATCATGAAGTTTCATGCTGCATAAAGGATAAAGGGATTTCCTGAAACAATGGGCAAGATAGCATTATATATCCTTGACACGAAAAAACTATACTATTAACCGCCATTGACCGACACACCTAATCCTGTACTTACATTTGCAAAAGAAGCATGTCATGTGGGCAAATCTATGGAGAAAAGGATGATTCTGGAGTGAAGAGGAGGGGAGATCGATGCGTTCAACAGAGAGCACGTGACCGTGAACATGCCCTGAATCCATCACGTACTTATATGGCATGCGATGTGGTAGTCGAGCGGTGCAACCAGATCCATGATAATTGTATGGTGAGCATGCGTTGTCGCGTCAGTTGTTGATTAACAAAGCAGAGTATTGGCAGACTAAGAATACCATTTGTTGTGGGACCTGAATTGCCCAGATGAAGTTTTAGACAACAAGTAAATGAAACAATGGATGTTTGTTACTCACGTCAGTGGTTTTAGTCCATAAAAAACTCCCAAGATTGCTGGTTTTGGTACATCATGTTATTTTCATACAATTCCCTATGAAGATGAGATGCAGAAATTTTGAGTGTGATTTTAGATATTTGCACTCCACACCAAGTACTTGCATGTAGTGCCCAAGATGTGATTCTATCCCAATCATGTGATGAATTCATGATTGGGGCACAACCACATTTCGAGCGCATAGCAAGGTGGATATCATTACAACATACCATGTACTGAATAGGTGAGAATACCAGATATAGGCTTACACTCGCCACAAGCTACAACATGAATACATCAATACATAGCAATCGTCATACCAAAGAGCAGGATCCGACTATGGATGAAATCAAGCGAAAAAGAAGAATGACGTGCACCCTGCTAATCCCAGGCTCCCGACCTGGAACCCATCCTATGATCGATGAAGAAGAAGAAGTAGAAGAAGAACTCCAAAGCAATCAAGCATTGCTCTCACGTCAAAGCATTACTTGCACCTAATGTTGTAGTAATCTGTGAGCCACGAGCACTCAGCAATCCCATTACCATGGGTATCAAGACTAGCAAAGCTTAATGGGTATGGAATGGATAAGTGGATAGGTTGCAACAAGCACTAAGCATTGTATGGTGACTAACTTACGAGTACAAGAGTAAGAAGAGTAAACTACGCATAACGGTCGTAACTAGTAATGATCAGGAAGTGATCCTGAACTACTTACAATTCAAACATAACCCCACCGTGTTCTCTTCCCGAACTCCCTCAAAAAGAGACGATCACGATTACACACACGGTTGGTGTATTTTATTAGAAGTTTAGTGTCTAGTTCTCTACAATGGGATATTATAATTTTCCAAGTCGCCACATAAACAGGGGAACGGCTCCCGAGAAGATTAAACCCTGCAGGGGTGTCCCAACTTAGTCCATCATAAACTCTCACGATCAGCTGAGGACAAACCTCTATCCCGAGACAAACCTGATCAAGTTCGGAATCCCGGTGCACAAGACATTTCGATGTGCTGACACCCTGATAGGAGCCGCGCGTATCTCGTCTCAGGCCATGATCAAATGGGACAAGCTACGAGTAAAACCATTCCTACAGTTTCCCCATGGTGGCCCCGCAGACTACCCGGTTTGGACCAGCACTCATGAGGAGCACTGGCCCGGGTTGTTGATTAATTACCCTCGGGTGCTAGCCAGTGATACGTCTCTAATGTATCTATAATTTTTTATTGCTTCATGCTATATTATATTTTGTTTTGGATGATTAATGGGCTTTTTTATACACTTTTATATTATTTTTGGGACTAACCTAAACCTTCAGGAACGTGATTTTCGGAACAAACGTGATCCAGAGGACTTGGAGTCTACGTCAAGAAATCAACCAGGAGAGCACGAGGCAGGGGGCGCGCCCTCCACCCTCGTGGGGACCACGTTGCTCCACCGATGTACTTCTTCCCCCTATATATACCTATGTACCCCCAAACCAACAGAAGCATCCACGAAAACCTAATTCCACCGCCGCAACCTTACATGCCGTGAGATCCCATCTTGGGGCCTTTTCGGCGTCTGCCGAGGGGGCATTGATCACGGAGGGCTTCTACCTCAACACCATAGCCTCTCCGATGATGTGTGAGTAGTTTACCTCAGACCTTCGGGTCCATAGTTATTAGCTAGATGGCTTCTTCTCTCTCTTTGGATCTCAATAGGAAGTTCTCCACGATTCTCGTGGAGATCTATTCGATGTAATCTTCTTTTGCGGTGTGTTTGTTGAGACTGATGAATTGTGGGTTTATGATCAAGTTTATCTATGAATAATATTTGAATCTTCTCTGGATTCTATTATGTATGATTGGTTATCTTTGCAAGTCTCTTTGAATTATCAGTTTAGTTTGGCCTACTAGATTGATCTTTCTTGCAATGGGAGAAGTGCTTAGCTTTGGGTTCAATCTTGCGGTGTCCTTTCCCAGTGACAGCAGGGGCAGCAAGGCACGTATTGTATTGTTGCCATTGAGGATAACAAGATGGGGTTTATTTCATATTGCATGAGTTTATCCGTCTACATCATGTCATCTTACTTAAAGCATTACTCTATTCTTTTGAACTTAATACTCTAGATGCATGCTGGATAGCGGTCGATGTGTGGAGTAATAGTAGTAGATGCAGGCAGGAGTCGGTCTACTTGTCACGGACGTGATTCCTATATACATGATCATACCTAGATATTCTCATAACTATGCTCAATTCTATCAATTGCTCAACAGTAATTTGTTCACCCACCGTAATACTTATGCTCTTGAGAGAAGCCACTAGTGAAACCTATGGCCCCGGTCTATTTTCCATCATATTAATCTTCCAACACTTAGCTATTTTTATTGCCTTTTATTTTACTTTGCATCTTTATTATAAAAATACCAAAAATATTATCTTATCATATCTATCAGATCTCACTTTCGTAAGTGACCGTGAAGAGATTGACAACCCCTTTATTGCGTTGGTTGCGAGGTTTTTATTTGTTTTTGTAGGTGCGAGGGACTTGAGCGTGGCCTCCTACTGGATTGATACCTTGGTTCTAAAAAACTTAGGGAAATACTTACGCTACTTTACTACATCACCCTTTCCTCTTCGAGGAAAAACCAACGCAGTGCTCAAGAGGTAGCAAGAAGGATTTCTGGCGCCGTTGCCGGGGAGGCTTACGCAAGGTCAAGTCAAGATTTGGACTCCCGACAACGAGCCATTTCTGGCGCCATTGCCGGGGAGTCTAGCAGAAGTCAACATACCAAGTACCCATCACAAACTCTTATCTCCAGCATTACATTATTTGCCATTTGCCTCTCGTTTTGCTCTCCCCCACTTCACCCTTGCCGTTTTAGTTGTTATTAGGCAAATGTTAAAATCAAAGTTCAGCCTTGCTGGAAGAGTTTTATTCAAAGCGAATTGTCAAGGGGGGGCATAAACCCCGATCATGTAAGGAACGCAAATCTAGAAACATAACATCGGTATGACGAAAACTAGGGCGGCAAGAGTGGAACAAAACATGAAGCAAAAGGCTAAGCCTTCCACCCTTTACCAAGTATATTGATGCATTAATTAAATAAGAGATATTGTGATATCCCATGATATCCATGTCCCAACATGGAACAACCTGCAACTGCAACTGCAACTAGCAACGCTATAAGAGGGGCTAAGCAAAGCGGTAACATCAGGGACGAAGCTAGAAAAAAAGGTTGCTGGGGTCATGTCTATGGCAGTGGGGTCATCTTCAATAAATAGATAGTGTTTAGTAGTAAATTAATGAAGAATTTTCTAATTTCATTGGGGTCAATTGACCCCAATGCCTGCAAGGAAGCTACGTCCTGGGTAACATGGCCAAACAACGGTTTGCTGGATGATGAAAAAATTAGAGTCTTATCATTACAACTTGGGAGGCTTGACAAACAAGTGATAGGTAGCGCGACATAGCGATAGCAACGAGACAAATAGCAAAGCAAAGATAGTAGTGATATCCAAAGTAATGGTCATCTTGCCCGAAATCCCACTAGGAAGAAGACCGAATCCATGAAGAAGACGAACGGGCGTAGTCGAAGGAGTCCTCACAATCGCAACGTAACTGGAACTATCGAGAAGAAGAACAACCGGAAAGAAGCAAACAACATGGTAAACAACCATCACAAAAACATGACATGATGCGCCACCAAGTATGATGCATGTCCATTTTAATGAGTCATGGCATGGCAAAGTGCAACAAATAATACTACAAATTAAGTTTGCATATTGAGGAAACTTCACGTTTGAATTATTCAGTTCACTCTCGTTTATGTACCCAACAATATTAAATGTTGTTAAACATGACAAGAGGTGAAGCATAATTAATCTACCTATCTAGGCAATTTAAATGGGGTCGGAAACAACAAACAACAATTCCGGAAATTCCCCATATGCATGTTTCGAATTTGGTACTGTTCTGCCCTATACACAATTTTAGAGTTGTTAAACATGCAAAGTAATGCCACCATGTTAATCTATACATTTTTCTACCCCATTTACATATATAGTTCATTTAACTCCGAGCTACGGTTAATTAGATATGAAATAAACCAAATATCATAAATATTTTTTAGGATCAACAACGATTTATATAACAAGAAAATAAAACTAACTCCCGGCAAGAACAAATATGTAGCAAATTTCATAGAGTGCACAAATGAAGTGTCATCGAATGATGAATCCGAACTAAAATTGCAACTTTATCTTTAATTGTGACAGACGAAAGTTATGCATCTCTTTCAAGAAATAAGTTTATATTGAGGCATGCCTATGGAATTATGTTTATCTTTTATATTTTTCATCATGGATTAATCATTTTTACACCTCCATGGGGAGCGAACTTATAGAGGACGGGCTTATTGGAGCCTGCTTTTTCACATGATTCAAAAATTCATATTTAAAAGTTTTTTAAAATTTTTAAAAATCTGTGAAAACTTATACATATTCACGGTGGATCTGCAAATATTCATTAAAAAAATATTATGATTTGCAAGCTACAAAAAAATCCTGGGAACATATTATGTACGTATTTGTGTATGTATAATTTTTTTGATTTTTTTGTGCTGCGGAAATATGTGTTTTAGTCCTCCAATGAGACCGTCCTCAGTTAGTAATTTTCACCTTTCCATGCCGTTATTCATGTTGCATTATAATATATCAGTTTTTCCTATTTAACCATACATTACCATCGACATGCATCAACAATTGTGGATGATGTGTTCAAAAGCCTACACGGCTCAACCGCAAGTATGATTGTATATATAAGATATATTTCTCTACATGCGAATGCACACATAAGAATTTTGTTTTCTTGTCTATTTTTTTATATTGTATCAGATGTAGATATCGATGCGTGGTTATGTATGCCGTATAAGGGAAGTAGCAGTCATAGAGTGGCATGCATATTGTGTCCTCCACGTTTTTGAAGAGCTAGCGGACACCATAGGAACCAACTTCTCTCTGGTGAAATAAATGTTGGCTCATCATGGCGACATCTGTGGAGATTGATCGAGACTCCAGTAAGTCCCTTCTTAAACGTGTTATACCATTTAGATCAGACGGCTTCGGGTGGTCTAAACAAAGAATCGAAGATGTTTCAAGTATTTCAGGATTGATCTGGATCCATCGATCATGACTGCCCGGTTTGGGTTCGGGTAAGTTTCAGACGCGTACGTGAGGGGATTTGTGCACTGTGCAGAGAGACTCCGGCTTAGGCAAGAGAGAAAAACGAGGAACCGGTTGATCTGGGAAAGGTCAGCAAAGGCAACGGGGAGAAGCGGCAACTACAAATGGATGCAAGTTTTGAAAACATGATGGCAACGGAGTGTCGATGCAATGCAAATGATGACATGATGAATGCAACAAACAAATAATTAACACAGCTGACACACAAAACATGAAAGGCATCTGGAGCATCGGCCTTGGGCTGTTACATTGCATGCATACCCAGGTTGAAAATCGGGATAGCTAAAAAGACGACATTTCTCAAATTACTATACAATGAGGAAGGATACAAACACAATTCAGTTATGCACAGATCAGCGAGACTACTACAGTTTTGCCTAAGTTAAAAGCTTGTGTTTGAGTGTCTAGATGACAAACAAGAGTGGGAACTTCCATCCATGCCATTGCCATGGGTTGATCACTTTTAACAAAACCTGAAAATGACACTGGTTCTAAAATACTTGTAACATATGAGATTTCTTGACGATTGACATGGATGAATAAGATTGCCATGCCAATTATACACTTGACACCACACTCACAGTATATAGTGTACACATGTAAAATAGCTAGATATAGAATAGGTAAAAATGACTTGAAATCTTTTAGAAAATAGCATACCTCGGTTCCATAAGAATCTACCATCAAATAACTACTTAATCTATAGTAACAATAACAAAACTCAATGAAACAAGTATTCCATAGGAGCTTATTCGGACAAGCCACTTATTAGATGTTATATCAGCTCATCGTTGATCCTAACAATTATTTATGATTATTGGTATATAATAACATTTCAATGGAAAAAATACTCATATTGGTCAATTCCATTGCCTCTGCTTCATTTGACGTGCAGTTGTAGTATTTGGAGCAAAGTGCACCCTATTAAATACAATAGTGTGCAAACTTTGATCTAATAAAATAAGAATGATACAATAATGTATTAGAAAATTATATTGTTATATATCACATTGAAGTATATTCATAACGAATAGCTAAAACTATACTTACCGATCACGTTTAGCACTCAACATGTTAACTATAGCAATTGTTCGCTCATCGTTACTTCTCACCCAGTTGGTGAGATTGTCATGTACGAATTTGTTTTTCACAGCCACCTTCATGGAATTGAAGGTGAAAAAAGGTTGGAAGTATACAATACGTAATTGATGGCAGTTAAGCATACATACTTGTCATCTATGAGTTGAACATCCATAAATAAGATTTGTTTGTGGTAGAAGTCATTCTCAAATTCCACTGAGCTTACATGCATAGTCATTCCAATATCATCTAACACCAAAGAGAGAAAGGGACATAAGAACACTATTATTACCATGCCCTCTAATATATATTAACTTAAAGGAATTACCGACGACATAAATGTCGTTATCAAGTGTGATAGGGAAATTTTGCTTGCATGGAAGAAAGATTCAAAGAAAGGGAGTGACTGCCCATCATGTTTCTTAACTCGAGCACATTCGTGACAAATGTGAACTGACACTCGTGACGATTACCAGAAAACATTCTTTGAGCCAACATGTGATTTGCTCGACAGACATCCTTAAGACATAATATGCTATGCATTCACTAAGTTGTGGTTTTAAGTGGCCCACTTTCTCATCAATATGGTGTTAACAATGTTTGTGCCCTGTTAAAACAACAATAACACAAAAAAGTTATAAAACATTTGCTAGGCATGTTTTGGATCATGTGCCTTGTGTAGCCTCGATTCAATTCAGTCAAAATTTCCCAAGGCGCAAGTGTTTCACTTTGTAAACTTCTAGGTCAGTCATTTGGGGTTCAAACAAAATGCTAAAGAAGCTTTGATAATGTCATTAACAAATAAGTGATGCTAAGCTCAAGAATTTTTAATAGGGTTTTTAAGAGGTGGGGCGGGTACATTCCAATAGCTTGGGTAAGGAATGGATTGTAGAAGGTCCAGGCAAGTCACAATTAAGTTTGCAAATGCAACAAGTACATGACCCAACCTCCTCAAAGCCTTGTTTTAAAATTCATGATCATAATAGAGGATATTGGTAGAACTTTTCTGTTTAACCTCATTAGCCAAACTTCTTTAGCAACTTCTTTGAACCCCAGATGACTGGCCCAAAAGATTTCAAGGAAAACACTTGCGCCTTGAGAATTTTTGTCTAAATCGAATGGAGATTACACAAGGCACATGCTCCAAAACAGGCCTAGCTAATATAAACTTGTCTAGTTTTATCTCTGTTTTAATAGGGCACAAAGATGGCCGCACCATTATTTATGAGCAAGTGGACTGCTTAGTACCATAACCTAGTGAAGGTATTGTTGGGGAACGTTGCAGAAAATAAAAAATTTCCTACGGTTTCACCAAGATCCATCTATGAGTTCATCTAAGCAACGAGTCATGGGAGAGAGATTGCATCTACATACCACTTTGTAGATCGCGAGCGAAAGCGTTCAAAAGAACGGGGTTGAAGTAGTCGTTCTCGTCGTGATCCTATCACCGGAGATCCTAGCGCCAAACGGACGGCACCTCCGCGTTCAACACACGTACGGAGCGGATGACGTCTCTGTTGGGGAACGTAGTAATTTCAAAAAATTTCCTACGATCACGCAAGACCATGGTGATGGCATAGCAACGAGAGGGAAGAGTGTCCGTCCACGCACTCGTGAGACCGAAAGCGGAAGCGTTATAACAACGCGGTTGATGTAGTCGTCGTCTTCACGATCCGACCGATCCAAGCACCGAACGTACGGCACCTCCGAGTTCTACACGCGTTCAGCTCGATGGCGATCCCGGACTCCGATCCGGCAAAGTGTCGGGATGAGTTCCGTCGACGCACGGCGTGGTGACGATGTTGATGCTCCACCGGCGCAGGGCTTCGCCTAAGCTCCGCGACGATATGACTTCTCCGGCGCAGGCTTCGCCTAAGCTCCATGACGATATGACCGAAGTGGAATATGGTGGAAGGGGCACCGCACGGCTAAGGAAAGATCCGTAGATCAACTTGTGTGTCTTGGGGTGCCCCCTGCCCCGTGATATAAAGGAGGCAAGGGGAGGTGGCGGCCCTAGGGGAGGCGCGCAAGGAGGAGTCCTACTCCCACCGAGTAGGACTCCCCCACCTCTCCTAGTTGGACTAGGATTGGAGGAGGGAAGAGGAAGGCGCCGCCCCCCCCTTCCTTGTCCTATTCGGACTAGAGGGGGAGGGCGCAGCCCACCTTGGCTAGCCCTTCCTCTTCTCTCCTATGGCCCATTAGGCCCATGGACCTCCCGGGGTTCCGGTAACCTCCCGGTACTCAGAAAATCCCGATTTCACCCGGAACACTTCCGATGTCCAAATGTAGGCTTCCAATATATCAATCTTTATGTCTCGACCACTTGAGACTCCTCGTCATGTCCGTGATCATATCCGGGACTCGAACAACCTTCGTGCATCAATACTTATAAACTCATAATGAACTCGCCATCGAAGCGTTAAGCGTGCGGACCCTACGGGTTCGAGAACTATGTAGACATGACCTAGAACCATTCTCGGTCAATAACCAATAGCGGAACCTGGATGCCCATATTGGTTCCTACATATTCTACGAAGATCTTTATCGGTCAAACCGCATAACGACATCGTTGTTCCCTTTGTCATCGGTATGTTACTTACCCGAGATTCGATCGTCGGTATCCAATACCTAGTTCAATCTCGTTACGGTAAGTTTCTTTACTCGTTCCGTAATACATCATCTCACAACTAACTCATTAGTTGTAATGCTTGCAAGGCTTAAGTGATGTGTATTACCGAGAAGGCCTAGAGATACCTCTCCGACAATCGGAGTGACAAAACCTAATCTCGAAATCGCCAACCCAACAAGTACCTTTGGAGACACCTGTAGTACTCCTTTATAATCACCCGATTACGTTGTGGCGTTTGGTAGTACCAAAGTGTTCCTCCGGTAAACGGGAGTTGCGTAAGCTCATAGTTATAGGAACATGTATGGGTCATGAAGAAAGCATTAACATACTAACCGATCAAGTGTTAAGCTAACGGAATGGGTCATGTCAATCAGATCATTCAACTAATGATGTGACCTTGTTAATCAAATAACAACTCCTTGTTCATGGTTAGGAAACATAACCATCTTTGATTAACAAGCTAGTCAAGTAGAGGCATACTAGTGACATACTGATTGTCTATAAATTCACACAAGAAATATGTAACCTGTTAATACAAAACTAGCATGAATAAAAAACCTATATCATGATATAAGGAAATAAATAATAACTTTATTATTGCCTCTAGGGCATATTCCCTTGATCTCCCACTTGCACTAGAGTCAATAATCTAGATTACAAAGTAATGATCCTAACACCCATGGAGTCTTGGTGCTGATCATGTTTTGCTCGTGGAAGAGGCTTAGTCAACGGGTCTGCAACATTCAGATCCGTATGTATTTTGCAAATCTCTATGTCTCCCACTTGGACTTGGTCCCGAATGGAATTGAAGGCGTCTCTTGATATGCTTGGTCCTCTTGTGAAATCTGGATTCCTTTGCCAAGGCAATTGCACCAAAGTATTGTCACGGAAGATCTTCATAGGTCCCGATGCACTAGGTATGACACCTAGATCGGAAATGAACTCTTTCATCCGAGACTCCTTCATTTGCTGCTTCCGAAGCAGCTATGTACTCCGCTTCACATGTAGATCCCGCCACGACGCTTTGTTTAGAACTGCACCAACCGACAGCTCCACCGTTTAATAAAAACACGTATCCGGTTTGCGATTTAGAATCGTCCGGATCAGTGTCAAAGCTTGCATCGGCGTAACCATTTACGACTAGCTCTTTGTCACCTCCATATACGAGAAACATATCCTTAGTCCTTTTCGTATTTCAGGATGTTCTTGACGCTGTCCGATGATCCATTCCTGGATTACTTTGGTACCTTCCGCCAAGCTTACAGCTAAGCATACGCCGTCAGTGCGGTACACAAGATTGCATACATGATAGAGCCTATGGCTGAAGCATAGGGAACATCTTTCATTTTTTCTCTATCTTCTGCTTTGTGGTCGGGCATTGAGTCGACTCAATCTTATACCTTGTAACATAGGCAAAAAACCTTTCTTTGCTCGATCCATTTTGAACTTTTTCAAAACTTTATCAAGGTATGTGCTTTGTGAAAGTCCAATTAAGCGTCTTGATCTATCTCTATAGATCTTGATGCCCAATATGTAAGCAGCTTCACCGAGGTCTTTCATTGAAAAACTTTTATTCAAGTATCCTTTTATGCTATCCAGAAATTCTATATCATTTCCAATCAATAATATGTCGTCCACATATAATATCGTAAATGCTACTGAGCTCCCACTCACTTTCTTGTAAATCTGAGGCTTCTCCAAAAGTCTCATACAAACCCATATGCTTTGATCACATTATCAAAGCGTTTATTCCAACTCCGAGAGGCTTGCACCAGACCATAAATTGATCGTTGGAGCTTGCACACTTTGTTAGCACCCTTTGGATCGACAAAACCTTCTGGTTGCATCATATACAACTCTTCTTCTAGAAATCCATTCAAGAATGCAGTTTTTACATCCATTTGCCAAATTTCATAATCATAAAATGCGGCAATTGCTAACATGATTCGGACAGACTTAAGCATCGCTACGGGTGAGAAAGTCTCATCGTAGTCAACCCCTTGAACTTGTCGAAAACCTTTACGAAACAAGTCGAGCTTTGTAGACAGTTATATTACCATCAGCGTCAGTCTTCTTCTTAAAGATCCATTTATTTTCAATGGCTTGCCGATCATCGGGCAAGTCAACCAAAGTCCATACTTTGTTCTCATACATGGATCCCATCTCGATTTCATGGCTTCCAGCCATTTTGCGAATCTGGGCTCACCATCGCTTCTTCATAGTTTGTAGGTTCGCCATGGTCAAGTAACATGACTTCCGTAATAGGATTACCGTACCACTCTGGTGCGTATTTTACTCTGGTTGACCTACGAGGTTCGTGAGTAACTTGATCTGAAGTTTCATGATCATCATCATTAGTTTCCTCACTAATTGGTGTAGTTGTCACAGAACCATTTCTTGTGATGAACTACTTTCCAATAAGGGAGCAGATACAGATTATCTCATCAAGTTCTACTTTCCTCCCACTCACTTCTTTCGAGAAACTCTTTCTCTAGAAAGGATCCGAATTTAGCAACGAAAATCTTGCCTTCAGATCTGTGATAGAAGGTGTACCCAACAGATCTCCTTTGGGTATCCTATGAAGACACATTTTCCGATTTGGGTTCGAGCTTATCTGGTTGAAGTTTCTTTACATAAGCATCGCAGCCCCAAACTTTAAGAAAGCGACAACTTTGGTTTCTTGCCAAACCACAGTTCATAAGGCGTCGTCTCAACGGATTTTGACGGTGTCCTATTCAACGTGAATGCGGCCGTCTCTAAAGCATAACCCCAAAAGCGATAGCGGTAAATCGGAAATAGACATCATAGATCGCACCATATCTAGTAAAGTACGATTACGACGTTCGGACACACCATTTCTGTGGTGTTCCGGTGGCGTGAGTTGCTAAACTATTCCACATTGTTTCAAATGTAAACCAAACTCGTAACTCAAATATTCTCCTCCACGATCAGATCGTAGAAATTTTATTTTCTTGTTACGATGATTTTCCACTTCACTCTGAAATTCTTTGAACTTTTCAAATGTTTCAGATTTGTGTTTCATTAAGTAGATATACCCATATCTGCTCAAATCATCTGTGAAGGTGAGAAAATAACGATACCCGCCAAGTGCCTCAACATTCATTGGACCACAAACATCGGTATGTATGATTTCCAACAAATCAGTTGCTCGCTCCATAGTTCCGGAGAACGGCGTTTTGGTCATCTTGCCCATGAGGCACGGTTCGCAAGTACCAAGTGATTCATAATCAAGTGATTCCGAAGCCCATCAAGATGGAGTTTCTTCATGCGTTTTACACCGATATGACCTAAACGGCGATTGCCACAAATAAGTTGCACTATCATTATCAACTCTGCATCTTTTGGCTTCAACATTATGAATATGTGTATCACTACTGTCGAGATTCAACAAGAATAGACCATTCTTCAAGGGTGCATGACCATAAAAGATATTACTCATATAAATAGAACAACCATTATTCTCTGATTTAAATGAATAACCGTCTCGCATTAAACAAGATCCAGATATAATGTTCATGCTCAACGCTGGCACCAAATAACAATTATTTAGGTCTAAAACTAATCCCGAAGGTAGATGTAGAGGTAGCATGCCGACTGCGATCACATCGACTTTGGAACCATTTCCAACGCGCATCGTCACCTCGTCCTTAGCCAATCTTCGCTTAATCCGTAGTTCCTGTTTCGAGTTGCAAATATTAGCAACAGAACCGATTATCAAATACCGGTACTACTGCGAGTATTAGTAAGGTACACATCAATAACATGTATATCACATATACCTTTGTTCACCTTGCCATCCTTTTTATCCGCCAAAGACTTGGGGCAGTTCCGCTTCGAGTGTACTTTCTGATTGGAATAAAAACAATCTGTTTCAGGATTAGGTCCAGTCTTGGTTTTCTTCTCTTGATCAGCCACTGTCTTGCTGTTCTTTTTGAAGTTTCCTTCTTCTTCCCTTTGCCCTTTTCTTGAAACTAGTGGTCTTGTTGATCATCAACACTTGATGCTCTTTCTTGATTTCTACCTCCGCAGCTTTTAGCATCGCCAAGAGCTCGAGAATTGTCTTAGTCATCCCTTGCATATTATAGTTCATCACGAAGCTCTTGTAGCTTGGTGGCGATGATTGGAGAATTACATCAATGACACTATCATCCGGAAGATTAACTCCCAGCTGAATTAAGTGATTGTTATACCCGGACATTTTGAGTATGTGCTCCTTGTAACTATTCTCCTCCATCTTGCAGCTATAGAACTTATTGGAGACTTCATATCTCTCAATCCGCATTTGCTTGAAATATTAACTTCAACTCCTGGAACATCTCATATGCTCCATGACGTTCAAAACGTCGTTGAAGACCGGTTCTAAGCCGTAAAGCATGGCACACTGAACTATAGAGTAGTCATCACTCTGCTTTGCCGGACGTTCACAACTTCGCTCAAAGATCTCGCAGCAGTTCGCTACCCAAATGGGTGCTTCCAGGCGTAATTTTTACGTGCAGCAATGAGGATAATCCTCAAATTACGGACCCAGTCCGTGTAATTGCTACCATCATCTTTCAACTTTGCTTTCTCAAGGAACGCATTAAAATTCAACGGAACAACAGACGAGCCATCTATCTACAAAGAAACATAGACAAGCAAAATACTATCGGTACTAAGTTCATGATAAATTTAAGTTCAATTAATCATATTAAAAACTCCCACTTAGACAGACATCTCTCTAGTCATCTAAGTGATCACGTGATCCATATCAACTAAACCGTGTCCGATCATCACGTGAGACGGAGTAGTTTCAATGGTGAACATCACTATGTTGATCATATCTACTATATGATTCACGTTCGACCTTTCGGTCTCCGTGTTCGAGGCCATATCTGTTATATGCTAGGCTCGTCAAGTTTAACCTGAGTATTCCGCGTGCAACTGTTTTGCACCCGTTGTATTTGAACGTAGAGCCTATCACACCCGATCATCACGTGGTGTCTCAGACGAAGAACTTTCATAGCGGTGCATACTCAGGAGAACACTTCTTGATAATTTTTTAGTGAGAGATCATCTTATAATGCTACCGTCAATCAAAGCAAGATAAGATGCATAAAGGATAAACATCACATGCAATCAATATAAGTGATATGATATGGTCATCATCATCTTGTGCTTGTGATCTCCATCGCCAAGCACCGTCATGATCACCATCGCCACCGGTAGCGACACCTTGATCTCCATCGTAGCATCGTTGTCGTCTCGCCAACTATTGCTTCTACGACTATCGCTATTCCTTAGTGATAAAGTAAAGCAATTACATGGCGTTGCATTTCATACAATAAAGCGACAACCATATGGCTCCTGCCAGTTGCCGATAACTCGGTTACAAAACATGATCATCTCATACAATAAAATATAGCATCACGTCTTGACCATATCACATCACAACATGCCCTGCAAAAACAAGTTAGACGACCTCTACTTTGTTGTTGCAAGTTTTACGTGGCTGCTACGGGCTGAGCAAGAACCGTTCTTACCTACGCATCAAAACCACAACGATAGTTTGTCAAATAGACTCCGTTTTAACCTTCTCAAGGACCGGGCGTAGCCATACTCGGTTCAACTAAAGTGAGAGACAGACACCCGCCGGTCACCTTTAAGCAACGAGTGCTCGGGCGGTGAAACCAGTCTCGCGTAAGCGTCTGGCGTAATGTCGGTCCGGGCGCTTCATCTCACAATACCGCTGAACCAAAGTATGACATGCCGGTAGGCGGTATGACTTGTATCGTCCACAACTCACTTGTGTTCTACTCGTGCATATGACATCAACGCATAAAACCTGGCTCGGATGCCCTTTGTTGGGGAACGTAGTAATTTCAAAAAATTCCTACGATCACGCAAGACCATGGTGATGGCATAGCAACGAGAGGGAAGAGTGTCCGCCCATCGCACTGTGAGACCGAAAGCGGAAGCGTTATAACAACGCTGGTTGATGTAGTCGTCGTCTTCACGATCCGACCGATCCAAGCACCGAACGTCACGGCACCTCCGAGTTCTACACACGTTCAGCTCGATGGCGATCCCGGACTCGATCCGGCAAAGTGTCGGGGATGAGTTCCGTCGGCCGACGGCGTGGTGGCGATGTTGATGCTCCACCGGCGCGGGGCTTCGCCTAAGCTCCGCGACGATATGACTTCTCGGCGCAGGGCTTCGCCTAAGCTCATGACGATATGACCGAAGTGGAATATGGTGGAAGGGCACCGCACGGCTAAGGAAAGATCCGTAGATCAACTTGTGTGTCTTGGGGTGCCCCCTGCCCCGTGATATAAAGGAGGCAAGGGGAGGTGGCGGCCCTAGGGGAGGCGCGCAAGGAGGAGTCCTACTCCCACCGAGTAGGACTCCCCCCTCTCCTAGTTGGACTAGGATTGGAGGAGGGAAGAGGGAAGGCGCCCCCTTCCTTGTCCTATTCGGACTAGAGGGGAGGGCGTGCAGCCCACCTTGGCTAGCCCTTCCTCTTCTCTCCTATGGCCCATTAGGCCCATGGACCTCCCGGGGGTTCCAGTAACCCCCGGTACTCCGGTAAAATCCCGATTTCACCCGGAACACTTCCGATACCCGAATGTAGGCTTCCAATATATCAATATTTATGTCTCGACCATTTCGAGACTCCTCGTCATGTCCGTGATCACATCCGGGACTCCGAACCCTTGATTGCATCAATACTTATAAACTCATAATGAACTGTCATCGAAGCGTTAAGCGTGCGGACCCTACGGGTTCGAGAACTATGTAGACATGACCTAGAACCATTCTCGGTCAATAACCAATAGCGGAACCTGGATGCCCATATTGGTTCCTACATATTCTACGAAGATCTTTATCGGTCAAACCGCATAACGACATACGTTGTTCCCTTTGTCATCGGTATGTTACTTACCCGAGATTCGATCGTCGGTATCCAATACCTAGTTCAATCTCGTTACGGTAAGTTTCTTTACTCGTTCCATAATACATCATCTCACAACTAACTCATTAGTTGTAATGCTTGCAAGGCTTAAGTGATGTGTATTACCGAGAAGGCCTAGAGATACCTCTCCAGAGCAATCGGAGTGACAAAACCTAATCTCGAAATACGCCAACCCAACAAGTACCTTTGGAGACACCTGTAGTACTCCTTTATAATCACCCGATTACGTTGTGACGTTTGGTAGTACCCAAAGTGTTCCTCCGGTAAACAGGAGTTGCATAATCTCATAGTTATAGGAACATGTATGGGTCATGAAGAAAGCATTAACATACTAAACGATCAAGTGTTAAGCCAACGGAATGGGTCATGTCAATCAGATCATTCAACTAATGATGTGACCTTGTTAATCAAATAACAACTCCTTGTTCATGGTTAGGAAACATAACCATCTTTGATTAACAAGCTAGTCAAGTAGAGGCATACTAGTGACATACTGTTTGTCTATATATTCACACATGTATTATGTTTCCGGTTAATACAATTCTAGCATGAATAATAAACCTTTATCATGATATAAGGAAATAAATAATAACTTTATTATTGCCTCTAGGGCATATTCCCTTCAGTCTCCTCCTTCTTGATCCAGCAAGGGGGAAGGATAGGTTGAGGAAGATGGCTCCAGCAGCAGCACGGCGGCGTGATGATGGTGGAGAGGCAAGATCTCGGCTGAGGCTTCGCCAAGCACTCAGCGGAGGAGGAGAGGTGTTGGGGAGGGAGGGCTGCGCCTTGAAGTGTGTTGCAGCCTCCCTCGCCTCTATTTATAGGGGAAGGGAGAAGGGGGGCCGGCCCCTCTAGATGGGATCTAGAGGCGGGGCGGCGGCCAAGGGGAGGGGGCTTGCCCCCCCAAGCAAGGGGGGCGCCCCCCCTCAGGGTTTCCCCCAACCCTAGGCGCATGGGCCCTAGGGAGGAGTGGCGCCCCAGCCCACTTTGGGCTGGATCCCTTCCTCATACAGCCCATAAGGCCCTCCGGGAGAGGTGGCCCCTCCCGGTGGACCCCCGGAACCCCTCCCGGTGGCCCCAGTACAATACCGATATGCCCCCGAACCTTTCCGTGACCGTATGATGACTTCCCATATATAAATCTTTACCTCCGGACTACTCCGAACTCCTCATGACGTCCGGGATCTTATCCGGACTCAACAACATTTGGTAATCACATACAAGTCTTCCTAATAACCCTAAGCGTCATCAACCTTAAGTGTGTAGACCCTACGGGTTCGAGACATGTAGACATGACCGAGACGGCTCTCCGGTCAATAACCAACAGCGGATCTGGATACCCATGTTGGCTCCACATACTCCTCGATGATCTCATCGGATGAACCACGATGTCGAGGATTCAAGCAACCCCGTATACTATTCCCTTTGTCGACGGTATGTTACTTGCCCGAGACTTCGATCGTCGGTATCCCAATACCTCGCTCAGTCTTGTTACCGCAAGTCACTTTACTGCATCAGTAATGCATGATCCCGTGACCGGACACTTGGTCACTTTGAGCTCATTATGATGATGCACTACCGAGTGGGCCCGGTGATACCTCTCCGTTATACGGAGTGACAAATCCGATCTCGATCCGTGTCAACCCAACAGGCACTTTCGGAGATACCTGTAGTGTACCTTTATAGTCACCCAGTTACGTTGTGACGTTTGGTACACCCAAAGCACTCCTACGGTATCCGGGAGTTACACGATATCATGGTCTAAGGAAGAGATACTTGACATTGGAAAAGCTCTAGGAAAACGAACTGCACGATCTTGTGCTATGCTTAGGATTGGGTCGTGTCCATCACATCATTCTCCTAATGATGTGATCCCGTTATCAACGACATCCAATGTCCATAGTCAGGAAACCATGACCATCTATTGATCAACGAGCTAGTCAACTAGAGGCTCACTAGGGACATATTGTGGTCTATGTATGCACACGTGTATTACGATTTCTGGATAATACAATTATAGCATGAATAAAAGACAATTATCATGAACAAGGAAATATAATAGTAATCCTTTTATTATTGCCTCTAGGGCATATTTCCAACAGTCTCCCACTTGCACTAGAGTCAATAATCTAGGTACATTGTGATGAACCTAACACCCATAGAGTTCTGGTGTTGATCATGTTTTGCTCGCGGAAGAGGTTTAGTCAACGGATCTGCGACATTCAGATCCGTATGCACTTTGCAAATTTCTATGTCTCCATCTTGAACATTTGCACGGATGGAGTTGGAGCGACGCTTGATCTGCCTGGTCTTCTTGTGAAACCTGGGCTCCTTGGCAAGTGCAATAGCTCCAGTGTTGTCACAGAAAAGTTTGATCGGCCCCGACGCATTGGGTATGAATCCTAGGTCGGTGATGAACTCCTTCACCCATATTGCTTCATGTGCTGCCTCCGAGGCTGCCATGTACTCCGCTTCACATGTAGATCCCGCCACGACGCCTTCTGCTTTGGTAAATGCATTCACCATCGCTCCACCATTCAACATATACACGTATCCGGTTTGTGACTTAGAGTCATCCAGATCTGTGTCGAAGCTAAGCGTCGACATAACCCTTCTGACGAGCTCTTCGTCACCTCCATAAACGAGAAACATGTCCTTTGTCCTTTTCGTGTACTTCAGGATATTCTTGACCGCTGTCCAGTGTTCCTTGCCGGGATTACTTTGGTACCTTCCTACCAAACTTACGGCAAGGTTTACATCAGGTCTGGTACACAGCATGGCATACATAATAGATCCTATGGCCGAGGCATAGGCGATGACACTCATCTCTTCTTTATCTTTTGCCGTGGTCGGGCATTGAGCCGAGCTCAATCTCACACCTTGTAGTACGTGCAAGAACCCTTTCTTGGACTGATCCATTTTGAACTTCTTCAAAATCTTATCAAGGTATGTGCTTTGTGAAAGACCTATGAGGCGTCTTGATCTATCTCTATAGATCTTGATGCCTAATATATAAGCAGCTTCTCCAAGGTCCTTAATTGAAAAACTTTTATTCAAGTAGGCCTTAATGCTGTCCAAGAGTTCTATATCATTTCCCATCAAAAGTATGTCATCTACATATAATATGAGAAATGCTACAGAGCTCCCACTCACTTTCTTGTAAACGCAGGCTTCTCCATAAGTCTGCATAAACCCAAACGCTTTGATCATCTCATCAAAGCGAATGTTCCAACTCCGAGATGCTTGCACCAGCCCATAAATGGATCGCTGGAGCTTGCATACTTTGTTAGCATTCTTAGGATCGACAAAACCTTCCGCTGCATCATATACAGCTCTTCCTTAAGATAACCATTAAGGAACGTTGTTTTGACGTCCATCTGCCATATCTCATAATCATAGTATGCGGCAATTGCTAACATGATTCGGACGGACTTAAGCTTCGCTACGGGAGAGAAAGTCTCATCGTAGTCAATCCCTTGAACTTGCCGATAACCCTTAGCGACAAGTCAAGCTTTATAGATGGTGACATTACCATCTGCGTCCGTCTTCTTCTTAAAGATCCATTTGTTTTCTATCGCTCACGATCATCGGGCAAGTCTGTCAAAGTCCATACTTTGTTTTCATACATGGATCCTATCTCGGATTGCATGGCTTCAAGCCATTTGTTGGAATCCGGCCCGCCATCGCTTCTTCATAGTTCAAGGTTCACCGTTGTCTAACAACATGATTTCCAGGACAGGGTTGCCATACCACTCTGGTGTGGAACATGTCCTTGTGGACCTACGAAGTTCAGTAGCAACTTGATCTGAAGTACCTTGATCATCATCATTAATTTCCTCTCCAATAGGGGTAGGCACCACAAGAACATTTTCCTGAGCTGCACTACTTTCCAGTTCAAGAGGTAGTACTTCATCGAGTTCTACTTTCCTCCCACTTACTCCTTTCGAGAGAAACTCTTTTTCAAGAAAGGATCCGTTCTTGGCAACAAAGATCTTGCCTTCGGATCTAAGGTAGAAGGTATACCCAATGGTTTCCTTAGGGTATCCTATGAAGACGCATTTTTCCGATTTGGGTTCGAGCTTTTCAGGTTGAAGTTTCTTGACATAAGCATCGCATCCCCAAACTTTTAGAAACGACAGCTTAGGTTTCTTCCCAACCCATAATTCATACGGTGTCGTCTCAACGGATTTAGAAGGTGCCCTATTTAAAGTGAATGTAGCTGTCTCTAGAGCGTATCCCCAAAATGATAGCGGTAAATCTGTAAGAGACATCATAGATCGCACCATATCCAATAGAGTGCGATTACGACGTTCGGACACACCGCTATTACCGAGGTGTTCCAGCGGCGTGAGTTGTGAAATGATTCCACATTTCCTTAAGTGTGTACCAAATTCATGACTTAAATATTCTCCTCCACGTTCTAATCGTAAGAACTTTATTTTTCGGTCAAGTTGATTCTCTACCTCATTCTGAAATTCCTTGAACTTTTCAAAGGTCTCAGACTTGTGTTTCATCAAGTACACATACCCTTATCTACTTAAGTAAATGCAGTGAGAGTGAGAACATAACGATATCCTCCGCGAGCCTCAACGCTCATTGGTCCGCACACATCGGTATGTATGATTTCCAATAAGTTGGTTGCTAGTCTTGGTCATTTTGCCCAGAAGGCATGGTTCGCATGTGTCAAATGGTTCATAATCGAGAGACTCTAAAAGTCCATCAGAATTGAGCTTCTTCATGCGCTTGACACCAATGTGACCAAGGAGGCAGTGCCACAAGTATGTGGGACTATCGTTATCAACTTTACATCTTTTGGTATTCACACTATGAATATGTGTAATATTACGTTCGAGATTCATTAAGAATAAACCATTGACCATCGGAGCATGACCATAAAACATATCTCTCATATAAATAGAACAACCATTATTCTCGGATTTAAATGAGTAGCCATCTCGCATTAAACGAGATCCTCGATACAATGTTCATGCTCAAACTTGGCACCAAATAACAATTATTGAGGTTTAAAACTAATCCGTAGGTAAATGTAGAGGTAGCGTGCGACGGCGATCACATCGACCTTGGAACCATTCCCGACGCCAAGATCGTCACCTCGTCGCCCTTCGCCGATCTCCGTTTATTCCGCAGCTCCTGCTGTGAGTTACAAATATGAGCAACGGCACAGGTATCAAATACCCAGGAGTTACTACGAGTACTGTAAGGTACACATCAATTACATGTATATCAAATATACCTTTAGTGTTGCCGGCCTTCTTGTCCGCTAAGTATTTGGGGCAGTTCCGCTTCGATGGCCCTTCCCTTTGCAATAAAAGCACTCTGTCTCGTGCTTGGGTCCATTCTTTGACTTCTTCCCGCAACTTGCTTACCGGCGCGGCAACATCCTTGCCGTCCTTCTTGAAGTTCTTCTTACCCTTGCCCTTTTGAACTTAGTGGTTTTATTGACCATCAACACTTGATGTTCTTTCTTGATTTCAACCTCTGCTGACTTCAGCATTGAGAATACCTCGGGAATGGTCTTCACCATCCCCTGCATATTGTAGTTCATCACAAAGCTCTTGTAGCTTGGTGGGAGCGATCAAGGATTCTGTCAATGACCGCCTCGTCCGGAGGTTTATGTCCAGTGGGACAAAGGTTGTGCAACCCAGACATTTTGAGTATGTGCTCACCGATGTAACTGTTTTCCTCCATCTTACAACTATAGAACTTGTCGGAGACTTCATATCTCTCGACCGGGCATGAGCTTGGAAAACCATTTTCAGCTCCTCGAACATCTCATATGCTCCGTGTTGCTCAAAACGCTTTTGGAGCCCCGGTTCTAAGCTGTAAAGCATGCCGCATCGAACGAGGGAGTAATCATCAAGACGAGACTGAGAAGCATTCATAATGTCTTGGTTCTCTGGGATGGGTGCATCACCTAGAGGTGCTTCTAGGACATATTGTTTCTTGGCTGCTATGAGGATGATCCTCAGGTTCGGGACCCAGTCCGAATAGTTGCTGCCATCATCTTTCAGCTTGGTTTTCTCTTGTTAGGCGTTGTAGTTCATTTTGACATGAGCGTTGGCATTTTGATCTTCAAGACATATTATGTTAAAGTTTTAGTCTATGTTCATTATAATTAAGTTCTTCTAATCAAATTATTTAATGAACTCCCACTCAGATCGACATCCCTCTAGTCATCTAAGTGTTACACGATCCGAGTCGACTAGGGCGTGTCCGATCATCACGTGAGACGGACTAGTCATCGTCGGTGAACATCTCCATGTTGATCGTATCTTCCATACGACTCGTGTTCGACCTTTCGGTCTCTTGTGTTCCGAGGCCATGTCTGTACATGCTAGGCTCGTCAAGTTAACCCTAAGTGTTATGCATGTGTAAATCTGTCTTACACCCGTTGTATGTGAACGTAAGGATCTATCACACCCGATCATCACGTGGTGCTTCGAAACGACGAACTTTAGCAACGGTGCACAGTTAGGGGGAACACTTTCTTGAAATTATTATAAGGGATCATCTTATTTACTACCGTCGTTCTAAGTAAACAAGATGCATAAACATAATAAACATCACATGCAATTATATATAGTAGTGACATGATATGGCCAATATCATATAGCTCCTTCGATCTCCATCTTCGGGGCTCCATGATCATCTTCGTCACCAGCATGACACCATGATCTCCATCATCATGATCTCCATCATCGTGTCTTCATGAAGTTTTCACGCCAACGACTACTTCTACTTCTATGGCTAACGCGTTTAGCAATAAAGTAAAGTAATTTTACATGGCGTTCTTCAATGACACGCAGGTCATATAAAAATAAAGACAACTCCTATGGCTCCTGCCGGTTGTCATACTCATCGACATGCAAGTCGTGATTCCTATTACAAGAACATGATCTCATACATCACAATATATCATTCATCATTCATCACAACTTCTGGCCATATCACATCACATGACAATTGCTGCAAAAACAAGTTAGACGTCCTCTAATTGTTGTTGCATCTTTTACGTGGCTGCAATTGGGTTCTTAGCAAGAACGTTTTCTTACCTAATGAATAACCACAACGTGATTTTGTCAACTTCTATTTACCCTTCATAAGGACCCTTTTCATCGAATCCGCTCCAACTAAAGTGGGAGAGACAGACACCCGCCACCACCTTATGCAACTAGTGCATGTCACCGGTGGAACCGGTCTCACGTAAGCGTCACGTGTAAGGTTGGTCCGGGCCGCTTCATCCCACAATACCGCTGAAGCAAGATAAGACTAGTAGCGGCAAGCAAGTTGACAAGATCTACGCCCACAACAAATTGTGTTCTACTCGTGCAATAGAGAACTACGCATAGACCTAGCTCATGATGCCACCTTTGTTGGGGAACGTTGCAGAAAATAAAAATTTTCCTACGGTTTCACCAAGATCCATCTATGAGTTCATCTAAGCAACGAGTCATGGGAGAGAGATTGCATCTACATACCACTTTGTAGATCGCGAGCGAAAGCGTTCAAAAGAACGGGGTTGAAGTAGTCGTTCTCGTCGTGATCCTATCACCGGAGATCCTAGCGCCAAACGGACGGCACCTCCGCGTTCAACACACGTGACGGGAGCGGATGACGTCTCCTCCTTTTGATCCAGCAAGGGGAAGGAGAGGTTGAGGAAGATGGCTCAAAGAAGCAGACGTGGCGTGATGATGGTGGAGAGGCAAGATTCGGCAGGCTTCGCCAAGCACTCAACGGAGGAGGAGAGGTGTTGGGGAGGGAGGGCTGCGCCCTTGAAGTGTGTTGCAGCCCTCCCCCGCCTCTATTTATAGGGAAGGGAGAGAATCGGCCCTCTAGATGGGATCTAGAGGCGGCGGCCAAGGGAGGGGCTTGCCCCCAAGCAAGCGCCCCTCGGGGTTTCCCCCAACCCTAGACGCATGGGCCCTAGGGGAGTGGCGCCCAGCCCACTTTGGGCTGGATCCCTTCCTCATACAGCCCATAAGGCCCTCCAGAGAGGTGGCCCCTCCGGTGGACCCCGGAACCCCTCCGTGGCCCCGGTACAATACCGATATGCCCCGAACCTTTCCGGTGACCGTATGATGACTTCCCATATATAAATCTTTACCTCCGGACTATTCCGAACTCCTCGTGACGTCCGGGATCTTATCCGGACTCGAACAACATTCGGTAATCACATACAAGTCTTCCTAATAACCCTAGCGTCACCGAACCTTAAGTGTGTAGACCCTACGGGTTCGAGACATGTAGACATGACCGAGACGGCTCTCCGTCAATAACCAACAGCGGGATCTGGATACCCATGTTGGCTCCTACATACTCCTCGATGATCTCATCGGATGAACCACGATGTCAAGGATTCAAGCAACCCCGTATACTATTCCCTTTGTCGACGGTATGTTACTTGCCGAGACTCGATCGTCGGTATCCCAATACCTCGTTCAGTCTCGTTACCGGCAAGTCACTTTACTCGCATCAGTAATGCATGATCCCGTGACCGGACACTTGGTCACTTTGAGCTCATTATGATGATGCACTATCGAGTGGGCCCAGTGATACCTCTCCGTTATACGGAGTGACAAATCCAGCCTCGATCCGTGTCAACCCAATGTACACTTTCGGAGATACCGTAGTGTACCTTTATAGTCACCCAGATTACGTTGTGACGTTTGGTACACCCAAAGCACTCCTACGGTATCCGGAGTTACACGATCTCATGGTCTAAGGAAGAGATACTTGACATTGGAAAAGCTCTAGCAAAACGAACTACACGATCTTGTGCTATGCTTAGGATTGGGTCTTTTCCATCACATCATTCTCCTAATGATGTGCTCCCGTTATCAATGAAATCCAATGTCCATAGTCAGGAAACTATGACCATCTATTGATCAACGAGCTAGTCAACTAGAGGCTCACTAGGGACATATTGTGGTCTATGTATTCACACGTGTATTACGATTTCCGGATAATACAATTATAGCATGAATAAAAGACAATTATCATGAACAAGGAAATATAATAGTAATCCTTTTATTATTGCCTCTAGGGCATATTTCCAACAGGTATAACATATTATGTCTCAAGGATGTTTGTGAAGCCAATCATGACTTGGCAGCAACAAATGTTATTAGTAATCATCATGAGTGTCGGTTCATGTTGTCTCTGGTGTGTTCGAGTTTATTAGTGTGTTTGAGTTAAGAAACAAGGCTGCGTAATCACTCCCTTTCTTTCCTTCCATCCATGCAAACAAATTTTCCATTTCACCCTTGAAACCCGTATTTATGTCAGTAAGTCCTCTAAGTTATTTTGGTTTTGAGGACTTGAGAAGTGTTCTTATGTCCCCTTTCTCTCTTATGTTAGATGCTATTGGAATGATTATCCACGTAATCTTGGTAGAATTTGAGGATGACATCTACCACAAATAAATCTCATTTATTGATATTCAACTCATGGATGATTAGTATGTGTGTTCAACTGCTTACTCGGTTATGTATTGCATACTTCCTAACCTTTTCAGCAACTTTAATTCTGTTAAGCGGGTTGTGTAAAAAAATGGTACGTGATATCCTCGCGAGTTGGGTGACTAGTAATGATGAGAAAACAATTGCTATAGTTACCATGTTGAGAGCTCTCGGTAAGTATAGTATTGGCTATTCATTATGAATATATTTCAATGTGACATAGAATCATATAATTCCTAATACATTATTGTACCATTTCTATTTAATTAGATGATGCAAAACAATGATTAGTAGGATGCACTTTGCTCCAAATATTGTAGTTACACGTCAAATGAAGCAGAGGTAATGGAATTGACCAATTATGAGTAATTTTTCACAAAATATCATAAATATTTTTTAGGGTCAACAACGATTTATATAATGAGAAAATAAAACTAACTCCCGGCAAGAACAAATATGTAGCAAATTTCATAGAGTGCACAAATGAAGTGTCATCGAATGACGAATCCGAACTATAATTGCAACTTTATCTTTAATTGTGACAGACGAAAGTTGTGCATCTCTTTCAAGAAATAAGTTTATATTGATGCATGCCTATGGAATTATGTTTATCTTTTATATGTGTCATCATGGATTAATCATTTTTACACCTCCATGGGGAGCGAACTTATAGAGGACGGGCTCATTGGAGCCTGCTTTTTCACATGATTCAAAAATTCATATTTAAAAGTTTTTAAAAATTAAAAAAATCTGTGAAAACTTATACATATTCACGGCGGATCTGCAAATATTCGTTAAAAAATATTATGATTTGCAAGCTACAAAAAAATCCTGGGAACATATTATGTACGTATAATTTTTTTCAATTTTTTTTGTGCTGCGGAAATATGTTTTTTAGTCCTCCAATGAGACCGTCCTCAGTTAGTAATTTTCACCTTTCCATGCCGTTATTCATGTTGCATTATAATACATCAGTTTTTCCTATTTAACCATACATTACCATCGACATGCATCAACAATTGTGGATGTTGTGTTCAAAACCCTACACGGCTCAACCGCAGGTATGATTGTATAATATATATTTCTCTACATGCAAACGCACACATAAGATTTTTGTTTTCTTGTCTATTTTTTTATATTGTATCAGATGTAGATATCGATGCGTGGTTATGTATGCCGTATGAGGGAAGTATCGGTCATAGAGTGGCATGCATATTGTGTCCTCCACGTTTTTGAAGAGCTAGCGGACGCCATAGGAACCAACTTCTCTCTGGTGAAATAAATGTTGGCTCATCATGGCAACATCTGTGGAGGTTGATCGAGACTCTAGTAAGCCCCTACTAAAAACGTGTTATACCATTTAGGCTCAGAATTAGTGGTTTTTGCCACAATTTTGTAGAACTATGGTTTCTGCAATCCTTGCTTTCAATGTCGATGTTTTTTGCAATTCACTCAAGCTAAATGTGATGGACTATGCTGTTATCTATCTTTTCACATCATATTTTTGTACTCTATGGCAATACACGGACATTCAACTAGTGTACATAAGGGGGAAATCAGGGCCTAGGCGCTGCAAAATCACAGGACGGAATCAACTTAGGTAATAGTCTTTCTTTTTCCGTTGAAAGTGTGCTAGCGCATCTCCTCTGAAAATTTCTGGAATTCTTCCGTCATTTCAAGAAATAGGGAGCAAAGGTTAATCTCGTAGATGGTCTCTTTTAGAATATATAACTAACAATCAAGAGCTATTAGTTTGATAACTGGAACACATAAATCCCTGTCTTGATATGTCATCAGTTTGCCAGTTAATGGCACCGACTACTGGAACACAAAAGACTCGACATTGTAGAGTACTGAAAATCTGGATATACATACACAACTGGTCCTTCAATGCAAGAGGTTCTTCAACAGACGAACAAATCTGACTCTGAATGAAATTTAAAACATGTCGGAGTAATCCCAATCATGGCCTCAACAGTTTAATCAAATTACGCCACGTGAACATTTATTATGATCCAACCGGCAGGTTGTCCTGTCCACGCCTGCTCAGATCAGCAGTAAGACAATCAGCCTTGCGAATCAACTGGAACATGAGACTTTATCCTTATGATTATGAATAGCCAGGAACATGGACGCCGGCTCAGAGTATAACAGCTGCGAAAAATGAGAGCTAATGCAGCGGTCTAGGTAACAGATAAACCCAAAATTTGGAAAAGAAAAATCCACATGTAGCCGCAATGTGTGAGTGGATCACTCCTCTGGTCTGATGATCCTATCTTTCTTGAGTCAGCTCTACAAGTTGCCACCTTGCAAACGAAACGAGACGTGCATCCAGAATCATTTATAGGTTAGTTCTGCTTGCTTTCCTACATTCCCATATTACTTGATTTATTGCGTGCTGGGTTTGCTATGAAGATGTTCTTGGGATTCTCTGCGATTTCAGATGTCTTAACAGTACGCCTGCCTGGCTTTGTACGGATTATGTGAAGAGGAACCTGCAGATCATGGATTTGCAGTAAATCACTTTGGCATTATAAACATTCCACACTAAATATATCCCTTTGCTCATCATGTTAACTCCATATTTGTTTAACCATACATTCCACCCACCACAACACAAACAGTGGAAGGACCATTGGCGTTGCATTGTGGGGTGCCCATGCAACTGCCTTTGATGGGGAAGAACTATATAAACATGGGCAACCTGAAGCACTGATAGTGCTTTTTGTTGGGATTCTCATGAAAAGCTATCGCGGTATTCCTCCTAAATTTACCCTTCTCCCTAAGCTACAGTTTTACAACTTTACACACCATATTGTTATGGATTCAAATTTACGCAGGCCATGACACAGTTTTTTATTCTTTTTGCGGGAGAGACAATCAGTTGTGGTGAAGATGCCAAAATTTACAGCAATACTGAAATTCCAGGGAAAATTAAATATTGTGAGCGGCTTGTCTCTACACATCTACGAAGACAATGATTACCATGTTCTACCTCTGTGTATTTATACATGACGTATACAAAAGAGACAAATACATAAATCAAAATGGGCGTGTATATTGTTGTTTTGGGCCGGATTTTCTTCTTTTTGTGCAGTATATAATCTATCAGACTCCCTCCGTTCCATAATTTCTTGTCATGGTTTTAGTTCAAGGTAGTATCATTTAAGGGAAATTTACAAGTACATAGTGAACATCCATATGTATTCTAAAAAACTTCAATTTTTTTATAAACTTTCTAATACCGGTTTCTATTTTTCTAAAATGCCAAGCTTTATGCCCTGGTGCCTAACCGGCCCACTCAACCAGGAGTATCCTACAATGGGTGTCACCTTTTGAGAAGTAGGGTTGTGTACTCCAGTAACAGTCGGTGCAACACCAGTGACCAAGGCATTAGGGGCAGTACAGAAGCAAACATGGTGGAAACAAGAGATGCCATGACCAGTGGATGACCACACATGGCATAACTATAGACGCCGCCTCATAGGAAGATCAGACCGATGACACCATAAAAATTTCCAGACCAAAATAAGAGTATAGTACGAGTACATCATAAAAACGCCACACCATACATGGTGTACCACTCAAGATTCAAGAACCTACCACGTGACACATGTGGTAAGCAATACTATTCAAAAAAAATCAAGAACCTTATAAAGCCCCCTAAAAAAAGAACCTGATAAATTTTCAAAAAAAATGAGTTTTGGCTACAGTTCATTGTCCTCAAGCCAGATTTTGTCGCTTGAGACTCTGATTCCTGAAGCTGCTGGTGCATTTTTTTTTTTAGAAACTAAGCTGCTGGTGCATTGTTGGAGGAGCGATGCATGATAAAACTGAAAAAAAATAGCCCAAAGAGATTGGCGTTCTTCTGAACTTCCCTGAACATTGCCATCTGAGACAGCGCTTGCACGCTGTTGTTGTTCAGGGTTGGATGCGCCCATGAATCCGCCTCCCTTGCAGAATCTCCTGGAGTACTCCCCACAATCTCCTTTACAACAACTTTACTAAAATAAAATGAGCATCCATATATCAGAATATGTAGGTTATCATTTATGAGATTAAAATTTCAGCAAAGACAAACTTGTGTTGTGTTGCGTTGTGTTTGTCAGGGTTGGCAGCTGCACCTAGCTTTGGAGGCTCCCTCGCCTTGTCCTTCTCGGCGCCATCATCATGATTCCCCTTAGGTACCCTCCACGAATGGTGCAGCAGAGCAATTACAACTCTTGTTCGGAGCAGAGAGACCATGAAACTGAAGCTCCAATGTGCAACAATGGCAGCAAGCAAGAACAATGCAGACCAAAATATATGCGTACGAATGGCTGCATATGGATATTTTCATAAGCACTACTGCACTAGAATGAAGTGATCAGTATACTAGGATGAGTATGTGCTGAATAGGTGTGGCTGGCTGCGTACAGATGTATTACTCCTCTTCAAGTTAACCACTTCCAACGAAACCAGGCTGCATGCTTCAACATGAGGCAGATAAGTTACAGTAAAAAAAAAGTGTTCTCAGTAAGAAAACAAAATAATCATTAACAGCATTGCCAATCATCCCCAGCCCAATTGGAGAAGAGTGGAGTGCCTCAAAATGTCATGGCAAAACATGTATGCATGATCACCATTGGCTTCCTGACTTTAAAGAGCCATCCAACAAGGCACAAATTTAAACACAAACATATAGCTATAACAACCGAAAGCAGCAGTGGATCAGTAAATGCGTAAATGCAAGATGAACGTCATGCTGAGCAGGACATAATGTGGCAGCAGCAGCATCCAGGTATATTTAACAGCAAATCAGGAAGTAGAGTGGCAAAGCGCACAACCACAGTAGACCACAGCAACTGTGCCAACATAAAAGGACAGTTCGACTCTTGCATATTCAGCTTGCTTACATTGTCTTGCTTAGATGAGCTTAATACCGACATAGGAAAGCACACGATGGTTAATTCCTAATGACAAACACCAACGCACCAGTACTATATCTAGCCAGAATATTATCGGCGTCAACTTGTCCATCCTCCAGTTCTCCTCCAAGGCATCAGATGCATGGCCAAAACGGAAGACCCCAAAAGGGAAGTGAGTTCATCCCTGCAGATATATTTAGAAAAAATAATAATAAGCAAGTAAAGTGGATCAGTATATGACTATATGCACTAGAAATGTGTGATTCATAGTTTCACAGAAAGGCCATATATGCCGAACTGAAATACAGTAAAGTTTAAGACTAAATGCACATAAGCCGCTCAGTCATGCTTCGAAAGGGTCCCATAGCCACCTTACATTTTTTTTTTTCAGTTACGAAGTACTCCCTCTGTCCAAAAATAAGTGTCGTTGATTTAGTATAACTTTAGTACAAAGTTGTACTAAATCAGTGACACTTATTTTGGGACGGAGGGAGTAATATACATAAAAGGTAGCAGAAAGATAAGATGTGAATGGTAAATTAAATTGAAGCCTTTCCTAAGATGTTAATGCCCGCAAACATCAACTGGTGTGCAGGTTATGGAAAAGTGAAGGAATATAGTTGCCTTTCCGCTAAGAAATGAAACTGTCTTTTCCAATTGGCCAGTTTCATGGCAATAGTTCAACAGGATAGAATTAAAAAAACACATGGCCACTTCCCCTAGTTTGACAATAACAGGTCATAATAGCATAAAACGATAATTCTACATGAACACTCAGGACAACAAAGCACAACAAACATAACTAGAACAAACTTACCACTTCATGTTAGGAAGTAGTATACATAAAAGGTAGCAGAAAGATAAGATGTGAAAGGTAAATCAAATTGAAGCCTTTCCTAAGATGTTAATGCCCTCAAACATTAACTGGTATGCAGGTTATGTAAATTTGAAGGAATATAGTTGCCTTTCCGCTAAGAAATGAAACTGTTTCTTTCCAGTTGGCCAATTTCATGGCAATTGTTCAACAGGGCCGAATGAAAAAAAAAAGCATGGCCACTTTCCATAGTTTGGCAAATAACAGGTCATAATAGCATAAAACGATAATTCTACATGAACACTAAGGACAACAAACATAACCAGAACAAACTTACCACTTCAAATAGTCGGCTTTGATAACGACGGAGGGAAGCCAAAGTACCAATAAACATCTTCATAATGGAAGAATTCCTTCTTCCTCCTACAAACCTTTACAAGTTCAGAAGTCTTGACATCCAGAGAAAAATAGTCTACATCCCAATCAGTCCTTGACAACCACACCGGCAAGTCTTCGTCAATGTCCAGCTGATCTTCTGTAGTGGCTCCAAGGAATAAGAATCCCTCAGCCGCGCCCGAGGTGAAATAATCATACTGGCCAGGCAACTGTATAATGTTCTCCAGCTGCCATTCCTTGGGAGATTCAGAGTTATTTTGCTGAGTAGTATGATAGAGATCAAACGAGCCATTTGGGCTGTGATCACCAACAAGAGAAAACATCTCAATGGTTCCTTCTTTACCCACTACAATGCGGGGCAGACTTCTGGCCTGACCAGACCGTCTTCTGGATGGCATACCATTTCTGGCAAGAACTTCGTCTGCCTGGCCAGGCAGACATCTGAGATGCATATGGTAGCCAGTGCGATCGTTGACTGTAGAAAATTCCATTCTTCGAATGTCCAGCACCAGTAACTTGTCCATCCAAGGTGACGCCGAGTAGAAGCATCCGCGCACGTAGTCGAAACATGACAAGCCACGGCACCCTAAATAGCACAAATTGGTTGAACCGTCTGGAAGGTCCGTGCCCAAAGAACTCCAGCTCGGCGATGCAGCTATACACCATTGCCCCGTGAGGGACGAGAAGACAAACGTCACCAGGTTGGTTTGATAGTCTGCAAAGCATATTATTACCTTGAACGAGGTCTCATCCTCGTCTTCCTCGCCAATGGGAGCTAGGATGGGCACGATTTCAACAGGGCGCTTTCCCCCGACAGCAGCCAGCTCATCCGGTATGGGCGTTAGCAGCAGGTGACGCCGTGATAGTGGATCACATACCGCGAGGTTGCTGTTCCAACAAAAGCTATCGGCCTGGAGAACGACGCGGCCACCACGGGCGTCCCGCGGTCTCCAGCGCCCCATGCTGGGCTTGGGGAGGAAGGAGTAGTGAAATCGGCAGCGTCGGCGAGGGCACGGGCGAGCGGGGCGGAGGGGTGGGGTGCCTGGGCGGGGTGGAATCCGCTGTCTTCGACGAACCCGAGGAGCGGCGGCGGGTGGCTTTTGCGGTAGCGGCGGAGGAAGGAGCGGCCGGTGACGATGCGGCGGAAACGGGGGCAGGCGGTGGAGGCGTGGGCGAGCGCGGCCGGGGTGGGCAGGCGGAGGAAGATCTCCTCCAGGATCTCGTCGACGAGGTGCGGCGCCGGCGAGGCCATGGTGGGCGGGGCGGCCGATCGACCGCCGCCGGGGTGGGAGGAAGGGGGTGGGTCGCTAGGGTTTGGGGCGGAGTGAGTGAGTGAGGGCGTGCGCGTCGGAAGGCAGTGCGTGTGTTTTGTTTGGTGGCCAAGCGGCGAGCGCGACATTACTAATCGCGCTTAGCGCTCTAATCCGGCGATCCCCCTTCCACCGCCGTCCGCTGTCCACCACTTGCCCCGCGGCCGCAGGCGAGCTGGACGAAGCTGACTGTGGTCGCTGCATCGAAGATCGCTAACATCTTGGTGCTTCGAATGGAGAATCCCACCATTCTTCCTCCTCCGGACCTTAAGAAGTGGATTAGTCTTGGGGTTAGGTTGGAAGAAGGGGATTAGTGTCAGTGAGCATCTTCTTAGGCAGGCTGGAATAGTTTTGGGCCCAGCGTCTTGGGCCCGTTAAGAAGGCTGGTGGCCAAGGTATTCATTCTTTCTCCCTTTCTTTTTATTTGTCATTGTCAAACCATTCATTCATGTTCTATTGCTATCTGATTTTGCTTGTCATATCTGTCATATCATGTACATTTTGTTCCATTGGGCCAGTTCTCTTTGTTCAGGCCATCCTGTACACTTGGTGATCAACTCTTAGATACTTGTTCCTTCCAGAAACATGTTTTGTTATTGCAAATGATAAGTACCACACGTGTGGCATGAAGTCACACGCCCTGACGTTTTTTACACTAAAGTTGTCAACCGGAAAAAAAATCCCCAAAAACTGAAACTTCCCATGCTTCATAAATGAAGTTGTCATCCTCAGATATCTAAACTTGCCATCAAAAAACGTCAGGGGTGAAATTGCTTCGTGCCACACGTGTGGCACTTATCAGGGTCCTTTGTTATTATATAGTGTATGAATATTCTCTATCCCTTGGCGGCTAGGACAAACTCTCCCCTCCAAGCTTCTTAAACGAGCCCTTGGATTTGCCTCCCCTCTGCCAGCCGCTCCGATGGCTGGTGGCGGGGAGGGGAATCCTGGTGCCTCCACTTCGTTTAATAGTTTAGGTTAGGGTTTTAAAGTCCTATCAAGTGTGGCGCTGAGCAAAAGGCGAGACTTCTTCTTCTTCGAGTTTGTTCTTTGTACTACGATCCTCATTGAGTTCGCTCATCTGAATGTAGCCGATGGAGCTCCGTATATCCCTTCCGTCTCCTTGAATGTAGTCGATGTTTTCCGGACCTTAAGAAGTCGATTAGTCTTGGGGTTAGCAGAAAGTTGGATGGTGGGGTTGGACGAAGGGGGTTAGTTTTTTTAGACAAAGAAGAAGGGGATTAGTGTCAGTGAGCATTTTTTAAGCAGGCTGAATAGTTTTGGGCCCTGAATCTTCGGCCTGTTAAGAAGGCTGGTGGCAAGCTTCAATGCCAATCAGGAGGGGAGCTCCTATGTGTCGCGTTCTGCGGCAAAGTGTCGAGCGAACGCACAGGGAGTCTGAAATGGGTCAGACCAGTAGTGCACTGTATCGCAAAATCAAAAATACAAAATTAAAACATGCGAACGCGTGCACGGAATCGAACATAGGATCTCAAGTGGAATCGCACGCGACGTTTGCCAACAGACCACAAAACCCTTGTTAAGATATATGGAGCGCAGAGTTTTAAGAACTATCTACTCCTCTGGACATACTGTAGATAAGTAAAATGATACTGTATGAGCATTGTAGATAATGCTTTTTTTAAAACCAAACACTTTTCAAAACATGAATTATTTTTTTAAAGCACTATAGCTAATGCATTTTTTTAACCATGAACATTTTTTAAATTTTGAGGACAAATTTTGAAACGAAGAACAATTTTGAAAAATCTCGAACAAATTTGGAAGCGTGAATTTGTTTTGATTACATCAACAAAAAATTAAAATCCAGTATATTTTCTGAATTTCGAAAGCTTTGAACTTTTTTGTGTAATAAGAACATTTTTTGAATTTTGAGAACATTTTTTGAAAACAAGAACATTTTCGAATTTGTGAACAATTTTTTAAAGCATGAACATTTTTTGAATCTTGAGAACAAATTTAGAAACGGAGAACAAATTTTGAAGCACGAACATTTTTTTAATCTTGAGAACAAGTTTGGAAACGGAGAACAATTTTGAAAAATACCGAACAAATTTGGAAGCACAAATATTTTTTGAATATGTAAACCAAAAAATTGAAATCCAATACATTTTGTAATTTCGAAAGTTTTGAACTTTTTTAACGAGAACATTTTTTATAACACTGGACATTTTTTGGAGACGCGAACAAAATCCAAATTTCCGATATTTGGAAAAAAGAGAAGAAAAGAAAGAAAAAACTAAAGAAAGAAAACAAACAAACAAAAAGAAAAAGAAAGAGCAAAGAAACTAAAAACGAAAAAGAAGAAGAAGAAAGAAAAAAGAAAACCAGAAAACCCGGTTCAAGAACCTTCTGGAAGGTTCACAAAACCGGCCACGAACCATCCAGAAGGTTCCCAAACCCGAAAAACGATCCCACCTAAAAAACCGCTAACTAGGCCGGCCCGTTTACTGTAAAACATGTGCGGTAGGTCGACTACTTGCCGCAGAATGCGGTGAATAGGGATTTCCGCCAATTAGGGCAAGTGGTAGTTCATGCCGTCGTACTTCGCCGACGGCCACCACCGGCACACGGTGCTACGTCTTGAGCTTGCGTTGGTTTTCCCCGAAGAGGAGAGGATGATGCAGCACAGTGGCGTAAGTATTTCCCTCAGTTTTTGAGAACCAAGGTATCAATCCAGTAGGAGGCCACGCGCAAGTCCCTCGTACCTGCACAAAACGATAGCTACTCGCAACCAACGCGATTAGGGGTTGTCAATCCCTTCATGGTCACTTACGAGAGTGAGATCTGATAGAGATAATATTTTTGGTATTTTGATATAAAGATGCAAAGTGAAAAGTAAAAGCAAAGTAAAAACAAAGCAAGTAAATAAAGTGATGGAGATTGATATGATGAGAATAGACCCGGGGGCCATAGGTTTCACTAGTGGCTTCTCTCAAGAGCATAAGTATTCTACGGTGGGTGAGCAAATTACTGTTGAACAATTGACACAATTGAGCATAGTTATGAGGTTATCTAGGTATGATCATGTATATAGGCATCACGTCCGAGACAAGTAGATCGAAACGATTCTGCATCTACTACTATTACTCCACTCATCACCCGCTATCCGCATGCATCTAGAGTATTAAGTTAAAACAGAGTAGCGCCTTAAGCAAGATGACATGATGTAGAGGAATAAATTCATGCAATATGATAAATACCCCATCTTGTTATCCTCGATGGCAACAATACAATACGTGCCTTGCAACCCTTTCTGTCACTGGGTAAGGACACCGCAAGATTGAACTCAAAGCTAAGCACTTCTCCTATTGCAAGAACTACCAATCTAGTTGGCCAAACCAAATGGATAGTTCGAAGAGACTTGGAAAGATAACTCAATCATACATAAAAGAATTCAGAGAAGATTCAAATATTATTCATATATAAGCTGGATCATAAACCCACAATTCATCGATCTCAACAAACACACCGCAAAAAGAAGATTACATCGAATAGATCTCCACGAGAGGGGAGAACATTGTATTGAGATCCAAAAGAGAGAAGAAGCCATCTAGCTACTCGCTATGGACCAAGGTCTGAAGTAAACTACTCACACTTCATCGGAGGGGCTATGGTGTTGATGTAGAAGCCCTCCGTGGTGGATGCCCCTCCGTGAGCTCCTAACAGGCCCCAAGATGGGATCTCGTGGATACTGAGGGAAGGCACGGCGGTGGAATTAGGTTTTGGCTCCTGCTCGATCGCTTGGGGATACGTGGTATATATAGGAGGAAGGAGTACGTCGGTGGGCGTCGGGGGCCCACGAGGGGCGCGCCAGGCGCGCCTCCACCTCGTGACCGCCTCTGGCACTTCTTGGAGTAGGGTCCAAGTCTCCTGGATCACGTTCGGTGAGAGAATCACGTTCGAAGGTTTCATTCCGTTTGGACTCCGTTTGATATTCCGTTTCTTGAAACAAAATAGGCAAAAAAAAAACAGCAATTTCTGGGCCTCCGGTTAATAGGTTAGTCCCAAAAGTAATATAAAAGTGGAAAATAAAGCCCAATATAGTCCAAAACAGTAGATAAAGTAGCATGGAGCAATCAAAAATTATAGATACGTTGGAGACGTATCGAGGCATCCCCAAGCTTAATTCCTGCCGTCCTCGAGTAGGTAAATGATAAAAAGAGAATTTTTGATGCGGAGTGATACTTTGGCATAATTTCAATATAAATCTTCTTACTTGTGATATGAATATTCAGATCCGAAAGATTTAAGATAAAAGTTCATATTGACATAAAAATAATAATACTTCAAGCATACTAATCAAAGCAATCATGTCTTCTCAAAATAACATGGCAAAAGAAAGTGCATCCCTACAAAATCATATAGTTAGGCTATGCTTCATTTTCGTCACACAAAGATGTTCCCAACTTCTATACCCGATGACAAGCCAAGCAATTGTTTCATACTCAAATAATCTCAAACTCTTTCAACCTTTACGCAATACATGAGTGCGAGCCATGGGTATAGCACTATGGGTGGAATAGAATATGATGATGGGATTGTGTGGAGAAGACAAAAAAGGAGAAAGTCTCATATCGACGAGGATAATCAACGGGCTATGGAGATGCCCATCAATTGATGTCAACATGAGGAGTAGGGATTGCCATGCAACGGATGCACTAGAGCTATAAGTATATGAAAGCTCTACAAAAGAAACTAAGTGGGTGTGCATCCAACTTGCTTGCTCACGAAGACCTAGGGCACTTTGAGGAAGCCCATCATTGGAATATACAAGCCAAGTTCTATAATGAAAAAATTTCCACTAGTATATGAAAGTGACAAAATGAGAGACTCTCTATCATGAAGATCTTAGTGCTACTTTGAAGCACAATATATGAGACTCACTACATGAAGAACAAGGTGCTACTTTGAAGCACAAGTGTGGTAAAAGGATAGTAGCATTGTCCCTTCTCTCTTTTTCTCTCATTTTTTTGGGCCATTTTTTTGGCCTTGCTCTTTTTTATTATTATTATTATTTTGTCCGGAGTCTCATCCCGACTTATGGGGGAATCATAGTCTCCATCATCCTTTCCTCACTTGGGACAATGCTCTAATAATGATGATCATCACAATTTTATTTCTCTTACAACTCAACAATTACAACTCGAAACTTAGAACAAAACATGACTCTATATGAATGCCTCCCGGTGATGTACGGGATGGTGCAATGAATCAAGAGTGACATGTATGGAAAATAATGCATGGTGGCTTTGCCACAAATACTATGTCAACTCAATGATCATGCAATGGCAATATGACAAAAGTAATGTATGTCATAATGATGATGATGGAAGTTGCATGGCAATATATCTCAGAATGGCTATGGAAATGCCATGATAGGTAGGTATGGTGGCTGTTTTGAGGAAGATATAAGGAGGTTTATGTGTGAAAGAGCGTATCATATCATAGGGTTTGGATGCACCGGCGAAGTTTGCACCAACTCTCAAGGTGGGAAAGGGCAATGCACGGCATCAAGAGGCTAGCAAATGCGGAAAGGTAAAAGTGCGTATAACCCACGGACTCAACATTAGTCAAAAGAACTCATATACTTATTGCAAAAATTGAGAAGCCATCAAAAATCAAGTACTACGCGCAATGCTCCTAGGGGAATAGATTGGTAGGAAAAGACCATCACTCGTCCCCGACCGCCACTCATAAGGATGCACAAGCCAGGTACACTTCATGTTTCAAATTTGATACAAAACCTTAACCATACGTGCATGCTACGGGACTTGCAAACTTCAACACAAGTATTTCTCAAATTCACAATTATCAACTAGCACGACTTTGATATTATTACCTCCATATCTCAAAACAATTATCAAGCATTAAATTTATCTTAGTATTCAATTCACTCAAAAGAAAGTTTCACATATCTTGAACACTAAGTATATTAACATTAAGCAAGTTACCATGCTATTAACGACTCTCAAAATAATCTAAGTGAAGCATGAGAGATCGAAGTTTCTTTAAAACAAATCCACCACCGTGCTCTAAAAGATCTAAGTGAAGCACTAGAGCAAAAATTATCATGCTCAAAAGATATAAGTGAAGCACATAGAGTATTCTAACAAATTCCAAATCATGTATGGCTCTCTCAAAAGGTGTGTACATCAAGGATGATTGTGATAAACTAAAAATCAAAGACGCAAATAATACAAGACGCTCCAAGCAAAACACATATCATGTTGGTGAATAAAAATATAGCTCCAAGTAAATTACCGATGGAAGTGGATTTAAAGAGGGATGCCTTCCGGCATCCCCAAGCTTTGACTTTTGGTGTCCTTGGATTATCTTGGGGTGCCATGGGCATCCCCAAGCTTAGGCTCTTGCCACTCCTTGTTCCATAATCCATCAAAAGAATTCACCCAAAACTTGAAAACTTCACAACACAAAACTCAATAGAAATCTCGTGAGCTCCGTTAGAGAAAGAAAACAAAAGACTACTTTAAGGTACTGTAATGAACTCATTCTTTATTTATATTGGTGTTAAACCTACTGTATTCCAACTTCTTTATGGATTATAAACTATTTTACTAGCCATAGATTCATCAAAATAAGCAAACAACACATGCAAAACAGAATCTGTCAAAAACAGAACAGTCTGTAGTAATCTGTAACTAACGCAAACTTCTGGGACCCAAAAAATTCTACCAAAATTAGACGACCTGGAAAATTTGTTTATTGATCAGCAGCAATTGGAATCACTATTTTATCACGTTCTGGTGATTTTTAACAATTCGGGCACTAAGTGCAAAGATTCTGGAAATTACAGCAAGATCAAATAACTATCTCCCAAGAAGATCTAATAGGTTTAACTTGGCACAAACACTAATTAAAAGATAAAACCACATCTAAAAAGAGGCTAGATGGATTATTTATTCATAAACATAAGCAAAAACAAAAAAACTAAAAATAAAATTGGGTTGCCTCCAACAAGCGCTATCGTTTAACGCCCCTAGCTAGGCATAAAAGCAAGGATAGATCTAGGTATTGCCATCTTTGGTAGGCAATCCATAAGTGGCTCTCATGATAGATTCATATGGTAATTTTATTTTCTTTCTAGGAAAGTGTTCCATGCCCTTCTTTAAGGGAAATTGGAATCTAATATTTCCTTCCTTCATATCAATAATTGCACCAATCGTTCTAAGGAAAGGTCTACCAAGAATAATAGGACATGAAGGATTGCAATCTATATCAAGAACGATGAAATCTACGGGCACATAATTCCTATTTGCAACAATAAGCACATCGTTAATTCTTCCCATAGGCCTTTTAATAGTGGAATCCGCAAGATGCAAGTTTAGAGAGCAATCATCAAAATCACGGAAATCTAGCAAATCACATAAAGTTTTGGGAATAGTAGAGACACTAGCACCCAAATCACACAAAGGATGAAACTCATAATCTTTAATTTTAATTTTGATAGTAGGTTCCCACTCATCATGGAGTTTCCTAGGGATATAAACTTTCAACTCAAGCTTTTCTTCATAAGATTGCATCAAGGCATCAACAATGTGTTCGGTAAAGGCCTTATTTTGACTATAAGCATGAGGAGAATTTAGCACGGATTGCAACAAGGAAATACAATCAATTAAAGAGCAATTTTCATAATTAAATTCCTTGAGATCCAATATAGTGGGTTTAGCAATATCTCGATTTTTATTTCTTTCAATCCCACTTTTATCAATTTCATCATCAAGATTTAAAAACTCAGAATTCTTAGAACGCCTTCTAGGTAAAGGAAGATCATATTCAGTTTCATCAAGATTCATATTGCAAAACAAAGATTTAATAGAGGACACATCAATAACTTTCAGATCTTCATCTTGATTTTCATAGGGATTAGAAGAACACGCTTTAATAAAGGCATCTTTGGAAGCACGCATCCTAGCGGTTCTTTCTTTGCACTCATCAATGGAAATTCTCATAGCTTTGAGAGACTCATTGATATCATGCTTAGGAGGAATAGATCTAAGCTTTAAAGAATCAATCTCGAGAGAAATTCTATCAATGTTCCTAGCCAAATCATCAACTTTAAGCAATTTCTCTTCAAGCAAAGCATTAAAATTCTTTTGTGAATTCATAAACTCTTTAACACTACTCTCAAATTCAGAGGGCATCTTATTAAAATTTCCATAAGAGTTGTTGTAGTTATTTCTGTTGGAAATATGCCCTAGAGGCAATAATAAAAGTATTATTATTATATTTCCTTGTTCATGATAATTGTCTTTTATTCATGCTATAATTGTATTATCCGGAAATCGTAATACACGTGTGAATACATAGACCACAATATGTCCCTAGTGAGCCTCTGGTTGACTAGCTCGTTGATCAACAGATAGTCATGGTTTCCTGACTATGGACATTGGATGTCGTTGACGACGGGATCACATCATTAGGAGAATGATGTGATGGACAAGACCCAATCCTAAGCATAGCACAAGATCGTGTAGTTCGTTTTGCTAGAGCTTTTCCAATGTCAAGTATCTCTTCCTTAGACCATGAGATCGTGTAACTCCGGATACCGTAGGAGTGCTTTGGGTGTACCAAACGTCACAACGTAATCGGGTGACTATAAATGTGCACTACAGGTATCTCCGAAAGTGTCATTGGGTTGACACGGATCGAGATCGGATTTGTCACTCCGTATGACGGAGAGGTATCATTGGGGCCCACTCGGTAGTGCATCATCATAATGAGCTCAAAGTGACCAAGTGTTTGGTCATGGGATCATGCATTACGGTGCGAGTAAAGTGACTTGCCGTAACGCAGATTGAACGAGATATTGGGATACCGACGATCGAATCTCGGGCAAGTAAAATACCGATTGACAAAGGGAATTGTATACGGGGTTGTTTGAATCCTCGACATCGTGGTTCAACCGATGAGATCATCGAGGAGCATGTGGGAGCCAACATGGGTATCCAGATCCCGCTGTTGGTTATTGCCCGAGAGCTGTCTCGGTCATGTCTGCATGTCTCCCGAGCCCGTAGGGTCTACACACTTAAGGTTCGGTGACGCTAGGGTTGTATGAATATGAGTATGCAGCAAACCGAATGTTGTTGAGTCCGGATGAGATCCCGGACGTCACGAGGAGTTCGAGAATGGTCCGGAGGTAAAGATTTATATATAGGATGTCTTATTTTGGTCGCCGAAAAGTTTCACACTTTATCGGTATTGTACCGGAGTGCCGAAAGGGCCCGGGGTCCACCGGGGTCCACCTGCCCGGGGCCACATGGGCTGTAGGGGGTGCGCCTTGGCCTATATGGGCCAAGGGCACCAGCCCCAAAAGGCCCATGCGCCTAGAGATAAGAGGAGGGGAGAGTCCAAAGGGGGGAAGGCACCTCCGAGGTGCCTTGGGGAGGATGGACTCCTCCCTCCTCTTGGCCGCACCCCTTCCTTGGAGGAAGGGGCAAGGCTGCGCCCTTCCCCCCTCTCTTGCACCTATATAAAGGGAGGGGAGGGAGGGGTGTCCGCACCCTGAAGCCCTTGGCACCTCCCCTCTCTGCTACACCTCCTCCTCCTCCCGTAGTTGCTTAGCGAAGCCCTGCCGGAGTTCTGCATCCACCACCACGCCGTCGTGTTGCTGGATCATCATCAACCTCTCCTTCCCCTTGCTGGATCAAGAAGGAGGAGACGTCATCCGCCTCCGTCACGTGTGTTGAACGCGGAGGTGTCATCCGTTCAAGATTAGGTCATCGGTGATCTGAATCACCGCGAGTAATGCGACTCCATCATCCCTGCTCCATTAAACGCTTCCGCACGCGATCTACAAGTGGTATGTAGATGCAATCACTCTCCCATGACTCGTTGCTTAGATGAACTCATAGATGGATCTTGGTGAAACCGTAGGAAAAATTTTAATTTTCTGCAACGTTCCCCAACAATTTCCGTAATTATTAGAAGGATTACTAGGATAAGGCCTAGGATTAAAATTCCCTCTATACGCGTTGTTACTAAAATTATTCCTACCAACAAAATTCACATCCACAGATTCATTATTATTCTCAATCAAGGTAGACAAAGGCATATCATTAGGATCAGAAGAAACACTCTTAGTAAATAACTTCATAAGTTCATCCATCTTTCCACTCAAAACATTGATTTTTCTATAGCATGCACTTTTTATTAGTAGATCTTTCAGTATGCCGTTGAGAATAATTAACCATAATATTATCTAGGAGTTTAGTAGCATCTCCTAAAGTGATTTCCATAAAAGTGCCTCCCGCGTCGAATCTAAAAGTTTTCTAGAAGCAAAATTCAATCCGGCATAATTTTTTGTATAATCATCCACAAGTTCAAACCATGAGTAGGACAATTACGTATCATTAATTTCATTCTCTCCCAAGCTTGTGCAACATGTTCATGATCAAGTTGCTTAAAATTCATAATATCGTTCCTAAGAGAGATAATCTTAGCGGGAGGAAAATACTTAGAGATAAAAACATCTTTGCACTTGTTCCAAGAATCAATACTATTTTTAGGCAAATACGAAAATCACGCTTTAGCACGATCTCTAAGCAAAAAGGGAAATAGCTTCAATTTAACGACATCATTCTCGACATCTTTTTTCTTTTGCATATCACATAAATCAACGAAGCTATTCAGATGAGTAGCGGCATCTTCACTAGGAAGGCCGGCGAATTGATCTTTCATAACAAGATTCAACAAAGCAGTATTGATTTCACAAGATTCAGTATTGGCAAGAGGAGCAACAGAGTGCTAAGGAAATCATTATTATTGGTATTGGTGAAGCACACAATTTGGTAGCATCTTGAGCCATCGCGACGAACAAGCAAACTAACACACGAGCAAACAAAAAGGCAAAGGAAAAAGGAGGAGGAGATTGGGAAAGAGAGGCAAATAAAACGGCAAGGGTGAAGTGGGGAGAGGAAAACGAGAGGCAAATGGCAAATAATGTAATGCGAGAGATAGGGATTGTGATGGGTACTTGATATGTTGACTTTTATGTAGACCTCCCGACAACGGCGCCGTAAATCCTTCTTGCTACATCTTGAGCTTATGCTGGTTTTCCCGAAGAGGAGAGGATGATGCAACACAGATGGCGTAAGTATTTCTCTCAGCTTTTGAGAACCAAGGTATCAATCCAAAGAGGAGGCCATGCGCAAGTCCCTCGTACCAAGCACAAAACGATAGCTACTCGCAACCAACGCGATTAGGGGTTGCCAATCCCTTCACGGTCACTTACGAGAGTGAGATCTGATAGAGATAATATTTTTGGTATTTTTGGTATAAAGATGCAAAGTGAAAAGTAAAAGCAAAGTAAAAACAAAGCAAGTAAATAAAGTGATGGAGATTGATATGATGAGAATAGACCCGGGGGCCATATGTTTCACTAGTGGCTTCTCTCAAGAGCATAAGTATTCTACGGTGGGTGAGCAAATTACTGTTGAACAATTGACACAATTGAGCATAGTTATGATGTCATCTAGGTATGATCATGTATATAGGCATCACGTCCGAGACAAGTAGATCGAAACGATTCTGCGTCTACTACTATTACTCCACTCATCGACGCTATCCGACATGCATCTATAGTATTAAGTTAAAAACAGAGTAACACCTTAAGCAAGATGACATGATGTAGAGGAATAAATTCATGCAATATGATAAATACCCCATCTTGTTATCCTCGATGGCAACAATACAATACGCGCCTTGCAACCCTTTCTACATCCTTTGGGTAAGGACACCGCAAGATTGAACCCAAAGCTAAGCACTTCTCCTATTGCAAGAACTACCAATCTAGTTGGCCAAACCAAGCGGATAATTCAAGAGACTTGCAAAGATAACTCAATCATATATAAAAGAATTGAGAAGATTCAAATATTATTCATAGATAAAATTTGGATCATAAACCCACAATTCATCGGTCTCAACAAACACACTGCAAAAAGAAGATTACATCGAATAGATCTCCACGAGAGAGGGAGAACATTGTATTGAGATCCAAAAAGAGAGAAGAAGCCATCTAGCTACTAGCTATGGACCCGAAGGTCTGAAGTAAACTACTCACACTTCATCGGAGGGGCTATGGTGTTGATGTAGAAGCCCTCCGTGGTGGATGCCCCCTCCGGCGGAGCTTCGGAACAGGCCCCAAGATGAGATCTCGTGGATACATGATGGTACGGCGGTGGAATTAGGTTTTTGGCTCATGTTCTGATCGTTTGGGGATACGTAGGTATATATAGGAGGAAGAATGCGTCGGTGGGCGTCGAGGGGCCCACGAGGTAGGCGCACCAGTGGGCGCCTCCACCTCGTGACCGCCTCAGCACTTCTTGGAGTAGGGTCCAAGTCTCCTGGATCACGTTCGGTGAGAGAATCACGTTCCCGAAGGTTTCATTCCGTTTGGACTCCGTTTGATATTCCGTTTTTTCAAACACTAAAATAGGCAAAAAAACAGCAATTCTGGCTGGGCCTCCGGTTAATAGGTTAGTCCCAAAAGTAATATAAAAATGGAAAATAAAGCCCAATATAGTCCAAAACAGTAGCATGGAGCAATCAAAAATTATAGATACGTATCACACGAGAGTAGCAGTAGCTGGTCTTGTTGCTTGCTCATGGCGGGGGATCCAACCATCGATGGGTGGATTGATTGTGTCAGCACCGGCCACGAGTTGACACCAACAATTGGTCCCAGATACCTGTCCAGGATTGGTTTTTTGGGACCTCCTATCTGCCGCATTCTGTGATAGAATGGTGGGGTTTCACGCGGGGAGTCCTCCGCCTGGGCCGGCCCACCTACATACCACTTGTTATATTTCTTGTCGCGCGAAAAGAAAGTCTGAGGAAGGCAGGATTCGATCCTTTGACCTGACACTACGCATGCACCAAACCTAGAGCGCATAACCATTACACCACACGACACCGACTAATAATAGAGGCGCAAAATGCAAAATGAACACATAGCAGTCGTTGAGATTCGAAACTCTTTGAAAAGTGAAACCTTTTGGTAATTCTGATTTTTATTAAAAACAGAAAGGAAAAATGCGAACATTTTTTGAAATTACCGAATATTTTCTGAGATTATGAACAGTTTTCAATTTTGGAACAAACATTCGAAACAGGACATTTTTTCAATTCAGAACAAAAAGTGAAAACATGAACAATTTGTTCAAAAATGCAAACAAAATACATGTTGGCATGCTTTTTGGGAAATGTGAACAAAATTTGAAACATGGGAACATTGTTCGAAATTGCGAACAAATTTTTGGAACCGTGTACATTTTTTAAGAATGAACATTTTTATGAAAAATTGTGAACAAAATTTGAAAACACGAGCATTTTGTGCAATTACGAACATTGATCCATAAAATGCAAACACTTTTTTAAAATACCCCAAACATATTGAGACTTTATGAACAAAATTCGACAAAAAGAAAAAATATTGAAATTCCCAAATATTTTCTTAATTTGTGAACAAAATTCGACAAAAAGATAAATTATTGAAATTCCCAAACATTTTCTTAATTTGTGAACAAAATTTAAAAATATGAACATTTTTTCAAATCATGAACAAAATCTTAAAATGGGAATAGTTTTTAAAATTCCTGAACATTTTTTGAAATTGTGAACAAAAAATGAAAATGTTTTTTTCTCAAATGTTGAACAATTTATACTATTATAAAAAATCAATTTTTAAATTTTTTGAAAATAAGTGAACAATTTTTTAAAATCTAAACTTTTCTGAATTTTGAACATTTTTCGTTTTCCAAACAAAAACGAAAAATAGGAACATTTTGTGAAATTTCAAACAAATTTTGGAAAACGTGATTTTCTTGAAATTTCTGAACATATTTTGAAAGACGAAAAAAAGTGAAAAAAGAAAATAAAAATAGAAACAGAAAAAGAAGCAAAAAATAAATAGAAAAACAAAAATAAAAAACGAATGAAAACCAAGAAAAGCCGAAAGGAAACATCACAGGAAAAAACCCGGTTTCAGGGAACCTTCAACCGTAGGCCGCACTGTGTAAAGCTGTAAGTAGGCCGGCCTAAGTCTGTCGCTCTCATACTTGCCCCTGTGCGAAACCCCAACAATTCGCCACAGAGAGAGGCGAATAGGGTTTTCCGGTTTTTCCTGCCAGATTTTTTTTTGAGAACTTTCCTGCCAGATGGGTGTATGGTTCTTCATCTTCATGGCCATGACTCACAAAAAAGCCCAGCGGAGCCCACGGTTACCTTACTTGGGCCATGGTCGTCCCTGTTGTGGGCTTTGCTGGTGCGGTGGGGGGAGGAGGCCAAAAAAACACATGAAGCGAAACAAAATAGTACTCCCTCCGTCCGAAAATACTTGTCATTAAAATAAATAAAAAGTGATGTATCTAGATCTAAAATACATCTAGATACATTCCTTTTTGTTCATTTTGATGACAAATATTTCCGGACGGAGGGAGTAGTATTAAATTTTTCCTGGAATTTTGACGGACATTGAATTTTGAAGCAGTCTGGCCACTTGAAGAAATACCAACAATTCGCCATTGGTGAGAACTTACTAGCTACTCATACACTTCTTTGATGAATCTTCTGGTGTACTCCCACAAACTCCTGTACATAAATTTTAGTCATAAAAGAAATGCAGAATATGTAGGTTATTAATTCGAGCCTTCCACGATTGGTGAATCAATTACAAGTCTTGACTTTTGGTTCACGGGAGAGATCAAGAAACTGAATCCCCAAGGTGCAACAATGGCGGCAAGCAAGAACAGCCAAGGCCAGCAAATATGCATACGAATGGCTGCCTAATGGAAATATCATAAGCACTAGCATGGAGTATAGTTTGATCAGTATACAACGATGAGTAACTGGTCACCTGCCTGCTGAATAAGGTGTGTAAAACTGGATTGCTCCTCGGCAAGTTGACCCTTTCGAAACAAACTCAAACTGTATGATCGGAGAAGAGTCGGAGAAGATAATAATGAAAAGGTACTCTCAGTTCGGAAACAAAATAATCATTAAATTACTTCCAAGCATGCCCAGTTGGAGTAAGAAAACATGGCTCGACTAATCCAGGAAAAAGGCGATATGCGTCTTCAAATGAATGCTTGCAGTTTTCTGAGTGCCTCAAAATGTAATACAAACATGTACTAGAAGAACGCCCGTACGTTGCAACGGGGTCACATTAATTTTAAAAGTTCAATATCAATTATGTTAAGATTATATTTAATATTCTCATACATATTAAGTGACATTGACGACCTTTTTTACCATCAAATTCTCTCACACACACCCTCTTCCTCCCTCTTCCTCACTCTCTCTCCCCCTCTCTCTCGCTCGGGAGGTGGGACGAAAATAAATCCAGAACGAAGACTACCAACTGAGACATTAGGAGTAGAGATCATTTAGTTGATAAGAATAAATAAAAAACGGTGTTAAAAAGGAGAAACAGATTATAATACATTGAAAAACCAAAAGGACGATGTAAAAGGGGATTCGCCCTGCCCCCCGGGCCTTGCCACAGAACCGGCTCAGCGGTCCAGTCCCCGCACAGTCGTCTTCTCCTGTTCCCCGAGCCGCGTTGCTACTGATGCAGGCTCGCCCGACCACCTCGGCGGCATCGAAGGGAATGGATAAGGGTGACGCCCTTCCTTCCCTGCCCCCATGGCCTCACTCCTCCTCGACGCCCCCTCCCAAATCCACTTCTCCTCCTTGCTCGCTCGATCCCGTCGATCTGGACGAAGTCAGACGCCACGGTCACCATGAACGACCCCGTCCACATGGCCACTGCCCTCCCTGCGGGCTAGGAGCTTGTCGAGGAGCTCCGAACGCCTTCGCTACTTCGTCTGCGCCAACGAGATCAAGTCCAGCACCCCCGCATCGACGTCGCTGCCGTCTTCCTCAACCTTGGGCCACCGCGACATTGCCGTTCGATCCGTGCCGCCCCGAGCTCCCATGTCTTCGCCTAGGGCGCCATTGACACCGCCATGATCTCCTCTTGCCTTTCCCCTGTTGCCCCTCTCGTTTGCTCTCGTTAAGTATTTCACCGTGGCCGAGAACCGCCGTCCGCCATGGCCATTGCAGGGGTAGCCACCGAGCTCCTCGGATTGACCCTGTGGCACATGCCCACTCCTATGCACGCCCATGCCCAAGCCTGCCGCTCTTCTTCCGCGCCAAGGCCACTCCTTTCCATGCCCACGCCTGCTACACCACGCCGGTCGCGCCGCTGCCGCGTCATTGCCGCTGCCGCTGTCAGCCGCAGCCACCGCACCACTATGCCCTGCGCGACACACACCCTGGCCGCACGCCACACTCTCGCTGGCTGCGCTCGCCCCGTCTGCTGCCGCCTATCCCTTCGCTCGCCCCGCTGTCGCGCCCCTGCCTCGCGCTCCAGTCGTGGCCATCTTCACCGGCCGCCCCTCGAACCACGCCGCATCTCGCCCTCCACCGTCGGCCGCTTTCGCCTCGCCTGCGTGTTGCTTCCTGCTGCTATCGCTGCTCTACGCTAATCTGTTGCTGCGCCATGCCCTCGACACCGCCGTGGACAAATGTGGCGGAGGGATTGTTAATGAAGTACGAGAAGGAGGTGGCGGAGAAGGTGTGGAGAGGCAGGAGATCTGTGGCGGTGTCACCTGGCTGTGGTGGAGGTGTTTATGCGAGAAGGAGCCGTAGTGGAAGGAGAGGTCACAATTGGAAAGAATCGCAAAAAAAAAAAATCATAACCCGGAGATCTTAGTTCAAAAAAATGCTAATATCGATGGAGGGGTGATTTCCTTCAATAGGTGGAAAACATAGGAAATATTGGTTGTTATCAAGGAAAGGTAAAAATTTAGGAAAGTTAGGATTTTTGTACTGATTTCTATGCAAATGGGGTTTTATTGTTTGGTAACGTGATATCTGTACCTACCCGTTTGTGACGTGTCTGACTAGGAAAGATTGCAAATGTTAAGAAACTATTTATTGGGAGGAAAGTTGTGACGTGTCTGTTATTTGTTTCCTAAAACAAATTTCACTAATAAGAGAAATCGATTGATTTAGATAAGTTAGGGAAGTTAGATTAAAATGTATTATTTGTTTCCTAAAAATCTGTTATTTGTTTCCTAAGACAAATTGAACCAATAAAAGGAATTGATTGATTTGCATAATTTAAGAAAGTTAGATTAAAATATATTATTTGTTTCCTGAAAATTTGTTATTTGTTTCCTAAGACAAATTGAACCAATAAAAGGAATCAATTGATTTGTATAATTTAAGGAAGTTAGATCCGTGATTTGTTATACGTTAGGAAAGTTCTGGTTGTAATAAAGAGTAGAGAGAAAAATAAACCGATAAACCAGGGTGGGAGGGGTGGTGGGAGGAGAGAAGAAAAAAACCCAGCGAAAATAAACCGTGGACCAGGATGGGAGGGGGTGGTGGGAGGAGAGACGAAAAAAAATCAGCAACCGCGAAGACGATTCACCAACTCGTCCATTAGAAGTAGAGACTAGCAATTGTTGAACACATGCATGATCATTTTGCCTTCCTGGCTTTGGAAAGGCAGAGAACAAAGCACAAGCTTAAACACAGACAACTAGCTATAACAACCCAAAGCGGCAATGGATCAGCAAATGCATAAAGGCAAGATGATCATCATGCTGACCAGGTCATAATGCAGCAGCAGCAGCATCCAGGTCTATAACTGACGAATTGGAGTGGCAAAGCGCACCACCACAGTAGGCCACAGCAATTGTGCCAACACAAAAGAACAGTTCGGCTCTTACATATTCAGCTTGTGATTACATCGTCTTGCTTAGATTGTCAATTCCTAATGACAACACACCAAGGCGCCAGTACTATATCTAGCTACCATAATCGCAGCGCCATCTTGTCCATCCTCCAGTTTTCCTCGAAGGCATCAGATGCATGGCCCAAACGGAAGACCCCAAAAGGAAAGGAAGTTCATCCCTGCAGATATATTTAGTAAAAACAACCTACATTAGATCAGCATATGCAATAGAAATGTTTGTTTTCGTAGTTTCCTGGTAAGGTCATATATGCCAAACTGGAAATATAGTACTCCCTCCGTCCCATAATATAGGACGTTTTTTGACACTAGCATAGTGTTAAAAAACGTCTTACATTATGGGACGGAGGGAGTAGAGTCTATTCTATACTAAAAACACAATAAGGATGAAAATGGAGAGATATTTGCTAGAAAACCCGACAATACCGAAAGTGTCTGTCTGTCAATCTGGCGGTCCCACTTTTAATAAGCGAACCATGACCAACAGATCTGTGTAATAGCAGTTTGTCCGTTGATATGTGCAAGGACCTTCCATATCCATGGATCCTGATCTGGTGGACGTCAGGCACGCCAGAAAAAATAAATCTAACACGTCTAGTATCTTTCCATGCACTTATGGACTTATGCACGTACAGAACGGAAATACGATGTTCTAATCTCCCCGATCTAATCGTCCCTGTCCACCTCTCTCGATCGATCGTCCTGTTCCACCTTTTTCTCTAGGTCGTGACCTCCCTCCTCCTGAGTGTAGTCGAACAATCTGGAGCGACTACTACTATCGTCCAGTCAAGCATCAACTAACTGGTGGAGGCTTCCTGGATCTGCACCAGAACTGAAGACTGCGTTGTGCCTTTTTCCACCATGGATGGCTTCAGAGACGGTGCAGAGGAATTAAAAGGGATCCAGACGAAACGGTATGACATCCGCATGGAGCTGCGTCCAGTACGGGTAGTCTGCTGCAGGGTATTTCTGTGGATAACCGTGGAGGAGATTCTGTCACCAAACTACGGTACCCAGAGAAACCGGTTGGCCGTTTTTCCTTTTCATGCTCTCTTCTCTCTCCCCTGTCCTTTTGGTTTTCAGATCTGATAATTCAAGCTTGGTCTGATGCGTCTTTAGGACAATCCAGGTTACAGTGATGCCGCCATGCATCTTTAGGATATTCATCTTTACAGTGCTTCCTCCCGCCGCCACTTGTCTAAGGGAGTGCTGTCATGTGGAAGGCTGGACTCCTACATGTTAACTTTGCTGATTAGACCTTCGGTTTAAGTTAGTCATGGGTAATTCCTTCCCGATCATTCTTTTTTAATTTGCCTGTATATCACATTGCCAATGTGTGCATGTGCGTGCTGAATAATGCATTTTCTAGGAGCAAACAGTTCAATATTTTACATGCTCTGCTGCATGCAACATTGCACAAGTTTCTTGAATGATTGCTAGCGTTTGGAACATTGGCAGTCTCATGATGTTTTCTGTGTTTTGCCAAGGTGAATAGATGATATGAGAAAGAAGGATGTTCTTAACAAGAGTGTTTCTCTCTAGAGGCTCGTTTGCTTACCTCTCGGGTTTCGCATTTTTCATATTTTAGTTTTCTCTCTTTCTGTACAGCTGTTTTGCATAGTACTTTTGTTTTTATTATTATAACGATAAAAATGAAGGATGTTCTTAACAAGAGTGTTTCTCTCTAGAGGCTCGTTTGCTTACCTCTCGGGTTTCGCATTTTCATATTTTAGTTTTCTCTCTTTCTGTACAGCTGTTTTGCATAGTACTTTTGTTTTTATTATTATAACGATAAAAATGAAGGATGTTCTTAACAAGAGTGTTTCTCTCTAGAGGCTCGTTTGCTTACCTCTCGGGTTTCGCATTTTTCATATTTTAGTTTTCTCTCTTTCTGTACAGCTGTTTTGCATAGTACTTTTGTTTTTATTATTATAACGATAAAAATTGCAGTGGAAATTTCCACCACTGTACAGACTCAAAAATTGAGATTTAAGGGTATGGATCCTTTGTGTCTAGCTAAATTCTCCTTCAAAGATATCTAAGCTTTTCTAATGCTTTCAATTTGTATTCTGTAGGCAAGTATAAGTATCACGGCCTACCATCACATATGATTTTATACTGAGAGCTGGATGATGGGGCAAATAATTTCTTATGGACATTTACGATCAACTGTGGATTTTTGAACTGCATATGGCTGTTCTTTAGTAGTGTCACAAAGATGAAATTACATACCGCACAATAAACCTTTGCAGTTGCAACTATGACTTGGAATGTTGCTGCTTCCTTTAATTGATTTATGTTAGAATTGTGTAACAGTACATCAAAACTTTCTCGCACCTAAGTTCAAGATTATTTACTTGCATATCTTTGGCTATTAAAATTATAGTGTACAACCATTGGCCCAGATATCTATGTTGACCCAGCTCTAAAAAGTGAAAGAGCATAGTTACAGCATGTTTTAGAGCCATAGAGTTAGGACATTTCTTCTTTTACACGATTTTTTAGAGGATATTAGGGCTCATCCACCACTATTCTTAGGTCTAGCTCATGGCTAGGAATACGGTTTTATATCATGTAAATACAGTATGGTCAATAAATGTTGATTCAGTAAAATATGGTTCCATTAGTTCAGTTTGGCATATAATATAGTTGCTGACATTCCAGTTATCAGTTTGCTTGCAGTTCGAGCAAGATATCAAAAGTTTCCATGACTTCAGAGAGATTCCAAAGCCCACAAGAAAAACATTAATTAAATGTTGCGGCATTTATTGCACTAAACATGAATAAACAAAATAGTGATTGAGGTTGAACATGCCAAATAAAGGTAAAAAATCTAAATTGCATAAATGTACATGTATGCTTTGTTTGAACATGATTTATCCTTTACGGAAGGTGTTTGCTTTCTTTCCAAGATATGACATCTTTCCGACTCTTATATTGTGTCATTTCGTTTTTGGAATGTTAGGAATTAAGAAAAATCCTCTACTAGGCATTTTCAATTTTGCACTAAACTTTTGTCTGCTGACATGTCGAGCTACAGGCCCATCTTTGAATTTAATTGTTTGGCTTTCCAATATGCCATTGATGGGAAGCTATTAGCATGATTTATTTTGTGTTTGGATTCAGTTTTTCCCATATCACTAAATATGGCTTAGCTGTTTTCCCACGAATGTTGATGTAAACATGTATCTAGAATCTAGACGCTCTAAATGACCTTATTCTGCCATGTAGTTTATTTTCATGCAACTGTGAAGTGACTAATTTTAATTTTATATTTTTCTCCGATAATTATTTAGTGTGGATACATACCTTCTTATACATGTTCTTAGGTTCAGTTTTGGTAAAACTATAAACCGATAAATATTTGTTGTGGACAATAGTAATGTGATAGTTCACATAAAAAGTACATCATGTTATTCATGTTTATTACTCATTAATATTTGCTTTCTCTCACCATGTATGTATGCTAAAGTGAATGTATTGATCAGGAGTAATAATGCATAACTAACTGAGGGGGGTTTTCACACATAAATTTGGTTCCAATTGGATATATCTCTAGGTAGAGCAATAAACACTTGAATATATCGTGTGGGCTTGAACATCTGTTACTCTGGAACCATAGTTGATTTTTGTTGTCATATATCTCTAAGAGGTATGCAATCTTAAATAGCAAAAATGGGCGTGGTCAGTGGGTAGGATGCATGTTGAAGTTTCCTTATTTATTTTCTTCTTTCATAGGTTTGGACGAATATTCAATATGCAACTTCAATGTTTTATTGAGATCACTTACCGTGATGCTTTTCTACCAGCACGAATTGTTTTTAGTAGTGAATTCTCGTCTCAAATCAAATGTACATTCTTTTATTCCATCATCGTATTTGAGAAGGGCAGTAGTACTAACTTTTCTTTTTATGCGACGAGTAAAATAACCATGGTGCAAGCGTCGCAGTGAGAAGCACCTTTGACTCTGCAGCATCCTTGGGCACACCACGCTGACAGAGATGAGTCCTTGACAAAAACATACTCTCTCTGTAAATTAATATAAGAGTGTTTAGATCACTAAAATAGTGACCTAAACGCTCTTATATTAGTTTACGGAGGGAGTAGGTAGTATTTGATACAAATTTAAGAATTATCCAGACAAATTTGACGTTACATGTTGTTTTAACATAAGTAGAAACATGTTCATCTGAACAAAATCCTTACATTACTCGCCGTAAATATAAATATGTTAATAGCCAAATAAATAAATAAAGATGTTGCTTGCTCATTTGTGTGGGCCACTATGTTAGTTGATCTAATCGGTAAAGTTACTCAGCTCCCAGGAAATTGAGCTACCTGGTGCGTCGAGGGGTGTAGCAGCCGCGTGGGACCAGCATGTCAGTCGGCAGGAAGAAGTTGACTGTTGGTTCGGTCCACCTCGCAGTTAACCCGTGTTGTATGTATGGGAGTTCCTGGATTAGGTGTCCTGTTGTCTCGAACCATCGAGCAATCAACCGACCACACCAGCGCCCTATCTTACCCATTCTCATTACCTCGATATAATCTCCTCCGATTCAATCCCTTCCATCCAAGCAAGAAAAAAAAAGGCTCACGATGAGCACATCACGATTTGGCTGGAGAAGGAGGGACGTACGGAGGGGAAGGTGGAGGGAGAATAGCTCAGGTGGATGAGTGGGAGAGGGAGGCGCAGCAGGTGGCGTGAACCAGGAAAGAGTGTGGTGAGTGCTTGAACCGACATGTGGGCTTGTGGAGTAGTCTGCGCTGGTGCCTACTCTACCACTGGCAGTGGCGTGACGAGCAGCTGAATGGTGGCTACTGGCTAGTGACTCACCGGGTTGACCCTGGTGAGGAAGGAGTTCATCATGCGGAGTGGGGGTGACCTCGAGCCCACTCGACGGCCCTAGATGGCCAGCTCCACCCGCAGTTCCCTTAGTTCTACCTCTAGCGACAGAAGGGTGCGACCAAGAATCGCATGGTCTGTCTCCCATAGAACAATTCCATGGCTATTACGTCTTCAAGTGTTCGGTAGTTTTTACCCCTAAAAAAAGTATTTGGTAGTTTTTCATGCCAAACTGGCGTCTCTGCAATATCCAATCGGCGCTTATTTTCTGTTCAACTGTATTCATTTAATTAACTGGTCTCAGTTTTTTGCCATGAAAACTCTCCTAAGCATCAAGCCACTACCGGAATAACCCCCTATGCCGACGGCCTTTTGCGACATGAAGTGGAGTGGACCATGGTTATTTGGGTTATGTTACCTAGATCTTGGATGATGTAGCTGGGAGGTTCAGTCCCCATGGCATAACGCTGGATATCAACAGAAGTTTTTCGAGATGGAACCAACTGTGTTTTGTGCAGAGCTTCAGAAACAATTTTTTTAGAAAGAGGGTCATCAACTGTTGGTTGTAATCTGTAAGGGCTTCAGAAACATCAACTGATTGAAGTAAACATCAACTGATTGAACTGGAAATAACAAAGTAAAGCTTGTTTTGATACCAATAGATGGGTTTGTAATGGTAGAGTTTAGCTTTTGTCTCTGATGTTTGGTGGAGTCTGTTTTTGCAGTAGCAGTACAGTCGCTCTTTTCTCTATTGATCTGGGAGAAGTGGAGTGTGATGAAAGACACTGAAGGATGAACAAATGATTCTTGAGGATAGGCCTTTGGAGCTTCAGCTAAGACAACAGTAGCTAGAGTCCAGCTAAATCTAAACGGTATAATGCCAATCACACAGGATATATACATGATCTATGTTTGAGGCAAAGCTTCAGCTTGCAATGCGGTAAGTAAACTTGTACTCTCTATCCAAAATTGTGGAATGCACTTATGAGATATTCATACTGGGTGTGGTTGTTATTTGTTAGTGTTCCAAATTAAACATGCCTCTGGGAACCATCACGGTGAAAAACGGCGCAGCGAAGCGCGTTACACCTTCTAGTAACATGTACGCGCGACACATATGTTCATTAATGAGTAATTTTAGAATACTATATAATCATTTTGCCCAAAAAATGATAATAGTTAAAGATGTCATGCACCTATGATATTTTATTTAGAACAATATTTTTCGGTGGGTATAGGTATAGGGTGGTATTATTTCGTATCAAATAGCACGAATATCTATCAAACCATAGATGAAATCTCACACTCCTATTCGTTAAGTATTTTCCATACAATTTCAACTAAGGATGCCCTCGCATTTGAGAAGGCCACTGTGCTAGTTTAAGATTAAATGCACATAAGCTGCTCAGTCATGCTTCGAAAGGGTTCCACAGCCATCTCATATTTTGTTTCAGTTAGAAAGTAGCATACATATAAGGTGGCAGAGATAAGATGTGAATGGTAAATTAAATTGAAGTCTTTCCTAAGATGTGAATGCCCTCAAACATTAACTGGTGTGCAGGTTATGCAAATTTGGAGGGATGTAGATGTTTTCCCTGATATGAAATGACATTGTGTCTTTTTCAATTGCCTCATTTCATGGAAATTGTTCAACAGGATATAGAAACAATAAAGACCAAATTTCCGGGTTCGCAAAGTTCTCATGATAGCATAAAACAGTAACTTCCAGTGTGAGCAATTAGGGCAGCAAAGCAGAACAAACATAAACAAAATAGACTTACCATTTCATATACTTGGTTTTGACAATGATGGAGGGAAGCCGAAGTACCAGTAAACATTTTCATGAGCAAAGAAATACCTCTTCGTCCTACAAACCTTCATAAGTTGAGAAGTCTTGACATCCAGCGAAAAATAGTCTACATCCCAGTAAGTAGTAAACAACTCCACTCCTGAGCCTCTACTAATGTCCAGCTGATCTTCTGTAGTGGCTCCAAGGAACAAGAATCCCTCATCTGCGCCCGCGGTGAAATAGTTATATCCGCCAGGCAACGGTACAATATTCTCCAGCTGCCATTCCTTGGAAGATTCACCATTATTTTGTTGGGTATAATGATACAGATAAAACAAGCCATTTGAGCTGTTATCATCAACGAGAGAAAACACCTCAATGGCTCCTTCTTTACCCACTAAAATATGAGACAGTCCGAACTGGCCAGGCCGACGCCTGCGTTGCCTGTTGTTCCTGGCAAGATCGTTTTCCACCTGCCCAGGCAGCAATCTGAGCTTTGCGTGGTAGCCAGTGTGATTGTTGACAGTAGAAAACTGTGTCCAGCTCCAGCACGAGCAACTTGCCCCTATAAGTCGATGCCAAATAGAAGCGGCCACGTACGAAACAGGACAGGCCGCGGCATCCAAACGGGTGACTGTCCAACCAAGGGGGGCGACCACCCAAAGAGCTCCAACTGGTTGATGCAGCTACAGACCATTTTCCGGTGATGGAAGAGAAGACAAACACAGCCAGTCTGGTATCATAGTCAGCAAAGCGGATCACCTTGAACAAGGTCTCATCCTCATCTTCGCTGACGGGCACGAGCAAGGGCCTGCTTTCACGGGGGCGTTTCTTCTCGGATGTCAGGTCCCCAGGTGTGGGCGGAAGCAGCACGTAGCGCCGTGACAAGGGATCGCACACCGCGATGCCGTTGCTACTAAGGCTGATCTCCACGAGAAGGACGCGGCCGTCGCGGACGTCGCACGCATACCACAGCCCCTTGCTGGGCTTGGGGACGAAAGAGCATGTGAAATCGGCAGCGTCGGCGAGGGCACGGGCGAGCGGGGCGGAGGGGTACGGCGCCTGGGCGGGGTGGAAGCCGCTTGCGTCTTCCACGATCCACAGGAGCTGCGGCGGGTGGCGTTTGCTGTAGCGGCGTAGGAAGGTGGGCTCTGTGATGATGCGGCGGAAACGGGGGCAGGCGGTCGAGACGCGGGCGAGCGCGGCGGGGGTGGGCAAACGGAGGAAGATCTCCTCAATGATCTCGTCGACGAGGTGCGGCGCCGGCGGGGACATGGCGCGCGGCCGCCGCCTGGGCCGGAGGAAGGGGATTGGCGGCTAGGGTTTTCGGCGGAGTTTAGCTGCAGTCGGGGGACGGGGGGAGAGTGACTAGCGAGTGTGGTGCTGCTTTCCTTGAGAACTCGTCCTTCATGCCGAGTCTTCCTCCGCCGCCAACTTGAGGTCATCGTAACCAATTTCAACCAAACCTTCATGCTCACTGGTACTTTGACGTCACTATAGGTAGCTCTTCGTGGGTCTTGGACAAGACAACTTCGGTTTACACGTGAAAGTGCTTCGAAAGGCACTGACTCCCAATGGTGAAATTCTTGCTGAAAGCACAGCTACGTGCTGGCACTCAATCAAGTAGTAGCGCTGACACGTCACTCGGTGGCAATTTCTCCTTAGGCGCATGTCTCAGCAACACAAAACGAGGGTTTCGCTCGTTATAGGACTTGACCAAACATCTCACGACACGAGCTAACGACAGCCATGCAGCACCTGTATGAAAGTCAGTACCATCCTGTTAAGGACAGGTTTTGTTGTTCATATGTCAAGGGCTGGTAAGGTTTTGCGCGTTGTATCGAATTAAACCACATGCTCCACCGCTTGTGCAGGCCCGTCAATTCCTTTGAGTTTCGGTCTTGCGACCGTACTCCCCGGCGGAGTGTTTCACGCGTTAGCTGGGCCCCCGATCCGCGTAGACCAAGGGCGAACACTCATCCTTTACGGCATGGACTATCGAGGTACCTAATCCTGTTCGCTCCCCATGCTTTCGCACCAGCGTCGGTAGGGACCCCAGAGCTGCCTTCGCTTTTGGCGTTCCTTCGTAGATCTACGGATTTCACCCCTACACCACGAAATTCCACTCTCCTCTGTCTCACTCAAGTGAATTGGTTTTGAGCATTCCGCCACTTTTGGCGACTTTCACTTTCCACCCGATTCACCGCCTCGTGCCCTTTTTACGCCCGATCATTCCGAAGAACACTTGCCCCCCCCCTCCCGTCTTACCGCGGTTGCACGGAGTTAGCGGGCTTCTTCCTCGAGTCCTGTCATGATCGCGCACTCGGCGAAAAGAGCTTTACAAGCGGCATTGCCCTTCTTCACTCACGCGATATTCTGCTGGATCAGGCTTTTCGCCCATTGTCCAAGATTCCCCACCGCTGCCCCCGTGGGAGTCTGGGCCGTGTCTCGATCCCAATGTGGCTGATCATCCGAAAAGACCAGCTAAGCATCATTGGCTTGGTCAGCCTTTACCGACCAACTACCTAATACTACGCAGCTCATCAAACAGCGCTTTTGAGCTTTCTTCAGGATTTGGCCCGAACTGTTCGGCAGATTCTCACGCATTACGCACCCGTTCGCCACTTTGTTCTCAACTATTCCGATTCCAGCAAAGCGGAGGCCGTTAGGTCAAAGCCGTGCTGCGTGCCCTGTAGTTTTGAAGCGAGGCGAGACAACTTTAGCTAGGAGCCTCTTTTCCTTCGCCCAGCTCCCGAAAACAACGTTCGACTTGCATGTGTTAAGCATATAGCTAGCGTTCCTTCCGAGCCAGATCAAACTCAGATTTTGACTATGATTAGGCGGGCAGGATTCGAACTTGCAGTCTTGAGTCATGAGCCCGATGAGTTGACCAATTCCTCTATCCAGCTTCTTCCCTGATCTTTCTTTCCCTCTTCCCATAAACATTGATTCTCTCTCCTAACCACTCTTAAATATGTGAAATACACGGAATCGATCCAAAACTACAAGCAAGGGAATCAACTCTTATTGCCGTAAAGAAAAATAACCCCTTTCCTTTATATATATATATATATATATATATATATATATATATATATATATATATATATATATATATATATATATATATATATATATATACAAGGAACAAGTAGCCTTCGCCACCTATTCCTGAATTAAGGGAACGCGAGAAAGATTTCTCTATGTCAATTCAAAACAAAACAAGCAGACGATGAATCCTATAAACGAAATTCTTTTGAGAAGAGCTTGCGCCTATGCTTCTATAAAATCACCTATGTGGAGCGGATGCTTCTACTTGGTCATCATAGACCAGCAAATCCATTTGAGAGCTGTCTTTCTTTGATGGTAGTGTCCTTTCTTCACGCTCACCATCTCTGCAGAGCTTAACAAGATAATCCACGCCAACAACCAAAGCCAACAAGCCTTCGCTCGTAAGCTCTTTCTTCATCTAAGCTTTTAGTAACATTAGCTGTCATCAATAGGGTGGAACGCATTAACCAGTAGAAACCTTGCTTCAAGGTAGATTCTTACATGTTTGGAGTTTTGTCTCGATCCGGTACCTCAACTATTGGCCTTACATGGCCTAACATGGGTATTCCTCTTTCTAGTCCCACTCTTCTCCAACAGAGCTCCCTCACCGAGCGAGCATTCGGCATTCCTAATATGCTCCACTCATTCTACGCCAAGCACCCAATCACGGGATCAGAATCACACTCTAGATCATACCTTTCACGAAAAGAAAAGGACAGGCAGCTGCTAAACCAAGATCTCCATCTCTTGACTCCGTCAATCAATCTTACCTTATAGGGCACAAAGGTATATTTACCATACGAGATGCGTGCACCTACTAAAGGGAATAGAAAGATCTTGGGCACAAATACTCCACTTTTCACGAAAGAAATAGATTCACCAATGATTGGTTGGACTAAATACTACATTTATTTGCTCAGAAGAAGGAAAGTTGGCTGTGAGAATGATTTCTCGTACGTAGTCTTTCCTAGGGCCATTCCAACAGGATGCTCAGAGGTGGGTGGAGAAAAGCTCAAAAGGCATACTTCCTGCGCTTTCGGAGGATCTAAATCAGTCTTCATCCTTTCGCTTTTCAAAGCCCCTCGCAATAAATATGTAAATTCGTTTCGCAGAAATTCAGAGATTTTCGATCTCCTCGAAAGAAAATGAGTTCGATCAGCAACACCAGTCTCCGCAGCACCAGGATAAAGACCTTCTTTTTACCCATAATCTTTCTCTGCAGCATTGGAACCAAGATCGGGCTTGGCATAGTTACGAGGTTCCCGTTCTATTTAACTAACACTAACTGAGCTAACCGGAAGCTTTCTTCTCATGCGACTCTTGGATCGAAAAGAGGCTGCTGGATCGACCACGGCTGAACCGCCAGCACGGACTAAAAGCTTTTATCGAGATTCCCGAGTCAAACGACTACCATACATAGCATAGAGTCGAAGCTGCACTAGTGTCTGAGAGAAGACTGGATGTGAACACAGGCGGACATTGGCTATGTATGGGGCACTCACTAATCACTATTAGCAGGAAACAACTAGCGTAAAGAAAGATGAACGCACTTTCACTACTTGCTCTTCAAAGACGTACTCACACGAGGACTCTCAAATCTCTATTTCAGACCATAATCTTTCGATCCCTTTACCGAAGTGATTGATAGCAGGGCTAAAAAATCATAGGGCTTCTTCTATTTTTAGTGTGAACTCACTTCTATTCTATATCAAGATACGGGCTTCAAGATTTGGCTGACCGCCCGGTGGAAGACCTGGTTCTACCACACAAGGGCAGCTTTCGTAGTCCGTGATTATTTTCCTCATTTGTAATTTCACCTCAATGTGGAAATGTAAGATCTTATTCCAAAATAGGAGGTCTTCATGAAGGTCTGTCTTGTTTCAGGAATATAGGTACCGAAGTTCAATAGCGGTAGGTACCAAGGAGAAGACGAGTCGGGGCCGATTGACAAGACTAGCTAGGCTGACCTTCCAGCCATACTCCATCCAATATCGAGCGGAAGTGCTAAAGGTTTCATGTGATGTCGACCTCAATGAACCAGACCTCGAGAATTCGTTCATCCCTTCGCTCCGAGGATTGGTCGAGTACTTGGCCACATGCATGAGTAGGCCTGTTGCCGGGATGTCCCATTAAAAAGGCAGGTCCCATATTTTAAATACAAAAATAAGATCAGATAGCTCAAGAGGTTTTTCTCCATACGAGAAATCCTTCACTCGCAGGGAATTCAAGTAGATGTGTTGAAGATCATCAAAGAAAGGAAAAAGACTGAATTCGATCCATCTCCTCCCTTTTCTTTAAACCAAGAGCTACTCCTCCCTTTTCTTTTTTTATGTTATTTCAATACGATTTCGTTTGTGTTCATCTTTTCAATTTAGAACCCCACGGAAGTGAATAGAAAAAAGAAAAATACCCTGTGATACGCCTTCCTTTACCTATTTCTAGATTGATTGATGTTCAATGGAGGGAAACTTGCCATTCCTTCTTTCCTTTGAAATTGTACATTTTTGATTCTGAACTAATTGTATCCTTTTTGTTCCCATCGAGCTTTCTTGCCTAGTGACTAAGGATTTTCACACTTGTTGTGTCTATAAAAGATTTTCTCATAAAACACTAACAGAAGTGTTAGAGGATTCACTTTCGATAAGAATCCAAAAGCAAGTTCCCTATACTACCTTCTTTCCCTCCTCTATTTACATCTTTAAGAGGCGGTGCATCCGGCAGAATCGAACCTACTTTTTGACCCATTTTGCCTTTCTAGGTTGGTGGGCGCTTTCACCATTCAACCATGGATGCTTTAGCGAGTGAACTAGGTTTTTATTTGAGAGTGAACTAGGTTTTTAGTGGTATTCCTTCTCGAGCTTCTATTTCTTACGTTAAGGGAGATTCGGGAAAAGATGGAATAGGAAGACGTGTTTCCAGAACGAACAAGATACGGGTAGAGAAGGGGAAGTTAGCAAAGTTAGAAAAGATTGGAATGGGCATAGGAACATGTATTGATGTACCAGATCGGTTAATGCTCCCAGGTTGATGCGATGTATTCCACCAGTTGACTGGAGACTTTATTATTGGTATATCGATCGGTCCAAAGACGGATTGAAATAGGAGCCGGTTCGACAGAAGCTTTTGAAAGCGCGGTGCACCTGTAAATAAGGAACAAGATGAATACGAAGTTAAACGAGCATCCCACACCCGAAAGGTACCCCACATAGGCCTTCCCCGAAACCCCCCAGTCACTAACGTAAACAAAGTAGAAAAAGCACCAATTTCTGTACCGGTTCCGGAAGAGCGAAGAAAAAGGGGATGTTTTGTTAATGGGAACAAGGAACTGTTTATAACTATCGCGATATAAATAACTATACTCATCCGAGCCGCAGGAACATGTACATACGAAATACGAGAATTTCCACCTTGTTGAAGATCTTGTGGTGCTACCCGAAGACTTAAATGAATAGCCATCGCTGTTAAGAACAACCGATGCCTTATGTGTATTGGATCCGCTCTTCTGTTAGCATGAAAACATGAATGAGATTCTATTCCTCTTCCTTATTCTTCCTAAATAGAACCCCCCAACCTAGGTGCGGAAGTAAAATAAATCCTTGTTTGTACATCACTGAACTTACATACCCAGGCCCGGCTCAACATTCTTTTAAAACAATCGAATAACGGCTTTTCCATGACTTGGCCATTCAATCTTGTGAACTAATCGAGACCGAAATTGGATAAAGAGATACAAAAGGAGAGGAATACCCAATCGATGAAAGAACATGAAACCCTTCTGTTTCTATAGAGGTACGGAAGCGGTTGGGGGCAATAAAGTAGGTGAAGTGGTTGGATTTTTGCGAGCTGTTCCAACCATCACTGGATGTGATTCCAAGAGCCGAATGAGAATGAATACCACACGTAAGAGTCAAGACCGGGCTCCCTAATAGAATGTTTAACCGATCCATTCCGGATCGATCGAATTGGTACGGAAGTTGTAACATGGGAAAAGCACAGAAAACACGACTTATTTGAATAACCCGATGACCTACCAATTGTAGAAGTAGGATTTTTGGCAAGCAATAAGCACCTAAATAATACAATTCGAGTGTACCAGATTCTTTATCATTTCGAGGAAAAGGTTCGGGAGGAAAGGGAAACAACAGAGGCATCCGAATCGAACCTAAATGGGAATGACATGAAAAATCTTTTTCAAAACCTATCATTAAGAGGCGTGTGACGATATACGAGAGGAATAAAAAAACTTCGTGATTGGTGTGGAGGGAAGATCTGCTTATGAAATTGTTCAAGAAAGAGTCGTCTCATTTCCTTACTTCTGCGTTCTTTCAATTCATTCACTTCGACGGTGGCGCTTACGCTAGCTTTGCATGATTAGCTCCGGCTGAGCAGTACTGCATTTCCTTAGTTGGATCCGCTCTTTCTCTCTCGTGCAGATTGTTGCTTCCGCTATTTATTCATCGTCAATCAGCATTGATCCGGGTAGTTAGTCAGTCTCTCTCTTTTGCCCGTCCTTCTCTATCTATGAAATTCCTAATTCAGGAGTTCACTTTCCAATATCTAAATGTTCATGCAAAGCAACAAATGAAATGCAAGAACTGTCACGCAGAAGTCGCAAGATATGTCGATCGTTACGAAATGATAAAAAGTATGGGATTTCATAAGAGATTCATACATAGAGATCTAAACTCATGGAAGGGCCCGACCAGCAAAGCGAGATCTCTTACATCCAAAGGACCATGCCAATCGAAGATGAACCATTCACCGAGCCGAGTATGTGCAAGACAAGACACGGCTAGATAAGTCAAATAGAAGATATTGCTTTTACACGAGCAACTCTTTTCTTCATGTGGGTACAACCCACTTTTCCTTTGATGAAATTCGAACACAAACTTCAGGCATCCAAGAAAGAAGTCAAGATCGAAATCGAAGCATTGTCATTGGGTTGAAGATCAATTCATATCGACAAGACTTTCCATTCATCTTTTGTTGATATTTGGATTCCGTTTTCAAATAAAGTCATCTTGTAGTTAGAAATCACCTTTAGAATCATCAGCCTCTGTCCCTACACCGACTCGCTTATCCGGGATCAATCCTCACTACGGTCCTTTATTTCAAACGAGGATAGGTCTCTCATGAACGAGGTGTAGATTGAGAAGAAAGATGAGCGTATGGTCCATACTCACTCGGGTTCAAACTTATTTTGCAGGGAGAAATGGGTACATGCCTGTAGATCTTCTTCTCACAACGAGCACTAGATTACGGAGCCTGATTCTATATATTATTTATGGATTATTATAGAATCTATCTTTTTCTCGCAAATCATAGTGGGAATCCTATTACCGATACCTAAACGTTTTCTTTGTCGAAACAGAAAGGAGGGAAATTGGATAACCGGATTTACACGAAGTTTCCGTTCAACGTTCCGCTTCGCTCCATCGTTAGATAGGCAATTCAATAGTTACCGACGAAAGGAGTTCCCTTCTCTTGGCCAATTGACGTTCTGCTTCAATAAGTCATGACCTTCACTCTCCTCAAGTGAGGAGGGCATATTGTTTGACCAACGAAAGCCTCACTAGTTCCTTCTTCCGTTCACTATTCCCGTAGCCTGATACGAGTTATTTAGTTCGTGTCTCCTTGTTCTTGGGAAGAACCGAAGGTTCATTCGCGGCACTCGTAGACATAGTTGTATTTCAGACCCTCTTCTTTCCCTAAAAATCTAATAAATCAAAACAAGAGAAAAGCGAAGCGAAAGCTCGAGTCGAAGAGTGGAGGTCGCTCGGTAACTCGAGTCGATCAGTCCCATTCATTCTTGCCCGAAACAAGTGGGCTATTCATTCCGGTGCCACCTTTGTTCAATCGAGTCCATGTTCTCTATTTCCCAAAACCCATTCGTTCACCGACCCGTGGACCAGAGGTTTAAAGCTTGGAATTGAGCTTTCTAGCTTTCTTTAGTACAATCTTTTTGCGAGAGCAACCCCGGGTTCGTTCCTAAGACTACACTCACAACTTTCTCTGTTCATGTTCCGGCATAGGAGATCTAGTGGTAGGATAGGGGATGAGCTTTAGGGCTGCGATAAACCTCATATGCGCGTGGCTCATCATAAGACCTTAGCCTGATGTCCTACCTAAAGACTTCAAAGGTAGTCACATGACAACCTTTCCGAAGTTCTAACTTCCAAACCTATAACTTGGTTTGCTTGCAGCTTCCTATCCGACCTATCAATCAAAGAAATGTTCTAGTTCATGATACGAGCTTGACTGTCGCTCACGAGACAGTAGATTTCTTGGTTGGGGGTCCCTTTATCAAAGGCTCCCTTCCCTACTGATCATACAACAAATGAAGGTGGTTAGAAAGATGGCACATCGATCTTCCAGACACCACTGTTCATGCCGCAGAACGCAGAAAATCCGCCTTCCTTGGAAAAAAATTCCTGACTCAAGTATCAAAGGAGACTTGGGTGGCGCCTTCAAGAGCCCTTCATTCTGCGACTCGAGATAGGCTAGGATTCGTGTCTCAATAGGAAGGGGTCGTAGGAATGACTCAGACAAAGCATTAGAAGTACGATCTCCGAATCTATAAGCTTTGGCCTGCCTTCTTCCCTTATCTAATCTCTTAGGTAATAAGAAAGTGGTGTTAATTGTCACGCTAAGGAGCTGACCAGTGACATTTCGGTCTCAATTGAAGTCAACCTTACTATACTCGCTTGTAGGAGATCATCGCTCAGAAGAGGCGTTCTTTCGCTAGAAAAACAAGAGTTTGAAGATCACCCAACCCACGAAAAGGTCGAACTCTCGATCTAGCCCCACTTTCTATAGCAATTTATCGACATGTTGTTTGAATGTCCTTGAAAAGGCCTACACACATACCCTGCCACTCGATGTGTAGTGGGTTTGTTCAAGAGAGATGGGTAGAGCGCACAAGTATTGGAAGGAAAGTTTCACCCTTCTTAAAAGAGAAAAGTCTGTATTGAACTATGATTTGAATTCCTTTCTTATTAGTTTCCAAGTGCAAAATGTTCATTGCCTTGATCAGAGCCTTTAAGCCTTTTAGAAGCGAGCATTTCCGCAGCTTCTATTTTTCCTAAAGCTAATGAAAAGAATGGAAGAGAAAAACTTGGAATAAATAATAAAGAAGGAACCAACAAGAAAATAAAGAATTGTTCCAACCTCGGCTCGGTCCGTCGGAAATGGAAAATAGTTCTCTCTCTCATCTGGTCTCGCCACAGTGACAAGAAAAACAAGTGAATAATTGGAATAGAATGCAATCGTCAACCAAAATCGGGTAGGATGTATTATAAAAGAAAGCCTTGCCTCACTCGCAAGTGAGGACCTCACCCCTCCTTCCTCATTTATTGAGAATGGAAAAAGACAATGTTCATTGCTTCCTCAAAACAAGAGTTCCACGGGCGGTCGCTCTGAACGAGCTGCTCATGCTCAAACCGATCAACATAAAGTGGAAAGTGTAGTAGAGATATTACTCGCATGATGAGAAGGAAGAGAAGATCTAACCTCTCTACTTGACACCTCTGAACCAACTTCATTCCTAGCTAAAACAGGAAAGCTGAAAGTACTCAAGCTTCAAACTCTTTGCTAACAGCCCTACCGATAAAAGGAATAATGCTTCAAGGACTATATGACTAGCTCTTATACGAGTTCCTGGTAAACCACTACTTGCGTAAAGTACTCCGCTCGCTCCCCTGCTCGTTCAAAGTATTCCACTCGCTAGGATCTTAGTAAATAAGCTTGCTCCTTACCTTTCCTTCCTAGATTTGAGAGCAATACTACCTGTAATAACACAATGAACTTATCCTACTTAGGGAACAGGTTGGCATAAAGGGCAAAAGAGAAAGAGTTACACCCGGTCTAAAACCAGGTGGTGTTACTTTCCTGCTTCCACCGAACCTGCTTGCGAGCCTTATAGAAAAGTCTTGTATAAGATAACTAGCTTGACAACAGGAATTCTCTAACTTACTTGTAGATAACGAACTTGGTCAAGGAGGTTAAGATAGTTTTCCGTTAATGGGGAGAGAGAAAAGAGTCCTCGCTTTCATAATCGGTAACCAGAGTCCAGGCTTCCTACACCCATATTTTACGACAACCTATGAACCGACTAACTCAACAATGGCCTTAGAGAAACTGTCCTAACTTATCCAAGTAGTCCTAATAAATGGCCATGATGAAATACTCTTCCTTTCCCTGCGGCACTCGCTTGAAGGACTCAGTCGACTAATGCTGATAGGAAGAACTTTCAAAGTTCTCGTTAGTCCTTTCATTGAAGCTAGTGACATCATCGACTCTATCAATTCATTTCGATCTTCTTTTTCTTTCATTTATCTCTTTCCTATCTATACAAAGTGTATTACCCCAAAAGATAGTGAGTTAAGCAAGCATGTGGGAAGTAAGCGAGGGTGAGGCGGCGGCTTGTAGAAAATCCTCAATATCTATATCGGAGTCAACATCCGCTTTTGTTTGAGTTTCGCTATTAGCTTACGTCCTTTTAGCTAGTTCGACGTGTTTTCATTAGTCCTTCAAGCAAGTGAGCCAACAGCGGTAGGTCTTTTAGCCTTTAAGTAGTAGTCCTGTTCAAAGATAGTTATCATAGTGAAGTGAGTTATTACAGTTTTTCGAAGTTTCTTGAAGGCCGAGCGATCGACCAAGGAAGGAAGTTATGGTGTGGAAGTCTTCTAGTCTGTCTTCCCTTCAAGCTCTCGAGTACACTAGGGAGAGGTATCGAAAGTCAAAGTATAAATCAAAGTGAAAGTAAGAAGTATAAGTAGTAGGCTATCGATTAGGTTTTTCTACTTAATTAAGCTGCTTATGCAAAGTTTTAGAATTTGTTCACATAGGCAGCATGATTGGAGGCATATTTGTTGCTTCCCAAGGTAGTTAGTTCACCACACAGGCATGTTAGTACTAAACTGCAGAAAACTATTAAGTCATCCAATTCATGCTGCATTGCAAGATTACTCTACCACTCTATAAATGGTATATAGATAAGTGTCTTCACTTCATTAAATGAAAATCAAATAAATTGAGTACTAACACGTATTGCTATGGATGCTGCAAACAGGCTTTCGGCAGCAATTCCAGAAAAAAGGAATAGGTGTTTTAGCCAGTCATCAAATCAGGGGATATGCCAAGAAGAAATCCATGGAAATCAGCATTCCAAGAACAATAAGTTGGCACTTTCTTTCATATATAAACTATTTATTGAGGGAAAAGATATGAAAAACTAGAGTGGAATCGATTGAATGCACTATCGTTATGCTTTGGCCAACCCTCTTTTCCAAGTTCCTCTTGTTTATCCAATCTGTATTCTAGTCAGAAATCCAAGGTAAGATCAAGCCAAAGGGGAATCTAGGTACCGTTGACCCAGGAAATCAAGTATCAAAGGACCCGGGCAATAGGTTTATGACTGAACTGAAACTAGATCAGGGAATAGCAGGATGCCTATGTTTCCAATACGTAAATCCTTAATGAGAACGAGCACGGACAATAGGGCCAACTATTGATCTTACTTTCCCTCAATAAATAGTTTGGATTGGATAAACAATCCTACTTTCATTCCAATCATAAAACAAGGGAAAAGATCAAGGAGAAAACCCTTCCAAGAAAACTAGTAACCAAACCCTGACGAACTTGCATTTGTTGAGCGAAAAGAAGAGTTCAACAGAAGAACGTATGAAGAGATTGAGATGTTTGGATCTTGGCTAAATTTATAAGCGAAGAATGCACGTGAAGTATTCAAGGTACATTCGACTATATCTCATTCTATAGAAACCATTTCTCAGTCTATAGAAACCATTTGCTTTAGGTAGACGTGATGGTACTTCCACTATTTTGGCATCTTATGGAACCCAATTCGAGATATATAAACTAGATCCTTGTTATTAGAATGATGATCTGTTGGCTATGACTGAGTCATATATTAATGGAAATGGTTTTCTCCTCCGAAAGTCCAAGTTGAGTCCAAGTAGTGGCAAACTAGAATCCTTCTTTTCTTTTCCCTTCGTGGTTAGTTTCAGTTCAAATGACGAATTAAGACAGAAACCAATGGATTCCAGTGGTCGGGGATCCTATGTCTATAGATAGATTCAAGTACCATTCTATACCCCTTCCCTAGCGCCCTATAGACCTGTTTTGATAAGTGGGTCCTACTTAGCTGGTCGGCCTAGGGGGGGATGCAATTCAAGAGACAAGTTCTACAAGTTATCATGTCCGATATCCCCGTATTGGCAATGAGGCTGGTGCTGACTCGTTCAGAGAATAGACCCCCGATGTTCTTGGGAAGAAAGAGAGAAGGACGGCCCTGTAAGGGAGATCCTGTGTTGGAAGATATTGGTGGGTGTCATCTTGTTCAATTCGAGGTCAAATGACAAGAAGGCCGTTCAAGCAGATTAGAAGTAGATGTTGTTGAGAAAAGGTCAAAGTGCCACTATGGAGGTCGTAACAAGCGTCTACCTACCAAGTGAATTGTGATTGAAATGACGATGGCAACATGTTGAGCTCTATCCACTGAAATTGAATCCATCGATGCGGTAAAGGACAGAGCAGAAACAAATCCTCCATTTCCCTGCCTTGCGACCGAACAAAGAAGAAATGCTAGAGTGAGGAGACCTGTTGGTTGACCAAGCTGAAGGAAACGACGCCTCTCCTGCTTTGCTTACTTTTGGCCAAAGATTCGTCTTGACTTACGATGGCGTTTGCAGCTCTATTGGAAATCGAATTTCTATGTCCGTCCATAAAAAGCATCAACTTCTAGTGCCGTCATCCACCACAAGAGCAGGTAACTTGCTCGCTCTTTTCTCTATTGGGGGATCTAGGTATATCTTCCAACACTCCTTCCTGCACACTGGCATACAAAGCAACCTCATAAACTGCATTTTGTAACTGAACCTCCACAGTTTTCAAACCTAAGGGTGGATCAAAAGGCACCGGTATTCTCTAATCTAACTTGAATTCAGATCAATAATCAAGGGCACAAGAAGAAGGCAAGAGCGCGGTTCGGCTAAAACCAACTCTGCGAGGAAAGCGAACTCAGCCGTGACCGATCCGCTCGAACCACACTACTTACTTAGGCTCCCTTACGAGAGCTCCCGACTCGATCTCGATCTAGTAGATGCTAAATCAATCCAACTCCATCTCGATCTTATGATCTTTGCAGAGGACAAAGGTACTAGGGATATTTCCTCCATTTAGATTCAGAAGAAAGAACTCCCACTATTCGTTTGTATCAGCCTTTAGCGGGTCTTGGTGAATCAAAAAGGCGTAGATAATGCGCATTGCTTTTGAGTTTGATTTGAACTAACTAGTTTCCACGGTTCTCCAGGAACCTACCGTTTGTTTGGAGTATAGCCAAGTGGTAAGGCATCGGTTTTTGGTATCGGCATGCAAAGGTTCGAATCCTTTTACTCCAGATTATGAAGACCCGATCGGATTTATCAAGAACGATCTAACAACTTCTGGGAAGCGGCTCAATATCAACATACCACCTGCCCGTCTTATCAATGACAATCATCCGCTTGGATGAGGCCATTCTAAGGGTTGTTTAGGATTGGTATCTGCTCTCTTCCCACGGAGTTCTTGTCCCCATGACCAGATGTCGGCAGAGGCAAGACCTGTAAGCATCAAGCCAGCCAAGAAGTAGAAGTTGGTAAAGATGGCACAAACAAAAGAAGAAAGGAACTTGGTTGGTGATCTTACATACGGAGGCCTTCTATAGAGTGAGGCAAATAGCGATTTTGCTATAGAATCTTTGGGATCAGAAAATGGTAGTGGATGTGGACGCCGAACAGGTGGCACGAAATGCTCATTCAACGGACGGAGTCATACCACCGCCTCCTCCTGCAAACGAGCAAGTTCTATGCTTTATCGATCTTCTTCGGCTCACGAAACTCTGGTCTAATGCCCGCCTTTAGAAAGGACCTGTTTCTTCCTATTATTCATATCCTCTAGGGGTACGAAGGAGAAGGAGACCGGATGCGTTAAGCTAGTTGGTAAGAGTTCTTGTCATTATTGATAGTGGCCCTAGAGAAAGAGCTTACGCTGACTGTTCTAACTTCATTCATATTTGATTCCGCAATCGAGACCTTTTCCCACATCTTTGCCAGAGGGCAAGCGGTCAAAGCAGAAAGGGTTCTCGCTTCTCCGTCTGGAAGGACACCAAATGGACCAAATCCTATCGATCTTTCCTTACGAATCGACGTCAAAAAAGGCCGCAGAGGGCTAAAGGCGGTATCTTTAGTCTACCCAACTCCCTTGCTGCCTATTTCCTTTTATACGGTCATTCCGTGGGGCCACAAGCACCATCAATTGCATTATCCCCGGTACCACACATCACTCCAATCAGAATAAGCGGGAATGCTGGTTGGAAAGACAGAGAAATAGAATAATGAGAATCATATGGTCTGCTTGGGAAGATAAGCGAAGAAAGCTCTAAGGTTTCCCTTCCTGCATTCAGAGCTCATCAATTCGTCCCACGCTATATAGTGAAGCAAAGCTATCTATAAATCGAGCATATCTTTTATCCGGAAGGTAGTGGGCTTTCACCCGTACTCGCCCTTCCACTTCACACTTACTAAATTAGGCTGAGTGTATGCGCACATGAAAACAAACACAAAACGAGTGACCACTTTCTTTCTATAGACAACGGTCAAGTCTGCGATCCAAACAGTGATGAAAAGAATTCTTAAATCATTCGCGGATGGACGTGAAAGAAGGAAGAACCAAATGGCACTGCTTCCTCAAAGCGAGCTTGGTGCCGATCAAGGGACTAATGAAACACCAAGACATGTCATACGTAAGCTCCACTCATCCCTCCGCCAACCCAACCTAAGTTTCTATCGGATGAGCTATTCTTCAATCCAAAGGCCCTAATCCTTTCGAACTTGGGTCCGGAAAATAGTGCTATTGTACAACCTGGGAAGTCAAAGCACATTCTAAGTGGGCCGCATGGGTCGGCCCTTTCACCTCATTCTTTTCCGTTTCCACGCTCTGAAACCGGGTTCTTTCACTTCAATCTCTCTCATAATCAAGCTGAGATATGATGCTATTTCATCCTAGAATTATGAGAAATCCCTTGTTGGCTGGGACGAACCCTTAGTATAAGATAAGTCAACACAACAGGTTGTGTCAATTTCTCAAAAGACATGGGCTCGCCTTTTGGGGTGACTAGCTGCATTCATTGGTTTGCTTTCTTCCACCAACTTCACAACCATCCTTCTTTGATGACAGGCAAGCTCAACCACAGTTTCCGTAGTTTGGTTCAATTCATTCGGCATTTCCATTTCCAATTGGTAAGTTCTATTTTCTCCAACCCAAGGAAGAAGATCACAAGCAGGAGTCCCCTCTAGGAAGAGATGCTTTCCAAAGGCCGTACGCTACTGTTGAATGGCCAAATAGGGATTGAAACAGAGTAAATAACTAGAGTATCCCGTCGTAGTGGTAGCTGCACTTACGCGACCGGGTCCGAGCCACGGACAAGACCAAATTGGATTGGATTTGTCACATCCGCGGATGGAAGACCGTAGATTTCTCACTTTCCCTACTCGGAGAGCACGTGTATGTAGTCCGCTGTATCTACTTATTTATTCGGAGAGCGCCATTAATAGGATTCGTAAGTCGTACAAGCTATGGTGGAGCCGTTTACCAATGCACCCAGTTCTCCTCATATTTGATTCTTTTTTGGTATCATTGGTTCCACGTCGTCTTTTGGGCGAGCTTTCTTCATGTCATCAAAACCAACGCTCAAACCGAAGCTTTCCGAGCAGTTGTTTATTTCTCACTTTAGCTGCTGTCGTTTTCCTCTTCCGAATTAAGCGAGTGAAAAACAAGGGGATCAGAAGAACAAACAATAAGAATGAGGGATTGAAGTTCGTTTCCTTCATATCGTATTTCAACGGATCGGGTAGTTCTAGTCTTTTTTGATTACTCCTTCCTTTTTCCCATCATTTGACATAACAGAATTCAGAAATTGTTTGATGGTCAACGGAACGAGTAGAGAAGAAAAATGCCCTTATTCCAAAGGAAGTGAGTGCCAAAGTGAAAATAGAGTAAAGAACAAAAGAACAAAATGCAAGGGTTGCATCCGCTGTTTCAAGTCCGGACGGTTCCTCCGCTAGGTTATTGAGTTGGCTCCCCGGTTATTCTTCATCAGACAACGCACACTTAATGGAAAAACGAGGTATCTTTTTGGAAAACTTCTCTACTTACGACTTTGTTAGCGCTTTGAGGGCTTCACTATGTTCTCTGAAATCTTGTATAAATAAGAAAGAAGTCTTTCTCAGAGATGACTCTCACGATACCGAAGTTTCAATGCAAAATGGCTCCCGCTTCTTCCGAAAAGAAAACTGGGAAAAATCAATATGGAGCCGTCGGAGGCTTATCTGGCCGATATGACTTCCCGAAATTCTTTCCAGATAAAAACCTAAAATGGAGGGGTTGGGGCTTTGGCTCCAGGCTCAAACTCTATCTTGTGGTAGACTGCCCTCCTAGGGAGTGCTTGGGCAACTAACTTGTGGGGTATGACATCCCAAATTCATCCTTTACATTAGGAATTTCCTGAAAAAAAGTCTTATGTGTATTGGATCCGCTCTTCTGTTAGCATGAACACATGAATGAGATTCTTCTTATTCTTCCTAAATAGAACCCCCACCCTCACCTTTCTTAGGACTATCAAGCCTTCTCGAATTAGGTCTATGGTAGAAGCTTTGAGCGTAGACCCGGATACAAATCTTTCACTCCTTTGAAAAGTGAAAACTGTGACTATATCGTCCACGAAGACGGATCTGGCGGGAAGAAGTGGCATTTAGAAGTGTTGCTGACTTTACATTTAGGTTTCGGCATAACAAAGCTTGCACCTCTTTTCGCACTTAGGGCGCCTGACGTGCCGTTGGTAATGATTCTACTACGGTGCTGCAAATTCGCAAGCTGATCCTAAGTAATCGTTGTTGTTCATTGGATTCCTCCGGAATTACTTCGTTAGGATTGAAGAATTGCTGCAATTCTTCCTGAATAGACTCGATTCTCCCGTCGAGAGTTTCTTT